>CM029611.1:44195082-49195082 GCA_017311315.1 Dendrocalamus latiflorus | reverse complement strand
CCATTTTGTGCCACGTATATGACCGAGAGAGAGACAGAGGGAGAAGCCAAAACCATATTTTTCTCCTCCCCGTGCTCACCTGCAGCTGCTGCCATCTCCCGTGCTCTCGTTGTGCCTGCCGTCGCCTGCGCCTGCTGCCGCTCTTCCCCTTGCGTCGGTCGTCGCCGTCCTGGGTTGCCGGAGCGCCATCGCCGCCGCTTGTCGTCGTCTTCCCCACGCGCGCTTGGCCGTCGCCAGCTGCCGCCGCCGCCCTCAGCTCGCGCGCGCGTCGCCGTTGCTGCGCCGCCACGCCGCCCTAGCCGTGCGCTGCCGCCTCCGCGTGCTCGCCTGGCCTCCCCGCTTTCGCCGCTGCCGCTGCTCCACAGGGGTGGAGGAGGGCTGGCCCGGTCGAGTGGAGCAGGGAGGGGCCGCCGTTGAGGGGAGACGGGAGGGGCCGGCCGCCGTGGAAGGGAGAAGAGGAGGGGCGTCGGCTGTGGAGAAAGAGGAGGGAGGAGAGCTGCTGGCGTGAAAAGCAAAGGAAGAAGGGAGCTGCCGGCCGGGTGGAAGAAAAAGAAAAGAAAGAAGTGAGCACCGGCCGAAGGAAAAGAAAAGGAGAGAGAAAAAAAAGAAGAAAGAGGAAAAAAAAGAAAGAGAGGAGAGGGGAGGCCGATCTGCGGTCAAATCTGCCCGATCCGACAGAAAAAGAGGGCTGTCCCGATCCGATCGTTCGGGACCAGGGTAATGCCTTGAAAACCTTTATCCCTGTGTATTTTCCGAGTCGGGCGTAAATAGTATACCGATAATTAGAGTCGATGCATGTGACTATTTAATTATCGTTATTAATATAAATGCCCGGTCGGTACAATCGGTACTGCCACTATTAATTTGATCGATCCGTGGCAGAGAAGGGAGGAGAGAGCAAATTGAGATTAAACAGTGTAGTCGATTAAAGTGAGATTAAGCGTATAGAGTTTGGTTGTGCTAAGCTGACATGTAAGTGCGATGTGATGTACTCGTATGTATTGCATGAGTGATACATTGAAATAATTAATGCTTGTTCAGGTGGCGGTTCGAGTTTGGTGCCGTCCACGCACCGTCCGCCAGGCTAACAGGCAAGTGCATGGTAGACGGTAAATTGTGATGAATGTTATTCGTGATTCCATGCCATGATTTACAGTATTTATGAGAGGATGTATGTGATTATGTGCTAATCATAGTTTGATGAGTAACATTTATGATTAGACATTCACATTTGGAGCATATTGCATCATGCAATTGCATAAGAGCCAGGTCGGTGAGAAAGTCTTACGACTAGTCCGGAGTGCTCGTGAATAAGACCTACAGAGGTAGGCACTCCACGGGAGTGGAGGTTGTGACCTCGTATGAAAGAGGACGAGGCGAGTGGTCCATCGACGGGTGGACACTCCGCTATACCGGTATACGCTACAGTTACAGAGCATACAGATGCATACAGATGCATTGCATGATATTGCATTGCATTACAGTGACAGAAAGTGATACAGTTACAGTTACAGTTGTGATTTACAGTTTACAGTTACAGTTGTGATTTACAGTTTACAGTTACAGTTGTGATTTACAGTTTACAGTTACAGTTGTGATTTACAGTTTACAGTTACAGTTGTGATTTACAGCTTACAGTTACAGTTGTGATTTACAGCTTACAGTTACAGTTGTGATTTACAGTTTACAGTTACAGTTGTGATTTACAGTTTACAGTTACAGTTGTGATTTACAGTTTACAGTTACAGTTGTGATTTACAGTTTACAGTTACAGTTGTGATTTACAGTTTACAGTTACAGTTTACAGTTACAGTTGTGATTTACAGTTTACAGACATAGGGTTGAATTACAGTTTATAGACACAGAATTGAATTACAGTTACAGTTGAAATTGCTAAGGTGATGTTACTGTTTTATCGTGTGCTTGCTGAGTCTTCGGACTCACTCTTGCTTTGTTGTTGGTTTTAGGTGAAGAATGACGACATGCATGGAATGGGATAGCACTTTTGGCACTGCACAGATGAAATAACGGTTTAGCCGTATACGGAGTCTTTATGTTTGTTATAATGCTAAAACTTGTGGCTCGCTGTTTGGTTTAGCTTGCTTACGAGCCAGGATGGCGGGTCTCCATGGTCGTGGAGCCCACCGTGGTTGTTTGTGTTATAACTTGTGAAATATGAAGTTAGTGGTGTTTGCAATTATCCTACTGTTATTTGTGCTTTGTTATCTGTGGGTAATGATATAAAAATAACAGAGGAGGTGCTGCTAAAAGTTGAATTAGCAACACTATTGAATTGGTAAGGGTGTGGTGGTAGCATCTTGGGCCCTGTGGAGGGTCGGGGTGTTACAGTTGGTATCAGAGCGGGCATTAGGTCCATGGTAAAGAAATTTGATTTAGGCATAATAATAGAATTTGACACACATTGTTGCACAGTAGGATTGGGATTTGGGGATTTGCATTGCATATGCGTTTTCCCTAATTGTGATGTTGATTTGTGATGTTACAGTTGATGATTGTGTGATTGCTTCTCTGTTGTGAGCAGAGATGCCGAGAGGTAGAGGTCGTGGTCGCGGTGCGCGCCGAGGCCGTGGAGGCCGTGGTCGTGGCCGTGCCCAAGCAGAGCCATCGCTAGAGGTTCAGCAGGAGGCACCCGACGTGGAAGTTGGGTCTGCTGAGCAGTCTGTAGCTGGGGATCAGGCAAGGTCTTCAGCCTTGTTGCGGGAGTTCGTAGAGGAGGTTCGAGCGTTACGACGACAAGCGCCTGCAGCTGCTGCGGCCGTACCTGCTGCTGTCCCGACTGCCGATCCGGTCGCATCGGAGCCAAGAATGGGCCTTCGCGAATGGATGGCATTGCGGTTGGACACCTTTGATGGGACGGGTACGCCAGTTCAAGCTGCAGACTGGTTGCGCTATATGGGAAGACAGTTTGAAGCGTTAGAGATGACTTCACAGCTGAGAGCTCGTTTTGTGGCCTTTCAGTTGAAAGGTCAGGCGGACATCTGGTGGGAGGGAGTCCTTTCAGCCAGGACCCCTGCCGATGGTCCAGCCACCTGGGAGGTCTTCGTCGAGCAGTTCAAGGCGAAGTACTACCCAGAGTCTTTTGTGGAGAGTATGGAGGTTGCCTTGTCGACCCTTGTGCAAGGAAAGATGACAGTAGCTGAGTACGAGGCGCGGTTCAATGACTTGATCCGTTTCGTACCGTCGGTCGCAAAAAGTGACCTTGAGAAGGCCAAGAGGTTCCGCCGAGGGCTCAGTTCTGAGTATCGGCATGTTATGGGTGCTACTGCGCCACGTGACTTTAGGTTAGTGGTCGAGCAGGCCAGAGGGATGGAGTTGGAGATGCACCTCACTAAAGGGTCGCAACCCTCTAGTGGTCAGAGTGCTTCTGGTGGTGACCAGAAGAGGAGTTACAGTGAGAAGGGTGGGTCATCTCAGCGGCCCGCTCCTAAGAAGTCCAAGTGGAGTCGACGTTCTTCACAGCCGTCCAAGTCTAAATCGTTGACATCGTCGTCTCCTGCACCACCAGCTTTGCGTCCTGTCCCTGGGCAGGGAATGATTTGCTTTAAGTGTGGTGGTGAGCACCGAGCTGCTGAGTGTACCTGGACAGGGGAGTGTCGACACTGTGGTCGGATGGGCCACATGGAGAAGGTCTGTCGACAGAATCCCTCCAGTATTATCAAGTGGGAGCCAGTGTCTGCATCGAATGTTTCATCCCGGGGGTCAGTCCAGGTGTTGGCAGCTGCTCCTACACAGCAGCCTTCCTGGGCGCCGCCTGCCGGATATTACTGGCCTCCTACTCCAGTTACACCGCTTCAGTATGCTGCACAGCCTCCCTTTCCGATGCCGTCACAGCAGAGTGTTGGGGCTCTTGTCGCCCCAGTGCCGCCGGGAGTCTACACATTGCCTGCCACTGAGTCTGCGAGTCGACCGGACGTGGTGACAGGTACTTTTTTAGTGGATTCACACAGTGCTCTTGTTCTTTTTGACTCCGGTGCCACGTATTCCTTTGTTTCCTGTGAATTTGCTAGAAAGGCAAAATTGAGTATGCAACAGATTTCACAGTCGGTTAAAGTCAATTCTGCAGGGGGTATTATTGTTAGTTCTATGGTTTGTCCTGGATGCATGGTCTCCATAGATGGCGAGGATTTTGTGGCTAACCTCATGGTTATTCCAATAGAGAATTTTGATGTTATCCTCGGTATGGATTGGTTACATCGCCACCGGGCAGTGATTTCCTGTTTCTGGAGGACAATCACTTTGCAAGCTCCTTCAGGGGAGGAGATAATTTTTCAGGGGAATGCACCTCCAGGTTCTCTTTTTGTGTTGGCCAGCTTGTTCTCTGGCCGACGAATGTTTAAGTTTGGGTTACTTTTATCACTGGTGGAAAAACCGAGTGCGCCTTTGCGCATTGAGGATATTCCAGTGGTATGTGAGTACCCCGACGTATTTCCTGATGAACTTCCGGGAATGCCACCCGCAAGAGATGTTGAGTTTAGGATTGAACTTGTTCCTGGCACTCGACCTATCTCTATGTCCCCGTACCGTTTAGCACGACCACTCCAAGAAGAGTTGAAGAAGCAATTGGATGGGTTGTTGTCCAAGGGGTTGATCCGTCGCAGTGTATCACCTTGGGGAGCCCCCGTCCTATTTACTGAGAAGAAAGATGGAAGTTGGCGTATGTGCATAGATTATCGTGCTCTTAATCGGGTGACCATCAAGAATAAATACCCGTTGCCTCGCATCGAGGACTTGTTTGATCAATTGAAGGGAGCCAAGGTGTTTTCCAAAATTGATCTACAATCTGGGTATAATCAGATTCGAGTGCGGGAGCAAGATATTGAAAAGACAGCTTTCTCCACGAGGTATGGGCACTATGAGTATAAAGTTATGTCCTTTGGACTTACAAATGCCCCTGCTATCTTTATGGAGACAATGAACAACATGCTACATAAGTATTTGGATGACTTTGTAGTCGTGTTCATTGATGATATCTTGATTTATTCCAAGACGGAGGAAGAGCATGAGCAGCATTTGAGGCTTGTGCTTGAGACTCTGAGGGAAAATCAATTCTTTGCCAAGTTAAAGAAATGTGAGTTCTGGATTTCTGAAGTGGGCTTCCTAGGACATGTGATTAACCAGGAGGGCATTTCAGTAGATCCAGCCAAGATTTCTACAGTAGTAGACTGGAAGAGACCGTCCAATGTTAAGGAGGTGAGAAGTTTTCTCGGCTTAGCTGGTTATTACAGGCGTTTTGTGAAGGATTTCTCCATTATTGCTAAGCCAATGTCTCAACTCACGCGAAAGGGCGTGAAATTCCAGTGGACCGGTGAATGTGAGCGCAGTTTCAATGTTTTGAAAGAGAAATTGGTAACCGCTCCTGTTCTCACTCTTCCTGAGCCAGGGAAGCGTTTCACGGTCTACTCGGATGCATCGCGAGTAGGTTTGGGTTGCGTGCTCATGCAAGACAACAAAGTGATCGCGTATGCCTCGCGACAATTAAAGAAACATGAGCAGAATTACCCTACTCACGATTTAGAGCTGGCCGCAGTGGTTTTTGCTCTAAAGATTTGGAGGCATTATTTGTATGGAGAATCCTGTGATATTTTCACTGACCACAAGAGCCTCAAGTATATCTTCACTCAGAAAGAGTTGAATTTGAGGCAAAGAAGGTGGTTGGAACTGATCAAAGACTATGATCTCACTCTCCAGTACCATCCGGGCAAAGCAAATGTGGTTGCTGATGCCCTTAGTCGCAAGACGACACCCTCCACTGTAGGTTGTCTTGTTGCTGACTTTGAGCGGATGGGAATTTCCTATTGTTATGCCGGTACAGCACAGGTAGAGACGCAGTTGTTACTGGAATCGGCAATTCCAGAACGGGTGAAAGAAGCACAACAGCACGATAGATTGCTTCAAAAAGTGAAGAAGCACCTCGACGAAGGAAAATCGGGGGACTTTAGCCTTGATGAGTCGGGCGCAATACGGTTTAGGGGCCGTCTTTGCGTGCCACAAAAGGCTCAGGTCAAGGATGATATTTTGAGAGAGGCTCATCGTACCCCGTACACGGTACATCCTGGTGAGAACAAGATGTATCGGGATTTGAAAAAGAGTTTTTGGTGGAAGAGAATGAAAGTGGATGTCGCGCAGTATGTGGCATCTTGCGGGATTTGCCAGCAAGTGAAGGCTGAGCATAAGCGTCCTGCAGGATTATTGCAGCCTTTAGAAGTTCCACAGTGGCCATGGGATGATGTTACCATGGACTTTGTAATCGGCTTGCCTCGTAGCCAGCGAGGTAAGGATGCGATTTGGGTAGTGGTGGACAGATTCAGTAAGTCCGCGCACTTCATCCCTATTCGCACGACGAATTCGGCGAGTGATTTGGCACCTATCTATGTGCGTGAGATAGTGAGATTGCATGGTGTGCCCAAAACGATAGTTTCGGACAGAGATGCCAAATTTGTCTCCAAATTTTGGGAAAGCATGCAAAGCGCTTTGGGCACAAAACTTCAGTTTAGTACTGCTTTCCACCCACAGACAGATGGGCAATCCGAACGCACCATTCAAACACTAGAGGACATGTTGAGGTCCTGTGTTCTGTCATGGAAGGGTAGCTGGGAGGATCACTTGGCACTCGCGGAGTTTGCCTATAACAACAGCTACCACTCCAGTGTTCGGGTCGCGCCATTTGAGGTTCTGTATGGGCGGAAATGTAGATCACCACTCTGTTGGGATGCCGTAGGTGAAAAGGCAGTTCTAGGACCGGATTGGGTCCAACAGACAGTGGAACGAGTGGCAGAGACTAGGCAGAATCTGCTAGCCGCCCAGAGTAGGCAGAAGAGCTATGCGGATATTAGAAGGCGAGACCTAGAGTTTGAAGTGGGGGATCATGTGCTCTTGAGAGTGTCTCCCACAAAAGGGATTGTGAGATTTGGTATTAAAGGGAAGCTTAGCCCGCGTTATATTGGACCGTTTCCGATTCAGGCACGAATTGGAAAGTCGGCATATCGTTTGGGTCTTCCCGAGTCGATGCGAGGAGTGCATAATGTGTTTCATGTGTCTATGTTGAGAAAGTACTTAAGGGATCCGGAACACGAGATTGTTCTAGAACCATTGCCCCTTAAGCAAGACCTCACCTTCGAGTCCCGTCCAGTTCGGATTCTGGAGGAATCGGAGAGAGTGTTGAGGCGTGACGCGTGACCTGACCATAACTCACCGCGTGCCAGACCCCCTCCCGCGCAACCGCTAGTAAAACCGCATGACACCAGTCTTCCACTGCAACACCCCCTACCCGTCATCTTCGTCTACGCTGAATCCATGGTAAAATGGCGTGAGACTGTCCACCACGAAGGTACGGGAGCCCAACCCATCGGTAGTAATCGATCACTGTCGTCCGTGTTGTTGTGTTTTGCCATCGCCGCATGTCGACCATCTCTCATGCCAACGCCACTGCTGTGTTATGGCGGCAGTAAAAATAAAGTCACATTTATGATCAAATACAAACCAAGTTACGACCAGATGAATGTGCTTTTACTATACTGACCAATTTACTAGAGCGTTGTTAGCGTTTAATGACATACCTAGCCATGGTGCATGATGGCCATGTGATAGCGGCAGTAAAATGGATACCACATTTACATCTAGATACATTTTAATTTACGGCCAGATGAAAAAGGAACCATTGTATGATGGCAACAGTAAACATAGATACCACATTTGCGTTCAAATACATTCTAATTTACGACAGATAAAAAATGGAACCGTTGTGTGATGATCGTAGTAAAAATGGAAATCACATCTACGTGTGGATACATTTGAATTTACGGCCATATGAAAAAATAGAACCGTTGTGTGATGCAGTGGCGGAGGACGGGAAAAAAATGAGGTGGGGCGGATCTATACCTACGCGCCGGTCGCCGGTGGCTGCCGCCCGCCGCCGGCTACGCCCAGGCCGGTGGCTGCCCCTTCCTCTCCTGCTGGTCTGGCTCCGGTGGGTCGGTCTCCTCGGCGGCGGCTGGGTCGGCGAAGTCGAGGGCGGCGGCGGGTTGTAATATCTGGGCCGTATAAGCCCAGCTCGGCCCATTTTGTGCCACGTATATGACCGAGAGAGAGACAGAGGGAGAAGCCAAAACCATATTTTTCTCCTCCCCGTGCTCACCTGCAGCTGCTGCCATCTCCCGTGCTCTCGTTGTGCCTGCCGTCGCCTGCGCCTGCTGCCGCTCTTCCCCTTGCGTCGGTCGTCGCCGTCCTGGGTTGCCGGAGCGCCATCGCCGCCGCTTGTCGTCGTCTTCCCCACGCGCGCTTGGCCGTCGCCAGCTGCCGCCGCCGCCCTCAGCTCGCGCGCGCGTCGCCGTTGCTGCGCCGCCACGCCGCCCTAGCCGTGCGCTGCCGCCTCCGCGTGCTCGCCTGGCCTCCCCGCTTTCGCCGCTGCCGCTGCTCCACAGGGGTGGAGGAGGGCTGGCCCGGTCGAGTGGAGCAGGGAGGGGCCGCCGTTGAGGGGAGACGGGAGGGGCCGGCCGCCGTGGAAGGGAGAAGAGGAGGGGCGTCGGCTGTGGAGAAAGAGGAGGGAGGAGAGCTGCTGGCGTGAAAAGCAAAGGAAGAAGGGAGCTGACGGCCGGGTGGAAGAAAAAGAAAAGAAAGAAGTGAGCACCGGCCGAAGGAAAAGAAAAGGAGAGAGAAAAAAAAGAAGAAAGAGGAAAAAAAAGAAAGAGAGGAGAGGGGAGGCCGATCTGCGGTCAAATCTGCCCGATCCGACAGAAAAAGAGGGCTGTCCCGATCCGATCGTTCGGGACCAGGGTAATGCCTTGAAAACCTTTATCCCTGTGTATTTTCCGAGTCGGGCGTAAATAGTATACCGATAATTAGAGTCGATGCATGTGACTATTTAATTATCGTTATTAATATAAATGCCCGGTCGGTACAATCGGTACTGCCACTATTAATTTGATCGATCCGTGGCAGAGAAGGGAGGAGAGAGCAAATTGAGATTAAACAGTGTAGTCGATTAAAGTGAGATTAAGCGTATAGAGTTTGGTTGTGCTAAGCTGACATGTAAGTGCGATGTGATGTACTCGTATGTATTGCATGAGTGATACATTGAAATAATTAATGCTTGTTCAGGTGGCGGTTCGAGTTTGGTGCCGTCCACGCACCGTCCGCCAGGCTAACAGGCAAGTGCATGGTAGACGGTAAATTGTGATGAATGTTATTCGTGATTCCATGCCATGATTTACAGTATTTATGAGAGGATGTATGTGATTATGTGCTAATCATAGTTTGATGAGTAACATTTATGATTAGACATTCACATTTGGAGCATATTGCATCATGCAATTGCATAAGAGCCAGGTCGGTGAGAAAGTCTTACGACTAGTCCGGAGTGCTCGTGAATAAGACCTACAGAGGTAGGCACTCCACGGGAGTGGAGGTTGTGACCTCGTATGAAAGAGGACGAGGCGAGTGGTCCATCGACGGGTGGACACTCCGCTATACCGGTATACGCTACAGTTACAGAGCATACAGATGCATACAGATGCATTACATGATATTGCATTGCATTACAGTGACAGAAAGTGATACAGTTACAGTTACAGTTGTGATTTACAGTTTACAGTTACAGTTGTGATTTACAGTTTACAGTTACAGTTGTGATTTACAGTTTACAGTTACAGTTGTGATTTACAGCTTACAGTTACAGTTGTGATTTACAGCTTACAGTTACAGTTGTGATTTACAGCTTACAGTTACAGTTGTGATTTACAGTTTACAGTTACAGTTGTGATTTACAGTTTACAGTTACAGTTGTGATTTACAGTTTACAGTTACAGTTGTGATTTACAGTTTACAGTTACAGTTGTGATTTACAGTTTACAGTTACAGTTTACAGTTACAGTTGTGATTTACAGTTTACAGACATAGGGTTGAATTACAGTTTATAGACACAGAATTGAATTACAGTTACAGTTGAAATTGCTAAGGTGATGTTACTGTTTTATCGTGTGCTTGCTGAGTCTTCGGACTCACTCTTGCTTTGTTGTTGGTTTTAGGTGAAGAATGACGACATGCATGGAATGGGATAGCACTTTTGGCACTGCACAGATGAAATAACGGTTTAGCCGTATACGGAGTCTTTATGTTTGTTATAATGCTAAAACTTGTGGCTCGCTGTTTGGTTTAGCTTGCTTACGAGCCAGGATGGCGGGTCTCCATGGTCGTGGAGCCCACCGTGGTTGTTTGTGTTATAACTTGTGAAATATGAAGTTAGTGGTGTTTGCAATTATCCTACTGTTATTTGTGCTTTGTTATCTGTGGGTAATGATATAAAAATAACAGAGGAGGTGCTGCTAAAAGTTGAATTAGCAACACTATTGAATTGGTAAGGGTGTGGTGGTAGCATCTTGGGCCCTGTGGAGGGTCGGGGTGTTACACGGGTGGAGCGGAGGCGGCGAGAGGGGCGAGGGGGAGGCGGCGGGTGGAGCGGAGGCGGCGAGAGGGGCGAGGGGGAGGCGGCGGGTGGAGCGGAGGCGGCTAGAGGGGCGAGGGGGAGGCGGCGGGTGGAGCGGAGGCAGCGAGAGGGGCGAGGCCCGCGAGGGGGAGGCGGCGAGAGGGGCGAGAGGGAGGCGGCGGGTGGAGCGGAGGCGGCGAGAAGGGCGAGGCCCGCGAGGGGAGGCGGCGAGAGGGGCGAGGGGGAGGCGGCGAGAGGGGCGAGGCCCGCGAGGGGGAGGCGGCGAGAGGGGCGAGGGGGAGGCGGCGGGTGGAGCGGAGCTGCGGAAAATCAAGCCCTGGCTCAAGCCAGGGCTTGCCCTATCGAGCGCTCCGCCGCTGGTGTGATGGTGGTAGTAAAAACGGATACCCTATTTACGTTCAAATACATTCACATTTACAACCAGATGAAAAATAGAACCATTGTCATTTTGTTTTCTTTTAAACCGGAAATTAATGGAAATTACCAAAAGGCCCAACATTTTGTTTGTTCATGTGGCTTATGTGGCTTTTGGTTTTGTATAGCGTTTTATAAATAAATAAACAACATTTTCCTATAATAAAATAACATAATATGTTTCCTTATAATTTCAACATTAAAATGTCTTTTTATGTCATGGCCGAGTAAAGCATTACTTGTTCATTGACCATAGTCAGCAACTTGTGAGCAAAACGGTCCGCGTTCCATGAGCTTGGACTTTCGCTGTGTTTGACCGTGCGTAGTAAGCATTCTGTGTCCATAACCAACCACAGCTCCTCAGGAATAGCTGACGTATCAACAGTCCAGTCCACGTCGACACTAGTAAAATACTAAGGCCCCATTTGGCACAGCTCCACCACCGGCTCCTGGAGCCGTTTTGTGCCAAACGGGGTAAAACAAAATAGCTCCACCCAAGGAGTCCCTTAAAATATGCTGAGACAAAAGATATGTACGAGATGGAGCTGAAAAAAGTAGCTCCACCCGGCTCCATCCGCAGGCCCCATGCCACTGCCCTTGTACTTTCGTGAATTTACGCGATCTGCCACCGGCTCTTCTATTCTTCCGTTCCCGTTCCTCTGTTCGGTCTTCTCGTTTTTGACCGTGAAGGGAGCACCGTCGCCATTAAATATTGGTTGCTAATACTTTGTGTTATTTTAAATTTTATTTTTTTTTTGAATTCAAATTTACTCGGATGAAAAATCATGTAGAAACATACAGCTCTTGATGTTACTACAAGCCAAATAGACAGGGGTTTATTGGACAATTGACATCTCTCAACCATGCATGATAAAACAGGTGGAGATGTTTTGCCAAACAGTCTACGAAAACAGCTCCAGCCTCACCAGCGGAGCTGTTCGTGGAGCTAAGCAAAAAAAACAGCTCCACTTGTGAAGTGGAGCCGTGCCAAACGGGGCCTAAGCTAGCATTGGGCCTCGCTACAACAAACACTTCTCCAAATAATTGACACATGCGTCTAGATAGACTTGATCATTGTTTTGCGAGACAAAATAAGGAGGAGCGCCTCCGGAGAAACTCAAGTGCAGCTTCTGTTTGGTGTACTTGGCCGCCGAGACCCAGTAATTAACGCATGTGCGTTGCCCCAACCGCAATTTGGATTCTTTTTTCTGTTCAGATTGAAGAGATTGGCTGCTTCATTTGCTCCATTCTACTGTTTGATTCATACTGCCGTTCTGTAGTTTAGCTCGGGCCTAGATGTAAATAAAGACTAACTGGCCTCTGTGGTAAACGGTAATTCAGACAACCAAACATCTTACCGTGAATTCCCATGTTTCATCAGCAAGTATAGAGCCATCTGCAATATGTACGCGCTTGTGGATAGGCAGATCAAAATTTTCTCACTATATTCTCGAGACGGTGGTCGTTTGACTCTGCAATATGCAGTACATACTGCAACACTACAAGTGAACTGTTACCAGGCAAGGTTTCAGAGCCTGACGACCGCCGTTGAGCAAAGCCTTGACGATGATGAGTTGATGACCGCATGCCGTAAAATGTTGGTAGCGGTAAGGTACTAAGGTCAGAAAATGATAGTTGGAAGTAGGACCGCTCCCATGTTCTCCCCCATGGAAAAGCGATTCGCTTTCGTGTGGATTCATCCTTGGCGTTCTCTTGTCCTGCGAAAAAGTGCTGCAATTTTTTACTTTTCAGTATGCGTTCGTTGGATTCTCAACGATCGAAGTTTTGAAAACGCATTCACCTACTCGATCATGCATGCCCTCAAGAACTCAACTTTGTCTAAACATTCTCTCTCAAGGTCATCGATGGTGCAGGTAGTTAGGACTTGAGATTTTATCCTTCGATTCTTCGAATAGTTAGGACTTGATTTTATCCTTGGAACTCATGTAATAGTTCTTTTCCTTGCGAGTTGGGAGGGTAGGTACGCTTATTTCCCACACAAAATAGGGAAGTGGATACAGAGATGATTGTTTGCTCATCAGCTGAGTCATTCTTCGTATGAATAGCAGATATACGCACGATTTAGGATGGATTTTCAAAGGTCAACGTTGAAGCGCATTCACCTACTATGAGAAACTGGGGCTACGGCAAAACTCTTCTTTAGAAATTTTGAAGCTTGCATCTGTAAAGTTCAGAGTGATAAATTAATGCATTGAACTAGATTGCTTAAGAGAGAATGTGTACAGGAAACTTTCTATTATGAGCAAAATGTAAAAATTCATTGATTAATCGATCAAAACTGGGATTTCAGTACAGCCGGCGCAGATTAACTGCGAAACAAAATTAGGAGTCTGTTTCATAGTTCTAGCATAGTTTGCAAGTTCATGCGCTGTTCTACTCTTTTTTTTTATCTCTTTTGATATGATTAATCTCATCCTCCCTAAATGCTGGCTTATGCTGAAACAAGCTAGTTTAGCCAGTATATCATTTGTTTAGAGCAACAAACTAGAACATTGATTGAATTGCCTACATGCCTGTCATGCTTATGCTAGCAATTGCTACGTACATGTACGTACCTCTTGGTCGTCGTCGTCGTCGTCGTCTTTAGGGGGCCGTACCCCTCGGTCTATGCATGTTTAGAACTGATCGATTGAATTAAGGTAAACTAAAATCAAATTAATTTTTGAGCATTCCTCTGATGCAGCCATGTAAGCCGCGTGGAGCCTTCACGTTGAACAATCTGCATGTGTGTTCCGATTAAGCTCGAGAGACTATCAATCAAGCGATCCCACCTACCAATATGAGAACCAAAATCAAGCCCTTAAGATAGTTGAACTTAAGATAGTAGAAATGGTCAAATTATTGTGTCAATTGAAAACAAAACCAATCCGGTGGGTCTCAGGTCACATCATGGCTGTTCTGCATATCTACAGCAAACGTAGAAGGGCTAACTAGGTCAGTTGTCAATCATGATGGAGAATTTATTTTTCCCGATTACAATCATGATGGAGACTGAGAAATTAACTAGTGCTAGTAACTAACAAGAAGGATGATCAGGAAAACTATTGAGTCCTCTAGAAAAGAGAAAAAAAAACATGAGGAGAACCGGTATGAAACGGCTGAGATACAATTCATCAAGTAGTATACATATGGTTGTGGTTAAATTTCAAATGCTAGATGATGGATCATAGTTGGTGTTAGGTGTTCACAAATATATGTCCGCTCTCCCCAGCTGAACTCCAAGACGCAAAGTTGGCTTCCATGCTTGTAGAATGAATTAATGTTTGTTAATACGTAATATCATATTGCCAGAAATCTTCGTATTTTAGCCGTGTAAACATACTGGACTAGAATCAGGGAGTGACCCACCTCAAAAATTCATCCACCGAGTAGTTAACCCAGAATTTGGTAAATAAAAGAAAAACATCCAATTAGAACTCTGAAATCGTTCGAATTAAGACCTCGAACTTACAAAATCGTCCACTTTACCTCTTGTAGCAACTTACATGCCAAAATAAGATACTACTATGACACGTCATCACCGAAGTAAGAAATAAATAATAAAAGTAACAATAGAAATCATAAGGAATTTAAAACTTGAATAGTACTTTATTAGAAAACCAGTGGAATCTAAAATAAATGTTTGAAATATAGGACCGATCCACTTTTAACCAAATAAGAGTAAATAAGAAAACATAAATAGTGGTACGCCACGGTGCTGAAAACTTGAATGCTCCCACCTGTGCATGTTGCTATCACTCCACTGGCCTTTTACCTGAGAATGGAAAGAGCAAGCGCGTGATATTTGAAAATCTCAGCAAGTACCCAACAACGGTCGCAAGTAAGGTGTATAAAGGATAAGTAATGCAAACAAGTAATTGTCACAGACTCACAGTTTAAGTGCAACGAAACTAGGTTACCAGAAACACTAATAAGGATTAGAAATAGAGATAGCGGGAATGGTGGAATTAAGGATAATCATTATTTAGCGAGTTATGGCAATGGCACTGGCGATCACTTCTCACATACCTAGTTATACGAGAATAGTTAGGCATGTCACTATCCTCGACTATATAACCACTGATAAGGTGTAATATCCTGAGTAATGAAAGTGTATGGTCCCCATACGTTACTAGGTGAGTAGCAATCTCTACTATATGTGGGTAATCTCAGGCCAGGTAATTGTTATATTATTAGAAAATTATATGGTAAGAGATTAAGGTAACTAAGAGAAGGCTAGAATAAGCTTATGATAAGAGGAAGAATTTGCTAAGGTTGAAAATGAAGAAACATAATTCCTGATATGAGGGTGATGTGGAATGATAATATGGTGATAACGATATAAAAATTATTCTAAAGAGGTATTATAACATAGCTTACATAAGGGTTGGCAACCATCTAAGTTTTATTACGTGATGAGATATTATTAGTCAGATTAATATATATATTATATACATCAGTCATGACCCACATACAAAATCATATAAATAATAGATCATGATATCAAGAAAAATAAACATATTAGCCCTAATGTTAAAAGATTGTTAAACCTAAATTTAGAACATGTTCATATATTACCCCCATTAATGATTTAAACATGAATTCTAAAAAACTAATTAAAATAATAAATTCTAGAACATTATTAACTGAGTATTCTAATAAACCTAAAAGCATGTGAAACAAGATAACACAGATCATCATGGTATGAATATAATATTAGAAGCCTATAACCAGGCAAGCATTAGTAATATGATAATAATCAGGTAAGTATTAGTAATATGATAACAACCAGGCAAGCATTGGTGAGATGATAATAATTAGGTAAACTTAAGTGATATGATAATAACTAGACAAGCATAAGTGATACGTAAGTGTATTCAATGGTACTGGTAACAAATAATCATGAAAGATGTGGAATGTGGAATGAAGAGGTTATGGCCACAAGGTACTTGCCTTAAGCACGTTCGACGAACACGCTGCATGAAGGATCAGAACTCGCTGCATAATGGTAACTTAATGCATGAAGGATAGTAACTTTACATCACGATTGAATATACTAAATTTACGAACGCTGCACCACATGACTCATACGTACTGTACGTATATGCGCTCTTTAGCGTGACCATATGTGTATATATATATCGTACAGTCGTGCTCTCTGTCGAAGTCTCGTGGCCCTAGATAAGTAGATAAGATAATTCTTTACTGTGTTCTTGCTTTGATAATGTGGTTGTTAACGGTGATCACGCATTCACGATAGGGACGGAGCGCCCCAAAATTCAAGCACGATTGCCGTGCATTTCTTACCTTTTTTTTCCTTTCATATATTTTCTCCTGAATACATCTGTATGGTGGTAAGCACAAGAATGCCACTTTCTGCCTGAGGTTTCTCATTATCTGCCGGTCGTATAAGTGCCAGCAAGAACTTATTCTGTGGGTTCAATCCATGAAGTGATGCAGGTTAAATGCCGCTGTTAGCTGTCTTTCGCTATGGTTGAGTTTGAGGGAGTTCGTATTAGCTATAATTAATGGTTTTTATTGTGATGATAGTTTTTAGTTAAAAATAAATAGTATTAATTGAAATAAGTGATTTTTAGAAATAAAAGATTATACGAGACGAAAGCGAGAGAAGTGGAATATGTGATGTATCTGTCGCCCTGTTCTTTTCAGCTTCTAAAAGCTGCTTTTCGGCTTTTCTACAGTAACTAGCTTTTAAACGAAGTATTTTTTTCAAGATAAGATCTACTAGTTAATTGTAGTACATACTTTATTGACTTCATTTATATCGACAAAAACCGCACGTGAGTTTCTGTTACTCTGTAATCTCTCGTACAAACAGCCTAAAAGTCAAAAGCCGCAGCAAAAAGCCAAAAGTCGCAGCCAAAAAGAACAGGCCCTGTAACTTCTGCTCTATCCTCAGAGTAAGATGAGAGTGAGAGAAGTAAATAAATTAATTTTAAAATCTAGACATTTATATTACGATCTAACTTTTTCAAGAAAAAAATCAAAAACAAAAATCAATACGAAATCTTAGGGCCGGTAACATATGTGTTGCATTGTACATATGTGTTGCGCATAATTAACGTAAAATCCCCAAAGTTGGGATTATTGACTTGGAACATATAGGGCCTGTTCTTTTCGGCTGCGGCTTATGGCTTTTGGCTGAAATTTTTGAATTTTGGCTGTTTACGGTACAGATTACGGAGAGACAGATATTCACTTGCGATTTTGGCTGGTACAAATGTTGGGCTTTTAACGTGTAGATCGTTTAACTTGTAGACCCTGTTTTGAGAAAATATTCCGTTTAAAAGTTAGGTACTGTAGCAGAAGCCAAAAGCCACTTTTAAAAGCCCAAAAGAACACCCCCATAATATGTTTGAGATTACTAGCTAAATACCAATACGATTGCTATAAATTAAAAAATTATAGTATTCTTGACCTCTGGTGTACTTGATTAATCGGGTACCATACTTTTTATTCTCGTGTGTTTAGTTTGGTTGTATTCCTGCTTAACAGATGAAAGAGCTAGGTGTCGACTACACCACCACATTAGATCTAGCTATGTTATGCCATATATACGGCGGACTCCACCGCCACACCCGGCCGAGCTCCGCTACAGCCCACAAAATAAAATAATTACCATGAAATTCACATGCTAAATAACAAAAGGTTTATATATCAGTTAACCAATATCCCGTGACTAATGTAGTGCAAGCACAACAAATAAACGCTAGTTGTTGCTATGAATAGTAAAAATACAACATCAAAGCATATATTTCTAGCAACCTAATAAGCAAGTTGTTTTCTCCATATTAAATCATGGATAGACCATAAATTGGTTGTAGAATTACATAGTGATCTGATTAGCATATGTTTTGCTCCATTCATATAATATATATACTCCTACATGTAGAAATTACCCATAATTGAACAACTAAAAGGTTGCAAAACTCTATATCCATCTGCATCCATGATAACGTCAAAACCAAAAGATCCAACAACCGAGGCTAGTCGGGTCATCTATAATATGCGAACCAACATGTTTTAATGGAAAGTGAATGGATGTGTCTGGGAAGTTGGAACCGATTTTACACGTTCGAGCTCACTTTAGATCAATATAACAGCTTGGAATCCAACCCAAGCATCATCTAATACCAATGCCATGCCAAGAAAATAGAATACATGAGTGAGCCTACCTGTCGGCATGCGCCACCAACGCCTCCATGCCCCGACGACGGGAGCAGCATGCTTCACCTGCGCCACAGTGGCCACGATGCCGAGAACCATCGCTATTGATCACACACAGTGTCGATTGCCCAATTTGAAAATCGAATGTCAAAGATGTCATCGCACCTCCAGATTTGGCAGTCTCCGCCGCTAACACCATCTTACTCTCCAGATCATGCAGTCTCCACCGTGCACCCCCGATGCAAGCCTCCACTGCCAGTAGCATACCTCAAATCTACTCTTAATCTGCTAGCCCCCTCCAGCGTCACCACCGATCACTGGATGTGGAATAGGCAAGAGGACGAAAGGAAGGATTTTGGTTTGGGAGGCCATGAGATACTCGGACTAAACAAAAAGAGGATTAGCGTTGTGCTTCGCAATAGATTCAAACCTTCGGGGGAAGGTAGATGGGCCATCTAGTGGCGCGGTTTCTCTCGAGATGAGGGGAAGGGAAAGACGGATTGATGAATATCTAGGGGTAGTTGATGGTGTTATGAATAATTATCTTTACTTTTAAAGGGTACTTTTTTGTAAGAGAATAGATGACGACCACATAAATTCTATTTTATATTAGTAAAGATAAAGATACACGATGCATATACTTTGTGAATGCTATCGCTCATGTAGTTATTCAAATTGCTGAATGCTGGGTCGCACGCAGTGTTTAATAATCTTGGATGCTTTCCTGTGCGGTATGAGCTCGATGTAATTCCGGGTTTCCCAACAACCACTGCGGTGTTGTTGAGTCCTCTTTTCAAGTGTGATGCAGTCATATAGGCTAGCTCTCTCTTTTGTTTCTATTTTGATTTTTTACGGTAATTAATTTTTAAATAAGATATTTTTTAAGATGAGATCTAGAAGTCAATTATAGTAGACGTTATTTTAACATCATCTATATCAATCAAAATCGTACATGAGCATCTCTCTTCATACTCTCTTGCGAACGGCCAGAATTCAAAAATTAAGCAGAAAGTCCTAACCCACAGCCAAAAAAAATCACCCATGGATTTTGGATCGTTCAACGTTTCTACGACCGGTAACGATCAATATGAATTCTGTGTGGCGGTTGCCGTAGATTAATGTAAGACGTGCATGACGCTAGATTAGAATAACCTCTTCTTTTCTCGCGTTATTTTACCGCAGCAACACAACCAAGAAGAATAGCACATGTAACTAAGAAGAGTAGCACATGTGAATGTGACTGACCTCCATCGGAGTGATAGGTCGCGGAATTTTTTGTACGGATAACCCATTTTTTATTTGAAAATACAGAAATATATCCGCGACAAAATTTTTTACACAAATAGGCTCGAGTCGCCAAACCATTGGGCGATTTACGCTTGTCGCCCCACCAACAAGCGACTTATAAAGAATCTGGTAACCGTTGGGCGATTAAATGTAATCGCCTCCCCGTTAAGCGATTAAATTGAATCGCCCCCCCGTTCGGCGACATAAAGAGAGTCGCCCAACGGGGGGGGGGGGGGGGACTGCATGTGACTACAGCCCGACGGTCAAGCCCTCTTTTCTTCCCCACGCCTGCTCGCCAATCTACCTCTAGACGACTGCATGGTGATCCCGTCTTTCGTTTTGTGAATTTTGTAATTTGAAACTCGTAAAAAATGTGGTATAGTCACATATACTGTTAAGTCACACAAGAACTGATATTTAATATTTGTCACATTACTTGATATAGAAATAATTTTCTATACGAAAAGAAGAGATAATAGCATTGTTTGAATTTAAATGAACTTTATAATATAACGCAGTAACATGCCGCGTATTTATCCATTACATGCATGACATACACCCCTCACTCCCCACCCTAAGGTGCTCCGTCACCGCGCCCGCGTCCTCCCATACGGCCCCGCTTGGCCGTCCTCCGGTGCAACGGATTACGAGGCGGGTGACGAGGGTCCGAAAAAGTAAAACGATCAGGTGGGTTTCGCACTCGCGGCTGCGCCGGTGGAGTCAGCTGCACCTCTGGCTGTGTGGCCTCCGGTGCACCGGGGAGGCCACTGCCGGAGAGAACCTCCGGTGCTGCGTCGGAGGACGGCCCAGGCCAGTCCGCAAAAAACTGGTCCACCTCGATGTGGCCCGGGGAGAAGCGTCCCTACTGCTGGTAAGGACCTGCAATAGTAATATCGTTAGTTCGTTGCATGTCGTCTAAGGATAAAAACAAGATCGGACGATGCGTACCCGTACATGGCGCCATGAAATCATTCGTGTGGAAGCCGGGGATGTACGTAGGAGGTGTATGAGGGCGTGACCAAGCTGAACTCCCTGGCTGGTCCGGGGGAGGTGGACGTGTCCACGTAGAACTCCCTGGCTGCTCCGGGGGAGGTGGACGTGTCCACGTACTACCTCCGGAGTAGTGCCACGCTGGTCGGGGTGGCATTGGTGGTCGGGGTGGCACTGGTGGTCGGGGTGCACTGGGCGTAGGTGTGGAGACCACCGGTAGCCTCGTGCAGGACAGTAGGCTGACTATACGTCTACACCCGGCCTCCATCCGTCGCGCAAAGCTGACGGCCTCCTCGCGGGTCAACTCCCCACCTGTGCCCCACCTTTGCGCTAGTGCGGAGGACTCCGACACATCGCAACACCGACGTCAGCCTGGACAAAAAGACATAGAATGGTCCATCATCGAAACGATATTGCCATTTGAGAATTTTTGAAATTACAAGTTACGTACCGCGATGTGAGCGTCGCGTGCGAAGTGCGCAGGGTACGCGTCTGTCGGTGCGGCGACGTGTGGGGCAGGTGGGTCAACGACATGTACCAGCCTGGTACGAGTCCGCCCCTGGTACCAGATGAGGTACTCCGCGTAGTCGGCTATGTCGTATGGCCGGTCCTCCTCCACGCGGTCATCTAGCGCACCCTCCCACTGTGCAATCCAGGGCTGCATCCTCCTGGACCAGTCCGTGCCTTTCTTGACGCCCTTCGTGTTGTGCCTGTTTATGGAACCATTACGTAATGTAAGTACTTGCGATCACAATAGTAAGTACGTACAAAAATATCAGAAGCGATCACTCACGCGTGCACGCGCGGCGGAATCGGCCAAGGCACCTCCGTCCTCATCCGTGGCCTGCACCATCCGGGCAAGAGGGAGAAGTCCGGCATCCCGCAGCCTGCAAATAAAGTGAAGGTCAGCATTAAATGTTTTTATGGTAATACTAAAACGTTGACGTAGTGCAAACCTGGCAGTCCAACGGGGGTCGAGTCCCCAGGCCACACGAGGTGTGCGTGTCCGGACCACTCCCAGCTCAGTCGACTCGTCCGTGCTCCTCGGTGGCGGCGCACGACGGGAAGCGCGGTGCATGCGGTCCAAGTGCTCGTCCAACAGCAGCGGGTACCGCCAGTCACCCGCCATAACTGCAAAATTATCTAAATGTAAATTTGTACACTACATTTTCTACAATAATACATGAAAAATAGTATACAAAATTTCGACACAACAATTTTCTACATTTAAATTTTCTTCATTTTCTAAACTAAATTTATCTAAACAAATTTTCTAAAGTAAATTTTCCACAATAATGCATTACAAATATTATACAAAAAACTATATTTTTCTACATTTAAATTTGTACATCTAAATTTGTAAACTGCATCTACATTTCTAAATTTAATGTTCTAAACTAGATTTTCTAAACTAAATATCTAAACTAAATATCTAAGCTAATTTTCTAAACTAAATTTTCTAAACTAAATATCTCAACTAAATATCTAAACTAAATTTGTAAACTAAATATCTACACTACATTTTCTAAACTAAATTTATCTAAACAAATTTTCTAAAGTAAATTTTCCACAATAATGCATTACAAATATTATACAAAAAACTATATTTTTCTACATTTAAATTTGTACATCTAAATTTGTAAACTGCATCTACATTTCTAAATTTAATGTTCTAAACTAAATTTTCTAAACTAAATATCTAAACTAAATATCTAAGCTAATTTTCTAAACTAAATTTTCTAAACTAAATATCTCAACTAAATATCTAAACTAAATTTGTAAACTAAATATCTACACTAGATTTTCTAAACTAAATTTATCTAAACAAATTTTATAAAATAAATTTTCTAAAATTAGGAAAATACCTGCAAATCCCGCGGCTTCTCCTCCTCTCTCTCTCCTTCTCTTCTTCCCTCTCCTCCCCCTCTCCTTCTCTTCTTCCCTCTCCTCTCCCTCTCCTTCTCTTCTTCCCCTCTCCTCCTTCTCTTCCTTCCTCTCTTCTGCTTCTGTCTTCCTCGCGCGGCGGAGAGTGAATGGCGAGCAGGCGTGGGGAAGAAAAGGGGCTTGGCCGTCGGGCTGTATTCACATGCAGTCGCCCCCCGTTGGGCGACTCTTCTTTATGTCGCCGAACGGGGGGCGATTCAATTGAATCGCTTAACGGGGAGGCGATTGCATTTAATCGCCCAACGGTTACCAGATTCTTTATAAGTCGCTTTTTGGTGGGGCGACAAGCGTAAATCGCCCAATGGTTTGGCGACTCGAGCCTATTTGTGTAAAAAATTTTGTCGCGGGTATATTTCTGTATTTTCGAATAAAAAATAGGTTATCCGTACAAAAAAATTCATAGGTCGCGCAGAAGCGATGCCGTTTTCTGTCTGCCGACTAAGGCCGTTTCGCATTTAAAGCTTGGCCAGAAAGGATTGAGTGTCCTGCTTTGGCAGCATGGATTCCAGAAGCCTCGAAGGCTGTGTATGGGCCGGTGATCTTCTTTAGAAAGCCGAAACTTACCAAGGGTAGGCTCTCTTTCGTTTTTCTTTCCTTTTCGCAGTTCCTACACACTATAGCGCACACAGAACATATGTACGTCATTTAGATGTTTTTTTATTACAACAAAGGTCGCACACACAATACACATGCACTAACGTGAGTATGCTCTCTTAGGACACTCCTAGATTGACACTGGCTGAGGATAAATCCATAATTTTATAAAATAAAATTTTCTGTTGAGACATACTTGTGTGTATAAAGATGAGCACATCGTAATGTTCATCAATATGACTCTGGTATCAGATAGGTGAATGTTTGACGCGACTGCACGGAGCCCTGCACGTAGGAACAACATCATTAGAATTGAGCTGGCCCAACGAGTGTGCTTTTCTCTCTTTCGTATGGACTGGGCCAACGTGCTTTTCCGATCGGGTCGGTCGGCCGGTCCATCAGCGTATCTCCGTAGCGAGATCGCTTGCATTGAAAGGACTTTTCGGCTTATAAAATGCGCGATGTGGTACGTGCTACGCTGCGGAACATGATTGCGTTAATTAGCGTCGTGATTCGGATAGCCCGATTAGTTTGACGCTGCCAGTGCCACCCTGCAGCTGCATGCCCTGGGAAATTGTAGCGCGCGGCGTACGTGGTGCAGAGCTCGAGTGAATCGCACCGGCCGTCGCTTCGCTTCACTTCATGTCTCCGGCCCAACCCCTCGTTAAGGGTCTGTTTGGAACTGCTCCGCTCTAACTTTTTCAACTTTGCTTCAAATTTGTCTAACCTAACGGGTCCAACTTCAAGAACTCTGCTCCAAGAAAAAGGTGGAGTTGAAGGCAGGGGCGGAGCCAGGATCCAGACAAAGGGGGGGCCGACCCGCCAAGGCGCCGGCGTCATGGGCCCTGGACGCCGTGTGTCGGCAAAATTAAACATACACATATAATCCAAGGCTAGGGATAGAGCAGAAGTACCTTGATTGGGAGTTTGCTCATCAGTCGGTTCTATATGCCGATCATTGTTATTGATTGCATTAGTGTTTTCATCGTTGCCATTGCCAGAGCTTGATCTCGGCTTAAAAAAACTATCGATCGTTCTTAATCTCTTCATCTTGAATTCTTGATCAAATGCTAAATACCTAAATTGAAGGTAAAAATTGAAAAGGAAATTAATCATAGAATTAACAGCGATTTGTGATCTGTGATTGTGAAACAGTGAAAAGAATCAATAAATAAACTACTAAACGTAGTGGACTGTGAACTGTGGAGACGTACTGTTTGCCCGCTTGGCGCTTTGGATCTGTGATTGATCAAATGCTGAAATGCTTTGCCGCTTGCCCGCTGCGCTTTGGATGATTGGATCTTTCTGCTCAGGCTCAGCCGGCCGCCCGCCCGCTCGGCGCTCGCGCTCGGCGCTCTGCCTCTGCTCACCTTTGACCTTTGCCGGCTTGCCTCTGTACGGCGACTCGGCGAGATGGGAGATGGAGATCAGGAGATGGGAGACGAGTCGACACAGCACCCAGCTAAAAGACTCTTCGACTTCGTTTACTTTTTGCATGGATCTGGACGTGAGGACGTCTGGTGGACCATTCACCATTGGGATTGGGCCATTGGGGGTCCGGGGTCTGGTGGGCCATTGGGGGGGCCAGGCCCCTGCCCGCCCCCTCTCTCCGCCCCTGGTTGAAGGTCTACTCCACGTTTTTTCTGGAGCTCCTCAAGGGGTACTCCAGAAACTGAAGTTTTGTATCTCCTCATGAAGTTGGGGGAAAATTACCCACCACTGCCATTACACAACTCCTCCGCCCCCACCCGCGCCGCCTCCCTATTCCGGCCACCCCAGGCGACGCTCCGGCGAGGTGATGGCTGGGATGGATCTCTATGCCTGTGTTATCATCAAGGCAATTCAGCAAAACAGAGAGATGACCTTTTTCTTTGAAGCTTTACAATTATTCTGTAATGTATATGTCATGTATCATTTAGCTTGATCAATAGAGCCAATTCTTATGTCCTGAATCTTTTTTTAGCATGGCTTATGTTCTGTGTTGTAATTACATAAAAATAAAACGATTATACATGATGAGCCTGGCAACCGGAGTTTTGTTTTTTCATGACATCTGAAAGATTTGTCTCGAATATGGGGTACAATTGAAATCTTCATACAGGAGGTTTGAAAAGCATGACATAACTGGACTTGGAAAAACTTCTGAACATTTGATGAAACATTAACAATGCAGTGCAGTAAAATTTTTAGCTCTGTTCTGAACTTCTAATCATATCAAATAAAATACTGATCTCAAGTATGGTTAGCAATGCAAATGAGCATGCTGGCAAGGAGTAGATTTTGTTCACAGTAGATTTAAAAGCTTGACATGAATGAGTTCAGAAAATTCTGAACATTTGAGAAAACTTTGGCAATGCAGTGCAGCAACCTTGCCATTACCTAGAAGGCTGCAACACTGAAGTATGAGGCACAAGCTGTATATGTATCTGCAGCAAACATCAGCAATTCAATTCTCTAGCTTGAAGCTAGAATTATGTATCGGAACACTTGCATTCGTAGTCATTTTGGTTTAAACTGCTCTCTAGTTATCTATGGACAATTATTTGTATTCGAATGATGGACTTTGTTAATTATCTATCATGCACGTTGCAATTTATGGGACAAAAGGATGGAATTATTTGAGCAAAATATTTGTTTTTTGGTTTTCTCGAATAAATTAATTGCGATTATAATATTTTACATCATATTTCAATTAGCAACAAAAAAAATTCAGTTACATATGCTCCGCAGACATCAAAACATACACCAAACATCATTCAGGGGCACATTGGACCTTTCTCAGGAAAACCTCACATTTCTAGAGCTGGAGCTAGCTGCGTGCCAAACAGGACCACCTGCTCCAGAAACTCCATAGTGGAGCTGCTCCATGGTGGAGTTGGTGGAGCAGAGCTGAAAAAACTGGAGCAGAGCAGTCCCAAACAGGCCCTAAATTTGCCGCACCAGTTGCTTCTAGCCTTCGACGAAACCCTAAATTTCCAATGCTTTATTGCTCTTCCTTGGGCCTACCATCCTGCACTAGCAAGGAATCTAGAACATTCCTAAAACCCAGCGTGATCCGGACCGTCCACTGAGACGATCGGACGGCTCACGCATGCAGTGGAGTCTAACTTCCTAGTTTGGCACTGGCAGCGGCGACCGGTTAAGGGTGAAAACGGATCAAATAGTATTTAAATCATATTCGTATTTATATTTGTAAACGAATAGGAATACGAATCCAAATATTCTTGAATACGAATTGAATATTGTAACGAATATAAATTGAATATCTACTCAATTATGTCGGATCCGAATATCCTCATAACTTATATAGTATGAAGACATTAATGACGTTTTATCCGCGTACAATCACGCTTAACAATTCTAATTCATTTACTTCATGAAAAGAAACACGAATTCATTCAATTAAAAAAACGTGTCCAACTAATTTGTAGTATTATGATAAAAATATGCATATTGCTTTGTCAAATACAAATACGGATAGTCCAGATAAAATAATATTTCAGATAGTAAAAGTTTATACCATATTTGCATCTATATTTTTTATGTGAATTCGAATAGGATATAAATTGTTAATCGGATAAAAAAATCTATATTATATTCACATCCTATTCAATACAGTTACCAGATAATACGGATAATTCGTATCTACTTTTCATGCACGGCGCACGTACAACGACAACCCGCAGATAGGAAATGCAGGTAAGGGTGCAAATAGAGCGGATATTTCCCGATCGACCGTCCGTCCGTTTTAATTCGGATACAATTCGGAGCAAATTTTCAGATATCCGAAAATTTTGTCGGACACGGAAATAAGCCAGATTTTTTTTGTCAGATACAGAAACAGATTAAAAAAAGGCATTATCCGATGGATACGGAACTATCCAGGTATTTTCCAGATAATTACCAAATTATTATCTGGTAAAAATGCTAACCACCTTAACCCTAGCGGGAGCGGCGCCCACCACCCAGATGACCAGATCAGCAGATCCACTTGAGCGGTTCTCCATCCCACACGAAACAGCAGCGGCGCCGGTGCCCCCCGCCTCTCCGTCCTCATAAAATGGCACCGTCGTCACCCGCCTCTCTGCTCCCACAGACCAGTACCGTCACTGCCCGCCTCTCCGCCCCCACAGACTGATGCCGCTGTCGCCCACCTCTCCACCCCCATAAACCGGCGCCGCCGCTCACCTGCCTCTCCGCCCCCCAGATCAGCGTCATCGCTCGCCTACCTCTTTGCCCCCATAGACCGGCGCCGCTGCCCGCCCCCATAGACTCGCAGCACCACCGCCCGCCTCTCCACTGGCCAAGTGGGATCTCCGCCTCTTCTTAAAATGTAGCATCATTTATTTATTTAAGATTGCTTGTTTCGGTGGCTGTTGCAGCGTCAGTGGGCTATACACTCGTACTAGATCTCAGTTTGGGTTAGTGGTGTGCGGTTAGTAATGGTAGTATTGACTGACGAGTGATTTTTGTCGGACTTATGAGATCAAATGCATCAAAAGTTGTTTTTCCATGGTATTGACTGACGAGTTGTTTCTGGTTTGGATCCTGTGAAGAAAATCACTCTCAGCATCTCATGGAGTGCCAGGTTTCAGTTTGTTGTGTAGTTGATTAGCATAGATTTGTTTGTTCTTATTTTGCTAGCGTACTTAATTTCTGGGTAAATTCTGCCTTATCATGTGTTCTGTCATATCTATTGTTTTTTGTTGAAAATTTATGTGAAGTATATAGTCAAGAAATAGAATGCTTGTTCAGTGAAGGCCAGTCCAACCTTAGGATTTTATACCTCTCGGTAAAACTCTCTTATCCTAAAAAGCGACATTAACAACATATTTTGAATTTTGATGCCACTTCTTCCTATTTCCTACTTAAATAACAGACCATGATTCCTGATTCGTGAAGTGACGTTGTGGTAGTGTTCTTTTTTTTTCCAGTTCGGTGTGTTGTATTCGCTATGTATTGTAAAAACATGTTATCATTTTAGTACAGAATTCTAGATTTCTGGTTAATCTGCATGTCTTTTTTTAGTTTTGGGATTAGGCTTTTTCTTGACACGGCTAAAATGATACTGTATATCTCTTGCTTGTCTCTAAATGCTGGTTTAAGCCAGTACCATGACTGAAATTGGCCTTTCTTTATTTCTTTTTCTATGGACTAAATGGATAGGTTATCAAGAGACTAGAGAAAACAGCAAGGTATTTCAAGAATTTAGGTACTTTAGGGTTCTGGTCCCAGTTGGTGTACACAGTTATTTCTGCTGGAATTTTTTCATTCTCTACGGTTATTACTGGACTATGACAGCACCTTTTACACTATGCAACTGCTGCAGGTATTGTTGCGGCTTTTATTTCAGTCTTCTAGTCATTTGACTACATTCGTCTTGCTGAAAGGCTTAGAAAAACAGTAAGTGAACCCACAAAGGTACTCTCTTTCTCAACCACAGCCTCCTTGCCCGCTGCCTTTAGCTCATCTTGTTTACTTGTCTCATGTCTGCAATAACATCAAGACACAATTGAGATGATTTGTTATGGTCCTTATGGAAAAAAGAAAGACTAAATTAGTTAGACTTTCTCGTTTAGCATCTTAACACCAACAATTATAGTAATAACTCTACATCTTTCTCAATTCTAGTTGACTTGCATGTTTAGGCCCATAATGCACTAAACTCATTTGTACCTATTTACAGGATATTGATAATTTGATATAGTTGTTGCAAGTAGAAGTGCGAGCATTTGTGCAAGCACAGGAGCATCCCCTGCTGGTACTTCCATAGCAGTTGGTACAAGCCACTCGGCACCAGCACCACTGCCACCGCTACCAAATGCCGGTACATTGACAACCACAATCACGGGAGGTAAAGGACATATGGTTGTTGATGTAGATGAAACGACTTGCAGCAAACAGGGCATAATTCTTTTTCTTGTTGTCATCCAGGAGAATAGTTGTCACTAAAAAAGTGTCAAATTCCTTAATGGTCAACCTAAACAAATGTTAAAATGTTTAGATTGCTTTCTTTTTCATTCTGAAGCAAAAAGATGTTGGCATTCCATGGAAAGTATCGGTACATTCTTTGTTGTCAACTAATTAAATTGACTATCCTCTGACATGTATATTGCATCATGTTAATGGCTTTGATACTATGCCTCCAAAAACTTGTCATATATACACTATTATTGCTTCTCTTGTTTGATGGTTATTTACTTCTAGTGACAGACTGACAGTGAGTGGAACCGAACCATATACTTCTCTAGTTATGCTGTCTACTGTAGAAGTATTAATTTTGGATTTCTATTCTTCATTCAATAATTTTGTGTTCCAATTGATATTTTATTGTAGGACGAGATAATGACCGAGACTGAGCTACACTAAAACATGGTTAGAGATGGCTCGCTACTGGCTTTTGTTAGACAAGATCTACGTTGTGAACTTATCATGTGATGTAAGTGTAATGAAGTTAAATGAATTAGTGATGTACTTGATTGTTTGGCTATGGACAATTCATACTTTTGAACCGTGTAGCATGTAGCTAGTTAGCTACTACTTGTTTAACTAGATTCTATCATTTACTTGCTACTTTGCTACCTAGAATTTACTAGTTATTTAACTTGTCCCTATCATCGTATGAAATTTGCTTGTTAAGCTACTCATGTAGTTCCATTATAGATATGTAGTATGGTGATTGATCCTTACACATGAGATATATATGGTTTTTGTTTCGCGTATTATCTAACTAAATATTCTTTACTGAGACTAACCGTATTCGGAGTGGCATGTATTCGTTCTGTATTCATGACCAAGAATATCCATATTCGTATTCGTATCCGGTATCGTCCGTGTCCGACTTCGACTCTGACAAAAAAAAAATAGAATAAATAATATCCGTCCGTATGCATTTTGTTTGCACCAATGCAGGGTGTGGGACCCGGCCAACGGCTCGGGCGGGCACCCTCATGGTGCTTACGGTGCCGTCCGATCCATACGGTTCGTTAAGCTCAGCCCCCCACCCCGCAGCTACTGGCAGGTCAGGCTACGAAAGGCGCAGAGGCGCGAAAGAAGGGACCCCGGCACGGCTGCGAACGTGACTACTGGCAGGTCAGGTTACGATCAAGAGCGTTTTGTGGCTCGGAAGTGCTCCGTGTCGGCACGGGCAGACTCGGCAGTTAAATTCTGTGAGGGCACTGTTTGTCTCGTTGGGCTAGGTACTTCGCAAAGATGGGTCTTTTGAGCTGCGTCGTGCGAGTGCTCCTGTCCATACAAGAACCAAGTATTGGACTCGCAGCTGTAGAAGACTGAAGAGAACTGACAGCCGTAAAAGCGTGTCACTGTCTGGTCATAGGCGCCATGCTGGCATAATGAAACGGAACCATATGCATTGTGAGCCACACAAAACCTACAGGATGGGGGGGGGGGGGGGGGCGTGTGTATATATATAGTATAAATAACAGAGAAATTATGATGTTCAGATTTTATGATCGAAACCTTCTATCTATGATTAAGATTTTCTATTCATGATTGAGACTTTTCATCTATGATTAAGACTTTCTATTATGATATATTATATATCATTGCACTTGTACGTATTTAAAGCAACTAGTAGTGTGCTCGTGCTAACGCTACGGTAAAATACAAAACAAGATAAAATTTGTAAAAAATAAAACGAACAATCAGATTCATTAAGATTCACGTCTCATATATTGTATAACCAAATATTAAAAACCTGCTTGATGAAATTGAAGTGAGAGGACTCAGATGACAAACTGGTAAAAAAAAAGCAGAATTTCTGTGTTACAAATACTAACAGAAAGGGTGGCTAAGAAATGGGAATCTACGGATCTACCCATCCTATCCAGTATCCACCGAATCTAGAGCACACGGTACTTATTATGAGAGCTTTCTTGGCATGAAAATGAGAAGAGTTAAAATCGATACAAGAGACTTTAGAACTACTGCCTCTATTTGCGAATACTGCATTCTGATATGATTAAGACTTGGTACGTACCCTGCTGCTGGTGATGAACCGAGAGAGGCAATCATGGACGGCGGCGCCGGCGTTGCTGAGGCGACGGAGCAGCAGATGTCGGAACGGCCACAGCCAGCGGTCGTTTCCGACACCGTGCTTCTGCTGGTGCCGGGGTTCTTCTACATCTGGCGCCGCACGGTGGCCTCTGTGGGACGGAACGGCACGGCTTGTCGATGGCGCCGCGTCCTCGTCCTCCTCCGCTGCACGCCTAACCGCTGCACGCCATTACTGTCCTTTCTTCCACGGGTGGCGATGATTGCGTATTGTGATGTAATTGTTTCTGTTTTTCGAAGATCTGTTTTTGGAAAGGGGAAATCAGGAGGAGAGGTGGCGTCCGGCTGAGAGGCGTGGGATTGGGTGCGGAGGGCGCGCTCAGGTGGAGACGGGTATCGCGGGGTGGAGACATTAATACCAAATGAGGCGAATTTCTGCTATCACCAGCAACCTATAACCGGCTCTTCCCTTATCATGATAAGGAAATATGTGGAAGAAATTCAGCATTGAGATATTTCAACACGACACCGACTTAACACCCTCCACAGCAAAAGTGCTGCTAAAAATCGTAGGGCAATGCGAAATTTTGTTTCTCACCTGTCTCCCTGCTCGTTGTGATCCATGAAATCGAGGTTCCACTGCGTGACGCGCTGCATGGCGGCGTAGCCTCCCGTCACGAACGCTCGGAGCAGGTTGAGCGTCGCCACCGACTGCGCGTACGCCCGGATCATCCTCTGCGGGTCTGGCACGCGGCTCTTCTCGTCGAACGCGTCGCTGTTCACGTTGTCACCCCTATAACTCGGCAGCTTAACCCCATCCCTTTCCTCGAATGAGTCGGACCTCGGCTTGGCGAACTGGCTAGCCATCCTCCCCACCTACCATGTCACGTGCAAAAAAAGGAGCAGATTGGATCAGATCTCACAAATCGCATGCCCGATGGGCGTATTTTGTTTGATTCGATGGGTTGATTGGTACCTTGACGACCGGCATCTGGCCGCCGAACATGAGGACGGCGCCCATCTGGAGCAGGATGCGGAAGGTGTCACGGATGTTGTTGGCGTTGAACTCCTTGAAGCTCTCAGCGCAGTCACCGCCCTGGAGGACGAAGGCGCGGCCCATGGCGGCGTCGGCGAGGTGCTCCTCCAGGTGCCGCGCCTCCCCGGCGAACACCACCGGCGGGAACGTCTCGATCGTCTTGAGCACCGCGTCCAGCTCCTCCTGGCTCGGGTACTCGGGGAGCTGCAGCGCCTTCTTTGTCTTCTCCAGATTGTGATTACAAGGTCCATGATATCCGGATGTCACTAACAGCGCTCGGGTGGAGACGGGTATCACGGGGTGGAGGCAGCGTCGGGGGCGTGTGCGTGGGCGCGGGGTGGGGTTCTGGGTTCAATGATGTGCATGATCCGGATGATTTTGGCCTTAGGATCTTCAATGAGTAAGAGAAGAACGCTTGAGGAGAGATCCAGGCCATTCATTTGTATGAAGTTGGATTACTTTGGTACACAAATCTGGGTGTACTTAGATTAGGCATGACTGTGGGAGTGGTTGAGGGGGGTGGATTTAGTAAAGAAAATTTTGGTGTATTATAGAGGGGTAGAGATTCAAAGGTAGGAAGGCTTGTTCAAATTTCCTATGCACTGTTGGAGCTAGTACTTCACTGGATAACTAAAGGAACCGATCTAGTTTTTTAGGTAGTGGTGGATGGAGACGAGCCAGACCATGCCAGGCATTCATGGCCACAGCCGCCGGCCGATTGGGAGGACGAGGTGAATTGCTCCCCCTAGTTCGGCGTCCTACCGCTGGTACAAACACGGGCTGCGCAGCGGATGGAGACGAGCTCGACCATCCAGCCATTTTTTACTCCTCTTTTTTCAGTACATCCTTTTGATATGCAGTATATTTGTACTTCTAGATTTTTGTTTCACTATTATTGAATTACTATTTCTGTACTGGCAATCATTTTTTAGTCATCGATCCTTTTAGTTACTAACAATTGTCCTCCCAAAAAATGCAGATAGGAGCTTATGAATCTGACAGAACTTGTTCGATAAAATGCCAAAACACGTTCATGGGAAGCTAACCGATATGTGCAGCATCCAAGTCTACAATTTTTTCAGAGCAGCAAAGTTTTCACTGAGATACTGATTTTTCTTTTCATGTGTATACTACCATCGAGTGGAACATACATCTTTGTTTAGTACTTCCATGTATTAGTTGACCTTTTAGTTGTATATGCAGCGTTCAACATTTCATCTAAAGTGCGCCTTCCCCTAAAAGAGAATATACACGTTTCTACAACTGATATACTGCTTTTGGTTTTTTTAACACTGTAAATGCATACATCTTAGAAGAAATTACAAGGGGTATCTTTCTTTGAACAAAATATTGTTCTGAAGTATAAACGACATATGAATTTTTTTGTACGGATAACCCATTTTTTATTCGAAAATACAGAAATATACCCGCGACAAAATTTTTTACACAAATAGGCTTGAGTCGCCAAACCATTGGGCGATTTACGCTTATCGCCCCACCAACAAGCGACTTATAAAGAATCTGGTAACCGTTGGGCGATTAAATGTAATCGCCTCCCCGTTAAGCGATTAAATTGAATCGCCCCCCCTTCAGCGACATAAAGAGAGTCGCCCAACGGGGGGGGGGGGGGGGGGGGGGGCGACTGCATGTGACTACAGCCCGACGGCCAAGCCCTCTTTTCTTCCCCACGCCTGCTCGCCAATCTACCTCTAGACGACTGCATGGTGATCCCGTCTTTCGGTTTTGTGAATTTTGTAATTTGAAACTCGTAAAAAATGTGGTATAGTCACATATACTGTTAAGTCACACAAGAACTGGTATTTAATATTTGTCACATTACTTGATATAGAAATAATTTTCTATACGAAAAGAAGAGATAATAGCATTGTTTGAATTTAAATGAACTTTATAATATAACGCAGTAACATGCTGCGTATTTATCCATTACATGCATGACATACACCCCTCACTCCCCACCCTAAGGTGCTCCGTCACCGCGCCCGCGTCCTCCCATACGGCCCCGCTTGGCCGTCCTCCGGTGCAACGGATTACGAGGCGGGTGACGAGGGTCCGAAAAAGTAAAACGATCAGGTGGGTTTCGCACCCGCGGCTCCGCCGGTGGAGTCAGCAGCACCTCTGGCTGTGTGGCCTCCGGTGCACCGGGGAGGCCACTGCCGGAGAGAACATCCGGTGCTGCGTCGGAGGACGGCCCAGGCCAGTCCGCAAAAAACTGGTCCACCTCGATGTGGCCCGGGGAGAAGCGTCCCTGCTGCTGGTAAGGACCTGCAATAGTAATATCGTTAGTTCGTTGCATGTCGTCTTAGGATAAAAACAAGATCGGACGGTGCGTACCCGTACATGGCGCCATGAAATCATCCGTGTAGAAGCCGGGGATGTACGTAGGAGGTGTATGAGGGCGTGACCAAGCTGAACTCCCTGGCTGGTCCGGGGGAGGTGGACGTGTCCACGTAGAACTCCCTGGCTGCTCCGGGGGAGGTGGACGTGTCCACGTACTACCTCCGGAGTAGTGCCACGCTGGTCGGGGTGGCACTGGTGGTCGGGGTGCACTGGGTGTAGGTGTGGAGACCGCCGGTAGCCTCGTGCAGGACAGTAGGCTGACGATACGTCTACACCCGGCCTCCATCCGTCGCGCAAAGCTGACGGCCTCCTCGCAGGTCAACTCCCCACCTGTGCCCCACCTCTGCGCTAGTGCGGAGGACTCCGACCACATCGCAACACCGACGTCAGCCTGGACAAAAAGACATAGAATGGTCCATCATCGAAACAATATTGCCATTTGAGAATTTTTGAAATTACAAGTTACGTACCGCGATGTGAGCGTCGCGTGCGAAGTGCGCAGGGTACGCGTCTGTCGGTGCGGCGACGTGTGGGGTAGGTGGGTCAACGACATGTACCAACCTGGTACGAGTCCGCCCCTGGTACCAGATGAGGTACTCCGCGTAGTCGGCTATGTCGTATGGCCGATCCTCCTCCACGCGGTCATCCAGCGCACCCTCCCACTGCGCAATCCAGGGCTGCATCCTCCTGGACCAGTCCGTGCCTTTCTTGACGCCCTTCGTGTTGTGCCTGTTTATGGAACCATTACGTAATGTAAGTACTTGCGATCACAATAGTTAAGTACGTACAAAAATATCAGAAGCGATCACTCACGCGTGCACGCGCGGCGGAATCGGCGGCCCGACTGGTACAGGAAGTGCCTGCCGCAGCCCTAACTGACGCATCACTCGCTGCAGTGCGTAGTCCTCCACGTAGATGCCGTACACGAGCTTCCGGCGGGTTAGCCAGAAAACCTGGTCACGCCAGCACAGTGCAGACAGCCCGTCAGGAGCACGGGCCTGCACTGCCTCCGCTGCGAAAGGCTCCCAGCGCACGTCGGAGTTTACGAGGCGGTCGAACTGCTCCACGAAGGGGTGGTACGCCCGCGTGACCTGCACGTGCGCGAACTGTACCTTCAAGAAAGGCAAATTGTTTAGTACGACGATCGTTAATAAGTTGACTACGATAAAATAAAACTCACTCGTCGACAACACCAAATAGAACCCATCGTCGGCCGGTCGATGTCTCCCCCCGGGTACATCTCGGCCCCGTAGGGACCCATGTCGTCTAGTACAGGTCGTCCGAGACTGAAGCGCTCGAACGGCCACAACTGCAGCAACAGGGGACATCCCGTGAGGATCGAATTCGCCTTAATCCTCGTGCACGCATCGTACAGGCCGCGGTACGTCGCGGCAAGTGCGGCTGATCCCCAGCTGATCTGGACGGCCTCGCCGTCCGCAATCGCACTCGCATAAGCGATAAGGCGCGCGTCAACGGTGTTGCCGTGGCTGGTCGTGAAGAGCACCCAACCAAACAGCCACAGCACGTAAGCCTCTAGGTGGCGCGCGACCTGGTAATCGTCAGCATCTGCAACCATGCGCTCAACCTGAATGCGAATAAGTTCTTATTAGTATGTAATTGCACAAATAAGAGTTTCGAAGACGCGATCGACTTGAAACACCACGTACCCGGTACTGTGCCAGCCACCTCAGCGTCGGTCCATGCTTCTGCCTCTCGTCGAAGATGTGGTGGTGATCGGCCGGTGGAAGGACCCCCTGGAATCTGCCGAGCAGGTCATCGCGCCACTCAGCGGGAGCCTCCGGTAGGAAGGCAGCGTCTCCCGCGACCGGAAGGCCAAGGAGTAGGGATACGTCTTGCAAGGTCGGCACCATCTCCCCGACTGGTAGATGGAAAGTGTGCGTCTCGGGCCGCCAACGGTCCACCAAAGCCGTCAGCAGGGAACGGTCGAACGGGAAGCGTCGTGATCGCTCCACGCCCGCCTCGTCCCCCTCCCCGGCCAAGGCACCTCCGTCCACATCCGTGGCCTGCACCATCCGGCAAGAGGGAGAAGTCCGGCATCCCGCAGCCTGCAAATAAAGTGAAGGTCAGCATTAAATGTTTTTATGGTAATACTAAAACGTTGGCGTAGTGCAAACCTAGCAATCCAACGGGGGTCGAGTCCCCAGGCCACACGAGGTGTGCGTGTCCGGACCACTCCCAGCTCAGTCGACTCGTCCGTGCTCCCCGGTGGCGGCGCACGACGGGAAGCGCGGTGCACGCGGTCCAAGTGCTCGTCCAACAGCGGGTACCGCCAGTCACCCGCCATAACTGCAAAATTATCTAAATGTAAATTTGTACACTACATTTTCTACAATAATACATGAAAAATAGTATACAAAATTTCAACACAACAATTTTCTACATTTAAATTTTCTTCATTTCAATTTTGTAAACTGCATCTACATTTATACATTGAATGATCTACAATAAATTTCTAAAGTAAATTTTCCACAATAATACATTACAAATATTATTAAAAAAAACTATATTTTTCTATATTTAAATTTGTACATCTAAATTTGTAAACTGCATCTACATTTCTAAATTTAATGTTCTAAACTAGATTGTCTAAACTAAATATCTAAGCTAATTTTCTAAACTAAATTTTCTAAACTAAATATCTCAACTAAATATCTAAACTAAATTTGTAAACTAAATATCTACACTACATTTTCTAAACTAAATTTATCTAAACAAATTTTCTAAAGTAAATTTTCCACAATAATGCATTACAAATATTATACAAAAAACTATATTTTTCTACATTTAAATTTGTACATCTAAATTTGTAAACTGCATGTACATTTCTAAACTAAATGTTCTAAACTAAATATCTAAACTAAATATCTAAGCTAATTTTCTAAACTAAATTTTCTAAACAAAATATCTCAACTAAATATCTAAACTAAATTTGTAAACTAAATATCTACACTAGATTTTCTAAACTAAATTTATCTAAACAAATTTTATAAAATAAATTTTCTAAAATTAGGAAAATACCTGCAAATCCCGCGGCTTCTCCTCCTCTCTCTCTCTCCTTCTCTTCTTCCCTCTCCTCCCCCTCTCCTTTTCTTCCCTCTCCTCTCCCTCTCCTTCTCTTCTTCCCCTCTCCTCCTCCTCTTCCTTCCTCTCTTCTGCTTCTGTCTTCCTCGCGCGGCGGAGAGTGAATGGCGAGCACGCGTGGGGAAGAAAAGGGGCTTGGCCGTCGGGCTGTATTCACATGCAGTCGCCCCCCCCGTTGGGCGACTCTTTATGTCGCCGAACGGGGGGGGGGGGGGCGATTCAATTGAATCTCTTAACGGGGAGGCGATTGCATTTAATCGCCCAACGGTTACCAGATTCTTTATAAGTCGCTTTTTGGTGGGGCGACAAGCGTAAATCGCCTAATGGTTTGGCGACTCGAGCCTATTTGTGTAAAAAAATTTGTCGCGGGTATATTTCTGTATTTTCGAATAAAAAATGGGTTATCCGTACAAAAAAATCAACGACATATTACAGGGGTACCTGTTTTATACATTCTATACTACTGACATACCTTTTTCTGGATTACCATATGTGGATACTTCTTTCTAAAGGAAAATTTGAGAGAAATTCAGCAGTATTATACTTTTTTTTGGTTGCTAAGCAGTAGTATTATACTTGCGTAATATCATAGTACTTGTCTACCTTCACATGTATACTACTTCCTCACAAAGTATCATACTTCTTTTTTGTAATGGAGTTTAGGCACATACTACTTCCTCTCGTAGTATTGTACATCTTTTTGGAGACGAAGTTTAGGCATATATTCATCAGCCCTCACAGTCAGTGATTATGTAACGAAGGATTAAATACTTCTTTCTGATGATTAAAGTACCTCTAAATATACTTCTTGATCCTTTTCCATGTGCTTCTATCTTTTGAAAACTACTTCATGCATGCATTCGGGTGTGCTGATGCTCGCATGCACCAGATCCCTCGTATACATGAGGTGGTTTCCGCATTCAACATAATTAACAAATCAGTAATTATAATAATTGGTAGGTTTAGCAGCTAATGGAGGTATCCAACACGTACGGCCAGACCCGTTTACTTCGCTCAGATCGTAAAGAAGATCAATGCTATACAAAGTAGGAGAACGTACGTACGTACTCATGGGAGTATCAAACGCGCTTGTACACATGCAAAAATTAAAAGGGAATTTTGTCTTGGCAAGGAGGATTGAGTTGATAGAACAGGATTCCCGTGCCGACATCGATTTTAGTTAACAAAGCAAACTTGCTTGGTTAGCTGGCCTTGATCTGTTAGCACTGCTCTATTAAAATAAAGTGAACTAGCTTATCTTGTTTGTTGCATGACTTCATGAGAAGGTTGTCTCTGCCTATAGCTGGCCTGCTATATGGCAGTTTTCTCTACCTATAGCACTGTCTTATGCATTGTAACTTACTAAACAAGGCATATCCACAGCTTCATTTCTTTCCAAAAAAAAAAGATTTTCAGCAGTTGTCCATTTTTCTTCTAGCACTACTCCACTTAAAAATTTATGATAGTGGTTCTCTGCTCAAATCTTTTTTGGCTTAGAACTTTACATAAGATAGGATGGTTTCCTAATGGCCCCGCTCGTTTGGGCTTGAACTTCTGGTTTTCGGCTTATTTTTCATTATTCTTAAATTTTGTCTTTTTCTAACTTTTTGGATTTTTGAGCTTTTTTGCCGGTTCTTTTTTCCGTATTCGTTTACATTATACGTGTTAGGTAACCCTTTTCCATTTTTAAATTTTTTAAAATTTAATTATGCCAAATAAGTCACCATCAGCTACAGTGTAATTTCAGCCATCTACAATGAAAATTCAGCCATAAGCCACAAAAATTCATTCCAACTGAGCACCACCTTATATGCACATAGACCACTATACACGTACACCACATGTATACACGTGTGAGTGAGCCCACTTAGCATACATCTAGAAATATGGAGACCAACCTCACAAAATTATTACTGAAACATACTCACGTATACATAAAGATGGGCATTACAATTTGAATCTCTATATATGAAGTAAACCCCACAACTCTATCACCTTACCAAAAGGTGGAGTTATCTAAGCGGGGAACAAAGATCCTATGTAGTAGATTGATTTTTCCTCATAAATTGCTTTGATGTTTCTAGTTAAGGGCAATGGCGTAGCCAGAATCTAAACTCTATGAAGTCAACCCTTCTAAGATTTTTAGACTTTTATGAATTTATCTACAAATATCAATAGTAATTGGGTATTTTTTTATAAAAACCTATGAAATCAATTGACTCTACAGTTTTAGACTGCCTGCTCCATTGGTTAAGGGCATGTTTAACGCCACATATGTCCAGCTCCAAGTTGGTCACACCATCAGTATTATATAATACAACCATAATATAGGGCATTCTCTTGTTTCAGAACTTTATGTGTATGTACTGTGTAACCGGACATACTTTTTTTGCAAGAATCATGCAATCTGGGGAGTTGGCATAGCACTATACCAGGGGCCCACCTGATGAAGGCTATAGGACGAATCTTTGAAGTGAGCAAGTACGGCAAAACATTTTTCTGACAAGTTGCAATATACTTGTGGCAAAACGAAAGGTTGCAATAAACTGGATAGGGACTGCCCAAACGAAGAACACCAAATCCATTTGTTTAAGGAGCATAAGACCCGGCCGTAGGACACTGACCGGAGACGGCAGAGGTTAGCAATGCTTCCAAACTTTGCATTTCACGCTTGCAAAACCATAATCAAATAAAAACCTTCGTTACCTATCTATGCATCCAAATTAATCCCCACGCGAGATCTCTCCAGGATTTGCACTAATTAACGATCTTGTTTGCACACGTCGTGCTGCCTCCGGTGATGCGGCGCAGGACTATGGTTTTCGCCTTGAGATGGAGAAATAATGCTATACCAGGAGCATATTGCAATTTTGTTTTGGCATGAGCAGAATGGAACAAGATTGCCGAGAATTACGTTAAGGATAGAAAAGTACCTACATTGTAGGAGCTGCATGATCGAATTGACCCTTCGTACGTGCCAAACAACAAGATGTATGCATGTCTTCTCTTTGCTTGCCTAGCCATCCTTTCGTGGTGGTACACGCACAATTACAGGAAGAAGAAACAAGATGGAGATTTGGCCGTGCTTTTGAAGAAACGAAGACGTTGTTTTGCTGATACAATAATGAAACAATAAGCATGTTACAGATCTACTCGTCAATATTTTGCCGGATTCACCAGCAGCACGCGATGAACGTAACATGTCAAGTGGAACGGTAGGATGCTTTGTTAATTTATAGCCATTTCTTTGACGTTGTGTCATGGTATATTGGTATATCAACACTAGATCAGTACTAAACTACTAATCTTCGTCTAAATCGTTATGGAAAAAAGCATTTTGCATGAGAACCACTTGCATGCTCTGATTTGTTAACCTCGATTCGTATGTTTTCTCCAATCATACGTACAAGGAGACCATCGATTTTACATCGAGGAGATGAGGACCAACGACCACGTAAATTCCCCGTAGGCGAGTCATGTCACCCTGTGATAGCTTCAGTTTTGTCCTAGAAAAATGTTCAGCTCTGGGTAATAATGGTCGAGTACTCGAGTCTTACCCTGAAAATACCTGGAACATGTCGGTTCCTACAATCCTACTAGGCTACTAGCCAATTACCGATTACCAGTAACCAGTGGGGTTGGAAACCTTGCAAGTTCCAGCTTTATCAACATTGGGAAGAAGTTCTAACAAATATGAAGCTATGGTATCACAATTCACAAAGGAAAACTGAGGCAATAAAAAAAGTTCAGAATGAGTTATTTATGGATCATAGTACGGTTTTGTAAATATGTAAGCATTTCAGTCTCGATCTGTGCAGATTTTCCAGGGAAACGCATCAAGGCATTGCTTTTATTAGCATATCCAGAGCAACACCAAGTATAGGAGAGCAAGGGATCATGTAAGAAGGCCTACGAATTTTTGTGATGAATTATTGTTAATATGTGTTAAGTTAAAATTCAAATTTATGAAAGATTTGGATTTTTGGTCTAGTGGTTTCAACCTCAGGTAGTCAAATCGGTCAAACCTGTTGAGAGGTCTAACCGGTGCACCGATCAGTAGGTGGCGGTCAGACGGGCCGCGCGTAGCTATCAGATCAGTTAGTTCTACATTTCGGTTGAGAGTTCTAAATTTTGAGAAGTTGATCGTGCATTGAGTAAATTTGTTATAGGTCAGTGTATTCATATTGCATGAAGTATGTTAAAACTAACGTGGGTCAAGTTGCGAAAAACTTGCATCCGAAAACGATTTCTTAGTTTTTGGATGTGAAGAGAAGATTGAAGTCAATTATGATCAATGGTGGGGATCGGAACTATGCTCATGGAGGATCCAAGGTCCAGAAGTCAAGAATAGTGGGTGAGATGATTGAGCTCAAGCATGGCATAAGGAGGGCAAGGAATGTTGAATAAAAGGTTCAAGCGATGGGTTATATCAATGGTTTAGTCGGTCCAAGTGAGGCGTGGTCTGGTGGGAGCCGGAGCAGGAGAGATTTGCTGATACGTGACAAGCCATTGTTGTATCTATATGTGGCAAATATGATGATTACTTGTAAAGAATGGAGAAGACTGGGTCAAGGTGAGAGTGTTTTGGTAGCTAGCCAAATATCGAAAACTTCATTGAATCAAAACCGTGACGCTTGAGCTACGTTTGGGGAAACAGTTTAGATCAAGGAGATGCTGAGAAGATAAAGTGAATTAAAGGCTAATGATTTAGTGAATTTGGGCTCATATACTTTGAAAAGTATACATGAGTTAAGTGTATATCTCATCTAGAATCATTTTAGCTGTCTTAATCCAGAATAAGTTGTTTGTATATTTTGAGGAAAGATCGTAACAAAGAGAGAATAGCACTTTGTAGCACACATCTGCATGCAGAAACGGATGTGATTAGAATAACTATATAGCTAATAGTACTTAATTAAGCTGGTCTCGTTAGATTCCAGGCTTGGAATGGCAGACAAACAGAATGGCAGACAAACAAAAAATAACTCAAGTTCATATATAATTCTTCTGTGCAATACCTGAAGAACAAAACAAATGTATTAGGACAATCCGGTGTTCTGCCGCTGGTTTCATTGGCTTGTGGGAAGTATTCTTGGGGGGCGGTTTCAGGTCCCCTCTTGGACTTGATCTAACGTGTGCAGGTCAATAATTTACAGATTGCAAGGAACATTTGTTCTTATTCTCCAGCATATGTACGTCAGAAACAGTCTCAAATTGTCGCTCATGGACTGATTAACAATGTTTTAACATACCTTGTCAGTGTCTGCAAATTTTTTTGGGGAGATTCCAATGGAAATCAGGTGCCGTCTTTCTACCACCTTTCAGAAACGAGTACACGTTCTTGTATTTTATATGCTAAGAAAGAGTTCTTCGGTATTAAACCTTAGTTTCGTACTGACACTTTGTCCAAAAAGTGCAATTTTAGTCGTCCGAAATGCGCATCGGCGTTTTCACACAAGTCCCGGGCATTTCAACGGAATTTTTAAGGAATTCTAATGGAACGGCATTTCACAGAAGTCCTGGGCATCAAGTTCCTTGAAGTTAATGTAATGAAATACAATAAAACAACTTTCCCATTTCCATTAGACAAAGAAAAAAAAAGAAAAAGCTTCAGAAGGAAAATGACACCCAGATTCAATCACAGTTCGAGAGACTGTTATGCATGCATCTTTCGCTTTCCTTCTCTTGTTGATGGCATGCCTATTTTTGTTCATGCTGCAGATGACTGGGGCACAAGTTGAGAGCCGTGTGTGGCTGTGTTTCATTGTACGCACCTGTAGCTGTAGCTCCCTAGCTATCGTGTCATGAACTAATGATATAGGTTGTTTTAATCGGCTTGATGGTTTTTAGTTGGAGCTTTTACCTTTTAGCTGTAATTGAATAGTAGTAACCGGAAGAAGTAGTGTTCAAAGTTGAATTGTTTAATTCGGCTGGATCTTTTAGCAGATAAAACAAAAGAAAAAAATACATTCCACATGCGGAAAATGAAAGAAAAGATAAATGAGAGAAAGAGGGAAAATGAAAGAAAAAGGGCAAAGCATAATAAAATAATAAAATAATAAAAATGAAAATGAAAGAAAAAATTGAAAAAAGGGCAGCGGCGAAGGGAGAAGAAGCGGCAGCAGCAAAGGAGGCGAGAGGCGGTGGCGTAGGAGGTAGCGGGAGGAGGCGGCGCTGGAGGAGGTGACGGAGATGGCAGGAGGAGGTGGCAAGGGCAGAGACGGAGGAGGTGGCGGGAGGCGGCGCTAGTGGGGCTAAGAGAGAAGCGGTGACAGTGGGAGGAGGCAGCAGTGGGCGAGCAACAATGGCCGGTGGCGGGCAGTGGCAGCGCGTGTGAGGGAGGACTAGGAGCAAAAGTCAGAGTAAAAGCGGCTTGAAAACCCCTCTTTGAAAGTCGGGATGTCGAAATCGGCTTCCAACTTCTCTAAATAGAAATCAGAAGCTAAACCGATCCTTATTCATTTGGGTTTATACATTTAGCCTTTTAATTTCATCTTTTGTTGGTATTTTGGCTATTTTTGGGCTTTTTTCTTTTTTTCTTTATTCCTTTGCATTGCCTATAATGATATATCTTTTTTTTCCTTTTTTCTAAAATTTAATTATACCGAAAAAGCTTACAATAATTACAATGCAAAATAAGCCTAAAACAGTATAAAACAATACCAAAAAAGCCAAAAGCTTTAAGGCCAAATGAGTGTGTTCATTGTTCCAGTCCTTACACAAATGAACCGTTCCGTCGAAGGAAACAAAACAGAAAGAGATGCTTGAACTATAGGGTAATCATAAACTTGGGTAGGATTGGGAAAATACAAGTCAGTAGATCACGTAAGATTGTCTATAGTAGGCCAATGGAAGACACATGCGGAACCTTGTTGTGAAAGGTCACATACTCACATGAGCTCCAGTATAGAGTTCATTCCGCACTAGCCGTTTGAGCAAGAGGAGGTGCATGAGTGGTAAAATCAGCACACAAGCACACGTGCTAGCCAGTCCAAAACTTCAGAGGACTGCACAGGCAGGATGGTACAAGTGTAGCCTGCATATATAGTACAAGTTGCCACTGCCATTTGCTTCCGAAGACACCTTTTCATTATTTCTACCTGTCTGATTACCCTGATGTTTCTTTTTTTTCTTTTGTGTGGGAGAGCTGTCTAATGTATTTGAGCTATAATTTCTTTTGAAATACCAAAATACAATTTACGCAAAGGTAGATGAATAGTAGCAAACTAGCATTGTGGCCTACGTATTTACACGGCTAGATTTGTTTCAAGATTTTTAATATCAAATGATATAATTTAGATGTTTGAGAATATATTTATGTATCTCATAGATTATTTGAAATAAATAATAATATAAGTTTGAAAGAAAATATAACTTGAAAAATATAATTGAAATATGAACTTGATGGAAGAAAATCATTGGGCATACTAAGTTGTTGAGGTTCTTACAAATGTAAGCGTTCTCCGTTATGCATGGATCATATAGCGTATACCCCTATTCTTCATCCATTAGTTACTATTTTAAAAATATATGCATGCTCATGTACCTCTATTTAATTTCAAAAGAATATGTTGATTATACGTACGGTAAATTATCTTATTACTTTAGATGGTATTAGAGTATATAGCTCACGCATATACCAATGCACCATAGACGACCCACTTTGAATTTATAATTCCTCACACACTGGCTACTCCACTGAACCGTGTGTCTTCAATCACTTCTCGTTACCACAATTTTTCTACTTTAATCTCCAACATCACATCCAATTGTTGATTGATCCATCTTAGCTATTACCCCTTCTAATATAATCTCTTCGCTACTACCATTCCAACACAATATTCCACCTCATAGTTATCTTCTATTTGTCTCCAATTGTTGCTTAATGCTGACCGTTGCAACATCAAACATGCATAAACGTGCAACCGCCGTTGATTCCTGCCAAGGACACCTCACACCTGTCACGCTCTCTCGGGTGCCCTAAGCCTATTCTCTATGGCTACGCTATCTCTGCTTTTGCATATCCGTGCTTCCATTTGTACAAATACATACACACACACACACACACATATGCATGATGTTATATGCGTTCAATGTCCCTCTTTTCTTGTGTCTACCGCTCCTCTTCTTTGACATTGGCAACCTCAATGTTATAACTTCCTTACTAACGGTGGTGACTTCGCATTTTCACTGACGCCAACATGTCTGTTTTAGTCGCTATCTAATGATATGGAGAATATTCGCAATTGTCGGTGACATCACCCCCCTCACCAGTGATGGTATGCTTCTAGTCAACTGATGGCCCCCATATCGTTATAGTTCATCTTTAATGCAAATCTTCATCTCCTCTTTGCCGAAACTTTCCCATTATTGAGCTTATTTAGACATTGATTTCTTCAACAATGTTGATGGTGGCCACTCATCGTCATGGCCCTTAGCTCCTTTGACTTCGATATTTCTCTTCAACGACTTCGGTGGGTAGTATAACATTGTTCTTATCGAACGGCTAATGTGAGCTGCATGATATTGTCCTCATCTCCCCCGCCATCATCTTGGCTTTTCGTTTCCTAGTGAGCCAATGTCTTTTTGTTGGACAAATCGACACTATTGTATTCATTTATGGTCTTCTCTAATACTATTCACGCTATCCTTATTATAATTTTTATTTTTATTAAAAATTTTATTTGTTTTTTTATTTCAGAGCGTATACAAATCAAATTACTAATTTTATTTAACTCATCTTAAATTTTAATTATTTAGAGATTTTATATTTGAATTGTATTCAAATCAAATTGAGATTTTATTTCATTTTTTACTCTGAATTTCAATTATTTCTTGTTGAAATTTGTATATAAATACTATTGCTATTTTTTCCTTATTTTCTATTCAGAATTATAGTTATTTAGGAATGTTACTTTGGATTTTGTATCAAAATGAAATTACCAATTTTATTATATGTTTCAAAATTCAATGTTTTGAATATTTGTTTAATTTTTATTATAAATTATATTTACTTAGGGATTTTACTTAGTAATTCGTGTGGAAACCAATTTACTAATTTTATTTAATTTATTCTAAATTTTAGTAATTTAAGGATTTTATTTCAAAATAGTATGGAAATTGAATTGTATTTTTTATCTGTTTCATTTTTTTGTTGGAATTCGTATGTCGTATGCAAATCCATTTACCAATTTTTGTTTAATTTTTATTCTAATTTATAGCTATTTAGATATTTTACTTTAGAATTCATATTAAAATGAAATTACTAATTTTATTTTATTTTTATTTCAATTTTAGGTATTTTTTGTTAGAATTCATGTGCAAATCCAATCGCTAATTTGTGTTTCATTTTTATTCTGAACTATTTTATTTAAGGATTTTATGTAGAAATTCATATGGAAATCAAATTCCTAATTTATTTTTTTATTATGAATTCCTGTATGATTGAGTATAGCGGCTAGAGGGGGGGTAAATAGGAGACTAAATTAAATTCGAGGTTTTTCAAAATCTTTTCCTTTGAGTGGAAGAAAAACTCTTCACTCCATTAGCTATAGAAGCTATGAATATCAAAGGCAAATAATCACAAGGAAATATCCAATCAAAACTGAGCAAAATGTGCTTTGACATCCCCTGGCGGTCTGACCTCTATGTAGGGGGCGGTCTGACCTTTACATACATGGCGGGCTGACCTCCATAAAGGGAGTTTTCTGAGATGGGTTCTCATATATTATAGCAAGCTAAATCACAGCACGAAATCAAGCCAAAATGCCCATAACACCAAAACTCCAAATCACCCCATCTTGAGCCAAAACTGGGCAAACACAATAACATGCAAATACAAGTGCCTAGACGAACGAGATCTAGTCTCCAAGACATATATTCATCACTTACACATTCTTAACACATAGCAAGATCAAGGCGAGAAGAGAAAACACTAAAAATCAAGCCAAATCAAGATTTCGTCACTTGGGCACAAGAGGGAAATAGTTGGATGAATTTTGATCTCTATTGATAGTCGGAGATGAATGTTTACAGCCACTCCCTAGCCACACACAAAGCCTAAGGATGATAAAAAAACTCAGCCACACGAACCTCTCACATCTCCTACAAAGTTCTCTCCAAGAACCCTAAGTCCTCTCTCTACTTGGCATTGATGGCTTCACCCTAAATCACTCTCTCCACTCTTTTATAGTGGAGGCATTTGAGAAACCGTAATTGGCTCCTCTAGTTAGATTTCATTCAATTACATGGGCTAACATGTTAACCCAACACAATTTCGGGTTTTACACTTACACAAGCACGCTTCTCAAAGCACACACACATTAACCTATTAGTAAATCAATATTTGATCCACTTCATATTTTCAGAATAACCAAGAACAAAACCACTTAGGCCATGTCGTAGTTTTGCACACCACTACTTTTTGGGTATTGGACAATTTATCAAAATGCTCCTCTACCGCTTTCCACGAAGTTTTTGACTTCCTTTGCCATGAAACATCGCTCATACTTCGCCATCCTCCACGTGGCCCCAATAACTTGACGTCAAGCCTCTCATGCATCTGGATCCTATCAAACAGTCATTGCCTGCAAACGACCTAGGTCACTTAGCGCACTACATACTTTTCCTCGCGCATGACGGCACCCGGCTTCCTTGACCACACAGGACCTCGGCTCCACCCTGAGCCTAATCCTGGTCTACCTTACCATTGCCTGTCATGTCTACTACCGGTAGCTCCTACTCCGGTTCCTCATCGTCATGTCTTGTAACCACCCCGCAAACCTCAATCATCTTCGGTGGCTCCTTGATCATTTGGACCGCGGCTCCTTCTGAGCGTAGTCCTATTCTCTTGACTGCTTTAGACCTAATCTCTCCTAACTTAGTGCAGTTCCGTCCACTTCACCATGACGTAGCTCTAGAGTCCTACAACCAATAATAACAAGCAAATACAATATACAAAATGTATGCAACAAAATCACTAATCTTAAACTTAGGGCCAAATAATAAACCTATGTGCACACAAGCAATAACCCAGGTCAAACCAAATTCATCTCGCGACTCAAAAATCCCAAAGCTCAAAACCTGGCTGAAGATCCCTGTCAAGCCGATCTGACCGCTTGGTCTCTACAGTCAGACCGCTAACCCCAAGCGGTTGGACTGCTGCTACCAAGCATTTGACTCTCCATTAGTAAACCAATACGTGGACACACGCCACAACTCACACATACATGGACTCCCAAATGACTAATGCTTGCACAGCACACGCCGTGACTAACATCCAAAAAACAGAACCAATAGAACAGACTTCACAGGGGCCAGTCTGACCGTGGCACACAAGCTGATCAGAGCGCCCAAATAGCTGCTGGTCAGACCGCTCAGTTCCAGTGGTCAGACTGCTTGGTGCCAACGGTCAGACCACCAAGGCCGGCCAATCTAACCGGGTTTCCAACACAACACCAACTCAATTCACAAAAATCAAAAGTTCAAACACAAGCGATGAAATCAATACACGATCAATGTCAAATACTCATCACTAATATGGAGTTACCACCAGATGGTCCTTCAATTTCAGTTATTATTTGGATTGTACTTTCACATGAACTCTTTTTTAATAATCTAGAATGTTATAATCTGGATCTATCGTGATTAACAGTGTGAATCTTTCTCTTTTTTCAATTAATGTAGGAATTTTTACCCTTTAAAAACGAAATGTAGTGATTTATTTTACCTTTGCTTTAATAATATAGCAGAATAGGAGGTTTAGCGTTTGCTTAAGTGTATATTTCGACATTACACCATGATCAAAACAAGCTAGCCAGGCGCAAGGCATGCTATCTGCGCGCGTATGCAGACCTGGCGTTGCTTGTATTGTCACGCCCCTCTGGTCACCATGCAGAATCTCTCGATCCGCGCACACGCTTTGACCACCCCCACGGAACTAAAAACCCACAGCCGTACAACCCAATTTGCAAATACACTATCGAAACCTGCAGATTTCCAATGTTTTCGTGCTGCCCAGGCAGCACGGTTGGCCGAGTTGCCGCCCGCTTGGAGACCCTGTTTCCGCAACGAACAAAAACCACCCAGCCCCTCTATCGTGTGCCCGTGATTGCAACCACTTGGACGTAAGCTGGGACATACATACGGAGTGCATGTATGCGTACACGTTGTAGCCTGGAAAAACTGAGTCTTGGCCTATATAATGTCTTTTTAATACGTATTTATAAAATAGCTATATACAAACGATATTAATAAAAATAGTGTTTCTGTCGTTTAGTCATCGGACGGTAGCACCCAACAGTCGACATGTGACACCTGTAGTCCGAGCAGCAGACGGCAAACACCTGCCACCCGGCCAGCAGACGGCAGGTAGCCAGCCGTCTACCCACAAAATAGCAGGTGATTTAAGCTGGCTAATTAGTCAGCTTAATTATCTACTTAAATTTGTAATTTTACGTTATAATTTTTTTCGGATACGTATATGAATATGGATAACTCGAATACGAATACAAATATGAATAATATCGAATACAGATACGGATCGAATACCAAATCGAAACGAATACGGTTACGAATATTTATCGGAACATGAAAACCCCTTAAACTATACATCCAAAATTAACAAAAATACATAAATAGTTCATCTTGTCAAAACATTCATGAAATCTAAACAAGCATAGTCTTTTCATCCACAATGAAAATATACCCAATAGTCGATCATAACATAACTACATAAGTAGCAACAATTCGTATTGCCAATTTACAAGCCTAATTCTTCATATATTCTATAATATTCACAAGATTTGCAGAATCTTCAATGTTTGCATTATAGGTTGGTCCAATACTCCAATGTGTTTCATATTTTGAAATATTACCTTGGGCACTAGGGCTGGTGGCTACTCCAATGTGTTCCATATACCATTTTTGTTAAAATTCAGCCACTATCCGGATTATCTGTATCCATATTATCCGGATTATCCGTATTCGACGGATACTAGGCTTACTGTATTCGTATCCGTATCCGATAAAAAAATCCGTATCCGTATCCGATCCGAGAACTATCCGAAAAAAATCCGATCCGACACAATCGGTATCCGTCCGGATCCGGCGGAAACTATCCAATCCGTTTTCACCCCTACTTTCGGTGTTGCACAGTGGTCGGACGGCAGGCCATTAGCCTCTGGCCATTAGTGCTTAATTACCCATTTAATTACATGCACTCAAATAATTTTTAGAACTAGCAAAGTGGTGCAAAAAATTACGTAAAAATTACACAACATAGCACACTGTATTAGAAAGCTCTATAAAATTTTTTATAAATTTCACAACCATTTGCTACTTCTAAAAATTCTTAGAGCGGCACATAACTGCTTAATCACCTGGTTAATTATGTGTCATTCTAAGGATTTTTAGAGATAGCAAATGGCCTCAAAAAATTGCTAAAAATTACACAACGTACCTTGATACCTCGAAAAGCTCCACCAAAAATTTTTGTAATCTGTTGAGCTCATTTGCTATATTTACAAATTCAGAAAATTATAACGTAAAATTATGAATTTAAGCAGGTAATTAAGCTAGCTAATTAGCCACTTAATCATCTGCCGTCTGTTGGTCGGACAGCAGGCGTCACATGTCGACTGTTTGGCGCGGCTATTTGGTGACCGAATGATAGAAGTGTATATAGCTATTTCTGTACATACGTGTTGAAAAGACGTTTTATACGACAAAAGCTCGGAAAAACCACCCGGCCCCTCGCTGGATGGCTACACCACTCCGTTGCGTCTTCATTAATCCCCTCCCCTAAGCACGAAACACCCCCGCCTCACGTGGCCCCTCCGCGCGCGCGTACAAGTTCCGCTCGGCCCACCTCGGCACCTCCTCCTTATAAAACGCGCCCTCGCCGCCCTCATCACACGCCGGTCAGGTCTCATACTTGTGTCGTGTCCGTGTGTGCCACGCACCTAGCCGCCAGCTACCTTGCAGTCCTTGTGGCAGCCTATCGCTTTCCTGTCGTCCGTCCACCACGGGCAGAGGGGCCGTTTGACACTGTGCATGGCGTTGGAGGCCGTGGTATTCGCCCAAGGCCATTTCGGCTACGGGCCGTGCAGGGAGTCCCCCTACACGCTGGCGCCGTGGTGCGACCTGGGCGGCGGCGGCTTCGGCGAGTTTTTTGGGGACCTGGATCACCAGCTGGCCGCCTCCGTGGCGCCGAATGCGGACGAGTGGGAAGCGGTGTCGAGGGACCAGTCGGATGCTTCCACGAAGGGCAAGGCGCCGCCCGAGCAATCGGCGGCGGTGCCTGCCGTGGCGGGGAGGAGGAAGCGGCGGCGCACCAAGGTCGTCAAGAACAAGGAGGAGATTGAGAGCCAGAGGATGACCCACATTGCCGTCGAGCGCAACCGCCGCCGCCAGATGAACGAGTACCTCGCCGTGCTCCGCTCCCTCATGCCGCCCTCCTACGCTCAAAGGGTACTACTACTGCTACGTTTTAATCAATCGGTTTCGTTCTGACTGTATTAAATGGGTAATTACTCATTAACTACGCATTTGTTGCTAATGCAATGACAGATTCGTGTCGTGTATTTTTTTTGCGTTTTGTTAGGGTGACCAAGCATCCATCGTTGGTGGGGCAATCAACTACGTGAAGGAGCTCGAGCAGCTCCTCCAGTCGCTCGAAGTTCAGAAGAGCCTCCAGAACCGCGCCGGCTGCACGGACGCCGGTCACTCCCCTTTCGCCGGCTTCTTCAGCTTCCCGCAGTACTCCAGCTCCGGCAACGCGAGCAACGTCAATAGCGAGACGGCGGGCTCCTCGGAGAGCGGCCGGCCGGCGGCCGTCGCCGACATCGAGGTTACCATGGTGGAAGGCCACGCAAGCCTTAAGGTGCTCGCCCGGCGGCGTCCGAAGCAGCTCCTGAAGCTGGTAGTTGGGCTGCAGCAGCTGCGCATCCCGCCGCTGCACCTCAACATGACCACCGTCGACGCCATGGTCTTGTACTCCTTCAGCCTAAAGGTAACTTCTTTTCATCTAACTTGAAAATCGATTAGAAATTTTAGCATCTAGCTGGAAAATCAATTAAAAGTATAGCGTGTGAGTAGGTGGGGTGTGCTATGTGCGAGAGCACCGATGTTGTTTGGCGTGTTGCGAGATGGTATTTTGCTGTTAGCCTGGAGAGTTTTCTCGGTAGGACCAGTGTTTTTCTCTTTAGCTTTATTAATATATTGAGCAGTTCTCCTGGTTCGATTAAAAAAAACAGCGCGTGGCGCAGCGACGATTGGTTGCCATTTCTATATTACAACGCCGTGATGGCATCGATCGCTTTCGTTTTGATGACAGGTGGAGGATGACTCAAAGCTGGGCTCTGTGGAAGATATTGCCACCGCTGTGCATGAGATCCTGGGCAGCATACGGCGGCAGGAGGAGGAGGAGGCCGGCCACAGCTCAGCCTCAGCGAGCAGCTGATGCCGGACGCCACCGAGGAGACCGTCATGCACGTGAAGCACTGCGCTGCGCCCGGCATCTGCACCTGCATGCCGTGTGCCTTCCCGTACGTCCTGGAAATGGAATCCGACCTAGCTTTGTATGTGATCGTGAATGTGATTGTACCCTGCATGCGATCCTGTCCAGCGCCAGGAAAAAGGAAATATATATCAAGACTGGCGCTCTGCTCTGACCACTTCTTTTTTGGAGTAACGTACTTGTAGATTCACGGACTTACATGCATGCAGCTGCTAATCTCGAATTCATTCGCGCACTGACGCACCCCTGTTTCACCGTGGTCCACCTGTCGAGAGATACGTCTGGATGAACAGTGAGCTACGCAGGCAGAATGATTGCCCGATGATGCGATGAGTTCGTTCGTTTCTCCCATGGAAAGTAATGCCGTGTATGCATCGGGGCTTTCTGCTTGCAGTTGTATTTTTATGTGTGTCCCTCCAGATATCCAAAGGACGATGTCGTGCTATCTCCTTACATGTCCCGAAACGCAGGTCAACTTCGTAACTATATCAATTTGCTTCAATGGTCTCCCAGACCCAGACAGAGAAAGAGCAAGTGAAAATCTGGGTGCATGATTCGTAACCACCCTTGTTCATCTTACGGTTCGATAATGTATCAAACAAATGTTTTGCAAGGAAATTACAAAGAAATCAACGATTCCAGGATGGTTCAGAGAGGCCACGACAAGCGGATAAGGATTAAGGAATCGTATAAACAAAATTATAAAAATTTCAAGATAGGTATTCAAAATTATAAAATATTATTTAATTGAAAATATAAAGACTTATTGTAGTGAAAATTAAAGTACAATTATTTATATTAGAGGCAACATCTTAAATAATATAAAGAAATTCTAAAATAATCAAAAATTAACACGACGATGCTTCATGCCTTGGAAACGAGATATAATGTCATGAAGACAAACACACAAAAAGGAAGCAACTTCAGTAAGGAGTGGAAAACAGAACTCAAAGACTAATAGTTTTAACCATGATGGTTGGAATTAGAGATGAACTGTTTACCTGAAACTACTAACCTGAGTCAAAGTTCAAATCGGAATAATTCTACAATAGAGTTGTACAATCACAACGAGATGCTTTAATCAAGTTAAAACAAAATTATCTTTGTTAGATTTTTGTATTTCCAAGTGAAAGTTCAAAAGTGCTTTTATTGTGAACATACTTTGTTGAACGATTTCTAACTAAGCAACTTAAGTAGTATGCTAAACAAAACATGGATCAGACAACCGGATATCAAAGGGGATCAAATCATCCAAGTGTCCAACACATCAAGCTACATGACAAACTTGATAACACTTACATATTTTTTAAATAATTGATACCTAAGTCATCAAAATATAATAAACTACTATGCAAAAGCTTTAGAATCATTATAGATACCTCACTTCTTTAAGAAAAATACAACTCATATCTTTTATTTAGATACATAATTTTGCTTCAAATCAAATATCGCTAGGGGAGGAGAAGGAGATAGAGGGATTATCGGATTAGGGATATGGAGCCATGACGCCATGAGGGTCACTAGGTCGGGGAGGGTGAACCCATGCGGCTGCACCGCATTGGCGAGCAACAATAGCAAGGTGACTTGCGTTGCGAAACGGCCGCTCCAGTGCTCCTATAAGACCAGAAACTCATGCGCCACCAAATGGAGAGAGACAGAGAGAAAAGACTTGAGTGAGAGAAGAGACTGAGTGAGACCTAGAGTTTCTACCATGTGCCATGTGAATCACGATAGTGGCCTAGTGGGTTTAGGCCGTTGTTTGGCGCCAATTTGGGCTTGGGAGAGGAAAATAGGCCAAAAGAATCTAGCAATAATTTAGGCTGACTAGGTATGAACAAGACGAATTTGGCCTAACTACTAATATACATATATATATCATACCTTGTATATAGTAAATTTTTTGGCAAAAATTTTAAGTATTCAACCGAATATTTTTGAATTAAGTTTGGACCGCGCCTGATTCTCTTGAAAGTTAGGAATCATATGATCTCGACTGCTGCAGGCGCAGGGCCACATCATGCATGTTTTCTGACGTGGGAACGACCGCGCAGAGTAAGCACTCGGGTGATGCCCCACTACGGCCGGGTGTTGCCAGGATCTGGGGCCTAACGGTGATTGCAAGGACAAGAGACCCTGTCTGGATGATATGATTTTGTAGATAAGCTTTGTAGAATAATGTCCTGATAAAAGTAGCCACATAGCGGAGGGGATATCATGGAACGCACGACTCCTCACCCATTTGGCGCCCATAGATTTTGCAGCTCTGTACACCGCGAAATGTGCACAGGTTCACCCTGTCAATGAGCTGTGGGCTACTCTTGCAAGGCTCAATCAGTAGCACGTCTGTTTCGGCTTTCACATTTCAGCCAGTTGACACGTACGTCTGCTAAGGACTTCCGTGCGCGGCTGATGCATCGATGCCTTGAAAGCTAACACCTCTTCAGTTCCATCGATCAAATGGAAGGGGCTTTCTTGTGCGGATTACCAACTCTCCGAGAGCAAATTGCACGTACAGAAACGTGAAGTGACTCGGCAAAATTCCAAAGGTTACACTGTAGCATGTCAGCATGTGAAGGTTAGCCTGGTATTGGCTGGGTTCTTTTTTTCCTTTGGCTTTAGCTTATTACTATTTGTTACAGTAATTAATTTTTAAATGATATGTTCTTTAAGGTATGGTCTTTAGGTAGATTGCAGAGTTCAGCTATGCCGATTAAAATCACATGCGACTGTTTTCCTCTGTATACTATCTCTCATGAATAGCTCGAATTCAAAAAACATAAGCCAAAGCCATAGTCTAAAAAACCTCACCCAATAGAAAAAGGTCCGAATTTCTATATGTTGGAGAAATATTATATCTTTCTTTTTGGTCGAATTTGACGTTAAACAAGCTATGTAGCCATGTTCGAGAAAACCGTAAGAAAAGGGAAATGTAAAATTGGGCTGGGTATGGGCCTTCATTCGACTACTGAACCATGGTTGGCCAGCCTACTTAATCCCCTTGGGTTGTGGAGGACTATTCCTTTCCAAGGCCGTGCTATGCTGGGCCTATGGAGGTCAGCAAAACTTGGCAGGGCCCATCTCTGGAAATTCCGTGCAAACATTACTTTTCTACAAACGAACTCGTCTGCCCAAAAAAAAGGTATGATGGAAACTAGCAGGTTTATTCGTGCAAGTGCACAATTAGATTATAATACAATTATCTTTGATATACAATTCTACTTTATATAATTAAAATGCAATTGTATTTATTATATAACTTTAATATCTATTTATAGTTAATCTGCATTGTTATAATCTAGTTCACAAAAATAAGGGGTTGATATTCTTCTATTTTTTTAAATTAATGCGAGAATTTCTAAGTTTTTTAGAATTATTATGGAATTTTCTTGCTCTCAAAACGAAAAAGATATCTTCAATATTGCCGGTTGTTTTTATTTATATAGAGAGGTAATCATGCCCCGTTTTGCACTCTAATAATTTCGTATGGCATTCGTGAACTAATAGGTAAATCAGGTTTTACTCCATCCGGTTCAGGGCCTTCGCCTTGCTGATTTTACCAAAGTGGGCTTAAGCAAAAAAAGCGTGCTTCGGCGATGCGCATATTTTTGGCGCAGACAACAAAACGCGCCACATGGCATCAAGAAGCAAATGGGGAAAAAAAAGGGATAAAAGCAGAGATGAAAAAGAAAGTAATTAGGCAGCGTCTCATCACGCGACCATGTGACCGTCTGCCTGCACTGTGCAAACACCGAAAGGAACAGAGCTCACCACATGGCTCTTCTCCCCTGTCTACAGTTGTCGTTCCAACCTTTTTCCCAACCAAACCAGCTGTCGTAAGAACATGGCTATAGGTGGGTTCGCCTAGGTAGCAACTATGACATTACAGAGCAAGTTGTTGGTACAGAGCTGTAGACTGTAGTAGTAGAGAATGAAACGCTGATTGAGAGTTTGTGATTTGTTGTGTAGGTAGTACTCTATATCAAAATGAGCTGAGAAGAGATAGATACATCCAATGAGAGGAGATAAGGTAACAAATGAAAGAATTCCATTAATAATCATCTCATGCATGCGTATCAAGATAACAAAATGCCCCGCACATCTCTCCCCCGGTCTCTAAAAAAGAACCACAGAAAGAATCTCGTAGTAGTATAAACAACAGTAAAACAGAGCCCCAGGACGGGCGACCGAAGATCAATCACATGATCCTCGCTCCATCTAGAACACGACGGCGGCGGCGACCGCTCCGGCGACGGCGACGAAGCTGACGGCGGATGTGTACACGGCGGAGCTCGCGGGGGTGCCGGTGGGGGCGCCGGCGGGGGTGGCGGAGACGGCGGACGGGGTCATCGCGGAGGGAGCAGAGGCGGTGGGGGCGTCGGTGGGCGGGGCCGGGGGAGAGGCCATGGGGGACGGCGACGCGGCGGTGGGTGGGGTGGCGACCGGGGCGGTGGCCGGGGACCTCGCCGGGGGTGGGGGCAGCGGGGCCATCTTGGGAGGCGTGGTGGGCGCCGGCTTTGGCGAGGGGATGGGGGCCGCTCCCGGGGCCTGCGCCGCGGCGGTGACGGCGACTAGGGCCACAATGGCGGCGATCACGGCGAAGCGAGCCATTACGTCGGTCTTGGTGGTGAAGACTGGGCTAAGCTTTGGAGAAGAGGAGGTAGCAGTAATGGTTTGTGTAGAAGGCTAGAAGCTGCGAGCTGTGAAATGGAGGAGGGGAGGAGGCTGGTATTTATACCGGAAAAAGCATCCCCTACGTCGGCTACGCAACAGCTGTAACGTTGAGGTCTCACAACACGCCGCGGCATTGGCACGGTCACTGTCATGTAGGGCAACATCGGGTGGGACCACACCGTCAGCGTGCGTGGCCAACAACTTCGCGGACCGGCGCCCGGCCAACTCGACCCTTCGGGCAGCGGCACCGCGTCGCGGGGGCTGCAGCAGGAGGTCTAACGACTAGTTCCGGGGACACGTGGTGTACCCTACACCGTTGGATCATGCACGGACGCTAGAGATGGATCCGCGCTTTCCAGATCAATGTGGCGTGCCGGCCGGCCAGCCGAGAGTCCAACTAGCCGTTGCGGTTGCGGCCGTTAACCAACGGGCGAGACGAGGCGCGCTGCCCTGACAGATGGCACAGTGATATTATATTATATTATATTATATGCGCCGCGACATCGCGATTCGCGAATACTATTATTGTAGCTCATCCGCCATGTGACGTGCTGTGATTGATTGGTCGTCCAACTCCGCGTAGAAATACGCAAGCTCATTCAAAGCTGGAATACGTCAGTACGTGCTCGCACGGACTCGTTCGTTGGGCGACCGAGTAGGCTGTGCAAGTAAATGCTGGCCCGGCAAATACGAGTAGTAGCAGCAGGTGTTTGCTTCTGCCGCACTCTTTGCATTACCGTTGCGCGGCAGAAATTGAATACTACAGGGACATAGTCGAAAAAAGCAGTACGAGTACTCCTCTGTACCAGCTGGGAAGGTACGAACAGGGAAGACAAACTTTTGGCAAGGCGCCAAGGCCTGGCTGGAAAGTAGGACATGTGATCTTTGACATGAGCTGTGAAGTGTGAAACCTCTCGGATGCTGCGACAAACTGACAATGCATCAACAAAGGAGCTGCCTGCAAGCAACCGCGTTTTATCTGCACGTGTGCGTAATTAACGTGTTCGTGTGTATGTGTCGACGGAACAGGCAACACAGGGGTGAATAGTGCTATTAACTTTTTTCTTTAAGTATTCACTTATTCTTTTCTCCGATAGCTATAAATCTATGAAGATTATGGTATAAATCCCACTTGAAAGCTAAAGAGACAATGTTATGTATAGCTTGAAAAGACAGAGAACAGAGCTGAACACAATCAGTCGGCAGGGAAACAACATGGTCGAAAATTAACTACCAGTCAGAAGTTCAACGTGATCGGAATCTGACAACGTGGTCGAAGTTCAATGTGGTCGAAATTTGACAACCAATTAGAAAACAACGCGGTCAAACTTCGACTACGTGGTCGGAGGTCTACAAAGCTGAGCGCAACCTGATCGGAAATCAACGTGGTTTGATTTCGACTATGGTGATTGACGACCAGACAGCGGTCCAAAACCAACGTGGTTGAAATTTGACTCAAGTGGTAAACGACCAGAGAGTGGTCAAGAACCAACGTTGTCGAAAACAACATGGTCGAAATCAACATGGTCGAAACCAATGTGGTCGAAATCGGTATGGTCAAAGCAACGTGATCGAAACCAACGTTGTCAAAGGCCAAAGTTGTCGATGACCAGTGTGCGGTCGAAAGACCAGCATGGTTGAGGACCAATGAGTGCTCGAAAATCAACGCGGTCAAAGACCGATGTGATCGTAACCTACGTAGCCAAAGACCGATGAATGGTCGACACCTCCATAGTTGATGTCCAGAGTGCAGTCAGAAAACATATGTGGTCGAAGACCCGTGTGTGGTCATAACGGTTTAGAATATGACCAGAGTGGTTTTACGACCATTGAGTGATGGAAATAATGTGGTTGAACTAAGCCGAACTTCGACCAGTGAGGTCGACAACTAATGAATGGTCGAAAACTAAAGTGGCTAGAGACTATAAGCTGCGATACTACTGCTACACAGCCTGCGGTACTACCGTTGCTATCAGATGAACAGAGTTTTCAGCACGACTGCAAAGATGCAAATCCACATAGCTTTTGATTGGAAGATTCAAAAGCCGTAAAACTTTGTACGCATACTGTTTAAGGTCTCAGGAGGCTATTCCAATCATGAATTGAAAAATCCATGACTAATATAAGACCTTTTTGAGATTTGAGTAAGCACACATAAACTGAGATCTAGAAGCGAAATCGTTGGTCAGAACTTGCTTATGGGTCAAAAATGGCCAAGATGGATTTGATTACATTTCCACATGTCACAGCGAGTCAGAGCATCAACGAAATCAAGCCAAAAACCTCCGGATCAAGAAATCACCAGATAGGGCCAAAATCAAGTAAACATGGGATTTCTCGATAAACTTGCTACTGAAGTGCCTAAATGATTGGAGGTCGATCTCAAGAGATTATCTTTATCTCGTCCATGTCCTTGGTACAATAAGATCGAGAGAGAGGCGGAAGACAGATTAACCCAACCCACACAAGAACAACAGAACAAGATCAAAAAGGGGTTGAGAGAAGAAAAGCCAACTTAAAACCATAGCAAAATCAATCAAACAAAAAGATACAAAAAAAGGTATATCAAAGATTGATGTATTGCTCAGTCAAGATGATTGATTTTACAACCTCTCCAGTCAAGAGGATAGAACTATAAGTCTAGAGCACACACCCACTCCCTAACCTATCTCCCATGGGAGGGAGGAGCGCTAGCCACCAAAAGGCTGGGCCAACCATTAGACCTGCTGATTGGACCAATCAACACAAGGCTGATCGAACCGTTCGACCATGAAGTCGTAAACTTTGAATACTCTAGTATTCGCAGTCAGATGAACTCGTAAACCACAAAGTCGTCAGATAAAAAGCGATAATTCTTAAAATCCTCAAAAACCAAACTTAACCGCAGCAGATATTCTAATCCAAAAATCAATTACTCATCACAACTTATATAATGACCTCCGTTTGGTCCTCATAGTATGTACGCTAGCTTGAGGGAAATGAGAAAACTAGCTGGAGCGGGCACACACTGACAACACGGCCCCGTGCATACACACGCGTACTACACAGCTCAACAGCAAACATCAGCGCAAGGCTTGTAATTGCCAAATGCTACAGTGTGCACAGACACGACTACTCAGGCATATTCCGGCCGTCATACTAAGGCTTTGTTTGTTTTCACTTAAGATTATTATAACCTAGCCGAGAAACCACTTCGATAGAAAACTTAGAAGGCCTGGCCAGGCCGAGAAACGGCAAACGCTCGAACCACACGGACGAGCCATATTTGAGACTGCGTGGCCTAGAGGACCATCAGGGTTTAACTGAACCCAACCAAGAAAACACTAACGGCCGAATTCGCCAACACGAACTACGTACGGTTCGGGAGCCCACGCGAAGTCCCTCTTGAGTCCACGAAGGCACAAACACGCGGCATCAAGGCCTTTCGATGACATAGGGCCACTGGGCCATAGAATTGCAAATGAACGGGTATTGCTGCATTTCGCAACATACTGCAGGAAGCAGAATTATGATAAGCAACGGTGCAGCTAGAAAATTTTTGTTGGGTGTTCACACTGTGTGTCACACCTCTTTAGACACGTCCCCAATAACACTGCCGTGTTTCCTTGGATGCATGTCTTCACATTGGCCACTGGCGCATACCTTGCGGTCGTCGACTCGCTGTGCTGCCCACACAAATTTGTCCAGCGATGGTTGCCGCCTTACTCTTTCTCCTCTCATCGACTATTGTGTGCATGTTAGACTTAGGCCTAAGGTTATCAAATATCAACTAGTTGGACTCTTGTGGGCTATATAAATTATAATATTTTTCGGCCCGTCTTGGTCCACAGTGGCACAATCCACGCTTCCACTCAACACCCATCATCCATCAATACATATCCTTCATCTTCTTCTGTGATCTTCCAAGGCGGCTATCGTCCGGAATTTGGCTCAACTACATACCTAATCCCTGCAGATTTTCACAAATTTTGGGTGTGCTATAATGATAACAAATACTAACATTGACACAAAAATTACATAGATTTTTATTAGTACTCTACATAACCTTCATGATAGTTCATATACTCTACCACTCAAAAAAACACGTAGGGTTTTTAAGTATATCTATTCTTAGTACGATAATATTGATGTGGCCCATATGATTTCAAAATTTGTAAGTAAAATATCTTGTATAAGATATCGCATATTAGTTTTGAATCATTGCACTCAGAGTAATGGTTGCGATGGCTGAAACAAATAGAGAATCATGCATTTGATTTTTGAGTTAGAAACTAAAAAGTTCCTAATAGCTAAATAAAATAAGGCATGGGAACCACCTCTTGTTGCGTGGTAGAGTTGTGGATGTATGACTCAAACATATTAGGATTCAAATAGTGACGCTTTAGTAGAAATTTTTGTGAAATCGCAGGTTTATCCTGATCTATGTCTTTCTAAGCTTGCGCTAAGAGGGTGCACTCATATGTGTATGCGTGTGTTACTTTAGATAGCAAGCTATTTATTGTAAATTATTTAATGCTCGTCAGTTAGCCTCTAACTTCTAGTGAAAATGTCTTACTTAGGAAATATAGGGAATGCTAGTCAGAAAAAATATTTTCAACCATATAATCTCTTGATCGGATTATGGCTTGGCCAAGGAAGTTTTTTAATTGGACTCGTAAAATAAATCCAACTAGTTCTAATGGAAATGGAAGAAGAAATGTGAACGGTTGCACAGAATTCTACTCGTTAGGCGCAGTTCTTGAAAAATTATGCCTATTGTACTTCTCTCGATCCCATCAATTGCTGTGGTTAGAGCAACTCCAGCAGACCTCCTACTTGAGCCCTCAAACCTCATATTTGAGAGCCAGAGCAAAAAATTGAACTCCAGCAGACCCCCTACTTGGCTCTCAAAAATAGGAGGCCTCTCAAATGAGGTCTTCAAGCCCTCATTCCCAGGGGCCCCCTACTCTGGCTCTCATTTTCCGTTTTTTCCCCGCCTCCGTGAAACTTCCCCGCTGCCTCCAATCCCCCGCACGCCCCATCCCTCCTCGACGGCTCCCCCGGCGATTCCTCCCGCGCCGCCACCGCCCTCCTCGGCGGCTCCTCTTCCCCGGCTCCCGACGCATCTCCGACGCGCCGTCGGCGGCGGGGGTGAGGGCGCGCATGGAGGAGGGAGGGATCCGGCGGGGAGGGGAGTGCGGAGAGCGCGGCGGAGAGCGAGGCGAGGCGCACGGTTGCGGTGGGGAAGGTGGTAGAAGCTCACCGGAGCTACCGGGGCGGCCGGAAGGAGGTCGGGTTGAGCCGGCGACGAGCACGGGCAACGACGCGGGGAGGCGACCGTGGCGGGGGAGCTCACGTGGCGGAGGACGCCGGCCGGCGGTGGGGGAGGCTGCAGGGTGCCGGGGTGCGGCTCCCACCGAGCGGAATCGGTCCGGGGTCGACCGATGGGGAGGCGGCGGTGGAAACCGCGGCGGCCAGCCGGGGGTGAGGAAGAGGGCGTCGTCAGAGCGCGAGGGCGTCGTCCCGGAGCCGTATGTGTGGCGGGGAGGGGAGCGTGAAGAGCGGCGGCTGAGAGGAGAGGAGGAGGCGCGGGTGGAGGAGAGGAGGAGGCGCGGTGGACGAGCGGAGAGGAGGAGGCGTGGGTGGAGGAGAGGAGGAGCGCGGCGGCCGAGAGGAGAGGAGGAGGCGCGGGTGGAGGAGAGAAGGAGGCGCGGCGGCGAAGAGGAGAGGAGGAGGCGCGGGTGGAGGAGAGGAGGAGCGCGGCGGCCGAGAGGAGAGGAGGAGGCGCGGGTGGAGGAGAGGAGGAGCGCGGCGGCCGAGAGGAGAGGAGGAGGCGCGGGTGGAGAAGAGGAGGAGCGCGGCGGCCGAGAGGAGAGGAGGAGGCACGGGTGGAGGAGAGGAGGTGTGCGGCGGCGGAGAGGAGAGGAGGAGGCGCGGGTGGAGGAGACGGGTGGAGGTGAGGAGGAGTGGGTCCTACATGTCATTCTCAGTTGCAATGAATTTAAGGGCTTCTACTGGAGTTCAACTCAAAAAACAGGGCCCTCAAAAATAGGAGGAGCCCTCAAATCAAAAGTAGGGGCTCTGATTTGAGGGCTCCTGCTGGAGTTGCTCTTATAAATTGAACCCGGGGGTAAGAATCTAATCTTTACAGCTTCCCTCGAGACTTTTCGACTTCTTTGCCCGAATTCTAGTCCTCCCTGCATTCTCTGCTCTTCAAACAACCTCAATCCTCCCACCGAAGAATTTTCCAGATCTAATCTTAGATCGAACCAATGGTAGGAAATAATTCTTATTAAGCCTAGTCAGAGATGTCCGAGAAGAAGATCAAAGCCTTAATGATTTATCCTTGATCAGAGCTTGATCACATGGAAAGAAGCGGCGGGGTGGTACTATCCATCAGGCAAAGAAGGTGAGATAGGAGTCTTCCAAGCCTACACCGAATGTGGGTTTAGACTGCCGTTTCATCTTGGCGAAGGTGCTCGAGTACTTTAAGGTGGAATCGGTGAACTTGACGCCTGACTCCATCACAGTGCTGAGTGTCTTCGTCTATCTGTATAAGTACTTGAGGATTCTAACGGATCTGAACTTCTTCAAGTACTACTACATCATGTCCGAGAAGACTGGATTAGTTTGCCATCATGAAGGGAAGGGGAAGGAGTATATTCCATATATACCAAGTCGTCTTGATTTGAAGGGGGATTTGCTCATGTGCCCCAAAGTTTAATGACATTTGCTCATTTGCCCCATGATGTCTCACTGACATGTGGGTCCTGGACCCGCATGTCAGTGAGACATCATGGGGCAAATGAGCAAATGCCATTAAACTTTGGGGTAAGGGAGCAAATTTCCCTGATTTGAATGCAAGAAGCGGTGGTTCTACATGACTATCACTCCCAACGACTGACTGCACTTTGAGGTTCGGCATTGAAGAAGTCATGGGAACCGAATGTGAATGGGCGTGATCGAATTAGGCCCTTCACTAAGGGATAAAGGATTTAATCATACGCCGCATTAACTTGCTAAATGTCCGAGCTCATCCTACGTAGATGTGCTCGGGGGTCATGATCCAACTAGAGACTATGAGGATGGTAAGTTCAATTTAGTAGAATCACTCGAAATATCTTTTTTTTTAGTAGATCTAAATACTTTGCCCTTATGCAGATTGTCCCTGACCGAGATTGCGAATCGGGTTAAAAACATATGCGATAAGGAGCCAGCAAATAAGGAGGGAGTTTCTCAAATCCTGGCTGTCATTTCCGACAGCAAAAACTCTGAGAGGAGCTTGCAATCAGCAAGGAGGAGGCCAAGGCAATAAATATCGACTTACAAGACAATCTCTCCCACCTGAACAGTGTGCTTTGCGACCTTCACTCTGAGGAGGTTTGTCCTTCAAGGGACGACTTGGCCAGAGATGTTCACTATCTCTAAGAGCTGGTGAACACTCTTAGGAGCAACCAAGTTGAATCCATGGAGAGTGCTGTTGAAAACGGAGTTTGCTTTGCCTTTGCAGAACTCACGGCTACTGACTGCACCCTTAGGCCCTGCTCAAAAGGGTTTATTTTGAGTGGCTTATGACTGCTGAAAAAATATTGTAGCTGGCTGAAAAAACACTATAGCTGACGGTGGCTTATTTGACGTAATTAAATTTTTTAAAAATAGAAAAAACAGGTTAGCCCGTCACGGACAGTACAAACGAATACGGAAAAAAAGAACCGACAAAAAGCTCAAAAAAGCCAAAAAAACCAGAAAAAGATAAAATTGTTGAATAGTGAAAAATAAATCAGAAATCAGAAGGTCAAGTCGAAATGAGCATGGCCTATCTCCTACCAGTCGAGGTGGAGTTCGACTATACGAAAGAAGAAGCTGCAAGGTTCATGGAAGAAGCCAGACCAACCGGGAGGAAAGTGGTCGATGATATGTAGGTCGGATCTTCGCCGCCAGCCAGCGGTCTGGAGGTTCTGAAGAGTAGATCTTTTTTTTGGGTGAAAACTCCCAGTAAAAGCTTTGTTGTAAAAATTTGTCTTCTGTAATACATCCTTTTTCCTACAAGTTAATTGTTTTCGAATAGCTAGTAACTTCTTGAAAATAAAAAATTTACAGAAAGAAATAAGTTAGGGTAAAAGCTATAACTCTCCTAGCCCCAGCTTTTTATTTAGTAAGTTAAAATAATTTACTAAGTAAACAGGAAAGAGAGTCGATCAAAAAACTAATCATCGTTTAAACTTAATATACCCTATATTGGTAGCAAAAGTTAAAGATAAATTGATGCTAAGAAGCTTTTTCTAGTACGCAGGACCATATACAGAGAAGAGAGACTTTGACTAGATGATGTCACCTTTCTCAGACTAGTGTAAAGTATACCAAGTGTTTGAAGTGGTTCAGAGAGAAATCCATAGTAGGCTCAGAAAAAGATACTTATAAAGGCAATAAAGAATGGATAAAAGCATCAAATTTATTAATCATATAAAAGAGTTTACACATAGAATTTCTTTAGCTGGTCTATGTTCCAGGAATTGGATAAAAACCTACCCATCTTCCATCACTAGTCATACCAAGCCCAATCGAGTGATCTTGACTACTGCATAAGGACTTTCCCACTTAGGAGAAAGTTTATTCTGATTAGATTAGCTTTGAATCTTTTTTAGGACCAAGTCATCCATAGTGAGGCTGTGAGGTTGGACCTTACGTTCTTTGTTGGTAGACTGCCGATCAAAGTAGGGCTTGATTCCTCCTTTCTTCGAGTAGTTGATTTCACCGACTCAGCAGTTTTCTTGTCCCTCATCATTAAAGGCTTTAGTTCTCACCGATCCAATATATAGTTCTAGTGGAAGCATGGCTTCTGCACCAAAAACTAGAAAGAATGGTATTTTACCTGTGGCGCGACTAGCCATAGTGAATTGCTCAGAGTACTGAGGGCAGCTCTTTTACCAAAGCCCCCAAGCACTTTATGGCAGATCAAAGACTCTAGTTTTTTATCCCCTGCATCATTATGCCATTTGCCTTCTAGACTGCCCTATTACTATGAGGATGGACTACATAGGCGTAGCATATCTTTGTACCTAACTCTTAATAAAATTCTTGGAATTTTGCACTAGTGAACTGAGTACCATTGTCTGTGATACTATGATTCAGAACATCGAATTAGGTGATCACGTTTTTCATCATAAATTTCTTGGCTACTTCTGTATTACTCCCGTAATAGACTCGACTTCAATTTATTTCATGAACATATCGATTGGTACAATAGGAATTCAAAACCACCTGGTGCTTTTGCAAAAGGTCCTAGGATATATAAACCCTAGGTTGAAAAGGGCTAGGATAATGGAACTGTTTGTAATGCCTAAGTCGATCGGTGTATCTGTTTGCTGTGGAACTAGCATTGTATACCTTTGCTACTTCTACCTTTCCTTGAAGACTTCTTCTCCCTGCTATGAGCTTGTCAAGGCTCTTTCTGACTACGATTGGCAATGAAATTCCATTCAATTGCCTCTGCAGCAGTCGCATATCCATTGGCATGTTGAAGAGTTCCACGATGGTGGCCAGTGGGTTTATGGTAATGTCTTTTGTGAACCTCCAATTGCGAAGCCCCTACTTAAAAACTCTAATGATATAAGAGTCAGATACTTCAGGTATTGTGTTCTTGATTTGAGTGAAGCATCTTATGTGCTGACGTAGGGTGTCATGTGGTTCATGTCGCATTCAATGAAGATCTTCCTCTTGTCCAGTTCGATCATACGTGCTCTAGAAATTGGCAAGAAGCAGATCACAAAGATTCTACCACGAGTAGATTGACCTGGGTGGCTAATTGAGGAGCCAAGAGCGAGCTGATCCTTTGAGTATAGTGGGAAGATAGTTAAGCATCCATCACAAGCTCTTCTCCACCTACTTCTCGGATAATAGTAGTATAGATTTGGAGAAACTCGAGTGGGCTTTGACTCCCATCAAATTTCTCCATGTTTGCTAGCTGGAACCTGTCTAGCCAGCGTACTGCTCGAAGATTAGTGAAGAATGCTTAACAGCCAGTGATGGACTCATAATGTCCCCTCTAAGGAAAAGAAGGGTTATAGTTTTTTGGAAATCGGTTACGCCGATATCTGACTGAAGTTAGACCTAAATGGTCTTTAGTACTTACCTCTCTAGAGTGGTAGAATTCTCGATTAAGTCGGTGACAAAGATTTCTAGAGTAGCCTATATTGCCCTTCGGTCTTCCAGTCGAGGGTTCAACTTGGGTAGTCGCTCTCCCAGCTTAGGGTCTTGCTGAGGCCTCTCCCTTCGTCCAGAGCTTCTGGAAGTGCTTTATGCTAAAGGAGTTATCCTAGTTTGGCTAATAGAGCGTAGTACTCGATACTACTAAGATCTTATCATGGTATTGTTGACTAAAGTGCCTATTTCTTGTGTACAATCCTCGTACTCAGGGACCCTTCCAAGATTAGCCAGAAGATCTTCAAGGAGATAGCGAGTTGGAGAGTTTGTGAAGTTACTAATTGGTACTAAGTCCGAACACGGAGGTTCATCTAGTTGGCTATACATTCTCTCCTTGAAATCTCTAGGTCATCTATTTCTCCACGTGGGGAAGAATTGTGCAGAGGAGTAAGGGCGCCTCTGCCATCTCTTTCACGTTTATCAAATCTCTTATCTCTAACTTTGGCAACAACTGCTGCACCCTACAATCATCTGCCTAAGCAGGTGGTCTACTAAAATCTTTCTGACTTTTGAGTAGGGAATCTCGATTGTGACCGTCGTCTTCTCTAGTGATGGTTGCATAAATTTCATGTGTCCTCATCAGACGAATCAGTTTCCTGATTGGGCGAGTAGTAAAGAGAGACCATTTCACCAGTCGATGGAGTTTCCCCCAAGTAGGCGAATTCTGGGTAACAAGAGTCTTCGAGAGTTGCTACGGTGATTGGAGATAAATTGTTTGAATAGCCAGTTGGAGGCAAATGATGACCATGTTCAACAGGTAGCGTGGCAGACACAGGTGAACAATTGTGGTTACCATGTATCGGTTGGCCCGAGGAATGTGCGAAAGCTTGGGGATTACTCACTGAGTTGCCGCTGCATTAGAACGAGTATGTGCTCTCGAGGATTGGGGTGGCATCCTCAGAATGCATGGAGCTCTTTGTCGATGGGCATTCCCTTGGACCGCCTGCACCTTTGCTCTTGGAAGGTTTTGATACCCTCCCAAAATGCTTGGCCCTTGTTGTGGCATGTCGTCTTGCATGTCATCATAGACCTCGCTCTCGGAGGTGGCTAGCATATCTCTGAAGCGTGTGGTGCCTTTTATCGATGACTATTCTTGCTCAAGCATGTTGAAGTAGGCATCCAAGTCGAGTTCATGTAGTTTGTGAGATAGAACTAGTTCTCCTCATCTCGTGTGCCTACCATGAATTCATGAGTGATTCGAGAAGATCTTCACACCTTCCCCAAGGACAGCGCCAACTATCGACAATTGAGTAATTGATCTTACAAAGTAAACATAAGGAGGCCATGATCGTGTCTACACAGAAGAAGAGAGAGTATCTTTATTGCTTTGAATGTATTACAGGGATGCTCTGTGATCATGAAGAACAAAGAGTGTGGATGTGTTATCCTATGATCGTGTCTTGTATGGCTATCGAACTAAGCCTTAGATTGTGTCGAAGGGGTGATAGTTGTAGCTGATGGAGAGACACCTCGTTGGTTGCAGAATTGGCTCACGTTGTCGATGGTAGTTGTCAGTGGACCATCCTTCATGCGTGGTTGTGAGGCGGTTATCATCAGTGACATGGACAAGTTGGTTGCTTTAGATCTCCTGCACATGTGGATTCATGATATACCGATAGAACAATCAGGAAGTGGACCCATGATAAACCAATAAGCCCTTCTAACTGGTATTGTGTTGGTCCAGGATAGACTGTGAATTAGGGTATATTCATGTCTATGATAAACTTTATAGTCAAAGTCAGGTACTCCAGCAGGAGCTCAACTCAGAAGGTTCCAACTAATACTTGTTTGGACAATTATTGTTTAGAGTAAGCTATTAATTATGAACTACGAGTTCTCGTCAAGGTTCTACAACACTTAACTATTAGTTCTCATCAAACTTCTACATCACATTCTCATTGGTTATTACCTGATCGTACAACCTTTACTAGAATAGATAAGATGCTTTGCCAAAATAGATATCGTACAACCTTTACCAGAACAGATAAGATGCTTTACTAGAATAGATAAGATGTTCCATTGAGGGACCATGTAAGAAGGTCTAGGATTAATTGTGATGAAACATTGTCAATGTATATGGAGTTGAATTTCAAATTTGCGAAAGATTTAAAGTTTCTATCAAGTTTCAGTCCTGGCGCCTGACCGGCTCGGCTGAGCGGTCAAACTGGCCATGCCTAGCGGTCTGACCAGCCATGCTCAGTGATCAGATTGGTTGGGCACAGCGGTATGACTGAGTTAGCTATGTTTTTGGCAATAGTTCGGAGATTTGGGCATTTGGTCATGGATTGGGTATTTTGGACCTAGGTCAATGTATTCATGTTGCAGGAAGTATGCTTAAGCTAACGTGGGTTAAGTTGTGAAGAGCTTATATCCAAAAATGATTTCTTTACCTTTGGATGTGCATGGAGGCTTCGAATCAACTATGGTCAATAGCGAGGACCGAGACTATACTCATGGAGGAGCCAAGGTCCAAAATGGACAAGGATGCCTGGTGAGATGGTTGAGCTTAAGCATGGCATAGGGAAGGCAAGGAATGTTGAAGTGAAGGTTCGAGCAACGGGTTGCACAAGGTGGATTGGTCGGTCCAAGTGAGGCGTGGTCTGGTAGAACCAGAATAGAAAAGACTTGCCGACACGTGGTAAGCCATTGATGCACCTATATGTGATAAGTATGGCGATTGCTTGCAAGGAAAGATGAAGACCAGATTAAGACAAGGGTATTTTGGTAGTTTGCCAAATACCAGTTTAGGTCAAGGAGATGATGAGAAAATCAAGTGGATGAAAGGCTATAGACTTAGCGGGTTTGGGCTCTTGTGCTTTAAAAAGTGTACATTAGTCAAGAGTAAGTGTAAAACCCATATTGTGTAGGGTAGAAGAGTGAATGTTATGGTGTACTATCTTATTCTATTTATGGAGTGGTCATAAAACCTTTATCATTAAGTAGTAATATAATCAAGTTTGTTAATCTGTCATGAATGTCTCTTGTCTTGGTTGATTTGCTCTTGTTCTTGATGATTCTTGAAGTTGCCTGATTTGCTTAATTGGAGTCTTTCTTGAGAAATCTTGATCTGAGCGTTTTGGCTTCAATTCGCAGGTTGGTTTTGCTTACAGTGATATGTGGGAATACATCTAGAACCATTTTGGCTGACCTTAACCCACGAGCAAGTTGTATCTCAAGATTTTGATATTTGCCCGGTTTTAGTGTAGTCTTGCATGTTTTGAGGAAAGATCGATACTTTGGACAAGATCATCCCGATTCTTAGATGAAATAGGTTCCTAAGACCCTTAGCAAGGAGTGTGCATAGTTTGATCTTATTTGATCATGAATTTTCAAGTTTGCACTAAAAGTGGTTTGGACTCAGGCTGAATTTCTATTCTAGAAATAAGGGAGCAGTCAAGCCGCTTTTGGGCCTGGTTGACCGCCAGCTTGCTACCAGCAAAACCGCTAGGTGGTGACTGGTCAAATCACTAGTTTGAGGCCGGTTAGACCGCAGGTCTGTGGCTGATTAGACTAGTCTAATGCAGTGTTGTGCATCTTCGTTGTTTTGGGTTGTTGCTTGGTTGTAGGGTGTGTAATATGATCTTCTTATCTATCTAGCTCTGAAGTGAATGACTTTCTCGTACTTAGGAAAATAATTATGAAAAGATACCATTCACCCCTCTATTGTCATTGTCGACTAAATGTACTATCAGGCACGGTTTCATCTGGACCACGTTTGAAGAACAAAACACCTCTTTGGCCAACCTCTGTAGCCTATGAAAGACTCCAAAGCTTTCGTTGATAGAAATGTCTAGTAGTTACTTGATATCAAAGAGCAGTTGTTGCGCTCTAGGCTTGTAGATCCATGATGGGTATCAAACGTATGTCCAACTTTATTGCTAGTTATAGGACATTTATACACGTAGCATACATGAAGTTTTTTTGGATCGTACGATTTTGAAGGAATCTAATTCTATTGAAAATTTTCGTATCTAGAACTTTGGAACAAAGGATTAAGCTCTAGGATTCCTGTAAAATTCCTATGGAATGACATTCCATATGAAAGTTGGAGGAAAAAAATAACATGAGGTCGAACCTCATGGAAAAATTTCCTTGTTGCTTGCACCCTTTCACTCATCAAATCTATTGTATTATTAAAGCAAAGACGAAAGGAGCCACTACGTTCATTCTTAAGGAGTAGGAATTTCCACGTTAATCAGAGGAAAAAGAGAAAGATATACACTGTTGATCTTGATGGATCTAGATTACAACGGTCCAGATTAAAAAAAGTCCATGTCAAGTACAATCCTAATAATAACTGAAATTAGCAATTTGATTTTCATACGCATTCCTTAGTAAAATCCACAAACAAAATAATTTAGAATAAAAATTAGCAATTGAATCTGTATATGAATTCTAACAAAAACCAAAATTCAGAATAAAAATAAAATAAAATTATTAATTTGATTTGGTATGAATTTCAAAGTAAAATATATAAATAACTATAAACTAGAATAAAAAATTAAAAAAATGTCAATTGAATTTGTATATGAATTCCAACTAAAAATTGAAGTAGATAAAAAATAAAATTTGTAATTTAATTTTCAAACAATTTCAAAGTAAAATCCTTGAATTACTAAAGTTTAGACTAAGTTAAATAAAATTAGCAATTTCATTTCCATACAAATTACTAATTAAAATATCAAAATAAATACAATTTAGAATAAAAATTAAACAAAATATTCAAAACATAATTGAAATTGAGAAAAAATTAGAATTTTGATTTTGATGTGAATTCCAAGGTAAAATCCCTAAATAATTGCAATTCCAAATAAAAATAAACAAAAACGAACAATTGGATTTATATACAAATTTCAACAAAAAATAATTCAAATTCAAAGTAAAAAAGAAAATTTCAATTTGATTTCCAAACATTTGCAAAGTAAAATCCCTAAATAACTAAAATTCAAAATAATTTAAATGAGATTAGCAATTTGATTTGTATATAACCTCCAATAAAAAACAAATGAAATTTTTTATAAAAATAAAGTTATAACAATTATAGCATGAATAGTATTGGAGGAGACCAAAAAAGAATGAACTAGTGTCGATTTGTCTAATAAGAAGACATTGACCCATCAGGAAGCGAAGAGCAGGGACGATGGTGAGGGTGATGAGGACAATGTCATGCTGCCATTTAGCCATTCGACAAGGAAAATATCGTGCTTCTAGCCGAAGTTGTTGAAGAGACGTGCTAGAGTCAAAGGAACCAAGGTTCACAACAATAAGTGGATAACATCAGCATTATTGAAAAAGTCAGTGGCTAAATAAGCTCGATAATGGGAAAGCTTTGGCAGAGGAGAGATGAAGTTTTGCATTAAAGATGAGCTATAATGGTGTGGGGCTATCAGGTAGCTAGAAGTGCGCCATCACTGGTGAGGAGGACAACATCACTGACAATGAAGAGAAGATTCTCCATATCGTCAGACAGCGACTTAAGCAGATATGCCAGCATCAGTGAACATACGAAGTCAACGTGATTAGTGAGGAAGCCATACGTTAAGGTGGCCAATGTCGAAGAAGAGGAGTGGTCGAGACAAGGGAAGAGAGACATTGAACATGTATAACATCATGCATATGTATGCCCATGCATACATCTGTACAAATAGAAGCACAGTTATACAAAATCAGATATGGCGCAACCATAGGGAATAGGCGTAGGGCCACTCGCAACAGCCTGACCGGTGTCCTTGGCAAGGATCAACGATGGTTGCACATTTATGCATATTTGATGTTGCAACGGTCAACATTAAGCAGCAATTGGAGAAAAAAAATAGAAGATAACTAGGTGGTGGAGTATTGTGTTGGAATAGGTAACAGTGAAGAGATTGTATTGAAATATATAATAGCTAAGAGGGATCGATCAAGAATTGAGCATGCTGTTGGAGATTGAGGTATAAAAATTGTAGTGGCGAGAAATGATAGAATACACACGGTTCAGTAGGGTAGCCAACGCGTAAGGGATTATAAATTCAAGGTAGGTCGCCTATGGTGCATCGATGTATGCGTGAGCCATATACTCTAACACCATATAAACTAATAAGATAATTTACAACACATATAATAAACATATTGCTTTGAGATTAAATAGAGGTATATATGTATGCATACATTTTTTGAAAACAATAACTAATAGAAAAAATAGGGACATGTAGCTACATGATCCATACATAATGGAGAGTGCTTACGTTTTTAAGAATCTCAACAACTTAGTATGCTCAATAATTTTCTTCTATCAAGTTCATACTTCAATTATATTGTTCAAATTATATTTTCTTTCGTGCTTTTATTATCATTTACAATGTTTATGATGTCTTAAATTTTTAAATAATCTATGAAATATGTAAATATATTCTTAAACATCTAAGTTATATCATTTAATAATACAAACTTAGAAACAAATCTAACTGCGCAAATGACCGAGCCACACTACTTATTACTATAAATCAGCCATACACCAAATGACGGAGCCACACTATTTATTACTATAAATCAGCCAAACACCGTTTTTTAACTATTCCTTTGTCTTTTGTTCATGTAAAATTATGCCGGTATTTCTATATAATTCATGTATGTTTTTCGTTCCGTATTTTTTTTATTTCTTGCATAGGACGAACACTACTACTGTTACCACGTGACAGGCAGCTTGCTTCCATAGATGGTCGATATGAGATGCAATCCCGATCCTACGCTGGGCGTGCACTGTTTGCAGATAACGACATGTGCAGAAGCAAAGGAAAAGTGTGCCCTTATATATTATCAACTCATATCCCTCTAAAAAAAACTATCAACTCATTGGCAAAAGCAACTCCACCGTGCTGCACATGACAGGATGTCGTGCTCAAAACTCAAAAGCTCGCAACAGCGAAGTGGTGTGGTTATCACTTATCAAGGACAAAGACGTCGTGAATCTTCTATCGCTCGCCGAATGTATTTTCTAGCTGTAGCTAGCGTCTGCCTCCACTCAAGACCATGCACGTTAGGGAGGCACGAAATGGCGAGATGCAGCTGGGTCAGCCTAACAACCATACATGGTCGGACAGTTTATTAAACTGCGCTACGGTTACTTATTCCGTTTCAGCCGATTGGTCAGAGATCAAATCACGACTCGAGAGGATGCATCATACGGGCATTGCTTTGTCGCATGTGGAAATTACATCAAAACCTTTTAACAGTGTGATGTGATGTCACGGTTGAAGTAAAATTGGCCTTGGAAGACGGGAGGGCTCGCCCCTCAAGGCCGCACATGGACTGGGTGACTGGGTGTGGTGGGCCTTGCGTTCTACGCAAATGAGAGGAAAAAAACAATGTAGTACAACTGTCCGGGTTTTTTTTAAGGTGGTGATCAGTTGGACTTAAAAACTCATGGATGAAAACACTGTAGCTGACTGAAAAAACACTGTAGCTGACAGAGGCTTATTTAGCATAATTAAATTTAAAAAAATTTAAAAATATGTTAGCCCAATATGTATAATACAAACGAATACGGGAAAAAAGAACCGGCAAAAAAGCTCAACAAAAAGCCAAAAGTTCAGAAAAAGACAAAATTTATGAATAGTGAAAAATAAGGCAGAAGCCAGAAGCTCAAGCCGAACCGATCAAGGCTTCAACAAGGATACATACCCTCTTCAGCTTCCAGCTTCTATTTTTCCTTTTCTATATTAATTAGTTTTTATATAAAGTATTTTTTAAGATAGAATCTACTAGTTAATTATAGTATATACTGTACCGATTTTATTTATATCGGCAAAAACCACATGCGAGTTTTTGTTACTCTGTAATCTCTCACACGAATAGCTCAAAAGCCAAAAGCCATAAGTCTCAGCCAAAAAGAACATACCCTATACTTACACACGGATGTGGATGTATCCATTAGATACGTCTTATAAAGCGAAGATCTGAAGTCTTACGAAGTGTGTGAGCACACACTTTAATTATTGAACACATCTATATTAGCATATACTGTAAAGAGGTACGTGCTTTAACTACTGAACACATCCATATAAGCATATACTCTAGAGAGGTACTATTTAGGGTATTCCCAATGATTATATTATATAGCAATGTTTATATAACACTATGTCTATCATTTGGTCCACCTAACCAATATTGTAATTTAATATTTGTTTTCAATTTCCTCCCTAATGCACCGTTTAATGCAGTGGCAAATCCTTGTAATGTGGTAGATATCCCTTCCCTCTCTAATAGATGTCTATTAGCTAATGTATTTATGTTGGATTGCGTATGAGACATTGCTTTTCTCTCTTCCTTCATTAATTTTCAACACATCTCAGCACTAATCCTATTTATCATGTTAATTAATGCTATAGATATTATTTATATAAAACCATTAGGAGTGTTCTTACTGAACAGGATATATTAGGCACGAACTTTTAACTACTGGACTGAGCATACACTCGAGAGAGTATTCAGTAAACAGGAAGTACCTCAGAAATACGACACGTGGGCTCGAACCCAGCTGGGTAGCCTGCTCGAGGCCGCGATCAGCGTTCAGCGTTCTGTGCCGAGACGCAGACCGGGGGTTAACCAAAGCTGCACAGGATCGCACATGCTCTCGTGTCGCGCCCCAGCTCAGGCCCAGCGAACAACGCCAAACCCGGTCCCGATCCATCAGCTCTGCGCCCCCTGCCGCAAAGGGGTATTTTCGCAGCAGCGCCTCGACGTGTCCCCTCGTGCCGCGTACGCCTCTCACCTGCTGGTCGCACCGTGCCGTCTACTCTCCGCCGAAAGCGACGCGTGCAGAAACACCCCACCCGGCGACGCGGTTCGCCGTGCCGCCCTGCGCTTCTGCTCTGCTCGTCTCTCGTCTCGGCTCGTCTCCCTCCTCGGTTGGTGGGCGTGGGACGGGACAGGCGTGCCGTGGGGCGCGGGCCGTTCGCCCGTCTCGCCGAGTTGCGTGCCCGGTCCGCGTCGCAAAAGCCGCCACGCCAGCGTGTTGGCGCCTTCCGGATCGCGACACGGCGCCGCGGGCGGACTCGCTTCGTTGGGAGCTGCTGCACGGCCACTGCCGCTTAATTTGTTGCACGGTGCGTGGCCATAGTAGATCAACCGAAGTACAGAGCAGGTTCGATGGAACAATTTGCATGCATGCAAGCCGTGCTCGACGCGTTCCTGTGTGCGTCTATTGACAGCGCCCACAAACATCAAGCGTCGATGAACTGGTTGGGTAGGACTTGCCACGACGTGTCACGTGAGTGGTGTTGCACCGACGGTAAAGGCCCGCTTTGTATGGCTTCTGCTTGTGCCTTCTACAACACATCGTTTTTTTAATTTTGTATTTTAGATTTTTTTTCCTCCTTAATTCATTTATATTGTATATGATGATATATATTTTTTGTATTTTAATTACTTAAAAAAAATTACATTACATTATATTTTTGGGTGCTATAGTGTATTTTAAGTTATAAGATAAAATAAAAGTTGAAAGTCACTCCGAAGCACTACCAAAGAACGGTTGGATGAATAAAATCTTGCACGCCGAGATAGATCATCAACCTCTGGTCATAGTGTGACCGCGCTGAGCCTGCGCTCCATGGTGAAAGCTGCCTGCCGTTGATGATCATCCGGTGGCACTCGCGACTTGTCGACTCAACGGTCGGTTCTTTGTTTTTACATGGGATGTCCTTTCGAGTTTTTATGGTTCGATAATGGTTGAGCCAGGACCAGATTTGACCCTGACAGTGCGCAATACAGCCCATCACCCCCCAACCATCAGACCACACAGCATCCAACATTAAATCGCCAACCGAACACAATAGGTACAATACAAGCTGTGAGATGACTTCAACTGAACCGAACAGCAAGAGACATACAGAGTCATGTGAGTTCACAGCGCCATGTGCCGTGCAAGTAGAAGTGTATAACCATATCATCCGGCCATCGATGCAACAGATAACAAATAACTCTGTTGGTGCGGGCGTCCCACGTTGCCCAGCGAAGACGGCATGTCTCGTCGTCGCCTCGCCTTTTTTACCCTGTTTTCTTTGTGGGAACAGAAGCCGCGACCAGCTTTTCGGTGCACGAGATCAAAAGGCCTTCCCTTTCCATGTGAAGGCGGGCAGGCACATAGCTTTCTGTCACTCGCACCCGTCGCCTCGCCTCATCTTTCCCGGCCGCAGCTCTGCCATGCACGCCTCGCTTTCCGTTTTTTTCCACTCTCGGTGGATGGACAGGCTTGGGGATCGGATTGGAGGCGGATTCCGTCGCGGCCAATGGGGCAGGTCGGCTTCAGAGACGTGGAAAAAAACACGCCAAGCACGAGCGAGTCACTGTCCCAGCACAGCACGGACGGTCCTTGCGCTAGTGCGTGCGGCAACTTTAGTTGTTTGATGCGCCCATCAATCAAGTGCCTGCGCCCGCGACTTTCTGGGCCAAAAGAGGTTGCTTCTCCGCCCTGCTTTTCAGAGCTATGGAATAGATTCCCGGCTCCCCCCCACTTTGAGGGGCTGGAAAATGAGGGGGAGTGGTTTGGTCGGCCTTGCCTGCCTGCCTGCTTGCTTTGCTTGCTTCAGCGACCTGTGTTCATTTCTCTACGTGGTTCCTAGCTTCCTATACTAGTGCGGAGATAAGTACTTAGAGCATCTCCAAGAGATACTCTTTCTCACCCCATATCTTAAAATATTGGGTATGAAAGCTAAAAACAAGCTCCAACAGATACTCTAAAATATACCCAATAATTTTGGTACTCTAAAATTGAGCTGGATCACCATCAAATATACAGTGCCTAGATAGTAATTTTAGGGATCCAAGTTTAGAGGAGCTGCTGAAGGAGGAGAAAGATTTAGAGGACAATTTTTTTAGGAAGACTCCCAATATGATATTTTAGAGGACAAAATATTGAGTCTCTCTTGGAGATGCTCTTAGGTCTAACAAATACGAGTCTCCTATTTTCTCACTTGTGATTGTTACTATGTTGGTTCCATGGGATGATAAGATAAGATTTGCATGGAATAAATAGTAGTAGTACATCATGGCACGAGTCCGCTGTGGAGCTTAATATATTTCGATAACCCGCACCTGCAGCAACATCAACCTTAGTAGTAGTAGTACGTCATTTAAATGTGCATGTCGTCTAAATCGGGAATGTATCTTCACCGAGTGATGGGCACTGTGTATTAGCACCATGTACCAGCACGTTGTAGCATGATGGTGGTACCCTAGACTACAAACACGGCAATCATCGTCAGAAAAAGCATAAGGGTGTAGTCTTTTAGGCTGTAATTGATGGTTTTTATATGTGCTTTTTAAGATGACAATGAACGACAGAGATATCGACGCAGACGATGCATACGGTCTTAGACCCAGAAAGTTATTTAGAGAATCCACTTTAAAAAAACCACTCCGTTTTGACATTTGGTTTTTTTAGTTAAAAAAACAAAAGTCAAAAGTTAAAGCAAAAAACCAAATAGATCGTGGCCTTAAATCATCTGCGTAGAAGAACAAAAGTACCAAAAAGAATGATAATGGACGGTAGAGATACCGACGCAGACGATGCATACAGTTTTAGACCCAGAAAGTTATTAGAGAATCCACTTTAAAAAAAACGCTCCGTTTTGACATTTAGTTTTTTTACTTTAAAAAAACAAAAGTCAAAAGTTAAAGCAAAAAACCAAATAGATCGTGGCCATAAATCATCTGCGTGGAAGAACAAAAGTACCAGGAAGAATGCAAAGCCGAGCTCCACTACTTGACGTTAGAAATGGTTTTGTCGTGATGTATTTGTGTCGCCCAACGTACACGCACACGATCCATAGGATTGCTTCCTCGTGGCCGCCCAAAGCTACCGTCCTACCGATTCTCGCGTTAGTCTTTTACGCAAGAACGTACGTACATGAATGCAAGCACGTCAGTACGATGTTGGTCTCCTAAGTTGAGTGCTTAAGTTATGATGCTGATCTGACTAACAAAACAGAGATTGCTTTGTTCAGCATAAGCAAAGCACGGCCATGACAGGAAAATGCTGGCACAGGCTATCGGATTAAAGATGACACGCCACTGTTGAACTCTTGGTGATATTTTTGGCTGCTGCTACAAAGATCTACACGTTCAGAAAGGATCTAGAACGTCTGGGTGACACATGCAATGCGATGCTCGAACATGGGTACTAAAAACTTTTAAAGCTTAGCTTGGTAGCCTTTTGGTAAGCTGCAACGTCGCTAGCCTCACTTTAGGGCACCTCAAAGTTTTCCTTGTTCAATTTCTCCGTGGGTCCTCGGCTGGTTCCTAAAGCTAGGGATGCAGTTGAGTCAAATTCGAACGGATATTACTTATATCATATTTTAACCTATATTTCTTTGGATTCGGAGTCAGATACAGTAAGATCAGATACGAATATAAATTTGGAGTATTCGAAGTTTCGGATATAGTACCATTAGGACGGATACATAATAGTTTGGATCGAACATGGATAATATAGGGGGATAGCACGGATATACAAAAAGAAATATACATTGAATCATCCTGTCCAACCTAACATTCTCTTGGCCCTCACCTCGTTGTCCCGCCCTCCGCTGCCACCCACCACCCTCCATCGTTGTCTATCGCTCACCGCCTCCGCCCACCACCAGCTCACCACTCAGTACCTAGGCTCCCACCCTCCACTTTTTTATGTCAATAAAAGGATTACAAGTAAATAGAGGTTACTACTAAATTAAGTAACATCTATAGTCCCAAGATTTGTTCAAGCCCCTAAACATCAAGATCGATCATGACACTAAATCCTCATCCTAACAATTATGATAAGGAAGCAGTTAGCCAACTGTATACCGTTGGAAGTACTTCTAAGGTATAGCAAAGTTTCATGATGTTTTAACACACTGCAACGAATTTTGTCAAGTTTCATGAAGTTCCATAAAAAAAAATAAAAAGCTTTGAGTTCCAGCAAGTTTTATGTAATTCTAGAAGTTTCTAGAAGAATTCAGAAAAAAAATTCAAGACCAAGCTCCAACAAGTTTTAGCAAGTTTCATCAAGTTTGACCCAAAGAGTTTCAAGAAATTTCAGAAAATTGCAACAAGTTTCAACCGAAGAGTTTCAATAAGTTTTAGCAAGTTTCAATGAAAAAGTTTTAAGAAGTTACAGTAAATTTGACAAGTTTCAATCAAAAAGTATGCCAGCCACTTGCCTTTCCACACGCCACAAGTTTCATTCGTGTGTTCAAAAAGTTCTAGAAAAAAAATCAACAGCTCAACACAACTTCAAAGAAATATCGCCAGTTTTCAAGCTCCAAACATGAAGATCGTGAATCTGAGCCGATTTGGATCTCACCTAGAATGAGGATGAGGACGAGCTCAATTGTGGCCTTCTATGTCGTTGTGGCGCTAAGCAATTAAGCATGCCAGCACCTGCTGCTGTTCTGTGCCTGTAGCGCCTACATGCCATACCACCATGTCTACTCACTACTGTTTGTGCATGACGGCTCGTCCTTAGCCACCCGCCGCCGCTCCTGCTCATCGGCCATCGTCACTCCCTGTCCTAGAGCTTGCTCGACGTCGCTCCTGAATTCGGTACCGATCGGATTTAATACTAGGTCAGTCGAGAATTACTCGACCTGTTTGCACTCCTACCTGAAGTTTAGTGGTGGTGTTTTTGCCAACATAGTCGCTGCTACGTTTCGCCACCAACGTAAATGGAAAACAATGCAACAAAAATGATTGTTTGTGTACTAGAAAGTTCGGGCATATTCTTTTTAGCTGTGGCTGATGGTTTTTATTCCTAGAGCAATCACTTGTGCAAACGAACAAAATATCGATAAATTGATAAGCCGCTTCGAAAACGCTGTTCCGATAAACTGTTTTAAAAATACGATGGAGAAGCCATTTTGTTTGTTTGTTCGAGAGAAGTTATAAGTCATAAATTGGAATGAAAGATACCCTACGTGCTATGTTTCAATTTTTCGAGGTTTGTACGTAGCAAGCTTACGCCCGAAGAACAACGGCGTCTGATTAATTTTGTGAGAAATTTTAGTATGATATGCAAAAGTAGCCTCTCAAGTAGACTATTATGGCTCGAGTTCACATGTGTAAGTCTACGTTTCTTATGCAGTTTTGGCTTTTCTACTGTTGATTTTTTGTTAGAATTATAATGTGATGACTGTTAGCTTTTAAAGTTATTTAATTAAAAATAAAAAACAGTTATATTTTCATGTACAGTACAAAAGAATAAGAAAAAAAGAAAAAAAATAAAATTAAGCAGGCGATGAGTTCCAAATAACTTTTAATTTTTGGAACTTGAAAGTCACAAGCCCAAACCACATGAGCGGCCCGAAATTGATAGGCTTTTGTGCGACATTACTTGCTTGAAAAATATTAATTTTGTGTGCATGGGATTTCTTTTCACAATCCCGAAATCTTAAAAAATCTTTAAAAAGAATTCTAATAAATGTTGACAGAAATGTTAAAATATTTGGTTTGGGCTCAATTGCGTGCTAGCAGAACCAAACCATCTTAACCATGGTTAGGCTATTTGGCACCTCGTGATACTTTGTGGTTACATGGCGTGCATGCGGCTGTGAGGTTAAACAAATGGAGAAATTTCCTGGTCTCATATATACAACGTTGTTGCAATTTTTGTGGGAGAGATTCATTGAAATATTTTCATTATCTATAAAAGTAACATAACACAATGTCACTCTTGGAGTTGTGGCTTATGGTTTATGACTACAGCTGGTGATTTTTGGTTCTAACACGGGCTTTTGTGCAAATGAACTGAGTATCGATAAACCGATAAACTGTTTCGAAAAGACTGTTCTGATAAACCACTTCAAAACGACAATAGAGAAATTATTTCATTTATTTATTCGAGAGAAGCCATAAGGCACAAGTAGAAAGAACATATCTATAATATATTCCATCACATATTCACCGTTCTAAATTTGTTTCTTCGCAAAGTTGTTACACCTAAAAAAAGAAAACTGATTGATAGCCTGTTTAGAGCTCCGAAATTTCACAAAAAAAAGTTTAATTTTCATAGAAATTAGGAGAATATTTCTATGTTTCAAATGGGCCGATAACTTTTACAAACTTAGATCCGCAGCTCTTTTATTAAGAATTAACATAGAAAAGGTGCCCAGTGAATGATGTGAATAAAACTCATTTTGAACACAGAGAAATCGACCCCAACAGTCGACACCAACGCCAACACAAAAATCTCCGCCACATGACATCTCTGCAGTGCCAACCAGAGTGCCCGGCCAGGCTAGCAACCTGCTTTTATTTATGCGCGAACCATGGCTTCTTGCATCAGTAGTTTGCCCCTGCCCTCCTCTCCTCCTCACCTCCGCCGTCCTGAAGGACGAAGAGGTACTCCCATTCAGTTCATCCTTACGATCACGACTTCCGAAGCAGGGCGAGGCCATTGCCGCCGACATACAAAAGGGACAAAAAGGTGTAGTCGCATGTGCTTGCAACTCCTCCCACCTCACAATTAGAATCATCTCCATTTCCAATTTTCCGGCTCGTTCCTTCCTCCTGAACTGCTAATCGCAAATGAAGAGGCAAATCAAGAGGCCCACCAGCAGCCAGGAATCCTCGGAACCAGGTACGATTGCTGCGAAATCTCCCCCGTTTATGTACTTGTTGCATGGGTGATGCATGTTGCAAAGTATGTGCCCTTTGGACATATAGGAGTATACATGCTAACATGCATCTGTATCCCATATTCATATTCGCATTTGCTTAGCATGAACCTCCCATTCTGCACTCTTAACAATATGCATGCACTTTGCATTGTGGAGATCTAAGCATTTACGGAGTACAAGATTAATTGTTAAGATCATGTGTGAAAGAAACGAGAGATATATACTACCAGTACAAAGTAAACCATGTGGGCATGTGCACATATTGCAGGAGAGAAGCTGGCGTTCGCTGAGAAAGAGAGCCTGCTAGCGCCGTACATGGAGCAAGACGAGGCCGAGCTGGAGGGGGTGGACGACGACGACGACGAGCTGGCCGGCGGGCGGTCATCGTCGTGCGGGCTGGGCGAGAAGAAGCGTCGGCTGGCGCTGGAGCAGGTGCGCGCGCTGGAGCGCAGCTTCGAGACGGACAACAAGCTGGACCCGGACCGCAAGGCCCGCATCGCGCGCGACCTCGGCCTGCAGCCGCGCCAGGTCGCCGTCTGGTTCCAGAACCGCCGCGCCAGGTGGAAGACCAAGAAGCTCGAGCGTGACTTCGCCGCCCTCCGCGCTCGCCACGACGCACTCCGCGCCGACTGCGACGCCCTCCGCCGCGACAAGGAGGCCCTTGCCGCCGAGGTACTTGATTGTTTGCTGTTGTCACGCGCCGTCTCGTCACTTGTTACTTACGTATGTTTGTGCCACGCGGTCAGATACGGGAGCTGAGGGAAAAGCTGTCCAAGCCTGAGACAGCGGTGAAGGTGGAGGCCGGCCTTGACGCCGTGGAGGAGCGCCAGGCGACGCTCGGTGCGTCGGCCGCGGCGATCTACAAGGACGGCTCCTCGGACAGCGACTCGAGCGCGGTCTTCAACGACGAGGCCCCGCCATACTCCGGCGCGGTCCTCGAGCAGCCGGGCTTCGTGGGATTCGGTGCGTCGTTCTTGGACTCGTCGGCGGCTACGACGGGCTGCTCATCTCTGCCCGTGCTGGAGACCAAGTGGCACGGCACATACTCATACGACTCTTACAAGAACGGTGGCTATGGCTTCACAGAGGAATGGCTCGCCGGCTCTGACGCGATTAGCAACGACGGCGCCGGCTTCTTCTCCGAGGAGCACGCCTCCAACCTCGACTTTGGTTGGTGTGGGAGTTGCACCGAGGGTTTTGATCTCCACGGTTAGTGTAAAAGTAAAAAGTGGCACTGTACATGCATGCATGCGGTTTGAAGTTCCAACTAGTGGTAGTGAGTACTACTACTTTTTACTGGCTAGCTAGCGGGCCAGAAGGGCAAGGTGCAAAGCAGAGAATAGGAAGGGTGAATTCGAGAAAGGTTCACGGAGGATGTAAATGTTAAAAGAAGCCGTCCCTGCATCCTCCTGCCAGTCAAAACTTGTGGCGTGTAACACTTCGATGAAACGAATAGCATGGCTTATCACTTCCCGGTACGACCAACCTTTTAAAACGTACTTTTTTAAGTAGATTTTATAGATAAATTATAAGATATACTATACCAAATTTAGTTATATTAGTTAAAATTAGATATGATTATGTGTCTATATACTATTTCTTACAAACAATCATAATTTAAACTATAAATCAAACCCATAAGTACATGGCAACGGAGAAAGGTTAGAAGGCTGGAAACCTGCAACTCAGGATTAGGATATCGGATAAAATAAAACATTTCTCGATCAAAATATTGCTATGCCTCACCACAAGTATCTGAATTCGAGAAAGAAAAAAAAATATAAAATTAGGGACAGAGAGAGGGAAGTAACTAACTTATACTCGCTGCGGTACAGTAATCATTCGGCGGGCGTGCTTGTTACAAATCACGTTATCAATTATCTCCTACTACGCTCTTGGTTGCACGGCAACCTCTTGTGGGTTCACCCGGCCCCACGGTGGGAGGCTCGCTGGTGAGGCAACGTCATTGCCAAGGTCTATGAAGGTTGCCAGTTGCCACGGTATGATGAGGTTAGGGATAATTGATGATTTACTATACTCTGGTTCGTTTCGATTTCAGTTTTTTACTTTTAATTTTTAGTTTATTATTTTTAAATTTTGTTTTTATCTAACTTTCTAGCTTTTTATATTTTCTTTTTTCCTATGTTTCTTTTCATTGTCTGCGATGGTATAACTTGTTTTTAAATTTTTTAAATTTAATTATGATAAAAAAACTATCAGCTGGTACAGTACAAAATAAGACAGTTATAGTGACAAAAAGCTAAAAGTCATAAAAAAAAGCCTAACTAAGTATAGCCTAAACTTGGGACACAATATTTGATGATTTGTTCTATGATATCTTAATGATGTAGACCATTGTAACGACCCACGTCGTTAATTAACCATAATTAGCGAATTAGGACGTTAAGTAGGATTAATTACATAAATGATAATCTAAAAAAAATACGAGGAAATTTAAATTTTTTTTCTACGTAACCGTATACATTGAAACCAACGAACGATAAACGAATACGTTACTACCGTAATTCCGTCGATGAGGGCGCAGACCAAATTGTAAAGACTAGAGCTAGATAAAATATACTTGCACGACAAATAAAAACTTTCAAGTCAATTAAAATATATATAACAGTCCGTAATACAATTGTGTAATTATTACAATTCTTGGACAACAAATCAAGTCACATCCCTTGAGCTACAACTAAAACTGGCCTAAATTAAATAAAGATATTACAACTCTTTTTACATTAATAACGACAATACAAATTACTGTAAGTTTACAAGTCTCAGTCTTAATCAAATGACCGTCTCGCAAACTTAGATAATTGCAACACAATTGCAACATTAGAAACTACATTCGAGTAACATACAATATTCTGTATACATCAATATTAAGAGAAAGCCCGATTACAATTTAGGCCATTTCATACATGGATCAGACTATCGTCGAGTTGCCGTTACCTCGTTATTCATTTGTGATTAAACAATCAAATTATAATACCGAAAAAGACCAAACAAAAGAGTAATTGAAAATAAGGAAATATAAAAGAAGTGTTGCCGTCAGAGCCCTAAGGATTAACTTCGGGCGGGGTAATCCGTTCACAGAGATACCTGACCGTCCGGGGGCCAGTCGGCACCTCTCACAACCATAGGCTCATCACACGGTATATATATATATACAAACCTGTTTTGAATATAGGAATCCAACCAAGGCAAAGGCTAGGTGAGCACAAATCATCCCAGCCAAACCCACAACAGAGAAAACACCTGTCAAAGCCCTCACCATGCAAATATCCATCACAGTGAATCAGATAGCACCGGGCCAGAGCAACCACGCCCAGGGAGTATCGGCAGCCAACAAAGCCTCACGGGCAAGCCATCCACCACAATACCCCACACTGCATACCAGTAGCCAACCCGAGAGGAAAGAGCACAGAGGGACAAAGCAAGGTAAGGTAACATTCCCCAAATTCTTCCAGCCAATCCCCAGACCGCAGAGGCATCGTCACCAAGTGGAGCCGAAGGCCAGGGAGTGAAGAACCGACAAGCCGAAGGAAGATGGGGACGTGACGGCCACAGGAGAACCGCAAGCCAGCAGCAAGCCTCAGCCACCGTCAATCGACCACCACCCCAACCCCAAACCCTAGCATCCCGCACAGGCACCAGTGCAGGTAAACCCCAAAAGCCCAACATCTATGCAATGCCATTATTCCATTCCATCCAACATAGGCTAGCAAGTAGCAACCATAAGCATTCATCCACAATAGAACACATGAACCATAAGCATATCACCGGAAGTAGCAGAGGAGAGAAGAGGGTTACCGTGAGGGCGGCGGCTGCGGGAGTCACGGCCGAGCCACCGGTTCACCGCCGCCAGTACTCCCCCGGCGCATGGCGACGGCTCACCGGCGAGGACGGCCACGGTCACCCGCCTCCCAATACCACACCCTAGGCAAAAACCCCACACGTTAGCAAATTACAAAAGTAAATCACGCAAAGAAATGGGGAAAAAGGAGGAGGAGCATCCGAGTGGGCCAGATCTGGCCGGAGATTCCCAAGCGGCGCCGGTCATCTCGGCGGGAACGGCCGGCCAGAGGAGGCGTCGGCGGGGAGCCGGCGTGAGGGGGAGCGGCACCGAGGCAGAGGCGCCGAGGCGCGGGCGCGAGAGAGAGGCGGCGCGTGAGGGGAGCCAAACCGGGCGGCGGCGCTGAGGCACGGAGGCGAGGGAGAGGCGGCGTGAGGAGAAGAGCAGAGAGGCCGAGCGAGAAAGGAAGAAAAGGAGGGGGGGATGGAGAGGCGTCGGCAGAGGAAAAAGGAGGGGTCGGGCGGAAGAAAGAGAAAAAAAAAGAGAGAGAAGAGAGAGGAGAAGCGCGCATAATAAAAATCAGTCTTGTGAATATTTAACTTTAACTAAGCTAGTGTAGATTAAAAAAAACCTATTATTATTATTCTAATCATGCTAAAATACAAATTATCTCAAATCAGTAGTCATGATTAATTAAGGATAGGCAGTAGATTAAAATTTGGCGAGTACCGATTGAATCGATACATTGCCGTGCAAATTATTAAAATTCCTAAGTAATATCTATTTAACATTGTTGGTAGTATAAACTTGTGGAATTCTATTAATAAATATTTAGGATCCCATAAATAAACCAAAAACGTCAATTGATTAGAATGGATCCATGTGTATACTCTTAACCTGTGTATTGTTATTTAAACCGCTCATCAATATATTCCATTACTTAGACGGTTTGGGTAATAATAGTTAAACTATAGAAATTCACCCTGAGTTCTTCATAATATTAGAACAAACTAATTGTGGTCCGACGATGAAAAGTATACGCCGATTAAACCTGTACGCCTAAGGATTTAATTAAAGTACTATAGTTTAAGACCCTTTTAGTTGCAGACTTGAATACGCAGAAAAATTGGTTTAATCATCAAAGCAATAGAAATCCGCTAATCAGTATTTATAATGATTAGATTAAATAATTTACCAGCGATAGAGTAAAAGCATAACGTATGCCGATTTAATTAATGCACCGCTAATTAAGTCGTAGCCAACGTATTTAATTGCAGGCCACAATCCAAGCTACGGGGACAACTTCACCTGATCCTACTTGAATCTGAGTATATGGTTAAAGTCCAGGCAAGCATTCCTTTGATCAAAGCTTCAGAGTATCTTTTGTAAAAACAAGTATTTTGTATTACTCTAATCTCACCCTGCATGAAAGGAATAAAAGATATTTAATTCGAGCAGTGGACAGAAGAGATATGAGAAAAGAAATAGATGGCAACTGATGGAGCAGTTGGCCATCTAGGTTAATTAAGAGGGTGGGCAGAGGTTGCCAGGGCAAGGGATAAAGGGGCAGGAGTGGAACCTCTGCATAGGAATAGAATATAAGGGATTACCAACTTCATCCGTGTGAACAGACCGTACCAAACCGTATCAACCAACATTCCGTTTGAGGACGGACAGACTAGTAGCTCTATCAAAGTATTATATTCTCCACATGGGTAAGTATTAGTTAGGGAGTGGAACCCACAAGACTGGTTCGTTATCAGCAAGGTGGGCTATCCACAGCCTCGCGCAACCCAAGACTGGTTCGTTATCAGCAACGGGTGAGGCGGATCGCAAGAACCCAAGACTGGTTCGTTATCAGCAACGGGTAAGCGATGGGCGATATATTACGCCGTGGAGTGTTGGGAGATGGTCGGGAACCGCCCCAGCCAACAGTTAATGTCGCTTTCGGTGGGTCTGCGTGAGGGTGGTACACCGCTCCAGGCTACCGATTGTGAGTAACTGGGTGGAGATATAATTACTGAGATAGATGCAAACGTACTGTACTCTGATCTGGGCACCGCATCTAAGGAATTGCGGAGATCCATGAGCCACCAGGATCAGGGTGATGATGGGTAAAGTGATACAAGCTTGCGCAATGCAATCAAAATCATGAATTCATGCCTGTCTCCGGGAAAGGAGAATTACGGAAACTTATGGGGGTTTTTGCTGTTCATGCGTATGTTCAGTAGTTTTCTAAATTAATAAATTGTCATTATTTCAAAACCAACAAACTTTATTTTCTATGTCATGGAAAGGAAATTGAGAAAGGAAAAGAGTATAAAAATGATTAAGAAATTGAGAATAGGAATTAAGATTCCTAAATGTGGAAAGGATAAGCATGTTATGCATTTTGTTAATAACGCTTGCTGAGTACTTCTGTACTCACCCTTGCTATTATCTCCCCCCTTTGCTTAGGAGCATGACAATTCAGGGAATGGCTAAGATCAGGAGAAAGCTACCTGGATGGAATACCGTGGACTTGGATGACAGTGGGTACAAGGTGGACACTCCGTATGATCGTTATTGAATAGAAAGTAGTTAGAATATTTTATCAAAATATTGTAATATTTAAGCCCTGGAGGCGTTGTAATAAACTTTAGCCCTGCGTGGCGATATTCTTTTAATATCATAATGTGTCTCTAATTATTGTTCTGCTGCAATACTCTGATAGGCTTATTATTCGTTAGAGCGATGTTTTATCGGCTAAAACGAATGATAATCCGTTGACTAGCGTTATTACCCCATGGTAATAATGCGGGTCGTCACAGGTGGTATCAGAGCAATGGTTCGAGAGCCACGCAATTAATTAGAGACGGTTTTTGACTTAAGGATGTTGTTCTTGCTATATGGCAATATGTATTCTTTAATACTTCTCATCTTTACATCATCTCTTATTTGGTTAGCTCTAGGTTTCGACATAGTTACTTTTAGACCACCTATTTTTAGAGTCAGAATGGGTAGCGAGGTTGGGAATGGTGATAATAATAGTTGTGACGATCTAAATTATGGTACTAGTTTCTTTTCATCGGTAACAGTGTTAGTTTATAAAAGTATAGTATTAGTGGGTAAGCTATATAATTTTAATTATGAGCTTAACATTTAATTTTGCTGCAATTAGATGTTCTGTATTTAAATTGCTGCATTTCAGTCAATATCGGATTGTTATTTTATTGTCTCAACTGTAGCGACATAGACTTAACCGTAGCGACATAGGCTCCATTGTAGCGACATAGGGCAATCGAGGATAAATATGAGTAGGATTGAGGTAGTCTCATTTCTGTCATCTTTAATGTATAAGTTTTGGGTAGTAGTGGGCTGAAAGTTATAAATTTAATGTTTGTTAAATTGAGAAACATAAATGCCATGGTAGAATCATGCTGGGAAAGAGGGAAATAATTAAGAATCATTTAGTTATGCATGCTAGTGTATATCTGGAATTGTAAGTAATATGAAGGGGAGGTGTAGAATAATTAAAATTATAGCAATTACCTGTTTTTACTTCATGTACGTATTCATTTTGTTACATGCACGTTGCTGTCCAGAAATTTTCATTTGGCAACTTAGGATAGAAAACTTGAGTGCTAGCAAGTAAAAATAATGTAGAGAGGATTATATTATCATAACTTCTTCTCTCTTTCAATCTGAGAACTAAAATAAACACACTGCCATCTTAGACAGCTAAGTAAGGAGAGTATGAATTATGGAGCAAAGGTACTAAGATGGCAAGATGTATGGTTCGCTAAAAATTTCTTTACCCCATTTCTGCATATGAGATTTCCCGGACAAGTGGTCCGTGGCGCTCCCGAACGCGTAAGTTTCGGGCGTACCCAGGAACGAAGTCCTGGGCGTACTCAGGGATGAGCCCTGAGCGTGGTTCCAAACGCGAAAGTTTTGGGCGATCCTGAGAGCGAGTTCTCAGGCGTGCCTGGGCGCGGAGATCCAGGGTAGTGTAGGTTCGCACTCAGAGGCAAGCTCTGAGCGTGGTCCCAAACGCGAAAGATTTGGGCGATCTCGAGAGCGAGTTCTCGAGCGTAGCTGGGCACGTAGTCTCAGAGTAGTGTAGGAGCTGATTCTTTTTTGCATCTCTATGTTTCTTGGGTTTTATTTGCCTAATGTGTATGCTGTGATGTGAAGACCAATAACAGTGAGGGAGTAATGCGGCTTTCTACTACTTGAACATAAATAAATTCTCATCTATTTGCATGCTGAATATTAATAAGGAAAACCTGGGTCTACAACATGAATAAAATTTTGTTCGTACCTCTTGTAACAACTTGCTACAGGAAATTTAATAACGTCATGATATGCAGGTATTTTCAAAAATATAATTCCCTAAATTTAACTACAACTTAAAGTGAGGTGACTTAAGTGTATACTATACCATCGAATTAAAACTAGTGAAAAAAAAATTCTAGAGCCTAGTCCGTAATATAGGAAAAATGTTCAAATTCCTTATTATTTCTAAAAGCCGGTTATATAGAATTACCCGGACTACTAAACTTAGACGAGTTGTTACGGGACCAACTGTAGATCATATATGCGCCACCATCCATTTCCTTTTACGGAGCACGTAACTTAGGATGAGACGTCCCTAGAGTGTAACCGGATTAAATTAGGCTACATATTCTTCATCTTTTGGATCATAGATAGCCCAATCGTAATGGGGGTTATTCGAGCCTTTCCCAAGTAATATATCCTTAAACTTCCCAAAGAAACATTCCCTTATTTTGTCCTAGCTCTTTTTGAGTGTATGGTTAGACACGTAGCCACTCTGGTGTCAAACCGAGGGAATGAGTCCATAGATACCTGTGTCTCTTTGTTTAATTCAGACCTGAACCGTCAACCTCTAGGCTTCTAAGTCTAAGCCTGTTGCGGTGTTAATCACCTCGGCATCCATGATCTGTTTTAAAGCATCCGCCGAAATATTCTTGTCTATGTCTGGTGCATTTCCCCAAGTTCATAAATATATGATTTCAGGAACCTTTGGCATAATTCCCGGGGCATGACATTGACCATGAGCTCATAAAATGAAATTCTGCAAACGAAAATGTTTCAACATGACATTAGGAAATAAGTATTTTCACAAAACCTCTTTGCATCATTCTATATAAATATTTCTTGCACCGTAGTGTTTAAAGTTTTTGGAAAAATATGTTCCATGCATTCCATGAGGACATATATTATGAATAGGGGGAAGTGTCCACTCTTTCAATATCATTGATCTATCACCAACTGAACGCAAAACCGTATGGCAATACTATACCCTATGTGTAACCAATAAATCTCTCAGCCTGCCTAGTAGTCTAGGGAGATCTGTTCAATTCCGAAGAGCTAAACCACGGCTAAAGAGCTAGTACCGTAGACATAGAGTTTCAATCCAAAATTTCTGACACCATAATGCCGTCCGAATAGAAAGTAACAATATTAACCAAGCAAGAAATACCCACCCCTTAAATAGCCCAAGTCCAATGCCAGGAAACTAGGATAGTGTTAATATAATTTCCAATCTTCCTATCATAAGTTTTCTTTTCAACCCAATTGCTTTAAGCAATACCATCTTCCTTGAACCACCCGCGAAACTATCAACCATAGCACTTTAATAGACCAGCTAACGAAATCGAGGGGTAGCTAAAGAATTAAGGAGGGAAGGGGCAATGGTTAGAAAAAAAAGACAATACTAACCGATGCAATATAGAATAAATTGAACGATTTTCCTACCTTAACATGAATTATAATCCCAATCCTAATGCTACCAAATCCCTAGTGACGATAATCGACAACCTTAAGCTAGAAATGAAATTATAACGTTGACGTGGGAGGGACAACGAACGATGCAAGCATAGGAGGTATATCTACCAAAAGGCGGAATAAATAGGAATATCTACAAGCACGTTTCGTAAATGATCAATAAGAGACCTACCATAACCTTCATAAGTCATTTCCGATTTCGAGGACGAAATCATTTTTAAGGAGGGAAGTGTGTAACGACCCACGTCGTTAATTAACCATAATTAGCGAATTAGGACGTTAAGTAGGATTAATTACATAAATGATAATCTAAAAAAATACGAGGAAATTTAAATTTTTTTCTACGTAACCGTATACATTGAAACCAATGAACGATAAACGAATACGTTACTACCGTAATTCCGTCGATGAGGGCGCAGACCAAATTGTAAAGACTAGAGCTAGATAAAATATACTTGCACGACAAATAAAAACTTTCAAGTCAATTAAAATATATATAACAGTCCGTAATACAATTGTGTAATTATTACAATTCTTGGACAACAAATCAAGTCACATCCCTTGAGCTACAACTAAAACTGGCCTAAATTAAATAAAGATATTACAACTCTTTTTACATTAATAACGACAATACAAATTACTGTAAGTTTACAAGTCTCAGTCTTAATCAAATGACCGTCTCGCAAACTTAGATAATTGCAACACAATTGCAACATTAGAAACTACATTCGAGTAACATACAATATTCTGTATACATCAATATTAAGAGAAAGCCCGATTACAATTTAGGCCATTTCATACATGGATCAGACTATCGTCGAGTTGCCGTTACCTCGTTATTCATTTGTGATTAAACAATCAAATTATAATACCGAAAAAGACCAAACAAAAGAGTAATTGAAAATAAGGAAATATAAAAGAAGTGTTGCCGTCAGAGCCCTAAGGATTAACTTCGGGCGGGGTAATCCGTTCACAGAGATACCTGACCGTCCGGGGGCCAGTCGGCACCTCTCACAACCATAGGCTCATCACACGGTATATATATATATACAAACCTGTTTTGAATATAGGAATCCAACCAAGGCAAAGGCTAGGTGAGCACAAATCATCCCAGCCAAACCCACAACAGAGAAAACACCTGTCAAAGCCCTCACCATGCAAATATCCATCACAGTGAATCAGATAGCACCGGGCCAGAGCAACCACGCCCAGGGAGTATCGGCAGCCAACAAAGCCTCACGGGCAAGCCATCCACCACAATACCCCACACTGCATACCAGTAGCCAACCCGAGAGGAAAGAGCACAGAGGGACAAAGCAAGGTAAGGTAACATTCCCCAAATTCTTCCAGCCAATCCCCAGACCGCAGAGGCATCGTCACCAAGTGGAGCCGAAGGCCAGGGAGTGAAGAACCGACAAGCCGAAGGAAGATGGGGACGTGACGGCCACAGGAGAACCGCAAGCCAGCAGCAAGCCTCAGCCACCGTCAATCGACCACCACCCCAACCCCAAACCCTAGCATCCCGCACAGGCACCAGTGCAGGTAAACCCCAAAAGCCCAACATCTATGCAATGCCATTATTCCATTCCATCCAACATAGGCTAGCAAGTAGCAACCATAAGCATTCATCCACAATAGAACACATGAACCATAAGCATATCACCGGAAGTAGCAGAGGAGAGAAGAGGGTTACCGTGAGGGCGGCGGCTGCGGGAGTCACGGCCGAGCCACCGGTTCACCGCCGCCAGTACTCCCCCGGCGCATGGCGACGGCTCACCGGCGAGGACGGCCACGGTCACCCGCCTCCCAATACCACACCCTAGGCAAAAACCCCACACGTTAGCAAATTACAAAAGTAAATCACGCAAAGAAATGGGGAAAAAGGAGGAGGAGCATCCGAGTGGGCCAGATCTGGCCGGAGATTCCCAAGCGGCGCCGGTCATCTCGGCGGGAACGGCCGGCCAGAGGAGGCGTCGGCGGGGAGCCGGCGTGAGGGGGAGCGGCACCGAGGCAGAGGCGCCGAGGCGCGGGCGCGAGAGAGAGGCGGCGCGTGAGGGGAGCCAAACCGGGCGGCGGCGCTGAGGCACGGAGGCGAGGGAGAGGCGGCGTGAGGAGAAGAGCAGAGAGGCCGAGCGAGAAAGGAAGAAAAGGAGGGGGGATGGAGAGGCGTCGGCAGAGGAAAAAGGAGGGGTCGGGCGGAAGAAAGAGAAAAAAAAAGAGAGAGAAGAGAGAGGAGAAGCGCGCATAATAAAAATCAGTCTTGTGAATATTTAACTTTAACTAAGCTAGTGTAGATTAAAAAAAACCTATTATTATTATTCTAATCATGCTAAAATACAAATTATCTCAAATCAGTAGTCATGATTAATTAAGGATAGGCAGTAGATTAAAATTTGGCGAGTACCGATTGAATCGATACATTGCCGTGCAAATTATTAAAATTCCTAAGTAATATCTATTTAACATTGTTGGTAGTATAAACTTGTGGAATTCTATTAATAAATATTTAGGATCCCATAAATAAACCAAAAACGTCAATTGATTAGAATGGATCCATGTGTATACTCTTAACCTGTGTATTGTTATTTAAACCGCTCATCAATATATTCCATTACTTAGACGGTTTGGGTAATAATAGTTAAACTATAGAAATTCACCCTGAGTTCTTCATAATATTAGAACAAACTAATTGTGGTCCGACGATGAAAAGTATACGCCGATTAAACCTGTACGCCTAAGGATTTAATTAAAGTACTATAGTTTAAGACCCTTTTAGTTGCAGACTTGAATACGCAGAAAAATTGGTTTAATCATCAAAGCAATAGAAATCCGCTAATCAGTATTTATAATGATTAGATTAAATAATTTACCAGCGATAGAGTAAAAGCATAACGTATGCCGATTTAATTAATGCACCGCTAATTAAGTCGTAGCCAACGTATTTAATTGCAGGCCACAATCCAAGCTACGGGGACAACTTCACCTGATCCTACTTGAATCTGAGTATATGGTTAAAGTCCAGGCAAGCATTCCTTTGATCAAAGCTTCAGAGTATCTTTTGTAAAAACAAGTATTTTGTATTACTCTAATCTCACCCTGCATGAAAGGAATAAAAGATATTTAATTCGAGCAGTGGACAGAAGAGATATGAGAAAAGAAATAGATGGCAACTGATGGAGCAGTTGGCCATCTAGGTTAATTAAGAGGGTGGGCAGAGGTTGCCAGGGCAAGGGATAAAGGGGCAGGAGTGGAACCTCTGCATAGGAATAGAATATAAGGGATTACCAACTTCATCCGTGTGAACAGACCGTACCAAACCGTATCAACCAACATTCCGTTTGAGGACGGACAGACTAGTAGCTCTATCAAAGTATTATATTCTCCACATGGGTAAGTATTAGTTAGGGAGTGGAACCCACAAGACTGGTTCGTTATCAGCAAGGTGGGCTATCCACAGCCTCGCGCAACCCAAGACTGGTTCGTTATCAGCAACGGGTGAGGCGGATCGCAAGAACCCAAGACTGGTTCGTTATCAGCAACGGGTAAGCGATGGGCGATATATTACGCCGTGGAGTGTTGGGAGATGGTCGGGAACCGCCCCAGCCAACAGTTAATGTCGCTTTCGGTGGGTCTGCGTGAGGGTGGTACACCGCTCCAGGCTACCGATTGTGAGTAACTGGGTGGAGATATAATTACTGAGATAGATGCAAACGTACTGTACTCTGATCTGGGCACCGCATCTAAGGAATTGCGGAGATCCATGAGCCACCAGGATCAGGGTGATGATGGGTAAAGTGATACAAGCTTGCGCAATGCGATCAAAATCATGAATTCATGCCTGTCTCCGGGAAAGGAGAATTACGGAAACTTATGGGGGTTTTTGCTGTTCATGCGTATGTTCAGTAGTTTTCTAAATTAATAAATTGTCATTATTTCAAAACCAACAAACTTTATTTTCTATGTCATGGAAAGGAAATTGAGAAAGGAAAAGAGTATAAAAATGATTAAGAAATTGAGAATAGGAATTAAGATTCCTAAATGTGGAAAGGATAAGCATGTTATGCATTTTGTTAATAACGCTTGCTGAGTACTTCTGTACTCACCCTTGCTATTATCTCCCCCCTTTGCTTAGGAGCATGACAATTCAGGGAATGGCTAAGATCAGGAGAAAGCTACCTGGATGGAATACCGTGGACTTGGATGACAGTGGGTACAAGGTGGACACTCCGTATGATCGTTATTGAATAGAAAGTAGTTAGAATATTTTATCAAAATATTGTAATATTTAAGCCCTGGAGGCGTTGTAATAAACTTTAGCCCTGCGTGGCGATATTCTTTTAATATCATAATGTGTCTCTAATTATTGTTCAGCTGCAATACTCTGATAGGCTTATTATTCGTTAGAGCGATGTTTTATCGGCTAAAACGAATGATAATCCGTTGACTAGCGTTATTACCCCATGGTAATAATGCGGGTCGTCACAACCATGTATTGAGGATAAATCATCAATGCGTCTCAGCTGATAGGGCAAATGATCACATGTAACAAGAGGTTGTGGTGTGGGTGAGGTAGTGCAGCATGGGTGCAGCGGCCATAGCCAGGGAAAGAAGAGAAACGAGGAGGAGGATCGGTGTCGGCGTTGAAGTTACAACGGTGTCTCAACGGTGGAAGAGACAGCGTTGCCAGGGCGGCAACTTAGGCGTGATTTCCATGCGGACTCACTCTTCGAGCCTGTTTGGAACACAGGAAGCCGCTCAAAGTCCACGGAATAACAGGGCCCCAAAGTTGTCTGAACTCTTTAACACACTAGGGATTAGACTTTTGTCCTCAAGTGAGGCTGTCGTAGGGTTAAACAATGTCGATTGTTTTTTCTTTAACTCTGTCCCATAGTGTTTTTCACTAAATAACAGAGATTCTAACACATGATAATGTGCATATTCCCCCATTGTTTATGGTAGGGATCAACAGCCTTGTTGCCAGAAAAATCAAGGTGGCCTAAGAAGATCGTCTAGTCCTGTTAAAGTTGTGCAAGATTCATGTCTCATGGCATGTGAGGCAGCTAAGAGCTCAAGACTACTGGCTGGCTAGCATGGTGGCATGTTCCCCATCCACCACACAGCTAACGTATCCTCTTAAAAAACGGGGGGAAAAAAGGAAATAAGCGATGTAGCCAATGCAAAAGAACTATAAAGAAAGATCAAAAGCGAGCCACAAAACACAACTTTTCACCAGTAACAGCAAACAAATGGAATACTCCATATATTAAAGGCAACTCTGTTGGGTTGGCCATTTCCTGGGTAGAGGCAACGGAACAGATCGAATCACAGGTCTACAGTATCACCAAGAACTGTTCAACATCGTGATGGGTGGACGCGATTATGGGATAAATTCGTATCAACGGTGAGCTTGCGGGGATTTTTACTACCCGGTTAAGTTAAAACTGAGCTAGCCACTTAACTGAGAAGAAATGACAGATGCTTGCTTTCCATTTTAGGCAGACTTGAGAAAATTCATCTTTGCAGGTGTCGTCCGCAAAAAAAAAACTTTTGGTTTTAATTAAAAAGTGTTTTTGGTGGCTTTCAATCGTGTCAAGTCATCTCCACGACGAGCAGGAGCTGATGATGCCAAGGTTTGGTACGCGTCCATTTCGCTTGTAGGGCACAAGCATCGCAAATAAGAAAAGAATAAATGTTAGCACCCGTAGTGATATTATCATACGGGGAGACGTCACGAAATAAAGAAGAAAGAGACAGATCACATCACGCACCATGGTCATGTGGCCAGTTTTATATGCCTCCTATTATTCATAAATCAGACCTGGTACAGCACGATCGTAGAATAGGAGTATCGTCGCTGGGAACGGCCACCAATCATGGACTGTTTTTTTAAGTACAGATCATGGACCGCAAGTTTGCTGAACTGCACAAAGGGGTCGGTGCAATGTACGTACAATATGTAATACACGCGTCCAAAATCTTCACGTTGCTTCGTTACCTCTTGTGGTGCGATGACACTCCCAGTCTCACAGGTGTGAGACCATTTGGATCACTACACGGTGTATAATGAATATTTGATTTTTATTATACAAGTGTTGTTGAAATTTAAGTTTAGTTTTAAAAGTTAGCAAATTTTAGTTTTTGCTGTCAGTGTAATCGGTTATACCGGCTTGGGAGCCACGGTCTGACCGGCCAGTCCGATATGACCAGACTTTGGTTGATAGTCCGATCGATGGTATGGTGTGACCGGATTTTAGGGGTGGCAACGGGTCCGGGGGGGTCCCGGGGGAGGCCCCTCCCACCCCCTCCGGTCCCCACCCCGATCCCCATCAGCCCGCCCCAACCCCCGACCCTGTTAGCCTTCCCTGGGGACATAGCCCCTGCCCTTGTCCCTGCGGGGATTAAAAAACAGATTAAAATATTTTTTAAAAATAATAATATGACTTTGTTTATTATTTATAAATATTTAGGCATACTTTTTTTTTACAAAATATAGTTTCAAAAAATATATTCTAACATATAGATTCAAGTTTTAGTCTAAATATATAAGAAAATAATTCAATATTTTATATTTAAAAACTATAATATATTATTTAAATTTTTTTATTTTTTACCGGGTCCCCGTAGATCGAGCCCTGCGAGGGGAGGACAACCCCCGCCCTGCTAGCCTAGCGGGCCCCGCTCCTGTTTCCCCATGGGGGGAGAGTGCCCCCCCATCCCCACCCTCGCCCCCGATGGGGAAATTTCCCGCAGGCCCCGCTCCTGCGGGGAAATTGCCACCCCTATCGGATTCTAGTTGATGGTTGTTTTTCTAGAGAACGTGTTTTGGACTTAGGCACATGCAGTCAAACTAGCCAGTGGTTGGTGGTCTGACTGGGACGATGCGGCCACCATGGGGATAGCGGTTAGACTGGTGCTGGGTGGTCTAACTGGGCGTGGACATGTTTAGGGTGTCCAAAAAGGTTTTAGAGAGGACAGACATATTGGGGTACCCCACATATGTCTTGGGTGTTGATGAAAATGGATATGAGCATAGTTGATGAGTAGGTTGCCTAGAAGGTTGTGCCTACATGCTGTGAGGTGCATTTGGACGCTATGTGCGACGTGGTTAGGTAAACCATGATGGTCTTGACTTGGACTCATGGCTTGGGAGCTATAAGGGGTTTGAGTATGTGTAGTTTGGTTGTGGTATGTTGCATGATGTATTGCTTTAAATAACATGACTCAAGTGCATGAAACTTGTGTTTGAGATAGTTGTTTTATCTTTAAATGTGCAGGTGGCTTAGAGAATGTTAGTGGTAAATGACAAGGGATCGGGACTAGGTGGGAAAGCATAGGTCTGTACAGTAAAGTAAGTCTAAGTGGGGCTATGTGGCTTAAGCGAAAAGCACAGAGAAGATAAAGATCATGAAGAGACGAGTTGGTACATGTGGTGCATTGAGTGATGAGGCCGATGCACGTAGTGATCGCTCGGGGGAGTCCGAATGCGTGAAGATATGATGGCTAGTCATTGGGCACCATGGGCTACATGTCAAAGTATGCAGAGATACTTTGATGAGAAGGTTAGAGTTCTTGGCTCATCAATTGCGTCAGTTGATAATTTTATGTATTATGTGATTCTACGTGACTGTTTGCTTGTTGCTATTATTTGTAGGACCCTAGAGCTATGTCATAGTGAGGTGGACAGGACCGAGACTAACCTAGGAGAGTTTAGGTCTAAAGCAGAAGGGATCAGGACTAAGTTAGGGAAGGTAAAGTTCATAATGATTAAGGTGCTACTAAAAGATGACTAATGCTAGTGGAGTGGTTATAGTTGGGAAGACAAGGAACTACCGATGATGGACATGATGGGCAATGACAAAGTGGATTGGGACTAAGTTCAGGGAGGACCTGAGGTCCAAAATGGTCAGGAAAGCCGGGTGCCATCATGTATGTGGAGAGGCATGTGACGTGCCAAGTGACTTGGGTCCGTTTGCAAGTGAAGATAGTTTGGTGGGATCTGAACGCATAAGGGCTTGACAAGAAGTCAATGATGGTTACAGGGAGTCGAAGATGAAGCATGAGGTTGCTTCAAGATAAAGGAAACGTGAAACTTTGTGAAAAGTGTTTTGGGGGTGAAATAGTCTTTTTGCCCCAAATCAAAAAGTTAATACTTGATCAAACCACTATACAAGGAGACACAAGAGAGGTGTTTTAGATCAAAGATGTGTTGAAAGTGTTAAGTGAATCAGGTGTTGGTTCACTAGCGGGTTAATAGTTGTGTGCGCTTTGAGAACTATGCTTGTGTGAGTGTAAAATCCGATATGGTGTTGGGTTAATAGGTTAGCCCATGTAAGTGGATAAAACTCAACTAGAGGTGTTAATTAGGGTTTCTTATGAGCTTCTATGTATAAGGAGGAAAAGGTGTTGGCATAGGGGTAAGTTTTTGATAAGCTTGTGCTAAGCTAAGTAGAGGAGAGTTAGTGTTCTTGGGGAGAACTCTTGAGATAAAGTTGCGTTTCTTGTGCTTGGGTTCTTGGAGAGGTCAGACCGCCAACCAAGTAGAGTCATACCACCAACTAAGTAGCGATCATATTGGTGCAAGCGGCCAGACCGCTCTTTAGTTGGAGGTCAGACCACCAGAACCCTATCAAAGCACGTTTTGCTTGGTTTTTCGTAGAGTCTTCACTGTGGTTGTTTAGGCTCTAAATTTCATAGCTAATCATAGCTATTGGACTTAGAGACTCTGAGAATCTTGAAGAAAAAGAATTTAGAGAAACCAGTATTTGTGAGGCTCCTATTCAACCCCCTTCTAGTCATCTTCTCAGTTCTACAAGTGGTATTGGAGCAATGTTTGCTCTTTAATTGATCTTAACTGGTCATGATTATGGCTACTAATGTGAGGTTTTTTTGCATCTTATTGTGGAATTTTTACCGATGATGTTCTTTGTGATCGGAGGCTTGTATTCAAGGTGTAATTGTTGGGTAATGTAAGAAATATCAAGTGTCACATTTATGATGGTGATTTTTCCTTGGATTGTTCTAGTTTCAAGGATAAGAAGCTCTTTGAGATAAAGAAGGAGAGGGATGATCATGAGAAACCTTCTAAGGCTGATCCTCTATTCAAGCGCAATAAGGTGACCAAGGAGAAACTCATCTCAAAATTATTTGCTCCTAGGTTAGAAGTGAAAAACCTAGAGAAAGAAAAGAATGCGTTGCATGATAAAAATACTATATTGAAATCTTTTTTGCCATGTGAGTCTTGTGAGTCATTGCATATGAACAATGATAATTTGGGAACTTCTTTTGCATGTCTAAAATCTGAAAATGAATTATTGAGATCCAATACTTCTATACCACGTGTTTCTTGTGTTGTCCTACATTATGAAATTGGGAAGCTTAAGATTGTTCATGATTCACTAGTGTTTGATCTTGATAATGCTATGTTGGAAATAAGTAATCTTAGGTCTATGGCTAGAAATGATTGTGATTCTTGTGTTGGCATGCTAGCTGAAAATAAAACTTTTAAATTGACCCATTCCACATATGTAGAGCACCTTATCATACTAGGGCTAAAATTAGTCAGCAAAGATTTAGTCCTTGTGATACTTGTATAGCCATTAAGAAATTGCTTAATGATAGCATGCATTCATCATGCTAGGGCTGGCCCAAATAAGTTACTATGCCATGTTGTGTTGGCCCACGTGTTTGCTCTCTAACCCAGGCATGACATAGAGAGGGGTCGAGCTGTGTTGGGCTAGCTTGATAAAAGATGAAGCTCCATTTAAGTTGGTTTTAGTGATAATAACAAATATTATTATAAGGTTTTGGTGATAACGATAAATGGATTTGTGAGACTAATCTTGTTTATTGATTATGATATTACTTAGTCTCGTATGGATAAAAAAGGTGAAATCATTAAGGTATGCATTTGATATCTTTCTTATAATCTTATTGCATTCCTCGCATCCAAATATATGATTAAATGATAAATCTATATGTGAGACTAATATATTTATTTAAGTATATTATTGCTTAGCCTCATTTGGATGAAAAGGTGAAATCAAAGAGGTATACATTCGAAATCATATTATTATATATTAGTGCATTTCTTATATCCAAAATATAGATTGAACTCCATAAATAGTCTAAAATGAATATGTGCATTATGAAAGCATTTTGCAAGATAAATCCAATGGTATTATTTTCATGTATTTAATCTATATACTTTAACATATATTAATAGTTAAAATTTGAAAAACTTGATCACATGAAACCCACTGCGACCTACATTTGTGGCCGGAGGAAATATAAAGACCGAATTGAAGAGCCTAGCAAGTAACATGGCCCCCAGTTCCCCTTTATTACAAAAGAAACTGCCACGAGACAGCTACAGAGGTCCAGTCAATGAAGGTGTCTTAAATTATGTGCGGTGTTTTGTTTTGGTGTTTTATAATTTCTACAGGCCCATAACGTCCAGGAGACTACTCAAAAACAAAATGGCACCATCTTCGGTGGCTAGTACTCCCACACGGTGTTGTTTAATCTGTAACTTGACTTGGATTATGCAGTTTTCGCTCAGATATCTCCAAATGCTACGAACGATCGATGGATGTGTCATGGAGATCGCAGTGACAGGTCCAGACACGCGACATCTTGTCCAGGAAAAAAACAAAGCTGCAACAGTTTCGCTGGGCGGTCGCTGAGTCGCTCCTATCTCCGTCCGCTAAGCTCCAACGTTGCGGTCGCGTACGGCGGTGCACGTTTCCGACGGCGACCCTGTCGCCTGCCCGTCCGACTGTTGGATCGGAACGTTTTGTTTCTGTTGATCGGCGACAGCCTTCGAGCGTTCTCTCGCTCTCTACTTGGACTTGGTTGTGGCCTAGGCCCGTTATACGATTGAGGCCTCCTCCAGATTTTTCAGCCCATGAAGTGGCCTGTTCTGGTCTTTCTGTTGTAGGATTGGTTCGTCTCAGATTCTCAGGCCGTTTTTGCTCCGTCCTCGTTGTATTTGGCACGGAAGTGAAAGCCGGTTGAACACCGACTCGGTTGTTGTTAGGGCATCTCCAATGGTCTGAGTCAGTTAGCTATATGTATGTACACATCAGTATATATCATATGTGGAGGAAAGAGAGTATGCAAAAAAACCGAGCCAGCTCTTCCTTAAGCACTAGTCTATAACGCAAAACGAGGCAACCTCTATAAATGATAGTCATTTTCTGTGTGTGCATGTAAGCATCAAATAGCTATCCTTATAGATAGTTCTTTAGAATGCTAGCTTTTAGTGTATACTATATAAATGATGTAGAAGTCTTCTAGTTAGTTGCTAGCTAGAACTATTGAAGATGCCCTTACTATCTTGTGTATGTATCTTGTGATTTTCCATTGGGAGTAGGGCTGTAAACGAGCCGAGCTCGAGCGAGCTTGGCCTTCCAGGCTCGAGCTCGGTAGAAGCTCGAGTCGAGCTCGAGTTGGGGTCCGAGCTTGGAACTGGGCTCGAGCTCGGCTCGGCCTAAGCTCGAGTAGGCTCGAGCTCGGCTCGTTGAAGCTCGGTAACAATTAAAATGATTTATTATGCACTATTTTTCAATAATAAGAAAAATTTAAGTTCGAGCTCGGCTCTAATAAGCTCGATAACAGTCAAAATAATCCAAATACACACTAATTTTCAATAATAAGACAAGCTCGAGCTCGAGTTCGGCTCGAGTAAGCTCGGTAAGAATTAATATGTATTACTATTTAAGCTCGAATCGGGGCTCGCGAACTATTCGAGTTCGGCTCGGTGAAGCTCGCGAGCTCGAGATCAAGCTCGAGTTCGGCTCGTTTAAAGCTCGAACCGAGCTCGAATCGAGCCTAGAGCGAGCCGAACTCGAGTAGCTCGCGAGCTTCGAGCTTTTTTTACAGCCCTAATTGGGAGGACCTCTGCCTAGGGCGGACGTCCTCCGCCTAGCACGCTTTTGTCTTCGTATTAGTGCTACTTATTTATTGTCTTGAGCGACGACACGTGTAAGACATAAATATAACATACGGGTGGAGTATATTGGCTCCGCTCCAAACGGATTTAGGCCCCGTTTGGCACGGTTCCACTTCACAAGTTGAGCTGTTTTTTTACTTCACAAGTGGAGCTGGGTGAAGCTACTTTTTTCAGCTCCACTCAAGGAGCTACTTTTGTCTCAGCAGGTTTTAAGGGACTCCTTGAGTGGAGCTATTTTGTTGTACCCCGTTTGGCACAAAACATCTCCAAACAGCTCCAGGAGTCGGTGGTGGAGCTGTGCCAAACGGGGCCTTAGTTTCTGTCTTATTTTGGCTTTCGGTTTATTTAAGACAGAAGTTACTTAGAATGCGTCGGATTCTAATTTTAGTTTATTTTAACTTTTTGAGTTTTTTTTACCTTTTTTTCTTATTTATTTGCATTGTTCGTGACGATATAACGGTTTTTTTTATTTTTATTTAGTTTTTTAGAAAAATCTAACAACCTTTAGTGTTCAATTTTAGCTATATACCAAAAGTTTAAGCCGTTAGCCAGTTGGAGCACCACCATTATCTTAGACCGACAGTACGTATAAGACACAAATACTCATATGGATCGAGTAGGCGAAATGAAAGGAAAGAAGAAAAAAAAGGAATTTTTATGCTGTACACACTCAAATGGTCATATATGCACTGATACAAGAACTATTGTCTTTTCGAAATGTTTACATGCTGCTCCAATTTTTATGTTTTACGTCAATCTTCTTCCTTTTGCTTTTCTGCGCTCTTATTTTTTTATTGCTGGTGTTCTCTCGTTTTGACGTGAAGTTGGTTGCCCTGATCCCGATTTGATTTCATTTTCGCCAACGCCGTCGGTCCGTCCTGCTTGGTTGGGCAGGGCAGCTCAACAAAGCAAAACTAGCCATTGAATTGCCCCCATTACCCTCCGGTAGTCCCCTATTCTGTTCAATAGAATCATGATTAATTTAGTGACCATATAAATAATTGGTACATGTAAATAATTAAGAAGAAAATGGAAGTAGGATTTCCATGCATGAAAAACAACATCTATCATGGGGCGCATGAAATGAATTTGCCAATGTGTGAGATAGCAAAATGTTTCTTTGTCATGTTTGTCCAATTATACATTTGTTAGGTGCCTTGTGCCTCAGTTGTGACGAGCACGGAGCCTTGTCTAATGGAACATATAGGGTCTGTTTTTTTAATCTATGAATGTTGGTGGTTTTTTTGTTTCGACTGATAAATAGTAACAGCTGATAGAGAAGCTATGTGTGAGAGAGTACGGAGTAAGAACAACTCACATATGATTTTGGCCATTATAGGTAAATTCGCTACAGTATCTACTACCATTAAATTGTAATCCTGTCTTGAAAGCATTCAGTTTGAAAGTTAGTTACTATAGAAAATCAAAAGCTGGAATCGAAAAGAAGAGGCCCATATAAGGGCTAGCTATGAGCCTGTTCTTTTCCTCCGAAACTGGCGGCTTTTGGCTTTTGCTACAGTACCTAACTTTCAAACATAGTATTTTCTCAAGATGGGGTCTACAAGTTAAATGATGTACACGTTAAAAACCCAACATCTGTACCAGCCAAAATCGCAAGTGAGTATGTCTCTCTCCGTAATCTGTGCCGTAAACAGCCAAAATTTAAAATTTTCAGCCAAAAGCCGCAGCCGTTGCCAAACAGACCCTATATACGGATTAAAGTAAGGTGGATTCTTTTCAGCTGTGGGCTAATGACTTTTGACCTTAGCATAAGTGCTCATACAAACGAATCGAATGCCGATAAACTACTTCAAAAAAGTAGTAGAGAAACTGACTTGTTTGTTTGTTTAAAAAAAGGCATAAGCCAAAATTAATGAAGGATGGAATTTGAATTTCTAAATTGCCATAGTCAAAATTCGATGAACAATGGTTTATATAGTCAGACCTGCATCTACGGGCACGACAAAATGACAAGGAATATAAATATAATTAAACGTGTATGACTGAAACGAAACCACGAGAAGGTCAAAGAAACAATAAACAAAATGGTTGTCATGGAAAAGGAACACTAACCCTTCGTGTAAACCTCTAACATTGGAACAGATCGTAGAAAACTCCGTTGACCGTACCCTACATCTGGTTAGAATGATTACATCTGATAACCAGAATATCCTTATCAATCGTGCCGTCCAGCTCGATCGTACATGGTAGCACAGCAGCCGTTGGGACCTGTAACGAAGAAGTTTTCCAAGGGGTGGTGTACCCGACTCCAACCGTGGAAGTGGCAAACCCTGAACTGAAACTACGACCGGTGGACGTGGCCCTGGGCATTCCTGGCAGCGACTTGACAATTCCTTCCGTTGAAGTGGAAATTAAAAGCCCCGGAGCCCAGCAGCTGACGGGCGCCCATCCGCTCGAAAGCGCACCGCCGTGCGGACGGGCAGGTCGCTGGCTCACGGCCCACCGTGTGTCGCCGTGCGGGAAGCGGGCTGTGCGGGTTGCGGACTCGAGGGGAGCGGGCAGCCGGCCGACCACGCGGATCGCTGTTTGGGCCAGACCAAGGAAGGGGGTAGAAAAAGCATCACTGGTCTTTGATGCTTTTCAGCCCGTGCCAACCCGCACCGGATGAGGCAAATACGGCCTAACATAAGTCCTAGTTCGGCCATTTATCCTAAAAAGCAGCCTTTTGGGCCAAATGACCGTCTACATCCACGTTGGTCGCCCTTTGCTCGGTACCTCCTCTGCAACTATATCGCCTTAACTCGGTGCTCTTGCAACCACACCGGTCGCACTCTTCTCGACACTTCCTCTCGACTACATCACGTCAACCTGGTGCTGCTCTTCTCGGTACAAAGCTCTATCCTTTATACCCTGCTCTTCGATCACGAAGTGGACTCGACTACGTCTCGTGCACCAAGTAGTACTCGACTACGACCACGACAACTGACTCAATACTCGTACACAACCATGATTATGACTTCTAACTTTGTTACAACCACAACTTCTAATTCGACTATGACTTAAACCGACTTGCACACCGTAAACTCGAATACGATTTTGACTCCTAAACCGAAAACAAGATTACAAACGGTAACACACACTATTCGGAATCGGTAGCGAATATCAGATAGTTTACCACCCAAATATCTGGGAAAACATATAGCCCGATCAACGACAGCTAGGGTGAAAACAAATCAAATATGGACAGATAATAATTCTGCCATATTTGTTTTCATATTTTTCTCGGATGTAGATACAAATACGAATATCCTGGATACAAATATGAATATGTCAAATACAAATACGGAATGAATATGAATCAAAATGAATATGGTCACAGAGATTTTTTGAAACATGATAATCCCTTAAATTGTACGTCAAAAATTAACAGAAACATATAACTAGTTCATTGGATCCAAATATTCATGAATTGCATGCGACCGACGCATTCATGCATGCGGTGCAGCAGCTCCATGTGGCCAAGGCGCAGGGGCACCAAGGCGGCGGCGGCATGCGCAGAGGCCAAGGACATAACGGATCAAGCAACGGCTTCGTGTAGCACAGGTATACATTACTTAAATATATTAAAGTTCCATTTCCCAGATTGTATGTCATCTCATTTTTTTGGGTTTACCTTCAGCTCATAGGCCATCTATATTAGTGCGCACAAAGGCTAAACCCATTTAATCAGTCACTTGGCCGGTATTAGTCCTCTTCTGTTCCACTACATCATCTCTATATTGTGCTACACACCGTTTTCTACGTTCTTTCCCTATCTCACTACTACTCTTACCAACACACACAGGCACACAACCATTGCTAACTAACTATTACTTCCTGATTGCTACATCTCCTTCAGCCGATCTCCTCCACTCAGTCTCCTCTCCACTTCACCAGATTTTTGCCGCCTCATTCCTCACCTCGGTGGCTCCATGGCACATCCGACGGCCATCGGGGCCTCAACGTCGACCGCCACCATGAATCCCTCCCTTCCTAGCCGACTCACTCACGGTGGCCGGTGCCTCTCACGGTCTTACTGGCTCGACGCCGTCGGCGGCTCGGCCGCTTGGGCCTCAGGTGCTCGGCGTCGACGGGATGCCCGACGCCCTACGACAGGCGTCTCTGACCTCTAGGCTCCCTTCCTTTCCTTAGGCAGTCGATGCTATGGGTCTTCGCCCGCCGCCGCTGTAGCAATCTCGCTCTACAGCTGCTACATGGCAGCCGGCCCCTCCTTACTCCCTGTCGCCACCCTGTGAGCACGCTTGTTCCCCTCCTCCTCCTCACCAGCCGTCGCCGCGCTGTCCTCACCCCAGCGACGCTTGTGGTGCCCACCATTTTGGTGGTGGAGGAGGCAGTGGTTGATGTAGATGTGGCTACCGCGGTGTTTGATCCCCGGTGCCACCTCCTCCTCTGCCTCCTCGTCGTCGTCGACCTCGTTGCTCATGGGGACGTCCTCGCTGTCATCGTCATCCTCGTCCGCCCCCGCAGAGGAGTCCTTCATCCCTGGGGAAGGGGCTGCTGCCTGACGCACAGTGGACGAAGTAGCAGCACCGGCCATGGGCACCGGCGATAGGTGGTGGAAGCAGGTGGAGCCCTTGCCGATGCTGTGCAGCATGTGCGAGGTGACGACCGTGGCGCTGGAGTTGTGGTAGGCGCACATCTTGCGGAAGAAGACGTGCGGGCATGGGCTGGTGCTGGAAGCCGCCAACACCGTGGTGCTCCGTCTTCTGGAATGCGTGCATCTGCGGCTACAACAGATGGGTGACTGGGCGAGGTGCATCTCCAGCCCTAGGCCCCTAGCATTGCCACCGACGGCTTGGGCTGAATTGCCGGATATCCACTCCTTTATTCACGACTTCATCTCTGACGGCCCCCAATTCGGCATGTCTCAGTAGGAGCACATCGACGCTTACCAATAGACACTGTCTGCTGTACCTCAGCCTACTGCACCATTGCCGGCCACTCAACAAACGGAATGGTCTCTATATGTAACATCCTAAATTTTGGATGTTTGAAATTTTGAGCAAATTAAAATTTTTATTTGCATCTTACGGGTATTTGAATTTTGGTTAAACATCTTAATTGGGTTTTCCTTGAGTTTTGTGCTGAGCAAATGAATAAATGTAAAAGGATTTAAATGAGGTTTAACCCTGACGACCTAAAATTCACTGTAATTCACTAAATCAAAGTCTTATTTAAAGATTAGAAATAGATAATAATAATTAAGGCCAAGAAATCATTTTTTATATATAGCTCAATCATCATACAAAAAGGAAAGATTATGAAAATCAAAGTTCAAGCTAAAGAAAATTAAAGAGTTGGAATGCTAGCACTTTCCATCCCTTCTCTCTATACCATGTGGGCCACTTCTTCTCCCCCTCCCTTCCCCTACCCCCATTTCCCTCACTGCCAGCGGGCCCCCACCCTTTCTCTCCTTCCCTCTCCCCTCCTTTCTCTGCTGTGCGCGGGCCCGGCCTCATCCCTCCCCTTTTCTTCACAGGAGAGCGAGTTGGCTCCTCCTCCTCCTCTCGTTACTTTTCCCCCTCCGTCCTCCTCGCCGCTCCCGTCACTTCGTCCGTCCGGCCTCCCTGTTTCCGCGTCAGCTCTGTCGCCGCACGTCACCCTCGTCACGGCCGCGTCGCGTCCCCATCACGGTGCCAGCACCCATGCCCCGCCGCCGGACGCGCTGCCCACGCCCCGGCTCCCTCTCTGCCCCGCACACGTCTTCCCCGTCCTTCCCCTCGCGTCATCCCGGCCCCGCCTCCTCTGGCGCACCTGCTCCCGTCGCTCCCACGTCGCCCCGGTCGTCGGCCACAGTGGCGCCCCCAGTGCCCTTCGCCGCTATAAGAAGCCGGGCTCCTTTCCTTTGTCCTTCCACCCCCCTTGCTTCTGCCATTGCGGAACCACTCCGCCGCACGGCCGAGCACGACCGCCTCCTCGTTGTTCCCTGTTTCCTCGGCGAACTAGCCACTTGCGCTCGCGTCACCCCGTGTCTCCATCCACCACCTGTCCTCACGCGGAGTTAATCGAACATTCGTTCACCGGAGGCCGCGCGCCGCCCACCTTTCCCGGAAACCGTCGCCGCCGCCATTATCGCCGCCCACTGCACCTTGGTTGATCTTCTTCCAATTCGCCGCGATGGGAGCGCCGCCTCGGTTCCTTGAAGCTTCCCCAATAGCCGCTCGAGCCTCCCGCCGGCCGAGCGACCCCCCCTCCACGGCGACCCGACCGCGCCGCCACTTGTGCATGTCGCCGGCTTTCCCTGGGGCCTCTCCGGCCAGGCCAAGCTTCGGGTAAGCGTGCTCCCACCTCCATCATGCTCATGCGCGCGCTATTCCCTTCCCTTCCCTTCTCAACCGCCGGCGCACCATTCCCATCTCGCCGCCGCCGCCCTGCGCCGTCGCCCGCTCACCTCGTCGCCGTTCCGAGCCACGCCACCTCCCCACTAGATCCTGTGCGCCCTCAAGACATTTTTTGGCTCGCCCCGGCCGCCCCTCGCCGGCGATGCCGCCGCCTAGCCCGCGCCACCCCCTCCTCTGCTTCGGCCGGGTGGCTCTTCTGTTTAGTCCCCAAACCCGCTTGTTCTTTAGTTATGATTCCCTTCCTTAAGTCACGAACAACCGAGAGCCCAACTGGCTAGGTGAGTGAGCTTTGAACTCCAAGACCTGGGGTTCGGATCCCCTCTGTGCACAATTGTTTTTATTCATTTGTTTAAGCACTTTTAACTAGAAAACAATTAGGCAATAAAACCAGGGAGCTAAGCTAATTGACTTGGATTTAAATAACATTATTTAAGACTCAATATCAAGTTAATCGTCAGGTAAGAATAACTAATGTGCCTTTATTTATTTACTCTCTATCTAAAATTTTATAAAGGAATGTTAATAGAAGACTATCCTTTTTGTAAGTATCCAAATATCACAAGAACTGTAATTAAAATAAAAATAACAATTAAAATTTGTATCAAAGTAATTAGCAACAAATCTTAATAGGCTGTGAATGAAATAGTTTAAGATTTAATATTGGTTAATTACCATATACGCATAATTAAGGTGTCTTCATCAGTTATCTTAATCTAAAAAGTAAGCTCATGGCATGAACTCTTTTCCTATTATCAAGAAAGTAATATACAATTAATAAAATCGTGCTAATAATAATATCATGACTACATGATTTAACTATAAAGCTTAGGAATTATACCGACTCATCTTGTCTGAATCCCTGGGCAATCTCTCGGGATATAAGCCTAATGATCAAAAGTAATTAGTGATAAAAGAAATAGCCTTATCAAGAAAATCCATGTTGATCCATAACTCACTCATCCAATAATAGGCAGGCCGTGAATAATAGTTGGTTAAATGGTTAAACCCCCCCCCCCCCTACGGATATTCAGTTGCAAATATCGGATAAGTGTTGTCACATGAAATATCAAAGTAACACTGAGTATCTAAAAATTATACTCTTCTCGAAGCCCCGCATCCTAGCATTACAAAGCCCTGTCCCTCTTTACTAGCTTCGCTACACTCTTTAATCTGTCCATAAGTCCTGCTTGCCTCATGGAACTTCCTTGATAAATGTAAATAAATTAAAAGAAAGTCATCAAACAAAAGGTCAAGCCTCGCTTTTTTCCCTAATCGGCCGTGTCTGGCCACCTTCTTTTCCCAAAAGCAGATAATTCCTGTAGGTACATCTTCACTTTTGATCCCTCGTATTTCTAAAATTTTCCCTCACGGTAAAGCATTCAGACAACTCGTCCTCCTGCTCAAACCTAGCTATCGTTGTGCTTGCGACACACTAACCAGAATCATCCTTATATTCTCAAATCATAATAAATGCATAATCTAAATTAAATCGGATATTTAAAGTGATTGGGATTTATTTGGATCTTTTGAGTTATTTGTTTTTATTTGAATTCAGTTGTTTAGCGCATACTTAGAAATTGGAGTCCTGAAGAACCAAAAGATCGAGCGTGATCGGAGCAAAATGAAGATAAAAACCCGAAGCTCAAGAAAAAGCATTGTGTGAGCTCAAGACCGCGGTAAACCGCGCAAGGCGAGTCAATACTTTGATCATGTTGAACCTACGTTTTCTGCAAATTACTTTATTTTAAATTATCAAATTGCATGCTGTTATTTTATATGCAAATACATGTTTAATTTAAGATTCTAGTTATATGCCCATTGTTTACCTTGAATATTATTATACCTCCTTTGGAATAATTGAATGTGTGAACCTTGTCTCCCTAGCAAAATGATAATAGTAACCTTGTGAAAATAATTCCCTAATTATACGCCATGCTTAGTACTGCATAGATACTCGGGGCGCTGAAATGCCCCAAACATCATTGTCATTTTTAAACATGATAAACTGGTTTGGATAGTCATGGTGGGAATGACTGGTATATATTTGGACATGATTATTTTATGTTCCCAAAAACCCCAACATGCTTAAATATCTGGGCGGATGGTTCGAGTGTGTGTGTGTATGTGGTGCGGTGGAAGCACCAAGTGAGTAGTGGTAAATCCGCCCAGATACCACTAAGGACTGAATCTTGTCATGACCTCCTGTGTAAAACAAGTACAACCACAAGTCTGTAAAGTACAACTTGGCTTAGTAAATCTACCGGACCCTGGAAGTCATCATCATGGCAGTGGTGCAAGTGGCGGCCTAGGTGGCAGGCTTGAATGGGACTCCCGCAAGTGGCGGCCTAGGTGGCAGGCTTGTGGGAGAAGTTCTCCTGCGACGCGCTAGCAGTGTGGGTAGCCAGCTGCTAGGCGTATAGGAGGGGAACATCCCGCACAACGAATGGGTCCCACCGCAAATGGGAGCAACCCAGGGGGTGAGATGATGGAAGGGGCGAGGTACTTTGAACGGTTACTGTGATGGTTTGCTCAACCGCATGGCTAAGGAATCGTGTGGGGCAACGAGTAAACTGTCTCTTGTGGGTAAAGTGTGCAAACTCTGCAGAGTCAAAACTATTCGAATAGCCGTGCCCACGGTCAAGGGCGGACATGGGAACTTAACTAGATATAGTTCTATTTCAAAAACTTTGTGGGTGGGAATGGAAAAGTGGAGGGCAGCGGAAAGCCCTGATTTGAGTTGTCCTGGGTGTCGTCCCAGTGGTAAGTTAAGCGGCTATAACGCTGAAAGATGTTATACGGTGTGATGCCATATGTATGGAAAATCATGTTAATATTCCTTGAACATTATATTTTGTTCCAAAGCTGCTAGGTCTCAGGAAATTTTATGTATGGTATTTCAAATAGTGGCATTTCTATTCTTACAAAATAAAATAGGAGTGGAATAAACAGGGTCGTGAGTAAAGGAAATAGATGTTTGTAGTGTACATATAATGGTATTGGTGGATTCATGTCGATCATAAATAGAAAATTATAGTGTGAGTTCTGGGAGACATAAATTGGTGGAGCCTAAATGATTATATAGGCTAGATAGATGATTTAAATGATTTTGGAGAACTAGGAAGTGAATAAGGTAATTGCTGGATTACAATCCCGATAACTAATGCAAATTCTTAGAAGGTATTGGCTATAATGGGATTAATAGGATTTGATCGATTACTAGTATGATCTAATTGAATCTTTGAGAACATTGGAGATATAATAACAATTATTGGATTATAGAAGGGATCCATGATATTCTTGGTGGATATATAATGGTGAATCGTAGAGTTGATCAATGGTATTCTTGGTGGATATATATTGGTGAATCTTAGAGTTGATCAATGATATTCTTGGTGGATATATAATTGATGATATTCGCTGTTTGGAGTTTTAGACAGCAGTCAATAAGTAAAGTATATGATCGGTGGATTAATTAAACGATGTCACTCGCTGTTTGGAGTCTTAGACAGCAATCAGTAAGGAAAGTGTGTCTTTGGTGGATTAAGTCAATTATGGCAATCACTGTTGGGAGTCTTAGACAGCAGTTAATAAAGAGCGTGAGTCTTTGGTGGATTAAGTCAATGATGTCGTTTGCGGTGAGGAGTCTTTAGGTCTCAAAAACAACAATATGTTTAATAATAGAAATGCTACTAAACGCGTTTTATGGCAAATAAAATAACCCGAGCCTCTCCTTTGATAAGCCATGCATACTATTTATTTGCATTCTGTGTATTGGCTCGCGGAGCATGGGGTCGGAGTGTTTACGCTCGCTTTTGCGACAAAATTCAGAATCAAGAATCAAATCACCTCGCCTCAGCATCAAGATTGGACAAGCTGACAGAGAAGATGGAAATGTCAAGGGCTAGGTCGCGAACCTCCAGTTGGCTGCCTGTGGGCATGTCCTGAAGGTCCCACCTAAGTGCTCGTTCTTCCGCTGCTGCAATTTATTGATTTCGGCCTAATCGACCCATGAGTAAGTCTACTATTATATTTACGCTTCCGTATGATATGTATTTTTGATATTCATTACTGTAACTGTGAGCACTATCTACTGATCCAGGGAATAGTGCGGTGGAATCACAGAGGGTGCCGGATTGTATAATTGGGCCCCGACACTATATCTCCTTTGAACCGACACACAAACTCTGGACCGACTGACGTACCTCACGAAACATGCTCATGCTCAACGGAAGACAATGGCACGCATGGGGAGGCAGAGGTGACGAGAAGATTGTCGTGGCTCATATGAGTGAGCCATATCTTATCTCGTACGATGCGTTTTTTGTAATATTATATGTACCCCTTAGTAATTGAATTAAAAAATTGCATCATTAAGTCTGCTACTATAATTTTTCATCTCATTTTCTATAGTCAAAAATTCCTACAAATAGTTTACGTAAATGAATTTTTTTAGTAAATTCATAACGGAAAAAATTATGAGCAAATTACACAACAAACTACGTTGCGTCGCGAAGCTCCACAAAAAATTTCGTAGGCTTTTGTGCCCATTTGCTATATCTAAAAACTTCTACAAGCAATGCATATTAAATTTTCTAATCACGAGTGTTAATCACCTAGAGCTCGGCCACCGGGTGGTAGGCCGCCTGGAGCTCGATGGCTGGGTAGCAGGCCTTGGCTGCACGGTTGCCAGGCGGCAGGTTGCCATCGCCGGGTGACTGGGCTCCAGGTGAGACGTGTCGCTTCTATGGCATCACTGCCTAATGGCCGGACGACAAAAACAATATTTTTGCTATTATCAGTCAGGTACTGTTGTTTTTGTAAATATTGGAAGAAACAAACCTTAGTAGACTCTCCGTATCAGCATTCGGCAACAAGGCAACAATAGGCTGAAAGGTAAAGAGCATGACATATGTGTAGAGCTCAACACTTCAACCTCAAACATCACAATGTGTCGTGCAGGTTTGAGACTTGTAAAATCAACGGCCGAGATGGAACGCAAGGCAGATTTTTCTTCGAGTGCGATAAAAATTTGAAAAGAAGGGTGGAAATTGAGCCCGCACCCGGAGGTTTGGTGGCCAAATATCGTGGGGAAAACGCCAGGGATATCCTGCAACGTCACAGCAATGGTGTACACACGTGAGGCGATGTCAGGGCCGTCTGATCGATGCCAGACGGCGGATGATAGAGGAAACGGACGAACCTTCATACGCCAGAACGTGACGTCCCTGTGGCAGAGCGACGTGCGGCCATCATGATTCAGACCTCGTAGGCCTTTGGTGGGTCCACTACGATCTCCTTGATGGCGAGCGGCTCGCCGGCGGCACTGCACACGGCCGCTGCCCGTTGCGATAGGGGGGAGTGGAATCAAATCACTGGTGATTAGGAAGGCATGTTCTCTCATGCGGCAATTCAAGCCCGAGTGTTCAGACGCGTACCTCTGCACCGGATGGGCTTGGGGCTCTTGTCCTCCGTCGGCGAGAGAAGACGATGCGAGGAGTTGGCGGTGGTGCCTCCTTGTAGTGATCGAAGGGCGCTCAGTGGTGAAGTGAAACCAGAAATATACGGAGATGTACCTGGGACTGGGATGTGATCTTCGTCCAATCGTCCTTGTATACGAATCTGCAGTTGTCCTTTCTCCTTTCATGGAGCACCCCTTGCACAAATCTTAAGGCGTTTTCAAGAATTAAGATAGTGTATGTAATTATATGTACATGTGGTTTTGTATCTTTGCCAGTATCCGTAGTTTTCCATGGTCTACACGCTTTGACGATTCGCTGCGAAGATACTCCCCGTATTCGTTGAAACCTCCTCGGGGTTTGCACCAGATGTACTGAAGTACTACTAATCTCTCTTTCCTGAGAGGAGACTCTTTTATTAGAGAGAGGAAGTCACTGTACTTTGTTGGTTCTGTACTTGACCTTTTTTTTTAGAGGATATTTCTGTACTTGACCTTACTTGACCCAGAAGTCTAGAACTGCGCAAATCCAACCCGGCCTAAGCCCTGTTTAGGGCGTCCTCAACAGTTAAGCCAACTAACTAGCTCATAGTTTACCACCTCAGATAAGAGATAGCACATTAAAAGCCAGCTTCCCTGTACACTATCTCTTAAGTTGGCTTATGGTGATTTAATACTCGTATTCTTGTGCCAAGAGTAAGGATGAGCTACAGACCCATCTCTGTAGTTCTTTGTGTGCAAACGTCTTTACAAGTCCATCTCAACAAAATGAAATATACTAGAATACAATATGATAATTAAAAATGGCACAACTGCTAGCAAATACTCATAGTATTATCTCTGAGATTCTGACCAAATTGAGGACAACAATGAGTTTCTGAAAACGCTCAAAAGTACTGAGTCCATGGTCCTAAATGAACCAGCAAACATGATGGCCATGCAAGGCCTCACACATGGGTGTTTTTTTTCCAAATATTAATTTAGCAAAATGATTGCATCCACGCATCTATCATCCAGGACACAAAACATAGAGAAGCGCTAGCTGCAATGGTTGTTGAAGAAACATCGAAGTTCCTAAACATTGCCACCACCTGATTGTTGCACTCTTGGTTGCCAAACAGCCAACATTCACCTGAAAAGAAACAGATCCAATTGTAAATGAGGGTGATCAATAATGTAACAAAGCATTTAAAATGAAAATGATGCTACAGCTTACATGAAAATGTGATAAGAACATTGACTAATTATTATTCTTTCTATTTTGAAACCGTTGCCAAATATGCTCAATCAAGTCCTCTTTTAGTTGGGTATGGATTGGTTGAGAACGGATAGCGGAATTTCTACGTCGCACATCAGCAAAGCATGGATGATTGTTACTGCCAGTTTGTACTTCTGGTGGAAGAACAATTGATGCCCCTGGGACATCATTCAAGTCAATAGGACGTTCGGCCATTGCAGGTCCCTCGTCTTCCACAATCATATTATGGAGAATAACACAAGCTCTCATAATTTTTCTAATGATCTTGAGGCTCCATGATCTCGCTGGGCGACGCACAATGTTGAAGCGAGCTTGCAGCACCCCAAATGCACGCTCCACGTCTTTCCTTGCCCCTTCCTGCTCACTTGCATACAACTTGTGCTTCTCTAGTTGAGGAGCCTTTATAGACTTCACTAGAGCTGCCCATTCAGGATAAATTCCATCGGCAAGATAATATCCTGTGTTATATTGCCTCCCGCTCACAGAGAACTGAACTCGTGGAGCTTCACCTTTTATCGCTTCAATAAATAGAGGAGACTGGTTGAGCACATTGATGTCATTATTCGACCCAGCAACACCAAAGAATGCATGCCAAATGCGAAGGTCATATGATGCCACTGCTTCAAGGATAATGGTTGGAACTCCATAGCGACCAGTGGTGTATTACCCCTTCCATGCTGTTGGGCAATTTTCCCACCGCCAATGCATGCAGTCAATGCTTCCTAGCATTCCAGGGAATCCACGAGATTCTCCAACTTGGAGCAAATGCTCAACTTCATCAACTGTGGGGCTTCGCAAGTACTCACCACCAAATATCTCCACCACCCCTTGCACAAAGTTTTCCAAGCACTCCAGTGCAGTGGTCTCAGCAACCTTCAAGTACTCATCAAGCATGTCAGCTGCAGTCCCATATGCAAGCATACGGATTGCTGCTGTACACTTTTGCAACGGTGAAAGCCCTAGGCGATTAGTACAATCAGCCCTCTGAGTGAAATAGGGAGACCAATTGCCTAGGGCTTCCACAATGGGTAGAAAAACATGCCTTCTCATCCGGAATCTTCTACGAAAAATTGCATCAGAGTAGAGAGGATCTTCAGCAAAGTAATCTGCCACTAGTTGTTCATGAGCTGCTTCACGATTCCGGTTTATGTACCTTCTTGGAGCACTTCGCCGCATAGATGGACCAGATCGAAATCTGGCCTTAATCCTCTCTTGCATACGCTTACCAAAAGAGTCTAGGACCTTTTCCTCAGCCATGAACTCTTCTATAGAGTACATATCACTAGGATCTACAGGATCATCAGATTGATCTGACATTTTGGAGAGTAGTATAAAAAGGATAGAAGGAACAAGAGTTTAACTGGTTAGGAGTGTGCTGGACTGTATGGAAAGAAAACTGCAAGCTGACTACATGATTATTTGCAATGCATTGAAACTGCAAGCTGACTACATGATTATTTGCAATGCATTGAAACTGCAAGCTGACTACATGATTATTTGCAATGCATTGAAACCAACTAACTAATTAAAAGTGTAGATAATGCAATACCTCAAATAGTGTTGCCAACCAACTTCTCCCTCAGAATCTTCAAGCCTAACGTGTGCTCAGCTTTCATTTCGTCACTCATGCCACTAGTATCCATGCTCCATAATTTCTGATATGACTCTAGCAAAGCAGCCTCCCTCGTAAACTTTGCCGCTTCAACCTTTGAATCAGAAATGCGTTGTTGGGTCTCTAAAAATCGTTCTTGTCGTTTTGTAGCTGCAGCTTGAATATCCATGTACTTCTTCATTTCTTCTTCAAAATTAGCATCATCATCCTTGGCTTTGCCTTTGCCATTGCGTTGTTTTTTTTGCTTCTTTTGTTCCTATTGGGCGCCCTTTTTCTGCAGCCTCTTCTGGTGTGTTTGTGATCCTCCTCAGTTCACCTTCTTCGTCCAATCTCCTTTTGTTTGATTTATCTTGTTCCTCCAAGATTGCGAGCCACTTTTGTTCATCACGAAGAACCTTCCAGCAATGCAAAACTGTGAATGGACCTTCTTTAGGATAATCATCCAAATAAAATTGCAGAGCCTTCTCTTTCAACTGCTCATCTGACTGTCCACTAGTATAAACTGAATTAGCCTTGGTCCAAGAGGCACAAAAAAATCCCACCCATCTCTTAATTCTTTGCCATCGGTCTTTGAGATGTTTTATTTCTCTTTTCCGGTCACCAGGTGTAGTACTGTTGTACAAATCAACTACATCTCCCCAGTAACTCTCATTCTTCTTGCCATTTCCATTTATTGGATCGTTGGAGTGGAACAGCCATGCATTCACCTATATTTAGCACACAGGATTAGGCACACAGGAACAGCCATGAAAAGATATTACAATAAGATGATAGTCAGGGCATGTTTTTTTTTGCTTACCAGCCGCAAATCCTCATCTTCAACCCATACAAGACGCTTTGCAGACCTAGCATCATCACCATCATCTATGTCGATGACATGTTCGCCTTTTGATTTTTTAGCACGTTTAGTGCCTGAATTAGTACTTGGTGTTGGAATACTCTTGTCACATGTAGGAGGCCAGGGTGCTGGAAACGGAACATGGGGTGGAATCATTGGTTGCTGACCAGTTTGAAAATAGCTTAGAAAACCACCGGGCGGCCGCAAATCACTGTAAAATATGAGAAAAAAAGGACGAGCAATGAAGGATCACTGATGAATCGACCCTATGAAAATGAATTCATTTAAGAAAAAATTCTAATAAATTCTGAAAAAAAACTAGTGGCATTTGCATTGCAAATATCGTTGAAAATAATAACATGATGAGAAAAAAATCTCAACCATAAACAACAGTCAATCCAAGATGAGAAAAAAAAGGTTGGAGAAATTACTAATCTGGGGACAATCAATCCAAGATGAGAAAAAAAAGTTAGAGAACTTACCAATTTGGGGACGCAACACCGTAGGAGGTTGTTTGTGGCTGAGATCCAGTCCACCATGCAGGAGGAGCCATGGCGTTGCTAGCAGATGAGACGGCAGCAGGTGCGACTTCAGGCCACCAAGGAGGGGCCACGGATTCAGCTTGAAACGTCGATGGCGACGGCGACGGAGATGGCGACGGAGCCACCTCTCGCTTGGACCTAGAGCTCATCTCGGGAGGGATTAGATTTGGGCAAGGGTGAAAGCTCGATCTGGATCTGGGCAGCAAGAGAGTGGAAGGGCAGCATGCGGGCTTGAGGAGATTTGCGCGCGAATGCAGGGCGGGAGGGAGGCGGCAGTGCGCGCGCAGCTGAGGGAGGCAGACGGGCGCAATATTTTGGTGCGGCTGGGAGCAATCGATCCGAGCTGAGGGAGAAGAGCCAGCATCTAGCGATAAAGGCTGGCTCATCCGTTCTCGATTTTTGAGCGAGACTAGCTCAAAATCCGACACTAGTTGGTTTGGTTTTCACGTTTCTCTTTCTTCCACGTAGGACTATTGCTGATGTGTACTGCTATGAGCTAGCTGACTTGTCACTGTTGGGGACGCCCTTAGAGGCCTATCGGCAATGTTGGCTCATAGCTCCCGGAGGACAGCTGACATGGCGACATCACTAATAGCTGGGCCCTAAAACGAAACCGAATTTTTTTTAAAAAAATCTCAATTTCGTTTTGGTTTTGATCTCCTTTGATCTCTACCTTAATCCAGCTCAAACCTAAGCCATCCAAGCTTCAAGGTCTGTGCTGCCTTGCCTCAATGGCTGAACTTTGCGCCGGCACAGTTCACGGCCAGATTTTTTTGCTGCCGCCCTGTATGCCACCGCCCGGCTTTTCTCGCCCGCTCCTGCGCCTTCCCGTGTCTTCTCGCCACTACTACTCTGTGTGTTCTAGGCACCATACACCTCTGTACCCCCTTCTCTAACACTTTCCAGTCCTGTGTCAGACTGACCGGCCACGGTTGCCACCGCCGCACTGACTCTCTTTCGTGTTCCGCTCTCTCACCTCTCCCGACCGACCTGACACCGCTGCTACCCTTTGACCGCGCATTGCTTCACCCAAGACAGCCAGTACACCACCCTCTGCCAGCCGCACCGCGCCTCCTCGAGCATTCCCGGCATTGCCACGCGCCGTCGCCGTTACCCACTCTTTGTAGACAACCGCATTAAGCTTGCTATAAAAGGCCCCAAGCCCCTGCTGCGAACTCCGTCGGTGACCAGAAGCCCATAGCACACCCCAATTGCCTCGGTGACCCCCACATCGCCGGCAATCAACAGAAAACCCGAAAGTAAGCCATACTTCAATTCTTGTTGTGCGGTTCATTTCGTTTCAATTACTTGCACCCACAACCTCCTTAAGCCCAGGAACCTCCTTGAACCGTCGCCATAGCTCCTCGAGCTCTTCTCTTCTCCACCGTTGAAGCTCGCTGCTCGGCCGAAGCACCTTGCCATGGACAAGCACCACAGAAAACCCTACCCCAAACCAATCCTTCCACTGTCACCCCCTCACCCCAACGATGCTCAAACACCAACGCTTTGACCCCCTTAACCCTTGAAACTCACCATTGCCATTCAAACGTTCCACGGGAAGAAGGCCTCGCCGCCGGCAAACGCCGCCTCCCCTAGCCATGCCAACCTCAAAAATAGAACCTTGACACCCCCAGGAGCCCATCCATGATCCTCAATCTTATCGCAAGTCACCCTAGTTCCGCCCTTCATCGTCACCTTCTTCCTCTATTTTCTGTCGCCGCGCGCGGACAGTTGAAGAAGACGACACTATTCATCGCGGGCCGCACAGTAATAGGCCGAATCAGCTGGTAGATCGGGCCGAGATTTCAATGTAGCAAGCGGGTTCAGCATGAATAGTGCCTGGACCCGGTGTGAATAGTGAATGCCCACAATGAACAGTAAATACTCGGTGTGAACAGTGAACCCGACCCGTTACTATTCATCCAAACCCAAAAATACAAGTTTATACCCATTTCGACCGTTTTGAGCCTGCCGATCCATCCCTCAGCTCCATTTTCTCGTATTAGACCCCTTTGAACCTAAAACCCTATTTATTTGGATTTTTCAAATTTTCTTTCTTTATTTTATTTTCCTTTATTCCTAGCTCAATCCTTCGAGCATGGAACTAAGTTATTTTATTTGGTTTTATGTTAGCTTCCGACATTGAAGTTCAACCAGATCAGGAAGGAGAAGATCAAGATCAAGCTCAAGAAACCGAAGAACTCGAAATTGTCAAAGTCGTAGATCTGCAAGGCAAGTCACATGTCTTTGATCATATTGAACCTACATTTTGTTAACTATTATTTATCATTACTTTCATTATGTTATTTATGCATAGTTATTTTATATACAATATGTTTAGAATGATATGATATTAGTTAATGTCCTACCACCCGAAAAAGCCCCATTTAATTTGATGGACATATTCACCTTGACAAGCCCTGGTAATACTGAATATACTATTTAAATAATCTAGGTAGATTAGATGTTCAAATATCTCATACTACAAGATGATTCGGCTTTTGCCAAAAAGTTATTGGTTGTGGTTGAAAGTTGTTTCAGTGAAAAGCAAGGATAAAAACGTATGCCAAGTAAAGAACATAGTGATCGCTCAATCACAAGCGTTGACTTGTCAAACCTAGTGTAGTAGCCGCTTAAATTGATTGAATATCTATAAATTATTAGGATTCTAGAAAGGGAATAGCCCCGTGTGTATGAAAGGTGGTATGAAAATGGTAAAACCATACTTAACAACAGTAGGATTACATAAGAGTCGGATCGTGCTTTCTGCGTTGGCCAGTGGAATGCCGACTGCCTGTGTTGCGTAGTGAAAAACCTTGTTATCTCAACTTAGTCGCACGCGAAAATGTTGCGTGTCTATAGATTAACATTATGAGCCTGAGATATCTTGTGGATAAAGTTAGGCAACTCTACAAAGTCATGTATAAAATAGTATTCGAATACACCGTGCTTCTAGTATAAGAAGATGTGTTTAATGGGTGATTCTAATAACGAAGCATAAGTAGAGTTGGAAATGTTTTGGAAGTGTTGGAAGTCAGATAATCAAGTTTTGAAACCCCTAAATACCTTAAAAAGTGCATGATTTGTTATCTTGTGTTTAAAATCAAAATATTTACAAATAAAATTACATCCACAAATACTTAAGCAAAACCACTATACTCCCATCTTTTGGAAATCCTAGCAGTTAGTTATATAGCACTTCCCCATGTGACTTGTTGAGTATGGTTAGTGGTACTCAGTCTTGCTTTATTTTCCCAACACAGAGATCAGAAGAAGAAAGGATATTATAAGTTTTCGTATTAGGGTTACGACTGCGTTCAAACGTTCCTGTGGAGTTTTATTTGGTTCTTCTGATTGTAAGTTAAGTTTTAGACTTGGACGCCCTAAAAATTGTTAAAAATTGATTATTATGTCTTATTTTAATCAAATTAACCCTTTTTAAATGTTTGTCAGCAGGCATGATACTCATTTTGTCCGTAACTAAACTCCTAAACTGTTACGGAGGTAATAACATTTCTGTTCCAAAAACGGCCAGGCATGCGATTAGGCTTAGCGCCGGGCCGGCTAGAGATTTCCTCATGTGAGCTTCACTAACCTCTCATTTGCGTAGTTGCCAGTGATCGGTAATGTTTTGTCTTACTATAAAAAAATAGTAATGTTTTGTCTGGAAATTACAAGAGCCTGCTGGTTGCTGCCCCACAGTTTACCAAGTGTGTCGCTCGCATGCCTTTGAGATGTTTCCAGTATAAACAACAGAGGAAAGAAACAAGCTGTTAGGACAATACGGGCGTGCATCGGCTTCGACTCATTAGCTTTTAGTTAAAAATAAATAAGAGTAGCTTTGAAAAGATGGATGAGCGGTAAGGAACATGAGAGAAAGATGAATACGCGAGACAAAAGTGAAAGCAGGGTGTGTAATACGTTTGTGACTCCTAACTTATCCACAGAACGAGATGAAAGCGAGAGAATTAGATAAGTCACTTTAAAAAGTTAAGTGTTTATATTGACTTCTAACTTTTCAAATAGAAGCCAATACAAACATTCTCTTTGTAGCACTATGTCTAAATAGACCGTGTGCTTTGCTCCCAATTATTCGAATTCGGGTGGAACTCCGGCTTCATATCGTGCACCGTTCAGCCATTATGTTCTGGACATTGACCGGCAACGGACAGCAATAAGGCTGGACGAATTCTGTGCCGCGACTGCATCCAAATAACAGACCCGCCATACAGTTGTCACACTCGCACACCGGTAAAGAACAGTAAGCTCATTTATTCGATGAACATAAATAGACACCACAAATAATTAACACGGCACCAACTCAGTTCCTGTTACTGAGCTTGACAACGAGAAAGATGCTGCTAACTGCATGCCCATACAACGATGATTTATGACGGCCATTATCAAACCATTTTCGGCAACACCGGCGAAATAAACACCACTTTTATTCGATCGCTCCATCAGCCAATTCTGAACCCAAATTTCGCCCTCGTTTCTCCCATCACTTGTCCATCCATATGACGCATCTCAGGCTCTTCCCCTGCACGAGCAGGTCGAACGCTGTGTTTATGTCCTGCAGGTCTACCTCATGTGTTATCAGCTTCTCCAACTCCAGCTCCTGCATTAACACATGAGCACAAACTGTCGATTCATATGCTAAAAAGCGTTTAGTACTGTGAAATTCATCTGAAACCAAGAATAGTGTGACCTTGTTCATGCATTTCTTGGCGAGGATTGGGATGTCAGTCTTGGGTTTGATGCCCCCGAAGAGCGATCCCATGACGCACTTGCCGAACAGGAACTCGATGGACGGCAGGCACAGCGGCTTGCCGTCCTTCTCAACTCCCAGAATGATCGTCTTGCCCTTTCCCTGCGGCGGACACATGAATGGCATGGTTCTCAATTTCTACAATCTCACTGCATTTTCATTGGTAGTGATCAAGTTGTGGTGGTAAGATCAGGACCATTTTAGTGCTTCTGAACGCATCAGTCATCACCGACGCGACACCAATGCACTCGAAGCAGTAGTCGGCGCCGCCGCCTGTCATCTCATTGATTACCTAAATTAAGCACAATTAAGAACACGCATCCATGAGTTGTACTTGAGATCTATACTTAGTAGAATATGACTTCGTCTACACTGTCCTTGTGTGCCAAATTCTAACTGGACTACTTTGGAGGGGTTGGCTGCTTGGCTTGGTCCTTACCTCGCTGACTGAACTCTTGCCCAGTTCTGATGGATTGATGAAATCTGTCACACCGAACTTTTTTCCTGCGATATATTACAGTGGACAATATTTTTCTTCAGTTTTGAATTCGACCAAAAGGATTTTTCGTGGCTCGTTACTGCAAAAAGAAAAAAAGGGACTTGCCCACTTCCTGTTTGGCAGGGCTCAAATCAACACCGATGATCTTCGATGCTCCACACATTTTTGCACCTTGCGCCACCTGAACAATGAAAAGTTGATCACTGCAAATTCAGTACCAATCAACTGGAGTTCGTGTTAACAAGAGTACTATGAATCGCTTTTGAGCATAGTTTAAAACTCAGATCAGGAGAAGCAGCGACACCGGCTTACCGACAATCCGATCGATCCCAGTCCAAAGATAGCGACTGACGATCCAGGTTCCACCTTGGCCAACCTCCATGCGGCGCCTACCCCTGACATTGGTTTCACGATGTACTAATATCAGTGGACTTTCCTTGACCAGTAAAACACCAATTAATGGTAAACTTGATTAGTTTATCGATCGAGTAGCTATATGCAATTCTACAGTGCAAGATATGCGACATTTTCGATGCCCCGTTTCGTTTGGGGCGTGGCGATCTAGGCTCACCGGTGCCACCGCCGCAGCCGAGGAGGCAGGCGAGTTTGGGAGGCACGGCGGGGTCGACCTTGACGACCTGATTCATGTCGACGACAGTGTACTGGCTGAAGCTGGAGACGGCGAGGAAGTCGTGCAGCGGGGCGCCCTGGCTGTCCCTGAACCGGGTGGTGCCGTCGCGCCGCATCCCCGGGCCGATGGAGAACGGCACCGTGGTGCACATGTTGTTCTCGTCCGACGCGCAGCTGGAGCAAGTGCTGCACTGCCCCAGGAACGTGGGCACAACCGTGTCGCCGACGGCGAAGCCCTCCACGTGTTCCCCCACGCTCTCCACCACCCTACACGCAGCACCGTCCCGTCGAAACAAAATATCAAAAGAGAGAGATCTTCTTCTTGTTCACCATCTTCGTCGTCATCAGCACTCGGCAATCCAGTAATTACCCAAGAACTAAGAACAGAAACCTACCCGTAGGCCTCGTGGCCTAAGATTCTTGGGAATACTGGTGGTATGACAAAGTCTTCCTACGAAGTTAAAATAAATCGAGTTAGCAAGTACGCACATGAAAACAGCAGCTAAGTACTCAATTCTCCGACGTTTGACGCGTAATACCTTCACACGCCAGAAGGTGATGTCAGTGTGGCAGAGGGAGGTGCAGGTGATCTTGATGCGAATCTCGTAGGCTTTGGGTGGATCCACGACGATCTCCTCAATGTTTAGCGGCTCGCCGGAGACTCTACACACCGCCGCTGCTCGTTATCATGGTCGTCGATGACGTCAGTAGGTAGACATTAAGCAGTAAACAGCCAAACATCAACAAAGCTAGCCTAGCCATGCCTGACGAGTAGTAGTAGTTAGATGCTAGCTAGTACTACTATGTATCTCCGAGTTAGAGTTACCTTTGCAACGGATGGGCTTGATGCTCTGATCCTCCATGGCGACTGGCCGGTGAGAATGGCAAGTAGTACACGTTCTTGATACTCTTGGAGGAGTAATGGAGCAAGCTCTGATTCACAAGCCAGAACCAGAGTAATAAATAGAGCAGCCAACTCCCAGTAATTGGACAAAAAACAAAATTTATATTATAGCGGCTGAAATTTTACTGTAGCTAAAGGTGCCTTATTTAGCGTAATTAAATTTAAAAAATAGTGAAAAATAAAAAAAAACTAAAGCTGAAATTATATTATAGCGGCTGAAATTTTACTGTAGCTGAAGGTGCCTTATTTAGCGTAATTAAATTTAAAAAATTTGAAACATAGAAAAAATATGTTAGCTCATTACGGACAACACGAATGAATACGGAAAAAAGAACCGGTAAAAAATTCAAAAAAAATCAAAAATTCAGGAAAAAATAAAATTTATAAATAGTGAAAAATAAACAAAAAAAACTAAAGCTGAAATGAACGGACCAATTTTCCCTTTTGTCTTGCCGCCCCTGCAGCTTCCCTTTTGTCTTGCCGCCCCTGCAGCTAGGCCTGATTTTGAGCCCCGAGCAAGCAAGAGAAATCACCGACGTCGTTTTATTTAGTAGATTTGAGATAAGGTCTTCATTTAATACCACGTCGGCGTCTGCGTTAATTACTTGATTTCGAAAAAATAAGGCTCTGTTTGGCACAGCTCCACCATCAACTCCTGGAGCTGTTTGGAGCCGTTTTGTGCCAAACAGGGTACAACAAAATAGCTCCACCCAAGGAGTCCTTTAAAACCTGCTGAGACAAAAGTAGCTCCTTGGGTGGAGCTGAAAAAAGTAGCTTCACCCAGCTCCACTTGTGAAGTAAAAAAAACAACTCCACTTGTGAAGTGGAGCCGTGCCAAACCGGGCCTAAGAGTAATTTCACAGCATAGTTATGACGGTGCGGAATGTAACACCCCTATTTCTGGGGATGTTAGGATATCCTCGTAATTGTTAGAATTGTTCAGCTGCGAGTATTGTAGATAAGTGTACAGCATTGCTAATACAAGCTTAAGTATAAAAACCAAATTTTATTACAAAATTAAGGTTTAACAGCCAAGTTTTACACAGTGGGGCGTACAACCCAAAGCTACATTACAATACAAAAGAAACTCCACATGCATGTCTGAGTGCAGAATAAACCCTAACACCAAGCGTTGTCTACATTGTAGAGCTCAACGTTATCTTCATAGATTTCTTCATTTTCTTGACAGGCATTTTTTGTTTATGAATTTAGCAAGCAGAAGTACAACCAACCGTGCTCAACAAGTCACATGGGAAAATGCTATATAACTAATTGCCAAAATTTCCAAAAGATGGGAGTATAGGGGTTTGTTAAAGTATTTGTGGATGCAATTTTATTTGTAAACATTTTGTTTTAAAACAAAGATAACAAATCAGTAACTTCTTAAGAAATTTGGGGTTTGAAAACTTGATTACCATATTTCCACATTTCCAAAATAATTTCAAATCTACTTATGCTTTGCTATTGGAATCACCCATTAAACACAGCTTCATTTACCAGAAGCACAGCGTATTCAAATACCATTTATAAATGACTCTGCAGAGCTACCCAACTTTACCCACAAGATTCTTAACTCCCGCATCCAAGCTCAAGAAAATAAGGCTTTTTCACTGCTCATCTCTTTGTATAGCCTCTACCCGGTAGGGACTGGACAACACAGGCAGTCGGCATTCCACTAGCCAACGCGGAAAGCGCGATCCGACTCCTATGTAATCCTACCATTGTTAAGTATGGTTTTACCGTTTTCATACCACCTTTCATACATGCGGGCTATTCTCTTTCTGGAATCCCAATAATTTATAGATATTCAATCGATTTGAGCAGCTACTACACTAGGTTTGACAAATCAACGCTTGGGGTTGAGCGATCACTGTGTTCTTTACTTGGCATAAGATTTTAGTCCTTGCTTCTTACTGAAACAACTTTCAACCACAACCAACAACTTTTCGGCAAAAACCGGATCATCTTGTAGTATGAGATATTTGAACATCTAATCTACCTTGATTATTTAAATAGTATATTCAGCATTACTAGGGTTTGTCAAGGTAAATATGGCCATCAAATTGAACCGGGCTTTTTCGGGTGGTAAGTCATAACTAGTATCATGTCATTTTAAACAGTTATTGTATATAAAATAACAGTGTGTAAATAGCACAATGAAAGTACTGATAAGTAGATAAATAAAGGAAATGTAGGTTCAACATGATAAAAAACATGTGACTTGTCCTGCGGATTAATGTATTCTACAATTTCGTATTCTTCGGTTTCTTGAGCTTCTCCTTCTTGATCTGGTTGAACTTCAACGTCAGAAGCTAACGCAAAGTCAAATAAAATAATTTAATTCCACACTTGAAGGATTGAGTTAGGAATAAATCAAGAAAATCAAGAAAAATAGGTTTTGGGTTTATAGGTGTCTGAATAAGTGAAACGAAGCTGGGGAATGGATCAGCGGGCTCAAAACGGTCGAAATGGGTATACATATGCATTTTTGGACTTTGTGAACAGTAATGGGTATTTTACTATTCATTGCGGGTTTCTACTGTTCATATCGAGCGGGGGGTACTATTCACGGTGGATTTTTACTGTTCATGGCGGGTCGGCTTCAAGGGCTAATGGGTCGGGTTTACTATGCTTACCGGGTCAGACACTATTCATCGCGGGTCGATCTTAAGGGTTATCAGGTTGGATGAACAGTAACTGCCTCTTACTGTTCATCTTCCTCACCCCGATTGCGGGCGTGAACGAAAACAGAGGAACTGAGCGGCGGCGACCGACGGAACTACAGTGATTTGCGACATGATTGGGGACCATGGTTAGGTTCCTGGGGATGTAGGGAGTCCATTTTTGGGGTCGGCGTTGGCTGGGGAGGCGGCGTTCACCGGCGGCGAGGTCAAAAGCTCAGTACGGTGTTTGACGGCACATGAGCTATAGGGGCGATTAACCTTGAAATTGGCGGCTATTTACCCATCTAGGGGTGGTCAGGGTGACTTGGGTGGTGGCGGTTTGGGTTGGAGAGTCTCCTAGCGAGATGTCCTTGGTGAGGTGCTATGGCCGAGCGGCGGTCTTCGGCGGCAAAGATGAGGGGAGCTCGGGGAGCTAGGGCAAGGGTTCGAGAGTGTTTTTGGCAGCTAGTGGAAGATACAGACAAGAGCAATTGGAAAATGATAGGCTGTACGACGAGAATCAAAGTATGGCTTACTTCGGCAATTTCGGCGATTGTCGACGATGCTCTAGCCGAGGGTTTGATTGGGAGTGTTGGGTGGCTCACTGGGCACTCATGCACCTCTCAGGGGAAGCTCAAGGCTTTAAATAGAGTAGAGAGGCGGTTCGACACAGGGAGCGGGTAATGGCGGCGGTGTGTGGCATGTCCGAGAGGGCGCGGGAAGGTGCAACGCGAGTGGATAAGGGGGAGGTACTAGCGGTTTTAGGCTTGGCAATGCGGTAGTCAAAGGTTGCGGCTGAGGGAGGTCGGCTAGGGGAGAGATAGGAGAAAGGGCGGTGGCGGGAAGGTTGGCAGTGTTTGACTCGCAGTAGGGATAGTCGAGAAAATGTTAGGGGCGAGAGAAGCAAGGTATTACAGCCTCTGACACCTGCAGCAGTGTAGCAGCGACGGGATGGTGCGGGAAGGAGCGAGGGAGCTCGGGCGGCGGCGGTGGTTTTCGGATAGTGAACAATACCGGCGCAAATCTTCTCCGTTGAGGCAATGTCGGTAGCAATTGGTGACGTTGACAGCTCAGATTTGAGCTGGTTTAGGTTATGGATCAAGAGGAAATCAAATAAAACGAAATTTCAATTCTTTTTTCACAATTCAGTTTCGTTTCACAGAACATCAAGCGGAAGGAACAACGAGAGACGACAGTGGTAAGAAGTAAAGAACCAATGTACCATGCCAGTACAGAGATCGGGTTACAGTATCTGCTGTCTGTCTCCGCCTGCAGTCAGTTTGGGCAGTTTGTCCGTGCGTGCCCATCCAGGAATGAAAACAAAGAAGCTGTCCCCAAATGTGAGCGCATATGCGCCATCGATTTGAAATTTGGATCGCATTCACGCCCGCCTCTGTTCTTCTGCGCTCCCCGGCTGCCCGCGCTCAGTGCCGAGCTACCGCACTCCGAGGGCACAGAAAGCGCTAGGTGTCGGCTGGCTGGCCGTTTATCCACGTCCGAGAGGAGACTAAATCCAAAAAAAATAAAGTGACAAGAGGTCAGATTTGTAAAAAAAAAACGACACTGGAGGGCCACAGAAGGAAACAATTCCGACGCACGCCTCGTGTCAAGTCACGCGCGTGGCTAGGCTGTTACGTTGGCAGAGCTTTGTTGTTACTGGTGCATGCACGGGGTCCGGAAAAATGAATAGGTTGACGCAACCGCTAGCCAAGGGGCGCTGCCCATCGTGTGTCGTGTGTGACATGCATGCATGTGCTCGACAGTGCAGGTGTGGTCTCAAGTCGACTGACGCAGGCCGCACCATTGGCTGCTTCCGAAAGGCATGGGCCTGAAAATATCTTGTCTGGCGCATCAGCGTGAATTATGTGAGACGGAAGCAATTGGCGTGTAACTGTGGGAATGCTATGGGTATATTCTTTTCAGTTGTGACTTATAGTTTTTAGTTGAAATTTTTGAATTTTGGTTATTTATGGTACAGATTACGGAGAGACAGATAATCACTCGCGATTTTAGCTGATACAGATGTTAGGCTTTTAACATGTAGATCGTTTAACTTGTAGACCCCGTCTTGAGAAAAATACTCTGTTTGAAAATTACGTACTGTAGCAAAAACAAAAGGCCACCAACTTTTGAGGTAAAAAACAAGCCATATTTGTGTATCCAATCGAATCCTTGGTCCTATCGATGGCCCCAGTTTGCTTTAGTGGCGGAGCCAAAAATTATATATGACAAGAACCAACTATGTTATATAGTATAATTTAATTCAATAAGAAGAGACAAATAGCATCCATTCAAATAAAATCAATTGAAACACAAAAGGGCATATCTATAATAGTTAGATCATGGGGACCATAGCACATGTGAAATATCAAGCTCCATTTAAGACTTCATTTAAGTTAGTTTTGATGATAATGATAAATACTATTATAAGATTTTAGTAATAATGATAACTGCATTCGAAAGACTAACTTTATTTATTTATTATGATATTACTTTGTCTCACGTGGATAAAAAGGTGAAATCATTGAGGTATGCATTTGAAATCATATTCACATATATTAGTGCATTCTTTAGATTCAAAATATAGATTGAACTCCACAAATAGTCCAAAATGAATATGTGCATATGTCTTCATTATACATACTTGTATACACGTATTTAGGGGGAGCTCGCTCTATATTTTGAGATTTCATAAGTATTGATCCATGTTTTTTTAATATGCAAACTTAGGATCTTTACATTGAAATACATCTTTGAATATATATATATACACACACACACACACATCTTGTGTAGCCTATATATACTTATAATCAGATTGTCATCTAGCTCCTCCATTATGTGTTAATGATTGGATGATTAATGACAACTGAATAAGTAAGCTTTGCTTAAAAAGCTTATCTGAGAGTATACATTTGTTATATACATGTTGTATACTCAAAAAATCAATATTTCTATCTCATTGTTGGTTGAGATTGTCATGAATTACTAAAAGGGAAGATTGTAGAATCTAGTCCCTTCATTATGTGTTAATGATGAAATCTGGTAATTAATAGCAATTGTTTTGTGGACTAACATTTTTCATGAGTTGGATGAATATGTTAGATGCCACACATGAGCATGACTTGGAAGGACTTCATGTGTTGAAGATCATCAAGTCTAGATGGAAGATGGCTTCATGTGTTGAAGGCCATTAAGAGAAAAATGCATCATGAGTTGATGCATGTCCAAGAGAAGATGATCATGTGTTAATTATCAAGTCAAGTGAAGACCATCATGTGTTGATGGAGTTGAAGAAAAAGATACATCATGAGTTCATGCATATCAAGACAATAACCTAAAGTAAATGTTTGACTAGTTAGGGTTAAGGATGTGTTTCTAGTCTTTTACCGGTCTTGGTGTTTGGTTGGAAGACTGGATTGCTAGTACAAGTTGCAGTACTATTAAGAGGGGTCATGTCTAGTAGTTTGAGTCTCATCATGTGTTGATAGCTCAACCTTACCTCCAATAGCTCATCTTGGTATGAGGCTTGTATTGGCGAAAGTGTTTTGCAAATAGTTGAAGCTCATGTGTTGAATCCTTGTAACATGGGACTATGCATTGCATATGTGTTTTGCAAGTGTTTGAAGTCCATGTTTCCATTCGTTGTAATATGAGGCTTATATTTGCAAATATGTTTTGCAAATAGTTGAAACTTATATTTAATCCTTGTGTCATGATTCCAAAAGTGTGCAAATATGGTTGTAGGCCTGCGTGGTCGTAGGCCTTCGTGGTCGTAAACTAGTGTGGTCGAACCAACATGGTCGTAGGCCTTCGTGGTTATAAACCAACGTGGTCAAGCCTGCATAGTCGTAGGGCCTTCGTGGTCGTAAACCAGTGTGGTCGTAAACCAGCATGGTCGAACCAACATGGTCGAGACCTGTGTGGTCGTAAATTGACGTGGTTGATACAACATGATTAAAACAATGTGGTCGAAGATCGATGGGGTGGTCGGAGATCTGTGTGATCGAAGATTGACGTGGTCAAAAATCGATATGGTCGATGTGGTCGGGACCTGAGTGGTCGAAACCAATGTGGTCGTAAACCAAGCGTAATCGGAGACCTGTGTGGTCGATCCGAAGTAGGTTGATTGACTCATTTTCACTCCTTTAAGCTAGTGTAAGGTTGTTCTCTCAATAGTGCATGAGTTGCACTTTGTGAGTAAGGAGAAGGGTCTAGATTGCATGTGTTGCATCTAGAGGTGGACTTAGTATCTATTTGAGCTTGTGCGTTCGTTGCACGTGGCGAGAGTCAAGCGAGAGGCTTGATTTGTTACTCTTGGAGTTTGTTGACTCCTAGACAGCGTTGGACGCGTCGTGCACGGTGATTTTCTCAAAAAAGGTTGTGAGAAGACCCATCAAAGTTGTGAATGTTGAAGCTCACCTACCCGGAGCAGAAAAGAGTTACCGCTAGTGGATTTGAGGTGGAAGGCTTAATTCGTGGAGCAGGTCCAATTAGTTGGGCTTACCTCAACGTGGACTAAGGGAGATCGGTACGTCTCCGAGCACCACGGTCAGACCGACCTAGAGGCAAGATGTATTGCTCTGTGCTCCTGTTGTTCCCTTGGCTTTTTTGAGGGTTGCTTCCACTGTGTATATGTTCTTCTTAGATTTTTATAGCTAGTGAGGTGAAGAAACCATTTGCATTCAAATGGGGTTGATTTTATTAAAGTGAGAAAGAGACAAAGGGTGGGTTCTTTTGGGCCGTGGCTTGTGGTTTTTGGTTTAAATTTTTGAATTCTGATTGTTCACATGAGAGAGTATGGAGAGAGAGATACTCGCATGCGATTTTAGCCAGTATAGATGAAGTCGGGACAGTGCTTAGCTTGAAAAGATACTCCTTTTGAAAGCTAATTACTATAGAAAGCTAAGTAATAAGCTCAAAAGAATTCACCCAAAGATCATTCATCTTCTGCTATAGTTCCTGCAATATGTAAGAATTAGTAGATGGTAAGTACATACCACAGGTCGGCTAGGCAAAGGTCGGAATGGCAAATTTTAAGGCATGATTAGCAAAAATGACATCCTCATAGCCGTAATTGCAAAAATAGCGCTCTCCACCACACGATTACCGTGCGGCATTAGCCCTAAGTCGACACGTGGCAGAGTGCCTCACGGTCACTGTACGGCATTAGCCTCGGGCTGACACATGACGAAGTGTCGTATGGTCACCGTGCGGTATTAGCCCTGGTCTGACATGTGGTGGAGCATTGTATGGTCACCGTGCGGCATTAGCCATGGTCCGACACGTGGCGAGGCTAAACCGACACGTGTCAGCCCGTGGCTAACTGTATGATGCTCTGCCACGTGTCGGCCCATAGCTAATGCTACACGGTGACCGTGCGGTGAGGAGCGCTTTTTTATAATTACAGCTATGAGGGTATCATTTTTGCTAACTATATTTTAAAATTTGCTATTTCAGCCAAAAACTCACAGGCAGGCACTGTGAATCTGTGATCTGCCTTGGGCTGCCTGATAAAATGTTCGGCTGGGTCAGGCTCCAAGGTCCAAGCCGAGGCTGCGGAGCCTGTTGACTTGTTGAGAATAAAGCTACAGGGCAACCGGATGGTCGAGCCCAGTCGGCGGCGCTAACAAATTGAGTTAGTCTCAGATGGGCTGAGCAGGCCGCATTTCTTTGGGCCATGACCTAGTCCATGGCCAGCATCGTTACTTCCAATAAACTTCACACAGCTGGTGCAGTGCGGTGGTGCACTCGACCAGCACGTCTCTCAATCTGAACACGTCCGAGTTGTGCGCGCCAGTTCATCTCATCTGCGACGAGTAAACCAGACCAGAGGTCACATCTTACGGCTGTAATCGACCCGGACTCGTTTCTAAAATTCTACCAGTATCGTGGGCTTCGTCATGAAAGAACAAAACCCCATTTAAGAATAGCACTGCACCCACGAGACCGAAAACCCACGTTGGCTAATCCAGTTTTATCGCGAGGCTAAACGCCATCCTCTGGCTCGTGCATCGCTTTCGCTTCCGGTTCCCATCCTGCCCTTCTCCGGTCAAAGACAAGCTCTCGGTCAAAGCAAGCTCGCCGTGCGTGCTGCCGTTATTTAAAGGCGGAGTACAAAGCGATTGGGGTTTTTTAAAAAAAGATCCACCCGATTACGGCTCCCACATGGCCTCGTAATCTCTTGGGACCCGGCCTTTGCGCCTCGCGTCCCCCTTTTTCAACGCATCTTTTCGTTTCCATGGTAGGATAGGTTACTGGCTTGCCTCCTGCTGCTCCTGCTCGCTTCCCGCTTCGGTCCGTGGTCCAGCGCGTAGATTGTGTGGTCGTACGGTCTCCTGCTGCTGCTGCCGCCGCTCTGATTGATTTCTGGGGCCATGAACCTTCTATACGGCGCTCTTTGCTTTCTGCGCATGTGCTCGTGCTCGAGATGTTTCGTTAATGGAGTGATTACCACGTATGTAAGAGCAAGGCTAATAATATAGTCTTCAGCTGGATGTATAGACACTTACAGTTCACTTATCAGCCTATTCATATACTCCTTCCAGTTCTATAATATTTGTCGTTGAAGGCTTCTTAGCTTTGTGTGAAAATTCCTGTCGCTGGGTGCTTTAGAAAAAGTTTTGGACGAATTTGCTCCTACAGTAATTGCTTTCTCCACATCTCATGCATGAATACGAAGCTTCGTTTCCTGCACTGCATGTGGAGTAATACTTCCTGCATGGCTGCGAGACCAATATCGATGGAGATCACACAAAAAAAACACAACCAACGTGACTCGAACTCCTAACCTCCTGCTTTGAGATGGCAGCCCTAACCACACGGCCTAGGTGCTAGTTGTGCTCAAAATTACCACACAATGCTATTTAATATGGGCAAAATAGGGAATAGCCACGTTAATTAATCCCTCCTTGGTAAGTGAGATTATGTCCAAAACGACAGATATTATGAAATTGGAGGGAGTAGTAGTTTACAGCCAGCTGAAGGTTGTATAACTCACCCCTTTCTCTCACAAAGTTTCTTGATTCTTGTGCTTCAGCTGGCTGTAAACTTATATCCCACCTCTCTTCTCTTTCCTCCACTTCAGCATACAGCCTACTAAGAGCAGGTACAATAAGACTTAGTCAGCAGGCTATAGCAAATATAATATGAACCAAATCTTACGTGGCAGAGAGAGAAAGGAAGAGAGAGAAGGAAGCTGGCTACTAAATTACAGCTAGCCATAGCACGTAAAAATATGCATTTCACTCTCTTACACATGGGGCTAAATAGTTATTGTAATAGCTACCTTATTGTATGAACTATTTTTTTTGAAGACTATAGATGAAATAGACAAGTGTTATAGCCACTAGTTGGCTATACTATTGTACTTGCTCTAACAACCTCTTATTATACTTGCTCTAACCGCATCCAGCGCACAACATTAGAACAGTGTTAGATCGGTACGTGGAGAGACTGAAAACGAGGATCTGTTTAGAGCAACAGGTATTACATTGTTTCGTGTGAAATTCCTAATTCCAAACATATCTAAAGTGTTGTAGGTACTGTGCTAAATGCGAATTCGGTAACATGCCTATAGAAGAAGATTTTCTCAACAATTAGACAGCTATTGGGATTATGTATCGCGATGATTATTTATTTAATAAATTTACTAAAATTTGATATGCAATATTTGGGTTGTTGCTATGTATTACCAGAGAGATGGATCGACGATCTGTTTGAGCTGCTGAGTTATCGTTAGTACAAAACCCTAACATTAACAACCAGTGTATGTAAATACTACCTGGCCATACATGCCTGTTTGATATGACTGCGGGTTATAGTTTTTAGATGAAAATTTTGAATTTTAGCTGTTTGGAACAGAAATTTCAAAGAGAGATACTCGCTTTACGATTTTGGTTGATACAGATGTTGGGCTTTTAATGTGTACTACAATTAACTTGTAGACTTTATCTTAAGAAAATACTTTATTTAAAATTTAGATACTATAATAAAAATTAAAAGCTTCTTTAGAAGCCGATAAAAAATAAATCCATGGTGACCATAAAACCTCACCGCGTATAAAAACCAGACACAGCGAGCAAGGGCCAAACGCTCGGCCGAAATATCCACACTAAGGGCCTGTTTGGGACTGCTCCACTCCAGATTTTACAGCTCCGCTCCACCTTTATCTTGCCAAACACCTCCAGCTTTTAAAACTCTGCTCCAAGAAAAAGGTGGAGTTGAGGACCAACTCCACGTTTTTTGTGGAGCACCTCAAGGGGTACTCCAGGATTTGGACTTTGTACTCTCTCATGGAGTTAGGGTAAAATTACCCACCACTGCCCTTACACACGTACCGATTCGATCTTTTCCTTCTCCTCCCCACCCACCGCGCGACTCCTCTCCTCCGCCCCACCCACCCGCGCCGCCCGTCTCCTCCAGTCCTCCGCCCCCACCCACCCGCGCCGCCTCCTCTTCTCTGCCCCCGACCCGTGCCGCCTCCTCTCCTCCGCCCCCCACCCGCGCCGCCCGTCTCCTCCGCCCCCACCCACCCGCGCCGCCTCCTCTCCTCCGCCCCCACCCACCCGCGCCGCCTCCTCTCCTCCGCCCCCGACCCGTGCCGCCTCCTCTCCTCCGCCCCCACCCGCGCCGCCTGTCTCCTCCGCCCCCACCCACCCGCGCTGCCTCCTCTCCTCCGCCCCCGACCCGTGCCGCCTCTCTTCTCCTTCTCAAATCCCTCCGGCGCGCCGCCCCTCTGCTCACCTCCACCTCGGCGCGCCTCCTCCAATCCACCGGCGCCGCCCATTTCCGCTCCTCCGCCCACTCTACTCCGCCGCCACCTCTCAATCTCTTTCCGCCGCCGCCTCTCCCTACGGTGCGCCGCCCCTCTCTTGCTTCTACACCCGCTGCTTTCCACACCTCCGCCATCCACCGCCGCCATGCTCTCCTCCATCTCGCCGGCGACCGCCCACCTTCTCCTCTTCCTTTACCCCCTGCTTTTCCTCTCCTTTTCTTCTACTCCGACGCCGGCGAGGACTGCATCGACTTCTTCACCACCCACCGACCGCACCGACCTCCTCTGCATCGCCACCCAGCACCGGCTGCTTTCTCTAATTGCTATTTTCAATTACCGTGTTAATGAATTACTGTTAGTGTTTGTTAATTTTTATTGCTCAGTGGATGTTCACTTGTGATATGTGATCTGTGTGATGGTGAATTATGCACTGCGAATGCTAGGACATCAAATTTTATTTGTGTTCTGTTATGTGATCTGTGATGTGTATATTTGTGATCAGTGCTTGTGCTAGGATAAAAGGATGGAATTATTTAACCAAAATATTTGTTTTTTGGTTTTCTCGAATAAATTAATTGCGATTATAATATTTTACATCATATTTCAATTGGCAACAAAAAAATTCAGTTACATGTGCTCCGCAGACATCAAAACATACACCAAACATCATTTAGGGGCACATTGGACCTTTCTCAGGGAAACCTCACATTCCTGGAGCTGGAGCTAGCTGCGTGCCAAACAGGACCACCTGCTCCAGGAACTCCACAGTGGAGCTGCTCCATGGTGGAGTTGGTAGAGTAGAGCTGAAAAAACTAGAGCAGAGCAGTCCCAAACAGGCCCTAATTCTAGTGCTGAGCGGCCCAGCCAGCCACCAATCAGCTCATCAACCGGCTAGCTGCTCCTCTGCTTTGCTACGCTCCCCAAACCCCCACCTCACACCCCCTCCTCACTCCCTTCCGCCGTGGTCATGGACAAGTCCAACCTCCCACCCCCTCCCCCGCCTCCCGCCGCCTCCTCCCTCAAATCCCTCAACAAGTCGTCCTACAAGATCTCCAAGCAGTCTTCCTCTTCCTCCTCCTCCTCCTCCATCAAAGCGCCTCCACCGCCGCCTCCCCGCCCTTCTCCTCCTCCGCCTCCGCCGCCGCCTCCTGCGGCATCTTCCGCTGCCGTGGACCACCCACCCCCCCAGCCTCCCGTCTACAACATCGACAAGTCCGACTTCCGCGACGTCGTCCAGAAGCTCACTGGCTCTCCCTGCCACCTCCTCCCGCCTCAGCACCCGGCCCCCGCCCCCGCACCCCCGCCGCCTCCCATCATGGCCCCTCCGCCCCCGCCCCCACCCCCGCCGTCGGCCATTCCGTCCCGCCTCCACCGCATCCGGCCGCCGCCGCTGGCACCGCCCCGCCCGCCACCCGTCCTGCCGCCGGGGCCGCCGGCGCTGTCCCCGCTCCCGCCTCTCCCGGCGGTCTGCATGACGGCGGAGTCGCCTATCTCGGCCTACATGCGCCGGCTCCGCGGGATGCCGTCGCCGATACACGTGCCGACCTCGCCGCTCGGGTTCGGGTGCCTGCCCTCGCCGCGGACGCCGCCGTCGCCCGGCGTGCCCATGCCGGCCACCAGCCCCCGCGTCCGCGACCCGTGACCAAGAACCAACCGTTGCTGCTGCTGCTTCCGATGTGTAGATATGGCCAGTGTAGGAGAGATCTGGCGAGGCGGCGGCGAGGAAAGAGGAGGAAGCAGCAATGCAATTACAATGTGTTAGGTTCACCTTAAAATCTTAGCTCAAAATTCTTTTTTAGCGTGTTCTACCTACCTTAATATTTTGTTGGTGTATATGGGACATGCGGCGTGTCGGCAACCGATGAATTGATCATGTTTGGCTAATTTTTTGTGGCAAGCGTAAGATGTAGTATGTAGTGGAGAAACCGAAAACTTTATATGCAAAATTTGTTTAGGAGATCTTTGTGGATGGTGATTATGATATGATCTTTAAAGGTATTCATCAGTTCTGCCTGGCTAGTCCTGGAAATGGTTTGCGCTAGCTTAATTTCTTTGTTCTTTGTGAGGCCAAGGTTAGAAGCTGAGCTAATATAAGCTTGGTGCACTTGTTAAAAGACATTTTGACTTGGTCTCTGTTGTTCATGATAGATTTTGTTCGATAGGCGATTGCAATTAGGCTTCGATTTCTGGTGTGATATGGACTTGTTTTGTTTTGTGGTGTACCATGGGTCATCTAATTATATGCTCACATGGGGGTGTAAAGGGTGTTTGCTGATACATCGCCGTTTGGCTTTGCCTTTTCTCTTGTTACTGAAGGGTTTCATTTGTTTATCGTGAGTAGTATAGGCTTTGCAGGTTGCACACACTATAAATGGGGGATTGGATCATATACCCTCCCCTTAGTTGGGAAATTCAGGATTTACCCTCCCACCTCAATGACATGTGGGGTCATCATAAGTCACTGACGTGTGGGCCAGGAGGGTAAATCCTAAATTTCCATCTAAGGGGAGGGTATATAATGAATAAAACCACTATAAATTGCATGCCATGTATTTCCTGCTATCTCACTGAAAGTGAGACACGCGTTGGCTTGCTCAAAACGGCTGTAAGCTGTGCCTTTTTGGCTTAAACTTTTGATGTTAGTTTTTTTAAATTAATATAAGAAAATAGTAAAAAAATTAGAAAATATCATGAGAAAAAAGAAGAAACTAAAAAAGAAAAAAAAACAAAATTAAGAAGCCCTCGAAGCGAGGCCTCATTTTATGCTTCTCGTGCTCGTACTGAGCACATTGTCATCTCCCTTTTGTAATTTGACCAACTAAAAAATGGTTTGAATAGTAAAAAGTGAGATAACATTTCTTGCTTCGACAAGACAAAGATTTAATGGGCACTGAATGACTGGCAATAGTGGTAATTCTCACTTTTTCGCATTTTTACTTCCAGAAGCTTTTGACTTACAGTGAATTAGTGCTCAAGGCTAAAGCTGTCGACATTGCAACAAAAGTGCTTCTTAGGTTCAGTGATGACTGATGAATGTGGGGGGGAGCATATTCGAGATGCATTAGGTTACAAGCATCCTTTAGCTGAGGTCAAATGGGTGGTGAGATATTCAACTTAAGGGAATATTACTGTGTGTCAAGTTGATTGGAAAGCAAGAGCTGGAAAACACAGATGTCCATTTCTATGATCGATTTATGGCAGGACACTAGTTACTTGAAGTCCAATTGGAAAGTGATATGTTGAGAAGATGCCAGTGCCATGGCTGCAACTCAATAATTTTCTTTTAATTTTTTGTTCTTTCCCTCTAGCTCGTGCTTGTATGGTCACAATATTATTTCGTGATGTGTTTTCCTTGTTTCTATGTGTTGTATAAGCTAGCAGTAATATTTCATTGGCGATATGCTCTCTCTTTTTCCCAGCTGCTTCCACCCTTCCGGGGTTTGCTGTCCAGCTTGTATTTTTCCCTTCTGGAAGCATTGCAGCTGGGCCTCGGCCAGTCCAGGCGAAATTCACTAGTGTGATGTAGTCCCTGTGGGGTTGTATACACTCCACGGCAAGCAATTTTGATCTCGGTCAAGGTTGTAGGTTCCTTAATCATCATGCATGTCATCACATAAAGCCACTAGTCCAGCACTAGAACACCTAGGGTTAGAAGGGGTCGGGAGACTCACGGTCGCCGATGAACGCCATGAGCGAAGACCCGTGCCTGCGTGATGCAGGCGTGAGGAAGAGTCGGTGAAGACCGCAGTGTCGCCGGTGTACGGGAAGTCGCCAGCGGAGTCCTGCAGAGGTGGCGGCGACGACCTTCCCGTTGCTAACAGCGCACAGTAGATCGGCTAGCACTTAGGATTTGTTCGGGGTGTTGAACTCTCACGAGAACGTCGTCATACATGAGAGGCCGGAACCCAGACCTTTTATATGGCCCTGTGCAACGGGGAACCGTAACCATGAGTTGGTTAGGCACCCCCGATCAGGGCGCTGAAAAACGGGAACGTAGGTTTCCCCACGTCTCCCTCATCTCGGCCGTTTGGCCTAGATCAATATCCAACATTCTCCCCCTTGATCGTAAGGCTAAACATCATAAGCCCTTTCTCAATAAAAGTTCACAGCAAAGTAATGCTTCACAACAGTCAATTAAGTACCGCTGGTCATCAGTACTTATAGTGCTCCCTTCTATATCGATCGGATAACATAATACTTCATAGGAGTTGGTTACTTTATATGGTCTTTTTATTCCAGGATCACAGGCTCTCCAATAAACTCATGCCGGCAACATGATCACGAAAAATATTGGGTGGTAAGCCTTTTGTGAGCGGATCCGCAAGCATAAATTTAGTTCCAATATGCTCAACCTTAATTGTTTGATCCTGGACTCTATCTTTCACAACATGATACTTTATGTCAATGTGCTTGGCAGCTGCACTCGACTTGTTGTTACTCGAATAGAAAACTGCGGGTTGATTATCGCAGTACAAAACGAGTGGTCTAGAGATGCTGTCTACCACTCTCAATCCCGGGATAAAGTTCTTAAGCTATACAGCCTGCCCGGTAGCCTCATAACATGCCACAAATTCAGCCTGCATTGTCGACGATGCAGTAAGTGTTTGCTTTACACTTTTCCATGAATCGCTGCTCCTGCGAGGGTGAAAATATAACCTGATATGGACTTCTTAGTTTCTTTACACCCCGCAAAATCAGCATCAGAGTAACCGACAACCTCAAGGTTATCGCATTTTCTGTATGTGAGCATGTGACCTTTAGTGCCTTGTATATAGCGCAGGACTTTCTTAACGGCTTTCCAGTGGTCTGGTCCTGGATTTGACTGATATCTGCCAAGCATCCCGGTAACAAAAGCTAAATCAGGACGCATACATACTTGAGCATACATAATACTTCCGACAGCTAGAGGATCCAATGGAGGAGAAAAGCCAACATCTACAATCCGCCATATTTTTGGGCTCATGGCCTTAAAATAGCATGTCATGCGGATTTTCCAATTTGCATAATTGGTGCCATCAAATAGAGGTGTGTCATCTAGGTGCACAATTCCACTAGTCGTCATCCTTTATACTCTTTAGGCGGTTAAGCCTAATAAATGAGAGACCAAGCTCTGATACCACTTGTAAGATCGAGGTGGCCGACTAGAGGGGGGTGAATAGGCGGTCTAAAAATTCTCTACAAATTAATACTTGCAATTCAAGACCTTTTCTATTTGTCTAAACCAAGTAAACAATGCGGAAGCTTAAATCAATTTGGTTTAGCTCAAATAGCGCCTATGACAAGCAAATTCGTCTAAGTGCTCTAACAATACTAACCTAGGTCAAGGTTTGCAATCCTAGGTTTACAAGCAATCAAAATATTGCTAAGTAAGTAAATTGGTTGAATGTAAAAAGAGTACAAGAAAACAAACCACAAATGACACGTTCTCTTTTTACCGTGGTGTTCGGAGACTTGCCGGTCTCCCCTAGTCCACGTTGAGGTTAGCCCGAACAAATCGGACCGGCTTCACGAATTAAGCCGAAGCACCTCCAATCCACTAGTGGTAGCTCTTTCCCGCTCCGGGTAGGTGAGCTCCGACCTTCACAACTTTGCCGGGTCTTCTCACAAGCTTCTTGAGAAGGTCACCGCGCACGACGCCTCCCACGCCGTCTAGGAGTCGGCAAACTCCAAGAGTAACAAGCCAAGTCTCTCACTTGACTCTCACCACGTGCAACGAATGCACTAGCTCAATCCGGACACAAAGTCCTCCTCTAGATGCAACACATGCACTCTAGATCACCTCTCCCCTCTCACAAAGTGCAACACATGCACAATTGAGTGGAGAGCCTCACTCTAGCTCAAGAACACAAGAATGAATGAAGCAACAACATCTCCAACCGGCCATAAGGGGGTATTTATACCCCACACAAGAAAACTAGCCGTTAGAGCCAAACCCCTGAAAAAATCAGGAAAAACGGAACTACCGCAGTACAAATTGTGGTACTTCCGTTTTCCTCGCCAACGGTCAGAAAACTAGCCGTTTCTCAGCAAAAACGGAACTACCGCAGTTCAAATTGCGGTACTTCCGTTTTTCCCGAGGCTAAGTCATTCAGAAAGTCGCTCTCTGGAAAAAATGTTCCGCTCAGAAAACGGAACTACCGGAAGAACCGGAACTACCGGAAAAATCGAAACTACCGCAGTACAAATTGCGGTACTTCCGCAAAAAACGGAACTACCGCAGTACAAATCGCGGTACTTCCGTTTTTGGTTTTTCAGCACAGACGACACTCGGAAAAACGGTCATAACTTTTGACTCCGATGTCGGAATTGAGTGATCTTGGACTCTATGGAAAGCTTATTCAGAGGGCTACACAACCCATCTATTTGCATGATCTCAAACACATTAGATCAATGCAAAAATCAAAAGACATCCAAATAGTCACTACCATGGTCTAATGTCAAAGGAAATAGCAACAAACAATTTTAGACCATGCCAAGGGATAATGCATGATCTCCAACTTTTGCAAAACACATTTGCAAACTTAGATCATGCTACAAGGATTAGGTACATGGACTTCTCACATTTGCGAAACACATTCACAAACCTAAGTCACATGCCACAAGGATTATATATGAGCTTCAACCATTTGCAAAACACATTTGCAAATATAAGCCTCATATCACAAAGAATGAAAACATGGACTTCAAGCACTTGCAAAACACATTCGCAATGCATAGTCCCATGTTGCAAAGATTCACCACATGAGCTTCAACTATTTGCAAAACACATTCGCAAATATAAGCCTCATGTCGAGATGAGCTAGAGCAAGTGAGGTTTGAGCTATCAACACATGATGAGACTCAAACTACTAGACATGACCCCTCTTAATAGTACGACAACCTACACTAGCAATCCGGTCTTTCAACCAAACACCAAGACCGGTAAAAGACTAGGAACGCATCCTTAGCCCTAGCTAGTCATACCTTTGCCTTGGGTCATCGTCTCGATATGCATCAACTCATGATGCACCCTTTCATCAACTCCATCAACACATGATGGTCTTCCTTAACTTGATGATCAACACATGATCATCTCCTCATGCATCAACTCATGATGCGTCTTCTTCTTTGATGGCCTTCAACACATGAATCTATCTTCTTCTCGATCTTGACTTGATGACCTTCAACACATGAAGTCATCCCAAGTCGTTCTCATTTGTGGAACCTAGCCTCTGCATCCAACTCATGGAAACCGTTAGTCCACAAAACAATTGCCATCGATTACCAAACTTCACAATTATGGTAATTCATGACAATCTCAACAAATAATGAGATATGAAATTGATTTGCGAGTATACAATATGTACACAACAAATGTATACTCCAAGATAAGCTTTAAACAAATCTTACTTATCCGGTTGTCATTAGTCCTCCAACCATTAACACATAATGGAGAAGTTAGATGACAACCCGCTTGCACATGAGTATATATATATATATATATATATATATATATATATATATATATATATATATATATATATATATATATATATATATATATATATATATATATATATTGCACAAGCTATATATACTCAAGTATGTATTTCAAAGTAAAGATCCCAAATATGCATATGAAAGAAGCATGGATCAATACTTATGAAACTCCAAAATATAGAGAGCTCCCCCTAAATGTGTGCATACAAGTGTATATAGTGAAGACATATGCACATATTCATTTTAGACTAATTGAGGAGTTCAATCTATATTTTGGATCTAAGGAATGCATTTGTAAATGAGAAAGCGATTTCGAATGCATACCTCTTTGATTTCACATTTTCATCTAAATGAGACTAACCAAAGATAAACTCCAATAAACATATTAGTCTCATAAATTCATTTATCATTTTCACCAAAACATTATAAAGTATATGTCATTAATATCATAATGTCATAATTGCATTTGTCATTAACACCAAAACCAACTTAAATGGAGCTTGATCTTTCAGCAGGTTCATCAGGTTGTTCATCAACTGTCACAGAGGGGTGTGAAGGCTCATCATTAGGTATCACACTTGCATTTTCAGAGCCCTCAATAGAAGGAGTAGCCATAGAATTAACTGGAGACGCAACAGGAGTTGCAACCACAGGATCAACTGTGGGCACAACCACTTGGGGCACAGGAAAATCAGTCTGTCAGATTAGCGGTGAAGCAACATAAATCCGCTTCTCCTCAAAATCAATTTTTCTAGGCTCCAAGTCCCCACTGATGCCATCATTTTCCAAGAACACAGCGTGCCTTGTCTCTACAAATTTTGTGGTACGATCTGGACAATAGAATCGGTACCCTTTAGACCTATCAGGGTAGCCAATGAAATGGCAACTCACAGTCTTGGGATCTAATTTCCCAATTTGTGGGTTAAAAACTTTAGCTTCAGCCGCACATCCCCACACATGGAGGTAGTTCAAACTAGGTTTTCTCCCAGTCCATAATTCATAAGGTGTTTTAGGCACTGATTTACTGGGAACCCGATTGAGTATGTGTGCAGCGGTCTTTAATGCTTCCATCCATAACTTTACAAGCAAAGTGGAGTATCAACATACTTCGAACCATGTCCATAAGTGTGCGGTTTCTTCTTTCCGCTACTCCATTTTTGCTGGGGATCACCAGGCATTGAGTACTGGGCGACTATACCATTTTCTTGTAGGAACCTGGCAAAAGGACCAGGAATCTGCCCATAAGTTGCGTGTCGCCCATAATACTCTCCCTCGCGATCCGAGCGCACTACTTTAATCTTTAGACTGTGCTGATTTTCAACTTCAGCCTTAAATATCTTAAATTTATCAAGTGCCTCCGATCTCTCTTTAATGGGATAGATATAGCCATAACGTGAGTAATCATCAGTGAACGTAATAAAAGAATCATAACCATCCACTGATGTCACAGGGAAAGGACCACATATGTCAGTATGAATTAATTCTAAAATCCATGTGCTTCGAGTAGCACCTTTCTTTATTTTCTTTACATACTTGCCTTTGATACAATCAAGGCAATGATCATCCGAATCATTAAAGTCTAAAGGGTGGAGAATTTCATCTTTAATGAGACGTTGAATTCTCCCCCTCGAAATGTGGCCCAAACGACAGTGCCACAATTTCGACGAAGTCTCATCAATTCGCTTGCGCTTTTTATTCACATCACATACATTCATAGATATAGGAGAATCTTGCAGGGATAACATATAAAGCTTGTCGTGTCGGATGGCACGACCAACATTATCATTATTAAAATAAATCAGACACTTTCCGTGTCCAAAATTACAAGAATATCCATCATTATCTAATAATGGAACAGAAATTAAGTTTCTTCTCATCGAGGGAACATAAAGAACATCATTGAGTTTCATTACACAGCCATTATTCAAAACTAAAGAAACTGATCCAATAGCTTGAATTTCAGCTTCCATCCCATTAGCCACTCTTATGCTTGTTTCCCCTCTGAGACTTCTCAACATATGGAATCCCTGCAAGGAATTCGTAACATGCACAGTGGCACAAGAATCAATCCACTAAGAATTTATAGGAAAATCAGCATAAAATGCTTCATCAACAAAAGTAATTTCATAAGTATCTTTCTTGGCGAGCCATTTCAGCCATCCAGGACAATCATCTTTGAAGTGGTCCTTCGACTGACAAAAATAGCATTCATCACTTTTCTTCTGTCCATTTGAGCTCCCAGGACCTGAAGCATTTTTAGGCGCCTTAGGGTGCTGTGGATGCTGTGGCTTCTGTGGCTTCTGATAAGGGGAGTAGGCTTGCTCCTTCTTTCCCTTTCCTTTATAGCCTCCTCTATTTCTAGAGGAACCAGCTTTATTTGAGGAGCCGACTTGATTCACAAAATCAGTAGCCCCTTCAGCCTTGAGCCTCTCTTCCTCCTGAGAAACATTAGCGATCAACTGCTCATGGTCCACTTGTCCTTAATGGTGTTATAGTTCTCCTTGAAAGTTTAACATAATTTATCACATGCAATTACAATTAACGTTGGTCAAAGAGTAATAGCATGGGAAATTAGACATAATAATAAACATACTTAATAACATGCAATTACAATTAACGTTGGTCCAAAAGTAATAGCATGTAAAATTAAACATAACTCTCTAATTGAATTTCCCGTTGGTTCCATTCAATTAGGGGCAGAACATTATGCAGCGGAAAAAGGGCATAATATTTTTCAGCAGCTTAGCAACATTATACAGTAATGATTTCATAAGAGACATCAAATAATCATTAATTAAACATTAGGTATATCATAAATACATGAAATATATATATACTGAAAATAAAGGCCCAATAGTCTGAAATATACATCATAAATTTCATGTATATATATATACACCTAAATGCATACATGAAATATATGAGATTATGGCTGCTGGGCCAAAACCCAACAGTCCCATCAATTAGCCGGCTCCACCGGCCCATCAAACCTTCCCCCACCCAGGCCAACAATTCGCCGGCCCAGCCCGCAGCCCCGCCTTTCATCACGACCGTCCATCTGATCGGACGGCGCGGAGTGTTTTGCGCCCGAACAAAACCGCCGCCCCCCAAAACCCTACCTCATTCCGCCCGGCTCCTCCCCAAAAACACGAAGTGGGCGGCGACGGGTGCGCAAAAAGAGAGCGGCGCGGCGGAGCGCAAGGCGGCAGCGCGGGCAAAACGGCGACGCGGGTGTCGGCGCGCGTGGCACGCTCGGGCGGGAGGCAGAGCGGCAGCGTGGGGCGGCGGGGAGCTCCCGCGGGGCGGATCGGCAGCGGCAAGGCGGCGACGCGCTCCCGGGGCGGAGCGGCGGCACCCGCACGGCTACGGAGGTGCCGGCGGTGGCCCCGGGCGGAGCGGCAGCTCCCGCGACGGCGCGCCCATGAGGAGGCGGAGCTGAGGCTCTCGTGCGCTCGGCCGGAGGCGACCCCCGAGCGGAGCAGTGGCGCGCCGGCGACGGCGGCGGCCCGAGGCCGGCCGGATCTAAAAGCGTAAGCCCCTTTTTTTTATTCGGATCTGAGGGATTTGGGGAAAGCTTTCTTAGGGTCCATCACGATTCGGGATTCCAGGGTTCGGGATTTATCAAAATTTTGGGGAAAAACTTTAGGGTTTGCATGGAAAAAAATTTGACTCCCCTCCTTCTCTCATGCTAGCCGAGCCATTAATCAAGAACACCATCAAATAAAAACTTAATCCGAAAATTTAACCGAGCACATCAGGGGCTAGGGTTCTAGGAAAGACTAGAGTGGCTCTGATACCAAATGTAGGTTCCTTAATCATCATGCATGTCATCACATAAAGCCACTAGTCCAGCACTAGAACACCTAGGGTTAGAGGGGGTCGGGAGACTCACGGTCGCCGAAGAACGCCATGAGCGAAGACCCGTGCCTGCGTGATGCAGGCGTGAGGAAGAGTCGGTGAAGACTGCAGTGTCGCCGATGTACGGGGAGTCACCGGCGGAGTCCTGCAGAGGTGGCGGCGATGGCCTTCCCGTTGCTAACAGCGCACAATAGATCGGCTAGCACTTAGGGTTTGTTCGGGGTGTTGAACTCTCACGAGAACGTCGTCATACATGAGAGGCCGGAACCCAGACCTTTTATATGGCGCTGTGCAACGGGGAACCGTAACCATGAGTTAGTTAGGCACCCCCGATCAGGGCGCTGAAAAACGAGAACGTGGGTTTCTCCACGTCTCCCTCATCTCGGCTGTTTGGCCTAGATCAATATCCAACAGGGGTCATTACCCCGGCAGCGGCAAACAATTTTGATCTGGGTCTGGATTTTAGGTTTTGGCTTTAGTTTATAAATATTAATAGTTTATAGAGAGATGCACTTGTGTATAATTTTAGCTGATATAAATAAAATCATTGTAGTGTGTATTACAATCGATTAGTTGACTACATCTTGAAAGATACTCCGTTTAAAAGTTATGTACTATAGAAAAATCATTTATTATAGTAAAAATAGATTTTAGAAGCTAATATGAACAGGCTAAACGTGGCCTCGACTGTAACAATGTAAGGGAAACACTTGCAGCAAAAGTTGACCGAAACATTTGTATTTTCTCTCTAGCTAACCGTATTTGTTTGGTTACCGCCCGGATTCTCTGACGTAAGTCAGGTGACGTTGGGTCACTGACGCGTGGGCCCCACGAGCCGTGGGCCCACACGTCAGTGACCCAACGTCACCTGACGTTACGTCAGAGGATCTGCGCCCGTTTGGTTATACCAATATGTAATCAGCACTCGTGTGGACAAACATAGGGTCTGTTTATAGTGCCTTTTACTGATAGATTTTGGTTATGGTTGATGAATAATAGTGACAAATAGAAGTGGTTGATGAATAATAGTGTATTATGTAAGAAAGACGGTATAACGAAAAACACTATAATATTCAGACCATCATATGCTTATAAAATTGTGATATAATAAAATACAAAGTATGTTATAATATATGAAAATGAAAAATAGTGACTTATAAATAATAGTGATAGATAGAAACAGTTTATAGAAATTAAGTACTAAAAGTAGAAATCTATATAAACAGGCTAAAAAACTAGACAATGCAATTACAAACCCTGAAACTACAGCCAGTGCACTGTGTTAATCTACGAAAACCAATGAAGGGGCATGACAAACGTACATTAACCAGGACAGGAGAAACGTAAAAACAAGCGTGTGAAATTGCCCTGCGTGGTGTACTATGAGCAGCCGGTACGTGGCACAAAGAAGTAATTGTAGAACATGACCTGTCCTCTCGTGGCTTGGAAATAATCAATCCATACTGGAACCTCCTCTATAGCGGCAACCAAGCTGGGTTCTCTTTGGAGAAAACAGAGCTTCAATGACTGGTAGGCTGGAGCCAGCCAACTCACTATAGTTTCGAACCTATTCATTCATTCATTCCAGCAGCGAGGCGATTTACCATCCTCTACGGCCCAGTGTCTCGACTCTCGACAGTGTTTCTAAACCGGAGCTTGGCTGATTCGCTCTGCTTACCCAATCTGCCTGCGATCTCCGTGCCGTTGGCACAACTGCATGCACTGCCATTATATTCCGTGCTCAGGGTCTCTTTGATTCATATAATTTTTAAAACGTAGGAATAGGAAAAACATATAAATAGAATAAAACTACATATGCAAAACAGAGAATTAGGAAACACAAACAAAATTTAGGATTAGATATTTGGAATACAAAAATCACCCTAGACCCACTTGTTATACCACCACCCCATCCCCGAAAAAATGAGGTTAGAGTGGATGTTTTGATTCCTTTAAAATTTCCACCCACTTGTTAGACCACCAACCGGCCATATCTGTAGGACCGATTACTGCAATCAGAAGAGGATAAATGATTATCGCCGCCTTTTCGAAGTCTTCAGACGGTTGGTGATCCTTTTGACCGTTTCGCTCGATCGCTTTACTCGATCACTTTGCTTGTGTCGCATCTGTAGATACCTTCAGGATACTCTTAACTTTGGACTCTAGTATTCTTATGGTTACTCACTCTCTATTCTGGCATTTTCTGATGCTAGTTTTGCGGGATATAGAATAGATAGGAAGAGTATTTATAGCACTTGCCACTTCTTAGGCACATCTCTTATCTCTTGGTCATTTAGAAAGCAGTTCTTTGTTGCATAGTCCATTGCTGAGGCAGAGTATGTAACTGATGTTAATAGTTGCTCTCAGGTTCTCTGGATTTTATCTATTCTGCGAGACTATGTGTTATCCTTAGATCGTGTTCCTCTCTTCTATGACAACACTAGTACCATAAACATTGCTAAAAACACAATACAACATTATAGGATCAAGCACATTGACATTAGATATCATTTGCTTAGAGACCATATAGAGAAGGGCGATGTTGCGCTTCACTTTGTATAGTCGGAGCAGCAGGTTGCGGATATTTTTACTAAGGCTTTTGATTCTTGTTGTTTTGCTTCTTTGCGAGGAAAGTTGGGGTTATTAGTCCTTTTGGTCTGTTTTGAGGGGGAGTTTAACTCTTTTGCATCCATTGTATCTATTGCATATTTAATTTTAATAACTTGCATTGTAATGTAATTACATGGAGTTTTCACTATTATCCTTGTGCGACATTGCATCTTAATTTACATCTTGGCATGTATTGTACTAATTTGCTTGATTAATCATTTCTTTTTATGTGTAGCTTATATTTTGCTATGCTAACTCTATTAAATACGAGAAACTTGAATTAAATCATGTCTTGTTGGATCTTGTGACTAGTTTTGTTCTAGTGACCCTCTTATTATGATTCATACCATGTCAAATAGGCTAAGTTGAGTTTTAAAGCTAAATTGAGCTTTAGATTAAGCTACACTAGTTCTTTATTGAAATATAAGTTTATTTCTCCTATGTTTTTACAGCTCAGGTTGGTATAGCTTACAGACTAAGGAGTAAATCATTGTTCTTGAACTAAAATAAAATCTAAAAAATGATCTCTTTTTGCGTGAAAAACTGATCTCATCAATTCTTTTTTGTGCGAAAAACCGATCTCACCAATTCTTTCTTGTGAGACAGCTTGCCATTGCACTAGGTATAAACTCAAAAGAGTTTTAGATGATCTAAACCACTCTTTTAAGCTTATTGCTTGGAATGATCAAAGTAAGGTTGAGATGTAGCATATGGCTAAGAAAATAAAAATTATGAAAAAGGTTAAAACTTAGGAGACAGTTGTGGATGGCTTCTAGTCTAGGACTTACTTTTCTAAGATAAAACCACAATTGAATTTCAACAAGTGCTAAATGTGTTAATTATATTTAATTCCAAGTATCTGAACAAAATTATTCAAAGTTGAACTTGTAATACTCTAAATTGACTCAATTGTATAGCTTCTTAGTTCTTTTTTAGATACCTTCGGGCTTCGGCTAAACTATGATCTTGAGTAACTTGACATGCTAAAAATCTATTTAATTTCATATTATTGCTCATTTAGTTTTAGATTTGTTATATACGTTTTGCCATGATCTAAAATAGCTAATTTATATAATATGACTTGGTGTAATATTTTTAGATTCATTTTAGATAATTTTCACGGCCCTAATGCTAAAAATGAATAAAATGCAACTAATTGATTTCATTCATGCTCTATTTTCTTCGATGCATCTTAATGATGCCATTGTTAAAGGTGAGAAAGATTCCATTAAAAAAGGGAGTGTTTTTGTGTAAAATCTTGCTAAGCTGAAGTTTTAATGATTTACTGTGATTCTCTTTATCTTTTGATCTCTTCTTACTATGACCAAGGTCAAATGGAATAATTATTTTTTATATGAACCTAAAGTCAGATTTTTCAATTTATTTGGTGGATTCGAAGCTTTTTATGAAAAACTTGCCATTTTTAGTACCTTCAATCCATTTCTACCGTATATGGTCATTTTCAGTCTTTGCATTCCTCTTGTGACCATTTTAATTTTTATTTGCAAACTTTCCTCATTAATTTCTAAAACCACATTCTATTTGTATTTGTATTTTTTGAGAAATTGTTAATGGATTCGTCAAGAGGAGGTTGAAGGACTATGTGGAAAGGTCCATATTTTTGTTGTGATGAACCATTATTATTTTGGAGGAGTGAAAATTTAGAATTTGTAAATTTACTATTTTTCTAGATAACTTGCAAACATAGATGATTTTGAGAAATTGAGTCATGTTGTGAAGAACTTGAGCCCGAAAATGATATCTTGGTCTTTGGAGTAAACCATGGTCAATGGCGAGAATCGAAGCTACATTCATGGAGGAATCAAGACTTAGAAAGATCCAGGATGCCGTGTGAGATAACTGAGCTCAAGCATGGCACGAGAAAGACAGGAAATATTGAAGGGAAGTTCGAGCAGCGGGTTGCACTATATGGTTTAATCGGTCCAAATGAGGTGTGGTCCCATAGAACCTAAACAGGAGTGACCGATATGTGGCAAGCCAGTGGTAGACCTACAAGTGGCAAGCATGGCGATTTCTTGTAATAAAAGGAGAAGACCAGATCAAGAAAGGATATTTTGGTAGTTTGACCAAAATACCAAAAACTACATTGGAAGAAATCTGTGGCACTTGGGAGAGTGGTATAGGCCAAGGAGAAATTGAGAAGATCAAGTTAGATCAAGTTTGAGGACTTAGTGGATTCTGCCTTATGTGCTTTAAAAGACGTGCATAAGTGTAGTAAATTAAAACTCATGTATGTGGGGTTATCGGGTTTTCACCATATGTATTAATTGCATAGTACTTACTAAATATTAGATGGGGTTGGCTAGCACATCTATTTAACGAGTTAGGATGGAGACTTACTAGTTAACTATGCACTCGTTGAGTTCATGAGTTCTAGAGTTAGGGTTTGAGAAAAGTTTAGTGTTGTTGTGTACTTTATTGTCCTCCAGTGGAGTGGCTATAAAATATTCATTCTTAAGTAGCCATATATCAATTCTTGTTCATCTCCCATGAATTCATCTTGTGTTGATTGATTTGCTTTTCATTTGGTTGGTTTTTGCTCAACTCTCTCCCATTCTCGATCTTGTTATGTTAAGAACGTGTAAGAAATAGAGATGACTTCTGAAAATCAATCTCCACCCATTTATACACTTAGTTAGCAAGTTCATGAAGAAACCCGATTTTTGCTCTTTTTGGCTCCTATGAGTGATTTCTTGATCTAACTATTTTTGCCTTAATTTTTTTGGTATTCTTACTTGATGCGACATGCGGGGATACATCTATAACTATTTTGACAATCAATCACTTACGAGCAAATTATATTCACCATTTTTATTTTTTGACCTGTTTTGGTGCAACATTTTTTCATATAAAAAATGTCAAAACTTTAGCAGTGATTTTCTTTATTGTTAATCAAAATAGGTTCCTGACATCCTAGAGAAGGTGTATACTAAATTTCAAATGATTTGGAGCTTTTCTTTGAGTGTTAACTCAATTTTAGGTTTTAACTCAGTTTTGGTGCAGCAAAACTGGACGAACCAAAAGATCCCAATTTTCTTAAGTTCTTTCAAAATTATTCTAGGTTTTAACCCGAATTTGGTGTAGCAGAGCTTGACAAACCAAAACATCTTGATTCTCTTAAGTTCTTTCAATTTTTTTGTTTCGATAGGTTCTTAATGTCATGATCTAGGTTTGGTTCAAGTTCAAGTCTTTTGAATTTACGGATAAAAAATTTTATAGTTTTTTAGATATCTAAAATCACTGTAGCAGCGCTATTTTGCAGACTTTTGGCTTCTTGATCTTCATAGCTTCTTATAACTAACAGAGTAAAGAAATATCAGATACTTAGAAAAAATTTGAAGTCGTCATTCATCCCCTCTGTTACTGCAGCGGTCATACTGAAAAAGCAATTCCATGTGGTACAGGCAAACCTTGAATCAAGTGAACTAGTAAACAAGCACAATCCACGAGTTTTGGTTCATTTGATCGGGGCAAAAGAAGAAAAAACGGTGGCTTCAGGGACACAGAGGAGATACCCAACGTGCGGTGCACCCGCCCAACCCCCTCGACCCACTAGTTCGCCACCCACACAACCTGGCACGGCCCGGCCGCGAAGGAAGCCCTTTAGAGCAAGTTTAATAAGGTTGACTGTGCTAACTACAAGGGAATCCATGTCAGCATAGTCCTATGTGGAGGGGAGAGAAAAGGAGAGAGAGAGAGTCAAGCCGACTCCCATGCAAGAGTCAGGCTATAGCACAGGAAAAGATGCATTATCCATGTATGTACCCATAGAACTAATTGCTATACCCATGCATGTATTAAATTATCAATACCCATGTATGTATTAAATGATTGAGAGCTCTTGTGGAGACAACTTATAGCCAGCTTATTGTATGAGTTGACTGCATCATTATCTTTTGATGACATGGAAATGTATTGCAGGTAGCAGCTATCTGTACTATTAAACTTGCTCTTACAAGCCGAGGAGGCCTGGCCAGCTGCACAAGGACGCCAACGCGGCCACGCCACCGCTTGGTTTCCCATTCCGCGACTTTAGGATGCGCCGGCCGCGCGCGCTCGCGGGTGGACGGGGCGGGCACCCATCAGCCGGTGCAAAAACGCGCGCGGAGACCACTGCCGCTTCCCCGGGGCACGGCACGCGCGGTCGGGCTGCACTAACACGGTAACACCATCAAGCACCGCTTCGCTCGTCGCGACGTGGTGGCGACTAGGCGGTGCCGTTGCTGCGGGAGAATTCACCGTGTGGACCGCGGAAGCACCTAGCCACTTAAGCCAGCACGAAGCCGAAGCCTGTGCACGGCGCAAGTGCCGGTACGTGGAGCGGCAAGCGCAAACCATGGAGAAATCCGGCCTGCCGCCTTTTGCATTGGGCCCGTGACTAGGCACGGCGGCCCGGGTAGGGGAGAAATTAGGCCAGGAACTGCCTGGGCCTAAAATCTTTCTCTGCAGCCCGTCAACTCGTTCGGCCGTGCCCCAGACTCCTAAAAAAACTCACGCCTTCGCAGCTGAGGCTATTTCCCTTGTATCTTAAAATTTTGAATTTTACCTATTTATAAGAGAGTATAGATAAAGATATTTATATGTGATTATGGTCGATATAGATAAAATTGATACAATGCCTAATGCAATCGATTTATAAACTGACCTTAAAAAGACACTTCATTTCAAAGCTAATTCCTATATCATAAATCATAAGCCGAAAAGAATAGATCATTTGTTTTCGAAACAAGTTTCCTCCTAGATTTTCGCTCTTTAATATTGGAGCCATTACCTAGTAGATTTTAGCCAAAGAATGATTAAGTAGATGTAAATGCAATAGATGGATTTTCGGAGCTCCTCAAGGGGCCAGAGTTGCAAAACATGATTGGCTTGCAACTATGTTGTGCGGAGTCGACAGGTAGGACTATAGGAGGGCCTCAGATGATCTGGTGTTAATGACAGAGTTGCAACACATGGTTGGAATTTCTTTTAAGACTTTAATTCTCTTGAGAGGCTCGATTTTCCCTATATTTTGTAAGATCAACGATTTGATCATCAATGCAGTTGAACTCGAACTATTTCAAGTTGTTTGATCTTTCCATTGGCTCGGCTATTCATTTGTCTTCAGGGAAAAAGACAGTATTGAATGGTAGCAATCAAAAACAAGACTACACGAAAATGTTCGGCATTGTTACATTTTTTTTAGATAATGGATAGAAATCCGGCCTCTATATCCACACGTGGATATACGCAGCCAAAGTTTACAGGAGCCCTTAGACTCAATTACTCAAAGCCTCAAAAGTCAAAACTGAGGTACGCAAAAAACAAAGAGCAAAAAGACTAAGAAAGCTAGAAAGACTAAAATTCTAACTTCTAAGTCCTTGCTTCAAACTTGCTTTGACCTTGTGCACTGGCAATCCTTCGCATCCTAGTTTACTTAGAAACTCTTGATGCCAGGCCTCAAAATTTGATCTTGTGCAGTAGCAATCCTTTGCATCCTCGTTTACTTAGAAACTAAGATACCAAAACGACGCAACCAAAGTGGGAACCACGTGTGGAACTGTAAAGACAACGCCTTCAGGAAGGAACACGACGTAGCCACGCCGCCGCTGCCCGTCCAACATGGACAGGGATTTCTCCCGCAAGATCCACATCGAGAGAGGCGGGGTGCATCTACAGACAGACACCTCCAAGGAGTAAAACGGCTCCCAAAGGTATCGTCATCGTCAGCCCAACAACAAGACAAAGGCTTTCGCCTGGCACCCAACCCACTCCCAACGACAGCACGCCCACGACTAGCACAATCCAGCATTGATGGCTGCACATCGACCACGACCACGGCCACCACCGCACAATCCCACACCGACGACCGTGCTCGGTGACACCAGATCGACAACCGGTACTGCCGGATCATGCACGGAGCTCGGATCCAGACCCCCAGTCGCCGAGCTCTGCGAGCCTATCCCTGGCACTAGGCCGAAGTCGCCGGCTGCTCGCCGGTCGCGCCGCCGGCCCCCGCCGCTCGTGCCCGGAGCTGGTCGCCGCCCGAAGCCCGACCGAAGCGTCCGCCGCCTGCGCTTTAAGCTGCCGGCAGCCGCTCGGCCTCCCCGTCGGACGCCTCCGGCTCGAAGCCGCCAGCGTCCGTGGCCTCCGACGGCCGCCGCCGCGCTTCGCGGCAGCTCCGCCTGACGCCGGTCCCGCGCTCGAAGCCGCCCGACTGCCGCCGCTCGGCCACCCGGTCGTTCGCCCGAGCTCCGCCAACGCCGGCCAACTCGACGACCGCCAGTCGCTGGTCTGCCCAGATCCGGCCACATCCGCCCAGATCCGGGCGAGAAGGCCCCGCCGCTGCCTTCCTAGCGCCCGCGCGAGGCTCGGCGGCGCGCACCAGCAGCGGCGAGACGAAGGGCGAGGTGAGTAGGGGTGGCGGCGCTTGGTCTGGCGGAGACAACAACCCGAGTCGCCTCTGGCTCGAAGCGACTAGCGCTCGCGGCCGCTCCGCCTGACGCCGGTCCCGCGCTCGAAGCCGCCTGACTGCCGCCGCTCGGCCTCCCGGTCGTTCGCCCGAGCTCCGCCAACTCCGGCAAACTCGACGGCCGCTAGTCGCTGGTCTGCCCAGATCCGACCACATCCGCCCAGATCTGGGCGAGAAGGTCCCGCCGCTGCCTTCCTAGCGCCCACGCGAGGCTCGGCGGCGCGCTCCAGCAGCGGCGAGACGAGGGACGGGGTGAGTAGGGGTGGCGGTGCTTGATGGTTTCCAAACTTAGTTGCTAAACCAAAGTTCGTTTTTGGATGAGAAAAGAATGTACAATGCTATTTGCATCCTTGGTGTGATCGATATTCGACGATATATGTTTGAAGAGGTGAAGGATACCTCTGTAGAAGTCAGCATTGTGGTGGCAAATAACATAGGAAAATAAATTAACCACCGCTAGCTTAGTAACGGATGCGCGAAAGCTGAAACAAAAGAAAACCTTGTTTTCGCCCTTGTCTCCTAAACCAAAATAGACATTTACATCGTCGATCTCGCAACATACATTTTTGGCTCGCCAGAATGCATGTATCTCCTGCTAGTTGCACGTCTCTTCTTTCTTGAATGATTTCGGATACCAAAATATTCATTAAACGCTTGAAATACACTTCTTTTGCAAGTCTTTTTCACATTGAATAACCACGAGGAATGTGCATTATTGATCTCACAACATTGCAGTTTAAACACAGGGCATTTCCCTCCAATGCAGTGCCCTCCAGTGTCAATATGACACGGTTAATTGCCTGATTGCCTCACCTCCTTGTGAGGCTCGAGCTCTGTGGTCTAACCTTGGTTCTGCTTCTGCTGCCCCTGTGGCTGCTGCTCCCTTCCCTCCCCCGGATCCTCACCAACGAGCCGGGGCTCTGGCTCAGCCGCCGCGACACCCGCCTGCGCGAGCTCCACCCGCTGTTCCCGAGGGCCGCCTTGGCGACACTGTCTTTTGCCACCTCCCGCGCGCGCTGCGGCTTCACAGGCTGCTTGTTCAGGTACTCCAGCCGCGGAAGGAGGCCCGACACCGCCTTGCGGAGCGTGTCGTCGCCGATGTTGGTCTGGACCGGGTTCCCGAGGAGGTTGAGAGCCCTCAGAGAGTTGTAGTTGGCCACAAGCTGGCCGAGGGCCTTGGTTGTGGTGATCTTGTTAAAGCTCAGGTCCAGGACGGCGAGCTTCAGCAGGCGGTGGAGCCCCTCGACTTCGCTGATCTTGTTCCCGGCGAGGTAGAGCTCCCTGATCGCCGTGCAGTTCGAGAGGCCTGAATGTAGGAAGCAAAAACGCACATTGATCAGCTGTTTCGATTCACATTGATTGCAGTACAGTGACTAGTTTGAAATTCTCGTAATCTAGCATGTGTGCAAAGTCCAAACGTGTTTGGTGTCTTGGTGAAAGTCTGGCATGATCGTATTATATTGCAGTGTTACCAACAAACAAGGACAGCAACCCATGGACGACGGACAGAAATGAGGTCATAAAGGGGCAGTGGGTGGACCAGCCCACCGATGTAGCATCCAGTCATGCACATCTGTTTCTAGGGATGAGCAAAGCTGGGATAGATCCACTTGATTCCCAAGGTCTGAACAAGCTAGCATATGGAGTACGCGCGGGACGCAGTCACGACGATCATGGAAGTTTACGAAGCAAAAAGTAGAATGGCAGATGTCTATTTCGGATGTCTGATGCATGGGGCACTGGTATTCTGTCTGGCGTTTGCCGGTAACCAGATGAAACGCAAGAACTATTGGACCTTGAGTTTTTGAGTGTTACAACGAGCCAAAAGCGTATAGTCCTTTTCCATCTCACGGGATGACATGACTCTTTCTTGTCCATTTACTGTGTACTACTACTAAAGTCTGTACTTTGGACCATCCTATTATATAGCACGGGCCAAGATCTGGCCACTAATGCGATCGATCCAGAAGGACATTGAACAATGAACAAGGTACATGCAACTCAGTAACTCCAGGAAAACGTACTGAAATGACAGGCAAAATGACTGAATGGCTGATGAGAGGCACGCATCATGGTGCATTGCCAAGAAATGCTTACCATGTCCGATCCGCGAAATCCGGTTGTAACTGAGATTGAGCACGCGGAGCCTCGTCAGTTCCCGCAGCCCCTCAATGGCCGCAATCTTGTTCCTCGACAGGTCGAGCGAGTGCAGGCCCTTGGGCAACGATCCCGGGGAAATATGAACTGCAAAACGTTCACGTACATTAGCCCAAGAATAATGGAATTTACATGTACTTGTTACAGTACAATGTGATTTGGACATGTACTCTTTAACACTTGTGTTACTGCCAAGCATGACTAGAATTTACCGATGAAGTTGGCTGATAGATTGACTGCCCGGAGGCTCGAGAACGCCGCGATCACCGGGACGACCTTGAGCCCCATGCCCGATATGTGCGCCACGGACGAGAACGTGTTGAGCGTCTGTATGATGTTGTTCGCCTGGATGGCCTCGTCCGCCGTGCGCCACCGCGATTGCGCGTGGCCCTTGGCCCCCGACGACGACTCCGTGATCCCAGGGCAATGCGGGCGAACCGCGCCGTCGTCGTGCTCAGTGATGTGCTCCTCTTCGATGTGGAACGAGCCGTCCCCGAGGCTGTTCACCCACGCGCTGACCCGGTCCAGCGACGAGGCCTCGGCCGAGAACGCGACCCACTGGTTCGGAATGGGCTCTTCCTCTACGGCGATCTCCTTTTTCTTGGCGTCCGGCACGGCGGTGCCCGTGTCGAGCGTGTCGGACGTGTACCCGTCGTGTTGCTGGGGCATGTCATCTGTGTCCGCGGATGGCAAGGTTGGTATGCCCGCGCCCGGCCGGTGCAGGTTCCGGTGGCTCCACAGGAACAGCCTCCACCACAGCTTCCGGCTCCGGGACGGGAGCACCTGGCTCGACGACCGCTTCTTCAGCATGACGCGGTCGGCGGTGCACGACGTCTTCAAGGACGCCGTCGGGCTGGCGTCCGGAGCGCCGTTGGGGGTGGTCAAGCTTCCGGCGGGCAAGGTCATGATGTCATCGTAAGAGCGTGACTTCGCCGGCAGCAGGTCGAACGCTTTCGAGCCAGACCTCGCCGTCTCGATGTTGGAGCACGAGCGTTCTAGTCTTGATGACGCGGCCGGCACCATGCAGCCAACGCCGAACTTGTTAGCGTCCTTGTCGGCGCCGTCACTGTTGTAGCCGGATGAGCCTGCGCCAGCGACGAGGTCGACGTCAGACAAGCACCTCTTTTCTGAGGACTTGTTGCCGTTCTCGTCACGGCCTTCGTATGCCAACTCGGCGACTGTGTCAGCGACAACCTTTGTGCCGCATGCTGGGGTATTGTCACTGCCTTTGACGATGTCCGCGGTGTCCGCCCTGCCCATGAACTCCACCGGCTTCACCTTCGGACAGTCGTCCCCATTAGCATTTTTGGCGTAAGAAACCTCGTTCATATCCTGCAATCACGCCATGGATGACATGCACCAACTCGTTATTTTTTTCAAAGGTACTCTACCAAAATTCACCAGAGAAAACTGAGGTCACCACTGACCTTTGATTTCTTCCTCTTGCCACCGATCAGAGCAGAGAAACAGCTGATCTTGGCCATCTCGGACAGTCACACAGAAATTCTTCAACACTTTTTCAAAAAGATTTCTCCGAAAACTTTGTGCAAGGAATAGGTAGGAGAAGCAGCCAGACAGGCGTCGCAGTTCTTAGCCGTTGTCTATGGGAGAGCCCTTCCGACGGAGAAAAGCGGAGATAGGAACGGTGTCTGCATCCTCCCGTGCCCGCACGTCGGTTAAGGCGCCGTGCGGCGGTGCGGCGGCGAAGGCCAGAGTGATCGGAGAACAGGGGAAGCCGTCGCGGCCACCAGCTGGCGCTGCACGCAGAAAGAAAAGCGTGATCAGATCACTTGACAGCGCAAACTAAGCGCCGTCTCAGCATGTCACGACTAGTTACGAGGATAAGAATCCGCAGATACGTCGAGAAAAGATCAAAGAGGAGGAACTAACCATTACCGGGAACCGATCGAGCCAAGATCGCAGACCAAGAACCTGCTGATGCAACAGCGCTGGTATCTCTCAGTCCGGGTTGGAGTCTAGCAGGAGGGGTGGGAAACAGAGGAGAAGCGGAGAGCAAAGCAAAGGCGCGTGGTGGGAGAGGAGGGGAAGCGGGGACGTGGTACAAATAGCGAGGTAGGGAGGGAAGGGGTCGGTCGAGATCGAAGGCCACAGCCTACCACGAGATGGTGGGCGCCGCCGCGCGACGCACACGCGGGGGAAGCGACGCGGGCGCGGCCGGCGCACGGCGGCTTCCGACGTCACCCCGTCCCATTTTGCGAAGTGTGGTGGTTTTGGGCCCGTGCGACCTCGGGTTCGGTCACGTACGTAATTGTTTTGAGTTTGACTTTGATGAGGAGATAGAGTTTTCTTTCGACAGCGTGCTTTAAAATACTTTGGCCGCTTTCACGGATCTGACGTTTGCCTGGGTATACATCCTGTTCGGTGCTGTCGGGTTCGAGTAATACCGTCCCCGTCTCGAAATCCACCGTTCATCCTGTAAATAACAATTCTCAAGACTCAAGTCATAACTGCAACGAGATGAACGATCAGCTCCTGTACATGGCACGTGCTGTTGGACTTGAGGGCAATTTGGAATTTCCTAATGTGTTTTTCAAAAAAAAAAAAGAAGAAGTGGGGCCCTTGTCATAGATAGGGAGAGAGAGAGAGACATTGTTCTTTTAAGGCATGGCCGGCTTCTCTAGTACGAGTGTGCGCAAGAGGTGAGGGTCAGTTCGATTCCCACTCTGTCATCCCGATGAAATCCGTGGCGGCCATTGCTGGCGCAGCTATCTCCCTCTTCCTCTTATACTTAGGTTTGTTCTTCTCCCACGAGTTGAACACTTCCTTTTTTTCCCATTTACTACCACCTCTTCGATTTGCTCGCTTGATTCGATCGGAACCGACTAGCAGCTCCTTTCCGATGAGTTGCGACGGTAGTCCCAAGCTCATCTCTAGCAACCTAAGGCCCTTACCAACCCCAGTGAGGGCAAAGCTAAGAAGGAACCGGGGCACGGTCGGCGTTGGCGCTGGGTCCTCGCCAGACTTGCACACTTTGACTCTCTCGTGGAAGGGCTACAGGGCAAGTGGTGTGTGGTTGGCTCCGACCTGTCTTGGCTAAGACCTTATTGTAGGCGTGCTCTTCTGAGTGTTTGCGTATGCTCGGTTTTTTGCTTCGGTCTTGTGCAGCATTCTTCAGAACCTCGACTTCTCATTCATTGTGGGAAGACAGTTTTATATCTCCAAGAACCATGCCAGTGACTGCGGTTCAAGCGACGGCGATAGTTTTTCTGGGTTGGCATCATCCTCGATGTGCCTAGCTGAGTTTGTTCTAGATAGCTTTGAGTGCTATCTCGGTTGTGAGTTATGGTGCCTTAGGTTGCATATTGAATAATATGTCACATTGTGCCATACTAGTGTAGATTCATACTTGTTTTTTCAGTTAATTAAGCACTAGTGTTGAGAGAATTGACATGATTAATGATGAGCTTGTGATTGCTCGATGAGAATAGGGTGAGAGACCCCCATTTAAAGCCGTACATTGATTAGGGTTTTTTATTTTATTATTATTATTATTGTTATTATTATTATTTTCTGAGTGCTACATGATTAATGATGAGCTTGTGATTGCTCGATGAGCATTAGGCTATGTTCGAATAGTGTGATAGTAATTGAGTTGTTCTAGGCATTGAACTGTTATTGTCAATGATCTCTCTTGGTTCAGCTGGCAGCCTTTGATTCGTTACCACTGTTGTAGAGTAATTAATTGAATTTTGATAATTAGCTTGCTGTCTCTTAACTTCTTTTGTTAATTTCCAGTACTTAGTTTATCTCTTGTTGGCTGTTTATCAAGTATTTTTAGATATCTTGTCAATTAATTGTCTGGTAATTAAAACAATTCCATATTTAGGTTATTTATGGTTTTACTGTCACACTATTAGCAAATTAAAGCCTATAAAACTTAAATCTTAATTTGAACAATATGTTAATTGAGTGTTGTCATTCACTTGCTCTAGCCGATATGATTTAAATTATATATGGCTTGAGATTACATTATTATCATACGATAATTTTATTTGTACTCTTGTCATTATTCTTTGCTCAGAATCATATATTTCGAATAATCGTCAATTTTGGAATTATCGATAAATTAATGCTAAAACCGTACTGTTTACAACACGTGCTACCGTCAAGTCGTGCCTCGTCGGTTTCGATCGAGCTGCGTCACATACGAACCTGAACGCGAACATGAACCTCCGGGAGAAATGTTCCGAAATCAAGCGGGGCGTGCAACGCGCGGCGCGCCCTCACAAAAGTGTAGTTAACTGCAGTTCGGGCCGGGCTGCCAGCTTCGGGACGTGACGGCAAGGGCCACACCATGACACCGGCACGAGCACGACAGGCACGGCGGCATGCCGCGTGCCTGCAAATTCTGGCCGCATCCGCCCCGCCGTTTCGTCCATCTCCCACCCGATACACGCACCCACCTACCTCCTCCCCCTCCAGCCCCCACCCGACGAAGCAACCAACGCGGAACGCCGGTCCAGAATATGCCAGGTTTCGCCCCATTTTATGGCAATTCCTTGATCCGTGTGGGGTGGGTGTTAGCCGGTGCCATTTCCTTAAATCTTTTCGTTGGCCGTCGTCGTACGTAGTGTGTCCCGTCCCTTTCGTCTCTTGTAGTGAGGTTGCGAGCTGCGACTGCGTCGTGATCTTTCGAGTTTTCGCGCAGTATATTGCGACGGGATAACGATGCTCGACTATGCTGCGCACGGCCATTGTTCCTTTGTTATCGCAAAAGCATCTCCTGCGAGAATTAATCCTGCCTGCTCATCTTTCGCTCCACGTCTTTAATTAAGACCAACGATCTTGAAAGTGTGGTAACGACAAAGCTTCTACTGGGGAATAAGATTCGTTGCTAGGAAAAACGTACTACGCATCCCTTAAGCTACCTTGCTAAAGATGCCTGGTCGGATTTGCCAGCTTTCCTGTCATTCCCCAAAGATATCACCAGTCTAGTCTACCTCTCGTGCCGCTGCCACCGTTGAATGATAGTAACTAGTGGTTAGTTTAGGATTTGGTTATGCTTCGAGTTAAGTGGTGAAATGATTTACATTTAAACTGAAGTCTACCATATCTAAGGTATAACTTCGTCCCTAACAGTAACACCTAGTTGAGCTCCTGACATCCACAGGCGCTACAATGATAGTAAATCCTCGACATGCCTGAGCACGACCTAGCTGGTGATCACGACCAAACCCACAATGTACGACCACACAAGTCGCAATCACGGCTTCCATTCTACGGTTACTCGTCCATGGACAAAACTAGAGAATAATTTTGTCTCCATCAAGGTGCCTATCTACTTTTAAGCGAGCCATTAAGTCGTGTCATTATCTACGTACAGGAACCAATGAAATTTGGCGGAAATGAACAACCGTCCGTTGCTACCATTAGGAAATTGACACTTGTTTTCATGTGAAAACAGCCTGAAAATTTTCAACTGCAAATAGTGATGGGTAAATTACTGAACTTTCTTACTTTTCAAGTAAGGTGTCCGTGGTTATAACGGTGTTCTAAAAAAGTAATACATATAATTAAACATGAGGTTGCAGATTTATCTCGGGCCTTATATTATGTGAAAGTTTTTTCTTAACAGGATGGCTTGCAAAACTCAGGACAATTTACCTTGTGCTAAGTGATTTAATAAAAAATTTTGACACTAAAGCTTCTTTTGCATTTTCTAATCTCTATAAGAATAATTGAACTATTTCTTGCGGCACTCCTATATTTGAAGCAAACCCCAAAAAAATTCATCGAAAAAACAGTTGATATAATTGGCCTATACTATCTATGATGAGTCGTATCTCGTACCTTGTACGAGGACGAAAAGGAGAAAGCGGTGAACAGATAAGTTCTATATTAGTAGAGAGACTTTACAATTTAGACTGTAGTGCAACTGGTTGAGTGGGGGCTGGATGGAACTTACATATTACGTATGCACCTTTCCGTGGACATTTGTTGAAAAGAAATTTCCGCACGGGCGCAAGTCTTTGGTATCCCAGTAGGACGTTATTTTCGCTCGTTTGTCATGCCTGCAGTAGTTTGCTTGCGAAGTAGAACTGCTTGCGAGTGAATTGTCATATTCAACCTCGAGGTCCTCGACCGGTCCTATTTGGGCATATTCCATGGTGATTTGCCTTTGATCGGAGTCACAGACCTTTCTTTAGGTCTATTTTTCATACGTCAACCCTTTGGGCAGGATGTACCGGTCCAATAGCTGCGGTGAAACCATAACCTAAGCGCCCGTTCATTCTGACTTTTTTAGTTTTTTATTATTAATTTTTAACTAAAATTATACTGTAACAACTATTAGTTTATACCGAGTCATTTAATCTAAAAAACAAAAATAAGAAAAAAATAAAAAAACAATGTTATACTTATATCACCACAAACAATACAAAGAAAAAAACAAAAAAACAAAATTAAAAAGCCAATATGTTTATTTTAGAAACTGAAGGCGCAACGAACAGGCCTAAATCGGACAAGAAATTCGCAGCAAGTTAGGCAGGTTGAGCGAATAGCTGAAGTACTACTGGCGTGTAGAATTTTAACCGCACGCAAAACTAACGATGTCTTGGTTCTTACTTCCTGCTTAGCAGTAGTCCCCCTATAGTAGTATATGTTTTTCTCAGGAGGCCAAGGGAAAAGGAGGCAATCTCGGCTTTTGGGAACCTCGGTTACCACAACGGAAGGCTTCTTGGCCAATTGAGCACAGCATTAGCATGTACTACTAGGATTAAACTATTCTTGGTAGTAGCACCGAATAATTCTTTTTTTTCTATTTAGCAAGTCACATCTCACATCCATCTGAAGCTCTGAAGAACATCCTCGTTGCCTTGTGAAGCAGCAGCAGGAAACAGGGGGCTTAGAGAGCCGATGAGCTCACAGCACCAACGGCGGCTTCCCGACGGGCGCTAGTGGCGGAGGACGACGAGCGGCGAGAGCTGAGTCCGGCGACGATGAGCTCGCGCGGGTGCTGGGGAGTGGGGCGGTGTGGAGCGAGAACGGAGAAAGGAATAAAGAAAAAGGCAAAAAAATTCTAGCCTAATGGGCCCGTATATACGCATGGCCACAATTCGCTACCTTTAAAAACTCTACTAGCCTACAAATTCCAGCCCGTTTCGATCGCGATGGGCTTCTCCAGTGCGTAATGGGTAATTCAACGTAACGAGTCTCCTATGCAAAACGTCCATCCATCCACCGCTCCATCATGATCGATTTGGTCCGCTTAAGACTATCGGACGGTTCTCTTGGTGGCCAAGGAATTGTTGCGATCCCATCGTCGGGGGAGCTAATAGATAATTCAACATAATGGAGGGTTTATTTCGCAAAACATCCCTCCACCACTCCACTCGGATCGATCTGGGCCGCGCAATATGATCGGACGGTTCACTGCGACTCCTCTCGTTGATATGTGGGGACAGTCAGCAGCAGCTGCCGCCTTGTGATGCGAGCGCCCGACCTCCCTGATCTGGAGGATGTGGATGGCCTCCCCATCGACGCTCTCTCCAAGAACGATCTCGATCGTCTGGCACTGACTGTTTCCGGTCCGGGGGCGCCGCGCTAGGCCGACGTCCCGCGATGCCTCCGGTGTCGGCCGATGCCGCCCGCGAGCGCTGTACTGGTGGGCTCCCTCTTGTCAGATGCAATTAAGGTGTCACTTGGTTGGACTGAAATAAGCTGATTTAGAGCTGAAATAAGCTGATTTATGACTGAAATTGTATTATAACTGGTGGTGATTTATTTGACGTAACAAAAGTAAAAAAAATAAAAATAAAAAACAGATTAGCCCATCACAAATAACATAAATGAATATAAAAAAGAACCGATAAAAAACTCAAAAAAGTAAAAAGTAGAAAAGAATACAATTTAAAAATAATAAAAAATAAGTTAAAAGTTAAAAACGACCCTGGTGGTTACTGGTAGTCCCTCGAGCTCCCTCTGTCAGATGCTGTCGAGCCCTCGTGGTTACTGGTAGTCCTGGAGGGAATCTGATCAATCATTGCAGTTGCATTGACGTCGGTATCTTACCTCCCTAGATCCTAGCCAGATGCAGTTCACTGATTCACATGCCCATCTCAGTGTGTTTGTACATGGACATTTATTAAATCAATTAGTGTGCAGTCGCTAGAATACTGTTCCCAGTGTATGGTATTGGCGTGTTTTTGCCTTTTGGTTCTGATAATGATTTTTGATTTTTTTTAGAAATCAAATAGCTAAATGTTGAAGTGGATTGTTTTCTTAAAACAAATTCTCTACATGGCTTATTGAGTCTAAAATTATATGCATCATCTATGACGGTCTCTTTACCGTTTATTACTACCTCAAAAATCATAGATAAAACTACCAGCTATAGTTTAAAAGAACATATCCATGATTGCTGTCCCTTTGGTGAATTATTGATTCGAGGTTGATACGTTCAGTGCGTCTGGACGACTGACCTGTGGGCATGTGGCTACTAAGCTTTCTACAGGTCAGTAATAAGAAAGCTTTCTTTTGCTCAATGGTGCTAATCTTCGGGAAAAGACCTTCTCACACTAACTTTTGTGGCTGAAGGAGCAACGGTTAGTCCAAATCGGCAGTGATGTCCTGATTGTGCATATAGCGAAGAGTAAACATAGGGGTTGTTTGGTTGCCTGTATCGGGATGGTTCGCACCAGTGCATGCAGGGAGATGGTGTTTGGTTGTCTGCATCGGGGTGAGAGCCTACACGAGCGGATGCAAAAAAACAACTGGAGCCAGGCTGAGGACAAACGCGGCTGAGGACCTTCTCTACTCAGCCTGGCTACGCTCATGCAGCTGCATCAGCTCATGCAGGCAACCAAACAGGCATGCAGGGCTTCATGTGTCAAATGCAGAATCAGCTTGCTGTTTCTCAGTTAGGCTTTTATGCTATCCATCTTCCGTAATAGGAGAGCATCATATTGCGGAACAAACTCGAAGATCGAAATTTCAATCAAATATCTGATTGGTTGAAGGAAAATACCCTAGTGTTGATATGGGTAACAACCCCCAATTACATAAACACATAGTGCATTACGCATTGCCTGTACTAGGAAAAAACGTGAAAAAAAATCTTGGACGCACATGCAATGCACCCAAAAATTCTTTTGATCGAACTCAATAGTAGTTAGGAGATTGCAACCAAGGATGAATTTGATCTTAAAAATCTGCAGCTCCACACTACATCACATGTAGTATACATCAATGAATTTGTTTTATCACAATTTTTTTGGGATAAGTGCATCGTGTACAGTTTGAAGGGGTTAGCTGCCCAGACCGGTAGCAAGTCTGCACAACACCTCAACTCCCAAATCAGAGGAACAAATACACAAATACAAATAGCAAAGGAAGTAAGGCCGTAAAATTGCACACGAATTTGCAAACAGCGGGTACGGCAAGAAAAGACTGTTGAGGATCCCATGCAGAACAGCAGAAGCTTCATGCCTTTGAAACAAAATTTTACTCGAAGCCAAAAGGCTCCAAGATAGAAGCATCTCTCTATACATGATAAAGGTTTTAAACAAACATTATTCCAGGATTGATACAACCTGTACGCATAAACCAAATAACAGAGAAATAAATAGAAATAAGAAACCTGTGGACTTCTGCAGCTATAGCAGCCTCGGCAAAACTCACAGTTTTTTATTGCTAAAAATGGATTAAACCATAACATCTAAAGTTGAATGGTCTTGCATTCAACTTATTCTAATTTACCGAATCTTCTATGTTGTCAGAAGCAGGAAGTATGGTGACAAAAAGGAAAACTGTATAACTAATTGCGAGACTGAGAAAGGCATCAGTTTCCTTTAGCAAGGCTTTCATAGAAGAGTATGTAGCCGTTATCAGTGTTACCACTGAACTCTTGTGCTGAGCCAAAGAATGTCTGTACCATGGACTCATCAGTCATCTCAACATTCTCGTCATCAAAGAACAACCAGTGGTTGTGGCTCTTTACCAAGCTGATATAGTGGCCGTGATTTGGCCCACTTCCAACATGAACTAGCACAGCAAAAAGGGAATATTCCAAGTCTGAGTTGTCAACAGTGTTGATGAGTTTAAGCTCCAGAGGGAAAACAACTCGGTATGATAGCTTTTTGTAGCGGCCAAGCTGCTCAATGTACTTGAAGCGCTTGAGATGAATTACCAGGATGTTTGGTGGTTTCTTTACCTTCATCCTTTTCTGTGCTTCTTGTAAACTGAAATTAAGAACACTTTCCATCACAATCCAAGATAAATACAGATCATCCAAATGTATGAAAATGCACAACTGATACAACAAATTCAATATAAGAATATCAGAGAAAAAATGACAGTCATAAGGAAAATGAAATGTCTGCCAACATAAAAAATACACATAGTAAAATTAAGCAAAACAAGCAGAGGTAATAACTAACATGACCAGAGGCCACTGATGCTACTCTATCGAATCATTATGTGTGCCACTGAGTGTCGCCATGTTACAGAATGTCAACCACCAGGAGGAGATAGAGATATCGGATATCACATGAGGAAACAATGAGCAATTAAAGGAACGGGAATAACATACCTGCAGCATTTGTCACAGAAGAACTTATCCTCAGCATTCAAAGTCTCTGTTGAGCTGAAGTTTTTAAGACAGCTGGTGATTGAACTATTTTGTTGGATATTCAGGCTCAGGTCAAAAAATGTTTCATCTCTGTCAGTGACAGTTTCACATCTTAGACATCTAGTTTCATTAGTCAATATTCCCTACAAAAATAAAGAGTAAAAGGCTCATCTCCACTACTGTAGTAAGAGCAGAAATTGGAGTGCACACACGTGTGCACAAAAAAGCATGCTGGCAGGCATGGATGAAAACTCACCTGGAAGCATTTGTGGACCAATGTAGCAACTGGTTCTTTATGACTGCGAATGGGTTGACCATTAATAGGGCCATTTGAATTCTTTTGCAAAGAGGAATTTTGAAGAGCTTCTCTAACAGTATTAGATTCTTTCTCAAGAATGTCAACTAGCTCATTCAGCAAAAAAATCAGAAATTCATGAGCATCCTGTAAAATATGATAGTGTTTCAGTCAATGGTCAACTCCCAGGTAGACCTTCCAAAGAAGATGTACCAAAAAGAGTAAAAGACAGTAACCCAAACTTACACTAACATAATAAGGAAATGTAATATAAATGGCATAAGCTTGAAAGTGAACAAAAATCTTCTTTGCAACAATGAAACCCATATCTATTCTAGGTGTTCCCGAATGGTGAAGCATACTCATATCTCATCAGCCTAGGATTCTCAGTTTCTCATTGAAAACTAGCCAAAACAGATATGGCCCTTGCCAAAAATAAGCCCAGGACCAATTCTAAACCACTAACAATTTGCCATATAGAGTATCTAATGCAAACCCATCTCTAGGTGCTATCTTGAAAACTCACATGTGGACCATTGGGTGACATACATAATTTCTCAATATGTGAGGGGGGTTATTGCAAAATGTTCATTCATGTGACCTTCAAGTGCATTTAAATCTAGTCCATCCAAATCACATCCAATGATCCACATTATGAGTTTGCATATAGCACCTAGAAATAGGTTTGCAATAGAAATCCCCCTACTTATTGAACATTTTTTCAATCTAGAGTAATCAGTTTGTTGTACTTTGTAAGTACTTAAATATAGATACTTGAATTTAGTGCTACACATCTAGCATAAACAACTGGAAAAAATAAATCACTGGGCAAAATTCACAACAACAAATCCAGAGGGCCAGAACACATTACTTTAAATGATGATTAAGACCATAATGTGACCGCATATTTTGCTGGAAACTATGGAAAATATATTGATAAATGCATCATTCACCAAATGTATTACCTGGTGCATATAGCTGCGGAAAAGCTCATTCTGTTTCTTCAGTCGTTGTATAAAACGCTTAGGAGCAATAACACCCGTTTTCTTCTTCTGGTTGCTGATCTGCATGAGCAAAGAACAGAATAATTATTTTGTTGCAATGCAGTACGCATTCCTTCTTCAGTGTACTCCAACATAGTCACTTTTATCAAATCATAGCATCTTAAACAAGTAATAGGCCTCCAGGTAAAAGGAAATACCCAATGAACATCAGTTTTCTGACTAACAGATAATAATGAGCATAAAAAGCAATTGTCTAGTAACTATATCATATATATCCTCTCACTACAGAGTGAAACACAAACCTGTTCATTAAATCCTCTCACTACAGAATTAAACACAAACCTGTTCATTAAATTCTCTCACTACAGAGTTAAACACAAACCTGTTCATTAAATTGAAGGGATCAAGCAAGGAAATAACATATCCTGTCCCATGGAACTTTCCCATTTAAGATTTAACAGGCATTGTTCTTATGATCTTGTCTAGGTTTATTCTATTACACATACTTCTGGGCATTGCTCCATAGTCCAAATTGTTTAATTTGACGCAAGCACAACTCCAATAGGTTACTGACAGATGCCAACTTGTTCAAGGAACATACATAGTATACTGCAAGTTTCTCATGAGAAAGTCTAAAATGAACCAGCAACGTTGTTAGAGGTAATTCCATGGTATTAAAAATACATGTCATACACTACCAGTTAACATTCAATCATACACTACCAGTTAACATTCAATCATACACTACCAGTTAACATTCAATGTGTTAATATGCGATTTCTACACGATGCAGCATATGCAGAAAAGTGAGAATAGAATAACAATTACAACAATCAATAGCTGCAACAGTACCTGAGAGAACAGGTCAGCTAAGCACGTTAACATGTTCTCTTCACCATCTCCGGCGCTTTTATGGTCTGCATAGTACTCCAGTAATTGCTCACGAAAAGGAACACAAAAATAAAGTGCCTGCAATAGAAGGAAATAACAATTAAGCCCGTCTCATATGTAATACGTATATAAATAAAGAAAACATATTATCAGCTCCCTTCTCACAATGTTCTAATCAAAATTCAAAACATCTCCCATCCAAAGCAAAACTTCTACATCTGAACCAAATAGCTGACCGTGATATTATACACTCATGTCGACAAATGCAGAAACCATGAGTTCCCCCAATCCCCAATTGTCAAACCAAGAATGCAATCATTCGTTTCAACTTTCAAACACACATTACAATAATCGAAACATGAACAACATCTCATCATCAGACCATCACAAAAAATTAACACAAAAATGCAACCGTTAAGCGGAAAAGAGGCTACTCGACTCTGGAACCATGACGTCGCGGAGCCTGCCCGCTCCCCTCTCACCATCTCGCACACAAGTCTGACGCAAAAGCCGCGACCTTCGACGCAACCATCACAAGATCACATTTACCGCACCACGATCCCGCAAAGATCACACCCCTTCTAATCGTCCGACACGGAGACACAAGAAATCCCACGGAGGTGGCTAGGGGGGATTGAAAGATTCCGGTTCCGGCGTACCTGCAGGACGCTGTTGCAGTAGCAGGTGTTGCCGAAGTTCTCGAGGCCGAAGTAGCGCTCGCCCTCGGGAAGCTGCTCGCCCAGCGCCTTCTCCAGCCTCGAGCTCGCGGCGCCCATCACCGCCCGCGCCCAACTCCCATTGCCCGCTGGTCCACGGCCACGGATCGGCGCGAGGGCTCGTCACTACTGGTTCGGGGTGTGCGATGCGACGCGGCGCGAGGCGACTAGTATCGCTGTATGTATCGGCGTGGCTTCCTTGTCGGGATTGGTTGGAGGTTGGACGTAGTTTTTTTTTAACGGGAACACAGAGGTTTCCACTAACCAGTGGCTCTGGGTATATCGTAAATTCGGGGACCTGGTCCATGAACACCTCAGAACCATAGCGCACAACGCTCGCCCCATAAGCAGCAAGGCTATCAGCCACTTTGTTGCAAGATCTCGGGCATGACCGGACCTCACAGTGAACAAAAGATTCATTCATAAAATCCTTGATACGCTGAAAGATGCAGCCTTCTGGACTCCTGTCCATTGAGTCAGACCTCAAAGCCTTCTCCAAATTTGTTGCATCAGTGTCAAGAATAATTCTGGTCATTCCCAGTTGTGCCACCCTCTTAAGACTTCTCAAAGCTGCAAGTGCTTCAGCATGTATGGGGTTTGTGAGCCGCTCAAGATGTCCACATCCCCCCTCTAAGAACTCACCGTTGCTGTGTTGCGAGCAACAAAGCCCCAACCACCTGACCCCGTTGTAGCACGATAGGAGGCATCAATATTGATCTTGTAGCAGTCAGGATGTGGTGGCGCCCATTTCTGTTCTTTCTTTGGTCTTTTCTCTCCTTCCCTTTTCTTCAGCTTCTCAAAGTCTATCACATAGTAACTCACAATTGAGCATAATTCTGCTGCGGACATTCTTTTTTCCCCCACATTTGTTTTGTTTCTGGCCGACCACCATTTCCAGAGCAGCACCCAAACTTTCTGTTGTGTAGCAGCATCCATCTTCCAACTTTCCATAATTGCTTCCTTTCCTGATTTGCACTCTGCAAGCTTCAATCTGATTTGCTCTAGGTCCATTAGCCGCCAAATTTCTTTAACCCCATGGCATTTGAAAAAAAGGTGACCACAATCTTCATCCATCCTGTGGCACATGGGACAAATTGTTTCACGCTTCACTCCTCTTCTAGCTATGTTCCTTCGGACTGCCAAGCTATTATGTGCAAACCGCCATAAGAACATCTTGACTTTGTTTGGTAGCGGTAAGTTTCAGAGTTTCTTCCAATCAAAGGCTTCCCGGCTTTGTCCCCCCATTTCTGAAACTGACGCATCTCTTCCTCTTTCATGCTCTCTCCGCTTTACAGCCACCTTGTATGCAGATTTTACAGTAAATTCCCCTTTCGGATTGTAGTGCCAAGCTGGCCAATCATTAGTATTATCGTCCGTCGCCATTGACAAAATCATATCTGCATCCCGCTGCCAAAAAGTATCCTTCACCAGATCTTCATCCCAAGTGCCAGTAACCGGGTTGATAAGTTCAGCAACTTTAGTCAGTAAAGATGTCCCTCTCGGGGTGGCCAGCTGACGTGTAGCCCCAAGTGGAATCCATGGATCAGCCCAAATATCCAGAGAATTTCCGTTGTCCACCCGCCATATAATCCCTTCCCTGAGAAGTTGAGCGCCTTGAAGGATGCTCCTCCAGGTGTATGAGATCCCATCTCGTGCATTGCATTGCAAAATGTTGCTGTTAGCAAAATGTTGGACGTAGTTGAGGGAAGGGAAGAAATGGGCAAATAAAGGCGCATCGCAAGGGGAGTCAAATCCCCGGAAGTGGACATTGCTGTCTCGTGTGTGACATCTGCAGCCGACCAATTTCATCGTGCCTATCTTAGTCCCGTTTATTACGGTTTTTTAGTCTTTGCCTGTTGTCTTTTAATTAAAATTGTACTTTAATGCCAGTTAGTCTTTTCTATGCCATTTAACTAAAGAAAAATAAAAAACATTGCTATATGTCTTCGGACAATACAAAAAAAGAGGAAAAGCAAAAAAGAAAAGGAAATCTAAAAAAGCAAGAAAAAAATAGAAATTAAGAAGCCAATGTATTCATTCTGACTTCTTATTTTTAAAAACCAGATGCTGAAACTGAAATAAACAACAAGACCTTAATTCGACGGTCTAGAAATGTAATAGGAGCAATCATTGTTGGGGACTGAATGCAACTGAGCTCTAAAAACTAGATCACCATAATATTGAAAATCAGGACTTAGTCATTAATGCTTCTTCCATCTCGCAATATAAGGCTCTGCTCGGTTGGACTGAAAAACTGTGGATTATAGCTGAAAGTTCAGAAAAAGATAAAATTTATAAATAGTGAAAAATAAGCCAGAAGCTGAAATGAGCAGAGTCACGTATACTTAAAAAATACATTATTTAATAAATATTTGATAGGATTGAGCCATAATTATTCATATTAGATAGACATAGCACACTTTCTATTAGAAATAAATATTATCTAATTTCATTAAATATTATCTAACTAATATACCTCTTAGATATACATGGCAGACTTATATTGCGAGATGAATGAAGTAATTAGTACCATGCCTGAGAAAAGAAGGCATAAAAGCCATGGCTTTGGGGACTATTGATACTCCAAAAGGGCATATACAAACTTTATCACAAGAAATTTTATTTCACAAGACGAAAATCACAAGAAACTGTCTCATAAGAAATTTGAAGTGATGCAAATGGTATAAAGGAGAGCTGACCCGGATAGCACAATTGAATTGATTAGGGCTCCAACTCTGGAAATATATCGTAGTACATCAAGCTCAATAAGTTACAATACATATGTCCTAAATATGGTCATTTCAGGGCATAGTGTTCCGATAAATCAATTGAATAAATGTATGCTTTGCTGTACCCACTAAATCCCGCTTGATGGAAAGAGCCTCCTGTACAAGGCTCATTGTAAGCTAGAACCCTTCTAATGTGCCTAACTACTCTTGGACTAAGATAACAATACCATTAAAACATCTAGATATCTCCTCTCTCTACAGGCCAGCATGCTACTCAACATTTCTTACTTTCGTCGTCAGATGGAGGCGGCACACCAAATACCCAGTCAAGGACATTCAAGTACTTGGACCGAAAAACTTCTCTTTCCTGTGCATAGCAGTGCATGATGATTGAAGTAGCCATACTGAATACCACTACATCGGCTCGCTTTATCTGCAGTATTGGAGGGCAGAGTCCTGCATCGGTCATGCATGTGAAAAAGCTTTCGATGGCTCTGGCAAGGCAGTACAAGGATATCTCAATTCTCCTGCTCTTCTTCTCGATAAGCAATGCCAGACCTGTTGGAAACTGTCGTAGGAGAACAGTTTAGTATCTCAAAGATGCAGGATTAGCATTTATCGATACGGAATCCATGAGGTAAAATTTCAGCCTTTGCTTACCGTGCCAAGTACAACAAGTGGAGTATTGCAACTCTGGAAGATTCTAAAAAGCAGGCATGTCCAAGCCCTGAAAATAGAGAAGGAAACACCATGAACTGTCGTCCCAACAAGAAAGGTTGTCGATACATCTACATGCCTACCATAAGATGGTAGGAGTTGAAAAATAAAAAATTGCGAACTCACCATGCAGATGCGCAATACACTGAGAGGAACAGGCTAGATCTCGCTGTTCCTAGAAGACTCTTCCCTAATATTGTGTAAGGCCTGCATTTTGTGAGGGATGCTGACACATTTAGATAAACTGCAACCTGATGCAAAAAACTAGAGTAGGCGGCATGACAGCATGAAACATGGTTGCCCTCGGGACATCAGGCTCAATAATGCAGGGTATGCATGCTTTTTGGCAGCAAAAAATGTCTTCCCCAAATATTAGAAACCAAACATGTAAGTGTACATGGTATTACTGTATACCTTTTCAAGAGATCCTGCCGATGAACTACAAGTGCAGGAACTAGGTAGACTGGCACATAGACAGGAACTGCTCTTCCATATGCTTGTAACAAGAATGAAAAAAAATGTCCTGTACATGATTGATTACCATGCACAATCTGGATTGAAGAGAGGAGATTGGATCACAGAAATTTTCAGATTAACATAAGAAATGAAAATGAAAAAATGGCTATAGTTTAGCTAGGAACAGTTATCTCATGGCAAAATGTTCAGCTGTAAATCTTATCCTTTGGATTGCATGCTTGATAGGCTAAACTTCTAAGTATAATATGAATGTGATTCAATCATATGGGACAACATGATACCAACAAATTTGTAGTACTTACTGAGCAAGGCACTTTCATATTTGGATCTAACTTTAGGTCAACACCAACAGATTTGTAGTACTTCTCGATACCAGCTAGGTTAGTGAAAGCAGTGTGGTTGACTATTTCCTTCACCCCTTGCAGAATAACAACATCCTTCCCACCTTGCTTGTTTAGAAATGATTTATATGATGATGGCAAACTGTCCTGCTTTAGAATGTATGCCGATCTGCAGAAGAAATAATATAGGCAAAAAATCACTATTCTCACATGCTACTGAAAATGTTCTACAAACTACATATATGATATATACATACTACTCACCAATTACCCATGCATGATGCATATCTTTTTCGATGGTGTAACAAATGATTTAAATTATTGTCATAACAAGATGACAAGGGAAATACCCCTTGCATCTCAAAAAAGTTCTTTCACATGCTTACATTATATTGCAATCTCAATAATGCACTGTACGAATCATGACTCAATTTTTCGGACTAGCAAAGCAATTTGTGTTGTTTTAAAAAACCTGCATTCTGTTTTACACATTTCCTCAAAGATGCCCCTAACTTGGACATGTGGCTTTTCCTGACATCAAAATGTTCCTTTTTCAATTAAATTTGATGCCTATACAGATGGAGGAGCATTTTAGATTCTCATGGACATGAAACATTGTATTTTAGGTTCACAGGCATTTTCGATGACATTAACAAGATGCAAGACATTTTAAATTATGCTAAAGAATGGCATTGGGTGTACTTAATTACATTTATTTGCTCATTTTCTTAAGAAAGTAGCTGTTATGTGTCAGGAATAAGGTATCATATGCTAAGGGTATTTATGGTATTTCCTAATTTGTAGGGTTTAGCTTTGTGTGTCATATGTACTCTATATATATAGCCCTTTGGGTAGGGCGCTCGCTCTCATCTAGCCATCGGCAGGGCTTTTCCCTGACATGGTAGAGAGACTCTAAGGCTTGATTTTAAAAGGAGACTAAAAACTTTATTTATTCATTATTTGATTATGAATGATACAACTCCTGTCTTTATATAGATTAGGTTATCTCCTAACAATATAGAAACTAACACAATCCAATGCAACCAATTAATTAAAGATAACATCATATCCATACTATCTAAATATAAAGATATGCATCTATCTATCCCTAATATGAAGATATGCATCTAATTATTCCTAATACGAAGATATGTATTTAACTATTCCTAATATGAAGATATGTATTTAATCATTCTTAATCCGATCGTTACAGTGCACGTGGTACTGTTCACATGCTACAGTACATATGGTACTGTTTACGTGCTGCAGTGCACATCTCGCCGGATCTTGAGCCATAACAGTCATCATATCCAAACAACATCGTCCACTGAATATCCTTGAATATAATAACAACAGTTTCTACGCAATCTCTATACAAACATACAATAGTGACATTGACATACACAACAACTAACATATACAACTACTAGAACCTACATATGTTTAGGAATTCTGAAAGGAAACTTACAAAATTTGTGCAGACGAAAGACACATAAGGAAGACATCACCATGTGACCAAGTCAAAGGTTTGCAAATCTTTCCAAATCTTTTGCTCTTTATTCCACAACGGGATGCAAGTACAGCAGCACGCATGAGAATGTATATTGCCAAGCTAGTATGCTGCGTGCCCGGCCCCGTCAAGAGCATAGAAGGACCAGCAATTAACCCAGCTAATAATGACCTCCACCTTGCTGTTCTGAAGCAACAAGAGTATGGAGTTATACATTATAAAAAAAATGACTGTTGTTACACATGGATAGCATGGAAGAAATAAGGAAACAGAAACACTACGCATTCTGGGAAGTATGGTCAATGAGAAGCTGATGCAGAATGGCAGAGTAGGGGCTGCCATTCAGTGATTTGATAAAATATGTGCAGAAGGCTGGTAGAAGATCGTTGCAACATTGGAAATGTGGTATGATTTAATTTTATGGTCACAAATATGCCGACTTATAATTGTTTTTCCAACTATTGTAAAGCATGAAACCATGTTCGTGAGTTCTAGTTTGCAGTATTCCACAAAGTGAAGTTTCAAAACTCAAAACCATCCAAACATCTTTTTCTCGAAAAGAAAAGGTCTTGCTGTGGTTCTCTCGAAAAATACACCTAGCCGCGGTTCATCAGAATCAATAAATGTGATGATTTGGGACCTGCCGTTTCCAAAACACTCAAAACAGACCCACCCTAGTTCCTAGTTTTCACTACCCTCCAGTAGAAAATGCTAATATTTTAGGTTCCAACAGGTTTAGAACCAGAGGTAGGAGCAGATATTTTTTCCCAAATGCTTTGCCAAACAACACATAACTAATAATAATAACTCAATACACATAACTAATAATAATAATAATTCAATATTCTTTCTTTTTTTTGCAAAAAATACAGTTAGCTGTAACCTTTGCAAATTGCTGAGGTGGTTCGAAGGAACTTATTTTTGGTTAGCAAACTAACCATGTCTCTGATCATGCAGAAGCTTGATCACATAATATTTCCCCATTATCCACAAAAGTCATGCTACCAGCTTATTACCGTTGAATTACAAATCCATGGTCACTGATCTGTTTTGACATGCTACCAGCTTATTACCATTCTGGAAAGGAAAAACAGTAGAGAGGCTGCTAGCAGGTGTTATCCATAACACATGAAAGAACCTCACAGTCCCCAACTACTGAACTCCTCTTTAAATGTGATTCACAGCAAGTTGCCAGAGTTACCCCTGTTTTTTCTTTTCCTAAAGAGTTGTCCACAAAACTTCGCTTCAACCAATCATAGCAAACATTACACCAGCAATCTAATCGAAACTAGCACACCCTAATGCAAGAAGCAAAAGCAAGAAAACTGTAAGAAAACCATATTTTTCCACACTGAGAATTGTTTGCAACTGCAAAAAATTGAGCTCATGTCAAGTGATCCTCATCAAAGCACATCTCTGCAAAAATACTAACAGCAAATAAAAAAAATGTAAGAAAACCATATTTTTCCACACGAGAAATGTTTGCAACTGCAAAAAATTGCTCATGTCCTCGCCAAAATCGACAATCTTTGCTTGCAATTCACAGTGCCAAGGAACTAAGAACAATTTCTATCACAATACAACTGATCCTCATCAAAGCAGATCTCTGCAAAAATACTAACAACAAACAATAAAAAAATACTACTCATTTTATTATCCTTCTCTTCTATAAGAATTGCTCATTTACATCACTCCAACACACAATTCCCACCAATTACGCTTCATTATCTCATATACAAGCTATTATCTTTAATGCAACTACAAAGCCCAATGCCAACTATTTGATCAAATCATCGCCAAAGGAGTCACCCATCACCCATCATCTTCGCTACATGCAAGTCCGCGGTGGTGTTCACCATCGCCACTCATCAAAGCTCCCATCTTTCCTCGCAATAAACAAGAATAGAAGCAAGTATTTCAACAGCGGGGATTCAGAAAGCTGACCTCTTACGCCCCCAGATGGCGGCGATGCACTCGTCGACGGAGACGTAGCTACCGGCGAAGGTCCCCAAGAACAAGCCGTACCTCACCGTCTCCTTCAACGCCAGCACCACGGCCTCCTCGTTCGTCATCGCTCCCGCCTTCCTACACGCATCACGCCACAAGAATTACAAGTTGCAACACCAAGCAGCCAGCTTCTGCGGGGGATGGCGAGCGGAGGAGACCTCGATCTGGGGGAGCGGCGGCTACGGAGGCGTACTAGCACGGAGAAGAGCGCGAGGCCGCCCTTCAGGCCGGAGCCGATGGCGAAGCCCTTCGCCGCCGCCTCCACGCACCGCCGGAGCCACCGGAGCTCGCCCTCCGCGGCGGCCAGCGCCGGCGGGGCGGCCAGGGAATTCCCCGGCGAGGCGGCGCAGTTGCCGTTCGCGGCGCATTGGGGATTCTTCTCCGGCGAGGTGGGGGCCATGAGCTCGACGGAGATGGGATCCCCACAGTGAAGAGGAAGCTTTGCTATCCGGCCTGTGGGCGCAACGTGTGTTAATGAGTCGGAAGCGTTGGCCCGGAAGAATTTAACCGACTTGTTTGCTTTGGGGACTCCGAACTGGATGATGTTTACGTCTGTACCCTGTTAGACATGACTGTCTGACTTACTTACAGCTTACCGTTCTACGCGTGCCAAATACTCGATGACTTCTCGCCAGGCTATAGTTTGTGTAAAAAAAACCTGGTTGTCGAGTAGATGACAGTGTTAAGAACCAAACATGTAAGGCTCATGGACAGCAGACTAAAGTTTCAGACCTCTTGAGTTAAAAAGCCGTGAAATCAAGTTCTAGAACAGAGGATCATGCACAAGAGATTAGCCTTAAGATGGGTATACCAATAACCATAAATAAACAAAGTTCGATTTATGCGCATCGACGCCAATAATATCGCTGTATGCACTGCCTATATTAAACTCAAGATTTTTTTTTCATGTATATCAAACCTGTATTAGGGCCAAAGGGAGTTGCAAAATTTCATGCTACCATCACACATGTGGGGCACAGGCCCGCGTGATTTTAATTTTTATTACTTATAATTCAAATTTATATAGTATGTATTCCTATATATATGAAAAACTAGTGTTTTCATATGTCAAGAACTATATCTATTTAAAAGAAAGAAAGTTTAAACACGATGACAAACAGAGCGAGAAAAGAAAAGAAAAACACGCATGACGTTGACAAAGTAAGACACCCTAAAAAATACGTGTAATAGTAGGTTCCTGACTTCCTAGATTCATCCTAGACCATTCACTAATGGAAGATTTCTTGATCTTAGTATGTTGGTTGATAAATAATTATTTACCATTGAACTTTGTCATGAAGTTAGTTGATGTTACAAAATTTAGAATGCATTACTATCTACTACGTTATTGATGAATGTAGAGGTACAAACGTAGCGGATAATTTCCATCTAACCGACTGACTGAAGGCTTACGAAACGAATACGGAAGGGGTAAATGGGTATCCAGTACTATCCGTGTCTAACTTCATAGAAAAAAATATGGAATAAAATATGTGATGAATGATATCCGTCCGTATATATGCATATGTCAAATGATATAAAGAAGTCTGTTGTGACTTTACTTAGGAACAAGATAACATATGGACGGATTACTACATCTAAATATATAGGGAATATTGAGTGTTTTTCCTTTGACATCTCGGTGATTAGTATCTCTATGCTTACTCTGATTGCACTCTATTGTCCAATGTCCTATGTACAAGTGTAAAAGAAACGAATAATTTTCGTCCAACCGACCGTCCAAACGCTTATGGAATGAATATGGAACAAAATCCGTGTCCGACTCCGATTCCGAGAAAAAATACGGGATAGGATACATGATGAACAATATCTATCTGTATCACTCTGGTTACACTTATAGAAAAATATATTAATAAGTATATATATAGAGTATAAGACTCTCGTATTATTTTTATTCTAGATCTACCGCTGCAATGCCAAATATCAATCTGAACTAGGAGATATTTGCAGGACAACATCGTTTTTCAGATGGTGAACACATTTCATCTCTCTAGCAGTTTAGCCAGATTTTCTAGAGAATCTTAGGTCGCGTCGAGTGTGTCTGCTCGAAATGAAAGTTTTACACGCAACCCCGCAGGCGACACGTCCCCGGTGCAGTTATGCATAGCTGTACGTCCTTGTCCGATCCATTAAAAGGTGCCAAACATGTGGCTGGTGGAAGCTGATGCTTCTTTTCCTTGAGAGATGGTTTGGGAAAGCAAACTGAAAGTGTAAACAGACTCATATACATTATGAGTTTACTACTTCCCAATGGAAGGGTTTCAGTTGAAACTTCAATTACGACATTTCTTGTTACATAGGCTTTTTTTCCACGGAAGAAGAGAAGTTGACTTCAATTACTACGTGCTGGGGCATAGGCCCAGCCTATTAGAAATAAAATTTTGCAGTCTATCTTATTATTGCTATAGTATTTATATAGTGGATTTTTTGCTCTGGGCCTCGGGCCGCGACGCCCCTGATTACATGTCCTGTTGCATATGTAAACATGTCTTATCATGCAAGCAGGTTCTTTTCGGCTATTACCTATATTTTTTAACTTTAGCGTGAGCACTTATGTGAATGAATCAAATATTGATGAACTGTTTTAAAAGTACTGTTATGGTAAGTCACTTCAAAACAGTGGTGGAGAAGAAATCTCATTCCTTTGTTTAAGAGAAGCCAAATGCAAATGAAAAAAAACCGGCCATATGCTTGCACCGATGGAAAAAGACAAAGGTTCAATTACTAGATAACCGAAGGCAGACCAGTGAACACGACAGCTGCTTAACATAGGGACGCTCAGTTGGATCGGTAGTCAGGGAATGCACACGAACGATATGTTGGACGAGGGAAGGACATCCGTTCGGCAGCAAATGGGAAAGGTTGCAGGGTCTTTTCTTCCATGTTAACAGCCACCAACCATGCCACTGGGTCCTTGGGGTTCAGCGTGGCACATCATGTAAACCATATCACCGTTATCCATGCTCAGGGTGGAAGCAGAACAACAAACAAAGGTTGTTCAAGTCTAGCTTTTCTGTGCTGTTATCCCACAGCTCAGGTATCAAATAAGCATATCTTTTGTCGGTGACCGGGATGTCATCGCCTCATCGGTGAGACGCTCGTCGCAACCCTTTCACGAAACCACCCTATCCCAAGTAGTGGCCTTCCAAACATGATCAGTGCCGTCAGAGCCCGGGGAACGCGTGGGTCCGTAATTGCCTTGACCTGATGAAACCCTACCCCGACAACGCCCCCACTCTAACTGGCTTATAAGTCATGGCTTTTGATTTTTGTCACTGTAACGGTTATTAATTTTTTCTGAGTAATTAAATTTAAAAATAAAAAATAAAAAAATTATACCATCACGGGCAATGCAAAGAAATAAGAAGAAAAAAAATAAAAAGGCTAAAAAAACCCTAAAAGGCTAAAAGGCCAAAAAGACGAAACTAAGAAGCCAGAAACTGAAGCCGTTTGAAGTGGAGCCTTAATCATATTGTTGCTACAGATGACGTCCTGAACCGAACGCGTAGATGATATACCAAATTCATCACGGTTGTCAGGCATCGGATCAGGCAGTTGGATGAAACGCACCACGGGATCCTCCTCGTTGAGCACATTGCACGCCACATACCCCGCCAAAGGGCGACCCAGCCCAATGAGTCTCCTCCGACCGTGATCACCTCATCAGTGCTATGGAGCACCACATTACTCCAGTCATCTTTCATGAGGTGGTCCAATTCAAGCGGGGACAAGATAGGGCTCTACTTCTTGGTCCCTCATGAGTAGAGGCAGAGGTTAAAGCTCCAAACATCATCAAAATTCGGTTGGATGGCAGGGCCACGATGTAGTGCTCACCGCTGCCGTCGCCACGGGGCAAGATGCCCAGCATTGAGGGTGGAAGGTAGGTGGAGGGGGCAGCGGGAGCTCCTCAAAGACTGCTTCCCCTGGGTGGCCCTGTAGACGAAGTAATCCCTCCAAACGTACCGGGCCAAGGAGATGTGGAGGCTACCCTCCGCGCTATATGACTTTTGTAGATGTTTTAGTATCGATTTTACGTATATTTGTTTGGGTTTTGGGGAATTCTTGAAGACCTGGCTATGATCACACAAAGAAAAGACACTGAGGTTTTATACATGTTCGGGCTTTCTATTATGAGAATAACAACCCTACTCCTATATGGATATTGCTCAATGAACTGATTATAATACAGAAAGTAATGCGAAAAGCCTTGTTCTACTTCTATTCTCCCTCAGGTCTATCCGGGTCCTCCTCCTCTTTCTCCCTGACGTATATCTTTATTCCCAACGGTTAACGGCTAACCGTGGATTAGGCGCGGGAGCAGGGCTCCTCTTGGCCGAGCGGCGACGAGGGGCGCCACGGTTGCGCGGGGAGATGCCCAAAATGGGCTGCTCGACCTCGTGCGCACCCGATGGTGGGTCGAATCGACCTGGGGCGGGCCGGAGAGCTGCCGGTGGGGAGCCAGGCAGCGGCGGAGCCAGGGGCTTCTTGGGACGGCGAATCCTGTGATGAGAGAGCCATTAACCGACAGGGAAGCCTCTAGGAGCAACCTGAAGCTCACCGGTGCAGAGAACGGGGCTCGGGGAGGTTGGAGAAGGCTGGCGTCAGCAGCTCCAAATGTAGAGGGGGTCGGCCGGCGTCGGAGAAGATGAGGTAGCAAAGATTCAAATTGACGGCGCGGTTGACTTCCAGAGGTGATGAGGGTGCTACATCCGCAGAGGATCAACCGGGGACCCTCGGGATCGGTAGCGGCGGAAAGTGGTCGGAGATGGGGAGAAATGGGTCGCCGGCGATTTTTGGTTCGGGATATACGGTGGGGAAGGGGGGGGGGGGGGGGTAAACTTCTAGCTCCTGTCTTCCTTTTATAGCCGCGGAGGAGTAGTTGGCAGGCGCGGCATTTACTCTTTCCCCCTCTCCATAGCGCACCGAGCTAGGTGGACGTGGCGGCACCAGTGCTGGCCAGGGCGGAGGGAAGGGATGGCTGTCAGGCGCATTCACAGCACTCTAGAGAGGTAATGGCGCACGGGGAAAGGGCGACACAGTGCGGCCATTTGAAAACTGGGTACGGTGGCGCAGCGGCGAAGCCACGGGGCGGCGATTTTACCCGGAGGCGCGGGCGGGTTAGGCAGGAGGTGACGGGCACTTGGAGAGGCCATTGAAGACGGAGGGAAGACCGCCTTTTGACCAGCGAGTGAAAGCCTGGAGGTGACAGCAACCCGGGGTGGTTTCGGCAGCTGGCCATGGCGGCGAACGGAGGAGCGACGCGCGGGGGAGCTACGGCATAGGGGCGGAGGTCTCGCTCTGGTGGAGGTGCCCGGGAATGCGGTGAAGCTGCCACGGGGCTATGGTGCCAGCAGAGGAGCGGAGAAACCAGGGGTGGCTCCACGGGTTTTCTATCGGAACGAGCAAAGGGAGTGATAGGGAGAGGCGTCGGGAGGAGGAAGACGAGGGAGGCACCGGGCTGGGCTGGCCGAAGGCCCAAGCGGCAGGGGAGAAAAGAAATGGGCTGAGGGAGGAAAAAAAGGGAAGGCAGGCTGGGCTGCCAAGGAAGAAAAGAAGAGGAAGCAAGCCGGCCGGAGAAAAGGAAAAGAAAAGGGGTAAGAGGGTTGGCCCATCCGGGAAAACAAAGCAAAAATGAGTTTCTCTAGGGCTGAAAAAGAATGAGGGGAAATTGGGCAAGAGAAAAGGATTTTTCACACTTTTAAATTAAACTCAAAATCTAAATTTTCAACCTAGATTTTTAGCAAATCAACACAAAACACAAAAAAAGGGCAAGCCCAAAAATAGGATGTCACAGAGAGGGAAGGGGTGTGGAGGCGGTGGCATCGGGAGGCGGCGTTGGCAGGGGAGGCGGTGTCAGTGGGGGGTGGGAGGGGTGTGGAGGCGGCGGCGTTGAGGTAGGGGAGGCGGCATCGGTGGGGGAGGGGAGGGGTGTGGAGGCGGCATCGGGACAGGGAGGCGACGACGTCGGGGCAGGGGAGGCGGTGTCAATGGGGGGAGGGGAGGGATGTGGAGGCGGTGGTGTTGAGGCAGGGGAGGCGGCGTCGATGGGGGAAGGGAGGGTGTGGAGGCGGCGGCATCGGGGCAAGGAGGCGGCGGCATTGGCAAGGGAGGCGACGTCAGGGCAGGGAAGGCGGTGTCGGTGGGGGAGGGGAGGGGTGTGGAGGCGGCGGCGTCAGTAGGGGAGAGGAGGGGTGTAGAGGCGGTGGTGTCGAGAGGCAGCGGCGTTGGTAGGGGAGGTGACAGCATCGTGGCAGGGAAGGCGGTGGTGATAAGGGAAGGGGAGGGGTGTGGAGGCAGTGGCAGTAGGTAGGTAGGCGGCGGCATTGGCAAGAAGGTAGCGGCATCGGGGCAGGGGAGGCGACGTCGGTGGGAGGAGGGGAGGGGGTGTGGAGGCAGCGGCATCGGGAAAAGAATGAGTGGAGAGGAGGGAGCAAGAGAAAAAAAATGAAAGGGTTTGCACTTATATACAATGGCATTTTGAGGGTAATTTTAATGAAGTTTAGTGGCAAAGGGTTATTCTGTTTCACAAAAGCCAAAAAAAGCACCTCTCATATGGATTTTGGCTTATAGGCTTAAAGTAGCTTAAGTTTTTTATAAGCCAGCTAAAAAAGGTACCTCTTTGTTTAAGCTTTGACTTTTTTTTGTTTTTAAGCCAGACAAAAAACTTAAACAAACAGGGCCTTAACAACGGTAGGCCTACTCAATGTCAGGTTGTAATATTCCTGGCGTTGTGGTCCATAACCTACCAGGTATAGGCTACATAAAGAGGATAGCAGTAAAAGGTCTTGTTTTCTCAACTCAATCATGGGGGTGATGAACTTGTGAGTAAAGTAAGGCAACTCTGCAGAGTCAAAATTATAAATGATATTCGAATACACCGTACTTTTAGTAAATAAAATTGTGTTTAATTGGTGATTCTAATAGCAAGGCATAAATGTTTTAATAATGCTTTAATCTGGTAACCAACTTGTTTCAACCCCATTTCCCTTGTAAAATTGAAGTTATTATTTTATATTTAAAATAATTGTAAATAAAATTGCATTCACAAATATCTTAATAAAACCATTGTATCTTCGTCACTTAAGAATCTAGGCAAGTAGTTAAATAACGTTTCTCCATGTAACTTATTGAGTATGGTTGGTTGTACTTATACTTACTAAAATATCAACAGAAGAAACTTAAGAAAATAATAAGGAAATCTTTGATGACGACTTTGAAGATTCCTACAATGTAGATGATAATTGGTTTTAGGGTTTATTCTCGCTCAGACACGCCTATAATGTTTCTTTTGTATTGTAATATAACTTTGGGCCGAATGTTCCGCTATGTAAAACTTGGCTGCTAAACCCTAAGTACTGTAATAAAGTTTGGTTTTTATGAAGAAGATTGTGTTGGCATGACGTACACTTAACTACAGTACATCACAGCTGAACAATTCTAGATAGTTGCAAGAAATATCTAACGACCAAGGAATAGGGGTATTACAAATAAAGTCTCATATCTCATGTCATTGGTAATTAGAGGTGACATGACACCTTAGCTCAATTTAAATTACAATTTGACCATGTGGTCACCAGTTGAAACAATTGGAGAATTAGTATTTTTTGGATCTGTAGGAAGTTTCTACGTGTCACTGGACAACTTTTTCAGACTTACGAATGATTTTGGTTGGCAATCTTGTGGTCATACTTCGGCTTAAATAGGATCGAGGTGCCACCTGATCATTAGTTGCTAGTGTGTGGTTTGAACCTCTATTGGCACACTTACACAAATTTAGAGACCTAAATGCGAGTTCAGAGGCCTACATTGCTAGTGTGTGGTTTGAACCTCTATTGGCACACAGACACAAATTCAGATGGCACACCCACGCAAGTTTAGAGGCCTACATCACACTCGTACTCATTTTTTTTGGATGAAAGATGATATATTCGGGGAATATTGCTCGTGGCAGTCGCAAAGATCACGGATTTTAGAAATATTGCTCCAGAACCTGGCAAAACAGGCACTAAAACAAGGACAATCCGGCAAATTTCATGCACATTCAGCCTTTGCTCAATCCAACAAATTGAACACTTTTCATGAATTTTATCATTTAAATATATTTTCCTGAAGATTTACCGTACAAAAAAGCTAGAACTTAATAACAAAAGGTCCAACCAAATTCAAAATATACTAGATGGTAATTTAGCAATGCAGCTAAGGGTTGTCGATTTGGTAACGCTAACAATGAACGCAGGCAGGTAATTTACAAACACACACACACACCAGTTGTTACGACTTGGGAGTTGGGACCTAGAAATAGACAGGCAATGGCATGTCGTCATCCCATAGCTCTTCGAATTCACTCATCAAAAAGACTTCATCCGTGTCTGTCGATGCCTCAAGCATCTTTTCTTGCATAGCCTGTCATATTAAAAGTGAAGAATCGTGTAAGGCGCAAGCCTCCCATAAACAGCATGCCTATAGTTCACTATTCGCCGTAAAACTAACCACTTTGTGTGGAAGAATGGTACTACATAAAACTACCTGTGATTCCTGCATTTTTGTTACAACAGTCAGAATCCTCTGATATTGGTCCCGAGCATCTGGGTACTGAACCATGGACTTCACTCTGGCAAGAGCTTTCTGCATCCTTTCTTCGGTTTGCTTCCGTCCTTCTTGCAAGAAATCATAATCATCCTCGGCAGGTTTATTTTGGATCACATTGCTACTGCTGCTGCTAGTGCTCTCTGCTGCACCTTCTGTAGACCGAAACCCACGTAACCCAACCCCTCGTCGTCTCCAGCGTAATATAACCTTCTCCACTATCCCAACAGACCAAATTATTTTGCGATAATGCTTTCTCACTTGGTGACCTCGCACATGAGCCTAGCCAGTATAAAATAACGAGATTGAGCAAATCATTAGTTATAATAATTGCATCAAGAACAAGAGATACTGCAGTCACAAAGCATGTTAATTGTTAGAACATCATTGTGTGATCCATATCCAACACTAGAAACTACTATATAATTTGTAAATGATATGGTCATAGCTGAAATATTTTAGCATCGCACAGTTCACTGAAAATTTAGTAGCAGAAAATCTGGAAATTTTTGGCGTAGTCATCTTGAACGAATTGCAACAAGATCAATACATAAATACAAATGCTGACCATTCGGAATACTAACAAAATTTCAGTGGATTATTACTCATACAATCAACATACATACCTGGATCTTGACAATTCTCTGTCTAATAAGCAGAAATTCCTTTCTTCTCTTCCATCCACGAAATTTGTTTTGTATTCGAGTTGCAGCAGCATGCAGGGGATCAAGCTGCCATGGTTTAGATGGTTTAACAGACAAGAGTGACAGGGCACGCTCATCTGATATCGCACCATTGTCATCCTCATACTGAACTGCTTGCTTTCTCTGGAAGGATTGCACCCTGAAAACTTGATAGATCCGAGCAGCAGCTTGGGCAGCGTTTCGGACAGCACCTATTGAATCTCCCATCGATCCAGCCTGAATACCTTGACCTGCCAACGGTGAGACACTTCTTTCGGTAACATTTCCAATACCAGATAGACCAGATATTTCTGCTGCATTGCCCCCCATGGCTTCCTTTAGATTGAGGGTCTCAAGATGACTTGTTAAAGAAGACTCTGCCAGGAAACCAGAAATTCCCTTGTGTCCATTAGCTGACGCAAGATCAGCTGGGGTGCTTCCTGACGGAAAATCAGGTGTTGGATCTGTCAAAGCTCCAGGAGCTGCACCTAGTGCTACAAGTGCAACAACCGTCCGCTCTCTGCACAACAGGCCAAACAAGTTCAGTACATATAAAGAGATGTGTGAATTACAAAAATCACCCTCTGAAGCACTTACCTGCCACAAAATGCAGCCCAGTGGAGTGCAGTCCATCCATGAGCATCTCTGAAATTTATATTCACGCCAGCAGTTATTGTTGGTCTTATTGCCCAACCATATCCTAGGGCAGCTGCCAGATGAAGCACACCCTGCCCCTCCTCATCTAACACACTGGGACCTTTGTCACCATCCTCTACTTTATGGAGAAGCCAGATATGTAATTTTTCCTTAATGCAGTTTTCAAGGAACTGATCCTTATCATCAGTGGCAAGCTCATTACCATCAGCCAACTTTAGCAACTCAGACCAGTCATCATTGTTCATCATAAATAAACTTATCTTCTTGCTCAAATCAATCATCTCCTTTGTGGGGTTAGATAGAGTTGCCTGGCACTCATCTTGTTCCAAAGACAATAGTTTATCAAGACGCATCTGGAGATATGTTTTGTTTGTAGCACCATGTGGACATGGTCGAAATTCAAACTCCCGTACTTCACTGCAGGCCAACCTGTTGGAGCATGTCACATAGAAAGGGACCCTGCCTGGTTTTTGTGAGGGAGCATAGCATCTGAGAGTCCCATCTGCTAAAATCTCAGCTGGAACTTCGATTTCTCCAAACATACATGACCACTTGAATCTTTTAACATCATCAGAATTTAAGAATCTACCTGTAATAAGAACCTGCAGGATACAAGAAATTCCGTAAGCAGTTAACAAACACTAAATTCACCCTGAGCCACCAGGACAGTCCTATAACACTCCCATGACTTTCAAACTAGAAAACATGACTGATAAAAAGGCATACCTTAGTCTTTGAACCTGCATATGTCCAGCTTGGAGAAAAATCAACTATGCTAAACAGCTGGTCTTGTGCAAGCACTGGGCCCAGAGTAAATTGATCCAACTGATCGCAGCTTGATGCTTCAATGATATTGTCAGCCTCTTCGCTGTTCCAGTACACTCCGGAACTGGACTTAATTTGGGAATCATCCACTTCAGCAAGTTCTTTGCTCATCCATCTAGTAAAACTATCACTTTTCATAAAGCTGTCCTTTAGGATATCAGAAAGATTAGATGATTGGGTTTTCAAGAGAGGGTAATTGATGGCTTCCTCCAAAGATCTATCATTTTGTTGGAAACTGTCCACTGTAGTAAATGAACCACCAATAGCACTTGGAGGCTGAAATTCAGTAGCCTCACAGTTAAGTGCCATAACCAAATTGAAGCCTGACAATAATAGGATAATACTAGTAGCATGCAACTCAAGCAGATGCAATTAAGCACAGAATGCAATATAACCTACAATAACTTGATGGGATCGCAAGAACCAGCAAGGCAAAAAAGTAGTTCTATCCATAAAATTTTAAAATTACTTGGATGTCAAGTTTAACTAGTTCATATATATGCGTACGTGCGTGTGTGTATATATATAGTAAAAATAACGAGTGCTCCTTGGTGCCCGAGTAAATCTAAAATAAGTAATCGTGTACGAAAAATTTTAAAATTACTTGGATGTCAAGTTTAACTAGTTCAAACAAGTTTGAACTAAATTTCGAATTGTAGTTGCCTTTTTATGATAGTTTAATTGTAGTTATATGCTGATTATATATATAAATCAGCAAAGTATGTGATCTAAATTCGTTCAAAATTTTGAATTTAAGTATATTTTTTCAAAATTATACGTTTCATTTGAATTGCTATAGATGAGTATATACCCTAAATCTGATATTTTCAAAAAATATACCCGAATTTAGATGGAATTGATGCATTTGAAATCATGGTGCCCCATTTCAGCGTCCTGTGTGTGTGCGGAATTCGGAAGGCTATCACCGTAAGAGTCGAAACTATTAATTTGTATAAAATGGACAATACCATATATCCATGCTTTGACAACACTAGGTAGCTGAAAGACCTGGCTATGCTTAACCTCTGCAATATCACTTCAACTCTATAGTTTAGCACTTTTGCCTATGATTCCATTTTCTAATATTGCCCTCGTGAAATCAGTTTAGCAATGATAAACTTTATTTCACAAATTTCTGGAGCAACTCAGATTCTGGAGGTAGAAGTTGACATAACCAAATAAACACATCTCTATGCTAGGAGATTTTTTTTTTAGAAAAAAAGAAGTGATGGTAAAACTCCCCATAATTCTCCTTTTTCTTATTGGTTATGGGGGTGTACCTCTCAACAACAACATGCATTTCAAAGGGTTTATCTCATTTATTTGTTACCTAACGTGTGCTCACTGCACAGCAGCTGCCTACCATTATCAATTCTTGTATTAGGGAACAACATCCACAGATATTGCTACACTTTTTACTATAAGAGAAATGTATATATATGCCATACAGAAATGTGTTTCACGATACCTGCCATAATGGTTCTCCATCAATGCCTGCACCACCTATATCCTTGATACTCAGTCCATTGCTATATACTTCATCAAACGTGAAAGATTCAATTCCAGGGCCTTCTGTAAAAGGAGACTGTTCAGAGGTAATAGGAGCTTGGTATGTAGGCATTTGCTGGATCCCTTTATCAGGTTTCATCACTTCATTCCATGGTGACAGATCAAATTGACTACTAGGCCCATTGAATGCAATTCCAAGACCTGACTCGTGAAGAACAACCGGTAAGTTATTTTGGCCATGAGAATAGAAGCCTGTATTAGGTGCTGTAGCCTGTAATCCTTGATGATTACCTGAACATTATTTTTTGTAGCAAATGAAGGGTTACAAATACATTCAACTTAGGCTCATAACCAGAAGAAATTATTTTTAATTCCACTTGCCTACAGATGATGCAGGAACATAAGGGTTGAAAATAGAAGCATCAATCAAAGGTCCACCTCCATTTTCATGCTGCTGCATCCGAGAGAAAGAGTGGTATCCGGCTCCTCCCGAATAAACATCTGCTGCACCGAATTTTGCTTTAGATACGCTGTGCATAATTGGAATATGTATCAGTGAAACTATTTTAGTGGATTTTATGCACAACAGAAGAAGATGACAAAACAGCTCATAACCTGATTCTGTTTCCTCGTATTCGGAGGCTTGTCCGCTAAGTGAGCTTTCACCTTCTGTAGTTTGTGAAGGCAACTGACTTAAAGGGCTATCCACACGACCTGCTTGCAGCATGTCATCATGTCCCCTACTACGAGAACTTGATTTGCCAGCCTGATAGTCATATCCACATACGAGAGGGTAAAATGAAACTTTGAGCAACTTATTTTCAGGAAGAAATGCTTTTCTTCACAACAAATAAGGCCATGATGACTTTAATTCAGAGTTTACGCCCAAGACAATTAAAAAATTTAAGTAGCCAAAGTAAAAAGGTAAGAATGAACACCAAATTGACTACTCAAATGAACAGCGGGTTTCCATAATAGGTTTCTATATGTTTGAGACCAATCAATGTAAAATGGTCAGATTAAACTGTTTATCATCAGATATAGTTTTCATGTGATGCCCTCCTGGGAGTAATACAAGCATAAATGCACAATATTGTTAGAAAATATGCAGCCCCATTTCTTACTCTTTTCAGTTAATTTTACTCCAAGAACCTGCTATTGTTTTACATTTCCATCCTGTTACCAATTGCATTATTAATAAATAATAATATGTGACGCGGCCACCTAATAAAGGATCCATCACTTATCACAGTGCTGAAGCAGTTGTTGTATAATTGCCTAATTATTGGTTTAACATAATAATCAAGCTCTTCAAACATTTGGGTTCAGTTAAATTCAAATTAGTAACAACTCTGCAATAGCATCAAACTCAGCTTTCCCAAAACAAACTAATATCCATGAATAATCTAAAAGAAAAAAAGGTGTGATAAATATCACAAGAAGCAATATATCAGAACCAACAATGCATGAAAGCAATGTACTTAACAGTTCCTAGTTCCTACAGAGCTGTATATAGAATGGTCAAATCTAAATATAAGATAAACAAGTAGCTAACTACATTGCAACCATAGCAGGGTTAGGTGTACCTTGACTTCAAGATAATGTACAAGGACAATGTGCATAAAATCCCTGCAAAACCAAAGAAAGGAATGTTTAAATATCAATGTGTTGTTGTATTTGTAAGTCCCCATGCATGCATGTAGGCTCCCTACACGGCTTCAAGCAGCGAATCCAAAGCTACAATATTACAAAAGCAGAATGAATGACCAAAAATATTTTACTTACTCCTCCAACATCCAATAGCTCCTCCTCTGGAAGTTTATATTCTCTTCCCCATGAGCATAATAGCAGTGAAGCACATCAATGCTTCCAGACTAGATTTATAAAGAATTATCAGTTTTATTGCCTTAATATATAAACAATATTGCATGACAAGTATAGAAACTCTTAAAAGAAATGTTGCAAGAAATCACTGAAATAAATTATAATACTCAATTTGACTTACTTTTAACCTTTCATGGGCTTCTTTGACAGTCTTTTCGTCCCTTTTCTTCCTCCAATTATGGCCATCCTTCCTGAAATATCTCAATACCTTCCGATCAAACAAGAAAAGTGAACCACCTAAAGCCAGAGATACAAAATATTAGTAAGATACAATCGAACCTTAAACTGATTATTTAGAGACACTTTATCGACCCCTGCGCATGTTTAATCGGGACTACATGGTCTAAAGTCTACATGCCATTACAGGTGCATAGATACTAGTAAATCAAATGTGCAAACCACATAGTCATAGCTGATACAGAGGCAAAATGGCATTCATTAAGGACTATAACATGGTATAAAAGAAAGCTTAAAGGATGCCGACACAAGAGAGCACAAAACACAGCCCATGGCATGGAAAGATGTATCGATCACATAGCAACCATTTAATCCTGACACCAGTAGAGAGATCAGTTGGGCGTATATAAGTATATTGCCGAAGGCAGCATGGATCTCTGTTTATATATATGGTTGGAGACTGTGCCAGTTGTAATTAACAAAGAATGACCTTGGCAATGTCCGGCACAACTGTCCAAGGTGCAGCAACAAAAACAATGGATCCAGAGGCTTAACCATGTGTGGTCAAACTACATACAGTAAAGATCACATCATAACCTATTGTCAGCTAATATGGCATTGCAAAGCTGGTAGGCTACCAAGACGTGCGAAGTTTACACCAGACATCAATATTTGGCTAGACTAACACGATAAAAAAAATCATAAAACCCTGTTTTCTGTTCTCAAAATGTTGTACAAGTTATCAAATCAATGCCAATTGCCAAGCTGAACAACATGGTTTGGTATGTCTGCTTCAAAGGTAAAGTCAATTGTTGAAAAATAAGAAGCTACTGCCTTTTCAAAACAAATCATCAAACAACAAGAGTGTTCAACCAAAAAATGGAGGTCATACTTGGAGGCCTATTTGGTGGTTCTGGAGCTATACGGAAATTTCTGTAATTCTGAAGTATTTCACAAATCTCAGCAGGGCGTAACCATCGGTGTTGAGCCTCCTTCAGTATCTGCTCAATATCTGTTCAGAAGTCATTGAAATGTAGAGTTAGACAATTTAACATTACTGCAAATGAGTTGTATAAAAGTGGATTTGAAAAATATTCAAAGAATTGTCATCAGTTGCTTCTCAGTCTTCACAAAATGTAACATGTGTCATGACCATAATCTCACTTGCACAGTTCATTTCATACTGGGGGATCATTTTGTGAATAAACCAACTGAATTTCCAAAAGACACAACTCTTCTTCTGACTACGTGGTCACCAAATATAACTTCAAGAGAGAAAAGGTGGTCTAAATCACAACGAATAGAACCTAAGTTCCAAAACTCAATCTCTTTAAAAAGTACAAGTTAAACCATTCAAAACTCCAAAATTGCCAAAATCATCAAGAGAAAAGGTGGTCTAAATTAGGGGTGGAAACGGATCGGATACGATCGAATAGTCTCAAATACGAATATGAATCCATATTTTTAATACGAATTTGAATATTCTTAAATACGGATACAAATATTCTCGAATATGGATATTTTCGAATACGGATTTTCTCGGATACGAATATCGGATAAAAAGGATTTCTAGCGGTTTTGCCGATTTTTCACCGGTTTTTGACCAGTTACCGGTTTTAAACCGCCTAAATTCAAATTTTGAATCACCAAATTCATATGGATTTTTCATGGGTTCTAGAAACGAATCGAATAATCTCGAATACAAATATGGATACGAATATTCTCGAATATGAATATTCTCAAATACGGATACGAATATTCTCGAATACGAATACGAACATTTTCGAATATGGATTTTGCTTACCACATTCGTGTTTTCTCGGATACGAATATCGGATAAAACGAATTATCCGTTACCGTTTTCCACCCTTAGTCTAAATCACAACAAATAGAACCTAAGTTCCAAAACTCAATCTCTTTAAAAAGTACAAGTTAAACAATTCAAAACTCCAAAATTGCCAAAATCAACTTCAGAAACAAAACATATTCCGATACTACAGAAGAACATTGAGACTACCTGATTTCCAGATCTTGCCGAGGGCGAAAACAACACTAAACCCAAACACATTTCTACACTCTAACCTTCAAGCCATCAACCTAAAAGCTTAACCTTAGCTCAAAGAACATTCATTTGCATAAGCAAGGGGTATTGACATCTGAAAATTAACAGAAATCCTAATACAAACTTAAGTTGAAATCTATCCGCATTCTACTAGAATGCTCAATTTGACAGCTATGTGTTCACGGCCAAAAAAAAAAAGGAAGAGAAAAAAAAAGAAGCTAAGCTAACAATTGAAACCCCGCTTTAAGTCCGATGCCAGCTCGTATCACCAAGTCCACCGTTTGACCAAACCTAACTAATACCAACCAAGATCACCGAACATCAGCTCGCCTGGATTATTATTAGTTTACTACCAATGTCAAAGTTCCAATACAATTGACATCTCTCCATTACAATTCACAAATCAAGCCTCCCGTGCTAAAAAACTATCACGGGCAAGGGAAAACATTCCAATACTCAGTCCAGATCACCACATCCAAGGAAAACCTAAGCTTGTGGTGATCACAAACAACCACACCTCCAAAAAATTAAATTTAGAAGGAAGAGGAGGATAGAACAAAACCCAACCCTAGGAAAATGATTGCATACCAATATACCATCAGTAGAAACAGGGGCAGATCCAGGATTTAGGGATGGGAGGAAGGGGGGCAAATAGCACTAACACAGCAAAATTCCTCAAAATATACAGCTTACAGTGCAAAATTGTCAACGCATGCCCTTTTCCTGTGGAAAACTAGAAATGATCTATTCGAAACAGAACCTACTCCACGACCTTCTGGATGCATCCCACACCTGAACCTTTTAATCCAACCCAAAGCCATAAGTCCACGTTCATGTGGACACAACCATCGAACACAATTCTCACAGAAAAACCCTTGAAACACTTACAAGTTCCAACTTGAACCTAATTTCTAGCTCGAGTACTAATAAATTAGCTTTGATCCAAACCCAAACATAGACAGACTATATAAGGGGTATGTTCATGTTGTAACACACCCGACCATGCACACGACCATGAATACCTGGAATTCATTTACAACCACGGCACACACGAGTACACGACCACGAGCACTCGACTAAGACCACGAGAACTCAAACACTTGGGGATCCACTCAAACACTCTGAGATCCCTGTACTCGATTACGACTACGAGATGGAGTTTTTGTGCCGCGCTCCACTGCGCAGCTTTTCTCAACTTTCTTCTCTAATTATAGTATCCGAATACAAAGCAAAGGCTAAACTTATTTCCTATTCTTACACCATAATCCATTTCAGTCGTGCCATCCCACGTCCATCATAAACACAGCTCCACTAACTAACAGACTAATAGAGAATCACGGCTACGACGTGAACATGAGCACATCTCAGGCCACGAGCGAGCCGTCACCGAATTTGACCGTCCCTTTCACCGATTCGTCAAGCGATTTAAACATCACTTGAGATCCGGTCATGTGGCTGCTCGCTCCCATGTCGAGGTACCACACGCCGTTGCTTGCATCCATCGGGATCACTTTCTCCTTGTTGAGGAGCACCGACTGCTGTTGGACCTCGCTGTCAGCTTGTGGCAGCTCGCAGTGCTCGACTATGAGCAGCATGGGTTCTTCATCTTGTGCACGCGTCAAGTGTGCCTCCTTGCGCTCGCGGTGGGGCTTACAGCAGTTCCCGGAGAAGTGCTCCATCTGGTCGCAATTTGTAGCACTTAACTTGTGACATGTCACGGCGCGCTGGACGAGCCACCGCCCCTGGCGTCGTGCTTGGCTTTCACGCCCACAGCCTTGCTACCTTCCATGGCGGCAATTGTCGTCGCTGCTGCCGCTTCTCCAATCTCCACCTGAGGAGCTGTCGCCCTGCTCCCATTTCTTGGCACGCGCAAGCCACTTAGTGAGGAGCAAGCGCCCTCCAGACTCGCCTTTGTTGTCAAGTCCGTATCGCTCCTCCACCGCGCGAAGCCGCCCAGTGAGCTTGTCGACCGAGAGTGCTTAGGTAGAGGAGCGTCTCAATGGAGATGGCCACCTACGCATACCGTGAGGGTATGACACGCAAAAACTTCTTCACGATCTTGGATTCCTCAATCGCGTCGCCGAGGATGCGAAGGTTGTTGATGAGGCTGGTGATCCGCATTGAAAACTCGTTGACGGTCTCGCCATCCTTAAACGCGATGTCCTCGAACTCCTTACGGAGCTTTTGCGCATTCGCCTCACGCACACGGTTGGCGCCCATCCGCTGCACCTTCACGGTGTCCTACGCCTGTTTCGCCATGTCCTTCACGGCGAGCATTGATAGCATGTCAGGTAGCACCGCGCGGAGGATCGCGAATAGCGCCATCCTGTCATCGCGGAAGTCGGCATTGCCCGACTCAATTGCTCGTCACAGGCCCTGCGCCTGCAAGTTGACTCTCATGACGAGAGCCCAGTCGGAGTAGTTCGTGCGCGTCAGCATGGAGTAGACCACCGTCCCCCCACTCTCCCTTGTCACCTGCTGCACCACCACCTCGTGGCCACGCACCCTCGTCTTGCTGCGCCCGCGGATCCTCAGTGGAGTAAGGGACCTTGAAGGAGACTCCGATCCGTCGCCTAACATTGTCAACAGGATCTCTACACCACTCTGATACCACTTGTTGTAACACACGACCATGAGTACCTGGTACTCGTTTACGACCGCGGCACACATGACCATGCCTACGACCACGAGCACTCGAAACACTCAGGGATCCACTCAAACACTCGGGGATCCCTGTACTCGATCACGATTACGAGACAATGGAGTTTTTGTGCCGCGCTCCATTGTGCAGCTTTTCTCGGCTTTCTTCTCTAATTTATAGGATCCGAATACTAAGCAAAGGCTAAACTTATTTCCTATTCTTACGACTACGAGACTAATCATGCGCGAACCAAGAACACGGCCGACGACTCTCAGCAACGCAGCCACCTCCAGTTCCACCAGCTTTCGCGCCACAAGCTCCTGTTGAAGTCTTATGACCACTCCCAGAGTGCGTACGACCACGCTGTTGTTGCTACGACCACCTCTTAAGTCATTGCGACCACTCTGTTGGTTCTCCGACCACCCTGACAGTCATTACAATGACGTTGTGACCTCTCCAATCACATCTCGCTGCTCCGACCACGTAGTCGTAACTTTAGCTTCATAACTTCAGTTGAAGTTACAACCACATTCACCGCTGCTGCGCTGCACTTCCTTCGACCACAAAGTAGGCTCGATCACCGTAATCGTAACTCGATTACGACCACGCAGTGATTCTATTGACCACGCTAAAGGCTTTATCGACTGTCGTTGTCATAACCCTTACGACCACAACTTCTGCTCCACGACCGTGGTCATAACTCCTTTACAACCACGTCTTCAGCACCTGCAGACACCTCCGCTCATCGCCGTGGTCGTAACTCCGTTTACGACCATGTCTGTGAACTCGACGTACTCGATAGATTTCCTAGAGCAAAATTGCTCTTCTCTTCTTTATTTCTTTCTCTCGATCACACCGATCGCTACGATCACCCTGATTGCTCTCTCTGTTTTCCTTGCCTTCTCTCGACACAATGCTCTGCCTTTTATACCCAGCTATACGACTACGACTCGGGCTCGACTATGACTATGACTGTGATTCCTACGACTCCGACACGGACTCGATAAATAGACTCGTCCTCGTACACGACCACGAGCACGACCACAATGATTCGAACATGATTTCGTCTTTCTGACTTGAACACGACTACAACTTACGACTTTGACTTGTAAACGAGAAACAAGATTACAAACTCTAACAATCACCTCCTTAATCTTGTTTCTCCCTCTTGATCACGCCGATCCTCTCTCTTACTTCCGCTTCTTCCTTGCATGCCTTCCTGGGCTGGAGCACCTGCTCCCACAACCACCTTATCGTTACTTGAGCCTTCCCATCTTTCTCCAACACATCTCGACTGAGATCACGCCACCTCCGGTCCTTGTGTTTGCACGTCCCACTGACGCAGCTCCCGCGTATCCCACTTTGGCCTGGAACACTCCAGTGCCACGTGCACCTCCTTGCCTTGATCTCCCTTTGCGTTGCGTGTGCTCGACCTACACCAGCTGCATGCACTCCTATGCCTCCTGCATATGGCCTATGCCGACCACCCGAGCTGACGCTGCCTCGCCCTGGACCTTCTCCATGCAAGCCCGCATGCCTGCATTCAACTAGTGCGTGCTGCATTCGGGTCTTGCCGCTTTGTGCGCCCAAGCCACCGCTTGTTGCGTTAGCGTGGGGTTCACCACTCTCAAAGCATTTGCCTCCCTCTGCGTCGACTACGCGTCTGTGAATTTCACCGTCTTCTGGCTCCTCCAGACCACTCTTCACACAAACCGATTTACAAGTTTTCAAAGAAATCTTGTACAACCGATTTGGAGATCTTTTCACCTTTATCAACAAATCTCTGTTATTGTCATACACTTGCAAGAACTCATCCTACAGCACCACTCTGCACCCTCTTTCTATCATCTACCCGAGACTAAGTATGTTGTATAGATTTGGTATATAATAAATTCATGTCAACAACTTCTTATCTCCGTTCTTGCATTGCAACATCATCGTCCTTTTGCCCTTTATCTCCACCGCGGAGCCGTTGCCAAACTTGACCTTGCCCCAAACCTTCTCATCGAGCTTATGAAACATGGAGCGATCTCCTGTTATGTGGTTGCTTACTCCATTATCCAAGTACTACTGATCCGTGTGATCGTGGCTATCTTCCTACGTGCGTAGTTTTGGAACTACGTTCTCCTCATTCAGTATCACCATGGCTGACTCCATTTCAACATATGAGGAGAGAAGTACTAGTGATTCGTCATATTCTTCTTCGTCTTTGGCGAGGTTCACCTTCCTGTCCTTCTTCTTGCTTTTGCAATCCGAAGCATAGTGCCCAAACTTGTTACAGTTGAAGCACTTTATATGCCTGCGACATCCTGACATGTAGTGCCCGTATTCGCCACATTCAAAGCACTTGACATATGACTTATCACGGGATCTCTCACCACCGCCTTGCCCAGCCTTATCTCCACGGCCACCCCTCGTGCATCATTTGAAGCGTCTCCCACGCCTCTCGTGCTGTCTCCTTACCGATAAGCTGATGCATCATCGCATCTGGCACCGCTAGGTAGATAAGGGCTAAAGCCGCCTGATCTACCTTGTCGTCCACCTCCTTGTCCTTCCCCTTAGGATCGACTACACCCTAGTCTCTTTGGGCGCGCATGTTCGCCATTGTTGGTTGTCAGGAGAGGGTGCTGGAGGGAGATCAGCCCACCCTGAGCCTTCGCCTTGTCGCCCATGATCTTCAAAACCGAAGTCAACTAACTTTGATACCACTTGTTGAAGTCTTACGACCACTCCCAAAGGCCGTACGACTCGCTGTTGTTGCTACGACCACCTCCTGAGTCGTTACGACCACTCTGTTAGTTCTTCGACCACCCTAACAGTCGTTACAACGACGTTGTGACCTCTCCAATCACGTCTCGCTACTCCAAGCACATAGTCGTAAGTTCAACTGAAGTTACAACCACGTTCACCGCCGCTGCGCTACACTTCCTCTGACCACGAAGTAGGCTCGATCACCGTAGTCGTAACTCGATTACGACTACGTAGTGATTCTGTTGACCACACTGAAGCCTTTATCAACTGACATTGTCGTAACCCTTACGACCACAACTCAGTGGCGGATCCAGGATTTTTAGAATGGGTGTTCGGATTTCGGAGCTAAGTTGCTCAAATATATCGATACCGCAGCGCACTGTCCCCCCCAAAGAAAAACACCGATACAACGATACGTGTATGTAGATATAATAAAAATACATAAATTACAGAAATTAATGATTTTTTACGAGGAAATGAGCGATATAAGGCGAGCATAATTATATGAATTAAGCTATAAATTATAGCGATAAATAAGAGTTGTATATCTTGTTGATCTTGCCTTTTTTTTTGCTATTTCTTCATCGGCAAGAACTGTCCATCTAAAAGGAAATTGTATGTTCCTTCCATGGAGTAAAAAAGACCAAGAAAGAAAATAAGTGAAGTGGGGGTGGAGTACACCTAGATCTGAACAGAGAACGATGACAATAAGTTGGATGTGCTACTCACTTCCCAATGCCACGCTTCCTCCCGGCTACCGCGCTACTCCCTACCTCCGTGTTCGTTGTGCCACTGCCCGCTTTCTCGCGACACCTCTTTGCTCGCCCGCGCTGCCACACGCTCACCTTGCACCACAGGCTGCCTCACGCATGATTGTCGTCACATCATGGCACCACGTCTGCGTCCGCCGGTCGTCACTTGTCTCTAGCCTGCACCTCCGCCCACTCGCCACTCGAAGGCCGAAACCGCCTCCCACACAGACAGCCACAAGATGAGAAATAGAACAAATGTTATAATTTTGTTTATATCTTTACCTCTTTTGACGTGAGGAGGGATGAGGTGGAAAGAAAAATGGGTCTAATATATTACATGAGCTACGCGTGAGATACGAGAAGTACAGGCTGAATTTATTTACAGGTATAAAATATAGTTTTAATACAACTAATAATATATATATATATATATATATCTAATATACCTATTATATACCTGATATTTTATAAAAAATTTTGGGTGTTCAGCTGAACACCCGTGACCCACGCTACATCCGCCAGTGCCACAACTTATGTTCCACGACCGTAGTTGTAACTCCTTTACAACCACGTTTTCAGCACCTATAGACACCTCCGCTCGTCGCCGTGGTTGTAACTCCGTTTACGATCACGTCTGTGAACTCGACGTACTCAATAGATTTCCCAGAGCCAAACAGCTCTTCTCTTCGTTATTTCTTTCTCACGATCACACCGATCGCTACGATCACCCTGATCGCTCTCTCTGTTTTCCATGCCTTCTCTCGGTACAATGCTCTGCCCTTTATAACCAGCTATACCACAATGACTCGACTCGACTACGAGTATGACCACAATGATTCGAACACGATTTTAATTTTTTGACTTTGAACACGACTACGACTTAGGACTTTGACTTCTAAACGAGAAACAAGATTACAAACTCTATCAGTTCCAGTTCCCAAAACGCAACGGAGGAGGAGGAGGAGGAAGGAAACAAAGCAAAGCAAAGACCGAGGCGTTGACCAAAGCCAGCCAAGACACCCAAGCTTCCCCAACTGCAGCCCGCAGGCATCTACAACGAACCGAAAGCCTAAAACACGAAGCGAGCGGCACCTCGGGATGCCGGTGCCCTCACCTAGCTGCGGCGCGATCGCGTAGCGCCGCCCCTCGGCCATCGCCAGAGCCCGACCGCCGTGGCGACCAGGAACGCCCACAAATTCACCAAACCCTCCTCAAGCAGACTCCCAGGGCTCCCCCTCTCCCGGCGATTCGGACGAAATTTTCGTAGGGTTCTGGGGAATTCGAGGGGCAGCGCTAGAGATGGCAGGTAGTGCTGATGTTCTAGCCGACGGAATTGGCGAAGTGAGGACAGGGAAACAACTGGACAGCCATTAGAGGTAACTAGAAGGGGATTTTGTGAAGAACGAAATGGCCGTTTTGCCCCCGCGTGATTAGTGCCTTAATTGTGGGGAATTGTGGCCGTGATGGGACGATCTCGGTCACCCGCTTCTGTGCTTGCTCTTCTGCGGCCGCAGAACGTGGTCGGTAGGTGAAGGTGCAAGCGTTCACCTGACCAGATCAGCCTTGCCTAGGCCTGGACGAAAAACTCGAAACTCGTTATCTCACTCGACTCGTGGCTGGGTCTGCTCGGCTCGGCTCAGCTCGTTAGGATAACGAGCCGAGCCGAGCCAAGATTTTAGCTCGTTAGCTATAACGAGCCAACTCGAGCCAGCTCGCGAGCCGCTCACGAGCCAAACGAGCCATGCTATGTTAACTTATGATGGAACTTGAACAATGTGTCATTATGCTATATTTACTTATGTAGTTATGTCTATGCAGACATTCCTGTCTAGTCAATCTAGCTGATGTCGTACTTTGCAATTTGCATGGATGATAGTTGATGGATGAATATATGATGGAGACATGGACCTAATTTGTACTCTATTGCATGTGTATACATATGCTGCTTGCTGCTAGCATGTATGATGGATGAATATGTGATGTATGACTCACTGGAATGTAAGATAGTCTTCATTTTAGATTTTTTGGCCCTGGCCCACGAGCTAAACGAGCTAGCTCGAGCTTGTGATCGAGCCGAGCCGAGCTAGCTTTTTAGCTCGTTATCCTACCGAGCCGAGCCGAGCCGAGCCAGCTCGATATCCAGGCCTAACCTTGCCAGTCCAATACGCTACCCCAGTGTAGTGTCTCTTTGCTAGAAACAACCATGTTTAGAATTGTTTCCTATGCCATATGAAAACTCCCGCTTCGGGAGCAGTTACTTTAGATTTGACTTAGGTTATTATAGTAGTTAATTTTTAGATAATATAATTTTTAATACAAGATCTATGGTAGTAGACTGTATATTGAGTTTAACTATACCAGCAAAAATTGTATATGATTGATTCTCTCTACGTACAATATCTCGTAAACAGACTGAATTTAAAAATTATAAGTTAAAAGTCAAAACTACAGTCAAAAAACTCACTGTGTCATCTTTTTTTTTTTCCTTTTAACAGTTTTAGTCTACAGAGAACTAAATGTAAAGGTTTTGATTGCTTATGTGCAAGAAAACATAATCCAAGTCCATCCAGGTTCAAAGACCTGTTAATTTGGAACATAAAAAATTTCACAAGAATTACGCAAATGGTTGTATTTTCTCCAGCGTTGTCTTGTTTCCAAACTAGCTCTACCTTGATCAATTCGGCTTCGACTTCTGGCTTATTTTTCATTATTCATAAATTTCGTATTTTTCTGAACTTTTGGCTTTTTATTGAGCTTTTTTGCCGGTTCTTTTTTTCATGTATTTGTTTGTATTATACGTAATGGGCTAACATATTTTTTATATTTTTAAATTTTTTAAATTTAATTATGCTAAATAAGGCTCTGTCAGGTACAGTGCTTTTTTCAGCCAGCTACAGTGTTTTCAGCCATAAGCCATAAACTTTTAAGCCGAACCGATCAACTGCTCACATTAGCTCGAGAAGAATATCTTCTGAAGAACAGAAGAGAGTACTAGTTCATTGCATTAGCAGGGCCGAGGAGACCGTTTCCTGCGGAGGGTCGCGCGGCGCATTCTTGGCGGGTAGTGGGGAAGGGCCGCATGCAGCTGCGTCGTGTCATGGGTGGCTCGCGTCAGTGGTTATGACTTATGACCGCAGTCCATAGATGTTGATTCTAATTTAAGTGTTAATGTAAACAAATTAAATTTTAATAAATCGATTAGTTGTTTTAAAAAAAATTATTCTAATTAGTTATTTTAAAAAATCATAAATAAATTGTCATGTTTATTTATTTAAAGAAAGTTGTAAGTATAATCTAGAAAAAATGGAAATATTCTTTTTTACCACGACTTATAGCTGTGTTTTATGTTTTTAACTCTAGTCTAGTGCGAGCGTTTGTGTAAACAAACCGAATATTGATAAGTTAATAAACTATTTTAAAAGGTTATTTCGATAAATCATTTTAGAATAATAGTGAAAAATCGTCTAATTTATTTATTTAAATTTTAAAACTATAAACCCTATGTTATAAGGCAAAAAGGAAGACTACTTTGCGCTCGTGGCCATTCAACAAAGCTCCCCGTGTCTAGAGGTGGCAATGGGTACCCGAAACCCGAGTACTCGATGGGTTTACCCGATAAGGAGGTGGGTATGGAAAGATATCTTCACCCGCGGGTATACTGATGAGCAAAAATATCTACCCATCGGGTAGAGCGGGTGCGGGTACGGCTGTATATCACCCGTACCCGCATACCCGTGGGTAAAATATACCCGCATACCAAGAGAATTATGTGCTTCATGGTGGCGAATTTACACATTACTAACAGAATTTTGTACCAAATTAATCATTTGGCATTAACATTAAGGAAAAGAACTCAACAAATAAGTAGCCAGTACTCTGGAATAAGCTAAATAGAAAGAGGAAAAATTTTAGTTCCAAATTGCACAAGATGATATTTCAACAAACTAATCGGGTATGGGTTACCCGTCGGGTATAAATACCCACGCGGGTGCGGGTACGGGTAAGTTTCTATACCCGTGTGCGGGTACGGGTATCGTAGCGGGTAGAGTTATATCTGTCGGGTGCGGGTATGGGGTGGCTATACCCAGCGGGTATGTACCCGTTGCCACCTCTACCCGTGTCTCTCAACAAGCTCGTGGGCGCCACCACACACTCCGTTGTCTTACCTACATTTGTTTATCATCACTGATCACAATTCGTAACTCACCCACTCAAAACTGATGATAGTATTTTTCTATTATAATCCACCCACTAGAAGGTTTTTTCTTGTTAACTTTTAAAAGTTTCATGCGGTAACTAATTTTCAAATGAAATATCTTTTTAAAATAGGATCTATAAATTTATTATAGTACACACCATAACAACTTCATTTATATCAATTAAAACAGTACACAAGTTTTTCTTACTCTCACTCTCTCTTATGAATAGATAAAAATTATAAGATACAGATTAAAAAACATGTCCATAATCTATTACCTATCCACCACTAATGTCCTCGTCACTTCTCTTTCAGGCCACGAGAGCTGTGGAAAGGTGAAAGGCGCGTGCAGCTGCATCACAGCGCGACTGTGAACAGTGTCAGTCAGCGGCGGAGCCAACGCCCGGCGAGCAATAGGGGACCATGTCTGTCAGGAGTGTAAGTCACAGATTGGTCACAGTGTTTTTCCCCTGTTGGAAGTTTTGACACTCCTCAAAGGGCGAGGCCTCTCGAAAAAAATGCTTACGAACTTATCAGTCTTCAGAAGCAGAAGGGGATAAGCTTAATCCACTGGGATAATTAATGTGATCACCTTAACCCGATCACTAATCGATAGGGCCTGTACGGGTTCGTGGTTCGGAACACATGATTGCGACTTGCAAACACTAAGCGGCACCCAGCATTCTCGATGACTCGATCGCGTCTTAAAAAATTAGCAGGAGGAAAGGTAGGCATCATGCTGCAGTATGATAGTATCTATAGCTGTGCGACGTCGCACAGCGACTTTGCACCTAATCACCCCAGCTTTCCAGCTCAAACATGCCTCGGTTGATCACTTTGCCGCCCATGAGGAGATGGAGATCTACCTACACATTTTGATAACCACCAATTAAAATGTTAATGTCGGATCCATCGGCCATCGGTTTGGTTGCTGGTACTCGCAGGCACGCTGAGCTATCTGTTCGCCACCAACCAAGCAACGGGTGCAATCAGCAGCAGCTTCCGAGCGTTCACCGACACGCTCGGCAAGCATCCATGGAATGGCTATGGTACTGGATTTCAGACTGAGGTCCGCTCGTTTTAGCTTAAGTTATGATTTATTTTGTACTATTTATAAATTTTGTTTTTTTAATACTTTTAGCTTTTTTCTGTCCTTTTTTCTCATATTTGTTTGTATTATACATAAAGGGTTAATATGTTTTTTCTATTTTTAAATTTAATTATATTAAATAAATCTCCGTCAGCTACAATTAGGGGTGGGCACAAAAAACCGAAAACCGAATACCGAACCGAAAGTACCGAAACCGAAAATTTCGGTTCCATGTTCGGTTCCAGGTTCTCAGGAACCGAATTTACCAAGGAAATTCGGTTCGGTGCCTCGGTTTACCGAAATACCGAACTACCGAAATATTATGTATTTGCGGCTTTTTCTCTGTATGATTTGCACTTATTCTATATGAAATCATGTTACATTTATGTCAAAATTGGCTATTGAACTTGATGTTACATGTTGATGTACCCTGTTCGGTAATTTCGGTAAATACCGGAACCGAACCGAAAGAACCGATACCGAATTTCTTCGGTACCGAGTTTTTTCAGGAACCGAACGGTACCGAGATTCGTAGGAACCGAATTTGTATGGGTACCGAGGAACCGAACCGATCGGTTCGGTAATACCGAACGCCCAGGGCTGGCTACAATATTTTTTTTAACCAACTATAGTTCTTTTTAGCCGCAAGCCAACCAAAAAAGCTTTTTGAGCAGGGTCTGAAGCGACCACAAGCAGGCCGACGCTGCCCAGCTGTGTGACGTGCGACGTACAGCGGTCAAGATCACGTGCATCAATGCACCATGCATGGTTGCAATCATGACCCTGTTTGTGATTAAACACCGAATTTATATCTGAGCCATGAGACAGGGTCGTAACCAGAAACTACCAAACCTGCTGACCTCAAGATCGGACCAGAGCCGATGTACAAGTCTAATTCTACATACTGCCAGCGGACGCAGTGACAGGCCACCAGAGCACAACAAATTTGGGTTGGAAAGTAGTACCTTGACAACTGCGAAACAATAGAACTGAAGCAACATGACACATTTTCCGGTAATGATGGACGACAATAACTGCCAAAATAGCTGCAAACCAACCATTCTGCCCATCAAATGCATCCCAACCAATGTCTCATGCAAGCAAAAGGGTTTGGACGTAATGTCACTTCTTAAGAAGCTGTATCAATGAACAAAATCACTTTGGATTGCAGTCAATGCATCAATACATCAAAAATAAGTGAGAAAAACGTGTTAATTAAAATTTGAAGGGCAAGAAGGCCCAGATGTTTACACTAGGGCACAGATATATCCATTCGGATATGTGCAAGACCTCATCGTGTACAAGGTAATCTTGTGCAAAGCTTCAAACGAATAAATGAGGCTACCTTCACAGCCTCTGAAGCTTTCGTGAAGTAAGCCTACCAGACAAATAGATGCTAAATGGACTGATAAATCACTGATTTCTTGCAATTTCTTATCAGGGTAATGTGGGCTGAGCCTCTTGAACTTGCTGCATAGGCTCAACAATTAATTTGCATTCATTCCACTTTCAGTACTATCTTCATTAACTCGTATACAAAATAGCTGATAGACGCCGATGGCAGAACCTGACGAAGAGAAAGAAAACCTGTTACATCAGACAATCTGAAGCAAACTAGCATACAAACTCTCAGATCAACTGATGTATACAAGTCTCTAAGTTGTGCCAAATAACCTAGCTCATTGCCTCTTTTAGATAGAAATCAGAACCATTACAGGAATATCAAAAGAATATCATTATCCATAAAAAAAAATCCCTGAGATAATCTCGTCACTTTATATGGGTCAACATGAGTTAAAGCCCAAGCCTGATCCTACATGTGCAAATCACATGGATGCATTCATAGAATTAGCTCCTAATCATATGTGCAAGTGGATTCTCTTCTGGAAGAAAAATGTACCTGTAACAAGCTGGGGATCAGACCGGCATAGAGTGCTGGTACTCCACCTTGATCAACGATTTTAAGGCATGTTGCAAAGGCATTCATCCTTGTTGCTTTGACTTGCATCTGTAGCTGCCTCCTAACTACTTCAAAAGGGTATGTGGCTGCTTCAGCACAGCAACCAGCAATAGCCCCATAGAGTAAGGTCCTAGCAGTTCCCAACTCAAGTTGATCTAATGCATTTGCCTCTTGACCTTGTTGCTTCATCATCGATGCCCTCCTCTTCCCTTCGGGGGAATGCAGATAAGCCATCTTCAATATGTCATACACTCCGTAGAATACAGCGCCAGAGGGTGCCATGCTGATAAGAGAAGGCACTAATCCCTTGTACAGCGAGAAGAATCCTTCAGTCTGGATCATGTGGCGGGCAACACCAATAACCCCGCCTAAGGCTTCACCACCAGGAGCTACCATCTTTGTCCTAATCTGAAATCAACAGCTCAATTCAGACAATATTTAGTGAAAAAATGGCACCAAAGAAAAAAGAAAGGTAATACAAAACCCAAAAGGTCTTTTAAATAAACATACCGTATCCATTGGTATGCACAATATTGTTGCTGTAACACCAGCGGCAGCGCCAGAAATAAACCTCTCAAAGTTTGTAGTTTCTTCATTACCAGACCATTTGAGCAGTTGCTTTCTGTAAGTGTCATATGCATAGAAGTTGACTGCCTTGAATGGAGCAGTGCGGAGGATGTTGACAAAGTTCCCTTTCCAAAAGCCTTTCAACCCTTGTGTTGTTGCAATCGCGTGGATAAGCTCAAATAGATTCCTTTGCTCACCACGAACTATGTACTCCAACTTTAGCCTCTCAAGAGGAGCAACAACTGTTCTGTACGATATATAAAAATTAGGGAAGAAATTTCTAAGTAGAAGTATAGGCAACGGAGACCCACTTTGCATATTACTTATCACGACTTCAATCCCTGGTACCTGGCTGAATTCCAGCCTTGTCCAGTTAGTAACCAACCGGAAATCGGCCAGGTTCTACAAAATTTTCAGGGGGTATTTTTCAGATTTGCCTTTTTATTTGTATTTATTTTGAAGTCTATACATTTCTAGCATGTGAACGTTATCACCAATACAGAATCCATTGAAATTGGGCAGAAAACACCTAAACTCTGACCGAAAACAGCAATACTGGTGGAGTACTGGTTGCCAGGAACCAGCTAATTTCCAATGAGATATTGAACTTTGTTACTCATCATCTTTGTACTTTTTCAAAGCCAAGCTAATCACCTATGTTTAATTAATACAGAGTTTTTTTCTTCTAAATTTAGAAGCAACAACTGATGCAGAACACAGAAAATTGATATCCGAAATCTAAGTTTGGAGAAGCCACAACAGTCAAAAAGAGGAAAGAATTCAAATGGATACCAAGTGATACGTTCCTACCAACAATTGAGTCAAAAACAAAGCAGCCAATCACAAATCAAAACTTCCTGAACAAATGAAACTAGTTCCCTTCTTGAAAAGTCCAATAGCGAGGTATACTCAAGAAGCCTTAAAAAAAGGCATACTCAAGCAGCTCTGTTTCAACAATTATTTAAAATAAACACAAGCTGACAAGCTTGAACCTACTAAGCACAAAAGGGAAACAACTTGGGCCCACAGTTTACTGAAGAACGAAAGCAGCAACTGGGACCATCAAATCATATGAGATTTGGAACCATAAAATTGTAGATATAGGTCCAGTCATCTATTGGACCAATAACACGAAAGATGGCATAGTCCAATTACACCAAGCCAAACTTCTAATACCAGTAGCAAATCCAAATCAAATGCTCAGGAGAGACCAAAAGCTATGAAAAGTTCAACACCAAACTGAAAACTAGATGAGTATATTGAAGGAAACATATCATGTACTTCCCAACATTTGGGTACTCCCATACTTCCCCTCTTCAAAACACGATGCAAATAGTTATGAAAACTTCCGAAAAAAAATCAATAGCATTGACACAAAATCAAGCTATCATGCCACAAAATTTCAAATGTAAATTCAATCTAGACATTGAGAAACAAAAAGACTAAATTCTGCTGAAAAGGAAATCAGAAAATAAATGGGAGAAAAAAATAAAAGCCACTATTCACTGAATTTGTCTTTTTTGTTTCTCCTAATGTAAGCCACGTCTGTAGTTGAATTTTTGTACGATACTTGACTATACCATAACCTATCTAACCAAATTCTTTCGGAATTATTTGCATCGCGTTTTGAACAAGGGGGAGGAGGCAGGGGTACGGGAGTACTAGAAGGGTGTGAGTACAGGATATGTCCTCGTATATTGAAATATTTCAAGAAATTTATAACATTGCTGCCCGGGAGGAGGCCATTTGTGTACTTTGTGCAAAGTCATGGGGGCAGAACAGAAAATTAATAGTTCTTCTAGAATCTCAAGTACCTAAAAATGATTTTTCAAAGGTCATGTGTGTGCGCGTGGTGGCGAGGTGGACGGTGGTAGCTCCTGGGATATGTTGGCTCCGACCTTGAACATATCCTTCGAATTTCCTTAATCAAGAGCTAAACAATACTACTAGACAGCACTATGTACATAAATTGACCATATTAACTGCCGATGTGTTGTCTAGCTAAAGAAATAACTCCAAATTATCATGTAGATAAGAATGGCTGAATTAATTGCTGCTATGGTCTCTTAACTTCTGCTGTCACTACTATGCAGTTCCACAGTATCGTGTATTTTTGAGTTATATATATCCTCAAATCCATTGAGCAATCTTAAATAGCATAATACCACAAACTAATTTCACTAAATGTGACAATGTCCAATTTATCTCTGACATAATGCATTCTATTACTCTTTATGGTGAGTGGGTTGGCCAGGCTGTGGAACCCATCTTATTTGTTGAAGTCACAAAACAAGCAAGCCCCATAGAGGCCAGGCCGAACAAGAGCAGGAACCAAATTAAATACAATCTTCTCCCCAAGGCTGCAGGAGCTAGATGTGGATAGTTTACATTGAAATTTCAGTAGAATTACACAAAATTGTCTCTCCTTGCAGAATATACTACTCTTTTATTTATGAGGAAAAAAGTGCCAATTGCAATTCCCAGGCAAACAACCTAGTAGCCTAGATCTTAATCTAAATGCTTTTAGCTTCCATGTTTCTAGGCTCATGATTCCATTTGGACCGTGATTTGCATTGATCCAGCTTCCCCATGATAGAAGATGGAACAGGAGCATGGCCCAATCAAGTTAGAGTTCAAAGTTACTTTATGTCCCAATGAAAACAAAGTGCTATGTACACAACCTCCTAAGTACTTAACCCCAACTGTTTCACGAAAATTTATGTTGTCCAAGTGCTACCATTTTAGTGCTGGTAGTTATGACTTACAAGGTGCAATTTCACTCAAATCAGCTGCATCTAAAGGCCAATCCTCTATGCACCCAGAGTAACACTAACTGAAATACAGTGATGCACAAATGCCCAACTTATCTCACACTCCATCTATCACAAAGACACCCTGAGCAGTAGTGAACATAAAATCAAGGAAGCACCGAAACAGCTCTAAGCTGCCGAACCCGTACGCGATACGGCAATACGGCACGATACGGTATCGAGAAGTATCGGCGTAATTTTAATATGAAAATAAATTTAGTTAATCCGACACGTCCCGATACCTCCCGATACTTGTTGAGCCAAAACTATTGAAAATGAAGCCCATGAAATTAGCCTGGTCCATTAGCTCAGCATATATTCGCTCGACGGCTGCTGCGTCGGCTCGATTGTTTCCCGACCTCGTGCACAACGACGAAACCCTAGCAATCCCCTGCGATTCCTGGCAATTGGTGAGGAGCGACCAGCGATCCCCGGTGACGGCTAGGGCTGTAAAAAAAGCTCGAAGCTCGCGAGCTACTCGAGTTCGGCTCGCTCTAGGCTCGATTCGAGCTCGGTTCGAACTCTAAACGAGCCGAACTCGAGCTTGATCTCGAGCTCACGAGCTTCACCGAGCCGAGCTCGAATAGTTCGCGAGCCCCGATTCGAGCTTAAATAGTAATATATATTAATTCTTACCGAGCTTACTCGAGCCGAACTCGAGCTCGAGCTTTTCTTATTGTTGAAAATTAGTGTATATTTGAATTATTTTAACCGTTATCGAGCTTACTAGAGCCGAACTCGAACTTAAAAGTTTCTTATTATTGAAAAATAGTGCATAATAAATTATTTTAATTGTTAACGAGCTTCAACGAGCTGAACTCGAGCCTACTCGAGTTTAGACCGAGCCGAGCTCGAGCCCAGATCCAAGCTCGGACCCTAATTCGAGCTCGGTTCGAGCTCGGCTCGAGCTTCTACCGAGCTCGAGCCTGGAAGGTCAAGCTCGCTCGAGCTCGGCTCATTTACAGCCCTAGTGACGGCAAGTGGAGGATGGGAGCTTCCCGCCGTACCCTGGCATCATGAAGACCACCTTGCCGCCGCCATCATGACGACCATCTCGCCGCCGCCATGAACAACCTCCACCGTAAGTCCCATCTTCCTCAAACCCGCTGCCCTCTTGATCTCCTCACGCTTCCTCTCTACTTGATTCCTTTGTGCAGTGGCCAGGATCCAGTATTCCAATGCACGAGCTCATATCTGGTTGGTTATGGCCTACGGGAGTGCTTTAGTGGGGGCAGGGAAGGGAATCGTAAACTGACTTCTCCAACATAGCAGCCAGGTGTCCTTGCTTGTTGAGCTTGTGATAAGAGTAGTCATTTGCTGCATCCGCTCTCTTTCTGCCTTTCCACATTTTGCGTTCTCCTCCTGGAAACGAGCCCACAAGGCATCAATGCCAGCCTTGATAGATTTCTCCATGGCACGCCCTAATGATGTCTCTATCCTTTTGCCAATTCTTGTATGCAGGTCAGTGAAACCTCATCTATTACAATGGGACTGTGTGTTTTTTATTGCCTTCCAATTTTAGTGACAGTCAGTAAGAATCATCTTGGACTTTTTTAATATAGTTAGATAACATTGTGCTTACTCATAGTGCACACCCGTTTGCCTTGAATATTTCAATTACTCTAAAAGTTCATCTTGCAGACTTGCAATTGATAGTTGATACAATATACCGGGAAATAGGGTTCTAAAGCTATTTTGTTAGTTTTGGTCAGAATTTTTATAATCACAAACCATAACTATTGTTGATGAATTTAACATGCTTTTGTGCAAGTGTGGGCCCAAGGTTTATTTGAATAAAGGAGGGATTTTCCCCTCTGAAGGGGAAAAACTACCAATTGACCTTCCATGCTATTCTCTATCAGGATATTTGTCTGGGCGAGTACCCTGGAGTGAAGGATGCTTGGATGGAAGTATTGGCCTCTCAAGGGCAATCCTAGCTATCTGTCGATATCTCCTTTTCTGATGTGACCGATAATGGATTGAGTCTTCTTTAGGATTGCACAAATATGCAAAGTTTGGCATGCAATTACTGTGATCAAATCTCTGAACATGAATTTAAAACAATGTCAGGTAAGAGATATGTTGATAGTCCGATAACTGTGTTTGCTTTCATCTGTATGATGTTGTGTGTGTGATATGCTTTCATATTGCTAATTTCATTTTTGTCTCATACTCTCATCTAGCAGAAACTGTCAAACTGATGCAGCATCATGTTCATCTCAGAAGGTTTTTAAGTTGAGCTGAACAAAGTCAACAAACATTTCCAAGGTCTGTACCTGACCTGACAACATTCCATCTCTTGCATTATCTTAAATTACATCTTTCACTGAATTAAATAGAAACTTCATTACAAATGTAGAGTTGAAGACGAAGAGGAACGACCCACTTTACATTACAAATGTAGAGCTAAAGACGAAGAGGAACGGCCCACTTTGACTCGTGGACAACCATAGGGAACGCCGGAACGGTAAGAAGACTTTGATTCGCCTGTCTATATTTTTTATATTTTTATATACATATATACTTGCCGTATCGCCGTATCCTTGTTTCTGCAAAATATCGTATCACCGTATCCGTATCGCCGTACCCGTATCGCGTATCGGGGCATCCTAGCATAAAATTATTCCTCTGACATCCCAATCAGACGCAATAGCTATTGCTCGCTACCAAAATGTCCAATCCATGTCACCAGACCGGCAATAATACTATGTAAATACAACTGAACCTGAGCCTACAACACACAATTTGGCTTAAAATCAGCAGTATCTGACACCCACCTCTTATCTCTCTCCCGAAAAAGCGTTGAAATGGAAGCACCGACCCTAACTTAAACAGGACAATCCTACACGTCCCTCAAAATCTCACACAAATATTCCAGTACACTACCAGTAACTAATCCCAGCAAGCTCAATTCATTTAACCAGAATGGCAACGACATTACACAAACAATTCGAGATTAGTGCTTTTCGGAAAATTTCAGCTCAATTTAACTGCGTCAGTGGTATAGTACTTCTCAGCACGTCCGAACAATGTAACTTCAAATGCAGTGGAGATTCACCAATCCCAACCAAAGACAAAGCGGCTATACCTGGAGACCATGGCAGCGACGGCTCCGGCCCAGAGATGCTTCGTCATGTTCATGGCGCCCGCTCCGGCACGAGCCTCCTTCTCCTCCACCAGCTTCCCCACCGCCTCCACCACCACTTCCTCCGCCACCGCCCTCCTCCCCGCGACCAGCCCCTCCGCCTCCTCCCCTCCGCCCTTCTCATCCCCGGCCGCGAGCAGCCCCACCGGGCCCCGCACAAACCCCCTGCCCCCCTTGACCGACATCGTCAGCGACAGGAACCCCGGCGGCGCCCCCCGCCGCCGCACCCCAAACGACGCCGAGCAGCCGGGCATCGCCGCGAGGAGCGCGCCGTGCGCCGCTGCGTCGCCGCCGTCGAGGAACAGCCCCGCCGCCGCCCCCTCCCCGCCGCCGCCCGCGGGAGGCAGCCACATCTCCAGCCACGGCATGGCAGCGAGCCGTCGACGCACGCACACGCTCACGACGCTATAGGCTGCTGCCGCTCCTCCCGCTAGGGTTCGCGAGGCGAGGCATCGGTTTTATCGACGGAATGGAACAAAACAACACTATCGCCTCGATTCGGCACGGAAGGTTGGACAGGAGGGAAGCGCAGCTGCTGGTAGATGCGGGCGGAGTGGAGGATAAATTTATTCTTGTTCTTGCGATTTGCGATTTGTTGGCAGGTGGGGAGGAGGCCAGGCCGCCTTGGATCTTGCCGCCCGGACGCAAGAAAGGCCAGCGAGGTTGCGCGAGGTCGGATTATTTTTTTAAAAAAATAAAATGCTGTGCTTTTTTTTTATCTACTTCCCCTCTCTCTCCCTTTTTGGTCCTCTAGTTGATGTTAGCGTAATAGCATTTTTCTAGGAACGATGGAGTAATCGTGGGGGAATTTAACTTTTTGCCACTCTTAACATTGCCACCTACTCAAATGCCATCCTCTACATTGCAATTAATATTTTGCCACTCTCCGTCCTACGTGGCGCCTAGTCACCGCCATGTCACGCCCGCGCCCGCGTCACCCGCGCCCGCGCCGCCGCCCGGCCTTCCCGCGCCTCCCCCCGGCCTCCCCGCGCCTCCCCCCGGCCTCCCCGCGCCGCCCCCCGGCCTCCCCGCGCCTCGCGCCGCCGCCCGCGCCCGCGCCTGCTCCAGTGGCGCTCCCGCCGGTCCAACCGCGTCACGAGCATGAGGGGGTCATGAGGGACTCACCGGAAGCATCGGTAGGGCCGGAGACAGACCGAGGCTTGCCAGCGACGAGAGCCGGCGGCGGCGCGAGTGGGGGAACGGTGCCGGCGAGCTGCGGTGAGGGAGGAGCTCCGGCGACCGTCGGGGAAGCTCCAGGGCCGCGTGGTGGTGCTCCACGCACGAGGAATTGAGGCGCCTTGCGCCAAGTTGCGAACGGCGATGAAAATGGCGGCTTTGGCCGGCGGCGAGGAAGAAATGGCCGCGCGGCGAGCCGGGGCCGCCGGGGTCCGATTGCTCAAGGGAGGAGGGAGGAGGCCTCCGGGGGCGCGTCGTGACGCGGTTGGACCGGCGGGAGCGCCACCGGAGCAGGCGCGGGGAGGCCGGGGGGCGGCGCGGGGAGGCGCGGGGAGGCCGGGGGGCGGCGCGGGGAGGCGCGGGAAGGCCGGGCGGCGGCGCGGGCGCGGGCGACGCGGGCGCGGGCGTGACATGGCGGTGACTAGGCGCCACGTAGGATGGAGAGTGGCAAAATATTAATTGCAATGTAGAGGATGGCATTTGAGTAGGTGGCAATGTTAAGAGTGGCAAAAAGTTAAATTTCCCGTAATCGTGTACGTAGCAAATGGGAGAAACTTGTCAGGATAGAATAGAGATAGATGCCTCCATGGAGTTCTGGTTTGCATCACCAACTGGCATATAGTGCGGCAGGATTTCTCTATGCCAATAGTTTCTTCTTTTAAACTGTGTCTAATAGCTTTTAATTATAGCTAATGATTTTTATATGTACTTTTCTAGACGGTAACGAATAGCAAAAGCGTAATACGAATAACGTATATAGTTTTAGATTTAAAAAATATTTAAAAATCCGTTTCTAAAACACCGTTTAAACGATTTTGATTTTTAAAGAGCAAAAATTAAGAATTAAAAGCCGAAAAGAATATGACCACGGTAATGGCCTCTTGAAGCGTGCGGGCACTGCTTGTGGGAGAAAGGAACCCTGCGAGGAAAATTCCCTTGGCGCGGCGGAATAATTGTGGCGTATCCATCGGGAGCTCTCCGTCCGAAATTCTCGGTGCCAAGCAACACGAATCCGCGGAGAATCCCAGGTGCCTCGAATCGAACACTCCTGGCTAGGGGCAAGGTGAGCCGACGTGGCGCGTCTGGGATCCACGAATCACGGTGCCCGTACGTGCTAGCTTTGGCAAGTTCTAGCTCGGTGTTGGATCAGAGAACCCGATGCGGCCCATTCGCGTTGCACTTGTTCTTTCGATCATTTCATTCCTTCTTCTGTCCACTTGCTTCTCTCTCATGCATCAATGCATCGCTAGTCCTGTACGACAAAGAAGAAATAAAGAAACGGGCTCGACTGTGTCACCCTTCAAGTTGTCGAAACAACATTCTTACCTCGATTCGTCCGTGTTTCCGACAGGAACGATGCTGCCGCGCGCACGAACGGTCACGTGTGCACGGAAGTGCTCCTCGCCAGCAGCGTGTAGCCTCCGGCGGCGGGTCCAGAGCAAGCCAACCTTTTCCTGAAGTGCCCTTAAAAAAGAGCTTTTCTGAAGGAGATTGCAGAGCCATTTCGGTGCTCCGTTTCATGTCTTGCCACTGTACTACGCGCTCACTGAAACGTCCCCAATTTTCAAAAATTTGAAAATTGTTGAATTCTCAAGATTTCTTGCAAATTCTTAAACTAGAGCCTAATTCTCACTAATCTACATCCAAATCGTGCACGAATCTTGAAGCAATCTCTTCCATCCATCCAATTTCACGTGGTTACTGTGCATGACTGAAAAATCTTCCCCGCCGCCTACACCCTCTCGCCACCGCACCTTCTTCCAGCTTCTTCCCGCGCCAGCACACACCGCCAGCTAGAGTGTGCGTTGTGCCTCGCCTCTCCCGCCCCTGCCGAACCATTGATGGCTGCCCGGCCAGCTGCGCCTGCCCTCTCCCCATGCCTCTGCCCTGCCGCTGCCTCGCCCCGGCGCCAACCGACTTCCGCCCCCTAATTAAAGCTCTTCACCCCTCCGTGAGCTCCCACCAGTCACCAGCAACCTCTCCCCCAGCCCTAATTGTACCAATTGCCGCCGGAGCGCCGCCAGTGCCGGAATTCCCCACGGTGCCCTAATTCTTGATTCTTGTACTCCGACCAATTAATTTCCAATTCCTCCCGTCAGTAGCATCTCTGGAACCCTAGGAACCTTCCCAACCCGCCGCCTTAGCCTCCCGAGCGCCGCTCTTCTCCGGCGCCGTGAGCCACTTCACCGCCGCCCACCCCCGCCGTGGCTAGCTCGGCACGAGCTTCCCCAGCCTCGGCCGACCCTTCCCCGAGCTCCCCCACCACCCAAGGATGCTCTAGCACCCACCCAATTGCCTATACCACCTCCCATTAGCGCACAAGCTCAAAAATGGCCGCGGGAAGAAAGGTCTCGCCACCGGCGAATGCCACCTCCACCGGCCCTCCAACCACTGAAAATGGAATCCTTGGAGTGTCTTGAGTCCGTCCATGCCTTTGGATTTCGTCGCGGTTCGTCGTAGCTCCGCCGGCCGCCATCGCCTCCATCCCCTGTCCCTGCGCGCGCGTGCGGGCCGAAGGAGGAAGAGGAACAGTGCGTGAGCACTGTTCCCCCGACCGCACCGTGCCGACTTGGCTGGACCCAGCCAGCTCGCCCACGCCTGACCGAGCCGGACCGAGTGGGTCGCGCCGAACTGCATAGCCCACCCCCGAGGAATAGTACCCGACCGGCCCAATGAATAGTAACCGACCCAAAGCCCAAAATGCATGTTTATACTCCCCAGATCGGTTTCGAGCCCGCCAACCCAAATATCAAGCCCAATTTCCCATGTAGCCCTCCTATAAGCCTAAAATTCCCATTTATTGGAGTTTCCAGAGTTTCTTTATTCTTTTAAATTTTTATTATTTTGTTATTCCTAGCTCATTTTTCGTCGAGCGTGGAATTAAATTGATTTTATTTACTTTGCACTAGCACGTGACGTCGAGGATCAGCTGATTCAAGAATACGAAGCTTCAGATCAAGATCAAGGCCCAGAAATTGAAGAATACGAAATTGTCGAAATCATAAGTCTGCAAGGCAAGTCACATATTTTTGATCATATTGAATCCCATTAAATTACATTATTTATTTAATGTATTTTCATTATTGATAGTTGCGAACTGATAATTGCTTAAAACAAAGATTTAGAATGGCATGCTATTTAGATAATCCTACCACTGATAAATAGCCCTGTTTACCTTGATGGTCATATTCACCTTGACAATCTTAGTAAGAATTAACATATGATATAAATGTATACAAGATCATTTCATTCAGTGTAATACACTACTAAGTGACTCTGGCCGTTGGCCGGTAGAGTTGAAAAACCCGGAGAGGGTAGGGTGGTATGGGACACCGTACCCTAGGCCGGTGATGCTGGTATGTACTTCTAAGGTGTTGGCTGTGGGCCGGTAGGATTTGACAACTGGTACTAAGGTAGAGGGTGTGCTGTGGGAAATCATGTGGTGATCTACGCCCACGACTTTACCTTAGGGGAAATGTAGGGTAAGGGTGTTGTGGGGGACCGTGCGGCGGTTTTCGCCCACTGTGGGGGACCGTGCGGCGGTTTTCGCCCACCGCCTTATCCTAGAGTGGAGGTTGCAGACCTCAGAAAAAATATTAGGACAAGAACCTTGTGCCAAGTAAAAGACACAGTAATCGCTCAACCACAAGCGTTGACTTGTCAAACCTGGTTTAGTAGCTGCTCAAATCGATTGAATCTCTAACGGAGTACAACCAGTTGATATGGAAACGGTAAAACCATATTGAACAACGTTAGATCCTTCCAGGACGGGTAGTCTGGCCTGCGTGGCAGATATCCGGGTTTGAGTTGAGATCTAACGGGTACGAGAAAGTCGGTATGAAAACGGTAAAAGCATACTGGACAACGGTAGATTCCTCTCAGGACGGGCACAATATCTGGCCTTGTTGGCAGATAAAATGTCTGGCTGTGATAGCGGACTCCCGGGTCTGTTTGGAGGTCTATCGGGTAGAGTCTTCATGAAGAAATGAGCAATGAACAACCTTGTTTTCTTAACTCTGTCGCGGGAGTTAAGGGATCTTGTGGGTAAAGATGAGCAACTCTGCAGAGTGAGATAAATGGTATTCGAATACACCGTGCTTCCGGTTAAAGAAGCTGTGTTAATTGGGTGATTCCAACAATGAGGCATAAGTAGGGTTTGAAATGATTTAATGTGATAAGTGATGAACTGATCCCGTTAATTAAAACCCCCTGATCTTAAGGAGAAAATATTTTACTTTTAATTGTTTGCAAATAAAACTGCATCCACCTCATAATAAAACCACTATACACCCTCCACTCGAGAACCCTGGCAATTAGTTATATAGTATTTCCACATGTGATTTGCTGAGTACGGGGTTGGAGTACTCAGGCTTGCTAAAATTTTAAACAGAGAAAGCTTGTCAAGAGGAGGAAGAAGTCTCCGAAGACGACGTCGAGCTCTACGATGTAGACGACGCCGAGTGTTAGGGCTTACTCTACACTCAGGCCTGCCTGTGGAAGTTCTTTTGGTAATGTATCTTTGGGTTGTGTGCCCCTTTATGTAAACGTTGGCTGTTAAGCCTTACTTTTGTAATAAAATCTGATTTTTATGCTTAAGCATGCTTTGGCAATGGTGCACATTCTGCTACAGTACTCGCAGCTGAACAATCCTGGGCAACTGCGAGGGTAACCGTACGCCCCCAGAAATGGGGGTGTTACACTCACCCCTAACGTAGCGGGAAGCTGACTCGGATCTGACGAAATTTTTGTGATTGCTGAATATGCATTGCAAGCTTTGCAACTAGTACTAGATTAGAGAGAGAGAGAGAGCAGATATACATATGCAACTGTGTGATCACTGGAGAACAAAATCCAGTAACGCCTTCGTGAACGTTGCCTTCCAGGTAGTCTTTTTTTTCTGCCGTTTGGTTTCTGCTTTTGACTTTTAACTTCTCGAAAAATCAAAAAACTAAACATAGGAACAAGGTAGCCTGATTCTTTAAACGACTTTTCGAGTCCAAAATTATATATACCATCCACATTGGCGTCTTCATTATCCACTATTATGTTAAAAAAACACAGACAAAAACTATCAACTATAGTCAAAAATCATAACTACAGCCTAAAAGAACACCCACGAAAATCAAGGGCCAAGAGTCCCCTTTTATCTCCCTTTTATCTCTCTTCCATAGTTCCACTCCATGCATCCAAGAAAACAAAAGGAAGAACCGGGATTAGATTATGGGCCTGTTTTTTTTGCTGCGGCTTATGGTTTTTGGCTACGGCTTGTGACTTTTGAACTGTTTGTACGAGAGATTTCAAAGTAATAGAAACTCACGTTCGGTTTTTGCAATATAAATGAAGTCAGTAAAGTATGTACTACAATTAACTAGTAGATTCTATCTTAAAAAATACTCTGTTTAAAATCTAGTTACTGTAGAAAAGTCAAAAAACAGCTTTTAGAAGCTGAATAAGACAGGGCCTACGAAAAAGGCCATCCATTCCAGCCCAAATGCCCAATAGTCTATCATGCCAGCCCATCCAGACCTATACAGGTTACAAACAAAAACATCCTCGAAAGGAAGTTACAAGCAAAAAGAAAAGGAATGAACTGCTAGCAGTGACAGATGAGATACTGGAGACTGGAGTACTATTGAGTATGAGTTCTACAATAATCTACACTTACTATAATCATAGCGTTTCTTCTGGCCGGCAGGTGAAACTGAAACAAAACAAAGGCGATTGCAGCTGTGCCGATCGATCGCCAACAGCGCCAGCATTGTCCGGCGGAAGCCGGGCAATTTAATTCCGGCGTTACTAGCCACTCTTATTATACCGTCGCGCTGCTACTGCTAACTGCTCCAAATTAAGTTTACATTTAATATTTTTTATCTACCGCACCTACAAAAGACAATGGCCGGTCCCCCGTCATTTGCTTCCTCCCGTGGCATGTAAGTGGCATTCGTATTGACTTCTACTGATAATTTTCGGTTAAAAATAAACAATAACGGCTGAAAAGAAGTGGTTTTTAAAAGAGATGGTAAGTGATGCAAAAAGTGAAAAAGAGATGCGCATGCGAGACGGAAATGAAAGGAATAATGTATATGATGTGTCCGTGACCCTCTGATTTATCCTCAGAACGAGATGAGAGCAAGAGAAGTATAGAAACTGGTTCGAAAAGTCAGATGATCGTATTAGTTTCTAGCTTTTTCAAATAAGAGCCAATACAAACAGAATCTAAGACCCCTAACCCGTCTGATTACATCCTTGCCTTTGTTCATACTTGGTAGAGAAAACGTTCATACTTGGAAGAGAAAACAATGAACCAAAGCCCTTCACGTATGAGAAGATGGTGACCTGTCCAGTATGAAGATAAGGGCAAAGGCCCTCTTCTTTTTAGTTAATGGTTTTGGTTTCCTTCGAACAAATAAATGAGATATTTTTCTATTGTTTTTTCGAAACAGCTTATCTGGACAGCTCTTTTGAATCGGCTTATCGGTATTTGATTCATTCGCATAAATGCTCATACTAAAACTAAAAGCCAGAGTCATAGCGATAAGACATCGACTGTAGCTCAAAACAACAAAACCAAAAGCTGATCCATTAGTAGTAGTACAGGTTAGTAGGAAATTTGCAAGGAAACGGACCATACAGTGATACAGATAGTACTACTGCATTTTCATTGTGCTGCAGTAGTCTTACTTATAATCATAGTTGTATTTCTGTTTCTTAAAATCGGTTTCAGCAACAGGCTTTGAAAATTAGGAGTACATGTGAGAACGATTTTTCAGAGAAACAAATAACGCTGCAGTGTGCAGTTAATGTGGTTTGTATAGACTGTATCCAGCTTGTTTAAGGTCCCGTTTGGCACAGCTCCACCACCAGCTCCTTGGAGCTGTTTTGTGCCAAACGGGGTAAAACAAAATAGCTCCACCCAAGGAGTTCCTTAAAACCTGCTGAGACAAAAGTAGCTCCATCCAAGGAGCTGAAAAAGTAGCTTCACCCGGCTCCACTTGTGAAGTCAAAAAAAACAGCTCCACTTGTGAAGTGGAGCCGTGCCTAACGGGGCCTAACTCGTGACCGGCTGGATATACAGGCAATTAATTAGTTCCATTGCCATGCCAAGAGAAAGACGAAAACGACATATTGCGCTTCAATACACGAGAGGACAGTTCGTTGCATCAGCCATCTATCTAGTAAATGAGGCGCATTAAAATTCCTTAGAACCAATTTGATCCATTTCCATATTAGCTCATAACTTGATCAGCACATATCTAGACGTGCATGCAACTTTTAGCTAACTTGGTACTCCAGTAGGAGGACGGCCCTAGACCTCACCCATCAAGGTTCTAACTAAGATTTGTGCCACGTCTCTATCACCAATCTTAAAGCTTCTTTTTTATCATGCCTTATCCCTCTCCCTTCTATTTGCTTCCCGTCCTCTCTCGTCGCCGAGCCATCGGTAAGACCGAGGTTGCCAAGGCCTACGCTCACGGCCATTAGCCCTGCCATCGCCATGGCACCTTGAGGCCATGACACTACCATCGTACCGAACTACCGACCCAGATCTAGTGCGGCTGTCTCTCTTCTTCTTCTTCTTCTTCTTCTTCTTCTTCTTCTTCTTCTTCTTGCCTCCAGTAGCTAGCACCAGGTCAAACGGTTTTTTTTTACAGAAAAGGCCACCGAAAATCCAACTGTCTAACTGGTGTACTCTGCGTGGTCGCATCGTCGAGGCGGTCGGCTATGCGTTTGCTTAATGTGACATTTCAGTTTGCCCTGCACTTGCTGATTGCAAATGTCCATTAATGCGATGCAATACTATTTCCTCGCAAAAATTGCAAGCATTACTGATACACATTAACAACGGTCTAAAACAGCACGCACCAATAAATTTCAGCTCACCAACAACTACCCAACTTTCCACAGCGCATGTACTAGAGAGCACTCGATCGCATTTCGCATACATGCACGGACAAGTGACACATACCCAAAGTTGCGGACTACATTTATATATGCACTTATTTCTACATCATATATGCACGGACAAGCGACTATGATCACTCCCCTCCACAAAATGCTCTGTTTAATCTAAAACTTATCAATTCGGCTTCGATTTCTGACTTATTTTTCACTATTCATAAATTTCATTTTTTTCTGAACTTTTAGCTTTTTGTTGAGCTTTTTTGCCGGTTCTTTTTTTCTCATATTTGTTTGTATTATACGTAATGGGCTAACATATTTTTTATATTTTTAAATTTTTTTAAATTTAATTATGCTAAATAAGCCTCTGTCAGCTACAGTGTTTTCATCCATAAGTCATGAGCTTTTAAGCCGAACCGATCACCACCTTAATAAACTTGTCTATAGGATAAGAATGATCAAGATAACTTTAGATGTACTTTTATATGTTACAACAAGCAAAACCAACTAACAAACCAAAACTAAAACCATCATATTAAGATTCCTCAAGAAAGACTCTAAATTAAGCAAAAACCAAGTAACTTCAAAATCTTACAAAACATAGTACCAAGATGGATGGGATTTGATCTACATGAGTTATTTCCATTACTTATACATCTATGGCACGCAGCAAATCAAGAAGAGAAGAGAAGGTGCAAAAAAAAACTAACAAGAACAAGAGCAAATCAATCAAGACACGAAAAATTTATGAGAGATGAACAAATTTTATTATACTGCTACTTGAGAAAGAATGTTTCATAGCCACTCCATAAGAAGGACAAGACAACACACCATAACACTCACTCTTCTTTCTCAAACTCTAATCCTAACTCTAGAATGAAATGGTTGGGACGGTTGGTTTACATGCCTCTATCATCAACCCACTAAACACATGATATAGTCAGCCCACATCTAATTTTAATGGATACTATCCACTAGCACAATTGGGAAAAACTCATTAACCATATACAACATGAGTTTTTCACTACACTTAACTCATGTATGTTTTTCAAAGCACATAAATCCGAATCCACTAAGTCTTTAGCTTTTGATCCACTTGATTTTCTCAGCATTTTCTTAACTTAAACCACTTTCTTAAATGCTGCTTCAAGCATCACTATTTTGATCCAACAAAATTTCTGGTATTTAGCAAACTACTACCTGGTCTTTTCCTTTTATTGCAAACAATTGTCATGCTTGCCATGCATAAGTACATCGGTAGCTTACCTCGTATCGACAAATCTCTCCTGCTTCGATTTCACTGGACAAACATCTCACTTAGACCGATCAAGTCACTAGGTGTAACCCGTCACTTGAACCTTTTCTTAATATTCCTTGTCTTTCTTGTGCCACGCTTGAGCCCAATCATCTCACTCAGCATTCTTGACCATTCTAGACCTTGGCTCTTCCATGGGTGTAGCTCCGATCCTCGCTATTGACCAAAGTTGACTCTAAGCCTCTCTACACATCTAAAGACTAAGAAATCATTTTGGGTACAAGTTCTTTACAAATTGATCCACACTAGCTCAACACATGCTTCATGTAACATGAATGCACTGACCTAGGACCAGTCTATCTAATCATCGACCAAATTTCTAAATTTCAAAACACGCTGCTGAAGCTACAAAGATGATTGGCTTGACCACTATGCATGGCTGGTCTAACTGCTGTGCACAGCCGATCTGGCCGACAGGAACTAAATCACAAACCAAAAATTCAAATCTTTCGTAACTTTGAATTTCAACCTCAGGTACATTAACAATAATCCATCATAAATAATCATGGACCTTCTCACTAGACCCTCGGATCCCTAGGCCCTAATAAGCATCTAAGTACGTACTGTGACACCCCGGCCCATATTGGCCCATGTGTGTGTGCACATGAATTTCTGGGTTAGTCCCACCTTGCTAGCTTACCTTGAGAAGCACTTACATATAAGCCTAGGAGTTCCAAAGGTAGCACCCTCGGTTAACCGTTTTGCGCGAAGCGAGGACGAAAGCGCAAGCGGGTTGCTACGTGTGCGTGGCCTATCCAAAATGTGGTTAGGTCTGAGCCAATTTGGACCCTAGGGCGTTACAAATGGTATCAGAGCCGACTCTCGCGGTTACATGGGCGCGTGCGGGTCAGGGGCGCGGGCATATGGCGCGTGTGGGCCCGTAGCAGACACACGGCATGGCATATGTGCTGGCACTGAACGTACGGACATGTGCCAAGAGAGGAGATCCTTATCATTTGCCCCAGTGTGGGTATGTTTGTCCGACGAGGACGTCGGGTCCTTTGAGGGGGGGTGTATGTGACACCCCGGCCCATATTGGCCCATGTGTGTGTGCACATGAATTTCTGGGTTAGTCCCACCTTGCTAGCTTACCTTGAGAAGCACTTACATATAAGCCTAGGAGTTCCAAAGGTAGCACCCCCGGTTAACCGTTTTGCGCGAAGCGAGGACGAAAGCACAAGCAAGTTGCTACGTGTGCGTGGTCTATCCAAAATGTGGTTAGGTCTGAGCCAGTTTGGACCCTAGGGCGTTACACGTACATTAGCAATGGTCTTAATTATTATCATCGTTTAATTCTTGCACATGTACGTACGCAGTTACATAGTCATATATAGCTATAGCACTCGTGCACGCATCAAGGTGCAGGAGACGATCGATCGTTCGACGATCAAATATTTCGAATACTGTTGATCCGGTCCTTCGGAGCTAGTCCTTGCAGCAGAGCAGCTGGAGCCCGAGCCTTAGCGGCGCCGGCTCCGGCTCCGGCGGCGGCGGAGCGGGGGGCGCCACCGCGGCGCCCCGGCTCGGCGGGTGCAAGAACTTGCAGTTGGGGCAGGCTGGGCACGCGCGGCACATCATGACCAGCATGTGGCACCGCATGCACACGCCCGCGACCATCTCCCTGGACGCGCCGGCAGGCGCCTCCTCAGGTTCTGCAGGCTTCGCCTCGGCGGGCGGCTTGGACTTCTTCTCTTGGACGAGCACCTGGCGCGGCTCGAACGTGAGGTTGAGCTCCAGGTCCAGCCCCGGCGGTGCGCAATTCGCGGCGGCGCAGTACAGCTCCGGCTCCGCTCTCGGATCCTTGGACGTCCTCTTGTGCGTCCTCGTGTTGTAGTAGTGGATCTGCCCCGACTGCACGACACACAAAACGCACGTTACACACGGTCACACACGCATATATTTCCGTGCCGGCACGTAGGCATGGCACGGCTGAAACCGCTACTACTACGTGCGGACAAGTCGATCGGCGTGTAGGCACTACGCACCTTGATGTCGAGGCAGCGTTGCCACTCGAGGGGCAGCGGCGCGGCGTCGAAACTGAGCTCGATCCCGTCCTCGTCGCCGCTGCCGTCGTCCCGCTTCCGCTTCTTGCTGGTGGCGGTGGAGACGACGGTGGTGTCGACGAGGGAGAGGCACGGCGGCCGCTTGGCCTCCGGCAGGAGCGCCGACTGCAAGGACACCATGTGTGTCCCCGCTGCTGCTGTCGCTGCACTTGTACCTTGCACCCTCGGGCGATGAGGTGTGGGATGATAGTAGACTAGTGGTGTACTTGGCTGCCTTGGTCGGGTCGGGCGCTGGATTTGGATCTGAGTTGGAGTTGGAGTTGTAGTTGGAGTAGCAATATGTGGGAGGCGTTGGATTTCCATTCGGGTGGTGGGGTTTATATAGGGAGGGGGTGTTTGGGGGGCCCGGAAATTTAAGAGCACAGAAGTGGTAGCCAGGATCTTAAAGCTACACTGCGGCCGGGCCCACGAGATGTTCACACTTACTGCTGGGCAGGGCAGGGCAGAGCTCTGCAGCATTACCTTGCATTCCATCGCGTTCGCGACGCATGGTATGCACTATTCGCTTATAAATCGGAGCTTATAATTAATATTGTACTATATTTGCTATTAACTTATTTTATATAATTAAATATAAAAAATATTATACCCAACAATACAAAGAAATAAGAGAGAGAAATTAAAAAAAATCAAAATAGCTAAAAACCAGAAACAAAGAAAATCCATAAGTTAAAAATTAAAGGGTTTTGTTAAACATCATTCGGATGTTTTTTTCCTAACTATCATCCAGATTTATAACTGTTAGAATAGAGATGAATCCACCTCCTCCTCTTGAATTCTGCCCCCTCCCCCTTTAAAAAAATCTCCACCCTCCTAAAATAAGGGGTCATTTGATCTCTAATCCAAGAGTCATAAATTTAGATGATAGTTAAGAAAAAACATCCAAATAATATCCAGACACTCTCAAAATTAAAAACAAAAACCTTTTGAGCGAGGCCTAACCGCCGGGCAGAGGGTCCCGGTCACCTCCCCGCCAATGGCGTTGCTCCATGGATGGATGGATGGATCGGTCGATCGCTCTCGCCCCTCACGTACATCTTAACGCGCACGGGCTTTTGCAGTTACACATCGTTTTTTCACTCGCCATCAGGGTCATTAATCCTCCCCCGGCCATCAGCTAGCTAGCCGGGGGGTGCGTTAAGCGTGTGATGCTACGGCCGAAAGCGGGTATTGATTGCGGGGCTAACTAAAAAACCTTCATTTAAAGGGCGTCTCAACTTTCCGTTGGGGCTGTGAATACCACACGATCGATGACCGCATTCATTGGCAGGAAATGGATAGAACCAGGTAGGAGTATCGCGGGAAAGATACAAGGATCGATCATCTGTTGGAAATTTAGTCAATTTTCGGCATATTTTAATCCAGAAATTCAGCATATAAAACATGACATAAACATGCATGAGTGATCTATCAACGATGATGTATTCATATTCGCTAACGAACAAGCTAACAGTAACACCTATTAACATATTCATAGCGCACAGAAACAAATACATCAAAGATGTGTTAAGATTATACCCTCGGGCGGGGCCAGTGTCGGTGACACCGGAGGCGCCGTTACCATCAGTCGACATGATGGCCTATTCGATGTAGTCGATCAAATCGTGATGCAGGACGAAGTTTGATGCAGGAAGATGTTCGCAGTGCAGTCCCGCGAACAGTTCACCACCAGGAAGTAGACGTCGCAGATTGAGTAGTCGCGCCGATGCGCTCCCCAAAAACTTGATCGCCCGCCTACCCGTGCAGGTACACAAACGGACGAAGTTCTGGAGGCCTACTCGCCCAGAAACTTGTGCGCGCAAGGTTCTGGACCGGAGATTGCAGAGAGCAGCAACAAAACAGAGGGAGAGAGAACTGTTCTTTCGTATGGAGAGGAGAGCCTTCTTATGCTGTTCTCTTGTAACAGCAAAAATGAAGAGACCAGAAACTGCACCGTTACTGCCAGCGAGTCAGTGCGTTTCGATTTTCGAATAGATAAAGAAAAACGCGCCCGCACCCGACACGCCTGCGCGCGTACGTACGTACGCACGGCGTGGCGTGGCGAGCGAGCGAGCGCGCGCGCGCGTGTTGGCTCTCTTCAATTTCACAAGGGGGTTACCTCGTTCCACCCTTTAAAGTGGTATAACTCCCATTGAATTCTCCATATGGGACTAAACAATTTTTCACCTAGCATTAGTTGTGGGCCTAGGAATTCCATTTGATTAATTGCTAAATTAAAATGGGTCAATCCCAATTAATCCAACATCATCAAGATCGTCTTTATCTTCAGGGCATTCCTAATTCAAGATATTATTTTGTTATATCTATGTCCTCCATATCACTAAAAAATAAATATAGATATAGCTCCTCAATGTATGGTGTCTATCAGTAAACCCAATCAATAAACACAGATATTTCTCTCTCTACAAGTTTAATGGGATATATAACCCTCCTCAATGCATATTTTAGTTTATTGATTTGTGTGCTTAAGCAATGTCTTATATAAGACACTGTTTTCCCATCTCTTTTTTTTAACTCGTTACCATATCTTCTCTTATTATATGTAGATAACTAATTAATATTTTTCCTATATATATATATATATATATATATATATATATATATTATATAGCATGAAGTATTGAGAGTACCCTCACGCAGGGCGGCGCTCGCTAGCCCTCCCATCCTTTTTTTTGGGGGTTCTCAACTCTTTCTTTTCCCTCCTTTGAAGCAAGGTGGTTGAGGCAATTAATCAGTAGCCGGCGTCGGTCTGTATGAGTAGCATCAGTAGACCGTAGGAAAATGAGGCTCGATCATATCCATCATCACTTCATCTCTGCGCTGGTGCAGTACAAATACTTCAATTAATACACGCCGGTGAGGTAGTGGTAGTATAGGTATTGCAGGAGTAATTCGAAACTTACTGCACAGATTGACCTAGTACGGTAGTACCAGCCAGTTGGGCTGCTGCTTTTAAAGCTGTATCTAATTCTACCCCTGCGAAACGCAGTAAATGTGCAATGCGATACCAGTAGCAATTCACAGCAGGAGTAAATGAGTAGTGGTATATCAGCAGCAACAAATTCAATTGTACTCATGACAAACTACTCAAACCCAGTCAGCACTGCCTGAATGCATAAACCTAGCCGTACTTAATTACGGCTGTCCGTCCCGTAATCCTGACTGTTATACTCCTAGCCAGCGTCACCGAAGCTTCCATTTCGACCATTACAAGGAACACGTGTCGCACGGGCAAGGCTCGAGGGAGGTGAGAGCTTGGCGGAGCGAGCAAACGGATGAGCAAAGCTAATAAATTATAGCTAAAAGTTATAAATCATAGCAAAAAAAACTAGACTATTGAGTACGCTAGCCTCTTCACATAACTCCCAACTTCCAAATTTGGGTTGCGGATTTAAAACGGCCCATGACCCGCAACTAATCCCAAATTTAACGCATACCGTGGAAATAAATTTTTCGCCAACCCCCCTCGCTCTTTAAACCCGGGTGGGATTTTACCGGATTGCCCCTGCCCATCTGCCTCTCCAGGAAATTAGCTGCGTGGCTTTTATGGCCCTGTTGGATAGCTATGATGGCTGGCTGGTGCAACGCAATTGCTCCGGTTCCTTGTTAGCTCGTCTATGTAGCGTACTACAAGCGTCTAGCCATCGTGGCCTTTGTGAACAATGTTGAAGGACTGTGGAGTGTTCAAAATGGTTTTTTTGAGTGGCTTATGGTTGAAAAGTACTGTAGCTGATTGAAATTATACTGTAGTTGATGGTGACTTATTTGTCATAATTAAATTTAAAAAAATTTCAAAATAGAAAAAATAGGTTGGCACATCACGGACAGTACAAACGAATACGAAAAAAACCCGACAAAAAGATAAAAAAGCCAAAAAACCAGAAAAAGACAAAATTATTGAATAGTGAAAAATAACCTAGAAGTCAGAAGTCTAAGCCGTTTTAAGTAGGGCCTATATGAGAAGGTTCTAAATATTATTATGATGAATTATTGTTAATTTGAAGAGTTAAAACTTGAATATGATATTTTGCGAATTTCTTGGATAGTTTTGTAAGTACTACTGTTAGCTATCATTTGCCATGCATGTTCAGATTGGTGCTATTCAGAATTAATCTCAACTAGGTTGAATCTTGTTTGCATGCAGCATCAATGAGGTGCTACATGTCATGGATACTTGGTTTAATGTGACATGAACAGTATGCATGCATGTAGTGAGTCATCTACTGCTTCTATGTACTAACCTTGCTTGGATGAGCTCTATTGGAGGCATCTCCTGTAGGCACCGAGACAGCCTGCATCAAATGTTTTTATGAATTGAACATATTTTTAACCGTTCACAATATGTGAAAAACACAAACGGATCAACGATTCCACCGCACTATAATTTACCTCTGTACGTACGAGTCATTCAGAGCTCGTCGTCCCTACAAATTTCTTCTGAAAATTAACCGCACTATAACACGCATGCGCGATCATACCATTGAGAATCTACGAAAATCGCAAACGGACCAGCCTACCTATATTGTCTGCCATTCTATTTTGAAAAAATAACAATCTAAAAAAACATTTCGTACATGTACCATCTGCACTGCATAACGAGTTTTCAAAATATTTTGCACCTCCTCTACTATATTACAAAATTGCTGCTAACTCCAAACAAAATAAATTACAAATGAATATGCGTAATATTTATAAATACAAATAATTTGCACAACTAAATAAACTCTTATCTACATAAAAAACAAAATTTAAAAGCCCGGTTGTGCGGTCGGGGACGGATGAACAGTAGCCGTGCGGTCCCCAACCGCACGACCACTGTTTACGTACTAATCGTTTTGGAGGCTATAATTAGAATTTTGGTGATCAACAGTGCCATTTATACCCAAAATTCTGCGCAAAAAATGAATGCTACAATGATATCACTAGTTCCCCCTTTTGAAGATCCCCAGAACGCTGGAACAAGTAGTGTCGGCCTCACTCCTGGACCTCTAGCTAGATTGAGGTAAATTTAGTAGCTGGACAGGTCAGAGGTGTAATTGCTGCCAGATGGAGACGATGAGAAATAAAGGTCCTGATCAACTTGGTTTCGGCTTCTAGTTTCTGGCTTATTTTTCACTATTTATAAGTTTCGTCTTTTTTTGAACTTTTGGCTTTTTGTTGAGCTTTTTTGCCGGTTCTTTTTTTTTCTCGTATTTGTTTGTATTATACGTAATGGGCTAACATATTTTTTTAAATTTAATTATGCTAAATAAGTCTCTGTCAGCTACAGTGTTTTTCAGCCAGCTACAGTGTTTTCAGCCATAAGCCACGAGCTTTTCAGCCGAACCGATCACCACCTTTAAGAGAAGGGGATGGGCGGAAATGCGAAAAGAAGGTACAATTAAGATCTGTTTCAGCCACGATATCTTCTTATTTTCAGTAGTTAAAAGCTATACTTTTTTTATTATTTATGAATATATAATGATATTTTTTTATTTTTGTTTAATTGAATATCTAAAAAAAAGTGGACAACCACTATAGTATTATTTCAATAAAAAATCACACAATTTGAAACAGAGACTAAAGAGGTTGCCATGATTCAAAGCTGCCAAACTGTGAGGATAAAAAAGCGGTTTTTTTCCATAGGGAAAACTCTAAGATTAAGAGAAAATTTGTGAAATACCACTATAAAGAATGAATCCTCGAAAAAGTCTGGACCAAACATTGGCAATACATCAGCAACGATTACATTACCACTCTTGAACATTTCAACACACCTTCCATTTTGTGCTTTGTAATCCCCTGGTCCGTGAGCACCCGATAAATCGTTCTGCTATTGTAGACGCTAGACCTTTTAAGCCCCCAGTGAAGTATTTCTTTTCCTGACTCAAGAGTGCCGTCACTTGTCCAAGCCCTCAAGGCCTCAACCACAACTCAATTTGACCCAAGAATCATCTAACAAGAGCAGGCCAATCGTGCTTCAGAAGGTAAAACAGATACGAGTCTTATGACAGAATACATACGTAGTATGAGCATCTACCAATGACTGCTTTTGTTGGGGAAAGTTCTGAAGCATTGACATGCACAACATGGTTCTTCGTAGCTCTTTAATTCTGTCCCGAACTGTTTTTCTCTATCAGCTGTAATTAACAATCTTCCTGAGACAATCCCCAAAGTATTATATGAGTACTAAAAAATAACAACCAGCAAGAACCCTGAGATAAATTACTACAGAAATATCTTCAACAACATTAAACAGAACCAGATAAGAATATCAAGAACACAATAGCAATATTCTTAGAAGGTATAGCGACATCCAGGGATACATAAAATGGCTACTTAATCCTATCACGAATTATTTAAGCAGCCTTTCAACAAAAGTAACCTGAAATTAGAGTTCCCTAAGTTCAGAAATATCAGCGAAACACTTTTTATGTAACAAATATATATTGACAAATAATTTATAACTAGCATGGTGGTCCGTGCTCCTGCGTTCACATCATTCTTAAAACATATTTAATTGGTTTAGCAGTACATATGTAATAGATAATAAATGAACTACATGTGAAAAATAAAGGGTTGTAGATCACATGATAGAATTCAAATATTAGAATTTTTAGAACGTTATCAATTTGATTTAATTTCCATATTTGGAGAATTGGTTTCATTTGTGATATTAATGTATACTAATATATGTTAAAACAAAGAATGTAGATTACATCTCTGGAAGGAGATACTTATTCTTTATACTTTTTAATCAGTATCTCCAATAATAGAGACCTATGTTAAGCGGATACTTCACAAAAAGTCACGTATCGGTATCGGGTACTGAACAGGATACGGATACTGTCCCGATACGCTCCGACACGTATCCTGCCCATATCGGAAATTTATGATTATTCAGAAAAAGAAAATAAATCTCGATATTTCGTCGATACTCCCCGATACGCTTGACCTAATAAACATCATCCCTTCACAAGCATATCAGATCCACGCTCGCTCGCTCCACGCCCGCTCGCTCCACGCCCGCCGCCTCCCGCTCCCTCCACGCCGCCTCCCCGTCAGCTCCCTCCACGCCCGCCGTCTCCTTGCGACCCTGCCCGCCGCCTCCTCACCATCTCAGATCCAGTCGGCGCCTCCACGCCTGCTCCCTCCACGCCGCCTCCACGCCCGCCGCCTCCTCGCTATCTCAGATCCAGTTGTCGTCTCCACGCCCGCCGTCTCAGATCCAGTCGCCGCTTGCACGCCCACCGTCACAGATCCAGTCGCCGCTTGCACGCCCACCGTCACAGATCCAGTCGCCGCCTCCACGCCCACCGTCTCCCCGCCGCCTCCACGCTCGCCGTCTCAGATCCAATCGTCGCCTCCACGCCCGCCGTCTGACTCGTCTCCTTGTCGTCTCAGATCAGTCGCCGCCTCCACGCCCGCCGTCTCCCCACAGCCTCCCCACCGTCTTAGTTCTAGTCGGCGCCTCCATGCCCGCTCCCTCCATGCCGCCTCCCCACCATCTCAGATCCAGTCGGCGCCTCTACGCCATCTCCACGCCCACCGCCTCAAATCTAGTATGGTACAATCAGAGCAAACATAGAAAGACTAATTACTAAGATGTTGAAGTAAGAACACTCAGAACTCCTGCCTGTTTAGATGTGACAATCTGCCTATATATTATCTTGTAGTCACAACAGACTTCCTCATATCACTTGACATACGGAATATACAGACATATATCACTTATCCCATATCCTATTCCATATTTTTTTCCTTGGAGTCAGAGTCGGACAAGGATAGTGCCGGATACCCATCTACTCTTTCCGTATTCGTTCCGTAAGTGTTCGGTCAATTGGACGGATGGACATTATAACGAATTAGATTGTACTTGACATAGACTCTTTCTTTTAATCTAATTCGTTATAAATTGAGTCCACCAAATTGATGGCTAGATCTTTCTCTAAGTGTATAATTAGTATAGATATAGATAGATTCTTATATATCAAAGTCAACTATCAAACCTAAGCCTTTAAAATTAGAACTCACCAAATTAAGGACTAGATGTTTTATTTTTATAAGAATTTCTAGCATATTTCTCTTTTTTCTTAGCAACTCTAAAATGTATATCATTGACTTTTAGTATATAATAGATGAGTAAGAACAACTACTACACTTGTGTATTTCAAAACCAATTATGTTTGCAATTAAAGGCATGTTTGGTTGCTTCCCAAACTTTGCCACATTTTTGTGTTACAAGTTTGGCAAGCCACAGTTTTTGTGGCTACCAAAATAGGCCCACATTTGTGGCAAATTTTGGCTAGGAAATGAGTCTATAATAGGTGGGGTAAGGGGCTAAGACAATGTGGCACATATATAGTATCAAGGATGACATACTAGAGTGAGTGAATAGGATATTTCAAAATATTTTTGACTAAATAACAATTTTTACCAATAATAAACTTAATCAAAAAACCTTTTGCACAATTAACGCCTAAATGTTCTAAGTTTAGCTAAGGCAGCACTAGCAATGTCTATACCAAATACACTTCTAACTATAAAATTTAATTCAATTATAAGTGCTAGAAATGTAAATGCGAAAAATAAAAACAATGAAATAAACCATTATGGAAAAACACAATGTTTTTCCTATGATATCGAAGACTTGACGGCCTTCACTAGTACACGTTGAGGTAAACCCAAATGAATTAGATCGGATGCCTAAACTAAGGCTAAAAACCTCAAGTACACCAACAGACATACCGGTTTCTATAAGGAAAAATAGAGAAGATTTAATTGATCAAAGTGGTATAGGTTAAGCTTGAAGCTGCTAGCCATGGCCTTTCTTTATAGTATGTCACTATTCTACAAACCCGATCTATTCCTCTAAAATACTGAGACCGGTAAAAGACTATAAGATATTCTTAAACTATATTTTACCTTTGACTTGAGCTTTATCTTGATCCACGTCAACCTTTGATCGTTTTTACATGCCTTTTCCATAACGTCATCAAACTTCAGGACTAAACCTTTAACATGTCAATAAGCACATTAATCTCTTTAATCATTTTTGTTATTAATTACCAAAATCATTTTTAAAGGTCTAGATGCTTTACCATAACTGTGCCTCAAAACCAAACACTTGCCATAAAAATTCAAACTTGGCTAACTTAGTTGAGGTAAAGTTTGGCACGGACCAGCACAGGCCCTAAGAGTTTCTCAATTTTTTAAATTTAACTTAGAAAAATCAGCAACAATGTCATACACAAGATATATTCTGAAATGATAAGTACAAACAAGGGGCAGTTTTGGAACCTAGTCTCCTTGGGAGAAGAAAGTGTTTGATCCTAGAAATAGAGAAGAGGGGGAATTAAGAAGGCGACCCCCCTCTCGCAACATTTAGGCCCCGCTCGGTTAGGTTGAAAAGTTGTGACTTATGCCTGAAATTGCACTGCAGCGACTAAAATTTCACTGTACCTAAAGAGGGCTTATTTGACGTAATTAAATTTAAAAAATTTAAAAATAGAAAAAATATGCTAGCTCATTACGGATAATACAAACGAATACGAAAAAAGTACAAAAAAGGCTAAAAGTTCAGAAAAAGACGAAATTTATAAATAGTGAAAAATAAGTCAGAAGCAAAAAGCTGAAGCCGAAACGAGAGTGAGGCTTAAAGGCAAGAAGAAGACGGTCATATATAGGTCATGCTGCTGAGTCCGCCGGCTCCCATTAACTGCCATTCGATTCTCAGTTCAATACGCGCGCGCGCACGCAACGTCGCCCCTTCAATCTGTCACGTTTGGCGACGTTCATCGCCACCAGAAGCACTCCTGGCCGCCTGATGCGGCACGGTCGTCCCCGATCAGTCGCTGGCAAGCCCTTCCGTTCCACCGGGAGTGCATGCATGTGTACGCACGGTTGCATTGCACGTGTGCTCAGCTATCTGTTCTGATCGTCCCTATGGTCGAGCTGGTTGAACCACGACTGATGCACATTGCAGACGAACCACACTATGGATGTCAGTATGCATGGTCGATGGATTGTATAACAAATTACCCCTTACAGTCATAAAAGGCAGTCGATCTAAAATGTGTACAGTCTTTTGAAAATATGTTGATAAAATTTAATGTCGTATTGAGTTTGAAAAGTAGAAAAACGGTTTTCTTTTGTGACCGGGGGAGCATGAAGAGTGGAGGGATTGGATATGTTTATTATTGTGATCAATTCATAGGCATACGTCAGATCATGCGTTGGCCTGTCGTCGGATCAGCAGCAGGGCAAACATTTCTGCCACAGATCGTCTGATTCGATTTTGTTACAAACCAGTTATGCCTAATGTAAAGTTATCTTCATCCATAGATGCCTATTCATACAGACACCTTATTTGCCACTCCTTTATCATCTATAAATGATTGTACAGACCTTCAGAATCAAATGAATGAAAGCAATCTCTCTCTTAAACACTTGTCTCAATATTCTCTTGCAATACGTTATCAGCACGCGCTCAACGCATATACACACAAGTGCAAATCAGAAGAGAAAAAAAGGTAATGGCAAGAATACTTGATGTTCTTGCAATATCACGTAACTCTCCCCACACTCGCGCTATTCACGAGAATGCCGCTGCCTTCGCGGCCTCCCTTGTCCATCCGGCCAGCCCCGAACTACCGGCGACCGCCGCCTCCCGAAGGCGCGGCCGAAGACTCCGCCTGCAGAGCCCGCGTACGGCGGCACCCAACGACCGGCGACGGCACAAGCCCGACGCAGCACTGCCATGCATGAGGCGGCTCACGGCCGGCGGCGGCGCAGTCCAGCGCGGCGCGTCCTCACGGCGCGACCACACGGCGAGCCATGGCCGGCGCAGCGCCCGATGCGGCAGCCCCGCGGAGACGGCGCGGCCCTCATGGCCGGCGACGGCGTCCGTGGCGAGGCGGCACCCGAGCCCGTGGCCGACGAGCCGCAGCCCGGCGCGAGGAGCCGACAGAGCGGCGGCGCCCGACGCGGCAGCGCCCGCGGCGGTGCGAACAGTCCCTGCCGGCGATGGCGACCAAGCCCGAAGCGGCCTTCGGGCGGCGGCGTCCAAGGCGAGGTGGCCCGTGGCTGGTGGTGGCCGTGACCGGTGGCGCGCAGCACGGCCTACCGCGGCCAGCGACCCCCATGGCTGGCGTGGCAAGGCGGCCCGCAGCGGCACCTGAAGCAGCCCACGGCCGGCGGCTCCCGAGAGGAGGCGGCGGCGCATGTGGCCGGCGGTGCCTGCGGCCAGCAGCACCCGGCGGAAGGCGCGGCTACGCGTACGGCGCGGTCGGCGCGCCCATGGCCGGCGTGGCAAGGCGGCGCCCATGGCGCGCGGCGGTGGAGGGCCCGGCGCGGGTGGATCCAAGGCGGCCGGCGGCGGCCTCCTCATATTTTTCCTACAGGGTTTTGGAGGAGTTTTTCCAAGATGATGAATCAAGGTGATCATATGAAGTTACATTGGTCAAGGGGGAGTGTTACAAACCAGTTATGCCCAATGTAAAGGTGTCTTCATCCATAGATGCCTATTTATACAGACAACTTATTTGCCACTCCTTTATCATCTATAAATGATTGTACAGACCTTCAGAATCAAATGAATGAAAGCAATCTCTCTCTTAAACACTTGTCTCAATATTCTCTTGCAATAGATTTTAAGTTGACCCGAACTATTAGGAGTGCCCTGCTTTCATGGCCGTGAAATGTGGCAAGGCAGCTCTACTACTGTTCTCGATAAATGCTAGCAACGATGATGATTTGGTAGGTAACCATTTCTGCTGTACACACTTGCAATCGGCGCAGCCAGGCCGGCTCGCAACAATTCGCCCGGCCGATGCCGTACATGTGCTGTGTGCTTCTGGCATAAATGGCTGCGCCGAGTCGGCCATTTGGAGTCAAGCCGGTCAATGCCTGCCGACGACGCAGCTCGCATGACAAAATGAACGGACGTACGAAGTCCCCGATTTCTCTACCGGAGAACTTTAGACAATAAATAAGGGGGGTTAGTAGTGCCCGTTTGGTTGATAACTTTTGTTTATTGATATAGCAGTAGGCAGTGAAGATATTAACATAGATTACGTATATGATTTTAAATTTAGAAAGATTTCTTATTTGCTTTAATTTTTGAAAAAGTTAGAATAAAATACAGTGGCATTTAAGGCTGCGAAAACTAGTGGCCCGTACGTACCCATCGATCTGACCAGACCGGGGGTAACCTCCTTAGAGCAACTCCAGCAAGGCCCCTACTTGAGCCTTCAAACCTCATATTTGAGGGCTTGAGACAAAAATAGAGGTCCAGCAGAACCTCTGCTAGAGCCCTCAAATTTGAGTAGCCCCTTAAATTCCCTCTCCAGCCCTCTCAAATCACGGTTGGAGTTGTTTTCCTGCGCACGCTTGGTCCTGCTCCTTTCCCCGCCCGCCTCTTTCCCCTCCCGCGCGCGCCGACAGTTTCCCTCCCCGCTGGGAACACGGGGAGAAAAATTCTTCGATTCCTTTCGAAGCTGGCGGCGGAGCCGGTGGGTGGTCGCCGTGGGGGCCCTCCTTGTGGCGCTCCTCGCCGTGGCCATGAGCTCCCGCAGCATCCCGGCCATCTCCACCTCCTCGCGCGGCGGCGGCTGCGGCTGTCTGGTAAGATTCCCGCCGTTGCTCCTGCTCCAAAACCCAGAAGCCCGCCTCGCACTTGCCTAGGGTTTTTAAATCCGTCTCCTCCCATTCCGCCGAGCACCGCCTCCTTCCCCTCCCCCTAGGGTTCCGGTGAGCGGGATCTCCGGCCATGGCGCCGCTTCCGCCGCGCGAGCTCCTTGCCGTAATCGAGGCGGCGCTGCTCGGCCCCTCGCCGCCGTCGCCGGCGCAGCGCGTGGAGCTCCTCCACGCCGTCCGCGACGCCGCCCCTGCATTCCGCGCCCTCCTCGCGTACCCGGTGAGCCCCTCTGCCCGCCCCTCGCCCCCTCGTTATAGGATTCGTTTGGGGTCGTCCGGGAGCTTGGTTTGATTGGGTCTGGTCCGTGGGGGCCCTTAAGTTGAGTGATGAGCTCAATCTTAATGAGATTGAGTGTGTTCGTTTGCTAGTTGCTGCCAACAGTGAGGTATAATTTTCAGAACTGAAGTTTATTCTAGTTCTATATATATCATCTATGTTTCAACTTCTATCATGGTGGTGCTTTGTAGTGGGTTCTATATGGTCGAGAACCACTGGAAATATATAGGCTTGCGGCTGGCCTTTGGTACATGGACAGGAGAGATCTTATAACCTCTCTGTACATTCTGTTGCGGGTAATCTACCGATCATGTTCATTCCAGCTAGACTAATTTGAGATCTGAAGGCCGCTTTCAATGGTTTTCTTTATTTTCTGTAGTCTGTTGGACTGGACCAAGTGCTTGATGCTGATCTGATGTATGAAATTCAATGTCAAATGGAGGCTCTATTTAGTGATGGTCTCCAGCAGCGGATAATATGAACAGTGCTGATCTGTTGTTCTGGGTTACCAGACTGTTCTGGATTCCATTTGTGTAAGACAGAGGATCATATGAAGATTGATGAAATTTGCTGGCTTTCTTGGTGACACATGGCCTTTGGACATTCCCTACTCATGGCAATTTGTAGCTAAAAGTAAGCTTGATGGCCTTTTAGGGAAGTGATTGAACAGGAAAATGGGTGTGTAGAGGAGATGGTATTGATCTAAATTTGATGTTGCTGCTGTTAGTCCCTATATGTGATTGTACCGAAATGCTATCACTGAAAATAAACATTCAAAATCATGATTCATTTGTTCACGTCATGGTTCTTTGTTTCCCTTTTTAGGTTAAATTGCGGTGTGACTGCCCTTTTTGGCCTAATGATGGAATGTGTCGGCTTAGGGACTGTAGTGTCTGTGACTGCCCTTTTTGGCCTGATGATGGAATGTGTCTGTTATGAACTATGTTGTGATCAACTATCATTAAATTTGGACTAAATTTGTCTTTGAATTTAAATTTGAATATTCGTATTTTCATTCATAATTTTAAGTACAGTGCTTTAGAGTTATAGTTTAAATAAATTATTATATAATGTGATGTTCTCAAATATATATGCATATAGTGTGTGAGGAAATAGAGGGAATTGAGAAGTATGTGCCCTGTTTTGAGGGCTCCTGCTGGAGTGCAGTCCAGAAAACAGAGCCCTCAAAAGTAGGGGAACCCTCAAATGAAAAGTAAAGGCCCTGTTTTGAGGGCTACTGCTGGAGTTGCTCTTATGCTGCCGCTCGTTTGCACCTGCTAGCTACCTGCACGCGCATAGGCCAAACGCTGTTGATATGGATGTGACTTGTTATTGTGTGAGTTTTTTTAGACTGTATCTTTTAGTTTAATTTTTTAACTTCTGGTTGTTCGTGAATGCATACATCTACTTGCCCAGCCAACTAATCTTGCTTGCATTTATGTGATCTGAGTGTGCATATGCAATTAAACCTAGTACTGCGTAGTTTATGTGCTGTCTACTGAAGTACTGCCAAAGCAAAGGCATAAGCAGGTCCATGCTCTGCTTCTTTTTCTAGATTACGAAGGAGAACGTACGGTCACGTACACCACACTCATTACATACATCATATGCACACATGCTTGTATAATACTGAAACACTAGATTTAAAGCAAAAGTCGTTGAATAAATTTTAGATTTATTCTGCATTTCATGGAACATAGATACACGATAATCACTAGATGAGCGAGTCCGTTATATCTGAGATTCGAACAAGGATGGATCAAACCCTCAACTGCAATTGCAGCCAACTTAGGGCATGCTCTTTAAGTCAAAAGCTGGCGGTTTTTGGTTTTTGCTACAGTATCAACTTTCAAACGAAGTATTTTCTCAAGACGGGGTCTACAAGTTAAACGATCTACACGTTAAAAGCCTAATATCTGTACCAGCCAAAATCGTAAGTGAGTATCTGTCTCTCTGTAATCTGTACTGCAAACAGTCAAAATTCAAAAACTTCAGTTAAAAATCATAAACCGCAGCTGAAAAGAACAAACCGAAAAGAAGTTCTCGCACTTGCTTCTCCGGAAATGGCCGGGGACATGGACATCATCACACTTCCCGTGGTGCAAGCAAACAGGTCTCATATAATAGGAACAATCGGGCCTGGATACAACACATCTTAACATCCACGGGCTTCCGTCGTGGCAGACGCTACCCGGCCCAATATGATCATGCGCCCTGCGCCCGGAGGTGTAGTAGCCGGCCCGTTTGATTAGAATCAACAAAGTGCCAAACCGGTGGATTTGGTTCAGTGGTTTTTAAAGGCCAGGTTTTTTGAGTTTAAAGCTGGTTTATATTTATACTATTTACTGTAACTAGCTTTTAAACGATATATTTTTTAAGATGGCTTAATAGAAAAATTGTACTAAAAGATGTACTGAGTTTAGCTATACGGCCAAAATCACATACGACTATTTTTCTCTGCGTACTGTCTCTCACGAACAGTTAAAATTCAAATATTTAAAATATAAGTTAAAATCTATTTATTATAATTTCTTTCGAATAAATAAATCGTATGACTTCTATCATTGTTTTCAACGGTTTATGAGTTTATATGCTTGACTCGGTTTGGCTTTGGAGTTTGGACTCTTATGTTGTACGTGCACTCGTACTTGGTCACGCCCACGGCGCGAAACGCGCGCGCGGACTCGTGGGTGCTGTACGCGAGAGAGGAAGCGTCCTCTCGGATAACGCCACATCGTGGAGCGCACGTTAAGCTTTCGTTTGTAACTGGATGGTGTTCGTGTTTGGGGCTGCATATGGACCCACGCACAGATAATTCGTCCTTCGCCTAGTATGGCGCGTGTCGAGTTCTTGATTGGAAATGCGCGGTGATGCGGACCCATGAAAGCTCAGAAGCGATCAATTTGGACAAGCAGGCACTTGCGCTAGTGGTACACGTAATTTGCATGTGGGGCGCATGTCATGTCCAAACGATCATCAAGGATTTGCCTTTCAAAGCCTCGTACATTTCCAGTTCTGTATGCCGCGAGATACTTTCCAAAGCATTATTGCTGCATCTTAATGACATGAAGGCATTCGATTCAATTAAGCAAGCGTGATTGTCAAATCGGATTAGTGGATTAGAGCAACTCCTACAGCCTGGCTAAATACATCTGTAAAATCTATTGTAGCTATTATGCCCAAAAAAAAAGCAGTCCAACAGTCTCGCTATGTCATTTTCTATTTTTCCTCGCTCGGTTTCCCGTTCTTCTCGCTGCCCATCTTTCCCAAGCGAGGGCTGCGTGCTATCCGCGGCGCCAATCCCCCCGCGCGCGGGCTGCTCTCCCGCGCTCGATTTTCTTCTCCGCGCCAGACTCTCCCCTCTCGCCGCCTCCGCTCTCCCCTCTCCCCTCTCGCCGCCTCCGCTCTCCCCTCTCGCCGCCTCCCCCTCTCCCCTCTCGCTGCCTCCGCTCCACCCGCCGCCGTCCTCGACTTCGCCGACCCAGCCGCCCCTCGCCTCCTTCACCTCCGCTCCACCCGCCGCCTCTCCCTCGCGGCCTCGCCCCTCTCGCCGCCTCCGCTCCACCCGCCGCCGCCCTCTACTTCGCCGACCCAGCCGCCCCTCGCCTCCTTCACCTCCGCTCCACCCGCCGCCTCCCCCTCGCGGCCTCGCCCCTCTCGCCGCCTCCGCTCCACCCGCCGCCGCCGTCTACTTCGCCGACCCAGCCGCCCCTCGCCTCCTTCACCTCCGCTCCACCCGCCGCCTCCCCCTCGCGGCCTCGCCCCTCTCGCCGCCTCCGCTCCACCCGCCGCCGCCCTCTACTTCGCCTACCCAGCCGCCCCTCGCCTCCTTCACCTCCGCTCCACCCGCCGCCTCCCCCTCGCGGCCTCGCTCCTATCGCCGCCTCCACTCCACCCGTCGCCGCCCTCGACTTCGCCACTGCTCCCGCGTGCGCCCCCTTCCTATGCTCCCTTCTCTTCTCGGAATCGTGCAGAGGGACCAATTGACCATGTCGCAGGCGCCATCACAAGGGGATCCGCTGTCCTCAAGCCACGGCGACGGGAACCCCAATTCTTCTGCGCTGTACTCGTTGCCCATCTTCCCGGCGGCCGGCGGGTGGGAGCAACAGCAGTTGGCGTCGTTGCCTTGGTTAGAAAATGTGGGGGTACCTGGGCTGCGGCGTGGAGTCCTTCCTCCCAATGCTGCAGCCGCTGCATCGGCCCCCTTGTCTGGCATGTACTCCGGTGAGTTCCAAATACCCGGATCCAAAAACTATATTGTTGTGTACTCTTGAATAAAATCAAATGGTGAATCAATCCTTTCAGTTTCTCGATCGAAACGGTGAATCTGTTACCCGGTCAAGTGGCATAGATACCACATGTATATGATTGCTCTCTTTGGATCTGTTTACCTCCCGTAACTGAATTATATGAAGTGTATACCCCATATCTGCTAAACAAAGGGAACAAGATTATTATCTAAACACAACAGGTTCATGATGGTTCTAGTTGCATGCAGGGTAATTGCACAGGATTATTATCTAAGCAACAAAACTAATGCAAGTTATTGACAGATTCATAAATATGAAGACAAGCTAGTGAGGAGTGATGTAGAACTAATTACCAGACTGACAACCTCCTCCTTACTTTCTCTTCCATTGGATGTTGTAGTGGCACTGGAGCTGCTCATCTCCTCGCTTTCAGTTATGGCAATCTTTAACATGCTACTAATATCCTGGATGTTATGACATACTCTCCAGAATGACATACTCCTATTTTCTTTGCATCTCCATGCACCCTGAGAGCTTGAATTCTATCCGGTATTTTATCCCTGTTCCCAACATCATTACTTTTCCCAGTAGATATGATGTTCATTTGCTGTAGTGATTGATGGTTACTTCAGAACAACAAGTGTCAATCATATATCAGCAAGTGCATACCTATTTTCAACAAATCCTTCATTGTCCTTCACTGACAACCCAGCTTCCATATGATGTGAACATATTTGCTGGTTGTGTTTCAAAGATAGAGGCTAGAAATCAAAGTGGCTTATCTATCGATGATAAGGTTAGATAACATACCTTGCCCTTCCAATTGTATATGATGTTTGTCTATCTCATGCAGTCTCTATGTTTGTTCAATTTGCAGCAAGCAAATGCATTAAGAATGTTCAAGGCTGAGGACAAGCAGCACCGGAATTTCCCGTACATCCATTGCTGGAAAATATTGAAAGACCAGCCCAAGTGGATGAATAGGAGCAATCAGAGTGGAACTCAGAAACTAGCAAGCAAAAAGCAAAAGACCACGGCGAATTCAAGTCCTGCAACGGCTGCACAATTAGTTGTCAATACTAATGGTGATGATAATCAGGCTGCAATGCCTACACTGGACAGACCTACAGGGAAGAAGAAGGAGAAAGACAAATTACGACAACGTTCCAGCATCGAAGCATTGGATTATCTGTTGGCAAAGAAGAAAGAGGCCGACGCGGAGAAGGATTTGAAGAAAGAGAAGAGGTGCAAAAAAGCCTTCGCATTGCAGGAAGAAAGGATCAGAATTGAGGAAGAAAGGATCAGAATTGAGAAAGAGAAATTTGAGTTCAAGAGGAACCTTGAAGAAGAGAGAATTATGAATGTCGATACGAGTACCATGTCCACCAAACAGCAGCTGTTCTATGACCAGCTCCAGAATGACATACTTGCAAGGCGGCGCAAAAATTAGATACAACATCGATTTTATTTATCTTAATCTTGTCCAGAGTTAATGAACATTTGGTCATCACTGACATTGTTAGGTTGTTGCCAGGGCTTTGTTACTCATGGCTTTACCTCTCTTATGAAATATTTTGATAGTCCCAACTAGCAGAACTAGTGATTTTAGTACATGTGCTGTTTTTACACATATTTTTAATATTTTGGTGTCCAAGCAGTGGTTATCTATTTAGATTTTATCATGATTACTATCCAATTGGAGTCATCATTTAGAACGATATGTTTACGGTTTCAGGTTTCCAAGTATGCCACTCTCTTGGTGGTGGTACTGGATCTGGCATGGGAACACTGTTGATATCAAAAATCAGGGAGGAGTACCCAGACCGCATGATGTTGACATTCTCTGTTTTCCCATCGCCAAAAGTATCTGATACTGTGGTTGATCCTTACAATGCCACTCTTTCTGTCCATCAGTTGGTTGAGAATGCAGATGAGTGCATGGTTCTTGACAATGAGGCCCTCTATGACATCTGTTTCCGGACTCTCAAGCTGACCACGCCTAGCTGTAAGTTAAATTTACCCCTTTTATTGTTATTATTTACATATGGCTATAGCCCTGGTATAAATTAGATTCTTCCTAGTCCCAGCTATTTGTACTACCTGTTAAAACATGACATCTATTATGTATATACACCAAGTTTAGAGATCTGTCTTCTGTGGATGTGTACTCTAATCTAGAGTTTTTGTTATGAATGATTTACATTTTACAAATCATTTCATTGTACTCACGAGAGACAATCATTAATCTTGTCATACAGGTAGTCATCAAGCATGGCAATAAACAACCGTATGCTTATCAGAATTATGTAATGCAAAATTTCTATTGTTCACCTCATGTTCACTTCGCCCAACTTAAAGGTCAAAACATGTTGTAGCTGATCAGTTTTGGAAAATATTTCTGCATGTTGTTATTTTAGGGCATTTATTATCATGTTAGACTAGGTCTTGTGATTTATGTTTCTCAGTCTAAATGAAGTTGGCAGAAAATTGAAGTTGATTGACGGATTACCTAACATTTTTCTCATGCATGCTAATTTCTACAGTTGGAGATTTGAACCATTTGATCTCTGCCACCATGAGTGGAGTAACATGCTGCCTGAGGTTCCCTGGCCAGCTGAACTCCGACCTCCGGAAGTTGGCAGTGAACCTTATCCCCTTCCCCCGTCTCCACTTCTTTATGGTCGGGTTTGCCCCCTTGACCTCCCGTGGCTCCCAGCAGTACCGTGCCCTCACTGTACCTGAGCTCACCCAGCAGATGTGGGATGCCAAGAACATGATGTGCGCTGCTGACCCTCGCCATGGCCGTTACCTCACTGCCTCTGCCATGTTCCGTGGTAAGATGAGCACAAAGGAGGTCGACGAGCAGATGATCAACGTCCAGAACAAGAATTCATCCTACTTTGTGGAGTGGATCCCCAACAATGTTAAGTCCAGCGTTTGTGACATTGCGCCGAGAGGCCTCTCCATGGTGTCTTTGATGATCCTTCAGTAGTTTTCTTCATATTCCCAACTAGAATCGGAAACAAACTGACAATGTACGCTTTCGGAAGACGTCTTTGAGCCGATTTAAATATAGATAAGAAAAACTTTTAGCTAGGCTGTTGTAGCACTCTTCTTTTTTGGGGAGTTTTCTATTTTACATGATGGCTAAATCAAGGGATTTAGCATTTATTTTTAGCTAACCTCTTGGAGTTGCTCTTACCATGGACCGGAATTAGCCAGAATATTTTTCTTCAGACCAGAATTGTTCAATTATACGGCAGCAGCATCCTTGATATTGAAGGCAAACATCAGGGTTTGGAAAAGTCGTTGAAAACTCAAGCTCCAAAGTTCCGACTTCGAAGTACACTTTGACTGAAATTTCGTGTAGGTATCTCAAAGTTCCGAGCAGAAAAACGAATGATTGGATTTGCTATTCGCAAAGAAAAAGGGTAATTTGGTATGTTTACACGCGAACTCTGTTTTCTTGCACCAAACAGTGACGTAGTAAATTCGTTCGGCAATTGTATTTGGACCTGCATTTTTTTTAGCCGTTCACCTCGGATGAGTGTAACCACTTCGGTACATACTCCGCTGCACGTAAGCCCTTGGAGAGACATACGAGTTCCAAAGTCCATGTGTACTTGTGATTAGCTGCTAACTCAGCACAAGTGCAACCAGCCCAACCAGCTCCCCATTTACTCTTACCTTTTCCCCAAAACGTAGCTAGAAGCGTAAGCGAACCATGTCGGCCGAAGTGGGTTTGTTCTTTTCGTATGTGACTTATGGGTTTTAAATTCTGTTTATTCGTATGAGAGAGTACAGAAAGAAATAATTATGTGCAATTTTGGCCGGTATAGTTGAAATCAGTATAATGTCTACTACAATTGACTCTATCTTTAGAAGGACACTCTATTTAAAAACTAGTTTCTATACAATAAATCATAAGCTAAAAGCTGAAGAGAATGGTCCAAAACACCCGATCAAAACGATCACGTTTTCGCAATCTGCACGGTAATCTCCCTGCAACTTTGTGCACGCGGGCGCCGCGTCCGGCGCGATACGGTTGCAGGCAAAACCGGCGCAACAACCCTGGAGGCCTTGACCGGGTGTTGCCACCCTCCAACAATAGGCATGTCGCTAAAACCGTGTGTCGTTGGCGCGCACGAGCACTGGCGCGACGTCCTCCGCCAGTTCCCTCCCCTCTACCCGCGCCACCTCCTCCCCGCCTCCCCTCGTCGTCTCTCACATGGCGGACAGGGCCCGCTCGCCCTTGGCCGCCTCGCCCGAACCGGCCTCCTCCGCAGTCTCCACCGCCTTCGGCTTCCCGCTCGACCCCGTCGTCGTGCCGCCCGCGCGCCATCTGCACCACGACACGTACATCGTCCAGGTCCAAAAGGATCAGATATACCGCGTGCCGCCGCCCGAGAACGCCTACCTTGCCGAGCGCTACCGGATGGAGCGCGGCGGCGGGGGCAAGGGCTCTACGTGCTCGCCGTGCGTCCTGCAAACGATCGGCGTGTTGCTCGCGGCCGCCGTGCTTCCAGGCGCTGGTGTCGTTCTCTCCATCGTCGTGTTGCGGCCGGACGCGCCGAGCTTCACGGTCGACAGGCTCTCCGTCCACAACGCGTCGCGGCAGCAGCACATGGACTACGACTTCTTCTTGACGGCGATCAACCCGAATAAGGTGACCGCTCTGTGGTACAAGGACGGCGGCACGGCCAAGCTGCTACACCAAACCACGACCTTGGCGAAGGGCGACATGGGGGAGCCCGAGGACATCGGCGAGGACGCCACGGATTTCAACGTGCTGCTGCACGGCCTGCAGCACGACGGCCGCACGCCCAAGGCGGTGCAGAAGGGGCTCAAGGGGTCCAAGGACGCCGTCACGCTCGAGCTGTCCGTGGATGTCGCCGTGCAGGTGCATGTCGGCGCTCTCGGGTTCGGGCGGAAGAGGCTGGCCGTGGAATGCGAGATCAGCGCGGCCGGGCTAAGGAAGGACGTGCACATTTCGTCGCAGAATTGCAGGAGTACCCTCGGGAACTGACGACGCGCGCGCGCTCGCCGTGGTGGCGCTTGTGCATTGCGGATTTGTGGGCACGCGATCAGGGCGGCGTGCAGTGGATGGGCTCGAGCATCTCTTGTAAATGTTTTTGTGGCTCATGAGACTCTCGTGCAGGTGTAAATTGTTACGAACCGAAATTCTGTGGGTGGGACCTTGTGTGAATTATGGAAAAATGTTCATGTATGAATGTGTGATGCATGTTGCATTGAGGTGTAGCATAGGGCTGCTAATTCCTTCTTCCCATGTTAAGTTTCTTCAGTTTTGCTGGCATGTGTATTTTATAGTAGAAATAGGCACTACTACAGAAATCCACATTACAGACGGTTCAGAAACGTCATCACAGACGGTTTTCTGAACCGTCTGAAATTATGGGTCAGTGATAATCAAGTTATCACAGACGGTTTTCGAACCGTCTGTGATAATGCGATATCACAGACGGTTTTTTATTAAAAACCGTCTGTGATTATGCGATATCACAGACGGTTTTTAAATCACAGACGGTTTTTAATGAAAAACCGTCTGTGATATCGGATAATCACAGACGGTTTTTAATGAAAAACCGTCTGTGATACTTCTCCCCCCAGCAGAATCTATTTCTGTTTATAGCTAGCCTCAGGAAATGCTAGCCATGCCCTCTGAAACAAGCAGATAATCACAGACAAAAAACATACAATTCACACATCTCATTTCCTTTCAGATACATTTCACAGACATAAAACATCCCATTGACATCGCACTTCATTTCACAAACATAAAGCATGCATCCATTTCGCAAATCGATTAATTGAATTGAAATGAAATATCCATTAACAAATGCACAGTTACAAAAGATGTGCACTGCATTTGCACTTAGTGATAAGACCAATAAGAAATCATGGTGCGCAGTGGAACCGTCCTCCTGGCGTTATGACTTGAGTCAGCAAAAAGTACGCCAACTCTCCTTGAATCCCTCCAAGAACAGGCTGTTTCAATGCAGTTGACGGGATGGACGCAGCCTGTCGATAGGAATATCAATGTGCGTATATATGTAACGTGTTAAGTATGAAGTAATTATGGGAAGAGTGACAAACCTTGCGATTGGTGAGCCTCGAGGAATCGAGGAGTAGTTCCATATGTTGGCAAACGTAGTATCCACATGTGTTGCCCGGCTCCTGCTGGTGACGCTGCAAAAAATGGAATGTGTTAGTTTAAGAGGCATTAGTACCAACTGTTGCATAGGATTAATTAATGTGAAATAGCGAATACCTTAAAATCTCGAACATGTGTCAGCAGGGCTTTGGCCCCGCGCTTCGAGTCACCTCCCTTTTCAATGTAGGTGGCGGACGCCCTACGTAATTCGAAAAAGTTAACCTTAATCATTCGGAAGGAAAGAAAGTACAATGTAGATATGTATGGGGAATATGTGCTTACCTATCGATTACTTGGCTGAGAACTGTGAAGTCCATTTTATTCTTACTTAGGGAATCAAGGTAATATACCTTGTTCCATTTTGGTACAATTACTATTAAAATCCAATGAAAGTTCTGAAGGAAGGGCATAAGTATATAATCCTTCTTGACGCAACCCAGCAGTCCTGCTGCAATGTACCTCTCGACGAGGGGTGTATCCTGGTCGATGGTTTACTTGGCGACCAATTGTGGGTCCAAGAAACCAACTGATAAGTTGGATGATCTAGCTTTAATCAGCATGTGTCTATATATATACACACGAAAGCAAAAAAATTAGATATGACATTTATCGGTATGACATTAACGGAGATTGTGATTGTACACACTTACAGCGTCCAGCATCGAATGATTGAGACGTCAAGAGCGTTGAACGTGAACAAATCGAATAAATCCTCAAAGGCGACCACGAACATACACTCTTGAAAACTGTGGTGTAAATCTTCTTCGGTGAATTCGACAGTGATACTTGAAGTCCGTTCTCCCTCTAGCTTATTGGACTGCTGCATATACCACATGTGCAATTGCATGCAACTATATGGTAGCTTTTGGAGGTATTTTTCCTCGAGCAACGGCTGACCAAGCACGAATTTGCGGGCCAAAGGTAGGTACGGAATACCATCATTGGTCTTCTTTGCTTTGCCCTTGCTGGCCTTGCTGCATCGGCTATAGGCCGACTTAACGGCAGTCGGCAGCAGCGGTGCAAGTTGCTCTGGCGAGAATAGGACCCGTGGAGATAGCACCGGTGCAGTATCCGGTGGTGGAACCGACTGGTCTTGTAATGGAGATGGCACCAGTGCAAGTTGCTCTGGCGAGAGTATGACCAGTGGAGATAGCACCGGTGCAGTATCCGGTGGTGGAACCGACTGGTGTTGTAATGGAGATGGAACCAGTGCATGTTGCTCTGGTCCTGCCACCGGTGAAGAAGACTCCAGGGAGATGTCGCTTTTGGGCCACTGGATGAATGTTCCGATGGCCTGTCCTAGAGTCATGATCTCGTCGTTGGGGGGCTTCGGTAGCGGGACCACCTCAAAATTGACATGCACACCATCCACATTAACTTTTGCGAAGCCTGGCGCTAAAGCTTGACCGTGCACCATGGCCCCGATACCAGACGAATATGCCTGGCCCCAAGCAGCGTACAAGGGAACGGAGCCATATCTCACTTGGAGCTTGCAATTCGTAGGCTCCTACATAACGATACAAAATTAGCTACTCGAATAGGCCTACCAATGGAGCAAGCATTCGAGATGTAATAATTATTACCTGGATGTCGTCCACAGGAAATTTGGACTGGATTTGCATCGGATTGGACGCGCAGCTACTCGGACGGTTGTGCGGGCTAGCTAGCGCAGCAGCGGCGGTGGCGGCCTGCTGACTTTCTGTCTGTTTCCGCACCTCATCTCTGATTATATCAGCCATTGAACCCAGTAGCTCCTCTTTAAGAGATGCCTTGATCTCTTCTCGTAGCTGTGCGTCACGCTCGGCTTTGTTTCTCTAACTGCGCCGATACATGTCGGAGTCATCTTGGAAACCATGTTTCCATGGAACGTAAAACCCAAGGCCTCTCGTGCGGCCCGGGTGCTCCTTGTTTCCCAGGGCCACGGAGAGCATATCATTCTCCCTTGTTCCCTTTAATGATCCCTCGGTAGATTGAAAACTCAGCTCTTCCTGCAAGAGCACGACATGTCATTTCAATTCGTACGAAGTTGTGGAGTAATTACAAGCTACGTAGTTCGATCGATATCTTAGCAGGCGCTGGGACACTTGCTGGTCTGCAGGGTTTCGAAAGGAGACGTCCCCCGATGTCGTTGTAGATGACCTTGCTCTAAGCCAATTTCGAGTGCGGTCATCCGGGATATTGGAAAACGGCGGGACGATGTCCTCTGCAGCTGCCAGCTCATCCTCCAACCTCCACTGCGGGATTTTACCCGCATACCCAGCTGTGCCAAGTCTGTGGGGGTGCGTGTTTTTTGCCTGGAGGGCCTTGTGCGCCACACTTGTACTTTTGAAATCTTCGGTCGTTTTCATCGCCTTGAACTCTTCCCGTTGTGGTTCCAGGAATGGGTATTTAGTAAAAGGCGTTTCGTCCGTCTCCACGTATTTCTTGACAAGCGTGCTCTTGAAGTTCTTCCATGCTTTGCACGCCGCTTGGTAGGTTTGTCGTTCCACAGCGTGTAAGTGTTCTTCTGGGAACTCGAACGATGCCAAAATTTCAGTCCACAGCTCACGTTTCCGAGTGTCAGGCACATTCTTCCACGAATTGTATGTGATCTCAATTCGTTCTCGTGCAACTATTCCGACCATGGTTCGGAATGCGTTTACCGCTTGCTTAGGAAGGATAGGGACCCCAGCTGCGTTTACCGCTGTGATGGTCTGTCGGCTCTGAGGCTTCTTTGATAGCCCTCTTCTTGGCGTCTTAATGTTGGAGCGGACACCTCCGGCGATGATGTTGAAGAATGCGTGGGTGACATGTTGCTCATTTTGTGGGTCTATTAAGATAAAATGAGAATGTAATCATATTGAATTGGAAGAGAGTAGTAGAGGGGAGGGGGAGAAGGAGAAGGGAGGGGGTGATATGGACATAGAGAGGGGGTGATGTGCCTATCTTAGCACCTACTTTAGTTGCTAATACTATAAACCAAATAATAGAATCAATAACAGTCTCAACATGAATATGTGCTCTCAAATTGTAGGGTTGCACAACATTAATCTTGGCCGTCCCGCTACTAAATCATATACTCTTCCTTGATTGGTTATGCCAAACAATGAATTCAGTCTTTTGAGCTCTAGATACAAACTCTACAATCTCAAGATCAAGATATATTCAGCATGCATATATTCAGATAGCAGTTAACTTTTTACTTGTCAAGATGAAATCCTAACAGATCAATTTAATAACATGCCATAACTGTAAATCCCACAGGCAATCTCAGTATATGGAAGATTGTATATAACAGCTATTAGAGCTCAAAGACCGAATGAACCAATCTCAGTATATGAATTTATCATCATCGAGCAACTGTAAATCCCACAGGCAATCTCAGTATATGGAAGATTAACAAACTTGAATATACATGAATGCAACTAAGCAACTAACCATAACAGTAAGCATAACAAACTTGAATATACAGTAAGCATATACCATAACAGTAAGCATATAATAGTAAGCAACTAACCATATACATAACAGTAAGCAACTAACCATATACATAACAGTAAGCATATAACAGTAAGCCCTAAACCCTAACACTCAGTATGAAGTATTAAGCATCAACCCTAAACCCTAACAGTAAGCATGAAGCTCGGGGAGGGATTTGATGACCTTAGGGTTTTGGTGACGGAGGAGGAGGCGGCGACGACGGAGGAGGAGGAGGAGGCGACGACGACGGAGGAGGAGGAGGCGGCGGCGACGCAGGAGGAGGCGGCGGCGACGGAGGAGGAGGCCCCGGGCTTGGGGAGGCGGCGGCGACGACGGGCTCGGGGAGGCGGCCGGCGACGACGGAGGAGGAGGAGGTGACGACGGGCTCGGGGAGGCGGCGGCGACGACGGGCTCGGGGAGGCGGCGACGACGACGGGCTCGAGTGAGGCGGCCGGGGAGGGCTCGAGTGAGGCGGCCGGCGAGGGCTCGAGGGAGGCGGCGGCGAGGGCTCGGGGGAGGCAGATCGGGATTTAGATATAGAATAACTGCAGAATACACGAAAAACCCTAGACACGGGTATATATAGCGGATTATTACAGACGGTTCTAAACTTAGAACCGTCTGTGATATGAATATCACAGACGGTTCTAAGTTTAGAACCGTCTGTGATAAGCATATGCCCGACTGTAGTCATTCATGATCAACAGCCAACCATCTGCATTCATGATCAACTAGCTACCAGCTGCATTCATTTTTGTCACACATTTTCACATACACATCTGAAAATTGACTACATCACACATTTTCACATATATATCTCAAAATTGACTACATCACACATTTTCACATATACATCTCAAAATTGACTACATCACACATTTTCACATATACATCTCAAAATTGACTACATCACACATTTTCACATATACATCTCAAAATTGACTACATCACACATTTTCACATATACATATCAAAATTGACTACATCACACATTTTCACATATACATCTCAAAATTGACTACATCACACATTTTCACATATACATTCTTATTGTACTTGCTTATTTCCTTTAAAAATTAGCCCTTCATCATGATCAATGCGTACGTAACTAGTTTCGTCACGTTGTTCATCGTTGACCCTTATGCCATTTCCAAAAGGAGGTAACTCGTCAAATTGATTGTATTCCTCCTCGTCCACTACATTCTCTACTCCAACAATTCTCCTTTTTCCATGAAGAACTACATGGCGTTTCTTATTTGCCGGGTCGGTTACATAGAAAACTTGAACAACTTGATTGGCGAATACGAATGGTTCGTCTTTGTACCCGACACGTTGGAGGTTCACGGTCGTGACACCGTACTTGTCAACCTTCACCTGTGGGAGATGCACCCAACAGCAGCGAAATAAGGGGATTTTAAAAACCACATAGTCGAGCTCCCAAATCTCTTCTATGAAGCCATAGTACGAGTTTCTCGACCCATCGGTACTGAATGCATCTATGCGGACACCGCTGTTCTGGTTAGTGCTCTTGACATCCTGAGACTTCGTATAGAATGTGTACCCATTTATGTCATATCCTTGCCATGTCACAACTGTAAATGTCGGCCCTTTTGCCAACCATGTCAGCGTCTCACTTGGCGAGCTCCTAGCGATTTGCTCCTTCAACCATTGGTTGAACCAACGGTTGTGTTGCCTCATGATCCAAACATCCGGCCGCTCTGGATTCTGTTGCCGAAGCACATCCTTGTGCTGCTCCACATAAGGCGCCACTTCAGTCATGTGTTGCAACACCGTGAAATGGGCTTGAGTATACGTGTCCATATCTGGAGTGATTGCTTTCATTCCGATAGTTCCGAGACCCTTCAGCCTCCCCTCATGACGAGATTGAGGGACACCTATCGGTTCAATCTGAGCCATATAATCGACACAAAACTCAATGACCTCTTCGCTTGCATAACCTTCGACGATGCTGCCCTCCGGCCGAGAACGATTCCGTACGTAGGACTTGAGAATTCCCATGAACCTCTCAAATGGGTACATGCTACGTAGGAATACGGGCCCGCACATTTTTATCTCCCACACAACGTGAACAATGAGATGGACCATGATATCGAAAAACGAAGGAGGGAAATACATTTCAAGGTGACATAGAGTCATCACCACCTCGTCCTGCAGAGCATCTAGTCCTTCGGGATCGATGACCTTCTGAGCAATTGTGTTAAAGAAATAACATAGACTCATGATTGTCTCTCGGACTTTGATCGGCAAAATATTTCTAATTGCAATAGGGAGCATCTGTGTCATCAGCACATGACAATCATGAGACTTCATGCCATTTAACTTCAAATCTTGTATCGAAACAAGTTTCTTCACGTTGCCGGAGTAACCAGACGGAACTTTGACACCATGCAAGCACTGGCACAGTTCTATTTTCTCAGCCTTGGACAGAGTGTAACACGCAAGGGGAAGGTACGTTCGTCCATTATCAGTGCATGTCGGTGCTAACTCAGGCCTGATGTCCATGTCAGCCAAGTCAAGCCTTGCGTTGACGCCGTCCTTTGTTTTATCACGGATGTTCAGTAAGAGACCAATCAAGCTGTCGCACACATTCTTTTCTACGTGCATGACGTCGATGCAGTGCCGAACATCTAGGTACTCCCAATAAGGTAAGTCCCAAAATATTGATCTCTTCTTCCAGGTGTTCTTCTCATGAGCCCTCAATTTACGTCCCTTTCCGAGGACAACATCTAAATCCTTAACCATATCATAAACCTCGTGTCCCCTTAAATGCCTTGGAGCTGAACCGTCTTCCTTCTCTCCGTCAAATTGTTGCTTCATCTTGCGGTATGGGTGAGCCCTCCGAAGGAACCGGCGGTGACGCATGTAGACGGTTTTGCGTGAGTGTCTCAGCCACACACTCTCGGTACCATCTAAACAGTGAGTACAAGTTTTGGCACCTTTTGTACTATAGCCTGATAGGTTACTAAGGGCAGGATAATCATTTATGGTGCAGAACAATAAGGAGCGCAGAGTGAAGTTCTCTCGTTTGTATGCATCCCATACCTGTACCCCTTCATTCCTCAGTACTTTTAGATCTTCCACCAACGGTGCTAGGAACACATCGATATCATTCCCAGGTTGTTTTGGCCCTTGGATAAGTATCGACAGCAAAATGTACTTTCGCTTCATACACAACCAAGGAGGAAAGTTATAGATGCAGAGAGTCACGGGCCATGTGCTGTGTCGGCTGCTCATGCTACTGAAAGGATTCATTCCATCTGTACTCAGTCCAAACCTTATATTCCTTGGTTCTGCACCGAACTCTGCAAAACTCCTATCGATGTTTCTCCACTGCGCGGAATCAGCATGGTGTCTTATCATTCCATCCTTCTTACGCTCCTCCGAGTGCCAACGCAGCAGTTTTGCCTCCTTTGAATTTGCAAAACACCTTTTCAAACGGGGAATTATAGGAAAATACCATGCCACTTTAGCAGGAGGTCCTTTCTTCGCCTCTGTTCCCTCGCCATCATCTGATTGATTGTTACGTTTGTATCGGGATGCGTTGCACACCGAACATACATGCATGTTTGCATACTCTTTACGGTAGAGGATACAGTCGTTCGGGCATGCATGTATTCTTTCTACTTCCATTCCCAACGGACAAAGAACCTTCTTGGATTTATACGTGGTTTTAGGCAACTCATTTCCCTCCGGAAGCATGTCCGCTGAAAGACCTAGCAGCGCCGTGAAACTCTTGTCGGACCAACCGTTGCTTGCCTTCAATTTCAACAGTTCAAGCACGGCCGACAACCTCGTGTACTTGCAGCCCGTGTACAAAGGTTTCTCTGAGTCCTCCATCAAGCCACGAAATTTAACATACTCTCTCTCATCATAGTTCTCTTCTACATCGCGAAGCATCTGATCCAGATTATCATCGTGCAACCTATCCGAATCCGAGCCACAATCGACATCAGCCGGCGGCATGTCATTCAGTTCACCGGCGATGTCATCCGGGGGCATATCATTCACTTCGCCAGCGATGTCATCCGGGGGCATATCATTCACTTCACCAACGATGTCATCCGGCGGCATATGATCATTCACTTCGCCATGACTGGTCCAACACGTATAATCCTTTTTGAAACCCCTCCGAATCAAGTGCGCTACAATTTGCCCTCGGTTCTTAAACATCTTCAAATTCTCGCAGTCAGTGCATGGACAGCACATATATTCCACCCCCTTATTTAACATATCCTCCTCGGCGGCTCTTATAAAAGCAGAAACGCCATTAATGTACTCTTCACTCACACGGCTCGCGGCATACATCTAGCTTCGGTCCTACGTTACGTACATATATAACAACTTAGTATTAAAATCTAGATTAACTAATTATAACTACATATATACGGGCCACATTTATTATATTGAGACTTAATTTGCTAGCTCAATTCATATTACAAACACAACAGCTATTATATAACCAACAATTTTGCAAATTAACCATCTTCAATAACCACTAATGGATTACTTAGACCTAAATTGTAATGCAATTAAAGAAAAAATAAATTACATTACTAACCATATCTAGAGCAACCAGGAAAGACTGAATATTCAAAGCTCAAACTCTACCTCTTCCCACCAAATTAACTGGCCTGAAATCGCCTAGCTTCCTCCCGAGTGAAAAGTGCGCAGCAGTGGCTAGATCTGGATCGAAATGAAGACAGATGCGGTCTGAGCAACGCAATAAATGCCTTAGCCATTATCACAGATGGTTTTTAACTAAAAACCGTCTGTGATATATCACAGACGGTTTTTGATTAAAACCCGTCTGTGATAACTAGCTTATCACAGACGGTTTTTTATTAAAAACCGTCTGTGATAACTAGCTTATCACAGACGGTTTTTTTTATTAAAAACCGTCTGTGATAATCTGGGATTATCATAGACGGTTTTTAATACAGACCGTCTGTGATACTTCGGTAATAACCGCCTGTGATAATCCATTTTCCCGCCACAAATACCACATACGGCCTCCTAATTACAACCGTCTGTAATAGTGTTCATCAGAGACGGTTTCACAAAACCATCTGTGATGAGGCGTCTACTATGAGGCTTTCTGTAGTAGTGAGGTCCATATGAGTGAGACACATTTTTTATAGTTCTAAAGCATGCATGGTTTACTATAATATTTCTAAGGAAAAGTGAAGGAGACCAATTATAAGGTAGTGCCCTTGTCACTTTTTCAAACATGTGACATGGATGGGAATGACATGAGGAGGGCGTATTCGCGTATTTTCGTATGGAAAATCGCGTGACTTGTCGTGATGTGGTGCACTACTTGGTAGACCAAGTTCACCTTATTTTTTGCTGAACCGTGCATCTCTCTATTTGAATACGAATTCAAACATTTGAATTAGTTCGGTTAATGATGTCAGTTACTGGATTAATTAGATTTAATTGAATTAATGACGTTAGTTACTAGAAACATCTATAAAAGACCTGAAGACATCCAAGCCAATGTGACTGAAAAAATCATTATTCCTCTACTTTCTCCTTTGCTGATTTGTGCTAGTGTGTTGTGCGACCGAACCTCACCACCCTTTCTTCTCAATGTGCACCTAGAAGGAGGGAAAGCGGCTATCTTTGAGCCATTGCTGTAGGTAGTATCTGCACGAGGCGGCAATAAGATTTTTGCGTAGCACATTTGCGCGATTGCTCCTACTCTACTTCATCAATGTTCTACACTGCATCGAGCCTGAACTGCTTTCTGTTCTTCATCAAGACTAATAGTAAGTCGTTCGTGCGATCGATCAACATTTATACTATATTTTTCCTACGTATTTTCTAAAGAACAATGAGTAGTCTGTTGTTAGTTATGAGTTTTGTGCCACTAGTCTTTTACTGTATTTATCTCCTAGTAAAATTTGGAATTAAAATATTACCTATATTTCTAACATTCTATAAACCTTATTATGAACTTTGCTGCAATACAATAACGGCTGGTGCTTCTGATGCTATGAAACCTAAGAGATTTTTTGGTCAAAACTTTCATCGATGGCAGACTAGAGCCATGTTTTGGCTCATGTCTTTACAACTATGGTGGGTTATCCACCTGCAGCATCCATTTACAATTGAGCAGTTCATGCAGTTCAAAAATGTGAACAATACTGCCCTTAGCTGCATTCTGACCATTATGGTAGGTCAGGTCTATGATGTGTATATATACTACAAGTCTGTCACGGAGTTGTGAGATGCACTAGAGCACAAATATGCAGAGGCAGAGGTAGGATGCTGGCTCTATATATGTGAGCAATTCTTTGACTTTTGCATGGATGAGACTAAGTCTATAGTTGAATAAGCTCATGACCTCCAGCTACTGGTTGGTGAGATTGTGCATCTGGGCTGTGTGTTGCCTTCTAAGTTTGTGGTTACATGCATTGTTCCAAACTTTTTGCTAGTTGGCAGGATTTTGTCACTGGTTTGAAGCATAAGAGAAAAGGGATTTTTGTTGAGGATCTCATTACTGCCCTCAATGTGGGAACAAATACCAGAGTAAAAGATGCACCTACCACTTCTGGTCAGAACAATGCCAATATCGTAGAGAAAAAGACAGTTGGAAAGAAGTATAAATTCAATAAACCAAACAAGACAACTAGTTTTAAGAAGAAGAAAACTAAGAAAAATGATTTGAGAGACATCACCTGCTTTGTGTGTGGAAAAGACAGTCATATGGTGAATGGCTATCGCTTCCGCAAGAGTAGAGATAGCGAACAACCAAAGAAGAAGGTTGTCAATGTGATTATAGGTGAGGCCTCAACTTCAGGAGAGTATGGTAATTCACCTGTTGTCTTTTCAGCATGTCAATCCACTGATTGGTGGGTTGATATTGGTGCTAATATTCACATATGTTATGATATTTTCTTGTTTTCTTCTTACCAGGCAGCAGGGGCTTCATCCTAATGGGAAATGCTTCTGTTCTTGGTGTTGGCACAGTAGATCTGAAGCTTACCTCACAGAATATTCTCCACTTGAAGAACATGCAACACGCTCCTACTAGAAATAAAAACTTCATTAGTGGTTCTTTCCTATACAAGGATGGTTATAAGCTAATCTTTTAGTTAAATAAAATTGTAATGTATAAGTTCGGAAATTTTGTTAGTAAAGGATATGAGAGTGGATGCTTGTTCCTTCTAAGTACTTTAATGTCTTTTTATAATCTGGATGTTGCAACTGGTTTAAATAAATGTGTGGCTAATATTTAGCATTCTAGTTTCTGTCATGTTAGCTTTGATAGTATTGCTAGAATATCCATATTAGATTTAATTCCAAAATATAAAATTGTCAAAGGATCAAAGTGTCAGTATGTGTGCAAGCAAAACAACCTCAAAAACTCTTTAAGGGATTATATGGTGAAAAGAGTTTGACACCATTAGATTTTGTTCATTCAAATTTGTGTGAAATGAATGGATTGTTGATAAAAGGAGGCAAAAGATATTTTCTAACTTTTATTGATGATGCAACACGCTATTGCTATGTGTATTTGCTAAAACCTAATGATGAAGCTTTAAACTACTTTAAGACTTACAAAGCCGAGAAAACGTTTGGTGATGGCTTTATTGTATACCTCGTGGATGATATGGCAAAGTGTAACATCCTAAATCTCAGATGTTCAAAGTTGCGAAGAATTTAAAACTTTTCTTGCATTTTGTTAATATTTGAATTTATTGTTGAAATCTTATTTAGATTTTTTCCGAAGTTTATGCTGGGCCAATTTGTATTAAGGAATAATCCCCCAAATGTAAACAATAATCATAATAATAAAAGGGCAAAATGATTTAAAACAATGAGTTGTGAACAACAACTCTAAAAATCTAAATTCACATTTAATTTCATAAAACAAAAATTGGATTAAGTTAATAAAACAAAACCAGTAGTATAACTAGATGGAGCCATATTTCTAGTGTCAACCATATTCTTGTTTTGACGAGCAGAAAATGCTACCATACAACGTTATTATCATCTCCACATGGGTAAGTAGTATAACTAGATGGAGAAAACCAAAACTGGTATAGAGTCCAGAAGTGTTGGAGCTAGAACCTATAGACCTGGAAGTAGTGAGACTAGGCGCGTATATTAGTGCAATGGAGTGTCAGGTGAAGGTTAGACCACCCCGGCCAATAACTACTTCACAATCGGGTGAGGGTAAGAAACCACCCTAGGCCACTGACTATAAATAGTTGGGTGGAGACATAATAACAAAACTAGAAAAACGTTCTATATTCTAACTCGGCACCACATCTAAGTAAATGTGGATGACCTAGTTATAAAGAGCTGGGAGTAGCTATGATTAAAGTGACATAAGCCAACGTAGTACTAATCAAATCATGAATTCACATCTGTCTCCTGGATTGAAGGCTACGGAGAGCGACTAGGGTTCTTTGTCTTCATCGGAGTGATTAGTATGTGAAATACTAAAATATGACAATACTTGCTTAACTTAATAACCTATTTTATGGGTAACGAAGAGATAGAATAAGATAATGGATTCTGAAGAAACGAGTCATTTCATTGCATATTAGCTATTAATGCTTGCTAATTATTTTTGTATTCACTCTTACCATTAAATTCTTTTGTTAGATCCCAGTCTGGTTGAGGATTATGTCGGGTTGGACATGGGGTTTATAGGTCCAGAGGATGCCACGTGGGACAAGAGTGATCATATCGAGGACCAAGGTGAGATGGATACCCTATTCAACAGTTGGGACAAGTAGGTGACCTTTAGTGCTTCATCTCCAAGAGTCAGGGTATATAAATAATCCACATCTCTTTATATATCTGATACTTGTATAATCAAAGCCTATGGTAGAACTTCTGTAATAGTTTTATAGGATTATTGCTAATCAGGAAGCAGTGTATTAAAGCCTTTATTTAGCCCTGTGTGGCTAGTTATTGTAGTACTATAAATTCTCTAGCTATTGTTCTGCTGTATAACTCTAGTATGATTTATTATTCGATAAGATATGTCCTTATGGAATAATAGTTCGTTGTTCGGTGTCATATTCTGAGCATAATAATATGAGGCGCCACATGTTGTTATCAAGTTTGTCGAGGTAGAATTTCATCAAGACAACTACGATCGCTCGTGTGCTGCGGGCTCCGACGGTGGCACAGATCATGGCTGGAAGGCCACCTCTTGGGGTAGGACGGTTTCTTCAGACGATTGGCATGAGTTCTGCATCATTGACACTGACGACATCCCGGTCACCGATGAAGGATATGCTGGTTTGTTGCCTGAGCTGTGGGATGACAAGGCCAAGAAGCTAACGTTGAACAAGATTATTTAGGGGGTGTTTGGTTGGAGGCCACAATTTGCCATGCCTCAACTTAAGAATTTGCCACACTTGTGGCTAGCCAAATTTGTGGCAAAAAAGAGGTGTTTGGTTGATAAGTAAGGTGTGGCAAAAACTTTGTGGCTATTGTTTGGTTCACTGCCACAAAAGTGTGGCAAAAAATTGTGGCAAGTGTTTGGATTATTCTACATGTAGGCTAAACACATGTATACAACAATCATAAAAGCATAATCGTGACAAAGCATTCAACAACCACTTCAGAAGAAGCTTAAACTCGCATTTGCACACTGCTAAAATTGAGGAAGTATCAATATTGCTCAGATGTGCACACTCGCATTCAACAACCACAGTTTGGTTCAGTGATCCAGTTTGCTCAGAAGTTATTCAGATTTGGATGTAATCATGTAAGGAGAGCTAGGCCACCTCACTCAGATACCGTCCTTGTATGGGTCATCACAGCAAACAATTGGTTATAGGCGACATTGATTCAGACCAATAACCCAAAAAGATCAAACATTGCCAAAACATTTAACTGAAAGGAGCATAAAAAAAGCCAGAAGCCAAAACAAAGAGCTCTTAAAATTGCGAACTGAGCTACATGCAGCAAGCACTAAACCTCAAACTGCTCAGATGTGCACACTCGCATTGAAGTTTGCTCACATATTTATTTCAGTTCTGGATGTAATCACATAAGGAATGTCCATTCAAGAGATATTAAGTATATGGAATAGTTGTACCAATAAATCTGTTGTAGTCATGACAGCAAACAAGAAGAAAAAGAAATAAACCTCAAACTCTCTAAGGGCATTATCTATTAACTTCAAGTAGTCATGCTTAAACAATTATATAATGTAGCTATAACCCAGTGAATGCAATGAAGTGTGCTGTTCTTTCAAGTTGGAGAACATGTCTAAAAAGTGATAGGAGAACATGCTTTGCAATTTTGCATCACGGTCACATGTGCACACAAGGTGTAATTTCAACTTTCAGGATCACTTCAACTGTATGAACAAGGAAGTATGGAACTGCCAAATAAGCACCTTACAACATAAAGATGTTTTACTGTTCTTACAATGACAATTAACTTCAGATTGGATGCAGCTCAACTCAAACTGAAAACCTTTAAGCTGCCACAACAACTTAATATGTATTATTCAGTATGAGCAGCCGAATAGCCAATGCATCCCCCATGTTTCATGGCAACAGCAATGCAAATCATGCCAAACTTAGATGCCTAGAAATTTCGATGGCCAGTTCTAGCATTACATAGGAACTACTACTCTTTGCAAGCAAGAAATGAGCAAACAACTCAACATTCAACATTCAAGTCTATTAGCAAAGAAAATAAGTATTTCTAATTTTTGATTAACAGGTGATCAAATGACCAATAAAATTAGAGCTAGTGTTGTGTTAATGTCAATTCAACTACAAAGATTTGGCAAGCATATTTTCTAGTGACATAGAGGACAGGAATTGCAAAGAATTGACTGTGAAGTTAAACAGTTCTGTGATTTCCACATTCCGGCTCTGTAACTCAACCACAACCCGGCTCTGTAACAATTCAACATTCCATAGTGCCGATCCAATCAGGCGATTCAACACTGACAATATCACATATTAGAAATTAAACTCTGCAACTACAAGACCTAGCAATTACCTTCACTGCTCTGGCCACCACGGTGGCGACCTCCGGCTGCACAGACCCGATGCACAGACCACGCAGTAGCGGAACCGGGGGAGGGAGGCGACCCGCACAGGAGGGAGGTAGGGCGACGAGCCGGCGAGGAGCAGGGAAGTGTCACGGCGAGTTAGGGCGCGGCGGTCGAACCTCCGGGAAGGGGTCGCCGCAACCGGGGCGAAGCCGCAACCGGGAGGAGAGCGCCGCCGGGAGGATGGCGCCACAGCCGGGAGGAGGGCGCCGCAGCCGGGACGAAGCCGCAGCCGGGAGGAAGCGCCGCCGGGAGGAGGGCGCCGCAGCTGGGAGGAGGGCGCCGCAGCCGGGAGGAAGGCGCCGCCGGGAGGAGGGCGCCTCAGCCGGGAGGAGGGCGCCTCCGCCGGGAGCGCCGCGGCCGAGATGGGGTCGCCCCGGCCGGGATGGGGGGCGCCGCGGCCAGGAGGGGAGCGCGCGGCCGGGAGGGGGGCGCGCGGCCGGGAAGGGAGCGCGCGGCGTCGATTCCTCAGGCCGCCGTCGCCATGGAGCCCCTACATCCTCAGATCCGCGCGCCTCGGAGGGGAGGGAAGGACCGGCTGCCGAGCTTGGAGGCGACGGTGGGAGCGGCGGCGGAGGAGGAATCGAGCGGCACGGGGAATCGAGGAACGGAGCGGGGAATCGAGAGAGAGCGAGCGGAGAAAAAATGGGAGGGTGTGGCGCGCCAAAGGCCAGTGAGGCGGGGAAAATCGGCGCCACGCTTTTGGCTGTGAAATACTGTGGCGGCAGGAAGTTTTGGCTGTGGCACGCCTCAGTATAATCATCAACCAAACATTAGCCAAAGTGAGTGTGGCATGCCTAAGTTGAGGCATGGCTGGGTGTGGCCACCAACCAAACACACCCTTACACTTCACCCTGAGCATGAATAATGATGATGATGTTTACATGATGTGCACGGAGAACCACGGGGCGCCGCCGGCATGGGTTGCGGCTGTCAACATGAAAGAGAACTTGCCCTGGCTGGTAAAAGGGTGCAACTAGCTAGTCTGACCTATCGTCCATGTGGCTTCTCCAAGTACCTCAATATAGGTCTGGTTTTTTAAAAACCGTGCCTTTTAGTTTTTTGCTACGATTTATTAGTCTAATGAATAGTAATTGCTGAGAGAAGTCAAAAGTCAAAAAAGTTAAAAAAACCAAAAGGAACAAAGCACAGGGATGAATCTTTCTCCAAGTACCTCAGTATAGGAATTTTTTTAAGCTGTGGCTTATGGTTTTTTGCTATGGTTTATTACTCTAATGAATAGTAATTACTGAGAGAAGTCAAAAGACAAAAGACGTTGAAAAATCAAAAGGAACAAAGCATAGGGATAAATCTAAGGGTAATGCTAGCGCCCGGACGTCCAGTCCGGACGTTAGCTCTGGACACTCGGCTGCAATATGTTTCGTCTATATATGTAACATTTTTCGCCCATGTTTGCAAAAAAAAACGATGTGAGTATTCCCATTCGCAACATTTCTCGTTCATGTCTGCAACATTTGTCAGCCATGTATGTAATAAAAAAACGATGTGAGTATTCGCATCGTACGCTCCAATACAACATTCTTAGATAATGTGTACAACAATTTAAATCATTGTATGCAACAAAAATGTATGATGCAAAAGTCGATATTGCATAGACGAAATAAAAAATGTTGCAACAAAAATATAACCAAAAATATTGTAAATATAGACAAAAAATATTACAAACATGGTCAAAAAAATATTATAGCCGATTGTTTGGAGCTAGCGCGCAGAACCAACAGGCGCTAGCATTCCTGTAAATCTAATTACTTGTAGCAACGCGCCATGTCCTATCATAGGGATAATTTTTTTGTTTGGGCTGCTGGGAAAACCTCTTGTATACCCCTCTCGTTTAGATTTGGACTTCTGGTTTATTTTTCATTATTCCTAAATTTCATCTTTTTCCGTCTTTTCAGATGTTTTGAGCTTTTTTACCGGTTCTTTTTTCTCGTATTCGTTTGCATTATACGTGCTGGGCTGACCCTTTTATTTTTAATTTTTTTAAAAAATTTAATTATACCAAATAAGCTACTATCAGCTACAGTGTAATTTCAGCGAGCTACAGTGAAAATTTAGCCATAAACTATAAAAAATAAACCTAACGGAGCACACTCAAAAGCATCTTCAGATGTTGCTTGTGCCGCATAATCTAACAGCACGGTTAGATTAGAGGTTTTTTTTCCCCATAGATTCCTGTTCAACAGCAGCTATGAGCTTCCGTGCTACTTATGGTCCTATTCTTTTTGGTTCTGCCGACGTAATGTTCTTCGACAGCATTTCCCATGTGCCGAATCATGAGTGCCCGCGCAATTTCGGATGGGTTGGGCCGCCGCGCACGCACCCATGCACCGTCAGCTTCTTATTATTCAGTTTCCCAGGCCCCAAACCGGGCTGCACTGGCTTCCTCGCTGCAGCCTGCAGGCTTTGGCAAACAATAATATGTCTAGATGCAACCCATGGGCGCTATTCTCTCTGGACCTGAAATGTCAAGTATGTAACTAGCCTACGGCAATACGAAGCATAAATTCCAAGCACGCCGACGTACACACATTGCCCCTTTTTTTGTTGATGTGTTTGTGCTTTGAGATCGGATGGGACTGAGATTGTTGAATTTGACACTTGTCAGGATGTAACAAGATCAGTCAGGTCTGGTCATCTTGACCAACAACAATGTGATGACTGACAGATACTTGTGCCTTGCCGACATGGCTTTGGACGCTGATGCATATCTTTAATTTAAATCTTCATGCATTAGTAGTCTACATTAATTTAAATCTTTACTGGCAGTAACATCCTGCATTAGTAGTCTACATCAGGTGAATCTTTACTAGTGGTAACGCACCATCAATTGATATAATAAACACTCTTGTATTCAGTTGTATATAAATGGGAGAAAACCAGAAAAGACGTAGAGGAAGGTTATGGCATCGCAAAAGCTCATGTTGTGCTTGTGTGTGTTTATCGCCAAAGTGCTCTCAAGTGTAAGTCCTCGACCAACACGTGTGTTTAGAGTACTCAGTAGTAGTTGTAAGTCGAGTACTGTAACAATTGAAGACTCAGAATACTGTAGCAGGCGAGTATTGTAGCATGCGAAGACTCAGAGTACTGTAGCTACAGACTCGACTACTACAATCTCTAGCTCACGTGAGTTTGATCCTTGGGGCAGATCAGACTAACCGTAATTAACCACATAATTGATTATCACAATTGTGCAAAAATTAAACTGATTAAAAAGAAGACAAAGTAAAGTTATACAATTTACAATATACAAAAAAAAATCAATATTAGTACATCCACTACCATACATGCAGTTAATACAAAACAACCACAATACTATTTGTGAGAGAAGTAAATATTAATATACTGAGAAAGAATGAACAAAAGAAGAAATTGAATGCCAGCTTGCGGTCAGAATCCTTGTTTAGTTATCGATATGGACATTTCACTCATAGAGATACCCAACCATCTGAGGCCAGTTGGTACCTCTCATAGCCATAGGGTTTCATCATCTGGAGTTAAAAACCAACCTAAATCTATTCTAAAATTCCATTTCATAGCCATTTGGCCCAATCACCCAAGCCAACCATTTCTTGCACAGTGAGAGCACAGCTGAAGCATAGGGGAAGGGATAAGGGCAAAAGCACAGCCAAGGTAAGAGAGGGAGCTATTTCACATCCCTGACCAATAGTAGCAGTAGCCATTCCCCTTAGTCGAACAACAGAATTTCCCCCAATCCTTCAATCCACTCCATCCCCCCCCCCCCTCAAAATCCACCAATCCAATCGAGAGGAAGAAGGAGAAGGGAAGCATAGCAGCAAGGCCAGAGGAACCATAGGCACCCGGAGGAGGAGCAAGCCACAGGGAACCACAACCCTAGGAGGAGGTGACAACCGAGCCAACAGTGAACCAATTGCAACACAACTGCACCAAGCAAGAAAACAGGAAGATTGAGCTTCGGTTCTTTCCCAAATCAAGCCAACCATCACCTGACAAGGTAGCTCCATATCCCATTTTTGATCTTGCCATCGCTATCACGGGAACACACCACAGGCATCATCATTCACAAACATGGCAACTAAACTGTAGCAATCCATAGAGATAACCTAGAGGAGAAGGAAGAAAGTAGGGAAGGAGTAGTATACCAGAGGTGAGACCACCACAGTAACCCGGGTGTGTGGGAAGCCTCGAGCCCTGCCATGGCAAGCCATGGTTCCATAGCCATCACCATCTCCACCCCATCCATGTCCAAAAATCACTCAAATCAAAAAGTAAATCAAGCAAAACTCATAAACTAGAAATAAATGAGAAAATGGGAAATTACTAGTAGAGGGGGAAGCTTAGATCCCTGTAACATCCCAAATTTTTGCTAAAATAAAAAAATAAATAAATAAAAATTAATTAAAACAAGTATTTTTGTGCCTAAGTTTAAATTTGAATTTGCCCTGAATTTCTGTTTTTGAAAAAGCTAGATTTGAAAAGCATTTTCAGGAAAACCTAAAATTATTATTAAATAAAATGATATTTTGATTTTCTATAAAAATCTTATGTCAAATTAATTATTTGGATTTATTTGGCTTTTATTTGGTTCCCTGGTTTTTCTGGAGTTTAAAATTGTATTTTTGAAATTAAAAGTATTTTAAAGTATGAAAATTAAATACCAACATTAGTTGGAAATATTTTTCTTAAGTCCAAAATTTGTCCAGAAGATTCTCTGAATTTTTCTGGAATTTTTGGAAGTATTTTTGTATTTTTCTGAGGCTTAATGAATTTTCTGGGCATTTCTGAAAAATCTGAAATCAAAAATAAAAAATCAAAACCCCCTCCTCCCTCCTCCGGCCGCCACGTGGGCGACCGGGATCAACCCACGCCGGCCATCCACTCCACCCCGCCTACCCCCTCCCGATGGTCGCCACGTCGCTCCCCGGCCCATCTGGCCCGTCCGCCCGCCTCCTCTCTCGGCCACCCGATTCCCCCTCTCTCTCCGCGTGGCTTCATCTCCGCCGCCCGCTCCCCCCTCTCTCTTCCTTCCCGGCCCCACCTGTCGGCGCCCTCTTCCTCCCGTCTCCCTGCCACCCGGGGCCCGCCTGTCAGCCACCCCGCCACCTTCTTCCTCCCACGTTCTTCCTCCTCCCGCACGCCGCCTGCCCCGGCCGCAACCGCCGCCCGCCCGACCCGGTCTCCCCCGCCTTCCCGCGTGCGCCCCCTATCCTCTCCCGCACGACGCGCGCGCCCGAATCCCGCTGTCCCCGCGCCGTTTTCCCCCTATTCCCCGCAATCGCCGCCACGATCCCGCCATCTCCGGCGAGAAATCCTCACGTCCCCGCTTCCCTCCGCCCCTATAAAAGCCCCTCCCCGGCTCCGTTTCTCCTCGCCCCACCTCGCTCCACCTCCTCCTCCCTCTCCCGAGCTCCCCCTCGCCCTCGCGCCGTGCGCCCTCGCCTCCGCCGCCGCCCGGACTTCGGCGAGCAATTGCGCCCGGCCCGACCCCTCTCGCGCCCGGACGACTCCGCCCCGAGCTCCCCCGCGTCGCCCCCGACATCCTCCACCCCACGGCCGCGTCTCTCCGCCACCGGAGCCCCCGCGCCACCGACGCCCGAGCCACGCCGCCGCCTCTCCGCGCCGCCGGCGCAACCCCGGTCCCCTCTAGTAAAATGACGGCCACCCCCGAGTTCCCCGTCCTCGACCCCTCGCCGCCGGTCGCCGCGCCGCCGTTCACCGGCGAGCCCACCGTCCTCGTACGCCCTCCGGCCGGCCTCCCACGTCGGCTCCCGCGTGCCTGCGTGGCGGCTGACCTGGCGCCACGTCGGCACCACCTCGGCGCTCCTTGCCCGGTCAGCACCACCCCGCCACCTCAGCCTCCCCATGAGCCCGTGGACCCGGTCCATAGACCCGGGGCCCACCTGTCAGCCTTTGCCCGAAGGTGCTGATGTCATGCTGACGCAGTAAATTGATTTTGCAGTTGAAAAACAATTCGGCTGGAAAAGAAATTCCTCGCTGACGCAATAATTCAGATTTTCCTTTAGGAAAATAATTCCAAAAATCCTAATTTTCCATTTTCTCTCTTTTTAATCTTCCCGGAGCCCGTTCTCCTTCGTTCTAACTCCGATTCAGCCCATTCAAATTTCTAAATTCATCAAAAATTCCCCTCTATCCATTTATAGCCTCAATTAAAATATTTGAAGTCAATTTGAATTTAATTTGATTTTATTTGAATTTGGTGGGTTATTTTGACGTGTAGACTTCGACGATTCGGGAGATTTCTTCGACGAAGATTCAAACCAATTTGAAGGGCAAGGCAAGTCACCCTCCTTGATCATGTTGATCCCAATTTTCAAAATAAAATTATGTTGATTTAAATTATATTGCATGCATATCTTTATTCAGCGTATTTCAATTCAGTTTTAAATATAGTTAATGCCTACTTGTTAATCCCTCTATTGTTGTTGAATTCGTTATACCTTGTCACCTTAGAATCAAACTCTAGTTAATACATAGTGTTGGCTAGAGAATTTAGTCAAATGCTTAGCCCTGTATAATCGTATAATTTTGTTTTGGGATATCTTTCACATAAAATGATAACCCTTTTTACATAAAATGATATGAACTCTTGACTTTGGTGAGTCAAGGAGTGTTATGAATTATTTTGAAAACAAATATAAACCTGGTTTAGACTTAGGCAATTGGTTAGAGTGGTGGGTGCAGGTATGCCCTGTTGGTTGGAGCCGCAGTGGTTGATTGTCGTGCACGGGGGTATGTGGTTGGGCCTGAGTCAGATTAAGGACCGGTCTGTGAGCTACTGTTGCAAAGCCCTATCGTACTACCACATGGCTGGTATGGGACAGCCCTGGCTGAATAATTTGCAAAGTCCCAACCTGAGTCAAGTTGTAGGTTGAAAGTGAGCGTGGTTGGTGCCATGTGAAGTCTCACTTGGGCGAGCGTGGTTAAGCCATGAGAAGTCTCGTCTAGGCTCAAGAGGGGGTCCCGGTCTGGTGGATTCCTTACTGGGGTGAAACCTTAGAGTTGGCTCGACCAGGTTGAAGGCTTTGCATTGTAAAGGCCTCGTCACGACTCCCCACCGCACACCTAAGGAAGTGTGTAATCTAGTGGTACAACGGGATGATCGTGTCTTGTGGGTAAAGATGTACAACCTCTGCAGAGTGTATAATCTATCCTGGATAGCCGTGCCCACGGTCATGGGCATGCTGAGTAAAAGTTTTTCATGGATTAGACTTTGCTTTTCAAAATGTTTTCGAAAACCTTGTGGATGGATGGAATCCGCGAGAGATAAAAACCTTGCGGATGGATGGAATCCGTGAAAGATGGAAATCTGGTGAATGGATGGAATTCATCAGAGTTGCGCAGTGAAAGCGTGTGGATGGATGGAATCCATACGTGAGCTTTTGGAAAAGATGGTCCGGGTGGGATGCCCGTGGATAGGTTGGTGTATGGTCGGAGCCTGCACTGACGGTATTATTTTCAACTACAAGTATTGTTTTTACTTATCGTATTAAATTCAGCAATTTCAATCTACTTATTGTATTTCTTAAATGCTGTTTTATGCAAACTAAGCCTATAGCCTTCCATTGAAGCCTTTATCATTATGTTGCATTTTCCCGGGTGACTTGCGGAGTACAAGTTTGTACTCACGTTGCTTTTTTCACACAGAGAAGGAAGATGTCAACTATGGTGAAGATCTGGACGAATAGGCCGCGTCTTACTGTCGTTTGCCTGTGGGCAGGCTTGGGCTTCGCTTTCATCAGTTTGCTTCCGCAGTTTTTTTCCTTTATTTATTTTGCCATTGGGCGTTGATGTAAGACTTGGCCATAAGGTCGTACCTTTTATTTAATATAATCAGTCATTTGTGCTTGGTATTTATCTTTGTTGTACTGTGTGCACTAGCTGATCCTGGACTAGTGCGATTTACACAGAGGATCCAGGAGTCGTTACTCCGGGTTCCGACAAAGGTGGTATCAGAGCCATGATGATACTAAGACGTGACCGTAGGTAGAATAGAATGGTTTGACCCTAAGGCTTATTTTACTAAACAGTAATTTCAAAAGTTTTGCTTGTCTTACCCCTTAATCTTTGCTTATCCTTATCTCAATTCTTTCTCGTCTTAATGTCATTTTTGAAAACCTATTTCTGCAACTTCCCTTGTTCCAGAACAACTATAGATGGCAACAGCTGAAATTCTTCGACCCTGTCACCACTTCAATCCTCACCTCGAAGGATCCTGCTTCGTACCTCGACAGCCACGCAGAATGACACCAAGGCGACCCTTACCCATTTAGGATGAGTTGTTAGGCTAGTTAATAAAACGTTGTTATGAGCTGTCAAGTTTTCTCTTTTTGTCGGCAGCCATAACTATTGCTTATTATGAGGTTAATAAAAGCTAAAATTTTGCTTTGGGTTGCACAAAATATCCCCTATTCCTCCCTTTGCCTTGAGTCTCCTCTTTCCTAATCTTTGGGAGCATCAAGCTGGAGCACCGACTGCCAACAACCTGCAGGCGTGAATAGAGGACCGAAGAAGTTCATGAAAGGACGCCTGAATCAGATATCCGTTCAAGCTAAGCAGAGTAAGATCCGACTAATGTGGAGTGTTGGATGAAAATGCGTCTAGTCCGACTAATGACTAACTCATAATTGGGTGGGTGCCATGTGAGGGTGAGAAATCACCTCGGGCTAATAATTATAGATAGTTGAGTAGAGGTATAATATACTGAGATAGAGATAAAAGTTATGTGCTCTGATTTGGGCATCGCATATAAAAAATGTGAAGGTGCATTCACTACAAGAATCAGGATAATTATGGGTAAAGTGATACAAGCCCGCACAGTGCTATATAAATCATGAATTTATACCTGCCTCCTGGACTAGAGGCTACAGGAACCAATATATGTTTTTTATCCATTTATATCAATTTTCAGTAAATTTCTAAATTAAAATCCAAAATTCTTTCTCAACCTAAAAACATTTATTTTTATGATGTTACGAGATGAGAAGAGATTAAAAAGAGATAATGGTTTATGAGCATACAAGTGCACTTTTTTTTTTTATTAATGCTTGCCGAGTACTCTATATCCATCCTTACTATTATTTTTCTTTGTTTAGAGCTTAGCTAGTCTGGGATCCCACTTGGTATGGAGGATGTCTATTCAGAGAAGTTCGATACCGAGTGGAAGGGAGATAGTTTTGAGTATGACCTGTATGAGATGAACGTCTTATATGAGACTTGGAACAACTAGGTTATTACTAGTAGATCATGCTCGACCCTTGGGGTATATATAAATTAGTGTGATGTCTTATATCCTAGTACTTGTATAATTTGCTTCTGGACTAGAACTACTTATGTACTTGATGTATTATTGGAGCCCAAGTGGCTTTGTAATAGACTTTAGCCCTGAATGGCTATGTTTATGTAATATTATGTTTTGCCTCTAATTATTGCTCTGTTGCAATACTCTGATGGTCTTATTATTTGTTGAGGTGTTGTTTCACCGAATAAATGAATAATAATCCGTTAATTAGTGTTATTACCCCTTAGTAATAACACGGATCGCCATATAAGGTCAACTAAGCAAATGAAATCCTAATATCTTATGGAATCCTAGCATAGTTATGCAAAAAAAAAACTTCAAAAAACATGAATCTCTCCTCTCTCTCTCTCTCTCTCTCTCTCTCTCTCTCACTCACTTTTGAGGATAAAGCATGCATAGCTTTACTAGAGTCAACGGCTACTAAGCTATGCTACATTGTTATCTCATGATCAAGCCTATGTAATTACACACATCATCCCTAAGATTTGCCTTTCCTTGTCAAGTGTATCTTGCTGTCATGGCCAACTTATGGGTTGGATGATGGTCATGGATGGGTTCTCCCTCCATCCCAACTATCTTTTCAAGAGGGCATTTCTTTTAAGCTTTGGACTCCTTGCATTACCTCAGTAACCCTCCTTTTGCTTCTGCCCTTTGAAATCAACAAGAAAAATCTCAGACCTGAGCAATGGACCATCGTATGATTGGCAGGTGGCAACATAGTGGGCATCCCTGTCCAATCCCCTTGAGTGCCTCTAATAGCACCGTGTTGACTTTGGGCCACGGAGATTATGGGGTTGACCTGACAATGGCTCAGCATTAATGCCTTTCTGCAAGCTCTGGCTAGCTCCATGAGGATATGCATACAAAAACATGAAAGGTCAATACCATGATGGACTAAAGCATGAAATGACCACGAAAGCAAGCTTTGGATAGACCATACTGATCTGTAAAGTAACATAGACCATCCAGGATGTATACATTGAGCATTAGTAGTTTACAAGTAAGAAACTATGTAATCAGGACCATGATCTTGATGTTCACATCTTCACATTAGACCCTTAGGCTTAGACTTATGGCTGTAAAATGACTTCATGGTAAGGCTAAGATTGTGATGATTGAAAGGACAGACTTAGCTTGCTGTGTAAATGTGGTTTTTCCTGAAACCGTTCTTTGATGCTACAGAAGACAAAGCTGCGCTTATCAAAACTCATGTGAAGCTCTCTGATAAATAATAGATAGAGGTAGCTGCCATCTCATTTCTCAAGGTTCATGCATCACCAAAAGGCAAACAAATTGTTTGATAGAAACGACAAAGTTACACTGAACAATGTTTGATAGAAACGACAAAGTTACACTGAACAATGTACTATGGACTAGGAGAGGAATCATGTTTATTGTGGTTATTGGCAGCAAACGAGTACATTCTTTACCAATTTTTTTTAGCTTTTAGCTTTAGTTTTTCCAGAAACCAAAATAAATGGTACGGCTTTTCTAAACGGCTTTTCAAAATCACTTCTTCAAACGGCTTTCTAAATCTAAAACCGTATATGTTGTTCGCGCCTCCACCATAAGCCACCGTCTTAAAAGATATAAACAAAAATCATCAACCACAGTCAAAAACATTAATAATAGGCTAAAAGAATAGGGCCACTAACAACCTAGTTTCTCTCTCCAATTGGGGAATTGATTGGCATTATATTATGCCAAAGCAAATTAGTGACAACATGGAGTCCTGACTTCCCCACATGACTCTCTGGTCCTTCTAAGTTCTAAACAAAGAATACGCAAAACAGAGATCCACATGCTTGTCCTCCTCTGCAGACACAAATCGTTATTTAGTACCGTTCAAAATAAGATAAGTACATGTGTTGCAATGATCGGTGCACGATAAATGTGAAGATCAGATGGGCACATCAGCTTTCAGATTAGCTGTTTCGTATTGACTTAAAAAAGTTACAGGCTTTGTGTAAGATTGAAGGGGCGGTGAATGATTGTCGCTGTTTTTTAGTATCTGATAATAAATTTCAAATCAACAGAAAAATAATATAACTTACAGACGTGGAATTAGACCGCAAGACGCTCGACTATGTGCACAGACCCAATGGAGGTTACGACCGCTCAGCGTTGCTCTGCAACCGGTTTGTACGTAGTTGAAACCTTCTACCGCTTGACGGCTCTGACCGCTCGATCTATTACTCTGTTTTTCCTGGCAGCAAAACAACACCTTCGTACGTGGTTGTATGCTTCAACCCACCCGCAATCACCAGCAATCTTCAAGAAAACACAAACTAGATTGAATAACTAGATTGATTCAAGACGACTTTTCTTGTTGAATTTCGGTGGTTTTACAAAGTGCTCTCACAAGCACCCCTAAAAGTCCTAGCACAAAAAGCCCTGCAAGCCTCTCAAAGTTATGGCTAAAACCCTTAGCTTCACCGTGCTTTTATATGCTAGAGTGCTACATGGTCTAACACTTTGATTTTTTTTTTTACTATTTTTTCCTCTTTTTTGAAGTGAAATTTTTTAACTGATTTTGATTTTTTTCTATAAAGAATGTGGAGAAAATGCATACCTAAAAGTGAAACTAGTTTATAGAGCTACAGTGGACGCACATCCAACCAAACGGCAAGTCGACAGGTATAACATCATATGAATTTTGACATGCACTGGAGTTTGTCGAAATGGAATCGATTTTGACACCACTGGTATCAAGCGTGTCTGAGAAATTCAGATTTGCACAAGCATATCAGACCTTTTGTTTTTGCGGGAAAGGAACTGCATCATGATCAAATCTTTTCAAAAGAGATAAATCAAGCAACTTTGTACTAAAATGCTATTGGCAGCTTTGCAGTCGAATGCTGGGATATAATTTCATCATGCTGATACTAGTTGAACAATACTGCATGAACATTGCTAAACATCCCACATATATTCTGTTCTTCCTTTTATTTGGCATGCCCTACGTATAGGAACAAAATTGCATAATTTTACGCCAAATTATGTTGTGTTCATCTTATAAACTCATGTAACATATTCAAATCTTCATCACAGTTCTATTATGCTATTATGAACAGTACCAGATGTACAGAATATGAACCAATAACCATTTGAATGTGCCAAAGTGCAGGGACGGAATCACACCCCGTGCAGGGTAGGCTTTAGTCCAAGGTGTGAAAAAATATCTAGTGTATAGTCCGGATAAATTCAGTCCAGTCTAAGTAATATTTTTATGGTCCAACCTAAATAGTCTAGATCATTTCACCACTGAGTCTGGGTGTAACCAAATCTTGATTTCGCCACTGCCAAAGTGGTTCTTTATTGAATTAACTACATTGTAGATTCGAAATATATGCATAAAAACATTGACATGCAGACTTAAATTTTCTACGTACCAAAGTACCGAGACTTCCTTCCTGGTAAATGCCATTAAAAAGCAAGCAGACCAGGGGGTTGATGCTACACATGATCAAACCCAAAACCTAAACCAACAAGTACCTAAGTAAAACCCCACTTCGATCTGATGCCACTGATGTTGCAAAGTACAAAAACGACCAAGAACAGGGAGCCACTGCATCAGCAGAGGATCGCGTCCCAGTCGATCTCCAGTGACGGGTACTTGCGCAGAAGGAAGCTCTCGGACTCGTCCCATGGCGCCTCTGAGAAGTCAAGAAGCTGCATCTCCGGGACCACGTCGGAGGAGCCCGTTGAGGACACGTCGCCTTCCGCCGATGACGAGCTCTCGGAGCCGGAGCAGCCCGGCTCGTTCTTGATGTCGGGGCTCTCGGAGGAGAAAGAACTCGGCGTCGCCGCCGCTGTCGTGGTGCTCTGGCTCTGCTGCGGCAGGTCCATCCCGTGGCAGATGGCGTGGAGCTTGGCTTCGACCGCAGCGTGGAGCGGCGGGCCGAGGTACGCGCCGCCACGCCTGAGCTCGGGGAAGTTGAGCCTGGCGGAGTCGCCGCGGAGGCGGAACGCGGCGCTGTCGTAGGCCAGCGCGGCCTCCTCGGCGGTGTCGAAGGTCCCGAGCCAGAGGCGGGTGCGGTTGCGGGGCAGGCGGATCTCGGCCACCCACTTCCCCCAATGCCGCTGCCGGACGCCGCGGTACAGCTTGGCCGCCGGCTGCGCCGGGAGAGGCGGTGGCGCCGCCAAGCCATGCCGCTTCATCGGCTGCGCCACCGGGGCCAGGGCCACGCCCGGCCGGCGCATGTGGTGGAGCTGCGACTGGACCTGAAGGATCTGCGCGGGGGTCAGCTGGTAGTTGGCGCCAAGAAGCAAGCCCGCGCTCTGCTCCACGCCGAAGTAGGGGTAGGAGAAGGAGATGGTCGGAGCATCTTGCACCATGGGCGGAGCAAGCGCCTGCATTACCTCCTTGCTATCCACCATGCCATACGGAGCGCCAGGAAGGTTAGTGTTGCGACCGTGCCAATCTATCGTCGTCGCCATGGCTTCTTGGATGAAGAAACCAAGATACACAACACAACTAGTAGCAACTAGCAGCTGAAGTCTGAACAGAAAGAGCAAGAAACAGAAGAGGAAACCCTGAATTTGGAAGAGAAGAGCTGGTAAAGACGAACTGAATGAACTGTGAGTTGATGAGCAGCGGAATGCTTTCTCTCTTCGCGGTGAACAAGAGCAGCCACTGCCGGGCATCTTTTATAAGCACGCGGGAGGAAGTGCTGCCCAATGGAAAGGCGCCAGGTGTCCACGCAGATTTCAGACCGCCACCTGTCGAGACGTGTCCACGCAGTGCCAGACCTCTCAAGGCAGGTGCCGGTAAACGATGGGCACCTGGCGGCTGCTGATTGGCTAAGAAGTGGTTTTGACCTGGTAAGTCCAGATCTAGCTGTCACATGACCTGGTAAGTAGAGATCTACGGTCTCCGAGTAGAGTGGTGGTGTCTCGTCGCCGTAGCCAAGCAGATTGTTAAGGTTAAACTAGCCTTTCTGCAGCCAATCAGAACTGGAATTTGCAAAGCAGCATAGAAGAGGTAGATCATGTATGACAATACAATACTGAGTGCTGGTAGCGGTACCAGTAATGTAGCATGTAAAGGCCGGCCGCATCGCTTGGTTTGGTGATGCCCAAGGTCATTCTTTATGAGTGATGGCGCACAGCAGATTGGACATTTTATGACGAACTTATCTTTGTATTGGAAATGCACGCAAACAGCTCTTTTCTTTTCTCTTCCAGAAAGAAGGGTGTATGAGTAGCCAACAGTGCGATAGTTGGCTAGTAGCTGATTGTTGACTAGACAAATAAAGGCAATCAAAATCAGATCCTCTGAGCGTCCTGCTCACTGTAGGTCCAATTCTATTCGTTTATGATTTTTCTTTAACAAAGAAATAAACAAATAGAATGATTTTTTATCTTTATTTTGGAATAATTTATCGAGAGAACCTTTTTAAATCAATTTATCGGCATTCAGTTCGTTCACATAACCGCTCCTATTAGAGCCAAAAACTATAAGCCACATTTGGTTAGGTTCTTTTAGATTTCATGTTTATGGTTTATAGCTTTTGTTACAGTAACTAGTTTTTAAAACGGTACGTCTTTTTAAGGTGAGGTCTATAATTCAATTATAGTAGACACGGTATCAACTTTAGTTATACCGATCAAAATTACATGTGATAGTCTCTCTTCGTACTTTCTCTCACGAACAATTAGAATTCGAAAACTAAAAAAATATAAGACATAACTAATTTCTTTCTTTTTCTTGGGGCAAGTAAACAGCGGTGCAGTTGCAACGACGCAGACAGTGGCTTTTGCACGCGTGTTCTGGCCGCTGCGAGAATGGTCGATCGGCCTCGAAAGGGATAAAGTAAGTAGGGAAGAAGCCATCGAGAGCCACAGAACGAACGCCTAATTTGGAGGGGGCATATCCACGTGTCGTGTTTTCATCGCCAGGACGTACCACATGAAAGAATGAGTCAATAGAGGATTTTCGATTCACGATCTTGGAGATTGCCTGACCATCAGATAATGTCTAATGTCTTAGGGTTAGCTTAGCTTAAGAGGATTATCAAATTTGATACTTTGTTTGGTTTGTTGTATGCACCGACAGAATAGCATCGATGACACATGTATAATACATGATCTTTTACTGAGCCCGAGAAATTATTTGGGACACACAATTAACACAGGAAATCTACAGAAAATGAAACATCGCGGAGCAAATAGCGTGAGACCACCAACCGAACCACTTGAGACTTGACCCCTTCAATGAAAGTAGAACTGAACATCTATCACTTAGACGGTTAGACCAGCTTAGTAAGTAGGCCCCACAAGCCAACATGCCCATAGCCATCATCCCAAACTTTTCAGATCAAAACAAAGGCATTTCTTAAGAGTTATGATTTTTTTAAAATAAATGAATTGAAGGATTTTTTTGTCGATTTTTCAAAGAAGTTTATCAAGACAATCTTTTTGAAACAGCTTATCAACTTACTGGCATTCAGTTCGTTTGCACAAACGCTCATACTAAGATCAAAAGCCAACAAAGTCATGTTCTTTTAGACTAGGGCTTATGACTTTTAGCTACAACTTATTAATCTAATAAATAATGATTATTAAAAGGAATTAAAACTAAAAGCCGAAAAGAGCGGTGCCATAAGCCATTTCCTAAAAAGAACCACCAAAAGACCAAAGCAGAAAAGAGTGCCGTTGGTGCCGTTAGTCCATCAACATAACATACTCTATCTGTGCAAACATCACGAGTGGAGATAATGTTCTAAACTGGAGGTCAAAAAATACTCAATGTAGATGATAATGTTTTAAAATAAACTGGTGGCTGCTGTTCCACAACCGGAGTAAAGAAATGCGCAAGAATTATTGGCCATTACGCTGTCCGGAGGGGGGAAAATAAGCCCAAATGGCGCAGCATAACCAAATTGGCAACATCCTAATCATGCAGGAGACGAAATCGTTAGGTCTTAATGCCCTTTCAGGAAACATGTGACAAATTTGACGATGACATGCGGCTCAGCAATCGCTCAACAATATAACTAACAAGTCAGTAGATTAAAAAAGTAGGCATGACGAAAGGATTAGGAAGAAAATGGGTATGACAACATGACAATAGATTTCATCAATTTGCAGATTATTTACTGCCGCAGCACCACAAAAAGGTCACAACGTTGGTCCTACACAGGCAGCGAGGCTGAACCTCCTGAAACTACAGAGTTAAGATTGGACATTAACCTCTATACATCAAGACAGTACCTATGTGGTTATGCCCTTCTGCTCTGGAGATAGAATCCAGGGAATAATATCTATGATATACTAATTTGTACAGTTAAAAACTGCATACTAGTTTAGTTGAATTTACCTCTTCGTGTGATGTTAAAATTGAACTTACAGACAGTGCAAACAGAGATATACTCTTTATGAACTCGTTTCATGTGCATGCTAAGTTGCTACTTACTAACATCACTACGAGCAAATATTATCCTTTCATGTACTAACTAATATGTTCCACAAATCACAATATGGTCATGACGCCTCAAGCTTCCTAAGCATACAAGTTATTACATTCATACCACGGATTTGTTACTCGCTGGACTCTTGCTCTTGGTGATAGCAAGATCCTTACTCTCATGGAGAGGATGACACTAGGAGATGGGGCAAGTTTTCTTGTTTATTGCTCACACAATGCCATACCAACCTGAGGGGTTGGAGATACATATTTATAGGCTGAGAACCAGCCAAGCATATGCTAAGATGCTATCCTAGATGCTGTCCTAAAGCGGTCAATATGCTGTCCTAAAGCAAAAGCAGATGCTGTCCTAAAAGCAGATGCTGTCCTAAAAGTAGATGCTGTCCTAAAAGCAGATGCTGTCCTAAAGCAAAAGCAGATGCTGTCCTAAAGCAGTCAAAAAACAAAAAAAAAACTACCACAGCCCCACAAAGACCACAGTACAGGGACTTATTCATCATTCTCCCCCTAAGTCTTGTGCGTTGTCTTGTGGGAGGATCGAACCATCCTGATCTTGGAGCAGAGCTCAAGGAACTTGATCCTTCCAAGAGGCTTGGTGAGCAGATCCGCAAGCTGATCCGTGGTGTTGATGTAGCTTGCCTTGATGCTTCCTTCATCCAAACAGCCTCGGATGAAATGGTACTTCACCCGGATGTGCTTGCTCCGTTCATGAAAAACGGGGTTCTTTGCCAGGGCTAGAGCGGACTTGCTGTCCACCCTGAGCTCCACTGCTTCAGTGTCCCTGCCGAGGAGATCACCAAGCAGTCGAGCGAGCCAGAGCGCCTGAGTCGAAGCGGTGGAAGCCGCTATGTACTCGGCCTCACAGCTAGACAGGGCCACCACCTGCTGCTTGACTGACTGCCAGCTAACGAGGCACTTGCCGAGGAAGAAGAGAATCCCGCTTGTGCTCTTGCTGGTGTCAGTGTCGCCTGCGTGGTCGCTGTCGCTGTACCCGATGAAGTGTGCCGCGCCGGGACACCTCGGGTAGTGCAAGCCGTAGTCGGAGGTGCCCGCAACATAGCGGAGGATCCTCTTTACGGCCTGCTGATGCTCCGTCGTCGGTCGCTGCATGAACCGACTGACGTAGCCGACGGCGAACGCCAAATCCGGACGCGTGTGGACGAGGTAGCGAAGGCTGCCCACGATGCGCCGGTACTGCGTCGCGTCCACCTCCTCCGCCGTGCTGTCGCGGCTCAGCTTCAGCCTTTCCTCCATAGGAGTGTGGGCTGGGTTGCAGTCGGTGAGCCCGCCCAGCTCGACGGTGCGCTTGGCGTAGGCGGTCTGACGAAGGGAGATACCGGAGCTGTCCTGGTGGACCTCGATCCCCAGGTAGAAGGAGAGGAGCCCCAAGTCGCTCATCTGGAAGGCGGTCTTCATCTCCGCCTTGAACGCCTCGACCTCGGCCTCCTTGGAGCCGGTGATCACCAGGTCGTCGACGTAGACGCCTACCAGCAGAGCATTGCCGCCTTTGCCCCGCCGGTAGACCGCAGCCTCGTGTGCGCTCTGCTGGAACCCCATTTGCTTGAGGGTGGAGTCCAGCTTAGCGTTCCAGGCTCGTGGTGCCTGCCGCAAGCCGTAGAGGGCCTTGCGCAGGCGGAGAACCTTGCCCTCCTTGCCGGGGATGACGAATCCCGGCGGCTGACGGACGTAGACCTCCTCCTTTAAATCGCCGTTGAGGAAGGCGGACTTGACGTCCATGTGATGGACGCGCCAATCCTCCTGGGCTGCAAGTGCGAGGAGAAGACGAACGGACTCCATGCGCGCGACGGGTGCGAAGGCGTCATCGAAGTCGACCCCCTCCTGCTGCACGAAGCCTCGTGCTACCAAGCGAGCCTTGTGCTTGACGATGGCGCCGGCTTCATCCCGCTTCAGCTTGAACACCCACTTAAGGGTGATCGCGTGGTGACCGGCAGGAAGATCCGCCAGCTCCCACGTCCGGTTCCGCTCGACGGCGTCCATCTCCTGCTTCATCGCGACATGCCACGCCGCGTCTCCCTCCGCCTCAGCGAAGGAGCGAGGCTCGCCGTCGTCGCACGCCAAGTGCAGCTCCGCCTCGAAGTCGCGCTGCGCCAGTCCAGGGACGGGCAACTCGCCGAGGATGTTGTCCATGGTACGATAGCGCAGAGGTTCGTCGTCGTGGTAGACGTCGACGCGGTCCTCGTCGTGAGATAGCGGAGTAGCGAACTCCACCATGCGCTGCTCGTCGTGGACCGAAGCTGTTGGGGCCGATCCCGGTGGTGTGGCCGCCGGTGCAGGAGAGTGGTGAGCCGGTGGTGAAGAGTGGGGCGTAGCCGGTGCCGAAGGTGGTGGAGCACTCGCCGGAGCTGGTGGCGAGCAAGGTGTCGAGGTGGACGAGCTCGGTGAAGACGAGCTGCTAGCTCCCCCGGCTCTCTCGAAGTGGACGTAGTCGATAACAAAGTCCCTGAGAGTCGAAGTCGAACCGTCGTCCACCGCCTTGTCCCACGTCCAGCCTCGCCCTTCGTCGAACACAACGTCACGCGAGATGCGGACTCGCTGTGTGTCAGGGTCGAGGATGCGGTAGGCCTTCGAGCCCTCCGCGTAGCCGATGAACACTCCCGGAGTGCTCCTGTCGTCGAGCTTACCAATGTGGCCAAGCTCCTTGGCGAACGCGAGGGAGCCGAAGACCCGCAAGTGGGAGACCGCCGGCTTGCGCCCATGCCAAGCCTCGTACGGCGTCCTGCCGTCGAGCGCCTTGGTAGGCGAGCGGTTGAGGATGTAGACGGCCGTCACCACCGCCTCTCCCCAGAAGACAGCCGGCATCCCCCTCTGCTTGAGGAGGGCCCGAGCCATCCCCACAACCGTCTGGTTGCGCCGCTCGACGACGCCGTTCTGCTGCGGGCTGTACGGCGCGGAGTAGTGGCGCTGAATGCCCTCATCAGCGCAGTACGACGCGAATTCAGTCGCCGTGAATTCGCCGCCGTTGTCTGTGCGCAGCACGCGCAGCTTGCGGCCGCACTCCGCCTCCGCAACAGCCTGCGTGCGCCTGATGGCGTCCGCAGCCTCTCCCTTGCTGCCGAGGACCATCACCCACATGTAGCGGGAGAGGTCGTCGACGAGCAGCAGGAAGTAGCGTCGTCCTCCTGGTGTGGCCGGTGTCACCGGGCCACACAAGTCCCCGTGCACGAGCTCGAGCCTCTCCTTGGCTCGGAAACTCGCCTGCTGGGGAAAGGGGAGTCGCCTCTGCTTCGTCAACACGCAGACGTCGCAGAGCTGCTCCACATGGTCAAGGCACGGCAGGCCTCGCACCATTTCCGTGGCACTGAGCCGCTTCAGGGCCTCGAAGTGAAGGTGCCCAAAGCGCTCGTGCCACTGCCACGCCTCGTCGTCCCGACGAGCTGCGAGACAGATGGGTTGTGCCACCTGCACGTGAAGAGTGTAGAGTCGATTTGCGCCTCTGGTTACCTTGGCAAGGAGGCGGCGTCGAAGATCCCAAATTCGCAGCACCCCGTGCTCGATCTCGACGCGCGAGCCGTTCTCATCCAGCTGTCCCAAGCTGATGATGGAGTTCCGCAGATCGGGGATGTAGTAGACGCCGGTGAGCAGCCGGTGCTCGCCAGTCTTGGCGACGAAGACGACAGAGCCGACACCCTTGATCTCCACGGCGGAGGCATCGCCGAACTTGACGGTGCCTCGAACGCCTGAGTCGAGCTCGGAGAAGAACTCCCGCCGCCCGGTCATGTGGTGGGTGGCGCCGGTGTCGAGGCACCACCCGTCGGTCTTGTCATTGCCGGAACTGTCGCCGAGGAGGGCGTGTGCTTTTGGCTCGTCAAGGTGGAGGAGAGCCACTGCGGCCGGTGCCGCTGGAGGTAGTTCGATGCTCGCATGAGCAATGAACAGGACCGGCTGCTCCTCCGCTTGCGCGACGTGGGCCTGGCCGCGTCGTGGCTGTCGACACTCCTTGGCCCAATGACCAAGCTTGCCGCAGTTGTGGCAAGAGTCGTCTCGTGCCGGCTTTTGCTTGCCAGCATCGCCGCCCTGGGCGCCTTTGCGCGGCTTGCCGCGCTTGCCACTCTTGCGGCCGCCTGTCGTGGAAGAAGGCTCCCCCTTCTTCTTGTCACCTTGGCCGGCCTCCCACTGCTCCCGAGTGAGGAGGAGCTTCCCGCCAATGGTGACGGGTCCCGAGGGGCGCTGTGGCTCATCGATGTCGACGACCTTGAGGCGACCCAACGCCTCCTCGATGGTCATCGTGGAGAGGTCCAGCAGAGACCCGATCGAGCGAGCCATCTGCTTGTACTTCTCGGGGACGCAGCGGAAGAGCTTCTCCACAGCTCTCTCTTCGCCGTAGGTATCGTCACCGAACTGCACCAACTTCTGCAACAGAGTGTTGAGACGGAGAGCAAAGTCATCAACGTCCTCACCTGGCTTGAAGGCCAGGTGCTCCCACTCCGTGCGTAGTGCCTGCAGTGTAGACTTGCGGGCGCGGTCGCTGCCGATGCGTGCTGCAGCGATGGCGTCCCAAGCCTCTTTGGCAGTCCGCTTGTTGGTAAGCGAGAACTGCATCTCGGGCGGGACTGCGGCGATGAGAGCATCCAGCGCCCGTCGATCCTGGTCGTAGTCGACGTCGCCGTACCGGACTGCATCCCACATATGCCGCACCTGGAGCTTCACCCTCATCACCGCAGCCCACTCGACGTAGTTGGTCTTGGTGAGGGTAGGCCACCCGCCGCCGGGGCCGACGTCCCTGACGACAGCCTGGTACTCGTGGTGACCACGGTACCGAACCGGGGAGAGAGAGCCGCGTTGCCTGTGAGGGCCGCGCTCTCCGTCGACCCGTACGCCGCCGCCGTGCATGCCTCCTCCAGGAGCGCCACCGCCGTGTGCGCCTCCTTCAGGAGCGCCGCCAGCGCGTCCGCGCCTGTCTGGGCTGCCGCCGCGCTCGTGGGCGTGCGCGGCTGCCCATTGCGCCGTTCGCCCTTGCGCTGCCTCCCTCTCCAGCAGCTGAGGGTCCGCGTCGGCGCTGTCATCAACAGAGCCGGAGCTGCTGTTGCTGCCGCGCAGAGCCTTGACCTCTGCTGCTGCCGCACGCGCTGCATCTGCCGCCGCCGCTGCTTCCACCTCCGCCCTGGCTGCTGCCAGCTCCGCCGCTGCCAGCCTTGACGCCCTTTCCGCCGCCGCAGCGGTCTCTGCCGCCGCTCGCTCGCGCTCTGCCGCGACGAGCTCGGCCGTCTGCTGACGCCGCATGCTCGAGGCGACCGAGCGCTGAGACTGCCCTGCGGACATGGTGCGCTACTGGGGGGCTGTTGCGTGGAGAGAGGGCTGCTTCTGACGAGCTGCTGCCCGTCTCCGGAGAGGAGTGAGCGGGGACAGCCGGAGCTGCTGCTGCTACCGGCTGGGGCTGCTGCGAGGCCGGAGAAGGAGATGAGCAGGAGATGCTCAAGCTACAGGATACTAAGGCTCTGATACCACTTGTTACTCGCTGGACTCTTGCTCTTGGTGATAGCAAGATCCTTACTCTCATGGAGAGGATGACACTAGGAGATGGGGCAAGTTTTCTTGTTTATTGCTCACACAATGCCATACCAACCTGAGGGGTTGGAGATACATATTTATAGGCTGAGAACCAGCCAAGCATATGCTAAGATGCTATCCTAGATGCTGTCCTAAAGCGGTCAATATGCTGTCCTAAAGCAAAAGCAGATGCTGTCCTAAAAGCAGATGCTGTCCTAAAAGTAGATGCTGTCCTAAAAGCAGATGCTGTCCTAAAGCAAAAGCAGATGCTGTCCTAAAGCAGTCAAAAAACAAAAAAAAAACTACCACAGCCCCACAAAGACCACAGTACAGGGACTTATTCATCAGGATTCACGGAAAGTCTGAAACATAGAGCCAAGACAAAGAGAGCAAAGACCACTAATGTTGGTGGCATGCATGGGACAGCTCCAATGAAGATTAATATGTTCTCCTAACAAATGAAATATGTAAAGTAATTCCATGTAGAGGTTCCAAAAAAAAATTATTTCCATGTAGTTTACCTTTGCTAATATTTGATGAAATCATCTGTTATGGTAATTGAGACTTAAGAACTTTCTTTCTTCATTGCCTTTCTTCCCAGATGCTTACATGTATATATAGCCCATAGGCCAGCTAATACCCTTTTTAACTAACCCCTGCAGGCTTAACAACTTGCCTAACAAACCCTTTGGTGTCCTAACAACCCTTTTTGCTGTCCTAACAAACCCTTTTCAACCCTCTGTTGTGGACACTGATTGCTTGTTGCGGCGTGTATAGAATTTGCCCACAAAAGCGTCCACAACACTTCCGCCCTCCTGGAGAAACAGCTCGTCCTCGAGCTGGAATGAGGGATGTGCGTCTTTGAAGGTCTCGAGCTTCTCCCAAGTGGCCTCAGAATCCGGGCAGCCGACCCAACGCACCAGAAGCTCCCAGGTGCCCCGGTTGAGGCGGGCGCGAATGACCTTCGCTGGAGTAGGGACAGCACGGCCGTGAGCCACCGGCGGAAGCGGTACCACAGCAGCAGGAGGTTCCCCATGGAATGGCTTAAGAAAGACCACATGAAAGACATCATGCACTTTGGCCCTTGGAGGAAGGCGTAGACGATATGCAACTGGACCCACGTGTGCCACCACCTGATAAGGTCCGTAGTAGCGTGGAGTTAACTTGCCACCGGATTTGTCGACGATGCCAGCTGCGGCACGGTGGTGTAAGCGCAACCATACCCAGTCATCGACATTGAACAGGACATCTCGATGCTGCTGGTCGTAGGAGTGCTTCATATGGTCTTGCGCCTGGAGTAACCGTTCTCTTATCTCAGTCAGGAAGAGATCACGGTCCTCCAACTGCTTGTCGACTGCCGCCACCCTTGACAGTCCAGGTTGGTATGACATCATCGTCGGCGGAGGACGGCCGTAGACGACTTGGAATGGAGTCGTCTGCAGTGCGGTCTGATAAGAGGTGTTGTAGCAGAATTCCGCCCACGGCAGCCAACGGAGCCAGCTGCGCGGGCGATCGCCGGCCAGGCAACGTAGATAGACCCCGAGCATGCGGTTTGTGACCTCCGATTGCCCGTCCGTCTGGGGATGAAAAGCAGAGCTGAGGCGCAGCTCCACCCCGGCGAGCGCGAAGAGCTCTGACCAGAACGTGCTGGTGAAGACGGGGTCGCGGTCGCTGACGATGGAGCAAGGGATGCCATGTAGCCGGACAATCTGGTCGAAGAAGACGCTTGCCACCGAAGTCGCCGAGTACGGATGACCAAGCGCGATGAAGTGGCTATACTTGGAGAAGCGGTCCACGACGGTCAGCACCACCGATTTGCCACTGACTTTGGGAAAACCTTCCACAAAGTCCATAGCAATGTCCGACCAAACAGAGGTGGGCACTGGAAGAGGCTGCAGGAGTCCCGCCGGATGGAGATGCTCTGTCTTGTTCCACTGACAAATGATACAGCCTTGGACGAAATCGCGAACCAGACGATTGGCATGAGGACTGTAGAAGGAGGCGCGGAGACGATAGAGAGTCTTCTGGACACCCTCATGTCCTGCGCCATGGGCTGCGGCAAGAATGGTCGGCCAGAGGACCGAAGAATCCGGCACGAAGATGCGGCCACGGTGAAGAACCAATCCATCCACCACTGTCCAGGACGCACCCGCGATGCCCTGATTCACCTCAGCCCGCTTGGCGATGAGAGCCGGAAGATGCTCTGCCTCTCGGCGGAGGTCGTCGAAGATTTGGAAATCAGGTCGGGTGATGGCGCACACCGCAGCGCCCACCGCGTCCTCATCACGACGCGAGAGAGCATCAGCAGCTGTGTTCAACCTGCCGGGCTTGAACTCCACCTTGAAATTGTAACCGAAGAGGCGGCTGACCCAAGTATGCTGTGGAATGGTGGATAAGCGCTGATCCAGTAAGAACTTCAAGGCAAAATGGTCTGTGCGCACTGTGAACGGCCGCGCCCATAGATAAGGTCGCCAGTGCCGCACCGCCTTGACAAGGCCGATTAGCTCTCGCTCATATGCAGCCAATTTGGCGTGCTGGGGAGCCACCGCCCGACTGAAGAAGGCAATAGGACCGGCGCCCTGGTGAAGCACTGCCCCGAAGCCTGAGCCAGATGCGTCGCATTCCACCACGAAGGCGGAGGAGAAATCGGGCAACTGGAGTACCGGCCCTGTGGTCAGAGCACCCTTGAGCGCCTCGAAAGCCGTAGTAGCCGCCGGTGACCAACCAAACGCATCCTTCAGCAAGGAGGTCAGAGGAGCCGCCGTGACGCCATAGTTGTGGATGAAGCGCCGGTAGTAGCCGGTGAGGCCGAGAAAACCGCGAAGTGCGCGAAGGGTGCGCGGTTGCGGCCAATTCTGCACAGCCTCCACCTTAGATGGGTCCATGGCGACGCCGTCCTCCGAAATGATGTGGCCAAGGTACGCCACCGAGCGTTCCGCAAATGTGCATTTGGAGCGCTTCAGGAAGAGGGAGTGGGTGCGGAGCGCTTGAAGGACGGCACGGACGTGCTGAAGATGCTCTGACCAGGACGAACTGTAAATCAGGATGTCGTCAAAAAATACCAGGACCGAGCGCCGGAGGAATGGTCGCAGCACTTCATTCATCATCGCCTGGAAAGTCGAAGGTGCGTTGGTTAGTCCGAAGGACATAACCACGAACTCGAAGTGGCTGTGGTGAGTACAAAAGGCCGTCTTGGCGATGTCGTCTGGATGCATCCGAATCTGGTGATAACCACTCCTGAGGTCCAGCTTCGTGAAGAAGGAAGCCCCCTTGAGTTCATCCAGCAGCTCGTCGACGACGGGTATTGGGAAAACGTCGCGCACTGTCTTGGCGTTGAGGGCCCGGTAGTCGACGCAGAAGCGCCAACTAGCATCCTTCTTACGGACCAAGAGCACCGGCGAAGAGAATGCCGACGTGCTCGGGCGGATGAGGCCTTGTTGCAGCATGTCAGCACACTGCCGTTCGAGTTCATCCTTAAGCAGCTGAGGATAGCGATACGGCCTGACCACAATTGGGGCCGTGTCAGGAAGCAGCGTGATCCGGTGGTCCATATGACGTTGAGGAGGTAGACCAGAGGGAGCTTCAAACAGATCGGCGAACTCGGCCAGCAGAAGAGATAACAGATCCAATCGGGCCACGGCACATAGCGACGGCGGAGATGGAGCTTCCAGGCCGCGCCATTTGACAGGATGATCGTGCCGCCAAAAGGCCATGGTATGCTGCTCGAAGTCCCACAAAATTGGTCCGAGCGTCTTCAGCCACTGGCAGCCTAAGACGAGCTCGTAGTCTTCCAATGGCAGGACGTAGAGGTCGATGAGGAAGTGTTCCTTGTCAATGGCAACCGGGACCTGTTGGCAGACACCTGGTGACGGTACGCGATCTCCATTCGCGACGCCCACCGTGAGTCCCGGCCGTGGCTCCATTGTGAGGCTGAGGCGAGCGGCCGTGGCAGAGGATATGAACGAGTGGGTGGAGCCGGAATCCACGAGGGCGCGCAACTGTGTCGTGACGACGGACACAGAGAGGCGCATTGTATCCCCCGTCTTGATGCCGGTGAGAGCATGGAGAGAGATTTCAACCTCATCTTCAGTAGCGTCATCATCTTCCACGGTACCTTCCACAGGCGCACTGTCATCCAATTCCATCAGATAGAGCCCTTTCATCGAGCAATGCTTGATGTGCTCCCTTGAAAATTTCTCCGGGCAATTGAAGCAAAGCCCATCCGCTCTGCGCTGCGCCATCTCCTGTGGCGTCAGGCGCTTGAAGCGGGTACCGGCGGCCGGCATCCCTTTAACCGGAGCCGGTGGAGTAGGGAAGGGCGCCCGACCCCCTGGCGCGGCCGAACGTGGCGTAGTGGTCGCCGCTGACGCCGCTACCCGGTGCGACGAGACCGAGCGCGGAGGCACCCTGGAGACGCTCTGGTCGCCGTTGTCTTCGAGTTCCAGGCGGCGTTCGAAGGCTCGTGCCAGCGCCATGGCGTCGTCGAGGGTCTCTGGGCTCTGGAGCTCCACATCGGTCTGAAGAGGATTCCACAGGCCTGCGGTGAAGATGTCGATCTGCTGCTGTTCGGTGACATTTCTGCAGCGTGCCAGGAGAGGAAGGAAACGCTCCTGGTATGCCTCGACTGATCCCGTGCGGCGGAGCTTCATGAGGGCGCCGAGCGCGTTGCTTCGAACCGGTGGCCCGAATCGGCGTTGCACCCGGTCGAGGAGCTGAGGCCAGGTAGGTACTCCGCGATTCTGCTCCAGGCGGTAGTACCAATCCTGAGCCGAGCCCTCCATGTAGAAGGAGGCGAGCCAGACCTTCTCTTCCTCCGGCGTGCGGTGGGCGCGGAAGAACTGCTCCGCCTTGTGCAGCCAGACGATGGGGTCGGTGGTGCCGTCGTAGCGCGGAAATCGCAGCTTGTGGGAGGACTGGTAGGGAGGAGGCGATGACGGCACCTCGAACTCGGGCTGCGCCTTGCCCTTGTCGGAGACGTCGCCGAGCTCGAGCTGGGTGGTCTGGAGGCGATTAACGGCGACCCAGAGGCGGCTCTGGTCGTTCTTGTGCGTCGCGAGATCCTCTTTGACCGATTGGATCTCGCCGAAGAGCTTCTCCATGGCCGATTTGAAGTCGGCGGCAGAGAGAGGGGACGCCATGAGCAAGCGCACGAGGGAGACTGGAGAGGAGTCGCGCGGCGGAGGAACGGAGGGGGAAACTGAATGGAAGGCGAACAACGAAGGAAGAGGAGTGGTGGGAGAAGAGCAGCGGCGAGTGGGTGGGGAAGAGGAGCAGCGGCGAGTGGGTGGGGAAGGAAGATGAGCAGCGGCGAGAGGATGGGGAAGGACTGCACGCCCTCCGATCTGCGACGGAAATGGCGTGACAGGCGATGTCTGGCGGGGAAAAAAGTGGCTCTGATACCAAAGATGTTATGGTAATTGAGACTTAAGAACTTCTTTCTTCATTGCCTTTCTTCCCAGATGCTTACATGTATATATAGCCCATAGGCCAGCTAATACCCTTTTTAACTAACCCCTGCAGGCTTAACAACTTGCCTAACAAACCCTTTGCTGTCCTAACAACCCTTTTTGCTGTCCTAACAAACCCTTTTCAACCCTCTGTTGTGGACACTGATTGCTTGTTGCGGCGTGTATAGAATTTGCCCACAAAAGCGTCCACAACATCATCACCTTAGGTTGGAGCATGACAGTGGCAGCAAACCAAAGGCAGGAAGATTACATTTTCCCCATTCGTTATATGTATAACTTATATAGAAATCAATAACTAAATATATGGATTCCACTTCAGCATTGAATTTGTTTTTGGGAGAACGGGTTGAATTTGTCAACTAATAAAAGTAACATATACATGCAATTATGCAACCATCATAAATGTTATATCAGCTGCTTCTTTTCTAATCTCTCTCATCTCCGACTCCCAGAAAACTACATCACCATTTAAAACTAAATGACTAAATATTAGAAACAGCTTTCGCCCTACTTCATTTCTTAGCTCTTCTGTTAGCTTCTAACTAAGACTGAGTATTTACAGTGGCATATGAACTTTTTGGGACAAAAATAAGTATTGACCAAACAGGTATATAGAAATAGCTACTTTTTTCATTTTTTTTGTTGAGGGATGTAAGATTTTCCATAGCCTATGCCTATAGGATAACATTTTCTATCCCAAAACCATTAAACACGAATGAAGATAAGGGTTTGATGTTGACAATTAAGAAACGCAAGGGTTCTCTAAAAAAATAATAGGAAAAAGTCCATGTAAATTCAATAATCATGAATAAAGTCCATGTAAATTCAATAATCATGAATATATCTTATCAATGTACATGCATCATGCAGAAATGAATATCCATCGGTTAGCTTTAAGTTATAGACAAGGCTAAATTATTTGCCAATCCAGGTCGGTCCTTTGGTTATGTTCGATTGGGAACTAATTTGTCAGCATCTTTATTTGGCCAGTTCAATTTGCTTCAGTCAAGTTCAATTAAAACCAAATATTCATCGCGAGATGTTAAGTCAAGTTCAAGGAAAGAGCTATTTATTTCCAAAAATTAAAGCATAGTCACTTGTAATCAGCCTAAAAGAACATGAAAGATGAAATTCCTCAGAGAGAACTTTTGCATTAATGAAGGACTTTCAGCAACAGCATCAACTAATAAAAAATATATATTAGCTCTGATGGACTGTAAAATACCACAGTAAAACATAGTATTGAGTTGCACAACACATTCTGGACAAGAAAAAAATGTTGGAGATGGCCATCTAGTTGAGGACCTTGAGGTTATCTTTTTGCTGCATAACAGGCAAGCTTCAGTCTTACCTCCTCAAGTTCAATATCTTCCATATCATCATTACTTAACCATGAAGACAAGCAGAGATTAACAACATCCATACCACTATCCATTGGTGAGAAGCCATCAGAATTGACAAGTTGTCCAAACTTAACTATCTTCCTTAGGTTAGCAGCAGATGGTTCCTCTGCAAACTTCAGTAGTATATCTTTCATAGCACTACACCAGATAGGCCGAGATATCTTCAAGAAGCAGCACAAAGTTGTTATAGCAAGCTTAACTGTCCCAATGTCATATTCATCCTTCCCACCTCTTCCATGGAAATCTGAACCTCCAAGCTTCAAAAGTCCATACTTCTCAGCTAATTCACTAAATCCTGTAGAATTAATTCCATATATGTTGTTTAAGATTTCATTTCATAACTAAGATAAATGCTAACAAACAAATTTTGAGTACATGATAGGAGTCGTGCTCTTTATTTCAAGTCATTTATGCATGTAGTACAAGAGACGTACCATCAACTTTTCCATCACTTCTGTAGACCTCCATAGCATTAAGACCAGCACCTTTCAAGGCCCTAATAATTGCATCCGGGTTCTTCAATGCCCATGGGTGAGCTAGTGCAGATATACCTCCAGTACGACTAATCAACTGCACCACAGACTTAGCACATGGTTCACTCCCTCTGCAGAAAACATGGGCCCCATTGTTCAGCAAAGATTTTCTCAGCATGAAATTCTCATTAGGATGAAGTATTGCTGATAGCACTTACGTGGCATATGCAGGGCCGTCATCACCAAGGTACTTGTTGAATGCTTGCCTAACATTCTCTACATAACCCGCTTCAACCATAGCCCTTGCTATATGCAATCGACCAGGTGCGATACCCTCACCAGCAATTTTGGTTACATGCTCCCACTTTATTGACACCTTCAGCCTATTTAGCTTTGCTAGCATATTCTTTGCACGTAAGTATCGCCCGTCTCTAATGTTCGATAGCACGCTGTCCAACTCATCAAACCTTGATGGACCACACATACCATAGTATGCAAGAATATGAACAGGCTCACTAGCACCAGCAATTTCCCTTTTAGATGATGAAAATCAGGGAAAGTTATATGACCAGGAAAGGATAAAAGACAAATGTATGTACACGGTGTTATGAATATTGTGTGTATATTGAAGAGACCTAATAGGCAATATATATACAGGGAAATATGCCATATATAGATAAGAAAAGTGAAGCATATAAGGAAAGGAATAATACAATTCCTATTCTATCTCTAATACCCTTAACACCCCCCTCAAATGTAAGGCATATGCAATAACATTGTATTTGAAAAAGGGTTAACACTAAAACAAGAAAAAATTGAAGTCCGAATTTTGATAATGTCATTGTTGCGTGCAGCTTTTAAAAATTGTCAAATCAAGCCAAAGAGAAATAGATAGAAGCATGGTGGTGTAGATCGAAGCCCAAGATGACGGCAACACAGTGCACAAGGTGCGCGGCGGTCTTAGAAGCTCGGGGCGGCAGCTAAAGAAGCGGCGGCATCATAACGACTTTTACGATATGCACGTAGCTCAGAGAGTAGAGCGGCGGCTGCTACTATGCAAAAGATAATTTCTATACTTCTATGACTGACAATAAATTTGTGGACTCGCACGATTTAGACGAACCGAAAGGAAATCCCTTTATCTCCAAATAACCCAAGCATATATGGAATGGACTCACACTCCCTCGTCACCTCACTCCCTCTCATCACCTCTCCCCCTCTCTCTCCACCACCGGCTGGGGCAGGCGACAGTGATGCGGTGAAAAGGGGGGAGCCCAGCGACGACGGTAGAGGCCCGATGTGCGGAGCGGCGCTAGAGCACGGGCGCTAGAGCACGACGGCACAAAGACGGCAACGGCCGAGGTGGACCGGATCCGATAGAGCCGACGGCAAAGAGGCACGGCGTCGGTGGCGGCCGAGGCAAGCCGCCAGATCCAAGGAGACGGCGACTCAAGAGGCGCACACAGCGGCTGGGATCTTGGATCCAGGCGAAGACGAGTCGGATATAGAGCGAGGAGTCGCCGGCGACCGCCTAAAGAGGCGCAGCGGTCGGGTGGCCGGAGTCGCACAGGGAGGGCCAGAGGCGGCCGGATTCGGTGCGGGCTAGGCCAGAGCTAGTCGGAGGCGAGCCGAATCTGGCGGAGACGGGCGCAGCGAGTCGTCGGCGGGTGGCGAGGATCCAAGGCGGCGGCGGCCGGATCCGAGGGTGACGAAGCGCGGTGGCCTGGATCTGGAGCAGAGGTGGCCAGATCTGGCGCGGGGCGGCGCGATGACAACAGGAGGTGGCATGGCGCCCGGATTCGAGGACGACAACGGGGGCGACAACTGCACGAAGTCACCGGGACATGTGAGCATGGGCACAGTCGACGGTGGCGCGTAAGCGCCAGCTCCGGCATGAGCAACGGTCAACGTCAGGTGGTGGGAGGAGCCAGAGGCCTGGCGCAGCGGCGGCGTCCGAAGGCGACGACGCGGGCACGGCGGCCGGGAGAGGTGGCCGCCCCTGTGAGTGAAGCACATTCCTCCCGAGGGCGGCGGCGGCCAGAGTGGAGGCTAGGTTCTAAATCTAGGCTCTGATACCATGTTATGAATATTGTGTGTATATTGAAGAGGCCCAATAGACAATATATATATAGGAAACACAAGGAGATATTACAGGGGAGTATGCCATATACGGATAAAGAAAGCGAGGCATATAAGGAAAGGAATAATACAATTCCTATTCTATCTCTAATACCCTTAACACTGAACACAAGTGTAGCGTAATTCTAGACCAAAAATTAGCAGCACTCATAACAGATCAGATAGTATGTTCTGTAATCAACAGTCATGTCTATAGGATTAATACATGGAAGGAGCAAAGTGTTCCTAAGAGCATCCTTTAAATGGTGATCGAATTTGATCTTCACAAAAAACAATGCTAAGGATCAGCGTTATGTCCAATTAAAGCAGCAAATTTTTGCTAATATCAATTTATTTAACTCATATATTTCACATTAAATGAGACTTTTCTTGCAAGAAGTACACCCGCTGATTTAGCAAATGTATCAACTTCAGCGTACAGGCTGTAGGTTTGTGTAAAAGTAAACCCGCTGATTTACCGAATGTATCAACTTCAACGTACAGGCTGTAGGTTTGTGTCTTTGCTGCCTGACACGTAAACACTAACAGAACCCACCAATATTTAACTACACAATCAGACAAATAAGAGGTGCTAGTATATTATGTACTACAGCTTACTTAAAGGAAAGGTGCGACAATGCAGTCTTGTTCACTGCCATCATCAGCAGAGGTACAAGAATCTTTGTATGAGACATCTTTATTCATATTATGACTAATGATGTTGTTTACAATAGCCATTTCATTGAAGGGCAGCATGTTGGAGAATTAATAGAAGGACCAGACAACTTGGACAACCACAGATCAACCTGATGAGGGTATGCATCCTATATGATGATTGATTTGCTAAATTGCATTGTATTGCTAATTTTCAATCTAAACATGACGGGAAAGGTCATTGCAGGCAAAGCGAAAAGGCTCTTACCTTGGAGAATATAGTGCACTGATTTCAACTCCAGGAATTATTCTTATGCCAAATTTGCGAGCTGCTGACACAGCTTCCGGTATGCCAGCCATGGTATCATGATCTGTAAGGGCAAGAACTTTCACCTGTAATACCAACATATATAATTTAGTCACTCTTATTTTCATCATTCAACATTGAGACATGCGCCCAATAAGATATAACATTAAAACCGGCACACAGCTGTAACAGAAACTTTGGGGAAATAAGTTATGACATACATGGAAACAATTCCTGAAAAAAATACTGCAGTTAAATCAATTGATTTTTTTTTCTGAGAGAAAAAGAAGCAGCCAAGCAATGCACGGTCTGAACTACCCAACGCAATCAGCAGATGATCACTTCATTCATCATCGAAGGGGTGTTAGTTGCTACTGTTAATTGTTAAAGCATTGAGAAAAAAACACACACACACAACTTTCCTTTTGAGATGCTCCGGTACAGCATTCAACTGGTATTAACAGGCTAAAAAACACAGGCAGGCTATGAGGATAATACCCAGTATCAAACCAATAGGCACAATACCTATTACTACACAGGGCAAAAGATTAGAAGGCAATGCTTGGATTTGCTCAACACTTGAGGAGTACGCACAATAAGATAATTCTCCGGGGGGCCATACAGCACAGCACAAAACCGCTAAGAGTTACCAGACCTCACAACCATTTCCTCAAACACCTACGGGGCCAACGGAGGAGAAGCCAGAGCGGACTTACCCCGTTGCGGTGGGCGCGCTCGACGAGCGCGGATGGGGACAGGAACCCGTCGCTGTGGTTGGAGTGGGAGTGAAGCTCAAACAGCACGCTGCCGCCGCCGCCGCAGGCCATGCGCGCGGCCTGGGGCGGCAGGAAGTCGTCCCCGGCATCGGCCGCCGAGGGATCCGGAGGCGGCGCGGAGGCCGCGGGGTGCGCCCAGGCGCGGACGTAGTCGAGGGCCAGGGCCTGGTCAGCGCTGGTCTTGGTCTTCTTCTTGCTCCTGCTCGGCTTCGCCTTCTTCTTGCTTCCCATGTCGGGCTTTGGGAGAGATCAGCGGCGCTGGTGTCCTTGCTCGCTGTTGTTTCGGTCGGCGAGGGAGTTGGGGAGAGTTTTGGTCGCCTCGCCCCGCTCTTCCTGCATAATTGATGGTATGCTCCAAAGTTGAGAGGTTTTTTTTTTTGTCAAAATATCATTTTATTATACGATGGCAGCATAGCAGATTAACATGAGCTATTTTATAGACATACAGCGATTTATGGTCATCTAATCTAAAATAGACGAATAAGATACGGACGGGTGTTCCCCCTTTCCCACTTATGCAAATTTATGTTTTGGCCCTCGGTTTCCATCTTCTGCTCCTCAGTCTTCCCCATCCCCAACTTGGCGTCGCCTCCTCCTTTGCTCTTCCCCATCCAGCACCTCTAGTGACTCCCCTCTCCCTCCCCTCTAGCGGCTCCCCCTCCCCCTCCTCTCCAGCGGCTCCCCCATCCCTCCTCCATCGGCGCCTTCAACTCCCCTCCTACGGCTCCTTCTCCTCCATTGAAACCTCCTACTCCCCTCCTCCATCGGCGCCTCCCCCTTTCCCTCCCCTCTAGCAGCTCCCCCCCTCTATCGGCGCCTCTGGTGGTTGAAGCACCGTGGTCAAAGCGTCGTGGTCAAAGCCATGGTCGAAACGCCGTGGTCAAAACGTTGTGGTTTGAAGCAGTGTATGGTCGGGGAGGAAAGGCGCCAGCCATCGGAGGGGAGGGGGAGCCGCGGATGGAGGAGGGGGAGCCGCCAGAGGGTAGGGGTAGGGGGAGGTGCCGATGGAGGAAGAGGAGTCACGGGAGGGGAGGGGGAGGCCCCAACCGAGGATGGAGGGGGAGTCATCGGGGGGAGGGGTAGGCGCCGACCGAGGATGTAGGGGGAGCCATGGGAGGGGAGTCGCCAGAGGAGAGGGGGGAGGTGCGGATGGAGAAGGGCGAACCGCCGGAGGGGAGGGGAGGTGAGCCGCTGGATGGGAGGGCGAGGTGCTGGATGAGGAATAGCAGAGGAGGAGGAGGCGAAAGAAGGCGGTGCCAGGAATGGGGATGGGGAGGACTAAGAAGCAGAGGAAGGAAATAGGGGCTAAAACGCAAATTTGCGTAACAGGGAAAGGGGGAGCACTCGCCAGCATCTTATCCATGGATTTTGGATCGGATGGTCGTGATCGCATATATGCATATGTTCACAAAACAGCCCATGTTCACCAGATATGCTGCCTTATATGATAACTGGTAAAATGCTTCAAAGTTGACAAGTCATTGACAATCTACCCTTTTTATTGTAAATAATTTCTAAATCGTTTTCTTAATGAAATGATCCAAATGTCTCTACCCTTCCCTTCCTCTCATCTTCTCCCCAAGGGCTGTCTTGGAGGCGCCGGTGGCTTCGGTGGTAGCGGTTGAGCCCGTTGGCGGCGCTAGGATGAAGGGTGGTGTGGTTGAAGGTGGCCAGATTTGAAGAAAAAAAGAGCCGATTGACCAGATTTGGAGAAGAAAAGAGGAGGAAAAGGAGTAGGAAGAAGAAGCTAGGGGTATTTTAGTCATTTCGCATGAGGCTAAACAGTAAAAGGAATAAAAAAAGCAAAAAAATGAAAAAAAGGGAAATGATTAATTGGCCTATCAACTTTGGGATATTTTATTCGTTATCATGTAATGAAGGTCATTTTGACAATGGCATCTCAAATTTAGGTCATATGCTCAATTACCCCTATTCTTTTCGGTTCGTGGCTTATGGCTTATGCGATATGGCTTTTTTTAAATAAATAAATAAACAAAACAGTTTTTTATCGTAGTTTCAAAGTAGCTTATCATGATAGCTTTTTTGAAGCGACTTATTGGTATTCAATTTGTTCGTACAAACGCTTGTGCTACAGTCAAAGGCCATCAGTCGCAGCCGAAAAATGCATCCACAGTTTGGCAAATATGGGAGCAATTTCATCAGCTATGGACTTTAAAAATTGAATTTGTTGGTTTTTTTAGACAGATGATTTTGTTGATTTTAGTATATATAGACTCAGTAATTTTTATCTCTATTCCTTACATTTAAATTTAATATGTAGTAATAAGCGAAACTATACAAGTTTAATCGCATGCCGACCATACAGCTTACTACATCTTCCATCTACTATACTGTGCAAACAACATCATAACACAGATTTTGAATCAAACTATGTCGATAGTACTATGGAAACAAAACACGCATTGTATAACAATGTTGAGGCAAATTTTACCAAAAAAAAAAGTAATTGATTAGGTGATGTCTATTGCGCATCCCACTCGTTCGGCTTAGTTTCGTGCATCCTAGCACGAAATTACTGCAGTATGCAAATTCATATGAAAAATTATCTCGTGACGAGAATGAAATTCAAAGATCCGCCATCGACAAAACAAAAATCTACAGATAAAATAGCATTTTTGAGGACGAAGACTAATCTTATATTTTTGCCACGGTGCGAAAAAGGATGTGTTTCAATTGGATGGCCATGTATTGATCTTTGTTCTCGTTTCATTCGATCCACTCCAGCTGAGAATAATTTATCGTATTACATCTGCTTCATGCTACCTAAACGACCCTGCTCAACCATCCTCGTCGCTGATCTTACTCCCAGGTGATTTTTATGGAATGAACTTGCAGGTTACTTGTTCTACCGAATTGAGACATCATCACAGATATTAATAGCACAGAGATTTAAAAGACTAGCGCGAGCGCTTGTGGCTACGGTTGATGGCTTAAATGGACGGACTAAAAATGCTAGAAGCAGTCATCTGCTCATCAAACGAAAACCTATTGTTGGCAAAGACATCCCCCAAAATGGGGGATCAATGTCTAAACCAGCTGAACAAGTCTTGACAGAAACGAAGCAAGAAAACAAGACTTGTTCAGGAATGGACACCAACTGACGAGCCAGAAAACAAGAAGCCCAAGAAAAGTTGTTTCTGTCTATAAATCCGGAGTTTGAAATACACGACACACTTTCCATCAAAAGCTTCGTTCTTTCTCATTTTTCCAGTACAATGGCGATGGTGAACTTTAGAGCGCTGTGCTTCTCCATCGCAATCGTCTTCTCCTTGCTTTCATGGCGGTCTCTCGCTTCAGACGAGGGCTCCAAGGAGGCGGACAAGATCTCCGCATTGCCGGGGCAGCCCCCGGACGTGAATTTGCAGCAATATTCCGGGTACATCAACGTCGATCAGAGCACGGGGAAGTCGCTCTTCTACTACTTTGTAGAGGCCTCCGCTGATGCTGCCCAAAAACCACTTGTTCTGTGGCTTAATGGAGGTAATTTTGTTTTCTGCGTACTCTGTCTTAGCATCTTCACAGTCAGAGAGAATTAGTAGGAGAGGAGAATCTAAGGTATTTCCAACGTCCATTCAGACAAATATATTAGTTTTGCTTATCGATTTGTTTGAAACTAAAAATTCACTTCAGGTAGTCGAACCCAGATTGTGTTCTCAAGAAAGCCATTCAAGATCAAGAATTTATTTTACACACTGTAAAATTCTCTCTGGCTTAAGAACTGAAAATGATTTTCTTAGGAAGGAAGAACTGAACATTTTGATCCTAGTCTGGTAGATAGTGGCCCAATGACAATCGTGCTTGCAATTATCATTAATTCATTGGATCAAACAGGGAAAGCAATCCCTTTCAGAGATATTAACATTCAAAGGTGAATGATCTCTATCCAGTTCCTTCTCAATCAGTATGATACGGTGGGAACCTGCTTCCTCAGAACAGATACCGCCATGGTTTTACACCCTGATCTTGATCAAAACAGCATATCACACCATCGTGCCACCTGTTTAATCGGAGTGGCAGTTCTAAAATCCGTTTCGTACTGCTGCTGTTTTGCAGGGCCTGGCTGCTCCTCACTTGGAATCGGAGCATTTCAGGAGATTGGCCCCTTCCGTGTCGACACAGATGGCAAGACCCTCTGCCGAAACAAATACGCCTGGAACACCGGTCAGTCACTCGCAAACACCTCTCAATCACATTCGCCGAAGCAGATGCTGCTTCTACGTACGAACTGACGGCGACGGCGTTGTCTGCCTCGAACCGCGGCGCAGCGGCAAACGTGCTCTTCCTGGAGAGCCCGGTCGGCGTGGGCTTCTCGTACGCCGCCAAGGCTGAGGTGTATAACACCATGGGGGACAACATGACCGCGCACGACTCGCACGCCTTCCTGCTCAAGTGGCTCGACAGGTTTCCCGAGTACAAGGGCCGCGAACTCTTCGTCGTCGGCGAGAGCTACGCCGGCCACTACGTCCCCGAGCTCGCCGTCACCATCCTGGCCAACAACAAGCAACCGAACGCCACCACCCCCATCAAGCTCAAAGGAATCGCCGTGAGTACCAACCAACCAACCAACCGAGCTTGAGATAATGGATCGACACGGTAATATACCGGTTTAAGCTTGTGATCCTGTGGGTTAATTGACAATTTGTCGCAGATTGGAAACGGCATACTGGAGCTTGCGGCTGAGCGCACCATGCTGTACGAGTACCTGTGGCAGCACGCCTTCATATCGGACTCGGCGCATGCGGTCATCGCTCAGAGCTGCAGAAACTCCGACGACCCGTCGTCGGTCTGCCAGGCGGCCAGGGACTCGGCCTATGAGCAAATCGGCCACATCGACGTGTACAACATATATTCGTCAAGCTGCCACGACAAGAAAGTCAAGCCATCAGGATCCAAGTGCACGGTATGTAGCTATGATGTACTTGTGTCGGATCAGCATATACTTAATTTGTAAGCTTAATTTGTTGCAGTATCTCAGCTAGGCACCGCACTGGCTACTGTGAACTTATTCGTAATTACACAGGATTTGGCTGATCCATGCGCTCAATACTTTGTGGAGGCATACTTAAACCAGCCCCAGGTGCAGAAGGCAATCCATGCGAATACAGGGCTGAAGTATCCGTGGACTAGATGCAGGTACGGATAAGAATCATAAGATGTTTTTGCTGAAGTAGAAGTATTTCTTTCCTGAAGGCAGTGGCGTAGTAGTGTACTAGTACTATTGCATTTGTACTTTGTGGTGACACTGACTAACACATTGATGGATGGAACATGCAGGACCTACAACCTGAACCACTTTGGAGACTCACCGAAAACAATGCTGCCACACATCAAGGCCCTCACCAGCAGCGGCATCCGCATCTGGATATTCAGGTTGGCAGCTACTCCGTTCATGTGCTTCGCGAAAATCACAGCTTCTGCTCTCGAATCGGATAGTTAGCCGAAAGAGCAAGATGCACTCGGTGTCACTAACTATGCGACCGTGCAGTGGCGACTTGGACGCGATGGTTCCCGTCACTGCAACGAGGCAGTCCGTGGAGAAGCTCGGGCTCGGCGTCGCGGCGGACTGGCGCCCCTGGTCCACCGACGGCAAGGACGTCGCCGGGTACGTGATCGAGTACAAGGGGCTGGTGTTCGCGACGGTGCGCGGGTCCGGGCACATGGTTCCGATCGACCAGCCGGAGCGGGGGCTGGTGCTCTTCTCGTCGTTCCTCCGCGGGCAGCCGCTCCCGCCGGCCGCGCCACAAACCGACTGAAGGCGTGGAAACCTCACCTGTGGTGTTAGCTCAAGCATATGGCTTTCCTGCTATCCGCCGGACTCTCGGTTGGATGTTTGCAGTTGATGGTGTTGCACTTGCGTCAGTGGTGTTTTCCTTCTCTTTTTTTAGGTAGCGTCATCGGCAGCGTTTCATTATTCTGTAATATTTGAACACATTTTTTTAAAACTATAAGTTATTAGTCTAATAAATAAATAGTGATTATCAAAAAAATTAAAACAAAAAATCAACTGAAAAACCGAAAAGAACGGCAGCTTTATCCATAGCCTGTTTTCGCATGGCAATGTATAAAGTTTGTGTAAGCTGTCGTAACCTGTAGAGTGAATGTCTCCACTGCGCTAGAAGTGATTCAGATGGATGACCTCTTCAAGGCAATTCGGTAGGCTAAGGCTGTATTTGAAAGTGCTGACCTCTTCAAGGTAATTCGGTAGACTAAGGCTTTATTTGAAAGTGTTGTGACTTTTATATTATAATTGTAATTTTTTGCTGATTGTAAGAGAGATTTAGGAAGTAAAAAGTACTCATGTTGATAAGGGTCTGTTTGGATCCCATAGGCTAACAATTAGTTGCTAATTTTTAGTCCTTGTGGATCCAGACAGGAGGGCTAATGAGTGGGCTAAAGTTTAGCCAAATCCCCAACTAGTTGTTAGCCAACTAGTTGGCCAAACCCAGCTAATGAGGGCTAAAGGACCAGCAGGATGGAAAAAAGACGCTGATACCCACACCAACCCTCCCAGACCGCCATGCATAGGGGTATAACAGACTTTGTACTGAGATAGTAGTACTTATTAGTCCTTGGATCCAAATAGGACTGGACTAATCTTTAGCCAGCTAACTACTAGTCAGCTAACAACTAGTCCTAGTCCATCCAAACAGGCCCTAAGTCATATTGTTCAAAATGGTTTTTATAGTGACTCTTACAAATAACTAGTAAAAATTACTTTAAAAAACCACTATATTCAAATATCAGTTTCTAAAAATTAAAAATCCTCCTATAGTCGACATGATCGAACTATCGATGTTAATGATGGAAATCTTCGCATGTACAAGCACCAGTACCGAGGACGACTAGTGATTTAGCGAGGAAATCTATAATGGGACGAGTCTAATCCAGAAGATAAAATAACGGCACAGGTCTGAAAAAAAGCTCAAGCTTTATGGCTGAAAACACTGCAGCTGGCTAAAAAAAGCACTATAGCTGACAGAGGCTTATTTAACATAATTAAATTTTAAAAAATATAAAAATATAAAAATATGTTAGCCCATTACGTATAATACAAACAAATACGGGAAAAAAAGAACCGGCAAAAAAGCTCAACAAAAAGCCAAAAGTTCAGAAAAAGACGAAACTTATGAATAGTAAAAAATAAGCCAGAAGTCAGAAACCGAAACCGAGTTGATCGGGGCAAACCCTCGAGGCTTCAACAGATACTGATGCTCTTCCAACATGGCAACACAACGACGCGTCTACTGCCAACATGGCAATGATCTTCCAAAGCTCTACAAGTAGCAAGTATTGACATTCACATCTTATAAGCTCTCAATTCATTCCACAAACAAGTGTATTTGAAATAATTCCCTCAAGTATTTACCGCACGAGTGCGTACGCCTGTTCATTCGCCTGGATCATTCATTAAGTAGCAACACCCTGTGCCGTCTGCATTTGGAATTCTTTTGGGGATTCAGTAATGGAGCGTACATAATTTCGAACCAAGCAATTGCATTGCGAAACTATGAACTAAAAATATGCTAGCATGCCTGGTCTAGTGCTTAATTTGAAGAAATAAAGAGTTTGAAGCTTGAGGAGGAAAGAAAAATAACATGAATGCACTGGTAATGTGAAAATTTGCACTAACATTCACAAGAACATGACTTACTTCTTGAATGTCGGTACCATCTGATGGTAGTGAATTACCGGATATCCGTAGTTTTCTCACTGGAACTTGGCCTCTCAAGTTCTGGTAAGTTGTCCTCTGCCCAAGAAATAGACTTATCAATTACCACGTCCCATGAACCATTTTTTAGCAGACAGTATGGCCCTCTCCAATAAAGGAGAAAATCTATTGTGCAACGGTGGCACAAACCAGTTTGTACCACGGGTCAATCGGACGTTGACATGTGACAACAAGTATTAAAAAACTATTATTTTTATTGTTTTTACTGTAGCAAATCAATAAAAATTTATTTTTTTACTGTTTCATACTGTAGCAAAACAGTAAAAATTTATTGATTTGCTACGGCACAGAACAGTAACAAATTATTTTATATTTTTTGTCTAACTCATGTCAACACCCGGTTGGCCCGTGATACAAACTGATTTTGTGCAACTGTTGCACAGTAGATTTTCTCCCAATAAAGAGGACTCATAATTTCAGCTTTCTCCTGCCAGTATGCACCCTGGAAAAAAATGAACCCGTTGCCTATTTGGCCCCCTGGCCTAATATTTTTGCAAGTTTGACTTCCTCCCGTGCGAAATTGACTTCCTCCCGTCCAAAACAGATCAGAAGTTCTGTTACAAACTGATACTAACGAGAAAGAAACCACAAGCATGTAAGTCATGTGGTCTTTACTTTCATAGGATGGCATATTGTAAATTCATCATCTAATGGATTGATGCTCACCATCAGTAATATGGAAATGGCTGTGAATTAGAATCCATGAATAGTATCTATTGTTTCCTTTACAGTCAATGAAACTCTGGTTGTAATGGCATGAATGACTGTGAATTAGAATATATGAATAGTATCTACGGTTTCCTTGTTACGAGTTTGTGCGTTGACAATATTTTTTTGTTTAACGCAAATGCAAATCTGAGATATGGTGAGATGGTTTTGCTTGCAAACTCAAAGGAATCCATGCCGGTATAATTCACAATTTAACATCTAATTAGTTTTTCTCTAAATTTTAATTTGAAATATGTTGTAGCTTATGACAGTTGTGCTTACTTTTTTTTTTGGAATTGATATACAAGACTCGATTGCATGTTGTTAGGTTTTATTTTATTTTGTGATATTTGGGTGTGTTTCAAAATCCAACTACCTCCCCGTGTTATGACAGGCACAATTTGGTTGTGAAGATGGTGATACAAGCTAGGCGTGGTGGTGGAATGACCACAACAACCAAGGTGCAACATGGATCGCAGCAGAGCTCAACTAGTGTGGTGCTAGAACAAGGGCGTGATACAGACCAAATAAGATGACAAAAGGTGTGACGTGAGCTATAGAGCTACTGAGCCTAGTCACGGTGGCTCAATATATTGGAATAGTAGGATTCTTTTTATCCATCGCAATGCATAGGTATGTAACTAGTATTATTTATGGATGGAACATATAATATGCTGTCTTTTTACATATCTTTATAGACAACTTCTCTATGTACAATATATCTTATTTCTTGTGTTATAGTAGACTATAGTATGAGAGACGACCTAATTATCTATGTTCCATCTCTCCCCACATATCATCTCTCGTGTCTTACGTAGACAGTTGACATCATACCATTGCACATGCTCTTAAAGCTTATATAGCCAATGAAGTGAAGAAACCAAAGAGTGTTTTTGATATCCGCCATTGGTTCTACACAAAGCTAAGGCACAGCTGCAGTAGATCAGTCGACTACTACCTCCGGTCTGGCTGCCAGCAGCCGAAGGAGGGAGACACAAGCTAGTCGGTCTCTTGGCTGCGTCGCGTGCCCAACATGACGGATGGTGTCAAAAGCGCGCCACAGTCGATTGCATGGCCTGGCGTGCAGTTGGAATGTGGAATGCCACGGAAAAAAATTCTATGCGGCGGTGCCGCTCGTGCGACACCGCCTGTGCTGCCGCCGCGTGTCCGATTCCAACGAGCCGCAGCAGCCATCCCAACGAGGCACGATCCCAACGAGCCGCAGCACGCCTCACAGGCGGTGTCGCACGAGCTACGTAGTGCGACACCGCCCCATAGAATTTTTTTCCGAATGCCACAGCCCTGCCGAAGTGCCACGCCCGATGATGTTAAAAGCGCAGGAAGAGATGGCCAGAGCGTCAGAAAAACACACACCGGACAGGCGGACATGATCGGGCAATGAAGACGCTTGCAGTCTGCAGATGCATGCATCGCGAGCAGTCCACATCGATATTCTACTACTATCTTCTTTTACATAGGGTCCAAAGTGCTACGCCGTCCCAACGTACTGTTCCCAGCACAGCTAGCATCAGCACGCTGACCACTCATCAGTTCTCACCATGAAATGAATCCAACATCGAACTAACAGCCAGCCTACTGCTACGTACTCCACAGTCCACACTACTGTGATCTGGCGGGCATTGCATGCCCTGATCATTACAAATCTAAAGATGCTAAATATGCGGTTTCGGTCTGGTTCTCTTTACAAGGTAGAACCAGATGCTTTAGCTCCTGCATTTCTGAATCAGCTGGCGCCTACTTTTGCTGTTGCTGCTTCTTCCTGCCCGGGATGCATCTTCCCCTGATCCCTTCCTCCCCTTCCATCTGCTCATCCGTTCTCTCCTCACCGATCGCACCAACGCCAAGCCTCGAGCTCCTGAAGTAGAACCAAAAGTTAGAAGAAATCGACTTTGCATAACCGTACGATGTGTCATGCATATTCAGCCTTGTCCGTATGTAGGAGTACTATGTACAACTACATTGATGCAGTAACACCTAGTACAGCCACTTCAGTGATTTTAGACTTGACGAGCCAAGAGTGGACCGTGGTCCGTGCATGCACAGTCCGCACTGCAGCACGACGCACGACACAATCCTCTGTCCACATGCCAAAACATACAGCATTCAGCCAACGAGAATCCATCATGGCACAGAGACGTCAACGTTCGGTACTTCCAGCAATAATGCTAGTGTTGTGCCATATGCACCCGTCGCTGCCTTGTTTGGCTAACGTCGTTCTAAACTAGAGTACATGCATGGTCACTTGTTCTCTTGTTTTCATTTTTTCAGGACAAAGGACATACATACATGCTCACTTGTTGACGTCTATGTTCTGTATAACTAGAGCACAGACATCCCATGTAGACTAAACATGCATGATACGTCTACATGACCTAAAAGAGCTCTTCCTAGACATGACAAATCGAGTCGGGTCAAGAAAGGCCATAAGCATTCGACAACGTGTCACTGGCAAATCACACAGTATCACAAAAACGAAGGAGGAATGGTTTCTGGTAAGGTTACCTCTCCTCGTTGTACGAGTTGGACCGTTTGAGCGACGAAGGCAGGGGAGTGGCCCTGCCGCCGCTCTCCACGATGCTGCCGCTGAAGTACTCCTTCTCCTCCACCGCCAGATGGCTGAACCGCCGGCTCAGCTCGCCGTCCGCCGCCTCCACCTCGCCGCCCGCGCCGGCGCGGGACGCTAGTCGGCTCACCAGGCCGCAGCTCCGCCTCGGCTCGGCTCGGCACTTGGCCGAACCGGCAGCCGACCCGCATGCGATGAGCTGCAGAAGCATCGAGCCGGTCCTGTTCGGCTCGGTCTCATCGGCCCCGCCCGGCTGCTGGGCGGCCGGCGGCTTGTCGGAGGAGGTGGAGGACGGCGGTGAGGTCTCCTCGACGGGCAGCTCCACCGCCCGTCCACGGTTGGTGCGGGCCGAGACGGGCTTGTCTGGCTGGGCGAGCCGAGCCGCCACGGCTCGGCGGTGGTACGGATACCCGAGCTCGTCATCCTCAAGATCTTCTGCGGCGTCGTCCCGGTAGCCATCCACGTACTGCTTGTGGCTGTGGGGGAGGGCCAGCGGCTTCGCCGGAGTCGGAGACCTATCAGTTGTCCGGAGGTGTTGGAACCGATCTGCATGTTCGCCAGAAGAAAAAAAAGAAAAAGTACCGTCAATTGAATGGTAGTACTAGTTCAGCAGAGGGGTGGCCACTAGTTCAGATGATGCATGCAATAGCAGGGGAGACTTCTGGCACCACCGTGCATTAACCACCGGAAAAGAAAAGGGCTTCTTGTCGGCAGCTAAAGTCTTCACGATTTACGACGTGGGTGCAGAGAGCAAACGTGAAAGGTGTAAGAAAAGATGTACTGTGTTTTACTACCAGCTCCCATCCATGGCCCTTTCATTTGAAAACGAGTTGACAATGAGAAGACAGAAGTGAAGAAAGAGACAGCCTTTTGCACTGACAAGATGGCTTGTTTGTTTCGGAGGGGAAGGATCAAGCGAATTGTGCACATATGACTGTGTAGTAACTTTTTTTCCCCAATTTTTGCTAAAAGAAACCCTCTGCGAGCTCGAAAATCACCTGCGGCCACGCTCGCTTGCTCGGCAGATCGGGTGGCGCCAGGCAGGCAGAGGCTTTGAGCGCCGGCTGCAAGCTAGTTGGTGCAGCAACTTAAAAATATATGTTTAAAAGTAGTTACTATAACGAAAATCAGAAGTTATAAATAAATCTAAACGCCATTGATACTCTGTTGATTGATGATGGTGCAATCGGTGCTTTGTACCAATGGGCATCCTATCATCCACTGAAGGACCATCAATCCTCAGTGCCGCGCCCTCAGTTTGTTACAGGAGTAGTAGGCGGGTCTCTACTTTGGTGGTGTTTATTTAGTTTTTTTTTTAGCGGCTGAAAAATATTGTAGTTAGCTGAAAAAAAATGTAGCTGACAGAAGCTTATTTAGCATAATTAAATTTAAAAAATTAAAAAATATAAAAAATGTTAGCCCATTCCGTATAATACAAACACATACGGGAAAAAAGAACGGGTAAAAAAGCTCAACAAAAAGCCAGAAGTTCAGAAAAAGATGAAATTTATGAATAGTGAAAAATAAGCTGGAAGCCAGAAGCCGAAGCTTCTTGGTGCGCTGCCTTGTCGTCTGCACAAAGCATTGGTGATTTCTCCGCTGCGTTTTCTTAAATTTTTTTCATTGCATTGTCTGAAAAAATCTAAAATGTTTCTTATGTGCAAATCAATTTCACTTTATAACCTCGCAGGTTCAAACCAACAAACACGCCAAAATTATCTATATTCTGAAGCCACAAGAACACACTAACATGTTTATATTGCTTTGTGAAGCCAGAATTCAATACAAACTAATTTTTCGAAATGATTTCTCCATTTCTCTTGCTTATAGTCTGTGTCTTATGACTTTTCACTGAAATTAAATAGTGATGTCTGAAACTAGTACCTTCTAGGAGACAAGCGGTGGAAAAAGTGAGCGAAAGATGTATACGTATAACGGGAGCGAGATGCACCTGCAACCCCTCCCTCATCCCCGAAGTGAGCTCGTAACCCCTACCTTACCCTGAAGCGAGTTAGTAACCCTTGGTCTCATCCCCGAAGCGAATCGGTAGCAAAAGGAGTAAATTCTAAATTTTATCCCGCGAAAGACGTTTAATTTTAATTAGCATTAATTATATATGATTAGTATTAATTAATTGTTAGTACAATAAATTATCATGCACACTTAATTAGCACTACATGATTAACATTAATTAAATGACTAGCAATAAATAAAATAATATTAATCTAGTACTTTAGGTCTCACTCCAAATAGCTTTAGGTTCTAACTTTTTTTTAGCTTTCAACTTATTTAAGCTAGAAACAACTTAGAACACATTAGCTTCTAATTTCGTTTTTTGCTTTTTTTTTGTCCTTTTCTTTTTTTCTCCTTATCATTTGCATTGTCCATAATGATGTAACGGTTTTTTCTATTTTTTCTAAAATAGTCTAACGGCTATTACAGTGTAATTTCAGTCCAAAGGCCACAGCTAAAGCTATGAGCCACTTGAGCGCAGTTTTAATTAGCACTAATTAATTATTATTAGTACTAATTAATTGCGCGCTAGTTAATAGATGAACTGTGCAGCGGCAAACAGTGCACTATAGTGCTGCACAGTTTGCCGGCTGGGCAGCTGCACAGTGCCCTCCGCGCGGCATGCGGCTCGGCAGGAGCCGAACTAGGGGTGTAGCGAGTGATATGCGTCCTCTGTCATGGATTTTGAGGTGTCTAATTTAAAAAAAACAGTATTAGAGGATTAAAATTAAAAACACGTTGCTACGGGATCATATGTTCGAACTGTTCGACACAAGCAACAACTAAGCTCTCTCACACACTAGACATGAATGTTAGTTTGCTAATCTTGCTTGACATGCATCATGCAAATCATGGCCAATTTTCAATAAGATCAACAATAAGTTACTTTGACAAGAAACAATGGTGATAAAAATAAACAGGCCGTGTAGGATGATGATGGTCAATACCGGAAGAGCAGCCAGGGAAGATCTCAGAGCCCTTGAGGACGTACTCCACGCCGTCCGACGGGTAGATCACGTCGTTCTCCCATAGGTCGTTCCAAACGTAACCGTTCTTGTAGTTCCTTCATACGTATACACAAATGCACGACAATGCGTAAGCGGTAGTGTTCTAAAAGTACATTATTGCCTGTGAAGAGAGAGGAACAACGCAACCAGTACGTACGTACCTCTTGCAAGACCAGGAGAAGAGAGCAGGCATGCCTTTGCCCCTCAGCAGCGTGAGCCTATCCATCACATCTGCACAACAACAACAAAAAATGCAGCATCAGTGATCAACTACCACATTAGTTCTTACAAAGAAATTTAAGGCCATGCAGATGCTCAAAAAGATTTGTAAGTACCCTTGAGGCGAAGGGGCTGGTGTGGATGCTGCGCCAGCTCCATGAAGTGTGGGTGCTCCAGCTGCCCGTTCCTGCAGAGGTAGTAGATGATCTGCACCCTCCTCATCGGTCTCGCCGGCGCCGGCCTCACCGACGACGCGTACGCCGGCCTGCCCCGCTCCGGGCTCGGCTCCATCCTGCCCAACTTCCTCCCTCCTGCTCCGCCGCTCGCCTCCATCTCTCTTCTTTGGCACTGCTTTCGCTCTCGCTGATCAGAAACTACGACCTCGGAGCTTTTCACACAACTGTCCACAAGAGCCGCAGCAGGTAGGGTTGGTGGTTGGCTTGTTTGTTGGCCCCCACAGGTTTTACGAGAGGAGGAGAGGAGAGCAGATCATCATCGTCATCATGCTACGATACATACGTGTGGAATTGGAATGGAACATCCAAGTAGGCAAGTACCAAGCGCCCATGCTCTCCTTTTAGGCTTTTACACGCGCACACAAAGCACTTTACTGCTATATATGTCACGTCGCGCGCTTTGCGGTTTCCGAAAGAACCACCGGACCGTGGAACTCGCCAACTTTTTATTAACTCCTACACCCCTTTAGGTTTCTTGATCCTCTTAATCTTAAATATACAATATTTTACGTGAGTTTCTCACGTCAGCTATTTGCTTATTAGGCAGTGATCGGTTGGGCTTAAGCTTCGGTCTTTCAGCTTATTTTGCATTATTCATAAATTTTATCTTTTTCTGAACTTTTGACTTTTTGTTGAGCTTTTTTACCGGTTCTTTTTTTCCCGTATTTGTTTGTATTATACGTAATGGGCTAACATATTTTTTATATTTTTAATTTTTTTTAAATTTAATTATGCTAAATAAGCCTCTGTCAGCTACAGTGTTTTTTTCAACCATAAGCCATGAGTTTTTAAGCCCAACTGATCACCACCTTAATATACCATAGATACTACTTAAATCATCCTATTAGTGATATCCTAATAGAACTATAAGTTATAAGCTAAAGTCATAGACCTGAAAAGGACAGACCAAAGTCTCGTAGAAAAACAGATGCAATGCAGAAAATGACTTCCTTGTTCTCGTTCTGTGTTTCCATTCTTGTCCCCACGCACGTAGATCCTCTTCACTATGTTGGATTGCATTTCTGAATCCACAGGAAGATGATGGAAAACAGCTGATATGCGCTACGTGCCAGTGAAAACATGACAAGAGAACAGGGAAGCTTTGTTCTGCAGGCAGCTGGGCAGGGCGCAATAAAGCCTGACAGCATGTGCTACTGTTGCGCAATAAGTGTACCTGACCGCACCGTGAGCAGTACCGCTGCATCGGCCGGGGCCGGCCGGCGTGATGTCGACTTCTGATGGGGCGCGGCAGGGGAAGCAAAAGCTCGGGGGTAGGAGTTGGACCCCGCGGGCGCAGGCATGGCCCTCCCTGCCTGCGCCTCCCCTGGCTTTGCTCGTCGTCTGATTGTTGCTTAGGCCAAGCGCTTCGATTGCCTTAAACTCGTTTGCAAATGCGGTTGCAGAGCAAGAATAATGCACGTAATGCAAGAGTAAGACACTGTTAGGGAAGTCTGTTGTGTAGCGTAGCGCGGTGTGGTGCAGGGCTTGTGATGAGAGGGATTGCAGCCTTTGGAAACCAACCGGCGCGGTGCCCTGTTCGATCCGATTTGATAGGAGATGGGAAATGGCAGGCTTGGACGCTTGTTTCCACTAACTTGCTTTCTGAATTTTGGTGGATCCAATGCATGCATCATGCATGCCTTTGCAAGACCCTGCCTAATCTCTAGTCTACAAGTTCAGTGTGCTAGAATCCAAATGCTCCATCCATAGCTCTGGTCTTGACTTCCATTTAACCTTTTCTTGACCTTTGTTAGTTTGTAGTAGTGGCACTAGTGCTGTAGCAGCAGTACTCCTGTGTTGCCGGATCGAGTTTAATTCAGCTGTGAATCACAGCCTAGTTCCAGTAGTTGATGTATGCTCCGGCTTAATGTTCTTGACAGAAAGAGCTCAAAAACTAGAGGAGGAAAAATATGGCTTGCATGCATTCATGCAGTGATCACCATTAATCAATGGCCCGTTAAGATCATGGGCCTGTTTGGTTGCCTGCATCAGGGTAGCTCGCATCCGCTCATGCAAGAAGATGGTGTTTGGTTGGCTGCATCGGGGTGAGAGTCTGCACGAGTGGATGCAAAAAAGCAACTGGAGCCAGGCTGAACTCGTACGCGGCTGAGGAGCTTCCCTCCTCAGCCTGGCCACGCACATGCAGGTGCATGAGCTGATGCAGGCAACCAAACAGGCCCAGCGGTTCCATGCATGCAACGCTGCAAACACAACAACAAAGTAGTGGCAGTGCAGAATTTAAAATTCAGCGAGCATATTGAAGTCTACGCAGTACTAGCATAGTGAAGTCCTCATCTTTCTAAACACAATGGCATAAATTTATTTCGTTGCCCTACGACATGGAGAGAACGACACAGCATATAATAACCACCATATTTGCGGGGACTCTCTGCCCCCTCGCGCGCCCACGTCGCCCCCGCCCGCGCGTCCGCCCGGCGCGTGGCGGGGGTTTCCCGTACGGCCAGGGGAGGTAAATCCCTTCGGTTTTGCGAAAATTATATATAGGTCCTTTTTCCTCGCGAAAAGGTCCCTGCAAGTTTTTTCTTTGCAAAAAATTTTTGGATTTCGCCCGGCGGGTTTCCGAAATTACGTACAGGTCCTTATTTACTTATGTACAGGTCCTTGCAGGTCCTCGGTTTTTTGAAAAAAGTCCTTTTGTTTTTCCGAAATTGCGCACGGGTCCTCGATTTTTTTTAAGCAACTCCCTGCGAATTGTCGTTTCTTTTGCTTCGGTCCACACGGTGGCTGGCGTGGCGTGGCGCCACGCCTACGTGGCTAGTTGACATTACTCTATGAATATTACGCCAGCTATGCCTTAAAGAAGGGGGAAACCTGCTTTGTGCTGCTTCATCACTGGACTAATTGAAAATCCAATGTGTAGCTGTGGCAGCAGCCAGCCTAGCTACATTTACATGCATCCTCTGAAGCAATTTAACAGCCTTAGCTGCAGAAAAAAAATGTTGGGAATTCTGACATCCCTTCCGTTTTGATATAAACTCATGAAAGACAATGGAGGCTGATGTATGTGACAAATATATAAATCCTCTGAAGATTCTTCTCCTTTGCATCATTGAGGCTTATGTGCGCCGTTCTCTTCCCTCAGAGTAGAAATATGGAGCTTTCGTACTCGGCTTGTTTGTGTAAAGGACTACATCACTATGTATTCGTTTCTGTATGATATTTTTTATGATATACACGTTTTGTGTTTGGTTCCTAAATGCACGTAACTGCGCTACATAGAGCATCAGAGCTTTGCATGGACTATGCCGTTCAGAATTCTGGAAACAAAAAGGAAGTAATTGGACTGCAGAAGCAAAGCTGATGAAGCCATGCATGTATAGCAGCATAGGCCGGGGTTGAACATGGACAAGGAGAAGAAAATCAATGTCGAGTACATCAATACTGTTAGGTGCATTTCTTCAGTCCACGAAGGAGCAGCCGAACAGCTAGCTAGGAAGAGTACCAGGCTACCAGCACAGCAGATTGCCTTGTCTATGTAAGGCAGCTCTCGTTTCTGACACAGAGCAGTAATGCCTTGCACATTGAGAATAAAATGGAGAATGAACAGTACATCCACATTAATTACATGGCCATCTGTAGCCCAGATAATAATTCTTGTGCAGTTGTGCTTGAGCTACCTGATTGCGACATGGTGACCCGCATGTCGCTCTGAACTCACCAAATTAACATCCTTTTTTATCGCGTAGTTCATGGTGTTTCATACTAAGACCAGTTATTCCATATGGCTCTGTAATAGTCTAGATAAGACATCATAGTTCATCTCAAAGATTAAAAATTAGTACCACTGAGCCAACACATGCCGAGCAAAGTGAAATCCAACCCTGCGCAGATGACTTGCCTAGCTGCCACATTCATATTCCCCAAATCTAGCCATCCATCATGATGCGCATGATTGTTTGGTCATCTCCGGCATCCAATCAAATCTACGAGGAGAGCCCAACGAATCAGCTCACGGCTGATCGCCAAACACGCTCTTGCATGCATCCAACCAAGTAAAGGAAAATTTAATTATTTACCACTCTTATGAGTCCAGTGGCAACAGATTTGTCACCCTGGCCCATTGTCAGTGACTCAGGTGACCCCACATGTAAGTGACAGAGTGAATTGGTCAATCTTAAGAGTGGCAAAAAATTGAATCTCCCCCAAGTAAAAGAGAATATCTGTTTTCACGTAGAAAAGCAACTACTAACTAGTTGGTGACTCTAGGAAGAAGGGGAAGCTGTATCATGTCGTCTGAAGCTGTCAACGCCAACCTGAGGCTGAAGGGATTTGAACTTGAGAATGTCACGCCGTCTCAAGCTGTCGATACCAACTTGAAGCTGAAGGAGATTCCTGAGGGAGAAGTCTATTAAAGTGTTGATGTGCGTGTAAGGGGTATCAATGAAAAATACAACAAACGACTTATCAAAGAAAACCCCAATCCTGCTCTTCCCCTTCCCCTACCCAGTCTCCACTCTCTTCTTCCCAATCTCCTTCGATCCCCAGCCTAAGCTCTCAATCTCGTAGGGCACATAACAAATTGGAATCAGAAATGGTTCCCCAACCTGGAGCGCGCACGCTACGTCACCCGAGCGCAGCAAAAGCACGGCGACATGGAGCAGCAACTCAAGAGATTGACCAAGGTGATCCTGGAGCAAGGAGAGTCAATCAAGTTGCTCCAGACCCAGAGCGTGGCCACGCAAGCTTTGGTGGAGGAGATGAAGCCGAATGTGATCGAACTACAGAAGTGGAAGTCAGATGTAGAGCGAGCGGTGGATGAGTTGCAAGTGGAGATGGGCAAAGCTACGCACCCAAGTTCAGTAGATACTGCGCAATCCGGTCCTCACCATACGACTAGTAGACCTACCTAGCATCTTCCCCAAGCCAAAGGCAATGGCAGAGATCATGGCGCTCATGGAAGCCGTTCGAGATGCCCTGGTTGACGTGGGGGTGCTGAGCCAACGCATGGCAACAAGGGATATGGACTTAATAGCTGCCGTGAAGCAACCTACCATCGAGGGAAGGTGATCGAAGGGAATTCCTCTCCCTTGCCACCTCTAGTCAAGGGTACGCACCAGTGTCAAAGTTTCTATCATGATTTTGATGAGTATGCTGAGGCTAAGGCACGAACAATGAGTTCTCACCATGTACCCCCACCCACCCAAACTCGATTTCCCTTAAGTTGATGGTAAAAACCCAAAGGTGTGGCAGCTGAAATGTGAGTCTTATTTCAGGGTCTGCCCAGTGAATCCTGATCTCTGGGCCAGCATGGCCTCGATGTATTTTGGGGGTAGCGCAGTAGGTTGCTTGCAATCTTCTCATGTTCACCTCAAATTCACGGTATGGGATGAGTTTGTCGTGGCAGTTTGTGCTAAATTTGATAGAGAATAATTGCAAAACCAAATTAGGCAGTTTAACCGTTTGCATCAAACCAACTCGTGGTTGAGTATGTTGATCGATTCTCGGAGTTGATGAAAAACCTGACTATGCATCATCCTTCTTGAAACTCAGTTTTCTTTGTGAATCAATTTGTGGATGACCTTCAAAATGACATTAGGTCTATAGTTGTGTTACATCGCCCCCATGACTTGGATACTGTTGTAGCTCTGCCATGTTTGCAAGAGGAAGTCATGGGCACCGAACGATGTGACAATCGTAAGCTAGAGTTCACGCTGATCTCACGCTCAGGGTCGCAAGGAGCGTGGCCCTTACCACCACCACCTAAACCAACACTGGCGTTAAGTGGTCGAGCAAATTATTGGTGGGGAACCAAGCTGACGCTTGTGGCAACACCTGAAGACAAGATAACTGCATTGCGTGCGTATCAACGCGCGCGGTTTGTGCCACTACTATGGGGAGTAGTGGGCGCACGATCATAAATGCGCACTAACCATTCAACTACATGTGGTGGAAAAATTGTGAGACCTTTTCCAAGACAAGGAGAAATCACAAGCCTTCTCTGACACAACAAGCTCTCATGGTGGCGATGAGTTGATGTCCATTTCAAAAGAAGCTGTATGTGGCACTCAAATAGTCAGAACAATGTGATTGCCCAGCAAAATACAAGGTCGAGACATGATTATGTTGGTGGATTCGGAGATCTCACATTGATTTGTCAGCGAGCATTTTGCGCAAGTGTTGGAAGGGAGGCAATGCTCGCTGCAACCGGTACAAGTGAAAATTGCTGATGGGGTAATGTTGACTTGTTCTAGAGAATTCCTGGATTGCAAATGGAGTGTTCAAGGGTGGAATTCTATAACACATTTAAGGTGCTACTGCTTGGTGGATATAATATCATACTCGGTATGGACTGACTTGAGAGGCATAGTCCTATGAATGTGCATTGGCTCAAGAAGCACTTGTCGTTCTAGTACATGGGTAGAACAGTGTTCCTTCAGGGCATTAAACCTACAGTACCACAGTGTGTGCTCTTGCTTCTAGGATAGCCGTAGCAGCCTAGTATCAAATCAGAACCTTCGGGAGAGATAATGATGTGTGTAGCCGTAGGACCAGATCTCAATGATGCTGTCCCGAGTGCAGTTCAGCAGCTAGTGGTGGAGTTTGCTCATTTGTTTGAGGAGATGAAATAGCTTACCACCTGGCTGAGCATTTGACCATACCATTCCCCTCCTACCCGGAGTAAAATCAGTGAATCTATGGCAATATCCCTATAGCCCAGCACAGAAGGACAAGATCGAGACACAAGTGGTAGAGATGTTGGCTTAATGAATCACTCAACCCAGTTCCAGCCCAGTCACTTTGCCAATTTTGTTGGCTCAGAAAAAGGATGTAACTTGGCATTTTTGCGTTGATTACGACCACTTCAATGCATTAACAGTCAAGAACCTCTATCCCTTGCCCATTATAGATGAGTTACTTGATGAGTTGTCTGGAGCACATTGGTTCACAAGTCTAGACCTTCGTGCAGGTTACCATCAGATTTGACTGAAGCCAAAAGATGAGTACAAGGCAGCCTTTAAAACACATCACGGGCATTTTGAATTCAAGGTGATGTCCTATGGACTAACGAGTGCCCCCGTGACATTTCAAGGACTCATGAATATGATCTTAGCACCATTGCTAAGGAACGGAGTCTTGGTCTTTATTAATGACATCTTGGTGTATAGTAATACTCTAGAAGAGCATGTCGCCAAGCTGCGGCAAGTACTGCAGATCTTGTCACAACACCAACTCAAGGATAAGAAGTCAAAGTGTGCATTTGTATAGTAGCAATTGACGTACTTGGGGCATGTAATCAGTAGGCAAGGTGTATCAATCGATGAGAAGAACATCCTAGCAGTCAAAAATTAGGCTACACCATCTAATGTCAAGGAGGTATGCACATTCTTGGGCTTGGTGAGCTACTATCGAAATCTGTGTGCAAATTCAGCTTATTAAGCTGGCCCCTGACTAACCTTTTTGGCATTGATGGATTTCCAAAAGTATTTGAGATGGAGACTGATACCTCTGACAAGGGGATTGGAGCTGTACTAATGCAAGAAGGCCATCCCATTGCATACCTCAACAAATCATTGGGTCCTCAAACTCAAAATCTCTCAACATATGAGAAAGAGAGCTTGGCTATTCTCATGGTGGTTGATCATTGGTGGCCATACCTATAGCATGCTGAGTTTGTGATAAGAACTAATTAGCGCAGCCTGATTCACTTGGGAGATCAGAAGTTGTCTATTCCCTAGCAGCAAAAAGCCATGGCCAAACATCTGGGTCTACAGTATCGGCTGGTGTACAAGAAGGGAGCTGACAATAGAGTTACGGATGCCCTGTATCAGAAACCTAGGAACTCAATGGGTGAATTGTTGGCAGTCTCCATGGAAGTACCTACGTGGCTGGATGAAGTGGCGCAAGGATACAAAATGATCCGAAAACTAGTAAACTACTAGAAGAACTCATGTCCAATGAAAAGGCGCATCCTAAATTCCAACTCCGTGATGGGATAATCAAACATCTGGGGCGCATTTGGGTGAGTTCCAACACACAAGTGCAGCTCAAGATATTGGAGGCAATGCATGACAGCCTAGTTGGATGGCACTCTGGATCCAAGTGGCATACTGTCACATTCGGAAATTATTTGCTTGGCCTAGTTTGAAGAAAGATGTGTGTGCATTTGTAGTAGCTTGCGCACTGTGCAAACAAGTTAAGGCAGAACACATCAAATACCTGAGGCTTCTTCAACCCTTACCGATACCAGAGCATGCATGGAAAATGGTTTCGGTTTCAATGGATTTCATCGAAGGCTTACCACGATCAGCGAGCTACAACTGCATTATGATGGTTGTGGATACATTTTCCCGGTATGCTCATTTTTTTGGTCCTCACACATCCTTTTACTACATTTCAAGTGGCTCAATTGTATCTGAATCACTTTTTCAATTTCATGGTCTACCACAATCAATTGTATCAGATCACAGTCGCATTTTCACGAGTCTGCTGTGGAGAGAGCTTTTTCAAATGGTAGGCATCCAACTCAAAATGAGCTCCACTTATCATCCACAAACCGATGGGCAGACCAAAAGGGTCAACTAATGCCTTGGAGTCTATTTGCATTGCTTTGTACACGCATATCCGAGCAAGTGGCAGAAATAGTTGTCATGGGTTGAGTTCTCGTACAACACATCTTTTCACTCAATGCTAGAAAATCTAGCCGAAGGAGTCAATGCATACGGCGACCAAATCAACGGATCCTTGAGTTCGAGTGGGCCAAACGTCGAGGGCTAGCCCATGTAATAGCGTTAGCCTTAGTCCATTCTTGAGGGAGAAGTCTATTAAGGTGTTACTATGCGTGTAAGTGGGGTATCGATGAAAATATGCCAAATAACTTATCCAAAAAAATCCCCAATCCTGCTCTTCTCCTTCTTGGTCTCCATTCTCTTCTTCCCAATCTTCTCTGATCCCCAGCCTAAGCTCTTGTGGGGCACGTAACAAGCTGGCAACCACGAAATGATAAAGCTGAAACGACATGAGCTGCTATTGGTTTATAGCATTAGACGTTGCATGGCTTCAACGCCGAAGCATCTCTTGGAACCGAGCTTTTGGACTTTGCCGCACAAGGAGTATCTAAGGTCCCGCTCATTTCGGCTTGAGTTTCTGAGTTCTGATTTATTTTTCACTATTCCTAATTTTATCTTTTTTCTGGCTTTTAGCTGTTTTGAGCTTTTTTTTGTCGGTACTTTTTTTTCGTATTCGTTTGCGTTATCCGTGATGTGTTAATCTGTTTTTTCTATTTTTAAATTTAGGTACGTCAAATAAGACATTATGAGTTACAGTGTAATTTCAGCTATAAGACAGTTTATTTCAGCTGACATTTTAATCTACTGGGGGAACAAATGAAAACAATCACGCGAAAGAAACAGAGCCTAACAAAAGAAAATCGGAGGCTACCTTAATTAATTTGCACAATAAGCTCAGAAACGTCTTTTCGACTGCGACCATCTCATGCTACACTTGCATAGACTGTGTAAACGGTACAGAAAAAGTCTGACGCAGGCCACACGGGCCAGAAGAAGAAGAAACCAAGTCAGGATGCATGTCCGCACTAGTACTCGGCAGAGACACGAGAAGCCAACCAGGATCGTCAGGTTAATAAAGGAGTTGCACAGTATTAACTGTCACACAGCTCTTGTCAGGCCAGGCAAAGACCAGACGAACTCTTCACTTGGCATCCATGGCCATGGACGGACCTAGCCTAAGATCTCCCAGACAAAAGGCCCTACTCTACTCATCGATCCATCTGCCTTTGGATCCTGTGCTTGCGTCGTCTGTAACATTGACAGTGCCATGCGGTAAATGTTTGGCGCCTCGGCCTCCTCGCGCGTTCACAGCAGGAGTCACGGAGTTATCAGAAGCTGGGCTGGCTTTGTAGCTGCTGCTGAGTGCTGACTTGCTGTTGCGACGGATGAACAATGAAGAACAGCGTCGAGTCAACGGTGTGCCGCACGTAGCTAGGCGAGCGTAGGCAGCAGAGGCACGTCGGTTCTTGCACAGAAGCAGATTCTTGTACAGTACCTGTAGATGTGTCCGAGTCGATCTACATAGCACACGTTGACACGTATTACTCCACTGGCCTTGGTATGCTTGGCGAAACGTACGGAGGTAGGCATACACAGTTACACACATCGCATACTAGAGGCCATGGGCAAGTGTTGACTGTACCACGCTCTTCTTCGTAGGAGCGGTAATAAACAAGTCCAGATACCGACGATCACCACCAACCAACCTGATCCTTGCTCGAGTTGGGATCCGCTCATTCAGTTCCAGGCCATCCATGAGATGTCCAAGGCACCATGAATGGAAAAAAAATGCAGGATTAAGGGAAGAAAAGTTTGCTAAATACACGATTTCCCCTCGTATGTAGCATGCAAACAGTATGTCGATAGTAACCATATAATCCACATTGTCCCTAGAATAAAGGGCTTCCCATGTTTAGCGCGATAACAGAAAGAAACATTTAAGGGACAAACACAGCCGTATGCACACAAAGACAAGTTACATCAACACAGGAGGATGGTTCATATAGTGACCAAAGTCGGCTTGATATGTCCAATTATTTGCCAGCCAAATTTCATCAAGACAGGAAATACACAATAAGTGCTTTAAGAGTGGGTTCCTCGTAACAAATTTTGGGGTATCCAGGTCTAAAAGCCTTGTTCATGCCCTCGAGACATGATGACATCCTCGATGCTGCAGCAAACCCTTACCAAACCTCAGGACGCAGCTCGCCGGTTGCGGGAGGCATCCATTTCCCAGAATTGTACACACTTTCACCAACTTTCCATCCAGGAACATCTTTCATGATCCTCGCCTCCTCTTCAAGATACTTCTTCCATTCTTTGACAAATCTACATAAGTATGATGGACCTTGTACGTTACATCAATGCTAGTAAAAAACAGGTCAATAGTATGGCACAGTGCTGAATTGTACCTTTCATCCTCTTCAGCCTGGAGCATCGGCAGTATAGCACTACGAGCAGCAATTTTCTCTTCTTTGAGTGCGCTACACACATAAATTCACATAATTAGAGACAGATATAACATGGATGCGAAAATCGCATGAACTAATAAGCATTACAAACCAGTAAAGCACGATCATTTCAAGACAAACATGATTTCATCGTAAAATGGGGAAATCAGCATGATTTAGAGCAATGCTCATAAAACAAGTATACACAAGTTAAAGAGTAGTGGCTACCAAAAAAAAGTTTGCATGTTGACCTGAGCAAAGGACAACATAACAGGAAGGAGCAGTAAGCAGTAGAACTTATGTTTGACAACTTGTTAAAATATGTCTGTTAATGAAAATACTGAGAGGTGCTTCAATGCTCTCCTGAAAGCTGAGTGTTAAGATACAACAGAATCGAGTTGTCATGGAGTCAAGACACTAAATATCGATCCATTGCAAGTTTTCAACAACTAATCTAATTATCTCAGCAATCCTGAGTCCTCTTGTGAATTGACAATTAAAGGTCTTGACTCTTAGGTCATTAAATTCCAGAGACAAGCCTACAAAACTAAGAAACAAGAAGTTATCATTGCCGCTGCAACAATATATGCATATAACTAGGTTGGTGACAAGTAAAAATTACTATCCACATTGTTATTTTTACCAAAACATTTGTGGAAGTTGACTATTTAGATTTTAGAGAGAAATCACAGGCTCCATACCACAACCAGTGAGACGGTTTTCAGAAAGTGGCAGAGCTGATGAAATAGCAGCAAAATGGTGACAATCAGTAGTATCCAGTATTCACACGGCCATCTTCATTGGTCATTTCACTTTTGCTGCTTCACATGAATAGCTTATATCTAAGACAACCTAGAAAAGAGATATAACTAGGTGGTTTAACACAGGCTTTGGGGTTTCTGTTGCATTGGCTGAGCTATACTACAAACTTAACAATTATTTTGCTGTTCATGTATCCATAGGATGTGCAGGTCAAAGCACTGTGTCCTCTTGTGCACAACCCATTCTGAACAAACTGTTGTGCATTGTTCATTAGCACCCCATTTTTTAGAGTTCTTTACACCCAATGACAACATACATATGTTCTAAGATTGGCTACTTGCTCTGAACTTGCGGCAGACAGTTACATAAGAAAGAACTGCCAAATTCAGGTTTCTATGAAATTAGTTAATTAGAGGAAGTTGTTACAGTAGGTCGAATAATGTAATGTTAAAGCAGTTACAAAGAAATACAATAACATATTGCTTGGGATCTGACACATCATTTTTTTACGAACCATACATTGATCCATCCTGAAGGTTTCACCTACTGCTACCGCAACAATTTATGCAAGAAGAAACAATAACAAGCCGACATGATAAGTAGCAGGCAAGCAGCGACGGAAGATTGATCCTTGATTGGTCTCCTATGTCGATAAAATTAGCGACTAGTAAGTGGTAATAGTAAGAGATGCAATGCAACAGACAGGTGGATGGGCAGGGTAAAAACTTACCGGCGGACCTTGTTCCCCTGGCCGACCTGGTACATGCCCCAGGCGAAGGCGCCGAAGGCGGTGAGGAAGATGGCGGTGGCGCTAGGCCCCTTGGTGGGGATACGGCGCGCGTAGCGCACGGGCGCGAACCCGCCCGGCGGCGGCCCGTCCTGCACCACCGGCATTTCCTTAACGCTCGCCATCCCCGGCTTGTTCCGCACCATCGCCTCCGTCATATTCACTCCGACCCGGAAACCTCACCACCAGCACGGGACCGCTCACCTGCAGATCTAGAGCTCCGGCGAGCGATTGGGAGCGCAGCTGTCGCTAGGGTTAGTGGGGGGTAGGAGACGACGATGCGAAGAATTGGGAGCACCCTTGACGATTTGCCTCGGCCACGCCCCAAGGAGTGTGCGGGTCGTGGGTTCGTTGCTCTCCAGGGTCTCTCCCGCAAAGAGTTGGTGGGCCTCAGACGAGTAGAAATGGGCTCACAGGTTAGTGGGCCTCCATAAATTCATATCAGATGCTCGGCGTTCCAAACTTCGTCCGCTACTAAAAAAATCCCGGATTTCGAATGCATTGCGTTTCTTACGGCGAATCCTTTTTAGAGGTTTTATGGCCAATCTTTTAAATAAAGTGGTTTTTCAAGATGATTTCTATAAACCGTTTATAGAAGTCTGTTAGATCATGTGGATAATTATAAATAAAATGATGATGAATAATTGTTATTTGGATTGCTTTGGATTTTGCGTTTGTGAAAATTTTGGTTCCATCGCGATCAAATGTTTCAAGTTCAAGTGGTTTCAGTCTGCTTCGAGTGGTTTTTATCTTCTCTGAGTGTTTTTAGTTGCTCCGAGTGGTTTTGAACCAGTTTGATCGGGTCCGAGGGGCATCGGATGACATTCGAGTAGCTCTAGAGCATCGGATAGCTTCGAGTGGTTTTGGTTGCTTCGAGTAGTTTTAGACTAGTCCGATATGGTTTGAGCGGCATCGGACGGTATTCGAGTAGCTTTGGAGCATCGGACGGCTTTGAGTAGTTTTGGTTGCTACGTGTAGTTTCGGACCAGTTCGATCGAGTTCGAGTGACATCGGACGACTTTTGAATAGCGATGGAGTATTTGACGGTATCCAAGTAACATCGAAGGTTCGAACAAGTCTAAGTAACACTAGAGCATCGGACGACATTCGAGTGGAATTGGAGTATCAGACGACTTTCTAATAGCGATGAAGGATCGGACGGTATTCGAGTGCCACCAGATGATCGGACGATATTCATGTGGCACAGAAGCATTGGACAACGTTCGAGTATCATCGGAAGATCAAACGGTTTTCGAGCGGCGTGATCAAAGATCAAAGCACGGACTGGTCAAAACTACAAGGTTTCTTTGTACGGTCGAAATTACAGTAATTTAGTCAAAACTGTAAAATCAAATGAACAGTACTCAGAGGTGAACAATGATTCAACTAGTACTTGGAAGAGTACTGTAGCAGAGCACGGCTTTACGACCACATACAACTTCGACCACGGCAATTCTACTATGGTACTTCGACCGTGATAGAATGACCACTAAAGGTAATCGTAGCTACAATACTTTTGCATGGTCATAGCTACAGTGCTTTTCCATTGTCATAGATACAGAACTCGATAGTCATAGACTTTCATGGTCGGTACTCGATACTTGATAGTCGACGACTTTTGTGATTGATAGTTGTGAACTTTACTGGCCGGTAGTATTAGATTTTGTGATCGATAGTCGTGAACTTTACTGGTCGGTAGTCTTAGACTTTATGATCGATACTCGTAGACTTTACAGTCGATAGTTGTAGACTTTGTGATCGATAGTCGTAGATTTTGTGATCGATAGTTATAGACTTTGTGATCGGTACTCGTAGACCTTGTGGTTTGCTGTCATTGTCTTAGACTTCATGATCGGTAGTCAAAGACTTTTGCGATTGGTTGCCGTAAGCTTCACAATCGGTACTCGTAGACTTCATGGTCGGTATGAGTGTTTTAATTTTTGTGATCTTCGAGTACCTCGAGTACTAGTGTTGGGTCAGTAGTTGACTGATCTGGTCATAGCGGTTGTCGGTGATACTCGGTGCTCTGTAATTGATGGTGCGGTGATTGGTTGATGATCAGTAGTCGTAGACTTAGCACTCGATACTTGATGGTTTTGGTCGGTAGTGATGCGTGGTATTCCTAGGTGTTTGGAGCAGAGCGATGGTAATTCCCGAGTACTTGTTGTTTTCGAGTATTTGTTGAGCTAGCGGTCGTATTGAGTGATCTAAGGTTGATTTGCAGAAAGCGATGGAATTGGTGGTCGTGGACGACCTAGTTAATGGTCGTGGATGGTTTAGTTCTTGTTTATGGATGGACAAGAGTGGTGTGAGTGTGTGTGCTGATGACGGTCAAGTTGTGGAGAACTTATGCTGGAAAACGTTTCTTTAGTTTTTGCATGTGCATGATGGCATGGAGACTATTATAACTGTTGACGAGGAGGACCGGGACTAGAATGGGGAGATCTGAGATCCAGACGGTTGAGAATGTCATGCGAGGTAGTTGGGCTAACACTAGAACACGTGGAGATTGAAAGTGGTGATGCGTGAAAAAGGTACAGGCGGTGTGGTCCTAGATGCTTCGACACGGAAGTTGATGAGACTACGGGAGGTGTGTTCGTGAAGGTTTCGTCACGTGGTGAGATTGAAAATGTTATAGAAGGAGTCTGTAATGGGAGGGATTAGAGATTTGGTAAACCCATGTTAGAAAAAGTTTTGAGTCTCTTGATTTGAGGAAGAGATAGAATTTCGTATTCGTGTTTGGGTCGAACATGGTTTATGTCTCTAGCATATAAAAGCAGAGAGAGGCCAAGTGTTTTGGTATTGGCTTTTGCGAGGCTTTTTATGCTAGGGGTTTAGGGGTGCGTGAGGGCACTTTGTAATCACTTCCATGATGCAGAAATAATAAATCAGATCTATTTTAAGAGAAGTTAGACGGTGTCGGTGACATGTTTTCTGATCATTGTTTCCTTGTGTCTCCGGCGGCGTGCTAACACATCACGGTTTTGTGTGCCATGAGCTCAGTGTCTTCGGGCATCAAGTCAATCCAATCGATCAGAATTCGGCATTGTCTTTAGCTTGTTCTCGTTCGAGTGGTCGAAGTGATCGAGCGAGTGAAGTGTTCGAGTGGCTAAAGCTTTTGAATAGAGGGAGACTTCGACCACATGCAAAGTCAGTCATAGCGAGCGGTCGGACAATCGAAACATTAATCCAGCATATGCAAACGAACTAGCGTCTTGCGGTCGTAATCTACATCCGGTAATTTAGATTGATTTTCGTCTTGTTTGAGATTTGCTTCAGGTGTCAAAAAGCGGAGACAATCATTCACCCCTCTGATTGCGCTATATGATCCTACAAAGTCACTGCAAAAGGCGTTTTGAACGGAGTGACTTCTCAACACGAGTGTTCTTTACTCTCTCAATCTCTCACAATCAGACAAAAGCTTATGATTTCCCTCAATTAAACAAAAGGGATGACTTCTTTGTCACCGTTTCGAAACGACTTATCAAGGTAGCATTTTCAAAACAGCTTATCGACTTATCGGAATTCAATTTATTTATACAAACGCTCATGTTAGGATCAAAAGTCATCTGCCGTAGCCGAAAAATTATACCTAAGCTATAATACTTTTGAACAAGACCAAAATAGAGAAAATTTGACGGCCAAAGAAACTTCGGCGTGACAGCGAAATAACGACACAACACTTGTATGATTTTACAAGATACCGGAACAGACAAGAGATTAAGAGAATACTACTGCTCGACAGCTCGAGTGGTTAAGCGGTCACGGCTCGTGGATGCGCCTCGGGTAACCGCAGCCAGCGGCTGTCGGCGAGCGACGGGCCGGCCGCGCGCGCGGGCGACGTGTCCAGTGCCGTACGTGCATGCGCATAGTGCACACCCCACCAGCGGAAACGCTTTCGAGTTGATGGGACGTCGGGGCTCCGGGCAAGCCGGAACGGAGATGCTCTCGCACGCAACCCGCGCCGTGCGTCCAGAGATCTTCGCGTCGCCGAGAGCCTTTCGCCGTTCCGCGGCTGTAGACTTGGAGCCGCGCGCGCGCACGAGGCAAGGCAACGGTGGTTTTGCGTTATAGCCAAGCCACTAGGCCCACTACCCCCTACTGCTTGTGTTTCCTTGTGCTCCTCCCAACCCTAGTGGTCGCAACTGAAGGTGAACGCGGAACACTTGAAGAAAAGAGCGTATGCTCTTAGTGCAAAGCGATCGATCGACCGAAACTTGATGGTCAGTGCAAGCGCAATTACTGTGTTCATGTTGATTTTTGAGGTGAAAGTAGCATGATATGATCAGATTAGTTAAGGTTTAAGGTAAGAATGCCTGCGAGGGCCGACCGACCGAGGGGGAATCTGAAGGGTAGCCTTGAGTTTACCCTTTTTGTATAAATCCAAGTTCGCTCACCCTTGCATGATGATGACCTGATGAACAAAAACGTACCGATAGATTCAAAAGAATGCACGCAAGAATCGGATACTACCTCCACTCCTAGATCTGCTCAGATCTTGAACCAAGAGCGACACCGACACCGACACCATGCATGTGCCACAAGTCTCATGCCATGACTACCTCACGAGGAGTACTACCGAGCTAGACATTGATTAGATACTTGCATTCTTACTGTTCTTAGTGGTTAGGAAAGAAAAGGGAAAGACAAGACATAGGCTCAAACTTGGAGTAGGGAATCAGATGCAAGAAAACAAAAACAATGTCCTGATTTGTGAAGACAAACCAGTTGGAACCTTCTGCCTTTAAGATCAAGCCAGTAATAGTGCAGTGTTATTCAGTGCAATAGAAAAAAAGAAGACAATCTGAGAATGCACTGCCTGTCGTTGTCCACCGACAAATAAAGATGCAACCTTCAAGGTTAACTCTTGTAAGAAAACTTTCACTGAATTTCTCTCCATAACACGTTTCATACAACCTTTTGACCTTTCGTTTCCTTGTCTTCAGTCAACAAATGGCACAGATCATTCAGAGGTTTCTTGCCTATGTTGTTCTCCTCACCCAGATGGCCAGATTCGTAGAAAGATCACTATCAAACTAATAGTGTGTCTTCGGATAGTAGAAATCTTGCCTGGTAACAATTCGTTGTCAATTTTGTTGTTTTGCCTGTCCGTTCTGAACCGATCAACAGGCACTCCTTCTTCAGTAAACTGCATTTTATGAGATGAACAGGTGAACAAACTTTACGTCCTATTGTCACCTAACAAATCAAATATTCCAGCAACTTGCAACCTGGATAAAGCAGCGGCAGTTGCAGATTCTTGCTCCTGCAGTAATAATTTTTCACAACAACAAAGCACCTTTTCCCCAACGAAGCAACGGGGCATAGATTTCAAGGCCAGATCCAAGTTAGTCAAGAAAGAAGTATTTATTAATATAGGACCAAAGACGGCGACTAGAGAGTTTGAACAAACGCTCACTCTTCTTCGATATCAAATCGAACCTCCAGGTTGTCCATGACGTTGAAACACACAGCAGAAGATCAACCACACCAAGCCTAGAAGACAACCGTACAAAAACTAAGCCAAAAGAGTCTGGACTTGCCTAGATGGTCTAACCGTAATGCTATGGACGCCTCTCTGGAATAAACATACTAGCAACTAGAAATCGGTCACACCGCATTTTCGGCCAGACCACTGCCCATGGCTAGGCACATCGGACACCTGTCAGACTGCCGCACACGGTTGGTCAGACTGCTCTAGCAAAGCGGTCAGACCCACTCTACAGGCCAGACCGTTACCCACCTGACAGCAAAAATCAGGGAGCAAGTGCCACAAAATTAAACTCAAATTTTGATAACAAAGCACAAGCAAAATCAAATACTCATCATACATCATGTGTTGATATTCACATGATCTCACAATCTCTTCCTTGATGAGTAATTTGATAAGCACCCCAATAGGCAAGAATTTAACTTTGAATTTGGATAATACAAGCAAACAAGTTACAAAAACCATACATGATCCATTTTTAAGAGAAAGAAAAGAACATGACCAATGTGACTAGATATGGAATAGTGCTAACATTAAGAAAAAGCAAGTTTTCGACACAATCTCCGATTCACACCAAAACTCCTCAAATAGTACAATCTTACTCATGGTCTAAGAAAAAGAATAATTGTTCGATATTATCATTTTCATAGCAAGGCAAAACACCAAAAGAGTAAAAGAGAATAAATGCAATGTAAATGAGCTTCTCTTTAACTCAAAATCCCGTTTATGGCTTAAAATACAATTTTCTCACTCAATAACTCACTTTGTTTTTTTTTCAACCTTACAATGCTTCATTCTTCTTTTTATGAGCATTCTTCACCTTTTAAGATCCTTCTCAGTATTTACCGCCTTTTTGACTAAAATCAAAGTTTGCCTTAATCATCTCCCCCCTTTGGCAAAGAAATCGTCAATAGTCAATGGGCTATGCAAGTTCACTAAAAACTCATCATTTCTAAATCTCCCTCTTAAAAGATGCATACTAACACGAAGAGCACAAGAAAGCAAACGAAAGAGTATATATGGATGAATGAAAATGCATAACCTAAAAGTGTTTTAAAAATTATTCAAAGTGAGATTTGAAATAAAAGATACCACTTGAAGCCATAAAATACATACAAAGCTATCTTGGTCTTGATAAGTCATATATAAGCAATGTAAGTAAGATAGCATAATTTATAGCATTCAAACTAACTTAAAGATAAGTAAGGAATAAATATTGACAATTTATCGAAAGGTATTCAAATATAAGCTAATCCATATTAAGAAGGCTAATTAGAACCAAGAAACTCAAATCAAACCAAATTAGAGTGCTGCAAGTTCAATATTGAATCATTTTATTCAAGCACTTGGCTTTCAGCACGACTAACACATTTAGCACTTTTGAAAACAAAATTTGGCCATTGCTGCCCTTTTTTCTCAATTCTTTGTTTTATTCATAATTAATTAGCTATGTGCTAGATCTCAAGTCTTTATTAATCACATTAGTTCGACCATGTTGGTTTCGACCACGGTCGGTTCGACCACGCTGGTTTCGATCACACAGATCTCAACCATGTCAGTTTCAACCACGTCGGTTTCTATCACATAGATCTTCAATCATACTGGTTTGATCACAATGGTTTTGATCACATATATCTCGACCACGTCGATTCCGACCACGTTGGTTCGACCACACTGGTTTTGATCACACAGATCTTTGACCACACAGGTCCTTGGCCACCAACGCATACGGTAGTTCCGTGATGACAATGCCGGTAATTCCAATCAGTGGTAGTATCGCAAACTGCACTGTGGTAGTTCCGATTTCCCTAAGAAGTGCATATATTTCAATAGATTTTACAAAACATATTTGTAAATGACAGTATCTTGCACATAAGGATCAAACATGATTCCCAACAGGTTGCAAAACATATTTGCACACTTTCAGAATGATAACACAAGGATTATATATGAGCTTCAACTATTTACAAAATACATTCGCAAATACAAGCCAAATGCCAAAGAGAGCTAGAGCAAGTGAGGTTGAGCTATTAACACATGATGAGACTCAAGTTACTAGACATGACCCTTCTTAATAGTACGACAATCTATACTAGCAATTCAGTCTTCCAACTAAACACCAAGACCGGTAAAAGAGTAGAAACACATTCTTAGCCTTAACTAGCTACACCTTTACCTTGAATCATAGTTTTGATATGCATCAACTCATGATGCATCCATTACTTTAGTTCCATCATCACATAATCGGCCTTCACTTGACTTGATGATCAACATATGATCATCTCCTCTTGGACATGCATCAACTCATGATGCATCCACCATATGACTTGATAATTTTCAACACATGAGGTCATCACAAGTCTTCCTCATTTGTAAAACCTAACCTAATGGAGAAGTTAGCACTCAATTTTCCTACTAGTTTTTGAAACATGTACAAAATTTTTGAGATTTTGACTTTTGGCTACATGGCTCAATTTTTTGGAAAATAATATTAGCACTTAATTAATTTTGACATACTTAGGGATGTGATATACATGGTTATTATTTAGGACTTTCCCTTAATGTGTCACTCACATCTTACTCATAATTACAATAACGAACTTCTAGAACAAGAGTAAGAGCACCCATTTAAATAATTTTTATTTAATGCAATCTACACAAGGCTTAGTGGCTAAATACTTGAAGGTAAGTACTTGTTACCGAGATGGTCTTCATTTATGATTTGGCAAGATCATCCTCAAACTTGGCTCACTTTTTGCTTATGGTGGAATTTTCTCTTCATGAATGAGCCAAGCCTCCAATGCCTCTCCAAATACCTATTAAGCGTTTATGTGCATTTTGGTACCCAAAATTTGGTTGGGTTCTTGGATGTTAGTCACAATAGATTTGAGCACCCAAATGGCCTTAACATTAAAATTTTGTAAACTAACATTCTTAGCAAACACATTGCCATTTGTATCATTCCTGAGCAAATAACGTTCATTATAAAGAGAAAGCTTAGGAGTGATACATGTGGGATAATTCTTACTTACATGTTCCTTTTCCCAGCAATTATAGAAAGTGTGGCAATTATAAAGAGAGGGCTTATGAGTCATCGCAAGTTTACCTCATTTATGGAACCTAACTTATTTATCCAACTTATGAAAAATATTAGTCCACAAACCAATAGCCATCAATTACCAAACTTCACCATTAACACATAATAGAGAGACTAGATTCTACAATCTTTCCTTTTTGGTAATTCATGACAATCTCAATAAATAATGAGATAAAAATAGTATTTACGAGTATACAACATATACACAACACTTGTATACTTTAAGATAAGCTTTCAAATCAAATCTTACTTTATCTGATTGTCATTAATTATCCAATCATTACACATAATGGAGAAGTTAGATGACAACCTGATTACAAATGAGTATATATGAACTACACAAGCTATATATATACTCAAAGGATATGTTTCAAAGTAAAGATCCTAAATATGTATATTAAAAAAAATATGGATCAATACTTATGAAACCTCAAAACATAGAGTGAACCCTCCCTAAATGTGTGCATACAAGTATGTGTAGTGAAGACATGTGTAAATATTCATTTTGGACTATTTGTGGAGTTCAATCTATATTTTAGAACCAAGGAATGCACTAATATATAAGAATGTGATTTCGAATGCATACCTTTTTGATTTCACCTTTTTATCCAAATGAGACTAAGCAATAATATACTTAAACAAATATATTAGTCTCATATATAAATTTGTCATTTAATCATATATTTGAATGTGAGGAATACAACAGGATTATAAGAAAGATATCGAATACATATATCAATAATTTCACCTTTTTCATCCATATAAGACTAAGTAATATCATAATCAATAAACAAAGTTAGTCTCATAAATGTATTTATTATTATCACCAAAATCTCATAATAGTATTTGTCATTATCACAAAAACCAACTTAAATGGAGTTTGATCTTTCAGCCATGGCACAACAATCGGTAGAACTGGACCGTAGATTGTGTTGGCACTAATCTTGTTGTTGATGGTGGTCGAGTACATGTGTACCCGAGTTCATGTAGAAGTTAGAGACCAGTCAGCACCCCTGGAGTCGAAGACCCTCCAGACTATAGTAAGCCGATCATAAGACACAGTGAGCCGCTCAGTGGACCAAGCTTAAGTATTTGATCAATGCTTCGAGGACCTGCATTATTGAGGAGCCATGTTTGAGGCGTCCAAGTAACGGTTGAAGAGAATAATGCGGTCAAAACAACATGTGGTTGAAGACCGGAAGCACCAGCTCTTTGTGAGCAGTATGACTGGAGTTGCAGTAAAATCAATGTGGCCGATGAGCCGTGATTGACACGACATGGTGGAAGCGACCATGGTTGAGCAGGTGTGGTCGACACAACATGATCGTCTCAACGTGGTCGAAGACCCATGAACTCAAAGGATGATCTTGGTGCATATACTTCATGGTCAATCAGTGGCATGCAACCATACATGGCGCAACGCATCAACCATGCACCACCAGATTGAAGACTAGCTTACATGCCGTTTAATTATCCGGTCTTAAAGAAATTAAGTCTTGCGTAGCACGTACACATACCACAATTTTCTTCCCAAACATGCCTCTCTGCATTTGCTTTGACTTAGCATATTTGTATAAAAACTCATCAAACAAGAAGATGTAGTACCATGAGAGCAAGAAACACCTTTGTCATTAAATGTCCTTTGGACAATACAAGAAGAACCAAAAGAATCATAAGACTTGGCAATCATATCACTGTGTTTTATCTTCAAAGACTCAACTTCTTCTCCCAAAGAAATGCAAGATGTGCAAGATGACAATAATGCATTCTTAGTAATCTTACAATTTAAACCATTGATTTCAATGTTTAAACTAACACAATTCTTGCAAGAGAGTAGCTCACCTGTAAGCATTTTTTCATTCTCTAAGCATATGCTACAATGGCTAGCTCTAATCTCAATAATTTCAGCCCTAGAATTCTCTAATTGTTCAAGATGAGTGAAAATGCTCAATTTTATTTTTAGATTTAGAATTTTTTAATTATTCTACACAAGTAGAATGAGTGAAGAATTACATTCATTGCTAGCCAATGACCAAAGATATTCTATTTCTATCTTAGCACTATCAAGCTTATGATGTAAGGAATACAAGAGTCACATGGCATAGAAACATTCTATTGTGGAAAGGTCCCTGCGCTACCTTGGGCAGATGATAACTTCGGCAAGGCAATAAGTGCCAAAGTGTGCCACAACAATTTTGACGTGGCGTCACACATCAAGGAATCCAACCCCATTAGGTCCATGGACCCACCTTGGATGAAGTCCAAGTCCAACCCTAGACTAGGTCCAGAGCACATCCCAGACCAGGTCTGCGGATCAACCCCAGATGAGGTCTGTGGATCAACCCCAGACGAGGTTTGGAATCCACCTCGGACAAGGTCTGGAGTCTACCCTGAATGAGGTCTGGAAGCCAACCCAAGATGAAATCCAGAGACCAACCTCTGTAGGGCATGATACTTCGAGCATCGGCTACGTCGAGAGGGAGCTCGGGGGGGGGGGGGTGTTCAACCTAGGCCCAAGGGCTCACCTGATGTAATTGATGAAACTACCCTTAGGAGTGAACTAGGCCTTAGGGGTGGACTTGTAACTTCACCCGCTTCTCCCTCGCACTCTATAAATAAAACCCGTTATAAATAAGGAGGAGGAGGCCACTTGTAACACTTACCACCCATATGCAATACATTCGCATGGTCATTTGTGTGTGATTCTCATTAAGTGCCCCCTTTGCATCTTCGGTGGTCTGTGAATCCGATTGGGGGTTCCTACAAGTTTACTGTCCGATCTCGTATCAATGACACATTCAATTTCAATGATTTATTTTTAGATTTTAAACATGTAAGAGAATTATTCAAATTGTACATGTCTCTATGCAATGGCTCATATAATTCACAAAGCATAGGAGATTTCAATCTAGCAATTTCATGAGACAAATCACTATTGTCCTTTTCTAGCATTCCTATTTTCTTCTTAAGCTCAAACAATTTGGATGCTAGTGACAATGAACCCATGAGTTTCTCCTTGCTTGCCTTATGTAACTTGAGTAGTGGATCATCCTTGAATGGCTCATCATGATCGCCCTCGATCGCCACTCCACAAAGGCTATCACTCTCCTTATCCTCCTTAGACTCCAAAAGGTTCTTATCCCTAAAACTAGGACAATTAAAAGCAAAGACCCCCCCCCCCCACAAACTTCACAATAGGTTTGCTTCCTGATTGCCAACATGCCCAACTCAAACTCAAGCATCTTATCACAATAGACATCATTGGCAAAAGAACTACGACAGAAGCAAAGAAGTGTTCACATGTCCTCATACTGTCCACCATGCTCAAATATCGGTGAAGATCACAAAAGAGCAAACATTGCTCTGATACCACTTGTATGACTAAAGACAATGACTAGAGGGGGTGATTAGAAGCTCACCCTTTTTCAATATCAAATCAAACCTCCGAGTTCTCCACGGCTTTGAAACGCATAGCAGAAGATCAAGCACGCAAAGCCTATAAGCCAACCCAATAAAAACCGAACCAAAAGAGTTTGGACTTGCCTGGGTGAATTAACTGCAATGCAGTGGACGCCTCTTTGGAATCAACATATTGCAAACTAGAAATCGGTCATAGCGCAGTTTTGGTCGGACTACTACCAACGGCTAGTCACACCGGTCTTCGGTCAAACCTATTAGAAATAGGCCCACATGAGTGAGGCCCATTTCTTATAATTCTAAAGCATGTATGATTTAGTAGGTGGAATGCTTATCATTCCCTAAAAGCTTGAGACACATGGTATGAGAGGGCTTTGGCTAAATACACGCGCGTGTATTTATGTATTTTCGCGTGGAAAATCGCGTGACTTGTGACTTGCGACGCGCGACTGTGTCGTGATGTAGCGCACCACTTGGGAGACCATGTCCACCTTACTTTTGCTAAACTATACATTATCTCTCTTCTTTTAACTGGTCATGAGACTGCTTAATTATTATTATTTGGTTTGAATATTAACAGTTACTAGTGAATAATTTAGCATTTATAGTAGATTAATTTAGTTTAATGGTGTCAGTTACTGGAGAGTAATTAGCATGTCTATAAAAAACCTGGAAACATCCAGGCTTGGTAGACTGAACTCCTCTATTTCTTTCTCACATTGTTTTATTTCTCTTTGGTGAATTTGTACTGAGTGTTGAGCGATCAAACCTCATCAACATTTCTTCTCGGCGTGCACAGGAAGGAGGAATAATGGCTATCTCCAAGCCATTGCCGCAAAGAGTATCTGCATGAGACGGCAATAAGGTTTCTGGGTAGCGCAACATGCACGATCGCTCCTACTCTGCTTCATCTATGTTTTCACTGCATCGAGCCTGTGCTGCTTCATATTCTTCATCAAGCCTAACAGTAAGTCGCTCACGCAATCGATCGACTTTATTATAAAAATTTTCTTATATATTTTCTGAAGTATAATGAGTAGCCTGTAGTTAGATTCGTTTGTTGCATCACTAATCTTTTATTATATTTGGCTCCTAGTAAATTTTGAAATTAAAATATTACCCACATGTGCAACAAGACCGCCGCACGCAGGCGGTTAGATCACTCCAGCAAAACGGTCAGACCGGCTCTGTAGCCCAGTCAGACCGCTGCCCACCTGACAGCAAAAACTAGAGAGCAAGTGGCATAAAATCAATCTCAAACTTCGACAACGAAACACATGTAAAATCAAATACTCATCACACAATATAAGATGACATTTACATGGTCTCACAATTAACTTCCAGCTCCACGATAACATATGCAATCACATGGACAGGTTATCAAACAGTGGATCTGCCGAGAGAACAAAATATTCTTTGGCTCTTTGCAAGTTGCAACAAACAGTGATCCCATTGGTCATCAGTGGAGAGGGAATCGTGAGCCGCGCAATGGATGTTTGCGTCAGAAGAACAATCACCGATGGTAACGCTGTGGCGATTGTATGCGGTTGATTCTGATGATGCCAATTGTTGTCATGGAGAATAAACAAGAGCTAGTTAATCAAGGGGAGTTAGCACATGGGTGCTGCTGCACCATGGTTTCATCAGCAAATATACGGTCAAATGAATGGCATTTTGCGAGACCTGGGGCACGAAAATGCATTCCCGGTTCCCAAACAAAATTGCTCCAAGAAGTTTGCGATTTTTAACAGCTAAGCTGTAGCTTCACTGACAAGAGTTAATTATAGGTTCTATGGACAGAGAGTGAGGGTACTTCCTCACACCCACCGGAAGTTCAGCTTGCTTGGAAGGAATTAAAAAAAATAGTGCGTTACGAACGTCTTGTACGTATGGACTATGGAGTAGTTCTATCTTGTAAACCTCTTCTTGATCTTGACGAGAAGAGGACGGAAGCGAGATACACCCTACCCTTCAGAAACCAAATTCAGAATTAAATTCTCTTTCTTCCGCAAGTCCCTCTAGTCCGCTAACGAGTCTTTCTCCACTTGCCCCAGCGAAATCTATGTCAGACCTACCACAATTCTGTGCTCATCCCTTCATCCAAATATGGTCTATGTTGAGCGTAATTAACCGGAAGATTACTGAATCAATATATATTAACTTGTTATGACAGTATCACTGTTAAACAAGCAGTGGCGAAGCTAGAGCAAATCAGAGGCGGGTGCGCCTACTTTATAGATCGGTAGACTTGAGCCGTAGCTATGGTGAAAATTGATCTACTCAATAGTATTCTATTTTTTCATGGGTGCATCCGCATCCACAAATCAGTATATAGCTTCGCCACTGTAAACAAGAGATGCTACAATATTAATTCAGATTCAGCAATCTAGCTCAGAGAATATGACTATATGATCGTATTGAACGTGTACCAAAAGAGTGATGCAGTGAACAGAACAGTGTAGCCAACAGGAAGGTAAATTAACTGAACTGCAAGAATGTATCAGCGGGAAGCATTGAAAAGAAAAGAAACCAGAAATCAATGATCGCTTGGAACTTATCCATCAAACCGAGAACAATGCACATCAAGCTCTCCCGGTATTATATATGGTATCAAGCGATCATTACGACGACAAAAATCGCGCATTAATCAATGGAAAACATTTGTTTCTCTGCCTCAATAATTAAGGCCTTATCCGAAGAACAGATAAGCCTCCCTGTCTTGCTAATCACACACACACACACCACCACCACCAATATACCTGCAACTGGCGGTAGGTCGCGGGGTGCCCTCAGCAAGTTACGCGACGCGGTTGTGCCCTGGCAGGTGGGCCCCGTGCTCCTGTTAGCTGGGATGGCGGTGGCACGTAGGGAAGGAGTGGCGACACGTGGAGGATCTCGATTGATTGACTTTCAAGCTGCGCTTGATCCCGCGTGGCGGTCCGACCCTGGTATGCCGCTTTTGATATCCACATAGTTATCCGGACCAAATCAAACGACGACTAATCAACGGCCGGATTAGTACGGGTGCTTCCCTGTTCGTTGCGCTTGCGCCCTTTTGCGCTTTTGCCTACTGCGAACTCTATTCGACTTAGGGCATGTATACGCACAGAAGATTGTTTTTTTATAGTATTCTATATTATTAATAGATAAAATTAAAAACAATTTATACAATAAATTTTCTCTAAGTTGACCTCGTAATTTCTATCATACCATGCTTTGAGCCTAGCCCATTGATTTCGTAAGCCGTGCTATATCTGAGCTAGGCCAACAGTGCCAGCCCGATAAGCACGATCTATTTGGCTAGCACTACCGCCAAATATAGGGTGAGCTTTTTGGACTGTGGTTTATAATTTTACTTTAAAATTTTAAATTTTGATAGTTTATAAAAAAGAGTATAGATAAATATTTATATGATTTTGACCTATTCAATCCGTATCCTAATATAAAAACACCAATACACCGGGGGGAGAAAACCCACCCACAAGGCCGCAAGCTTCCGGGAGGCCCAATGTCCTAAAGCGACAACGAGAGCGACGGAAAAAACAGAGAGAGAGAGAGAGAGAGAGAGAGAGAGAGAAATACGCGGAAAACCCCACCTTACCAAGCCGAGCTCCCTAGAAAACGACGCCGTCCGGCCGCCGAGCTGCACATGGCCGCGCCCCAGGAAACACCTCAAAACCTCAGACACAAGCCTCCTTCCCTCCCCATTAAGCTAGCTTCGTCCCCCTCCCCCATCTCAGTCTCACCGCCATTCCCGAACGCCGCTGCGCTCTGATCCCTAGCTCGCTCGCTGCTGATCCCCCAACCCAAACCGTCGGTCTCCTGGGTCCAGAATCGAGGCTTTTTTGGCAAGCCTCCCGCGTCGTCACCACCTTTGCGTGAAGCCATGGCCGAGGTCCCCGTCGCCGCCGGCGTCCTTGACTTCCGACCCGGGGAGCTCGCTCTCACGCGCGCTTCTCCTCCCCATTCCCACCCGCGTGTGCCCCCTCATTCTCGCGACGCCGCCGAGCTCTGTTCGGCCGACGGTAAGGACTCCTATTCGGATGATGAGACGTCCTGATCGCTCTTCTTCCTTCAATTTGCTCTTCGATTTGATTTTGGTTTGATTTGGTCTGGATGTAGAGGGTGCCGAGGAGGTGCCTGGAGGTCCGGATTTTGAGGACGCCGGCGCCGTCGCGGTGGAGGTGCCGGGGTCGAATTTGGCCAGTTCAGAGGGCCAGGATGCGAGTGGAGAGGCGTCAGAAGGCCTTGGTGGCGCTGACGCCGACGACGCGGCGGTTCTGTGTTCCGAGGATGGCGCCGAGCTCGAATCGAAGGAGCCGATTGTTTTGGATGTGAGATTAGGGGCTCCGGTGGTGCGGCTCCATGAGCGGAAGTTGGATCGTGGAAGTTCGGCTTCCGATGAAGCTGGTGCAATCAATGAGATTGGGGTGTCCCCATCGGATGCTAGTTCAAATTTGGACGCCACCGGGGGAACTGGTGGTTCTTCCCTCGTGGAGGGGTCCCTGGCAGAGGCGAGTAGTGCCCGAGGATGCGAACGAGAGGTGCGGGAAGAGCCAAAGGGTGTGCTAGGGATGCCTTCTGCCGCGGGGGTCTCTGAAGGGGATGTAAATTCTGAGGTCGGAGTTGAGATGAAAGGTGATTTGGATGGTGGAAATGGCCTTGCCCAAGGGCAATTGGAGTTGCCTGTTCATGGCGGCGATGTCGACGGGGGCACAGAGATGAGTGGTGCCTTGTTTGATGAAGGATTGGACAGGATGGAGACGACTTTGGAGGAGTATGAGGCTTCAGATGGCTCCACCAAGCGAGTTCAGGAAGGAGTGGACACGATGGAGACGACTTTGGATGACTCTGAGGTTTCGGACGGCTCAACCACGCAGGATTCTGATACCGATGTGGAGACGGAGTCCAGCCATTCTAGTATAGAGGAACAAGACACAGGATATGGAGTCCACATCCCACGCATGGTATGTCTTTCGTGCATAGTCCTGAGCTAGGTACTTGTCCACGTTGCTATGCTTAATATCAGTAAAGTGATGCTGTATGTTTGTAACTCTGTCTTGTAGTTTCTCTAATTACTTCATTTGGAGTTTTAAAAAATTCATTGTAACTCACTGAAGTTGCAGGAATGGAATCTGTGAAAAATTAGACAGGCTTAGAACAGCTTTTTTTTTTGGTTGAGAGACTGCTTTTATTTAGTACTCTGCTCTTGTGTTAGTATTTAGTATCAGTTTCTAGTTACTCATTTGGTTATCCTCTCTTGATATGGTCATATATCCTAGTAAGGGACCACGCTTGTACTAAAGGACACACTGTTCAACTAACTCAAGAAATTGGGATCGTGTGTGAATTCCATGCACAATTTTCCCTGCTTGTGTAAATTAATGGCCTGTGGTAATTTCGTGGCAAATTAGCATTAACTTTCTCAAAACTTGTAACTTTGTCTATAAACCTATCTCGTGCTGTTATATGAATATATATGTTGGTGGTAGTGCGAATTTCTTCTACTTATAGGATGATGTGTACCTCTATTTTCCCCCTTTGTAGGAACAAGTGATCTGTGAGGTGGTCAGGGAAAACAACACTTCAGAGGTGAAGAGCTCTGATAGGTACTTCTTTAAGCATTTCCCATTTTGCATTGTAAGGTGTCAGCTTATAGCTTGATATGTTTGCATACATATATAGGCTTATTCAAGTAAGGTTTGTCGTGTGCTCTATTCACTGTTAAAGTTGGGTGTCCTTCATTGTTTTCTCCTTTGCCTTTTGAACCTGTGAAGCTTGAAAAGATGCTTTTTTTCATTTCATGCTTAATCCATATGCAGGATGGCTTCAGCAGCCATATCAACACCTGTGTTGGTTTCAGGTGCAGCAATGTTACCTCATCCTTCAAAGGTAATGGTTGTTCTTCTCAGTCTCTTGTAAGTAATGTATATTTACTATATCTGCCAGATACTAAATGCACTTCAGAGTTCAGACTATAGTTGTGCTATCACAATAGTACAATTAAATGTCTTTGTCTTATTGATATGTTCTCAGCCTACTGGCTAGTGCTATGGCAGACGTGTTAAAACTTTTTTTTTAAAAAAAAACTACATTTATGACACCCTTCCAAATTCTGTTCATGTTTTCCTCTTCTAATAAATTAAGCTTGAGTACAAATTTACTCCATTAACTGATTCAATGAGAGATCCAGATGTTCGTCAAGATTTCTAGCATGTAAATTACATATGCTTGCTTTTTTTCATTTAGAGATGGAATACACTTGCTTTTCATGCTGATAATAGTGCAGTCCACTGTTTCCAAATATTAGAAGGATAATGTACATGGCTTTCTCTCACTTCTGGCTTAGTTTTTGCTCCTTGCTCCAGTCCATCACATTGTGATCTATAATTTTGAATGCCTAGAAATAATGATTGAAACAACAACTTTAGCTATCTGTGCAACATACATACATACATTTGTAGCTGCTTCTACTGGTTTCCTTTATGTGAGATAGCACACAGGGAGTCAGGGAAGAATATTTACCCTCCATGTGTATTTGATTTGTTACCTGTGGTAAGCTGCATTGACTACCCCACATTTCTCTTGAATCTTTTTGACAACAATATCTGTAAACTTTTCCAGGTGTTAACAGGTGGTGAAGATGCATATTTTATAGCTTGTGATGGTTGGTTTGGTGTAGCAGATGGAGTTGGTCAGTGGTCATTTGAAGGTAAAAGTAAAACATATGTTTTTCTCAACTACAGTTTTGCTGTGTAACCTTGTGGATGCTTCGAACTCCTGAACATACAAGTTTCCCTCCCATACCTTGTTTCTTACGTTGTGTTCACTTTTGGAAAGTGTTTGTTTGCCAACAGTTACCGTCACTGTTAGATGCTCAGAGCTATGTTTTACCCTAAATAACTCACAATAGCAAATTTTCTTGTCCACCATGCATGCGTTATACTTGTGAGAGTTACAGTTGATCACTTGCCATCAACAGAAATTTGGAACAACCGGAGCCATTAGTGGAAAATAGTATAGGCATTGTTGACCACAGTGAATGCTATTAATCGCTATGAGTGATGACCTACAAGTTACAACCACGTGAAGAATTTTTTAAGTCCAACACTGGTGGCATATTTAATATCTATGGGGTGCAGAATATTTGTATGAGAAGTAAAATGTTGAAGTTTAGCAAATTTTGGCATTGTGAAATAAGTTCATAACAACATTATATGACAGACTCGCTTATTTTCAAATACTACAGTAAGGCTCGAAAGGTCATTAGGAGGTGTAGGAAGTCCCAGTAAAGTTCAGATGACGAGATCAAAGTTGATAGGGACGAGATAATGATTATCAACCTATACAATGACAGCTTCATTCCTTTTATTTTCATGTTTGATCTACACTGTAAATGAGCAATTATCTGCTGATCTACACTGTAAATGAGCAATTATCTGCTTGATAATGATTTGTGAAATTGCCATTGTGTCAGCCGGTGGCTCAACCAAATGTGGACAAGGACCCTAAGGATTAGCTAAGAACAACATATTGACATGTAAACAGAACAAAATTACAGGGATAGACATGAAAATAGGCCCAAATTGCATGTCCTAATCCAGTTTGCCTCAAATGTCACTGTACATGCTCTTCAGCAATGAGGAGGAGAAGAAAATTATGTAGGGAGATTGGGAACTAAAGAAACAAAGGAAATCGTGGCCCTAAATTCGATTTGATGTGGTAATATTCAAATATCATTGCATACAAGCACAACAGTATTTGCTATGCCACAAACTATATCACATATATCTACTGGAAATGCTCCAATTTAGCGGTCAGTTAATGAGTTCATATGTGCTATTGAAGTATCTGAACGAAATACAGTATAGATTTCTGGCAAATGTATTTCTTATATTTAGCTTCATTAATTTTGCACCAACTGTGGATTTTATCTTTCATCATTCTCTGTTATCCTCAGGAATATGATCACTTATAATTGTTGATGTGACTTTTGTTCTCAGGAATCAATGCAGGGCTGTATGCGAGAGAACTAATGGATAGTTGCAAAAAGATTGTTATGGGGAGTCAAGGTGCTCCAGGGATGAGACCCGAAGAAGTTCTTTCTAAGGCTGCAGATGAAGCACGGTCCCCTGGTTCTTCCACTGTTTTGGTTGCTCACTTTGATGGGCAGGTACATTTTTTTTCTTATTTCTTCATGGTTAATTTAAATATATTTGTGCTTATCGACTCATTGACATGACAGGTCCTTCATGCATCCAATATTGGAGATTCTGGATTACTAGTCATAAGAAATGGAGAAATATATAAAAAAACAAACCCGATGACTTATGGTTTCAATTTTCCCTTGCAAATTGAAAAGGGTGATGATCCTTTAAAACTTGTACAGGTGCCATATCACTTGCCCCATTGCCCTCACTCTGCTGCTACTGATTTCCTCTTGCGAGCTTTATCAGATTTTTAACATAGAATTTTCCTCTTTATTCGCAGAGATATACCTTCGATCTACAAGAAGGTGATGTTATTGTAACAGCCACAGATGGTCTTTTCGACAACGTTTATGAGCAAGAAGTAGCGGCCGTCATCTCCAAATCATTAGAAGCCGATCTCAAACCCACGGTCAGAACCTAATAAACCCCTCTTTCTAGGAAAGAACGGAGCCTAATGAACCCACCGCATACAAAACTGGCAACTAAGGATTATCCTGACATGATTGTTTTGTGTAACATGGCAGGAGATTGCCGAGTTCCTGGCTGCTAGAGCGAAGGAAGTGGGGAGGTCCGGATGCGGGAGAAGCCCATTCTCCGACGCGGCGCTCTCAGCTGGGTACCTGGGTTACCATGGTGGCAAGTTGGATGATGTAACAGTTGTTGTATCCATTGTTCGGAAATCTGAAATTTAAACCACAAAGAACTCTCTTCTACTAAGTGCAGCTCCGAGATTTTGCTACAGCTGCGCACGCTGGCAAATGCCCATGGGTAGTTTGTGCTTCAAGAGCACGCACGACTCTGAGCTACGCCTAGCCCCACGTGTACGCATGGTAAGTTGTATCTATCGTGGTCTTCTGCCTGTTCTGGACGAGCTGTTTTGACACTGCTCAGTTGCTCACCGTGTTTTTGGCTCATAAATTTGACGTATTCAGTTGTAATGTTGCAATCCAACAGCGACAGAAAGCCGTATGTTAACACTCGAAAGATTATTGTGCATGGCAATGAAATGTTCATGAGCAATGCTCGTTTAAACGTGTAAAATCAAACGGAAACTCTTGAGAAAGACACATCTCGGTACAGGCAACAACAATGCGATCTCATGTGCGTCAGGCAGGCTCACAAGGCGCGGTACGCGAGCAGCGTCGCGGCTGCAGCTACAGTGCCCAAAAAGACGTGTGTTGACGCCGGGAAGGTGGCTGCAGCGGAACGCGACGGGGATGGAGCTTGAGTCGTGGAGTCGCTTCGGGTTCCTGCTGGTGATGCCGAAGGCGTTGACGACGGCGACGACCCTCCGAAAAACGGAGCGGGAGCTGGAAGAACGTCAAGGTTAACAGGTGGAACGTCTTTTTTTTTATCTAAAATGCAGAAATATGAGCAGTTTGACTCAAAAAAGATTGTGCTCCTGTTACTCCAATTTTCTACAAGTTCGCATGTTTGGAATCAAAGTCACTTTTGGCACTGTTTCGTACCGTATTTATAAAAATAGCAGTATGTGCACCGTATTGACAAAAATATAGTTTTTACCGTCCGGCGACCTGGCGGCAGCGCCCGTGAGCCGACGCGTGGTGCTGCCGCCGGCGGTAGACGCCTGCCGCCTGGGGGTTGGACGGCAGGCAGCCTGCCACCCAGGGAAGAGACGACAAACGAGCTCTAAAAATTTTATGAGTTTTTACATATAGCAAACGAGTTTAAAAAATTATGAAATTTTATGTGAATCCTCCCGATGCAGTAATAGTTATTATGTAATTTTTTGAGAATTTTATTCGGTCCGAATTAGCCACATTTGTTTGGATTAACTTAAACAACATTCGCTATGAATAAAATTTCTCAAAAATTACACTGCGAGGAACGTTGTGTCAGGAGGCTATACATAAATTTTCGTAATTTTTTGAACTTATTTCTTATATTTAAAAATCCAAACAAACATTAAACAAAAAAATTAGATAGGTAATTAGGCCGCTAATTAGCTGGCCTAATTACCTGTCGCCTGGGGGCTTGGCGGCAGGCTACCTGCCGGCTGCCGTCCAACCCTCAGGCGGCAGGCGCCACGCGTCGCCTCGCGGGCGCTGCCGTCCGATCGTCGAACGGCAAAAACAATATTTTTGTCAATACGATATACATACTGTTATTTTTGTAAATGTGGTGCAAAACAGTATCAAAAGTGACTTTGATTCCACGTGTTTGATAGGAGTATAAGCTGATTGCAGAAGAACATGAATATACGTCGACTAATATATGCGGAATTAGAACAAAGAACAATAAGGGAAGCAAGCGAACATACCTGGAGCCCCATCAGTAACGCCCGGAATGGAAACTGCAACAGCGCAAGAACGAGATCATTAGAAAACAATTCCAACAGGTTGCTAAACTAACAAACAAACCTCACAATTGCAAAGAAACAAAACGTCAAGAAGTTCCCAGGCAATTGGCCTCAATAAATACGTACAAGACACAACTCCACAGAGATACATACATGGATTGAAAACCTGAAAACTAAGCCAAGGGGATAGACGATCGATCGGAGAGGGAAGGAAAAAACGAAGAATTAACTTACGGTGGCACTTGCTGAAAGGGGGCGTCTTGACCTTGCAGGCGGAGGGCAGCTGCAGGGCCTTGGTCATGTTGAGCGTGACGCCGAAGTTCTGGCTGCCCTGGAAGGCCTGGCAGAGGCAGGCCACCTCCTTCCTCACCACGTCCTTGAGCCCCGAGCAGCACGACTCGTCGGGCTTCGCCACCGTGCTCCCCTCCTGCACGTAGCTCAGGCACCCCGCCAGGCTCAGCAGCGCGTCCGTGCAGTCCACGGACGGCGCGGGTGCACCCGCGTTGCCGCCGCTTGCACCGTCGACGTGTACCGTGGCTAGCGTTGAGAGGAGAAGCAGCGATGACCATGCCATGGCCGTGGTCTTAGCCGCCGCCGCCGCCATCCTTGCCGCCTTGCTGCTGCTGATCAATGTACTACTACTGCTACTGACCGGCGCTAGCTGTAGCTGTACTAGCACTAGAAAGATTTGCTTGGCGTGTAGATGGTGGTGTGGGAATGACAGGAGGTGGGAGAGGGGTTTATGTGGCGATGGACTGCCACCACTGCACCACACTGCACTAGTGGGATGTTTGGTTGGTTGTACACTGTGCTCTCACTGACAAATGACAAAAATGGAACCCATCCTAACTACTGCCGACTAGTCTAAGAAAATGGCGCCATGCCATGGCTAGTGGGAGACTGGAGGTACACTTGTCTCGTTCTGGTCCCAGGCACTAGAGTTCAGTGCGCGTGGACGGTGCACAGCACACTGGTGATGAACCGGTGAGTGGCGTTTAAACAAGGGGCGTGCCTGAAATGATGATTGATGAAGTGCTTTGTGCTGTGGGGGCGAGCCAACCGAGCGGAATGAGTCTAGCTTTCAAAAACGGTGATGATCCCAATTCCATGGGAGGATGGCAAGAACTCATTTTTTTTCTCCCCTTTCAAAATTCTTCTGTTCTGAAACTCCAAGGGGCTTGTGCTATGTTGTGCAGCAGAAAGGAGTCTTCTTGATTGTCAAAGTAATGAACCATCCCACAGACAAGTACACACATGATATGTAATCCATTGTCAAGAGGACAGACGCCAAATACAACAAGCGCACCCAGGATTTATAAACCATTGGGTAGGAGAACAGAGACCAAGTGTAGTGTTTAGCAAGACACTGTTGAGGGGAGAGAGAAATGGAGGACACCACCGGCCGGCGATCGACAAAGTGGGCTTTTGGATAGCTGGGCGGTGGCACGGGAGAAAAAGACCTCAAACAGCATCTCTTTGGGTCCGAGGTCTGGACGCACCGCCATGGCCTAATGGCTGCTTACGCTGCCACGACGATTTGCTAACGTCACGGTCAAGCAAGCACGTTCGCACATTCACAAACACAACATGTCGCTATTGCAAGATGCAAATTTGACATTACACCCCCAAAAGAGAGAAGAGGTGCAATGTTCATAGAGAAGAAAACGAAAGAAAAAATGGTTGTGAACAAGGCGTCCACTTTTCTTCTGTAGCGTCGCGATGAACCCATTAGCAAAGTACAAGCAAAATAACAACTACTTTTTTAGATTGGAACACAACTACTACTCTGATATCTTGTGATAACACTAACAACTAATTGAATCCGCTAAGCAAAGGAAAACGGAAGAGCTAAAATAGAGCGACAGCGAGCGCTGCGCTAATCACCACGGCTCCCATGGGAGCAGCTAGATTGGGGGCACCGGAAGCCGGCGTGGCAGTCAGCGTGCTCGGCGGTGCTGAAGCAGGCGGTGGAGAGCCCAGGGCGAGCGGCGGTCCGACCGGCGCTGGACTTCGCGGTAACGGGAGCACCGGAGCTGCAAACCATTTGTGAACAACGCGTGCGTTAGGATCCAGGAATGCACATTCTCTACTTCCGGGCCAGTTTAAGATCAATCTGACCCAACTCAAAAACTTTTCTGTTTTTCTTCTGTAGGAATCTTTAGCTAGCACATTTGTCAAATTAATAACGGCAATGCCAAGATTGAGCAGTTCTGTACATTTATTTTTGTGTATACGAGGACGTAATAATATTGAAGAATATGATCGTGGCGTACCAGGTTCGGGTGGTGCCAACGCAGGGGGCTGTGTAGTGGGAGCTGCACAACAAATCAGCAAAGCAATTGAGATTTTTTTTTTTTGTTCGAGTGGAAAGCAACGGAGAATTACTAAAAAAGTAGTAAATGCAAAGAGAAGCCCGAGTGGGCTGATTTGGAGTACAAATGGTAGCCCAAGATGAACAAACGGGCCCGTTCAATCCGCCCGTAAGCCCGGCCGTCGAAACCATCGGACGCGCCACACAAACAGTTGAAAAAAGGTCCAGAGCTTATTCTTTTTAGATGCGGTTTATGATTTTTGATTGTGATTTATGATTTTTAAACTGTTCATACGAGAGATTATATAGTAACAGAAACTCACATGTAATTTTATCAATATAAATGAAGTCAGTACAATATATATACTATATAATTAATTGATAGACCTTATTTTAAAAATACATTACGTTTAAAAGCTTGTTAATATAAAAAAAGATAAAAACAAAAGCTAAAAGCTGAAAAACAAGGGGCTCTAATCTAATCTACAAGTTCACCGTGGTTGTGGATGGCGCGCGTTACGTACCGGGCGTGGGCGGGAGTGGCATTGGAGGCGCGGGCAGTGCGGGAGGGAGAGCCGGCGCGGGAGCGAGCGGGCCCGGCAGAACCGGGGTGGCGGGCAGGGGAGACGGTGACGGCACGGGCGCCCCGGGCCCGGAAGGCGCCTCCACGGGCGGAATTGACGGAGTAGTGGGCGTCGGAACGGCCGGAATAGTGGGCGATGGCACGGGCGGGTTCGACGGTGCAGCGGTGGGCGGAGCCGCCTCCTCGCGCGACACCGCGAGGCCGCGCCGCAGCATCACATCTGCAGCAACGGAGAATAAGAACACCAGAGGTGAGCACGAAATCTCACCAGATTACATGGCGGGTAAGCTAACAATCGCCGAGCTTGCCACCAGCAATCAAATCAAAACACAAACACGACTACACGAGCACCGATCGAATCCTCTCACTAGCAGATACAGCGTACGTAAAAGCAAAGTGATGGTCAGATATCACAAAGACAAAAGAAAGGAACTCATGTACGCTTTCAGAGTGTGTAGTACTCACAGGATTCAGCGACGGCGGCGGCACAGAGCACCAACGCCAAGACGGCGATGCTCTTCTCTAGTAGTTTTGCCATGGCGCGCGGCGAGGCTGGCAGGGTTGGCCTAGGTTAGATGTCCCTGTCGTGCGTACACAGTCGTTTGGAACGTGGACGTACGTGCCCTATATATAGGGATATAGGGATAGAGCGAAACGAGGTGGCCTACCTCAATCCTCAAGTTAACCTAAATTTTTGTTTGCTGCGATTTGCCTCGCCAACAATATGGACGGTATCTGTTGGGAAAATCTGGTTTTGTTACGATATGGTTGTTCGCTCCTTCTCCCTCCGTAAAGATTTTGTTACCGAGTTCCACACGAACCTTCGTGCATCTGTTTTCGCTTTGACCACACGAACCTCTGTAAATTTCGTGGCACTACCAAGTAACGTGAGACAGATTATTTGCATGGACAGAACCACACATTTGATTGCGAACTTCACCGAGAGCCCTACCGTGTCAGGCACTCAGGCACAAACCAATTTTGCGTGCACTATTGCTTCGCGAATTTCTGATGCAGGCCTACTTCAAGTAGCTTATAAGCCAGAGTTTGTGGATTATTTTGCACGGTAATTGATGTTAGCTTATTTTACGTAATTAAATATAAAAAACATTATATCAATATGGGCAATACAAAAAATAAGAGAAAAAACAAAAAAACCCAAAAAAGCCAGAAAAGGCGAAAACCAGAAGTTAGAAGCTGAAAACCGTTTAGAGCAGGGCTTTAAGCATGCTATAGGACGAAAGACGAGAATATAAAACATTGAGCACAAGTCACATATGAACTGAAATTTCCAATCTCTACTAATTAAAAGAACCAATTGATGAGTGGTACATTCTTTCTCCCTTCACACTCCCAAGTTAGTGTGTTTTTATGATGGCCACCCGATCTCGCACATGGAGGCCGATCCGACCATTCATGCGCCCCCGTTCTTGCGCCGTTGCAGAGTTCTCGAGTCATCGCTCCCTATCCCTATCTCCTCTCTTCGCCCCCATTCACCCGAGCGATGCCGCCACTGTCACTCTACCCGCTGGCCTTCCTCTCCTCCCTCTCGTGCTCGCCTCCTCCCTAACTCCTCCCTCACTGTCCCCGTCGCCACCACTCCCTCCCCCTACCTTCCGCTTCCCTATCTCCCCACTTGCTCTCTCCCCGTGCTGACGTGTTCACCCTCTCCCTTAGCTCCAGCCCAAATGCATTATGCAACTTCCTCAAGGATGGCATAGGCGTAGCCGCCTCCTCGCTGCAGATCCTTCAGGCCTCCGCCAACCTGCCCAAGGTCACCAAGCCGCTCCTCCGCCTCCTCTCCGATGTCGTCCCCATCTACCTTATCCACCGCCTCCCCTCCAACCCTCCACCTGTCCGGTCGCCCAACCATTCCCCCGACCCTTCTCGCAAGCGGCATGCCGGTGACCGACATCATCTTTTGGCCGTTCCCCATCTGAACCTCTCAGTTCCTCTTCTGTCTGAAGAGGGTGAGGTTTTTTTCCTTTTCTTGCCTAAATTAACCCTCCAAAATTCTAAAATTTATCCTTACATGCATGCTTTTCAGGTTTTCCATCTGATGACCTTGTCATCCATCTAGGTTTAATTGGCATGCATTGCCATTTTGGGAGTTTTGAGGTTGAGCAGCAGGTTGAGACTTCGATGTTTGGCATGGCGCGGTGATCTCACCGGAAGGCAGTGGCACGGTGGGGCGGCGATCGCCGGTAGCCACCGACAATGCTTATTGATTTGCTGAGTTAATTTCTATGTTCAGGTGAGCTACATTAATATTTACCTTTTTGGCAAGAGTGTTTTTTACTTCCTATTTGATCTTTGTAGACCAAGCACTTGGGACTCCTAGATCTCCATCAGTAAGAACGCATATGGATGATAACTGTATGCTTAGTTTACATAATCATCTCTGTAAATGGCGGCACATAAGTTTAAGCAATGGTTGGTGCCGTATAGTTTTGGTGTAAAAACTTGATTGTTGCATTGAGCAACAAAATCTGTGAATGCCATGTGAAATACATCTTCTATTAGTCTACCATCCCATAGAATTAATATTTCATTTTTCCCTTAGCCTTTTTTTGTCTTACAATTTTTCATAGCTGCTTTTTTATTAATTTGATTTGCGTACTATCTTGCCAGACTGCTACCATTACAACTGTTGTTCATTGTCATGAAAGGTAAATTCTCGATGTTCCCTATCTGTTGTTCTATTATTGTTGTTGTTGACATTTGAATGTTAACTGTTAAAGTGTCTTTTCTTTGTGTTATAGTAACAGCTACACATTTCAAACCTTTCGCTCACTTTATTCATTATGTTATGGTAACAGATATGCATTCCAAGCCTTCTGCTCAATGTAGTTCTGATTTCCATCATTGCATCATACTTTACACAATCTATAGATTTATTTACATGGCTAATCAGGTTTTAATGCTTTCAATATATCCTTTTAATGAACAATGGCATCTACACACTTGCCTACATGATCCCTTCTTTACAAATAAATGTTTAAATAATAGCATGCTTTATGAATAGAAGATGGGTGAGAAAATGCACTTCTTGGAGTTTATGTCATACAAATAATTCTTTCTATCCATGATTTCTCAAAATATATGAACCACTAATGCAACGTAATATATTTTAGCTTCTGCCAATTGTATGCTACATCTAGATGCACTCTGTATATCAAACTTTAGTACCTGCTAATGACCTATTTGGTCACAAGCAAGTAGATTCATGGCGTAATAATATATGGACAAATTTGGATCTTCTTCTTTTCTTTTGCAGGTTCATGGTCAAATGCATGCTACCCAAGGATTAGGGAGTAATTGATTTTTTAATTAGATTGGAACTCATCTAACTTGAATCTCATTACACTTTCGATAAATATTGTTACATAATGAATTTTATGTTGCTATAAAAATTGGGTTACATAACTTGAATAAAATGCGGCCATTCTAGGCCTATGGTTCGAAAACTTCTTCATCTTCAACTACATGTTCCCCTCATGCCCCTGCTTCCTCTTCACCAACCCTGGCGACCACCTCTTCCACCCCGTTGGCCTCACCTTCTTCCCCAACTTTCTCTGCTACTACTGCTACCCCTCAGCACTACACAATGTGGATTCTTTGGTCTGAAATTTTTGATTTGGATGGGCAATAGTTGTGGTAAGTTAGGCTGCTTACAATATTTGAATATCTCATTTTATTCTATCACTTGCATTTTGGAGGGGTAGCGAGAGCTTCTTAATTTTGCCCTTTTATTTCCCCTCTACACAGCAACGTGAGATGTTCCATTGTTTGATTTTCAGTGTCGCATATGCTTCAGTACCAGTGTTACTATTGCTGCTGTAATGTGATACCACCATATATTTTATCTTGCTCAACAAAAAATTGAGTGACAATTTATAATGCATCCACATCCACATCCACTTGCACTATAAAAAGATCAATAACACATCAATTTTGTTGTGGTAATTATTCAAGGTGGTCTTCCAATGCATGTAGCAACGCGTGGCCTCTACAACTTGAAGCCTCTGACTGTATTTGTACCACCATGCATTAGGGATGATATCAAGGAGCTACTTTAGATCCATTGTAGAATGAATCCAGTTGATCTAGAAGTTGAATTAGTTGCACTTGATTTGGGTATAGAGATCATTTCACCATTATCTTGTGTGCTTTCTCCTCGTTTGCTTCTTATAATGCAACAATTTCTTTCAAGAGGGACATATGAAATATGTAATGGCCTTGATGTCAGACCATTTCAAACTTAACATGCTATACCCAACCAGGTACCACCCCTTAAATCAATTGAACAATTAGAGTTAGCACGCATGCACATTTTTGTTGCGATGCCTCCTCTTCTGGGGTTAGGCTATGTTGGCTGTAGAAACTATTGTCAATTTTTATTAATGTAAAATGGTTGTCTCTAGATTGAGCAAATAAGCCAAACTACATTGACAAAAAATCTATTTAGATTTCCTGTTTTCTACTTTCTGTGTGATCTCTGCTTTTGTAAGTGGTGTTTTTGGTTCAATAAAACCATTTTTCGGCATTGCCCATGATGATGGCTATCAAAAGGTAGAGTTTTCAGTTTTTGGCTTTTAGATGGACAAATGTAGCAATTAAGTGTGCGGTGCATTGCTAATAGATGGTGAAATAATTCTTGACTCCTATATTTGTAGATGCATGACTTAGTCCAATCCTTTGTGAGCTGCTAATATTCGCATACAAGCTAAGAAATATCGCTTGTTTGCAGGTATGCTCATGGTGTCTCCTCTCTACACTCATACAACATAGAAGCTATAGATGATTGACTCTTTAGGATAATAGCCATCTGTTTTTGTTCGCTGCGAGGTAGCGTGTGTGAGAATGGGCAGGGACTAGTGAACATTTTCTGTTTCATAGATCTGATGGTGTAATAACTTGATATGCTCTTTGGTAAAAAAAAAAGTGCCTAGCCCTAGCACATTTATGAAGTAGACATTACTTGCAAGTATATTCATCATACATTTTAGACAACACAAATATGCATGGCAAACAAATCAAAGGATCTGTTTTTTGGGCAGCGGCTGATGGCTTTTAGTTGCGTTTTTTAATACGACAATGGATGGCTAAGACAGCGACATGGACAGTGCATATGGTTTTAGGCTCAAAAATCTGTTCGAAGAATCCACTTTAAAAAATCACTGTTTATTTCAACTTTGGGAAACCAAAAGCCAAAAGAAAGAAAAAAAGGTTATGACGAGTCACCCTAACTCATGCTGCAGCTTTTTGTGGCTGCATGCGTAGGACATCGTGGGTAGTGGTGCAATCGGAGCTGATACGGATGGATATCACTTATCCTGTATCCTATTCCATATTTTTTCATTAGAGTCAGAGTTTGATATGGATAATGTTGGATATCTATTTCTCCATTCTGTATCCGCTCCATAATCTTTCGGACGGTCGATCGGACAGAAATTATCCACTTCTTTGCACAGGACATTGGACAATATGGTATAATCAGAGCGAACATGGAGAAACTAATTACTGAGATGTTGAAGGAATAACACTTAGTACTTCCGCTTATTTAGATGTGATAATTTGCCTATATATTATTTTGTTTCTAGGTGAAGTCACAACAGACTTCCTCGCATCACTTGACATACGAATATATACGGACGGATACCACTTATTCCGTATCCTATTCCATATTTTTTCTTCAGAGTCGGAGTCAGATATGAATAGTGCCAGATACCCATTTGCCCCTTTCGTATTTGTTTCGTATACCTTCGGTCGATCGGACGGACGAAAATTATTTACTTCATTTGTACCTCTAATTGTGGGCACGATCGAGCAGCTGCTGGATGCAGTGTGCGCAGTTCAGCCCATGACACTTGCAACCCTTAAACAAGAATTTTGAATGGGCCAGACTTCAATACATCCTTTTTCCTCAATTGTGTATGCAAGCCCATTTGCCCACTAACAACAAATGCTATAACTCAAGCCCACAAACTTGCTACTTGTTTTTTTGTGTGTGTTGGGTGGGGGGTGGGTGTTTATAATTGCTACTCGATTCTGTGCATAATTACGTGTGCCTATTAAACCTTACCCGTCTGAAAAATCCGTCTCGTTCTGTTGTTCTAGAGATGTCTGCGATTATCTCCAATCTCCATACCCATCTAGAGTCCACCCAAATCAAAAATTGAATTCAACAACCCGTTTACATTACATGTAGGAGATCCATCTCTATCCAACTTTCGCATTCAGGAGTTTATTTTCACAGGCCATTAGAGATCTGACTCCAAATCTCCAACCATTGATGACGCTTTAATCCGCCTCAGTTGTACCCAATCTATCCTATCCACCCGTAGGGGTGCAAATGGATTGGGTTAATCCCGACCGATCCGGTACTGAATCCGGTCGATACCGGATTCGGGAAGGGAATTTGGTATCCGGTCGGATTCGGATTCGGATAATTCATGTCGGATTCGAATTCAGATTCGGGAGAGTTGTTATCCGACCAAATAGTTTCGGTATTCGGATACTGGATAATTATCTGGTCGGATATCCAGTCGGATATTCGGTCGGATATTCGGTCGGATATCTGGTAAGAGCTAAGAATTCACCTTTTATTTTCCTAGTATTTGTTTTTTTGTCATGTTGGTTGGTTGAGGTGTGCAGTGTATAGAAAGTTTTCCTGGATCGTGCAAGCTTAAGTTCTCTAAAAAGAATATGACATTCAGTTGTGGCAACTATAAATATACAAATACTAAAATAGTGTTTTATTTCTAATTCTGCTGCTTGTGCAATTGGAATCTTAAATTTGCTCATTAAGATCACTCTTCCTAGGTAATGGAATGAAAAACATGTAATCAGAGTATTATTAAACGATGAACTTTGGCATGCTTCAGTAAATGAACAGGTAAATTTGTCAAAAGTCTATTATCCTCAATTATCTACTGTCTTTACCTTAATTTAGTAAAATTTCTTTAACTTAGAAAAAGAAAATGTTGTCCATCAAGAATCAAGATTCATCTTAAAATACCATACCTCAATAGGCAATTTTGGGGGGAACACTATAACATCTTCGGCTGATGAATTATAATCACTATTATGTACTTATGTCTAACAGTTTAAGGCTTGAAGTGATGGTGGTATTGTTTAGCATATGTTTCTTTCCGTATGCACGTACTATCCGTCTACATTATCCATTTTCGATCCGAAACCATCAAGTATCCGTTCCGGCGGCACCGCATTCGAAATTCCGAATACTCCGAATTCGTATTCGTATCTGGTTGTACCGTATCCGACCCCAATCCGAGAAAAAATATAGGTTAGGATACGGTATGAGCAATATCCATCCGAATCCGACCCGATTGCACCCCTATCCACCTGTTGCCCCACGCCCAAAGCTGGACTCGCTATTTTTGTTACATTCTAAATAGTTTTTGATTTTTAATTTTAAAAATTAGCTTTTCAACGAAGTAATTTTTAAGATAGTTTTTATAAGCTGTTAGTAAAAGTTATTATAGTAGTTGCTTGTTCTCAATGCAAGTGACCTTTACTCCTTTAATCTCTCTTACAATCAGTTAAAAATCATAGTCAAAAGGCAAAAACCAAAAGCAATATCACTTTTGGACATGACATTTATTAAGGAGGCGTTTAAAGTGGATTTTATTGATGGGCCTCTTCTTTTTAGATTCTAAAAACTATTTTTCTTCTTTTTTACAATAACTATCTTTCAAATAGATTATTTTTCAAAACGAGCTTTACAAATTAATTACAGTATACATTATAGATATTTCATTTATATTAGCTAAAACCGCACTCTATACTCGCTCTTACGAACAACAAAAGCTATAAGCCAAAGCAAAAAAAACATGTTTGATATCTTTTAGTTATAACTTTTGACTGATGGTTTTTAGTGGTTTTTTTAGTTTGGAAGCTATTATTTGTTTTTTTTCCCAACAAAAGAAACGCAGAGTCAAGGCTCAAGAGCCGTTTTGAACAGTAACTTGTTTCGAGTTCGAGTTTTTGTCTTTACGCACGGCCGGCCCGCACGCTGCAGAAGACAGAGGAGTGCTTTCCTCCTCTGAAGTCTCCGCCTCGGCCTCGCTCCCTCCGGCCCGACCGACCACACAAAAAGCCCCACCCATCCCTACCTCTTCCCCGCTCTCGCTCGCCTCCTCCGATCTCTACTCCGACTGCTCGACGCGCCGCTCCCCCTCCACCGCCGCCGCCGCTGGAGATCCATCCGGAGTATATAGTTCCTTTGTTTTTCTCGGTAAGCTCCAATCCCTAACCCCTCCCTGCGGTTTCATCAATCGAATCAGTCTGCCTGCGAGATTCCGCTCGGAGCAGTTGCAGTCTTGCAGACTTGGTTTCTGCACGCCGATGCGCTAATGCTGTAGCTTCTCTTGCTCCGCGGCAGGGGGAGCGAGCAGTGGCTCGGTTCGGCGTTGAGTTGATGGTACAATGAGCTGGCCCAACACCCGCAATAAGAACAAGAGGCCGCGGGCCGATGAGTCCGAGAACCCGTCCTATGCTGTTCTCAAGTATGCACGCATTGCCTTCTTCCTTGGTCGAAAGCTCTATTTTAGTTGATAGGGTGGCCGTGAGGTTCTGTTGATGTTTTTTTGTTTTGTTTGGGTCTATGCCTGTTATGCAGGAAGATACATTCCACTGGCGCGATCACCAAAAGCGATATTCGGCAGCTGTATATGGTGTGGAAGCCGGTTTGCCATGCCTGCCATGGGAACTCCAAGGACTCGCCCAATTGTTTCTGCGGATTGATCCCCACCGCCAATGGGGTGAGGAAAACCGGCCTGTGGCAGAAAATGAGTGAGATTGTCCGTGGTCTCGGTCCTAATCCATCCAAGGACCTTCGTGATTCCACCGAGACGCCTGCTGGATTGACTAACCTGGGTGCTACCTGTTACGCGAATAGCATACTTCAGTGCCTTTATATGAACACCTCCTTCCGCACTGGCATTTTCGCTCTGGAGCCTGACATCTTGAAGAAGCACCCTGTTCTGGATCAGCTGGCTCGGTTGTTTGCACAGCTACACTCCAGCAAAATGGCATTCATTGATTCGACGCCTTTTATCAAGACGTTAGAATTAGACAATGGTGTCCAGCAGGACAGCCATGAATTTCTCACCTTGTTTTTGTCTCTGCTCGAACGTTCGTTAAGTCACTCCAAGGTCCCTTGTGCTAGAACTGTTGTGCAACATTTGTTTCGTGGGAGTGTGTCACATGTGACTCGGTACGGTAAACGCCATACGCATTTGAAATAGGCTTTTAGTGTTCTTTTAGTGGTTTCAAGGTTGGATTTTGGAAATGGAAGGGCACTAAGCTTTTAGTTTCTTGAAGGTTCTTCATTTCAGGGTTATCACCGGGTGTCGTTTTCTGTGCTATCATTTGCTCAAATACACTATTTTTTTATTATATTATAATTTCTGCCATAGAAGTACCACAAAAATGCTTAGTTTATGAATCTAGTATACCAGATGGTTGCCTTGTTAAACAACATAAAACCAGTTAACTAGATATGAAGTCTTTTGAACTTGAGTCTTATTTCGCTGAACCTGGTGCTTAAGACAAGCTATGTGTGCAGGCAGATTTCTGTGATTTTGTAATCGGATTGGTTACTCAGGTACTTAGTTAGGAAGAGATCAAGTAGACTTGTGCTTTCTGTTAGCAAGATCTTTGTTTTCTATGTACTATACTGTATTCACAATTTCACATTCCACAGCCTGCACATATCAGAGTGAACGATATGCATAGTTCATGCTACTGGCTTATTTTGTGGATAACTAATGTTTAGACATCATATGCTTAAGGTGCTCATCATGCGGAAGGGATTCTGAAGCATCTTCAAAAATGGAAGACTTCTATGAACTGGAGCTGAATATTAAAGGTTTAAATAATTTGGGAAAAAGTTTGGATGACTACTTGAGTGTGGAGGCACTGGATGGGGAGAACCAATACTTCTGTGAGTCATGTCAGAAAAGGGTAGACGCTACCCGTTGCATAAAACTTCGCACACTCCCCCCTGTTGTTAATTTTCAGCTCAAGCGTTATGTATTCCTCCCAAAGGTGATATACCTTGATCTAATGCTCGTCCATTGTTTTGTTGCTATACATTCCGTCCGCTTCTTCTTTCCTGTGTGTTCTTCCTCTCTTTTTGTGCAACAAATTTGTCTAACTTGTTTCATCCCCAGACAACAACGAAGAAAAAGATTTCTTCAACATTCAGTTTCCCAGGACAACTAGATATGGGAAAACGGTTGTCAAACCCTTCATCTAGTTATACTTATGACCTGGCTGCTATTTTGATTCACAAGGGCAGTGCTGCTAATAGTGGGCACTATGTGGCACATATAAAGGATGAAAGCAATAGTCAGTGGTGGGAGTTTGATGATGAGCAGGTATCCAAACTTGGTTTTCACCCTTTTGGTGAAAAACCAGGAAAGTCATCTAATAAAGCTGATCAGAAATCCCAGGGTATTTCTACAGCAGGTTCTATTGGAAATGATAATAACAGTAGCTACCATGAGGCTGCACCGACTTCTTCTATGGGAGAGATGTTTTCTTCTACAGATGCTTACATGCTGATGTACAAACGTTCCAGTAAGGGTGAGAATGTTACTGAAAGCAATAGTATTGTGGAAACCAATAATAATTCACTTCCACGCCATTTTGTGAATGAAATTGATGAATTAAATGCATCATATACAAAGGCATGTGAGGAATATCAAAGTAAGAAAGACAGCCATTTGGCACATATAACAGAGAGGCGCCAAGAAGTAAAATCTGTTCTGATAGAAGCACCTGCTAATCCAGAGGATTATTCATATTTTTGGATTTCAACAGACTGGCTTCGCCAATGGGCAGATAATGTTGCTCCTCCCTCGTGAGTTTATTGGAGAGTTTTTTTTTGTTTTATTTGCTGTCTTCTTTTTCCCTCTATGTTGAAATGCTTGGTTTGTAAAATTGTGGTAGTGTCGCAAAGACACAATCCATGCACATGGTGCTTGTCTCAGTGCAGCAGAAATTCGTAGCTTCTTGTTGCTGTGGCCGCTTTGTATTGTTGTACTGTTAGTTATCAGGGCCAGCACATCTGCTGAATGGTAAATATAAGCTGGATAATCCATATAATCCTGCAATTTGTACTACAAACCAGCAATCATCTGAATAAATCCGTTACATTGATCTATTGGATGAACACAGCATCCATCATGATAGACTGAAGTCATGTAACTGCATTGTCTGTCTGCTACCTCTGGATTTAACATATAATTCATTAGTTATATGGAATGAGCTAGCTGGTCTTGTAGTTAACATCAGCTATTGTTAGTTGCTAATTTTCTTTAAGTTTTTTAAGCTCTAGGTTAGATCAAATTGTCTTTATGTGAGATATATCTTTGGCCATTTTTTTTTGGTAGTGGTTAGCTTTTTGAATCTTTGAGGCTAGTACGGAAAGGGCCTTTAGTTCATCTCAGTGAGTGTCAGCATCATATGTCTAAGCTTAGCACATTTTACCAAATGACTGATAACATGCCTACAGAAATAAGAGTAATCACTAATCAGAAATAAACCATAAATCAATTAAGATCAAGTCCAGAATATAATGATAATCTTTGGTATCTGATCCCTTGTGGCACAATCATCCTTAGTTTTCGTGCAATATATGTGCTCTCTGCGATATTAAGTGCTATATGTAGCATTTCTTCAGAATGTTTCCCGCTGGATTTTTGTATGGCTGCGTTGTATGTTTTGCTCCTTGTTACATATATATTCCTAATGAAGGTATCCTTTGGGTATTCCTTACAGAATCCAAATATAGCCTCATTATAACTGTATTTTGTTTCTGCAGTTCCATTGGCAATATTCCAATTCAATGTGAACATGGAAAGGTTCCAGCGTCTAAAGTCACATCCATGAAGCGATTATCTGCTGGAGCTTGGCAGAAGCTATTTTCTAAAGTAAGAAACTTCTCCACTTCTTTGTTTTCATTTCTTAGAATCATTTGCCTCAGATTGCTCGGTTATTCTTGAGAATGTAATAGATAGTTATTTGTAAAAATACAATATTGTGTGCTCAGTTCTATTGCTTCTGCATTATTCTTGATGAATATTATTTGTGTTGTTATTGCAAAAATACTAGTACGGAGGGGGACCAATATTCAGCAGTGATGATTTTTGCATGGAGTGTCTCAAGGATGGAGCAAAAAGTGCAGTATCTACTGATAACTATCGTGATCGAAAAGCATCATTACAAAATCTTGCAGAAGCAGCACTTGCTGGAAGTAGTCCAGATGGTCCTTCTTACTTTGTTTCTAAGGCATGGTATGGGAAGTACATCCTTGTCTCAATTTATAATCTTGGTTCTGTATGTGACTTGTGGAAGCTAATATTTTTGGCCCACTTAGGATTATTCTCCTCACCTACTGCCTTTGTGGGAACTATATGCATAATATATTCTGCTTATAGCCCTTTCAATCTCTTTTATAGTGAAGTACTGTAGTGTATCTATGTAAGAGTCACCTTCAAAGTTTATAATTTGCGTTTACCTTTTACCCTTTAGAGGTTTTTGCTCAGTGTTAACTGTCGCTTTGAGCAATACTGCATTCATGTTCCGACATGTTATATTATGTCATGCGCTAGCAATATTTTGTCTTGTAGATGGACAATGTATTACCACAATGTGGTCAATCATCATAGTTTTCTTGATAGAGTTTTTGCACCTTAACTAGTTGTAGCCTAAGAATTTCTTGCAGTTATGTTATTTGTTTAGCTTTGCACTACTCCATGCATGCCGCACTGAATGATGCTTCTCTCTATGTTACTCTCACGCAGATTCTTTTTCCCACCGTCCTTTGGTTGTCCCAGTGGTTGCATCTTGTCAGTTGTCACCAAATTGCAGCTATGCAGTCTAGTCTTATCCTGATCCTTTTTGCTGTTTGCTCCTAGGTTGAACCAATGGTTGCGCAGAAAAAATGTGGATATCCCTTCTGATGCTGATAATGGACCAACAAATGCTCTAAGATGCCCCCATGGGGAACTTCTTCCAGAGCACGCTCAAGGGGCAAAACGGGTATCTGTGCCAGAGATCCTCTGGTTATTTCTCTATGAAACCATCTGTGCAAGGAAGGCTGATGATATTGTAGCTTTTCCGTCAGATTGCCAACCATGCGAAATCTGCAGCAAGGAATTGTCAGTTGTTGCTTCCGTTGAGGATAATCTTAGGTAAGATAAGAATGTGAGACAATGAATTGTTCAATGTCGGATAATAGATTGTTCACTTAATGTTCATGGCTAATATTATTTTTTTCTGCATGGTGTTTGACTTTGCAGAGCGGTGAAACTCAAGCAGCGACAGAGCCATGAAAAGTTAATATCTGGGAAAAGTGTTGCACTTAATCCTGAGCAAACATACTACTTGGTTCCTTCCTCATGGTTGTCAGAATGGAGAGCTTACATTACAGCGACTGGGAAAAATGTTTCTTTGTTACCAGAACCTCAAAGTCTTGAAGCTACTGTCAATTCACTTATATGTGAGAAGGTAAACTAACTGAGTCTCTGTTCTACTGAATAAGTTCCACATGCCGATATGCATGTTTGGTTCTGAAGGGCCAGAAAAGAGTGGAACTCTGATATTAGATTTGTGGAGTTAGGTGAGTGCGAAGCTTGTTGTTAGGGAGAAATGGCAACCCTATATAAGTTCTTAGTGGAGATCCAAGTCAGAACTTTCTATTCTCCTATTGCGAGATCATTTTTAGCAGTTTTTATGACACATTGGTGAAGACATGATGACTTTTTTTTTGAGCAGAAAATACAGCAGGGGAGGCCCCCACTGTAAAATAAATTATATTAAAGAAAGGAAAATAAAACTGAATAGTAGGACCACAAAGAAACACCAGGGAGCAACCTGAGGAGGGTTACAAAACGAAAACTAGGCTAGAGCATCTATACAAGCTAGGAAGACAGGGCGTTTTTCCTCACTAAATCTGTGGGCCTGAAGACTAGCCTCTTTACAGAAGGAACTTTTCCAAGAATCAAAGGACGGGCGACCTCTATCAAAGATAAAATTGTTTCTTTGCTTCCAAATTTGCCAAGCAGCTATGGTGAAAATCTCCATAAAGAAGGGGCTTTGAAATTGGAGCTTAGCATGTAGCATCATTGGAAAGAAGTCTTTCGTGAAATCCCAACTAATACCAAAATGATGCCAACAAACTTGACTGAAAGGGCAAATGAAGAACAAATGAAACGCGGACTCCTCAATGCTGCCGTTGCAGAGGACACAATTGTAATTGTTTCCTTGAAGCTTTTGTTTTTTCCTTCTTAGAATATTTCTTGTGTTAAGTCTGTCCATAAGGAGGAGCCAAGTGAAGACCCGAAGTTTATTACAGCATTTGGAGTTCCAAATCCAGAGAAAAGGTGCAGGAGGTTGAATGTTTTTATAGGGCAGATTATAGCACTTGGAGGAGGAGTAGTTCTTGCTTCCCCAAATGTATTCCCAGGAGTCTTTTGAGTTTGAATCAACCTGTAAGTCTTGGATGAGGTCTTGTAAACTTTGAAATTCTTGAAAGGCTTGTTCTGATAAAGGCAGATGAAATTGGGCTTCAAGAGTGTTATTTGATAGGAAACTGGCTACAGAAACGTTCTTGTTTTTGGCAAAGGAAAAAAGCCTTGGAAACTTAGACTCCAAAATATTGTTGTTCCAAAGGTCAGACCAGAAAAGCACTGAAGAGCCATCCCCAATACTGCATTTAGCAATTGCTCTAAAAAGTTCACATAATTTTAGAACATCTCTCCACCAAAAAGAGCCCTTATCAGCAGAAGCATGAGGAACCTGACCAAGAGGATAGTATGCATTCCAAATCAAATTCACCCAAGGAATATCTTTTTTGTTATAGAATTTATCTAGGTGCTTCAAAAGAAGGGCCCTATTTTGGCTTCTGAGATTTATGATTCCCAGCCCTCTTTTTCTTTTTGGCTTTGCACAATTCTTCCAAGCAACCAATGGTTTCGTCTTAGCATTAGAATCAGAACCCCTCCAGAGACAATGACGTCTAGCTCTATCAATGTATTCAATGACTGCAACAGGAACTTCCAAAGTGCACATTGCATAGGTAGGTAAGGAGGAAAGGACAGAATTAACAATCTGAAGTCTCCCAGCATGAGTAAGGAGATTTGAAGTTGCAGTGAGCTTCCTCTCAATTTTACTCATAATAGAGCCATAATGCTCAACCCGAGGTTTTGTAGTTCCCAATGGCAAACCAAGATAGGTGAAGGGTAAAGATTCAAGTTTGCATCCAAAAACACCAGCAAGAATCTGAGCTCTGTTAAGGGAGAGGTTCAAGGGAACAAGGCAAGATTTTTTGTAGTTGACTCTTAGCCCTGTGGATTGAGAAAAGGATTCCAGCAAGCCTTTCAGGGTGAATAATTCCTTTTGTGAAGCTCTCATTATAAGAATTGTGTCATCGGCATATTGAACAATGGGAAGTTGATCCAACTCATAAGAAGGGATAGGCAAATCAAAAAGGCCCTGATGATAGGCCTTGTTGACAATGCATTGAAGCAGGTCAGCAGCAAGCACAAAGAGAAGAGGTGACAAAGGGTCACCCTGTCTAACCCCACGACGACAATGGAAGTGTTTACCAGGCACACCATTTAAAAGGATTGAAGATGAAACAGAAGCAAGAATCCTCTCCACCCAATCAATCCAGGTTTCAGAAAACCCCAAGCTTCTCATCATTAGCAAAATAGCACTATGTTCAATTGTATCAAAGGCTTTTGTAAAGTCTAGTTTCAGAATGATAAGCTCTCTCTTGGAGTGTTGACACTGATAGATGTATTCATAAGCCCATGCTAAACAGTCTTATATCGTTCTGCTTTTAATGAAGCCATATTGATTGATGTGAATCAAGGAATGATTTTAGCCTGAAGCCGATTGGCCAGAAGCTTTGTAATGATTTTAAAGACACCATTAAGAAGAGAGATGGGTCTGAAGTCATTAACACTTGTGGGATTGTGCACCTTGGGGATCAACGTGATGTATGAGCTGTTGATGGCTTCAAGGTTCAAGGATCCATTAAGGAAATCTGCACATAAGGTATAGATATCTTCCTTAATAATGTCCCAGCATTTTTTCAGAAAAAGACCATTAAAGCCATCAGGACCAGGAGCTTTATCCAAGGGCATGTGCTTGATGACTTCATCAATGTCAAAAGTGGAGAAGGGCCTTGAAAGAGAATCAAGGTCATCTTTAGCCTGCACCAGTTGATCAAGCTGATACCACATTGTAGGATTGGAAGAAAATCCCATTCTCTTTTTGAAGTCTTCCAATAACAAGGCAGCCTTTTCATTGTGCTCAGTGATATCTCTTCCATCCTCAGCAGTCAAACTAGTTATGGTATTAATTCTGTATCTTTCAGTGGCAGCAGCGTGAAAGAATTTTGTTCCCTCATCACCCAACTTGGTCCATCTCACAGTGTATCTTTTTTTCCAGTACTCCTTGTAACCAAGTAATTTGAGAATGTGAGCTTTTAGGATTCTTCTAAAATTGACATGATGACTTGTTGAAGAACAGAATTTGTGCCGATTAATTTGCGCAAGGAATTACAATTTTGCACATAACAAGTTGTTTTATCTACCAATAAGGCAGTGTGGTATAACACTTTAGTCACTGAGTGAGGTCCAAGAGTCGTACATACATAATGCTGCTTTTTTACATTCTGATTATGTCTGCCAGCGAACTAATTTAAAACTGCAACAATTTTAACAAGAAATGCTATACATGAGAATGAAATGAGGTCTTAAATTTCACATGTTAACAATCATCCATAACAACCAAATGTGTATGCATCATAACTACCTTGGCATCTGTGGAATGACACATGTTGGTTACTCCTTTTAACTTGCTTAATTGATGTAAGAATTCACAACAAGCTGTTATTTTGGTTACTTCATGTGGGGTTTAATAGAATGTTGTGTAGATTTATTTGTTTACTGAGAGATTGTTTTGTAATTTGATCTTCTTTTTAAATGATGTATGTTGTGGGGGGTAACTAATGCAAGGTTTACATGCTTTGCATATTCATTTTTGGCTTAATTCTATAGGCGAATCCCTTTATTTTGTTGATCGTAATTACTAATTAGCAGTACTGCTACATTTGTTATCTAGTTATTAGGTGTATAAAGCATTTTCTTGTTAAATTTGTTAATTGATCATTCTTCAGCATTCAAGATTGTTGGAAAGGCCTTTGGATCTAGTTTGCAAGCGTGGGAGCATCACTCAGAAAGCATCAAATGTAAGTTCATGCTCTTCAGAGCTTTTCCTTCCTTCTCTCTTCTCTTTTGCCTGTAACTTGAAGAGACTTGTGACCTGTGCCATATAATGACCTTACTATAGATATGTTCCTCTTATATCACACCTTTTCTTTTGGTTAGCTTATTGGAAATCCTTTTTTTTATCTGCTGTCTGTTTTGAGGCTGTCTATAGTGGTATTGCTCATTGTGCCAACTTGCCTATGAGTGTAACATTGTTGTACAATGGTGGCAACAGTTGAAAAACTTAGGCTCAATTTGGCATTGCGATGGCTTTCAAAAAGCACATATTTTATTCTACTTCTGATATCACAGTTAGTTGGGAGCATCTTTTTTGGAGCCATAACAGAATAATCCTACTGCAATTAGTAAAGATTCCTATAACAAACTAGGCTCCACAGCACAACAACTGCAAACTGGCCCTTAAGCTCCAGCTGTAGTTCAGAAGCATGTGTGGATGTCTGCAATCATGTTTTGTTCCTCTTTTTCAAATGTGTGTCATCTCAATGTTCGAACTAGCTTTTACTTGTTTCATAAGGTTTCTGTGGGTCTGGAACAGCAGTGCTAAGGAATGCAAAGGCATCTTAGATAGGAAATGTGAAGCTCTTTTTTTTTTCTCGAAAACGCAGGAGAGCTGCGCTTCATTATATTAAGAAGGAAAAAGGGACGAGAACCCAGTTACAACACACACCACAAACGAAACACTTAAAAGAAACAACCGCGCCAATAAAAACGAAGACAAAAAACGACCCTTCTAAAAAACAGCAATCAAGACCTGTCCATGGGGGTAATCAAGAAGGAGATTCCTCTAGCCCCTGCCATAGACCATAGACGACGCTCATCCCCTGCCACGATCAGGGCTTGAGAAACACTAGGAGTCATACCATCAAACAAACAACGGTTCCGGTGGTTCCATATGATCCAGGCGTCCAATATGATCAGAGAGTTGAGCCCATGTTGGACCATACCACTGGTTGCTTCATTGACTCTCTCCCACCAAGCGTCAAAGAATTGATCCGAAGGTTGAGGAGCAAGAGAGTGAAGCCCGACCTGCCTAAGGAAGATGTACCAAAATTGTCGAGCAAAGACACAGGAAGTGAGGAGGTGATTGATAATTTCTTCTTCCTGGTCACATAATAGGCAATACTCAGGTTTAGGCAGTCCCCGCTTCGCAAGACGATCCGCCGTCCAGCATCGATTATGAGCGACCAACCACAAAAAGAAATGACATTTAGCAGGTGCCCAAGTTCTCCAAATTCTCTCCCAAGGCCTGAACTGAATAGCACCTATAAAAAGGCTCTCATAAGCAGATTTGGCCGAGTATTGCCCACTCGAAGAGAATTGCCAGATGTGTTTATCTTCGACATCAACTTGCATTGTGAAATCCAACAAGAGATCCCAAAGATGCAAGTAATCAATTTAAACTCCCACTGAAAGTGCTCCCTGTAAATCTGAAACCCAGGTTCGGTTTGAGAGGCCTTCTTGAACAGTACGTCTCTGAATTTTTTTCTTTTGAATTATAGCAAATAAGCGGGGAGCCAAATCGGCAATGCATTGCCCATGAATCCAACGATCAGTCCAAAATAAAGTTCGTGAGCCATCACCTATTTCTGTTTTGAGGGCGATCGAGAAGAAGGCTTGGACTTGCCCCGGTACTTCCGTACTTGTATAGGCAGAGTTGCCCAAGGGCGATGAGGCTCCGTTTTTTGCAGCCACACCCATCTCATATCATTGTTGCTTTCTATTGTTCTTGCATTGTCTAACAATCTATTTCATTTGGGCCTTTGTTTGCTGATATGCATTGCGCTCCAAGATGAAGACAAATAATTTGGACATTGTGGGTTAATTATTTTACTTTGTTTTCAGACTGATGGGTTAACTATGATATCAGAATCTGATTGGAGATTATTCTCTGAGGAGTGGAATGTAACACATGGGAATGGTATATCTGCTGAAATTGTTTTTAGCAAGAGCTGTCAAGATAAACTGCCTGGGTCATCTGAAGCAATGCCAATTTTGGATGGAGATCTGAACCAGTCTATTAATGATTCAAATGATGATTTGGGGGCCAGGGGACCCTATGTCAGAACTGATCCTGAGGTAAACTATGTTCTGCTTCTAGAGTCAATAAATTTGTGCGAAGAGCTATTTTCTATTGGCTATTACAATTATTGGTTTCCATGGTTGAAAATAATGTTCTAATGTTGGGAAGACTTAAAAGGGACTGGTCACCCCACTGACTACAATGTAAGCAATGCATCACCTTGCATACTTAACTAGTTAAAAGTAAGAATGTAAACAGCAATACTACTATGCATATATGATCAATAAGAAATTGGATCTTTATTTGTATAGAACAGGAACATATTATACTGGCATGCTAATAGCATTTGTCATATTACAGATGCAACAGTGTGGTTCTTTCATATAGGTTAGTCCTGATGAAATGATGTTACAACAATTCTGTTAGAAGCGTTTTTTTTAACAGATAAACCATTAGTAGTATAGTATCATGTCAAGCAAACAATGACATCACAATATGGCTTTTCAACGGCTGCAAATCATCTAAAGTCTCAGCTGCATCAGCCTATGCAGCTTGCATATTTGAGTCATCACCTCCCAATTGTTGGGTTAAACCATCCCACAAGAGGGGGAGTGGCAGGGAGAGGGAGTGTGGGAGGGAGAAAACTGCAGAATCTTGACTCTTGCTCGCTTATAGCTGAGCTTAAAGATCGGATTAATTTCTTCAGATGGAATTTTAGACTTAGCTGAACACAGCTTCCAGAAAGTAAATGTGCTTATAATAAATTTTTTTAAAAAAAATTCAGACATATGTAATCAAATGCTTTCAAGCAATGAAATACTTCACATGTATCTGATGAGTACAAAGGTTACTTCCCACTTTCTGCCTTTTCCCCCCAATCCCACCTGTGAATTTTGTATGCTAGGTTTGTGAAGAATGTATTGGAGAAAGAGAGAGCTGTGCGTTGGTGGAGAAGCTCAATTACCAGAACGAAGATATCCATGTTTATCTTGTGCGTGGAAAAGAAGCACCCAAGTCAATTAGAGAGGTATCTGCAGCTCTTCCTGTTCCAGATCGTCGGACTTCGAAGCGTTCCCGGAGAACAACCTCAGGGAACTCAATCTGTTTGAATGTCTCTGGTTCTACATCCGTCTATCAGTTGAAACTCATGATATGGGAATCTTTAGGGGTATGTTATGCACATTGAAACCGTCAATTTTTTCAAGAGCATATCCTTTGGTACCTTTCCATCATAATGGAGCTATAGTTTTCACTTTGCATGATCAGTTGATCACTTTTTTTTGGATTTTATTGTGCTCCCTGTTTTCAAACATTAATAATGTTTCTAGTATTGGCAAGTTAATCATCAAACGACCTAGTGTTTAGGGGTGCAAACGGAGTGGATAGTTCCCAACCTTCCGTCTGACCCAAGGATTTCATAGTGAATTTGGAACGAGGAAATGGGTATTCGGGAATTTTGTCGGATTTCGGAGTTGGAGTCGGATAGTTTGTCTCGGATATGGGATTGCATTTGGAGCTATCCGGGAATTTTGTCGGAACTATCCGATAAACTCCATATCGGATATTTGGAATATGCCCAGCTGCCCATGACGCAGGTCCAGGTGAGTACTGCGTGCCCTTAGTTGTGCGGATCATGTGAATGGCTGGTCTCTACTGTCTAGTGCGACATATGAGGAGGTAGTGGGCCCACCAGGTGCCTGTGCCAAGATGATTCTTTTGCTTCCATGCGCACTCAGCAAGGGCCTGTTTGGTTGCCTGCATGAGCTGATGCAGCTGCATGAGCGTGGCCAGGCTGAGTAGAGAAGGTCCTCAGCCTGGCTCCAGTTGATTTTTTGCATCCGCTCGTGCGGGCTCTCACCCCGATGCAGGCAACCAAACACCATCTCCCTGCATGCGCTGGTGCGAGCCACCCCGATGCAGGCAACCAAACAGCCCCCAACTGATCAATGTGGCCAAACAATGGGACCTCTTCCCAATCTAATGCTTTAGACATCATCATGTGACTAATGGGCGGTGAGATGAGGTGGCCATATGCTAGGCTACAACCTGGGCGTTCACATTTAGGATTTTTTGTTATTAATTTTTTGTTATCTTTGCTGTTTTGACCAAGGGCCTCGGCCAATGATGAGACGTGAACACCATTTTTTATATTCAAACGGACAATAGCTCTGGCACATCTGCCATTTTTTATATTCAAACGGACAATAGCTTATGACATGGCATAAATTTATTTCTGGAATAAAGAATAATGCATAGCTAATCAAAATATTACTCGTACCAAGGCGCTAGGCGGCAGGCGCTAGTCGGGTGGCAGACCGGTGCCTAGCACCTAATCTCCGTCTAGGCAGGCAAGGTGGGAGGATGGTGCCTAGGCGCCGCCTAGACCCGATTTTTAGAACACTGAGTAGTGAGTACATAACAAACCAGCGATTCAACCTCAGCCTACTTCTATGTGCTACTGCTACGTTTACGTGCTATTCAGCCTCAGCCTACTCGCCAACTTCTGTTATCTTTGTAGTCCTTGTGTTGGGCAGACCAGCAGAGGGTTAAATTTGCTTGTTGAACTGCTGATGTAGATGTATTTTGGACATGTAGTACGGTTGATTGATCATAACATGTGTGATATATATGGTTGCTGTTTTCATGCAACATCCGACTAAATATTCATGAGCAAGGCTATCTGCATTCGACTTGACATGTATTCGCTTTGTATTTGTGGCCAGACTATCATCATTTGTATTCGTATCCAGCACTATCCGTGTCTGATTCCGATTCTGAGAACAAATGTGGTATAGGGTATGGGATGAGTTATATCCGTCCGTATCTGCTCCGATTGCTCCCTTACTAATGTTCACTTAAGAATGGAAATATGAAAATTCCAGATAGTAGTGCAAGAAGTAATCATATGTAATTTCTTATTATATAATTGTTCCCTTTCTCCATTTTATTAAAAAGAGGGGCAGATTTATACAGGTTGCTTCTATGTCTAGCTACGGAAATCTAGCTTCTAGTGTGATTTTCGTTATGCTTGCCTGCTTCAGACTGAATTCCAATTATTGCTGTTTTCATATTTAGATTGTTAAGGAGAACCAGAAGCTTCACAAAGGCTCTGTTGAGATTGAAGATGATTTTGCTACTCTTGCTGACAAGAGTATTTTTCCTGGGGATGTTCTATGGGTCAAAGATTCTGAAATCTATGAGAACCGTGATATAGCAGGTGAAGTAGCAAATATGATGAGTTGAACATTTCTGAAAATTTGAGATTGTTGATGGTTTAAGATTTTTTTTATCCTACGATGTTTCAGATGGAATTTCGGAGCAGAAGGCTGATGTACTTAAGGCTGAGGAAGGCTTTCGTGGGACTTTATTGACATCAAGTGTATCAGCTCAGCTTTGTCAGGATATAGCATTTAGCGAATGAGTTCTCCTGTATCGCTGCATACATTTGTTGACTTCAGCTGGTTAAGCTTGCTTGGAGGTGATATTGGTTTTCTTCTATTTGCTTTATATTTTATTGTTTTGTCTCAATAGAAATCAGACTAAAAAAGTATTGTGTATGTTTCCAATTTCTCCTTTCTTTAACCATGGCTGGGTGTCATATCCCTAGCTAGATATGATAATTGCTGCCCTCTTTTTGCATTGCAGCATGTATACGCATTGGTCTCACGGTCTCACAGTTGTTAATTTACTATTTCAAAAACCCTATTTTTGTTGATGCTCCTTGCTCCATTATAACTTCATCTGATATTTCTTAGCTACCAACAGAACTTTGTCCATTCGATTGATTCCAGACCAAGTGCCCATCAGTTACTGTATTGTTGTTGTTGTTTTTCTCTTTGTTTGGTCCATTTCAAGACCCCAGTTCCCTGACTACATCTTGAGGTTTTGTGATATTACTAATCAAGAAAAATACTAATGCATGTTCTCTCTCGCCTCGCAGGAGTATGTCCAGGAATCTGAGTGCAGAGCGTTGTACTAAATTATGGCGGTTCTACTAGCCCAGGCTGAAAATTTTTGTCTTACCTTCTCACAGCTAAGTTTGCTTCCCATCTGTTGTATCGGCATGACGCCGGGGGGGGGGGGGGGGGGGGGTTCTGCATTCTTCCCTAATGTAATTACCTAGGTAGTTTACTATTTCCAGCTCTGCTGCCTGCATCTGTGTAGTCTTTTGTTTTGTTGCGAGAACTTTGGGCAACTTGCCTTGTACCTGGTGGACGATGGCTATGTAGAAGTATGGAGAGTAGAGCCTTAAACCATGTAGAACAATTTGCCGCCGTTGGTGTCTACGTAGATGGTAGGCTCTGCAATGCTTTTGATTCCTTCTGTGATATTTATGCACTTCTCCCGTTGAGACTTTTTGAGGGCTCATCCTAAGTGCATATGCATATTCAGGTCGTTGGTACGGTCTAAGATACCAAGCTAGTACCCTTCGGGAAGGCGCCTTCTGACTTATTTTTCGCTATTTATAAATTGTCTTTTTTCTGGTTTTTAGTTTTTTTAGCTTTTTTACCGGTCTTTTTTCCGTATTCGTTTGCACTATCTGAGAGGGGGCTAACCTGTTTATCTATTTTTAATGTTTTAAATTTAATTATGTCAAATAAGTCACTATTAGTTACATTACAATTTCAGTTAGTTACAATGTAATTTCAGTTATAAGCCACTTTTTTCGGCTCAACTGAGTGGGCTGTAAAACCTATAGTATTAATGTGTAGCTAAGCTAGATTTTCTTTACTCTTATCATGCTGCAAAAGCAATGAGTCGTGTAGCATTCGTTACATCTCTTGTTTTGGCAGAGTTGTGTCGGTACTTCATTGTTTTTAGGGGATGGGCGTTGTGGAAACGGTTTTTCGCCCCCCCGGGGGGGGGGGGGCATAAAGCGTTCACTTTCCTTTATTAACACCTCACATCAGGACTATGGTAGAAAAAGGTGATGGAATTGTGTAATTTGAACAGAGATTGCATTTTGCGCGATAATCCTTGCATTGTACCGACGACTTGACACAACAGTCTGCGCATAAAATAGCGGCATCCCGGTTTTGGCTGGTAGTAGTTGGAACAAACAAGTTGATTTTTTAATTTCGTTTTTTTGCTTTTTTTTGCTTTGTTGTTCATAAAGATATAACATTGTTTTTTTATTTTTTTAATTGAATAACTTAGAAAAAATTAACAGTTATTATAATATAATTTTAGCTAAAAAGCAATAGTCAAAAGCTAGCCACTAGGCTACTCATTTGGGCTTTTTGTGGTTTATAGCTTATTTTACACTGTAGCTGTTGGTGTTTTTTTAATGTAATTAAAATTAAAATTTTAAAAATAAAAAATAGGTTAGCATATGGAAAATGCAAACAGATATGGATAAAAAGAAAAGATAAAGAAGTCCTAAAACCAAAAAACTAAAAATTACAAAATTAAGGAATAGTGAATTAGAAGAAAAATGTTAGAAGCTGAAAAGTCGAAATGAGCTGGGAAAAAGCTGAATAGCCCGAAATAATTAAAAAACTAGATTGAACGGAGCGCAAAAAAGCTGGATAGCCAGATGTAACTAAGAAAAGGTAGATTTAACGGAGCGCAAGACAATCACCCGGAAATGAACCAACACAGATGAAGTACAAAAAAGCAAAAGTAGAGTGGAGTACTAATTTATGATCTAAGAAGTGGCAGGACTGGTGCGGCCGTACGAGACGTGGTCCCACGCGGTTTCGGACTTGGATTCTACGAGTCAAGTTGGTGGACTCACCGGTTTCCCGGAATCTTATGAAACAGCTGCGGCCCCTAGCTTCTGGCAATCCAGCTTACATTACGTCCTCTTGCAGTCATGATCTAGGGGAAACAAATGTGACCAAAACCCTAGGCATCCTCCAGAACATGGAAAATTGGCATCTCTGGTCTGAGTCAGCTAGCTATATGCATGTACACATCAGTATATATCCTATGCGGAGGAAAGAGAGTATGCAAAAAAAATTGAGCCAGCTCTTCCTTAAGCACTAATCTATAACGCCAAACGAGGTAGCCTCTATAAATTCTGTGTGTGCATGTAAGCATCAAATAGCTATCCTTATAGATAATTCTTTAGAATGCTAGCTTTAGTGTGTACTATATAGATGATATGAAAGTTTCATAGTTAGTTGCTAGCTATAACCATTGGAGATGTCCGGGTATCGAATTATTTCGTGTAAAATTCTTACGTTAAACATACCTTTTAATACATCCCTACCACAAAACAGTGAGGTACTATCCCGTACAAACCGGAGTAGGAGTGTTGTTTTAGAAAAGTTTTAACGTTTCGGATTGGTTCGATATCCCATTCGTACAAGCAAAGTTCAACGTTTCGGATTGGTTCGGTATCCCATTCGTACAAGCTTAAAGCAAGGTGTACTATGCTATACGCTACATGGAGTATGTTCCTTGTAGCCATGATATCCTAATCTATGCAGCAAGACTCACTTAAGCAGACTAGTCTTTATACCTAGGTCCTGTAGGAATTTTGTGGGAATTTCATAAGAAGACGGTTCAATTCCAAAAATCCTCCTTTCCTCCTATGCATTATACCTGCATCTGCGCATGCAGGTGCAGGCAGCGAAGCAGCGAAAAGACACGGACCGTCTTCTGTATCTAAGAATTAGGAACTATGCAGTTGCATCGGTTGAGAAGGACTAGAGACCTTCCTTTTGTAGCTCCTGCATCACCAAAATAGTGATACAAGATAGTCATCCGTTCCCATGGGGACAACAAAAGTATAGGGGTGTTTGGTTGCCAGCCACACTTTGCCACAGGTTGCCACGCCTAAGGTTAGGCAAGTTTGACCAACTTGGCAGCTGTTTGGTTGCAGCCACAGTTGTGGCAAGATTCCCTTCCAGCAAACTAGGTCCCACGCGTCAGTGACTCAAAAAAGTGTGGCAAGATTCCCTTAGGCTTGGTAAGGTGTGGCAAAGAATTTAAGCACCTCAACTTAGGCAAGTGTGGCAATTTTTGTTGGCAAATGGTGGCAAAATGTGGCTAGCAACCAAACAGCCCCTATATCTTCCAACGGCTCGGCGATTGGACAAGCCATGCTTTCTTCGGTCAGGTGAACCGGTGCGAGGAGAGTGACACACGTGTGGGATTGCGGCCTCATTAATCAGCCACACATGTAGTGGTGGATTTAGGGCGGGTCCATTTTGATTTACTCGTGGCCTATGTTCATTTTGATTTATTTTCATTTTATACTGTTTACAGTAATTAATTTTTAAATGATATGTTCTTTAAGATGAAATCAATAGAAAGATTATAGTAAAAAGTATATTGAATTCAGCTGTACCGGTCAAAGGTCAAAATCACATTCGACTATTTTTCTGTACGTACTAGCTCTTACGAATAGATAAAATTTAAATATTTAAGTCATAAACCATAAGACATTAGCTAAAAAAAAATCCAACGTCACTTTCCCTCTTCATCGCCTGAGGAGCACACAAGTTTTAAGATTACTGCTCAAAGTAAAGTATTCTTATTTATTTGAGGTTACCCTTGTCGGCTTAACTGTCAGACGAGGCTAGTAGCTCTCTTCCCAGAGTGGCAGCTTCATGGAAAGCTCGAGGAGCACACCTTTCGGCGTAAGCGGAAGAATCTTATTCCATCTCTGAACATTAAAAGACAACACAACACCTTTGGTGAAAACAATATGTGGCAACCGACAAATAGGCCCTTACAATTTTGGTAAATACTACTACACTAGCTATATGGATATCCGATGCCCAGAATATCTCGCCACACGAGGGACCTTTTTGCAAGCTGGTCCACCCAGATCACATCAACTCATCAAGCCTCCGAATTATTATCACATCCGTCCGATGGAGCGCAGCGATTGGTGAACAGTGATCTGAGTGATGTGCTCCTCCGTAGAAAAGCGATGTTGTGCAGGGTCACAAAAGAGATGCTGAGAAGCAGCAGCAGCAGCACGAGAGGGAAATAAATAAACGCGCAGACTTCCGGAATACTCTTACAGGGAATGCTTACTGAATGAGCCTTCTTCTCTATATTATAGGTGAGTTTTTTTATTATGACTTATGATTTAAATTTTTGAATTCTGATTATTTATGAAAGATAGTACATAGAGAAAAATAGTTATATGTGATTTTGGTTGATACAGCTGAGCTCAGTACACTTTTTACTACAATATTTCTGTTGACATCGTTTTAAAAAACGCACTGTTTGAAAGCTTTATTTGGCTCGTTCCTTTTTGTTTTCTTTGAAAGTCGAAATGAGTTTCGCTTTTGATTTTTGTTTTCTCTAAAAGTTAAAATAAATGGGACAATTTTTTAAAAATAGACTCTCCTATGGTCTTCTAAGTTTAAAACAATGTATGCCGTCTATGTCCACCGTCTTCTATCGTCTTAAAAAATCAGATAAAAACTATTAAATATAGTTAAAAGCTATGATCCCAGCCAAAAAAAAACCATTATCCTGTGCCTCGTAGGGGATCAGCGTTACTCGTTTATGCTTTAAGGCTTGCTCTTTTTTTAATCGAGAATCGAAGCCTCACACGACCTCCGCCTGCTACATGTTCAAAAAAAAAAAAGGGAAAATTGCTCTTATGCCACAAACTTAATAGCTATCCTCCATTTTGCCACATACTTAAGTGGCTTTGTTATTATGCCACAAACTTGAGTTATTTCTCTTTTCTTTTGCCATTTCCTCCAATTAAAATCTATTTTGCCATTTCCTTCATTTGGACTGACTTTTTTTTGCCCTCGCTCCCCTACCTCGCCCTGTCACCTTCTTCCCCCTGTCACCTTCTTCCCCGCCGACTCCCCCTGCCTCCTCTCCATCCACGGCGCTGTCTCCCTCTTCAGCTCCGCCTCTGGGGTCCCCCTCGCCTCCGTCGACGGCTCCGCGCTCACCCTCCTCCGCACCGTCGCCGTCTCCGCGCTCGCCGCTTCCCTCCTCGTCTCCCCCGACCGGCCCCCCTGCACCCTCGCCCTCGCGGGCGCTGGCGCCCCCCGCCTCCCCTCCATCCACGCCGCCGTCTCCCTCTTCAGCTCCGCCGCCTCTAGGAGGCCAGCTGCGCCGCCAGGAGATCGACCACTGCCGTGCCGACGGATTTGAACACGGTGATCTCGTCGTCGCTGCGCCGCCCCGCGACGGTCCCGGCGGCCAGCTCCGCGAGAGTCCCGGCCACGTCCTCCCTCCGCAGCACGCCGCACTGGAGCGCGCCCACCAGCTCCCCGGCCTCCTCCATCGCCGCCTTGAAGTCGATAAACACCCTCCCCCGCCGGAGCGCCTCGTCGTTGCACTCCCGCATCGCCGGCGTGAAGGACCCGACCAGGTCCAGGTGCGCCCCCGGCCGCAGCAGTTCCCCCCGCACGATCGGCTTCTGCGACCCCGTCGCGCAGCTCACGACGTCCGCCGCGGCCACCGCCTCATCCATGCCGTCGACCTCCTCGACGGTGATCCCTGGGTGCACGTCCCGAAGCTTCGAGGCGAGCACGGTGGATTTGGCCCTGGTGCGGTTCCAGACGAGGATGCGGGAGATGGAGGGGAGGGCGGCCACGGCGGCGTGGATGGAGGGGAGGCGGGAGGCGCCAGCGCCCGCGAGGGCAAGGGTGCAGGGGGGCCGGGCGAGGGAGACGAGGAGGGATGCGGCGAGCGCGGAGACGGCGTCGGTGCAGAGGAGGGTGAGCGCAGAGCCGTCGGCGGAGGCGAGGGGGACCCCAGAGGCGGAGCTGAAGAGGGAGACGGCGGCGTGGCTGGAGGGGAGGCGGGGGGAGTCGGCGGGGGAAGGAGGTGACAGGGCGAGGTAGGGGAGCGAGGGCAAAAAAGTCAGTCCAAATGAAGGAAATAGCAAAATAGATTTTAAGTGGAGGAAATGGCAAAAGAAAAGAGAAATAACTGAAGTTTGTGGCATAATAACAAAGCCACTTAAGTGTGTGGCAAAAGAGATGATGATATTTAAGTTTGTGACATGAGAGCAATTTTCCAAAAAAAAAATGCTATTCCTCCCCCCCAACACAGCTTATCTTCCCTTCCTTGGCTTCCCTGGCCTCCTCCATCTCTGCCCCCTCCCTACCACTGTTTACCATTATTTCCCTCTCTCTCTCTCTCTCTCTCTGATTCTAGTCCTTGGTGTGGTTGGTGCTCCTTGTCCGGCTGTCTCCTTTGTTTACTCACCTCTCTCCTCCTCCCCCGAGTCGAACTCCGAAGAATCGCTCTGTTCTTGAAGGTATGGCCCTCCCTCTCTCTCCCCTCTTTCTTGTTCTTGATCTGGAGTAGCAGTAGTAGTAGTAGGTTTGCCTATACAGTTCTAGTTTTGCTGTGCGGCGTCTTAGCTTAGAATTGCGTGTGTTGTGCCTTCTTGATTTTATTTTCGCGCTCTGTTTACCGGGTAACGTACCGGAATGGTGGAACTAATCTGGGCTTGAGCATTTGTGTCGGCGTCTTCGGTGGTTAGCATATCTTCCTTGTTGTCCGCAGATTCGATCATTGGTTCGATTTGGCTACGCCGTTTTCCGATGAATGCCTTAAAGGCTTTGAAAACTGTTCAGCTCAATCAAAGCTCTTTACTTCTTTGTCTTTCTTCTTGTCGAATTTTTAGTTAATCTTGTCCTGAGACCTTGACATATACGAGTACTCGTGCTCCATCTTAAGCTAGATTTGTTTTATCCTAGAAAGAGCTTAATTTTTTGGTTTTTGCCTAGGCTCTTTTGATTTGTTGTTGTTGTAGTACTATTACCAATAGGATTCTGTTGTCAGAATAAATATGTAGGATATGGTTTAGAAAACTTGTGAATTTTGGAACAAAGTTGGTGCATTTTATCTGTGGAAAGGGGAACGGCATCTGCTGCATTTCTGTGTTTGACTCCTTTGTTTGGTGAGCTTGATTTTGATAATATGGTGCAGTGTATGGTTGTATGTGGTTGTATTCTATTTTATCTTTCGGCTATGATTTATGAGCATCAGTCCCTCTTTCAAAGTTTCCTGTCTTATTAGTCCGCTTGGGTATTTTGGACACCAACTAGGTGATTTTCATTAACTTCGATTGATAGGAAATCAACATCTCTCTTGTCTGTTTTTTACTCTATCCATGTAGTTTTGTTATAAACAGGTGGCTTAGAAATATAATCCTACTCTAACCAAAAGGTTCTGAGGGAATTTGGGTACCAGTTACTGCTAAAATCTGAGGGGCCAATAATTTGTAATATTTTGAAAGTAATTATAGAAGAATATTCTGAATTTCTTTTGAACTAAATAGGCTTTAACTTAAAATTGATTTGGATCTGTGCATCTGTCTTTTTTTTGGGGTAGAATTGGTAGTTGCATACTTGCATGTTGTGTTCTTTTCCATGTGATAGCAACATAAAAAAAATGACTAGACCGGGCTCCTTCCGAGATTAATCTCTGGTGTTTAACAAAAAAAATCCAGTAAGGAGAACTCTGGATTCTGCACACCATTTTATGATGTCCAGAAACCTTGCCTAGGTGCTTTTCATGTGGTGAAGCCAATTCCCTGATGATCTTGTCTAGAATAGTTCATTATGACTCTGGTTCTATCAATTTATGGATTTGATGTTCTGTTTTCTACTTGAAATTGAAAGCCGATTGGAATTAGTAGATTGATGATAGAGGCCAAAGGGATTACATGTATATATGGGCAAGGAGGACCGGTTGGTTTATAGCAACAGAACCACTGTGGGATATCCTTGCCGAATACAATACCAATCAATCTATAACTAACCATAACAGCCCAAGGAGTCCATGCCATATACGGCTGACTAACACCCCCCCGCAGTCGTAGCGTCGCCACAGACGTTCAGACTGGACCGGAAATCCTGGAAGATCGTGGAAGGCAATCCCTTGGTGAAAATGTCGGCATACTGGGATGATGTCGGCACATGAAGAACGCGGACAACACCAATGGCAACACGTTCCCGAACAAAATGGAGATCAATCTCTATGTGTTTGGTGCGTTGGTGCTGAACCGGGTTGGAGGACATGTAGACAGCGCTGATGTTGTCGCAATACACCAAGGTAGCCGTGCTGGGTGGGGAGTGGAGTTCACATAGAAGTTGACGCAGCCATGAAGCCTCAGCCACTGCATTAGCGACACCTCGATACTTAGCTTCGGCGCTCGACCTGGAGACAGTGTTCTGGCGTTTGGAGGACCAGGAGACGAGGCTATCCCCGAGGAACACGGCATAGCCCGAGGTGGACTTGCGAGTGTTGGGACAACCGGCCCAGTCGGCGTCGGAGTAGACTACCAGATCCAGCTGTGTTGATGGTCGTAGGAGCAGCCCAAGGTGAAGAGTGCCACGAATGTACCGTAGGATGCGCTTCAGAGCGGCGAGGTGAGGCTCCCGAGGATCATGCATGTGGAGACAAACCTGCTGTACAGCGTAGGAGATGTCCGGTCGAGTGAAGGTGAGGTATTGGAGAGCACCAGCCAAACTCCGGAAATCTGAGGCATCAGTGACAGGTGCACCATCCAGTGCTGAAACCTTGGAACATGTATCCACTGGAGTGGAACAAGGCTTGCACTCAGCCATGCCTACGCGGTCGAGGATATCTTGCATATACTGACGTTGTGACAAGAAGAGTCCATCAGACCGCCTTTGTACCTGCATCCCAAGAAAGTGGTGGAGATCACCCAAGTCTTTCATCGAAAACTCGTGCTGCAGGGCAGTGATGGTGCGATGGAGTAGCGCAGTGGACGAGGCAGTGAGGATGATGTCATCAACGTAGAGCAGCAAGTAGATGAGGTCAGCACCACGGCGAAACACGAAGAGCGAGGTGTCAGACTTGGCTTCAACGAACCCGAGAGAGAGCAAGTAGGCTGCAAAGCGACTGTACCATGCCCGAGGTGCCTGCTTAAGACCGTAGAGCGAGCGATTCAGACGACAGACATAATCTGGATGGGTGGAATCCTCGAACCCAGAAGGCTGAACGCAGTAGACTGTCTCAGCAAGGTTGCCATGCAGGAAGGCATTCTTCACATCAAGCTGTCGAATAGGCCAGTTGCGGGAGAGAGCTAGAGATAGCACAGTCCGCACGGTAGCTGGTTTGACGACGGGGCTGAAAGTCTCTGAAAAATCAACGCCGGGACGCTGTGTGAAGCCGCGGAGGACCCAACGAGCTTTGTAACGTTCCAGCGAACCATCAGCTTGAAACTTGTGCTTGAAGACCCACTTGCCAGTGACCACATTGGCGCCAGGAGGGCGCGGAACAAGATCCCAAGTGTTGTTCTGGAGGAGGGCAGCATGTTCGTCCAGCATGGCAGCGCGCCAGTTCGGGTCGGCGAGAGCAGCCCGGTATGTCCTTGGAACAGGGGACAACAGCGTGGTGTGGAACACAACAGGTTGTCGGAAGCCTTGTTTTGCCCTGGTGGTCATGGGGTGATGATTGACCACGGGGGGAATGGCAACCGCGCCCTTTGGGAGGGGCGCAGGGGCTGCGGGAGACGCCGGAGCTGGGGCTGAAGGCGCCGGGAGTACAGGGTGAGGACGCCGGCCATACACCTGGGTGATGACGCGAGTCAACGGCGGGAGCTGAGCAGCCGGTGTAGGGGATGCCGGGGCAGCAGCACGGGGAGGTGTATGGGCGGCCTGCAGCGTGGGTGAGGGCGCCGAAGGAGCTGGACAACGCCGGCTGAACACCTTGGTGATGGCGGGGCGTGGTGGGAGCTGGACAGCCGCACGTGGTTGTGCGGGAGAGGACGTCGAAGCTGCCGCACGTGGCTGTGCGGGCGAAGGAGCGGGTGCTGCCGCAGGAAGAGTGCCAGAGGGTACTGCCGCACGTGGCAAGGCGTGTGACTGCGGCGTGAAGGCTGCAGGAGGCGTCGAAGAAGCCGGTGAAGTGCCTGCAGCAGGTAATAATAGCCGCGGCGGGCCTATGGGCACCGGAGCGGGGTTAGTGAAGGTATCCAAGAACTCAAATTCTGAGGGAGAGGGTGTGGTGGGCTGCTTGGCAAAAGGAAAAGAAGACTCATCGAAGATCACATGCCGAGAGATGATGATCTTGTTAGAGTCGGTGTCAAGGCAGCGGTATCCTTTATGATGAGCAGAGTAGCCAAGGAAAACACACGAAGTGGAGCGCGGAGCGAGTTTGTGGACAGCTGTGGCAGAAAGGTTGGGATAGCAGCGACAACCGAAGACGCGCAGGTGATCGTACGCTGGCGGAGAGCCAAATAAGGCTGCATGAGGCGTATGAGAGCGCAGCGTCTTGGTTGGTAAGATGTTAAGAAGCATGGTGGCGGTGTTCAGGGCCTCTACCCAGTAGCGAGGTGGAAGACAGGCCTGAAAAAGAAGAGATCGAACAACATTGTTGAGGGAGCGAATGGCCCGCTCAGCCTTCCCATTCTGAGCGGACGTGTAAGGACACGACATACGAAGGTGAGTGCCGTGAGTGAGGAAGATGGTGCGGGCGCTGGAGTTGTCAAACTCGCGACCATTGTCGCATTGGACAGATTTGATAGTACATCCAAACTGTGTGGAAGCAAGAGCGAAGAAATTAGACAGGGTGGTGAACGTGTCAGACTTGAGTCGTAAAGGAAATGTCCACATGTAGTGAGAGCAATCGTCGAGAATGACCAAATAATACTTGAAACCGGAAACACTAGGAACTGGTGAGGTCCATAAATCACAGTGTATGAGATCAAAAATAAATGAGGCACGAGATGCTGACACAGGAAAAGGAAGACGTGTATGACGTCCTAATTGACAAGCATGACATATAGATTGTCTAATTTCTTTATTGCAAGCCATAAGTTTGGAGAGAGTCTCGAATCCAGGATGACCGAGACGACGGTGCCATAGGGTGGATGCGGAGGACGCAGTGGCGAGGTGTGCAGCAGGGAGGGAAGGTGCGCCAGATGGGCGAAGAGGGTACAATGGCCCGGAGCTATTGCACCTGGTGATCACTCTCTGGGACTGCAGATCCTTCACAGAACAACCAGCGGGGTCAAATTCGACGGAACAATTATTGTCAGAAGTGAATTGGCGTACGGAAATTAAATTCTTAATAAGCCCAGGGGAAACAAGGACATTATTAAGACATAAAGAACCGGGGAGATGAGCTGTGCCAGAGGAGGTGACGGGCAGTAAGGCTCCGTTACCGACAATAATTGAAGGTGGAATAGGATACCGCGAGGAAGAGGTGGAGGAGAGTGTACCGGCATCAGAAGTCATATGCGAGGTGGCACCGGTGTCGAAGATCCAATCGTGTTGCTGACGTGTAGTCAGTGACACGGTGTTGAAGGAGGAAGCAAGTTTCTGCGCATCCCAGGATGGCGCGCCGGCGGTGGGGTAGTAGTAATAGCCAGGAGGAGCAGCCCACGATCCCTGGGCGCCAGGAGAAGCAGCCCACTGTGTCTGGGCGCCGGCCACAAAGGCCTGCGGCTGAGGTACAGGAGATGGCAGTGGAGGACGAGGCGCCGGGATTGGAGCCAGGGGAGGACGATTCCCAGGCCACATGCTGATGGAGCCTGACCACGGCCTGTAGAAGCTCGGCCACGGGCCACCGGTCGGAGCCTGCTGGGGCTGTGCAGATGGCGCTGAACCAGAGGCGGGTGCGCCAGATTGCCGCCCCTTACCTTTGCCGCCGCGTGTGCCACGTTTGTCACCCTTGCCGGAGTTCCTGGAGTTGCTGCCGGTACCAGATGAGCCGCTGGAATGCGGCTGTGGGGGTGCGGCCGACTTGTTGGGTTGCGGTTGATGACCCGCAGATCCGGTGGCACCAGAGGCGACGAGGGCGGTGGGAGAAGGCGTCGAGCGATGGGCCAGATTGAGCTCCTCAAGGAGGAGGTCAGTACGGGCCTTCAGGAAGGTGGGAAACGGACGCCCACGTTGAAGATGCATGCCGATGGAGGCGAATCGCTCATTGAGGCCACGGATGATGTTGAGGACGAGTGTACGATTGGTGACGACCTCCCCCAAGTCGCCTAGAGCATCGGCCATTGACTTGAACTTGCGGCAGTAGTCGGTGATGGAGAGATCGCCCTGGACGAAGTTGCGAAAGGCGGCGTCGAGGTAGAGAGCTCGCTGCTCGCGATTGCCAAGGAATTGCTGTTCCAGGGCAAGCCAGATGGAGCGGGCGGTGGGGTGATCTTCCCGGACTATCTCCTCAAGATCGGGGGAGATAGTGCCGTTGAGCCATGTCATGACGACACAGTCCATGCGCTCCCAATCGGGGAAGATGTGATCAGCGGCGTCAGCGAGGACATGGCGCTGGAGGGAGAACTTCCCAAGGACCAGAAGCATCTGGTGGCGCCAGCGGGAGTAGTTGTTGGACTCCATGTCGAGGACGGCGGGAACGAGACTGCGTATATTCTGGACCCCGACGGCCTGCGCATGGAGATTGATGATGGCGGCGGCTTCGTGAGACAGGAGGGCGTCCCGAAGAGGCTGACCACCGTCGTTGCTGACAAAGGAAGCAGCGTCATTGTCCGGCGGCTGGACAGCGACTTCGGCCGCTTCCCGTTCGCGGGCGGCGCGGGCCAGCGCATCACGAGCACGGGCGGCGGCGGCGTCACGCTCCTGAGCAGCAGTCGTGGCCTCCTGCTCGGCTGCCTGGGCGCGCTGAAGAGCGGCGGCCCGAGCGGCCTCCTGCTGGTGGCGGAGATCCTCTGCTCTGCGCTCTGCTTTGCGCGCGGCGACGGCGGCCTGTGCAGCAGCGACGTCTGCAGCAGAGGGAGCGGAGGGGAGAGAGCCAGGCATGGTCGCAGGGGAGGAAGGCGCCGCCGGAAGGAAGCGGGGGGATGCGCAGCCTGGAGGGCGCGCGGACGTGGTGCGCAGCCACAGGGGCGCGCAAGGAAGGGCAGCGGAAGAACAGACCTAGGCGTCTGATACCATGAAAGCCGATTGGAATTAGTAGATTGATGATAGAGGCCAAAGGGATTACATGTATATATGGGCAAGGAGGACCGGTTGGTTTATAGCAACAGAACCACCGTGGGATATCCTTGCCGAATACAATACCAATCAATCTATAACTAACCATAACAGCCCAAGGAGTCCATGCCTGCCATATACGGCTGACTAACAGAAATCCTGCAGGGTTATTTTCTGTGCTTATCAACAAGCCTTGTGTTGAATTGGTCCCTTTTCCTTAAACTGTAAGGAATAACATCAGATTGCCTCCAAAGCACTTTTTCTATATCCTGTGCTTGCACTACATGACTTCTATAGCCTCCAAAGCTCCTTTTCTATATCCCGTGTTTGCACTACATGACTTCTGATTGCCTCCAAAGATCTGTTTCTATATCCAATGCTTGCACTGCAGGAAGTCTGATCGCCTCCAAAGCTCTGTCTCTATATCCAGTGCTTTCACTACAGGACTAATTGCAACATACTACTATTAACATATGGCAATGTGTCATGGGGTATTTCCGCAGATGCTAGAATGCTTAACATGGACACAGGCACACAACACACGACATTGGTACAAGACAACACGGACATGGAAATACATCATTTCTTTAAAATCATGGATACAATGACATGGCTAAGTATATGTAAACCATAAAAACAAGCCAAATACATTTTCCTAATTCCCTCAGTATAAATTAATCACATGCTATATTGATTATAATGATAGATTTCACGTAACAAATACATAACATATAGGAGGTTGGAGTTTCTATCCTGTATAAACCACATATTAGGTTATGTACCAAATGTATGAGGTACGGAAGTAAACTAGTCATGTTAACAATGCTACAACGAATTGTTTATGGCCTGCTGTTGCCGTGTGCACCACATTGGGGATACAGGGCCTATTTGGCAAGTCACAAGCCGGTCGGCTTTTGGCTTTTGCTACAGTACCTAACTTTCAAACGGAGTATTTTCTTAAGACGGGGTCTACAAGTTAAACGTAGTACACGTTAAAAGCCCAACATCTGTACTAGCCAAAATCGTAAGTGAGTATCGGTCTCTCAGTAATCTGTACCGTAAACAGCCAAAATTCAAAAATTTCAGCCAAAAGCCATAAGCCGCAGCCAAAAAGAACAGGCCCACAGTTAATTTGAAAACCAGAGATATTTCAATACTTCCTCACCGCATTATCTAGTTATCTGAGATGGTTCCATTTGGGTGTTAAACCCAACATGGCTCCGGTACATGTAAAAGAAATGCCGAATGCTCAGCACTAATGCAGACATGGGCATGTCACTTAGTGGAATTGTGGGTGCGTTGTAGATTGCATTTCTATATATAGCAGGAGCATGGGTTTCCTTTACTTGCCAATTGCCATTTGAACTGCTGTTCTTTGCATGATTCAAACTAGCTTCCATTAGAGTATCAAATGTCGTAGATTCTTGTAGGTTAACTAGTATTAATTGACCTTTTTTCCTTAGTTGCATATGCTTTCTCCAAAAGTACATGGGGACATTTATAAAAGTACAGTGTTTACAACTTTATATACATACACTGGACAATTGATCTACATGTATGCATGTATCATCTTCAATACCTGTTTTCTATCCCATTTGATTCACATCTTGTATACATGTTCAGGGCTCCCTAATCCCAAATTAGAGTGCAGAATAACCTTACAATTTCAGAAATACTACCTACACTCAATGAACTTACCCTGTAAAATTGGAGAGAAAATACAAATATTACACCATAATCTGTGGTTTTGTGAAGAAGTCAGCAATATGTAGCTCTAAGGGCACTAATTGAAGAGTAAGCACTCTCTCCTGCACCTGTTAGTGAGTATATGAAGTATCCACTGCGCAAAAGCTCTAGAGGTGGTGGCAGCAATGGCGTTGGAGGTAGACGTAGAAATGATGCAAGCAATTGAAGTGGACGGAAGATGGAGGCGGTCAAGGATGTAGTGACCCTGACGATTTCTACGACACCGGCCAGTCCCAAGTATTATTCCTATTTCTCGATCCTGGACAAAACAGGAGTGAGAGTCAAAACCAATCCTACAGCCAAGATCAGTGAGCTGACCCACCGAGAGGAATTGCATGGTAAGCTGGGCAACATAAGGAACAACTGGATCAGAAAATTAGTGAACAAAAGAGTGCCCTGACAGTTGACAGACAGAGGAGTACTGTCAGCTGTCTGAATAGAGATAGGAAAAACAGGAGATCCTACTGAAGTGAGAGATGTAGAGTCCAATGTCATGTGGGAAGAGGCACCAGAGTCTAGAGCTCGAGAGGTACTTGGAGGAGACGTTTGAGCTAGACTAGCAGAACCTGTTGTGCTGTGAGAGAGCTGCTGAAGAAGAGCCTGACAGAGCTGTTGAATAGTCACCTCGTTGAGAACCTGATGTGTTGATCTGTCCTCCTGTAGAGGAAGGGCCTCCCTGCCCCCTTGGATTGTCCACCACCATGCCTTGTTCCACTTTTTTTGCACTGCACAACTATGGTAGTCGTACTCAAAGTCTTACTATAGTTGCACTGAACCCCATTTGGTGCAAAAACAGGAGCGGAAACAGGCACCTGGGCAGGGACTGTTGTCGAAGCAGAAACCGTCGGTGTAGTCAAAGAAGAAGAGGCAACAAGCACAGCCGGAATGGACTGTACTGCTAACCCACGGTGAAGCTCCTCAACACGTAGCATCGAATGGGCCTCAGCGACGGTTGGTCGAGGCGCGCGGCTCAGTAGTTGAGCCCTGATAAGCTTAAACTCTGGGTAGAGACCATCGAGTGTGATCTCCATGAGTGAAGACCACAACTTGTAGTTCGTCCCATGAAGCTTTGTTCCCGAGAATAGGATCACAGTTAATGGAATAGAAGCCATCGATAGGCAGCTAATCTATTAGAAACTGATACGCTTTCTACAACAAAGGTGTCGGTCAAGGCGGCCAAAGCGGCGACCAATGGTGGCGACGGAGGCGACGACAGCAACGGCGCTGGTGTAGTCGGGGGCGGCAGCGCGGTCGGTCGGCTTCGGGCGGCAGTGCTGTAGGTGGCTCTCGGCGGTCGGCTTCGGGTAGCGGTGTTGGGGTGGCGGTGCGGTCGGTTGGCTTCGGTCAACAGTGCTGGAGGCGGCCCTCCGCGGTTAGCTCCGGGCGGCGGTGTTGGAGATACGGCGACATGGTCGGTCCAATTCGAGCAGTAGAAGCCACAGGCTGGGCCTCGGGATGGATGACATCGGCGACCCAATCTGGTGGACGACAGCGGCGACGGCGGTGGTGGGATGAGGCCCAATGGACAATATATGCAGAGAATACTAGGGACTATATGAATACAAAAGGAATGCACTTACTCAACAAACTTTATGCAATGTGTTGATTTGGTTGAATTGTGGGAAGAATGAAGACTGCCTTTTTTTGTATCCAATGCTGATGTATAACTACGACACTGTATCCTTTTATCCTTGATTTGTTGATCATCAAAGTAGAAAATTTTCTCTTGGTCTCATTGGCGGAACCAAGATTATTTACCCGTGGGGTCAACTATGCAGCTTAGGTGTTTCATGGGGATTATTCCTATATGATTTTTGCATTAATATTCGATGTTTAGGTAAATTTCCAATAGACATATGTTCATTTGCACAAATCCACCCCACATCCCTGCCACTGCTTGGTCTCTTCATCTTTTGTTTGCTAAGCTTATGGTTGATACCACTGTACTGAACTTTTTGGCACAGTGTATCAACAATAAACTTCATCATATGTTGATATTTTATTCATTTTTACATTTTGTAATGTAGGGGTCTAATTTGTGCCAATTCCCATTGCTATTCCAGGTATCTTTTTCAAACTTGAAGGTTGATTATTGCTGGCATTTCATTCTTCGGTATTATTTGGTCGGGAATTTGTCTTCAGCTGATAAGGGAGAGCCATCTAAATTACCATTAATGGTTTGTTCTTGTGCCTATTTTGAAGTAAATTTTTTTAATAAAAATTTGCTCAGACTCCTCTCATTGTAGTTGATTTCTTCCCATATTTGGCAATGCTCGAATAATGTAAGTCCTGACAGAACAGTCAGAAGATCTAAAAGTAAGTAGTGGTTCTTTTTAGGAAAAGAGAGCTCCTTAAAACATTTTATATCTGGAAATGGAACCTGTCCAAGTCCCTCAAATTGTTGCATTTTACATTAGTTTGAAACATGATAGTTTGTTTTGGTTAATAATTGACATTTAAGTTCAAGTATTTATTGAAAATTAATTGCCTAGTTTCTACTTTCTACATAAGAGGCTTAGATTACTTTTAGTTCCCTTTTTTATGATCTACACCAGTATATTTCTGTTTATAACTTCAATTTATCTTATCTTTGTCATATTCAGTTGGTGTCATTGTCGCACTGATCATTTATTGATAATGATGGCAAGATCAACTCCCTGTTAAGCGCCGTAAAGTGCATCATCTCTCTGGATTCAAGCATATATAACCCCACAAGGTTGCACTCTGAGAATATGCCAGCGCAGGCCTCTAACTGGTCATACGGATATCCAGACAATTCTCAAATACCGTACTACAGCAGGGTTTTAATGCATGGAGGGGGAAATGATACTTACTATGTACAACGAAATCACGAGGATCTTCACTATGTGTCCTCTAATGATAGTTCACAGAACAGAAATTCTAATGCTCAGGTGTTTCAAGCACAGTATTGCACTCTAGAGTCATCCTCAGCCAATTGTCTTTATCCTGCGCATAGCTCTACATCTTCTCAGTGCATAAGTGGAAGCCCCCTTTCTCAGCAAGATAGCCACTCAGATCACACATATGGTTCCCCTCCAAGTGCTTCGTGCGTTACTGAGGTTCCAATTTTGAAGTTTACAACACTTAAGGAGATAGAAAATGCAATGTTTGGACCTGAGTCTGACGTAGTTAGCTCTGACAGCTCCTTACTAATTGGCTCTGCTCTGCACCAAGATAACTGGAGAGAGCTTTTGGGAATTAATACAGGGGACTTGAAGCAGGTAATTCTGGCATGCGGTAAGGCTGTTGATGACAATGATTCATATAGGGACCTACTGATATCTGAGTTAGGGAAGATGGTTTCCGTTTCTGGAGAACCGATGCAACGTCTGGGAGCCTATATGTTGGAAGGCCTTGTTGCCAGGCTTTCTTCCACTGGACATGCCCTATATAAATCTCTGAAGTGTAAAGAGCCAACAAGTTCTGAGCTCATGTCCTATATGCATCTCCTCTATGAGATCTGTCCATTCTTCAAGTTTGGTTACATGTCTGCCAACGGTGCAATAGCTGAGGCTGTGAAGGGTGAGAACTTTGTTCACATCATTGATTTCCAAATCGCTCAGGGGAGCCAGTGGGTGACTATGATACAGGGCCTTGCTGCGAGGCCTGGTGGACCACCATGCCTAAGAATTACTGGTATAGATGACTCGAATTCTGCTCATGCCCGAGGTGGTGGATTGGATATAGTTGGACAGAGGTTACAAAGCATTGCCCACTCATGTGGTCTGCCCTTTGAGTTCAATGCTGTACCAGCAGCTAGTCATGAGGTTATGCTTGAACATCTTAATATAAGATCTGGGGAGGTTATTGCTGTCAATTTTGCCTATCAGCTGCATCATACTCCTGATGAGAGCGTGGGCATAGAAAACCACCGCGATAGGATATTGAGAATGGTCAAGAGTCTGTCTCCTAGGGTGGTAACTCTTGTAGAGCAGGAGGCAAACACAAACACGGCACCATTCTTCCATAGATATATGGAGACTCTTGATTATTACACAGCCATGTTTGAGGCAATAGATGTTGCTTGCCCCAAGGATGACAGGAGGCGGATAAGCACAGAGCAGCATTGTGTTGCAAGAGATATTGTCAATTTAATTGCATGTGAAGGTGCTGAAAGAGTGGAGAGGCACGAGCTTTTTGGAAAATGGCGGGCAAGGCTCGCAATGGCTGGGTTTAGACAATATCCGCTAAGTGCATTGGTGAATAGAACCATCAAAACGCTGTTGGATAGTTACCACAGCTACTACAGGCTTGAGGAGAGAGACGATGTCCTTTATCTTGGATGGAAGAACAGAAAACTGGTTGTATCTTCTGCATGGCAGTGACATTTCTGATTTTGGAAGAAGCTTGTTTAGGTATGTTAGCACCTCATACTTAACCTGGTGACTCATCCAAATTTGCATCATGGTATATCAAATCAACTATTGATAGTTTGTAGTTCCAAACTTGTAATTGCATCATGTTTTTAGTTTACAGTGCAGTCCTCTACACAATCGAGGAAACCAATCAATGATGCCCAAAAATGGAATTGCCTAAGGTGTTTAGTTAATTAGATGGCAATACAGTATTATGCAAGAAACCAAATCACTGATAATTGATAATTCACATTAGACTTTGGTATGAAGATGAGAGCAGCCTACTGTGAACGTCTAATGTTCTGTAATCCTGTGATAATTGTTGAATAACGCTTGTATTCATCATGTGGCCAAAGGGCCAATATATATACATGTACAGGTGGCATATATGCAAGAAACTCCTTATACAATGGGGTAAATACACAGTTATGTAATACACATCTAACACTCCCCCTCAAACTCATGGTGGATCAACAACATGAAGTTTGGAGAGATGAAAACTGTGCTGAGCCCTGGTTTGTGCCTTTGTGAAGAAATCTGCCAACTGAAGCTCGGAAGGCACATACTGAAGAGCAACAATCTGGTCTTGCACCTGTGTCCGCATGTAGGAAGCATCAACACCAATATGCTTTGTAAGCTCATGCTTCACCGGATCTTTAGCAATGCTAATAGCACCTGTACTGTCAGACAAAAAAGGAGTCGGTGCAGAAACAGAAACACCAAAGTCCTCAAGTAACCACCGTAGCCAAGTAACCTCCGCAGTCAGCAAAGTCATAGCTCGCAACTCAGCTTCAGCACTCGAACGAGAATCTGCTGTCTGCTTCTTAGTCTTCCATGCAATGAGAGAACCACCAAGAAAAACGCAATAAGCAGAAAGAGACCGGCGATCAGAGGGATCACTAGCCCAGGTGGCATCAGAATATGCCTGGAGCTGTAAAGAGCTGGAGCGAGGGAAAAAGAGACGACGAGAGATAGTTCCACGAAGATATCGTAGAACACGAAGAAGATGACTATAGTGGAGCTGAATGGGAGCGGAAACAAACTGACTCAAGATATGCACAAGGTACGAAATGTCAGGACGAGTGACACCAAGATAAACAAGGCTCCCAACAAGATGACGATAGCGAGTAGGATCAGCAAGAGGCTCACCATCCGTGGAACGAAGATGAACATTAAGCTCCATAGGAGTCTCGGCTGTCCGCTGATCAGTAAGAGAGGCACGATCAAGAAGATCCTGGATATACTTTTCTTGGGACAGATAGAAACCCTCAGGAGTAGAAATAACCTCAATCCCAAGAAAGTAGCGACGAGGACCTAGATCAGACATAAGAAACTGCTCATGAAGTCGCTCCTTGACAAAAGTGATATACTGAGGATCATCTCCAGTAATGATCATGTCATCAACATAAAAAAGGAGAAGCGTCCGACCACGAGATGAAGCGTGGATAAAAAGAGCAGCATCATGAGCACTCGCCGAAAAACCAGCTGCAGTGACAACAGAGGAGAAACGATCAAACCAGGCACGAGGAGCTTGCTTGAGGCCATAGAGAGATCGGCGAAGACGACAAACCATACACTCAGGAACAGAATACCCAGGGGGTGGCTGCATGTAGACCTCACGCAACTCGCCATTGAGAAAGGCATTCTTGATGTCCAACTGAGAGATAGACCACTGTCGAACAGAGGCCACAACAAGAAGAGTGCGAACGGTGGTCATGTGAGCGACAGGAGCAAAAGTCTCATCATAGTCACGGCCATGCTCCTGCTGGAAACCACGCGCTACAAGATGAGCCTTGTAATGCACAAGAGAACCATCAGAGCGAGTCTTAACCTTATAGACCCACTTGCACGTGATAGGAGTAACACGCGCAGGAAGAGGAACAAGATCCCACGTGCCAGTACGCTCAAGGGCAGCGATCTCCTCCGCCATCGCATGCTGCCACTCCTGATGAACAACAGCATCACGATAAGAAGTCGGTTCGGCAAGAGCAGCGGAAGCAAAACCAAAACGCTCAGGAGGCCGAATAGACTGGCGATCGCGAAGAGCATAACGAGGAGTGGCCGAAGGAGAGGACCCGTCAGAAGGGGAGAGCATATCAGAAGGATCCTCAACTCGCGGGCGACGAGTATAGTAGAAAGGATAAGAAGGAACAAGATCAGGAGCAACCTCAGGAGAGGATGCCGGTGGTGAAGAAGGGGCTGACTGAGAAGGAGGCACCGGAGAGACCAAAGGCTGTGGTGGAGTGGTGACTATAGGACTGGAAGGAAAAGTCAGAAATGAAAGCGGCTCAGCAACAGATGCTGAAGTGGAGGAACGAGAAGGACGAGGATAGAAGGGACGAGACTCATCAAAAGTAACATCCCGAGAAATCCGCATCCGTCGACCAACAGGATCCCAACAACGATATCCCTTGTGCTCAGCACTGTAGCCCAAAAAAACACTCAACTGACTGAGCGGTCAGTTTGGTGCGCTCACGAGGTGCAAGAAGAACATAGCACACACACTCAAAGAGGCGAAGTCTGGAATAATCAGGAGTCTGGCCATAGAGACGCTCAACTGGGATCCCACCCTGCAGAGCAGAGTAGGGCTGAATGTTGATCAAGAAAGTGGCAGTAGAAACAGGCTCAACCCAGAAATGTGGTGGAACAGCAGAAGCAATCATGAGAGCACAAGCTGTCTCAAGAAGATGACGATGCTTGCGCTCAGCCACACCATTCTGGGCATGAGCACCTGAACAAGAAAACTGAGAGAGTGCCCTGCTCAGCAAGAAAACTACGAAGGACTCCCGACAAGTACTCTCCAGCGGAATCAGCGCGAAAAACACGAATAGGAGAGTCAAACTGAGTGCGAATCATGGTGGCAAAGGTCTTGTAGATAGATAAAACCTCACTACGAGATGACATAAAATATATCCATGTATGTCGAGAAAAATCATCAATAAAAATGATATAATAACGATGACCTTTCGAAACAAAAGGAGATGGTCCCCATACATCAGAATGAACAAGATCAAAAGGACGCTGAGACACTGACTCACTAGAAGAATAAGGGAGTTGAAGCTGTTTATCAAGCTTACAACCCTGACAATGGAGAGAAGCATCACTAGACACAGACCCTAAAAGACCTCGACGAAGTAAGGCAGACATACGGGAACCACAAAGATGTCCTAAGCGATGATGCCACTGAGCAAACGATGCGGTGGAGGCTGCAACAGCTGCAGAGGCAGTGGTGGAGGCGAGAAGACTGACTGGGGCAGCGGAAGGAAGAAGCCAGTCAAGCTCCCAGAGCCGTTGGGAGTCACGGCGCCGAGGGCCAGTACCAACCAGAGTCCCCGTGCGACGATCCTGAACACAACAAGAATCAGAATCGAAAATAACACGGCAACCATGATCAGTGAGCTGGCCAGCAGATATGAGCTGCATGGTTAGTTTTGGAACATGATAAACAACAGGAATATGAAAAGAGGAATTTGAAAGAGTGCCTCGTCCTGTGACAGAAAGAGAGGTACCATCTGCTGTGTGGACAGTGATAGGAGCAGCTAAAGGACTAATAGAAGTAAGACAGGTGGAATCAGATGTCATATGAAAAGAAGTACCAGAATCAAGAATCCAAGGTGATGTACCTGAGGAAGGAGAAGTAGAAGGTGGTCTCTCACCGGAAGACTGAGCAGCAGAACCAGCAGAACCAGACGATGCAGAAGCAACCATGCGGCCTAGCAATGTGAGAAGCTGCTGAGTGTCAGGGGTACCAGAACTCTGCTGAGAGGAGGAACCTCCAGTGCGCCTTGGAGGACGAGCACCACGACGAAAATTCTTCTTCTTGTAGCAAAATTGTTCCACATGTCCATCCTTGTTGCAATAGGTGCAGTGAAGGCCCTTACCAACAGCAGCTGTCACTGGTGGAGGCACAGTTGGTGGAGGCAAAGGCACAGCGGGTGTGGAAGCCACCAAAACCGAAGGAAGTGATGATGATGATGATGATAGCAGACCCACTCCACGAAGTCGAATCTCCTCAATACGAACAGCTGCAAGGGCCTCCAACAAAGTCACACGTGGATGACGAGCCAGCAACTGAGCACGAGTCTGCTCAAACTCAGACCGGAGACGTGTCAAAAAGTCGTAGATGCGGCGAAGCTCCATATGAGACTGCTGACGCTGACAACACTGACAGGTGCGGCAAACATTTGGCCCCAAAGAGTCGATCTGACGCCATATCGCAGACAACTGAGCATAGAACTCGTCCACAGTGGCATCTCCCTGCTACAGCGACTGCTCCTGTCGCACAACAGCAAGGTATAAGGAATCACCTGATGGCTCGTAGCGGCTGCGTAGATGCGTCCACATCGCATGTGCGGAAGCTAGTCCAACAACATCACCAGTGAGATGCACCTCCATGCTAGCAACCAAAATAGCAGAGGCGCGAGCATCTTCATCAATTCATGTCTTGTAAGCAGCATATGAGTCTGAAAAGTCTCCATGGCATCCTCAAAAGCCTCAGAAGCCTTTGAACGAGCGTCTTCGGAAGCATCCCTCGGGAGAACAGGCTCAACAGGTGGAGTAGGACGAGACGGGCAAGGCAACTCGCCAGTAAGAAAGTCCCAAAGGCGCTGACCATGCATGTAGATGCGCATGTGCTGAAACCAGTCCCGATAATTGAGACCATCGAAGATCACCGGGCAATGAGGAACAAAAACGGTGCCTGCAACAGAAGACATTTCTCTCTCTCTCTCTCTCTCTCTCTCTCTCTCTCTCTTTTGCTCTGTTTTTTTATATCTCTTTTCGGTCAAATACAACCGACCGAAACCAACTGACCGACTCGGTCAATACCGTCGGCGCAAAAGGAGAATACCGAAGAAGGGGCGCCGGCCCACCCTAGCGCGCGCGACGGCGGCGATGGCGATAGCCGGTCTGAGTCGGCGACGGAGACCGGAGACGGCGACGGCAACTGCCGACGGCGGGCTCGAGCAGGGTCGGCAACTGCGACGGCCGGTCTCGAGCGGGGGTCACCGACAGCGACGGTGACGGCGCTCCCGAGCGGGTGTTGGTGACAGCGACGGAGAGACGACTGCAGTCCCGAACAGTGGTCGGCGACGGCAATTCGAGCGGCGGCCCGCGACACGCGATTGGATCTGGACGGCAGCGTCACGGCGTCCCAATTTGAGTGACAGGCATGGCGACGGCAACCAAACAGCGACGAGTGGTGGTGGAAAAGAGGTAACAAGCGGCAAGCAGGCAAAACTCTAGGTGTGATGAAACCCTAGGTATGACGAAACCCGCTCTGATACCATGTTGAATAACGCTTGTATTCATCATGTGGCCAAAGGGCCAATATATATACATGTACAGGTAGCATATATGCAAGAAACCCCTTATACAATGGGGTAAATACACAGTTATGTAATACACATCTAACAATAATTACTATGGGACATCATTGATTTGTGCAATCTCTTTACCTTATAGAACAATATTTTCTCCAACCCAAAATAGATGCGATTTTAGAAAATTGGTTTTGATTTGCAAATACTTGTTGTAAGCAACATTTTCTAGCAAATACACCTGTTAATTGTTAATTGCTTATTGGTAGGGGTGCTAGAGAGATGGATATATAATTAATATGGATTAATAAATTCCTTTTTGGTCTATGTGCATGGGGCTATAATGAAAAGTACATGGGACCAGAGGCATTATGTTGTGTCATGTATGATGGGTTAATGCATGCTGTACTTTGTTGCTGTATGAAAATTAAGTTTTTTTTTATTACCTGATCACATACTTATGTGATGAACTAAAAATCCGGTGCTTATTTTGTTCCGATTTTGTTGTCTGCAGGTTCTTTCGTGGCTTTGTGCTCGGCACATGAATCCAAGGCAGAACCTGAACGTCGTAGCTAAAGAGGACTCGATAAATACGAAACAACGCGATTGCTCGTTTGTTGGTGCCCAGCTCTCAATCCTCCCTATGCTCCCTATCCGTCAGATTTAATGGTTATAGACGAAATACTTGTCATGACTTAGCACAGTTCAGTCGCAATACAGGCACAAACTGTGCTCTTACCGCCTTCTAATGAGTAATATATGTTGGTAGAATCTGGTACCGGGATCCGAATCTGGATTGCTCAAAGGCTTTTGTCTTTATGTTCCTCTAGGTTTGATTTGTACCCTTATATGGAGTCTGGAGCTTATGCTAGGTAATTGTAGCCGGCACAAGCAATGCCTGGTAGATTCTATATATGTACATCTGCTGCTCAGTTATGATACTTCTATTGTACAATCTGGGTGATTTACTTTGGTACTACATTTCTGGTCTGGTTATCATAATCCTTGCGGTCTTAGCAGTCATCTCACAGCTCTTAGTTTCTGTTTGAATTGATTTCTGTTTGTAGTTTCTGCTTAGAAAACTAAAAGTCAATACGAATACCTAGTTTGTTGAAGTGTCTTCTTCACTCCTTAGCTATCGTTTTGTTCTAGAGATAAGGTAAGGGTCACAGATGCGTTATGCATCTCTCTCGCTTCTATCACGCGAACATATCACTCTCATTTTTTTGCACTGCACCTTTGCGCAGTTACATGACAAAACGAGGCAGCTTTGCTCAGTGACATGATAAAAGAGGCCAGCTTTGCCCAGTGTCATGATAAAAGAGTGCAGCTTTGCGCAGGGACATGACGAAACGGGGCAACTTTGCTCAGTGAGATGATAAAAGAGGCCAGCTTTGCGCAGTGACATGACGAAACGGGGCAGCTTTGCTCAGTGGGATGACAAAAGATGCCAGCTTTGGGCAGTGACATTACTAAAGAGGGCAGCTGTGCTCAGTGACATGACAAAAAGAGGTTAGCTTTGCTCAGTGAGATGACAAAACAGAGCAGCTTTGCTCAGAGCCATGACAAAACGGGGCCTTTTTGCAGTGATATCGCAGCACTCCCATCTTTACTCACTGCTACGACCACGCGGACCAGCTTTACACGTAGGAGTAGAGATAAAACGGACCCTATAAATTGGTGTGCATTCCATTTCCCAGCGAACATTGCACATCCAAACCCTATACTACACCGCGCTTCCCTCACCCAACCGGGATGGACAAAGGCAAGAAGAAGCAATGAGACAAGATGGTGAAGGATTGAGAGGAGACCCGTGACATAGCACAGTCAGTTGCCGCCCGCGATGCCACCCGCGATGAGAAAATAAGGGCTATACAGGCCCGCGTAGAACAAGCCCACCGTGCTACGATGAAAGATCCCCCCAAAGAGCGCCCGCGTAGCAACAACCCCATCCCGGACGTCCCCACCGAGCGTTCGCCACAACTACCACCTGAGGGGGAGATACCTCCCCTTTGTTGGTGCGGGGACGTGTGCAAGTTTTTCAAGTCTAAGGACCGCATCAACCTAGGTATGCGTTACTGGGGTTGCGCAAACTACTCCAGTGACTACCCCAACCGCCGTTTTGACACCGCAACCTATCGGCAGCTGGTAACAATCACATGCACCATTTTCCTCTACCTTTTCTCCTTCACAGCACGCACTAACAATATCTCCCATGTATTTACAGTTTTCGGAGCCCCTGTGTGGCTACCGCAAATGGATCGATCTTGAGATCCACCCTGCGGACCAATGGACCCTCGACTTCGAGGAGTGGAATGTCACACGGGACAAGGAGTTGCTGGAGGCGGAGCGCCGCAAGCACGAGCACACCCTGCGTATACAGCGCGAGACGCAAACTCATCTTGAAGCGTGCACGCATAGAGAGCGGGAGGCTCGCGAGAGGGAGAGCGAGAGAAAGAGGGAAATTACGGCTAAGGCAAAAGAGGCCGCGGAGGAGTTCAACGCCGAGCGGGCAAGGAAGGGAAAGTTGCATGTAATAAAAATCTACGCGGCATGTAACTCCCATCTGTATTATGAAGTTTATTATCTCGTCTTTTCACATTCCCTGATTCACGTAGCAACTCATTTAACACTATTAACATACCGGTTCTCACCCTACACGAATTCTCAGTAACATCAAAATATCACTTACCACTGTATATATCGATCGTTTTACACTCAATCGTTCCTAAAAAAAATTTACCAAAATTTTTTATGCATCTACAACTTACATTGAACATAAACTTTTATTACAACTTCATCAGATTTTTTCCCAGCTTACAACTACAAAATTGACAAGACATACAAAAATCACGGGGATTGCAAACCCTGAAAACAGACCAAACCCTAATAGTCACTTACTACTCTATCTACCGATCGTTCTACGCTCAATCGTTCATAAAAAAAATTAACCAAAATTTTTTATGCATCTACAACTTACATTGAACATAAACTTTTATTACAACTTCATCAGATTTTTTTTCCCAGCTTACAACTACAAAATTGACAAAACATACACAAATCACGGACATTGCAAACCCTAAAAGTCACTTACCACTTTATATATCGATCGTTCTATGTTCAATCGTTACTAAAAAAAATTACCAAAATTTTTTATGCATCTACAACTTATACTCAACATAAACTTTTTTTTACAATTTTATCAGATTTTTCCCGATTTACAACTACAAATTTAACAAAACTTATAAACATTACGGTTGTTTACACCACTTTACTTCCTTTCGTCCAATTGTTCATATCACAGTTGTGTTCAAAAAAGTTTTCATTAAAATGCTTCCAGTAAAACAACATAACATGATCGAAAACTATTATTGCCAGTTCAACATATTTTTCACGGTCAGCAATATATGAAAATCACAAATACACTAATCATTACTTCACACAAATTTCGTTCGTACTCTACCAACCTAATTTCTTAATTTTCATAATTGCAAAATAATTACACAAACAGTAAACTGGACTCCACATCAAATTCATATTTTTTTCAAACATCTTTACATACATACACATAAATTATTTCTATTATAAAAATAACTTTACAAATACATAAATACATATACACCTAAATACTCACAGCAAACCCTAAACACTGGAACCCTACTACAGTTGAATCATACGTCGGATAACAATCGTGCGGTCAAAAAACGAGACGTGCGGTCGGGAATGGGGGTCGTGCGGTCGGGAATGGGTGTCATGCGGTCAGCGCTGGGTCATGCGGTCGGGGGAAGCGTCGTGCGGTCGCTAGGGGGGGTCGTGCGGTGTGGTACCGCACGACCCGTGCTACAGTGCGGTCGTGCGGTACCACACCGTACGATCGGGACACGTGTCGACCGCTCATAAACGCGCGGTGGGGAGGGGTCCAAATCCGGAATGTTTTTGATTTGAGGGCCAAAAATGGAATTTTGAGTCATTAGAGGTCTAGATGTGTCAAGAATTCGGACAACCAGACCATGGCGGAGGCCGTGGCGGTGCTGAGGAAGATGTTCCCGGACAAGGACATGCCGGACCCGACGGACATCTACGTCCCAAGGTGGTGGTCCAACAGGTTCTTCAAGGGCTCCTGCTCCAACCGGCCCATCGGCGTCAACCGCTACGAACACGACCAGCTTAGGGTACTAGAATTGATCAAATCTCAATAACCGCGATGTTAAAAACTCACTGAATACTGACATCGTAATTCTGATGTTTCTGTGCTAAACGCACCGGTTGGGAGGGTTTACTTCACCGGTGAGCATTACAAAGGCTGTCCATGGAGCGTATCTTGCAGGTCTGAAGTCTTCGCTGATATATTCTCAAGCATCATGTGGTTTTCGACTGCATGATATGCCAAGTTGTTCTATTTACGCGTTGCGAGTTCCATGTTTTCAGGGATGGACTCTGCAGACATTCTGATGAGTTCAAAGTCCGCGGCAAGTACGACGACCAAGTTGCAGTGGTAACTTCCTAGTAGTAGTACTAATCAACGGTTTAGTGTCTGCAGCAAACATACTTCTAAACTTTCTGAAAAATCGCCATGCTTACACGCTGTTTACTTCTCACTGCAGGCTAAATAAATGATAGGTTGAGAGTTGAGACGCGAATTTTAGACATATCTAGCATTGTAGATCTCTAAAATTTCGTTTTTAGCCACCCCACCGACCGCGTTTCTCCAGAGCTGACACCTGGCCGATCGTGCGATTCGGAACCGCACAACCGTACTATAGCTAGGTCGTGCGGTCCCGGACCGCACGACTCCACTGTGCATGGCACACCAAACACACGATTCTTTTTTCGACCACATCACCCAGTCTGACCGCACGACTGCAGAAAAAAGAATCGTGCGGAAACTTCCATTGGCCTAGCAATCTCCACTCCATTCTCCCCCAATATATACTCCTACGTACTAGTATTTGATCCATCATAATTCAGATGTTCTAGGCTCTAGCGTTGCATGTAGACCCTCCTAATTTCGCTAATCTTAACTATTAGTCATTTAGTGTATTGTTTGGTTAGTTTTTCTCGTCTGGATCAAGTATAGTGATCTCAACATTTATATATTGGTTGTAATGCAATATATTGGTTGTAATGCAATATCCACTGCTATATTAATTATACCGAGGAAGTGAAATACTATTGCACATCACTGATGCTTTTCTTTATGAAGTATACTACTCAGCACCGATCGCTTGGAGCAGTGACAGCTGCAACCAAGGCTAGTTAGAATCAGGTATTCCATGCTGATTCAATCAAAATCGAGCATAATTTTGTGAAACCGAGCGATATAAAACATGCACGTATGTAAAATATAAAGGGTCCGTCGCTCTTTAAAAATTTAAATCTCAAGGACGTGTTGATGAGAATTAAATAATTCATTAAAAATAACTTTAATATATAATTAAAACTCTAGACCAGTGTTATAATAGCTTATATTGTAATTATAAGTACTCCCTTTGATTCCATATATAAGTTATTTTAAATTTGAGTATAAGAATTAAGAAGTGGATGAAACACTGTGAACTCACTCTATAAAAAGATGCAAAAATGCCAATGAACTCTAGAGCAACTTATATTACTGCCTCGTCATCCTTTTACTCGTCTGATTGGGGCCCTCACGTACCATATTACCGCTTGAAACGTTTTTAGGTACTTGTACAGTACACAAAAATTGCTGCGAGCAGTTTTTAGGTACTCGTACCGTCTGACCGCACGACTGCAAAGACGGAGTGATGCGACCGAAAAAAGATTCGCGCGCTCAGTGGCGCGATGCACTGTGGAGCCGTGCGGTTCCGGACCGCACGACCTAGCTACAGTGCGGTCGTGCAGTTTCAGACCGTACGACCGGCCAGTTGTCGGCTCCGGAGAAACACGCGGTCGACGGGGTGGCTACATTTGGAAACAATATGCTTGGGGGGCTAAAAACGGAATTTTAAAGATCTACGATGCTAGATATGTCCAAAATTCTTGAGACGCCATGCCAGTCTGAGAGGGAATAAACTGAGATGCCACAGTTTCCATGGAAGCTCTTTGAATGCATTTGGTTCGCGCGTCATGTGGCATGTCTAGTGTTCTGAATGCTTTGAGCAGTTCCTCCTAGCCTGAAGCATCCTGCGATGTACTTTCTGCTAATCGAATATAAGCACATAGTCTTTAGAGGTCTACGTCCCGTTTGCTAATTGTACAGCTGCAGTTCGCCATTCCTTCATCTCATTTCATTGCTTCAAGTAACACATGTTCATAAGAAAATACTGTCTTCACCGGTGCAGACAGCATGCATACTACCGAACACAACTTCAGATGCATTGGAAACACAATCATGGGCGATCAAGACATATGCTATCATAAACAAGTAGTAATTGCTGCGGCTAGTGACATATATCAAACTATATTGAGCTTGGTAGGTCATAGTCGGCCGGTCTGCCGACGTTATAGACCAAGCACGCACCACGCTGCGTCTTGGGCCTCATGGAACATCTCGATCTTAAGAAATTACAGCTCACAAGCACGAAGTTAATTCCAGCAAGAGATCAACATTTGTCATGTCTTTCGGAGGAGCAGCTCAGGCGTCCTGTTGCATTCTGTTGTTCACATTTGTCTAGTCTAATACTCTGTGGTTCTGAAGAATTATTAGATACATTCTTTTCTAAATAAAATCATCTTACCATACGGTACTATGTCTGCTAATTTTACAGATGCAAGAACATTTCCTTCCTCTCTTCATCACTTTAAAATTTTATTGGTTCAGAGCTAATTAATCATCTTCATATGTAAACCAAAGAAAATCTGAATATGCTAAGGATCATCGAGAAAGAACCGAATTTTTGACAGTAGTTGCGCATTTGGAAAAGAACATACGTAAAGCAATATAAATTGTTACTAGTCACTTTTCTTACCAACTCTTGGCACATGTATAAGCCACTAAAAACAAGGGCCGGCTATAACAAATTACCACTTTTCACTCTCAAGTCAAATTCCATTTCAAAATGACAGGGAAATGGTCACAGCTTCCAAATTAACAACGCTCAGGCATCTGAGTGCAGTAGGACCTTAATGAAAATAGAATATTTCACTTACCGGTTCATCACTGGTGTGCCCTGGTCCTGCCTTTGTTAAGTATTTATCTATCTTGCTTTCTTCCATGTCACGAGAAGAAGCATAGGATTCACCTTCAAAACATTTCATGAAAAGACTAGAAGTCACAATAGCACATTAAGAACTGATACTAGCTAGTATGTGACCTGATTAGCAGGCTAGCCATAAATCCCTCTGAAAATGAAAGCATCTCACACTATCTTCTAGGGAAATCAAAGGTAGAAGCAATTTCACGACATTATCTTCATTCACAAGTACTAGTACACAAGGTGAACCTACAATTCAGATGAAATTTATTCTGAAATCCTTATCTTTTTACTAAGCATAACAATATTAGCAATACCAAGTGTCAAGTGAGCCCTAGAAAAGTAGAAACATATTATGGCAACAGAAAGTATATAAATATTAAATACATGCCAACCAGTCTGACAAACATGAATGGCATATATGAGCCTAGTTAGCATAAGCAACTTAGAAGAAGGCCCTGCTTCCATAAAAGACCCTTGAACCCTTCGATGGCGATGGCTTCTCAGTTGTACTCGAGTCAGTGTTATCAGTTGAGGGACTATTGTTCTCGACATCCAATGGAAGCTTCATTTTTGCAAGGGACTCGGTAAACTGCTGCATGCTCTTCATGTACATGTCAACTATGTCCTGCTCGACAACTGACTCGCCAGGTTGGAGGTTAATGCTGATCACAGGCTTGACAACTTCATCCTTGGGTGGTGCCTCGGAAGAATCAGCCTCACCATCTGTAGCATCTTGGCTTTTCTCCTTCTGGCTTTCAGTAGGGGATGGTGCAGTAGTGGTCTCGGACGGCTCAGAAACTGATTGTGGTGTGGCAGAAAGGCGTGTGGAGGAGTCTGTGGTTGAGACACAACTTAGAGGGCTTTCATCCCAATATTCCTTGAGATTCTTTGTAGAGATTTCAGGACCAGGCACAGCTGCATCAAACTGCAGTAACTTGCCATTCTCAGCTTTGATTGGATTATCAGAGTTCAAGGTCTCCATCTCGAAATACTTGGAAACCATAATTTGATTCTCCTTAACCACATTCAAGTCTGGGAATTCAATCTTTTCAAACTCAGAAGGAACCGAGCTATCATTTCCAGAATCGGTCACTACCGACACTGACTTATTGGGTGATGAGATTGGGATGACATCTGGAGAACAACCAGCATAAGACAAGGACAGCTGCACAAATCCAGCCGGTGAGTGGAACAGGTCAGTAGATGACAGGGGGAACTCCTGGACCAGCATTCCATCAGCCATTACGATGTCTGCCAGAGGAACAAGGGCAAAGCCAAGAAGCTGGTCCTCCAGGTAGTTCTTCACCCTGCTCAACATCCATATCTCACACTTGAGTGAAGCATCCACAGTGTGCACATCGAGCCTTAGACCCTCATCAAACAACGGGTTGCGCCCACCACCGTTTATCACCTTGGTTGAGCATGACACGTCTGGGTCACTTGTGAGGCACAGCTTTGCATACACATCCTGCTTCTGGTAGATACAGATGTTGTGGATATCGCGTGCCTGGTGTACAAAGACATCAAGGCAGCCTATGAACTTGTCTTTGCTGGCAGTCTCAGTAGCAAAGTTGGTGACTCTTTGAGTGATAATATCACTGTTCAGCATCGATGGCTCAGGCATAGGGCCAGTTTGGTAATCTGCCATTGCAGGTGTTCCAAGACTGCACTTAGCACAAAGAAATAGCTCTCTTTAATGCTAAATCAGAAATAAAGTTGTCTGAACCAAGATTGCAAATTACAGCCGAAGTTAAGCAGAATGGGCACGACACAGGGTTGCACTTTGCTAAAGCAATTAGACCTTAAATTAGGATGAATCTTTAGCTTATGGTTGCGGAACGGATGTAATCATGTAACATTGCAAAGTGAAGTACTTAAATTTTAAAACAAAAGGATTAATACAGATAGAAATGATCCCTGGCTACTTAATTATCAGGAAGGAAACTGAGGGATGGAGAATTTGGACTTACGATCTGAAGGACTTTTAGCTCAAGATCTCCAATTGCGGCAAAATCCGAAGCTTTTGGTGATATGAAGGAAACTGTTACTGATTTGCTCTGAAACATGAAGAGCACGCGGGGATTAAAAATTGGAAACACAAATCGAAACAAAGTTCAGTCCATAAGAGCCCTAAAGATCTGAAAACTTGCATCTTTTTAGCACAGCCAATAGAAACCCCGCGCTGCAGCTCAAATATTCCGAATCAAAGACGTAATTTGGTAATTCACTACAACGTGTAAACACGAAATGAGAGCAAGAACAGTAGTCGAACAAAATTAGGCAACACATACTGCAGATAGTACGATTTGTGCACAAATCGTAAACGAAAACTGGCAGCAGGAAGAGCAGTGGAGCACAAATTAAGCACTACATACTACAAATGTTAAGATTTAGGCGCGTATCGTAATGCCATACTCAATTCCGTGAAGAAACAACCGAAATTTTGGCACTCACACGAATCAAAAGCCCTAATAGTGCCAAGAATCACAGCCCTTCTAAAAATCCCTACTGTCCAAACAAGTACAAGAAGATCCGGGAAAAACGCCCAAATCAAGAACCGACAGAACTAACACACACCAGACATGGAAATTCGACTGACCTCGGAGCACGTACTTGTGGTGTGCTAGAGCGTGAACTAATAGGAAAAGGAGACTAACAATTTTATACTGGGAATTACAGGAGAATTGGTTGTGTTACCTTCTTCACCGCGGATTAATGGGGTGAACTGGGGTAAGACGCACTCGAGGTGCCCAATGGAAGAGGACCTTGGGAAAGGTGAACTATAAAAAGAGCACTACTTTTGCAGAAAGGTCGCCTTGGTTTCCACTAATTACAAATGTTAGGCATTTTTTGGGTTCCAGATTGAATTTCTAGTTCCTCAGTTATTTTTCATTGTTTCTAAAGTTTATTTTTTTCTGATTTTTTTAAAGTTTTTTGTTGGTTCTTTTTCCATATTTGTTTGTATTGTCCACGATGGGATAACTTTGTTTTCTATTTTTAATTTTTTTAATTTAATTACGTTAAATAAGTCATCATCAGGTATAGTACAATTTCAGTCAGCTACAGTATAATTTTAGTCATAAATCATCTTTTTTTAGCCCAACTGAGCATGCTATAGGTATGGTTGGAAATAAAATGAGCAAGACCTGGATTATACATAGTGGAAGTCATCAGGTGAAAAAAAAGCCCAAATTTATCTATCTACATTTATTCATGTGTAATGCGTAAAAAAAGTTGCACGGAGATTGATAGCACTAGCGGTCCCGATCTTTCGATGAGAGTGGTAGATTCAATTGGGGAAGGAGAAGACGTTGACGACCCGACTACAACCATCCAAGGACGTTGCGCCTTAGCGATCGATACACCAACTCCAGAGATTGTTCGTGACCTTGTCAACGCACGATCAACCTAATCACGAGGGTTCTTGTTCCTGCAAGCAATCGAAGAACAGGCAAGACCAAGATGAACATCAACTCAATTGCAAATAAACGATATAGGATTCAATCGAAAACAGAAGAACGGTGGGGTTCCGAAGACAAGTATCCGGGCGGTCTAGCCGACACGCGCGAGTACAAGGCAAAGTAGCAAAAGCTAACTTAGTCTATCAAAACCCCAAACCTAGAAGAGGGTGCGGCTGCCTATTTAAGGGACACGGAAGGTGGAGGGTCGGCCAAAACACATGGAAGCCGAACAGGACTCGATTACAAGGCCCAAGGCCCACTTTGACTCAGACTGAAAAAGTGACATAACTTGTTTTGCAGTTTCTGACCGGCTCGGATGGAATTTGGAGGTGAGACCGGATCCATCTGAAAGTATACTTCAAGAGCTTTCCAACGAGTACTCACGGGCCCCGAGAAACCTTCTGGATCAAAAGTTATGGTCATTTGAAGTAGACGCTGTTGGGAAGGCCGAATCCGAGTCGAACTCGCGAACAGGACTTGGTTTGCGCTTGACGGTTCCACTTCTATATTTGAGCTCACGTGGTTCTTTCCCATGGTTCCTAAGGACAATTAAATCATCACAAGAATTAAGTAGTATTCCATTCTTTGAAATATTTGTATGCAAACTTAGGAACGCATTCACCTGATGGTTAAGTTGGCGTGCTCGCGCTCTAGTCATTGGTCCTTGTATCATAGTTTCAGTTTGATGTGGAGTCGGCATGGTTGTATGCATGGAAAGGATGTCCTCATCATCCTCCCCTTCTTGCATTTGAGTCGTCCGCGACTCAAGCTCATCTTCTTCTCCCAAGTATGGCTTCAAATCTGCAATGTTAAAGGTGGGACTAACCCTAAAATCTGCAGGCAACTCCAGTTTATATGCATTGTCATTAATCTTTTCCAACACTTTGAAAGGACCATCAGCTCTAGGCATCAACTTAGACCTCCTCAATTCAGGAAATCTATCTTTTCTCAAATGCAACCAAACTCAATCACCCGGTTGAAAAGTTAAATGCCTCCTTCCTTTACTACCAGCAAGTTTATATTTAGCATTCATGCGTTCAATATTTTCTTTGGTTGTCTCATGCGTTTTCAACATCAAGTCAGCACGCTGTTCAGCATCAAAATTTAACTTCTCCGAAGATGGAAGTGGTAGCAAATCAATAGGAGCATGAGGCACAAAGCCATAGATAATCTCAAAAGGGCACAACTTTGTAGTAGAATGCAGCGAACGATTATAAGCAAATTCAATATGAGGCAAGCATTCTTCCCACATTTTGATGTTCTTTTTCAAAACAGCCCTAAGCATGGTAGATAAAGTTCTATTCACAACTTCAGTTTGCCCATCAGTTTGGGGATGACATGTAGTCGAAAATAACAGCTTAGTCCCCAATTTAGCCCATAAAGTTCTCCAAAAATAGCTAAGGAATTTAGTGTCACGATCAGAAACTATTGTATTTGGCACACCATGCAAGCGAACAACTTCACGAAAGAACAAATCAGCAATGTTGGTAGCATCATCACTTTTATGACATGGTATGAAGTGTGCCATCTTAGAAAATCTATCCACAACAACAAATATGCTATCCCTCCTCTTCTTTGTCCTAGGCAGTCCTAAAACAAAGTCCATAGAAATATCTTCCCAAGGCACACTAGGAACAGGTAAAGGCATATACAAACCGTGAGAATTAAGTCGTGACTTAGCCTTTTGACATGTAGTGCAACGAGCAACAAAACGTTCCACATCATGTCTCATCTTTGGCCAAAAGAAATGACTAGCAAGGATGTCTTCTGTCTTCTTCACTCCAAAATGCCCCATCAGCCCACCTCCATGCGCTTCCTGTAACAACAACAAACAAACGGAGCTAGCTGGAATGCATAGTTTGTTAGCTCTAAACACAAATCCATCATTTAGAACAAATTTATTCCACATTTTTCCCTCTTTGCAATTCAGCAACACATCTTTAAAATCATCATCATGAACATAATGCTCTTTAATTGTTTCCAATCCAAAAATTTTGAATTCAAGTTGTGAGAGCATGGTATATCTCCTAGACAATGCATCAGCAATAACATTCCCCTTTCCCTTTTTGTGTTTTATGACATAAGGAAAAGACTCTATGAATTCAACCCACTTTGCATGCCTACGGTTCAATTTTCCTTGATTTCTAATATGTTTTAATGACTCATGATCAGAATGAATGACAAATTCTTTAGGTCATAAATAATGTTGCCATGTCTCTAAAGTTCGAACTAGAGCATATAATTCCTTTTCATAAGTAGAATAGTTCAAACTAGGCCCACTCAATTTTTCACTAAAGTATGTCACAGGTTTACCTTCTTGCAACAGCACACCACCCAATCCAATTCTACTAGCATCACATTCTAACTCAAAAGTCTTACTAAAATCTGGAAGTTGGAGTAATGGTGCATGTGTTAACTTATCTTTCAATGTGTTGAAGGCGTCTTCCTGTGCATTCCCCAAGTAAACGACACCCCTTTTTAGTGAGCTCATTCAATGGTACGGCGATGGTGCTGAACTCCTTCACAAAACGACGATAGAATCCAGTAAGTCCTAGAAAACTTCTCACCTACGTGACCGTTTTAGGAGTCGGCCAACTCTGTATTGCCTCAACCTTGGCTTGATCAACTTCAATCCCCTGTGGAGTAACAACATAGTCAAGAAAAGAGACTCGATCCGTGCAAAATGTGCACTTCTCAAGGTTACCAAATAAACGTGCATTACGTAAAGCATCAAAAACAGCACGTAAATGGCAAAGGTGTTCCTCTAGTGATCTGCTATATATCAATATATCATCAAAATATACCACCACAAATTTGCCAATGAAAGCATGCAAAACCTCGTTCATTAATCTCATGAATGTACTAGGTGCATTAGTTAAACCAAACGGCATCACTAACCACTCATACAAACCGAACTTAGTTTTAAATGCTATTTTTCATTCATCTCTCAATTTCATGCGAATTTGGTGGTACCCACTACGCAAATCAACTTTAGAGAAAATAATAGAGCCACTTAATTCATCAAGCATATCATCTAACTTAGGAATAGGGTGACGATATCTAATGGTAATGTTATTGATCGCTCTACAGTCCACACACATACGCCATGATCCATCTTTCTTAGGCACTAAAATTACCAGAACAACACAAGGACTAAGAGATTCACGCGCATAACCTTTATCAAGCAGTTCTTGAACTTGTCGTTGAATCTCCTAAGTTTCTTCCGGATTGGTCCTGTATGGCGCACGATTGGGCAAAGATGCCCCAAGAATCAAATCAATCTGGTGCTCAATCCCTCGCACTGGTGGTAGCCCTGGTGGCACGTCTTTTGGAAAAACATCCATGTACTCTTGCAAAAGATTAGTGACAGCAGAAGGCACAGAAGAAGATACCTCCTCGAATGAAAATAAAGCTTGTTTGCAAAGTAAGGCATAGCAAACAGAATTACTAGCATTCAGCTCATTCACATCAGACTTAGTAGCAAGAAAACATGCACCTTTTAATTTAATCTCATTTTTCGTCTCATTAACAGATTTAGAGTTTTTCTTTTTATGTTGCTCAAGTTCGTTTGCTACAATATGATTTTCACTCCTATTATGCTCCTGATTTTTCTCTCTACTAGCTCTAGCAATCTCATCTTTGAAAATAGCTTCAGGAGACATAGGATGTAACACAATTTTCTTGTCATAATGCACAAATGAATATTGGTTTGTCTTACCATGATGCAGTGAATCTTTATCATATTGCCACGGTCTACCTAACAACATAGAGCATGCTTGCATAGGGACAACATCACATTCTACAACATCATGATAAGAACCAATAGCAAAATTTACTCTCACCATTCATGTTACCTTCACCTTGCCGCTGTTATTGAACCATTGAATGTAGTAAGGTTGTGGGTGAGGTTTGGTGTTCATCGCAAGTTTCTCCACCATATCGGAGCTCGCCAAGTTGTTGCAGCTCCCTCCATCAATGATCACACGGTATGAGCGTTCCTTCATGATACACTTTGTTTGGAAAAGGATGTGCCGCTGATTTTGCTCCGTCATCTCCATTTGAACACTCAATACACGCTGTACAATGAGGCTCTCATAGCGCTCTGCATCTTCAGCACCAATGTGCTCTTCTTCTTGCTCCTTCCCACTCACTGCATGGTCAGCTGCAAACATAGCATATGTATCCTCATCCAAATCACTAGCAGAAGAATACTCATCATCATCTCTCACAATCAAAACACGCTTGCTTGGGCACTCACTCCGCACATGACCATACCCCTTGCATTGATGACATTGGATATCCCTCGTTCGTCCCGTAGATGCAATGGATGAAGAGCTCTTTGCATGTGCTTGGGCTATCCCCTTTGTTGCTTCGGATGCCCGAGATGCTGAGTTTGATGATGAAAACCGTGGCTTGCTGTTGGAGGAAGAAGGTGCAGTCGGTTGGCTTGATGGTGCAGTAGATGCACGTTGAGACCAAATGTTACCACGATCTGCAGAAACGTTAGTCCTCGTGCTCGCGCGTCGTCCTTGTACTTCTCTTTCAGCTTTACAAGCAAGATGAAATAAACGAGTGATAGAATTATATTCCTTATAAGCTAAAATGTCCTGAATTTCACGATCCAAACCACCCATAAACCTAGCCATAGCAGCCTCCTCAGTTTCCTCTAAGTCACAACGCAGCATTCCTGTTTGCAAATCTTGAATATATTCCTCTAGCCTTTTACTACCTTGCCTCAATTGTTTCAACTTATGTAACAAATCACGTGCATAATATGAAGGAACAAATCTAGCTCGCATGATTCGTTTTAATGCATCCCAAGTTTGTGGTATGGTTAAAGGATTTTTCTTACAATATTCACTCCACCAAACAGACGCAAAGTCAGTAAACTCACTAGTAGCAGCCCTAACCCTTTTGTTTTCAAGGAATGCATGACAAACAAATTTCTGATCAACAGCCAATTCCCAAGTGATATAAGCATCAGGGTTATATTTTCCATCAAAAGGTGGCATAGTGAACTTAATCTTACCAAGTGATTCATCATTGTCACGTACCTCATTCCGACGTGGTTGACGATGACGGTGAGCGTCCTCATCATTATCGATCTCAGTGTCAGCCGCATATTCGTCTCCACCATTTTCGTCCACCCTGCTACCCAAGACACCAATGTTGGTACGAGTACGCTGAGTTGGTGCAGCGGGAGATGCACGGCCCATCTCATCAAGACGTCTCAAAATCTCAGCAAGTGAAGCGTTGACGGTGCCAACGGAAGCCTCCAATGTTGCAAGCGTAGCGTTGGTGTCGATCTGCGCGGCCTCCAATTGACCAAGGCGTTCATTAGTGACTCGTACATCCTCATCAAGTCCCTCAGTGTGCAGCTTCATTTGGCGCTCAAAGTGTTGTATGATGCCCCTAGTCCGAGGGGAGTGTGGCGCTGCCCGCAGGTCCACTGGTTCTCCTGACATGGTTAGAAGAACACAAGAGAACAAACCAAGAAGAAAAAAACAATAAAATTGCAAGTTAGGCCCTTACAACTACTGAGATGTGGTTAAATCAAGTCGCACACTCTCAACCTGTTATCTCAAGCTCTTACAAGTTCTTACCACAGCGAGCAGGAGGTGATGGCAGCCGACAAGACAAGAAAATATCTCCTGAAAATTGGGTGTATCGTTGCCTCGGTCGCTAGTCCCTGGAGGTGGTAGCCAAATCTGTGGAGCTATAGGTGGGCTGAGAGTGAACAAAGGATAACTAGAACCACATTAGTCAAAGAAAGTTGAATAATCGCTCAACGACGACACTGTGCTGGTCCTAGGCTAGACCGTACTAGAGACGCGAGCCTAGAACACAAAAGAAAACACACCGTGCAGAAAGAAACTAGATGACATTGCACACGGAGTTCGGGAGCTCGAAAAAGGACGCCGTCTTCACAGGGAACCTTAGAATCATGTGCAGAAGGCCTCTGTCAATTTTGAGCGAATTCTGAGAAACTTGAATTTTTCTCGGTTTGCGGGCCCGTTTTGAGGCTCTAAACGATGTTTTTTGGGGTCGAAGTTGCTGCTCGTGTGCCTGGAGGCTTACGCGGATCTAAAATCTCTTGAATTCCCAGACTTCTTTTTTCGCTCTATCTTCTGATTTCCTTTCCAACGGATCAAGAATCGTCTCAATCAGAGGTCGTATGCAAAAGTTAGGTGTTTCTCTCTCCTCTTTCTTTTTTTTCTTTATGCCGCGGCTCTTTCTAAATGCGGCTGCCTGTTTCTTCTTTTCTCTCTCTTTTTTTTTCTTTTTTTACACACACGACGCGGTTGAATCTGAATTCGTGTCCTCCTCCGAGACCAACTAGGGTAAAGCCTCTCTAGAAACCGAGTTCGGATCTAACTGCAACGGTGATACCAAGACGTGAACAGAACTCGAAACTCTAAAGGAACTAGACACTAAGACCAGCAAAGGACACGACGATGCAACCGAAGACTCAACAAACAAAGACTATGCAGCAATAGATAAAGACTCAAATTGTTTCAGATTTTGGGGAATAGATATCTAATCTACTATATTTTTTTTTGGTTTTCTGGACTGTAGGTAAAAAAAGCAAAGACTAGATAAGATCTCTCACCGATTAACCTTGAGCTCTGATACCAACTGATAGCACTAGCGGTCCCGATCTTTCGATGAGAGTGGTAGATTCGATTGGGGAAGGAGAAGACGTTGACGACCCGACTACAACCATCCAAGGACGTTGCGCCTTAGCGATCGATACACCAACTCCAGAGATTGTTCGTGACCTTGTCGGCGCACGATCAACCTAATCACGAGGGTTCTTGTTCCTGCAAGCAATCGAAGAACAGGCAAGACCAAGATGAACATCAACTCAATTGCAAATAAACGATATATGATTCAATCGAAAACAGAAGAACGGTGGGGTTCCGAAGACAAGTATCCGGGCGGTCTAGCCGACACGCGCGAGTACAAGGCAAAGTAGCAAAAGCTAACTTAGTCTATCAAAACCCCAAACCTAGAAGAGGGTGCGGCTGCCTATTTAAGGGACACGGAAGGTGGAGGGTCGGCCAAAACACATGGAAGCCGAACAGGACTCGATTACAAGGCCCAAGGCCCACTTTGACTCAGACTGAAAAGGTGACATGACTTGTTTTGCAGTTTCTGACCGGCTAGAATGGAATTTGGAGGTGAGACCGGATCCATCTGAAAGTATACTTCAAGAGCTTTCCAACGAGTACTCACGGGCCCCGAGAAACCTTTTGGATCAAAAGTTATGGTCATTTGAAGTAGACGCTGTTGGGAAGGCCGAATCCGAGTCGAACTCGCGAACAGGACTTGGTTTGCGCTTGACGGTTCCACTTTTATACTTGAGCTCACGTGGTTCTTCCCCATGGTTCCTAAGGACAATTAAATCATCACAAGAATTAAATAGTATTCCATTCTTTGAAACATTTGTATGCAAACTTAGGAATGCATTCACCTGATGGTTAAGTTGACGTGCTCGCACTCTAGTCATTGGTCCTTGTATCATAGTATCAGTTTGATGTGGAGTCGGCATTGTTATATACATGGAAAGGATGTCCTCATCAGAGATTGATTGCTATATTACCTTTCCTTGGCTCATTTGGATTGCTCAGTGGAAATTAGTTGATTTGTTGTTAATGTTATGAATATTATATGTATATTTATAAGACCTAATAATGCAGAGTAAAAAGATATTATAAGAAAATATGTCATATATATATGAGAAAATATAGAGAAATTTACGGATCCGCTCGTACAGATTAAGTTGAAAGAATGCGAGATCATCTGCACGGCTACACGGACCATTTTTTTTCACTAACGAACTATTATCAAGTTTCTTTAGAAATTGACGAATCATTATCGAACCAAGCCTCGTTAATCTTTTTTATTTAAAATAAATTTATTTTAATTTCAAACCTATTATTAACTACTGTAATTGAAACAACTTTGATTCAGCCCTTAACGAGTTATTTTTCCGAGCGCGCACGGTGCCAAGCAGGTGCTGCTCCTCTGCTTCACGCACACCTGAAAAGCTGCTTTGTGTATTACAACATGTGCGATAACTACCATCACAAATCAAGATAACAACAAAAAGCATATCAGATATTTTGTGCAAGATCGAATTGTTTTGAAGTTATATGTCTAATGAATTTTTCACAAGTCATGGAGAATACGGTATCTTTTTTTGAAAACAAATGGGAAATACATTATCATAACCTCATGAAACGAAGTGGAACCAGTCAATCTACGTGGCGCGCACACACACAAAGAAAAAGAAAATGTGTTACAAGTTAAGCAATGTGGAAAGTACTAATGTGTTCCAAAATCACGTAGTGTTGTTCTTGGAGACGAGCAGATAAAGGCAGCACAAACCACACTTTCCACCCACAGCTTTGCAATGAGAAAGGCTTTGAAAAAAGTTGGCAAAAGTGTGCTATTCTTTTTATTATACTCTCCTAATCACCGTGTGAACATGGCCAGTGGTTTAGTCCAAAGTGCTGGCCATGACCAATGGATAATCTCGATCCCAATTAAGTTGGTTGATTAGCCAAGGTAAGCACGTACATCAGCAGGGCACATTAATTGACAAAACCATCACCATCATCTAGATAAATGAAGCTTGCAAATTCCAACCCTAGAATTTTTTACCCAGTCCAGAGGATCAAGAATCAAAGAATGCTATCTTTTTCTTTTTTGCCCTGATATATGGCTGCAACTATAATTCAGCATCCTTTTTTTTTGATATGATAATTGAGCATCCTTGGCGAGTCACTTCCAATCAAAATTGTAGTGTTTCTCCAAAATAGACTTCGTAGAGACCGTTGCTTTCTTCCATTTTGTCTTATATAAATGGCTGAGAATGCACCGACAGCGTAATTTCCACTAGAAGGAAAAGCACTGCCGCCTTCCCTCTCGCAGTCTCGCGCGCTCTCTGTCGCCCACTCGCCCTGCTTCCAAGGTAATTGGATTATTGGAAGCAGTATAGACAGGCCCTATCCTTTCGTAGTTTTTGGTTTTAGCTTTTCTATAATAACTAGTTTTTAAATAAAGTGTTTTTGTAAGATGGAGTCTACTAGTTAATTGTAGTACATATTGTACTGACTTTATTTATATCGGCAAAAGCCACATATGAATTTCAATTACTCTGTAATCTCTCACACGAACAACTAAAAGCCATAAGCTGCAGCCAAAAGTCATAAACCGCAACAAAAAAAAAGGCCCACATTTTGGTCAAATTAGGTGGCACCAACCTTGACATTACTCTTAGAGACGGTGAAGATAGCATTGGTAAGTTATTTGGTCAAAAACCAAACAAGATCAGTGGCAAACGACCTGCTAATCCAACCACGTGACGATAAATGAAACTTTTTTCTGAAGGAAATAAGGCCCTTTAAGAGCCTAACCCCATTTCCTTATAGGCAAAAGATGATGCACCCCATTACAGTTACAAGAAAAGACAGCATAAAGTAGAAAATACAAACAGATTATTCTTGGAGAACATCGATAGCTTCGCCAGAGGTGGAGTGTAACGACGATGAGAAAGACAGAGTTGCTAGAGATTATGGACATGGCTAGCAGTAGCCTTGTTGTAGAAGCTTTGCCAGAGATGTAGATTCTGACCGGTAAGACATTTTCTTTGACTTCATCGGAGGTTGGGGTGACAATCGGCTGGATCTTCACAAAAAAATTCAACAGAGCTATTGGTGACGGTCGAAGATAACCTTGGCAAGGAAGTAGGAGCTGTAGCTCGTCATCATGAAACCGTTGTTTGCCTGCCTAAAGAGACCTGCCTCCTCTACAGCCGCCATGGACTCTTGAGGAGGTATGCAATGTCAGCTTCATCGACATGATTTTAGTTGAGACCAGCCAGCAGCCGGCACTCAAAGTAAGTCACCACAGCCCTAAATCGGCCAGATTTGGGTAGTATTTCTTCGGGTTAGTCATGGTATTTGAGTGTATTGCCATTGAAACAGGGGATGGGAAGAAAGAGGGGTAGATCACAGCGTCCATGAGGAATTAGAACACCGACATGATGGTGATTAACACAAGAAAAGGCATCACGCCTACACTATGAATGGAAGTAACACTACTACAAAATAAGCTATACTAGACGCCTCATTACATATGGTTAATCAAAATTGTTAGTATTAAGTACAATCACATACAGTTTTAATACAAACCGTCTGTGAAGAGAAATATTACAAACGGTTCATAGCGAAAACCATCTGTGAAGTATCACAGATAGTTCTTATGATATTGCCAAATATCACAGACGATTTTTATTTAAACCACTTGTGATATTTCACATACGGTTTGTATTAAAAATCATTTGTGATATTACCTCATCACAAACGATTTGTATTAAAAACTGTCTGTGATATTTTACCGCTCGATTTTGCCGCCCCCTCTATTCAAACCTTCAAACTGAAGTGTCGTGACCTCTCGGTTCCGCTACCCAATTACCCTTATATGTACCTCCCCTACACGCCTCCCCCAAATATACTCTAAACTAATCCGCCTGCTAGCTCCCCCAAGCCACCGATCGAAGCGTCGGCCACCTTCCCCGAGCTCCTCTACATCTGATTATGATGCCACGGTTCACTACACAAGGCACTCTTATCGTAAAAGTGCCTTCTGCAGTGTCACCATCGTGATACAACAGTGACGTTGCCGCCTCCTCTCCTTCATCGGCGCCAGTACTTTGTTCATACCCCCATCCGATCTCTCCCCTCTCTTCCTTGATACTTGGATGGATATGACGCATGTGAAAATTATTTATTGATATCTTAGTTCTTGCATGTGATGCTTGGATGGATATGGCTAGGATGATTTTGTTCTCATAAATATGCCTGCTTTGGTTTATCTGTATTCTTTGATTGCACTGTTTTATAGTACAATTAGTGCAAACAACGCAATCAGAGAGTGTTGATGAATTGAAGAAGGCCTATTTTTGAGTTCAGCCGAAACTTACCACAGATGATTCTATTTAGGAACCGTCTGTGATAATATACTATCATAGATGATTCGTAGTAAGAATCGTCTGTAATAATTATTATCACTGACGGTTCTATTTAGGAACTATCTGTGATTATTGTATCACAGACAGTTCGAAAATCGTTTGTAATGCACTTAGGGTATTACAGACCTATAAGCACAAACAGTTCAAAAACCATCTGCGATGACGTTTCCAAACCGTTTATTATGAGCTTTTCTGTAGTAGTATAACTAGAGGGGGAGAGCTATAGATTGCTTAGGCCGAGAGAACAAACCACCACCGAACGACAACGGAGGCAACCACCGAGCGGCGACAAATGGCGATAAGCAAAAGAAGATCTCAGATGCGTACAATACTGAAAGAAAATCTATCTAGTAGCTATATAGGGGTGAGACCCCCTCCCACTCACCGCTGGTAACGCCGCCAGAGAGGAAATAGGAATGGGGATGGCTAGATTGGGGAAGAAGAGGCTAGGGAGGGAGAAGGGGGGAGTCTGGCGAAGGAGAAATGCTTTAAAAGAGCAGCACAGAGCAGCAAAGCTAACAACTTATTCAACGTTGTAGTGTTCGATGATATATTAAACTTGTTTGCCTTTCTCATCCTTGCACTATTGGCGTGGCAGAAGCTTCAAAACATATCTGTACACACATCGCTTCCAGCCTTCTAGGTTAAGGTCCTGTTATATCAGCGATGGCTTCTAGCTTTCAGAAGTTAAAAAAATTGTATGGAAGAAGTTAGATTCTTAATGTGATTTTTTCCCATTTCTTTGTATTGTGTGTGAAAATATAATATTGTTTTTATTTATTTATTTTCTATTTTTACTCAAATAGCTCAAAAAAGTTAATAATCGTCACAACGTTATTTTTGCTAAAAATTAAAAATCACAACACTTTAAAACAGTACCGAGGTAGAAGTCGTACACTCACCCAGGATGGAGCCTTTGCACGACCTCACCTGCGGGAACGTGCAGATAAAAAAAAGACCGACTCGAACCAGGCAGGCTAGGCACAAAGCTTGTTGGCTTGTGCTGCATGCAATATATGGATTAGAATTGAGATCTGGGAGTATGCTACTAGTAGTATACTACAGCAAGGCGTCGAGACTGGGAACTGCTGGAAACGGCCCCTCTCTTCCCACTAGGCTGCTACGTACATTGGTCCACATGTCAGTATGACAAACATGTAGTACCGACGGCCTTCGGATTATGGTAAAAAAACAACTTATAAAGGGCCATGGCGTTTTCTTGGTAAAGATTTTCATTTCGTTGGGCAGCTGAAAGTCGAACAACTTATACATCAACTCCTATGTATACATAGAGAAAGAACAGAGAAACATTCGTGTGACAATAGTGCTAGGAGGAAGCGAGCGGCGCGGGGGCTAGAAGGCAGCGGCCCTGTCCTTGACGACGACGTCCTCGACCTCCTTCCTCATGAGCTTCTCCTCCTGCTGCCTCCTGCAGAAGATCACCCACGCGTTCACCTCGAGCGCCACGCAGCCGCCGATGAGCGACGCGAGCGCCATGCAGTAGCCCAGCTTCCAGTAGGACGCGCCCAGCCCCATCACCTCGAACCCCTGGAACACGTTCACCACCCCGACCACCACGCACCCGTACCCCACCAGGTGGTGGTACGACTTCCAGTACTTGCGGTACCGGTTCGTCGTCTTCGGCCGGAAGAACATCGCCAGCGTCTGCAGGCTCCCCGCCGTCGCCGCCGCGATGCCCAGCCCGCGGTGCAGCTTGTACGTCACCCCCGGCGACGCCGACCCCATCACCAGCCCCAGCGCGAACCCCACCGCGCCCAGGGTGTACCCCGTCGCCTGCATTGCCGCGTGCGCGTAGAACCACGCCGGCCCCGTGGACGCGCACGGGCGGAGGTACCGTGCCACCGCCGCGCCGAGCGGGAGGAGGAGGCCCCACGAGAGGGCGTTCAGGGACCCGTGTGCCCGCTGCAGCGTGGCGGAGGCGGTGGGCGAGGCCTCCGTGGCGGTGGTGAGGATGTCGACGGTGGCGTGCGACGCGAGGTCGGAGGCGTCGGTGGGGTGGATTGTCGGGGAGTAGCCCTGCACGTAGAGCCCGCGGTTCCACACGAAGTGGAGCTTGGTGCGGTTGGGGGAGAGCCGGATGGTGGCTGCGATGGTCACGGACGCGCCGTCGCGGACGGTGCGGGCGGGCGCCATGAGGGAGGCGGAGGAAGCGAGCAGCGGGATGTCCAGCGGCCGGGACACGAGGGGCGAGGCCTGGAGCTTGACGTCGTCGGAGAGGAGGAACGGGAGCGCGAGCAGCGCGCCGGTGGATGGGTCGGAGAACGCGGCGAGCACGCGCGCCCCGGACATGGCCGGCGCGTCCGGGTTGATGCCCCAGGCCACCCAGCCAGACGGCGATATGAAGGAGCCCGTGAACGCCGCATCCAGCGTCGCGTTGCGCGCGTCGTACGTCCACGCCAGAGTCGCGCCCTGCGTCGGCAGGGCGATGCACTTGGCGTACGTCTTGACCGGCGTCGACGTCTTGCACCGCCCGGGCGCCCCGGCCGCCGCGCCGCCCGGAAGGACGGCGACGACGAGTAGTAGCAAACCGAGGGGGGTAACCGTCGTATGGCAGCGTTTCCCCCGCATTGTCTCGTCTTGTGAGCTGTGTCGTACGAGGAGCGATGCGAAGCTGCTAGCTATTAGCTAAGAGTGTAGTGGTGCGCAACGTTTTAGCGTGTGTGGCGTGCGTTTAATTCGGCTTTGTGTTGTGCGCGTAAGTGGGGTTTTAGTGGGGCGTTCTGGAGAGTGAGGAGGAGTGAGGGTGATGATGGGTTCTTAACTTTGAAGGCAAGGGAAAGGCTCCAGAAAGAAGGCTATTATGCTGTGATCCGTCCCCATTCTTGCACTGAGCTCTTAAGTGTGGTTGGATTCTTTTGAGCTGTGTGAGAGAGAGGACAAAGAGAGAGAATTACATGTGATTTTAACTGGTATAACTGAAGTCAGTACAATATCTACCATTATCGACTTGTCGGCCCTGATCAACTCGGCTTCGGCTTCTGGTTTATTTTTCACTATTCATAAGTTTCGTCTTTTTCTGAACTTTTGGCTTTTTGTTGAGCTTTTTTGCCGGTTCTTTTTTTTCCCGTATTTGTTTGTATTATACGTAATGGGCTAACATAATTTTTTATTTTTAAATTTTTTTAAATTTAATTATGCTAAATAAGCCTCTGTCAGCTACAGTGTTTTCAGCCATAAGCCACGAGCTTTTCAGCCGAACCGATCACCATCGTAGACTCTGTCTTAAAAAGACGCACAATTTGAATGTTAGTTAATGTAGTAAAAACTAACAGTCACAAGTAGCTCGTCCAAAAAACCCAGATCGGTACTAGTAGTAGGTGTAAAGGGTTGTGACTAGTGACTGAAATAGCTACAAAATTCCAGCTACACGTTGAGATACATTTGCTTGTTACATACTCTATGGACAGCTTAACTGAACGAATCTGAAAGGAGCACATCAAAGCTGCGGCCCGGGCTGCAGTTAGACTGCGTGCGCATGTCTGCAGCTACGCTTTCAGAGTTTCAGCGTGCTGATCGGCTATGAGCAACTGACTAATGATGCCGTTCACTTGGTTACGTTAGGTGTGCCCTGATCCCAACAGTGGGCGACCTGATTGCAAAATGGAAGATTTGGTGGCCGCAATCGAGAGGCCTCTCACTCGCGACGTGGTGATGTGATGTGATGGATTCGGCCGGAGAACGTTACCTGTGAACTTTTAGTGAGTGGCGTTGTAGTTACGATGATTATGATGGCACTTGTTATTGGCTTCGAAGGCACGGCTGCGGCGAGAATTTGTAAGATTTTGGTTGGGAAAGTGGCAAAAGTGCAAAACTGATGCATCACTGAAGAAAGTAGGATGGGCGCGTGGCATATCTATGCATGTTTTTGGGGAAGTTAACTACATATCTCTATGATTATATAAAGAGGAGTTAGTGGTCATCGGTGCGTTTTCCTCTCTCCTCTTTACAGCTATCTGATTTGATCTGAATTATTCATCTCTCTCCTCCTCTCTCAGGATACAACCACCCACCCCTTCCACTTTCTCCATCTCCTCGTGTATTCTAGCTATATTTCTATCTCTGTCGCTTGTTCTCTAATGTTTGATGTGTGAAGTTGGTCAGGCAGTAAGTTCCGTCTCACTATTTTTATGACTCCGTTGCAACCCACGGGTCTCTAACTATATATTCTTAAGAAGGATTAGTGGAGTGACACGTAGGCGTGCTTTACTCTAGTTGACTAGTAGCATTTGACGACGCATGTAATGCACTAATGGAGGAGCAGCTCATGATCTAACGCTTTTTCATCTGGAAAACATGCAAAACACAGGAAGTAACGGACCAAACAAGTTACTATTCTCATGGTACAAACGAAAAAAAAAGTATGAAATATTCTATTCATGAGATACGTACTAAATTGATTGATGTCAATTGTGAGCATTACTGTGATGCAGTGGCGCAGAGTGCAACAACTTCCTCACGTCTGTTTGTCTCCGTTCTGGTGCTGCTGTTGCACCTAATTCTGTCCACATGAATAGTATTATGCTACCAATGAATGTTATACTTAATCCCACAATCTACATCTCTAACTCGTGTAGCATTTTTTCGCTTTATACATATACCTCATAGCGTACTCAAACCGTTCGAAGAAAAGAGGGTTCAGCTGCAAATGTAGGTTGGATAATTCTACTCTTGAATGAACAGAAACCTTTTTTTTTTAAAAAAAAAGAGGGATCCCCCGATTTCATTGCTGACGCGTACTACATTACAAAGTTCTGACAGCAGAAATTAAAAAGTCTGAATGGCGGCAAACAACAGCCAACCATTCCAGCATTACAAGAGAGACAATTTGCAGTGTAAAAGGGTATCGTTGGTTGAAAAGCAAATCAAATGTGAAACCTACGGGAGATCCATCCCTCGCGTAGATGAAAATATTAAAAATAATCTAAGTCTAACCGTAAGCATTAGGTTAGATTCTAGGCTCAAACAAGAACACCTAACTAAATATTTAGTGTGGAAGCGTCAACGTACCCGATGTCGGAGAGGCCATGAGGGGTGGTCGGTGCTCGGTGAAGTAGAAGTGACCGGCGGCGTGAGACGGTGATGCTGTTGTCAGGGACGAAATAGTTCTGGCCTTCGTTCACATTAGCGCCGTTAGTAGATCGGATCTGTGTGGGTTCTTTGGGGCTTGAACAACTCGTGCAAGAGCCCCTGCCGAAAACCCTAAGTTTTCTTTTTATAGCGCTGGTGACTGAGACCAAAAACCATATAGAGTTAGTTACGCCCCCGATCAGGGCGCGAGTGGAGTCCTGAAATCTTGGAAGTCGTTAGCCGAGATCAACCCAACAGAAAATTGCCCTAACATCTCTGAAGATGATCACCCGTTCCTGATGCTGGTTTCCTACCCTTGCCATAGCTTGTGCTACTCGCCACCTCATAATCAGTCAATCAGGACTAATCCAGATCCAGTTCTCTAGTGTAGAAACTACGGTATCAGTTCCCTCCAACATCACAATATATTTTTGTTCCTATCAATTTCTTCTGAACCTATATGGCTATCTTAGCACAACGGCTAACCTTCTGCTGCTAGCTAGCATGCATGAGCTGTTCTTCTTGCTGTGCTAAACTGGCTGTACTAGTTGGGCTAGTTCTTTCACAAGCTAGTAACAAATTGTACTTGTTTACAACTTGTCTTTCTCTATTTATTATTCACTCTTTGTACGGCAAATCAACCCATTCCTGCACCTCTATTTCACCGTCTCCATGACAATACGCATGAGCAACTTTGTGTAGTCACTCAGTTGCTATGCACGCAATGGAAACAGAGCACCCAATCGACATGAAATTTTCACAGCATTAGAATTCCGTCTTCGGATGGTCTTCACGTATTAACAACCTAGCAACATTGAACAGTCGTTTAGGTAAATAGCATATCCGCCTTCGGAGTGAAGTTGCGTGTTATATACATGAGACTTTACTGAAAAATAATGACTTATGACTGAAATTGCAATATAGCTAACTAAAGTTATACTGTAGCTAAAGATAACTTATTTGGTATAATTAAATTTTAAAAAATTTAAAAATAGTAAAAATATATTAGCTTATTAAGGACAACGCAAACAAATACGGGAAAAAGAACCGGAAAAAACTCAAAAAAAGCTAAAAGTCTAAAAAACGAAATTTATGAATAGTGAAACTAGAAACTCAAGCCGAAATGAGCGTGACATAAAGCAGTTGATGGCGCAGACCACTGTTCTGTGGACCGTGGGTAGAAGTCGAAACCCTGCATGGAGGCGTCAGAGGCGGCCGTGGCCGTTGTCGGAGATTACGGGGGCGGCAGGAAGGGGAGCTGGTACGCGGTGGGGGAGTGGGCGATGCTGGTGCCGTACCTGCGGGAGCACGTGTTGCAGTACCACGAGTGGATGCAGGACCCGGCGCTGCTGGAGGTTACCGCGGCGGAGCCCCTCTCCCTCACCCAGGAGCTCGACGTCCACCGCTCCTGGACCCTGGACCCTCTCAGTTCCGCTCCTGCGCCCTCGTTGTTTCGTCACCTACTTCTAGTTTGCCTCGATTTGGTGGTGACATGTCGTGATTGATTCGGTGGTTTGTTGTGTGTGTTTGTTCGCAGAGCATACGTTCATCGTGTTTGATAAGGAGTTGATTGATGGAGAGATCGTGGCCGGGATCCGCAACACTGAAGGTATGATCTTTTACTTGTTGCTTTGTAATGCACAGTAATATATTCGCTTGTTTATGTTGAAACCCAAATATACAAATTCGGATTCTCTATGTATACTTTATTAGTCTAGAATCACACTAGTTCACACAGTGACAACATTGATGTAATATCACCCACACACACATAATAAAGAAAAATAGCTAATATTATTTAATTAACTGAGTTACAGTCTTATGATTAGAGTTTACATCTATTACGCCTCACAAGGCCTCTCTTAAGAAATAAACCCGTAGTAGAAAATTAAAAGATAACTCCAGCGAAAAATAACTCATATCAAGCCACAAGCAATGATTGAGGTTGCTTTAACCTCCTTCGTAGTACTCCTCAAAGAGTAATGAAGATCCATTGAAGGGGCGCCAATTATTCACATAAGGAGACGTCTTCTTGAATCGATGAGTCCGATCGGAGAAGAGGTTGCTGTTAGAGGGAGGTAAGCGAAGGTAACTACTATTCGGTTACTATTAGTGTTGGATGATCGTGCGTTACAGCTGCAAGGCGGTTGTTTGTCAGAGATACATGGCCAAAACATCATGCTTTTTAGGATGGATAGAGCACGTGTCTTATCTATTGCACATGCACACTCCCTTGGAAGTAGGCCCACATGCTAGTTCAAGAATCATCCGAGTGATTCTCTGGTCATGCAGACAGTAATCCCTCGATCAGGGTACTCGGGGACTAGCTATAGGAAGCTTACGACCATGGGAGTCTGTAGGGCTTTAATTAAATGTTAAACCCATATTTAAGGGATTTATTCAATTCTCGTCAATTGTTCACTGGACACAATTCGACATGAGATTGGTTATGTTCTTTTGGGTTGCGACTGATGACTTTTGGGTGCAGTTTATGGGTTTTGTTTGCGCTTTTCGAGATTACAGTGGACGGCGCATACGGTTTTGGACTTTTGGGTTCCGAAAGCAGTTTGGAGAAGCAGGTTCGAGAAACCGCTTGAAGAAGTTGTCCCATTTATTTTGGTTTCTAGAAAAGCCGAAGCCAAAAGGCTAAAAAAAGGAAAAAGAAGATGGCCATTTTCTTCGTATAACCGCGTACGTGATACTACGAGAATGGGCGTCTGCGTGTGACTGTTGCAGGAAGCAAGCTCGCCAATGTCACGCCTACCTTGACATATGGCAGAAATCTAGGTGGTGATCGGTTCGGCTGAAAAGCTCGTGGCTTATGGCTGAAAACACTGTAGATGACTGAAAACACTGTAGCTGGTTGAAAAAAACACTGTAGCTGACAGAGGCTTATTTAGCATAATTAAATTTAAAAAAAATTAAAAATAAAAAAATATGTTAGCCCATTACGTATAATACAAACAAATACGGGAAAAAAAAGAACCGGCAAAAAAGCTCAACAAAAAGCCAAAAGTTCAGAAAAACACGAAACTTATGAATAGTGAAAAATAAACCAGAAACCAGAAGCCGAAGCCAAGTTGATCGAGTGAGATGGATACCAACGCAGCAGACATCATCTGGAGCAAGTCAAACGCGGATAAGCTACGGAGAAATACACGATCGATCAGGACGAAGTCGTCGTCACGTTTTGTAGGCTTCAGGTCATCTGGAGCAAGTCAAACGAGGATATGCTACGGAGATGCACGATCGATCAGGACGAAGTCGTCGTCACGTTTTGTAGGCTTCAGGTGTTGGAAGGAGTCCGCGCATGACGATCAATTGTCTTCCAAATGATAAGTACGATAAGGAAGCAAAAATAAATTATCCGATGTATGTTTATCAGAGTCGAAGTATTTGCAACTTTAGCTTAGACTGCAAAACGATTGACAATGTCAACTCCAAAGTTTAGTTCCACCCATACGCCAACTTCCCAACAAACCCGCTTCACGTCGCCATTATATGTAGTTCCCATCCCGCTATCAACAGCTTCACACCGTCACCTCCCACTGCGTTTGCACCTCGAGTCTAGAGTTAGCACAAAGCCACGCAGCACAAGGACAAGATCACGTAAGTGTTCTACTTGCCTGCCATGGCGCGACAAGGCCACTCGGCGTGGCTCATCCTCGCCGCCGTGCTGCAGTTTGCGACCGCGACCGCGGCACAGAGCTGTGTGTCCGAGAAGTTCCAGGCGGGCCGGTCGTTCGAGCGGTGCAACTCCCTCCCCGTGCTCGGTGCCAGCCTGCACTGGACGTACCATCCGGAGAACGGCACGGCCGACATCGCGTTCCGGGCGCCGCAGAGGAGCAGCGGCTGGGTCGCCTGGGGAATCAACACCGGCGGCAGCACCGGCATGGCCGGCAGCAGCGTGTTCATCGCCTCGCAGAACGCAAACAGCGTGGTGTCCGTCCTCTCTACAGTCCTGGAGAGCACGAGCCCCAGCCTGAACAACGGGAGCCTCAAGTTCGACGTGCCGGTCCCGCCCACCGCCGAGTACGCGGGCGGCGCGTACACGATATACGCGACGGTGGCGCTGCCGGGGAACAACACGCAGCAGAACACGGTGTGGCAGGCCGGGCCGCTCAGCGGGGGGCAAATATCGCCGCACCCAACATCGGGGCCGAACTTGCAGAGCACCCAGAGGCTGGACTTCCTGTCCGGCCAGAGGACCGGGGCCCCAAACTCAAGGATGCACCGTCGTAATTTGAGGAGTTTTCGGGGATAAAGAACAGGTGGTAACTGCCTATCCCGGTGCGGCCCGGGATCCCTTAGATTCAAATTTAATTAATAAGATTTAAAATCTCAAGATGAATCATTGTCAGTGCTTTGTTTACTTATAATTAAACAGCGCAATGGTGAAGCCTCAATTTGAGTTTAGTTTTTACTGGTATTGTGGGGTATGGTTTGTAGCAAATGGATTCCTTACATGGCTTCTGTGCTACTTATTTTGTTGCTATTATTTTTGTTATAAAGTGCGTGCTACGGTACATTTTACTGAATAGCATTTGAATATCTTGATTTACTGTTCCTCGCACACTGGGCGATTACCGGAAGAGCAACGCATGCACGCAAGCAAAAGTATGCATGTTGTTGTGGTGTGTATTATTTCGTAACTGTTCAGTTTTAAATAGTTACGGAGATTTCTAACGACTTCAGAAATAAAAGCGTTACACACCTGCCCCTACTCCCCTCTACCTCGGCAGACGAGGAGTTGCTCGTCCAAGCCACGTGCGCACCCCGCCTAGCCCACTGGACTTGGGTCGGTTCGATCGCCCCTTCCGGGGCAAACCGGCATGGCATCAGCGGCCTCGGGCACACGCTGCGTCGACCAAAGGCTGAAAGTCCAATGGCGGGGCTAAAAAACCCCCACAAAATAGGAGGTTTCGGCTCGGGGACGCGGCGTGGTTGCCATGCATGTTCCCGATTTCCACCGCAAGCACACAGCACGGAGGCCAGATCCGTCCAGTTGGGCCACCCAGTCTGGAACCGTCCAAAGTCGCGTGCGTCGGATGGTCTGCTGCAAAACTCGGCATGGCCACGGAAGGTCTGAACTCTGAAAGCCGCCATGCTCGTCGGCGTGGCTGCTTTCCTCCGTGCAACGCCAACGTTGCTTGATCGTGTGATTAAAGCATCATTCGGTGCCTTATAATACGAATTCGTGTGTGAATCAGAGCATGCTATTCCAATGTTCTTGTCTTCAAACCGAAGGCAAATGACTTACGGGGACGAAGGGACGAGCCCTTTTGCATCACGATGACTTGCCGCTGCTTCACGATAGCCCCCCGGGGTTGAAAAAATGGGAGCAAGGTGCGTTGTGAAAAATCAATATGCAGGCTCGTGTGACGAATCGTTCATATGCCAAAAGGCTGAGGGCGACTGCGGTACGACGAATGACTCGCTACAGCGTGTACGTACCGACGTACCAGAGACAACATTTCGATCTGAGATTTTCTTCATGTAACTGCGTACAGGATACAGTTGATGTTGCGAGAACGGACGTCTTCATGTGAAACTCCTGCAGGCTGCAACCTAGCCAAACCATGGCATATGGCAGAACTCATTTGGGGCAATGTTAAATCAAATGCAGTCTTCATGGAGAAATACATGGCCAGGATGAAGTCATCATGTCCTTGTGGGTTGCAGGTGTTGAAAGACGTTCTTGAAGATGATCACTTGTCTTCCAAATGAGGAGTATGACACGGCAGTGGAAAATTTATCCGATGGGCTTTCTTTTTTAACTTCAACTTATGGTTGCAACTTATAGTTTTTTGGCTATTTGTGAAAGAGTACGAAGTAACAGAAACTCATATATGGTTTTGGCCGATATAAATGAAGTCGTTACAGTGTGTACTACAATCAACTTGTAGATCCCATTTTGAAAAAACTCTATTTGAAAGATAGATATTATTGAAAAACCGAAAACCAAAAACCAAAAACTATTTTTAGAAGCTGAAATGGAGAAACCCATGTTTCTGGAGTCTGAATTTGCGGGCTTCTAACTTAGCTAAGGTTGTTAGGAGTAGGTGAGTTAAGGTTCGTTAGGAGGTGAACCAACTACTTTACGGCACTAAGGATGAAGCAAAAGGAAAATACACCGGTTGACAAATAAATTCTATGCCTGAAATTCTGAATCAAAAGCAGCAGTGGACATGTCTGTTCACAATTATGTCCAGACAAGGAGCAACTAGTTTTTTTTAATCACAACAATGTCTCTCTCTTAAGACAAGGAATATTTCTATTGTTCAATTTGAGTCTTTGTATTTGGCTTAGCTCCTGTATCACATGTCTCTTTGAATAGCATGAACTCAGTCAAAATACAATGGCCAGTTCGTAATATATATCATATGGTTTGCTGATATTTATGTACATGTTCCTACTTCGTTTGTCCACATTTGTACTATCTGAAAGATCTGTACTAGCATCAGTACATTAGAGCAGATCTTAATGGAAGATCAGCCTCTCCAACGTATATTGTTAAGTAGCTATCAGATGATGTCATCAACGACGCGTCGTGTTAGGAATTAGTCCGATTGCCAGTCCATTGTGTGTTCAAGTAGACACGCTCTTTGCTATGGCCTATGTGCCTGTCTTGCCGTATGAAGTGCTAAGATTGATGATGAGAACTTGTTGCACACAACTTATAATTGTTCCGGTCTTCTCTCGTAATATTTAATTAACAGAACTCTCGTGTTAGTTTTCTGGAAGCCCTGAGAATAAGTGTAACAACCATGCAGTAATTTCTGGATGAGATGAGCAAGTTAAGGTGTTCGTGTTAGTGTACGACTACGAGTAAACCTCTAACTGCAAATAAACTTGGCATTCTCGAAATGACAGCTGAAGGAAACGCATCACCTTGGCTTTTAGACTAAGGGAAATTTTACAGGGGGAAGAGGTACCAAATTTAAGCCGTTGATCACACTGATCGAACGGCTGAGATTTGGCAGTACCTAGTGGTACCGGACGCGAGGTACCAAGAGGTACAAGGTACCAAGAGGTACCAAATTTTGAGCCGTTGATCACACTAATTGAACAGCTGGATCTAATTTAGTACCTCTTGGTACCTTGTACCTCCTGGTACCTCCTCAAGGATAGGAAAACTGCTCTTAGACTAAACTTTACCCTGTCGTGCCTACGGTTAATTAGAACCTCAAGAAAGCAGAAGCATGGGAAAAAGGAAACGTTTCAAGGACACTCTTCCTAACCATTCTCTGAGATGCACAAAGAAAAGTATTTTGATGGTAAGTTTGGATAAACAGCTGTACATTTCAGTATCCTTTTCTTTCGCGAATTGTACTTTTCAGGTTCTGAATTTTCAGTATGGAGACAAGGCTGAAAGCATGCATTTTCACTTTACTGCTGCATGTCAAAATTCTATTCCAATCAAAGATAAAAAAACATCATTGCTAAAGTTCTGACATTTTTCTATTTAAAAGAATGTTACATCAAAACCGAATAAAACACAAGAACTTGAATCAAGATTTGCTCATGAATAAAGGATGGTCAAAATGATCTTGAACCTATTTCCATATGTCATAGCAAGCGTAACAACAGCACAAACCCAAGCCAAAATCTCTCAAGATTAAAAAAAATCCCAAAATCACCCTTTCTTAAATAAAAAGGAAATTTTACCATCCTTGAGGGGGAAGAGGTACCAAATTTAAGCCGTTGATCACACTGATCGGACGACTGAGATTTGGCAGTACCTACTGGTACCGGACGCGAGATACCAAGAGGTACAAGGTACTAAGAGGTACCAAATTTTGAGCCGTTGATCACACTGATTGAACGGCTGGATCTAATTTGGTACCTCTTGGTACCTTGTACCTCTTGGTACCTCCTCAAGGATAGAAAAACTGCTTTAAATAAAAATAGGGTAATAACAAGAACTTGCTATGGAATGTGTCTAGATAGATAGAATCTAGTCTCGAAGTGATATTTTTATCACTTACACATCCTTAGCACAATGTAAAATCAAAAGGGAAGAAGAAAACACCAAAAACCAAACTAGATCAAGATTTCAATACTTGGCAAAGAGGGGAAATACTTGTATGAATTTTGTGTGTATATACATACATATATTTGAAGATGAATATTTACAAACACTCTCTAGTCACTTAAGTCTAAATATGATAACAAGCTCGCATATAATAGACACAACTTATCTCTCCAAGGACCCTATCCATAACTCTCCTCAAAGGCTTCACAAGACTTACCTCTTAATCCACCTTGTGTCACCCTTTTATAGCAGAAGCATACAAGAAACCCTAATCACCCCTTTAGTTGAGTTTCATACACTTACATGGCTAATCTCGTTAACCCAGCACTATACTGAGTTTTATACTCACATAAGTATACTTCTCAAAGTGCACACTGTTAGACTAGTTCTTTAGGACCTCCTAGGGTAGATCTAGCGGGGCTATCCTTTTCTCTAGGGGTTTCGAGTGCTACACTGAGAGGGAGAGGGGGTACCAACCTTCCGACTGCGTGGAGGAGGATGAGGCCATCTCGGGTTCGGCGGTGAAGATCTGCGCACGGGCAGCGACGGTCGGGGAAGAGGTGCTGGGCTCCTCTGCGGCGTGTCCCGGGCGGCGGCGTCTCCCTGGCGGCGGTGAACGGCGGCGGTGGTGCTTCCCGTCGGCTCAGCGCCCCCTCTTACAGATCGGGTTAGGGTTTGTCGGTGGGGTGACGGCGGCGCGGTCAACCTCGTGATGCGTGCCGCCCGGCCCCCACCTCTGTATTTATAGCGCTGGCGACAGGGGCCCACCAGCCAAACGGGCTGGGCGCCCCCGATCAGGGCGCGGTCAAGGGCTGGGCTTTGGCCGTTGGGCCAAAGCCCTGAGATCACTCTAACATTCTCCCCCTTGATCTCAATCTATACTTTATCTTTAATTACTTTTGACTTTACACATTCCATCACAGATTAGTGCATAGAACATGTCTCATCGTCACGGTCAATCGCCGATAGATTCAACAGTTACAATACACCTCTCTGTTCTGAAACAGTTACTTTAATCTTTGGGCCATCTTTTAGTCCAGGAATCACAGACTTTCCCTTAAACCCATGCCGGCTACATGTTCTCTGAACACGTTGGGTGGTAAGCCTTTAGTAAGCGGATCCGCTAACATCTTTGCGGTACTTATATGCTCTAGACTTATAATTTGATCCCGAACTTTATCTTTCACAACATAGTACTTTATGTCAATGTGTTTGGCAGCACCACTTGACTTATTGTTGTGGGCATACGTTACTGCGGGTTCATTATCGCAGTACAACTTAAGTGGTCTATTGATGTCGTCAACCACTTTTAAACCGGGTATGAACTTCTTTAGCCAGTTCACCTGCCCCGTGGCCTCATAACATGCTACAAACTCGGCATACATTGTGGACGATGTAGTGACGGTTTGCTTTGAGCTTTTCCACGATATAGCTCCTCCAGCGAGAGTGAATACATATCCGGATGTAGACTTTCTATCATCTCCCGCAAAATCAGAATCTGTATACCCCACTATATGGAGTAAATCTGATCTTCTGTATGTCATCATGAGGCCTTTTGTTCCTTGCAAATAACGCAAGACTTTCTTTATCAATTTCCAATGTTCTATTCCAGGATTGCTCTGGAATCTGCCAAGTAACCCGGTAACAAATGCTAAGTCAGGGCGTGTGCACACTTGAGCATACTGTAAGCTTCCGACAGCTGAAGCATATGGAACCGCTTTCATTTGATCGATCTCATACTGGTTCCTGGGGCATTGAAAATCCCCATATCTGTCGCCCTTAACTATAGGTGCAGGTGAAGGACTGCATTTATGCATCCCAAATTTCTTTAAGACTTTCTCTATGTATGTCTTTTGTGATAGTCCCAATACCCCTTTGTTTCTATCCCGGTGAATTTCGATCCCTAGAACGAACGAAGCTTCACCAAGATCTTTCATATCAAAGTTTGAGGACAAAAACTTCTTTGTCTCCAGTAGCAGACTAACATCACTACTAGCTAGTAGGATATCATCCACATACAGGATTAGGAAGATAAACTTCCCATCTTTAAACTTTGCATAAACACAGTTGTCCTCAACATTCTCTTTAAACCCAAATTTTCTTATTGTACTGTCAAACTTCAAGTACCACTGTCTTGAAGCTTGCTTTAACCCATATATTGATTTCTTTAGGCGGCATCCCATTCTTTCATTTCCTTCCACGACAAAACCTTTCGGTTGTGCCATGTAAACATTTTCCTCCAAATCCCCATTGAGAAATGCCGTCTTTACATCCATCTGATGTAACTCTAAATCATAATGTGCTACTAATGCCATTATGATTCTGAAGGAATCTTTACATGAGACTGGAGAAAATGTCTCATTGTAATCAATCCCTTCTCTTTGCGTAAATCCTTTTGCCACAAGTCGCGCTTTGTATCTTTCTACATTCCCTTGGGAGTCATGTTTTGTCTTGTAGACCCATTTACAGCCTACTGTTTTGGCTCCTTTAGGAATAATTTCCAAGTCCCAGACTTTATTAGTCTTCATGGACCTCATTTCCTCTTCCATGGTCTCAAGCCATTTTGAGGAATTTTCGCTTCTCATGGCTTCTTCAAATGAGGTGGGATCATCCTCCATTTGAAATTTCTCTGTATGATAAATCTGATAATCATCAGAAATAGCTGATCTTCTTACTCTTTGAGACCTCCTCGGGGCCTCCTCATTTGGTACATCTACTGTTTGAGGCTGCTGTTGCTCCCCCTCATCTGTGGCAATAGGTTCTATATGATCCTGAAGAACAGGTTCTTCATTCTCATTCATTGTTGCCACGGGAGGAACAATAACAGGTGCTGGCACCACAGTGTCTTGCACCGTCGGTGCAGCGACAGCAGGTAGTGTGAAGAATGGCTCTTGAATCATCGGAGTGGGCGCAAACACCCGCTTCTCTTCAAGGTCAATCTCTCGAGCTACCATGCTCCCCCTCATCATTTCATCCTCTAAGAAGACAGCGTGTCTTGTTTCTACAAACTTTGTATATCTGTCTGGACAGTAGAAACGATAACCTTTTGACTTTTCAGGGTAGCCAATGAAATGACAACTTACTGTTTTGGGATCAAGTTTCCCAAGGTTTGGGTTAAATACTTTAGCCTCAGCAGGACTCCCCCACACACGCAAGTGGTTTAGTGAGGGAACTCTTCCTGTCCACAACTCGTACGGTGTTTTGGGCACCGACTTACTAGGCACTCTGTTGAGAATATGAATGGCGGTTTTCAACGCCTCCATCCATAAACTCAATGGGAGTGTGGAGTAGCTCATCATACTTCACACCATATCCATCAGGGTACGGTTGCGTCTTTCAGCTACTCCATTTTGCTGAGGTTCGCCCGGCATAGAATACTGGGCTACTATGCCATTTTCCTGCAAAAACCTTGCAAAAGGTCCAGGAACTTGTCCATATGGGGTATGTCGACCGTAGTACTCCCCCCACGATCAGATCGGACTATCTTAATCTTTAAATCGTGTTGGTTTTCAATTTCAGCCTTAAATATCTTGAATTTATCCAAGGCTTCATTTCTTTCTTTGATTGGATAAATATATCCATAACGGGAGTAATCATCTGTGAATGTTATGAACGAGTCATATCCATCCACACTTTTCACAGGAAAAGGACCACAAATATCTGTGTGAATAATTTGTAGAACTCCTGTGCTTCTTTTAGCGTCCTTTTTAATTTTCTTTACATATTTTCCTTTAATGCATTCTCTGCATTGTTCTAAGTCTGAGAACTCTAATGGAGGAAGAATATCATTCTTTACTAGTCTTTCTATTCTCCCCCTCGAAATATGGCCTAAACGACAGTGCCATAATTTCGACGACTCATCTAGAGTTCTCTTTCGTTTTCTGTTTACATTCGTAGACGAGGATTCAATCACTTTCTCGCACGCAACGTTCTCATTATCGCATACGACATTCACATCATCACACAATGATAACAAATAAAGCTCATTCTGTAATATGGCAATACCAACACATTCTTTATTACACATTATTTCGCACTTGCCATTTCCAAAATTGCAATCATAACCATCTTTGTCCAAATTTGACACACTAATCAAATTCCTCTGTAAAGAGGGTACAAAAAGGACATCTCTAAGTAAAAGAGTGGAGCCATTAGCTAATTCTAATGAAAGATCGCCAACGGCTTCAACTTCAGCTTCGACTCCATTTGCGACTTTAACGCATCTTTCTTTTCTTTGCGTAGTCCTCGTCGAACGGAATCCCTGTAAAGAATTAGCAACATGAACAGTTGCTCCTGAGTCAATCCACCAAGTGGATTTCGAATATTGTACATACATGCATTCATTTATAAAGGTAATAATGTTCTCACCTTTCTTAGCCATTATCATCTTTAAGTAGTCAGGACAATCCTTCTTGTAGTGTCCCATTTTCTTGCAGTGAAGGCACTGGTCTTTGTCTACAGCAAATTTATTCTGTTGAGGCTGATGTACAGAGGCTTTGCCCTTATTCTTTGAGAAAGGGTTACTGTTGTAATTCATTTTCTTGTTTTCCCTCACAAAGTTGATAGCACCACCATGTGAGGATTTGATTCTTTCCTCCTCTTGCACGCACATAGCTATGCACTTTTCCATGTCCCATTTCTCAGGCTGCATATTATAGTTGACAACAAAAGTGTCAAACTCTTTTGGCAAAGAAGCAAAAACCAAATGAATAAGGAACTCATCCTTGAGAGCCAAATCCATCGGTTTCAGTTTAGATGCCAAGTTGCTCATTCTAAGAATGTGCTCTCTTATGCCATTGCCACCGCCAGAATACCTTTCTGTTACCAGCTGCTTAATCAGCTGTGTAGCATAAGTCTTTGAAGAGCCAGTGAACTGACTCTTTATTTTATCAAGGTATTCAGTGACAGTGTCACACTCTGCAATTGAGCCCAGAATAGCAGGCTCAATTGTTTTCTTTATCACAGCCATACATTTCTTGTTGGCTGTGGTCCATTTCTTATGATCAAGATCATAAGACATCTGTAAGGGAGCATGATCCCTCTGTCTGTTCTGCCATGCAGTGTCATCCTCATTCTGTTCCCTCACTGGCGCCAAAGGCTCAGTGGGACGTGCTGTAGTGAGAACCCAGTCCACCTCAGCCAAGATAAAAGCTAAATCTAACTTTTTCTTCCACTCTCCATAATTATCACCTTTGAGAGTGGGGATTTCTCTAATACAACTCATTAAGTTGTATCCTCCTGAAAAAATATTTCAAATACAGTGAGAACGTAACATCAAAATTATATGCCTTATTTTCAACGTTGGTCAAAAATACGACATACAATTTAAAACAATTCTATCATACATTAAATCTACATCACCGTTGGGCAGAAATAGAAATAATGCATAAAGTCAACATTAAAAATTTACAATACTGTTATTAACAACGTTGGTCAGAAAATAACAATATCATAAATTTCTGAAAATTTTATCTATTTTTCCAAAATTAAATTCTCCCGTTGGTTCGAATTTAATAATGAAAAACAATTAACATTAACTTTTGCAGCGGAAACTGTAATTATTCAAAATAATTCATTATTCAGAAGCATTAAAACTGTACTGATCAATCTCTGTAAAAATTAACACGTTGGTGCAAAAATTTACAGAGATTTTGGTTCAATTTGCATTCAAATTCACTCATAAATGTTTCTGGAAAAACAATAAAAAACATTCCTTAAAAAATCACTGTTTATTTGGCCATTTTGGCCCATTCTTTCGGCCGCGGCCCAGCCGGCCCGCTCTCCCCGCGCCTCACGCGCGCGCACGCGGCCAGCGGGCCTCTTTCTCCCCGCGCGGCCCACGCTAAACAGCCAGCCCATTCCTTTTGGCTCGGCCAACTGGCCCGACGCCCTTTTGCCCCCGCGCCAGGCCAACAAGCCGTCGGCCCAACCCGCAGCCCCGCCCCTCATCTCGGCCGTTGATCAGATCGGACGGCCGGGAGGATATTTCGCTCGATCAAAAGGGGGGTGTCGGCCGCTGGCTCCCCAAACCCTAACTCACTTCTCTCCTCTCCCCTCTCTCTCGCCTCCGAGCGAACTCAGCGGCGGCGGCGGTGGCGACTGCGTTCACCCCACCGGAGAAGGAGAAGACGGCGCCGCCGCGGGCCCTCTCGCCGGCGTCGAGCGGCTCCGTGTCGGCGCCCGTTCAAGCACGCGTCGGCGGTGGCCCGTACGTGGAGCACCGGCGAGCCCGAGACTCGGTCGATCTCCCGCACGCCAGCGACGACGACGGCGACCCGGCGACCACGGCCAGGTAAGAATCTTTTCAGATCTAGGGTTAGGGTTTGACCCGATCCCGTCTCTTTTTTTTTGATTGATCTTTCTTTCCGATCCGGGGCTAGGGTTCGGGATTTGCTTTTCTTTTCCTTTTCCCGTGTAGATCTAAACGCTAGGTCGCTCTGATACCATTGTTAGACTAGTTCTTTAGGACCTCCTAGGGTAGATCTAGCGGGGCTATCCTTTTCTCTAGGGGTTTCGAGTGCTACACTGAGAGGGAGAGGGGGTACCAACCTTCCGACTGCGTGGAGGAGGATGAGGCCATCTCGGGTTCGGCGGTGAAGATCTGCGCACGGGCAGCGACGGTCGGGGAAGAGGTGCTGGGCTCCTCTGCGGCGTGTCCCGGGCGGCGGCGTCTCCCTGGCGGCGGTGAACGGCGGCGGTGGTGCTTCCCGTCGGCTCAGCGCCCCCTCTTACAGATCGGGTTAGGGTTTGTCGGTGGGGTGACGGCGGCGCGGTCAACCTCGTGATGCGTGCCGCCCGGCCCCCACCTCTGTATTTATAGCGCTGGCGACAGGGGCCCACCAGCCAAACGGGCTGGGCGCCCCCGATCAGGGCGCGGTCAAGGGCTGGGCTTTGGCCGTTGGGCCAAAGCCCTGAGATCACTCTAACACACACACACCTATTAACCTGCAAATGGGTCAACACTTGATCTACTTAGCATTTCAGCACATCCATGATTTAGGCCACTGCTATGATTTCGCACACCATTACTTTTTTGGTATTAGGGAATTTACCAAAAAAATCTCTCTACCATCCTTCTACGAGGCTTCACGCTTTCTTCATCTTGAAGCAACTTCATGCTTTGTCTTCAAGTACATATGGCTCTAATAATTTGCCACCAAGCCTCTCACACGTCTGAATTCTATTGAACCATTCTCGCTTGCAAACAAGGCATAAGTCAATTAGCACGCCACATGACTTTTCTCGCATCATGATGGCACCCGAACTTACCTGGTCTCATGGACCTCAGCTCTTCCCCGAGATTAGTCCTAATCCCTTGTCATTGCTCGTCATGTCCATCACTGGTAGCTCTCGCTCTGGTTTCTCATTGTCTTAGCTAGTAACCACTCCGCTAGCCTTAGTCACCTTCAAATGACACCTTGATCGTTCTGGATCTCAACTCCCCTAACTCAGTCTCGATCCTTTGACTGCTCTGGACTTAAACTCTCTTAGCTTAGTTCCGGTTCTACCTGCTTTACTATAACTTAGCTCTGGAGTTCTACAACTAACAACAATAAACAAATCATCACGTAGCACCACACTATACACAAAATCATCAATTAAAACAATTGATAAGCCAAGACCACTTACCTTCGAAACTTCGCTTCCGGAAGCATCACTAAACCACATAGCTATCTCATCATTCACAAACCATCATGTGCATCTTTTTACCTCAAGTGTTTTTGCTCAAACTCTACCTTCAATGGTTCATGTCCATCTTGCACCTTACTTGAGTATAATCATCTCACCTAGCATCAATGACCATTCTGGACCTTGGTTCTCTAACCAACTCCTAGTCCTTGTTAGTGTTGACCATAGTTGATTTCAAGCCACCTATACAACAATAGACCAAGAAATCATTTTCGGGCATAAGTTCTTTACAACCTAACACACATTAGTCAAAAATAATGCATCATGCAACACATACCCTGATCCTAACCCCTAGGACTAAACATCGAATAAAAATGCATAATTTTAGCACCAATTCGTCAAAAGCTGATATGACCACCATTGCTAGGTCGATCAGGTCGTCATGCCCGATCTTACTGCTGGCACCATGCCAGTCAGACCACCAATGGTTTGACCACCAATGCTTGGCCAAGTATAATCGCTTAAGAGCACTAAAAACACTCTCTCTAAAATTTTGGTTAAACTCTATTTAGTTTTAGCTCAGAACTCTAAATTAAGTGACACTTAGTGCAAAAACATTTTTAAACATACATACATAAGTGTTTGATGTCTAATTTTCAAAAGTCATATGACTAGTCTAACTGCTCCATAACCACCGGTCAGACTGTCTGTTGCCAGGCCAGTCAGACTGGTTAAAATATGATAGCTACTTAGACTGTCGTTGCTAGGCCGATCAGACTGGTTAAAATATGATAGCTACTCTGAAAATTGTAAACTCCCAAAATCAAATTCAAACTTCGATAACATTTACATAATAAGATCAAATACTCATGATACACTATGAGGTGACCTCCACGTGGTCTCACACAATTACAAACAACACATGCACAATTGCCTGAGGTAGCGTTCCAAACGGCTTAAAAGCTATGGCTTTTGGCTGCAATTACACTGTAGTGGTTGTTAGTTTTTTATGAGTCAAAAAAAAATAATAAAATGTAGAAAAAAACTAAAAAAACTCTGCTATATCTTTTGGAACAATACAAAAAAATAAGAGAAAAATAAAAATAAAAAGCTAAAAAGTTAAAATTAAAAGTCGATGTATTTTAAGTGGCGTCTAAAAGTTATAAGCTGAAATCGTGTAGAGCCGTATCTAAAGCATAAGAAAAGATGACCGGACGAGCAATTTTTCTATTGCTATTTCGTTCGCCGGCTTTAACAACGTGGAAATGGTATGCCTCTCTGCCCTCTGGTGCTGGCAGGTATCAAGGCATGTGACTACGTGCAAGCTATAGGAGAGAGGAGACAGTGCCAATTGTACGCATAACAACTAAAATCAAACTCTTTCTCGTGATGATAAGATGAAGGTTTAAAGATATTGCGCAGTAATAAAGTCATTTCCTTCTATCTATATTCTACAGTACTCTACACACCCTGACAGCAATCCTTTAGCTGAAATAACAGGTGCTTTCTATGTTTGTACCCGTCGAAAATGATCAAGAACCTACCGGATATGCCTTCTATGTTTGCACCTTGCAGCATACCTGTTGTCATACAGCCTATCATCTGAACCATATTATAAGCCTCCCTAGAACTTCCAACAGACACTTTGTCCCAAGTGAATTGTACCACCTCGGTTCTTCAGCGCCTAAGACCATGTCATATAAACACTAGAAAATAGAAGTATTTAAGTATCATAGAGATCCCTGAATGAGGCTGCAAAATGGTTGTTGACCAGGGCAAACTTCGAACCTTCCACCCACACGCCAACTCCCCCAACAACCGCGCTTCGATTCGCCATTAGCCCACTACATAAGCCTCCCACGCTTTCCCTCCAAACCTCACCAGCACCTCCTACTCCATTTGCACCTCGAGTCGGAGCTCAAAGGAAGCAGCTCAGCACAAGGAAAAAGGCTCCGAGCGTGTGCGCTCTGCTGCCATGGCGCGGCCAGGCCACTCGGCGTGGCTCGTCCTCGCGGCCGTGCTGCTGTTCGCGGCTGGCGCGACGGCCCAGGACTGCCTGTCCGCGACGTTCCAGGGGGGGCGGTCGTTCCTCAAGTGCAACTCCCTGCCCGTGCTCGGCGCCAGCCTGCACTGGACGTACCACGCGGAGAACGGCACCGCGGACATCGCGTTCCGGGCGCCGCAGAGCAGCGGCGGCTGGGTCGCCTGGGGTATCAACACCGACCAGCCCAACAGCATGGCCGGCAGCAGCGTGTTCATCGCCTCGCAGGACGGCAGCGGCGTCGTGTCCGTCCTCACGACCGTCCTGGAGAGCACGAGCCCCAGCCTGAACAACGGGAGCCTCAAGTTCGAGGTGCCGGTCCCGCCCACCGCCGAGTACTCGGGGGGCGTGTACACCATATACTCGACGGTGGCGCTGCCGGGGAACTCCACGCAGCAGAACACGGTGTGGCAGGCCGGCCCGGGCAACACCGGGTCGATATCGGCGCACCAGACGTCGGGGCCGAACTTGCAGAGCACCCTCAGGCTGGACTTCCTGTCCGGCCAGAGCACCGGGGCCTCCAACTCCAGGCTGCACCGGCGTAATGTGAGTTCTCCTCCTCCTACCTTTCCCAGCTTGGTTAATTCAGTAAACAAAGAGAAATAGATACTACTTTGATTTTCTTGAACGGTTCAATGCTTGATTGGCTCGTTTCATTGTCGACATGTTTAGATGTTAGGTATGCTATAATAAGCAATGAAATATACGACGGCGACGTTGTATTTATTAAGATGTCATGATCAATTATTTCAGTTTAGTTGGAGATGACTGGAATTGTGAGAGCTGTTCGATTGATCTATTTGGACGTGACATATAAAATCAGCCAAATGGTTTACTTTGACTCCCTGGGCTTTTAACAACACGATGTGATTACCTCAACAACTGGACATGGATGGGATTAGGATGAACATATCCCTTTCGCTCATGTGTTTATAGAAAAAGAGGGTAAAAAAAAAGAGGGTCAAAACACAACTCCGAGAAGCAACAACTTGGGGAGCTGCACCATACCTCATAAATGTCACCTGCCCAAATTTAGAAGCATGCTGTTAGGTACCTAGCACTGTCGAAGCTAGTACACGCTTAATTTCCGCATATTTTGATCAGAAAGCATCGTAATCTATATCGACACAGGACACAGTAAGCCCAGTTTCTGGGTAATTTAGTAATCTGCATCAAATTCAGCAGCCCTGAATTGTTGAACTTGCCCTGCTCGTTTTGGCTTCAGCTTCTGATTTCTGACTTATTTTTCACTATTCATAAATTTCATCTTTTTTTTGAACTTTTGCCTTTTTTGAGTTTTTTTGCTGGTTCTTTTTCCCCGTATTCGTTTGCGTTGTCTATGATGAGCTAGCATATTTTGTCTATTTTTAATTTTTTTTGAATTTATTTACGCAAAATAAATCATCTTTAGTTACAGTAAAATTTCAACCGCTACAATGCAATTTCAACCATAAGTCACAGCTTTTCAGCCCAACCAAGCAGGGCAACCTCAAAGGCCAATGTTTTTCTCCTTGATTTTGATCGAAAATTTATTTTTCTAACCATGGCACACATACATATATACAGATCCACGGTGTGCTGAACGCGGTGAGCTGGGGCGTCCTGATTCCCCTTGGCGCCATGATCGCACGGTACCTGCGCGTCTTCGAGTCCGCCGACCCGGCATGGTTTTACCTCCACATCGCCTGCCAGTGCTCTGGCTACATCCTCGGCGTCGCCGGCTGGGGCCTCGGGCTCAAGCTTGGCAGCGAGTCCAAGGGCACCACCTACCAGCCCCACCGCAACATCGGCATTGCCATCTTCTGCCTCGCCACTCTCCAGGTTCGTACAGCCTCACACTTCAATCCTCTGTTCTGCAACGTTGTTACTGTTACATTGCCATGGCAGAAGCTGACTCGAAGCTTGCTTTATTCTATGATCAGGTGTTTGCTCTCTTTCTGAGGCCGGACAAGAAGAACAAGTACAGGTTCTACTGGAACATCTATCACCACTCCGTTGGGTACTCGGTGATCGTCCTGGCCGCCATCAATATCTTCAAGGGGCTCGACATCCTGAAGCCGGCCAGCGGCTGGAAGACGACCTACATTGTCATCCTGGCGACGCTCGGCGGCATCGCCCTCTGCCTCGAGGCCATCACGTGGGTGATCGTCCTGCGGCGGCGCAAGCGTGACGCCGACAAGTCGCACCGCGGCGCCAATGGAGCCAACGGCGCCGGCTGGCAGCACCAGCAGGGTGTATAATCAGATGTATGTGTGCATTGCACTACGCGTGTAGTTTTGCTGCGATGTGGTGGTGTTTTGAGATATGTTGTATCTTTCCCCTTTTCTTACTGCTTATTTAGAGTAGGTCATTTTTCTCTCTCTTTAGGGTTCTATGATGGCATTTGTATAAATTTTTTCTCGTTGATGTATGATTGCTTTTATTTATATGCATACTGTATGGTTTCGATTAGACGGTCCCGTACTAAATCACTGAAATTTAATTGATTGATCGAGTACTACAAGTGTTGTCGATGGATTTTATGATACCTGTCATTGGCGAAATACTGATGATCGGATTTGCGATTCAAGGGAAGCATCGGATGTTCGGTGTAATATTCGACAAGTCTTATAAAGAAGTTCCCTTAAAAAAAAGTATAAAGAAGTTCATAGTCCAACAATTACGTACTATATATTTTTTTGGCTGAGTGAAAATTATGTGCTGTAATAACATTCAATACAATCCGGTGCAATAAACAATCCTGCGTCTACCCTTTCATGCAACTTACTCTTGCTCTTGTGATGTAACCTTCTGCTGTCCTATACGCGGCAGTTCACCCACTCAATCATATCATACATGATACAAACCTGGGGGATTTCGGCCCGCGCAGGCTATCCACGTCGCCCCCCAACGCTCGGTCGGCCGACGTGTGTCGGAGAAATTTGCGTACGGCCGGCCGAGGCACTTTCCCTGAGTTTTTCGAAAATTACGTAAAGGTCCTCCGTTATCGCAAAAAGGTCCCTACATTTTTTTGAATAAGCCCCTGCATATTTTTTTGCTGGGTAGCAACCCGAGGTTTCCCGTAATTACGAACATGCCCTTACTTCTTCTGAAAAAGGCCCTCGGTTTTTTACAAAAAACCCCTCTGGTCTCCTTTTATTGCGAAAAGGCCCACGATTTTTTTCGAAAAAACCCCTTCTCTTTCTTTTTTCTGCGAATTTTTTCCTCTTTTACTTCGGTCCACACGGTGGCTGGCGTGGCGTTGCGCCACGCCTATGTGACTAGTTTGATAAGAAAGCCAGAAGATGTGGCTGGTTTCTATAACCAGCGGGGCGATCGTTTTTTTTGTCTTAATCTGAAAAAGAAAACGTTAGTCCTGCTCGGGTTTTCGGTTGATTTTTATCTTCAATTTCTTTCAGCAATCATTATTTATCTATCTATTTATTACTAAAAATCAATGACAAATATTTTAGAGTCGTTATGAAAAAAGAGAAAAAATTAGAAATTCTCAAAAAAAACATCTGACCCTTAATCAAATGGGTCCTAATTAAGCAAAACTATAGCAGCCATCAGATGTTATTGATTAAAGATATATTTCTTCTTAACTTAAAAGAGATGATAATTCTTAATAATATTTTATTACTTAAAAATATATTTCTTCTTAATTTAGAAGAGGAAATAATCCTTATTAATAAACAAATCTTAGAGTTTCACACACCTCACCGTCAAATTTTTTTCCTCGGTTGGCGTGCGCGGAAAAAGAAGACAGCGGCAAGCGCCTTGTGTGGTGACTCCTTCCTCCATCGGTGTGCTGCCTTCATGGGGAAATTTAACTTTTTGCCACTCATATGAACGCCACCTATCCAAATGCCACTCATATCGTTGCACTCAACAATTTGCCACTCTTAAGATGGGTTGACTCATTTTTTTGCCACTTTTGAGCCCACCAGCGCCAACTCCACTGCCATGTCAGCGCCCGCGCCATGTCAGCACCCGCGTCGCCGCCCGCGCGCGCGCCCGCGCCGCCGCCGGCCTCCCCGCGCCCGCACGCGCGCCCGCGCCGCCGCCGGCCTCCCCGCGCGCCCGCGCCGCCGCCGGCCTCCCCGCGCCTCCCCGCGCCGCCGCGCGGGGAGCCCGCGCCCGCGCCTGCGCCGCCCGGCCTCCCCGCGCCCGCGCCTGCGTCGCCCCGGCTTCCCCGCGCCGCCGCCCGGCCTCCCCGCGCCCGCGCCTGCGCCGCCCGGCCTCCCCGCGCCCGCGCCTGCGTCGCCCCGGCTTCCCCGCGCCGCCGCCCGGCCTCCCCGCGCCCGCGCCGCCGCCGGCCTCCCCGCGCCTCCCCACGCCGCCGCCCGGCCTCACGGGCTGCGCGGGCGCGGGCGAGCGGGGAGGCCGGGCGGCGGCGCGGGGAGGCGCGGGCGGCGCAGGCGCGGGGAGGCCGGCGGCGGCGCGGGCGCGGGGAGGCCGGGCGGCGGCGCGGGGAAGCCGGGGCGACGCAGGCGCGGGCGCGGGGAGGCCGGGCGGCGCAGGCGCGGGGAGGCCGGCGGCGGCGCGGGCGCGGGGAGGCCGGGCGGCGGCGCGGGGAAGCCGGGGCGACGCAGGCGCGGGCGCGGGGAGGCCGGGCGGCGCAGGCGCGGGCGCGGGGAGGCCGGCGGCGGCGCGGGCGCGGGGAGGCCGGGCGGCGGCGCGGGGAAGCCGGGGCGACGCAGGCGCGGGCGCGGGGAGGCCGGGCGGCGCAGGCGCGGGCGCGGGCTCCCCGCGCGGCGGCGCGGGGAGGCGCGGGCGCGGGGAGGCCGGGCGGCGGCGCGGGGAAGCCGGGGCGACGCAGGCGCGGGCGCGGGGAGGCCGGGCGGCGCAGGCGCGGGCGCGGGGAGGCCGGCGGCGGCGCGGGCGCGCGTGCGGGCGCGGGGAGGCCGGCGGCGGCGCGGGCGCGCGCGGGCGGCGACGCGGGTGCTGACATGGCGCGGGCGCTGACATGGCAGTGGAGTTGGCGCTGGTGGGCTCAAAAGTGGCAAAAAAATGAGTCAACCCATCTTAAGAGTGGCAAATTGTTGAGTGCAACGATATGAGTGGCATTTGGATAGGTGGCGTTCATATGAGTGGCAAAAAGTTAAATTTCCCGCCTTCATGTGGTCTTGTGCATCCAGCCATATGTGTTTTACAGGGAAATTTAACCATTTGCCACCCTTAAGAATACCACCTATTCAAATGCCATCTTCTTCGTTGCATTCAACTATTTGCCACTCTTAAGATGTGGTTGACTAATTTTTTGCCACTTTTGAGCCCACGAGGCTCCAAATCATGCCATGTCAGCGCCTCCCCGCCACGCTGGCCCGCGCCTGCGCGTGCCGCCTCCGTCGCCGCGCCGCCGCCCGCGCCTCCCCTCTCGCCGCCGCCCGCGCCTCCTCCGCCTCCGTCCCCGCGCCTCCCCGCTCGCCGGCGCCCGCGCCTCCGCCCCCGCGCCGCCGCCCGCGCCCACCTGAGCTCGCCGTCGACCGGGCGCGGGCGAGCGGGGAGGAGCGGGCGGCGGCGCGGGGACGGAGGCGGAGGCGCGGGCGAGCGGGGAGGCGCGGGTGGCGACGGAGGCAGAGGCGCAGGCGCGGGCGAGCGGGGAGGCGCGGGCGACGGCGCGGGGACGGAGGCGCAGGCGTGGGCGCCGGCGAGCGGGGAGGCGCGGGCGGCGACACGGGGACGGAGGCGGAGGAGGCGCAGGCGCGGGCGCCGGCGAGCGGGGAGGCGCGGGCGGCGACGGAGGCAGAGGCGGCGCGGGCCAGCGTGGCGGGGAGGCGTTGACATGGCATGATTTGGCGCCTCGTGGGCTCAAAAGTGGCAAAAAATTAGTCAACCACATCTTAAGAGTGGCAAATAGTTGAATGCAACGAAGAAGATGGCATTTGAATAGGTGGCATTCTTAAGGGTGGCAAATAGTTAAATTTCCTTGTTTTACACGCGGCGTCTCACGCGGAAAGAACTACACGGTGCCGTGATCGAGAAGAAAAAATTCAAGCGCCTCGCCTGGAGTATACTACACTACATCTCCTCTAATTGTTCATAACATTTTTGAAATTACCACACACCTAAAGGCTTTTGAAAATGATTCTATATTACAGGATACTGTAGTTGCCATGAAAACTAAGTTTTTAAAATATTGGAGAGAAATTCCTATTTTATATGCATTCGCTTTTATTTTGGATCCTAGAGCTAAACTCCAAGGATTTATAAATGTTTTACAACTTTTAAGTGATGCTACCGGTTTAGACTATTGTACATACTATACATTAGTTAAGAATAAATTATATAAGGTATATGATAAATATAAAAATAAGTTTGGGTCTGTGTGTTTGGAAAGACCCCCGATAGTCCCTAGCACCTCTAGGGAGATTATGCAATGGGGCAAGATTTTTTGTTTTTCGTCTGGAGATTCTCGTGCAGGTGCAGGTACACATCAGTCAGGAGGAGGAAGGCGGCAAAGCACTGGAGACCTATCAAGCTATCATTTTTGGTTCTTCGTCTAGAGATTCTCGTATAGGTGCAGGTAGGGGTGAAAACGGATCGGATACGGACGGATAATGTCTTTACCATATTTGTTTTCATATTTTTTTCGGATACGGATACGAATACGGATAACTCGAATATGAATACAAATACGAATAATATCGAATACAGATACGGATCGAAACGAATACGGTTACGAATATTTATCGAAACATGAAAACCCCTTAAACTATACATCCAAAATTAACGAAAATACGTAAATAGTTCACCTCTGTTTCGAGCAATTTCATTTGTCCTGTGAGTGTGCCTAGTATGATGATTTTAATTGCTAGGCTACACTAGACAGATTGTAGTCGCTCATATGTCTACAATATCTTTTCAACATGAGCGGGACGAGCAGACGTGAAGAGAAGAAATACATACATACATAGTCATACTAGTAGTAGTTGATGCACACCTCCATTATCTATCTATCAGCAGTTGAGCACCTCCAGAATCAATCCATCTACTAAGCATGCAGATCGAAGCAAAATTGAACATGAAGAAGAAAAAAGAAATACAGTTATGGGCCGTCTGGGCTTCATTATGGGCTAGCTGGTTATGGGCTAAAATCCCGGATATCCGGTTTCGTATTATCCGGATTATCCGTATCCGTATCCGTATTCGACGGATATTACGCTTACTGTATTCGTATCTGTATCTGATAAAAAATCTGTATCCGTATCCGATCCGAGAACTATCCGAAAAAATCCGATCCGACACAATCCGTATCCATATCCGTCCGGATCCGGCGGAAACTATCCGATCCGTTTTCACCCCTAGGTGCAGGTACATATCAGTCAGGAGGAGGAAGACGGCAAAACACTGGAGACCTATCAAGCTATCTCAACAGTGATAGTGTCAGCTTCGAGCAGGAGTTGAACATCCTCTCATGGTGGCAAACCCAGAAGGTATCATATCCAGTGCTATCCATATTAGCGCGGGATGTGTTGACTGTTCCTGTCTCTACAGTCTCCTCGGAGTCAGCATTCAGTCTATCTGGAAGAATAATCGAGGAGCGACGAACAAGTCTCTCCAACGAGATGGCCGAAGTCCTTCTGACCGTCAAAGACTGGGAACAAGTTGAATCAAGACTCCAACATACTGCAGATAATAGAGATTTAGAAGAATCTTTTGAGAATTTATATCTAGACATTAATGAATAGGATTTTCAATATTTTTCTTCACATGTAGTCACTAATGAGCTTTATAGGCTGTACTCTTTTTTTCTTTACCAAGTTTTTCTCAAGTTGAGTTTTTACTTGGTAAAGTTTTTAATGAGGCAGCCATCCTATGTAATTTAATAAGTTAATAAAGCTCATTATGTCATTGAAAATATTTATTTTCATGATTAACAATGTCTACAGTTTTCTACAATTTTTCTTAATTTTGTACAATTTTTCTTAATTTTCTACATTTTTTAATTTTTTCTATTTTTTCGGCTTAACGGGCTGGCCGGGTCGGCACGGCCCATTAAGCCTTAACCGTGCCCAGGCCGGCACGGCACGGCATCGAGCCGTGCCTGGGCTTGCACTGCGGCCTGCGGGCCGGCACGGCACGACCCGTTTATTAAGCGTGCCATAACGGGCCGTGCCGTGGCCGGGCCCGTGCCGGGCCCTCCCGGCCCAGCCCCTCAACACACGCAGCACTCGGAATAGAAACTTGCGGTGGTGGCGGCGCTGGCCTCGCACAACCTGGTGTCCCTCCGCGATCAGGCGAGGTGTGAAAAATACAAGGTCTCGTATTTTCCTTCCTAGTATACTGAGGACATTTTTTTCGCCTATGACTTATAGCTTTTTGTTACGGCTGATAGTATCTATGTTTTTCAAGGCGACAGTGGACGACACAGATGTGGATGACACATATGGCCTTAGACTTGAGAAACCATTTTAAAAATCCGTTTCAAGAAGTTATGCTGTTTGTTTCGACTTTCGGAGAAGCCAAAAGTCTAAAAAATATAGACTTAGTTCTTTGTAGGTTATGACTTATGGCTTATGACTTCTCTTGAACAAATAAACGGGATGATTTTTTCACCGCTATTTTGAAGCAGCTTATCATGACAGTCTTTTTATAGTAATTTATCAGCATTTGATTTGTTTACATAACATTAATGTTAGAAATAAATAATATTAGTTATAATCGAAAAAATCAACCATAGCATAAAACCACTTACACAACGCAAAACATGCGTCTCACAATGTCAGAACCCTTGCAGATGCTCATCACAAGTTGGCAAATAACCCGAACTAGTTTAGAATGAAATAATACAATATCAGTTGTGTCAGCACGGAAACATAATCCTTAGCAGAGCACCTATTCAACCAACGAACCAAGATACAGGACATACCTACAAGCAATTCACATGATATAACACAAACAGGCATCAATTAACAACTTGGGGCGGTAGGTCGGACAGAGGAAGGGCATCCTTTTGCCCTTTGGGCATTAAAAGCGACAAGTTCCAGTGTATTGGTTTCCATGTTAACAGCAGCTAACCATGCCGTTGTGACATTGGAGTTGTTGGGGGAGTGGCTCTACCTTTCTAATTGGTCTACTATGCCAAAGACTCATTGCATATGTAATTATATGACAAATTCAAAATGGATATATATAAAAAAATATATATTTGCACTTACTATTACAGACCCTAAAGGAAACATTTGTATAATTAAACTCTTCGTGACTATAAATATAGCTCTTAAGGTGCTATAGAGGGAACTCATTTTTTTATAGACCCACACTTGAGCTCCCCGCCCTCTCTGAGTATTATGATCAGAACTCGAGGTTTATTCCAAGCAAGCTCGTTGAACTTCTTCCCATCCAAGCCTAGTCAACCAGATCATCAACCACAACATTCTTCCAAAGAGTGGAAATTATGATGCGATCGGAGGCCATGCATGAAATCTTATCAACTATGTTATGCAAGGCCGCAAGTTTGATGTGGTCGATCTCATCATCCGAGAAATTGCTTTCTCCAAGAATAATTGGATCAAGAGGATTAATTATGCTCCATATATTATGGCTTTGATCCTTAAGAAGATCGAATTTTGTGGAGGTTTGGGCAGTGTCCACAAGGCCACCGTCCTCCATCTCCAGTTCGGTATGGCTGCCATCGTCGACGTGACCCTTCTCCTTAAGTACCACAAGAGTAGCCTTTTTGGTCATTTGATGCCAAAGGGGGATAAGATGTGAAAGGGGGAGGCTTGAAAGGGAAAGGAGCACAAGGAAGAAGAAGAAAAGAAGCCCAAATTTACTTGAAAAGAAACCCAAATTTATTTATCTATATATTTATATAATTAACTTTTATGTGATGTCTTTATGGTGTAATGAACTTTTGCTTGAAAGGAACTTGTGCACTCTATGCTATGTTCATGCCTTGTTAATGATAAATTTGAAGGTATATGTATCTTATGCTCAATTGCTATATTTCTTGTGCTTATAATAAATTCTTATTTATATGCACATGGTTAGGGGGAGCTTTCCCTATTTTGACTTTTAAAAGCAACTAATTCTTTAAACCTCATATGAGATCATTGCAATAATTAATTACTTTTAAAGTCACAAAAGAATATGCAACTAGTTTTCAAATAGGTGGTATATTCAAAACTTTATTCACCTCACATAAAACTTATATTGTCATCAATTACCAAAAAGAGGGAGATTGAAAGCATCTAGGCCCTAAAAATGGTTTTGGTAATTAATGAATTTATGTGAATATGAGACTGACATGTTTATTAAGTGTTTAAAAGGCTTAGTCCCTAAAATGATTATGAGACGTATGCTAAGGATCAACATAAAGATCATAGTGGTTCAAGGCAAAGGTATATGTAGATTATGATCCTTTTTATTTTTACCGATCTTAAGAGAAAATATTGAAGATCAGATTATAGGCTAAATGTCGTACCATTAAGAGGGATCATGCCTAGTAGCTTGATAGTATATTCTTGTGCCATTTGGATCAATTTTGGATCATGCATTCATTGAATACTAAATTGATAGCCAAATTTGTGCTCTGTTCGGAAAAACGGAAGTACTGGAGATTCAACGGCGGAACTACCGTAGAGCGGTAGTACCGCAGCTTTAAACAGTACTTTTGGCGCTCAGAAGCTCCGAAGAACCAGGTAGAACCTTTTTTCTAGAGAGCACCCTCGGAATCGATCAGTGCTCTGTTTGGACAACCAGAAGTACCGACGTGCAAACCGCTGTACTTCCGCTTACCGGAATCTCTGTCAAAGTCGAGCGGAACCTTTTTTCCAGAGAGCACCTTCGGGATGTTTTTGTGTCTGCGGCAAATGGAAGTACCGGAGTTTCAACGGCGGAACTATCATTGAGCGGTAGTACCGCAGCCTTAAACGATACTTCTGGTGCACAGAAGCTCCGAAAGCTCGAGTGGAACGTTTTTTTCCAGAGAGCACCAAATCTCGGCCTCAAATCAAATGGAAGTACCGCGCCGATGTTTCGGAACATTCGGTTATCGGAACTACCAGATTTATAATAGTGGTAGTTCCGTGCCAACTTCCAACAGCTAGTTCAGAAGCTCTAAAAAATAGCCGTTACTGTTGTGTTAGAACAGGTGTGGAAGTACCAGCCATTGCATTGTGGTACTTTCGCTTGTCCTAAATTTTTCAGGAAATTCCATGTAATAGCTAGTTTTGGTTGATGAGGGTATAAATACCCCTCCACCTGCCCAAGGACAGCAAGGAGATGCCCTATTGAACATCTTTGAGCATTGAGCATTCATTCCACACATTATTTTCTCATTGTGCATTCATTTGAGGTGGTTGAGCCAAACAAGTGCATTTCATCTCTAGTTGATCCTTTGGCACTTGATTGTCGTCAAGCGAAGCTTATGATCTTTTACTCTTGGTGCTTGCCGGCACCTGGACGACTTAGTGGGAGTTTGCGCGGTGATTTCTTCAAGAAGGTTGTGAAGAAGCCTGTCATCGACTTGTGAGTGGTTTGGTGTCCACCATGTTCAGAGTAAAGAAAGGACAACCACTAGTGTATTAAGGAGCTAAGGCTTAATTTGTGGAGCCGGTCCAAGTCACTTGGGCTTTCCTCAACGTGGACTAGGAAAAATCGGCAAGTTTCTGATCACCATGGTAAAAACATCAGTTGTTCATTGGTTATCTCTTTGTCTCTTTTTCAGCTCTTGTACATTTAGTATATTATGATTACTTATTTGTGCTAGAGCCTCTTGTAAAGATCTATACTTGTAGTGCATTGAACTTACTAGAATTGTGTAGGTTTCAGTTGCTTTAAATTTCTGCCATATTAAAATTGTAGAAATTATTTAGAAGGCAAGAAAAACTTTAAACCACCTATTCAGCTCCCCTCTAGTCGGTTATCCTTGATCCTACAACCTCACGCTCTCTCTCCAGTCCCAGCTATGGTTACCTCTCCCAAGGCTATTCGGAGCCACCTAACGTCGACGCCTCCTCGACCGACCTCCTCCTTGCGCCGTTCAGCCAAAACCCTAGGCCACCACTTCAGCTGACACCCCTATGCGACTCTTAACTGCAACCTTATGCTGCCTCTTTCTCCACCCCTCTCTATCCTCACCTCATTCCCTTACTTCAGTTCATGATTCCTTATGCCTGTTTTCATGATTTGGATGTTGCTTTGATTTGGATGGTGAAAGGGTGCATTGAGGCTGCTACAATGGGGATCAGAACCATCCCGTGCGCTGGGGAGTGTGGGCCGGTTGCCAGGTGTGAGTAGCATGCCCATCACCGCGGTGATCTCGCCATTCGATATACTCTCTTCTTGTTACTTCTTATTGCTCTATATTCTAATGCGTTGGGTTATGATAATTTTGTGATTTGGTGAACGATAATGCTATGAAATATTAAATAGTGGCTGGTATGAATACATTGGTGATGCTAGGTCATAGGTGCCTTAGTGTATGCTAGTGCTATCTATGTGGTCATGGGTAGCAAAATCACATGGGAATGCTTGTGTGGCCTACCCCGGTTGGCTGGCTATCGGGTTGATTTATGAAGAGGTAGAAGAAGTGGTTGTGGTGGTTGCTTTCCCCTTTTGTTGGCCTGTGGTCGTCCCTCCTCCGGTTTGATCTCTTGCTCCCCTGGTTCCTTGCTCCTGGTTGGTGGGCTGTGAGCTCTCCTTGTGCTGGCCGAAGCAATGTGGCATGGGGGAGTAGATCTGGAGTGGATTTGGAATGAGTGAAAAGAGCTAGGTGTGGCTCTTTGTTAGTTTGCTTGCTTGATGGAGTGTGTCTCTGGCTCTTTGCTTGGTTGAATGCTCTCTCCCCCTTATGGCTGAATGGTTGCCCTTATCCCTTTTCTATACATTTATGTGCTTTCACTGTTACTGTGCCATGGGGGATGGACCTAAGATATTGGTGAGTTTGGGTTGGGAAAATGGACTTCTAGAATAAATGCAGGTTTGTTTTAATACCGAATGATGACCCTACGGCTGCGAGAGGTACCGATTGGCCCTCGGATGGTCTGATATCTCAATGAGAGGAATGCCCAGCTACAAATTAAATTCTAGGGTTCTGACGGCAACTCTTTTTTATTTATCTTTTGTTTGATCTTTTTTGGTAGCTTTATAATTACATTGCTCACAGATGAAACCACAATTCCCTTTTGAAAATCCAGTGAGTTATAAATGTATGAAGTGAGATGCATGTAATTACTTTTTGTAGCTTCTAATTTAATGCATATATGTATGAGATGCTACTGATATAATTTAATTTGTAATTGTTAGAAATAGAGAATTGTAATGGGATGGAATTAGAGAGGTAAAATCATGTAATTCGGACTGTTGTCTCGATGTAATATGGACTGTTGATATTCTTATTTGATTCGAGGACGGATTTTAATTATTGCCTGATAGATGGAATTTATTTGGTGTAAATGGTTTGCAATTATTTTACTTGACATGTATTGATTGGAATTACGTTGAGAAGAATTCATATTCAAGAATTTAAAAGTTTGAGATGGCTTGTAAATTTTCAATTTGAATTGGTCTGATGGAAGTTTTTTATTCGGTCTTTTTATCGTAAAAATCACTACACAATTTGCTTAATCAAATGCTTAATTAATTTCCGTTGGCCTTAATTCACTGGTTAAGATGGATTAGAAAATGCGGGTTCTCACCCGGATCTAGAAAGATCCTGCCATGTGGTAGAACTTGCAAGTGGCCTGACACTTAGGGCACGTACAACGCGTGTTTCACCCTCGTCTATATAGCGTTTTTTTTGGCAAAAAACCCCCTCGCGAACAGCAGTAAATGAAGGGAGAGAGCGAAGTCGTCCTCTCGCGAGGCCACGACGACCGGCGCGTGCTCCCAGGCCAAATCGCCGGCTGGAGCAGCGTTGTACGGGAAGCTTCGTCTCCAGGCGAATCGCGCGGATCCAACTGCGGCGCGCGCGTGATTTTGGTTTTGGGCGCCAAAATTCCATCCCCGCCACCATATATGCCCCCAATATTCCGTCTCCGTGCTTTTTCTCCGCCCCCAATCCTCCCAAGATGTCGACCCCGGCGGCGACGGCGGAGATGGCGGAGAGCAAGGCAGCGGCTTTGGCTAGGAGGAAGAAGGGAACGGCTGCGGCGACGGCGGCGGTCAACACCGGCGGCGGCCATCACCGCACGGCAGTGGCACCCTTTCCCATTGGTCCCGGCCACGGCGCAGCGGCGGCAACGGCTCCCTCCATGGCCGGATTCGGCGCAGCAATCACGGCTTCCTCCAAGGCCGGATTTGGCGCGGCGGTGGCGGCTTCCGCCATGGCTGGATTCGGCACGGCAGCGGCATCTTCCTCCATGGCTGCATCTGGAGCGGCTGATTCGTCCCCAATCTATTGCAGAGGTGGCTCGACCAGCGCCTCTCCTGTTTGGTGGGATGCAGCCGACGGTGGTTCTCCAGTTTCTTCTGCATTTCGGCGTCCAGCAAGTTGGGATCCACTATGGTATGATCCAGTTGGCGTCCAGCCTGTAGATTGCATAGATTACCATGCAGCTTGTAGATTGCATGCATTGATACAATGATATTTTAGACGGTAATTGATTGATACCCTTGGAATTATTATCGTTTGCATAGATTACCATGTCTGTTAATTTTAGCCTGTAGTACTTGTTGTATCTGATGATGATATTTATCTTGTTTTTTGCGGACATGGCAAGTTCTGAATTTGAGTTATGTCTTGATGATGCAGCGATGAATTTTTAATTTCCCTGCATTGTAACTAGGTCTTCTGTAGACATGTTGTATGCTTGTCCAGATTGACATATATGTGGGAATGGATCTATATTTAAAATGCTAATTTGATTATTGCAATGCTCATTTGATTATTGCAAAGATCATGGATCTTTGTTGTTGATGGTGGGAGTTATTGACTCATTCTCTTGTTCATGCTTGTATTAATATATGATAGCCATTATAATTCGATAGAGAATGAATTTGTATACACGCTTGCAGGGACAACAACTCACATCCCCCTGGTGGATTTATGAGTTTTTTGAACAACCAGTCACAATCATCACAGAATTCTCATTATGTCGGCGCTCCTTCTCATCATGCACCTTTCAAGGCACCAAGGGCTATGTACATAGGAGGCTCTTCGCCGCCGCTCGTGGCACCACCCATGTCACAGGAAGACCAGGATCCGATTAATGTGGACAGCGAGGAGGAGGTCGGTAGGACTGAGAAGCGTATCCTTTGGACACCAAAAGAAGACGAGAGGCTGGTGAGACTCAGTACATCAACTTGAATAAATGAACTTGCAACTCCATTTTTTTGTCGTAACATTTTCCTTTACAATTGCAGATGAGATCCTGGATAAACAATTCAACAGACTCAACATGTGGTGATGATAGGAAAAATGAACAGTACTGGGGTGATGTTACTAAGGAATACAACATGACGACCCCAGCAAATAGGAAAAGGAATCCAAAGCAAGCCAAGGATCGGTGGCACAAGATTAATAGGTGGACTGACCTTTTCCATTGTGCCTGGATGAAGGCTAAAAGAATTTACACTAGTGGTTATAATGATCAAGATTGGATTGATATGGCCAGGAAGTTCTATGAAGAAGATAACAAAGCACTGAAGCTAGGACCTTTTGTGTTAATAGATGTTTGGTATGCTTGCCGAGATGAGCCAAAGTGGAAAACATATAATGATGAGCTCAAGAAGGCACGCAAAAGGAAAGGGTCGAACCAAGAAGAAGAAACGGAAGAAAATTCAAAATATGTAGAAGGAGTGCTAAAGAGGCCAATAGGACAAAAGGCAGCAAAAAAGGCTGCTTTTGCTGCAAAATACAAGTCAAAAGGAATTGAAATAGATGAGAAAGGCAAATCTAAAGAATCAGCAGTAGATGTCGATAAGCTTGACAGATTCAGCAAAATCCAGTCTGAGGCTACTGAAAACTGTATGAAAGTACTTGAATTGCAGCAAAAATTATCATCCGAGAAGCTAGAGGCCACAAAAATTGCCCATCTTGCAGCTGTAGAAAACAAAGAAGCCAAGATGATGGAATGTTATAACAGCCTTCTCTTACGTGACACAAGTACAATGTTGAGTGATGAAAAGGCTGAGCATGTTGCTGCACTGAAGTGTTTCAGGAAGAGATTGTTTCCTGAGAGCATGTAAACAGGTATGATATTGAAGAATGTAACAAACAACCTCAGATTTTTTTAGAATATACATGACAGTTTCCACACTTTCGCAGAGCTCTCAATGGAAGCATTGCATGATCTGTTTTCAGAAGTGTTGCAGTCTGAAGTTTGAAGGGGAGCAGTCTTCAGAGTCAGAGTGCAGATAAGTCTATTTTTTTGTTATGCATAACGTGTTAGGTTGTGATCCGGACTATTAGGATTGCAGTTTCGTGCTTCCTGCTTTCGTGTGTCTCCAAAACATTGTCCATTGATCTATCTTGTCTCATGTATGAACTGTTACTTAAAGTTACTGGAAGTGTGAAGCTCTCATGTATGAACAGGGGGATGCGAAAGCACGGTTTAGGAGGAACTATCTTGTCTCATGTATGAACAGGGGGATGTGAAACCGTATGAAGCAGTTCATAGCAATAGATGTCTCATGTATGAACAGGGGGATGTGAAAGCAGTTCATACGAACAATGAGAGCTTTCGTGTCATATGTGAAAGCTGGGGGATGTGAACAGGGGGATGTGAAAGCGGTTCAAGTAACTTTCGTGTCATATGTGAAAGTGTCATCTTTTCGTCTTTTTTCAGTTCCTTGAAGTGTGAAAACTGTCATGTTTTAATTTTTCAGTTACCGCAATATGTTACTTGAAGTGTGAAAACTTTCGCAGCATGTTGTAAGTGTGAAAGCTGTCATCTTTTCATCTTTTTTCAGTTGTCGCGACATGTATAAATTGCTGGAGTACGTGTGTCACAAACATCATTGGCTTTCTATTCTCCTCTCTACATGTCGCAGCAACCAGTTCCTCCTACCTCTGATCAAGGTGATAACCATGAAGAAGTCCACGACTTTGACCCTATTGAGGTGTTCACTGTGGAAGATTTTCTAGAAGAGGATGAAATATTAGAAGAATATAGAAACAAGATTGGAGAGGAATTGATGGCCAGTGTCGATGGAGAAGCATCAAGTGTTCCTCGACGCCGTCGACAGAGTGGACCAAGAAGATATGTACCAAGAAATCGAGAAGCTGGTCACGATGACCTTGTCGCCAACTACTTCTCTGCAAATCCTATCTACACCGACGAGATGTTCCGTAGGAGGTTCCGGATGAATAAGCCATTGTTCCTTCGCATCGTCGAAACTCTCGGTCAGTGGTCTCCTTATTTTACCCAAAGAGTTGATGCAATTGGTAGACATGGACATTCACCCCTTCAAAAGTGTACCGCTGCTATCCGGATGCTAGGATATGGCACGTCGGCTGACCAACTTGATGAGGTATTGAAGATTGCCGCTAGCACGTCTTTGGAATGTCTAGGGAAATTTGCTAAAGGGGTGATCGAATGTTTTGGTGGAGAGTACTTGCGCCCTCCTAGGAGTGATGAACTGGAAAAGATTTTACAGGAAAATGAATCTCGTGGTTTTCCAGGCATGATGGGAAGCATTGACTGTATGCATTGGGCATGGAAGAATTGTCCGAAAGGTTGGGCTGGCATGTTTACACGTGGTGACAAAGGTATTCCTACTATGATCCTCGAAACGGTAGCATCACGAGATCTTCGCATATGGCATGCTTTCTTTGGTACGGCCGGGTCCCATAACGACATCAATGTCCTAAATAGGTCACCACTATTCATTGACACGCTAAAAGGAGAAGCTCCTGGAGTACAATACTATGTAAACGGGACACAGTACGACACAGGATACTATCTTGCCGATAGAATATATCCAGAGTGGGCGGCCTTCATGAAGACAATACCAGCTCCTCAAACGGAAAAAGACAAATTATTTGCACAGAAGCAAGAAGGGGCAAGGAAGGATGTTGAGTGCGCATTTGGCGTATTGCAGTCCCGTTTTGATATTGTTCGTCGTCCAGCACGGTTATGGAAGCAGGAGGATGTTATTAACATAATGCAAGCTTGTGTTATCCTTCATAATATGATAGTTGAAGATGAGAAGGAATTGGTTAAAATACCGTTGGACTTGAATGATAATCCAAGTGCAACGATTGTGCTGCCACCAGAAGTGAGTACTAGCAATAATCCTAATCTATGCTTCGCGGAGGTGCTTCGGAGGAATAGCGCTATCCGTGCTCGGCCAACACATAGACAACTCAAGAAGGATCTAGTTGAGCACATATGGCAGCGCTATGGGCACACTGATAATTAGACCTACATTATGTAATCGTTTCACATTTTATTTTTATTTATGACAACATTATATTATAGTATATATACATATATTAATAGGAAAATTACATAAGGCACCATGGTGCCTAGGCACCAACATCCGATACACGTGTATGATTGATAATTTTTTTGAGTTTGGGTATGAAAATGTTTTATACCCTTGATATATTTATGGTAAGTAAGTTTTGAACTCAGTTCAAATTAGTTTGAACTACTTTTGAATTCAATGCAACTACAGTGAGTATATACCATAAAAATAGTTCAAACTAATTAAACTGAAGTTGAATTTAAATTTTTTCGGAGTTTGACATCTCAAATATACTTTTTTATGGGTATATGAAGATACCCACATCAAACGTTGCGAATCTCGAAGCAAATCAACGGGTATTGATATTGGTGCCTAGGCACCATGGTGCATGAAACACTCGTCCTATATTAATATATCATATTATATTTATATATTGATGGTTTAAAAAGAAATATTGCATTTCCGTTTGTCTTATTCATGTGTGATCTCATTTGTATCAAGAAGCAACAAAATGAAAGAGAAAAGCATGCACAATAATGAATATTTAGGCCTGTAGAGGATTGTGAAATAATCCTTGTTTCTTTCTTTTCTTTTTGAGAAAGCAACCAGACGACCTGCTTGATTTCATTATAAGCGAGGAGGGGCCTGAAGAAGCTCAATCCAAAGTTTGCTCACATGCAAAAAAATGAGATGACAATCGAACTTTGCAATTTCTTGGAGGGTGGTGTTAGGGTGCTTGGCTGTTTGCTAAGAACAGATTTTACCATATTTGAAGATTATTTTTCCGACTATGTTTGAAGATTCTTTAAGTTGTTACATCTTGTGAAAGTGTGTAACAGAACTATAGAACGTTTAATTTAGCTTTCACCGCATATTTCACTATTCGCTTCAAGTCACTGTAGTCCAGTTTATACGGAAGTGATACAAAGAAAGGTGAATGTTTTTGCGAGGCCATTCTTCTAGCAAGATTAAAATGGTGTAAATTGTCTTCAGCAAAAAAAAAAAAAAAGGAAAGAAAGAAAAACTTACTTGTCAGGAAATCGCAAACGAACCTGAAAGCCTGAAAGAAACCATGGCCAATGCGGACTCTCCGTCTCACCATCCCTTATCCTCCTCCGTAGTCTGGCGGTTCTCTCCGTTGCAGCAGCCTTCCGCCGCCTTCTTTAACGCCCATCCTCCATCTCCTCCTCCCTCTCGTTAGCTGCATCTCTTGTTCTAGCCATAAATTTCTCCTACCTTCCTCGTTGGCTTCGCACGCCGCATGCGAGGGCGGCGCGAGCGTAGACGTCGGCACGAGAACGGCGCCGGAGAAGAGGCGAGAGGGCACACAGCGGCACGCGGCGACTGCAGGAAAGGGGACAGGCGGGTCGAGTACGGGTGGGCCGGTCGAGAGGCTCGTCCCAAAAGAAATCGAAGAGAAGTTCCATCTGGTATGATGGCGTTAAAAACATTGGGCTGGCCCAAGCCAAGACACAAGCTTGTCGTTCTCGGTGTATAATCTCGCCGGGCCATGCCGATCCTATGTTGCTATGCATTGGTTTCTGCTTAAAAAAATCAAAAATAATACAAATATCTGATTTTTAAAGCAATTTCTTCACTTCTCTTACTTCTGTCTCGCTCTAGGGATAAGGAGTCACGAGTGTATCACACATCCTTCTCCTCTCGCTCTCATCACACACACGCATATCTCCATCATTTTTTCCATCGTTGCTACTCCTTTTAAAAATCATTTCTTTTAGTCATTACTATTTATTTCGAGCTATAAATAACAAGTTATAGACAAAATTTATTAACAAAAGTACATAATAATCGAGGAAATAACTTTTTTTTTTGGAGATGGTCAAAGAAAAAGTTAGTTCAGTGTCATGATCAAAGCGCCAAACATCATGATGCTTCTCAGTTGAAATACTGTACTTTCCCCGACAGGAATTCTTCCACAGTTCCCACTGCCTTCTACACTGTCTGCTGGTGAGATCAGGGAAGAATACTTGTGAGCCGAATACCACAACCACTACAGTACTCATAAAAGCATGCCTTCTCATCATGTATCAATGAATTTGATTACAATGGAAACATTCATTTCCTATCACTTCTGGTGTTACTCCTACTAACTAACATACGCTCAACAATCCAGAGCACTGCCTTTATGCGCAGTTAGACACGCTTCCACTGCTCCACCTACTGTTAGGAAGATCCGATCTTCTCCTATTCTGTCAAACAACCGCGCCAATTTCATCTTCTGAATCGCCTGTCATCCTGGACTAGCTATAGCCATCTGCAGATAGTTGTTTGAGGATTTGAGCAACGAGAACATTTTACCAAGCAAGTTCGCGAATATCTGGCAGCTTCCTTATTTTCTAAAATAGGTTCGTCACTTCACCTGTGTGCCAAGAGAAATCAGCTCCTTGTGTATCTCTTTCAGTGCCGCTAGTCCTGAAGTGTCGATGTTTACCACATCTGCAGACCAGGGGCATGGATCAGAGATGTCTGATTTTTTCAGCATCAGTTTATATTATCGAAGCTAAACTTGTTTGTAGTTACTTGACAAGTCAAGGACAATCGATTGCACCCTCTCCCTGCCCTTCTCATCCGACACCTCCAGTTCTTCCCGTACCCATTCTATGATCCCGAATGAAGAACACCTATTTGAGCATTCGTATTCGCATTTGAGATTTACGTTGAGATGATTAGTACCTTTCTTTGACGAAAGTGGCATTGGTGAAGCGTAGGAGCAGGGGCAGACCCTCTTGAGTTTATAGGTGTTCAGCTGAACACACATTATTTTTAAAAAAAATACATTATATACTTAGGTATATCACACATATACTTTTAATCGAGCTAAAATGCTACATATTTGTACCCAAAAATATGAATTAGCCTAATCTAACCTACAACCTCCCTCTCTCAGCCTACTAGAGCTCTCTCTATGCCCACCAGACCCACCACAGCCTAAATTCTCTATGGTCCTAACCGGCCATCTAAGTCTTAACCCTAACCGGTTTATCTCTCTCTCTCTCTCTCTCTCTCTCTCTCTCTCTCTCTGCGGCGGCGGCGTACATGTGGAGGGTGACAAAGCCGGCCAGATGGGAGGCACGAGGTAGTGCCGTAGTGGCGCAAGCCCATAATGACCGCACCGTTGGTGGCCAAAGAAAGGAAGACGAAGTGCGCGGCATGCAGTGGCGATCAACGATAGTGAGCCTGCAAGAAGGCAAACAAATTCCTAAATCAGGACCACATGTGCGCTCTAGGAGCGAAGTGAGGGCGCGAGATGATGCGGGTGAGCAGAAAAGTGACGCAGCGAGTTGGATAACGACATGGCAAGCAGGGAAGTATGAAACACATAGCGTTGCGGCGAGGTCTCATTCCCAGGTGAGTTGTGTTTGGTTGGTGATATGCCCTAGAGGCAATATGGAGATGTTGAATATATCACATACTATGTTTATGATACATTGCTTTGTTCCTTGAAATAGACATTATCATTATTGATCAATGAGTATGTGACTTATTCATGAGACTCTTAATGCCAAAATGTTGCTATTTCTAAATGATCCCTGATTATATATCATATGAGGAACAAATATGATTCAAAGATCAGCATATGTATTGATTGATGATCATGTCTCATGGATCATGGTATGGAGATACCAAATCAATAATATGGACATGTGTTAGTGAACATATGTTGGATAGACCAGCCATGAGACACTGCAGAGATTCCATGTGTCATCAGTTGGTCTCAAGTAGTGTTTATGTAGAATCCTTAGACTTGAGATCATCATGGTTCCCAACATGCGTAGTAGCCTATTTTGGGACTACTAACCACTACTCCGTAACTGGGTAGTCATAAAAGTAGTCTTCGGGTTTGCTATGAAACATGTAGTGGGATGTGAATGATCAAGATAGAATTTGCCCCTCCTTATGGGAGAGATATCTCTAGGCCCCTCGATGTGATGGATTATGAAAGTGCATGGACATGCCAAGGTGATTGAAGAGTCAATCACGAGTTTATAATCCATCACGGAATCGAGAGAGTGATTGAGCTATTAAGAGGATGACACAGGTCTCGCCTTGAGCTCAATCTATATTGTGAGGCAAAGGGATTCGTACATGAGAACATTACAGGTTCAGCCGATATGATCTTTACGTATACTTTGGGGTTAATATGTCTTACTAGAGGCCGCTATTAATAGGGTGACCGGAAAGGCGTTTCCGGGTCGCGACCAAGTATACGTGAACCTACAGGGTCGCACACTTAACGGGTTGAAACACTAATTCGAATGTGATTCGGATGTGGGCTCAATTCGGATAGAGATCCGGATAGACTCCTATTGGGCCTCGGTCCACGAGGCCCAAGTGAGGAGGTATATATATATGGAGGCGAGGGGCTGAGGGATGTATGCTTCTGTTAATCCCGAGCCAAACCCTAGCCGCCACCTCCCGAGCCAAACCCTAGCCGCTCGCGAGTGCTGGTACACTCGCGATCGGCGTTCCAGCCCCGGACGTGTGGATACCGGTGGAGGCGCTGCTCGTTGCGGCGTTGATCGGCATCAACAATCTACAGATTGGATCTTGCACGTGGTGTGGTTGATCGCGTGGAGGAGACGATCTGTTCGGGACGATCGACTAATTCCACTACTACCTCGACGCGCGTGGTTGGATCGGCTTCTCCAACTCTTCTTCCGCTGTGCTGCGCGTCTAGTCGTAACGATCCATGATCCCTCCTTAGCATGATGTCCTAGTGTGCGCGATAGAAAAGTTTTGTTTTCTGCTATCGTAGCCTACGCGCATTCCTTGAGGTCTCTCACTCTCCCTCCCAATTCTGAAATCGGCAAATCCGAAATAATTCGTTGAATGATTGTGCCTTTGTGAAATGTAAATCGTAGGTCTTCAAAAATGAAGATGTTGGCAGATTTCTAATCTTTGTAGATAGCGTTGGTTAGATTAACGTAATAAAGGCAAATTTCTTGAACTTGTAAATTAGTTGGCATAAAAATTTGAACAAGTTAGCAAGGTGGTTCTAAGAAATAACAAAAATGGCTGTCCCTAAAATTGCATAAAGGGTCGTAGAGTTAAAATTGTATTTTGCTTAATTATTTTGTGATTTTTCTATATTATTTTGAGATGTTTTTGGTTGGGACAATTTGTACTCTTATTTTTTCTACCGAAGATTTTCTCTTTTTTTTCTTCTTTTGAGCAGTATTTTATTAACTCCAAACACCTATTTCAGAAATCCCAGACCCACCATTGCATTGGAATAATGTATCAACGCGTATGGTCAGTATAGTCCACGGGGTATTTCCTGATTCTGCAGAAGATGTTTGTCCCTTGTGGCCTGCCCAGAATCTCTACTTGAGGTCGGATTGATTGTATGACGGTCTTTGCAAAGGAGATGGCGAGCTGAAGCGGCCAATCCCTATCAGGTCAGAAAACTGAAAGGTAATGTGCAACTGTGTTTCAAAGCAAGGTATATATATCGAGCGTCTTACTGCAACTGCAAGGTATATATATATATATAGATGGTTGCACTTCAAGCCTTCGCAAGAGATGAGTTTCTTTAGCTCTATGCTTTGCTTTGTTCTCACCCAGTTCGAGGCTTTGCTGGTGAGCTGTGGGTGAGGTTTTTGTGTTTTGGTGTGGCTCGGCTGGGTTCTTGCTTGGTTGGAGGGTGTTGCTTAGTAGGGGTTTTAGTTCCTCGATGTTGGTGATTTTCCCCTTTGGGGATGATGTTTCTTCCTTTGGGATCGGTGTAATCCTATGATTGAAATGAATGGCAGAGCTCCTACTCTTTGTTAAAAAATGAGAGACCATGTGGAGGTCATCCCGTGTAAATGATGAGTAATTGACATCGGTTTAGGTAAATCGAGTTTGGTTTGGGTGGTTCGAACCTTGACGTTGCATGGTGCAATCGGGCTCGGTCGGACTTGGTCAAACTTTGTCGTAAGGGATTAGGATACTTATTCCGATGATTCGACAGGTTTTGACTTCAGTGTGTGTAAGTATGGTGTGTTTATACCATTTACGCTTTCATGTATCGAGCGGTGCTATTTGATGTGTTTCTTGTCTGTGTGGCTGCAGGACATCGGGCGGAGTCGTGGCAAGACACAGTGGACCGGACTAGGCGCAGGTGGCGCTGAGGTTAGAACGGTCGGGATGTGTCAAAGACGACGTGGACTCGAGGTGGTTGCGAGGCGTGCGAGGCAAGGAGCGCGGAAGCTTCCCAGAAGGTGCAGGAGGGGCGAAACGGGAATTTCGCAAGGCTGCACAGGCGGGAGTGGGCTTCGTTGGATTTAGCGGACGTAACGGGGCGGAGACCCGTTAGCCGTAGGCTATAAATAGTGGAGAGGGGCTGCATGCCCACTTGAACACTTGAAGAGTGAATTAGGGTTTGCTAGAGTCAAAAGAGACTTTGATGGCTTGCTTTGGCTTTAGGTTTTAGTGGGTGAGAGTGGTTAGAAGAGGCAGAGTGTGTTCCCTCTGTGTCCCCTTCGATGGTTTCTAGGTGAGAGTCTGAATGAGTTCTTCCTCCTCCAAGCATGTATGGTAGAGGGATTGAGATGGGGAGAGGAGAGGATTGAGTGGAGAGTCATGTAATCCTTCATCTTGTTCTAATGTCCATGCGTATGGTGACTCCTCTGTATTCCTCTTGATTCAATCAATGAAAATCCGAAGTTATATTCTGTTCATGCTCTCTGTTCTTCGTTGCTCCATTTGCTTGATTTCTGTACTTTCTTGATTTTGAGTTCTTGCTTGCTGGAGAGTGCCAAAATGGGTTGCTATGACATGGGTGATGCTTAAAAGCCATTTGGCTAGTCAATCCTAAGAGCAAACTGAGTTTAATTTCAGATTTGGCACTTTGAGTTCCTCTATTCTTGCTTTTGAGTTTCTAGGGTTTTTTGGCCCTCTTGATTCTCTTGGAGAATTGGCATGAAGTTTGATCTGGATTATCCCATGGCTATTGCTAACATATCCTCAAAGTTTCATGGCCAAAGGATCAAAGGTTGGGGAGTAATTTGAACTTTTGTGCCTCTCTCTGAAAAGTTTCAGTTTTGGGAATATTCTGAAATTCTTGATGTTTGGTTGAAATCTTTGCTTTCCAAAGGTCCTAGGACTATTTGGGACATGTTCTTGAGCTTGTGATATGAGGAGAATAGATTCATAGCATCAATTTCCTTGTTTTGGGCTCTCTCTCTGAAGTTTCCTGTTGTCAGCAAGTTATTTCAGCTTATCTTCCTTCAGTTCAGCCTGAATGCTCTCTCTCGGGCAGCATATAAAGACTCAGTTTTCTTTTGTTCGACTGCCTGTGAACATCTCTTTTTATCAAGCTTTCATTTCGGATCTGCCGTGAACTAAATGCCGTACACCTCCTTGCTTCTGGCCATTTAGCTTGCTCAGTTCATTTGTTTTTATCGGCAAGGAGATCATGGTCTCGGCTGGATAATTCTTGGGCAGAGAAATTTCCTTCGGATGGTATCAAGTCTCAGTTGTTTTGATGCTTTTCTTTCTATTCTTTTGCTGATCTTTGACAATTTTGCATGCAGATCAAACAACGGTTTTTTCAGTTGAAGTTTTTACTGGCTGGTCTCTGATTTATGCTGAATTTTTCAGTATAGCATGCGTTCCAAAATTCAGCAAAATTAATTTTAATTTTTTGTGAGGTGCTGTGTTTTGCATCTTTCTGAAAAATCAGTATTTGATTTCTCGGGGGCGATTTTGAAGCGAGCGACATTCACCCCCCTCTGTCACCATTTTGGTCCTACAAAAAAAAATCCAAGTCCATGTCGGAGGACACGGTGTTGAAAGGACTCAGTTTCCATCGTCTAATCTTTTCTCTGTTGTATGATTAACTAAGCACTGGATCCACACCAAACAAGAACCAACCAAATAGACAGAAAGCGAGAATCACGCAGTAACTTAACAGTTAAAAGATGCTACTCCCTCCAGTTACAAATTGTGTGTCGGGGGACATGGTGTTGAAAGGCCTCAGTTTCCATCGTCTAATCTTTTCTCTGTTGTATGATTAACTAAGCACTGGATCCACACCAAACAAGAACCAACCAAATAGACAGAAAGCGAGAATCACGCAGTAACTTAACAGTTAAAAGATGCTACTCCCTCCAGTTACAAATTGTGTTACCATGGGATTTGCTAAGCTTTGCCATTTGATTGATAATATCGTTTTGAATATTTAGATTGGTTACATGAAGATTTCATGATTATATTTTTGTTGTAGAAAATCCTTTCAAATTTTTATAGCTTTTATAATTTTATATTGAAAACCATGAAAAAGTAAAAAGCCTCAATAATTTTCAATAGGGAGGGGGTAGTTCTATGCCAGAACTGTTAAGTATAATTTGGGAGCTATTTAGGATCGTCATGGCTTCAAATTTGATGTGTACCACAGTCCACAGTCGGTTAAATGATTAGTTGAATAACTTAACTAGAACACCGCACATGAATCCTCTTAGCTGAAAAATCTACTTTCCCCTACTTGAATTCTTCCATTGCTTTCTACTGTCTTGTGAGATCTGACGAGTTCTGACTTCTGAGTCGATATACTGCAACAGCCAAGAAGTATATTTAACTACAGTCACAAAAAGATGACTGCATACACACTTCAGTTAATCATTTGATTACTATGGAAACATGCATTTCCTATCACTGTTACAATGGCTACGGTTTGTAAGCATTTGCTATAAACCATGTTCATCGGATGCAAAGCCACATCACTTATGGTTTTATTTGTACTAGCATACATCAACAATCCAGAGCAGTGCCCTTATGTGCACTAGACACACTTACACAAGCTTCCACTGCTTCACCTACTGTCAGGAAAATCCAATCTTCTCCTATTCTGTCAACCAGCCGTGCCAATTTCATCTTCTGAACTGCCTGCCATCCTGGACTGGCCATAGCCATCTGCAGATAGGTGTTTAAGCACAAGAGTGGGATCATTTTACCAAGCAATTTGGAAGGGATCATTTTACCAAGCAATTTGGAAATATCTGTCAGTTTTAACCAAACTGAAAGTATGTTCATTAATGCATCACTTCACCTGTATGCCCAGAGACACCAGCCCCTTGTGTATTTCTTCCAGTGCGGCAAGTCCTGAAGTGTCTATGTTTACCACATCTGCAGACCAGAAGCATGAGTCAGATATGTTTTACTTTTTCAGTACAAGTTTAGCAATGGTAAACTTCTTTGTAGTTACTTACTTGACATGTCAAGGACAACCGATTGCACCCTTTCCCTGGCCTTTTCATCCGATGTCTCGAGTTCATCCCTTACCCATTCAGTGATCCTGAATGAGGAATATTTGTTAGACCATTCATATTGAAATTTGATAAAGTCAACTTTACATTCTGAGATCATTAATACCTTTCTTTGATGGAAGTGGCGTTGACGAAGCACAGGAAGGATGTATCAATGCGTAGGGTCTGTACAGTTGGTGTTCGGCAAGCCACAGGGTACTGCCTGACGCTGCAATAGATGTTAGTCCCTTGTAGCCTGCCAAGAACCTCTACTTGAGGCCGGACTGACTGTATGACGATCTTTGCAAAGGAGATGCCAAGCTGCAACGATCAGTCCTAATCAAGTCAGAAAACTGAAAGACAATGTGCATATGTGATTCAAAATGAGGCCTATCGAACATCTTACTGCAACTGAAAGTCCAATTTCCACCGACCCAAAGAGCACTCCAAGGAATGCACCGATGCATGTGATGAAATCCATCTTGTCGACTTTCCATATGTTGCAAGCTTCGTTAATGTCAATCAGTCCAGGAAGCGCTGATAGAATGATGGAGGCTAGCACTGCCAAGGGTGTGTAGTAGAGGAACTTCATGAACAACTCCAAGGCAACAAACACCGTGATGGCCATGACGATGTTCGAAACCGTTGACCTGGAGCCTGAGCTGAAGTTCACAGCTGTGCGAGAGAATGAACCTGCAAACATTTGTCAGACACACTTCCCCAGCATATTTTGCTTCTTTTCAGAATATTACAGGCATTAATCATAATGGTCACCTGTTGCGACATAGCATGAGGATAAAGATCCTGCAACATTTGAAAATCCCATTGCGATCATCTCCTTATTTCCATCAAGTTTATACCCTCTTATTGAGGCGAAAGATCGTCCAACGGCAATGGCTTCCTGGATCAGGCAATTCAAACTTGTTCTTTCAGTTCATCTGCATTTCACCATACAGCACCTGCTGGATTGTGTATGACAATTACCGTAAGTGCAATGACAGCACAGATGATGGCAGCCTTGGCGCATTCCACAGTGTACGGTCCATTCAAATGTATCTGCTTGGCTGAGCTTGGGTTGAGGCCTGCATGCACCTTCTGTATGATCTTCACACCGTGCTTGTCAGCTCTTGTCGCGTAAACCGCGGCAGTGGACAGAATAACTGAGAGCAAAGGCGAAATTGCAGACAACCAGAAGAGCTTCTTGTACCTCCTCCCCTGTGATCCCGTTGTACCATTCATGTTAGTACGAACAGTATTATGATCCACTAAATCAGCGCGTCAAGACTCAAGGTAGCAGAGTTTGATTCTTCTTACGATGAACCGCGTGGTGAGAATGAATATGAGAAACGAGCATCCGATGAAGAAGTTGCCGGGGTGCCACTGCCATTGGATAAGAGGTAACAGAAGTCACACTAGATGCAGACAATAGTAAAGCCAGGCATAAGCCGGATGAGATGGCATAAAGGTGCGTGCCATCCAAACAGTAGTTTCCAAACACTAGACAGTGTGCTGTGTGCAGTCATGTGGCCATGTTCTTCATCCACTAAAACTTGATGCCGTGATGTCAAGTTGCATACTAATTCCAAGGACTGAATCTGACTAATTGTCTTTAGTTCTAGGCTTCTGGTTGTGCTCATGAAATCTCTTTGCTCAACCTTGTACTGGCAATCAAACTAGAACTATTATGCAACAATAGGTCCTTGCTTATGTGATCACATAACTGAGCTGGGATCTGCTGCTATTTTTATTATGTTAATATTTTCATTCGATCTTAGCACTGAATTCTCAATCAGATATGCTAAGAGAAACTTTTCTCTTGGCAATAACTCCAAAAGTGGTTTCAGATTACGACACAATAAATCCAATTGAGAAAGGGTTTCTTGTTTATGATGCTTGTACTCTTCTGCATCACGGGGAGACAGTAAAATTAAGACCTTGTTCCTTCCTACCAATATCAAGAATCTATATGTACATTGCAGAATAAACAACTAATAAGGTCTCAATCTTTAGTCCAAGCAGGTAGTCTCCAAACAACGAAAGGGACGTGCAACTAATCTAGGGGCTTTGAAATATTAGTGAGAAAAACGAGTCATGGTATAGTAAACAAACAAGAAAGCGATATATATGATGTCTTAACTGTATTGGTTCGTTATCCATGAACCTTATTACTGTATCGCTCTGCTCTTGCGCGACCCAATAATTTACGGTCGTTCCAAGTAAGACACTCACCGGATCATGGAGTGCAGAGCAGACTGCCTTGATGACAGAAACAATATCAGTGTTGTTTGTGAAATGGCTCAGTCCAAGCAGTCCCTTGAGCTGCTGCAGCCCGATCACAATGGCCGCTCCTCCCATGAACCCGACGATGGCGGCGTGCGACAGGAAATCCACGAGAAATCCCAGCCTGGGACGTGACCAAACGACCAGGAATAACCATACAGCCCAACGTACGTAGAAAACAGAGTAGAGTTGTACGGGATTACGTAAAGACGTACGTACCTGAACAGCCCGAATGAGACCTGGAAGATGCCGGCGAGGAACGTCACGGTGAAGACCAGCGTCCGGTAGGTCGCCGGGTCGACAGCCGGGTCGACGATCTTCTGGATCATCGACGACAGCAGCAGCGACACGACGGCGACGGGGCCGATGGCAATCTCCCTAGACGTCCCCATCACAGCGTAGATCAGAGGTGGGACAACGCTCGTGTCTGTGACCACATAGCAACAAGAAATCAGAACAGTGAAGAGAAAAGCTAAATCATTTTGGATATGGAAACTTGTGAGTAGTGATACTTACAAAGACCATACTGCGGGTCCAGTTTGGCTAGATTGGCGTATCCAATGCTCTGCAAAATCATATCCAAAGGGATAACATGTCAGATATGGACGACATAACTCTAAACATCTCAATATGTCTAGGCAAAAGCTATGTTCCTTGGAAGTATATATGCTGCTGTTATCACCAGCTCAGGCTAATTAGCATGACTTGGTTAATTAGGGCAAGAAACTTTCTTGCTTAGTTAGTTGTTGTAGAAATCATTACTGACGTGAAGGCAAAAGCTGTTTGCAGGAGCTATGCCGTTTAGTACTACTGGTACTACTGCTACATATGTGAGAACAAAAAACTGAAGCGTGAATTAAAAGCGTGTGACATCAGTGTTACCTGCGGGATCCCAAGGCTGGCAAGAGTAAGGCCAGCCATGATGTCACTCCTGAAGGACTTGAGACTGTAGCTCCTCCCCCACTGCATCACCGGGAACACGCACTGCAGCGCCGTCAAGGCCCACGCCCACCGCGGCGGCCGGCCGCCGCCGCCGCCTTTCGCCCGTGGGCGGAACGCCTTGCCGACCACGCCGACGAGCTCCTCGCGCATGCTAGGCGGCTTGGGGCCGTTCAGGACAAGGCCAGCCGTGTCCGACCTCTTGGAAACATCGAATGCAGACACCGTGACAGACGTCTCGACGGCTGCCGTGGACTCCATGGACGCTAGTAGCACCTCTGCCTGAAGTGTCTGGGCGAACTCCTCCTCGCTGGTCTTAAAACCTGTTTTGGTGTTGGCGTTTCGGCTCTGCTTGATGGAGAATCTTGACGTGAAGTGACACGGTGATCACAAGAGGGCAAGATCTACTCTCGTGCAAACATCACACGGGAAGGATTATGGATTGCGATATGATTCTTGGGAGGGAGTTGTTCCGTTTGTCTAAGAGAAATCGTAGACTGAAAACAACCGTTCATCAACAAATGAACGAGAGCCCCGATGAGAAATTCTCCCTTTAGAGTTGTGTGAAGGGACAAATTGACATGTTGCTATTTATGGGCTTGGGTGTGGTAGTGGTGCCATGGACAAGGAACACAGAGCCGGCCACGTGCATCGGTGGTCAGCACTTGCTTTATTCCTCCATGATTGGTTGTGCTGCTCATGCATCTGACCAACGTACTGGTATACTTTGATATCCTTATGTACCAGCCTCCAAATCGGTTTAGAGTTGCAAGAAATAATACAAACAAACACAATATCAAGAACGAATTAGATAAATCTTATAAAGAGAGCCAAAATAATAACTACAAAACAATTACGACGAGAGAGAAATATTTGGTGAAACCCACCTCAAATTCATTAAGCACGACTTCAAAAGAGTACAAAAGATTGTCGCCCTCTCACAACCCTCTCTTTGCCCTATATAAAAATCTAGTGTTAAATAATAACTTAGCATCTAATCCTCTTATGCGTCCTCTGCTTTGAATGAATTAGTTTGTGACTTAGGTTCTCCATAACCACATTTCATAGGTTTATATAATGCCTCATTAATTTTCCTCCAAAGTGAACTTGGAATCTTAATCCTATTACGATTAGGATAGGAATCCTTGTAGCACACATCTCTAGATTCTATTAAGTTAGGATATGAGTCACCATACTCAACAATCTACATCTTGACTCTTGTCTGTTGAAGTCATCGTGCTCCTTCAAGAATTTGCTCTAAGTCGGCTCCGTCTTTTCTATTTTTTCTCCCACTTTTGGGAGTGCCCCACCACATGGGTTCATGCACATCACCATAATGTGTGTGTCAGTGTATGAACTTAACTACTTGAACCCTCCACTTGAGAGCTTATTTGTTGTGTAGTTTGCTTAACCACATATCTTATTCCTATAGCCCTCTATGCCATAGGTTTGTAACGCCTCCGACCTCTGCCTGCTTGTTGGTACCGCATGGTTGGTCCCACCACATCTTCGTTCTTACAGCATCTTGTACCTTCGCCTCTATGCTGCTAGAGTTTGCAATAATCTTTGCAGTCCTGCACATAACTGCAGATGAGATCTAAGTACCTACCATTGATGGCACGGATTCCTTCTCCTAGCCATGATTTTTATCAGACCTCCTATTAGTTGCTCTTCCCTTGTAATTACCCATCAATAGGTATCCTCCATTGCTCTAGATACTTTTCATGACTACCTGTCCTTTGCAAGTAACTCGTATGACTCCACCTCGAAGTGATACCTTATAACTTTCGTATTCAAGTGACTCATAGATATTAGATTATTATTTAATCCAGGAACATACCGAACTCCTGGCTATGTACGATGTGCTCCATCATACATATCCCATGTAATCATTCCCACCTTAGTTATTGAATACTTGTTGCAATTCGTTAAGTGAATAGTTTTATGCGCCGGATGTTGAGATCCTTCATCGAACATCTCTCTCGCCAAACATATGTGGAAGCAACAACCTGAATCTAATATCCATCCATGAGAAATATGTGGTTGATTGATGATAAGCAGGCCTGAATCATCTTTCGCTATTGCCATTGAGCATGCACTCTTTATTTGCTTTAAACTTGGACAGTTGTTTATTATATAACCTTCCTCATCATATAGATAGCATACACGTGTGTGTTTACTCTTGCCCTTGTTCTTTCTATGACTTTTACTCTTGCTTGCACCTATAACAGCCAATGCTTGATCACCCGAGGATAAATATTCCGATAGCTTCTTCAAGGACTCCGCCTCCAATAGATATGCAACTGTTTCATTGAAGTTGCGAGTGCTTTTCTTGACAAGAATATTCATCACCATTTGCTCCCATGATGGTGGTACAGATGACGTGTGACAACCCCAAAATTTCCAAAACTCATGAAGGTCTCTTTCCTACTTTAAGTGTTTTTGCTTTGGTTTTTCTTGTGTTTTCTTGATCTGGTTTCTTCTCCCTTCTTCTTCTAGTCTTCTCTAAAAATGCCTGAGCAGTCGGACCCCCAAAGTCTTCTTCCTTATCTTCCGAGCCTCGACTAGTGGCAGTCTTCCTCTAGTCTTCTTTGAAGATTTTTGAGCAGTGAAAGCCTTTAAAGCCTTCTTCTTTGTCTTTCGAACACTCAGCTCCGACCTGATCTTCTGACCAGAGCTCTTGACCAATGGCAGTCACCTTACCTAAGTGCCAACCACCAATCTTTGCTTGGAGCCCTGATAGTTCCTTGGTGACTCCTTCCTATTGTGTGCTGCCTTGTCTATCCTGTGCTAGCCTCATTTTCTATCGTCCCCTTGCTATCCTCGTGCATGAGTGCCATGTCACCAAGTCAGATTACCATTGACGCGTGTAACTTGCTTGTCGCCTATGAGAGTGGGAGAAGCTAAGTTCAAGAACTCATCTGCCCTCATCTCCCTTCACTGCCCTTTTCATTTTCACCAGAGTCTGAGCTCTTCATCAGCACATCCCTTGCTTACTAGTGGTCAGCTGGTGCACTTGTCGCCAGGTGTTGCTGGAGCCCTGCCATTTACTTGAGCTTTGGTCTTGCACTGAAGGTGTCCTTTTATCTTTGTGCTTTAGTGTTTCCAATACAATCTAAAAAAACTTAGGTGATGACATAAAAAAATGGCTAGATGCTTTTTTTTAATTCGATGGGATATAAAGATAGCATACCAGATTAATAGTTATGTTTCGATGAAGTATTTTTTTAGAGAGAGATAGTCTTTCTATGAGGCTGGCAAATACTAATTCAATTGACAGTTTTGAGTCAGTGTTATGACGGAGCTTAAATCAACATACAAGCGTGCCAAGCATCCCTCTATTTTTATGCCACATGCGCCATATTATTCTAGTATCATCACGAATGCATTATGTGCGAAAAAAAATGAATGTACAGCCCATGCACCTTCCCAGCTTCTCAATAATTGACGAATATTCATGACTTCCATAAAATTTTTTGAAGAATCAGAGAGACGTTTCGTATCATCTGTAGCCACTCGACCGCCACAAGAATGTCAACCTCACTCGTCTGCATGTAGCCATGTAGTCAGTACTGTTGCTACATGCGATGTTATGTGATCAGACAGTATTTCTCCCGCTATTATTTATCAGCATAAATTAGTACTAATTGTTTGGTGATCGGTGACCATGTATTTTGGTTCAACCTAACACTGAATTTGTGTCACTGGTGACGGCAGAACTTGCGGACGTGGGTACTCTCGCCAATTGTAAACCACAGAAAATGCTAGCAATTATGTAGACTGGTAGTGCAAGTGCAACACGATTCTGCCAATGATTAAGCATGTGAAACACTGAGAGTTGAATCGTCAACACGATGACAACTGACAAGAGACGGCATTCCGCTGGTGGTAAGAGAGAGGAACTTGCCCTCAAAACCTTTCCATCGCTTCTGGGTTTAGTTGATTAGTAAGCACCACATGAAGCAGGACAGGTACTCATATATGCTACGGTTCTCCGTTTTGTTTTGTAATTGCATACGTTCAACTTATCCTGACACGTCTGAACTGTGGAACTTTTCATCCATTTTGATCTTCACCAACACATTGTTGTACAATATGCGGTTTCAGCAAATATTTAAATAAATTTATAGAATTATAAATAAATAATAAAAGCAAGTTTCTAACATAGATAATAGATTAAATGATGAGAGCAATATTAAAATAATTGTAAAATCACAAATGTCGTCTAAGTCCTTTAAACATGAAATCATGCTTAACAAGGTTGTCGTCATCTCAGTCCAGTTTGACATGCGGCGAGGGGATGAACTCCATACTCCGTCCTGTCTAATGAAGCCTACTCCTAGGCTTGACCCAATGATAGAACCAATGCCTCAACCAATTCAACTCCCACTTCGACCAGGTGTGGTTGGAAGGGAAGTCCTTCGAGCAACCTGACCAAACTTGGAAGCTAACGCTTGCCAAGTTAGAGTACTGCCCGTCGCACACCCTCTTTGGCTGGCACTGAGTGCCATGCATAGACACGAATAACATGGCGCTCGGCATGGTGGTCTCCGAACGAGCAGCCTAGGAGAACACGGCTAGCCGCACGATGGCATTGGCCATTAGTTGTACCAACTCCAAGTCGTACAACCGAAGGACATCGACCACAAAGTGAGCATAAGGCATGCGGAGGCTAGCATCGAAGTACACCACGGAAATGACAGTCTCACCGTCCTTCGGGCGGGGGACTACCTCATCCTCCACTAGGGGGCAAACCAACTGTCGGTCGGCAACCTTGTCATCTCGCACCAATACATCCAGGAGCTCTTCGGTCACCAGAGACCTCTGGAGCATGTTCATGAACTCGCCAATGAGCTTGGTCCCTCTCCAACACTTCCCAATAGGGACCTCAAACCTCATGTCCTTAGGAGACCCACCATTGTGTGCGCCACCGGCATGGCTCGACGAGGCAGTAGCAGCGTCAAGACTTCTGCACTTCACAGACCCATTGTTGCCAGAGCTGCCGTGTGGTGTAGTGTGGCTAGAGCGATCGCCATGGCTGGCCTATGATGCGCACTGTCCTTCATGGTCATGGAGTCTCTAGAGGATGCACTTAGGCAGCAAGGAGGCGAAAAGGGAATGGAGTGCCAAGATCACTGAAGGAGGTGTGCACCATCGATGAGGAAGAGCGAGATCAGGGCCATGGAAAAGCTTAGTGAGGGACAGCAAAAAAGGAAGACGATGAAATGGCTAAAGTAATAGAAAATGGTGGGGTGCATGTATGCCTTTATAGTAGTATAATGGGTGTGCTTTTTTAGGGGTCGTGCTGCCCCCATAACCAGCGCAACCGCCTACGTTCTTGCTACTAATCAGGGCCACGTGCCTGGGATCAATGGCATGTACTCATGACCGCCATCACTCTGCCCAGGTAACGACATTGGTGTGATATCCAAAGTGACAACAAGTGTTCACATCTACGTGCGGCATGGAGTGGACCACCAAAACAAAGCCTGCAGGCTGACTTGAGGATTTCGGGATTGAAGCCTACCCTTTGCCTCAAGGACCTCCAAGATACAGGTCAACCGCCGACTGGAGGGCTTCCGAGATGAAGGGCCTATTCATGTTGGCTTTTGCTAATGGCTTTTGGCTATGGCTGATGAATAGTAGTGGCTGATAAATAGTAGTGTATTATATAAGAAAGACGGTATTGTTGATAGGAGGATCCACCTGCAAGCAGATGACTCACCATCAGCAGAGCACCAGCCAATGACCACTATGCAACATGTCATGTGTGCTTGATGAACGAGCGAAGACGAGACCGATGACCAATGTGTGCAGTGAAGATGGGAGGAGAACCAGGTCCCACTGGGCATGCCATTTTGTTTGACGCGAGAAATCGCTCAAGGATTTCTTGCCTCAAGGTATAAGGTGCGGGCGTGCTAGTGTACACAAAGATAAATAGACACAAGAAAGATAGGGAAAATATGCATTTTATTTATTCATTTGAGAATATCAAAATTACAAGTTCCCTTTACATGATTGCGCTCCGTAGCATGCTTTTCATAGCAGACTTGACTTAGACGATGTAGTGTCCTAGTTCCCGGGGCCTCAAAAAGCTCCCAGTTAATTACATCCGCAGGGCAAACCCATGGAATACCTCCGATTAAGCTAAATATTGGTCGTCCTCTTTGGTCTTCGCTTTACATTCTCCATGCATATGATGAATGATTGATATGAATGTGGTGTTGGCGTTATCCATAGCTATGTCAATCTATGGAGCCATTGATAGCGTAGCCTTTGCATCGGCTACACCCACCACATCATCGGTATTAAGAAACACAAGATAATGGGGGTGATTAAGAGTGTAAATGGGTCACATCAAGCATGACCGATCTGACGATAATGGTAGCAAAAATTGGTATTGTGGACATATTGGTAGTCGAGAGCCACCATGGTTGAAATCCATCGAACGTTGTCCGTGGTTAAAAGCCATCATGGTCGAAACCAATTAGGAGTCGTCCGTAGTTGAAAGCCAACATGGTCGAAATCCATCGGAAGTTATCCGTGGTCGAAATCCATCGTGGTCAAAACCCATTAGGAGTCATCTGTGGTCAAAATCCATCATGGTCGAAACCCATTGGAGGTCATCCATGGTCAAAAGTCATTGTGCATCGAAGCAGCTGGTAGTCAGAAGCCACTAGACATCAACAATAGTCGGTAGTCAAAAACCACCGGAAGTTGTCTACGGTCGAAAGCCCTCGTGGTCGGAAATCATACTCGAAGAAGTACTATGTAGTTATAGTCAGAAGCTATACTTGGAAGAGTATTGTACCACACGGTTGATAGTCGTACTCAATGGAATACTGTAGCAGCCAGTCAATAATTGTACTCGTAGGGTGTAGTAGCATCATGGTCGTAAGCTATACCCATAGAGTACTATAGCACCATGGTCGGAAGCCATACTCGTAGAGTACTATAGCTTGTAGTCAGAGGCCATACTCAAAAAAGTATTTTACCGTCATGGTTAGAAGCCGTACTTGGAAGAGTATTGTAGCCTCGCGGTCGAAGGTCGTACTCAAAGAAGTGCTGTATTGTGATGGTCAGAAGCCATACTCATAGAGTATTGTAGCCTCGGAGTCGAACGCCATACTCGAAGAAGTACTATGCTGTCATGTCAGAAGTCGTACTCGAAAGAGTACTGTAGCCTCATGGTCGGAGGTCGTACTCAAAAAAGTGATGTGCCGTGATGGTAGGAAGCCATACCTAGAAGAATACTGTAGCACATGGTCGATAGTCGTACTCGGTGGACTACTATAGCAGCCGGTCAGCAATCGTACTCATACGATATAGTAGCATCATGGTCGTAAGCTGTACTCGTAGAGTACTGTAGCACCATGGTCGGAGGCCTTACTCGTAAAGTACTATAGCACATCGGTCGAAGGTCGTACTCATAGAGCGTTGTAGCCTCATGGTCGTAAACAGTACTCGTAGCACCATGGTCGAAGACTCCAGTGTATCAACAACGATCGACGGTGTTTGAGTTCAGTGAGTGGTAGATGATGCTCAAGCACGGCGAGCGGTCAGAGATGTTTGGGTTTGAACAACAGTCAGTAACGTTTGGCTTCGACAAGCGGTTAGTGGCGCTCAACTTCCATAAGAGGTTGGAGGCGTTTGAGTTTGAATAGTGGCCGGTAACAACTGGCTTCGATGAGCGATCGGTGGCATCCACCTTCAACGAGCAGTCGGTGGCGCTCGACTCCCACAAGTGGTCAGTGGCGTTTGGTACCAATGGTGATCGATGACACTCAAATATAGCAAGCTGTCGGAGATATCTGAGTGTCGAAGTTAGTGGTGCTCAACTTTGACAAGATGTTGGAGGCGTTCAAGTTCAACAAGGTGTCAGTGGCGTCCAACTTTGACAAGCGGTCGACGGCATTTGGTATTGATGGCGATCAGCGACACTCAAATATGGTGAGTGGTCAGAGACGTCCGAGTGACGAACTTGGTTGGGAAAGTCTGAGTATCGAAGGCAGCCTAAAGCACCCAAATATTGCAGGTGGTCGAAAGCACTCGAATGAAACGAGTGATCAAAAGTGCCTGTGTTTCGAAGGCGGTTGGAGAAGTCTGGAGCAGAGGGACTTCATGCCTCAATCCCAGTGAGTTGGAAGGCAAACAACAATCTTTATAGTCCTGACGTCAGGGCTGTGGGCTGCATCATGGTGAGCTCCCAAGCACCTGATCGGTGGCACTACCAACAGAGGTCGTAGTCATTTGGCGACGTTCGCATCGTAGCCACCATTCATTATATGCAGGCTAGTTAGACAGAAAAGAAAGAGAGGAGAGGGTGTTCTTTACCATTCTAAGCATAGTACGCCATGGCCTAGCTCGTATGGATCGCTTTCTCAGGCTCCTCTGCCTTCTCCTCCTTTCTTGCTTGTATATTCTCTATGGATGTCTCATTCACGTATGTGTGCTAACCGTATTTGTGTATCTTTTGTTTGTCTCCCTCTCTACGTCTCTCTATTCGTTCCTATATGTGTCTTCCCCTTCTCCATTTGTGTCTCTACTTTTATAGGCATGAGCAAAGGCCACGGGTGACATATGCGACCCTCCCACGGCTGAAAGTTAGATGTTCAGTTCGGCTTTTGGCTACGATGATTTCGAAAAGGAAAAAAATATGATGAAAATTGAAGAGGATTAAATGGATATGGAAGAAACAAAGAAAGAAATTGAAAGAAAAGGCAACAAAGAAAGAAATTGAAAGAAAGGAGAAAAAAGAAATGAAACCAAATTGGCCGGATGGCGTCGACGGGGCCAAGGAGGAGGGGCAGCGGCGGGCAGGAGCGGCGCTAAGGGAGGAGAGGCAGAAACAAAGGGCAGAGGAGACGAAGGCGAAGACAGGGGTGGGCAGCAGGGGCAAAGGCAGAGGCCTGCTGCGTAGGCGATGGGGATAGGCGGCGGCGGAGGCAGGGGTTGAGGCGGTGGGGGCAGGCGATTAGGACGGGCGATGGCCACAACAGCAACACTCTAGCGGCTTGTAGAAGCTACTACAAAAGGCCAACCCATTCACTTCAAGTTATGGCTTCTGGAAATCAAAAGCCAATGCCGGTTGGAACGACCCCTATGTCTCCATATCAGAGAGCTACCTCAACAGTTTGATTGATACTTATTTCCGTTTATGGCCCTGTTCAAAAGTATTGTGACTTTTGTCTTTTGGTTGATTGCGCAAGAGATTAAGTGAGTAAGGTACATTCGTGTTGAAAAGTCACTCTGTTCAAAATAGCTTATAGAAAATACCTTAAAAAACCACTCAGTTTAAAAGCCAACTTATAAAAGCTAAAAGTATAAAAGCTAAAAGTCTGAATCTGATTAGAATAGAGCCTATTCCTACACACATTGATTGCCTCTGAAAGTCAAATATGACTAAGTCCAATCATGTGCATGCTGAAGTGGAGAAGCAAGCGAGATTGCGAAATTCCACTGTCCTAACAACACAGGCGCGCGCCCTAATGATCTTTCATACATCTGATGCGTATAGATGAATAAAAAAGAGACCTATAAAGATTTTGTAGATAACACTGTTCGTGATAAAACCATGTGTGACAGGTCAACTCATGGATGCGGCAAACCAAACACGCCCTACACGTCGCTCGCATAGATATGTTCTTTTTCGCGGCAAGTGACCGATCGAAATTTGTGCGTCGGCACGCGCAACAGCCAACAGTGGGGGAGGGACCAGCGGTGGCCGCGACGGATCAGCGCCTAGTGGAGGTCCGTGTCGAGGAAAAGGAATAAGCACGCGAGACCTCCGTGTTGATCTGTCTCTGGACGACGAGGGAAATTGAATTCGCCTGCAGTACACTAGGGGTGAAAAATGATAACGGATAATTTGTTTTATTCGATATTCGTATTCGAGAAAATACGAATGTGGTAAGCAAAATCCGTATTCGAAAAGTATGTATTCGTATCCGTATTTAAGAATATCCGTATTCATATTCATATTTGAGAATATTCGTATCCGTATGTATATTCGAGACTATTCGACTTGTATTCGTATCCGTATGTATATTCGAGACTATTCGACTTGTATTCGATCCGTTTCCAGAACCCGGGAAAAATTCGGACGAATTTTGTGATTCAAATTTGAATTTAAGCGGTTTAAAACCGGTAACCAGTCAAAACTGGTGAAAAATCGGCAAAACTGTTAGGAATCCGTTTTATCCGATATCTATATCCAAGAAAACACGATTGTGGTAAACAAAATCCGTATTAAAAAATATTCATATTTATATTCGAGAATATTCATATCCATATTTGAGAATATTTAAATTTGTATTCATATTTATTTTAAAAATATAAATTTATATTTATATTCAAGACTATTCGATCCTATCTCATCCGTTTCCATTCCTAAGAACACGTCCGTCTCGCAGTAGGCCACCGCCTTCCTGAATCCTGGCGCCCACAGACCAAACATGGAATGCTTGTTCTTGGTCAAAGGTGTTTGCATGCCATGCATTCGAAAATGAAACCTGAAAATCTTTCTCTATTAATATAAAAAAAAGGGTGTGTTTATTTATGAAGCAAAATTTCAGTCGCTTTTCCCAACCCTTGAATATAGATCTAACCACTCTCATAACCTCCTACAAATACAAAAATAAATAGAACTAAAAGTTATAGTAAAGTTGTGCTAAAATTGTACATCACTTAGTTCTACAATTTTAAGCTTAGTATTTGCAAATGTAGGTGATGAGAAATAAGAAAATTTCAGTCATCTAAAATTTAGCAAAACTGGAAAAAAAGTTGGTAGCGATATTGGTAGGTCAACTCCTCTCCCCTCCTCTCACCAATGAATTGGCGCCAATAGGTGAGAGTGGCGCCTCCCTAGATTCCTTCACCGTCTTCTCCCAAGCGCATGCAATTCTTTCCTCCAAATGAATCCCCTCAACCATCTCGAGCGGTGGCAACACCCTCGCTAGCACGGCTCCGCTAAGCCTAGCAGGGGAGATGGCCCCCATGGGGACCCGCCCTTCACGGGATTCCTGCGGAATTAAAAAATAGGCTAAATGTTTTTAAAAATAATATAATTTTATATATTAATTTATGATTATTTAGGCATGCTTTTTTAAAAATATAACTTAAAAATGTATATTCAAACATATAAATTCAAGTTTTAGTCAAATATATAAGAAAAAAAATACAACTTCTTATATTAAAAACTCAATCTATTATTTAAAAAATATTTTTTATATTTATCAGTTCTCTGTGAGGGCCGGTGGGGAAGAGCGACCCAATCTCTGCCCCTCATAGGGATATCCGGCCCCGCCCCACAGGAGAATTGTTGCCCTTAACCATCGCCTCTTTTTTTCTCAATTTGTTCGACAAACTGAATTATAAAGATACAGTATTTCCTAATCCTGGTCTCTCTCACCTCTCATTCGTGGCTAATCCCATTTCACGATCTCTCCTTTTCTCATAATGACAAGCAGGCGGGCGGCGGTCAGGTGAGCAGGCCGTGGCGCATGCCGTCTTGCAGCCGCGACATGTTTGCGCTTCAAGGAGGTGTGCGCTTAGTTGAAATGTTTGTTTCCTTTTCTTCCCAATTCCGCTACGAAATACAACATTTGTCCTTAATTCACTTTTGCATGGAATCAGAGACGAAATATACGTGTTCCATAAAATGTCTACATCGAGCGTCCAGTGAGCATTGTGTATGAGCAAAGCTTGGGTAGCTGGATCAAATTGCGACGTGCTGTGGTCAGACTTTCTGCTGCTTATTGTATTTGGATACAAGTCGGCATTACTTTGGGCATTACATACATTCTTTACTGATTATATTTTGATTATTTTGCTAATTCCGGGTTTTTTTTATGTTGTCTGCATAGGTTAACGTGGGAAAGATGCGATTGTTAAGGTGACGACGAGCCACGATTTGAGATATTTCTGGGAGCTCAGGCTAGCAGGAGACGTGACGTCAGCTTGGTCGAAGCTCGGCCGAGCATGGACACGGAACCTAAAGCATAGAGAAGACTGATGATGTCGACTTGTGATAGGGTAATATAATATTTTTTTATGCATAGCAAAGCACGGTATAAACAAAAAACTGTGCAGTGGCTGGGAGCTAGTAACATGCATGTTTAATTTCTTTTGCATGCATGTTATTAGACAGGCAGAGAGATGTGCCTATTAGCTTTGGGCCATGACAAAGAAAAGGACCAAGTACACAGTTGGGTATGCAAAAGCGAGTGTCCACTGGTATACGAGTGTCGCGAAATGATGCTGCAGTGCCCGTTTGCTTGTTAAGCTGTTGCAGTCTTATGAAACGACCCATGAGAGCCATCTTTACCGCAAAAGGTTTCTTGACCTCGAGTCAAACTGAATATCCTTGAACCTTAATGTAGACATGCATGCGAGCCTTTGAATAAGAGAAATCGGCTCTATCAAAAACTAGGTGACTTGGTAGAATACTTATCTAACGTCATGACTTCTAAAATCGGTTAAAATTTATGAGAAAAGCTAATTATACTCTGATACCACTTGTACGACTGGTATGACAACAGCGAAGGCGAATGGTGTCTTAGTATTTTTCTCCTAAGTATTCACCAATCATTCACCTTAATAGATGCAAAGCTATAAAAATTAAGAATGAAGAGCCAACACAAGACTCACAAATCAAGAAGCCACAAACTGATGAATGAACAGTAATTGCGGTAATACCGATGTAGTACTGTGGTAGAAATGTGCTATACTGCCGGTAGCTCCGCTACAGTGGATTCAGCCTGATGAATAGTAAAATCAGCACTATTACAAGACCAATAATCCATTTAACTTTTGATCGGTGAATTCAAATCACTTGAAATTTGACATGCACCTTCTCTAAGATGTCAAAAATAGGGATGCCAATAATGCCCGTTTACCTGCGTGACCGTGGGTAAATGCCTAATAGAGCCGGGCATGAGATGTATTCTTTACCCACGGGTATGAAAATGGAGGGAACTCTCTGCCCATTGGGTAAACGGGCACAGGCATAGATGAGCTCCACCCGTACCCGTCTTGCCCGTTTACCTGCGAACTGACAGGTGGCCCAGCCCAATAGTCAAAACTCAAGTACTCTAACACTACCACTTCAATCTAAAACCTAATCTCCCTAAGTGATTCCCAGGCCCTAGTCGCCACCAACACAATACACTCCAAATCCAGATTCCCAATAGCCTTCAACCTCATCCTCCTCCCGACTGGCTTTATCCCTTGCCTCCCACCCGGCCGGCTACCATCCCTCGCCCCCACTCAGCCACCTGCAGCCCCTCGGCCCCCTACCCGACCGCCTACCCCCCCCCCATTCGGCCGCATGCCGCCCCTCGGCCCCACCTGGCCCCCTGCCACCCCTCGCTCCCCACTTGGCCACCCCTCTTCCCGGCTGTCACCCCTCCTCCCACCCGGCCTCCACCTCTACGCCGTCCTCAACGCCTAGTCGAGAATTGCAACTGGTTCCAAGCCTCCAAGCTCCATATTCCCTCCTTAGCTAATGCTTTCGAATTTTCTTCTTCTGGATGAATTGTCCACCGTGAGGTTGATTGTGCATGTTTGAAAAACTCAACCCCCATTGGGTATATGTGATCTTCCAACTACCAAGATAGTTTCTGGTATTTTAGTCAAACTACCAAAATACCCTTTCTTGACACGATCTTCTCCTCCCATTGCAAGCAGATGCCATGCTTTTCACGTGTAAGTGTACCATTTACTTGCCATGCTTTTCACGTGTAAGTGTACCATTTGCTTGCCATGCGTCGGCAAGTTTTTCCCGTTTCGGTTCCATCAGACCACGCCTCACTTCGACCGACCAAGCTACATAGTGCAATCCACCGTTTGAACTTTCCTTCAATATTTTTTTATCTTTCTTGTGCCATGAATAAGCTCACCACCTCACCCAGCATTCCCAATCATTCTGGGCATCGGCTCCTCTATGAGTGTAGCCTCGATATTTGTTGTTGACTTTGATTGACTCCAAGCGACCTTGCACATCCAAAGATAAGAAATCATTTCCGAGCACAAGTTCTTCACAACTTGACCTACATTAGTCAAAACATATTTCATGCAACATTAATGAACTGACCTAGGTCAATCCAACTCAATTCATGGCTTAATTTTCTAAAATCCAAGAATTTCCCTCTGGGCCGGTACTACCGCTCACCACAGGGCGGTACTACCACACCCATGCACCTCATAATTGTACTTCTCTGAAAATTAGTTACCGCCAAGTAAACTGCGGTACTACCGCTATGCGGTATGACCGCTGCCATATCAATGGTATGACCGGTTTCTCTGAAAAATTCAGAAAATGATCCAAACAAAATGTAATCTTAGCAAAATCGAATAACCGCTCTATAAAATTTACAATGATTCATTACAACATTATCTTGAACCTTCTCACATAGTCCTTCAGAAGTTTGGCAATGGGCTCACTTCTACTCATCGGCCATGCATCATCAAGGACAAGGAGGCATTGGCTTGAGATGTATTGGATTCGAGTCTATACGAGAGTTAATCATTTTTAGAACGGTTTGATAGAAAGGCGTAATGCTTAAACAATGGCTAGCAACTACGATAGAAATACCCTTTATTCTTCTCTAGATTTGTCGGACATATATATAGAATCCACTAAATCATTACGCAATTTTTCATCATCTCTAGCGACAACGAATGGACAAATTCTTCTTTTTCGTCCTCCAGGATCACACCTTTTGTTCTCTTCGTAGGACTGCCACATGCATCAACCCCACATCTCTCTCGCTTGGTTAGCTGAGTATCCTGGCGTTTGCTGGTGTTCGCTTAATGCATGGTCGTACGCGATGGTTGCTCACCCATGGGACGCTGGCACAGACAGTTTCTGTCCTACTTTTGAAATTCTTACTCATCTTTTGCTATATAATTGCATTTATTATTTTCCTACAAGTAAAAAAGGGCAAATTTTTTATTTATAGGAAAATAATAGATACAATTTAAATCAGTAGGAAGATATAAGAGTGATTCCCAAAATTAGGAAGGCCGTCGTCTGATCCAGCATCCCATGGGACGTGAACAGTGCTAGCGTCGTTGTCATCAGCCCCGTATGCCCATTGTTCCTTTTCGGTTCTTCAGCCTTAAGCAGCTAAGCTGTTCTATATTAATTTTCGACGAATGCGTGATTGCTGTGGCATCGATCAAATTAAGCAAAAGGAGTGTTAATTGGGTGCTGGTGGTCAGCCGGACAGTGGCGGTGATGACGCATGCCTTCTTCGGACAGCTGCAGCCGCTACGCGGCAGTGCATCAGTCGTTTCCCCTTCTTCGAGCAACCGTCATCGTTGTCCACAACTCTGGTGCCGTGGCTACAGCATATTCCCGTTCCAGCTCAAGGGCAACAAGCGCCACACGACACGAGGGTTCGCTCCAGCTCTCGCCTGCCGCACGCCACGCTGTAATCTGTCAGCTATAATCTTGACTAAAAATATTTAGACAGAGTTAGTGGTGAGTTAGTGACTGTATGTATATAATAAAAGCATTAGGGCATCTCCAATGGTCTGAGTCAGCTAGTTATATGCATGTACACATCAGCATATATCCTATGTGGAGGAAAGAGAGTATGCAAAAAAAAATCGAGCCAGCTCTTCCTTAAGCACTAGTCTATAACGCCAAACGAGGCAGTCTCTATAAATTCTGTGTGTGCATGTAAGCATCAAATAGCTATCCTTATAGATAGTTCTTTAGAATACTAGCTTTATTGTGTACTATATAAATGATGTGGAAGTCTTATAGTTAGTTGCTAGCTATAACCATTGGAGATGCCCTAGTAACTGTATTTAGCATTGAGCATTTTATATTAAGTGGTCGTAATGTTGGGTATTACTGGTCGTAACGTATCATCAAAGACTTGAAACTGTGTGTTATATTTAGTAGTATATAAAGGGGAGAAAACCAAAAAGACGTGAGAGGTTTACGTGTCACAAAAGTCTGTGTTATGCTTGTGTGTGCTCTTTTCAAAGAGTAGTCGTGTGAGTTGAGTGGTCGGAGTACTCGATCAGTGCGTGTGATCGTGTATTGCCATAGTCATAACTCAAGTACTAGTACTAGTGTAGTGTGAGTGTTCCAAGTACTGAGGGAGTTCCGAGAATTCCAGAGCAGTCGTTATCTCCAAGTACTCAGTACCAGTTGGAGACCCCTATGAGCACTATAGCAAAGTACTGTTCTACGGGTACTATAGCAGAGTATTATTCTACGAGTATTGTAATAGAGTATTGTTTATCTAAGCAGTTCATCTGAGTATTCACGGTCAAAGAAGCCTTCCAAGAGTCGAAGACTTCCAAGTATTCAAGTCTTCCAACCACGTGAGGCAGTCAAAGCCTTCCGAGTACTCGAAGCTCACGACCACATGATGACCATGGCAAATCGTGCTTGACCACATGAAAATTCTACAATTGGTATCAGAGCTTCAAGATCTAGGAGCGAGGCGCAAGGAGAAGCTGTATGGCGATGATTTGCTGGTCGATGTGATGGCGTGTGCAGCGATGCCCATCAGGCGGAGGTGCATAGGTGCTGGCGATGAGTTGGTTGCAGCACCATGCGCTCAAGAGGTGAACCGGGCATGGAAGGAGTATGAGTGCATCAAGGTATACGAGACCTCCGTGATGCAGCTGTACGAGACATCTGGCAACCTTGTCACCCTACTGCATGTGGAGCATGGCAATGACGATGTGAGTGAAGCGGATCGAAGCGGTGTCCGCGTAGCACTTGCCGAGGTGGCGCGCAAGGTGCGAGCACGAGCGTGGAGGCACTGAGCCCGTTTTCATGGCCATGTCCTATGTAAGTGCATGTAGTTGAGTCCGCATACGAGTATGAGTGCACGATTGCATTTTGAGTCGTTTGAGTATATGGCACAGTAGGAGTGCTGCATGTGTCATTTATCTATTTGAGCACGTAGGAGGTGTGTTACATATGTGCACATATTTGTGTCATGGTCATGCACGTAGGTTATTCAATGCATGATGTATGTGAGTGAGTGTGAGTTCTTGTACTTGTATCCAAGTTCTCATGTGTGTAAGCTCTGATGAGAGTCTCTGTCGCCGTCAAGATGTGTCACCGGCGAAAGACAATTGGAGCTAAGGAAGTGGTCATGGCGAGGGTCATAGTAGTGGGCTACGTCCAAGAAAGTTGCATGTATGGCATCATAGCGTAGTGGATAGATCAACAGTGAGTAGTGAGCTGATCGGCAGTCAAGTGAAGCCAGCAGTTTGTGTGCACATGCATGTGTTATTGGATCAGTCATGTGTTAGTGGTTGGTGCATGTAGCTGCATGCATCTAATAGAGATAATGCATGGTGTGAGTTAGTCTTCTGCGTGTGTCAAGAGCGGCATGTCAAGATTAGGAGGGAAATTGTTAGCTATATATAATCTTGACTTGAAATATTTAGGCATAGAGTTAGTGGTGAAGTTAGTGTCTATATGCATGTAACTGAAGTATTAGTAGCTGCATTTAGCATTTTGCATTAAGTGGTCGTAATGTTGGGTTTTATTGGTCGTAACATATCATCAAAGACTTGTAACCATGTGTTATATTCAGTAGTATATAAAGGGGAGAAAACCAGAAAAGATGCTGAGAGGTTTATGCGTCGCAAAAGCTTGTGTTGTGCTTGTGTGTGCTCTCTCCAAAGAGTACTCATGTGAGTTGAGTGGTTGGAGTACTCAATTAGTGCATGTGATCGAGTACTGCCATAGTCTTAACTCAAGTACGAGTACTAGTGTAGTGTGAGTGTTCCAAGTATTGAGGGAGTTTCGAGAATTCCAGAGCAATTGTTATCTCCGAGTACTCAGTACTTGTCGAAGACCCCTACGAGTACTATAGTAGAGTACTGTTATACGAGTACTGTAGCATAGTACTATTCATCCGAGCAGTTCATCCTAGTACTCATGGTCGAAGAAGTCTTCCAAGAGTCGAAGACTTTCGAGTACTCAAGTCTTCCGACCACGTGAGGCAGTCGAAGCCTTCTGAGTACTAGAAGCTCACAACCACGTGAGGACTTTGGCCACAGAAGACTCAATCACGACCACGTGCTCAAGGAAGTTTTGACCATAGCAAGTCGTGTTCGACCATAGCAAGTCGTGTTCGGCCACAGCAAATCATGTTTGACCACGTGAAAATCCTACATAATCGAGCAAGCAGTGGCTCTTGTGTCCATATTAGCTACACGAATCGCCGATCGCGATTACAAAGGCTTGTTAGCTTCACGGAACGCCGATCACGATTACATAGGCTTGCCGCTGTCGCCGATCGAGCATCTTCTCTCGCTTGGTTAGCTGAGTATCATGGCATTTGCTGGTGTTTGCTTGATGCATGGGACGCGATGGTTGCTCACAACCCATTGGACGTTGTTGACACAAACAGTTTCCTTCCTACTTTTGAAATTCTTACTCATCTTTTCCTATACATTTTAATTGCATTTATTATTGGGATTGACTATAGTGCGACTGGATGCGCATTAAGGTTAACGTGCACCCATGGTCGTTGTTTCCTTTTTCACTAAGCTTCCCATACAGCTCCACGATAGTACTTGATGAGGCCACTGCTCTACTTCCTGTCACCAAGTATGTGGCCTCCTCCAGCCGATCACCATGTCGTGTGAGTGTATCTATTGCCGGCCGCATTGAGTGACATTCCTGGTGCTGTGGTACATGCATCTTAGGTAGTGTGCCTGAGTGAGAAGCGGTAGCACCACCACCTCAAATTTTATCTCTACCCGCCTAAGTTTAAACTTATCGTAGAAAATTTATGAATTTTATCAAATTGAATAGTTATCATTAAATGCACCCTAATTTCCGTATACAATTTTAGCAAATTACTAGCTTAATTACTAAAATTACTGTCACTTCCGTGAATTTGGAACCATTTAAACGATTATCTTTAGTTTCACTATGAGTTACCATCTACAGTCTTAGCAAATTACCGATCTAATATAGAAAAAATATGATCATCAATTTTGTGAGTTTGAAAAAGCTTTAAGAATTACCATCTCCTACAGCTAAGTTACCATTTGTAGCTTTAACAAATTATCACACTAAGTCCAAAAATTACCATCCCTCTGAGATTGAGAAATTTCAAATTTACCATCAAATATACCACTAAGTTATCATCTACAGTTTTAACAAATAACCACCGAAAATTATGTTTGAAAAGGTTCAAGAATAGCCATGAGTAAAACCTAAATTATAGCATGCAATTTTAACAAATTATCAACCTAACTTGAAATTTACCATCAGTTTACCGATTTGTAAAAATTTAAAAAGATACCATAGATTGCACCCTGACTTACCTCTTGCTTTTTTAAAGAAATACCACATAAAATTGTATACGCTAGATGATGGGTCCCATCAGTGTATGTCCCACAAAACATGCATGACTCCCTGGTTGTATTTGCTCTTGCTTATTGTATCAGCCTATGATCAGCTGAAGGGACGCTATGTGTAACGCCCTAGGGTCCAAACCGGCTCAGACCTAACCGCATTCTGGATAGGCCACGCACACGTAGCAACCCGCTTGCACTTTCGTCCTCGCTTCGCGCAAAACGGTTAACCGGGGTGCTACCATTGGAACTCCTAGGTTTATATGTAAGTGCTTCTTAAGGTAAGCTAGCAAGGTGGGACTAATCCAGAAATTCATGTGCACATACACACATGGGCCAACATGGGCCGGGGTGTCACATACACCCTCTCTCAAAGGACCCGACGTCCTCGTCGGACCAACATACCCACACCGGGGTAAATGATAAGGATCTCCCCTCTTGGCACATGTCCGTGCGTTCAGTGCCAGCACATATGCCATGCCGTGTGTCCACTCCGGGCCCACACGCGCCATGCGCCATATGCCCGCGCCCCTGACCCGCACGCGCCCATGTAACCGCGAGAGTCGGCTCTGATACCATTTGTAACGCCCTAGGGTCCAAACCGGCTCAGATCTAACCGCATTCTGGATAGGCCACGCACACGTAGCAACCAGCTTGCACTTTCGTCCTGGCTTCGCGCAAAACGGTTAACCGGGGGTGCTACCATTGGAACTCCTAGGTTTATATGTAAGTGCTTCTCAAGGTAAGCTAGCAAGGTGGGACTAATCCAGAAATTCATGTGCACATACACACATAGGCCAACATGGGCCGGGGTGTCACACTATGCTCTTGATCTACATGCGCTGACGGACGGCTAACAATTGATGAGCTACAAGACAAGCGCGTATAGTCGTACAATAGCTTTTCCGTTTATTATTTTTATATAAGTAAAAAAGGTAAATCTAGCATGAGCCCCTCTAAAAATATGCACAAAGTCATCGTGTCAAGTTTTGATCCCACTTTGCCGGCTCCTGCACCAGAATCATTGAACGTGGACACATTTTGAGTTTCTCTCTCTTCCGCTCTTTTCACTACTAATATTCGCCCCTTCCGCTTTTACACAGTGAACTGTCATCTCCTGACCCACAATTGCGTCCACATTCCAAACAACCCTCCGCCACCCAATCTGTACAGTATAGTAGTAGTACAATGGTGGGACCCAAAAAACGCAAAAAGAAAAGCAAAGGCGAAAAGGTTTCAAGATCAACGTAGTGCTGGACAGAGACATCATAGTAAGAAAAGATACAATATATTAGTTGAAGAAAGATAATAGTACAGAAAATTTGATCACTGATTTGTAAATATATTATAGATTTTTGCTTTTTAAATCAGTCAAGATTCTGAAACAGATACGTCTTCATCTCGCCACCAACGCCAACATAGAGCTCGCTGACAAGATGGGCTTCATCTACCAGCTCAACATCTCCTCCAAGATAATCCATCCTATCAAAAAATAGCATTGGTATGTTTCTTTCCTAGACTCTACATGCAGTCTCTCCGGCCAAGAGATTAACTGCATGCGATACTGCCCTTATGATCCTCTCAGAAGCTCGGTGTCGACGAGGAGATCTTTGTCATCGACCTCAAGAAAGGCGTCGTCTTCAAAGGTCTAGTTTCCTCATCGATTCGTCTCATTTGCTTCTTAATCATTTTGGTTTCATGGTTCGCTGTCCTGAAGAGATTTCTTCTCTTTTGGTTTTGTTGGCTAGGGCCGTATGAGGGGAAGCCGAACACGACCTTCTGCTTCACGGCCAACGACTTTCTTGCGATCTCCAGCGGCAGGCTCAACCCTCAGATGGCGTTTATACGGTGAGATGACAAGAACCACAAACTTCTTCATAATTCATAGTTTTTTTAAGATATTCTAATGATACATGATATTGAGCGTATGTGTGTTCGCAGGAGTAAATTGAAGATCAAGGGGAGCATAAACACTACACAGAAGTTCATGCTGAACGTCTTCCCAAAACCATCCAAACTGTAGAGGGTTCGAGTTTGTATGGTACAACGATTGAATTGTTGTAAATAATGTGGTTTTAGCATAATTTCATGAATTAATTTCAGCATAATTAACAAAGACAAAAGCATGATACCAAAGGCATAAAAATGACTTAATCAACATGCAGGGGCGGATACATGTTCTCCAATGTGGGGCACACCGATTTTAATTTTTGTTGCTTAGATTCTAAACTTACACAGTGTGTGCTTCCACATGTTAAGAACTACATCTATCTAAAAGAAAGAAGGCTTAAACACTTTGACTAACAGGGGAGAAAGACTTAAACATGTTGACTAACAGGGGAGAAAAGATAAGAAAAACATGCAGTATGTTGACAAAGCAAGACACTCCAAAAATACGTGTAATAGTAGGTTCTCGAATTTATCCTAGATCATTCACTAATAGTAGGCTTTTTGATTTTGGTATGTTGTCTGACAAATAGTTATTTACAATTAAACTTTGTCATAAAGTTAGTTGATGTTACAAAATTTAAAATGCATTACTGGGCCTGTTCTTTTTAGATTTGGCTTATTGTTTATGGCTGCGGCTTATAGCTTTTGAGTTATTCGTGAGAGAGAGTACGGAGTAACAAAAACTCGTGTGTGGTTTTAGCCAATATAAATGAAGTCGCTACAATGTGGACTATAATTAATTTGTAGACCCCGCTTGAAAAGATACCCCGTTTGAAAGCTGATTACTATAGAAAAACCTAAAAACAGCTTTTAGATGCTGAAAAGAAGAGAGTCGGTATCTACTACATTATTGATATATGTGTTGATAAGTATATGTATGGAGCATGAGACCTTCGCGTCATTTTTGTTCTAGATCCACCATTGTTAACATGTACACGTATAAACTTTTTAAGTCATTCAAGTAGAATCTTATGCCCAACATATATATCATGTGAATGTCTAAAATTAGCATAGTACTAAGACATTGAATGTTCTTTATTGCTCTTAAAAGGCTAGTTGCACAAGAATTGATCTTGGCCCTCACAGCCATGACAAAAATTCAATCTTGATTATATATATGATAGCTTATAGATTAGAACTTGAGCTTAAATCAAACTTTGCTATTTAAAAGAAATTGACATATCATGAATATGGATGGCTGGACATCACAAATGATCACAATAATCAATCTAACATTCAATTAACATGAACAATATTGATTATAATAGTATGACAGTGTGCGAATATCAACTAAAGTGACCAAAAATGGACCACATAGCACAGATCTAAGCCAACAAGTAATACACAGCAATTTCAATTATTAGAGTATCACTAATAGCAAACTAGCCAAAAGCTCAAGACCAATCTATACTCAAGTTCATATATAATTTCAGTATCATGTCATTTCATCACAGAGCAATTAACCCACAGAATCTCTTTGCAATTTCCAATTAGTGACAGTGATAACTCACAGATATCTGAAGTAGATCAAGCAAAGTGCAAAGAGTAAATAGCCAAAATACTCACAACACCAGTGATACTTGAAATCACTGAGAAGAAATCGGAAGAGGCAAAACACATGCTTGGCACTGTCCTAGAAAATCAAACGCCTCGCTAAGGAGACAAGGTAAACGGAGATACAATACCATTCTCCAAGCTTCAAAACACCAAAGCTTGAAGTCAAGGGTCGAGGAAGATGCCGCACAAGACTGACGAGCGCTCCAGCCAAGAGCACCTAAAAACACAAAGATCAAGCCTCGGTTTCTCCTTTTCAATGGAAAATCCCCAAAGTTTCTCCATGTCAAATCTCAAAAGAAATGGCACAAGGAAACCACACGGAAAGAACCAAGAGAAGACGATTCAGACTGCACAATGGAGCACGATGGAGCTGCTGCCTCCAAAGCTCAAATTAAGACTTGACCGAGAGGAATAGGATAATGAGAAGGAGAAGAGGACTCACTGCATTCGGTGCCCAAAAGACTTGACCGGCGGGCTGCTGCTAACGACTAGCGCCAAGGCGCTCGGGCCAGTGGCGCCTCTAACGCCGCCGCCATCTCCGCGTGACCCGGCCACCTAGGCGAAGTGGTCAGCCAAGAGCCTCCCCATAAGCGCACGTGAGAGATAAGGCCATTGACTTCATCTATTCCTCTGTCCCACCGGCAGGTGAGACACTCTCTCTCTTTCCTTTTTCAAATTGAGAAAATTACCCAATTGCCCTTAGGAGTCCAACATGAATTTTCGTGCTGTTGCCGTTGCATAAGAGTTTAGAGATGAATTGTTGCTTCGCCCACCCAAGGTCAACCCCGTCACCAATGAAGAGCCCCGTCACCAATGAGCTCTTCACACTGAGCTACAACGTCATCAGGAAGCTGTACCGCCATGGCCGTTAGTGAACACCCACCGTTCAATGATGTTCCGGTCATAGGTGATCCCTGACGGGAGCATCACTAGGTCCTGCATGATCTCCAGCGAGATCGGGCACACAAAGTTTTGAAAAGGGAAAGTTGATCATATACCCTCCCTTCATTTTGGGAATTCAGGATTTACCCTCCCACCTCAATGACATGTGGGGTCATCATAAGTCACTGACATGTGGGCCAGGAGGGTAAATCCTGAATTTCCATCTAAGGGGAGGGTATATGATGAATAAATCCTTTTGAAAATTAATCTTATGCCACTTGTTTCATTTACAATTTTACCCCTTTAGAGATTCTACTGCTAATAATATGAATGATAGTATAACAAAATCTAAACTAATCTAAACTATTGAATCGCAAAGATTGAACGGCTCATATTCATTTTAAGATACCGTAAAAGAGCTCAAAGAAAAAGATCTTTGCTCTTTTCGATCTGTTGCATGTTTGTGTACATACCCTTGGATTTTTAACTAAGGACTTCATGATTTCTCAGTATTTTTCAGGGAAGAATAGGTTACAACTGTTTTCATCGTGTGAAATTAGATCATGACAGAGAAATTCACTGAACATTCTAGGTTTTCCTGAAGCCCTGATCTGTATGGAAGAGTACAGTACATTGGGTCATTGGCATGGAAAGGTAGAGAGAGAGAAAAGGCCGATATGAGCAGATTTATTTCTAAGCAAGTGATGAGAGCCACCAATGGTGCCTGGAATCTGTTAGGCAGATAATAAGTTGGTGCTGTGCACTTTAGAATCGTGTCCACCTTGTTGCCTCATCACATATGCACGTCCGGATCTAATTCAGGAACCCATTTCCTCGACCTTCTATTGGCCTAGACTTTTTGAGTTCATGGACCAAGTAGATGCAGTTGGCAGCCAGGATTTGCAAAACTATAATAGTTATAATTGATGGGTTTTTTCGCGGCGACTAACTGTCCGGAGTCTGAACTTTGAACTTGTAGTTCTGCTGCTTCTGCGGATAATGTTCATAATTCCCTGTGCTCATAAAAAAGAGAGAGATAATATTCGTAATTAGAATTGACAACTGCATTATTGAGGGCTGCTTAGTTGGTTTATGACGAGTCCCTTGATGGTTAAGGGTGGTTCCGCTTTGTGAAATCTGTGGACTGAAAAACGAGTTAAACTTTGCGGATTTGCGAAGAGGAGCGCCTTTCATCTGTCAACCATTCCCTACATGCAAATGTACCTGTGCTTTTCTTGTGATGTAGAACATTTTAGAGGTTGCATGTATGTGTTGTGGACTCGTTTTAGGGAAAGTTCTATACTCGGAGAGCTTCTAATCGACAAGTCGTGAAGAGCAGCAGTTCGGCCGACGCAGGCGACGCTGAGAAAGCCGTGCCGTGATCAGCAACAGTATGGCGCATGGGCAATTCTGGACGCGCTACAGTTTGTGTCCGGTTCGGTTGGAGTAAGTCAGAGTTAAGGTTAGGTAAAGATGATAGTTATGGAAAGATTTACTTGTATCGGTTAAGAATATCATAGTTAATATATCAGATGAGAGTTATAGTTTGATATTAGTCAGGTCTAGGAGTTGTAGTCTAGTTGGTTTGTTAGCACTATATACAAAGGGATGGGTCTGTAATCTGGGAATGCAAGTAATAGAAATAATCTTCTCCTGGCATCTCAGAGGCTCAGCGCTGGCCGGAAGCAGCTTCCATCTAGTGCCAGGGGCAAGCACGATTCTTCTTGTTATCCCCTTCGCTCCAATCCCAATTTGTGATCTTCTTCCTCCTCTCACAGGCCACCAAAAACCGCCACAAAAGCTAACCATAACGGTTTGGTAACAGAGCCGTCCACCACCACCCTTTCCATGGAAGAGCCGAAAACAATTGAAGATCTCAGCAGGATGTTGGCTGCGCTAATGAAGAACGTCAATGAAGTGAAGCACAAGCAAGACCAGTACCAAGATGCTATCTCGCGACTCCAGCAGGGAGGACATGGCGCGCCATCAAGTGGGCTGGACTCCAGCGGTAGGAACATCGCATTGGATGGAGCTCCTGTCAGGGGGACAAGAAGGACCGTGTTATCATAAGCTAAATTTTTTGATGTACGGTGGGGATGAGGATCCGCTACCATGACTCAATATATGTGAGCAAGTTTTTCACAGACAGCACATGTTAGAAGAGGAGAAAGTTTGGTTGGCAGTATATCACCTAACGGGCGTAACCCAACAATGGTATTACCAGTTGGAACGAGGTGAGGGTGTGCTTTCGTGGCCTCATTTCGCTGATTTTGTCAACATGCGCTTTGGTCCTCCAATCAAAAGTAATCCCTAGGGAGAATTAGCTCAACTACGACGCATGGGAATGGTCGAGGAGTATCAGCGGTAGTTTTTAGTTCTGTTGTGTCGTGTCGAGCCATTGTCTCCACTTCGGCAAGTTCAGCTCAGCTATTTATGGCTGGCCTCATGAGACCAAAAGACGTTACCAAGAACTCAAAGGGCAGGACCTTATGGCTGAGTCATTACACGAGTTTGCGGCACTCTTTGAGTCACCATGAGGATTACCTCCAGAGCATCGGCATGATCATCGGATTGATCTTTTGCCAGGTACTACAGTAATGGTGGTGTGACCGTATCGTTACCCACATCTCAAAGATGAGATTGAATGACAGTGCGACGAGATGCTAGCCCAAGTCATCATTCGTGCTAGCACTTCCGCTTTTTTGTCGCCCGTACTGTTGGCCAACGAACAAGATAAATCATGGCACTTTTATGTTGATTATCATGCTTTAAATGCTCACACTATGAAAGATAAATTTCATATTCCGGTGGTGGATGAGCTTCTCGACGAGCTTAAGGAGGCATGCTACTTTACCAAACTCGATTTCCGTAATGGTTATCATCAAGTGTGCATGCATCCGGATGATATTAAGAAGACGGTGTTCCTAACACACCATGGACACTTTGAGTTCTTGGTAACGTCCTTTGGCCTTATGAATACATCGACCACTTTTCAAGTGCTCATGAATGAGATACTTAAATTATTCCTTCGGTGATTTGTTTTGGTTTTCTTTGATGACATTTTAATCTATAGTTCATCTTGGTCGGAGAACTTGCAACATGTTAGGGCTGTTTTTCAGGTCTTACAGACTCACAAGTTGGCTCTTAAGAGATCAAAGTGCTATTTTGGTGTGAGCTCAGTGGTGTCCTTGGTTCACATTATCTCAGGACAAGGTGTGTCCATGGATACTGACAAGGTTTCAGCTGTGATGGATTGGCCGTAGCCTACTTCAATACGAGCATTGAGGGGATTTCTCGGCTTGACAGGTTACTACCGTAAATTCATTCGAGATTATGGGACAGTGGCATCTCCTCTCATCAAATTATTGCAAAAGGAAGCATTTGCTTGGTCCAAAGAAGTTGATGATGCTTTCCATGCTCTCAAGATGATTCTTGCTTCATCTCTAGTTTTACAATTGCACTTGTGTTGGGTACGTGGTGACGTGGTGTATTCGACGTGCATAGGCCCTCTGTTGTCATTTGGAGGGGAACTCGAGGGACGATCCCCCGTGATGGCGTTGATCACTTGGCGAGGCCCAGCATCAGGGCCCTGTATCCATAGCATGTTTGAAGGGGGCTGGATAAGTTGTACCTCTGGGGTTGTTATACGAGTGCCACCACTGGTGCCCTCATGTCTTGGGCATGCTCTCTGGCCACGCTTTCATGGAGCACCGTGATTGTGGGGCAATCGCATGTAATGTGCTCTCCCTACCCATGCACTTCACACTAGGGCCCTTGTTGGCACCCATCTTCACGACCTTGCCCCCTTTCATGGCCACGGCCGTTTCCTCTACCGCAGTGATGACCTCCAGGGGTAGAGGTTTTGTCGCTGCCCCCTTCGACGTCGAGTATGAATTTGCCCCGAGGTCCCTTCTGCTACTTGCGGTTTGAACCCTCCTTTGGGGCTACAAGGGTAGACTTTGCTTCGGGGGTAGGCCCATGGTGTTGGCCTCGCACCGCACTGTGTCCTCCTCCACCTTCGCGTACTCCTCTACTTTATCGAAGAGCTTAGCTACCGTTCTTATGGGTTTTCGGGCATTGTATTCCACAAGCAGCCCTTTCGAAGGCCACGGATGGAGGCATTGATGATGGTCATTTTATTTACATCCTTCACCTGGCAGTGGACCTTGGTGAATCGCCTAAAGTACTCCTATAGCTTCTCCCCAGAGCCTGGCATGGAAAGGTAGAGAGAGAAGGCCGATATGAGCCAAGATTCATTTCTAAGCAAGTGATGAGAGCCACCAAAGGTGCCTGGAATCTGTTAGGCAGAGAATGCGTTGGTCCTGTGCACTTTAGAATCGTGTCCACCTTGTTGCCTCGTCACATATGCACGTCCGGATCTAATTCAGGAATCCATTTCCTCGACCTTCTATTGGCCTAGACTTTTTGAGTTCTTGGACCAAGTAGATGCAATTGGTAGCGCAGGATTTGCAAAACTATAATATTTATAGTCGATCGGTTTTTTCGCGATGACTAACTGTCCGGAGTCTGAACTCTGAACTTGTAGTTCTGCTGCTTCTGCGGATAATGTTCAGAACTCCCTGTGCTCTCAAAAAAAAAGAGAGATAATGTTCGTGATTAGAATTAACAGCTGCATTATTTTTTAGATAACGGAACTAAGTTCCAGCCTCTACCATAACAGCTGCATTATTGAGGCCTTCTTAATTGGTTTATGACGATTCCCTTGATGGTTAAGGGCAGTTCCGCTTTGTGAATTCTGTGGACTGAAAAACGAGTTAAACTCGGTTGCTTGTTTGTAGACTAGTTGTTAAAATAGATTTGAGAACAGGAGCGCCTTTCATCTGAACCATTCGCTACATGCAAATGTACCTGTCCTTTTCTTGTGATGTAGAACATTCTAGAGGTTGCATGTATGCTGCTGCAGAAGTTGAAAATTTTAGACATGGTAGTATAAGTATACCACAAGAAAACAAGATACTCCCTGTTTATTTTCGTAAGGCACAATTTTATTTGGTATGGTCTTCAAAATTGAACTTTGGCCATTGATTTCTTTTAAGATATATTGTTAACAACTACTAAGTAATAATTATATTAAAGTACTTTCAAACATGAATCTAATGGTATCACTTTAATTTGTGCCACTAAACTTTAATTTGTGCCACTAAATCTATATATTTTTTACTAATTGTTGGCCAAAAACTACAGAGTTTAAATCCTGAAATGTGTGGACGACTCATAAAAATCAATGGAGGAGTATTATAATTTTTAAATCTGCCATAATTAACGTAACTTGTTGATTACTCTGGTTAAGAAACTCTTTTTTTCATTTGATCAACTGACCAGCTGTACAACTATGAAAAAATAGGCACACAAGGTTGTGAACCCACTCACCTAAGTTCGAGTCTTACTTCTACCTTAAATTTGAAATTTGAGAGAGATAAGTCTTATCCAGTCACATTAAAAAAAGATTAGTACATGTACAAGAATGGAAAGCTTAGGGCAGGGTGAATGGCAACTAGGCTCTGTTTTGACAAGTAATGAGAGCCATCGAGAGTACCTAGTGTGTCCCAGGAAAATTGTTTTTGCAGTGGCAAGTGGACAAGACACAGGTTTGATCAAGATCAAACCTCTGTTTTGATAGGGACAAGATAAGCCGCAAACACATTTGCTAGCTTCCTGACAGTGCAAACAAAGCAGGCCTTTGTGGGTTGTGCGTCTGCTAGGCATCGTTGTGTAGTTTTATTTCGTATGTTCGATTGTTTTAGAGGATTTGGTGTGTTCATTCTTGATTCTCATGCATGATATATACCATGAACTTTATATTTTTGAACAGAAATGATGCCATGATCAAACATTTATTTTATTAGAAACAACTGATGAATTATGTTGCATGCTTGTTATTAGTAGTTCATGCATGTGTTTCCTCTGGTTCTGAAGACAAACATATATTTCAGATCTTGGTTTTCTTACTGCAAATTATTAAAAAAATTCTTCAGTTCAGACCATAGGTGGAGTACCATGCATGCAGCCGTTATACTGTTGTTTGTGTGTGCTTTATTTGATAGGACTGCTGGATTTTTCCCCCGTCAGAAACAGGAAGAAGATGGATTATGGATATATAACTTTAGTTTCTTGTACCACATGTAGTAATTAGTTATTTGTACTTAGGCTTTGATGTGTTTGTGCTTACTGCGCGCTTCCATACTGTGCATCATGTACAAATAAACCTATCCTTCAGCACCTAGGCGGTCATTTCTGCAAGCAGAACCGACAATGCCGCGAACCCTGTCTGACGGAGGCGATAACTTCAACGCCGACATTGCCAGCCGGACGTCGTCGCACCGCTACAAGGTCGGGTTACCACCTAAGAAGAACCTCCTCGCTGAGTTCTCCGACGTGATGAAGGAGATGTTCTTCTCCGACGAGCGGCTGCGGCAGTACAAGGACCAGCCGAGGTCCAAGAAAGCCTGGCTCGGCCTGCAGTACGTGTTCCCGGTGCTCGACTGGGGCAGATTCAAGGGCGATCTCATCGCTGGGCTCACCATGGCTAGCCTCTGCATACCTCAGGTTAGTGAGCTAGCTACACTCTTGCACAGCAGCAGCACAGTACAGTTCATGCATGCATGGTTAAACTAGGACATTGGTTATGCGAAGCATGCTAACCTGCAACCACAGTATGGACTCTGCATACCTCAGGTTAGTGAGCTAGCTACACTCTTCGTTCCTGTTGAGATCAGTAGTGCTACTGCTAGCAGAATTTTGCTACTGCAACTGCAATGATCAGATGAGCTGATTTTTTGCAGATAGTGGCTTCGTCCCACCTTTGATACACGCCTTGATGGGCTGTCCCACCACTTCTTGTAACACCCGGGCGCCTGGATTCGATATTCTGCAACTACCCAAACTTGGCCAGTTACGGAGCGTCGAGCAAGAGAATATCATCATAGAACATGCTTACAGCAAAAGCTCCAACTTAGATTACAATATATGGTTTAACAATCAAGTTTTACAGCAGCGGGCGCGCAAGCCCAAAATATATTACAATACGCAAAATGCCAGGAAGCTCGAGCGCGACTGAGACCTAAAACCAAGAATCCTCGTCAAAGAACGGCTCTTCAGGAACGTCCTCGACTGGCTGACCTTCACCGGCATCTTGAAACTCTGAAGGGGTTTAGCAAAACGTGAGCTATTCAGCTGGGCAAGTTACAAGGAAAAACCCTAACTAAGCTAGTTTGCACGGATCACCAAAGGATGGGAGTATACTTGTTTTATTAGTTGTGGTGGATGCACTTTTATTTGTAAGCATTTTTTAAAACCCAAAACCTAAGACTACTCCTTAAGATTAAGGGGTTTCTTTCAAGGTTGATTAACAAACTAATCATTTTAAAACACTTGTGAAAACTACTTATGCCTCGCGGCTGAAAATCACCCAATAGACACAACTCCTTTAACCAGGAGCACGGCGTATTCGAATACCTTTTTGTTGACTCTGCAGAGTTGTCCAACTTTACCGTCAAGAATTCTTAACCCTCATGACTGAGATAAGGAACCAGGTTATTTCACTGCTCAATCCTTGATATACACTCTACCCGATAGGTTAGGGGCTCGCACAACTTCGGGTATCCGCTGGCCAGCACGGAACGCCAAGCCCGAATTGTGGAGACCTATCGTTGTCTAGTCTGGATCTGCCGATCCACACCAACTCCCAATGTAGGGTTTCACTCGAGTTGAGCAGCTACTAAACCAGAGTTAACAAGTCAACACCTGTGGTTGAGCGGCCATTATGTCACTTGCTCAGCGCAAGGGTCTAGTCCTTACATTTTCACGAGGCGACCAACTTCCATTTCAGGGTAAAGTAGTGGGCGAAGACCATCTCGTGGTGTCCCACAGCTCATTTACCCTAGTTCTCAACTTTCCAAATCTATCGGCCAGCGGCTACAACTTTAGTAGTGTAAGACTTGCATGAAATATACTACAGGTATTTATACAATATTTAAATGATTCTAGGGTTACCAAAGGCATGGCTACAACTTTATCATGGCATTTATCGGTGGTAGGAATTAACTAATTAACCAGTCATTCTAAACATTTTATTTTAATCATTTAACATTTCACAAATAACAATAATGCAAATACCATACTACATAATTTAAATGGCATGGGATTCAAAATAATCAAGGATTTGCAACTTGACTTGGTACTCGACTAGCTCGGCAACCACGTAAACCGCCCTTCCTTGATCTGGCCCTTGCACCGTCGCCTCTGAAAACTCCGAAGCTAGCGCAAACACACGAAAATAACATAAGTCCGGCTTGAGTCTAATCAAGCGAGGAAAAAATTAAATCTATTAAAAAGGATTAAAATGCATTAAAATTCAAATGAGGAATTTTTCTGGGAAGAATTTGGTGGATTGGAGGTCAAAAATGGTTTCAGGGCATCAAGATGAACAAAATTGTGTAATTTAGGAATTTTTGGGATTTTCTGGGATTTTATTGGATTTTCTGGATTTTTGGAAATTAGAAAACCCTGGAAAATCCTTATGAACAGTGTCGGGCCGGCCCAGTGCTACAGTCCGGCCCAGGAGGGGAAATCGGCCTACGCGGTCGAGCGAGCTGCGCGGCCTCAGCCCAGCGCGCGCGCCTACCCCTGTTGGATGGCCGACACGCGGCTGGGGCGGACGACAACGATGCGGAGCGGGCGGACGAACCAGATCGGCTGGGTTAAGTGAGATCGGATGGCCACGGAGTGAGGCCATCCGAAAGCTGAGGTTTGACAGCAATGAAAACATGGACAGTGAGGATACGTCCACGTCGTCGTCGTCTACCTCCGGCTCATCGTTCTTGCCGAAAGGCAGAGAACGACGGCGCGAGCGGAACGACGCCGGCGGCGCCTTCCGGCAGGGCCCAAGGGTGGCACAAGGTGCCTTGGGATGCAAGGAATCCATTTCAGGGCTTTGGGAGGGACGGGGAGGTCTGACGGTGGCGAACGGCTGGAGAGAAGACGACGGCGATTTTCGGGCACCAGAGGCCATCGGCGGCGCTCCAGGCAAATTGGCGGTGCCTGGAGCATCTCTGGGGTGAGGGGAACTCGATGGTGGCGGTGGTTTGAGCTGAGAAGCTCCCTGGCGAGCTGTCCACGGCGGCCCCTTTTGGTCGACGGCGAGCTTTGCCGCCAGGGCAGGGGAGAGACGCTCTCGGCCAGCGGGGTCCACCATCGTGATCAGGAAGCAAAGGGGAGCAAGTCAGCGAATGCAATCGTACTTTAAAGGAGAAACGAAGGAATGGGGCTCGGGAGATCACCGGCATTAGCGAAGCTCGTCGGCGGCGATGCAGGCGCTTATACTCAAATCGGTTGCTCTGGGAGTGCCTTGGGAGCATGGTGGAACTTCTGGTAGGGCTGGTTGGGCTTAAGAAGACGCGAGGAGAGCGGGCAGCGATGGAGCAGGTCGGCGGTGCCCGAGGTGAGTAATGGCGCCAGATGGGCAGTGCTACGGCTCTGTAGGCGGCATGGGGCGAGCTGAGGGGTGGGCAGGAAGTCGAGTTCGAGCGACGAGCGGCGTCACAGCGAGTAAAGGCGTGGGAGGTAGTGCGGGAGCAGGCGAGCGACCAAGATGGGCGGCGGCGCAAAACGCAGGGAGGGAGAAGGAAGGGGCTGACGGGTGGGGCCGTGAGGGAACGGGGCGACGTGGCACGACTGTAGACAGCCGGCGACGGCGGAGCGCAGCGCGAGCGAGCGGGTGTGGTCGCAGGAAGAAGGCGGGAAAGGAGAAAGGCACCAACAGGAGAAGGCGGAAAGCCGAGAAAAGAAAGCGCATTCCGTCGGAAATTTCCGAAAAGGGATAGAGCTCAAAAATCACTCAAAACTCAGAAAAAATCACAAAATCATTTTGAAATTTTTGGGGCATTTCAGCCGCCATGCCGCAGTCCAAGTCGCAATGCCCACGCGCCGCCCGGCCTACTGTAGGAAGCAGCCGCGTTGCTCGCTCGCCGATCGACGTGAGCCGTACCACCGCTTGCCACGCTTTCGATCCGCCCCACGCATACCACCGCGCCTCGGCTGTCTTCGTCTTGGCTCGCATGGTACGACACTGCGGGCTGCAGCCGACGGAGTGAAGCACCCTGCGCCGCAGCCCGCAGGCGGTTACCTTATAGCCGCGGGCATCGCGCAGCCGGCCTGGCCGAGCCGTGCTCAGCTTTATGGGATGCGCTTCAACCAAATCCGCGTAGGGCGGGCCACATTACTATCTCGCGCGCGAAGGCCGGGCCAGCCCAGGCTGCCTAGCATTGCAAGTCTCACCTTTCTTCTTCCTCGTGTGTTTCTCCCTCACTCTCCAAATATTTTTGCCCTGTTCTTTTGCGGATGATTTTGTCTATAGTGGATAGTTTTATCTATATTTTTTAAGATAATAGTGAATGATAGAGATACTAATATTGATGACATACAAAGTTTTAAATTTGAAAAATCATTTGAAAAATCTTAAAACCACCTTATTTATTTTGATATTTAGATAAGCTAAAAGACAAAAATCAAAAGTCTTTGAGTAGAACTGCATTGCATTCAAAAGATAAATCCGCAGACATGGAGGGAAAGGTGGTGCACCTACGTCTGCCAGTTGCTTTGCAGTCCGCGTGCCTAGAGTAGAATCGTAAGTTTTTTCTCGGCAAATACACTCAGCGTGAGAAGATTTGTACATTTTGAGTGGGTCTGCATCAGTTTAAGGTGGTGCATATTTAGGTTTTTAATTGAGTCTTTTGGTTTTTTCTACACTGTAGCGGTTGAAAATGCATTGTAACTACTATTAGCTTTTTCAGCGTAATTAAATTTAAAAAATAAAAAATGTTATATCATCACGGATAATGCAAAAGAATAAGGAGAAAAAAGCAAAAAAGCCAGAAAAATCAAAAAGCTAAGAAAAAACGAGATTAAGAAGTTAGGAGCTAAAAACCAGAAGCAGAAGCTTGTTGGAGCTGGTAAGTTCATGTACGGGGAGATAAGTGCTATAACCAACTTATTAACAAAGAAATAGTCTCACCTAATTATTAATATACACTATTTTAATCATTCAGGCCGTGCTTAACTATAGTACCAGCCGAGTCAACCACGCCAACAAATATATAGGCAATCTTATTTCTTTAGTCATTTAAAAAATTACTCCCTCCATTTTCTAAAATTCATTGTTATTAGCTTTTTCACAGTCTTCAAATGTGAGCCTGACCATTATTTTTTATAACTTTATATTAGTATGAATTATAAAATTATGTAGTATACATTGAAAATATTTTTAAAGATAAATTTAGTGATATAGTTTTTATATGACCGATCTAAATAGTTTCAAATATATTTATAATCAAATCTTATAAAGTTTGACTTCATGGATTTAAATTTTAAAACGTCCAATAAAAATAAACGGAGGGATCCGAGTTGTACTTCTTTAGTTCTTTAAGATGTCAACTGAAACGTTTATTAGAAGGAAAACATGAAGAAAGGGATAGCTGAATCGCTGGAGTTTCAGTGAAACCTCTCAAGAATCGATTCGGAATTGAATATGCACTCTTCGATTAAACAAAGTTAGTCAATGAAACTTTGTACTGTCTGATTGGTGGCATGTCAACCTATATCACCAACTGAAGATTGCACACCTCATGTTGAAAGCTTGCCCAATCTGTTACGCAGATGCGTTGGTGCGGTGCAATTCAGAACCGGTGCGCGCAACAGTCGGTTTCTTAATTTCGTTTTTTTAGTATTTTTACCTTTTTGTTTCTTTCCTTTATTTTTTTATATTATCTGTAAAAACATAACAATATTTTTTCTTTATTTTTTTTTAACTAAATGACTTAGATAAAAATTAACAACGCTACTAATAAATTCAAGAGTATTGCTATACAATATTCGACTGATTTTGAAGACAAAACAGTCAGATTGATTTGGGACGTTAGATCTCCATCCAACGGATCCACCCATACAAGCCCCCCTCCAGAAAAAATGACCCCCTTCAAAAAAATGATTTAGGGCGTTGGATCTCTATCTAACGGCTCAAAATCTGATTATTTTTGTCCTAAAAAACAGTCGAATGTTGTATAAACACTCCCTAAATTCAATCAAAAGTCAACACCTAAAAGTCAAAAACTGCAATCACTTAATCACTTAGAGCAGGTTGTATGCACATTACATACCGACTCGGCGACTCCATTAAAGAAGCCTAGGCCCTAGAGTCTGGCCTTATTTTTGGCCGAAGACTTTGAGTTCTTCCTCGCCAAAAAAGCCAAGAAAAGACTCGAGTTCTCTTCTTGGACCTAGTTGAGGCCATTGGCATCGCAGGAGATGCAAAAATCAGTAGGTAGGTTTCTTGCATTGACGACTAACCGTGGCACACATATATTTCTCTGCTACATCTCAACGACTGCAGATCTATGTAACACCCCCGACTTTTGGGAACAGGGACGTCGCACGGCCCGCAACAGCCCAGGAGTTCTGTTGCGGCCCAACAGTGTATCATGCCTGCTCACGAATAGATAAAAGAAGTTAATTTGATTGAAATAAGACCTAATGGTCAATTTTAATGATAATACGGGCATCCAAGCCCAAAACTTAACTTACATACAGAAGAGCCGAATAAAACACCACAGGAACACTTGAGTGTAGTCGTAACCCTAACACGATTACTTGTAGCATCTTCTTTTCTTCTGGTATCTGTGGGAGGAAATTTTTGCAAGCCTGAGTACTCCAACCCCGTACTCAGCAAATCACATGTGGAAAATACTATATAACTACTTGTCAGGATATTCTCAAGAGGAGGGAATATAGTTGTTTTATTAAGATGTGGATGCAATTTTATTTGCAAACAAATAAAATTTAAAACATTTGCTCCTAAAATTAGGGGGTTTTCTGTTATCAGATAAAATCTCATTATTTCTCCATTTAACAACATCAGAAACACTACTTATGCCTCGTTGTTGGAATCACAGCTTCATTAACCGGAAGCACGGCGTATTCGAATACCATTTATTTCACTCTGTAGAGCTGCCCTACTTTACCCACAAGATTTCTTAATTCCACGTCTGATATTAAGAAAACAAGGCTTTTCGCTACTCAATTCTTTATATAGTCTCTACCTAGTAGGCCTCCCAGTAAGCTCAGGCTACTCCTGACTTACCTTAGCCTACTATTGTGCGGCACACATAACACATGATCGAATCGGTCAGATTGATCAAAAATAACCAACTTCCATACGGCCCTTCTTACCCCTTCCGTATGGACTCGCACTTTGCCTCCAAACTGCTTTTGTAGAGGTTCAATCGAATTTGAGCAGCTACTAGACCAGAGTTGACGTATCAACACTTGTGGTTGGGCGATCACTGTGTCTTTTACTTAGCACAAGGTTCTTGTCCTTATGGTTTTCCGAGGCCTGCAACCTCCACTCTAGGGTAAAGCGGTGGGCGAAGACCGCCACACGATTTCCCACAACACCCTTACCCCCAACTGTGCACACCGGCACCTCCGCTCTAGGGCACGCTCACCCTAGATCGGGTTTTTCCAAATCTACTAGCCCACGGCTCAAACCTTAATAGTGTACATGTTGAAGGGTACAGTGATGGGCGAAATCCGCCGTACAGTTTCGCGCAACACCTTTACCCCACCCTGCACATCAACATTACCGGCCTAGGGTACGGCGTCCCATACCACCCTACCCTAAGTCTGGTGTTTTTCAAACCTACTGGCCTTCGGCCACAATCATTTAGTAGTGTGCAATGTTGAATGAGATGATGGTACATACATTTATACAATACTTCAATAATTACTAAGGTTGTCAAGGTGAATATGGCCATCAAAGTAAACAGGGCTTTTATCAATGGTAGGACTTATCTAAATAGCATGTCATTCTAAACATTTCATGTTAAGCAAATAGCATTTCACAAATATTCATAATGAAACTATATTACTTAGATAATAGGCATGTCATGGGATTCAACATGATCAAAAACATGTGACTTGCCTTCTTGTTGTTGCTCTTGATCTTCTTGACTAGCTTCAAATATACTTTACCTGCTTTTGTTGTCCTCCAGTTGACCAACCCGCTTGGTCCGTTTACTAGCGCAGAAAACAAAATCAAATAAGTTCCTGCTTTGCGAGATGCAAGCTGGGAACAAAATACAATTACAAAATAAGAAAGAGCATAAAAAGAAATGGGTTGGCTGGGAGGTCGAGATTCGACGATGTGTGGTGGTCGACATGGCTGAATTGGATTAGGTAGGCTCAAGGTTACTAAAAGACGTATATGTGTTGGACCGATTTTGAGAATAAATGCTAAACATTTAGAATTGGATGGTTGATCTGTAAATTGGATGAAGTGGGATTTTATTAGAGTTTAATTAGGCGAAACAAAGGAATCTAAATTTATAAGATTTGCATTGGGTGAAACGATGGAATTTGAAATTAAAGAATTAGATTTGTGAAATGGTGAAGTTTAAATTTTTATAATTTAAATTTGAAAGAATGGATGACAAATTTGAATTTAGGAGATTAAACTGGTCAAAGTGGTGTATTTTATAATTTTTGGGAATTTTCTGGTATTTTTATTGATTTTTCTGAATTTTCTAAATCGGGTAAACAATTCGCTACAGTGTTGGGCTGGCCCGGAAATGATCAGTGCACGCGCGGGTTTGAAACCCAGCGGCGGGATGGGCCGGCCATTGGCCCAGCAGCACGCGGCCGAGAGAGAGCCCAGGCGCGCTCGCGAGCGCTCGCCCGAGGGCGACACGCGGCTAGCGCCGACGGCCCGGATTCGCAAGAAGTGAGCGGTCGGATGGATATGACTTACGGGCGTCAGGGGCGGTGATCGGTCCACGTCGCCGCCTCCTGGTCATCTTCAACCTCCGGACGGCGCTCCCGGCGGAAGATAGAGGAAATGGACCGCGGTGGCGCGGCGGCGACAGGGCACTAGAGAGAGAATGGTTTTGCCCGAGGGTGCGCATATATCTTAGGTTTCCATTTTGGGTCTTAGGGAAATGAATGGAAGAGTGATGGCGGTTAGCAATGGCCGGAAAGGCAGTGGCCTCCCCGACGGCATTATGGGGTTCCGGTAGGGTTTACACCTAAGTGGCTGTGTTTTCACCATCTACGGGCCCTAGGGAACATACTTGTGGTGGTGATTTAGCTCGTGGTTAGCTCAGGTAAGCTAGCCACGGTGAGGTCCTTTGGACCGGCGGCGAACTTCATTGCCATGGCTCTAGGCTAATGCTCTCGTTCCAGGAAGTTCACCATTGTAACCAGGGATCAACATAGGCGGTACCAGCAAATGGAATCGAAATGAAATCGACGAAATCACGAGTTTAGCTTTTAGGGCTCACCGGCTCAGGGGCGTCAATTACGGGCTACTCCGGCGACGAGAGCTCAATCGGGCAAGTGAGAAGGTGCGGTGAAGGGTTTGGAGGCGATTCACAGTGGCTATTGGGTTTTATATGGCGCGCATGGCGGTTTCTACAGTGAGGGGGTTCGGCTGCGTAGGGTTCAAGCTGAGAAGGGGGATGAATGCACTGGAGCTGCGCCCGGGGGGAATGAACGCGAAGAAGCTGTGCTAGGGGAGGTGAACGCGAGGCACTGTGGCCAGGGGAGATGAACACAAGTGATGGCCCAAGCGCAGAGGCAGTGGAGTAGCGCGCGCGAGCAGGGGCGCCAAAGCGAGGGAGGAGGCAGGATGAACGAGAAAGGAAAGCGGAATTCCAGAGCAATTGCCAAATTAGGAAAGGAAAAAAGAATTCAAGCAAAATTCAATAAAAATTCAAAAACTCTAAATTTTTGGGGTGTTTCAATCTACTCTAAATAATTTTAGCTTTCAGTTTATTTAAACCAAAAACCACTTAAAACGTATTGACTTGTAATTTAATTTAATTTTAGTTTTTTTCACTTTTCTTTTTCCCTATTTCTTTATATTGTTCATAATGATATAACGGGTTTTCTCATATATTTTTTCTATTTTTCTTTTTTTTCTCAGAAAAAACTACTAGCCGTTACAATACAATTTCAGCCAACATTGGAGCGCCGCCACACATCGACGTAATATTTGCATTCAGAAGCTAATAATTAACGTTCTTTCGAGAGAAAAAAGAAGCTAATAGTTAACATGTGCATTATTGAGGCATTGCATGAACCCATTGGATTAATTATGCATCATTGGCTCTCTTGACGAATGATGAGATGTTGCTTTGTGGATTTGGCCGCTGGTTTGTAGGGTGTACGGAGTAGTTAGAAAATGGATTTGGCAAAGGAATGTCACTATCTGTCTTCTTCGTTCACCAATTTTTAGTTTTTTATATGCAAGGGTAGCTATCAATTTCTCGTTGATATACAAAAATTTGGAGGCGTTTGCGTGTACGCTACTGAAATCTTGGAAATTGTAGACATGCCAAGTTGCCAACACAAAGCCCATTACTAAAATTATAAGCCGCAACTAGTGGATTCAGTTCATAACACTCCGGCTAAAGAAGCATCTATTCATGTCCTTGGAACAGTTGGCCGGCCAGGTCGCCGCTTCTCCTTTCAGAGGAAGTTTTTTTTAAAAAATAAACCATTTTAATCATTTTACATAAATAAACCAATATTTATTTTTTTATAAAAATAACTCACAATCGCACAGACGCTGCGTGACTATGCCCAATTGCGCGGTGGCCCCACGACTGAGGCCCAGTCACTTATTGGCCTGACAATTGAGTATAGTCACGCTTCAGAACCACGATTGAACCCATCGTGTTGAACAAAAAAAACTACTTACATTTTACACGTACAGAAATAATCAAATTTGATACTACAATATGTACTATTAATATAAGAAGATTCATATTTTCATTTAATTTTGAAGGTTTGTTCAAAATTGGAGCAAGTTGTCTGTGTCCCATTCACTAAAAAGGTGGAAGCGTGTAGTCAATTATCTTTAAAAATACGGCATGTTCTTGTCACTTCAATTTGGAAAGCTGGAATTAGAGTGTAGTCATTTCGGCATGAAAAGCTCAAAAGTTAGGCCAAAAGTTTGTAGATGAATTGGTTCATGTTTATGAGTGAATTATGTTGTGTTATGCGTGTGTAGATTGATGCTGATCAAGTTGGAGACAACTTGTATCGAAAAAATATTTTTCGGTCTTTGTATATACAGGTTGAGTATGGAGGCGATCATGGTCAATGACGAGGTGGACTAGAACTAGGATGGGAGATCCGAGGTTCAGACGGTCAAAGATGTTACGAGATAGTCGGGCTCATGTTGGGCACATGGAGAACAAATGTGGATGATGTGTGAATGAGCTACGGGAGGTATACGGTCGTTAGAAACTTTCACACGTGATAAGTTGAAAAGTTAGAAGGGAAGAGTTTGTTTCTAGAGTTGTAAATTAGAAAGCCCATAGTGTGGAAGTTTCATCCTGAGAGAAAGGAGAAGGTTTCGTAAGAGACTTGGAGTCGGATTAGGACTCAAAGTCAAGATCCGTTCGGAGAGAGGTCAGAGGATATAAATAGAATTGTAGGGGCATAGCAATTGAAAGGGTTTGTGGAGAAGTATTAAGGAGGTTTTAATTTTGGATAAGCTTTTAGGGGTGTTTTTGAGAGCACTTTGTAAACCCATTAAAATCCAGCAATAAATATCACTTTGAATCAATCTTATTCTTGATTCGTAGAAGGTGCTGGTGATTGCAGGTGTCAAAGCTTACAAGCAAAGGAAGTCTACGACTACGTGCCAAATCATTGATAGAAAACAGAGAAAATACGAGTACTCAAGTGCTGATTCCTTGAAGGCACATGTGATCAAGAGGTTTTGCTCCCGGTATCGAAGATCTCAAGTACGTGTAAACCAGTCGAAGTTACGACTTAGTACAAAGCAGTCGAAGTGATCTCGAGTACGTGCAAACCTGTCAAAGTTATGACTCAGTACAAAATAGTCGAAGTTATATATGACTCAGTGCAAAGCATAAGTTCGAGTACGTGCAAAGCAGTCGAAGTTTACGAGTGCTAACCGGTCGAAGATCAGAGTGTGAAGCGGTCGTAGTTTACGAGCGTAGAAGTGGTCGAAGTTTACGACTAGTAAGAGTTTACCACTGCTGAGCAGTCGAGCGCCGAGCGGTTGAAACCATCATCGAGTTTATGATTGTTGAGCGGTCGAGCGCCTAGTGGTCAGAATGTACATCTAGTAAGTTAGATTGCTTTTGATTTTCGAATAACGACTACAATCATTCATCTCTCCCTCTTTGATTGTCGTAATCGACCCTACAGTGTTTTCACCTTTTTAAATCTAGTGCATTTCTTGACATGTGCAGATCTATAATTTGTGACTTATCTTCGGTCCTATTAAAATAGAGGTTGGACATTGACCGCAGCTGGAGCACCTTATATATGGACATTCGCTTCTCGACAATGCAACAGAGACCTTTGCTGGCTAATTGTGCATAAGTGCCTCTGCTAAGCATCATTGTGTAGGTCTTCTCTTGCATGCTAGTTCTTGATACTTATGCATGATATTGTGATCAAGCATGATTTTTTATTGGACACAACTGATGATTAGATTTACATTCTTGTTAGTACGCATTAAATTTTTATTTGTCTGTGTTTCTCTTTTCCCTTTGGTGTTGAAGTTATGCGTTTCCATGTGCGCTTTTATTGATGACAATTCACATGCTAGTTTTTATCTGAAAGAAATATTGACGAGCAGTTACTTAATAGCTGTAAGTAGCACCTGCTAGTCCTACTACTGTTTTCAGTCAAAGAAAAAAGAAGCACCTGCATGACATCGTCAAATGGTATGCATTCAGTAGTTTCCACCGTCCTGGCATAGCAGATAGACGTAGCCGTCTGCACCTACCACGGTACCACCTAGCCGTCAGTTCTGCAAGCGACACCGACAATGCCGCGAGCCGTGTCTGACAGAGGCGAAAGCCGCGACGCTGACATCGCCAGCCGGACATCATCGCACAGCCGCATCGACAGCACCCAGCACGACTACAAGGTCGGCTTCCCGCCGAAGAAGAACCTCCTCGCGGAATTCTCCGACGTGGTGAAGGAGACGTTCTTCGCCGACGACCCGCTGCGGCAGTACAAGGACCAGCCGCGGTCCAAGAAAGTCTGGCTCGGCATGCAATACGTGTTCCCGGTGCTCGACTGGGGCAGACACTACACCCTCGGCAAGTTCAAGGGCGATCTCATCGCTGGGCTCACCATTGCCAGCCTCTGCATACCTCAGGTACGTTAGTGAACTATGTCGTACTCTTTTACTCGATCAGTACTTCAGTAGCAACAACACAGTTCATCTCTGACATGTGGTCTAATGAATGATATCTTAAACAAGGATATCGGTTTCTCGAAGCTTGCTAACCTGCCACCAGAGATTGGGTTGTGTAAGTAATGTATGCAATTAATCTGTTCATGGCTTCATGATACTTGGCTTCATTAGTACACTGTCAGTCCACTTTTTTTCAGCAACTGAGCTGAGATGTGCTGATTTTTGACAGATAGTAGCTTCGTCCCGCCTTTGATATACGCTTTAATGGGCAGCTCCAGGGATTTAGCCATCGGTCCGGTGTCCGTCGTGTCGCTGTTGCTCGGTACTCTCCTCCAGGAAGAGATTGATCCGAAGAAGAATCCGCTAGAGTACAGACGGCTAGCGTTCACCGCAACGTTCTTTGCGGGGATCACTCAGGCAGCGCTCGGGTTCTTCAGGTGAGTGGCTCCTGGTGAATGTTAACCTGTCAGTTCTTATGATCTATTGGCATGAAACATTTATGCAGTCTCTGACCGAACTCTGATGCAGGCTAGGGTTTATCATAGAATTCTTGTCTCATGCTGCCATAGTCGGATTCATGGCTGGTTCTGCTGTCATAATTTCTCTACAGCAGCTGAAAGGCTTCCTTGGCATATCAATGTTCACTAAGAAGACCGACATCGTGTCGGTCATGAAATCAGTCAGGGGAAGTGCTCACCATGGTGTAAGTATTGTACCTTTCAGACTTTTTGTTTGTCCAACGAAAACCAGTATTTGAGATTACTTATGCTTGGTTGTTATTGCTGCAGTGGAACTGGCAGACGATATTGATCGGAGCATCATTCTTGGCATTCCTTCTGGTTGCCAAGTACATCGTAAGATAAAATGTTACTTGTCCAGAATTTCATCTTGGTTGTCCTTGACCATATGTATGTGATGATCACACTGTTCCATTGGGACAATTCAGGGGAACAAGAATAAGAAGCTCTTCTGGGTCCCTGCAATCGCACCGCTCATTTCGGTGATTTTGTCGACCTTCTTCGTCTACATCACTCGTGCAGATAAGCATGGCGTCGCAATTGTAAGTCATTCTTCACTACTCGTAAGCCATCAGATAAGCAATAGTACAGTACTATCAAATTAGTTGAAGTAAACAATGAAGGTTATCACTGATTAATTGCAGGTCAAAAACATAAAGAAAGGCATCAATCCACCTTCAGCTAGCCTCATATACTTCACTGGCCCGTACGTGCTGAAAGGGTTCAGAATTGGAGTAGTAGCTGGAATGATAGGCCTAACGGTAACACAAACTTCATTACCTTAATTTGAGTTCCAAACCAGTTGCACGGAAAAACATTGCTAGGATAGCTAGCAATGTGTTAAAACTGATGCAAACTTTATCAGGAAGCAATTGCAATTGGAAGAACATTTGCTAGCCTGAAGGACTACCAACTAGATGGCAACAAGGAAATGGTGGCTCTAGGAACCATGAACGTTGTAGGTTCAATGACTTCTTGCTACATAGCCACAGGTAACTATTAATTCAGCTTAAAACAATTCATATCAAGTACAGTTGTAACATTCTGTGTGACAGAAGTTGTTCGATGCAGGCGGTTTCGCGCGATCAGCAGTTAATTGCATGGCTGGGTGCAAAACAGCAGCATCCAATGTTGTTATGTCAATTGTAGTACTGCTTACACTGGAGTTGATCACTCCATTGTTCAAGTACACGCCCAATGCCATCCTTTCTTCCATCATCATATCAGCAGTGATTGGCCTAATTGACTACGAGTCAGCCTACCTCATCTGGAAGGTTGATAAGTTGGATTTTGTGGCATGCTTGGGAGCATTCTTTGGAGTCGTATTCGCATCAGTGGAGTACGGCCTGCTCATTGCGGTGCGGATTAATTCCAACCATTTCTGTAATGTCACTTAGAAGAACTCCTTGTATAGTGGACGAAGTGCTCATTGTGGTTGAACTTGTGGAATAGGTTGCAATATCAGTTGCCAAAATTCTTCTCCAAGCAACACGGCCCAGAACAGCTTTGCTTGGTAACCTTCCAAGAACAACTATATACAACAACATTGAACAATACCCAGAAGCTACCAAGGTGCCAGGGGTGCTAATTGTTAGAGTGGACTCAGCTATCTACTTCTCGAACTCTAACTATGTTAAAGAGAGGTAAAAGGCTTATATGCAAAACTAAAGTATTTATATAAGTTACTGATATGGTTATTATTTTCATTGATACAGCTTCTTTTGACAAAATGAGATGAACCAAGGTTTTGAAATATACTTGAATAATTTGAGTTGATATGTGTAACTAGAAAAAAAAAGAACAAACAAGGTACTAGTATTATTAATTCAGTTCAGAAAAGGTACCTGTATTGCACTGGTTAAAAATTAACTAGGTGCATGTGATTATCATCATTCTTGTATATCTATTCCAACTGATTGTTTCTTCTTCTTTTGTGAAGTGGTGCAGTAATTATTAAAGTCATCTTTAAGAATCAGACACCGAGAGGTTATAGGATTAAATCCTGGAAAATCCACAAATAAACCCACCAGGTTTAGTAAGTGCGACTCGAACCGTGGACGTTAGCCACAAGACGTGTGCCATACTAGTTAGACAAGCTACTGGTCAGCCAGCTAATTGTTTCTCTATTAGGGAGAGAATTTTCTGTATGTTGAGGTTGCTACCAGAATCTGAACCAGAAAGTTAACTCACCTTACAAGGCAAAGATTACATTAGAAGCTCTTCTAGAACATGGCTAGGTGCAATTGTGTCATGTTTCAGTATTCTAATAGCAACATGTTGCAATTTTAATTTTTGTTGAAAAGAACGTTGCAATCTTAATTTAGCTAGAAGAAAATAACGCTTCACTTACCATCCAATTTTCAGAATCCTGAGGTGGCTGAGAGAAGAGGAACAACGACAACAGGAACAGAAGCTACCCGGAATTGAGTTTCTGATTGTTGATCTATCTCGTAAGAGCAAAGTGAATTTATTTTCTAGACAAAATACTGCAGAAAACTTTCATATACTTACAACTATGGGTTGACAATACTGATCTAACTCTTCAACAGCTGTAATTGACATCGACACAAGTGGAATCCACTCCTTGGAGGAGTTATTCAGAGCACTTGAAAAGCGCCAAATTCAGGTAAAACACCATAACTTCTAGTGTTAGAATTATACTACCAGCACCGATACTGATACTGCAAAACCCTTCAGTAAGAACTAGGGTGGCCAAATGGACGGCCCAGCCCAGCATGGGCCCATGTAGACACAGGTTCGTTTAGTCCGTTACTTAGATGGGCTGTGTAGTATTGGCACATGGGCTAAGACACTAACCCAAACACGATCCGATAGCCTCACGGGTCATACAGGGTCGGCCCGGGCACAGTTAACCTATCGGGCAAGTGTCGACCCATTAGCCTATTTGGTATGAATTTTTTTTAAAATGTAATGAAAATCTTAGAAAATATATAAAATGCAAAATAAAATTATATATAGTTATGAAATAAACTATATAAAATTCAAAAACTATAAAATAAAATCATATAAGTATTAAAAAATGAATAAGCCGTGTTGTGTTAGAACCAGTACTATTCCGGCTGGGCCAAGGTCTCGACCCAAGCACAGCATGGGTTATCGGGCTGGGCCAACATGGCCTGTTTAGGTGGTAGGCTGTGCCATGCCTGGCCAGGCCAACAGTGCCATGCTTCGGGCTGACCGGCTAGTACGGCTCATTTGACATCCTCTACTAAGAACAAATCCATGTCTGTCACTTACAGCTGATTCTTGCCAATCCCGGGCCGACAGTAATCCAGAAACTCCGCTCAGCGAAATTGACAGAACTCATTGGTGAAGACAAGATATTCCTGACAGTTTGCGACGCAGTGAAGAAATTTGCTCCAAAGGCGGCGGAGATTAATGCCTGAAGAAGATGCACCAAGTCATGTTCAGGGCCGAGCAAAGACAAGTTTTACCTATTCTTTTGCAAGCTCCATGTCTGCAAGTGCGATTTTGTAGAGCAGAGCAGCATGGAAGTAAATAACGTAGTTTGCAAAATGGTAATAAAGAATGTGTGCCGGGGTTGGAGCGCATCAGGTTATCCATCGTAACAAAAAAATGTTTGGGTTTTCAGTTTTTGCACCTGTATGGTTGTATCTGTTAGTATTTCCCCTTTCTTTGAAGCTTTACATTTGGCTCAGTGGTTTTATACAGTGCCTTGAAAGAGTTTGATTGCGGGACTATTCACTGAAATGGCACCATTACAAATTTTTTTCGAAATTAGCTCTCCCCACACCTATTTTTACAAATTTAACTTCCTCCGTGGACTTATCGAGTGTGGCAGGCGGCCGAACCACCCAAGTGCGGCATGTTGTGCACCATCTGTCATTAGCAGTTTAATTAGCAAGCACTAATTGAGATTAGCATTAATTAGTAAGTAGTAATTGAGATTAGCGAGCATTAATTGAGGACATGCCATGGATGGGTGGTTCGGCAGGTGCTGCCCTGCTTGGTAGATTTATAGAGAAGACTAGATTTATAAAAACAAATGCTCAATGGCTAATTTTGAAAAAAAATGCATTGGTGCCATTTCAGTGAACAGTTCTGATTGTAGAGTGACGTGTGGTGGAACTTGTGTGGGCAATTAGTTCAAAAGAGATGCTTGAGGATTTGCAAATTGTACCCTCGTGGCTCGTAAGATGAGTTTATCTTTGGATATCGGGTAGGTTCTTTTAGGTTATAGTTTTGGATTTTAGTTTATAGTTTTTGAATTATAACTGTTTGTGAGAGATAATACGTAGATAGAAACAACTACATGCGATTTTGATTAATATAGCTGAACTCGATGCAATGTCTACTATAACATACCTATAAACATCGTCTTAAAAAGATACATCATTTAAAAATTAATTACTTTATTAGTAAGTCAAAACTACAGTGGAGTTGGACTCACCAATCACACATGGGGGGTACTTGACAAACATTTATTACTAGCTACCTCTTGCTACGGGACATGCACGTGCTCTCTGATAGGGATAGCGACAAGAAGCATGCATACTGCTTGCTCGCCTACAACAGTGAAGCATAGAGGTAATGTAGTCGATCAGGATTAGCGGAGCTACGAATCGACGGTCGCCGCAGCCGGCCCGTCACGACGAACCGATCAAGTCGCTGCCGGCCGTGCCGCCATACGGCAGCCTGCATCAGGAGTAGGAGCCGTGGGAAGCAGCCGCCCGCGTGCCACCGGCTGCCACGCTTCCTACCAAGCAGCCGCTTTCCACCGGGTTCGTGCGCCGCGAACGCGTTGGTAGGCGGGCCGCGCTCAGATTTTGGGCTGAGATTTTCAGCTAAAAATGGGTTCGGTTGGGCCAAACCTTGCAAATATACGCTCTCGTTGAACCTAGAGCCCTGACCTGCGTATCTCCTCCCCTGCGGGAAATCCCTTGGCCACCGCCTCCCCACATCTCCCTCCGCCCTACTCCCATGACATGAGCCATGAGATCCCCCGCCGCCGCCGCCTCCTTCCCGCATGGCGCCGCCCCTCCCGTCGCCTACTCCTCGCCTCCGCCCCCTCTCGCTCCTCCCACGCACCGCACCCCTCAGGCCGCTCCTCCCTCCCCTCCTCTCCGCCGCCGTCTCCGCCTTCTCCTCTTCCTCTCGAGAGCGGAGTGGGCTGGGATCTGAGCAGCCACGGCCCGGAGTCCCCGGTGGTAGCCGCAGCCGGAGGTGGCAGCCGGAGCAGCCGCACGGCTCCCTGATTATGCGCGCGCACCGGAATCTGGCGCAGCCGGATTGGCACCGGAGCACCTTGCTCGCCGCTCTCACGCCGGCGCAGGCCGCCTCCGTGGCAACCTCGTACCCGGTCGCAGCCCGCGCGCTTGAGCTCCTGCTCTTCCTCTCGCGGGAGCATTCACACAAATACCTGCCTGGCACGTTCGCCGGGCTCGCCATGCGCCTTCTGGAATCCCGCGAGTACGCTGCCGCGGGACGCGCTCGCATCCACATGATCAAGTCCTGCCGCAGCAAGGCGGCGATGATGCGTTGGATGAGTTACTTGGATATGCTCAGCCAAAGAGGGCTCAAGATGGGCCTTTTCGCGTATAGCGCCCTGTTGATCCATCTGAGCAGGCTCGAAATGACTAAAACTGTCATGGACAGGTACCACCAGATGCTCAGCGAGGGTGTGCAACCAAATTTACTTATCTATAATGCCGCTATCAATGTGTTGTGCAAGGATGGCAATGTCAGGGATGCAGAGTCAATCATGAAGAAGGTGTTCGAGTCTGGGATGAAGCCTGACACATTCACCTACACGTCGATGATTCTTGGGTATTGTAGGAACCATGACCTGGATTCAGCATTTGAGGTTTTCAATCGGATGGGTAAGGAGGGCTGTGAGCCAAACACCGCAACATACTCGACACTAGTCAACGGGCTCTGCTATAGTGGGAGGGTGAATGATGCATTGGATTTGATTAGGGAGATGACACACCGTGGTGTTCTGCCGACAATGTACACTTTTACTGTCCCTATTGTTGCATTGTGTGACATAGGGTGCAATGAAGATGCCTGGAAACTGTTTGTCGATATGAAAAAGAAGGGATGCCAGCCAAATGTGTATACATACACAGCACTTATAAGTGGGCTGTGTGTGTCGGGGATGCTCAAGGTGGCGATTGGACTGTTTCATAGGATGTCTAGAGATGGTGTGCTCCCTAATACAGTGACGTATAATGCTTTGATAAACATTCTGGTGGAGAACAGGAGGATTGAATCTGCATTTGTTGTTTTTAATATGATGGAGAGACATGGTTGTTCACTGAACACCAGGACATACAATGAAATGATCAAGGGCTATGTCATTATTGGTGATACCGAGAAGGCGATGTTAATGCTGACCAATATGTTGAAGGGAGGACATTCAGCTAATCTCGTGACGTACAACACCATCATCAAAGGATACTGTGACTCAGGAAATACTACAAGTGCTCTTAGGATTCTAGAGCTTATGAAGGCTAATGGGTGTGAACCCGATGAGTGGTCATACACTGAACTGATTTGTGGTTTTTGCAAGATAAATAAAATGGAATTGGCTTCTGGAATGTTCAATGAAATGGTAGATCATGGCTTATGCCCAAATGAAGTTACCTACACTGCACTCATAAATGGATACTGCAAGAATGAGAAACTGGACTGTGCAACAGCGATGTTGGAACACATGAAGAAAAGTGGTTGCAGACCGAATGTTCAGACTTACAATGTTCTAATCCATAGTCTGACTAAGCAGAATAATTTTTCTGGCGCAGAGGAACTATGTAAAGTGATGCTTGAAGAAAAGATATTTCCAAATGTAATCACTTACACTGCAATGATTGATGGGCTGTGCAAAAATGGTGCCACATCTTTGGCTCTTGAAATGTTCAACAAAATGGCTGAACAGAGCTGTTTGCCTAATCTGCATACTTACAGTTCTCTTATCCATGCTCTGGGTCAAGAAGGCAAGGTAGAGGAAGCTGAGGAATTGTTTTCACAATTGGAGAGGCAAGGACTTGTTCCAGATGAAGTTACTTATGTTAAGATGATTGAAGCATATATAATGTCAGGCAAAGTTGATTGTGCCTTCGATTTTCTGGGCAAAATGATAAATGCTGGATGCCAACCAACCTTGTGGACATATGGTGTTTTGATTAAAGGCTTGCAAAATGAGTACCTGTTAGTGGACCAGAAACTTGCGGCCTTGCCAGATGCAGTCTCAAACTGTTGTTTTGATGCTGTTTCCGTCTTGTCTGCAAAGTTGGCAGATCTAGATTCTGACCTATCTATTCAGTTGTACAACGCAATCCTGTCTAGCTTAAGTACAAGTGGGAGATGGTTTGAGGCTAATGAGCTGTACAGAAGCATGGTTGGTCAGGGTTTATGTCCGAACCAGGAGGCATACAATTCCTTATTGCTTTCACTTTTGAGAGCCCTGAAAGTTGACCTTGCTATGGATGTATTTAAATGTATGTCTGCTCAACGTTGTGAGCTCCACCTTGCTGGTTACAAAGCACTTATATGTGCATTATGCCAATTACACAGAAGGAAAGAAGCCCAAATTATTTTTGAAAACATGCTCACGAGGACTTGGAATCCTGATGACGTTGTATGGACTGTGCTCATTGATGGACTGCTTGGAGCCGGATACAAAGACTTGTGCATGGAATTTCTGCACATCATGGAAACAAATCATTGCATGCCTAGTTTCCAGACGTACATTATTTTAGCAAGGGAGGCATCGAAAGGGTAGCATTCATCAGAATCTGCTGGAGTTCAGGCACTGCAGCAATTTGTGGATGTTCTTGTGATATCTTTCCACCTAAGCACCTACAGTAAGCGGATGGCTTGAGGGAAGTCTTTGATGTTCTGCTATTTCCTTTTGCTGAAGGACTATTTGTTATTTTCAGTTGATCCTGATCAAATTCATATATCTGCACATGGTGAGCTGGAGGGTGTTTGACGTTACAATATATCATTATTTTTTGTTTTTTAATGATTCACTGACCTGCTCCTCATTCCAGGCAATGATTTGAAGCATCGTTGATGATATACACTATACTGTGAACAAATGGGATTGTTGGCATCTACATTATAGTGAATAAAGATACAGAACTGTTTTGCAGAAAGGTGGAATATTGAAGATAGAATCCACATTCAGGTAAATTTCTGGCCTCTTAACTACCGAAAGTTAGAATTTAAGATCATGCTTGGATAAGTTAGATATCAGTTCTGTGGTGAACAAAATTCGAGTTTGAGCTTCCGCTGTAGGAGTGAAAAAAGTGAATGCAACTGAACCAAATTAAAAACATTTGGTCAGAAGGTTACTGCTCTCATGGATGCCAATGAACTAATAACTGCATGATTAAAGGCAATAATTATCAGCCACTTGGATAAGGCCATTTGAGCTCAAACTCAGCAACTGATATGCCTTTCATTAGTTCAGACTCCTTCACGAGATTGTCCTGTTCAGTTTTGGAGTGCTTTACTAATTCTGATTCTGTCTCCCTGGTATTTTTTGTATATTCTGTTCAATCTCTTCATTGACCTAATTCATGGAATAACCGAGAAAGGTATATCATAGTTAGCCTCATAAGAACTGAAAATATCAAAAATTCAACAAGCTAATAACATGTTGTGGGTCTTGGCTCTGGATCTTAGGTTGTATGGGTGGATAGGTGGGATCTGGACTTCAGACTACCGGCTGGGCACTTCCTTCCTTGCCGTGGCTGAAACCCAGCTTAAGACTTAGGGTTTAGGGAGATAGAAGATACTTTTATTTCTTTCTTACCCCTGCCAAACCGCAGGAGGTAACATATATATTACAATAGCCGAATCCTTATCCCAATCGGCTAGGACTCTTCTAACTAATACCAATTAAAAAAGACTTCCCTAATCTTTATAAACCTTCCTAGAAGAGACACCAGGCTGAATCCGAACAGGACTTTGCTAGTTCTTGTTGGATCCGGAGACCTTTTTGGACCTCCTGCCATAATGTTTTCCCCAATAGACATCTATAACATTTCCCCCTCCCGAGGAAACAGCTTGTCCTCGAGCTAAAAGTCTGGATATTGGTGTTTGAATTCTGGAAGAGAAATCCAGGAGGATTCAGAGGCGGGTTGGCCAACGCATTGCACAATAATCTCCCATTTGTCCTTGTGAAGACGCAAAGACACAATTGTTGAAGGAGTAGGGATAACACAACCATTAAGGATTGCTGGAAGAGTTGGAGGGGTTGATGGAGGACAACCCACAAATTTCTTCAAGAGGGCCACGTGAAAAACATTGTGGATACGAGCAGCCGGAGGAAGCTGAAGCTTGTAAGCAACTTAGCCAGTGTGAGCCATGATTTGATATGGACCGTAGTATTTGGGTGAAAGTTTGGACAATTTGGATGTAATGCCGACAGCTTGCCGGTGATGAAGCTTGAGTAAAACCCATTGGCCTACGTTGAATTCAGCTTCACGGTGATGTTCATCATAAAAATCATGTGCTGCTGAGCTTGCAATAAACGCTCTCAAATGTCAGCCAGGAATTCATCTCGAGAGCGTAAAGTGGTGTCAGGAACCATCATTGTATGGAATAATGGCAGGTGGAGGTCGACCATACACCACCTAAAACGGCGTAGTCTTTAAAGCTGAATGATATGAAGTGTTGTAGCAGAATTCTGCCCACGAAAGCCAGCAAACCCAATGACGCGGATGATCCCCCCACTAAGACAACAGAGGTACATTTCAATTGTGCGATTGACTACCTCACTTTGACTATCGGCTTGTGGGTGGAAGGCTAATGTCATATCTAGAGATACCCCTGCCAATAGAAATAGCTCCTTTCAAAATGACTAGTGAAGATTGTATCTCGATCACTGACAATAGACTCTTGGAACCCATAGAGCTGAACAATGGCATCGTAGAAGGCATGAGCCACCGAGTGAGTTATGTAAGGATGGGCCAATGGCACAAAGTGAGAGAATCTGCCCATGACTGTCAGGATAGCCGATTTTCCATGGACCCGAGGGAATCCATCGGTAAAATCCATAGAGATGTGAGACCAAATCTGAGATGACCAGTAGCATGGGCTGCTGAAATAATATGCTGAACACAAGGGGATGAAGCTGGCACAAAAATCTGGCCACAGTAAAGAAATAAGTCGTCCACAAAGGTCCATTTGGTGGGCAGATCTTGAGCAGCCCATTGGGAATGTAATGTTTGATATTCTGGCAAAGAACAGACCTCCTTTTTGTGTTGCTCCAGCAATGGAAAGGAAGGAATAGATATGGCCAAAAGGGACGTGTGCTCATCTTTGCAAGATAACGCATCAGCGACAGTATTTGACTTGCCCGGTTTGAACTCAATCTGAAAATCAAACTCAAAGAGTTTGCTGACCCAGTGATGTTGCGGAATTGTGGTCAAACGCTGATCGAAAAGGAACTTCAGAATATAATGATCGGTGCGGACAATGAATGGTTTGCCCCAAAGATAATGCCGCTAGTGGCGCATCGCCTTGACTAGGCCTATGAGTTCGCGCTCATATGCGGCTAATTTGGCATGGTGAGGCTGAATAGCTCAGTTGAAGAATGCAATGGGTTGTGAGCCCTGATGGAGAACAGCCCCAAATCCACTTCTTGAAGCATCACATTCAACAATGAATGGGGAAGAAAAGTCTGGTAGTGCGAGGAAGGATGGTGACCAAAGTGCTTCTTAAGAGCAGAAAAAGCTGCAGCTGCCTCATTAGACCAACAGAACCCTTCCCGGGACAGTAATTTGGTTAGTGGGGCTGCCATGGAGCCAAAATTACATATAAACTTCCGATAATAACCTATGATGCATGGACACAGATACGTCGACACGACACGGCAATTCGCCGTTTTCCCAAAAATACCGATACGGCGACACGGCTATATATATTTAAATAATATATATATATATATATATATATATATATATATATATATATATATATATATATATATATATGTGTGTGTGTGTGTGTGTGTGTGTATTATTTTCTATGTTTCCACATGCTTATTAAACTGAAATAATGTAAATTGTAAACTTGTAATTTGTAAAGTGTATACTCGGAATATGTACCTCATGAATTGTTTTGTTAATCCTGACGACAATTGTTGATGTGAATACCATTTCTAGAAATAAGAATTCTATTAATCTGGGAGGCAGCAGCGGGGACGCCGGGGAGATGTAGTCAGCGGCGAGATGCGGGAGCCGGCGAGCAGAGGAGATGCGAGTAAGGAGATGGAGGCGGTGGTGAGATGCAGGAGCCGGCGAGGTGCGGGAGCTGGCAGGCAGAGATGCGAGTGAGGAGATGGAGGCGGCGATGAGATGCGGGAGCCGGCGGGTGGTGGCGAGGTGTGGGAGCCGGTGGGCGGCGGCGAGGTGTAGGAGCCGGCGGGCGGCGGCGCGAGCGGGCGATGCGGAGAAGCACGAGCGGCCGATGGGAATGAGGCTCTCGGGAGGAATCGGTGCGGCAACCGTCGGGTTAGGGCAGGCACGGTATGGGCCGGCCTGGGCCGGCCCTGTCCTGGGCTATTCCTGGGCCGGCTGTGTCCGACTCGCATAATTACTGTGTCCGACACGTGTCGACAATTTTAATTATTAAAATTAATTCTGAAATTGGCCGATACGTTGCCGACACGTGTCCGAGATGTGTCCGTGTCCGACACGTGTCGGAGTCGGACACGGATACGGCGGTTTTGACACGTGTCCGTGCTACAAAGATAATAACCATCTAGCCCCAAGAATCCTCTCGGCTGCCGGGGAGAGTTAGGAACTGGCCACTGTCTAATGTCTTGGACTTTGGATTGATCCATAGAAACCCCTGTTGCGGATATGACATGCCCTAGGTAGGGAACTGAAGATGTTCCAAAAGAGCATTTGATTTCTTGAGAAATATTTGATTATGACGAAGAAGGGAAAAGATAGCTTGCAAATGGCACAAGTGCTTAGACCAGGAGGAGCTGTAGACAAGTATATCATCAAAGAAGACCAAGGCGAATTTTGAAAGATATGGTTTGAGAATGGCATTCATGACTGCTTGAAAGGTATCTGGTGCTGTAGAGAGGCTGAAGAGTAAGACCAAGTATTCAAAGAGGCGTTGGTGAGTCCTGAAGGCTGTCATATGAATATCATCTGGGTGCATTTGAATCTGGTGATAGCCTGCTTGTAAATCCAGCTTGGTAAAGAAGGTGGCACCTTTTAGTTCATCCAATAGCTCATCCACTATTGGGATGGGGAATCGATCCTTAATGGTCTGAGCATTGAGAGCCCTATAATCCACACAAAGACGCCATGAATCATCCCTTTTTTTTGACCAAAATCACTGGCGAATTGAAAGGGGAATTACTGGGACGAATAATCCCTTGGGCTAACATCTTGGCACACTGTCGTTCGATCTCGTGTTTGTGATGGTGAGGGTAGCGATATGGTCGGACAACCACTGGTTTGGAACCCAGCAGAAGATGAATTCTATGGTCATGTAACCGTTTTGGTGGTAATCCAAACGGAGTACTGAAGTTATTTTCAAAATCTGTTAACAGGGCCGGCAGTAGAGAGTGAGTAGGCTCCTCAATAGTGAGGAGTCGAGCTGCTGGTCGGGTAGGTATGCCCAAGAGATTGACCTCATGGCCCATGTACCAGAAAGACGTTGAAAAGGTAGAGAAATCCCATAAGATCGGCCCCAATGTTCGCAGCCATTGGACTCCCAAAATCAAGTCAAAGCCATGAAGGGATAAGGTGTAGCAAGTGATGGAGAATGCTTCTTGATCAATGGTGAGTGGCAAGGATTGACAGATGCCTGGGCAAGACAGCCTTTTGCTGTTAGCTACAACCACTTGAATACTAGCTTGGTCTTGAAGAGGAACCACTGCCAATTGGGTTGCCTCCACACTGATGAAGTTGTGTGTCGAGCCGGAGTCCACTAATGCGCAAAATTTGTGGTGATTGATAAGGACTGTGAGCTGCATGGTGTTGCCAGTTGAGATTCCTGTTAGCGCATGGAGGGAAACCTGAGGAGTAGCAGCTTCATTGTCAACAGCTGGTATGTCATCTTCCTCCAAGATTTCTATCCAATATAAACGCTTGCAACGGTGGCCTTGGGTAAATTGATCATCACAGTTAAAACAAAGACCCTTCTGGCGGTGCTCTGCCATCTCAGATGGTGTCAGATGTCGGAAAGATCATTGTGGTTGTGTAGATGATGGAGGTGGTAAAGTGAGGATCTCTGGAGGTTTGGACAACAGAGGGGTTGCCCGCTATGCTGTAGGCTGCAATGATCCAGAAGCTGATGACTGAGACGGTGTCGTTCTAAACAACATCCTGGCACTGTATAATAGTTTGTAATGACACACTGCTGCCTTGGCCACACTGACTGCTGTGGCTAACGAGGAGGGGTTCTGGAGCTCAACATCAGCCTTGATTAAATCCCTCAGACTAGCCAAAAACAAGCCCACGTCATGCTCCGGAGAAAGATTGTCAGCACGACAAAGTACTTTATAGAATTCTTGAGCATACACCTCGATGGACCCTGTCTGACGAAGAAGAGCCAATTCTGAAACCGGGTTAGATCGAAAAGGTGGACCAAAATGCAGCATATAGGAGTTTTGGAATTGAGGCAATGTGGGAATTCCTTCCGTGTGTTCCATCTTGTAGTACCATTGTTGAGCAATGCTGGTCATGTGATAGGTAGCAAGCCAAACCTTTTCTTCCTCGAGGGTGCAATGGCTGCGAAAGAATTGCTTGTAGCAAGAAAGCCACTCCAGAGGGTCGGATGAACCATCAAACAGTGGAAAGTCGACTTTGTAGAATCGATCCGGAGATGGAGTTTCCACGTGCTCAGATGGTAGGCGACTTGCAGAAGATGTTGCAGAATTGCTAAGTATAGAGGGCAGGGCGACTCGTCCTTCAAGTTCCATTACGGTTGTCTGAAGTTGTTCATTGGCTGTAGATTGTCTGAAGGTGATTCATTGGCTGTAGATTGCTCCTCTTGACGCTTCAACACCTTGCCGAGTAACCTTCAATTCGCGCAGCTCTGTGGAGATGTGATCGTCAGCCATGGAATCTGATACCAATCTGTTGTGGGTCTTGGCTCTGGATCTAGGTTGTATGGGTGGATAGGTGGGATCTGGACTTCAGACTGCCGGCTGGGCGCTTCTTGCCTTGCCGTGGCTGAAACCCAGCTTAAGACTTAGGGTTTAGGGAGATAGAAGATACTTTTATTTCCTTCTTACCCCTGCCAAACTGCAGGAGGTAATATATATATTACAATAGCCAAATCCTTATCCCAGTCGGCTAGGACTCTTCTAACTAATACCAATTATAAAAGACTTCCCTAATCTTTATAAACCTTCCCAGAAGAGACACCAGGCCGAATCCGAACAGGACTTTGCTAGTTCTTGTTTTATTCGGAGACCTTTTTGGACCTCCTGCCATAATGTTTTTCCCAATAGACATCTATAGCATAGCATGAATCAGTACATAGAAATTCAACTCTTCACACATAGGTATATAAAAACGTTGCCAGTCTACAGCCAGAGGGGTATATTTTCTTTAATAGAAACAATACAATAGATTAATAGGTACCACATCAATCATCATTACATCATATTAATCTCACATTCTTGTTGCTTCTGTCAAACATTGAAATTGAAGATAAATTCTGTAGCAAGAAGGCACAGAAACGTGATACTGTCTGAACTATAGTTGTCTACTGAGAAGTTTTGTGAACTAGAGAATAGACAGATACACGTACTTTTTTATTGAGAAAGATCTCAGTATATAGACTGTGTTATGCTGCATATTTTCCGATGTACTATCGCTTTGTAAGATAAGGATATCCACTTGGCATGTTATCTAGCTGTTCTAGTGGATTGTAGACTCGCAGCAAAGATTGTTATCACAGAGACTTGTCTCTAATTCGGTAAGAACAATTCTGTTAGATTCAATTAAATGGTTGGAAGTTTAAAAGATAAATCCGATTTCTGATATGTCATCCATTTTGTATATACAATCACCATCTAATATAGCATTTTTCACGGAATATGATAAGAAATTCAGGTAGTGGTAGTTATAGTGATACTATCATATTTATGTGTGAGTTTTCCTCCAACGAGCTTACTGTGTAGCATCATGTTTTCTCTTATTTTGTGTTATTTTCAAGAATTATCTAGACATAGAGTTGACCTTATTCCACTTTGCATTGGAGGATTTTTTGCAGGATAAGCTCATACACAACATGGTTGTAGACAATGAAAACTTCTTTTTCGAGTTAGGCCACTGATTCGTCCTCACACAGAACACCAAGTTGCCAATCCCTCAGGAAACTTACTTTCTAATGGGAGAGCATGTTTTTTAAAAGCCGCTCTTCAGAAGCTTTGCCAACCTGGTGGAATAGACTACAAGGTAGTAGTTAACCCTGAAATTTTGCTTCAGCAATGTTAACCCCATATAGCTGCATGTTACATTATGCGAGGCTCGGTCTTCATTCAAACATTCAATTGACATTGGGTTGTACAGATCATTTATTTTACATGTTTGCCTACCCAATTGAACAGCTAATCTTACAAAATAAAATCTATATTTTTCAGAATTTGCCACTCGAAGTCACCAATTGTTGGTGTTTTAGTAAATGCCACTCTGTTTCTCGCCGATATGGGGCCACATGTCAGTGAAACAATGGAGTGGCATATCCTGAAATGTCAGTGATTAGAGCAGAAAAACCTCAATTTTCCCCAAAACAAAATAGGTGTAGCAAAGCGATCATTCTGCCAGTAATCCAAGCAATTGGCATTTTCATTAAGTATTTAGGAAGCAAATGCTTTGCCTTCTAAGTCTTAACACCTATATTCCTTGAATTTCCTGTACTTGTCGATGGGAACATATATCAAGAATTGCATCCTTGTGGGATAATCATGCATTTATTTGCACCTTAGTTGCTACTCATTGATTCGTTCAATCTTTTAGGAGCTAATGGTGATATATATTTTCCTTGATGTGTATCTTAGTTAAGTTATTGTCTTTTCTTCACTACGTCCAATTATTCTCCTTCCCATTGATTAATCTACTGCAAACCTAAATATTTTTGTTTAACATAAAATAATTGAGTACCCTTTGTATTTGTTTTCATGCATATTGTAACCTTTAGATTAATTATGAGTTAACCTTGCGTAAAATAATTAACTAATCATAGAATTGAACGAAATCTATGTTTTATCGTGAACTTGCCGCGTTTGCTTATAGTTAAATTTCTAGCGGTAATTGTTTGATGAGCATTTTTGTGATTAGAAAATATACCTGTCTAGAACACATTTTATTATACTTGTGAGTGGTGGTCGGCATCGCCATGGCGTTGCCTAGTCGACGATATGTCGTCCAGTCGGCCAGTAGTGGACGACAGGGCTGCTCGCCTCAACTGGCAGCGGTTTGGAAGAGAAGGGGCTCAGATTTGGCTTTTGGGTGACCTGAGAGAGAGCGGGAGAGATGGCTCAGGCCTGGGAGAACCCGAGCCACCGCCACCGCCCGTCCGTCGTTGACCGTCTCTAGCTCGCATCCGCCGCCGCCGCCCGGAGCACATCGTCGCCTCCCTGCCTTCCGCCTCCACCTCGTGATTACTCCTCTCCCTCTCCTTTCTTCTTTGTTGCTCCCTCTCCCCTACTCTTTCCTCTGTTCCACTGCTCTGCTTTGCCACTTGCCTCTCTGCTCTGCTACTGGAGGTGGCGTCTTGGTGGTATTATTAGGGCATGGGAGGAGGGAGGGGACGACCAGGGATCCAAATACCGGCGGTAACCGGCCGGTTACCGCCGGTAACCGGTTTTACCGGTGCCGACCGGGAGAAAAAAAACCGCCGGTTTTTTATTTAATTCAAATTTAAACTTTTGAATGTAAAAATTAGTTTATCAAATGATATTTACATTATTTAGCAATAATAAAATGTATTAGGAAGATGCATGCACTTTCCGTGCTTGATTTCATACTTTTTTCCATGAATGTATTAGGAATTTTCAAATTTTGAATGTAAAAGTTAGTTTTCCTAATGATATTTATATTGTGTAACACTAACTTAGCATCCTATTTCCACAATCATCAAAACCTAGATGATAAACACTCTTCAGAAGGCACACTGAAAGATTACAGTTGGAGCATTGAAGTATTAATGCTAAATAATATTTATCAATGTTAAGGGTGTAAGTGATGCAATCCTAATCCGTCAACTTTGGAGATAAGTATGCATCAATCTGAATACTTTTAGTTGTCATGTATCTCAATTACTTTTGGCCTCATAGTTACAAGAAAATGCTTCAAGAAGGGATTAGTTTGATGTAGTCTTATGCGGGTTTTACTTGTTATAAAAAACTTAAGCTTTTGGCAAAATGTCCACCCATAACTTTCAATTTACGGCAACAAAAGTGGAGCTCCAACTTCCATACTCATTCCACCGGTTTTTCCGGTTTTCTCACCGGTAAAACCGGTAACCGGTCCGTAACCGGCCGGTTACCGGACGCCTCCCGCCCCGCCAAAAAAAATTCGTTTGCTAAATTTCATCCGGTTTTAAACCGGGATTTCCGGTTACCGCGCGGTAACCGGCCGGTTACCGGTACCGCCCGACGGCCGGGATTCGCCTCGGTACCGGTTTTTCGATCCTTGGGGACGACTTAGATGGGCCTTTGGGCTTTAGTGAGGTTGTGGGCTGAGTGGGTAGTGGCCCATCTGTCATCTATTCTTCCTATTTTCTTTGTTATGTGTGTGTTATATGTGCTGATATTGGCCAATATACCTCATCGTCTAATCTCCGTCTAGGCGGGCGCCTAGGTGCCTAGACGTCCTGGTGCCATGGGGTTGTGGCGACTGGCTGGAGCGCTGTGACAACCATGGTGGTGGTCATCCTTGCTATCGTGATAATATTGTATACCAGTTTTTGTGCTAAATATCCAAAATCATTTCTAATTAAATGCCAGTTGGTTACAGCTGTTCAGTGTCAGATTTTCCAAACTGTAGTCTGATTTTGTTCTGCAAGTTGAATAGATATTGGATGTTCGCAATTTCTGCCATAATCATTGTGGACATTTGTTTGGATGAATCATGCATTACTGTAACGCCTCTCATTCTCTGTAAGTCTTAGCCCTATTCTAGGTGGTAAATCAGGGGACCCTTGAGGCCTTGATTGTTGTAATCATTTGGATTGTGTTTTAACCTTTGCAGCTTTGCTAGTCTTTTCAGTAGCCATATCTTTTTGTATGGTGTTAGGAAGGTGGTTTTTGCTTCACACGTATTCAATACCTTGCCCCTAACATCACAATGGAATTAGTAGTCTAGTAGTTCATAATGCTGCAAGAGCCTTTCTAACTTCTATGTGCCTCTTCTATTTGGTCTATGTTATTTGTACAAATGTAACTTTGAACAAACACAATGGGACTAGCTAAGTAGCTATCTTGTAGACTAGTAGCCGTTTGTATTTCGTATATGTAATTATGATTTTACAATAGAGAAAGGGATTGCACATGGAATTGTAGTTCATACTGCAAAGTCCATACATTTCTTCAGTTCCTTTACCTGGACCGTACTTAAAACTTAAATGCTGGGAAATGTTTGGTTCTGCTCTGTTAATTCTTTTTTTAAGAAAAAAAAGCACCAAGCTCATCAGATACCATGTGATATTCTCTTTGATGTTATTTTCAGAAATTTTTTAAATGGGCTTACTAGAGGAATTTCATAATGCATAGGGGTGTGTAAAACAAGGGATGCCCAAATTGTTTACCAAAATCAAACATGACTTATTGACCTCCATTGCAGTTCGCATATTCTCATGTTAGGCTCTTACTGCTACCCAGATATGCATGTCTATTTATTCCCCTAAAAAGAAAACATGTTCTCAATTGTAAATATACATCAACCATTGCCGCTACGATTGTTATCTAGCCATCTCCTTGTTTGAGCCTTTATAAGTGTACGCGCATGCTCTTGGTCTTGTCAATTAGTTAGGCATCTTCTGGAATCTGAATGGAACTATGTGGTTTTATTTGGGACAGTACCTTTGTGCATTTTCTGGCAATCACGTGCCAGTTTGTGATGTGATTGTGTGTGTGTGTGTGTGTGTGTAACTTTTCTTTCTTTCTACATGTTAATATTATCTCCTCAAGACAATTTGCCTCGCACCACCTGTTCAAGTTTTGAAACAGTAAACTGTTTATGGGATTTATTTTATTACTATTTTCTGAGGTATGGTATCGTCTATGCTTCAGAATTCAGAAGAGGCCGAGGTCAACATACTCAAAACTTCAGATATATACATGGAAGACACCTGATTTGCTATCTGGACTATCGGGGTAGCTACCCATGAATCGACAACCGTCCATGCTATCCCGAGATTCGCGTGGTTGGCGTCCCGCAGCTGAGATGATCACCTAGGTTAGTGCCGTAATGTAGAAATCGGATGTGTCATTTGTGGTGGTAGCCATGGAATCTCGGCAGTTCAGGCTGTCAGCTTCGATGTAGCAGCCATCTTGGATAAAAGTTACCCCTTAACTTTTTGGTTGAAGGCGTCTTCTTTCTGCTGCTGAGTGTGCTTCAAAAGTACTGGAGGGTTTTCACCCCATAGCAGGCCTGTTGCGCGCTTTGAAGTAAAGGCGGGAAGGCCAAGATAGGGGGAGATCGTACTCTCCCTAGTTGTTGCAGCAAGCATGATTCTGCAGCTGCCTGGTGGCATCTACTTGCCGAACCGAAACAAAAACAATTATCTCAGGAGACGGTGCTTCAGCCCGCCATATTACTTAAGGTCCAAGGCAGGTTCTGGTCTAGGAAAAATTTTATTGGGTAACGGTGGCATAGCTGAGTTTGTGTAACAAACGAACCAGAGACTTGACACGTAGCATGAGTACTGAAGCAAATATTGTCAGCACTGTAGCAAACACTGTAGACCACAGAAACCAGGGAAATCTCCCCCAGAAACTTTTGCTACAGTATTTCTGTGCTGCAGTGTTTGCTAAGCGCTGTGCGTGTGTCACCACCTGATTGGCTCATTACATAAGCTCAGCTATGCCACTGTTACACAATAAAATTTCTTCTCCCCAAGGCCTTGGCCCTCAGGTATCCTAGACGACGACGACGGCCTTGACGAGAATGGCGGTGCGGTCCCTCCTACGCACGGCCAAGCAGTTCTCGGAGTATAACATCCGTGAGTAAATGCACCGCGGCGTCACGTACGCCTTCAACAAGAATTGAGCCACGGCGGTGTCCGGAAAAGCAATCGGAGGTGGCGAAGCGGCAAGTGGTGGTGTACTCGTTGTATGCACCCATTGCCAAGAGCATCATGGTGCTCAAGCAGCAGTATATGTGGATGTAGTAGGGAGTGTTGGAACTAATCTTGACTCATGCTAATTGTGTTGGACGTGGTCGAAGCTGCAGTCGCAAACATGGTCGAAGCTGCAGGCGAAGGCGTGGTCGAAACAGCAGTTGTGATCGTGGTTGAAGTGTAAGTGGTCGTAGGAGTCATTTTGTTTGTGGTCGTAGGTCTGAATCATGGTTGAAGCCATAATTAGAGTCGTGTATTCGAGTCGTACTCGTAAGAGTACTGTAGCAGGGAGTAATCGTAAGTCGTAGGAGAACTTGTATTCATAGGTGTGGTCAAGAAGCCATGGTTGAAGCTGGTGGTCGCAGCTAGGTGTCTGAGTAACGGCTGAGTCAATGAGTTGGCCAAATCTTTCGGGTAGTACGCGATGTGCGCAAGTCGTGGAGTCATGGTGCGTAGTGTGCGCAAGTCGTGGAGTGATCCGGTGAACAAAGTATCTATTTATATCTTTGTAATCAGCCTGTTGAAAAAAGCGGTGAATAATAGAGAAAAGTGAAATACGACGCAAGTCGAGTTCACGTCGGAAAATTACTCTCTTGCTCATCGTCTTTCTCGTGTAGTGTAGTGTATGTCTACGGATAAATCAAGTGTGATTTTTGTGTTGAGTTCTACCAGGAGGGTTACAGCGATCTGACGCCATTAAAAATGATCTGGTATTATGTTTGCTGTATAATTGTCATGGCATGGTTGCTTTGTGTTCAATATATTAGTGAATTTTACGATCATGAACTATTCTTATGTTTCACACATCATTACCTGCAAAGCGATGTGCTTGGTGGGGCCTTGCGTTATCGCACAACCTCGTATGGTCCTGGCTTTGTATGTGACTTCTCGCTTGCACTATGCACGCTATTGATCGACGCTAAGCACAGTGCCGAATCGATAATGTTGCATTGGAGTTTACTGCAGCACTCATTAGCTGTTCGCTGAAATGAAATGCTGCAGTGACATCCTCGGTTACAAAACCAAAACCATACTAAATTGCTTTTGGTTTGAGCTGCTTGTTTTTGTGGTGTGAGAAGTAGAATACATTGCTTTTGTACCGGCTGCCGTATTTCAGATTTGCTAAAGTGTTTCATGCCATGTGTCAGTCTTTGATTCGCTCGTTCCACAAAGCCAGCTGTATCACCGGTACATAATAAAATTTTTACTCGTACAGAGCCGTGAAAAGGTGGGAATAGGGAGCTAAGCTTGTCCACTTTCCCGTTTCGTGGGTTGCTGCAAGCAGTGGCGGAGGACGGGAAAAAAATGAGGTGGGGCGGATCGAAAGCAATACCCTCCAACCTGGATCGAGTCGAACAGAGATCATGGTACGGTTTGCATCACCTGGATCGCATCGAGTGGAGGAGGAGGCCAATGGTGGCCTCGTAGATGGCGGCGGGGTCGCCGCAACCGCGGCGGCCGGAGCCAGAGAGGGACCCCCGGAGCGCGGCGTCCTTGGACCGGAGGATGGCGAGCTCCTTGAGCTGGCGCAGCGTGCGGGAGCGCCGGGCCAGGAATCGGCAGAAGTGCGCCTGGATCGTCCGCGCCGCGAGTTCCCTCGCCGATGACGGCCCCGCGTGCGCGCGCCGCGGTGGCGGCGAGGGCGGGGGCTCTTGGTGTGCGGCAGCGCGGTGCGGACGAGGCTGGTGCGGCGGTACCGGAAGGGAGGGGAAGCAGTGTGGGAGGGTGGACTCGAGCGCGGCCACGCGGCGCAGGAGCGAGTGGAGCAGGAGGTGGCCATGGTCGGACGGATTCGGCCGCGGCTGTGGCTGCGGCTGGGGATAGGGATAGGCATGGGGTTTGGGTTGCTGGTAGTGGTAGGCGTAGGGGTAGGGATTCGCGTGGTGCGCGGCGGCAGGCGGCTGCAGCTGCGGCTGGGGCTGGTGCTGGTGCCGCGGCTGCGGGGGCGCGGAGTCGAGGAGGAGGTGGGCCGCGATGGCGTGGAGGAGATGGTCGGACGCGGAGCTGGGCGGGGGCGGCGCGGGGTAGTAGCACGGCTGCAAAAAATCAAGGTATAGCTCAAGCCTTACCTTGCCCTATCGGCTCCTCCGCCGCTGGCTGCAAGCTTGGCTGGCCCGTGCTGTTGTTTACCCCCTTTCCATCGTGCGCTATTTCCCATTTTGTCCCATTATTTGTTTTCCTTTTTCCTACTCGAAAAAAGCAACAAAATACATGATAAAATCTTTCAACTTCAATTGCTCCTCTTCTTCAACGCTAGCCAACTCAATGCCCATGGCTTCCTCACTAATTAAGGCCACCTCTTATCTTCATTGATGTTGGCACATGTGCTATAGTTGTTGTCTAATGATATAGAGAAACGATGGCATACTCCTAGCTACTTGATGGTCCCATATATATCATCCATAGCTCATCTTCATTGTAAAGCTTCATCTCCTTTCTGCCAAGGCTTTTCCATTATCAAACTTTTTTTGCCACTGAATTCTTCAACAACGCTGATGATCACCACTCGTCATCACCATTCTTGGCTCTTTCTACTCTAGCTTTTCTCTTCAATGGCTCCTACGAGTAACACAACATTGTCTTTGTCAAATGGCCAAGTTGAGTGACATGTTGTCCTCATCTCTACTGGTGCCACCTCAACTCTTTGCTTCCCGGTGGGCCAATATCTTCTTGCAGGATAGATCAACGCTTTTGTGATCTCCTTCGACACTATTCGTACTATTCTCGTTATAACTTTATTTTGTTCAAATTTCAGTTGTTTTTATTGGAGTTTGTATACAAATCGTGAACAACACAACATTGCCCTTGTCGAATATCTAAGGTGAGCAACACGCTATCCTCATCTCCACTGCTGCCACCTCGACTCTTCGCTTCCCCGTAGGTCAATGTCTTCTTGCAGAATAGATCAACACCATTACACTCTTTCATGATCTCCTCCGACACCATTCATGCCATTCTTGTTATAATTTTTATTTTTATTCAAAATTTTTGTTTTTTTATTGGAGTTCATATACAAATTAAATTGCTAATCTAATTAGAATTTTAGTTATTTGGGGATTTTACTTTGAAATTCATATAAAAATGAATTGAAAATTGTTATTTTATTTTTATTCTAAAATTCTATTATTTTTAGTTGGAATTCGTATACAAATCCAACTGATATTTTTTAAATTTTATTTTGAGTTAAAGTTATTTAGGAATTTCAATTTAGAAATTGTATCAAAATCAAATTGCTATTTTATTTATTTTGAATTTTAGTTATTTTTTGTTGGAATTTGTATACAAACTCAATTTTTTTAAAAAAAATTTATTCTGAATTATATTTATTTTGGATTTTACGTGTGAATTCGTATGGAAATCAAATTGCTATTTTATTTTTTTCTTCTAAATTTCAGTTATTTTTGGATTGTATTTAACATAGACAAATTCTTTTAATTTAGATTGTTATAATGTAGACTCACCACAATCGACGGTATAGATCTTTCTTTTTTCTCTGATTAATGTGATAATTTTTATCCCTTGAGAGTAAACGTGGTGGCTTCTTTTACTCCTTATTTAATATTATACTTTAAAAATCATATGGAAATCAAATTGCAAATTTTATTTTATTTTTTATTCTGAATTTCAGTTATTTTTAGTTGAAATTCACATACAACTCCAACTGTTAATTTTTCTTTAATTTTTATTTTGAGTTAAAGTTATTTAAAGATTTCACTTTGAAAATTGTATCGAAATCAAATTGCTACTTTATTTTATTCCGAATTTCACTTATTTTTTTTGTTGAAATTCGTATATAAATCTTATTGTTTGTTAATATTTTGAATTATATTCATTTTGGGAATTTTCCTTATGAATTCATATGGAAATCAAATTGTTATTTTATATTATTTTTTATTCTGAATTTTAGTTATTTTTTATTGAACTTGACATAGATTAATTCCTTTAATTTAGACCATTATAATTTGGACACATCACAATTGATGGTATATATTTTTCTCTTTTTTTCTCTGATTAGCGTGGTAATTTCTACCTCTGAGAACGAGCATGGTGACTTCTTTTGCTCCTGCTTTAATATTATAATATATTTGACAACACGGTTGCTTTACCGATTGAGCTAGCCACCAGTCAGTAGCATTTCTGTTTCGGTTTAGCTTTTGCATGTTGTATTACACTAGCTTTTTCGATCTAGTTTCACATGACTGCGCAAAAATACAAAATTCCGAGTGGATGACTCCTCGTGATCTACATTGAAAGAGGAGAAAAGTCTAATATTTGAACTTGTACGATGTACCTTCCAATCTACTTACTTGTTTGATTCCTGGGACAATAGGGGATGGGACAGGGCGATCCCAGATTTGGACCTGTTTGGATTGGAGTCAGCAGGGACAGAGTCTATCCCCTTTGGGGAATATCCCGGGAATATTCTCCTAAATTGAGGATGCCCCCATCCCTCAAAAATGAGGGGATGAGCTTGTCCCTCTTCCTCGCTACCTGCCTTCAATAGTGTGTTTGGTTCCAGGGACAATAGGGGATGGGGACGGTTCCATCCTTAAAAACAGGGATGGATTCATTCCATCCTTACCTGACTCCAAACCAAACACATACTTAGTTCTCCAATGTTACGCATACGATGAGGCAGGGAAAAGCAAGGGGGAAAAGGCCGTTAAGCTAAGCTACGGCGGTTTCCGATATGCTATCACTGACATTCTATGGCATACATGTACCCGGCCGCGGCTACTGGCCGCGATGGCAGGCATCACATGACGCTGTTTTGGAACCTATCACGCACTTTGTCAGAAGCTTTGTTTGGACACCGGTCGATCAAGTACAAAAGACACGAAAACGACGAAGAGAGCTAGCTAGGCCGCTGGATTTGAGGATTCTATGCTCTAAAAAAATTACTTTCATGATAGTAGAAATCATTCTATGCTCAGATCAATTGATAGTAGAAATCTTCCATTTAAACTTTTGGTCTTTTTTCACTCTGTATTTCTTCTATATTCAAACTGCTATATTAAATACTGTTAATTGATGAAATCATGCGTGGTTTGGGCGCACTATATTAAATACCGTGGCCGGCTGAACTGGCGACTCACATACTATCCGTGATCGATTTCAGTTTCTGACGCAAGAGGCAGTACATTCTTAAAGTGACATGTCAGTTCTAGTAGGCCATTCATGTTATGCTTGTCCTTGCCATGTAGCCAGTTATGATTTATGAACGCGCATAAGAACACCTACATTAAGCTAAACAATATGAAGATGCTATATATAATGTTTTTTCTTTTCTATAGAAGTTGTATCATCTCCCACTTGTAATAAACATGTACTATTTTTCAAATAGTATCTTTTTCAGCGCGAATATGTACTGTCTACTAAGAGTACGAAACACCTTGCAGATGCAGATTTATATTTTTCCCATCTTGGAAACCTGAGAGTAAAATACCAAAGAAGTTACAAGGCAAAATGGAAGAGAAGCACTGCAAATAAGTCCCGAACTCACAAGCCGTACAAAACAACGAGAGAACAGCAGGGTCATACGTGGATCATGCATACAGATTACAGATGAAGAGAGGTATCGACATCTACATCACCCCTGTAGCCTGAATTCTGCATGCTCGGCACGTCCCCCCACGAGCTCGCCGCCGCCGGCGGCGAGCCCTGGGGGCCGTTGGCGCCGAGCCTGTGGTTCGCCGGGCCGTGGAGAGGCCTCGACGGCCGGACCAAGTCCGGGTGCAAGAACCACCTCGGCTGCTCGCTGCTGTTCGCCGCCTGTAGGCCAAGGTTCAGAGCCGACACGGGCCCGGTACGATCAGCATGATCAGTGGGTTGCACCCTCTGCAGCTCCCTGCCCTCTCTCATCTCCTTCACCCTCTGCAGGTTTCTGAACCTTTCCTGGAGGAGAGCTATGGAAGATGTGTGGATGACAGAAGGGGAGGCCTCATTGCCTTGTCTTCTCATGAGGGGAGAGATCAACAATTAGCAAGTGCTAGCTAGCTTGTTGCAAAGGTCCGGCTTAATTTACTTGTAGTAGCTAGGTCTATCGGTATGTGATGCGAGGGGTTTGCATGTAGGGTATGATCGATGTATGGTGTGGTTTGTTGCTGTGTTTGGTTGGAGCTATATGGCAAGCTAGCTGCAATGCACTGATCGCTAATGGAGGAGGGCTTGGAGGCAGCTAGATGGGGTATATATATATAAGGTGAAGGGGGTGTTGTCCTCTTGCAATGCTACTCACTCTTCATGCTCATCGCATGTGTTTCTGTGCCAACTCAACTCCAATGGATCCAATCCAAGGCACTTTGTTGGCATAGCAATTTGCAGTGGAGAAGGAAAGGGAATCAGGGCGCCGGGTGGAAAGGCCAAGGGAGAAAGGGCCTTGGGGGTAGGGCGGGGGAGTGGTGTAGTGTAGGGGGTTTGGTGTTTGGATGCGAGGCACTGAGGTGCCACTTTATAGAGTTGCGGAGAGTACAAACCAGCGTGGAGGCTAGCGCTTGGCATGAGATTGTGGAGGGGAATATGGTCATATAGGATTTTGCGATGGTCTTTGTCCTCTAACCCTTGCCCTGGAAGGGAGTTGGGGCTTGAGGCCCTTATCTTTTTCAAGGGTTGCTGGCTCTCCTTGTCCCTGCCCTCTTTATTTCTCAACGTTTATCATTGCCTTGTTTGATGTTGAAGGACCATATAAGAGGGTCTAGAATAATGTTGTGATAAACCATTGCAAATTTCATACAGTGGTCAAGTGATTTTGCAATGATTGCATTTGATTTGGGCTGTTTTCTGGAAATGTCAGGAAATTCTAAAGTACTGCAAGTGCTTATGCAGTAGTACCGACGTTGTGAGCGCGGTAATTCCGCTCGAACGATAGTTCCAGTCTGAGCAGTGCAACGTTTTTTTAGAGATGTCCATTTCAGCTTTGCAGGGTGCAGTAGTACCGCTTTGGGGAGCGGTAGTACCGGCATTGTAGGTGTGGTACTACCAATCTTCTAGGAAAACAAAGTTTTGGGATTTGATCCATTGATTGAGTTGGGATGACCTAAGTCATTGGATTAAGATTGCATGATTAGTTTCTTTGTCTTGGATGTTCAGGGTCGCTTGGAGTCAACCTTGGTCAACGATGAGGATCAAAGCTAGGCTCATGGAGAAACTAAGACCCAGAACGATCAAGAATGTCGGGTGAGATGATGAGCTCAAGTATGGCATGAGAAAGGTTAAAAATGTTGAAGACGAGTTCGAACGACAGGATGTCACCATATAGCTTGCACGGGCCAAGTGAGCCATAGTTCGGAGGAACTGGGATGGGAGAGACTTGGCGACACGTGGCAAGCTAGTGGTGCACCTACACGTGACAAGCATGGAAATTACTTGCAATGGTTGGTGATGACCGGGTTAAGGAAATGTATTTTGGTAGTTTGACCAAATATCGAAAATCATCTTGGATCAAAACCGCGACACATGGGTGATGCGTTGGAGAGCGGTTTAGGTCAAGGTAGAGCTGGTTTGATCAAGGTGGTTCAAGTCGAAGGATTTAGCGGATACACACTTATGCGCTTTGGAAAGTGCGCATAAGTGAACTTATGTGAGTAAAACCCGTGTATGTGGGGTTAACGAGTTTTTCTCCATTGTAATAGTAAATAGTATCCACTAAGGTGAATAGATAGCTGGTTATCCACCTATAAAAGGGGGTTGAGATGGAGATATGTGAGGTTAAGCATCCAACTTCTCTCTCATGTGCTCTCTTGTTTATGATTAGGGTTTGAGAGTAAGTACCTTGGGTGCTTTTTGTCCTCCAAGATGGAGTGGCTGTAAACATATCTTCTCAAGTAAGCAATACATCAATCTTTATGCAACTCTTGAGTCCCTCTTATTTTTTATTGATGTTCTTGAATTTTGGTTGGTTTTGATCTCTCTTCTTTCCTTCTTGTGATCTTGGCATGCCAAGGATGTGTAAGGGATGGAGATAATTCTTGGGAATATATTTCCACCCATCTAGTCACTTTCATAGCAAGATTCACAAGAAAACCCGTTTTTTCTTGATTTGGCCTTAAAGTGTGATCCCTTGATTCGAGGATTTTTGGCTTGTATTTTTGTGGTGATCTTACTTGCTGTGACGTGTGAAAACACATCTAGATCCTTCTTGATCATCATCCCATGAGCAAGTTGTATTCACCGATTTTGGTTTTGGCTCGATTTCGGTGCACATTTCCTTCAAACTGAAAAAGGTCTCAACTTTGGTCATGATTTTTATAATCATTTGTTGGAATAGGTTCTTAATAATCTAGAGAAGATCGATGTAATTGTCATGTCATTTAGACCTACGAATCAAAAGTTCCATCAATTTTAGTTCTTGAAATTGGGCTAATTTCACTGTTCATCTAGGAAAGATAGTATCGCAGTTATAACAAAGATACTTCCGATTTTCGGTAGTACTACAGTCATATCAATGGTACTTTTGATTTTTCTCTAAAATTTTAGATGTTTGTTTTGCTTGTTTGGTGTTAGTTTCTCATTCCAATTTTCATAAATTTGTAGCTATTGGAGTGAAGGAGTGTTGAATACTTGGTGGAAAATTACAATGCACCATTCACCCCCTCCCTCTATTGCCATATTTGGTCTTTTAGATGTCATCGATTGGCCGGGACATGAGCTCCCCAAGGCCATGCATGGTGGTGAACCATTCCAACTCCAGTTCTTTCTTTTAGTTAACCTAGCTTGTGTTCTGGTGGGGTGTACATTTGTGTGTAGGGGTTGAGGTCACTTTTATGTTTCTCTGTTGTTTGCCTGCAGGGCTAAGTAGGGGGGGTGAAGGATGAGTTAGTACTTCAACCAATCGACCATCCAGATGAAGAGTTAAGGATTGGTATAAATATTACTGGCCACAACCTCCTTGTGGATTCTGTTTTTTACTAGGTGCAGTTGGACTGTTGGAGCAAGTTGAAGCTCTTCAAGGGGTAGGTTTAAGTAACCTGATTATTCTAGCATAGTGTTAATTTCTAAATGAGGTCAAGTATGCAAGAGTCATAAGCCCAAATCATATGTTATGCCAAGAGGGAAATAATAGCTAGGACAAGCTCCATGAATGCATGATTGCATGGACACTAGTCTACATATATTCCCTGTAAGGTTCAAGAGCATGCAAGCTACTACTACTACAGAAAGGGTCATCATAGACAGTTCAAAACTATGATCACAGACGGTTTCTGAACCGTCTAAATTTATGTATCTGTGATAACAGGTGGTTATCATAGACGGCTCTCAAATCGTCTATGATAAGTTACAACATAGACAATTTTAAAAACAACCGTTTGTGATATGTCTACTATCACATACGGTTATTAAAAATAGTTGTCTGTGATATCTTACATATCACAAGCAGCTAATACTAATAACCGCTTGTGATATGTAAGATATCACAAATAGGTATTACCAAAAACCGTCTGTGATAGCATACATATCATAGACGTTTTTTAAACCGTCCGTGATATTGGACATATCACAGATGGTTTGGTGTTATAAACTGTATGTGATAGCTATTTGAAAAGATATATTATTTTCTATTTTTTGGTTAGCCTCATGAAATGCTAGCCATGCCCTCTAAAAACATGCAAGCAGATCACATATATAACATAGGACAATTATTACACAGATCTCACAAATGAATTAAACAATACAAGTAGATCACATATATATCACATGACAATCATTACATAGATCTCACAAATGAATTAAACAACTGAATGAAGTACAATTGAAATAGTTGTTTAATTAAGCACAGCTAGGTGAATTACAATTGAATCAAATGTTTGAACAACTAATCATCTTCACCGGGGTTGAACTCTCCATTTTGTTGAATGACCTCCGCCATCAAGAATTCAGAGAGCTTTCCTCGAACTTCAGTGAGCTTCTCAAGATCATATGCACTTAAGTCAAATTCTACGCCTTGTCACTAGGAGTGTTAAAGTCATTAGCATATATACACATATATAAATTGATAATCACGAAATAAATATTGGCAGGTTGACAAACCTCTGGATCTTTCGGCTTAGTATCCATGATTTCCTGCATATGTCTACAAATGTAGAATCTACATACGTTGCCTTGTAGCTGCTAGTGGCACTGCAAAAATAGAATTACATACATAGGTATTGTCAGTTCTAGAGACATTATTACTAAGTGTGATATATGATTGTTGTGTTGTAGCAAGTACCAGAAATAGTGTCCTGTGGCGTAGTGTGGCACTGGATTCCTTGTGTCTCCCTCCCGGGCAATGTAAGTGCTGAACGACTTACGTGATTCTAAAAAGTTAGTCTCGGCCATTGCAAACGAAGTGAAGACTATAATAGAGTTACGTATAGAGGAAATGAGTTTACCTATTAATTGTTTGTTACACAAGGGTGAAGTCGTGGTTGCCTGTAAGTAAGGAATCAAGATATATTACCTTATTCTATTTTGGTACAATCACGATCAGAATCCAATGAGCCCTAGTCATGTATGTCGTCATAGTGATTAATCCTAAGTTCATGTTGTGTATAAAGTACAAATGAAACTTGTATGGTAACTAGTGAAGCACTTACCCCTGGTTGAAGTGTGCCATGATGTAGTCCTTGTCACTCTAAGCAAAGCAATCCCTTCGTTATGTAATCTTGGACAAATGATGCGTTGTCCTTGATGCATTGCTCAGAGACCAAGTGTGGGTCGAGGAAACCAACGGGTTGTCGCCGTCGCCAGACTTGAAGGATCATGGATTTATACATAAGTAATGAGTTGTGACATTTATCGATATTACATGAATGTAGAACTTAATTGTACAGTACACTTACAGTGTCCAGCATCATAGAAGTGAGGCATTGAGTTCGTTGAGGTTGAATAGTAAGAATAAATCATCGAAAGTCACAATGAAGTAGCTCGAGTCTTGGAGGAAATGTGCCTCCGTGTATCTCACGGTGAATCTACTTTGGCAATTTGACTTCCTGTTGGACCTCTGCAAATACCAGGAATGCAAAGTCTTGCAAACCAGTCCAAGGCTGGATAGTTGTGACTCGCAGACCAATGCAATCTGACCTTGAACTTCTAGGGCCCGAGAGGCACCTTAATATTATTCGGTTGGGCCTTAGTGTCTCACTTGTGATATCTCTTCGTCGTCGTCTCCACGGGAGCCGATGCGATGGGCTTTGGAAGCGGAGTTTGAGGTGGAATCATAGAGGATTCTATTTGAGAGGGATGGTCGTGTGGAGATCATGGCATAGAAGGGTCCAGAGCGATGCCCCTTTTGGACCACTGGATGAATATGTGGACGGCATTCCGTAGTGTCATGATCTCTTCATTGGGGCTTCCCAAGAGGGACGGCCTTAAAAACATCATTAATCATGTCCATCTAGACCTTCACAAAACCGATCCCTAGCTGGGCATTATGCACAAATGTCCTTGGCAGGCATGGATACGCCATCCCTCACCTAGTGTTAACGGGAATGGAGCCAACAAACATGATTCTGAGGATGCACAGTGTGGGCTTTTACATAATGATACACGATGATCTAAGGCGTCCACTAGGTCTATCTATGTAGCATTCTAGAAAGGTACATTACCTGGATATTGTCAATAGGTAAGTAGGCGTCACTATGTTCCGAAATTGGCATGAATGCACAACTACTCCGACGTTGAAAGGGACTGGGTACCACAATAACGGGGGTGACTTGCGAGTGGGCGCGGACTTCTCTTAGTTCTTCCCTCAATGAATCTATCTCTCCTTGAAGTAAGGCGTTGGGACACTTTCTCGTCTGTGGGGTTTTTGAAAGAGAAGACACCCAAAGGCGTGGTTGATGACCTCGCTCTTAACCACTTTCGGGTGCGCTCGTTTGTGATCCCAATAAATGGTGGGGAGGCCTCCGATGGGGTGAGTGTTTTGTGCGTGGAGAGCCTTGTGCACTATACTTTTCTATTGAAATTCGGTCATCGTCTTCATCTGCAAAAAAGGCCTCCCATGTTTCTGGACACAAAAAAGGACACCTCATGAAGGGCGTGTGCTCCATGGTCACGTTTTGCGTGACAAGTGTGCTCTTGAAGGGCTTTCATGCTTTTCCCATCACGAGGAGCGTATGCCATCGCACGAGTTTATGGACTTCTGTTGGGATCTCGAGCGACTCTGTTATTTCCACTCACAGCTCCTTTTCTAATCCTTTGTCAAATTTTTCCAGCTTGCTGTGGTGATGAGGATACGTTGCCTTCCAATTATCCCGCATGTAGTCCAGAATGTTGTCACTGCTTTCTTTAGTTGTGGAGGAACCCCATCTAGTGAGACCTCCATGATGGTCATTCGGCTCTCTGGCCTTTTCGATACTCCTCTGCTATGCTTAGTTACCCCGGTGTTTGGAGCATCAGACCCATTTAGCGATGTCAATGGAGATGACTGCACGGACGTCATCTCTCTTACAATAAAAAACTAATTACAGTGAGCTATCTTATACATAAAATAACCTTTGGTTGTTGTTTTAATGATTATTATTACTCTTAGAGGTAGAGTTGCTCAAGATTAATTATTGGCCTTCTCGATACTTTGTTTATACTCTTCACAAATTAAGAAATGACAACTAAAGTTTAGAATTTGAGCTCTTAAAATTATGCTTCAATGAAAATTCACAGAAATATGCTAACAGCACCAAAAGATTGATTCTCAAATTAATAGTGCTTCTACCAACCATGGAAACTTGATCAACATATAATAAACAAGATCATAGGACCTTAAAGACAGTAGGATCTTCTACAAATATGCTGAGAACAAGCTAGATAGTACTGAATCTATTAGAAACCATAGGACTAAAAGAAACCAATACAACTAACAACACTGCTAGCAAATGACAGCAATAAGCACCACTTGAAAGAGCCCAAATCTAAACTAGTTTATCATCTCAAACAAACAACTATCATCATTGAGCATTAAACCATGCCCACTAACATTTATAGCAAAGTCTAATGCATATCATTTGATGTAGTAGTAGCAGGTAGGGAGGAGAGAATGTCCAAACTCACCCTGATCTACCTCCTAAAAGAAGTGGGATTTGAGATCCATACCTTCAGGAGGAGAGGTGATAGGGAGGAGAGGCAACGTCAGGAGGGAGAGGCGGCATCAGGAGGAGAGGTAGGGTTGGGAAGGAGAGGTGGCATTGGGGAGGAGAGGCAATGAGGGGAGGAGAGGGGTGGGGAAAGAGAGGCGATGTCGAGAGGAGAGGCGGCGAGTGAGGAGTTAGAGCTCAAAACCTAGCAGGGGTGGAGACAAAGCGATGCACAAGTGAGGAGTGAGCGCAAACCCTAGCAAGGGCACTATTTATGGAAGAACTATCTCAAACGGTTCTAATGGAACCGTCCGTGATATGGGAATATCACAGACGATTCTATTATGAAACAATATGTGATATGTTACGTATCACAGATGGTTCTATTATGGAACCGTCTGTGATATGCTACGTATCACAAACGGTTCTATCATGGAACCATCTATGATATGTATATCACAGATGCAATTATATATAACTAGCTACTAAATCAATTACAATGAAATAGTTCCTTAATTACATGCCGAGCTTCTTATAATTACATTGCAATAGTTTCCACATAGGTGTTCACCATGTAGGATCATTACACTAGGCTATTTCCTTTTAAATAAAGCTCTTCACGATGATCGACAAGTATACAGCTTGCTTCATCCTCTTATTCTTCCTCGAGCCTGATGCCGTTTTCGAATGGAGGCAACTCATCAAATTGATTGTACTCTTCCTCATCTACGACATTCTTAACTCTGACAACCCTTTTTTCCATGAAGAACTATGTAACGTTTCTTATTTGCCGGGTCGGTTACATAAAAACTTGAACAACTTACCTTGTGAGTACAAATGGCTCATCTTTGTATCCTACATGTTCGAGGTCCACAGTAGTGACGCCGTATTTGTTGACCTTTACACTCTGTGGGAGTTGAACCCAACGGCACCAAAATAGAGGGATCTTGAAAATTATATAGTCGAGCTCCCAAATCTCCTCTACAAGCTCGTAGTACGAGCTTGGGCCAGCAATACTGAAGTACGCATGAAATGCATTTATGCGGACACCTAAGTTGTACACTGTGCTCTTTCTATCCTAATCGGTTGTATAAAATGTGTACCCATTAATGTCATATCATTGCCATGTCATAATTATAAATTTTGGCCTTTTTGCCAACCATTGCAGTGTTTCACTTGACGACCTCCCAGTGAATCACACCTTCAACCATTCATTGAACTGACGGTTGTGATGTCTCATGATCCAAACCTCTGACTAGCCAAGATTCTCTTGGCGTAGCATGTCCTTGTGCTCTTCAATATATGGGGATACTTCAGTCATATGTTACAAGACCATGAAATGGGCTTGAGTGTACGTATCTAGATCTGGAGTTATTGATTTCCTTCCAATAATCCCGGTACCCTCTAGCCTCCCCTCGTGACGAGATAGAGATACACCTATCAGTTCGACCTGAGCCATCTAATCGATGCAGAACTTAATGACCTCTTCAATTACATAACATTCGATGATGCTACCCTCCAGCTGAGATCGATTGCATACATAGGATTTGAGAATTCCTATGTACCTCTCGAAGGGGTATATATGATGTAGAAACATGGGGTCATATATCTTTATCTCTTTCATAAGGTGGACGATGAGATGGACCATGATATCAAAAAATGATGGAGGGAAATACATCTCAAAATGACATAGAGTCATCACCATCTCGGTTTGTAGAGCATCTAGTCTATCGGGATCGATGACCTTCTGAGCAATTGCGTTGAAGAAATAACACAGCCTCATGAATGTCACTCGAACCTTCTTCGGTAAAATACTTCTAATAGCAACAGGAAGAAATTGTATCATTAGCACATGACAGCCATGAGACTTCATGCCAATTAATTTTAAATCTTCATGGAAACAAGTTTCTTCATGCTGGCAGAGTAACCAGACGAAATTTTCACACCATGCAAACACTGGCACAGTTCAATTCTCTTAGACTTAGACAGAGTGTAGCAAACTGGGGGAAGGTATGTCTAGCTTTTATCCGTCTCTATCGGTGCTAATTCGGTCCTGATGTTCATAGTGATCAAGTCAGCTGTGCGTTGACACCATCCTTTGTTTTGTCATGAATATTTAGTAATATACCAATTAAGGTATAACATACATTTTTTCTCTATGTGCATGACATCGATGCAATTGTGAACTTCTAAGTGCTCCCAATAAGGCAAGTCGCAAAACATTGACCTCTTCTTCCACATGTTCTTCTAACAGATCCTTAACTTAAGTCCCTTTTCAAGCACAACATCTATATTCTTGACCATATCGTAGACCTCTTTCCCGCTAAAGGCCTTGGTGCTGAGCATACTCTTTTTTCCATCAAATTGTTTTTTCATCTTGTGGTATGGGTGATATCTTGGAAGAAACCTATGGTGACACATGTACACAGTTTTGCGCGAGTTGTTCAACCACACACTCTCGGTATAATCTAAACGGTGCACAGGATTTGGCTCTTTTTGTACTCAACCCTGACAGGTTACCAAAGGTAGAAAAATCATTGATAGTGCAGAACAACATGACACGTAGAGTGAAGTTATCTTGTTTGTCCACACCCCATACTTGTACCGCTTCATTCCACAATGTCACAAGATCTTCCACCAATAGTGCTACGTACACATCAATATCGTTCCCAAGTTGCTTCGGTCCTTGCATAAGTAGTGACATCAAAATGTACCTCCGCTTCATACACAGCTAAGGAGGAAGGTTGTACATGCATACATTCACATGCCAGGTGCTATGTTGGCTGCTCATGTTACCGAAAGGATTCATTCCATTTATACTCAATCCAATCCTTATATTCTTCGGTTTCACACCAAATTCTACAAATATCTTATTGATGTTCCTCCACTGAGCAAAATCAACAGCGTGTCTTATCACTCCATCTTTCTTACGTTGCTCTGAGTGTCAACGGAACAATCTTACATCATTTTGGTTTGCAAATAAATGCTTTAAATGGGGAATTATAGGCAAATACCACAACATCTTAGCAGGAAGTCCTTACTTCACCTCGATGTCGTTGCCATCATTGGAGTCATTTTTACGCTTGTATCGGGATGCTTTGCACACTGGACAAATATGTAAGTTTGCATACTCTTTACGATAGAGGATACAATCATTCGGATATGCATGTATCACTACTAGAAAAGAGACTATACTAGATGGCTACATCATAGATGGTTCCTATGAACCGTATGTGCTACAACTATCACAGACGGTTTATACTAATAACCGTCTGTGATATTTTTTGTTTATACGAACTGTCTATGATAAAACAAAACATCACAAACGGTTCTTATAAATAATCGTCTGTGAAAATATCACAGGCGGTTGTTTATTAATTACTCCCCTCTCCCTTTCACTCCAAGGTGCATGAGTTCTATCAGCTGCTCCCAGCTAGTTCATCCACTTCTAACTTGTTCCTTGACGACGCCGACTACCGCCGTGAGCTAGCACCACTGTTGTGATGCCACGGTCCACTGAATAACACACTCTTATCATAAGTGTCGTAAGAGTGTCTTGTGCAGTGTCATCGTCGTGACACAACGATGATGCTACCGCCACCTCTCCTTCACTGCAAGGCACCACGGAAGCAGCTAGCTACCAAGACGGTGCTCAAGTCAGCGTCAAGGACATCCAGCTCACACGTTGCTAGGATCTCTCCTTCTTCTATATTTTTGCCATGGGTTCGTAAGATTAGGAGATGTGTTCTTGCCATGTTTAAGAGTTGGATTCGTACGCTTAGGAGATGTGTTCTTGCCATATTTAAGAGTTAGGTTCGTAGGATTAGGATATGTGTTCTTGCCATATTTAAAAGTTGGGTTCGTAGGATTAGGAGATGTGTTCTTGCCATCAAGGGCAAAACCAAGCCTCGGGCTAGATTTGCCGTCTGTGGTGACAGTTCTGAACCATCTGTGATGACCCTTTTTATAGTAGTATATACTTTCTACTTCTATTTCCAATGGACAAATAACTTTTTTGGCTTGGTAAGCAGTTATCGGCGACACATTTCCCTCTGGAAGGATGTTCGCTAGGTGACCTAATAATGCTGTGAAACTCTTATCGGACTAACCATTGCTTGCCTTCAATTTCAACATACCAAGAATGGATGACAACCTTGTGTATTGCGGGCTTGCGGCTTGTAGCCTAAAAATAAAGATTTCTTTGAGTCCTCCATCAAGTCCTTAAATTTACCAATCTCTCTCACTATAGTTCCCTTCTGCATCGCATAGCATCTAATCTAAATTATCATCATGCGACCTATCCTCATCGAAAACACAATCCACCACTAGCATATCGTTGTCTCTCTCAATGATGTTATAACTACCTTCCTGTATAACTTTTTCTTTACCGTGATTGGTCTAACATGTATACCCCTTTTTGAAACCCCTTCAAATCAAGTGAACTTCGATCTGCGCTGAGTTGTTAAGCATCTTCATATTATTACAATCAATGCATGGACAATACATATATTTCATCCCATTCTTTAACATATCCTGCTCAACTACTCTTCTAAAAGCAGACATGTCATTAATGTACTCTTCACTCACACGGTTCTCACGTATATCCAGCTTCGATCCATCTACGCTACGCATGTAACAAATTAGTGTCAAATTGGAGCAATATCTATGCATATCAAGCAAGAATATATTGAAGTAAATTATCCATATCTAAATTATAAGTAACTAGCCACATACTATTCATGAAGCAATATATATCAAGCAAGAATATAATAAGGTAAACTAGGAGTAGTGACCTATTCTTAAATTGGAGCAAAATACCATTCAGCTAGCTAGATCTAAACCTAGTTATCATCTTTCTCTATACGAGGCATATAATTAGAAGCAAATACTAACCTCTAATCTCAAGAACAAATTGATCTACAAGCGGTATGCTTTCACCAAACTCCCCAAAGCCGGGTGTCTCCTTCAATCTAGCGCAATGAAGACAGATCTATCGGGACCCCCACTAGCTACGTATTTAATAACATAGCGTATTCCAGACATGTCCAACTGCGAACTATCTGTGATAGGAAACTATCACAAACGGTTCATACCATCTATGAACTATCACAGACGTAAGAACCATCTGTGATGACTGCTATTATCACAGATGGTTCATATAAATAACTGTATATGATAGTTCACAGACGGTTATTAATACGAATCGTCTGTGATAGTTGCGTATCACAGACGGTACACGGTCACATTTGTAAAACCGTCTGTGATAATTACAGCATAGACGGTTCCTCATGAATCGTCTGTGATGAGCTGTTTAGTATGACTTATTTTATAGTAGTGAAGCCTGATGATTTATATATACTAGTAGTTTTTACAACTTTTGTACTACTTCCAAGCTACAAGCTAGCTGTATTATCTGGCCATGTGGGCGCGGGCGTACATGTTTGTGCATGTGTGGATGTTTTAGGTACTGTGCGCGTTTCCTTTCCGTCGTCAAATGAGAGTTGAGTCACAGTTTGCCAGAAGGGGACAGGTCATGTCACAACTTACTTGATCCATCTCAATTATGTGGCCATGGCTGGTGGCTCCATCATTGATCACACATCATATAATAATTACATAAATACATACTATGTGATATGTCAAGGTCCCAATCGATGCGTGAGTTGATTAACAGAATCCACGTTTGGGGTCTTAATTCAATGATGCTAAGTGGCTTGTGTATCACTTAAGTGCATAAATATAGCCGCTAGCTCGAGCTTGCTGGTTAAGAAATGCTTGTTGCTGCTTGGAGGCGTCGTACAAATTGATTAGAGAGTAGATTAGGTGTGGTTCTGTATTGTTCGTAGTCAGATAATTAAGCACACTCAATAGTTACACTTAACGGTGTGTTGAAATTCGTACAGGGATAATATATACTACAAATGTGTGCAAGCTGTGTGTATAATATGTTGTTGTACATAAACCCAAGAGACCGAGAGTTATGTTTCGATAAGATAGTCCTTGGATAAGTAAGTTTAGCTGCGGATCTAGTAAAAGTCTAGTGGGGGCACCGGTATCCACTCAATTTTTAGCCCATCTATATGATTTATGTCTCCACTGATTTAACAAGTGTGTTTCTATCGGGCCTAGCATTAGTCTAAAAAGTAGAAATCCAAGTCTAAAACTATTTACATCCCTCACTCAGTTTTCATCCTAAATCTGCCCCTGAGTAAAGCCCTTTCTTCAGCACAACATTTAACCGGTTGTACCTTAATTGAAACCCACACTTTGCTCAAGACATGCAAGGATGCTTGATGCGATTCTCGAACAACAAGACCGCACTATATCAATGCTAAATATCGAGATATATTTGCTTCAGAAAATTGGAAACGCTTACTAGTTACCAACTACTCCAACCTACCAATTTTAGAACCTCACACTGAATTATATTTTAGGGTACATATGATGGGTCAGTGAACTGTAGTTGCAGCAGTGTACGGTGTACCACTCACTACCGATGGGCAATGGCCAGCCTCTGTCCCCTGACCTGAGCCCACCCACCATGCAGCCATGCACCGGATCCAAGAGAGAGCAGCCCGTCCCTGGAAGACCGGTGTCCCCACCTGTCACCTCCCCGTCTCCGTCTCGACCCCGACCCCAAACTTCCAACTGCTAGAGTGCGAGGTCACCACAACGCAGATCCCCCCGGCCAGCCATTTGATCCCAATTCCCCTGCCCCCTCCCATCCCTCTCCGCCCCCCAATCCCCTGCCATGCTGCTGATCGGCGTCAGTGTCACCTCGGCGACGTACGTGTACCACTCAGAACCAAGGAAATAAGAGGAGGAGCAACTTAACATGCATGCTTGCACGTTTATGTAACTAGCTAAAATCGTGCACGACGACGGTAGATATCTCGGCACACGTTAAATGTGCTGCTTTTGTTACCTATACTGTACTACAAAGCTGTACCAAAATCTGTTGTTCGATCTTGTCATTACACTGCTAAAGTGCACACCCTACGTACTACGTATACTTGATGCAAAAACTATCTTCAACGGAACACCAGAGCAACTACTTTCCTAGCTAGTTAGTAGCTCCTCCTATCTGCGCATATTGTTCCAAGGATGCTGACGAGCCATTTCCATCAAATAATGAGGACCGGACGGCCGGGCGGGTAGCGTGAAGCGTCACCTCCATGCATGCAGTGTGCCCCCCCTCGCGCGGTGTCCGCTAGCGCGGGGGCGCCGGATTTCTTCCGGGGTGAGGACGGTGCATGGGGAAGGGGATAATCATGCGGTCTGGCGAAACGACTCCGGCCGGCGGGGCTGGTTTGGACGGGAATGGCCTGACGGGCGCCCATTCGCTCGCTCGCTCACGGCCGCGCGACTGCGGTAGCTGCTCGCCCGCCTTTGCTTTTGAGTCGACCTGTCGCCTTGCGCTTGGCGCCCAGTTGTTTTTGCATGTACGCGCTGGGAGGAGGGTCCGGCGCCTAGTCTTCTCACTGAGCTCGGAAGGCGTGGCAAGCAACACGTCACTTGCCGCAAGGGGGTAGCTTGGTAGGAGGTGGATGGTGCGGTAGGTTGGGCCAACGCGGCACCCAAATACGCAATGCGGCAGGTGGGTGGGGCCATGGTGCTGCCGAGCCGTCCCTACTCAGTAGCAGCCTACTAAGACGCCCCTGCTCGGTAGGCGTGCCGAGCAGTACTTGCTCAGCAGCAGGTCAGGTAGGGCAGGCATGCGTGGGTGGGCAAGCATGCGCGTGGGCAAGGGAGCAGGAGCTCACGATTTGGCTACTGCTAGGGATGGTAATGGGGACATTCTTCTCCAGGGAGTGGTGGAATGTCCCTGTCCTCGATTCTTCCCCCGTTCCCCGCACTTGATTACATGCCCGGGGAAGAATTCCTCCCGTTCCCCATCCCTAGAGGGGAACGGGCCCTGATGGGGACCCATTCCCCGATAATGAGTGACCACTTGGAGTATACAAATAATTACAATCAATAATAATATGATAATTAGATCAAAAAATTGCATGAATTCACCACAATAAATATACAATATGTGTATCACATAATTAACTAGTGTTTATTTCTCGATTTAGGATTTTATAAGGTATTAATAAAGTATCATATGAGATACATGGTATGGTATACAATGATTTAGGTCCCCAATGGGGAATGGATATGGGGGTAGAGGAACGTCCCCGTCCCCACCAACCCAATGGGGAATCAATTTGCTTGCTACTTATCCCTATGGGGAAGAAATCTCCCCATCCCCACCCGCTAATAGGGGAATTGCCCGCTGTGGAATGGGGAATGGGCCCCCATTGCCATCCCTAGCTGCTGCCTTGAGGGAATTGCGTTGGTGATGATGGGATGTAGCGTTAGATTCTTGTTTTATTGGTGTGTTAATTGCGCTGCTATTCACACACGCGTATAAAATGGGAACTGCAGTCAATTTCCTGCCGAGCGAGAGAGCAGCAAGGGAGAGGAAAGAAAGAGAGATTTCGTGTTGAGCGAGAGAGCAGATGGTTTAGTTGTGATTTATGATCATTTACAGTTGGAAGCATTGTGAAGCAGGTGAATACCTTGGAAAAACTGTATGCTTCATTCGCATTCGAGCAACATGTTTAATATATCGTTAGCATTTTATTAGAGTAACTGCAGCTTTGCAATGTGGAATACGCTAGGAAGCCATGTTTAGTTGACGCATGTGTTTTTGTAATTAGCTATGTTTATTTATTGTAAATAGTTGCAAAAATATGGGCCAAAAAATAGCCGAAATATTTTTATGTATGTCTGCATGCATGTATTTAATTCTCTCATGCGATTACAGGCTAACTGTTATCCTAGGACCTGGTTTTATTTTCCAAAACAAAAAAGCAAAAGCTTCACCAAAAATATAGCGTACTACTGCTTCTACTTCCCACTCTTAGTTCTTGACTCACCTCCCTTCTTTATATCTTTAAACTATTAATAATACCCTCCTATTCAACTGTAGATGGTCAAATCAGCTGACTTTGACTCATAGGACTACTTCACCCATGGAGAGTACGAAGGAAAGTTTGTTGATATACTGCACAAACTAATACAGTACCTAGGTTATAATTCTTGCAAGGATGCACTTGTGTCATTGAAGTTTCCACAACCGCAGTGCGACTATAGCAATCCAGCACATATCATTCAGTCCACACACCTAGCAACCGCCGCCGACGCACACTACACGTGTGACAAAGTTCTTATAAGTACATATTTGTTATTTCACATTGCATATTTCATTTTGCATATCTCTAACCCACTCTGTCCATGCTAGCAAACCATAGAGCACTGCTACTTCTTTCATAGATAGATAGCCTTGATATGTAAGATAGAACATTCATCGAGTAAAAATATATACTCAACTACTCAACGACATCAGAGAGATTCACACACTAGAAATCATACACCCTAGATAATAGCAGAAAGGACAAGGGTAAGACGTCGGTCGTCCTCTAAGCCCTTGCTGAACACCAGGTTATTTCCGACTGAGACAAACCTATACAAGTTGTGAAGTTGAGTACTAACCCCGAGTCGCTAGGGTTAAAGCCCACAAAAGAGAGAAGGGAAAGGTACTGATGGATCCAAATATGTACGATGACTGAATGAAACCATGACTTCCAAAAGACACACATGTATCTTAACTGTAGCTGGAGTTGATGATTCGCGCATGTTGCCACTTGTATCGTATGAGTATTGAGGAAAACATGCGCATCTAACCAAACTCTACGCGTCATGTAATTTGCACATTCATTGTGAACTGTTTTGTTGGCCTGCACATAGTCCATTGCAGCAACTATTTGCAATAACGTAACTTTACTACTACCTCTGTTTGTGAATACTTGACACTATTGACATTTCACGGTCTCCAAGGTTAAACTTTGACTGTTAATTCTACACTAATACATTTATAAAATTTCATTGAAATATAACGTTGTGAAGGTATTTCTTTTGAAAAATATATAAATATCATTTTAATACGATTAATCTAAATATTTAGCATATAATTATTGATTGAGGATTACGAAGTTTGACGAGTCCAAGTCAACAGTGCCAAGTAAACAAAAATGGAGGAAGTACTTAACATAGGGAGTTTATGGTGGTGGTTCATCTGCCCCTTGAACCCTCTTGCATATTCCTAAAAAAGTTCTACTCACACACAAATAAAATATAATAGGATTTCTTAATGCGTATCAAAGCACATGTTTTAACTAGTTTGCATGGGGTATTCACCTAGTCACAAAAATCTAAATTTACCACATGGTGCTGCCCAATCGGAGCTGCAACCGAGCGCCCCGAACCTCGAGCCTCCCCTCATCTTATCGAGTTTTTTTTCTGGAATTGGCACAAGTTTATTTAATATTATTTTGGGGGAATTGGCTACAGGACACTGAAAATTATCACCGTTTACCAACGGACATCCAAAAAATATGGTTACACTAGAACACATTGTAAAAAGGTGTAATTTTACTGTAGGACACTGAGAGCACTATTATATCATTTTTGGGCTAGAGGGGAGAGAGAAAGCACATGAATTATCAATTTTATCCTAGGAGAGAGAAAGCAAAACTTCCTGGTTCTTCTCTCCCATTTCTCCTGATGTTGTTGCTCTCTGCCGAAGCTCCCTCATGGCGCCTCCTGTTGCCTCATGGTGCCAGAAGTGAGGACCTCGGTGGCTCGGTAGCATTAGCAAAATGGTCTCCTCGACCATGCGCACATCCCTCCTCAAGTTGGCGTGAGCTAATTTGGTCGCGAGGTTCGCCGGTGGCAAGCCGAGCGGTGGCAGGAACAGGGGACGGAGCAAACTAGTGACTCGAGGCACTAGAACTCGATTCCTTTTAATGGGAGCACCTACGGGTGGCTATGAACATACCAAGAGGGGCGACGGAGCTTGGGGATGTCTCAGTTGTGCTGGCAACGACGGGGCCGAGCGGCGGTGAAGTGCACATAAAGGAAGCTCACCGAAGGGGACGGGTGAGCCTGGCGGTGGTTGACGTGGCCTTGTGGTCTCCTAGTGATGCTCCTACTACAGTAATCAATGAATGGGATGAAAAGCAACTGGAATTGCTCCGGGCAGTAGTTCATCGGAGATAGAGGGAGAAGTGGGAGCTTGGGAGGCTAGGGCTCAATTGGTTGCGATGGGCACTAGGTGAGGAGGCTAGGAGGCAGAGGAGTGGCTTTATAGAGGTGGAGGAGTGGCATGGCACTATCGCACCATGAGGCGTTGCCTCGGCCGCATCAATGGCGCCGATGGAGATTCAGGATAGGGGTGACTCAGGTTGGTGCAGTGTCTCCCTTGGGTGGATATTTGGGCATCGTTGCAGGGGACCTCTATCTGTTGCCATTGCTGGCAAGACTGTGGTAACTGACAAGATGGGCATCACCATTGATCATCATAGTGGCTACCTCAGCCGCCTTGCGCCACTGCTCGGTCTGCATACATGATCGTTACAAGTACGCAACATGGACATAACTCATGCAACATGGTCGTAACCATCATCGGAGTAACCACGGCTGCCTTCGACTACGACCACAGTGAGGAGGGGGCGGCGCTGGGGAAGGCTGGAGTCCGGAGGGGGCAGAGCAGCCCGTCATTGAGTTCATCAATAACGCTAGCCTGCAGCGGCTGGCATGGTGAACGACATGACCACGCCGCTCTTGACATCCCCGTTCGTAGGAGGAGGAGAGGGAGACGACAAAGGCGATGAGGGCTGGGGTGGGAGGGAGGTGGGCTTCTAGTGGTAGAGCCTAGCGCCGCAGAGGTGAGCGAGGGCACCGGGGTGGAGGAAGTGGATGTGGTCGCCCCCTGTGACGGCGACCATAGATCAAGGCTTATGGGTGTGTGAGATGCATTGCTGGAGGCGAGCGAGCGAGGGGCACCTGAGTCTTTTCGAAATTTTCTCTCTCCCTCCGGCCCGGAAATCATATAATAGTACCGTCGGTGTCCTACGATAAAATTATACCTTTTACAGTGTGTTCTGACGTAACCATATTTTTAGATGTCTATTGGCAAATGGTAAAAATTTACAGTGTCCTATAGCCAATTTCCCTATTATTTTCATATAGTTTGGAAGTATTTTTAGAAGCGAGTTAACGAGTCGATCTAGAGCAAAATCCATATTAACAAGTATAATTGAAACAATTTTAAACCGATTGCCCCTACCCGCCTGCTGCCAAGCTGGTGTAGCTTGGCAGCGCCGACTGAGCAGGGGCGGCTCAGCAGTGCCATGGGCACACCCGCCTGACGCACTGGCCTAGCCTACCACGCCATCCGTTTCCTGCCGAGCTACCCAATTCGGCAAGTAACACGTATCGGCTGTCGTGCCTTCTGAGTTGAGGTGGGGATCATTTTTCCAAAAAGCGAGGATTGAGAGCCTAAATTTTTTTAAAAAAATGTGGCTACACTGACAAACAGGTGAACTGTTCGTTTGTTTTGTTGCTGTGTTACTGGTTACTAGTACTCCGGTGCAGCGGCGTGGCGTCCTTTTTCGTTTGGAGTTTTGTGCATAAGTTTGTCAACTCAACAATCAACGGCATGGCATGACTAACACGTGTTATGTTTCGTCGTGTTTTGTTCGACTTGTACGGTAATTAAAGGCCGACCTGCTACGAGGTCTCTAGTATATTGGGGTCCATTGTTGCCAGTACAATTCGAAAAGAAGAAACGGTGTAAAAGAAGGGGGAAAACGTATCCATTGTACGAAGACCACGCTGCTTGGGCTAGAGGGATCTACGATCCGCAACAATGCACTCGGTCTTGGGCCTCGGCCCAGGAAACCAGAAAAAGCACCGCTTCTCCGCCCGGGCCGCGGCATGACTGGGCCCCCGTTCCGCTGCTTTTCCAGCTCGGCCCAACTTCTTCGCCGCGGTTCCATCACCGTTCACCGGCGTGGGCCGGTTGACCGCACGACTTTCAGGCTGCGTTAGGCTTCGCTTCCTCCCTAGCCCGATCAAATCCAGAGAAAAGTTTTTTGCTGGTGTTCACGTGAATAGTAACTCTTGTTCGTTTGATGCTCTTCCATGCAAAATGGCCAAGATCAGTAGTAGTTGCCAATGGCATGATATTGGTATGGTTGCTTGAGGCAGTAGTAGTAAGCTGTAAAGAGCGACGGTTTGGTTGCATAAAGCAACGTTCAGTTATTCACTTGCGGTGTTCGGATGCAACTGCAAATGGAAAGACAGGATTTAAGAGCAAATTGAAGATGTGGGCTTGCAATTGGTCTCTGTTCATGACTACTTCATGTCGTTCAGGTAACTTGGGCAGAGCCCCCAAACTGCACCGCCATCCACTTGTTTTTGCACCTTTTTAAATGATGCTATCATCACCCGCTGTACTGCTGTTCTAATCACTCTACGAAAAGGATGCTCATCTGCTCCCTTGTGAAAGGCTAGCGTTCTGTAATGACCATTCTGTGTATGAAAGTGATGCTCATCCGCTCTATTGTCGAATTCAGCACGCCTAAAATGTTGGGCTCATGTTTTCATGGCAGCTGCTTTTATTGTCTAAATGCAAGTTGAACTATGATTCATTCACCCATTAATGTTGTCTGATGAGCAACTATTATTGGGCAGTGTTCTGATAGGGTGCTGAAATAGCAGTTGCACCATCCTGTACTAAGATGTTCCGTTGCCCAGTGGTATTGTGCGGTGGGCATTCATATCAGCCACGAACAAGCTAAAACTGTGCTCCTTGTCTCTCGTATGTCATTTGTATACGACTTCAACATCTTGAACTAGGTAGCGGACTTCCCAAACGAAAACTTGAACTAGCGATGTCGATCGGCATCATCTACCATTTATATTGTTCAACGTTCCGTTGATGAGTACTTTGAATCTGCCTGTTCAAAGAAAAGGAGTACTTTGAATCTCTCCCAAGATGTATGTTGTTAGTACTGTTGGAGGAGAGAGACTTCATTCTCAAACTGTGATTAAGGGAGAATTTATTCTGGGATAACATCACAAGCTAGCGACATTACATCCATCTGATTGAGGAAGATTTCGAATCATGATAGGAAACAAACTAGATCTAAACTAAGTGTAGGACCGAACTGGCAACCAGAGGGGGGGTGAATGGTGCCTTAAAATCTCTCCAAGTATTCACACAATCTTCTTCTCCAATAGCTACAAAGCTATGAAGAGGAAGATCGAATGTTCACTGGAGAACAGAAGATCAGACTGACACCCGAACTAGAACTGCCGCTGGCCGAGGACATAACAAGGCAGTCGAAAGGATCTATCGTGATCAATCTGACAAAGAGATAGACCGTCTGTTTCAGAGAAATCGAACGCCAACTCGTGGTCGATCGAGTCACTCGGTAAGACAGACGATCCACTGAAAACCCGAGATCTGACCGACAAAAGAGACTGCACAGTAATGACCGAAAACAGAGAAGGCACGCACGACCAACAAGACAAGCCAGAGCTCATGACCACTTGCTTTGATTTCCAAATATCTTGCGATTCACAAAGCAATCGGGTATGAGACTTTAGACAACGTTTGCTCACGTCCTTTGACAGAGAAAAACCAAGGCAGTGAAAAAAAACTTCTTTGCTGAGATCTGGACAAACGGCGTGGTCGAAACCGAAACAGAGAATTCGGTCGACTCATGCACAAAAGTCTCAACGTGGTCGTAGCGAATGCAGAGCATGTACTCGGCGCACGACCGCGAGACGCAAACACTTCTCCGATTCGACTCTTGCTCTCGGGAATGAACTGGCCAAATAGCCTTCAGACAGATTCCCTGTTCTGAGCAAATCAAAACTAGGCCTACTCAAACCAAGAACACAACTCAAAGCAAGAAGTACCAGAGTTGATGAATAGAACCGCTCGTGGGATTAGAATAGCCAAGATGGCTTGGAGTAAAACCCACATGTCACTGCGATTTCAGAAAGTCAAGAACACAGATAAACGAAGGAACAAAGAAAGCGCAAACAAATCATTCAAACACAAGACAGAGAACACAACTCAGAGTTTTCATTCCAATCATCAAGGAGTACAAGGAATCCCGATACGCCCGGAGAGCATAGAGAGGAGCTCACACCTCTTCTCTTTCTCTCTTTCTCGATTATTCATACATGGATTCTCCACTCATCCTCTCTCTCTCACACAATCCCAAGAACACACTCACAGACTCCCATGGGAGGGAGAGGCGACTACCTCCAAGGCCCAGCCGGCCAACTCACTCAAACTCGTGCCTCCCCTCTCCCTTTTATAGCCTCACACCCGAGACTAACCCTAATGGATCCATCCATTAGTCCACACTGGGGCTAACCCGTAAACCCCCTCCTAACACCGGGTTTTACACCTCGCTTTACCCACTAGCGAAAACAAGCTTCCAGTGCTTTACCCGTTAAACCCAACGGTTCCACTGCTTTGCCCGTTAGCGCCAACAACTCCTGTGCATTGGCAGAGACACAGCTTCCCTTTGCAGCTTTCCGCATTCCCCAAAATGCCACTCCGCTGCCTTCCCGGAAGCTTCCTCCTGCCTTGCCGTCCAAGCTTGCAACCACCTCGCAAGACTAGGTCTTCTTCGGCTTCCCCTGGTCGTTCTGGACCCCGACACCACCCGCGTCTTGTCCCGACCATCCCAGCCTCGCCAGACCTATCACCAAGATCCTCTGGCAGCTCCAGCTCCGGTTCCTCATCTCCTTGGCTTGCAACCACCTTGAGCCCCAAGTCTTCTTCGGCTTCACCCAGTCGTTCTGGACCTCAACATCTCCCATGTCTAGTCCCGACCACTCCAAGCCTCACCAAGACTTGTCTCCAAGGTCCTCTGGCAGCTCCAGCTTCGGTTCCTCATCTCCTCGGCTTGCAACCACCTCACCAGCCTCGATCATCTTCGGCGCCTCCAACCGTCTGGACCTCAACACCTCCTGTGCCTAGTCCCGGTCCTCCCACACCTCACCATGAAATAGCTCCGAAGTCCTGCAGCCACACAGACAAGCAAACCGTCACATAGCACCGCACCAGACAACAGACAAACCATCGGTACAACCAACAAGTGTCACAGCACACAATCTGATCGTAAACCCCCTACGACCACTCGAATGCACAACTCAAGAAATGGTCGAAGCCCTGGAACACTTCCCTGCTTCCTTCGACCACACAACATGTCGTTGCGACTGTCTCACAGCTCACTACGACCATGCGGACACATGCCACAACCATCGCTAGCCGCTACGATATTATCGCATAAGGACCATACCCCATACGACCACTCTGTTGCACAGAACAGAGAAACCCTCCAGCTCACAAGAGCCTTCCTGTAGCCTACGACCACTCACTAGGCTGCTACGACCACCAAGACACAAGCTACGACCATTGCAAGCTTGCAACGATTACCACACAGCGGCTACGACTACTTACTACCAAGACTGGTCGCTAAGATCACAAAGTCGAATCAACTCCTACGACTACCAAGTCGTAGAGCCAGACATCAAGTCATGAGCCTTTACAACCACCAAGTCGTAAAGCTCGATCGACCACCAAGTCGATCCCACGACTACATAACCAGTCACCAAGTCGAATCGGCCTCAGCCGACCACCAATCAGTCGCCTAGGATCACCGATCACACAGGCTTCGACTTTTGCACCTGATCGCTACAACTACCAAGATGTAAAGCAGATCACCAAGTCGTACCGAGCCTACGACCGCACACAACATTGCTACGACTTTATCGCTCAAAGTCTACGGCCTCATCCCAAGTCGTTCTGTCATCTGACCGATCGAAATGATGAACCAATAAATGCACGAGGTCTACGACTTCACCACAAAGCCATACGACCGATTCCCAGCTTACATGGTCGATCCTAGAGGTCATACGATCAATTCCCATGTGTCTACGACCACGTTCAAACATCTCGGGCACAACCGACCGCCTACGACCCCAGAAGACTGCATCTGACGCGCTACGAGTGATTCCGACCGTTACCGAGCACTTCCGACCGAGTCCCGCTGCATTTGGACCGCGTCCGATCGCTCCTCACGCCCGTCCAACTGCATCACAACGTGGTCGTAGGGCGCCGACTACTCAACGTGGTCGTACGCCCGAGCGCCGACTTCCGACCACAACAATCGTAGATTCGACTTACGACCTCAGACCACGGCCAACGTGGTCGTAGCTGCTTCCGATGGCCTTCGACCACAGCCAGAGTGGTCGTAAACGCCACAACGTGGTCGTACAGCCTTCCGACCACGACCAAACCAGTCGTAACCTCTTCTAATGTTCTCCGTTCACACCCAAGGTCGTCGTAAAGCTATCTGGCGACCTTCAACCATGGCCAATGTGGTTATAGAGGCTTTCGATCACGGCCAAAGTGGTCGTAAACGTGGTTTTCGGCTTCCGACCGCTGTCAGTGTGGTCGTAAACAGCATGGCTGACTTTCGACCACGGCCAAAACAGTCGTACTCTCTTCTGGTGCCCTTCGACCATGGCCAAAATGCGCTGCGGTGGTCGTAACACTTCCAGCCGCTCAAGACAACAAACAATGTGGTCGTAAGGCTATTGCCAAGCAAGTCGTAAGGGCTTAGGAACCAACAGAGAGACCCATTCTCCTCTCAAACTTCAAAAACCAAACTCAATCTCACTAGATTAAAAGTCAATTACTCATCACAACCATGAGGCGACCTCCACATGGTCTCTCAATCTCCCCCTTGATGAGTATATTGACAAACACATAAAAAGGCAAGAAGATGAGTTTGTTTTTGAAAAGAAAAGGAAGGAGAGATGCATGAGCTAGACATGGTCTAAAAGAAGTGAAGACAGAACCCATGACCATGTTGGCAAAAAGTGTCCAATCTTGCTCATGGTCCAGAGACAAGAGCTGTTGCTCTTATGACCATTGTCAGAGCAAGACGACCAAGTATTCTCCCCCTTAAAGCCCTTTTTCACTCCTTCTCCCATCTCTTAATGCAAATTCCCATTCTAATGCCTTTTGCACCCCTTAATGCCTTTTTCTCTATCCTTCTCCCCCTTTTGGCAATAGAGTCATCAAGATGCAAGGAAGAAAAATAGAGCATGAATTAAATGGAGTGCCGACAGTTGATTTGATGAAGGCAATGAGAGCTGAGGGAGCCATGAAGATTATCTAAACTGACTTCAACGAAAATTATACCAAGCCATAAAATGTGACAATGCTATCTAGATCATAACAAACTATGTATTGCCAAGCTCAAGCCAAATAAATCATGATCTTTAAATTAAATGTTTAATTAGCATGTCAAGTCACTCAAGATTATAGTCTAGAAGAAGGTATCCAAACGTGAGTCAAGCCATGTCAATATTCTAAGCGAAATCAAGAAGCTATAGTTGAGTTGATTTAGAAAGCTACAAGCCCAAAAATGAGACATATTGTTCAAGCACTAGGTATCACTTGTAGCACTTTGGATACCACTTGAAGAAGATTTGTAGTTGAGTAAAATTAGCACATTAGGCTTTTATCAGAAATTCATGGTTGGTTTCAACCATTTTTCACAAGAATTTTTTTTGTTTTCAAAGCCATGTGCTAGATCTCAAGCCTTATGCGATCACTCCAAGCAATAAGCTTAAGGAGGTGATCTTGGTCATCCAAAACTCCCCCTGAGTTCATGCCTAGTGCAATGGCAAGCCATCTCATGAGAAAGAATTGGTGAGATCAGTTTTTTCGCACAAAAGAGATCTTTTTGCATTTACTTGAGTTAGTTCATGAACAAAGAGTTAAAACTTAACTCATGCATCACTAATGAACTAACTTAGCTCAATCTAAACCTCAAAAACAGATTCAAGACTCAACTTAGCCTATTCGACATGGCCTGAATCAAGAGAGGATCACTAAAGCCAGACTAGTCACAAGATTGAACAAGACATGTTTTACTTTAAGTTGTTCACATTTAATTAAGCTAGTATGGCAAGAGCTAAGCAGCACATAGAAGGGCATGATAAATCAAGCTATCACAAGACATGGTAAGATATAAAGCATGATATCATGTCACATAAAGATAATAGTCAAGGCTCCAAAGACTGTACAGGCATTCATGTGAATTTTATGCATTATGAGACAAAAGAATGCACACGAGATGAACTCCCCCTGAAAGCTAGCCCGAACAGATAGAAAGGTTCCAACTCCCCCTAGAGAAGGCAACTCGAGAAGAACCAAGAAATTTGGCGCAAAAACCAGAAAAAGAGGGTTCTAACTCAAGGGGTGATTCCCAAACACACCCTATCCACATGATCTCTAGTCTGTAACCTCATACCACGGGGCAAAAACACACTATGTCAATGCACAAGACTCTAGTGGCCAAGAAAAGGTTCAATCTAGGTAGAAGAGAATCCTAGAGAACCAAAGCCCAAACTAGGTAGTAAATAATCCCAGAGAACCATTTGGACGAGAAGTGTGATCGAGACAATATCACCTAGAGTCGGTTCCTGTCTAACCAATCGGACCCTTCCTCCTACTAGAACAGATAAACAAAGCAAAGCCAAGTGGAGGGAAGCAAAACACTGAAAGATCACAAGGGAGAACAAACCTCTGTCATGGTCGCTTGGTTGGTAGTCGTGGTCGTAGAAGAGTCCTGGTAGTAGTCGTATAGGAGTCCCGACCTCGGTTGAGTGATCGAAGTCGCCTCGGCCATGGTCGTAGATGTGTTCAGCTCATGATCGTAGTCCAATTCGGGGTGGTCGAACACGAAACCAGGTCGTGGTGGTAGTTGCATCTTGGTCGTAGTCGCAGATGAGTCTGGATCGTGGTCGTTGCGTCCTGGCCGAGATCATAAAACGAGTTCGGCCGAGTGTCCAGACCATGGTCGTGGTAGCTACGACGTGGTCGTAATGACCAAAGGAGTGGTCGTAAAGCTGTACCAGTCTCCCCCTCACACACAGCCTGCAGTTTAACCACAGGGAACAACTGGTGTCCTAGTACTGGGGTAAATGATATACAGGCATGATCCAGTACTGAGACAAAAGACCACAAACAATAGCATTACAAATATTAATGCATGAGAACACACCCCCCACAAGCTCAATCTAGCCCTCATCAAAAGCATCTAGAACAGCGAGCCTAGAGCCACCCAATACTAGAAGAAGCTTGTGACCTATCCACAGTTCTCATGATGTCTAAGCATAAGCACAGACTAATGCTACCAAGGTGTTGTACATTTTATGTCATGCCAAAAACCGGAATGAGAAAGATCAAGGTAAACATGTATCTCAATGAATCACAACCATTCACATAGCAGGTGACAAGGAAAGATCACAGAAGCATATGCTAGCATGGATATAAGCATGTATACCAGAAAAGATAAGAAGGCATGAATAAACAAAACATCATGACATAGAAAATCTATCCAAGATATACTCAAGCTCATATTGTCCATACATGAGCATACATCATGTAGACATACAACATGACAAAACAGAATCATGAAAGTATGCTAACATGTATAAATAATGATGAATAACCATAAGGAGCAAGATGTGAACCATGATAGATACTACAGAGCATAAGGTCATGATGATACTTGACTTCTAATATACACATTCTACTTCGCTCATGAAGTCAGGTCAAAGCTTAAGCATCTAACAAATATGACAAGATATATGGATACTTAAGCAACATACACATAAAGGCATGACATGAAAGTATTGAAGAAAGAACATGCCAGTATGGTATAAGTGAGCACCTGAACAAGCACAACATGCCAATTAAGACTAACACATGTATATAGAGACATGAAGGTAAAGAATAGCTCACAAAGTAGGTGAAGACGCCAACGTGAGAGCATATGTCTCTTGGAGGCCATGAAGTGGAGAACCAATAAATGTTCTAGTCATATGATGAGGCAGAAGACTAAAACTCCAATCAATTCCATGTTCTCCAACAAGCGTCTAGAGACCTACAAATGACAAGAACAGAGTGCCCAAGTCTTGGGTCTCGAAGAGTTAGCAAGCAAATACTTGAGAACCCAAGACTTTGACACACGACCACTCAGCAGAGATGAGTGATCGTTACGTGCTACGACTACGGCCGAGAAGACATGAGCGTGGCCGTAGCACAAGAGGCATAGTCTTGAATGACTACAGCCGAGAGACAGGGTCGTAAAGCCTTTCAGCCACAGTTGGGGATTGCAAGCGAGATCAAAATGCAGTTACGACCATGGCGACCGAGCAGCAACGTGCTAAGAAGCAGCAGACGAAGTCGTATGGACTTACGACCATGATGACAGGTAAGAGTGTCCGCCAGAAGACGTGGTCGTATGAAGCTACGACTACATCCGAGAAGCCGAAGCTGTGATCGTAAGACATTACGACTACAACGACGACACAGTAGAGGAACTTGGGTTTTACTAAACCAGATTCTAGCAGAAACAAGCTCCTCTACACAAGTGTGGTGAGTCAAAATTTTAATTTCTCATTTTTAGATTTTAACATGCAAGAAGGGAAATTAAATTATCGCCATCTGTAGTGGAAGACTCACAACCTATACATGCTAAAAGAGATTTCAACCTAGCAAGAACGATCTAGCAGTTTACCATCTAGGCATCTCATATTATTCCTAAGAGCAAGTATATTCATCTTGGACAAGGCCAAGGTCATATTGACATTTTACCTTGCTCATGATGAGTTGTTGTTCGTCCCTCTTAGCATTATCATCCGTGTGTTCTTTTGATCCTGGCACATGAACAACCAAGAAAAGAACCAACCAAAGCATCAAAGGAGACTCACACCTTCTCACTGTAGGTGCGCACCTCGTTTGGGCGAACAAGGTCTACCAATTAAGAAGCGGTGGAAGTCCTTCCTCAGGTCAGCACGCAGACAAAGAGCAACAACAAAAGAAATAAGTCTGCGATGCTGAAGATGTCCATCCTTCTCACAAAATGAGCATTGATGTAAGTGTCCTCCATGAAACATGGTCAAAAGGACAAAGCACCATCCTTGCTAAAAAAAGAGAAATCCCTTGGACTAACCGAGAAGAGCCAACAAGAAAAGCACTAGCCAAAAAAAGAAGCAACTAAGCAAAAGGCACAAGTGCTGACAACAAAAGAACTATGCTCAAGGAAGGGTCCACCTCTTAAATGAAAGAGGTGACAAAGTCTCAAGATGCAGTGCTCGTATCATTGCACTCCTCTCCTCAAAGAATTTTCATCATCTGGTCGGAGAACAGGGTAAATCAAGACAAACCAAAGTACTGAGAGCTGTGCACCGAGGGAAAGCACCAGGTCGACGAAGTGTAGTCGCAGATGGGGCCACTGAGACTGTGGTCATAACTTTTAATGACCATGTCCCAGCACCTGCGAATACTGCTCTCGTCGCCGTTCTCAGTACGGTGACTGTGCTTGCAAATAACATCACCCTCCAACCGAAATCAGCCTCTTGTCGCAAAGGACATCATTGGCAAAACACCCCAAGCAAGATGCAAAGAAAAGCTCACAAGATCCCCTACTAGTTGCCATGCTCCAGATCGGTTAAGATCAAATAAAGAGCAAACCTTGCTCTGATACCAATTGTAGGACCGAACTGGCAACCAGAGGGGGGTGAATGGTGCCTTAAAATCTCTCCAAGTATTCACACAATCTTCTTCTCCAATAGCTACAAAGCTATGAAGAGGAAGATCGAATGTTCACTGGAGAACAGAAGATCAGACTGACACCCGAACTAGAACTGCCGCTGGCCGAGGACATAACAAGGCAGTCGAAAGGATCTATCGTGATCAATCTGACAAAGAGATAGACCGTCTGTTTCAGAGAAATCGAACGCCAACTCGTGGTCGATCGAGTCACTCGGTAAGACAGACGATCCACTGAAAACCCGAGATCTGACCGACAAAAGAGACTGCACAGTAATGACCGAAAACAGAGAAGGCACGCACGACCAACAAGACAAGCCAGAGCTCATGACCACTTGCTTTGATTTCCAAATATCTTGCGATTCACAAAGCAATCGGGTATGAGACTTTAGACAACGTTTGCTCACGTCCTTTGACAGAGAAAAACCAAGGCAGTGAAAAAAAACTTCTTTGCTGAGATCTGGACAAACGGCGTGGTCGAAACCGAAACAGAGAATTCGGTCGACTCATGCACAAAAGTCTCAACGTGGTCGTAGCGAATGCAGAGCATGTACTCGGCGCACGACCGCGAGACGCAAACACTTCTCCGATTCGACTCTTGCTCTCGGGAATGAACTGGCCAAATAGCCTTCAGACAGATTCCCTGTTCTGAGCAAATCAAAACTAGGCCTACTCAAACCAAGAACACAACTCAAAGCAAGAAGTACCAGAGTTGATGAATAGAACCGCTCGTGGGATTAGAATAGCCAAGATGGCTTGGAGTAAAACCCACATGTCACTGCGATTTCAGAAAGCCAAGAACACAGATAAACGAAGGAACAAAGAAAGCGCAAACAAATCATTCAAACACAAGACAGAGAACACAACTCAGAGTTTTCATTCCAATCATCAAGGAGTACAAGGAATCCCGATACGCCCGGAGAGCATAGAGAGGAGCTCACACCTCTTCTCTTTCTCTCTTTCTCGATTATTCATACATGGATTCTCCACTCATCCTCTCTCTCTCACACAATCCCAAGAACACACTCACAGACTCCCATGGGAGGGAGAGGCGACTGCCTCCAAGGCCCAGCCGGCCAACTCACTCAAACTCGTGCCTCCCCTCTCCCTTTTATAGCCTCACACCCGAGACTAACCCTAATGGATCCATCCATTAGTCCACACTGGGGCTAACCCGTAAACCCCCTCCTAACACCGGGTTTTACACCTCGCTTTACCCACTAGCGAAAACAAGCTTCCAGTGCTTTACCCGTTAAACCCAACGGTTCCACTGCTTTGCCCGTTAGCGCCAACAACTCCTGTGCATTGGCCAAAGTGGTCGTAAACGTGGTTTTCGGCTTCCGACCGCTGTCAGTGTGGTCGTAAACAGCATGGCTGACTTCTGACCACGGCCAAAACGGTCGTACTCTCTTCTGGTGCCCTTCGACCATGGCCAAAATGCGCTGCGGTGGTCGTAACACTTCCAGCCGCTCAAGACAACAAACAATGTGGTCGTAAGGCTATTGCCAAGCAAGTCGTAAGGGCTTAGGAACCAACAGAGAGACCCATTCTCCTCTCAAACTTCAAAAACCAAACTCAATCTCACTAGATTAAAAGTCAATTACTCATCACAACCATGAGGCGACCTCCACATGGTCTCTCACTAAAGATACCCAACTGATTGAGAACTAACAACCTTTTTATACTGACTCAAATACTTCAGAAACTCTAAAGCAAATTAACACTTGGTACCCTACAAAGGCCTTGTCTGGATGGTGGAATTCAACAGTAATTCTGTAGGAGTAATACTTCATCATGTAAATTTTCTAAACAAGAAATTCATGCATCCCCAAATAGAACTAAATACTCGAGGACTAGGATAATGCTACGTGTTCAAGCAGGTGCCAAATTAACTCAACGCAATGGTTAAACTTCATATTAGCAAATAGACACAAATATTGGGGTAATGCTGTATAAAAATAGCATGAGGACTAGGCTGATGCTATATCTTCAAATTTCAAAGTAACGAGCAGAAAAACAAAAGCATAATACTAATACTGCTCGATCGAAAAACAAACAACAAATATGTATCTCCATCCTGAAACCTTCAAAGTACTGGACAAAACAACTTAATGCCGTTCTTACCACTTAGTCCTATTTGTGCTTAAACTGGCATCTGGATGTTGGTGGAAGGAGCTTGAATCTGGACTCTGCGAAAGTTGACATGAATTGCCATCTCATTATTGTCCCTGTCGACCCCGGTTGTTCTTGCCCCTTTCCATGTGAAAACGCCTCGGATTATTACTCCTTCGCAGCTCGGGCAATCTCACACAACAGTGTTAAGTAAATGAGTTACTACACGACCGGCAACGTTACTGCCGTGTAAAGCACATGCTCGTTGCTTGCCTAAGTAGGGCACCGGCCAACCTGCCATTGGTGTTTCCATCTTCCCCGTGCCGGGAGGAGAGATGGGCTGATGAGCCATAAACCTCTTAGAAAATTACTGCTTTACTAGCGTACGATATATGCGAGGACGAGGCACGAATGCCATCTTCAAATACGAGAGATCGATCTTATCTCACAAACATCATGCAACAATGTTGAGAAGTCAACATAGATTTATTGCCACGGTTGTGCTCAGTGGCTGCGGGTAACGAACAGGATGTGCATGCATATGCGCGTCTTTGTTTATTTGTGAAGTCGTGGAACTCGGAACTCGGGATCAGCTTGCCGACGCTATTTTGGCGTTTTCCCTCCCTTCTGCCGTGTTCATCAGTTCGTTTTTTTGTGATCAGACCATGCCGGGGGTTAGTAGATTGATTGATAATTGGAGCAGTCGGATGGATTCTCTGAATTCAAGATAGTCGCACGAAGTTGTAAAATGTGGTGAATAATGCAAGAAAAGGACAGGTCTATTGGAGTTGATTCGAACTTGACCAACTGCATTGTATATGTAATTTCCAATCAATTTCCCATTGAATTTTAAATCCTTTAAGTTAAAAGAGTCGTAATTTTGTATTCTGATAGTAACACATCTAACATAGATGATGATAAATTCGTATGATCGTCTCCTTATGCAGGGGCGGAGGGAGAGGGGGCTGGTAGGGCTTACCCCTCATAATCTTAAAACTTCTATTGCACTCCATCGATCTTTAGCGAATTTCATTTGCATTAGTACATGTTTGTCTCCCTCATCGAGTAATGTTACATCATACAGCTTATTTGGTTCCCCACAAACTAAATTCCTGGCTTCGCCCGTGCTCCTATGGATAGGCTCCTGATTTTTCCACCGTCTACTATCTTTATCTGTTTTTTGAAGGAAAAGCTATCTCTATCTGTGAGTCGGTAATCATAAACAGATGTTTTTAAAAGACTTGGTGTAGGCAGGACTCCTAAATTCCTCGCTTTCTTGTCGAATTCTCTCTCCCAGGTCCCCTTTTCTTGATAGAAACATTTTGTTAGTAAATTCCAGGGAAGCAGTGTGCTGTAGAGATGGATTTTCTTTGGCGTTTGCTCCACGCCTCCACCCCAACCTCCATGATCCGCACAAGGGCTCATCTTCAATGCATCTCCTCTTCTAGGGTTTAGGGCAGAGCGACCCATCATCTCAATCTGCCAAAATGTTAGGTACACGCCATTCGTATGCTCTTGTGCATAATTGCGCAAATATAGATTGATTTAAACTCAAATGTTTTTATGTATGTTTTAGAACAATGGTATTTTATTTTTCACATACAAATAAATTAAGGATGTTCTAAATGCGTATTGAATAAAAAAAAAATACTGGCCTTCTGGTACAACAAATAACTAAGGAATGTTCTCTCAATCAACTAACTCAATGTAATAAGCATGAATAGTGACTCGTAGGTACTTAGACCACTTGAAATTTCTGGTACACTGAAGGGTCATGTGAGAAGATCTATGGTTGTGTTGTGATGAACCATTATTATTGAGAAAGAGTGGAAATTTGCAAATTTGCGATTTTTTCTTGATAGTCTGCAAAAATGGATGATTTTGAAAAATTTGAGTCATAAGATGATTTGTGACCTAGGTTATTGGTTATAGGTTGTATAAGATATATTATTGCTAATGTGAGTCAAGTTGTAAAGAACTTATGCCCACAAATGATTTCTTTGTCTTTGAACGTGTAGAGTCGCTTGGAGTCAACCATGGTCAACAGCGAGGATCGAGGCTATGCTCATGGAAGAACCGAGGCCTAGAACGATCAAGGATAACAGGTGAGATGGTGAGTTTAAGTATGGTACAAGAAAGACAGAAAATATTAAAAGAAAGTTCGAACGGCGAGTTAGCATCATGTGGTTTGGTCGGTCCAAATGAGGTGCGGTCTTGTGAAACCAGAACAGGAGAGATTTACCGACATGTAGCAAACCAGTGGTGCACCTACATGTGGCAAGCATGACGATTGCTTGCAATGGAAGAAGATGGCCGGGTCAAGAAAGAGTATTTTGGCTTTGGGAAGAAAACCGCGGCGTGTGAGTGGCACTTGGGAAGACAGTTTAGATCATGGAAAAGCTGGTATAATCAAGATGGATCAAAGCTTAGGATTTAATATATTCAGGGTTATGCGCTTTAAAAAGTGTACATAAGTGTAGTGAGTTAAAACTCATGTGTGTGAGCTTATCGAGTTTTTTCATTATGCTAAGTGGATAGTATCTACTAAGTGTTAGATGTAACTGGCTAGTCCATCTATTTAAGGAGTCGGGATGGAGACTTGTGGTTAATCATCCAACTTTTCTCTTTGTGCTTTCTTGTTTAGGGTTAGAGTTTGAGAGTTGAGTGCTTTATATGCTCTTTGTCCTCTAAGGTGGAGTGGCTATAAATATTTCATCCTCAAATAGCAATAGAATTAATTTTTGATCATCTCCATGGCTATCTCTTAATTTGGTTAGTTTTTTCTCTTCTCTTTTCTTCTTGATCCTGTTATGCCAAGAATGTGTAAGAGATAGAGATAACCTCAGAAAATCAATCTCCACTCATCTAGACACTTGGTTTGCAAGTTCACGAAGAAATTTAGTTTTTGCTCTTTTTGGCCTCTTCAAGTGATTTCTTAATCTAGCTGTTTCTACATCACTTTCTTTAGTGTTCTTATTTACTGGGACATGTGAGAACTTATCTAGAGTCATCTTGGCTATCATCCACACATGAGTAAGTCATATTCATCGTTTGTGATTTTTGACCTTTTTTGGTACAATCTGCCTTCAAACAAAAAAAATGTTAGAACTTTGGCAATTGTTTTCTTGATCATTGATTGAAATAGGTTCCTGATATTCTAGAGAAGGTGCATACTAAATTTGAAGTGATTGGAGCTTTGGTTTGGAAGTTAGCTCAATTTTAGGTTTTGGCCCAGTTTGGTGCAACAGAGCTTCACAAAGCAAAAGATCTCAATTCTCTCAAATTCTTTCATGTTTCCTGGTTGGATAGGTTCCTAAGATCATGAACTAGTTTTCAAGTTTCAAGTCTTTTAGATTGACGGATCAAAAGTTTCATAGTTTTTCGGATTTGAAAAGTGTTGTTTTCACTATTCACATGCTAGAAATCTTGAAGGCATTATTCACCTCCCCCTCTGTTGCCATGCTAGTCCTACATACACCACATTGACCCATGTATATGTAGAAATCTAGTAGAATTCCTGCACTTTTATGTAAGTCACTGGAATCTTAGTGTCAGGTGAAAAGAATTTTTTTTAAGAACATGCCTTTCATGACTGGAAAAAGGGAGAAGGAAATTAAGCTTAGAAAATGACTGTAGACATCTTTTAAATATTTAAATTAGATACATAAAAATTCATATGGATGGATTTGTTTTGAAAAATACTTTTTGCAAGGGCTCGAAAATACTTTAATAATATTATAATTTATTAAGTTTTATAAATATATATAATATAAATTAGTGATTAAAGTTACATGTGGAGACCGTATTGATATTTAAAACAACATATTTTTACGACGGAAGGAAGTATATAAAAGCTAACATGTGTTACTTCAGCAAAAAAAAAAGGGAACTTTTCTCTCATAAAGTTCTGTAAAAAAATGGGCTCATGTCGATTTGGTCCCTCAACTTTCACCAAATGGTCACTTCGATTCCTCGAGTACAAAAAGGTCAAGCCAATCCCTTAAGTTGCAATTTTAGGCTAAACAAGGACCTTTGCTTACCTAGCTGGCTATGTGGCATGCTGACTCATAACCCAACTAGCCCCCAGTTTGATTTGTTAAGTGTGAAACGACCAGAGTAACCCCATCTTCGATTTACGGTATCCTTTCCCGTGCCCTTTTGGCACCTCTCGTCGCCATCATCGCGAAGTATCTTCCATTCGACATCAATCGCTACACACAACCTCGCAGGACAACACAATAAGGCTTCGACGATCAACCGATGATTGCGCAAGTGACGACCACAGCAAGGAGGTTGCATTGTAGGATACCTATCCTGCCACAGCTACTGACCAAAGAATGGACGTAATCAGGTCAAGTTGCATGCGCTGACCAGCAAAAAGGAATGAGTCGGTGTTGATTAAGCGAGCCGCGTGGTACGATATATTAGTGGTCCTCGTGTTGCCTAAAGTAGAAACTTTTAAGAACTAGATTAGTCATTTTGAAACTCGAGGGACCGAAGCAGCAATATGGTGAAAGTTAATGGACCAAATAAGTCACTAAAAGAGAAGGTAAACCCCTCAAACTTAACATATATATCCGCATTTGATGTCAACCATTAATTTCACCACCGGACGTCCGGACGGCCTCCAATCGTGCCGGGTTGGTGGCGTGCACCTAGCGAAAAACGCTGCAGATTTACGCCCCTTCGCCTTGGCTCTGCGCTTTTAAATACCGGCAGCTCAGCTCAGTTCCCCCTCCGACTCTCCAGCAGCAGCAGCAGCAGCAGCAGTAAACAGCAAAAGAAACCAGAAGCTAGCAGCCATGAGGCAAGGAGGCGGCGACGGGATCAGCCCCGGCAATGTCCCGGTGTGCTACTACGGCTCGGGCGGGCGCGTGCCGGCCTCGCTGGAGCGGCGGGTGCGCGCCGCCGAGGTGCTCCTGCGGTGCGCAGCGTGCGGCCTCGCCGTGCTCGCCGCAGCCCTCCTCGGCGCCGACCGCCAGACCCGCGTCTTCTTCTCCATCGAGAAGGTCGCCCGGTACACCGACATGCAGTCCCTCGTGTAAGCCCTCCGTCAACGCCTCCTCAACTTTGCTTTCCTCTCCTCTCTTTACTGCCAGTAAAATCCTTTCCTTCTTGACTAGTCACTGATGCTGTGAAGCAGTGCAGCAGCAAGCGAATCTTTTTTTTTAAAAAAAATTTGCGCATAGTACGTCATTGTCTCACTGGAATGGGGGCTCACAAGTCACAATACAGTAGTATTCCAGCGTCTTTATGTCGCAGAATTATTTGTTTCTACTGGTCACGCATAGGAACCTATTGTTCTAAGATTGGTTCGAGCTTTTACATAAATAAACAGCTTGTATCTTACGTTGCTCAGCAGCTTGTGCTGGTAATTTGGTCAATGTCCTAATACAGTAGTACCAGTTCCTTTATAGGTACGTCACTCCGTCTAATGGTTACTTAGCAACTAGAGAAAGCTTCCTTAATTTGGCACTCTGGTTAGCTTAGCTGTATCAACACACGGTGCATTAATAAACTATCGGCACATCAGAGTGAAATGTTTACGACGGTAGAGAGCTGGCGAAGAGATTAATGGCGAGATAGGACCAACCAACCAAACGTACGTGGAGGCAGAGGAAACAGCCTCTTAAAGCTGCAGATGAGGCACCGTTGGGCAAGTTTACTTCCTTGTCGAAGCCAGGGCCCATATATATAGCAGTATATATGTATATGTATTGATGCCACTGCTGCGTGGCTGCAGCAGGGAAGCCTTGCATGTACACGGGCAGGCTCGGCAGCGGTTTGCATCGAGGAGGTCTTGGTGCCGTACCAAGGGTAGGAAACTCCATTAATGGTACTGGCTGTCCTTGATGGCATCGGAAAAAGAGAAGATGGCGTTTTAGGAATTTATTTTTGTTCTTAAATAGATGTCATTTTAGGTTTTCTAGTTAATGTTTTTCTAAAGAGCCCAATTAAAAGTCGGTTGTTATGATTGTATTTGGTGCCATCCTATCTAAATTTTGAGGAATCCCAAAATGTTACGGCGAGAATAACACGGGGCATTGGACTGGTGTAGTAATTGGGGCGCCATTAATTACAAATAAGATTATTTGAAGAGGGGTAAACAGGTCAGAAATGAAACAATTAAACACATCCTTGTTCTACTAATGATACAACGTCAGCTAATTCCGAATGGAGGGAGTTATTTTCTTTGCCAAGTGAAATGGGTAGGACGGACGACTAGCGCTCCGGATCGGTGCTTTCACTCCGTTGAGTAACGATTCGCACCTACCACGTGGTCGCTGCCCGACGCAGCAGTGTTAACGGTTAGTAGATCATTCATGGGAACGCATAAATGCATAACCTACTTCTTGCCTATCGGCACGGTGGCGCCACACCTAGGATTTTGTTTGAAGTTTGTGTGTGTGTGTGTGTGTGTGTGTGTGTGTGTGTGTGTGTGTGTGTGTGTGTGTGTGTGTGTGTGTGTGATGGAAGACTGGAAGCAGTAATTTTTAACCTATCGGTAGTATTCTGTGAAAATGCAAATGATGCAGTAGTCCATCAGCAGTGATATTTCAGTATGTTTGGCAGCCATCAATGATCGGTGTTCAAGTTTTCATATTTGTGATTGTTTTCACTTTGTAGTTATTGTCTCCATTGCTTGTCCACATTAACACCTATGAGCAGGACCATCTTCGTATTGGACCATGCATGGAATCATGTAACGCTCCAAGTACTGACATGCTATTGAAAAGCTAATCAAGGCAGCGAAGGCGTGAGATTTTTTTAGGCAACCATGGAGTAGTAGTATATCATTACGAAAAAGGCCTAAAAAACATTGATTCTTTTCTGAAGATCTTAAAAAACAGTGATTGAAAACTGAAGTTTGATCAAAGAGACAGAATGCACGGCTAAAGCTCGTTTGCTTTGATGCAGGTTTTTGGTGATTGCAAATGGGATGGCTGCTTGTTATAGCCTTATCCAGGGTGCAAGGTGCTTGGTGAGCATAGTGAGAGGTGATGTCCTTCTCAGTAGGCCCTTGGCATGGGCTATCTTCTCTTGTGATCAGGCAAGTAGATGTTATTGTCACCATCAGCTTTTCTAGTCGTTTGTTTGCTTTCGTTATTTTCTCGCATGTGTGTTTGTCACTGTCAAAGGGTGACTTTTCAGCTATGATGACTACATTTTAGGCGTAAATGCGGCTGTTCTGTAGCTCTTGACACTGAACAGGGTTTCTACTGCGTAGAGAATGAGATGATTACATTGCATAAAGCGAAAATTTACCTAAAACCAAGTTTCAGTATATTGCGAGGTTATGGTTAGTGTCTTCACAGGAAACCCTTCTGGTGAAAAAAAAACCCAGATGTTTCCCCTAGTAGCGACTAGCGAATGCAACATCATTTGTTGGTTGTTGTTAGTTAGTACTCAAAGAGAGGTGATACTGTACCACATTGCACAAATCATGTGAATATGTGATCTCTTTAGTTTTCCTTTGCATCCATCTGCAGAAAGAACGGAAAAGGACATGGAATCTATTTGCCAGATGTGTGAACTGTATGAATTTACTGATACAAAGAATTGTTTTCCTTTTGCTTTTCAGAGAGAAGTTTAAATAAAATACTGCCAATACTGACCTTTGCAGAAGAATGAAAATAGTAGGGGAAAGGATTACCTTTTTGCATTTGTAGCATATAGAAAACTTTTCTGATGCTAGAAATTATAGATTAGGTTACCATCATGTCACGTCCTGTCTAGGTGACCTAATCACATCACAATAAACGTCTAGCTATATTTCGGCATGTTCCATGAAAACAGGTAAGTGTAGCAGGTCACATCACAATCAATGTCTAGCTATATTTCGGCTTGTTCCATGAAAATTGACAAATAATTATGAGCAAAAAAACACTTAATTTAGACGCCCAATATTAGCAGCTGCTCCAGCATATGAGCTCCATATCCCAAACTCAGAATTGAAGAATTGTGTTACATTTTCTTAGTGACATCGTAATCATATACTTGTCGTGCTATAGCGAAACGATAAGATGGATGATACAACTACAAAGGTTTCTCAGTGACCTTGTAATCAACATGTGCATTTGCTGACTTAATGCAGCATCTGTAGAAGTACCATCAACAAGCAACGAGATGGACAGTATAAACTGGTATTAGGTGAGAAGAAGCATCACACCACCAAATGGTGTTATTAATTCGAAGCTCTGTATTGTTCTATTGCCGATTCTAGCACTGAGCTCTCACAACATATCGTACTCCGGTACTGTTCATCTGGAGGAAGCAATTTTTTTTACTTTACTTTTAACTTCAAAGTGTTCAACACTACTGCATCTAGCACTGAGGTGAAACACAAACGATAGACTGTACCTCAGTAATTTTAATCTTTTTTACTTCTGAATTTTTTACAACTTTCGAGACTTTCCCAACTGTTAGTGGTAACTCGGCATTCTGTCTACTGCGCAGGTGATGGCGTACATCACAATCTCAGCGGTGGCCGTGGCGATGGAGGCCGCGCTGATAGGCAAGTACGGCCAGCCGGAGTTCCAGTGGATGAAGACGTGCCACCTCTACAAGAGGTTCTGCGCGCAGGCGGGGGGCGGCGTCGCCTGCGCCATCGCGGCCAGCGTGAACATGGTCGGGATCGCGCTTCTCTCGGCGTTCAACCTCTTCCGGTTGTACGGCAGCGGCAACGGGAGCAAGTGAAGTGAACCGGTTGCTTCTCCTTGGCTGCCCTTTCGAATGATGATGATCTTGCTGCCCTCTTTCAGGTTTTAACACCAAAATCTGGAGAACCACGCATAGTTATGCCCTCCCCCTCTTTGTTTTTGAGTTTTGTGCTGTTGACATGTTGTCAGCGTTGGCCATAAAGTCTCTGGGACACGATCGATGTATATGATGTGAAGTGATCGAAGGTGTTCGTAGTGATATGCGCAATAAACGAGCGAGAGAGCGATGTATCGGTGTGGCCGCCGGCAGGATGGCAGGGCTAGGGAAATTTACTTGGTTAGGTGCTGCTGCTGCTGCTGCTGCTGCTGTGCTGTGCATGCATGCCAACCTTAATTTACTGCTTGCTGGTGGTAGCAGTAGTAGTATGCCATGACAATGGCGAGATGGCTGGAGGCATGCGGTGTTTTCTGAGATTGGTACAAATGTCAGCGTGAAAACAAAGAAGCTAAACTGTTTCAGATCAAATGGTTCTCTGCTCGTCGAAGTAGCGTATGCTCCTAAGTTCCAACTTACATATATCAAAGCATCGCATGTTGCATGTATACGTGGAGTGGGCCTGCAATTACTTCGACACGTACATGACGCGAGGGCCCAATAAGGAAAGGCTCAACATATATCTCTGTGCGCTGGGCCTTGCGTGGTATTTAGATTTGAGGGTTTGCCGAACTAGAAATGTCTTAGCACCTCTCAGCAAAAAAAAGAGAAGAAAGTATTAGTGACAAGTATCATTGCAATCATTTGTACCCAAATGATGATGTCCATACGATTATACGAACAGAAGTTACGGATTTCGAAATCTAGCATGAATCATGGACCTAATTTTGCAGGGATTTCAATGCAGTACACCTAACTGTCATCCGCAGAGCCTGCATCGTCGACCAGTCTAAAACGACAGTTAGGGCAAAACGTTTTAGACAGTAGAATTCCAGCGAAACCATATATATAATGTCGTATTCAATTCTATGTTTTGCTAACTGTCGTGCACTTGCATTTCAAAAAAGAAAAAAAACAGTTGTGCACTTTTGCCACTGTATGACTCCTATGTTTCTTCGCAAGTTGCAACACACGAACGATGTATAAGCAAATAACAATTCGTTCAAACTATCTGTAGTGTTCCAGAAAGCCAGGTCAACAACCTGAAATTAATTCTTAAGGGTCATATATAATATAGGAGAAGCTAAAAAACCACATCATTGCCACGTAAGCAGAGTCCAAAATTTCAATTTACTCTCCAATGGTTAGTCTCACCTGCACCAAAAGTAGGTCCCACTAATAAATAAAAAAACTAGTGCTTCTCCCAGCCGAGCGCTGGAACGGGCTCAGTGGAGGGCCCTGAACTTAACGCCGTGCAGAGCTGTCTAGGAGGCCGACACATGTCCTCTAAAATTTAAAAACTTTCAAAAAATACTTTAAAAATCCGAAAAATGTTAAAAAATGCTTTTTAAAAAATTATTTTATTAAAAAGTATTTTAAGTACTTAACAATAAAAATTTTGGATTTTTAATAACAATAAAAATATTTTAAAATGCTTTTTAATAACAATAAAAATAAAAAATCTTAAGTACTTAAAAATACTTTTTACATTTTTTGGATTTTTAAAATATTTTTTTTAAAAATTTCAAAAAAAATTGAATTTTGAGGGACACGCGTCGGTCTCCTGGGTACCCTGCACGACGCTAAGGCCCAGTTTGGCACGGCTCCACTTCACAAGTGGAGCTGTTTTTTTTTGCTTCAGCTCCACCGGTGGAGCTGGAGCTGTTTTGGTAGACTGTTTGGCAAAACAGCTCCAACTGTTTTATCATGCATGGTTGAGAGATGTCAATTGTCCAAATTGTCCAATATACCCCTATCTATTTGGTTTGTAGTAACATCAAGAGCTATATGTTTCTACATGATTTTTCATCCGAGTAAATTTGAATTCAAGAAAAATTTAAAATTTAAAATAACACAAAGTATTAGCAACCAATATTTAATGGCGGCGGCGCTCCCTTCACGGTCGAAGACGAGAAGACCGAACAGAGGAACGGGAACGGGAGAATAGAAGAGCCGGTGGCAGATCGCGTAAATTCACGAAAGTACAAGGGCAGTGGCATGCGGGCCTGCGGATGGAGCCGGGTGGAGCTACTTTTTTCATCTCCATCTCGTACATATCTTTTGTCCCTTGGGTGGAGCTATTTTGTTTTACCCTGTTTGACACAAAACAACTCCAAACAACTTCAGGAGTCGGTGGTGAAGCTGTGTCAAACAGGACCTAAGAGCATCTCCATCCGGTTCTTTATCATGCTCTTCATTGTATATTTAGCTAGTATAACCTAAAAAATGGACTCCAACCCATCTTTTATCCCCCTCTTCAATTTTACCCGCTGGCTATTTCCTTCCGGAGGCTGGCTATCGAAGGCGAGCGGGCGCTCGCTCGCCATCGCGATTTCGCGGTCCCGCACGGCTTCCCTCCCCCTCCCGTGCCCTCGAATCTCTCTCCCGCACGGCGCTCTCATCCCCTCCAGCGCCTTCCCTTCGCCTCGCGCGCGGCGTCCTCCCACCTCGCGCGGCTTCCCTCCCCCTCCCGCGCCCTCGAATCTCCCTCCCGCGCGGCGCTCTCATCCCCTCCCGCGCCTTCCCTTCGCCTCGCGCGCGGCGTCCTCCCACCTCCCGCGACTTCCATCCCCCTCCCGCGACGCGTAGGCCGCGCCGCGCCGCCCCTCCCACTGGTCCACCGCGCAGCCACCACCCCTCGCCGGCGAGCGCCGCCCCTCCCCCGCCGCCCCCTCCCACTGGTCCGCCGCGCCACCACCGCCCCTCGCCGGCCCTCCCACTGGTTCGACGCGCCGCCACCGCCCCTCGCTGGCCCTCCCCCGCCGCCCCCTCCCACTGGTCCGCCGCGCCGCCCCTCCCCCGCCGGCCTCCCCAGCCTCTTATCCGATTCGTAGAACTGACTGCTGATGTGTGCGGTGGATTGGTTCCTCTTGGTGTAGGATGCTTGTATTTGCTAAATGTTGGGTATGTTAAACATTTTCAGTGATTGCTTGTGTTGGTTTCTTGCATGGTCAATTATTGACTGTCACTGCAAATGTTGTGGTTTATTGCATGGTTTACTAATGGTTCAGTAAATTCTTGCAGTGATCAGAGAAAGACTGCTCTGCCGCTACTACAAACAAGAGGCCTAGGGTTAGTTCTACTTCCACCACTACCAGTACTACTTCTTCAGGATGCTCTAATTTCCCTTGTAAAACTGTTAGCTTGATCTGGAGTTTATGATTGAAAGAGTAGCATAGTAGTTCATGTTCATGAATTCATGAAATTTGAACGGATAAAATTCTTTGGATGCTCTAATTTTATCCCATAATTTTTTTAACTTTGTACTTGATAAGATTCCTATAGTTTGTTCTTTTTTAAACTGGTGATATGAACAATTAGAAGTTTTATTTCAATAGGAATTGCAGGAAATTATCGACCAGTTCATCTTCCTATAGTTTCCAATTTTTCTGCTCATAATAAAAAAAGATCCAGTTCATCTTCATAATCTAAAACTTTATGCAAGAATGGTCTTCTTAGTGCAAAAACCTGCAAGTATAGCTTAATTAGCCATCTATGTAAGGGGCATGATAAGCTAAAATTAAATACATAGACAGTGGTCAGTTCAGAAAAGGAGAGAAAGCATCAATTGAAAAAAGGACTACCTTTGGTCACAAAAACTTTGCTGCTTTAAGTACAATACCCGTCAGTTGAATGCAGCTAGCAAAAAGGAATCAAAGAATAGTTTCCTAAGATCAAATATAAAAGCATGAGTGACTTTCTTAAATCTAGGCATACCCGTCAGTTGAATGCAGCTAGCATCAAGTACACGAAGGAAAAATAGTAGTATATGGCTATATGCAAAGATAGGAAACCGAAGAATATGGCTATATGCACAGGTAGGAAACCGAAGAATGTTAACTTAAGATGTCTATCGACATGAAACAATTAAATCACCACAAAATCCAACAACCATACCCATCAGCTGTTTATGTACTAAGTAGTCAGATGTTCATATTTGGAGTCTTGCTGCTTGTAATGTTCTTGGGTATTTTCTGGCCATTGTATTGAGTACTGTCCGCATTGTCATGTGGGTTTATTTTTATTTGCAACTATATCTCAAGTCCTATGCAATATGCATTACTGATAGCTTCCACAAATGCTGTAGGGAGAAAAGGCACAGCCTTCAAGGTGACCCACTCAAGCTAACAAGCATGCATCCTCAAACATACTCAAACATGCACATGAGAACCTAGCTAACACTGTTTCCCTAGCATACAGAGCAGCATCATGCTCCAATGTTCCTCTCGAAAAAATGTGAGCTCAATGTCACTATTCCATACATAGCAATGAATTCACCCAAAGTCCTTGCTGCTATTCAAACAACCTAAAAGACTGTAATACTAGCTTTCAGCAGCAGCAGAAGCAACTTCTCCGGTTGCAAAATTGCATATAACCAAGCTAGCCCTGATTAATTACCCTCCGTAGCCTACACCAACCAGTTCATCTTCATACAGTTTTAGTCTATGTATTTAATTTATCTCAAACAAACTGGATCTTTTTTATTATGAGCAGAAAAATTGGAAAGGTTCCTTGTGATGTGTGAGGCTCTTGCTGTAAACTATAGATTTTTTAATTTACTGTGTATCATAAACTGTCAAGTTTGTTCATACATTTTAACAGCTACAATGTTTGATTGATTACAGGTTTTTGCCATGGAAGGTTATATGCACATCCTGAGGGCAGATAATCTTGATGGCAGCGAAGAAATTTGGGGTGATCCATTTATATGCCCCCCTGAGGAACAAACTTGTGCAGTTGCACAAGGTTCTCAGCCTACCGGAGGCAATGATGAATATTCTCAACATACCAAAAGCAGCAAGAAGAGGACTAAGAATTTTACTGCCGAGGAAGATGAGAAGCTGATCAGTGCATGGCTAAATGTGGGTCTTGATCCGATTGAAAGCAATAACCAATCGATGTCAAGGTATTGGCAGAGAATGCATGCTGCCTTCCATGAGCACAAGGATTTTGAATCGGACCGTTCAGAGACATCTCTTATGAACCGCTGGTCAATTATCAATGCGAATGTTAGCCGTTTCTGTGGGGTTTATGCTCAGGTAGTGCGCAGGAAGCAAAGTGGATTAACGGAGCAAGATAAGGTATTGTTTTATCCTCCCATCAATTTGGTTGCTTTCTGGTTCTCCAATAATCCTTTATGTTGGTTGATATTTTCAGATAGATCATGCAAAGGCACTATACAAGAACGGTCACCCAAAGAAGCAATCTTTCTTGATGGACCATTGCTGGAAGAAACTATGTCATGAGCAGAAGTGGATTCAGAGGACAGACAAGTCCCAGAATGAAACAACAAGAGAACAGGCACCAAGTGGTGATAGTCCCTTGAACTGTAGTCCTGGAAGCAATGAACAGGCACCTAATGAAGCAATGACAAGGCCTCCCGGTAAGAAGCAAGAGAAGGAGCGACAACGTCGAGGGAAAAGACCTTATGGTGATGGAGAGAACCACTTGAAGGAGGTGATGAGCGATTTCTGGATCAACAAGAAGGAGACCGAAGATTTGAGGGAGTTGAGGAAGAAGGAGCGCAATGACGAGAGGCTACAGCTTGAATGGGAAAGGCTCGAACTGCAGCGGAAGGATGTTGAGATGAAGCAAAGGAGTGAAGACGAAAGAATAATAAACATTGATATTAGTACAATGAGTCCAGATCAGCAACAGTTTTACAAGATGTTAAAGGATGAGATATTTACTCGTCGGTTTGGCGAACCTCCTGTTCGAGGCGATACTGCATCAATCTAGTTTTACATGAAGTTAATGCTTGTACAAGTTTTACATGTGTACTGGACAATGTTTGCTCGATCAATGGTTATATATGTTCAGAACATCACTTTATGATTTGCTAGTATTAAACATCACTTTATCACACGCATCAGATACTCCAGAATGGCTAGGAGGCATCTACAGCTGGTGATCTATCTGGGGGCAGTTTCTGCTTGATGCTTCTGGTGGCAATTTGCTTTCGCTTTAGGTTGTAGTGGGTAGTGAACTATTTGGAGATATTATTGTGTTGGCTGTGTCCACACATGAATGTTTAGGTTGTAGTGGGTATTGCTAATTGTGGTCGATCACGTATGAGTCGTATGACGTATTCACGATTGGCCCGATTCAAACAAAGGAATGCCCAAAAGAATTCAGCCCGCAAATTTAAACCATATTAAAGTAGCCCACCAAGATGTTTAAACAATTTAAAGAGGGAGAATAGCTAGGCCATTGAAATGCTAACTCAAATAGAGAGCTGCAAATAATAGCTAGCCTCCTTATTCTAGGAAATAAAGAGGGAAAAATGACTAATAAGATGAAGTTGCTCTAAGTACAGGCCCTACACCTGAGCCCGTTCCCCGAGCGCTTTCCCAACTGACACCATCTCCCAAGTCCCATCGCTCTCTCCTTGATTTTTTATTCGTCTGGACTCGAGCCCTGGACTTTCTCCGGCTCCAGAATTTTTTTTCTGAGCCTCGCGCCCTCGCCCACTGTAACGTTTGGCTCCGGGTGTGGAGAGGCCAAGAACTTGTAGCCACGGTTTTTTTTTTTTGGCAACATTGCACATGTCTAAAGAATGCCTGCACAAGATATCGAGAAATTAAGGATCATGTGACGAAGAACACTGCATGCATGCAGCCAGATGCGGCAATATCTCCGTAAAGATACCCTGTGCAGCGTAAGACAACACACACTAAGTAGTCGCATCTATATATATTATGTTATTAAAGTAAAGGTAAAAGCAGGCATCACCACTGTTTTTTAGGCTAGAAATTCATATATTAATAGATCTATATCTGTCGATATTCTAATACCGATCTTACGTATGATTATTTATTTTGGGGAATCTCTTAAACACTTGACCATGCATAGAGAAGACACTCCTGTATTATTTATTTTATACAGATTTGTACCTTCTCCGGATAGAATAATAACTATACTCCTATGTAGCTATATTGAGTATACTGATTACAATCAAGAGAAAGGCTAATGCAGGATGTCTTGCACTTCTTGATTCTCTGTTGCTTGCCCCCCTTCTTCCTGACGTCAGCCTTTATATAGTGTACGAAAAGATGGTGGTTGCTCTATGCCAAGTGACACCTTAACGTTTTAAATGAGAAACTGTCTTATGGTTAGGACTGCCTTAACGCTCTATACCATGTTGGTTACAACCACCTTGGTTTCGATCACGCTGGTTAGAACCACATTGGTTTCGACTAAACTGGTCTCGACCACAGTGGCTTTGACCATGTTGTCTAAATTTTGACTATGTTGCTTTTCTCTGCTGATTGATTACGTCCAGTTTGGTTGTCTTGCGCCTTCCGTCTAGTAGTCGTTAATGACCAGGTTGTGTTTCTGCCGAGTGGTCGTAATTCGACCATGTTGTTCTCTGGTCTGGTCGTATGGAGGTTTGTGTTCCTCTGTTTTCAAGTAGACCTCATATCCTAGTCTTTGTAGCTATTGGAGAAAAAGGGATATGTGAATATTTGGAGGGAAAATCTCCAGGCACCATTCACCCCCCTCTGTTGCCTGTCCGGTCCTACAATAATCAATGTATTGTTTAAGATTAAATAGATGTAGATGGACATGCATATATTGTGAAAAAGAGTAACTAATGGAGGAAGAATAGGGCATAAAACTACATGCATGATATATCCATGATGGAGAGTGGCTACGTTTTTAAGAATCCTCAACAACTTACTATGACCATTAATTTTCTTCTATCAAAGCCCATACTTCAATTACATTACTCAAGTTATATTTTCCTTGAAGCTTCTATTGTTATTTTCAATATTTATGATGTCAGAAAAAATGTAAATAGCCTAAAAGATACATAAATATATTCTCAAGCATCTACGCTATATCATTTGATACTATAAACTTTGAAACAAATCTAGCCGCATAAACATGCAGGCCACCCCTATTAGTTATCTTATTAAAGCAAAGGCAAAAGAAATTCCCATGTTAATTGGAGAGAAAAGAGAAAGGTCTAGATCGTTGATTGTGGTTGGTCCAAATTATAACGGTCTTGATTAAACGAAAGATTCCACATTCAGATTGTAATGCTCTGGATTAAAAGAAAGGATCCATGTCAAGTACAATATAAAATAACTGAAATTTGAAATAAAAATAAAATAAACTAGCAATTTTATTTCTATACGAATTTCTAAGTAAAATCACTAAACAAATGTAATTCAAAATAAAAATTATTGTTTACAAATTCCAACAATAAATAACTAAAATTTGAAATATAAATAAATCAAATTAGCAATTTGATTTCGATACAAAGTGTAAAGTAAAATCTGTAAATAACTGTAATTTGAAATAAAAATTAAGGAAAAATTAACAATTGGATTCTATACAAATTTCAACAAAAATAATTGACACTTAGAATAAAAATAAAAGAAAATTTGTAATTTATTTCTCATACGAATTCCAAAGTAAAATTTCTAAATAACTAATTTTCTAAATAAATTAAATAAAATTAGCAATTCAATTTGTACATGAACTACAATAGAAATAACTAAAAGTTTGAATAAAATTAATAGTTATGGCATGGATAGCACACATGGTGTAAGAGGAGACCATGAAAGAGTGCAATTGTGTCGATATGTCCTACGAGATGACATTGATCCGCAGAGAAGCGAAGAGCCGAGGCGGTGACGACAGAGATGACGACAATGCCGTGCTGCTTACCTTAGCCATTCGATGATCATAATGTTGCGCTGATCGCTAGAGCCATTAAAGAGAAAGCTTGGAGTCGAAGGAGTCAATCACCACGACGATGAGTGATGAGCATCGACGTTGTTGAAGAAGTCAATAGCCAAATAAGCTTGACTATATGGAAGCCCTAGCAGAGAAGAGATGGGGATTTGCATTGCAGATGAACTATGGATAATATGGGGGTCATTGCGTAGCTAGTAGCATGCCATCTCTGGTGAGGGGCACGACATCACCGGCTATGGCGAGAAGATTCTTCATATCGTTAAACAGCGACTAAAGCAGACATGCCAACATCAATGAAGATGAGAGGTTATTGCGGTTAATAAGGAAAGCGCAATGTTGAGTTAGCCAATGCCGAAGAAGAGTGATAGACACAGGAGAAGATGACATCGAACAGCTATAACATCTTGCACATGTATATACATGCGTGCATCTGTACGAATAAAAGCACAAGCATACAGAAATAGAGAAGCAAAAAGCTCGAAGTAGAGATAAAGTAGCTATAGAAAATAGGCTCAGGGCCACCAGAAAGAGCGTGATGAGTGTCCCCAGTAGGGATCAATGACAGTTGCATATGTATACGTGTTTATGTCACAACGGTCAACATTAAGCAATAATTAGAGTATTGCATTGAAAGGGGTAATAGCTGAGAGGAGCCGATCAAGAATTGAGCCTATTGTTAAAGGTTGAAATAGAAAAACTATGACGGTGATAAGAGATAAAAGAGACATGGTTTGGTGTGGCAGCAAGCGTGTGACAAAAGATAAGTTTAAGGTAGGTCATCCATAGTGCATCAGTGTATACTTACTCAGGATACTCTAATACCATGCAAACTAATAGAATAATTTACCGCACACATAATCTACACATTGCTTGAGATTAAACAAAGAAAAATGTGCATGCATATATTTTAGAAAAGAGTAATTAATGGAGGTATAATAGAGGTATAGAGTTATATGATCCATGCGTGATGGAGAGTGGTTATATTTCTATAAACCCCTCAACAATTTATTTTTTTCATTGATTTTGTTCCATCAAAGCTCGTACTTCAAATACGCTCCTCAAGTTGTATTTTTCTTCGAGTTTCTATTGTTATTTTTATTATTTATGATGTCTTAAAAATCTAAATAGGATATAAGATACGTAAAAATATAGGGTGGGTTCTTTTTAGTTGTGATTTATGGCTTTTGAATTATAGCTGTTCGCGAGAGAGATTATGAAAAGAGAGAGACAGTCATATACGATTGTTGTCGGTACAGCTGAAGCCGGTACAATGTTTACTGCAATCAAGTTTGAGACCCTGCTTTGAAAAACGCATTGTTTGGACATTAGTTACTGTATTATAATATAAAAGTCATAAGTACAAAACCGAATCGAATCCAACTATATTATCAAACATTTAAATTATATTATTTAATACTATAAACTTTGAAATAAATATATACATGAAAATACGCGGACCACCATCCTACTTTAAGATATATGTAAAGCATAGCTGCGCACACAGAAAGAACCCTGAGATGCTCTTGGAGATATAAACGTATTCTGGCCGTAGTGTCTTGTAGCCTGAAATCCTGTTCCATGCAGGCCTTAGCTAGCTAGCTAGGCTACCGTGCATCACATCAATTGACAAGCATCGTTCGATGCAGATTGCCTAGCAAATGAACCTGCATGCACTTACATACCGAGTCCATTCACTTCCAATTGCTAGAAAACTATTTTTTTAATTCTTCTATAGTAAATCATTTTTAAATAAAGTATTTTTTAAGATGAGTTATATAAATTGATTATAATACATACTATAATGACTTTATTTATATCCATTAAAATCACACGTAAGTTTCTGTTACCATGTACTCTTTTACACAAATATTCCAAAAATTATAAGTCATAATTATAAAATCATAAGCAGAAACTAACAAGAAATAAGCCCTTTAACTGATGTACACGTCACTGCATGCGTGCATTCGGTCTGCTCTTTTTGCGTTGGCATGGGAGTTTGCCTTATGTGAATGATGCAGCAGACATGGGCTTGGGAGGTTGCGCGCAGCCTCTTCTCACACGTGACCCTCTCTATCTCCCCCTCCTTCAACCCTAGCGCCATCAGGATCGGACAGTACTCGATCGGTCCAAGAACCACGCGAGGATCATACCAAAACGCCATCGATCCCTTAGCTTGTGAAGATTGGCCGCTTGCTCGAGCAACCAATCTCTCCTCACCCGTCTCGTGAACGCGGTCTCGGCGCGGCGGCCATGCATGCTTGTGCGATGCGTGTGAGTTGGAGCAAGCAGCTGATCGACGCGTTGCTATTATCTCGGTGTCGTTTGCCCGGCGCTAGGATCTCGGATCGGTTGCGTATTTAGATCCCATTTAGCCAGGCTTCGACTCTAGTTTTTAGGTTTCAAAGCTATTTTTCTGATTAAACGCGCAGGCTTTCAATCTCAAAAATGAACTATCAAATTGAAGCCGAGTCCCAAATAAACTATGCAATTTGAAGTTAAGTTTTCCTAGTTTCTTTTGTAGGCAAGCTTCAAAGAAGAAATTGAAAAACCCGAGCTCAGGCCAAACGGGGCTATGGGCATGTTCTTTTTGGCTGCGACTTGTAGCTTTTAGGCTGTTTATATGAGAGATTACAGAGTAATAGAAACTCACATGCGATTTTTGCCGATATAAATGAAGTCAGTAAAATATGTACTACAATTAACTAGTAGATCTTATCTTGAAAAATACTCTATTTAAAATCTAGTTACTGTGAAAAAGTCGAAAAATAGCTTTTAGAAGCTGAAAAGAACCAGGCCTATATTTGGTGAGTTATTTGAACTGTTGTGGATTGCATTTGTGGATCGATGCGGCGTCGGTGGATCGATGCGAGTACGTGTGATGGATACATGTAGCAGCTGGGCTTTGCCGACTTGCTGTCGATGGATGACAACGTACTCGATCGATCTCTGCTGGTCTCGTGAACGCCCCGAAGCTGCAGTCTCCATGTCGTTTACGAGGAGCCCATAGATTCCCCGGTAGAGTACGCTCGCATGCACAAGTGTTCCCCGGTGTGGATGTCGATGGCTTCTCAGGAATATCAACGATCCTTTCTTTTAGTTCCTGACGAGTGATGAATGTGCGCACATGATGCAGTGCACTGCCGGCGAGATTGCAAAAAAAAAAAAAATTGAAAAGTGTTAAACAGTACTTGAGTGTTTTTTTGGACTTAGAACACTTATAATTTTCTCTTGTATATGCACCTTTTTTATAAAAAAAATGTGAGTGCTCCGAATCATAAAAAATACTTGAATCTCCTTCTCCCATGTATACACCTCTCAAAAAAATATTAATACTCTGAACCATAAAAAACACTTAAATCTCTCTTCTCATATATATATATATATATATATATATATAAATACTTTAAACTATAAAAACACACACAAGTACCTCTACTCACAACCAAAAAAAGTTTGCATACCTCGTGAGCTCTCTTGAATTTATGTGTCGGCAGTGGCAACCTCAATATAGCCTACGCATGCATGCACTTTCAGGATCTCAGAGTAGCATGCATGCCTACAAACGATGCAGCGTACGGGCTGGCGGTCTGGGTACGATTCGGCGCAATGTTTTTGATTTTTCAATTGATGCGTTTTTAGATTGAGTCTATAAATTGATTGTATTAGATATTATACTGACTTCAGTTAAATCGATCAAAATCACAGACAATCATCTACCTCTTTATAATCTATCTCACAAACAAACAGAATTTAAAAGTCATAAGTCTCAGATAAAAAGAAGCCACGTCTAATTCTCACCAAATTCTCTCTTTTTCATCTCAAAAAGAACATATACCTTCTCTCTCACACACACATATAGACTTTCCATCCAGGATTGAGATTTTCCATTCATGATTAAGACTTTCCATCCTGATATATTATATATCATTGCCCTTGCACGCATCTAAAAGTAATCCAAAGGTAAGGAGACTTGGTGCCCAGACACGGTAATGTCCTATTTCCCGGCCGGTCGCACTTGGAAGTACTGTTGCATCACCTGACGCGGCTAGCGTTTCTGTGGCTAGCTAGTCGACGTGACAACGGCCATCGAGCCGAGACTGCCTTTCTACAAAGGTTATTTCCCGATCCGGAATGCGCCCCCATGCGCTTTCGGTCCGGTCTGATCAGGTCGAGGCCGGCCGGAGAGCTGCGTCGTGTGGGCCGTTGATGTGGCCAAGACGCGCGCGCGCGAGCTGTGCAAGTAGACCGCAGCGTACTGCGCGCGCGAGTAGACAGATAGCTCGACGACGAAGCGTACGTACGTCTCAGCAGCTCAGCTCTTCAGCAGCATCCGCTCACGACTGCCTAGATGAAAACGTTTGCACGTCATGCGTTTTTTTTCTTCCTTTTTGACTGCGTGCTTGCATTGCATGCATGTCGGGGTGGAAAAAAAGCTCGTTAGTGGGCTCGTTGGCTCGGTTCAAAATTGCTTCAATTATACTTGTTAATTGGTTAAACATTAAAATGAGCTGATTTTAAATGAATTTAAATTTTGCTCAAGCTCGGCTCGGCTCGGCTCGTTAGCTCGTTTCTAAAAATACTTTTAAATTATCCGTAAAATGATATTAAATCAAAATATGCCAATTTTAGAAAAAGCTCGATAAGACGAGCAGTTGGCTCGATATCCACCCCTGATGTCGCTTCCGGGGAAAAGCCTAAAACGATGGAGCAGGAGCCGACCCAGCTAGCAGATCTGTACCCTGCCTGCTCGCCTCGCCTGCCACGCTTCAGGTAAAAATTTTCTGGCTCCCTCAGAGCTCGTGAAAAAAGATTTCGTTCCAGTACACAGCTCGGGAAATTTTGTGGCAGCAATTTCAAACAGGCTATCTAATGCGTGAATTTCGTGTCGAGTTTGAGTGGTGGTAATAAAGCATCCACATTGATATCTAGTTCTCTACGGAATCCTTACGTGAATCCTACCTTCCAGATGGGCTGAAACGAAAACATTACTACCAATTAAGTTTATGTTTGGAAGAACGAAATTTTTTTATTTTTATGAGAAGTAAATTGTTTCCTGTGAATTTTTTTTGTAAAATTTCTTTAAATTTCCTACAAATAGGCAAACAGGGTGTTTGTTTGTTTGTTAACGAACCGGTAGGATAACATTCTGATATACTGATAAAGCAGGAGAAAAAAAAGAGAGATACAGAACACTAGAACTAACAGAGAACTCCACATAAGAGGAAAACCCCAACTGGAATATACCTGGCTAGAGACGAACCCCAACTAGTACCACACCAAACACCGACTAGCTCTCTAGTGCACAAACCACAAAACTTAGCCATGGGAAGAATAACACCTCGATCCACTAATGACCACCATTGTACAAAGTTTAAGAAAGAAGAATAGAAGCAAAGGCAATATAAACCATGGCTGAAAAACCACGATAAACATCGCACACTAGCCAGACAACCAACAATCGACTTCAGAACAAAGTGGGTGACGATGCGTCTCTTCTACTCGACAACGACGATGAACAACACGCAGAAGCCCCCCTCCTCCCGCACTTCTCACCGACGGTAACACACTTGCTCTGAAAAAAGGGTGTTTGTTGTATCTTTCTTTCTTTCTTTATTCCTTTCTGACGAACGATATTGTATCCAAGAGCTATCCAAAGAACATCAATAGACAGGCTCATAACCAAACTTCAACTAGCTAGTGGTCCATTTCACCGGCGGTCCCTGGACAGTATACTGTTGGGCGAGCCGTCCCGAGCGTGTCCAGTAGAGGCAACAACTTACCCTTTGCGGCAAAAAGGCGTGCAGAGTGCAACGACAGTCAGCCGACGAGAGATCAGTTCGGCATCACCATCGAAATCACTCATCCCCACAAGCCTCAGCCGAGCCATGGAACGAACGAAAGCAATGAGCCATGGAACGAACGAAAGCAATCGCGAAAGGTGAGGTGATTACTACGTAGGTACGTCATGCGCAACTTGCACGCAAGCATCCAGCCGAAGCAACAACACCAGGAGCGAAACAAACCGAGTGCTTAGAAATAGCAAACTCGCCAAACGGATGCAAACAAGGCCCAAGCGTACACCGAGCAAAGGAACGATCAAAAGGAGAGAGAAAAAAGAATCATTATTTCCATATTTAATGCCCCTCCGGTACAGCTTAATAATCCTTATTGCTCGTACTAATAATAAGTAACCAGATTATCTTAAGCGGCGTGCGTCGAACAAGCGGCACACGCCAAGAACGCGACGATCCGACGCCGAATCGTGCGGCCGGAATTGAACGAGCGAAAGGGGAGTGATGGAATCTTGTCCGCCCATTGATCACGACACGTCCACGGGCTTGCACAGGAACAGCAGCGACGACGGCGGCTGCTGCTGCCTACCGCCGCCGCTCCCGCCGCCGAGGCGCTCGTAGCAGTCGATGGAGAAGAGCGACAGCGAGAGGGAGAGCGACAGGTGGGCCCGTGCGTGCGCCTGGGCGCGGGCTCCCGCGCGGCCCAGCCTGTCTAGCGCCGGGCCGAGGCAGAGGCGGTAGAGCCGGCGGTACCCGCCGAGCGCGGCGACGACGGCGCGGGTGGCGGGGCCCGCCGTTGGGCCGGACGCCGGCCCCACGTGGCGGAGGCAGAGCGCCTCCCAGACGGCGTCCCGGCGCGCGACGGTGGCCCAGAGGCGGCAGACACAGGCGGCGGCGGCAAGCGAGCGGCCGTCGAGGCGCGCCAGGATCTCGGCCAGGAGGTCGGCGTTGTCGTTGATGTTGTAGGCGCCGCCGCCGCCCAGCAGCTGCATGCGCAGCTCCAGCTCCGTCACCACCACCGTCTCCTCCTCCTCCTCCTGCCGTGGCGCAGACCGTCCTCCCATATACACGGTCGGGCGGTCGGCCGTGCCGGACCTGCCGGTGCCGGTGCCTCGAGGGTAGTGCTGGCTGGTTTCGTGGAGGAGAGGGAATTGGTAGGTGAGAGAGCGTATATATAGGGAGGCCGTGGGGTTTTGACCCGTTTTATTGTGCGTGTGGGGGCACCCCAAAAGGCAATTAAAGCCTTCTTGGAACCAATGGCAGTCGCCGTAGAAGGTGAGACTAAGTGTGCTAATTACTCTTTGCTAGTGTCGCACCTAGAATTTTTATGATAAGTGTTTGAATTTTAAAGTTAGGTTGTTCGATTATGTTGATATCATGACATATCATTTTTCCTAAAACACTGATACAATAATATATATATATATATATATATAATAAAAATATAGAAATTAATGATTTCTTATTAAAAAAACTAGGTAACATAAGACGAGCATAACGACATGAATAAATAGTAAATTATAGTGATTAATGACAGTCACACATCTTGTTGATCCTACCTTTTTTTTTTGCTCTTTTCCTGTCAGCAAGAATCACCTATCTAAGAGGAAGCTATATGTTCCTTCCACAACAAAACATAGTAAAATTTAGCATGTAAACATATATAACAAGGGTCCAACTAACTACCCCTTGCTCCCTGATGTCTGCCGCATATATAATCACCGTAAAGTAAAGAATCTGAAGTGTAGAGAGATAGAGTTTTGTAGCTTGTGTAGACCTGGCCAAATGACCGAGCCAACCGTGCCGGACTGTGGAACGGTACTGTTGGCCTAGTCTAGATACGACACGGTATGAACAGTAAATGAACAATGTCGGTCTAACTCGACTAGGTGTGCTGTGCTTGGGCCGAAATCTCGGCATAGCAAACCAGTCTGGCACGGCACGCACAATACTGTGCTAAGGCATGGCCCGGTCCAGTACGGCACGGCACATCATTTACCTCCAACCTCCCACTAGACCCATTCCCAGGAGACTTGGTCGACTCAAAAGAGTGTAGTAACTCTCCTATCACAGGGCAGTAAAATTTCATGAGGATAGCAATAAAACTAATTGTGTTACTGTTAATGCACTCTTTCAAGCGTGCACAGGTGACTTAGCAGTAAACATACTTACGACTGGCTATAAAGATATTTGTGAATGACAGTAAAAAAGTTATTTGTAACCCACAATAAAATAACTTACGATTGGCAGTAAAAATTCTTATGATTGACGCTTCCCACTAGGGCTTCACCCTAGCCTTGTGTGTCTAACCGGGAGTTAGAGAGTGCGTTGTAGCGTGGCGGTGCAGATTTGGACCCTGACCCGCTTCTTGATGGACAGGACAAAACCGACCAAGATGGACACCAGGCGGGAGTAGAGGGGTTCGCCACTCGCCAGCGTGTGCCTCGGGTTCGGCTTCGGGCACTTGCCACGGGGCGACAGCGAGAGGGAAAGCGACAGTTGGACCAAGGGAACTTGCCGAAGGCAGAGGAGGGGGCGGGGCGGCGATGCGGCAGAGGAAACCCTAGAGCTGGGTGCAAGCGACGAAGCGGGCGGGTGCAAGCGAGAGTGACAAGGTCATGAGAGCTGAGGGCAGACGAGCATGCTAAGGCATAGTTGGGCACGGATTTCCAAAAAACTTTACTGTTTATGTAAATATTACTTCTGAATGGACAGTAAAATTACTAGTGAGGGGTAGTAAAATTACTTGGAACGAGCAATAAAAGTAGTTGTGAATGGCAGTAAGCATACCTGCGATGGCAATAAGTTTATGGCCTAGGCCAGCACGGCATGCCATTTATCCCCAACATCCCAGTCTCCCACTGGACCCACTGCCAGGAGGCCAGGTATGCTCAGAAAAAAATGCAATAACTCTCCTATCACAGTGCAGTAAAATTGTACGATGATGGTGTAGGATCAAGGATACCGACTAGAGGGGGGGTGAATAGGAGGTCTTTAAAATTTTCGTGTTCACTTGATTAATTCTTCACAATTTAAGTGACAATGATGTAAAGCAATTAATCCTATGCAATTCTAGTTATCAACTTAGCTCTAAACAATCAAATGATCACAATGAAGCAAATAAACAAGAGCTAAAGAGACAAGAGACACAACCGATATTTTTACCGTGGTGATCGGAAACTTGCCGGTTTCCCCTAGTCCACGTTGAGGTAAGCCCGGACGAATCGGACCGGCTCCACAATTGAGCCAAGCACCTCGATCACTAATGTAGCTCTTCCCCACTCCGGGTAGGCGAGCTCCAACCTCCACAATTTGCCAGGTCTTCTCACAATCTCCTTGAGAAGATCACCGAACCAACTTCCACCGGATCGTCCAAGTGCCGGCAAGCACTAAGAGTAAAGAATCCCGGTGTTCGCTTGAATGCAAACCTAGTGCCAAATGGATTTGCAATTGAAATCTAGCACTAAATGCTCAACCACCTCACTTTGATGTGCAAAGAAAGAATTGAGGTGAAATGAATGCTCTAGGGCTTAAGAAATGTGCAATGAGTCTCTTACATATGTCCTTGTGCAGTGGTGAGGGTATTTATAGCCTCTACCAACCAAACTAGCCGTTTGGCTCAATTTCCCGCAAAAATCAGGATGAGCGGTACTACCGCCCTTCTGGGGCCGGTACTACCGCTCCCAAATCTTTGCGTCAGAATGGCTCTGTCAGACATGAGCAGTGACCGTTGGATTTGGCGGCGCGGTACTACCGCTGTTGATATTTGCGGTACTACCGCTCTCCGGTAGTTCCGCAAAGTCGGCGCGGTACTACCGCTCTGGCCAAAACCCGAAGGGTCCTCCGAAATGCCGCTCTCTGGAAATTACATTCCGCTTGGGCTCTGGATCAACCGGACTCTGGAAGTACCGCTCTAGGAGCCGTACTACCGCTTCCTGCGGTAGTACCGACGTTGAAAAGGCCGGTACTTCCGGTCTGGTTAAAATCCGAGACCGACCGGAGATGCTCTCTGGAAAAAACATACCGCTCGAACCTCCGGTTCTTCCGGAATCCGGAAGTACCGCTTGAGTATGCGGTACTACCGCTCACAGCGGTAGTACCGACGTGGAAACGGCCGGTACTTCCGTTCCGCGAAGATTCAACCTAGTTCGAGGGGTGCTCTCTGGAAAAAAGGTTCCGCTCCGGAAGCGGAGCTATCGCTTTGCGGTACTACCGCATTTAGGCGCGGTACTGCCGCTTGCCGGTAGTACCGACGTTGAAACACGCGTTACTACCGCTTTTCCAGACAGAGCACAAACTTAGTTTCTAGAAAGATTTTTCATGAATGCAGGATTCAAAAGATCATCCAAATGGCACTAGAAGTGTGATTTCAAGTTACTAGCCAAGATCCCCCTTGATGGTATGATCATCTATCCTATAATCCGGTCTTCCACCATTCTCCAAGACCGGTAAAAATAAAATAGATCCTACACTAAGTGTACCTTTGCCTTGGGCCACAACTTGGATCTTCACAAGAGTTCTTTGGCTTGCATCTTATCACTCATATGTGGACTAACCCTTCACATGCTCATAAAACACGCTAGTCCCATATTCATATGATTTCATTAATTACCAAAAACATTTTTAGGGGCCTAGATGCTTTCAGATGGTTGTAAGACTACTTATGTTAGGGTTAATGCACTCTTTCGAGCTAGCATGCTGACTTGGCAGTAAAATTACTTGTGACTGGCAGTAAAGTTACTTATGAATAGCAAAAAAAAACTTTCGGTTGCCAATAAACCTACTTGCAAATGGAAATAAGCTTACTAGTGCACTGAATGTCTGGATGGCATGGTTGGACATGAATTTCCAAAATGTTTGACCGTTTAGGCATTTAGCACATCAAGGCACAGTACGACATGACTCGTTTAACCTTTTGGCATAGTTGGGCATGGATTTTCAAATTTTTTGATAGTTTTTTAGCCATTGGAGGCTTAAAGATTAAAAAATATCAAATAATCTAAAAGACTTCGAAACTTTTTTCTATAAATAGGCGCACACCCCTCTCTCAAATAGCCACAACTCCTCCCTCAACCTTTTCTTTGGTTTGTGTTGTTAACATTGAGATACAGTTTGTGAAAATTGGACAAAATTCAGAAAAAAATCACCAAATATCTGAAATTTTAGAATATGGCAAACTTTTGACAAGAGAGGTGACCATACTAGAATTTTACTATGTTACTTTTTGGAGTAAGGTGTAGTTAGTAATGTTGTAATTTTTGAGTCGTAGTTTTCTGAATTGATCACCTTGACCAGAGCATGAGGATGATGCTTTGGCAGCACCATCCTCTGGCTTTATAAGTGCCTTTGTCTCGGCAAGCACCGGGCCGAAGAGATTCAGGCCTTGCACTTCCAATATGCGAGAATACTTTGATACCACATATAAGCAAGACGCACAAGGAGGGAATGTGAAGTATGCTGTCTGTAAAATTTATCGTACTGAATTAACTGCAAGGTCTTCATGGGGAACAGGACACTTACAAAGACATGCAAGCAGATGTTTGGCCAAACAAGGAGTGTCGATGAGGCAGACCCAACTCCAATACAACCCTGGCAGTACGGTACATAACTGTTACTACAGTCCTAAGGTTGTTAAAGAATCCTTTTGTGGATAAATTGCTATACATGATTTACCCTTAGGATTTAGAGAGCCCTTCGCATTTGAATAGTATATTAGGACTGCTCATAATCTTAGATTTACTAAAGTGTCTAGACAAACTACTACTAGAGATCTTGTCAGGTATTACAATAACGACCGTAATAAACTAAAAAATATTTGCTACATGCATATTTTCTATTCCCTTAACCTCAGACATATAGAGTGGTCGAGTTAGGAAAGACTACCTTAGTGTAGTAGCTCATTATGTCAATGCAAACTAGGAATTAGAAAAAAAATTATAGGGTTTAAATTAATTTATGTTGGTCATACTGGTGGGAATATTACAGACTGCATTGTCAAAGTTGTGAAGGATTTTGGTGTCACTGATAAATTTTTTCATTAACTTTAGACAATGCCATCGCAAACTTTAGGGCAATAGATATTCTCACACCATTGCTTAGTACTTGTACCGAATCTTTCTTACTACATTAGTGTGCACATGTCACATTATTTATCTAATAGTTAAATCTGGTCTGAAGAGGCTATGTGCATATATCAAACCTTTATGTGACGCAATATCTTTTATAAATACTTCTAACCCATGAATAGCTGCATACAAAAACTATTGCATTGCAATTGGTGTACGTTCAGGAATGTTTGGTTTGAACATGTCTGTAAGATGGAACTCTATATACATGATTCCAAAGAGTCTTTTGTCTTACAAGAGCACTTTTTTTGTATTCATCCACACACACCATCAAAGCACAGATGGCGAGCCTCTACTCATTGAGCAACATTGGTTTCTGGCTAAGAGGTTACTCGCTTTTCTTGAACTTTTCTATGATTCCACTGTTGTTTTATCTGCAGTTTAATCTCCAACACCTTCTGTAATTGTGCATCATATTCTCGAAGTTGCTGGTCACTTGTAAGATAATGAAAGTAATACAGTCCTACAAGAGGATATATTTTCTATGAAATTAATTTTTTGATATATTAGAAAGAGATTCCTATTTTATATGCTTTTGCATTTATTTTAGATCCTAAAGCCAAATTAATAGGATTCGCTGAAGCGATATGAATTCTAGGTGCAACAAACGGGATAGATTATTCCAGCTACTACTCATATGTTTGTACTCAACTAACTGATATGTATCACAAATATGAGCAAAAATTTCAAGTGGTTCGCTTGCAATGGCCTCCACCACCACCCACCATAGGCAAGAAGTAAACACGTGGGGCAAGATCTAGGGTACCAATTGTTCACAACGCCAAAACAGATTCTCCCAAACAACTACGCCTTCTTCACCAGAAGTTCCTAAAAATTTACGATGATGAAGAACAGAAGATCCAAATTGTCATAGAATCAATAAGCAGTAATTTCTTCTATTACATGCAGTATATTATTTTGTAATATGTAGTGATTTAGGGTTATAATGTATTTCTTTCATATGCAGGAGAAGTGCAACATATACAGGGCAAAGATATTATTCTACAAGCTATTCCATGCGCTCAACGTTGTCAATCCCCTCTCCAATATTCTGGAGAACCTTAAAACACGCAGTTCGCCAGATTAGAATTATATTTTGTGAGTTCCTTTTCTATATAATATGTAAAGTAATTGGTTACGTGAATGATGGTAAAATTGTGTACACAATATGATAAAATTACTTGTGATCGGCAATAAATTTACTTGTGAATGACAGTAAACTAAGTTGTGACTACCACCGCCTCCTTCGTCCCTACCGTATGCCTCCTCCCTCCCTGCCAACAACCATGCTCAATTGGGTCACCGTGCTCAACAGGCTATCGTTGGTCCATTGGGTTAAACGTGTCCGTGTCAGCTCAGCATGGCCGTTCCCTCTCCATGTTGTGCCTACACGGACAACAAACACACGAACTGGCACAACATGTTACAATAATTTAATCGTGCCAGATGGATCGTGCCCTATTTAAGGTCTGGGCTTGTGTGTGAGAGAGAGTTTTGTGGCTTGTGACTTTGTGAGGGTATCTGGTGTTGCGAGTGAACTAGGAGATGGGGCCAAGCGCGACAGGCCAAGGGGCGTGGAGATGCGCAATGTTGAGGAGGCGTAGGCGCTGCGACTTCAGTATTCACATTCGTTTTGATGTTAGGAGGGCGAGTTTTCTTGTCCTCAGAATGCGAGGGGGACACACAACAGCGTACGACCTTTACTCGATCGCGTTGCGAGTGTGTGTACTGTAGTGTAGGCTGTGTAGTTGTGAGCTTATGAGAACTGGGGATTTTTGGCTTTACGGCTGGTGTGTTTCCTAACATGACGCACGTGGCACGGTGGCCGGCCGCCCTAGCTGCCTGGCCGGTGGTTGTGTGCTACTACAGCTTGGTCAATTGCACACAATGATGTTGCCAACTCGCCGTGCTGCCCGTGCATGACAGTCATGGATTGGCAACCAAAGCTCTCTACCTTAATTGTATACGTACATTAATACTAGGAGCAAGCTATTTTGCATGAGAAATCTTGTGTTGTTGCAAGTTTACTACCTAAAGTTGCTTTGTGTACTCCTTTTGGTGGTATCTTGTGTTGTAAATAATGTGGTATAAGTATATATTTATATGTAATTCTATCATATTCAATAAAGACACAAGTATTATATAAAAGGCATAGAAATGACTTAATCAACATATAAACATGTGAACCTTTTAAGTCATTGAAATAGAAATATATGCCCAACATATATATCATGTAAGAGTTTAAGATCAGCATATCCACATGTAAACAATGTATGTTATTCCAATTGAATGCTGATATCAACATAATATGTATGACTAAATTCAGCATGTTATCAAGATTTTGATTGATATATATTGCTCTCAAAAGGCTAGTTACATAAGATTCATTCTTGGCCATTTCCATCATGATAAATATTAATCTTGATTATATATGATTGCTGTAGATTAGATCTTGAGCCTTAAATCAAGCTTTGCTATTAAAGAAAACTACCAGATCATGATCCAATGATGCTGTATAGTATAAAGAATGATATAATCAATCTAACATTCAACTAACATGAACACTGTTGATTATAACAGAGTTCGACTACTGAAAAACAACCGAAACTGACCACTGAACTGAGAAAGCACCAAGCAAAGTATAGCAAATGTAATGATCAGAGTATACACAATAGAAAAGCTAGCCGAAAGCCCAAGATCTATCTACCCTCACATTCATATATAATCTCAGGAATATGTCATTTCATCACCGAGCAAATGAATGCAGTTCTTTGCAATTCCAATCAGAGATACAACACAAATATCAGAAATATATCTCGAAATTGCCAAGAGCAAGCAGCCGACAAACTCACAGTGTCGTGATACTCAAAATCACCGATGCTGTCCCAGAAAACCAAGCGTCTTGCTATACTGAGCAAGGAGATAATGGCAATTGGAGATACAATATTAGCCTTCACACCTCGGCAAGCCGAAGTATGAAGTCGAGGGTCGGGGAAGATGCCGCACTAGACTTGATGAGCACTCCGGCCAAGAGCACCCGTGAACAAGCAACTAAACTCCTCTTCCTCAACGTGATCCAAAGCCGACCGGATTTGGATTTGAAGGGCAAAATCCCCAAATCCCAGGGATAAAACACAAGGGAATCGCACGGGATATACCAATGAAATCAAACCTGGCCCACGCTGCCACTGGTGCCAGTGAAGAACACCACGGTGTCGTAGCACCAAGACCCAAATAGGAACACAATCAAGAGGAGGAGGAGATCGCGAAATGGGGAACTCACTGTTTTTTGGGATATTTCCAAGAGGAGAGCAAGGCTGGCTTAAGGGCATGTTCTTTTGGGCTTTTCAAATCGGCTTTTGGCTTCTGCTACAGTACCTAACTTTCAAATGGAGTATTTTCTCAAGACGGTGTCTACAAGTTAAACGATCTACACGTTAAAAGCCTAACATCTGTACCAGCTAAAATTGCAAATGAGTATCTGTCTCTTCGTAATCTGTACATAAACAGCCAAAATTCAAAAATTTCAGCCAAAAGCCATAAGCCGCGGCCGAAAAGAACATACCCTAAATAGAGCGGCGAGGAGGCTACTAGTGGGGCTGCAGCCAGCGGCCGACGCCGAGGCGCCCGGGCCGGTGGCACCTCCATTGCCGCCGCCGTCGCACAACTCGGTCGCCTCCAAGAACCGGTTACGTAGAAGTCGAGCGTCGCATAGGTTTAGATCTGGAGACTCAGTCTCCAACACTTTATCTCCCCATGCGACCCACCGATAGGTGGGCCCACCTCCTCCTTCATTTTTATGAAGTTGGAAAATTCCCAACTTATTCTTAGGAGTCTAACATCTTGTAGCCTTGTATGGTGAAGGAGACAGTTCATGGAAGCACTGGAGGCATGTTTGTTTGGGTATATCCCGTGTTGATCTTTACAGGTGCATGGTCACTTCTTTCTTTCGCTTTGGACTTTGGTCCATGCACCTTTGCTACTGCTTTGGACTACATGCTTGTTTTGACCTTTTTGCCTTCTTAATCCAACCTTCTCCAGGCTGTAAATTGGCTAGTGTCTAAGTCGGATGTGCTCCACGATATACCTACTCCCATCCCTAAAAAATAAAGCTTTTAATACTCATATATTGTACGGCCCAGCTCGGAGATATCCTATCTAAGCTTGGCAGAATCGCGGTCAAATGTACGATTGTTTCTGGTCTGACGAATTTGACCGTAGAATAACAATTCTGTCAGATTTTTAAAAGTGTATATATTTTACATAAAAAATAAATCATATTTTTAAATATACAAGACTGTAGTAGAATTTTTGAATATTCTCAATTTAATTTTGTAATTTGAGTCAATTATTCATGTTCTATTGTATTAAGGTTGATTTTTGAAGCTTATTTAATTATTTTTAATAAACTAATAATCTAAAAATCCAACATGTCAAAGATAATACTTTTTTTAACCTTAGAACATCATGTAAATAATAAAAACAAAGCAAATTAAACTAGTGCACTTAAACTAGCAATAAATAATATCAAATTTTATGTGCTAATATAGTTTGTTGTCAAGATCATGATTCCGCTGCGATACTATCTGATCCTAATGATTCTACAAGTTGAATCGCGATCCCACTGCAATACCACTCGATTTCGATCCATATTGTGATCCGTGTTATCTACCTCTGGTAGAATTATACCATACTACGATACGTGTCACGATACTGATAACTAAGACACATGTGTTGCTGTCATACAGAGAGAGAATACATGTGTTGCTGTCATACACATAACTAAGACATAAAATACTGCACAATTGTACGACTATATGTTGCTATACATTGTTTTCGTTATAGATATTTTAGTGCGTAGATTTTTAGAAATTAGCTGGTTTGCAGTGACAAACATACGATTCTTACAATCTATAATCACGAGTTCCCAAAATGGTACTTAAACAACAATTCTTGCTAACAAATTCAGCAGCACAAGTGTCGCTAGACGCTAGGTATACACTGTTTAAATTTAGCAGGGCCGTCCAGAGGATCTTGCCCAGGCTCGCGACAAAACACATTTCGTAACCGCTACTTCGTGTGGTTTTCGGGTCGCGTTCCGCCGAGAAAAGTGGAACGAGGTCACAATGGCTAGCTCTAGCTCATGCACACATTTTTTTTCGATACACAAAAACATTATTTATTCGACGATCACTCACATCAAAGTTTCTTTTCGGTTTTCCGGATTGATGAACACTCACATCAACATTGTTTACTCCGCGATTCGGAAGGTTGCGAGAGACAGATTGCTAGGGTCTAATCCGCCCCTGTTTCTTGTTGCTTGACGTTTCACTTTTGGACCAAGCAAAGCAGCAAAATAAACAACACATAACCCGAACCAAGCGGGAATGAAAATAAAATGTAGGCTCGAAGCACTAAGTTGAATTAATATAAACATAGTCTTTTTATTCTTATACGATCTAAATTCATATATAAATAGAAAAAAGCAAAGAAAAAAAATGAGAAATACAATTGAGGTAGAACGATAATGAAAAGAGCATACCAAAACATATAAACATGCTTTCAGTAAGTAGCATCTGTCATCCGTATATTAAAATTAGTAAAATTAGTGATTCTAAATTGTAAATGATCATCCTCCTACCATCCACCAGGCCACGCCTCCTGGCCCACCGCGACCCTCAGGACAGAAAGAGAGAATAGAGGAAGCAGAGTCCATGGCGCACGGCTCTGACGATGTCAGCTCCAGCAAACATCGGCTCGGGATGCACGAGCAACAGCCAAAATGGTTTGGCGGGACCTCGGGGAGGACATGGGTGATGGCATCACGGTGGTTGCGCACAGCGGCGATGTTGACAACGAGCAAGGTCGGCGGCTGAGGCAGGAGGCGGACGGCGGTGACGACATTCTGGAGGGGTTCCGGCTAAGGCGAGGTGAGCAGAGGGAAGAACATAGTATGGGGGAAGATGATGGTAAGGTTGATGATGACAATAGCTCACTGGCGAACGACTACGAGACGATGCAATTAACTAAGGGTGATGATTGGTAAGAAGATAAAACACGTTATGGCATAGTTCAGTTTGACGGAAGCTCACTGGAGATGGAGATTGGGTGACAGCTAGAGCTCAGGAAGATGGTGGCGGCACGGCGATACAAATGAGTTGGGTCATGGCGTCGCCCCGAGCGTCCATCATCCAGGGCATTCGCCCCTGACCTAAACTAAGAATGGTGCTATGTACATATCATTGCTTCATGTATAATTATTGGTGTGAAAAGTTGATTAATTCCTCCGTGTCAACAGTTGCAGCAAAAGCAATTCAGACGAGGTAAATTTTGCAGATCTGCAATGCAAGGAACAGGTTTATAGGTGATGATCGGTTCGGCTGAAAGCCTCATGGCTTATGGCTGAAAAAAGCACTATAGCTAACAGATGTTTATTTACCATAATTAAATTTAAAACAATTTAAAAATAGAAAAAAACATATTAGCCCATCACGTATAATGTAAACAAATACGAGGAAAAAAAGAACCGGTAAAAAAACTCAAAAAAAGCCAAAAATTCAGAAAAAGACGAAATTTATGAATAGTGCAAAAATAAGCTGAAGCTGAAGCCATATTGATCCGGGATATGTGGGATCGATTGAGTTCTACTGTTCTAGTATAGGTACTACTGCAGGGGAATGCATGGCTCATTCCAGAATTGAAAATGCTATTCCTACAAAAAGTTCCTAGGAAATCTCGTATTCAATAAGAGTGTATGCTTACTGGCTTCTACATGGATAGATCTAAATCGTAGCTTATCCAAAAGAACTTTACAAAAATTCCTACGTTCCAAGCATACACTTAGACCTTTTGAGTCAAATGATTCTAGATCATAAAGCCAAGAAGATATACGGTGAATGACTCCCATTCCCTGACCTACATAGGACGTGGCCCATCTGTCATCTTTGACGCTACACACAGCTATGTCTATGAGATACGTAGGTCCGAGACTGAGCACGCAAGTGTAGCACCTTAAAAATAGAAAGTCTCTCAACATTTCAAAAGCTGACAATTATATTAATTAGTTTTAATCTAATTGATTGCTCTCCTTAACCCAAGCTTGAGGGGATTAGTTAGCCTCTTTCTTTTCCCCGATCCTCCCGTGTGCATGCTCCCTCCATCTTATCTCTATATCTCTCTTTCCCATCTCTTTTTTCAATCTACCTTCCTCTCTCCAGTCTCTCTCTTCTCCCCATGAGACCGGTGGCATGAAGGAGTGGCCCGGCCGGGGTAGGCGGCACCGGGGCAGGCAGCACCGCCGCCGGCGACAAGCGGCTGGGGCGCGCAGCAGCTCACGGCGTGGGTGCGTCATGGCAGCGGCGGCGCGGCTAGGTTTGGGCAGCATGAGCAGCGGTGTGGCCGGTGACTGCAGCACGGTGTCGAAGGCAGGTGATGGTAGGAGGCGCATGTCACGTAGCGGAGGGCCTTGGCCAGCGACAGCGGTGGCGCACGAGCAATAGCGCACCTGAGGCACAGGCGGCACGAGCGGTGACGTGGCAAGGCGTGGCCGGCGGCTGCAACGCGGCGCAGGAGGCGGGTGATGGCAGGTGGCGCACGGCACGCAGCCGAGGCTGGGCGGCGCGGCGGTTCAGGCCAGACCAGCGGCGACGCAGCATGGGCGATGGCCGGCAGCGGCCGGCCAGCCGACGGTGACGGTGGTGGCCGGGGAGGCCGTGACCGTTTATTTTCACGGTCACATGGTCGGCCGGTCAGATGTGCGACCGAACCATGCACTCACACGGTAGTTTTGTTGGGTCATATAGCGGGGCGTGGACAGACGTTGTTCGCTCGGCCGAATGGCGGTTCACACAGCAGAATTCTAGCTAACGTGTTTCCTCTCGGCCGAACAACCTCTTTCAATCCTTCCGTAGTTTTATCATAATCCTCGTCTGATTCACCCTCATTCAATCCTGTTTCTAGAATTCATACTTTTAATTAGTGTTTCAGAATTCATGCTTAAATCATTAATGGAGGTAGCATATGAACATGTTTTAACTTAGGTTAAATTATTAGCACTCGTTTAACATTAGGGCTACTATGTTTTAGTTTCTTAATATCATGACCCATTAATTGTATGATGTTGAATGTGAGCCATGACAGATGTATATATTAAACCTGTTAATCCGACTAATGATCACTTATCACATAATAAAATCTGGATGGTTGACAACCTTACGTGAGCTACATTATAATACTCCTAGAATGATTCCTAATCCTCCATCACCATATTATCATTCCACATCGCCTAATATCGAGAATTATGTTTCTCTATTTCTAACTTTAGCCAATCCTTCTTTTTATCATAACATTATCTCAACCTTTTCTTAGTTCCTTTAGCTTCACACCATATAACCTATTAATAATGTAACGGTTATTTGGCCTGGGGTTACCGCATATAGGGGAGATTTTCACCCACCTGGTAACGTATGGGGGCTGTACACTCTTGTTACTTAGGATATTACACCCCGTTTGCAGTTATACAGTTAAGGACAGCGTTGTGCCTGACTATTCTCATATAACTGGGTATGTGAGAGTAATCGTCAGTGTTATTGCCATAACTCGCTAAATAACGATTATCCCTAATTGCATTGTTCCTGTTACCTCTATCTCTGGCTGTTATCACTGTTTTTGATTAACTCACTAATAAAGGAAATAACAGTTATCTGGCCCGGGGTTACCCACATATATGGGAGATTTCCACGTACATGGTAATATACGGGGGGCCGTACACTCTCGTTACTCAGGATATTACACCCAGTCTGTGGTTATACAGTCGAGGACAATGATGTGCCTGACTATTCTCGTATAACCGGGTATGTGGGAGGCAATTGCCGGCGCCTTTGGTATAATTTGCTAAATAATAATTACCTTGGTTCCACATTTCTGTTATCTCCATCCCTAATAGGTATCAGTGTCCCTGGTAACCTTGTTTCATTGCAATTAATCTGTGTCAATTACTAGCTTGCATTACTTGTTATTTAATCACCGTGTTGCGACAGTTGTTGTGTACTTACTGAGATTTTCAAATCTCATGTTTGCTCTTTTCATTCTCAGGTAAAAGGCCAGTGGAGTGATAGCATTATGCATGGGTGGGAGCACTCGAGTTTTCAGCACCGTGACTTGCCACTATTTGTTATTTTATTTGTTTTTCATTTAGTTAGAGGTGAACCGGTCTCATGTTTTAAACATTTGTTCTTCCTCTATTAAAGTACTTTTAAAATGTTAATTCCTTATTGTTGCTTTTAGTTCTTACTTTGGCAATGTCGTTCTATAGTTGTATCCCAGATTAACTGTATGTGGAGTGCTATAGCAAGACCATCTAAGACCCCAAATCATACAAAAACCAGTACACCCTTAAGGTCCTCCACGCCGAATAGATATTCACCAAAAGCCCCAAACATCGTAAGCATCAGTGCATCGCTGATCTGCAAGCCGACTAGTCGGAGCAGAAGAATCTGATCTTTGGGAATTTATCCATGCTTCAACGCTAGCTAGCTAGCGAGCAGCAACGGCAAACCAGCTGCCCGGCCGGCGAACCGATGCATGCAGCGCGCGATCATCTGATCATGGCCAGCAGCTGCCTATGCAATGCATGTACGTACGCCTCTCTTCGCTAGCATGCTGCATGCATGGCAACTGCTGCGTCGTCTCTGGCTGCATGAGTAATCATCCGGGACCCTTCAGATAGTTCCTCATTTGGACGCTACTCTCTCGAACAGGATTCCTGGTAACGAGGCATGTGCTGCCTATCTGATCCGGGCCCTGGCACTGTCACAGTGAGTAGCGAGCTAGTCCTTATCGGAGATGCTAGCTAGAGGAGCTAAATTCGTCGACCTCCTCTGCCATCACAGTAGCAATGGTGACTGATTTGACCCCCCAACTTACAGTTTCGTATACAAGGACACACGTGCTTTTCCAGTGAAGGCATGGATCCAAGTTTTGTGTCAAATATCTACGTTCCAAATAGTAGCGAATAGCCGAGAGGTTCTGAATCCAGCCATAGTGCGCTCGACACGGCAATCAACAAGTAATGATTGGGATAAAGGTACGTAGAAAATTCAACCGGGCGATGCACATTGCTATGATATCTAATGCCGCGACACATTTACGACATCGGCAATGATCAGCCCGAACGTGGAAGACGCAGGGGTGGCAACTGGAACGGGTCCCGGGGACGCTCCCGCTTTCCCGCCCGGATCCTCGATAGGATGGCCCCGTCCTGGCCCGATAGACCTTTTAAGACAGTAGATGCTTTGTCCTCGGTCCTCACGGAGACCCCACTTTCACGGAACTAATATATTTTTTATGTGTTATTAGGTAGTACCTATTATAATTAGTTGTAAATTAGTTGTTTACCTATTTAACGGATTGATGGTAAACTTACTGGTTAACTATCCAATCCTTCCTCTTTCTAGCCAAAAGGTCTATGGCTATAGTTTGAAAAGTGTGAGTATTATGGTATATTCTTTTGTCCTTAGAGCAAGTCCAATAATAGAGCCAAGTGTTTGGCTATAAGTCAAGTTATAAGAGCCAAGTTATACAATAATCTGTCTTCTATTTGTCTACAAAAGATTTTTTTATTATTATGTGGTACCATGTCTCACATTCTCTTTCCTACTCCTCCTCACATACATTTATTATCTGGACCCACCACTGCATAGGCTCCCGTGTGCAGCTTGTTGCTTGCATGAGAGCCAAGCTCTCCTCTCCCTCCTCTCTTCTCTCCTCCACATCAGCAAAAATGCTGACTAGCTTGGCTATAAGACCATTGTTGTACTTGCTCTTATGGTAGAGTGGCTGTAAAACTTTTACCCTCAAGTAGCAATACATCAAATCTATTCATCCATCATAAATTCCTCTTATTGCGGTTGATTTGCTTTTGATCTTGTTGGTTTTAATCTTCTCTTTCCTCTTCTTGATTTTACTAAATACCAAAGATGAGTAAGTATGGAGATATCTTATGGAAACAAATTCCATCTATCTAGCCATTAGGCTTAGCAAGTTCTTGAAGTTACCCGATTTTTCTTGGATTAGACCTTCTCAGGAGATTTCTTGATCTAAGTGTTTTTACCTTAAATCTTTGAAAGTTCTTACTTACTATGATATATGGGAATACGTCTAGAATCATCATTTACCTACGAGCAAATCACATTCCTTATTTTTGGTTTTTGCCCAGTTTGGTGCAATATTGCCTGTTCTTGAGAAATGTCTGAACTTTGGCAAAAGTTCATGTGATTCTTAGATAGAATAGATTCCTAAGACCTCAAATAAGGTGTGTGTAAAATCTCATATCATTTAGACTTAAAATTTTGGTGTTGCACCAAAAGTTGCATCGATTCGAATTGATTTTTCAATTATGAAATAGGGGAGCGGTGGGACCAATATGAAGGTAGCGGTCTGACCACCAGGATTGTGATTTCTTCGACTCTTGGTTTTTGAGCTGCTTGCTTTGGTTTAGCTTCTAATCTTGACCTTTATAGCTTGGTAGGCCACTCTGTTGGTTCTCCGACCACCCTCACAGTCGTTACGACCACATTGTGACCTCTCCGATCACATATCGCTGCTCCGACCACGCAGTCATAACTTCAGCTGAAGTTATGACTACGTTCACTGTCATTGCGCTGCACTTTCTTCGACCACGTAGTAGGCTCGATCACCATAATCGTAACTTGATTACGACCCTGAAGTATACTGTCGATCATGCTGAACGTTTTATCGACTAGCGTTGTTGTAACCCTTACGGCCACAACTTCTGTTTCACGACCGTGGTCGTAACTCCTTTACGACTACATCTTCAGCACCTGCAGACACCTCCGCTCGTCGCTATGGTCGTAACTTCGTTTATGACCACATCTGTGAACTCGATGTACTCGATAGATTTTTCAGAGCCAAACCGCTCTTCTTTTCTTTATTTCTTTCTCTTGATCACATCGATCACTACGATCACCCGGATTGCTTTCTCTGTTTTCCCTTGCTTGCTCTTGGTACAATGTTCTGTCCTTTATACCTTGCTCTACAACTGTGGAGCAGGTTCGGCTACGACTACTACGACTGCACCACGGACTCAACAGACTGACTCGAACCCGTACACGACCACGACTACCAACTCGTACGAGACTCCGACCACTCGTACACAGCTACAACTTCCAACTCAAATATGATTTTAACTTCTAAACTGAAAATAAGATTACTAACTCTAACACCTTCTATTGCCATACCGATTCTACATGGGGCCATTCCGTTTCTCCGCGGGGAAGGGGGATCTTCTCCGCTGCTGCCCCACATGGGGATTTTTTTCTGCAGGGCCGGCCTCCACAGGGTAAATTGCCATCCCTTGGAAGACCGTGGCTAGTGACGAGGCGCGGTGAGTGTGGCTAGCTTTGGGGGCTCGGCCTGCACGCTTTCTGAATCCATAGCCATGGACTTGAGTTTTTGTCTCGCCTGCATCGCCCCTTGGGTTCTCTCTCGGTCTTCTTGACAATGTGGGGTGCCACAAGAACGGTGTTGTGTATGTGTGCTCTGGTTCGGCAGTTAGCAGGCACATAACGATCACGGGCTGCGTGAAGTCACAGTGAAATGAAACCTAGCCGTGGAATCTTCCTTTTGTTCACTTGCTCGGTTCAGCTGTGCTGTGCTGCTCTTTCAGGCTCCTTTTCGACTTTTCCCCTGTTCCCGTGGGAGTTGCATGTGTTTGGCAACCATGCATCGGATCGATCTCCCCCTTGTAGCGGTCAAAAGGCAGCGAGAAATTCCTCGCGTCATGTTGTGCATGCAATCATTCGAGCCTTGATTGAGATATCGAGCTTTGTTTCTATCTATCTCTTCAAAAGAATACGTGAAGCTATTAGAGCGAGCAGAGGATAATAAGTTAAAGATATGCATCACAACGCACCCAAAAAAACATTATCAACCAAATGGAAAACCAAAACATGAAGGTGTACCGCGGCAACGGCTAACCTATTGAGTCTTCCGAAAAATAACCAAGGAGCAGATGTTACAGGCACGGTGTAAATGCTCATATATTAAGCGCTGGTTCTTGGTTTGCCTGGACAAAATTAGTGGAACGTGTCCCTCGTTAAAATTTGCAGAACATCAAAGCAAACGCATTCAGGCCCTGTTTGGAATGCGGGAATTTTTCCCGATTCCTGCGGGAATTGAACTGTTTCCTACAAAATTCCTGTGAAATTCCTCTGTTCCAAATAGGCCCTCAAAGTCCAAGACATATGGGTACCCTGCAAGATTTCAATGATATTTCTGGGTCCCAACCAGCAGATGATATTGGGTTCGATGCCATTGCCACTGATTCTTGATGCTACAATGCAGGGAACCTTGCTACCTGGACTCTGCGTCTGTTTCCCAATTAAAGTCTGGGAAAGGTAGCTATTGCCAATCGAAGAGATGGCCAACAAATTTCCAAACTTCAAATAGTACTAGTTGCAGAACCAGCCTTATGCTACTTTTCGAGAATGTATCTATCTATATAGCTCATATTATGAGTTATTGAGTTTTATGCACCAGCCAGTTCACCCATAAGCTTAAGCTGATGAGGAAAGATAGGCAATTCACTTATACTTCAACACTTCCCCTCATGTGTAGGCTCTCTTAGACCTAATAAGTGGAATAGAAGTGGACTGCAATTAATTTTTTAAATTGCGTCAGCCAGGTCTTGAACTCGAGACCTCTTGGCTCTGATACCATATTGAGTTTCATGCACCAGCTAGTTCACCCATAAGTTTAAGCTGATGAGGAAAGATAGGCAATTCACTTATACTTCAACATGAGTTACCAGTATATCAACTAATTCTAGCTACTTGATTATACTTTTCTAGTTACTAACACCATAGACAGATAAAACTCTGCGCACCAAATTCAGAAGCAAACATTGCAGTGCTTCAGTGATGGTCGTAACCAGCGCTACAAGCTACATACGCAGGCTCTTTGGATCGTTATGAGAAGCCATTTTCGGTTTGTTTACTTGCTGCTCGTCCCAGGAAAGGAAATGGCCTTTTCGGTGAAGCCAGCTTTTGTATATACGTTGCATGCCCCCATCGCAAGAACTAACCAGCCAGCACCGCCTGTCTGCATTTGCATGCAAGAACAACAACAGCTACCACACAAGCAGAGGAAGCGATAAATGGGCAGAGAGCATTGATTGAGTCTCCTACGTACCTGCAGAGCTTGCCAACTCAACATCCTTATGCAGGGCATTTTATCACTGCTTCATTTGTATATATGTGAGCTATGAATTATATAGCATGCATTAGTCAGGTCTCGTCAAATGGAGTTGAGAACGACTACTTTGCAAAACAATCAGGTAGAAAGAAGAGTTGGTTTCAAACGAAGCTTAACCGATGTTCAATCACTAAACCAATTTCAGTTGACTCTAACCTTTTTAGTTTTTTAAGGAGTATTGAAACCTGAAACCGATACAGATGAATAAACAAGTACTACTAGTACTATTAGAGTAGTACATGATGTGCATACGCGAGGCATGCAGGGCGAAGCATGTTGCAGCAACAGAGATTCCCAGCACAAACGCAAAATCCTAAGTTAATTGATTAGGGAGGGCAGGAGATGGGAGATGTATCCAAGGGATCTCTCACGTGGGGAGGCCCGTAAACACGGCATCGCTGCCGGAGATGAACAAATTAACAGATGAACGAATGAATGGATTGATTCGGTGGCCGCCCGGCTACGTACCATGGAGTCAAAGAGGCGAGGCCAGCCAAGCCAGCTTTCCAGAGGAATGGTGTCATGAACCTTAGTTCATAACGGGTAAACATCACTAAGAGGATAGCCGGATGGTGTCGGCGTAAAGGGAGAGAGAGAGACTAAATGAGGAAGACTATGATAATTCTCTGCTTGATTCCAATAGCATGTGGTAGCCCTCTTATATAGATGGCTCCCCCTAACAGATGTAATCTAACTCTAATCATATCTCTAACTATATCGACGAACGGTGGCAGGGTGTTACAGCGGATAGAGACGGCCGGCCAGATCCACGCGGAACAAGGCTAGACGAAGTGTAACGCCTTCGGGAATATAATGCCTGCAAAATAAGCTTTTTCTGAATTTTTTTATTTTTTTAATTTCTTAATTTTTTTGTTTTTGTTTTTGGTTTTTTTGCCCTTAATTAACCGGTCGGTTTAAAACCAACCGACACCCCCATGAGGCCCGACACATCGGACGCATCGGTCGAAAGCGGCGGCGGTTCCGGCGATGGCGGCCCCGGCGGCGTGAAGAGCGGCGGCGGCTGACGGAGCGGCCGGCCGGAGGAGCGGCTGCGGCGTCGGCTCGGGCGGAGGCGGACCGGCCAGCGGCGGCTGCGACCCGAACGGAGACGGCCCAGGCGGAGGCGGGCCGGCCAGCGGCGGTGAATCCGGCGACGATCGGATCTGGCGGCGGCTCGACGATGGCGGCTCAGGCGGCGGCGGATCAGGCGACGGCTTGGGCGACCACGACCGGGCGACGGAAGCAGAGGCGGAGCGGGCGGCCGATGTAGCGGCGACCTGCGGAGCGGCCGATTGCGCCGGCGGCTCCGACACGGGCGGAGGTGAAGGCGGACCAGCCGGCGGCGGCTGCGCGGGCAGAGACGGCCCGGGCGGAGGCGAACCGGTTGGCGGCTCGGGCGTCAGCTTAGGCGGCCACGACCCAATTGACGGCGGATCTGACGACGGCGGCCCGGGTAACGGCAGATCCGGCAATGGCCGAATCTGGCGGCAGCGATGGATCCGGGCGACTTGGCGGCGACTCGAGCGGAGACGGTGGCCAGCGGAGCGGCGGCTGGTGAAGCGGCCGGCGGCGGAGCGGCAAACGAGGGAGCGGCCGGCGGCGACTTGCATGGATCCAGGCGACGAAGGTGGCCCGCGACCTGGAACGGCGTCTCCGGCAACGCTCTGCGTGAATCCCGCCCGTGGACGGCGACTGACGACGGCAGCGACGGCGCTGGGTCTGGGGCGATGGCCCGCGACGCCAGAGAAGACGCTGCGACGGTGGAATCCTCCTGGCTTGGAGCTGATGCGGCCCGTGGGGCGTAGCCGGCGGCTAAACTCCCCTCGGATTTAAGTGCTGCAATCCTGGCATCGGTTGCGATGCTCTGCCGTGTCAAATCTGCAATCTTGGACTTCATCTTGGCCATCTGCTCCTGGATTGCTTTAAACATTGCTTTCACGGATCTGGCCTCCTCGCCGGAAACCATGGTAGCAGAAGTCGTGGGAAGGGATCGACGGCTCTGATACCAAGTTGTTATGAACCTTAGTTCATAACGGGTAAACACCACCAAGAGGATGGCCGAATGACGTCGGCGTAGAGGGAGAGAGAGAGAGAGACTAAATGAGGAAGACTATGATAATTCTCTGCTTGATTCCAATAGCATGTGGTAGCCCTCTTATATAGATGGCTCCCCCCTAACAGATATGATCTAACTCCAATTATATCTCTAATACAAGGAAACCATTCTCTAATTCAAATAGAAACCAATCTCTAATTCCTAATAATAACCCGGCTGGGCCCAAGGCCCACGCCTATAACAAATGGGTACACACCACCTCATGTATCAGAACAGAAAATTGCTCCCTTTCTTTCTTCCTCACCAGCTAGATAGCTCTGCCTCTCTGCTTGCTTATGTATCCTTGCATTCATGCATGCGTGCACGCACGAGTAAGCAAACAGGAAGAAGTGGCCAGGGAGAGCAACCTAGGGCTTGTGACCATGCAGGTCGAGCCGAGCACACAGGTGTTGTAAATATGGACCATATTTTAATTCCAAGTTTTATTAGGAGACAAAAAATAATAAACTAGTGATGCAAAACTCGTAACTAACAGCAGGCTACTCATCATACTTCAGAATATACACAAATAAATTATGATATCAAAGTCGAATAAATGCGCGAACGACTTACAATTAAGCTTGATGAAGAATAAGATGCAGCGCAGGCTTGTTACAGTGCAGAACGTAGATGATGCAGTGAAGTGAGTGGTCATGCAGATGTGCACAGCCCAGAAACCTTATTGTCACCCCGTGCAGGTACTCTCTGCGGCAATGGTTCGGAGATAGCCGCTCTCCCTCCTTCCAGGTGCACGTCAGGAAGAAAGGTTAGCGAAGTTCAGACAGCACAGTACAAAAGCACATGATCGCAGAGAAGAAGGAAATGGAGGCAGTAAGGTTTTTCAGCAATATACTTTGGACGTCTCCATGTATATATAGACAGACTGTGAACTTAAAATTTAAACAACCATTTACCCACTAGTAACTGACACATTCAACCAGCTAGTTACCCACTGGTAACTGCCTCATCAAATCACAAATTAAGCAGTGTAAATTCACTTGTAACTACCTCATTCAAATGTTTGAATCTCATTCAAACAGAGAGAGAGTGGTGCAGGGTTCAGTAAAAATAAAGGTGGATTTGATCTGCCAAGTGGCGCGCCACGTCATGGCAAGGTCGCACGTCGCAAGTCACAAGTCACACAATTTTCACGCGAAAATGCGTGAATACGTGCGCGATCGTGTGTGTGTGATTAACCATAGCCCTCCTTATGCCATGCTCATCTATGTGTCACATGATTCAATGAGTGACATGGGCTCGACCTTTTAAATTGGTCTCATCCATCTTGCCTTAGTAATATAGTACTAAACCGTGCATGCTTTGGAATTAAGAAAATGAGCCTTCCTCACATGGGTCAATTTCTAACAATCTCCACCAATTCCAAAGTAAGAAGTAAACAGATGTCAAAGATATTGTGCTGAAGTACTTGCACCTAGAATGACAAGATTCATCTTCTCACAGCTAATGAATGGACTATACCATGAATTCACAGCTTTTCGTGATCAAATTTCACTTGAAATCTCAATTAGTACTAGGCTGCCAATGAACCACGCCTAAACGAAGCATTATATGGTCATGCTCCCTTATCTGCTCATGAGTTTTCTAGAGAATGCCTCGTTCTCATGAACTGCGACCACACAATTAAGCTCAAGTAGATGTATCTAGGTATCATACCGACTAATACATTTTCCTCATTTGGACAACAGAATACATTAAGACTTTATGCTAACCTTCCATGCAGTCGAAAGTACATTGTTTATTAGGACATGGGTACAATAAATATGTACTCTCTTATTACAATATCAATTTGTTTTTCTCATTGCCTAAGTCACGGGATCTCCGATCAAGAAGGTATGGGGTTACCATTGTGATGTAACTTAAATGAGCCTCATTCCTATGTCCATAGATGCAACAGAAATCGCTTTTCGTGCTAACCCCTTTGTAAAAGGGTCTGCCAGATTTTTCTCAATGTGAATATAGTTCAAAGTAATCACTCTGGAGTTTCTTAGTTTTCTGACAGATTTAAGCCTACGCTTCACATGTCTAGAGAACTTCATATTATCCTTTGTACTTGTGACTTTGGCCAACACTGTTTGATTATCACAGTATATCAGGATTATAGGTATTGGTTTCTCAACCAATGGCAGGTCCATTAGAAGCTCTCTCAGCCATTCAGCCTCAATAGTAACTGTGTCAAGTGCTACAAGTTCTGCTTCCATGGTTGACCTCGTCAATATGGTCTGATTGCAAGACCTCTATAAAACTGCAGCACCAACTAAAGTGAATACATAACCACTTGTAGTTTTGATCTCATCCGCATCAGAGATCCAATTAGAGTCATTGTATCTTTCTAATACAGAAGGGTGTCCAGTATAATGTATTCCAAAAGATGTCGTGCCTCTCAAGTATCACAACACTTTTTGAAGTGCCTCCCAGTGATCATCTCCTGAGTTAGAAGTAAACCGACTTAATTTGCTCACAGTAAATGAAATATCAGGTCTTGTGGCACTAGCTAAATACATAAGTGACCCAATAATTTGTGAATATCTTAATTTATCTTTTCCTAACCCATGATTCTTTCGAAGCTTAATGCTCGCATCATAGGGTATTGGAGAAACTTTACAATTTTCAAAACCGAACCGACTCAATATTTTCTCCGCATAATGGGATTGATTTAAAGTGATCACATCCTTACCTTTGCTTGACGACAATCAAGTGCCAAGGATCAATTTAAAGATGCAATGCACTTGTTTGGCCCAACCACCTTAAACAAATGCACAATGAGAAAAAGAGGTGTGGAGTGAATGCTCAATGCTCAAAGATGTTCAATAAGGTCTATTCTTACTGTCCTTGAGCAGGTAAATGGGTATTTATACCCTCAGCAACCAAAACTAGCCATTACAAGGGAATTCCACAAAAATTCAGGGTAAGCAGAAGTACCGTAGGCCAATGACCGGTACTTCTACACATGTTCTGACGCGACAGTAACGACTATATCAGAGCTTCTGAACTAGCCGTTGGAAGTCGGCGTGGAACTATCGCTATTAAAAATCCGGTAGTTCTGTTAACCGGAAGTTCCGGGAAGTCGGCACGGTACTTTTGTTTGATTCGAGCCAAGAGTTGGTGCTCTCTAAAAAAAGGTTCCGCTCGGCTTATTCGGATCTTCTGTGCTCTAGAAGTACCATTTAGGGCTGCGGAACAATCACTCGACGGTAGTTCTGTCGTTGAAACTCCGGTACTTCCGTTTGCCACAGACACAGAACCATCCCGAGGGTGCTCTCTGGAAAAAAGGTTCTGCTTGGTTTTGACGGAGCTTTCGCTAAGCGGAGTACCGCAGTTTGCACACTGGTACTTCCGGTTGTCCAGACAGAGCACCGATTGATTCCAATGGTGCTCTCTGGAAAAATGTTCCGCTCGGTTTTTGGAGCTTTTGAGCGCCAGAAGTACCGTTTAAGGCTGCGAAATTACTGCTCCGCGGTAGTTCCGCCGTTGAAATTCGATGCATCCTTTTTTATACAGAGCACAAATTTGGCTATAAATTTTGATTTTCAATGAATGCATGATTCTAAATTGATCCAAATGGCACAAGAATATTCTATCAAGCTACTTGCCATGATCACTCTTTATGGTACGACATTTCGCCTGTAATCCGGTCTTTCATTCTTTCTCCTAAGGCTGGTAAAAATAAAAAGAGGATCCTAGTCTACATGTACCTTTGCCTTGAGCCACTTTGATCTTCATGTTAATTCTTGGCACGCGTTTTGTCATTATTTTGGGGACTAAACCTTTTAAACACTTAATAAACAAGTTAGTACCATATTCACATAAATTCATTAATTACCAAAACTATTTTAGGGGCCTAGATGCTTTCAGAAGGTCAGGATACTGTTGTGATGAACCATTGTAAGTTTTATGGAGTGGTAAAGTAATTTCGACCACACTGGCTTTCAACCATATTAGTTTTGACAACATTGATTTTCGATCACATTGATTTTGAACCACTCTCTAGTCGTTGACCACTCTAATCGAATTCCGACTACGTTAGTTTCGACCACATTGGTTTTCGATCACGTTGGTTTTCGATCGCTCTTTGGTCGTGACTACTCTACTCGAATTCCGACCATGTTGGTTCTCGACCACTCTCTTGTCGTTGAACATTTTAGTCGAATTTCGACCACGTTAGCTTCGACCACATTGGTTTCGACTACGTTGGTTCTCGACCACTCTCTGGTCATTGACCACTCGAGTCGAATTCCGATCACGTTGGTTTCAATCATGTTGGTCTACGACCACGTTGGTTTTTGACTGTTCACTGATCGTAGACCCTCAGGTCATATTTTGATCACTTTGACTGGTCGCAGTAGTACCGTAGAAACAACAGTAGTAATACCGCACATGCTAATTTTTCACAGTGGTTCACCTTGGTGTGTCTCTGAATCTAGAATAGAGTTCCTATCCGAATCTTCATAGCTCTATAGATATTAGAGCAAAGGATAAGCGAATACTTGGAGAAAATTTTAAGGTACCATTCCCTATCTCTATTGCCTATCCACATGCTCATTTAAGGCCCTGTTTGGAATGCGGGAATTTTTCCCGATTCCTGCGGGAATTGAACTGTTTCTTGCAAAATTCCTGCAAAATTCCTGTGAAATTCCTCTGTTCCAAACAGGCCCTAAGGACTTTGGCAGGGCCAGTTTGACGTAGTTCTGCTCCTACATGCAGGCATTAGTTTCACGGAACAAGGACGATCTGAGGCAAATGCTTGTTGTCCTTGGAATCTTGGGGAAGTTGGTTTTTGAAAAAGAACCCTTCAATTCACTAGAATCCTGTTACCTTGGATGTGGGGGCAGAGCAAGAAAAAAATCTAGCCTAGGCAAGTTCTCACCGGTCTCCGGCCACCTGGAGGGATACTGAGAGAGCGAGGAGGGGAGGTCAGTTTAGCAAAGCCGCAAAGGGAAGGAGAGGACGAGATCGAAGAGGCTACGAAGAAGGTGCAATGCGCAGTTCGATCGATCCAAACGTGCAGCACAGGAGGTGAGTGATATGGCTGAGCCATGGGGGTGACACCATGACATGGCTCATTTGATGGCCCAACGCCCAGGTGGGCAAGCATGTGGCCTACGAGTAGCAGGAAGAACGCCATGAGGTCGACAACATGTCTTGCCTGGGATTGGCTTGTTCTTCAGCTTCGGCAGTGCTACAGGCTTGAATTGCGGTCGCCGGCAAGCCCTGGCAAATGTTTGTCCTGTTCGAAGGGTTGGCTCCGTCCCTGCTTGGAAGTGTACTACTCTGTGTATTTGTATCCAAATTGCACCCCAAGAGGATTGCATATTTAAGTAACAAAGGCAAAGAAATCTCTGCAATATTTTTTGAAACCAGAAATCTCTGCAAATTCGCACATGCAAACTAGATCCTACGCGTCAATAATTCAAAAAAGTATGACAAAATTCCCTTAGGCTTGCTAAGGTGTGGCAAAGAATTTGAGCACCTCAACTTAAACAATTAAAGTATAGTTAACAACCAAACAACCCCTAAGCCTGCACCTGCTACATACATCAACTCACGGCTTATACGAACACTATCAACTCAGTTAGATGCAACGATTGATAATATAAGTAGAAAAATTATGTAAAGTTCAAATGTCACATCGTCAAAAAGGAAAAAGAGAAAAATGAAAGGGACGGAACGTGGAGCTCTGTGTCGCGATGGACCCTAGCCCAAAATGACCAGACAACGTAGCCATGAGTAGACGTCACGACCAATCGGCAGTCCTACATGCGATTGCGTATAATCGCAAGACAAGGCTAGCCACTAGGGACCGCTACGCTAGCGGGGTGGCCCATCAACTCGGCTTCGGCTTCTGGCTTCTAGCTTATTTTTTACTATTAATAAGTTTCATCTTTTTCTAAACTTTTGGCTTTTTGTTGAGCTTTTTGCCGGTTCTTTTTTTTCCGTATCTATTTGTATTATACGTAATGGGCTAACATATTTTTTATTTTAATTTTTTTAAATTTAATTATGCTAAATAAGCCCCTGTCAGCTACAGTGCTTTTTTCAGCCATAAGCCACGAGCTTTTTAGCCGAACCGATCATCACCTATATTGGATGGGGTTTTATAGGGTATGATTTATGATTTATACTGTAGTTTTTAAATTTTAATTTGTTCGCAAGTAACAGTATATAGAAAAAAATAATTATATATAATTTTGATCAGTATAATTGAACTCGGTATAGTTTATACTACAATCTACCTGTAGATTCTGCTTTTTAAAAACGCACTGTTTAATAGTGAGTTACTATACAAACATAAGCCTAAGCAAATGCACATTCGAACCCATGATATACTTTTTTCCTTAGATATTTAGACTAAAATTTGAACCTATATGTTAGGATATAATTTTTAAACCATGTTTAGAATAAAATAACTAAATAATTTTAATTAATTAGTAAAGTCACATAATAACTTTTAAATCTATGTTTAAACTGTTTTATCATCCTATGAACCCCACGAAAGACAGGGTCCCGCAGGGACAGAAAAAGAGAAGTTTTTGAGCCCCATTTGGTCTAAACGCAGATGGGGGCAAAGGGTCCTTGACGGGAGGCGGATAAACCCCGAGGACCCTCCGGCCGTTGCCATCCCTGGGATCGGGCGCGACCAAAGAATCCAGATCATCCAAGCAACCAAAGATTGCTCCATGTGAACTTATGGGAGCCAGCTTGAAATGCCAAAACCGACGTGTCATTCTCACGCTCATATCAACTTGGTACTTTGGTGGTGCTTAGTTTAGCGATGATTTATGACTTTTTTATTGTAATTGGTTTATTTTTTACTATAGTTGATGATAATTTATTTGACGTATATAAATTTAAAAAAATAAAAGTAAAAAATATGTTAGCACATCACAGACAATATGAAGGAATACGGAAAAAGCCTAAAAAGCAAAAAAAAAATGAATAATAAATTAAAAGTTAGAGCTAAAAACTGAAACTAAAAGGAGCAGGGTCTCCAATTTTTCTTGTGAGTTCTCGCAGCACTGATGTTAAATACTTAGTAGAATCGATGCATGGAATGAGAATCCGATTTTGCGGCCTGCAATTTATGGACGGTGATTGGAAAATCGAATAAAATCTTGGGAGTCGAGGGAGTGAAGCACATGGAGTACTATGGAGAATTTAAAAAACCCAACCTCTCATGGTCATGAGGCTGCAGTCTCTTTGGACGATGCAAGTTATATGCAAACAGCAGGTAATTGACAGGTCTACTGTCGTGCTGCGTGTTTAGGTGAGGGAGGGAATGGGAGAGTGTTGGGGCTTTGCTTTTGACCCGAGCACCTTGGCTCACGCCCCCATGCGATTTCGTGTCCACTGCTTTGCCTGCCACACAGTGATAGAGCTAAGATTTGATTAGTTCTAGGTTCAGTGGAATGATTTAGACTATTTAGATTGAATCATAAAAATATTACTTAAACTGGATTGAATTTACTCGGGCTATACACTAGATACCTACCCTACCTAGGGTGTGGCTCTGCCCTGCTGCGATGGGATGGAAGAGCGTGCGCTTTGTAGCCCATTTAGTTCGTCTGAAAAAGGGCGATTTATGATTAAAACTATACTGTAGCTAGTTAAAATTGTATTATACCTGATGATGATTTATTTGATATAATTAAATTTTAAAAATAGAAAAAAATAGGTTAGCCCATCACAGACAATACAAATGATTACGAGAAAAAAGAACAAATAAAAAAAGCTTAAAACTAAAATGTTTTAAAAAATAAAATTTAGAAATAATAAAAAAAATAAGATAGAAGTTTGAATCTTAAATTGGGAGCGCATGCTTGGCGCCACGCGAGCGCGCGGTACGGTGCTTGCTTGCGCGACATGGCATGTCCGTATGATGTGAAAGGTGCTAGCTAGTGCCGGTAAGATATTGGGCTGTTACAGGTACGTGTAACGTGATGCAAGGAAAAAGAGTTGACTGTTGGATGGATAAAACAACGTGCAAAGCTCCAAAGAGTACGATGGCCTCTAGTGGCGGGTCTAACGACCGCTACGGTGATGTTTTAGCTAAAAAGTAAAATTTATAATAAAATTTATAATATTTTTTAATAGAATTTAAGAGGTGTTTGTATTGACTTCTACTTTTAGATTTTGCTTAGAAAAGCCAAAATGTAACATGAACATCTGGATTTTTAAAACGGTTTCTCTATTTTTCTCGTTTCCATTTTACTACAGAGAAAAGGCAGAGGTCACTGGAACATCATGCATCCTACTCCTCTCAGTTCCATCTAGTGCACGCATCTCTCTTTCATTTTCCCCACTACTCGCGTCCTCTTTCTAAATCTACTATTTTCATCCACTACTATTTATTTTTAAACAAAAGTTATCAGGCACAGCTACGCAAAACGTCGAAGCGACGAGGAGATGACCACGGCTGTGCTGTAGCCGCGGTCAGGCCTGTGCGCCAGCGCCTTTGGGCCGAAGTGCCCACCACTTTAATAAGATCTCTATTCTTTTTTGCTGTGACTGATGGTTTTTTATAGCGGTTGATAGCTTTTAGTTCTGCTTTTCGAGATAATGACGGACGACGGAGACACCGACGTAAACGGTGCATATGATTTTAGATTCAAAATATTATTTAGAAAAACTGCTCTGTTTATTTTTATTTTCGAAAAAAATAGAAGGTAAAAGAAAAAAGCAGAAAAAGAACAGGGGCAAGATTCGGTGCATCGGATGGAGACGGCGAGGCAGCCGAGGCTCATAAAGTGCAACGCAGGCTGGGCTATGTCTCATACGAATTCAGGCCCTGTTTTTTCAGTTTTTAAAAGCTGCTTTTCGGTTTTTCTATAGTAACTAACTTTTAAACGAAGTATTTTTCAAGATATGGTCTACTAGTTAATTGAAATACATACTTTACTGAATTAATTTATATCGGCAAAAACCACATGTGAGTTTCTGTTACTCTGTAATTTCTCATACAAACAGTCTAAAAATCATAAGCAACAGTCAAAAGCTATAAGCTGCAGCAAAAAAGAACAGGCCAGTTGGAGCGCAAGAGCGGTTGTTTACATGGTTTGGTCTTTTTCGGCAGGTATCAGGCCGCTGCTCCCAAGTGGGCCTTTACAGGACAACCCAACGGCGGCCTCAGTGTGTACTCCCGTTTTTCCTCAGGCCCACATGCCGTCGTTGAATTCGCTTCAAGCCGAAGCCGTTTTCCAAAGTAAAGCTACAGCCTTATCTTTATTATTCCTCTGGCCCAACCAGACCATGAAGCCCGCATAAATGGAGCATCCCAGGAGTGCCCATTACGAGAGGCCAACTAGAGGCTGACAGTGGCCCAACATAGCACACGGCCCGTTTGTTGGGCCGGGACCGGCGTCCATAAGGCCCTTTAGCCTCCACAAAATTCCTGACGTGTGTAGCCGAGCGGATGCGCACGCGTGTATGTGGGGAGGTGCGTCCTCCTTGTTGGCTTGTTGAACCTTTTGTTCGTCAAATTTAGCTCTGAAAAGGTACAAAATAATCCATCAGTCTGGCACCCTCCTCTTCCTACTCTGATACCCTATGACAACACCCTTTTCCTCTGGTTGTCTTATAGCTTAGGCTCTGTTCGATTAGACTAAAAAATAGTAGTTTATAACTGAAATTGCACTGTAATTGATTGAAATTGCACTGTAACTAAAGATGGCTTATTTGGCGTAATTAAATTTAAATTTTTTTAAAAAATATGTTACCTCATTATGGACAACATAAACGAATACGGGAAAAAAAGAACCAGCAAAAAAGCTCAAAAAAGCTAAAAATTCAGAAAAAGATGAAATTTATAAATAGTAAAAAATAAGACAGAAATCAGAAGCTCAAGCCAAAATGAATGAGACGTTAATCATGGACCCCATGGTGATAGCTGCTAGCGGCATGAAATTTGTCTCCAACCACCAACCATGCATGCTGTGTCAGTTCGGTATATACAATGAATCGTATGAATCTGTCCCGGTAATGTCATTTGGATTGTAAAATCAAAATCAAACTGATTTTAAAACCATACAACTAATTCACATATATCCATTGCGGGGACCTTGTCAGCAAGAGGAACTCGATTCCTATAGACCTTTATATTAGAGAATCAAGATTCAAGGGCAGTGCCCACAAGCACTATCCTACTATCTATCAAATTGACTTTGCTGAGAAATCGACCAGGCTCTTTTCTTTTTCACTTATAGCTTATGGGTCTATTCTTTTCGACTTTTAAAATCGGTTTTTTGTCTTTTGCTACAGTACCTAACTTTTAAACGAAATATTTTTTTTCAAGACGGGGTTTACAAGTTAATTGTAGTACATATTAAAAACTCAACATATGTAACATCTAAAATCGTAAGCGAGTATCTCTCTTTCTATAATCTCTATCGCAAACAGCTAAAATTCAAAAATTTCAGCTAAAAATCATAAGCCGCAGCCATAAAGAACATTACAGTAACTAACTTTTAAAGCTGTGTTTTTTAAATGGGGTCAACAGAACGATTATAGAAAAAGTGTATTGAATTCAACTGTACCGACCAAAATCGTATGCGACTATTTTCCTTTGCATACTGTCTTTCGTGAACAGTCAGGATTCAAAAATTTAAACTATAAATCACAACCTTAAAAAAAACACACCCAGACCTAAAACAATCTTCCGATTTCGCACTTTTCCCTTTGGAAGAAAAGCTCAGGCTCACATCTCCCTTATCGGGTAGCCGTCAGGTTGCAACCACTTGCTCAGATGCTCTAGCCTGACGATCGCGTTCACAAAAATCCCATAACTTCTCAGCCTTCATCCTGTTAGTTTATTTATTTGTCCAATTTAAATACGAAAGTGCTAAAGATAGCATATGCATTGGAAATTGCTGCACGCGACAGAAACAGTGAAATGAAAGCATCGCGCGTTGGCTATATGGCACACAAGTTACATCGTGTTATCTGTTTCTTTTCTACTGCAGATTGGAGCTCTCGCTGTCGAAATAGTATTGTGCAGTACGCATCGACGATTTTTAGTTTTTGACCTGTATGGGATGGTGATTTAATTTTTCCTACTGTTCTTAACGATATTCGTCAGAAAATGGACAGTGCTTTTGTTATCACCAGTGATCTTATCTAGTATATGCGCCATTATCGCCACATATAGGAATGCGTAAAGGCATTTTAACAAGGCAAGCTCTACTTGCCGAACTCAAAATAAAATGGTATATATAGTGTGATCAACTTATCTTGATGGTGACATTCCTTAGTTATTCTGCATTTTGAAGAGTAACATATACAATTTCAGTATGCTGATCAAAGATAGCATCTGACTTCTCTAGTGATCTAGCAGCCGAAATACAAAAAAAAGGGGCCAAAGCACTGAAGCAGGCAGGCAAGATCGATCATATGGGCCACCCCCAAGCATAAATTATGGATTTCCTTGTCGATCAACGACGGTCTTGAGCATTTGGTCGTTTTCGAATGCAGAAAGACAAAAAACATGTCACTGAAAAACAACTGTGCTTGGGGTCTGCAGGCCGCTAAAGACCAACTCGTTCTTGTTTTTCAACCGGGAAGACCACTTGATCCACACGAACAACATCCGATCAATAGCATGTAGACTTATCTCCAAATATCGTGCAATAGGGGTTGAAAAACTAGTGCCAGGACATTTTTTTGAAAGAAAAGGACATCTTTTTTGAAGAAACTAGAAACCTTTGTCAGTTTGTTGCATCATTCCGGTGCTATGGCTGGCCATTTGCAGCAGTTGTACTGTTTCTAACCCTCTAGGACAGTCGATTCTGCTTTCTGAAAATAATTTTTTGTGTAACCAGAAAATACTTCAATTGCAAGATATTTGATATCTGAACATTTTCCCCCTGTTACAAGCTCTACATTTGTTTGTCCCAGACAGCAAAAGGATCAACTAGAAAGTCTGCAGAAAGAGCATTACATTACATTAAATTTTAAGAAGTTCAGCTCCAGTGGAATCATAGCTTAACCTCGACATCCACACCGGCGGGGAGCTGGAGCTGCATCAATGAATCGATTGTTTGGGCAGTCGGATACATGATATCAATCAGTCGCTGATGCGTTCGGATCTCGAAATGGAACCTTGAATCTTTGTGCACGTGGGGAGAATTGAGCACACAATATACTCTCCGCTTGGTTGGCAGAGGAACAGGACCCATGGTCTTTGCATTGGTTGTTTTCGCAGCTTCAATGATCTGCTTGCAGGAGTCCTCGATCAATGGCACCCAGTACGACCTCAGCTTGATTCTGATCTTCTGTTTAGGTGCCAGCTGAAAACAGTAAAATATTGACACTAAATGGTGTTAATTCTACAGAGAAAGCAACTTCTGCAGGTAAACTGAAGAAACACTAAATCAAAATATGCAGTTGATTAAAAATTGGATAAGATTATGAGAATTACGGTAAGGAAGTTGGTAACATGAAAACGAAAGCATAAAAACTTCATTTTCCTGAATGATGGACATATGTGCCATACATTTCCATGAAAGACAACTAATAGGGCCACAAGCATGGTCACCTTAACATGGATGCATAGAGGATGGCCACATTTCCTCCCTTACAGTGGCCAGCAATAGCACGGGTGTCACATTTGTGTTTCTTGAAATGTAGGATTACATCACACAAATTGTCCATTTCTCTGTTGTAGTTGCCATACTGAAATGTATCGTCACTTTCTCCATTGCCAGCAAAAGCAAAACGTAATAAGCTAATCTTCTCTGATGTTAATGCATCAGCGAGACCAAATATGGTTCTACTTTCCTTTGATGACCTAAATCCATGGCACAACACTACAATATCCTTAGATCCACGTCGTGCAAACCACCAACAAGTTTCTCTCCATAACTGTTTGTTACCACTATTTTCTCTTGTGATATACTAAAGGAATCACTAATGGAGGAGTGCAACTGTGCACAAGGCCTTGTAACAGTTTTTTTCCAGCAGTAGCACCAAACAGCAACTGCGCACAGACATGCACAGTGGACATGCTTAACAAATGGAAAACGTGCAGCAAGAAAGAATACATATAATGATAGGGAGTAGCCACTGGCAGATTACTATTGAGTTTTGACCTAAGGTAAAATAAAATCTTGGTCATAAAAAATGATCTCCAACTGTCCAACTCCAACAGTATTAGAAATTAGAACACATTGAAAGGAGCTTCCAAGGAGGATAAACAAATAGGTACAGATTATACCTAAAAGGATTTATCAGTTTTTGTGAAAACTTACTTCCTCTCAGTCTCACAGACCCCAGCAAATCAATCCTTTAGACCAAGATGTAACAGAAGCTAATAGCAGAAAGAGTGCCCCTGACATATTGATATAAAATCCTTGCATCTATGCACTAGCATTGGAAGAACAAATACAAAACAGAAAAGAATCAAAACAATGGGAAAAACAATGGAAAACGGAAGGCAGACGGTTAGAGAAAATTCAGTAGACTAGTGACATGGATAAACCAACAAGAGTGAGAGGATAGGCCGTTCAACTGAATGGAGATGGAGGAGAGCTAAAGGGTCCAATTAAAAATGTAGTTGGACTAGAATCTTCCAAACCATAAAACAAATGTTCTTGGCAAAGCTCCATTCGTAACACCTTGTTTTCCAAAATCCGCTCAATGTCTAGGCCTCACACAGGATGAACACTCATGTGTAGCACGTCACTTGGGCTTTTGTCCCGTGGCCCAAACTTTGCTCAAAGCCATGTGGGACGAACACACATGCATAGCACATCGCTTGGGCTTTCAACCTCGGTTCGCCTAAAAAGGTTAACCCGAAAGTGCTATGATTTGTAAACTCATTGCAAACTGGCAAAGTGGTACTAAGGGTTGAGGGTAACGATATGGCCGAACTGAGATTGGCATGGTCCTAGGCTACAGATGGATGTGATAAGCACGTGCATGGACCGGTGGCAGGCCAGCGGGTGGTGAGAACAATCCTCGAATTCGCTGAGGAGGGTCGCCATCAACTGGACTCCGGTCATCGCCAAGCTACGAGGTGTCGTGGAGGCTCCCAGACCACTCCACAGAACCCAGCGACCATCATGCCAAAAGGCCATGGATAAATTGACAAAGTCCCAAAGGATCGGTCATAGGGTTCGAAGCCATTGGGCACCCAACACCAGATCGAAGCCATCCAAGGGAAGGGAGTAGCAATCCACCGCAAAGTTTTCTTGGTTGATCTGTAATGGAAGTCCTACATAGATGCCGTTGCTGGGAACCCATTCTCCATTGGCCACGATGACCCGTAGACCTGCACGAGGTTGAAATACCACGCCAGCACGGTGAGCTACGGCTGGCATGATGAAATTGTGTAGAGCCCGAATCTAATAGCGCCAACAGTGAGACATCACCAATGGTAACCCGCAACTGCATGGTTTGGCCCGCCTGGGACTTGATGCTGGTCAGGGCGTACAGGAAAATCCCTAGGCTTCCAACATCGTCTGCCGCTTCCGGTCCATCCTTGTCGTCACTGCCATCGCTTGGCAAGATCAGCAGGAACAATCTTTTACAACGATGGTTAGGGGTGAATTTCTTGTCACAATTGTAGCAAAGGCCTACTGCTCTTCTCTGTTCCATCTCTTCCGACGTTAATTAGCGTCGCCTGATGTTGCGCCGCGGTCGAGCTGTGCTTGAGGGGTCCGCCAATTGATAGCCTGCAGCTGTTGGTAAGGCTGGAGGCCCGGGCTTCACTGCTGGGGTGGGTTGGGTGGGCGCCAGCGGTTGGATGGCCGGAGGCATCAGCGCCATGGACACTCCTGGAGTTGCCTGGGGGTTGCCATCGCCGCGCGTGCTAGTCGTGGTGTAGCCGCCTGGTTGCTGACATGTGCACGCTACTCGTATGCCCTAGCCATCGCCATAGCCATATGGAAATTCACCGGATTTTGTAGCCCGACATCAGTGTGGATGGGCTCCCGGAGACCCGGTGTAAACAATTGGACCTGCTGCCTTGGTTGGAGGTGATCCACCCTGCACAGAATAGCTAGGAACTTCTCCTGATACTCTTCGATAGGGCTAGTTTGGGTCAACTCATTGAGCTCGCCCAATGGATTATGGCGAATAGAGGGCCCAAACCATAGTTGGCGTACCCCTTGAAGTGATGCAGTTGGGTTCCCTCGTCGCGCTCCAATTGAAAATACCACTGTTGTGCCGAGCCGATCAGATGATAAGCCAGCCACACCTTCTTATTGTCCGGCATCTTTTGCCTTTGAAAAAATTGCTCGCATCTTTGCAGCCACACCAGAGGGTCTTCCTTCCCGTCGTACGTCGGAAATTCCAACCGGTGGAAACAGGTGGCTTTTCCACCGTCGGGCACCCCCCCGTTCCCGTGATTGGTCACGGCTGGTACAGCTCCACTTGCTGCTGGTAGCAGACCATTGCAGATTGATCGCTTTTCCAGGGCAGTGAGGCGATCCCCAAGCTCCTCGGACCGAATTTGTTGTCGGTCGAAGCGCTCTTTCAAAACATCCATTTGTTTTGTCACGTTTGCCGTCAATGTTGCTATATGCTCGAGGACCGCATTGATAGTGGCACGATCGTCCGCCATGTGCTCTAATACCAAGTTGTCACGCCCCGAGCCCGATCGCAGGTGGTAGGAGTGGTAGGCCGATGGCCTGGGATGGTGGCTCCCACCTGGAGCCATGCTTGATTGAACCTGGAAGAGAAGAAGACACAAAAGGCACAGGAGGAAGGACCTGCACGGACAGGGAGGAAGAAACGGGGTGGAGGAGGATAAAGAAGGTAACTCTCTGCTTGATTCTATTAGCAATACTCCTTGTCCTTTAAATAGACAGCTTCCCTAACAATAATATCTAACTCAATCTCTAACTCAATCTCCTATTGCCTAATATAACTCTTATTCCTAACTGGACTCTTGCTGACCGAACCAGAACTGGACTCTTGCTGACCGAATCAACCGGCAGCAGCTTAGCTTGCCGGATTACCGGCAATAGCTGGCGCCCCTTGTGGTCTACGCCTGGTGTACACCGTACCCCACCTGACAGTTATAGATAATCATGGTACCATAGTTGTCTCGAAGAAAGAGGTTAACAACATTGTTTTTGCTGTTGCTTCATTTTTCTAGCTATGTAAAGCACAAATGATTTCATATCTTCTTTTCCATTAGAATAAATAATTGGGCTCATCTTTTTTTCCAGTGCCACCAAAAGTACCTTTGGCAAGATATACCCAATTCCAACGAGGAAAAGTGAACAGGAATGGACAGAAAAGTTTGAAAGTGATAAAGGGAAACACAAGTAGTTAGCCCGTTTTCATCCGGGAGGCATTCTAGCATTCAATTGAACCTGGAAAACTACACCACTGTCGACCTTCAAACAACTCACAGCATTTGCCATATATGACTTGTGTACTATCCTTCCTCCAGTTCAAAAGGAAAGACTTCAAGGATAGACAGCACCTCATTTCATGTACAATCTCTTAGATAATATGCTGGCAACTCAAAATAACTCTTAACTCCCAAACATTAAGGACGTTACACTATCTAAGGTGACACTACCAATATAATTCTGACATCCAAACTACACTCACACCGGCAATATTATACTACAAGTCAAACACCTTAAGGTATGTGCTGATTGCAACCTAGTCCATTGTCTGTGTGACCAGCCATGAAGAGTGTTCTCCACATAATGTCACTACTCACTATGTTAAGTAGCATGCTGGATTAATTTTTTAGCTCAACTTACCAACATACTCATGTATCATATACTGCTTTTCATTTGTTACGGTATACAACGTATGCGGCAATCAATGAGAAACTGAGGCTAAATGCTAACAATGAAATTTTGCAATACAACCGCAGCAATGACATTACTACAATCATATATTAGACGGTATAATCGGGGAAAACTTTAGCCGTTAGATAAGGTACCTGCTCCCCATCATCCCCTATGGACGACGGCATCGGAATTCCTGTTCCCTCCGCCGCCTGAAACCACAAGCACAACAATTGTAGTCACCGAATTGAAAACTCTTAACGGATGTGAACTGAACCAATGCCTCCCTGTAATTGCACGTCACAAAATGGGAAAGTTTGGAACCGCACATACATACTCCACTATGTACATAACAATTCACAAGTTTTGCGCTAGAAATACTCGAAAGCACATGTTACTATATCTGTATATCAGGTTAGTCATGTACCGGAGGCACGTCGGAGACTTGGTCGTCGGAGAGGGTCTCGGCGGGCGGGGCTAAGGCGGCGGTGCGAGAGCGGAGTGGGGACGCGCGGAGGGAGGAGGGGAAGGAGAGGGTGGTGGGGCTAGGGTTTGCAGCGGCGCGGTGGAGGAAGAGGAGGGGGAGCGGGGAGGAGGTGGAGACGACCATATCGAGGGGGAGGGAAGGAGAGTGGAACGGAGCAGAGAGGGCCGAAGAGCTAGTCCGGGAGGCGTTGGCTTTTCGAAGGCCTCTGCTTCGCTATCGTGGTGTATTATCATCCGGTTTGGATGTACATTTTGCGTTTGAGCCCCTTCGAATTTGTTCAATTGGGATTTAACTTCGTACAGCGCGAGTTGTCTAGAGACTCTGAATGTTCCTTCCCTGGCCTGTTCGCCTGTACTATCATCTTCAAAGAACATTGAGAAATTGTGTTCCCTTCAGGCCTTAACTGGATTGTTGAAAATTTTTTTGGCTAAAATCGTAAAAAAAATATCATGTAAAATTGGACATAAACTTCATGCAACAAGCAGATTTTGTATAGATTGTACATACCAGTTCTCAAATGAAAATGTATGGCATTTCATTGCACGAAATATGGTGAGAAAGAAATCAATTCACACGCTAGCTAATTTGGAAGTAATAGTAAAAAATTTCAGGAAAGAAGCTAGAATCTGGAGTAAAATTTTATAGCGTCAATATGATCACAAGAATGACAAGAGGTAGCCAAATTTAACTCAGCAACAGACAAACATCAATATTTACAAAGCAGCTTTCCTTCTGTAGAACCATATTGAAAATGTCCATGATTCATTTGTATTGAACAATTGGCAATTGTATCGAGTTAAAATTTAAATTTGCAAAAGTTTGCAACTTTTCAAATTTGTTGTCAGATTAGCAGGAGTCTGACTAGCTTGATGTTAGACCATGTGGTTGTCGCGGATTAGTTAATGATGAATAATTGATATTTGATTTTATTGGAATTTGCATTCGTGAATATTCGGGTTGATGCGCTTCTGTGCTTAAATTTTCAGGTTAGCTTTTCGACCACGACTGGCTTCGACCATGTTTGGTAGTCGGTGGTCCAAACGGCTTTGTATCGGTGGTCCGAACAGCCTTGTATTATTGGTCTGAACAGCTCTGTGCTGGATGGTCTGAACAGCAGATTTTGACCACGGCTAGCTTCGACCACGGTAAGGCAACTACTGCAGATTTTGACTACGTCGGACTTCAACCACGTTCGACTTCGACCACAACTGACTTCGATCACGTCCAGCTTCCACCACGGTAGGTAATCGTAGATTTTTGACCTCAAACATTTAACCTATCATAAGCAACATTTAAACGATCGTAAGCGACAGTGAAGTGATCTTAGCTACAGTGAACCGGTCATAGGTCGTAAGGTCATATGCTATAGTAACTGGTCGATGGTTACAGCTACAATACTTTTTTATGGTCACGAACTTTACTGGTTGTACTCAATAGTCGTAGATTTTTGTGATGGGTAGTCATAGATTTTGTGGTCGGAAGTCAAAAACTTTGTGATCGGTTGCCGTAGGCTTCACGGTCTGTACTCGTAGACTTCATTGTTGGTACGAGTGCTTTAACTCTTGCTATCTTCGACTTCGAGTACTCATGTTAGGCCAGTGGTAGAACTGGCTGGCATGATTGGTGAATAGTGTTCGAAGGAACGGTACTCATAGTCGAAAGGACTCGATACTCAGTAGAGGTTATCGGTGATACTCGAAACTTGGTGATTGATGTGGCGATGATTGGTTGGTAGTTGTAATCGTAGCGATCGGTACTCAGTAGTCGATACTTGATGGTTCTGGTCAGTAGTGATACTTGTTACGCCAAAGTGTTTTAAGCGAAGCGATAGTAATTCCCGAGTATTCGTTGAGCTAGCGGTCGTATTGTGATCTAAAGCTAAATTTTGGATAGCGATGATATTTGTGGTCGTGTATGACCTGGTTGGATTTGTTGGTTGGTTGAGATTGTGGTTATTCGTGTGTGTGTGTGTGTGCTAATGACGGTCAAGTTTGGAAGAACTTGTGCTGAGAAAACGTTTCTTTGGTATTTGCATGTGCAGGTAAGCGTGGAGACAATCATGGTTGGTGACGAGGAGGACCGGGACTAGGATGGGGAGATCTGAGGTCCACACGGTTAAAGATGTCATGCGAGGTGGTCCGGCTAATGCTAGAGCACGTGGGGATCAAAGGTGATGATGCGTGGAGAAGCTACGAGTGGTGCGGTTCTAAAGGCTTCGACACGGAAGTTGATGAAACGTGATAAAGATACGGGAGTTGTGATCCTGAAGGCTTCGCACGTGTTGTGTTAGGAGTTGTGGATGGATAACTGGGAAGATTGAGAGTTTGAGTAAAACTCGTGTTTGGAAGGGTTTCGGGTCCCTTGATTTGAGGAAGAGATAGGATTTTGTATTCGTATTTGAGTCAAATACGGTTTAGGGCTCTAGCATATAAAAGCAGGTAGAGGCTAAGGGTTTTAGCCACAGTTTAAAAAAGCTTTTTGTGCTAGGGTTTTTAGGGGTGCTTGTGAGGGCGCTTTGTAAGTCCACGGAGATCTAGCAATAAAGAATATCTTGAATCAATCTGGTTTGTGATGTGTTGAAGATTTCTGGTGATTGTTGTTGTAGTGGAAGTGTTCGACTACGTGCAAGGGTGATCGAGAGGCTCTACTTTTGGATTGACGTTTTTTAATACGTTCAATCTGGCCGAAGATTGAAGCTAAGTGATCTGGTGAGCGGTTGAGCATCGAGTAGTCGATCGAGCTGTCGAAACCTTCGTTGATTACTTGAAGATTTTGAAAAGTGGAGGTAATTATTCACCCCCTCTGATTGCGCCATACGGTCCTACACCTGCAGAGGCAGTCTAACCAAGGTCTCATGTGACAGGATTTTGGAGACGGTTAGACTACCGCACCAGTAGTCCACCACCAGTTTTTAGTTGGTGGCTGGTTTATTCTAGAGAGATGCTCGCTTGTGTACATGAGGAAAATGGGAGCGGTCCGACCATCCAATGGGTGGCGGTCCAACCGGGGTTGGCCGAGCTGTTAGACCGGCATGGGTGTCATGATATGAGTGGTTCCTCTATTACCAAGGTTTGACTGGTTTGACTAGAGCGGTCCGATCGGTCAGCAATAGTGGTCAAACTAGTTGTGTCCGAATTTGGCAGAGAGGGTTTTGGGAATTTGTGAGAAATAATCATGGGTTAAGTTTTGGAATCCTAGGTCAGTGCATTTGTATGCATGAAACATATTTGAACTAATGTGGATCAAGTTGTAAAGAATTTATACGTAAAGATGATTTCTTGGTCTTTGATATATAGCAAAGCTTGGAAGCGACCATGGTCGACAGCGTGGACTAGGACTAGGCTCTGGATGAGCTAAGGTACAGCCAAGAAAGCCAAGTGGGATGGTTGGGCTCAAGTAAGACACAGTGAAGACAATGGATGTTGAAGAAAATGTTCGAGTGATGGTTTATCGAATGGTGCGATTGGTGCAAGTGAAACATGGTTGAGGGAACCGACACAGCAAGACTTGCCATGCATGAGCTATTGATGAACCTACACATTGCAAGGATGAAGATTGCTTGTAAAGAAGGAGATAACCATAAACTAGGCTTGGGAAATAGGTGAGATTCACAAAGGGATGGTATTTTTGACATGGAAGCCAAAATACCGAAAACAACGATGTGATCAAAACTGCAGTGCTTGAAGGACGTTGGGAGAGCGATTTATGTCAAGAAGACTCTGAGGAGGCAAAGTGAATGAGAAGCTTGTTCCTTAGCGTATTTGGATTTATGGGCTTTGAGAAGCGTGCATAAATCATATGAGTGTAAAACCCGGTATGTAGGGTTAACGAGTTTCCCCAGTTGTGCTAATGGATAGTGCACATTAGAATTAGATGTGAGCTGGTTGCTCTATCCATATGAGTGGGAGGAGGTTGAAGGTATGTGGCAATGAAGGTATATGGCAACCAATCAACCCATCCATTCTTTAGGATTTGAGAGAGGTTTCCTTAGAAGGGAGGCTTTGGATGAGTGATCTTAGAAGAGAAAGCTCTATCCTCTAAGGTAGAATGGTTGTAAAATGTTCATCTACAAATTATCCTCCAAGGTAGAGTGGTTTAAAATATTCGTCTACAAATTGCAATAGATCAATGTTGCTTATCCTATATGATGTGTTCTTGATCTTGTGGATTTTGATTTGTTCTGTTTGGTGTTTTGCCCTCTATCTTTCCCTCTAAATCTTAATTGATTCCAAGGTTATGTAAGTGATGGAGATAGTTTATGAGAATCATATTCCATCTATTTAAGATCCAACTATAACAAGATCGTAAAAATTACTTAGTTTGGTTCGATTTGAAGCCATTCTAGTGAAATCTTGTTCCTAAGATTTTAACCTCGAATCTTTCGGTGTTCTTGCTTATTGTGACATGTAGGAACTCATCTAAAGCCATCTTAGCCGTACTTAACCGACGAGCAAGTCATATATTAAGTTCTTAAGTTTTGCCCGATTTTTAGTGTTGTTTGTCTTGAAAAAGGTTAAAATTTTAGCTAAGATCTATATGATCTTTGAATAGATTAGGTTTCTAAGATTCTCAACAAGATATGTGCAAAGTGTCATATCATTTGATGATGTATTTTCAAGATTACCCCATTTTTGGTTTTGACTTGAACTGATTTACAATTTTGGGATCAGAGGTGTGGTCAAACCATGTGTGGTCAAACCATGCCTAGACCTGCGGTCCGACCGGAGTCCGGTTAAACCGATCGTCACCGACGGTCATACCGCTCAGTCGGTCCAACCATTTCCTCAGAATGGTGCTAAAGAGTTGAACTCCATTTGCTTCACGTTTTTGTGAGTTCTTTGTTAGTAGGCAAATATGATTTTACTAGTTTTCAATAGCTAGTGAAGCAAAAGATTTGGAACACCACTTGGGGAGACTGAATTTGAAGGCATCATTCACGCCTCTGATATATCTGATTGACATATCGGGTCAAAAACACCCTTAATTTCATTTTGAACATAAGCAGCTGCAACCATTCACTTCCCCTCTTTATCACGGCCATCACCACCGTCCCCACCACTCCTTTTCCCACGGGCAGGCAGAAGGTTCAGGCCAAACTGCATCTCATGAATCCTAGAATACGAGGACCCAGGTGCTGGTGCCGCTTGCTTAAGCTGCCATGGTACGGGTTGCCTATTGGGAGATAGAAGCACCTTTGATTCATTTAACCATCGATCAGCAAAGGTTGGCTTAAGTGTAATGTCTGCCTTTTCAGAATCCATTGAGCATTTTGCCTCATTCAGGTTAATCCCACGAATGCTCGTTTCCATCTTGTCACGATCCGATTTGGGAGATGTTGAGAACGGAACAGTTGGCTGCCAGAATGCCCGGTTCAAGTCATGGGGCTCAAGTGTTGCAGGCGGTCGACCAAGTGGACCAGTCTTCCTGTCTTCCTCCTCTTTTACAATGACCATGTGATCAGGCTCTGCAGCTTCAGAGCTTTTTTGCTCAATACTATCCAACAGCTTATCCTGGTAAAGATCTTTGCCACTCGAGCGCCCTGAATAGATGCTGGTCATTGGGAAAGCTTTCTCTGGAGGCGTAGCTGGTGTGTAGTTAGGGGGCAGCAAATCATCCCAATTCTCCAATAGTTCTTTATACACTTTGCGTAGTGTGACCTCTGTAAGGCCTGTTACCTTACAGATCTCTGCCTGAGTTTTGCGCTTGTCTTCGAGCTGACATGCAAGGTAGATAGCAGCAGCAGATATGCTTATGGGATTCCGCCGTGTGCAGAAGCATTTATTGACAACCACCTCGCCGATATGGGCTGCAAGTTCCTGAGGAAACGACACATGATATGTTAAAAGCCGAACTTAGTTTTTTGCATAATGTTTCAGGTTTACAGCCCATCTGATACCTGAGCAGATTTATTGAGCTGGAGGAGGCTGCAAAACCGAGGCATATGAACTGCTATTGAATTGCTGTTAAGTGGTTGGCTCAGTTTCAGAGATTCGCCAAGTATTTTGATGTATTTTCCTATCTCTTTCTGAGGAAGATTGCTAGCAGTGGAGATTTCCTGGCCATGCAGTAAACAGAAGATGAACCAGTGCTAATTGATAAAAGTAGCAATACGCGGAAATGCTGCGCGGAGTATTTATACAACACCAATTGCATGTTCCACAGTTGACTCAACATTTGGTTAAGCCCTCTGCCTATGAAGCATGACTAATGTTGATTTGTTCTGTTGAACGAAGGTATTCTCAACATGGTTAAAGTTATCCTAACCTATAATAACTTCAGCACAAGTTCGCATACAGTAAGGTAATTCAAAGGCAGATAATTATCTAATTTTCCCCAAAAAAATGCAAACGTGTGTTTTTTTTTCTTTCACCAATGTTAAGAATCAAGCAAAAATATAGATTGCTTTGTTATCCTCATAGGTTCAAGCTAACATGATCAGATGCTCAACTAAAGAAGGGATATTGAGTAGAGTGTTTTGACCCTAAATTGACTTGGTGACTTAGGTCCGCAATTCAGTATACTGGAAAGCAGCATATCATCCAACAACAATTCTTTCCAGACAGCAATCATCTGTTGAGTTGCTTGGAAATTGAAAGTACTAGCTGATTAGAATTGATGAACAAAATCCCCAATTTCCAAGCAAATTAGCAAAGAAATCTTGAATGACATTGTGGGAATCTCCATTTCAAAACATAGTAGCATACAATTGCCTGGCTAGTCCTAAATCCTAATAGCTTGGAGAAACACACGCCTACACGGCTATGCCTATCTATCTCTGCACGAGAGCATTTCGACAAACATATGGCGAGCATGAGCGCATCACAGACCTGCAGCGTCCTGGGCTCCTGTGCCTCGCGGATGGCCTGCACGAGCGCGGCAGTAGCCAGCGCCTCGACGCTGCGGTTCCTGAGGCACGTCGCGGAGGAGCAGTCCTTGAAGAGCTCGAAGGCGTGTTCGGCTATGTCCCGGTCCAGCCTCAGTATGGACCCGACGTCCACGATCTGGAGGTAGGCGCGGAGGCTGTCGACGGACACCATGGGGCCGGCGGGGTGCGGCGTGGAGGAGGCGGTGGAGTCAACGGCGAGCGCGCGCTCGAGCTCGGCGAGGAGACCGGAGAAGGCGGAGGCGGAGTGGACGAGGACGGGGTGGTGCTCGAGGGAGAAGGCCGAGAAGGCAGAGACGAAGCCAGCGGGGAGGAAGGGGTCGTCGTCGGGGGCGGAGGAGGGCTGGACGGTGGCGAGGTCGGGGGTGGCGAGGGGGAGGGGGTGGAGAGAAGGGAGGAGGGGGAAGAAGGGGTGGGTGTGAAGGTGGCTCTCGAGGACGAGGCGCGCGCAGGAGGAGCACTCGGAGACAGCGCGGGAGAGCGCCGGCTGCGTCGTGGTGCACCGCGCAGGGCTGGACGCGCGGCAGTAGGGGCACCGCGCCGGCTGCGACATGGAGCCGGCGGCGGCGCGCGTGCGAGAAGCTCAGGCTTTGGGTTTGGTAATTGATGGGCTTTGGTCAGTGGCCTAGTGGCTAGGGAAGGGAGTAGGCACTCGAGCCGGGAAGGCTTGGTAGTTGGAACTGAGTGGCCGACGAACTGAAAACAGCATTGTGTATTTGTGTACGTTTCCTTCCCCTTTTCATTCTTTGTTTAATTTCTTTCTTAAAGTATCCTTGTAACTATGAGTTCTTTTCTTCTGTTTTTCATAAAGTCAAACAGGAACAACAGATTTGTATCCTATTCCGTTGCATTGTAGCAGTAGAGGTGAACAGTGATGTAATCCACAAACAACACATAAAACAATATACAGTAATCATCAATTCAACATCTATAGAAACAAGAGATCAGATGGAAAGGAGTCAAGAGATCAGAGATTGAAGTGGCCGATTCCCATCAAGTATATAACAACGACAATGGCCAAAGGAGTCAAAAGGCCAAAGTACATTAACTGTATGAGAAAAACTACTGATACCCTCCCCCAAGACTCATACAAACCAATCAGTGGCGGACCAGAAAAAATATATAGTTAAGGCGAAGTCAGACATGAGTGAAGCAATAACTACCTTTCACTCATTTCATTCTAATGGTTTATCTATTCATACAAGGAACTCCTAAACCTGCAATGCTTGTTAGTTTCTTCTTTCAACCATATTGTTGGTTCCTAATTACTTTCTAATGAACCCTCTTTCAGCCATGTGAAGGCTCGGATCATGCGTGGTGGAAATTGCAGCATGGGAATTGGCATGCCTTCGTCCTAAGCCTGCAATAACAAATGGGGAAGAAGCGAGTCTGCTGGTTCTGAAATCTGAATGCGGTTAAAGCAACTTAGCATTGTAGTTATGTGTACGAAATAGTTCCAATATGCAATCTACTTAAAGTTATTATTGTTTTGTTGTTCTTGCACTATTTGCAGTCATAGACTTGATCGTAAGATGTCTCGTTCTGAATTTATACTGTAAATCATTTCCTCAATATATGATTATGAGCTCGGTGATCACCTCTTGTCTTCTTCCCATCCTTCACTGTCATTTAGACCCTAGCCATTTTGCAACTCCGTGGATATGTATAATGATGCAATTCGTTTCCTTCCCTATTGCTAGGGCTGTAAATGGGCCAAGCCAGAGCGAGCTCAACTTGCCAGAATCGAGTTTGATAGAAGCTCGAGCCGAGCTCAAGTAAACCTAAAATGGCAGTCAAACTTTGAGCTAGGCTCAAGCTCAGCTCGGACAAAGCTTGAGCTTGGCTTAACAAAGCTCATCGAGGCTTGTTAAGCTGCACAGGGCGGTCAAAACTCACAGGGAGAGGCTAAGGGCAGCAGAGGAAGAGAGGCTAAGGGATCTCAGATTTAGGGCTACCGGCGGGGTTGGGGCCAGTCGGCCGGGGGAAGATTTGGGGAGGGCGTCAGGAACTTAGGCAGCAAGAGGGGCAGATGGCATTAGAGAGGGTTAGGGATCTTAGATCTGGCCATCTGGAGAGTCATAGTGGATTGGTGGAGTGGCTCTGTGGTTGTGGCTGCTGGCGGCGTTGGGGCCCGAGGAAGATTTGGGGAGGGCGTCGAGAACTTAGGTAGTTGGGCGGCAAGAGGGGCAGACCAGCAAAGGGCATTAGGGAGGGACAGGGATCTCAGATCTAGTCATTTTCGAGAGTCTTGGTGGATTGGTGGAGACATGGAGTGGCTATGACTGCTGACGGCGTCAGGGACCTCAAGGCCGAGGGAAGATTTGGGGAAGGCGTCGGGAACTCGGGCCGTCAAGTGCAGGCGGCAAGACTCAAGTCTCAAGAGGGATAGAGGGCATTAGGGTTAAGGATCTGGATCCCAGATTTGGCCTCTGGCTCTGGGGAGTGGGGATCGCTAAGTCGCAGCCTCGTGGGTGGGTTGGGCAGTGCTGCCACAGTGGAGTGGATAAAGTTGAGTGAGGACTGAGGAATAGGACTGAGACTAAGAGAGTGAGAGCCTGAGAGGTCAAGAGGACTCAATTGACCCATGACCAAATGAGCCGCAAGCTCGGCTTGACCAAGCTCGCGAGCTTACAATGGGGCTCAAATTCGGTTCGTTGAATACTTGAGCTGAGCTTGAATCGAGTTTAAACTGAGTCAAGCTCAAGCAATTTACAAGCCTTGAGTTTTTTAACAGCCCTACCTACGCCTTTTTCATGCAAGACTGTAAGAGCATGTTGAAATAGCTAATCCCCGTGACCATTTGCGGCCATTGTGACCACCTATCGCCACAGCAACATTCTATAGGACAAAGGTGTGGATCCAATAAAACTAGTCATCATAATTCACATCATGGTTATTGGCTACTTCTTGCTTGTCAATAAGGGGGGTAAAGTCAAGATGATTTCAAGTTCTTAGGTTCAGGTTTCCCTTGCAGGACCATCCAAGCATCAGAAAGGGTTCACGCCAAAATAAATCAACATATTTAACCATTAGCTAGTACAACAGCCAAGAAGAATATACCTCACAGTTGGCAAATTGTTACCAGGGAACTCGCACACGCACTTACTTCGCAATGATGTGGTCACTGATGCACACGTCGCAGAAGCTGTACTGGAGTAGTTGCCGCCCTTCCGATGTCGACATTGGGTCGCCGTTGGTGGGGCAGTGCTGGTCTGCCAGTGCATGTCGTTGGCGACTTGGCGTCCAGCCGGCTCGCCGTAGCGGCAGCGTTGCGGACTTGGCCTCTGGACTGGAGGAGTGGCCGCTGGGTGGGGGTTCTGGCCGGCGACGGAGTGTAACACCCCGCCCACTCTCTGGGCCAAGATGCTACCATCTCTGCTACTCTTACCATTTCATCAACACCAGAGAATTTAAAACCAACACTAATTTATTTATTATGCTGCGATCAGTTACATCATAGCATTTCTAGTGGATACTTTAGCTTAGTAAAAGCTAAAGTACACTGACAAAAGGTATTCCAAAAGTGCTACTGGTTCGTGCCGATCAATCATGTGCTAATCCCGCCCGCCTGTCGTCCTCATCGGTCACCTAAAAAAAACATCAATAAAGCAAGGCTGAGTCCACCGACTCAGCAAGCACAAAGCAAATAACAGGTACATTCATTAGACCATAATCATTCCAGTCTCATTATCCACTTTTCCATTTAACCACTTTACGTTCCGATAAACTATTCATCATGCACATGCACATGCTCATGCATTTCTTTCTCAACTCTTTAGCCTATACCGGTATAGCAGAGTGAGCACCCGTCGATGCTCACCCAGGCCCGCCCTATTTCATGCGGGGACCTCAAGCCCGTCCTGTTTCATACGGGGACCTCAGTAGCCCGTAATTCTCATACGGGGACCTCCACTCCACTCCCGTGGAGCGTCCACTCAACGTGGACCAATGCTATCTCTTTTCATGACATGCATGCAATGCAAGTTCTCCGACTACGCATATCAACATGACATGTCTCAACATTTACCATGCGCATTCCGAAAATATTTAACTTACCCCAACTTGGTAAGCAAAACAGCTTTCGGAATATTAAGTTGACCCCAACAGGGTAATCAGTGCATCAACATTCAATTTAACCGAAATCACTACCCGAATTTACCGCTTTACAATGCACTTGCCTGGTTAGCCTCGGGGATGACGCGTGGACGGCTCCGACCCGGAAACCCCACCTGCGTACATGTCACCCCGACTCAACGGCAAAACAAAAATCCAGAGCTTAAATGAATATCAACGATCCTACGCGCTGACTCGACGCAAGCGTAAAATGTACGGGGTCAAGGTCCCGACACGCAGGCGCCAAACTCCTTTTTTTTTCTTCTTTTTCTCCTCTTTTCTTTTCTCTTTTTTTTTCTCTCTTCTTTTTTTTTCCTTTCCTAACCTACCCGGCCGGCTCCCTTTCTCTTGGCCGAAGGGCCACCCCTCCTCTTTTCCCATTCTGGCCGAAGGCCTTCTCTTCTTCTTCTTCTTCTTCTTCTCCCCACTCACCTAACTCCCTCTCTCTCCTCTACTCGGCCTGGCCGAACAGGGTCCCCTCCAGGCGGCGCACGGCGCACGGGCGCGCCAACTTCCTCCCCCTCGCCGCCGACCAGGGCGCCGTCGCCGGCCTTCCCCTCGCCGCTGGCCCCTCCCCACTATCTCCCCCTCTCTCTCGCGGCTTCTCTTTGGTGGCGCGGTTGCGCGCGGCGGCGCAGGGGCTTGCTAGCCTCGCCGCTCCAGCCGTGGCTCCCTCCGCCGGCCTCCTTTCTCTCCCTTGCGCAGCTGAGCGGAGTGGAGGCTCTCGGCCCGAGGGGCGCCGGCGCCGGTGGCTCCTCCCAAGCCGGCCGACCGGGCCCAGATCCGGCCGCCCCCCTACGCCACCCTCCCCACCTTGGATCCGGCCAGGACCGGACCCTACCGCCTCCCCGAGTGCGCGTAGTGGTGGAGCGCTCGGCATCCCGCCGGCCGGCACGGCCAACGGCCGTCGGCCGACTCCTCTACACCCGGCCGCCTCCCCAACAGGGCAGTGCACCCTTCCCCACCATTCTAGCTTCTGTTTTTTTTTGCATGCTAACGTGCTATACCACGGTGCCGAAATATGGGAGGTGCGGTCAGGCTTACTTGCTTGTCGAGCTAGAACAAGAATGGCGTGGATGAGGTTGAGGTTCAGGTGGTTCTTCCCCTAGCCGCCATGGCCGGCCGCTCCCTTGCCCTTACTCCTCTGGGCTTCTTCTTCCTCGCCTCCTCCCTGTGGTGAGCTTGGAGACGTGCTTGTGTTTTTGGAGGCTTTCGGCCTTGGCAGTGAGGAGTGGAGAGTGGCTTCTACGGTTGTTCTTATCCTTAACTAAGAATGGAGATGAGGATAAGGCTCTACGGTCTGTGCTGGCTTTATAAAGGCACGGTTGGGCTGCCTTGCACTTGTGAAAAGACCGTCATGCCCCTCCCCTCCTCTCTCAGTCAAGTGACTGCTCAGGGGCACTTTGGTCTGATACTGAGCTAGCTTTGGGATTTCCTTTACTGCAACGGTAAGTCGGTAAAAGGTAAGGTTGGAATTGCCGGATGAAGAAAACCCATATCGCGAGATGATGCCGACTACCCCTAGGCGGTCTGGGAACCTCTGAGGGCGCTACTCGGCTCTCTAGACGGTGCCGACTGTCCTGGGGTGGTCTGGGAACCTCTGCGAGCGATACTAAATCGACTCTCTAAAAGTCAATGGGTCTGACGGCAAAACTTTACTCTCCCCTTTATTTATCTCTAATGTTTCCCTTTATGCAATATGGGGTATTACATTCTACCCCCCTTAACAGAATTCGACCCCGAATTCTGGCATTCAACAATATACACGAATGAACAAAATGTAATAAACTGCACATAACATAACATTAACTCGTACCCATGGAGAACAAGTCCGGGTACTTCTCGCGCATACGAGACTCCAACTCCCATGTCGCTTCTCGCTCAGACTGATGAGCCCAAAGCACTTTAACATACTTTATCGTTTTATGCCTCAACACCTTCTCTGATTCCTCCAGAATCCGAACTGGACGGGACTCGAAGGTGAGGTCTTGCTTTATGGATACCGGTTCTAACACAATCTCATGCTCTGGATCTCGCAAATACTTTCTCAACATCGACACATGAAACACATCATGCACTCCTCGCATGGAGTCAGGGAGATCCAAACGATATGCCAACTTTCCAATCCGTTCCTGAATTAGAAATGGCCCAATGTACCTCGGGCTAAGCTTCCCTTTAGTACCAAATCGTACTATGCCTTTAGTGGGAGACACTCTCAAAAGCACCCGATCCCCCACTTTGAATTCTAGTTCTCGCCTTCTGACATCTGCATAGCTCTTTTGCCTACTCTGGGCAGCTAGCAGATTCTGTCTAATCTCTGCTACACGCTCTACTGTTTGCTGGACCCAATCTGGCCCCAAAACAGCCTTTTCGCCCACTGCATCCCAACACAGTGGCGATCTACATTTTCGCCCATACAAAACCTCGAACGGCGCTGCTCGAACACTGGAGTGGTAGCTGTTGTTATAGGCAAACTCCGCGAGTGCCAAATGATCCTCCCAGCTACCCTTCCAGGACAGAACACAGGACCTCAACATGTCCTCTAGTGTCTGAATAGTGCGCTCAGACTGTCCATCTGTCTGTGGGTGGAAAGCAGTGCTGAACTGGAGTTTCGTACCCAGAGCGCCCTGTAAGCTCTCCCAAAACTTGGAGACAAACTTGGCGTCTCTGTCCGAAACTATGGTCTTAGGCACACCATGCAACCTCACTATTTCTCGCACATATATGGGTGCCAACTCACTCGCTGAGTTCGTGGTGCGAATGGGGATGAAGTGCGCGGACTTACTGAACCGGTCCACCACTACCCATATCGCATCCTTACCTCGCTGGGTACGAGGTAAGCCGACTACGAAATCCATGGTGATATCATCCCATGGCCACTGAGGAACCTCCAAAGGCTGCAATAGCCCAGCGGGACGCTTGTGCTCAGCCTTCACTTGCTGGCAAACCCCGCAAGATGCCACATACTTGGCGATATCCACTTTCATCCTCTTCCACCAGAAGTTCTTTTTGAGATCACGATACATCTTGGTCTCACCAGGATGCACCGTGTACGGGGTACGATGAGCCTCTCTCAAAATATCATCCTTGACCTGAGCCTTCTGCGGCACGCAAAGGCGGCCTTTAAACCGCAATGCGCCTGACTCATCAAGGCTGAAATCCCCCGTCCTTCCTTCAACAAGCCGCTTTCTCACTTGCTGTAGCAATCGATCATGCTGTTGCGCCTCTTTTACTCGCTCTGGGATTGCTGATTCCAGCGACAGCTGCATCTCAGCCTGTGCTGTGCCAGCAAAACAATAAGAAATTCCCATCCGTTCAAAGTCAGCAACGAGACAATCCAGAGTGGAGGGTGTCATCTTGCGACTAAGGGCATCAGCAACCACATTTGCTTTGCCCGGATGGTACTGAAGGGTAAGATCGTAATCTTTAATCAACTCCAACCACCTCCGCTGCCTCAAATTCAGCTCCTTCTGAGTGAAAATGTATTTGAGGCTTTTGTGGTCAGTGAAAATATCACAAGACTCTCCATACAAATGATGCCTCCAAATTTTTAGAGCGAAAACCACTGCGGCAAGCTCTAAATCATGGGTAGGGTAATTCTGCTCATGCTTCTTCAACTGTCGCGAAGCATACGCGATCACTTTATTGTCTTGCATAAGCACGCAACCCAGACCCACTCGAGACGCATCCGAGTAGACCGTGAAACGCTTCCCCGGCTCAGGAAGTGTGAGAACAGGAGCAGTTACCAACTTCTCTTTCAGAGTTTTAAAGCTGCGCTCACATTCATCGGTCCACTGGAATTTCACACCTTTCCGTGTGAGTTGAGACATTGGCTTGGCAATGAGAGAGAAGTCTTTCACGAAACGCCGGTAATAACCAGCTAGGCCAAGAAAACTCCTCACTTCTTTAACACTAGATGACCTCTTCCACTCCACGACAGTGGAAATCTTGCTTGGATCAACTGAAACGCCTTCCTGGTTAATTACATGTCCCAGGAAGCTCACTTCAGAAATCCAAAACTCGCACTTCTTCAATTTGGCAAAGAACTGATTCTTCCTCAGAGTCTCAAGCACGAGTCTCAGATGCTGCTCATGCTCTTCCTCCGTCTTGGAATAAATCAAGATATCATCGATGAACACCACTACAAAGTCATCCAAATACTTGTGTAGCATATTGTTCATCGTCTCCATGAAGATAGCAGGGGCATTTGTCAGTCCAAAAGACATAACTGTAAACTCATAGTGCCCATATCTTGTGGAGAAAGCTGTCTTTTCAATATCTTGCTCGCGCACTCGGATTTGATTATACCCAGACTGCAGATCAATTTTTGAGAACACTTTAGCCCCTTTCAGTTGATCAAACAGGTCCTCGATGCGAGGCAATGGGTATTTATTCTTGATGGTCACCTGATTGAGAGCACGGTAATCTATACACATGCGCCAACTCCCATCCTTTTTCTCAGTGAATAAGACAGGGGCTCCCCAAGGTGACACACTGCGACGGATCATGCCTTTGGACAGCAACTCGTCCAACTGCTTTTTCAACTCCTCTTGCAATGGTCGTGCCAAACGGTAGGGAGACATGGAGATAGGTCTTGTACCAGGAACAAGATCAATTCTGAACTCCACATCTCGCTTGGGTGGCATACCCGGAAGCTCTCCAGGAAACACATCGGGATACTCACACACCACAGGAATATCCTCAATGTGCAACTGCGCACTTGGCTTCTCCGTAAGGGCTAGAAATAACCCAGACTTCAATGTGCGTCGACCAGGGAACAGGCTGGCCAACACCAAGAGGGAACACGTGGGTGCATTCCCTTGAAAGATTATCTCCTTCCCCGAAGGAGCTTGCAAAGTGACTGTCCTCCAGAAGCAGGAAATCATGGCGTGGTAGCGATGCAACCAATTCATGCCAAGGATAACATCAAATGGCTCTAACTGAATAACCATGAGGTTGGCAACAAATTCCTCGCCATCTATTGCAACCACACAGCCAGGGCATACTGTAGAGCTCGCTAGGATACCTCTCGGGGTATTAACCACAACTGATTGAGAAATTTGTTGGACACTCAACTTGGCCTTCCCAACAAACTCCCGAGACACAAAAGAATATGTAGCACCGGAATCGAAAAGAATAAGGGCTTCACATGAGTCCACTAGCAGGGTACCTGTCACCACGTCAGGTCGACTCGCGGACTCAGCAGCAGGCAGTGAGTAGACTCCGGGTGGTGTTGGGGCGACAAGAGCCCCAATGCTCTGCTGTGGCGGCAACGGAACTGGAGGTGATGTAGCATGCTGAAATGGAGGAGTCGGTACAGGATGCCAATAATACCCGGCAGGTGGAGCCCAAGATAGAGGAGGCTGCAGCACAGGGGCAGCCGCCATCATCTGGACTGACCCCCGAGGTGTAGAATTTGACGAAGATGAAGATACTGGCTCCCACTTAATGATGCTGGCAGGATTCTGACGACAAACCGACATTTTGTGGCCTGCCAAGCCACAATGCCGACAGTTCCCAGTCCAGGAACACTCAGCAGCACGGTGTCCCTCTCCGCACTTGAAACAGATCATGCCTTGCCCTGGAACAGGACGCAAGGCTGGAGTCGCCGACGAAGAACGAGGCACTGAAGAAGACAGCCTCGAAGTCTTGGACTTGGACGATTGCGGGGGACGCTGGCCCCACTTGGACTTCTTAGGAGCGGGCCGCTGCGACGACCCACCCCCTTCAGTGTAACTCCTCTTCTGGTCACCACCAGAAGCGCTCGGACCACCAGAGGGTTGCAGCCCTTTAGTGAGCTGCATCTCCAGCTCCATCCCTCTAGCCTGCTCCACCACGGACCTAAAGTCGCGCGGTGCAGTAGCTCCCATCACATGCCGAAACTCGGAGTTGAGCCCTCGGCGGAACCTTTTGGCCTTCTCAAGGTCGTTATTCGCGACCGATGGCACGAAGCGGATCAGGTTGTTGAATGCTGCCTCGTACTCAGCCACGGTCATCTTTCCCTGTACGAAGGTTGACAGAGCGACCTCCATACTTTCCACAAAAGAATCTGGGTAATACTTCGCCTTAAACTGTTCTTTGAAGACTTCCCATGTAGCGGGACCCTGGGCAGGAGTCCTGGCTGAAAGAACCCCTTCCCACCAGATGTCCGCCTGACCCTTCAATTGGAAAGCCACAAAGCGAGCTTTCAACTGAGAGCTCATCTCAAGGGCTTCAAACTGCCTCTCCATGTAGCGCAACCAATCCGCAGCCTGGACTGGTGTGCCCGAACCATCAAAGGAGTCTAGTCGCAGGGTCAACCACTCACGAAGGCCCATCCTTGCCTCCTGTACAACCGGAACGGCAACAGGGGCAACAGCGGGTACAGCCGCAGCAGCGGCTGCTTGCGGTTGTCGACGAAGCGCACGGACTTCCTCTATGAACTCCTGCAGCAAGGCTGAAGACCTTGCCGAATCTCTAGCTACAGAATGTTCAGCAGAGGCAACCTCGGCATCAGATGCCTCCTGCTGAACCTCTAGCGGTGGCTCCGCTTGGGCATGACCACGGCCACGGCCACGGCCCCGGCCTCCACGGCCACGTCCACGTCCTCTACCTCTCGGCATATCTGGTCACGACAGACAGCCAAATAAACATTTATTTCACAGCACGAATTAGTATCAACGCTAACGAAACGTAAATACATTGCAAGACCCATTCCCAACCTATGGTGCACCAGTGTGTCAAATTTTAATTTTATTTACTTATCTATTTTTTTTTGGCCTAAGTCAAATTTTTAGTTGAATAACCACTCTAAATTGTCAAATTTTTATTTCCACGGACCTAACGCCCGCTCTGATACCAACTGTAACACCCCGCCCACTCTCTGGGCCAAGATGCTACCATCTCTGCTACTCTTACCATTTCATCAACACCAGAGAATTTAAAACCAACACTAATTTATTTATTATGCTGCGATCAGTTACATCATAGCATTTCTAGTGGATACTTTAGCTTAGTAAAAGCTAAAGTACACTGACAAAAGGTATTCCAAAAGTGCTACTGGTTCGTGCCGATCAATCATGTGCTAATCCCGCCCGCCTGTCGTCCTCATCGGTCACCTAAAAAAACATCAATAAAGCAAGGCTGAGTCCACCGACTCAGCAAGCACAAAGCAAATAACAGGTACATTCATTAGACCATAATCATTCCAGTCTCATTATCCACTTTTCCATTTAACCACTTTACGTTCCGATAAACTATTCATCATGCACATGCACATGCTCATGCATTTCTTTCTCAACTCTTTAGCCTATACCGGTATAGCAGAGTGAGCACCCGTCGATGCTTACCCAGGCCCGCCCTATTTCATGCGGGGACCTCAAGCCCGTCCTGTTTCATACGGGGACCTCAGTAGCCCGTAATTCTCATACGGGGACCTCCACTCCACTCCCGTGGAGCGTCCACTCAACGTGGACCAATGCTATCTCTTTTCATGACATGCATGCAATGCAAGTTCTCCGACTACGCATATCAACATGACATGTCTCAACATTTACCATGCGCATTCCGAAAATATTTAACTTACCCCAACTTGGTAAGCAAAACAGCTTTCGGAATATTAAGTTGACCCCAACAGGGTAATCAGTGCATCAACATTCAATTTAACCGAAATCACTACCCGAATTTACCGCTTTACAATGCACTTGCCTGGTTAGCCTCGAGGATGACGCGTGGACGGCTCCGACCCGGAAACCCCACCTGCGTACATGTCACCCCGACTCAACGGCAAAACAAAAATCCAGAGCTTAAATGAATATCAACGATCCTACGCGCTGACTCGACGCAAGCGTAAAATGTACGGGGTCAAGGTCCCGACACGCAGGCGCCAAACTCCTTTTTTTTTCTTCTTTTTCTCCTCTTTTCTTTTCTCTTTTTTTTCTCTCTTCTTTTTTTTCCTTTCCTAACCTACCCGGCCGGCTCCCTTTCTCTTGGCCGAAGGGCCACCCCTCCTCTTTTCCCATTCTGGCCGAAGGCCTTCTCTTCTTCTTCTTCTTCTTCTTCTTCTCCCCACTCACCTAACTCCCTCTCTCTCCTCTACTCGGCCTGGCCGAACAGGGTCCCCTCCAGGCGGCGCACGGCGCACGGGCGCGCCAACTTCCTCCCCCTCGCCGCCGACCAGGGCGCCGTCGCCGGCCTTCCCCTCGCCGCTGGCCCCTCCCCACTATCTCCCCCTCTCTCTCGCGGCTTCTCTTTGGTGGCGCGGTTGCGCGCGGCGGCGCAGGGGCTTGCTAGCCTCGCCGCTCCAGCCGTGGCTCCCTCCGCCGGCCTCCTTTCTCTCCCTTGCGCAGCTGAGCGGAGTGGAGGCTCTCGGCCCGAGGGGCGCCGGCGCCGGTGGCTCCTCCCAAGCCGGCCGACCGGGCCCAGATCCGGCCGCCCCCCTACGCCACCCTCCCCACCTTGGATCCGGCCAGGATCGGACCCTACCGCCTCCCCGAGTGCGCGTAGTGGTGGAGCGCTCGGCATCCCGCCGGCCGGCACGGCCAACGGCCGTCGGCCGACTCCTCTACACCCGGCCGCCTCCCCAACAGGGCAGTGCACCCTTCCCCACCATTCTAGCTTCTGTTTTTTTTTTGCATGCTAACGTGCTATACCACGGTGCCGAAATATGGGAGGTGCGGTCAGGCTTACTTGCTTGTCGAGCTAGAACAAGAATGGCGTGGATGAGGTTGAGGTTCAGGTGGTTCTTCCCCTAGCCGCCATGGCCGGCCGCTCCCTTGCCCTTACTCCTCTGGGCTTCTTCTTCCTCGCCTCCTCCCTGTGGTGAGCTTGGAGACGTGCTTGTGTTTTTGGAGGCTTTCGGCCTTGGCAGTGAGGAGTGGAGAGTGGCTTCTACGGTTGTTCTTATCCTTAACTAAGAATGGAGATGAGGATAAGGCTCTACGGTCTGTGCTGGCTTTATAAAGGCACGGTTGGGCTGCCTTGCACTTGTGAAAAGACCGTCATGCCCCTCCCCTCCTCTCTCAGTCAAGTGACTGCTCAGGGGCACTTTGGTCTGATACTGAGCTAGCTTTGGAATCAAAGGTGGGGACATTTGTTTGCATTGCTCAGGGGCACGGTTTGTTAGAATAAGTTCTAATACTCTAGAGTAGATCCCTACCAAATTTCATGTCATTTGGATCTATGAGCCAAAAGTTCTATCGATTTTCGTTTTGAAACTCATGATGAAATTTCTGTTCATCTAGGAATTAGAAATACCGCAATGCAAACAAATGTACTTCCGATTTTCGGAAGTACCACGGTGCAATCAAAGATACTTCCGATTTTGGTGATTCTTCTCTGAAGTTTCAGCAGCTTCCCTTACTCGTCTTTTGGTGTTTTCTCATCCTAATCTTTATAGTTTTGTAGCTATTAGAGTGAAGGAGTGTTGGTAAATATTTGGAAAAAAATTTCAGGCACCATTCACCTCCCCTCTGTTGCCATCTTTGGTCCTACAAAATTGTACATCCAACGAACTCTCTGAGCACAAATTAAGTGAAGTTAAATTCAAATTTTCTTTGGACCCTTTTTACTTTTTCTGAACAAGAGATCACAGTAATGCCGTTCTAAAATAGAAGGTAACAAATGGCACATGGGAAATGGAAGAGAAAGAAAGACACTGCTGCAAGGAAATGGAATGATGAAATTAGAAGCAAAGGCAAGCAAAGAAATCTGACATGGACTTGGTACCATGACAGGTCGCAGCTGAGCTGAGAGAGACGAGAAACAACCGAAGGACCAACAACCAGGTGTGCGCTACCAAGCTAGAGAAACCGAATTTGTGGCTGGACTGGGCACGGCGTACGCTATCAAGCTTATGAGGTGTGTCACTGTGTGAAATCACATCACATGTACTGGTTGTGCTATTGTTTTCTTGTGTGTTTGCTAGAGACTAGAGGCTTCACAGAACCTCTCTCCCCTTTTGATTTCTAACGCATATATTCCTCGTTTTTTGTTAGAAAAGCTTTAGCCGTTGAGCGATATCCACGGCATGGTTGCAGGTATTAGCTTAACATCAAGCACTAGTAGAATAAACTACAGCAGCCCAAGCATGGAACGCGTGGTATCGCGAATTCAAAGGCGAGCATGATAATTTAATAATCCATGCGCATCACAGCCATCTCGCACGGTTCCCTCCAAAAAGAACGACGGTACAGTACAGTACAGTGCAGTGCAGTGCGGTAATGCAGGTAAAGTGGTGTAGGATGAAAATAAACTACTTGCGGTTCTTGCCACGCATTTCCTCAAACACCTAGCACGCGACCCACGCGACCACACCAATAGTCTTGCACGGAGAGGAGAGGGGAAGGGTGATGAGACCTGCCTTCCACCGCTCGAAGCGAGCGACGCGCCGCCTGCCGCGCTTCCCTCGGTCACGGCCGCGTCGGCGCCGCGATGCGGTGCAGACTTCCACGGAGGCGGAGGCGGCTGCCGCGGCCGGTGATAGGGAGTGGTTACGAATTCACGGTCCTGAAATAAAGCAGTGTGCCGTAACGAGACGGGCCTGATCTCCAAGATGCAGCTGGTGCGAGTCGGTTTGGGACTTCCCGACCCGGTCCGGCCCATTAGCCGCCCTATCCCAACCACGCACTTCCAAAATGGTTACCAACCTATCCGTAACTTGCCACAACGGTGAGCGGTAACCAACCTGCGAAAAGCACAGATGATTAGGGTTTGATTTTGGCGGTAAAACGATGCAATTTTTTTTTGTATGGAGAAACGACGCAAAGTTGGAGCCATCGCTCTGCTGCTGAACAAGAAGAGGAAGAGAATCTGATATGAATACGGCCTCTTGAGCGGTGTCATGCTGAGGCATTGTTGTTGTCAGGCTTTCTTCAACCCTGTAGCGCTCCTCCGATTCGCAAGCCTGTGTGGTCGTCGTGATCACGTTTTCATTCATGTTTGCCTCGGTATTTGTTGATTTCACAATTCAGTGGACCTAGTGTCCAGCCCAATAATGGATTAATGGGGTTATGAGATGCCCTTATCTTGGATTACACTATCATGCATGTACCCCACAATATAATTCTTCTACCGTATTGATGTGTTTCTGGACTTTTAAGATGCCAACTTGTTGTATAAATTTGTAAAAAAACAAAGCATTCGTAGCACATTAGCACTCTTTTACCGCATTTTGTATATCTTAAAAAAATGCATGTGCAAGACTTCAATTGTTGCAACGTCACGTCATATAGTCATGTGTGGCCTTGTCGAGAAGCACGGTGCATGCACCTGAATAATTTGAGAAGCGAACGAAAAACTTTTGGAAGAACAACTGTGTTGGTTGCACCTGCATAGCAACAAAAAAAAAAGACTTTTGGCAGGAAGAAATCTGTTGGTTTGAGACAGGTAACATATTAGAAATCTGAACTTCATGAGTAAGTTTACCAGGCAGCGCTCAGTTTGGTGGGACTATTTTGCAAGTTCTAACCGGGAGATAATAGCATTTTCTAAATACGAAAAATGTTTCTGTCCAATATAATGGCATGCTGTCCATCAATATTTTGAGAGACGTATCAAATTGGATCTAGCCCTTTCATAGTTTAAAAGTCCTCCAACGGAGGACGACATCTCGGGTGCTCCAACAGAAGACACTGAAAGGAACTGAAAGGGAACAAGAGGTACGAGACACTGTCAAACAGTACATATGCTTGCATTTCCTTGCAGCCATAGACGAGAAGAAAATGAGTGACAATGTATTTAATGACACTGATATGACAGCATAACTGTCCTTATGCAGTTAAAAGAGTATCCTGGATTTTACATTTTCCTACACATTTTTCTCTAATTAGCCAATCCACCGTCGATCTATACAATACAAACCAAAAGAGGAGGGAGGACAAGTGCGGTGGCGAGCTCTTTACCTCCACGGCTCCGAGGGAAGAAGCGGCAAGGGGGAGCGAGGCCGTCGACGAGGAACACTGGCGACAAGGACGTGCGGGACAGGTGGTGATTGGGGGGTAATTTCATCTTAACTCCAAGGGCATTTAGGTAATTGGGGCTGGATTCTAGGAGCGACCCCAATCTTGCTCCGGAAACATGAACTACAGGCTGCTCTACTCATCAAGTGATCCTGATTCTGAAAAACAGGAGCCGGGCATTTGATTGGGCTCCCGCTACTCTGGTTGAGAATCTGGGAGCAGGTGCCCTACTAAATGGGATCTTAGTGAGGTGGTGGAGTTATTCATTAGGATTTAAATTCTGGTCCTAGTGCCCATCTTTATTGAAGTAGAAGTTTTATAAGATCATGGATTTATCTACGCCTATGTATTTCTAAGCACATGCTAACGGGGATATACTCACATGTGTGTACGCATGGTGTGTGTGTGTGAGTGGTGATATGTGTACACATCTACCTTGCAATCAAAAAAAAATACTAATAATTCTCTAGGCCGAAAAAATTAGCGCATTGACGCACCTCAGACGTAGCAACTCCACCTGCTATTAAATTCCCTAAATCAAGAAACGAAAACCTTCACTCATCCAATATACGCATGCAAGCAACGCAAAGTGTACCATAAGTTTTTTTTTAAAAAAACAAAGTGTACCATAGTTTGTTACTCCATGTTAGAGGAAGCCAAACTGGCCATACCAACCAGACCATTCAAAGCTTAGTACTATTTGTTAGTCTAGACATGGTATGACCCACCACCTAAACGGGTTGTGCTGGCCTAGTTGATTTGCCATGCCATATTTGGGTCGAGATCTTGGCCTAGAGGGCTGGCCCAACAAGGCATGACTTATCTAGGCACAGTTAAGTAACGATTGGCTCATTAGGCATGTTAGGCTCAGTACATCATGCCACGCCCCTACCCCGTTAGGCAAGGTTAGGCCTATTTAGACATGGTAACAATCAAAATCTTGAATTTTTAGTGTTTATAGCCATTGCGAAGCTTCAAAAATACCAAAAAAGTTCAAAAATCTCAATTATTTCTATAAATAGGCAGCAAATGCTTCTCATTCAGCAACCATCCAACCCTCACTCTCTTCCCATGATTCTGCGTGAAAACTTAGGTCCCTTTGTGATAATTTAGCAAAACTCAAAATATTTTTGCCAAAATTTGAAAATTTGAAATCTAGTTACAGTCAGGAAAAGAGGTAACAATAGTGATTTTGCAGATTTTTATTGTTCTATTTTTTGTACTAACGTAAAATAAATAATAGTGCAATTTTTTATTTACAGTTTTCTTGATGAAAAATTATGATAAATTTTCTATTATTGATCTCAGAATTTCACCGGAGGACCTTGCATCCTTCGATAATGTTGTGTCTCCACCATAAATAGGAGAGCAAGCAATACCATCATCAGGCTCTACAAGTGCCTCTCAGTCTGCGAGCACTGGAGCAAAGAGATCCAGGTCCAGTACATCGAAAACTGGGCAAATTTTGATAAGAAATTCAAGCCAGACGAAAATAGAGTCCGGGTAAGATTTGATGTTTGTAAAATATGTCATCATGAACTGTCTACAAAGTCTTCAGGTGAAACAGGGCACTTGCTCTAACATGCTGCAAGATGTAAAGCAAAACAAGGAGCGATCATGAGGCAAACACAGCTGTAATACAACCCCGATGGTTCAGCACATAATTAAGAATATAGTTCCAAGGTAGCATGAGAACCTATTTATTATTTAATTTATTCATATGATCTACTAAACTTTGGTGGGTCTGTCGTGTTTGAAAAGTATATTAGGACTATACATAATACTAGATTGTATACAGTTTCTAGAAAGACAACAACCAGAAAACTAATTAAATACTGTAATAACTATCATGCTAAATTGAAAGAACTCTTCAATACCTACACATATTCGGTGGATTTGACTTCAGACATATCGAGTGGTCGGGTTAGGAATGGTTATCTTAATGTAGTTGCTCATTATATTAAGACAACTAGGAATTGGAAAAAAGAATTATAGGATTTAAACTAATTGATGTGACATGTATGAGTGAGAATATTGTAGACTGTACTATCAAATTTGTGGAATATTTTGGTCTTACTAATAAAATTTTTGCAATAACTTTAGACAATGTCACTGTAAACTCTAGAGCAATGAATATTCTTACTCCATTATTTAGTACATACGCCGAATACTTCTTACTACATTATCGATATGTATGTCATATTATTAATGTTATAGTTAAATATGGTTTAAAGATGTTGAATCTGTATATTAAAGCTTTCCGTGATGCAATACTTTTCCTAAATAATTCTAACCAATGAATAATAGTATATAAGAACTTCTGCATTTAGATAGGTGTACATCTAAGAAAGCTTGGTTTGGACATGCCAGTAATACGTAACTCTACTTACATGATACTTAAGAATCTTTTACCTTATAACAGCATACTTTTTGTTTTTATTCATAGACACTATCACAACCATGATGGTAATACACTATTGACTGAGCAACATTGGTTTGTTGCTGAAAAGTTACTATTGTTTCTATAGCTTTTTTATGATTCCGTTGTTGCTTTTATCTAGAGTGTATTATCAAATATCTCTTTAAATTGTGCGTCGTGTTTTTGAATTTGATACTCACTTGCTGGCTAATCAAACTAAAATAGTGTTATGAGAGGATGTAACTACTATAAAAACTAAATATTTGAAATATTGGAAAAGATATTTCATATTTATATGTTTTTGTATTTATTTTAGATCGTAGAGCTAAACTTTGAGGATTCACGAATGTTTTCCAATTTCTGAATGATCACTAGGGATAAATTATTCTAACTAAATTGACCAATGTTTATCAAAAGTACAAGCTAAAGTTTCGGAGAGTTTGTTTATAATGACTCCACTACCAATCACCATAGGTAAGAAGAAAACTGCGTAGGGCAAAATTCGAGGTGTAGGTTCATTCTCGAAAAGTTTTGGTTCTATGACGTCAAGCTCTGAAAGTAAGACACAATCACCATAGCATTGGGGAACAATCCGCCTATCTGGACAGTGATACCTGGATTACCAGGAAGAGCAGTTCAACATTTTGTAATGGTGGCACAAGCATAAGATAACATATCTGATGCTATCTATATTAGCATGTGATGTGTTAACTGTACCTATCTTAATGGTTTATTTTGAGTTTGTTTTAGTTTTTCTGGAAGAATATTAGAGGAGAGGCTCCAATATTCTTCAAATGAGATGGTGAAAATACTTCTAATTGTCAAAGATTAGGAACAAGCTGATGCACGAAACCAACGCTTCGTAGACAATATAGAGTTGATAGATTCATTTGACAATCTTTATCGAGATAATAACACTTAGAACATTGATGTATGGAGAGCTACGGATGTTTTCTCTTTTTTCATAAGGTTTTGTCAAGTTGATTTTTTTCTTAGCAAAGCTTTTAATGCGGCAATCATCTAAACATTAATAAAGCTCTTTACTACATTTTTAATATATTTTATCTCTTTTTATACTATGAAATCCTTTTTATATAAATTTTAATTTGTATTCTTGAATTATATACATTTTTTTTGGAATTATTGCAATGTTTTAGATTTTTTCTTTGCGTCAAGATAGGCTAAACGGGTCTATACTGACCTGTTGGGTTAAACATGTCCAGAACAACACAGCACATGTTAGCACGATATGACCCATTTAGTCTACTGGGCCAAGTGAGCCATGCCTAAGCAAGTCTGGACCGGGCCGCACATTTGGACAGGTGTGCTCCATGTCTTACAAGCTTGCAATTAATCAAGGAGGCAAGCGGCACACTCGGTAATAATACAACTTTTTTCCCTTTCTTTCTGAGAGCCGATGGAGAGGTTGGAATTTTAGCCAAATGTGGCACTGTTGATCACACAAATACCAAATCTAGCCCCTAAATCACCGTAATTCCATCTGTAGCCCCCTTCCCGACCACGGCACTATGGTAGTGCGACACGTGTTAATCGTGCGGTTCCCGACCGCACGATTTCACCGCTACAGTAGTCATGCGGTCCCTAACCGCACGATTTGCATGCTACAGTGCACGAAAGTTCGGCTGCTCCCTGTGTTTGTTGGCACAGGTGCAGCTTTTGGCGGGATGTGACGGCTACGCATAGTGGTCGTGCGGTCTCCGACTGCACGTCTTCATCGCTACAGTGTTAATCATACGGTCGGAGACCGCATGACTCCAGCTACAGTAGTCGTGTGCCGCACAATCTCGCTCTCGTGTGCTCTCCGACCGCACGATTAACACGTGTCGCGCTGCTGTAGTGTCGCGGTTGGGGAGGGGGTTAAAAATAGAATTGTGGTGATTTGAGGGTTAGATTTGGTATTCATGCGATTAATAATGCCAGATTTGATCAAAATTCGAAAAGTTACACGCGGGCAGCCGGCCATTCTCTTTTGCCCGTCTTTCCCCCCAACTCCGTGCTCACGCCCAATGACGCCGCGGCTCAGTGCAGGAGCCACTCGGTCACGCCGGCTACTTTTGCCTGCGGCCCGCCTCCAACTCAAACCAGAGTATCCGAAGATGTGTGAACTGATTGACGTAAGTGGGTGGGCGGTTTTGCTGATTAGTTTCTTTTTATCCTTTGCCCCCGCGCGCGCGGCTGCGCTGGCTAGGTAGCGCACGCGGAGTGAGCGCTTATTCCGTCGATCTCCTGATCAACTTGGGCCAGGAGCCGCATAACGCCGTGATCTGGTCGCTCTTAATTGCGGGCTCCGGCATTACTGGTGCGAGGCGCATTCCGTCGTACGATCGCCTTGGAAGGCTACTAAAGCTAAACGGTTCACGCGTGTCGAGCACGATCGGGCCATGGGATCAAGGGGCTGTTGTTAGCTGAAACTTTTCGGGTGATATCCTAGCCATCATCTGCTTTTTCTGCACAAATGATGTTAAAAAATAATTATTGCGCTGGATTTGATTACTGCGTGTTGGGAGCAGAAGGATAGGAATCACAGGCATAGCTCGTGTCAATCATATGATGTGCATCCTTCAGATTTGCTTGCTTCTTCAGATTTGCAGGGTTAAGAAGATAAGGATCCGGGAGCTATGCAATCATGTACCATTTTTTTTTGTTTTCGAGGCCCAATTGCAGCGGAGACACGGCGGTTTCATTGCCGAACACCACAAGCACTTACATATGTATTAGCAAAGGAAGCACAAATCAGCGTAAAAAGGCATCGTGATTCATGACTGCTTTACATCCTAGCAAAAGGATCAGAGGACTGGAAAACATGAGCAAATAAGCAAAAGCGTTTAGCAATCAGAACTGGCTTTCGGACGCATCTTACAGCATTTATAGCCCTCCATGCATGGGGTATATTCGATTCGGCTTTTCAGTGATCTTTTAATTTTATTTTTTAGTAATCACTATTTATTAGACTAATAAGTTACAGTCAAAAAATATAAATCACAATCTAAAAGAACAACCGCTAGTTGCATACTACAGCATGTGACATCTCATAAACTCAGCACTCTGCAGTGCTGAAAATGAAGTTGTTTCTCGGTATCCAGAGACTCCAAATCATGGAGCTCCAAAGCATAACTTGAGCGTCTCATGAGCAATTATGTCGTCGTGAGCATTGCTAGTAGTAGCATTGAACTCACGCGTCCAGTCCGATTGATCTTGATAAGCACTGTTGCAGCATGCCAAGAAAGGCAGTCAAAGAAAAGAGTGTTGAATGAACATCTCCGTTCCCTTGCAAAAGATACACATCGATACTCTCTATCCAAACTTGTCCCCTTAAAGTTACCCTTTATATGATTCTATACATCCGCAGCAAGCTACAAAAAATATCTCGAGTTTTGAGAGGCACACGGCCAAGTTCGGCACCTTATGAACGAGTGAGGGAACAGGTGGATAGCACTAGCAGATCTCTGATAAAGTTAATCCTAGTGAAAAAGGAATCCGTGGCAGATGCACTTTCGCTCTTTAGCCTCCAGCTAGGCAGGTGAGGTACTGAGGTCCTCGATTGTCATCCTCAAGGAGTCAAGGTGCGCATTACGTACGACACAATAGATATCAGTCTAGAGTGGATCCTGCACTCATCAATCTCTACTGATTAGAGCATCTCCAACAAGACCCCTATTTGAGCCCTTAAAACCAAATTTGAGGGTTTGAGACAAAAACAGAGGTCCAATAGGACCCCTACTAGAGCCCTCAAATTTGAGGGGCCCCTTAAATCCCCCCTCCAGCCCTCATTCCTAGGGGCTCTAGACCAAGCCCTCAAATTACTGTTGAAGTCAGTTTTCTGCCCGCCCCGCCCAGATCTTTCCCCGCCCGCCACTTTCCCCTCCCGTGCGCGCTGCGATTTTCTTTCCCCGCCCGCCAGCGCCGCCGTTTTCTTTCCCCGCCCGCCACTTTCCCCTCCCGTGCGCGCCGCCGTTTCCCCACCCCGCCCGCCTCTTCGCCTCCCCGCCCGCCAGCGCTCGCCGACGCCCGCCTCCCCGCGCTCCTCCGCCCGCCTCTTCGTCGCGCGGCTTCAGCGGGTCACCTCGGCCGCCAGAGCTCGCCGACGCCCGCCTCCCCGCTCTCCTCCACCCGCCTCTTCGTCGCGCGGCTTCTGCGGGTCTCCTCGGCCGCCTGCGCTCGCCGACGCCCGCCTCCCCGCTCTCCTCCGCCCGCCTCTTCGTCGCGCAGCTTCTGCGGGTCACCTCGGCCGCCAGCGCTCGCCGACGCCCTTCTCCCCGCTCTCCGCCGCCCGCCTCTTCCCCCACCCGTAAGGAATTTTCTATGTATATATGATGTTTGAGCCAGATGTTTGTATGTATATATGATGCGTATTTGTAAAGTTAAGATTTTTCTGACTATTACATATTCCAGAGAGCTCTGATTTTTCAGTGCAAAAACCTAAGGAGAATTGTCAGTATGAGTATTGGAAGTGGAAATTGGAATAGCAATAGCCAATAGCAATTGTCAGTATGAGATAGCAATAGCCATAGCAATATCCTTGGTTGTTTTGAGTACTCTGTGATCTATCCCACATTCCCACTGCCTATATCCTTGGTTGTATTGAGTTATGCGGCTTGTTGATCGGTTGTCATATTGATCATTGATGCAATACTGATGGTCCTTGGTTTGCCTGCCTGTTTGTCTGTCGGAGAGGATGCAATACTGATGGTAGCTGTGGTTTGCTAGTTGCATGTTTGTCGTTGCCTTAATTTGACCATTTGTGGAAGATCCTAGGACAAGACTTCCATGGGAAACTTATTAGAATGTGAAAATATGCTGTGCATATGTGCTATATTCCATAGCTGTTATTAGCAATCTCTTGGTCTTTAGGGAAAAAGGCTTGCATTTGGTTAGCATTGGAAGATCTGGTACTGGTATTTGTATTTTGTATTTCTGAATTTTGAATCAAGCCGGCCTCTTGCTACCCTTGGAAGATCTGGTACTGTACGTTAATGAGAAATATCAGCATAATACAAAGATCTGCAAAGCGCATGATGCATGATGATAAATAAGCTAGCGTTGTAATGAGAAGTAATGTGTGCCATCAATTCTTTCTCAGTAATGTGTGCCATCGATTTTTTTTTCTCTTTCTGCTGAAATATCCTGGTCTGCAAAAATGTCACATTTATGTAGCTTCTAGGCACTTGGAATCTTTTTCCTCAAAATTCTGGTTTGTACATAATAGAATGTTAGTATACTTGTGGCATGCAGTCAAAGAAAATCATTTTGGTTTACTTAGGACCTTTAGTCACAGCTTCAGCATATAGATGAGTTCCACTACTGATTTTCTGTTGGTCCGGTCCACTGTACTCTAGGAAAATGTGTCAGTCCAGTAGCAGGGTTCATGAAGGGTTTGAGTGCAGATTTAATGAATATGCTTGTGCTAGCTTCGAAGGTCTCCCCTTTTTCAATGTTCTTCGAAGGTCTCCCCTTTTTCAGCGGCTAACTTCTGGAACTTCACCTCCAATTGAGTATACAGTGAATGGCAATAAGTACACCATGGGTTATTATTTGGCAGATGAGATCTATCCTTCTTGGGCTACATTTGTGAAGAGCTACAGAAACCCACAAGGTAACAAGAAGTCTCACTTCACACAAGCTCAAGAAGCGACTAGGAAGGATGTTGAGAGAGCATTTGGTGTTTTACAGTCACGCTTTGCCATGATTAGGGGTCCTGCAAGATTTTGGGGCAAGGATATGCTATGGTACATATTGACAGCATGTGTGATCATGCATAATATGATAATTGAGAACGAGAGAGATGACGACGATGTTGGGGGATATGACTATGATCAAGATGGGGGTGAGGAGTTGAGGCAGGAGGAATACCAACGCCGTAATCCAAATGTGTTGTCCGAGTTTCTCAGGATACACAATGAGATTGAAGATAAAGAGGGACATGAGAAACTCCGAAACGATCTTGTGGAGCATTTGTGGGCGCGACATGGCGCAAGTTAGTTGGTTACTTGTTTTGTGGGACTTTATGTTTGATGATTATGTCATTTGATTTGCAGAGATGTTATGAACTATGTTGTGATCGACTATCATTAAATTTGGACCAAATTTGTCTTCGAATTTAAATTTGAATATTCGTATTTTCATTCATAATTTTAAGTATAGTGCTTTAGAGTTATAGTTTAAATAAATTATTATATAATGTGATGCTCTCAAATACATATGCATATAGTGTGTGAGGAAATAGAGGGAATTGAGAAGTAGGGGCCCTATTTTGAGGGCTCCTGCTGTAGTGCAGCCAAGAAAACAGAGCCCTCAAAAGTAGGGGGAGCCCTCAAATGAAAAGTAGGGGCTCTGTTTTAGGGGCTACTGCTGGAGTTGCTGTGTTCTCAGAAGACCGATCAGATCCAAGTAGTTGGCGGTTCAGGTTCCTAGTAGTACGGTTCTAACTCTCAAGCCAATCAACTTGTCAACTTTGTTGTTACACCAATCAAGCATCCTAGACAAGACTCTAGAATAAAGCCGGGCACGAGTGTTCCATCGAAGAACTGTTTATATAAATGATACTATTATTTTTTTTAAATTTTGTTTCGAACGTCTATTTTCACAAATCTATTTCTCTCCTTAGATGCCACTCGATTGGGCTAAAATAAACTAGTTTATGATTAAAATTGCACTATACTTGACTGAAATTACATTGTAACTGATGGTGACTCATTTGGCATAACTAAATTTAAAAAAATTTAAAAATAGAAAAAACAGATTAGCCCAGCACAGCATGGACAATGCAAACGTATACGGAAAAAAAAGAACCGGTAAAAATGCTAAAAAAACTAGAAAAAGACGAAACTTATGAGTGGTAAAAAATAAGTTAGAAATAAAAAACTTAAACTGAAATAAACGGAGCCTTAAACTCAAATAGCTGCAGTAGATGACACACATCATCTACGGTGCTACAGGAGCTAGCACCTGCGTATATTTGCCCAAGAGCAGGAGCTGTCGAGCCCTCTGTGCGACAGCAAAAACTGGCGAGCTCCCCATAAGCAACAGCAAATTAGTGGTCATAATTAATATTAATTAAATATAATTAATACTAATGCAGTTAGCCCTTATTAAATCATATACAGCTTTTGACGTACGGCGGCAACATATCAAACTCAATGGTTCACGGAGAAGACTATATTAAAAAAAATAGATATTCAAAAGCTAAATTATTTTAAAAATTACTATATACCATTTGTATAAACAGTTCTCCGTCAAATCGGTTAAAGATTGGAACGATTCTATCCCAGAGAAAATAAGTTTACCGTTCTGTCTCGTCAATCATTTCTGAATGCCCGATGAAAAGAAGTTTACTGTGCTCCTAAAAAAATTGAAAAGATGTTTACTGTGATTCTAAAAAGAAAAAGGAAAAGAAGGTCACTGTTCTGTCCAGATCCAGCTAATCTTTCCTGATTAGCTTGACCCAGTGGGGCATGCTCCCAGTCCTCCTTCCTTCAGCTCCCAAGATATTTTGGATGGTGCTCTGCTCCCTGTTCTTGATCAGCACAAAAGATCGGTGTATGCCTGGTTGGCACCTCGTCACTCCTCACGAGGAGGGAAGCATGATGAAGTAGGGCCATGGTTCTTGAGTAAAGTAACTATCAACGATGATGTAAGACCATTGGCAGGGCAGCAGGAGTATCATCAGATAACAAAGGTTCCTTGAGTAAAATAAGATGGGTGCTGCAGAGCTGCATGCATCCTTTGACAAGCTAGAAAAAAGCTATACTATATCGTGGGTGGAGTAAGATGGTGGTAAAGCTGAAACATCCGATAGCAAAATTTAATACTCCTGCTAATGCGCTAATGGCAATGGATTCAATCTACTAGCTTGGAAAGCTGATGCTGATGCTGAGTACGGTGATTACGTGTAAGGGAGCATGGTGCAGACTTTAGTGGCAGACCCAAGGTATCAATTTTTTTTCAAGTCTTTGGTCCGAGACATCACACACGGTTGGTACGAGCTCACTAGCTAGCCAGACTCTTTGGTGCAACAGGATAGGTAACCTAAATTCAGTTGGGAAGATTCTGCGTTTCTTCCGGTCGATAACTGGTGCAGCAACAAAGCCGATTGATCGGGCCGTGCTATCGCAGTCTGGTGAAATTCATCGGTGAAATTCCGATGAATTTCGGTTCGGCTTGAGCTTCTGGCTTCTGATTTATTTTTCACTATTTATAAATTTCGTCTTTTTCTGAATTTTTGGTTTTTTGTTGAGCTTTTTTGCCGGTTCTTTTTTTCCGTATTCGTTTGTACTATACATACTGGGCTAACATATTTTTTGTATTTTTAAATATTTTTAAATTTAATTATACTAAATAAACCTCTGTCAGTTACAGTGTTTTTTTCAACTAACTACAGTGTTTTCAACCATAAACTATAAACTTTTAAACCCAACTGATCACCACCTTATGGGAGTAAAAGCAACGGAGTACGAGCCAAGCATTAGCGTTGGCAAATGGACAGCCGGGCCGTCGCGTCCCTTTCGCTCGGCACGGGAAGTCCACAGTACCTGACATAGCCGAAGCTAAACGCCACACGCGCGTCGCTGCGCTTTCATGGACCACTTGTCTTGTGTTCGCAGCCTCTTTCTTCCACCAATTTTCAGCACGGCCGTCGCCGACCACACAGCACCCGTGACTGTCGCAGAAACAATACCTGGCAGTACTGAGTTGAATTCTTGGACAAGTTTACTATTAGCTTATATGGAAAGCTTCATATGTGGTAGGTTTTAGTGAGCGTTAACGAATGATGAACAAAGATTAATTTGCATTTGAGAAATTAAGTGAGCGATTAACCATGATGGTTGACAAGGATATAACCAATCATCAAATTATTATTTATCTGTAAACGATATGGTTACGTCATTATACTCCTCGGGTATACCTCTTATACATAAATGAGATATTTCACAAGGTAATCGTAAACTTTTCTATGACAACCTCTTAGTTGTAAACTCTTGTACGATAACTTCTTAGTTGTAAACTCTTCTACGACAATCACTCCTTTATCGTAAGCCTTTTCTATGATCACCTTATAATCGTAAGATCTCTTACGATTATGACATAGTTGTAAGTTATCATGTGACCACCTTGTGGTCGTAGATCCTCCTACGACTAAGTCAAACTTCGACTGACCTATCTACGACAACCCATTGCATCGTGGGCCTGTCTGACAAGGTGGTTAGCATGATTATTTATTCTCTGCAATAAGTGCAGTAACTTCACCATGGTAAAAATCGCCGCACGGTAAGTGAGATTCCACGTCTCTAATAACCCTATTGGACGGTTATCATTCAAAACGTTAAGGCATCTCTTGGCAAGGAGAGACTGCTGCTGCCATGCAAGTTATATAAAGGTAGACGTCAGGGAGAAGGCGGCTGGGACTGACCCAAGGGAGAATAGAAGTAGAGTAAGACTTTTCACATTACTTTCTCCATTATAATCATTTCATTGAGCAATATCTACATAAGAAATAGGGTTGTTATTCTCGCGGCAAAAGAACTGAATCTGTATAAAAATCTCTGTGTCTTTTCTTTGCGTGATTATAGCCAAGCCTTCAAGAGTTCCCCAGAACCCAAGCAAATCATACGTAAGATCGATATTAAAACATCGACAATTAGCACCGTCTATGGGAAACATCTTTGCCAAAACTCTAGTAATTTCTTATCGGCAAGTTCTGTTCTCTTTTTTTATGTCCTCATGGCAGGAGAATGGAACGAGGAGAACTACTAGCGTTGCATTGTTTTCAACTATTTCTATCAGTAAACAACAATTAAGTTAACTAAGAAAAGTCGAACGAATAAGACCTCTAAGCATTTTATCGACCTCAGTGCAAAGCTTACACATTTCAACCTCTTTATCTGGAAAAATAAAAGAGTTAGAAAAAAACAAGAAAGACATCCGAATAAACAGTCGTACGTTCAGAACTTACTGTTTATTTTATCTTGCAACTTATCAATTGCAGATTTGGCCTTCGAAAGCTTGATTGTAAGATCGGCATTCTCCTTCTTTAACTTCTGCGTCTCGACCTTCTCATTATCAAGTGCGCCATATAAGGCCTTTTTATCGCTCTTAGATCTATAAAGGATGAAGATAGACATAAAGAACTGGACTAGTGGTCAAAACAGAAAAGACTACGTATGCCAGTTCAGCATTTTCCTGCCTTGAGAGCATGAGTTGTCTATGGTATTCATCCACAATGGCCATATCTTCCAGAGCTATCTGAATAAAGGAAGATAATGAGAAGCAAGAAAAGCCAATTATAAATGACTAAGCAATAGATGCTTACGTTCATGCTCATATAAGCAAATTTTGCGAGTACTCGCTAGGAATCCTTTAGGGCCTATTCTTTTCCTCCGAAGCTAGCGGCTTTTGGCTTTTGCTACAATACCTAACTTTCAAACGGGGTATTTTCTCAAGACAAGGTCTACAAATTAATTGTAGTACATGTTAAAAGCCCAACATCTGTATCAACCAAAATCGCAAGCGAGTATCTCTCTCTCCATAATCTCTGTCGCAAACAGCTAAAATTCAAAATTTTCAGCCAAAAGCCATAGGCCGCAGCCGTGCCAAACAGGCCCTTAGTCTATCGAGCTCTTCGATTTTGTTCCACCACACTTTTTCGAGGCGCTCGTCATCGAATAAATACCCCTTGTTGGGAATATCATTGGGGTGAGTACCTCAGTCATGAGATCAACACGAGGAAGACCCCACTATGAAAGCAGGATTGAAATACTCAGAGAACAAGTTAGGTTGTTGTTCTTGTTCTTCTTCAACTGCACCTCCTTGGAGATGAGGAGGCGCCTCCTCGGTGTTTCTCTCCTTGGTGCAGCGATCGGAGGTATTTTCTCCTTCACGACCAGGTATTTCTACCCATCTTCAACCACTTTCGCTTCTATCTCTTCGACCACTTCGGTGGTCATAGACGTTTCATCTTCGGCAACAGTTCCCATCGCCGTAGTGGTCATTTCTTCGACCACCTTCTCTACCATCTCTTCGACTATTGGTAGAGTCGTAAGAGGCTTCTTAATAGAAGCATCCTTGGATGATGGAGGAGCCAAGCTGAAATCGCAAAAAGAGAAGTAAGTTAGCATTTAAAAAGACGGAAGGGTAAGATACTATCTTTATGCTTTCATTTTCATACCTTGCTATTGTAGCTTTAATCTTGAATTTAGAAGAAACCTTTCCGAAGAAAAGTTTCTTCGATTTCTTCTCCATAGCCACATCTAGTCGTTGAGAAATAGGGTCATCTCCGACCACATCTGGTCGTAGATCCTAAGCAAATGCTACTACTCGTTCTTCTTGCCCCTCCTGGTGGTCGAGATCAAATCTGACCACCTGAAGGGCAGCTTCCTTCTCGATCATAGGTTCGATTATTGCAGTAGTCTCCTTCACAAAAGATACAAGACTCTTCCAGTTTTTCTTTTTGAGTTGCTTAACAAAGCCATGAGAAGCGCCAACTGAGAAAGTTTTGTCATCATAATAATAGAGTACCTTGATCTTAGGAGCTTGTTGCTCTATTATGATTGCCCTTATTTCCTCTGTGGGAGTCATATCTGTAATGAACAGCTCGATAAGGCTAGTCGGTGCAGTGGGAGGAAGAGTAGCACTTGAGCTTCCACTTTGCTTGTCGATAGTTTCCGTTAGTTGACGTCTCATGGCCGGAGGAGCTTTGGTTTTCTCCACCTCTTTTTCGATAACCATCAGTTCGACCTCTTGGTCATCCTGACGGTTTTCCATGCCAACTTTCTACAACAGGGAAGAATGCTAAGTACTCGTTGTTTACGACTACGAAGTCCTAAAGATGAGATCGAACTTTGATTACATTTAGGCATTCTTCTCTTTCCTCGGTGGATACATTCATCAAGATGCGAGGAGCCTCCACATCAAGTATTGTAGCCTTCTCACATATAGCTTTGACCCAGGCGTCAATCTCCCCCAATAGAAGATCTGCATAGAGAGATAAAAGTGGCCAGAAAACAGAACTTGAAATTTAGAATCTAATTGAGCAAACAAGTCCGATTGTTACTTACCATCCTCGTAGTCTCTAGTCATATCCTTAGCCCCCAAGTATACACACACATATGATGTGCTCGTTTCTTCAGGGGGCTGATACGACAAGTGGTGAAATCTTTCACCACATGCCAACCAGCAAGCCCTATTTCCCTTAACTCCTTGATGGCTTGAATATAGGGGGCTATCCGAGTAAGGTCCTTAGGGACTGAGTTCTAGGAAGAATTTCTCTCTACAGCTTTCGCCGCAAAGAAAAGACTGTCTTTATTGGTTATTTCCTAGGAAAACCACCTTTTCATCTAGTTCAACCATGAGGACCAAGTAAACATCTGGATATATTCTTCTGTCTTGCCATCATGAAGTTTCAGACCACAGCTCCTGACAACCCTGACTTGTCTGCTCATTTCATAGTGGCACCGAAAGAGCTACAGATCTGAAGGAATCCCCAAATAGGCTTCACACAGGTACATGAACATACTTAATATGGCAATTGAATTGGGAACTAGGTTCACCAATTGCACCCCAAAGTGCTCGAGTACGACTGTTAGAAAGAGGTGAGCAGGAAGTCGAAGTCCGCACTCATAGTAGGCTTGGAAAACTGGGATTTGCCCAATTTCTCCTGATGGCCAATGTTGTCTGGCGGCTTCAATCCACTTCACATATTGTAACATCCTGAAGTTTTTAAATTTGAAAATATGGAGTTTGAGTTATTTGTGTCTATTATAATATTTGAATTTGGATTTTCATGGTATTTTTTAAAAATTTTGTTGAGCTCTCAAAATTTAAAGAAATTCAATAAAAACCAAAACCAAAATCAATAATATTAATGCTACACATGAGAATATACAAATAAAGAAAACTTAAAATCTAAATTAAGAATCTGAAGAGATGATCCAGAAAAGAAAGGGGAGAGAAATAGGCCTAAAATATGAAAATTTATTTTTAACAATGACATGAGTAACAAGGGAAATAAATAAATTAAGTACCAAAAATAGTTGAAAATATTTTTATTAAGTCCAGAAGGTCCTCATGAGTTTCTGTAAAATTTTCTGAAATTTTTGGAAGTAATTTCAGATTTTTCTGAGATTTATTCAATTACCTGGGCATTCCTAAAAACTCTTGAAAATAAAAATGAAAAAGAAAACCCCCTCCTCCTCTCGGGCCGCCACCTGGCTGGCGCCGATGCGCGACACTTCGCCGCCCGCGCTCATCCACGGCCCAGGCCGCTCGCGCGCCCCGCCTCTGCCACGCGGGCCCGCGCCCCCGACCGCGTCCCTCCTCCCGCTGCCGCGTGGCCGCGCGGTCGCTCGCGTTGCCCCGGCCGCGTCTGCCAGTGGACCCGCGCCCACGTCTCGTTGCCGCGCGCCCCCACTCGCCAGGCGCTCCCCGCTGACCGGTGGCCCGTTTCCACCCGCGCCTCTCCCTCTGCGCCGCGGGCCCAAGCGCCCCGCTCTCTTCTTCCTCCCCCGGCTTCTTCCTCCACGCGCCCGCAACGCCGCTCTCCTCTCGCTCTCGCTCTCTCTTGCGCGAGCCGCAGCTGATCTCTCTCTCTCACACACACCCCGCGGGCAAGATTCAACGCACCCCGTTCTCTCTTACCCACAAAATCTCGGAGGAGATTTGGTTCCTCTCCCCTTCCCGGCGTGAACAGGGCGGAGCCAGGTGCCACTCTTGCCGCGCACCCCATCCGGCTATAAAAGCCTCGATTGGAGATCGCAAACGCGCCGCACTACTTTCCTCCACCCTTCCCCGTAAGCAATCGAACCGAGAGCCCCAATTCGCCGTCGGCCCCCTCCTTCTTCCCGAACTCCGGCGCCGCCCTCCCCGCCGACTCCCGCCGTAATAACCCGATTGCTTTCGCCCACACCCTCCTCGGAGCATCGCCAACCCGTTCCAAACCTTTCCCACATCTCCCGTGGCTTCCACCTCGCCGGCGTCAACCGCCTTCCTGGACCGCCGCCGTCACACGCTGCCGGTGCGCCACCGTGCACCTCCATCCCCGCCGACTGCACCAGAAGACTCACCAGCACACGAGGATTACATATCACGAAGTCCCCGAACCCCTCCGACCGCCGCTCGCCGCCGTCGCCGCCGCCTTCTTCTTCCTCTGCCCGGCCTCCCCCAAGACATACTTCAAAGGGATTTGTTGCCCTTACATGGTAAGCATCGCTCGAATGACCGAGTGGCTTTCAGCGTTATCTCTTCCTCCCCTCGCCCCAGCGGCGCGCGTTCGAGCCCTCGGCTCCGCGCCTGCGGTCGAGCGATTTCTTTTAAAATGCCTCGCTGACAACTGGGCCCCGTTCGTCAGCCGCGGCGGGACCGCAGGTCCACTGACAGCCGGACCCCACTTGTCAGTGACTAATGCACGCCGACTGTGGACCCTACTGACCATAGACACAAGAATAAGCAAATAAGAAAAAGATAAAATGAAATATATGACATGTGGACCCACTGTCAGAAATTTATTAATTTTAGGATTTTACTGAACTGAAACATTCAAATAGGCATAACTTTTTCATTTTAACTCCAAATTGGATGGGACAAATTTCTAAATTCATCTAAAATCAAGGTCTGTCCAATGGAACTGAAATCATGAATTTTAGAGCTCATTAGAATTTTAGTGATATTTACTGTGGTTTGCATAATTGAATTAAAAGGCTAAAATGCAAATTAAGGGAAGTAATAAAAGAAATCTATTTTGGTTAAATGTTCAAAATTTAAAGACTACCAATAATTATAATTAAAATCTATGCCCGTATTTGATATACCTCCATTACATAAAATTTTTAGCCGTAGGTTTTGCTAGTTAGTAAATATCGAAATACAACTTTGTACAGCAAGCCTTGTTAGACAGATACGTTTACATTAAAAACTAGTAACAACTAAAATGTAGAGCCTTACTAAGCGAATATATATATATATATATATGTATATAAGCATCTATAAGTATATGGAAGTAAGCAGTTAGAGAAATGTGGATAGCATGTATGCGACCCATTAACCATCATACTAGTGCAATTTTTATACACCTTAGACCCTATTGAAAATATAAACCCTATCATTAGCATACTGCCAACCATAAAATCTTAAATAGCAGCTTTGGTACATGGTACATAATAAACATTAAGTGCAATGGTATATAAAGCAAGCTGGGATTCGTACCAGTGGATCCTAATTTAACTTAAATATAAACTAACGATAATGGGATTATTAAAGATTTATAGAATAAGTACAGATCTCATCCATCAGTCCAGTTTGCCCTTACCATAACCCGAGTTGCAAGGAATGCATAACCAAAAGATAAAATTTGGGACACTAAACTCCTACACCAGTCCATAGATCTAACCTAACTCATGGAACTTCCTTAATAAATATAAAAATAATGAAAGAAACTATTAATAAAAGGTCAAGACATCATTCTCTGCCACCAGCATTGCCTCAAATTACCCAAATCACCCAATTACTCATAATAATACAAAAGTTGAATTTACTTGGAGTTATTTGGATCTTTTCAGTTATTTGCTTTCTTTTTGGATTCAGTCGTTTGTCGCGTAGTTAGAAACTGAAGTTCGAAGATTCCACGGATCAAGCGAGATCAAGAGCGAAGCGAAGAAAAGATCCGAAGCTCAAGAGAAAGCATTGCGTGAGCTCAAGACCGCGAACTGCGCCAGGCGAGTCAATACTTTGATCATGTTGAACTTACATTTCTGCAAATTACTTTGTTTTAAATTAACAAATTGCATTGCTGTTATTTTTATGTAAATGCATGCTAAATTTGATATTCTAGTTATATGCCATTGTTTACCTTGAATAATATTACCCCCTCCTTTGAGTATTTGAATGTGTGAACCTTGTCGCCCTAGCAAAAATATAATAGTAACATTTCGAAAATAAGTCCGTAACCGTATGCCATGCTTAGCATTGATTAGGAACTCGGGGCAAGAAATTGTCCCAAGCATCACTTTTATTCATGAGAAATTGATTTGGGCAGTCATGACGGGAATGACTGGTATATGTTGGTATGATTACTTTATGTTCCCAAAAACCCCAACATGCTTGAATATCTGGGCGGATTGGTTCGAGGGTGTGTATGTGTGGTGCAGTGGATGCACAGTGTGGTGCAGTGGATGCACAAAGTGGGCTAGTGATAAGACCGCCCAGATACCACTAAGGACTGAATCTTGTCATGCCAACCCGTGTAAAACAGTACAACCGCAAGTCTGTAAATTACAACTTGGCTTAGTAGATTTACCGGACCCTGAAAGTCATCCTTCCAGGAGGTGGTGTGGGATAGTGCAAGCGGCAGTCTGTGTGACGGCTTGAATGGGACACCCGGGTAAGGTGAAGTTCTGCTGTGGCGGGCTAGCAGGGGCGGGGAGCCAGCTGCTAGACGTTCAGAAGGAGGACATCCCGCACAACGTATGGGACCCACCGCAAGTGGGAGCGACCCATAGGGTGAAATGATGGAAGGGGCGAGATACTTTGAAAAGTTACTGTGATGGTCTGCTCAACCACATGACTAAGGAATCGTGTGGGGGCAACGAGTTGATTGTCTCTTGTGGTGAAAGTGTACAAACTCTGCAGAGTCAAAACTATTCGAATAGCCGTGCCCACGGTCAAGGGCGGACATGGGAACTTAGCTAGATATAGTTCTATTTCAAAATGCTTTGTGGGTGGGAATGGAAAAGTGGAAGGGCGATGGACTGGCCTGGTTTGGAATTGTCCTGGGTGTCGTCCCAGTGGTAAGTTAAGCGGCTATAACGCTGAAAAATGTCATACGGTGTGATGCCGTAGGTATGGAGAAATTATGGTGATATTAGGCATATGGTGTGATGCCATATGTATGGAAATTCATATTAATATTCCTTGAACATTATGTTTTTGCTCAAAACTGCTAGGTCTCAGGAAATTTTATGTATTATATTTCAAATAGTGGCATTCCTATTCTTACAAAATAAAATATGGGTGGAATAAACAGGGTCGCGAGTAAAAGAGAAGAATGTTTGTAGAGTACCTATAAAGGCATTGGTGGATTCATGTCGATCTTGAATAGGAAATGATAGTGTGGGTTCTGGAGGAAATAAATTGGTGAAGTCTAGCTAAATGATAGGCTAGATAGAGGATTTAAATGATTTTTGGAGATTTAGGAATTGCACAGATAGATATTGGATTATGACACTGATAAATAAATTCTTGGGAGATGTCAATATTAGAATTAATAGATTCAGTTACTAGATGAATCAAATGAATTTTTGAGGATTTGGTGGAATAATACAAGTATTGGATTATAATTCTTGATTAATGATATTCTTGGTGGATACATAATAGTGATTGTTAATCCTTGGAAGATGTTGTCAATATAGGGAATTAATAGGAGTTGATCAATTACTAGAGGGACGAATTAAATTTCTGAGAAGATTAGAGGAGTCATGATAATTAGTGGATTATAATCTTGGTAAATTGAAATTTTGGTGGAGGTATATCTAAGGATTAGCCAGTGATAGATAATGGAAAAATGAGATGGATTATTGGATTATGGGTTGAAATCAATGACAAAAAGGATTGAATACAAATGATATCGATGGATTTGAAAGCAATTATGTTAGAGAATCATTAGAGTTTAGAGGTAAGGGGCTGATGAATAGTAATGACAGGATTGGATTATTAATAATTCAAAGTACAAAGTATGATCGGTGGATTAAATAAATGATGATACTTGCTGTTTGGAGTTTTAGACAGCAATCAATAAATAGAGTACATTCTCAGTGGATTAAGTCGATTTTGGTAATTGTAGTGTGGAGTTAGGTAGTAATAATAAAACTTTGATTAATTAAGAATAATAATGCCGCTAAAAGCAAATTTTTGGCAAATAAAATAACCCGAGCCTTTCCTTTGTTATGCCATGCATACTATTTATTTGCATTCTGTGTATTGGCTCGCGGAGCACGGGGTCGGAGTGCTCACGCTCGCTTTTGCGACAAAAATTCAGAATCAAGGATCAAGTCACCTCGCCTCGGCAACAAGATTGGACAAACTGGCAGAAAAGATGAAGATGTCAGGAATTAGGTCGCGAACCTCCAGTTGGCTGCCTGTGGGCATGTCCGGAAGGTCCCACCTGTGTGCTTCGTTCTTCCGCTGCTGCAATTTATTGATTTTGGCCTAATCGGCCCATGAGTAAGTTTATTATTTTAATTATGCTTCCGCATGGTATGTAAATTTGATGTCCATTACTGTAACTGTGTGCACTATCTACTGATCCAGGGAATAGTGCAACTAAACACAGTAGATTCCGGATTATAAAATCTGGGTCTGACACATATTGCCTTGAAGGGATTTTCTCAGCTTTGACCAAAGCTTTCGTCTTCATGACATCCATCTCCAACACCAGCCAATTGGTACAAGACTTTGTCATTTTTCTTAAAGCGATCGGTTTGGATTAGAAGAAATTGGGGGAAGAAGGCTTGGTCGGCAGCGGAAAACTCGAAGGAGATTGGAGCAGAAGGGGAAAGTAAGAAACCCAAAAGATTATCCCGTGGTAAGTTTTTTTAGAATCGCTTGGGTTAGTTACCAATCTCAAGAACCCAACAGTTGTTACCTCTTTGTGAATTGTGCAAAAAGGACATATCGGTGAGAGTTGATTGGAGTTTTAAAATTCTTTTGTTTGAAACTGACATATCTTTACAACTCAAGCAAAATTACCTTTTTGATCAAGTTTACTTCTGGTCGAATTAGATCGAAAAGACTCTACTTTCAATCTTCGTTCATCTATGACCACTCTTTCTTAAGTGAGTTATTTTCACTTGAAGTTGGTAGCTAGATGACGAGGATATAACCAATCCTTAAATTATTATTTATCTGTAAATGATGTGGTTACGTCATTATACTCCTCGAGTATACCCCTTATCTATAAGGGAGAGAATTTACAAGGTAATCATAAGCTCTTCCACGATTACCTTTTAGTCGTAAACTTTTCTATGACTACTCTTTAGTCGTAATCTCTTCTACGATAACTCCTTACTCGTAAGTTATTCTACGATAACCTCTTAGTTGTAAGTTCTTCTACGATAACTCTTTAGTTATAAGCTCTTCTATGACAACCACTCCTTGGTCGTAAGTTTTTCCTATAACTATTTTATAGCTGTAAGATCTCCTACAACCCTGACATAGTTGTAAGTTATCCTGTGATGACCTTATGGTCGTAGATCCTCTACGACCAAGTCAAACTCCGACTGTCCTGTCTATGACAACTCATTGCATAGTAAGCCTATATGACAAGGCGGTTAGCATAAGTATTTATTCTTTAGAATAAGTGCACATAACATCACCTTGGTAGAAACTGTCGTACGATGAGTGAGATTCCACGTCTCTAATAACTCCTGTCGGATAGTTATCATTCAAAACGTTAAGGCATCTCTTGGGAAGGAGAAACTGCCGCTGATATGCAAGCTATATAAAGGTGGACGTTACGGAGAAGGGGGAGGATCGGGACAGACCCAAAGGATAATAGAAGTAGAGTAAGGTTTTCCGCATTACTTTCTCTATCGTAATTATTTCATTGGGCAATATCCACACAAAGTAGGGTTGTTATTCTTGCAGCAAAAGGCTAAATCTGTATAAAAATTCCTATATATTTTTTCTGTGTGTTGTAGTTAGACCTTTAAGAGTTTCTCAGAATCTAAATAAATTATATGTAAGATCTATATTAAAACATGGACGATTGTAATGGGAGTAGGCTTGTAAACGAGCCGAGTTCGAGCGAGCTTGGCCTTCCAGGCTCGAGCTCGGTAGAGTTGGGGTCCGAGCCTGGTCCTGGGCTCGAGCTCGGCTCGTTAAAGCTAGATAACAATTAAAATAATTTAGTATGTACTATTTTTCAATAATAAGAATATTTTGAGTTCAAACTCGGCTTTAGTAAACTCGATAACAGTCAAAATAATTTAAACATACACTAATTTTCAATAATAAGAAAAGCTTGAGCTTGAGTTCGGCTCGAGTAAACTCGGTAAGAATTAATATGTATCACTATTTAAGCTTGAATCAAGGCTCGACTCGGTGAAGCTTGCGAGTTCAAGATTAAGCTCGAGTTTGGCTCGTTTAAAATTTAAACCGAGCTTAAATTGAGTCTAAAACGAACCAAACTTAAGTAGCTCATGAGCTTTGATTTTTTTACAGCCTTAGGCCCCGCTCGGTTGGGCTAAAAAGTTGTGGCTTATGGCTGAAATTGCATTGTAGCGGCTGAAATTTTACTGTAGCTAAATGTGGCTTATTTGGTGTAATTAAATCTAAAAAATTAAAAATAGAAAAATATGCTAGCTCAACATAGACAACACAAATGAATACGAGGAAAAAAGAACCGGCAAAAAAGTTTAAAAAGTCAAAAGTTCAGAAAAATACGAAATTTATAAATAGTGAAAAATAAATTAGAAATCAAAAGTTGAATCTAAAATGAGCGGGGGCTTAATTAGGAGGAAACAAGTCGCTCGGCCTCCAGTGATGGTCGAACGGAGCCACTAAGGGGTTGTTTGGTTGTCTGCATGTGCTCATACAGCTGCATGAGCGTGGCTAGGCTGAGGAGGGAAACTCCTCAGTCACGTTTCTCCTCAGCCTGGCTCCAGTTGATTTTTTGCATCCACTCGTGCAGGCTCTCCCCTCCATGCAGGCAATCAAACACCATCTCCCTGTATGCGCTGATGCGAATCACCCTCATGCAGACAACCAAACAGACCCTGAGTGCAGGAACGAACAGAACGTGGCGCTGCAGGGAGTCATGTGTTCCATGGAGATCCGTGAGGGCAATGGGCATATACGTAATTTGATCTGCACACATCCTGATCACTTGGTATGGGCGCAATAAAGGCGTAAAGATTGCGCTTGTTCGTACAAGTTTGTGATCATCAATCGATCGATGTGGCAAAACACAAGAGGTGGTAGCTAGCAGAGCCGTGCTAGCTAGGCGTCTAGGCCTAAGCTAGGCGGGCGGTTCGCCATGGGTGCGGCTTAGGCGCTGGGGCACAGCACTTAGCGCGTGTGGGGTGTAGCACCCGTCACGTGTCCCACAAGCCCAAAAAAATTCCGAAAAATTCGAAAAAAAATACTTACAAAATCTGAAAATTTGTAAAAAGTACTTTTTTTAGTATAAAAAGTATTTTTTGTAAGTACTTAATTTTTTTGATTTATACTTTTATTAAAAAGTATTTTTTAAGTACTTAAAAATACTTTTTAATAAAAGTATTTTTACAAAAAAAGTACTTTTTACAAATTTTCGGATTTTGTAAGTATTTTTTTGAATTTTTTTGGCCTTGTGGGACACGTGGCGGGTGCTGGGGGCACCCCCGCACGCGCTAAGTGCTGTGCCCCTAGCACCTGAGCCGCACCCGTTGGCGATCGATAGAACCACCGACACTGTTCTTTGCGATTTTTTAAAATGACTTTTATCTTTTATTATAATATTTAACTTTTAAACATAATATCTTGTAAAAACTTAATTTATAAATTAACTATAATACACATTAAAAGCCTAATATCTGTATCAGTCAAAATCGCAATCGAGTATCTCTCTCCGTAATATCTGTCGTGAATAGCCAAAATTCAAATTTTTCAGCCAAAAATCATAAACCACAGTCATAAAGAACACGCCCATAACATCCGTTTCAAATGGTTTCTGTTTCTGATTTTTGGGTTATAGTTTTTCATCTTTTTCTGATTTTTAGATTTTTTTTGTTCTTTCTTTTTTTATCCATTTGTATTGTCTATGTTGATATAATATTTATTTATTTTTATATTTAATTACGTAGAATAAGCCAACAGCAGTTACAACACAAAATAAACTATAACATCTATTTTCTTTATTTTTATATTTAATTATGTGGAACAAATCAACAATAATTACAGTATAAAATAAACTATAAACTTTAACTTATAAGCTACGCAGCCCAAAGTGGCATCTTTTAATCTCAAAAACAGAAGAAGAAGAAGAAGAAAAGATCGACTTGTAGTGGCAAGCGAGCACCCGACGGCGCTCTAGATGACCGAATTTTTTGTACGGATAATCCACTTTTTATTCGAAATTACATAAATATACCCGCGGGAAATTTTTTTGCAAAAATAGGCTCCAGTCGCCTAATGGTTGGGCGACTGGAGACTTTCGCCCAACCAGACCGCGACAGCTGGAGAGTCTACGAACGGTTGGGCGATTAATTGCAATCGCCCAACCGTTGGGCGCCTTCAATGTAGTCGCCGAACCGTTCGGCGACTGTGATTCAGTCGCCCAACGGTTGGGCGACTGAAGGTGGATATAAGGCGCAGCGCCGGACTGTTCTTCCGTTCGGCCAGCGCAGAGAAGAGAGGGGAAAGAGGGAGAGGGAGAGGAGAAGAGAAGGGGGAGGAGAAGAGAAGGGGGAGGAGAAGGAGTGCGCGTTTTTCAGGTAAGTTTTTGTGTTATATTTTTTGTTAGTGTAGAAAAAATAGTTTAGAAAAGAGTAAAGTCTATTACCGGTCCTTAAACTTTTTATGCTGTGTCATCCCGGTGCATAGACTTTCAAAGTGTGTCATCCCGGTCCATAAACTTTCAAAGTGTGCCATTACCGGTCCTTAAACTTTTTATGCTGTGTCATCCCGGTCCATAGACTTTCAAAGTGTGCCATTACAGCTGGACCCGAAACGCTCCGGTAATGGCACACTTTGAAAGTTTATGGACCGGGATGGCACACTTTGAAAGTCTATGGACCGGGATGACACAGCATAAAAAGTTTAAGGACCGGTAATGGACTTTACTCTTTAGAAAATATAGTCTAGAAAATTAGTTTAGAAAGCTCACCCGCCGCGTTTCTTCCGGTCTGTCCTCACTTTGCTGGCGTGACAGGGCTTTCTGGCTCACCCGCCGGAAGCTCGTGTACCTCATCTACGTGGAGGACTACGCACCCCAGCGGGTGATGCGGCAGTTCGGGCTACGGCAGCCGGTTCCTGTACCCGTCGGACCATCGCTTCCGCGGCACGTGCACGGGTGAGTGATCGTTTGTGGTAAATATGTACATACTTACTACTGCGTTCGCAAGTATCTCACATTACGTAATGGTTCTATACGCAGGCACAGCGCGAAGGGAGTGAAAAGAGGCACGGACTGGTCGTTGAAGATGCATCCCTGGGTCGAGCAGTGGGAGGGTGCGCTCGACGACCGCGTGGAGGAGGACCGCCCGTACGACAGCACGGAGTACGCGGAGTACCTTCGCTGGTACCAGCCACAGACCCGTACCAGGCTCGTATATGTGGTAGACCCGTCTGCCACACACGTCGCCGCTCCGACGGACACGTACCCCGCGCACTTCGCGCGCGACGCTCACCTCGCGGTACGTTACATGTCATTTCAAAGATTCCCGAATGGTAATGTCGTTTCGATAATCGACCATTTCATGTCTTTGTGTCCAGGCTGACGTCGGTTCTGCCCTATCTGCCGACTCCGGCACAGTACTTGAGAGGCTCACCAGTGGTGGGCAGCTGACCCATGAGGAGGGCGTCAGCTTTGCGCGTCGGATGCACGAGGGGTGTAGACGTATTGTTAGCATACTGTCCTGCACGAGGCTACCGGCGGTCTCCACGCCCACCGCTCCGCCTGCTCGTCCACCAGTGCCACCCCGACCAGCGTGGCACTACTCTGGTGCACCGACGTGGACACGTCCTCCACCGCCTCACCCGGAGCAGCCAGGGGGTTCAGCCTGGGCAGGGCCTCCTACACCGGTTCACTTCACGCCTCCTACGCACACCCCTGTCTTTCCCACCTCGATGGCGCCAGCTACGGGTACGCAGAGGGTCTTATATCGTGTTTATCCGAAGACGACATGCAACGAACTAACGATATTAATATTGCAGGTACTTACCAGCAGCACGGCGTCTCCCCAGGCCCGGACGATGTGGACCAGTTTTTCGCGGAGTGGCACGGGCAGTTCTCCGACGCAGCACCGGAGGTTCTCTCTAGCAGTGCCCTCCCCGGTGCACCGGAGGGCACACAGCCAGAGGTGCAGCTGACTCCACCAGCGCAGGGGCGGGATAGACACCCTCCTGCTCGTTTTTCTTTTTCGGATCGTCCTAACCCGTTGCACCGGAGGAGGGCCAAGCGAGGCCGTATGGGAGGACGCGGGCGCGGTGACGGGGCACACCAGGGTGACCAGTGAGGCGTGTTGCAGATGCTATATATGTTATGCATGTAATGAAAAAATATGCGGCATGTTACTCTCAGTTATATATTATGAAGTTTATTTAAATTTACATAGTCTATCATCTCTCTCCCCACATAAACTATCTCACTTAACACTGTATGTATCGATCGTTTTCTACTCAATCTTTCATAAAAAAAAATTTAAAAACTTTTTACATACCTACAATATACAATGAACATAAACTTTTATTACAACTTCACCGTATTTTTTACCGGTTCAACGTTACAAAATTCACAAAATTTAAAACAATCACGGGGGCTACATGCAGTCGCCTAACGGGATGGCGACTGCATGCTAGTCGCTTAACGGGATAGCGACTACCGTTAAGTCGCCGAACGGAAGAGCGACTTAATGTAGTCGCTCTACCGTGCAGCGAGATATATTGTGTCGCGGTCTGGTTGGGCGAAAGTCTCCAGTCAATCGCCCAACCATTAGGCGACTGGAGCCTATTTTTGCAAAAAAATTTCCCGCGGGTATATTTATGTAATTTCGAATAAAAAATGGATTATCCGTACAAAAAATTCCTAGATGACCCGTATGGCTGTATATATCGACGAGCTGGTCGGGGTAGACCGGTAGAGCGCTAGCGCTGAAGGCGACGAGATGGTGGCGGCACGTGTGAAGATCGATGCTAAATTGCTAAATACAGTATGGTGGTGCCGGAGGATGGAATGGTGATGGCGGGTTGACGCAGTGGAGGATGGAATGGTGACGGCGGGTTGACGCAGTGGAGCAAATGCGCGCGCGATGGCAGCCTGACGAGAAGGTTTTGTGCGCGCAGAGTGGTGAGGACCGGCGGTTGATGCTGCATGTTATCAGGCATGGAACGGATCGATCAGCGGGAATGATAATGTGGTGGCATATGTCGACATTGTATACACAGTAGCAAGCGTGGTTGTGCTAAACACAAGCTATATGGAATGTGGAATGTTGCATTCCGTAATACTAATGCCGGCAATTAGAGAGGTGAATAAATTTTAAAACTTTTTTCTTAAGATATTAAAATTTTCACTTAAATGACTATGATAATCACCAAGTTAAGATTACATCAACTAGGCTAAATAAAACAAAACTAAAGACAAATACCAACAAAATCAACACAAACTGCACATAGCCGGTTAGACTGCCATTGAAGAGCTGGTCTGACTGTTGGCCTGCGACCTGTCTGACTAGTAGGATGGTTTGACCGTAGGTGTGGGGCGGTCTGACCGGTCCCTGTTCCTAGGTCTAAAAACTTCTCGAGTCAAAACTTCAAATATCAAGAACTTGCTCAATTCTCATCCAAACACTTACTAGTTTGCATAAGACATGTTCAAGGTAATAGAAAATCTAAACCAATTAGGAATTAGAAGGTTTTAGGCTTGAATTCACCAAATTGTAGAGAATCAAATCTAGTTTACAAGAACATCAAAAACTCTAAAACGCAAATTACTTTTTGCTTGTGAGGATCTAAGGCATAAGATCTTTCAGATTTATTCACATATCCTAACAAGGTAATTTAAGTAAGAGATCGAACTAGAACTCCCACGAAATCTGAAATCACAAATCTAACTTAAGACCAAACAAAACTAAGTAAGAACGCAAAACAAGAACATGATTGAGATAAAATTTTAATTTATTTCTGTGGAGAATGAGGTTTATATACTCATGGATAATTATGAGGTATAGCCGAAACACCACTCTTTTCTCTCAAATTTTCTCCCTCACAACATTGGAATGAGAAAAGGTTGTAAAAGAAAACCCTAAAACCTAAAATCTGTAGATCTCCCACCTCCTCTCCTCCCCTCTTAATAACTAGCAATAACCCTAATGGGTCCAACCCATTAAATCTACCAGGGAAACACGTCAATTCCACTAACACGGATTTTTACACACTCACACACGTTTCTCTAAGTGTTTACACGACTCAGCCCGCTAACTCTCTAACGATTGATCCACTTGTCAATTTCTGCTCTACTTGACCTAAACCATTTTTCCTTTGCGTCTCCTCGTGTCATAGTTTTGATCAAGGCACCAACCTGGTATTTGGCCAATTACCAAAATACTCTCGACGAAACTTCTAGGCACCTTTCCTTGACTCCGTCTTCACATTCATCTCAATGCATCTCCACATGCTTTGATACTAGCTCATAGTGCCCAATGACTAACTGTCACGTCTTCATATATTCGAACTCTCTCAAACTGTCTCTATGTGCATCTATCTCGTCACTTAGCGCACCACATGCACCAACTCACCTCTTCACGATTGTTATCTTCTCTGTGCTTCCCGCTTCAGCCATATAGCCTCATCAGACTTATATGACTGTTCGTACCTCAGTTTCCCCGCCTAGTTCTAGTCTATTGTCGTCAACCACTAACATTCTCCAAGCCACTTGCATGTCTAAAGACTAAGTAACTATTTTAATCACAAGTTCTATACACTTAACTCACGTTAGTCAAAATTATGCATCATGTAACACAACACAACTAACTAAGGTACCCATACATTGCACACTCATCTAATTCAAAACCTATTTTCATTGTAATTTAGTCGTACCCACCGGTCTGACTATACGTCTCATGCCGGTTAGACTACTTAGGTCTAACTACCGGCCACTGGCTGGTCTGACCGGCTACCAACACTAGAAAGCACCTTATCTGGAATTTCGTTTAAACTCTATCTAGTTTCAGCTTCTATTTTCAATTTCAGTGGCAACAAATACTAACTCATACCCAAACAAGCCTACACAAGTGTTTTGTGTTTAATTTCTCAAAAGTCCATAGCATGTTTGACAGCTCGCCCCATGATAGTCAGATTGCCGCCCATCTGTCGGTAAGACTACCAACCCCGTGGCGGTCAGACTGTTTGAACCATGATAGCACAAACTGAAATCTGAATTTTTTGAAACTTTTGCAAAATTCAAATTCAACTCAATCAAAGTGCCAATTGTTTATCATAAACATATACTAGAACTTGTATATAGTCTCTCACATTCTCTCTCTTTATTATTAGAGCAAGGAGAGCTGGTTAGAACATAGAACTTGGTCGAGAATCATAACCTACCAAGGAATTCTAAGGGGAAAAATAGGATGAATTCGTTACAAGGAAAAATCCCTATGGAGGGTGTTCCGATTGTGGGGCACGCTTTCAACTTTACTTGACTGCAAAATAATACCAACATTAAGCCTGGGGGGATTCCGGCCCCCCCAGCGCGTCCACGTCCCCCGCCCGCGCGCGCTGGCCGCCGCGTGGCGGGGGGATTTCTGTACGGTCAGGGGAGGGCTTTTCCTTCAGTTTTCCGGAAATTACGTACAGGTCCTTTTTCCTCGCAAAAAGGTCCCTGGCAGTTTTTTTTCACCCAAATTTTTGCAGGATAGCGCCCCGCAGTTTTCTAAATTACGTACGGGTCCTTGTTTATTACATACAGACCCTCGGTTTTTTACGAAAAAGTCCTTTCACTTTCCCATTTATTACGTACAGGCCCTCGGTTTTTTTACGAAAAAGACCTTTGCCTTTTTCGAAAATACACACGTGCCCTCGATTTTTTTTAAATTTTTTTTTGCAAACTCCTCACGGATTATCGCCTCTTTTACTTCGGTACACACGGTGGCTGGCGCGGCGTGGCGCCGCGCCTATGAGGCTAGTAACCTTGATGCGGTGACGCCTTACTAGGTTCAAGTTAAACTACCAACTTACTTCACCACACCAGTACAACCAATGCTGCCAACCTGTTAGGGATCATCGTCTCCCTTTCAAAAATGTCTATTGCAGCATTGGAGGTAGGGGTGGAGCTGGGGCTTTAGGCCGCCGCCGCAATGGTCTAAAGTTCAGATTAAAATCACTTGCTGTTTAATGCTTATGATAAAGATATGTATTTTACACTATCGCTATTTTAGCTGGATTAGCCTAAGGTCCGGCATTGGTTTGCTACGCCACTGCTTGGTTGGAGGTTTCTTCCATGTGCTGACGGGGTCGTCGCTATGGCTTGCCGACTTTACCTGTCATCAGGCCATACGGTCGGGAATCAGTATATACTAGCCACGTAGGCGTGGCGCCACGCCACGCCAGCCACCGTGTGGACCGAAGCAAAAGAGACGGCGATTTGCAGGGAGTTTCATAAAAAAAATCGAGGACCCGTGCGTAATTTCGGAAAAACAAAAGGTTTTTTTTGAAAAAAACCGAGGACCTGCAAGGACCTGTACGTAAGTAAATAAGGACCTACACGTAATTTTGGAAACCCGCGGGGCGCCATCCAAAAATTTCGGGGCGCCATCCAAAAATTTTTTTGAAAAAAACTAGGCGCAGGGACCTTTTCGCGAGAAAAAAGGACCTTTACGTAATTTCGAAAAACCTGGAGGGATTTGCCTCCCCCGGCCGTACGCAAATTTGGGCGACACGCGCCGGCCGAGGGAGAGCGGAGGGCGACGTGGATGGGCTGCGCTCCCGCGAAACCTTCCGGGTTTAATTCCGGGGATTATGCTTCCTTAGGTCATTGATCTGTGTCATCATGAGTTCATGACCAAAATACAATGCTCCATGGAGTATATCAGGGAGCACTACACAGACATTTCTCTGGGCCTGTTCTTTAAATTAAAAGTTGATTGTTTTTTACTTTTACGATAGTACCTAACTTTCAAACGGAGTATTTTCTCAAGACGGGGTCTACAAGTTAAACGATCTACACGTTAAAAGCCCAATATTTGTACCAGCCAAAATTGCAAGTGAGTATCTGTCTCTTCGTAATCTGTACCGTAAATAACCAAAATTTAAAAATTTCAGCCAACAAAATATAAACCGTAGCCGAAAAGAACAGGCACAGCAGAAATAAGTAAGGCCCTGTTTGGCACAGCTTCACCAACAACTTCATGAGCTGTTGTGAGCTGTTTTTTGCCAAACACCCTTTTTGCAAACAGCTTCATGGGTGAAGCTCCTTTTTTTGTGCTCTCACAAAGGAATGGGGAGAGGTGAAGCTGAAAAAAGTAGCTTTTCATAGCTCTCTCCCTCAGGCCCGCAGTCCTAGGAACCTACTGCCCCTCTGGTTCAACAAAATTACACACATTTGCCACTAGTCCATCCCGTTCATCAAAATTTTTATTATTTTAATTTTAATTTTTTCTAATGATTTTAATTTTTATTATTTTTATTTTAATGTTTTAATTCATACTCACTCAAATATATTATTTTTAATTTATATGACCATATACAAACATACAACTCCAAATGTTAGAACAAGTCATATAGACAGGGGCATTTTGGACAATTGCCCTTTCTCAGCCATGCATGAAGCTATTGGTGAAGCTGTTTTGCCAAACAATTTTCCAAAACAGATTTAGCTTCATCGGTGAAGCTGCTCGTGAAGCTGAAACAAAAAAAACAGCTTCACTAGTGAAGCTGAGCTGTACCAATCGGGGCCTAAGTTTGCCCCTACAGTGAACGTGCACTTATTGCTCCAGTTTTCCTTTCTGAACAGTCGCCAGCAGCTCCGTAGATAAAAGAGGGCGAGGACTAGCTGGACCACACACCACCACCTCACGTAGCTAGGGGTAACGAGTGAATGGCCCGCTCATTCGCTAGAGAACCTAGAGTACAAACAATAATAGAGAGCTAGCGCGATATAACTTGGCAAGAGGCCGGCACACCAGGACACGGCCGGTTTACTTTGCCGGGGAGCTACATCCAAATTAACACAGCACCTCATCTCCGCACTGAGAGCGCACCATGAGCACGGACGCCGTCCCGGTCGCCGTGGCGCCGGCGAAGCGCCCTCCCATCAACAAGTACGCCTTAGCGTGCTCCTTTCTCGCCTCCATGAACTCCGTCCTCCTCGGTTATGGTACGTTCGTACTTTCATGGACGTGCATTTTCACCTCTAACTACCACCATCGTACGTGCATGCTAGTATGTAACCGGTTAAGATCGATGCTAACGACGTTCTTGATCTCTGTGCGTGCGAGCAGATATCTCGGTGATGAGCGGCGCGCAGATATTCATCAAGGAGGACCTGAAGATCACGGACACGCAGGTCGAGATCCTCGCCGGCGTCATCAACATCTACTCGCTCTTCGGCTCGCTGGCGGCGGGCCTCACGTCCGACTGGCTGGGCCGGCGGTACACCATGGTGCTCGCGGCCATTATCTTCTTCACGGGCGCTCTCCTCATGGGCCTCGCCCCGAACTACGCGTTCCTCATGGTCGGCCGCTTCGTGGCCGGCATCGGCGTCGGCTACGCTCTCATGATCGCGCCCGTGTACACGGCCGAGATTGCGCCCACCTCGGCCCGTGGCTTCCTCACCTCGTTCCCGGAGGTGTTCAACAACACCGGCGGCCTCCTCGGCTACGTCTCCAACTTCGCCTTCGCGCACCTCCCCGTCCATCTGAGCTGGCGCGCCATGTTCCTCGTCGGCGCCGTGCCACCCATCTTCCTCGGCTTCGCCGTCCTCGCCATGCCGGAATCTCCCCGGTGGCTGGTCATGCGGGGCCGCATCGAGGACGCGCGCCGCGTCCTCCTGAAGACCTCCGACTCGCCCGACGAGGCCGAGGAGCGACTCCTCGATATCAAGAAAGTCGTCGGCATCCCCGACGACGTATCCAACGCCGACGACGTGGCCGCCATCGTACGCGCGAACAAGAGCTCACACGGTGAGGGGGTGTGGAAGGAGCTGCTGATCAACCCGACACGACCTGTGCGTCGCATGCTCATCGCCGGCCTCGGGGTCATGTTCATCCAGCAGGCCACGGGCGTCGACTGCGTCGTGATGTACAGCCCGCGGGTGTTCGAGCGGGCCGGCATTAAGTCGAGGACCAATTCGGTGGGGGCCTCCATGGCGGTGGGCGTGTGCAAGACGTTCTTCATACCGATCGCGACGCTCCTCCTCGACCGCGTCGGCCGGAGGCCGCTGCTCCTCGCCAGCGGCGGCGGGATGACCATCTTCCTGTTCACGCTGGCCACGTCTCTTCTCATGATGGACAGGCGCCCGGAGGGGGAGGCGAAGGCGCTAGGCGCGGTGAGCATCGCAGCGATGCTGGCGTTCGTCGCGTCGTTCGCCTCGGGGCTGGGCCCCGTCGCATGGGTGTACTGCTCGGAGATCTACCCGCTGCGGCTGCGTGCGCAGGCCGCCGCCATCGGCACGGGGCTGAACCGGATGATGAGCGGGGCCACCACCATGTCCTTCCTCTCGCTCTCCAAGTCCATCACCATCGCCGGGAGCTTCTACATGTACGCCTGTATCGCCGCCGCCGGGTGGGTGTACATGTACATCTTCCTGCTGGAGACCAAGGGCAAGAGCCTGGAGGAAACCGTGAAGCTCTTCGGCAAGGACGCGGACGACGAGGACGTCGGCCGCCACGAGCGCAAGAAGTCCACTGAGCTGAGTGCTCAACAGTGATCGAGTAAGCTATTCATGTCCGTACACACGTCTTCCATGTGTGGTCGAAGCTACTACGAAAAGCGTCGATAGTATATGTTGTTTGGTGAAACTTCAGATTCAGGCCACTTAGAATTCTAAACTTTTGGATCTCATGCACACTAGTTGTTGCCCTTGGCCAACATGTAGGGACATTGAGCGCTTTACGGGGGAAAAGGTCACCTGATATTCCACATGCGTGACGAATCCGCGTACAAAGGTCACATTCACCGTTGCGGTTACGCAGCTTGTGACGGATCTTTTCACCCTGCAGAATTCGACCGGCGAATTCTCGATCAAAAGGTGTGAGGGCATTTGTTGGCAGCGTTGAGATCCAGGAGGCTATGCATACTCTGATCGATGTTGGGACTGTAAAATTTTATCGAGTGTACGTGACTACGAGTTTCCGTTCTAGTGTTACTGTGGCAGTGTAATGCTGTATGAGTAAGTAGTATATCTACTGATGTACATGCCTGTTATATATATACGACTGAGACATATGTGTCCTTGTATGCGTGGGTCCTTGCTTAATTACATGTGCTTTTTTTGTTACTGTAGTGAAATAGAAACCTACATGTTCACCCGATCCCGACTTGTTAAAGTCTTGTACAGCTTGGGTCCTATGCACCGGACACGGATACATCCACACACACTGTTTGAGATTAAATGGTTTTAACATTGTTTTCAAATTAATTTCACATATAAGCAACAACAATAAAGCATAAGACTATCAAATAATAAATAACATGAAGATTAAACAAATGTCTCTTGAGACAGATATATCATTCGAACTATTTAAATAAAACAATATGCTTCACTGATCAAGACAGTGGACAATTGAAATTTGCATAGCACATGTTATTTTGTGCGAATTTGTTCTCAGCAAAGGATTTACTCAAGTTCTAAACTTGGCATTCTTAACTCTAGTTAATATATCAACAATCTACGTGATAATCCTTTTATATCCTGCTAATTTGTCAATCTAAACATTATTTTAGAGTAGTGACTGAACCAATTTCATGTTCTAATCAAAACATACAACAGAAATGAGCTACTGCAGTATTGATATGTTGTCAGCAATATTCAGAATAGAGACAAAATGTGCTACGACTGAATCAACAGACTTCAGGCTATGACCATAATAGACCAGCAGAGAATATGCACTAACTCGAAGTATAACCAACAAATCAAACTAGCAGAATATCTCTAAACTGTCACTGTGATATCAAATATGACTAGTTTCCTCATCGAGCAATCTCAAAAGCCCACAATTTATTATGCAAAATCCTCCTAGTGCTAGCAAATATCATATATTTCAAAGATAATTAAATAGAGATATCACACTAGCACGGCAAACATATGCATAATAGGAATTGAAAATGTAAAGAACAACTTACTGGACGGTGGCAATCCAAGCCACCGAGACGACGGTAAGGGCAAGGCTCGTCACGAGGACGATGTCCCAGGAAACCAATCATCGGCGTATGCCTGGATATCGCCAGAGAAGTTAATGGAGATACAATGACTAACTTCACAAATCAGTACTAACTAAATCATGAAGCTGAGATGCAGGTGTTGCCGCACAAAGCCAACACAATCCCCAGTCGGATGAAGCAACTGAGAGTTTATGGCCACAGTCGCTTACAACTGCGTTAGATCGACCACGGCAGGTCGACCACGACAGATCGACCACGACGGATCGAGCACGGCAAAACGACCACAGCAGGTCGATCACAGTAAAATGACCATGGCAGAACGATCGCGGCAAAACGACCACGGTTGCGCGACCACAGCTGGTCGAGGATGGCAGATCGACCACGGTTGACCAATCAAGGCCGACTACACCACAGAGAATCAACAGAGCCTTACCGGCATGGAAATCACTGAGACCCCAGTGATTTCGCCAGAGCAAACCACACAGCAGACTAAGGGGAAAACGTCGTCACTTGCTCTCATATCTTGGTATGTTCTTTTTATCTTTTTTCCCCCTCTAAAGCTTTCCCATGGCTTGATTTAAAGAGAAAAAAAAATAGGAAGATCCGAAATCAGAGGAGAGGGGAAATGACGCCACACCAACCGCCGGACCAAGTCCAGCGCAAGAAGAGGAGAGTTCAAGCTGGCCCCTTCTCTCGGCTGTTCGGTCAATCGACCACATCCCCTCCCTTATATCTCTTACAAGTGGGCCCTACACTAGGATTTCTTTTCCTCTTTTTTTAATTCGGAAATAAGGGAAATTCCCATATTACCAAATGGATACCGGAATTCGCTATTTTCCCAAAAATATCGCTATGGCGACACGGATATATATATTTAGAAAATAAATAAATTGCATATATGTATTATTTTTTATATTTCCTCATGCTTGTCAAACTAAAATAATGTAAACTTGTCAAGCATAAAGTAAACTCGGAATATGTACCTCATCAATTGTTTTGTTAATCATGGCAACAATTGTTGATGTGAATACCATTTCCAGAAATAAGAATTTCATTAACCTGGGAAAAAAATGACATGATCAGATAGCAAGACTACAAAGGTAACATGTATATTTGATTCTTGAATAATCAAAGGCAACAACAATTGATAATGATAAGAGATAAAAATTAACAAGTAGCCAAGTTCGAACATAGAAACTTAAATGCAGAGTTCAACCAAAAGCAAGTAGTCACCACCCAACATTGGAGTGGTTCAACTTAAGTTACATCACAAACTCAAATTCTAGTAACAAGGCTAATTAAAAGACACCATAAGACTCTTAGACATCAACTTCATCCTCATTTGTTCTTGTAGCACCACAAACTTAACAATTAGCAGTCATCAAAAGTTTAAACCTTCAATCCCATCAACTAGCAGCCTTGCAATCATAGAGCTGGATTGGTTCAATTAATTAAATAGTAATGCAAACACATAGCCATTTTCATCTAGACTAGTTGCCATTGGGAATTTCTGTTACCACATCAACAGTGATAAGTGATAACTAATAAGTACATGATACCTGATGAATAGCCATAGAGTAATAGTCTAATATAACACTAAAATTCAATACTGCCAAGGCACTTGAAATGGAACTGCAGCTCAAGGTGACCTTGAGTAAAATGTGTCATTATGTGCTCTCATCCATATTTCGAACAAAGTGTAAGGTAGACAGAAATTCATATTACATATTGCCGGAAATACATCTTCCCCTCAATGTAGAAATGCTTGCAATTCATTGCTTACCAAGTGATGATTAATAGAGGCCAATTGCTCAGGCTCGGCACGGAAGGAGCTGCTGGTGTGGAGCTGTAGGAGTCGGTGGCATGGCCGAGGATCCGACGGCGCGAGCCCATGCCCGCGAGAGGAGAGCAAGGATTGGTACTAGAGATGCGAGGAAGGAACCGCCGCCCGTCGACGTGAGGGAGGATCCGGTGGCTGGAGCCGACGCATGCGAGGGGAGGCCAAGGCTGAGACTGGAGATGGAGAGGGAGACTAAGGCGTGGGCTGATGCGTCCCGCTCGGGATTTAGGGTTAGCCATCGGTTCGCATGCTGGGCTGTGTCGGACATGTGATCACACTGTGTCTGACACGTGTCGTGATTTTTCAAAATTAAAATTTGTTTTAAAAATAGCCAACACGTCGCCGACACGTGTTCGTGTCGTATCCGTGTCGGACACGGATACAGCATAAAAGCCAAGTGTCCGTGCTATAGAGCTTGGGTCTAGAGGAATAGTAGTTTTGATGAAAAGGAAGTATATATTGGGATGAATGGATCGATGATAAAGCATCATAAGGCAAAGTGTTCTTGCAGTAATTTGTAAATAAAACTCACCTGAAATTCAATTGTAAACTATAAATATTCCATTTATGGCTATGTGAGTTTCTCATTATTTATGATTTTGAGGTTAAAAACTCTATGTTGTAAATATCTTTATATTTCTCTCTGCATCCCTTCCTCTGTGGCAGCGGCACTCCATATGTCCCAATCTCATACTCCACTATGCTACACACCTTCACGGCTACACCACACCCAAGTGATCCCAAGCTGGTCGATCGATCGCAGATCCAGAGTAACCAACCTGTTGTTCCTTTAGTTAGATGCAATATGTTTTTACGGAATAGCAGGTGAGCTATTGTACCATTGTATTAGAAGAACCTCGATTAGGGGTTACAAAAGATAATGGTGTGATTACTATGGCCTATTTGAAATGCAGAGATTTCTCATATTCTTGTGAAAAATTGAATTGTTTCTTACGAAATTCTTATGAATGGAGATTACTAAAATGAAAAGCAGCTTCGATGACTAAATGCGCAATGTAAATGTGCCTTTTATTATACTTGATAGTTGGTACTTCCTCAAGTACAAAGTGCAAACTAAATATAACCTTGGGTTTACAAGGGTATGATGAACATTTTGGTCTAAACCTAAACTGTTCACTAGGGTTGAATAGGTAGTTGAATTGCTCAATTATGTCTAGAAGATTAATTGTGGTGCTTGCTGTACTAGTAGATTTCACATGACTGATCTGGTCGCTTTCATCATCCCATCTGAAATCTGTTGTCATATCTACTAATCGATAAGATTGCTGGCAGGTTTTCATATGTCTTGACTTTTTGCAAGATATTTGTTCGAGTACATTGGTTTCTTCTTAACCACATTCAGGTCCCAATTTCACGTCTGCAGATTAAGGTTGTCAGGATCGTGATATCAGGTATGATCATTTTTCGTCTAACGGGATCGGATCGTAGAATCACGATTCTATCAAAAAAATTTAAAGCGTATATATTTTATATAAAAATTAAATTAAATTTATAAATATGCAAGTCTATAGTAGATTTTTTAAATTTAATTTGTAATTTGAGTACACTTATTTATGTTATATTGAATTAAGGTTGATTTTTTGAAACTTCTTTAATTATTTTTAATAAATTAATAATCTAAAATTGCAATATGTCAAGATAGTACTTTTCTTTACCTTAGAACAATATGTAAACAACAAGACAAAGTAAATTAAATTAGTGCAACTTAAACTAGCACTAGATAATATCAAATTTTATATGCTAATATAGTTTGTTGTCAGGATTATGATCCCATTGCGATCCTAACGTTTCTACGAGTAGGATCGCGATCCTACTATGATACTATTTGATTCCGATACATATTATGATATATATCATCTACCTTCGATAGGATCATACGATATTACGATACATATCGCGATAATGGCAACCTTACAACAGATGACATTGAAGTTATTAGACACATGCCAGATTGTAGTGCTAGTATTATAGTTACTCCTTTCGTCTTGCTGATGAGGCACTGGGATAATATCCAAAACGTGCTTATCTCATTTGAATCTGCCTAAGGCGCTATTCAGATGAACGGACCCAACAAATTTTGTATGTACCGGAAATTTTTCCCAAGTATAATATATGTTTTGTTTCTCGTACCATATGCTCACGTGTGGTGAGTTGTTCCTTGCAAATTATTGTCCTTGTAGTACTATATTCTCTGTAGGCTTATCGAATCCAGACAGTGGCATTGTTGACTTCCAAGTCTGAGGCTCTGAGCTACCAGGGCAAAACAAAACAAAAGCTACCCTGACTAGCTAGCTAGTCTTTTGTGGAACTTCAAAAACTGTTGTTTCCTTCGGAAAATAGTGTTAAGTATGACAGGAGTTCTGCATTTCTGGTAAAGGGAACGAAGGGAGAAAAAATGTTCTTCGCACTGAACCTTTCAGCCCTTCTACTCCATAATGGAAGCGTGAAGCCGTACTCCATTTCACGGGAGAAAATAAAAGAGCAAGGCAATTATTTCCGAAACCTCAATTATTAGCAAAGGGCCAAAGACTAAGGCCCTGTTTGGAATGCGGGAATTTTTCCCAATTTCTGCGGGAATTGAACTGTTTCCTGCAAAATTCTTGTAAAATTTCTGTGAAATTCCTCTGTTCCAAACAGGCCCTAATAGACTATGTAATTCGGCGTATCCTGAAGAACATCACGAGTTCCATCATCATCTGCGATATTGAGCATTACTGAATCACTCCTACGTACACGTCTCGCAGGAGCTCCGTCAATCCAGTGTCAAGTCCAAGCTAGCTTAGCCCAAGCAGGCAGGCAGGCAGCCAGAATAGGAAGGAATAACTCTAGTACCGTCCTTTGGAAAAGCACTTATTCCCCTCTAGTCAAGCTGATAGTCGATCGCAACATTGAAACTACACTTCACCTAATCGATTGGTGGCTGCCGGCCGGCCAGGCCAACTTCACGAAAATACACAAGGAGACTAATCGAACCAAATGACGCATGCTTTCTGAAAATTTCAGGCACCGACTTGTAGTACCTTAGTGCCAACAACTTCCGTCGACCTCCAAGATCTTCGCCGCATCAGGATCACCGAGCACGGACCAATGCCCTGCCTGCAAACTCTCGTCCTGGCCGGCTGCTACGGGAGCCGCGGGCCGTGCCGTGCCGTGCCTGGGCAGTGCACCTGTGCGGTCTTGTTCGTCCGCCAGCATGAGCACGCGCGCGTTGCGACCTCTTCGCCCGCACGCGCGCGTTGGATGTGCGCACGCATATCACGAGGAGATCAGAGCGCGCCTCGGTTACTAGCGCAGCGCAGCAGGCAGCAGCTGGTGTGTCCCGCGTCCGGGCTGCAGAGAAAGGAAACCACACGCTTCGGCCGCATCTCTGCGTTTACCCATCTCGGCCGCTCGCGGGCCAAGGCCCAACTGGGCTGCGTGCAGCGTTTGCAGGACCACGCCGTGGCCCGTGGGAAATCTGATTGTACCCTAACCTCCCACGCCCTGACCCGTGGGAAGCGCCAGTTCGACCGGCCGCCTGCGTCGTCGGCCGACCACCGGCGCTGATTTAACCGGCCGGCGTCGTCGGCCTGAATGCTTGGAGGCATCTCACGCTACACCTGGGCGGCGCCGGCGCAGGAGTCGTTTACTGCTTTCTCCGAGAATGTCACACGCCCGTTCAGGTTTTTTCCTCCATTTGGTCTGTTCTGGTAAGTGCCCTTCTGCCCGTGATCACCTCTAGTTGCACCACCCCAAATCTGTATACAAGCAAGAAATCTAGTAAGGACAACAGCATGAGAAAATTACTGCAAGTTTGAAGGTAAGCTGAGATGCATGATAAGTGATAACGCCACTTTGTAAACTTCAAAATTACTCATGATTAATCAATGATCAACTCTCCTGAAGATACATACCCAGGAGCTACATATTTGTATGTTCACATGGATTGAGTAGACACATGTGTCTTATCACCCTTAGGGCGATCTTTAGAAGTCTAAAATCTGAGAGTTTTGTGTTGTAGTCCTGCAAAAATATTTTTAAGAAATGGGCAAACATAATTTTTTTTACCAAGGTGATATTTTTGACACCCTGGTTAAGCCCGATTTCGACCTAGGCCACCGACTTTTCCGTCCTTTTTTTTTGGAAAAAATCCATGTGACGCGGCCGGGGAACGAATTCGGGCCAACCGCATGGTGCCCTCACCCTTCCTGCTGAGAATGGCTGAATGGCCAAGTGGGAAGGAATAGTCTGAACAATTATAGTCTACATTTTAAGAGACTTAGAACCTATTTTTGCAAAAAAAGTGCATTACGATTTCTACATTATACAATCAGGTTGAATAAATCAACTTGCTATTTGTAAGAACTACAAATAGAGACTGTACCTCGGTGATCATAGGTAGAAACTCATAAAATGATGCGAGAAGTACTGACTATTTCACTACAGCTTTCAGAATCCGTATTAGATGACATAACGTCCATCCCATGACTCCCAACATAGCAGACATGGGTAGACCCACATGGAGAGGTGTGGGGCCACATGCCCCTTCTCATAATTTGTAATTGTGTATGATTCCCATATTTTTTTAATAAAGTCCTTTCACTGTTGTGCATTTAGTGCCCCTACTCAATTTTTGTTCTGCATTTGCCCCTCACACAGGTCACTCAGTTTTTGTTCTTGGTTCGCCCCTAGTAGAGCTCCTTCAGCTTTACAAATTCAAATATCTGAACATGAAGGTCCAGGCAAAATACATCGGATATATAATGTGATATGAAGAGCTCCCAAGCAAAAACACGTCCGTCGGATATATGATGTCATATGAGGAGAACTTCCAAACCGACAGGGCAAGCCACTCGTTAGTACATTGTCGCAGACTCGCAGAACCTCTTAGGGCCTGTTTGGAACAGAGGAATTTCACAGGAATTTTGCAGGAATTTTACAGGAAACAGTTCAATTCCCGCAGGAATCGGGAAAAATTCCCGCATTCCAAACAGGGCCTTAGATAGGCAAGTGTTAGATACATAAGCTAACGTTTTAGCATTGGGCATGTTCAGTTCACTTATCGCACGGGAGCATGAACACCTTTTCAAGATCATTCATGATATGTGAAAGCGTGCCATCATAGTGTAGAAACAACGCTATCATCTTGCCCTGTGCATTGGTTACGATTTCATCGAAGGAAGCTAAGCAAAATGGCATTTAGCCTCCAATAGATAAAACATCTAAATAAGTCTTTGCAGAAGGCACCAACCGGATAACTGATAAGTGAAACATAATGTGGTGACTGTAGTTGTTGTTGAGCAACTTGCAGAAGAGCTTGGGAAATTTTCAACATCAATCTTACTATGAATCGATCTTGATGATGGCTGTAGGCTTATAGAACTTAATTTAGAGTAAACAACACTGCTTGTTGTATTTTCTTTCTCCAATCCTTGAATATTTCTTGACAGGACGCTCAAGTGCAGGTGATCCCCATTGTCACCCGCACGATTCGGAAAGAAGCAGTCTTTCCACGGGAGGGAGTCCGGCTGGAAAACTTTGTGAGCGAATTTCATGAGGAGACACCGGTTTTGAAGCTCAAGCTGCTTAACTCCAAAGCCGCCCTCGCGCTTGCTCCGGAAGACACGGTCCCGGGCGAAAAGGCATTGAGAGCCAGAGTATTTGTCCTCCCCAATCCAGAAGGAGGTGTAGCGGCATCTACCAATGGCTTCGAGGACCCCTTAGGAAGGGCAAGACTGGACATGAAGAAGTGGGGTGACAGCTTATGACGGCATTTGTCATAACGAGGCGACTGCCTGACCAGAGCACACCAGCTCGAGAGATAGCGGTCACATTTGGCGGGCACATTTGGAGGAGAGGTTGGAGATCTTTCTCTCTTTTTTTTCTTTGGTTAATATAGGAGTTGGCGTTTCGGAATGAACATAAAAAATTATTTTTAGCATGGTCTTAATCATACATATAGTGAAGCAAGGCCCTACATATAAATAATAGAGTGGATTGCAAACTAAAGGAATATTGAATAGCTAAAATAATTGAATTGTATTGATTGAGTCTCAGAGGAAATATATATAGAGTATAAGGTGATTTGGAGATTAAATTAATCTGTTAGAGATAAGGAAGAAATCGGATATAAATCCTAACGGATTGTAATCTACTATAATAGTCTTGTTACACAAGATATATACTCTAACATCCCCCACAGTCAGAGCGGGAGCATTGTGGATGTTCAAGCTAAAGTAAATGCCAAAGAGGAGTACCATTCGAAGAGCTGTTGGTGAAGCTGTCTATTGTTGAAGAATCTAGACCATCTATTACGTGTTAATGGTAAGTTTTGGTGATTAGGGGCAACTAAATTATGGGACTAATATTTTGCATGAGTTCGTAAAATAGTTTAGCTCCCATAATAATAAATACTTTTGATGGCTTCGTATGTTGGTGGTCATAACTCAAGTAGATGGCATCATGTGTTGATAGCCAAGTCAAGAACCTGATTTTGGACATGCAGTGTTCACATCAAGTAAAGCTCCAAGTGAATGAGCAAAACAAATGCATAACTAGCATAGACTAAAGATGTATTTTATAGTCATTTTTACCAGTATTGGTGTTTGGTTGAAAGACTAAATTATTAGTGTAGCTTGTTGTACTATTAAAAGGGGTTTTGATTAGTAGCTTGAACTATATCATGTGTTGATAGCTCACTGTGCTTGCTCTTGCTCTCCTTGGCATAATGCTAGTATTTGCAAATATGTTTTGGAAACGGTTCGAATCCATATCCCTAATCCTTCTAGCATGACTTAAAATTTTGTGAATGTGTTTTGCAACTTGTTATGAGTTATGTTTTAATCATGATAACATAATTTGTGAACATGTTTTTACAAATTTATTGAAGTATATGCATTTTTGTTTTTGCTAGAAAACCTGGGACGGAATGACCACCATACAACAAGTGGTCTGACCGCCAGGGCAGTTGCACTAGGCATTAGTCGCCGATTGTAATTTTCTAGTAGGCCTACATTTGTGTTTCTTTGGCCTGGTTGAAGAGCGGTTAGACTGCTATGTGTTGGCTGGTGTTTGACGCGAGAAATCGCTCACAGATTTCTTGCCCCGGGTTATAAGATGCGGGCGTGCCAGTGTGCTAAAGTACATAAAAATAGATAAATACAACAAAAGATTGGGAAAACATGTATTAATTCATTCATTTGAGAACAACAAAATTACAAGTTCCCTTTATATATATGCGCACCGTAGCTTGCTTTGTGTAGCAGAACTGACATAGACGATGTGGTGTTCTGGTTTCCGGGGCCTCGGAAGGCCCTCAGTTAATTACATCCGCGAGGTAAACTTATAGAATACCTCCAATTAAGCAGCGTATTGGTCGTCGCCTTCAATCTTTGCTTTATGTTCTCCATGCCAGGGATGAATGATTAATAAAGATATGGGCATTAGCATTATCCATAGCCTCGTCGATCTAATGGGGTCGTTGATAGCGTGGTCGTTACACTTAATCATGCCTGCCCGTGCCATTCAACCTCGTCGGTATTGAACAGACACAACGGAAGTGATTTGAAGTATGCATGATTAACGCCTAGCATGACCAATCTGACAATAATGATGGCGAGAATCGGTGTCGTAGGTATAACCTAAGCAGAAGAGAATTAGTAAAGTAGGCACAGGGGTCAAGCATTAATGTGATCGTCAGCCATCAGAAACCATCCATGGTCGAGATTCATCACAGTCAAAACCCACCAAGAAACGTCTATGATCGAAATCCACAAAGATCGAAACCCATCGAAAGATAGCCGTGGTCGAAATCTATTATAGTCGAAACCCATCAGATTCAATCTATTGATTGAAGGAAGGAACCGATATATTGATCGGAGGAAATAAAGAGAATCATCTACACACAATGTACAGCACAGCCCCCGAGAGATTTAATTAAGGAGATTGGATCGTCTCTTCCGGGGACAATGGGCAGCTCAATTTTATGGTGGCTAGAAGCAGATCTAGCAACGAATCTACTCTGATGCCATAAAGAAAGATAGAAAAGCTAGAATAATTGAATTGTATTGCTTGAATCTTGAAGAGCATATATTTAGAGTACAAGATGGCTTGAAGATAAATCAATCTACAAAAAATGGGATACAAATCTTAATTAATTCTAATATATCTCTAATAGTCTTCTGTTTACGAGAAATTTAATGATTTACCCCATCTTTCATTGCAAATAGCTGATTTGCCCTATCTTTCATATAAATTGATTATTTGCCCCATCTTTTAATTTTTATTTGATCATTTGCCCTCTTTGCATTTATAAACCATTTCCTATTTTTCTAATGCCAATTTATATTGCGAAATGACCAAATTGCCCACGCATCCGATTTTCCCCATCCGTGACGCCGAGCCGAGCCTTCTCTGTCAAACGCGATCTCCCGATTTTTCCCCATCCGGTTGTTCTCTCTGTGATGGCTCCACACGCCCTGCTGCCCGCTGGCGCTGCCGGCCGCGGCGAGCAGCGCGGCGCCGGCGAAAGCGAGCACCCTCAGATCGGTGAATGCAATGCAACGATGAGTAGTTCATAGCTTCACGTTCGGGGACGCTGCCAAAGTAAGACTACCAGATGAGGTCTTTCAAGACTTTGAATTGCTACGCCTGTAATTACTATATTGCAAGTTTGTAATCGGATGGGAAAAAAATCGGGAGATGGCGTTTGACAGAGAAGGCTCGGCTCGGCATCACGGATGGGGAAAATCGGATGCGTGGGCAATTTGATCATTTCGCAATATAAATTGGCATTAGAAAAATAGAAAATGGTTTATAAATGCAAAGAAGGCAAATGATCAAATAAAAATTGAAAGATGGAGCAAATAATCAATTCATATGAAAGATGAGGCAAATTAGCTGTTTGCAACGAAATATAGGGCAAATCATCATATTTCTCTGTGTTTACACGATAAGCATACTCGTAACACAACAGACTACAACTCTATTTCTAACTTCCAGGATCAATTATATTGTTATAGCAATCGATATGAGGGCAGAAGGCCGTAACAATTTCGTGGTTATCTTCCTCGTACTTAGGCCCAATTATACCAGAATCTCGTGCAACATCGCCTCTACGACGATTGATCGCTGTCCGTTCCCGCTAACCAGAGACGTTGTCGCGAAAGATTCCAACGAAGAATCGGCACTGATCACAACAGCCAGTAGACTTCAAACGAGTGGATGGGTGGTTTTATGCACTTCTTTTTCTTCTTTTATTCTAAGTTTTAACCCGGCTGCACTAGCTAGCACGCGCGGTGGCAGTTTTATTCCATTTCCTAATCAACTTTTCCCATTACACACCATGAACAGAGAATTGAAGGATATCCACGTGAATTCTTGCTCCAGTTCAGCATTTTTGTGAGCGAGGCATTTCGTCATATTTTTCTTGGCAACGTCCTTCTAAGAGACAGATATCCATGTCAGTTTGGTTAAGATTAAGGCCCCGTTTGACATAGCTCCACCACCAGCTCCTTGGAGCTGTTTGGAGCTGTTTTGTGCCAAACGGGGTAAAACAAAATAGCTCCACCCAAGGAGTTTCTTAAAACTTGCTGAGACAAAAGTAGCTCCACCCAAGGAGCTGAAAAAGTAGCTTCACTCGGCTCCACTTGTGAATAAAAAAACAGCTCCACTTGTGAAGTAGAACCGTGCCAAACGGGGCCTAATACCAGCACCAACATGCAAACTTTTTAGTGCTCTCTCACCGGTCAACTGAGCTCGTGGGGAGCTAATAACGGTAGCAGAGCCGCATCTCCAGAGTTCAGAACAAAATTTAACGTTAGCAGATTCAGCAAGTACCAAAATCGAAGGCAAGAAATAAAATTTTGGAACATCCTATGTACGTATGAACCCGTTCAATACGGTTTTTTTTAACTGTTTCTGGTTTCGAATTGTTGACTTTTGACTAAAAATGCATTGTAACTACTGTTAATTTTATGTAAATCATTTAATTAAAGAAAAATATAAAACTCAGTTATATCTCTATGGTAATACAAAGAAAAACAAAAACACTAAAATTAAGAAGTCAATATATTTATTCTGGCTTCTACCTTCTAGAAGGTTAAATGACGCCGAGGAAAACAATACGTGGTAGGTGCAAGTCAAATTTCTGATGCAAGACGAGGAAAACAATACGTGGTAGGTGCAAGTCAAATTTCTGATGCAAGACGAGGAAAAAATGAATGTTTGCAAGACTCTGCAGCTTAACAGCGGTCGTCGCGAAGACTAGAGCTGATCGGAGTTATCGCGATCTCATTGAATCGCCGTGAAAACACTGGCAAGTGAAAGCTAAAATAAGAGCCAGGCATCTTTCATTATTGGTGTATGGACAAACCCGCAAGGATGGTTCCTCCTGCCGGTAGCTTTCATTGACGGCGGGAGGCAAGCTAGGATATTCGCTGAAGCTGATAGGCGACAAATGGCCAACCATACGCGCGTCTCTGTGCTCTCGCGGACCATTTCTTCTTCCTGTTGCCATCCTCGTCTCCTCCACGAGCTCAGTGGTCAGTGTTTCAGTCAGACCCGCCTCGCGCGGCATGTGGCTAGCTGCAGTCGGGGGTGCTTGCCACACAGAAACGGTGCTCGATAGAAAAACTGAAATGAAATCTTGGACTATGCTAAGTTGAACGTACAAGCTTTGAGCTTATCGCATTATATACTGTAGTGATTTTTCTTTCAAAACTGATCTCAAAAGCACTTTTGTAAAATTTAGCTTCCTTCGTAATCGCGGGAACAGTGGAAGATGATATATATCACCTACTGAGCTCTCCCGTCATGGTAGGTGGTATTAACCACGGCAACAAGCTCTAGCACGGTAGATATCAGCGAACCGCACGAGCAGCAGGTAGGTGCTGCACCTCCCAGGCTCAGCAAGAGGATGCCGAGCACATCTAGCTCGATAGGTGGGTGACAAACCGGTCCTACCACGTGGGCTACAGGTGGGTGCTATGCCCCAGGCTCAGTAGGTGGGTGCCGAGCACACCGAGCTTTACAGGTGGACGGTAGACCGATCCTACCGAGTTCGTCTATGCTGCTATGGTTGCTACCACCTACCGTGGCACGGGAGTTCGTCAGGTGACACGTGTCGTTGTTACTCCCGCGGTCGCAAAGAAGGCTAAATTTTTTTTTAAAACATGTATTTAAGGTCAGTTCTAAAAAAATATTACAGTGCCAAGTATGCGCGGACTTCATAAGCTACAGTCTCGGTAAACAAGTTAAGTCTCTTTGGTGACAATTGCTTTGATTTTGTGTTCAGAAGATTGTCGACCATGATGCTAATTACTAATTAGTGACAATGTACACACATGCAGTCTTCAACTGAGCGAGTGGAGAACTTGGCCCCTAGATCCGTGGAGCATTATTTCAGCGATAGAATAACAGTGCATGACGATGCACGTGGCGATAGTACGTGGCACTACTGGGAGTCGTGCATTTCATGAAATTTCATGTGAGCAATGTTTGTACGTAATTGGATCCTACTGGTCAACGCCTTGGGGCACGTGGAATTGATACAGAAATGTCCAAGACTGCAATTTTTTAGGGTGCATACAAGAGGCAAATCACACTTACATCATATATACATGTACACAAACGTGTTTTCTACATATCTCTACTCCTTAAAAGGAGGAGTTCAAGGTCCTACACTTCTTCCTTTTTCACTGACATGTGGAGCCACTTACTACCCCTCTCTCCCCCACCCACCTGCTTTCTTTACTCCTTAAAAAGAACTGACATGTGATCCCTCCCACCTCGAAACCCGTGCGCTGCCTCCCCACCGGTTCCCGTGTGGTTGCCTCTTCCGCCCTACTCCTCATTTCTTCGTCACTCTTCCCCTCTCTCCTCCGCCACCGCGTCGACCTCGCCTCCTCCCCTCCCTCCGCCGCTGCACCGCCCTTGCCTCCTCCCCTCCCTCCTCCGCCGTCGCGTCGCCCTTGCCTCCTCCCCTCCCTCCGCCCTCACCACCTCCGCCCCCCGTGCTGCCGCCACTCCTCCGCGCCCCCACCCTCCTCGCCAGCCCGCGCTCCCGCCCTCACACCCTCCGCCCCCGCGCCACTGCCACTCCTCCGCTACCCTCGCGCCGCCGCATCCTCCTCCCCGAACCGCCTCCTCCCCAGCCCGCGCCGCCGCCTCCTCCTCCTCCCCCCTGCGCCTCCTCCCCTACTCCCCCAAACCCCCGCGCCGCCGCCTCCCCCTCTCCGTCCCCCGCACCATCGCCTCCTACTCCCCCACCCCTCGCCGCCGCATCCTCCTCCCCTCCTCCTCCCAAACCGCCGCCTCCTACTCCCCCTACCCCTTGGGGGCGGAGGAAGGAGGCGGCGCGACCTCCATCTCACCTGTTGGGGGCAGAGGTAGGAGGAGGCGCGGCTGCGGCGGCGGTGTGGCGCCACGCCGACCGCGCTTCTCGTGGCACCACGTCGACCGCGCTGCCGCCAAGCGCGCCACCCACGTCCTCGCCAAACTCGCCAAAAACGGTAACCTCCCCCCACCCAACCCCACGTCCGCTGCACCGATCCATGCTTTCCCGTACCCTCTCCGGCGCCATTACTGAGGCGGATCTGGTTGTTGCTTTCTATGCAGAGGATGTTGTCAACGTGATCGTAGAGGGCAGGGCCTTGCCGGCGTTGGTGTGCCACCTGAAGGAGCCCCCTGCCGTGGCGACGGCGCAGGAGGAGCAGCAGCCGCGACCGTTCAAGCATGAGGTCGAGAAGGGCGGTGCCTTCGCTCTCGGCCTCCTAGCCGTAAAGGTTACTTCGATTAATTTCCTGTTTGCGCTGTGGTTAAGCTTGTGCTTCCATCCCATTGCAATTGCTTAAATTATGTGGCATTTACATTAGGAATTTAGGAGCGATGCATAAACTATTCAACGTTTCCTGGCATGGAAAGTGTGAATTCGTTAATATTTGCCTTGAAGCATACTAAAGTCCATAATGAATCCATGATAGTGTTCTTAAACTGGATACATGAATGTTGTAAATCTCACACTTGTACTGATGCATATGCTAGAACATACTTCCGATAAACAATAATGTTGCACCATATCAATATTAAGATGCATTAGAATCCAGTTTCTGAAGTGTATTGACATATGCTCGATAGATTTGTATGGAGTGGAGGATTGCTATACTTGGTAAGAAATACTGAAGTCAAATGGCATAAGCTTTCACTGTTATTGAATTGTGTTACAGGGAATTTGGGATTGCATCACAGGACGCATTTTTCTCTAAATCATTGACCACTTAAATGGAAAATCACTGACATAATCTAGCTAAACAGATCCATGTATCCGATGTGGTTGGGCTGTTTTGGCATGTCTGCTTGTTTGCTTGTGTGTGTATTCTTGCCTAGATTCCTTGGAAATGGAAGTGGAAGTATCATTAGCTGCTTGACTGTACTTGTAGTTAAAAATGGCTGCTACCTCCCATCTCTTTTGACATTCTCCTATTTCTTCCTCCATTTGCACATTCACCGATGTTTCATGACTCGCTGGGAGGAGGAGAATGGCAGCAGCAAGGTGAGTCAAATCAAACTTTGTAGCATTGGAGAACAGTACTCGTTAGTTGTATTGCAACGTCAATTGGATTGGTGGGCTTTTATGCTTTCCCCTGTTTGATTGGCCCCCTCGATGATTGTAGGGAAGGAAAGGTTTTCTGATGTGCTGAAGAAATTAGAAGAAAGAAAAGGTGGTTCTTCAGGTTGATTACTGCATTTTTTGCTCTGTTAACTTTATAGCTTGTGTCTCCACCCATGGATCACTGGTTTTGAAGCCTTTGTTGTCTCTCTTTGTTGCACATGCAGTTCTTGGTGATTGTTTTATTTATTTGCTTCTACACATTTCGGAAAGGAAAAAAGAAGGTGCCTCCTGTTGAAACCCGTAAGTATCGAATTATCTATTCTCTGCTGTATTCTTTGGAAAATATCTAATATGGATTTGTTTTGTTGTATGCTGTGATTAGATGATCTGCGAAAATTTGTATAAAGACTGTTTTGGAATGTAATTAAGGTTTCATATTAGCAATAATAAAATGTAATTTTTGTCTAAATATATCTCTGTTGGAATAGATCATTAGTAGAATTGCATCATTACAGAGTTTCATTATGATGTTTCATACATAAATTATATATTCGTTCTTATGTACTCAGTAGTGCAAGTTCTATCAAAAATTTGTTTGTAGCAATTGGACCAAAGTGCTAATAAATTATGTAACTCGAAATCTATAAGTTGCATGCCATTGGTACTAATATAAAGACTGTTTTGGAATGTAATTAAAGTTTCATATTAGCAATAATAAAATGTAATTTTTGTCTAAATATATCTCTGTTGGAATAGATCATTAGTAGAATTGCATCATTACAGAGTTTCATTATGATGTTTCATACATAAATTATATATTCGTTCTTATTGTTAGGTGAAGTGCGGGGAAGTAACTCAAGGTGAGACTGCATACAATAATTTGGATATAAATAACCTTGTTTTAATACACCCCATTTCACAATTCTTATCATTTTTGAAAATTTCCTAATGAGCAGGTGTATGGCCTCAACTCTATTGCGAACTTGGTTTGTCCGTGGATCTATGACCCAGGGAATTGCCTGTTATCAGCATCGCTGCATAGATAGCTCCTTAGAGGTTACTACTATTTCCTTTATTTTCTCACTTTGCACTAAATTTGCTTTGCATAGTCGAACCCCATTCTGTCCAGAAATCCTTGTGCGTGCTGTGTTTTTTTATTCATGGTGTGGTATCTCCCATTGTTTGTAATGTTCATTATTACCACCATAAATATAATTGTAGGGCTGTAAACTTATAACATATTTTCTTATTTTTTTGGGTGATTATTAAAGATCTCCATTTCAACAGTGCAATTTTTTTTGAATTATGAATCATGCTTCTGTTGTCAGGTTTGAAATGATGTCCAACTTTGACTAAGTTTGCCTTTTGCCGTGTTCCGAAAACATACTTTTTAGGTTGCTGTTGATGGGATCTGGAAGTTATGTCCAGAATCTGGTAGGCTTGTTCAGTTCCCAGGGTTCAATGGTGAGTTTTGTTATTGAAGTGTACTAGATCAGGTTCTCTCTCTTTCCTAGCTTTTACACGAGCTAATTTTGTGCTGAAGGGGAGCTGATTAGCCCGACATATCATGAGTTTGTAACACTGTACCAGTCCCGTGAGTGGCCAGTGTCCCAAGTCTTGCAGTTTTAATGCTGACTGCATTGATGGATCCTGCCACTGCTTCCCTAGGTTTCATGGTCATGACTGCAGCAGAAGTGAGTATAAGGCTAAACACTATCCTTTAGTTTGTATTGAACCGACACCTTGGATGTGGAATTTCTTGGTTTCCCGGTTATCAAGTTTTTCAACGCTAAATTCTCTTAATTTTGTATCCCGAAAATGATTAGTGAATAGGTTGGATGTTCACGTGGAATATGTTTACAGCCAAGCAATGTCTTCAAGTAATAATTTTGGGTGAAAAAAGTGCCATGCAAATATATGTTTGACAGACCAAGGTATCGACCTTTTGATTAACTTGTTGAGACATTGAGTAGCAGACGTGCGTTGCTACGGATTTAAAAAAATAGAACATATTTGTATGCACGTTCCAACAAATTTTACCACCTGTTAGTTTTAGAACATGTAATATGATAAAATTTTCAAATCCATAGCAACGCACGGGCATCCAGCTAGTACTAGAAAATTAATTAGAAACTCTAAGATCTTTACAGCGCAGGTATACACTATCTCACTTAACAGGTATATATGTGTACCGTTTAAATTATTAGTAAACGCTGCCAAGTGAGCAATGCTTTAACTGCAATTTGGATTTACAAGTCTTGTATATTACTATTGCTTTGCTATTATTATTTGTATGGGTTCAAAGGTCGTTAGCTTGACGCGATTACTTCGGAATTTGCAGCACGGTCACTTGCCACATGGGACTACTAAATCGGACATTTCCGATACACTAAATCTATGTTTTTCAAATTTCAATCACAATTGTACATGATTTTACCCTTTAGCTAGCACTCATAGATGGAGAAATTAAAAGTGATACTCAGTTTTAGAGCCATGTTACGCTTATGGCTCCGTCCTTGTCTCATCTAAAACCAGTAACCAGAAGCCCCTAGCTTGTATATAAGAGGACCAATAACCTAGACCACAAGACGAAGCCCTCCCGCTGATTCGCACAGCATTTTTCTACTCCAACGTAGCAATACCCGCACAGGGTATTCGCAGACGAAGACCAGCCATAAGAGTGTGAGAGGAGGCAGGGCACAGGGCAGTAGGACGACACATCAAGTGTGCTGAGAGCCACATCCCGTACAAACTTCGTCTTTCCGCGCGCCTCTTCTCTGTTTCACTATGTCGAAGGACGCCTCCGACGACATCCCTGCCGCCGAGGCGCCGGCAAAGCGCGCCCCCCTCAACAAGTACGCCCTCGCCTGCGCCCTTCTCGCCTCCATGAACTCCATCCTCCTCGGCTATGGTACGTACATGCATGCACGTCCATGCGCCTCTCAGGCTCTCACTACCATAGGATACGTGCGTGCAACCATTGACAATCAGGTTCTAACAATTCTTGTCCTGTGCGTGCGCGAGCAGACGTCTCAGTGATGAGCGGTGCACAGAAATACATGAAGCAGGACTTGAAGATCACGGACACGCAGATCGAGATCGTAGCAGGCATCATCAACATCTTCTCGCTCGTCGGTTCGCTCGCGGCAGGCCGGACGTCCGACTGGCTCGGCCGGCGGTACACCATGGTCCTCGCGGCGGCCATATTCTTCGCGGGGGCCCTCATCATGGGCCTCGCCCCGAGCTACGTAATCCTCATGATCGGTCGCTTCGTGGCCGGCGTAGGCGTCGGCTACGCGCTCATGATCGCGCCGGTTTACACGGCCGAGGTCGCCCCCACCTCGGCCCGCGGCTTGCTCACGTCCTTCCCTGAGGTGTTCATCAACACCGGGGTCCTCCTCGGCTACGTCTCCAACTTCGCCTTCCACAGCCTCCCCGTTCACATCAGCTGGCGAGCCATGTTCCTCGTCGGCGCCGTGCCGCCCGTCTTCCTCGCCGTGGGCGTCCTCGCCATGCCGGAGTCGCCGCGGTGGCTCGTCATGCAGGGACGCATCGGTGACGCGCGCCGCGTCCTCCAGAAGACCTCCGACTCGCCCGCCGAGGCCGAGGAGCGGCTCGCCGACCTCAAGAACACCGTTGGCATTCCCAAAGGCGTCTCCGACGACGACGATGTCGTAGCCGTCGCCCTAAAGAATAAGGGCACCCACGGCGAGGGGGTGTGGAGGGACCTGCTGCTCCACCCGACGCCGCCCGTGCGCCGCATACTGATCGCCTGCCTTGGCCTTCAGTTCTTCCAGCAAGCCTCGGGCATAGACTCCGTCGTGTTGTACAGCCCGCGGGTGTTCGAGAAGGCTGGCCTCAAGTCGGACAAGAACTCCCTGGGAGTCACCATGGCGGTGGGCGCAAGCAAGACGCTCTTCATACTGGTCGCCACGTTCCTCCTCGACCGCGTCGGCCGGAGGCCGCTGCTCCTCACCAGCGCCGGCGGGATGGTGATCTCGCTCGTCACGGTCGCGTCGGCGCTGCACGTGATCGACCAGCGCCCGGCGGGCGAGGCGAAGCCATTGGTGGGCGTGAGCATCGCAGCAGTGCTGACGTTCGTGGCGTCGTTCTCGATCGGGATGGGCCCCATCGCTTGGGTGTACAGCTCGGAGATCTTCCCGCTGCGGCTGCGCGCGCAGGGTTGCGCGCTCGGCACGGCTATGAACCGGATCATGAGTGGGGCCATCACCATGTCCTTCATCTCGCTCTACAACGCCATCACCATTGCCGGGAGCTTCTACCTCTACGCCGGCATCGCCGCCGCCGGGTGGATGTTCATGTTCTTCTTCCTGCCGGAGACGAGGGGCAGGAGCTTGGAGGACACTGAGAAGCTCTTCGGCGGTGGCGATGGACAGGAAAAGGAAGATGAACGTGAGCATAACAAGTCCACGAAGTAGAGTAGTCACCAGTGAATAGGTACCTACTTGGCATTCAAGTGACATGCACTGTTAGTGGTCGTCTGTCTAGTCCATAAGCTTCAATAATATGTCTGCTCGTGAGTTTGAATTTTGGTGGTTAGATTTCTCAAATTGGGATGGGATGCAGTGTAATTGAATACACACTACTACAAAAGATACTATATTAGACGGCTACATCACACTGTAATTATCACAGATGGTTTTACAAGCATGACCGTATACCGTCTATGATATGCAACTATGACAGATGATTCATACGAATTACCGTCTATGGTATTTTCACATATGGTTATTAATACGAACCGTCTGTGATAATACAAAAATATCACAGAAAATTTGTATCAATAACATTCTATGGTAATTCACAGACGGATATTGATATAAACCATTTGTGATAATGGCAGACATCACTGATGGTTTATATTAATAACCGTCTGTGAAAGTTCACAGACAGTTATTAACACAAACCGCCTGTAATTGTTCCATATCATAGACAGTTTGTGGTTGGAACCGTCTGGGATACGCCACGTTATTAAATAGCCAGCATGGTCTCGACAGATCTGTCTTCATTGCGCTACATTGAAGGATGTGGTCGGCTTTGGGGAGTTTGGTGAAAATATACCACTTGTAAATCTATAACAACCCAAAATTCGGATGTTCAAAAATATAAAATTTTTAAAATCTTTTTCTTGCATTTTGCTGGTCTTCAAATTTCTACTGAATATTTATTTGAAATCTTTTGAGTTTTGTGACATGCAAATTAATATATTGAGAAATAATATCCAAATAAAAACAATAATGGTGGTAATAAAAGAAATGGAAAAATCCGAGGATCTACACACAAATTAAAATTCAAGTATTAGAGAATGAAATAAAAGTTTGAAATTCAATTTAACTACGTAAAGAAAAGCAATGGCTAAAGAAATATTAAAAACTCGCATCTAAATAATTGAACTAAGAATTCAAATTTGGAATATCATGCAAAACTCGAATTATCCACCCTTAGACTAGTTTGCAGGACTTTGTATACCTGGTACATGCAGAGGTCCAACATAAAGCCAAACGAACACAGTGGATTCACCGTGAGATACACGGAGGTGCATTTCCTCCATGACTCAAGCTACTTCGTCGTGACCTTCGAAGACTTATTCTTACTATTCAATCTCGATGAACTTGACGCCTCACTTCTACGATAATGGACACTGTAAGTGTAGTGTACAATCAAGTTCTACATTTACATAACACCGATAAATATTATAACTCATTTCTTATGTATAGATCCATGATCCAACAAGTCTGGCGATGGCAAGAACCGGTGGATTTCCTCGACACACACTTGGTCTCTAAGTAATCCATCAATGATAACAAATCCTTCGTCCTAGATTACATAATGAGGAGATTGTTTATTCACAATGACAAGGACTACATCATGATACCCTTCAACCAAGGGTAAGTGTTTTACTAGTTGCCAAACAATTTTTATTTATACTTTATACACAACATGAACTTAGCATTAATCACTATGGCGACATACATGACTAGGGGTTACTGGATTCTGATTGTGATTGTACCAAAGTGAAGCAAGATAATATACCTTAATTCCCTACTTATGAGCAACCACGACTTCACCCGTGTGCAATAAACAATTGACAAGTAAACTCATTTCCTCCATACGTAACTCTATTGTAGTCTTCCCTTCATTTGCAATGGCTGAGGCTAATTTTTTGGAATCACGTAGGTCGTTCAGCGCTTACGTTACCCAAGGAGGGAGACACAAGGAATCCAACGATACACTGCAACACAGGATGTGATTTTCGATACCCACTACAACACAATAATCTTATATCACACTTTGTTATAATGCCTCTAGAACTCACAATATCTATGTATGTAATTCTATTTTTATAGTGCCACCAGCAGCTACAGGGCAACGTATATGAATTCTACGTTTGACGCCATATGGAGGAAATCATGAACGCTAAGACGAATGATCTAGAGATTTGTCAACTTGCTAATAAATATTTTGTGATTATCAATTTACACACACACACACACACATATATATATATATGTGTGTGTGTGTGTGTGTGTGCGCGCGCGCTAATGACTTAACACTACTTCTAGCGACAGCGCGTGGAATTCGACGAAAGTGCAATTGATTTTGACAAACTCACCAAAATTCGAGGAAACCTCTTTCAATTCTTGATAGCGAAGGTCATAAACAAGACTAGAGAGTTCTACACCAGCAATGATTAGATGTTGAAATATTTGCTATAATTGTAATCACTCAATTGTGCTTAATCAAATAATTCATTCAAATGTACATCATTTAGTTGAGATCTGTGTAATGATTGTTGTGTGTTATATATGTGATCTGTTTGCTTGTTTTTAAATGGCATGGCTAACATTTCCTAAGGCTAGCCAAAAAATAGAAAATAATATAGGTATTTAAGTAGCTATTATAGACGGTTTTTAGTATTAGCCGTATGTGATATCTAAGATATCACAAACGGTTATGTTCGAGAACTATCTGTGATATATATGACATATCACAAACGGTTTTTGGTATTAGCCGTCTGTGATACTTGATATATCACAGACAGCTATATTAATAATCGCATGTGATACTTGATATATCATATACGGTTTTTTAAAAACTATCTATGTTGTAATTATCATAGATGGTTTGAGAGTTGTCTATGATAACCACATATTATCATGGACACATAAATTCAAACGGTTCAGAAACCGTCTGTGATGACAGTTCCGAACCGTCTGTGATGAGCATTTCTTTAGTAGTGACATGAGTAAAACATCCACGAAAAAAGGGGTCACTAGATGCAATAATACATGACCATCCTTAGTCCTATAGTCCTTACCGCCCTACAAAACTCTGCGATTTCTTGCAGTGCCTGGGAATGGTGGCCTGTGGGTACGATCTTGATGAAAAAAATCAAGAGGGGTTCTTTGGCAAATTTGGGACGCAATAGACTAGAGGTAGGCATTGGGCCGTGCCATGCCAGCACAGCATGGGCCCACCGTGCTTTGGGCCACGTCGTGCTATGTCGGCTCGGACTGGTCACTCTGTCGTGCCAAGCCGTGCTGGCTCGCCTCGCCTCCGGTCAAGTCCAGGCATGGCCCAAAGCCCACCGTGCCAACATTCGTGCCATGCTAGCCCAAGCCTAGCTTGAGGTAACTATACATGACGAAGGCGACGGCAACGATGGCGGTGGCCGCTGTTGTAGGGGTGGCCCCCACCTAAGCCCAGCCGGCCTGCTAGAGGAATGTAAAGCCCAGAATAGGCCATGTGTAATGACATAAGTGCCCCTAAAGGGGATACTCGGATGTAAGGGTGCAATTGTAAAAGCACTCCCCATGTGTATGTATATATGGAATACAGGCCATGGGGAAGACCCAAGCCATTACTCATCACTTTCTCCCAACTCTCCACTACCACCTCTCTCTCTCTGTTTGGTCTGTAACCACAACAGTTGGCGCCGTCCGTGGGGAGGACAGGAGCAAGCCTGAAGTCCGAAGAAGGATGGCACCTAAAAAAGCTTTGTCGGCGGCGGCGAAGGAAAAGAAGGCGGCTGGGTCGGAGCGTCGCATGGGTACCAGGGCTTCGGCATCGGCTGTTGCGGGCGCGGGCGACGACGCAGGCGCGGTGGTCGAGGACGTCGACGCTCGCGCTGCGACGACCGACCCCGCCACTGGCGCTGCGACGACCGACCCCGCCACCGGCGCGGCGACAGCCAACCCCGCCACTGGCGCTGCGACGGCCAACCCCGTCAATGGCACTGCGACGACCGACCCCGCTGGCGCGACAGCAACCAACCTCGCCGCCCTCGCCGGTAGCACGGGCCGGGCGGTTGGAGGTAGCCACGACGGAGCGACCGGCAGCTCGGGAGCTCGCGAGGCGATCGTACCCGTGCCGACCGGTCCACTGGGCGCGCCGGCGGCCCCACCCGCGCAGGCGGTGGAAAGCGCCCTGTTGGCGGCCCTCAAGGCGTTCCAGCAGGAGCTAGGGGATCTTCGTGGGGCTGTCCGAGACATATAAGAGGCTCAGAGCCAGCAAGCCGCGCCAGTGGTCACGTCAGAGCCCACGCCGGAAAGGGCGGACAGCCACGACGCCCCCACATCCAGCCGCGTGCCGCTGCGACGCGTCGATTCAGAGTCCCCGCTTTCGGCAGGACTACAGCAGGCGGCGTGGCCCGAAGACTTCAAATTCCCCAGTGTCATCGAGCCCTATAAAGGCGACACGGACCCCCGCGAGTTCGTGCGCGTGTACGAAACCGCAATCGCGGCCGCGGGCGGAGATGACACCACAAAGGCGAAGGGACTCCCCCTCGCGTTGCAAGGAGTGACGCTTTCCTAGTTTTCTACCATAGAGCCAAACTCCATCTACGCGTGGGAGCAGATCCGCGACCGCCTTCACAACAACTTTCAAGGAAATTATGTTGAGCGGGTCGACGCGGACCAGCTCTTCGCCGTGAAGCAGAAACCTTCGGAGAAGCTCCGGGACTATTTCAAACGCTTTGTGAAGATACGCTGTCAAGTCAAAGACGTTAACGAAACCACCGTTGTCAATGCAGCTATACAGGGCCTTCGCCCGGGCCCGATGGCCGAGTATAACGCACGGAAGCCAATCAAGACAGTGACGAAGCTCTTTGACAAAATGGAGGAATACGCCAGGGCGGAAGAGGACGCACGACGACGACAAGGCGACGACTCCGACACCAACCAGGCCGGTGCCTCGGCGAAAACCGAAGATCCGCCGAAGGACGGTCCTTCGAAGGGAAAACGTAAGCAGGAGTCGTCCAAGGACGCACCTGAGCGCAAGGATGCCCTGCACAAGGAGCCGTCTGATAGGCCCAAGCGCGGCCAGCAGAAGTCGCGGCGAGACCGGTACATCCTCGACATCGAAGGCGGTTCCGAAAAAAGCGCTCCCGCGGGTCGGGGCGGCCGGGGGCGCCGAGGCCGGGGACGCGGCCGTGGCCGGGGCCGCGACGATAGAGGCCGTGGGGATTATGACGACCAGCACCATGGGCTGTGGTGCGAAGTCCACGGTCGCGGCACCCACGACACGCGCACGTGCACCTCTATCGCGGCGCTCCGCCAGAGCGTCACCAGGGACAGGAACCTGGAAGCACGCCCGCCCGTGGTGGCCCACGTACAGCACCCATACGAGCCCCCATGCACATCCAGGCACAAGGGACGCAGCCCCACGAGGGTTCCCTGCGGATTCAGGCCCATGTGCAGCAGCCTCAGGAGGGCCTCCTGCAGCTACAGGCTCTGGAGGCCGCCCACCGCAGGGTTATCAATGTCATCTCCGGAGGCTCCTCGCTGGAGTTCGCCTCGGCACGGCAGCGGAAGGCCTACGTACGGAGGCTACACCACGTGGCGGCATACCCAGCGCAGACACCGCCGGACTGGGCACAGCACGAGGTCACGTTCACCCCCGCCGATGCCCAAGGCGTGGAGCTTCCTCACCAGGACCCCCTGGTCGTCCGGGTGGTAATAGCGGGATGCGATGTGGGACGTGCCCTAGTTGACGGCGGCAGCTCCGCGAACATTCTGTTCGCGGCAGCCTTCGACCAGATGGGGATCCCCCGAAGCCGCCTCAGCCCATCGGGAGTCCCGTTGCAAGGCTTCGGGGGACAACCTCTACGGGCGCTCGGCCAAATATGCCTTCAGGTCTCCTTCGGCCAGGACGACAATGAAAGGGTCGAAGATGCCATATTCGATGTCGTCGATCTCTCATACCCTTACAATGCCATACTGGGGCATCCAGTCCTGAACTCCTTCGGGGCGGTACCGCATCACGGCTATTTATGCATGAAGCTCCCGGGGCCGCGGGCCATCATTACCATTTGTGGCGACCAGGACATGGCCCGGCGCATCGAGCACGGCACCAGATATCCCCGTCGCGACGACCAACGGCTCACTTAGAATCGGCACCACAGCGCAGGGACCCACGGCGTCATCTGGGGACGGCTCGGCAAGCCCTACAGCTAGCGCAACTACTAGAGGCTCCGGCCGCGCCAGAGAAGTGGTTAGTACCTCCGCCATATGTAATCGCTTACTCGCGCAAACGGGAATGTAATAAAATTCCGTTTGTCACCAACCTGTTATCAGTGTGCAAAAATACGCGGCGAGAGCGCGCGGAGGCTTCGCCTACGCGCGTGCTCCCGAGGTATAAGCCGAAGACGCACGTTCGCGTGTGCACTCTCCGTAGCCAGGGGTACGGGTATGAGTATAAACCAAAGACGCACGTTCGCGTGTGCACTCTCCGTAGCCAGGGGTATGGGTATGAGTATAAACCAAAGACGCACGTTCGCGTGTGCACTCTCCGTAGCCAGGGGTACGGGTATGAGTATAAACCAAAGACGCACGTTCGCGTGTGCACTCTCCGTAGCCAGGGGTACGGGTATGAGTATAAACTGAAGACGCACGTTCGCGTGTGCACTCTCCGTCAAAGACACGGGTATGAGTATAAACCGAAGACGCACGTTCGCGTGTGCACTCTCCGTCGAACACACGGGCATGAGTATAAACAAAAACGTGCGGGGGGACGCCTCGGCACGCACTCTACGGGGTATAAATAAGACGCGGATGTTCTCCTTGCGCACTCTACGGAGTATAAACAAGACGCGAATCCCGCGCATGCCATGGACGTCATCTGTGCGCATACTCCCCGGAGTATAAATAAGATGTGGATGCCGATCCCACGCAATCTACGGAGTATAAATAAGACGCGGATGTTCTCCCTGCGCACTCTACGGAGTATAAACAAGACGCGAATCCCGCGCATGCCACGGACGTCATCTGTGCGCATACTCCCCGGAGTATAAATAAGACGTGGACGCCGATCCCACGCACTCTACGGAGTATAAATAAGACGCGGATGTTCTCCCTGCGCACTCTACGGAGTATAAACAAGACGCGAATCCCGCACATGCCACGGACGTCATCTGTGCGCATACTCCCCGGAGTATAAATAAGATGTGGACGCCGATCCCACGCACTCTACGGAGTATAAATAAGACGCGGATGTTCTCCCTGCGCACTCTACGGAGTATAAACAAGATGCGAATCCCGCGCATGCCACGGACGTCATCTGTGCGCATACTCCCTGGAGTATAAATAAGACGTGGACGCCGATCCCACGCACTCTACGGAGTATAAATAAGACGCGAATGTTCTCCCTGCGCACTCTACGGAGTATAAACAGGACGCGAACCCCGCGCATGCCACGGACGATGTCTGTGCGCATACTCCCCGGAGTATAAGACGCGGATGCTGTCTCTGTGCGCCAGGCAAAACACAAGCGCGGCGCGAACCTTGCGTGGCTATCAATCGCGCACCGCCTCAGAGCGTCGACGCTCGTCTTCGCACACCACGGGAAGTGTACGCAAGGCGCACTATGGGAACCGATTCCGAGAGCTGCAAGAAGTACCGACGTAGCGCACCAGAGGCTGGCCCTAGCAAGGGCGTGCACGCGGAGTACACGGCGTGCCAAGAGGCTACCCCCACCTGGGGATAGGGGGACGGAGCGCGGAGGTCCGCATTCGCACGCGCCAGTCTACGGACTTAAAAACAGGCCGTAGTGCGGAGGTGTGCCTTCGCACGCGCCAGTCTACGGACTTTAAAACAGGCCGTAGTGCGGAGGTCCGCCTTCGCACTCGCCAGTCTACTGACTTTAAAACAGGCCGTAGTGCGGAGGTCCGCCTTCGCACGCGCCAGTCTACGGACTTTAAAACAGGCCGTAGTGCGGAGGTCCGCATTCGCACGCGCCAGTCTACGGACTTTAAACAGGTCGTGGTACGGAGGTCCGCCTTCACACGCGCCAGTCTACAGACTTAAAACAGGTCGTACCGCGGGGTCCGCCTTCGCACGCGGTAGCTCTACGGAGTAATCAACACGTTTATATATTGGAAAAATTTTACAAGTACAGAGGCCCCTCAACATCTCTGGCGCTCTAAGTAGCTATTCGGTGGGCTCGTCCTTAGCACGCGCTAAGGCCGCGGTTCCGCCGTAGGAAGATTGGCCCGCCCAAAAGTTCAGTGACTCTTCGGCCCTTTGCCAGCGTCGAAGGCGCCGCCGGGTCGCAAGGTCGGACGCAAGTAGTCGGCCCCAGCAAGGAAGCTGCCGGGGACACAGGTGAAAGTCAGAATTTGTAAAGCAAGCGCGTACTTCATTTACAAAAAGGAGGGATCATTACAACGCACGCCCACCCCTAGCCACCTCGGCGTCACACCTGCGAGTTCCCGGCGCTTTCGGAGGCCTCAGCGCCACCCTCGTCGCGCCGCGGGACCCCGTCCAGAAATTGGTCGAGGCTCCCCTCTCCATAAAGTGACTTCCGGAGCTCGACCCGCACGACAGCCTCCCCGACGTAATCTCAGATCCGCTCGTGGAAGCACTTGATGGCGCGACGAGCGGCGTGGACGGCGCCGGACATTACTCCGGCCCCGCCAGGCATCTCCAGCTGAGGGTCCTCCAGCCCGGCGACGTGCGTGCAACCGCGGTGCCGTAGGAGCGCGCACACCAAGCATGACGATACGTATGCACAATAGTTGCCGAAGGTCGTCGCGGCGCCGCGCGCGATGTCGGCGGCATCTCTGATCCAGCGGAGGGTCCGAGACAGCTCCTCCGAGCCAAAGGTGCGGTCCGGCACCTTAGCCACAAGCCCTTGGAGATGGCTCTCCAGCGCTTGCATGGTATCCCATGCAATCACCGAGGCTTCGCCAAGCGTTTGGTCACACTCCGCTAGAGTTAAGGCAAGTTCGCCTTTTTCCTTTTCTAGCGAGGCGACCTGTTGCAGAAGGCCGTCCCGCTCCGCCGCAAACTCCCGCTGCGCCGCCTCCGCGGCCGACTCCCGCGCCGACGCAGCAAGCCCCTTGGCGTGCGCCTTCGCCTCAGCGCACTGTGCTTCCAGCTGGCGGACGCGGGCATCCTGGGCAGAACGCGCTCCCATGGCTTCGCGTAGCTCCTCCTCGGCGACCCGCAGCCTATCCTCAAGCGCCCTTTAGGCACGAACATAGGCCGCTTGCAAGGCCTGCCCCAGCACAAGTGTCTGCACAATACGAAGGCTTAGCACGCTCAGCATAGCCACACATTGTCATACAAGAAAATGCTTACCCTCACTCCCGACACCTCTAAGGCGTCCCCGAGATGTCCCGCCTCGTAGGCCTGCAGCGCTTGCTGACCGACGCTGGCAGCCGCGTCATCCACAATCCCGCGTCACGCCCTTAGCGTCTCCGGCGGAAGCACGAAGTCTGCTGGGCTCGGGCACACGGTAGTCGTCCCGCCGGCGGAAGGCCCCCCATGTTGCGCCGTGGGCTCCTCCTCCGGAATAAGCGACGATGCAGACGGACGCAGGTGAGCACTGCGAGGTGCAACGAAGAATGTAGGGTAGGCCAAGCCACCTTACCTTCAGTAGCAGACGGAGGGCTTCGGGGGCCCGCCCTCCTGGTCCCAGGCGGGGTAGCGGTGGCGCAAGCCCCCGCGGAAGGCGTGGTCCCGCAAGGAACAGAAGCCTCCGCGTTCGGGGCCGGCGCTGACCGTTCCTGCACGACGGACGGCGCGGCCTGGGGGGCAGAGGGGGCGTGCACCACGGGGGCTTCGATATACGCATCAGAGTCCCACAGACTCCCGATGCCCGTCGCCACGACGAATCCCCTCGACGTCCAATGGAGCTCCGGCCGCAGACACGGCCGCTTAGCCGGAGCAGGTGGCAACAACACCACTCCATGGCCGCAGGGACGGAGGGGGCCAAAGGGCTCGGCAACATGGCTTCGGCCCGTGAAGCCCTTCACCATGAGAGGCTCCTGTTGTAGGGGTGGCCCCCACCTAAGCCCAGCCGGCCTGCTAGAGGAATGTAAAGCCCAGAATAGGCCATGTGTAATGACATAAGTGCCCCTAAAGGGGATACTCAGATGTAAGGGTGCAATTGTAAAAGCACTCCCCATGTGTATGTATATATGGAATACAGGCCATGGGGAAGACCCAAGCCATTACTCATCACTTTCTCCCAACTCTCCACTACCACCTCTCTCTGTTTGGTCTGTAACCACAACAGCCGCCATCTTCATTTCTCTCGTATTGCCTCGTTAAAAACTAGTTAAAATTGAATTAGTTATGTAAAAACATAGGCATGTAAAAATTTCGAGGGGAAAGTAACAACATGCGTACAATATACTAGTCTTGTGGCGTACATGTGTGCTTGCCAAATATAGGCATATACGGAATGGGACTGTATTGTATACTGTATATTTGTATAGATACTAAGAGTCTACCGGAGAGAGTGTGAAAATGAAAAAATATACTAGCCTTGGTGTTAGGAAGGTTCTGAAGTTAGGTATTGCTATTATATCTATTAAACCTCAAATCAACAGAGTGGAAGAACAATGCAATTAGCAATAGTTGCATGCAAGAACAAAGATAGCATCATTCGGTCAAGCACCTTGTGTCTGTATATGTGTAATTAACTATAGACAGCGGAGGCAGCGGCTACCATCATCATTTCTCTCATGCCCACCTCGTTAAAAACCTAGTAAAAATTGAATTAGTTGCATAAAAATATGGACATGTAAATATTTTTGGGGAAAAGTGAAATTCCTGTGTATACACAAACATGTATATTCTAACTAGTGAAAGTATAGCCCAATAAGTTATGTATGTATGATGTATTAAGGTGTAAACCAATATTTTGTATCTATACACATATATGCATAATTTCTTTAGTTACTCGGTGCTAGGGAAAGTTTATGTGTAAGTGGCGTATAGAGTTACTGATTCTGCCTGCCTTTCGATGGAACAATAGTTTATACGATTGATACGGTCCATTACACAAGTGAAGTTCGATTAACCTTATATTTTATCCCTATGCAGAAGTATGATTGATACATATGAGTTTTTGGAATATTTGGTCAGTAATTTATGACAAAGTTCTAGACCAATCTTAATGGGTTTCTAAAATTTTGATGCGACTAATCATTGAATTGGGTATTTAAATGAGCATTTGAATAATCTAATAGAAATATATTTATTTAATTGGTGGTCGCTAATTCCCCCTTTCGGTCTACTAATGACATGCTATCTAGCTTTTAATAACGTGTCGGCTTGCTCCTAAAATTTCGCAAGTCAGTGTTAGCCAGATTTTATAGAATATACTCTTAGCCTGCATTTTCAAAATCTAGTTTGTAATTTTAAATTTAATTTTCTCCCTTTTCCCTTTTTCTTTTCTCCTCTATCCTTTTTCTTCCACTCGGCCAACCCATCGGCCACTCACCTCTCCATTTCCCCTTTTCCTCATCCTCTCCTCCCGATCTGGATCTCAGGCTTCTGGCGCACCCACCCCTCATGCCGCTAGCACCCAGCCACACCTTTCACCTCCCCATCCGTGCCATCGTCCACCCTGGCAACCCCCTATGCGTCATCGCCCTCCTCCCCTGGCCGCCTCCTGCCATCCCGGTCGCGCCCCCCGGTCAACCCCGCACCCGCCGCCCGCCTCCATCCCGCTGCCGGCCATGCCCTTCGCCTCCCCACCTAGGCCGCCATCCACCCGGTGACCCCCTCCACACCATCGCCCTCCTCCCCGGCCGCCTCCTGCCACCCCGGCCACACCTCCCCCGATGACCCCCTCTGTGCCATCGTCCGGGCCTCCGGAGGTGGAGGGAGGTCGCCGCCATCATCTGGGGGTGGGGGGAGGTCCTCGCCGTCGTACAGTGGTGGGGCCGGCTACACGCGTTCACGGTGTCGACGCTAGAGTACACATGGGAGCCCGGGACGTGTTCTTCGGACTCCGCCCTCTGCGACCTCGCGTGATCGTTCAACGATTGATAGTACATGGCTCCGGTATACTCCTTCCCCTCTACTCCCTTTCTCTCTGCTCTATGATAGCTTGTGGGGATAACCATGAGATAGATGGCGACAAGAGGCGCGGTTGAGGCCAAGGTGGCCGTCAACGTGCCATTCTCACTGGGCTGGGCCAGCCTGAGCACGGCACGATGTGCCATGCCGTGCCGCCCGTCGGGCCGACTTTCTAGGCCCAGTCCACCATTTGTACTATGCTAGTATGGCCCGCTACGTGACATGTCCGTGCCAGGCCAGCCGGGTCTTGGGCTGGCATGAATAAGTCCGACCCGATTCCTAGCTCTATGAGAGAACATGCTAAGAAGTTTGTGATATAAACTATTGTCGATTGTGCCAATTTGATGCGTTGATTACGAGTAAACATATGTACAAAGTAGCTTGTCATGTCCTGGCCGTGCGTCTCTGCCATATTTATATGTTAGCCGCCAGCCGTTTGAACCTTCTTGGTGGTTTGAATAGCGAGGCAGAAATGACATGTTCTTCCCTATTTATTGGACTGTTATACAGCTCGGTTCACAAATTATGATGGGTGATGAGGCAAAATTATTCCCTGGCCTTGTTACGCGATGGTTGGTTTTTGATCAGGAGGGGGAGCCACACGCCCACAAGCGACAAGGCAGACCTGCCGGCCGGCCGGCCCGCGAACACAACTCCGCAGAACAGCAGGGAGGGGCAGCCTTCGTGAATCGTGACTTCCTCACGCCCTCTGGCATGACAGACAACAGTGCACACTGCACAGCCCAAACTGAACATTTCGGCCTAGCCTGCCGGAGGGAAGTTCGCGGGGGCAGACCGCTGGGCTGAATTCTCGACCGCTCCTTGTGGCAGTTCGTGGGGCCAGCAGCAAGACGAGAAAACCACCGCGCTCATGCGGTGCAGCGGGGGGCAAAGACTCAGCAGAGCAGGCAGGCAAACGGCTACGGGATGGGTCAGCCAGTCCACACGATGATGCACAGGCTAAGCGCGCGGTCGGCCCAGCCGCTCTCTACCGTACCATCACCACAAGATACTAACCTCATTGGATACGTGATAGAGTATCGCCACGGTCATTATGCGGTATTAACGTGCCATGTGCCGGGCCATGACTAATATTGCATGGTGATCATATAGCACTCTGTCACATATTGACCCGAGTTTAATGCCATAGTGACTGTACGGTAAAAGTATTGTTTTTGTAAACTTCGTATGATAAGTAATATTTTTATTAATCTCACATTAAATAGGACTATTTCAGCCCAAAAAACTCGGTGATGCAGTGACCAGTGAGGCACTAGTGCAGCAACCCTTTTGTTAGTTTTCTCGTCTCGATCAAGCTGGGATATGCATTGTGAGCAAAGTACGGCCAATTGCTGTTCTGCGTTGCCCTTTTTCTCGAGTCACATGGTGGTTTATCCAATCATGTTTTACTATTAACAACAAGAGAATCTGCACTTCTTTGAATCGGAATATTCAATTTCAAACGCCAAGTACATGGATGAAGTTTTTTTTATACTTTTTCTGTCTACAAATATAGGTCGTTGTGGGTTCCGTATGGTCAAGGTTTGACCATTAATATATGTTAACGTATATAGATTGACTACATAAAAATAATACTATTGGATTGGTTTTGCAAAATTCTTCTATAATATATATTTTTATTATTTTTGCTAGTATATTATAATAATAAATCTTAGTCAATGTCTTATATTAGAGACCATAAAAAAAATAAAAAAAATGACCTATATTTGTGAATGGAGGGAGTAAGACTTAAGTATATGTTCGTTTAGAATCAGCGTAAGTAGTAGCATGCAACCCTGGGCACACTTGGACACAGTCTTGATGGCAAAGATTGCAAATGCACTGCAGTTATGAAGGACCATATGAGAAAATCCTGAAATATATTGTGATGAAACATTGTCAATTGAGAAGGTTAGAATTTTGAATTTGCAAATTATCGGAATTTTATAGAAGTCGGCAAACAAGCCGGTTTAACCGGCCAAAGGGGGAGGTCAAATTGGATGCTCCCAACGGTCTGACCAGAGGCCAATACCGGTCAAACCGTCCAGTCAGACCAGTTCTAGCTTCTGAGCTCTCGACAGAGTATTTGGCTTTTGGGGCTTTCGAATCTCGCGATGAGTTTTGTCGACCTAGCTCAGGGTTTATATGTTGCATGATGTATATTACAGCTTACGTGAGTTAAGCTGTGAATAACTTATATCCAAAAATGATTTCTTTATCATTAGATGTGCAGGCTTGTTTAGAGTCAACCATGATCAATGATGAGAATTAGGACTACACTTATGGAGGAGCTGAGACCCAGAACGATTAAGAATGCATGGTGAGATGGCTGAGCTCAAATATGGCACGAAAAAGACAGGAAATGTTGAAGAGAAGTTTGAGTGTTGGGTTGCAGCATATGGCTTGGTTGGTCCAAATGAGACGTGGTCCGGTGAAATTGGAATAGGGGAGACTTGCCGACGTGTGGCAAACTAGTGGTACACCTGCACGTGGTAAGCATGATGATTCCTTGTAATAGAAGATAAAGAATGGATCAAGAAATGATATTTTGGTAGTTTGACCAAAATACTAGAAACTACATTGCAAGAAACCGTGGTGCTTGAGCGGCGCTTGGGAGATCGGTTTAGGTCAAAGAGAAGCTGAGAATATCAAGTTGGATCAAACCTAAGGCTTAGCAAATTCAGGGTTATGCACGCTTTAAGTATGGTGTATGAGTTAAAATCCATGTATAGGGGATTATTGGGTTTTTTCCTTATGTGCTAAGTGGATAGTATCCACTAAAGGTTAGATATATGCTAGTTGCTCTATCTATTTAACCGGTTAAGATGGAGACTTGCTAGTTAACCATCCAACTATTCTATCTAGGCATTGAGACCAAGTGTTCTAAGATTAGGGTTTGAGAGAAGTTGAGTGCTGTGGTGTACTCTCTTGTTCTCCATATGAAGTGGTTGTAAAACCTTCATCATCAAGTAGCAATATATAAATCTTTGTTCATCTTTCATGGATTTATCTTGTGTTGATTGATTTGCTATTGATTTGTTTGGTTTTGCTCTTCCCTCTTTCCTTCTTGATGTTGCTATGCCAATGATATATAAGAGATGAAGATGACCCCTGGAAATTAATCCCCATACATCTAGCCACTTGGTTTGCAAGTTCTTGAAGAAACTCGTTTTTACGTAGATTTGACCATCTCAAATGATTTCTTGATTCAAGTGTTTTTGCCTCGATTTGTTTGGTGTTCTTGCTTGTTGTGACATGTGGGAATACATGTAGAGCCATCTTCTACCCACGAGCAAGTCATTCACCATTTTCGATTTTAGCCCGATTTTGGTACAATATTGTTTAATCTTAGAAAAAGTTTGAGATTTGATATGGATTTTTGCAATTTTTGGTTGAAATAGGTTTCTGAGATCTTAACTAAGGTGTGTGCAAAATTTTATATTATTTGGACTTATATTTTTGAAACTGCACTAAATTTGGATCGCTTTAGGTTGAAATTGCAGTCAGACCACTGTTCATGGTCCAACCGGTCAGACCGACTTGACATCGGCTGTCAGACCACCAGGCGGTCAGATTGGCCTAGGAAGCCGGTCAAACCGCAAGGGTTAGCATTTTTCCAGAGCTTGATATCTTAAGCAATTTAATTTAGGTTTTGGTAGTTGATTCTAATATCTATAACTCTGTAGTTATTTGAGTAAAAGATAAACTATATACAAGGAATTTAGATGGTACTATTCACGCACTGTTGCCTTATGATCTTACAAACTGATAAATAGAATACACGTCACACAAATAGTGAGTAAACAGTAACACTTTTCCACGGAAGATGTGCTCGCTGGATAAAGTTTGTTGCCATGTTAGTTGAAATACTTTTCACATATACTGTAACTTGCTCTAATTAAATGTGCAGATTGCCGGATGAAAGAACCCTAAATCTAATACCCTAGTTAAGTAAGTAATTAGCGGGTAAATAAATTAAGTATTGCATTTCATCAAGCATTATTACAAATAGGATTACAAATTGAATGGCATTGTTGGGCATTGCATTCATAATAGTAAATTACATCATTCTCATTACAAGCATATTGTACAAATTAAAAGTAAAACTCCGGCGTTGAGGTCTTCGGCGAAGGAGCCCACGTGCATTTCATCGTTCTTCGCCTGCAATTAGAATTTTCCGTTAGTACCAAACCCAACCTATTTTCTTGCGTAATTAGAGAATTAGATAATTAACAATCCAAGGGAGAATAAAGAAAATAAATAAAGTTGCCGTCAGTGCCCCTGGGCTGCTAGGGCCAATTCGAGAACGTCTTAGAGACTCCCCAGACCGTCCTGGGCCGGTCGGCACCTCTCGTCTCGGTGGGCGTCATCATTCAGCAAACTTTAGAAAATAAAAGCCCACAACCCTTACCTTAGCCCAAAGCCCATTGCATTTCAGCCCATTTCATTTTAGCCCACAAGAGTAAGTCATGCATTTCAGCCCATAAAAGCCCACGAATGCAATTATTGCATTTTAGCCCACAAGTCCAAGCCCACATTGAATTCCAGCCAGCCCATTTCAGCAGCACAGTGCACCAAACCCCCTCCAGACCGAAGGTCCTCCAGCACAGTATAGCAAGACTCAGAAGGAGATAAACACAAGGACAGCCAGCTGCAGACAGCAAGAGCCAGCTCTAGAGAGAGAGACCAAGAAACACCTCCCCTAGCAGCTCAATACCCCCCCCCCCATACATTGCATTTGCCCCAAGCTCACCAGGGGATAAGCACAACCAAGCGCAAAGACTGGCCACAACCGAAACCACCAGAGCCCCCCATTCCAGCAGAGAGAGTATAGCACCTTCGGCCAGAGGCCAGAAGGTGAGGGTTTGAGCCATAGTAGCAATCGGCAGAAGGAAGGCCAAAGAAGGAGGAGGACAAGCCGGGACCATCGAGGACAAGGAGGCAAGGAGCGAGTCAACCGGGACCACCCCAACACTCAAGCAACTCATATCCAGCAAAAGCAACAAGCACGCCTTCTTCCCCGACAGCGACAACGTGCCAACAACAGTGGTCCCCATCAACCCTTGCACTTTCCTTCTTCAGCCCGACAGCCCAACAAGTAGGTTTCTACCTTCTCTTTTACCTTTGTTCTTTCCTCTTTGGAATCATCCGAGCCAAACCACACCGAGGACACAGCCACAACCCACAAACATTTCCCACAACCACCATAACTCAGAACCTTAAGCACATCATCGATTGCGGTAGTATAGAGCCGAGTATAAAGGAGTAAAAAGAGGGAATAAAATGTATGTAAAATACTTAGGAGAGGAAGGGTAGCACCGGGTTCTTCTCATTTTAGTTCACCACCTCAGTCTAGCACAGTGGCCGACAATCACCATGGGAGGAAACCCAAGAACCCTGCAAAACCACCGCAAGCTAGTGAGGTATACTCTCAAATCCCCATAGCAAAAACCAGTAAAAGTAGATCCACCATGGAAGGCCTGATTTAGACCGGATCCGCCCAAATCCGAGCCAAAGAGGAGGCGGCGCGGTGTGGAGAAGTCAGGAGAAGGGCGGTGGAGCGCCGTAGGGAGAGGAGGCGAGGCGCCACGGCTGAGAGAGGAGGCGAGGCGCCATGGCCGAGAGAGGGGCGCAGCGCGGTGAGGCGACGGAGAACCGGAGGCGAGGCGGCATGGTGAGGCCTGGCGGCGCGGTAAGAGGAGGCGGCGAGGCGGCGCTGCGAGAAGGCGAGGCGTCGGTGAGCGGCGACCGGGAGGTAGGAGAAGACGAGGCGCAGGGAGGTGAGAAGGCGTGAGAGGTGGCAGTGGATTCGCTGGGAATGGGAAGAGGTAGGAAGAGGGAGGCGGAGGCGGATAAAAAGAGGAAGGGGGCAGTGGTGTAAAGGAAAAAGAGGAGAAGAGCTGCTGCTACCTGCTGTTTGGGCCGAGCCATACACGCGTGAACCAGTAGATCGGCCAAACCGTCTGCATGCTTAAGTTCCGAAGCCAAGTAGATTTCTTAAGGCTAGATTTTGGGAAATATAGTGGTATTTTTTCTTGTTGTGTTATTTCTTGCTATAATTGTTAGGAAATAAACCTTGTTAAGAACTCCATAAGCATAGATATGAGATTTCCCAGCTAAAAATAAATTAAGAGAGAGAGGGGGGTATTTATCTATTTATTTCGTTCTTTCCTAAAATTAGCAATTGTAAATATTTAGTTGTAAAATAGCGTTAAAATTGCAGAATTTGAGCCAGCGTCACTCGAGAAAGCAAACCCGATTTCTATCAGTTCTGATTTACCCCGCGTCTCAGGCAAGCTTATTCTTCGATCATGCACGTAGCTATGTTAAAAATATGTGTATTTCCCACAATATTAATAATCCTAGTTAAATGCATGAAAATCATTGTTTTAAAAAGAAATCAGAGAATGAAGATGTTATGATGTTATGATAAGTGAGATGAGAAAAGAAAAGAGGAGAAAAAGAAAGAGAAAAAAAAAAGAATGAAATGCTCAGTTGTGGTACTGCTGAGATGAGCAGCAGGCCCACAAGCAGAGATGTATTTGGTGGGTAAAGAGGTTCAGGGAAAGGATGCAGAGAGGCTAGGCAGACCTCTTTACATAGGGCTATGATGTAAGGACTTGCCCCATTTTCACTCGGATAGGGGGCCGTATTTACCGTGCCAACCTATTTCCCGTTTTGGACGGGCAGAAAATAGTATCCTATTACGTTAACCAATCCACCACATTGGGTAAGTACTTAGGTGTGAGTAAGAGATGGATGAAGCTCCGAACCAGTAACGCAAGTCTGGAAGTGAGTAAGTCCCAGACGCTATATGCGTTAGGTGGAGTGTTGGGCCGGGAGCCGGTCCAAACCAAACACTATTGAAAGTCGGTGGAGCCCAAGTGAGCGACTTGGTACACCGATGGATAATAGATGGGCTGGTGGATGAATTAACGTAAGCGGAGAAAAGTTCTGTACTCTGAACTGGATTCCATACCTAAGGCAGTGTGGAAGAGCCTAACTAAGAAGGTTCAGAGCAGCTTTGGGTACAGTGGTACAAGCCTACGCGGTGCTGATAAAATCATGAATTAATGCCAGTTCACTGGAATGTGGACTACGGTGATCGCTAGGGATCGTACCTTACTGGGTGAAAAATAGAAATTTTTTGGAAATTAAAAAATGCAAGACTGAATATTTCCATTAGAATAATTTCAGAATAAAGGAGACTAGAATTTGGACTAAGGACATGAGATCATAAATCTACAGTATTTATGTTATTGTTCCGATGCGTAACTCTGGTAAAGGTTTACCATTTGCCGGAGCAGTGTTCTACTGATCAGGTAAATAGTAATCCGTTTGTCCCATGTGGTTATCCGGATAGATAATAATGCTTGGGGCGTCACACCAGACTTGTCGTACCTCAAAACCACTAGCTACGGTACGCTCCCTTGAAAACTAAATTACATAAATCTTAAAGCAACATAGCTAAAAAGTAGAAGTAGCGAAATCATGCTCCCAAATTTCAGGGAAGGACGATGAGAGTCCACCGTTCAATTTGAACGTCAGCGGCTGTCTCGCACCAAACAATTTTAGCTTTTGATTTTTGACTTTTGATATATTTAAGTTAGAAGTCACGTGAAACGTATCGGCTTTTAGTTTTAGATTTGTTTTGATATTTTCGGTTTTTTGTCTTATTTCTTTGTATTTTTTTCTTCTGGCGAGGATGTGGCGGTACTGCTTGATCTTCTGGTGCTGGTCGGCAATCGCCGCCGCACTCGCGAGGGCGCTGTCAATGGCTTCGTCCGCCTCCGCTGCTGCTGGTAGCCAGAGGGTTTGGGGGTTGTCGCCGGCTTCGGAGATGGAGGCATTAGGATTTTGGCGTTTGATCTGCGGAGAAGAGAAGAAAAGCTCTAGGATTCGGTTTAAAGCATCAGCTGGCTTGGCTATATTCGGCCGGAGAGTAAGACGACGGACCATCTTACCATATGAGCTTTACATTTGCGGGACCTCGGTCCTTAATTTTTTTCTAAATGTGGCCTGCTTAAGCCCATTTTAGATGACCAGGACCGGGTCCCGGGCCATGCAAACTGGGCCATATTAGCAAAAGTTTGTTTTTTCTTTTAAGGCACTATTTTTTGAGACGGAACATTGATATCTATCTATTATTTATATGCATATTAAAAATGTACAGCTGCTAGGAAAAAGAGAAGTATGTTAGAAAGAAATTCTAAAAAACATCCTAAACTAGTGGACCTGAATTTTAATGGCTTAGATTCAATAGTTAGTTTGGATATATATTAATTTTAGAAAAAATGTAGTACTATGTTTAATTCAAATGTTAAGGGTGTAAATTTCCTCGATGAACTCACCTCTAAATCCTCTCTTCCACACAAGAGATCTCAAAATAAAATTTGCTAATTAAATATGAAATAAAATATTTCAAACTCAAATTTAGATCACGGGCGGAGCTATGTGATTGGGCCCGGTGTCACAGGACACCGGGTCCAAAATTTTTTTCTACAGGTATTAATATCTCTATTCCATACGTGAACCCCTAATCTAAACTTAGTGCACCCGGTATTTTTTTGAAGCCAAACAAAAGGAATACTAGCAACCTAAATTTTTAGTAGCTAGCAGTAGTCCATGAGGAGTCTTCACTGTCCCACAACACACGAGGTCACTGCAACACCCAGCCCAAGAGAGAGGATCGCAATAGGTCATGGTGTCTATTTGATCAATCATGAAGCATGTCACTTCGCACAACTCTCTACACCTGTTCATCTCATAAAGTCATGCAGAAGATGTGCATCACGCCCGCTACAGCCACACCCAATCAGGCAGCAAATATTCACAAGAAAACGTGAGAAATCGATGCCACCGGTGGCCCTCGTTTGCCATCTGGCTACAGTGCCGCTTGGCCCTTGTTCCCATCTTGAATTGTTGAACATACAAATATCTAATTGACCTTTTCAATTATTTGATGATTATTCCATAAATGATAGACTTATTTGTTATGTGGAAAAAATAAGAATTATAGAAAATTACCAATGATATTGTGGTTCATCGCTTTATGAATTTGAAAGAACACAAATACTAAAAAGTAATGTTTTTACTTATATTTGATCATTCTTTTTTTTTACTTAAAAACTTTTTCTTTTTTATAGGCCAATGAGATCGGATGATGTATTTTACTAATGCTGAACAACTTTTTGTATGTGATTTTGTACTTAGTTAATTCAGTTTGCTGCAACTAACCAATATTATTATCAGGTTTATTTATTTTGGTAAGTATTTCGATCGTTACTTCTTTATTATCATATACTGCTATCGATCATATTGAAGTATTGATGCTAAAAATTATCGGACATATTACTATTAGGCATAATATTGATTGAAAATTATATATATTGTTATATATATGATGAAGTGGTGAACCCCGGTTATTTTTGTTCTAGTTCCGCCCCTGATTTAGATTGTAAAATAAAAGTTTTAAATTTAGGCTTTGTGAAGTTATAATATACTACACCAAACCACGCAATCACGCGGAACAATAGGCTAGTTCCGTTAACTCTGCGTGTATGGCTAAAAATCGCCAGCAACCGCGCTAGACACAAACTGGCTAAAGTTCTTTTTTTTTTCTTTCGAAGCACAATTAGTACAGGGTAGACGAGGGAAAATTCTAACGAGACTTCTTCTGTTAGCCGGCGGTAGCAGTCTCAACTTTCATCACCTGTTCCGACTGCGCACCACTCATCCCTTCCGATGATAACGACTTTTTTCTCTCTCTCTCTCCGAGGTTCCTCCTAATGGCAAGATCTGCAATTGGCGACGAGGTGGCGATGGTGCTAGCTACCTGTATGTCCGGAGGCGTGGTGCATTGGACCTTAGGGTAGCTGGCGACAAGGAAAACAATGAAAGTAATTGGGGAGAGGAATGGTGCATCGACTGGGTGACCGGTTGTAGCATGGAAGACGGAGACTGCACCAACAGGTAAAGCGAAAGCGGATGAGTTGGCGAGGATGGAGCGAAAGCGACTGCGGTGTCGCCAATTTGGGGAGACGGAGCCAACCGTGTGGACTTTGATTGGGTGCCCTCTTTGTAATGGGTCAGAGACGGCATGTATTTTATGCTGATGGTTAGTAGGTGTTTTCAAGAAATTGATGAAACTAAACTGTCTCATACGGAGCGAGCTGTGCGTAGATCTATCAAAGTGGCATGGTGGACCTTTACCGTCTATCATATCAGAGGCGAAATCAGGTCTCAGATTAGATGGCTTATAGTCCGAGGTTTGAAAACTAAAACTCATAGAAAAAGTAACTTAGGTGTAAAAGTTTAGGAACGAAAACTCAACATAACCTAAAACTAGCTGTTCTAACTCGAGACTTGGACTGAGCCTGATTCCGCTTGTGCCGCCTATATTGTACAACAATCAAGATTCCACGAAGCATAGACGGGGAGAAGGATGGGGCTTCAAAAGTGGAAATCTGTCTAGAATACAATCTGGAATCCATCATCGAACCTCGCGGTAGTAGCATTGCCCTGATTAGCAAACCCTTCTTCATAGCAGTGCTCTAGTACTAGTAGCAACAGTGCCGTATTTTTCAACGAGACCGATGCTACGGCCATCTAGCAGTTAATTCCCACTTCGGGGTGTACCACCCTGCGCAGCAAAGAGAGAAATCCGACACACCCACCACCACCACCTTTACACCTGGTGCCGCCCCGCCCGCCCCTCCCTGCGCATAATTTCTCGCCCCCGATAAAAGCTGCACGCTTCCTCCCAGCCCAACGTGAAAACACATAAATGCGCATGCAGCCGTACGGCCAGCAGCCCAGCACTCGCTTCGCTCCGCACTCAGCAGCAGCCGGCGATTACTCCTCCGTCCAATCACCTCGCCAACGAGTTTAATGCGCGCCCATCCGTCAGATCAGACCAGCGGGCAGCGGCCGCCGTGGCATGGCGCTGCAGCTCGCGGTCGCCACCCGACCGCGCGTGGGTCCGCCCCCGTGCGCGCGCAGGTGAAAGCGGCAACTCCTTGCGTGCGTAGGCGCAGAGAAACCTCGGGAGGCTAGAGTGTGCCCCGGCGCCAACGACAGCGTCACAGCAGGCAGGGATCGAATTCAAGTGCCCGCTGCGCGGCGTACGCACAATATCAGAAGCAGAACGAAGAATAGTAACCATATCTCCTGCAGTGGAGAACAGTACCCACCATCGATCGCTCGACCAGACGATCGGTCAGGATCTACGCAGCACCCAGCATCTAGTTAAGCCTCCAGTGTTGAATAAGGATACGATGATGACATCCCCTTGGGTTCCACACCTTCGACTACAACAATCTCCTCCGCACGCTCCTCAACGCTGACCTTATTGGGTTCCACACCTTCGACTACACAACCACTTTCTCTCCACCTGCTCCCGCCACCTCAGCTTCTCCTACTGCTCCCGCAACAGTCGCATTGGCATCAGATACAACAGCCAGACCGTGTTGATAAAGATCCTATACGGCTTTGACAAGGATCGAATCTGCGCTTTGCGCCGCGATGGAGTCGCCGGAGGGCGTCGAGTGCTACGTCGTCAGCGTTTCGCGACAGACTCAACTGCATACTCTACTTCTACACAATGGAGGTCGCTGGAACTAGTGCAGGAGGCCGACACAGAGGAGAATAATGGTAGGGAAAGAGGAGGACGCAAGGGCAGTGATGGAAGTGGAGCTTGTGGTAGCACCATCGGTAGCGACGGAGCGTATGGTGACGCCGTCGAGGCAAAGGCAGAGCTTGTGGTGGCGCCCGTGGGTAGCGGTGGAGTACGGGGTGGCACTGCAACCTGGTAGCGGATTGCGTGGCATGGTGGCGTGGCACGGCGACCAAGCGCCCCCTCTCTCAAAAGCTCAGGTGTGTCTAGATATTACTGGGATGTTTTTTTTAACTATCATCTAAATTTGTGACCCTTAGATTAGACATCAAGGAGCATTTGTTTTTTAAGGGGAAAGATTTTTTTAAGGAGGTGGTAGAATTCAAGAAAGAGGAGAGGGAATTTATGGTCATTGGATCTCTAATCTAAGGGCCTATTTGGTAGAGCTTCACCAGCTCCAGATCCACTCAGATCCACCAGATCCACCGTGGAGCAGCTCCACCGTGAATCTGGGTTTCATCCAAAGTGTTTGGTACAGCTCCAGCGCTTCTCTCTATCTCACTGCCAAACTGGGCCCACGCGTCAAGAGGCATAATAAAAAAATGCAAAAAAAAAGCCACGAGCTTCTTCTTCTTCCTCCCGACGAGCTCGCACGCAGGAGGGCAGAAGCTCGCGGCCACGGCCGGGCGAGGCCGGCGGGGCGCGGGGCGCGGCCGGCGGCTCGGCGCGGCGGCGGTGCTCCTCGGTGCGGCCAAGCGCGGCCGGCGGGGCATGTTTCTTCTTCCTCGGTTCGCACGGGAACCGTGCGGCATGCGGCGACGGCCACGGCCGAGCGCGGGCACGCGGCCGGGCACGGCGGCCACGGCAGTCAGGCGTGGGCACGCGGCCACGGCCGGGCGCGGGCACGCGGCCACGGCGCAGGCTGGGGGCGGCCGGGGGTGGACATGATGGTCGGCCGCGGTGGCTGGGGGCGGCTTGCCGGCCGCAGTGGAGGCGAGGACGGTCGCGATGGGGACGACGGACACAGTACGGGCGAGGAAGAAGCGAAATAGAACAAAACGAACCGTTTTTTTGTGTAATCAGTGGCATGGTGGGTAATTTTCCCCAACTCCATCAAACTTGAGTTTGGTGGAGCACCCCTTGAGGTGCTCCATGGATTTGGTGGATCTGGAGGCAGATCCACTGTTTTCGTGGAGCAGATCCATCGTGGAGCTGCTGGAGCTAGAAGTGTTTGGCTGGTAAAATTGAATCTAGATCTGTTTTTCGTGGATCTGGAACTGATGGAGCTCTGCCAAACAGGCCCTAACAGTTCTAAATATGAATGATAGTTATAAAAAAACATCCAGATAATATTTAACAAAACCCCTCTCAAAACTGCTTACAGGAGTCGGAAGCTGTTTTAAACGGACTCTCTGCTTATGGCTTCCGTTGAACATTAGTGACTGCCGTAATTAACTGCAGGAGATTGCACGAGTTAACCACCATGACCGGGCATGATTACAGGAGGAACCGTAACGTAAGTTGAAAACTCTCCGGCCGGTGGTCGTTGACTCGCTTGCCACTTGTCCGATCGGTGGGGTCGATCTCAACGGTTGGAACCAAAAGGATGGCCAAAATGGCATGAAAAATCCATCCTGGTGAAGCTAATCCTCTGTGAGAAGAGACATCAGAAACTTCCACGATGGTTCACGTAACATCTAGCTAATACGTTCAATACTAAACCTTCGTTACGTGGTTTACGTAACATGAACATCGAGTGCTTTCCAAGATTCATGACGTTATTTATGGTGCAATAAAAAAATAGAATCCTGCTTGTTGGTTGCTCGCTTACAAATCAAACACTTAAAATATACAGATGGCGACAAAGTTGGTTTGCACCACGACATAGGCGAAAATTTCAACAACCGCACGTACTGTTCTCATTGGTTTCTACCACTGACATGTGGATCATTTACATGTTCGGTCCCACACATCAGTGTCAAACTGTGGTACGAAGGATTATATATTTGTACCAAGGGACAGCAACGGTTATGATAAGGGATTATGATAAACTAATCGACCGGACCCACCAGGGGTTGAGTGAACTAAACCATTTAGAATCCAGTGGAGGAGGCTGACGGGCTGGCGAGGTGCCGAGGAGGCACCAGATAATGCTAGTTGCTTAGGCCTTGCTTCAAAGGGTTTTAATTTTTAATTTTTTTTACTTTTGATTTATTTAAATCAAAAGACACTTAAAATATGTTAGCTTTTAATTTTAATATTTTGGTTTTTCTGCTTTTTGTCTTTTTCTTATTAATTTGTATTGTCCGTGACGATATAATACCTTTTCTTATCTTTTAAATTTTTATTTTAATTGAATGACTTAGAAAAAGTTAATAGCTATGTACAATTTTAACAAAAAAACCAATAATTACAGCCAAAAATTTAAGTTCTTCGGAGCGCCCCTAGTCAATGGGTGTGATAATGATAAAGGCCTGGAAGAAGAAACCCATGCCGGTATTTTGTAGTATCCGTCAGCCCCTGTCATCTGAAACAGCTTTATAGCATGTACCAAGGGGTGCGTTTTTCAAATGTACTACGAGCGACTCATGTTTTAAAATCCAGGACGATGTTACGTTCGATTTGTTTTGGTGTCAAATGGTGAGACCACCCTGCCATGTGGTTCTAATTACATGCCAGCCCAGCAAAACACCTGGAATCGTAATGTAAGGGCCTCATCGTAGTCCGTCCATACGTCTCCCCAAACGTTGTAAAACTAGGCGCGAAATCAAATATGTTTCCATTCTACTGCAACTTTCGGGTCGGAAAGCATGAATTTCACGGAAATTTTGTAGTAATTCCTATGAAATAGAGAAAAACATGTGTGTTCCTCGATCGAATAGTTTAGGTGGTGATCGGTTCGGCTGAAAAGCTCGTGGCTTATGGCTGAAAACACTGTAGCTGGCTGAAAAAACACTATAGCTGACAGAGGCTTATTTAACATAATTAAATTTAAAAAAAATCTAAAAATAAAAAACTATGTTAGCCCATTACGTATAATACAAACAAATACGGGAAAAAAAGAACCGGCAAAAAAGCTCAACAAAAAGCCAAAAGTTCAGAAAAAGACGAAACTTATGAATAGTGAAAAATAAGCCAGAAGCCGAAGCCGAGTTGATCAGGGCGGTCCAATCATTAAGAGTTCATATCGTACTAATTAACTTCAAATAAATAGCTGAATATCGTCTAATGCAACTTACAAGTATTCTCCACAAACTGTTCATATGAATCTCCCAAAAAGAAAGTGACGCTATAACATGAAGAAAAAGAATTAGAGAGTTTAACAGAAAAGTTGCACCTTTCACAAGTCACTTCCTGCTTTGCTTTGCTTTGCTTTGCTTTGCTTTCTTTTAGCTCTGGACACCGAAAGTTACGTACAAATACGAAGTGCTTGCGTTACCCAAATGACAATTATTGATGAAAAGGAAAGCTTTCTTTGCTTGCAAGAGAAAGGTAGATACAAGTATTTTTTTTAACATAGTCATAAACTGTAGCCAACCAAGCAGACGAAAGATTTATGCATGAGACGGGGCGGTTTCTTCCTTCCCCGATGCATTTCAGCGTCATCAAATATGCAAGAACTAAAAATGCAATTGCCTAAGTATTTGCTGTCTTCACGTGTTTCAGAAAACCTCACAATGTTTTTATTCCGTTGCTAACATCACACTATCCTATAGTCCTTTTACAGAATCAGGCATATAATATACTATGCAAAATTAGGCATATAATATACCGTATAGTTTGTGGTTGCAAAATTAGGTGCTGTGCATGTTCATGCTTTGCAGACTGAAGAAAAGATGTACATCAAGGCACACCAGTCTTTTCCTTTTGCCAAAGAGGCCAAAGAGGGTGTAAGCAATTGTTTGCTTCTGTTTACAATTTGCTTCTGGCGATCTATCCATTTACAATTGAAAGGTCCTTTTTCCTGAGTTCTACTTTCTGGTGGATGCGATCGCTAAGTACATAGTTCTATTTTAAAACCGTGCAACACAAGCAAAAAAAGAAGGAATCTTCATTGGTCGGTATAAATTACGGCCATTTTGATTAAAAATATATAGAAGTTATCCTGTGGCAAACAAAACAAGAGAATTTGGCCGCTTTGGGCTTATTTTCTTGCCAAAACATGCTAACTCGCGCGTGAAAAAAAAATCAAGCACCTAAGATCTTGCACACCCACAATTTCGTTTAGCTAGAACGTAACATTGCTATCAAGCTACGCTAATATTCAGGCATTCATGCCCCTGGATGTGTTAGACTCAAGCTTGTACCAAACAAGTCAAGCAACAATCCTTTTGGATGGCCACATATCCAACAACATCTGAAGCGTTGCATTCCAGATGTCTAAGGCTACAGACAGCTGCTCCTCCATCCAAACGGCGAATGTAGGCAATGTCTTCGCTGGTCCTAATTATTGGTGCTGGTCCACTTGCTCTCCAGTCCAGTCCTCCCCCGACGACGTACGTATTGCGTCCCTCAACTGCAATGCAATCCTTATCCTCATTGATCCCTCTGCTGTCTGTTTTCCTAATCATGTATGCTACTATGGGAGCCACAATTGTAATCTTGCGATCTATCGTACTGTACATCAAGGTACACCAGTCTTTCTTTCATTCTCAAAAAACTTGCCTACACCATAAACGCGGTCTTTTTTTGAAAAATTTAATATTACTAATCCGTCTTTACGAATTTAACTTCTCTTATGAACCTCCTGCGCACGATAACACTATAGCCGATGTACCACATGTGGCAGCAGACCTGCTAAGCTACAATAGCTTAGCAGGGGTAGCTTGGCACGTCTGTTGCCGCGTGTGGTACGTTGGTTGTAGTGCTACCGTGCGCTGTACGTCCATAGGAGGAGTCTAGATTTGTAAAAACAAATATTCGAATATTAAAATTTAAAAAAGTTGCTAGAATAATATTTGTGAGATGGATCTAGATACGGAGCCTGTCTGGAAAGAACAATTCAGTGAGAATTTTACAAAAGCACCATAAATTCCCGGTTAACGTGACATCGGCAAAAAAAACACACACACTCACATGGGGCTACTACAGCTCCTTTTTTAAAGCACGGACACAAGTAAAATCCAATGCAACAGTCAGCTATCGCACAGACATGCGTGAGTGTGATTGAAAACACTGAGAGTTAGATTATCCGCCCGCACCGAACGAAATAAGCATCGACACCTGGATGATAAGTTGTTTTTTAGCCGACATTACACCCCTCCAGTTGCAAAATTGCAATCGAAACTTCAGGATTCCAATACAATAAGTAACGCAATCGAAAGTGGAGAGGGACAGTTGCTTGATCTCCAGAGCAGTTCCATTCCAAACAACTTTAGTTTCTATTTTTTTAGCATATTTAAAACAGAAATATCGTTGTTTTAATATCGATCTTACGCATTATTTGTTTGGATTTAGAAAGAATCTAGAAAACTCGATGTATGGACATACAAAGTAGAGACACGGTAATTTTTATACAGGTTCAGACCTTCTGCTACGAGAATAATAACCATACATTCTGTGCAACTATTGCTCAGAAAGATGTTTACAACTGAGAATAATGCGAAAATGGCTAGCACTATCTCTGATCCAATGTGATCTGCCCCCTCTCTCCTGATCCAATGCAATCTGCCCTCTCTCCTGATCCAATGCGATCTGCCCTCTCTCCTCTCCGACATCAACCTTTATATAATCGACGAAGCGATGGCTGTTGTCCCACACCAAAAGACGCCTCAATGCTTCGGGTGATAACCGTCTGACAGAAATTACTGGTAGAGAGACGTAGTGGCTTGTTCGCCATTCGACGATTGTTGTCAGAGAGGGATCGTGTGCGGTTACTAGGAATAAGCGCATGTTCTAACCGCCTTGTCAGACGACCCTATGATGTAGCATGACGTCGTTAGACAAGTCGATCATGGATAGACTAGTCGCAGGAAGATCTACGACCACAGGGCGGTCGTAGAATAACTTACGACCGTGTGCTCGTAGAAAGACTTACGAGTATATGGTCGTAGGAAAGTTTACGACTACGTGGTCATAGAAGGCTTACAACTTCTTTATGAAATTTCTCCCTTAACAATAAGGGGTATACTCGGAGAATACAATGACGTAATAATTTGAGGATTACTATATCCTCATCATCTAACCCCTAACTTCAAGTGAAAATAACTTACTTGAGAAAGTGAGGTCGTAGCCAAATAGTAGTCGAAAGCAAGGCCTTTTCGACCCTCATCGACCATAAATGAGCTTGGATAATAAGGTAATTTTCTTTGAGTTATAAAAACAGACAGACTTCAAACGGGTGAATTCCAATTGATTCCATCGTCTTGTCTGCCGAATCAATTCCCAAGATAACCGTTCAGTTCTCGATACGGGTAACTCACATGAATAAAAAAGCTTACCTTATAGTAACTTTAGGTCTTCTTACTTTCTCCATCTTTTCCAATCTACTTCGAGTTTTGCGCCGCCAACCAAGTCATTTTCTTCCTTCAATCTCTTCCAAATCCAAACCAATCACTTAGGAAAATGACTAAGCCATCGTCTAATTGGCCGATGTCAGAGATGGATAGTGCAAAATTGAGGGCATTGGAGGATGAGTCCGGTATTAATATGAAATGTGTCTGCAGACTAGAATTGCCGAAAGCTACAATCTGAAGCTCCACGATGGCAAGATGGAGCAGTACATCCAGATGTTCACTCGATCTTCATGGCTATACTAGAAGAAGTGGTTCTATTAGGAGACGATAAGAGAAGACAACCTTTCTTTTGTGGGAAAGGCTGTAGAGAAGAATAATCTTTGGAATTTAGTCCCCAAGGACCTCACCCGAATAGGTCCTTACATCTTAGCTGTCAAAGAGCTGAGGAACAGGGGTTTTACGGGCTGGCATGTGGTGAAGGGCTTCATTACATGTCGAATCAGCCCTCTGAAGCGACGAGCACATCCCATGTGGATGTTCTCCGGTGCCTCAAATCCGACCAGCAATAACGACAATGGTAAGTGACTTTCGTACTCGTTTTCATAATTAGATTACTTCTTTTGAGTACTCTATATCGACCACCAAGTCTGTATGAACAAATCTTGATTTGGGGAAATCAACTCTCAGGTCAGGGGTGTTTGCGAGAAGATTCCTTCACTCGAAGTGGAGGCTTCTTGTATTCTGGTGGATATATCCACTGAAGAAAAAGAAGAATGCCTTAAGGTAATTGAAAGATCGATTTCGTCCTTAAGGTAATTGAAAGATCGATTTTATTTTTAGGACTATGTAGTCGTACAGAACGACTGAATAATATTCTTCTTTCTCGCAGAATGTAGGCATGAAGAACCGTCAGGACGACCAAGAGGTCAAACTGATGGTTATCGGAGAAGAGGCAGAGAAAGTTAAGGCTCTTCTAGCAAAGAGATGTCGGCTAATAAAGACTGGCGAAAGGGAGGACAAGCTCTGTTGTTCCCCTTTCTATCCTTCCTCCTGTTGCTCCAAGCGCTCCATCAAGTAATTCCTTGTGGATGTAAATATCGCAAGCGAGATAGGGGCTGCTGTATTTGAGCATCTGACTCCTAAGATCAAGGTACTTTCTATTACGATTCTGAAACTCACTCGGTAGGCGCTTCTCGAGGCTTGGTCAAGTAATTCGAAAAGGAATACTTAAAAAGCTTTGTATCCTTTGTGAAGGAGACTGCAGCAGCAGAATATATGATCGAGAAGGAGACCATCCTTTAAGTGGTCAAAACTAGTTTTGACTACCAGGAGGGGCAAGAGGGACAAGGAGCAGTAAGTCTTGCTCCAAACCTTCGACCAGACAAGGTTGAATATGTTCTCGTATGACCAGACATGGTCAAAGAGAAGAAGTTAAAGAAACTAAGGAAGATAAGACATAGTGGCCCATTCGCCATGCGACGGTTGTTATTAGAGAGAGATCATGTGTGGTTATTAGGTCTAAGCGCACATCCTAACGGCCTTGTCAAACGATACTTGCTCGTCATTTCTTCTAGTTGCGGTGGCAAGTCCCTTTAGTTTTTTGGCTCCGACGTGTGCGCACACATCCGTGCTGATTTCTCCTTCCATGGGGATGTTCAGATCCGGTATGCCCTTTTCTAAAGGTGTTATACTGATGCTAGGTCTTAACTTGCTCCCCATCTGCTTCTGGGAACTTCAATGATCGGTTGTATCAAGTCCTTCGTATCCTCTTTACCAGGCGTCCCCGGTTACTTAGGATTCGAGGGGCTGAAGTTCTCGTCTTTTTATTCTGAGGTATTTGGACGTGATTAGGGATACCTTCAACTTTCTTTGGTATCTCAACCCTCTCTGGTGCATTGCTTGCAGGCACATGCGACTTGTTCACGCTCTTCAAATCACTAAAGTGGTTATGTAGCTGATTTGCTAATGCTTGCAAATCAATGATCTTCTGGATTTCTTTATTTGCTTCACTAGTGCGCGAGTCATGTGCATGGATTCACATGGCTTGCCATGTAATTTTCAGATATTTTTCATCAAGGGGTTGATTTCCTCCCCCTAGTGTTAGGAAATTATCCTCATCAAATATGTAATCAGCGAAACGGGCAGTATGCAAATCTCCTATCATGGGTTCTAAATACCTGATTATGGATGTTGTCTCATAACCAACGTATATCTCAATTCTTCAGAGAGTACCCATTGCAGTACATTGTGGAGGGGGTATAGATACATAAACCTTACATCCAAACCTCCAGAGATGAGAAATTTTCGGTGCTGACCCTTGGGCTAGTTGCATAGGTGAATAGATGTTGTAGGCCGATGGTCTAAAGTTGATGAGATCTGCTGCATACAGGACCGCGTGTCTCCAACATGTAGCTGGTAAATTACAATTATGCAAAAGTGGTCGGCCAATAAATTTAATTCTCTTAATTAATGCTTCTGCTAATCTATTCTGGGTGTGGACATGCGGTACAGAATGCTCAACTGCAATTCTCATTGCCATGCAATAATCATCAAATGCCTTTGAAGTAAATTCTCCGGCGTTATCCATTCTGATGGACTTTATGTGATGATCAGGGAAAAAATTTCTTATGCAGATTATCTGCGAGATCAGCTTTCCGAATGCATGGTTTCTCATAGACAATAAACATACGTGCGACCATTTCGAGGAACATCAATAAGCACCATGAAATATTTAATTAGCCCTAATAGTGATTGTATGGATCCGCAAATTGTCTCCTTGGATGCGTTCTAGGAATGCAGGTACTTCATCCTTCACTTTTAGAATAGAAGGTCTAGTAATTAATTTCCTAGTGGCACATGCAAGGCATACAAAATCTTCATGATTCAAGAAATTCTTTATATTAATATTATGCCCCTGTGAATTGTTAATTATATTTCTCATCATTCTAAGACCTGAGTGGTCTAATCTGTCATGCTAGAGACAGAAAAGTTCAGAGCTTCTAAATATTATTTTCAGGGCTGTATAGGCTGCAGGTGCCCAGATGTTGGTGTAGTATAGCCCAGTTTCTAATGAAGGAATTTTTTCTATTGCCCTTTTTTCATTTGCTTCGCGCTTCGTAATGAGTAGGTATTCCTTACTGTACTCTTCTTCAGTATCAATATGGAAACCGTTGGCATGAATATTCTTAAAACTTAGGAAAATTTTAGTCGATTCTTGGTACAATAAGGCTTATTGAATGACCAAATTTATGCCCATTGAGAGTATAATTATGGCTCTTCCTGAACCTATTATACAAGTATCGCTACCGGCGATTGTTGTAAGGCTGCTAGCATTCTTACTAATTGACTAAAAGTACTTTGTCTCTCTTAAGATGGTACTCGTTATGCCGCTACCGGCTAAGCACACTTCCTCCATATGGCGCCACACGTGTTCTAAGATAAGGTATTTTGTTAATATGCATTAGAAGGCAATCAACACATAAATAAAATACTTCAATATCAGAACATATCATGCATTATAAACTGAATAAATGAATAAATTATTCAATATCATCCAACCATCATGAGAGAATAAAATTGCTTAAGTACCATCCATGCAAGTTTTAACTTATTCTTCCACACAAAAGAACATAATAATTAAAGTATAAATGCATTCTGTACATTAGACTGAATCTGCCAAGAAGTCAGAGAATTCGGCGGCTATTTCTCGGGGGTGATATGCTATTCGAGAGAAATCATGGCGGTGGCAGCTACAATATCCAAAGGGGGTTCTGCTGCTGGAATGGTTTCAACCTCCATTAGCACAGACAGCTGCTCAGAACTCTCCCACTTAACAGCTGTAAAGTGGGTTTCATGCTGCCCTTTGACATCCTTCTTCTTCTGAACTTGGAAGGCATCGATGACATGCTGCGGTTATTTACAGATCCGCAACCAGTGCCCCACGTGCCACACTTGTAGCAGGATTGCTCTCCCTGACCATAGGACTTGCAATCCACTTTGGCTTGTGCCTTACTCTCACGTGGAGCATCTGACTTGTCTTTCTGGGTTACGGTCTTACCCTTCCTTCCCCTTTTCTTCATCATGGGCTTTTGCACCTTGTAGCTTCTGACGTTGGCTTCATGGCTAGCGGAGCTCCCAGGTGGCTATGTGACGTAGTTCTTGCAGAGAATTTTATCCTGAGTCTCTGCAACCTGCATCATATCGATCAATTCAGTATACTCCTTATAGCCGTCTTGACGATAATTACGTGCGGATTGCACTGCATTGGAGTAGAAGTTGGATAAGGTCTTCTCAATCTTCTGCTCATCTATGATCTGCTTGCCATAAAGTTGAAGATTGGTACAAATTCTGTGCATGGCAGAATTGTACTCCCTACCATTTTGAAGTTGGCAAACCTCAGTCGGATCCACTTTTGCTTTGTTTGAGAAAGAATGGTTTACTTTAGCCTCTCGAACCACTTGTTGACTTCAGTCCATAATACTAGCGCGCTCTTCTCTGCCATGTACTCATTCTTGATAGTGAGGCAGAGATGGTGCCTGAGGAAGTAAAGTGTCTAATCATTTTTCTCAGAGGTGGGTTCGTGATGTCAGTCATCCACATGTGCATGAAAGGAATAAATAAGTTTACTACCAGTAAACATGCATGAAATAAATTTATTGTAGGTAAATAAATTGGATAATGGTACAAAAGATTCTCAAAATGTTCCAGAATTTTCTATGCATTTTCCATAAATTTTAATGTTAACTTTAGTGATTAAAAGCAATTTAAATAATTACGATTAATCAAAATAGTAAATAAATACAGAAAATATAGAAAATAATAATAACAGTAATAAACATGCTTAAAATACAAAAAAATAATTCAAAAATTTGAATTCCTGAGGCCCTTTTGTGCCAGAATATGAATTTTCAATGCGTTCTGCAATTTTCAAGGGCCTATACGCAAATTTTCAATTCAGAGAAATTTTTCGTGTTTTTTTGATTTTTCGAGGGCCTTTCTGCAAATTTTGGGACCTGCCTGAAAATCTAAGGACCCTTTTATAATTTTCAATATTCGTGGAGGCCTTTTTATAATTTTGCCAGCGCCCCCCTCCGGGCCTTCTTCTGGCCTATTTGCACCCGACCCAAACGACCTGTTCCCGGCCGGCTTAAGAAAACCGGGGGGGGGGGCGGGAACCCTACCCCAGCTCCTTCGGTGGCAGTGACAACCTGTCCGGCTCGGGTGACGCGCGCGGCGGAGCCGGCGCAGCAGCGGGCGGTGCTTCGGGGTCGCTTCGGGCGTTGGAGCCGACGGCGCTTTGGGCGGGGGAACCGGCGGCGCTTCGGGCGGGGGATCCGGCGGCGCTTCGGGCGGCAGATCTAGCGGCGCTTCGGCGGTGCCGGGCGGGGAAGCCGAAGCGATGCGGTCGGGCGACCGTGCTGGGCCGATGCGACGCATGGAAGCCGAGGCGTCAGTGCGGTTGGCCGGCTCCCCCGTTGCTTCGGCTGGCGGCCCCGAGCGGTGGCTTCGAGTCGGCGCATGCAGTGCGACGCGTGAGGGGAGGCCGGCGGTAGTCTGGAGGCCGTACGGGGCCAGTCGTGCACAATTGGTTTTCTTTTTTTTCTTTTTTTCAATCTGTAGTACAATTAACATCTATTCTTTCGTAAGCTACCAATCGACATTGCATCGGTGACTTCAAGTCTGCTCACGGTAGATTAGAGCGAATTGCACCATAGGAAAAATAATCTAGAAAGCGGAATCTGCGAATTTAGAACGATCTAGATATAGACAATTCAATCTACTAATGCTTCGATGATTATCTTTCAATTCACCAGAGCGATTCGTGCTGATAACATGTTGATGAACCGTCACCGGCGACCAGTCTGATCGAATCCTCTACTATGCAAAACCAGATCAATCACGGAAGACAGAAATAGTGGATTGAAAACAGAGATAGAGAGAACTTCTGGTATTTCTTTATTACTTTCTTTCCGATTTCGTATACAAAATAGTTAATAGTACTCCTTATTTATAATATAGTGATAAAGTATCCACCGTGGATCAAGCTTCAAATTTAGGTCCAGATTTCTTAATAATGTTGTAGATTTTACATTCAAAGGTGGAAAATCTGAATGGAATATTAGGCTCTCGCTACACGACAAGGTGGCTGCCATGCTCGGCGCCCCGCTTGACTCGCTAGTCAGATGCCAATCTCCTCCCGCCTGCCCCCACGTGTACGACAGAGATTCCTCCACGTCACCCTCGTCACCCGTTAGCCTCACCCGCCTCCTCGCCGTCTGCACCTCCTTTTATACTACTCGGCTTCTGCTCCAACGTTTTCCGGCTTCGCATTTGGCTTCCCAAACAGGCAGCAAAGCAGCCGTCCCCCCCCCCCCCCCCCCCCTCGCCCGTCGCGTCCACGACCGGTAGCTCGGTAGCCGCGTCCGCTTCGCCCCACCGCCCTTTGCAAAGGCGCGTGCTTTTATGCCGAGGCTGCTTGCTTCTTGGACTCTAGTAGTGGTGCTAGTAGTAGTAGTCCCAGTCCCAGCTCCGGAAGAACTTTCCGCAAAAACAAGATTCTGTTATGGAGGTCGAGACGTCGTCCGCGACGGCCGACCGCAGCGTGTCGTCTTCCGGCGGCGGGGCGCAGCCACCGCCGCCCGCCCCACCCGCGAAGAAGAAGCGTGCCCTCCCCGGCATGCCAGGTTATTAGTTAATTGCCTTACTTGAATAAGCGTGAGCTGCGGTTAACCAAGAAGCTAGAAGCGTGCGTGTGTTGGTTTGGTGTGTGATCTTCGATGGCGATGGTGAGCGTTTCGTCGTGTTGCAGATCCTGACGCGGAGGTGATCGCGCTGTCCCCCAAGACGCTGCTGGCGACGAACCGGTTCGTGTGCGAGATCTGCAACAAGGGGTTCCAGAGGGACCAGAACCTGCAGCTGCACCGGCGTGGGCACAACCTGCCGTGGAAGCTGCGGCAGCGGAGCGGGAAGGAGCCGCGGAAGCGGGTGTACGTGTGCCCGGAGCCCAGCTGCGTGCACCACGACCCATCGCGCGCGCTCGGCGACCTCACGGGGATCAAGAAGCACTTCTGCCGCAAGCACGGCGAGAAAAAGTGGAAGTGCGACAAGTGTTCCAAGAAGTACGCCGTGCAGTCCGACTGGAAGGCACACACCAAGACCTGCGGCTCCCGCGAGTACCGCTGCGACTGCGGCACCCTCTTCTCCCGGTCCGTCCGTCCTTCCTTGCCACGAATTCTTTCCAATCCCGTCTCCAATTTAAGCAGCCGATATTAATTGTGCTGACTGACAAAGCGATGGTGCGCCGTGCGCGCGCGCGCGCAGGAGGGACAGCTTCATCACCCACCGCGCCTTCTGCGACGCGCTCGCCGAGGAGAGCGCCAAGGAGCGCGGGGCGCCGCCGCCGGCCGAGGAGGACGGGAGCTCGGCCGCTGCTGGCCCGCCGCCGGAGGCGCCAATAGCAGCCGCACCGGCGCCACTACAACAGCCGCCGCCACCGCCGCCGCCGCCTGCTCCGGCGCCCGCGCCGCAACAGGCGGAGCAAGGTAGTAATGGTCAGTCCAATTCCATTCGCCTCCTAGCTGCTCTCATCTAGTGTGTGCACTACAAGCAGGCAGGTTGTTTTGGGCTTGTCTTTACTATGGTCAAAATCGAGCGTACATGTAGTACCTTGATGCTTGCGCTGTTTTGGGTGTTATGGTGTTTGTAAGATTGTGGCCTTGGGGTGGTGGGGGAGATGGAAGTTTCTGCCATGGTTTTGTCAGGATCTGTGAGGGCTAAAAAATGCGTCCTTGTCCGAGAGTTAGGGGGTAGCAGTGTTAGTGTACGTGTTCTTGCACGCGCGCATCTCGAAATCAAATTGTTTTTCACATGCCTTAACTGCACACGAAAAAGATGAGATTATATGTAAGTTCTTGATTTCTAGGGACTTTGGGAATTGTTCTTGATTTCTTTTAGGATAATGTAAGTAAAGGTGCTTCTGATTAGGGCCTTCGTGAAGTGATCCAATGGAGTGCCTTTCTGGACCCTGGAACCTTCAATCAGATGATAAAAGTATGCCCATGAACACAAAAAAGATACCGTCATGGATATCCAGCCCTCGTTGCTTTCTGCGTCTTGTCTTTATTGCTCGAGCTTTTAGCACTTTACATTAATCTAGCTAGTCTTAATCTAAATCTTACTCCTGATTTGCCAAGACTTGGCACTGCATGCAGAGCGGGAGGCTAATGCTGCACCTGTGCCCGTTCAGTTCACGCCGCCGGCGCCACCGTCGCCGGTGCCTTTTCAGCCTCCGGTCACCGCTGCCAATGTCAGCACAAGCATGAGCAGTGTCGTGGCGACGTCGAAAAGCCTCCTCGGCAGCATATTTGCACCGTCTTCGGTGGCTCAAGCGCCGCAGTACCCGGACCTCATCGGCGGCCAGCGTGGCCGCCCCGAGCGCGCACTGCCCGCCAATCCCCCATCGCTGTGCCTCGCGACCGACGCGTCGTCCTCGATGTTCTCGGCGCCTGTAGCCGCTGACAGGCAGCAGTTCGCGCCGCCTCCGCCGCCGTCCCCATCGCCGCACATGTCCGCCACCGCGTTGCTTCAGAAGGCCGCGCAAATGGGCGCCACCTCATCAAGCTCCTCGTTCCTCCGTGGGTTGGGCCTAGACATGTCCTCGTCGTCGCCGGTGGCTTCGTCAGGGCAGCAGCAGCACCAAGAAGCCATGCAAGTGTCAATCCTGCCGCAATGGCCCCCGCGATTAGAGCCGGAGCCAGCCCCAATGATGTCGGCCGGGCTCGGCCTCGGGTCACCATACGACTCGACCGGCCGTCCGGTGGGGGGCTTGCCGGAGCTCATGATGGGTCAGTCGTCACTGTTCAGTGCCAAGCCAGCCACATTGGATTTCCTGGGCCTTGGAATGAGCCCGACGAGCGCGTCGGCAGGCAGGGGCCTCTCCGCATTCATCCAACCCATCGGCGGTGCGGTCGGCATGGCCGGGGCTGGCACCGGCTCCGCCGAGACGTTCGGCGCTGGCCGCGGCGCGCAGGTGAAGCCGTGGGAAAGGAATCCGAGTAGCTCGCCAATCCAGTAATACTACTAGCTAGCAAGTAGCGACCGCTTGTGAATTGGGCAAAAACGAAGTTGAATCCAGGTTATGTTCAAGTTCAATTGGCAGTTAAGTCTCTTCCCCACACTTTGTTCTCGCTGTTGTTTTGTTTCTTTAGCTTAGTACGAAGTTACAAGTAAGTTTCTTTTGTTGTTCTCCATCCCTCGCTCTTCTCTGTCGTTTGCATTTGTTCCTTCTTGTTTGCTTCCTTGTTCGTCATCTAACTGCCCCTGCCCCTGCATTTAAGCACGGTATACTGGAGCAGTACATAAGTAGATAGGGGAATTAAATCTGGTGCCTGGGCCGACCTTGCAGTGGGTGATCATGAGCATTCAACCTCCCCCAAATGATTTTAAGTGTCCGTCGTCATCAGATTGGTACGCCACCCCCGACCCCCCCCCCACCCACACACAACTATTCGCACTTCACTTCTGTGGCACCAGGCACATGCATGCGTTGTCGATTGCTACCTTAAACAGGTTATCTCGCTCTCCTTGGTGCTGTATTCTTTCAAGGTGGTTGGCTGCATGACCCCAACAATGGTTGACCTGCTCTTGTTTAGGCCTGCAGTTTACGATCCGGATGATTGCAGCAACCTATATCCTATATTTCATAATGTTTTGTTAATTTTTGTTTCGGTGGTTAGGTTAAATTGATTCCTGGCGCCGTACGTATGAACGTTAATATGATAGCTAGACGTATGAACTTTAATACGAATATTTAGACGTCTTTCTCCATTCAATGGTTATGTTCATTGATGCTGTCGTGTTTAGTATCTTTTAGCTGTAGATTATTAGTTTAATAAATATATTAGTTTAATAAAATGTGTTTGCTATGAGAAGCTAAAACCAATAGCGGCGGGAAAGCCAAGCCAATATTACAGTACCATGTAGGACAAAGCGTATGGGAAGCAAACACTACAGCGGCAGGTCATGTTCACATGGAATAATTGGTGTTGGGATAATAGTGGATCTATGAAGCAATGCTGTGTCGTCACCGTGAAATTTGCATCGCAAAATTATCATGTGCAGCTGTGCAAGGCGGTGAAGGGGGATGAAAAGGAGAGGATAAGAGGATCAGATGATGGACAGCATCGTACGGCTCTCTTGTTGCTTGGAATTATTATCAGTAGTAGGCGTTGCTTTGTTTGGAATCATCATGGAGTTGCACTTGGGCGCCTTTTGAATGGCAGCTCCCTGCTCTCGCAGTACTTGTTGGATTCTGTGGGTTGAGCTTTCGACTTCTCCGTGAGGCTGAGGCAGAGTTTTCGTTTGTGTTCCGAGTGCCCAGCATGTGCCGCTGGTGTCATTGGCAGGTCGCTTTTGTACCCGGTTTATGACTTGTGAGACTGACCTCTTTTGAATTCTGCATCGCTGCACCGCAGGCTAGACTAAGACTACAGGGACGATGGTCGGGGAGGCAGAGTAGTGCTGAGATTTGCCGCTGGTGTCATTGGCAGGTCGCTTTTGTGCTCCGGTTTATGACTTGCGTCTTGTGAGACTCCCTTCTTTTGAATTCTGCATCGCTGCACTGCAGGCTAGACTAAGAGCAATTCCAACCGATTCTTTATCCTGCTCTTCATTGTATATTTACCTAATATGACTCAAGAAATGAACTCCAACCGGTTCTTTATCCTCTTCTTCATTTTTATCGAGTCACTATTTTCTCCCGGCCGCTAGCTAGATTTGGCGAGCGCCTCCTCACTCGCTTCTCAAATAGTTAGGCCATTGGAATGCTAACTCAAATAGAGAGCTGAAAATAATAGCTAGACTCTTCATCCTAGGAAATAGAGAGGGAGAAATGACTAATGGGATGGAGTTGCTCTAACAGGGCGCTTATTTGGGCTGATTAAATCTGTTTTATGGCTGAATTTTTATTGTAGCTGATTTATTTTGTACTATAACTGATAATAGTTTATTTGATATAATTAAACTTAAAAATAGAAAAATATGTTATCCCATCACGTAGGGGTGCATACGGACGGATATTGCTCATCCCGTATCATGTTTCATATTTTTTGTTGGAGTATGAGTCAGATATAGATAGTACCAGATACGAATACAGATATTCTCGGCCACAAATACAGAGCGTATACATGCCGCTCCGAATACGGTTAGTCCCGGTCATGAATATTTAGTCGGATAATGCGCGAAAACAAATTTCACATGATGATAGAGACAAATTAAGTAACTAGTAAACTCTAGCTAGCAAAGTAGCAAGTAAATGGTATATGCTAGTTAAACAAATATTAGCTAATTAGCTACATACCACATGGTTCAAAAGTACAAATTGTCCATAGCCAAGTAGTCAAGTACATTACAGCTCATTTAATTTCATTACATTTACATCACATGATAAGTTCACAACATAAATCTTGTCTAGCAAAAGCCAACAGTGAGCCATCTCTAACCATGTTTCAGTGTAGCTCAGCCTCGGTCATTATCTCGTCCTACAATAAAATATCAATTCGAACCCAAAATTATTGTATGAAGAAAAGAAACTCAAAATTTAACATCAAGGCCATTAACAATTTGACATGATGCAGTATACACGTCCAAGGATAGTTAATTTAATCAGTTGATAGCAAATGATAGCCAATTTAATCAGTTGACAGCAAAGACATGGCAAAGGATAGCCAATTCAATCATCATTGACCATATAAGTTCGAACAGTAAAATAGATAAAATAACTGAAATAGATAAAATAGATAAAATCGGCAAGGGGTGACCGCGTTGAGGGCAAGGGGCAGCATGGCGCACAGGGAGAAGGCAACTGTAACGCCCCCATTTCTGGGGGACGGTACGAAACGTCGTAAAAGTACAAGATGAACAGTTACGACGTTCGTAGTTACGAACGATTATCACACCAGTACAAACTTACAGCGAAAGATCCAACTTTATTACAATATAGAGTAGCACTATATTATACAGCGGCGCATAAGCCCATACTACAACACATTACACAGAATCAACGGCCTGAGCGTAAGCTAAAACTTAAGACCAATCCTCATCAGAGTAGATTGGTTCTCCGGGTGCTTCCTCCTCAGCAGGCCCTTCTTGATAGTATTGATCTTCTGGAAAAATTTGTTTAGCAAGTAATGAGTACCACCGTACCCAGCAAGTTACAGGGGTAAACCCTATTTTATTATATGCAAGGATATTCAAGGGACGGGAATATATTTGTTTTATTATATTTGGTGGATGCAGTTTTATTTGCAAACAAATAAAATTTAAAACATTTGCTCCTAAAATCAGGGGTTTATTATGTAAAGTTCATCATTAAACACATTAAAATCATCGTAACTTCTACTTATGCCTCATTGTTGGAATCACCCCATTAACATAGCTTCATTAACCGGAAGCACGGCGTATTCGAATACCATTTATTTTACTCTGCAGAGTTGCCCAACTTTTCCCACACGATCCCTTAACTCCCGCGACAGAGTTAAGAAAGCCAGGTCGTTTCACTGCTCAATTCTTTATATAGACTCTACCCAGTAGTATCACTCAGTCACGGCCACACATAATATCACAACTTCTTCCAGCTGTTTTAAGTGCCTACTACCGTTGTTAGGTACCCGCAGCATACCTAACTCCCCAGCATCCTATCATCTCCTCCTGTAGAGTTTTCAATTGAATGGAGCAGCTACTAAACCCGTGTTGACAAGTCAACCCCTGTGGTTTGAGCGGTCACTATGTATTTCACTTGGCACAAGGTTCTTGTCCTTATATTTTCACCTGAGGCACTCAACCACAGCTTCCCATGTGCTCAACAGCACCAACCACATCCAACCCAAACCAGCCTCCATCCCCAGGTAAAGCGGTGGGCGAAGTCCACCGCACGGATTCCCACAACCCTCTACTCGAAGTCCAACCTTAGAGTCAAGCGGTGGGCGAAGTCCGCCGCACGGATTCCCACAACACCTTCACCCTAAGCTATGTTCATTTTTAAATTCTAATGGCCCGCAGCCAAAGTCACTTAACAGTATAGTAAGTTGAATGTAGTAACGGTATATACATTTGTACATTAATTAAGTTATTACTAAGGTTGTCAAGGTGAATATGGCCATCAATCAGGACATGGCATTTTTCAGTGGTGGGATTAACTAAATAGCATGTCATTCTAACCATTTGATTTATTCAAGTAGCAGTTAACAAATAATACTAATGAAAGTATTGTATATAAATACTTTAAATGTCATAGGATTCAAAATGCTCAAAAACATGTAACTTGCCTTGCTGATCAGGTATCTCTACTAAGTCATAAATCTGAAATGTTGGGTCTGGCTCTTGAACTGCAACTTGGGCGTCTTCGGGAACTAGCGCAAACACATAAAAAAAATAACACAACATAAGTCACATGAAATAGCAACACAATTAACTAACTTGACTCTAAAATATTTTAATTAATGAGAAACAACTACACAAAATATTCAACAACTATGTGAATAATACTAGAATGTGATTTTTGACAAAATTGTAAATTTATTATTATTATTATTGGAATTAAATAATTTTGACCTAGAATAGAAAAGAAGAAATAAGCATTTATAAAATTCGAATTTACTGGAATGGATAGCATATTTGAACTTAGGAAATAAAATGGGTCAAAATAATGTACTTTTGATATTTTTGGGATTTCTGGATTTTTCTAGAACTTTTGAGGCTTTTTCTGGACTTTTTCGGAACTTCCTAAAATAACTAAAATAGATAAACACAGTGTTGGGCTCGACCCGATCAACAGTGCGGCCCGGCCTTCTTTCTCGCGTGGGAAAAATCGGCCAGCGGCCTCCTTCCCGCGCTCGGCCGGACGGCCCACGGTCCACACGCACGCGCGGGCGAAGCCCAACGCACGGACGCGCACTCCCGATTGATGGTCGACACGCGCCTGGTGCCAATGGCCAGATCTTGCGAGCGTGAACGCCCGGATGGAGGCGAGGCGCCAGCGTCGGTGGCCAAGATTCAAACTCGAACGGACGGTCGGATGGAACGAGATCGACGACGGAGCGTCATCGTCTTCCTCCCGACCCCCGGCTCTGGCGGAAAAACAGAAAAGAACGGCGGCGGTGGGGTGGCGGCTACAAAGCACTAGAGGAAAATCGGATTCGCCAGTGTGCGCGCGCAAGGCTTAGGGTTTCATTTTGCCCTATTGGCATTTAAATGGAAGAGCGGAGATGGCTTACGGTGGCTGGGAAAACAGTGAGCATCACGACGGTGATTAGGAACTCTGGCTATGCTTGAGCTAATTTGGCTATGATTTCACCATCTACGGGACCTAGGGAACATGCTAGAGGTGGTGCCTTAGTTCAGAAGTGGCTCAAGTGGCCAAGCCACGGTGAGGTCCTTAGGACTGAAGGTGAGCTCCGACGACAGAGCAACTGGCTAATGCTATTGAACAATTGAAGACGCCACTATGATTAGCATCTAACAAGGATCATAACATAGCAAGGAATTGAAAAATAATAGACGAAATCATGAGATGGCATCTAGGGTTAACCGGGCTCAGGGCTTCCAATTGTCGGCAGCTCGGGCGATGAGGAAGCAATCGGCTGCTCTGGGAGACGCACGGGGATGCTAGAAGACGTTCCATGGGGTTCACACGTTTATATAGCGAGCGTAGGACTGTGGCCACAGTGGGGTGTCCTCGGCTGCGTTCTTCTTACGCGGATGGAGGGGAATGAACCAGAGCTTCTTCGGGATATGGGAGAGGAAGGTGGCGCTCCTCTTCTGCAACACTTGGTGGTCATTTGACTCTGTGAGAGGCGGGAACAGGGAAGTAGGGGATGGACGTGGCTACGGCGGAGGAATAGGCACGAGGAGGTGGCGCGCCAGGGGGAAGGAACGGGACGGCGTTACAGCTGACTGGTGGGGCTGCTTTGCAGAGGTGACGCGAGATGAGAGCGCCGCAATCCAACGCGAGGGAGACAGCGACGCGTGCGCCAGCGGCTTCGGGAAGAAGAGGGAGTGGCGCTGCGCACGGGCGTCGCCAGAGAAAGAAGATGGCGCCAAAGGAGGGTGACGCCAAAAGGAGGAGAAGGCGAAATGCCAAATAAGGAAAACGGTTTTCCATTGAAAATTGCCAAATTGGGTAAAAGTTTGAATTCAAATACTATTTACACAAATTCAAAAATTGGCTTGAATTTCAGGGTTGTTTTTGCAACGATTGGCGTGGGGGTGGTGAGGGCTGAGTGGCACCGCGGCATGGCGGAGCAAAGGAAGAGAGGCAGTGGCGGGGGCACGAAATGAGCTAGGACAGGACCCCCTTGCCCTACTCCTCATTTATAGCCGGGCTCGGCCGGGATTGTGCCGGCCCCAAAAGCATCTGTTTCTTTCTTTTTTTTCTGGAATTTTACACTTGCTTGCTTAATTTGGCTTGTTTCATTTGTTATGGCATGGTGATGAGTTTTGATTAAGCAAAAGCTGCTGCATGCAGAGCTATAATAGGGGGGGTTTTTTTTGTGCTTGTGGCTTGTTTTTTTTTACAGTAATTAGCTTTTAAACTGAGTGTTTTTCAAAACGGGGTCTACAAGTTGATTAAAGTAGACATTGTCCTGACTTTATTTATATCAGCGAAAATCGCACGCGAATATCTTTCTCCGTACTCTCTATCACGAACAGCCATAATTCAAAATTTTAACCCAAAAATCATAAGCTACAGTAAAAAAATTCACCAATTGTTCATTGTGTTTAAACATAAGCGAGCAGTTCGTTGGAAGTACGCAGTGGGTGCACAAAAATGTTGCTTCTCCCATCCACCGCCAGTCGTACGGAGCAAAGTCAAACACGGCCACACAGACTGAGGCGCTGAGGCAGCCACGCGGGGAGGCGCCGAAGTCTTCAGACTTCCCAACTTCGCATTGTGTTTTGGAACGTGGACGTGCATATGGTTCAGGGCGTGCATACGGCGAGCTGAAGTCCAAGTGGGTCACCCTGCAGTCTCCGTTCCACGAGTACTAGCGTTCTAGACGTGTGACAATTCGAGCCTGTGACCATTATTGGAGCAGTCAGCAGTCAGGTTTTGTGGCTAAGGACGGAATTTGGGTGCGCCCTGCTCCCTTCTTCACACTCGGACAACGGCAGACCGCACACGGCGAGCTGATCCGGGGTCCGGCGATTTTCCATTATTTGCTGGTTAACTCCAGTCATTTTCCATCCGGCAAAGGGTGCAGATTGTTGTTGCTTGCTGCGTCGCGCTATAGAGTACCAAGTTAAATGAACCTTCAACAAGTATATAACGATGTTCTTTTTACATAGTTTTGCTACGTACTTTTAGCTTTTGTCATTTTGGCTTTTTTTAAAAATGAAATAAACGAAACGATTTCTTACGGCCCGCTCAGTTGGACTTATTTTCTGTGGTTTATGGCTGAATTTTCACTGTAACTAGTTGAAATTATACGGTAACTGATGATGGCTTATTTGGCATAAGTAAATTTAAAAAAATAAAAATAGAAAAAATGGGTTAGCCCAGCACATATAATGCAAACGAATACGGAAAAAAGAACCGGCAAAAAGGATAAAAAAAGATGAGAACTAAAAAAAAGACGAAATTTAGTAATAGTGAAAAATAAACCGGAAGCTAGAAGCCCAAGCCCAAACGAGCACATGCGTATTCTTCAAACAACTTGTCAAAACTAAAACCGTATGTGCCATCCGTGTCAATACCTCCACTACCCACTGCCATTTTGAAAAATATAGACAAAAACCATCAACTGTAGAAAAAAACATGGCATATAATTAATGGGGATTTTTTCGAGAACATGCACACACACCATCCACCGAGTAGCATATGCCTAGATACATGGAGGAGGGGATAAATTCTTTACCTTATAAATTTTCTATTAAAGTGTACTTATGTGTACATAATAGGTGAATATCATAATTCGAACCTAACAGATGAAGTTATACCTATAACTTTACCATCACCGAAAAGTAGTTTCAAATGGGAATTTTGTTTAGTTAGTATATGCAAAAGTGACATTTTGAAAAGTTACTGCAAACGGCAAAAGAAATCTTGACTAGTTACATGAGTGGGGTAACCAATGGGAGCGTGCTTTGCTTTGTTCAGTGCAACTTGGCAAACATGATTCCATTTGGCCACCTCGTGTACGGTAAAAAACGCAAGGTCAAAAAATATAGGGGCTGTATGGTTGGACGATAAATTTGACCTACTAAACCCCATTAAAATTTAGTGATGTCAAAATCTGATTACCAAATTGGCCATCAATATTTTGGTCAAAGATTGGCAACAAAATAAACTGAGTCAATGGAAAGGGGAATCTTGTTAAAATTTAGTAGCTGCTAGCAAAGTGGCCCCTATCTTAACCCAATCGACCTACCAAGGCAAAGTTTAATTATGTGTGTAACTAGAAGATATACTCACTAATGTTATACTAAGAAAAGAACATATTTGCTCTTACTAGTAAAGACCCCAAAGGGGTATTATGTAAACCTCCACTTGCATGGCTACAAATATGACCACTAAGGTACCATAGGAGATAACACTTTGGGTGTAAGAAATAAACTTGAGATGAGATTGAATACTAAACACACTATACACCTTTCCTCTTTCTTGAGTTTTAGGCTTCGGACACTCCTCTCGGACCTCTCCAAGCCTTTGTATCCATTGTTTTGGCGTATAACCACATAAGTAGCTAACTAAATGCTTGATGAATTTAGTCAACGCTACCAAATTTTTGGTAAGACAATCATTGGCAACATTTTTATTTTGGTTTTAGACGTCGACACGGTCTTTAAATACTATTTTGACCGCTTATTTTTATCGTAATATATTTGTATAATTAAATAAAGCTACAATATTATGAAAGTACTTTTTAAGGTAAATCTATATATATATACTATTTTATATGTCCAATATAAATACTTATAAAGATACAAATAGCTAAAATTTAGGATATTTGACTATACGTAGCCTAAAACTATTTTCTTTTGTGACAGGAGCAGTCGTAGAGGCAAATATAGCGTACATTGGTAATTGCCGGTGTAACCTAGATAGAAGTGGGCGGGGCTAACGCGAGGTGAAGGATAACCAGCACCATCGACCAGGCCCAACTTCTGCCGCGCGGAACGCCTTCGGTCCCTGCAAAATGGAGCTAGAACGCCCGTCGCGTTGCCTGTCACCGAGCGTGCCGTGTCCTCACCCTCGAGAAGACTTCGGACCCAAACTCCTGCTTTTCCGCCGAGGTTACGTAACAGGTATCTTCCCGGCTCAACGACGCACGTACTCCACACGGCGCTCGCAACCTCGGAACTGTACGAGTTGGTGACCATCTAGCGCCTGGCAGGCTGGCACCTACACGGACCCGTGCGCTAGCGGACGGAGGCACGCACACCCACGCCGTTTTTGGCGCATTCGCACGCGTGCGCGCACGGGCGCTCGGCTGCAACCTTCACATGCAACCTGCGACCCCGGGCGGTCAAACGCGTCAGCTCGAAGTGAATGCCGTCTCCACTCTCCACGTCAGGTCGAGTAGGCGTACGTAGGAACTAGTAAATGCCATGCAGCCCCACCCATCCATCTGCTCCGTTTTAAATGCCCTGCCGGCCTCCGGCCGGTGTCCATGGCTACAGGCAACCTAGCTAGCGTTCGTAGGATTGTGTAGATGGATGGATGGCGATTCGGTATGCATCGTGCAGGCCGGGTGTGGCCTGGTCTTCCGTGTGCGCTCAGTCGGTGCCGGATAAGGTCCGGCAATGGTGACATGCACGAAAAGCATGCGGTGGCGAAATAGGACCTGAACTTGTCTAGAACTAGCGGCTAACAGCGACAACAGCGACCGTCCATTCACGATGATTTGCTTGCTTGATGCATGTACTGTAGTTAGACAAAGTGTGTGTGGAACAGCACGCAAATCATAAATAATTTTTGAAAACACTTTTACAACCCGTTAAAAGCTTTATCAGGGTTTTGCTCAATCTTTGAGTCCTCTTTCTACAGTTGACTCTATCTCACTTTCTTAATCGTAGTTGAGACTTTATGGTAATCAGCGAGGGTCTTCCATGTTTCATAAGCGGACCTCAAATAAGCGACACGGTTGAACTTACATCGACTGAGCTCTTAAATCAAAAAATTTTGAGCTTTACTGTTTGCTTCTACATCGGATGTGATTACCTCGTCATTGGTCGGCATCGCATAAAGATTATTGATTTTAATCCAAATTGCATGCTCTTGAGCCTCGATATATGACTGCATAGTGCACTGATTTAAAGATTTGATTTGCTCTCAGTTGAGGGGTTACTTAAGATATAAATCTTGACCTTCTTCAACTCATGTCAATGGATCAATGAGAAATGTGACTGTCTCTTATATATTCTACTAATTTAACTATCAAAGTCTCATATATATTCTACTAATTTAACTATCAAAATTACCTATGAACAGTGGCAGTAACTAATGCACACTCTAAACAGGTAAAGGTAATAGAGAAGTATTACTGCAGGATTAACATGTTTTGGTAATAACCAGAACAGAGTAGCAATAGTCAATATTGAACAACAGTACGAACTAACAATTGATAGATCAAAACTAGCAGAATATTTCTAGATAGTCACACTAATCTCATATTTGATAGGTTTTCCTTATTAAGCAATCACACAGCCCATATCAAACTGTGCAAAGTCCTTTATGACCACAACAATGTACGACCACAATGGTTTACAACCACGACTGATTACGACTACGGCAAACTAACCATAGCAAATTGATCACGAAAAATCGACTACGGCATAATAAGAATGCAAACGAGAGCTCACTGTACGATGGCAATCTAAGCCACCGAGAAGGCCGTAGGCGCAAGGCTCATTGCAAGAACGATGTCCCAGAAAACCAATCACCGCTGTATGCCCGGATATCGCTGAAGAGGTTAACGGAGATACAATGCCCAACTTCACAAATCTGTATTCACCAAATTACGAAGCCGAGGAGCTAGTGATGTCACACAAAGCCAATACAATCTCCAGTCAGATGAAGCAACCTAGGAATAGAATGCGCAAGAGCCCTAAGAAGAACTCGGCTCTCGCAACAGCAACCAAGAGACCAATACCCTAGTGGATCTGCAGAGACAAGCCAGAGTGGAGATCACCAAACTCTAGTGAGTTCGCCGGGGCAAACCGCACAGGAGATCAAAAAGAAATCGCCACCATTTGCACTCGGATCTGGGTCTACTCTCTAGATTGCCCTTTACTAAGAACGCTCCCATGGTTCGTTATTAAGAGGAATGAGAGATCGGAGATCTGGTGAGGAGTCAGCGCCACCCAAAATGGTTGCCCATTCCTTCTGCCTGAAGACCAGGAAGAAGAGGGAGATGAGGAGAGTGCACACGATCTAAGACGGCACACTGGCCTCATCCCCTCTCGATCCCTCTCTTACAAGTGGGCCCAGATCTAAAATTCTTTTCCTTTTCTTTAATTCCGAAATTTAGGGAAATTTCGAAATTGTCCAATAAAAAGTTATCTATCCAGATATCTGAAGATGATGTGCTATGCGCTGAATTTTGGACAATTTTAGCGGTTTACGCAACATAAATTTCAAATATAACCCCAAAGTAAACTAAATTCCATATATGGCCCCCCTTGAGTAGTCATGCAGTTCAGGACCGCATGACCACATCCCATCAGCTACAGTTACTTCCTCGTTTAAATAAATACAATTTATATTTTGTAGTAATTTTTAAAAATAGTAAACGAGCTAAAAAATTGAAATTTTTTGTGGGGCCTTCCAACGAAGTGTAATTGCTCCTATAATTTTTGTGTAATTTTTAGAACTGTGAATTATTGTTGGGAATTTATTTAAGCGTGTTATTTGCACGAATATTTTAATATAGAAAATGATGTCAAAATATTATGAAATTTTTTTTGAAGGCCCGCTGAATATTGTGCACAATTGTGTAAATTTTTGTGATATTGTATGCTCCAAAATTATTTTGGAAATTTAGGATTTAAGTATCAAAAATTAGGGTTTCATGATTTTTTTATTAAATTATTTGTACAAACATATGTGGTATATATGTGTGCGTGTATGTATACATATCTATGTGTATGTGTGTGCAGTATGTACTTACATATGTATATGCATTATATCTGTTTTTCGGAGAGATGAGCGCATGTAGCGCTTTTGTGACCCGTATTTACGCAAATATCAATACAGGCATGAAATTTATAAAAATGACACTTCTGCCACACGATGGGCAGTGGCAGGCCCATGGGGCCAACACGTGGCATGGGCGTCTGCCCATCGTGCGAGACAACAATTAGTTTAGTTATCACATATGTTTGTACGAATAATTTAATAAAAATCATGAAACCCTAATTTTTGATACTTAAATTTCCAAAATGATTTTGAAGTGTACAATATCACAAAAATTTACACAATTGTGCACAATACGCAGCGGGCCTTCAAAAAAATTTCATAATATTTTGACATCATTTTCTATATTAAAATATTCGTGCAAATAACACACTTAAATAAATTCCCAATAATAATTCGTAGTTCTAAAAATTACACAACAAATATAGAAACAATTACACTTCGTTGGAAGGCCCCACAAAAAATTTCAATTTTTGTTGAGTTCATTTACTATTTTTAAAAATTACTACAAAACGTAAAATGTATTTATTTAAACAGGAAAGTAACTGTAGCTGATGGGATGTAGTCATGCGGTCCTGGACCGCATGACTAGCTCGGGGACCGCATGACTACTCAAAGGGGGGCCAGATATGGAATTTAGTTTACTTTGGGGTTATATTTGGAATTTATGTTGCGTAAACCGCTAAAATTGTCCAAACTTCCTATGCGCTGTCCCAAAAACTGTAATTGTTTTTGTTTTTGTTTAGTGTGTTTGCCTTGACTATGTGTTTACTCTGTAATAGCTGCTTAAAACATTTGGGAACCCCCCCTTCTCTGTTTTCTCATCGGGTTTGCTTGGTACACCTGATGTGGAAGGGTCCAAGCCTGTGTGGTGTGAATTCTGTAATTCCGTAAATTCATTATGGAATCCGGATTGCCGTTTGGAAAAAAAATGTCGATCAAGTTTATTTATCCTGATCTTTCATTACGATCGAATAAGACACTTCTCCTAACATTCATGCTTGTGTTTGATGGAGAGGTTACTCCAAGCTTTCCCTTCAATGTTGCGTTTCCTACTCGTCATGCAAAACACACTATTGGAATTGCATTCAAGGTGAATTCTGTGGCATCGAAACAAAACAATTACATCAGATATCTAGATCAGTACGATATGGGATTTCTAAAGTAACATGTTATATGTTGTTTGCATAGTGCAAGTGCTCTCGGAAAAAAATGTTCTCGTCGCATCATGCGTGCCAATCGGATTAGATGGCGCAATATACTGAGATGGCGAAAAGAAGGAAAACGAGGCAGTCTGGTCAGGGGTACGTAAAGCATGCATATGTAGGTGCACGATTGCACTGGAAGCGAGAACGATTTCGTTATGGTTGAAAGCAAGCATGGTGCATATGTAGGTCACTGCCGCTTAGTCATGGAGGTGACATCCTTTCTAACAGAGATTCGTCGGGTTGAATTCTGTGAATCATCTGCGTCATTCTTGCTGGTAGCGGCGAAGACAGAAATGAAATTAAGTGTCTGTTTGGCGCGGCTGTAGCTTTTGGCTTTTGGTTGAAATTTTTGAATTTTAGCTGTTTACGATAGAGATTACGGAGAGAGATACTCGCTTGCGGTTTTGGTTAATACAGATGTTAGGCTTTTAACGTGTACTACAATTAACTTGTAGATCCCGTTTTGAGAAAATATCTCATTTGAAAGTTAGGTACTGTAGCAAAATCCAAAAGCCGCTAGCTTCGGTTGAAAAGAACAGGCCCTAAGAGTAAGCTGAACTATTTATAAGTCTAAACTAAATTGACACAAAATTAGTCTTTTACTCTTATAAAATTTCAAATTCATATAGAAATTATAAATTAGATGGAGACAAACAATGAAAAATAGAAAAATAGAAAGTAGATATCTCGATAATAGAAAGCGCCATGAGTACGGAGTAGCGATAAGTCACATATATATAAAACATATCAAAATTAGTGATATGTTAGAAATTTATGAATGACAATGAAAATTCAGATCATATGAAATATACCAGAATTAAGCTAATTTGAATCAGGAGATAATAGAAACAAAGGCGGCATCTTTTTCCACACTCTATCCAATCTTTTTATCATTTTCACGGCGGGGGCGCCTTTGGGGCACGTGCAAGACCACATCATCGCGGAGCGGTGGCGGAGGGAGAAGATCAACCAGAGGTTCATCGAGCTCTCCACCATCATCCCCTGACTAGAAGGTTCATATATATTTCACTTTTTTTCTTTGATTGATTATCTCTTTTTTAATTTTATGATTTTCACTACACCTCCTCTTCTTCTTTTTTAGTTTTATGATTTACATGTATTAGTTCACTTTCTTTCTTTCTTTGATTGATTTATTAGCTCTTCTTTAATTTCATTATTTTCACTTCTTCTTCTCATCCTCCTCCTCATCTTCTTTAATTTCATACTTGTTGTTAACTTTCCCATCAAGGAGAGCTAACTTCTCTTTGGGTTTATTAATCTCTCTCTTTCTCTATCTCTACTTTTACTATATACAAAATTGCCACTGGGGGAGATGAGGCTCAAGCCTCACTAAGCTCCCCCGGTGGCTACGCCCCTAGGGGTAACTTACGTTAGAAGAACTCTCTTCCATGCGTTGAAACATGGACCTCTAAATAAATAGAAAAACTAGAGGATAATGTACCATTTCTACGGTACAGTCTTTTTGTCGTTGGATTAAATCAGAGTGACCACATCTTAACCTTTCCATCGCCTTTGCCTTCTCTCTCCATTCCCCATCCTTCCCGATCCCCTCTCCCTCCCTCCCCGATCTCTCTCTCTCTCTCTCTCTCTCTCTTGTGTACGGCCGGAGAGGGTAGACGGTGAGCTGACAAAGGTAGGCAACCCTTCTCCTCCTCCTCCAGCTCTAGCGTCGCATATCCACCTCCTCATTCATCTCCGGCACTGTCCCCCCTCCTCCTTCACCTCCTGCTTTGGATCTAGCACATGCAGCGACGCAGTGCTTCACCTCCATCTCCTGATTTGGAAACAGGTGATTGCGATGTGGCTCGGGATGCATGGATTCGGCAACGACGTGACTCCAAACGATCAGATCCGACGGCGACGCAATGCAGAGCTCAGGCCGAAACCGAGACAAGAGAGATGGAGGCTCGAGGCGGAGCTTGAGCATGGATCCAGCGACGGGTGTGTGTCTATCGACTCCATGACGGCGGTGGTAGTCGGGTTGGAGCTGTAAGAGGGTGCGTCGACGACGGACAATGTCAGGCAGCTCCATGGTGATGCAGTAGTGTCGTTATAGCTAGATGAGTTCGCCAGAACTAGCGAAGCTTGTTGAAACTTCCTGTAACTTGTTAAAACTCTTTGGCTCAAACTTGTTGAAATTTAAGTTCTAAAATCTAAAACTCGTTGAAACTTGGCTTTGAAAGTTTCTGGGGATCTTCTAAAATACACGAAACTTAATGAAAAATGAAACATTTCAAATTTTCTTATAAAACTTGTTGAAATCGCATGAAACCTAATCGCTTCCATAAACAAAACCTAAAGTTGAAAGTCTTCACGTTGTGCGGCTATGGTCAGCAGGTCCAAGAGTCGGAATTCATAGAACCATGTTCGAGTTCATGGTTGAACTTGTATTCTTGTAAGGTTCTTGAGAGCTCTACATACCCTACATGTATAACTCATCATTAAGTTGTATGTACCAGTCAGTTCATCCAAAAGCTTAACCTGATGAGGAAAGACGGACAATTCACTTATACTTTAACACTCCATCTCACGTATAAGTTTCCACAGGCCTAAGACATGGAATAGAAGTGAGCTGTAATTATTGTTTTAATTACTCCAACCGAGTCTTGAACTCAAGACCTCTTGACTCTGATACCATATTAAGTTGTATGCACTAACCAGTTTACCCAAAAACTTAACTTAATGAAGAAAGATGGATAATTCACTTATACTTTAACACTCCTCACATGTAGCCTCCCTCAGATCTAACATGTGGAATAGAAGTTACTTCAACACTCCCCCTACGTTTAGGCTCTCTCAAGCCTAAGACGTGAAATAGAAGTGGACTGTAATTATTTTTTAATTGCGCCAATTGGATTTTGAACTCAAAATCTCTTGGCTCTAATACCACATTGAGTTGTATGCACTAGCCAATTCACGCGAAAAGTCTAATCTTATGAGGAAAGATGTGCAATTCACTTGTATTTAAACACTCCCTCTTTCACGTGTAATTCACTTATATTTCAATACTCTCCCTTCATGTGTAGGCTTCCTTAGGTTTAAGACGTGGAATAGAAGTGGAATACAATTATTTTTTTAATTACGTCAACCGGGTTTTGAACTTAAGATCTCTTAGTTCTGATACCGTATTGAGTTACATGCACTAGCCAGTTCACCAAAAAATTTAAACTAATAAGAAAAGACAGATAATTCATTTATACTTTAACACTCATCGCATCATTTGCATATATAGGTTATTCCGTAGGCTGAGAGGACCTCAACACTGACTGATCAAGGAGAGGCTCAAACAGTACAGACATGGGAGCAATTAATCATGTCAGTAATAATAAGGGTATAATATATCCCTCGTGGATATAGAGGCTGGATTTTATATCTTTTATCTAAAAAAAGGGTATAAGGGATTTTTTGCTAGGCTGGGATAGCTCAATTGGGAGAGCGTCAGGCTGAAATCCACGCTCACGGCATCAACCTTTCTTGTTTTCCACAAAAAAAAGTCACATTTTTTTTTGCGTGCAGGAGTAGTTTCTCGGCCTGGCCCAGTCCAGAACGCCAGCCCCCCACCAAACCAAACGTGGCCACAGCAACAAACCAAAAGTCCAATTAACGAAGGATGCGGCATTGGGCGGTTGGACCAAAACAAACTGTCGCCAAATCCAACTGCCTACCCAAGACCAAGACTCCAAGAGCACACCAAACGCATCGTTTCGCGGGCTCTTAAACCGCCACTACGCATGTACGCATCAACCCACCGGCACGGCGACGGGCATACCTCATACGTACGTAGACACCGCCATATAGCGCACATGGACGGAGAAGGCCGCCTCCCCTGGCCATGGTCCCGACGTGGTCGTCCTCACCAGCGTCGGCGTAACGTCGAAGCGGTACCCCGAGGCCTGCGCGTGGCCACGCTAATGGCAACGGACATAACCTGTGGGGGCCAGGCTCGGCGATGAACCGAGAGCTCGTGCCCGTCTTTCTCCATCGCCGGCGGCGCGAACTCCTCCAGAGCGTGGCATCGGTGGGGTGTAGGCTCGTTTATCTGCTCCTCTGCGCGCTAGGTATGTTTGCGTTTTGAGGTCACAATGTCACCTCTCACTTGTGAATCCGACGTGTAGTATTCTCCTTCACGGCCCAACAGTGCGGTGTGAGGGGCTGAAGCATTTCGTTTTACTTGTTCTTTGGTATGCTATACTGATAAATGTTAGGTCAATATGATCAATCATGTTTCTACTATTTGTGCCAGTTCTATACTCTGCAGTTTGCCACCGGAGTGGCTTCTTTTCATTCTACACAGAGATATGGCAGAACAGAGAAAGGAGCGCCGGCTCCCCAGCTTGATCGGATAAAGAAACAGACGAACGTCTCTGTCTTAACTAGGCGTCGTTGGCGGGCGTTCAAAAGCATAGGCAGAAATAGTTTTTGTGACAAAAAGAGAGAGAGGAAAACAAGTTCAGAAGTCAGAAGAGTTTTTTTTTTTTGTGTCTTTGCTTTGCAGTTTTTCTGAATCTTATTAAAGTGTAGCAATCTGTACTTATTCAGAAGAGAGCATTTCCATGTTAACCTGTAGTGATTGATCTGTCATCCTCGAGGTAATTAGACTAGAGTGAACTCTTCCCTCACTAACAGCAATCGGATCTCCTTTGATTTGCCTTAAATTTCTTTTGAGAAGTTTGCTCATCTTATATCTTTTTTTGCCTTGGTCTGGAAAAGCAGGCCTCCTAACATACATAGGCTTCAGTGTAGTCTCTACTAAATATGAAGATCAAATGGAAGTGGGGAGCAGAGCAATAATGCACACTGAACTGTAGATGTCGTGTAACACCTGAGTCAAATCATGTTGGGCCTTCACGAGAATCCGGGATTTTCAATCCGGCCACTGGCATCATACCAACCATCCTAGCAGCTGCTTAGCTTCCTACAAATTTCCAGCACGAGGCCTGAGCCACGAGCCACTGAGAGTTCAACGTGGATTGCTGGCACGGCACCGATGCCGCTCTTCCAGCCGCACCGCTCGGGGCGCCAGTGCGCGCGGCCCCCTCTCCTGCAGCCTGGAGCTGGAGTGCTTTGAATCATTTCCCAAGGTTAACTCGGATTGTTTTTGAGCCAGCTTCTTGCAGGACGTGGTCTGGTTCCATCCTCATGATACCTCCAAAACGACCTGCTGTACCATGATGATTTTGGCTCTCTTTTTTTTGGCTATTTTGTGGCTTTTGGTCCTGAGTTTAGGGTTGCGTGCGTTATGCGGATCAACGTCTTTGCTATCATTTTAAAAATCACAGCCAAAAATTGTAATTCAAAATAAGAGGAATTTTGCCTCGTCCCAAATAAGCTCCTCAAAATCAGGGGGGGCATTACCCAACTTTTGCGGCATCACGAATCGGTGAAACCTCACCTAGCGTAGCCACCAAGTGGTCTACATGACTGCATCTGATGCGTGGCTGGGTCCCTTGCACCGTGGCAGCAACCTCGGTCTCACTGAAGTGGAGCCACCTTTGCTACTACTATTATCATCTTCAGGCTTCAGCACGTCTCGACGTAAAGGCAGCCAGGCTGGCCGCCCGGTTCGTTCTCTTCTCCCTTCCCTGCTTCCATTAGGCAAATGGACCACATTGGACCTGCCAGTGTACTACTGTACTTAAAAAGGTGTTCTATTTAACGGGTCGGGCATTGATTTGTACTAGTACGTACATCGATGAATTAGACATACTGAACCAGGTATTTACGCGGAGAGCCAGAGAGCATGAAACAAAGTCAACCTGAAGGAAAAACACAGTTCAAATTTCGAACTAATACTATCTGGCCGTTATGATCAACCCGGGCACGAACACGCTCAGGTAATCCGCATGCACGCACTTATGTCACATGGTACGTACGTATCTTCACGATCGGTAAGGAGTAAGGGCACCTAAATTTTCCGAACTGTAGCACTTCAGTACACTTCACTTTTTCGAAAGATCGCACTTAAGTCCCCTACAAAACCGACTCGATTAACGTAAAGGGATATTCATATTTAAAGAACACATTTTGTAATACTTTCGGGATTTACCCTACGCATGATTACGTGAGAAGGACCAGAATAATATAGTGATGAATCATTACCAAATTTCTAGAGTGAAATTTTGAATTTTGCAAAATTTACATTTTGTCAGTTTTTAGTTACAGACCGGTCTGAGTCTGACCGCTAGCTTGTTGCCGGTCATACCACTGGTGTTCTGTTGGCCGGCAATACTGCTATTCAGTTGCCAGTTGTAATTTTCTAGAGTAGGATGTTTTGCATTGATTTTGTGATTTTGGGAATTTGGTCATGAGTTGACTTAAATTATGTTTGCTCGATGCATTAATATTGCATAACACATATTTTAGCTATCGTAGGTCAAGTAATGAGTAACTTATGTCTGAAAATGATTTATTTGTTTTTGGATGTGCATGAACTTTTGGAGTCGACCATGGTCAACAGTAAGGATCGAGGCTATGCTCATGAAGGAGCCGAAGTCTAGAACGGTCAAGGATACCGAATGAGATCGTTAAGTTCAAACATGGTACGAGAAAGGCGAAAAATACTGAAGGAAAGGTTTGAGTGATGGGTTGCACCAAATAGTTTGATAGGTCCAAGTGAGACATGGTCTAGTAGAACTTAAACTAGAAAGACTTATCGATGTATAGCAAGCCATTGGTGCACGTACACGTGGTGAGCATGGTGATTGCTTACAATAAAAAATGAAGACCAAGTCAAGGTTAGGGTATTTTGGTAATTCGCCAAATCCCGAAAATGATAGTGGATCAAAACCGTGGTGCTTGAGAAAACGATTTAGATCAAAGAGACACTGATCAAGTATATCAAAGGATATAGGCCTAAATAAAGAGCAGACCAGACTCTTCTTTGTTTCAGTTGCTCCCACACAAGCAGACCGGAAGATCTCAGTCGTCCTGGACTAGACAAGTACATAGAGATCAACTGCTCCTCCAGAATGGCTGGTAATACCACTTAAGGGCGGATAGACCGTCCACCCAGTGTCGCTGCCCACTTCTACTAAGGTTGAGCTTAATAGGAGCAAGAGACTTGGTGGCAACAACCAAAATGATATATTATTTAATCGTGGAAATGCCATGTCAGGTGCACCTATCAGAATCAGAATCTCGACTCTTCTTTTACCATTTTAGTAAGGTGATAAGTGAAGCCGGTTGACCTGGAATCTGCTTACCAAGTTAGGACTGCACAAGTAGTTTGACAGACAGACTTAACGGATTCAACCTCATGTGCACAAGTTAAGTGTGTGAGTAAAACTTATGTTGTGTGGGGTTAATGAGTTTTTCTTCCAAATGTGCTAATGGATAGTACCATTATGGTTAGATATGAGCTGGATGTCTCATCTATTTAGGGGGTTGGAATGGAGGCTTGCATGTCAACCCATCCAATCATATCATTCCACCCTTATGTTTAGAGCTAGGGTTAGAAAAGTGAGTGATGTGGTATGCTCTTTTGTCCTACAAGTAATTGTAAAACTTTCATCCTCAAGTAGAATATATCAACTTTGTTCATTCTCATGTTATCTACTTGTTTTAGTTGATTTGCTCTTTGTTCTTATTGGTTTTGATTTCTTCTCTTCTTGATCTTGTTGTGTGTCAATGACGTGTTAGTGAGGGAGATGAATCATGAGATCAAATCTCATCTATCTAGGCACCAGGTCTTGAAAGATTTTGAAGTTACCCGATTTTGCTTGGTTTTGGTCTCGTATTGAAATTTCTTGATCTCAAAGTTTTTTGCTTCGAATTTTTGAGAGTTCTTACTTGCTATGATATGTGAAAATATACCTAGAGTCATCTTGATCACATCTACCCACGAGCAAGTCATATATTGAGTTTTCGGTTTTTGCCTTGTTTTTGTGTAACCTCGTGTATTCTTGAGAAATGTCTGAATTTTGATATGAATTCAAGCAATCCTTTGATGGGATAAGTTTCCGAGACTCTTTGCAAGGTGTGTGCAACGTTTTGTCTCAATTAACTATGATTTTTGAAGTGCATCAAAAGTTATTTGAAATCAGGTTGATTTTTTTATGGAAACACAGGAGTGGTCATACCGCTCTCTTGTTGCCGATCCAACCACACTGGTTAGACCGTCAGGTTATAGTCGATCGGACCACCTTTGTAGCTAATCATACCACTCCAGTAATATAGTTCTCTTCTCTTTGTTTTTTTAAGCTAGTTGCTTTGGGTTTGGCTTTTACGTTTAATTTTCATAGCTTTATAACTATTGAAATAAAGAATTTGAGAATAGTTAGGAAAAAATTTTGTGAGACAATATTTACCCTCTTTATTGACATTCGATCCTTCGCCCTACAAAACGGGTTGACTACAAAATGGGTTGACCCTGTGTAGACAAATTGTTAGAACGGAGTCGGAAACCGTAAAATGGGCACACTGTAGGTGGTAATTAACCTTGTAGCACTGTCTAGTCACTTCCCGTTCTCAATCTTCGGCGTTGTTGAGCGTACTAATTTTGTTGGATTCCTATAGTGATTGTGTTGTTTTACGCGAGAGATTTTCACAAACTTCTCACATTGCGAACATGTCACAGAAAGTCAACAACACTACTTTTTACCTTTTGTGATTACAAAGAAATGATCGGCGAGAGCTGCATTACAAGGACCTATGGTGTTTTGCTTTTCGTTCGTAAGCTACAGTATAAATGTAAGGTCCGTCAGAACATGGGAATTTCTCCTAATTTCTGAAAGAAATAAATTATTTTCTGCGAAACTCCTCGTGAGCCTAAGAGTTACCTCACGTAATGCCTTTTTTTATGCACGAAGAGACAATCAAGCTGCCCTAACAATCAAAGATTAGCCTACTCGAGCGAAATGAATGCAAAACTCTAGGTCAAGCGGCGCGTGACTAAAGGTGGTGATCGGTTCCGCTGAAAAGCTCATGACTTATGGCTGAAAATATTGTAGCTGACTGAAAAAAGCACTGTAGCTGACAGAGGCTTATTTAGCATAATTAAATTTAAAAAAATTTAAAAATAAAAAATATGTTAGCTCATTACGTATAATACAAACAAATACAGGAAAAAAAACCGGCAAAAAAGCTTAATAAAAAACCAAAAATTTAGAAAACGACGAAATTTATGACGAAATTTATGAATAGTAAAAAATAAACCAGAAATCGAAAGCAAAAGACACTTTGAGATCTCCAAGCGCTAACGTACCAGTCTGGAGTCTCTGTAAATGCATGTCGCATCAAATCGTATCACATCAACTGTTTGCTTTCTTTTTGCACAGACCTTTTCGGGCGATTAAATGATCCCCAGATGTGTAGGAGTATTTATTTAGAACAAAATGGAGTAGATTAACTTGATTAGTTTGAAATAGGCATAACCAAGTACAGTATTAGTATACCTTGTGGATTGAATTCTTTGTTTTCTCCATATGGAACCTAGTGGTGCAAGTAAGTGCACATCACATCATTTTCAGTCATATGACTTGTCTCCGATCATGAAAGAAAAAATGAAAATAAACAAAACGACAAACACTTCTTCTCGTGTACTTGCAACCACGTTACACGAAATCCCTCGGAACGAAGAAGAAAATAAAATGAAGAAAATAGCGAGAGAAACAGAGTTTTGATCGTAGAAACAGTGAAAAAACAACTAGAGTTTTGATCGTAGATACAGTGAAAAAACAACTACAGGATAGAAATCCCAGAAACTTTTATGGAGCAACTCACGTTCTTGCAAAATAAAGCAACTGGATTGAGATCGAGAAATAGTGCAACTGAACACGCTCACTTCACGTCCTATCACATCAGTCACAGCCATTTCCATACTGCAGAGAAGTAGCCATGCAAGTAAACGAAAGGAGCCATAGCCGCAAACACAAAGAAGAAAACGTAAATACGTAATTTACATACGTCTACATGTACATATAAATATATAATCACATCTTACAGAGCGAACTAGTGCATTTACCACCAACAAACCTACGTGTTACATGCTTCTGATGAGATCGCCAAGCTAGGTTGAAGCCTTGCAGCACGTTGCAGGCTCGGAGGTGACAGTGCCGTGGGACGGCGGGTTGGAGAAGACAGCCTCCCAAACGTCGCCGAAGGCGGCGACGATGTCGCGGTGGTGGCACTGGTCGTTGAGCGCCAAGAAGCACCGCAGCAGGCGCTCGAGGCCGTCGGCGTCGTAGATGCCGCGCCCCACTATCATCTCCGCCATGGACCGCCGGAAGTCGGCGTGGGGGTCTTCGGACCGCTTCACCACCGCGAAGCTCCCGGCCACCACCACCTCCCACGCGACGCCGCAGCTCCCGCTCGCGCCCGACGAGGACTCCGTCCTGGTCGACGTCACCAGCGTCTCCGCTTCGCCGGCGCCGCTGCAGCTGTACGCGTAGGACTCCTCGTCGCTGCTGAACCACCCGCTGTCGCCGGACGAACCGCTCGCCAGGGCCGTCCTCCGGTGGAGGCGGCGGCGAGAGCCCCGCAGCCGGCGCCGCGCATCGATCTTGAGGCGAGGCGTGTCGTCGCCGTCGGTGGCGGCCTCGATGACGTGCCAGTGCGAGCTCTTCAGCCAGCGGTAGGCAGGCGTTCCACGTGCTGGAGGGAGGTCGTCGGCAGCGTAGTCAGCAGAGCAGCCTCCGGCGCCGCAGGTTGCCGGTGGCAGGGGCCGCCGGCGAGGGAGGCGGCGCGGGCAGCATGCGCCGGCGGGAGGCGGGACGACCGGTGGGTGGTGGGTGGCGAGGAGGGTGGTGGTGGGGGTGACCACGGCGGCGGCGGAGGGGGAGCGGCAAGAATGGAAGAGGCGCTTGGCCATGGAGGAGGAGCAGCGCACACGGTGGGACGGTGGCCTGGCCGCTGAGGTTAGGTGCTGTAAATGAGGCAATGTTTGGCGGGTTTTTATTGGGATATGTGTGAAGCATGGAGGCTGGATGGAGGGGGAACCGGCAAGGGGGTCTGGCTTTATTGGCGTAGAACTGGGTGGGAAGTGATCTGTGATAGCGACTGTATTTCTGTTGTATGGTATGCACCATGCAATGGGATTTTCTGCAGCACTACAATTGTGTTGAGTGTGTTAATATTAGCCTCTATGATCCAAAATGCGTGATATAGTTGGCATAGTAGATTTCATAGGTTTTACTTACTTTAGTTAAAAGCCAGTGTAAGATCTTCTTGGCTAGTAAAACCACAGGTGATCACATGGTTGCTCAATCATCAAAATGCACCCATGTGTGAGAAGATGTAGCTTGGCCATTTCTTATGGTATTTTTATTAGTCATATTGCCACAAAAAACAAGCTAATTTTGAAATGTTTTATTTTTTGACAAAATTTGCAAATATTTGGTTTAAAATTAGGATAGAGTGACCAAAATATAAATGTTAAACAATAATCTAATTTGGAAGTATTCAATTTGGGTATGTAAGACACGAGCAAGTGAACCCAAACTTCCGTATGTTGCTTCACCAAACAACCAACCTTGGGCCCGTGGTGCAGAGGATCCCAGGCACCTGATTTTTCCATACTTCCATGCTGTTTTCAGCTGGAGTCGTGCACGACACAGAAAATTGGGCCCACAGCCCGCGAGCTTTGGACATATTTGGACTCATAAATACCCGAAATTCCATTTTTGCCCCCTAATCAAAAAAATTCCAAATCTGGACCCTCCCGAGCGCACGTTCAACTGGAAGCCGACACGTGTCCGGTCGTGCGGTCAAAACCCGAGTCATGTGGTCAAAAAATCGGTCGTGCGGTCAAAAAATCAGTCGTGCGGTGTGGCGCGGAGGGCGAGGCGGTCGTGCGGTGTGGTACCGCACGACCCATGCTACAGTGCGGTCGTGCGGTACCACACCGCACGACCGGACACATGTCGGCTTCCAGTTGAACGTGCGCTCGGAAAGGGTCCAGATTTAGAATTTTTTTGATTAGAAAGTCAAAAATGAAATTTCGAGTATTTAGGGGTCCAAATATATCCAAAATTCACAGCCCGCTGACAGCGTTGGGCAGCTTGTTTTCCTACTGTAATCAGAGGATGGCGAACGAGATTCTCTGACGTAGAGGAGCTAAGTCACAGCGTGACTTAGCTCCTCTACGCCATTCATTCTTTGATGGATGACCCAGATTTTTTTTGTTTTGATTTTTTTACTTTTAGTTTTTAGTTTTTTAATTTTATCTTTTTCTATTTTTTATCTTTTTTATTTTTTTTATATTATCTGTGTTAAAATAACCTATTTTTTATAAATAAAAAATATGTTATTTTAATACAGATAATATAAAAAATAAAAAAATAAAAAACTAGAAAAAGATAAAACTAAAAAACTAAAAACTAAAAGTAAAAAAATCAAAACTAAAAAAAATCTGGGCCATCCATCTCAAAATGAATGGCGTCTACGTCAGAGAATACGCGCCGAGAGGATGGCCTCCGAAGTCTACCACTCATCTGCTAGCCAGTAGAGTAGTTCACAGATCTGTGCATGTACAATTTTTAATTTGTTAAGTCTAAAGCTGTCAGTGGCTTCCGATGATGCCCCTCAACAACATGGTGCTGCCACTTTTTCTGCGACAATAGTATGCTTGAAAACGAGTCAAATATTGGCACGCAATGTAGGCGTCCGTGGGTTGTGGGGCCTTTGGGCATCAGAAACTGGCTGAATCAACTGAAAAGGAGCCGAACTGTGTGTGTGCTGCCTCGCCTGCTCCGTGGTGAGAACTGAGAACTAGTCTTTCCATTCCAAAGCCTCTGCTGTTTTTGTGAAGTCCTCGTGCTGGCCTTGCACTCGCAAACTTGTACTGCACATACGTACCTTGAGGCGATGAGCGTTAATTCTACCGTCCTGTGATATACCAGTACATCGTTTGTGATGAGTAACCAGTGAGCTGCGGTCCCTTAGAGCAACTCCATCCCATTAATCATTTCTCCCTCTCTATTTCCTAGGATGAAGAGGCTAGCTTCCTTCAGCAAATCATCTCGTCGGCTCTGCACGAGAATTTGAAATTGAAATCCTTCCTTGCACGACTAGATCCTCTCGTCCTAGATCTTCTTATGTACCGAAAACCCCGATCGGCCCTCAGCTAAAATTAGTACGCACCAACCTTACCTAAAACAAAGCCGTGTCCGGAGATTTGCTTCCCTGCACGAGGCGCGCGCGGCATGGCGTTCCGGCGCTTGCCTCGTTGTGCCATGCCTCTGCCGCCCGCGCGCGCGCGTGATCGCATGGCGCTGCCTGCAGGGCCAGAGAGCTCGGACAGGGTGGTGCGGGGCCTTGCGGAGCGGACCGGTGCTCGGCTCCCTCCTCCGCGCGTACGTGTGGCCGATGCAGCCGGTGCCTGCGCCGAGGCGCGCTGCGCTGCGGTGGATTTGATCGGAGCAGGTAGCACACGTGCGTGCGGATGCGGTCGCGGCCCCTCCTGACCTGTCTGTCTCGGGGTGTTTGTTCGCGCTCGCTTGTCGCGTACGACGTGTCGTGCCGTCCGTGCCTGCGTCGCGGGCGGGCGGTTCTCCAAGTGGATAGAGCGGGAGAGCCCTCCGGGTATCTGGGTTTCGTTCGTGATCGACCGATCGTACGTCAGGAGAAGTGCCTTTTCTTCTCTTAGGAAAAAAAAAACTTCCACGAAAGTTGCAACCAGCGAAATGTTGTCGGGTTACCAATTACTCAAGGCATTGCTAAGTCTGCCTCACAGAAAAACCAGGACGGTTGACCTCGATGCATCATGCAAACTTGGGTAAAAACATAAATTGAGAACGCTTAGATTCTGGTTGGGTTCTTTGTGCTGTGGTGTGGTTTTTTGTTTTATAGTTTTTGAATTTTTGTTATTCGTGAAAGACAATACGCAGAAAAAACAGTTGTATTAGTCAGTATAATTGACTTTGATATAATGTTTACTATAAACAAAACTAGTTACTATAACAAAAAAAAAGTAAAAAGCAAAAGTAGAAGTGGTTCAAACCCAGCCAGTGTGCTAATAGTCTTGGTCGCAAATTTCTAACAGCACATTCCGGCCAAAACGTTCAAATTCAAAACAGCCCTTGAGGAAATTTAAATTTGATTTTCCTTATGAGTTAGTAAGAGCGAAACTTTAGATCGTTCCTGGGCTTACGTCTACGCTAGCTTCTCGTTAAAACAAAAACAAAGTTCAAGACCGAAAGCATTGCTGAATAGGCCAAACAGGCCAGATAATTACAAACCGATTCGGGCCTTAGTGGATTGATCCATCGGCATGGCTAGCGCCAGAAGCTCGCCTTCCCAATTCGAACACCATATACGTGTCTTGCCTTGCTCGATTCGCGTATGATCCGATTGACTCTTCGCGTAGGCGGAGTCCAAACACGAAACCAACGGTCGATTCAGTCTTTGTTGTTTAAGCGACAATACTATTGTGTTTTTTCGGTTACGATTTATGATTTATGACTATTGTTAATAGCTTTTAACTTAGTACGAGCGTTTGTGCGAATGAATCGAATACCGATAAGTCGTTTTGAAAAGATTATCTCAATAAACTATTTCGAAACAACAGTGAAGAAGTTATTTTGTTTGTTTATTCGGAGGAAATCATAAACCATAAACTAAAAAAGAACGGTCAATCCTATATGCCGCACGGCATATAACCACCTACCGTCCCACCATCATGTATCCCATGGCCTATGCGTGGCACAAAGCTGAAAAATTGCCTACAGACAAATTTGATAATATCAACTCCCCTCAAAAGTGAATTAAAAAAAATAAAAATTCATATCTTTGAAATCGACTATTCATTTCTCGATCCATCATACCATCGTGTTCCTTAAGACAAGATCTTGAAAATAAAATCTTACTTGTATATATTTTGAGGTTGCTTTTATTTGAGTTTTGTTTCACTATTAGGTTTACATTTGCTCACATTTGCTCTACACAGGAACATTGTCCATGAACTGTTGGAACAACATTGATGAATTGTTAAAATATTAAAATCAAACACATGGAATATTGGTATATCCTCCCATAGAATTAAATACATAGAACAACATCGATTAACCGTTGAAACACCGAAACCAAATGTATGAAATATTTCATTTTAATTACTAGAACATCAACTCCCACCTGGTATATTTCCTATATCTAATTCAAAATATACACACCGTAGCATCATTCATGAGCTACTAGAACATTAGGAATTAATGCGTGGGACATTTTGGTTGTGATCGGTTCGGCTTAAAAGCTCATGGCTTATGGCTGAAAACACTGTAGCTGGCTGAAAAAAGCACTATAGCTGACAGAGGCTTATTTAGTATAATTAAATTTAAAAAAATTTAAAAATTTTAAAAATATGTTAGCCCATTACGTATAATACAAACAAATACGGGAAAAAAGAACCGGCAAAAAAGCTCAACAAAAAACCAAAAGTTCAGAAAAAGACGAAATTTATGAATAGTGAAAAATAATCCAGAAGCCGAAGCCGAATTGATCAGGGCCATTTATCTTATCTATTGAAACATACGATATATAATATCATTACTAAGTTTAAATATATGTAGTATGTAGGTATGATCTAATTTTGAAAATCTCGTCACAAGGAACATGATAGTTCAAACGGCTTATAAATTAGGCCTTCAGTTTAAAACATATGATTGGTTAAATTTTCAAATTGCTAGAAAAAGACATCTCGATCCGTTCGAGTTGAGTCATATGGGCTAAAGAGGTGGACAACGCTTGGTTTTTTTACCGCGCGGGTGGCATGTAGGAGGTGGACACAGATCAGGCGACTGAAGCAGGAGTTGCTGATCTGCCCACCCAATAAGCAACGAATGTCTAAGCATAGTTACAGAGAACTGCTATGTGTACCGAAAATGTGCACCGACAAACTATCTACTAGTGACGTGCACCCAATTAGTGAAGAGAAATTGATAGAATTAACATGTAGGCCCCACATTGTAACTTCTGTTCACCTTAGAGATCACTGAGTATGTGCCACACATGTATATTGAGTCGGTACAAGTAGCATTTCTCATAGTTATAAAACCTAGACTGATGGTTGACCCAGCCGAGATCTTTGTCACTGGCCGAGTGTTTAGACCGCTAGATCAACAGTCGAACCGTATGTTTTTAAATTTAATTTTTATAAATAAATATCTAAAAGTAGGAAGAAAATCAATTATACATATAAACAATAATAATAAAAGAACCTGTGTAAGACCAAATATAGCTATAAGATCGAGGAGACCAGCTAGAGGGGTGAATAGTCAGTCTAAAAATTCTCATCTGATTATTATCAATTAAAGATCTTTTCTTTTTGCATAAACCAAGTATACAATGCGAAAACTTAATTCAAATTGGTTCAACACAAATGAAGCATAAATCACTTATGATCATCTAAGTGCACCAACACTCTAGAACTATGTCAAGGATTGTAATCCTAGTATGACAAGCAATCAATTTAATTCTATGAATATAAATTGTTTGAATGTAAATTGAGTACAAGAAAACAAACCATAATTGACACGATCTCCTTTTACCGTGGAGTTCAAAGACATGCCGGTCTCCCCTTCCACGTTGAGGTTAGTCCAAACTAATTGGACCGACTCTACGAATTAAACCGAAACACCTCAATCCAATAGTGGTAACTCTTTCCCGCTCTGGGTAAGTGAGCTCCAACCTTCACACTTTGTTGGGTCATCTCACAACTTTCTTTATGAAGATTACCGCGCACGATGCCTCCAACACTGTCTAGGAGTCGGCAAACTCGGAGAGTAATAAGTCAAACCTCTCGTTTGACTCTCACCGTGTGCAACGAATGCACAAGGTCAAGTAGATACTCGATCCATCTCTAGATGCAACACATACAATTTAGAGCATTTTTCCTTACTCACAAAGTGCAACACATGCACAATTGAGAGGAGGATCTCATACTAGCTCAAGAGAGTGAAACAAAGTGCAGCAATCTCTTCTCCAACCAGCCACAAGGGGTATATATACCCACACCACGAAAACTAGCCGTTGAAAGCAAAGGACCAGAAAAATCAGGATTATCGGAAGTACTGGCAGCGAAACTACGGTACTTCTGCTCCCCTCGCAACAGTCAAAAAACTAGCCGTTAAAAGAAAGGATCAGTCAAATCCGGTATTTCCGCTATACAATTTTAGGTAGTTCCCATCATCGGAAGTCCCTCTCCCACAAGCGGAACTACTGCTCTCGCAAGGAGGAGAAGACCACGGCATAGGTGCCTCTCTGGAAAAACGTACCGCTAAACAAGCCGGACATTTCGCAAAGCAAAAGTACCACTTACACAAAGCCGATCGTTCCACAAATCGGAAGTACCGCTCATACAGAGCCTGTAGTACCGCTCGCTAATCGGACCACTCACACAGAGCCGATTGACCGCTCACATAGAGCTGGTCGAAAGTACCGATCATCGACTGCACTGGTCCCTGACCACACCGAATGGTTTGACCACTCAGGTCTCTGACCACATTGTCCGGTTCGACCACACAGTTCTCCGACTACGCTGATCTCCAACCATGCTGGTCTCCGACCACGCTGTCCGGATTGACCATACAGATTTTTGACTATGCTGGTCTCCGACCACATTGGTTTTGATCAGGTCTTGACCACGTCGACCATGTCGATTTTCGATATATCAGTCTTAGATCACACAGATCTCTGACTACTCCATTGATCTTTGACCACGTTGTATTAATCACGTCATTTTGACCATGTTGGTTTGGACCACACAGGTCTCGACCACGTCAGTTTGACCACGCTGGTTTTGATCACACAGATCTTCGACCACGCTGGTTTCGATCAGACAGATCTTCGACCATGTCGATTCTGACCATCCTGGTTCAACCTCATCGAAGAGAGGCTGCTTAGTGGAATACTTGTCTATTGTCATGACTCTAAAGACCAATTAAGATCTATGAGAAGAGCTAACCGGGCTCTGATACCAATTATAAGACCGAATATGACAATAGAGGGTGGGTGAATAGTGCCTTCTAATTTTCCCCAAGTATTCAACACTCTTTCACCTCAATAGTTGTAAAGCTAGGAAGATTAGAATGAGAAACCTACGCCAAACAAGCAAAACAAATACATGAAGTTTTGAAGAAAAATCAAGGAAATTGGAAGAACTTTTATTATAACTGTGGTACTACTGAAAATTAAAAGTACCTTTGTTATAACTGCGGTACTACCATTCCTCGATGAACAGTGAAATCAGTCCAAGTTCAAAAACTAAAATTGATGAAACTTTTGATTCGTAGATCCAATGATATGAAATTTTGTAGGGATCTTCTCTAGGTTATCAGGAACCTATTCCAACAAATGATCATAAAATCATGACCAAAATTGAGATTTTTTTCAATTCGAAGAAAAGTTGCACTGAAACCGAGCCAAAACCAAAGTCAGTGAATACAACTTGCTCATGGGATAATGATGATCAAGAATGGTCTAGATATATTCCTACACGTCATAGCAAATTAGATCACCACAGAAACAAAGCCAAAACCCCCGGATCAGGAGATAGACCAAAGAGGCCAAAGTCAAGCAAAACTGGGTATTCTCGTGAATCTTGGTATCAAAGTGACTAGATGGGTGGAGATGTATTTCTAAAGATTATCTTCATTTTTTATACGTCCTTGGTACAACAAGATCACAAGAAGGAAGGAGAGAGATCAAAACCAACAAAAAGTCAGCACATCAATCAAAAAACAAGAGGGACTCAATAGTTACATAAAGATTAATGTATTGTTTACTTCAGAAGATAGGTTTTACAGCCGCTCCACATTGGAGGACAAAGAGAATCTAAGGTACTCAGTCTCAAACCCTACGCTAAACCTAGAGAAGAGAGCACAAGAGATAGGTTGGATGGTTAACATCACATGTCTCCATCCCAACCCTCTTTTATAGGTGAGCAACCAACCATCTATTCACCTTAGTGGATACTATCTACTATTACAATGGGAAAAACATGTTAACCCCACACATACGGGTTTTACTCATACAAGTTCACTTATGCATGCTTTTCAAAGCGCATAAATGTGCATCTGCTAAATCCTTAGCCTTGATCCGTCTTGGTCAAACCAGCTCCACCTTGACCTAAATCGCTCTCCAGCGCATCGCCCATGCGCCGCGGTTTTGATCCAAGATGGTTTTCGGTATTTTAATCAAACTACCAAAATATCCTTCCTTGACCTAGTTATCTCCAACCACTGCATACAATCATCATGCTTACCACGTGTAGGTGCAACACTAGCTTGCCACTTGTCGCCAAGTCTCCCGTCCTGATTCCACCAAACCACAGCTCACTTGGCCTGTGCAAGTCACATGGCGCCATCCCGCCGTTCGAATTCACATTCAATATTTCCCGCCTTTTTCGTGCCATGCTTGAGCTCACTGTCTCACCCGACATCTTCGTTCGTTCTAGGCCTCAACTCCTCTCTAAGCCTAGCCGTGATCATCGCCGTTGACCACAGTTGACTCCAAGTGACCCTGTACATCCAAAGACAAAGAAATCATTTTCAGCACAAGTTCTTCATAACTTGACCTACATTAGCTAAGACATGCATCATGTAGCCTTAATCTAGTGACTCAGGTCATCCCAACTTAATCCATCACTCAAATCTCTAAAACCCTTTTTTTTGCGAAGATCGGTAGTACTGCACTTATAATACCGGTACTATTGCTCTCCAAACCGCTATTACCGCTCATTCACACTTCGCACTGGACCTTTCTGGAAAAAAACATACCGCAATTTAGAACGGAACTACCGTTCTTGCGGTATGGCCGCTCTCACAACGTCGGTATTACTGCTCTTCGGTACTACTGCATAAACACCTACGATACTTTCAATTTTCCTAACACCCCCAAAAAATAGCCCAAATCAAATGTAATCTTTGCAAAACCACTATACCACTTTACGAAACTTGCAATAATTCATCACAACAATAATCTGAACCTTCTCACTTGATCCTTCAACCTAAATTCTGAACAACAATTTAAGCCAGTCACTGAGAGACAATATAGGCTTACAAATAAACCAAATATTCTATTCTATTTCTTGTTTGAATGAATATGTTTAAATATGCTCAAAATCCTCTCTTATCTAGATGCACTACACGCTACAGGTTTGGCGTAATTCACGAATTGCCAATTTAGATCTTACTATATACACCTTAGATCTAACTATATTAATCTATACTAATCTCTGATTAAAGAGCTAACACTTGCATCTTAACGAGAGAGTAGAGACAAGCAAAGCAAGCAAGTGGGAAAATGCATCACATCTTGCTGATGGAGGCGAAACTGAGCAGAGAACGGAGAGGAGCTACCTGCAAAAGTGAGAGTGAGAAAGATGGAATTTTTTTACTGTGTAACCGCCAATTTCACAAAGGGATTCCTACTAAAACCTAGCAGCACCCAAAGTACAAACACGCCCTTCAGTTTTATCTTGAAAATCTCTTTCATTTGAGGGCTTTCTTGTCTATTGGCCTCGTGAGCAAAACCCGACCGGGTCTCCAGGCTTTGTGTCGTTTCGGCTTCAGTTTCTGATTTATTTTTCACTATTTATAAATTTCGTCTTTTTTTTGAGTTTTTGTCTTTTTTTAGCTTTTTTACCGGTTCTTTTTTTCCGTATTCGTTTGCTTTGTCAGTGATGAGCTAGTATATTTTTTCTATTTTAATTTTCTTTAAATTTAAATACCCTAAAGAAGTCATCTTCAGCTACAGTGAAATTTCCGCCGCTACAATGCAATTTCAGTCATAAGCTACATCTTTTTAGCCCAATCGGGTGGAGCATATAGTAGGTCGCCTAAGTTTTCTAGGGTCAGTTACATCTCCGATCCTGTAAGTGTGCTCAGCCTAACAAAGCCTCTAGAGCTGAGTTTTTTCGATTCAACCATCGGACCGGTCTAGGTTTTATAAGGGTGTGTTTGGTTGCCTGAACATGGACGGTCGGATCCCAGCTGCACCATATATCTGGTGTTTGGTTGAATGAATTCACTGTAGCAGACTGGATCCGCGGGTTCCGCATACGGTCTCGATCCCGGACCAGCAGAGGAGGCCATTTCGGCCGAACGTGGCAATCCAGGACCGAGGGAGTCCAGAGAAGGGCGGGCTAGGGTTACCTCTCGCGCGCTCTCCTCCGCGTCCTCAGCGTAGGCAGCAGGTGATCTCCCTCTCCTCCCTCCTCCGGATCCGGCGAAGGCCTGCGGGTGGCGGCGCGTGGCGGCAAGCGGCGGACGCGGGGGAGGCGCGTGGAGGAGCCGGCGGCCGTTGCCCCGACCGCGGCCCGTGGAGGTGCCACGCGGGGGTTCCCCCTCGACCGGATCCGGGCTCGGCGGCCTCGGCCGGTGGAGTCGCCGCCGCTCCCGCGGGTTGGAATCGCCGTCGCGTCCCGCGGGTGGAGTCGCCGCCGCTCCCGCGGTTGGAGTCGCCGCCGCCTCGCGCGGTTGGAGGCGCCGCCGGCCGTTGCCCCGGCCGCTGCCGCCACCCGCGGTGCCTCCTCTCCCCTCGCCGCTGAGATGCGGCAGCTGGCCGCGGCGCCGCCGCCGCCGCCCTCTCTCTCCCCGGCTGCTCTCCTCCTCGCCGGCCACGCCGCGCGCCTGTCTCTCTCTCTCCCCCCGCTTTTTCTTCCTCTCGGCGCACGCCTCTGTCTCTCCGCTTGCTCTCAGTGGGGTGCCCAGTTTTTATTTTTGCGTGCGCACGCCTGGCTCTCTCGGCTTCCTGTCTGATGCAGATTTATTTCATCTTGTTTTCTTATGTATAATATAATGTGGCTTGAACATATTTCTTTCATTGTAGGAATTTAATCTACTGCTTGCAAGAACCACAGTTAGGGATGAAAACGGTCGGAAACGGTCGGAAAACTCCTCAACCGTTTTCTACTTCTACATTTGAATACGAAAACGAAAGCGAAAACGGTAAAGCCGGACACAAAAACGAACGCGAACTTACGGAATATCGAGAATTTCGAAAACGAACCAATTCGAGCGGAATTATGTCGAACACGGTCGGTATACGAAAATTCAATACGGAATACCGACCTATAGGACAAAACAAATAATCAAAGTATAAAATTTGTTCTTGTTTTGTATTTTATCGTAGCGTTAGGATAAAATACAAAACAAGATAAAATTTGTAAAAAATAAAACGAATAATCAGATTCATTAAGATTCACGTCTCATATATTGGATGCATGAAGGACATGTCATGTCAATGAGTCGATAAGCACAAATATATTTAAATTAACCATGAAGAAATAAGAAAAAATGTACCTGTCCATCAAAGTGAGCAACCAAAACAGTGGAAGAACCAGGGGACCGTGCTTCATCTGCAGCCTTAGAAAGAACTTCTTCGGGTCTCATCCCTGGAGCACCTTGACTCCCCATAACAATCTTTTTGCAGCTATCCATTAGTTCTCTCGCATACAGCCCTGCATTGATTCCTGAGAACAAAAATCACATCAACAATTATAAGTGATCATATTCCTGAGGATAACAGAGAATGATGAAAGATAAAATCCACAGTTGGTGCAAAATTATTGAAGCTAAATATAAGAAATACATTTGCCAGAAATCTATACTGTATTTCGTTCAGATACTTCAATAGCACATATGAACTCATTAATTGACCGCTAAATTGGAGCATTTCCAGTAGATATATGTGATATAGTTTGTGGCATAGCAAATACTGTTGTGCTTGTATGCATCTTCACCACCTGTTAACACCTGGAAAAGTTTACAGATATTGTTGTCAAAAAGATTCAAGAGAGCGAGAGAGAGATTTAGGTGATTTTAGAAGTAAAAGAATTGGCATGTTTCATTCATAAAAACTTAAAACTCAATTTTCTATTCTAAAAATCGGACAATCAGACATTATACGAGTTTCAATCATCCTGTTAGGCCCTATAATCAGTCAGTCAGGCCATATAATTACTAAGAGATGGGTAACCAATCAAATTCCAGTTGCCCTCTCGTACATTGCTCAATTTTCCCATTATGTTAACCACTCCAAGGATTTTGTCACAAATACAAACACCTAGGTACAGAGTCATGCCCTCAACAAACAAAGCAAACCAATAGTTTTTTATGAAAGCCAATAAACAACAAAGTCAAGCTACATGTAGAAAACCTTAAACGACCCAAAATGAGCAAAGGAACCGAACAGATCTGGTCTCAAGCTAAGACAAACAGCATGCAGTAATTAGGGTCCTGATTATTCCTAACACACGTCCTTCTGTTAAACCATCCATGAAATGGATTGACGGTCAATTCAAACAACTGAGACAAGCAACATGGTAAGGAACTGATAGTCACCATTGAGCACACCTCCTCCTGTCATGGATGATAACGTGGATGACCACATAAAGGGATAACATCATCCCGTCCAACCAGTAACTGCACATCAGCAAAGAAAAAAAAGGGTATGTGATGCGGGATGAAGAAAAATAACACAACCGGTTACAAGATAAAAAGAGAATACCCAGCAAAACTTAACAACAAGTATGACAGACCTCCATAACATAAACAACCCAGAGGCCATCAGCATTTGAAAAGCTGGATTTGCCGGAAAACAGGCAATTCCCTAGCTCCCAACACCACTGATCGCAAGATGGGGAAAAATGGCAGTGGGTATGTGTCGACCTAGGGACTCAAGTTATGCACCGAGGCCTGCAACATGTCCACCCTATGAAGTGCGACAACCCTGGAGAATTGCTTGGTCCAGTGGCATAGCCTGTGGAGGCGGGATGACTCCAAACGGAACATCGCTCTCCTCCGGATTTCATCACACTTTTCCCATGATTCTGACCGATTAGGTGCCTCAAGCTATGCAGCACTGCTTGATCCAAACAACTGCAGTCCAAGGTCAGCAACATGTATAAGGCATCGGGTGGCAAATTGGTGGTCACATAATTCCCTTCTAAACTCCGATTCCGGCTTACCCCCGGCCTAGGTCACCGTCTGCGGTATTTACAGTAACTAGTATAGTGTCCGTGCTAACGCTACGGTAAAATACAAAACAAGATAAAATTTGTAAAACATAAAACGAACAATCAGATTCATTAAGATTCACGTCTCATATATTGTATAACCAAATATTTTTGTCACATAATGAATGCCACATAACGACTGATCTTTTGAGGAGACGACAACATCATTGGACTCACCCACCGACGACTTTCTCTATCCCCATATTGTTTAAACTTGAGGCATTTTTGTCACATAAAGAAATATGAAACACAGTAAGGAAATATGTGTTTGTGGACTATTAAAGAAAGCTCTCAAATCATATCCATTTTGACTTTAATTTGAGGGAGTTGATATTGGAGACATACCAATGACTGATGTCTGGTTGCAAGTACAATTTGTCACTCACAGATTGTTGCTTCATTTTCTCCTCGAGAATATAACCCTGCAAAATACAAGTGAATTGCATCAATCACAAAGACTATGCAGTGTGGACCAAGTGAATACTCTGAACTTAGTGTTTATCCGATGCAATATGTCAGCTACATCATCACTATAACCACATTAGCCACATAAACTAAACAGTAAACACCATGTGTTTATGAGAAGAGTTGAAATTGCAATTGAATAAGGAAAATAATCTTTTTTGTGGCACCATATCATGGTGGCTAATAATAATCTTAAGGGTGCATGCAATTAAGGGGGTGTTTGGGACTGCTCCACTCCACGTTTTTCAGCTCCGCTCCACGTTTTTTAGCCAAACAGGTTCAGCTCCACGCACTCTGTTCGAGGAAAAAAAGGTGGAGTTGTGAGAGCACCTAAAGGGGTGCTCCACAAACTCCAGGTTTTTTGTGGAGCTGCTCCACGGTAGAATTTATGGAGCAGAGTTTGTGGAGCAGTCCCAAACACCCCCTAAAAATCCTTATCAGGAGAGTACAAAACGAAGGAAAGAATTAAGAGGGTTTAGGAGTAGAGACGAAGCAAGGAACTAAAAGGCTAGAGAGACAAGCTGTCCTTCAGAGCGTGTGTTGGAAACCGGAAAGGTAAGCATCACCTACCAAACCGTTTGCATCACTTTTTCCTTTCCACAGAAGATTTTGGTGTTCTGCTTTGGATAGCATCGGCTCAATCTGCGTATTTATATCCACTAAAAATTTGGTTTCTTTTCAGATGTGTTTATCAACAACCGAGTGAAGAAAATTTTGAGCTCACTGTGTGGGGTCCACATGGCAGCTCCAATTTGCTCAGTACAAAAGGAGCTCATTGTTTGCATACAACGGAGCAAAAAGGCTAATAGAATTCACAGCATCAGAGACCAGACTCCAGAGCACGAAGGTAAAATGATGCAACATATCAGCCGACCTCATAACAAAATTTCCAATCCCAGCAAGCCAAGTTTAACAAAGATTTGGAGCAAACAACTCAAGGTGCCTATTTCAACCCCAAGAAAACTTCACCCGCTTTGAGCGCTGAACAACTTCTGAGACCATCATTCAGTACAAATTATTGGTGTACAAAACGAATCTCCTCCCATGTCCTTTCTATACCTCAATATCTCAACACTAAGATAGTCAAAAATTTTCTGTACAGCAACATGAGGTTTCCCAACCTTCACACTGACGGCTGAGATTTGGAGGAACTTGAGCAGTGTAGCTCTTGCAATCCGGTGAGCCACTGACTCCAAAAGATTATGCGATTGGCCTTCGACTACATCCTTGACAATTCTGCAGAACAATGGACATAATTCAGTGTTCAGGAATCAACAAGAATAGATAAACAAGGAAGTATGAAGTGAACACTGAACAATCCCCTGGAGAGCTGCTAAAATGGGTAAATAAATTTAATATGTTAAAATTAACAAATCAAGACTTTTCTAGTATGACTGTATGAGTGGGGAAGGACCAGCGAGGAATTATGGCAAAAGTAAAATCAAAGCCCCTTCCCTCTTCCCTCTTCTTTTTGTAGATTATCTGGGCTAGCTTGCCAGGTTTAACGATAGTTCGAATTAAAAATAATGAGATGTATGTGTTATAAATTTCCATAAATGCAAACTACCAAAATTTCATCTCAAAGTCAACCACAGATACCTCAGCAGAATGACTATAGACCAATATACATCTGTCAAGGTTGTTTAATTACAGAGTAATTGAAACATACCAAGCCATCCGTATTATTGAAGTAATGCCTCCACAAGGGCCTCAACTTCTCTTGGCCACCAACATCCCAAACTGTAAACATCACGTTCTTGTAATGAACTTTCTCAACATTGAACCCTTGTAGTTACAGAAGAAAAGCAGCATCATCAGTTTGTGTACCAAGCAACACCATCAGCAAGGAATGCATGCATAGGGGCCACACATATTTCTTGTGAAAAGAATATGCTTTCCAATCAAACCCAACAGATTCAAGAACAAAAAAAATCGAAACAATCAATATCATTTACAGGTAGTATTATAGAGTAGGGTAGAAGTAGCTGAACTGAGGTCTTCTAACAGTCCTGTAACACAAAAACACATCCTTGATCAAATAAGACAGATGCATAGGCCACCTACAACAATCCAATAGAAGTATGCAAACAATCTGCGAAATATGTGCACTTAATAACTTGGAAGACGCGAAACCAAACTTTTGGGACAACAAACTCTGGTAATCTATAACCACGTTCGTAACAATGTTAACCACTAAAAGGATAGTGACACAGAGCAATAGCTTTGGCAGACAGTTGAGTTCACCCACAGATCCACGACCAATCAACTTAGCCTGCCAAACCAGGAAACAATCTCAGCGTCATGGAGTCGTAAGCATAACAAGCGACAAAGATGCAAGACCATAAGAGAACACTTGTTGGGTTAGAAAACCAGAGATAGTATACAAGGGAACAGAGAGTGATCAACTTTCCGGAATCTAAAAGTATGCTCGTCAAGTTAGTAAGAACCACTGAAGCTGCAGTTCCAGGAACCCAATGCAAATGAAGAAAAGCAATAGGTTGACATTGCTGTGTCAGGAAAAAAATGCAATGGTAGACATACTTAAAGAGTAAAGGAATCAAACTACACATGTTAAATGTGGGGAACAGAATACCTCGTAGAATTAGTTAATTTTAGAGCTCAGACAATAATTGCTGCTCAGCTCAATTCCAACTTAATTTGCGAAATTGTTTTTGGGAACTCCAGCGACCGATTACTCTGCTCCGGTGGAGCTGCACGTGAGGCCGGGCAAGCAAAGAGTGGATTGGAGTGAACTGGCGCTAATCTTTCAGTTTCTGTTTTGCGCCATCATATCTAGTCTAGATAGTAAAAAAAAACTTCGATGCATGATACGGCCTTTCTGCCCAAAATGGCCATGTATTGGACCAAATTTAGATCCAGTTTGTCTGCGATCCCGGCTGCTCAGGGTAGTTACTCCTTTTTATCAGCAGCTAGTTCTGAGCTCGTGTCTTACAACGAAAAACAAAACTTAGACGTAAATATTATACTACAGTTATATATTCTTACTCTAAGAATAGAACTTTATAATGTAAAATCTTTTTCATAGAGCCCGCCCTTGCCATAACCCAATGGCATACTCCACAACAGAGATTATATTCCTAAACGTGGCCAATTTTCTAGCATTCTTTATTTTCTGTCTTGCTTTCTATTTATCTAAAGTATAGTGCCCGTGCTAACGCCACGGCGACATTTCAGGGATGCACATGAAAACAACCAAATGAGGATTTTTTTTTCATAGTTTAAGTTTCACGCAATTGTATATCACCATGTATATAATCTGGAAAACACTCATGTATATCACCAGCAAGTTCAGGTCATGAAAAAAAAATCAGATTTAACCACTAAATCACCATGTAAAAAGTGTTTAGCTTGAATCATAACATACACCCACCTGGCCTGAGGTTATATTCACAATGTGCACGGAATTATCCTTTGAGCCACTAACAATTAATTGGGAGTCCGGAGTAATAGATAAACATGTCAATCCATCAGTATGATAGCCATGGCCTAGAATGGGGAAAAGATCAAATATCAGAGTCCATGGTTGATAGTGTACGTACAAAAACAACCATATGATGATTAGAACATAGATAATAATTTACCTCGAACAACATGTCTGCTTTGTGCATTTCTTGGGTCCCATATCCTCAACGATGCATCATCTGATCCGGTACATATAAGCTTACCTTAAAAAGGAAGCATGTGGATTAGCTAACAATTAATATGCTATATCTGAGATCTAAAGTAAACCGGTGAAAAAATCCAGATTATTAAAAAATCAGCAAGTGCATGTAATATTAAAAGCACCTATACAATTATACTGTTATGTAATATTTTATGATCATTGTTTCTAGATTCACAGAAATTAAACTTAGAATACAATTTAGTGGCAGGGCCCTTATTGAAAATAGAAATGTAAATACACCACAATCCATATTTTCTCTGAAAACTGAACTGACGCGAAGAATCTCTGTGTAGTCAACTAAACAAAGATGGTCACACCACACAGGTGAAAATTTTCATGCTCAAGCATTTCAAGCAACAAAGTTCAGACTGAGGTGATCGATTTTACACCATATTCAGAGGCAACTTAACCAAGTTAACATAAATAAATAATTATGTAACACTCAAGGAAAAGGCTTGGTACCATCAGGGGTAAAATCGCCACATGTCACTGTGCTACTGTGGCCAGCAAATGTATTCAGATTGGCATTATGGTCAGCGTTCCACATCCATACATTGCAGTCTTCTGATCCTGCAATTATCAAATGCCCACGTGGATGCCATTTAAGCCACTACAACAAAAAAATGCATAATTACGCCATGTAATTAATCGCCTGAGTACTGATAAATAGTTTAATAGGGGAAGGAAAGGGTTTGGCAATGGAAATAAGTTCAGCTAAATGGATGAAAGAGACCAGAATCATCTCACCTCAAAGCCTGATCCAGAACCCTCAAGGGTTCCCTGAAGAGTTCGTGTAGCTGATTCCATACATTTAGCTGCCCATCAAAACTTCCACAAGCCACCAAATTCCCATCTGAACTGAAAGCTACTGTGCAGACAGTATCTCCATGTCCTGTATCAGCCACAGCTATTATGTAAGTTCCATCAACACAGTTCTAGGTATGCATCAACACATTAAGGTACATTAAATAGATGCAAAGGGAAGGAAAAACATAAAGCTTTGCAAAAAGAATTGAATCAGTGGAAAACCACAAGATTCCTTGCTGCAAGGTACCAAAAATACAGAAGATCATGCAGGTATTGCCATTTGCTGACATGGACGAGAAAAGAGTAATTTCATGTAGAGTGATGAATAATGAATGAACAGAAATGATTATTTGAGATAAATAGAATAACAATTTTAGTGTCAATATGATTGATTGTAGTGACGTTATGTGCAGATCAACTTAACGAATCAAGACTACTACTTCACAGTTTAGCTAATATTGTAAAGGTAATAAAGCATATAGATGGTCCTGTGAACACACACACACATACATATACATATACATATACTTGTTGTAAGTTTTATTTCAAGACTCATCTTTTTGATCTTCAGAAGTTTTATTTCAAGCTAAACACTTTTTACATGGTCATGAAACTTTATATTCTCCTCCATATGGAACCACTAAACACTTTTTTTATCCACTGCAGATTCTACGGTTGGAACTAAGAACCATGTAGCTATTAACATATCAACATGCAAAATTGATAATTGTAAGTCCATCATGAATCAATTCATTTTCCTCAGTCCAACCATAATCTATTAGCATATCGATAGCCCGTACAATCTGACAAAATCCTAGAACCAGTTAAGGAATACACAAGACGGTATTGGATTGCCCAGATCTCATATTGCATTTCATCTGCTAGAGAATAACGAAGACAATGATGTAAAGTAAAACAACAGGTTAAATAATCAAAAACATCCAATAACTTTCCCCCACAGTAACTCAAATCAGGTAATAATACTTACTCTCTCCAAGACTCCAACTGTACTATCTATATCAATCAAGTTTGTATCATTGAATTGTGGGCCTCTGAAAAATATAATATGATACAAAAAATAACTCAAGAGATAAAATGTTTTTAGGTTACTGGTACTAAAACACAAAAGTTATTCTACGAAAGAATGGTGACTTGTCCAATCATGCAGAAATTGGCATGCATATTAATGTTGAATGAGGAGGACTTGATATAGTGGATAACAAGCTGTGCACTGGAATTCGCATTTACTTAGTGCATGCACAAAGAACAGCGCTAACTCATCGCCCACAAGGTTTGCACGATTGCTAGCCTTCGATAATTATCTGAGACACTTCAGGTTATCTGAGACGACAGTTCACTTCCAAAGTTACAGGGGATGGGATCAAACAAGCAAGAACAGAAACTGTTGCCGAATAATCCAACTATCTCAACCATTTACTATCTCAACCATCAAAGTCAAGCCAAGAAACTTAACAATTCACGGTTGTTGTGAGGTATTTCCAGCCATCAAGGAGCATACTGCACATACATTTTACCTGAAACATTACTGATCTTTTCTAGCATACTAATTTTATTTATCCATCTCCTTATGTGAATTTCACAAGCTCAAGTCTTGAAAATAGATATATACCTTCAGCACAAAACATACTTCCATTCTGGAAATTCTTTATTTTCTTACAAAATTGATCCAAACTTGTCGTTGCAGAATTCAAACTAAACAAGTTAACATTAACACATGAGAGAGACTTGTGCCAAAAAGAGAAAAAAAAGGGGGGGGGGGGGGGGGGGGGAAGATGCTGCCTGAAAACATGACATACTGCCACATGAATCTGATCATGATAGAATTGATTGATAACAGACACCACCAACTTGCAACTGTATTATCAAAATATGGTTCAGCAGGAACAGAGGAGTCTTGTTCGAGTCTAATCTGGGCAGTACGCTAGTACTCCTGGGAAAGATAGATCACCTGCCATTATGTTGCTACCTCAAATTGTAGTTTGCTTATGCCAGATTCGGTTGCGTTTTAAGTTGCTTTGAATCAATTACTACGTACTTAGGACTCTTCACACATCCAGATCAAATATATATATTGAAACATATAAAAAATAGATAAAACATAAAAAGATGACACGAAATCTTATAAACCTACTCGGGCACAGTCTTTTGCATATCTAATGCTTATATCAGATTGCTGTAGAAAATTCTGGCGTGCTATGACCTCAACAAATCGCGTGTGGAAGCTAATTTGTGACACCTCCTTTCCCAGAAAAAGGAACTTGTGAATCCAGAAAGTGAGTGAACTGCGTCTTGGCTCAACTTTGCCCATGCTAGAAGAGATATATCTATTTAGAAAAACTGACACGTTATCCATTACTTCATTTAGCAAAATCAACTAACAGCAAATTAAAATTAGCATCTTCACCATTACTTCAGTAGTAGCATCACTACAAACAAAACAGGGATGGAAAAAAGGAAGTAGAAATTATATTTTTTAGAAGGCATCAAATTAGAATCATAAATGAGAGTGCTGTTGAGAGTGCTCACCATGGTTGAAACCGCTGTGATAAGATCCTGGAAAAGTAACCACGAACTCCCCTGCATTCTGCACCAATCTGTTCCCATGCACAGAACCAAACCTCCGTCAACCACCACACGAATCAACGCAAATCATTCAGAAACAGAAGGAAGCAGATGCACCACCTGCAGCAGGGGATCCCCAGGCCCACGAGCACTTCAGGGGACATCACCGTTGTTTTCTGCCCCAGCGTCGCAAAGGTTTCTGCACCCCAATTCACAGTTCCACAAAATCACTTGGCAATCAGAGGAGCGGAGCACACAGAGCAAACATTCATGACGCTTCCGCACATGGTTAAGCTATGTGAACATATTCAAACATTCATGACTTCTCGACAATCGGAAGTTGGAACACAAAGGCTCGCATCTGCCTAAGGAAAAATACTGGGGCTGTCTTATCTGGTTTCCAGAGAGGCTAGCAACTAACATCAGTTGGATTAGCTCGTTGTGGGTCCTGGAGTCACCTGGCATCTCACTTATGTATTTTATCATCAAAGGATAGGACCAGCATTCTGTCGCAACCACATTAAAAAAAATCACCACTCTGAATTCTGAAAGCACTAAAGGATCCCTCTATAACTGAAAATGCAGTATCTCCCCAACGCACAATTGCTTACCAACCTTCTTGAGGGAGGCGAGGCGGTCGACGGTGAGGGCGTCGGCCTGGACGGCGCCGCAGTCGAGCAGGACCTTGCGGATGTGGAGATTGGGGGACTTGATCTAGGTGGTGAAGACGAACTCCGGCGCGCCGTTGACCACGTGCACGTCGTGCCCAGCGGCGATCAGGTGCCTCACCACCTGCAAAAGCAGCCGGTCAAATTGGCCAGAACATCCCCGAAGATCTACCAAACACGAATCGCCGCCGCTGGAGCAACTCGGATCGGCGGAACCCTAGCGGACGGAGACTACCAAACACGAATATCAAAACTTTTGAACCCAGAACATCCCCGAAGATCTACCTGGCCGCAGTAGTTCCGCGCGTTCACATCCGCACCATTCTCCAGCAACAGCGTCACAATCTGCACGAACCAAACAAAACACCAATTCGCGATCAGATCGAGCGGGAAACTACCAAAAGACAGAACGTTGCAAGGAACTGCACGGACGTCGAGGTGGCCCTTGGCGGCGGCGAAGTGGAGGGGGGAGTTGAGGCCGCCGAAGGTGGAGTAGCGCGCGAGCGCCGGGCTGAGCTCCAGCAGCATGCGCGGCGGGTGGGGGAGGGGAGAGCTCGGGCTGCTGGAGGAGCACGCGGAAGGAGGAGATCGCGGCGCGGAGGAGGCGGCGGCGGCTAGGGGCGGGGGGGTTGCGGTGACGGCGAAGAAGGCGCGAGGTGGCGGCGGCCGCCGCCGCAGCCATGGTGGCGTGGCGAAGCGAGGGGAGGGGAGGTTTGGGTTAGGGTTTTAATGGGGTGGGAGGAGTGGCGGCGGAGGGGACGACGGGGGGAGCGGAGGCGCGGGGGAGAGGTGGAGATGGGGGAGCGGCGGTGCGGCGGTGCGGTGGAGGACGGGGGAAGCGGAGGGAGTGGCGGAGGAGGAGGCAGCAGCGGCGCGGGATGGGGAGGAGGAGGCGAGGGCGGCGCGGCGGCGGAGGAGGGAGGGGAGGAGGCGACGGCGGAGCGCCGGAGGAGAAAGGGGAGGAGGCGAGGGTGGCGCGGCGGCGGAGGAGGAAGGGGAGGCGCGATGGCTCCGTGTGCGAGGGAGGCGGAAGAATGAGGTGGGGGAGGCGCCGCACGGATTCACCCGCGAGGGGGGGTGTGGGGTGCGCACGGATTCGGGGGTATCTCAATGATCCGCCGACCTGCACGCACGGGAGGGGATACTACACATCCATTGAAGGATGATCGTCGGATATGGTTGAGTAAGGAGAGAGAATAGAGGAGAGTTAATCTGGTGCGGACGTTTTAAGGATGGTGTAATTCTGGGTGCATATTGTGGTGTGGACGTAGTTAAGGTCATGACTGTGGAGCAGGTAATTGTTGGGTGGATGTAGGATAATTTTAACTGGTGGATTAATAGTGTAGATCATCAACCTCCCGTACCACCACAACAACACTTATGGCTCAAAAGTAAAAAAAAATACCTCGGGGAATTTGTCGACGGAAGCCGATTGCGACATGATGAAATGGAGGCAACCACGATCAGCTACATGCGCATGGCGGCGGCTAGTAAAATCTCCCCCCTCTTCGACAAAGGCTGCGGCGCGGCGGCGCTCGTGGTGCTCGTGCTGGTGCTATCGCCCTGGCTCCGCCGCCGCGTCGCGGTCGCCATCTCCGGCCGAGGAGGCCTCGCCCGGCCCGGAGGCGTCCGCGCCGTCGCCGTCGCTCTCGACGTTGGCGCGCGCCGCCGGCGGACAGCGGATGCGGCGGTGGATGAGAGCGAACCCCAGGCCCCGCGGCGGCACAGCGGAGAGGCGGATGGACGCGGCCCCGCCTCCGGCCGCGGCTCTCCGGGGGAGGGGGCGAAGAAGTGACCGGGAGGGGACGCGATGGTAAGCGAGGCGAGGGTTTCGGCGGCGGTGGAGGCCATCGGAGGGGGAGAGGGAGGGGAGGCGAGCCCCAAACCCTAGACTCGCGACCGGGAGGATAAGAGAGCACCAGAGAGAGCTCGACTCGAGCTCCTGCGCGTGTGGAGGAATCGGTGGGGAGGTGTCGCGCTCGAAGTGAGGAGAGGAGAGGAGAGGAGAGATGAGGAACGGAGGAAGGCAGAGGCCGAGACGAGACGGGACGGAGGGAAGGGGTGGGGAAGAGGAGGCGGCGGCGGCGCGTGGGTGGAGAACATGAAGGGCGTCGGGGGCGCTCGCTGGCGGCTGGACGTGGAGGAGAAGGGACGAGGAGAAGCAAAGGGGGGGGGGGCGAAGGGAGAAGAAGCCGGACTCGATCTCCCCCAGGCGGCGGCGGCGGCTTTAGAAGGAGATGGGGAAATTTTGGTGAATTGGGTTGGGCCAAATTCGGTTTAAACCGTATTTACAATACGGTATATTCCGAATAAAATGTAGAAAAGTAGAAAACGGTCGGAAAACGTCTAAACCGTTTCCGCTCCGTTTTCGAATTTGGTATTCCGTATTTCGAACCGAATTCGAATTTGTCCGAAAATACGAATTCGATCGGGTCAAATGTAGAAAACGATACGGTTCGGTACGGGATATTTCCGTTCCGTTTTCATCCCTAACCACAGTAGCCCTCGATCTTTGCTTCAAAAAGGTAAATCGTACCCATCCTCCATTACGTTGCCAAGTATAATATTGTGATTAACCAAAACATACCTTCTAGTTAAATAATTAGTAATGCAATTTACTGTTTGTGTGAATTTTTAGATGGACGATTTTTCTGTCAAGCGCCGTAAAATCATTAGTAATGCAGCTGGACTAGTTGCTACCATGTGTGCGTACACCTTATTTGTGTATAGGACCATGAAACTATGGACATCTGTTGTGTGATGTGTGCATGATGCATACCTTTTGTAATTATGTAGGGCTTAATTACTGCATGTGGACTGATGTGCTGATGGTGTCTTCAAGGCACACCTTTTGTAATTATGTAGGGGCTACTTGCTTGAAGTGTAAGCTAAGATATATGACTATGCTTATGCTTCTTTATTATAAGAAATATAGATCTTTATGTACTCTGTCTTTGGAGTGTTCATTTTATTAATGTCTTTTGATTTAGAGTAAAGTTGCAAATATTTAGTCAAAACATGTGTTCATACCAAATAATTGCATGTCGCATTTTTCCCCTGATATACATCATCATATTGTCAAATACGTTCTTTTCAGAAGTTAAAAAAAATTAATATGTCATACTGTAAATAAATTACTATTAGGAATAACTTAGTTTGTGCAAAAAACTGAAAAAACATGTGAAGGGGTAATCATACCACCTCTCACATTCGAGGGTCACTGTACCCCACTATACAGCCAACCAAACACCTTCTCAGCCTACTGTATCCGCTCATACAGCCTCATATACAGCCTACCAATCACAGACTCATTCAGCCTGTATCCACAGATACATCGAACCAAACACTCTTCTTTTTCAAAATACGACTCTCCTCATCCAGCTTCCCCTCATCCAGGATATACGATCCCACTACCCAAAGCAACCAAACACACCCTAAATGTGTGTCAAGGATCAGCTGGCCACATTTCACCTTCCTTTTTTCTTTGTTGTTTAGAACTTCATGAGGCTCATCTGCAATTGTTATTCTTCTCCATTTGATACACAATTAAAACGGAAATGAATCATGTATAGAACTACATGCTGTTATCCCTCAAACTGAATGTTTGACATCCGTTGCGATAAAAAAAGGATATAGAACTATATGCTGTTATCCCTCAAAATAATAAGTTCGCTAGCCTAATCTCATGTACAAAAGTTTGCATTATCCAAAAACTGATTTATCAATTGTTTCCATAATCTTTAGAAGGCACTCCATCGATGCTGCAAAGAAAATACGTAGAAGCTACTGGCCACATATGAGTTGTAACAAAACATGAGCTCACCTGTGTCATCTTTTTGCATTATTTTTTTTTTGTCACAACTACCATATATCAAACCCTTCAAAAGAATGATGATTACCGCAATCTTGAAACATCATCAGAACCCCGAAAAAAGAATGTTAGCAAACGTATACGGTTAATTGTTGTATACCTTTGAATGCCTGTGTTGTGATTAGGAGGAAGAAGAAATGAGGAACAAGCATGTTGGATTGACTTGTGGTGATCGGTTGGGCTGTGGCTTATGGCTTATTTCACTGTAGCTGGCTGAAATTACACTGTAACTGAATGTGGCTTATTTGGTATAATTAAATTTAAAAATAGAAAAAATGGGTTAGCCCATCACGTGTAATGCAAACAAATACAGGAAAAAAAGAACCGGTAAAAACACTCAAAAAATCAAAAAAATATTAGAAAAAGAAGAAATTTAGGAATAGTAAAAAATAAGCCAGAAGCCGAAACGATCGGTTGCTTGTTGGATGGGCAGATCAGCTGCTACTGCGTCCACAGGAGGTCCCCAATACTATTGTTAGATAAGATCAGCTAATCATAAATCTGTGCAAATTCGGGTCGCAAATGCAGTGTTTGTCAGACTCCTAAGGTGATTCCTCCAGTTTTCCAATGGTAAAAGCGTGATCCACAGGTATTTTCGTACACCTGAAATGCCAAATTTCCGAACCGTCGGTTCAATGGGAATGCCAATTTTACTGTTCCACTGTCATCAAAAGCTTGGTTATAAAATCTTGCTTTCCTTCACATAGCAAATCTTGAGAGCACAATGCTACAAACACACACCTCATCATATTCAGATTATTAAAGCATGCCTCTCAAATCTACCACAGCACTGTTACAAGGAACACCGCCCGGACCTCCAAATTTCGATAAAATCACCAAAACCCAAAACTCTCAAGATGCAAATAAAGAGAATTTTAAACGTCGTTTAAAGCTAATGGGCGGCATCAGATAATAAGCGGAGATGTTGGTCCACACTTCAATGATTCAGTGTGTAGGATAAGATTGTTTTCTACATCACTTGCCACCCTCTGCTCGTACTAAGATTCATAAATTTGCAAAGAAATAACAAAAATGAAGACAATAATGCGCTACTAGACCAAGGCATCTGATAAAAGGCGGAGATTGTCAGTCCACACACGGAAAATCCCATCGAGCGTTTAGGATCACTTGCCATCGTATCGCTTGCCGGCGCGAATAACTCCGCAATTCAGCAATTCAAAAACCATAAATAAACAACCTGATACATGCAAAGTTATAATAGATTTCGATTAAAACATTTGACTCCAGAGCAATGGCAAACGCTGCGAAGGGTTGGTAAGTTAACCATCTCACTATGTGCACCCGCTTTGTCCCATCAGATTTGGGTCCAATCGAACACCATCTAAGAAGAAGGTACGCTAAGAACCAACATGGGAAAAAAGCAGAAAAAATAATTGTTCAGAGCTCAGATTGATGCATAAAACAATCACGTTGATCTCAGATGTCCAGACATAGAAATAATAAAGCATCCTCATCACAGCAACGATTCTTGGGGGATAAAAACATAGCTGAAACAACAAGGAAGAAAAAGGAAGAAGATCGAACAAGAGATCTTGCTTTCCCTCGGAGAAACAGCAGACATATCAACACGGCATCATATTCGAATTGAGATCCTCTGACGTTACGCGGGGTCACTGACGTGTGGGCCCCATACGACGCGGGGCCCACGCGCAGTGACCCAACGTTACCCTGACGTTACGTAAGAGGAACCAGTTCCATCAGATTCAGACCGCCCGTCTGCTTGTGCTCTCTTCATCGAGAAAGATCAAACGAAAAAAAAACCTTAACTAAACAACCAAGCAAAATATGTGGAAAAACATCCACGTAGACCCGAGGCTAACGAAGGGAGGACGAATAGACGGCGCCGAGGAGAGGAGGGGAGGCGGCCGTGCTGTTGTTGGGGTGGGGTGTATATAGAGGGAAGAGGAAATTAGGGTTTTGGCTGTTACTTGCAAGCGAAATAAATGAGATGGGCCTGTGGCCCAAAGATTGAGCAGGCTGGCCGCTAGCATGAACCCATTGTCAGTTTTACGGGCACTGCAAAGGAGAGCGATCGATCGCATGCCGCGAAAAAGGCTCGTGCAGCGCAGAAGAGTCAGTTTTCGCGCAGGACACGGCCGCATCGGACAAGCAAATCCAGGCCGCCGATGGGGGCGGCCGAGCGAGCAGACGCCGCTGCAAAAACAGCAGCCACGCGAAATTCCCAGCGCCGCGCCCCCGCCACAAATCCGCACCACCTGCTCGACCATTCGCCGCTGCCACGCGCGTGCGACCAAAGCTAGCGGGCTTCAGAGAAGCCCATGGCCGACGCGGCGGCGCCGCCGGCGGACCGCTCGCGCAGGTCCGACGTCGACTTCGCCGACGTATTCGGCGGCCCGCCACGCCGCTCGTCGAGCACGACCACCTGCGGCAGCGGCGCTCCTCGCTGGACTCGTCGTTCGGCTTCGCGTCTAGGACGCGGGGCGGCGGGGGGAGTTGGCCCGGGGAGAGGCCGGTGTTCGGGGATCGCACGAGCTCCGACCGGAGGAGGCAGCTCGTGGAGGAGTTCTACAGGGACATATTCCCCGGGAGCGAGTCGGTGTCGCCCAGGCGGCGCGCCGCCGCCGGGGATTGGGATGTGTTCGGCGCGCCGGCGTCACCCGGGTCCACGAGCCGCCCGCGGCTGAGATATTATTCGGCTTATTACTAAACGTGTTTTTCACACTGAAGTGATATGAACAATTTGCACCGATATGTTAGGAAATGTGAATACTGTCAGGTTATCAAACTGGACAACTTACTTTGTGCCAAATTAAATCTCTAATATTTTGATGCCTCTCTACTTCTCCGAGTAACATATAATTGGAGATCATTTACTTATTGATCATAAAATTTAAACACACGGAAATGATGGAGCATTGGGCAATAGGGGCGAATCCATGGGGCTTCGTCAGGTTCAGTCTACCCTCTAGTGCCAACCCACCCCTATCACGGTGTTGCCCGCCATGGACGGATGCGGGCTATGGCGCCACGGGTCAATGGAGGTGCTAGCTGAAGCTCGACTGGGGGAGGAGGAAGAGAGGGGGAGGAAGAGATGGAAATGGGTCAAGAGGAGGAGCGGTGGAGCCTGGAGGGGTCAAGAGTAGAGCTGGCCAATGGGCCGTGCCGGGCCGGCTCGGCACGGGCCCGGGCTCGGCACAGCCCGTTTAGGCACGGCCCCGTTAAGGCCCGTGTAATAAACGGGTCGTGCCGTGCCGGCCCGCGGCCCGCGGTGCAAGCCCAGGCACGGCCCGATGCCGTGCCGTGCCGGCCCGGGCACGGTTAAGGCTAAACGGGCCGTGCCGGCCCGGCTAGCCCGTTTAACCGAAAAAAATAAGAAAAATTGTAGAAAATTAAGAAAAATTGTAAAAAAAATTGTAGAAAATTCAGAAAAAATATAGAAAAATGTAGACATTGTTAATCATAAAAATAAATATTTGCAATGACATAATGAGCTTTATTAATTTATTAAATTACATGGGATGACTGCCTCATTAAAAACTTTACCAAGTAAAAACTCAATTTGAGAAAATCTTGGTAAAGAAAAAAGAGTACAGCTTATAAAGCTCATTATTGATTACATGTGAAAGAAAAATATTGAAAATCCTATTCATTGCTATCTAAATACAAATTCTCAAAAGATTCTTCTAAATCTTTATTATCTGCAGTATGTTGGAGTCTTGATTCAGCTTGTTCCCAGTCTTTGACAGTTAGAAGTATTTCGACCATCTCGTTGGAGAGACTTGTTCGATGCTCCTCGATTATTCTTCCGGAAAGACTGAATGTTGACTCCGAAGAGACTGTAGAGACAGGAACAGTCAACACATCCCACGCTAATATGAATAGCACTGGATATGATATCTTCTGGGTTTGCCACCATGAGAGGATGTTCAACTCCTGCTGGAAGCTGACGCTATCACTGTTGAGATAGCTTGATAGGTCTCCAGCGCTTTGTCGCCTTCCTCCTCCTAACTGTTGTGTACCTACACCTGCACGAGAACTAGACGAAAAACCAAAAATCTTGCCCCATTGCATAGCCCCACTAGAGGTGCTAGGGACTACCGGGGTCTTTCTAAACGCACAGACCTAAACTTATTTTCATATTTATCATATACCTCATATAATTTATTCTTAACTAATGTAAATGATGAACAATAGTCTAAATCGGTAGCCTCACTTAAAACTTGTAAAACATTTATAAATCCTTGCAGTTTGGCCCTAGGATCCAAAATAAAAGCGAATGCATATAAAATAGGAATTTCTCTCTAATATTTTAAAAACTTAGTTTGCATGGCAACTACAGCATCCCGTAGTATAGGATCATTTTCAAAAGCCTTTAGGCGAGTGGCAATTTCAACAATATTATGAACAATCATGGGAGATGTAGGGTAATATACTCCAGAAAGACAAAGTGTAGCTTTATGAAAAATTTCTAAAAAGGAAAATATTTTTTCACTAACAACCCAATCATCCTCAGTAAGTTCAGGGTCTCTAACTTGGGTTCTACTAGAGGAGCTACGAGATTGATGGCTTTGGGTGTGAAGGAAAACATATAAGGTGCTCTTATATGGCAATATATGTTTAAGCATAAGGTAGTAGAGTTCCATCTAACAAGCATGTCTAAACCAAATTTTCTAGGACGAACATTCATTGCTACGCAAAAACTCTTATATGCGGCTATTCGTTGGTTAGAACAATTAATAAATGAAATTGCATCTCTAAAAGAATCAATACAAGCATTTAATCTTTTTAAACCGGATTTAACAATAAGATTAATAATATGACAAGCACAACGTTGATGCAATAAGAAAGACTGTGCATAAGTATTAAACAAAGGAGTAAAAATTTTCATAGCTTTAGTGTTTGCAGCTGCATTATCTAAAGTTATAGAAAAAATCTTATCCGTGAGATCAAAATCTTCTACAACTTTAATAATACTTTCTGCAATATTTTCAGCATTATGTGAAACATTAATTAATTTAAATCCTATAATTCTTTTTTTCATTATCCAGTCATCATTAACATAATGAGCAACAACACTAATATAATCCTCTCTAGCCCTACCACTCCATATGTCGGATGTCAAAGCAATAGAGAATGTACATGTATGAAACATTTCTTTCAATTTATCACGACAATTGTTATAATATTTAATTAAATCTCTAGTTGTTGTTTGCCTAGATACAGTACTAAATCGAGGGTTATGAGCAATCCTAATATATTTTTGGAAAGCATCAGATTCACCAAAATTTAAAGGTAAATCTTGAGAAGCAATTAATCTACAAAGGGATTCCCGAGCTACCTCTGGGTTGTACTCCCATGTACGTATCGAGCCGTCGGGATTATATTGCAGCTGTGTTTGCGTATTTGTATTCCTTACCTTTTCTTGTAGCTTGCAGCATGTCGTTGTAGATGACCCGTCCCACCTGAAGATTTTGCACTCAATTTATTACCACAAATTTTACAAACAGTATACCTCACTTCAGTTCCATCATTGTCGGTCTTGAACTTCTTGTCGAAATCATTCCAAACTGTTGATGTACTAGCTCTTGTTCTTTTTGCACCCGTGCTTTGGGTCGTGGATGCATTTGTTGAGCAAGCAAAAGATGGGTCGATTGGACCTTGCGCCACCGGGGCCGTCGTTTCTTCGGCATCTCCAGTTTGTACATGTGGACCTTCCGTGGATGGATATGCTTGTTGAAACGATTGCATATCCTCCGCCGAGAGGCCGAATTCGGAGAGTTGAAAATCGTAGTTCTCCATTAAATCAACTGCAAATTGAAATAGTAAAGAACGATTAACTTAGTATTAAACCAACAATTAATAGCAAAAAATTAAACCAACAAATAATACCAAAAAATTAAAATAAGACAGCATTATTACCTCCTTTGCAGCTCTCACAAAAAAATTTGAAGATTTTTGAATTTTCGGAATTTTGTCCGAATTTTGACTAAATTTGCGCAAACACTTTTAGATTTTTCATAGCTAAACCGAGAGAGAAGAATGATATTTGAGGTGTGGAAGATGGAGGCCGGGTGCCCCCCTATTTATAGGAAAATTTTCAATTTTTTCTGAATTTTTTGCTATTTTTTCAAATTTTTTACCACCCAACGGTAAAAAAACAACTATTTTTCAAATTAATCGGGCCGGGCGTGCCGTGCCGGGCCGGCACGGCCCGTTTAGAGCCGTTGGCCCACCGTGCTGCGCCCTTGGCCCAGGCACGGCCCGGTCCGCCGTGCCGTGCCGGCCCGGCCCGCCTCGCCTCTGTGCCGTGCCGTTCGCGGGCCGGGTCTACAGTGCCGGGCCGCGGTGCGGCTCGTCACAGCCCGGCCCATTTGGACAGCTGTAGTCAAGAGGAGCTGTGTACTAGGGTCTAGGGAGGATGGGAGATGACTTGACCGGAAGGGAGAAAGCTTATCTTCTACGTAGCACCAGTAACCTTTTCTACAGCTCTAAGATATGCTTGAAGGATAGTAATGAGTTTTATTTTCTATTACTAGCTAGCATGTGCAATTGTTTATATTTTATACTTGCCTACATTAAATTGGGGATAGAATTCAGCTCTACTAATGTGATTGCAATGTGGATTATGCATGTCTTGCTTTGCTATTGGCTTATTCCATTAGTCCATACTGCCCAACGATACTATGAGCTTGTGCGCTAGGCCGACAGTACCAATGCAGGCCATGACGATGTCGACCATGCGAGGATTGATCTATGGTGTCACGGGTGTCTGAGGAAGCGTTGGCCTACGAGCCAGCCTCCCCTCTATTTTCATCCTGGTTTTGCCACTGTTGGACATGATGACTACATCACTACTATCTGATCACACTGTCTGAACTTTAGTTCCGCTTAGGAGTACCAATAAGTACATATCAAATGCCAAAGTTCCACATTTATATGTTGCTATTACATGCACTTTATATTGATTTTATTTATGGATCTCTTCTTTTTAGTTTTTAAAAGCTAATTTTCGGTTTTTCTATAGTAAATAACTTTCAAACAATATATCTTTTTAAGGCAAGGTCTACAAATTAATTAGAGTATGTACTATAACGACTTTATTTATATTGGCCAAAATTGTACACGAGTTTCTGTTACTCCGTACTCTCTCTCACGAACAGTCTAAAAGCTATAAGGTATAGCCAAAAGTCATAAGTCGAAGCCAAAAGAAACGGAAACCAAAAGCCATATCTACTTCTTGCAGCTTCGCCATGAAGTTAACCAGAGGTGCGGACAATTCAGTGCTTCCTTGTCCATCCTTGCATACATCCAACAGAAACGATGATGGAACATCTTATGCTTACAGCGTCCCGTCGTCACCGAATTCATCCATGAACAGCTTTCTAGCCCAAGGAGTACCCCAACAGGATTCCAGGAAAAATCCCTTTACCTGGCATCGCTATCCCTTCCTATCCCGGTTTCGTTCTCAAAGTGGAGAAAAGGACACCTCTCAGTATGTCAGCTCTATGGACAGTGAATGTGAAGGGACTCCTGTTAGCTCGGAAAGTTCCATTGCCAGTAACAAATTCCATTTTTCATTCTATAAGTGGGTAGAGAAAGGAGCCTTGTTAATGCTGCCAGCTACTGCACTCGAAAAGGCTGGAAATATTATTGGAGCGAGAAGCTTCCCTCAAGTGGTTGTGCATGGCATTGACCTAATTGATGAGGAAGACAACATGTCAACCGCCACTGGAGCATCAAAGAGTCAGACTGACTACGAAAATTACAAATCTGGGAAGGATGGCTTGTTTGAAAGACAACGTAGTACAAACTCAACAACCAAGGAGGGAGCTCTTCCTGTAGTGTTTGATGACTACATGCAGGGTGATAAAGCCGAAGAAACAGGTGTCCTTTTCTTCAGAATGCCCACACGTCACTACTGAAGCATATTCTTAGTATCTAATAACACTGAACCTATTTGCTCTAAACATATTTGTTGGTCATTTGCATTGACTACGCAGAGAAGAGTAATTGGGTCTCTATTTGTTTTCCATTTAGCTAATCTAACTTATGTAAAAGGAAAGGGCGTGCCTTTTTTTTTACATAAGAATCTAAATTGTTGTTTGTGTCCTTTTAATGTGAATCTGTGAATAGATGGATTGAAGCTGATGTGATTTCCTGCAGAAACTAAACATAGCACCAATAATGCAAAGAACAATGTGTCAGCAGCTAGCCCCAGACCCAGTGCTCGAAATTCTCGGTCGCCTTCAGGAGAGAAAAGTCGTGGTAGCAGAGTGGAGGGAAATGTAAAGGGCTTCATCCAGATATTTAGTCCTGAGAGTTCACCGAAGCGCAAAGGAGCACCTGAAGCTCAAGATCAGACATCCGGTGGGAAAAATGGAAGCAAAGGTGGAGTCGAAGATGAATTTAGCATATTCAGTTTGAAGACTGACGAGGATGTCAAAACAGCCAAAATGAACAATCAGAATACATTTTGCGCTGCGCCTTCTCCAGAAAGTCAACTCTGCATAATCATATTACGTGGATTACCCCTGTGAATACTGATCAATTTCTGAATTATAAGTTTGTGGGAATTTACTTTACTATCTTCAGCAAGATAGGCAGTTTTTTTAGGAACAAGGTAGAGGATAGGTGTGTGGTGGTGATAGCACTAGTGTATGGTGGTGAGACCCGCATGTAAGAGGGTGAGAGTATAACTACTCTGGTACCAACTTTTGAGACAAGAAAGATATAGAACACTGAAATTTCCGCATTCCCCTCTCTATTATGGACCAGTTCTTATTCTTCTACCCTAATTTCTCACTGATCTGGAGGCTCTTGATTTCAATTACCCACTCACATCGCTTGGTAGTTGGTACTCACCGGCGGTCAAGAGTGGTCACATCTCTCGCCGGATCATAGGACAGCACCGTCAAAAGAAGTCGTCGTTTAGCCGGACAGGAATTGGGTGGATCCGTGGATGATGACGGTTTCACTCCTGTTCAGCCTGTTACCCGACCAAACCAACCCGGCCCGTATCAAAGCCCACGAAAGCGTTTTGGCAACTGGGTTGGGTCGGGTGGATTTGCCGGTCCATCAAACGCGTGCAGCCCTCGTCTTACACGGACAGAGCATTACAGAGTTTGCGGCAGGCAGCAAAACCCTCGAAGCACTTCCTCCCCTCCGCCGCCGTCTCGCTCCTGCCGTCGCGCGAGAAGATGCTCGACATCAACCTCTTTCGCGTGGAGAAGGGCGGCGACCCGGAGCTGGTTCGCAAGTCGCAACGCAGCCGCTCCGCCCCTGTCGAGCTCGTCGACGAGGTCATCGCCCTCGACGAGGCGTGGCGCCAGAGTAAGAGTTCCTCCTCCTCTCCCGACACCCCCCACCCCCCAACCGCTTCCAGATCCGCGGTCCCTGACCCCCAGGATTCTTCTCGCTGCAGGGCAGTTCGAGCTGGACAAAATCCGGCAGGAGCTCAACAAAACCAGCAAGGAGATCGGAAAGCTCAAGGCCGTACGTTCGTTTCGATTCGCTTTGCTCTGGTTTCGTTTGGATTTGAATGTGATGGTGGGCATGTCGGTTTGCAGCAAAAGAAGGATGCCACGGAGCTTATTCAGAGCACTGAAGAGATCAAGAGGAGGTTGGCCGCGAAGGAGACGGAGGTGCAGGAGGCCAAGACCACCCTCGATGCCAAGCTCGTCACCATTGGCAACCTTGTTCATGCAACCGTGCCCGTCAGCGATGATGAGGTGCGTCGAAAGTCGAATGCTTAGGTTTCGTGGTTCTAGAGATAATTAAGTCAAGCTTGATGTAATACTTTTGTTAGCAATATAGTTAGGATCCTTCCTACTGTTACGGATCCATCATTCCATCATGCCTAGATTATAGGATTGGTTAGTAGTGGGATGAGTCCTGGTTGTTGTATTTAACCCCAACTGAATGATATGGAATGTATGCGGTGTTTCTCTCCATTACCTCACTCTTACATGGTATCAGAGCTCTCCTGATCCTCCTCTCATCCTTCCGCTGCTCAGGCCATGGCGAGCCCGACTGGCTCAGTCTCCTCCGTCGGCACCAACCCTTTCGCCGGCGCTGCTGAACCCGTCCCTCCCCCGGCCTCCACCATTGTCCTCCTTAACATACACAGCCATGTTCCTGTCATTCTCTCCACCGATGAGGGCAACTTCAGACAATGGCGATCTTTCTTTGAACTCACATTCAAGAAATTTGGCCTTGTCAACCACATCGATGGCACCATCGACGCGGCCGCCATGATCGACGATCCCGAGTGGTTGCAGGTGGATTCCTGCATCGTCTCATGGCTATACTCCACGGTGTCCAAGGACATCTGGAACGATGTCTACAAGCCGCGCATCACCGCCCACACCGCATGGACCGCCATCACCGGCCAGTTCCTCGACAACAGCCTCCAGCGCGCCGTCTACGCCCAGCAGGAGTTCCACAGCCTGTTTCAAGGAGACATGTCCATTGGCGAGTACTGTGGCCGTCTCAAGCGCCTCTCCGACACCCTCTTCGACTGCGGCGCTGCCGTCTCCGACCCGGCGCTCGTCATCAACACGCTTCGCGGACTGAACAACAAGTTCAGTCAGGCCATCGCCGTATTGTCCACCATGTCGCCGCCACCGACGTTCCTCTACACCAAATCTTACTTACTGCAGGAAGAACATCGCATCAAACACTCTCTACAGATGGAGGCCCAGACGGCCCTCCTTGCGCGCGACACCTCCACCAAGTCTGCGCCAGCGCCTCCACCGCCCCTGCCCAACGGCTCCAACGGTGGTGACCGCGGTGATCGCCGCAAAAAGCGCAAGGCGGACAACCGTCAGCGTCAGTCCGCGCCTGGTAGCAACCCCGCGCCCCCGCCGCAGTGGACGCTTTCCTACAATCCCTGGCAGGGAGTTGTTCAGGCTTGGCCACTCAACGCCTGGCGGCCCGGTGTCCTCGCTCCTCGCCCCGGCGTCAACCCTCCTGCTGCCATGGCGGCTCTCGCCGCACCAGAATCACAGCACGACGCCGCTGCCCTACCACCCGGTCTCTACTCCGCGCTTCACGGGATGTCCCTCAACAACCCTGCCGGCAGTGGCGGAGACTGGTTCATGGACACGTGTGCCTCCTCGCATATGGCATCACATCCTGGTATCCTCACATCCTGCTCTCCCTCTACTGCTCCTCGTCAGATCATTGTCGGCAACGGTGATCTGATGTCCTCTACGTCTACTGGACACACCTCTATTCCCACTTCCTCTTCTTCACCTTTACATCTAAACAATATTCTCATTGCTCCTCAATTAGTCAAGAATCTCATATCTGTTCGTGCTCTAACTCGCGACAATTCTGTGTCTGTGGAATTTGATCCCTGGGGTTTCTCCATTAAGGATCTTCGAACCAGGATGGCACTCCTCCGATGTGATTCCTCCGGCGAGCTCTACCCCCTGCGCACTGCTTGTGGCGCGGCTTCTGCTCCATCCACGCAGGCGCTCCTCACCACGACCAATGAGCCTCTCTGGCATTCTCGGCTGGGCCATCCCGGTCGTGCAGCTCTCCAGCACCTGTCTCGCGTCGTCGGCTTCACTTGTTCTCCGTCCAGTCGTCACACGTGCCATGCCTGCCGAATTGGTAAACACGTGCGGCTTCCGTTTCAAGAATCCAACAATGTTTCCTCTTTTCCTTTCCAGCTTTTACATTGTGATGTCTGGACATCGCCAATAATGAGCAACTCAGGATTCAAGTTTTATCTTGTTATTTTAGATGATTTCTCTCATTATGTGTGGACTTTTCCTTTACGACACAAATCCGATGTCTTGCCTACTCTCATCTCCTTTCATGCGTTTGTTGGCACACAGTTTCAGCGTCCCATTCAGTGCCTTCGAACCGACAATGGCAAGGAATTCGACAACTCTGCCTCTCGCACATTTTTCGCCAAGCACGGCATTGCTCTGCGATTAACTTGTCCCTACACCTCACAGCAAAATGGCCGCGCTGAGCGCATCCTTCGCACGCTCAATGACGGCCTTCGCACTTTGCTGTTCCAGGCCTCTCTTCCACCATCGTTCTGGCCTGATGCACTTGCCGCTTCCACATACCTCCTTAATCGTCGCCCTTGTCGCCCTCGCCACAACTCCACGCCGTTCGAGCTCCTGTTCGGTGTTCCACCTGACTATGCCCATCTGCGCGTATTTGGGTGTCTGTGCTATCCTAACACTGCAGCCACGGCCCCGCACAAGTTAGCACCGCGCTCTGCTCGCTGCATCTTCCTGGGATATCCCCTCGATCAGCGTGGCTACAAGTGTTACAACCCAGACACCAAGCGTGTGCTCATCTCCCGTCACGTTTATTTCGACGAATCCTGCTTTCCGTTTGCGCAGCTCTCTGATCCAGGTCACACACCTGCGCCACGGCGATCACAGTTCCTCCAGGATCTGCTACCAGTGCCTCCGGCTCGGCGCCTGCGCACTCCTCGGGCACGCCACGCGGTTCCTCAATCGACTGAAGGACTGCCTCTACATGCACCTTCGGCGCCAACAAATCCGGGCACGCCCACGACGTCGTCGCCAGCGCCTTCCCCGTCTGCTGCTCACACGCCATCGCCGACTCTCTCGCCGCCATCAACACCGGACACTCCTGATCCCACGACCCCACGACGACGCCAGCAGCACCAATGACACCGGCAGCACCGACACCTGCGCCAACGGTGCCCACTCGTCACCACATGGTCACCCAAGCGCGGGACGGCATTCACGTGCCTAACCCGAAGTACGCCAACATCGCTGCGGCTGCGTCACCAACATCTCCTCCGTCTTCCGTCCGTGCAGCTCTTCGTGACCCGGAGTGGCGTGCGGCGATGCAAGCTGAGTTCGATGCACTATAGGCGAACAGGACGTGGACACTCGTGCCGCGCCCACAGCACGTCAATGTCATCACCGGCAAATGGCTGTTCAAAAACAAACTTCATCCAGATGGATCTCTCGAGCGGCGCAAAGCGCGGTGGGTCGTCCGCGGCTTCTCACAATGGCCGGGGGTTGATTTTCATCAAACCTTCTCCCCGGTCGTCAAGCCGGCGTCGATCCGCACGGTCCTCCACCTCGCCGTATCCCGCGGATGGCCAGTACACCAGCTGGATGTCAAGAACGCGTTCCTCCATGGCAACCTGGCGGAACGTGTCTACTGTCATCAGCCAGCCGGTTTCGTCGATACGACTCGACCCGATCACGTCTGTCTCCTTGTGAAGTCGCTCTACGGCCTCAAGCAAGCACCGCGGGCGTGGTTCCAACGCCTTGGTGCGCACCTGCGCTCCATTGACTTTGCACCAACCGGCTCCGACTCGTCGCTGTTCGTCTACAAAAACGGGAATGCGTTGGCTTATCTTCTTGTATATGTCGACGACATCATCCTGACGACGTCATCACCAGTGCTGCTACAGCGGATCGTTCATGATCTCTGTCGCGAATTCGCCATCAAGGACCTGGGTGCGCTCCGGTTCTTCCTCGGCATTCAGGTGCATCGTGACGACCATGGCTTCTTCCTCACGCAGGCTCAGTACACGGAGGATATCCTCGATAGCGTCGGCATGACGAACTACAAGCCTGCCACTACGCCAGTCGACGCCAAGCAGAAGCTGTCTGTCCACGACGGTGATCCAGCAACAGATGCCACATTTTACCGTAGCATCACAGGCGCCTTGCAATACCTGACCCTCACGCGTCCAGACATTGCATATGCTGTCAATCAGGCATGCCTTTACATGCACTCGCCGAGGGCGGCTCACTGGAATCTTGTGAAACGAATCCTTCGTTATCTCCGCGGCTCCATCAACAGCGGCCTGCGCATCTCAGCCTCCGTGTCGACCGAACTGAAGGCTTTCTCTGACGCCGATTGGGCAGGCTGCCCAGACACCCGACGCTCCACTTCAGGATATTGTGTCTTCCTCGGTGCGTCTCTTGTCTCATGGTCCTCCAAAAGGCAGTCGACAGTGTCGCGCTCTAGCGCTGAAGCCGAGTACAGGGGAGTCGCTAATGCCGCTGCTGAGTGTTGTTGGTTGCGAAATCTGCTTCGGGAACTTCATGTCCATGTCGACAAAGCAACTGTCATCTATTGCGACAACATCTCCGCAGTGTATCTCTCTGAGAATCCCGTCCATCATCGCCGGACCAAGCATGTCGAGCTTGACATACATTTTGTCAGAGAAAGAGTGGCTCTTGGTCAGTTCAGAGTTCTGCACATTCCTACTTAGCATCAACTTGCAGACATCATGACCAAAGGATTGCCTACACCTTTGTTCCAAGAATTCAGAGACAGTCTATGCATTCAAAATTCCCATGTACAGACTGAGGGGGGGTGTTAGCAATATAGTTAGGATCCTTCCTACTGTTACGGATCCATCATTCCATCATGCCTAGATTATAGGATTGGTTAGTAGTGGGATGAGTCCTGGTTGTTGTATTTAACCCCAACTGAATGATATGGAATGTATGCGGTGTTTCTCTCCATTACCTCACTCTTACAAATTTGATAACTTCATTAAGGATACGAGCTTTGCAGTAACTGTTCGTTTGTCATGCGCAAGGCATAGAACTACTACGCTGTCATCCTTCTGCTGTTGGAATTCCTATTGCATGTTAGGTTGCCTATTGCATGTTAGGTTGAGTTTGAATTATCTCTATTATTTCTATGGTAATACAAGAAACAACATCGCATTATTTTGAGTTAGGTTGAGTTTGCTTGTAGCCAGTAGCATGCCTATTCTGGAAGACTAAGGTCCAATTCTAGAAGTGCGAAGCAGACCTGTTGAATTTGATTTGACTAAACTGATATAAAACTCAGCTCAAGTGATTCAATAGTTCCTTTTTCACAGGCAAACAATGCTATCATACGGACATGGGGAGATAGGAGGTTGGAAGAGAATTTGAAGAATCATGTGGATCTTTGCAAGATGCTTGATATTGTAGCTTTGGAGAAGGGTATATGAATTTGGAACTCTGACATAGTTTTCCCCTGAATTCCTCTGTCTACTGTGTTTTGAAACTCTGAATTATCCAACCAAATAGCAGAATAGGAATTACCTTTCCTGTTTGCCTCTAAAAACCTATCGAATGTGCTTGCACTGCCCTTTAATCTTATTGAGAATCTTTCTACAATCAAAATTAACAAGTTTCTTTTTTTTCGTTGTGATAAATCAGGCTCTCTCGTTCTATTCAATATACAAAAACCCATGGTTGCTTTTGTTTTTCATTCCTCTCATAACAGTTTTAAGTGTACCTCTCATGCTTTGCTGACTATTCAATTTTTGCAGGTTCTGATGTGGCTGGTGGAAGGGGTTACTATTTGAAGGATGAAGGTGTTCTCCTGAATCTGGCGTTGATAAATTTTGGGCTCGCTTTCCTAAGAAAACAAAACTTCAAGGCAATGCAAACTCCCTTTTTCATGAGAAAGGAAACTATGGCAAAATGTGCCCAGTTGGCCCAATTTGATGAGGAGCTTTACAAAGTAAGCCCAAGGAAATTTCCCCTTTATGCATATTATGGTGTTATTGAACAACTGGACTTGTATTTGTTTACATTATTAATGAAATTAAACTGTGGTTTCCAAAGTTTTTGTTGGTATGGTAATACATTATGCTCTTATCAATTTACCGTTACGTGCTGACAACTTTATGGTAAGCATCACCTATTTTTATTACTATTAAGATTCTGTTAAGCAAAACTGAAATGATACAGTTAGTTTTCACGTAACTATCCTGCATATTCTAAATTTCTAATTCATCCTATTGAGCACATATATTAACTAATGTGCATAGTTTTGGGCTTCAATAGTTGAAGCATCACTTGTTTGGTTCCCATCCCATTGGTTGCATTTATGCTTCACCATGTTTTTTAAAAAATTGTTACTGTTAATATGTTTGTTATTCGTAATTGTTTGATTTGAATTGGATGGATGCTTCAGTAGTATTCCTTGATCCAAAATATATTGTAAAAACAAGTTCATGACCATCTGTTGCATTTGACAGTTAACAGGTGATGGAGAAGAAAAGTATCTCATAGCTACATCTGAGCAACCGCTATGTGCTTATCATCTAGGTGATCGAATTTATCCTGCTGAACTGCCAATTAGGTGGGTAACGTCTAACTATAGGTGGTTAGCCTTTTAGTTGATGTGCACTAGTAATTTGATCATAAACTATGCCCATTTAGATACGCTGGGTACTCCACCTGCTTCCGGAAAGAAGCTGGTTCACATGGGAGGGACACGGCTGGCATCTTCAGAGTCCACCAGTTTGAAAAGATTGAACAATTCTGTGTTACAAGTCCAAATGACAATGAATCATGGGAGATGCATGAAGAGATGATTAAAAATTCAGAAAATTTCTATAAGGAGGTAAGCATCGGAAGCTTTGCAAACCTTGAACACCATGTTTACATTGTGGACTTGTCTTTTCTAGATGTCTAAACATATATTTAATTTTTGTCTTGCAGATTGGTCTACCATATCAAATTGTTTCCATTGTGTCTGGTGCCCTTAATGATGCTGCAGCTAAAAAGTATGATTTAGAAGCATGGTTCCCTGCATCAAAAACCTACAGAGAATTAGTGTCCTGTTCAAATTGCACAGACTATCAAGCAAGAAGACTTGGAATAGGTTATGGGCAGAAAAAGGTAAGATTTTGTCTCACTTGGATGCTGGTAGATGTTTCATTGCTTTGGTTCACTTTTCCCAGTGTAGATCAAAATGTCTGATCTGTTATCAGTTATTACCATTGATGGGATGTCTATTCAAATTGTAGAATGATGAGCAATCCAAGCAGTTTGTTCATATGTTGAACTCTACATTGACTGCTACTGAGAGGACCCTTTGCTGTATTCTGGAGAACTACCAGGAGGAGGATGGTGTTGAAGTGCCAAAGGCACTGCAACCATACATGGGTGGAATAGAGTTCCTTCCTTTCAAGCAACCTCTGGATAGCAAACAAGCTGCTGACTCCAAATCAAATAAGTCCAAATCAAAGGTATTTCCATGCTCCCTTTTTCCCTATTTTTCTAAGAGCATGTTAATCCATAATCTGATTTTTGGGGTCCTCACCTGACAGGGAAATGCTGCTTGAGCTAGATGAGGGATGTGCTGAAATTTCTTGTTTTCAGGCACTAATTGATATGATGCATCCTTTTATTAATTTGTGTGTCGTTTGATATTTGTAGCATGATTATGAAGTTACAGTTTTGGTTTTCCCATTTTGGTGTCTTGGTTACCACATTATCTGATCATGTATTTGGCTACTTGCACACTCATATGGCATGGGATGTCTTGCAATCTGGGATATTTGTGCTCAATTTACAACAAAGAATATTAGTAATTTTCATTACTTTGTTCAATATTCTAATCCATTGCACTTAGTACTGTTATTGTTGTTGCGGCTTGTGATGAACAACAATGTTCTAATCTGATGTGTATAAATCCCACTGTTTGCTTGAATAGCAAGGGTACTCTCAGGACAAAAAGGCTTGCCTTGCCACCAAGCTGTGCTTTCTTTGCTGATACCGCCACCGTTCAATCAATGCCAACTGTTGTACGGCGGCTAGCTGAAAGCAATTCAAAGTGGCGATTGTGATGTGTTAACGTTTTGTCTGAAGTTTGTTGCTGCATTGGCTTTTCAATTCTAACACGTGTGCAGGTCTGTAAAAAAAGCTCGAGGTTCGTGAGCTACTTAAGCTTGATCTTGAGCTCGTGAGCTTCAACAAGTTGAGTTCGAATAGCATGTGAGCTTCAACAAGCTGAGCTCGAATAGCTCGAATAGCACGTGAGCTTCAACGAGCCCTCCTGCACTTCTAAGTTTTTCTTTTTCATATTTGTTCCTATTAAGATATGCATGCTATTATATTGTGAGTTGTGATAATTTTTTCTATAATTTGTTGAATAGTTGCTTGTTAACTTTTACCGAGATTACTCGAGCTTTTCTTATTATTGAAATTGGTGTATGTTAAATTGTTGACTATTACCGAGCGTTGTGGTTATATGCTAAACAGTGGGTACCAGAGTTCCGGAAGGTCTGAGAGGGGTAATTGAAGCTTAAAATTCAAAGAGGAGAGATGTTTAGAGTGTATGTCATGTATTCAATCTTAGCTCAAGCCTATTTCTTACACCAAATGTTCTCTCTCTTCTATGGTGCTTTAGTAGTCATATTTATAGCTATGAGAGTGGTTATTTACACAAATAGCTCATTTGGGATCTTTACTAGCAAGGGCAAATATGTCCTTTTGTTGGTATAGCTTTAGTGGATCTACCTTTTAGTCATGTCCTTTTGTTGGTATAGCTTTAGTGGATGTACCTTTTAGTTACATGCATAATAGGCCTTTGCTTTGGTGGGTCGATTAGGTTAAGGTAGGAGCCACTCCAACAATAGTCTATCATGGTCAAGGGCTTTGCAACCATTAAGCTGGCACCATGTTGTTTGTGCTTTGGCCCCTTCTGTCCTTTTGGCCCACCGTTGTGATTCTTAAGATGTTGTACGCTTGCGATGTGTTGGTTGTCACGTGTGTATTCCTTTGGGGCACCTTTGGGGAGTACGGTTGTATCTCGTGTGTTGGTGTCCACTTGTTGGGCTACCTTCCCCGCGGACCTACTTCTCGCTCTCTAGTGCTTCGCGCCTTTGCTGGACCCTTATTTGATCTGGGCTGCCATCCTGCTGCCTAGGGCTTGGCCGAGGTGTGACGTCCACGTGCGAGGGGCCTCCTCGAGGGCATGCCTTCGGTTCGTGCTCTTTGCCTTTTGGGCTATTGTGCTCGCCTTTGTGTGACGGGCCTAATCACGCACATCTGGCGTCGTACACGTGGCGTCAATTTAGTTGCGGGGGTGTGGGTGGTTGCACCGGTTATAGTGGCGTGTTTGCCTCATCAAAAGGCACACCTGTCCTATCGATATTAAGGCGTACGTCGATTTGCACTTTTTTATTTCTTTCTACCATTTCCTTTCACTACTTTCCATTTCCTTCTTGTCCATTGTCGAGCCTTAGCTTGCGCACTTTGCTCCCGTCCTGTGCCTTGCCGTCTAGCAACCATGCACGTGCTCACCCCTGTCGTTGCTAGCATAACCCAAGGAAACAATTGCGGTGGCCACCCGGGCGTGTTTGCGGCGTCGTCCAACTGTGGCGGTGGCATTCACGATAGCATTTCTAGTGAGGATGCGCGGTCCAAGCCGACCGTTGGCAAATGTTGGAGGGGGTTGGAGTAAGTCGGCTCATTCGTGAACACGCTGGGCTGTTTGCTGGTGACAGACGACCTCTTGGATGAGCTTGTGCGGGATGGCAAGGTCTTTGATTGGCAACTCATTCGTTGGCTGGCCATAGAGGAGGTGGTTTCCTGACCGAGTGATGGCGAGATGTGGTCTTTGCTGCGTACTTCGATGCTGGTCTTCGCATTTCGTCTACACGTTTTGTGGGTGAGGTGCTTTGGATGGACCGTGAACGCCATCGTGCGACTAACGTCTTCTCATGGGCTGCCCAGTCGAAGACCACGCTCTTCGTGTCCCGACACGACGCCCAGTGACAATCGAAGCGGGTGGGTGATGGCCAGTTTTCCAACTAGGTGAGCATCAATTTCCAAGTCTATTCAGGTTACTCGAAGGACTTACCATCCAATTCCACGTGGACTTCCCATCCAAGTCCAATTGGGTGCGGAGGTGGTTCTACCACAGTGTGGAGCCAAGTAGCCACCTCCGTTGGACTAGGCAGAGCATGGACTTTGTGCCTTCTCTGCGTGTGAAGCTAGATCAGGATGACGAGGTTTGCATGAAGAGGCTCTGTGCGCTTGCGAGGCGCATGAACATGCTTGATCTTGTGGAGGAGTTTTGTATGTTCCGTGTGACCCCATTGGCCCACAGTTAGGTGCTGAGGACTGGGGCCGCCTGGGAGGATGGTATCCCTTGACCCAGCTCGTGAGGACTACGAATCCAGGTACAACCCGGACTTTTTGTGTGCTTGGATGTTTTCTATTACCCCTCGGGTGATCTTTCGTCCGTGAATGTCTTTTCAGTGATACAGCTGGAGGAGTCCAAGAGGGCTGCGGTCGTGTTCCTCGGCCCGTATATCCCAAAGGAACATAGCCTTCGGGCCAGCGCCACCTCCGCGGCCGTGTTCCTTAGCCCGTATACCTGAGCACCCCATCCCCCTGTTGGTGGCGGGCACACCTATGGGTCGCAGGGAAGCGATGGCAAGGACGACAACGGTTGCAAGGACCCCAATGGGCACGAAGATTCACCCCCCAATTGTCGAAATTCCCAATTCGCCAGCACCCCCTGCCCCCGTTGCGTTAAAGGCCATCGGGGAGGAACTGAGCGGGGATGAAGATGACGCGGCGAGGGAGGGGGAGGGAGACATTGAGGATAGAGCCGATGTTTCCTGTCATTCGGACGACTCAGGGACTGCACCCAATGGCAAGGCAGAAGGTCACGTTGTGGAAGTGGACCTGCACTCCCGAGGCCTTTCGAGCTGGCGACGGACCCAAACTCAAGTGCTTCACTGGTGTGGCTAGTGAAGCGCTCTCATTTTAACTCCCCGTCAGCCGATCCTGCCACAGGGTATGTGGTTGCTTTGGACTCGATGGAGGATGATTCTAGCTTTGAAGCGGTGGCCCCCCGAAGCCCCCAAGGCGAAGTGGCGAACTCTGCTCCAGCTAGTCCCCTTGTGCGAAGCCCCACACATCCTAACGATGCTCGGACTCCTATTCACACCCCCAGTGACTCCAATGCAGGTTTGAGTCCTTCCTTCGGTTCCTGGGACTTCACGCGACTATCTCCGCTCTATTCGTTAACACTGTCACCCTCGACAGTCACCCCTCATTCGGCGGCGACCGCACAGATGTCCGGTGATGGGGCGGTTCAACGTAGTGTAGCTGCAATGCTTGCCAAGGAGGCTTCCCTGTCAGCTCCTATAAAGGTCCTGGAGGGAGATGTTCGTGGGCTCTCGTTGGGCAACTTCATTCCCCGACCGAACGCACTTCGTGCCATGCAAGCCGCCGCGGACTGAGTTGATGCCTTGTTGGATTGGAAGTGCTCCAGTTGTGCTGGACTAACTTGCTTTTTGGACCCTCGAGGCATGCAAGGCGAAGGTACCTTGTCCACGGAAAGCTTATTTCTTTATTTTGGATTCGATGCTTCATTCTGTACCTTTTTCTTTAGACAGTGGCTTTGTCACGCGCACTATAGTCTGCGATCTACCGCAAGGCCACGAACGCACAGGAAAAGCTCGAGGTTGCTCGGAGAGCCGACGAGGAGGCCTTGATGCTCGCTGTCGAGTCGGCGGATCGGTTTCGCTTCCTCAAGATGGAAGGGGCGAAGCCATTTCTGACACGAAGGTTGTAGCACTGGAGGCCAATGCTAGGGTGACGAAGGGTATGCACAATTTTATGCAGCGGATCACTTGCCTCAAGCAAGAGAAGGCTCACTTGGAGACAGAGGGCTATCACCTTCACAACCAGGAAGCTGTTTCGATGTGGGAATCCATGGAAGTGTTTGAGGGGATGCTCGATGAGCTGGTTGTTTTAGTGCCTGTGAGGTCGCACGGACCGAAGGACCTCGTCAGCAGCATTTGACATATACGCGATACATTTGTACTCTCTCTCAATGCTGCCTGGGCCTACGGCAATCACTACTCCTAGGTGACCATGTAGCTACTGCTGGGGATGCTTCATACACGCGGCCGCAATCACGTGGGCGACTTGGTGGACCGCCAGCTTGATCCACCTCCCGAAGGCACGTCGATGATGGTGAAAGCATCTAGGCCCCTAAAAATGGTTTTGGTAATTAATGACATTATGTGAATATGAGACTAACATATTTACTGAGTGTTTAAAAAGTTTAGTCCCTATAATGATTGTGAGATACATGCTAAATGTTAACATGAATATCAATGTGGCTCAAGATAAAGGTATAAGCAGACTAGGATGTCTTTTATTTTTTATTGGTCTTACGAGAAAGAGTGGAAAATCGGATTATAGGATAAATGTCATACTATTAAGAGGTATCATGGCTAGTAACTTAATAACATATTCTTGTGCCATTTGGATCAATTTGGGATCATGCATTCACTTAAAACAAAAAATTGATAGCCAATCTGTGCTCTGTCTGGATAATCGGAAGTACCAAAGTGTAAATGGCGGTACTTCCGCTTTCTGGAAGTTCCATAAAAAAGCGGTACATTTTTTCTAGAGCACCATTGGAACCACTTTGTCTCTCTGGAAAACGGAAGTACCGGAGTTTCAACGGTGGAACTACTGCAGAGCGGTAGTACCGCAATCCTTGAACGGTACTTCCAGATCACGGAAGCTCTGAAAATATAGGTGGTACGTTTTTTCCAGAGAGTGCCAACTTTTGGCCTCAAAGCAAATGAAAGTATGGTGCTGAAATTTTGGAACTTCCGAATATCAGAACTACCACAATTACAACGGCAGTAGTACCACATCGACTTTCAATGGCTAGTTCAGAAGCTTCGAAATAGCCATTACTATTATGTCAGAACAGGTGCGGTAGTATCGGCCGATGAATGGCGGTACTTCCGCTCACCCTGTTTTTTTCGGGATTGCCCTGTAACGGCTAGTTCTGGTTGGTGTGGGTATAAATACTCCCCTACCTGCTCAAGGACAAAAAAAAGAGACTCCATTGAATATCCTTGAGTATTGAGCATTCACTCCACACCTTAATTTCACATTGTGCATTCATTTGAGATGATTGAGCCAAAATCAAGTGCATACATCTTAGATTGATCCTTTTGGCACGTGATCGCCGTCAAGCGAAGTTGTGATTTGTTACTCTTGGTGTTTGCCAGCACCTAGACGGCTTGACGGGAGCTTGCGTGGTGACTTCTTCAAGAGTTTTGAAAAAGGGTAGTGCCCACTCTACGGCCCTCGATAGGAACCAACTGAGTGTGGCGAGGTGGCCTGCTAGCATTTGGACCTCCCTGACCATCTTAGGAGCCTCCATGGACCGTATGGCATCTATTTTGTTAGGGTTAGCCTCGATGCCCTACCTGGCACTAGAAAACTGAGTAGCTTACCTGCCTGGACTCCAAGGACACATTTATCCAGGTTGAGTTTGATGCCAACCTGGCAAAGATTGTTGAAGGTTTCCTAGAGGTCTGCCATGTACGAAGTCACACGCCTGCTTTTAACAACCATGTCATCCACGTAGGCTTCGTCTTTCTGGCCTAGCTAGGACATGAGGACCAATGCTACAAGCTTGGTGAATGTAGCACCCACATTCTTTAGCCCGAAGGGCATCCTGACGAAGCAATATGTCCTACCTGGGATAATAAAGTTGGTTTTGTTCTCATCCTCTTTAGCCATGCAGATATAATGATATCTGGAATATGCTTCAAGGAAGCTCATCATCTCACACCCAGCAGTGGCATCCACCAGTTGGTCAATGCGTTGTAGCGGGTAGTTGTCTTTAGGGCATGCCTTGTTAAGGGTGGTGAAGTCGATGCACATGTGCCTAACTCCTATTTGTATTTTTGACCAACACTAGGTGGGCAAGCCAGTCAGGGTGGACCACCTCCCAGATGATGTTGGAGGCGATTAGCTTGGCCACCTTTGCCTTGGCGGCCACCTATCTGTTCGATGATAGACCAATCGACTCCTGCTTGTTATGTTAGCGAGGGACCATGCGAGGATGTTCATGTTCTTCCAAAGGACCTCGAGTAGGCTTTGCTCTCCCTTTGGGGCCAGATCGCCCCCACCAAGACCTATTTTGATGGGTCATCGCTGTTGAGCAGTATTCTTTTTTATCTTGCCATCTGGCTTTGGCTTCAGCGTCCATCCTGGGGTAGAGGGAGGGGATGTGTTAGAGGGTAGGGTAAGGCCCTCACTTAGTACATGCACCTTGCGATTTGGGCTTCACGTGCCTACTTCGATTTGTCGTGCAAGATCTTGGTCGTCGGCTATCGTGATGACCCCTCTAGGGCCAAGGAATTTCTTGCATACGAAATTGTGGTGCAGGACCACCCCAAATGCATTGAGGACGGTCCTTCCTAGTATGGCGTTGTATGAATATGGGAGATCCACAACGTCGAAGTTAATCATCTCCACCCTGATTTGGTCACCTTGGCCGAAGGCCACCTCGAGCTCCACCTGGCCCAATGCCCTAACCGAGCTACCGTTGAAGCCTTTCAACGGGATCCCTGGTGGCTAAAGCCTACTTTGTGGAATACCCATTTGATTGAAGGCATCGACGAACAAGAGGTCCGCAAAGCTGCCCTCGTCCACCAGGACACGTCTCACTTCGTTCCCTGCAATATTTTCCGCGATAACCAATAGGTCTTGGAGAGGGAAATCCCCTGAGGCATCCTCCGCCATGAAGGTGATGTCGACTCGGGCCCATGCTGGGAGCACCTATGCCAGGCGTGTGGCGACGTAGTGTATTCGGCACGTGTGGACCCGCTGTTGTCGCTTGGATGGGAACTCGAGGGACGATCCCCTTGTGATGGCATTGATCACTCAGCAGGGTCTAGTGTCCGTGGCCTCCATCTGCAACACGCTTAGTGAGGGCCAGGTGAGTGGTACTTCCAGAGGCTGCTACATAAGTGTGACCATTGGTGTCCTCGTGTCTTGGGCGCAGCCCTTGGCCACGCTTTTGCAGAGTGCTACGATGGTGGGGAATTCACATGTTGTGTGCTCGCTCTTGCCATGCACTTCGGACTACGCCCTCGGTTGACACCCATCATCCTGGCATCACCCCTTTAGCGGCCACAACCCGGAGGCGTCACCCCTTTAGCGGCCACAACCGCGGCCTCCGGGGGTAGAGATCTCATCGTTGCCTTCTTCAATGCTGAGCACGTACCTGCCTTAAGGCCCCTTTTGTTGTTTGCGATTCGAGCCCTCCTTTGGGGTCGAGGGACGGGCTTGGCCTCGATGGTGGAATGGTGGGCCATGCAACGTCGACCTCACGCCTCATTGTGTCCTCCTCGGCCTCGCATATTCTTTCATTTTGTCGAAGGGCTTGGTCACCATTTTTATGGGCTTTTGGGCGTTGTACTCCATGAGGGGTGCAGCATTTGCTTCGAGCAAACGTGCGGCATTGAGGTGCAGGACTGCGGCCACCAGATGTGCGCGGTGTGCACGCTGGCACTATGCTGCCACAGTAAGCTCAGCCTGACAACACTTGCCCTGCAGTGTCGGCTTGCCCTTCTGCCGCAGCTGCATCTCCTGACTCATCGTGGCCAAGACTAAGACGGGCGCCGATGGTGATGTGCCTGACAAGTCGGCCTCCCACGACTAAGCCGCAGGCGTTCGAGGTGGTCCTAGAACACAGCCAGGAGAACAACAGCTTCAAGGGGCTCTCGTCAGCCATGGGGTCCTTCTCCAAGATTGGTCGTGTCTCTGGTAGGCTAGCTAACAACGACGCCCTCACAGACAAGCCTAAGCATGGCCTGTGAGACAAATGCATGTGCATGGATAGTAGAGCAGAGCAGAGCAGTAGGGTATACCGTCCACAAAAGTTTACGAAATCTGATGAAACTTAGACATAAAAACTTATGAAACTTAGTTAAATTAGCCATAAAACCTCCTGAACCTTTATGAGACCTTATGGAACCTGGAGTTCAACTTTATGGATCCGCTACAAAAACCTTTCAACTTCATGAACTCGCTAGAAAAAAATATTATAAAACCTCATAAAACACAATGAAAATTAGACATAAAGCATTATGAAATTTAGGTATGAAACCTCCTGAAACTTAATAAATACTATGAAACTTAGTCATAAAACCTGGAGTTCAAATCCATGAATCTGCTACCAAAACATAATAAAACCTCATAAAACACCATAAGACTTAGATATAAAACCTTATAAAACTTAGTCAACTTAGGCATGAAACCTCTTAAAACTTAATGAAACACCATGAAATTTATTCATGAAATCTCATGAAACTTAGTTATGAAACATCTTGAAACTTTATGAAATCTCATGAAACTTGGATGCGGATATGGTTTAGAGTTTTTCATTGGATATGTTGTGTCTAGGGAGAACCTCATATAATTTTCGGAATCAAGTGAGCAAAAATGATTAAGGAGCACTTGAGTACTATTCTAATGCTAAAATACACTCAAATTTTAGACACTCGTCCCATCCAATGTATGTGTTCATTCAAAGATAGCCACGGAAGATACAGTACATGATGACTTCACCGATCATTAGCCATCACTTCATCAAAATATGCATGGTTTTCATGCCATTGGCTCCAGCTCAGAATAAACCCTTCCTGTGCCACCCTACACGCCCATCATGGCGACATTGATGGTCTCCATCGACTCCTCACGGTACGAGTACCTGTAGCTTAGCGCCACGAATGTCAACAAGTTCGCTACGGAGAGCATGGTCAGGAACGCGTAGTAATAGTCAGAGGCGCGAGGCATTGAGGTTGTTGGTCACCCAGGGACTCCCCCTCTCACATGTGACGCGCTCAATGAGCGTGAGGACAACGCTGTATGCCGTCAGGCCCATGGCCATGCCGAGGCTCTTCATGCTCTCTAGCGCTTGGTCATTGAAGAACTCGATCTGGCTCACCACTAGGAATGCGTCGGCGATGCCCATGAGCATGCACTGCGGCAATAGTATGAAGGTTGTCAGGGGCAGCTCACTGCCGATGGCGTCCAGCCTGTGGCTTCTCATGAAGCTCAGCCTCCAACTCTCGATCACCACCGCCATTGCCATTGTCGCGACCTGAAGCAACAGTTCGACATCGATCCACTACAACAGAGTGATCCCCCTCTGGTTCTTGGTGTGCCTCCGCACTATGGGGACAAGGGTATGGTCGTACATCATGATGCAGACGAGCATCGTTAGCATGATGAACGCGCCGAGGCTCGTCGATGTGACCTAGAACGCGTTGCGCCCGAGGCGCCGGTCCAGCGCCGCACTATGCTTGACGAAGAGCATGTCGGCCTATGCCACCAGTGTGCATAGCATGACCATGGTGGCAAGCAACGGCACGAGCTTGATTATCTACTTCGTCTCCACTACCTGCGTCACCGTGCACTTCGTCCACCTGAGCCGCAACGTAGACTCACCGTCGCTAGGAACCTTGACAACCACCTTGTTCAGGAACCTCATGGAGTCGGTAGTGTCCATGCGGAACCTCCTCCTGCTCATGTAGTCCTTTAGCTTCAGCTCGTGCAGCTCCTTCGCATCGATGGACAGCGCGACGCCACACTTAGAGCTATCCCGTTGAGAAAGATATAAATATTATACTGTTACATAGTTTTTCTGATGAGAGTGACTACAGCATGGTATGCCATTGGGAAGCATCCCGACGGCATACCCCTCATGGCGCCCCTCCCCTCCCTCCCTCTTCTCTCAAAGCGTCGTCGCTCCTCTCCCCTCTCCCTCTCTTCTCCTGCTTCGACGCCGGCCGTCACCCTCCTCTATTTCTCTAGCGCCGGCCACAGCTTCGCGCGCATCCTCCACCGCCCCTGCTCCCTCCATCACCACCTGCGCCCGGCGGTGCCGTCGTCGCCTTGTTGCACAACCCCCCAGCCCCTCCCCTCTCCGCCACCCCGCCCTGCCCAATCTAACCACCACAGCCACCGGCGCCACCACTCTCTGGTTCTGCCCACCACCCTCCTATCCCATCCATCGCCCCCGTCACCACCCACCGTCGGACCGCCGCCTTCCCCCGACCTTCTATGCTTTGGGGGGAAAGTAAACCCGTAGCGGTGGCGAGGAGGGAGGAAGCGGCGGATGGGAGCGGCTGCCGGGAGTAGGGGTGAAAATGAATCGGATAGTTTCCGCTGGATCCAGACGGATACGGATACGGATTGTGTCGGATCGGATTTTTTTGGATAGTTCTCGGATCGGATACGGATACAGATTTTTTTATCGGATACAGATACGAATACAGTAAGCCTAGTATCCGTCGAATACGGATACGGATTATCCGGATAATACGAAAACGGATATCCGAGGGGAGGGACTTTAATTTTTATTTTTGATTTTTGGATTTCAGAAAAGCCTAGGAAATTCATTTAAGCTCAGAAAAATATGAAATAAACTCCAAAAATTCTAGGAAAATTCACAGAAGTTCCTGCTGACATTTTGGACTTAATAAAAATATTTCCAACTAATGTTGGTATTTAATTTTCATACTTAAAAATACTTTTTAATTTCAAAAGTAGACCTTTAAACTCCAGAAAATCTAGGAAACCAAATAAAACCCAAATAACTCCAAATAATTAATTTAAAGTAGGATTTTTATAGAAAATCAAAATATCATTTTATTTAATATCTATTTTTTTGGTTTTCACTTAATTTACTTTTCAAATCAGGCTTTTTCAAAAACAGAAAATCCAGGGCAAAACCCAAAAATAAAATTTAGGCAACAAAAATACCTATTTTAATTTAAATTTTATTTTAATTAATTTTTATTTATTTATTTATTTTTATTTTAATAAAACCTGGGCTGTTACAACTTGATGGATGAAATGGAGGAATGAAATGTTCTTATGTTTGTTCAAGTTGCTATCATGTCATCATGTGTATTCCATGAATTGCACGTTGTTGTTACTTATGTAGTTATGTTATGATCGACTATTGGGTATATTTTTATTGTGGATGAAAAGACTATGCTTGTTTATATTTCATGAATATTTTGACAAGATGAACTATTTACGTATTTTCGTTAATTTTGGATGTATAGTTTAAGAGGTTTTCATGTTCCGATAAATATTCGTAACCGTATTCGTTTCGATTCGTATTCGATCCGTATCTGTATTCGATATTATTCGTATTTATATTTGTATTCGAGTTATCCGTATTCATATTCGTATCCCAAAAAAAATATAAAAACAAAGATGATAGAGGCATTATCCATTTGTATCCGATCCGTTTTCACCCCTAGTCGGGAATTTGTATCCGATCCGTTTTCACCCCTAGTCAGGAGCGAAGAGCATGAGAGAACAACGGCAACAGTGATTCTCAGCGATGGTATACTGTTCGCTAGATTTTCCCTTTTCCATTACGAAAACGACCCCAACGGGTAGGGCTGTAAACGAGCCGAGCTCGAGCGAGCTTGACCTAGCAAGCTCGAGCTCGGTAGAAACTCGAGCCGAGCTCGAGCGAGCCTGAGATTAACATCGAGCTTTAAACTAGGCTCGAGCTCGGCTCGGACAAAACTCGAGCCGAGCTCGAGCTTTGCATGTGTAGGCTCGGTGAGGAGTACCTGCAGGAGGTGGCGGCGGTGGCGCCGGGGGACGGCCGGACTTCACCTTCACCACGCGGTGGCCGAGTTGCAGGGACGGCCGGACAGGTGGCGCCGGCGGGGGAGAGGAGGGGCGCCGGGGGGAGGAGGGGCGGCGGCGGCGGGGGAGAGGAGGGGCGGCGGGGGGACGAGGAGGGGCGGCGGCGGGCCGGGTTGAGGAAGGGCGGCGGCGGGGGGCGAGGAAGGGGACCGGGGGGGGCGGCGGCGGGGGAGAGGAAGGGGACGGGGGGCGGGAGAGAGGGGGGCGCCGGCGGGGGGTGAGGAGGAGAGGAGGGGCGCCGGTGGGGGGAGGAGGGGCGGCGGCGGGGGGCGAGGAGCCGAGGAGGGGCGGCGGGGGTGGGGGCGAGGAGGGGCGCCGACGGCGGCGGAGAGGAAGGGGACGGGGGGGAGAGGGGGGTGGGGGCGAGGAGGGGGCGAGGAGGGGCGCCGGCGGCGGCGGAGAGGAAGGGGACGGGGGGGAGAGGGGGGTGGCGGCGGGGGGGTCGAGGAGGGGCGGCGGCGGGGGGGGCGGGAGAGGGGGTCGGCGCCGGGGGGCGGGAGAGGGGGTCGGCGCCGGGGGAGAGGAGGAGGGCGACGAGGGGGCCGGCCGGCAGTGGGGGCGGCGAGGAGTGGAGGAGGGGCGGGGGGCAGGCGGAGCCGCGGAGGCGGGTGGGGGAGACGGGAGAGGAGGGAGCCAGGGAGGGGTGTGGGGGCTGCCCGAGGGGAATTTGAGAGGAGAGGCGGGAGACCGGGAGTGTGGGGATGGGGAATTAGGGTAAAAATTGTAAGCTCGTGAGCTATTCGAGCTCGGCTCGTTAAAGCTCGCGAGCTTCGGATGGAGCTCGAATTCGGCTCGTTTGGAGTTCGAGCCAAGCTCGAATCGAGTCTAGAACGAGCCAAACTCGAGCAGCTCGCGAGCCTCGAGCTTTTTTTACAGCCCTACCAACGGGGGGACTCTGTTCCTCAGTGCTTTTCCCCAGCCATCACGACACCCTTCCCGGAACCAACCAACACCACTCCACAACCGAACTGCGCCTTCTAGAAGAAAAAATTGATCATATACCCTCCATTTAGATGGAAATTAAGGATTTACCCATCTGACCCATGTGTCAGTGACTTATGATGACCCCACATGTCATTGAGATGTGGAGGGTAAATCCTCAATTTCCCAACTAAAGGGAGAGTATATGATCCAATCTCCCCTTCTAGAATTCCTCCTCGGATTCCTTTCCTTTCTCGAGCTCCCCTCCCACGCCGCGCGCTGTGCCGCCTCGCCGTTCTCGGCTTCGCCATTGGCCTCCCTCGTCGCCCTCCGGCCTCCGTTCCGCTGTAAGCCGCTGCTTTCTTGGCTGGCTCCAATGCGGCAAGATCTTGGCTTGGATCTGCCGCTCCATGTTTTTCTTGGGTTTCTTGGCTCGTTTGCTTCTTGAGGTTGCTCGGTTCTTGATTCGGTAAAAGGGGGATACGGCTGGTTATCCATGTCAACATCGTTCGTTTTCCCCATTTGGAGCGTCACTGTGGAATTATTTGGGGGTTCAGTTCTGTTTGGTAGTACCGAACATTGCTTTCGTAGCAATTGTGCAGCTTGTTTAATTGTCCTAAAACAGTTGTTGGAGTTTAGGTGATGTATGACACTGTTCTCTGAAAGGCTGAGCTCCTAGTAATGGTGTGGAGTGGTACATGAAAGCCACAAGATGGTGCCTACCTGGTTGGTTGCATACTTGCATTGTTGAAAAAAGTGTGCACTTTTTTTTTTATCTCTAGGGTTTTTGGCCTGTTTGCTGCTCAGAAGTAATTGCTTCAAGTAGAGACTGAAGAATCATACTGCATTGTCCCCAACAAAATGTAAAAGCAGCAATCTTTAACAGAGCGTAGAGATAGGTTGCGGGCACTAGGTGGGAAAGTGAAAAACAGATCCGATCTGTTGGCTCCCATATATAGTCTACAGCTTCGCATTAGAGCTTCGTAAAAGTACGAGTTCTTTGAATCAAACTAGTTACTTGTAGAGGTAGAAGCGAGAGAAAGTTCAAAGTAACTCTTGCAATTCTCCGAGCTCTTCTGCGAAAATTTCCGTAAGACTCAATTGCAATGTTTGACATTGGAATGGCAACTGCAGTATTGCTTTACTTGTCGTATTAGTTTACTGTCCATTGTTCCCTCTAAACTGAAGCTTGCATAGATCGAAATAGTACATGTGCATTTTCAAGGAGAGAACTATTCAATTCTCTTCTTTGGGAAAGTTACTGAAGAACTCTTAGCATTTTCAAGTATTTCGGAGTTTTTACATTCATTTGTGTGTCTAATGCACACGCTATAGTTAACAAGCCAACCAATACCTGACTTGGAGAGAACGTGATGAATTAATTTGCTTTTATTATTTTTGGAAGGTGCATTGGTTTAAGTATGTTGGTAGAATATAGACGAGGAACAATTTTTCTCGTGTCCTGCATTTCTTTTACAAGTCCTTGAAATTGGAGTTAGCCTCATCAAAATGAATCCTTTGCTGTTTAATCCTTTTTTGTAGGTTTTATTGTCTCTAATTGTTATTTATGTATAATGGAAGTTGTTAAACTACTTGAAAAAAAATATTTCAGAGAAAGTGAATGCTATCAATTCTAGTGCTTTCTGAACTAGATCCTTCACATACTGATATCTCACCTGATTATTTGAAGGAATATGAAGTTAAGGACAAAACGGTCTGGATGGAAGTCCCTCATGCCTCTACAGTTGAGCGGGAAATCAGCCATGCGTTTCTTTTTGTTTCCCAAGATTCAGGCGGCCGGTCAATCGCTGGATGATACTCCGGTTTATCTTAATGTGTATGATTTGACACCCATGAATGGCTATATATATTGGGCAGGCCTTGGTATATTTCACTCAGGAATTGAAGGTTCTGCTCTCTGCCATTTTAGTTAACATACAGTTTGCATGCTGGTTCATTTTCTGCATTTTCTTCATTTCTGCTTGATTTTTAGAGCTAGTAGTTCCATAAACCTGTACTAATGCTATCTAGTACTACAATTTACTGGCTATTCTGCCTGAACTGTGTAAGAACGTTCCATGTTGTCTAGCACATCAAAGCCAACTGTAAATCATCAATAAGCTACAATCCATACTCTCTTGGTTTCTCCTATCAAGTTGCTACTTACCCGAGCATGCATTAAGAAAACAATTATTTCCCCTACCTGAATGATCCCTGTCTGCATAGTGCGGTTCTAGGTAATAAATTCTGCTTCTGGCCATTAGGATTTCTTGCAGTGGTAACCTGACTACAGGCATCTCTCCCATCACTACCAATAGCAATTTAGCATATAGCGCTTTGGGCCTTAAGCTAGTACAGATTTGTCATATCCTATAGAAGCTACATCATGTAATTCTTGCATGTTGTCACTGGTGTGATTAGCTCATATGGCTACATTCATGTATAGCATCTAATTATTAATTTATTTTATAGAGAATAATATGAGATGGGGAACTGCATGTTGGCTCTACTATTGCAAATATTATAAAATGGGTCAAACAATCTTTCATCTATCTTGATGTTGGTGGACCCTATTTATAATGGCTTAGACTTTTGCGCACCAAATGTCTTTCTATCCGAAATGGCTAGGTTAGAAAGACGAAATCAATAATTCCTTCTAGAAAGATTTATGGAATCATGGGCGCATCTCATAGACATGAGGTTAAGGTTTTTATGGATCTCTTGAGTCCAGTGTTACTAGGACATGTTATTCTGGAAACAATCTCGCATTGATGCTTGTGAAGTCTTAGTCTATGCCCATTTGGTGAAGGCAAACCCCAGTGTCAACAGGATCCAAGAAGAAGAAAAGTAGGCAAGGTGAGACCGTGAGAGGGTGGTAGGAGGAGCACCAGTTTTATGAAGTCAATCTGTTGTTCCTTCTGTGTTTATGAAGGGGAGGAGGGGCACTATGGTTAGGGAGGGGAGGAGGGGCACTATGGCAGTGCTGGGTGGAGAGGAAGGAAGAGGGAAGGTGGGAAGGGAAATTTAAAAGATTGCCAAGGCCATGAACAAGGCAACACTATCCGTTTAGTGGTTTTACTAAGTCTTGATTAATTTCACTCTATGATGCACGGACACGGATACGTCGACACGACACGACACCGACACGGGAATTCGCCGTTTTCCCAAAAATACCGATACGCCGACACGGCTATATATATTTAAATAATAAATAAATAAATTATATATATGTATTATTTTCTATGTTTCCACATGCTTATTATCTGAAATAATGTAAATTGTAAACTGTAATTTGTAAAGTGTATACTCGGAATATGTACCTCATGAATTGTTTTGTTAATCCTGGCGACAATTGTTGATGTGAATACCATTTCTAGAAATAAGAACTCCATTAACTTGGGAAAAAATAACATGATCAGATCGGCAAGACTACACGGGAGGAGATGCGGGAGCCGGCGACGCACGGGAGATGTAGTCGGCGACGAGACGAGGGAGATGTAGTCGGCGACAAGATGCGAGAGATGTCGTTGGTGGCGAGATGCGGGAGCCGGCGGGCAGAGGAGATGCGAGTGAGGAGATGGAGGCGACAGCGAGATGCGGGAGCCGACGGGAGCGGGCGGCGGCGAGAGCCGGCGGGAGCAAGCGGCGGCGCGAGCGGCCGATGCGGAGAAGCGCGAGCGAGTGATGGGAATGATGCGCTCGGGAATCGGCGCTTATGGTTAGGGTTAGGGATGGGCCGGCCGTGTCCTGGGCCATTCCTGAGCTGGCTATGTCCAGGCCGTGTTCGACTCGTATATTTACTGTGTCCGACACGTGTCGAGAATTTTAATAATTAAAATTAATTCCAAAATCGGCCGATACGTCGCCGACACGTGTCGAAGACGTGTCCGTGTCGTATCCGTGTCCGACACGTGTCGGACACGGATACAGCGATTTTGACGCGTGTCCGTGCTACAGAGATTTCACTAGGCATCTGTCACAACACGATGGTCTTTTCGGACTCTTCCTAGAGGTTTTGTGAGCTTAAGCTTACATCTATATATATCAGTGTAAGCCATAATTTGTTTTGGAGAGTATTGAGTGCTGGAGAACTCAATTGTGCAAGGTTTCCGCTACTTTCTACAAAAGTTGGGAGTGTAATCACGATTTTTGCATTGCTAACTCCTCCAATAGCATCTGCTTGCAAAAAGGAGCAACAAGAATTAAGTGAGACTAGTATTTGAGTCCCCCCCAAAAGGAAGAAAATCGTACCTGTCTTTTGTTTTGCTGCCCTCATGCAAATTTGATTGGACAAGTTTTCAGAATAAGATTTCAGAACTGATTTCTTGAATAACATTATATTCTGATTGCCTTTTTCATCTGCAGTTCATGGCGTGGAATATGCATTTGGAGCACATGACTATCCCACAAGCGGGGTATTTGAGGTAGAACCTCGTCAATGCCCTGGTTTCAGATTCAGGAAATCAATATTTCTTGGTACGACGTGCTTAGATCCCATCCAAGTTAGGCAGTTCATGGAGCTACAGTCAGTAAACTACAATGGAGATATTTATCATCTTATCATGAAGAACTGCAACCACTTTTGCAAGGATATGTGTTACAAATTGACTGGTAACAGATTTCCAAAATGGGTGAACCGGCTCGCCAGAATAGGTACCATAGCTTTATGCAATTACTAAGACTTATTATTAGTTGTTCAACAGTTCTATAAAGCAAAGATAATTGTGATAACGAGGAGTGCAGCTAAATGTGCATAGTCAGAATGCATTGAGCAGTTTGACAGTTACCTCCCATCATTTTTGCTCACAAATTACCATTTCCACTTTAGTTTCTAGAAATGTAGTTTACCCAAGTTTGTGAATATCTATATTGATTGTTCTGTAAACTGCAAGTACTTTTGCAATCACATGGTCTGCTAGTGCAACTCTTTAATCTTTACAGCAATGTGACTTGGATCCTTGATGAATTAAGAAGCGCACCCCCCCCCCCCCCCCCCCCCAAAACAAAAAAATGTTAACCTGTGATAGTGCACCTGACACTTTTTCCTCACAAATTATTATTTCCATTTTAGATTCTAGACATGTAATTTACCCAAGTTTGTGAATATCTTTATTGATCGTTGTGTAAAGCTAAAGTACTTTTTGCGATCACAACATCTGCTAGTGCAACTCTTTTGGCTTTACAGCAATGTGACTTGCATCCTTCATGGATAAGAAAGACATTTTCCCCCAAAATGTTAACATGTAATAGTGCACCTTCTGATTTGTTGGTAGCTAAATTGCCTTATAAACAATTGGGCAGTCTCTGTTTTCGCCCACAAGGAGCACTATAAAATTTTTGAAAATATGTATTAAATAGGGTATTGCATTCAGCAACAGGCCCATCTCAGCACACAATGTTCTTTGACCTTGTAGTTTGAGACCCTGGTCCATGCATTTGCATTTCTGGTCCAGATTAAGTCCTACTAGAACTAAGATTCTTGTACATGTACAACAAAGCTCTTGCTTGTCATAGCATTTTGGTGTTTTCTCGAGGTTCTTGTTATGAACTGGCAACTCATGTGCCCTTTTTCTGTAGGTGCCATTTGCAACTGCCTCCTCCCAGAATCACTTAAGATCTCCCCAGTTGGCCATGATCTGAACAGTCAACCCGAAGATTCTGAGAAAAGGCGGCTGAGGAATCCGTTGAGCTGTTTCTCTTCCATCTCGAGTCAGAAACAGCTGCCCCCATCTTCCCCTTTCCCTCCATCACCTGTGAAAGAGCGCCTTCCGCGCTGGTCATCAAGGAAATCCAGCACTGGATCACTGAGAAACAGGTAGCCTGGCCCCGTGTGTAACTTTTGATACCAAGTTAGGCTAATTTGGGCAGTGGCACATCTGGAGGGCACTACCGTGCTGTCGCAGCTGCCAGTTACTTTATGCTCGGTATCAGTATAATGCTTGCTGCTGTTGTAACATGTAATCCTCCATGCAACGTGTCGTGAATTACCTTGAAAGATCTCACTGCTGTGAATGAATTCGACTCAATTCTACCCGCTCCTGTACTCGTGACAGACAGACCGGAATGGATCTGTATATTAATCAACTATTCTTTCAGCTGTTCAAACGCCCTCTCATCATGCCTGATATTTTCCTTCTGCTTTATGGCCATGCTTTTACATGTGATTTATGGAGAGTAGTAAACTGAAAAGGCTCAGCTCAGTTCACTTCAGTTCAGCAGCTACCATTTACCAGCTAACTAACCACTATTCTGGATATGCATCTCAAGCATACGAGTGCATAATTTTGCCGCGCCGAGCCCACCGCGGAGTGGACAGTTTCTGCAATATTGGGCGCTGAAAATTCTCGTGTCCTGTTTCAATCCCATAGTACACCTCCAGGAGGGAGGAATACTGGATAAGAATTGCTCCTATGCCTCCCGGAGTAAGCAAAGCAGGTACCCTTTGGTGTTGTTCTCTGCATCCCCCACACACTAATGAGTAAGCCACTGCACCAGGGCAGAGCGTGCCGCGCCATAAAGCGAGCGATCGCGACGGCTCGTGGTGCCTGCGTGCCGAAGGACAGCGGCGTCCGCGACAGAGAGGTGCGTGCGTGAGATCATGGGGGAAAAACGATGGTTCGCGTGTGCGCGCGTTTGTTTTTTAGTTCCTGCGACGAACGTCCCTGTCGCGCGCGGTGGATGATTGATTAGGTGGTTGTTCGTTTCGTGCCGTGTGACGGTAGCCAGGAAAGAAAAGAAGGTACAAAACACAAACTTTTGATCAGGTCATCTTTGCAGGCTTATCTCCACAGAAAAAGGTTAAGCGATGCCTTCGCTGCTGCAATCATTAGCTGTGGATAATGCTCATAGTTTTTTCGAGACGACACATCGCACGTCTAACCGTAGGTTGCTATTTTGCTTCGCCAGTTCGGAGAGTTGTACACATCAGTTTCTTGTGTTGCTGCTAGCCGCTCAACGTCAGCGGTGGTAGAGAGAACTACTGACCATGGATGGTGATGATATTTTTGATGTGTTGTGCGACAAAACCCAGAACTCAGATGAAGCCCAATTATTTTGGGCCAAGGCTGGCCAACTCCGCATCAAAAACAAAGAAAGGGATCTGAAGATCTAGTAAAGACAGAAGGCACCAAAACATGTACATACATCTTCTGATCGTGAGTAACCCCAATATTACATCGCACCAGCAGTTCAGACCATGATAACCACTTGCATGATAATCTAGACGTACTTACAAAGGTTACCAATTAATAATCTATATGGCTTAGCAGGTCACTACCAGTAGATTTTTCGTTAGGGCGTTGATTGATAACTAGTAATGCTAGCTACTAACTTACTGCAACTACGTACGTACCCTGCAATTGATTAAGTGACACGAAAATAGCTAGCTAGCACTGCTCTAGCTAGTGATTAATCCTGCAGCTCAATTGAATTGATCGTAGACTCCTCCGAGGTAGCCGCCGGCCGCCAAGTCCATCATGTAGTTGTAGGCGTAGTCGCTCATGTAGGCGAGGTCGGCCTCCTCCTCCACCCCGAACTGCCCCACCAGCGCCGCGTGGTGCGTCACCGTCGAGAACGACGACGAGCTCGGGCTGCTGACTCCGGTTGCCGTCGCCGCCGCCGCCGCCGTCGCCATGAGCTTGCTCTTCTCCTCCTCCGCCTCCGCCAGCCTGTCCTTCATCTTCAGAAGCTGCATATACGCATGTTAGTAAAGCAAGTAGCAGCCAAGAAAAGACATGTATGTGCTGCATGGTGAGTAGAGAGAGTCAGAGTGCTATGTTATGTATGTGTGTACCTCGGTCTCGAGGTGGCAGTTCTGGAGGACGACGGCGTCGTGGGCGGCGCGGAGCTTGGCGAACTCCTCCTCCATGAGCTTGCTCTTGTGGCGAGCGCGGCGGTTCTGGAACCACACGGCGACTTGCTTGGCGTCGAGGCCAATCTCAGCGGCGAGCTGCACCTTGCGCGGCGTCTCCAGCTTGCGTTCCTTATTGAAGCTCATCTCCAGGAACCGCGCCTGCTCGTCGCTCAGCCGCCGCTTCTTGGCCTGCTCGTCCCCTCCGCTTTCGCCCGCCGCCAACGGCCTCGCCTTCCGCCTCCGCCGCCGAGCCGCCTTCTGCTCGCCGCCTGCAACGCAAGAATCAACAACACATTGCTGCATGTTAGCTAATTAATCTCTTGCACCTATATAGACCTACACACATCTGAGCTAGCTAACAGATCGGTGAACGCACCGGAGCCGGAGCCAGAGGTGGTGGACTCCGGGAAGCTCTCCTGGAAGGCGAACGAAGGGAACAGCAGCTTCTCTCCCTCCCCGCGGCTCATCTTTCAAGTAAAGACAAGAGCAAAAACAAGAACAGTTGCGTATGTATAGACTACTAGACTAGCTAGTAATAATGCTTAAATATTTGATCGGTGCTTTGGGCTTTGGAGCTTGGATATTTTGAGAGAGGCGCTATGCTGTGTGTTGTCCAGCGACCTGTGTCCGAGTCTGTGTGTTCGGAGCTTGGCCGGGGGCATTTATAGAGGGAGAGGTGAGGTGAGGGAGTAGTGTAGGACCAGCACTAGTAGTACTACTTGGATAGGAGTTGCCGAGTTGGGACTCGATAAATTTTGGTGTACTGGAGCTGCGAGAAAGCGAGCCACACCACGACCACGGTGTGTGCGCTAGGCACTGTGAGTGTCATGTGCTATACTGAGTGTGCTAGCTTTGCCTTGCTAGTCGTGCTAGTTTTTCTAAGTGTACAAGTCAGACTTACACACAACTTGCATCCTACACACACACACGCACCACACACACATGCAACCATGCATTAGTATGCGTGTTCCTTAATATACATATACACGTCTCCTAACACACGTTTGGAAATTTTATTTTTGTGAAGACACTAGGCCTTATGGAGCACAGCCACACGCTTTGGATGATGAAAAAAAAAGAAAGATTCATCTATACCTCAGTCAAGTGTTTTCTTTGATGAAAGCAGTCGGATTCTTGAGCCGCCCACCACCCTACCAAGCGTGCCACCTTATCGGCATCGCCCCTGATGCCGGCAAGGCTCTCCGTCAAGCCCCTCCCCCTCCATTGCCACCTCTCGTGCTTTCACCCCTCGCACTAGCTACTCCATGCTGCTGTCACCTACAACCCCATCGAACGTGCCGCCTCCCTACTGCCTCACCGGCATCGCCTCCGACGCCGGTAAGGCCCTCCATCGAACCCCTCCCCCTTCATTGCCACCTTTTGCGCCATCACCCCCACCTCCTCTTCTCCTTTGCCACGTCCCAACCTCTCGCCGCCACCATCGCCGCCCTTCTTCTTTGTCTCCGATGGTTACCGCCACTGGATTCACCAGCACCATCCACTGCCTTCTAATTGCTCGTCAACTCTTGCCGTCCCGCCGTCTTCACCGCTCTCCTCCAATCCCACAGCTAAGGCGGCGCCACTAACACCTCGACGCACCACCACCTACCGCCGGTCCGCCACCACCTCAGCATCCATCTAAACCCAATGGTTATTGGTGAACTCCAACCATAACCGGTTAACCGTAACCCTAATTTGATGCCTTCATTGAAGACATCGGCGGCGGCGGTAGTTGAAAAAGAAGACGATAGGGAGCCACACCAGATCTTTATAGGAGATGAAGATGGAGGCGGGCGGGAGCACGAATTTTGGCGTAAATCGAACGGTATAAAATTCAACTAATTTCTCTAGAAAACAGTGGAACGTTGTATAGCACTTAAAAAAGAAACAGAAGTTGGTATCCGGAGCACGAATCTTGACACAAATTAAATGATAGAAATTTGACTAATTTTTCTAGAAAACGGTGGAACGTTGTGTAGCACTTCCAAAAAAAATTGGAAGTTGGTATCCGTAGAGCGAGCGAACTTCTGGCTTATTTTTCACTATTCAACAATTTCGTCTTTTTCTGGTTTTTTGGCTTTTTTTGAGCTTTTTTGTTGGTTCTTTTTTCTCCGTATTTGTTTGTACTGTCCGTGACGGGTTAACCTGTTTTTTCTATTTTAAATTTTTTTAATTTAATTATGTCAAATAAACCACCGTCAGCTCCAATGTTTTTTCAGTCAGCTACAGTGCTTTTCAATCATAAGTCACTCAACATAAGCCCTTTTGGGCAGGGCACCGTGCTTACTGGTTAAGCTCCCGGTTAACAACACAGTGCCGTTAATTTGACAAGTATGCATGCATGCACGCAGGTTAGGTTGAAACCTCGGAACTTGTTGCTCGTAGCACGTACGTGCAGGCTGTAATTAACTTCATGCATGTGTGATGCGTAAGGGAGTGCAGGTGCGGCTAGCTCGGATAAGCTAGGTGCCAGTTGAGCCGAGAGTTTGAGACGCACAAGTTACCATCGGAGTATTCCGGGGTCCGGGAGACACCAACGATATGTTAAGCACGCCTAGCAACTCCAAACGGCTTGACGTCAACTGCATGCATGCTTGAGCTGTACCTCTCTGTAAAAAAAAAGCTGCAGAATATCCATTTCCAAGTGTACTAGTACAAGCTTTTATATTGCATAAAGTATATGTGTACATGTGGACAGGACTAGGAGGTAGCGAGCATGTGAAACATCTCGTTGAATTATTTGACCGGGACGTGTTCGAATGGAGATGGATGAGATGAGGAGGTTCCTTGTGATCTCTTGATTCTTGTGTATGTTTACATATACTTAGCGAGCATGTGAAACATCTCGTTTAATTATTTGACCGGCACGTGTTCGCATGGAGATGGATGAGATGAGGAGGTTCCTTGCGACCTCTTGTTTCTTGTGTATGTCTACATATACTTTACTTTCTTGCAGTTGAACTCTCTCTCTCCTTGAGTTGGGTGTACGTACAACTCGCAAAGTTTGTCTGGACAGTGCTTTAATTTTCTGCGCGGCACGATCGATGGCGCGTCGTAGTACGTACCGATCGACAGCTACAAATTTTGAAAAAAGTTGTGTGCATGCTCAAGCCTGCCCATAGTAAAATCGAAAGTGCTATACCACACTTAAATTATTTTAGAGTAACATCAGTCAAATTTTTGACTTTTTGATGAATATGGAGATTCGTGTGTCATCTTTTGATGAATATGGAGATTCGTGTGTTATCTTCGCTGTCGGTATTTCCTCCTTTCCAGCGACACCGTTATCTTCACATGCCACTGCCCTATAGGATTATAGCTCAGGTTCATTGTTAGGGGTGACGGTGGTGTTGCCTCAATCACGGGTGGGAGGAGGGTGGTGGGTATTGAGTTTCATGCGACAGCCAGTTCACCCAAAAGTTTAAGCTGATGAGGAAAGGTAGGCAATTTACTTATACTTCAACACTCCCCCTCACGTGTAGGCTCCCTTAGGCCTAATACGTGGAATAGAAGTGGACTGCAATTAATTTGTTTTAATTGCGTCGGCCAGGTCTTGAACTCGAGACCTCTTGGCTCTGATACCATATTGAGTTTCATGCACCAACCAATTCACCCAAAAGCTTAAGCTGATGAGGAAAGGTAGGCAATTTACTTATACTTCAACAGTGGGAAGAGTAGGCGACGGGGCGACATGTCATAGAGTCATTAGGTAGCGGAGGGCAGTGCTAGCAGATCCAGCGGCGTTAGCAGCTGGAGATAGGGAAGAAGGGCGGGGCAGGGGCTTCAATGCTAGATCCTGTCGAAGATAGAGAAGGCGGATGCGAGAAAGAAGAAGAAAGCGGGGGAGGAGGAGAGGAGAGGGAGATGGTGGCGCAGCGGCCTCACCGGCGACAGGGCGGCGCCAGCGAGAAGGCGGGGGTGGCACGAGGGAGGGGGCCGTAGGATTGGGTTGCGATGGAGATTGACGGCAGCGATGTGGGTTAAGATTAGGAGGAGAAAAATATAAAGAAACTAAGAATAAAATCAGTCAAATATTCTATAAACAGATCTGAATAATGACATGTCAATTGTTGTTCCAAGGAACGCAACTACGCAAGTCCTCGTGTTACATAAGCAATTGAACGTCCATACTATTCATTATCCATGTTCATGGTCAAATATTATTTATGCTGGTCAAATATTATTTATGCTGCAGGAGCAGTACAGATCTGACGGCTAGTTGGAATGCAATGCAAGGACAAATTAGTCTCCTCGATCAGTCGGCTTCAAACAAGTGACTTAAAAGAGCTCACAGAAATTGTCTCCAAATTAAAGGCCACTAGGCTAGGCACGAACACGTATCACCTATTGGCAGTGTAGCAACTAGAGTGGATACCAACATATATCACTTATTTTATATTTTTAGAGTCGGATATAGATAGTGTCTGTTATCTATTTCTCTATTCTATATTTATTCTGTAAGCCTCTAGATGATCGGTCAGACGAAAATTATCCAGTTATTTTACACCCCTACACAAGCTATTAGACAGTAGAAGTGCAATCAGAGCGAATACAGAGAGACTAATAATCGAGATATCGAAAGAACAACACTTAATATTCTTCGTATGTTTAGATGTGATAATCTATATATCTGTTATCTTGTTTCTAAGTGAAATCATAGCAGACTTTCTCATATCACTTGACATATGGATGTATATGAACGGATACCACTCATCTTGTATCCTATTCTATATATATTTTTTGGAGTCGGAGTCGAACACAAATAGTGTCAAATACTCATTTACCCATTCCGTATTCGGCCCATAAACATTCGGTTGGTTGGTCGATCGAACAGAAATTATCCGCTTCATTTGTACCACTGCCTATTGGCTATGGCTAGCTCATCCTTTGATTTCATCTCGCAGGCGTCTCTCAAAGACTTGTACACTGTTGATCTTGCATCAGTTGGTATAAAACTTTAGCAATCTAGTCTTTCCTTCTAAGTATAAGCCAGCATGATTAGCATGCTCCATGCATATTACTGTTGCGACCACGCTCCACGTACGTACACACAGCTGCTTCCCGGTGCTTTTGTAACACGCGCAGTCGTTCAAGCCGCGCACCGGCCGGACAATGCACTGCTGCTACAACCTTGCTTGCTCAAGGTGAAAAGTCACAGCGAGACGTTGCAAACTCGATCTACCATGCATGCACATATCGCGCATGCTTGTTGTTAATTGTTGTGCAATCTACTAAACAATACATAAAACAACGAAGAATAATAAAAAATGTGAGACAAAAATTTAGAGTGAAAAATACTTACGAAAAAAATCATTGACACATAATGAACAAAATCACTATATGGAAGACAAGTTACATAATGCTCTTAGCGTATTATATGTGCATTAGCATTGGATGAGTCTCTCTCTACCGAGAGGCTTAGTGGGGGGTATAAATAGCCTTCATAACAAGAGTCCTAGACGATGATTGAATAGAGTCCTAATTGACAAAGGGAATGGAGTCCTATTCGGAGACGAAGTAGAGTACCAGTCGGAGACGATGAAGAGTTGTAGTTGGAGGCGCCTCAAGCAGCTATGTCTGACTCCAGTCGGTGCAAGCACTTTAACACACCATAGCTAATGTAGGTCGATGCAAAAGCCATCATGAACACAAAAATAATTCTAATCATAACTCCAACCAGTTCGTATTGCTCACCACTAGTCATATTGGTCGAAACATATTCGAACACAACTGGTCTGAAATCCTGACCAGTTCAGGATCGTATGCTAGTCGGGTAATGAGTTAGTCATATTGGTCGGAACATGTTCGAGCACAACTAGTCTGAAATCCTGACCAGTTCAGGATCGTATACTAGTCAGGTAATGAGTTCTGGTAGGATTTGTCGACTTGATTGCTTTTGCCTATTTAGCGAAATCTGATCAGAATCTTCAACTGATTGGACCTGACTAGATTTGTATCATAAAATACAACAATCTTCACCTTAAACTGAATTCCTCGTATAGCGAAAAGAACTGAAGAACTTGTCATAGAATTTGTAGAACACTTCTTGTACATCAAACATCTAGAGTGAACTAATGAGCAATATCGACTAAGTCTGAGCAAAGCTTCGACTTAGCGATAGAAACTAGCTTTGTAAATATATCAATTGCATTATCATGAATACTGATATTGTAAACTTTAACATCACCTTGAGTAATAACCCATCGGATGAAGTGATATCTGACATCAATGTGTTTTGTATTCTCATGTAACTTTTGGTCTTTTTAAGATAAATAACACTCTAACTAGCACAAAATATATTTGTGCTAGATGTACTTCCACAAAACTCAATATACAGACCTCACAGCCAAATAACTTCTTTATAGGCTTTTTAGATAGCTATGAACTTGGCTTCAGTGGTCGAAAGAGCAACAATAGTTTGCAAACAGGCCTTCTAACTCACAGCACAACCTCCAACAGCGAACACATAACTAGTAAGAGATCGACTCTTATCTAAATCTCCAGCGAAATTGGAATCCACATACCTAACCAGTTCACCACTGGTCTTTCCAAACTGCAAAAAAGCATTAGAAATGCCCCTCAAATATTTGAAAATCCACTAAACTACTCTATAGTGGTATTTCAATGGGTTAGCCATATATCTGTTGACAATACTTAAAGCAAGAGATAAGTCGAGGTGAGAGCAAACCATGATATACATAAACGATCTAACTGCACTTTATATGGAACACTTGACATGTATTCAACTGTTTCAACTATTTATGGACTTGATGCTGAAGAGAACTTGAAGCGTGCAGCTAACGAAGTACTAGTCGGTTTGGCCTTGTGCATGTTGAAACAACAAAGCACTTTTTCAATATATCCTCTCTAACTCAGGAATAACTTTCCAAACTAATAGTCTCTGATGATTTCCATACTAAGAATCTTCTTTGCTATATCAAGATCCTTCGTCTCGTATTCGCTGCTTAATTGTGCCTTTAACTTTGAAATTTCAACCTTTTCATCTGCCACGATCAACATATCTATAGAACCATGTTGAGAATATCCATGATTCATATGTGTTGAACAATTAGCAATTATGTTGAGTTGAAGTTTGAATTTGTGAAAATTTGAAAGTTTTTAGAGTTATTGTCAAACTAGGGTAGTCTGACCACAGGGCAATGTGACCAGATTTTGGGTGGTGGTCGGACCGCCGGTGCAGTGCGACTGGTTTTTAATTGGCACTGGTTTTTTCAGAGAGGTGTTTTCTAGGTGCTCGACCCGAGCAGTTAGATCAGCCATGGGGCGGTCCTACCAGCCGCTCAATGACGATTAGCCCGGTTTTGTCTGAAGGTATCTGAGAGGTTTTGGATATTTATGGGAAATGGTCATAGATTGAGTTTTGAAGTCTTAGGCCATTGCATTCATGGTGCATGAAGCATGTTTAGACTAACGTGGGTAAAATTGTGAAGAACTTATACCCGTAAATGATTTCTTAGTCTTTGATGTGTAGGAAGCTTAGAGGAAATCATGGTTGATGACATAGACTGGAACTAGGTTCGGGGATGAGCTGAGATACAATCAAGGAAGTTGAGCGGCATGGTTGAGCTCAAGCAAGGCATAAGGAAGACTAGAGATGTTGAAAGGAAGGTTCGAGCAATAGTTTATTAAATGGTACAGCCGGTGCAAGTGAGGCGTGGTCGAGGGAATTGACATGAAGAGACTTGTTGATGCATAAGCCATTGGTGAACCTACACATTGCAGACATGGAGATTTCTTATAAAGGAGATGACCATGGACTAGACTCGAAAAAAAAGGTGCGACCCATGGTCAAAGCGAGGGTGTTTTCGTGGTGCTTGGAGGGCGTTGGGAGAGCAGTTTAGAGATGCGGGCTGGTTGCTCCATCTCTATTAGTGAGGTGGGTTGGAGGCTTGTAGCCAAAAAGAAAAAGGTGAAGAAGGCCAACCAACTATCCATTCATTAGGGTTTCTTTGCGGTGGAAGCTTTAGGTGGGTGCTATTGTGAGAGATTTGTTCTCCATGATAGATTAGTTGTAAAACATTTATCTATAAATTATAATAGATCAATCTTATTCATCCTACTTGGTGTGTCTTGCACTTATTGGCTTTGCAATTGTTTGGTTGGTGTTTTGCCCTCTCTCCTTCTCTCTTGATTTTGTTGGGGGTCTAAGGCTATCTAAGTGATGGATATGGCTCATGAAAATCATATCATATCCATCTAGGGATCAGCTATAGCAAGATCTTGAAGGTTACCTGGTTTTGTTTGATTGGAGCCCATCTAGTGATATTTTATTCCTAGAGTTTTGGCCTCTAATCTTTGGGTGCTTTTGCTTGATGTGATATGTGAAAGCTCATCTAGAGCTATCTTAGATATCTTCAACCCACGAGTAAGTCATATATCGAGTTCTTAAGTTTTGCCCGGTTTTGGTGCAACCTTACTTGTCTTGATGAAAGGTTAAAACTTTAACCAAGATCCATGCGATTCTCAGATGAATTACATTTCTAAGATCCTTAGCAAGGTCAATGCAAAGTTTTAAATCATTTGGATATGTATTTTGGAGATTGCACTATTTTTGGGTTTGGCTTGGGTTGATTTCTAGTTTTGGGAATAGCGGTGTAGTCTGACCGAAGGCCAGTCAGAACGGTCATCCCCAGTAGTCAGACCACTCGCCAATCCAACCACTTCCTCATAGTGGCCCGACCCACCTTAAAGAGTTGAACCCCATTTGTTTCTGCGCTTTTGTGAGTTCTTAGTTGGTAAGCAAATCTAATATTCTTATCTTCCAGCAGTTAGTGGAGTGAAAGTTTTGGAATACCTTTTAGGAGGTTAAATTTAAAGGCATCATTTACTCTCCGTCTGATTGTCATATTGGGTCCAACGATATCATCAACATACATCAGCAAGTAGATAGCCAAATCATTGACAATTTTTAAATAAACACAGCTATCATAGTCGGATCTCTAGCTTGAAGCCTTCAAAGGTCATAAATGAGTCAAATATCTTGTACCATTGTATGGGTGATTGCTTCAACCCATAAAGAGATTTATTCAATTTGTAACCAAACTTCTCCTTTTTTGAAACAACGAAACTTTTGACTACTCCATATGGATGTCTTCTTCTAATTCCTTATGTAAGAACACAGTCTTAACGTCTAATTTCTCAAGCTCATAATCACACATAGGCACATTACTGAGTAAGGTCCAAATGAAACTATGCTTCATGACTAGGGAAAAGATATCTGTAAAATCAATACCTAGAATTTGGCCATACCCTTTTGTAATGAGCCTTGCCTTGAATCTGACCTGATTGGTCGGTGATATTCTTTTCTTCTTCTTGTAAATCCACTTGCAATGTATAGGTTTCTTTTTAATTGGGAGCTCGACCAACTCCCAAGTAGAATTCTTCTTAAGGGATTTCATCTCTTCGTGCATAATAGTCATCCACCTCTCTGACTCATTAGAGGAGATGAGCTCTGAATAAGTTGAAAGTTCAATAGTGCCTTCAATGTCTTCTGCCATATTTAAATGATAAGCCATAAGATTGACTTCTTCAATTAACCTCTTCGGAGGCTCGATTTTCCTCCTTTCCCGACTAGCTGCAATGGATTGATGGTTTCGACTAGTTCCTATAGAAGAATCATTGTTTGAAGGTTGAATAGGGACTTCCTGTGAATTTTCTTTGTTGGTTTGTGTTGAGAATCTTGAATCAATAACATGCTCTACCTTCACGCTGGTCTTTTGCAGCTTCTCATTGGGACCATCACTGGTTGTATTTTCTTTTATTAGAGCAGTCTCATCGAGGGTAACACTTCAGCTCACGACCACCTTTTTAGTCTCAGGATTCCATAATTTGTACCCTTTTACACTAGGCTTATAGCCAAAGAAGATGCACTTAACAACTCTTGGCTCTATGCCATTATTTACATGAGCATAAATAGGACAACAAAAAATCCTTAGGCTCGAGTAATTTGTAGAAGAATCAGACCACATATCGATCATAGTCTTCCTGTCGATGGCAATGTTCAATGATTAGATGACAAGCAGTGGAAGCAACTCCAACTCAAAAACTTTTCAACATACCAGACATAGACAACATACAATACACATTTTCCATGATGGTTATGTTCATGCACTCGACCACACCATTCTGCTGAGGTGTGCCCAGATCAGTGCAATGCCTTACAAATGCCTTTCGATCGGCATAAGGTTTTAAATCTCCTGAACAGAATTTTAGACCATTATTTGTTCAGTTTCTTGACATGCCTGCTAGATTGCTTCTCAATCATAGTTTTTCACTCTTTGGATGTCTTGAACACATCTAACTTGTTCTTGACGAAGATGCCCGAACTCTTTGAAAGTAGTCATTGATGATAGCTAGCATGTAATTTGCACTTCCAAGGGATAGAACACAGGATTCTCCCCACAAATTGGAGTGGACATAATCCAATATGCCTTTTGAGAAGTGATGTGCAGAGCTAAAACTCACTCTCTTCTATTTATCAAAAACACATTGCTCACAAAACTTCAACTAGTCGATGTCTTGACCATCGAACAGACTTCTTTTACATAACTCCTTCATGCCAGCTTCACTCGTATGCCCGAGACGCACAGCTCTAGATTGGTCCGATTGGAGTCAGACAACCCAGCAGCGTTTCCAACCAGATTAGTGTCTCGAAGATAATAGAGGTTTGTTGTCTTCATATCACCTTTCATCACAACATGTCCATCTTTGGAGACCTTTAGGACTCTATCTCCACTTAAAAACTTGTACCCTTTTAGCACCAAGAGTACTTAATGAGATAAGGTTCCTCTTCAGATTTAAAATATATCGGACCTCCGATGGGGTTCTGATGGTGCCATCAAATATTTTGATCTGGACAAAACCAATACCTACAATTATGCATGGAGTATTATTTCCCATCAACACTAATCCACTTGGAGTTGCTTCATAAGTCATAAACCAATCACGGTTAGGACTCATGTTGAAAGTGCAGGATAAATCAGTAATCCATTCATCGCAGGTTTTGGAATTACCAGCAAAAGCAATAAGAACAGCCCCCCTTGAAACCTTCTTTAATGAAAATGGTGGCTTTGGCTTTATCATATTGTTGATCTTTCTTAGACTTATTGTTCCTTTTCTCCTTATTCTGGAGTTTTCAGCACTCGGAGATGTCGTGTCCACCCTTCTTATGTAGTGGCACAACTTCTTAGTATTCAACTTTAAACAACATTTTTATTTGCTGGAGCTCCTGCCTCTGTTGGAGACATCTTGACTAGTCTACCTCGAACAGACAAATCTTCTACATGTGAACTCAAGCCCTTACTCGCAACAATACTTTGCATCTTTTTTTTACACACAAAATTTCATAGACCTCTTTAAGAGTAATAGTATCCCGATTGTAGATAATTATGTCTATAAACGTAGAGAACGAACTAGGCAACGAATAGAGCAGAATAAAACCCAAATCTTCATTATTATATTTGACCTCCATGGCTTGAAGGTCGGTGACGACATTTGTAAACTAGGTCAGATGATTTTGCACCGATCCACCCTATGCCAACCTGAGTGAGAAAAGCTTTTGCTTCATATACATCTTACTGATGAGATCTTGGTCATGCAGATATGTTCCAACTTTAGCCATAACACAGTAGTGGTAGTCTCCTTCGTAACCTCTTGTAGGATATTATTAGAAAAATAAAGATGAATTAGAAAGAGAGCATTAGGATCTCTTCTTTGCTTCTCCTCAACGGACCATGCAGTAGACATCCTATCGATTTCCAATAATGCATCATCCAAACTGAGCTGTGCAAGAATAGCTCACATCTTGACTTACCAAAAACAAAATCTTCTGTCATGATCCAACAGCAAAAGATCATACTTTATTGACGTTATGTCTAGTATGTCCTAAATTGATTGGGCAAAGAACCAAGCTCTAATACTACTTGTTGCATAATCAACTTGGCAAGATATGAAACAATGAAGAATAATCAAGAACACGAGAAAAAGATTTAACGTGAAAAACCCTTGTAGGAAAAAAAAACATGGATGCATAATTGGCGAAATCACTATATGAAAGAGAAGTCACAGAACACTCTTGGCGTATTACATGTGCATTGGCATTGCATGAGTCTCTCACCTAGGGGTTTACAGGGGTATAAATAGCTTTGGTAACAAAAATCCCAGTCAATGAAGGGACAGGGTCCTAATCGGCAAAGGGAACAAAGTCATACTCGAAGACGAAGAAAAATTCCAATCAGAGACGATGAAGAGTTGTAGTTGGAAGTGTCTCAAGCGGCTACGTTTGACTCTAGTCAGTGCAAACGCCTTAGGGTACCACATTTGATACAGGTCGGTGTAAAGTACACCACGGACACGAAGATAATCCTAATCATAACTCCGACCAATTCGCATTACTCACGACTAGCCATACTGGTCGAAACATATTCGACCATAACTAGTCCAAAATCCCGACCAAATTCAGAATTGTATACTAGTCAGGTAATAAGTTCTAGTAGAACCTGTCGATTTGATTACTTTTACCTTTTAAGTAAAATCTGATCAGATTTTTGAAACGGTTAGATCCGATCATATTCGGATAGCATAATACAACTTTAATAAATTAATCCTTCGATCGCTACATGTTCATGTACGTGTTCGACACCCTTCATTGCACAATTATAATATCTTCCTTTTCTAATTTACCTCTCCAAAATATTAAGCAAGCAGTAATAATGTAATGCGATACATTGGTGGTTTTTTTTACTAAGTTTGTGCTATAGACTTTTTGACTTTGTTGTGACTATCAAATAAAGTTAATTGTCGTGTGCATTTGAAGTTCTCTTTAGAAATTCTTAGTGCTCAGTTTAGTGATCAGCTTTTAATTAACTGTGGAGTAGTATTCATTCTGATTGAGTGACGGATTTGGACGTGGCCGGAGACATTCGCGGCGTCTGCAGGAGGTGGCAAGGGTGGTGGCCGACAACGACCTCACCTGAGGGATGGCGGTTCTACATTGATGCACCGGAGGGTTTTTTTTTCTCTGAAAGAATGGTGGGCTAGTTTGTCATCAACCCGGGGCAACGCACCGGCCGTAGAAGGGCAGGTTCTGCGGTGAAAAATACCATTCAATATGTTATTAACACGTAGGTTCGAGTACCACGTATTATTCACGTAGAGTGATGATATTTTCTAAATTATATCTTAATACGCCCAACAAGTTCCTAAGACTAAAATATATTCTTAAGTTGTTGAGGTGCAACCACAAGCTCACGCCTACATGAGCATTTTAGCAACAAACAAGATTTGACGCCGTGAAAGGTCCCTGGCGCGAAAAACATTGCGGGCATGCTACTGCTAGGCAAGAAAGAGTAGCCTTGCATAATGTGTGTGTGTGCGTGCTGGGAGAATATGGAGTAGCAGATGATGCATCATATCATGCATGGGAGGCGAACACAACGCACGACCGATGCGCTTGCCTGCCTCTGCCCTGGTCGTGGGGTGTGGGTCTGGTAGAAAGGGAGAAGATGAACGTACGAAGAAAGGCAGGCGGAACAAAGTGGGGATGGCCTCGGAGCCAACCATGGCTCGCTCCCGCTGTCTCGCCCCGCGCGCGCGCGTGGGACGCATCGCACGTGTCACGGCCTGAGCGCAGCCCCGGAGCCCGGGGCCGTCCGCTCGCCACGCGTCGGACGGTGACGCCCGGAAAAGGCATCTCCCAGAGCCTATCTATCCACTGCTGTCTCCTCGCTCTCCAATGGAAAGTTGTGGAGGACGCGCACGGCACAGTTCCAGCTCCAAAAGAAAAAAAGAAAGTTAGGACCATGTACCATCGGTCAATCGAACGTACGGATAGATATTAGTAGTAGCTAGCAGCATTTTATGCCAATCTTTGAATTTTCAAAGAGCTACTTTTATAATTTATTTATAATAATTTATTTATTTAGCTAGGGTTAATTGTTGGGCTAACAATACTCACTAGCAAGCTTGTGGTAATTTTGGGGTTATACAAAATTAGTATGATCAAATCAAAGATCTTTACATGTTGGTGACATGATGGTCAAGTACACTCATATGTATCACTACCCACACCGTGCTCGCTTATCTCCACAAAAAAATCGTCAAACATCATGCCATGCACACATATATACTCATAGGTAGCTTGTAGGTTGCTGAAAAAAGTTATAATACGTGTGGCTGTCCATGCATGCTTACATATATGTGCTGTCCGGCGCTGTGCTGTGCATGTTAGCTAGTAACATTACATCTCCACAAAAAAGGCCTGCCTGCGCGGCCACGAGAGCAGCAAAGCAATTGCTTTTGAGCGAAAGCGACCGCGCGCGGCTGGCCGGCCTGGCGATGGACGGATCGGAGCGCGCGGCGGCAACAGCTAGCAGCCACGGCCGCGCGCACAGGACATGCGCCCACAAGGCGCCAAAAGCCAATTCAGCTCGCGCGAGCTGCAGCTTTCGCGCCTGCCCACGGCAGCGCGCGTACAGGCATGTACATTGCACCTGCCCAGCGGGTGCAACTTGGATGCATCGCACAAGGCCGCGTCTATATCGGATAAGCGCCCAGTACCCAGTAGTAGGGAGTAGCACGTACGAACCAGCAAGTGCACCAAACGTCAGTGCCCTAGCTTGCCTAGACTGGGGGTCCCCGGTCCCCAATTTGGCTGCTCCTGCTGCTGCATGCTTGCTCCAACCTCCCTCCCTCCCTCTCTCTCTCTCTCTCTCTCTCTCTCTCTGTCTCATCGCCATAGCCTAATGTAAAGACTACAGGAGATCGATGGGCAGCTATCTAGCTGCTAGCTGAAGGCACATACATACAGGTTGCCTTCGCCGTCACCGTTTGGCCTTTCTATTTCTTGGAAAGAACAAGCGAGCAAGCTGCGTGCCCAAGCTATCTGGTCGTTGTATCAGGCAGGGAAGATAAAGGGAGTGGGTGAGGGTGAGTGGTTTGGCTCTGGATCGAGGCGACGGTACGTGTACGTGTGTAGGTCGGGCCGGCGCGTACGTACAAGAGCCTAGCTACATGTGGCGATATCATGGCCGCGTAGCTGCTCCGGCGAATAGGCGCACTACTTCGCTTTGTCTTCGGTCGGCTGATGAACGTACCGAGGGATCAGTTGATAGGCTTGACTTTGGGGTTGATAGAGACATACTACTCGACAAGTGCTTCCATACCTTTTTTTCAAAAGTTAAAGTGCGTGAATGGATGCAACTTAATTAGCTTCTCAGCTAGTCATACCACTAAACAATTATCCATTGCTTTAGTTTCATCTCTTGCCACTGCCTTGGTAACTGTTAATTGTTATTACATGAATCACACATATTGCCACTATCACACAGGGGACATCATAGATGATTCTATACCGCTATTACAGATGGTTTCTGAACCGTCGATTTATTGTATCTGTGGTAACAGGTGATTATCGCAGACGGTTTGTGAGCTGTCTATGATAAGTTATAACACAGATGGTTTGTATAAATAATCGTCTGTAAAGGTCTACTATTACAGATGGTTTCTACTAAAAACTATCTCTGATATGTCACCCATCATAGACGGTTGTTTACAACACGGACGCTTTGTATAAAGAACCGTCTGTATATGTCTGCTATCACAGATAGTTTTTACTAAAAACCTTTTGTGATATGCCGCCCATCACAGACGGTTGAACAGTTGGTACAAAGAACCGTCTGTGATATGTACGATATATTACAGACGGTTTTTTTTGTAGAAGTCGTCTATGATAGTAGACCTTAACAGACGGTTTATACCACAAAACAGTCTGTGATAATTTGTTGTATAACTAAAATTTTTTATGTTTTTTGGCTAGTCTCAGGAAATACTAATCATACCATCTAAAAAAATAAGCAAATAGATATAGAGAAATTATATATCATAGATACACAGACATCGATCATATATATATCACAGATACACAAATTTATAGATTATAGATGAATTGTGATAATATTTTGAAAATATGTTACAGATACAGTAAAAAACATTGTTTGTCACTAAACCAGCAACATTCCCATGAGAAATTTTATTCATCCTCGGCCAAGTGAAACTCTCCTTTTGGGTCAATCACCTCATCATTAAGAAGGTAGCGAGCCGTCCTCGAATTTTGAAGAGTTCATTCATTTGGACTGTATTTGAAGGGATTTTCATGCCCTATCGCTATGAAAAGTAAAGTCGTAAGCGTGCGCGCACGCCCACACACACATACATATTAATTGATAAGTAGAAAATAATTATTGTAAAATTGACAAACCTCTATATCCTTGGGCCTACCATCCATGATTTATTGCATTTGACGGCAAATATAGAATCCACATACATTGCCCTATAACTGCTGGTGGCACTACAAAAGTAGAATTACATACATAGGCTTGTTTAGTTTGAGAGGCATCATTACGAAGTATGATATAGGATTATTCTGTACTAGTGGGTAGCAAAAATTGTGTCATATGTCACAATGTGGTGTTCTCTTCCATGTGTCTCCCTCTTTTGGCAATGTACAAGGCGAATGATTTACATGATTCAAAAAGTTAGCATCAGTCATTGCAAATTAAGGGTACATAGAGTTATTTATGTATGAAATAAATTTACCTGTCGATTAATTGTTACATAAGTGTGAAGTCATGCTTACTCTTGATTAGGGAATCAAGGTATATTACCTTGTTCCACTTTGGTACAATGACAATTAGAATCTAGTGCCACCTACACATTTATGCCGACATAATCCTTAAAACTAAGTTCGTATTACATATGAAGTACAAATCAATGAGTATAACAATGAGTGAAGCACTTACCTCTAGTTGTAGAGTACAAGTATGTACTCATTGTTATTGTGAGCATGCAATCCCGTTGTTACGTAATCCTCGATATAGTATGCATTTTGGTTAATGCATTGCTCAATGATTAAGTGTGAGTCAAGAAAACCGACCGATCCTTTTTTCATTTGGCTTCTAGCATCATGCATGTGCCTATACATAAGTAAGGATTTATGGCATTTATCGATATTACATGAATGTAGACCATAATTGTACACACTTACATTGTCTAGCATCTTAAAAGTGAGACGTCGAGAGCATCGAGGTTGAAGAGATCGAATAAGTCGTTGAAAACCACCATGAAGAAGCCAGGTTCATGGAGAAAATGCCCCGCCATATACTTGACGGTGCAACCCATGAGGCGTTGTGTCCTCATCTCGTTGGCCGTTGCATGCAAAGAAGCAACACCCATTCCAAGGCTAACTAAGAGCATATCTGAGACCAACGGCTTTCCTAGCAAGAATGTCCAATGCTTTTGAGCCGCCTTGATTTTCTTCGATTTGGTCTTGCTAACACGCTGGTACGTGTTCTTCACGGGAGATGAATGGGCACGCTATTGATCTATGCTCGGTGTGGTCTTCATAGGAGCCGACATGGTGGCCTGCCGACACGGATCAGGTGCACGTGGTGACATCAAAAGGAGGATCAGAGAGGCCACAAGCTATAGATGGCCATGTGGAGAGGCCAGTTGTTCATGCTGGGTAGATGCTAGCACGGAAGGGTCTAGGGCTATGTCCCTCTTGGGCCACTGCACAAATGTGTGTACGGCATCCTCTAGTGTTATGATCTCGTCATTTGGGGGCTTCTCCAGTAGGGTGGCCCTGAAACCGTCATGTACCATGTTCATCTAGACCTTCGTGAAACCAGTCCCTAACTAGGCACCATGCACCAGCATCTCTAGCGGGCATGGATACGCCATCCCTTGTCTAGCCTACATAGGAATGTAGCCAACAAGCATGACTCTGAGTTACACGACATTGAGGGGGACTGGCTTCCAAAATAATGGGGGTGGCTTGCAACTGATTGAGGACTTGATTCATTTTTTCCTCCAATGATACTATCTGTCCTCAAAATTCTGCATGAATATCCTCTTTCAACCGTTCCTTGCGCTTGGCCTTGGATCTTTTTCTACTCCTATACACTTGCAGTCATGTGGGAATCCCTACCTCTAAGGTACGTAAACCCCAATGCCGCCTTGTTTCCCAGGGCTGTGGATAGTATATCCCTCTCCCTGATTTCTTTGAAGGAGCCTTGGGAAGTTTTGGTACTCAATATTTGCTACAAGATGCCATCATGTTTTTTAGACCATATGAAGTTATGGGCTTATTAACAAGCAGGTGGTTTGATATATCTTACGAGACATTGGGACACTTTCTCGTCTACTGGGTTTATGAAAGAGATGGCGCTTGAAGGCGTAGTTGATGACCTCGCCCTTAACCAGTTTTAGGTGTGCTCGTCTATGATCCTAGCAAATGGCAGGAAGGCCTCCGAATGGATTGCCCCACAGTCCTCCCTCCTCCATTGCGGGATTTTACCCGCGTACCTAGTGGTGCCAAGTCTGTAGGGGTGAGTATTTTGTGTTTGGATAGCCTTGTGTGCCGCCCTTTGCTCCTGAAATTTGGCCATCATCTTCATCCACACAAAGGTGTCCCATGTATCTAGTGACACAAAAGGATACTTCATGAAGGCCGTCCGATCCTTATTTACGTACTCTATGATGAGTGTGCTCTTGAAGGTCTTTCATGTTTTTCCCATCGCGAGGAATGCCTGCCGTCGCACGAGTCCCTGAACTTCTTTGGGATCTCAAACGACCTTGAAATTTCATCTCACAGCTAGTCTTTCTCTTCTCTTGTTAGAGACTTCTAGCTTGATGTGGTAATAGGGACCCGTTCCCTTGCAACTATCCCACAGGTGGTCCAAAATGTTGCCGCTGCTTTCTTGGGATGAGGAGGGACCCCAAAGGGAGTGACCTCCATGATGGTCATTCGGCCCTCAGGTCTTTTCGACATTTTTCTGCCATCTCGCTTAGGTACCCTTTTCATCGAAGCACCAGACGCATTCGACGATGTCGATGACGGCGGCGAAGACTGTGTGGACACCATCTCGCTTACTTTCTATGTATGGAAGCTTTTCAGCAAAAGGCAAAAAAATTTCTTGATTGAAAATTTTCTTGTCTAACAATAGGAATATAATGCAACTCAACATAGGAAGAAATCAACAGATATCATACCCACAATAAACTTTATAACATAAAAGAAATATGAATGAAGAAGAGATGAACATACTTACCCTTCCAAATATTGATTTCTCCATGAATTAGCTCTACCATGCAAGTATAAGTATAATCTATAACCTTGTTTTACATAGAATTGTTCGAACATCGTTCCAAGTTCAACATATATCATGCATACTTATTGACAAGAACAGCAACCATTCCTTCCTTGGAGCAAGAACATCGACACTCTATTTCAATTCGCAATTCAATTCGATAATTAACTTATATCATAAGGTAACAAAAATCTAAATCCACTAAACAAACACTTATATTCCAACTTGAATTAGTTAGATCCTATATATAATCATCTAGAGGCCACAGTCAAGACTCAAATAGCTATGCGCCCTAACAACAAAATATCAAATAAAGCACCAACCTATGCTAATTAGGGTGAGTGATACTTCATCGTTGCCCCCCCCACAATATATGGATTAAAGGGTATCATCACAAGATACATATCTTTCCACATCGATAACAACACACTGAGATAAGGTCTAGCATCACATCAAAGGGAATGGAGATGGAGATCACTTACGGATGAGGCCCGGGGAGGAGGAGAGCGTGGCGTGGAGGACAGTGGGGGCGAAGCCGGGAAGGAGGTGCGACAAGGACGGGGAGCCGAGGAGGAGGCGCGATGGGGGCAAGGAGCCAGGGAGGAGGCACCGACGGCGATGAGGAGTCGGGGAGGAGAAGCAACGGCGACGACGCCCAACAGGATGATCCAACCAAAGTGTGTGCAGAGTGAATTAGGTTTTCACTCAAAGTGCCGTATATATAGGAGAGTATTATCATGGACAGTTTTAGGAAACAACCGTCTATGATATAAATTCATATCACATACGGTTCTTTATAAAAATCATATGTGATACATTATCACAGACGGTTCTAACAACAAATCATCTGTGATATGAATTTATATCACAGACGGTTCTAGCAACAAACCGTCTGTGATGTTTATGGATATCTCAGACAGTTCTTTGACGAAATCATCTGTGATATGCTATGTTGTATGCTTTAATAGATATACATTTCAACATAACTAGCCCGTCTTTGTACTGAACCATCATACAACAATACATACTACTAAATCATTCATGAATAAACCCATCTTTCAATATATCATAACAAAAGAAGGTATTCCTTTATACAATCAAGTACAATAGAAACATCAGAAAAGTAAGCAAGCATAAGTTAGAGTATTCTTAATATGAATAATTTATACATAGATGTACATGCCAAGTTTTGTAATTCCGCTTGGCTATTTCCTTTAAAAAAATAGCCCTTCATGATGATCGACGCGCATATAGCTAGCTTTTTCACTGGGTTCTTCCTCAGGCCTGATGTCATCTCCGAATGGAGGCAACTCATTAAATTGATTATACTCTTCCTCATCCACGACATTCTCAACTCTGACAATCATTCTTTTTTCCATGAAAAACTACATGGTGGTTCTTATTTGCTGGGTTTGTTATATAAAAAAAACTTGAACAACTTGCTTAGCGAGTACAAATGATTCATCTTTCTATCTGACATGTTTGAGGTACACAGTAGTGATGTTGTACTTGTTGACTTTTACACCCTGTGGAAATTGGACCCAACGGCACTGAAACAGGGGATCTTAAAAAGTACGTAGTCGATCTCCCAAAAGTTTCTCCATGTTAACAAAGTAATCGGACTGAACTTTCATACCATGCAAGCTCTGGCACAGTTCATTTCTTTCGGCCTTGGACAGAGTATAACAAGCTACAGGAATGTACATTCGGCCTTTATCGGTCTCTTTCGGTGCTAACTTGGTTATTATGTTCATATCAACCAAGGCACACCGTGCATTGACACCATCATTGTTTTGTCATGAATGTTCAGACATGCATGTATTACTTCTACTTCCATTCCCAATGGATAAAAAAACCTTCTTGACTTGGCAGTTGGTTCTGGGTAACATGATTTTCTCTAGAAGAATGTTCACTAGAAGATCTAACAATGCTATGAAACTCTTATCGGACTAACCATTTCTTGCCTTTAATTTTAGCAGTTCAAACATGGATGACAATCTTGTGTATTTTGGCTTGCAGCCTAGGAACAAAGGTTTCTCCGAGTTCTCCATAAAACCCTCGAATTTACCAAAATCTCTCTCACTATAGTTTCCCTCTGCATCATGTAGCATCTGATCCAGATTGTCATTGTGTGACATATCCTATCGAAAGAATAATCCACATTCAACATATTATTGTCTCCCTCGACGATGTTACTACCTTTCGATATAATCTACTATTCATTGTGACTAGTCTAACATGTATACCCTTTTTGAAACTCCTTCGAATCAAGTGTGCTTTGATCTCGCTGAGTTGGTAAACATCTTCAGATTATCACAATCAATACATCGACAGTACATAAAGTTCATCCCTTCTTCAACATATCCTGCTCGATAGCTCTTCTAAAAGTTGACACGCTATCAATGTACTCTTTACTCACATGGTTCTCAACATACATCCAGCTTCAGTTCATCTACGCTACACATGTAACAAATTAGTGTTAAATTAGATTAATGTTCCTATAGGTAGCTAGCCATTACACTTACGCATAATTATCATTCACCAATTAAATTTGCCATCTAATATAGCTAGCTATGTACTATTCATGAAGTAATACACACACACACACACACACACACACACACACACACACACACACACACACACACACACATATATATATATATAGGCAAAATAACAGGTGCACCATGGTGCCCAAGCTCATATATCAAGCAAGAATATATTGAAGTAGACTAGGAGTAGTGAGACCCATTCTTAAATTGGAGCAAACTACTAAGCTAGAGCTAAATCTAGATCTAAACCTAGCTATCATCTCTTTGATTATAATGCATATAATTAGAAGAAAATACTAACCTTAGATTACCAGGAATAAATAGATGTACAAGCAAACTTGCATATCTATGGTATGCTTTCGCCAAATGCCCCAATGTCGGTCGCATTCAAACCTAGCTCAATGCAGACAGGTTGTTGAGATGGGTTGGGTATTTAATAACGAATTATATATCACAGACACTTCCAACCACAAACCATTTGTGATACATAATTATCACAAACATTTCTTGTTAAGAACCATCTGTGAATTATCACATATAATTTGGATTAGAAACTGTCTGTGATGTATCCCATTATCACAGATAGTTTGTGGTTGGAATTGTCTGTGAATTATCATAGGTGGTTCAGATTAAAAACTATTTGTGATAATTACAGACCTAATAGATGGTTTTAATCCAAACCGTCTGTGATAATTCACATATAGTTCTTAACAAGAAATCGTCTATGATAATTATGTATCACAAACAGTTCTAGTCATTGATGGTAACATAAATGGTCATACTTGTAAAACCATTTGTGATAATTACAATACTGACATATTCTATGGAACCATCTGTAATGAGGGGTTCAGTATAGCCTTCTCTGTAGTAGTGTGCAATGCATTGTCTAGCTACATCTTAATTTCAATAAAAAAAGGTCTGGCTCCCTTGCGTGACTTGAGAGTTTGTGACAAGCCACACTCTCTTCATGTATGGATTGAATGAAAAAGGGAATTGATATGGCTGGGGCATCCAGACACATCGGACGTCAATCCACATGGGATCTCATCATAAGAGCACTACACCCACACAGTCGCACAACTTTATATATCTACTTCTCTAATCTCTACTCTATCCCAATGCTCCCTTACCCATATAATTTTTCACTTTCTTCACCATGCACCAGTACCACCATATCTACTCGAGAACTCCTACTATTCCTTGCTCTCTGTCTATCTCTCCCTCTCTTAATCCTCTAGTCACCCATGAATGCTCTGCTCCTCGCTAGTTGTGTGTGATCGCTCCTCTATTTATCTCTCTCTTCGGAAGGGAGCCGAGGTGACACCCCTGGAGTCGGATCTATGCATATCAGAAGTAGCCAAGGTGCCAGATGCATGCAGAGCAAAGCACTGGATGGTAAATGGAAGGTCGGCGATGACGAGCCACCATGCTGGCATCGGCCCCGCCAAATTTGGGCAAGCAGCAGTGAGGCTTTCAGCCAATTGTCTCCTTTAGTGAGCTCTGCCATGGCCACGGCAGACATGCCTTCCTCCTTCAGTAGGCTCCATGTGCCTTCTTTGGGTACGATTTTGTTGCGAGCATTTGCTGGATTTGTTACAGGCGTTCAATTGATTTGTTGCATGAGTTCAATCAAAATGTTGTAGCCTCATAGCCTATGTGATTGGTTTTTTGTTGAATGTTATTGCATTCCCTAATTTCTATAATGGGTTTGTTGCGGTTAGAGTGGGATTTTGTTGCACAGGTAGCAATTGTTGTTGCATTGTGCTATGAATTTTTTGTGGGGTTAAATTCTTTTTGTTGCAGCTATGGTTAGATTTGTTGTATACATTGTAGGGACATGTAGCGCCCGGGCATACAATTGATACCATCGGATGCTCCATCTAGGCCAAGAACTATGTGTTTGCTCAGACGGCCCACGACCCACCCACCATCCAGACACACACATCCAAACCTTGTCCTTTCATTGCTACATAAGAGTATCTTGCCACAAACCATTCCCCTTCCTCCCCTGCTCTCTCTCTCTCTCTCCATCAAGGCAGCATGCCAGAGGAGCCAAGGGCGCTGGATCCATGCAGATCAGAGGGAGCCAGTGTGTCAAATCCATGCAGATCGGAGGGAATGTCAGACAAGAGCCACTGGGCTAGCCTCTGCATGTACCTCCTAGAAGTATAATTTGTTCTAGTCATTAGCTGGATTTGTTGTAGTGTTCACTGGATTTGTGGCACAAATTTGCTCCAAGTGCTGTAGGATATTTATTTGATTTTGTTTCAATGTCATTGCATCTTTCAATTGTTGCAATGAGTTTTGTTGTAGCTAGAGCAAGATTTTGTTGCATGAGTAGCCACTCATGTCGTGTTTGTGCTGTGAAAAATTATAGTGTTGAATTATTTTTGTTGCATTTATTAGTTAAATTTGTTGCAAACATCACTGGAGAATGTTGCACCCAACTATCTGATTGGTTGGCTCCCATGGGGTGTGCCACTGCGAGAGCTGGCAGATAATGAGGAGATTCTACAAGAGGCCCCCCCACCTCCATGACCGATTGCAATAGGCTCCCTCTCTGTGGCAACAACTTCTTCGCGAGCATGTTGAGTACGACGTTGTTGTTGTGCCCAGATCATATGTCTAGGCGCTAGTCAAAAAACACATGCTTCATCAATCCTAATTATGCATGTTATAGAAACTACACAACTTGTATCCCTTTTAAGCGCATGCATGCTATTTGAATGCTTATTATGGAAATGTCGGATCCTGGAGCAACAACTCCAGAACCCTCTGTGTAAATTGCACTAGTCCAGAAAATGCTAGTGTACACAGGCCAGATTAATAGGGATACATAGCATGTATAACGAAAAACTTTATTATAAGACAAAGTGTAAGGGCCTTATGGCTAGGTTTACAATAACACGGCTCAAAGCGAAACATAAAATAAAGTAGCAGAAAATAAATAAGCAATAGTCCATCCTAGCTGCCTACAAGTGAATGACTGTAAGACGTGACCTAGTTGTTGCATTCCTCACCGTAGTCGATGAAGTCATCCTCTGGCAATAGATTCAAACAAGGTGAGCACATAAAGTACTCCACAAGTTACACCAAGAAAATTAACAGATATGATGCATGTATGGATATTGACAAAGAAAGGCATAATAAGGTTATTTGTATGAAAAGCAGGATTGAAGTAAATATTGTAAAGTAAGTACAAATACTGAATTTAATACAACATGTAGAAATAATATTTTAATTGAAATAATATCATTAGGTAGGCATCAACCTAACACTAACCTAACCACGGGTATTCCACCCGAACCATCTTTCGAAGATTTCACATTTTTTTCACAAACCAGATTTTGTAAAACCAACTGTCAATGTTCCAACTGTGTATGTGCCTTTCTATAACATCCTAAAGCTTTTTATTTGCAATTTTTGGATTTAGTTAGAATTTATTTGGATTGTTTTGGATTTTATTCTAAAGCTTAGAGCAAGAAAACTTAATTTGTTTATTTATTAAAGCCAAAAATAGTTTATTTTATTTTTCCTAAGTTCTCATAAAATTATAGTATTTGTATGAATTTTTCTGAAATTTTTGGATTTATTTGCTATTTTCTAAGTGTTTTTAAAGTTTTCTAGCATTTTTTAAAATTAAAAATGAAAATTAAATCTCAACTTCCTCTTGAGCCGACACGTGTTTGGCCTGAATTGCCTCCTCGCTGCACGGACACATCCCGTGCGTCCGTTCTCACTTACCCCATATCGATGGCCTAGATGCCTTCCTCTTGTGACATTGCAAACATCTGCTCACCCACCCTCTCTCCTTCTTTCTTCTCTCACTGGCTGGTGGGGCCCACCTGCCATCTCCTTCCTCCCCTCCTTCTTCCTCCACCATCTGCCATTGAAGCCTTTCCCCGAGCTCATAAATTTGGCTATTACTACCCGTTTGGCTGAAGTAAATGTGACCATTGAAGACTCCCATCATTTCCCACTCACTCTGTCAGTTTTCCTCGCTTTAAACTCCATTATCAACCCCGTTCGTGCACCATTACACTGGCCATAAATTCGGTGAGCCACCTCTTGGCCATTCCTCTCCCGAGCCCTATAAATACATCTCCGAGCATCTCCTACTCACACCGCTCCTCTCCCGCCCTCAATTCTCGCTTCCGTATGCCCAAGACTTCCCACACTGTCCCCTCTTCATTTGCATGCCAACGATCTACTCTGGTGAGCAATTGTCGATACCTTGGCCATCTCCGGCCAACGCCGAGGCCACAGTCATCTTCTCCGAGTCCATAAGATCAACCTCCACCCCTTCACTAGGCTTTCCCACCACTGGAACGCCACAGCCAACAATGATCGAGCCGTGCCGTCGGTCCTCCTCATTGCCCATCTCTTTTCGCTCCTCTCTGGTAAAGACTCGTTGCATCATCATATTCCCCGTGTCTTCCTCTATCTCGTGCGCCCCTCACTGGCCGGGATCAAACACACGTGAGCACGTGGACACAAGCTAGAGTACACTGAAGCTTTCGACCACTATAGCTTTTGACCACTGTAGCTTTCGAATATGATAGCTTTCGACAACTATAGCGTTCGACCACTATAGCTTCCAACAACTGCAGAAATTCCTAATTTTTCTTTTTTTTCTTTAGTTTCAACTTCCAGAAGCCCGTATTTCTTCATCCTAACTCCGATTGGACCCGTTAGAATTTCTAAATTCTTATAAAATCCTAAACTATCTATTTATGGACTCCTTTTGAATTTTTAAATTTTATTTGGTTATTTTTTGTATTTGTTTGCTTTGGTTTTTGTGTGCGTAGACTACGATGATTCCGAAGAGTACTTTTTACGATTCATAGCACCAAGACTTTGAGCAAGGCAAGTTACACCTTTGATCATGTTGCTTCTATTAATATAAATTATTTATGTTGGTTTTAAATTATTATGCATGCATACTTTTATTCAAGCTTAGTTTAAATTCTAGTTATTCCAATTCTTTTGTATATGGTTAAATTTGACATTGAACACAAACATGCCTTGTCACCCTATATAAAAACCTAGTTAGTACAATAATATTAACTATAAATTTTGTAGATTTGCTTAGCCATGCCCGGAATAATTTTAGGTGGGAATATTTGTTTCACATAAAATGTTGGTTCTAAAATTTATTCTTGACTTCAATGAGTCAAGAAAGTCTATTAAATTTTGTTAAAATAAAATTACAAAACCTGGTTTAAACTTAGGCATCGGTATGGTGGTGGGTGCTTGCTAGTTCTCATTTTTGTTCGGTGACACAATGACACAATGATGATACCAGGCACAAGGGGTATGTGGGTAGTGACTAAGTTAAATTAAGGACCTATCTGTGAACTACTTTTACAAAGTCATATTGTACTACCATAAGTCTGGCATGAGACATACTTGATTAAGTAATTTGTGAAGTTCTAACTTTTGTTTCGCTATAGACTGAATGTGAGCGTGGTATAGACCGCGTGAAGTCTCACATGGCATAAAAGAGGGCCCCAACTTGTGGATTCATGTTATGGCGAAACCTTAGTGGTGGCGTGACCAATCTGACAACTGAACATTGTAACGGTCTGTCATGAACTCTCAGCCGTACACCTAAGGTAGTATACTAATCACGTGGTAAAATGAGAGGACATGTCTTGTGGATAAAGTTATACACCTCTGCAGAGTAACAAACTATCCTGTATAGCCGTGTCCGCGATCATGGACATACTGAGTATGGTTTTTCATAGATTATACTTTAGTTTTTTTATAAAATCTAGTTTATAGAAAAATGTGGAATCTTTTAAAGGTTAGACCGAGTCAGATACCCGTAGTTAGGTTAGTGTTAGGTCGGTGCTTACACTAATGATAGTATTTCAATTAAGATGTTGTTTTCATATATATTGTATTAAATTCCACTTTTGTACTTAATTGAAGTATTTACTTCAATTCTACTTTTTCGCATAAATAACATTATTATGCCTTCCTTTGACAATATCCATGCATGCATCAATTCTGTTAATTCTCCTGGTGTAACTTGTGGAGTACTTTATGTGCTCACCTTACTTAAATCTATTGCCAGAGAGTGAAGTCCATGACTACGATGAGGAATGCAATGAATAGGCCATATTTTACAGTCATTCATCTGTGGGCAGGTAGGATGGGATGCTCCTTTATTAGTTATCTTCTGCTGATTTACTTTATGTTTGGCTTTGAGCCTTATTATTGTTAACTCTGGCCATAAGGCCATACTCTTTTAAATAATAAAGTTTGATTATTATGTATGATATGTATCCCTGTTAACCCTGTGTGTACTAGCTTTTTCTGGATTAGTGCGATTTACACAGAGGGTTCCAGAGTTGTTGCTCTAGGATCCGACATTATCTAAGATAGTGATAGCTCGGACCATCTTAGTACGCTTATCTATGTCTTATCCTTCAACCGAAACTAGAACAATGAGAAATTCCAACTGTGTATGTGCCTTTCTGTAACATCCTAAAGCTTAGAGTTTATTTGGATTTAGTTAGAATTTATTTGGATTGTTTTGAATTTAGTTAATGTCAATTTAACCATATACAAAGGACATGGGTATAACTAGAATTTAACTCGAATTTAAACTAAGCTTGAATAAAAGTATGCATGCATAATATTTTTAAAACCAACATAAATAATTTATATTACTAGAAGCAACATGATCAAAGGTGTAACTTGCTTTGCTTGAAGTTTTGGTGTTGTGAATCGTCAAAATCGAATGCTCCGGAATCGTCGTAGTGTACACAAAAAGAACCAAAGCAATGAAATTCAAATAACATCCAAATAAAATTTAAAAAATTCAAAAAAGAGTCTAGAAATTGGTAGTTTAGGATTTTACAAGAATTTAGAAATTTAAACGGGTCCAATCGGAGTTAAGATGAAGAAATATGGGCTTCCAGAAGTTTAAAACTAAGGAAATAAGGAGAGTTTCTAGAATTATTTTTGTACTAGAAATTCAATTTATGATGTCAGCATCAGATTTAGTATTTTTGGATGATTTATTTTTTTGCAAAGAAAAATGCTTTGGAATAAATCGAAGCAGTCCGATCGGCCAGAGAGGAGTTCAGACCAGTCCGATCAGCTAGGGAGGAGTTTGGACTAGTTAGATCGGCCAAAGGAGACAATGGGGATCACAACACACCTTGGCGTGATGCTTGGAGGCACTCGATAGCGACCGACGATGAGGAGGTAGAGGCGGCAGTACGAGGACATCACGGCAATGGCTTTTCAACGAGGAGCCTGCTCAGTGGAGGGGTGGAGGACATGCGCACAGTAAGAAGGAACGTGAAAACCACGTCGACGAGACACGGGGCAGTCAGCGGCTCTTGGAATTGCTCGCTGGAAATCTGTCGGCGCTCGATGAGTAGGGAGGGCGGCATTAGGGCATCTCGGCTCAGAGAGGGAGGGAAATGGAGGGGTGAGGTGCGGGGTGGAGATGGGAGAGTCGAGAGGGTTTTTTAGGGCAGGGAAGGGCTAACGGCCGTTGGTTACTCACTGGAGTTAAGGCCGATGGTCGTGGTGCTTAAAGAGGGGTTTAACATGATTAAAAGAGGGGGAAAGGCGATAGAATGAACTTGGGCAGCTTAGTGGCCATTAATGGCATCAATTGCCTGCACTAACAGAAAGAAACGGGTGTTTTAATGATCTCAGGTGAGGGCAACAATGGCGGCAGCTGGAGGTTGAGGGGAAGGAAGGAGTGGGGTAGGTCCTGCGTGTCGGCGAGAGAAGAAGAAAAGAGGAGAGAGACGGCCGAACAAATGACCACCACATGGCGAAGGAAGAGAATCTCAGCCGTCGGATGGAGGCGAGGGGTTAAGTGAAAGCGAACAACTGAGATTAGATTGGGTAGCGGCGGATTAAATCAGGGCCAGACATGTGTCGGTCGGAGAGGAGGTTGGGTTCTAAAATTAGATTTTAATTTTTTAGAAAAGCTTAGCAATTTCAAAAACTATTAGAAAATAGCAAATAAATTCCAAAAATTTAAAAAATGTAAATTTAGGAGAACTTAGAAAAATTAAAATCAACTATTTTTTGCTTTTAGAAAATAAATAAATTAAGTTTTATTGCTCTAGGCTTTAGAATAAAATCCAGAAAAATCAAAATAAATACCAAATAAATCCAAGAAAAAGCAAATAAAATTTTGGGATGTTATAGATAATGGCACCAATATGTGGTTAGTACCCAGAAATATAATAAATTCATGTTTTATTGACTAATAAGCCACATCACAGTATTGCAGTGAAAAAATAATTAGAGACTGTTCCATAAAATTACAATAACATTGTCACGTAGGGCTACAATTTTTAACAAGGCCAAATAGTTGCTTGCTTATTACAATAACACTAGAAATAGAAGTACTCCTAGCCAATAATTATACAAGTACTGAACTAATGATACAAGCATACTATTATATCCTGAGTTCCGCCTATGATCTACTAGTAGCCGGTTATTCTTCCCACGTGTCATATAAGGCATCCACCTCATATGCGTCATACTCAAGGTTAACTCAATCCCTCTCGGCATAGCTGTCCTCTGTGCGTAGGCATCATTTCTACCGGATAGATTTCTACATAGACTAGTCTCTAACAAAGGAGAATAGCAGCAAGGATGAGCACAAAGGTACTCAACAAGCATTAATAGCAAATATACAACTTTATGAACATTAACCAACATCCAATGATTATATCTCATCGCACATCATCTCGAAAATAAGAGTTTTATGTTGAAGAAGGCTTCAAATTTCAAATTTAGAAATCTACTGATCACTCGCATGACAACATAGAACCCCCATTTGGTCCCCGTAGTCTCCAGTCCAGAAAATAGTGTGAATTCACTATTTATATAGCATTGCATAGACTTGTACCACTTTATTCATAGCTATTCTGATTTTTATTGCAGATGGTTCTTCACATTTCCTTAGATACGATGCCTAAATCAAAGTATAGAATTTTTCCTCTATTTCTGTATATTATACCTCCATCCAACTACGGTATCTTTAGTCGTTGGTTGGGTCGGATGCACCTTCACCCGACACTCCACTGCACTAAATATAGGTGCGGAGCTTATCCTTTATGGCCCTAAGTCCAATTGAAACCTCACCCATGAAATCTCTAGATAATCTACATGCCCATTATGGAATTTATAATAACATGATAGACATAGAGATATAAAAGATATGACCCATTATATGAGTGAAAGTGTAAGTCCTTAGATTATAACCATATACAGAGAGTCACAACCTTCCTCTCTACACCTTCCCAAAGGCACCTTCTGCCTACCAGATATTTACACCGCAGGTCAACTGCTCCTTCAGTTGAGCCCGCTAAATTTCCATCCATCATTCATTCCAATTAGATAGAAATGTATTTGATGCAATTGATGATGATATTGTAATAAGGAAATAACTTATTTTAAGTGAAGATACTCCAGTTAAGATGGTCAAAGGCATGCTTACCTAGAATCTATTAGTATCTCCCAGGTTTAGATGTGCTCAGGTGGAGTCCTTTCTCTTGGCTCAGATAGTCACCTGCATTTAATACATAAGCTATGATTTAATTTATGAAAATATAAAAAATATGCTACGTTGCTATGTCTCGATGGTAAACCTTCTGTTGATTCAAAATCGATCGTTGTGTTTATATTTAAATTCTAGTTTTGTGCACTTGTTGTTTGTTGTTATGAAAATATTTTGTTTTATCAATGCAGTATGTCGATAACTATTTGTTGCCAGTCAAATAGCACTTACCAGCATATGTGTATACCTATATATATAAGTGTGTATTTCATCCTCTCTCTCTTTCTCTCTCTCCCAACTGACCCAACAGGCCTTGGCCCATCGCCCCCTTCCCTTTATTTCTCCCTCATTTCTCCCTGCACTCAACTTTCCCCTCTCCCTCGCTCACTCCACTGACTCCTCACTTCACCACAATGCGTCACCACCTCTTCAATGGCTCTCGGAACGCTGCTCTCCTCCCATGTTCCCCCTCTCTCCCGCTCGCGCCTCCACTGCGCCACTCCCCAGTCCCTCCTCATCGTTGTTGTCTCCACTGGCCTTTGGTTTGCCACATCGGCTCCCCACCGGCTAGATCTACGCCATGCAGCTGTGGTTCTAACTTCGATCACTAAGATTTTACCCTCCTCTCCCCCCCTCCCAATTTACTTTTAATCCCCTCTTTTCTTTTTGACTTAACTTCCAATTTGTGGATTTATGTCTTGCTTTGTTGTGATTCATGCATTAGATTTGAGTGCTCAAGATCTGCCCTGTCATGACGGGGCTTCGGATCTCCTCATGAATGGGGAGTATGAGGAGATTGCCGGGTGCGTGTGGGTGGTCAATGGTGGGTACACTAAATGCCATGATTAGCTCCTCCTCTTGTATATTCTATTATCTATAGTCCTTTTCTCCCATATTATATCCAAGTTGGTTCTACAGTGTGCATATGCCTTTAGAGTTGCATGTGCATGTGGTCCTGCTCTATGATACATGTATGTGATGGTCTAGGAAGACTCATAGCTATCAGTGGATTGTTGTGTATCCTAGTAAGATATTTTATTAGGATTGGTTTGGGGTGAAAATATGCTCAGAATTGATGCAAGTTTGTTTTTACGCCAAATAATGAAAACCAACGGATGCGAGCAATGTTGACTGGCCCCAGACGGTCTAGTACCTCAATAAGCGAATTGCCCATTACTGTTATTCTAAAAAGGGTTCTGATGATAATGTTAGCATTACTAATTTGGTTAAGTTGTTTCTTCTCTATTTCTGATTATTGATTCTCCTTGTAGATGCTTCCTTCGGCTACCAGCGGTCGTGCCAATGCTATCGGTTTATAAGAAATTTGATTTCGCAATTGTACTAGGTTGTATCTATTCATATGAATGGATATTTATGTAATCTTTTGTATAAATCTGTGTGTATGGAATCATAAGGTTTGTGAGTTATAGTGTATTATTTCACTGGATGAAACTTGTGAATGTATTTTATTTATTCATGGTTCTTATGCTGTAATATGGTCTTGTAATTTATTTATTTGTTATTTAACTAATTTTTTTGCTCTATAATTTATCGTCTAAGGCTAATTAAGAATGTTCACGTACGTACTGTGGTCTGTGGTTGAGACTCTTAGCTAGGAAGTACTACTAAAGTTGTGTTCTAATGATTCTGCAGTATAGCCCTGTGTGTCCTGTTAGGCAGTAAAGGGAGCAGCTATACAGGCCAAGTACTGTCCGACAAAAGGAGTGTGGAAATGCACACACGCATGGACGTACGTACCAGTGATAATTTATGCGTGGTATAATTGGATCCCTCTCCGATTAGATGGGTGAGGCATGCATGCATGCGTCCATAGCTTGTGCAAGCTCAATGGCTGCTTCGATCGATCAGATCGTCCATTCTGAAGAATTATTTGGACTTTCTGGGGCGTCGTATATGTAATGTAATAGCAGTACTACGTTCTGCTGTGCAGTTGAAACTCCTCAAATGATTAGCTTTCTTTGACAAGGTTTGTCAATCGATCTTACGTATCAAAACTAACAGAACTCTTGTGAATTGTTTAATTAGATCGAGTACCGCATTGCATGCCCTGAATGAAAAGCTCGCTTGTAGCTTTCTCTCCTTACAATATTCAACTACAGTTTGTTTCAAGAAACCCTTAGCAATTTAGCACATGCAATGTGACTGTGAGCAAAAGTAGGCATGCATCAGAGAAAATATTGGAATTCAAGATGTAAAATAAAGCATGTTGTAGCATCAGCAGATCAGCTTAAACTTTACGAGTGAATCAGCATACTCTTTCCAGTCTGGTAGAGGACGAGAGGGAGGGGGAGAGAGATGCGATACTAGCTAGTCAAATCTAGACCAACCTTACTTCCACAATCAGATTAGATAATTAACTAATCAGATTAAATTGCTTTCACACTTTGGTCCTTACGACCTTTAATTGAGAAAACCAAACTACAACGTGGTACTAGCTAGCTTTGGAGCTCTCTGGCCTGCGCCGGCCTGATCTGACAAGGTACGGCTGGCGGCCTTTCACGTGCAGCCAACCACTGTGGTTACACCAACCTCGCTCAACCAGCCAATCAGGCCACTCATGCTTTAGAGATCAGATAAGGATCATCTCATAGATTAGCATTGTTTAGGGTACGGTAAGTTGCATGTTTAGTACCTCCACAACCATCTTTTCCAAACTTCGGAGTTTCACTCAAGGATACACATGCTTTTGACTTTTTATTTTGGTCCTCCATCTCTCTTTGTTACGATTTTATTGAAAACTATCCCGGAATGTACCTAAACAAGAAGCCGTGTGCGATCGAAAATCGAATGGTTTAAGGGGGGTATAATTAAAACTTTTGCAAAAGTTTGGAATTAGATGCTAAATGTAGAGCACATTACCACACCCCCAGTGATTCCCTGTCACATGCCTAGCTACGCTAAGCTAGCCATAGTAGTTTGGCTCCACTTTGGCATCACACACAGCACACAAGCACACCATTTGACAATTCTATAACCAAATCTAGTATTACTGACCATTCATTGATTAGTTAAGGCTAGTAGCTTTTGCTTTGACATTAAACTAGGGGAGTGCATGGCATGCCACTGCCAACCTTATGTCAGACACCTCCCCTTCCTGCTTCCCCATCTCCAACTTGTGGAATCCCAATGCCATTAATTAACCGATTTGATTACTGATCTTAATCAACTATAGTGACCACCAAACCTAATCTCCCCGGTACACGGGCTATAGCTAATCTAATATTCTGCTTTTGATTGAGCAAGTGGTCAGGTTAAGTTGTTGTAAGCCTCTATTTTGACAAACCGAATCCATTTGTGTAATGGGAGAGATCTCCGCGGCCGAGCCCGGATTGGGCAGCCGTCCCCTGTCGTGTGCGTTGGGGATAAAGCAGCTACGTACCAATTAACAGGGCGCAAGCACGCTAAGAGCAAGTATAATAAGAGGTTGTTAGTAGGCTGTATATTGAGGTGGAGGAGAGAGAAGAGAGGTGGGTTGTAAGTTTACGGTCAGCTGAAGCACAAGAACCAAAAAACTTTGTGAGAGAAAGGGGTGGGTCATACAGCCTTCAGCTGGCTGTAAACTACTATATGAATGGGCTGATAAGTGGGCTGTAAGTGTCCATACAGCCAGCTGAAGGCTGTATTATTAGAGCAAGTTTAATAGAAGAGATGGCTGCTACCTCTAGGACTATCCAAATAAGCAAAAGAGTACATGTGGCTCATGCTGGAGGTAGCTAATACAATAAGTTGAGTAGAGGTTACCTCTACTAAAGCACTCAAACATTTAATACTTGCATAAATATATCAGGGGTCACCTCTTGCATGAGGAGCAGCTTGCCTCTCTCTCCTCGTATGATGTGCTAGAGGTTAGTTCTTATATAAGGGGCAGCTTGCCTCTCTCTCCTCTTTTCTCTCTCTTCCACATAGGATTGTGTTGACGTGGATTTCGCTAGAGGCGACCTAGTCAGTATTATTGTACTTGCTCTTAGCCTTGCTCTAAACGGCTTACTCGCTCCTCTCCTCGAAGTGCGTGCCATTGCGTGGTCGGGCCACCTAATCACAGCTTAATTTAAGAGGGGCTAGTGCAATACTCCTGCAATACTCATGGTACTAGTACTACTGCATCGTCGTTACTCGCGCGTGCAGCTAATTTTGCGGCGGCCATAACTGACTGATCGGCGAGTCAAGGTGTCTTCTTCTTCTCCAATTTGAGGTCAATTCAAGGACATAGTCGTGACTACTGCACCAAAAAAGTTAAAGGAGATTATTAGGTTAATTACTACTAACGATATGCTTTGATCGAGCGTGTTCTAGAATCATGTTGATTGAATCCCAAATATATATGTCGTTGTTGGCGCAACAATATGCATTGATCCATGCATCATGCAGTGCTAGCTTCTGAATTGGCAGGTGATTAGAAACAGTCGGCGTTTTTAATTAGCTATGAGGTCCTCCAGTATACGGAGCACTGCGGCAACAAGTGTAAACTCGATGTTTTGTTTTTAACAGCACAGCACTAATGGCAAGTTTAACCGGCATCATGGCCTGGCTCTCCCCGAAAGGTGCCAAGTTTTGTGCCACATTTTAAGGAGACGGATTGGATGGCAAGCAAAGCTTCAACTCCAAGGCAGCACACTTGGCATGTTTTGGACCATGATGGTTTTGTTAAGATTGTTGTAAACTAATCCCAGTTGCATCCTAAAGCTTAACCACCACCAACCACAGAATTAAGCAAAGGATGGCCTTGGCTAGCTAGCTAGCTAGGGTAGGGACCTGGGGGACCTTGGAACATTCAGGCAAAGGCCAAGGGCTAACGTTAATCGCCACTAAACAACTCGCCAAACCTTTGCAAGCATAAGCTTCGCCCACACCACAGGCTCACACAAGTGCTCCTCTAGGACGACATGTCATGACATGGACACACCTCTGCTGACCTGGCTGCCCCAGAGAAGCGACACGTGCGCGGCGGATACCCAGGCGCCCTCGAGGAGGGTGATCAATTGTTTTAGGAGGGGATCGAAATGATGGGATTCCGAGCTTAAATATGATCCAAGTGGGAGGGTTAAACAACGGGTTTTGTGTGTGAGGGGCACTCCCAACCCATGGTTTCCATGGACAGTTTCCAAGAGGGAGAGAGCACAATTAATGATCCTTAGAAACTATCCCTCCCAACCCATGATTTCTATAGCAGTTTCTATATAGAGGACAACTTAAATACACCACAAAAAAGAGATGGATCAGCTGTGGTAGCAACAAAGTGGCCTGCACTATACATCAGTCCATCTCACTCACACATACAATACATCTCATGCAATCTTAGGTTTTACGGGCCACCAGAGGAAAAACCAGAATCATACTAGTGGCAGCATCAATCAATACTAGTGGCAGAATCATATATCAATACGATAGCGAACACGTTGATAGCGAACTATATGATAGCGAACACGTTGATAGCGAATACGATAGCGAACACGTTCATAAGTAATAGTAACACGTTCGGATTCCATGTTCGTTGGCAAGAAGCAAAGCAATTCACATCAGAAATTCAACATGCTCCCAACTGGACTGGTATCATGCAAACACGTTGATAGCGAACTATATATCAATAATACCAGTTCATAAGTAATAGGTACCATATTTGGTAACAAAATAAGCCAGGTTCATAAGCATTACAATATATAAATATTAAACTAGATAGGTATCCATCATCCAATCTCTCTCTCGCTGGGTAATGAGAATGCATAGTAAATATAAAATTAGTAGAATAGCCATATCAGTCCATCTCTCGCCGGGCTTGTACTTTAGACGCACAGTACCTCCATAGATGCCACAGAGAACTCCGAAGCCATCATCTACAATGAAAAGAGTTAAATAATGAGTTTTCAGTTAAACAAATGAACACTTGTATATGACTACATATAATATAAATGGGTACAGACCACTATGAAATCATTCATACTAGTTTGTTCAACAAAATTATTTAAGTACCTAATTGGAATTCCCAAACTTATGCCAAATATGTTCAATCAAGTCTAACTGAAGTTGCTTATAAGCAGAACGATCACGAAGTCTAGCATTTCTTTCTAGTACTTCTGCCATCTCTGGGTTAGCTCCATGAGTGATTGTAGCTGCCTGTACTGTCGATGTGCTTGCTTCCTCGTTCAAATCCATAGGAATCTGTTCCATACCCTTCTCATCCTCAATTATCATATTGTGAAGGATGATACAGGCTAGCATCACATTCTGTAGATCCCCTTGTTCATAAAGACGCGCCGGTCGACGTAAAATGCAAAAGCGAGATTGCAATATTCCAAATGCACATTCAACGTCCTTTCTTGCCCCTTCTTGGTGTTGTGCAAACAACTTATGTTTATCAGATTGTGGTTTGTGTATTGACTTAACAAAAACAGCCCACTCGGGGTATATACCATCTGCTAGGTAGTATCCTTGGTTATATTCCCTTCCATTGACATGGTACTGCACCTTAGGAGCTTCTCCTCTTAGCTGCTCGATGAATAAATCAGATTGATTAAGAACGTTAATGTCATTGTTGGACCCAGCAACACCAAAGAAGGCATGCCATATCCAACGATCATGTGAGGCAACTGCCTCTAGAATGATAGTAGGAACGCCATGGTCACCACGAGTATACATCCCCTTCCATGCGTAGGGACATCTCTCCCAATGCCAGTGCATACAATCTATACTCCCTAGCATGCCAGGAAACCCACGACGTTCGCCGAGTTGAATCAAGCGTTCTACGTCTTGTGTTGTGGGACGTCGCAAGTACTCAGCACCAAATACCTCAATCACACCCTTGACAAACATTTTCAAGCACTCTACAGCAGTACTTTCTCCAATCTTGATATACTCATCAAGTTGATCTGCAGGGCTGCCATTTGCCAATTGACGAATAGCCGCTGTGCACTTTTGAATAGGCATCAAGCCAGGCCGATTCAGAGCATCAAATCTCAAGGTAAAAAAAGGAGACCACTCACCAAGGGCATCAACTATGCGCAGGAATAAGGGCCTCCTCATCCTGAACCTTCGGCGAAATATTGTTTCATTGTACACTGGATTCTCCGAGAAGTAGTCATCAATTAACCGCTGTTTGGATTCTTCACGAGGCCTCTAGTATTTATATAAGAGACATACCTCAATCATCCTTGCTAAACAAACTCACACGCATGCTCTCTAGTGCCTTCTCTCTTTCAGCTAAGGCATATTCACTCAATTGACTTGTAGTTGCAAACAATAGTTCTTTATACATCTCTAGCATTTTGCACTTTGTTTTCTCACGTGCTGTTTTGTGTGCAAGCTTGGCTGCTTCTAACTTCTTATTTGCCAAATTTTCTTGCAAATCAACCATCTTCTCACGGTCTTTAGCAGCCATCTGTCTTGCTTCAATGAATTTTTCAAGTTTCTCACTTATCGCAGATATACCATCTGATGCCTTCCTTTTACCATTTCTTTCTTCTTTTGCTCTCTTATGACCTATAGGACGCTGTGATCCATCATCCTCAATATTCACAACACTTGATGGGTTTTGATTTGCAGTACTATCCTTCTCCTTCAGCACTTTTTTGACATACGCAGACCACTTCCTTTCATGGCGTAATACCTTCCACACATGCTGCAATACAAAAGCCTTATCACTATGTTCAGAAGCATAGAGCTCCATTGCTTGATCAGTTATTTGATCGTCACTCATCCCACTTTGATATATTTTGTTCATTCGTGTCCAGCAACCATGAAACTCACTAACAGGTTTCTTTATGCGGTCCCAACGAATCTTCAACTGGTTACGGTTTCTTGTTCTACTACTTGTTGTTGAGTCGTTGTATGTCTTAGTTACATCTCCCCAATACTGATCAGACTTCTTATCATTTCCATCAACTGGGTCAATAGAATTAAGTAACCAAGCACTGGCCTGCAGCAAGCACAATAACAAATCATATATTACATCTGATTATAATATCAATGTTACGAAAATAAAATGAAGCTATCTTACCAATCTTTCATCTTCTTTATGTGTCCAATTCAAACGAACTTCAGACCTAACAGGTTGGGGAGTGCCGTCGCCATCGATGTCAATTGGTTCTTTTTCCACTGAACCAAGAACACTAGCATGCATTGAAATATTTCCAGTTCGTGGCACTGTATGTTGACTAATTGTAGCACCAACAAAATGGGAGTTTTCTGGCAATTGGCTAGCACTTGGATTGTTCAAATATGAATTTAAGCTGGTAATGCCAAAAGACAATTTAAGTGATTTGTCTCAAAAAAAATGGGCAACACATAAATAAGATCTGAACATTCTATCTCATAAATTTGCCAAGCAACTACTGAAATATCTAATCTCATAAATTTCCCAAGCAACTACTGAAATATCTAACTTGAAGCCGTCATCACTGGTAGTACAGGAAATCGCTCAGTTAGCTGACCCCATTTGTGACCGTTCTATATTTTCATATGTTGGTTCTTTTCATTTGTTTTGTCTATTCCACTTGTAGAAAAATTAACCTGTACTGCTAGCTACAAGTTAAGGCATGGCATCTCAGAGACCTGATTTGTTTTGCCAGAAATTTCTGAACTGCATTCTGAATAAATAGAAAAAGCAAAGGCTCATATTGTGACACAGAATCTTCCATATTTTGTACTGGTTGTTTCAGGACATCAAGAGATGGGTACATATTCGGCCGTGAGCCTATCATATTTGTATAATTTGCACACTAGCAGCATTGCCATCCTTTATTTTCTAGAGATGACTTTATGAAATTAATTTTGCCGACAATGATAGTGTTTGTCTTGACCACTAGATGATAGAGGGGGGGGTGCATCATTGCCCACATCTACTGATGATTGCTTTTTCTAAAAAAATCTACTGATGATTGCAAAGAAGGGGCATACCTATCTCTTCTGCCAGGAGACAAACCATGCACGAGTGGAGCACTGACGCCTGCAGCAACAGGTTGAGGACCACCGGTGGCCTGAAAAATAGGGGTACGAGCAAGAGGAGCTTGACGAGCAGGGTCATGAGCACCGGGGGCTTCAGCACCAGATCCTTGACTAGCCTTTGGTCTCCACAAACCATTCATACTGTGACAGATTGGGGTTAACTTCGTGCAGGATCAAACGGAACCAGAACCAGATGCGGCTAGTTTATGGGGGCAAACCTGATTCGATCTGTAGCGTCGACGAGGAAAAGGAGGATTTTGTGGAACTCTTGTACGGGACCGAGCGGGAAATCTTGCGCGGGGAGCGAGCAGTGCGCGGGGAGCGAGCAGGCGCGCGTGCGGGAGGAAACGAGCGGGGTGCGCGCGCGGGGGAGGGAAACGAGAGGGGGCCGAGCAGGGCGCGCGCGCGGGGAGCCAGCGGGGGGCGCGCGCGCGGGGAGCCAGCAGGGGGGGCGCACGCGGGACGAATCGAGCGGGCAGCGAGCGGGGGGCGCGCGGGGGGCGAGCAGGGGGGCGCGCGGGGGGAGGGAAACGAGCGGGGAGCGCGCCAGAAAAGCGGCGGCGAGAGGAGGGGAAGGGAGTCCGCGCAGGGGATCCGGGAGGGAGGTGGGGAAAGAGCGGAGGAAACGAAGGGAACGCCCCCAACGCGATAAACATCGTTTCCTTCAGCCTTGGGACACGAGAGGACTTCGTTTCTGATATGAGAAACGATGTCTACTGTTTCTTCTCTCTCTCTTCCTTAACTCAGTTGCCACATCACCAAAATTGCTTAGGTGGCATAGTATTTAATGTTATGGAAACTACCTCTAGTTTCAGGTTGGGAGTGCCCTAAGGGGATCACGTCCATGGCGAGGCGAAACGTGGCCATCGAGTTGAGATTAGTTTATGGGGATGTTTTAATTAGCTGTCCGATTCACCCTGTCTAACGCCTGAAAGGCGGTGGAACTTTCGTGTGATTAGCTTGGCATTTTAGGGGCTCGCTTCTCTAGGGAAGCTTTATCGTGTAGTTTGCCGTACAAGGCAATTGTGTGACATATGGGCTGACGCATCGTAGCCATGTCAACACAACACACACTGATGTCTCAGTGTTTCTCTACGGCTCTATTGCAGCTCAAGTGATCCACACACTATATATCTTTTGAATTTAGGTGTTAATGGATAAGAATATATACAGTGAAACATCTTTTGAGTACTTTGCGTTAATAGGTATGCAAAGATCAACTATAGAAAATGCAAATGTATCAGCTAATCTTGGATTACCAGGAAGAGAAAAGAAGATTAGTAATCTAGCATGCTAATGTACTCCGTTTTGTTCCATACCCACTCGCCAGTTTAATTAGCATCCACAAAATTGTCCTTGGAATAAAGAAAGTTATGACAAGTATAATAAGATGCAAGGCTATTTTGTTGGAGAACAAAAGAAAGAACCGCCGGGAAATGGAAATTGAACTACCAACGCATTTTATCATTGTTCGTACACAGGCGCCAAAACACCGTACATTCAGAAAACAACAGCACACCACTCACTTTACACCAAGGCCAATCAATGTGCATTCTACAATACTAGCAGTATGATACATGTGAGAAAGCAAACCACACCGGACCATGCACACGGTTCCATTACACCATCTGTACAATCTATCTATACAATATACATCACTGATCCACTGACACCACAAATGCACTGCCAAAGTGCCAAACTATCACGAACTCAAATACAAAGTAAGATCAGGCGTTTCCTGAATTTTGGTACAGTTCAGGCTAAGTTCAGTGACTGGTTACACCTCCCTGATATCTGAATCCTCTGAAGAGGGCGAGCTCAACATTCTTTCTACCAATTCTGGCTCGGCTCTCGCATTCTTTTCATTAGCCCTGTGTTGGCTGCAGCAATCTTGAAATCTGAAGCAGCATGATAGATGGTCGTTAACGATCTCAGAAACCTGCATGGAAGAGTAGATTGTTGTAGAGCCAACGCATTGGAAGCCTCGCCGCATCAAGTCCTTGCTTATGGCTTCAGATTTGGGCGTCTTGATAGGTACTTGGCGAGCATAGTGGAACTGTTTGTGATGGGCCTGCGTTTCACAAAACTCCAACAGTAGCAGCTGAACGATCCGAATTCATGAACTTCTGTACATATAGATATGCATTGCAAATCATAACATATTACTACCAGAAGTTGGGAACTCCAGGCTACATATAAGCAGTTTAACTAAAATCACGGTAAACTGCAATTCTGCAAACCATGAGGAGTAAGCTCATGTATCATCTGGTGCAAAAGACAATGGCCTATCAGCCCATGTAATAGTATCACATTGTTCATATTCACAAATTCTCAAAGCGTAGAAGATATGGGCCCAGCCCATAGCTAAAATGAACTCTTGGGCTTTTAAGAAGTACGTGGGAAATGGCTCGGATGTTTTTTTTTCTTTTTGAAAGAAGCTCGGCTGCTGTAACAACGTGCTGCTTGCTGAGTAGCAAATGAGGGAAAACAAGATGAGTTTTGCCACCACATTTCAAAAACCCTCACACCCCGTTTGGTTCATGGAAATGAGCTAGGAATTGTAGAGTTAGAATTGTACATTGCTAATAATAGGTGTTTAGATGCAGCAGCCAATTCCAGTCAAAACCGTGGACAACTAAAAGGGCTCTCGCTAAAGGGGGTGATCGGTTCGGCTGAAAAGCTCGTGGCTTATGGCTGAAAACACTGTAGCTGGCTGAAAAAAGCACTGTAACTGACAGAGGCTTATTTAGCATAATTAAATTTAAAAAAAATTAAAAATAAAAAATAAAAAATATGTTAGCCCATTACGTATAATACAAACAAATACGGGAAAAAAAGAACCGGCAAAAAAGCTCAACAAAAAGCCAAAAAATCAGAAAAAGACGAAACTTATGAATAGTGTCAAATAAGCCTCCAGCACTGTAGCGAAGCCACAATGATCGCAACCAAATTCAGCGCCTCCCACATCTGAATTTTGTGGATTCCTGTGCCCGCACCTTCCAAACCCCCCGCGCTGGCCCTTCTTGGCTTTTGTCTGTTCACTTCTCCGAAAATCAGAATAAATAGAACGTTTCTTGATACGAATTCTTCAAACGACTTCTCGATTCTAAAACTATAACGTCTACATCGGCGTCTTCGCCGTTATTACTATCTCTAAAAGTACAAGCAAAATCCATAAAGTGTAGCTAAAAGACATAAGCCACAGCTCAAAAAACAGACAATATTCACTAGTCTCTCCCAACCCAAAGCTCTCCCAATCTCTAGTGGCAGCTCCAGGTATGTCCTCTCCTCCCTCCTTCCCTACCTAAATCTCCCTCTTCCCTTCCACTCACAACCCCTCTTCTCCTCTCTTGGCTACCGCCTCACTCAAACCCTAAACTCTGCCATACCTCTGAACTCTCTAATTTATTTATTAATTTCATGGATTTGTTTTCTGAAATTTCGTGATTTTTTTTTGTTGTTGTAGGAGAAGACAGAGCACAGGCTTGGAGAATTGGGGATCGGTAGGCCTTGCAAAATTGGAACGTAGAACTGGGGTAAAAGAATGTCTTTGGACCTCTTCTTTTCAGTTTCTAAAAACTGTTTTTCGGCTTTTCTACAGTGACTAACTTTTAAACGAAGTATAAAAATCAAGGTGAGGTCTATAAATTGATTGTAATACACATTGTAGCTACTTCATTTATATTGACCAAAACCACACGCGAGTTTGTTACTCCATACTCTTCTCTCTCATGAACAGCCAAAAAACCATAAACCGAAGCCATCACAACCACCCCTCATGTTTAGAATCTACTATAAATGATGGTTGATACTGGATGTTGAGACTTGTTTGAATGCGTTGAATGTTGTCAATTGTTTGAATGGTCTTGTTATCCTTTTACATTCTGTTGGTAATGAGATGTAGTTATCTTGTAGTTTGAACATGACAGGCATGCCTTTAAATTTGTGTGCTTACATAAGTGAAGAGAACGAAAAAAGGAAAAAAGAGAAAGAAGATGATGGCAAATCTTTTTGTTGGCACAATCATTACAGTAGTTGCACATATTTGTTGTGAGAGGATACCCAAGGAGATTGGTGCATTTAACAGCCGAGTTCTTACATGTGATGATTGCCAATTCAAATCTCTTATGGCGCTTCCCATGGATATGAGGAACGAGTGAACGCTCATGGAAATTGGAAACAAGTGAGGCTTGCCCCATTTCCTCTACATAGCATACCAGCAACATGCATGTATGCACCAAGTCGGGCTTTGGATGCTATCCAATGACTTGGTTAACTTACGGCTAATGCTTCCCAATTCAGTCTAATTTTTGTTGGAACCATGTAATGTCTGTCATGTATGGACTTATTTTGATGTTGTCCTTAGCTAGTATGGATACTCCTCAACTGCAGTGTTGTGTTCTTGTGAGGACATACGAAGTCAGTGGCAAATTTGTCATTTATATATATTTGTGTAATTTGTGATGGGAGCTTCTCCGACATAACTTGCAGTAAGGTCATAAAAAATGGTTGCTCATATACATGGTCCTGTGCTAGTTCTTGTACTGATGCATATAGCCAATTTTCAGCTTTTTTTTTTTTTTGAAAGATGCAGTAGCAGCAGCTACTGCATCTACTTAAATTGCAGTTTTTTCTTTGTAAAAAAAAGGTAACATTGACTAGTGAAATAAGTTTTTATTTATGAATTCTTTTAACTATGTGATAGAAATAATGGGAAAACAAAATGTAGCAGTGTAGTTTTCAAATATATCTAGTGTTACATCATCTTTCAAGCTGTGTAGTATCAATTCTGGAAATAGCACCTCCAAACAGGATCAGGAATTGGCATGGTGTTGGATTCCAAGAAGCAATTTCATTTGTCATCCAAACAGCGGACTTAAATCACAGCCCAATTCTAATTCTACAAGAAATGGAATTGGCTCGTCAATTCCTTGGATCCAATTCATTTCCAGGAACCAAACGGAGCCTTAGAATCACACTAATGCTTTTTATGCATTGGGCAAATGAACGTTCATTTTTATTTTCTAAATGTCTGATATCATTCTTTGTATGCCAATTATGAATGATCGGAGGAACAGAAAAAAAAAAGAGAGGTGATAGCCTGCTGAGAAGTGCAAGCTGAAAATAATCATCTCTTTGTCCTCACTCCTTACAGATAAACTGAAGAAACTACTTTGATGCATTGCATGCAAATAACTGAAAGAATAGCATACGGAGATCTCTCACCTTATGCATTTGGTTGGCATTTGTTACAACAGCTCGTATCTTCTGCTCTGACCAGTAAAGAACTCACCAGAGTTGGTAGTGATCTAGAAACACCTGAAATGGGTTACCTAGAGGCTAATGAAGCTAGTAGATACGGCGTGGCAGCTCGGGCAGTATGGAGGAGGGCTGGCGGCGGCGCACGGTGCCCAGGGAGGTGGAGGAAAATGGGGTGGCGGCGCTGGAGAGGAAGAGGGGAGAAATTAAGACGCGCATGAGCATAAGGGGAGTGAGGGGAGCTCACCGGAGTAGAAAAACGAGGACGGAGGCGAGCCGAGGCGGGCTAGCGGTGGTGACCCGAGGCGGCGCGGCAAGGTCGGCGGCGACCTGGGATGAATGGGAGCTTAGATAGAGGGTTAGGGAAGGAAGAGGGGGGTGTGAAGATGCTCCAGTAGTCCAATGCAAAGGAATCGAGGAGAGGCTCACTGGAGCAAGAACGGCGACAGCGGCGGTGGATTTTGGCTGGAACGGAGGAGGACGACGGTGGCGCGAGCTCCTACGATCAACATCGAAATTGATTGAGGGGAAAGCTAGAGGAGGGCCTGAAACACGATGTGACATGGGCAAGAGGTGGAGGGGCTCACCGGGGAAGAAGATGACACACGGCGGGGCTACGGCCAGCACGTGGCGGGGAAACTTCGAGCTCGGCTCGAAGTTGAAAAGATTGCAAGGTGAAGAAGAATGCAAGGCAACGCTGCGGGGTTCGGTCGGTATTTATAGACGGTGGGCGGGTGCAGAACTGTGTGGCAGCACACCGGACACGGCGCGGCCACGGCGACAGCAGCAGCGGCGCAAGTGACGCTAGGGGCAGCGGAACCGGATTCTCTACATTCGCGTACGGCGACTGCAGAGTACAGTCGCATCTGAGCCGTTGGATCGGAAAAGAACGGCTCAGATCGGTTCTGCTACAGTAAAATTTACTGTAGCAAACCGATCTGGACCGTTCGTTTTCCGATCCAACGGCTCAGATTCGTGACTGTTCTCTGAAGTCGCCGTATGCGACTTCAGAGAATCTCATTTCAGGGGCAGCAGGGTGCAACAGAAAACACAGGTGGCGTGGGTGCTAGCGGCAACGCGACGTAGAGGAGACCGGGGTGAGGTGGCGTGACACTGTGGCACCATAGTGTTGTGTAGTGGCGCGACTGTGGGCGCGTGCGCACGCGGCGTAGGGCAGAGTGGGGCCAGAAGGCAGCGCGCAGCGCAAGTGCAGCGGGTGCGTGCGCGGCGAGGACAGGGAGCGGTCGGGAGCGCGGGTGGTGAGGCCGGGATATGGACGCGGGAACGCGGTGAGGATGGGATGTGGTCAGGTATGCAGGCCCGCGGCAAGAGCGGACGCGGGTACGGGCGCGAGGCCGGGGTAGACGCGGGCATGCGGCGAGGCCGGGATATGGACGCGGGCACACGGCGAGGCCGGGATACGGTCGGGCACACGGGCGCGCAGCGCGGCTAAGGGCGGCTTGACGTGGGCGGTGGCATGGCCACAATGTCGGCGGCATGCGAACGCAGCGGAGCCAGCAGCGATACGGCGGACGGGCGGCACACGACGCGGTTTTGTCGAGGCAAGGGCACGAGCGATGAGGCGAGGTGGACACGGAGAAGAAGAGAAGGGGGGTCAGGGCGCGACGATGGGCCAAGCGGGTCGGGAAAGGAAAGAGAAAGGAGAACGAGGGCGGGTGGGGCACAACGAGCCAGGAAAGAGGAGGGAGTGGCTGCAGCCGGATCAGGGGAAAGAAAAGGGGATGGACTGAAGAAAAGGGGAAGAAAGAAAATAGGAATCAAGCAAGGAGAAAGAAAATGGCCCTGTTTGGATACGCTTATCTGAGAATCGATTTTAATTTGATCAGAATTTTCTGATAAGTCGCGGTCTGAAGAATCTGCAGTCTGAAGAATCGTCGCGGTGGAAGAAACGACCCCTTGGGCTCGCGGTACAGGATTTTGGATTCCTAGTGCAAATGCCGATCTTTCCCACCGCGGCGGTTGAAAGAATCGAAAAATAATCAAAACGTTTGGGTGAGATTCTCGCTTAATTCTACCAGAATCGGATTTTAAGCGTATCCAAACAGGGCCATAATGGGTTGGAGTGGAGGAAGAAGAAATAAAGAAGTTTAGGCTTGACTAGGTTTTGGAACTTTAATTAATTTTAGGAATAACTATATATAACATTTTAAACTTTACTTGAAAGTTCGTCAAGCAACCATGAATTATAAAACCAAACATTTGATTTCCGAACTTTGCAATCCGATTTAAATAACACCTTGACCCGGTTTCACATTAAGGCATTACCAACGTGACATGATAAGTGAATGATTTTACCATGTAGGACAACATGCTGACCAAGTTAGGTCTATAACATGTGGAGCCCACAAGGGCTTCTCTCCCACTGAGCTCCCAGTCGTGCCTCTATAGCCAATGCCTCTTATAGTTCCCTCTCTTTTTTCGATTTGGAAGAGAAAACCATGTAAGCATCACCTTTCATTCACATAAACTTGATCCGCATATTATTCTACGTTATAAAATCACCCACTTGTTGTGCCACATGGACAACACCCACGTTCGAAACTGAGTCCAGGTATTATTTGAATTGGATTACAAAGTTGGAAGATCAAATGTCTAGTTTCACATTTCGGGAGTGCTGAAGGATCTTTCAAACAAAGTTCGAATTGTTATATGGATTTTTTTCTATAATCTTATTTGTTTTTCTCTCTTCCACTTTTTAATCAAATTTCAATTTGAAATCAATTTTGCACTCTATCTCGATGCCTACAATTTACTGTATGGAATTTACCTTAGATTTAAATTTTGTTATTCTATTATTATTATTATTATTGCTATTTATTGTGTACGTTTCCTTGTATTAATTTGATTCTTGCATCACAAAATCCAGATAATTTCCAGAAAATCCAAACTGCACCCAAAGTTTTGAAAATCTCCTACATCCGATGTTCGGAATTTTCTACTACCTAATTTTGGGATGTTACATATACTGTTTCTGACTATCAGTAGTAACCGGTTGAGAACCAAAAGGTCAACCTGCAGGGCAGTGGCACTCTGGAAGTTCAGCTAGAGGTCTTCAATCTTCAGCACCTGAAGAACGACAAGCCATGATACCATCAGTTAAGAACAGTCAACCACAGAAACTATATACCAGGCGATTCAGGAAAATATACGAAAAGCGGAAAAAGTACTTACAGAAAAGCATGAGATATAACAATAACACAACGCACTTCGTCGATATTGAAATCATAGGTTGCAGTCGCACCAATTATTCAACTACGCATATCATGCTCGTCTATCGAATGATTTCTCTGAGAAATACATGGAATCCTGAAAATGGAGCGGCTCATTTCCCCAAGAGGTCCATTCAGAAACCAACTCTCTGGCAAAAAGCTCAATGCACCTTGGAGGTTTAGGACCTGGAATATATTCTGAAAGTAATTCTTTTGCTGATTAAGGATTGGTCATCTACTATATTTCAGCCACACAAAGGGCTAGTGTCTGTTCCAAGCTATAAACAGAATCAATAGACACTGACAAATTTCAGGCAAGGATACTCTGAAGGGGAGGTTTCCTTGAGTGAGCACCCGGAACACTCATAATTACTTGGCTGCCTTTCAAAAACTTGAATTTTGATCCATATTCAGCTTCTTTATTCTGCATGACAAAAACCAGGAGAACAAAATATATCAAATTTCAGAATACAAGCTTGCAGATCAAATTGCATTCCATAAAAAGGCAAATAATGTTTCCTAAAAAAGCAAATAATCTAGAAGCAAGAACTCACAACATTTATGTAGCCAAGGAGGAGGCACTCATAAGGCCTGTGATGGAACAAGTCTAGGTCACCAATTAGTGAACCATCCAGTTTCACCTATAATTTGCTGAGACTTTCAGAACCAGATTGAAGAACTAATGATACCATTATAAAATTACCAAAGGCGAAAATACTGTTAAAAGATAGAAGGTGGCAGATGAGTGTTGTGGTTCTTAGCCTGGGATCTTAGATAATATGTGTGGGAAGGTTGGGAAGAGACTTCCAACTCCCCGGCGTGGCTCTCCTTGCCGCATCGTCGTTCAGAGTTGGCTTCAGAGGTTAGGGTTTTGGGGAAGAGAACTATTTATTTCTTGCCTACCTTCTTGCTAAACCACAAGAGACTATATATATATATATATATATATATATATATATATATATATATATATATATTACAACTGCCGACTCAGAGAGGCCAAGTCGGATACAATCCTTTAGCTAATACTAGTTATAAAAGACTTTTCCAAACTAATATAACTTCTATAAATATCAGAAGACTCAGAATCCGAAAAGAATACATTAGTTCTTGTTGGATTCGGCAACCCTTTTTCCTCTCCAACTATAATATTTCCCCCAATACACATCCCTAACATGAGTAGTAGCTGCAAACCTTCAGCCAATAAAACACAGTGGGATCTTTCACCCCCCAAGAAGGAAGCAATTCCTCCTCAACAAACGTCCGCAGTTTCTCCCGATTTGTAATCCACAAAACTAGAAGAGCTCCATCTGGGTGGGCAAGTTCTTGCACTGGAAGATACAGCAAATATCTGTTGGGAAGTGTAGGATACCTAGGGCATAAATTGTTCAATGAATAGCTTTCACTTCATATGTAAATGTGACAATTACAATTAAAGAGATGGCAACAATAAAGATGAAAATGAGCTCATTCTGATCCAAGAACATTTAGTTTTCATGAAATTACTCGCAAATATATACCCAACTCAGGGTTTACTATAGGAGGACATAATAGCAGCATATATGTTTCAGGGTCAGCGAATCATAAATTCATAATAATAGTACCTGTACTCCATAGGACACCACAAAAGAAATGCATCTTACTCCTAAGAAAAAGGCTGCAAGAACTAAGGCATGTTATATCGTGGGAACTACGAATTCATTATTCATGAACAGTACTACAAAGGACCACACATTACAAGCCAGATATCACATAGTATTGAACCAACATTTTGTGCATTTTCAGGCATATCATAGATAAACAAAAGGGAGAAAGTAATATCTGCAACTACCGCGTAAAAACTTCAAAGTCAGCAACCAGTGTAAACCAAAGCTCAAGTAATAAGCCCTATCCAGAAAGTTTAAGGTTCGCTTACTTGGCAAGAAAAGAGTGTTTAAAAATGTAATTCAATAACCCTTCATTACATAGACAAATCAAACTAAACACACAGTGAACTTACACTTCTTTCTGACGAACACATGCATTCTCCCAAGGTGGGTCAACAACTATAAGATTGTACCCTTGATTAGAATTATCTGGATAAAAAGGACATCATCCACAAAATTAATGAATGAAGTAGATTTTCTAATACAATTGTCACAATGACACAATCACAGAAAGATGATTTGGGTGATACATTGCCTCATACCAGGAATGAGATCTCGGACATGTCTGAAGTTGGCCTTTATGTTAATGTATCATCATGCAAAAACATTTCAAAATTATGGGTGAATCTTTTTAGTTACTGAAAAATAATTGTAGTAACTGCTAAAGAAGAAAACATTTACTTACCATTAGGAAGCAACTTCCTCTTGGTAAAATATAATGCCTATTCTGAACTTCTCCTTCCGCCTCATCATTATCTTCAGCAGTGATTATCCTATTAAATAGTGGAGTGGATGTCTTTTGGACATGGCAGGAACCTAAGGCATCATAAAGAAGGCACTCCTGCTTCAATAATGTATCATGTAACTACAAACAGAATCATCAAGTACAAGTTTGGTATGATTATTTTACCATCCTCGTTGCTCTGACCATGAGGCTTCCGAAAACAAAGAGTCATCTCACAAAAAGGCGCTCGCCATGAGTTCCCAAGCTCCACGAAATCCATCTCAGAACTATACTCCACATCAAGCATGGACTCCTCTCCCTTGATCACCCTCGGAAGGAACTCCAGTAGATCTTTAGACTTAAGGAGTGATTTATGTGCACTCAATAGCAAAGGTCTTGCTTCCTAGAAAATCAAACACACGGAATATCCAAAACATTACATCACCATACCTGCACAACACTCTTCAGCCTAGTTAAAATATCCCAAACCGATAATCTATTTCCATTCCTAAACCTCCCTTCACCTGACAATTAATATAAATGCATGTTATAGTTCATCACTACAAATTACTATAGTCAACACCCTAAGTACTCATTTTTAGCTTCCCGATCACAAAATCAGCCTCCGATACACTGAAACTTTCAGTTTAACATCAAGTTTTGGAAACATCTAGTATTACTCTCTATCAGTCAAGCTCTTGCTAATTCATTAATTTCTAGAATAAAAAAAGTGTAGTAAACTGCTGCGTTCAGAATTCGGTCAGTTCCTCCCAGGCAGTGTATCACATCACCTGGTGCCGCGCTTCTGCGATCTGCTCCACCGCGTTGAGTTCCCGTGGCTTCGTCTGCCGCTTACGCTTACGCTTCCTGCGGTCGGAAGTTGCCTCGGGCTCGGGCTGCTCGGTCTCTGGGTCGCCTCCCTGACGCGACTGGCCAAAGCATCGGGAGTAGTACGCAGAAGGGACGAGGCGGAAGCGCCGGTAGGACAAGTTAAGGAGGCGGACAGGGTCGAGGAAGGCGGCGCTGGAGCCGGTGAGGCGGTAGATGCCGGTGGCCTCGAACGACCGGAGTTCGTCGGAGATCCCCATCGGAGAGGCGGCAAAGGGTTTGGGAGACGGAGTTTCGGGTCTGGGTTAAGCCTGGCCGCTTGGGGATTAATCTGGCGGGCCCCCACTTGTCAGAGATATTGGCCGCTCCGGCCTGCAAAATTGGCACGCGCACACGCATGAGACACCCGCGCGGGGGTACAGTTGTCGCCGTCCACAGAAGCGAAGCGAACCAACCCACCCCCGCGAAATCTTCAAACACCACGGCCCACGCCACCGCCACCGCCATGTCCATTTCGCTACTCCTCTCCTCCTCCCGCCCCTCCCCGCCTCCGCCTCTCCTCCGCCGCAGGATCCGACGGAGCCCGACGCCCATCTGCGTCTCCCTCCCGCCTCCACCCCGCCGCGTGGGCCTCGCCGCCGCCCGTGGCGATGGTGGCGGGAGGTGGCTCGTCGAGACGCGGCGCGCGCGCGCGGCCGCGGCGGCCGCGGGTTCAAGGGGAGGAGGCGATGGTGGGGGTGACGGTGGGACGGGGATCGCGGCGGCGGCGGCCGCCACGGTGGTGCTTGCGGTGATGAACCGGGTGCTGTACAAGCTGGCGCTCGTGCCCATGAGGAATTACCCCTTCTTTCTGGCCCAAGTCACCACCTTCGGGTAATTCTGATACTTTCAACGATAACTCGGCTCAATTTTACAATTTCGTGTTTCTGCCGTGGACTACTGCGGTTTTACACTTCTGTATTCTCTTGAGTTCAATCGAGATGCCCGTTGACATGTTAAAGTTTGTTTGCTTCCATTTCAGATGTGTAAAGCTTATTCAGAATTCCATACCAACTGAATGCATGTGAATTGTTATGTACAGCAGTGTTGTTTCATTTTCATACACTGATTTCTTCGAAGTGGTTGCATACACCAATTTCTACTAAAAATGAAATACTAACGTACTTCCTGATTTTTGCAGGTATGTGTTGGTGTATTTCTCTATTCTTTCTATAAGATATCACGCTGGTATTGTCACTAAAGAAATGCTAGCACTTCCAAAATCGCGCTTCATGTTAATGGGCTTACTAGAAGCACTAGGTGTTTCTTCAGGCATGGCTGCTGCAGGTGATAAATAACATCCCTACTTTACTTTCGCAATGCAGTATTTCAAGTGCATATTTTATTTAACAGCTACAGTATTTGAAGTATGGTTTCTTCATCATAACTGTATGGGTTTTTTTTTTGGTCCTTACAGCTATGTTGCCTGGGCCATCTATTCCAGTGCTGTCTCAGGTACTATGCTTTGATTTTGCCTGACAGATCTAAGAGTCTCCACTGGGTCACTTCTCTGTATTTTATATTATTGAAACTTTGATTGTGCAAGTATGAACATTCTCATCTATTGCTTATATCCAACCCTGAAATAAGTTCATCACATGTATCCCATCTTTGGAATATCTGAAATTCTTTTTTTTTCAATTTTCTTCTTACCATTTGGCTTGAGGTTGTTCTTTTGTTACAATCTTAGTGCTTTTCCTAAATAAGCGTTTAGATAATCTTGCTAGCTGCAATGGTGGATTTAACATTTGTGCATGCCGACGTTCTTTTTGGTGATTTGATGCACATTAAGTAATCACCATAATTATATTATGAAGCTGGCAAAGGCAATATATAGGAAGTCTAATTAACCTTACCCTTCCCTTCTATCTCTCCTACTGCCATACATTCTTTTGAGCATGCAGTTATCTTGTACAAGTTCTCTGGGTACGTCCAGCTTCATGGCTGCTTTTTATGTGATCTTCCTGTGAACGCTCTTAACACGCATGTCATCTTTTTGCAGTCTTTTTTGGTCTGGCAGCTTATCTTATCTGTCCTCATTTTGGGAAGGAAATATAGAGCGAACCAAATTTTTGGATGCTTGCTTGTCACAGCCGGGGTAGTTCTAGCAGTAGCAAGGTGTGTATTGGAACAGTTAGACTGCTAGTTTTACCCACTTTTTTTTTTGTACTACACATCATGGTTCTCATAATTTGCACTAAATAGAAAAATAGTTGCCTATTGTCTGTTCTATTGGACATCATGTGCATTGTGTATTGGACATTCTCACGTAAAGACCATAGTACTGATATGGTGAAAATATCAGCTGCCGACTATAATTGGAGCACCTTAGTGCATCAGACTGGTTGTATTGTAGGATGTGGAGACAATAAGAGAATGTTTACACGCCATTTTTTGGTTTCTACTAAATAATTGCAATGGCACTAGATTTGGTTTGGGATTTGGAATTGGTAGGACACCAATTGATACAAATTTAACAGATTTCTTGTGTATTCCAACGTCTCAGTTGCATAGGGCTAAGGACAATTTTCAGCAGTTGTGTAACATGTAATTTTCCAGTGGCATGCAGCTAAATTCCACTTATTTGTATTAGCAGGTTATGTAAGTATTAGCACTTCCACTTGTACTAGTAATTAGTAGCCCCTTCTATTAGTTACTTGAGCGGGCATTGTAGTCAGTTATACAAGACAAGTAGTGTAGGTGTGCCTGCTCTGCAGCAAGACTTACTGGTTTAGGTTCATGTACCAGATACTTATTTCTGGCTGAGAGGCACATCCAATGATACTAGCACCAGTGGTACAGGTATTGTTGTCCCACCAAAAGCACTATCGAGCTATTTCTGATGAGCCTAATATCTCATTATAATTGGATAAAACTCAAGAAGTGTTTGTTGTGTGATCACCTAACCCTTCTAGATAGCTAAACTGTTCAGTGGTTTGGTAGTATAGCTTCCTTACCTGATCAGCCCACATGTGCAGTAGGGTGTTGTAAGATGTTACTTTTAGCTTTGTCATGAGACAAAATACATAAGCTGAACCAAAAGTTTGGAAAAATGTGCAAACTGAGAACTGAGCATGGCTGGACATTGATAGGGTAGCAATAGCATTGCAGTGCATGTATGATACACACATATAATATGGATGATATGTTGATTGTGGAAAATTCGTATTTTATGTTGATTGGCTTTTGAGTATTTCCTGGCCGTGCTTTTACTCTATGAATGCAGTGGAGCAAATGGTGGTTCATTTCTATCTGATGTGAAGTTTTTTTGGCCAGCCGTAATGATGGCTTCATCTGCATGTCAGGCTGGTGCATCCATAATCAAGGTGAGTGTACTTACTGGTGTTCCTCTGATGAAACTTTCAGTTATCCCACCTCTAAATTTTTTTTATATAACATGACAGGAATTTGTTTTCATTGATGGTGCAAAACGCCTTGAGGTTCGTAATAGTTCCCTTAACAGGTAGAGAGCACTATTAAGTGTTAAAATTAATGGTGGGAGATAATGCATGCGAAAATATTAATCTTTACCTAGTTTGTTTTTGCTATTTCAAGTATTTTCTGAGGTTAAAAGCATGATGAGTTGGTTCTTTGTGTGTTTACACAGGGAAAGCGGCCTGACATATTTGTGGTCAACTCTTTTGGTTCAGGTTTTCAGGTAAGATATATAGTTATCTTCTTTTTGTTCATTGTAGGTTTAATACTCACTAGTGAAAAGAGGAACGGTGTTTGCACCTTCTTGTTTGGTACTGTACAACGCTATGGAGTTTTCCCATGGTTCTTGTATCATTCTTCACTTCTCAATCCGTAGAATTTTCTCCCTTTTGTTCACTTCAAATCTGCTATGTTGAACTACACAGGCTCTTTTTGTTTTCCTACTCCTCCCGTTTCTCTCTAACTTGAAAGGCATTCCATTGGTTGAGCTCCCTGCATATGTAAACCGTGGTGCTGCATGCTTTCTGAATATTGGAGGCAATCTGAATGGTGAGTTTCTGCTCGTGGTAGTATCTTCGGATGCTAAACAAGTTGAGCATTGTCTATATACCATGTAATACTTCAAATCTGTGGTTGGTTGAAGAAAAAGCTTTTCCTGGAATCTTCCACTAACAAATATTGTTCATTTGATTTTTTTTTTTTTTTTGCTTGGTGAAACTGTTCGGTTATACATTGAGTCCCCACATAGACATATTTAAAGCACTTGCTAGCTATTGGAATTCAAAATGCTCACCTTGACCACTGATTAGTAAAAGCTTTACGTCATGATGAGTGACCATGCTGCTGTAGCCACTATTATCTAAAGATATTGCAATCATGTGCTAATGGTTCAAATTTTCAGATTGCCATGGAGCTCCTTTGCTACCACTGCTCTACATAACTATGAACATGGCTTTCAACATTTCTGTGCTAAATCTGGTGAAGATGTCTACTGCACTGTTTGCTTCGCTAACATCAACTTTAGCAGGTCCAGTAACAGTCCGCACTCCCTCTGAATAGTTTAACAAGCACTATCATAATTCATACATATGAGGCACCGGTTTTGGAAGTTGGGTGAATAATTCTTAGACAAAGCAGTAGCGTAAGGCAAAGGTTCATTTGGCTTTAACTAGAGGTGTTTGAAAACTGAAACATCTGTGCCATGCAAATCATTTTGTAGGCTTCTGCTGGCACAGATTTCTAATATGCATTTGCCACCTGGCACATGCGTGCAGACACACAAGTAGCTATGATTCTTCTGTTTGATCGGCCTTATTCCTTTCTAACTTTCTGATTTCTACTTCCCCTGCAGTACCTCTTTCCATATATGTCCTGTCGCTTCCTCTGCCATACATACCTGAAGGAACAAGGTTAAGCACATCTTTTTTGGTCGGTGCTGCTATCTTAGTGCTTGGGTTGCTCCTATACAATCTTCCCCAAAAAACAGCTGATCAAGTGTAGACAGACTAATCTACAGCAAAGTCACATAAAAGGATGACTGTGAGCGTTTGATGCTCCTTGATACAAGACTAAAATTCCATTTCATTGGCAGTCAGCGGCACAAATTTGATGCAAGCATTCTACCTGAGAGAAACCTTTTTAGCCAGGCAGGTTCTAGTTTCAACTTACAACATACTCCTAGCGGGTTGTTCCTGTTTGAAACACTGGAGTTTTCCCAAATTCCTGTAGAAATTGAACTGTTTCGTGTAGAACTCCTTCAAAACTACTGTAGTCATGTGTTCCTCACATGCCTGATTGTTCTTTATCTGCGACTAGCATGATTATAAGCAAAATATTATGACTCAAAGGCCCACATTTCCTTACAAGGATTGATTCTACTTGCATGCCAATTTGCCGAACTAGTTAGCCGCCAATTAAAATGCTTGGTTAGTGATTCGTTCAAACCGTCAGCCAGCAAACGGCAAACAGAATTTTGCGTTGTACTTTTGCACCACGGTTACAGGCCAAGTCCTCTGGGAAACTTCTCGGGTTAAGTTTCTAGTATTGACAAGAAAAAGAGAATGTTGACAAGACGGAGTTCGTTGCTTCGTTCACTGTCCTAGTACCATCTGTGTCACGCCTCTCTCTCTCTCTCTCTCCTCTCTCTCTCTCTCTCTCTCTCCATCTGCATCAGCATCTGAATAATTTTAAGGATGCGACGACGATGAACGTACACTACACCGTTCCAGACGAACAAGGACTAGGTTAGGAAAAACACACACATAACGCATGATTTTTCCTTGCCGGGAAAATTTGCCCCCCGATCGAGAGTTCCAGCAAGAAACCTCTTTACGATCGAATACGATAACCTGATTGCTCGAATGGCGCTGATCCATCGGCGTATTTGGTACTAACAGTTTGGGCACGAGGAAAACGCATCGTCTGTGTTGTGTGTGCGCTAATGATTCGACTCCGTCTTGAACTCCATTAAAAAAATAGAATACTTATTCATGATCCAACGTGACATATATATAGATGAGAATTAGGTGTATCGCCACGCATGCTATATAAGGAAGCAGTGTCATACACATGCACGAACGACGAGCTTATCAGTAATCGAAGTCTATCTGCTATGCGCTGAACGCAATTAGACGCTTATCTAGCTAGTCAGTACTGCTACTAAACTTGCTTTCTCCCAAAATAAACAAGGCAGGTTTCTCGTGGCTCTCACCAACACCAAGAGCCGGTCCCGTGCAACCGCAACCTACAGAAGAAATTGCTTGTTGACTCCTACCACACATACGGTGCAGACTGTACATGAGTTGGAGTCTTGGAGATAGCTCAACTGCTCAAGTCTCTTCCGAGAGGAAGTTGGACTGTTGGAGCCCGTGTACTAATTAATACATGGGAACCTGACGCTGAAAAGATCAAACATGCATCCATATATACCAAGCCAACAATCCATCGCTCAGGATTGGTGCACGGCACCATAATCATCCAGCAGTCAGTCCAGCACACAAGCTAGCATGCGCGCACTTTGGCAAACAAAATGCCATGCAGCACTTGTGCATAATTGCACACAAAATAAGGCCCTTTTTAATCCAGTTTTTTTTAGTGAATTCTGACAGTTATTGACTTTTTTTTAACCATTCAATTAAAAAATGAGAAAAACAAATACCATTATATCTCTACGGACAATATAAAAAATAAGAGAAAAAAAGGCAAAAAAAAGATTAAAAAGCAAAATTAAAAAATCAATATGCTCATTCCAGGGAAGCCAGAAGCCAAAGATGAAATGGAAGGGCTACATCACTTGCGCAATTAATTCTCTCTTATTCCTTTGTAGTAGTAGGGAATAGAAAGCTATAGTAGGACATAGAGGGCGGTAGTGTTTGGGGATGCGAATCATGCAAATGAATTGCAAGCCAAGCAACCCCCATGATCCAAAGGGAGGGAGGGGATGGGGTGTCAAGGCAAGTAAGGAAGACCGTTAAGCGAGCGTGTTTGCCGAAACGAGCACACCGAAAGCTCACAAAGCCTCCTTCAGCTTGATAGATCGCCGTGCCATCACTCAACACGTGTTTGGCCGCGGACTGATTGGTTATTAGCGTGAGGGCGTACGTGAGATCGCGTCGTCTTCGGTTGGGGCCAACACGCAAGCAAGCAGAAGCGATCAGATGATCGGATCCATATCTCCTGACGAATCGGCCGGTGAATCTTGTTCAGGCCAGTGTGAATATAGTAGTAGTACCGGTGTGGTAGTAGTATATCTACGGCGCAAGCCCGCTCCAGAGTTAAAACTAGATGTGACACTATTACATACTATATTTACAAAAATAGTTGTATATGCACCATATTGACAAAAATCTCACTTGTGCCGTCCGATAGGCGGACGGCAGGCGTCTGCTGGCCCCTCACCAGACGGCAGATAGCTTGCCGCCGATGGGCAGATGGCAGGCTTGCCTGCTGTCTGGTGAGGTGACAGTAGGTGATTAAATCGGCTAATTAACCGGCTTAATTATCTATCCTATTTTTTTGTTTAGTATTTATTTAAATTTTTAAATATATCAAATGAGGTTCAAAAATTACGAAAATTTATGTATAACCTCCCAACATAACATACCTTGCAGCGTAATTTTTGGGTAATTTTATCCGTTGTAAATGTTGCTCAAAATTCATACAATTTTGATACATTTATGAGTTTTTACATATAGCAAACGAGCTCCAAAAATTACAAAATTTTATGTGAAACCTCCCGACATAGTCATAGTTATTGTGTATTTTTTGAGGAATTTTATGTGGTCCGAATTTACCACGTTCATTCAGATTAACTTAATCATGAATTTAAAAATATTTCACCTTTTTTACAATTTTATACATTAGGATTACAAAAAATACATCACACTGAATGCGATATGGCTCACTCATCTGAGTCACTACTATCTTCTCATCGCGTCTGCCTCCCCGTACGTGGCATTATCTTTCGTCACGCATGAGCATGCCCCGTTGGGTATGTCAGTCGGTCTGAAGGTTGCATCTCGGGTCGGAGGAGGTATGGAGACCGTTCTATCTGCTCAGTGGCTGGCGGTGGTATAGTAGGCTGGGTCCGGTAAGGGTCGAAGTCGTCCAGCTGAGGCATGCCAAACTGCGAGCCGCGTGCAATAATATCATGTACGAAAAACTCTAGAAATTCCCCTCGTGGTGCGAAGAAGCTCTCGCCCTGACTGTACGATGTGGCAGTGAATCCGAAGGAGCTCTACCCACCGAAGTGTCCAAATCCTGGATATGCTGAGAACGTTGAGCTTTACCCTACATACGCTGCAAACCCTAACGCTATGTACTACTCTCTGGAAGCATCTGAGAGACCTGTGTCGTCATCGGTGAACTCGTCATCACCTCTAGTTGAATTGGAGGCTGCAAGATGAAATGATATTATTCACAATAAATATTCTGGATGTACAATGCGAATCTCATACCTCCCGAATGTGCAGTGAAGATGAACAACAGGGAGCAGTAGTCTGTGCAGGTGGTACGGATGGAAAAAGGGATGCATCTCAATGATAGATCTACGGCGAGAGAACGCCTTGAAGTTAGTGGAACTCAAGGTGCAATAGGAAAACAAATTATAGGTTCTTACGTAAGTTATCTTCTCGTCGGTACGATGAACGGATGATCGACGGCTAGTACTAAGATGCCACCTGTCCTCTAGGCAATGAAGGGACAACCCGTACAGCAATACACGATACACAAAATCTACCGTCCATGGACTCCATATGATGTCACTGTCATGCAATGACTCAAACTCATTGTGCCACAGCAAGTAGCACCTCGACGGTTTACCCTTTGCCTACCGCAGACGGGCAGCAGTCCACCGGATGCCCATAGTGGGCTCGTCTATCAGGTCGGCGAACTCGCTGAACGGGTGCATTGGCGTCACGATGGTCGGACGTCCGATATGGAAGTGCTCCCAGCTCCATAGTTGCAGGAGCACGTAGCAGATAGCCAGATTGGAGGTACCAGCAGTGGCACGCTGGCAAGCGTCACATAACCCCCGATACGTGGTGCACAAAACCGCTGATCCCCAGCTATACCGAGGCATCGCCCCAAACTCTGAGTCCACCAAAGACTCGGTGAGGCCGATAAATTCGGCGTTGCAAATATTGCCGTGTGTTACTGGAAACATGCTCCAACCAGAGAGCTGGATTAGGAACGCGATGAGGTGCATCCTAACGACCTCCAGCGGTGCAACCTGCGGGTACACACTGAAATTCTTTAACCAAGTGTGGGGGACGCCACGAGCACTCTCTGGGATAGGCCGGTCGAACCGGTCTTCCAGTCTTTCCTTCTAGTCGGCTGGTGCAGGGGCTGGAACAAATGCGTCACCCCCGAGAGGGAGACCGGTCAAGAACGCGACGTCCTTCAGAGTGACCGTCATCTCACCCCACCGAAAGTGGAATGTGTGTATATCGGGCCTCCATCTGTCCACTAGTGCCGCGAGCAAGTTGCTATTGATAGTGAACTCGTGCCTAGTAGAGACCAGCCTTGCAAAGGGCAATAAGCCCGTGGCTCGCAGGGTTGGGACGTAGCACTTGTCCAACACCCATAGATCCCTCCCCCACCCCCGCAACTTGAACGGTGAAGGGCCAACCGCATCATCCATCATCCATGAGTGGCAACGGTGCTTCTCATCGTACGAGTGTTCCAAAAGTTCCGGTAAAGCTATACCTACCAATACATAGGACAGACTAAATATTAGTGCGAAGATTAATAATAACAATAAAACTTATTTTATAATACAAACACCATTAATTATGACTAAGTAAATAACAGTAATTCTGACTGCGACTACGGGAATAACATCAAAAGCATGCTATAAAAATTACATGCCTTCCAGGGAGAAGTAATCAGCATTGCCGCATCCTCAATGACTTATGCACTGCCTTCTCCAAATAATTAGCTACACACTATTAATTTTGAGAGTACCTTGCAACAAATGGGATAGACGAAATATTAGTGCGAAGATTGATAATGACAGCAACATACTACAAGTTAGTGATTACATGCGTGTAACTACATACGAATACATCACTACTTACCGATAACTTGATTACTCATCCGTAAAATGACGAATCATTCATTACCGTCATCTTTAGCACTAACTCATTACTTACCCCGAACTAACAAATTATGGGTACCGTACGTACACAAAATAGTGAAAACTATGTCTAAATTACTACGACATACTTACTTCATAATACAAACTACATTAATCATGACTAACTAAATAACACTAATTGACTACGATTATGAAAATAACGTCAAAAGCATACGATAAAAAATTACCCGCCTTTCCGGAGAAGAAATCAGCACTGCCAATTTTGAGCTACACACTGGCTTCTCGAACTAGTGAGCTACGCACTCCCAATTTTCAACGACGGCCGCGATAATCACCTTCTGCGATGAGCGACTGAATGAGCAACAACAAACTGCCAGAGGTTCGTATTTATAACCGAGCGAAAGATGAACCTAGTGCACTCACCCCGTACATTGAGGACCCATTGTCATGAGCAGCGCTTCGGGTGAGGGGGATGGTATCGTAACACTGACAAATGTGCAAACGAGGGAGCGAGTGAGGGGAACGACACGGAAATAATGACATTAGTGCGAACGAGAGAGCGCGCGAGGGGGCACATAAATAGAGAGTGACAATTATGCAAACCAGATAATAGCAAATAATATATAGCACGATTGGCCGACACATGCCATTTCAAAATATGTGTGACGATCGTTAAATTCATGATTAAATTAACCCAAATAAACGTGACAAATTCGTACTATCTAAATCCCCCCCCCCCAAATACACAATAACTATGACTATACTAGGAGGCTTTACATAAATTTTTGTAATTTTTTGAACTCATTTACTATATATAAAAACTCGTAAAAATATAGAAATTTTATGAATTTTTGAACAACATTCACAATGGATAAAATTACCCAAAAATTACACTGCGAGATACATTGTGTCGGGAGGTTGTGCATAAATTTTCATAATTTTTGGAGCTCATTTGATATATTTAAAATTTTAAACAAACACTAAACAAAAAAATAGGGCATGTAATTAAGTCGCCTTAATCACCTGCCTCGGCAGGCGCCTGCCGCCATGGCTCCGTCACATGTCGCCTCGCGAGCGCTGCCGCTCGACCACCAAACAACAGAAATGATATTTTTATAAATACGATGTATACATTGTTTTTTATAAATACGATATAAAATAATGCTAAATATGGGTTTTAACTCCACGCTCCATACCGCGCGCGCTTCTCGTGAACGGTGAATGCGGAGTCAATCTGGACGTGCATCCTAGGTACGTAGGTTCAGATGGTCGTACCAATGATAAACCGGTCGATTTGCTTTGTCAAGACGTACCCAGGTGTCATGATTCCGTAAGCGTTGCGGGCCTGTTCGGCTGGCCACAAGCCAGCCGGCTTTTCGCAGCCGCTACAGTACCTAACTTTTAAATGGAGTATTTTCTCAAGACGGGGTCTACAAGTTAAACGTAGTACACGTTAAAAGCCCAACATCTGTATCAACCAAAATCGCAAATGAGTATCGATTTCTCCGTAATCTGTACCGTACACAGCCAAAATTCAAAATTTTCAGCCAAAAGCCATAACCCGCAGCAAAAAAGAACAGGCCCGATCATCCAAGCTCTTGTAGATGGACTCGTTCGGTTTTGGCTTGGACTGTAGAAGTGATGAAGTTGTACTAGTCGGTGAGTTACCATTGCTTGTTACTAGGTTTTGTCGTCCTTTTCTTTTAGAGGATTCTGCTGACTAATTTTGAGAGCACATGCATGCATGTATGATGGAATCTCATCATATTGTGCTATGCTATTTGTCGAGATAAATCTAAATGGATAGAAATAAATAATGGAAAATAAAGAAAAGAAAAGGCATTTTAATTAGAAAAGTTTTTATAGATTAATAAGAAAAGGTGAATATATGATCAGAAAAGGCATTTCTTTATGGCCTAAGCTTAACCTAGGACAATGTCGGTGAACTATGCAAAGAAAGAAAATGCTGTCTTGTCCTTTTCTCTGAAGATTCCTGGAAAGACCACGCCGGGCCCATTTTCCGGCTGGCCGTGCCGGCTTTCTACTCGTGCTCTGAAATTTCCGCCTTCAGCTGTTCACACTTGCCAAACCACTCTTGTTTAATCTTGAGAGAGTAACATTTTCTTCTTAATTGGAGTCAAACTTAATCACAGTCGATTTGGTTTCATAAAACTTAATTACAGTGGATTCATATTGGTTGGAGGAGCGAATATTATCATGCATGGTAGGCTATAGATGATTTTAGTGCACCCTCTGTCCTTCTGAAGACGTCATCATCGTGCTTATAAAGGTATACACGAAGGAAAACATACATAGATGGATAAAAAGCAATTGAAGCTTGGTTATCACATAAAGAAAAGAAAAAAAAAGGGTCCAATTTGGCTGATGCACGCATAAAGTCTGGGATTCTGTATCCGTTAGATAGGAATGCTCAATACCTTTGGTTGTAGGATTGCATAAAAAATGTGGATAATGTGGAGATGTAACTAGTACTCATCTGATCTCATCCCATAAGCTTTTGTAGCTAGGTAGTGGAAATAGTTTATTTAAACTGACCGACAAAATTCAGAAACTCCAGCCGTCAGTTAGTATTAAAGCTAAGAAACTTACAGAAAATTTAGCAGAAAGTATGAAGTCGAACCTTCAGTGAGTGCCAAGAAACCTAACAAAAGTTTCACCAGAAAGTAGACAATTTTGTAACAGAATTTGTTTGCAGACTCTTTTTGATACAGTATTCCATGTAACATCGCACCCACTCCCACTCGCACAAATCTTCTACACTTTCACACATAACTCTCTGTCTCTCTTTGCTTGGTTGCTTGCTTTTGCTGGACAAACCGATCCTCCAGCAGGAGAGAAAGGAAGAGGCAAAAAACACGCGCAATTGTTGTGTTATTGCTACTAGTCTCACATTGCAATTGCAGTCACCACATCCACACACGCACCTAGGGGCTAGAGATGGAGTGAGAAGCATTAGGTTGCTTCCGGTTCCGGCGACGGCCATTGCTGCCCGGCTCGCCCCACCTCCTTCGTCATGCGTACAAGCCATCCCCACATCAGCCCCCTCCTCCCTCACCTGACAACAACAGCACTCCACAAAACCACCCCAAATTCTCCCATGCCATCCCTGCATTCTTCTCCTTGCTTCCCCGGAACGTCGCGCTTTCTTGACCGCTTGGTCCGACGCAACGCAACGCGTCTTCACTCCCTGAGATAAACTCGCAGCTTTCTGCTCGTTTGGCCCAATTAATCCAGTTCTTGATTCTCTTTTATTCCCGGAATTTCTCGGTTCTATTGGTTCTTGGAAGCACATAGGTTGCTGGGACTGTGGCCTTGTGTCAATGCTCGCTGGTTTGATCCGTCCTAGTTGCTGAGGCGTTTCTTGATTTGGTCCTAGGATACATCGTTTCCTTTTGATTTGTTGCTACTTTCTCAAAATCCAAAAAAAGTCTGTTCTTTTTTTGCGTCTGATTTGTGAGTGCCACCTACCATCGATCTTTGCTTCCGGCAATGGGGAATGGCGGCAGCACTGGCAACAACAGGCCCCCCCGGCCGCCGAGCTCGGAATCGGCGCTGCCGCCCGCGGCGGCGCCGGAGGAGCTGAGCTCGTACGAGGCGGCGTGCCGGTCCGACCCGGAGCTGCGCACGTTCGACACGACGCTTCAGCGGCGCACGAGCCGCGCCATCTCGACGCTGGCGGTGGGCGTGGAGGTGAGGTCGCTGTCCCTCGACTCCCTCCGCGAGGTCACCGGCTGCCTGCTCGACATGAACCAGGAGGTGGTGCGCGTCATCCTCGACTGCAAGAAGGACATCTGGAAGAGCCCGGAGCTGTTCGACCTCGTCGAGGACTACTTCGAGAGCAGCCTCCACACCCTCGACTTCTGCACCGCCCTCGACAAGTGCCTCAAGCGCGCCCGTGACTCCCAGCTCCTTCTCCACGTCGCGCTCCAGCGCTTCGACGACGAGGACAACGACGCCGGCGCCCAGGAGGACGCCGCCTCCGCCGCCCCCTCCGCCCGGTACGCGTGCACGCTGCACGAGCTGCGCCAGTTCAAGGCGTCCGGGGACCCCTTCACCGACGAGTTCTTTAACGCCTTTCAGGCCGTGTACCGGCAGCAGCTGGCCATGCTGGAGAAGCTGCATCAGCGCAAGCACCGTCTCGACAAGAAGGTCAAGACGATCAAGGCATGGCGCCGGGTGTCAAGCATCATCTTCGCGACCACCTTCGCGGCCGTGCTCATCTGCTCGGTGGTCGCGGCGGCCATCGCTGCCCCGCCTGTCGCGGCAGCATTGGCTGCAGCCGCGTCGGTTCCCGTGGGGTCTATGGGGAAGTGGATTGATTCGCTGTTGAAAGGGTATCAGGACGCCCTCCGTGGACAGAAGGAGGTGGTGAGCGCGATGCAGGTCGGAACGTTCATTACCATCAAGGATTTGGACAGCATCAGGGTGCTCATCAACCGGGTGGAGGTGGAGATCAGCTCGATGATCGATTGTGTGGAGTTTGCTGAGCGGGATGAGGAGGCGGTCAAGTTCGGGGTCGAGGAGATTAAGAAGAAGCTGGAGGTCTTCATGAAGAGTGTTGAGGATCTTGGGGAGCAGGCAGACCGGTGTAGCCGGGATATCCGTCGGGCAAGGACCGTTGTGCTACAAAGGATCATCCGACACCCTAACTGAAGAAAACGAGGAAGAATGGAAGGTATGGATGTGATAAGACAGTCATGTACTCTTTGAATCTTTGATGATGTTGTGATGTACATAAGAGATGCACCTTGTAGAAAGTGTGAATGGGTCAATTTGATATGAACTATGATTTGATTCATGGTATTTACTCTTATCGTATTTGATGATCTATTTTTGCATAGTACTGTGCAAAAATGTTGTTAATGAAATTCTCCCACATGATTTGTTTTGGTCAATTTTCATTGTATGTAATAGACTCAAACTCTGGGTATTTATCAGTAGTAGTCGCGATCTGTGAGTCATGATCATGTCTGCACCAAGCCAGGTCATGCTGATTACTGAGTTATAACTTTTTTCGCTATTGAACTTACGTTCCCACACATTTCAGAGGTCCCAATTTGTTAAGTCCATTCTCAAAGAAAAATGAAAGGTCACTGTCTAGGCTTCATGGTTATTGTATTCAAGACATGTGGGTGTTGTCTCTGTTGTTTCCCCAAGTCATCTATACTTCTAAGGGAAGGGAAAATTTAAATTTAGGAGCTCTGTTGTATGAAATAATCTCAGTGGTGTCACCACTACCCATCTGTGATTTAAGCTCACCTGGTTTATCTCCTCTCCGTCCAGCTATTCTCTCACCTTGTACGTCTCCTACTGTCCCAATTCCTACTTCCTTTGGTTTCAGCTCCGACATAACCTCTCTTAGTACCCCACCATCTGTTTCTGTTGGTCATTATGCTGGTGATCAATATAACCCTGCCAAATAATAATTCATCTTATCACTGCTCAATGTACCTTTTGGTTTATTCAATAGCCAATAGCAATATTTGTGCTCAACTGTGCACGCTTATGACCAATTCTATACCAGTTATTTTCAATCAACTACATGTCCAGTATCTAGCCTTGATCTGTATAATTGTTTCTTTAGCAGGACGATCTTAATTGTATTTCGTGATTTTCATTTAAACACCAGATTTGAGCAAGCAATTTAGCACATCAATGTGGCTGCAGTACTTATAGTTGTGTCATGATTTGCGATATTTATCTGTTACCCACTTTCAGCCCAGTAATAATTGCAACAACTATTAATCTGTTATTCTGAAGGACTGCAGGAGCAACTCTTTAATAAATGATCAATCACATTGTCTCCTAATCTAATCATGATAACCCTCATCCATTCACTTGCCTTCTCTTATGATCCCAGGGGGTTGGTCATTGTTTTGATCTTATCATTCAGACAATCAGACCTGATTCAAACTTTATTTGAAATATCGTGAAGTTCGCTTAGTTTAAAAAATATTAGCTGAGCATCGTTTTGCTTCTTTTGATATCACCAAATTCGAGTGGTAATTCGTCATACAATATTCATTGCATTGTGAAATTGTCAGTTTGCAGACCGATTTAGAAAGCTTTGAATCTCATCACGTTTCGTACTGTTTTTGCAGGAATTCGGTGATAGTGATGCACATGAAAAGGTCTGTAGCTTAAACAAGCAAGCAAACGAAGTGATCAGTGTCCTAAAGCAACAAATAATGCTTGCAGATTTCTGTGAAGAATCACCGTTACTAACCTATTTATGTCCTGTTGAAATCTCGATTGTTTATTGGTGTGACCGGCATGGTTTTTTTATCATAACTAGCAAGATGGCCCGTGCACCTACATGGGCATGTTCTTAAATTATGTTTAAACAGTTTGATGATATATGTGATTGTGTTTTTAAGGGCATGTTCTTTTCGGCTGCGACTTATGGCTTTTGGCTGAAATTTTTGAATTTGGCTGTTTACGGTACAGATTACGGAAAGACAGATACTTGCGATTTTGACTGGTACAGATGTTGGGCTTTTAACGTGTAGATCGTTTAACTTGTAGACCCCATCTTGAGAAAATACTCTGTTTGAAAGTTAAGTACTGTAGCAAAACCTAAAAGCCGCCAGCTTGTGAGGTAAAGAACATGCCCTAAATAGAAAAACACATAGATAGGAATGGACTATATGAGGAAAGTATATGCTTTCAATTTTAGAACATTATCAATTTGATTTAGTTTTCATGTTCGTAAAAATGGTTTTATTTGTATTATGGTGGAGAGTATACATAATTCCCTTATAGATTGTATCTTTTGGAGGAAAGAGTTGTCGATATTTTCTTTGTGCCAATGTCATCTTTTTTTTCTCTTGAAAACTTACCAAGCGGACTGCTAAATGCTGAATCTATCGGTGGTGATCGTTTTGGCTGAAAAGCCCGTGGCTTATGGCTGAAAACACTGTAGCTGGCTGAAAAAAGCACTGTAGCTGACAGAGGCTTATTTTGTATAATTAAATTTAAAAAAATTTAAAAATAAAAAAAATATGTTAGCCCATTACGTATAATACAAACGAATACGGGAAAAAAAGAACCGGGAAAAAAGCTCAACAAAAAGCCAAAATTTCAGAAAAAGACGAAACTTGTGAATAGTGCCAAATAAGCCTCTGGCACTGTTCATCAGCCAATTTGATCGCGCCCATCATTTCATCTTTACAAAAGAAGACGTCCTTATTAAATACTCCCTTTGTTTCTCAATAGATGTCATTGTAGGATTTTGCACAAAAACCAAGGCATACATATAAAAGATTTTCCTACTCTTCTTTATTTGCTCACTTATTGCCCTTGGATATCGTGTATTACTCTTGTCCATAGTAGAAAATGAACTTAGAAATAGGAATCAGAAGGTATGCAAAAGGAAAAAATGGTAAAAAGTTACTTCGAAAGTATAGAATGACAAGCATTTAGGAACAAAATTTGAAAGCTAGAATAATATGTATTCAGAAATGGAGGGAGAATTAATTTGCCCAATATGTACAGACTTTTTTATATAAATTTTAAATATTCAATCGTAGTCATATTCATATACTTTCTTTTCAAACAATTTGCATTTTTTTCCATATGGGCATTTGGAAGCTTGAAATATTCACATAACACCACTTACTAAGAGAGAAAAAGTGGATCAAATTTGGGTAAATGAGATGGAGCACATGGATGTAGCGGCCTGTCATGAAGGATAGATTGTGGACCTTCATGGCCTTCTGAGTTGCCAAAGACCTCAAGACTCCACAAATGAAGACGCCAGTTTCGAGGTTGTTTTTGTGGGAGAGGGAGAGGGGGGGAGAGAAAAAGAGGAGAAAGGGAGGGGATTGATATGTCAGTTTTATCTCTTTAATCTTCCTAAGATGTGAGAGCACTAAGAAAAGTCACGTGAATGGCAATGAAAGTTTGTGTATATAAATCTATACTACAAAACTATGCATGACTCCACCTATAAGAGAATGAAGAGATCACTTAAAAAAGCCTCTAACCAAGAGAATTTTTGTTAAAAACTCCTTATAATGGCCAACACAAGTGCGCGTTATGTGAGGTACAACCTTTTGGCAGGGTGATGGAGTTGTATCCATCAAGGTCTAAATCCTAGTGCTCAATCTTTATACACATATGAGTGTGCCTTAGTGGGAACCTTGTGAAGTCGTAGATTTATCTGTGGTCTCCTTATTTCTAAGTCGTACACAGAGCACACTCGAGTGTGCACGTATATGTGCATCTTCCTTTAATTAAAAAAATCTTTTCATCAATGTTAGGTCAAACACATATAAAATAGAAAAACTTTCATGTATAGCGCTGCATATATATTTGACAAAATTAAAGCTATTGTACCTGTAACGTGTACATTGATATTCAACAAACTCCTTGTAAATTAGTTAGCATGAAAAAAGAATATGTAGAAGTGCACATAATTTTGCTGGCCGGTTGCAAAAAGGAACATAAGCAAACTCCATTGGACTTCAGGCACAAAGAGAATAAGTGGCGTTCCTCTTCTTTTTTTTCTTTTTTTTTTTTTTTGCCTTTTTTCTATCACAACCCCCGTACGTGATTTTTCAAAAAAAAAATAAAACTCCTGTACGCTAATTAAGGGGAGAGACCGTTTCCTTCTCTCTTTTCTTATCTTCTCTTTTGGTGTTAGATTACAAAATAAAATATATCTTCAAGCAAAAACATCAAACGGCATAGCTTTAATCAGGGACTACCAACTAAACGTTAGATGACATTTAGGATAATATATTAAATTCTTATATCTCTAAGCAACTATCAAATCTAATCCTTCAAGATTTAGGACCCATCAATTTAATGGCTAGATGTTTTTCTTTTTCTAAAATTTTTTAGTTTATTTCTCTTTTTTTCTTAGCAACTGTAGAGCGCTTATCATCGATTTTTAGTATATAATAAATTTTTTAGGACTTAAGAGCAACTTCAAGAGATGGGCTAAAACATCCCCTAAAACAAATTTTGGTGATTAGTGGAAAAAAAACCCCTCCAAAAGATCCCCCAAACCACCACTAAAATTTTAACACCCCCAATATCTCACCCCACCGGAGCCAAATTTGGCCTCACCCCACGCGTCCCCAATCACCGTTGCCGCGCGCGAGTAGGCGATTCCGCGCCCAATTTTTTTCCTTCGCGTTGCGTGAGACCTACCTGAGGCTGGGAGTGGATTTCCTTGTCTCTAATTTTCATGTGGGCTTGAATAAACTCATGAAAATCAGCACTATGCTCATGTGAAATTGCGACGGGTTCACCCGTCCAATCAAAGTTCAAATCATTTTGTTCATCTCGCTCGTCTTCTACTATCATATTATGCATGATGACACAAGCATTCATGATATCATTGAGGGTATGCACAACCATACTGTACAAAATTTAAAACTAGCAGAAAATCTATTGTACAAAACACTAGCAGATAAAATAAATTTTAGGCTCCAACTAGCTAGCTAGTTCACATGCACGTGGAGATTTATAGTAAGAGCAGTGGCGTTCGTTGAGATTACCGTGATAAAATAAATGGAGGAGCAGGTTGGTTGAAATGGGCGGCGCTACGAAGAACGAACAGGGGCGGCGCTAGAAGGAATGAACAGGGCGGCGCTGCAAGGGCATGAACAGGGGCGGCGCTTGGTGGTGAACAGGCTCGGCAGCTGGGCCGATTTATAACTAATATGGCCCATAAGCCCATGTAGCAGATTTAAAATATTTAGAGGGACCAATTTTGGGGATGACTGATGGAGCAAAGGAGTTATATTTATCCCCAACTTTTTGGTGTGTCCCCTAAAATGAGATTATAGGGGATCAAATTTGGCCCATCTTTTGGAGCTGCTCTAATAATCACGTTGAGAAAAATAGTTTGGTATGTTCTCATGTCACTGAGGTCTGGCTGAGTATTCATACGATTGTTACGGAATACCATACTATCAAATTTATTATGATGCATAGTGTTTTGCGGAAACATGGAAAACAAAAGACTCAAGGTAATAAAAACTGCATCAAGTCAGCATGCCAATCTGATCATAAGCAGACAACAGTTAAAGTACTCATAACTTTTTCCTTGCCAAATGACGATACAACACACTAGAAAATCTAAATTAAACATAGTCAAGAAGTGCGAGAGCAAATGTGATTCTTTCGAACTTTTCCCTGTTTTAGTAGAGAAAAAATGTAGATTTATATAAGAGTATACGGATTGTAAATTGTATCCACCACGCATATAACTGGCTCTTGCCAGCATGCATCCATGGGCCCTTGCTGCTAATCACCACGGAAGATGCAAAGGGGATCCAAGGAAATGGGGGCGGCGGCTATGGTAGTGGCATAAAGGAGGGCAAGGCGCGCATGGGGTGGGAGAATGGAGGGGGAATTGAGTGAGAAATGCAGTGGGATAGAGATGGGGATTGTTAGAGCAACTCCAAGAGATTAGCTAAAAGAAGTATCTAAATTTAGTGATTTAACTATTCTCTAAAATGAATCTCACCCAAAAAAAACAAGACTACTCCAACAGGCTATCTAAACTAGAAGGCGCGCGGTGGGTCGCGTACGCGCGGGAATGGGGCGCAGCATGCGGGAAGGAAACGCCGACCGCGCCAAGAGGCTGGATGGTGAGCGAGGTAAGCTATCCAAAAATAGAGAGCGAAGGAGGAGGGATGGAGAGCTACTAAATTTGGAGAGTCATTTACAGAGTCTATTGGAGACGTTTTTTCTCCAATAATAGCCAAATTTACCTTTAGAAAATGATTTAGCTCTTCTCTTGGAGTTGCTCTTAGCAGTTTATTGCAGTGTGTGCAAGGGAAGGGAAGTGATGCTTATCTATGCGGAGAAGAGGAGGTGAATTAAAAAATGGCATGAGGTGAGGCCCACTTGCCGGGCGTAGATGCTTTGTGAGAGGAGGGGAGAGGAGAATGCATCACTTAGAGTAACTCCAGCAGTAGCCCTCAAAACAGGGCCCCTACTTTTTATTTGAGGGCTCCTCCTACTTTTAAGGACCCTGTTTTCTAGGCTGCACTCCAGCAGGAGCCCTCAAAACAGGGCCCCTACTTCTCAATTCCATCTATTTCCTCACACACTATATGCATATGTATGGGACAAAAGCACAATACACAATAAAATATTTACGATTTCACAATGAGGGACAATATTTAAATTTATGAATTCAAATACGAATATTCAAATTTAAATTCAAATTTGTTCCGAATTTAAATTGAAAGCACAAAGTTCATCACATAACATCAAATAAACTGATATAATCCATCATAACATGTAAAATGAAGTCTACGAAAATTATTAAACAACTAGCTAGCGCTATGTATCGCCCACAAATGTTCCACAAGATCATCGCAGAGTTTCTCATGTCCCTGTCTATCTTCAATCTCCCTGTGTATCTTGAGAAACTCCGACAACACAAGTGGATTGCGGCGTTGGTATTCCTCCTCCCTCAGCTCCTCATCCCCATCTTGATCATAGTCATAGCCCCCAACATCATCTGCATCTCGCTCATTATCAATTATCATATTATGCATGATCACACACGCTGTCATTATATACCATAGTGTCTCCTTATTCCAAAATCTTGCATGACCTCTAATCATGGCAAAGCGTGATTGCAACGCACCAAATGCTCTCTCAACATCCTTCCTTACCGCTTCTTGAGCTTTTGTGAAATGACATTTCTTGTTACCTTGTGGGTTTCTGTAGCTCTTCACAAATGTAGCCCATGATGGATAGATCCCATCTGCCAAATAATAACACATGGTGTACTTGTTGCCATTCACCGTATACTCAATAGCAGGTGAAGTTCCTGAAGTTAGCCGCTGAAATAGAGGGGACCTCTTCAGAACATTGATATCATTAAGTGATCCAGGCAATCCAAAAAATGAATGCCAAATCCACAAATCCTCTGATGCAACAGCTTCTAGTATCATGGTTGGTCCATCCACATGTCCCGAGTACATCCCTTTCCATGCAGTTGGGCAATTCTTCCACCTCCAATGCATACAGTCAATGCATCCAAGCATACCTGGCCAACCCCTCTTGTTATTTATCTCCATCAATCTTGCAGTATCCTCAGTAGTGGGTGGCCTCAAGTATTGTTCACCAAAAACCTCAACCACAGCTTTTACAAAGTGATGGAAGGCCTCAATTATAGTGCTCTCTGCAATTCTGACAACCTCATCCATGGAATCTACAGGAACATCATATGCTAGCATCCTCAAAGATCCAACCACCTTCTGAAGGGCAGTGGCTCCAAGCAATCCTACTGCATTTGTCCTTTGGCCTAAAATAATCATCATGTGTCTCCACCTCATCAACAATTCTCAAAAATAATGCCTTTGACATTCTAAATCGTCTCCGGAAGAACTTGTCATTGTAAACTGGGGGATCTGCAAAATAATCTACCACAATGCGCAGGTTTCCAGCATGCATGTCTCGTGGTACCACTTGACGACCAGGCACCGAACCACACCGAGCCTTCTTGCGTTCCCTTTCTTCAGCATCAACAAGAATGAGCATAGCCGCAGCCAAATCATCATCGTCTGATTCATCTTCCTCCCACCATTGCTCAAGAAAATCATCATCATCATCGGTAAACACCATTTGCAGTACATCACTGAATTTTAATTAAACAAATTCAATCATGGACAGCATAATATTTTTTTAAAAAAAGAACACATACATAGTTATCATGATTAAATGACCAACATAGAGAGGGGAACAAATTCAACCATAGTTATCATGAATAATAAGCACCAACATAGTTCATCAAAATATAATCATCAACCATACATAGTCCACTCCCATCAACTAAATTAACTAGTCATCAACCATACATAGAAATCAACATAAACATCCATAGAGCATGCATAGTAATAAACCAAAACAAACATCGATGTCTCAAATCTCTTCTCCACCACCAGACCCTCCACTGCCAGCAAAGCCACTGCCATCGTTGCTACCACCCAAACCACTGTTTAAGGCCGCCACATAGGCCTTTTTGCACCTTTTCACCTTCTCCTTTGCTTGCTTCCTCCACATAGGCCTTTTTGCACTAGGCATGGATGAGTCAGGAGTTTGGCTCTTGCCACTATCATCTTCTTCTTGATCAGGAACATCAATTGGTGTTGAGTTGCTTGTCCTAGGCCTTTTGGAGGGCAGAAGAGCCGTGAACTTGGGGCAATGCCTAACCTTCAACCAACAGTGATAGAAAGGGAAACCCTTCTTGTTTGGCTCCTTCTCTGCATATATAGTTTGTGCTTCCAACACCTAAAAGCAAAGACATGTATGAGTCAGCATTTTTGGTATATTAATGAATTGATTAATGCTAATGTTCAATATGAAAGGATTTCTTACATGTTCCTGGAAAGGCACGCCACTAGGATGGCGACGCTCAACTTCTTCAAAATAGCTCTGAAACTTATGCAACTCCTTGTAAATTATGCCCCACCGATGCTCAAGAGAGTTGGCAGTCCTACTAGATTCAAATTTCTTGTTGGCATGGTAGTTATCATGAATTCGCTTCCAATATGCTGAACCAGGTTGCTCATTTGCAATAATAGGATCCGTGCTAATGTTCTCCCATGACTCACATAGCTGGAGATCCTCTTGCTGAGAGTAGTTGGCAGCACGGATTGGCTTCTTTTTGGATGCACTAGGTTCACTAGCAATTGGTTGAGACACAATTGGTTGAGTGCCAATTGGTGAACTATCAATATTATCAATCTCAGCCTCCTCGGACATCATCCTTAACTACTGACCTCCTTGTGACATATCTCAAGCTGTGGAAACCACAATCAAGAAAAAAATAGCACTATCATATGATTATTCCATATTGAGGGCATAGATATGATTTTTGCCCAAACTCTGCTTTTCGATTCTTTTGAATGGTGTCCTCAGGTAATCTCCACATGTCAAGAATCCCAAAACAATTAACATCTAATAGTATATGCATAAAATACTTTGTAATGCCAAATCAATTGACATCTAGTGACCTCAAATGCCTCAAATTTTTCTGGATGATCCACTCACACACCAAGAACAATTCAATCAAGATCAAAGGTCATCAGCACAATTCAATCATCATTTACCTTGCTCGCCAGAGGGACGTGGAGGGGCCGGGGAGGACGTCCTGGTGGATCTGGCAGCGGCGGATGTACTGAAGCGGGACGGGCCGGAACGGGGATCTGGCGCGGCGGATGTACTGAAGCGAGACGGGGCGCGCGGGGGTTGGAGGCGGTGGGGGATTGGAGGCCGAGCAGGAGGGGCGGGACGGGGGATTGTTTGCCGAGCAGGAGGGGCGGGACGGGGGATCTGGCGGCGGCGGATCTACTGAAGCGGGACAGGGCGGCAGGGGATTGTTTGCCGAGCAGGAGGGGCGGGACGGGGGATCTGGCGGAAGCAGGACGGGGCGCGCAGGGGATTGGAGGCGGCGGGGGAATGGAGGCCGAGCGTGGGGGACGTTTCACTGGTGCGGGAAAAAAACGAGGAAAGCTGAAAAATGAGAGCCGGAGCAGGGCCTCTAGGAATGAGGGCTTGGAGGCCTCATTTGAGAGGCCTCCTATTTTTGAGAGCCAAGTAGGGACCCTGTTGGAGCTCAGTTTTTTGCTCTGGCTCTCAAATATGAGTTTGAGGGCTCAAGTAGGGGCCCTGCTGGAGTTGCTCTTAGTACCAATTAATCAATTAGTACTCATCAACTCTATTTAAATAGTAGAGATATTGTACATGTTTTCAACTTTAAAATTTATGGTTATAAGTAAACCAAAGAGATGCACCTTTTGTCCGAGAAATTTTAATTTCTGGTTGGGTTGATCTTTCTGTGGCTGGTGCTTCGGTAGATTGTCTAATCACCCATCATAAGTTTCCTTTATTTCACCTAAGAAACTTAGAGCCTGATTTTTAAGTCAAAAACTGACGGCTTTTGGTTTTTACTACAGTACCTAACTTTCAAACGGAGTATTTTCTCAAGACGGGATCTACAAGTTAAATGATCTACACGTTAAAAGCCCAACATCTATACCAGCCAAAATCGCAAGTGAGTATCTGTCTCTCCGTAATCTGTACCGTAAATAGCCAAAATTAAAAAAATTTAGCCAAAAGCCATAAGCCGCAACCGAAAAGAACATGCCTTGGGCCTTGCTCATTTCGGCTTGAGCTTCTGATTTCTGGCTTATTTTTTTTATTCCTAAATTTTGTTTTTTTCTAGTTTTTCGGTTTTTTAGCTTTTTGCCGGTTCTTTTTCCTTTATTCATTTGAATTGTCTGTGATGAGCTAACTTATTTTTGTTCTATTTTAAGTTTAATTACATTAAATAAATCAACATCAGCTACAATATAATTTTAACTAATTACAGTATAGTTTTAGTTATAAATCAGCTTATTTCAATCTAACCGAATGGCATCTTAATGTTGCATCTGTTATGGCTTGTGCCGAATCGGTTCGGTGGGCAAGAGAGTAACGAGCTCCAGGAAAGGCCCGCGAAATTTGTGCGAATAGATGGAGCCACGAAACTATCCGAGCTATCTATCAGCGTCCAGGGCCCAAGCCACCACCCAAATAGTCTAGGCGCGGCGTTCCACCGCAGTACGTCCACAGTGCCACTGGACCGCGGAAGCGAATTGCCTTGCCGTGCGAGTGCGTACTGGTCCCACCGCGTCACGTCTCCCCGTGCCCGTCACCGACCCGCGAGCGTGCGTGAGGGGGCGGGTCGGACGGCGCGGCTGGAGCTGGGCTACGGAGAGTTAAAAGTTGGCCAGGCGCGCGCGGCGTTCGGCCGGTGGAACAGCGTTGGGGCTTGGGCTCAACACTGTCAATGTTAGGCTCAGTCAGACTGGCCCGTTCGAACCTCTCCTTGTAATGTACAAGTTTGGTGTTTCTTGGGCTGGGCCACATGGCATGAGCTTCTTCTGACATTGGATCGTGCTGATATTGGAGGCCAGACCTATTGTAGTGGAGTACGTCTGTATATGTTTCTTTTTGCGTACTGGCCCATGTAATTTGCTCGAAACACCTTGGCAACGCCACAGCTCGGCTCCTCCATCTCCAACTGTGTAACAAGAAGCCTACCTGACGTACGCAAGTAGCTAGGGCTCCCTCCAATTCGAATCGCATGCCCCGCCTAGCCATGTTCTCCGGCCTGAACCCAAGCCTACGTGACACGGCTCGAACCCCCTAGCAGAATCCCACGTGGCCTGTCAGGCACCAACGTAACTTAGAATACGTACAGTCTTGAGGGCTCGGTCTTTTGTTTCGCCAATTGACTCCTAGGGCTTCGAGAACTTCTGTTCTACTTCCACCGGTGCCAACCATACCAGACCACCATCCTCTGTCGTGCCGCATGTGGAGTCCGTGCAAGCCTACGACCTTCGAGGCTGCGAGACAGAACAACGGCGTAGGGGCGCGCGATGGTTCTGCCCGTTCGATACCTCCATGTGTGCATCGCGCGCGCGCGCATGTGGGTACTGGAATGCGCGACGGTACGTGGCACGCACGTGCCTGCCGATACGGGTGGCACTGAACTGACTGCCTCCGTGTCGATCCGCGCCGCTGCAACATCCCCTGCTTGGTTTGTCATTTGTGAGAGGAGAGGGATGGGAGAAAAATCCTAGTTTTAGTTTCTTGCAGCGAGACGGATAATGGTAATTGAATGGCCTCTCTGAATGTAAGAATCCATGAATAATGAATGCGCTGCAGTACACTGGATGCCGGGTTTAATTAGCACTGCATCCAGTCGCTGTATCTGCATTGCTATCCAGTCAGCGGTGCCACGGGAGTAATATGAAAAGTGATCAAGGTATTATCGGCTGATCGGCTCAGCTCAAACGAGACCTGTGAACAGTGCTTCAGTCAGATCAAGAATTACATTGCTCTTTCTGCACATTCGTTGAACTTACTGTACTACCGTTTCAGAACCGGCGAGGGGTGATCTGCCAAAAACAGGAAAGCCACTAAACCAAAAGGAAGGAAGAAAAGATTTTTTTTTTAGAACTAAGGAAGAAAAAATCTTATGACGCACCAATAGAAAAACATAAGCCTGAATTACTACTGCATAGTGCATACTTACATATGCATTGCTAGAGAGCATTTGCCCGGTCGATTCCAACCTATCCAACCGACCAACCTTTTCAGGTATTAAAAGAGAAGCATTCCACAGTGTTTTGTGATATGCACATGTGGGCATCAGACCCAGATAATGGGATTGGAAACCACAAACCAGGGAGGAGTTTTGATTCCGTCGATACCTCAGATCGATCAGATAAAGTTGCCAGCCATCCAGCATGATCGATGGACTGGTAAGAGTAAGGCAGTTAGGCAGGTATTGCATCGTCCCCCGTACTCTCTCTATGCTCAGTGGTCATGCGTCTCCACACGTGTGCGCGCGCGCCTCTTGAGTCTTGAACTGTTCACGAAAGTGGTCCTCTAGCATTTGTTTTTTCAAAAATGGTTTCGAAAGTCGGTTTTTGCAAAATGGCTGTGACACCTCAGCCCCTATAGAATTAGGCCCATAATAGTCTATATGTGTATGCATATGACTATATGAGGGTATGGATTAGTCCCACCTTGCTAGTTTAGCTTAAGAAGCACTGACATATAAAACTAAGGCTTCCAATGATAACAACCTCCGGTTAATCGTTTTGCGCGAAGTAAGAACGAAAGCACAAGCGGGTTGCTACATATGCGTGACCTATCCAGAAAGGGATTAAACCTAAGGCGGTTTGGACCCTAGGGCATTACAAATGGTATCAGAGCCAACCCTCGCGGTTATATTAGCGCGTGCGGGTCAGGGGCGCAGGCATATGGCACATCGCGTGTGTAGGCCCGGAGTGAACACACGACATGGCATATGTGCTGGCACTGAACGCACGGACATGTGATCATTTGCCCCAATATGGGTATGTTGGGCTGACGAGGACGTCGGGTCCTTTGAGGGGGGTATATGTGACACCTCGGCCCATGTAGAATTAGGCACATGATGGCCCATATGTGTGTGTGCACATGAGGATGCGGATTAGTCCCACCTTGCTAGTTTAGCTTAGAAAAGCACTAACATATAAGTCTAGGGCTTCCAATGGTAGCAACCTCCAGTTAACCGTTCTGCGCGAAGCGAGAACAAAAATGCAAGCGGATTGTTACATGTGCGTGACCTATCTAGAATGGGGTTAGGCATAAGCTGATTTGGACTCTAGGGTGTTACAATGGCTCTCTCCATAAGTTTAGAAGGCGCGGTAGATAACACCAATCACCTATCATGCCCCCTAACTTGGCATGCTAGGGCACCCACAGCAGAGCACGCAAGCATGGAAGGAGGCGACCGGGCATGGCAGGAGCAAAGGCCGAGCGCGGCAGGCTAGCGGGCGGCGTGGCAGGTAGGGCTGCCGAGCTCCCTCGACTTGCCAGCTCTGTTTCCTGGCCTCCAGTATATGGCCCTTGGTGGCCGTTTGCCCGATTAACCCACACGAACTCAGTAAACATATTGTTTTGTTACAACTTTATTTAGAGAGGTGCAACAGGGTTTTGATGGGCCAATGAGCCAACTCCATCTTATAAGTAGTTTAGATACATTACTGAATTTTTTTAGAAATGGACAATGTGTAGCCTGAATAGCACTTTGCAATGAAGATATGAATTACAACGACCCTAGGGTGAAAATGTGAATCTGTACGGCACCCATATAGTGTCGTGGTCATCCAAGCGGCGTGAACGTGGCTGCTCTCACGGTAGTGGCAGACGCAGTTGCAGCTTAGGTTGGCATAGTAGCACTATGGGTGGTAGTCACTGTCGAGGTGAACGACCTCCTCGTTGTTCCTCTCTCTGATTCTTTGCCTACGGAGCTTGTCGTTATTGCTCCCCTCGGTCTGGAGCTCCCCCACAACTCTTCTAGGCAGATGTGTAGTTTATGGATGTAAACCTCGGTGGGTATTAGATACAATGGATCCACCTACTCATTGAACTTGTAATATATTGTCTGCAAGCAAAATGATGTTAGTACAAGTGCTCCACGTGTGAAAGTATACGTACATAATGAGTCACTTACTATGAGCAGAGGGCAGCGAATGAATCGACTTTCTGGGTGCACATGGTCATCACAAAACCTGCACCACTGCGTCGAGGTTGTACTTGCATTGCAGCTAAGGCCCGAGGATGTGTGGGTAATCACAGAGGGAATTTCTAGGTTGTACGACTCCTTGGTTTTAAGCGATGGATCAGAGCTTGGGGGGTTCAGGGGACCATAGATACTCATATCTTTAAGGTAAGGGTCACAGCCTCGAAACCAAGCCCATGCCCGCTGTCCCCTCGCACGCCTTGAGCTTCCAGCACGATCCGATATGCTTCTATTGGCGTAGTACAATTCCCTGCAAGATAGAAAAGGATGTTTGACTACACATACTATCAATGTACATACAAAATTCACATTAAAATTAGGAAAAAGAATATGGCAACATTAGGACTGAACTTAATTTAAAACGCATATACTTTGCATTGCCAGATAATAATTCATTGCAAGTTACATTGTAGGAAATGTCAGCCTTATAAACAATGAACGAGTATACATGTGCAAGTACTACAAATCGACAGGTCTACAGGACAGCCAATGAAATGGGCATATTCGGATAATTCCTCATGGAGTGGCCCGCTGCCATGCATACCCTATACTTGCATGACCTTTGCCATTGGCCACATTGACTGTCATCTATATCATTGCGGATGCAACGATATTGACGTCTTCCACACTGGGGCTGCTTTAGTGTGTCTTTCGGCACCCACTTCACTTCCCTCGACCAAAGGTCCCTGTAATGCATATCCATCCTGTAGGAGTTGAACTCAGCGCTCCAAGTCCTGCATAAATGGTGGATGTCGTAGTACTCTGAAATGTACTACATGGAGGACTGCCACCACGTAGTGCACACAACGTAGACATAGGAGCAAGGCTTGTGAAGAAGCATTGGCTTGTTGCATGTGCAGGTCACGACTTTGCCGATGGTGCATGCATACTTGTAATCGCCTCTGGTGTGGTCCATGACCTACTTCTCCTTTGAACGGCTTTTGAACTTCTTTCTCACCTCGTCCATGGTACTAACGATGTGCGAATGAGCCTTTGCCATTTTCTACTCCACGTATACCTGCACGACTTCTGAGAGTTTCCTCCCTTTGTCTAAGTGCTTCTTCGTCTAAGTGCCGTCTATCGTGAGCACTGGACGACAGTAATTGAACCCTTGATCGCTTGCCGAAATGCCAGGACACTCGATCAAGTATGAAGCAATTGGGGCCCTTCATAGGGTGCTCCCTCTCTATTTTGTTTATAAATATCCTGGGATTAGTTTAAGTAATCTGATGCAGCATTGTTGGCATGAAGTCATAGGCCTCCTCATACGTGCCATACATCCCATGTATGGCATTATCCTTATCCATCACACCTTACCGTAGGTCACTAGGAAATCAACTAGGTTCATGGCATCAACCATCAACAGCTTTGGTGAAACTGTGACATCCGCAACTACGAGGTGACTTATCAGGTTGATGACGAGTGACGAGGACACATTATCGTGCCCGTGTAGTGGCTCCGCAAGCTCACAAGTGTCGTCCTTTACCACCGTTATCAAAAGTCCATCGCATCACCTCTGAATCTCTGCACACAGACCTTCTTGAGATAGGAGTCATCTACACGCTTGACTACATACATATCGAGGTTCGACCTGTACACTCAATACATATGGCTTATGTGGACAGCATATCTTGTGATGGCTTGTTGTGTGGCACCCTTATTGGAGAAGCATTGCACTTCAACGAGAGTGTCTTTGTCGAAGAACAATTCCGACCCATCTTCGGATGGCAAAACTAAGGAGGGCAACACAACAACATCCAATCTTGATAAGACGTACTCAATATCTGTGCACACAATACCACCAGATGCTCCACCCCCACTAGCACCTACACCAGCCTCGTCTCCAATGTTGGTTGCGTTCGCATCCTCCTCCTCGCTGGGATGGCTTTTATCCAACAGGCCATCCGAATATTCATGGTAGTTAATACGCGTTGCATACCATCTCCCTACACCTTATGTTACCTCAAAATTATGAGCCAAGCTCGATAGTCATCCATCATCTCGATCAGCACCATCTTCCACCGTATCACTAGCACCAATAGGTTCCACTTTGCCTCCACAATTCCCACCAACACTATGCTCCACACTGCCACCACCAACCAACTACAACACTTCCACGCTGCCACTCTCGCTACCCTCGCCCTTGCTCAATGTATCCGTCCTCTTCACAAACTGCACATACACCATTGGCCTTCCATATATCGCCGTAGAAGGATTGCTAGCAATCTCCATGTACTACCGCCAAGTGATGTTGCCAACCACCTTTTTCAGCTCCCAGAAACACTCCCCGGGATCTTCAAGAACTGTGCCTATCACCGCCTCGATGATGAGCTCCTTCTTAAGCCCCGGAGCCTAGATTATGGTTCTTCCACAAATTTGAAGGTTTGTCCCGTATGACTCCCTCCCTGTAGAACACGAATAAATGTTCTATATCCGACAGCAGGTACTTACCACCAATACAAAAGAAATGCATTTATTACATACGATGCTAAATACAACTAAATACAATGCAAAATAATCATCCATATATACATAGCTAAGCTACTAAATATGCCTACAGCCATGTGCTAAAAATACATGTACATAAATATTTTTACATCATTAGTAATGACACCAGAATAATACATATGTACATACATACACACACATATAGGAAAAATACCTTTTACTCCTGGGTGTAGTTACTCCCACCTCTGATACACCACCTAAACAAGCTTGAAATACTCATGTATCACTTTGGGTATACTCGTATACTAATTATAAGATACTCCAATATGAACCGCATGAAAATATTCCAAGGGAATCTATAATTTTTAGCATATTTTGCAAATATCTTCATATACACACACACATAAAAAGGAGTATGTCTGAAAAACATACATAGCACCATTGAAAAAATGTGCATACCACCTAGATGGTTTTATATACTCGTATACTATACGTATATATCCTCTGTTACATGAGATACTCTCTATGTTGTGAGATACAACATAGGGAGTAATTATTCTCAAGTAGAAAAGAGGCTACCTATGTGTGTGCGTGTGCGCATACCAAATTTGCAAACGGCGATGATAAGTGTACCTTTTTATCATCATTACCAAAAAAGTTACAAATAATAACAGCATACAAATAATACATCACTAACATTACAAATAGTGTATAAAAAAGGTACAAATAATAATAGGGTACACATAATAGTAAAAAAAATGTCGATTATTTATGAAGAATCGTTGTTATCGAGACTAATACATCGCTAATATGGGGTCATTACAAAATATTGTCCGCATGAACTAAATACATACATCATCTAAACATGGTTACATAGCGTATTCTATACAACCAAACTACCGTTAAGCTAATAAAACGTTAATGGTATATTAAGCACATTTCCCATGCCTGTTGCGCCGTCGAGCCGTCACCACCGCACCACCCTCCCTTGTTTCTCCCTCTCTCAATCTCTTTTTGTCTTTCTCACTGCCTGTGGAACCAAGAAAGGCAAAGGTAATGTTCTCTCTCAATCTCTTTGTCTCACTGCTTGTAGGACTCAAAAAAGGTAGAGGTAATGTTGGTATTTATTAAATTCTATCTAAGAAAAGCTTTAACAACTGTTTTGGATGAAAATGTCACGATGATGATATTTTCCATAATTTTTGGGTGTGCGATGATATTTTGTAGCTTTTATCTTTTGCCATGGTATTTTTTTACTCGTGTATCTTTCCGGTGACATTTAACAAATTTGCTCCTGATTATACGTGCTGCTTTGAATATTCTGTAGCAAATATCTAGAAGAGAGCAGGAGATGCTTCTGTCAACTCAAGGTGGTGCATGGAGTAGTAGCCTGGAGCGGTTGACGTCAACGTTTGCGAAACAGAGACAGGGGATCACGGTGACAAAGCAGGAAACATATGTGGTGCAAAAAGGATTTCACATTCGCTTGTTCTTCCTCAGGTGGTTGTTTCCCACTGCATTGACAGCTAAAAAGTGGAATACTAACTGCAGCTGGGGAGGAACAGGGGCAGTTTCACAGTGAAACAAAACAAGCAGAGCTTGGGGAGCTACTGAAAAGATCTCTCGGAGACCTGAAGACCCGCAAACGCATTCCAGCTGCCCGTCTCGTCTTCACTCCCAAGAACAGAACGGTGCAGAGCACAGCACAGCACAGCAGAACAGCAGCCATGAACATCCTACGACCAGCAACAGCGAGAGCTCCTCACAGCCTCTTCGTCACCACCTCTTGATCTTGTCACCCCCATCTCTGCAGACCTGAAAAAAATACCAACCATTTCTTTTGTAAGACTATCTATAATAGTAAGGCTACCCGTGTTCGTCTGATCAAGAAACAGGGCAACACGTTGGAGAATGCTCACTTGTCTTGTGGGCATCGGTTTGACAGCAGCAGGGGAGTACTGCACTTGCAGGTATCCGCCCAGAGGAGTCCCGTTTAAGGGAGACTACGAGAAAAGAAAAATGCAAAGCAAATTAGCCACCATAAGCATAAACGAACAACGTGAGACGTTTGCCAAATGCGGCTTGACGGTGATACTAGATACGCACCTTGAAGCCCGTCGTGGCGGAGAAGGCGCAGGAGAAGTCGGCCGCACTGCCGATCTCCATCATCGGAGCGGCCGCGCCGCCGTAGCCATTGGCCTCTGCGGAGCTCACCGCCTGAAGATGGCAAATGCGCATCAGAGCCAAGAAGGAATGTAAGAAGCAGGCACCCACGTACGAAGCGTATGTGCAGTACATGGACTGCAAAGCACGTACCTTGGAGTACTTGAAGACGGCAGGCGAGCTGGCCGTGTCCTCGAGCAGAGACGCGACGGCGGCCACCTTGCTCTGCCGCCTGGCGGCAGACTCCACCTTCATGCCTCTCCTCTCCGCGTGCGCATTGGCATGCGCGGCGGAGCCTTCGTCGTTGCCGGCGGAGTACTGCTGGCGTGGACCGGAGGAGGCGTCGGAGATCATGGACAGGTCGTCCTCCTCCGCCTCCTCCGAGTAGTAGTCGCAGTGGTAGTACGGCTGCTGCGCCTTGCCTTTGAACCGCGTGGTGCCACAGGAGCAGGAGGAGTGGTCGTCCAGGTAGGTGGTCCAGCCGGACTGGCAGCCGCTGCTGCACTCGGAGTTCGCCGCCGCCATAATCGCCTTATCCTCCATTCCCCCCAACATCTCCCCCTCCCTCCTCTCCTCAAACAATGCCACGCACACACACCCCCACTCTATCTACTACCACTGACGAATTGCTCCCGAGTGAGAAGGAGCAGCGGTAGTAGTCGTCGAGTAGACCAGACCAGGCCTAAGTAGTAGCAGTACACGAGTGTTGGTGCAGTCCTAAGTAGTGCGAGGAGGGGAGGAGGCTGGTCCCAGCGGTCGTGACAGGAGGGGAAGGGCCACGCGAGGCAGGGTGTGCGCGGGGTGGCACTGTTACGTGGTCCGGGCGAATCCCGTGAACGGGGAAGCAAACGCGAGCCCCGCGCGCGCGCCTCTCCGTGCCGGGCCTCGGCCTCGGCTGACTCCTCCGTCCCTATCTATTCCCGGGCTTCTCTCGCTGGCGGCCGTACGTCCCCTACGCGTGCGCGCGGTGGCCGGTGCCCGCTGGGCCGGGTTGGTATACAACTACACGGTACAGCCGCGTGGGCGCTGCCGTTGCATGGCTGTACGCATGGGGTTTGGAGGGCGTTTCGGGGGCAAATTAAGCGCGCGCGCACGCGCCCAGTTCCCTACTGCCCGGGTTGTCCTGCGCCCTGCGCCGCACGGTCCATGCTGTCTCGTTTCATGTGATCCGCACGGGCGCCGCGGGTAGATTTTGGACTGGGCGGATGGATGGTGGTGCTCTGCTGCCCAGCTAACTGGCTTGGCGTGGTGACTGGTGACGACGGATGGATCGTCAGGTCAGGTGATTTTGTGGGAGGTTTGTTCGTACGTGCTCGACGTTTAGGGGCGCGGATCTGCCTGATGTGACGTGTATGCATGGTGCGATTTCAACAGTGTGAATCTGATCGGTCTGGGGTTCACTGTGAGCTGGCAGTGTAGCTTAATCTGAAAAAGATCTCTGCTGCAGTGATTAGCTTCCATGTGGCGATGTGGGTTATGCTGGATAGCACAAGCTAGCTAGTTCGTGTGGCTCAAAGAGAGGAAGAGTAGGACTCTGAAAAAGAAAAGAAAGTGGCGATTAATATTAGAATGCTTTCATAGTAATTGTTTGTGCTGTGGACTGTTGAAGTACACTGTTGCTGTGTGACGGTTCGTAGGCCATCCAATTGACATGGAACCCATAACTTCGGGATGAATCCCATTCAAGCTCCCAAATTCCACTCACGGTATCAGCTTAGGGCAAACTATGAGATAGTTTCTATACTTGCCAATTAATGTGGACACTACCCATAGAAACTATACTCCCAATGGATAGTTTCTACAAATAAAATTTTCATCCAATCATCTATCTTCTCTCTCCTATCATCTACCTATCACAGCTCTTTCTATCTTGGTTCTTGTGTAGACATGGTTTCTATATAAGAAACCATTTCATTATCTCTCCTTCTTAACTCCAATGACACATCAGCATTTTGCTTACTTGGCACCTTATTTAATGCCATAGAAACTATCCATAGTTTCTGCATTAGGAGTGCTCTTAGGGCAGTCACAATGGAAGAAACTGACACGATTTCCATAGCACAAGAAATCATCTATAGAAACTATCTTCCACAGTGGAGGTGTCTTCGAGTAATAATTATTTTCTCTTTCTCTCTCCCAACTCTATCTTCTTCCTCCAATGAGAGTGTGCCACGAGCCCCCTAGAAACTGGTGGTTTCTTCCCAATGGCGATTTCATAGTTTCTTGGTGCATTGGGTGGAGTGAAGACCTGATTTCTTCATGAGGAAACCGTTTCTAGGATTTGTGCTCTCTTTCATCATTAATTACGTTGCCATGTCAGCATTTTGCCTACGTGGCAAGTCATTTAATGAGGATAGAAACCATCATCAATACACCATTGGGACTGCCCTTAGGGCATCTCCAATGGTTATAGCTAGCAACTAACTATAAGACTTCAACATCATCTATATAGTACACACTAAAACTAGCATTCTAAAGAACTATCTATAAGGATAGCTATTTGATACTTACATGCACACACAGAATTTATAGAGGCTGCCTCGTTTAGCGTTATAGACTAGTGCTTAAGGAAGAGCTGGCTCGATTTTTTTTTGCATACTCTCTTTTCTCCACATAGAATATATACTGATGTGTACATGCATATAGCTAGCTGACTCAGATCATTGAAGATACCCTTAGTCCTCAAGATTTATGTCCAAGTGCATGCTCTCGATCAGGAGAAGCAAGCTAGCTTGGCAGTTTGCAATAAAAACAAGCGGCCGGAAAGGCATTGTGATTGGGGGGATGAACCAGGGACGGCCTATTAATATCTTGGTCTGGGGGCCGTCGATACGCATGAGTCTCTGTTAGAGAACGTTGCAATTAGAGAAAAGCGTAACAGCCAGCCTGATCGAGCAGTCACCGCCCTAAAATGTTCATCTGAGGACGGGAAAGAGAAGAAGACAAATAGACAATGCCTTCGCACAGGGAAACCGGAGACGGAATGGACCCTCTCGGCCCAACCTGCTGCCGTGTTTAGGATCAGGCCAGGTTTAGCACATCGATTAGGCGTCGGAAACAAGCTGTTTCATGCCCAACTCAACCGAATAGTGCTAGTGCTTAACTCAATCCCTTTACTGGCTCAATTTCCTAGAGAAAAGACAGAACGAAATGATACTCACACATACACTGTGTATTGGGTGTATTTGAATTTGAATCTTGCGAATCTTGGAAAAAGAAGTTCATTGATATTTCATAACTCCATCAGTCGGAGTCCTGACGTCTGGCGATCTAATGTGGGTTCTTGCCCCGTCTACATTACGCAGTAGGCTTGAAAAGGAGAGTACTATGTAGTAGTATGAAACTTAAAGGAAGTATTACAGCACAGCTAGTACTTCTTCCGTCCAAATTTACATGATATATTTTTAAATAATTTTGTTTATAAATATAAACGTATATTGGGAGATTCAATTTTTTGCCACCCTTAAAATTGACACCGAAACTCTGTCACTTACATGTGGGGCCACCTCAGTCACTGACAATGGGCCCGGGTGGCAAATCTGTTGCCACCCGAGTCGTAAGGGTGGCAAATAAATAAATTTTCCCTCTATATATACATCAAATATAATGTTTAGAGATAATAATAAGAGATAATCTGGTCATTTTAACTGTTTTTGATCTATTTATAAAAAATATGAATTATAAATTTAGATGGACGGATGAAGCAATTAATACCGGCAGCGTGCTTGGTTTTTGCAGCCTCGGTCAGGCCTGTACACGGAGTAAAGCCTCTAGATCTGCTACCGGACATGAGACAGCTGGACGCGCAAGGCGCCTAGATCGATCGGAACGGTTGCGCCGATCGAGAGAGTGCAGCAGGGGATCAGACGACGCATGCAACAGAGGGCCGGGCTAGCTGCCACGTACGACGTCGCTGCATGTGTGCGTTGCTGGAGGGCACGAAACAGTATAAAAACCTGGCACATGCATGCAGGTTATATGGCCGTAGCACGCATTAGCTGCCTGCCGGAGTGCCGGTGCTGGGCGGCTGGACCATTAGCAGCTGGTGGCATGATTAATAGTTGTACATACGCACGCATCCATCGCCTCTGAAGTACCGGGGATACATTTGGATCCCGGAACACGAGGCTAGCGCGCTGCAGCCCGGCCGCTTGCACGCCGGGCTACGGCCGTCGACACGCATGTAGGACCAGCCGCGGGGCTCTAGCTCTTTGGTTCGTTCCATGCGTTCCCCTGTTTCTTCAAGTTTGGCACTTTGGCTAGGTCGTCCTTGCCCCAATTCATTCTGCTTTCGGTTTCTGCCCTTTTTAATTTTGGTATTTTTAATTTTTTATTTTTTACATTGTCCATAGAGATATAATGGTGTTTTTCTTTTTTAATTAAATGACTAAGAAAAGCTAATAGTTACTATAATATAATTTTAGCAAAAAATCAATGTCAGAAACCGCTAAAAAATGCCAAATTGAATGGGGTCTTTATCTGAACCACATCACACATGCACAATTGAAAAGATCTCCAGATGAGGACTAACTTGTCTATAATTAATAGCTTATCATGAACAAAACTTGTGAGAACAAGTATCTCCGCTCAAAACGGCTTAGGCGTCTGGCTTATTTTTCACTATTCAATAATTTTGTCATTTTTGAGCCTTTTTGTCGGTTCTTTTTCCCGTATTCGTTTCTACTGTCCGTGATGGGCTATACTATTTTTCTATTTTTAAATTTAATTACGCCAAATAAGCAACCATCAGTTACAATGCAATTTTAGCCAGCTACAGTGTTTTTTAGCCATAAGCCACTCAAAAAAAAACCATTTTGAGCACCCCTGGTCAACACCTCTCAAATAAGCCCTCTACTCGAGTACCCAACTTGGTCTATAAAGTCCCATCATGGATGCGAGTATGCCATTGTCCATAGTTCAGCCTGGACCAACATAATACCGGGTAGAGAGACTAATCAGTATGTTATGAGTCTCTCTTACTACTTTGGTCTATCACAAATCTACACAAGCGGAAGTTTTAGAACAACTAGCATATTTGGATCACTGACAAAACCCATCTGGTAACCGTACATAGAGAATGGCTCACTGACAACAACCGTTAACAACGTGTGCCAATTCTGAAACCAATGAGGCGTCTCTCTATTGGTTACAATTGCCACCCCTTTGATGCTATATAAAGCCTAATTACGTAGCAATACAAGATACATGGCATTGTAACACGCTCAGGCTCATTATTCTTCATTACTTGAGCATTTTGTTACAAATAATCTTAACTTAGAGTCCATGTATCTTGTATTGAGTCAAGGACGTTTGAGAAAGATGTGTCACTGTCCAAACTCAAGTAAAGTGTTAGGCATAAAGTTTAGTAAGTCGTAGTTGAGTCCGACTATCTCAATGTTTTAGAGTCAAATCAAGATTAAGGGAGAGATTGTTACAAATAATCTTGACTTAGAGCCCATGTCGTAGTAGAGTCCGTTTTCGAGTATAACTCAAGTTGAAGTTGAGTCCAACTTGAAGTCCGAATCGGAATACGAGTAGAAGAGTATTAGCCTATATATTTAGGGGGCTTGTACCCAGTTTTGTATGCAAAGAAAAAGCAAGAGAAAATCAAGAAAGAGGGGGAGCAAATAAGAGAATAAAGAAATTCATAAATTTCTTCCGTGTTCTCTCAGTTTATTTACGATATGTGCATTTTCTCTTGGGATCAAAGTTGTAACACACTTCATGTAATATATTTAGAGCAATAAAGACACTTTGTCTCTTTCTGCTTATTCTCAGTCAGAGCCTCACCTCAAGAACTCCCTCTAATTCACAAAAACAAGTCGTTTTAGAATGTGTATAGTTAAATTTTAAAAACTTTGGCTATTAATATTTTCAAAAATATTTAGTATAGATACATGAAAATCATATGTGTATATTCGTCTCGAAAAGTGCTTTCACAATATTGTAATTTGTTGGGTTTCATAAATATATTATTATAATAGTTAGTGATCAAAGTTATATTTTAAAGACCATATCGATGTCGAAAACAACTTGTCTTTTATGAATTTGAAGAGTACTTCGTAAGATCCACTACCGAATCTCGACATCTCCCTTTTGCATGTTTTCTTCCAGTTGCCTCGAGGAACTATTTTACTTTTGTCTTCAATTTGCAATCTCTAGCTTGGAAGGCAGATATATCCACGCCGTTCTATTGTCGAGGGAATATATCGTAGGTTAATTTAGGCGGACCAATGATCGTATAATTACAGATGGATCAAGAATCTTTCTCGAGCCTGCGCACATGCATGTGTCTGTATCGGCGTCAATCGCTTCAGACTTGATCTGTCCAGGCAGTCCAGCTGTTCCACTCGGCCGGCCTGGCCGGCCGATACTATTCTGGCGTTAAGGGGCGCGAGCCGTCAGCCGTGAGCACCTGACACGCGACAGTCAGGCCACCACGAGAGAGCGCGAGGACGTACACGGCCTGCTGGGCTGCTGGCTGCTGCATGCACGCGCCGCGCGGGCGTAAATGACTCCACATGTGTGGATCCAGCGTAATGTAGTAATATACTACCACCGCACAGCTCCGACGGACATTAACTTGCACGTGCGACATCGTACGGCCTACATAACTCGATAGCTGGCAAGGCTGGCTAGCTAGCCCTCTTCTCCGAGCATCTGGTGTTGCATGCATGCATGCATTGAACGTACACGCGCGTGCCCCACCGGAGACGATTTGGCTGGACGCAAGGTGGTCTGGCTCGACTCGCGTTCGCTCTGTTAAACACCAGTTACAAAAACTGTCTAATGTACAGTTATATCAAAATGGACAGATGCCTTTCCATAAAGGCACCTTTTGTACCACCCATTCATCAACTATATACTGTTGTTGTACAGATTCAGAAAGTAATAGAAAGAAACAATCTTTTCTGTCAACCACTTGTCATAAACTCTTGCAAAACGTTATCAGCACTTACATACATACAAGTGAAAACACTAGACAAGGTGAGAACCACCACCATGCATCCCCTCCAGCACTCGTCAATCACGATGAACTCGGTGGAGAGCACGGCCGCCTCCACCGTGCCCAACGGTGCCGCCTCCGCCTCTGTCCCCGCGGTGGCGCGGCTCGAGCCCGAGGCCGGCGTGGCCTAGCGCACGGCGCACGGCCGGCTCAGTCCGGCACGGCCCAGCCGGTGCACAGCGCGGTCGACGCCCGAGGCGGCTCAGTCCGGCGAAGCCCGGCCCGACGCGGCCGGCGCTCGGTACGCCCGATGCGGCGGCGCCCGAAGCCGGCGGCGGCTCACGGCGTACCCGAAGCGGCCGGCCCTCGGTGCGGCCAGCGGGGCTTGGCGCGGCGCGGCCCACGGTCGGCGGCGGCAGCCCAGATCGGCGCAGCCAGCCCTCGGTGCGGCCAGCGGGGCTTGGCGCGGCGCGGCCCACGGTCGGCGGCGGCAACCCAGATCGGCGCGGCGGTGGAGCCGGCCGGGGGCGTCAGCGCGGCCGGTGAGACCCGGGGTGCGGCGCGGTCGGCGAGGCCGGCGAGCCCGGCACAGCCGGCGCAGCACCCGCGGTCGATGTGCTCTGGCGCCGGACAAACGCGGCCCGCTCACACAGCAGCGGCGCCCGAAGGGCAGGCGGCGCGCCTCACGGCGAGGCGGCAACGGCCGACAGCGAGGCCGGAGGCGGCGGCCCACGACGAGGCCGGAGGCGGCGGCTTGACCCGGCGCGGGAGGTGGAGGCGGCGCCCAGGGCCGGCGGGGCGGCGGTGGCGCCTAGGGCCGGCGGCGGAGGCTCCAATGGAGGCGGCGGCTGGTGGCTAGGGTTTGGGGGGAAACCCTAATTCCCCCCTCATATTTATATATGCTGCCATTTACATGGGCTTTGGCCCAATACCCCCACCTCCCCACATGGGCCAAAAGGCCGAACGGGCTTGAGCCCAGGTTTTCGGAAATTTGCATTTCCCCCCTCTAGTTCATGGAAAATACAGAATTTTTATTTTAAATGAAATTCCTATTGTAGTATTTGTAATATAGTCCTTGTGCTTATTTATAATTGTACTTATCAATCAGTACTTTTATAAATTAGCATTTCAGTCCCTACAAGATCTGAAAATTATGTAATTGTTCAAATAAATGTGCATGCACATTTCTATAACTTTTACATATTTAGGATTATTTTATTGCAATTTATTTACAATATGAATTGCGACCATATTTAAATTTGCTATCACTAGCAAATTTAAAATTTAAAATTCCCGTTTGGTGAGTACCATTGTACTTAATAAATTGAAATTTTTGCAAAATATTATACCTACCATAAATACCATAATTACAATTTATGGCACTTTGCTACATTTATTTGTACACTATGCCATGCAATAAATTGGTGTTCACCACCAATATTGTGATTACACGGTATTATAAATATAACCACATGTTATATTTAATTTGGGTATATATATTCATTCGGATTACAATACTCATATTGTTTTCCACATATTTTGCATTTTATTACAACATTACCATACACATTAATTTACCTCATGTAAATTAATTATTTATGGTGTACTTTTCATGTAGGTTTTAAATGGCTACCAAAGATTTTGAGCCCCTCGCTCTCGATGGTTCCAACTACCCTACATGGACTATGGACTTAAAAATCAACCTCACCACACGTGGGTTGCAAAGGGTGATATTTGATCCTTCAGATGATCAAATTCCTCCGGATATTGTGAAATATTCCGTTTTGAACATAATACGGAATCACATATATCCGGATTTGAAGGCTGAATATCTGTATGAGGAGAATCCACTCACATTATGGTTAGCCCTCAAAAATAGATATGAACAGCAAAGAGCTGTTATCTTACCTGAGACTAATCATGAATGGGCACATCTTAGACTCCAAGATTTCAAATCTGTTGGAGAATATAACCGTGCCCTTAATACTATTTGCTCCAAATTGCGATTTTGTGAAAAGGAACCAACGAATCCGGACAAAATAGAGAAGACTCTCTCAACTATGCTCCCATCTGAGAGGGTCCTACAGCAGCAATGGCGTGCTGCAAATTACCAACCTTATTTTGATCTTATGCATACTATGCTTCAGGCAGAAAAACATGCTGAACTTCTTTTAAAGAACAAACAGCAACGTCCCATTGGGGCTACTCCACTTCCTGAAGTTCATGCTAATCAAAATAACAATAAGTTCAGTGATTCACACAATCACTCAAAGAACTTTAAAGGTAAACACAAACGCAACAAGAAGCAAAAACCAAGTGGATTCAAGAAAGGTAAAGGCAATTCTGGTAAGAGAATTGACAAAACTGAAATTTGTCAAAAATGTGGTTGCTACAACCATCCTACTAAGAAATGCCGCACCCCGAAGCATCTTGTGAACCTCTATCTCTAGTCTTTGGCTCAAAGCAAGAATGCTCAAGAGAAGAGATTTGAAGCACACTTCAATCTCACATCCAACAATGATGCAGTCGGATGTTTTCAAAAGTTTCTTCAAGAATTCAATGACACATGTGCTTCTACAAAGAAGGATGATCTCATGTGCACCGAGGACACACTTAAAGAATTTCATTCTCAAGACATGTTTGGAGATCTCAGTTAGACTTCTCGTTCCATAGCTAATAAGTACTATAGTGTTGTAATATAAATAATGTTGTCATCTATATTGTAAGCTTGTATGCTACAATCATATATCGAACATATTCGGTATTGTAACATAAAGTTTGTATGTATTCTATATATACTATTATAAGAATTTCGTTAAATTCTTCTTTATGTATATAGATTTTTGGAGTCGATCCAGTGGAGGAGGAATTATGCCTTGTGGACAGTGGTACCACAAACTCTATACTTAGGGACACAAAATATTTCCTAACTCTTACTCGGAGGAAAGAAAATGTTTTAACCATCGCTGGACGCGATGCAACAATAGTAGGCTCTGGTCGCGCCTCTATCACTCTCCCTATGGGTACACAATTGGAAATTGAGGATGTACTCTTGTATCCCGATTCAACACGTACCCTACTTAGTTATAGAGATATCCGTCAGAATGGTTTCCATGTTGAAACCCGAAATGACAACAAAGAGGAATATCTCCTCTTACCAAACACAACGGATATGGCAAACAAGTACTAGAAAAAATTCCATCTTTAAACTCCGGATTGTACTATACATACATCAAACCCGTTCAACATATTGCGTACAAAGTAATTTTCCAAAACACTAACACAGTCCAAACATGGCATGATCGCCTTGGTCACCTAGGCATTGGAATGATGAGGAAAATTATTAGCAATTCCATTGGTCATACATACCTCAAACCAAAATTTCCGGAATCCTCAGATTTTGTGTGCACTTCCTGTGCCACCGGAAAATTTATTTTAAGACCCTCTTATCTTAAAATCAGAGCTGAACCACTTAAATCCTTGAACGCATTCAAGGAGATATATGTGGTCCTATACAACTATTTTGTGTTCCGTTCAGATATTTCATGGTTCTCATTGACGCATCTACTAGATGGTCACATGTGTGTCTTTTATCCACATGAAACCATACATTTGCTAAGTTAATTGGTCAAATTATCCAATTACGAGCACATTATCCTGAATATCGAATTCAATCGATTCGAATGGACAATGCTGCTGAATTTTCATCTCATGCCTTCAATGACTTTTGTATGGCTCTTGGGATACAAGTTAAATAATCTGTTTCGTATGTCCATACACAAAATGGTTTAGCAGAATCTCTTATCAAGAGAATCAAGCTCATTGCAAGACCATTACTACAGAATTGCAACTTACCAACATCATGTTGGGGTCATGCAGTCTTACACGTTGCCGACTTAATCCAATTGCGTCCAACTGCTTATCATAGCACTTCCCCGCTACAATTAGTACGTGGAAATCCACCAGATATTTCCCATCTGCGAAAGTTCGGTTGCGCTACATACGTACCGATCTCACCACCGCAGCATACCTCAATGGGACCGCACAGGAAACTTGGGATCTATGTTGGGTATAAATCTCCGTCAATTATAAAAAAACCTTGAGCCCCTCACAGGGGACCTGTTTACGGCTCGGTACGCTGATTGCATATTCAATTAGTAACATTTCTCGACATTAGGGGAGATAACAAGTACCAAACTAAATGCCATGAAATTAATTGGAATGTACAAGGCATTCCTGCTTCAGACCCACATACCAGAGAGACTGAACTTCAAGTTCAGAAAATCATTCATTTGCAAAACATTGCAAATAATATGCCAGATGCATTTACTGATTATAAGGGTGTCACAAAGTCCTATAATCCTGCCAAAAATGTACCTGAAAGAATGGAGGTACCGCAAAATACCACTCAACTCCCAGTTCAAAATAAGAGGGGGAGAAGTACGGTACAAATGGCGGATACAGCTTCTAACAGGCGAGAAAAGAAACAAAAGAATGTAAATGCAGCTCAATCTCAAGTTGATAGACACCAAAGGATCCTTGAACCCAGATCAACAGTGCACTCAAATACTGATCCTGGTACATCGGAATACCCCGACTCAAATGTTTTGGGAAATAACATTAAGTCATCAGGGGTCCAAGAAATTTCCACTAACTATACTGATTCTGGAGAATCATACGATTGTAAGACTACAATTGTCGACATTTATTTCTCCACAACAATTGCAAATAACCTTCAAAATGATCCAGATCCCAAGACCATGGCAGAGTGCAAACAGCGCTCGGACTGGAATCAATGGAAGGAAGCAATTCAAGCGGAGTTAGCCTCGCTCAAGAAAATAAATGTATTCACCAATGTGATACATACACCTCCCAAAGTATTCCCTGTCAGTTTCAAATGGGTTTTTGTCCGCAAACGGAATGAAAACAATGAGGTGGTGAGATACAAAGCAAGGCTTACAGCACAAGGGTTCACGCAGAGACCCGGCATTGATTACAATGAAACCTATTCTCTAGTAATGAGCGGAATACCATTCCAATACTGAATCTCATTGGCAGTTAAAAATCATCTATCTTTTCAGTTGATGGATGTAGTGACTGCCTATCTTTATGGGTCGCTTGATTCGGAAATATATATGAAAGTCCCGATGGAATTTCAATTCCGAATCCAAACGCAAATCGCAATATGTATTGTGTAAAATTGAACAAGTCTTTATACGGCTTGAAATAGTCGGGTAGAATGTGTTACAACCGACTAAGTGAGTTCCTAACCAAAAAGGGATACTCTAACAATGATGATTGCCCATGCGTATTCATCAAAAGATCCTTAAACATGATTTTGTATTATATCTGTGTATGTTGATAATCTTAATATCATTGGTAACACACAAGATATAGATGAAGCACGTAATCATCTTATGACGGAATTTGAAATGAATGATTTGGGTAAAATCAAATTTTGCTTAGGTATACAACTTGAGCACCTTCATTCAGGCATCCTAGAGCATCAATCAGCCTATGTCCACGAAATATTGGAGAAATTCAATATGGACAAAGCATATCCATCGAAAATCTCCATGGTTGTTCAATCTCTAGACAGGGACAAAGATCCATTTAGACCCCGAGATGACAATGAAGAGCTATTGGGACCCGAGGTTCCATATCTCAGTGTCATCGGAGCGCTTATGTACCTTGCAAATTGCACCCGGCCGGATACTGCATTTGCGGTAAATCAACTTGCTAGATATAGCGCTGCTCCAACCAAAAGACATTGGGTAGGAGTGAAGTATATCCTTAGATATCTTCATTGCACTAAAGATCTCGGTTTATTCTTCCAGAAGAATAACAATGTGGATTTAATAGGATATACAGATGCTGGCTATTTATCAGATCCCCATAATGCCAGATCTCAAACGGGCTTTGTATTTTTACACGGTGGAACAGCCATCTCTTGGAAGTCTTCGAAACAGACTCTAGTGGCTACATCCACTAATCATTCTGAAATAATTTCATTATATGAAGCATCACGTGAATGTGTATGGCTTCGCAGAATGATTAACCACATACAACAATCATGTGGTATAGATGCTATTGCATCACCTACCATTATCTACGAAGATAATGTTGCTCGCGTTGTTCAAATGCAAACAGGTTACATAAAGAGCAATATCACAAAACATATTGCACCTAAAGTATTTTACCCACATGAATTGCAAGAGAGTGGGGAAATAAATGTTCTGCAAACTAAGTCTTGTGATAATCTCGCAGACTTATTCACCAAGTCATTACCAACCTCCAAATTCCAAAAATGTGTTCATGGAATTGGTATGCGAAGACTACGTGATTTGTAGATGTCAGGGGGAGAAATCTCCTAAGACTTAACCCGTTCAAATATAAATATTGTACTCATTTTCCTTTATGAGTTTTCCCTCTAAGGTTTCTCATCAAGGTTTTTAATGAGGCAATATGACAACGTAATCATAAATATATCTCTATTTTCCCACTTGGGTTTTTAAAGAGATATAATCAAATATATGCCATATCATTTTTCTCCTTAAATTTTCCCACCGGGTTTTAAAGGAGTTTTTCATGGCATATCTACTCTATCAGTTCTCCTCATATTTTTCCCTACAGGGTTTTGGAGGAGTTATTCCAAGATGATGAATCAAGGTGATCATGTGTAGGATCAAGGATACCGACTAGAGGGGGGGTGAATAGGAGGTTTTTAAACTTTTCTTGTTTACTTGATTAATTCTGCACAATTTAAATGACAATGATGTAAAGCAATTAATCCTATGCAATTCTAGTCAACAATTTAGCTCTAAACAAATAAGTGATCTCAATAAAGCAAAAGAACAAGAGCTAAAGAGACAAGTGACACAACCGATGTTTTTACCGTGGTATTCGGAAACTTGCCGGTTTCCCCTAGTCCACATTGAGGTAAGCCCGGACGTATCGGACCGGCTCCACGAATTGAGCCAAGCACCTCGATCACTAGTGTAGCTCTTCCCCACTCCGGGTAGGCGAGCTCTAACCTTCACAATTTGCCGGGTCTTCTCACAATCTTCTTGAGAAGATCACCGAGGCAACTTCCACCGGATCGTCCAAGTGCCGGCAAGCACTAAGAGTAATAAATCCCGGTGTTCACTTGAATGCAACTCTAGTGCCAAATGGATTTGCAAATGAAATCTAGCACTAAATGCTCAACCACCTCACTTTGATGTGCAAGGAGAGAATTGAGGTGAAATGAATGCACTTGGGCTTAAGAAATATGCAATGAGTCTCTAACCTTAGCCCTTGAGCAGTGGTGGGGGTATTTATAGCCTCCACCAACCAAAACTAGCCGTTTGACCCAGTTTCCAGAAAATTTTCTGGTCGAGCGGAACTACCGCTCCCAAAGACCGGTACTACCGCTACCAAATCTTCGCGCCAGAACGGCTATGTCAGACGTCTGCAGTGACCGTTGGATTCGGCGGCGCGGTACTACCGCCGTTGATATTTGCGGTACTACCGCTACCCGGTAGTTCCGCAAAGTCGGCGCGGTACTACCGCTACCAGCCAAACTCCAAAGGGTCCCAGACTTGGCGCTCTCTGGAAAAATGCATCTGCTTTGAAGTCGGATCTTCCGGACTCCGGAAGTACCGCTCTGAGTGGCGGAACTACCGCATGCAGCGGTAGTTCCGGCGTTGAAATAGCCGGTACTTCCGCTGCAGAGAAATCCAGGCTTCATCCGGAGGGCGCTCTCTGGAAAAATTGATCCGCTCTCCCTCCGGATCTTTCGGGGTCCGGAAGTACCGCTTTAGGATGCGGTACTACCGCTCGCAGCGGTAGTACCGGCGTTCAAGCAGCCGGTACTTCCGTTCCCGCAAGACTTTGGAATGAGCCAAGGGTGCTCTCTGGAAATATTGATCCGCTCCTAAACCGGATCTTCCGCTGGCCGGTACTACCGCATTTTGGTTGCGGAACTTCCGCTTTCCGGTAGTTCCGACGTTCAAAACTGCGGTACTACCGCTCTTCCAGACAGAGCACAGATTTCTTTTGAAAACTAGATTTCTTTAAAGGATGCAACTTTTAAGACAAAACCATTTGGCACATGAGATAAGTATTCAAGCTACTTAGCCAAGATCCCTCTTGATGGTACGATCATCTATCCTATAATCCGGTCTTCCACCATTCACCTAAGACCGGTAAAATTCAAAAAGGGGTCCTATTCTAAGTATACCTTTGTCTTGAGCCAATTTGATTTTCACGCGTGTCCTTTGGCTTGTATCTTGTCGCTCATGTGTGTGGACTATCCTTTCGCATACTCATTAAAACACGTTAGTCCCATATTCCATATTCTCTTAATTTCATTAATTACCAAAATCCTTTTTAGGGGTCTAGATGCTTTCAATCTCCCCCTTTTTGGTAATTGATGACAACCCAAATTTTGAGAGATGAAAGATTTGAATATATCAAATTGTTAGACAACAAATTGTATATTCTATGTGAATTTTAAATGAGAGAGTAGTTCTTATGCAATAAGATTTATTTAGATAAAAAGAACTATTTTCATTTTAGAGTCCAAGAGGGAATATGACTCCCCCTAAACATGTGCATAGATAAAGATTACGACATTTTATACAAGATGCACAAGACAAGGTTATTCAATGAGAGATAGACAACTAAGTAATATCATCAACTCATGATCATAAGGTTCATTACATCCAAGCACTAAACATAAGTTCATTACAACCATGATCATAAGGTTCATTACATCCAAGCACCAAACATAAGTTCATTACAACCATAGTAGATAAGCCCATAGGTCCAAATACCAAATATTCTCCCCCTTTGGCATCAAGTACCAAAAAAAAGATCAATTCTGAGAGGGCTGCGGAGGATCATGAGCAGTTTTACGGCGACGACCATAGCGACGAGGCGAGGGTGAGCGCTCAAGATCTGCAACCCGACCATTTAACAAGGTCAAACTGCTGTCAATGGAGTCGAGACGCTCATCCACCCTATCCATCCTAGAGTTGAGAGTAGAGAAGCCCTCAATCATAGCTGAAGGGTGGGCTGGCCAGGCTCCTGAGACTGAGTGGCTTCTCCGCCTGCTGCTGCTGCAGATGATGAGCCTGCGCCTGGAGCTGTCGTCTGTCTAGCGCGAAAAGTAGTGGGAATGGGAGGCTCTGCTCTTGGCTTGTATGGCTTATGCACACCACCGCGACCTCCACGATAGAGAAACTTAGAGTCAATCAAGGCCATGATATAGGGTGCATAGTTAATGCGCTTGAAGCGATCATTTTTGGAGGCAACTATCTCCCTCATGATTACATCCACTACATCAAACTTCTCCCCCTTCATAATATAGTCTAGGATATTCCATACATGTCCTCGAATGGCATCATAGTTACCACCTTTTGGAAGAATGGTATGATTGATGATGCGATTGATCAAGCTGGGAATGGGTTTAAGTCCAACATTCTTGCCAAGCGTGAATTTTTCTGCAGTGTTGTAGAAAGGATATATGGCATCCAGATTGAGATTTAGAGCAGGTTTGTCATATACCTTCTCATAAGCACTTAGTTCTGCCCTTAAGACAAGCTCAAAGTCATGCTTGGTGGCCTCATATCTGGTACATACTGTCATCCAAGTCATGTTCTGAAGGTCGGGAGAGATATGCACTGTAGCATAAAACTGCCGGATGAAGGTCTCATTGTAGTCACGTCCAAGTGCTACAAGCTGATTGAGACCGACTGTCTGGAATAACCGGAAAGTGCCATCGTACTTGTCAATACCATCAATATGATCCCAGTCGATGAATTTATGATCTGCAAACTGGCGATCTGGTCCATACATCTCATCAAATATCTTCTCCTGGAACTTGGTATGGAATTGTGGATTGATTGAGTTTGATGGAAGATCATACTGGTTGGTATGACGCAGGCGAGCATACTCATCAGGCGAAATCTTCTTCAGATTGATTTCAAGACACTCCCTTCCAGCTATATCTTCTTCAGATGATTCCATGGGAGAGCTTGGAGGAATAGGATGCTAAGACTCTGTTTCAGATCCGGAGTCAGACTCAGGGGCTGGCGCAGGCCTCTTCCCTCTGTCCTGGGCTGCCTTTTGAGTCACCTCGGGGGATGGAAGAGCACAAGGGCTTGAGGAACTCCCTGAGGCATAGGACTTTTTGGAAGCCGCTCTTGTTCTAGGCATCTAGGCACAAGAAGAATGGATTATGAGATAGAGGGAATATGGCCAAATTAGATTCAAAAGGAAATAAATTGAATTTGCCAAAATGTCAGTTAAAACGGTAGTACCGCCGTTCTGGGCGGTAGTACCGCTCAGCGGTAGTACCGCAACCGTCGAGCGGTAGTTCCGCTTTCTGGCTAATTCTAGGGTTTTTGGAAATGTGAATGAATCTTTGGTATTTTCTTGGAGTGAATCCATGGAATGGGTTTGTATATACCCCTGAACACCAAATATACTCAATTTCCCTAAAAATAGTTGGCAAAATCAACTATATTTCGATTTAACCTTAAGCATGACCTAGGGTTCAAAAAGAAGAGGATTAAAAGAGGTTTTGATCCGAAATACCTTGAGGATCGAAGGAGTTGAACCCTGGGAAATTGATTTGCGTTGAGGAAACGAAGAAATCACCACTGGATCCGACGATTTTGCGGTGCGGTTTGGGTGGTTCTTTGTGGGAGAGAGAGAGAAAGGAGAGGAGAGGTACGGGCTCGGGCGGGAGTAGGGAGGAAGTACCGGAGTGGAGTGGGGGACAACAGAGGAGAACCCTCGGGCGTGGGCAGTTGCTCCCCCTTAAATGCAAGTCCGGTAGTACCGCGGATGCGGCCGGTAGTACCGCCAAGCGGTAGTACCGCTTCCTCGGACGGAAGTACCGCAGAAGGCAGCGGTAGTTCCGCATTTTCTGAGACTTCACAGAATTTAAACTTTAGGACTATAGATGCAAATGATCCCTAGAATTTGCATTCGACTAAAGTCCTTAAGGATCATTATGCATTAAACAGAACAAAATAATATAATCAAATACTTTTGCATTTTACCTTTTATAAATCAAAATCCTTTGCATAAAGACATAATTTCAAACAACCTTTCAAGCTTCCTCTAAGAGCATGCATTTAAATTTACCATAAATTTATGCAACATTTGAGTAATCCAAGACATTTAATTCACTCCTAAGCTTGCAAAAATGATTCTCATCTAATGGCTTGGTGAATATATCCGCTAATTGGTCTTCGGTCCGGATGTGGCTAATGCAAATATCTCCCTTACCAACATGGTCCCTCAAGAAGTGGTGGCGTACATCTATGTGCTTAGTTCTTGAGTGTTGGACTGGGTTATTGGATATTTTCACGGCACTTTCATTGTCACACAATAAAGGCACTTTATCGAAGCTTATTCCATAATCCAACAATGTTTGCCTCATCCATAATAATTGAGCACAACAACTCCCGGCGGAAATATATTCGGCTTCAGCGGTTGAGAGTGCTACGGAGTTTTGTTTCTTTGAGGACCAAGACACTAAGGATCTACCTAGAAATTGACAACTTCCCGAGGTGCTTTTTCTATCCACTTTGCAACCCGCATAATTGGAATCTGAATATCCAATTAGATCGAATTTAGCACCTTTAGGATACCAAAGTCCTATGTTTGGGGAATGTTTCAAATATCTCAAGATCCTTTTTACGGCTTTTAAATGACACTCTTTTGGTGAAGCTTGAAAGCGAGCACACATGCATACACTAAACATGATATCGGGCCTAGATGCGGTAAGATAAAGCAAACTACCAATCATGGATCTATAAAGTTTTGAATCTACCGACTTACCTCCTTCGTCAAGGTCTAGATGCCCGTTGGTTGCCATTGGTGTCTTGATGGGCTTTGCATCTTTCATGCCAAACTTTTCGAAAAGATCTTTAATGTACTTTGTTTGGCTTATGAATGTCCCATCTTTACGTTGCTTGATTTGAAGTCCAAGAAAATAGCTTAATTCTCCTATCATGGACATCTCAAACTCCCTAGACATCATATCACCAAATTCTTCACAAAAATCTTGGTTAGTAGAACCAAATATAATGTCATCAACATAAATTTGGCATACAAAGAAATCACCACCAATGACTTTTGTGAATAGCGTTGTATCTACCTTACCAATTTTAAATCCCTTTGAAACAAGGAAATTTCTAAGTCGTTCATACCAAGCTCTAGGAGCTTGTTTTAAACCATACAATGCCTTTGCAAGTTTATAAACATGATTAGGACATTTAGGATCTTCGAACCCCGGAGGTTGTTCAACAAATACAAGTTCGGAGATTGTTCCATTTAAGAAAGCACTTTTAACATCCATTTGAAATAATTTAATATCAAAGCTAGATGCAAAAGCAAGCAAGATTCTAATTGACTCAAGTCTAGCAACGGGTGCAAATGTTTCATCATAGTCTAAACCTTCGGCTTGAGTATAGCCTTGAGCTACTAACCTTGCCTTGTTTCTTACCACAATGCCATTTTCGTCTTGTTTGTTTCGGAAGACCCATTTGGTGTCAATCACATTGTGCTCTTCGGGTCTTTCCACCAAGGTCCATACTTCATTTTGAGCGAAGTTGTTTAATTCTTCATGCATGGCATTTACCCAATCCGGATCATCTAGAGCCTCATCTACAAGTTTAGGCTCAAGAGAAGAAACAAAAGAGTAATGTTCACAAAATGAAGCTACTCTAGAGCAAGTTTGAACACCCTTACTCACATCACCCAATATTTGATCTATTGGATGATCCTTGGCAATCGCATTGTGAATCTTGAAATTGTTTTGTTGTTGATCTTTTTGTTCGTCTTCAACAACTTGAACATTGCTTGGGGTATATGAAGTAGGTGGCTCTACTTGTCTTGATGAGCTTGGTGAAGATGGATCTTCCTTTGGCTTGATGTCTCTAATTTGCATGTTTTCCATAGCTTTTCGTAATCCTTCATCACCTACATCATCCAAATTTTCTTGCTCCTCTTGAGAGCCATTAGTTTCATCGAATTGTACATCACATGATTCTTCAACTAATCCCGAATTTTTATTAAAGATCCTATAGGCTTTACTATTTGAGGAATACCCTAAAAGGAAGCATTCATCACAACGACTTTGAAATTTTGAGAGCCGAACACCTTTTCTTAGAATATAGCATTTGCAACTAAATACTCTAAAGTAAGAGATGTTCGGTCTCCTTCCAATAAGTAGTTCATAGGAAGTCTTTTTCAGAAGTCGATGTAAGTAAAGGCGATTTATGGCATGACAAGCGGTGTTAATAGCTTCCGCCCAAAACTTGTCGGAAGTATTATACTCATCAAGCATTGTCCTAACCATTTCAATCAATGTTCGATTTTTCCTCTCTACAACTCCATTTTGCTCCGGAGTGTAGGTTGTGGAAAGTTCGTGCTTTATTCCAAGATCATCACAAAAGTCTTCAACTTTTGTATTTTTGAACTCGGAACCATTGTCACTCCTAATTTTCTTTATTTTAAAATCAAATTCATTTTGGGCTCTTTTTGAAAAACTTTTGAAAATCCCGGAGGTTTCACTTTTGTCATTTAGGAAGAAGACCCATGTGTATCTAGAGTGATCATCCACAATGACTAAACAATAGTTATTTCCTCCGATGCTCTTATAGGTTGTTGGCCCAAACAAATCCATGTGTAAGAGCTCCAATGGTCTAGAGGTTGACATGATACTTTTGGAAGGGTGAGAACTAGCGACTTGTTTTCCGGCTTGACAAGCACTACAAAGTCGATTTTTCTCAAACTTCACATCTTTCAAGTCAATCACTAGATCATGTTTGAAAAGCTTTTTAAGTTGAACCATACCCACATGACCTAGTCTCCTATGCCAAAGCCAACCCAAAGAAGTTTTTGCAATTAAACAAGTTTTTAAGCATGCATCATTTGAAGTGAAATCTACCAAATAGAGATTCCCAAATCTAAAGCCTTTAAAGACTAGTTCATTATTATTGTCTTTTGAGATTACAACATTTTCTTTTGAGAATGAGCATGTTAAGCCTAGATCACATAATTGAGCAACAGATAGCAAGTTAAAATTTAATGTTTCGACTAGTGATACATTAGAAATTGAAAGGTCGTTAGAGATAGCGATTTTACCCAATCCCAATACCTTTCCTTTGCTATTGTCTCCAAAGGTGATTTTGTCATTGCTTCCACTCTCAAAGGTGGTGAACATCTTCCGGTCTCCGGTCATGTGTTGAGTGCAACCACTATCCAACACCCAATGCCTTCCGCCGGTTTTATAGTTCACCTACAAAAGAAAATCAAGTTCTTTTAGGTACCCAAATTTGTTTGGGTCCTTAGAGGTTAGTAACCAAGGTTTTGGGCACCCAAATGGATTTCCTTTTAGCACCCAAAATCGAGGTGCCAATAAAATGAGCAATTACATTTCCATTTTTAGATTTTTTAAGCATGTAACAAGAATTATACAAGCCAATGGAATGCATACTATTTCTAGAACAATCATTTACCATATGTCCTACATTCCGGCATTTTGTACAATACTTACCATTCTCATTTACAAACCTTGGAGGTTTGGATATCGGTTTCTTACCTTTCTTGGGAGTGTATCCAAGTCCTTACTTATTAAAAGAGCATCTTTGGGTATTTAACAATTTATCAAGGGTGTCTTTTCCCTTGTATGCTCTTTCCAAACTTTTATTCAATTTTAGAACTTGTTCTTTTAAATTTTGGTTTTCATCTACTAGCATATCATCATGAACATGAGACAAAGCATTAGATGGATCAATCTTAGAAGAACATGGCATAGAAAGTAAGTCATCACGAGAGGTAGACATGCTAGATGTTACTTTCTCTACACTAGGCATCTCATTCAAAATATTGCAAGATATGTCAATACTCATACTAGACTTATTTGTATGCAAGTCATGAGCTTCCTTTAGCTCCTCATAGGTTTTTTGAAGAGCTATGTGCTCCCTTTTCAAAACCTTGAATTTTGACTTTTCTTTTCCAAGAAATTCATTTAGTTCTACTAACATGTCCATCAAATCATCATAGGAGGGTTCATCGTCATCTAGAGTTTTTACCTTCTCCCCTTTTGCCATAAGACATGTGGGAGTGGAGAATAGCGATGGAGCTTCCTTGATGGCGATGCCGACAAGTCCCTTCTTCTTGGGAGACTCATCCTCACTAGAGTCGGAGTCGGAGTATTCCTCATTGGAATCCCACTCACCAATGTGGGCTTCATTTTTGCCGTCTTTGTGGAGCTTCTTGAAAAGCTTCTTCTTGCCATGATAGCCTTTCTTCTTGGATGACTTCTCCTTGTCATCCTTCTTTGTAGGACATTGTGAAGCTATATGCCCCTTCTCATCGCACTCATAGCAACGGATGTTGCTATACTTGTTTTTGTTGGAGGATGATTGCCACTTCTTTCCTTTATCATAGCCTCCTCCTCGATTTGAGCGTCTTCTCATGAACTTGTTCATCCTTCTCACAAGGAGGGCAAGTTCTTCTTCGGAGTCTTCTTCTTCATCTTCGGACTCTTCACTTGCCACCGCCTTTGCCTTGAAGGCGGTGATCTTCTTCCCTTTGGAGGTGGATTGCTCCAAAAGTTCCTCCTTGTCCTTCTTGTACAACTCATTGGTAATTAGATTACCCAAGAGTTGTGTTGGCGTCATTCTTGCCAATTCCGGTGAGTTGAGGAAGAGAGTTACCAACATCTCGTACTTCTCCGGTAGAGCCCTAAGCATCTTTCTCACAACATCAAGATCCGAGAGGTTAGTGCCAAGGCCTTTGAGCTCATTCACAATGTTGTTGAGCCGTGTGTACATCTCATTGATGTCCTCATGGGGCAACATTATGAATGTCTCATATTTAATCCTAAGCCGATGCAATTTTGCCTCCTTAACCGTGGATGTCCCTTCGTGTATTTCCGAAAGGGTATTCCAAATAGCGTGAGCCGTCTCAAGATTGCTCACTCTATTGAATTCATCCGCGTTTAAGGCCCCAAAAAGAGCATTCATGGCTTGGGCATCTAAATGAGTGTTACGCCCATCTTGTTCCGTTGGGTTGTCGGGATCAAGTGGCATGACGTAACCATCATTTACGATTTTCCAAATATTAGGACTCATGGCCTTTAAATAAATTGACATTCTAATCTTTCAATAAGCATAATTTGAGCCATCAAATAGAGGTGCCTTTCCTACCGAAATCCCCTCACTAGCCATCCTTTTCTCTCTAGACGGTTGAGTCTAAAAGTGAGAGACCAAGCTCTGATACCACTTGTAGGATCAAGGATACCGACTAGAGGGGGGGTGAATAGGAGGTTTTTAAACTTTTCTTGTTTACTTGATTAATTCTGCACAATTTAAATGACAATGATGTAAAGCAATTAATCCTATGCAATTCTAATCAACAATTTAGCTCTAAACAAATAAGTGATCTCAATAAAGCAAAAGAACAAGAGCTAAAGAGACAAGGGACACAACCGATGTTTTTACCGTGGTATTCGGAAACTTGCCGGTTTCCCCTAGTCCACGTTGAGGTAAGCCCGGACGTATCGGACCGGCTCCACGAATTGAGCCAAGCACCTCGATCACTAGTGTAGCTCTTCCCCACTCCGGGTAGGCGAGCTCCAACCTTCACAATTTGCCGGGTCTTCTCACAATCTTCTTGAGAAGATCACCGAGGCAACTTCCACCGGATCGTCCAAGTGCCGGCAAGCACTAAGAGTAATAAATCCCGGTGTTCACTTGAATGCAACTCTAGTGCCAAATGGATTTGCAAATGAAATCTAGCACTAAATGCTCAACCACCTCACTTTGATGTGCAAGGAGAGAATTGAGGTGAAATGAATGCACTTGGGCTTAAGAAATACGCAATGAGTCTCTAACCTTAGCCCTTGAGCAGTGGTGGGGGTATTTATAGCCTCCACCAACCAAAACTAGCCGTTTGACCCAGTTTCCAGAAAATTTTCTGGTCGAGCGGAACTACCGCTCCCAAAGACCGGTACTACCGCTACCAAATCTTCGCGCCAGAACTGCTATGTCAGACGTCTGCAGTGACCGTTGGATTCGGCGGCGCGGTACTACCGCCGTTGATATTTGCGGTACTACCGCTACCCGGTAGTTCCGCAAAGTCGGCGCGGTACTACCGCTACCAGCCAAACTCCAAAGGGTCCCAGACTTGGCGCTCTCTGGAAAAATGCATCCGCTTTGAAGTCGGATCTTCCGGACTCCGGAAGTACCGCTCTGAGTGGCGGAACTACCGCATGCAGCGGTAGTTCCGGCGTTGAAATAGCCGGTACTTCTGCTCCAGAGAAATCCAGGCTTCATCCGGAGGGCGCTCTCTGGAAAAATTGATCCGCTCTCCCTCCGGATCTTCCGGGGTCCGGAAGTACCGCTTTAGGATGCGGTACTACCGCTCGCAGCGGTAGTACCGGCGTTCAAGCAGCCGGTACTTCCGTTCCCGCAAGACTTTGGAATGAGCCAAGGGTGCTCTCTGGAAATATTGATCCGCTCCTAAACCGGATCTTCCGCTGGCCGGTACTACCGCATTTTGGTTGCGGAACTTCCGCTTTCCGGTAGTTCCGACGTTCAAAACTGCGGTACTACCGCTCTTCCAGACAGAGCACAGATTTCTTTTGAAAACTAGATTTCTTTAAAGGATGCAACTTTTAAGACAAAACCATTTGGCACATGAGATAAGTATTCAAGCTACTTAGCCAAGATCCCTCTTGATGGTACGATCATCTATCCTATAATCCAGTCTTCCACCATTCACCTAAGACCGGTAAAATTCAAAAAGGGGTCCTATTCTAAGTATACCTTTGTCTTGAGCCAATTTGATTTTCACGCGTGTCCTTTGGCTTGTATCTTGTCGCTCATGTGTGTGGACTATCCTTTCGCATACTCATTAAAACACGTTAGTCCCATATTCCATATTCTCTTAATTTCATTAATTACCAAAATCCTTTTTAGGGGTCTAGATGCTTTCATCATGTGAATACACATTGGTCAAGGGGGAGTGTTAAACACCAGTTACAAAAACTGCCCAATGTACAGTTATATCAAAATGGACATATGTCTTTCCATAAAGGCACCTTTTCTACCACCCATTCATCAACTATATATTGTTGTTGTACAGATTCAGAAAGTAGTAGAAAGAAGCAATCTTTTCTGTCAACCACTTGTCTCAAACTCTTGCAAAATGCTCATGCTGTGCAGGGTTCAGTCGGGTGTGAGCAGCTCAGGTTAGGCGCACTAGTTAGCTTTGTCGAACCGTAAGAGCACAGTGTCGACTGGAACTGTTTTTCTTCTCATCCGAGCAAAGAGGGAAATACAGAGAGAGAGAGAGATGGCAACGATAACGTAGTGGTGGAATAGTGAAGATGATGTGTGCACGGTGTGTTCCCGGGAATCACAAATACATTTTATGTGGTATGCGAAGATCGTGGTGGTCGAAAAAGGTAGAGCAAGGGCGACAGTCAAGGAAAGGGGAAAACTCACCGATGGTAAGCTACGACTTAACCGGTAGGTGCGTGAGGACAATGTGGATATGGGGAGTCCTTCTGTGGTGATGGCTTAGTCTGAGGTGCAATAGGGAAGGCTGGTGGCATTGACAGCTATGTTGGTGAAGTGAAGCTCGGTGGAGACTATGCACAGCAGACACGGTGGTCGATGGAGGTGGGACTAGGCAATGGTGTGCTGAGGTGCACCTCATGATGTAGACAGTGTGGGAAGTGGGCAATGGAGGTGGTGGATTGGTGGTGACGACGACGTGGTTGACAATACGACAAACGACTCTGGCGATGTCTCGGCACGGAAAAGGTGCCGTTAGAACCGTAATGAAGTGAGGGAGATGACGGCACAACTAATTTTAGAAGAAGACTGATGACAGGAGCAGATTTGGGCAGATTACCCAGATGGCCAAAGAAATAAGGTGGTGCTCTCACCGGATTTGGAGGTGATGCCGGTGCTAGCAGCTACAGTGAGGGGTCCAAGGTGATTACGGAAAGAAGTGGGAGACGCTAGTTGCTGGTGGTCGTTTTAGAGGCACTCGAAGGTAGTGGCGCATAGCGCATGATGACGGCAGAGGAGGCATGTGGGCGTCGGTGTGGATGAGCACACACATCTCATGGGTGAGCTAGCATGCGGTCATGTGGAAGACACCGTGCGGAGTTATGGCAGCATTGGTGTATGAGCGATGATGCTGCGGTGGTGGTGCATGGGCTGGCGAGGTGAAGCATCTGCGACGTCACGCTGATCGGGCGAGCAGGGCGACTCGGTCCGAGTGCTAGGTGGTGCAGTGTGGGAGTCGGGCCAAAGCGCAATGGGCTAGAGCAGGCGCTGGGCTAGCCGAAGGAAAGGAAAGAAGAAAAATAAAAAGAGGAGGGGTGCAGCCTAGGGAGAAGGAGAAAGAAAGAAAGAAAGAAGGGAAAAAAGGCTGTTGGTTGGGCTTAGTAACGTCCAAAGAGAGAGAAGAGAATTTGAGGAATTTACATAATTTTTCAGGATTTTGAGAGAAAGAAGATAGCATTTTCAGTACATGAAAAATACAAGGAACTCCGAAAAACCATAACAAATAACTCGAGAGATTTAGTGAAAAAATTTTATGCAATTTTGGAACTTTTTGAGCTATCACACATTACGTGATTATGTAATCGTTCTCGCTTTTTATTTATGTTAATTGGTTATTGGATTACTCGCTGACACTAGTTTTTCAACCGGTGATTTATGTATATACGTGCAAGATTCGAATTAATATCTGCAGTTGGTGTATATTGTTAACGATCGATCTGTGAAGCCAGCCATGTATTCCAAGATATTTGTTGCGCTGTAGTTTGCAACACGAGTGAGACGCGCCGCGATGGTCCTGCATGCATGCAAGTTGCAACCCCGAGCCGTTCCTCGATTGATTAGGAAGCTCGTCGTGGTCAGGTGCCCCTGTAGCCATCAAGCAAGATAAGTATGTTTAGAACCAGGAGGACGGCAGCGATCGCGATTATTGGCTTAACCTCGTGCACGAATTAGGTTCTTGTTCTTTTCTCAGGAGAGTCAGCTCAGGAAAGAAATTTCTTTCATGTACATTTTCCTCTAGTGGCGGGCAGCATGTAATGATCGACTGATTAGGTCGTCAAATTATACTGGCCGGAGAGAGTAATGCATGTGCACCACTGACAAAAGCCAATACAGTAGCAAGCAAAAAGGAAAGAGGATTGGTGGACGTTGGGGTCAGGTGGTCCTGAATCATGGCCTAATCATGATTCATGCATGACGCATGTGTCTATGCATATATCTTTTGGTTAATTATTTTCAGGTAAGTGGCAGTGGTGTAGTATACTAATGTAGCATTTATATTTCCCTGGAAGCTGGCACATGCGACGACTAATTTATCCTGCGTGTGTACTGTTGTATCCAAGACTACTGTACATTACCCGACAAATCTAGTACACCGCCGGAGCCAATCATATACATAAGGTCAGTTTGAGTGGAGGTTTTATGGAGTTTCATAAGCATTAAATACGCTGATATGACACTGTATTGATGAAGAGAGATGGTAAAAGTTTTATGGATGCACTATTTCCAAAATATAGGTGTGTTGGAAACTAGGACATGAAATCTCCACTGAGACTGGCCTAATAGAACACCTGATCGTGTCATACTACGCCGATCGAGCAACTTTCGTTGCGATATAACTATAAGAATTTACGTTATTTGTGATGAACTTAAGTGACGATAACATCAAACAGCAAAGTTTCATGTCGACTTGCATGTGTAGTATTCCGAAAAAATAGCCCAATCAATCCTACCGGATACAAAGCTCGGGGGAACGCCGCGCCCTCCGCCCCGCCACGTCGCCCACGCGCGCGCCCCGGCCGGCGCGTGGCGCGGAATTTCGGTACGGCCGGCCGAGGCAGTTTCCCTGTGCTTTCCGAAAATTACGTAGAGGTCCTTTTTCCTCGCGAACAGGTCCCTGCCAATTTTTTTACCCCTCCACTTTGCAGGATAGCGCCCCGCGTTTTCCTAAATTACGTACGGGTCCTCGTTTATTTACGTACAGGTCCTCAATTTTTTACGGAAAACACCTTTAACTTTTCCGAAAATACACATTTGCCCTCGATTTTTTTTATAACACTCCTCACGAATTATCGCCTCTTTTACTTCGGTACACACGGTGGCTGGCGCGGCGTGGCGCCGTTTTCCTAAATTACGTACGGGTCCTCGTTTATTTACGTACAGGCCCGTTTATTTACGTACATGTCCTCAATTTTTTACGGAAAACACCTTTAACTTTTTCGAAAATACACATTTGCCCTCGATTTTTTTATAAAACTCCTCACGAATTATCGCCTCTTTTATTTCGGTACACACGGTGGCTAGCGCGGCGTGGCGCCGCGCCTATGAGGCTAGTTAATGTTATCGACGGACCACCACACCCCACGATCGTTTTCATGCATTTTCTTTTAGTCTCGCGGCTTCTCGACGCTTCTTAGTTTTGGCTATAGGTACGTAGGTGCGGGCAGATACGATACATGTACGCGTCCCTCGGATCTATGCGTCTCTGTATACGCATACGTACAGACAGATTTGATGTTATCATGCATGATTAGTGCTTTCAAGGGATGCATACAAGTATATATAGCTGGCTAGCCGTAATGGATTCCGGGGACCATGCATACATTTCGATCGACATGAGTGCTCCCTCCCGTGTCATGCCGGTCGACGCTAACGGCTTCCATGTGCGAGATTTATTTCGTAATGCGAATTGCGATACAGGCTGCGTGCGGCAGGCCTGGTTGCTCCCGTGCCGTCGTGCACCGAGGCCGACGTGCCGCGCCGCCGCGCGATCGAGCTCTATCACACGAGAAATGTAAGACGAGACCGGCCTCGGTCGAGCTGGATGCGACGCATGCTGCAGGCTTCTGAGCGAGTCCTTGCCGATGGGCTGCAAAATTGTAGGTGCGATGTGCGTACGATGCCGGCGACGCGGATGGTACGGTGGTATGGGCCTGCTGTCGGTCTCCTCTAGTAGGAACAAGTTCATCCAAGATCCAATTTTTATTTCTCATCTATAAAACTAGTTAAAACCTGTTAGCCAAAACCATCAAAGACAAGTAGGAAAGACTTTGCTTCGATTTTCAACGTTCGATATCTGGTTCTAACCAATCATCAGCTATTACACCCCGCGGAATGCCCGCGCGGAGGGCCTGCCCACGTCGCCCCTGCGCTCCGTCCGGCCGGCGCGTGGCAAAGGAATCTCGGTACGGTCGGGTGAGCAATTTTGCGAAAAAGTCCCTGCGCTTTCTCGAAATTACGTTGAGGTCCTTGTTCTCACAAAAAGGTCCCTGCCAGTTTTTTAAACCCCTCCACTTTGCAGGATACCCCGCGGTTTCCTAAATTACGTACGGGTCCTCATTTATTACGTACAGGTCCTCAGCTTTTTTACAAAAAAGACCTTTAGCTTCGTTTATATTACGTACAGGTCCTCGGTTATCGCGAAAAGGTCCTTGCCAGTTTTTTAAGCCCCTCCAGTTTGCAGGATAGCGCCCCGCGTTTTTTCTAAATTACACACGAGTCCTCGTTTGTTTACGTACAGGTCCTCGACTTTTTACGAAAAAGACATTTAACTTTTTCGGAAATACGCACGTGCCCTCGATTTTTTTTAGAAAACTCCTCACGAATTATCGCCTCTTTTGCTTCGATACACACGGTGGCTGGCGCGATGTCGCGCCGCGCCTATGAGGCTAGTTTTGTAAATAAGAGGTGAAAATTAGACGAAGCAAGAAGTACAGCTCTTCCATCGTCCTTTTCTCCTCTAGTGTATGCTGGGTGAGTGGGTGGCACGCTGGCCGCTGCAGCAGGGAAGGGGTTTCGCGACACTCGCCATAACTGCTGCTGCCTGCGTACGCTACGTACGTCTCTGGGAATCCGAGCAAGTTGTGCAACGCAGTGCTCCGCGAAAGTCAACGGGACCGATTAAACTGGTAATTTCTCGGGGGCTCAGCCGCGCCCCGTTCGTCCGGGCCCCCGGGGATAAACACCAAATACGCCCTGTATCGCGCAGGACGGCCCCAACGGCTACAGCCCACGTTGAAAAATCATGGAACAGTTAGTACGCTGGGCTTCCAAACCGCCGACGTTCTCCTCCCGCCTTCCATTCTGCGTGGGCCGCGGCCTTCCACTCCCGCGCTCCCTTCCGGCCCGGCAGTCATCACTCACCGAGCTGTCCCCCCGGCCGGCAGCGCCCGACCACAACGCGACGCCCGGCCCAACTCCGTTCCCACCCGAATTGGTCTGTGTTCTAGACGGCTTCGATCTTTTAATTTTTAGAAATCGGAAGTGATTTCTTATAATTTTTAGAAATCAGTTTTCGAATGAAATGGTTTCTTAAACTGATTTCTATAAATTGTTTGTAGGGGCTGCATTAAACGTAGTAGCTTCTCAATATAAGCGTCCCTTACTCCTTTAATTTTCTCGCAATCAGCTAAAAACCATAGCGTTTTTTAATATACCTTAGTTTCGAGCACATGACAGTGCGAGACGTACGACAGCTCGGTCGATGATGAAAGGGTAAGAGCAAGTGCTTATGACAAGTTTGTCACGAATGTTAAGAACGGTCGGACAAGCACAAACCGACTTCAAGAAACATGGAGACAAATTCGAGAGACTGGAGGGGCTCCACCCATGTTCGATACTGATTTGACATTGTAACGCCTCCGTTTTTGGGAACAGTGACGTCGTACGGCCCGCAACAGCCCAGGAGTTCTGTTGCGGCTTAACAGTGTATCATGCATGTTCACGAACAATTAAAAGAAGTTAATTTAAGTGAAATAAGACCTAATGGCCAATTTTAGTAACAATACGGGCGTCCAAGCCCAAAGCTTAACTTACATACAAAAGAGCTGAAGAAAACTCCACAGGAACACTTGAGTGCAGTCGTAACCCTAACACGAACACTTGCAGCATCTCCTTTTCTTCCGATATCTGTTGGGGGGAATTTTGCAAATCTGAGTACACCAACCACCGTACTCAGCAAGCCACATGGGGAAACTCTACATATCTACTTGCAAGGAACAATCAAGGGTGGGAATATATTGATTCTATTACAGTGGGTGGATGCAGCTTTATTTTCAAATAAATAAAATTTAAAACATTTTCTCCTTAATATCAGGGGGTTTTCTGTTATCAGATAAAATCTCATCATTACTCAATTTAACAACATCAGAAACACTACTTATGCCTCATTGTTGGAATCACCCAATTAACACAGCTTCATTAACCGGAAGCACAACGTAGTCGAATACCATTTATTTCACTCTGCAGAGTTGCCCTACTTTACCCACAAGATTTCTTAATTCCATGTCTGACATTAAGAAAACAAGGTTTTTCGCTGCTCAATTCTTTATATAGCCTCTACCTAGTAGGCCTCCCAGTAAGCTCAAGCAACTCCTGACTTACCTTAGCCTACTATTGTGCGGCCCATATAACACATGATCGAGGTTCAGATCGATCGGTCAGATTGTTCAAATAAAATAACCAACTTCCATACGGACCTGCTTAGCCCCTTCCGTATGGACTCGCACGGTGCCTCCAAACTGCGTCTGTAGAGGTTCAATCGAACTTGAGCAGCTACTAGACCAGGGTTGACGTATCAACACTTGTGGTTGGGCGATCACTGTGTCTTTTACTTAGCACAAGGTTCTTGCCCTTATATTTTTCATGAGGTCCGCAACCTCCACACTAGGGTAAAGTGGTGGGCGAAGGCCGTCTCGCGGTCTCCCACAACACCTTTACCCTAATCTACACAGCGGCATCACCGGCCTAGGGTACGGTGTCCCATACCACCCTACCCTCTCCGGGTTTTTCAAACCTACCGGCCAACGGCCAAGGTCACTTAGTAGTGTGAAAATATTGAATGAGATGGTCGTATATATACTTGTACAATACTTTAATTCTTACTAAGGTTGTCAAGGTGAATGTGGCCATCAAAGTAAACATGGCTTTTATCAGTGGTAGGATTTATCTAATTAGCATGTCATTCTAAACATTTATTTTAAGCAATTATCATTTCGCAACTATCAATAATGAAAATACATTAAATAAATAAGGTAAATTTCATGGGATTCAATATGATCAAAAACATGTGACTTGCCTTTTCTTTGTTGTTCTTGATCTTCTTGACTAGCTTCAAATGTCTTTGCTGTCCTTCCGCTGACCAACTCGCTTGGTCCCGTCACTAGTGCAGAAAACGAGATCAAATAGGTTCCTGCTTTACTAGATGCAAGCTGGGAACAAAATGCAAATTAAAAACAATAAAGAACATAAACAGAAATGGGTTGGGGTTGGGGTTGGAAGGTCGAAGTTTAACAATGCTTGGTGAGTGGACACGGCTACAATTAAACTAGATAGATTCAAGGCTATTAAAAGATACATATACGTGTTGGACAGATTTTTGGGAATAAAGATAGACATTTGAAATTGGATGGTCGATTTTTGAATTGGGCGGATTTGGATTTTATCAAGATTTAGCTTGGCGAAACGAAGGAACTTGAATTTATAAAATTTAAATTGGGTGAAACGGTAGAATTTGAATTTAAAGAATTAATGTTGTGAAATGGTGAAATTTAAATTTTTAGAATTTAAATTTGAAAGAATGGATGACAAATTTGAATTTAGGATATTAAACTGGTCAAAATGACGTATTTTGGTATTTTTGGGGTTTATGGATTTTTCTAGGATTTTTGGAGATTTTTCTGAATTTTTAAATGATATGAACAGTATTTGGGCCGGCCCGGGATGAACAGTGCGGCCCGCCCGGGTTTCCCGCGCGACCTAATGGGCCGGTTGGCCCACGGCCGTACCATGCGCACGGCCGCACAGGCCGCCTGGCCGATGGCCCACGCGAGCGCAGCCCACCGTGCGCGCGCCTTCATCCGCCCGATGGGCGACACGCACACGACGCGAGCGGCTGGGATGCGTAGGAAACGGACAGCCCGGATGGGGAGGTGGCGGCGGGGCCAACGCTCGGGATGTGACCACGTCGCCCACTTCCCAGTCGTCTTCAACCTCCGGCTCCTCCTTCCGGCGGAAACAGAGGAGCGGCGGTTCACGAAGAACGACATCGAAGAAGGTTCCCCGGAGGAGAGGGTGGCGCAGAAAGGGGCGGTTTAGGATTAGGAATCCATTTTAGCCTTTTAGGAAACGATTGGAGAACCGGTAGGGGCTGGCGATGGCCGGAAGGGCGGCGGCCTCCATGGCAACACCTAAGGGCTCCGGTGGGGTTTTAGTCAAATAGGCTAGGTTTTCACCATCTACGGGACCTAAGAAACTCATTGGAAGTGGTAGTGCAGCTCGGGAGTGGCTCAAATGGTCTAGCCACGGTGAGGCATTTTTGGCCGATGGTGGACCTCATCGGCAAGACTGTCAAGAAATGCTTATGCAGATTTCAGCTTGGCTTCATGTTTGTGATGTCCCGGAGATGCTATGGCAGCGGGTGATTGAAATATGATGGGCGGAAACGACGAATTGGGTGAGTGGCTTACCAGGCACAAGGGAGTTGATCGGTGGTGATTCCGTGAGCTTGAGTTCAAATTGGCCGCTCGGTGGAGTTTAGGGGAATGCTAATGAGCTCAAGGCAGTGGAGATTGGCTTTTAAAAGCGGTGGACATCGATTATTGCCATGAGGCGGTTCGGGAAGAGTTCTAGGGCAAGGAGGAGGGAAACGGGGAGGCCTTTGTTGCTGCGCAGAGGATGGGGAAACGTGGCACTGCTAGTCTGCAAGGGGGTACTGATACTTTGAATCGGTGCTCAGAGAAGAGGGTTTGAGAAGAAGGGAGTTGCGGCCAGGGGAGGTGAACTCGATGGCAGTTGCGCGCGGGGCAAGAAAGAGCCAGGGCGTGAAGCTGACTGGTGGGGCCACAACGTCGGGCTGGGTGTGAATGTGCGGGGAGTGGCAGCTGCAGTTTGGGCAAGGGGAAGAAGACGCGTGCGACGCTATCCGAGTGAACGCGGTGGAGAGGCGACGCTGTCCAGAGGCGCCAGCAAGGAGAGAAGGCGGGAAGGACCAAAAAGGAAAGCGGATTTCCAGGGAAAGTGCCAAAAAAGGAAAGAAATTCGAATTCAAAAGAAATTCAAGAAAATTCAAAATTTTTGAAATTTTCGGGGTGTTTCAGACATGGTCGTGAAAAATATCGGAAAAGTTTAATGCTGTTCAATTTGAATACACTGTGCGATTGTAATGTTTCACTAAATTGACCAGACATGCTTGCAGCTCGTTGGAGACCTGGAGTATTGTACCATTGGCCGTAGGGTCCTTCCAGATATTGAGCACTGGAGTTCTTGACTTAACACCTAGTTGCATTGTTCAAAACATGAAGAAATCAAGACTTAAACCGAGTTGGTGGGCTGCGACGTTCCTAGTGGCTGGAACGTTTCTCTCACGAAGTTCTCCACCTCGCTTTAGGTAAAGCTTTTGGTGATCATTGGTTTTCCTTACGAGAATTAAGCCGCCAAAAGTGAACGGTATTGTCTGCCGTACTGCACAAGCCCTGCGTGTCCCTGGTTGGCTGATGAGAAGGCTCCAAGTCTCTGACCAAACCATTCCTGATTCCCACGAGCAAAACTTCTACCTTCCTGCTGCCACTGTTAAGCTAGTAAGTTCTATGTTACATCAGGTACATCATGATCAAACTGTTCATAGTTCACAGTTCACACTATGTAGTGTTGCCATCCATCTGCTATTGATGAGAGAACAGGACACCGGACATGCATCCATAACAGTCACCGGAACAACGACCGGCCAATTAGTCATAGTACCACTACAACACGTGGTCTGCTAAAACCAGCGCTAAAAGCAGGACCGATGACCATACATCACAATTTTTTTCACATCCTGGCGCCCGCCGTTCCACTCATCGGACCGTTTCAGGGTCACCCAATTTCCCTTACCAATGACCTTAATTACAAGCGCACAAGTCATCAACAACAAATATGTCGGATTTGCTGCTTCCTGAGCGCCTAAATTATACAAAATATTAATTGATGTTCTCACATTCAGATCAGTGTGGAGATTCATGCTCTGACGAGGTCGTCTTCCTCCTCTCCAATGGTGGCCGCCAGTGGATTAGGGTTAAAGTCTACCCGTTTGGGGTTCGTATTCACCAATGCCCCCCGGTTAGAGGGAGGCTGAGGAGAGGAGGAGGGCGGGGGGTGGCGGTGGCTACGAAATGGTGATGGATTTGACGGTGATAGCCACTGGAGACGACAAAAGGGAGGCGGTGGCGGCGAGATCTCGCCGGAGAGGAAGAAGGGAGGCGATGGCGCCAGTGGAAATGAGAGACGGAGCGGAAGACGAGGGGGCAGAGTGGCGGGAGGAGCTTGCCAACGGGCATCATCATCGCACGAGGGTTGGGGGTGGCGGCGGTTCGATTTAGTGGGTTAGGGTTAGGGTGGTGTGGGTGAGCTATATAGGTGAGAGAGGAGAGGATCTGAATCATAATATCTTAATCCAGTGGTGGGAAAAAATGACTATGATTTTAAAAAGGAATAAATCTACTTTAATCCCCTGAACTCTTACGTTGGTTTAAGTTTCAACCACGAACTGCAAAACCGGATTTTTTATTACCCTTAACTCTTAAACCAGTTGAAATAACATCAAGGTTGGTTTCATACGTGATTATTGCTTTGTTTGTTGCCACATCATCTTTTTTGTCATGTGGACACACTAATCAAGGCCCCACATGGCAATCTCTACCCCTCTATTTCCCTTTCTCCTCCCTCTCTCTCCATTTCTTCTCTCTTTCTCCCCACTTGCTTTCCCTTTTCTTCCTCTAGCCAAATGCATCTACTGTTGCGCTCTGGTTTTAGCGCCGACTCCTCCCTACGCTAGGCGCCGGCCTCCTGCGCCGGCCTGCCTCCCCTGCTCTCTAGCGCCGCCATCTGCGCCTCCTGCTTATCGGTCGGCTCGGCTTCCGACTGCCTTCAGCTCAGCCCCAACCTGTAACGCCGTCCTGCTACTCCACTCAGCTAGCCCCTGCCCCCCGTACCACTCAGCTGGCTGCTCAGTCGCCATCGGCTCGGTCTCGGCCTGCGCCGATTCCCCTGTGCTCGCCGCTCCCGTCCCCCAAATGGCTTCGATCTACTCGGTTCCTACCCATATTTATGATTGGTGTGATATTTTTGGCTTTGCCACCTGTGATTACCGCTCTCTTTTCCCTGAAAGGGCGCACCGATGTTGTGTTGTCCAGTGATGGACAAAAACGGATGAGGAGATGAAGAAAGGAGATAAGAGGATGACATGTGGGTCCACAAATATATTTTTTTGGTTTTAGTTGTTGAGTGGCTATCATATCATTGAAATTGTGCTTATTATCAAAACTATTTGACACGTAGATGTCACGTCAGATGAAATCACTATGGTTTGGTGGGATGGGGGGGGGGGGGTAAAGTAGATGATTTTGATAGTTGAGGAATGTTAAATACTTGGTTTCATAGTTGAAAGTTGAAACTTAAACTAGACTTATTCTTTTTTAAAAAATTTTGGATGACTGTGATATAGTCGGGTCCCAATTCCCAACTATATATACCCAAGAAGCCCAACCGTGCAAACCGCACTCCTCCATTTCCCCCCAAGTCACCAACTCCGAGCCACCGCACAAGAACTTGCTTGTCGTCCTAATTAAGCCAGCTCAAATGGCTTCCACAGTGACATTGCAGAAGACGACCACCATCCGGAGCGACGACGTCGACGGCCATGCCGCCGTCGTATCACCAACGATGAAGTCTCTCCTCCTGGAAGGAAGCAAGGGCAGCGGCGGCAATGGTGGAGCGAAGCGGTGCTGCGGGCACAAGTACGGGCTTGTCAGCTACGATGCGCTTCCGGCCTTCCTCAAGCACAACGAGTTCATCCTCGACTACTACCGCAGCGAGTGGCCCATCAAGCAGGCGCTCTTCAGCGTCTTCGCCGTCCACAACGAGACCATCAACGTCTGGACGTAAGCGTTCGTACAGAGCACGTACAAGCCGTGTCACATAGCCGCAACACGAAGTATACGTTTTAACTGACAAGCGTTTTCTTCTCCCCCTTGCAGGCATTTGATCGGCTTCTTCATGTTCCTCGCGCTCACCGTCACCCTGTGCGCCACCACGATGGTTCCCATGGAGGCCAGCTTGTCTCACTCGGCAGTATCCACAAGGCTGGCCAACAACACCGGCAACCTCATGGTACTGATGAGCTACGGCACCAACGTAGCGGCGGTGGCAATGTTGCGCAACGTGTCCGTCGAACCGGAGCTCGCCGCGGCTGCGTTGTCGGCAGGCCACCGGGTCGCGAGGTGGCCGTTCTACGCCTACCTCTGCGGCGCCATGTTTTGCCTGCTGATGAGCAGCGCTTGCCACCTTCTGGCCTGCCACTCGGAGCACGCCAGCTACGTGCTGCTCCGCCTCGACTACGCCGGCATCACCGGCCTCATCGTCACCTCCTTCTACCCGCTCGTCTACTACACCTTCCTCTGCGACCCCTTCTTCCAGACGCTCTACCTCGGCTTCATCACCGTCTTCGGCGCCGCCGCGGTGGCCGTCTCGCTGCTGCCGGTCTTCGAGGCGCCCGAGCTGCGGTGGGCTCGCGCCGGGCTGTTCGCGTGCATGAGCATGTCCGGCCTCGTGCCCATCGTGCACAAGATGCTTGTGTTCGGGGCGCGCCCGGAGGCGGTGCTCACCACGGGCTACGAGATGGCCATGGGAGCGTTCTACCTGGCCGGCGTGGTAGTGTACGCCACGAGGGTGCCGGAGCGGTGGATGCCGGGGAGGTTTGACCTCGCCGGGCACAGCCACCAGCTGTTCCACGTGCTCGTCATCGCCGGCGCGTACGCGCACTACCTCGCCGGCCTGGTCTACTTGAGCTGGAGGGACATGGAAGGGTGCTGAGGCATGAGGGGGGTTCGAGGACGGTGCGCCAAGCTGTAGAAATTTGACGAGTTGGCTGTACTGTTCGTTGACTCGTCGTTGATTAATTTCTTTGGTTCTTGTTTAACTTCTTGGTTTTTGTTCAACTCTTGTTTAGCTATTGTTGCAGTTTACAAAAGTGAACATACATGTGTCGATCACATGAAATGTAATTTGGACAGGTCAATAGAAAAGGGAAATTGTATCAACTACTATTTTTTTTTCGATATTTCCTTACAAACTTTCACAACTGAATTTTACATTCACAAGTGCACAACAGGTCATCACAGACAGCTCAAAAATATCATCATAGACGATTTCATGAGCTGTCTGAATTTATGGGTCAGTAATAATACAAGGTCATCACAGACTGTTTTCGAACAGTTTGTGATGCAGACTATCACAAACGATTTCTATTACAAATCATCTGTGATAAACCATATACCATAGACGATATCTACTACAAACTGTCTGTGATAGTCAACTATTACAGACGGCCACGAGTTAATAACCGTCTATGTTATTCTTTTCTGTTCCTAAATATATTTTTGTTTGTTGACTAGCCTCAAAAAATGCTAGCCATGTCCTCTGAAACAAGCAGATCAACACTATACACACACATATACATCCAATTCATATTTATTCATTTCAGAAACAAGAACATCTATTTCAAAAATCAATTAACAGAAATGAAATACAAATACACATATGAACAATTAAGCTCAATCTTATCTCAATGAAATTTATTCTACATTATGGAGCTCCCCATTTTCTTTTATGAGTTTAGACATTAAGAAGTACGCACACTGTCCTCGAATATGTTTGAGGTCGGCCTATTTCAACGGAGTTGTAATGATGTACATAACCTATCAGTATAAAGATCAATGTCGTGCATACATATATAACCTCTTTACAGACGGAGTTGCAGTGATGAATCGTATGTGATATTTCCTCTTTACAGACGATTTTTAGGGCTGACAACAACACAGATGGTTTCTAAACTAAAACCGTCTGTGATTGCATTTAATACATACGGTTTTAGAGAACCATCTGTAATGTGGCGTCTAATATACGGTATTTTTAGTAGTGATTTGGTCGAGTACTACTCCCCTCAGTAAAAAAAATAAATGTCATATTAGAATAAGTGTAGGAAAACCATTTTAATTTCAACATTTGGTCGAGTACTACTCCCTCCAGTTATGTTTTAAGACTGCGTGAATTTCCAAACGGATAATTTTGAAGCACGAGGAATTATATGTTAAGTGCAGACGCAGACAGAACCATAGAGATGTGGTTCCGTAGCAAATTTTGTTGTCCGATCGTTTGATAATTTGTGATGGTAAAGAGTTGAAAAAAAATCATTCTGGTTCCCTGTAAGCATGTGTGGTCACCATTAATTGTCTCAGTTCTTTTCGATTTTTTCTTAGTTCTTTTTTACTTTTTAGCTTTCTTTTAGTTTTAACTTTTTCTAACAATTACTATTCTTTAGACTAATAAATTATAACTAAAAGATATAAATTGTAGCACAAAAAATATATTTATTTTAGTGCAGCACACCCTCCTTCTGGGCTTGTACATCGGCAGGCGGATTTATCTATGCCGTGGCGTGGACTTCGCTGAACAATACGGAAGAAGTCAATCGGTGCGCGCACACTTTTCTTTGTCGCAACAAGGCGTGTGGTGCGGGTTGTGCCGGCCGGCGATCATGAACTCGTTCGAGCCGGAGTAGGCACTGTGTTTCGCAGTGGCGTCGTCAAAATGTCAAGATTGGGGTTCTGGATTGAGTCAATTTCGAGGCACTGCAGAACTGCGAGCGCATGAAATGGGAACGTTTCAAACGTCGAAAGAATTTGGTGAGTAGCAGCAGCTCCGTGATGTTACGTGAACTGTGATTAGGCTCATTTATATTACCTTTTAGCTTTGATTTTTAGTTTTAACTTATAAATAATAACAGTTTGTAGATAGTATGTATGATTTTATGTGATATAAATAAAGTCATATAAAAACTATTTACTATGAAAAATAATTTTTATAATTGAATATGAACATAGCCTAATTGTTGCCGCAGAAAATACTAGCGCTGGTCTGCGCAGCCTAATTGTTGCCGCAGAAGAAACTAGCGCTGGTCTGCGCAGCCTAATTGTTGCCGCAGAAAATACTAGCGCTGGTCTGCGCAACTACTAGCTCCAGGCGACAAACGTGTACTAATTATCGTTCGCGTAGCGTAGCTGCGTAGGGTTCATGACAATGAGATATCAGCCCAAAATTGACTCTGCCTAAACCGTTGTCGTTGTCAAACATTAGACCGGCCCACATGGCCTCTAACTCAATCTCGGGGAAATTGCTGGCCTTGTCAGCCCATTTAAACGGAGAAATCGAGAAAAGCAGCAGAATACTAGTGAGACAAAACCAAATTTGATACTGTTTTAAATGATATTTACAAAACTAGCTATATACGTAATGTATTTACAAAAATAACACTTATCTGCCCTAATTTTTTTGTTTAGTATTTGTTTGAATTTTCAAATATATCAAATGAGCTCCAAAAATTACGAAAATTTATGTACAGTCTCCGACATAACGTACTTCACAATATAATTTTTAGGTAATTTTATCCATTGTGAACGTTGCTTAAAAATTCATACAATTTTGATATTTATACAAGTTTTTACATATAGCAAACGAGATAAAAAAATTACGAAATTTTATATGAAGCCTCCCGACACACTTTTAGTTATTGTGTAATTTTTTTTGGGAATTTTATATTGCCCACAGAAATACCAGTCTGTCCATATTGTACGCTGTTACTTGTTCCCTCCTTCGGACATGTGTTGGTTTGACATACCGGCCCCCCTCACCCGCTCCCTCAGTCGTACAAATGTTAATCTAGCCATGTTGCCCCACTTTGCCCGCTTCGTCATGCGCACATATGTCACTTTTACCATGTATCCCTTGTCGCCCGTGGTGGTGCATGTTGACAACACATTCGTAATTTCCGGTGGCAACGCACCGGATTATCTTTTCGTTCGCTTCAAATACAAAGCTCTCGGAATTGCTCATTGCTCATCTAAACTGCGTTTTGCTTCTTGTAGGAAGAAAAATATTCTGCGTCATACAGTAACATAGCATAGCAGACACCGAGGGGCCAGTCTGAGCGGGGTCACCAAAGGAAGACTTTCTCCTGGAAAGGAGGGAGGACTTCGGCCGTAACTACCACCTAATTCCAAACAGGGGGGTTCAACCGGTATAGCTGAAATACAGGCACAGGGAGGACATGGTCGTGCAGGTCGTCAAAGTTTATTTCGATGGCGGGCGACGTTTCTTCTGATGCTCACACTCTGGGGTACAATTAACCAATAGTTTATTTTCTCTTACTTGTAAAAGAGCTTTCATGTTAACCCTCTTTTTCAGTAGATGGCGAAATACGACTTCGTTCGCTGGATCGATCCTCCCTATAAAGACTATGTTGTGAGATACGTGGATACAATGTAGGAGCAAATCTTAGAGATGGATGCGCGGATTGATAGTCTCAATGAGGAGAACGATGACCTCCGGCAACAGATTCAGCGTAAGAGGGGTAACGAGGAGATCATCAATATAGGAAGTTCGTATGATCTCATATGCGCGCGAACCCTAGCTGCATATGTGTGAGCCACTACAACGATGACCAACCACGTTCGAGGCTCCCCCACTGCAACACTCCATGTGGGTACCACGAGTCACCTTCTACCAGTAGGCACGCACAGAGAAGCTTGTAGCATGTAACTTGTGGTTATGTTCAATCTCGTAAATCATGTAACTAAATGGTGTACGCGTCATTGTAGGATCAAGGATACCGACTAGAGGGGGGTGAATAGGAGGTTTTTAAAATTTTCTTATCTAATTGATTAATTCTTTACAATTTTAATAGCAAGAATGTAAAGCAATTAATCCTACACAATTCTAGTCAAGTAAATAACAATGCTAGCTCTAAGTCAAGCAAATGATCACAATAAAGTACATAAACAAGAGCTAGAAGGAAGAAAGTGAGAGATGTACACAATCAATGTTTTACCGTGGTGATCGAAAACTTGCCGGTTTCCACTAGTCCACGTTGAGGTTAGCCCGAACTAATCGGACCGGCTCCACAAATTAAGCCGAAACACTTTGATCACTAGAGGTAGCTCTTCCCCGCTCCGGGTAGGTGAGCTCCAACCTTCACACGAACGTCGGGTCTTCTCACAATCGCCTTTGAGAAGATCACCGATCAAACACCTCCCAATCGTCCAGGTGTCGGCAAACACCAAGAGTAATAGACCTGGGCTTCACTTGATTTGCAAACTAGTGCCAAGGATCAACTAATGAATGCAATGCACTAAATTTGCTTAACCACCTCAAATTGAATGCACAAGAGAGAACAAAGGGTGGAATGAATGCTCTATGCTCAAGGAATACTCAATGGGTCTCGTGATCGCCCAACCACAAGCGTTGATTCGTCAAACCTGGTTTAGTAGCTGCTCAAATCAATTGAATATCTACAGATCATTGGGTATATAAAAGGTGGTATGAAAACGGTAAAACCATACTTAACAACGGTAAGATTACACGGGAGTCGGGTTGCCGCTTTCTGCGTTGGCTAGCAGAATGCCGACTGCTTGTGTGCCCAGTCCCTATAGGGTAGAGGCTACATAAAGAGATGAGCAGTGAAATGCCTTGTTTTCTTAATTCTGTTGCGGGAGTTAATAAATCTTATGGGTAAAGCAGGGCAGCTCTGCAGAGTCATGACTAATGGTATTTGAATACGCCGTGCTTCCGATAAATGAAGCTGTGTTTAATGGGTGATTCCAATAACAAAGCATAAGTAGATTTAGAATGGTTTTGGAAATGCGAAAGTGTGTTAATCAAGTTTGGAAACCCCCCAAATACCTTACGTTTATGATTTGACAATTTATGTTTAAAATCAAAGTGTTTACAAACAAAATTGCATCCACATAAAATAATAAACTACTTTATCCCATTCCATGGCAATCTTTTGCATGTAGTTAAATAGCATTTCCCATGTAACTTGTTGAGTACGGTTGGTTGTACTCATACTTACTAAAATCATAAACAGAGAATGCTTGTCAAGAAAATGAAGGAGTTTATCAAGACGACGCCGAACTCTACGATATAGACGACGCCTGATATTAGAGTTTATTCTACACTCAGACCTGCCTGTGGAGTTTCTTTTGGTAATGTAACTTTGGGTTGTACGCCCTCATGTAAAACTTGGCTGCTAAGTCTTACTTTTGCAATAAAGTTTGATTTTTATGTTTAAACTTGCTTTGGCAATAGTGTACACTCATCTACAGTACTCGCAGCTGAACAATTCTGAATAGTTGCGAGGATAACCTAACGTCCCCAGAAATAAGGGTGTTACAATTGGCATGTGCCATCTGCCTGTTAAATCACAGATTTTTCATGTTCGCTTGTGAATACCATGCTTGCCTCGTCGATTAGTGTCAACGAAATATCGTTGACGTGCAGCATTGACGCTTCCAATTAAGAACTGTGGCCGACACTTTTGTGTCAATTATTACCACGTTCTTTTTAGAGATGTCGTTTGTGATGACTTGTGATGTTCTTTTTAGAGATATCTTTCGTGATGACTTGTGATTGATCATGGAATAGGGAACCCGATGGACGCGTACGGGAAGAGCGGCGTCGACGAGCACCATCAGGAGCGAAGCCAAGAATTAGATATAGGGGAAGAGCAACATAGACAACAAGTACCAGCTTCCTTCAGTGTCTCCTTCAGTCCTTCTGCACCGAGAAAGCGTATTGGCCGCTTCAGTTAAGCCAAAGTACCAGCTTTTGTCAGCTAATTGCTGTTTTTTGCTACATGAATCGATTGACCGTCGACGTATGACGATCTTGATAACACCGTGTCTGGCTCACCTTCTTCATGCTCTCATTTTCGGATGACAAATCCGCAACTTTTCTCTCCAATTCGTCTCGAATCGCCTGAACACAGCACAAAAGAAACATGAATAATGAATTGTGGCAAAATTGAACGTCTTCGCTAAAACTTACTCTACGGAGAACTGAAGAAGTGCACTGTATAGAGATTACCTGATGGCGGAGTATGGTTTGCCGGGCGCGGGCGGACTCCCGGTTGGCGAGCCTCGAGGGAGAACGCTCAAGCATGTTCTTCTTTCAGCTAGATTAATCTCCATGTTGTGAGATTCCTCTAAAAAATTCCATTTTGAGAGATGAACTAAATAAGAGACCTGAGGACAGGCCAAAAGAATAAACAACGGGAAATCACGATTGTAGCATAAAGGGGCCAATTTAAGAAGAAAAATTATGTGAGATTTAAACATCGGGCCAGGCCCCCCCAGAATCTGCAAGTCACTGGATGTTTATTCTACAATTCAGAATCTGCAGGTCTACGAAAGGAAAGTAGTTGGAGGGTGCCAGGCCCCCAGCCCCCCTCTCTCCGCCACTGAGCACCACCAGTACCCCCCGCCGCCGATGGGGTACCCGGCGCATCCGTGTGCACAGGCGTATGGTCCGTATGGATACGCACCGCCGCCGATGTACCCGCCGCCATCTCCACCCCCGCCGCATAGGAACGCGAGGGCCCGTCCTTACCTCACCTCATGGTGATGGCTTCGCCATCGTGTCTCTATGATCAGGATTTAGGATCGATGGACAACGTCGAAGCCGTGATCAGAAATTCAGAATCAGATGGTGTTACGATTTTCTCAATTCCTTGCTCTCGGATCTTGTCGCTCAACTCCGCACGGTACTCCGCCGTCTACGCCCATGATGCAACTTCCGTCGGAGCCGGTCCCGACGAGTCACGTATGCTCGGTCTCCTTGGTGTTGGTGTTCACGTGACGTGATGGAACAATGCTCCCACATGCAAAAAGCAAGCAAAGAACACAACGCCAATGCAGGATGCAGCGTATTGATTTTTCTCCTGAGCCAAACAGCTCCCCTCTCTCTCCTTTATTACTCAATCTGCTGCTAACTTTTTCTTCTCACATCTACGTCTTATATTGCACCCTTGCATGGCTTTTAAAGCCTGTGCACAGTGCACGCTCCCGACTCCGAATCCCATACAATCATGCATATGACACGTTCTACTCACCAATAGAGATGGCAATGGGTACCCGATACCCGAATACCCGACGGGTTTTACCCGATAAAGAGACGGGTATGAAAAATTTTATGTACCCATGAGTACGTTATTAGGCGAAATCCTCTACCCGCCGGGTAGGCGGGTGCGAGTATATACTACCCATACCTGCCTACCCGCGGGTAATGAATACCCGCATTAGACAACTAGACATCCCACTCAAATGTTAATTTTATTATCTACTTGTTGTTGATTGTTTATTTGTTTGTCATATGTTGATATGGTCATGTCAAGTATGTTTATGTGATATACTAATTTTGATCATTAGACGCTTTTGTGCTTGGCATGTATGATTAATGAATGTCTAAATTGATGATATTCTTATGTGTTGAACTGGGTATGCTTGCGGGTACGGGTTACCCGTCGGGTAGTAATACCCGCGCGGGTACGGGTATGGGTAAATTTTCCTACCTGCGTGCGGATACGGGTAACCCGACGGGTAAATTTACACCTAGCGGGTACGGGTATGGAATGGCAATACCCGATGGGTATTTACCCGTTGCCATCTCTACTCACCAATATGACTCGAAAACGGACGCCGTATACAACTCGTATACGTATACGCAAACCGACGGACTCGAATATGACTCGCAAATGGACTAGACTTCTACGTATACGGCAAGTATACGTACACGTATACGACTCAAATACATCAAAACAAGATTACACTCTAACAGATGGTCTAGAATTTAAGGTTAAGAAAAGGTCAGAACAAAAATGGTAGCTAGGCTTGTTCGCTTTGCAGGCCAAAGAAAGGTACCGAAACAAAGGTGCCATTCGGTTGGACTAAAAAAAGTGACTTATAACTAAAATTTTATTGTAGCTGATTAAAATTATACTGTAACTGATAGTGGCTTATTTGGTCTAACTAAATTTTAAAAAAAAGAAAATATGTTAGCCTATCACGGACAATGCAAATAAATACGGAAAAAAGAACAGGAAAAAAGCTAAAAAAACCAAAAAATCGATGAAATTTATGAATAATAAAAAATAAAGCAGAAACTAGAAGTTCAAGTTGAAATGGGCAGGGTCGTGCTGTTGAGTCATCGACACGTCCCGACCTGTCACGTATAAACTATACATTACGTACAAGCAAAATGATAGATCTACCAGATAGACGACATCAATTAGCAACGTGCCCTGATCAACATACACCAATGTTTAATGCCAATCGTTAACTATTGTCTATTATACTATTTCGGATAGCTTGGACGTTTTTCTTTGCTTGTTGAAAGAGCTGGTGGTTTATACAAGGAGCTCAACTACGCCTAAATAACATGTTGTCATGGATCATGGTCATGAAAATTAAGGCCCAGCTTTTCAGCAACTTTTAGTTTATGTTAACAATCACTATTCATTAGACTGATGAGACACAACCCAAAAGAATTATATGCCCTAAGCTTTTTGAGGAGTGAAACTGATGGACTTACATCTGTACTGTAGCACCTTTGTTGCTGCTGCCTCCTGGACGCATGCTTCTGACATGCAGTGGAACCAAATGCCATTCTCGTGGTGTGCTTGTGAGGGAATCTACAGGTGGGCTGGACCCCATCACATCTGAACAGTTGATCCCTCCGTTCAGATGATCCCTCCAGAGTCATGGGCTACAATTAATTCTGTGCATGTAAATTTGGTTATGTAATGATACGTGATTGGGCACACTCCATCTGGTTCAAATGGTCGATAGTTCGAGACTACACAGCTCTGTTGCTGTAAATATTTTGCCTCTTCATAGCACACCCTGTAATGGTACCCAGCAAACTGGGTCTTTCGATCAAGATGCCTTGCTTGTCTCCAAATTAAGATGGTTTTATTCCATTTGCAAAATGGCATCCTTAATGAACTTGCTCTCCAGACACGAGTGATTAGTAGCAGAAAGTCAGAGATAAGATGGCAGATTGACAGTGATAAAATGGTAGATGAGAGCATGCAGAACTGGACGGGAGGATATGAAATATGAGACGACGAACAAGAGCAGCAGGAGTTTGGGCCGCGGAAGGGACGGAGCCCATTCCTTTCCTCAGAATGCTTTCCTCATGGTCGAACGGGCCTACAATGCCAAACCAACCGCCAAAGGGCCCAAATGGGCCTCCTTGCATCGCATCCGTCCATCCATTCGAATGCCCCTCCCGACCGCACGATCGAACCCAGGAACCCTCGAGCCACGAGTATATAACCACCTCTCGCCTACATAACGCTCAAAACCCACCGAGGCAGCGCCGCCACTCCCACTCCCCCCAGCACCAGGAGCGGCAGCCATGGCGGTCGGCAAGAACAAGCGCATCTCCAAGGGGAAGAAGGGCGGGAAGAAGAAGACGTGAGTGCCACCACATCTCCTCTTCTTCCGTTCCGAGATCCAAGATTAGTCCATTTCTTTTCTTCGTTTGCGTTGGGGTTCTGATGCGTTTCCTGGGTTTCTTGGTGCCTTTGCAGTGTCGATCCATTCGCCAAGAAGGACTGGTATGACATCAAGGCCCCGTCGGTGTTCAGCGTGCGCAACGTCGGGAAGACGCTCGTGTCCAGGACACAGGGTACAAGGGTATGTGCTTTCCTTGCTTACCTGTGTGGGATTTATACTTGTCTAATGCATTTTGTGTTAGGGATGCGCAGTTTAGTCGTTTCAATGTGCACATAGGCATGCGGATTGTGTTGCGTCTGTTTGACATGTGATGAATTCGACCAGTTATATTTGTTGTGCTTGTGCGGTGCGGTGTGCTTATACATGAGTGCAGTATATGAAAGGATTGATCTAGCATGGTGCATAAAGGGCTAAGAGAACAAGTGAAGGATACAATGAAGTAGCATTTTAATGCCATCGTTTTGGATTAGACATGGTTCTTGTTCTGTACTCCTGATAGTAGATGACTGTAGAGATTGGACGGTTATGTAGAATGAATCAGTCTTGTTCTTAGGTTGGGATGGTTAGATTGGACGGTTATGTAGAATGAATCAGGCCCCATTTGGCACAGCTCCACCACCGGCTGCTGGAGCTGTTTGGAGCCGTTTTGTGCCAAATGGGGTAAAACAAAATAGCTCCACCCAAGGAGTCCCTTAAAACGTGCTGAGACAAAAGATATGTACGAGATGGAGCTGAAAAAAGTAGCTCCACCCGGCTCCATCCGCTGGCCCGCATGCCACTGCCCTTGTACTTTCGTGAATTTACGCGATCTGCCACCGGCTCTTCTATTGGTGTTACTACAAGCCAAATAGACAGGGGTATATTGGACAATTGACATCTTTCAACTATGCATGATAAAACAGGTGGAGCTGTTTTGCCAAACAGTCTACCAAAACAGTTTCAGCTCTACTGGTGGAGCTGTTCGTGGAGCTGAAGCCAAAAAAAAAACAGCTCCACTTGTGAAGTGGAGCCGTGCCAAACGGGGCCTCAGTCTTGTTCTTAGGTTGGGATGGTTGTAGACCACAATTGGTTTGCTTTATCAAAGTATCCAAATATTGTTGTTTGATTCCAAGAGGTTCACTTTTATGCCTAGTCCAATTAAGCTTCTAGTTTCACTATTTGTAGCACATAATGTGCCTTGGGGATTATGGCGTTAAATTCCTGCTGATTATGCTTTGTTCATTTCGTCTTCGTCGTAATGTGTAGTCTTCTAATAAAGAATCAACATTACAGGAATCAACTCTTTCGGTTGATTCCTGCATTGCAGAGGTTATAGAAATTTGTCACTAGGGTTGCAATTGCAGTATATATAGGGACAGATGTGTAGCTGTGGACCTTTCACTGAAGGTTATAGCACTTGATTTGTAGGCCTTCCTATTTCCATTGTAGGTTTATCAGGCCTTGCGATTCAGTCTGTACTCTGTAGCTGTATCAGTGCTTATGGTATTACTTTCTGATTCCCAATACGTCTTTTTTGTTTTAGATTGCTTCTGAGGGTCTAAAGCATAGAGTTTTTGAGGTATCCTTAGCTGATCTTCAGAATGATGAGGATCAGGCTTACAGGAAGATCAGACTTCGTGCGGAGGACGTGCAAGGGAAGAATGTGCTCACAAACTTCTGGGTAATGATCTCTTCTTCATTGCACACAGTTACTGTTGTTATGTCACATTTTACAGTTTTAACCAGTTCTTCCTCATGATAGGGCATGGATTTCACCACTGACAAGCTCCGGTCCTTGGTGAGGAAGTGGCAGACGCTCATTGAGGCTCATGTGGATGTTAAGACCACTGATAACTACATGCTCCGTCTGTTCTGCATTGGCTTCACCAAGAGACGCCCCAACCAAGTGAAGCGCACTTGCTACGCTCAAGCCAGCCAAATCAGACAGGTAAATTAGTTTTCACTTTGCTCGTATAATCTACGCATGTATAATGGTACCACAATTATGGAGCTGCTTCTTTACTATATTTGTGTTGTGTTCTGAGTGCAGATTCGCCGCAAGATGGTTGAGATTATGGCTAACCAGGCTTCAACCTGTGACTTGAAAGAGCTGGTATCAAAGTTCATTCCTGAGGTCATTGGCAAGGAGATTGAGAAGGCAACATCAAGCATTTTCCCCCTCCAGAATGTGTTTGTCCGCAAGGTGAAGATCCTGAAGGCCCCAAAATTCGATCTGGGGAAGCTCATGGAGGTAATTGTCACATAAGCAGATTGGCAACGTTTTATTATTGAGCTTACTTGATGTGAATTGACATATTAATGTGGCTTGTGGCTCCTTCCAGGTGCATGGTGACTACAAGGAGGATGTTGGTATGAAGATGGAGAGACCTGCCGAAGGAGATGAGGCCATGGCTGGGCAGGAGGTTGCTGCCGAGTAGAGATAGTGCCTATCACTTATTTTGCTCCTTTATGTTTAGAAGATATATGTACCACCAATCTAGCTGGGTGTCATGAACTTCCTAGTCAGTTTTACTGGCTGATTTCTAGAATGCTTTGTTGAGATTCCTAGCCGATGTCGTACTTGATGTGGGATGAAAAATGAAGAATGTTCCCAAGGCAATATGCTTTGTTTTTGTTTGTTCTGGATAAGCGGTTGGTTTACTACATGTTCTGGTGCTATGTGAGGTTTCTTGGCAATGTTCCAATGAAGCCCCAATTTTTGCGTGATCTCATCAGGTTGCATCTTGTCTCTGCAAGCTAGTAGTAGTAGTCAGATTCGCAGTACTGCCTTTGTTCCATCTCACCTGGCAATTTTGCAGTGATAATTTCGTATGTGCCCTTGCATATGCAAGTAATTGGTTATATATAAAAGGGAAGTTTGTCCGTTCACCTCTCCTTTCCTCCATGCGTGGAGCACGCTCCTTCTGTCCAATCATCGCACCCAACATAATCCTCACGAAAACTCAAATGTAGGCACATAAGTCAATTGTTTGTGTTTGCGCTTGTGTGCAACATCGCTCAAGCTTCAACCCCAACTCACCAACCACCCCACCTCAACCTCAGCTGCAAACACCCCTATGAAACTCTAACCCACTAGTCTCTCGCTCGCCCTAGCCCCCACGTCGCCTCCCTTACTCTCCTCTCTATCCCTCCGCACTTCCCTTCGTGTCGGTCACCACCACCCCTGTCTTTTCATTGTTACCGCCATTGCTAACCAGCACAACTGCGGCTTCGGATCTGTGGGAGAGAGGGACAAGGCGGTGCACAGGGCTCAAGGTGGCTAGGTGGATGCTAGGGTTTCGACATCTCGCCCAGTCCTTAACGCCGCCATTGTTGGCGTTCTCTTTGTCTCGGTGGCCTTCCTCGTCAAGCTACTCGTCCCGCAACCAGTACCACCGAAGCCACGACCAGAAACACCTACTCCATTACCTCCTCCACTACCCCTCTGACAAAGGGAATGGCTCACAGCCGATGGCACCCTCCCCCTCCTCAGCCTTCCTTACGTCGTTGTCGCTCCAAGCTGCCTCCTATATCACCGTCCCATCCTAATCCCCCTTCTACGATCGTCGGTGATGCGGATTGGGTGGGGCCAAGGTAGATCTGGCTGGGGGTGCTAGATCTCGGCCAAATTGTAGTGCCCCTCACTGGATCCGACAGAGATCTGGTCGGCGCCCCACCTCCTAACCCTGATCCCATATTCACTTCCACATCCGCAAGTCGCAGCCACTGTCGCTGCAAGTAGTCCGCCCCTCCCCATGCCTACCTGCAACCGTCACCCCTAATCCTCCCCTTCCTCTACCTCTCGCCACCTCCCCTCCTCGATTCTCTTTCCTCCACTCCGCATCCTCTACATCACACCACCACCACGCCATGTGGAATCACGCCACCGCCTTGTCCACTTTGGTTTCACAGCCGATGCCGAAGCAGATGTCCATGTCGTCCACCTCCACGATGCCATATGTCAAACCCGGATTTTTCAATCCGAATCTTACTGTGTTTCACTGCACTAATCCCTGGATCAGTAGTTAGTGCACACAGGTACATTGCTGAATCATTTCATACATCGCATAAGCAACCATTATATTACATAAACTGAAATACACCACGTCGGGTGATAGAGTTTACAAAGGGGCCGACTAGGCCAAATGTCATTATTACAAACACGCACAGCGGAATTATAACAAAAGTAAACCCAAATCCACAGGCAAGCGACTGGAAGGTGCTGTGTGCATTATATGTCACCAGCTAACTAGTAACATACGTGCACACAACGCCATATGTCTACTTGTCCATGACTAAACAGCGAAGCCTACGCCTTAGTTTCCTTCGTCATTCTTCTTCTCCGTGGCGGGAGCTTCCTCGTAGGCGTAGTGGTCTTGCGCTCCTGTTTCTGGATTTTTGCCGCAAAGCGAGCGTGAGCACTCCGACCCCGTGCTCAGCGAGCCAACACACAGAATGCAGTATATAACATGTATGGCTAATCAAAGGATGGCTCAGGTTTATTTTATTTTTGCGAAGAGTGCTTTTGAATACAATTATATAAAAATTCCCTAAGACCTAGCATTTTGATCACATGTATATGTTGAATGCAGTAATAATAGTGATTCAGATTCCATCCACCATTACATGGCATCTGCACCATATAGCAAATTCTTCAGCGTTATAGCCGCTTAACTTACCACTGGGACGACACCCAGGACAATTCCAAACCAGGGCTTTCCACTGCCCTACCACTTTTCCATTCCCAACCACAAGATTTTTGAAATAGAACTATATCTGGTTAAGTTCCCATGTCTGCCCTTGACCGTGGGCACGGCTATTCGAATAGTTTTGACTCTGCAGAGTTTGTACACTTTCACCACAAGAGACAATCAACTCATTGCCCCACATGATTCCTTAGTCATGTGGTTGAGCAGACCATCACAGTAACTTTTCAAAGTACCTCGCCCCTTCCATCATTTCACCCTATGGGTCGTTCCCACTTGCGGTGGGTCCCATACGTTGTGCGGGATGTCCTCCTTCTGAACGTCTAGCAGCTGGCTCCCCGCCCCTGCTAGCCCGCCACAGCAGAACTTCACCTTTCACGGGTGTCCCATTCAAGCCGTCTCACAGACCGCCACTTGCACATCCTCACACCACCTCCTGGAAGGATGACTTTCAGGGTCCGGCACATTTACTAAGCCAAGCTATACTTTACAGACTTGTGGTTGTACTGTTTTACACGGGTTGGCATGACAAGATTCAGTCCTTAGTGGTATCTGGGCGGCCTACCACTAACCCACTTGTGCTTCCACTGCACCACTCATACTCATACTCATACACACCCTCGAACCAATCCGCCCAGACATTAAAGCATGTTGGAGATTTTGGGAGCATAAAATATCCATAACCAATATACCAGTCATTTCCACCATGACTGCCCAAACCAGTTTCTCCTGACTAAAAGTGATGCTCGGGACAATTTCTTGCCCCGAGTTCCTAATCAATGCTAAGCATGGCATACGGTTACGGACTTATTTTCGAAATGTTACTAATATATTTTTGCTAGGGCGACAAGGTTCACTCATTCAAATACTCAAAGGAGGGGGTAATACTATTCAAGGTAAACAATGGCATATAACTAGAATATCAAATTTAGCATGTATTTGTATAAAAATAACAGCAATGCAATTTGTTAATTTAAAACAAAGTAATTTGCAGGAATGTAGGTTCAACATGATCAAAGTATTGACTCGCCTTGGTCACAGTGGTCGGGTGCTGGATTATCCGGATCTCCTAGTGCTGCTGCCTCGAACTCTTCTTCTTGTGCTTCGTAGGCTATTGTAATCGTGCGCGAAAATTTGGATAAAAAGAAAACATCCAATCAATAAAACTTCACCAAAAATTCAAATGAACTCCAAAAATTATGATTTCAGTTCCATTGGATAGATCTTGAATTTAAAAAAATTTAGAAATTTGTTTCATTCAATTTGGAGTTAAAATGAAAAAGTTATGATCCTTTAAAGTTCTCAGTTCAGTTAATTCCAAATATTATCAAATTTCTGACAGTGGGTCCCACATGTCAGTTTCTTTTTATTTTTAATTCTTATATTGCTGTGTCGCTGACAAGTGGGTCCAGGTACTGTTCACTGGGGTCCATCTGTCAGCTGGGTCTCATTGCAGACGTGTCACTGACATGTGGGGCCCAGCGGTCAGCGAACGGCTCTGTCTGCAGTGGCTGACATGTGGGGCCCACCTGTCAGCGCAGAAATTAAAAGAAACTCGACCGCTACGCGCGGAGCCGGGGGCTCGAACGCGCGCCGCGGGAGTGAGGGGGAGGAAGGAATAACGCTGAAAGCCACTCGGCCGCGCGAGCGATGCTTACCCATATAGGGTAGGTATACCTTTTGAGGTAGCTCGGGGAGGCGGCCGGGCAGAGGAAGTCGGGCACGACGGTGGCCGGCGGCGAGCGGTGGTCGGGAGGCTCGGGGGTTGCGTAGAATGTAACCCTGGCGCAATGAGGAAGCTTCTGGTGTTGACGGCTGGGGACGACGGTGGCCGGAGAAGGCTGGCGACGAGCGGTGGCGGCGGTCCGAAGGGGTTGATCGACGCCGGCGAAGGAGAGAGGTCGGGGAGCTCGGTGGAGAGTGTAATCTACTTCGCCGTGTCCTGAAGAGGGTGTAGGAGGGAGGAATCGGCTGGAGATGCCCGGAATCAATGGTGGCACGGTCGCCGGCCGTGGGGAAGAAGTTGGCGGTGGGGATTTGGGGGCGTTATAGCTCAATTATTTGCAGAGGAGGGACGATGGAGGTATTGTGGCGCGATTGCGGCTCCCAGGAGGGGTATTTATAGCCTGGAGGAGCGGCGCATGGCAGGGGCGGTATTTGGCCGCCGCTGTTCACGCCGGTGAGGAGGGGATGAACCAAATCCCCCGAGATTTTGCGGAAGAGAGAGGTAGCGGGGAAGTGCTTCCCCCTCCTGTAGCTAGCGCTTTTAAAATGTCCGCGAGGTGAGAGAGGGAGAACGGATTGGCTGCGCAGAGGAGCGAGCGCGAGCGAGAGAGCGGCGCGGGCGCGTGGAGAAGAGAGGGAGGAGGGAGACGACCCTGGCAGGGCGGGGTCCACCGGCCAGAGAGAAAGCGCGGGGGCGGGGCGGGGCCACTGCGCAGAGGGAGGAACGCGAGGGAGCGGGGCCACTCGGCAGCGGGCGCAGGCGCGTGCGGGCGAGCTGGGCTGCGGAAACGCGCTCGGCTGGGCCGTGCGTGCGTCCGCGCGCGTGGGGAGAGGGCTGGGCCGGGGTGATGGCCGGCCTGGCCAACAACTTTCTTTTTATTTTCCTAATTCTTTTTGAATTTCCTTTTTGGTATTTAGATGTGTGTAGATAGGTATATATGTATATACATATTTTCACTTCTCTTCTTCCTGAAATTTTTATATCTTTCCTCTGCTAATATATGCTACATAAAGATTATTTTCTTGCTACGCTTAATTGTATGCCTACATATACATATACATACATATGTATACATATATGCATATATATTCTTGTACATACTACTATTTTTACTTTTATAGTTCTTTTGGATCATCTTTTCAAATTCTTTATTTTGACGCTCATGTTTTATTAATTATATAAGTTGATTTCTTTCCTCTTTTTATATTCAAAATTCCTTTACAAATTCAAAAAGCCAATAAACTCCAATTCAAATTAAAATAATCCAAAAACTCCATAATTTATTATTTATAATTCCCAGGATGTTACACCATATCTCGCCAACCACCGTGAGCTTCTTCAACAACTGCCTAGCTCAACTACATATCACATTACTTGCGAAATGACTAGCTTGACTACTCGGCAGTTGGAAGAAACGAAGAAACGTGCGTGCCCTGCAGTTGCCTCCAGACACTACATAAGCAGCAACACTTCTTTCACTTTTCCAACTCCTCCACGAAAAGGATGTGGTAAATACTTCCCTCCTCTCCCTCTTTCCCTCTTTTTCATGAACATTCTTTTGAGATTAACTTGGATTTCTTGCCCGTGCGTTGTTTGGGGTTTCCTTCTTTCTACGACTTGTTTGGGGTTCAAGGTCAGAAGGTCAAGGCACAGAAGGGCTATGACCAAAATTAATTTAGTTGTATCATGTAGGACTCTCCCTACGAGGAGAAGTACGCCATCAGTAAGTTGAGTCCTATTGTCTATGGATCATAGTTAGGTTGATCCATTTTTTCACATAGTTTGACATACAAATCCTTTATACGGAATGTGTGATGATTGATAAATTAGGCTTTGAATAATTTGAATTAGGCATACATTTACTGTCAAACGAACTTTCTTTTCTTTTTTGGTTTAGGAAAATTCTCCTGCATGAAAAATCCAATTTTGCATTAAACATTTTGTTGTATCTTACCAATCCCCATATTGCCAATCATAAATATGACACTACCATCTCTTGCAGCAAATCGAAGAATGTTTTCTAGCTGCAGGTTTGACTGTACAACCATGCAAGACTAATAACATATTCAAGTGAGGAATACATACAATTAGTCACAGTACAGGAAGGCAATAAATTTTTTTGGCATTCTGTATCTAAGCTTAGTTCATAACTACAAAAACAAAATATAAGAAGAAATGTGCTTCTTGGTTTTAAGACTTAGTTCATCACTATATAAACAAAAATATAAGAGCACGATTTAACAAAAGAGCATGGACATTTATTGATTCTTCTTGTCAGCATGAACCAGAACAATGTAAATTTATATTTATATAGTTTATCATAAAACATCAAAATCTACATACCTTGGGGGCAACCTCGGTTCATGGCTTGATGCTTATTGTATCTTGCCTAACTAACTGCTTAAGCCAAGAAAAAGAACTAAAAGATGATGAGACCATTGGGGAAGAGTTTCAACAAACTTGCTTCCATTTTGCTCGGAACCTACATATCAAAATTTTATAGCTCGGTTTATACTTTATTTAGGCTGAATTTAACATATGAACAATAGCATGCAGATAATGTATACAAATAACATGTAAGAATAAAAATTGCATTTCATTTTGAGTTCCTGACTAAAGTTGCAGTTCAAATCACTTTGCAATTTTGGTTTTACATATTTTCTAATGAATCACTGTGTGTTCACATAGTCCAGGACTTTTCTGTCCTTCTTAGTTATTTTTTTATTACTATTTAGAATGTAACTCTTCTATTTTGTAAGGGTCCACTTAGTTAGGAGCTTTCAGTCCTTCTTAGAACTTTTTCTGATTCTTTAGTTTTTTGACATTTGCTCTATGTAAAGGTTATGCTAGACTAGGTCATTAGTAGAATTTCATCATTGAGATGTTTCATATATCTCTTCTCTACTAATATAAAAGGGGAGTTTGTCCATTCATCACCCCCTCCCTCAACTATCTTTTCATGCACAGTAAAAAAATTGACTAGAAAAAGACCCAATGAAACCCATAAAAAATGCTGACATGTAGGCGATCACGTGAGTCCCTCAATGTCACCCTTGATCACATGAACCACTTCTACCCTTACGTCTCACACTTCTCTCCTCTGCGAATCCCTAGCCCTATTGCTAGCCATTGTGCTACCCCGCATAGTGCTCAAACTAGAGCCACTACGTACTAGAGGCTACAAGCGACGATGCCGCCCGAGATGGAAATAGAGGCATGGGTGGTGGGGAGGTAGGTGAAGAAGCTGGATCTAGCATTCTAGATGTCCCCAGATCAGCCTTGATCACTTCACCTTGTCGCTACTCAAGGCCACCTGTGACCCTTGTGCCAAACCCGAGTCAGTGGCCTCCTTGTTCCGCGAGCTATGCTCGGCCGCTTGTAGAACCACCGTTGTAGTCGTCCCCTTACCCGTCAACAACGTCATCGCTGTGCTGACCCTGCCAACCATATCATTGCTCCCCTCGGCCTTCACTAGCCCTAAGGTTTGTGCCTCCCTTCTTCCCTGACGAGATCACTTATCACTTGATCCCATTACTAGCTGAATGCCCGTGCGTTGCTACAGATTCTAAAATTTGATCACACTACATGTTCTGAAACTAACAAGTGGTAAATTTTTTTTAGAACATGCATACAAATATGTTCTATTTTTTAAATCCGTAGCAACGCTTAGGCATTCAGCGAGTTACGATCTGACATACATATAGCAAACAGTGGAGAGTGAATGCGTACCTGCTGCTCGTATTTGATGTAGTGGGGACACCAAACATAGGAGCATGTTGGGGCCGCTTGATGGCACCAATAGCTACCAAAGTTATTTATTGATACCATCCAACAAATCAACAAAACTGACAAGAGGGCTTAGAATGAAATAGATGGCCACATACTACCTACAAACACGTACACGACCATAGCTCTTCAACCGCATCTCTAACCACACAGGTCTTTGAGCACCGACCGTCTTACTGTAGCTGCGACCGTGGCTTCGACCTCAGCATTGACTATGCCTTCAACCATGGCTTTGACCATGGCTTGTCGACCATGCCTTTGACCACAGTTACGATCACAGTAAGACACATACTATGTCCACTATGGTTACGACCACTATATTCGACCACTGGCTACGACCACAATCTTGGACCACTGGCTTCGATCACTGGCTACGACCACTGTCTTCGACTGCGCCATATTGACCACTTCACCAACCAAAGCTTGTTGACCACAGCACCTCGACTGCATCTCTGACCACACAGGTCTTCAACACTGACCATCGACCACTTTAGCTATGACAACCGACCATCGACCACTGTAATTATGACAACCGTCCATCGACCACTATAGCTACGATAATCGACCATCGACCACTGTAGCTACAACAACCGATCATCGACCACTGTAGCTACGACTATCGACCACTATAGCTACTGTGTATGATAGGTGTGGTCCACATGTTTTATTTCCTTTTTGGAATTATTTTATAATTAGAATAGGTCACTGTGACTAACAGGTAGGACCCTTTTACTATGTATACGATAAATCGGGTCCACATGTTTGTGGCTCGAATTCTTTTAACCGATTTTAAAAGCATGTTTGCACAGTAGAGAGCCCACATGTCATACAGTTAGAACTTTAACTAAATACGATGGGCCCAACTGGTCAGTGACCAATTAGCTTAATTAAACCGCAACTCTTAATGATAATCAAATCATGTTTTAAATTAATCTCAGCGCTATAGTGTTGTCTTCTTCCCGTTGAAGAGAGGCGAGCTCAACACTAGCAAGGGGAAGGGTGGTAGCCAGTGGGCATGCCCGAAATGGGTTTCTCATCATTGCGTGCACCTACTGGCTATGTTTCACTTACTAATTTGACCAGTGCGGTGGTCGGCGATGGGCTTGGGCAATGGAGGAACAGGACGCATGGCAATACGGCTATCCATGGTGTTTCAAGTCGATTCCTCATGCTAGGAGCATCTACAAGCCAGTAGGAAGCTACCTGAGGGATTGACCGAGCTCGAGGAAGACTGAGGTTGAACAGCAATGTGGACTCAAGGTGGCGGAAGGTTGTACCACAACACCAGCAGTCTACGGTGATCCTTGCTGCAATTGGTGAGCAGGGAAGGCATGATGGGGCAATAAGGATGCTCCACGCCAAAGGAATTGGGTTATAACCTACCGAGACGGCACGAGCACTTGTCGCCGAAGTTGGGGAAGACAGGTGACTTCAGCATGCCATGGGCGAAGGCAAGGCAATCACTGGCAGTGGGAGAGGCAATGGGGTAAAGCGAAGACATCTGAAGCACGCTCGGGTATTTATAGCCAGCGAGGGGACCTGGCGACGTGGGAGGCTCATGGCGGTGGCAAGAAGTGGGCCAGGAGTCAAAGGCGATGGCGTGCGCGATGTGGCACAGGGGGTGTGAGGCGATGCTAAGGATGCATGGCGCGATGTGGGACTGCGAGGCTTGGGTACAGCGATGCACGACATGGCTATGCCATGCGAACGCGAAGTGCGTGGTGGGCACGACGCGGGGCGAGGGCTGGCACGCAATAGGCAGGAGGGGAAAGGAAGGGGCTAGGGGGATGGCAGCAAGCGCGAGGCGTGGCATGGATGTGCACGGTAGGGATGTGCACAGGCTGTAGCTCCACAGTGCAAGTGCGCACATGGCACGCCGCACGACGTAGGGTGCAGTTCGCCCGAGGCTCGCGCCAGCGTGCTGGGCCGGCTTAGGCCTAGCTAGGCCGAGCCAGAGGCCCAGTGGACTAGGAAAATGGGCTAGGGCCTAGTGGGCCAGGCCCAACTCATTACTTGCCAGATTTTGAATTTTATGCAAGTTTGTATATTGAAATTCGGTTTTAAATTTAGGTTTGAAATTATACCGTGTGCAATTTAATTTAGGGTTTAAATCTCACATGAACTTTCTTTACCTTAGTTCATAGACTTTTCTAAACACCAATTTAGGGTTTTTAGCTACAAAAACCTTTTGAAAGCTATGACTTCTGAATTGGTCCTTCATTCAAATTTTATGTTGATTTGGATTTGCAAAATAGATCTAGATTTTGGTTTTTATTGAATTTAAGCTCATGATTTAATTTAGTAAATTGTATCATGCCCTTTTAGCTTTCAATGTTTACACCTAACTCTTTGGTTTAGTAATATTTTTGCTGCAACTACTTCTGACTAACTTTCTGGATCATCTTTTCAAATTCGGATTTAAATTTTAAGTTAGTTTCATCGTTTGCACTTTTTGCTTCTAAATTGTACTTGCATGGATTTACCTTTTTAGTATTATTATCATTATTGCTTAGGAATCTCAATAAAAAATCCAGAAAAACTAGATGTGACAAGATGCAAATAAATTTTTTTAAAATTTTACACTGTTTTAGGTAACATGCTTTTTGGGCTGTCACAGCAAGACTGCAATGTGCTAACTTGAAAATTGAAAATAATCCCAATTAGACGTTATAAGCCCCTGTAACATATGTTTGTGTGTGTACGCGTGCACATACACATATATATACACATACATACATTTGTATGTATACATATCATTACTATTATAAAAGAACGAATTGGTGGTCGTACGTCCCTTCTCCTCCAACCGCCCCATTCTCAACTTCTCATCACTCTCCACTTTTCAGCTAATCAGAATAGTCCTCTTCCATAGCAAGATTCTCTATATATCCAATAAATTTTTTTGCAATGCACGAGCAGATGATTAGTATATGTGTGTGTATGTATATGTATATGTATATGTATATATACATATATATGTACATATGTGTGTCTCTGTGTGTATGTGTATGTGTGTTTGTATATCTCTATATGTGTATGTGTGTATATATATAATTACTAACCATTGCACAGGTGTAAAAAAGCGCGCGCCCCTAATTGACCCAACCAGCCAACCGCTCCACCATCCCACTCCATGCTTAGTTACTAGCGTTTGTTAATTATGGTAAAGTTACTATTGAATGTACATCAAGTTATCATCTGTAATGCCTGTAGTTACTTTTGGTTATGCATAAAGTTATCATCCATATGGAATGAAATTACCATCCACATGGTGAAGCCCCACCAACCCACCCTATTTCGGAAAGTTACTTTCGGTTACGTATGAAGTTATCATTCATATGGAATGAAGTTATCATCCCCACGCGAAGTTATCATCCCATGGTGAAGTTACCATCATATGCGATCAAGTTATCATCCATTGTGAATGAAGTTACTATCGGTAGCGAGTGAAGTTACTGCCAAACGCTCACTGTACAACATGTAATAACGTTCCTCACAACAGGCAGTAACTCCACTCACAATAGGCAATAACTTTCCTCACGACTGAATTTACTAAATTATCACATGCATGCAGCAGTACAGTTGACGTGGGGACTTTTTTTTTATCTTGTTAGGACTTTCGACTACTACAGTATCCGCTGCAATACCACGATTGCTACAGTACCTACCACTATTGTAGCTATGATCACTCACTGTAGCTTCAACCACTGTTTCGGCCATGTCTTCAACCACGGCTTTCGACTGCTCCTTTGACCATGGCTTCGACTGCTCCTTCGACCATGGCTTCGATCACGGTTTTGACTGCTCCTTCAACAACTTACAAATCTCAAGATTAATTCTAACAGTATCGCCAGAGTTGTAATTTTGAGGTTTGCTCATATTTGATATGCAATATAACTATGGATTGCAACTAGTTATATGCAGATTGCCATCTCTTATATGTGATGCAAAGTTACTTTCGGTTACTCATAAAGTTATCATCCATATGGAATGAAGTTATCATCCCATGGTGAAGTTACTATCATATGCAATCAAGTTACCATCTATTGTGAATGAAGTTACTATGGGTAGTGAGTGAAGTTACTGCCGAACGCTCACAGTACATAGCATGTAATAACTTTCCTCACAACAGGCAATAACTTCACTCACAATTGTCAATAACTTTCCTCACGACTAAATTTACTAAATTATCACATGCATGCAGCAGTACAGTTGACGTGGGGACTTTTTTATCTTGTTTACAAGCTAAAAATGCAATAACTCTTTCATGGAAAGTCCGATCTGCGATCTGTTTGCGCCATTGTGTTCGAAATTACGAGCTTAATAAAACAAGATATATATTAAATATGTTTTGACACTGCGAAATTCATATTTTTTATACTAGTCGCAAGTAACTTCATGTTTGTCTGATGGTAACTTCACGCGTAATAGTTACTGCCTAATCAACATAACTTGCACCAGGAAGCCAGGCAGCAGGACCTATGCGTAGCGTTTGCGCAGGCGCTATTCTCGCCTACGCACACTATGCGCGCTGGAATGTTACTGTCATGCGTGAGTGAAGTTACTGTCAAATACATGTAGAGTTACTACCAGTTGTGTAGTACTACAACTGATGGTAACTCTACATGTGCTTGACGGTAACTTCATTCATACACGGTAGTAACTTTTCAGCGTGTATTCTACACCAGCGCGTAGAATAGTTATATATATGTGTACGTGTGTGTATAGATATATATGTATATATAGACACACGCACACGCACACGAGGAAGCACAAATCTGTGCATGCGTGCCAGTTTGCGCTGCGGGAAGTTACTACCATTTATGAGTGAAGTTATTGTCAAATATATGTAGAGTTACTACCTAGTTGTGTATTGACAATAATTCTACATGTGTTTGGTAGCAACTTCACTCACAAACGGTGGTAATTTGTTCAGAATAGTGTGTGTGTATTACATAGGCTAATAACTTTTTCCAGCCTAGTCTTTGTGAACTTTAATATACATCATGGGGCTGATCACCATTTTGCAACTGCATTAGTGATTTATAGCTTGTCACCAGATTATTCATGGTTATTGTACTGTTGTTACAGTCTTACGGCAATGGCTCATTTTGTTAGTCTAAGCCATTTCCCCCTTCTCAATAAACAGAGCTGCTAGAACACTAGAATGTTGGATTGTAAGAAAGTGATGTCAATGGAGAAGTTCTTTCTGTTTAGGTCTAAATGATACTTGAACTTTTTTGCCTTCCAGATGGCGAAACTTTAATTTGGCATTGTAAAGCATAGTCAACACGTTGAATCATAGTTGATGTGCCTTGTTGCTCATTTAAGATGCTTTGCCCACATTTCTGTCCGTAACCATTCTTAGAGCAAGTACAATAGTATAGTCAACTAGTGACTATAACACTTGTCCATTTCATCTATAGTCTTCAAAAAAATAGTTCATACAATAAGGTAGCTATTACAATAACTATTTGGCCCCACGTGTAAGAGAGTGAAATGCATATTTTTACGTGCTATAGCTAGCTGTAATTTAGTAGCCAGCTTCCTTCTCTCTCTTCCTTTCTCTCTCTGCCACGTAAGATTTGGTTGATATTATATTTGCTATAGCCTGCTGACTAAGCCTTATTGTACCTGCTCTTAGCAGCATCTCAGCATCCATGTTTTTTGTTTGAGGAATTAATCATTGTCATAAGAGGTGATGGTGATGATTCACTTGCCATATTGGCTCCACAAGACCTTCTAGAAGTTCTACATTAGCCTTATCTAGGAGCTAAGAAATTCAGTAGAGGTTAATTTCAATATGCTAATGCCACTTTGCTTTCCTGTCTGATTTAGTTGGCATGCCAATAAACACTTCTTCTTTCGGATATTTTTTTATTGGTGAGGATTCTTTTCATTATTCAGTGCAAGGGGTTGGCAGTTGGCAATTATTTACAATTCTTAATACTGGTGTTGAATGATCATAGTTCAGTCCAATCATGGATTCTACTTTCCTTGAATAAATATTTTGCATTTGTTCATAATTTTTTGTATTCACCTATTTTAGATTCACCAACATAGCTTATATTACTTTTTAAAACATCGATAATATTGATCTTCTAACTCTGATGATAGGAACTCCTCTAGACGTGTCCATTTAGATAGCTTTATGAATTATAGTTGTGAAATAGAGTATGATGACAAAATATTAACTTATGTTGTTTTGTATGCTTCACATGTGGGTGTGACAACTCATGGAAATTATTTGATACAAAGTATACATTTCCATTGTAACGTACATGCATTTGTAGTTTGCTTTTCAGAAAACCACAACCATGTGCAATGCCAATTATAAGTTTATAACTGCTAAAGACGTACTTGGAAAAATCACTTTGTTTTAGGAGAGCTTATAACATATAATTTATTATTCTGAAATTTATATCCCTTAGATTGCAGACATTGTTCTTTTTAGTGTATAGAATTTTGTTTAGACACTCCAATCTTTCTATATGTGTAAGATAATATGTGATGTTCATTTTACAGTTTTGGATCACGTTAGATTATATATATATATATATATATATATATATATATATATATATATATATATATATATATATATATATATATATATATATATCACCCTCTTTTAAGACCTCGTTGCAACGTACGGACATCTTACTGGTTACTAGTTTGAGTAACATCCAGCATCTCAAAAAATGAAGGTAACGCACATCACTTTTATTTTTGCTACTTCCAAGTGAGAACAAAATTGGTAAGGATGTCCGTCGAAGGACACTCAACGTTGCAACATAACATAAATAGATCTACCAACTTTCACATAATTTCTATCTAGATGGCGGTACAGGTCGGAGAGATGTGAGCACCCTGAGAGAGAAGATACAAATTTCTACAAGAAAACCTGCTATGTAGCTATGGGTTCCTAATGCAGCATGATGGGGAGTTGCTCGGAGAAGTCCTGGATCGGTGATAATTCTCTGAGCTCGTATGCTGCTTGGAAGCAGTCGGCAGCCTCAAGAAGTGATCCTTCAGATTTCAAGACAAGTCCAAGCCCCAACCAGGTTTCATGGCTTGTAGGGTCTAAACGGAGGGCGTTGCGCAGGAAAGTTCTTGCGATCGAGAATGATTTCCCTCCAAGATTTCTTAGAATCCCTGCCATAGAAACCATGCTAGGGACATAGTCTGGATTGATGGAGAGGGAGAATGAGAATGCCGTCAGAGCTTCTTGGTGCAAGGCTTGAGCCTCCAAAAGAAGCCCTGCAATGGTGCCAGTCATATTAGCACTTTTGACAATTATAAGCCATGGGATGACAATAATAAGCATAGCAGTTGATCTATAATGCAACGGTAGTTTTACCCGCAAATTTGCAAACCACAGTTCTACAACAGTACTGACCAAGGGAAAAGCTGAAGATCACAAATAAATCCAACGCATTTTCGAGGTAGGCATGTAACTTGTAAATCTGACGGCAGCTGACAAAAAATTGATGTTCATTGTTTGATAGATTGAGGCCTGTGTATGGGCACCTAATGGAGTAGTTTTGGTAAAACTGCCTGTGTCATGAGGTTCTTTTGGAGGGTGGTAAGGTTTAGATGTTGACTTGTGTTGAATAGGTGTTTAGATGTTTAAGATCTTCGTCAGACTTGGTAGTTTTTTCCTGTTTACTGTTGTCAAAGCTGGTAAATCCAGCAAGTTGGTTGGCTCTGGTCGGATGTGAGATCTTCAAAGCTTTCTAATAAAGCCAGGATAAAACCTTTTGTCTAAATAATAACTTATTACATCGATGATCAGCATTAGTAAAAGAAATACCAGGCCTCATGCGAAGCAGGATTAGCCACAAATCCTATAAATACTGAAAACAATAGCAGAGTCAAGTAGTTGAGTATATTTACCTCTGACATGCCAGCACTTGGGAGAGAAGAAATTGATGGATTTGGCTTTGTCAAGACAGATGTTTGAGTCGCGCCATGCTTCAAGCTTTGTGTATATTGATGCCAAATCTAACCATGCTTCCATCTCTAACTTCTGTAGGGATTTAACCTGTGAAGGCCAAGTGGATATTGAAGAAAGAAGAAGCATAGCATAATCATTTGAGTCCCAAAAAGAAGGGGCCGTACCTTGTCATAAGGGGTCACTTTCCAGACTTCCTTCTTTGCTTGAATGATTGCAAGCAAAACCCTAAAAGATTCCACTGCAGACTTGAAGTGTCCACGGGAGGCCTGAATTTGTGCTTTTAGCCTCAAAATACCCATCTGATCCTCTTTATCAGCCTCATCTATTGCAATATCCGCTACTGCTTCGGCTTCTTGTAAATTCTGTTGTGCAGACAACACAAGAATTAACAATTTCCAGGCACTAACTGAACTTCCTGTCACCATCTTGAGACATTCCGTTGCACTTTCAACAGCTGCATTCAGTTTACGCTGCATCGCATTTTCCCAAGCAAGGCTATACATTATTTCAGGATTATACTTTGCCATTGCAACAGCATCCTGCAGCAGCCTGAGTGCATCATCTTGTAATCTCAATTTTTCTGAGTGAGAAGTGGAGGACCTAGCAAAAGGTCCATAACAAACACCAAGAAAATGGTTTACAACACTGATAAAATGCATATCATGACTTTTGAAAGACTTCATGGCTTTATTTGCAAATTTATTCCTTCAGAAGCATGCTTTGGGTTCTTACAGCATAGTTTGGCTCCTAAAAGAAGAGATGGAATATGAGGTTTTCCCTTCCGTTCTAATACACGAAAACCATTCCTTATAATGTTTAAGGCACTATCATCCATGCCAGATGCACTGTAGCAAAGTGCAAGAACATACCATCTGTCTGATCTGCTATAGGTTCCAGGCAACAACATTTCTAGATGGCTGGCCAAGACTTCATAATGCCCCGATAATGACAGTGCATACATCAAATGGTTCACAAGGTCAGGATCCCACTTTATTTCTTGGAGAGCTAGCTTTCTTGTAAGTATGAGCAACAACAAAATTGCTTCCTCCATGTTGTTCCCAGGGGTTACCAGGTTCTGTTGTTGCTTGAATTCTTGAGGAAACTTCACTTCAACACCACAATACAGCAGAGTCACTGCTAAGTCTTTTTGTAAGTTGGCAGACCTTTGAGAATCCAAATTCCATGGCTTTGCAAGAGCTCTCCGATATGCAATGATAGCCTCCTCAAAACAACCACTTCTCGTCCATAGCTTAGGAAGATATTCTAGTGCCGAGTGGAACATCTCTATCAGCTTACACTCTTCAGAAGTACCTTCAGGAACACCATATGGCCATGCAGACTCTACGATGTCTATGATGATTCTGCATTCTTCTGCAGCATCTGCCATGTCAAGATAACATAATTCTAAGTGAAATTCGGATTGAATGTGACAGAGCTCTTCCAGATGCAGAAATTATCACTATAAAGATAACCCTTTTTTAATAGAGGCATATGCGTATTCACTTGTATCATGTACACAGAAATAGCACAACGGTTTGGCTTTGTCCAATACATATGTTTCAGTTTCTGTTTAATCTTAAAAAACTCGTTGGTTTCAAAAATCTTAAAAAACTAGGAAACTAAGCCCATGTACATTAGAACAGTATTTTTGCAAAGCTTCTGGAGCTACTCTCCAAATTTCAGATGACGATGCTTAAGTATTAAACAAGAGAACACATGGAAAGAAATATCCAGTTATTACCTGTCACTCTACCAAGACCTTCCAAAGACTTTGCTTTAAGCAATATGGCCTCTATAAGCAAACTTACAGAATGCATTGACATATGCATTAGCATTCCATTCACTTGTGAGGCTTTCCTTCTTGAGGAACGTGGTGGTCCTCTAGGCTTGACACTTTCAGCAATAGCACTGGTCATTCGTGGTTTCAGGCTTCTTATATCAATTCCCTGAAGAACTTGCAATGCTGCATCAAAGTTCCCTCTCTGATGTTCCAGTCTACCCAGCAATGCCCGGGCCTCCTGTTACATAACCAAATAAATCTAACAGTGAGCAAATCAGCTAAATGGCCTATCTTCCTTGAACAGAGAAGGGTTCAAGCAAACCTCATAATTTAGTGAAAGTGTCTCCCTTAGGTCTGATTCCACTTCATTTACTTGGCCATCATCAGGCGTTGCTTCTCGATTTCCTATCCTCGAAGAAGAACCATTTGCTGAGAAATCCCGTGTTGCAAGAGATTCTGGCGATCGAGGCATTTCTTGAAACTTGGATTGGTCCCTGCTGCAAGTGCATAACATGATCGCAGACATTTTCTACTGCACGGATAATTTCACTTAATTTATATAAACAATGTAAGCTCTGTCTCTCTGAGGATCTTCCTTTGGGCCAATGGTATTAACCACTCATCAAGTAGACTACAGAACCTAGCAAGGAAAACAAAGCAAGGTGCTCAGTGCACATTTTAACAATCTTACACTACCTAAGCGAATAATTCACATGAGCAAACATAAAGTTAAGTTAGTAACAAATGATAGTAACACAAAAAGATAAGGTCTATATGAAAAACTAACACAGAGACCAAATCTATGAGTGCGGGCAGGTTTCGCAGTTCCCTAGTCCTAACGATCAAAATAACCCACGAACAAACTTTTTTATCAAGAAAACTTGATGTCTCAGATAAAATAAACGACTGCACGGTTTGATGCTAACAACTTGTTGAAGCTAATAGTAAGGCTGGTCCAAAGTTCCAGGCGCAAAACAATAATACATAACTGGATATACCAAACAGGTGAACGACAAGGCAATTTCCTAGTAAAGCAGCTAAGGCAATTGAAAGTTCGGAATACACATGCTTCATGAAGACAATGGCTAATATGATCTCACCCTAAGATCTCAAGTCCAAAACCTCATCTCCAACATATATCATCATCTTCAGCAAGAACATAGCAACACCAATTCATACTGGTAACCGCAGCAATGCCCCATCGACTAAGCAGCAATTCATTGGTTGCCCAAGTTCCAATCAGCCTTACCCCAGAAGGCAAAACCCTCATAAACAATCGCATGGCACCAAAATAAAATCAACTGTTCCTGCTTCAGGAAACGGCAAATGAAACCAGAATTCTGGCATCATCTCCCAAATTCCAAAGAAAGGCAGGTAGGATTGATCTCAAAAACTTCACTGCCCAGATAAGAGGACAACCAACATAGTAGTACCAGCAAAGCTACAGCCCGCAACCAAATTAAGCCAGTAGAAACACTAACACCAAATTACCAACTGAAGCCACATGGTACAGAGAACCTCATGCCCGTCCTCAGTTACCTAGTTCATGAAACAACTAATTCTCCCATGCAACCTACGTATTCACCACAAAATGAAACAATGCACCATTAAGCAAAGCTTCATCCAAGAAAACTAACCACCTTGGAGAAAGAAACTCGAGAAAGGCACCACTAATCCCAACACTATCACACACCATAAAACAACCCCCGCCCTCACACCGTAAAACACAAGAAACGGCGACAAAACCCCGCCTCGACAGAACCGCACAACGAATCAAGAAACGGAGCCGCGGACGCGGCGCATCAAGCAGGTGGCGCGCAGCATCGGAACAAGAAGCTCGCAAAGAACAGGAGGCAGCGCGTACCATGGAGTGGGCGTGGCGGGAAGGATCCTATGTCTCGCGGCCAGGAATGGAGGGGATTAGAGAATGATGGGGATATGAGAGGAGATCTCTCGTGCTGCGCTGCGCTGCATCGAGAGGTGAGCTCTGTCCCTGGAAGGCAAGGGAAGGGAACGGAGGGGTACTTTCCTTCTTCGTTTTTCTTTACTATTTTGCCCCCATGGTTTTCACTTGAGTTACACGTCCGTACACCAGCCTGGCATGTCCTCCAAAGTCCAACTGACTGTCCGAGGTACAGTTTTATTGCGCATGCAGAATTTTACTGGGAATTTAGGAATACTGTGTAAATTTGGTTTTGTGAAATTGATTCGTGCAAGAATCTTTCTTGCGAAAATCCCGATTGAAATGTAGGAAGAGCATGTACATCTCTTAATATTTAAAATAGACGCTTAAAATATAGGAAGAGTATATATATATATCTTAATATTTAAAATAGATGCTGCGGTACACTCATTATCTCTCTTTTCACAAGATTATTGTTAGTTATTTTTACTCTAACCTTTAGCATCATTTACATATGCTAAAGGTTTAACTTTTCTAATATATCATCAGCTGCTAAGATTTGATTCGGTGCTATGCGATCCAGGCTTAACACTCACTTTTTCATCTCTTAGTATTGGTGATAAGAAATATCTCTCCTAAAGTGTTGACTTAGCACCTAGGATGCATATGCTCTTATAGTTAAAAACCCGGCGTGGAATTTCCGTGTTACAAAAAATGGCTTAATTTATTGTGTTATATCAATTTGATTCTGGATTTGGAGTTCTGTCCAGGCTAGATACAAAAAGTTCGGTAGCTTTACTAATCAGTCGGATCAAAGGACAAACGTATTTATTCGCCTCTTTTGTGCGCTGCCTGCCATGGGAGAAAGAAGTGGAGAGCCAGTGGCCTGCTTTATTATTGACAAGAGAAAAGGTAAGAAGCTGGGCGTGTCAGTCCAGTCTGCCATGATTCCAGCTCCAAGAACTAGGACGGGTAGGCTTTGACATTTGGGATCCCTTCCAGATTTGCCTCCCTGCTGCCGCTCCATTGGAGCGGGTGTGTTTGGTTGCTAGAATGGAGTGAGATGGAATGGGATGGTTCCTTTGACCAAGCCTATCTATGTGTTTGGTTTGAGTGATGGGGTGGGATGGAATGGTCCAAAGTGGGATGAGCCTGTGCAAACTTAGAGAATATTCTTCTTAGATGCTGGACCATGTGGTTCCACTTTTTTTTGTGGAACCATCTCATCCCATCCCCATCACATCCCATCCCACTCTATTCCAGCAACCAAACACACCCGTGTGAGAGATGGGCTAGTGAATTTTACTGGCCTCAACTGAACTCACCTCACCTCATCATGCCATCACACTGCAGTTGCAATCTTGTCATGTTGTTTAGCATGTGCTAATCACTCTCTGCAAGTCATGTGACCTTTTGTTCCCCTGAAAGTTACTTCTCATGGACACATGCCACATTGCTAACATGCATGCCCCAAAGAAGAGAAGAATCCTATGTGCAGCTATTGGTAAGTCCAAAACATGTGTCCTCTTGGGTTGTTGTGGCCGGTGTAAGTAATTGAGGAAATATTTAGGAGTGTCCGTCCCCTTCTCATTAGGATGATTTCAAGGTACTGCTGGGTGTTAATAAACGGTTGAGAGCTAAGCAAGTGTGACGTTGCAAGGCATTAGCTAGACAGCAACGTACGAGCATATAAATATGGCTATTGATTATTGAAGCAGCACGGTGTACTGCGCGAGGCAAGCAGGCTACCATCAACTCGAAGGTACCGGCACATGCATTGTTGACCTGCTTTTGCCAGAGCGCACAAGCGTAGGGTGCAACCAACCCTTTCCGTATTCACACCTGCACCATTAGAACATGAAATAGCCCTCCGTTCCAATACCCTTTTTTCAGTAAAGTAAGAGTAGGGGAAAAGGGACACTTGCAACTGGAGGTCCAGAGGACAAGCGTAAAGCAGCATCACAACTTGATTTGACTGTAACTGAGGTGAAGAATTCATACATTGAAAGAGGCAGCACATAACATTTGGCTCTGTAGCACTACTTTTTTTTATAAAAAAATAGCCTTCAAACACATATTTTTTATAAAAATAGCCCCCTCCTCAAACTTGACAAGCGTTGCAAGTGACACCCGTCACATATCGCGCCACTAGAGCTCGGTAGAAGTGAGCGACAGCGGTAGACATGTCGAGCTTGACAGCTAGAGCCAGCGCACGGCATGCAGCCAGGGTCCATGGCCTACCAAGCTCCCTAGCCTCGATAGCGGCCTACTGAGCTAGGCAGGCTCGATAGCGCCTTGCCAAGCACTGGAAGCTCAACAGGTGCCCTAGCGCGAGTGGTGGGAGTGCTCGATTGGGTTGGCTCGCATGGCAAGGGGAATCTCGCTTGGCCGACTGCGACGACGCGACGTATGATTCCCGTCGCATTTGGTTGGGGATTCTGTGGCCCTCCTCGCCCGCATGCACCTGCGTGGGAATGTTAGTTGTGAACGCCTTCCCGCGCGTATAAAATAGGTGGCCTTGTGGTCAGCCCTCTCATCCGAAGCCACACAACCCAATTTCTTTCCTGCCGAGCATGAGAGCAGCGAGGGAGAAGAAAGAAAGAGCAATTAAAAGGCAAGTTTGTAATAGTTTTTTGAGGTGGTTTAACTGTGATTTAGGAGTTTTCGCAGTTGGAAGGTTTTTAAAGCGGGTGAAGACCTTCAAGAAAAGGTATGGTTCATTAGCATGCGAGCAATGTGCTTAATATATCGTTAGCGTTTCATTAACGTACCGGTAGTTTGGTAGTGTTGAATGCGCTTGGTAATCATATCTAGTTGACGGATGTGCTTTTGTAATTAACCATGTTTAGGATGTATTAGTGGCGGCAATGATTATTTTGTGCAAATAGCTGAAAAATACGCGTTGTTATTTTAGTGTCCCCGATGTGTTTGCAAGTCATGAAATATGTATGTAGGTCCACACATATATATTTATTGCTCTTGTGCGATTACAGAAATTGTAGAAAATGATGCTAGAATTGCAGAAGTGCACAATGTTAGTTTTAGTATCTGTGTGTACATATGTATGCATATACATGTGTACCTGTATGTATGCATATAAGTATATGGCCGTAGGCATAATGAGTAAATAGTTGAAGAAATACATGCTATTATTTTTAATGTTCCTAGTGTATTTGCAATTTACAAAATATGTATGTAAGTCTGCACGTATATATTTATTGCTTTTGTGGGACTAAAAAATTATAAAAAATGATGTCAGGATTGCAGAAGTGTGCATTGTTAGTTATAGCTACTGTGTGTATATATGTATACATATATGTGTGTACTTGTACGCATGCATATGAGCACATGGCCGTAGGCATAATGTTTTTTTTGTAAATATATGAAGAAATACACATTATTTTTAGCGCTCCTGGTACGTTCATAATTTAGGAAATATGTATATAATTTTGCATGTATATATTTATTACTCTTGTGTGACTTAAAAAACTATACAAAATGATGTAGGATTGCAAAAGTATACACTATTAGTTGTAGTATCTATGTGTACATATGTTTGTATATACGTGTGTACTTGTATGCATCCATATGAGCACATGATCGTACGCATAATTTATTTTGTAAATAGCTGAAGAACTACATGCTGTTATTTTTAGAGCCCTTAGTGCATTCACAATTTAGAAAATATGTATGTAAGTCTACACGTCTATAATTATTACTCTTGTGCGACTAAAAAAATTATAGAAAATAATGCTAGGATTGAAAAAGTATGCACTGTTAGTTGTGCGTACATATGCATCGTCGAACACCGACACATTCTTTTCTGTATTGCAGGGAATGATTTCTGGTGATGATCACGAGTGTGGTACGTTGTTGGACCCATCTTAGGATAGGCAGCATTGTTGTCGAGCATGGTCGAGTAGTGATGGACCGCCCCTCTTTGTTCTCCGGGGAGCTCGGGAGAACTAACATCTCGACGATCGGTACGCTCCAGCTCTGCGATGGCTGCTGGGTTGCTACCCGTAGCGAGGATGATACACATTGGGGGTTCGTTCATGTTGGATTCATCGTTTCTGTCAGCACTCATTGACCGATGGAGACTGAAGGCCTGCATGTTTCACTTTCGGTGAGGGGAGATGACAAACACCCTACAAGATGTTGCTTATCTTACTGGCCTACCGCAACGGAGTCGTCCCGTGGTTCCACCCCCAGATCAGCCAATTAGAAGGCATGTTTACCACACCAGTTTGGTCATCCTATTCCAAATAGGAACCATGGAGTGCCACATTTGTAGCTGCGACGATACAAGCAATGCTCAGGAAACGTGTCTGCACAGGTTGTGAGGTCCCATCTAGTTACTTACTTGCTCTTCATGTTTGGGTGGGTCCTATTTCCTACGACTCAAGGATATTGGGTGTACCCCAGCTACAATCCACATCGCTAAGTCCCTAGTGGACGTCGAGCCTGATCAGGTCTCGTTGTACAACTAAGACTCGGCTGTACTGTGTATGACCTACAGGGTTTGTACGATGGTTCGCAGCGTGCTATTAGCGAGCCAAACCTCATCGTCTATCATTATCTTTTTGCAGTTGTGGTCGTGGGAGCACTTCCCAGTCGGTCGACCGTACTTTCGGGTGCAGGCACACCTATACCAATTGGAGGCGTGGTTCTATGGTCACGACAATGGTGATGACTTAGTGGACAGACCCATCATGGGTACTCATTGGACTAATAGCGAGCTAAGATGATCCAGGGAGAGACCACGGCGAGTGTACTCATTTCCATAACACTTTGAGACCTTGTATGAGGGTAACATCATGTGGACGATGTGGACTGCACAGTTCATCTCCGAGACAATGCCTTTGAGCTTGTCATAGCAATGTGAATAGGACAAGGACTACTGGCTTACAACCTGTCACCTTGTCTTCTCCCATATGGTGGAGCCCTACACCCTAACGAGTCATGAGATAGTTTGGACTTCACTGATGGGTCCCACCAGCACTGGGTAGACCACTACCCAGCCACATTCACATGTAAGTAAATTTATTTGTTACCTCATTTCATATAGTCGTTGCTTTAACTTCTTAGTTGCATACAATTCGTTTCTTCTTTATTTCCTACTTAAATAACAGTTATGTACCACCACTTTTTTGTAGGCAAACGAAAAAGGGATGGAAGAGCAATGACTGGAGGGCAACACAGGTGCCATGGACCACGACCTGAGAGTAGTCGACAAGGACAAAGGTCGAGCAGGAGCGACAATCGCACAACTCAGACATGTACCCCGCATACTTGCAGTAGTACGTGCCGCGAACCAGTTGCAAACTAGTGCGGCTACCTACGTAGCCCCTGACGCAGGCCACGCACATTGACAACTGGCACCAGGCCCAAACCAACACTGTGCGACACGGCATGACAAGACGAAAAAAGATTTTAAGTATTGGTGTCCTATTATTCATGCATACATGACTAGTCTATTTTGTCTGTTGTTGCAGTACGACCAGCTTCTCCACATCATGTTCGAGGGTGATGCTGCATTGCACCGCGGACGCTCGAGCACTATTCAACTCCTGCTAGGATCCATCCGTAACATGTATGAGGACGCGAAAAAAGCACTGAGGACCGTTAGCTGCAGCCGTCCTAGTGACATGGTTATCTTAGGGGGTGACAAGCCGCACCATCGTCCATCCACAACTTCTCCTACACGTCCTAGCTCGTTGGCGTACCACCCTAGCCTCGACCATTCCTAGTCCACGCAACAGACTACTTAAATTTGATAATTTTATATTTGTTGCAATCAGCACGATACCTTATTTTTGTTGTTCTTTATACATGTTGTCTTCGTGTAGGCCGTTCGTACTGACACTACTCTACTTTTGTCTTCGTCGCATAGATAGCCTGACCTCGGACCTCCCTCGCTGGGGAGGGGGGACGACGGAGCATAGCACAATCCGTCCTCGTCACGAAGACAGCTCGAGACACATGATATCCCAGGCAGCAACGTCGACTCACCTATCTGAGACTGCAAGATGCAATATGGCACGTACACACCCGCAAACCACTCGCACCACTAGCAGCGTGATGAGTGGTATGAGTAGACATACGACAACTACACGGTCCACCAATACGGTGTGGACTATGCCACAGTGGGCTACCGTGGACCATAGTACCCTAGAGATTCATTGTCCGCGCAACATGTGACACCGGTACTTTAAATTACGAGTTTCATTACCGAACCATGTCACATCTTCCTTTAGGTAACCGAATAGTACAAACATGCATCTCTCGAGGCCAGAGTTCCGAAAGTGGGCTCCTGGTTCATTCTCCACTGAGCACATGGCACATGTCATCTATTCAAAATCGGAGTTCGCACTACGGTTTTACCTTCCGTCAACCTAGTGAAACATGTTTCCCTCCAAAGGCGCCAACATTATGCGGAGGACTGGGTGCAATAGATGTTTAACGCTTAAGAGATTGGGCTCAATCAGTTGTTCGGTGCACCGATTCCCACTTAGCCACCACAACAATACGACTTGCGCGATGTATAACTGAGAGACCATGTGGAGGTCATCCCGTGTGAATGATGAGTAATTGACATCGGTTTAGGAGAGTCGAGTTTGGTTTGTGTGGTCGGACCATGTTGTTGCGTGGTGTAACAGACTTGGTCAAACCTGGTCAAAGTAATTGGAATGCATATTCTGTGATTCGACAGGTTTGGGCTCTATCATGAGTAAATATGTTTCGTTGATGCTATTATGTTTTCATGTATTGAGCGGTGCTATTTGATGTGTTTCTTGTCTATGATGACTGTAGGACGTCGAGGTGGAGTCGTGGTGAGACACGAGGTGACCGGACTAGACACAGGCGGTGTCGAGGTCAGAACGGTCGGATGTGTCGAAGACGACGGAGATTCGATGTGGTTGCGAGTCGTGGACGACAAGGAGCGCGGAAGCTTTCCGGAAGGTGCAGGAGGGGCGAATCGGTAATTTCGCGAGGCTGCATAAGCAGGAGCGGGCTCTGTTGGATTTAGCAGGCGTAACGGGTTGAAAACCCGTTAGCCAAGGGCTATATAAAGGAGGGAGTGGCTGCATGCCCCCTTAGGGATTTGAGTGAGGGTTAGGGTTTTCTTGAGTCAAAAGAGGCTTTGGGAGTTTGTTTTGCCTTTGCTCTTTAGTGGTTGGAGAGTTGTTGTGGACTGCAGAATGTGTCTCCCATAGCTCTCTCCTCCCTCTGTGTGTTCTTGGTTTGAGTTCTAGAGATTGGAGAGGGAGAGGTAGGAGATGTGTTGAGCCACCATGTAATCATCCATTGTTCTAATGTCCAGGCGTATCGGGACTCCTCTGTAATCCTCTTTTGATTTGGAATGAAGATCTGAAGTTTATCTCTCCTATTCATGCCTGTTTTCCTTCGTTCTCCTGTTTGGAGTGATTTCTTGATTTTCTGTTTTTGAGTTGGTTCTTGCTGGAAAGGTCCAAAATGGGTTGCTATGACATGAGAGATGTTCAAAAGCCATTTGGCTAGTTGATCCTAAGAGCAAGCCAAGTTAAGAGAGAACTATCATGTGCTGATGAAGTTCAAGTGACAAGAACCTGGACCTAAAATGAAGCTGTGTGATATCAAGCTTCAAGAAGATGTTAAGGCAAAGGTATGACTAGCTAGGGTTAAGGATGTGTTTCTAGTCTTTTACCGGCCTTGGTGTTTGGTTGGAAAACTGGATTGCTAGTATAGGTGACGTACTATTAAGAGGGGTCTTGTCTAGTAGTTTTGAGTCTCATCATGTGTTGATAGCTCAAATCTTACTCGCTCTAACTCATTCTTATAACATGGGACTATACATTGCGAATGTGTTTTACAAGTGTTTGAAGTCCATGTTTTCTAATTCTTATGATATGAGATTTATAATTTGCAAATGTATTTTGCAAATGGTTGAAGCTCATATTTAATCCTTGTGTCATGATTCTAAGAGTATGCAAGTGTGTTTTGCAACTTATTGAGAATCATGTGTGATTCTTGTGCGCATAATACTAAAGTTTGCAAATGTGTTTTACGAATTCTATTGAGTATATGCACTATCAGACCATTTCAGAACTACCGGCGTGGAAGGCCCAGAGCTACCGTTTCATTAGTGGTTGAAAGACAAACGTGGTCTGAATTGACGTGGTTGAATCAGCATGGTCGTAGACCTTCATGGTCGTAAACTAGTGTGGTCGAACAACGTGGTCGTAAACCATTATGGTCAAACTAGTGTGGTCGAACAACGTGGTTGTAGGCCTTTGTGGTCGTAAACTAGCGTGGTCATAGGTCTTTGTGGTCGTAAACCAGTGTGGTCGTAGGCCTTCGTGGTCATAAATCAGCGCGGTTGAATCAACGTGGTTGTAGGTCTTCATGGTCGTAAATCAGCGTGGTCGAACCAACAAGATCATAAGCCTTCGTGGTTGTAAACCAGTGTGGTCAGAAGCGACGTGGTCGTAGACCTTGGTGGTCATAGACCTGCGTGGTCTGAGAAGCGACGTGGTCGTAGACCTTCATGGTTGTAGATTTGCGTGGTCTGAGAAACGACGTGGTCAAGACCTCCATGGTCTGAGAGCAACACGGCCGTAGACCTGTGTGGTCTGAGAACAGCGCGGTCGTAGACTAACATGGTCGGAGACCTTCGTGGTCAGAGACATGTGTGGTCTGAGACCAGCGTAGTCGTAGACCAGCATGATCGAAGACTTTCATGGTCGTACACCTGTGTGGTCGTAGACCAGCGTAGTCGGTGATCTGTGTGGTCGATCCAGACAACGTGGTCGTAGACCAGTGTAGTCGGTGACCTGTGTGGTTGAACCAGACAACGTGGTCGGAGACCTAAGTGGTCGAATCATCCGACGTGGTGGTAGACTAGGGAGTCGACAATTAGAGTACAACCAGCTCTGTGTAAGAGGTCCGATCAGCGTGCGGTAGTACCGGCTCTGTGTGAGCGGAACTTTCGATTGTTGGAACTGTCAGCCTGTGTGGCGGTATGTTTTTTCCAGAGGGACACCTTCGTGGAGTTATCTCGTCCCTAAGGTGATCGGTACTTCCGTTCGACCACGGCAATACTTCCGGTTATTAGTAGTACCGAGTTTTGGCTGCTGGAACTTTTGTTTACGACTACAACGATCATTTTTCTAACCGTTAGCGTAGCAGAGCGGTAGTACCGGCTGAGGCTAGCGATACTTCCGATTGTCCTGTTATTTCGGGATTTTAGCTTCAACGGCTAGTTTTCTTGTGTGGGGTATAAATATCCCTTGTGGCCGGTTGGGGTATGACTTTTGGCACTCCATTTCACTTCCTTGAGCTAGTGTGAGGTCCTCTTCTTAATTGTGCATATGTTGCACCTTGTGAGCAAGGAGGAAGATCTAGAGTGCATGTGTTGCCTCTAGAGTTGGATTTTGTATCCACTTGAGCTTGTGCATTCGTTGCACGTGATGAGAGTCAAGCAAGAGGGCTTGACTTATTACTCTTGGAGTTTGCCGACTCCTAGACAGCGTTGGAGGCGTCATGCATGGTGATATTCTCCAAGAAGATTGTGAGAAGATCTGGCACAGTTGTGAAGGTTAGAGCTTACTTAACCAGAACAAGAAGGAGCTACCACTAGTGGATTGAGGTGTTTTAGCTTAATTCGTGAAACCGATCCAATTCGTTTGGGCTAACCTCAACATGGACTAGGGGAAACCGATAAGTCTCCGAATACCACGGTAAAACGAGACCGTGTCAATTGTGGTTTGTTTCGTTGTGCTCAATTTATATTCAAGCAATTTACGTACATAGAATTAAATTGATTGCTTGTCATCCTAGGATTGTAAACCTTGACACAACCTTAATGTGTTGTTGCACTTAGGTGAACTTATTTGATCTAGACGTTATTTGTGCTAAACCAAATTGATTTAAGATTCCGTATTGTATACTTGGTTTAAACAAATAGAATAGGTCTTTAAATTGATATTAATTGAAAGAAGATTTTTAAGACCGCCTATTCACCCCCTTAGTCGGCTTCCTCGATCTTACAACGTGACATCTTTTCTCAATGATAAGACATCATACGCTAGCTTTCCGCAGTGAAATGACAACACGTACCAGCTTTTCTCATTGAATTAACAACATGACCTTCCCTGTGCCTACAACATTCGCTCTTGCAAATGTGAGTGCACTACCATTCGGTAAATTTACTCCTTAACAATGCACAATGACCACCTATAAAGTCCAGTCAACCTCTACGACCGGATTCGAGACTCCACTCGAGTTAATCTCTAAAATAGGGAACGAGGAGGGAGAAGATAGCACAGATAGAGGACATCATTGCGTCATTGTTAGGAATGTCGAACTACGAAGAGATGCTTCATAAGCGGAAGTGGGTGGCCAAGAAGAAGAGATTCTAACTTGATAATTCTTACAAGGATGCACCCGTGCCACCGGAATTTTCGTGGCCGCAATGCAACTGTGGCAATCCAGCACATATCATTTAGTCTACACACCCAGCCATTGTCGCCTAGACGCACTACACATGTAGCAAAATCCTTGTAAGTGAATGTCACATATTGACAAATCATATTGCATGTTTTATTTCACACATCGCTAACCTACTCCGTGTATGATGGTAGACCACGGAGCATTGTTACTTCTTCTAATGTATCGATGTCCTAGCGATGTATGACAGGGCCTTTATCGAGCATAAATACATACTCGAACTACCTGATGGCACCGGAGAGATTCACATGTTGGAAATCTTACACCTCGGATGATAAGGACAATGCTAAGATGGCATATGGCAAGAAAAATGCATCAATGGTCCCCGATGCCCTCGTTGAACGCTAAGTTATTTTTGACTGAGACAAACTTACATAGGTTGTGAAAGCCAAGTACTGGGCGCGAATCGTGAGAGCTAAAACCTGCAAAGAAGAGAAGAGAAAGATACCAATGGACCCAATGTATACGACGAATAACTGCAAGTATGACTTTCAAAAAGGCACATATGTATCTTAGTTGTAGTTAGAGTTGATGGTTTGCACATGCTGCTATTTGTATCGTATGAGTAGTGAGGCAAACATACGCACCTAACCAATCCCAGTAATATCGAGCCGACGTGTCCAGATAATATGAATATTTTAATGCGTATCAAAACAAGAGTGTTTAACTAGTTAGCAAAAAATAAAACAAAATGGGAGTTAGCGATGGTGATTCATCTGCACCTCTAAACTCCACTTTGCACCTTCCTCCAGAATTTCTACCCTGGTTTAGAAAAAAAAGGAATGGGCCAAACAAATAAATTCGACCACCCTATAAATTCTTTAACAAAAAGAACAAATCACTACCAGATGCATGGCAAAGCCGAGAGAGCGGAGGCACGTCAGCCAATAACGGATGCAGAGCCAACGGCGTGAGCTGAGTAGACAAATCCTGATAATGTCAAACTGACGTATCCAAATAATATAATTTTTTATGCATACAAAAGCACGAATATTCTAATTAACAAAAAAACTAAACAGACCACATAGAGAGGACAGACGCTGCCGAGCCTAGGGAGCTCAGCAGCACTGTCGGCTCCGTTGGCTATAGCATTGTCTACTTGGCTGCCAAGCTTGGCGCACCTGCCGCTCCTGCTGTCACCTGTCTGGCTTGACGAGCTCAGAGATGAAGCTATTTTTACCCCAAAAAAAACAGATATGTGAAAGTCAAATTTGAAAAAAAAAAATCTACACTACTAAAAGCGTGAACAGTCCCACGTTCTCAAGAGCTGTACTGTGTTAGTTTTTCAAATAAAAGTTGGCAAGTACTGTAGAACTGCAAATGCAGCACCATCATGAGATTCCTCACGATCTCAAAAAAAAAAGAAAAGGAGATTCCTCACGTGACAAACTCTGTTTGCTGCTCGGGTGGCCCCGCAGCAACTGTCCGGTGATCGAAAATGAATTGTCGTTTCAAGTTATGGGCCAACCCAGTACATCAATCCCTCGTCGGATTAGTCACCAAAATAGCCTATAGAACAAGAACCAACAAAGTCTACCCATGTATGTAAGCTCCCTAACAATATATTCCAAGGAAATTACAGGCCTTGCTTTCAGTGGAAGGTAGGCAGTACACTAGTAAAATTGTTGTATTCTCTGAGCTCAACTGCAGACGCCGATATCAAATGTGAAAACAATAGTTATTACCAGAGATGAAAGATGCAATAATTGGACACCTCCTTCCGAAACAGCAGGAACTTAGCTTCCTGCTATAACCTAACCTTCTTTGCCTTTATCCGCTTTGCAGCCATGTAAGTCACAGCAGCAGAAAGAGTGTACCTAATAACAGCAAAACACAGTAAGTGGTCATACGACGCCATCAGGGTTCAGGGGATGAACTCCATGTTATGTGTTCCCCCCGCTTGTGTCTTACTCCCTTGTATATGTTCTCTGATTTCTGCAACTCAGTTTGTTCTACAGTAATTCCACTTAATGGACCTATCCTAGGTTCTAGCACTTCAGTCAGAATGTTAGTAAAAACAGCACATAATTCTGTGAGTCAGCACACGAGTACCACAGGCTATTGTAAAGGGGGGAAAAGGCAATTGCCAAACGATGTAAGGTGGATTCATCCAAGAAAAGCTTATCGCTCGGATATAGCAACATACCCATTCATCATTCGAGTAGATGTGCATACCATGCTACTAATTTAGTTTCAAAGCTCTCAGAAGCAAGATGTATAGACCCACAATGGATGAGCAGTTCAAGTAAGAAAAGAAATAGAAAACGACTTTCCTATGTTTAGCACAAATATGGTTGAAAAGAAGATGTCAGCTATCATGGTTTGGCAGTGATGAACTATCAGACTCAAAGTCAATCAATAACAACAATGGATTTGTAGCTGTAATAAACTTAAAAGGCAACTGTGAATGTCAGATACAGCCAGAATTGCCCTCAAACTTTCTAGATGCAAGCAGTAGTTCCTATCAGGAAGCCTAATACTTCTAGTACTGTACTAGCAGTCGAAAAATAAAACTAACACAGAATGAAATAATCCAATCATTTATCGATTAGATGGCACTTCAGAAACTTGCTAAATACAGTTGTAGACATTATTATAGGTTTCACACACCCAACCAACAAAGAGGGATGGGCAAACTGTTGGGGTTCAGAGACACTTACCATGTACCGGTGTATTTTAGATGGTCATGTGGCATCACTGAGTGATGGATCAAAGTATTGACATCTTTTGGAACAGGATAAGGATTAGTTGGAGAGACGTCTTCATTTATATCTTCTATATAAACATTATTTTCAGTGAGGCCACACACACGAGCAATCATGGGAACATCCACATAAAACCACTGGCCACTGCTGGGTTCATTAGCAGGAACAAATATGCTGGGCTTCTCACTTCCTCGGATTACACCAGTAACTCTTACAGGAGGTTTTCCAGGTTTTTCAACCTGCAAAAAGAGTAAACCATGTAACTTGCATCAATTTTGTGCCTGGCTAAAATAGTGAAGAAATATAAATACGTAGAATAAGATAATGACAACCATAATGGTTTTTGGATGTAGAAGATTATGGCAGCATGGTATTGACTCTCAAATGACATAAAACCCAACAACCAGCCTACATTTCATACTCAACATTCTAGAAACCATCAGTGACTGCATTTAATGATCTAAAGCAGGTCTAGTTAACAATGATACATAAAAGTTATTTGATAATGGGCTGTCACAATGTTATCAAATTATCATTTGCAAGGAGTTCATGTACATGACATTCAAAAGATAACAGTAGTAAAATACACCTGTTCCGATGGGCAAACAGTGACCACTTTAGGCAATAGATTGGAAACCATGCAAAAAAAATGCCGATCACCTCAGAAGATGATTCAGGCTCCTTAGACCAAAACTTCCACCATGGACCTTTTCCATCCGTCTTTTTATAAGGTTCTTTATATTCTGAAACTTCGCCAAGTCCCTGATTGTCCTGTATGCTTTTATCACGCCAGCCACGAGGAACCCACCCTCTATTCACAAGGATAGGTGACTGCAAACTGACAAAACATTTCTCAGAAAGATAAATGTCTTGAGGAAAAGAAAAGCAATAACACACTAAGTTTGTTTCTATGGTTGGAACACGCAGTACAGCATCAGGGCAACTCTCTCTTTTTCTACAACAGGAATGTGCAGGAGATAAAGTCCAATCAGACAACAATAACAGGATTGCAACTTGGTCATTAACAACGTTGCAAGTACCGGTCCAAGCAAGGATGGGCTGATAGCATATGCCACAATAAAACCTTGGCCCCTTAGCTTGTCAGAAATATGAGTCGAGAGTTGTTGGTATGTTTAACAACTCCTTTGAGCTTATGGCTAGTACAGAAGTTCTTTGTTAGTAGTATAAAGGGTTTCTGTAAATTTGTGAAAGCACTGGGCTTTTTATATGGCATTCCTTTCCTCATGAATCACTAAATAAGTTAATAGACAAACAAATTCCTTCAGAAGGGCAGCTACAAGAGTAACAAGGAAGCTTCATTTCTATGCCAAACTGCAAATATGCACAACCCAACATGTAATTACAAGCTGCTGCTTTCTCTTTTGACTATCAAGATACAAGATAATCCACAGGAGTGTTTGAATATCTGGTAAAGTTTTTGTAACTGTCTTTTCCTTATTATTGTAAATTGATCTTAAAATATACATAATTAATTCCCTTCTCTTTTCATCCTTGTCTGCTGATAGTGTCATCTCCCAAAGAAAAACAATGGAGGAGTATAAAAATCACTGACTGCTACAATGGAAGCAAAGCTAAGCTTGTGTTTTTCCATTTAATTTAGGCTCCGTTTGGCATTGCGGTGGACAGTGGCTTTTCAAAAGAACTTATTTATTTCCCCTTTGGATATGACAGTTGGTTGAAAGCATATTTTTTGGAGCCATAACAGCAAACTCTTACTAGAATTAGTAAAGTAGTAAACATTCCCGTAACTAACTAGATTCTGTAGTGCAGCACAGCACAGCAACTGCAAATTGGCCTTTAATTGTAATGGTTTTGCTCTATCATGTGATTCCTTCTGCTTCACATAGTTCATCTTTCTTTGTACTGTTGAAGAAAATGAAATAATTCAGTTCTACCCGAACAAATTATCATTTGCCAATTCGACCATAGTCAGGTCTATGCTTACGTTAACTATTTCAACATCATAGTCTTTAGAACAAGAACTTTCCCAAATAAAGGGTATCAAGCTCACCCATGCTAAGAGTTTCACTGCAAGAGTACAATTGCTTCCAACAATAATTTACCTGCCAGTCTCAGTAGACCGAGGGATCAACGGAGTGATCACATAATACCCATTCTCCGTCACACCCGAGATGCTCCGGGAGCGAGGCCCGATGAACACCGACTTCTCCTCATCGAAATCGCCCTCGCACACGATCTTCCGGAACTCCAGCGCGGCCGGATCATGCATGGCAGCAGACGATGACACATCGTTCCACGCTATGGGCTCCATCTCCAGCCTCCGCGTCCTGTAATCCAGCATCTCTATCTGAGATTCAACAAGAAACAACACAAAGTGAGGTCTTCTTCGCTAAGCATGGGGGGAGTAAAGAGCGGGTGCGCGCGCGTGCTGTGACCTTCTCCTGCCTCCGGAAGAGCTGCCATGTGCCGAGGCCGAAGGTGATGGCGCCGGGGGCGAAGAGGAAGAGCTTGGACCATGCGCTCGCCTCCTTCCCTGCCCCTGCGCGTGGAAACCAACCTGATTAGAATGCGGGGGCGGCTTGATTCGAAGATGTTCTGCAAGACATTTCGCAAGGCGGTAGGGGTAGAGACCTGGGGGTGGCGGTGTAGCGGCGGAAGGAGGTGGCGGCGGAGGTGGCTGGGAGACGTGGGAAGTAGAGTGCCGGAAAGGGAGGAGGCGGTGGCCACCGCCGCGCAGCCGGAGGCGGAGGGGTTTGGAGAGCGACGCCGCCATCTTTGCCACTATGGTTGGGGGCAGGCCGAGATGGGTTTGGATTTGGGGCTTTTGACTGAGATGGACCGGAGGCGGCAAGAACAAAAGACAGTAGTACCTTTTTCCCCCGAGTGGATTAGAGTTTGTTACATGTGATTCCTGTTGATAAAAAGTTTTTTTTAGTTTTGAGTTTTCATGATTTATATTTGAATATGTTTATTCAAATCAGAATTTTAGTTTACCTTTTGAGGATCCGTTCGAAAGCACGATTCTCTGGTAGGAAACCCAATTTTGCTCTAAAATCCCTACATAATACCTAAAAAGGTTGAAAAGACCTCCATGGAGAAGAAGTAGAGAGAAATCTTAATTAAATCATTTAGCAGACAAAACTGGAAGCGAGAAATTTAGCTATTGCATGACTAAACTAGATATCAAGTACCAGATGCAATTTCCTCCTACCTTTTCTTACGAGATGAATTTCACAGTTGTGGAATGACGCAATGAAATCATGGAAACTTGGTATCCTAAGATTTTTCGAATGATACATTTTGTTTCTTTTACCTAATTTGTTTTTGCCTCAACAGCTCACGTTCAATTGCTTGAAGCATCAGCATTATATCAAATTCACAAAGAAATACACAAACCACACAGAGATTCAAATTCACCAATCAGGTATGTAACACGAGGATGAAGCCTCTTGTAAATTGTAACACAGCACACGCGTGCACAATACCAGATGCAGTCTACCAGCATATTGCCAAAGCAGGTTACAAAATTATGAACAGAACCTCCCTGATCAAGACCTCGCATAATTTACATCCCCAATGCTACGCGACATGCAAAAAGAGAGAACCTGGAGCACTTCAAAAGCTACATATTTAGATCAATTCCTCTTTTTCGAGTGCTTCACGAGCCAGTCGATGACGGAGTCAATGTTGGTTGAGTTCTTACATGATATCATGAAGCAGGCCACTTCTCGTTCGGTGATCATCTTTAGGCCCCTGCAATGTAGCATACAATTCGTCAAATAGACTTAGGATCTGTTTGGTTCATGACCAGAAGTTGCCTAGTCACAAGTTAGGCGTGCCACAGTTTTTAGATAGCTGTTTGGTTCACTGACGTAACTGTGGCATGCCACACTTTCTTAGCACCCGGCCCCACACGTCATAGACTTAGTTTCTTGCCAAACTTTGCCACAAGTGTGACTTCGATTTTGTTAGCCACACTTTCTGTGTCAGCCACATATTGCCTAAGCTTAGGCATAGCAAGCTTAGGCACCAACCAAACAAGCCCTTATAGATGAGCAAATCTTATCAGTTTGTAGTAGCTTTGAGTGTACTTACATCACTTCTGTGAAGCTTTGCTTAGGGAAAGATTCAGGTTTGTCAATTTTGTTGCCAATGACTAGTAATGGGATACCAGTCAAAGATGGCTTGCTCAGAAGGTCATGGAGCTCACTTTTGGCGATGGCCATGTTTTCTCGATCTGCTGCATCAACAACATACCTGCACAAACACAACAATTTAGGGATCCACAACAATACAGAAATTTTGTTTCCTATGGCTAGTTGTATCAGTTATAACCACCAACAAAAATTATAGATCAACTTTCAAGAAAAAGACGATTAAGTTGTTACACAACTAACTATCACAAAATATACAACAAGTGGGAATAAATCAGAATAGTAAACCGTCCAGCTTGCACAACTTTCAGCCCATACATTAAGTAAGCAAAATGACAGAAAGTCAGAAACAAATAAATAAGGCACCATCATTATCTACAATATAGCAAAATAACAAAAAGTCAGAACAAACAAACAAGGCATCATCATTATATAGAATAACTAATATGCTCACACTTATCCTTGCAAAAAAGACAACTACGACATCAAAGCCCAAGGGAAAAAAAGTAGAGTACAAGAACCTTAAAGAAGCCTTCATACAACATTATAGTTGAGAAATGAAGATATTACACTCAAAACCATAAGATTTTGGCAAGTCTCATGGTTCACCCAAACTGTTCAGGGTCAACTTTATAAGCACCGAATGCCCATACAATGTGGTACTACTCTGGATCTAGGCTGTCTAGCAGTTTGATTGACTGTTTCTAATGGATACGTAGCAGTGCATTTGCCTATATTTCAATAATAGATACAATTATATCAAAATGATATGAAAACGAGCTAATGAAACAAGACGTGCAACAAGCCAACAACTAAGCATGAGTGCATGACAGCTGGTGAGTATAATGCAATTCTTACTGCAAATACATCAAATTAGACAAGACACGTACACAATTGCAGAAACTGCACGACAGTATCTCTCCCACATGCTCCTGAATCTTGGCTGGCCTCCAAGATCCCACAATTTTATCGTGACATTTCCTTTGGTCACCTTTCGCATATTGAATCCTACAGTAGGAATCATGTCCTCACTAAAGCCTCCTGTCTGCCGAATACATGATAATCCATGAGAAATCATCATATTTCAGTAAGTGAATAATGCCAAAAAAACATAGCCTGATGCTTACAGCAATGACATTCACAAGCGATGTTTTCCCAGCATTTTGGAGCCCTATTAAGGAAAGCTCCATCTCTTGCTTGAAAAAGAGGCTGCAAATGAAAAAAAGAAAAAGAAAATATTTGATTCAAGCTCCATCAAGCAAAAACCCATTGATACTAGCTAATATTTTTCTTGGAAGTTGGAACACATGTCAAAGTAGCGCTCCACCACCGAATGGGTGCATGTGCAAGACATCCTTTGAATGCAATTATGCAAGCTCCTTTGTTTTTATATGTATATCTAAACCAAAGCCTACCTGGCTGGTGGTAGAAATGAAATAGATCATAGCCTACTGGAGAGTGGCAACTCTTTCCACGCCAATGATTAAAATTCAACAGAAGAGTTCCAACCTTGGTCTAATTCTACAACCCATGATGGCATGATGTGTTACTACTGTTGTCGATATTTTAATATCGATCTTACGTATGATTTGTTTAGATTCAGGGGAACTCTTAGAAGACTCGGCGTATGCAGTTGCGAAGTAGAGACGCGGGAAACTTTATCCTGGTTCAGGCCTTCTCCAAGAAGAATAACAACCCTACGTCTAGTATGATAGCTAATTGCTGGAAAGTGGTTTACAACAAAGAATTACATGAATGGTTAGTGCTATCTTGCGTGCATGATCTACCGAATTATCCTCCTCTCTCCTTTTGACGTTAACCTTTAAATAGCCGGTGAAGCGATGGAAGTTGTCCCACGTCGGAAGACGCCTTGACGCTTCGGATGATAACCGCCTGACGGAGGTTGCTGTCAGAGAGACACAAGAGACCGTTTACCGTGTAGCAGTTGTTGTCAGAGAGAGATCATGTGCAGTTGGAGGATTAACGTACGTTCTAACCGCCTTGTCAGACGAACTGACAATGTAGTTCATTGTCGTAGATACGACGGTTAGAGATAGACTCGTCGTAGGAATTTCCATGACCACAGAGGTCGCAGTAAGACACTAAGACTTACGACTATGTGGTCGTAGAAAGATTTACGACCATATAGATAGTCGCAGTAGGACTTACGACTATGCGACCGTAGAAGGTCTTACGACTATATGGTCATAGAAGTGCTTACGACTATATAGTCGTAGAAGTGCTTACGACCATCCTGCCATATTTACCTCTTATCGATAAGTGTTATATTCAAGGAATATAATGACGTAATAATTTGAAAATTATTCTATCCTTGTCATCTGGCCCCCCAATTTCAAGTAAAAATAACTTATTCGACTAAGCGTGGTCATAGATAAAGAGTGGTCAAAAGCAAAGACCTTCTTGACCTTTATCAACTAGGAATTGGCTTAGTCGACTTGGTAATTTCGCTTGAGTTGTGAAGATAGAAAGACATCAGACGAGGAAAACGGAATCGATTTCCCTCAAGCTGTCCATCGAATCGGTTCCCAAAGCAAATGTTCGGTTCCCGAAGGAAACATTCAATTTCCGAGAGAAGTAACCGACGCATTGGTTATAACAACTTACCGGGAGTAATTTTTGGTTTTCACTTTCCCCATTTGCTCCAACTCATTCAAGCTCTCTGCCTCCAATCAATCCCCAATCTCGCACGAATCCCTTCCAATCTCTCGAAAGAATGACGGAATCTTCTTCGACCTGGGCTGAATCGGAGATGGATCATACCAAGATAAAGGCATTGGAGGCTGAGGAGAAGATTCCGCCACGGCGGTTCGTCATATGGATCGAAGTCGTTGGGCAATGATGGCCATCTGGACAGATCGGAGAGATTCCGGTCTTCCAGGCGTACTGTGAGTGTGGCCTCCGTGTCCCCGCTCATCCCTTTTTGACGGCTGTTCTCGAGTATTTTAGGGTCAAGTTTGTGAACTTGGTTTCCAATTCGATCACGATGCTTAGCGTCTTCGTATACCTCTGCGAGGCGTATCTAGGTATCCCAGCAAATCTCGAGCTCTTCCAACTCTATTACAAGATGAGCCGGTAATCGGGGATTGCTGGATGTTGCGGATTGAAGCTCCATGACAATAAGATGGAGCTTTACATCCCCATGTTTACCCGATCTTCACGGCCGGATGGAAGAAGAGGTGGTTCTACTGGGAAACGACCAATGAAGACAGCCTCTCCTTCGTCGGGAAGGCCACGGAGAAGAATAGTCTTTGGAACTCAGTCGCCAAAGACGTTACAAGAATAGCCCCCTACATCTCAGCTATCAAGGAGCTAAAGGATAAGGGGTTTATGAGCTGGCATATGGTGAATGACTTCATCACACGCCGCATTAGTCCGTTGAAGTGTCGAGCACATCCCATGTAGATGTACTCAGGAGTCTCGGATTCGACCTGGGATTACGAGAACAGTAAGTGATATTGGTACTCGTATTTGTAACAAGGTTACATTTTTTGAATACTTCTTATCGACTATCATGTTTACCTGTACAGACCTTGATTTGGAGGAAATCAATTCTCGAGTCAAGGCTATTTGCGAGAAGGCTCCATCGCTTGAGGTGGAGGCTCCTCGTATCTTGGTGGACGTTTCTGCCGAGGAGAAGGAAGGACGCCCAAAGGTAATCGAAAAATCGACTTCATCTTTAAGACTTCTTAGTCGTAGAGCATGACCAAGTGATATCTCCCTCTTGTGCAGAGCGTTGGTATGGATTCCCGTCAAGATGACCAAGGGGGTCGAATTGATGGTGGTCGAAGAGGTTGATAGAGTGAAAACACCTTTGGCCAAAAGGCATCAACTGGTTAAAACAGTCGATAAGAAAAAGGGAAGCGCAGATGATGTTGTCCCCCTCAAAATTCTTCCTCCGACTGCCTCAAACGATCCTATTCAGCCACTTTCCGCAGACATAAGCGCGATAAGTGAAATAGGGGCAGTCGAATTGAAGCAAGCGTCTCCTAGGATCAAGGTACTCTTCTATTATACCGTCAAAACTAACTTAGTTAGCCTTACTGAAGGCTTTATCAAGCATCTTGAAAAGGTAAACTGAAAGAGTCTTGTGCTTTTTATGAAGGAAACTGCTGCATCGGCAGAACCTGCGATCGGGAAGGAGATCGTCCCGATAATTGAAGCTGGCTCCGGCCATCAGGAGAGACAAGAGAAATATAAAAGCACAGCAATTCTTGCTGTAGACCTTTGACCAGACGTGGTTCGTCTGGTCGAAGAGACCCTTACTACCCCGCAACCAAATATGGTTGTGGAGAAGAAGTCGAAGAAACCACTCTCTAGGAAGGTTTCTTCTAAATTCACAATAAAAGCAATGACTCAAAGGTATAAAAATGCAAGTTCGTATACTGTTTTGTACCTTTGTCTTTTCAACCGCTGATTTACTTCTTGCGATTGTAGTTCGACCTCTCCATCGCCTAAGCTTCCTGCGGCTTTACCGGCCATCAAAAAGACGTTGAAGAAGGTGGTCGAAGAAACGACCACTGCAGCAACAAAAGCTACAGCCGTCTTAGTGAAAGAAAGTCTTAGTGAAAGAAAGTCTTAGTGAAAGAAAGTACTGGAGGAGAAGAAGAACATCCTAACTTCTTCTATTCGTTTTTCAATCCTCCCTTTGTGGTAGGATCTTCCTCCGATCACACTCGGAACTTAGTCCCACACCCCAATGATCTTCCCAATAAGGAGTACATCTTCGACGATGAACGTATCGAGAAGGTGTGGAGGACTCGGGCCGAAGAGCTAGACCAACTGAAAGATTCCGAGCGGGAAATTATTAATTGTTAATTATTAAAGGGTAGGATGGGAAATTTCCATCTACTTCACTCATGTATATAAAACCTCAAGAGTGGCATGAGAAAGAGGATCCACTCATTTTATCAACTGCTCTCTTTCTTCCTAGTTATCTTGGCTATGTTTCCTATGGAGAATAGTACCTTGTGCACGCTGTTGTAGTGCTACAACAATTATGCTTCTTGACCTGCTGCAAGCCCGCGCACAACATCGGATTCAACACTAGAAGCTAGTCCCAAACCAATCCGGAACCTCCCAGATCTCCCACACACCGATCCCCGCACCCGCCCCGCAATGCACAGGAGATCGAAACTCAAGAAATCGAACCCTCTCATACGCAAACAAAACAATCATGCATATGTACACGTTCGTACCTGCGGAGCCAGTTGAGGAAGGCCTCCCAGAAGCCCATGGCACCCGCTCCTCCTCTCCAAAAAGAAGAGGAGACTTGGGTGGTCGTGGGGAGGCGGAGGCAGGGGAGGAGGGAGGAGGCGGCGGCGGAGGATTTTGCGTTTACTTTATTTGAAGCGTGGATGGGGAGAGCGGAGCGACAGGGAGGCCGCGAGGAAGAAGAGGGACAGGGTGTTATCGGCGTCCACCAATCATACGGCCTCGCGTGGCTGGATGCTCTCCGTTTTGTCTTTTTTTTTTTCGTTTCGATTTTGTCTGTCCACAGTCCACACATACACACACAAATATATATATATATATATATATATATATATATATATATATATATATGTATGCATATACATGTATATGTATGTATATGTATATGTATATATACACACACATAAATATACATATATATGTGTATGTATATACATGTATATGTATATGTGTGTATATATATATATGATGTGTGTGTGTATGTATGTATGTGCCTGCTCCATTAAACTTTAGCGTTTAGCTTCGACCTTCTACCTTTTAGCCTTTTAATTTCATCTTTTTCTGGTTTTTGGTTTTTTTTCTTTTCGCTTATTCCTTTCGTATTGTTCGTGATGACGTAATTTTTTTCTTTTTTCTTTTTAAAATTTAATTACGCACAACAGGTATAGTGCAAAAATAAACTCAAAACAATGCAGCATAGTGAAATAAGCTAAAGCTCACCACCCACTTGAGTAGGGCTTAGTTTTTTGGCTTTAGCTTATAAATATTAATAGCTTGTAGAGAAGCTTATAGAGAGATATTCGTTGCGATTTTGGTCAATATATATATACATTTACATATGTGTATATATATATATATGTATATGTGTGTGTGTGTGTGTATATATATATATTTGTGTGTATGTATGTATGTATGTATGTATGTATGTATGTATGTATGTATGTATGTATGTATGTATGTATGTATGTATGTATGTATGTATGTATGTATGTATGTATGTATGTATGTATGTATGTATGTATGTATGTATGTATGTATGTATGTATGTGCCCGCTCCATTAAACTTTAGCTTTTAGCTTCTATCTTCTACCTTTTAGCCTTTTAATTACATCTTTTTCTGGGTTTTGATTTTTTTATCTTTTTTTTTGTTTTTTTTTTGTTTTTCGCTTATTCCTTTGTATTGTTTGTGATGACGTATTTTTTCTATTTTCTTTTTTAAAATTTAATTACGCACAACAGGTACAGTGCAAAAATAAGCTCAAAACAGTGCAGCACAGTGAAATAAGCTGAAGCTCATCACCCACTTGAGTAGGGCTTAGTCTTTTGGTTTTAGTTTATAAATAGTAATAGCTTATAGAGAAAGATACTCGTATGCGATTTTGGTCGATATAAATGAAATCGTTGCAGTGTATACTACAATCGACTAGTAAACTCCGTATCGAAAAGACACTCCGTTTGAAAGATAGGTACTTATAGAAAAGTCTTTTACTGTAGAAAAACATTTTAGAAGTCAATATGAATAGATCCATATGTACAGGAGATGCCAAAAGTATACCTCCACATGCCTCCTTCGGGGCCGGCCGCTGCCTTCCTCTCTCTCTTTCTTCCCTGTGCCCGCTGCTCTCCCCGCCTTCTTCTCCAGCGCCAGACGTAGCTCCGCACTCCTCCTCCACCTCTCCCACCCCCTCCTCCATCACCGATGGCCAGCAACGACTCCACAGCCTTGCCGTGTCGTCCTCTCCCCCTCCCCTGCTGTACCCACCCCATCCAACCTAAAAATCACCACGTCGTCGTCTTGCCGTGCCACCCTCCGGCAGGGGCGGAGCCAGGATCCAGATAAAGGGGGGGCCGACCCGCCAAGGCGCCGGCGTCATGGGCCCTGGGCGCCGTGTGTCGGCAAAATTAAACATACACATATATAATTAAACATACGCATATATATTGTCATATAAATTCAATCATAACATATATGGCAAAATAATGTAGCATACGTCTAGTAACACAAAAGAAAGGTACTTTCATTACATCTCCACAAACTTGAATTTGTTACATCTCCACTAACTTGAATTTAGCACGACGATTACCAACTAGATCATAAGATTTGATAATATCATCAGGTAATCTATCTAACAAGAGTCACGTCAGACATAATCGGAATGATTACTGATAGTGGACTGAAACCACTATTCTCAGAGGGCGCAAGCACCGGAGGACAATTTCAGTGACATCTGCAAGGCTGTAACTGACGATTAGATCTGCAATTGATCTGCAAAGAATCGAAAATTGGATAGCAGTTCATCCATAAAACCCATCATCAATCATGGAGAATCTGCAAGAGTAATGAGTTATTAGTCCTTATCTAAAACACCACCTTCCCCAAAGACAAATGCTAAGGTCACGTATACGTGATGGAATGGAATTCGGCCTGAGGAAGTGGAAACAGCCAACAGGGACTACGAGCAAGCCTGATCTTGATATTTGGCTTTGCGAGGCAGTAGATGCAGTATAAGTCAAGCGCTCTTGTCAGTGGTTTTTGTTGAAGGCAAAGTACCAAACACATGATCCCACAGGGTCAAAGTAATTCAAAAACCCGTGTTTTGAATTCTGAAGTGACGGTTCAGACGGTATTTCTGATGCACAGCAGAAAGAATATCTAAGTATAAAATGAGATGCGTGGTTCGATAAACTTCAGAATGCAATAATAACCTTGAGATGTTTTCCTGGATCAGACGAAGGCTGGCCATGATGCAGGTAGTAGTGTGTGCAATCATAGATCACATAACCCAGCAGGCCACCTCCAAACAAGCCAGGAGTGGTAGACGGGGTAGAAAAGAGCTTTACTAGATTCCAGAACTGGATGGACAGAGAAAGAAGAACTACATGATCTTCACCTCCAATACATCATTGGCAAAAAATCGTGGACCCTCCTTGCTAACAATTGGCTGGTGAAGCCAGTCCTGGTAGTGTACGTAAGATCATTTGGATTGGGGGTCTGGTGGACCATTGGGGGGGGGCCAGGCCCCTGCCCGCCCCCCCTTCTCTCCGCCCCTGCCCTCCGGTACCGCCCACCACCCTCTGCTGTCGCCCATTGCCTCCCTATACATCTGGGGGGACATGGTAAACCCGTTATCGGCAACGACAACACTCCTATCGGCAAACCTACATTCGTCGTTCTCAAGGTGCTCTGTCAGCGAGTGAGAGAGAGAGGATAAGAGTGTGTGGGGAAGAGCTAGCGAAGCTATACCTTCTAATGGTATAGCCGTAGCTAGTTTTTCTCTACATGTACAGCTGCTGCTCCGACCAACCGTGAGTCCCGTCCCATTCCGTAACGTTCCGGTATTTACTCCCTTTCCCAACGGGATTCCAACTTGGAGCAGTAGTTGATGGTTTTTTTTCCTCCTTTTTGGGTTATGGCCATCTGGGCCAATCGCTCTGCAAGTTTTGCAGGTATGGTCGAAGAGGACGATGCTTCGGACTTTTCTGTAAGGGTGAATGGACCTGGTCAAATAGGAGCCAGGATGAGCATAGCCGGGTTATCGGGATGATGGGCTTGCTACTTGTTGGATCTGAGCCTGCGCTTCACCATTGGATCGGATGCCACTTGGACAGATTGGCAATAGTATTTGGAATTTTCATGTGCTCAACTGCTCTCATGGCTAGCTCGAGGGTGTCATCAGCAATTCAGCATCAATGGAAGCAGCGGTTGCCAACGTGTCCGACCTCGACACAAGTTAGCAGGTTAAGACGTACGCCGCCCATGTCTTGGAGAAACGGAACGTAGCATTTCGCCTAGCAGAGCACGGAAGCACAGCAACGGAGATACTATCAGAACTTGTCGAGAGGATTGTCCAATGCACCGCACGGTTCATATAAATACAGAATCCGTCAGGCGCGCGCGTCCCCACCAGAGACGTGCATGCGCGAAATCCAGCAGCAGCACGACCGTGGACGACGATGTTTAACGGCAGTTTCCTGGGCGCGACTTCATGACAATGGTGAAGCAGCGCGACCACCGGCTGTTCCTGGCGGTGTTCGACGTGCTCGAGCGGGCGGGCGCAGCTGCGCCCCAAGCGCGAGGGCTTGGGGGACCTGCGCATCGTGCTGCGCAACCACCGGACGCCGAGGCCGTATTCTGCCCGCGGCCCGAACCGGAATTGGATCTTATTTTGATCGATATAGATGAATTTAATATAATATTTATTTTAATTAATTTGTAGATATCATTTTAAAAAGATATATCATTTGAAAGCTAGTTACTGTATCATAAATCAAAAACTATAAGAGTAAAAAAATCCAGCCTATGTCACATATGGTTCGGTTCATGTGCAAGCTAATCTCTTCCTCTCATCTTTCTTTGAGTAAAAGAATGGATATCGTAACCGAAGTATAGCCAGTGGGATTCCGGCCTTCCCACGCTATCCACGTCGCCCCCTGCGCTCGGCCGGCCGGCGCGTGGTGAGGGAATTCGCGTACGGCCGGCCGAGGCACTTTCCTCCACTTTTTCGAAAATTACGTAGAGGTCTTTTTTCCTCGCGAAAAGGTCTCTGCCAGTTTTTTTTAAAAAAAATTTTGATGGCGCCCCGCGGGTTTCCAAAATTACGTATAGGCTCTTATTTACTTACGTACAGGTCCTTACAAGTCCTCGGTTTTTAACGAAAAAGACCTTTGGTTTTTCCGAAATTACGCATGCGTCCTCGATTTTTTTTATGAAACTTCCTGCGAATTGTCGTCTCTTTTACTTTGATCCACACGGCAGCTAGCGCGGCGTGCGCCGCGCTTATGCGGCTAGTAGATAATATATGCAGAAGCGTAATCGTCCGTTCAATAATATTGATCCAAAAAGCGTAATCGTCCTTTCAAAAACAGAAGCATCGATTTCTTACTCGAGTGCTGTGACAAGGTTTCAAGAGGCGCTTCGTGTCGTGCCACGTCCGGCATGTCTAAGGGCCGCTCTAAATAGTTTATGCTTCGTGTTTATAGCTTTGACTGTTGGTTTTTTTTATTAAAATTACATTATAGTGACAGTTAATTTTTCTAAATTATTTAAATTAAAAAATAAAAAAATAAAAACTATTATATGTCATAAACAATACAAATAAATAAGACAAAAAATAAAAATAAATCAAAATTAGAAACTGAGACGTTCTAAGTGACTTTTAATTTAAATAAAGCAAAACGGTTTGGAGCTGTTAGAATGTACGTCTATCATTCGCACATGCAGTTGCGAAACCAGGAACAAAATTGAGGGTGGACTGAATCATTTGTCGGACTAAACTAAATTGATACAAATATAGTCTTTTACTCTTATAGAATTTCAAATTCATATAGAAATTACACAATTGGAGACAAATAATGAAAAACAGAAAAATGCAAAGTAGGTACCTCAACAATAAAAAGCGCATACCCAAAAATATATAATTATTCTGCTATGAGTGCAGAGTAGCGATAAGTCACCTGTGTATGAAACATATGAAAATTAGTGATATAATAGAAAATTATGAATGACAATGAAAATTTAGATCATATGAAACATACCATAAATAAGCTAATTTGAATCACGAGGCAAATGTATTCTACATGACTTCATGCCTTGAAAGCGGTTTATGACTTTATCATCATCAATGCTTTTAAAGATCTATCACTCAGTGTAGCACACCATCAAGTTGTTGAGCCACTCATCTGCTACCTTATTGCGTAAATCTATTTTGATAATATTCATTGCTGAAAATATTCTCTCAACAGATGTCGTTTCCACCGGAAGTATCAATGTCAACTCGATGAGGCGATATACTAACAGGAAAATTCTATCTTTTCTTGTTTGAACCATCAATTGAGCAAGTTTTGATATATCACAACATCCATTGAATTCTTCACTTCTTCTAATGTTGAGAATGAAGGTTTGAGCTGATTTCTTAACAAAAGCCGATCAGCATCCATGAAATCATCAGCATAAATCTCAGCAAGTCGAACAAATTTATGAACATCAAAATTAGAGAAGGAGTCGCTTGGATCAAGACAAGATATGCATATAACTTCGAGGAAACTTCATTTAATTGATGATTCATCTTATTCACAATTGCATCAATAGAAACATTAAAAATGTCAACTTTATAATAATGATGTTGAGTCACTTTATGCTTCCGACGTACTGATTTACCCATAACTCCAATAGGATCTTCCATATTTGGCACATCAATCTCATATATTTCACAAAAGCTTTTGACTTGGTTGAACAATGGCTCCCACCTATTGTCTCTCATATCTTGAAAGCATTGTTTCACATCCTGTAACAAGCCCATAGTTTCAACAATATCTTGATGCTTCCTTTTGTAAAGCAAGTGATAGCTCATTTGTAATGCACAACATGGTTATTAAGAAATGCATGATGAATATAAATTCAAAGCATTCCATCTTAGCAAACCTGCTACTCCACCATGACTTGAGGTTTGACAAATCTTTAATTACAATCTCAAGCACATCGACCACTGCCTCCCACATTTGGTATATACAAAGCAAGGTTTTGATATGTGAGCCCCACCGAGTATCTCCAAGCCTAGCAAGTCTAGTTTCCTGATGCAGTTCTGTCCCAGCTGAAATCAAACTATTCTCTAGCTTCTCCAACAAGACCTCGTGATGTTTTTTAATCAACACATATTTTTTACAAGAAGAACTCACAGCAGTCACTATCAGGGGAACATAATTAAAGAAATCTGCAATAACTCTACTACAACTTGCCACAGTGACAACTACCAACTGTAACTGGTGGGCAAAGTAATGAACATAGAAAGCATTTGGATTATCATCTCGAATAAGATTTTGCAATTTATTAAATTCACCTCTCATATTTGAAGCTCCATTGTAGCCCTACCCACGCAGCCTTGAAATAGGCAAGCCATATCAAGTAAGCAATCTAACCAAAACTTCTTTCAATATCGCAGATGTACAATTTGTGATATGCTCAATAGCAAAAAATCTTTCCATCACTTTTTCTTGATTGTTCACAAATCTGCATAAATAATACTATTATAAAATGTAAAGGTAGAACAAGACAACAATGCACAAATGATGTGGAACTATAACTAACCTCAGTAATCACCACTATTTGCCCCTTTATTGATACATCTCTGGACTCATCAATAAGGACTACAAAATTTCTATCTCCAATCTCACCTTTAATCACTTCTATGACCTCTTGTGCACAACATTTACAAAGATCCTTTTGAATATCTGGAGAAATTATAACTGCGTGCCCTAGTGCTGTATCAAATGCCAACTTCACTTCCTCCTTTTTATCTTTATACCAATCCAATAATTCTTTGAAATTCCCCTTGTTGATAGAAGTAGAGGAATTCATCATGTCCTCGAAAAGCCTCACCTTGAATTATAAAATATCTTGCACAATCTAAAGATGCGGTTAAACAAATTTTGTATGCAATTTTGGCCTCCTTACTATAAGGATTAATCTTGCTACACACGCTTGATCTTTGATTTTTGAAGTCATCGTAAAGACCCCTTGCAATACAGTGGGAACTATTTGTACCACTAACATGTTTATTGAAAGCATATAAAAGCAATTTTCCAATGAGAGAACCCAATCTTCGTAAATACATCACTTCCAAATGTATTGGGTTGTGCCGGTTTCTTGAAAAGAAAATAATAGAAACAAAAGGCGGTATTCTTTTCCACACTATATTCCAACCAATGAAACTTATTATACCATGATTCTTGGAAGGACCGCGACTGTTTGCCATCCAATGTCTGTGGAAATGAATATCCAATTACTCAAGTAGGGCCATTCAATAAATATGACATTCTCACTTGATCTCTAATTTCATTAGCATAATCTTCAATTGGTATGCATAGCGCTGGATCGGCAATAATTTTATTTGGATTAAATTCTAGTTAAAGCTTCTTTGGTTGAGTTGTACTCTCATCGGTTGGACAATAACTACTTGAATTACTTGCGAAATAAGTTACACAAAGTTTGTTTCTCCATTATATCAAAATCTATAAATAAATTGTTAATTTCTATCAATACAAAGCTATAAATATATAAATTAATTATAAGGACTAAACTATCTATATGCACTGAATATGAAAGTCTAAAATCTAAAATACTAAATTGATAAGAAAGGAACTGGGAAAAAAGTTACTCACTATCTGTGTCTCACTCGGTTAATCCAGAAGTCCAGACGGCTCTCCAATCTCAGACTCAAATACTCAATCACTCAATCTCCTCTCGCCTCTCTGCCTCTCTCAATCTCAGACTCAATCACTTAACACACTTAGTCACTCACTCGAATGATGCAGAGTCCTCGTCTTCTCCAGCCTCTAGGTGACCAGGCAGGCAGTAGCACAAGGCGCATCCACGTAGCTGGCCTGCCGCCCGGTGCTCCTCCGCGGTGCCACCCACACTCACCGGCGGCGGCTCTGCCCTCGCCACCCCAGTCCGGCTCCCCCTGCCCCGGCTCGGCCCCCCTCACCACCCCGATCCGACTCTCCCCGGCCCCGACCCCGGATCAGCCTCCCCTCGGCGGCTTAGCTAGCTTGCCGCTAGATCTAGCTACCCTAGCTTTGGTCCAGCTCCCCCAGCTTCGGTCCAGCTCTGGCGGCACCCCCTTCTGTGCACGCCCTCACCCGGTCGCCCCCCAGCCCCCCTCTACATTGTGTGTGTGCCAACGTGTCTCTCCTCTGGAAATCCAATTGTTATTGCTAGGTTTGTGAGTTGGTGTGGGTATTTTGATGGGCCGATGAGATGAATATGTTTGGCCTCTTAAGGGCAGTGGGCTGACCACTTGACCAGGCTTTTTTTGTTTTTCTTTATAGCTGCCTCTCTCTATGCGTTACCGGGCGTTGTGGGTCTTGTTGGTCGTTGGCCGTCGCGCGAGAGGAGGGGGGTGCTTGCCACCAGAGGAGGTAAGGCTTAAGCCTTACTAAGCCCCTGGCTTCACCCCTGCGCACATATGCACCAAGCCACCAACCACTTCGTTTTGAAAGTTGACGAGATGGATGATAGGTTGATGTGTCATGCTCGACCAAGGTTTCCAGTCTTCTTACTCAGAGGTTATGACTTATTTTATATTATAACTATTGTTGATTTATTCATTATGTATAATTAAATATAAAAAAGAAAAAAATTATATTAGCCTGAATAATACAAAGAAAAAAAAAGAAAAAGACAAAAAAGCCATACAAAAAGCAAAAAGTCAAAAAAAATAATAAAAAACTAACAGTTTAAAACAAAGCCATTATGAAATGCACACGTACATACACCTCTTAGGCACGTATGCCGCACGCACACACGAGTTATTGCTACATCCTAAGAAACAACCGACCAGATCCTGATGTCAATACGTATTTGACACCCGGATGTACACTCTTGCCTATTTCTTTTTTAGAAAGATTATCTCAGTTATATTAATAATAACACATTGATAAAGTACACTAATGCTTAACTTTTATCTTGAAGATTCTAAATGAACTATATATTGACATCAAGCCCGTGAGTTGATAAATGTGCTATTTTTTTTATCTTTATCACCGAATACTCTGGATCTTACAATGACATCGTGATTACCGATGATCACGACAACAAAATATAGATTGTCAATGATCTTCATCGATATGTAGGACCTCCGTTTCAGTAGTAGTGTTTATTCATCGAAAGAAAATCAGAGGACGATTTATTTATATCCAACTTGATTCGATGTTGATCTCTGATATAGGCGTCGTCATCGTCGTTCAGTGAAATGGTCCAATAAAACCCTTAACAAAAATAATCTAGTTAGGAACTCGTTGGAGAAGAACAAACTATAACATCTTATCTAAGAAAAGAAACAAAAGAAACTAAAGAAGAGATTTCTTTTGAAAAATTAATGGTTCTTTATCCGCTCAACACCCTATGAGAACGCCGGGCAATAAGGGAGAGGGGCTGATGGCGAATTGATGGAGTTGCGTCCAGCGGCAGTGATCCGTTACTCTTGCTTGTTTCTATTGCAACGGTTGCAAAATGTTAATGTCCGCTCGCTCTATACGTCATGTAAAACATTGTTTGGTTTGTGTCTATGCGCATTAAGCAACATGCCACATTTATCTCATCGTGGCTCAATATAATGCTCTTACGGCACGTGAAGTGACAAAAATATTCATTAGAACAATCATGTCACAAAAAATGTGTTTCTCCACATACTTTTACCACTTTTCATTGATGCAGCGAAAATAATAAAATAGAATCTTAAAGCACTCGTGCAGCTTATATAACTACAACATAATTGGAAGCAAAGTTTAGCCCATAATGCTGAAATTTCGAGCATACCACTTAACATGGAGTTATATTCCCAAGGAACACATTCGTTCTCTCACTTGTGACTTTAGGTAATGGTCAGTTAGGCTGAATTTTGATGATTTATAGCTGAATTTTTAATGTAGCTGGCTCAAATCACACTGTATTTGATGATTGCTTATTTAGCATAATTAAATTAAAAAAATTTAAAAATAAAAAACGGATTAACCCATCATGCATAATGCAAACGAATACAGAAAAAATAATAGACAAAAAGCTCAAAAAACAAAAAAAAAATTTCAAAATAACAAAAAATAAGCTAAAAATAAAAAACCAAACCTAATCGAGCGGGGCCTCACAAGGGAGGATGGCAAGAAACGGGCCACATCAAGCTCGGCGGCCACCAGCCGCACAAGAGCAATAGAGCATGCATCCCCTATTCCCTGCCCCAACCGCAGGCACGCCCGCCGCACCCCACCGACCCACACCATCATGTGACATTGTGGCAGGCGACCTTTCCAGAACGGACGGCTCCGTAGCTCACTGTCCCAGAGGGAACCAAACCAAACCACTCGTCGCGTTTCCTCGCGGCGACTTGCAGCGGCAGGGGGACATTTGCCAGCTGCTCTGCTCAAGCCAAGCCAGCCCCCATAATCACAGCTAGGTTAATCGGAGTATCAGGCAGGCCTCCGCGACCCATCATTTGCTGAGATCTCAAAGAGCACCAGCCCACGTCGCTGGTTTTTAATTAGTGGCCGAGAAGATTATTCTACTGCTAGCAGGTACCTACCTGATGGGATTGGGTTTAGTTTAGCCTTTAATTTGTCTTCTTTTAGTTCTCTGGATCAACCTGCCATGCTTGTTTTTCTTTTTTTTCCCTCTCCTTTTTGTCTGTGTGGAGTGAGTGCGAGCGAGATTCTCTGACGTAGAGGAGCTAAGTGGCTGAGACTTAGCTACCTACCTGATGGATGGGTTTAGTTTAGCCTTTAATTTGTCTTCTTTTAGTTCTCTGGATCAACCTGCCATGCTTGTTTTTCTTTTTTTTTCCCTCTCCTTTTTGTCTGTGTGGAGTGAGTGAGTAGGGTCTTGGATAATCTTGTGGTCTTGGCAAAAATCTATGAGCATGCTGTTTTGCTGGATTCTTAGTACAGTTCTCCTGTTTCGGTTGCTCCAATTGGGTTTCCTGGTCCATGCATGCTTTGTATCGTTGGGCATGATTTGCTTGTTGAGTTCACTTGCTCCAATTGGGTTTCCTGGTCCATGCATGCTTTGTATCGTTGGGCATGATTTGCTTGTTGAGTTCACTTGCTCCTTTCTTTTAGAAGCTTTCTGAAATCAGCCTATCATATGCAAAATTCCGAGTCCATGCGGCGCTAATTTGGGAATGAAATCTAGGGCCAGTGAAATGTCCGACTTCATCGCAATGAACCTTATTCTTTTCTGGAGAATTTCCATTTTGGTTGCTGCAATTGTGTCTTTCTTGATTTGACATAGAGGCGAGTCTGTTCGTTACAGAAAATTCTAAATTCTAAGCACTGTTGCTTTTACAGTCTAATTTGTGCAGTGTTCGAGCTGAACATGTTTTTTTTTATTGCAGCGCGTATCAATTGGAGTAGATGAGTGGCAGCATGGGCATGGGTGTGAGGAGCAAGCAGCCAAAAGCGTTAGCTTTCAGCTGCTATGCTGCGAGCCACCGTTCCCTAACTCTGGTAGTGTGGAGTCTGGTGGCATTTGTCATCGTTGTGAATTTCCATCTTCTTATCATCCATAAGGAGGATGAGAACACCAGGGTACACGAGATCCATCGATCGATTGTGAGAGAAATGGAGGAAGTTGAGGAGGAAGAGTTCTGGGTATCACCTCCCCGGAGCCGGAGGAATCCCCGGGCTGTGCGGCGCAAGGGGGAGCAGAAGCCACCTTCTGTGGTGGATGAGTTCTTGGACGAGTCTTCCGCGGTACATGCTATGTTCTTCCCGGAACAGAAGATTGCTATGGATCCAGTCAATGGTGGGAATGAGAGCATGCACTTCTTCTACCCAGGGAGAGTTTGGCTTGACACTGATGGCCATCAAATCCAAGCTCATGGAGGAGGTATATTGTATGATGAGAAAAGCAAGACCTATTTCTGGTATGGAGAGAATAAGGATGGCAAAACGTACAAAGTTCACAGTAATGGAGCTGATCGGGTTAGTCAAATTGTTCTGATACTTTGAGAATTTTGGCATCATTATGTGTTGAAGAGCTTCTGATTTGGTAGAGTAATCACGAAACATACATTGTTCCCTTGGTCAAAATGTACTAGCTAAATTTAGAGTCAGGCATATCATAGAAATTTATTACCTTCATCCTTCGTTTTTTGAGTCAGATAATCTATATAGAAACAGAATTGATTGAGCCACTTTAGTAAGCCTTGCACATGAGTGTAACAGGTGCAAGTAGGCTTAATAGTGTAGTGAAAGTGTAAACAACAATTATGGAAAATCATCAAGGATCATTTTTGCGTCATTATACTAGTCCATGTCTTGCTGCAAGATTAAGGATTCATGTCAATGGATGGATAACACTACTCACAGACAACTAAAAACTATATTCATAATAGTAAGCTTATTTTCTCTAAATATGCTTGTAAGGATTTCAGTACCTGTGGAGTAGTGTGTGTGCTAATGCATGCATCTAATTTTCCTGACCTTTTAGATTCTGTCGGTGAGGCCCAGTTGCTAGGGGACATGTTGGAAATAATGTTCTGTTGGGAAGGTAAGGAAGTTGCCTGGGCTGCGTCAAGGCAGGTCACAAGGAATGTAGTTTAATATATAAATTGTAGAGATGAGGAATAGATAAAATCTTCCACAATTTTGATATATGATTATGGTTTAAAATTTTTAGTTTGATGCTCTTCTCTTGAATAAAAACAGTTTATGTTCTTTCCTATTTACTTTGTTTGAATACTTTTAGTATCATAGTATGTTCAGTTATTTCAGTATCAGCAGATTTAGGTGGATGTTTGCATGATAGCGAAAACCAAATGAAAAGTCAGCCATATGCTGCCCCTGTTCCCAGAGTATTGGGTTGTAGTCATGGAAGAAGCAACGTGGTACGGTTTTTCACTATGTTAGGAGGTTAAATCTGCAGAAGAAAAAAAAATAGTGTTTAAGAAGTTTACCATGATTATAGCTCTTTCATTTAGTTAATCCAAAGTGACTGCAATAGTGCCATAGCATCTGATATTATCAGCTAATCGACTTGATAGGAAACATGGCACTGGATTTCAAAAATGGAGAAAAAGGCCTGGTTCTAATGTAGTGCGAGGCATCCGTATTTGCCATTCCTAACGAAACAAAACTATTTTCCAGGTTGACATTGTTGGAGTAAGTTGTTATTCTTCGAAGGACCTGTGGGCATGGACCAATGAAGGAGTTGTGCTCCATGGTGAGGAAAAGAATGTGACACATGACCTCCACAAATACAATGTCCTGGAGAGGCCTAAGGTGATCTATAATGATCGGACTGGCAAATACGTGATGTGGATGCATATAGATGATACTAACTACACCAAAGCTTCAGTTGGCGTGGCTGTCAGTGACTCCCCCACAGGCCCATTCACTTATCTCTACAGCAAGCGCCCTCATGACTGTGAAAGTAGAGACATGACCATATTCAAGGATGACGATGGAAAGGCCTACCTGATATATTCTTCCGAGGACAACAGTGAGCTCCACATTGGCCAGTTAACTGATGACTACCTTGATGTCACCGATAATATGCAAAGGCTGCTCATTGCACAGCATCGAGAAGCTCCTGCACTCTTCAAGCATGATGGCACCTACTACATGATAACCTCAGGTTGCACAGGCTGGGCACCGAACCCTGCACTGGCTCACGCGGCCACGGCAGTCATGGGACCTTGGGAGAAACTGGGGAATCCTTGCGTGGGAGGGAATGAGATTTTCAGATCAACAACGTTCTTCTCCCAGAGTACATTCGTGTTGCCACTTCCAGGGCTACCAGGTTCATTCATCTTCATGGCCGATCGGTGGAACCCATCCGAGCTGAGAGATTCGCGTTATGTGTGGCTGCCTCTGACAATAGATGGACCACCTGATGAGGCTGCAGATTACAGCTTCATGTTCCCTCTCTGGTCCCGGGTGTCAATTTACTGGCACAAAAGGTGGCGGCTCCCCGAGATGTGGAGGGATTCTTGAAAACTTCTTCAGAACTGAAATGCCTACACATTGTTTACATTGATAGATATCGAATTATTGACATTTGACACATTGGGCTGTATTGTATAGGTCAGATGTAGATGGTAGAGTTGTAAATGTGCAGTTTTGAGTTTATTCTCAGATCACATAATAAGTTGTGGCCTTGTGGGCGAGGTGTGGTGTTGATCCTATCTTTTTCTCATAATAACAATGTGCCTTCACCTTCACTATAGATCTTTTCCTTGTGGTGTCACTGGTGTAATGTGAAATTTCGCGTTGATATACGGATATGGGAGGTTGTTCAGTGTCTTCTGAATGTGGGCTATCTGCTGCACAAAGACATATTCTGCAAAATTCTAGATGCCAGATACTCCTTTTCTGAATCCCATTGCGCATTACGCGGCCGCTCAATTCTGTCGTGCGAGCTGTAATTTGCAAGATGCACCAAGCTTGGTGCTCGGATTTGGTTCGGGGAATTCTGTCATGTGAGCTGTATATATGATCAGCAATCTTTCAAGAATTAATGTTGCTATACCATATACGAGGTAAATATGCGTGCTACGCTGAGCCAGTCATGTGATCATTCGTTTGGCGATGATAAAGCAGTTTAGTTTGGGAATGAATATGTCATAAAATGGTTTAAGAATCACATGCAACACAGATAACCAACTGAGATGGAATCACATATGAAATTTACCCACTTCAATCCCACATAGAAAAAAAGGCCTGATTGTCGAACCATAAACACACAAGGCTATAGCTAATACGGAGGTGATATAAAGTGAAATATAAATTACATTGAGCTTTTCATTCCGTCACTGGTAATCCGCAATGCTGTAACGCCCCCGTTTCCAGGGGCGCGTACGGACACGGCATTCCACAACTATTCACGCATGAATAGTTATGGAGTGTCGCGCAAGAGTATACCATTGCATGCTTACAACAAAAGTCCAGCATATATTTCACATATGGAATAACATCCAGTTTTGACAGCGGGGCGTGCAAGCCCAAAGTATAATTACATTACAAAAACTCCAAGATCTGCTTCGAGCGCGGCGAAGATCTAAAGCCACGGGACCTCGTCGAAGAAGAGATCCTTCGGGACTTCCTCAACGGGGAGACCTTCACCTTCGTCTTGATCCTCTAAAGAGTGGATTAAGCAAGCCGTGAGCCAAACAACCGGCCCAGCAAATTCCAAAGGGATTCTATCTTACTACATGCACAGATTTACAATGGAAGGGAGTATACTTGGTTTATTAACTTGAGTGGATGTAGTTTTATTTGTAAACATTTTAATAAAACGGACTCAAAACTATTCCTTAAGATCTCAGGGGTTTTCAAGAAAGGTTAATTAACCAACTAAACAAGTTAAAGCATGTACAAAACTACTTAAGCTTCGCTGCTGGAATCACCCAAGTGACACAGCTCCAATAACCGGGAGCACGGCGTATTCGAATACCATTTATTTGACTCTGCAGAGTTTGCTCAGCTTTACCCACACGATCCCTTAACTCCCGCTAAAGAGTTAAGAAAGCCAGGTCGTTTCACTGCTCAATTCTTTATATAGGCTCTGCCCGGTAGAATCCACTCGGGTCTGGCTCACACACACACGTACACAACAAGAGAAAACAAATGTCCGCTTCGAGTGAACTCTACCGTTGTTAGGCACCCGCAGCACGGCCTGCCTAACCTTGTTACCCAAACACCTACTTCTCAACACCTGTAGAGTTTCAATCGAGTTGAGCAGCTACTAAACCAGTGTTGACAAGTCAACTCCTGTGGTTGAGCGGTCACCATGTCATTTGCTCAGCGTAAGGGTCTGGTCCTTATATTTTTCCCCCAGAGTCCGCAACCCCGGCCAGGTCCGCGACCTTACAACCTAGGGTAAGAATCCCTACCCTATTCTGCACGTCGACATACTCCGCCCTAGGGCACGGTATCCCATACTACCCTGCCCTAGAGTCGGGTTTTTCAAAGTCTATTGGCCCGCAGCCACAACCTTATTAGTGTAAGGACTTGCATGATAATAATAACTTACAGTTATCTAGATTAACAGATAATTATTTCTAGGGTTACAAAGGCATGGCTACAAGTCTAGCATGACATTTGTCGGTGGTAGGTTTAACTACATAGCATGCCATTCTAAATATTTTATTTTACTTTGAACTAACTTTTCAGAACTAGCTTAATGCAAATAACATAGTAACATAATTAAACATCATGGGGTACAATATGATCAAAGGATTTGGGACTTGCCGTTGATTTGGACGATCTCGGCTAGCTCGAACGAAGAAACGCCTGGATACTGAGCCTGCACTTGAACCTCTGGAATCTCCGACACTAGCGTAAACACATAAAATAACACAAGTCCAGCTTGAGACTAATCAAGCGAGGAAAAATAATCTATTAAAAAGGAGTAAAATGCATAAATCTCTAAATGGGGAATTTTTGGAATTTATCTGGGATGAATTTGGGGAAGTGGAGGTCAAAAATAGGTTCAGACCATTATTTGGAGCAAAGTGGTGAAATTTGGGAATTTTTGGGATTTTCTGTGATTTTCTAGGATTTAATTGGATTTTCTGGAATTTTGGAAAAGATTAATTACTAGAAAATCAATATAAACAGTAACAGGGTCGGCCTGGTGCAACAGTGCAGCCCGGCTGGGGAACGACCCGCGCGGCCGACGGCCAGCGCGGCCCACGGGCGCTTGCGCGCGCGCGACGCGGGGAGGCAGGCCGAGAGGAGCGGCCCACTCCCGCGTGCCCACGCAGTCCGGATGGGCGACGCGCGTCTCGGTCGGGTGGTCAGGATGGGGTGGAGCGAGCGGACGTGATGCGGAGCGGGGAGATCGGACGGCTGCAACGCAAGGAGGCGGGTGAAGCGGTACGGGGAGGTGGACGGCGGAGGTTATAAGGCGGTTGGAGGATCCGACGGCGGAGAAGGGGCCATGCCTTTGTCTTCCTCCTCTCGCCGGGCGCACGCAGTAGAGGGGCAGAGACGGCGGGGCTCCGCTCTTTGGCGACGGCGAGGGACTTTGGCGGCAAGGGAGGGTGCCAACGGGTGCGTCTCAACACGGGGAGACTATTTTGGGGAGTTGGAAGGGGAGGAGGCCAATGGAAAAGGTCGGAGGGAGAAGGGAAGGCTTTGGCTTTTTGGTGGCGGGGAAGGTCACTGACGGTGAAAGAGCCAAAACGGCTGCGGTTACACGTTCAAGGGGGTGCGGGGCTCACATTGGCGGCAGAGTTGGGAGCTGGGGTGCTGTGGGATAGCCTGGCCACGGTGGAGGTGATTTCGCCGGCGGCGAGCTTCGATGCGGGAGCTCCTCGGTGATCCTCCTGGCCAAACAAGTGTACCACCGTGATCAGAGGGTAGTGGGGAAGCTTCAAGCGAACGCAATTGAGGAATGGAGGGAGGACGGGGAAGAATCAGGTTACGGGGTCGCCGGCGCAGGGGAGAGCGGCGGCGGAGCTTCGGGCACTGCGTCTTCGATTGGAGGCTCAGGGAGACTCTTCGGAGGTGTGGGGGTGATTGCGGGTGGTGGAAGAGCTTGGGGAGCAAGGAGGGAGCGTGAGGGAGGCAGTGGCGGGGTTTTATACCCGGCGGAGGGAGAGGATTTCGTGGGGGAGGAGGCACGGGCACGGTCAAGGCCGTCAACGAGGAGGACTGGGCGACGACCGGTCCTGCGGGGGAGAGGGAAGAGAAGGGAGAGGCTGCAAGTGGGGCTGAGTGGAGGAGCGGCGACGCGCGGCGGTGCTGGCGTCGATCCGGTGGCGTCAGCACGGTGAAGGGGGGGGCGAACCTACTGGCGCAAAACCGGGGGCGCGACTTGGTCGCGAGCATGTGCGGCGCGTGCGCGAGGTAGAAGACGGGGAGGGAGGAAGGCGTGAGCGAAGGGGAGGGAGCGAGGCGGCGCCAGGGGAGGAAGGAAGCGGAGAGGGGAAGCGGCGCCAACGGGAGAAGGAAAAGGGGAAAGCGAGGGAGACGCCGGGGGCGGGAGAAGGCGGGAAATGGCGGGGCGCCGGAGGAGAAGAGAGGCGCCTGGCCGAGAAAGGAAAGCGGCAACCGGGGTAACTTTCCAAAAAGGGAAAGTTCCCGAAAAACACTCAAAAATCCAGCAAAAATCAAGGAAAATTTTGGTTTGAATTTTTGGGGCTTTTCAAATGCGAATAGTGATGTCTGGGCTCATGAATTGAAGGCTAGTGCAGCATCTTAAAACGACGCAAGTCTTCCCATGCAATTGCACAAAATTTCTACCTGAAGATGATCAACAGCCCAAGTATACAATGCTGTGGCTTCAGCTCAAGAGCCTCCCTATTTAGGTGTTCACAAATTTGATGCCTTTGACAAATCTGCTTATTAAGAGCGGCTAGTCTACAGCACACATAAGAAAAGTGTAATTGAAGCATTATAACTAAAAAAGGGCTACAATGTTATTCTGTTTCTGCTCAACCAATTTTTCGTTAGCACAAAAAGAAATCTGAAACATAATGAACTGGGATCCTTGTCTGTGAAAAAGCAGAATGATTCACAAGTAACTGGATAAAGTATATCCAAGGAATCGACTGACTATATTTTTACCAATCAACGGATTGCTGCTTTCAAACAGCAACAATAATTGCTCGATATGCTTGTCTGATGGTTAGACATCAGAATAACATTATGACCCTGCAATAAAAAAAATCTAGCATATGTATATTTAGTAAAGAATTATTAAAATCTAGGTCTGAAAAATAGAAGTATGTTTAGGACAATTACTACGACCACCTCATGTCTGATGCTTTCAGCAGTAACAGAAAACAACCGAGAATACATGATAATATAGTTCTGGGGATGCTATGTGCTGACAAACACTAAAACACTTTCTTTTCTAAAATCTACGAATTGGCCCATGACGACCTTCTTCACATCATTCTCTTCAATCAAACAGCTCTGAAGATTTTTTTTCAAACAAAAGTAAAAACATTTGAACAGATTTATCCATATGCTTTTACCTCCAGATATGTGCCTGCTTGGTTATTATTTATCACGTTTGCATTTCCTTTTTTTCCTGGAAAGATCATGACAGTTTGCATTCACCAGATCATGGATGAGGTTTGGCGCTAAAAGAAGCTAGTAATGGAAAGGCAAGAAAGGGAACAACAAATACAATGGAAGTGAGACTAATTAAGACGATGAAACTTCTTTCCCATGTCATGGAAAAGAAAAATGTCAGCATGCTCAGGGAGCATGGCTGTAGGCCGAACAGCCATGAATATAACAAGTACCCTGACATGCGACGGTGGTAAAATAAACCCAAATATTTTAACAAATACTTTTTTCTGTTGACAAAAGATATATATTTGAGTAAACCATTAGGAAAAAAACAAATGCCTGTTGGCAGAAAGCTAGATAATGCAACAACATGTGTCTTTTATAACTGGAAATGCAAGTCATATATTATGCACTAAAGCAAGTATTTATCATCATCTATACAACGCATCCTATTGACAACAATCCTTCTTCATCTTAATAATGTTCTTGTCACTCCATACCTTATTAAGAATCTTGTTTTCGTTTGTCAATTCACTATTGACAACAACTATTCTGTTGAGTTTGATCCTGTTGGTTTTTCTGTAAAGGATCTTTGTTCCCGAAACGTGATTGGCAGGTACAATAGCTCCGGACCTCTCTATCCCTTGCGTCTGCCAGCGTCTACCTCCCCTTTGTGCGCACTCGTTGCCAGCGCCTCCACCTCCCTGTGGCATCATTGTCTCGAGCACCTTGACCATGAGTCCCTGTCTCGCCTTGCTAGTGCATTCGCCATTGCTTGCAATAATGAACCCGCTGATACTATCTATCATGCGTGTTAGCTTGGTCGCCATGTGCATCTACCTTTTGCTACTTCACAGTCTCGTGCTCTCAAGAATTTTGATTTAGTTCATTGTGACCTTTGGACCTCTCCTGTCGTTAGTGCATCCGGTTACAAATACTACTTGGTTATTCTTGATGATTGCTCGCATTATCTTTGGATGTTTCCTCTACGACTAAAATCCGATACTTTTGCCACTATCTCGCACTTTTTCTCTTATGTTGCTACTCAGTTCGGCACTAAGATCAAAAGCATTCAGTGTGATAATGGCGGTGAGTTTGACAACACCACTCGCACCTTATTCCTCACCCATGGCGTTGCACTTCGTATGTCATGTCCATACACCTCTTAGCAGAATGGCAAGGTTGAACGCATTGTTCGTTCCACCAACAACATTGTCTAGTCTCTTATGTTTCAGGCTAGCCTCCCTTCCTCGTACTAGGTTGAGGCTTGTCACGCCGCTACCTACCTTCTCAATCGCTAACCCACAAAAACTCACAATTTTCCACAACTTTTTTTGCGCTCTTTGGTGTTTCCCCTCCTACTCTCACCTTCGAGTTTTGGCAGCAAGTGTTACTTGAACCTTTCTGCCACCGCTCCTCACAAACTTTCTCCTCGCTCCACCATGTGCGTGTTTCTCGGCTACCCATCCGAACACAAAGGATACCGATGCCTCGATCTCTCCTCCAATCGAGTCATCATCTCCCGCCATGTTACATTTGATGAGTCCTCTTTTCCCTTTGCCAAGCTTGCCACCTAGCCCTTCCCCACTAATCTTTATTTTTTGTTGGAGCTTGATCACACGCTGATGCCCATTAGGACTCCGCATCTTGCAGGTCCTGGTGCTCCTCCTGGTGTGACCCGCTCGCCCGTGCTCCTACCAGCCATGGAGCCAGACGACACCACCTCCCCTGTGCTGGTTGTGCACGGCCCCAACGTGCCTGCAGCTCCCGATGTCATGCGCATTCCCAGTGTGCCCGTACCCATGCACGTGACACCGGTCAGCAGTGCCTCTCCTGGCAGGGACTCCCCCTCGCCCGTCACTTCATCTGCAGCTGTGGTAGCACCTAGTGCTCCAGCCACGGCTCCTCTTGTGGCAGTGAAAGCACACATGCTCCTGCCGCAGGTCTACCAGTACACTTACCGGCTCCTAGCGGGGTCATTCTACCACAGCGTCCCGTAGGTGCTGTGCTGCTCTAGCCGGTCGAAAAAACTCCCATGCCATGGTGACTCGTGGAAAGCACGGTTTTCAGTAATCGCTCACCCACATGAACCTTCATGCTGCCACTCTATCTCCTATTCTGACCACATATCGGGTTGCTCTCGCTGACCCTAATTGGCGCAATACCATGGAGGAGGAATACGCTGCCTTTCAAGCCAACAACACATGGACTCTTGTTCCACGGCAATCCAATGCCGATGTGATCACTGGGAAGTGGATTTTTCAACATAAGTACAATTCGGATGGAACTCTTGCCCACTATAAGGCTCGCTAAGTTCTTCGTAGTTTCACAGAGCGTCTTGGTGTTGATTTTGATGAGACTTTCAGTCTCGTCATCAAGCCAACCACTGTTCACATTGTTCTCTTTCTGGCCCTATCTCGGGATTAGCCTATCCACCAGCTGGATGTTAAGAATACGTTTCTTCATGGCACACTCTCTGAGACTGTCTTTTGTTCGCAGCCGGATGAATTTATGGAGTCCTCTTGCCCAGATTACATTTGGTGCCTCAACAAGTCTCTCTATGGTTTCAAACAGGCACCTCGTGCCTGGTACAGCTATTTTGTGGCCTACTTGCTGTCTCTCAGTTTCATGAAGGCAAACTCTGACACCTCTTTTTTTGTGTCTCATCGAGACGGTGACACTGTCTACCCACTACTCTATGTGAATGACATTGTTCTGACTGCTTCTTCGGACAATGTGCTTTGCCGAGTGATTGCCTCCCTCCAGCAGGCTTTTCCTATGAAGGATCTTGGTCCACTCTATCGTTTGCATAGAATATAGATAAGTGCAAAAAGGTGAGTGATTTCCACTATTCTACTTTACCAATGGTTTTCTTTGATTATATTATTGTATAAAACCTTAGGTGTTGTGCTCCTAGGAGGCAAATAGAAGATCCATAGTTATAAGTGGTTAGAGAACTAAATTTTATGGCTAGTTCCTAGTTATTTCAATTATACAAATTATCGGCAAAATCTTCAATGCCTAAGTTCTAAATGACTACTAGGAATCAGAAATTTCTATACATATTTGATGGTTCTGTATTGACTACAGAATCCCGATAGGAAGATGTCCAGGCACAGATTCTAGAGCATACTCATACTGATTAAGGAGGCTAGGGTTTACATTTTACTGTAAAAAACTATTAGTTGTTTCAGACTAGAAAATTATTGTTTGCACTAGGTTTAGCAATGCTGAGCTCATCACGACAATCACTATTTTGTTACAACAATGAAACTTTATTTCTTTTGCCCTTTCTCTTAGAGGATCCATCTCTACAACTTTTTAATGATGAAGCTTCAACCCAACTATTCTATCATCTAGATAGAGTTGTTACAAGTAGGAGAGCTCTGTTTCAACTGGTAACACAACTATTGACACTCCTTGATGTGCATCTATTAACACATAGGAGGGCATGGGAAATCCCTCTTAGCCTCAGAAACATATCGAGTGAAAAGTTTTTGTCAACATTTGTCATTGCAATGGACACAGAAGATCTTCTTTACTGGTTACTTCTTTTTCCGATGACATTTATTCTTGTGGTTCTCCATGGGATTTATTCGTATGTTTACTTAATTGTACCTTCTACAAATTTACAAGGAAGATATCAAGATAATATCTACTTTGCTAGGTGTTTTGGAGATCATAGTATTCATACCTGTCATATCACCTGTTGTGTCAGAAAATCTGTAAGGAGAGTATACTCCCTGATCAATTCGGCTTCGGCTTCTGGCTTCTGGCTTATTTTTCACTATTCATAAGTTTCGTCTTTTTTTGAACTTTTGGCTTTTTGTTGAGCTTTTTTGCCAGTTCTTTTTTCCCGTATTTGTTTGTATTATACGTAATGGGCTAACATATTTTTTATATTTTTAAATATTTTAAATTTAATTATGCTAAATAAGCCTCTGTCAGCTACAGTGTTTTCAGCTATAAGCCATGAGCTTTTCAGCCGAACCGATCACCACCAAGCCATTCATGTATCAATTTTACACCTTGGAACATAGCAGTGGAAGACAGCTACACAATAGAAAAAGGCCATTTTTATTCTACTTCAGAAGATTCAAAAGTGAAATATTCCATGCTTTAGATTATCGTCATCCACTGGCTTTGGCTTAAGGTCAAGATTAGCTGCGGCCACTTCGATACTTAATTGTTATCACTTGCAGTTCTTTTTGTTTACATGAGCGGCAAACCCTTTTCCCTCTTTTGTAACTCATGATTCTTTTTTTCTTTGAGATGATATCATTTCAACTCACGATTCTGACTTCTATTATTTTTGTAAGTTGATTACATCCAGACGCAACACAGGCAAAACAAAAGGCTAATGTTTTCTTACACGAATTCTGTCGTGTGCACAGCACATCCAAAGTTCTAAACTGAGTTGCTATTCTACTGAAGACACCGCATCACCACAATATGTTCTGGAATGAACCTATCTTATATACAAGGTTGTCAGAATGATGATTCTAAATCAGATCAGAGATACTTCAGTAGGATTGCATTCTAGGATCGAATCATATAATCTAAGATCCTACCCGATTTTACAAAAAATATATTTTTGTCGTGTATTCCAAAAGTGATATAAGTGTTTATTTGATCATTTGCGATTTACTTTGATTAATAAATACATCTTATTCATGACTAGAATTGTGGTTTAAATTATATGTCGTTAAGAGCTACGAGTAGAAGAGTGATGTTATCAATATTATTGCCATAATCTAATCCTTTTGCATAAAAAAGTAAAATAAATAAATAATCAATTTAATTTTTATTATTCCAAACCGCTAAATCTTAATATCTAAAATATTAACTACTTAGTACTTAATATACAACTTGAATTTAAGAATATGACACAATCAAATATCTAAGTCTTTCATAATCTTGGATGACGCGTGATTTTACACAATTCTATGATTTTACTGTGATTTTACGACTGTGATCGTCATTCTACCACGATTCTACCATGTATAACTTAAGATCGATTTGAGTCAGATTATTTTCATAGGATCGTAGAATCATACGATTTTACAGCTAGAATCGCGATTTTAACTACCTTGCTTATATAGAATCGGTCTCAATCAAGATTACTTTCAGCTTGCATAGGCATGCCACTGTAATCAACTTATATTTGAATGAACTGTCGCAAACGAATGTTACATTACACTGTAAGGGCATTGACGTGGATATTGTTACAAGAATCCAATGCTTTAACTAAGAAGTTCAAAGAGGAAAAAGTAAAGCACGAACAACAGCCTATACCGTGCTACATCACCTAATTAAACAAGAAATGGGACGAATATCAAAGAAACTCTTTGATCCTACCAACTTTATGAAGGCTGGTGTCATGAAGCTTCAACAAAGCCAAACTTGCCAAGCACAGCTGTTGTTTCCTCCCTTGAACTGCAAATTTTTATTGTGTCAAAGATTCCATCTAACATTGTGTTAAAAACAGTTCCATCTCTCATTTCGATCTGAGAGATTTAACCAAAGATTTGAATAATTGATATTACTATTACTGCGCTTACCTTCCATCTCTCAATATCTTGTAGACTCCTGGTGTTATTAGGTCAACAATTGTTGAACCAGCACGTCCAGAAGGAAGTATTCCACCATCAAAGACATATGAACAATGTGGCCATAGATCCTCAAAATCTTTGACGGTGACACTACTAGGCCACCCGCTTAAGTTGGCACTTGTAAGTGCAAGTGCACTTCCAGCACCACGAGCAATGGCTCGGATGAAATCCAAATTTGGCACACGAACTCCAATACTGTCCAAACCAGGATTAAGTGATCTCTCCAGTATACTGCTTTCACCTAAATGTAAATGCATAAAGAGTATATTCAACAACTCATGCTGCTTAACAAAGATGCTAGATAAAATTATGAAATATAGTGTGGAATCTGCACCTCGTTTCAGAACAACAGTGACAGGCCCAGGAAGTAGACTATCAAGCAAGCCATGGGGTAAGTGATCCACTACTGCAAACCGTGATATGTCTGGGACATCAGCAGCACAGATTGCCAGAGGGCGTGTTTGTATGCGTCCTTTGATCTCATATATATGATTTACTGCTTCTGCAGAACTGTCATGAAGAGCCTTTTTAAAAATGAAGCAATGGATGAATGCAGTTAATTAAAATAGAGACAGTGAATTTCCAAAATGAAAGTATTAGCTTAAACGTATGAAATAGTCCTTAAACTCTAGATGAAAGCAAGGTTCAAAAGTAACTAACGAAGGTTTCTGAAATGTTGCGGGTTTTTTTTCATGATGAGACGAATTTAGATATGGGTACAGATTCATCATAGCTTGATTTGGAGTTATGAAAACAATTTTGGATGTTGTGCTATACAATCTCACTGCATCATTGTGGTAAGTTCTAATTTCAGTAATTTTAGTCAACATGAAAACAATTTTGGATGTTGTGCTATACAATCTCACTGCATCATTGCGGTAAGTTCTAATTTCAGTAATTTGTAGTCAACATGAAAACAGCAGGACAAAAGAAGGCAAGGGACGCATTAAAACTCTTAGCACAAAAGAGACATTAAGAGAGCACTAACCATGCATCACAAGCAAACCCGTAAATTGTATCAGTGGGTACTGCGATCACTTGCCCCCCGTTGATTGCATCGATTGCTTTCATGACATGATCTTTTGTTGCCGGGAGAATGTTTTCTGACATGGCTTCCATTCTGTGCGCCATATTTTCTGACACCCTAACCGAGCAGGACACTACAGATTTTCTCTCATGTTGAGAAGATAATCTGCTGACCCTAACAAAGCTGAACAAAACAAGTGTGTCACTACATGACATAATATTAAGAATGAAGAGTCTAAAACACTTAATAAAAGAAACACATAGTTCTCCTGTGCGCTAAAACAATATGTCCATGAAAAACGAACAACTTATGTAGCGAATGCGCTAAAAAAAGATTACCATGAACAACAAAAATAATTTATATATTAAGTCTCAAGCAATCATGTTAATTTGAATTCATCAATCAATTGCAGCAACATAATATGATAAATTTGGAGAATTAAGGATGAAATTTGTGTACGCCCCCAATTTCCTCATTAGTGTGATTCTATAATTCTCTAGCATACAAAGAAAACAATACTAAAGCCCCCAATTTTCTTGTGATCAAGGAAAATATCGAATCTTGTTGTGCAGATACAATCGATAGCATCAATATGAAGTCAGTACCATGGGGATAACAAGCTTGAAAGACCATGCGAGAAAGTCCAAGTTTTTATTATGATGAAGTATTGTCATATTGAAGGTTTTGAGATTTGAATTTTGCAAAAAAAAAAAATTCATTTTTGCTACAACCCTAGTGGTCTGTCCAACAAAAGCATTTTCATTTAGGTTGAATTGTGGTTTTTGGGAATTTAAGTCATGGGATGATTTGGTATGACATAGGTCAGTGCATATGTGTTGCATGATACATGTAATAGCTAATGTGAGTTAAATTGTGAAAAACTTATGCTCAGAAATGATTTCTTACTCTTTGGATATGCAGGGTCGTTTGGAGCTAACTATGGTTAGCGGCAAGAATCAGGGCTACGCTCATTAAGAAGTCGAGGGTCAGAATGATCAAGAATGTGGGGTGAGATGGATAAGCTCAAACATGACACAAGGAAAGCAGAAAATATTGAAGGGAAATTCGAGTAACGGGTTATACCATATGGCTTAGTCGGTCCAAATGAGGCGTAGTCCGGTAAAACCAGAACAGGAGAGACTTACCGACACGTGATACATCAGTGGTGCATCTACACGTGACAAGCATGGTAATTGCTTATAATGAAAGATGAAGACCGTGTCAAGAAAATGTATTTTGGTAAGTTGACCAAAATACTGAAAACTATCTTAGATGGAAACCGCGACGCTTGTGAAATATGTTTAGGTCAAAGAGAATATGAGAATATCAAGTTGGATCAAGGGCTAAGGATTTATCGGATTCGAGCTTATGTGTTTTGAAAAGTGTGTATAAATGTAGTGTGTGAGTAAAACATGTATTGTGTGGAGTTAACGGGTTTCCCCTATATTTGCTAAGTGGACAGTATCCATTAGGGTTAGATAGGTGCTAGTTGTCTATTTATTTAATAGATTGAGATAGAGACTTGCTAGTTAATTATCCAAACATCCTAACTTTGTTTATTGAAGCAAAGTATTCTAGGGTTAGGATTTGAGAAGTGTAAGTGTTGTGGTGTGCTTTTTTATCCTATAGATGAAGTGGCTGTAAAACTTTTATTCTCAAGTACCAATATATCAATTTTGTTCATCTCATGGATCCCTCTTATTTTGGTTGGTTTTGATCTTGCCTCTTCCCTTTCTTAATCTTGTTGGATGCCAAAAATGAGTAAGTGCTGGTGATATACCTTGGAAATCAATTCACATCTGTTTAAGCATCGGGTTTGGCAAGTTCTTGAAGTTGCTCGGTTTTTGCTTAATTTGGCCTCTCCGAGTAATTTCTTGATTCAATTGTTTTTACCTCGATTTCTTGGGTGTTATAACTTGCTGTGATATGTGAGAATGCATTTAAAGTCATCTTAGACATCATTCACTCACGGGCAAGTCATTTTCAACTTTTTTTAGTTTTTGCCCGGTTTTAGTGCAACCTTTCTTTAAACGGAAAAAGTCAGAAATTTGGCAGCAATTTTCTTAATCGTTGATTGGAATAGATTCCTCATATTCTAGAGAAGCTGCATAATAACTTTTAAGTGATTGGGGTCTTGGTTTGAGAGTTTGTTTAATTTGTGGTTTTGGCACGATTTTGTGCAGCAAAGCTTCACGGACCAAAATGTTCCAATTCTCTTAAGTTCTTTCAAGATTTTTAGTTGAGATAAATTCTTAAGATCCTGATCTAGTCTTGGTTTAAGTTTCAAAACTTTTATATCTACAGATAAAAAATTACATGGATTCTTGGATTTGAAATAGCGTTATTTTTGTTGTTCACCAAACCGAATTGATTGTAACACCACAATTTTTTGAATTTTTGGCTTTTTGGCCTTTATAGCTTCTCATGGTTATTGGAATGAAGAATAGGCAAATACTTGGGAGAAAATTTAAAGACATCATTCACCTCTTTCTATTGTCATACCGTACTGGTACTACAAAGCTCAATCGCCATAAGGTCCTACATGTGAACTTCTTTACAGTCTATATTATGTGATAAGAGTAAAAAGACAATAATAAGTTGTTGAAAGAAAGCAGTACTTGCTAATTGCTATCGCATCCGGATAAAAAGAATAGAAGGAATGCAACATCTCATATGACTATTTGTGTGATAATCAAAAGAAGAGCAGGAAAACCTAGCAGTTATTGATGAGCTCAGAACGATGTTAAGATACCAGCTCAGTGACCATGAGCACCAGCGGAGCAACTCATACCAGCATGACAATTGACAAACGCCAAATTCGGCGTTTTTATACCAGCAATCTTTTAGGAATCTTTAAGCATATCAAGCAGAAACGGAACAAGGCTAAAAGCTACATGCTCTTCTTGTAAAACGAGGGCACCAATTAGTAAGCAAGCAAACAAGAATCGGAGAAACGAGTAGATAGTATACCTCTGAGCCAGCGGTTGCCTGGTGGGGGGACGAACCAGAGGGAGCCTCTCCCCCGCCGCCTTAGCGCACGCCTTCATCTCCCCCCTCCTCTTCTTCCTCCTCCCGTCGCCGCCGCGCAACGAACAGCGGAATAGGAGGATTTAGAGCTTAGAACCGGAGTCAAAACGAGTTTAGGCCCTGTTTGGCAGAGCTCTAACTCTAGGAAATCTGTAGATTTACAGATTTTCTAGAGCTGGTCATCTGTAACTCTAGGAAATCTTGGATCTAGAGTTGCAGGTTTACATGACTCATTTCATTTATATTATATATTAAATAAAAATATTTAAATCACTTTAATTTAGTCAAGAAACTACAGATCCAGCATAGATTTCGGAGCTAGAGCTGTACCAAACGGGGCCTTAATTATTATAGACGCCTTCCTGGCTTCCGGGAGCTCTGCGAAGTCCGAGCATGGGACTGTTCCGCGAGGAGGCACAAAGTGGGAGGGGCTCTTGTGCAAAAGTTCCGTTCGCGCTAGGGTTTAAGGTTTGGGAAGAGCGTGACCGCCGCCGGCGACGAGGAGGAGGAGCTGAGATGGCGGAGGCGGCCGTGAGGTGCCTCCGGGACGGCCGCCTCGACGGCGAGCACGCGCCGGCGCTGGCCGTGGAGGGCTCCCTCCAGTGTTGCCCGCTCGCGGCGCGCACCATGCTCCACATCACGGCGGCCGTCGCCTCCCACGCCACCGCAGGGAAGGCGCAGGCCAGGTAGTAGTAGCCCCTTCGCGGTATGGTGCTTTAGCTTGGCTCTGCTTGGCCTCTTTTGGCTAATGAAGTGAGTTGTTGGCTTCGTTGCGAACTTGTGGTGGTGTAGGGGACTTGTGGTTGTGGCGTTCGATCGGAGCCCGGAGGCGTACCTGGATTTCATGCGGCGCCGCGGCCTTGATTCCAATACTCTAGATCGATGGTATTATCTCACAGAACTTTTATTAAAAAAATCAGAGCTTAGCAGAACCGTCATTTGAGCAGAATTGGCACTATAAAAATCTGAGCTGAATTGTGAAATCAGAGCTTGTGTTCTGTTAAAATGTTCTACTGTGTATCCAACATAGCTTCTCCTTAGGGCAGACCAAAGTTGGTACCTATGTTAATTAACTCTGGGCACGGTGCTTATGCATTTACATTCATGTTTAAAATATATTGGTAATTTTGATTCTCTGTTTGTCTTGGTTGGCTGAAACTGAAACTGTTGGTACCTCTAATGTGCCAAATAAGACTTGGTAGGACTTTATTGGTAAGGCAAGTATCAACTGGAACTATGAGCCACTATGCAAAGAAAATATAAGTTGATAAATGATGATACAATCTCTTTGGCAAATCTAGGATTTTAAATAGACTAATTTGGCATCTCACCTCAGGATGAAATGCTTGAGCTAACAGTATTCATTTAGTCATATTGTCACATGGCTTGTTAATTTGGAATGTCTTACTGATGGCAGAATATACATGAATGTGCAATAAGTTTCAGAATTTTTATATCATTCCAACAGTGTTCAGATATTGGATTGCTATTCAGACCCACTTGGATGGAAGCAGAAGATTCAAAGTGTGCAGCAGCAAGAGGACAGTGGAAAGCAGTGCCCAACAAACAAAGAGAACATCACCATTTTCGGAAGTGTGAAGGATGTTGATAAGTTGATGTACTCTGTTATTAATCTTGGACAAGGTATAATCCACCATAGAACCTTTTTAACTTACGAGTTTTCCTTTCTTTATGATCCTGAAGCTTATGCTACACTTGCATATGCTACGGATATCAGGGTTTGAAGGAGAAGGCAAAACCTATTTTTCTATTGCTGTTGACTCAGTAAGTCCCTTTCTTAAAACTTGTTTTATATGTGCAAAATTTGCAGATTAATTCAACAATTCAGTTTTTTTTCCTGTAGATGAAATTGGGTCCCTATTGTGTTAACTGCTTAACTGTAATTCTGTCAAAGTTTGATTCCTATATTGCTAGATATGTTCTTCTGTTATAATTTGACATTGTCATTGTTTACGGAACTGTCTGGGTTAGACTGAGAAAATAAAGTTAAGCCTGTGTTTTCCATAAGTATGTGCCCAAATTGAATATCACATCTTAGTCTTGTAGTTTAGTGGTTTCTGCATTGAAGTTTAGTTGTTGTTCAGCAGGTTGTAATTTCAGTAGATTTGCATAGTATCGGAATCAAAGCATTAGTCACTTTACTCTCCAGCTGTATAACGTCAACACTTCACTCACAACTATTCCACTATTTGCATTTTACTATTTCAACTTATAAGTTGACATTGTTTATCATTTGAAGCAAAACCATCTTTGCATTCTTTATTATCGAAAATTCTTCGCAATTCTGCAATATTCTTTTAGTTTATGTTGATGCTTAACAGCAAAATTCTTTATGATATTTCAGATTAGCTCTATGTTGAGGTATGCTTCAGTGTCGTCAATTTCAAGCTTTCTTAGTAATCTTCGAAGCCATGGTAATTGTTTTTATTCTCTTCTATTTTCCATCCATGATATGGAGTGGGACATTCAGGGTAGTTGCAAAAGAATTTCCAGCATCTATAAAAGTGATATAGCATAAATCGTATGTTCTATTCATCTTGTAGTGTTAATGCATTGCATTTTATATCTACTGAGAGACCATACTTGTACTTGCAACATACGTCTAAAGGAATTGAAATATCACTAGGGTTCATTCTTGTGGTCCAAAATGTCTTCTGTTATTTATTGCAACAATGATGTTTCATTGAACATCCAATTCTTACAATGTTAATGTGTTTTGTCCTCAAATTGCAGATCAAATATCATCAATCTTTTGGCTAATGCATTCGGACCTCCATGAACCCAAGTTTTCCCGAGCTTTTGAATGTCTTTCTACCATGGTTGCTTGTGTTGAGCCAGAGGTTGTAGATTCCGTATATGGAGAAAAAGTCTGGGGAGCATTTCTTTCCTTGAGCAAAATTATTCTAAAGCAAAGTTCCATGTGCGTCTGAAACGACGGAATGGACGGGTTAAACATCTTGTAAGGCTCCTGACCACTTCAATGTTCAAGTTATTCTAAATACCAAACCATGAAGAATTTGGATTGATGCTTGATACTGTCCCTACCTGTGCAGTATGAGGACTTTGCATGTTGAGGGGAATGATGTAAAATTTGTTTCTGCTCCATCTGTAAGTACAGAAGTGAACCAAAGTTTATTGCCCAAGGTTAGTTCCTACATTTCTACCTCAATTTAAATAGTCTTGGCCACCACTTACCTTTATCGTTGTTTTGATTTATGTACCAAACGTTGGTTGTGAATTGTGACATGTTGGTTCAACAGGTTCAGTTCAATCTTGAGCTGTCGGAAAAGGAGCGCACTGACAGGGCAAATGTCGTTCTCCCTTTTGAACATCAAGGTACTCATTTACCAAAAGTTAGTGTTAATTTTAGGCTTCATCAGCTACACTCTATACTAAAGGAAATGCACTGATGATGATCCATAACTAATTTTTTGCACCTTAATCTCAGGAAAGGGCGAGCCTATCCGCATATACGATGGACGGCTATCTCTCCCTGAGGCTCGACGAGATCCCAACTTAACTGCATCCGCTCTCCTGGATGAAATAAAAGCTCCTAAATCTGCAACTGTGAAGGGTGAAATTCATTACATTCGTGATTCTGATGACGAACAACCTGACTCGGATGAAGACCCAGATGACGATTTGGATATTTGAGTTTCTACCCACAAGTATGAGCTCTTATTATACGGCGCACGTGGATCGATCATACTCGAGGTAACCCGTGGCCCCACCCAGAACTGTATAATCTTGAGTATGTTGTGCAACGAGTCAACGACAATAGTGTTTTTGAGGCTAGAATGAGGACGTATGGCTTCTGTTCTTTGACAATAAGACTGCTACCTTTTTGTGCTTAGTAGTTAGTGATACACTGACTTGCATTGAATTGTAAGCGGATGCATTCAGTTCTCCAAAATGTTGCAAAGTTGTTCGACAAGTGCAAACTAGCTACAAATTCTGAATTATTGGAAGAGTTAATTTGAAACTTGAAAGTACAGAAAAAGTGTATTAGAAGAGAATATATATATATATATATATATATATATATATATATATATATATATATATATATATATATATATATATATATATATATATATATATATATATATATATATATATATATTCACAGACCAGCTTCAAGCCTTTCAGAACAGGACAGCCACAGCGATCGCATTATAACCCGTCACAATCGGCAATGCCAAGGCCGACCACTCAACCATCTTACTTACTGGCCATGATCTCTTCTCCTCGCCATCTTATTGCAACAATGCAATGCAAATAGCCTAAAACCTATATCAGAAAATAGCATAAAAAAATGGTACTAGCTAAGTCAGTTACGCCTTGATGGTGGCCTCTGCCTTGGAGTCCAGGTCCACCGTCTGCAGGACGGCCGACTTGAGCGACGAGTGCTTCACAGTGACGTTGTACTCGCCGTGGAAGAGCTCGGCCTCGAAGACGCCCTTGGCGTCCGTCTTGGCAGATTTGGGCACCGCCTTCCACTCCGCCATGAGCTTGTCGACGACATCGCCGACGGGAAGGTTCTTGAACTTGTTGTCCGTCAGGCACATCACGTAGCACCCCTTGGCGTGCCAGGCGCCCCACAGGACTAAGCCCTTCACTGCTGGGTGCGCGAACCCCTCTCTCATCACCTCCTCCAAGTACTCCACCTGTGTGTATACAAGTTTCAGCCATCGTGCCAGAAAAATACTACTTATCCTATGAGCCATGGTGTCGAAAAAACACTACTTTTCCTATGTACACAAGTTTTAGCCACCGTGTCGGGAAAATACTACTTATCCTACTGTATACGAGTTTCAGCCATCGTCGTGTCAGAAAAATACTGCTTACATTTTGAGAGTAGTATAGGGCAACTGCGAGAAATTAACAAGACCGTTTTTGTACCTGTTTGGGTCCCTTGGTGACGTCGACCTCGGTGAGCCAGATGGGGACTTTGGCCTGCGCGAGCGTGTCCAAGGAGCCCCTCATGTAGGGGATGTTGGGCGTGGCGAAGTGGCTCTCCAAGCCGATGCCGTACTTGAGGCCGCTGTTGCCGGGGTAGGACTGGATCTGCTTGAGCTTGGCGAGGTACTTGGTCGGCAGCGGCGCCGGGTCGTTGGGCTGCTCGATCGTGTTGAACTCGTTCATGAAGAGGATGGGCTTGCTGTCGAGCGCGGCCACCTCCTTGAAGATCTGGCCGGAGGCGTCCTTGCCGAGCTTGTCCTCGAAGAAGCTGAAGTGGAGGTTCTCGTTGACGACGTCCCAGTGGATGAGCTTGCCGGCGTAGCGGGAGACGACGTTCTTCATGCGCTTCGCCATCGCCTCCTTGAGCTGCGGCACGCTCAGCCCGCTCACCCACTTCATCTGCGCCGTCTGGTCGTCCCAGAACACGTTGTGCCCACGCACCGAGATGTTGTACTTCTGCGCCAGCTCCAGCATCTTGTCGGCGACCCGGTAGTCCTCCTCGTTTTGGTGGAACTCCGTGCTGTACCACTTCATCTCGTTCTCCATCGTCGCCACCGTGAACCGCGACGTGAACCACTTCTCGTACTCGGGCATGTCCAGGATCTCCTTGGTCATCGCGTTGCCCACCGGGAACCCCTTCGCCACCCGCTCCAGGGACAGCTCCGCCTCCGGCAGCGGCTTGCCGCTGGCGTCCTGGACGGTGATCTTCACCTTCTTCTTGCGTTCCTGCGTGCGCCGGTCCAACCATGCATTTCAGATTGATTTGCTTGAGTCATTGCTAGCTATGGATTCTGTTTCTTTCTTTGCCATTCAGTGTCGGCATTAAATTAAATGAAAATCACCTTGGTGATGGATTCATTGCGATGAGACTCCCATTCCTCGAAGGTGAAGGGCTGCAGCGCCATGCTATCCGCCATCACCTCCGCGGTTCCGTTGGTCTGCAGTTGTGCACGTAAACTTTCATGAGTGGCACAGTGCTATATATACATGCATGCCGTGATGCCGTCCCATGCGTGGTTGACTACCTCAAAGAAGAGATCACCCTTGCCGGCGGCGAAGGATGTGGCGCCACCCTTGAGCATGGTCCAGCAGCCGGACTGGGCCACGATCACGCCGGCGGTGTTGAACTTGCCGTCAGGGGTCACGAGGACGGCCCTGATGTCGCCGGTCCCCTTGGAGAGCTGCAGCCAAGCTGAGCACAAACGGTTCGTTTAGCTACCTCTAGCTTTGTCCTCGACTCCTGATTATGCAGTGATCGATCCCAACGAGATCGAGGGAGGAATCAATAGATCAGTGTTACCAGAGAGGGCGTAGTGATGGTCCTTCTTGAGCTCGACCTTGAGGACAGAGCCCTTCACCGGGGCGCTCGTGCTCTTCGCCATCAGGAGCTTCTTGCCGCCGGGCGACGAGGGGGCCGGGGCCTCGGCGCTGCCGCTGATGATGCCGCCACCGTACAGAGGTTTTGGCGGCTCCTTCACGCACTGCATGCGCCGGCGTCACAGAGCTGGACCGGTCAGTCCGTGCTCAAGGAAATGCATACATGAAAAAAAATAGATGCATCTACGGATGATATATAATGTACACAACGCAAAGGGAAAAAGAATGCGCTGCTTGCCTCAATGTTTGCTGAATAGTCATATGGAACAGATCGAACTAGGCATCCTGCGTCGAGAAGAGAGATGGTTGTGCATTAGCATCTTGATCGTATATACTCAAACGCCCATCAATTATACGATACAAAACCGTAATACTATTTTGGTGGATTACTAAAGTTCCTCCAAATCGAAATTGAAGTTTTCAAATAGAAACTGAAAGTTTAGAGCTGCCAGATTACCAGTCATATAGCTTATTCAGGATTAACGTATCACATTTTGAGATTTGTAATCTAGTCTGTAGCTTGTAGTTAAGTTACAGATTTTTTTCTTCGTCACATAACCTACGTAAACTCAAGATGCACTTGTTCAAAACTTTGAACTAGTGACACATAAAGCTGTAAGTTAAATAGCAACACATCTATAGTGTCTTCATTTGAAAAAAAAAATCCAAATTGAAACTAGCTGGAAACAAAACTAACCTTCAAAGAGGACAATAGCCAAGAAAAACACCACCTTCTCTGTGAAAACCTTCATAGTTCTTTTTATCACTAGATACAATTGATCTGTGTGTCATAACTTCAGAATTCTGTTTATATAGCTGTGGGATCGAGGGGAGAACATCGGAGGAGCAGTAGGCTATATTTAGCATTAGCGTTTATCAAGGACTAATTGTAATAAAGAGATAAAAATAGGAGGAAGACAGTTGCACATGTAGGGAGGTGATTAATCCATACTACGTGGTGCCTTAAAAACCCATGCTTGCACTTGTGGAAGTAGTCAGCTTAACCCCCCACCATTTCTATTTCTCGATAGTCAATACATTACTCATCAATACATTACACATTATACATTACACATCGTATCTTGATGCGTTCGGAGCACCAATTGCGATGCCGGACCATTTTCTATGTCAAGGTGTTGTGGTCCCATCAGACAGAACGTGTAGTTACCTGGGAGTTGGAGTCCCGGAAGCGCGAGAATTACTCTGATCTCTTTAATTCATGTTTGCTTGTTAGGATTCCCTCCATCTGAATAATCTACTCAATTTTTGTTTGTCTTACTTCTTGGGTTAGTTGATTTAAGGCCAAATCTTTTCTAAGGGAGGGAAAGCTGTAGAACCCGGAAAATTAGAAAAAATATCTCAACCATTCAAAACCGCAAATCTCTTAATTACCAACTAAATCAGCTAATTACCTCTCAAATCTGGCTCAAGGGATATATTCCCGTCTACCTCTCTCTCTAACCGCTACCAATCTATTTTTCTCTCCCGTGTGCCTTTCTCTCCCATATCTCTATCAATATCTCTTTCTCTCTCTCAGGCAGCATAGGCCCGACAGTGTGGCAAGCCAAGGCGGTGTGCAGGCCGGAGGTGGCGCCGACGGCTGGTGACGTCGGCCAGCGCGCGCACGGCAGCATGACATCAAGTCGCGTGCAGGCGGCGGCGCGGCCAGGGCAGCGTGGCCGAGCGGAGGTGCGGTTAGGCGGCATTGCGAGCACGACAGAGCGGTGCGTAGGCGGCGCAGTGCATGCAAGTGACTGAGCGGATGCAGGCCAAAGGCGGCGCGGAGGCTAGCCGTGGCAGCGTCGGGCGGCGTGGAGGCGCAACGCACGGCGGAGAGGCGCAGGTGGCCGAGACCATGTGGCTGACAAGGGAGCGTGGCGCTTGACCATGAGGCGTGGGTGACAGCGCTTGGCTGTGAGGCACCGGCGGCGGCGCAGCAAGTCGGTGCACGGCCGAGGCAGCTCGGTCGAGCAGCAGCCTAGCACGTCGTGCGCTGAGTGGCGGCACGAGGCTGGGCAGTGGCGTGCGGCTGGGCGGTGGCGTGTGGCCGGGAGGCAGCGTGTAACTGGGCGGCGGCGGCCAGCAATAGCGGTGGCTGGTGATGGCGGTTGGCCGTCGGACAATAACAGTGCAGTTCGGCCAACCGTGGGTTCGACCGAATCACAATTCGCACGCTTGTTTTTTTAGTGTGAACAGGAGTTTGTGAGTTCGCTGGGCCGATTGGATTGTTCGGTTAGCCGAATGGCGATTCACGTTGTGAAGGCATATTGAACGTGAATCCTCCTGGCCAAATGCACTTTCGTCTAAGTTTTCACAAGTACATCTTATCTTTGGCCTGATCCATCTCCATTCCATCTTGTGGGTTTGCACGTAGCTTTTGAGGGAGTGTTCAGGCAGTTGCGCACCTTTGATCCTTCGTGCAGCATGCCCAACGAGCGTGCTCAAGGCAAGGACCTCACAGCTGTGACCTTTTCGTTTTGTATACCACGTGTTTCCAGATTACTTGTCACCTTGTCATTGAGTACAATTATCATATCACTAAAATTACATGGCTAATCTTATATCACTAAAATTACGTAGCTAATCTGATATCACTAAGGTTACCTGATTATTATCATATCACTAAAATTACTTGACTAATCTCATATCACTAAGGTTATCTGATTATTATCATATCACTAAAATTATCTGGCTAATCTCATATCACTAAAGTTACCTGATTATTATCGTATCACTAAAATTATCTGGCTAATCTCATATCACTAAAGCTATCTGATTATTATCATATCACTAAATTACCTGGCTAATCCCATATCACTAAAGTTATCTGATTATTATCATATTTCTTGTTAGTAATCCTTGGGCGTGTGTTAGTTATGCTTACATGTAGATTCTATTTTTAGCTACTGCATGCGCACGAGCACCGTTTCGTTGTGGTCGCCGTGCGCGTAGGAGGTCGTGGCGAGAATAGCTCGCGCACGATCCTGGAACGATCGGTCGTGGGCAACATCATGGACGTGGGGATGCACACGTCCGTGGCGCGGTGTGCGGCTAACCACCGGGAGTTCCTGCACTTTGTATTCAGTATATAAGGAGCAATAGATGATCTGAAAAGTAGCTGTTCCATTGCTGCACAAAAGCCCTTCGTGCTGTAGTTTCTTTTCCCTTGTACTCGCGGAGCCAAGTAGTCAGACGAAGCCGACTTACGACCACGTTCACCGTGGTCGTAAGGTTGTGGTCGTAAGTTCCTACGACCACGTCTACGAGTACGTCTGCGACCACGTCTACGACTACGTCCGCGACCACGTCTACGACTACGGCTACGACCACGTAGAAGCCTACGACCACGTTGAAGGCTACGGCCACGTTAAAGGTGGTCGTAAGGAGTTCGACCACGACTGGAGAACTCTGACAATTGGTATCAGAGCTTTGCGTGTGCCTGGGAGGTCGTAAGCCTTCAAGCAGATCATGTCTTCGCGAGGCCGAACAAGCAAGGGTGACGACTCCGGCGGCAGTGGGAGCAAGACTCCACCGCGCCGTTCGCAATCTAGGCATCCGACTCGGTCGCCGCCTCGCCGTGGCCGCACCCTGGGCCGCGCGAGGTCGTCGTCGAGCGCGTCATCCGAGACTCAGGCGGCTCAGGCCATTGGCCGCAACTGACGAAGGCCAACTACAATGAGTGGTCACTGCTCATGAAACTCAAGCTCCAAGCGCGTTACCTGTGGGACGTCATCGAGCACGACGACGCTGACTTGCACGACGACCGCACCGCGCTGTAGGCCATCTGCAGCGGCATCCCCTCCGAGCTTGTCTCCACCTTGGCGACCAAGCCGTCGGCCAAGGAGGCATGGGAGGCCATCAAGACGATGCGCATCGGCGACGATCAGGTGCGGAAGGCGACCGCGCAAAACCTCCGGGCCGAGTACGAGCAGATCGCCTTCCGCGACGGGGAGTCGGTCAAGGATTTCGCCCTGCATTTGACAAACATCGTACAGCGGCTGGCGACGCTCGGCGACCCGGAGCCAGACCACAAGGTGGTGGCCAAGTACCTACGCGTCGCCCGACCGAGGTACAAGCAACTCGTCGTTTCTATTGAAACCCTTCTTGACATCTCCACGCTCTCGCTTGAAGAGGTGACGGGGAGGCTCAAGGCGGCGGACGACGATGGACCTGCGCCAGCACAGACCATCAGCGGCAAACTGCTGCTCACGGAGGAGCAGTGGATCGAGCGCTACAAGAAGCGGGACCAAGAGTCCAGCCGCGGCGGGTCGGGCTCTGGTGGCCGCGGCAAGCGTCGCGGAAGAGGCCACGGTCGTGGCACAGGCGGCAACGGCGACTCGCGGGCCGGCTCGAGCGCGGGCCGCGCCAGGCCTGACGACCTATGCAGAAACTGCGGCAAGAAAGGCCACTGGGCAAAGGATTGCCGCGGGAAGAAGAAGGAGGAGCAGGCTCATGTGGTCTAGGATGACGAGCCCACTCTTCTACTTGCCCTCGGTGCAGTACAGGAGGAGAGGATCGAACCTCAGGCGCAGCCGTCGCCACCAGCTCCAACTCAGTCGACTACGGCAAATGTGGTCGTAAGCTCTCACGACCACAGAAGACCTACGACCATGGCAAACATGGTCGTAAGGTCTCACGACCACGACGCCGATCCAAGATGATGGGCAGCTGCACCTCATCGAGGACAAGGTTTTCGCTGCCTTCGACGTCTCAGGTGATCAAGACTCGAAGCGATGGGTCCTGGACACCGGTGCATCCAACCACATGTCGGGATCCCATGCAGCGTTCTCCAACCTCGACGCCAGCGTCACCGGGACAGTGCGGTTCGGCGACGGTTCCGTCACCCACATTGAAGGGAGCGGCACCGTGCTGTTCTCGTGCAAGAATGGCGAGCACCGCGCTCTCGGTAACGTCTACTACCTGCCATGCCTCACCGCCAACATCATCTCTGTTGGACAGCTCGACGAGATCGGGTACCAGGTGCTGGTGGAGGACGGCGTGATGTGAATCCGCGACGAGGAGCGTCGCCTGCTCGCCAAGATCCACCGCAATCCCGGCCGGCTATACGTGCTCGACACCAACATCGCACGGCCAGTCTGCCTGGCGGCACGCGCTGACGAAGATGCCTGGATCTGGCACGCCCGGTTCGGGCACATCCACTTCGCCGCGCTGCGCAAGATGGGAAGAGAGGGGTTGGTCTGAGGCCTGCCTCTGCTCACTCATGTGGAGCAGGTGTGCGAAGCCTGCCTTGCCGGTAAGCACCAGCGGGCCCCATTTCCCCAGCGAGCACTGAGGCGGTCGGCAGAAGCACTTCAACTCCTCCACGGAGACCTCTGCGGCCCCATTTCGCCACCGACACTGAGCGGGAACCGGTATTTTCTCCTGCTTGTCGATGACTATTCTCGCTACATGTGGCTATCGCTGCTGCCCACCAAGGACGCCGCCGCGACGGCGATCAAGCACATTCAGGCGGCGGCAGAGCGCAAGAGCGGGAAGAAGCTGTTGGCCTTGCGGATGGATCGCGGAGGAGAGTTCACCGTGACAGACTTCGTCAAGTACTGTACCGAGCTTGGTGTTCGGCGAGAGCTCACGGCGCCGTACTCGCCACAACAGAACGGCGTCGTGGAGCGCCGCAACCAGTCTGTCGTGGGCACGGCGCGCAGCATGCTCAAGGCGAAGGGGCTCCCAGGCGTGTTCTGGGGGGAGGCCGTCACAACGGCAGTCTATATCCTCAACCGCTCGTCGTCAAAGAGCACCGGCGGCAAGACGTCGTACGAGCTCTGGACTGGGAGCCCACCAGGGGTACATCACCTCCGGACGTTCGGGTGTGTCGCTCACGTCAAGGTGACCACGCCGAACTTGAAGAAGCTTGACGACCGCAGCCGCCGAATGATCTTCGTCGACTATGAGCCGGAATCCAAGGCATACCGGGTCTACGACCCGGCGACCCGGCGTGTCCACATCAGCCGCGATGTGGTGTTCGACGAGGCGGCGCAGTGGACCTGGACCGAGGGCCACTGTGGTGAGGCAGAGGACTTCGTCGTCGAGAATTCCATCATGGCGCCGCCCGGAGTGATCACCACCACTTCGACTTCCGCGCGTACATCGGCCGGGACTGCAGTCTCACCTTTGTCCTCGCCAGCTTCATCCCAAGTCTCACCAGTGCACGACACTGGGAGCACGACGCCGAGTCCGCAGGCACACCAGGGTGACGCACCGATCGAGTTCGTCTCACCACCTGGAGTCGGTGCATACGAGATGCTGGACGCGGATCACGACGACGAAGCCCCGCTCCGATTCTGTGACATCGACAACGTGCTGGGGCCGGCTACGCTGCCCGGGCTCGCCGCACGGGAGCTGGAGGAGCAGCTGCTGCTGGCAAGTGACGCCGAACCGACGTCGTTTGCGGAGGCACAGGAGCATGAGAATTGGCGCCATGCGATGCTCGACGAGTTCACCTCGATCGAGGCCAACGGCACCTGGGAACTCATCGAGCCACCACCTCGACTACGCCCGATCGGCCTCAAGTGGGTCTACAAGACCAAGAGAGACGAGGCCGGGCTCGTCGCCAAGTACAAGGCTCGGCTCGTCGTGAAGGGGTACGTGCAACGCCAGGGGATCGACTACGACGAGGTTTTCGCTCTGGTGGCACGACTTGAGTCCGTGCGATTGCTGCTGGCCTACGCCGCAAGTGAGGGCTGGGCGGTGCACCACATGGACATCAAGTCCGCGTTTCTCAACGGCGAGTTGCGGGAGGACGTCTACGTCGAGCAGCCCCCCGGGTTCGTGCTCAAAGGGCATGAGCACAAGGTACTTCACCTGATCAAGGTTCTCTACGGACTTCGCCAAGCCCCACGCGCCTGGTACTCCAAGCTGGACGCCTCGCTACTCAAGCCTGGGTTCGTGCGGAGTGCCTCCGAACACGCCGTGTACCTGCGCGGCCAGGACGCACGACGCCTCATCGTGGGGGTCTACGTCGACGACCTGGTGATCACCGGCGGCAATCACTCCGACATTAACAAGTTCAAGCAGGAGATGAAGTCGACGTTCCAGATGAGCGATCTGGGGTTGCTGAAATACTACCTCGGGCTGGAAGTGGTGCAGTCAGAGGACGGGATCACCGTAAGCCAGAGAGCTTATGCGACAAAGATCCTTGAGAGCGCCGGTCTGGTTGGTTGCAACACGAGCAACATTCCCATGGAGCCCCGATTGAAGCTAAGTAAGTTGAGCTCTGCCCCTGCTGTCAATGCCACTCAATACAGAAGCATAGTGGGTTCTCTTCGTTACTTGGTGAATTCAAGGCCAGACTTGGCATTCTCGGTGGGATATATTAGCCGGTTCATGGAGAACCCGACCACCGAGCACATGGCAGCCGTGAAAAGAGTGCTCCGATACATTGCTGGGACTCTACACTATGGCTGTCAGTATAAGAGGAAGAAGGAGGCTCAGCTTGTCGGCTACAGCGACAGTGACCTTGCAGGTGACATTGATACAAGGAAGAGCACCTCCGGTGTCCTCTTCTTCCTCGGCAGCAACATCATCACCTGGCAATCTCAGAAGCAGAAAGTTGTGGCTTTATCCTCGTGTGAAGCTGAGTACATCGCCACAACGACAGCAGCTTGCCAGGGGGTTTGGTTGGCGCGGCTCCTTGCAGAGCTCAAAGGCAAGAAGCCGGGCGCCATCAACTTGAAGATCGATAACCAGTCAGCCATCCAGCTCAGTAAGAACCCCGTCTTCCATGATCGCAGCAAACACATTGATGTTAGATACCACTATATTCGTGAATGCATCGAGGAGGACAGGGTCAGGGTTGAGTCCGTTGGGACCGCTGAACAGTTGGCTGATATCTTGACAAAGGCCCTGGGACAAGAACAGTTCTGTGAACTTCGTTCAAAGATCGGGGTCGTTGATGTACAGCGCACACGCAAGAATTAGGAGGAGAATTTGTTAGTAATCCTTGGGCGTGTGTTAGTTATGCTTACATGTGGATTCTATTTTTAGCTACTGCATGCGCACGAGCACCGTTTCGTTGTGGTCGCCGTGCGCGTAGGAGGTCGTGGCGAGAATAGCTCGCGCACGATCCTGGAACGATCGGTCGTGGGCAACATCGTGGACGTGGGGATGCACACGTCCGTGGCGCGGTGTGCGGCTAACCACCAGGAGTTCCTGCACTTTGTATTCAGTATATAAGGAGCAATAGATGATCTGAAAAGTACCCGTTCCATTGCTGCACAAAAGCCCTTCGTGCTGTAGTTTCTTTTCCCTTGTACTCGCGGAGCCAAGTAGTCAGACGAAGTCGACTTACGACCACGTTCACCGTGGTCGTAAGGTTATGGTCGTAAGTTCCTACGACCACGTCTACGACTACGTCTGCGACCACGTCTACGACTACGTCCGCGACCACGTCTACGACTACGGCTACGACCACGTAGAAGCCTACGACCACGTTGAAGGCTACGACCATGTTAAAGGTGGTCGTAAGGAGTTCGACCACGACTGGAGAACTCTGACATTTCTAATGCTTGCCTAGTTATTAACATATTATTAATGCTTGCCGATTTTGTACTTCTAATGTTGTATTCATACCACGACGTTCTAAGTTATCTTGGTTCACATGCACAATAGCAACACAATGTCCCCGGTGCATTGCTGAAGAAGGCCTAAAGTTTTTACATATTTCTCTATGCACGTGAACAATGCATCTTTTATATCTGGATTACTGTACACTTTGGCTTTACTACCGTGGAAATCTATTGCTGCTAGTTTGTAACTATTGGTAACTTTTTGTTGAGATGAACTTCCATGCTGCGAAACGTGAATGCAGTGCTTGCCTGAGCCGCTGGAGCCTCAATACGGAGGCGGCATCATCCGCAACCCGGACTTCAGCGCCGGCCTCCAGGGCTGGTCGGCGTTCGGGTATGGCAGCCTCGCCGAAGGCGTGTCCGAGACGGGCAACAAGTTCGCCGTGGCACGGAATAGGACGCGGCCGTACAAGAGCGTCAGCCAGAAGGTGTACCTGCAGAACGACACGCACTACACACTCTCCGGTCAGTGATCCCCGAACAAGTTTGTACTTCTTGCTTGCTTTTGCCATGATCTGATGATCAGAACCTTAACTCAGGGTAATTTTGTGGTTTGCCCTTTTGGCGTGTTACAGCTTGGTTGCAGTTTAGCGATGGAACTGCCGACGTGAGAGCTGTCGTGAAGACGGCCGACGACTTCATCCACGCCGGCGGTGTCGACGCGAGGTCCGGGTGCTGGTCCATTCTCAAAGGTGGGCTCACCGCCGCCGCCTCCGGGCCGGCTGAACTCTACTTCGAGGTAAACAAAACTTGCAGCATCCATTCTTCCATTTGGAGCAAGTTGATCGCTGGATCTTAGGAAAAGACCGCTCATTTGGATATGCTCTGGCACAGACTGCCTACATTTCAACTATTCACTGGCCTCTCCCGCACCCCTCGACCTTTCGCCTCCTCCTCTCGCTCTCCAGATCTGCCCCCCCTCCTCCTTCTCCGGCGGCCTCACCGGCGTCGAGGGGGGAGGGGGTCCCACCCGTGGTTTCCTTTTATCCCTGGCGGCGTGAGGAGCTCAAGAGAGCACGTGGTAGGGGCGGGCGGCGGCCGAGCTCGGATTCGACCGTGCGCAGCGGCTTCGGGGCGGCGGTCGGCGGCGCCAGCTCGGGCGCGGGGCCGGCTTCGTGTGGTCGACCTCGAGCGCGGGGTGTTGGCAGCAGGGCGTCGAGCCCGGAGGCGGCGGCTCCCGTGCGCTTCCCAGCGGCCCGAACGGCACGGCTTCGGGCCGGTGACCAGCGGCGGGCGGATTTTTCGGCTATGCTTCGTGCACATCCGGTGGTGGCGGCTTCGAGCGGTGCCAGGGAGGGCCGGCGGTGACCAAGCGGGGGCAAGCAAGCCAGCTGGTCTGGCGAGCACGGCGGCGTGCGGGCAAGCCGGGCGCGGACACGGCGCAGGTGTCGGAGGCTAGCGCATGGCGGATCTGGAGCGGTTGGGTGTGCGGCCGGCGGCGTGCGACGCCTTTTGGGGCGAGGCGGCCAGCGGCGGGTGACGCCGTGCGGGACGAGACGGCAAGCGGCGTGCCAAGGTGCGGTGAGCGGGGCCGGGGCGGAGCGGCTAAGGGCAGAGGCGGCCGGTGGCGCTGCTACAGGCAGCGGCGGCGACTGGGCGACAGCCACATGCTGGCGGCGCGCATTCCAAGCTCTAGTCGGTGGGGAGCAGAGCTCTGGTCTCGAGCTCCCCGGCAATGGCTCCCCTCGCCGGCGGCGGTTCCGGCGGCTTGGTGGCCGGATCTGGCGTCTCTCGGGCGGCGCCGCGATGGGCTGCCGAGGCATGGTGCGGCGGCTTGAGCGGGAAGGCACCTCTTGGCGGATGGAGCTTGAGTGCTCCGCTGGTTGGTGTCGCTCGGCTCCGGCGAGAAGGCGGTTAGCGGTCCCCTTGGCGGGACATCGTCGGCGACAAGCGGGATCCAGTTTTTGGCTCCTGCGGATGAGCTAAGCTCTGATGAAGAAGAGGCGGATGCAGATGCTGGCAGTGGGCTTCACTGCTGTTGAGGGTGGCAGGAGTTGTGGCTGCTAGGTTGTCCAGGGTTCCTTGGCGCGACGTTGCTCGAGCGGGAAGCGGCTTGTGGTGGGTTCTTTGGATGGCTATGCCATGGCCTTGAGGCGTGCAGAACCCCGGTGTGCTGGTGGTAGTCTTTTTTGTGTGTGGGTGTGCGTGGTTTGCTGTGGTTGTGCTGGCGAAAGCCTTGCCGGTGTTCCTACCGGTCTCGACAACTATGACGTCTATGGACGTCATTTTCCTTCCTGAAGGGTTGTCATGGCACTCCATAGCCATCATGTACTTTGTTATCCAGGTGAAAGCCTTGTCTCGGTGAGGCGGGCGGCGTCGGCGACCCTCATCGCCTCTTTGAAGACGTCGCTTCGGAGGTTCATCTTCACACAGGATAGACCGGAGTTTGGATGGCTCAATTGGAGAAGATTACGGGCTTGGTTGAAAGCAAGGACGGAGAAGAAGTTCTGAAGCTTAGTCTCTCTAGATTTTTCATAGTCCTTAAGATCTCTTTCTTGCTGTTGTGTACTCCTCAGTGTTGAGGCTTTGGGCCTAAGAGCTCGTGTAACTTTTAGCTGTGTATATCCCTTGTGGATATAGAGGCCGGATTTTATATCCTTTATCTAAAAATTTGGATATGCTCTGTTTTTCATAACGACTTGGTTGCTGCTACGTACGTATTTGCAGAGCAATGCGACGGTTGACATATGGGTGGACAACGTCTCGCTGCAGCCGTTCTCCAGACGAGAGTGGGGATCCCACTGAGACGCGTCCATCAAGAAGGCGAGGAAGAAGACGGTGCGGCTCCGGGCCAGGGACTCGGCCGGCAACCCCGTGCCGGGCGCGCGGATGTACATCGAGCACGTCCGGAGCGGCTTCCCGCTGGGTTCGGCCATGAGCCGGGACATCCTGACGAACCCGGCGTACCAGCAGTGGTTCACCTCGCGGTTCTCGTTGACCACCTTCGAGAATGAGATGAAGTGGTACAGCACGGAGCCGTCCCCCGGCCGCGAGGACTACTCGGTGCCGGACGCGATGCTCCGGTTCTCCAAGAACCACGGCATCGCCGTGCGCGGGCACAACATCTTCTGGGATGACCCCAAGACGCAGATGGAATGGGTGGCGTCCCTCGACGGCGCGCAGCTCCGGCAGGCCACGGTGAAGCGCATCAAGTCGGTTATGTCGCGGTACGCCGGGCAGGTGATCGCGTGTGACGTGGTGAACGAGAACGTGCACTTCGACTACTTCGAGGACAAGTTCGGGTCGGAGGCGTCGGCGGCGTTCTACCGGAAGGCGCACCAGATGGACGGCGGCGCGCTCATGTCCGTGAATGATTTCAACACGCTGGAGCAGCCTGGCGACTGATGTTTTCGCCTCCGGGTTCCCCTTGTCGGAGATGATGAAGACAAGCACACAACACGCACACAAGCACAGGATGAACAAGTATTTTGGTGCTTCCGAACTGCACACCTTTTCTGTTTCATTTCTTCTCCTTTTATAGCAAATACAAAAGACCTTTCTAACTTCCCACTAACTTTAGTTTTTTTCATGCATTAAACTACTTAAAACTGATGTATTAAACTACTTGAAAACTGCCCTTAAAACTGATGTATTAAACTACTTGAAAACTGCTGCATTAAACTACTTGAAACTGATGCATACATGCAAAACCGAACTAGGATTATCCAACAATCTCCCCCTAATTCTTGTTCGGTTTATTTGATCTTGACGACGCCAATTTTTTTTCCGCGTAGCTTAGCGCGTCCAAGTGACTTTGTCAGGATGTCTTTCACTTTTTCACCGTCGGTGACACACCTTACCAACGACTTTGACTTCTTCCTCAGCTCCAATTATCTTTTGCTGATGACGCAACTTGACAGCGACGGAGACTCTCATCAGAGCATACACACATGAGAACTTGAACACAACTACAAGGACTCACACACACATTACATCATGCACTGACACATCTACGTGCACGAGCACAATACGACTATGCGCACGTATGTAACACACTTCCTACATGCACAACCAAATAAATGACACATGCAACACTCCTACTGTGCCAAATAAAAAATGCATACACGAACTCAACTAAAATGCACCAAAAAAATGAAGACTTCTTGTTGGATTTAAAGTAGCGATGGCTCGTCCTCTGCACCCAGAAGAGCCACCTCCTTCTTCGGCTCGCGGCACTCCCTTGCAAAATGTCCGTAGTTCTGGCAGTTGTAGTAACGTACCTTCGCCTTTTAACGTACCTTCGCCTTGTCAAAGGCGCTCTTCTTTTTGCCGGTGTCGTTGCGGTTCTTCATGCGCACTAGCCACTCCTCTGTAAGAAGTAAGCGGCCACTTTCACGCCCACCTTCACCACCGTTGTTATCAAGCTCGTACCGCTCTTCCACTGACTTGAGTCTTCCGGTGAGCTCCTTGACGTACAATGTCTTCAGATCGATCAGTTGCTCGATTGAGATGGCCACCTGTGTGTACTTCGAGGGAACAACACGAAGAAATTTTTTTACCACCTTTTCCTCTTCTAGCGTTTCCCCAAGTGTACGGATGTTATTGACGAGTCCCGTCAGTCGCATGGAGAAGTCATGCACGGACTCGCCTTCCTTCATGCGGATCAACTCGAACTCCTTGCGTAGGGACTGCACTTTTGCCTTGCGCACGCGCTCAACGCCCATGCGCATTGTGCGCACAGCCTCCCATGCCTCCTTCGCGGACTCCTTCGTCGCCAACGCCGCCAGCATCTCCGGCGGTACCACTTGGAGGATGGCTGACAACGCCATCCTATCGATCCGGTATTCCGCGCCGCCGAGATCGACAACATCCCAAACGCCTTGAGCCTGCATATTTACCTTCATCAAGAGTGACCACTCGAAGTAGTTGCTGCTCGTGAGCACGGGGTAACGCACAGTCACCCCCGCCTCCCTCACGTGCTGCACCACCATCTCGCGGCTGCCACTGCTGCCGTCACCGCCGTCGCCGCGAATCCTAGCAGGTGGTGGCGATCGCGATCCCTCATTTTGAGACATCGCCACAAGATCAATACAACACGGCTCTGATACCAAATGATGTTTTCGCCTCCGGGTTCCCCTTGCCGGAGATGATGAAGACAAGCACACAACACGCACACAAGCACAAAGAGCACAGGATGAACACAAGTATTTTGGTGCTTCCGAACTGCACACCTTTTCTGGTTCATTTCTTCTCCTTTTATAGCAAATACAAAAGACCCTTCTAACTTCCCACTAACTTCAGTTTTTTTTCATGCATTAAACTACTTAAAACTGATGTATTAAACTACTTGAAAACTGCCCTTAAAACTGATGTATTAAACTACTTGAAAACTGATGTATTAAACTACTTGAAACTGATGCATACATGCAAAACCGAACTAGGATTATCCAACAGCGACCTCATTGTGCTGCCGGGCAAGTACCTACGCAAGCTGTGGCAAATCAAGGTGTTCCCGGGCAACGGCAACGCCGCCAGGATGGCTATCGGCGTCGAAGGCCACTTCGGCACGCAGCCCAACATCCCTTACGTCCGCGCCGCGCTCGACACCATTGCCAAGGCCAACGTGCCCATCTGGCTCACCGAGATCGATGTCGCGCCGTGCCCTCACCAGGCGCGCCACCTCGAGCAGGTGCTCAGGGAGGTGTATGCGCATCCGGCCGTGGACGGCATCATCCTCTGGACGGCGTGGCACCCGCAGGGCTGCTACGTCATGTGCCTCACGGACAACGGATTCAAGAACCTCCCCGTCGGCGACGTCGTCGACAAGCTCATCTCGGAGTGGAGGACGAGCTCGCACGTTGGCGTGGCCGACGCCGACGGCTACTACGAGGCCGAGCTATTCCACGGGGACTACAAGGTCACCGTCACCCACCCGGCGGCGAACTCCAGCGTCGCGCAGAGCCTGAGCGTCGACAAGAGTCCGACAACGAGTACACCATACACGTCTAGTCTAGCTAGCTTCTTTCTAGGATTCCACGGGCATGTGCATGATTGTTGATTTAGAGCATTGTTGATGTTGTTGTAAGTTTGCGAGTCATAGGTTCCTTGCCATGAGATGACATTGGACTCTTATAGTTAGAAAGAAAACATCCGGATGATATTTATCAATACCCATTAAAGAAATAAGGAATTCGCTTTGTTCTTCTTTACGCATACAACCACGTGTCTCATTCGTGTCGACTCCATCATTCACATCATGCGATTAAAGGTATTTGAACAAGTGAGTGCCTAGGCATCATCAGATATTTTTTCTAACCATCATCTAAACTTGTAACATTTAGATTAAAGATTAAGGGGTCTGTTGTGGCTACAGACCAAACAGAGAGAGATGGTAGTGGAGAGGTGGGAGTGTCCCGTCTCACCTGCCCCCTCATCTTCAAATATATATTCACATGGGGTATACTTTTACAGTTATGCCCTTACATCCATACATCCCCATTAGGGGCACTTATGTCATTACACATGTTATTCTGGTTCTTATAACCCTTCGAACGGGTGGCAGCGGAGGCTGGCGCCTAGCTCGACGTAGCCGCGCGCGCTCCATCCCCTACCCTTCGAACGGGTGGCAGCGGAGGCTGGCGCCTAAGTCGAAGCCGAGGCGCGCGCGCTCCGTCCCCTACCCTTCGAACGGGTGGCAGCGGAGGCTGGCGCCTAAGTCGAAGCCGAGGCGCGCGCGCTCCGTCCCCTACCTTTCGAACGGGTGGCAGCGGAGGCTGGCGCCTAGCTCGAAGTAGACGCGCGCGCGCTCCGTCCCCTACCCTTCGAACGGGTGGCAGCGGAGGCTGGCGCCTAGCTCGAAGTAGACGCACGCGCTCCATCCCCTACCCTTCGAACGGGTGGCAGCGGAGGCTGGCGCCTAAGTCGAAGCCGAGGCGCGCGCACTCCGTCCCCTACCCTTCGAACGGGTGGCAGCGGAGGCTGGCGCCTAGCTCGAAGTAGACGCGCGCGCTCCGTCCCTGCGCTGAGATCGGAGCTTGGCGCCGGTATGGTTGCGCTCCGGGGCTGTTGTGACCTTGCAGTCTGGTAGTACGCTTTTAATGGCGGCTGGAAACACGCCGACGCCTGGCCTGGCAGAAGTCAGGCTGTCGCGTCGTGCAGTCTGCCATTCTGCAGGTGGGGCACGTGGCGACTCACGACTGGTGCGTCGTGGGATGTGAGCGGTTGTGTGACTGCGGCCGTTCGCCTCGTCCCCCGAGAAGTTGGACGCGTGTTGTAGGCGTGGAGGCGTTGTGCGCTGCTTGGCGACCTACCCGGCACGACCCTCTAGGCCCTGGCGGTTCTTCTTTCCAAATTTTGGACAGCCGAATCACTGCGAATTTGATCCGTCTGTGCGTTGAGCCATATGATAGGCGAGCGGCCTTTATAAGGTGTTGGTGTTGAGGTGGAGGCACCCTTTCTTGCTTGGCTTTTTGATCTGCCGCTTTGCTTCCGCCCGTGCTAATTGTCACGCCAGTTGCTCATTTCCCTGCTTCTTCTTCCCTTGTCGCGAAGAGCGATGGCTAGCCATGACGATGCCACCTACCATCCCCGCAGCGGTTCCTTGCCTAGCCAGGCCGAGGCGTCCCATCCTTCCAAGGAGTACAAACTGGTGCCGCGAGGGAGCTCGCGCGCCAACAAGTGGTGGGACGCCATGGAGCACTCGGGAGGCTGCTGCTCCCGTGTGCTGGGGAAGAGCCGCATGACTGAAGGGACGCTGCAGCGACTCGTGGACGAGGGGAAGATCGTGGATCGCAATGGGGCTCGCCTACCCCGCCGGGACGAGATGGAGCCGAAGCCCGGGGCCAATGAGGCGATTGTTTTCGTCGCGTTCTTCGATGCCGGCCTTCGAATGCCCTCCACGTTGTTCGTGGGCAAAGTCTTGCGGGCCTACAAGTTGGAGCTAGCCCAGTTGACGCCCCACGCGATACTCCGCCTAGCTGTCTTCACGTGGGCGATGCGGACAGAGGGGTGGCGTCCCAGCGCGAGCTTATTCGCCACACTGCACGACGCACACTGTCGACCCAGAAAGGTTGACGGGGCGGTGTCCAACTTCGGCGGTGTGGACTTCGTGCTCCGGGCATCATGCGCGACGTTGTTCCCTGTGCCAGCCTCGTCGGGGCAATGGGCGTCCGGCTGGACTCGGTGGTGGTTCTATTACACCGTGACCGACAAGAGCAGAATGTAGTACCGAGGTGGGCCGATCTCGTTTAACAGTACGCCGAGTCTGAAGGCGGAGATTGACGACACGCGAAAGCTACAGAGTCTTGTCGGTGTCGCCCGTCGAATGAGCGTGCGCGACCTAGCCGAGGAGTTCACAATGTATGGGACGGCGCCACTCTCCTCCCGGGGGAAGTATGTTGGACAGAACGGCCCCCGCGAGGACGGGTTTGATCCATCCGTATCTCGCTTGCTTCCGCCCTCCGCTCCTTGTAAGTCGCCCAGCACGCTTTACGCGCGACGTTGTATCTGTTTGGTTTCCGCCTGACTGACGTGATCTCCTACGCAGTGTCTCGGCTAGAAGATGTGGAGCGCGCGGTTGCGGCGCTCCTCGGCCCGTACACTCTTAAGGAGCACCAGGCTCGGGAGGCCGCAGTCAAGGCGGCTAAGCAGGGGCGGGTAAACCGCACCTGCGAGGCTGTGGGCATTACCGTGCCCGAGCGCGCGGTGCCGGAAGAGCTTCCCGCTGGGACTCCGGGTGCTCAGGACGGTGATAGCCCTACGGGGGTGTTATCTTCACGACGCCGGGCCCGTTCCCCGGCTGCCGTATGCGACCCGGCAGCCCCCCCGGCGGCTAGCACAGCTGAGACGGGGCGTGCGACCGGCGGTGGGCCTGGCCATACTGCTTCGGAGGGGCGCGCCGCCTCGGATCCCCCGGCACCTTCTGCCGATGCCCACGAGCCCGTGCTCGGGCTCGCGGCCATCGCTGAGTTGGAACTCGTCAATCCGGGGGGTGGCGTCGTTCCTGGCGAGAAAACCACGGTTGAAGGTGCGTTATCAACTGCAGCGGCCGACGAGGGCGCGCCCCCTACAAAGGAAACTGTGGGGGCGACGGTAACCGGAGCTGGTGCTGCCATGGAAGAATCGCTTGTGCCACCGCAGGCGAAACGCCCTCGGACTCGGTCCCCGCCGCCAGCGAGGGGTCGATACGCCGTTGCGGGGCCTTGCCGCGGGATTACGGCATCTGGCGCGGCCGAGAAGACCTTCTCCCTGACCGTCGAGGCGCCCGCCTCCCCCTGGGTGGTCGAACTAGCGCCACTTCCTACCGCGACGAGGGGCGCAGGAGGTAGGCGTGAGTCCCTTTCTTCACTTGACTTCGCGAGACTTTCTCCGATCTGCTCGCTCATTCTGCCAACATCAGACGAGACGAAGTCTCCCGGACGTGGCGAAGGATCGAGCAGCGGAGGTATGCGCGAAGTCGGAAGCCTTGTGCAGGGTGCCTCGCAGGTGTCCGCCGTTGCTGACGTGGCCGTGGTCGCGGTAAATCCTGGCGCGTTGGGGCCGGGGCTCGCTCGCTCGGACTTCCTCCCTCGCCCGGAGATATTTTGCGACCTTACCGCAGCCGCAGAGCGTGCCGACAACGGCCTCGACCGGGAGATGTTGTCGTCATGCGAGGGGGAACTCCTAGCGCTCGCGCTACAGGCCTCCGAGATGAGGGTAAATATGTGCGCTTCAGCTTTGTAAGGTACCGCTGGACGCCTGCTGATTTGTTGTTTTTGCCAGACACTTGCCCTCAGCCAGTCCTTTGACGAGGCCCGCGTTCGGGAGCGGAGGGCTCTGGAAGCCAGCCTTCGTGAAGCAAGCAATGCTCTCGCCGCGAAGGATGAAGAACTTCGCGTGCTGGAGGGCGCCATGGCGGCCGCAGAACTCGAGGCCACGGAAGCCAAGTGCGCCGCGGCTGAGGAGCGCGCCGCCTTCGTGCAGCAGATCGCCGTCCTAGAAGGGGAGAACGCCCAGCTGGTGGAGTCTGCTGCCGAGAAGAGCCTCGTCTTGGAAAATGCGTCCACGTCGGCGTGGCGGGCCATGGAGTCTCTGAACCAAGCCCTCCGAGGTCTGTGCATCAGGGTGCCGGACACTACGCACGGGCCGGAGGCCCTGTCGGAGACGCTCGGGTTGATTGAGGAGGGGGCCGGCGTTGCTCTTCGTGGCGCCATAACGTTTGGCGAGCACTGCGGCTATCTTGGTGCGTGCTTCACCCTCGCCCTGCTTCACACTCGTGGGTGTAGACATACCCATGAGCTAGCAAATCCTCAACTGGATCTTCCCGACCGACCAGAGGTCATGTCGGACGCCATCCGCTCCATCGGGCCTAGCCTGCAGAACTTCCATCAACAGATCTGAGGCCGCTTTGGGGAAGATGCAGCGAGGGTCGCCGTGCAGCAGACGCTGCATGGGGAGGGGGACCTTCTCCAGTGGCTCGAACGGGTCCTTCAGCGTCATGGCGACGGCGGCACGGGTTCGTCCGCACCGCGCCAGGGCTGAGCGGTTGGTCGGGTAGGGCAGGGGGATGATGTACTGGTTCTTACGCTTGTAACCATGTAACCCCTTTGCTTTTGCAACGAATCCAAGTAATACCTTATTCTTGGTGTTACCTGCCGCCGAACGCGAAGGGGAGAAGACCTCCGCACCTTGTGTATACTCCGTAGAGCGCGCAGGGAGGGCATCCGCGTCGTATTCAAAGTATGGACCGGCGCGTGCGGAGGCGAACCCCGCCGCTACGACTTTCTTTATAGTCCGGAGACTCGCGCGTGCGGAGGCGGACCTCAACGCTACGTCTTGTTAAAAGTCCGTAGACTAGCGCGTGCGGAGGCGGACCTCGACGCTACGACTTCCTTTATAGTCCGGAGACTCGCGCGTGCGAAGGCGGACCTCAACGCTACGTCTTATTTAAAGTCCGTAGACTGGTGCGTGCGGAGGCGGACCTCGACGCTACGGCTTCCTTTATAGTCCGGAGACTCGCGCGTGCGGAGGCGGACCTCAACGCTACGTCTTGTTTAAAGTCCGTAGACTAGCGCGTGCGGAGGCGGACCTCGACGCTACGACTTACTTTATAGTCTGGAGACTCGCGCGTGCGGAGGCGGACCTCGACGCTACGTCTTATTTAAAGTCCGTCAACTGGTGCGTGCGGAAGCTAAGCTCAACGCTACGTCTTATTTATACTCCGTAGAGTGCGCGCGGAGGCGTCCCCCCGCTGCGTCTTATTTATACTCCGTAGAGTGTGTGCGGAGGCGGACCTCGACGCTACGTCTTATTTAAAGTCCGTGGACTGGTGCATGCGGAGCTAGGCTCGACGCTACGTCTTATTTAAAGTCCGTAGACTGGTGCGTGCGGAGCTAGGCTCGACGCTACGTCTTATTTATAGTCCGTAGACTGTCGCGTGCGGAGCTAGACTCGACGCTACGTCTTATTTATAGTCCATGGACTAGTGCGTGCGGAAGCGGACCTCGACGCTACGTCTTGCTTTATAGTCCGGAGACTCGCGCGTGCGAAGGCAAACCTCGACGCTACGTCTTATTTAAAGTCCGTGGACTAGTGCGTGCGGAGGCGGATCTCGACGCTACGTCTTGCTTTATAGTCCGGAGACTCGCGCGTGCGGAGGCAAACCTCGACGCTACGTCTTATTTAAAGTCCGTGGACTAGTGCGTGCGGAGGCGGACCTCGACGCTACGTCTTGCTTTATAGTCCGGAGACTCGCGCGTGCGGAGGCAAACCTCGACGCTACGTCTTATTTAAAGTCTGTGGACTTTGTTCTGCTCAGCGCGGACAGGGAATGCTCTGGGAATAGCAACCTTTATTGAACCCCCGTTTGCGCGGGTGAGCATCGCATAACAAAGGGCTGGTGGCTCTACGCTTGCTGTCCTGCTTCTAGGCGTAGTACCGCCGCAACCTGTCCGCGTTCCATGTGTGCCGGAGGGCTTGTCCTTCGAGCGTGGCGAGGCGGTACGCCCCCTTCGGCAATGCCTCCATCACGATGTACGGGCCTTCCCACTTGGACTCCAGCTTGCCAACGGTCTCCGCATGTAGCGCCACTCTGAGAACGAGATCCCCAGGCTTGAACCCCCGCGGGCATATAGAGCGGTCCCGAGTACGCATTGTCTGCCGCGCATACTTCTCGACATGGTGGGCTGCATCTGCCCGTATCCTGTCGAGGAGGTCCAAGGACACACGGCGCTCCTCTTCGGGTGCTTGGACGAGGACCCTCTGCGAGCCGGCCTTGATTTCCTCGGGCGTCACCGCTTCGTCACCGAAAAGGAGCTTGAACGGCGTGAATCCCGTCGGGCGCGTTACCGTTGTGCGGAGTGACCATAGAACGCTGTGAAGCTCGCTTGGCCACTTGCCCTTCGGCAACCCGACCAGGCGCTTTTTGATGGCGGCGGAGATGGCGCCATTCGCCCGTTCGACCGCCCCGTTGGACTGGGGATGCCCTACCGAGGCGAATCGGAGGGTAATGCCCATGCTGTCACAATAGTCTTTGAAGAGGGTGGCGTCGAACTGCAGGCCATTGTCAACCGTGAGCTCCCGGGGCACACCGAAGCGACATATGATGTTTTGCCATAGGAAGCGCTGTATGGCCGCAGAAGTTACTTTGGCCAGGGCGACCGCTTCCGGCCATCTGGAGAAATACTCCAGCGCGACTACCACGAACCGGAGGTCCCCTGGAGCTCGGGCAAGTGGTCCTACTATATCAAGTCCCCAGCGTGCCAGTGGCCACACCGGGGGGATGGGGTTGAGGCTCGTCGGGGGCCTGCGGATGATGCGCGCCATCCACTGGCACCCTTGGCACCGACGGACGAGGTCCTGGGCGTCGGTGATGGCAGTTGGCCAGTAGAAGCCTTGCCTGAACGCCTTGCCGACTAATGACCTCGGTGCCAGGTGGGATCCGCACACGCCCGCGTGGATCTCCGCGAGGAGCTCCTTTCCTCCCTCAGTCGAGAGGCAGCGCAGGAGCGGTGCGCAAACCCCCCCTCTTGTAGAGTATCCCTTCGAACACCTGGAAGGACCGTGCGCGGTGCTGCAAGCGCCGAAGCTCGGCAGGGTCCTCCGGCTCGGCGATGCCTTGCAAGAAATTGGAGATGGGCTCTCGCCAATCTCCTGGCCGATCAATGCGGTGGACGAGTGCCGCGTCCCGGTTGTCCTGCGCGATGGCCGCCTGCGCTAATATCTCGTAGAACGCCCCCTCAGGGGGGGCAGTTGCTGGCTGGCCGCCTTAGCAAGGGCGTCGGCCTGCTCATTCTCCGCGCGGGGGATGGCCTTGACGGTGACACCCAAAAAGTGCCTTTCCCTCGCCCTCACCGCCGCGAGGTACTTGGCCAACTCAGGGTCCTTGGCTTGGTATGACTTGTCCACATGGCCAGCCACCAAGCGCGAGTCGGTGCGGACCAACACCCGTCTTGCGCCGACTGCCTTGAGCTTCGCCAGGCCAAAGAGCAGTGCCTCGTATTCAGCCGTGTTGTTGGTGGCGGGGAAGGCAAGGCGCGCCGAGTATAGCAAACGCTGTCCTTCAGGCGTGACGATCACCGCCCCTACGCCCGCACCGGCGACGCTGTAAGCTCCGTCGATTGTAAGCGTCCAGACGGGATCATCGTGCGTCTGGACGGGCTGGGCCGGCGGGGTCCATTCAGCGAGAAAATCCGCCAGGACTTGGGATTTGATTGCCGTTCGCGAGGCATACGTCAAGGAGAAGGGAGCGAGCTCGGCAGCCCATTTGCCGATGCGCCCTGTGGACTCCTTGTTGTGTAGCATCTTTGCCAGGGGGAATGAGGAAGGCACTGTGATCGGGTGGGCCAGAAAATAATGCCGAAGCTTCCTGGAGGCCATGACCAGCGCGTAGGTGAGCTTCTCAAGCTCCGTGTATCTTGTCTTGGCGCCTTGGAGGGCTTCGGAGACAAAGTAGACAGGCCGCTGCATGGCGCCTTCCTCTAAGACGAGGACGGCGCTGACCGCGGTGGCTGACGCGGCCAGATAGAGCAGGAGGGGAGCCTCTGGTGCCGGGGCGACCAGAGTGGGGAGGCTTGCCAGGTGCTGCTTGAGCTCGTTGAAGGCCTTCGCGCAATCTCTGTCCCAACGAAATCCATCGCACCCGCGGAGTGTCTTGAAAAACGGTAGGCCCCGCTCCGCCGCCCTGGATAAGAAGCGGCTTAATGCTGCCATGCGGCCCGCCAGTCTCTGGACCTCCCTCGTTGTCTTGGGCGGCTCCATACCCAGGATGGCGTCTACTTTGTCGGGGTTCGCCTGGATGCCCCGTCCAGACACGAGGAAACCTAGGAGTTTGCCCGCCTGCACCCCGAAGACACATTTGTCGGGGTTGAGCTTGATGCCCGCCTTCCGGAGATTGTCGAAGGTCTCCTGGAGGTCCCGGCCATGCAGAGCAAGCTGCCGGGTTTTGACCACCACGTCATCGACGTAAGCTTCGACGTTCCTCCCAAGCTGGGCGGCCAGGGCAATGGCGACGAGACGGGTGAAGGTAGCGCCAGCATTCTTCAAACCAAAGGGCATTCTGACGAAGCAGAACGTCCCAAGTGGTGTGATGAAACTGGTCTTCTCTTCGTCGTCTTCGGCCATGTATACCTGGTGGTAGCCGGAATAGGCGTCCAGGAAACTCATGAGTTCGCACCCAGCAGTGGCGTCAACCAGTTGATCGATGCGCGACAAGGGGTAATTATCCTTCGGGCACGCCTTGTTGAGTGCTGTGAAGTCGATGCACATACGCCAGGCCCCGCTGGCCTTTTTGACTAGCACCGGGTTAGCGAGCCACTCTGGATGGTGGACCTCGCGGATGACCCCGGCGTGAAGAAGCTTCGCCACCTCGGTTTTGGCCGCCTGCTGCCGATCCATCGACATATGCCGAAGCCTTTGCTTGACCGGCTTGGCGTCGGGGCGGACCGCCAAGCGATGCTCGATTAGTGCTCGGTCTACGCCCTTGATGTCCTCCGGGGACCATGCGAAAATGTCAACGTTGTTCTGAAGCACTCGGAGCAGATCCCGCTCGACCCCCAGTGGGAGCCCCTCGCCGATGGACACAAACTGCCCCTCCGCCTGGAGCGGCACCTTCTTGACTCCGCCCTCGGGCCGAGGCTTGGGCGTCCATCCGGGGGCGGAGGGCCCGTCACTGGGCGTGCTGGAGAGGGCATGCACTGGGCGATGCGGAACGCGGCTGCCGACCTCGGCACGTTTGGCCAGGTCCTGATCGCCGAAGACGGTGATAACACCCTCCGGGCCCGGAAGCTTCACACACAAAAAAGCGTAGTGTGGGATCGCCTCGAAAGAGTTGATGGCGGGTCGACCCAGTATGGCGTTGTAGGGATGTGGAGTATCGACGACGTCGAAGATGACATGCTCGGTCCGGATGTTACCCTTGTTGCCCTCCTGACGGAAAGTGACCGGAAGGGACACGTGCCCCAAGGCCTGCAGCGGTTGACCCCCGAAGCCTTGAAGTGGAGCTCCTGGCTGCTCTAGCTGGCTTCGGGGGATCCCCATACGGTCGAGGGCCTCTGCGAACAAGATGTTCGCGGAGCTTCCCCCGTCGACAAGGACGCGCCTGACGTCACAGCGGGCTATGTGGGCCTGGATGACTAGAGGGTCTTGGTGAGGGTACTCCACACCCCTGGCGTCGTTGAAGTCGAAGGTGATGTTGCGGGGCGGCATCCACAGTTGCGGCTGCTCCCCGGGGGCTTTTGAGGAGGAGCCTCCGGTGATGACGCCGACAGTGCGATGCTGCGCGCCCTCCGTTGCGGTGGCTCGTATGGGGCTACCCCTTGGGTGCCCCGCGTGGGCTCCAGCGAGGGGTCGAGGAGGCAGAGCCCGAGACCCGGCCATCACCCTCCGCAGTTCCATAACCGCGGCGCATGCCCTCGTGTAATGATCACCGTAGCCGTGTACCTCACACCACTTGCCATAGTGTAGGAGCTCTTGTTCTGCGTGGGGTTGGCCGCCGCAATCAAGTCCGCCTTCCGATCCCCGGTCTCCCCTCCATGAGACGGGGTCGGGTCCTTGGCGGGCGCTCTCGGTGTCGAGGACATGATGGGCCGCCTGCGACCTGCGCTGGCGGCGCCGAGGTTTATGCCTGCTCCTTGAAGAGCCTTCCTGTACCCCAGTATCACTGCCTCGGGGAGGGCCTCCTCGGGGCTCTCGGCTGCGGCCCTGCTTCGAGGAGGGACCACTCTCCCCCACTTCGCACGGGGGGCACTCCTCATGGGCGAGGCCGAGGGCGGTAATGCTGCGTCTTCGCGCATCCTCCTCCGCCCGCGCGTACTCGTCCATTTTGTCGAAGAGCTTGGCGACTGTCTTGATTGGCCTCCGCGCGTTGTACTCGGCCATCGGGTCCGGACGAAGGCCCTGTATGGCTGCATTAACGACGGTGGTTTCATTAATGTCTTTTACTTGGCACCGGATCTTGGCGAAGCGCTTGAGGTAGTCTCGGAGCTTCTCCGAGGGTCTTTGCTTCACGGCGAAGAGTTGGTCCGCATCGACTCGCTCGACGTAGCTTCCTTGGAAGCTGTTGTGAAGGCGGACGCGAAGCTGCTCCCACGCGTAGATGGAGCCCGGCTCTATGGTGAAGAACCAAGAGAGCGCAACTCCTTGCAGCGCGAGGGGGAGTCCCTTTGCCTTCGTGGTGTCGTCTCCGCCCGCGGCTTCGATCGCGGTTTCGTACACGCGCACGAACTCACGGGGGTCCGTGTCGCCTTTGTACGAGTCGACAGCGCTAGGGAACTTGAAGTCTTCGGGCCATGCCGCCTGCTGCAGCTCTGCCGAAAGCGGGGACTCCGGATCTACGCATCTCAGCGGCACGCGGCTAGACGCGGGGGCTTCGCGACTACCCGTCCCCTCCGGCGTGGGCTCGGGCGCGATTAGTGGCGCGGCCTGCTGGCTCCGAGCCTCTTGTATATCTTGGACGGCTCCGCGAAGGTCCCCTAGTTCCTGCTGGAACGCGTTGAGGGCTGCTAGTAGGGCGCCTTCCGTCGCAGGTGCTGTCGGGGCCGCCGGAACACCCAGCGGGCAGGTCGGTGCAGGGACCCTCGCCGCACGATCTCCGGATCCGCCGGATGCTTCGTTGCGGCTACCTCCGACCGTCGGATCCACGCTGCCGGCGAGGGCGGCGGGGACTGTCGTTGTAGCGGCGCTGGCGGGGCCGGTCGTTGTAGCACGAGCGTCGACGCCCGCGACCACCGCACCTACGCCGCCGCCAGGTCCTTCGGCGGCCGATGCCGAAGCCCTGGTATTCACGCGCCGCTCCGATCCAGCCGTCTTCTTTCCCTTCGCCGCCGCCGACGAGGCTTTTTTCGGTGCCATCCTTCTTCTTCGGTCTTCAGGCTTGCTCCTGTCCTCCCCACGGACGGCGCCAACTGTTGTGGCTACAGACCAAACAGAGAGAGATGGTAGTGGAGAGGTGGGAGTGTCCCGTCTCACCCTCCCCCTCATCTTCATATATATATTCACATGGGGTATACTTTTACAGTTATGCCCTTACATCCATACATCCCCATTAGGGGCACTTATGTCATTACACATGTTACTCTGGTTCTTATAACCTCCTAACAGGCCTGCTGGGCTTAGGTGGGGGCCACCCCTACGACAGGGTCCTTTGTTTTTAAAAGGGGAGATTTTTTAAGGGGGGAGAGGGTAGAATTCAAAGGGGAGAGGAGAGAATTCGTGGCTATTGTATCTTTAGTTAAATAGTCTTAAATCTGAATAATAGTTAGAAAAAAAATATCCGAATGATGTGTAACCAAAACAACTAAATCGCAAAAATTCCAGAAAAAGGAGGTTTAATGGAGATGCGCCGTGTGTCAAAGCAGAACGTGAGCAGCTAATGCCTTAGAGGCCGGTGTTCAACGAATAAGGCCAGACAAATCATTTACCAATTATCAAATGAATGGCGCCTCTTGCCACATTTCTTTTTTTTTTTAAGATGGTGGGAACAACTGGTTAGTGCAATCATCTTAAAAGCTGAGAAGCCATAGGCCACAAGCTCAAATCTTAGAAAATCATAATAAAAAATCTATACAAATAACCTATCTAACTTGTAGTTGGTGAAAATCGAACTCTAATATTAGCCCAAAGCGATAAGATGTTATACCGCTAGGCTATCATAAGGTTGGCCTTTTTTGCTATATTTCTTGATCAACATATGTAGCATTGAACACACAGATACATACTCTTATTGTACTCTATCGCTGAGGGGGCAAAATTACACCTCAGTTCTTGCTTTGGGTGCCTAGGATAGAGTAAAACACTGTTTGACTTGAATGCAAAAGTCCGAGTAACTGCGCGCCTAACGTAAGACTAACAAAAGAAAACTCACAGAAAAGGGCAATTCCCCCCAGAAATTCTTTGCCTCTGAATAACGGTTTTGCTATTACATAGTCGACTAAAATTTTTTTATCTATCAGTCACCTGAAGTTGCACTCTCCGTCATCTAAAATTACAGTATACTAATTCCCCATCTAAAGTTACACTCTCAGTCACCTAAAGTTATAGTATAAAAAATGACTGAAGGAAATGCACTGATGATGATCCATAACTAAGTTTTTGCACCTTAATCTCAGGAAAGGGCGAGCCTATGTTGTGTAACGACAATAGTGTTTTTGAGGCTAGAATGAGGACGTATGGCTTCTGTTCTTTGACAATAAGACTGCTATCTTTTTGTGCTTAGTAGTTAGTGATACACTGACTTGCATTGAATTGTAAGCGGATGCATTCAGTTCTCCAAAATGTTGGAACGTTGTTCGACAAGTGCAAACTAGCTACAAATTTTGAATTATTGGAAGAGTTAATTTGAAACTTGAAAGTACACAACAAAGTGTATTAGAAGTATATATATATTTATTTTCACAGACCAGCTTCAAGCCTTCAGAACAGGACAGGCACACCGATCGCATTATAACCCGTCACAATCCGCAATGCCAAGGCCGACCACTCAACCTTCTTACTTACTGGCCATGACCTCTTCTCCTAGGCCATCTTACTTACTGGCCATGATCTCTTCTTCTCGCAACAATGCAATGCAAATAGCCTAAAAACTATATCAGAAAATAGCATAAAAAAATGGTACTAGCTAAGTCAGTTACGCCTTGATGGTGGCCTCTGCCTTGGAGTCCAGGTCCACCGTCTGCAGGACGGCCGACTTGAGCGACGAGTGCTTCACAGTGACGTTGTACTCGCCGTGGAAGAGCTCGGCCTCGAAGACGCCCTTGGCGTCCGTCTTGGCAGATTTGGGCACCGCCTTCCACTCCGCCATGAGCTTGTCGACGACATCGCCGACGGGAAGGTTCTTGAACTTGTTGTCCGTCAGGCACATCACGTAGCACCCCTTGGCGTGCCAGGCGCCCCACAGGACTAAGCCCTTCACTGCTGGGTGCGCGAACCCCTCTCTCATCACCTCCTCCAAGTACTCCACCTGTGTATACAAGTTTCAGCCATCGTGCCAGAAAAATACTACTTATCCTATGAGCCATGGTGTCGAAAAAACACTACTTTTCCTATGTACACAAGTTTTAGCCACCGTGTCGGGAAAATACTACTTATCCTATGTATACGAGTTTCAGCCATCGTCGTGTCAGAAAAATACTGCTTACATTTTGAGAGTGTATAGGGCAACTGCGAGAAATTAACAAGACCGTTTTTGTACCTGTTTGGGTCCCTTGGTGACGTCGACCTCGGTGAGCCAGATGGGGACTTTGGCCTGCGCGAGCGTGTCCAAGGAGCCCCTCATGTAGGGGATGTTGGGCGTGGCGAAGTGGCTCTCCAAGCCGATGCCGTACTTGAGGCCGCTGTTGCCGGGGTAGGACTGGATCTGCTTGAGCTTGGCGAGGTACTTGGTCGGCAGCGGCGCCGGGTCGTTGGGCTGCTCGATCGTGTTGAACTCGTTCATGAAGAGGATGGGCTTGCTGTCGAGCGCGGCCACCTCCTTGAAGATCTGGCCGGAGGCGTCCTTGCCGAGCTTGTCCTCGAAGAAGCTGAAGTGGAGGTTCTCGTTGACGACGTCCCAGTGGATGAGCTTGCCGGCGTAGCGGGAGACGACGTTCTTCATGCGCTTCGCCATCGCCTCCTTGAGCTGCGGCACGCTCAGCCCGCTCACCCACTTCATCTGCGCCGTCTGGTCGTCCCAGAACACGTTGTGCCCACGCACCGAGATGTTGTACTTCTGCGCCAGCTCCAGCATCTTGTCGGCGACCCGGTAGTCCTCCTCGTTTTGGTGGAACTCCGTGCTGTACCACTTCATCTCGTTCTCCATCGTCGCCACCGTGAACCGCGACGTGAACCACTTCTCGTACTCGGGCATGTCCAGGATCTCCTTGGTCATCGCGTTGCCCACCGGGAACCCCTTCGCCACCCGCTCCAGGGACAGCTCCGCCTCCGGCAGCGGCTTGCCGCTGGCGTCCTGGACGGTGATCTTCACCTTCTTCTTGCGTTCCTGCGTGCGCCGGTCCAACCATGCATTTCAGATTGATTTGCTTGAGTCATTGCTAGCTATGGATTCTGTTTCTTTCTTTGCCATTCAGTGTCGGCATTAAATTAAATGAAAATCACCTTGGTGATGGATTCATTGCGATGAGACTCCCATTCCTCGAAGGTGAAGGGCTGCAGCGCCATGCTATCCGCCATCACCTCCGCGGTTCCGTTGGTCTGCAGTTGTGCACGTAAACTTTCATGAGTGGCACAGTGCTATATATACATGCATGCCGTGATGCCGTCCCATGCGTGGTTGACTACCTCAAAGAAGAGATCACCCTTGCCGGCGGCGAAGGATGTGGCGCCACCCTTGAGCATGGTCCAGCAGCCGGACTGGGCCACGATCACGCCGGCGGTGTTGAACTTGCCGTCAGGGGTCACGAGGACGGCCCTGATGTCGCCGGTCCCCTTGGAGAGCTGCAGCCAAGCTGAGCACAAACGGTTCGTTTAGCTACCTCTAGCTTTGTCCTCGACTCCTGATTATGCAGTGATCGATCCCAACGAGATCGAGGGAGGAATCAATAGATCAGTGTTACCAGAGAGGGCGTAGTGATGGTCCTTCTTGAGCTCGACCTTGAGGACAGAGCCCTTCACCGGGGCGCTCGTGCTCTTCGCCATCAGGAGCTTCTTGCCGCCGGGCGACGAGGGGGCCGGGGCCTCGGCGCTGCCGCTGATGATGCCGCCACCGTACAGAGGTTTCGGCGGCTCCTTCACGCACTGCATGCGCCGGCGTCACAGAGCTGGACCGGTCAGTCCGTGTTCAAGGAAATGCATACATGAAAAAAAAAATAGATGCATCTCCGGATGATATATAATGTACACAATGCAAAGAGAAAAAGAATGCGCTGCTTGCCTCAATGTTTGCTGAATAGTCATATGGAACAGATCGAACTAGGCATCCTGCGTCGAGAAGAGAGATGTTGTGCGTTAGCATCTTGATCGTATATACCCAAACGCCCATCAATTATACGATACAAAACCGTAATACTATTTTTGGTGGATTACTAAAGTTCCTCCAAATCGAAATTGAAGTTTTCAAATAGAAACTGAAAGTTTAGAGCTGCCAGATTGCCAGTCATATAGCTTATGCAGGATTAACGTGTCACATTTTGAGATTTGTAATCAAGTCTGTAGCTTGTAGTTAAGTTACAGATTTTTTTCTTCGTCACATAACCTACGTAAACTCAAGATGCACTTGTTCAAAACTTTGAACTAGTGACACATAAAGCTGTAAGTTAAATAGTAACACATCTATAGTGTCTTCATTTGAAAAAAAAAATCCAAATTGAAACTAACTGGAAACAAAACTAACCTTCAAAGAGGACAATAGCCAAGAAAAACACCACCTTCTCTGTGAAAACCTTCATAGTTCTTTTTATCACTAGATACAATTGATCTGTGTGTCATAACTTCAGAATTCTGTTTATATAGCTGTGGGATCGAGGGGAGAACATCGGAGGAGCAGTAGGCTATATTTAGCATTAGCGTTTATCAAGGACTAATTGTAATAAAGAGATAAAAATAGGAGGAAGACAGTTGCACATGTAGGGAGGTGATTAATCCATACTACGTGGTGCCTTAAAAACCCATGCTTGCACTTGTGGAAGTAGTCAGCTTAACCCCCCACCATTTCTATTTCTCGATAGTCAATACATTACTCATCAATACATTACACATTATACATTACACATCGTATCTTGATGCGTTAGGAGCACCAACTGCGATGCCGGACCATTTTCTATGTCAAGGTGTTATGGTCCCATCAGACAGAACGTGTAGTTACCTGGGAGTTGGAGTCCCGGAAGTGCGAGAATTACTCTGATCTCTTTAATTCATGTTTGCTTGTTAGGATTCCCTCCATCTGAATAATCTACTCAATTGTTGTTTGTCTTACTTCTTGGGTTAGTTGATTCAAGGCCGGATCTTTTCTAAGGGAGGAAAAGCTGTAGCACCCGGAAAATTAGAAAAAAAATATCTCAACCATTCAAAACCGAAAATCTCTTAATTACCAACTAAATCAGCTAATTACCTCCCAAATCTGGCTCAAGGGATATATTCCCGTCTACCTCTCTCTCTAACCGCTACCAATCTGTTTTTCTCTCCCGTGTGCCTTTCTCTCCCATATCTCTATCAATATCTCTTTCTCTCTCTCAGGCAGCACAGGCCCGACAGTGCGGCAAGCCAAGGCGGTGTGCCGGCCGGAGGTGGCACCGGCGGCTGGTGACGCCGGCCAGCGCGCGCGTGGCAGCATGACATCAAGTCGTGTGCAGGTGGCGGCGCGGTCAGGGCAGCGTGGCCGAGCGGAGGTGTGGCTAGGCGGCAATGCGAGCACGGCAGAGCGGTGCGCAGGCGGCTAGGGTTAGCGATTTAGTTAGATGTATCTTATGTTATGGCTGTACTATGGCCGGTTTGTCATTGTTATGTTGTTCCGATATTTTATACCTAATCCCCATTATCATTGTAAAATTCCATTTTAGGGGAGCAAATGAAGACAACGGGGAAGGCATCATCTAAGACATGCAAAATCACAATTACGGATAGCCAGAATGCTTTGGAGATCACTCTCAACCTTACCCAAGCAGAACCCGCCAAATTTCTGTTGGCATGGTAAGTAACTTGTCAAGATTTGATGCTAATTCTATGATGAATGTATAAATACTGTTTACAATGTGGATTGTTGTTGTATAGTAATTTTTTATATTTATAGTTGATAATTTCATAGTGTATGATCGGTAACTTTTATATCAATGGACTGCAACTTTTCTTGTTTAGTACATGGTAACTTTGAAGTGCATGGTCAGTAATTTGCAGTGATTGGTCTGTAATTTACGACTACCAACCAGGTATTGTAGCTTATGATTGCCGACCAGGAATGTACCTTTTCTGCACTAAAAAGTTTCTGGCGCTTGTGAGTGAAGTTACTTCCAAATACATGTAGAATTACTGTCAGTTGTAACACTACAAAACTAATAGTAACTCAAACTTCACTCACAAACACTAGTAGCTTTCCGGCGCGTCGCAAAAAATGTTTGTCATAATTGGTGGCAATAATTTAGTATTTCACGGCAAGTAACTTGAAGAGGAAAAGCTAATAATGTTTTGCAAATTGGAAAAACTTCGGTGAAAGTAACTCCTGCTTTACTGGTGGTACCTTTCACATTACAATGCTACGAAAAGTTACTGCCGATCCTTGTTACACACGACCGCTACAGTAAGCCAGGTCTCACGTGCACCCTACGACCTGTGCGCACGCTACGCCCAGGTCCTACTGCCTGGCTTCCTGGTGCAAGCTGTGTTAATTCGGCATTAACTATTACAATGAAGTTACCATAGATAAACATGAAGTTACTTACTTGCGACTGGTATAAAAATATGAATTTCATAGTGTTAAAACATATTCAACATGATCTTATTTTATTAAGCTCGTAATTTCTAACACAATAGCACAAACGAATCACCGATCGGACTTTCCATGAGAGAGTTATTGTATTTTGTAGCTTGTAAACAAGCTAAAAAATTGCCCACGTCAATTGCACTACTTCATGCATGTGATAATATAGTAGATTCGGCCGTGAGGAAAGTTATTGCCTATTGTGAGTGAAGTTACTGCCTGTTATGAGAAAAGTTATTACATGCTGTGTACTGTGAGAAATAGAGTCCAGCTTCTTCTCCAACTGGCTACAAGGGTGTATTTATACTCCACACCTCAAAACTAGTTATTGAAGACAGAAAACATGATTTTTGGAAGTACCGCATGCTTAAGGCCGGTACTATCGATCATCGAAAATACCGCTACACTCGTGCGGAACTACTAATTCACCGGGGACGAGAAGACTCCCACGAAGGTGTCTCTCTGGCAAAAATGTACCACTACACAAATGGTCGTTCTGAAAGTACCGCAAGTCGTTCGGACCGCTCACACAGTGCCGTTCAGACTACTCAAACATAGCTGTTTGGATCGCTCACGCAGAGCCAAAAATATCGATTATTGACCACACTAGACCTCAACCACATCGGATGGTTTGACCACTTAGGTCTCCGACCATATAGTTCAGTTTGGCCACATAGGTCTCCGACCACGCTGGTCTCTGACCACGTTGGTTTCGACCACTCAAGCCTCAACCATGTTGATCTTCAACCACGTCAATTTTCGATCACACAGATCTCTGACCAACACATCGATCTTCGACCATATTGTTTCAATCACATCAGTTCGATCATGTTGGTTTCGACCACACAGGTCTTGAACACATCGGTTCCGACTACGTTGGTTTCGACCACACAAGTTTCGACCATGACGGTTCAACCATGCTAGTTCGACCACGTCGATCTTCGACCACACAGGTCATCAACCACATCGATCTTCAACCTCGTTGGTTTTACTACATCGACTCGACCACGCTGGTTCAACCACGTCGATCTTTGACAACGTTGATTTTTAACTACATAGGTCATCGACCATGTCGATCTTCGACCTCGTTGGTTCAACCACGTCGGTTTACCTTGTTGGTTCTCGACTACACAAGTCTTCGACCACATCGGTTCGACCATGATGGTTCTCGTCCACACATGTCTTCCAACAACCAACGAATGTGGTAGTTTCGTCTAGTGGTAGTACCATGCAACACATGCCGGTAGTATCATATATTTGTAAATTATAGTATCATACACACAAGGATCAAACATAATTCTAACACGTTGCGAAATATTTTTGCATACTTTGGAATTATGACATAAGGATTATACATGATCTTCAACCATTTGCGAAACACATTTGCGAATATGATCATAAGGACTAGGAAACATGGACTTCAAATATCTGCAAAACACATTTGCAATGTATAGTCACATGTTATAAGGATTCAACACATGAGTCACAACTATTTTCGAAACACAAGAGCAAGTGAGATTGAGCTACCAACACATGATAAGACTCAAGCTACTAGACATGACTTTTCTTAATAGTACGGCAACCTATACTAGTAATCTGGTCTGCCAACTAAACATCTAGACTAGTAAAAGACTAGAAACACATTCTTAGTCCTACCTAGTCATACCTTTGCCTTGAAAATCCTCTTGAAACTTGATGACACACATCCTCACTTCAATTTTGGGTCCTTATATTGATATATATCAACACATGATGCATCCTTCACTTGAACTCTATCAACATATGATGGGTTTTCACTTGACCTGATGATCAACTTCATCAAAACATTTGTCATTAATTGCATTCAAATGAGGCTAGGTAATATCATAAATTTAACAGACGAGTTAGTCTCATATTTGTATTTACCATTATCACTAAAATCAACTTAATGAAACTTAAACTTGCAATCTCCCACTTTTTAGTGATGAATGACAAATCCATTAACAATAATAGCATTTAGATGAATATGAACATATGATATGAAATTCAAATAAGGTAAAACCATAAGCATAAAGAATTTTCCCTATTTTTTACAATTTAGCAATGATATTCTCCTATTCTCCCCATTTTGGCATTTTACAATTCTCCCCCCTTTTGGGCATTTTTACTATTATCTCTTTTTGGCATTTTACACTATATAACATAGTTCTCCCCCTTTCTCCTCCTTTTGGTATTTTATCATTTTACAAATGCTATTATACATAATTCTTCCCTTTTTGGCATTTATCACCAAAAAGCAAAGAAAAGGATTAAGCCAAAATGGAGTCTTGAATCTTACGTGACAATTAACCCTTCTTAATTTTGGTCACAAAGAGTATGAATATAAGTACACATGACCAATTTGGGTTTGGAGTAACTAAAGGAAAAGATATTTGAAATACAATCAAATAATCTCTCTTGAGAGCTCCTTGAAGGTTTTTGAAGTTCTTTCACTTTTAGCATTTGAACCATACTCCAATTGAATTTTTAGGTTTTCAGGATTTTGCATTCCAATTGAGCTTTAAAAGTTAGTTGAAAAACTGACTTACAAATGACCAAAAAAATCTAAAAAAATTTGTCAGTATATAACAACAATAGAGGATCAACAGTTATGATTATGCCTTCCTCTCATTATGATCCCACTTAAAAATACAAAAAATCATAAAACTGCTTAAAAACTGTACAAAACTCTGAAATTTCAGCATGAATACCAAGTGAAGTAAATGAAAATAAAACACATTCATTCACAAGATCTATAACATATTTTGAGCAAATAGGTAAAATAATTTTTCCAACAATAATACTTACTCCTTTTGTTTAAGTAAGCCCAAAAATACTAGATAAGTTTTTCATAAAGAAAAACTCTCTCTTACATAAAGGTTCCTCTTGGTATTTAACTTCTCTTACCAATTGTTAGGACTGAATCACTCAATCCTCTGTTTTGTCACTCTGGATAAACATAGAGGGAGACTAATACAATATTGGGATTGAATCAGTCAATCTTGTTTCTCTTGCTGCTTGGAGTCTTTGACCATGGCCACTTCGACCATGGCTACTTTGAACACGCCCGCTTTGACCATGGTCACTTCGACCACAGTCACTTTGACCACGATCACTTTGACTACAGCTTTGATCATGGCTTTGACACACAAAGGATTCTCCTCTTTCCTTTTTATTTAAACTTTCTCTCCTTATGTCATTAAGCACCAAGAATCAAAAAATATCACTTGTAAACCTTTTATCCATAATAGGTGATTTTTAAACTTTTGTGGTTCTTTTGTCTTTTCTATGAAGAGTATACACCACTTTGATATTTACCACTTATGATGACATTAGATACCAATTGTAAGGAATACCACTTACAATCATAAATGATACCAAGTATAATTAATTTCAATTGTGGAGACTTGGTACCAATTGTATGATCAACTTGTATCCCACAAGGTCAAATTTGGTACTTCATCTTCAATGATTTCCATTTAAAATTATTTGAAAGGCTTGAAATACCACTTGTAGGAAGATATCATATAGGAGAGATACCAATTGAAATAGAGGATACAGCTCATGCCAAAGTCAAGATGATCAAGGTGGCTACCACTTGGAGAGAATATCATTCTATAAAAAAGAGAATCAAACTAAGAGTAAAATGACATATGGAGTCAAGAAATTACTTGAGAGTAGCTAGCAAGGATAAAAAGGATCAACTTGACTTAGAGAAGCGAAGAGAATGGCTGAGAGAATTGGATACCAACACATTTTGAATCAAATCAGCCATTTTCCAAAAACAAATCGATAGTACCACCAAAGGAAATGCAGTCATACCATTTATCGGTATTACCACTTGGTACATTGCGGTAGTACTGGATTTTGGCTGAAAGCATTTCAAGCATTGGATTTCAGCGGAGAGGATAGATATAATATTGTAACTTGCTCCAAGGATTTTCACAAAGAAATATAAACCACTTGTGGAGCATTTTCATCTATATGCCAAGATTAAAATTGTTTTGAATATAGATTTTCACAAGTTAAGCTTTCATTTTTTTGAAAAAAAACAAGCTCATTTTCAATAAAGTCTTTAAGGTTACAAGAATGAGCATTAGAGGGTATATTAACCTTTCAATTTTATGCATGAGTTGTAAATACCCTCATGAGCCAATATAAGTCAATAATTTTGGCTCAAATGATAAAGCTCATTTAAGTGCTAGGCTGTGACCACTTAGGTCAACTCAAGATTTTGGATGAGTTTTACATCTACATAACTTTTGATTGGTTAGAGTTTTGGAAAACTTTTGAATATCAATAATGTTTAAAATAGCCAAATCTAGGTTTTTAGAATTGAACACTTTTCAAATTTCTTTTAGAAATGAATTTGGCCAGTTTTTGAGTGTAATGTCAAAACAAGATACTAGATTGCTAGTTTTGGGTTAAAAACTCAATTTTACTTGAAATAAGTTTTTCTAAAAACCTTTGAAAAGCATTTGTATATATTGTTCAACTAGTTTTTCAAAAATATACTAATAATTTGAAAATTTTGACTTTTGGCCAAATAGCTCATTTTTTAAAATCAATACTAGCACCTAATCAATTTAGGCACACTTAGGGATGTGATACACATGAATATGATTTAGTATTTCCACTTAATGTGCCACTTACATCTTGCTCATAATTACAATAATGAACTTTTAAAACAAGAGTGAGAGCACTCTTTTAAAATATTTTCATATAATACAACCTACATAAGGTTAGGAGCTAGATATTTGAATGTAAGTACTTTTTACCGAGATGGCATTGGCTCATGATGTGACAAGATCATCCCCAAATTTGACTCCCATTTTTCTCACGGTGGAATTCACCTCTTCATGAATAAATCAAGCCTCCAAGCCTCTACAAGTACCTATTAAGCATTTATGAGCATTTTGATACTAAAACTTGGTTGGGTCCATGAAGGTTAGTCACAATATATTTGGGCACCCAAATGGCCCTAACAATTAGTTTTTATGAATTAACATTTCTAGCAAATACATTGCCATTTCTATCATCCTAAGCAAATAATATTTATTAAAAAGAGATGGCTTAGGAATAATACCTTTGGGACAATCCCTACTAAAGTATCCATTTTCCCGACAATTGTAGTAAGTTTGACAATTGCTGTATCTTCTTATCTTCTTGTCTTGCACATTGCCAGTTTGTCTCTTCATTAAGGACTTTTGATTGTCATCCACCTTATTGGGGAACACCGAGGCGAAGTAGCCCTTCTTGTTGCATCCATGGTACTTGATATTCTTCGTATGTGTTGCATTGTGCCTTGTCTTGCTATTCTCCTTCTTGTTGGAGATGAATCCAATACCTTTCTTGTCATTTGACTTTCTTTGATTGCTTAAAAGTTTGTTAAGAGAGGCATTCTCTTTATAACACTTCTCTAAGTTAAGGTTCAACTTTGTAACTTGGGCTTTGAGCTCATTATTTTCCTTTATAGGATTAGTACTGACTAGAGAAAGTAGAAGCATCTATTTTTGAGTAACAAGTCATATCAATTAAATCATCACAAGAGGTGGTTATGCTAACCTTAAGACGAAATGCAAGAATTTTGAGCTACATATGGCATATTATCTAGCAAATTACATGTAATGCCTATATCCACCTTAGTCTTCAAATATTCTTTGAAAAGGAGAATTTCATGGTCATCTTTTAGCACATTATAATCATTTCGAAGAGAGTCACGCTCTTTCTTCAAAATTTTATACTTGGCCTTTTCATTTTCAAGATATTCATTTAGTTTCTCTAGCATATCCATCAACTTATCATATGAAGGTTCATCATTATCGTTTACCTTCTTATTACCTTTAGCCATAAAGCATTAAATTGATGTAGAGGGATATGTAGATTCTTCATCATCAGATCTAGAGGCAGAGCATTCTTCTGTCGACATCCACTCTTGTATGCAATCCTCATCGGTTGAGGTGGACATTTCATATTTATATTGAATTTTTGTCCATATTTCATCAGCGCTCTCAAGATTGCATATAGTGCTGAACACCTCTGCACTCAAAGTACTAAATAAAGTGTTAGTTGCTTGAGCATCCAGATGTAAGCATTTATCTTCCTCAATTATTGGAATGAGAGGATTCAATAGAGGAGAAAACCCCAAATTTTAGGGCTCATAGGCATAAAATAACATATCACGCAAATTTTTTAATTTTCATAATTGGTGCCATCAAATAGAGGTGCTTCATCTAGCTACACTATATTACTAGTCGCCATCCTGTAGGCGATGAAGCCAAATAAATAAGAGACCAAACTCTAATACCAATTGTAAGATTGAGGAGGCCAACTAAAGAGGGTGAATAGGCGTAACTAGGATCGGCAGTAACTTTTTGTAGCATTGTAATGTGAAAGGTACCACCAGATAAAGCAGGAGTTACTTTCACCAAAGTTTTTCCAATTTACAAAGTGTTATTAGCTTTCCCTCTTCAAGTTACTTGTCGTGAAATACTAAATTATTGCCACCAATTATGACAAACAATTTTTTGCGACGCGCCGGAAAGCTACTAGTGTTTGTGAGTGAAGTTATTGTTAAATACATGTTGAGTTACTATTAGTTTTGTAGTGTTACAACTGACAGTAATTCTACATGTATTTGGAAGTAACTTCACTCACAAACGCTAGTAACTTTTCAGTGCAAAAAAGGTACTGACAGAAAAGGTACGTTCCTGGTCGGCAGTCGTAAGCTACAATATTTGGTCGGTAGTCATAAGCTACAATACCCGATTGATAGTCGTAAATTACAGACCAATCACCGCAAGTTACTGACCATGCACTTTGAAGTTACCATGTACTAAACAAGAAAATTTGCAGTCCATTGATATAAAAGTTACTGATCATAAACTACGAAGGTACCACCTATAGATTAAAAAAATTACTATACAACAACAATCCACGCTGCAAACAGTATTTATACATTCATCATAGAATTAGCATCCAAATCTTCACAAGTAACTTACCATACCAATAGAAATTTGGTGGGTTCTGCAATTTAGCGGGTTCTGCTTGGGTAAGGTTGAGAGTGATCTCCAAAGCATTCTGGCTATCCGTAATTGTGATTTTGCTTGTCTTAGATGATGCCTTCCCCGTTGTCTTCATTTGCTCTCCTAAAATAGAATTTTACAATGATAATGGGGATTATGTATAAAATATGGGAACAACATAACAATGACGAACCAGCCATAGTACAGACAGAACATAAGAAACATCTAACTAAATCGCTAACCCTAGGTACAGCCGAATGAGGTCGACGACAACGATTGACGGTGTGCGATCGAAGCGACGAGTGACAGCACTCGATCGGCGGCGACGAGCGAAGATACTAGATTAGACGTGCGGCCGACGACGAGGCAACGAGGTCGCTGGATTAGGGAGGTGCGGAAGCAAGAAAGATGGAGAGACAGGGAGGGATCAAATCGGGGGATGACTGAGAGAGATTCCCGGGTGGGCTTAAAACCCGTTCGGTTTTCATACCCCACTAAATCATGGAAAAAGTGGCACATGGGACCGCTTGGGACCCAGGGGCGCGGGTTAACGCACGTGAAACAATAAGTAACTTCATGTATTGTAGATGATAACTTTTTGTGCGAAAGATAATAACTTTATCATGTAGATGATAACTTCATTACATATAGATGATAGCTTCATGCGTAACCAAAAGTAAATTTTCTAGAATAAGAAAATATGACCACTAAACCGTGCGTGGGGTCGATTGAAAGGGGGCTGACGCAATTGGCTGATTGTGTCGTCGGGTCAAGTCGCTAGGGTTATACGTGTAGCCACTGAATATATATATATATATATATATATATATATATATATATATATATATATATATATATATACACACACACACACACACACACATATGGGCAACCCTAATTGATGTGCAATGTATTGACTATCGAGAAATAGAAATGCTGAGGGGTTAAGCTGACTACTTCCATGGATTAATCACCTCCTTACATGTGCAACTGTCTTCCTCCTATTTTTATCTCTTTATTTACAATTAGTCCTTGATAAACGCTAATGCTAAATATAGCCTACTGCTCCTCCGATGTTCTCCCCTCGATCCCACAGCTATATAAACAGAATTCTGAAGTTATGACACACAGATCAATTGTATCTAGTGATAAAAAGAACTATGAAGGTTTTCACAGGGAAGGTGGTGTTTTTCTTGGCTATTGTCCTCTTTGAAGGTTAGTTTTGTTTCCAGTTAGTTTCAATTTGGATTTTTTTTTTCAAATGAAGACACTATAGATGTGTTACTATTTAACTTACAGCTTTATGTGTCACTAGTTCAAAGTTTTGAACAAGTGCATCTTGAGTTTACGTAGGTTATGTGACGAAGAAAAAAATCTGTAACTTAACTACAAGCTACAGACTTGATTACAAATCTCAAAATGTGACACGTTAATCCTGCATAAGCTATATGACTGGCAATCTGGCAGCTCTAAACTTTCAGTTTCTATTTGAAAACTTCAATTTCGATTTGGAGGAACTTTAGTAATCCACCAAAAATAGTATTACGGTTTTGTATCGTATAATTGATGGGCGTTTGGGTATATACGATCAAGATGCTAACGCACAACATCTCTCTTCTCGACGCAGGATGCCTAGTTCGATCTGTTCCATATGACTATTCAGCAAACATTGAGGCAAGCAGCGCATTCTTTTTCTCTTTGCATTGTGTACATTATATATCATCCGGAGATGCATCTATTTTTTTTTTCATGTATGCATTTCCTTGAACACGGACTGACCGGTCCAGCTCTGTGACGCCGGCGCATGCAGTGCGTGAAGGAGCCGCCGAAACCTCTGTACGGTGGCGGCATCATCAGCGGCAGCGCCGAGGCCCCGGCCCCCTCGTCGCCCGGCGGCAAGAAGCTCCTGATGGCGAAGAGCACGAGCGCCCCGGTGAAGGGCTCTGTCCTCAAGGTCGAGCTCAAGAAGGACCATCACTACGCCCTCTCTGGTAACACTGATCTATTGATTCCTCCCTCGATCTCGTTGGGATCGATCACTGCATAATCAGGAGTCGAGGACAAAGCTAGAGGTAGCTAAACGAACCGTTTGTGCTCAGCTTGGCTGCAGCTCTCCAAGGGGACCGGCGACATCAGGGCCGTCCTCGTGACCCCTGACGGCAAGTTCAACACCGCCGGCGTGATCGTGGCCCAGTCCGGCTGCTGGACCATGCTCAAGGGTGGCGCCACATCCTTCGCCGCCGGCAAGGGTGATCTCTTCTTTGAGGTAGTCAACCACGCATGGGACGGCATCACGGCATGCATGTATATATAGCACTGTGCCACTCATGAAAGTTTACGTGCACAACTGCAGACCAACGGAACCGCGGAGGTGATGGCGGATAGCATGGCGCTGCAGCCCTTCACCTTCGAGGAATGGGAGTCTCATCGCAATGAATCCATCACCAAGGTGATTTTCATTTAATTTAATGCCGACACTGAATGGCAAAGAAAGAAACAGAATCCATAGCTAGCAATGACTCAAGCAAATCAATCTGAAATGCATGGTTGGACCGGCGCACGCAGGAACGCAAGAAGAAGGTGAAGATCACCGTCCAGGACGCCAGCGGCAAGCCGCTGCCGGAGGCGGAGCTGTCCCTGGAGCGGGTGGCGAAGGGGTTCCCGGTGGGCAACGCGATGACCAAGGAGATCCTGGACATGCCCGAGTACGAGAAGTGGTTCACGTCGCGGTTCACGGTGGCGACGATGGAGAACGAGATGAAGTGGTACAGCACGGAGTTCCACCAAAACGAGGAGGACTACCGGGTCGCCGACAAGATGCTGGAGCTGGCGCAGAAGTACAACATCTCGGTGCGTGGGCACAACGTGTTCTGGGACGACCAGACGGCGCAGATGAAGTGGGTGAGCGGGCTGAGCGTGCCGCAGCTCAAGGAGGCGATGGCGAAGCGCATGAAGAACGTCGTCTCCCGCTACGCCGGCAAGCTCATCCACTGGGACGTCGTCAACGAGAACCTCCACTTCAGCTTCTTCGAGGACAAGCTCGGCAAGGACGCCTCCGGCCAGATCTTCAAGGAGGTGGCCGCGCTCGACAGCAAGCCCATCCTCTTCATGAACGAGTTCAACACGATCGAGCAGCCCAACGACCCGGCGCCGCTGCCGACCAAGTACCTCGCCAAGCTCAAGCAGATCCAGTCCTACCCCGGCAACAGCGGCCTCAAGTACGGCATCGGCTTGGAGAGCCACTTCGCCACGCCCAACATCCCCTACATGAGGGGCTCCTTGGACACGCTCGCGCAGGCCAAAGTCCCCATCTGGCTCACCGAGGTCGACGTCACCAAGGGACCCAAACAGGTACAAAAACGGTCTTGTTAATTTCTCGCAGTTGCCCTATACACTCTCAAAATGTAAGCAGTATTTTTCTGACACGACGATGGCTGAAACTCGTATACATAGGATAAGTAGTATTTTCCCGACACGGTGGCTAAAACTTGTGTACATAGGAAAAGTAGTGTTTTTTCGACACCATGGCTCATAGGATAAGTAGTATTTTTCTGGCACGATGGCTGAAACTTGTATACACAGGTGGAGTACTTGGAGGAGGTGATGAGAGAGGGGTTCGCGCACCCAGCAGTGAAGGGCTTAGTCCTGTGGGGCGCCTGGCACGCCAAGGGGTGCTACGTGATGTGCCTGACGGACAACAAGTTCAAGAACCTTCCCGTCGGCGATGTCGTCGACAAGCTCATGGCGGAGTGGAAGGCGGTGCCCAAATCTGCCAAGACGGACGCCAAGGGCGTCTTCGAGGCCGAGCTCTTCCACGGCGAGTACAACGTCACTGTGAAGCACTCGTCGCTCAAGTCGGCCGTCCTGCAGACGGTGGACCTGGACTCCAAGGCAGAGGCCACCATCAAGGCGTAACTGACTTAGCTAGTACCATTTTTTTATGCTATTTTCTGATATAGTTTTTAGGCTATTTGCATTGCATTGTTGCAATAAGATGGCCGAGGAGAAGAGATCATGGCCAGTAAGTAAGACGTTTGAGTGGTCGGCCTTGGCATTGCGGATTGCGACGGTTATAATGCGATCGATGTGGCTGTCCTGTTCTGAAGGCTTAAGCTGGTCTATGAAAATACATAAATATATATATACTTTAATACACTTTGTTGTGTACCTTCAAGTTTCAAATTAACTCTTCCAATAATTCAAAATTTGTAGCTAGTTTGCACTTGTCGAACAACTTTCCAACATTTTGGAGAACTGAACGCATCCGCTTACAATTCAATGCAAGTCAGTGTATCACTAACTACTAAGCACAAAAAGATAGCAGTCTTATTGTCAAAGGATAGAAGCCATACGTCCTCATTCTAGCCTCAAAAACACTATTGTCGTTACACAACATACTCAAGATTATACAGTTTTGGGTGGGGCCACGGGTTACCTCGAGTATGATCGATCCACGTGCGCAGTATAATAAGAGCTCATACTGTGGGTAGAACTCAAATATCCAAATCGTCATCTGGGTCTTCATCCGAGTCAGGTTGTTCGTCGTCAGAATCACGAATGTAATGAATTTCACCCTTCGCAGTTGCAGATTTAGGAGCTAGCCCTGATCAACTCGGCTTCGACTTCTGGCTTCTGGCTTATTTTTCACTATACATAAGTTTCGTCTTTTTCTGAACTTTTGGCTTTTTGTTGAGCTTTTTTGCCGGTTCTTTTTTCCCGTATTTGTTTGTATTATATGTAATGGGCTAACATATTTTTTATATTTTTAAATTTTTTAAAATTTAATTATGTTAAATAAGCCTCTGTCAGCTACAGTGCTTTTTTCAGCCAGCTACAGTGTTTTCAGCCATAAACCATGAGCTCTTCAGCAACCGATCACCACCTTTATTTCATCCAGGACAGCGGATGCAGTTAAGTTGGTGTCTCGTCGAGCCTCAGGGAGAGAGCCGTCCATCGTATATGCGGATAGGCTCGCCCTTACCTGAGATTAAGGTGCAAAAAATTAGTTATGGATCATCATCACTGCATTTCCTTAAGTCATTTTTTTATACTGTAATTTTAGGTGACTAAGAGTGTAACTTCAGGGAAAAATTAGTACACTATAATTTTAGATGACGGAGATAGGACTGTGCATTCGGTTAGTTCGGTAAAATCGGTTCGGTATATACGGTATATACGGCAAATACGGTATTGTTAGTTCGGTAGTATACGGTATTTTTGAAAATACGGTTCGGTATTGGTAAATCCCAATTTATTTTGGTGCGGTATCGGTAAATACCATATTTACCAAAGTTAACGTAAATTGCAAATGATATAGTGACTAGCGAGACGAATAGGCATATATATACTATGAGCCGAGGTCCCAGCCCTTGCTCAACCGGCCGGTCTTGCCGCCCAAAGCCCGGCACAGTATCTGCGGTAAGTAACAACAGTTTATACCTCTGTTGGCCACTCACAACAGTGCAATACTAATATTCACTAACAAGAACCAAAGATTTAATGACACATACTGATAAAAAAAAGTGACACATCACATCCAGCTCGTTCCTTCATCCGATTCCAACCGGAAGAAATTGGCAGAGCCATGTGGAGAAGGACACGGGCACACCCTCACCCTGGCATGACGTGAAACATTGACGCCATTTTCGGTTTGTTCGGTATTTTTGGTTTTTAGTCGGTTTTTTTCCCAAAAAACCGAGCATCAAAAAACCTAAAATATGAATACCGAACTGAATACCGAAAACCGCTCAAACCAAGTTGACCGATTCGATTCGATTTTTTTGGTTCGGTTGAAATGTGCACAGTCCTAACGGAGAGTGCAATTTCAGGTGACTGAGAAATAAAAAAAATTCAGTCAACTGTGCAATAGCAAAACCATTATTGAGAGGCAAAGAATTTCTTTGGGGAATTGCCCTTTTCTGTTAGTTTTCTTTTGTTATTCTTACGTTAGGCGCGCAGTTGGATATGCAATAACTTGGACTTTTGCATTCAAGTCAAACAGTATTATACTCTATCCTAGGCACCCAAAGCAAGAACTGAGGTGTAATTTTGCCCCATCAGCGATAGAGTACAATAAGAGTATGTATCTGTGTTCAATGCTACATATGTTGATCAAGAAATGTGGCAAAAAAAAAGGCCAACCTTATGATAGCCTACCGGTATGACATCTTATCGCTTTGGGCTAATATTGGAGTTCGATTTTCACCAACTACAAGTTGATAGGTTATTTGTATGGATTTTTCATTATAATTTTCTAAGATTTGAGCTTGTGGCCTATGCCTTCTCAGCTTTTAAGATGATTGCACTAACCAGTTGTTTCCACCATCTAAAAAAACAAATGTGGCAAGAGGCGCCGTTCATTTGATAATTGGTAAATGATTTGTCTGGCCTTCGTTGAATACCGGCCTCTTAAGGCATTAGCTGCTCACGTTCTGCTTTGACACACGGCGCATCTCCATTAAACCTCTTTTTCTGGAATTTGTGCGATTTAGTTGTTTTTGTTACACATCATTCAGATATTTTCTTTCTAACTAATATTCAGATTTAGAACTATTTGACTAAAGATACAATAGCCATGAATTCTCTCCCCTCCCCCTTGGATTCTGCCCCTCCCCTCTTAAAAAAGGAATGTCTATAAAACATTCGACTATTTTTTAGGACAAAAATAGTCAGATTGATCTGGGGCGTTAGATCTCCATCCAACGGATCCACTCATACAAGCCTCCCTCCAAAAAAATGATCTAAGACATTAGATCTCCATCTAACGGCTCAAAATCTGAATAATTCTATCCTCAAAAACAGTCAAATGTTGTATAGACACTCCCTAAAAAAATCTCCCCCCTTCAAAAATAAAGGACCCCTTAATCTTTAATCCAAAGGTTACAAGTTTAGTTTAGATGATAGTTAGAAAAAAAAAATTTAATGATGCTTAGGCACTCACTTGTTCGAAATACCTTTAATCGCATGAAGTGAATGATGGAGTCGACACGAATGAGACACGTGGTTGTATGCGTAAAGAAGAACAAATCGAATTCCTTATTTCTTTAATATGAACATCAGATCACTCGCCTCTCCAGGAATGAGAGTCCAATCTCATCTCATGGCGAGGAACAGGGGCGGATCCAGCGGTGGGGTGGGGGGCTCGAGCCCCCCTACCTTTGCCGGACCCTTGGAGCCCCCTAGAGCCCTCCCTAAATTTTTAGCCATATATGTATAATGTAGAAGGGGCTGAGGTCGAGCTGAAAGTACTTCAGCCCCTCTAAAAAATTTTCCTGGATCCGCCACTGGCGAGGAACCTATGGCTCGCAAACTTACAACAACAATGCTCTAAATAAACAATCATGCACATGCATGTATCATCAATCTTCCTAGAAAGAAGCTAGCTAGACTAGACGTGTATGGTGTACTCGTTGTCGGACTCCTTGTCGACGCTCAGGCTCTGCGCGACGCTGGAGTTCGCCGCCGGGTGGGTGACGGTGACCTTGTAGTCCCCGTGGAACAGCTCGGCCTCGTAGTAGCCGTCGGCGTCGGTCACGCCGACGTGCGAGCTCGTCCTCCACTCCGAGATGAGCTTGTCGACGACGTCGCCGACGGGGAGGTTCTTGAATCCGTTGTCCGTGAGGCACATGACGTAGCAGCCCTGCGGGTGCCACGCCGTCCAGAGGATGATGCCGTCCACGGCCGGATGCGCGTACACCTCCCTGAGCACCTGCTCGAGGTGGCGCGCCTGGTCAGGGCACGGCGCGACATCGATCTCGGTGAGCCAGATGGGCACGTTGGCCTTGGCCATGGTGTCGAGCGCGGCGCGGACGTAAGGGATGTTGGGCTGCGCGCCGAAGTGGCCTTCGAGGCCGATAGCCATCCTGGCGGCGTTGCCGTTGCCCGGGAACGCCTTGATTTGCCACAGCTTGCGTAGGTACTTGCCCGGCAGCACGGTGAGGTCGCCAGGCTGCTCCAGCGTGTTGAAATCATTCATGGACATGAGCGCGCCGCCGTCCATCTGGTGCGCCTTCCGGTAGAACGCCGCCGACGCCTCCGACCCGAACTTGTCCTCGAAGTAGTCGAAGTGCACGTTCTCGTTCACCACGTCCCACGCGATCACCTGCCCGGCGTACCGCGACATAACCGACTTGATGCGCTTCACCGTGGCCTGCCGGAGCTGCGCGCCGTCGAGGGACGCCACCCATTCCATCTGCGTCTTGGGGTCGTCCCAGAAGATGTTGTGCCCGCGCACGGCGATGCCGTGGTTCTTGGAGAACCGGAGCATCGCGTCCGGCACCGAGTAGTCCTCGCGGTCGGGGGACGGCTCCGTGCTGTACCACTTCATCTCATTCTCGAAGGTGGTAACCGAGAACCGCGAGGTGAACCAATGCTGGTACGCCGGGTTGGTCAGGATCTCCCGGCTCATGGCCGAACCCAGCGGGAAGCCGCTCCGGACGTGCTCGATGTACATCCGCGCGCCCGGCACGGGGTTGCCGGCCGAGTCCCTGGCCCGGAGCCGCACCGTCTTCTTCCTCGCCTTCCTGATGGACGCGTCTTGGTGGGATCCCCACTCTCCTCTGGAGAACGGCTGCAGCGAGACGTTGTCCACCCATATGTCAACCGTCGCATTGCTCTGCAAATACGTACGTAGCAGCAACCAAGTCGTTATGAAAAACAGAGCATATCCAAATGATCAGTCTTTTCCTAAGATTCAGCGATCAACTTGCTCCAAATGGAAGAATGGATGCTGCATGTTTTGTTTACCTCGAAGTAGAGTTCAGCCGGCCCGGAGGCGGCGGCGGTGAGCCCACCTTTGAGAATGGACCAGCACCCGGACCTCGCGTCGACACCGCCGGCGTGGATGAAGTCGTCGACCGTCTTCACGACAGCTCTCACGTCGGCAGTTCCATCGCTAACCTGCAACCAAGCTGTAACACGCCAAAGGGCAAACCACAAAATTACCCTGAGTTAAGGTTCTGATCATGGCAAAAGCAAGCAAGAAGTACAAACTTGTTCTGGGATCACTGACCGGAGAGAGTGTAGTGCGTGTCGTTCTGCAGGTACACCTTCTGGCTGACGCTCTGGTACGGCCGCGTCCTATTCCGTGCCACGGCGAACTTGTTGCCCGTCTCGGACACGCCTTCGGCGAGGCTGCCATACCCGAACGCCGACCAGCCCTGGAGGCCGGCGCTGAAGTCCGGGTTGCGGATGATGCCGCCTCCGTAGTGAGGCTCCAGCGGCTCAGGCAAGCACTGCATTCACGTTTCGCAGCATGAAAGTTCATCTCAACAAACAGTTACCAACAGTTAAAAACTAGCAATAATAGATTTCCACGGTAGTAAAACCAAAGTGTACAGTAATCCAGATATGTACAGTAATCCAGATATAAAAGATGCATTGTTCACGTAGATAGAGAAATATGTAAAAACTTTAGGCCTTCTTCAGCAATGCACCGGGGACATTGTGTTGCTATTGTGCCTGGGCCTGCGAATCAACCAATTTCTTTCTGGTCTCCAAAATAGCATCGAACCCAACGGTGATTTACACTTCACAGCGTGGTAACTGTCAAAACTACCGGTCCTGTCTAGATCTCAGTAAAAGGCACTAAAGTTTGTGCACGGTTCAGAACTGCAAATTAAAAAGCCTACACTAGTAACTGTCGACCAAACTATCAGACATTCCGACTATTACGCACATGCCAGATTTTGTTCGGTACGGCATCACTCATGCCAAAGCTAGGTCTTACATTCGAGTATTTGACCACAAGCAGAAGCAGGTGGTACAAGAATACTGTTTGACTTGCCTGCAAAAGTCCAAGTGATTGCATATCTAACTGCGCGCCTAACGTAAGACTAACAAAAGAAAACTCACAGAAAAGGGCAAATTCCCCCTGAAATTCTTTGCCTCTGAATAAACAACGATAAAACATATAATTTTTATGGTATATTATACTAATAGCATGAGGATGTTAGTAAAAATTAAATCTGATATTTGATTTGTGAAGGTAAAATAGACTTTTTTAAATCTAATTTTTTTTGTGAGAGTATTATTCCTCTAAACCTATTATTAATCATCTCCATTGCTGCTGCAACTGTCTCTCACACGCGCGCTACCACAGCGCTTGCAAAAATTACTCTTACAGCATATATTCTCTTTACAATTTTACTCATCTTGAGATTCTACTACTAATACTATCGATAGTAGTATAACTAAATCTTAACTAATCTAATTCATTGAATTAAAAAGAATAGGTGGCTCACGTTCATTTTAGGTACCGTAAAACAGTCCTAAAAAACTAATGGTTTCTCCAAAAGAAATTACAAAAAAAGCTGGTAGTAATTGATTTGGGCCCTTGTTTGGAAGCACTTGACTTTTCTCTCCTGGCCTGGACAGTTTCACACATACAGAGAGCTAGCCAGTAGTAATATCTTCACCAACCAACCAGAAGAAAGTTATCTTAGAGCTAAGTAAGCGCATGATTTGTGCAATAAGACCTGAGTGGAGTGGGGCATGCAGTGTGATGGCACACTGGGGTACACACGCCCTCTCCTGTTTGGCGTTCGCCGAAAAGCTAACCATATATCTCAACTCCGATTTCACCGTCCATCGTCATGAGCTCCTTCTTTGCCATAAAGATGTGTTCATAAATCACTATGAGCTGCACACCATGTATTGCACTGCACGCGCGATCGCCGGTTAGGTTGGGTAATCGGGTCGGCGCGTTGCATGATTCGATCGATCTGTGCATTTTGAGACCTTTTTATTAGTTTACGCCCGATCGATCGGTTGCTAGTTCGCTTGTTGCAATCAGATTAATCATCTAGATAGAATTTACTGGTTAATTGTTAGGCTCGATTGCTCGAAATAGGCCAGCAGATTGGAATAATGAGGGTCAAAACGACAAGCCGGACGTGGTGTTCGGTATGCAGCTAGTTTTTTTTCTGTTGCAATTGATCCTTTGAAGAGGCCTTCGTTTCTTGCTGTGCTTCATGTTTGTCCACGGCTTTAACCGTGCAAGAACTACGAATTCATCATCTTCTTCTTCCTCCTCCTATTTGTTTGGTTCGTTTCCACCATACCCATGCCCCATATCCTATCAGCAACGCAAGACTAAATATGCCCGAATGAATGTTACTTAATGGGTACAAAAGCTAGCAAATGGAATCATATTCTTCCTCTTGGAAGTTCACATTATCGCTGAATATATGTGACCTACCTACGCACTATGTCTCGATCGTCACCAGTGAGTGGGCTCAGGCCGGCAAGATTACACAAAAGTAAGAGAAAATATTCTTGTGTAGCTAGTGCATGGCCCACGGCGCCCGCCCACACATGTATGTCACTTGTCAGTAACATATCAGCAAGTCACGCACGCACACAGGCAACTAACAACGGCCGGCGTTAACTGCATACTTCCATCCATGATCAAAAGCCAGATTTATTTTGATGTAAAAAATGCTATCTCTGATATGTTTGTGTGCGTGTTAGTTCTCAAAATATACGCAGCTAGCACTAAGCAGGAATTAAAAGCGATGTGCTGATGTGCAAGCAGCAGGTATGATGCATGAGCTATGTATGTAGTTGTAGTAGGGCCATCAGCGTTTTGCGATCTGATGGGTGTGTGTACGAGTGACATGTATAATGCAATGCGAAACCGATCGATCGACCTCGGCCGCACTCGACAATCACTCGAGGGTTGCGGAGCGAGCGAGCGCATGAATGGAGCGGGCCGTGGGGTACGTTGACGGAAGGAACTTCTCTGTCAGATGCTGTTTCGTTTTCCTGGAGTCAACCTCGGATAGGTTGTACTTGTACGTGGCATAAGCATACGAATATCCACGTAAGGCCCTCTTCCATCTCTTTTTCTCTCCAACCTCCAACAGTCGCAGACTGCAACGTCGATCTGTCGAACTCCTCACAAGGATTTCCTTCGCCGCCACCAGCACCTCTACGTCACCTCCCCGAGAATCCCCACCTTAAGGCCGAAGTGGCTATAGTCGTGGTGTTGTGATCGAAATGGTCATGGTCACGACGCCGTGGTCAAAGTGATCGTAGTTATGGTGTTGTGGTCGAAGTAGCGATGTGCTCCGTGAGCATGTCACAACCGTACCTTGCAAGAATTTCCTTCGCCGCTGCCAGCACCTCTGCGTCGCCTCTCCGAGAATCCTCACCCAGAAGCCGAAGTGGCTGTAGTCGTGGTGCTGTGATCGAAATGACCGTGATCATGACGCCGTGGTCAAAATGATCGTGATCAAAGTGATCGTGGTTATGGTGCTGTCATCGAAGTGGCGATGTGCTCTGCGAGCATGTCACAACCGTACCATGCTGATGCATGGATTAAACATTGATCGAACGTCATGAGCACTTTCTGTCAGCAACCAATTCAGCAGTATTGTACTGTACTTATTTGATGCTATCAGAGAGAAAGAGAGCTTTTGCATACCTCAGAGCTTGAGGAATAGTCGTAAGGAAGCGATTGCACCATGCGAGCAGCTGGAGAAAGAACCTCGATCATTACATAGTGCTTCTGCAACTCATAACAGAGCGAACTAAACCAGAAGGCGTATGCTCGATGACTTTACCATTCAACACGGCAATCCACACCAACAAGAACACAGCTCTCTCCATCGAGACCTTCATCTTTCTATCAACCTCTCCCTGCCGAGGAAGGCGCGATGGTTCGAAGAGGGGAGAGAGGTAGGGTGGGAAACAATGGCGAGAGATAGCCAAGCTAAGCTAATTGCACCATGCATGCCGCGGCCTCTGTACGTGTGGGCTCCTACTTATAGGAGCGACAGCAGTAGGGAGGAGTTGGCTGGAGGCTGTCGCGACTCGCGCGTACGTAAGTTTAGGCGCGCTCTCGCCGCGCAGCTTCCTTGTTAGTTACTCCTCCGCTCTTTTTTACTTTTAATTTTTCATGGTCTTGAGAATGTAACCCTGCTCAAAAAGGCTTTTTTGACTAGCTCCACGTATGCCGTCTCCACTGATCTCTAGGTCACCAGTCCATGCATGCGATCGAGTTGGATTGAAGAAGGATGGCATTCCTGGTGTTCAATTCAAAACGTCTTAACGTCCGGTATGAAGATGGCATTTGATTAACTTATCTGATCGTCATTGGTAGAGATTTTGCCATTGGATTTTATTGTCCGTTTTCCTTTTTACCGGAACATATATAGAATGGTTCATTTCCAAATTTTGGACATGGAAACCTTCGTCCGCAGTTTACTATGTTGGATTAATTGGGCTTGGTCCATTTTAATTTAGCAATTAATCAAATGAAATTCCTAGGCCCACTATTAATGCTAGGTGTAAAAACTGTTTAGTCCCATATGGAGAATTGAATAGGAGTTACACCACTTTAAAAGGTGGAACGTGATAACCCCGTTGTGGAATTGGAGAGAGCCAATACACGCGCGCGCTCGCTCGCTCGCTCGCCACGCCGAGCCGTGTCGCGCGTGCGTGCAGGCGTGTCGGGTGCGGGCGCGTTTTTCTTTATCTATTCGAAAAATCAAAACGCACTGACTCGCAGTAATTGGTTGGCAGTAACGGTGCAGTTACTAGTGGCTGCGGTTACTTTCGAGTAATGGCGCAGTTACTTTCATCATCTCCGGTCCAGAGCCTTGCGCGCACAAGTTTCAGGGCGAGTAGGCCTCCGGAACTTCGTCCGTTTGTGTACCTGCACGGGTAGGCGGGCGATCAAGTTTTTGGGGAGCGCATCAGCGCGACTACTCAATCTGCGACGTCTACTTCCTGGTGGTGAACCGTTCGCGGGACTGCACTGCGAACATCTTCCTGCATCAAGCTTCGTCCTGCATCACGCCTCGATCGACTACATCGAATAGGCCATCATAACGGCACCTTCGGTGTCTCCGGCACTGGCCCCGCCCGAGGGTATAAATTGAAAACTTTTCTGGTGTATTTGTTTCTGTGCGCTATGAATATGTTAATAGATGTTTCTGTTAGCTTATTCGTTAGCGAATATGAATACATCGTTGATAGATCACTCATGCATGTTTATGTCATGTTTTATATGCTGAATTTCTGGATTAAAATATACCGAAAATTGACTAGATTTCCAACAATCCAAAAACTTGATAGGTTTTTTTCGGTAGTTGGCTTTGCTGCGTCGCTTAAGTCACACCCTCCGTTTGATGGTTCAAATTTTAAGAGATGGCGTGCACGCGCGATCCTGTGGTTTACTGCCATGGAATGTTTTCATGTTGCACAAGGCAAGCCCGCTGAGCCTCTGTCTGATGAGGATGAACGCAAGTTCAATGCAGCGGATAACTTGTTTCGAGGTGCACTTGTCAACATACTGGCGGACAACATTGTGGATGTGTACATGCATTTGCCTACGGGCAAAGAGATGTGGGATGCACTTGAGGCCAAGTTCGGAGTTTCTGATGCTGGTAGTGAGCTGTATGTCATGGAGCAGTTCTATGACTACAAGATGGTCGATGACCGTTCTGTAGTAGAGCAAGCTCATGAGATTCAGGCGCTGGCAAAGGAGCTTGAGAACAATAAGTGCGAGTTACTGGACAAGTTTGTGGCTGGCGGTATTATCGACAAGTTACCACCTTCTTGGTCGGATTTTGCTACCTCTCTAAAGCACAAGAGGCAGGAGTTCAGTGTTACTGATCTCATTGGCACTCTTGGTGTTGAAGAGAAGGCGAGGGCAAAAGATACTCGTGGCAAGAAAGTTGCTGCTGAGGGAGATTCTAGCGCCAATTTGGTGCAGAAGAAGAATCCTCAGGCTTTCTACAACAAGAAGAAAAATAAGCTTTTTGTCAAGCCCAAGGCTACTACTGAGTTTAAGAAGAAAGGCAAAGGAAAGGGTAGCTGCTTTGTGTGCGGTGATTCTGGCCATTGGGCTAAGGATTGTCCAGATCGCAAAGATAAGCAGAAGAAGTCTGCCAACATGGTTATTAGTGACGCTGGAGGAACATCGGGGTACGGTAATTATTTACCTACAGTTCTTTCTGTTTGTCAATCACCTGAGTGGTGGATTGACACTGGTGCTAATATTCATGTTTGTGCTGATATTTTCTTGTTTTCATCTTATCAGGTCGGTCGAGGTTGCTCCTTGTTGATGGGGAACGGATCGCATGCAGCTGTTCATGGTGTTGGTACGGTCGATCTGAAGTTTACTTCGGGAAAGACCGTGCAGCTGAAGAACGTGCAGCATGTCCCCTCCATAAAGAAGAATCTCGTCAGCGGATCTCTACTGTGTAGAGATGGTTTTAGGCTTTCATTTGAGTCCAATAAATGTGTCGTGTCTAAGTATGGAACATTTGTTGGTAAAGGCTATGAGAACGGAGGTTTGTTCCGTTTTTCTTTGATGGATTCCTGTAATAAAGTTGTGAACCATGTGTGTAACGATGATGATGAGTCTAATATTTGGCATTCACGACTTTGTCATGTTAATTTTGGGTGTATGACGCGTTTAGCTAATATGAGTTTAATCCCGAAATTCACTTTGGTCAAAGGTTCTAAGTGTCATGCGTGTGTTCAATCGAAACAACCTCGCAAGTTTCACAAGGCAGCAAAAGAGGCGAGGAATTTGGCACCGTTAGAACTCATTCATTCTGATTTATGCGAGATGAATGGCGTGTTGACTAAAGGTGGAAAGAAATATTTCATGACGCTTATAGATGATTGCACTAGATTTTGCTACGTGTACTTATTAAAAACAAAAGATGAAGTGTTGTATTACTTTAAGATCTATAAAGCTGAGGTAGAAAACCAACTTGAGAGGAAAATCAAGCGGGTAAGGTCTGATCGTGGGGGAGAGTATTTTTCAAATGAGTTTACTTTATTCTGCGAGGAACATGGAATTATTCATGAGAGGACGCCTCCCTATTCTCCCGAATCAAACGGGGTTGCCGAAAGAAAGAATCGCACTCTAACTGATTTGGTTAACGCCATGTTAGACACTGCAGGACTTTCTAAGGAATGGTGGGGTGAGGCTATATTGACCGCGTGTCATGTCCTGAATAGAGTTCCTACAAAGAACAAAGAAGTAACACCATTTGAGAATGGGAAAAGAAGAAGCTGACTCTCTCATATTTGCGCACCTGGGGATGTTTGGCCAAAATTAACGTGCCAATTATCAAGAAGCGCAAACTTGGACCAAAAACTGTAGATTGCGTATTCCTTGGTTATGCTATGCACAGCGTGGGTTATATGTTCTTAATTATAAAATCTGGAGTACCTGACATGCGTGTTGGTATAATCATAGAATCCAGAGATGCTACATTTTTTGAGAATGAATTTCCTATGAATAGTGATGTACCTAGCTCATCTAGTCAAGAACCTATAATTTCCCTTGATTCTTTTCTGCCGATAGAACATGTTGAGCAAACGCCTGTGGAAAATCCTGAGGAGAATAACAATGAAGTTACTCGAAAGAGTAAGAGATAAAGGACTGCAAAGTTTTTTGGTGATGATTTCATTGTATATCTTGTGGATGACACTCCAAGAACCATTGAAGAGGCATATTCTTCTCCTGACGCTGACTATTGGAAGGAAGCGGTACGGAGTGAGATGGACTCTATTATGTCTAATGGAACTTGGGAAGTCGTTGATCGTCCTTATGGGTGTAAACCTGTAGGATGTAAATGAGTTTTCAAGAAAAAGCTTAGGCCTGATGGTACAATTGAAAAGTACAAGGCAAGACTTGTGGCCAAAGGTTATACCCAGAAAGAAGGCGAGGACTTTTTTGATACTTATTCACCTGTTGCCCGATTGACCACAATTCGAGTACTACTTGCCCTGGCTGCTTCTCATGGTCTTCTCGTTCATCAAATGGACGTTAAGACAACTTTCCTAAATGGAGAGTTGGAGGAGGAGATTTATATGGATCAGCCAGACGAGTTTGTGGTAGAAGGTCCAGAAGGAAAGGTGTGCAAGTTGTTAAAGTCTTTGTATGGCCTAAAGCAAGCACCTAAGCAATGGCATGAGAAGTTCGACAGAACTTTGACATCTGCTGGCTTTGTTGTGAATGAAGCCGACAGATGTGTGTACTATCTCTATGGTTGGGGAGAAGGAGTGATCTTGTGCTTGTATGTTGATGACATACTGATTTTTGGGACAAACCTCAATATGATTGAGGAGGTCAAGGATTTTCTGTCCAAGAGCTTTGAGATGAAAGATTTGGGAGTGGCTGATGTGATTCTTAACATTAAGCTACTGAGAGGAGGTGATGGTGGGGTTACACTCGTGCAATCCCACTATGTGGAGAAGGTCTTGAGTCGCTTTGGTTATAGTGACTGCAAGCCTGCTTCTACTCCTTATGATCCTAGTGTGTTGTTGAGGAAAAACCGAAGAATAACAAAAGATCAATTGAGATAATCCCATATCATTGGCTTATTGATGTATTTAGCTAGTGCTACGAGGCCTGACATCTCGTTTGCTGTGAGCAAGCTAAGCCGGTTTGTTTCAAATCCGGAAGATGATCATTAGCGTGCTCTTGAGAGAGTAATGCGCTATCTAAAGGCAACTGTGAGCTATGGCATTCACTATGCTAGGTACCCAAAGGTACTGGAGGGCTACAGTGATTCAAACTGGATCTTTGATGCTGATGAGATAAAAGCCACGAGTGGATATGTGTTCACACTTGGAGGTGGTGCTGTTTCCTGGAAGTCTTGCAAGCAGACCATCTTAACGAGGTCAACAATGGAAGCAGAACTCACAGCATTAGATACCGCTACTGTTGAGGCTAAGTGGCTTCGTGAACTCCTTATGGATTTGCCGGTGGTTGAAAAACCGATACCGGCTATCCTGATGAACTGTGATAATCAGACTGTAATTATCAAGGTGAACAGTTCTAAGGACAACATGAAGTCATCTAGGCATGTTAAGAGGCGGTTGAAGTCTGTCAGAAAGCTGAAAAACTCCGGAGTGATATCGTTGGACTATGTTCAGACAGCTAAGAATCTGGCCGACCAATTTACAAAGAGTTTATCACGTAATATGATAGATAGTGCATCGAGTGAGACGGGCCTGAGACCCACTTGAGTCATACCACAGTGGTAACCTGTTCTACGTGATCGGAGATCCCGTGAAGTAGGATGGTGAAACAAGCTGTTGGTTGACTGGGAGAAGAGACCTTTACAAGGCTCATTTCTTCAGTAATGCACTTCTCTCCTATTCTGTATGGCAGGTTGGTTTTTACCTCAATGTGATCCGAGTGGCTTATTTAAAGCAGAGATGTCGGCCTACAGGACATCTTAGAAGGAACACACCTATATGAGTTCGACTGCTGGTCACAGTCTATGAGATTTGGGTGATTTCTAGATACTCATGAATAGGCATGGAGTATGACTTATATGCTCCAACCAGAGGGGATGCTTCAGGCAGCCTAGTACTAGTAAAGGAATTGGATAAAGCTTGTTCACACAAAACTGTCAATTCAAGGCATAGTCCATTGTTCAGTTGTGGATGAGTGTAACTCCTTTCCTAGATGGTTGTTCAACTTAACAGTCTCCATCGAAACACTGGTATATCAAACAACAGCAAAACTGAGAGCATTTCTCGTGTGCCTTGAAATTTGGTGGGGATTGTTGGATTAATTGGGCTTGGTCCATTTTAATTTAGCAATTAATCAAATGAAATTCCTAGGCCCACTATTAATGCTAGGTGTAAAAACTGTGTAGTCCCATATGGAGAATTGAATAGGAATTACACCACTTTAAAAGGTGAAACGTGGTAACCCCTTGTGGAATTGGAGAGAGCCAATACACGCGCGCGCTCGCTCGCTCGCCACGCCACGCCACGCCGAGCCGTGCCGTGCGGTGCGTGTGTGTGTGTGCGCGCGCATGCGTGTCGGGTGCGGGCGCGTTTTTTTTTATCTATTTGAAAAATCAAAACGCACTGACTCGCAGTAATTAGTTGGCAGTAACGGTACGGAAAAGCTATTCTCTGCTGCTGCGCTACTTTCATCATCTCCGGTCCAGAGCCTTGCGCGCGAGTAGGCCTCCGGAACTTCGTCCGTTTGTGTACCTGCACGGGTAGGCGGGCGATCAAGTTTTTGGGGAGCGCATCAGCGCGACTACTCAATCTGCGACGTCTACTTCCTGGTGGTGAACCGTTCGCGGGACTGCACTGCGAACATCTTCCTGCATCACGCCTCGATCGACTACATCGAATAGGCCATCACGTCGACTGATGGTAACGGCGCCTCCGGTGTCTCCGGCACTGGCCCCGCTCGAGGGTATAAATTGAAAACTTTTCTGGTGTATTTGTTTCTGTGCGCTATGAATATGTTAATAGATGTTTCTGTTAGCTTGTTCGTTAGCGAATATGAATACATCGTTGATAGATTACTCATGCATATTTATGTCATGTTTTATATGCTGAATTTCTGAATTAAAATATACTGAAAATTGCCTAGATTTCCAACATACTACATGTCTACATGCATGTGGAACGAACAGGTTGTTAACGAACGAGCTCAGCGGCCATGCATGGTTGCACGGTTGCTGATGGGTGCAAGAGTTACGGGGCATCACGCATGTACGAACCGTCACGCACGCCATACCACGAGATAATGACGTCGAGCGAGTGGCTCTCGATCGATCTCGTGCGGCCGCGCGTGAGGTGTGTCGTATGGGCAACAAGACGGAGGTTCTATTTTAACTTCTGTCTTGTCTTTTGATTTATAGATACCGGTTTTTGAATAAAGTAGTTTATTAATATAGTTTCTATAAACTATTTGTAGAGTCATTTTGTTTTGAATGGAGTGGTTTTTCAATACAAGTATCCTTTAATTTCTCAATCTCTTTTGTAATTAGTTAAAAACTATAGCACTTTTGAACGAAATCACAAGCGGACACTCCCTAGCCATACACATACAATAAATTCTGCACGCACGTACATACGCACCCGGTTAGTTAATTACCATCGAGTAAGCTTATTCAGGAGGCGTTTGCTTCTGTTATTAGGCAATCACGAGGCCTTGTTGATTGATTAACCCTTGCATAGTTGCATTTCGTGAACAAGCACTACTCTCTGTCGCTCGCTCGCTCGCTTCTGATGTTTGTTCAACTTCGATCACCGAGTCTCGTTGATTAAATTTACTATTAAACCCTGCATTGCGCGAACAAACACTACTCCGAATATGCTGATGAGAAGTTGTGTGCATGACCGCGTGGCAGCTGAAATCCGTGGCCAAGCTCCCATGCGTAGCATAAGTTTACTTCAGTTCAGCCAACAGAAGCCATGCATTTCTTTGCACATCTCTGTCTGGATCAAAAGCGAGCAGTGCATGCATGTTGGCCGTCCCTAGAGGTGTGAGATGTCCATATCATTATCAGAGGATTGTGCCATGATGCGCGACGTCGAGCAATTCGGCTGCGCACGCCACATCCATCGGTCCTCTCTATCTTACGTTTTACCGCTCGATCTGCCCGCCCGCCAGCCCGCTGAAGACTGAAAGAGAAAGGACGAGGAACTCAAGGAGAAATTAGAAAAACTGCGTTTTTCTCTTATCATCAGACAAAAATCTTCAGACGAAAATCACACTCCGTGTCGCCATGCCAGGCAGCAAACCAAAGCAAACAAAACTCACTCTGTCTTCATGCAGTTCACAAATACTCCACGAAACCAGAGAGAGAGAGAGAGAGAGAGAGAGAGAGAGAGAGAGAGAGAGAGAGAGAGAGAGAGAGATTAAATTTGATTAGAACAAGCTTTGTCTTGTACACCTGTAGAAATTGGTTTGTCAGCTTCGTGGCGTGTTCGTGCGGGCGAACGGTTCCAATTAGGTTGGCCTATATGTACGCTCCCGTGCCATTGTCAAATCTTGGACGAAGGCGCCACCACGTCAATCACTGGCTCAATTACACATTGCGCACGTAACGGCCACATGACCGCACACTTTTTGATTTATATGGTGCTTCAACTATTTTTTAGCTTAAAGGTCTGTTCTAAACGGTTTTTAAAAGTGGTTTTTGATTTTTGTTATAGTATCTACCTTTTAAATAGGGTATTTTTCAAAACAGAATCTACAAGTTGAATGTAGCACACACTGTAGTAATTTCATTTATATCAGCCAAAGCCGTATACGAGTTGCTGTTACTCCATATTCTTTCTCACAAACAGCAAAAAACCATCAGCTGCAGCCAAAAGTCATCATCCACAGCCCAAAAGAACAGGCTCTAAGCTTATGGCTGTGCCTTTTGCCTTTTGGCTGAAATTGCACTATAACATCTGTTATCTTTTTCTAAGACAAAAGAGAGGAAAATTCGAGAAAAATTGAAAAAAAACAATTATATCGTCAAGGACAATGCAAAACAATTATAGAAAAAAGAAATAGCAAAAAAGCCAAAATAACCAAAATAAAGCCAAAATTAAAAGTCGATGTGCTTCAAATAGGTTCTGACTTAAATAAGTTGAAAGTCGATGTGCTTCAAATAGGTTCTGACTTAAAAAATCAGACACTGAAATCGTTTAGAACGGGGCAGTACTACTACTTGGATTCCTTCGTGGATCTGCGTTTGTTTTCTACAGCCGAGACCGTTAAGTTCGGTACGAGCGTTGAAAGAAAGCAACCGGGCGAAGGCCATTAGGGCAGGCAACCATGAAACCGGGTCCAAGACTTCCAACCAATCGACAAAGCGGAAGTGGAAATGCTCCGGTTCCAAACGCCCTTCAGTTAGCACTAGCACGTTTGACCAAGATGTATTGCACGTGACGGTTGGACATTCGTGTAGACGACTATTTATAACAATCGCCTAAAGAGGTTTGTCTTTTTATCAGCCCATTGGTTCTATATATAAAAAAAAGCAGTGATTTTTTTATAGAGCAAATTTTGTAAAACTACAACTTCAAGGCAAAACTATCGAATAAATATATATTTTGAGTTGGAATTTTGGAGAACTACAGATTTAAAAGTGAAAATTCTCACAAGTTTAGAGAACTACAGATTTAAAAGTGAAAACTCTCACAAAACTACAACTCTATACATTGGAGCCCTGGGCCCACCAGTTAGAGGCAGAATCATCACCATGTCGTTAAGAGGGTTTGTTTGGGCTTGCAATGTCTGCATGCTTACGTGTCGTAAATTTAAAAAAAACAACTAAAATGGAAAAACCGTAAAAAAAACTACACATTTGACTTTGAAATTCAGATAACTACAAATTTAATAGCGATAATTCTCACAAAACAGCAATCCATCATATTGCTCCCTTCTTGACAAACCAATCCCACTCATCGGCCACAGATTCAGGTGGTGTTTCAACTAGCTTTTGGCTTAAGTTTCTGGATGTGGCTTTTAGCTGAAATTATATTGTAGTGGTTGTTAGCTTTTTCTGAGAAAACATGAGAAAAAAGATTAAGAAAAAAAGAAAAGAATCGTTATATCATCATGGACAATGCAAAGGAATAATGAGACAAGAAAAGCCAAAAAAACAAAAATAAGCCGAAATTAGAAGTCGATACATTCCAAGTGGCTTCTGGTTTAAATATGCCAAAAGCCCAAAAAATCTAGAAGCTGAAACCGTTTGGAGTGGCGTTTCTCAATTAAGTGGCTGAGCGAGCACGCCACATATTCATGCCACCATGGTCACGGTTTCAACCAACATCTTGTTGGACTGCTCGATCCCACATGCACTTGGTCACAGGGGCAAAACCAGTGATGGCCCAAGCCACAGGCTAGCCTAGGTAGCCCAAGCTACAAACATTCAGAGCAGGGTGAAGATGCCATGGTGTGGAAAAAACTTGATGGGCTTTTGATCTCAGACCTCGAGCTATAGCCCAGGTAATCTAAGGCCTGGTTCCACCCCTAGTTGGTTGACCATGATGAATGGTGCACCCACCCTGGTTCAAAAGGTGGAGGCCATCTTGTTCTTTCTCTTCTCGCTCACTCTGACATCCGACCCAAGAGGAAGAAGGTCAGGGTGATCAAACCTTGGCAGGGTATCTTCGTCGTTACGAAGAGAAGATTCCAATGAGCTTGGGTCATGTGCTAGCCTAAGCTCACCCATCATTGTTACCATATTGCACCACTTGCAAACATCTTGCCCAAGGTCGTTGAGGTGTTGAACCACTCCCTGAAGGTTGCACCGTCATGCAACCCCATCTAAAATGTGAACTCAGATATGCAGTTCTTTGATAGCATTGCCACAAAATTTATATTTTTTTAATTTATGCCACATAAGCATGCTGAGTGGCAAGTGGCTTGGTTGCGTGGTGGGCCCAAATTGACCCTCTTTAACTGCATAATGATAATTGTGTCTCTTACTCATGGGCCCAAGGCCCCAATGTAACGGAGTTGTGGTTTTGTGAGAATTTTCACTCTTAAATTTGTAGTTCTCTGCAATTCAAACTCAAATGTGTAGTTCTTTGATAGCTTTGTCATTAAAGTTGTAGTTTTGCGAAATTTACTTGCGGTGGGAGTGGGCCCCACGTTAGCCCAATTGACCCATTGCACCAAGAGGCCCATTAAGCATGTAACTACATGGCAGGCCCAAAAGGCTATTACAGGAAAAAGACATGTTTACCTCTATGATTGTAGACCCAGACAAGGGTATTTATATAAGCAACCTCCTTATGGGTATAAATATGTGCCTTAGGGTGCCATGGGGGGCAGAGAATTCATTTTTTAGATAAAGGGCTATGCAATAGACCACTCATTTGTGTATACACCTTTTACATTCTATCTCCATGGTTTCTCATGCTTCGATAGACCCTTTGTGGCTTCCGTGTAGCCACATTGTTCATTGTTTGGTCTAAACCATAATAGTTGGCTCCGTCTGTGTGGAGCGGCATAGAAGCTGTGAGCCGAAGAAAAAACATTTGGACACAATGGCACCAAAGAAGACAACGATGTTGACTTCCAAGCAAAAGAAAAGTATAGCCACCGATACTGCTACGGTAAGAACAAGGAAGCTGGTCTACAAAGGCACCCCGCCCCATGGAAACGGCACACCGGCACGATGGCGTCCAAGGCCGCAAAAAGGTAACAAACGTGGTTCTTTGACAACCGTGTCAACGATGGAGCGGGAAGTGTCATGAATGGAGGACCCAACTGTAACACCCACTCGAAGTCTCCGCTAGCATCGACACCATCGCTGTCACCACATAGAGAGCAAAGGGTGTCCTCCCCATGTACAAGACACGGATGGAGGTGCCTTTGAGGTGATCTGTGGGATGCTACAGCAAGAGTTAGCGAACCTGCGGAGAGCCATACGCAAGATACAGGAGAGTCGAAGCCAGCCAACGCCCGCCATGATGGTAGTGAAGGTGGCCACAGAAGGGATGGAGAGTCACAAGGCCAACGCTAGAGCCTGCAGTGCCCCTCGGTGGGTAGACCCTGAGTCCCCCTTTGTGCAGGTCTGCAGTGGAGTGTCTTGCCGAAAGACTTCAATATGCCCACGGTGGAGTCATACAAGGGCGACATGGACCCTGTGAGTTTCTACGCATCTATGATACGGCCATTGAAGCAGCGGGGCGAGGCGAGTCAACGAAGGTGATGGGGTTGCCGCTCACTCTTTAGGGAGTCACGCTTTCCTGGTTTGTTACTACACCCCCGGTTTGGTGTATGCATGGGAATAGATTTGGGATCTCATGTACAACAACTTCTAAGGCAACTATGTGGAGTAGGTCAATGCTGACTAGGTCTTCATGGTGAGATAAGTGCTGTAGAGAAGTGCCCTTACCTAGACCTATGGGCTTCGCCAACATCGTCAGTGAAGGACGAATGTTGTTAATCCAAGTGGGGCATGTCTTTACACCCCATCGATGAGCCACGGGGACAGGCAGAGCATGCAAAACTCCTCAGCACAACTGTGCATGTTTAGCCAAAGCGCGACCGTGAGAAGCCTCCTAACGCACACCTTGTCATCTCGATCAAGCTTCACACGGGGTGACTGGATGAAGTCCATGATGCACCCGGTGAAGCGAAGGCTACTGTCATGCTCGATCTTGTGGTAGAACCACTGCTGCAGCTAGTGAGACTCTCACTTTGTCCATGTAGAATTCGAAGGGAAGCCCTTCGAACTAGCACCACAAAGTTGCAATCTGACGCTGCACAGGTTTGAATACTACAATCGCCTAGGCGCTTTGGCTGGCATCGTGCATCATGCAGGGACATGAAGACCAATGTGCTGGCACGGGCACCCTCTGAATGGGCTGCCCAAGAGTAGATGATGAGGTGTGCGATGACGTTCGGCGTTAGTTGCTAAAGCTCTAGTTCGTACACGCAGAGGAGATCGCCCACGAAGTGCACAGCGGGGATTTGAAACCCGGCGTCGAAGTACGTCACAAAAACCAACATCGCACAATCCGGTGGCCACGGGATGTCCTCATCACTGGTGGGAGGCAAATGAGCTTGCGGGAAGAAATTTTGCCGTCGTAAACCAGGGACTCCACTATCTCAACCGTCGCGATTGACGGGCTGAGTATGCTCATGAACATGCCACCGACCTTCTTCGATGCCTTCCATTGCTTGCCGGTAGTGGCCTCGGAGTGCTCATCTCCACTATCTTGGCTACTCGATGGAACCGACGTTCCACTGTGACCACTCCGGTCACTTTCGCGACCCATCTTAAGTAGCAAACGCGTGACGAGGAGAACACGAACGGCAAAAGCACAACGAGGACAAACAGTGGTGACCAAAGAAACTAAAAGCGGCAAGCAGCAGATGCAAGACAGAAGAAGCAAATAGACTAAAAGCTAATCGCCATGGTGCTTAAGTACAAACCATGACATGGTCATTTAATGTCGGTGCGATGGGCATGAGATTCTAGGGGATGTGCGTGGCCCCATAACCGGTGCAATGACCCATGTTGCATGACCACTAGAAGCGATATCATTGCCACGTGTAACCCAATCGCGACTATCACAAGTGCCCACGCCATCGATGGAGAAAAGGTCGGAAACTAAACAGGCAACAATCCAGTGAGCCAAAGGGATGGAGGGGGCCAAGGAGCAAGCGGCATGGTCTCGGCTCACCAGAGTCGAGGTCCTTTACCATAAGAGACCACTATTGGGAGTGTGGCCCCCATCAGTCACTGTACCAAAAGGCCCATTAAGTATGTAACCACGTGGCAGACCCAAAAAGGTTGTTATAAGGGAAAAGATATATTTGTCCCTACGATTGTAAACCTTGATAACAACGTTTATGTGAGCAACATTCTCATGGCTATAAATATATGCCTCAAGGTGCCATGGGGGCAAAGGATTCATTTTTTAGAGAAAGGGCTATGTGATAGACCACTCATTTATGCATACATCTTCAACATCCTATCTCCATGGTTTCTCAGGCTTCGAGCAACTCCTTTGTGGCCTCCCCATAGCCCTCATTGTTTACTGTTTCATATGTAACCACAACAATACCTTTTTATGTAATTGTATCACTTCGTGATTTATGCAAGCCCCAATAACCTCCCCTTCTCCCTTCATCACCCTCCCCTCACTCCTCTCTCTCCCTCTCTTGTTGTCACATGCCACATGAGCCGTCCCACCAACTACCTCCTTCCTAACCTCTTGTGGCACTATAGGAGTCCTGCCATCAATTGCCTCCCATTGTCCTCAAATAAATCTAACATGACTCTCATCATCGGCATTACGCACCGTTGAGCCTTCATTCTTAGTGCCTTATGCTCCAAATGGCTTTTAATTCTTCGAAGCCATTTGAAACGTGTAGAATTCTTAATTTTAGCTTTTTAAGTTTTTTGGCCTTTTTGTTTTTCTTTTTCCCTTATTGCTTTGCATTATCCTAAAAGATATAATATTGTTTTCAATTTTCTCATTTTTACTATTTTTCTTATTTTTTTGACTCAGAAAAAGCTAACCGCCACTATAATGTACTTGCAGCCAAAAGACAGAAACATAAACCAAAAACCGGGGTTCGAAGTTGTTTAGAGCTAGCAATTCTAATATTGGCTTCTAAAAGTTTTTTCTACAATAAATAGTTTTTTACAGTACCTAATTTTAAACGGTGTGTCTTTTTAAGATAAGATCTACTAGTCGATTATAGTACACACTGTAGTGACTTCATTTATATCGGCTAAAATCGCACGTGAGTTTTTCTCTCCGTATGACTTCCTACAAGCTGTTACTATTTATAAGCTAAAACTAAAAACTAATATAAACGGCCTAATTTCGTATGCATCTAAGTGCTCAGGTCGACGCCTAACAAATTCCAACCGACTCGTTGGATGGCCGCACACGGGAGAGGTCCGAGTCCAAGTCGAACAAGACTCGAACTCGACAAGCTTGGGTTCGATCGCCACTACCCTAACTTGTATGCCAGATCTTGGAATTGACTTGAAATATTACAGTGTTGATTGTCCCGTCCATTGACGCAAACCACATGTAGTCTGCATTAAATTGCGTCCTGGGCAGCTTGATCGCTCCCAATTTTCACCTAACACTTGGTGTGATTTGCGATTGGCCCGGCAAATTTTCTTCCGATGCATGCACGGTCACGTGCGAGAGCATGCTTTACTCACCTGTTAGTGCGGATTGAGCAAAAAATACGTTTGGTCAATCGAATCGAATTCTTTTTGTTACTTGGTTTGCGACTTCGACCAAGCAAAAACGTAAGGCAGGCAGCGATCTACAGCGTAGAACAGCTCCTTGGTTGACTTGGATAATTCTCTGCGTTGTTTACAGCCGCTAGATTTTCTTTTCTGTAGACATGACACCGTCGCCTACGTTATAGCAGTACATGCCATTCAAGTATACCAACTGAAAAGATAAGAGTTGAAATGAAAGAAAAGAGCTGGGGTGGCATACTTGCTTGTGTGTTCCTGTTAGGTAGGTAACTCTGGACTTGGTGTTATGTGAAATATGCCCCACCCTTGCCACCACCCGTATTTTATCACCAGTTACAACTTTTCTTCCAAGTCGGAGAAAAAGTGGTCAGAACCCAGAAACAAATTCAGAGCATGTATGCCAATGCTCGAAACTTAGGAGAATCAGACGTCACAGAGGCTGAATGGGGAGCCCACTAATCACTGGGATGATCAGGCAAAGGCTTGGCAACTTTGCAAGTGATCATACTATCCAACGATTTGAATCATTATTCCAGGCTAGGTCAAATTAAGATCAGGCGTTGGTCGGCTGCACTGACACCGGATGTGAGTCGTTCGTTTGTGACTGATTTGCGGCTCATTATCTGAGTGCTCTCACTGCATTGATGCTCATGATTGTTATACTATTAGTTGATGATATCAGAGAAAAAAAAATGATTTTTACACTTTGGAAAACAGCACCAGCACGATCAAAGAAGATATGAATGCTGCAAATTTGATATGAATATAACAGTCGCTGAGGAGTACTATCCTTTCTGTGTAAAAAAAGACTATCCTTTTTCTGTTTCCAAACGCGATCCGTTGACTGAAAAACTAACAGCAGGAGGTCTCTAAATTCATATTAAACTTGCGGGAAGTAACACAATAACGTACGGAGGGTGCTGCAATTTTTTTTCGCAATTTTAATTCCAAATAGAAATAAGTACTGCTTAAATTGCACAATTTATTCTTACTTCTTGGAGATCCAGTATCAAATTATACATTACTAAGAATCAACACAACTCATACACACTTTCAACAGAAGTGCGTAAATGGAGTCAATAAATTGCAGCTATACTAGCACAGTACACAAGAAAGTAGTAACCTACGATGATAAAACGAATGAATTTGCATCTCTTTCTGAATGAAAGGCAGCTTTTGTTGCTTGCATAGTGATGCCTCTTATTCTGGACCAAATGGATCATGTCCACGAGTAATGGACACTGAAGAAGCAGATCGATCTTCTCAAAATATGTGCTAAGCCTGCAAATATCCGTTCTCTTCAAGATGGCGTAGAACTTGCTTGGCCATTGCTTTGGGTGAAGGGCACTCCCCATCTTTCATCTTAATTACTATCTGTAGAAGGCCAAAAAGATCGATTCAGCTTTGTTAAGCAAATGGCTAAATTTGCTTTTTAAGGGTCAAGGTCTTAAGGGTAATTGCCGAATGATGAGCCATATAGCTTACCAAAATAAGTCTTAAGTAAATGAGAATTCAGAGTTAACCTATATGTGCAACATGTATCCCATATTACATTCTTATTTTCTCCAGATTAAATCAAACTAGGCAGAGCTGACAAATCAGGAGTGTCCATTTTATCCCATATTACATTAGAGCATAGCTAAATAGTAATTGTTGCTCATGTCATCTACTAAAGTAATCCATGATGGGCGCATTAACATGTGAAAACACTAACTGTTGTTTAATTTTAACCTTTTTACATATTGCCCTTTCTTCACTTAATGAGGATCGATGGAGTTAATAGTGACAGATATATGCACATAAAAACATGAGGGAGTGAACAGGAAAGGAATAAATTTTCTATATTTTTGTGGCATCAGCTTATTTGTACTAAACAGCAGTAGCTCACAAAGAAAGTGCTTATTTGTACTAAACAGCACTAGCTCACAGACTAGTGACGGCAGTAAACCACTATTTCAATAGTGAGGGCTCTATATTTCGCCTCCAGTTACTTTATGGAATTGTAGGTTGTGACCAAGTAGGAAGGCAAGGTATGATCTATAGGCTCACCTCACTATTCACCGGGTGTTCATATGGATCATCAATTCCAGTAAAACCTGTTTGTCAAAAGGCAGTGTTTGAAGTAAGAATACACACCCTCAATACTTTCAGCAATTAGCATGCAAGCTCTTTTGATTGACACTGAATGCATTAGTCATAACATGAAACTTAATGGCTAAAAAAGGTTCAAATGCTGTCCATACCTTTAATCTTTCCTGAGCGTGCAAGCTTGTATAGACCTTTAGGATCACGAGCTTCACAAATTTCTAGTGGCAAATCCATAAATACCTAGAAAGCTTTTGTCTTGTTAGATAATTAATAGCTTGCATGTTGTTAGATGATTAACACTTCATAAGATAACCATACTTCAATAAATCTAGAATCCGGAAGTAGAGCACGACATGCATCACGGTCTCTCCTGTACGGAGATATCAAACTAGCAATGCATATGATACCAGCATCCGCAAAAAGCTTTGCCACTTCTCCTGCACAAAAAAAATTGAACTGTAGTGAAACCGTTGCTAATGATGGTCTCATTTTTTTTTCAGAACTTACCAGTTCTGCGTACATTTTCTACACGGTCTTCTGCCTTGAAGCTTAGATCTCCATTTAGGCCATGTCTGAGGTTGTCACCATCAAGGACAAACGTGAGGTGGCCTCTGCAATGCAACTCCCGACTCAGTGCACATGCAAGGGTACTTTTCCCTGACAAATGAAAAGATGGTAGGTCCTTGTGACGGCTTCCTTATGCGTTGGATACTTTTGCAGCTACAAGAGAATTAAGATATCCCTATATGTGGTTCATGATACTCCAAAGTGGAAATTCGTGCATTTTTTTACAACATGGAAAGATAGGAAAACAGCTTACAGGCTAAATCAGAACCAAAGTCTAGACAAAGACCTAGTTTCTTATGAACAACATTAAAATCACATTAACCAGATAATACGGTGTTAATCACTATCCAACAACCTTTGTCTAACAGAGGGAAATGCTAAAAGTCAACGAAAATGGATTTCAAAATGAACTTAGTAGAATCAAGCTGAGGCTAAGGCTATTTCCAGTACTGATGCCAATAAAGAACACATGCCAGTTACGGTACTGATTATGAAGGTGGTAGCTAAGCAGTACACTAACCTGTAACAAATTATTGCGTAAACTGTGCAAACTACATTTTGTGTAATTCATGGTCATCAAGATGTCAGCTGCCTATAGAGCAGACACCAAACTGATATGAGCATAATAATTCATATAACCCTATCAGCCTATGAAATAAGTGTCTAGATTGTGTCAATGTTGATACCTCAAATTGATTTGGTTCAACATAACCACATATATTATCAGATGGAAAGGAAATAGCCTTTGTTAAATTAGTAGAGAACATCTCCAAACCTACATGAACCTAGGGATGGAAATGGATCAGATACGATCGAATAGTCTCAAATACGAATACGAATCCATATTTTTAAAACGAATACGAATTCGAATATTCTCGAATACGAATATAAATCGAATGTCGTAACAGGTACGGATTCAAATCGAATGTGTATTTAATTAGATCGAATACGAATATCATCCTACAACTTCTATAACAAACCTCGGTAGAATAAATTTCTAACGGTTTTACTGGTTTTTGACTGGTCACCGAAATGGTTACTGGTTTCAAACCGCCCAAATTCAAATTTCAAATCACAAAATTCGTCCGGATTTTTCCCGGGATTTCCTCTTGGTTGTTGGACTGGGCCAACCGACCGATAGGCATAGGAAACAGATTGAATACGAATAGAATAGTCTCGAATATGAATACGAATATTCTCAAATACGGATACGAATATTCTCGAATATGAATATTTTCAAATACGGATTTTGCTTACCACATTCGCGCTTTCTCGGATACGAATATCGGATAAAACAGATTATCCGTTACCGTTTCTCACCCCTACATGAAGCCATTGATCAAGATTGAACACTCAAATTAAATGACGAATTCTTGTGTTTTAACACAAAACTAACAAATCAACTGGAAGAGTTATCACAACAATAGCAGACCGAAATCATTTTTGACAAAAATGACAACCATGTAATTGAAACTTGACCAAGGAAGTCAAAAGGTGATCACCTGGGTGTAAATAAACAGAGTAGCCCATTGAAAACATACCTGAACCACTGAGTCCTGTGATCCATATGACACATCCTTTTTGCCCCAGCAACTTCTGCCTCTCAGGTTGCCCGATTGGGCAATTATGCCATAGAATATTGGTTGATTTCCCAATGTCTGACATCACAGGCTTCTCTCTCACTAATGATGGGTATCAAGAAATGGTTAGTGCAACGTTGTTTCTGTTGCTGAGTAAATCTATTTTCAATATAGCACAGACAAAAAAAAAAGCAGACATGACCGAGGCGTGTATTTTTACGACTTTTCCCTACATTATTAGATATACAAAAAGTAAAGATCTACTCAAACTATTTGCTAAATACACACACAAATAAGCAGAGTTTTCCATGCTCCAAAAAACAACACTAAAAGCAAAGTACTTTTATGAACTTCTCAGTTTCTCTACTTCTCAGTTTCTTCCTATTTATCATAAATGCTTTCTATTTATCCTAAATTCCTAACGTGGTACGCAAGTCGTGAACTCACACTACAAAGGTACTAAGGAAGCAGAGCAAGTGGATAGGATACGATAAACACCACGCATATAGCCACCCGGGCTGAGGCACTGACCCCGCAGCCACCAAGCCCTCAATGGGAGACCAACAGACGAACCTGGGCTGCGCGATGCGTACCCGTGGTGCTGCTCCATCCCGCTTCCCAATGCTGCCGCGGCCTTCCGCACGCGCGTGGCGGCCCTCCCGGCCTTCGCCGGCGCCGGTGCCGAGGGCGACGCCCGCAGAAGCGGACGAGGCAGGATCGAGAGCGAGGACATGGGTCAGGAAGGGGGCATTGAGGGGGTAGGTAGGGGCTAGGGAGTAGGGGGTGAGCGCGCCTTCGATCTAGAGGGCAGGGGAGGGTGCTTGCGGCGGCGGCGGCTGTAGGTGGGCGACTGGGCGCTAGAGAGACGGATGAGTAGGCCGTGGAATCCGGAGGAGGGCCGTTGGCTCCCGGCTGCTTGTGGAGTGGAAGGACAGCAGAGCGTGGCCGCGCGGAGCGCGTGCGCGTTGGCACCGTTCTTCTGGGCGTGCCTGATTTTTTTGTTACAGTTAATAGCTTTTGTATATATTTTTTAAAATTATAGTGAAAGATAAAGACATCAACACAAATAACATAAATAATTTTAGACTTAAGAAGATATTTGAATAATCCAATTTAAGAAATTGTTACATTTATTTTATTTTTTTAGGGAAGTCCAAAACCAAAACAAAAAAGAGGCCAATTTATTGGTGATGGGCTGAGACTGTCAGAGCAGTCATGTCATTGAGGGGACAAAGATGTGTACGTGGGCAACACCTCAACGATGTTTCTTTCCTAACAATTCTTGCCATGCTCGGCCCATTCAAATTTCGAAGTATGATTTGAATTTGCCAAACCTCATTGCATTTTTTTTCAAGGAAGAACGTTTCCGTGTGTTTTGGCACAGCAACTGCTGCACCAATATACCACGTTTCCAAAATTGCACTTGAATAAAGCAGAGCGTAAAAACTACTCAGACAACACGTTTGTGATGAGGACATCTGGATTGGACCATTTACGCGAGCATGAGCTAAAAATATTAATCAATAGGCGAAGTCGCTTCTACTTGAATTTGGTTTTAATTTAAGTGAGAACTGAATACTACCTCATACAAATATTTTGTGCATTCTCAGGTTTGAATGTTGTGAAACTTTTGGAGCCGAAACAATGGAGGAGAAACTCATGAAAGCCAAGCAAGGGGAGATAAGTCCAAACAATCAAGGCCAAGTCAAATCGTCCACAAGTTCAACCAATCTCACGAATCCACTCAGAACGTTCATACCAGTCCAATCGGCATAAAAAACAACTTTTGGATCAGGCCGAACAACTTCGGATACAGTCGGCACCGTTCGATCGTCTTCGAATCGTCAGATCACTTCGGTGACATTCGGACCACTGCTGCTTTCAATCACGGTGCTTACGATCATGGTGCCTTCGACCATGGTGCTTACGATCATGACTTGTCGACCAGCATTTCCGACCAAACAAGTCTTCGAGCACCGACTGTCACTGTAGCTTACGATTGTCGACCTACGACTATAACTGCTATGACCACTATAGCTATGAACACTGCATAGCAACGATTGCGACTTCTACAGCCTATGATCACTGCGTAGCTCGACTTATGACTGCGATTGCTATGATCGAATTACTGTAGCCACCATTCGATTGTCTGTGGACCACCCGATTGCTTCGGTGATGTTCGGACTAGTCCAAACATTCGCACCGTTCAATTGGCTTCAGAGACGTGTGGATCTATTCGATCGGTCTCGGTGACGATCAAACCAGTCCGATCGGACCTTCGACTGTGTTCAGAGTAGTACGAAGGTATATCTTACGAATAAAAGGTGATAATTTTCACATATGGGGTCTGATTAAAGAGTTCTTAGACTTGTTGGAAAGTTTATTTTATGGACTACATAATGGAAGAGGCTCCATCTTCAAAAACATCATGGATTTTTACCTTATTTTATTTTAGTTTCTTTTTTGTGAGAGTTCAAGTCTAATACAATATAGGGCTGAGTCGTACATGATTAGGGGTCTTGCGGACCTTTCCAAAGGGCTATATAAAGCCCTGTAAAATGTAACCTTTTGAGAGAGACCACATTATTTTCAAGATAGCCAATATTGCTTATTCTCGGATTGATGCTACGCACTGCGGGAATTGGGCAATTTTCTTGAGAATACCTCCGTTTATGTGCTTCCTTGTGATTCGTAGGAGCGACAACACATCTACTTATGTGGTTGAATAGACGGGATCACGAGTGTATGGTTGGGTGAATTTTTTTTGTTGTAGGTTGCTATTCTAACAGTGGTTGATGCCATCTGTTCGTCAGGTTGCACGGATGCAAGTTATCATCATCGATCCTACGTCGTGATGGTCGGGCATCCCCATATCACCTTGGTATTACAACACGGTTGCCACGATAGGATCAATTTACTCGTAGTTATATTTATTTTTTCTATCCTATACACAGAAAGCCAAAAAATTCAAAATCCTAGTTTTTGTATCTGTTATTTTTGTGCATTTTGTTAAATTTTCGTCCATTAGTATTTTTGTTTAGGTGCAGATCATCGTGTTTCCTTTGTGTAACTTAATCGTTATGTCGTTTCCCTTGTTTCATCCAAAATCATTAATTCCAATGAGCTTCACTTATATTTTTTTTTCTTTCATCTTTGAGACTAGTTTTGACATTGCATTAACGGCTGCTCTTGGTAATAATTACACTTGCTGAAAATTTTGGATTTTGCGCAAAGAAAAGCTAAAACCTTAGTGTTGGTCACAATTATATATAAAAACAAAACAGAAGAAGGTAGTCGACATAAAGAAAAAAACTTAGAAAAAGTGAGCTTTGGCTGACTTGAGATAAGTTAATTCTAGTTCATAACATTCATATTAATGTGTATTTTATTTCGTGGGCAATCTAGTGCCCTTATTTTCATATTCTTGCAATTGGCTAGCATCTCTTCTAGTATTTGGTGCAAAACGAGTTATTTAATCCTCAATTTCAGATTGTCTCTATTTAGCTCATTCCTTTATTTTCATTGAGTCACATTAATTGATCTTTGCGTGTGCGTTCATACACTTCACTTAAACCTACTGGATCAGCACTTAGGCAAACTATTCTAGCTTGGATTATTACTTAACTTTACAATAGCTAGAATTTTAGATTGTATGGGTAAATACTTTTCCATGCAAATTTCACAAATAAGTCATTGTTTAACAGTGCTTGTACAATTGAATTCACTTAATCTATCACCTTCTGTCGTCTACCGTCACCAAAGTACGTGTAGCTCTTCAATTCCGTCAAGGATACATAAGAACTTCGGTTGGTAAGAGAATGTGAGGTTGAGTGAATTCCACCAATAAACTTCCCACATCCATATACATAGCTTTTCTTATTGTTTGCACTAACCATGGCAGGTAAAGAAGGAGAACAAGCATATGTTACAATAGTTGATCTTGAGAAGCTCACAAATAATTTCAACACTCAGTTGAATGATAATATGAGCGTCTTGAGAAGGGATATACCAGAGGAGCTTCTTAAGGAGCGAGGTTCATTTGGCGTCCATGAAGGAGGTGTTGAGCTTGATAAGACCAAAGAGTAGAGGACTGTACGGTTCGCTAGAGAAGCTCAAGCAGATTGAGTCACTGCCAATGCGGTTCGATCACCTTTTCCCCGGTGTGGGGGTGTTTTTGGTGATGACCATGGCCAAGGGAGAGGCCGTGGCTGTGGCCATGGTGAGGGCATGACGGAGCCACTGAAAGATCAAACTCCGTTTAAGTTGGTTTAGTGATAACGATAAATACTATTATGATATTTTGGTGATAATGATAAATCTATATGTGAGACTAACATATTTGTTTAAGTATATTAATGCTTAGTCTCATTTGGATGAAAAGATGAAATTATTGAGGTATGCATTCGATATCTTTCTTATAATCTTGTTGCATTTCTCACTTCCAAATATATGATTAAATGACAAATCTATATGTGAGACAAATATATTTGTTTTTAAGTATATTAATGATTAGTCTCATTTAGATGAAAAGGTGAAATCAAAGAGGTATACATTCGAAATCACATTTTCATATATTAATGCATTCCTTGAATCCAAAATATAGATTGAACTCCACAAACAGTCCAAAATGAATATGTGCATATGTCTTCGCTACATATTCTTGTATACATACATTTAGGGGGAGTTTACTCTATGTTTTGAGGTTTCAAAAGTATTGATCCATGTTTTCTAATACATATATTTAGGATTTTTAGTTTAAAACATATCCGTTGAGTATATATAGCTTATGTAGTTTATATATACTCATTTGCAATCGGGTTGTCATCTAACTTCTCCATTATGTGTTAATGGTTAGATGATTATTGACAACCGGATAAGTAAGTTTTACTTAAAATTTATCTTAGAGTATATAAGTGTTGTATACATATTGTATACTCAAAAAATCAATCTTTATCTCATTGTTTATTGATATTATCATGAATTACCAAAAAGAAAAGATTGTATAATCTAGTCCCTCTATTATGAGATAATGATAAAGTTTGGTAATTAATGACAACTGTTTTGTGGACTAACATTTTTTAAAAGTTGGATGAATATGTTAGGTGCCACAAATGAGGATGACTTGGGATGACTTCGTGTGTTGAAGATCATCAAGTTTACATGGAAGAAGGTTTCATGCGTTGAAGGCTATTAAGAAGAAGATGTACCATGAGTTGATGCATATCCAAGAGAAGATAATCATGTGTTGATCATCAAGTCAAGTGAAAACCATCATGGGTTGATGGAGTTGAAAATAGGATGAATCATGAGTTGATGCATATCAAGACAATGACTTATGATAAAGATATGACTAGCTAAAGCTAAGGATATGTTCCTAGTCTTTTACCAGTCTTAGTGTTTGGTTGGAAGACCAGATTGCTAGTATAGGTTACCGTACTATTAAGAGGAGTCATATCTCGTAGCTTAAGTCTCATCATGTGTTGATAGCTCAATCTTACTTCCTCTACTCTCTTAGCATGATGCATATATTTGCGAATGTGTTTTGCAAATAGTTGAAACTCATATGTGAAATCCTTGTAACATGGGACTATACATAGCAAATGTGTTTTGCAAGTGTTTCAAGTCCATATTTCCTACTCTTTGTTGTATGAGACTTATATTTACAAATGTATTTACCTCAAAGAGTGGGAAGATTGTTTACCTCATATAGAGTTTGCATACAACAGGACGGTACATTCTACTGCTCAATTGTGCCCATTCAAGGTGGTGTATGGGTTTAAACCAATCACGCCACTTGATTTGTTGCTACTGCCACTACATGACATGCCAATATGGAGGCATTCAAACGTGCTGAATATGTGAAGAAGATTCATGTCAAGACTAAAGATGTAATTGAAAAGAAGGCACGTTACTATGCTGAGAAAGCAAACAAGTTAAGAAAGAAGATGTTATTCGAACCAGGTGATTTGGTTTGGGTGTATCTATGCAAAAAAACGCTTTCTAGATAAGCGTAAGTCTAAGTTGATGTCTCGAGGAGATGGTCCATTTAGAGTACTCGAAAAGATCAATGATAATGCATATAAGATAGAACTTCTGAGTGATGATTATGTTATGAGTTCTATATTCAATGTTGCCAATTTGTCACCATTCTTTGGATTGGAAGAATCAGAGTTGAGGACGACTCCTTTTTAAGAGGGAGAGGATGATGAGGACATCCCGATTGGACCATTTATGCGAGCACGAGCTAAAAAGATTAATCAACAGGTGAAGTCACTCCTAGTTGAATTTGGTTTTAATTTAAGTGAGAACTGGATACTACCTCATACAAATATTTTGTGCATTTTTAGGTTTGAACGTTGTGAAGCTTTTGGAGTCGAAACAATGGATGAGAAGCTCATGGAGGCCAAGCAAGGGGAGATAAGTCCAAACAATTAAGGCCAAGTCGGATCGTTCACAAGTTCAACCAAACTCACGAATCCACTCAAGACATTCAAACTAGTTCAATCGGCATCAAAAACAACTTTTGGATTGGGTCGAATGACTTCAGATACAGTCGGCACCATTCGATCATCTTTGGACCGTCAGATCGGTTTGGTGACGTTCGACCACTACTACTTCCAACCACAGTGCCTACGACCACAGTGCCTTCAACCACGGTGCCTTCGACCGCTTCACTGACCACGGCTTGTCGACCACATCTTCGACCACAGCTTCATCGACCGCTTCACCGACCACGACTTGTCAACCAACATTTCCGACCACACAAGTCTTCGAGTACCGACCGTCACTACAGCTTACGACTTTCAACCTATGACTATTGTCGGACCCGGATTTTTCAATCCAAATCCATTGTGATTTTACTGCACTATTCCCTGGATCAGTAGATAGTGCTCACAAATTACAGTTCTGAATATCAAAGTAAATATCATGCGGAAGCGTAAATATAATATTAGACTTACTCATGGGCCGATTAGGCCGAAATCATTAAATTGCAGCAGCGGAAGAACGAAGCACACAGGTGGGACCTTCAGGACATGCCCACAGGCAGCCAACTGGAGGTTCGCGACCTAGCCCTTGACATCTTTATCTTCTCTACCAGCTTGTCCAATCTTGTTGCTAAGGCGAGGTGATTTGATTCCTGATTCTGAATTTTGTCGCAAAAGCGAGTGTGAGCACTCCAACCCCGTGCTCCGCAAGCCAACACACAGAATGCAAATATATAACATGCATGGCTTGTCAATGGAAAGGCATAAGGCTATTTTGTTTGCCAAAGAGTGTTTTTGAATACAATTACTAAAATTTCCTATGACCTAGCAGGTTTGAAATCACATTTTTAAAACATTAGTTGTAATAATCCATGTAATCATGTTGGCATCACACCAACTAACCTTATGGCATCGCACCATAAGTTACCTCTTGGCATCACACCAAGGGCTGCATATGACATCGCACCATATGCGTTGGCATCACACCAACTAACCTTATGGCATCGCACCATAAGTTACCTCTTGGCATCGCACCAAGGGCGGCGCATGACATCGCACCATACGCTAATTGTCGGCATCGCACCAACAATACATATGGCATCACACCATATGTGGTTTATGGCATCGCACCATAAGTTTCCCATCATGTTCAAAATAGTTTGAAGGGTATTCCTTGGGGCATTAGTGTCACCCCAAGTAGCTAGCATTCCTAAGCATGCCATATAAATAAGGACTTAATTTGTGAAATCATATGTTAATTCTTACTATGGCGACAAGGTTCACATTTCCAAGTATGGCAAGGAGAATAATTCACAATAGCAATAACAGGGTATGTCTAACTTGCTGAAAGCAAACATATCATATTTCATGAAATAATAGCATGCAAGTTGATAATTTAAAAGGAAATAGCTTTGAAATGATGGGTTCAATATGATCAAAGTGTTGACTCGCCTGGCGCGGTTTACCGCGATCTTGAGTTCACACAATGCTTCCTCTTGGGCTTCTGGTCTTTATCTCCGATTAGCTCTTCATCACGCCTGATCCTTTGATTCTTCAAGATTCCCATATCTAATTACGTGCTAAATGACTGAATACAAATAAAGGTAAATAACTCAAAAGATCTAAATAAATCCGATTAATTCAAATGGCCGATTTAATTTAATTTATCCATTTATTACGATTTGAGAATAGAAGGATGATTCAGTTTAGTGTGTTGCAAACACAGTGGTAGCTGGACTTGAGTGAGAGAACGAGTTATTTGAATAGCTTTACCGTAAGGGAAAATTTTAGGATAATAAGAGATCAAAAGTGAGGAAGTATCTACAGGAATTATTTACTTTGGAAAAGAAGTGGCCAAACATAGCCGATTGGAGAAAGGCGAGGTTCGATCTTTTATTAACAATTTCCTTTATTATTATTTTTATATTTATCAAGGAAGTTCCATGAGTTAAGGTATATATGTATGAATTTAGCTGAAATTATTTTATCAGGGTTAGCATTTACGAATCAAGGTATGTGTTGTATGCACAATGCATACATTTGCCGATTTATTAAGTTGGCTTTATAGTCTATATATATATATATATATATATATATATATATATATATATATATATAGCAAAGGAAAGACATATTATTTTATGCGGGCCTAATATTAACTTGTTTACTGAAGTGTAGGTTAACAAGATCATTTTAACAATTAACGACCCATGGGTTTCTTTTAATTGGTAAAGATTTACCCTAACTACTCAATTTATTAATTATGCCTTTGGTTAATAGCTAGGCTTTTAGAGCAATTACTCATAGTTCAGTAGTCTCTAACTTATGATATTTGATACATGATTTTATATTTAATAGTTCCTTCGTATCTTAATAAATTTTTGAAACTTTATAAATTATTTTCGGATTTTTGTTTGCCTTTTTCCTCCACTGGATGTGCTAGCAAAAATATGCAAAACCTATATCTAAATTGCGGCCAGAAGGATTCGAAGCCGGGCCGGCTAGGTGAGTGCGCACGCTGTGGGCCAATGGGCTATACGGTGTTACCTGATGGTTGCGGGCGACCATTTTATTTGAAGTGAGCGGCCGGGGCGCTGAGCAGAGGAGACCGGGGGTGGCGTGCGGGCATCGGTGCTGGCGGCGAGGGCCGGCCGGGGAGGGTCGGGGAAGTGTCAAAAGGGAGTCTCTACGCCGTGGTGATGTCGGCGGAAGGGTCAGTGGAATCCAGGGAGCTCCGAGGCGGACCGGCGGCGGCGGCTTGGGGAAGACTTCGACGCTGGCGCAGGAGAGGCGGGGAGGAGCTCGACCGAGGACACGAATAGCTTCGCGACATCCCAAGGAAGCTCCGGCCTAGAGTAATTGGTTCGGGGTGGCTCCAAGCGGCGGATGGCCGAGTGGCCGGAGTTGGGAAAGGAAGGATTCGCCGGCGAGCTATGGTGCTAGGGAATTCAATCACTCGGGTTGGGAGGCAGGATGGAGGGTGGCGGAGTGAATGGAAGGGCGAGTGGGCTTTATAGGCGGTGGATTGGGGGCCGGCAACGGGCAGGCGGATGTTCGGTCTTTTCGGTGCCAGGCGACGGTGGCAGACGGTGGTAACAGGCGGCGGTGACAGCGCGGAAGGGACCGGGCAGTGCAGTAGGATTCGGTGCGATATTTCTTGTGACACCTCGGCGCAGTGGCTGCAGCTTTGCGCCGCGCGAGCCGGCCGGCAGAAGGTTTTCGCCGCGTGGCCGAGCGAGGTGACTGGGCGAGAAGAAAACCAGAGCGATGGCGCTAAGCTGTGGACGGTGAGGGTGATTGTCACGGGCGACCGAGGATAGGGTGGCTGGGTAGGGCGCGATAGCCGGCGTGCGCATGGGCGCCACGGGGAGAGTGAGCAGGCGCGGAGCAGAGAGAAATCGGGGAAGATGCAGAGAGGAGGGAGAAGAAGGAGTGCGGGCGGGGGCACGGGCCCCCGGCGCAGGGAAGGAAGCGGGGGTTGGGCCGGCTGTTTCGGGCGGTTTGACCCCAATCCCTTTTCTCTCTTTTTTTTTTAATTATTTCATTGCTATTCATTTTTTATACATGTGCACAAATATATATATATATCTTTATACCATTATTTTGGTATACATATATATTCACATTTTTTTATGCTTTTGTTTACCTTGCTAGTCCTTGTGTATATAATTGCATATATTTTATTTATTTATTTTTGTTGCCCTTGTACTATCATTCTCAAAATGAAATTTTATATTTTATTAACTCAGGTTTCTCTTTTCTTATACTGGATCATCTTTTCAGATTCGTATTTACAAATTTTTGTTTTCCATTATTTGCACATTCCTTTTTAGGGCATTATTAATACCTGTCTTTCTCTTTTATTAATTCTTCAATTTTTAGAACCTCAACCAAATTCAGGAAAACATCGTAAAATCCAAATCCAAATAGAATATATTGCAAAAATAATTTAAAAGCTTCACATTTTCAAATTTCAAATTTTCGGGATGTTACAACTATGACTGCTACGACCACTGCACAGCTACAACTATGACTTCTACGACCTACAACCACTGCGCAACTCGACTGACAACTGCAACTGCTACGACTGGATTACTGTAGCCACCGTTCGATTGTCCGCGGATCGCCCGATCATTTTGGTGACGTTCGGACCAGTCCGAATGTTCGCACCATTCGATTGGCTTCGGAGACACGCGGCATTCAATCGGTCTCGATGACGATCGGATCAGTCCGATCGGACCCTCGACTGTGTTCGGAGTAGTCCGAAGGTATATCTTGCGAATAAAAGGCAATAACTTCACATACGGGATCTGATTGATGAGTTCTTAGACTAGTTGGAAAGCTTATTTCAAGAACTATGTAATGGAAGGCAATAACTTTATTTTATTTTATTTTAGTTTAGTTTAGTTTCTTTTTTTGTGAGAGTTCGAGTCTAATACAATATAGGGTTGAGTCGTACATAATTAGGGGTCTTGCGGATCCTTCCAAAGGGCTATATAAAGCCTTATAATATGTAGCCTTTTGAGGGAGACCATATTATTTTTAAGATAGCCAATATTGCTTATTATCGTGTTGATACTATGCGCTGCCTTTTAGGAATTGGGCAATTTTCTTGAGAATACCTCTATTATTCTTGTGCTTTCTTGTGATTCGCAAGAGTGGCGACATATCTACTTATGTAGTTGAGTAGACAGGATCACGAGCATATAGTTTGGTGAATTCTTTTGTCGCAGATTGTTGTTCTAACAGTGGTTGACGTCATCGGTTCGTCAAGTTGCACGAATCCAAGTTATTATTATCAATCCTATGTCGTAAAGATCGGACATACCCCATATCAATTTGCTTTCACAACAAATAGCGAAGATTACTGAATCCGCCTATCCTTATCCCTCCCTATTTATTAGTACCTCATATTTTCCATCTTCAACTGAATTTCGGGCTCTTCTCCTGAGCAAATCACTTCAAAGAGAAAAATATCAACATTAAAAAAAGATGCAGCCCCCAGCAAGAGACATGGTATATAGACAGAATAAACGAGCTTCAAACAAGCAGTAAACCTCAACGAGCTGTAAAATCAATCAACACCGCATGAAAAATCACATGTAGCTGCTGCAAGGAACAGATTACTGTGATTTGCGAAAGCTACTCAGTGCTCCCAGTAGGTAGAGAGCTTGACAATAAAGAAACAAGCAGCATACATCCATCAATGACAACATGCTTTCATCAACAAAACGGATGGATAAAATCCTGTGAAAAGGCCATCATATACTGCCCACAGAGCACTAAAACCTTGTGAGATTAACAGAACAGGTCTGCAAAACAAATTATTGGCCATAACTTTGAAAAAACAACCAAAGAATTCAAAATTCGACAGCCATCAACCACAGATGATCTGATCAGGGCTTGAGTGTGAGTGCCAGGCCAAACTTGGGGGATCTGTCCAAGGCCTTGGTGTCGAATTCACCAGAGATTGTCAAGAATGACTTTGGTTTGACCTCATGCTGGAGAAGAGCAGCAAGCTTTCCAGTGTTGTTGAGCCTTGCCTTCACGGCTGTCTGAGGGTCAACTGTGTAAAGGCCACCAACAGTGAGAGTGTTCTCGTTTGTTGAAAGCCTCCGGGTTAATTCAGCCACAGCTGAGGCCTTCTGCATCTCATCAAGGTGATACAGACCTGACACTTTAATGGTATCACCTTTGTCGGCCCTGTACATGTTGGTGTAACGTATTAATATTGGCTCCTTTCGAATTAGCTTAGCTTTAGCTTTGACTTATACATACTACAGTAATTAAATTTTAAACGGTACGTTTTTTAATGCAGGTTCAATAGGAAAATTATAGTAAAAAGTGTATTGAGTTCAGCTGTACTGGCCAAAATCACATACGACTATTTTCCTCTGCGTACTGTCTCTCGTGAACAGTCAAAATTCAAAATTTTAAGTCATAAATCATAAACAACAGCCCAAAAGAACCCACCCATTAGCATTCTGCCTAACCCAAAAAAAAAACTAGCATTCCAACCTCAAGTCATGACAAATCACAATAAAGTATTAGACTTACAGAATGAATGCAGCATGATATTCTGGCTTGGTTACACCTATCCCAGCACTGTACTTGGTAAATTTCCCTGAAGCAGTGTCAAACCCAGCTTCTGCACCAAAGGCAAGTCCTTGTGCACCTACTGTCCCAGAAAATTCAACCACAGGAGAGGGCTTCATGCCAACAGCAGTAGCAAAACTTGCATTCTCGTGGAAGTGTTGCACCTCCACCTGTTAAGAAGAATTCAGCTCATGGACAGTTTTCAATGCAACAACCGGAAATTGACGCAAGGTGAAATTACCTTTCCAGAATTGTAGTCAGGAAGCTTGACAGACGCCACAAGCTTAGTGGATGGCAGGACTTCTGACACAGTCAAGGTAGTAGAGATCTGCAGAAATCGTAGAAATGTGTCACAGCTAGCAAAAGGTTACAAAGAGAAAACTGAGTATTCCATATCACTAACGTTTGATTCTGTGTCCACTTTAACATCAACAAGAGTATTCTTGTACTTGTAAACTGAGCTGACATCAAGAGAATATAGCCCTCCTTTCTTCACAGCTGTGGATGTGAGGCCCTGAAAAATCAAGAACAAAATCCATGAGATGAAGATTTATAAAGGGCAAGTGAGCATCTAAAATAAGTTCAAATAACAGACGCAATACACCAGTATTATTATAGCAAGTAACAACAATATATGGGTGGCTAAAAATCATAGAAAGAAGAATGGGAAATGGATATTAGCTTATTCTAACTTGAACAACCAAAATGAAAAGAGCTTTTCAGCACATTGGTATACAATCGCAGATAGAATAATGGGAAATGGATATTAGCTTATTCTAACTTGAACAACCAAAATGAAACGAGCTCTTCAGCACATTGGCGGAAGCTATGATCGTTCATTGTATAACAATGATAGGTGAGTGCATGGGCAAATAAACCATACAAGAACATAACCAACACATTTCCAAATGCAAATGAGCTAAATACAAAGCTTGCTGTAGCTTCAACAAGTTACAGGGTGGTACAATCATATGTATATCTAGTATATTTCCAAAAATTGAAGATGAAAACCAATTTGCATGTTCACTAATCAATCTTCTTTTTCAAGGCATGTAAACAAAATCATTGGTTGTATAGTGTCTATCAGGAGAATAGACTATTGCCGATCGGTTGAACATTTATTTACCCTAATATTACAGAATCACCAGTTTGCATTAATTTGTTCTCTAGACTTAATTACTTGAAAGTAACAAAAAACTAGAAAGTCAACCATTTCATTACAACCTTTTCAATTTAACAAACGTTTCAAGCTCAACAGCTCAAGGAAGCTTTTGTGATAGACTGATAGCTAAATCCAGCTAATAAACAATTGTTGCAAATTTGCAATAACCAGAATGGCCATATAATAAAACTGCACTATTGATATAATAAAAACATAAAAAATCAGTAATGTCAGATGTCATGAGAGGGGAATGGGACAATGGGTACTGGTAGTACTACATGGTAAGCACATCTTATCCTGAAAAAAATCAGTCCCTAGTAACTGACATATATTTGAAGGACATGCTAGTGAATTAATATACTCTTGTGCAAATGAGCACACTAATTGCAGCTGCAATTGCGCAAACAAAAGCATCTAGTGATTATAACTTTATCCTAGAAGAAACCTTCAACTACAGCCAGTATCCTTCCAAATAGCAATTGAAGAAATCAAGTTTTAAACATAAAAAAAAGGCAGAGAATGTAAGTGCATTGCGCTTAACTGTTAAATTCAACCTTTGGATATATCAACTGCCAAGTGTCAAAACCCAATGCTATAACATTTTCATGCCAGAACTGTGTTTGTGTTGGTCAGATACTGACACAGACGAGTTTGGCAAGTGTAATAACCAAAAGTGGATTGAGGAGTGTGAATGGACTGCAGAAATCATATGTGGCAGAAACAAACGAACTAATGATAAGGACATATGTCACACTCAATCTTTTCAAAAGGACAGTTTCAGAGTAATGATGGAAGTGTCTTAACTATGACCAAAACCTGATGAGTTCTCCAATTCCTTTTGTAGCTACAATCTGTGTTTCTCCTATTTCTCCAATCATAGCAAACTCACTCCTATGGGGCAGGTAATGGAAGGGCTAACAAACGTCCACCAAGATTTCATGTCACAAACTAAGCATAAATATTTCGTAAGCCTTCATCATTCCCAAAACCCCATTGGCTGCCACCAGGACTATTAAGACAACACGACGCAAAAAGAAGGCACAAACAACAAAGGCACCAAAACTAGCGAGTGAAAGACCCAACTCTATTGCTTCAGACATTCGCAGAACCTTTTGTAAAACAGGGAGGAGTATGATCCTGGCCACCGAGGCACCAACAACAGAGGATGGCCAAACGCAGCACTCAACCACTCTCGCTGAGTAGTCGAAGGCCCCCTATAGCGCAAGTTGAATTTGATGGTCTTGTTCCCCAATCAACTTTGTCCAATAAGTAACTACATTGCTCTACAAGGTTATGACCAAATTCCCATTTCCCATCAGGCTACCACACAGCTAACATATACCGAACATGGCGTCCGCACGCATACACCATACTAACAACATCGCAACAACCACGGAAATTCCAAGCGATAGAAGAACTCGAGAAACCCGAAAGCTCAAACAGCAGCAACAAGCAAGCCACACCTAGCATGCATGATGCGTCCCACACGGCGATATAGCAAGGTTAAGAGTTAAGACACAGCCAGAGTCGAGTCGTAACTAGATCGTAGGCTCGCGAGAGCGGACACGAGCTCAACACCATCGAATCACACGAGCGCGGTGGGATCGGAGGAATTGTTCCTTACCACTCCGGAGGAACTGACGGTGGAGACGGTCAGCTTCTGGTCGTAGGTGTAGTCCTTCGTGAGCAGATCTGCAGATCACAAAACCCCAAACGAAAAGGACCAAACAAATTAGAGAGAGAGAGAGGGGGGGGGGGAGGAGGAGGAGGAGGAGGTACCCTTGGCCTTCTTGCCGATGTCGGAGAAGAGGCCGGGCCCCTTCATGGCCATGGCGGCGGCTTGGGGAAGGGGAGTGGAGGGGAAGGGAGGCGGCCCGAAGACGAGGAAAAAGGAGAGGTCAGAGAAGGGAGCCACCAAGTTCCGTTCCGCCACAGGTAGAGCGTGTTTGAAAAGCCGCCGCGAGCAGGGGGAGGGATTGGCTCGGCTCAGTTGCAGCCTACACTGCACAACACGAACCTGATTCCTGCGTAGGCTGCGTTCCCTCTCGGATTCGGTCCTGCTTCAAACGAACTTCTTTTTAATTTTATTTTTTGAATTTTGAATTTTTATTTTTCTCTCTTATTCTTTTGTATTATTCAGGATGATATAACTTTTTTCTCTTATTCCTTTACATTATCTGTGATGATATAATTTTTTTTCTTTTTCTAAACTTAATTACGCTAAAAAGCTAATAGCAACTATATTATATTTTCAGCTGCTACAGTATAAAAAATCAAAACCTAAGCTTATAAGTTCAAATAAGCACCACCAGAGAATTTGATGTTCCAGATTGATCTTAAATGAGGAAACAGTTATTCTTTTTACGAGCACGTATCTCAAAGATGCAATGCAACGAGAGGCAAAACCCTATTCAAAACGGCTTCCAAATTCGCCTTCTAGCTTGAATGAAAGCCGTTTTGAACATAATGAATTTTTAATATAATTTTTTCCTTTTATATTATTCATAAGATATAATGGTTTTTTTTCTTCATTTTATTTAAATTGATTGTCTCACATTGCAATGCCATTTGAGCTAAAAATCAACGGCCGCTACACTACCATTTCAGCTAAAAATAACAGCCATAGTCAAAATCCATCGGGTAAAAGTCGTTTTGAAATTTCACCAACGACCAAACCTTGACAAGCATCTAAAAACACGTGAGAACAAATAAAACAAATTCGAAATTAACGACTTTCAAAAGCCAGGAGAGCTCCATGCTTCCACCAAGCATCCTCAATTCCTGGACATCTGAAAATTTTCAAAGAACAAAAACGAGCCGCACAACTCATGTGCTGCACTTAGCAACTACACAGATCTCAACAAATTGCCTTGCCAGCTCGACACGCCACACATACAAGTACCATCACGTTTCCACCACCATCACGCACCAACCCACCGACACGGGGACATAGAGTTTGATGAGTAACCAAACAGCGAGCAAAGAAGTTACAATCAGAGTTCGACAGAAAACAATCTAGAAGGGCAATGCAATGGTATTATCTGATCATTGCGAGTCTGAGATAATATTATCCCATTTACAAAACCAAGTCACCAACCTTTCCAGTTGCAACCTATCCACAAAAGCTGGGGTAATGGGGTCTTCGCCACTGCGTTAACAGCAAAATTTGTGGTTCCAAGTCTGAAGGGAAACACCACAATGGCTGAAATCAACATGTCCAAATTTTAAAGCTTGACTGAAACTATAGCGCTAGGTACAGTATAATGTAAGGCCGATTGGTAAGGGTTTTTGATTTTGATAAGATGGCAAAAGTATCAGACGGAAGAGCTGTCAGATCCGGAGGTCTTCGATGTCTGACAAAAGGGTGGCACCACTGGCTGATCTTTCGTCAGGGAGGCTAACCACCAGTTGGCCACAAGCACCAGCTATGTCTTGTCCCATCTGCTGGCGAACAGTGGTTCTGATGTTGTAGATGCCTCTTAGGACCTTCTGGAACCTCTTCACACTCTGGTCGCTGCTTGTCTTGAAGTTACTTGATGAGCCAATTGGATTGAATGGTATCAGGTTAACAACCTGTCAGTGATTAAGAGAACAGAGTGATGATTTTATTCAATGTGCGGGCATCAAGATGAAGACATAAAAGCAATATGGCAAAGCACTTACAAACTCACCATGGTCATAGCATTATGCGCATGCTGACTAAAAACAAAAATGATTTGAAGCACACAATCGGAGCACATGCAGTTCAGATGGTTGCCGATAGTTTTGCCAAAAAAGAAGAAAATCTCAGGTAGACCAATTGAAGATTAGTGCATGAACTCAAGGTACCTAGAGAAAATTTGGTGTACCAGACTAACTAAACACAGAGGTCAACAGCAAACAAATAGGCAATGATTGAAGATCACTGGTAGCAGTACAAGTGGGTACAATGACGAACATCCAGGATATGTATAGTGCAACTAGATGACTGTCCATATTTTCCATATTTTAAGAGAAGACACAAGAAATAACTACAAAAAGATAATCAGGAATTCAGGATAAAATGTAGTGATGCAACAGAAAGTATCTCACCGCTTTAATTGTTTCAAGTAGTTTACCAAGCTGGTGAGAATGTTGCTCCTGATCGTTAACTCCATCAAGCATGATGTACTCAATAAATATTGTCTGCTTGCTGTGATGGAACATGAAAGTGTTCATCAAAACTCAATAATCTTTATTGTGATATTTGACACTGATTAGTGATGACATTTTTGTAATCTTACCTCTCATTTTGATAGGATTGTAGCGCATTCATTAGCTTTCCTAAAGGAAAGGCTCGAGCAGCAGGCATTATCTGACAACGTATGTCTTGGTCAGGAGCATGCAATGACACAGCTAAATTTATATTCGGAAGATCATCATTGAACTTGTTGATGGCATGGATAACCCCAACCTGCAGTACATGACATAATATTAAGATTCAAATTGGCATTTACAATGGTCGTTCCAATCCTAAACGAAATTCAATATTTCAGCCGGTCCAATCCTAAACAAAACTCAACAGTTCAGCAAAATATTAGCAGGAATTACAACTTCATAGACCATAAAGACACACACCCACACTATAATCAGAAAGATAATATAAGCCAAAAGTATGCTTAACACATCGAGTATAAATTAACATCAAGTTAATCAGCATAGCAAAGTTTACACCAGACAACATGACAAGGACATGATATACTACAATACAAGTCTAAGGGAAATTCCTCAGTACCATCACCACAAAAATCACCGAGTTGGGAAATACCACCCAATTTGTCACTGACATGTGGCCGCTGGCCCCCACATGTCATCCTCACATTGGATGGTATTTTCCAATTTATACCTCTTTGGGATGGTACTGAGCTAATTTTCTCAAGGAATAAAGCCTAGGAGCAGCTTCAATAATAGGTGGGAACAAAAAGAAATGATTGTCTTAAGAACCACAGTCATAAAAGACTTAAAAGAACATCATGTTCTATGTTATCACCCCAATATCCATTATTCATATAGCAAAATAATTCTACAATACTGAAAAAGGAGATAGCCACTCAAAACAAAAAGGCAATCGGTTTCAAAAAAACAAAAAGGAAAAAAAAACCCATCCTTGCATAATTGAAGAGGCATCTTTGCCAAGTGATCTTTGCATGTACAGTATGTGGTTTATCATGGAACAGGGGTGATATTAGGTCATTTAGAAGTTATTTTGAGTGTAAAATGATGACTACTAACACAAGGTAGCCTTCCAACAATCATCTCAAGAATGAGATTTCAACATGCAAAGGAGCTAGTTGTGCAGTTGCTCTTACAGTAGATACAGTAATTCTCTTAGGTGAAAGTTGAAAGGGAGATCCTGTCAAGACTTGGATTGCTTCAACCAAAGCAGTATAGTTGTTTAATGGCTCCCCCATTCCCTGCATATTACAGCAGAGCAAAACCATAAATAAAACTCCTCTGGAGGGCACCAAGAAGAAATGTTTTAACGGAGACAAAATCAAAATCATTATCTGCCATTGTTCTTACTAACGACATAGCACAACTACCCATTTGGAATAAGAGTTTATTTATATAGAAAATAATTTAAACTTGCACAAATGTTTACCAACCCATGCATATGTACTATGCAGCGCAATGGTTTTGTAGTTTCCTTATGTAAGGAGGGCACCTAACACACAGTATGGAATAAAAATACAAATCCTATCTTCCCTGATAAAGGAATAAACTCATGCAGCAGACCAACATTTTGCCAATAGAAGCTATAAAATCTAGAAAAACAAGTAAGAAAATAGCAAAAAAAAACAGATGTAATACTTGAAAAGTGTAGCATGGCTTTGCCTTGTCCGGTATGTAAACTCCGACAATGTAAAGTATACAGAAAAAGATTAACAACAAAACCAGGCAAACACAACTGAGTCAGGTTTGGATGATGAAAACATAGTGACAAGGGATTCTAAAAGTTGCATTATATGCACATTCCAGTGGGCATATTTTTCTTCTGAAAAGAAGTTTTAGGCAACTCCCAACAACTTGAACTATTAAAATTACCATGAAAACAACATTTCGATTTTGAGAATAACGAGATGCATGGACCAATTGCTCCACAATTTCTCCAGAAGACAGATTGCTTTTGAAGCCCATGGTTCCAGTAGCACAGAATCTACAGCCCATCTTGCACCCTACCTGTGTTATATTGTAGAAGCAAAGTCAATACCAGTAATAAGAAAGTCACAAGCTTACCAAGGATTACGTTCACAGTACACTGTTGCACATAAAGTTACCAACAGGCCACCAGAACCAAGAAGCAATACTAGCAATAAGTTTTGCCATTAGAAACAAGCTTTCCAATCTTACTAGAGCAATCATGCAATATGGAAGGTAAATATGTATACCTGTGATGACACACACAGGGTTGAACGCACACCTCCAGGGCGAGGCTTCCCATCATACTTTCCCAGTCGGGAATCATATCGCATGACCACTGCTTCTACAGAATCCCCATTCTAGGCCACAAAATTTAAAGTGCGATAAGTCGACGCTCTTCAATGTTATAAGTTAGAACAAGCTAACAACAACAACAACAACAACAACATGGTAATTCACAAGAAAAGATTAACCAAGTTCAAATCAAATTGGCAGTGGTGATAAAATGGTACTATAGCATGCATGCAAATTTGCTACAGAGTTCACTTTGTGATTGAGTTAAAATTCAAACAATAAGCTAAAAAATACAGCACATGCTGTCATAAATCATAATGCATAGTCGCATAAAGCCATAAACTGAAGCATTCAAGCTTTTCATCAAGAGTAAATGGCTTATCTAGAAGGGGAAAAAATACATGCTAAGAAATTACTGCATAGGACACTGATAATAATTTATATTTTCTCCACAAATTTCCTCAATCACAATTACATTGGTGGCTAATGCTTACTTCACCAGGTGCACTCAAATCAACCAGAACAGGTTTTAGTGATCGGTGTTGGACTAAAGTTCCTAGATCAGAATCAATACATTTTGATTCAGTACGAGGAAGGTTTTATCTTAGTAACACATAAACATGTATGAACCTATGTAATAAACTTGAGATCATTTAGACATTTATTACTGTAGGGCCTCTTTGACGGCAAACGACTGCAATATGTCCTACACTCTATCTAGGGCTTATTAATAAAGTGGAAATCCACAGATCCATAAACCAGAAAGATATAGCAAAGAGAAGGGATAACTCAATAAATTGCCCTAGGTAGTTCAATCTATGGTTGAGTGGAAGACTAGACGAGATGCACTATATCAACCACATATGTAGGATAGCAAAGGAACTGAAATATTATTAACATAGCCTGTTATAAAACTCAATACTGACCATGTATTTATAAAACATATTAGAAAATTAGATTACAAATCCTAAACACTAAAAAAAGGAAAATAAGTAAATAACACAGCTACAACTTGACTTGTACATTTTGTAGCTGACTCGCCACCCAGCCAAATAGGAAAAAAGATAACAAAGGAAAGAAAATTAGGAAAGGCTACTGCATAAAGACTCAACCTAGCTAAAGGACACAACAAGCATAAAGGCTCAACCTAAGTAAAGGACACAGCAAGTCACCAAATGAATCAAACCACGCTAATTATGCGTGTTGTTTGCAAATATTAGTAAATAACTTCCCATCGGTTGCTCTAATCGATGATCCATTTAAAACAGTACGCTGGTTCTATCCTAGCGAACAGATCAACGCCAAGTACCCTACCCTGTTTTTCCAGATATAACATAGCTAGACCAGCTGCATCACTCATGAACGGTAGGTTGTCAACCATCAAATCAATCTTCTATCTGCATGCTACTACGCCCGATTCATATTTGAGTTCCACGCTTCCAATATAAGTATACTGGTAACCAGAAACTTAGAAAAACTATATAAAAGCACCAAACTGAAAATGCACCCAAACAGAATCCTTGGTTTCTAATATCTAGTTTACCAGAGAGGCAGAGACACTCGTGGAGAGTTCAATCCCTAAAAGATTGCTGAAGAGGCATGCCAATTGTGCATGTATGAGTGGGGCATTTCATCCATATCTAGATTCACGGAGTAAAATCAAGAGAGCAAACTTTTTATAAGCTCACAATCGCCCAGAGCAAACTGCCTACATACATTGATACTATGTTGGGCTACTAATGGGCCAAAATCTGGTCCTAATCCAAATAAAATTGAGAAGGATCTGGTCCAAGCCTGCCCCAAATTACATAAGCCTAAACCTAATCCAGGCCCAAAAATCAGATCTAGACCTTAGCTTGGACCAAGCACCTCTACCTTCTTAGTTGTCTAATTAGGATTAGCTCTCATCTACCTTTAGTAAATAGTACAAAAATATGAGACACAAGGCTTGGTCCAATCCAACCCAAGTCTTGCCCAATAAAGAAGGGTCCAAATTTGATCTAATCCATTTACAATTTTGAGCCAGCCTGGTTCCAGACCCAAGCCCATTAGCAGCCCTAATACTATGACGGTGCGACCACATCCAAATGTTTGGGCAAACAGTGGGGAAATAATCAGGAAAGCCCAAACATTCTGCGAACTCTGCCTAACCCCGAAGTCATCTGTAGCTCCTACACGTTTACACCACCGAAATGTCGCACCCTACAACATCCCCAAATTTGATTCTACGCAAGCACCATAATCTAGACAAATCACCTGGAGGCGAATGAGGAGCTTGGTGGTGGAGCGGTCCTTGGAGTCCGCGGTGGCGGTTAGCGTCGACGTGGTCGGACGGAACTTCTTCCGGAGGAGCGCGTACGCGGCCGCCGGGAGAGACGGGACGCCGTCCAGGTCGCCGCACCTAGGGTTCTGCAACACGTACCTGCGCACGCAGAGAGAACCACCGCTCAGCCCGAGACGGGGTTTAGCGCTCAAACATGGAGAGGGAGACGGGTGTAATTGGGTAGGGTTCTACGGGGTTGAGACTAGAAACTCTACTTCCAGATGAGAGGGATGAAGTGAGGGGAGATGCCGGCCGCGGCGAACTCCGCGCGGATGTAGGCGGCGTCGAACACGGAGCGGCGCGACGGCGGCGGCGACGAAGACGACGCCATTGGGATTCGCGAGGTGGTGGGGGAGTGTAGGGGAAGCGGCGGGGGTGGGTGAAGTTGCGATGGATGCCTCATGCAGTGTGGGTTTTGGGGGTTTTGAGGGAGAATTGCTTCGGAGTGAAGTGGAGCCCGGTGACGGCGAATCGATCGTTTGCCACCGTTACAAGTATGTTATTTTAGTATTATTACTAATATTTTATTGATATATGGTTTTAAGACTTACATATCAGTTATAGAATGACAAATTATAAAATTCACATATTTATAGTGATAAATAATAAAATATCTCATAATAATAATATCGATTAAATTTATATCTTTATAGTGACAAAAGATAAAGTATCCTATAATAATAACATAGATCGGCTGCTGTGGTTGGCAAATGGTAACCAACAACCAGAGTCAAGAGAAGTTTTATGTGCTGCTGGTAAGCAGGTAGCATTAGTAACATGCTAATTAGGTGCACAAATCAAACTAAGGGCATCTGTAGTGTATGAAAATAGAGAGTTTTAAGCCACCTTAAGGTCAACCTTATACATTACAGGGGTGACCTTAAGCAGTCTATAAGCAAAAAAAACTTAAGGCTGGTCCTCAAGCTAAAGACCTGGCCACAAGCATTAAAATACAATTTTTCTTCATCTGCCAAGTAGGACCGTCTTAAGACCCCTTGGGTTATATACACTATGAAGTCAGCCTTAAGGTTTAGATGGGACCCACCTTAAGGCCTCTTGGGTTATATACACTACAGATGGCCTAAGGGCCTGTTTGTTTCAGCTTCTGGTAGCTGCAGCTACTCCCAGAATCTGCAGCTCCCCCAAACAGTCCAGATTTTCATCCAGATTCTAAGTAGCCAGAAGCTACAGAATCCAGAAAATAAACTAGTAGCCAGAAGCTGGGGTTATCCAGCTTCTCCAGATTCTGACTAGCTGGATACTCATCAGCTACTTCTTAGAATCTACAGCTGAAACAAACAGGCCCTAAGTGTATCGACCAGACTAACGTCACACAGAATAAATCAGGTACCTGATGCCTACACAAACCATTTTGATATTTGGACACTCATCGACCTGTAGGGTTTCATTGATTACATTGAACGTGTGGAACAAAATAGAACAACGCTTTACCTCAATTTTCGATTGATGTCTCTCGTACTTGTCAACCCAAGACCTATTTTTATCACGAGTGATAAAAAATATCTGACTTGACAATGCGGTGAAGTTCTACTAATTTTCCCGAAATAAAAGTGTCACCCATGGGGCTAAGTTCACTTGCATAAGCAGCCGGCATCGATCATGCGATAAGACGCCACAATCCAGCATCATGCGTATCAGGGTTGACAGTCGACATACGACACCAATGAAACCAAGTACATGATCATCTAGCCATCGCAAATAACTCCAGACAACAAGGCAAAAGGTAACTATCACCTAGCCATCACAGTTCACAAAGACCTACAGACAACAATACAAACGGTAACTACAGCGCCAGCAATGCTTCAACTTTTGCAATCTGCTCTTCTTCAGTCTTCGGAGTTGGGCTCCTGTTTGTCTGATCATAAAGGTCATGCTTCCATTTTTCTGCTTGATCACCAGCAGACTGGTACATGCTGTTTCTCTCACCATATGGGTTGTTAAACCTGTCTCTACCAGCAAAACGCCCCCTTGAATCATAGAAATTTCTCTGGACAGCACTCCTGTGGTCAGAGAATCCCCTCCTGGTGCCTCGATCATCTGGCCTTATGAATCCCCGGGTGTGATAATTTCTCCTTTCTTCTCCCATTGCAGAGGTTAGCCCAGGTTGATCAGGTTTACGTGATCTTAAATCCAATTCTGTAACAGCAGGAGCAGATTCTTGCACCTCCAGTGCCATTCCCATCTCCTTAAATGCTGATCTCCTTTTGGCAAGGGGTGCTTCTTCTTCCTCCAACTGGAAAAATCCATCATGCTTCCACGTAGAATCAACATCATTCTGTTGTTGAGCCTGCTCAACCTTTTGCTGCAAACTGTGTTCCTCAGACTTGTGTTTATCACCAAGATGTTCCTTTTGGTCCCTTTGTCTTCCATAGTCTTAAGAAACAATAAAAAAAGCCAACCTAAATGAAAGGATGGAGAAATAAATAAGTGCAGAAAGTAAGAACTGACAAGGCAGCTAGCTCACCACTAGCTTGGCGGTCATAGTGTCGACCACCTTGCCCAGCACTGCCACGTTCATCGTGCTGTACGTACAAGCATAGGTAGCCTAACATTGTTAAATACAGCGGGCACTTGAAGGTATGTGTCATAAAAGAAGTCCCACTACATCACGAGAAATATATTACTCATGCATGATGTTTTGACGACAAAATATGCTTTAGCACAACCCAATGTTCTCACTGCATATATACCTAGTTCCCCAACAATACGAGCAAACAACATGAACATGACAACCAACGTAAATATACAAAAATAAAAGACCTGGAACTCCAAATTGAACTCAAAACATATGCATATTCGAGTTATGAATGGAAGCCATTACAAGAAAATACATTCTCATTGCTCATTATCTATAAGTTGTAGAAGGAAGAAGATCATCACAAGATCTGTGTGCTTTAATACAACAAGAGCAGTTATAATCTGCTACAACAAAAAAAAAACTTAATTTGGTTTTAGATTGAAAGTCCTTAGGAAAGAACATCTAGAGCCTTAGCTCAACCAAGCTGAATCAGAAAGCCATCAAAATGTGTAAATTTGTGTCTCATAAGGAGGCATAGCTGGCAATCCATGGATCTAACTAATCTACACACTTGTCTGCAATAGACGAAAAATATACCACTGAAATAAGACAATAACACACTGCTACATACTGACAAACACAGGACATAACTTGAAACACAACATATAAGAAAGTAAAGTATATTGAACTAATGTAGAAACAAAATGAACTTATGAGATGTAATTTTTGCCAATTGCCTCTCTTGTGAGCCTGTACTTTCTAGATAAGACAACAGATAGACATTCTATAACGGCAACCGGCATAAGAATTGGCAGTTACCGCTCCAGTACATGCAAACAGTTCTTCAGGCCGTCATATTCTACGCAGCTACTAAGCACACTGTTAATAGCTATCAAACCATTGGGAAGCAAAGAACATAAACCACTGGTGGTAATCCCTTTTAGTACATGGAGAAAAGACAAGAACCTGAAAAAAAGATCGAGGCTTCCAAGCCTCCCTAGACTCGGAAAACCGCTTGGTCCCCCTAGGAGATCTCTCATGCCTCGCGGGAGGGTCGTTCTTTGCATCGCTCAGCGACTTCCCCTCCGCGCGCAAAGGATCATTGCGCTGCGCAGCATCTTTCCTAATCCTCTTCTCATCATGGTCTTCTTCCTTGGCACTTTCCTCAGCTCGGCTGCCATACTGAGCTCTACGACTTCTATCTGATTCATGCCTCCTGTCATCTCTCCTCCTCCTTGGACTACCAAAAGGGAATTTCGGCAAGGGTTAGTAACGGAACAAATTGCATTGTCTTGTATGGAAATCCAATTGTACATTGCAGCTCATAGGAATCACCAACCCCCCTTGTACGAACCTAAATCCATTCAGATCGAGGAAACGATGGATTGCAGTGGATTGGTCGGTACCTGGGATCGTCCGGCCGCGACCTGGATAAGGAGTGGGGGTGCCTCCCGTGCGAGTCCCGCCCCTCGCGCCGAGACGCCTCGTGCGGCTCCCTCCTCGTCATCGTCGCCTTCTCCCCCTTCGCTTCCGCGGCCGAGCTTTGCGCTAGGGTTTCTATCTGGAACCGGAAGTTGTGGATTCGAACTCGACCGGACCAGACCACACGCTGCTGCGAGTCGGTCCGGACGTCCGGTCATGGCCAGCTTTAAGATGCGTGCTTGGTCGGACTCGGCAGGGAACTACACGGACGCGTGGCTTGGACACTTTCATCAGGCGCTGCTGCCTGCGTACGCCCCGTGCAAAACCCAGAACCCTAGCCTCCCTCCGCTCTCGCACTCCCATGGAGCCGGCTGCCGCGAGTCCCCGGGCGGCTCTCCCGACCCGCAGCGCGGCGAGGAAGCGGCGGTGGAGCCAGTCGCCGCCTCCTGCTGGAGAGCGGCCGAGCGAGACCAAGTTCGCCAGGCCTAGCTTCGGAGGCGGCGGCGCCAAGGGTGGCTGGGAAAGCCTCGACCTCGTCCTCTCCCTGCAGGGCAAGGAGCTCTCGCTCGAAAGGTCATTCTCTTACTGCTTCTGCTTGCAATTTGATGCGGCTTAGCTCTCATGTAACTCAATGAGTATTCCCATGCTTCGGGTTTGATTGTTGAGTTGGGTCGGTCAGTGTGTATTTGGAATGCTTGTTTACTGCTGTAAGTAACTGTACCAGGGCATTTATCTGATTCAGCCCAGATAGGGTCTTAAGTGATGTTTCATCCTAGCTGTGTGCTTCATATGGATTCGATGTTGCTAGCTGTTTACGTGTCCACTGATTGGATTGTTGTTGACATAGCGTAATGATCCAGAAAAACAGTTGCATTAACTTAGGTCAAATGGTAGTTTCTGTAATTAATTTCTGGACTTTCAAAAGGAGTAAGGCAGATGAAACTGAGCATATTCTGTGTACAGTATTTTTCATGACCCAAATCCCTAATAGGATCTATTTGCTTAATATTTAAGTAGATATTTCAGTGCCCTTTTAATTGGTGACAGAACACGCTTGTTAAATTGTGTTTAGATGAACATTATTATGCTCATACTGTTTGGATTCTTAACTATTATATGTTGTTAAATCATGCAGAAAGATTGAACTAGCCTTCAATTTTCTAACTACAGAGTCAAATCGATCAAGCCATGGCCATAGAGCGGACAATGTTCAGTTATTATGTATGGTGTCATTTATTGGAAACTGGGTGCAGTCTATCTTCATTTTGCCTGAGAATAGTAAGAAAATGTCTCAGCCTTTTGATCCCGTATTGGAGAGTTTGTATCGAAAAGAAGCCATCCATCTCAATTTCCCCGAACTTGCTTAAATCACTTGGTCGTGTTGCAAAGGATGGTTTGAGCAGAGTTAATACCAGTGCTTCATGTGCTGACAATGAGTCTTTTGAGCTCTTCGAGCAAGTTTTAGACTGCATATCGTTTCTTTTCTCCTCCAATACAAGAGCCTTCTTCAATGCAGGTTTGGATTTGTGGGCCTCTTGTGCCATCAGGGTTATCAATCTTGTCCAGAAGGTTTTACCTAATGAGAAGAATGGCTGTCCTGTTCTTCGGAATCTTGGAAACTGTCTGCTTGAGCAATTTTCAAGCTTTCTGAGATTTTATGCAAATCCTAAGAATATTTTCTGTGCTTTTGTTGATAGGATTCTTGACCCTCTGTTGGAATTGTTGGTTTTACTTAATTCACAAGCAAATTCCATTAAGCAAAAACAGGCAGGAACCGTGTTGAAGATTGTCGAAGAAATTTTGTCAAATGGACTGTTTCATCCCCAACATCTTAGTGAATATTTTGGCCTCAAGAATTTTAATAAAGAGTTTACAGCTAAGGATGTCAAAGGAAGCTACCATAGGCATCTATTTGAGCAATTTCAAAGGAACAAAAGCAGAAAACAAGGCACTATTGCTGGCGGGGCTTGGCTACATGTTTCAGTTGTTTGCTAGCAGAGCTAGAAATCAAAGAACATCTTTAGCACCGAGGGGAACAGCCTTTAATAGCTTGCAAAAAAGTAGCAAGGGTTCTGAAGAACCCCAGCATCGTAGAGAATCACCTTTTGAAGTGTTTATGCAGTTCATGGAACCCTTGGTATTAGAGTGTAAGTCATATTCATTAAAGGACTTTTCTAATTTAGGAGCTACATGGCTAATAGAAATTCATTGCATGCTGAAGTCCATTAATGAGTTATTGACAAATGACAATGCTTATTGAAGAGAAACTATATGTACCTACAGAGGACACATTAGAAGGATCTTACTTCAAGTTCTTGCTAGACATTTACAGGGTCTTAATCTCATTGGCTGAAAAAAGTATGAATTCTGGGTATCAGCTGTGCATTTAGAAGATGCAAGCATTAAGAAGATGCTACCGTTAATGTTTGTTGAGATTGTTGTTGGAGTTGGTCATTTTTAGAAATTGAATACACGGTCATGGGGGGCGACCTTGTGAAATTGTGGTCAGTGATATTTGCTATCTCTGCTATTAATGCATCTTCCAAGGACATCAGACCCTGCTTCCTACTAGCCTCAAGGATTTCAAGGTTTGCATCTCAAGTGATTTGCACATTCAGTGAGCTTCGTCAGGTTTGTTATGTACTTTTTCAGCAATTATTTTCTGCAGTTTCCTCACTCCATTATTTCAGAAGATTGGCAAACAAGCAATGCTTATCTTTGTTACTGGATTTTGTTCATGTGCCTCTTACATTCTGCTTCTGTGCTCTTCCATTGCCTACCTCAATGTTTATATTTGCAATATCTTAATATTTTGCAGGCTACCATGATCATTGGGTTGGTCATTTGGTTTTCAATCTGATGCTTTATCGCCCTTGGTTCATCATGTAGGTTTTCCACTCCATTTTTATGTTGTGCAATGCTGTTAGAACATTCAGAGCTGCTGTTCGTCCTGATGTGGTACCTGTTGGGTTTTCTTAAACCCTAAATTAATTTTGTTGAGACTTTCTGATCTATCCTCTATTTCTCTGTCTTTTCCGTAGTGCCGTTCATAACGCATAATAAAGCTAGAGGGTAGGGACCTATTTATAAACTCTACTTCCAGGTGTTACAAAATGACTCACTTGTTTCTAGTATCTCGTGTTACTCCTAAACTATGTCACCAACCACGATCAGACATATCAGTTTTATGAGTCTAAAATATATTAGTCTTAAGCACACATGTGTGAGTCATGCATTATGATAAAATTGTTTATAAGATCAATTCCAATCTGATCATGTGGGTCAATAGCCTGCAAAGTCGATCCTGCAAAATAAATCCAACTATTCCACGCTGTATTGTGCCCAAGTTAAACAAATGCATGCATATTAAATTCAAATAGACTCGATCTCAGTAAACATGTCTACCAAATTCCAACATAGTCATCCTTGGCACCTCGAGTATTATTTCCTCAAGTTAAATTCCGCCTCAAAATATTTCCTATCACTTGCATCAATAATATGAATAATTCCGCATTGAGTTAAATAGACAATAATCACAATAAATGTTGAAAGCCACATAAAAATCCTAACATCTTCCACTTGGTTGAAACATTTCAATCAATAAACTGAAATCGCATGACTTAATCATGCTTAGAAAATAATTCCTGACTAACTGGCTTAGTCAGTGGATCTTTTTTCAATGTGTTTACTTTTAATATGAATAAGTGATAGGTTGTGATACACTTTCCATGACCTTAAGTGATACAAGAGATTTTCTTAGCCATATACCTTTCTTTGCCACTTCAGATGTAACAATATATTCAGTTTCTATGGAACAAAGAGCAACTATATCTTGTTTTCTACTGCACCAAGAAATAGCACCTCCTGTCAAAGTAAACCAGCTGCATTTAATTTCCTTTTTAAAATCCATTTATACCCTATGGGCTTAGATTGTTTGGTAGATCAACAAGTTCCCAAACTTTATTCCTTTTCGTCGAGTTTAATTCTTTCTGCGTTGCTTCCACCCATAGTTTATACTGTGAGCAACTAATTGTTTCCTTATAAGTCTTTCGTTCTTACTCTAAATCTAAAATTTTAGAGTGAACTTTCCCCAAGAACAAATAATAATTATCTAAATATTGAGGTGTACTTCAATTCCTCCCACAGTTCTCCTAAGCATGTTATTGTTGGGAGTTTGATTTGTATTTCCTTCAGGAGCTAAATCCCCCTAAGTGTGAGAATTAATTTCAGATGTATCTATCTGTGTTTCCACTGGGGTTGCCAATAATTCCACCCTTGCCCGCTTAGCACGGTGAGGTATGTTTGCATCTAAAAATATTACATCCCTATTTTTCACCAGTTTATCTTTTTCTGAATCATAAAACATATACCCATTTGATTTCAAAGAATAACCAATAAAAATCCTGGCTTGCTTTTGGGCTGTAATTTTGTACAGATTTGACCTGGCACTTTAATTTGTGCATTACACCCCAAACTGCTAAGTGACGAAGTGATGGTTTCCTCCAGTCCAAAACTCATAAGGAGATACTATTACAGTCTTAGATAGTGAATGATTTAATAAATAAACAGCAGTATGTAATGCTTCCCCCGAAAAAGACAAAAAAAAAAGATCTGAATAAACCATCATAAATCTAACCATATCTATAAGTGTTATATTCCGCCTTTCAGTAATACTATTTTGTTGCGGAGTGTAAGATATGATATAATGATGAACAATTCTATACTCTTTACAAAAAAATCATTTAATATTCCTAAAGTATATTCTCCTCCACGATCAGTTTTCAAAATTTTCTTTCTATTCAATTGATTTTCTACTTATGTCTTGAACATATCAAAACCTTCTGACTTTTGTTTAAGAAGATACACATATCTAAATCTAGAATAATCATCAATGAATGTGATAAAATAAATCTTTTGATCTCTAGTGAGAGTAGACATTTCACAACAAATATCAGAATGAATAATGGCATCAGGCTCATTAGATCTTTCCACCTTTGGAAAAGGCACACAAGTCATCTTACTTATTATCATGCCTCACAAATACCAAAATCCTCCCAGTTAAAGTGCAAAATTCTAGAATTAATAAGTCTCTTAATTCTGTTTTTAGATATGCGACCAAGTCGTAAATGTCATAAATATGATTCTGAGTATGTGTTCCTATCATTAGTATTCTTTGCTATAGAGTTATTTTCACCAACTAAACAATTAATATGGTCATTATTTGGTACATCAAAAAAATAAAGACCTTCATGACGAGTTCTAGTATGTACTAATTTTCCATTGAGCAATATTTTAAGTATTTCTTTTCTAAATAGTGTCATAACTAATAGATGTTTTTTTTCCAGTGTTATCTTAACCACAATCCCTGGCATTAGCATTGTGTGGTTCACATCTGTTTCATGGCCGGATATCTTTGCAGAAAGGCTTCTTTGAATACGAGTTTTTTCAACCGATTTTCAACTCTTATTGCAAGAAATAAGCGTGTTTTTAAGAGAACTGTCCCAGGACTACTTGGTGCTTTATTCAACGTTGTTTTACACCTTCAAAGTCCACTTATTTTCTACATAGATAAGCTGCCCCCTCGATACGCTAATTCTCATCCAGATGCTGAAGCCATTGCTCTAATGTGCATTGACGTTATCACAACATTTGTGGGGAGACATTGTTTTCAAATTGACGCATGCCATGTATCCCAGTGCTTGCATGTTCCTATGACATTTTTCAAGGGCTTCAAACATCTTCTTGCCTGTCGGAGTATATCCCATTCTTCAGCAAAATATTGCAACCAAAGTGTAGGACAACTTGCAGATAGTAATGAATTTATACTTGCTAGACAATTTTCAGTTGAAATGTATGCTGCATGTTGCAAATTGTTATGCACTACTCTTCGGCACCAACAGCGGTAAAGAAGATATTGCACTTCTCATCTTTTCTTTCTGTGATTTTATGTTCTTTAAGTTTGGTATTTATTTTGTGTATTCTTTTAATCTAGTGAGGTTGGACGATGCGTGGCTATCCTGGAAGATTCAGTAAACGTACTTCTTAGTTGTTTGGAGTCTGCAGATTCCAAGATGGTTATCATGGCAGGATATTTTGCTTGGAACATGGAGGAGGCAATAAAATGTGCTTCCTTTTTTGGGAGGATTTATGAAGAGGGTAGTGATATGCATTGAACGGTTTTCGAGTAGCAACGGAATATCGGACAGTATCCGACTAGCGTTGGCGCATCAGACGTCTGTCGAGTACCATCGGAACATCGGACGACACTCGATTGGCATCGAAGGATCGCACGGCTGGCTTTGACCTTGAAGAGTGATGGCCCAGCTGATGTTTTTGACCACTCAGAGTTGCCACATCCACCTTCAACGACGGTGGATTTCGACCACTGCAGCTTTTGACCATGGCAGTGCAAGCACCGCGGCGCGGCACGATTACGGAAAAATGACCACGTTTTTTTTCGATTGCGTTTGGCTTCGACCGCGGCAACTCGACTATAGCATTACGACCATGACTGACTTCGACCACATCCAATTCGACCATGTTCAATTTCGACCATGATAGAACGACCACTGAAGATAATTGTATCTACAGTACTTTTCATAGTCGTAGATTTTACTGATTGTACTCGATAGTCGTAGACATTGTGATCGATAGTCGTAGACTTTACGGTCGATGGTCGTAGGCTTCACATATTGATGTCATACTCGTAGACTTCGTAGTCTACGGTCACTGTCTTCAGTTTTTTGGTCAGTTATCATAGACCACGCGATCAATAGTCGAAGGCTTTGCGATCGGTTACCGTAGGTTTCATGGTCGGTACTTGTTGACTTGTTTGTCAGGTACGAGTGATTCACTTCTTGTGATCTTCAAGTACTTCGAGTACTTGCGTTAGATCAGTGGGATGATTGGCTAATGCTTGGTGGTCAAGTGGTCGTGGTACTCGGTAGTCGGAAAGACTTGGTACTCAGTGGTCGTTGATCGGTTGTTGTAGGTGTTGCGATCGGTTGTCGAAGATTTGTGATATGTGATCAGTACTTGATGTCTCTGGCTAGTATCAATGCTTGTTATTCCTGAGGGTTTTGTGCGGAGCAATAGTATTTTCTGAGTATTTATGCTTTTCGAGTCCTGCATGAGATAGTAGTTGTAATAAATGATCTAACGCATATTTCTGGATAGCGATGGAGTTTGCAGTCATGGACAAACTAGTTGGTATTGATGGTTGGTTAAGAGTGTGGTTTGCGTGTGCGTGTGTGTGCTAATATCGGTTAAGTTGTGGAGAACTTTATGCCGATGGAAAACTTTTCTTTGGTCTTTGATGTGCAGGTGGGCGTGGAGGCGATCATGGTTGGTGATGAGGATGATGGACTAGGACGAGGAGTCTAACGTCCAAGCGATCGAGGATGTCACGCGAGGTGGCTAAGCTCATGCTGAAGCACATGGAGATCAAAGATAGTGATTTGTAGAGAAGATACGGGTGATGCGGTCCACGAGGCTTCGACACAGAGATTGTTGATACGTAGCAAAGATATAGAAGGTGCGTTCCGGAGGCTTCGATACGTTGTGATGGTGCGCAGTGAAGTTACAGAAGGTGCTGTTCTGGAAGTTTCATCACGTGATAATATTGGAGGCTTACGGATAGAATCTGTAGTTTGGAAGAGGAAGAGTTTGAATAAAATCCGTGTTCGGAAAGATTTCGGGTCCCTTGTTTTTCGGTAGAGATAAGGTTTTGAGTCCATGTTGGAGGCAGACATGGTTTGTTGCGTTAACCTATAAAAGCAGGAGAGATTATGAGTTATAGCAAAGAGGTTTTTGGGGTGAGGGCTTTCGAGGAGAAAGCCTATGTCAATTTGTGAGAGTTTCGTCAAAAAGGTTTTTAGGGATGCTTGTGAGGGTACTTTGTAGATCCACAAAAATCCAGCAATAAAAATCATCTTGAGTCAATCTAGTTCGTGATTCGTTGAAGATTGCTGGTGATTGCAATTGGGATGAAGTGTACGATCACGTGCAAGGGTGATCGAAGCAGTTGAACGGTGTGGTTATTCGAGCGATCAAAAATTGTTATCGACTGCAGAACACTCCAAAACGCGGCGAAAATCATTTACCCCCTCTGATTTCAGCATACGATCCTACAGTAACATCTAACAAACTTGTCCTAGATTAAATTAGTACTATTCAGGCCGTCCTCTATATTCTTTGATTGAATTTTTTTTCACCAAAGATGCTAACAATGATAAAAGGTAATACGGTAGTTATAATTTGCACACATATGATTATTTGACTCCCTTATAGGACATTACTGTTCAAAGCATTGTAAATTTATAATCCAAAAATGGATCACAGTTTCCCAAAAGGATATGTTCATCTGGGTGATAGATAGTTGGGGGAGTTTTCCTGGTGCCCCTCTAAACTAACCAAATTCACAAGTGTTTCTGCTGCAATCCAATACCATATTTATCCTTCAGAAGCTTATTAAACTTGTTTATCTGCCCTAAGAGCATCTCCAAGAGATACTCTATATGGCTCTTAATATTTAAATTTTAGACTTGAAGGGTAAAAAGTAGCCCCAACAGATTCCCAAATAGACTCCCAAAAATAGAACACACCCAAAAAATGGGCTCTCGCTCTCTACTTATAGAGGATGATCTAGGCTCCCAATACTGTTTTTCTGGTTTAGGGTATCTGTTGGAGGGAATAATTATTTTGGGACCTTATATCATGATTAGGATCTGTAAAAACAGATTTAGGGTGTGAATTTATTGGGCATCTCTTGGAGATGCTCTAATAACAAGGTTACATCCCTCTTTTTGGTTTTCCCTTTTATTTTAATATCTCCCTCTCCCACACCCACACAAGCTGTCCGCTGTCGCCCATCGTCTCTACTTTCATGGCCATTGTCGCCACCGTCCATTTTATCGTTGTGGCTCATTGCCGGAATGCCGGTGCATGCTACAGACCCTAGTAGGCTAGCAGCTAATTGGGGGAAACTGGGAAATACAACAAAAAGAAATCCGGGCGCATTAATCGTACAGTTTTCCATCAAGATCACTTTAGGACCACTATTTCTGTATCAGGGATTAGTGTAGAGGGTTACCAGTAATCCAGGTCCTGTTCTTTACCTCAAAAGCTGGTGATTTTTGGTTTTTGCTATAGTACCTAACTTTCAAACGAAGTATTTTCTCAAGACGGGGTCTACAAGTTAAACGATCTACACATTAAAAGCCCAACATCTGTACCAGCCAAAATCGCAAGTGAGTATCTGTCTCTCCGTAATCTGTACTATAAACAGCTAAAACTCAAAAATTTCAGCCAAAAACCATAAGCCGTAGCCGAAAAGAACAGACCCCAGATTGCTCTCGTACACAAATTTGTGCAAGCCTGTTCATAACACTACTCTTGCTGTCTTCCACCCAAAACTGCGGAAAAATTGTAGATTTGCCCCACAGTTGAGTGGCTTTGTAGATTTGCCCTACTGATGTCTCAATGACATGTGGGTCCAGGACCCACATGTCATCGAGACAACTAGGGCAAATCTACAAAGTGCACATTTTTAAGTGGGGCAAATCTACAAATCCCCCCCCCGAGAGAATATCTGAGGTGATAGGAGGAGGAGGGGGTAAAGGAGCCACGGAAGGTGTGAGGTACTAGTACAAATGGTGGGGCATGCGGAGGAATTAGGCGGACGCGGCAACAAGGTAGCCGAGAGAGGGACCAAAAGCTGGGCGCACACACGCACACAGCAGCCACCATCATTGGATAAAAAAGGCTTGCGAGGCCACAGGGATGAATCAGATTCCCACGATGTGTTTATCCATCTCCTCTTTGGTCATGACTGGACACTTCCAACCTGATCCACAAGTGTGTGTATGCGCCGCACTGTGCTTCGGGTACCTCAGGATTTCCTTTCCCTGTTGATTTTGGCTGTGGAAATGGTCTCTTTGCACCGCTGTATGCAAGCAATATGAGCACGTGCATCTCTCTTATAATTTGGACATGAATGCTTTGAGAATTGGCCAGCTTCTCGTGATTGATTTCTTATCCAAGCTTAGCCCTGATCGTTCATTTTGAGAATTGCTGGAAACGTGCGTATAGTTTGAATTGCACTGCAAGAGACTTCTCTGCTGTATACTTGTATGTTAAGTATGTTGTCAGTTTATCCGGAACCAGAGGTCTGAAGGCATGGTCTAAAAACCCTTTTTTTTTCTTGATTTGTGGATTCAAAGAGCAACTCCAGCAGTAACCCTCAAAACAGGGTCCCTACTTTTCATTTGAGGGCTCCCCTACTTTTGAGGGCCCTGTTTTCCGGGCTGCACTCCAGCAGGAGCCCTCAAAACAGGACCCCTCAAAACAGGACCCCTACTTCTCAATTCTCTCTATTTCCTCACACACTATATGCATATGTATTTGAGAACATCACATTATATAATAATTTATTTAAACTATAACTCTAAAGCACTATACTTAAAATTATGAATGAAAATACGAATATTCAAATTTAAATTCAAAGACAAATTTGGCCCGAATTTAATGATAGTCGATCACAACATAGTTCATAACATCTCTGCAAACTGGCGACGCGCGCGGGAGGGGAAAGAGGCGGGTGGGGGAAAGGAGCGGGACCAAGCGCGCGCAGGAAAACGGACTCCAACCGTGATTTGAGGGCTTGGCCTAGAGCCCCAGGAATGAGAGCCGGAGGGGGGATTTGAGGGCCCCCTGAAATTTGAAAGCTCTAGTAGGGGCCCTGCTGGATCTCTGTTTTTGCCTCAAACCCTCAAATTTGGTTTTGAGGGCTCAAGTAGGGGCTATTCTGGAGTTGCTCTAACTAGAACATATATCATTTACAAAGGGCAATGCATGGGCGAAGTTTCCCATTCATTGAACAATGGTTGCAGGGTAGTCGCATCAGCTAGGGGTAAAGCGCATGGTTTCCCACTAAAAAAGCGCAGATTCGTTAGTCAACCCTGAACCCAATTATTTCCATGCTCGTCCCAATCCAATCTCTCAGGATTTCTTCCCCCCATCGTCGTGTGCACAAGCTGAATTTTTCTCTCGCTTTTTTCCCATCAAGATATGGTGCTTGATTTGTTAGTTCCCGGGTTGTCTACCAGCCATCATGAGGCTTAGCTCCAATCAACATCCTTTACATAGGCTGCACGAAAAGGTCTAGGACTTCTTGGAGGCTCTCTCTCTCTTTTCATTGCCTTGCTGCTGACTTTTTGGTCCTCCAACCAGCACTACCAGTTGCAAAGCCCCATTCTAACCAGAGAAGTCCAGCAAAAACAGACAAATCCGGCCGTATCGCGTGTTCCATGCACGATGCAGTCCTGTTCTTTTCAGCTTCTAAAAGCTGATTTTCAGCTTTTCTACAGTAACTAACTTTTAAACAGAGTATTTTTTTAAGATAGAGTCTACTGGTTAATTGTAATACATACTTTACTGACTTCATTTATATCGGTAAAAACTATACGTGAGTTTCTGTTACTCTGTAATCTCTCGTACAAACAGCCCAAAAGTCACAAGCCACAGCTAAAAACCACAAGCCGCAACTAAAAAAAACAGACCCGCAATCTCTAATGCATCTGGATTATACTCGGGCATCCGCTTCATTTGCATGGCATTCCATCCCTGGGGTTAGTGAGCCGAAGCATAACTCCAAGACCCACATCTTTGCACAGGAGATTGGGAGCCAACGTCATCGATCTGTCTTGATAAGTTGGATTTCACTCCTTGATATCAGCCATTCTACTTTACAAGTAATCAATTATTTTGTCATTACAAGTATATGACAATTGTCTAGGGAAAAAAAGAGCAGGGAAAACACATATAGAGATAGGGTCTGTTTGGATGACCACATGGACCATGCTAAGTCACAAGATAAGTCACACATTTTGTGACGACCAAATCAGACGGCACAAGTTAAGCAAAGGCTGGCAACAAAAGGTTAAGAGTCTGTACTTTAACTAATGCCAAATTACCACCGGCGAGGAAGAAACCATCTGGTACACCATTGGTCGCACAAATGGTGTACTGTGCCATTGCCGACTTGCCATCTGCCAACCATCCTCCGATCCATTTTACCCTCGCGCGGGCAGCTCCAATCCGGCCACCGGGTTGCAAGGCTTCAAGAGATGGCACACACGATTGGGCTCGGTACGACGGAGGTCCCCCCGCCCCCCATTGCCGCGGTAGCTTCGCTGCCAGGACCAACCTCGCCTTGGCACATTGCACTGTGGAATGCAAGGTAAATGGACATGGGGGACCTGAAGCTACCGCAGGGAGTTGCACGGCGATGGATGGATGGATGGGTGTGACCGTATTTTCCAGCGATTTGTTGTTAACGATGGGCACTGGCGGAGCTACAGGGTGGTCCCTGTGGGCCACGGACCACCCTGCGCTCGGTCCAACAAAGCCCAGGCCCTAGAGTCCTGAGTCCGCAGTCCGCACGGGAGTCTGGACTCTGGAGTTCGCGTGACCGTGACGGCGTGAGATCGAGAGTTCGCGTGACGGCGTGAGGTGAGATCGAGAGTTCGCGTGTGGCCGCCGGCCGCGTATTCGCGTCAGCCGTCAGGCGCCCGTTCCGGCCGTTCGTATTCTTCTCAGACGCCTGTTCGTATTCGAGAGCAGGGCGACGCTGCGACGCAGCGACGGCGAGCGCGGGCGCGGCCATCGAGCATCGGCGACGGCGCGGCGGCCATCGAGCCCAGGTACGTACATCAAATTTGCTTGGCGTGGTGTTGTCGTGTTGAAATCTTCGGATCGGATTTTTTAGTTGGAGATCATTCAATCACAGTGATGAGTGTCGAGTGATCGGATTTGATTTATTTGGCATCAGACAAGAAGAACATTAATCTGAATAGAAGAAACATGGGAAGATTCAAGCGTTTCATAGATGAGGTGGAATTAAAGGACTTGTACTGATCAAAATCCTAAGATGAAGACTCAATTGCTAAGCCTAAGCCAAAGACTCAATTATATGTTTTTTTGCAGTATAAGATTATTGGTTTGGTAAATTGAAACTTTATATAATTCTCTTACAGATTTGTTAAAACATGAAGAGGAGTGGTGATATTGCCTCTCTTTTTTCAGAAATATGCATCAAAGAAGAAGGTTTCTTCTCCATCTCCTTCCATGGCTGCAGCTGTTCCAGAAGAGCAAATTGAAGAACAAGGTGGATCGGATCAAGATAGAGTGATTGAAGAAAAAGTGACTCCAACTCCAATGCCTCCAAGTCCACCTCCAGTCGCTGAAAAAGAACCGGTTTATGATATCAGTCGGCTTCCACTTGATCCAGGGGAGAGGCAATCCATTGCAAATTATCCCGTCAATGATCAAGATGCAGTTCGACAATCATATATTATTAAAGGCCCATTCCAACCTTATGCACATGAATTTGAAAGTAGAAAAATCGGAAATAGGGATAGGCAATTCAATCCTATATGGTTTTATAAATATCCTTGGATTGAATATAGTATCAAGAAGGAAGCTGCATTTTGCTTTGTGTGCTACTTGTTTGCAAAGGAGAAAACTAATAAATCTGCATTTGTTGAAGGTGGTTGGAGAAATTGGAATAGAAATGATGCACTTGATTTACATGTGGGTGGTGTAACAAGTGCTCACAACGCAGCTCAAGAAAGATACAACTTATTTATGACTCCCCATGGAGCAATTGATGATAAAATTGTGAAGGTGGATAATGAGGAGCGACGTCTCTACAAGATCAGGTTGACTTATTCACTTAGATGTTTGAAGTTTCTTTTGCAGCAAGGATTGACATTCCGTGGGCATGATGAAAGTGAAGAGTCTAGCAACAGAGGGAACTTCATTGAACTTTTGAAGTGGCTTGAAGCAAATAATGAAGAGGTAGACAAGTTTGTTTTGAAGAATGCTCCAGGTAATTGCACATTGACTAGCCCAGACATACAAAAAGAAATTATTCAATGTTGTGCTATGGAGACTAGAGATCAAATCATTAAGGAAATTGGTGAAGATCACTATACAATTTTAGCTGATGAGTCTAGTGATGTCTCTCATAAAGAACAACTAGCCCTTTGCTTGCGTTATGTTGATAAATCAGGAAGGCCATGTGAGCGGTTTCTTGGGATTGTTCATGTAGATGATACTACTTCATCACTTAAGGAAGCAATTCAATCTTTACTAGTTGGTCATGGTTTGACTATAACTCAAATTCGTGGTCAAGGCTACGATGGGGCTAGTAACATGAAAGGAGAGATTAAAGAGCTGAAAACATTGATCATGAAAGAATCACCTTCTGCTTATTATGTACACTGTTTTGCACATCAACTCCAATTGGTTCTTGTTGCTGTTGCCAAAGGAAATAATGATTGTGTGTGGTTTTTTGATCAAGTATCACTCTTGCTAAATATTGTTGGTGTTTCTTGTAAGCGTCATGGCATGCTTCGACATCACCAATATGATAATGTCATGAAAGCACTTGAGTGTGGTATACTAGAATCTGGAAGTGGGTTAAATCAAGAGATGGGGCTGCCTAGACCTGGTGAGACTCGGTGGGGCTCTCATTATAAAACTGTGGTCAACATGATTGCTATATATCCCACAATTCGTGATGTACTCATAGCTCTTGGAGAAGATACATCACAAAGGGATGAATGGCCAAAAATACATATTATGGTTGGAGTGCTTGAGTCATTTGATTTTATTTTTAGTGCTCATTTGATGCTTGAGATTCTTGGACACACAAATGAATTGTCTGAGTGTTTGCAAAGAAGAGACCAAGATATTCTTAATGCAATGTCACTTGTCAGTTTGGCAAAGAGTAAAATGCAGCAAATGAGGTCTGAAGGGTGGGTTTCATTTCTTCAAAGGGTTGCAATATTTTGCAACAAACATGGCATTTAAGTTCCTACAATGCAACATAATTATGTGCCGTATGGAAGATCAGCACGTTTTGCTCAGAACCAAACAAATGATGATCACTTCAGAAGAGAAGTATATATTGGAGTCATTGATAAAATTAGTCAAGAGCTTGATAGTCGGTTTGACGAGGTAAATATGGAGTTGCTTACTTGTATGGCTGCTTTGAATCCAGCGGATTCCTTCGCTTCTTTTGATGCAAACAAGGTACATAGACTTGCTGAATTTTACCCTAATGATTTTTCAAGCTCTGACTTGCTAAGACTCGACTTGCAACTTGAAACCTTTATTGATGACATGAGAAAAGATGAAATGTTCAAAGGCCTAAACAATCTTGTTGACCTCTCAGTAAAACTTGTTGAAACAAAGAGGGATAAAGTTTATCATTGGGTCTATTTACTTATCAAATTGGTATTGCTTCTACCGGTGGCTACCGCAAGTGTTGAAAAAATATTTTCTGCAATGACCTTTATCAAGAATAAATTGAGAAATAAGATGGGTGATAGCCTTCTGGATGATTGTCTAGTCACTTTTATTGAGCGGGATATCTTCTTACAATTGAGTGAAGAAGAGATCATCAACACTTTCATGGCTATTAGAAGGCGCAGGCCTGACAAGAAGAAGAAGTAGTGACGTACTGTTCTTCAACTACTATGGGTATGTAATATTTCAATTCTATGTTAAGAAAGTTATATTCGTCTATTTTATGAAGTTCGTATGTCTTTTTTACCTTAATTGCATTTCGTAATTCATATATTTGTGTACCGACATGTTAAATTTATAGCGGTTAAATAAATTTTAGACAATGGACCACCATAACTACAAATCCTGGCTACGCCACTGACGATGGGTGTGTTCTTTTGAACTATGCCTTATGTCTTTTAAATTTTGGCTGTTTGTGATAGAGCGTACAAAGAAAGAGATAGTCACATGCGATTTTGACCGGTATAGTTGAAGTCGGTACAATGTCTACTACAATTAACTTGCAGACCCCGTTTTAAAAAGACATATCGTTTGAAAACTAGTTACTGTAGCATAAATTAAAAGCCACGATCAACAAGCCAGCTGATATAAGGTGAAGAAAACCCTGCATTTGAAGCTGTAAAATTAATTGCTAAGAAAACCCTGCATTTGAAGCTGTAAAATTAATTGCTAGCTTTGCACAATAACCTCGAAGGTTTTAAGGACGTGTGCTTCCATACGGCCAGTCATGGATGCACCCTAGTTTAATCTAGTGAAATCTAGCGTGTAACTATGCACTAGTTGGTTGGCAACTAGGCCTGGACGAAAAACTCGAAGCTCGTTAGCTCGCTCGGCTCGTGGCTGGCTCGGCTCGGCTCAGCTCGTTAGGATAACGAGCCGAGCCGAGCCAAGATTTTAGCTCGTTAACTATAACGAGCCAGCTCGCGAGCCGCTCACGAGCCAAACGAGCCATGCTTCCAGGAATTTAGATATGCATATGCTGCTTCCATGGACCTAATTTGTACTCTATTGCATGTGTTAATGTGTAAATTTGTACTCTATTGTACCCAAACGAGCCATGCATGTGTTAATTTGTACTCTATTGTACCCAAACGAGTCAAACGAGCGAAACGAGCCAAACGAGCCATGCTTCTATGGATGAATATATGATGGAGACATTTTTTGGCCCTGGCTCACGAGCCAAACGAGCTAGCTCGAGCTTGTCGTCGAGCCGAGCCGAGCTAGCTTTTTAGCTCGTTAGTTATAACGAGCCAGCTCGTTATCCTACCGAGCCAGACCGAGCCGAGCCGAGCCGAGCCAGCTCGATATTCAGGCCTATTGGCAACTAGTGCATAGTAAAAAATGAATGTTCCCCAGTTGAGTGGTAACCGGTAGTTAGTGAGCGAAAAACTAAGATTTCTTCGAAAAATGAAGACTACAGATGGAGGTTCAGTATGAATGAACTGTGCACACGGAAGTCCTGTCTGTATGCTATGGGTCTGTTCTTTTTAGCTGAACCTTATGGCTTTTGACTGTGATTTATGCTTTTTGGACTGTTCGTGCGAGAGATTACAGAGTAACAGAAACTCACGTGCAGTTTTTGTCGATATAAATGAAGTCGGTACAGTATGTACTATAATTAATTAGTAGACCCTATATTGAAAAGATACTCCGTTTAAAAACTAGTTACTGTAGAAAAGCCGAAAATAAATGTTTAGAAGCTGAAAAGAACATGGACAATGTTCGGAAAGCTTAGGCGATATTTAGGACGTGGAAATTTTCTATAGGTCCTATGGGAATTATACTGTTTCCTGTAAAATTTATGTGTGCGCGCGCCAAACATACCCTAATGATACAACAGAAAAGGGGGAAACAGTTTATACCTCCACTGCATTATAATCGTTTACGGGCCCCTACGCAAAGGCGATATTGTCTCCGATTTGTGGACTGCATTTCATGCGGATCACAGTCTCCGAGTCAGCCATCCCAGCACTGCTATAATGCCGAGACCAAACGCATTGCCACCATGGCCACTGAGGGATAGAGGCTTGTCACTTACATCTAACGTGGACAAAGAATACCACCAAAATGTGATTGGACAATAGATTCCTTCCTGCATGGTTGTGACGGTGTGGTGATAAGGATGTCCCTAATGCCGACACCTTGCCAACCACAGCAACAAAGCAGGTCTTAACATTCTTAGGGGGTGTTTGAGACTGCTCCACTCCACGTTTTTCAACTCCGGTCTATGTTTTTTAGCTAAACAGGTTCAGCTCCACGCACTCTGTTCGAGGAAAAAAAAGGTGGAGTTGTGAGAGCACCTAAAGGGGTGCTCCACAAACTCTAGGTTTTTTGTTGAGCTGCTCCACGGTAGAATTCGTGGAGCAGAGTTTGTGGAGCAGTCCCAAACACCCCCTTAATTAGGACTCTCCAATCAACAGTCTACCAGTGGGTGGGGGTGGGGTGGGGGGGTCATTTGGTCATCTTTGGTGAGCTTGAATTGTGTACTTTTGAGCTGTGGACCTTTATCTGAACATATATCAGTTTGGGAAGGAAAATAAGGGGGCAATTGCTACACCTGCACTGCATCCACCTTCTAGTTTTTCTTATTGGAACTTTATTGACGAAATTTGCTAATACAATTCAAGAAATGTTTTTCAAATATTTATGAGTATTTTTATTAATTAAAAAATAAATCCTTAATTTATGCTATGCAAAAACCATTGAACAAGTGGATCAAGTTTTGTATTGTAGAAAAAAAAACTACATGTGCCAGTAATGAGACAGTTCTTAACAAAGGTGCCAGCATGAGCTTATTCCAAAATTCTTTTGGTACATCATAAAAGATGTTGCAATGTCATCCGAATTCATATCATGTCCATGTAGGACACTGGACTATCCCATGTTAAACGTCATATGACCAGTGCTAGGGTTAGGTGTGGACTGCAACAGACGTGGTGTCGACCAGCTACAACCAACCGATTCGGTTTTCTTTTCTGTTTAGGACTCTTGTTCCACGCCCTATATATGTAACCATGTAGTCACATGTTTTAGACGGCATGTCTTGTGCTTGTGATTTCTTCTCATACAATTAATTCCGCTTTCGTGTGTTGGTAGTTTTTCTGTAAAGAGTTTCTACATAAAATTCATATCTAGTTGTCTCTCTATTTTTAATAAGTGATATTAGAGCGCAAGCGAGATCCAATCAGAAAAACTAACGGCTCAATAATTCAGCATTTTGGCCTTCCAGTAATCATTGAATCCGAAGCAGAAAACAACTTCGAGTTCAAATAGGAAGCGTCTCTCAAGCCATAAAAGGTGTGTTCTTTTCGGTTACGACTAATGATTTTTATCTTAGTGTGAGTGCTTGCACGAACGAACTGAATACCAATAAACCGATAAGTCGCTTCGAAACGACGACGAAAAAGCGGTTCCATTTATTTATTCGAGGAAAGCCATAAACTGAAAAGAACATGGTCAAAAAATGAAGCCCACGCCACGACGACAATTCCGATTGAGAGTAAAAAAAGGTCAAGTGCCAGAACCAGAGCAACAGTCAGTCATAGCATCCATAGAAATAGAAAAGGGCATCGCTCTAAACAGCTTCAGTTTCTGGATTATTTTGGCTTTTGACTTATTTAAGCCAGCATTTACTTGGAATGCGTCGAGTTCAAATTTCAGTTTATTTTAGTTTTTTGGCCTTTTGTCTTTTCTTTTTTTCTCTTATTTCTTTACATTATCCGTAATGATATAACGAGTTTTTTTATTTTTTCTATTTTTTCTAAAAAATACTAACAATTATTATATTATAATTTTAATTATAAAATAAAAGTTATAGCCAGAAATTTAAACCTTGAGTCGATGGAAGCGGGGCAAAATCGAGGAGGAAGCCAACCACGAGCAACGAAACCCGAGAAAGAAAAAAAAAGAGAGATTCGCAAGTGCAGACTTCAATTTCGCGGACCGAAACTGTCGCCAGCCTGTTCGGTTCGTGGTTTGGTGATTCTAGTGATCTTTGCTGCGTGCACAAGGAAGCCAGCGGGAGTTTATGCTATCTTGCTAAGTCCACATAAGGAAAGCAACTAGGAGTTCATGCAATCTTTTTACGTACACACGAAATTATACCAGTAGATTCAGGATTTCTTCTGCATAGCAACTATGAAGTATGATATTTTACTACTGGATCGAGGCATGAGTTTTCTCTATGACAAATTAAGATGTGAGATGTTCTATCATAGTTTAATTTGGATAACGTTTTTAATTTGGATGACGTACTTTTAGGGATCAACAAGATACCAGCGCATTGTCTACTAATGAGAGCAACATAAAGATCGTAAGGTTTTATCTCAAGTTCATCTTTATCGACCAATATTATTTTGTAGGCGGTTTTGAAGGAGATGTCCATCGCCACATTTTATGTAAATAAAAGTGTGTAAATAACATGAATGGAAATAAAGCTATTAAAGTAATATGGGTTCAACATGATCAAAGATATGTGACTTGCCTTCTTTTTCATATTCTTTGGCTGGGCCTATGTCTTCTGGATCTTGACTGGCTTTTGCGGCGGATTGTTCAGTGAATATGGGTGCTATGGCAAAGAAATAAACAAATAAGTCTGGGCTCAAAATAATTCGAGCTAGGAAAAGATAAAATAAAATAAACAATAAACAATATTCAGAAAATGCTAAACATAGGTGGGTTTAAGTGGTTAGGGTTTAAACGAAGTCTAGATGAGTCAAATAGAGCTAAAAATGGTTTAAACGGGCTCAAGACAGTCAAAATGGGTATAAATATGCTTAACGGGTTTTAGGTGAATAGTAACGAGTTGGCACTATTTCTAACGGGTCAGGTTGAGTGAACAGTAATGGGTTTAGGTTGATTTTCATGTGCTGAACAGTAATGGGTTGTGCCGTGAACGATGCTGGGCTAGGTGTGAACAGTGTTGGCTGTGAATGGTGTGGCCTGACCCATCTATTCGGTGTGTAGAACACGAGGCCCAGTCGGCTTGAGCTTGCGCTCATGGCTACCCGAGCAGAAGAGAACAACAGCGATGGTGAATTGAGTGGCGGCGACAAGTGATGGTGCTATGAGCTAAAATGGTACATGGGAAACCCATTTTGGGCATATGTACGGTCGGAGGAGGGCTGTAGATGGCTGGCGGTAGTGGTACCTGGCGAAACAAGAGCAGGGCACGGCATTGCTACAACGGGGTTCTAGTCAGGCTAAGGGTGGTTCGAGCATCTACCACGTGCTAGGATTCTGGTGGTGGTGATAGTTTAGCTCAAGGTAGCTTGTGTGGTGTTGGCAACGATGGTCATGCATGGTTGGGCAGTGGCACATGGCGACGGCAGGCTAGGATGGAGAGGTTATTAGGGGAGGCTGGGGATAGCATCACGGGGTTAAGGTGATAATATGGGCACAAGTAATAGGATCAAGATTGAGACTATCAAGAGAATTGGGTTCTGGGGCTCGCTGGTGAGAGCTCGATGCTAAGGGTGATTCTTGGCCGGAGAGGTGAGGGAAGTGCTTCGGGGTTGGGAATCAGCGTGGATAAAGGTGAGAAAGCTACTCAACTTGGTTTTATAGACCAATGAAGGCGGTTGGAAGCAAAAGCAGCTCCCAAAAGCTCAACCAAAGGCACCCCTAGTCTATTTGTACTGTTTGCAATTAAGTACCATCAATCGATCTACGTGTAGCTTTCATTCTACGGACGTACGTAGATAAAAATCTCGTGCCCGGAGTACATGGTCCTCTTTTTAGGCTTTTAGTTTTTCAAAAAGTCGAAACAAACGAAACTTTTTAAAGTGAATTATCCAAATAGCTTTTCAATGCTAAAACTGTATACATCGTTCATGTCGGTATTTTTGTCATCCACTGCCATATATAAAAATACAAATAAAAATCCTTAATCGTAGCCAGGGCCGGCTCAACGTTTTCAAGGGCCCTAGGGCGAATTCGGCTCTATGGGCCCTTTACTATAAATTTTTTTCTACTTATAAAATATGCAGTTTAAACTTTATATTGTCTAAAGTGACACAAATCAATAGTTCTAACATGATAAACTAATTAGGTACTAACTAGTTCATAAACCAAATGTAACTAGTAAGAATTAATTTACCTCAAATAGGAGTGACAAATATCCAATGTTTTTCATAAAAAGGAACTTCTTCTAGCACTTCTTGATGCAAAATCATTAATAATAACATCGAGATCAATGTCGTCCAAGATATTCTTCTCAATGCAGCACATAGCCAAGCCATTCAATCTTTCTTGTGACATAGTCGACCGCAAATAGTTTTTCAGCAATTTCAATTTTGAGAAACTCCTTTCAGCTGAGGCTACAGTCACAGGTACAGTTAGAAGAATTCGATATGCAACAGAGACGTTTGGGTAGCAATCTGCAGCTGTAACGAACTGAAGAATCTCAGATGCCAACATCTTATCATTTGGCAAGGTGACTTGCAGCACTTTCAATTCAGAGAAAAAAATCATTGAACTCAACGTCAGATGACCCATCATGAGAAAAAGCTTGTACAAAAGTAGTGCAACACCTCCGTAGATCATTATCATCCAGAGACTTTAGATTTTTTTTGAGTTGAATAAGAAACCAAATACATTTTCAAATGCCTTCAACTGCTCAAATCAACTAGTCAATGAAGCAATTGCAACATCAATCATGACAATAAAGTAATTAACTCTGAAGGATTCTATAGCTGATTGTATTTCTTCATTTTGGTCATTTTGTTCATCAAAATGCTTCTTTCTTTTACTTTGACGTTTTATGGGAAATTCTGGCTCTACATCCATTTCAGATGCAACAACTTTTGCAATATCAATACTAGCAGTGAAGCCTTCATTTCTGTACCTCTTAAAAAATGAGATGACCCCTTCAATTTGTGTGAGAGTAGCATCCATGCACACAATCTTAGATTGTAATTTCTTGCTCACCATATTTACAGAAAACAGAATATCATGCCAAATAACCATACCAACTAAAAATTCAAAATTCTCAAGTGCAGTTACCAAAGATTGAGCATCACTTACTGCTTTTGGATCATTAGTAGAAGATTTCTCTAGTTCCAACAAAGCTGACCTTATTTGGGGAGTTTGGTACCTGATAGCTTGGACACTTTTTATTCGACTCTCCCAACGAGTATTAGACAAAGATTTGACTGTCAGTTTTGGAACATGGTCAAGCAAAATCTTCCACCTTTTAGTAGAACATGAAAACAAGGCATATATCCGTTGTATAACCCCGAAAAATGAAATAGCTTTGCTGCAAGATTTTGCCATATCACATAGAGTGAGATTTAGACTATGACATGCACATGGCATATGTAATGCTCTTGGGTTAATTTCAAGCAACTGCTTCTGAACACCTTGATGTTTACCCTTCATATTGGAACCATTGTCATAACCTTGACCTCTCACATCAGCAACATTCAAATCAAGAGAGCCCAAGGCACTCATCATTTCATTAAAAAGCCCCAGTCCTGATGTGTCATCTACTTTTAAGGAACCAAGAAAAAACTCCTCCACTCTCGGAGTGTTACTTGACATATTGACACAACGCACAATTAAAGTCATTTGCTCTTCATGGCTCACATCTGGGGTACAATCCAAAATAACAGAAAAATACTTGGCATCCTTGATGATCCTTACAATAAAACTTTTCACGGCATGAGCAATAAGCGATATTAACTCATTTTGAATATTGTGGCCAAGATAATGATGATGAATTTCATTATTTATAATGCGCCTAATGTGTTCTTGCATCACATGATCAAATTCACCAATCATCTCAATTGTGCCCAAAAAATTACCATTGTTATCTTCATAAAGTTTCTCCTTTGATCCTCGAAAGGCCAGATTATGTTTAGCAAGAAACTTCACAGCAGAAACAATTCTAACCAAAACTTGCCTCCAACGCTCTTTTTCCTTTGCAATTTCCCGTTGCAAATCATCATCAATTGTTTGATTTTTGTTTAGCCTCAACCTAAGTTCATTCCAAGTATTCATGTGTTGTATATGCTCAACACTATTTTCATGTTGTTTGAGTCTCACACTAAGATGCTTCCAGTCTCTCATTCCATCAAGTGCTAGTGAATTTTTGGTCTCAATTGATTTAAACAATCGACAGCAAAAACAGTAAACTTTATCCACATGCTTAGAATAAACTAACCACTTTCTATCAACAACCTCACCATTACTTAACTTTCTGGAGTAATAAGCATATGAAAAATGTCTACCAAGGTTATCTAAAGGGAATTTCAGATTCAGTTCTCTCACAGGCCCCTTTTCAATCAAGATATATCTTTCCTTATTGTCAAGATTATCCCATGTTCTAGGATCAAAAATTGATATAAGTGAGTCGTTCTGTTCATTACCATTTGGATTCTCAAATGAAGGCTGCAGACTTTGTTCCCCCGCACTATCCTCATTGGCATCAACTTCTGCATTTAAATTATGATCAGATTCTTGTTCTTGATCTTGCGTATCATCCACCTCCTCAGGATTATCACCGGGAACAACACTACTTGAAGCTGAAAAGAACTTATGTATAGCTCCCTTTTGCGATTCAATAAATTGTTCTTCTCGTTTTCTTTTGTTTCTTTTTTGAGCACCCGACATATGCTTCTTAGGCAACATTCTAAACCCTGTAATTTACAAAGTAAAGTAAACAACAAGAACATAAAATCCTAACCTAATTTTTGAAGTAGATGTAGATGAGTTCATGAGTAGATCACTAGATGTAAATTGTTGCCTACTTGCCTGACCTCGGCGATGCAACGGATGCAGATGGAATTGAGAATTCAGAGATCCAAGAGGCGACGAGCAAATAAGCAATCGGGAGGCGGGGCGACGGATGCAGATGGCAAGGTGAATCGCCTGATCGGGACTCTCGGGCTGCGACGGCCTCACGGCCACGATGTCGGCGCAGCGCGCAGGCGCAGGAGACGATCACGTATTCACGTCGAACTGGAAGCCGCGGCACTTCGGCGAGACGGCAAATCGTCGCGGCGTTCTTCTGGGCTCTGGCGTTAGTCGAAGCGTCGAGCGGTCGAGGCGTTCCGCGAGCGAATCCACGTTACGGCGACACGGCGTTAGTTGTATGCATGCAGTTGTATTTGTATACAAAACGTTGAGCCAGCCCATGAATACTCCGGCCGCAATCACAACGCAATCACAAAACGCATGCATGCAGGCTTCTGGGCTCAGCGTAATCTGGCGCCGGGGGGGGTGGGCCCTCCCTGGCCTGGGGCCCTAGGCCGGCACCCCTCCGGCCTACCCCAGAGCTGGCCCTGATCGTAGCTAAAAGTTATCAACCGTAACAAAAAAAAAAAAGAACATGTGGGGTATATGTTGAGCAGCATGCATTGTGATGTTGGCGCCGGGATCCCTATATCGCGATGGGATCTTTCTTTCTCCCGATCGATTCGGTCGGCACGCCGTGTGGCTGGAGGTGTAAATCCGCCAAAAGCTATTTGCATTGCACTGTGCGGGGTGGTATAATATATGCTTTGCGTCGTTAACGAGTAAAATTCCGACGGTGACACCAACACATGTATCTATACTACTCTACGTACCCACAAACGCAGCCTGTTCGAAACGCAAGATCGCTGTCGACAGAAAATTTCACATGATTTTCTGTGTTCCAGACGTGTCTTACATCCGGCCAAGCTTCGAATGAAAGTACGAAACGCAGCTGTGGTATCAGAAAACAAATGAATGACCATCTTCTTTTCATGGTGAGTGGTGACGAGAGGCGATTGCCAAGTTTTTCTTGGTGGTGTGGACGAAGCGTGACGTTCGCTGGTTGGATTTCGGAAGGTAGCTAGGCCAGCAAGCTAGCTAGCTACTACATGCCACGGCCGGCGAGAAGCTCGCGTTCGCGTGGATCACAGGAACATAATTTTGCTATTCTGGATCGATCGTCGTCGAGTGGAGCTGTTGCTATTAGGTCATTAGCCCCCGTCGATCGACGGCGACGTGCCCTCGGCTTCACGTGGGTTCCGACCAGGACAATTTCAGAAGCTCTTGGAAGTCAGCGTCAAGGCATAGTGCTTTTCTCAGTGCACCATGGATCATGCGTCTCAGAGCTACAATAGTTGGAGCATGTCTGGTGGATAAAATCATGGCACATGCGGGATAGCCTGCTTATGGTCAGGCTGTCCTTTTTTTTTTTTTTTGATATGGCAGGCTGTCCAATTTGGCTAGACATGAAATATCTGGGATTCGGCGTCCTAGCTCAAGCTTGACCTGATTTTGACCTTGATCCGACTTGTCCCCGGCCTAGGCCCAACTTAACCCAAGCATAACTCAGGCCAAGCCGGGAGTCCCTATGGGCTACAGCCATGTAGAGGTGGATATCGAGCTAGCTCGATTCGGCTCAGCTTATGAAGGCTCGTTAGGGAAAAAGCTCGGCTCAGCTCGTTAAACTAACGAGCTAAAAGAGAAGCTTGGCTCGGCTCGTTAAAAAGCTCGAGCTCGACTCGTTAGGTAGATTATGCAAATTGTATCAATCCTATGGCTCGTTAGGCTCGTTATGTTTCATATTTGTTTTTCTGAATGATAACTTCTATGATTCTCTAGAGTGACAGTGAAACATATACAGTAGTAATCCTATGATTGAAATTACATCAAAAAGGAAAAAGCATCTAATGTAGTAGGTTCATAACAAAGTAAGAAAAAATTGTCAAGAAAATTCCAGTTCCAGTATGAGCAGATATGACATTTAATGGTTCTTTTCCATAGGTGAAATTAACGGAGAAAAGAGTAACGTGTAACTTTAATAATACCTCTCAGTAATTAAAGATGTGTGAAAATTGATATGCATACACACTACTACTACTGTATCATTCACAGGCAGTCGGCCGCCCCGTGTAGCACGAAAGAGTGCACGGGAGAAATTGCGGCCTCAAGGCTCCACTGAATCATCCACGGATCGAGATAAGATCGTTAGATTGGGTCTGCACTCCATCGAAACTGGCAAAATGGAATATGGGTCGCACTTGCTTCGACTTTCGCCCAATGGCGGCCATGGGGTTCACGCTCACGCACCCTGCTCTAGCTGCCCGTTCGTTCGTGCGTGGGCCACGAAGCAGCTGGTTACTTTAGGTAAACCTCGCCTTTCCATTTCGCGTGGCTCGACTGCTTGAGAGCAACTCGCAAGCTGTGCCGACGCAAAGCCGTCGTGCGTGCGTCCAAGAGGACTGGTCTCGAGCTGTGCGTTTTGTCCGCATGCTAGCGCACGACTAGCTCAGATTCCGGGGAGAACGTGCGGTACATTAAAGTAGCAATCGACAGGAGCGGAAATACTTGGAAAGGCATCGTGTAGTGAGTGGCCTCGCATGAGAAATTGAGGATGGCCCTGATCAATTCGGATTCGACTTCTGACTTCTGGCTTATTTTTCACTATTTATAAATTTCGTCTTTTTCTAAACTTTTGGTTTTTTGTTAAGTTTTTTGCCGGTTCTTTTTTTCCCGTATTTGTTTGTATTATACGTAATGGGCTAACATATTTTTTTATATTTTTAAATTTTTTTAAATTTAATTATGCTAAATAAGCCTCTGTCAGTTACAGTGCTTTTTTCAGCCAGCTACAGTGTTTTCAGCCATAAACTATGAACTTTTAAGTCGAACTGATCACAACCATATCTTGTGTGATCTGTATCAGTATGTGTTGATTGGTGGTTGGTAGAAGGGGGTTCAGATCCCCTGAATTTGCTATTGAATCCACTGGGTGGATTTACCCTAATATTGTCCATTGCTTTCTTCCCCTATGGTATAGATTAAGCCACGTCAATTAGAGGGCAATTAATTATCTCCTCTCACGAATTTGGAGGGAAACTAACTCAACTTTTAGACTATTCCCTCCAAAATCTTAGTAACAGGAGGACTACGGGTCTGATCATATCAGCTGCTGTTTTTGGCTTTTATTTAGAAAAATCAGAAGCTTATATAAACACATAGCTTCCTAAAGTGGTTTCGTCACTTCTCTCGTTCCAGTCTTTACTCAGAGGATAAGATAGGGCTTCACGAGCGCATCACGCACCCCCGCTCCTCTCTCGCTCCAGTCTCGTACACGTATATCTCTCTTATTTTCCTCACGCTCGTCCCTCCTTTTAAAAGTCACTTCTTTCAACCACTATTATTCATTTGCAGCCAAAAGTCATCCGCTGCAGTAAAAAACTATTAATCGCAATGATATGAACAGGACCTACATGCTCTTTTCTTCCTATACTTCATTCGTTTCCTCTAATTCTTCCGTCTGCTCCTGTGAACATTGTCAAACAACTTGTATTCATGTACTTTTCATAAAAAGATAAAAACACTTACGTTTTTCCCCTTACAGCATTTGTTTGAATGCAATATAAATAATGCGAAACTGTGTTGCAGATCTGGAAGAACTAAGAAGGAAAATAACCCGCATGCATTTGTCAATTTGCCTTGCGTAGAGCAGGATGGTTCAAAGTATTCATCGAATGGTGTAACATATACAGCACTTGAGAACTTGCTTACGAAGCTGATCGACCAGCCGCTGACGCCATCGCCGATGCCGGGCGCCACCACCCTGGAGGCTTTGCTGTTCTCACGACATTGACAACAAGGTCATCGCTAACGTTTGCAGTTTGCTTGAAGGAGGACTATGGGGAAGACGAAAACGCAGAGTAGAAGTGATGTGGCTTAATCAACACCCTACGAACGTAAGGAAAGGTGTGGATTCATGTAGCAAATCACGGGGATCTGCGGTCGGTGTAGAAGGTGTGAGCTGCCTTTGGTATTTGATGACTGTCTGGCTGTAACTTGGACGGTCTAGATTGAGGTGGACAATAAGATCACAATCACTGGGAATTAAGTTCTGAATTTCTAGGCCGCCTTGATTGACAGTGATGACTTCTCTATCAAATTTATCCATATTTAACCACTCAATGCCATTGTTCGTCTCAAAAAACTGAATTTTCTCCGCTCAAGTTAATTAACAAGGAGGAATAGGCCAAACAATTGAAATGCCCCTCTACTAACCTTGATCTAGTACTAAAAATTACAGTGGTGCACAACTCCTCTTATACAGTTAATCAAGCGGAAGACAGTGATGTTTCAAGCTCCACACTTGAGTCAAAATACTAGATTGTTACCGTGACATGTATGGCGGGCAGTCACAGAAAAACCAAAGCAATAAAAACAAACAAAAAACAGAGAATTATAGGTGCCTCTCCTTTTTATCCGCTGTGGCCTGGATAATTGGGCATCAATGAAGCCTCCCTACACAAAACAAAACTCCTCATCACCCACAACCACATCAAACCAAAGAAACCAAGAAAGAAGCAGAGGGGGATAAGAGCAGAGATAGAGAGAGATAAAGCCAGTTTGTAGTAGTACAAACAAAGCAAGAACAGGAGCAAAGCTTGGAGAGAGAGAGGGGGGGGGGGGGGCATGACCATCTTCCTCCATGGCCACTGCAACTAGTATATAAGAGCAGCACGCCTCTGCTTCCCATCCCGGCATCCCAGTCTCATGCTTCGATCCACGCACCCACCCAGTCCCGGCGGCGGCGGCTCGGCCCCGGCCTCCAGCTCGGAGAAGAAGATGGTCGGCGGCGCGGGCGGCGGCGGCGGGGCGCCGAGCGGGGCGAAGCTGCTGCAGATCCTGAACGTGAGGGTGGTGGGCAGCGGCGAGCGTGTGGTGGTGCTGTCGCACGGCTTCGGGACGGACCAGTCGGCGTGGAGCCGCGTGCTGCCGTACCTCACGCGCGACCACCGCGTCGTGCTCTACGACCTCGTCTGCGCCGGCAGCGTCAACCCGGACCACTTCGACTTCCGCCGCTACGACAACCTCGACGCCTACGTGGACGACCTCCTCGCCATCCTCCACGCGCTCCGCATCCCGCGCTGCGCCTTCGTCGGCCACTCCGTCTCCGCCATGATCGGCATCCTCGCTTCCATCCGCTGCCCCGAGCTCTTCGCCAAGCTCGTCCTCATCGGCGCCTCTCCCAGGTAACTACTACTCACACCGATCAAACCGAACCAAATTAGAGCGGGAGATTCAATCGACAAGTTAGTTAGCCATTCCTGTATTGCAAACTAATCGAAGCAAGAAAAAAACGATGGATCGGAGCAGGTTCTTGAACGACAGCGAGTACCACGGCGGGTTCGAGCTGGAGGAGATACAGCAGGTGTTCGACGCGATGGCGGCGAACTACTCGGCGTGGGCGAGGGGGTACGCGCCGCTGGCGGTGGGCGCGGACGTGCCGGCGGCGGTGCAGGAGTTCAGCCGGACGCTGTTCAACATGCGCCCCGACATCTCCCTCCACGTCTGCCAGACCGTGTTCAAGACCGACCTCCGCGGCGTGCTGCGCATGGTGAAGGCCCCCTGCGTCGTCGTGCAGACCACCCGCGACGTCTCCGTCCCGGCCTCCGTCGCCGCCTACCTCAGGGCCCATCTCGGCGGCCAAACCACCGTCGAGTTCCTCCAGACGGAGGGCCACCTCCCCCACCTCAGCGCCCCCAGCCTCCTCGCCCAGGTGCTCCGCCGCGCCCTCGCCCGGTATTGAAAAACAACATCGTACGTGCAGTGCAGTGCTCCCGTAAAAAATGAACAAAATTACATCTGTTACTACTAGTACGTACGATCAGAGAGTAGTATTTTACCGTCTCGATTTTACTCCTCGCAAGACTTGAATAGAAATGGCGCGACCTGCGCTGTTGCTGTGCGCGGATGCCAAGACTGTACTGTACTGTACTGTAGCACTAGTACTCAATTTTTAATTTTTTTTACTTACCTTCACGGGTTTTACCTGCTCCGTCCCTTCTTCGCTACCGTGCTCTGCGCTGATGGACGGATGCGTGGACCTGCCCTTGCCACGTGGCAAGAACAGGGCTTCGAGAGTTCGACACAGTGCACAGTTTGTTTCCTTCCCCCTAGTCCTATCCTGTCTCTGTCCATTCATAAGAGCAAGGCTGCATTAACGTTTTATTCACTACCGGTCACTGCTTTACTGCCATGAGATTTGTTGAGATCACCGTCCTGATGCTATCGTGTCGTCATTTATTTGCATAATTGCGTTTGGATAAGTGCCGGAGAAGGAAAGTGCACTGCTCGGTTGGGCTAAAAAGCTATGGCTTATAGCTAAAAGTACACTGTAGCGGCTGAAATTTCACTGTAACTAAAGCTGGTTTATTTGGTGTAATTAAATTTAAAAAAATTAAAAATAGAAAATTATGCTAGCTCATCACGGACAACGCAAATGAATATGGGAAAAAAAGAATCAGCAAAAAAATCTCAAAAAAACCAAAAGTTCAGAAAAAGATGAAATTTATGAATAGTAAAAAATAAGCCAGAAACTGAAGCTGCAATGAGTGGGGCTAGGCCCCGATTGGTTTAAGGAATGGTTAGGGTTTAATCTACCAGTTAGGTTAGAAAGAATTAATTTAATTCAGTCAAAGCATTTTAAGGTAGTGTTTCAAGCGGTTTAACGTTCCGTTCATTTCAGCTTGAGCTTCTAGCTTCCGATTTATTTTTCACTATTCATAAAATTTGTCTTTTTCTGAATTTTTGTCTTTTTTGAGCTTTTTTACCGGTTCTTTTTCCCGTATTCATTTACGTTATCTGTGATGAGCTAACATATTTTTCTATTTTAAATTTTTTTAAATTTAATTACGTCAAATAAACTACCTTCAGCTACAGTGCAATTCCAGCCATAAGTTACTATTGTTCAGCCCAACCGAGCGGGCCATAAAAGCCGTGTCTTTTAGCTTCTGCTGTAGCCTTTTGGCTGTAATTGTATGTTAGTTATTTCTAAGTAAAAAATCTTAAAAAATAAGAAAAATTTTAAAAATACCATTATATCTTTTAGGACGATGAAAAAAAGAAGGAAAACAAAAAAATTAGAAAAGCTAAAAATTTGAAATTAAGAAGCTGACGTGTTTTACGTGGCTTTTGGCTTTTTGAAAGTCATATGCTGAAGCTGTTTGGAGCCAGGCATAACTCTTTTAACCTAGTATTAATTTAACCTACTAAGTTGATAGAATAAGTTAACCTAGTATAACTAACCCTCTAAAATTTTATTTTTTTTAATGCTGACCTAGCTAACCCAACTATTCTAGCTAAATAGTAATTTAGATTAACAAAGTTTATTGCTAAACATAATTTTTAAATTAATCTAACCTAGTTAGATTAAAGTTAATTAACCCGTTATTTTAATATAACTAAAACCAAACTAGCCGACATATTGGAGCTTTATTATGTTATTATTGTGCTTTACTTTATTAATTTATATCTATCCCTAATAAATTTAAGTTATCCTTTCATAAGAGAAGAAAACATCCTCTACCAATCACTCTCTCTCCCGGTCGTCACTCCGTCCTACACTCTCTCGTGTCTATAGGGGCACCAACGAAGATGAGCAGTTCACCACCCCCTCCCCATGTAAAGGGAGGCCAAGGAGGCAACGGCGAAAGGAGGCGCTACGAGGTGACGCACTTAATATTAGATCGAGTAGGGGACAGCGACACGACAAGGCAACAAGGTTGCCGCCGGCCATCGGTGATGGAGGAGGGGGCGAGGGGAGGCAGAGGAGGGTTACGGAGCTGCGCCGATGTTAGAGAAGAGAGAAGGAGGGTGTAGGATCAAGAATAACCGACTAGAGGGGGTGAATAGGAGGTTCTAAAAATTCTTGCCTTCTAAAAGTATTTAGTACAATTTATTTCTAAGCAAGATTTCAAAACAATTTAATCCTACACAATTCTAGTATACCTAGGGTACCACAAGCATAAATTTCTATAAATATTTCTCTAGTACAAGTAAATAAGACAATCTTAACAAATATGAGCTAGAAGTATAAATGCGTAGTGTAGAGGCAAAGAAATAACCATAAGATGACTCGAGAAGTTTTCTCGTAGTGTCGAAGATTTGCCAGTCTTTACTAATCTACGTTGAGGAAAACCCAAGCAACTTGGACCAGCTCTACGAATTAAGTCTCAACTCCTCAATTCACTAGTGGTTGCTCTTACTCCAATCTAGAGATGGTGAGTACCAAACCACTCACAAACTGACGCCATGCATTTTTACAATCTTCTTGAAGAGGTCACCTCGCAATCTCCTGTCAAGGCCGTTTAGGTACCGACAAACACCAAGAATAATAAACCAAATCTTCGCTTAACGACAATCAAGTGCCAAAGGATTAATCTAAGATGAATGCACTTGATTTCAGCTCAACTACCTCAAATGAATGGAATGAGAGTAAATGAGGTGTGTAGTAAATGGTCTATTTTTAAAGATGTTGTAATGAAGTGTTTAACGCTGTTCTTGAGCAGATGGGGAGGTATTTATACCCCCATTAACCAAATATAGCCGTTGCAAGAAGATTCTTGAATTTTTCAAGGCGAGCGGTAGTACCATAGTACAAATTACGAAACTACCGCACCTGGTCTAACAATACAGTATCGGCTATATCAAAACGTCAAAACTAGGCATTAAATTTGGCGCGGTACTACCGCCGTTGTAAATGCGGTAATTTCGATCTTCGGTAGTTCCGAAACTTTAGCGCGGTACTTCCGTTTTCTTCGAGGCCAAGAGTTGGTCCTCTCTGGAAAAAAAACGTACTGCCCAATTTTTTGGAGCTTCTGGATTTCGTTAGTACCACTCAAGGGTGCAGTCACACCACTCTGCAGTAGTTCCGTCATTTAAATTGCAGTACTACCGATTTTCAGAGAAACTAAGTGTTTAAAGGGGTGCTCTCTAGAAAAAACATATCGCCAACATCACGTCGGTACTTTTGGGTTCCGGTAGTTCCACACTATCACGCCGGTCATACCGCTAAGTGATAATACCGCTAATAATACACCGGTACTACCGATTTTTCTGACGATGCATAGTTGGTTTTCAATTTTAGTTTTAAGTGCATGCATGATCCTAAATTGATCCAAATGGTACAAGAATATGCTATCAAGTTATTAACCATGATCCTTCGTAATAGTACGACATTTAACCTATAATCCAGTTTTCTATCCTTTCTACTAAGACTGGTAAAAACGAAACCATCTTGATCCTTATGTCGACCCTCAGCATACATCTCACATTCATCATGGGGACTAAACCCTTCAAACACTTGATAAACGCATTAGTCTCATATTCACATAATGTCATTAATTACCAAAACCATTTGTAGAGGTCTAGATGCTTTCAGAGGGAAAGGGAGGAAGAGCTCACCCGTGGGGAAGCTACGCCCGTGTCAGAGAAGAGAGGGAGAGCGGCAGGGAGGAGAGGGAGAGGGAGGCTATACCATCAGGAGTTTATCCAAAGGTATAGTATTCTCTAGCTGCTCGTTTTTTTATAATTATATTTTAGATCGAGTTGTGCTACAAATACTATTTTTGTGAGACAGAACCGAACATAGTCCAATCGAGCCCCTGCTCCCTTGCGGTTTAAGCTGAGAGCCGAAACAGCGCCGCGTTTTCCCAAGCTCCTCCATCGCGGAGTGCGGACCAATCGCGCACATGAGCGCCCACTCAAAGTCATGTGCAAAGCTGCCCGGTATTTTTTTTTTGTTTTTCAGTTGAGTTTTAGCTTCGCTTTTATAACAATTACTATTAATTAAATTAATAAATTATAGTTAAAAATATAAACTATAGATTAAAAGGACAAACCCAAAACGGCTTAATTAGCTTGGTCTGAAAGAACTGAAAACACACACGAAAAGGAAAGAAAGAAACGAGAGGATTCTGTTCCGTGGAGAGGGCTGAAGAAGGAGAGATTTGGGTGGAGGCAAGGAGCGATTTCATTACTATTACAAAAGAATAAGTTGATGATTGTACGTCTATTCTCCTCTAACCGCTATATTCCTTTAACTTCTCATTATTTTTCACTTTTCAATGATCAGAGTAACTCTCTTCTATAACACAATTCTTTATACATTTATTGAGTTCTATTGCAACGCACGGGTACGTAACTAGTTATGGTAAGATTCCTTTTTTTATAGGTGGGCCACCCTAGTTTTAGGTAGTGCTCATTTGGCCTTTAAAGTTTAGATTTCTGTTTTATTTTACGCTGTAGTAATTTTTCACTGTTGCTGTTGGTAACTTTTCAGCATTAGTAAATTAAAAAATAAAAAAGTTATATCATCATAGCTAATACAAAGGAATGAGAGAAAAAAAAGAAGATATAAAAACCTAAAAAACTAAAAGGCTATAAAAGATAAAATTAAAGAAGGTAGAATCTAGAAACGAGAAATAAAAGTTCAAATAAGCGAGGCCTGAGAAATTGAAGGAATCCGGAACACGATTAGGGCCTGTTTGGAACAGAGGAATTTCACAGGAATTTTGCAGGAATTTTGCAGGAAACAGTTCAATTCCCGCAGGAATCGGGAAAAATTCCCGCATTCCAAACAGAACCTAAGATGGGCCCCGGCGGGATGGAGAGGACGGAGCCGCGCAGCCCCCTCTCGATGTGGTCGCGTCTAGCCTCCACAACCATTTACCTAACAGAGCAGCGTTCAAGAGGCCAAGTTGAGGTCAATGACGAAGGGTATAATTAAATGTAGTAATCACTGCTTACATACGCGTCGTTATTTTGTCCCCCAGTTGTTGTGTGTGGCTGTGAAGCCTACACCGTGCCTGACCGTGCGCGCGGTTGAAGGAAAAATGGCGAAACCGCGCCAGCCTGGATGACCGTTACCCAGGCCACCGTGCAAGGAAGCGGCGTCGGCCGAGCCGCAACCCGCAGACGCGCGGTGCGAGCCGGCGAATTGTCGCAGGTCGCGTGGCCCAACGGACGGACGTGCCGAGGCGCCGGGGCACGGTCGGAACGGCGGGCCAGTAGGTGTTGCGCGGACGTGCTTACAAAGTCAACAGTTCTTTTGGAATTTGCCTTTTTGGTTTATGACTTTCGAATTCTAATTGTTCGTAAGAGGTGTTATAAAGAGAAAGATATTTATATATAATTTTAATCAATATAGTTAAAATTAATGCAATATATATTATAATTAACTAGTAAATTTTATCTTTAAAATATATGTTTAAAAATTATTTGTTGTGGTGTAGCGTATAAGTCATAAATGATAAAAGGACCATTGACCTAACTTGCGCGGCCCAGGCAGCGAACCGCGCGCGGCAAAGGCATGAGATGAGCGGAATCTGGGCGTATTTTGGGCGGGTGGACGGCCCGGCAAAGCTTGCACGGCCCAAGATTCTTCAGGGGACGAGTCCTCCGTGGAACTTGGAGAGATCGTGCCTCAGAGAAGATCAGAAGACACAGGGTCCAATTCAGCGAGAAATACATTCAGCAATTACAAATGTACAGGTTTATATGAACTCGTAATTTATCCTTCGTGAAATATTTTGTCGTGTCAAACTAATTCCTGAACTAGTCATTTCAAAAAGTATTCCCTCCGTTCGTAAAAGGGTGTCACTCTAGAATGCATGCATCAAAACGGATTGTTTTTTTACCAAATATATCATTTAGAATGTATGGTTTGGACATGAAAATGTTAAGAGTGAATTTGTCATAAAAATACTTTTATAATACTATATTTTTATATTTTTTTGAATACATGATAACCTTGAAAAGTAAATGTTAGAAATAATCTTGACTTCGAGTCCTAGACGTAGTAGAGTCCGTCTTTGAGTATAACTCAAGTTGAAGTTGTGTCCAACTTGAAGTCCGAACACGTATACGAGTAAGAGAAAAAGCAAGAAAGAGGGGGAGCAAATAAAATAATAGAGAAATTCAGAAATTCTCCTGTGTTCTCTCAGATTATTTGCAATGTGTGTGTTTTCTTCTGGATCAAAGTTTAACAAGTAGTATCAGAGCCTAGTCGAAAATCGAGTCGCTGAAAAAATCGTCTCATCGATTCCATTTCGCGCTCGTCCCGTGCAGTGCTCCTGAGGTATCGCACGCAGCCTCAGCGCCCTGTTTCGGCGTGTCCAACTCAGTTCCTCACTCCAACAATAAAAGTGTGCAACGAGGGGAGAAACAGTAAGCAATAATCATGACAACTCGGAGCAAGTCCAAGAGCCGCTCCAGAGTAGCCCGAGATCTTGATCTGTGCTCAAGATCATATCACGTTCTCCGGGAAGTGGTGTCACCGGTGATGAGGCATCATCTAGTATGATAGCGAAGGAGAGTTCTGCTGTCTCGCTGCATTATCCGATGCTTACGACGAGCAATTATGCAGCATGGGCAATCAAGATGAAGTTGTACATGAAGGCTCAAGGAGAGTGGGAGATCCGATCATCGAACTATGAAGACAAGAACACTTCCAGCAGTGGTGGTCAAGGCCGTAAGAAAGCATTTCTTGCTAAAATCGCTCAGCGATGATGAATCAACAATGCTCTGATGATGAATTGAGTCAGGGACGTCGAGAAGATGTGTAGCCATCCAAACTCAAGTAAGGTGTTAGGCATAAAGTTTAGTAAGTCGTAGTTAAGTCTGACTACCTCAATATTTTAGAGTCAAGTCAAGATTACGGGGAAGATTGTTTGAAATAATCTTGACTTAGAGTTCTAGACGTAGTAAGTATAACTCAAGTTGAAATTGTGTCTAACTTGATGTCCGAATATGTATACGAGTAAGAGAAAGAGCAAGAAAGAGAGAGAGCAAATAAGAGAATAGAGAAATTCAGAAATTCTCTTGTGTTCTCTCAGATTATTTGCAATATGTGTGCTTTTTTCTGTATCAAAGTTTTAACAGTAAAAAAAATGTCACTATTCAGTGAGCGGCGGGAGCAGTTCCTGGGTTCGTTGACGTACCCACGTCTTGCGTGGTTGCGCTGTCGATCGAGCTTTTTGAAAAGGCTGTGCTCCAAAATATGAGACAAAAAAATATGTCCATTTTAGCCCAGTTTTATTCCGATTAAGATATGGAGGCCGGAGAAAAATAGTAAAAGGCGCGACCCAGCGCATGGAGCCCAGCGTGTAAACCATAAACTCGTGGGCCAGTGGCGGGTCAAAGGTGCCGTGTCTTGCAACGAAACGACGCTGTCCATCTTTGTCTTACCCGCAGCCTTGCCGGTGTTTGCCTCTTAGCCGTTTAACGATAATGCAGGCCACTTTTAAGCAACTCTCTTCTTAATAGTATGGAATAGTACGACAACTTGCTAACACGTCGTTTCCAACATCGCGTCTCGGATTATATCACGTAGCATCTCCACGTTGATGTTTTTGCTGAGATCTACTGAGACGGTCGTTTTGGTTAAGTTTTTTTCGTCACATTTATGCCTTTTTTATTTTTTTTGGTTACAGTTACTAGCTTTTAAATAGTACATTTTTTCAAGACGAGATTTACAAATTGATTATAGTAAACATTGTATCGACTTCAACTATACTAACTAAAATCGTATGTGACTGTCTCTCTCTGTATTCTCTCCCATAAATAAATAGAATTCAAAAGTTATAAGCCACACTAAAAAAACCCAACTGCCGTTTTGCACATTGCCATCGCGCGTTTTATGCCGGAACGCAATGAGATTGTGCATCGTGGGCCCATGTTCAAATCTATTAAGCTCTAGATTCTCTACCTGACGTAAAATTAGTCCACCATATTATGTACCCAACGCTAAATATTCAGGACTTTAAGGAGGTATTTGGGACTGCTCCACTCCACGTTTTTCAGCTCTGCTCCACGTTTTTTAGCCAAACAGGTTCAGCTCCAGGCACTCTGTTCGAGGAAAAAAAGGTGGAGTTGTGAGAGCACCTAAAGGGGTGCTCCACAAACTTCAGATTTTTTGTGGAGCTGCTTCATGGTAGAGTTTGTGGAGCAGAGTTTGTGGAGCAGTCCCAAATACCCCCTAAGTACATTATATATACCACACGTATACTACTACTACATAAAGTGGCTTTGGAAAATGGAAAAATGAAGATGGAACGTGGCAAAATTTTCTCAGAAAGAAATATGTGAAGGATACCACTCTATCTCAGACAGCTTTCAAACCAGGGGATTCTCATTTTTGGGTTGGTTTGATGGGAGTTAAACATATCTTTGATGCATATTGCATAAAGATAGTGGGTAATGGAAAGAGGACAAGATTTTTGGAAGATATCTAGCTAGAAAAAAATCTCTCTAGCTCAGAAACATCAAATGTTCTACAACCTGTCTTTTGATAAGAATATAATTGTGGCTGAGGTGTTTAGAAGAGGATGGCAAAAATTTGACTTTTGGTAGGAGTTTGTGGGGGTGAGTCTCTGACAATGTGGGAGGATTTGCAATAATATTGTGGTGAAGTCTCTCTTGCTTAGTAAAATGATAAGAGTGAAATGGTCAATTTACAGTGAGTTCGCTGTACAAAAACTCAAAATACAGATTATTCACTTTCCCCAGAAATTTCTGTGGAAAGTAAAATTACCTCTCAAAATTAAAGTCTTCATGTGGTTGGTGCTCAAAGAGTATCGTAACCAAGGACAACTTGTTCAAAAGGGGATGGACAAAAGGAAGTAAAAAAATGCCAATTCTGTGGGATGAATGAGAGCATTGACCATTTACTTTTCACCTGTCCATTGGCACGATCCATCTGGAATGTTGTCAAGTGTGCTTCTGGAATGAATAATATTCCAATCAACACATTTCTTATGTTTGATGGTTGGTTAAACTTGTTTAAAGGTATGACCAGGAATCTGCTGACAATAGGAATTGCAGCAGTTTTTTGGTCTATTTGGAAAGCTCGCATTGCGGCCTGTTTCAATAATCGTTTCCCTATTGATCCAGCTTCTTTCATTTTCCCCCCAATTTCTCACCGGTTAAGACATTGGGCATTGATGCAGAAGGAGGTAGACGGAGGGGAACTTTCTCAGGGAGCCAGGATGTTAGAGCAAATTGCGGATGAGGTCTTCAGCGCAAGAAGGGGATGGAGGTCCACAGTGAATCGCTTACAGGATTGCCGATGCTCAATGATTAAAGCTGGAAGAAAGATGTTTTGCTCTTTGTGCTTGGATTAGTAGTCAGTTTCTTCTGCTTGTTTCGGGTCATCAGTTTATCTGATCTCCCTTGTCGTTTGTCAGCAGTAAAAGCGATCTAGGGGGCTGCTTGGGTGTTTGTCCTGCAGCTGATCCTTATCACTCTGTTTTGTTCTTTTCTAGAACCTGTAAGATGCTTGCAGCGGCGGAACAACGAATTGAACGGCAAAGTATAAACAACTAAAAAAACAAAATACACGTAACAATACCTTTAAACTTTAATATGACTATGACAACTAACGAGCATAGTACTTTATTTTTCTTGTTTGTTAAATACAAAAGAATTACATTTCTATTAACATAAATTTGGCCCTAGAGTTACCGAGAAGATTATATATATTAATAATTTCATCAGAACTGACTTATGTGCAATTTCTATTTTTATATAGGCAACTAGGGAATCTTGAAAGAAGTCATCTCCCATTTTATTTCGAAGACAGGTCGTAACGAGTTTCATAGCTGAAAATGCTCGCTCAGTGGTCGCAGTAAACCAACAAGGGTTAGCACTAAACTTAGCAATATGTCAACCAATAGATAAATAGAAGACACTAAGACCTACATGGAAATGAAATATAGGAGATAGATGAAATGACAATTGAAGAGTCATGCGTTGCATCAGTCATTTGTTGTGCGTAAGTGTTTTACGCTTTGTTGGGCTTTTTATTTATCAATTTAAGTTAATTGAGATGGCCAACCACCTACTAAATATTGCATCCTATTTGGAGGTCTGTCAATTTGTTGGCAGTGGTGGTCCTAGAAAAAATGTAAAGTATGGTGAGACTATAATACATAATAACAACATAAATACACACTTTTCAAGTCACCAATTACCCTAGTAGCATATTAAAAACAATAAAAACCTACAATACATGGTAGGATTGAGCAAAACTACTAGATATTTCTGTACCGACCTTCTTGTTTACCATTTGAACTCCATTGCAAATTCGATAGATGTTACAAAATCTATCCTTGAAAAACCATAGATGTTATAGAATTTATAGAAATGCAGCAGTTATCTGTAAGCATATCCATCATGAATACTGTGTATAAAGTGTTTGGTATTTTGGAATCATGAAACCTGTGTACAAAGTGTTTGGTATTTTGGTTGCTCAAGAAAAGAAATTATAGATAGAATGCCTTGCTTGACCAACTAATGGTACCTACATTGTCAGGGAACATAGTGGGATCAAGGAAAAGATAACTGATTAAGCAGCAAAGTCGCACCGAATTGATCTAAACTGAATTCTACAGGATTGAGTACTAGTCTTGTAGACTAGGACAAACCTGCCGCAGCCAAGAAGGTTGTCATTGAAGAAATTGGTTGTGTGGCCGCTCGCACGAGCATGTCTACACCGCCGCCGCACAAGAACTAATTAAACACAAGACATCAGAAAGGCCTTTACAATCTGTATGACTTAGGGCTCTTTAGATTTTAGATAAGCTATATGCATTTATATTCACATAAGTACATAACTTAGGTGAGGCCATTTAGGGAGGACCACGGCCCTGGTCACCCTCTTCCCTCCGCCACTGGATGCTTGGTACTCTCTCTAATAATAGAGGTCGGAAGGGATTTGTTCCCTTGTTAAAAAAAAACAGTATACTGCTCTGGTACGTATAAAAGCAATTGAACATTGTATTTTTATGCCCTTGGTAGTGATTTTGGGTTTCACCCTCTTCATGGAAGTTTCCGCATTTCAAACGGCGCCTTAGCGGCGCTTTAATTCGTGGTCCAGCCCACGTTGAGCGACTTGTCTCCTTCGCAGCCCGGCCCGCGGCTTACGCCGAAGACTCGGTGCGTTTGACCCCTCAATTTCCGGTCCATTCCCGAGAGCAAAGGACGGTGGACCTGCCATGCCACTCGGTTAATTTCTTCCCCATTGCTCCTGCTCCTCCTCCTCCTCCTCCTCCTCGCACCCGGATCCTAGAAAACTTACCAAGATCACGCACAACTTCCATGAAGTTGGTGCCTTCCCGGCATAAAACTTCCATGAAAGTATTGCCGATCGACGTAACCTCGTCGCCCCCACGTACTCACGCATTCACGCGTCAAACACGGTCCGTCCCGCTCCCACGCGGTTCTTCCAGGAAAAATGCCAGCGTGAGGATCGTACTATATAGGTAGGCGGGGTTGGTGCAGGGAAATCGAAGGGGTTGGTGGTTCTTTGAGAGGAGAGGAGAGGAGAGGAGGGGAGAGGAGAGGGTGGAGATGGAGAGTTACCTGAACGAGAACTTTGGGGGCGTCAAGGCCAAGCACTCGTCGGACGAGGCGCTGGGCCGATGGCGCAAGGTCGTCGGCGTCGTCAAGAACCCCAAGCGCCGCTTCCGCTTCACCGCCAACCTCGGCAAGCGCTCCGAGGCCGCCGCCATGAAGCGATCCAACCAGGTACGTACCGCCTCCCTCCCTGTGCCCCTCTGCTCTTCGTGTTTTCCCGTTCCGTGCAGCGTTTCTTGTTCCCACAACTGCTCGTTAATTCGACTGGATAACACTAGCAGAGAGGCTAGATTGGAACGGAAATAGGCAGACAGATACGCGATGAAATTTTCCCGTTCATATCTTGGATCGGCGTCGTGCTTGCCAATGTCAGCGTTTTCTTTCACCTTTCTTGGCATACATAGGAAGCGCAGATTGCACATGCGAAATTGTAGAACAGTAGATTGCAACACATCAAATTGTCAAGTATAAAGTCTTTATCGGGCTTTCAGGCGTTCCTTGCAATCTGTTTAGATAAAAATAACTATTGGACGATGAAAGTAACATCTGAGATGCTATAGATAAAGTACAGGTGTTGATCTGTAATTTACTAGTTGTTAACCACTTTCCTAAGAGTGAATGTGACATTTTATATCACTGTGAGTAATGCACACACGTAAAATTCAAAATACTGACTTACACCAAAAATTCAAATGGGCCAATCTTCTTCTTCTTTCCTTTATTGAAACTCTTGGATGCCTATGTCAATCAAACTTACCGTATTTGGAGTTTTCATATTTATGCGTACTTTGGCAATACTCACTAGAACGACTTATCAAATGAATGCTTCTGGCAAGTAGATACACCTGTAAAAAGCGAAGCAATAGTGCAGTGTGGAAGCCCCTACAACAATGTTCGTTAAAAAAACAGCATTTTGGAGTAATTTAGACTCAGCGGTCTTTGTGTCGTGCTTATTTTTTAAGTTGCTCCAAAAAGTAGTAGTAAAAAAACCAATTACTCTGTACGGTAAATTAGATTAAAGTTGGATAATTCTGTCGTCTAGTGATTGTTGTATCACATTTCATCTCACATATTTTAGAATACAATAATATATTCGTTTGAGATTTGATAAAAAAAAACAGTTAGCCAAACACCCAAATATCTTAAAGCAATTCAACCAAATAAGATTATCATAATCCACCGTAATACCAAATGGAGGGGGTACTCAAGAACAGCCTGTTTTTTGCCTTTTCTGACCACGGCTGCATCCTTTTAAAAAAAAAATCTTACGTGGCTTTCTGCTGCTGGAACTGTAAGTTCTTTGAGCAAGATAAGCTTAGCTCTCTTCTGAATATAAACCAACAAACTCACCCTTATAAAAGACCCAGCGAACTCAATTTTTTTACTAGTGTATCATTAGATACCACTAGTCCACTACCATTTATATGTGGAGCTTTCTGCCTTTTAAACGTATTGAAGTGCCAAGTCAGATGCTTTTTTTTTTTTTTTGCAATTTTGAGCTGTAAGCAAGCTGAAAACAATTGCTGTTTTTGAGACTTCATACCCATTTCAGGAGAAGCTGCGTGTTGCTGTGCTTGTTTCAAAGGCTGCACTTCAGTTCATTCACGGTATGATACGAGAGCATTCCAGAATTAACTATTTTCTTCTCGATCTCAATCTTACCGCCAACACATTTCCACAGGTCTTGATCCCCAGAGCGAGTACACAGTCCCTGCCGACGTCAAGGAGGCAGGCTTTGGCATCTGTGCTGAGGAGCTGAGCTCGATCGTCGAAAGCCACGACCTCAAGAAGCTAGAATCACATGGCGGCGTCGATGGCCTCACATCAAAGCTGTCCACCTCAGTGTCTGACGGCCTCCCCAAGTCCAGGAGAAAGCTGGCGACCCGGCAGGAGGTCTTCGGCGTCAACAAGTTCGCCGAGACGGAGGCCCGCAGCTTCTGGGTCTTCGTCTGGGAGGCGCTCCAGGACATGACGCTCATGATCCTCGCTGCATGCGCGTTCTTCTCGCTCGTCGTCGGCATTGCTACCGAGGGGTGGCCCAAGGGCGCGCACGACGGCCTCGGCATTGTGGCCAGCATTCTTCTGGTTGTGTTTGTCACCGCGACAAGCGACTACCGGCAGTCACTGCAGTTCAAGGACCTTGACAAGGAGAAGAAAAAGATCACAGTGCAGGTCACCCGGAGAGGGTACCGGCAGAAGCTCTCGATATATGATCTTCTCGTGGGTGACATTGTGCACCTCTCCATTGGTGATCAAGTGCCCGCTGATGGCTTGTTCATATCGGGATTCTCGTTGCTGATCAATGAATCAAGCCTGACTGGAGAGAGCGAACCGGTTGCTGTTAATGCCGAGAACCCGTTCCTTCTGTCAGGGACTAAAGTTCAGGACGGTTCTTGCAAGATGCTTGTCACGACGGTTGGCATGAGGACTCAATGGGGTAAACTGATGGCAACTCTTAGTGAAGGTGGCGATGATGAGACGCCATTACAGGTCAAGCTGAACGGTGTTGCCACCATCATTGGTAAAATAGGCCTCATCTTTGCAGTCGTCACATTTGCGGTGCTCACCGAAAGCCTGTTCCGGCGCAAGATCATGGACGGCTCGTACTTGAGTTGGACAGGAGATGATGCATTGGAGCTGCTCGAGTTCTTTGCCATTGCTGTTACTATTGTCGTCGTGGCAGTTCCCGAAGGCTTGCCACTCGCCGTGACCCTGAGCCTTGCATTTGCCATGAAGAAGATGATGAACGACAAGGCGCTCGTCCGACACCTTGCAGCCTGTGAGACCATGGGCTCAGCAACCTCCATTTGCAGCGACAAGACCGGCACGCTCACGACGAACCACATGACCGTTGTCAAGGCCTCCATCTGTGGCAAAATCAAAGAAGTGGATAATTCTCCAGAGACCAAGAGCCTGTTCTCCGAGTTGCCAGATTCTGTCATGACAGTGCTCTTGCAGTCCATATTTAACAACACTGGCGGCGACGTTGTCTTGGACAAGGATGGTAAACGAGAAATACTGGGCACACCAACTGAGACAGCAATTCTAGAGTTCGGCCTGTCGCTCGGCGGAGACTTTCAGGCGGTGCGCAAGGCGAGCACCCTCGTCAAAGTCGAGCCATTCAACTCAGCAAAGAAGAGAATGGGAGTGGTCATCCAGCTCCCAGGGGGAGCACTGCGTGCTCACTGCAAAGGTGCATCAGAGATCATATTGGCATCTTGCAGCAAGTACCTGAACGATGAAGGCAGTGTCGTCCCCCTTGATGATGCCACTGTTGATCACTTGAAGGCCACGATTGATAGCTTTGCAAACGAGGCACTTCGTACTCTGTGTCTCGCCTACATCGAAGTCGATGACGGGTTCTCAGCCAATGATCAGATTCCTGAAGATGGGTACACCTGCATTGGCATTGTGGGGATTAAAGACCCAGTGCGTCCTGGTGTGAAGGAATCAGTTGCAATCTGCAGGTCGGCAGGTATTACTGTCAGGATGGTCACAGGTGACAACATCAACACAGCAAAGGCAATTGCCCGGGAATGCGGCATTTTGACTGAAGGTGGCCTTGCCATCGAAGGCCCGGACTTCAGAACCAAGAGTGCAGAAGAACTGAATGAACTGATACCAAAAATACAGGTAAGTTCGTTGCTTTTACTGGAGTATTACCTTGCCATTCCTTTCGGGATTTCATTTGTCAATGTGCTCTGATTGCATGTATCAGGTAATGGCTAGATCTTCGCCACTTGACAAACACACCTTAGTGAAGCATCTTCGGACTACGTTTGATGAAGTTGTAGCGGTGACTGGCGATGGGACGAATGATGCACCTGCACTTCATGAGGCTGATATCGGACTTGCAATGGGCATTGCTGGAACCGAGGTAATTTTGTCATGTCATTTTGATGACAAAATACGAATATTTTGTTAGATAACTCACTATGGCCGGATATCATTGCAGCATCTCCGAGAGTTGCAATTACTTGTTATCTCAAGTTCATTCATTATTTTCTCTAAAAGACTTTCATTCATATTTACTCCTAATTTGACTCATTTTAACATCTGTTTGAAGGTGGCAAAAGAGAGTGCCGATGTCATTATTCTTGATGACAACTTCTCCACTATTGTCACTGTTGCTAAATGGGGTCGGTCAGTGTACATCAACATTCAGAAGTTTGTGCAGTTTCAGCTGACAGTCAATGTGGTTGCTCTCATTGTGAACTTCTCCTCAGCTTGCTTGACAGGTACATCTTACATTCTGATCCTTTCAGATTCTAGTCCGTAAAAGGATAGTATGAAGGTGAAAAGTAATGTTCTCCAAACTTTTTATTGGTTCATTTATGATGTTACCTCTACTGCTTCTGCATACTCATCTTTTCTAATTATCCTTACCGTATTTAAAATAAGCTCGATTTAGAGGTTCTTATACTAATCTAGCATAATTTAAGTTTCCTAGTTTTGCTTCATAACCTATTTTTAATTGTTATTGTACTTCTGCTTGTTAACTCAGGGAGTGCTCCTCTTACTGCTGTGCAATTGCTCTGGGTCAATATGATCATGGACACACTAGGAGCACTGGCATTGGCCACAGAACCTCCGAACAATGAACTGATGAAGAGAGCTCCAGTTGGAAGGAAAGGAAACTTCATTAGCAACATTATGTGGAGGAACATCCTGGGGCAGGCCTTCTACCAGTTCCTTGTAATTTGGTATCTGCAGACCAAAGGGAAATGGCTATTTGGAATCAAGGGTGACAATTCCGATCTAGTCTTGAACACGCTGATCTTCAACTGCTTTGTGTTCTGCCAGGTAATTTGGAAGTGCTTGCTAAATCCATTTTGATGTCTGACAAATTCTCAACGCTACATTTGAATATTTTTTCTGTTTCTTTCTCCAATGATGCCTTCTGCTTGTCAACTAGACCATGGTTTCAGCAAAAGATAATAAAAAAAACAAGAATTAAGATTACTTGCTACAAAAAACTCATTATATTCCAAGAAAATGTGGGAAAGTATTCCCGGGAATCCTTACTAACAGAACTAGAATGTGGTGCTTCCAATGTAAAAATCTGGCAAAATATGATTATCTGACAAGTTGATAAGCCATCACCAAATAAAGATAAAAGAAAAGTTTAGACCAAATTTTGTCAATGATAGTGCGCGTAAGTCCACTAAAACTTTCTTTGTTTTGCAGGTGTTCAATGAGGTGAGCTCAAGGGAGATGGAGAGGATAAATGTATTCGAAGGCATTCTAAACAACAACGTGTTCATCACCGTCCTCAGTAGCACTGTCATATTCCAGTTCATAATAGTACAGTTCCTCGGTGATTTCGCAAACACCACTCCTCTCACATTTAAGCAGTGGACCACCTGCATTTTCATCGGCTTCATAGGCATGCCTATCGCTGCTGTGGTCAAGCTGATCCCAGTCGGTTTTAAGTAGGAAGTCAGACACTGAAGTCAGGTAGGACTACAGGCTGATGATGCCAATCCATTTGTTTATGTGAATCTCTGCCCTTTTTTCTTGCATTTGTTCCATAGGATCAGCCAAAATTATGGGCTTGATTCTAACGTGTTTAATAGACTCCTGTAGCTTTTCTTTCCTGTTGTATTCCACATGTTCTTTCCTTGGAATGTTGGAAGTTCGAACTGTACATGGCTCGCTTGATAAGTTTGCACCAACCTAAAGTACTGGAGACATATGTTTGATGCCACACCTTTGACAAAAATTGTTTGGATTGACTTGTGTAAGGTTCTTTCCTTGTTGCCATTCTGATGTTTTTTTGGCCATTCTGGAAGTGTAGCAAAGTTGCCGGCAATAAAAAATAATGAACTCTGTTTGTCGGGGAAACTACAATCTTTATTCTTTTCCCGTGATTATGCTCTGATTAAGTGGTTATCACTAAAATGTGCTTTCTTTGGAGGTGAACTGTCACTTCGGCCCTGTTCAGAACACGGGAATTGAACAGTTCCCTATGAATTTCATGTAAACTTTCGAACGTTCATGTAAAATTTCTGCGTTCGAAACGATGCCTTCATATTTTGCTACATCTACTGTAAGTTGTTGAGACCGACTCACATAGCTATGTAGCACGGACACATGGCAAAACCGCCGTATCCGTGTCGGACACAGATACGACACGGACACGTCTTCGACACGTGTCGGAGACGTATCGGCCAATTTTAGAATTAATTTTAATTAGTAAAATTCTCGACACGTGTTGGACACACTAAATATATGAGTCGGATACGGCCTGGACACAGCCGGCCTAGAAATGGCCCAGGACACGGCTGGCCCATAACCACGCACGGTGTGCCCTAACCCTAACGCACGCATCGCACGCACGAGCGGCCAAGCGCGTTATTCCCATCGGCCATCGCCTGCTTGCGCTGCTCCGCTTGTCCGCATCATCCGCATCGGCCGCCCGCTCCCGCCCGCTCCCACACCTCGCCGTTGCATGTCGGCTTCCTCCCCAAGTGCCGCCGGCGGATTCGTCCCTGCGCGACGCCGGATTCGTCGCCAAGCGCCACCAGAAACATAGAAAATAATACATACATACATACATACATACATACATACATACATACATACATACATACATACATACATACATACATACATACATACATACATACATACATACATACATACATTATTTAAATTTATAGAGCCGTGTCGCCGTATCGGTATTTTTAGGAAAACGGCGAATTCCCGTGTCGGTGTCGTGTCGTGTCGACGTATTCGTGTCCGTGCTACATAGTCACATAGCTTGGTTAGGGTTATGGCATGTTTTCATGCTAATTTTTTATTTCAGTCATAGAATTTCAGCAAGGGTAGGTGTGAGCCTGAATCCTGCAGTATTTCCAATTTGCCAATAAATTGCCTTGCTAACTTCCAAGATCCAAGAGCGTCATATTTAGGGAGTATTTGAAACGGCTTCGGCTTTTTCTGACTATTAGAAGCTAGAAGCCGAATCAAATGTCTGACTTTTAGAAGCGGCCTCGGCTAGATCGAGCTCCACCACCGCCCTGACGGTGTCACCAGGAGCTCCGCCTTAGGTCACCTCCCGATGCGCCACCCCCACCTCTGCCTCCGCATCGACCCCCGCCTCCTCCCGCCGCTGCCCCTTCTCCCATGGCCAGGGGAGCTAGAGGCGGTTGATTCCAATGATGGCGACCTCCCTTCAGTGGCACGGGCTGAGCGGAGACAAGGGGATGGCAACGAAGAAAGAAGGGGGCGTGGGCATGGGGAAGGGGAGGTCCAGTGTCGACTTCAACTGCCATCCATCGACGTCGAGGCAAGAAGGCCACCAACTGAAAAACCCTAGCTCAGGGCTAAGGAGAAGTCAAGGGAGGGGAGGGGAGTGAAGAATCTAAACCCCACTCTTATGAGTTAATGATATATTTTGATAATTAATAATAACATATTATGAGACTAATATTTTCATGAGTTGGATGAATAGGTAATAATAAAGACTTTCGATGACATTATGAGTTGTTCTTCATGAAATCAAGGTTCAAGATGAAGAATGACATCATCTGTTGATGAGAATCAAGTCAAGATCCCGAAGAGAAAATAATCATGAGTTAATCATCAAGTCAAAAGAAGATCTATCATATGTTGATGGAGAGAAAGTGGAGGAAGCATTATGGGTTGATGCACATTAAGATAAGAACCTAGACTTGAAGTGAGGATGTTTATCATCAATTTTTGAGAGAATATGCAACACAAAGGTATAGTTAGCATAGATTAAGGATGTGTTTATAGTCTTTTACCGATTTTAGTATTTGGTTGAAAAACTAGATTGCTAGTGTATGTTATCGTACTATTAAGAGAGATCTTATCTAGTAGCTTGAGCCTAATAATATATTGATATCTCAATCTCACTTGCTTTAACTTTCCTTGGCATAATGCTTAGATCTGTGAATGACTGAATGTGTTTTGCAAATAGCTGTAACTCATGCACAAGCCTTGTGACATGTGCTTAGATTTGCAAATGGTTAAAATCCATACACCTACTCCATGTGGTATGATGCTTAGATTTATTAATGTGTTTTACAAATAGTTGAAACTCATGCACAGTCCTTATAGCATGTGACTTAAGTTTGCAAATGTATTTTGCAAATGAATTGACTCCGTATACCCAATTCTTATGTCATGATTCTAAAATGTGCAAATATGTTTTACAACTTATTATAAATCATGCCTTGATACTTGTGTGTATGGTACTATAATTTATGAATGTGTTTTGCAAATTTGTTGAAGTATATACACGCTTATCTCTGATAAAAAATGCAATGTGATATGACCGCACCCTGTGAGGGTAGTTTGACCATGGCAGTACAATGGACTCTATGTGAGCGGTCGTATGGGCCTGCGGTATGACCGCTTTGTGCGTGGCGGTATGACCGACCGTGTGTCAACCGGTTGCTTCGGTCTAACTGGCCATTAGTTGACAATCAGACTGGGTCATGACGAGTGGTACGACTGGCTTCACACTAGCGGTCGAACTGGACTTGCGGTACTACCAGGCATTTGTTGTTAGTAGTTATTTTCCAGATAGCTCCATTTTTTGGTTGTAGTTGGTGCAGCCAGACCAGCCTATGTTGCGGTCTGATCGGTGTTTGTTCCAACTGGCCCCTGTGAGGGCGGTTAGACTGGCTGAGTCATGTAATGGCTAGTTTTCTAGCCGTTGTGAGAAGAATGGTAGCATTGGCCATTTGCCTACAGTAGTGCCGCATTTCCTGGTTTTTGCTCCCAACAGCTAGTTTCTTAGTGTGGTGGTATAAATACCCCTTTATGGCCAGTTGGGGACATGTTGTTGATGCCCTGTTGAGGCAATGCCTACAAGGCAAGCGGTGATGTCTCGCGGTGAAGTCATGGCTGCTCTGTCGAGGCCATGCCTTTGAGATGGCCAACGGAGTATCGCTTTGCTTGCCACATACATGTGCATATGCTCTCGAGGTCATGTCTATATGCCCTTGGCACTGACCCAACATTGTGTAAAGTCTGCCTTGTAACTGCCTTTTATAATGGTCAAGTAATGTAACATCCTAAAAATTTAAAATTTGAAAATATGAAGTTTTTGAAATATTTTACAATATATTTGGATTTTATGGTGTTTTCCTGAATTTGGTGGAGGTTTCAAAATTTAAGAACTCATAAAAGACAAAGGCGGATATTAGTAATGCCATAAAAGGAAATGTGCAAATAATGAAAACTCAAGATTATAAATTCGAATCTGGAAAGATGATCCATAAAAGAAAGGGAGACACTTGAATTAAAACATAAAGTCTCATTTTGAAAATAATGGCATAAATAGCAATAAAGGCGGTTGAACCGAGTACAAACACATATACATACATATATATGTGTATATACAAATTGTGCAATAGGAAATAAAAATGTGCAAAATTAAATAGGCCAGCAAAATAACAATATATATATAATATGTATATATATATATACATCCATGGCACACATAAATAAAAAGAAAAAAATGCAGCCGCCAGGCCACCACCCCCGGCCCGGCCCAGCTCCACCTCTCCTCCCGCTTTCTCCTTCTCTGGCCGATGGACCCTCTCTCTCTCCCCTGTGCGCGCGTGCCCGCTTCCTCTCTTCTTCTCCGCGTGCGCCAGACCGCGCCGCTTCGCTCTGCTACTCCGCAGCTCTCTTCCGCCTCGTGGCAAGCATGCGCCCGCACCGCCCACCGTTTCCCCGATCGCCGCCTGCCACCCGCTGTGCCACGCCGACCCGTCCCCTCGCCCTGTCCCGCGTGCGTCTGCGCCGACCCGCTCCCGTGCCCGGACTCCCTCCTCCTCTCCGCTTGGTCAAAACCCGCGCAACACGATCCCGCGGCCAGCGCACGCCAGTGGAATCGAGTAGTCATGCCCTCGAATCCTGCTGCCTGCCTCCGCACGCTAGCCGGGATTCCCGCTGCAGCCCCCGCTCACCGACATGACCACCCGAGCAAGCTCTCGAGGGCAGCTCTCCTCGCGCCCCTATAAGAACCCCTGAGCATCCCCATGAGCTCCCCACTCCGCCCTCTCGCTACTGTAGAAACCAATCGAGCCGAAGCCCAATAAATCGCCGCCGCACCCCTCTTCTTCCGCAGCTCCGGCCGTAGGCCTCCCCGCCGATTGACACCACTAGACTCCAATTCCCTCCACCTACACCACCTCCGGAGCGTCGCCGACCCAAGTCCGGCCTTTCCCGGACCTCTCGAAGGCCCTACACCGCCGGCGCCGACAACTCCTCCCGGACCGCCGCCACCGCACGCCGCCGGCCCGCTCTGGAGCTTCTTGGTCCTCGTTGACAACACCGTCGGCATCCCCTCAGCCTCGGCGTTCCATTCTGCCCAACGCCTGCTCCTCTCCGGCCACCTCTCACCGGCGACGCCGCCGACTCCCGACCGCTGCCCGGGCCCCCCTGCTTCCAAACGCTACTGCCTCAACATATCAAGCCTCCTCTACTGAGTCGCGAAACACCGTAAGCTCATTGGGCTAGCCGAGCGCATGCCTTTAAGTACTTTGCCCCAGGTTCCTAGTTCGATCTCCACCGGCCACAATTTTTCATTGCATTTTTATTTTGCCCATTTTATCCCTTTTTAATTAAAGGAGAATTTGATGAAAAATTTAAAAGTAATACATAAATGATACAAAAAGTTATTAGGATATAGATGGACTTACTTAATGATCAATTAGGGATTAATAATTATATGTGCCATTAGTATTCATTTTGAATCTAATTAGTAATTAAAGGGAATAGCTTGGTTAAAGGATTGAATCTAACAAAGATATCCTTAATTATAAATAGAATATATGCATTACCATTTAACAAGCTATCATTAAATAAATCTCCGTACTGGGTTTAATTAAAGTAGCAATACTAAAATATGACCCTATATGATAAACCTTGCCTAGGTAAATAGATATAATTTGGGAATAACGCTAAGCCTAATAAAAAGTAAGGTGTATTATTAATATTTGTTTTGCACCCTAAGAGCTAAATACAAACATTACAAAAGGTAGCTATTAGTAAACACCTAAAGATCTCGGAGTCGTAGCTAGGAATACCTAAGTTATTAATAACAGAATATCAAAAGGGCACTGCGTTTAAGTGTAGGGCGAAAAGGAAATGGTGTTGCAATGTAGTTTTGCAAGTGATGATTGAACTCTTAGAGTATCATCTATTAAAAAAAACCACGTCAAAGTATAACCTCGTACGTCTAATGAAATAAACCTATGGGTCATTAATTGTTAAAAATAATCTCGTTAACCTACATCTTAGTAACTAGTTAATATTAAGCCCATATAAAAGAATACGTCTCCCATTTGCTAAAAGTGTATACGAAATGACAATGCTGCCAGTGATTAAATCATAATGTAGATTTAGTAAGTAACAATGTTGAGCATGACTAGGTGTAGCCAGCGAAGGCCCATACCAATGGATCCTAATTCGAATTAAACTTAAGCTAGCGATAAATGAAGATATATAAATATGATAATGGGATTATTAAAGATTTATAGAATAAGCACAGATCTCATCCATCAGTCCAGTTTGCCTTTACCATAACCTAAGTTACAAGGAATACATACCCAGCCAGACTCGCACTTCGATACATAGGTCTAACCTAACTCATGGAACTTCATTGATAAATACAAAAATAATAAAAGAGGTGATCAATAGAAAGATCGAACCATTATATCCTCCCACCGACCCTGTCTCAAATCACCCGAATCACCCATTAGCTCATAATGAACCTAAAATGAGTTTGCTTGGATTTATTTGGATCTTTGGAGTTATTTGCCTTTTGTTTGTATTCTGTGATTTAGCACGTAATTAGTTATGGGAATCTTGAAGAATCAAAGGATCAGGCGTGATCAAGAGCGAATCGAAGATAAAGACCAGAAGCCCAAGAGAAAGCATTGAGTGAACTCAAGATCGCGGTAAACCGCGCCAGGCGAGTCAACACTTTGATCATATTGAACCCAGCATTTCAAAGCTATTTCCTTTTAAATTATCAACCTGCATGCTACTATTTCATGAAATATGTTATGTTGATTTCAGCAAGTTAGTTAAATCCTGTTGTTGCTATTGTGTATATTATTCTCCTTGCCAAACTTGGAAATGTGAACCTTGTCGCCATAGTAATAATTAACTTATGATTTCACAAATCAGGTCCCTATGACATGCTTAGGAATGCTAAATTCTTGGGGTGACACTAATGCCCCAAGGTATACCCTTCAAAATATTATGATGGGCAACTTATGGTGCGATGCCATAAAGTTAGTTGGTGTGATGCCAGCGCGTATGGTGCGATGTCATACGCCGCCCTTGGTGCGATGCCAAGAGGTAACTTATGGTGCGATGTCATACGCCGCCCTTGGTGCGATGCCAAGAGGTAACTTATGGTGCGATGCCATAAGGATTGTTGGTGTGATGCCAACAATAAGCATATGGTGCGATGTCATATGCCGCCCTTGGTGCGATGCCAAGAGGCAACTTATGGTGCGATGCCATAAGGTTAGTTGGTGCGATGCCAACAATAAGCATATGGTGCGATGTCATATGCCGCCCTTGGTGCGATGCCAAGAGGTAACTTATAGTGCGATGCCATAAGGTTAGTTGGTGAGATGCCAACATTTTTACATGGAATATTTCAACTAATGGTTTAAAAATGTGATTGCAAACCTGCTAGGTCATAGGAAATTTTAAGTAATTGTATTCAAAAGCACTCTTTGGCAAATAAAATAGCCCTATGCCTTTTTATTGACAAGCCATGCATATTATATATTTGCATTCTGTGTGTTGGCTTGCGGAGCACGGGGTTGGAGTGCTCACACTCGCTTTTGCGACAGAATTCCGGATAAGGAATTAAATCACCTCGCTTCAGCAATACTTTTGGATCATGATGGCGAAGAAGATGAAGATGTCAAGAACTAGGTCACGAACCTCCAGTTGGCTGCCTGTGGGCATGTCCTGAAGGTCCCACCTATGTGCTTCGTTCTTCCGCTGCTGCAGTTTATTGATTTCGGCCTAATCGGCCCATGAGTAAGTCTAATTTTATATTACGCTTCCGCATGATATGTACTTTTGATATTCAGAACTGTAATCTGTGAGCACTATCTACTGATCCAGGGAATAGTGCAGTAAAATCACAGTGGATTTGGATTGAAAAATCCGGGTCCGACAACTAACATCCCCTCTTCAGCCACATTGGTGTGATTGCCCGAGCCAACAACACCCCCACGATGGCATAAAGAGGTGAGCATGACCCGAGGAGGGTGCTAACGCCCACGAAGGTAGGGAGGCCGGACTACTGTTTCCTTACCTTAAAGAACAACGCTTACTAAGGCTAAGCGACGTGGTATGAGGAGGGTGCTAACGCCCATGGAGGCAGGGAGGCTAGAACATTGTTTCCCTACCTTAAAAAACAATGCCCACTGAGGGCAAGAGGCACGGCCTAAGGAGGGCGCTAACGCCTATGGAGGCAGGAAGGCTAGACCGTCATTTTCCTACCTTAACAAATAGCCACTGAGGGAAAGCGACGTCACGCCCACAGAGGGCAATGGCCAGTGAAGCAGGTGGAGTCCTTATTGAGGACATCACTAAAGTGGCGGATTCCCTAGTGGGACGTGCGCGGAAGCGTGATATACGTAGTCTATGGAGGCAATCTCTCTCTGACAAAGGGGTAGGCTGTGCGAAGGCCTTACCCTTGATGCATGCTTCACGCTCGCTGAGGCTGGAGACAACGAAGCAGGTGTAGTCCTCACCGAAGACATTGCAAAAGTGGTGGACTCCCTAGCTAGACACGCGCCATAGCATGATATGCAGAACTGTGATACACACAGTGGAGGAATTCTTTATAGTCTGTGGAGTATGCAGGGGCTCAAGGCCTCAGGTGTTTTTTTATACTCCCACAAGAGTTGTCTATACTCTATCAAGTACGTCGAGGCTCGAGGCCAGGCATGGTTTTTTCATACCCCCGCAAGAGTTGGTTTATACTCTGAGTACGATGGTGCTCAAGGCTGTCGCGTGGTTTTTTATACTCCCGCAAGAATTGTTTATACTCCGTCGAGTACACTGGGCTCGAGGCCACTGTGTAGCTTTTTATACTTCCGCGGGAGTTGTTTTGTATTCTAAGGAGTACGCCGGTGCTCGAGGCCACCGCGCAGTTTTTTATACTCCTGCAAGAGTTGTTTATACTTTGTCAAGTATGCCGGGGTTTTATATATATGAATGGGGCACAATGTGAATTGTCTATCCTGCCCCTCAATAATTATAAAGGGTGAGGGTATATCATTATATTTCTTTATACATATAACACTATGTTGTTGGGCTTACTCTAAATCTCACTAGCCAATCCCAACGACCTGAGGGGTTGGGTGCCCCCACAATAGGTAATGTTCTATGATGATAAAAACTTTGGGTGACATCATAAGTTGATCATCATTAAGTCAAGGTTTGAGATGAGGAATGTCATGATGTGTTGATGAGCATCAAGTCAAGATCTTGAAGAGAAGATGATCATGAGTCAATCATCAAGTTGAGAGAAAACACATCATATGTTGATAGAAGGCAAGTGGAGAATGCATCATGGGTTGGTACACATCAAGACAAGAAACTGGACTTGAAGTTGGGATGTTCATCAGCAAGCTTCAAGAAGATACGCAAGGCAAAAGTCTAGCTAGCATAGGCTAAAGATGTATTCCTACTCTTTTACCGGTCTTGGTGTTTAGTTGAAAGATAGGATTGTTAGTATAGGTTATTGTACTATTAAGAAGAGTCTTGTCTAGTAACTTAAATCTCATCATGCGTTGATAGCTCAATCTCGCCTACTCTAACTCTTCTTAGCATGATGCTTAGATTTTTGAATATGTTTTACAAATAGTTATAGCTTATACATAATTCTTGTGACATGTGACTTAGATTTGTAAATAGTTTAAGTCCATACACCTACTCCTTCTGGCATGATACTTAGATTTACTAATGTGTTTTACAAATAATTAAAACTCATGCACAATTCTTGTAGTACGTGACTTAAGTTTGCAAATGTGTTTTGTAAACGAGTTGAGTCCATATATACAATCCTTGTGTTATGATCCTAAAGTGTGCAAATGTATTTTGTAACTTCTTATGAATCATGTCTTGATCCTTGTATGTATAGGACTATAATTTATGAATATAATTTGTAAATTTATTAAATTATATACATTCTCATCTCTGCTGAAAAAGCAATGTGGTATGATCACACCCTGTGAGTGCGGTCTAACAGGGGAAGTACAATCGGCTCTGTGTGAGTGGTCGAACTGGCTGCGGTATGACCACTTTGTGTGTGGCGGCATGACAGGACCAGTTTGACCGGCTTTGTGTCAGCAGTCTGACTGGCCATTAGTTGGCGGTCTTACTGGGTCATGGCAAGCGGTACGATCGGCTTCACACGAGCAGTCAAACTGGACTTGCGGTACTACTGGACAATTATTGACAGTTATTATTTTCCAGAGAGCTCCATTTTTTGTTACAGTTGGTGCATTCAGACCGGCCGGTGTGGCGATTTCATCGGCGTGGGGTCCAACTAGCCCATGTGAGGGTGGTCAGACCATCCAAGTCTTGTAACAGCTAGTTTTCTAGCCGTTACGAGAAGAGCGTTAGTACCGGCCATTTGCCTGCGATAGTACCATATTTTCTAGTTTTTGCTCTCAACGGATAGTTTCTTGGTGTGAGGTATTCTTGGTATGAGGTATAAATACCCTCTTGTGACATGTTGGGAACATGTTGTTGATGCCCTATTCTACATTTTTGAGCTAGTGTGAGCTTATGCACTTAATTATACATGTGTTGCACCTTGTAAGTAAGAAGAGAAATATCTAATTACATATATTGCATTTAGAGGTGGACTCAGTATCCACATTGAGTTTGTGCATTCGTTGCATATGGTGAGAGTTAAGTAAGGAGTTTGACTTGTTACTCTTAGAGTTTGCCGACTTCTAAACGGCATTAAAAACATCGTGCTCAGTGATCTTCTCAAAAAAGTTTGTGAAAAGACCTGACATATTGTGAAGGTTGGAGCTCATCTACCCTAAGGGGAAGAACTTCCACTAGTGAAATTGAGGTGATTGTTTTAATTCGTGGAGCTGGTCCAATTCGTTTGGATTTACCTCAACGTGGACTAAGAGAGACCGACAAATCTCCGAACACCACGGTAAAAAGAAATTGTATCAATTATGGTTTGTTTTCTTGTACTCAATTTACATTTCTAAAATTGGATTTCTTGTTTATCACATTCGGATTGCAATCTTGACATAAAATTAGAGTGCTGGTGCACTTAATTGAATCTAATTGTTTTAGGCCTTAAATTTGCAAAAAATAATTTAATTTACGCTTCTACATATAAACTCGATTTTAACTAAGAGTGGTTTTAAAAGTGCCTATTCATCTCGCTCTAGTTGGTCTTCTTCAGCCAAATCAAACACCTTCCAGCCTTCTACTTTTGATCGCCACTGTTCCAAAGCAAAAAAAAAACTAAAATCGTTTCAAACGCCTCTCCGTTGTTGCAATCGCCAGCATTATGTACTAGTGCATAGGCCTGGCAGTTACCTTGTTTTGGCATCCCACGCTTATCTTCACACAACAAAGTGACGCACAAGCGGCTTGCTTCCATCACTACTGTCACCACTCACTCACCGGTGCCGATACATGTTTTTTGACCAGTCAAGGCAGTGACTAAACATGTCACTAGACTACACTACAATTTGTAGTATACTTCCTGGTTTGCGAGAAGCAACCATTGGGAATAAAATTCCAACAGCGTCAGCCAGTAGCCCTATTTTTTACCTGCTGCCAGGCACGAGACAGCCCAACAAGACAGACAGTACACCAAAATTTTTACCAGGTCATGTCTCTCTCTCTCTCTCTCATCTTGTGCCTTGCTTTTGACTGCAGGGTAAAGAAATGCAGTGCAAGGCCATCCACAGCCACCTGACCATGCATGGGATGACGGGGAGATGTTCCTATGGTCGAGATACGCACAGAGAGCTTTTGTGCTTTAAACATTTCACATGAAATCTTCTACTCTTCTTGAGAGAGAGGGGGGGGGGGGGGGGGTGCGAACAGAAACAGATCCACCCACATGCTGCCCCAGATCAGAATGCCTCGTAAAAGAAGCTCAGCAGCTGGTGATAGGAAGCTGAAGAGGACCTCTCTTAGCCTATTTCACCTGTCCTACCTTGTCAAGTAATTTTGCATTGCATGATACAGAGTACAGTAAGTTCCCGTTACAACAGCGATAGTTGCGATAGTTTCTAGCTTTTAAAAATTAAAAACTATTTAGAATACGTTGGCTTCTTGACATAATTTTTTTTCTTTTTCGCTCTTTTTTTTTCAGTTTTCCATTGTATCATTCTTGAGGTATAATGGTATTTTTTTTATTTTTATTTATTTTTAATTAAATAAACTTATAAGAAAACTAATAGTTACTGTAATATCATTTCAGAGAAGAACCAGCGGACTTGAAAACTGGCCTAGAAGGCAGTGTTGCAGCTCTCATGCGAGAGAAACAAGCAGGGTAAGCCATCTCCAAGAAACAGCAAACCACTGTTGCAAATAGCAAAGCAGGTGATTTGATGACACGGCACAAAGGCAACATCAGAAAGGCAGCAAAGCAAGCACCATTTCTTTCATCCACAAATAACAATAAACTCCCAACTACCCCGCACAGCAATTGCACACGGACTAACAGGGCTTTAGCAAGGGCATAGGAAAAGGAGGAGAGCATCCCCTGGGTATGGAACAGTACTGTTTGCTTTCAACATCTAAACAACTTGACATGAGCCGCCCAAAATAGCATGACACAACAGAGGAACAAATAATCATATAATTACCTAGTAAAGTATCTGCCACTTATGGAGTGACAGGAAATTAAGCAAAACAAGATACTCTAGGAGGATATAGCCATATAGGCTAGCTAGTACAGAATATTCACAAGAAAATTTACTCCCCACTCCTACCGAGGCTTCTCTCTCTCTTTTCACTTCAGTGAGGACTCTCACTTTGAGCGAGAGCTCTTTTCAGCTTTTAGCCCTTTTCCTCTCTTTTTACTCCCCTCTTTATACAACCTTTTGAGCCTGGGAAAGATCTCCTCAAAAACCAAAATCTTTCCAATGCTAACTTATCGATCAGCTGTAACAATTGCACAATCAGAAGAATCGAATCTTGCCCCCAGTTGGCTACCCCTGGAAAACACTGCTGAAACAAGAGAAAATGGTCAAATTAACTAAAGATGCAGAGCTGGACTCCAACCAACATCCTGTCCAGCTCCTGCTCCTACTGGTGCTGAGGTGAATGCAACCTCTTCCTCTTATTGTCCGGAGTTGCCGCCGAGGTGGTGGCATTATTGGCGCCCATGGAGCTGTCCGAGCTCGCAACGTGGGCAACACAGACACTGGAGGAAGCCACCTCCACCTCCCTCGATTGCATGGACCTGTCCTCTTGAATCATCACACTGTAGCAGGAGTACACATGCCCCTGCCAGAGAACAACAGCGCCGCATTTACTCATCGTTGCTCTTTCCACCAACAGCATTCCCAAAGGGATCGCGACAACAGAGCGGGAGGACTTACGGTGTCTAATTGCTGCCATGATGAGCCCAAGATCACCTTGAGCTCGTCTAGGTTGGGAGATGCTGTCTCCTTGTTGCGTGCGACAAGGATTGATGCTAGAGCAATGGTCGACGGCTGGTACTCCATCGAGCTCATCACTGCAAATAGGCACAAGAAAGATTGAGTTTTTGTGATCCATTTCGATGGAACGGAGGCAGAGGAGGGATAAATGAACGATCGACCTTTGATCGAGGCGAAGATGCACTCTACGGCACACAGGATGATCGCCTTGCGCTCGTCGTTCCGGAACCTCGCCGCGAAGCAGCTCAAATAGGAGAACGGGGTCACGGTGATCATCTGCCACTTGAGCGTGCCCAGGACGAGGAGCTCCATCCGCAGGATGGAGGCGCTGTCGAAGTCATCCTTGTCCAGCCGGAACTCCGGCAGCCGCGGCGCCCGGCGCTCCTCCACCTTCGCCGCCAGCGACAGGCACGCCACCGAGAGGAGCTGCAGGGCCCACTCTTTGCCCCTCTGAACCCCACCAAAAACGGCAATGTGGAGTCAGGCATTACATCAAACACTCGACAACGCAAGACAACAACAAGAGGGCGGTGCAGGGTCATCATTACATCGACTCGCCGGTGCGCCAAGAACCGATCGAGATATGTCACCGCGACGTACGCCGTCTTCCCGCTGAACCGGAACCTCGCGTTCGCCTGCGAACACCCAAAAAAAATCCATAAAAAAGATCCGATCTTTGCAAAAACTTGAGACAGACCGAAAGGGAAAAAAGAACGCGCGAACGACCTTAACAATCCAGCCGACGCACCCGGCGCGCGCGGCCTTCATCCACTCCTCCATGTCTTCCCCCCGCGCGCTGCCGCCGCCGCCAGGGGCGGCAGCGCCCTCCTTGGACAGCATTAACGCGACGTACTCCTCGTCCCTATCCAAGAGCAGCAGATGGTCGTCTCCGGCGACAGAGATGTCGGCGCCGCTGCCGCCATCGTCAGCGTCGGCGAAGAGGTCGTTCCCGTCCTCCCGGCAGAAGAGGGTGGAGGTCGGCGTGGCGGGAGCGGAGGTGGAGGCGACATCGTCCCCCATGGCGGCGTCAAAGCCCGTGCATGCGATGCGCGGAGAAACGAGAAGAAAAATGAAAGAAAAAAAAGATCTAGTGGGAGCAAGAAGGCGGAGGAAAACGAGGCATGCGGGTGAGTTGGGCGGGCGGAACAGAAAAAGGATTCCCTCCGCCCTCCCTCCCTCCCTCCACACCCGCGCGCGGTGAAAGGGGAGGGAAAATCTGCGGTTAGAGAGAGAGAGACATAGGAGAGAGATGAGAGATGGATTGGAGAGAGAAATGGGAAGTAAGGCGTTTGCCCGAGTGGAGAGTGGAGAAGGGTTTAGTAGACGACGACGAGTGGCGTGGCGTGGCCTCTGCTGCTTTGCGCCGCTGGTGCGCTTGCGGGGAGCCGTGCTATACGTACGTGCGTACCGATGGCAACGCTCTTGCCGCACACTGTTCACGTATCTGGGCACTTTTTTTCAATTTCCGCCGTCGAGCAAGCCCTTATTTTATCGATTTTTTTTCTGAACTTGGCATAATATGATTAAATATTATTTTACATATAGTTAGAAAGTATTAGAAACGAGCTAAACCGAGCTGAACTAAAATCTAAATCAACAAAAATAATTAAAGTAATTTTGAACTGATTCAAAACGGATCCCACTGATAAGTTTTTTCGTCATCCCTATCTGGCTCCCTGCCCGCACCCAATCTGCTATCGAGCTGTGGCTGCTCGACAGCTAACGACCGAGCGGCTCGCTGCTGCCAGGCAGGGGCGGCTGACCAAGATGCCATTATATGCACACCAATTGTTGCCGTGGTTGCAGATTTGTTTGTGGTTTCCACCGAGGACCACTTGCATCTCAGTTGCGCCAAATTGCAAACACTTGTTGCTGTACAATCTCTAAGATTTGCTGAGAGCATGATTTTGACTTAAGCAAGCAAGCAATCCGCGGCTTGAAAGATCACACACAAAGAGAAGCGATCCCAGTAGTGTACTAAATATACTACATCTCCGTCGATCAGATCCTACCCAGCAAATCATCATGGTCAAATCAATTGCTAAAGAAACCGCAAAGTTCAACTGTACTGCTAGTTGCAGAGACTAGCAGTCGTGCAGTCAGTGTAATAATCTGCCGCCTGCTCAGTAATGAATTGGTCCAAGCATCAAGATCATACAGATTGGCAGATGTAGTGTACACGTGCATCCGTGACCATCTTGTCAGTAACTAGGGACCATTGGTGTGTCCTCACTATTATTTTTTGAAACAGTCCCAAAAAATAAAAATTTTGAATTTATTTAAATTTTTACCAGGATTTAAAGTTTTTGCCAAATCCTAAAATTCTAGCCAAGAATACGTTTTCCCTTTTTGAAAACCCGCCTTCCAATCTTGGAGGCACTCTCCAACTGTTACGCCATCGCTATGCTCTCCGCTGCCGCGCACGTTGACATCGTTCGCACTCGTGTGCGCCACCTCGCTTGTTCGTCGCCAACACTCGTGTCAAAAGCTGCACAGCGCTTGCGCCACCTCACGACTGCCCATACCCCACCTTAACGCCGCCGCTGACCATGTGCCGCGCCGCTTCACCATCGATCTGTGCCGTTGCAACCTCCTGCCGCCAGTTGCTCAACACGCACCGCGGTTGTAGGATCAAGGATAAACGACCAGAGGAGGGGTGAATAGGAGGTTTTAAAATTTTTCTTTTCTTCTAAATAATTCTCTACAATTTCAATTTAGCAAGAATGTGAAGCACTTAAACCTACATAATTCTAGTCAAGTAGAGTATTAACACTAGCTCTATATCAAGTAAATGATCACAATAATACAAACAAATAAGAGCTAGAAGAAAATATGAGAGAAATGTACACAACCGATGTTTTAACATGGTGTTTGGAAACTTGCCGGTTTCCCCTAATCCACGTTGAGGTTAGCCCAAATGAATTGGACCGGTTCCACGAATTAAGCCGAAACACCTCAAATCCACTAGAGGTAGCTCTTCCCCGCTCCGGGTAGGTGAGCTCCAACCTTCACATGAATACCGGGCCTTCTCACAAACTCCTTTGAGAAGATCACCGATCAACTTCCTCTCAATCGTCCAGGTGCCGGCAAAACACCAAGAGTAATAAACCAAAGCTTCACTTGATTGCAAACTAGTGCCAAAAGATCAAACTAATGAATGCTATGCACTTTTTGGCTCAACCACCTTAATTGAATGCACAAGAGAGAAAAGAGGTGTGGAGTGAACGCTTAATGCTTAAAGATGTTCAATGGAGTCTCTAACTTATGTCCTTGAGCAGTGGTACAGGTATTTATACCCCTCACCAACCAAAACTAGCCGTTTGGAATGAATTCCAGAAAAATTAGGGCGAGTGGAACTACCGCCGACCATTGGCCGGTAGTTCCGCTCCACCTCTCGCGCGGCAGAACGGCTATGTTAGAAGCTCTGTACTAGCCGTTAGAAAGTCGGCGCGGTACTACCGCCGTTATAAAATACGGTACTACCGCTTTGCAGTAGTTCCGGGAAGTCGGCGCGGTAATTCCGCTTGGGCCGGAACCAAACTTGGCGCACTCTGGAAAAAAGGTTCCGCCCTTGCCTCCGGAGCTTCCGGGCTCTGGAAGTACCGCTCTATACAGTGGAACTACCGCTTCCAGCGGTAGTTCCGGCGTTGAAATCACCGGTACTTCCGATCCCGCGAAAACTCAGGTACACCCGGAGGGTGCTATCTGGAAAAAGGCTCCACTCGGAATTCGGAGCTTCCGGGCACCGGTATTTCCGTTTTTGTCTGCGGAACTTCCGCTCTACGATAGTTCCGATATTAAAAATTGCGGTACTACCGCTCTCCAGACAGAACACAGATTTGGCTTTTAAAATGGATTTTAATGAATGCATGATCCTAGTTTGATCTCAATGTCACAATAATTTTTCTATCAAGCTACTTGCCATGATACCTCTTTATGGTACGATTTTTTGCCTATAATCCGGTCTTCCACCTTTTCTCCTAAGACTGGTAAAAGCAAAAAAAAGATCATATTCTAAGTATACCTTTGTCTTGAGCCATTTTTGACCTTCATATTGATCCTTAGCTTGCATCTTTGTCAACCACTTATGGACTTAACCTTTAAATACCCATTAAACATGTTAGTCTCATATTCACATAACTTCATTAATTACCAAAACCATTTTTAGGGGCCTAGATGCTTTCAACGGTGTCGCCGCTCACCGTGCCCACGCCAGTGAAAAGCGGCGCCTCTCCTGCGGCCAGCGCACTCGCCAACTTCGCTGCTGCAACATGTAAGCCATGTGCCCGTCCACACACCAACCAAGCTTCCGCACTGCTACTGGCGCCACCGCCTTCGCCGCCTATATAGCCAAGCACTGTGACCCCTTACTTTCCGCACCACCCCACACTCACTGCCGCCCCTTCCTTTCTCCGCTCCGATCACACCGTGCTGCAATCGCAGACGTCCAAATCGCCACCGGTAAGCTCAACATCAAATTCTTGCCTTCGTCTCCTGTAATAAAAGTTTGGTATTTATAATTAAAGCATAAACAGATTTGATGAACACTCTTCTTTAGCACACCGCAACTAATTTTCCTGTCAATTTTTTGTTGTTCTTGGTGTAAAGCCTATCATAGTGCAGTGTACATGCTGGTACATTGCGAAAAAGGTTTGTAGGCTCCCCAATGTTGCATAAAATTAACAAGATATTTAGCTCTGATCAGTGGATCACTCGACCTCCGTAATATCTGTACTCTAGACTTCAGAGTCTTGTGAAGATGTTAGTACTACCTCTGTTGTTTTTTTTATTTCACCTTTTTATGTTCTTCAAGTCAGAACATTGGCTATTATTATTTTTATATTTTTACACTAAGATATACTAATAAAATTCTAATATTATAAAAGTATTTTTAATGATAAATCTAATGATATGATTTTTGTATAGCCACTCTATATAGTTTAAATTTATTACTAGTTAGACTTTAAAAATGTTAAATTTGATGGCACAGATTTTAGGGAACCGAACGAGGGGAGTACTGCAGTAATCTATTCCTATCAATCTACTGCAGTTGATAGCTCCAATCAACAGCGGAGTTGAGGCCAGAAACGGAGTGCAGGAGCAGCATGCTTGCATGCGCCACCAAGTCAATCCCCGTCAACCGCACTCCAATGATGCAAAAATATTAATGCAACCAACCAGCAACGCCATGCAAACCTGCAAGGCTTGGTTGGTCATTGGATCTTGCGTCCTTGTACTACAACACGGCCTTAACTTGATACTTTCTCTACTTCACTCGATCGATCCGTTCTGCACGTGATGGAAGACCTCTGGTTTTCTCCTAGCTGCTCTTGCCTAAACCAGCAGTAATGGTGCATGCATCTATGGCACGTATGTCGTTGGATTGGAAGTCAACGCTCCAGATCAACCATCCCGGAGAAAACCGGAAGAAGGCATTTTTTTGCAAAAGCCTCAGTGTTTATTCTTCTCGACTTTTCAATCGATTTTTATCTTTAACCTCTACTATCCGATGCTATTTATTAGGACAGCCAGTCGTGGCCCAAAGAACAGGCCTCAATCTGAACCGTCCATCGTTCGATCACACGTACGGCTGCTAATTACTCGTGTTGATTGTGCTAGCTAGTACGATTGAATGCAATGGATGACGCACGCCCCAACCACTCCGCGCAAACTGCCAGACACATGAGTGGCTGAGGACAAAGCCTCAAGGTCCTGCATGAACTGGTGCGTTTTTTTTGTACCTTATAGCTATTATTGGTAGCTTTTAGTTTTAATGTAAATATTTATGTGAATAAATTGAATGTTGATAAATTGATAAGCCGTTTAGAAAAGATTATTCTTATAAAACTCTTCAAAATAACGGGAGAGAAATTATTTTTTATTTATTTAAGAGAAATATTCGTCGAAATGAACGCCGCAGCACTACCAGTATCGCCTTTTGGCCACCCGCCTCTTAGAGCATCTCCAACAGTATGAGCTAGTTACTAGCTCTAAGACAACTTCTCCAATAGTACTAACTTTTAGCACATAGCTCATAACATAAATAGCCTCACATGACACTCTCACATAATCTTGAAATGTGTGTATGAGACTAGCTCTTGATCAAGAGCTAGTTTTTCTCTCTCTTCTATTAAAATATGAAATAATATGCTTAGAGCTAGCTCATAAGTCACTATTGGAGATGCTCTAAATGGTAACGTGTTGTATCCGCAATAGACAGATCTCGTCGGGGCATGCGTGCATCACGGCCAAAACGAGACTAGCTAGCTGCGCCTCGAACCGTACGCGTAGCCTATGCATGCACGCATCCCTTCGATCGCTCGTACTGCCATGTGCACACTACGGTCGAGCACGCGATAGCTGGCGAGCAGCGACGAGCCATTCGGGTGAACCGTGCGAGCGATCGATCGGATTCACGAGATCACTGGGGCGCCGCGCGGCGTAGCGATGTGCGAGCGCGCGACGACGCCGATCGATCGCGTGGCCGGCCGCACGGCGCAGCTGCCCCGACCGGGGGCGGCGGCGTAGGTGGCGCGACGCGCCTCGGCCCAGGCTCCCTTGTCGCGGGCGTTGGCAGCGCGTGCGCGTGATTCCGAAGAATATTCAGAGGGTTAGACGACGACGCGTGGGTGGCTAGCTGCGTTTGTAATCGTGCGTGGTTGATCCCGATACGGCGTTTCTCGCGTACGAATGGGTATAAATAAGCGAGTAGATCGACAAGGGGGCTGCATTATGCGATATGCCGATGTCCGTTTGTGAGTTGTGACTCGACGTGCCAACAGTATCATGGCCAGCTGGGTTGCTTTGATTGGGATTTTGCTGGGAGCAGAATTCTGGCTTCGGATATATGGACGGAAAAAGTATTATAACGATTGAAAATATATTATAATAGTTGTTATTTTTCCTACGTAATTTATTTACTATTAAAAATCGATGATACATGTTTTAGAGTCATTAAAAAAAGAAAAAAATTAAAAATTCTCATAAAAAGTAAAACATGTGATCCTTAATCAAGCAGGTTGTAATTAAATTAAACTATAGCAACCGTCATGTGTTATTATTTAAAAATATTCTTTTTATTTAAACGAGATGATAATTTTTATTAAGATGATGTTAGTTAAAGTTATATTTTCCTAACGTCACCTCCCGCTACGAGATCCTCGGCCGCTCCGGGTCCGGTGCCTACGCCAACGTCTACCGTGGCCGCCGCCGCTCCGATAGCGCCACAGTCGCAAAGGAGGTCCATGACACCGTCAGCGCCCCCCGTGAGGCCGACGCCCTCCTCGCCGTTGCCATTGAGTCCTCCCGCCACGTCGTCGCGCTCCTCGACGACGTCCTCACCCTCGAGTGGCTCCCGCTAGACCTCGCCGTCGTCGTACGTGACGGGAGGCCTCCCCGCCGCCCAGCTCAAGTGCTGGATGCTGCAGGTGCTTGAAGGCATCGCCGCCTGCCACCGCGCCGGCGTCGTGCACCGCGACCTCAAGCCCGGCAACCAGCTCATATCCGAGGACGGGGGTGCTCAAGGTTGCTGACTTTGGTCAGGTTAAATTCTTTTAGCTCAAATAGGTAAAAGTGTAGCACCATAGAGAATTGATGGCATAGCCTCGTAGGAAGTATTGTAGATTTGAGGTAACTTCGATGTGTAGCATCTCTTTTCTATCAATAGCGGCATAGTGTCACTCGTATGTGGATGTTTAGGGTATGTTTGGTTCGGTCGCGGGTTATGATTTTTGGTTGAAATTTTTGAAATTTAGCTGTTTACGACAGAGATTACGGAGAGATAGATGCTCGCTTGCGATTTTGGTTAATATAGATGTTAGGCTTTTAACGTGTACTACAATTAACTTGCAGACTCCGTCTTGAAAAAATACCCCATTTGAAAGTTAGATACTGTAACAAAAACCAAAAGCCGCTAGTTTCAGTCGAAAAGAACAGGCTCTTAGTCATGGGCATAGTCTTATCTCAATTGGTCCAGGAACATTGTATTTTGGTGGATTTTTTTATGCAAAAGTCAGGTTTTTTTGGGTGTTATATGATTATATGGATAGGAGGTAGTGCTTAAAGCCTTAAACATCACAATTCAGTAGTCTGTAGGCTTCACCAGCAGTGGGTGATTATACTGACTAGCTATAATGGCCTATCAACTTTTTTTTATGACTCGCAAAACATAATACAAATTCGGAATGAAAAACAAAAGGAAATTATCTTTTTTCGCATCATGCATGTAGCTATCTTAGTCACCGTACACATGGACTAGCTACTTTTCTCCGACGTACGTATACTACCCTGTGTGTAATACTTATAACTTATAGGCTAGGCTAATTTTCTTCAACGTACAGATCGTACTCCTAATCAATATATGCACATGCACAGATGTACTGCACCCAGCCGGCCATGTACAGAGTACATACATATATACAAACATATCTCATTACTATTATAAAAGAACAAGTTGGTGGTTGTACGTCTATTCTCCTTCAACCACTTTATTCTCTTAACTTCTCACCATTTTGCATTTTTCAATCGACCAGAGCAATTCTCTTCTATAACACAATTATCTATATATTCGATGAGTTCCGTTGCAATGCACAAATACGTAACTATCGGTTTCACCGTTGCATGTGCACGGTTTCAATATATGCACATGCACAGATGTACTTGCACCCAGCCGGCCATGTACAGAGTACATACATATATACAAACATATCGGTTTCACAAGTTCACAACTTGGATGCGACGTCAGAGAGCCTCATTAGAATACATATCCTAGAATCAGATAAGAATATAGCCATTGAAAAGACGGAATAGTGGCAAGTTCAGAAAGAATACAATATATCTATTATTATTGTATAATAAAAGCTCGTGATATGTGATTAAAAGCTCTAATACAAAAAAATAGAGATTCAAGAAATTCTCATGAAAAATTTGATCATTAATTCGGTAGACCATAATTAAAGGTGAATCATATCAAGCACTAGATATTATTAGAAAAAGAATATTCTAGAAATTATATATTTATTACTAAAAATCAATGACAAACATTTTAGAGTCACTAAGAAAAAAAAGGAAAAAGCCAGAAATTCTTGCAAAAAGCAAAACATCTGGTCCACCAACCTTCTTACTAAGATGTTATTGTTTAAAGATATATCTTTTCTTAATTTAGAAGAGAAAATACTCCTTATTAAGAAACAAATCTTAAACAACCCTAAACCCTAATTTTAAACTAGATGGCCCACCAACCTTCTTTTATGACCCGCAAAACTAATAGAAAATCAAAATAAAAAATTAAAGAGAATTATCCATCTTATTTTGATAATACTACAAATGAAAACCCGGACATAGCTAAATTTTGAAATAAAAATTAGATTAAAATTAGCAGTTGGATTTATGTACGAACTATAACCTAAAAGTGAGATAAAAATAATAACAGAAATTCATAATTAAAAATAAAAGCAAAGTAGCAATGTGATTTTTATACAAACTCCAAATTAAAACCCATACATAGCTGAAAATCAGAATAAAAATTAGATGAAAATTAGTAGTTGGATTCGTATTTGAATTCTAATCTAAAACAAAAAATTGAAAATAAATAAACAATCACAGCAAAAAATAACATAATTTTGGATTAAAAATAAACATAACTAACAATTTGATTTTAATATGAATTCCAAATAAAAACATTGCATAGCTGAAATTCAGAATAAAATCAGATGAAAATTAGTAGTAGGATTTGTATCTAACCTAAAACTAAAATTTCAAATTAAATAAAAATAAATTTGACATTAAAAAAAGAGTCGATATAAAATACTATAATAAATAACCTAAATTTGAAATAAAAATTAGCACTATATTTATAAATGAATTCCAACATAAAAGTTTGAATAGATAGTCTATAAGAAGTGCAAAATATGCAAATTTAGAAGAAAAGTCAAAGAAAATTATCATTTTTTAATTCCAGACTAAGTGAAAAATAGAAATTTTGGTTTTATTTAGAATTAAAATTACTAAAAATTCTAATTAAGAGAGAGAGAGAGAAATAAGCTAACGAATTTGATTTGTACATATTATATATATATATATAAATTAGAAACCGAAGTCTATTATATAATAAAAATCATTGATAGGTAGTTCACAATAGCTGAGAAAAAGATAATTGCTAAAATTTCTCATAAAAATAAAACTATTATGACCATTTATTTGGTGGACCTCCATATGATGGAGGGATTGAGAGTGCGATCATTAACAGGTGTTTAGTCGGCTATACCGATATAAGCTATATGATGTGCGCTGACAAGCATTGCAATAATAAAAAATGATAATGATATAAATGGAAAATGATATGTAATGCTATCATTACTGTTTGCTATGCAAGTTTTTCTATCAAAAAGTACGTGGGGAAGAAAGTTTTGATCACATGTAACATGTATTGGGAATAGAGCAAGTATTTTCTCTTATAATATATAATATTAAAATATCACAAATGAAATTCTACAATAATCTATTTATCAAAAAGCAAAATCACTACAAAGTCATTTAAACATGTTTTAAGGGGGATATCCGCGCAAGTGAGTGGGCCACCTTCCTAGTTAAATTTAAAAGAATAAAAAATTATATCATTATGGAAATACAAAAGGAATAATTGGAAAAAGAAAAGGCCAAAAAGACTAAAATCCAAAAAAGATAAAATTAACGTATTCTAAAAACCAGAAATAGAAGACGTACGGAGCCTGAAGGTTTCGGCCGGATTTGAACGTCCAATATTGCTAGTTTCTGGCTTGGACAGGTGCAGCATTTCAGCCTAGCTAATCGATTGTTACGAATATATAGCATTTTGTGGCCAAGGCTATTGTTCTCTATTCTAGCTAGGGATGTAGTAGGAGGAGGAGGATCTAATGCTATGGTTCATTTCTTTTTAATTTTTAAAAACTATTTTTTGACTTTTCTATAATAACTAAAATTTAAAAAAGATGTCTTTTAAGATGTGTTATATAAATGACTGTAGTATATACTATACAATCTCATTATATTAGCCACAACTGTACGTGGTCTGTTAGTTATATAAGTAGCCTAAAAATTATAAGTAACACTCAAAAGCTGAACTAAAAGGAACATTCTCGTGCATTGCAGTGCAAATGTCAAATGTTTGTTGACGTCGTATCGTACCGTGCGTTATACTCATTAGGAGTACTTGCTTGACTTGTTGTCAGTGCGTGTCATGTAGTGCGCACTTGAAGCACATGCAGATAGAGTACAGTGTACTGTGTCCCCATGAACTGCCCAATTATACGTAGACGAGCAGGTAACGTACCTGCATGTTTAGTAACCTTTAACTGCGTGGCTTAATGGCTTGTGATTCTTGTGGTTAAGTCTTCAGATTGCGTCGATCAGTATACATCATGCCGTTACGTGACTAATATTGCTCTCTTCCTGGGCTTGAGTCTGGCCCGGCCCACTTTCATCTGGTTTTTGGTAATGGGTTGGCTGGGCTAGGATTTGTATCCAGAATTTTTTAGCAATGCAGTGCAGCGCAGATTGTATCCTTTCCGGTTAAGACCCTCGGCACAAGAAAGCCCAGAAGATCGAAAACACACTAGTACACTAATGTGGGCCAGTTCTTTTCGACTATGGCTTATGACTTTTGACTAAATTTTTTGGATTTTGGCTGTTTACGGTATAAATTACGGAGAGACAGATACTCATTTGCGATTTTGGCTGATATAGATATTGGGCTTTTAAAGTGTAGATCGTTTAACTTGTAGACACCGTCTTGAGAAAATACTCCGTTTGAAAGTTAAGTACTATAGCAAAAACCAAAAACCGACAGCTTCTAATTTAAAGAACAGGCCTGTACTATTCCTGTGCCTATGTTGACTGGACTGGGGTTAGTTGTATTTAGCGTTTGAGGAGCTGCCAATAACGATGATATAAACCTGACATCGTTTAGCTGGGCCCAGAAATGGTCCCTCGAAAGTCTCCTACACTAGGGCTGAAAAATGAGAACGCAAAAAAAGTTGGTACAAACCTGACACCGTTTCGCTGCATGTTGATTCTTGTACTTGAGCATCCAACAATATTCTCCTAAACACATCCGTTCCAAGCACAAGGCTTTTAAACGTTAAGGACCATCAGACTGTGAGACGGTGACTTGGCATCTACTCCCGATCTCGGAGCTGTTCTTTTCAACTTTTAAAAATTATTTTTGATTTTTCTATAGTAATTAGTTTTTAAACAGAGTATCTTTTAAGATAGAATCTTCTAGTTACTTATAATCGTAACCGTATTACGAGCGGAAGCATTCCGGGGCAACGAGGGCCTCCACGTCGTCCCCCGCGCGCCTCCGGCCGGCGCGTGGCGGCCAGTTTTTCGTACGGCCGGAGGAGGTAAATCCCTCCAGTTTTTTCGAAATTACGTAAAGGTCCTTTTTCCTCGCGAAAAGGTCCCTGCGCCCAGTTTTTTTCAAAAAAAATTTGGATGGCGACCCGCGGGTTTCCAAAATTACGTATAGGTCCTTATTTACTTACGTATAGGTCCTTGCAGGTCCTCGGTTTTTTTGCAAAAAAGTCCTTTTGTTTTTTCGAAATTACACACGGGTCCTCGATTTTTTTATGCAACTCCCTGCGAATTGTCGTCTCTTTTACTTCGGTCCACACGGTGGCTGGCGTGGCGTGGCGCCACGCCTACGTGGCTAGTATATATTACACCGATTTTATAAGCTCACAAGTCATAAATTGCAAGTAAAAATTAAAAAAATCCCTTCTTCGAGGCTCTGTGGACACACTGGTGTCAGAGTGTCAGGTGGGTCTCGGATCGCATGTTAAGTGCGTGGATTTCCGCGACAGCGACGTATCCAGCACGACCGATGCAGCCGCGCGCATGCATGCATGCTCGCTCGCTCGCTCGAGTTGCAGCGCACAGGCTGCCACGTTTGTGGGCGGTCAGTCTTTGCTCTCTGGGGAGTACGAGCACGAGTACAGCCCAAAGCACACCTGATCACCGACATTTCTGTACCGCGCATGTACCACTCCTTTTCGATTTGGCATGTAGCGCGTGTCGGTAGCGATAATGCAAAGATCAAGGCCTCACAGGCTAACCCACGTGGCCACGTCGGCTAATTAAGTGGGGTACCTGCTCTGTTTTACAGTCGTATTCGTAGCTATACTACTTGATAGTACGTAGTAGCGGTTTTAAATCTAGAGTAATTCAGGTCGCCGTGATTTTTTAGGATGCATACATACGAGAACGCAGAGGTATGTACCACGGACAAAATCAAAAGCGGCAATGAGGCGCGCGCGGCACCAGAAGGACGACCGTTGGCCACATCCGGCCTGGCCCATCCGAGAGAGACGTGTCGTTCTAGAAGATCAGCCCCAACGTCGCTCTAATCACTGCTACATTGGACGTCTTATCACAGACGTTTTATCTGTGCTATTATTATTATAGACGATTTTACAAATATGATTGTTTACCATCTGTGATACGCAACAATCACAGGCGGTTCGTGTTAATAATCGTCTGTGATTGTTTCATAGACGATTATAAACACGAACTATTTATGATAGTTGCAGATATCATATGTGATAGTTCACAGACATTTATTAATGTAAACCGTTTGAGATAATTACGTGTTACAGATGATTCGTGGTTGGACGTGTTCGGGATACGTCACGTTATTAATTAATACCTAGCCAGACCGGTCCCGACAGATCTGTCTTCATTACATTGTATTGAAGGAGGCGGTCGGCTTTGGGGAGTTTGGTGAAAATATTTCGCTTGTAGATCAATTTGTTCTTGGTGATTAGAAGTTAGCATTTGCTTCTAATTATATATACCTTGTAATAAAGAGAGATGATAGCTAGGTTTAGATCTAGCTTATATATTTGGTACTTTGCTCCAATTTAAGAATGGGCCACTGCTCCTAGTTTTGTTTAATATATTCTTGGTTGATACATATATTACTTCATGAATAGTATGTAACACCTTAATTTACATATGGACAATTTATTATAAGGTGAATAACAATTGTGTAAGTATGTACTATGCTATGGCTAGCTATAGTAGTATTGATAATCCAATTCGACACTAATTTATTATATGCGTAGCGTGCATGGACCAAAATTGGATGTACGTCCAAAACCATGTGAGTGAATAGTACATTAATTGCGTGTCTGCTATTAGAAGAGCGGTCAAGTAGGATATGTTGAAGAACGAGATGGAATATATGTACTGTCCATGCATTAATTGTGATAATCTGAAAATGTTTATCAACTCAGTATAGATCGAATCTCACTTGATTCGAAGGGGTTTGAAAAATGGGTATACATGTTGAACCAATCACGGTGAAGACAAGATTATACAAGAAGGTAATTATAACATCGTCGAGGGAGACAACGATATGCCAGTTGTGGACTATACTTTCGATGAGGATAGGTCGTATGATGGCAATCTAGATAAGATATTACGCGATGCAGAAGGAAACTATAGTGAGAGAGTTTGGTAAATTCGAAGGCTTGATGAAGGACCTGGAGAAACCTTATTCCCAAGCTGCAAGCCATAATACACAAGGTTGTCATCTGATCTTGAACTGCTAAAATAGAAGGCAAGTAATGGTTGGTCCGACAAGAGTTTCACGACGTTATTAGGTCTCCTAGTGAACATCCTTCCAGAGAAAAATGTATTACCGAGAACCACCTACTAAGTCAAGAAGGTTATTTGTCTATTAGGAATGGAAGTAGAAAGAATACATGCATGTCCGAATGATTATATCCTCTACCGTAAAAAATATACAAAATTACATGTTTGTCTGGTGTGCAATGCATCCCTATACAAGCGTAAGAATTACTCCGATGGTGGCGAGGGCAATGAGGTGAAGTAAGGACCTCCTGCTAAGATGTTGTGGTATCTACTTACCATTTCCCATTTAAAGCATTTATTTGTAGACCAAAAGGATGTAAGATTGTTGCGTTGGTACTCGGAGGAGCATAAGAAAGATGGAATGATAAGACACGTTACTGATTTTGTCTAGTGGAGGAACATCAATAAAATGTTTGTAGACTTCAGTGCAGAACCGAGGAATATAAGGTTTGGGTTTAGTACAGATGGAATGAATCCTTTCGGTAACACGAGCAGCCGATATAGCATCTGACCCGTGAATGTATGCATGTACAACTTTCTTCCTCGGCTGTGTATGAAGCAGAAGTACATTTTGATGTCACTACTTATCCAAGGGTTCAAGCAACCTGGGAACACTATTGATGTGTACCTAGCACTATTGGTGGAAGATCTTGTGACACTGTGGAACGAAGGGGTATATGTATGGGATGCGAACAATGAGAGAAATTTACTTTGTGCGCCATGTTGTTCTGCACCTCAATGATTTTTCTGCTCTTGGTAACCTGTCGGGGTTGAGTACGAAAGGAGTCAAAACCTGTCAACACTACTTAGATTATATCGAGAGTGTGTGGTTGAACAACTTACAAAAAATTGTGTAGACACGTCACTGTAGGTTCCTTTCAAGGTATCACCCATACCGCAAGATGAAGAAACAATTTGACAAAAAAGAGGATGACTCGGCACCAAGGCATTTTAATGGGAAAGAGGTCAACGATATGGTCAAGAATATCGATGTTATGCTTCGAAAGGGACATAAGTTCAGGATCTGTCAAAAGAACGTGTGGAAGAAGAGGTTAGTATTTTTAGATTTGCCTTACCGAGAGCACTTAGAAGTTCACAATTGCATCGATGTCATACACGTAAAGAAGAATGTATGTGATAGCCTGATTGGTCTCTTACTGAACATTCATGACAAAACAAAGGGTGGTGTCAACGCACGGCGTGACTTGGTTGCTATGAACATTAGGACCAAGTTAGTACTAATAGAGATCAATAAAGGTCAGATGTAACTTCCCCCCAACTTGCTACACTCTGTCTAAATCCAAGAGAACTAAACTATGTTAGTGCTTGCATGGTGTGAAGTTTCATCCGGTTATTCCGTTAGCACGAAGAAACTTATTTCCATACAAGATTTGAAATTAATTAGCATGAAGTCTTTGTGACTATCATGTGTTATCACATTAATGGGTATACATTTTGTACAATAGATCAGGACAGAAATAGCACAATCTAGAACTCAGGTGTCCACATGGATGCATTTCATGATGAGCAATTCAGTATCGTTGTCCCAATCTCCTACTACAGGCTTGTAGAGGAGATTTGGGAGCTCAATTACGTAATTTTCAAGATCCCTCTATTTTGGTACCATTGGGTCCAACTCTCACAGGGTGTAAAGGTCAATAAGTACGGCGTCACTACTATGGACCTCAAACGTGTTGGGTACAAACATGAACCATTCGTACTTGCGAGGCAAATTGTTAACAGTCCCGGCAAATAAGAAACACCATGTAGTTCTTCATGAAAAAAAGAAGGATTGTGGGGGTTAAGAATATCGTGGATGAGGAAAAGTACAATCAATTTGATAAGTTGCCTCCATTCGGAGACATCATCAGGCTCGAGGAAGAACCAAGCGATGAAGCAAGCTATATGCGTGTCAACCGTTGTGAAGGCCTTTATTTAAAACAAAATATCCAACTATAATGATCCTACACGGCGAACACATATTTAAAAATTACTCCAATGTTATTATTAGATACTTGGCATGTAAATAAGGAATTATTCAATTGTAATTGATTTAGTAATTAAGAAATAATTATATCTGTGATTGTATATACTTGTTTTTTAATAAGGCATGACTAGAACTTCCTGAGGCTAGCCGAAAAATAGGATTTGTTGTACTATCGCAGACGGTTCTTTTAAAAGAACCATCTATGATATAAGTATCACAGACGATTCTTTTAAAAAACCGTCTTTAATATAAGTATCACATATAGTTCCACAATAGAACCGTCTGTGATGTGCTAAATATCATAGACGGTTCTGGTATGGAATCGTTTGTGATGTTGTTTATATCACAAATGGTTCTATAATGGAATCGTTTGTGATGTGGTTTATATCATAGACAGTTATATTATAGAACTGTCTGTGATATGTATATTAGAGACGGTACCCGTTATAACACAATAATCCTATATCACACTTCGTTATAGTGCCTCTAGAGCTGAAAATACTTATGTATGTAATTCTATTTTTGTAGTGCTACCAGCAGCTATAGGGCAACATATGCGAATTCTACGTTTGCTGTCATACGGAGGAAATCATGGACAGTAAGACGAATGACCTAGAGGTGTGTCAACCTGCCAATAATTATTTCATGATTATATATATATTTCATGATTATATATACACACATATATATAAATAACTTTAACACTTCTAGCGATAGCACGTGGAATTCGACAAAAGCGTATTCGATCTTGACAAACTCACCGAAATTCGAGAAACACCCTCCCAATTGTTGATAGCGAAGGTCGTAAACAAGACTGGAGAGTTCCACCTCGGTGATGATGATTAGATGTTGAAACATCAAGTACAATTGTAATCATTCAATTATGCTTAACCAAATAATTTAATCAATTGTATTTCATTTTGTTGTTTAATTCATTTATGGGATCTGTTTAATGATCGTGTGCTATATATGTAATTTATTTGCTTGTTTTCAAAGGGCATAGCTAGCATTTCCTGAGGCTAGCCAAAAAACGTGAAATAATATAGTTATTCAAATAGCTATCGCAGACGGTTTGTAACAACAAACTGTCGTGATATATAAATACCATAGATGGTTTTTAATATTACGTATCTGTGATATATAAGATATCACAGACAGCTTTGTTTCAGAACCGCCTATGATATTTAGATGTCATATACGATCATGTTTAAGAATCGTATGTGACACCTGATATATCACAAGTGATTATTTTGAAAAACCGTCTGTGTTATAATTATCATAGACGGTTTGAGAGCTGTTTGTTATAAGCATCTATTATTACAGACAGTTAAATCTATATGGTTTATAAATCGTCTGTGATGACGATTTTGAAATGTCTATGATGACCTTTCTGTCGTTGTAGTGAATGCTATGTCCAAATTCATGGACCAACAAGCTAAACTTCTGCATAAGGAGGATCTAGACCGATCGATGATCACGGTGATTCAGCCAAACACGGTCGGGCTTTTTGCCCATGCCAAAGAATTTGTTTAGGAGAGTAGCCGTGCAGCGCCTACTTGAAGTATGTATTCCTCATTTGTCCTTGGACACCATCAGTAGCCTCACTGTAGAAACGGGATTAACCGGGGCTACGTGTGTCCTAGCAAAACAATCAACAGCGGATTTACATGCGCGACTACTTCGCTCCCGATGGCCCGGAGAGCACCAGACCACCACGTGGGGCCACCAACCATCTTAAGTACGCCGCCCCTACCGCGCGGATGCCAGCGTCTCGTTATATTTGACTTCCGCACAAGTTTTTATAATATTATAATTTTATTAGCATAGCTTACTGTAAAGCTATAAAAAATAACGTTTAAAATTATATTGAAGACCGTAAAAAATATCAAGTTTAAAAAACGAAGAGAATATTTAACCTCTCCATTTTCAATCTTGGCTGCACGATCTTACCACTACGCATGTGAAACAAATGGACTTCATTTGCATCGCGGACAGGGAGCTTCGTGCTTCCATTGTACTAGGTGTAACAAATTGATGTACTCGTCCGCTGCAACTGCCAAGTAGTGAGTAGTAGTAGTGTAGTACAGTACTGACAGATCAACCCGAGTTTCGACGGCATTTGTTCAACCACCCGCGCATGTACGAAAGGAGCAATACGTAGGAGTGTGTGGTACGTACGTAGTGGCTGCGCGGTGGAGCGGCAAGGCGAAACCAGAGCACCGCCCGCCGCAGCGGCGTAGCTGAGAGAGCAGACAGTGCGCTGCGCTCCGGGATCGGGCCGCTTTCCATGTGAGTTGAGCCAAAGCGGATGCTTGACGTGCGAATTATAGAAATCCACATGCCCATATTAATTTAAGGTGCTCTTCATTTCGGCTTATTGTTATATTATTTGACATTGTTTAAGATTTATTTATTACTGTTTAGCACCATTTAAGACTTATTTTCTAATATACCCGTTGATAGCTTATTTAACGTAATTAATTTTTTAAAAAAAATAAAAATAAAAAACATGCTAGCCCATCACAGATAGTAGAAAGGAGTACAAAAAAAAGAAAAATATCAAAAAGCTAAAAAGTTAGAAAAAGATGAAATTAAAAAGTTAGGAATTAGAAGTAAACAATTGAAGCCCAAACGACATCAACGTCTCCACCTCAAAAAACATATAGCAAAAATACCATTAGCTACAGCTTAGAAAAAAAGAGCAAAGACCATGCACGTAGGGCCAACACCGGCCAGAACAATCCCTCTCTCTCTCATCCCATGTACGTGGTGATTCATTTTTCTTCATGCATGCATGCATCCCCACCGTAACACGCTTTCGATTAAAGCTAAGCGAGCACTAAGAGCACCTCCAACAGTGACTTATGAGCTAGCTCTAAGAGCATCTCCAACAGTGACTTATGAGCTAGCTCTAAGCATATTATTTCATATTTTAATAGAAGAGAGAGAAAAGCTATCTCTTGATCAAGAGCTAGTCTCATACACACATTCCAAGATTATGTGAGAGTGTCATGTGAGGCTATTTATGTTATGAGCTATGTGCTAAAGTTAGTACTATTGGAGAAGTTATCTTAGAGCTAGTAACTAGCTCATACTGTTGGAGATGCCCTAAGCATATTATTTCATATTTTAATAGAAGAGAGAGAAAAGCTATCTCTTGATCAAGAGCTAGTCTCATACACACATTCCAAAATTATGTGAGAGTGTCATGTGAGGCTATTTATGTTATGAGCTATGTGCTAAAAGTTAGTACTATTGGAGAAGTTGTCTTAGAGCTAGTAACTAGCTCATACTGTTGGAGATGCTCTAAGAAAGCAAAGTACTTCGAGATCCCATCCCATCCCAGCTAGAGGTAGTATCATACTAGGGAAAGTTTTGTAAAGTGGAAATTAAAGGAACAGCACTAACACCACGGCAGGGCAGCATTCAACGACACATTACTTTTGATGTAGCACGAACCACCGCTGTATTTTGATCACGGTGCAGCGACTTCAAGTTCTTGCTTCAGCGACAGGGCAGATGTACGACCAACCAATGCCTTTCAAGTCCGTCGAGACGGTTCCTAGCATGCATGCATGCGACAGTACGTGCAGCGCCAGTTGCCAGCCCGATGCGGCTGCCTGAGAAATCTTACGGCAATTGACCTTTTCTTTTCCATCTCTGATTTCAGTTTTTTTGGTTTTTTTTTTTACGATATCTAGTTTTTAAACAAGCATATTTTCAAAACAAGGTTTACAAATCGATTATAGTAGATACTATAATAATTTCATCTAGATCAACTAACACGAATATCTCTTTCCATATTTTCTCCCGTAAACAATCAAAAACTAAAATTTTTAACTAAAAATTATAACGCACAGCCAAAAACAATATGCCTATGCACATATCAACATGCGCCTCCGTGGCACAGTTCACAAACAGTACACATATCGGGCTCCGGTGTCCAGCTGGTGCATGTACAGGTTGCTCTATATGCACCTCCGTGGTACAGTTCACAAACAGTGCATGTCGCGACTCCGGTGTCCAGCTAGACTGTGCATGTACATGCTGCGATTGATTTGGTCGTTCGTTTTGGTTCTGGACGCCTGTAACGCAACCTCTAACCCTGTCTTGATCACTGGCGCCTGCAGGAAAGGCCGCAAGTCCTCTCATTTAATCAGGCAGGGCGCACGTCAGTCAGGCATCAGTTGAGCCAAATACCGAGATGTTAATCAGCAAGGCCCACACAGTCATAGTCACATAGATACTAGTATACTGTTTGTACAGAATAGAAAACTCACGATGAATATTAGAGCTTGTTGGTACGCAAAGTATCGGGGTTAGTTCAGCGTTTGTTCAGTGTGAAATATTTTCTTTTCTTCCCTGTGTACCAATCCAACCGTAGATCGAGCGTTTTTTTTTCTGTGTTTATGATTACAAATGATATTTTTGTTCTTAGCGTGAATATTTATGCGAACGAATTAAATACTAATAAGTTGATAAATTATTTTAAAAAACCATACCAATAAATCATAAGATGAAAAGAACAGATCCTATTTTAACCCATTCCAATTCTCCAGAGGTGAACAAGAAATCCCCATTCCAATCAAGTTTTAGTACAATATCCAAATTTTGTGAAGGAAAAAAGGGTACGCACTAATTGGGTCTACGTTTTTTTTCTTCGTATGTGGGATCCCAAAGTAGACAGGCAAATCAAAGAAAAGAATAGAAAAAGAAAAAAAAGAATAAAAGCGAGGGGGGAAAGAGGAAAAAGGATAGAACGGAAAGCAGATTCGTGTGCCACGTGTGAGGGAGACCGATGATCTCCACACCGACGGCATATGGTACTATTCCGAAACCAAAAATGGCGGCTTCCTCTCTCCTTCCCACTCTCTTCCCCCTCTTTCTCTCTCTCTAGAAAGCAGAGACCGCAGTTGCTCAATTTTATTTTTCTTCACCTTCTGCTCGCATCCGCCAATGCCTCCCGCCATCACGCTGATCCTCGCGCTCCCGACGCTGTTGCTGTGCAGTCGTTTTTCGCCGGCCGCGTCCGGCGATGTCGGCGGCGGCGGCGCCCGGCGGGTGCTGCACCAGCCGCTCCTCCCTATTGAGTGGACTCCGCCTCCACCAGCCCCGGACTTTACTTCCGACCACAGACCTCCGGCGACGCCTGACGGACGTCCCGGTGACTTCTTCCCTCCGGCACCGCCGACGCCCGCTGGTCGTGGTGGTACGAAGTCCTCCCCCACCACCGTCGCCGCTGACGTCTCCAACACCCCGTCCGGCCCCGCTGCTGGTCGCCACGGAGGCGGTCCTGCGAAGGCGACCATAGTCGCGGCTGGGGCGGCCGCGGCTGCCGCCGTCGCGCTGCTCGGCTTCGCCTGCGCGTTCCTCATCAACGGCCGCGCCCGCCGCCGCGGCGACTCGCAGAAGCTGCTCGGCTCCGACTGCGGGCAGGCGCACCACGGCGGAGGCCCATCCGCCACTGACTTCCTCTACGTCGGCACGGTGGAGCCCACCACTCCCGCGCACCAACACCACGGGCCCACCACCGCCGATCTCTTTGGCTCCCCGTACCGCAAGCTGCGAAGCGAGCGCGCGCGGCGCGGGGTGAGCCGCGACGAGACCACCGACCACCCGAGCCCGGAGCTCCGACCGCTCCCGCCGCTGCGGCGCGCGACCACGCTGGGCTCATCCGACGAGGACGCATACTACACGCCGCAGCAGCGATCGGGGGGCTCCGGCCGCGGCGCTGGCGCCGAAGCGTGGAGCGAGGCGAGCGCGTCCAGCCCGCCCACCACCACCACGGCCTCCCGCCGCAGCCTCACTAGCCTCACCAGCGACTTCTTCCCCCCGGTCGCGGCCATCGCCGCCCCAGCCCAGCCCCCTGCGCGCTCCCGCCGCACGCCCCCGAGCACGCGCTTCTCCACCGGCTCCACCCCAGACATCAAACAGGTGATCTCACCGTCCCCGAGGCCGGTGCAACCCTCCAACCCACCTCCACCGCCACCGCCACCACCACCACCTCCCCCACCACCGACGGCAAAGTCTAACACAGCTCCAAAACCTCCTCCTCCACCACCACCGATGCCGTCAAGTAATAACCTCCCAAAGCCGGCGGAGCCGCCGTCCGGGCCGACATCGAGGCGCCGGTTGCTGAAGCCGCTGCCGCCGGAAGGCCCCCGCATTGCCATGCCGATGCCGATCACAGCAGCGACGACGGTGGATAACAACGGGAGCACGTCGATGCGGGCAGGGCACGACTCAGCCGATGGTCATTTGGGCAGCGGGGAGCCGCGGCCGAAGCTGAAGCCGCTGCACTGGGACAAGGTGCGGGCGACCTCCGACCGCGCCATGGTCTGGGACCAGCTGAAGTCAAGCTCATTCCAGTTGAGAGTTGGTTCATAAAAATTCGTGATCGCTGTAGGTTGGCTTGTGAATTTTGCGTGATGTTGAGGCGTTTCTTTCAGGTTGGATGAGGACATGATCGAGGCGTTGTTCATGAACAACTCGACGCCCGCCGCACGGCCGAGGGAGGTCGGGAGGAAAGCTGGCGTGCCGCCGTTCCGGCAGGAGGAGAGGGTGCTCGACCCAAAGAAAGCGCAGAACATTGCCATCCTGCTTCGCGCGTTGAATGTTACGCGTGAGGAGGTCTCGGATGCCCTGTTGGATGGTGAGTGTTACAGTGCAGCTTGTGCGATTGCAGTGACAATTTTGCGTTCTTGGATGAAATGGTCAGCACATTTTTCTTGCTAACAGTAAATCCTTCACCTGATTTGATGTCCATTATATTGAACCAGCTTCTACTATTCTTTAACTCAAAAAAGATGTTTTTTTTCAAATCTTAAATTGGATCAGTTATGTTTGATCGTCATTGGCCATTTAGAATGACGATGTTTTGGTAGGACGTTCTTTTCGTGACTCTTGTTTTGCTTTCAATGGGATTTTGTTTTTGGAGCTTGGTGGGCATGCCCGATCAATAGTGATAGGCACTTAAGAAGTGTTGAATTAACAAATAATTCTGGTTCTTGATAATAAGACCTCAACAGAAGTTACAAGGACTTGAAATCCTCGAAGGGGAGAAGATGGCTCGACCAAAATTTTTCTAGTAGGAAGGTTGTGAACATCCTTACGAAACAAACATCCATCAATTGTTACACTGAACTTTTTTTTCCTTTCTGCTATTATAGAGGATGGTACCACTATCTGGTAATAGCGTTGATAGTGAGGGATAAAAGTAACAGGGAAAATATCAGTATATCACTTGTCTGGACTTGTGTCTGTTTTTTAGTTCAATATGGAAACTGAAGTTGATGTGTTTGGTGAATCCCAATTTGCCTTAAGCCATTAGTGTTATCCTCATATCCCATGTTGATCATTAGGCCCCGTTTGGCACGGCTCCACTTCATAAGTGGAGCTATTTTTTTGGCTTCAGCTCCACGAACAGCTCTACCGGTCGAGCTGGAGCTGTTTTGATAGACTGTTTGGCAAAACAGCTCCACCTGTTTTATCATACATGGTTAAGAGATATCAATTGTCCAATATACCCCTGTCTATTTGGCTTGTAGTAACATCAAGAGCTGTATGTTTCTACATGATTTTTCATCCGAGTAAATTTGAATTCAAAAAAAAATTAAAATAACACAAAGTATTAGCAACCAATATTTAATGGCGGCGGCGCTCCCTTCACGGCCGAAGACGAGAAGACCGAACAGAGAAACAGGAACGGGAGAATAGAAGAGCCGGTGGCAGATCGCGTAAATTCACGAAAGTACAAGGGCAGTGGCATGCGGGCCTGCGGATGGAGCCGGGTGGAGCTACTTTTTTCAGCTCCATCTCGTACATATCTTTTGTCTCAGCATGTTTTAAGGGACTTCTTGGGTGGAGCTATTTTGTTTTACCCCGTTTGGCACAAAACGGCTCCAAACAGCTCCAGGAGCCGGTGATGGGGCTGTGCCAAACGGGGCCTAAGCTACTATCCTCGTATCAATTGATCATTCCAAACAGTTGTAAACTCTTTCTCAGAACCACCCACTGTATTTACTAAAAAACGGTCACTATACATAATCATTTTATTGTTTTTCACTGAGGCGTACTGCTGTTTTGTATATCATCTCTATACAAGAGAGTCCACTGACTATACGTTATTCGTACTGTGCTTTTGAACAGGCAATGATGAATGTTTGGGGACTGAACTTTTGGAAACGTTAGTCAAGATGGCACCTACTAAAGAGGAAGAACTCAAACTACGAGACTACAGTGGTGACTTATCGAAGCTTGGTTCTGCAGAATGCTTTCTCAAAGCCGTGCTTGACATACCTTTTGCCTTCAAAAGAGTTGATGCTATGCTATACCGAGCCAATTTTGAGACCGAGATAAATTACCTAAGGAAATCTTTTGAAACTCTAGAGGTATTCTAAATTGTTAACTCATACGTACGTACTGCATAAATCCTTCTCATCATATGGAGTATATAAACTGCTGGCCCTAGTGTGCTATAATGCTTACCCCAGTTCATTCATGTGCCCTTACTGCCGTACCATCATTGACTTTAGGATCAATCTCCATTTCCAGCTTTACATTTATAGTTAGTTCACATTTCTTCACTAATTTTCAGGCAGCTTGTGAAGATCTTAGGGGCAGTAGGTTGTTCCTTAAACTCCTTGAAGCAGTGCTGAGAACAGGGAACCGGATGAATGTTGGCACAAACCGGGGTGAGGCTAAAGCCTTCAAGCTTGATACTCTCCTAAAGCTTGCAGATGTCAAGGGAGCTGATGGTAAAACCACGCTACTGCATTTTGTTGTCCAAGAAATTATTCGATCAGAAGATGCAAAATCTGAAAAAGAAAGTGCCAAGATTACTGGCTCTAAAGATGAGCAGTTCCGTAAGCAAGGCCTTAAAGTTGTGTCCGGGCTGGGCAGTGAGCTAGGAAACGTCAAGAAAGCAGCTACCATGGACTTCGACGTTCTGCATGGCTATGTCAATAAGCTCGAAACGGGTCTTGAAAAGATCAAGTCGGTCTTGCAGCTCGAGAGGCAATGCACGCAAGGCCAAAGATTCTTTATGACAATGCAAGGCTTTCTGAAGGAAGCTGAAAAGGAGATCGAGCGAGTCAGAGGTGAGGAGAAGAGGGCTTTGGGGAGAGTTAAAGACATCACTGAGTATTTCCACGGTGACGCCGCGAAAGAGGAAGCACACCCTCTGAGGATATTCATGGTGGTGAGGGACTTCCTCTCGACATTGGATGATGTCTGCAAGGAGGTTGGTCGGATGCAGCAGGACAGAACCGTCATCGGGTCGGCGAGGTCATTCCGTATTTCAGCAACGACCTCATTGCCAGTTGTGAGCCTCTACGGTCAACGAAGGGAGAGCAACTCTGACGATGATAGTTCATCGTCATAGGACGGGAGACCAATGAACATACTGAATTTTGAAATGAACATAGCTACATGAACTTTGACAGCTTTAGCAGCTGCAGGAAATGTTACTATGACAATGACAACGAAGCACATATTTAATCTTGGAAGACCAAGGTTAGGAGAGATCAGGGTGTATACGTTTGGATTATGTGGAATTTTTTCTGTACAAAAGAAGAATAATTATAGCAAGTTCTTTCTCTTTTTGTTGGGTAATCCGCAAAACTGAGGCTTAGAAAAGAGGCTCGCTTCAGTAATATCTTGCAGTTTCCTGGAAAATGGCTACAACTTTCTTATGTAATTATGTTCGTATGGTCGTGGACAAGTAGTATAACCTGGAGATCATTTCCAGATGGTAAATTTTGGTGCCCGTAATCTGGAAATAATTTGTAACTAATTTATTTTTAAAATAGCTTGTAAGCAACATATATTTAGTCCTTGTGTACAAATTTCTCTTTCAAATTTCTTCTGCGGGCTACACCTTATTCTGGGACAAACAACAAATCTCTCTTCTTCAGATCATACCTTAGTGGATGAATGCTATATATCACAACAAAATTTCTACGTAGCACAGCCATCCTTCCAGATATCTGCTAGCAAAATAGAGGGTAAAAAAGGAACTGTCACTATGTTTGCCATCACTGTAAAGCACAGTGAAGCGAAAGGATGGGCAAGAATGACTGCCAGCAAAGCTAAAATCATAATCTGCTCCAGCCTTCTTCATCGCTGTCTCCGCCTTTTCTCTGCGCAGGTGATAATAAGTGATCACTTGAGCATGCCATCTTTGCGTAGAGATAAAGAAAGTGTTAAGGAACCGTCGCTGGCTATCGGTTCGATCGACTTCTCTGCTTTCGATCGACTCCTCTGCTTAATGTGAAACAAGATCAATAATAGATTGAAAACAAAGAGAAGTAGAGATAACTTCTGATCTTTCTTTATTGATTTTTTGATTGTATGTGTATAAAATTTGCTGGTACGACTCTCTATTTATAGTCTACCTATAAGATGCCCATCATGATTTAAAGCTTCCGGTCCAGATCCAGGTTGCCTAACAGAAAGCATGGGCCGGAATAACTATGGAGAAAGTATCCCTCTAACCATTCCTCAGGCGAACGAATGGTTCCAAGCTTCCATGAGTTCCGCTCCTGTTCATGTCTGTACATGAACTGAACTGCTACATGTGAAAAAGTTAAAAGAATGCAACTCTGCAGCAAAGAGAAGCAATGAGCAATAGGGGAAAAACGACATAAATTAATGAAGGGTTGATGGGTCCAAAGTGGCGCCATGATTACCCTTGAGTTCATAGTTCTCTTTTGAGTTGTATCAGTCAGAGTAATGGATTGGAGGGGTTTATATGATTCAATCTCATTCCTCAAAAATGTACGTTGCAGTCTCAAGTAGTCTGATTGCACAGAAGATAATAGCAAAGGATATTAACGTCTTCTACCGAAATACCGCAATAGTACCGTGCTATTACTTCTCTTAACCATTAGGTCGGAAAAATATATATTTGGATTAATCAAGGTAAAATAGCAACAATTTTAAGTGCAACCACTTTTTCTCTAGTACTAGTAAGATACCTGTATGTTCCAACGGAAACTCACAATTTGCATCAAAAATTATATCATATTTTGTTTGCTCATCCTGTCAAGAAGAATTTTATATCCTTGAGTTCCTTTTATATATTTTTTAAGATATTAGCATACCTATCATGTCTGGTGACCAAGAGCAGCAAGATATCGGCCCAACCTCCTGCGCCTACACAACCTCCTTGCACAGCATCACCTTAGCGCACTGCACTAAGCACCAAAACAATGCAGCTCCCGCCCTTGCAACTACCTCTCTCTCCACCGTCTCTCCTACTATTTGCTCTATCATCCCCGAGGCCACCTCCCTCCATTGTCACCGTAGCCGCCTCCCTCATTCGTCTGGATTTGGTGGCCAACGAGCGTCCTTCCTCCGGATCTAGCGACGAGACATGGGAGGACGAGGTGCACCAGTAGCATGGCGGCGCCTCCCTCCATTGTCTCCCCCGCCATTCGCTTTGTTGTCCCTAGGGCCATCTCCCTCCTTTGTCTAGATCTGGTGGTTAGTGGGTGTCCTCTATCCAACATTGGTTGTCCATGTCCTCGATCAGGTGAGTGAGCGAGCCGATGAGGTGACGAGACATGGGAGGACAGGGTGCAGCAAAAGCATGACGACGCCTCCCTCCGTCATCTCCTTCGCCGTTCGCTCATTCGTCCCCACAACCACCTCCCTCCTCTGCCTAGATCTGGCGGCCGGCAAGCGCCCTCCATCTAGATCTAGTCGCTAGTGTCCTCGATCTGACAAGCGGGAGAGCTGATGAGGCGACAAGACATGGGAGGACGAGTTGCAGGAGCAGCATGGAGGCGCCTCCCTCCGCTGTCTCCCTTGCCATTCACTTTGTTGTCCCGGGGCCGCCTCCCTTGCCCTCCGCCGTCCCTGCAGTCGACGACCACGTCCGAGCATCGACCGTGTTCTCAAACTTTCGACTGTTGCTTCAACCATAGTGCATCATCTCGATGCTACGACCATAGCTTCTCGCGTACTCGGAGTCTTCGACTACTTTCGTACTTGTAGTCTTCGACTGTGGCTTCGGACGTGACTTTGACCACGGTTTTGACCACTGTGATTTCGACCACTGCTTCAACCATTGGTTTTGACCACTTATAACTTATCAAGATTAATTCTAACACTGCTATCACGAAGATGCCAGATTTGCAATTTTGAGTGCACTGAAGCTAGATTTGAAAAAAAAAGCTAATGGGCCAGATATGAACTTGTTAGGATGATCTCAGGCATTTGGCCCAACGGCCAAATGCCAACCCCTTGACCGCGCCCTGATCGGGGGCGCCCAGCCCAATAGGCTGGTGGGCCCCTGTCGCCAGCGCCATATAAACAGAGGTGGGGGGCCGGGCGGCTAGCATCCCAAGGTTGACCGTGCCGCCGTCACCCCACCGACAAAACCCTAACCGATCTAGAGGGGAGCGCTGTAGCGACGGGAAGCTCCACCGGCTCCTCTGCGTCTTCTCCAGATCACCGCCGCCAGGAGCCGCCGCCGCCCGGGACGCGCCGCCGTCTTCGTTCTTCTCCGACCGTCGCCGTGCCTGCGCGCCGCCGAGATGGCCACCTCTTCCTCTACGTCTGAAGGTTGGTACCCCACTCCCTCTCGGTATCCCTCAAGAACGCGAACCCAAAAGAACAGAACCCGCTAGATCTAAACCCTAGGAGATTCTAGACATAACAATGGTATCAGAGCCTTCCCTAGGAGTAGATCTGAGAGGGGAAAGAGACCGCCGTCGGTTGACCGGCGTGCGGAAAAGAAAAGCACAGAGGAAAAGAAGAGACCCCTAACCCTAGAAAACGGCAAAGAAAGAAAGAGGGATTTGGATCGGCGGCGGAACTTACGCAATCGAACGGGCGGCGCCGATGTCGTCGTGCCGCTTTTCGCGAGCGCGCGCCGTCGTCTCGCCACCGCTCCGTTAGCGTCGCCGGTAATGGGTGTCGCCGTGGCCCCACTCGACGACCGCGCGCGCAACCTCGGTCGCACGCGCGCGCCGGCGAGGAGGGCTGCGGGGACCGCCGCCGGCGCCGCCTTGCTCCACGCGGGCACCGCCGCTGACGCCATGCCGCTCCGCCCGGGTGCGCCGCCGTCGCTACGCGCGAGCGCGCCGCCATCGCCCGCCCGTGTTTTTCGCAAGGGGCCGGTGGAAATGGGGCTAGGGTTTTCGGGATAAAAATCCCCAACGCACGCGCGGTCGGCCGTCCGATCAGATCGGACGGCTGAGGACCCTTGGGTCACTTTTGGCCCAGGCGGGGAGGCGTTTTCGCGGCCCAGGCCCAGGTTGCGGCCTGGGCGCGGGGAGGACGGCGCGCGCGCCAGCTCTGCTGGGCTGAGCAGGCCGGTAGGCCATGGGCCAAGGGAGCGCGCGTGGGCCGCGACCGCGCGGGGAGGGCCGAAATGGCCGAATGCACAGTAAAATCCTGAATTTTGATGTTTTTATTGATTTTCAGAAGCTTTTATGAGTGAATTTGATTGAAATTTGAACCAAAATCTCTGTAAATTTTTGCACCAACGTGTTAATTATTTTTAGAGATTGTTAAGTACAGTAATGGTGCTTCTGTATAATGAATTATTTTAGAATAATTACAGTTTCCGCTGCAAAAGTTAATGTTGATTAATTTTCATTATTAAATTCGAACCAACGGGAGAATTTAATTTTGGAAAAATAGAGATAAATCCCAGATAATTATGATATTGTTATTTTCTGACCAACGTTGATAATAACAATATTATAATTTTTAATTGATGATTTTTATGCATTATTTCTATTTCTGCCCAACGGTGATGTAGATTTAATGTATAGATAAAATGATTTTAATTGTATGTCGTATTTTTGACCAACGTTGGAAATAAGGCATATGATTTTGCTGTTACGTTCTCACTTTATTTGAAATATTTTTTAGGAGGATACAACTTGATGAGTTGTATCAGAGAGATCCCCACTCTTAAAGGAGATAATTATGGAGAGTGGAAGAAAAAGATAGACTTAGTGTTTATCTTGGCTGAGGTGGACTGGGTCCTCACTACAGCACGTCCCACTGAGCCTTTGGCGCCAGTGAGGGAACAGAATGAGGATGACACTGCATGGCAGAAAAGACAGAGGGATCATGCTCCCTTACAGATGTCTTATGACCTTGATCATAAGAAATGGACCACAGCCAACAAGAAATGTATGGCTGTGATAAAGAACACAATTGAGCCTGCGATTCTGGGCTCAATTGCAGAGTGTGACACTGTCACTGAATACCTTGATAAAATAAAGAGTCAGTTCACTGGCTCTTCAAAGACTTATGCTACACAGCTGATTAAGCAGCTGGTAACAGAAAGGTATTCTGGCAATGGAAATGGCATAAGAGAGCACATTCTTAGAATGAACAACTTGGCATCTAAACTTAAACCGATGGATTTGGCTCTTAAGGATGAGTTCCTTATTCATTTGGTTTTTGCTTCTTTGCCAAAAGAGTTTGACACTTTTGTTGTCAACTATAATATGCAGCCCGAGAAATGGGACATGGAAAAGTGCATAGCTATGTGCGTGCAAGAGGAGGAAAGAATCAAATCCTCACATGGTGGTTCTATCAACTATGTGAAGGATAACAAGAAAAAGAATTACAACAGTAACTCCTTCTCAAAGAACAAGGGCAAAGCCTCTGTACATCAGCCTCAACAAAATAAATTTGCTATAGACAAAGATCAGTGTCTTCACTGCAAGAAGACGGGACACTACAAGAAGAACTGTCATGATTATTTAAAGATGATAATGACAAAGAAAGGTGAGAACATTATTACCTTTATAAATGAATCCCTGTATGTGCAATATTCGAAATCCACTTGGTGGATTGACTCAGGAGCAACTGTTCATATTGCTAATTCTTTACAGGGATTCCGTTCGACGAGGACTACGCAAAGAAACGAAAGATGCATTAAAGTTGCAAATGGAGTCCAAGCTGAAGTTGAAGCCGTTGGCGATCTTTCATTAGAGTTAGCTAATGGCTCCAATCTTTTACTTAGAGATGTCCTTTTTGTTCCCTCTTTACAGAGGAATTTGATTAGTGTTTCAAATTTGGACAAAGATGGTTATGATTGTAATTTTGGAAATGGCAAGTGTGAAATAATGTTTAATAAAGAATGTGTTGGTCTTGCCATCTTACAGAATGAGCTTTATTTGTTGTCACTTCGTGAAAATGTGAATTCCGTATGTGATGTGAATGAGCGTATATCCTCGCCTGTGAATGCGAACAGAAAACGAAAGAGAACTCTAGATGAGTCGTCGAAATTATGGCACTGTCGTTTAGGCCATATTTCGAGGGGGAGAATAGAAAGACTAGTAAAGAATGATATTCTTCCTCCATTAGAGTTCTCAGACTTAGAACAATGCAGAGAATGCATTAAAGGAAAATATGTAAAGAAAATTAAAAAAGACGCTAAAAGAAGCACAGGAGTTCTACAAATTATTCACACAGATATTTGTGGTCCTTTTCCTGTTAAAAGTGTGGATGGATATGACTCGTTCATAACCTTCACAAATGATTACTCCTGTTTTGGATATATTTATCCAATCAAAGAAAGAAATGAAGCCTTGGATAAATTCAAGATATTTAAGGCTGAAATTGAAAACCAACACGATTTAAAGATTAAGATAGTCCGATCTGATCGGGGGGGGGAGTACTACGGTCGACATACCCCATATGGACAAGTTCCTGGACCTTTTGCAAGGTTTTTACAGGAAAATGGCATAGTGGCCCAGTATTCTATGCCGGGCGAATCTCAGCAAAATGGAGTAGCTGAAAGACGCAACCGTACCCTGATGGATATGGTGCGAAGTATGATGAGCTACTCCACACTCCCATTGAGTTTATGGATGGAGGCGTTGAAAACCGTCATTCATATTCTCAACAGAGTGCCTAGTAAGTCGGTGCCCAAAACACCGTACGAGTTGTGGACAGGAAGAGTTCCCTCACTAAACCACTTACGTGTGTGGGGGAGTCCTGCTGAGGCTAAAGTATTTAACCCAAACCTTGGGAAACTTGATCCCAAAACAGTAAGTTGTCATTTCATTGGCTACCCTGAAAAGTCAAAAGGTTATCGTTTCTACTGTCCAGACAGATATACAAAGTTTGTAGAAACGAGACACGCTGTCTTCTTAGAGGATGAAATGATGAGGGGGAGCATGGTAGCTCGAGAGATTGACCTTGAAGAGAAGCGGGTGTATGCGCCCACTCCGATGATTCAAGAGCCATTCTTCATACTACCTGCTGTCGCTGCACCGACGGTGCAAGACACTGTGGTGCCAGCACCTGTTATTGTTCCTCCCGTGGCAACAATGAATGAGAATGAAGAACCTGTTCTTCAGGATCATATAGAACCTATTGCCACAGATGAGGGGGAGCAACAGCAGCCTCAAACAGTAGATGTACCAAATGAGGAGGCCCCGAGGAGGTCTCAAAGAGTAAGAAGATCAGCTATTTCTGATGATTATCAGATTTATCATACAGAGGAATTTCAAATGGAGGACGATCCCACCTCATTTGAAGAAGCCATGAGAAGCGAAAATTCCTCAAAATGGCTTGAGGCCATGGAAGAGGAGATGAGGTCCATGAAGACTAATAAAGTCTGGGATTTGGAAATTATTCCTAAAGGAGCCAAAACAGTAGGCTGTAAATGGGTCTACAAGACAAAGCATGACTCCCAAGGGAATGTAGAAAGATACAAAGCGCGACTTGTGGCAAAAGGCTTCACGCAAAGAGAAGGGATTGATTACAATGAGACTTTTTCCCCAGTCTCATGTAAAGATTCCTTCAGAATCATAATGGCATTAGTAGCACATTATGATTTAGAGTTACATCAGATGGATGTAAAGACGGCATTTCTTAATGGGGATTTGGAGGAAAATGTTTACATGGCACAACCGAAAGGTTTTGTCGTGGAAGGAAATGAAAGAATGGGATGCCGCCTAAAGAAATCGATTTATGGGTTAAAGCAAGCTTCAAGACAATGGTACTTGAAGTTTGACAGTACAATAAGAAAATTTGGGTTTAAAGAGAATGTAGAGGACAACTGTGTTTATGCAAAGTTTAAAGATGGGAAGTTTATCTTCCTAATCCTGTATGTGGATGATATCCTACTAGCTAGTAGTGATGTCAGTCTGCTACTGGAAACAAAGAAGTTTTTGTCCTCAAACTTCGATATGAAAGATCTTGGTGAAGCTTCATTCGTTCTAGGGATCGAAATTCACCGAGATAGAAACAAAGGGGTATTGGGACTGTCACAAAAGACATACATAGAGAAAGTCTTAAAGAAATTTGGGATGCATAAATGTAGTCCTTCACCTGCACCTATAGTCAAGGGCGACAGATATGGGGATTTTCAATGCCCCAGGAACCAGTATGAGATCGATCAAATGAAAGCGGTTCCATATGCTTCAGCTGTCGGAAGCTTACAGTATGCTCAAGTGTGCACACGCCCTGACTTAGCATTTGTTACCGGGTTACTTGGCAGATTCCAGAGCAATCCTGGAATAGAACATTGGAAATTGATAAAGAAAGTCTTGCATTATTTGCAAGGAACAAAAGGCCTCATGATGACATACAGAAGATCAGATTCACTCCATATAGTGGGGTATACAGATTCTGATTTTGCGGGAGATGATAGAAAGTCTACATCCGGATATGTATTCACTCTCGCAGGAGGAGCTATTTCGTGGAAAAGCTCAAAGCAAACCGTCACTACATCGTCCACAATGTATGCCGAGTTTGTAGCATGTTATGAGGCCACGGGGCAGGTGAACTGGCTAAAGAAGTTCATACCCGGTTTAAAAGTGGTTGACGACATCAATAGACCACTTAAGTTGTACTGCGATAATGAACCCGCAGTAATGTATGCCCACAACAATAAGTCAAGTGGTGCTGCCAAACACATTGACATAAAGTACTATGTTGTGAAAGATAAAGTTCGGGATCAAATTATAAGTCTTGAGCATATAAGTACCGCAAAGATGCTAGCGGATCCGCTTACTAAAGGCTTACCACCCAACGTGTTCAGAGAACATGTAGCCGGCATGGGTTTAAGGGAAAGCCTATGATTCCTGGACTAAAAGATGGCCCAAAAGATTAAAGTAACTATTTCAGAACAGAGAGGTGTATTGTAGCTGTTGAATCTATCGGCGATTGACCGTGACGATGAGACATGTTCTATGCACTAATCTGTGATGGAATGTGTAAAGTCAAAAGTAATTAAAGATAAAGTATAGATTGAGATCAAGGGGGAGAATGTTAGGATGATCTCAGGCATTTGGCCCAACGGCCAAATGCCAACCCCTTGACCACGCCCTGATCGAGGGCGCCCAGCCCAATAGGCTGGTGGGCCCCTGTCGCCAGCGCCATATAAACAGAGGTGGGGGGCCGGGCGGCTAGCATCCCAAGGTTGACCGTGCCGCCGCCACCCCACCGACAAAACCCTAACCGATCTAGAGGGGAGCGCTGTAGCGACGGGAAGCTCCACCGGCTCCTCTGCGTCTTCTCCAGATCACCGCCGCCAGGAGCCGCCGCCGTCCGGGACGCGCCGCCGTCTTTGTTCTTCTCCGACCGTCACCGTGCCCGCGCGCCGCCGAGATGGCCACCTCTTCCTCTACGTCTGAAGGTTGGTACCCCACTCCCTCTCGGTATCCCTCAAGAACGCGAACCCAAAAGAACAGAACCCGCTAGATCTAAACCCTAGGAGATTCTAGACATAACAGAACTGTGTCCTGCGGATTGGGCCATATACGATCAGCCATTATTCTTTCTTTCTTTCTTTAATCCGTCTTCCATATGTTATTGACTACAAGTACAAAAACAATACTTTAATTGAGCCACGTCATCGGGAAATTAATAATTGTATGAAAATACAAACTAATAATCGTGGATCTTTACCCTTAGAAAATGTCAACCATATCATCAAGTTCACAGCTTCTCTACTGAACCTGTTACAAACCTATAAACCATTTGTATTTGGCATGTGACTAAACAAGCAAGCAACTGTCAGCAAGAATCCATCTTACACAATAGCATGACCATGCGATGGTATATCGCAACGATACTAACCGCCATTCAATCCACCCGTCTACGAACCGGTGCGACGCCGCCTGAAATCCCCGTCACCTCTTCTCTTTCCCCGTTCGTTTCTCTTCCAGTTCAAACTACCGCAGTGGCTCATTCCCCTTCCCCTTACCATGTGGCCATCTGAAACACCCCAAAAATTCAGAGATTTTGAATTTTTTTTATTTATTTTATTTCTGCTTGAATTTTCCTTTTCCCTTCCCAATTTGGCAAATTACTCAAAAATCCGCTTTCCTATTTTTGGCATTTCCGCCTCTTTCCTTCTCTGACGTCCCCGAGCGTGCGTCGCTTCTTCCCTTCTTTCTCGAAGCCACAACCGTTCACGCGTCACCACCTCCTCTCACGGGATTGCGTCGCCTCTCTTCCCTCACGCAGCGTCACTCCTGAGCACCCGGTCCCACTCGCCAGCCTCTTGCCCCTGCCCTTTCTTGCCCCGCGCGCAACTGCCGTCGCATTCATCTCCCCTTGCCGCCGCTCCCTCCTTCTCGATCCTTCCCAGCTCGAATACTCAAGTCAAAGAGTTGTACTTTGAGCAGATCCAGAGAGACAACTCACCCTCACGTGTTCTGCTCCACGCCAGAGTCATTCCCCCTTGCTCCTCCTTGCCCTAGAAGCTCGCCCGAACGGCCTCTCTGTAGCAACCGCCCTGCGCGCAATATATAACCTTTTGGCCACAATGTATCACTTCCTGGCACTCTCACCAACACACACAAGCAACCAATTGAGCTCTCACCCCCTGTGTCACCGGCGATAGCCGCCCCTAAGCCCGGTAAACCCTAAACCCAATCTCGCGATTTTGACAATTTCAATTCGATTCCTTGCTCTGGCATGCTCTCTATTGGCTGCTGAGTACATTAGTGAACTCAATTGAATGTGAGAATTTTCGTAGAGCTCTGTCAACGAAGTCTACCGCCGGCCGTATCACCTCTCCCGTGGCCAGCTCATTTGAGCTATTTTTGAGCTGTGCCATCACTTCCTTTAGGTTCATAGGGTTCCGTAGATGGTTAAAGCCCAGCTCAATCGGTCAAAACCCTACCGGGATCCTCTAGAGCCATTGTGAAGGCCGCCGCCTTTCCGGTCACCGCCAGCCCCTACCATTTCTCCACTCACTCCCCAAAAGGCCAAAATAGAAACCTAAACTATAGATGCATCTCCTGGTAGAACCACTTCGCCTCAAGTTCCTTGCCGTTGCCGCGCCACCGCAGTCCATTTGCTCTGTTTCCTGCTGGGAGTGTCGTCTGGAGGTAGAAGACGACTCCTGGAGGCAGCGTGGCTCAATCATAGCCGCTGGCGTCGATCCATCCAAGACGTCCGCGCGTGTTTGAATCCAAGCCGTAGATGTCCCGCATCCACTCCATCCGAGTGTCTGCACTCGCTCCATCGTGGCCGTCTAAGCTGGCCGCGCGTCGCCCATCGGGCGGACGTGGGAGCGCCTGTGCTGGGCTTCGCCCGCACGCGCGCGTGGGCCGCGGCCTGCTCGGCCGAGCGTGGGGACTGGGCCGTTAGCCGGTTTTTCCCCGCGCGAGCGCAAGGGGCTGGGCCACACTGTTGCTTGGGCCGAGCCCATTACTGTTCATCACTATTCACACCAATATTAAAAATACCGAAAAATCCATAAAAATCCCCCAAAAATCCAGAAAATTCCCAAAAATCCCAAAAATTATAAAATACACCATTTTGACCAGCTTAATATCCCAAATTCAAATTTGGCATCCATTCTTCCAAATTTAAATTCTAAAAATTTAAATTTCACCATTTCGTAAACTTAACTCTTTAAATTCCATTTCCACGGTTCCAACCAATTCAAATACTATAAATTCACATTTTTCCGTTCCACCAAATTCAAAAATTATAAATTCAAATGCTATTAATTCAAATTTAACATTTACGTCATATTTATCTCCAAATAAATTCAAGTTCCTTCGTCTTGCCAAATTGAACCTTGATAAAATCCAAATTTACCCAATTCAAAGATCGACCATCCAATTCTAAATGTCTATTCTTTATTCCTAAATTTTGTCCAACACATATACATCTTTTAATGGCCCTGAACCGATCTAATTCAATTTTAGCCTTAACAACCCACCAAGTATCGTTGAACCTCAACCTCCCAACCCAATCCATTTCTTTTGTACTCTTTCTTATTTTTAATTGCATTTTGTTCCCAGCTTGCATCTTGCAAAGCAGGAGCTTATTTGATCTCGTTTTCTACGCTAGTGTACGGACCAAGCGGATTGGTCAACTGAAGGGCAGTAAAGACATTTGAAGCTGATCAAGGAGATCAAGGGCAACAAAAAGGAGGCAAGTCACATGTTTTTGATCATATTGAATCCTATGAAATTTACATTATTTACTTATGTATTTTCATTATTGATAGTTGTGAAATGGTAGTTTACGTAAAATGAAATGTTTAGAATGACATGCTATTTAGATAAGTCCTACCACTGATAAAAGCCCTGTTTACTTTGATGGCCATATTCACCTTGACAACCTTAGTAATTATTGAAGTATTGTATAAATGTATGTACCATCATCTCATTCAACATTACACACTACTAAGTGACTTTGGCCATTGGCCAGTAGGTTTGAAAAACCCCGGACTTAGGGTAGGGTGGTATGGGACGACGTACCCTAGGCCGGTAATGCTGGTGTGCAGGGTAGGGTAAAGGTGTTGCGCGAAACCGTGCTGCGGATTTCGCCCATCGCTTTACCCTTCAACATGTACACTATTAAGGTTTGAACCGGGGCTAGTAGATTTGGAAAAACCCGATCTAGGGTGAGCGTGCCCTAGAGCGGAGGTGCCGGTGTGCACAGTTAGGGTAAAGGTGTTGTGGGAGACCGCTAGACGGCCTTCGCCCACCGCTTTACCCTAGAATGGAGGTTGCGGACCTCATGAAAAATATAAGGGCAAGAACCTTGTGCTAAGTAAAAGACACAGTGATCGTCCAACCACAAGTGTTGATACGTCAACCCTGGTCTAATAGCTGCTCAAATTTAATTGAACCTCTACAAAAGCAGTTTGGAGGCAAAGTGCGAGTCATACGGAAGGGGTAAGAAGGGCCGTATGGAAGTTGGTTATTTTTATTTGAACAATCTGACCAATCGATCTAAACCTCGATCATGTGTTATGTGTGCCGCACAATAGTAGGCTAAGGTAAGTCAGGTGCTGCCTGAGCTTACTGGGAGGCCTACTAGGTAGAGGCTATATAAATAATTGAGCAGCGAAAAACTTTGTTTTCTTAATATCAGACGTGGAATTAAGAAATCTTGTGGGTAAAGTAGGGCAGCTCTGCAGAGTGAAATAAATGGTATTCGAATACGCCGTGCTTCCAGTTAATGGAGCTGTGTTAATTGGGTGATTCCAACAACGAGGCATAAGTAGTGTTTCTGATGTTGTTAAATTGAGTAATGATGAGATTTTATCTGATAACAGAAAACCCCCTGATCTTAAGGAGCAATGGTTTTAAAATTCTATTTGTTTGCAAATAAAACTGCATCCACCCACTGTAATAAAACCAATATATTCCCACCCTTGATTGTTCCTTGCAAGTAGTTATATAGTATTTTCCAAATGTGATTTGCTGAGTACGGGGTTGGAGTACTCAGACTTGCAAAATTTTCCCCCACAGATACCAAAAGAAAAGAAGAAGCTGCAAGTGTTCGTGTTAGGGTTACGATTGCACTCAAGTGTTCCTGTGGAGTTTTTTTTCGGTTCTTCTGTATGTAAGTTAAGTTTGGGCCTTAAACGCCCGTATTATCATTAAAGTTGACCATTAGGTCTTATTTCAAATTAAATTAACTTGTTTTAATTGTTCGTGAGCAGGTATGATACACTGTTAAGCCGCAACAGAACTCCTGGGCTGTTCCGGGCCGTACGACATCCATGTTCCCAAAAATGGGGGCGTTACACCATCAATGCGCAAAAGTCAGAACATGATGCACAAATGCGCAATCACCAAGCGTGAGTCCAAGGTGGTAGTGGCAGTGACAGAGTCAGTATTTGGTTAGATCCTGGATTCAATAGTGAAATGATCTAGACTATCTGGTCTGAATCATAAAAATGTTACCTAGATTGGATTGAATTTACCTGAGTTGTACACTAGATATTTCTTACACCTCGAACTAAAAGCTACCCTGTCTGAGGTGTAGCTCCGCCCCTGCCTGCATGGTGGCCGATTTGACGAGAGTTAGCAACCGAGCTCACAACGATGGCAACGTTGACTACAGTCGAACGGCCCAGTTTCTTGAGTTAGCTGCAATGCAGGATGGTATTGGATGGAACAACTGTTGTTGGAGACTTGGGAGCTTCCATTGAACTCCTGCAGGCGGTGCGAGGATTGGTGACAATTAATTCCGCTAAGTGGTGATGTTCTCACGAGTTTGGAGGCCACAACGAACGCAATGGCCTTCGGCGACCACTCCGCGACCACCCAGATGCATATCAACCGAGAAAGCAACGGTTGGCTGCGGTCTGCAGTGAGTATGGTTCTGGTAATAGATCGGTTAACGGTTTTATCGGCTTTATCAGTCCTCCGATAAAATTATAAACTAGTTTTGAAAAATTTATTTCACATGATTTTTGTTAAATATAGAATTTTTTTGTTGAAATTGGATTTCAAAAATTTTGGCCAATATTTTGAACTGATGTTTCGCCACAATTTTTTAAAATTCAAATTTTATTTGAAATTTTTGGGCCAAAAATCATTGAAATTTTTTTATTATCAGGATTATCGCTTGTATCAACCCCTTTGGGGAAAATGATCGGTATTGAAAACCCTGGCAGTGAGATGCAAAAGGGCAAAGGAGCAAGAATTAGAACGAGACATGGTTGAGCGGCCGATCGCGTACAAGGTTAGGAACAGTGGCATGAGCTGAGAGGCTAATCCAATTGATTAGAAACTTGGAGATTGCAAGGTTGCTGATGTATTTTTTATTTTTATTATTATTATTATTATTATTATTATTATTATTATTATTATTATTATTATTATTATTATTATTATTATTATTTGCTGCAGCATGGCAATGGCATATGAAGCTACAAAGATTACTGATATCACTCCCTTGACAAATCCTGTTAAAGAGTAAGAGGTCAACATCAAATCATTTTTTTGCAATTACAAGGACAACAAACACCACTACGCGCACACCACACAAAAGTGCAGAGACGCCCTCTTAGCATACGTTTGAAATGACAGAGGTCAAAAATAAATTTACAACTTTACAAAGTTTTTACTGAAATATATTTAGATGTATGTAAAGTTGAGCACTAAGACTTGAATCTGATGGATAGAGTTTCACACACAACTCCACTATGCCATCAAGAGATAGTTCTCTGCAACTTCAAATCATAGGATGCTATCCATTAAAGAAAAACACGATAAAAGACCAATCAGCGTCGAATAGAATTTTGCTCGAGAATATGTACATCTAAGCACAGTTCCAACTTATGTTACACAATTTTTAATATTTGCAGATGGAATTGCGATGTTACTTGATTGGAGACGATTAACAAATGGATGGTGACGCTAATAAGGTGATCTGTACACATAGTAAACTACTGATATATTCTTTTTGCTTATGACTACAGTTTATAAATTTCCTCAAACAAACAAAGAGAACAGCTTGTTTGTCACCGTTTCAAAAAAAAACTTGCTGAGATAGCTTTTTAGAAGCGACTTATCGGCTTTCGATTCATTCGCACTTGGACTCGTACTAAAGCCAAAAACTATAAATCGTAGCTATAAACCATAAACCGTAGTTCAAAAAAATAGACCCATTTATACGAGAGCTCTCATTTTGCGTTACTTTAGAGCTCTCATTTATTTGAGAAACATTTTAGAATGGCGCAAATATATTTAAAGATATTCCACATAAAACCCGATGCAAACAAAACAATATCTATCTCAAAAAGTTTCTCGCAAAGAACTGCTGCATATGTAACAGTACAATACAGAAAATTCACATATCTATGCGTATTACGTATACCACTTCAAATGCTTTCAAAGGTGCTTCATCGCATCGTATTAGTCCCTCGAAAACAGTCACATTTACAGTCCCCGCCCTTCAACGATGATGCTACCAGAAGCTATAGCCCTGTCAGTCCTTGCATATGCTTCTTCATCGCCCGATCTCTCTGGTAATGATTCCGGCCACCTCTCCTTCCACCGCCTCCACGAGGGGCTGGCCCTCCTCGAGCGAAACCACCTTGTCCTGCATCGGGATCTTCATTGTCCTCTGCTGGATGCTCATGGCTCCTGCCCCCTCTTCTTGCACCACGGCCAAAACCTTGCAGGCCATTAGAGTTCTCCTTTACCTCTGGCGGGTTGCCCTGATTCCTGCCCCCTCTTCTTCCACCACGGCTAAAACCTTGTGGGCCGTTAGAGTTCTCTTCTGGAGGGTTGCCGTGATCCCTGCCACCTCTTCTGCCTCGACCACGGAGATTTGAGCCTCCTCTGCTGAAGTTGTTTGCATCATCACCCTCCTCTTCCTCCACATCTCTATGTTGCCTGTTGGGAACTCCAAGAGGTACATTTCCACCACGGCCAAGACCATGGATCATCTCTTTTTGAGCATGGCGCATGACTGCCGCTTCTCGAGCACTAGAGACAGCAACTGAACCGGCAACCTTGTAGCTATAGTTCTTCCCATCCTTAACATAAAACTGTGGCTTCTTCGGTGAAGCCCATCGTGGGTTATCAGCATCATTGGCGCCATCAGTTTCCTCGTAACTTGATTCTACCACGCTGAAGCCAAGATCATCAAATGAGTCATCATACTCATCCTCGTATTCATACTGGGATTCAAGGACAGCTGGCCTAACAGCATCTTTAGCATTTTGTGAGTCTAGGGTTGCTGAGTCAGGCAAATCATCATTGGTCTTCCTTGTAAATCTACCTTGTGGGACCGACGATACAGATGAGAATGGACCCTGGGAAGCTGATGAAACTGAAGATTGGGCATCTCCAACAAAGCGATGCATCTCAGTATCAACTTTATGGGGCTTATTTATAATCTGAGGCGCATTCTCAACTAGTATGCCTTTCCCTTTATCTTTCCCGACAGTAGGTGCAGGTCTTTGCTGCGGCATCTCTTGTAGTGAAGTATCCAAAGCTAGAAGATCTTGATGAAGTGTTCCGTCTAATATCCGTTGGATAACTTCCTCGGGGTTATGGTTGTAGGCTTCCAAGCAGGCAGCAAGGAAACCCTTCCCATAATCAGGAAGAAGGTCCCTAATCTGACTAATCTTGGACTCATTGATTGCAGCTTCCTCATCCTTCTGTTGCAGTTCACCACCATGGGAAGATACTGGCAAATCAGGTACACTATTCCAAGACATGATAGTGGATCCACACAAACGTGATATGAACTGGAATTGCTCATCATCCATGTATAACCATCCTGTTAGAGATAGAGAATGGGAGGAACACATAGAATACATCAAATCATCAATAAAAGGTTGTTGGCATCAAAGTGAATTGTAAGATAAAATAAAATGATTCCAAGATAATAAAAAAATGTGGCATGTAGGTCGACGGAACGATGCTGTCTGTTTTGTAAATTCTTCATATGACATAATCTATAGGAAACCAAAACGAATGCTGTATTACGAAGTTAACTCAACAGTACCAAGATGATAGGAACACAAATAGACATAGTACAGCACTCGAATAGTAGGGAAATATTATTGGTGCATTAAATGGGGGCAGAACAGTATAAGCCATCAGAAACTCGTATGCATGACGAAATCCTACAGGATGGTGATTCCAACAAGCTAGAACAACAACATTTCCTTTTAACACTCGATTGCAGTCTTCCATATGGTGCATTTTACTATCTCAAACTGGACCTTCTAAGCTTCTAAGAAACAACACTGAAGAATATAAGCCTACGAACTGTGTTAACTCACACAGAGACTGAGAGAAGGCATTGTAACAGTGTGCCAACAGGATAAACAAATTTAGTACATATATGTACAAAGTCACTATATGAGGCACTAAAACCTTATGATAACTTCTACAAATAAAGCTACTAGATCCTATGCTATTTGCGAAAGAAAAAACTGAGATATCATAAGATATATTTATTGACATAATAACAGCGGGAGGGACACTAAGGTTGTTCGAAACTTCACAAACATGACAAGCAGCTCAGTAAGCATTTCATTGAGAATCTTAATCATTTACCTTTGTTCCGAATATTGCCAATCCGGCTCACCAACTGAAATTCCTTTCCGAGAGCTTGGAGGAATGTCTTTCCAGGATTCTCTTGAGAAGAGTAAGTGGCTTCTCTATTGATATCCTTGAGTGTTTGAACTAAGATGTCTCCCCTGATCATAGGGTCTTCGACTTTGGCTGGAAACATCTTCGTAGAAGCTTGAGCATCATGCTCCTTAAGTTGATCATTTAAATAGCAGAACTCCAATAATCTCCAACCAAATATAACAGTTCTCTTTGACAGCATCCTTATACCAAGAACTATGTCACTAAGTATATTGTCAGATGAAGTCTCTCCATTGCTAACGGACCTGGACATAAATTGAAACCCCTGAAGCAATGATGGTAAGAATAAATCGTACAATCTTGCAAGGGTGTTCAGTAATTCCTCAACTCCAAAGCTGCAAATCAAGTAGTAGATAAGCATCAATGCCTAGTTAGGAAACAGGAAACAATCATTTGGGTGTTTTGAGTACAAGCTTACCACGTTTCAAAAGAAGTACAGAACAATAAAGCAGCAGGTTGATAAGCATCAACAAAGGCATCCAGAGTAACAATTGCATCATTTACAAAATCCAACACCTGAGGGAAATTGAATTTAAACAATGTAGAAAAACCAGGCAAAAAAACAGCAGACATATCAGAAACTATCCAGTATAGATAAACTTGCCTCCGAGAAATCTTTCTGAAGTTGGGTATATCCACTATCATTCGGCCCAAGTGAAGTGAGCACCTATAAGTGAATTATGGTTAAGTTGTGTTTACGCGGTTCTCTAAGATCTACCATAAACTGTTAGCAAATCACTGAAAATGCATGATTGATTCTTTATTGCTATCATAGGTCCTCAACTTTTAGTCATACTAAGCAAATAATACATTCAATTTGAACTTAATATTTTTTTTTTGAAAAAAGAAAATATCTACCATTAAACATCATCATCGCCAACTTCTATTCTGCTAATGCATGGTCGAAACAACTAACAGACCATGCCAATTGTCAGTAACAAAATATCTAACCAAGCTACCAATGTACCAGGAATGCTAAAAGAAACAGGAACAGAGTATTTGAAAGAAAGATTGATATAGCAACATGGAAAAAAACTATTAGGTAAGAGACTATGAACCTATATATATCATATTGAGCTGGCAACATATGGCACTACAAAAGGATCCAAAACCCATATGACTTTGCATAGAAAAGTAGAATGAGCAGGTCCAGCCGTCAAGGAAACAGGAGACACTTTGCACTTTAAGGAAGTGGTCCCGTAGGTGAATTTTGGAAAATATGGACACCCATTCAGGCATTCACAGCACCAGTGGAACACATACTAAATTATTATTGGTCAGAAATCAGGGGTAAATTCATTAATAGGACAAATGAACAAACTGAAAGCCTTTTACAAACAATGCAAATGCACATCTCCAAAAACTTGATTTAAAGAAAACTACGTGGGCTAAAGGAAATGTCTGTAGTTCTAACATACCCACATGTGCTTTCTCCAGACTAAAGCATACAAACAGAGATTATCAAACTATCCTCTAGACGTTGCTTCCAAATAAATGAAGAAAGGCCTACAGATGGCATGAACCGATTAACAGGTCTGAAAAAAATCACAAAAATGACCTGTAATGACTTCATGCACCTCTCTTGCATTGTGTGGAAAATGCTCAGGAATTGGGGAAGAACAATATTAATGCCATCCAGAACATTTGGCTGCACATTGATAGCATTTGTAACCTGGAGATACAGAATATGTGCACTTTTATTATCCAAAGTGTTCGTATAAGGGTGAAATAGAATTCACATTTAATTTAGCATCAATGTGCACAAAGAAAGAAATAAAGAAAACAACAACAACAAAAATGCTTCAGGAACTAACCAGTGAACTTGTCAACTTGCCATTGTCATGCCCATAAATAGCACATATATCCAACAACTTTGGTAGATCAAGCAATCTTTTCTCCTGCAGAAGGGCTACAAGGGAACAATGTGAATACAGTATATTTAAACCAATGATTTCATCCATTCTGCACTAAACTCAGTAAATGCACATGATGATCAAATAAGTAGTCCTAAACTCCTAATCTCACCTGTATGCTCCTTCATGCTAAGGGACTCACCCCGGCCTGCTCCAGGATCCTTGTTTGAAGATCTACCACACAAACAAGAGACATATCGAAACAAATATCATGCAACTCTTAACAGCGTACACTATCTTATGAAGAAAGTTGTATAGAAAAGAACATAGAAATGGTGGGAAATGATAGAAATCTCACATGCGGTAGAGGACCATAAAGACACGACGGCAAAGCTCAAGGTCCCCGACAACCAAGCCAGCAACTGTCCCTTTGGGGCCCCGGTGTGGTAAATCATACCACCGGTGCCTGAATTGTAGGTAACTATCTAGGAAATCATGCAGAGAAGTATCTTGTGCCACTGGGGAAAAAAGTAACTATAAGCATTATGATGCCATTAATAAGTTCAGATGTATGTAGCCCTCTTCATAACTTCCAATTCTAGGCGCGAAAACATTAAACACATCACAGATACAGATATTTTGTCATCTCCAGCTTCTCATGCTGACTTGTCTAGTCACTTAATTATTGTTTATTGGGATAACTTCTGGTTAAAGAATCCCGAACGCAACAACAGAGAGCCTTATGCAGTTAAGTCCTAACAGTAGTATTGACAACCAATAAAAATGTGTACTCATCAGCTTTACCTTGTTTCTGTAGCTACCTATTCAGGAATGTTGTAACTTGTAAGAAATTACATGCACATAGTTAACTAGTGCTTGATAGTGCAACACAAAATTTGCATTCTTAAGCATCTGACTAGTACACTTTGAGTTAGCGCGACTCATCTATGCTAACTGTGGTGGTTATGGACTGATTCATAAACCTGTTATTTGTTGTTTTGCTTTGTACTTACTGAGTCTTTAGACTCATCCTTGTTTTGATGTTGTTTTTTTAGGTGACTGTTGAGGACGTATTGCATAGGCGGGAGTAGCACATGAATAATTTTACGAACCAGCAGCACTCCTTGTACCACCTTTTGTCAGTATATTTTAGACTCTACTGGTATGGTAAAGTAGTTGTTAAAAAATGCTATGATGTATCTGGTCGCCGCAACATAAATAAATTAGTGTTGGCTTAAAATTTTTAGTAGATGATGGAATGGTAAACGTATGCAATGGTGGTAGTATTCCGGGCCCAGAGGATGGGCGGGGTGTTACAAGAAAACCGAACATTAGCAGGTTAAGCTTCCAACGCTGGTTCCCCAATCCAAAAATAAAATATCTCATGCATCATAGCAGCACAGGCTCGATCAGGAGTAATGCACAAGCCGACAAGCGCGAGTGTTATGATTACCCTGGCGCCAGAACTCGCGGGGTTTGGCGCGGAGGAGCCCGGCAAGCGCGTCGTTGAGGTGGTCGACGACGGCCTGCGACTCCTGGGCGTCGAGGCCGCCGAGCCCGGCCGCGACCGCCTCGTCGTGCGGCAAGTAAGACACGAACCCATCGACCGCTCCACCGCCACTACTGCCGCCGGCGCCAGATGCAGAGGAGGCGGCCGATGATCGGAGGGCGGTGGTGAGCGATGGTGGGGGCGAGGATTTAGGTGCCGAGGGGGCGGTGGATTTGGGGACGTAGCGCTGCTGCTGGTGCCTCGGGGCGGCGTTGGGGTGGCGGCGGTGGTAGGAGGGTTTGGATTGGTGGGCGGGCGGCGCGGAGGACGACATGGCTGGATCGGGGGAGGAGGAGACGCCTTTAGGGTTACGGCGTTCAAGGGAGGCTTAGGCGAAGGAAAAATCAGCAGGCTTCTCGATTACAGGGGGCTTAACAGAAATTTGGGATTTGGAAGCTTCCTTGTGAGGGAAAATTGAATATATCGGACCCAGTTGAGAGTGCTTTGATAAAATAGATCAAGTTTATTGTCCTTGTAAATATAAGGCTGAGTTGAACACCTTCTTGCAAATATATTATTTTTCCCATTTTAATTTTCCAGCCCATTTTTCTCTACGCGAAATGACTCTTTTGCCCCTTATGCGAAATGAAAATTTCTCCTTTGCGAAATGACTCTTTTGCCCCATTTTTCAGCCTTTTCGAATGCCGAAAGGTTGTTGCTGGATCGAAGTCTTCAGAAGTTGGCAACGGTAGTTCTTTTCACTACCAAGTTGTATGCCCCTTTTTCCTTCTGTTTAACAACTTAGTGCATGTGGTTTTGATATCGTGGGTTGAAGGAAATATGTGATTTAATGGAAGTTTCTCAAGCAGCACATGCATTTTTTTTCATATGCAGAGGAATACATTGCGTTAGACAATAACAAATACATTGGTGGCTTGCTATCTGAATTCAAGTCAGCTAAGGATCGCAACAAAGGAGAAATTTTCATTTTCATTTCGCGTAAGGGGCAAAAGAGTCGTTTCACGTAGAGAAAAATGGGCTGGAAAATGAAAATGAGAAAAATACCATATTTGCAAAAAGGTGCTCAACTCAGTCCTATATTTACAAGGACAATAAACTTAGTCCTATTTTATCAAAGCACTCTCAACTGGGTCCTATATATTCAATTTTCCCTGTGATGATATTTTTACTTGATTAAACACTACAATATTTAGATTTTAAAAGAGTTTTTAAGGATGATTTTATTTAAGATTTCAAAAATAGAAGGAATGATCTTCCATTCCTTGAGATTTCGTTAATAGTTTCGACCATCGCACGTAACTCTATCGAGTAAAGCACATTTTTTTTTCAAGGACCGAGTAAAGCACAATATACGTACATAATTCCCAAACATTAGATTGATCACAAGTCACGACACCTGGGAACAATTTATGAGAATATTTACATCTGGAGGTAATCAACATGGGTGATTATAGGGGTACAAACGGATTGAATACGGATGGATAATGTCTCTACTATATTTTTTTCATATTTTTTCTCGGATACGAATACGAATACGAATACCTCGGATACGAATACAAATAATATCGAGTACAAATACGGAGCGAATACAAATCGAAACGAATACGGTCACGAATATGAATCGGAACATGAAAACCCCCTTAAACTATATATCCAAAATCAATAAAAACACATAAATAGTTTATCTTGTCAAAACATTCATGAAATCTAAATAAGCATAAGTATTTTTATCTACAATAGTCATACCGTTGTACATAATTTAAATCTTCAAGTGGCAGTTAATTTTTTTCTAAAGTCCTAAATAATTCTTAATGGATTTCTACCATTTACATGTGACTAATAAATTAATTAAGTATTTAAATTTGCATCAAAACGATTTAAACGGGAGTGCATCAATTAATCGGTACAAATTTTAATCCACCGACAATATTAAATTTATTTTTAATAAACATAAATATTTGCTAGTGATGTTTGTAATTTAATATAACTAAGGAACCTAATGCTTAATGGTAATGGAGGCTTATAGCTTGGTTGGGCTAATGGGCTGGTGGCAGGGGAGATGAGAGAGGCTGACTTGGGCTGGACAATATTGGGCTGAAATCCCGAATATCCGTTTTCGTATTATCCGGATAATCCGTATTTGTATCCGTATTCGACGGATATCAGGTCTACTGTATTCATATCCGTATCCGACAAAAAAATCCGTATTCGTATCCGATCCGAGAATTATCCGAAGAAAATCCGATCCGACATAATCCGTATCCGTTTTCATCCGGATCGATCGGAAACTATCCGATCCGTTTTCACCCCTAGGTGATTAGACATCTTTTTAGGTGAATAAAACCCTTAAGGTTGATGCTATTTCTACGAAATGGCATTTTATTGGGGGAAAATCCCAAAAATTCTGAATCTGATATCGTATTTTTTTTATGAGTTGATAGATGGAGTCCGCACTTTGAGGCCCATTTGAAATGCAAAACATTTTTTTAATTTTTGTAAGAAATAAATTGTTTCTTGTAAAATTGTTGTGTGTGAGCATGATTCATGAAAGGTCGATGCTTTTGCTACAGTCCATTCTAGACAAATCAGAACACCTTGCTAGAGGAGTAGAAGGTCGTTTCTAAAAAAAGATGAGTACAAGGTCAACCGGTTGATCTAGACAAATGCAGCAACAAAATGAATAAACTGACAAGCAAAAAACAATCAAAAACCCACTGGTTTTTTTTATCAGAGCCAGGTTTCGATCCTGGGACCTGTGGGTTATGGGCCCACCACGCTTCCGCTGCGCCACTCTGATTTTGTTGTTCTGGATGCTACTAACTATTTATTTAATGACAATGATCAGATCTTCTTCTGGAGCTTCACGTAGTTTGTAAATACTGATGAGCGTTCAGCCTTGCAATGTCGAGTAGTCAATACTATCTCGCGGGGATTTCACATAAGCCAAACGCTCGAAGTAAAGAGAAAAGAATATATAAGATGATTAAAATGCCCTGTCGCGTTGAACATTTGGTATGGTTTCCAAAGAATCAGATCACACTGCTAAGTGCTAACGACTAACGAACAAACTTTACAGAAAACCTATCTCAAAATATAGACATATCGGATTAAACATAAGACCGAAAAGGAAATACTGATTCTGGTCGGCTGTCGATTCCTGACAGAGCAATAGTAACATTGTAACATTCAAGATTCATTTGTGCAGTCTGGATAACTCTAGAGCATGCTAACATCTGGAGTAGAGACACAATTTCAGCACTGCAAATTCATCATTTGTGGAAATATAAACTTTCACCCAAGCTGTGATGGTAGAGTACTGCGATGGAGAAGATGGCTATCTAGCTCTTCAGCTGAACCCGTACCCCCTTGTAGTATCATATAGCAAATTCACAGTAAACTTTCTATGGTTCCCGTTCTTTGTTTTCCTGAGTTGATTCCCCAGCTTTCTCCAGTTGCTTTTCTTTCTTGCGCTGCATTAATTATTAGAAAACTGGTTAAATGAGGCAGAGCAGCATGGAATGAACTCATTTGTATTACGTCTAAAGTGCAGAAGATAAAAAAGTGGAAAATATAAGCAACATAAACACAAGAAACAAATATAATCGAAAAGAAGCATCTTATGGACTCAGTTCATGCAGGCATGGCGTTAAAAGTGGTTGTAGTAGGTGTTGTTTAGCTTAGCTCAATTTGAATATACGATGGCTTCTCAAAATATGCCAGCGGTACAACAGTTTCATGAAAACATGTTATTTCTGTCAGCCTCTCCTTGTGGTGACATGGATGCTAAATTGCTTGAACAGTAGAAGATGCAAACTCGAAAATGGTTGATAGCAATCCAAGTTAAGAACTAAGATATATCCTCAATTTTATTGCTTACTCCCTCCGGTTCACAAAAACAAGTTGTTTAGACATTGATACGGTCCTCAAAATAGAACTTTGACTACTAATTACTATTGTAATATATTTGTAAAATCTAACAAAATTATAATATTATAATGTACTTTTCGAAAAAAATCTACACATATGATTTTTATGTATCTAATCTAAATATTTAAAAAGATATCAATAGTCAAAGTTTCCAAATTTTGACTTCACGTATTTTGAAACGGCTTATTTTTGTGAACTGGAGGAAGTAATCTTTAGTAAGAATGAATTATTTTTTTCACATGAACCTTTTATACAAAATACTTTTATCCTGCTAGTCATTTGTTCAACCTAAAATGAAAAGATCTAAGCAATACAGGGAAAATTAGTAAGGACTATTGTTGGAGAAGTGGACCCCATCTTAACCTAATCAACCCATTGTGCTAAAAGATCCATTATGTATGTGAGTGTGGATGGCTATGCTAGGAAAAAGACATATTTGCTCTTACTAGTATAACCCCCACAGGGGCATTTGTGTAAACAGCCTCCATATGGCTATAAATATACCTCCATAAAGCATTATGGAGGAGAGATGATTTATTTTTTAGAGAAAGAGTCAAGCAATGGCACAAGTATAATACTCTCTCCATATGGCTACGTTTGGACCACCCATGGCGGTGGTACCGCGAACCACTAGTGGGTCCGACTGGCCCTTAATCCTTTCCCAGTAACAAGGGAGCAGTGTGACTGCTTGCCCAAGGTTGTTACTATCACCCTGGTATTACCATCATGCAAGGCCCGGTCATACCGCTCTATGGTAGTACCGCGGTTTTGCACCGATACTACCAGACCTGGCCACAGCAAAAAATGATCCTCTCTAAAAAAATAACTACATTATCTAGAGACCGGTCATACTGCACTTGTGGTGGTACCGTTGTCCTGCCCGGTACTACTACTGTCATCAGGCCGTTACTACCACCATTGCTAGGGCGGTACTACCACCTGAATCTGATAGCAACCTGAATTTTCAGGGAATTACAAAACCTTAGATTCACTCAACCCAAACGCCTGAATGCCAATTGATCATCATAAATTGATCTAGACCTACCCACATGGTCTCTCACCATCCTAAAACACATGTTACATAAGTTGCAGGGGAAAAGGCAATTAGGGTATATAGTAGATATTAAGAAAAGGTGAATGTTCACTAGTTAACTAACTAGCGAAAAACTTTCTTTTCTAGTACCAGTGAGTGGAAAAGTTGGAAATTTTGAGTTGAAATTCAAATGTTAGTTGAAAGTTTGAATCTTCAAGTTAAAAGTTAAGTTTTTGAGTTGAAAATCTGGATTCCAAGTCAAAAGTTTCACTAGTCAGAAGGTGCTCACTAATTCAAATTATTAAGTTTTTTTAGATTCAGGAATAAAACATTCCGGCCTCGCACATCCATGAATGAATGAGTATAGCCAATCAAAACAGACTCAGGTACTTAGACCAAACTCCGCTAAACGGAAACAAAGAAGGGTAAAAAGTTCAACAAAAAACTGATCCTACAACTCAGGACAAATCAAGCCTCAATTCTAGGTTGTTGTCGCCACCCGAATTTTCCAAAGAATTCCAAAACCATAACTTCCAGTCGACGGCAGCATTCCTTCAATGGCAATCTCTCTTCCTTTTTAGATAGCTGTGACCATTGTTTGATTCAATACGTCCCCCTGAAAATTACCTGCACAAAAGAGTTAGTTTTGATTCTATTAAACACTGCATCATTTCTATTTAACCACAAAGCCTAGCACATCGCCGCCACACCCACTAGTACTTGGTTCCTAAATCTTGGAGCCAAACTCTTTAGCCAAGAACCAAACAAATAGAATGTATCCCTTGGTGGTTGAATATTACAAATGATGAACACCGAGTTCCAAACAAATCTTGCTATATGACAATCAAAGAAGAGGTGTTGTATAGTTTCCTCCAAACCACAGAAATTGCACTTAGTACACCCTTTCCAACCCCTCTTCACTAGGTTATCTTTTGTTAGGACTACTCCTCTTTTCAAGTACCAAAGAAAAATCTTTATCTTCAAAGGCATCTTAGCCTTCCAAAATAAGTTCTTCCTCGGCAGCCCGTCCCTTTTCATAATATCTTTATACAAAGATTGTGCTGAAAAGTGACCACTACTATTTAATTGCCATACAAAAACATCCTTATGATTATTTAAAGAAGTAGGGAACACTAAAGTCACTAAACTCAGCCAGACCTTCAACTTTTCCCCAGTCAAAGCCCTCCTAAACGAAACGTTTAAAGGGGAAGTACTTAGCACACTAGCCACGGTAGCATTCTTTCTCCTCAATTTTATACAGCACCGGAAATTTTAATTTTAAAGGTTCTTGACCTATCCAGTGATCCTCCCAAAATCTCACTTGATCACCACGATCCACCCTAAATTTTCCTTTCTCTAGAAAGAGATCTTTAACCTCCATCAGACCTGTCCAAAAGTGTGAGTCGCCTGGCTGTTTAACCACTTGAGTTAAACACTTGTTCTTCAAGTATTTCTTTTTTAGAATTTCTTGCCAAAGGCCCTCCTCATTTAGTAGCTTGAACAGCCACTTACTGAGCATGCAAAAATTCTGAACTTCCAAATTTAAAATGCCTAAACCCCCCCCCCCCCAAACACTTTGGCTTACACAGAATACTCCATCTCGCTAGTCTATACTTTTTCTTATGTTCATCACATTGCCAAAAAAATCTGGATCGATAATAATCCAATTTTTTAAGCACTCCCTTAGGGATGGCCAAAAAAGACATCATGAACATGGGTAAACTAGTTAACACTGAGTTAATTAACACTAGCCTCCCTCCTGCCGACAACATCTTTCCCTTCCAGCTACTCAGCTTTTTCTGAAAACGTTCTTCAATTAGCCTCCAATCCTTATTTAACAACTTACGATAATGCATTAGTATTCCCAGATATCTAAAGGGGAGGTTGCCTTCCTTACAACCAAGTAACTCAACATAGACTTTACTCCTATCTTTAGCTGAACCAAAACAGAACAACTCACTCTTGTGGAAATTGATTTTCAAGCCAGACAACTTTTCAAAAGCACATAGTACTAACTTCAAGTTCTTAGCTTCTTCCACAATATCTTCCACAAATAAGACTGTATCGTCAGCGTATTATAGGATGGACAAACCATCATCAACTAGATCAGGCACCAGCCCTCTAAACTGCCCATTGTTCTTTGCTCTTGAAATGAGAATTGCCAGCATATCAGCTACTAGGTTGAAAAGGATTGGCGAGAGATGATCTCCCTGCCTAAGTCATTTTCTAGTATGAAAATAATGACCAATCTCATCATTTACTTTCACCCCTACACTGCCCCGACTAACAATAGATTCAATCCACTTACACCAAACTGGTGAGAAACCCTTCATTCTTAAAGTTTGCTGCAAAAAGGACCAATTTACCTTATCGTAAGCTTTCTCAAAATCTAATTTAAGAATTAAGCCATCCTTTCTCTTTCTATGTAATTCATGAATTGTTTCATGTAAGACCACCACTCCTTCCAAATGTTCCTACCTGGCAAAAAGGTTGTTTGTGAAGGTCTTATCACACTATCAGCCACTGCAGTCAACCTGTTAGCCAAGACTTTTGTAAAAATCTTAAAACTAACATTAAGCATACATATAGGTCTGTATTGTTGTATCTGTTTTACTTCTTTCTGTTTTGGGATCAAAGAAATGATCCCAAAATTCAAGCTAAAGATGGGTAGATCACCGTTATGGAAATCTTTAAACATGGCCATTAGGTCATCCTTAATTAGACTCCAAAACACTTGGTAAAACTCTACTGGAAATCCGTCAGGACCTGGTGCCTTATTGTGTTTCATATGAAAAATTGCATCTCTTACTTCTTTCTCCGTGAATTCCCCAATCAACACACTATTTTCAGCTTCGGTGATTTGCGGAATATCCTCAGTTAGATATTCATCAAGAGAGAAGTCACTCTTCTGAGTTGCACCAAACAACTCCTTGTAATATTTTGTAATGTATTTTCTTAAATCGTCCTCACCCTCGATGATTCCTTCCTCTTGTTCTAGACGAAAAATCCTAGTTTTTCGTCTTTTACCATTCACCACCATTTGGAAGTATTTTGTGTTGTCGTCTCCTTTCGTCAATTTTTCTGTTTTTGCCCTTTGTAACCATCTTGTTTCTTCTTCTCTAAGAAGTTGGGTCGGTCTCTCTTTAACACTTTGCTTCAGGTCGAGTTCCTGCTGACTAAGAAGCTGAGACTCAGCTTTCTTGTCCAGCTCTTCTGCTATCTTAAAAAGTTCCTGCTTTTCCTTCTTATTCTTTCCATTATAATTTTTAGCCCACCCTCGGAGAAACTGCCTCAACCTTCTAATTTTATTCTGCCACTTCTGCATTGGAGTAGTACCCCTGTTCTCATTGTTCCAAACCTTTGCCACTATTTCGAAGAAACCTTCGTGTAATAACCAGCCAAGCTCAAATTTAAACAACGGTTGATTCTTGACTTGGATCTTTTCACCAGTGTTAAGAAACAAAGGCGTGTGATCAGATATTTCCCTGTTCAATGCCTCAACCGTGACAAGAGGGAATTTCTGCTCCCACTCAGTGCTTGCTAGGACTCTATCTAGTCTTTCAAAAGTTGGCACATTCCTGGAGTTAGCCCAAGTGAACCTACGACCAGACATCTCAATCTCCCTCAGATCCAACCCATCTATGATAGCATTGAATAAGAAGGGCCAATGGCTCTCAAAATTATTAAGTTGAAAGCTCAATTTCCGAGTTGAAAATTCAAATCTTCAAGTTGAAAGTCCAAATTTGAGCTGAAAGTTTGTCCAACATTGTCGAATCTTTACCTTTTGAGTAAAATTTGAAAAACTATAGTTTATCGTCATATATATCATAAAACCACAAATTGAAGCAACAATTTCGCGGAACTAAAAATTTTGGGTGAAAGTTTATTGCAAAACTACAGGTTTAAAGAGTTCTCGTGGAATACTAAACGACTCAGGGTGCTTGGACCCACGCATCCGCATCCCAAAAGCGCCTTGCACGTCGTTTCGTTGCCAGGTTAGCTGCCATGCTAGACAGTAGCTTGCATTTCACTGCTATGTAGGCCCCACTATTATGTAACCATAGCATCTGACGAAAATCTCGAAACTTGTAGTTTTGCGAAACGTTTGCCCCTTAAATTTGTAGTTCTACGAACAGTAAATGGTAGTTTTGAGAAATTTATTCTTGCCATTTTGTTAGTCTTTTTACACCTCTGTTTAATCCATACACCTCAAATTACGCCCATCTTTTGGTTACAAGTAAACCCAGAGAAAAATGACAAAGAGCTGGTGTCCCATTGTCCCATTCCAATGCCGAACAGAATTCATCTCGTTACAGGATTTCTGCTGTTCGAGGAGGCAAGGGGGGAGATGGTAAAAATCGATCAATAAGATATGAATAGGCTGTCCTTCGATGATAAATCAAATGAATCCAAGAAGGAAAAAAGAATATAAACGAAGAAGAATCAATGTGTGTATATGTGCGCTGCGAAGTGCCAAGAAGCATTGCTCCAGCGTCAGCCCCAGACTTTGATCATTGTTGCGGTAGAGAGATCTTAAGGTCGAGGCCGACGTTGACCCCGTTGTAAGCGATCGGCGCGAACATCCACATATCGTCCGAGCTCAATAGCTGTGCAGAACGAGAAACGGTCAGGATCTAATTGTTCGGAACATCGTAATACTCTCACTTCACACAACTCAGGTGCAGTTTCTGGTGATCGATGATCACTGTAATGTACAGAGAAATTCATCTTTTGAAGAAAAATGCATAGTCGTGAAAAATTACTCTTATCTTCTTGAAGTATAAATGGAACTTTGCAAGAACCAACCTTGATTTGGAGCTGCAAGAACTTGACGTAGTGAACTGCTTCTTCGAGCATCGTGCTGATGTCCACCTGAAAACCACGTCCGTACATGCATCAGAACAATTCGTTATCCTAGTGCTTGTTGTTATCATGTGATTTCTTGCCCAGACGATTTGAGTGACTTGCCTTGGTTCCATTGGGAACAAGGTTCTGCAGTATCTTTAACCGCTCATTGATCTTTTCTCTCCTCTTCTGTTGCACCAAAAACAGAAAAAGAACTGCAGATTCAGAACAGCAACAATTAAGTAAGTCAAAAGTCAGATTCTGACAGTTCTGCTTACCCTGGCATAGAGGCTTTGCGGATCGGTCGCCTCGCCGCGTCCAGCCCTCGCCTTTTCACTGTGCACACCTCCCGACGACGGCTTCTTGGACGAAGAGCTCACATTGCTGCCCGCGGTTATCTCCAGCGAGTCATCGTCGGAGAAATAATTGCTTGAGCCCTGCACATTGCCCTCGCCGTTGCTCTCTTCCTGGTTGCCTCGGTTACACGCTCCCTTCTGCGCCTTCTTGGACGGCGCATTCTTACCCTTCTTCGGCGTCCGCATCAGACAGACCGCCATATCGTCAGGTATCCTAATTTGATGCACTAAAGATAAATGTGTTGCTATCCTTTGATCATGAGTTCTAAAACTTACTGTCATTGCCGTGGAGCGTACTTTCTTCCTTGGAATGGTGTCCGTGGAGCTCTTGTCCTTCTGATCCTCAAACTTCCTCTTGCACGCCGATGTCTTGCTGGTGCCGCTCCCGGAGCCGTCCTTGTCCTCAAACTCGAGGTTAAGATCAACCATGAAGCTCGGATCGGTCATCTCCTCCTCCGGCACGAACAAGTCCCCGGTCATCGTGTTGCTATGATAGTATCCATGGTCGTAGCTTGCACCAGAATTGTGTTGCTGCAAGTAGAAGTAGTATGGTGCTGAATTGTAGTATTGGTCAGCCTCATGGCCAGGCCAGTACATGGACGGTGGCGCCGGCTGCTCCTGCTCATTGCCGAAGTGCTGCACCCCGAGCAGCTGCGCCATCGCCTCGGAGTCCTCCGCGGCGACTGACGGATCAAACGAGTGCCAGCTCGCCTCGGAGGACCCCATCTTTTGGCACTAGACGCTAATGGCTAAGTATCTTGTAAATGGCGATACGTGTGTCAGTATTTATAGTAGTACTACTCTTAGTTTTCGGCTCAGAAAGGGAATGTTCCTGGGTAGTCGACGTCTGACCATTGCCCTTTCAACATCAGCTTGGTTCATAGTTTAATTCGAAGCATTTTGGCGAAATTAATTCATTCCAGTTGGAGATGCCAGACAGCTAATCAGACCGCTGAAATTCGGACAGCAATGGAATAGAAAAAAGAGGAGCAAAATGCAGATAAAATACACGTTTTCGTCCGTGGGGCGATTGGAACGGATGCAATGAGTGAGCCTAAGAGTACGTACGAATAATTGGAGTAAATAATTAAGCTCATGATTAGGTGACTAGTAATGTACAGGGGTGGTCTTATATGAGAGATTTGTACTGGATGATGAACTTGACGAAACGACAAACTCGGATGGTAGGGCTGCAGTTGGCAATAAAGAAAAAGATGGTTGTGAAAGAGTTGGCAAGATCGTGGGGAAGAGCTTCCTGTCATCATAATTTCACGAGGAAAAGAAAATTTGTTGCTTCATATCATTGATTCTGATCTTTGCCTCCCCATATAGGGACTTCATAACTAACACATATTTTGTGTGTTCTAGTTTCTTGGCTTAAGTTTCAGGGAGACAAAAAAAAGCTGGGCATTAGTGCTCGTGATTAGTAAAAGATTTGGATTAGTTTACTTTCATCCGTGTGTGTGTGTTTGTTGGTCTCCTAGATCAATGCATTATCTGTTCTCTTGCCGGAAAGATAACTTTCGAGCACTGATTAATTGTTTCAACAAACAATATTACGTAATTACTTCTTGGAAAGCCATTCTTTTCCAGACATTGCTCGAACTAATTTGCACAGAACAAATATTTGAGCACCATGCGGTGCATTTCCCCCCATTGTACTCGTCTGATCTTGGAATTTGAATTAGTCGGAGCTTTATCGAGTTTCTGCAAGAAAAAGAAAAAGAAAAAAGTTTTGGAATATGCAAATGTTTCCATACTTTGTTTTCTTTCTTGAGAACTTTAGCTGTCAGATCCAAAGGTGACCACATATGCATTTGTTTTAGCAAATCATGTACTTCATAATTCATACCTTTCTCGTTGAGCAAATCTGTACCTGGACATGGTTTTTTAATAGCTGAGTTGTTTTTTTTGCTAAAATTTTCAGTAGGTTATGAGCCAATTATCAAGCGACAGCTGCCTTAGCTAGCATTTCATCCCCAATCTAGTGGTAATTAACTTGTTAAAGAAAGTTAGACAATAGTCTCAAACTAGAGAGAGAGAGAGGAGAGAGAGGAGAGAGAGAGATGGAGGAGGCCGCATCAGATATCATCAAATTAAAGCCACGTTATAACCACGTCCAACAACCAAAAGAAAACAAGTACAGAGAAAATTGAAGCCATATATTTGGTCTACTTCCAACAATATTCTTGTGTAGTGCAGAAAAATACCCACTATGCCCAGTTGCACTTGCACGCACGCGTATCCTGTGTCTCTAGGTTACGACCTGCTGAGAAGCCAGTGTAGGCAGGTTTCTGAACTCATGCGTTATCACATAATGGAAGATTACGTTCATCTCAAGAGATTGTTAGCACTACACGGAACGCCAGAGAGGCAAACGGCTGTGTATGCTGCGCGGTGGCCCTGATCTTGCTAGCAATCGGGTATGGTACAAACTTTTCGATCACTACACATGATTCGCCGTACGCGTGCGTGCATAATGTCGAGTTTTGCTGGTACTTCAGTTGATCTACACCATCTACACCCTTGCTTCTGCACCCGACTATACGATCGAGTTTACATAGGCTGGCATAGGGAGCTGCACAAGTGCACATCACGGGAGCTATCGAAAACTCGAAGCTGCTGCGATACAGCAGTGCTGCAATGGCACGTACGTGTGCGAGGGACGACGCATGCCTCCTCAGAGGCGGCGTGAACGCGCGGTCACGGCAGAAGGCGCATCCCGCGCCGCACATGAGCAGTGACCCGCCTCGGAGGCAGCGTGAACGTGCGGCCACGGCAGAAGTGACTCACACACGCACACCTCTCACACGTATATAGATACATCTACTAATGTTTATTCAAAATGACATTTTTTTAAGTGATTTATAGCTGAAAAGTACTGTAACTGGCTTATTTAGTGTAATTAAATTTAAAAAATAAAATAGAAAAAACAGGTTAGCCCATCAGTACAAACGAATATGGGAAAAAAAAGAACCAACAAAAAAACTTAAAAATCCAAAAAAAATCAGAAGAAAACGAAATTATTGAATAGTGAAAAATAAGTCAGAAGTCTAAACCGTTTTGAGCAGGTCCTAGACGAAGATCAAAATCTCACGAAGTACGGCATTAAACATATCTATCTATATATGTATGTACCCTCTCTTGGCATTCTTGATTATTACTGTAAAACACGCTGGAATCGATCGGTGGATCAAACCCAGGCGGGCAAAACGTTCGCCCACGGCAATGACCACCCGAGCGAAGCTCGGTCCTCGACACGGCGACGGCGGTATATACGGGAGAGTCACTTCTACGGAGGTTCAGTGGGACAAGGGTTCTGACTCGGTCACTTGGCTGAATCGATCAACCACGTCTCTGCTGAGAAATCATTTGCATTCCAGCGCTCGGGTACGCCATTCCTTTCTGAAGGAAATGACCCTACTGACTCAAGATACATGTACTGATTATCATACAGGAAACATATGGAAACAAGATCACAGCAAAAAAAAAAAAAAAATCGCCGGACAAAGAAAGTGAACACACAAGCATAACTTCTTCATCCGATGTCGCCCTGACTTTCTTGCCTTCTCCGTCTTCACCTAATCGACTGGTGTCCCCAGGATGAGCAAACGATCGAAAAATTATGTTCTTGCATAATAACCCATTAATGCAGGAGGATTAGTTAAGTGCTCGATCTAAACAAACAAAGAATTCGTACGACTATTGCATTTGCGCAAACTGATCATGGATGACTAGGAATTAATTAAGGCGCCCGATCGGATGATTCGGTATCCAAACATTCTCTTTTATAAACAGAGGCGAACTACTACAAGTTGCTAACTACATTTGCCAATCTAATCAGTGTGTCCATCAATAATTAGTCCACGATGCGAATATCATGTGATTTGTTCCGACCATCATTTGATTTTGACCAACTTGCATGTCGAGGGCATGCAAATTTGATTTTGGATCAAATCTGTTCAACTTGGCTATTATTTAAAAGGTTCATACCTTTGCACTGCCTGCTCAGCATGACCGAATGATTTTGTGACACCCGTTCTAAACGGCTTTAGCTTCTGGCTTTTTTAAACTTTTGGCTTACTTAAACCAAAATCTAATTGCTCCTTATTCCTTTGCATTGATATAACAGTTTTTTCTTATTTTTTAATTGAATGACTCAGAAAAAACTAATAGCTGCTACAGTATAGTTTTAGCTAAAAACTAACAGCCAAAGCAAGAAGTTTAAACTCTTTGGAGCAGCCCGTACAGGAGTTAGAGGACTTGTCCCGGAAACAAGCAATCAGAAATGCACTGCACCAATTACTTGTAGATTCACTACAAGAGCATCGTGTAGCATCTCTTACCTGATCAAAACAAAGCGACAAACAGACATACAAAATTATTGGCAAGTGCAGTTAAATATGCTCTGCATTTGTTGAAGATATTGCCTCATGAAACACCGCAGCAGCAAGAGAATATCATCTAGAAGACAACTGTGTCATTTCTTTCGTTGAAACAGAAGTTGAAATGGTGTATTTCATCTACCAAAGAAGGGTAAAGCACACAAATAAACACAAGGTGCTTATACACTATTGAGACTGCAAATCAGAAAACAGTTAAAAGCCAATATTGTTAGGTTAGTTTCTTTTAGTTCTTTAGGATCTCCTAGGTTAGATCTAGCGGGGTGCTTGTTTCTCTAGGGTTCTTGAGGTAATCCGAGAGGGAGAGAGAGAGAGAGGTACTAACCGTCCGACGTAGAGGAGGAGGGGTTGGCCATCGCGGGTACGCTCGGTGAAGCTCTGCGCACGGGCAGCGACGGTCGGGGAAGAGGAGCGGCGTCTCCCGAGCGGCGGTGATCTCCTTGGCGGCGGATGGCGGTGGGTCTTCCCGTCGCTGGAGCGCCCCCTCTTAGATCGGGTCTAGGGTTTTGTCGGTGGGTCTGACGGCGGCACGGTGAACCTTGGTGTTCGTGCCGCCCCGGCCCCCACCTCTTTTATATGGCGCTGGCGACAGGGGCCCACCAGCCAAATGGGCTGGGCGCCCCCGATCAGGGCGCGAGCAAGGGGGGGATTTGGCCGTTGGGCCAAATCCCCTGAGATCATTCTAACATTCTCCCCCTTGATCTCAATCTATACTTTATCTTTAATTACTTTTGACTTTACACATTCCATCACAGATTAGTGCATAGAACATGTCTCATCGTCACGGTCAATCGCCGATAGATTCAACAGCTACAATACACCTCTCTGTTCTGAAATAGTTACTTTAATCTTTTGGGCCATCATTTAGTCCAGGAATCATAGGCTTTCCCTTAAACCCATGCCGGCTACATGTTCTCTGAACACGTTGGGTTGTAAGCCTTTAGTAAGCGGATCCGCTAACATCTTTGCGGTACTTATATGCTCTAGACTTATAATTTGATCTCGAACTTTATCTTTCACAACATAGTACTTTATGTCAATGTGTTTGGCAGCACCACTTGACTTATTGTTGTGGGCATACGTTACTGCGGGTTCATTATCGCAGTACAACTTAAGTGGTCTATTGATGTCGTCAACCACTTTTAAACCGGGTATGAACTTCTTTAGCCAGTTCACCTGCCCCGTAGCCTCGTAACATGCTACAAACTCGGCATACATTGTGGACGATGTAGTGACGGTTTGCTTTGAGCTTTTCCACGATATAGCTCCTCCAGCGAGAGTGAACACATATCCGGATGTAGACTTTCTATCATCTCCCGCAAAATCAGAATCTGTATACCCCACTATATGGAGTAAATCTGATCTTCTGTATGTCATCATGGGGCCTTTTGTTCCTTGCAAATAACGCAAGACTTTCTTTATCAATTTCCAATGTTCTATTCCAGGATTGCTCTGGATTCTGCCAAGTAACCTGGTAACAAATGCTAAGTCAGGGCGTGTGCACACTTGAGCATACTGTAAGCTTCCGACAGCTGAAGCATATGGAACCGCTTTCATTTGATCAATCTCATACTGGTTCCTGGGGCATTGAAAATCCCCATATCTGTCGCCCTTGACTATAGGTGCAGGTGAAGAACTACTTTTATGCATACCAAATTTCTTTAAGACTTTCTCTATGTATGCCTTTTGTGATAGTCCCAATATCCCTTTGTTTCTATCCCGGTGAATTTCGATCCCTAGAACGAACGAAGCTTCACCAAGATCTTTCATATCAAAGTTTGAGGACAAAAACTTCTTTGTCTCCAGTAGCAGACTGACATCACTACTAACTAGTAGGATATCATCTACATACAGGATTAGGAAGATAAACTTCCCATCTTTAAACTTTGCATAAACACAGTTGTCATCTACATTCTCTTTAAACCCAAATTTTCTTATTATACTGTCAAACTTCAAGTACCACTGTCTTGAAGTTTGCTTTAACCCATATATTGATTTCTTTAGGCGGCATCTCATTCTTTCATTTCCTTCCACGACAAAACCTTTCGGTTGTGCCATGTAAACATTTTCCTACAAATCCCCATTAAGAAATGTCGTCTTTACATCTATCTGATGTAACTCTAAATCATAATGTGCTACTAATGCCATTATGATTATGAAGGAATCTTTACATGAGACTGGAGAAAAGGTCTCATTGTAATCAATCCCTTCTCTTTGCGTAAATCCTTTTGCCACAAGTCGCGCTTTATATCTTTCTACATTCCCTTGGGAGTCATGCTTTGTCTTGTAGACTCATTTACAGCCTACTGTTTTGGCTCCTTTAGGAATAATTTCCATGTCCCAGACTTTATTAGTCTTCATAGACCTCATTTCCTCTTCCATGGCCTCACGCCATTTTGAGGAATTTTCGCTTCTCATGGCTTCTTCAAATGAGGTGAGATCATCCTCCATTTGAAATTCCTCTGTATAATAAATCTGATAATCATCAGAAATAGCTGATCTTCTTACTCTTTGAGACCTCCTCGGGGCCTCCTCATTTGGTACATCTTCTGTTTGAGGCTGCTGTTGCTCCCCCTCATCTGTGGCAATAGGTTCTATAGGATCCTGGAAAACAGGTTCCTCATTATCATTCATTGTTGCCACAGGAGGAACAATAACAGGTGCTGGCACCACAGTGTCTTGCACCGTCGGTGCAGCGACAGCAGGTAGTGTGAAGAATGGCTCTTAAATCATCGGAGTGGGCGCATACACCCGCTTCTCTTCAAGATCAATCTCACGAGCTACCATACTTCCTCTCATCATTTCATCCTCTAAGAAGACAGCGTGTCTCGTTTCTACAAACTTTGTATATCTATCTGGACAGTAGAAACGAAACCCTTTTGACTTTTCAGGATAGCCAATGAAAAGGCAACTTACTGTTTTGGGATCAAGCTTCCCAAGGTTTGGGTTAAATACTTTAGCCTCAGCAGGACTCCCCCAACACACGTAAGTGGTTTAGTGAGGGAACTCTTCATGTCCACATCTCGTACGGTGTTTTGGGCACCGATTTACTAGGCACTCTGTTGAGAATATGAATGGCGGTTTTCAACGCCTCCATCCATAAACTCAATGGCAGTGTGGAATAGCTCATCATGCTTCGCACCATATCCATCAGGGTACGGTTGCGTCTTTCAGCTACTCCATTTTGCTGAGGTTCGCCCGGTGTAGAATACTGGGCCACTATTCCTTTTTCCTGTAAAAACCTTGCAAAAGGTCCAGAAACTTGTCCATATGGGGTATGTCGACCGTAGTACTCCCCCCACGATCAGATCGGACTATCTTAATCTTTAAATCTTGTTGGTTTTCAACTTCAGCCTTAAATATCTTGAATTTATCGAAGGCTTCATTTCTTTCTTTGATTGGATAAATATATCCAAAACGGGAGTAATCATCCGTGAATGTTATGAACGAGTCATATCCATCCACACTTTTCACAGGAAAAGGACCACAAATGTCTGTGTGAACAATTTGTAGAACTCCTGTGATTTTTTTGGCGTCTTTCTTAATTTTCTTTACATATTTTCCTTTAATGCATTCTCTGCATTGTTCTAAGTCTGAGAACTCTAATAAAGGAAGAATTTCATTCTTAACAAGTCTTTCTATTCTCCCCCTCGAAATATGGCCTAAACGACAGTGCCATAATTTCGACGATTCATTATGAGTTCTCTTTCGTTTTCTGTTCGCATTTACAGGCGAGGATATACGCTCATTCACATCACATACGGAATTCACATTTTCACGAAGTGACAACAAATAAAGCTCATTCTGTAAGATGGCAAGACCAACACATTCTTTATTAAACATTATTTCACACTTGCCATTTCCAAAATTACAATCATAACCATCTTTGTCCAAATTTTAAACACTAATCAAATTCCTCTGTAAAGAGGGAACAAAAAGGACATCTCTAAGTAAAAGATTGGAGCCATTAGCTAACTCTAATGAAAGATCGCCAACGGCTTCAACTTCAGCTTGGACTCTATTTGCAACTTTAATGCATCTTTCGTTTCTTTGCGTAGTCCTCGTCGAACGGAATCCCTGTAAAGAATTAGCAACATGAACAGTTGCTCCTGAGTCAATCCACCAAGTAGATTTCGAATATTGCACATACATGCATTCATTTATAAAGGTAATAATGTTCTCACCTTTCTTTGCCATTATCATCTTTAAGTAATCAGGACAGTTCTTCTTGTAGTGTCCCGTCTTCTTGCAGTGAATACACTGATCTTTGTCTACAACAAATTTATTCTGTTGAGGCTGATGGACAGAGGCTTTTCCCTTGTTCTTTGAGAAGGAGTTACTGTTAAAATTCTTTTTCTTGTTATCCTTCACATGGTTGATAGATCCACCATGTGAGGATTTAATTCTTTCCTCCTCTTGCACACACATAGCTATGCACTTTTCCAAGTCCCATTTCTCGGGCTGCATATTGTAGTTGACAACAAATGTGTCAAACTCTTTAGGCAAGGAAGCAAAAACCAAATGAATAAGGAACTCATCCTTGAGAGCCAAATTCATTGGTTTAAGCTTGGATGCCAAGTTGCTCATCCTCAGTATGTGCTCTCTTATGCCACTGCCACCACCAGAGTACCTTTCTGTCACAAGCTGTTTAATCAGCTGTGTAGCATAAGTCTTTGAAGAGCCAATAAACTGACTCTTTATTCTCTCAAGGTACTCTGTGACAGTGTCACACTCTGCGATTGAGCCCACAATAGCAGGCTCAATCGTGTTCTTTATCACAGCCATACATTTCTTGTTGGCTGTGGTCCATTTCTTATGCTCAAGGTCATAAGACATATGTAAGGGAGCATGATCCCTCTGTCTTTTCTGCCAAGCAGTATCATGCTCATTTTGATCCCTCACTGGTGCCATAGGCTCAGTGGGACGTGCTGTAGTGAGGACCCAGTCCACCTCAGCCAAGATAAACGCTAAGTCTATCTTTTTCTTCCACTCTCCATAATTATCTCCTTTAAGAGTGGGGATCTCTCTGATACAACTCATCAAGTTGTATCCTCCTGAAAAATATTTCAAATAAAGTGAGAACGTAACAGCAAAATCATATGTCTTATTTCCAACGTTGGTCAAAAATACGACATACAATTTAAATCATTTTATCTATACATTAAATCCACATCACCGTTGGGCAGAAATAGAAATAATGCATAAAACATCAATTAAAAAATTATAATACTGTTATTATCAACGTTGGTAAGAAAATAACAATATCATAATTATCTGGGATTTAAATCTATTTTTTCCAAAATTAAATTCTCCCGTTGGTTCGAATTTAATAATGAAAATCAATCAACATTAACTTTTGCAGTGGAAACTGTAAATAATTCATTATTCAGAAGCATTATACTGTATTCATTTAATCTCTGGAAAATTAACACGTTGGTGCAAAAAAATTTACAGAGATTTGGATCAAATTTCAATCAAGTTCATCAAAAAATGCTTCTGAAAATCAATAAATATCAAAAATTGGGATTTACTGTTCATTTGGCCATTTCGGCCTGTTCGGCCTGGCCCACGGCCCACGGTGGCCTGCCCCCGCGCGGCCTCGGCGGCCCGCTCGGTCTGCCCGCCCGCGGCCTCGGCGGCCTGCTCGGCCTGCCTCACGCACGCACGCCCGCTCCCCCGCGCCGCAGCGGTCTCAGCCGTTGGATGCGAATCCAACGGCTTCAATCCCGCGCGGCCGCGTCCTTTTGCGCCTCCGCGCAATCCTTTCAGCCGTCGGATTCGCATCCGACGGCTCTCGTTCCTCGAAGCCGAGCGCGCTCGCGCTCATCCTGGGCCTGGGCCGCGAATTCACTCGCCCGCCTGGGCCGAAAGCCAGCCCGCACGATCTCAGCCGCCCGATCGCATCCGACGGCTGCGCGGTGATTTCGCCCGATCAAAACCGGCGCGCGGCGGATTCCCCGTAACCCTAAATCATTCTGCCTCTCCCCTCTCTCTCTCCGCACCCGAGCGAGCGAAGCGACGGCGACTTCGTCCACGCCGCCGGAGAAAGAGAAGAAGACCGGCGCCGCCATGGGCCCTCTCGCCGGCGTGCGCGCTCCCCTGTGAGGGAGCGCGCCGCCGTCGAGCGGCTCCGTGTCGGCGCCCCTCCGAGCGCGCGCTCGGATCTGTCCCGCGCGTCGACGGTGGCCCGTACGTGGAGCGCCGGCGAGCCCAAGGCTCGGCCGATCTCCCGCACGCTAGCGACGACGACGGCCAGGTAAGTCCAGGACTTTTCTTTTCTAGGGTTAGGGTTCGGGTTAGGGTTAGGGTTCATCCTTCCCCTCTTTTTCTTTCCTTTTCTTTTCCCCGTCTAGATCTACACCTAGTCGCTCTGATACCATTGTTAGGTTAGTTTCTTTTAGTTCTTTAGGATCTCCTAGGTTAGATCTAGCGGGGTGCTTGTTTCTCTAGGGTTCTTGAGGTAATCCGAGAGGGAGAGAGAGAGAGAGAGAGAGAGAGGTACTAACCGTCCGATGTAGAGGAGGAGGGGTTGGCCATCGCGGGTACGCTCGGTGAAGCTCTGCGCACGGGCAGCGACGGTCGGGGAAGAGGAGCGGCGTCTCCCTGACGGCCGGCGTCTCCCGAGCGGCGGTGATCTCCTTGGCGGCAGATGGCGGTGGGTCTTCCCGTCGCTGTAGCGCCCCCTCTTAGATCGGGTCTAGGGTTTTGTCGGTGGGTCTGGCGGCGGCACGGTGAACCTTGGTGTTCGTGCCGCCCCGGCCTCCACCTCTTTTATATGGCGCTGGCGACAGGGGCCCACCAGCCAAATGGGCTGGGCGCCCCCGATCAGGGCGCAAGCAAGGGGGGGATTTGGCCGTTGGGCCAAATTCCCTGAGATCATTCTAACAAATATTACAGTCATCAGGGCAGTCATAAAACATGAATGAGGGGCAACAGTTAAAGCCAATTACAGTCATGAAGATAAGACTCAGGACTGGCTTTTGGGGAGAATCTAATTATCATACAAGTTCAGTCAAATGTTTAGAAGCCCATAGTTTCTTTTTTGAAAAAAAGGATTCTTGAAGTCGCTGGAATTGCTAAGCCACTATCTAGTGTTTGTGTCAATGAAAAACCAAACCTCCTAACAACTATCGTATTCTGATAGCGCGAAGCCTCCCCTTTTGTTTTATGACTCTGCGAACTAGCAGTTTAGCTTACCAAAAATTATAGCAACCCCAAAGTCCCCAACCAAACACTTCAGATCAATAATTACCAGCTTACCGTAGGCATTGGTAAAATGTTTGAAAGCCAATGTATTTTTTTCTCTCGAAATGGGGGCAGGAACGCCTTGGAATCTGCAGGAAAGCAATAAGGTAAAGGCCATCAAGATTGAAAATCTGCACAATACCTACTGACGCTCATCTTCCATAGTTTTCAACAAGAATAGCTGTGCCAAGCAGTAATTGAGAATTGCCATTGTTGCTATACATGCCCTGCAGTAATATACAAATTTTCCATGTGAATTAGTACGAATTCCAACCCCTAAGAGAAAGAAGATAATTATCGAACTGGAACTTAAGCAAGTTACATATTTCCATGCATACAATCAAAAGAAACATGGGAATTTGTAGAATTTTAGACCAAATGCCCAAAAGGCCCAGCTTTTTGGCCCAAATGGGAATTTGTATACGCCATCACAAATTCACAACTACCTCACATTTTGGATCTGCCATTAAATTTTGTTTATTTTTGTTTTTGCCATCCAAAGGAACAACCACTGCGGCTATATGCCTCTGTTGACAGGCTAATTAAGCTGGTGGTCACCATTACCTGTTGTGACCATTGACTGCAAAAGTTCATAATGCTATACGAAGCCGTGGGATAACACGGCACCAATCTGATGTGGACCATCACTAATATGGTACAACCGAGTTAATATGCACATGCTAAATTACCAATCACGCTGCGAATACACTAAATAAATAAGAAATTCGCAGCAAGGGTGCTCGTGACCAATAAGCAGCGGTCCACTCAAAATTGATGATGCCAATTGCTTATTTTAGCTGAATGAATCATACTAAGAAATCAGATTCAAAGATTATCCTACATTTGCAGAAATCAGAATTGGAATCACTGTTACCAAGTAAAAAAAAAGCAACAATGCAAATTTGCATGAAGAAACCCAGCCATTTGGGGCAGCTGCGCACCTCTGTCTCCGCCTCCGAGACGAGGCAGCTCCTGCCTCCGTTACGCGGTTGCGCCCATTTGTCAGCCTCCGGAGCCCGCCGCCGCCGCCGCCGCTTGCTGGTCTGGTCGTCCGTCGCCGCCGAGCCGTGGGGTGAAGAATTAATAAGAAGCTGCCTCGCAAGTCGCAAAGGCAAAGGGTTCTCCATCGAGTTGGGCCTACCGCCAGCACGGCCCATAGACCAATTTAAGCCCATGCAAGTCACAATGGGCCACATTTCCGGCCCAATATGAAATAACGAGAACCTGCACCGCCTTGAGCCCTTGACCTTTTTCCTACCACGGCGGCACGACCCCCCTCAATTCCGAACTGCTCCCAACTTCCCAGGCCGTAAGCCCCTTCGGCCGCCTCGGCGCCACCCCCCGCCGAGGCCGAGACGTGGCCTGCTTCTTCGTCCGCCGCCGCGGGTCGGGAGATGGGCGTGCACGGGCTGTGGGAGCTGCTGGCCCCGGTGGGGCAGCGCGTCTCGGTGGAGACCCTGGCTGGGAAGCGGCTGGCGGTGGACGCGAGCATCTGGATGGTGCAGTTCATGCATGCGATGCGGGACGACAAGGGCGACATGATCCGCGACGCTCACCACCTCGGCGTCCGCCGCATCTGCAAGCTCCTGTTCCTCCGCGCCCGCCCCGTCTTCGTTTACAACCGCGCCACCCCGGCGCTCAAGCGCCGCACCCTCGCCTCCCGCCGGCGCCACCGTGACGCCGCCCAGAGTATATTCAGTAGATCGTTTTGCTGACCGACATCATATGTATCCATGTATATTCGTTGCTGTAAACATTCGGATCTGTACATCGGCACCGGGTTTTTCGGGGCTTTCTCATTCTTTTGGCTCTTCATAAGGCTAGAATAATTAGGACGCATTACATACCTTATTTCTTTTACTTTTATTTTATACATATATTTGTCTTTTGCTTTTTTTTCATCGATCATATTTTCTACTTTCAATTATTATTATTTATTTTTAGTCAAAAATTATCGACCGTAATGAATATGAATGGTATATTGCAAATGAATACTTTAAATCAATAATGCGGTGAAGGACAGAGTATTTCACTGTCACCTTTAAACAGCACAACACCGCGAGTTTTTTTCCCTCCGAGAACACAACACTAAAAATCCGAACATAAAAAAAATCACGTTTGACATCTATTTCTCTCCATTTAGAACGCATATATTTCTCTTCGTTTAGAACACATAAATTTTATAGGAGATAGATCACTTTTTGCACAGAAAACGGGTAATTGTTCCTTCATTTTACCACAGCTATTTCGTATGTTCGGACGCAGTTTGCTGCATATTTTGAAGCACGGCCACGAGTCGAGTGGTTCACTGGTTCGTTAGAAGTCTGCGCTGCCGCCTGCGGCACGGCACGGCAGCGTCGCGGCGTGGGCTCCAGCCCGGCCCGGTCAACTAACCCTCCGCCGCTCCGCATTCCGTCGCCATCGCGCTTCCGCCGATCCACCGTCCCCGTCTTGCATTCCGACGACTCGGACGGTTTCCGTAGCTGCCCCTGAAGACAACCTCGGCCCGCCGAAGTTTCGTCGTCGCCGTCGCTCCCAAGGGCAGTTCCAGTTCGCGGAGGCTGTTTGGTAGACTGGTAGCGGGAGAGCCGTGCGCCGGCGCTGTGGAGGCAGTGTTGTGTTGGTGGACTGGCTGGTAGATCTCTTGGGAGACAGAAGTATGGCGCTCGGCGCTCGCCTCCTCCTGGGTCTCGCGCTCCTCGCCGTCCTCCTCCAGTTCTACCGCCTTAGGAAGCTGGTGTGTTCTCTATTTGTAGAACCCCCACCCCCCAAAATCAATTTTGCGCTGCCTTGAATTTTATACGTCTTAAGCGTATGAGCTAGAGCTCGCTTGTTGTCTAATCTACGGAAACTGCCGGCTGCGTTGACGCTTGCAACCAATTCAGATCCAAAATTTACAGTAACCTTCTTTAGTGTTTAGACATATCCATGTGCTAAGGGCTTGATCTAGAGCATATCTGTGGTATACTACAATTTGCAACTTAGATGAGCTTATAGTGAAAACTGAAGGGATGCTAACTGTGTAATGGACTTTTAATTGCGGGTTCTCCGAGTTATAGCCTTGTGATTTAAGAAACATTGCCATTTTTGAGCTCAACTTCCTGATGTTGAAATAATACCCTTTTCTCTTCTCACATCTGCTACAATGCGCAGAGGTTGTGGACAGTGGACGAGTTGTCGATATGCAACGGAACTGATGAGGCGTTGCCCATACTACTTGGAATTTTGGGGTATTCACACTTCTCTCTAGTATATCTGTATTTCTCTTGCAGATTTTACTATTGTAGAAGCTGAGACCTTTCAAGTGGCAAGCCACTGTTCAAAGTTTTTTCCCTCTGTTGGTCACAGATTATGATACTTTAGTTTGTTTCAATAGAAAAGAAGTTCAATCTGTTCGGTTGTGAATGCGAATTCAAATATACCTACGCACTGCTTAGTTTTATGCATGGTGGATTCACTTAATTCCATTATCTTATCTTGGGCATTCAACTGCTTGGCCATTACCTTCCTTTTGCTTGATAATGCAGCTTAGTGTTTGACGTCACAAAAGGAAGGTCAAATTATGGTCCTGGAGGAGGTTACCATCACTTTGCCGGCAGGTTACCATCTTATACTTCTATTGCGTTTGGAATTCTATAGTTGTAAACTGTATGTATAACAGTGTAAGATTGTAACTGTTTTTGTTGCACTTTTACAGCACTAGTGTATTTTTGTTCTAAGTTTTTGTTATCTTGACGTAAGTCATGTATGCACAATCCCTTGCTATAAACTTGAGGTTCTTCTTTTGTGAGATCAATAGATTCTAAAATGTCATAATGGGCCTGAAACTATTTGAATTTTTTGAGTCATACAAGTGATTTCCACTACAAGTATGAAAAAAGTCATTTAGTTTTTTTTTTTTTTGAGTTTTGACAAACTTCAAAGAGCACTTCTAGTTTTCCTTGAGATTTTTCACATGCTGATATTAAAATAGCATTTCCATAACAGGGATGCATCACAAGCATTCATTTCTGGAAATTTTACAGGTAAGGCTATACATCTTATAGCTAGCTAGTCACATTTAGGAAATCAGTTAGGTAACATAAATTGATGTTTGCTGTATTGAGCTAAATTTGATGAGCTCCTTGATCTTCGTTAAATTTACAGTGTAATCATTTTGAACTGCAAGCATCATAAAATATTCTTCTGTTTGGTGTTTATTTAGTGCTAGCAAAACATCAACAGTTCATGCAACATTGCAACTACATAAGGGACAGGGAAACAGCAATACAAAGCGCATTTGTATAGTGGGTATATTATAGAGGTATGGGTGATGATGAAACAAATTTATTATATCAGTGGAATTACTTTGTTGAGAGGGTCAAATTGCATATTTAGTTCTGTGTTAGCCCCAATGTTGAACGAGGATCTTACCCATACTTTGCCTCTTTCAATAACCAATGCTTGATTGAACTGTCTAATGCACCCTCCTGTCGTTTTCCTGGAAAACTGCTGAAGGGGGTTGCAGTTACAACTGGCTTTGTGCATTAGGAGTGGGGATAAAAAAAGATGAAAATAAGCTGTGTATTGGGTTAATGTGTTTTATTTGGCATTTTTAGATTTGACATTTGGACCCAAGCTGGAAAGAAAAAGGGCCTGGATCAGTAGTTAAAACTATTTTTTGTTCATACAATTAATAGGGAGGTTTCATTAACACATACATAAGAGTAGGGATACTGGATCATGAATACATAAAATGCAGTTGGTCAGACTCCGCCCCTATATGATAAAGAGGGAGGGAAGGGGTGTGGGTACAATGACATCGTTATAGGTAACTTAGAATCAACTTTTTTTCCTTGTTAAAGACTTAAAAGTTCTTGGCAGCTAGCTAAATTTCCACTTCTCACAGTGATTGACATGGGGTATGCTTTCAAATCATTCCTTTTTAATATGTTAGAAATTTTACTGGTGGTAGTTGATATGTAAATTCTTCAAAATTAAAACACAGCCATCATGGCGACAGAAGTTCATATGGAATTATGATACAATAAACTCTTTTGTGATTCAACAGGTGATGGGTTGACAGATTCTTTATAGGGCTTATCTAGCATGGAGGTACAAGAACACAATACTCATGGTTTATCTATATTTATAATTCGTGTACAACCTATGAAATTCTCTGAAGATTAGAGTTAGATGGCCATGGAGAAATTGTTAGAAAGGACTATAGTTAAGAAGTCTAGGGGTAAGAATATTGTTAACTTCAATTATAATATGTACAATGAAGTTGTTTGGCCTCTTGCTCCAAGTCTTTGCAAAGTCCTAGTTGACAGATTACTTGATCAACATACCAATTACCAACCTTTTTCTTATGTGAAAGTTCATAGTAACTGAACTTCTCATGTAGTTACGTGCTTCTAGCTTGCATGGACATAGCTCAAACATGTGTAGAAAATATTTATGTTGACACAGTGAATCACTAACATTGTCAAATAAATGAAAATGTCACTACAATCTTGGTCTCATGTATATTTTATTTACTACTGATGGAAACCGGCAACACTCATGTTTATTTTGGAGGTGTTTCTTGTATGTACGTACTTTTTGTAGCTTAATATCACATACAAAGTTTTCATTTTTCTCTTTTCTTGTCGGCTTGTTGCTGAATTATTCAATATTATAGGTTTGTAACTTCCTTTCAGGTAAATAGCATTGTGGACTGGAGGAAATTTTACTTTGAGAGATACATGTGAACTTCTTTCTTTATTTGTTGATCAAAGTTACTTTCATTTCATATGATTTATTTCTGAATATGAGGAATTCTTTAAGAGGGCATCTTCATGTTCTTGTTGTTATTTTTATTTCCGCTCTGGTCAACCATAAAGCATAAGATATTCATACGATCACTCTATTCTGTTCAATGTTTGAATGTTTGTATTGTTTTCAAAACCGTTACTTATGTGGTATTGTTCATGTTATAACTTAGATGCCTATTCCCTTTCAAAAAATATATAACTTAGAAGCATATGCGATGTGAAACATGTTAAAGTTATCGTGGAAGTAGTGGATCATGTAATAAAAGCTTTACTTGATCGATGATATATCCTGCAGTAATATTCCAGCTTGTAATGCAGATTTGCTGGTAAAATTATTGGATGCTCAAGGCAACCCTACAAAATATCTGAAGGGTGTAGAGGTAAAGGCCAAAAGAGGTGCTCAGCTTCTTGAGAAATAGAAGATTGAGGAAGCTAAAATACCCAAGTGCAATTCAAAATGGAGCCAGCAAGAGGGTGGAGAAGTAAGTACCCTATTGCTGCTGTTCTCAGTTTATCTACCTCATGAATTTACTGATTGAACTAAACGCTTCATCTAATCATCTTACCAAGTTTCGAATTCACACAAGAAAAAAAAATACTAACCTTCACTCTACAAACATATTACCCCTTGGTAGGGCAATAGTGTACTATTTAGGGTTTATCGTGCCCCTGCTGGGTTATAACCTTCCCAGGCACCCATTTCGATTTTCCGGTTGGTTGCTGATGGTTCCTGGCAGTTGCGAAGAGCAAGGGTTTTGCCCTAACCCCAGCGTTCAACTCAGCTACAGGTCGGCCTTAAAATACTGATTTTTAACGAAGCTGGCAACAACTTGAGTCAAGGAGCAATGTATTTCGATAAAAAAAATAACATAAGAAACAATCGTAAAAAATAAGTATTAATGAGAATCAGCAATAACTTTTTGTAACTTGTTGAGATTGCTCCCAATCCCCAGTGCCTATGACCTACGGGCTACTGTCTACTGATCGTTTTCCTTCACTTTTCTCGTCCTTGCTTTAGACCTACTTTAGGAATCATATCTTTGATGGGTGCTTGGCAGTTGTATTCCAGCCTCAAGTGATGAATAGTAGTTTTGGTACTCCTGTCACCCTCTGAGGTAGCAATATGTACATATTCTTAACTACGGGCTGTGTCTTTCCTGGAGGCGTGCTAGTCCATAAATTCGATATACGAATCAAATTTTGGCTAGAATTTGTTAGTTCGTGAACCATTGTTTGCTGCACTTCATGTTCTTTTTTGTGGTTGTTACTCCACATTCTGTAGTCTGAACAAAGCAGTTTACATCACACATTTCACCTAATATGATCATTTCTGCGAAAACCTTCATAAGATTTTGCTACTTGTGTTAGGTTTGGTGCGAAACAGGCTACCCAAGATTAGTCAGGAGACCAGGTAACAGCTCTGACCGGACGAGTTAGCCAGCGGTGTGCCTGTATCCAGCAAGAGGAGCTCGACAAGCCAGGGCTAGTGGTGTACGAAGGGTGCGACTATCTGTCTAAATCTTGCAAAATGAAGTAGAATGTACACTTGTCTTCCCTTGTCCATTCAGTTGTCTCTAGCTACTCATTGCAAGACTACTAACAACAATCAGATTCAAAGGGCACCAGCCATACATCATGGGGTCTGTTCTTTTCCTCCGAAGCTGACAGCTTTTGGCTTTTGCTACAGTACCTAACTTTCAGACGGAGTATTTTCTCATGAGGGGGTCTACAAGTTAAACGATGTACACGTTAAAAGCCCAACATCTGTACTATCCAAAATTGCAAGTGGGTATCTATCTTTCCGTAATATGTACCGTAAACGGCTAAAATTCAAAAATTTCAACCATAAGCCGCAGCCATTGCCAAGCAGGCCATGATCATCTGTTCTGCGAGTAGCGGATCGATCCGTTCTGAATATCTAGTGCAATCGTCTTGCTTTTGAAGTGAAGATACGCAATTGATTGGGAGACCACGTGCGATCAAATCGTATGATGGAAGTACCGTACTGCCATGCTTTTTATTCATGTAGCGCAAGGAATGCAGAGGATGTATGTCCATGGTGTTCCTAGCTGCCATGGGGCCTTGGCTATTGATTGATCGACGCTAATCTTCACGATGCAGCAGTCCGCTGTCCTATTCTTCTTCATGGTCCATGCACCTCGACGAGACTGCTGAGTTCAGTTAGTCCGATATATGCCGTGACAGATTTGGCTCGCTTGAGCTAAGAAATTGACACACAAAACCAAGCTACCTCGTCATATCATCTTGAATTTTGGCTCAATTGGTGCGCTTATTTCAGGTTAAACTTCTGGTTTCAGACTTATTTTTCACTATTTATAAATTTTATCTTTTTCTGGTTTTTTTGGTTTTTTTAGTTTTTTGCTGGTTCTTTTTTCCGTATTCGTTTACATTATCCTTGATGAGCTAACCTGCTTTTTTCTATTTTTAAATTTTTAATTATATCAAATAAGTCACCTTCAGTTACAATGTAATCTCAACCAGCTATAGTGCAATTTTAGTTATAAACCACTATTTTTTAGCCTAATTAACCGGCACCTAGAACTCCCCAGGGATTAGAAACAAGACGACCATGAGCGCAAGTGTGCAACTCTTGAGTGATTGACTGGTTTGAACTGAGTGATTGACTGGTTTGAGCATACTAATATTATTTGGCCCCGTAGCACCACTATTTTAAAAATCTAGCGCTATGACGTATGAACTTGCAAAGGGCCTGTTCTTTTCCTCCGAAGCTGACGGCTTTTGGCTTTTACTACAGTACCTAACTTTCAAACGGAGTATTTTTTCAAGACGGAGTCTATAAGTTAAACGATCTACATGTTAAAAGCCAAACATCTGTACTAGCCAAAATCGCAAATGAATATCTATTTCTCCGTAATCTGTACCGTAAACAGCCAAAATTCAAAAATTTCAGCCAAAAGCCATAAGCCGCAGCCGTTGCCAAACAGGCCCAAAAATAGCCAGCGTGAGAGGACGGGAAGGCGATACTTGTCACCTTTAGCGCCACCCCACCACAACAAGTTGGAGGCACCACAGGACCGGTGTCAAGCGTAGGAGGTGATTGCGAGCGCTGCTGGCTAATCCCACGGCGTTGCACCGCTGCAGGTGCCCCCAAAAGAAAGTTGTGGAATTTTGATTTAAAAGTTATGAACTTTGAATTTAAAAGTCACAACTGAATGAGAGATGAAGATTGAAAGGTAGAGCAAATTAGAAGTACAAAAATTAATATATGAGCTATGACCAATGTTTTGCAAAGTTGGGTTTGAGCAAGAACCGAGGGGAAAATTACAGAAATAGTCTTCTGTCAATTTGAGGAAGAATGGAGCGGCAAAGATAAGATTTTGAGACTAGCAAAAGAGTTCATAATAAATGTATGAATTACATGGTGTCCAGGGTTTGATTGGGTGCATATGCTTGCCTCGCTATTCGTACGGTACAAATGGCAAGATGCATCGGCCATGGACCCGAACTACTACTACTGTAATACAATGACGTATTTTGGAAATGAAAATATAGGTCGAATGGGAATGAAGTCAAGCGTGCAAACATATCTTCTACTCCCTACAGGCTCTCCTCTCTTCTTCGAGGAGTTGCTCATGTCGCTTCCTATAACTCTTGTATTCTCACTATCTCTTCTTTTCTGCTTCATGTTTCATTTTCTCCCACTGGCAACTTCAGCAGGCCCATACCGATGAAGGTCCTAGTCCTCGTTCATCATCTAGCCTTCCCATGTGCACCTAGCTTTTATCTAGCAAGGACGATCAACTTAATAGTGTTCGATAGAGGCAGAGTAGAAATCTTGATACATGACTTGCCAACGGATACAAGGAGTAGTACCCGCAGATCCAACCTTGGGTGCCTCTGCGAGTTATACCGATCTTGGCCTACACACTGCAATGACACCGTACGATTGGAGATACGTGCCCATCACTGATCACCCCTTTACAACGGTTTAGGGAAGTCGCTCGCACACTTGTACGATGGAGAAGGCTCATCCATTGATCCATTTCCCTTGTTCGGTATGAAAAGGTCCATCCACTGGTTCCTTTCCCTAGTCTTTGCCGCTACTCTCGGTTGTGGGAGATGTCCAACGGGTAAACACCTTGGGGGCCTTTTGTTAGTTCAACATAAGCTCTTCCTCAATGAATGCCTTATTAAACTTATCCAGGTCATCGATCTATTGGATGAAGAAGAAGCGCTTCTCCTGAGGTGCACGGTTAACATTAGTGATTTTTCGGTGTGCCTAACCTCCATCGTCCGCTATAGAGGGAGCCCAGTGAGTCTACTGTGAGTGCACGACATGTACCACAACAAGTACGCAGTGTATGTCTTCGCGTCGTATGATCGTCCCTCCTACGTGACCTCTATCGCCGCACTCTGCTCCCACGCCATCATCCACGGAAGGTGCGTCTACCTCCAATCATCGCCATTCTAGCCCTTCTTTGATTGCCTGCAAGGAAATTGTGAGGTTAGTGAATTAAAGAAACAAACGCATGTAGTAAGTAAATCGATATGACAAAATTCATATACTTATAGGTGGTAGTGACACCTGCTAGTAAAGCTCGAACTGTGTCATAACTCACTGTGGGGCGTAGGGCTCTATCATATAGGAGAACACTAGGTGGTAAGTCATTAACCATTACTCTTGGTCCCGGGTGCATTGAGCGGACAAGCCGTAGGGTGCCATGTCGGTCGGAAACTATTCGGTCCATGGCATCCAAATGACCTCCTTCTTATGCAGAGTCCCAAACATCTTATGGAACTCGGAGTACACTATTAAGTCATCATTGAGCTAATTAAATGTTAATAGCATATTAACAAAAAAATTTGCATGCGAATAAGACTTATCTCTTCTTGAAGCTCTCGAGCCTATCCACACTTTTCAAGACTAGCAATTATTCTAAATTTAAATAATATAGCCTTAAAAATTGAATTGAAACCTTTTTTCTCACTCTCTTCTCCCTCTGTACTATTTTTTCTAGAGCTTTGGTCGGCGTAGCACAAAATGAGAGCGAGGGTGGAAGAAAGCGATGACCGACAGGTGAGGGATTCCTGCCGCGCCCAGCTGCCACAGCGGGCGCCGACCTCCAACACTTGGCGTGGACGGCAGGCGCAGAGATCCTCCAGCGCCTGTGTGCTAGGCAGGTGGGTTGGCCCACTGCTGACCGTGCTCGCCGCTGTTCCTATGGTGGATCTGGCCTATCGCATTGAGGGTTGTTGGACGTGACATACGTCATATTCCTGTTCTTCCACACTAAAAAAGAAGGCTATTTTTTTTTAAAAAAAAATACATAGTCACAGGTTAGATTTGGAAGAAAAGAAGCACCACCGGTTCAAACAGTAAAAAAAATCACTAACAAGAGCCTGGCCTGCCATACAACCCAAGTTGTCGTCACCCAATTAGCGCTGGACACTGGTCCGCGGGCCCCACCAAGCACCCTCTCTCGTCATTGCAGGTGGTGGTACTTGTCCACCGAATTATTCACCTGGCCTGGGCGTGCATCTGCATCACTGCATTTCACTGCGTCCACTTTCTTCGAGCCAGAAGGATGGGAACGCATGATGCGTCACGCCATGGGCAGAGCTTGCATTCCCGATGGCATATGATGGATGCATGGCGTTCGCCAGTGCAACTCCACTGCGCTGCACCCTGCGACCATTTCATCTCACTACTTTGCCTCTCCTTCCCTCGTCACACAAAAGAGACTTGTTTTTCGTGTGTGTCCAAAGCTATGATGCGTCGTGATGAAACCATACGAAGACGTGATGTGATAATTCTTGGCATCTCAGAAAACCCCCATCCGAACGCTCCTCTCTGAGCAGTGAGGTTATTGCTTGGCTGGGCAGAACACAAATGGGCTCTGGTCCGACGCTGAGCTGCCTGTGTTGCGTGCATGATTCTCTCGTGCAAGAAAAACACATGCATGCACTGACCGTTGTTGCCAAACTTTCAATGCGCAGGCAGCGCATGATGGGATTCGGATCCTCTCCGTGGAAGAAAAGCAAGGTACGGTATTCCTCTTGCGTCGAAAATTCAGTGCTTGGGTTGGGACTTGGGAGTGACCGGTAATAAGGTGCGGCTTATTTTAGCTTAAAAAAGTAGTTTATGACTGAAATTTTATTGTAATTGGTTAAAATTATATTATATCTAATGATGGCTTATTTGGTATAATTAAATTTTAAAAAATTAAAAATAAAAAAACAGGTTAGCCCATCACTTATAATGCAAACGAATAAAAAAAGAACCGACAAAAAAACTCAAGTAAAAACCAAAAAGTCAGAAAAGACGAAATTTAGGAATAGTGAAAAATAAGTCAGAAGTTAAAAGTTGAAGCCGAAATGAGCAGGGCCTTAGCTTAAGCTATATTTGGAATTCACTGTTTTTTTTAAAAAAAAGAACATATGGAAACTAAACAGTTTCATGCACGTGAATTTTCTACTAAATTTCTGTGAAAGTCATAAGTTCTAGACAGGGCCTAATTGTACAAGATGTTTGCACTGTATAATTTCTCATATAGATCTCGTGATATGCAAATTTAGATGGGGTCCAGAAAATTGCTGACAATACAAATCACTTTTATTTTTATAGTCCACACAAAAAAATTATGACTGTATATTGGACTCTGGCTCAACCATGCTTACCACCAAACTCTACTAACAACTTTCCCCTTGAAAATTTCCAAATACTAACGGAATACACGTGGATGGGTTTCTTATGTTGTGGTTTATGATTTTTTAAATTTTATCAATTGAAAGAGATTACGAAGTGAGACAATTATATATACGATTTTGATCGATACAGTATCTACTGTAATTATTTATAAATCTGTTTTATAATAATATACTGTGTGAAAATGGGTTATTATAGAGTCATACGAAAGCCAATAAACACAAGCTGAAAGGCTGCTTGGAAAGTTGGACCCGGATCCTGCCGTAGGATTAGAATGCGGAGACATGATTGACGTTGCGGGGATCCAACACGTACGAGCTAATGATGCTCGTTACGACCCATGACCAAACCATGACGGATCGAGCCAACGCTAGTACTAGCAACAGTATGGAAAATGGGTTTAATTACGGGATCTGTCTAATGCACAGTACAGTTTTTTTTTTAAAAAAAAGTTATTTTTTAGCCGTTGGATCGATCCAATAGCCTACGTTCCCCTTCTTATCTGATCTCGCACACCTCCTACGTCACGCCTCAACCTTTGTTGTCGCCTCGATGAATTGCCGGTATTGCCTCCAAGCTCTCCGGCAAGTTCCTCCCACTGCTGCCGCCCTCCACCTCCTCCTGCCGTATGTGTGTTGCTGTGACATGCTTGCTTCTCTCCCGTCCTACTCTTCCTTCTTTCCTATCTCCAGCAGCAACTGTTGTTGGATCCATCGTCGCTACCTCTAATCTTTCTCTTTCCACTGCCTCTCCGATCTTTCTCTAAATCTAAGTTCCAATAAATCATCTAAATCTATAATCCGATGAACCATAACCTAAACCGACAAACTATTGTCTTAACGCATCGCTGTCAGTGAGAAAGAACCAGTTGGCTGGAGTCCCTCCAACTCTCCAAGTAAAGTCATAAGGTCTCAAATTTAACTGTTTTTCAGAAGGAAAAAAATGCATTTCACAGTTTTTAGTAATTCCGTTAATTATGAGCTTGCCCGTACCTCCAAACCACAAAACCCGTAGCTAGACCAGGAAAAACCGCTCGAAAGCTCTGTAGTGGAGCGGAGCCACGAAACGTTGTTCGGCGTATGACATTTTATTATGCGTGTACCGTCTCCTCCTCCTCTGCATGCGTGCGTGCGAGTGGATGGAGAGAGAGAGACAGACGATCGAAAAGGAAGAACGTACAGGATGGGTATACCGTGCGTAGTATAGCTGCTGCCGCTGCCCTCGAGTTCACCTACGTACGGGAAAAGGGGAAAAGGCAAGTGGAGGTGTGTGCCAGTGCGTGTGAGGAGATAGAGATGCAGCAGAGCGAGCGAGCGAGCAGCAGCAGCAAGCTGTGCTTGGTGAAGCACAATATCATAATTGGTTGTCGTGGTCAGAGCAAGCAAGCCACGCCTCAAAAGAACCGCGCCTGAAACTATCATGAGCTTAGACCAGCAAGCAAGACGCGCGCAGTAAAAATACGGACCCCGGTCCCTGTCTATCCGAGCCCTCTCCTACGAGTTCAGTCTCTGAACATATGCATGCACCCGTCCGCTTCAATCCGTATGCTACTCCCGATGGCTAATAATGCCACCATCTAATCTACTCCTACATTTTTTTGCGTGTGAGAGCAAGTTTAATAGTATATATATCTGCTACCTCCAATACATTTCCATGTCATCAAAAGGTAAAGATGCAGCCAACTCATACAATAAGCTGGCTATAAGTTGTCTCTACAAGAGCTCTCAATCATTTAATACATACATGGGTATTGGTCATTTAATATATGCATGGGTATAGCAGTTAGTTCTATTGGTACATGCATGGATAACGCCTCTTTTCCTGTGCTATAGCCTGACTCTTGCATGGGAGCCGGCTTGGCTCTCTCTCTCTCCTTTTCTCTTCCCTCCACATAGAACTATGCTGACATGGATTCCCTTATAGCTAGCACAGTCAGCCTTATTAAACTTGCTCTAAGGGCATCTCCAATGGTTATAGCTAGCAACTAACTATAAGAGCAAGTTTAATAAGGCTGACTGTGCTAGCTATAAGGGAATCTATGTCAGTATAGTCCTATGTGGAGGGGAGAGAAAAGGAGAGAGAGAGCCAAGCCGACTCCCATGCAAGAGTCAGGCTATAGCACAGGAAAAGAGGCATTATCCATGCATGTACCCATAGAACTAATTGCTATACCCATGCATGTATTAAATTATCAATACACATGTATGTATTAAATGATTGAGAGCTCTTGTGGAGACAACTTATAGCCAGCTTATTGTATGAGTTGACTGCATCATTATCTTTTGATGACATGGAAATGTATTGGAGGTAGCAGCTATCTGTACTATTAAACTTGCTCTAAGGATAGCTATTTGATGCTTACATGCACACACAGAATTTATAGAGACTGCCTCGTTTGGCGTTATAGACTAGTGCTTAGGACATCTGTAGTGTATATAACCCAAAGGGTCTTAAGGTGGGTCCCATCTAAACCTTAAGACCAACTCCATAGTGTATATAACCCAAGGGGCCTTAAGACAGTCCCACATGGCAGATAAAGAAAAATTGTATTTTAATGTTTATGGCCAGGTCTTTAGCTTGAGGACCAGCCTTAAGTTTTTTTTTGCTTAGGGTCTGCTTAAGGTCACCCCTGTAATGTATAAGGTTGACCTTAAGGTGGCTTAAGACCTCCTCTTTTCATACACTACAGATGCCCTTAAGGAAGAGCTGGCTCGATTTTTTTTGCATACTCTCTTTCCTCTACATAGGATATATGCTGATGTGTACATGCATATAGCTAGCTGACTCAGACCATTGGAAAATGCCCTAGGCCAAGGAAAACCATGCATGCGTGATGGAAACGGGTGTGAGCGATCAATGAGAGAGAGAAGTTAGGCACAAGGCAGCAACTTTTGGCACCGTTCCAACAATTTCTGTTCCTGACTTTTAAAACGTACTAGCTTCTTAATTTTATTTTAAGTTTTTAGATTTTTTTTATCTATTCTCTTTTTTTGTTTTGTTTGTGATATAACTTTGTATTTTTAAATTAACTTTTAGAAAAAAAATACTATCATTATAATATAGTTTAAATTATAATTTAGAAGTCAGAAAAAACACTGCCAAAGTTTGTACCACCTACTACTAGTGTGACCTGTCCAGCTGTCCAAACTCCTAAGTTTAACCCGGCCATAATTCCAGAGTACGTAAGAGCAACTCCAGCCGGGCCCTCAAACAAGCCCCTAAACTAAAATTTGAGGGCTGATGACAAAAACACAGGTCCAGCAGGGCCCCCAAAACTAGGAGGCTCTCAAATTCACCCATCAAGCCCTCATTCCTGGGGACCCCCTACTCAGGCCCTCAAAACTAGGAGGCTCTCAAATTCACCCATCAAGCCCTCATTCCTGGGGACCCAGCAGGAGGCCCCTACTTTTGAGGGCCTGAGTAGGGGCCCTGCTGGACCTGTGTTTTTGTCCTCAGCTCTCAAATTTTGGTTTAGAATGATGAATGGGTCCAACATGGCACTGTCTATTAGGATGAATTTGAGGGCCCTGATTTGAGAGCTGTTGCTAGAGTAGATGCAAAAAAATCAAGCTCTCAAATGTTAGGAGAGCCTTCAAATAAAAAATAGGGGCCTTGATTTGAGGGCTCCTGCTGGAGATGCTCTAATACATCTATCCCTTGTAGTCACTTTTGGCATCGTTGCGTACCATATTTACAAAAATACAGTATACCAAGCGTATTGATAAAAATACCTCTACCGTCCTAGGGGCAGCGGTAGTGCCCGCGAGGTGACAAGCGGCGATGCCGCGCGGGGCAGGTAATTAAGCCAGCTTAATTACCTGCCTATTTTTTACTTATTATTTGTTTTAAATTTTAAATATAACAAATGAGCTCAAAAAATTACAAAACTTTTGTACAGCCTCCCAAGACAACGTACCTCGTAGTATAATTTTTGAATAATTTTATCCATTGCGAATGTTGCTCAAAAATTCATAAAATTTTGATATTTTATGAGTTTTTACATATAGCAAACGAGCTCCAAAAATTACGAAATTTTATGTGAAACCTCCTGATACAGTAATAGTTATTGTGTATTTTTCTAGAATTTTATATGGTCTAAATCTATCACGTTTATTCGGACTAATTTAATCTTTAATTTACGAATATTTCACGTTTATTTACAATTTTATACATTACAAATTTGTACAATTAAAAGTATTTAGAGTAGTACAAAAATGCATCACGCTGGATGCGATATGGCTCACTCATTTGAGCCATTGCAATCTTCTCGCCACGCTTGACTGCTCATACGTGGCCTTGTCTTCCGTCGCGCACGAGTATGTCCCGTTGGGTACGTCAGTTAGTTCGGAGGTTGCGTATCGGGTCGGAGGAGGTATGGAGACCGTTCTGTCTGCATAGTGGCTGGCGGTAGTCCAATAGGCTGGGTCCGGTAAGGGTCGAAGTCGATCAGCTGAGACATGCCGAACTGCGAGCCACCCGTAATAATGTCGTGTATAAAAGACTTTAGAAATCTCCTTGTGGTGCGAAAGAGCTCTCGCCCTGACCGTACGATGCGGTAGTGAAGCTGGAGGACCTCTGCCCACCGAAGTGTCCAAACCCATGGTATGCCGAGAACGCTGAGTTTTGCCCTACATACGCTGCAAACCCTCGCGCCGTGTACTGCTCTCTAGAAGTATCTGGGAGGCCCGTGTCATCATCAGTGGACTCGTCACTACTCCTCTGTTGAATTGGAGGCTACAAGATGAAACGATATGTCACAACAAATATTTCAGATGTACAATGCGAATCTCATACATCCCAACTCCACTGCTGCAGAAGCACGTAGTAGATGGCCAAAATTGGGGGTACCAGTACTGGCGCGTTGGCAAGCGTCACATAACCCCCGATATATGGTGCATAGAACCGCTGATCCCCAATTGTACTGAGGCAGCGCTCCGAACTCTGCGTCCACCAAAGACTCGGCGAGGCCAACGAATTCGGTGTTGCAAATATCACCGTTTGTGGCTGGAAACATGCTCCAACTAAAGAGCTGGATAAGGAACGCGACGAGTTGCGTCCTGACAACCCCCAGCATTGCAACTTACGGGCACACACTGCACTTGTTAGGTCACATATGCGGGACACCACGTGCTGACGTGCACTCTCCGGGATGGGCTGGCCGAACCCGTCCGCCAGCCTCTCCTTCCAGTCGGCTGGTATAGGGGCTGGAACAAATGCGTCACCCCCTCCAGAGTGACCGTCATCTCACCCCAACGAAAGTGCAACATGTGCGTATCGGGCCTCCACCTGTCCACCAGTGTTGCGAGCAGGCTGCCATCGATGGTGAACTCGTGTCTAGTGGAGACCAGCCTCGCAAAGGACAACAAACGCGTGGCCCACAGGGTTGGGACATAGCGCTCGTTCAGCGCCCATGGATCCCCCCCGGCAGCTTGAACAACGAAGGGCCAACCGCGTCACCCATTATCTATGCGTGGCAACAATGTTTTTCATTGTACGAGTGTTCTAGAAGCTCCAATAGATTCATACATACCAATACATAGGACAGACGAAATATTAGTGCGAACATTAATAATTACTTTATAATATAAACTACATTAATTACGACTAACTAAATAACAATTATTTTGACTACGACTACGGGAATAACATCGCAAGCATGCTATAAAAAATTACTTGTCTTTTGGGAGAACTAATCAGCGATGCCGCGTCCTCGATAACTTATGCACTACCTTTTCCAAATAATTAGCTATGCACTAGTATTTTTGAAAGTACCTTGCAACAAATAGGACAGATGGAATATTAGTGCGAATATTTATAATGACAGCAACATACTACAAGTCAGTGATTATATGCATACGTGAATACTTCACTAATTACCGATAAATTTGTTTACTCATCCAAAAAAATGACGAGCCATTCATTAACATCGTCTTTACCACTAACTCATTACTTACCCCAAACTAACAAATTATGGGTACTGTATGTACACAAAAATAGTACAAACTGTGTCTAAATTACTACGACATATTAACTTCATAATACAAACTACATTAATTACGAATCACTAAGTAACACTAATTGTCTACAATTACGGAAATAACGTCGAAAGCATACGATAAAAATTTACCTGTCTTTCCAGAGAAGAAATCAGCACTGGCAATTTTGAAGTACGTACTGACTTCTCGATGTAATGTGCTACACACTCCTTCTGCGGCAATGACCTTCTGCGATGAGCGACTATGACACTGCCTTCTCGAACTAATGAGCTACGCACTAGGCAGATGTGCATATTTATGCCTGAGCGATAGGTTAACCCGGCGCACTTACCCCGTACATTGAGAACCCATTATCACAAACAGCGCTTCAAGTGAGGGGGGCGGCATCGTAACAATGACAAATGTGCAAATGAGGGAGCGGACGACACTCAAATAATGACACTAGTGCGAACGAGAGAGCGCGCGAGAGGGGCACATACAGAGAGAGTGACAATTGTGCGATCCGGATAATCGCAAATAATATATACGATGATGGACTGACAAACGACACTTCAGAACATGCGTGACGATCGTTAAATTTATGATTAAGTTAACCCGAATAAACGTGGCAAATTCGGACCATATAAAATTCTCAAAAAATTATACTAACTATTACTATATCGGGAGGCTTCGAATAAAATTTTATAATTTCTGGAGCTCGTTTACTATATGTAAAAAGTTGTAAAAATATTGAAATTGTATGAATTTTTGAGCAATATCGCAATGGATAAAATTACCCAAAAATACACTACGAGATACGTTGTGTCGGGAGGCTGTACAAACATTTTCGTAACTTTTTGAGCTTATTTGATATATTTTAAAATTTAAACAAATATTAAATAAAAAATAGGGTAGGTAATTAAACCGGCTAGTGAGGGGGCACCAGGTGCCTACCGCCGGTGGCAGCGCCGCGTGTCACCTCACGGGCACTGCCGCCCGGTCCCCGGATGGCAAAAATAATATTTTTTGTTAATATGTTTGGTATATTATTATTTTTATAAATATGGTATAAAATAGTGTCAAAAGTTGTTTTGACTCTCGCTTATGTGAGCAGTGATGTACATACGAGCAGAATCATTTTACAAGTTCGGCCTGTGACATGGATCTCAGTATGTGCACCCTCCTAAAAAGGAGCTCATGTATACGTGCAATACACGTAGACGGAATCGACGGAACGCACGACTAATAGCCCACGGAATTTGGAATTTTTTGTACGGATAATCTTTTTTATTTGAAATTACAGAAATATACTCGCGAATTTTTTTTACAAAAATAGGCTCCAGTCGCATAATGGTTGGGCGACTGGAGCCTTTCGCCCAACCAGACTGCGACAATTAATGAATATACCAACCATTCGGCGATTAATTGCAGTCGCCCCACCGTTGGGCGACTGCAATCCAGTCGCCCCACCGTTGGGCGACTGCAATCCAGTCGCCGAACCGTTGGGCGACTGCAATCCAGTCGCCGAACCGTTGGGCGACTGCAATCTAGTCGCCGAACGATTGGGCAACTGGGGGCGATATAAGGCCACTCGGCCGAGCGCCGGCCGTTGCACTGTTTTCTTGTTCGGCCGCGCAAAGAGTAGAAGAAGAAGAGAAGAAGAGAGGAAGAGGGAAGAAGAGAAGGGGGAGAGAAGGTGAGGGAGAGGAGGAGAAGAGGAGGGGGAGAGAAGGAGAGGGAGAACGCGATTTTCAGGTATTTTTTTATGTTATATTTTTTGTTAGTGTTATAAAAATAGTTTAGAAATTTAGTTTAGAAAATGTAGTTTAGAAATTTAGTTTAGAAAATGTAGTCTAGAAATTTAGTTTTTAAATTTTGTTTAGAAAATATAGTTTAGAAAATTTAGATTATAAAATTAGTTCAGAAAATATATTTTAGAAATATAGTTTAGAAAATATAGCTTAGAAATTAAGTTTATAAAAAATTAGTTTTGAAAATTTAGGTTAGAAAATATACTTTACAAATTTAGTTTAGAAAATATAGTTTAGAAATACAGTTGAGAAATTTAGTTTAGAAAATGTAGTTTAGAAATTTAGTTTAGAAAATATAGTTTACAAATTTAGTTTAGAAAATATAGTTTAGAAAATATAGTTTACAAATTTAGTTTAGAAAATGTAGTTTTGAAATTTAGTTTAGAAATTTAGTTTTCAAATTTAGTTTAGAAAATATAGTTTAGAAATACAGTTTAGAATTTAGTTTAGAAAATGTAGTTTAGAAATTTAATTTAGAAATTTAGTTTAGAAAATATAGTTTACAAATTTAGTTTAGAAAATATAGTTTAGAAATTTAGTTTAGAAAATGTAGTTTTGAAATTTAGTTTAGAAATTTAATTTAGAAATTTAGTTTTCAAATTTTGTTTAGAAAATATAGTTTAGAAATTTAATTTATAAATTTTGTATACCATTTTTAATGCATTATTGTAGAAAATATAGTATTCAAATTTTGTATACCATTTTTAATGCGTTATTGTAGAAAATATAGTATTCAAATGCAGCTGACTCCACCAGCGCAGGGGCGGGATAGACACATTCCTGCTCGTTTTACTTTTTCGGAGCCTCGTAACCCGTTGCACTGGAGGAGGTCCATGCGGGGCCGTATGGGAGGACGCGGGCGCGGTGACGGGGTACACCAGGGTGGCGAGTGAGGGATGCTATATTATGTAATGAAAAAATACACAGCATGCTACTCACACTTATATTATGAAGTTTATTTAAATTCAAACAAGTCTATCATCTCTTCTTTTCGCATTCAATCATAAACATACCGGTTCTCCGCACACGAATTATCATCGTATGTCACTTAACAGTGTATGTATCGATCGTTCTCCCGTTAATCTTTAATAAAAAAAGTTTCTAAAATTTTTTACGCACCTACAATATACAATAAACATAAACTTTTATTACAACTCTACCGCATTTTTTTATCACTTTAAAACTACAAAATTCACAAAATTCACGAGGGACATGCAGTCGCCTAATGGGATGGCGACTGCATGCCAGTCGCCCAATGGGTTGGTGACTGCATGCAAGTCGCCGTACGGAAGCGCGACTGGATGCAATCGCTGCAGCGTACGGCGACAGATATTGTGTCGCAGTCTGGTTGGGCGAAAGGCTCCAGTCGCCCAACCATTAGGCGACTGGAGCCTATTTTTGTAAAAAAAATCCGCCGGTATATTTCTGTAATTTCGAATAAAAAAGGATTATCCGTACATGTAGTTACTTTTAGCTTATTTCTTACAATTTTTCTTAAACAGATAAATATGACAAATTTTTTGACGTTATTATAAAATGATTTATTGTGACAGATATTTTAAAATAACTTCTTAAAATTCAATTCGTTTGTATAAATGTTCATGCATAATAAATAATGGGGGTTTTGTAGATTTACCCCACTTTAAAAAGTGCACTTTGTAGATTTGCCCCAGTTGTCTCAATGACATGTGGGTCCTGGACCCACATGTCATTGAGACATCATGGGGCAAATCTACAAAGTGCACTCAACAGTGGGGCAAATCTACAATTTTCCCAATAAATAATAAGTTACGAGAGAAAAAATCATCAGTTCGTTCGTATAAATATTTGTGCATTAAAAAAACAATAAGTCGGGGGGGGGGGGGGGGGGGGGCAAACCCACCCGAAGCTTGGCGACGCGCGGCCGGCTGCCGTCACGCGACGCGCGCGCACGGGAACCCAAAGCGGCCGCGAAAGGCGAGGAGGAGAGAAGCCGCCGCTTTCGCCTGGCTCGCCGCGAGCGACAGGGCGAAGCGTGCGTGCGCAAAAGATCTCGGCCTAACGGAAGCAGACTCGCAGAGGCAAGTCAGCTTTATCGATCGGAGGCGCGGCGCATTTCGATCAAAGAAGGATTATTCGCTCGCGTCCCTGGTTTTGTGTGATCTGGGACCCAGCTTAATTAAGCGTAGAAAGGGTTAGCTTTTAGGTTGTATTTTTAGTGGCAGCTTCCTTTCCTCCTTGTTTCGTGTCTCTGCGAATCCTAGGTGGTGGTAGTACTAGTACAAAAATGCCGACAATGCAAATAGTAGTACTAGAGACTTTGATCGTAGGATTAATTAGTTTTGGTCGTTCTATTTTTGAATTCATTTAGAGCGGCTGTTTTGCGGTGGCGGAAGCAGGACAGACAAATTATAGGTGCTTCCTTTTTGCTGCGATTAATAAATTTTAATCCTAGTGTAGGATCCGACAGGCAATATAGTAGAGCTAAATGATATCTTTCAAATTCTCTTCTAAGTATTCACTTATCCTTTTTCATCGATAGCTACAAAGCTATGAAGATTAAAGTTAAAATCTCACTTGAAAACCGGAGCAACATCGAACACAGTAGGAAAGCACACCGTAGACGAAAACTGACAACGTGGTCGTAAACTCGACAACGTGGTCGAGAGCTGACAATGTGGTCGTAAGCTCAACTACTAGACGGAAGTACAACGTGGTCGAAAATCGACTACCGAACAGACATCACTGTAATCCAAAACTGGCAGTACGTTGGAAATCTGTGTAGTCGAAAGTTCAACGTGGTCAGAAATCGACTACCGAGCGAAAATCACTGTAGTCGATGACCACCGAGACCAAAACCAACGTGATCGAAAATGGATGCAGTCGGAACCAACGTGATCGTAAACAACATGGTCGGACGCCAAGTAGTCGAACAACCAACGTGGTCGTAACCAGTCAGCAACCAAAGTGATCAACGTGGTCGTAAACCAACGAGCGGTCAAACAATCAATGTGGCCGAAACCAGTCGCCAATCGAAGTGATCAACGTGGTCAAAGCCAATAAGTGGTCGAACAACCAGTGTAGTTGAAAGCCAACGAGTGATCTGATTCAGTTCAACCTGTGAGATTGAGGAACCGTGAGTGGTCGAGAATCCCATATGGTCGGAAAAACACAAAGCGATTGAAAGACTGAATGTGGTCGAAACCTCATGTGATGCAGTCTGAAATTTGACCGTGCAAAACAAGAGTAGAAGAACGTGAAGTGCTCGAAAGACTGAACATGGTCGAAAACGGCACGATGCAATCTAAAACTTGACCATGGTCAAAACCATGATCGTAAAGCTGATCGACATTTCAGACAGAGCGACACCGACTGTTTTCAGTTTAGGCTCCAAAACGAAAACCGACAGAACTTTCGATCTAAAGATCCAATGATGTGAAACTTTGCAGAGATCGCCTCTAGGGTATTGTGAACTTGTTTCAACAAATCATTAAAATCATGGTCAAAGATAAGACTTTTTTTAGTTTGTTTGGAGGTTACATCAAAATCGAGTCAAAATCAAAATCGGTGAGTATAGCTAGCTCGTGGGTGTATGATGAATAAGATGAGTTTAGATGTATTCTCACATATCACAGCAAGTTAGAACATCAACAAAATTGACTTAAAAACCCTTGGATCAAGAAATCACACTTTGAGGCTAAATCAAGAGCAAAATAACCAAATCAAGAAAGATTCAAAGAAGTATGCAAAGATTGATGTATTGCTCACTTGAGAAGGTTGAGTTTGCAGCCACTCCACCTAGAAGGACAAAAGAGCACACCATGTGCTCCACTACCAAAACCCTAACCCTAAATAAGAAGGCAAATGAAAGAGGGATAGGATGGTTAACCCTACATATCTCATCTCTATTCCTTTTATAAGTGAGCAACCAGCCACCAACTCCCCAAAATTGATCTTATCCACTATTACAATGGGGAAACCCGTTAATCCCACACACGGGTTTTACTCACTCAAGTTCACTTATGTATGCTTTTCAAAGCGCATAAGTGTGCATCCGCTAAATCCTTAGCCTTGATCCGTCTTGATCAAACCAGCTCCATCTTGATCTAACCCACTCTCCAATGCATTGCTCATGCGCCGCGGATTTGATCCAAAATGGTTTTCGATATTTTGGTCAAAGTACCAAAATATCCTTTGTTGACCCGGTCATCACCTTCATTTGGAAGCAATCGCTATGCTTGCTACGTGTAGGTACACCATTAGCTTGCCATGTGCCACCAAGTCTCTCCCGTCTCGATTCCGCCGAACCACAACTCACTTGACCCATGCAAGCCACCTGGCGTCGTCCCGCTATTCGAACTCACCTTCAATATTTTCGCCTTTCTCATGCTATGCTTGAGCTCATCGTATCACTCGACATTCTTGATCATTCTATTCCTCAACTCCCCTATGAGCCTAGCCCCGATCACCGTCGTTGACTACAATTGACTCCAAACGATCCTGCACATCCAAAAACAAAGAATTCGTTTTCAGGCATAAGTTCTTCACAACTTGACCTACATTAACCAAGACATGCATCATGCAACCTTAACCAAACGACTCAGGTCAACCTACATAAATCCATAACTCAAATCCCAAAACCTCAATTTCTGCGCAACCAATCTTGACAGAGAGCAATCTTTGAAAAGCCAATTGACCACTTCACAAATATAACAATGGTTCATCACAATCTTAACCTGGATCAACTCACATGGTCCATCATCTATCATGAGTGATTTTGTGAACAAACCGAGTGCCGATAAAACCACTAAGTAGCTTCGAAAAGGTTGTCCGCCACTTTGAAATAGCGACAAAGAAGTTGTCCCGTTTATTTGTTCAGAGGAAGATATAAGCTGAAAAGAGTGTAAACCATAGCTAAATAATTTCTAGTGCCTTATTTCATTCAAAATCTGGATGGATTCTTTTGTGTTGTGACTTATGACTTTTGTATTATGCCTGTTCATGAGAAAGAGTATGAAGAGAGAGACAATCATATGTAATTTGTGCTGGTACAGCTGAAGTCAGTGTGGCCTGCTCATTTGAGCTTCTAGCTTAAGCTTTTAGCTTCTAACTTCTTAATTTCGTATTTTCTGGCTTTTTGGCTATGTTTTAGGCTTTTGCTTTTTTGCTTCTGTATTCTTTTGTATTGTCCGTGATGACGTTATTTCTTTTTTCCCCTTGTTTTGATTTTTTAAATTTAATTACGCTTGAAAAGCTCACAACAGCTACAGTAAAAAATAAGCTTCAAACAGTGAAAAAGCCCAACAGAGAAGCTTAAATGAGCATTATCCGTGTCTACTACAATTGACTTGTAGACCCCGTATTAAAAAGACACAACATTTAAAAGCTAGTTGCTATGTCAAAAGCAAAACCCACAAACAGCAAGCCCCAATAGAACCCAGCTTCTATGTTCCTAGGCATGAATATCCATTAAATCTGCGCAATTTGCAATAACCTATGGGATCGGCAACTCATCCACCGTTGCATATCTACATTTTCAAGACCTTAAATTATAAATCTAATTAGCACCGTAACATGCGTCGGAGCGAGCGGGTCAACCCTGGATATGACGAATGTCGACCCTGACCAGCTTAGGTCTAGGGCTAGGTCTACCTCGCTCGACCCGAAACCAACTGGGCTTTTTATAACCCAACCCAACCCGATTTAGCCCGCCCGGCACTTGCTAAGATACGTGCACGTTGGGTTATTTAGCGCTTATAACTTTTGGCTTAGCTATAATATCTAGTTTTTAAATGATGTATTTTTAAAGACAGGGTCTATAGGTAGATTGTAGTACAAACTGTACCGAGTTTAGTTATACTGATCAAAATCATATACAACTAATTTTTCTCTATATACTACTTCTCACGAATAATTTAGAATTCAAAATTTTTAACAATAAACCATAATCTAAAAATACCCACCTCGGAACCCGCCTGTAATGAGTCACACGAGGTGCTTCATGGGCTGGAAAGACGAAGACCAATACTGTACCATAAATACGCAGTTCCTAAAAAAGCAGAAAGGCATTGAGAGGCACGGCCGGCCAGCCAACCTGCAGCAGGAGCAGGACCGCGGGCGAGAGAGCTTTCTATTCCCTCTCGAAAGCAGGGAGGACGCGCGCGCGCGCTCACAGTGGCACAGCACCGCCGGCCCAACGAACCGAAGAAAAGAAAGCAAAACCAAAAGCAAGCAGCTCAAAGGCGAGGAGGCAGGAAAGCCTTCCATCCAAGCATCACTGCTCCCTTACCGTTTCTTGGACACTTGCGGTGAGCCTCTTCTTCTACTTCTCTGATCTCTCTCTCTCTCTCTCTCTCTCTCTCTCTCTCTCTCTTCCCTTGTGCTGTTGCATCACTTCACCCTAGTGCCATTGGTAGGTAAGAGAGGTGGAGGTGTGGGTACTTGAGGAGGCACGCTGGGCCGCCTCCTGAGTGCAGGACACCTGCAAGGCCACTGAGGTTAATTGCTACACCGTCTTTTCCCAGTCCTCCCCACACACAGAGTGACAGTGATGAGAGAGAGAGAGAAGGCAGATGTGCACACGATGCATGCACACACTTGTGTGGCTGCATCTAGGATGCACTCTTCTTCCTGAGCAGTTTTAGGGGGAGGGGGTGGCTCCATTACTCGGGGGAGTCTTTTCTTGCGGTGGGTCTCACATTGTTCCTCTTTCTCGGGTCATGGCTGACGCTGCCCTTGCTCTGCCTTTGTTCTTGTGTGTATTGTTGGGTACCCTGTTTTGTTGCCTTTCCTGTGTTGCTATAAAATCTTGATGCCTCCCACATGCTCCCTCATGTCTGTCACATTGTGGTTGCACTCGCTGTGAGTTGATGGTTTTTAATTAGGAATTTTCTATCTCTTTTTCCCTCCTACTACATATCTATCTCTCCTCTCTCGTCATCTCAGCACAAAACTGTGAGATCTTGGCATGTTTATAAGATTCCCACACAAAAAACAGACCAGAGTGAGCAAGTGGTTCGTGGTCTCTCCATTGCCTCCCCATCTTGCATTAAACAAAGATGCTCAACATCTCCTGCTCCAAGGTGTTCAAAATACTAACCGTTGTTTTTGCCGTTCTTTTTGCAGGGATTTGTAGAGAGATCGCCTGTGCCACTGCTTGGGGAAGGGCGTGGGGAGGAATGTGGACTAGTTGTTTTATGATGGTGCATTGGACACGATTCTTGATTTATTAAAACAAGTAGTGAGGAAAACAGGAGTGGGGTGGAAGGAATTATACAAATCTTTTCTCAGATCAAGGAGGACAGACAATTAACAAATAGCAGGAGGAGGTGGGGGTCGTGTCAGCTTTTTGTGCTTTGTGTGTGTCCCTCCTGGTTCCTTGTCCCCCTCACCATATAGTTTACTTCCTTGAGGCGCTTGTGCTCCTCCCCTTACTTGCCTCACTGCCTACGATAGCCAGTAACATTAACCGCATAAGTAGGTTGGGGTGGAGTGTGCTTGAAGCACGAGTGTTGCTGCTGCTGCATCAGAGCCGATCCTACTGTTTGTTTGTTTGTTTTCATTGTACGAACGATCTCCGCGCCGCGCCGGGCACGTTGCAATATTCGGTCTTCGGCGCAGCCACCAGCCTAGCGCGTCAAGTTGGTTCTGTTCTTTGTACTTCTTTGCTCCGAGCCGTTGCTGTTCATGCTGTGGACAAATCTGGGGTAGTAGTGCTGTATTGCGCTGTTCTTGTAGTGGTGTGGTGCTCGTGGTGGTCTGTGTGTGAGAGCATTGGACTGGGGGAGTGGGAAGTTGTAAGGTTTACATTTGTTCTTCCTGTCTTGTTTCAAGATGAAGTTCATGAAGCTTGGATCGAATCCGGATACCTTTCAGGATGATGGGAATGAAGTCAGGTGATTGATGCCTTCTCTTGTTGCTCTTTTACCTTGTTTCTATGCTGCTGCCTTTTGATCATCATAAGACGATCTCACTAAATAATTTTTGGACCTACATGATCTCAACTGTTGCCGGGTTTGTGGCGGTTTTTGTCAGTTCTCATTCTCTGAAAGCACTGTTGTTGACGTATGAAATATGTAATACATTTTCTAGGTTGTACGTGATCTTCTAGAACTCATAAAATGTTATATGACAGATAAATCAGTTTGAGGAACTGTAGTCTCTTGTTTGGTGTGGTAAATATTTCCCTGATTGATATGGTCTTATAGCGAAATCTCTTATGAATAATTTTTGTACCCTATGTTAGCCATGATGGTGCATAGTTTGTTTTGGGATTTAAACGGATACTCCAGCATGAACTTAAATGTTCCATACTTTTGGATAAAACATAGTTCTTAACTATAGAAATGAATAAAGGGATGAGTGAGCTGAAAGCTTGAAACTGATGCTATAATGGTGCTTCATTTAGAGTTTCTTGTCAACTTTCTTTGTTATGTTTTAATTACTAAACATGTAAATTGGTCCTTTTGTACTAACATTCCTTTTAGGATTATCCCTCTTGGATGCCCTTGCTCCGGGTGGTTAGCGTCCAGTCTTCCTTGGTCGTCATCTTTGTGTCTCGGGCGCGTTACTTTCCTAGCAGCAGCAGCAGCAGTAGCAGCAGAGTGTGTGTGTTTAGAGTTGTGTGGGGTTTTTTGAGGTTTTGTGTGTGTGTTGTGTTGTTTGGGTTCTTATCCCATTTTTCTTTCTTCTTAATATATTGAGGCGCAGCTCTCCTGCGTTTTCGAGAAAAAAAAAATGACAAAATGCTAAATTGGATACTGCTTTCAAGTTTAGGTTTCCTTGTGTGTTAAGTGTAAGCAGTTATTTCTTAATGCCATGGAATACATCCCTTTTTTAAAAAATATGTACATAAAATTAATTTTCATCTAGTAATGTTCATGATTTACCTCTATAGGTCCCCTGCTTTATTTGTTTTGTGTATTCCCTGTCTCATGATAGCCCACGTATGATTCAATGCTAAATGTAAAGTCTGTTATCCATTTAGGCACAAATATGAATCAAAGGCTATCTTTTCCTTCCAAGATATGAAATGCTTTTGGTTGCTTGTTATTTTTTCGTTCTGTTAGTTACGATAACTGTTTATCCTTGCAGTATTGTGGCAACTGAATTATTGAGCGATGTCACTGTTCGAATAGGGACCACAAAGTTTTTCCTTCACAAGGTAAACTTGTCCTTCCTTTTTATTCATAGAACTCTTGATAACTGCCCTCATAAGACTTACTGCAGTAGAAATTACCTGTGCTTCAGAAGATCATGGCCTCGTATGTGGTTTGACATTTGCTTACGAATTTATTCTTCTGTCTCCATCATGAAAACCCTTGTCACAAGAGCAAGTGTTTAGAACTGCTTTTTCTAACACATCATTTGTTGAGGTTTGTTTGCTCTTGTGGTAGCTTGTCACAATAGACACTATTGACGTGCTTGGTTCTCATTATGCATTGTTAAATTACCTGACTGCTGTTTTATGCTGGTAACATGAAACTCCTGAGAAATATTTTAGTTTGTGCTACTCGTTTTCTTTTTGTTTCTTCTTTAAATGTACTGTTCTTCTTTCTTGTTGTTTAAGCTATATTTTTCTTATTTACATTTTCCAACCATGTAGTTTCCACTTCTATCCAAGTGTGCTCGCTTTCAGAAGTTGATCCCAACTACTGGTGATGAAAATACTGACATCCACATCCATGATATTCCTGGTGGTGCAAAGGCTTTTGAGATCTGTGCCAAGTTTTGTTATGGCATGATTGTCATACTGAATGCCCACAATGCTATTGCTGCCCGCTGTGCTGCTGAGTACTTGGAGATGCATGAAACTGTCGACAAGGGCAATCTCATCTACAAGATTGACATCTTCCTCAGCTCAAGTATATTCAGGAGCTGGAAAGATTCTATTATTGTTCTTGGGACAACAAAGGCTCATTTACCTTGGTCAGAGGATCTTAAGCTGGTTAGCCACTGCATTGACTCCATTGCTTCAAAAGCCTCTACTGACACCTCCAAGGTTGAATGGTCATATACATACAACCGCAAGAAGCTCCCAACTGAGAATGGCCTCGATTTGCAATGGAATGGAGTCAAGAAGCACCAGTTTGTGCCAAAGGATTGGTGGGTTGAGGATCTGACGGATCTTGACATTGATTCCTACAAGCAAATCATTACAGCAATCAAAACCAAGGGTAGGGTACCCAAGGATGTGATTGGCGAGGCAATTAAGGCCTACACATACAAGAAGCTCCCATCGTTAACTAAGGTCTCAATGATCCATGGTGATGCAAAAGTTCGAGCAATGCTAGTCACTATCACATGCCTGTTGCCATCAGAGAAAGGTTCAGTTTCGTGCAGCTTCCTATTAAAGCTTCTGAGGGCAACAAATTTGCTGAAATGCGGAGAGATGTGCAGGAAAGAGCTTATAAAGCGTATTGGACGACAACTGAACCAAGCATCTGTGTTAGATCTTCTGATTCCTACAGTGGACGGGGAGACCACTGCTTATGACATCGACATGATCCTTAGTATAGTTGAAGAATTTGTCAGGCAAGATAGTAAGAATGCTCAGAAACATAATGGTGGTGAAGTAAACGGTCATGTCCAAGCACCGAGTGCATCAATGATTACAGTGGCAAAAGTTGTTGATGGGTATCTCGCTGAGGTTGCGAAGGACCCAAATACACCCATTGTGAAGTTCGTTAATCTAGCTGAGTCAGTTTCAGGCAATTCAAGGCCTGTTCATGATGGGCTATATCGCGCCATTGACATGTATCTGAAGGTACTCTTACAACTACCGATCAAATTGACACGAGTTATGAAACGAATGTTCATATGCATACTTAAGCACTTACGCTTGGTAGAGCATATACTCCTAATGCATTTTCAATTGCTGGCAGTTTTGTTTTATTTCATGAGTTTCTTTTCTCTCTTTTTTAAAAAAGATAATGAGTTTCTTTCACATACATGATATGATATGATGTTTAAAATACACATGCCATATAGATGTCTCATTTCTCATGGTCCTATTATTTGTGCAAGAATTAACATGTGTTTTTTCCCGAAAATTTTGAGCAGGAGCACCCAAGCACGAGCAAGAATGACAAAAAGAAACTTTGTAGCCTCATGGACTGCAAGAAGTTGTCGCCTGATGCATGTGCTCATGCTGTGCAGAACGAGCGCCTACCTCTGAGGACTGTGGTTCAGGTGCTATACCATGAGCAGACAAGGGCTTCTGCAGCAGCAACTAACCGAGCTGACAGCATCGGCATTGGCTCCTACGAAAGCTCAAGGTCAGGCGCCACAACAAACACTGAAGATGAGTGGGATGGAGTCATGGCGGTGGAAGACCTCAGCTTGTCGAAGACTACAAAGCTAGACAAATGTGACATCGCTGGTACTGATGCAGAAAAGAGCAATGGTAACAAGGGCGCCAACGGCAGGGTGAAAGGGGCCGCAACACCGAAGAAGGCTCTCAGGAAGATGAAGTCGAGCAACGGGCAAGCTGGGGAGCGCAGCAGCTCGGATTCGTCTGACAGCGCCATCTTGCAGAGCCAGGAGCATCCAAAGAGGACTCCCTCAAGGAGCACTAAGCCGGCTGCTGCATAATTCCTGCATTTCACTAAGGAGCGCAAGGTTTTAGCTGTTGTCTGTTCTTTCTTATGAATGTTGCATAGAAGCAAGAACCAATGTTTTACACGTCTGTAGGGATGTTATAATGTGAGATCTGCTTTTAGGTGATCTTATTAGCATGTAGGCTTGCCAAGAACCCTATGAAATCCTGGGTACTACTGTGAGGTTTTATGTCCTATACTCTGAAGTAGTTATTAGATCAGGCCTACTCTGTTAGACCTTAGAAGCATAGTTCTTGTGCTGTGACGGCATGATTTCAGAACGTTGGAGCCCATTTGTCCGATTACGGTTACGTGTAATCGGGTATGGTATCCTGAGCTAAGAATAGCAGAGTTGGGAAAAACAAAATAAAGGAAAACTCGCTGAACAGTAACCTACTGAAATCTTCAGAAACGGGCATCTGACCTGTGTCACAGGACACAAAATGATGTGCTAGTTAAGGGCTCAATCTTCACATGTCACACGGACAAACATGATCCAAGTCGCCAATATCAAGCACTTTCGGCAGTAACGGCACCACATTTTAGGTGAGATCATACTACTAAAACGACGAAAACACTAATAACGCATGCATCAGGTATACTAGCCGATGGCACCATTTTCTTTTGGTGACGCAACAACACAACGTCTTGTTCTTCACATTTTCTTCTATGAATGATAAGTACATTTTTGCAAGGACTCCATGCGTTACATGCATCACAAACAACGCCACACTTCCAAATAAAAATATCTACTTAACAGAACTAAAGATACTTAACAAACTTAGAGATGTGTTGTGTAGGACCGAGAACGACGACTAGAGAGGGATAATAGAAGCCAACATAATTAAAAGATTTTTCTAATCTTTCCCTTAAAAGAGAAAGTAAAGCTATTCACTCCAATATCTATTAGAAGTTATGAAGATTAGAGACCAATCACTTATAAGAAAAGATCTAAGAAAAACCCAGCAAAATGTGCCTTAACAAGCCCTGACGGTCTGACCTCTAACCATGAGTGGTCTGACCGCTAGCTAGTTGGTAGTCTGACCTCTAGTTAGCACTATTTTAAATTCAAAAATCGATGAAACTTTTGATCAACAACCCCAAATAACTTGAAACTTGAACCAAAACTATATCATGACCTTAAGAACCTATCTCAATTAAAGGTTTTGAAAGAATTTAAGAAAATTGGGATCTTTTAGTCATTGAAACTTTGCTGCACAAAAACTAAGTTAAAACCATAAATTAAGCAAACTCTCAAAACAAGACTTTATATCACTTGAAATTTGGTATGCACCTTCTCTAGGATGTCAGAAACCTATTCCAATCAATGATCAAGAAAAGCATTGCCAAAGTTTCGACCTTTTTCTATTTGACAGAAGGTTACACTAAAATTGGACAATAGATGGAAATCTCGATCTGCTTTTACTTGTGAGTTCTTGATAATCTAGATGACCTTGGATGGCTTCTCACATATCATAGTAAACTAGATTACAGCATGAACTCAAGCCAAAATGCTCACAAGACTAAAACCCTAAAATCACCCTCTCTTGAGTCAAAACAGGGCAAACACAAGAACTTATAAATAATAAGTGCCTAAATAGATAAGATCTGATCTCCAAGAGACATCATCATCACTTACACATCCTTGGTATAAAGCAAGATTAAGAAGGGAAGAGGAAACACTAAAACTAAGTCAAATCAAAATTTCATCGCTTGAGTATAAGAGGGAAATACTTGGATAAAATTTGATCTTTATTGATACTTAGAGATAATTATTGACAATCGCTCCTTAGCTACACACAAGGTCTAAGTATGACAAAAAGCTCAATCACAAGAGCCTCCTACATCTCCCTAAAGATTCTCTCCAAGAACCTTAATTCCTCTTTGCTTGGTATAGATGGCTTAACCCTAAATCACCCCTCTACACTCTTTTATAGTGAAGGCACATGAGAAACCCTAACCAGCCACTAGAGTTAGATTTCATCCACTTACATGGGTTAACCCATTAACCCAACACCATTTTGGGTTTTACATTTACACTCACACGCTTCTCAAAGCACACACTTATTAACCTATTAGTGAATTAACACTTGATCTACTTAACAATTTCATCACATACAAGACTTAAACCACTTAAGCCACCACTGTAGTTTCACACATCACCACTTTACTGGTATTGGAAAATTTACCAAAATACACATTTACCATCTTCCTTGAAGCAACCTCGTGCTTCATCTTCAAGTCTATATGGCTCCAATAACTTGCCTCTAAACCTCTCACACATCTAGATCCTATCAGACTATCATCGCTTGCAAACGGACCAAAGTCATTTGGCGCGCCACATACCTTTCCACGCATTATGACAACACCCGGCTTCCCTAACCGTTCTTGACCTTAGCTCCTCCCTAAGCTTAGTCCCGATCCACCTTGCCGTTACCCATCATATCCACCACCAGTAGCTCCCGCTCCGTGTCATCATCGTCCCAGCTTGTAACCATTCCACTAGCTTTGATCATCTTCCGACATCTCCTTGATTGTCTAGACCTTGGCTCCTCCTGAGTGTAGTCTTGATTCCTTAATCGCTTTGGATCTAAGCTCTTTTAGCTTAGCTCTGATCCCGTCTGCCTTACCATGACATAGCTCCAGGGTCTTACAATCAACAATAACAAGTAAACCGTTATGTAGCACCACATGAGATAAAATCATCAGTTGACACAATTAGTCTATACAATACACTATGTAAAATATATGCAACTAAACCAAAGTAATGGCACCTATACTGTGCACATATTCAACCATCTCAGCTCAAACCAACTCACGCTTCAACAACTCGGCCAATCAGATTGCTAGTTCCAGCTGGTCTGACCGCTGGAACCGGTCGGTCTGTCCGCCGCCTCCCACAACCCGTCTGACCGACAACCCTAGGCCTGTCAGACTGTGGCCCCAATACCGGTTAGACTACCAGCAATACAAAGCAACTGAAAAATGAATCAAACTCAAACTCTATAAATTCTCTAAATCAAAAGTTAATTATTTATTTCAACCATGAGACGCCATCTACATGGTCTCACATGCTGCTATATGGGCTGACAACCTAATCCTGCTATCTATGCCTCGGCTTAACTAACTAATTAGCCGAGTCCAATGCCACAGCTCAGCTCAACGTGCATGACTCCAACAGCTACATGCACCGACTACTAAAGCTTAGGCACGTACACGAGCACACATGCATAATCAAACTTAACGTGACGATATTAGTGACAAGATTAATTTCAACATATGCTTTGCTTTGGCGTATAACTGTATAATTGGTTATGTTAACTTCCGAGGTGTAAAAATTGCGTAGGAAGCTTCTAGCCAGGAATGGCATTTGGGCATCTGAGAAATGAACGGCTTGTATCAGGCCGGCCCACTACGGCCCGGGCCGACCTAGAATTAGCCCACGGCCTGAGTTAGTCTATTGCATATTATGGACTAGGTTTTTTTTTTTGTATAATGTAAATCCTACAATTGTTTTACAGTGCTCTAGGCTTTTGGTCCTAGACCACGGGCTGAGCCTGGGCCTTCCACCCCTAACTATGGTAGTTGACTCACGTTCATGTTCGATATATCAGGGCAATTCGAGCCACCCATTGCAAGATCAAAATGGTCTAGGCAACCTTTTGTACGTCTCTGTTATGTGTCGTGGAAGCTGAGGCAGAGCTTCACACAACCTGCAGTCCCAAAAGAAACGTACGAACATTTTGCAAATACAAGGATTAATTGGAAGAAAATAGGCCGGCACAGGCAAGCAGGAAATATCAACGAGGCAGCTTGGCGTCAAGCAGCTGAAACGGCTAGCGCAGTACAGGCCTTTTCAGCTTTTGGCTTCAGTTTTTAATTTTTTTACATTAACTAACTTTTAAACAGAGTATTTTTTAAGATGAGGTCTACTAGTTAATTGTAGTACATACTGTACCGACTTTATTTATATCAGCAAAAACCGCACGTAAGTTTCTGTTACTCTGTAATTTCTTACACGAACAACCTAAAAGTAAAAAGCCGCAGTCAAAAACTATAGGCATGTTTGGTTCATGACCAGAAGTTGCCTAGCACAAGTTAGGCGTGCCACAGTTTTTAGGTAGCTGTTTGGTTCACTGACGTAACTGTGGCATGCCACACTTTCTTAGCACCCGGCCCCACACGTCATAGACTCAGTTTCTTACCAAACTTTGCCACAAGTATGGCTTCGATTTTGTTAGCCACACTTTCTGTGACAGCCACATATTACCTAAGCTTAAGCATAATAAATTTAGGCACCAACCAAATAGGCCCTGTAAGTTTCAGTAAAAAGAACAACCCTCGATTTCTTCGACAACACAGTGGCGTTTACTCCCCTGACGCTAACCTTGACCGCTCATACTTATCCACCAAGGTACAGGCCAACAGAGTCCTGCTCCTACAGCCATCTTCTACTAGTAGAAAAATCATGTGGAGTAGCACGATGAATCCCAACAAGGCAGGTTCGCCCTAGTCCTGAAACCTACTTTCTCCGCAAGGACATGCATGCCTGGTGCGTGTCGCCTCTTTGTCCGGTGCCCATACGGCAGAAGGGTAAAAGCGAGTGGATAAGCAAGAATCAAGAAAGCAGTGCACGTACATTCAGCACTCCCCCTCCTCCTCCCTGCGATCCAAGGACGCCAGCGCAATGCATGCACGGCGTACGTCAAGCGCTCCCGGGCGGTTCAGGGTCAAGCATCCCGTGATGTTTGGGCCGTTTCTTCGTCAGCTTTGGCAGCACCTCGCGTCGGCGACCATTCGCCGTTGCTCCAGACGAAAGCCGAGGCTGGGAGCTCGTTCGCGCCTTGGGTCTCCGGCCACATCAAGATGTGTGTTTATGCAGTACAGTTGTACAGCCGTGCGCGATCGGCGGACCCGCCCTGTGGAACGGCGAGGCGTCGGGGGACAGAAAAGAGAGAGGTGGTTCGGTTTGTCTCATCGCTGTCGAGACGAGAGCAGGGCTGATCTGTCGAGTCAACACGCGATGTTTTCTCTGACATCCCATCGCGATAATGCGCGTTGCCGTAAGCTGGTGGATTTCTGTGCCTACCACCACTACATACTGCTACTGCTGCGCGTCGTTCACAAAGATGTACAACTAGCAATCTTTTTTCCTTACGTTTTTTTTATGAAGACTAGCTCATAGACGAGAGTTCCTTGGATTTCACCAGGTACGCCATCGGGCCCAGCTGCCGGCCACTGTGTAAAAACATCTCGAGCATTTCCATCAAAACTCGGTTCACTTGTTAATGCGCTGGTCATTCATTGTCATCTTAAAGACAAAAATTATTAACCTCTGTCAAGAGTTGTAAGAGCAAGTTTAATAGTACAGATAGCTGCTATCTCTAATACATTTTCATGTCATCAAAAGATAATAATGCAGTCAACTCATACAATAAGCTGGCTATAAGTTGTCTCCACAAGAGCTCTCAATCATTTAATACATGCATGGGTATTGATAATTTAATACATGCATGGGTATAGCAATTAGTTCTATGGGTACATGCATGGATAATACATCTTTTCCTGTGCTATAGCCTGACTCTTACATGGGAGTCGGCTTGGCTCTCTCTCCTTTTCTCTTCCCTCCACATAGGACTATGCTGACATGGATTCCCTTGTAGCTAGCACAGTCAACCTTATTAAACTTGCTCTAAGTGGTGACTGGTGAGAGGCTTAGAGCGTCTGACGACATGACATGTTAATCCATGTCTCGTAAGTTTGGCAAGAGACTTTTGGCTTCAGTTTTTGCTTCCGGCTTATTTTTCACTATTCATAAATTTCGTCTTTTTCTAAACTTTTGGCTTTTTGTTGAGCTTTTTTGCCGGTTCTTTTTTTTCCCGTATTTATTTGTATTATATGTAATGGGCTAACATATTTTTTATATTTTTTAATTTTTTAAATTTAATTATGCTAAATAAGTCTCTGTCAGCTACAGTGTTTTTTCAGTTAGCTACAGTGCTTTTCTGCCATAACCAAAAAAAACCCAAATGATCATCACCGTAACCTGTCAGTGCGTGCGGCTCACCTAGCTCTCGTGAACTAAAAACTAACCCTAGTAGTACTCCTACCTTTTCCTCAACTGCTGATTGACCGGTAAGACCGGACAAAGTGGTCAAGTCGACTCTCTCGTTGCGTTGACGTGGCTAACGGGCGTCGTCCACGAACTGATCACGAATAAGAAATCATCTGTGTTCAAAAGGACGTCTTGGGATGTGATTACGCGCACGTTTGGCCAATCGACGCGTAGTTAGTTAATTGTACTTCGTCAAAAATAAGAGGAGGATTTGGCGCGTAGATTAACCGAAATCGTGCGTGGATCGTGCCTCGACTTGCTTGCGCGTTTGTTGCCTGCCACGGCTCGATTTCGACGGATGTCGCGTGCGTGCGTGCGCTCGAGTGTTCTTCCCGATCGCCACGAACGTGCCGGGGATTTCCGGTAGTGCTGGTCGATAAATCTCGGCGCTTTCGTCGAACGGCTGCTCAACGTAAGCCGGTGCTTGGGAGTGACCTAGTAAGTGCTTGTGATTTGTGAGTTGTGAATGGCCTCCTAACCACTCTGAGATGGCCGTACTCCAGGATTAAGGGATTACGAGGCTTCTGATGCGATGTGACCGGTCGGACGAATGCATGGGTCGTCGTTCTTCCTTGGGACCTTGACCTGCCCACTTCAGAGTTCGGCAAAGCATTCGCGCGGGTCCTACCTTCGCGCTGGTCAGATCTGCCGTCTGGCCTCAACGTCTCAGGTAGTGTCACGAAAGGAGATATTTTTTTGTCGCATCAGCTTATGGTCTCGCCTAATTCATGTTTTCTTAATCGCTAAATGTGTTATTTTTTTCCAACACGCAAAAACACAAATTTGTGTGTTGATATATTAGGATGAAAAAACTAGGATAAATGATAGCAACCAAGCAACCTTAACTACGGCTACTGCTAAGTGGCCGAGAGCAACTCGCCCAAGTGCCGCCCCACCTATTGCCTACGGTGAAGCTTCCTCCATGATGACCCCTCTTACCATTAAATCATGATCTTACCATAGATCTTATAAATAGTAGATACTCTGAATCTCATATAATAATGAAGAAGAAAAATAGGATAATCTTTATTACTATATCGGGATTACAACTCTTTCTAACGAGCGATTACAAGGGTGTATGCTACTTACACTAATACAGTGTATGATCTCCAATCCCTTTGTTCTCCTAATTTCTTGTTTTTCTTTCTTTTGTCTACTTCGAGCATAGCTTAAATAGCGCTGAAGAGATGTTACTTGCTTGCACAAACTAGCACCTTCTCGATTCCATCCATCCGCTCGAGTGAGTTGTTGTTGTAAGTGGGAGAAGTTTGATCAATAACCATTGACTGATTATTGTTAGGGAAGTAGAGTCTCTAGAGATAACCGTAGGGGGGTTTCTTGTCAGACGCGTATGGCCAAACATGGAATGGTTAAAGAGAATAGAAGCACATCCATTCTGTTTTTAACAGCATGGGGCATCGCCTAATGGGAGGCTCGTATATCGAGTTATAGAGATTTCAAGTACTGGATGGTCGAGTAGACGAACAATAATTCTTCGACCGGGGGTACCTAGTACAAGTTATAACATAAACCATTAAAACTTCGATCTAAGAGTTTTTATTACGCTTTAAAATGGCTCATAATGGATTATTTAATCATAGGGGTGGCAACGGGGCCGGGGGTCCCGAGGGAGCCCCTCGTCCCTACCCGATCTCCGCCAACTCATCCCTACCCCTGGCCCTACCAACCTTACCGGGCGACTTGGGCCCCGCCCCCGGTCCCCGCGGGGATTAGAAAATAGGGTAAACCATTTTAAAATAATAATTATTTTATTTATTTATTTATAATTATTTAGATATACTTTTTTAAAACATATATTCTAACATATAGATTCAAGTTTTAGTCCAAATGTACAAGAAAAGAACACAATCTCAAGAAAAGAATAAAATCTTATATTAATAAATATAATCTATTATTTAAAAATATTTTTTTTATTTTTATTGGATCCTCGTGGGGCCCCACGTGGGAGGACGACCCCCGCCCCGCCCCCACCCCCGATGGGGAAATTGCCACCCCTATTTAATCATCGTCGGCTAGCTCTCAAACTTCATGTGAAATTACGATTTTGGGTTCTTCAATTGAAACACTAGTCAGAATATATGTTCCAGTCGAGTGGTCAGTTGACGGTAGTCAAGAAAGGTAAAGAAGTCTTTTCACTTGAAGTTGAAGAGCCACTCAAGACAGGGGTAGAACTGAAAGGTATATAACTATTGAGCACTGTTCTCGAAACCACTTAACTTGGTCATGGGAAAGGCCTGATAAACTGTATCGATGTTTGTATCATCCCACGCTTCCCAAAGACCATTTGTATCCTCCGTCCTGACGACTGGGATTCTAGTTCTTTTCTTCCCAAAATTTCTTGATCTCCACTAAATCTAAACCTAAATCCACAAAAATGCCCGAGTTTATCTCTGAGTAGCCTAGATCCGAGTTGGGATCGAAGATGCTCAAAGCTTTGGATCCAGAGTTCCTTCTAGTATAGGATCTGGGTTGTTAAGGATGTCATGAACACATTGTAGGTTTTGAACGTTTATCGATGGTCTTGTAGCGTTCCTGTTAGCGGAAGGAGTATGATGACTTAAACTTTGAAACGAGTTCTCGCGTGCTCCTCAGCACTTAGCGTGCGTGTGGGAGGAGGAATAGGCAAGCTAACCTATTGACATCCACCAGTTTCATTATCTCTAGTTCTTCCAGGTGACGCTAGAGAGGTTGCACCATCTCGATCAGTTGATTGAGGAAAGGTTTGCCGTGGAGGATCATGCACAGCATCTCAAGAAGTATCATTGATTATGTCAATCTCAAGCTTCTAACAGGAATATTCCGAGGAAATCCTATCAAAACTAAGCGAGAACCTTCCATCGCTTCGACTAGGAGCTTCCACGAAGGTGAGTGATTGAACTACGGTCTCGGGGGATAGTGTGGTAGTCTCAACCTGATATGGTAAATTGTCTATCGAAGGATGAGTGATATCAGCTTCGTTCGACATTCCATCGAGGGCAACTTCATCAACACTGTAACTAATTATGGGTCAGCTCCCAAAACATATAGGAGCTATTGGTGAACACGGGTCGCCCATGATTGGATTGAGAGTACTCTAACCATCGGATCACGCGTCGCGCTTCTGGGTCATGGTTATCGGTCGAGTGCACTAATTGTTGTGGTGCCAGAACACTCCGATAAGGTGAGGACGCGTTGATGATGGGGGCGGCGTGTCCTCTTCCATCTGGTCGACCTCGTTGGTCACAAGGGTTAGCGACTCTACAATAGAGGAGGATGAGGAGGAGGCATCGTGTTCTACGGCACGGAGGCATGCATCTATGTCGAAGTCGGCGTAGTCTACCAAGTTGAACCAATCCTTCTCATCCCAAGTTTCCACCATGATCGCATATGCGATGCTGATGAGACCAGGGAAGGATGGCGATGCAGATTAGAATTTTGAGAGGCTCGATGCCAATCCCCATGTACGACGCCTATCCCTATGGCCAGTGCTAGGTGTCGATAAGCAAATTATCGATCTTACGAATAGTATATTACTCCGAGCCTCACAGAAGAATAAAGAGAAAAATGGAACACTCTTTATTGCTATGCAATTACACGGTGTATTCTACTTGCACTAATTCAGTGATCTCCAATTCCCTTGTTCTCTTGATATCTTGTTTTTCTTTCTTTTTGTCTCCTTCAAGCAGCGTCAAAGAGGTGTCAGTTGCTTGCACGAATTGGCACCTTGTCGATTCCATCCATCCATCCGAGTGAGCTGTTGTTGTCAGTGGGAGAAGTTTGATCAATAACTGTCACCAGCTTATTATCAGTGAAGACGAGTCTTAAGAAATAACCACATGGGGTTATTGTCAGAGGCGTAGCATCAAACGTGGAATGATTAAAAGGAATAAAAGCGTATGCGTTTTGTTTCTTAATCGTACGAGGCATCGCCCAATGGGATGCTTGTATGTTGGGTTATAGAGCTTCCGAGTGGTGGCTGGTCAGGTAGATGAACAGTAATTCCGTACGGGGCGTCATCCAATGGGATGCTCGTATGTCAAGTTATAGAGATTTTGGATAGTGGCTGGTCGGGTAGGAGAATAGTAATTCTCCGATTAGAAGTATTTGGAACGTGTTATAGCATAAATTATTATAACACTGATTAAATTATTTTATTATATTCAAAAGCGACTGATTATTTAATCCTCGTCACGATGAAAACTTGGAACTGAATATCCTCCCGTTACGTTCTTTCCAGAGCCGCCGGACCACGAGGATGACCATGGACTCGAAACCTTTTATGCTATTCTTCTGCATTGTTTGCCTCGACGCCGCCAGCCACCATTCTTCAGGTGTTTGCTGGCAAGATAATAATGCAAAATGCGAAGCCCCGATCTTGGTAGTAATCCGTGCCACACACCTTGAGAAAACACAACATGTGAAGAGGCGATCGACGGTTTCCTAATCCTGTGCGCAAAGTAGACGGCAGCCATATGGTTGTCAAGACCCCAACACTGCAATCTGTATGCCATCCAAATTCTACGTTGCAGCAAGTCCTCAGCACGCACCTTCATTAATCTTACTCCTGAACCAATTTGTACCTAAATGTTTAGCAATTTCGTGTATCAATCACGTATCGATGGCCAACAACATTTCGTACATGACCTGACAAGATCGTGTAGCAAGTACATGCCAATCAGATTCGCTTGTTCATAGCGCGCGGTTCAGTCCACTAAAGTGACTTTCCTACCCGACTTCCCTTATGTACGAATCTTCCTATATACAAGCACATTAATAAAGCTGATTGTATCACTCGATTGGCAACGATTTGAGAGATGATCAGACTCTCGACTTTGACAGGCCTGTAAGGGAGCTAGCTAGCTAGCTTAGCTACCCTTTATTAATGTCGTTAACCAAAGCCTTCGGTCATTTGCAAGAAACGGATCAAATCAAATCATGGCCTAACTTTGTCATGGCTCTAGCTAGGGTATATCAGTTAGCAGAGGAAAGGGCGTATACTCAACGGCGATGTGAAACAAACCACTTGCGTGCATGCATGTTCACCAACCATTTGACAGCAATAAGACTGAGGGCCTGTTTGCCCGCGACTGCGGTTTATGGTTTTTGGTTGAAAATTTTGAATTTTGGTTGTTTATGGTATATATTACGGAGATAGATACTTACTTGCGATTTTGGCTGGTACAGATGTTGGGTTTTTAATGTGTACATCGTTTAACTTGTAGACCATGTATTAAAAAATACTCTGTTTAAAAGTTAGGTACTGTATCAAAAGCCAAAAACCATCAGCTTCGCAGAAAAAGAACATGCCCTGAAAAGAACTCGAAGCTAGTCGTATTCCAGTCGCATTTGAAGTAGTTTTGAACCAGTGATATTAGAGACTAATTAGAATGACACTGTTGCAAAATTCCTTGTCTACTTCGTATGTACACATCGATGACAGATATGTAGATTAGGCCCGCTCGAAAGAGATTAATTTTCTGGCTTATGACTTTAGTTGTTGATTTTTTTGTTGAAATTATACTGCAACGGCTGTTAGTTTTTAAAAAAATCATTTAATTAAAAAATTTAAAAATAAGAAAAAAAGCTATATCATCATGGACAGTGCAAAGGAATAAGGGAAAAAACAAAAAAAGCTAGAAGAAAAAGCAAAAAATCAAAATTAAAAATCAATGCGTTTCAAATGGTTTTTTATTTAAATAAATCGAAAGTAAAAAAAGATAGAAGTTGAAAGCCGGACCCCTAATGTTAGGTCCCACTCATTTCGGTTTGAGATTCTGGCTTCTGCCTTACTTTTTACTATTCCTAAATTTTGTCTTTTTTGGTTTTTAGCTTTTTTGCCGGGGTTTTTTCCCCATATTCGTTTGCGTTTTTTTATTTTTAAAATTTTAAATTTAGTTACGCTAAATATACCACCGTTAACTATAGTATAATTTCAATCAGTTACAGTATAATATCAATTATAAACAAGTTTATTTCAGTCCAACTCAGCAGCATCTTAATTTGGCCTACGTCTCGGATGTGTGGGTGGTTGTGACGCCCATCGAAAAGAACCGGATGGAAAATTAACAAGTGAAGCGTCCGACGGCCTCAGAAACCAGGCAGCCTAGATGGCAAGAGCATCAAGGCTTTCTTCAATGGTACAAGTTAGCACTACTACAGAAAGCCTAATAGTAGACGCTAAATTACAGACGGTTTTGTGAAACCGTCTGTGATGTACACTATTACAGACGGTTTTAATTTGGAGGCCGTCTGTGGTATTTATGGCGGGAAAAAGTAGTATCACAGACGGTTCTTACCGCTGAACCGTCTGTGATATTCCAATATCACAGACGGTTTTATAATAAAAACCGTCTGTGATATTTCAGATTATCACAGACGGTTTTTATTATAAAACCGTCTGTGATACTGGAATATCACAGACTAAAAACCGTCTGTGATAATCTAGAATATCACAGACGGTTTTTTATTAAAAACCGTCTGTGATACGTTTCCCGCCTTGCAATCCCTCAAAATTTCAAATATTCCCGCTTAAGTCCGAGTATGATTCAGTTTTGAGACACCTTCAGTAAAACGGGCATAACTTTTGCATACGGTGTCCGTTTTCGACGTTCTTGTACTCGTTGGAAAGCTAACGACGAGCCCAATCCAAAAAAACCGACCCGCTTGCGCCAGTCGCCCTCCAAGACCCCGAAAATCGGCCATCTTTGGACCTAAACCTGCGTCGCAAGTTTTTGGTGTCTGTTTTTGCCCTTTTTCTTGGTCTTCCTTTCGGAATTTGGATTTTGCTTCAACTACAAAGTTGTAGATCTCGTTGAAACCTTTTAAATGAGTATATGTAAGCTATATAAAACGTTGCTATTTTATCTTTTCAGACTAGTTGTTTATATTGCATCGGTATATAAAATTCTGTGCTCTAATTCACAGACGGTTCTATATATAAAACCGTCTGTGATATGCATTCATCACAGACGGTTCTAGCCAATAGAACCGTCTATGATAATCTGACCGCTGGGCCCGTCGATCCTCTTCAACCCAATCTCCGTTCCCGCGCCAAAAATTTCGAACTCCCGCCTCTCCCTCCCCTATAAATATAACCAAACCCAGCCTGTCTCCTCTTCCTTGCTATCCTCTTCCTTGCTATCCTCCTCCTTGCTGTCCTCCTCCTTGATATTCTCCTCCTCCTTGCTATTCTCCTCCTCCTTGCAGACGACGCACAAGTCTACGGGAGACAAGACACCGCAGGGGCGAGAAGGCATCCAGCTCATGCGTTGCATCAGGGGCGAGAAGACATAGAAGATCTTTGCTTTTTCTCTGTTCTTGTTGTGTAACCTGCTTGTTGTTTTGGGATATTGTAATCTTTTTCTCTGTTCTTGTTGTGTAACCTGCTGTTCTTGTTGTGTAACCTTCTCGTTGTTTTGGGATATTGTAATGGTAGGCTCTAATCTTAATAAAAATGGATGTTTTATGTTTGTGAAATGAATTGAGATGTGAATTGGATATGTATACATATACATGTTGATCTGCTTGTTTCAGAGGGCATGACTAGCATTTCCTGAGGCTAGCCAATAAACAGAAATAGGTTTAGGAGTAGAAGAGAATATCACAGACGGTTTTTAGTTAAAAACCGTCTGTGATTTATAAATATCACAGACGGTTTTTAGTTAAGAACCGTCTGTGATATTTAATATCACAGACGGTTTTTAGTTAAGAACCGTCTGTGATATTTAATATCACAGACGGTTTTTAGTTAAAAACCGTCTGTGATATTAAAATCACAGACGGTTCGAAAACCGTCTGTGATGACCTCGTATTATCACTGACCCATAAATTCAGACGGTTCACAAAACCGTCTGTGATGACGTTTTTGAACCGTCTGTGATGGTGTTTTCTGTAGTAGTGTAGGCCACATGCCCTTCCCAATTGCAGTTGTTTGTGCCATACATTAGCCATGCGCCTGCTGTAGCTAGCTATATATGTATACGTGCATGCGACCCACAATTACGCTAGCACTTTTTTTTAACGAAACACATGACACAGCACATGTATCACACGACAGCTAAGTGTGTGTGTGTGTATCACTCATGTGATCCACAAATGTTTGTGCTACTTAGAGCTTCGTTCTTTTTCAAAAAAAAAAAATCGATTCGCAGTCTCACAGCATTTTGGATTTTGGAGAGGTAGTAGGTTGGATGGTTTGAATTTTCCAAGCTAGCTGCTAGCGGTTATATGGGTGTCTCCGGAATGACCTGGGTGGTGATCGGTTCGGCTGAAAAGCTCATGGCTTATGGCTGTAAACACTGTAGCTGGCTGAAAAAAGCACTGTAGCTGACAGATGCTTATTTAGCATAATGAAATTTAAAAAAATTTAAAAATATAAAAAATATGTTAGCCCCTTACGTATAATACAAACAAATACGGGAAAAAAGAACCGGCAAAAAAGCTCAACAAAAAGCCAAAAGTTCAGAAAAAGACGAAACTTATGAATAGTGAAAAATAAGCTAGAAGCCAGAAGCCGAAGCCGAGTTGATCAGGGCCCAGGGTAAAAGGGATGCACGAAATTACGAAGAGATGGCTCGGTAGAATTGACAGTGCAGTACATCGGTTCCTACTGCTTTTGGTTGCTGTTTGACTATTTTTTTATTTTTTAGATAATAGCGGATAACAAAAATATAGTTGCAGATGGTACATATAATTTTAGGTTTAAAAAGTTCTTTGTAGAATACGTACGCTTCGACAATGATTTAGATTTTTGGAGAAATAAAAACCTCAAAAAAGGGGGGCATCGTTGCGAAAATGTTAACATTTTCGCGTGGCGCCCGATTGTTTACTCTTGTGCTAAATTATGTACGTGCAACTTACGGCATTAGTTCCTCTAGCTAGATGAAATTAAGATTGACACTTCATTTTAGTGGAGTAACCTTCTGTTCTACGTACCATCATCGTCGCATACGTAGATGCTTAAAGATATCCAATGCATGCAGCCATGCAATGCACAGGTGGGATTTGTTACTACACCACGACAAATCTAAATCCTTGTTCTGCATGCACTACCAAGCATTCAATGGAGCGTAGCACTAGTACCGTCAGCGATTGGCATTTCCCGTTACACGACACCGCGAGCTTCGCTGCTTCTTTTGGACGACATTGAGTGGCACACACATGAGAGCCACGTGACAATGTACGCCGCCGCACAGTGGCTCCAGCCAGCTCAGTGCACGATACTCCGAGCGAACAACTCGACCGGTCAAAAGAGCAAGGCGCAGCTGACATGTCAGAAGCCCCCATCAGCCATTACATCACCATCAATTCATGCCGCGAGCCATCGACTCTTGCACAGTGCAACGAGTCAAAAAGGGTACGGTCAGCGACACACAGCCACGAGCCGCGTATGTACTCCACAGTAGCTAGCTAGACGACACAGTTCGAGTAAAACTGTAGCATACGCGGCTGACTACTCATATATCGATCACTCGCGATTACGTGGGCTGTGATTGTTTCGGCTTCGGCTTATAATTTATTTTTTTACTATTTATAAATTTTGTTTTTTCTGAACTTTTAGTTTTTTTAAAGTTTCTTGTCGGTTTTTTTCTCATATTTGTTTGTATTATACGTAATGGACTAACATATTTTTTTATATTTTTAATTTTTTAAATTTAACAGTGTTTTTCAGTCAATTACAGTACTTTTCAACCATAAACAAAAAAACCCAAATGATCACCCCGTACTCCACAGGAGCTAGCTAGACGCGACACAGTTCGAGTAAAATTGTAGCGTACGCGGCTGACTACTCGATATATCGATCACTCGCGATGATATTCCTGGCTGGAGCCCGGCCGGCGAGACCACACAATTGTCGCGGTGCGAATTACAGAGAGGAAAAACACGGCGAAAACGACAAGAGAAGAAGTGTACCTACGTGTCAATGGATCTGTTTATATAGGATTTCAGTTTTATTTTTGACTTTATATTATAAACAGTAATAACTTATAAAAAAATTGCAGAGAGAGATTTAACCAATATAAATAAAATCGCTCTAGTGCATATTAGAATCGACCACTAAATGCAATGTAAAAAAATACTCTATTTAAAATATAAATACCAAAAAATTATTTACTATAATAAAAACAGTTTTTAGCAGCTAATATAAACAGTGCCATTAATATCTGATCTTGCCATCTCCATCCCATCTCTGTCCCCGTCGATTCGATCCATCGATGGATTCGCACCCTAAAGGCTATCATACGAAATCTCGCCTCCCAAAATTAGCCATAAAAAAAGTTGCTAAATCCAAAGGATGAAAAATACCAAAACACCCAAAAAACCCGATCGAACTGCCTAGCTCTGGTCGCTAGTTTACGTGTCTGCTGAGTCACTCGCGTCACACCTCTCTGGGGTCCACGAAGATGGAGTGGCCAGGTGCCGACCTGGCCCAATCCCAGCCGTCCACGTCGCCGCGCAGCCGCTTCATGCACCACAGGTCCTCGGTGCACGAGAGGCGGCGCCAGTGCGGGAGGCGGCGCCGGAGGGGGTCGCAGGCCGCCACCTCCACGGCCACGGCCGCGGCCCTGCCGCGGGCGGTGTTGACGAAGTACGCGAAGAGCGCCTCCGCGGCCAGCGCGGCGTCGTCGCCTTGGCCGCCGAGGCCGTACGCGAACCACCCGGCGAACGGGTGGAAGAAGTCCGGGACGGACGGGACGCGCATCCATTTGGCTGCGCGGTCCAGCGCGCGGCTCGCAGCCGCGGCGGCGCTGAGCAGGCGCGACGCGCCGCGCACCTCCAGGCGGAACACGCCGCCGCAGTCCCACAGGCTCGCCACCGCCCACGACGCGGGCGGCGACGCCAGGAAGTGCTCGACCCCGCGCCACTCGTATCCCTCGTCGACGACGGCGAGGAACGTGCCGAGGGAGAGCGGGTTGTCGAGGACGGCGCCGATGTCGGCGGGGAAGAACTCGACGTGCGCGAACCGGCGGCGGTACAGCCGCTCAGCGTCGCGGGCGCCCAGGCGGAAGACGGCGGCGCGCCGCGGCGCGCGGACGCGGTGCGCGTGCACGGGGTGCACGAGGAGGGACGGCGTGCGGAACTTGGAGTAGCCGCACCGTCCGGTGAAGAGCCGCAGCGAAGCGTCGTTGGACTTGTCTGTGGCCATGTACGCGTACTCGGCGTGCATCAGCTCGAACCACTGCTCCAGCCGCCGCACCAGCTGCAGCGCTATGCCCATCCTCCTGCACGCGCATGCATCACGCGCAATTAGCTTCTTCACCGCACACCAATCGATCGATGCTACAGTGCCTAGTACAAATGTCTCGCGCGGACAGAGAAAAGATGAATCCAATTGTTTCACCTGTGTGAAGGCAAGACGCGGAGGCCGAGAATGTAGCCGACGTTGGCGAAGGCGGGGGCGCCGGCGCAGCTCTTGCTGGTGGCAACGGACTTGACGGTGCCGCGGATGAGGCCGACGATCCGGCCGCCCGGGCCAGACGTCTCAGCTACCTTCCATGTCCAAATCAGCACACTTCACAATTAAAGCAACCCACTACCAGCAAAAGAGTCAAAACGATCGAGCAGCTCGAAAAGATCGCTCGCTCGCTACGTGCAACTGTGCAATCGAGCAGGCAGCTGCACGTACCTGGTATCCGCGAGCGTTGATGCGCGCGTTCGTACGCACGTAAGTAGGTGGGGTATATACCATACACTTACCAGCATGAGGAAGGCCGGCGAGTGGCGAATGCGGGCGACGGGGTCGCCGAGCAGATCGGCGTGCAGCGACATCCCGCCGGTCGGCCCGACCTCGCACTCCCCGTCGACGGCCTCCGTGCCGGCACGGTCCCTCGACGGGTCGTACTCCCGGATCACCACCGCCATCCCTTCCGCCTCCACGTCTATCATACTATCTCGTGACCGTATTCCTACCATGTATCTCTCGATCTCCAGTTGAACTCTCTGCTTAGCTTATCACGAGGCCGTAAGGAGAAAGTGGGCGTTGCCTGTGCATACGCATGTAGCACATATATAGGCGGCCGAAAGCTGTGGATCGCACAGGTAAACTTCTCTATTGTTCTAACCCTTGGCCTTCTCCTTTCTCGTAGCACAATAATTAAAACTGACGAGGATTGAGGGGGCCTAAAAGTTGTAACTCACGCACGTATCGCGCCCGGCCGCCCCGCGCTCTCCTGAATCATGTGGGGGGCAGGTCGGCGGGGAGGAGCCACTCAGTACCCTTAAAATAAGTTAATTTATGACTTATTTTGTATTATAACTAATTTATATTGTATTATAGCTGATGATAATTTATTTGGTATAATTAAATTTTTTAAAAAATAAAATAAAAAACAGATTAGCCTATCACGAACAAAGCAAACGAATACGAGAAAAAGAAAAAAGTAAAAAAAAATCTAAAAAACCAGAAAAAGACGAAATCGAGGAATAGTAAACTACAAGCCTGAAGCCCAAGCCGAAATGAGTAGGACCGCAAAACATATCCGCATGCAAGTAGAGAGACCGGAAAGGGAGAGGAGTGCAAGGCAAGGAAAAACTTATCATCAAAATTTTGCTAAATACTGTCAGTTATCGCTGTTATTAGTGGGGTATGATAAAATTTTAGATTGGACAAAAAAATCAGATTGATCTAATTTTCATCAAATATAAAGGAATTTTGCAATTTTTGAACTTTTCCTTTTACATCTGAAAGTTCAAATTCCAACTCAAAACTTTTATTCGGAAAAATATAAAAAATAGTTACCGATTTTATCACTACTTTCCGATAAAATTTACAAAACCATATGTTTTCGATGGTGTAAGGGAGAGATCACGGGATTTCGGCATGAAGCATACCCTGAGCGAGATAAAGAAGAGGCCCAAACGGTTGGCGGCTTAATTGTTTCCTGCTACGCTAGCTTTCCGTTTTCCCTGAAATTTAGCCTGGGCCTCATCCAATTAATCCTGCGGCGGCCGGGAGGGGAGTATATGATTGGTGGTGGTGGTGGGGGGGAGTAACCGCGCCATCGGATCTTTTCCTTGGGTGTGTTTGGTTTGGTTTGGTGGACAACGGCGAGGAAGAATGGGGTGAGATGGGATGATTTAGAATTTGCTGTGATAGACTAATTTAAGTAGTTTGTTTATTTGGATAGATGGGATGGTACGAGAACATACTTAGTTGGTTGGATGGGATAGTATAAGATGAGTGTAGACAGTGTTTACCTGACCAAATTAGACTAGAGAAAAAATCTAATAAAAATTAATGATTAATTTTAATCATCGTTAATCAACTAAACTATGCCATTAACTTTTTTAATACTATTTAATCACACACTAGTCAATGCTCATTAACACTAATTACCAATAATTATCACTTATCAACACTAACTGACACTAAAACATGATAATTATTACTCATCGCTAACAGTCATGATTAACTGAGCCTAGATGAGTCTATCCGGCATTTTTTGCTGGACCAAGCTATCTAGCATATTAAGAGAATACTAGCTGAATGTCTGTGCGTTACTACGGATTTTAAAATTTTATCATACTATATATTTTGAAACTGATGGGTGGTAAAATTTTTTAGAACATGCATACAAATATGTGAAGTTAGATCAATATATCTAGAATGACTTCGTTCATCTACCCAACCAAACGCACGAGCAACATCCAAATCCTAGATAGATCATCCCACGAACCGAACACTACCTTAAATTTTGGGGCTAGTGGGAAACTGGCCCTTTTTTGCTAGCTTTACCTGGTAGAAGTATAGTTTTCTGCTCCTTCAGTGAAAAGTTTAGGCCCTGTTTGGAATGCGGGAATTTTTCCCGATTCCTGCGGGAATTGAACTGTTTCCTGCAAAATTCCTGCAAAATTCCTGTGAAATTCCTCTGTTCCAAACAAGCCCTTAGTGGAGTACTACTAATATATGGTGATCTCCAAATCCCGGAAGGATCATCCCATCTATCATCATCCTATGAACCGAACACTACCTTAAATTTTGGGGCTAGTGGGGAAACTGGATATTTTTTTGCTAGCTTTACCTGGTTTAGATGTTTAGTATTCTGCTTCTTCAGTGAACAGTTTAGTGGAGTGCTACTAGTATATGGTGATCACGAAAGATCGGCCTTTAGTGGCGTACGTTACAACACTAACAACGGTCGGTTTTACCGTGACGTTGTAGGGGAATGGGTTTCTGAGTCAGTCAAAAGGTTGGCCGATGTGATCTCTCCCTACTCCCTAGGCCCAACTTGATCTCCAATAGTTAACGTTAACAGATGGGTTCTTTTTTTTTTTACCTGATAGTTTGTAACTACGGCTAATGACTTTTAACTTTAGTATAAGTGTTTGTGCGAATGTATCGAATGCCGATAAGGTGATAAATTATTTTGAAAATACTATGCTGATAAGCCGTTTTAAAAGGTAACAAAGAAGACGTTCTGTTTATTTTTTCGGAGGAAATCATAAATTTTAAGTCATAACCCGAAAACAAGATGCGTTATCCAACAAAGGTTAGAATAGATTTTGGCAAGCTATTCAAGCAACATTATCCTTTATTTTTTATCAATTTGGTGCCGATGCAAACACGGTTAGACTAGAGCTGTATGGAAGATTGGCAGCATAAGCTCTGTCAGGTTTATAGGCTGTGATCGCTTTGACTTCAACTTTTAGTTTCCGGCTTATTTTTCACTATTCATAAAATTCGTCTTTTTCTGAAATTTTGGCTTTTTGTTGAGCTTTTTTGCCGGTTCTTTTCCCCCATATTTGTTTGTATTATACGTAATGGGCTAACATATTTTTTAATTTTTTAAATTTAATTATGCTAAATAAGCCTCTGTCAGCTATAATATTTTTTCAGCCAGCTACAGTGCTTTTCAGCCATAAGCCACCAAAAATAAGCCCAAATGATCACCACCGTCTTCTTTGGCTGGGGGACAAACCTTATCCTTGTCTTATGAATTGAGCTAAGTGGGAAAATATAATATTTTTGTTTGTTGGTTAAAATTACAAAGGGTGTGTTTAGATATCACCTAGATATTTTTTTCCTAATAATTATTCAAATTTAGGACCGTTGGATTTCAACGGTCAGAAATCCAACGATCCCTTTTCTAGAAAAGATTTTTTTGGGAAGAATTCATGGCCATTAGATATCTAATCCAGCGGTCACAAATTTGGATGATAGTTAAAAAGCAAATATTTAGGTGATGTTTATCAACACCCAATTATAAAATGTGAAATGTTTAGTCAAAGTAAACTCCACGATAGATTGCCGTGGCCAATCGCTTGACTCCTTGACCAGCGGCACGTTTTTTTCTCTCTCTCTTTTGTAAAGCAACCAGGAGTTTTGGACGCACGATCCGAACTGCAGGAAGGGCCGAGGACATCGTTTTTCCACGGAGGAAATAATTGCCATGGTTTTTTTTTTCTCCAGGTCTCTAAAAGTAGCCCTGACTGGAAGTGGATGCATCTAGATCACCAGAAATGCGGCGTTCAGTAGTTGAAAAAGAAACGCATCGTCCTCCTGTCGAAGCAGGCCGGGGCTGTCATCACGGCCTCATTACTTGCACGACATGATCCCTTATCCACCACAGCGCCTTTTTGTTGGCTACTCCTGTCCTGGTAGCATACCAGTACCGGCGAAAGGACATGTGAGGCGAGGGCGAGGCGGGGCGACTGGCGGCTGCGCGGTGCGCACCGGAGCGAATCTGATGCGCGCGGCAAGAAACACCCGGCACACGGGGTACGTACCGTATCCCACGCGGAAAACGACGAGCCGCTCGCGCGCTGCCACCGTCTGGGTCTGGCTTCGTTTTCGGCTCCTGGTTCGCGGTCGCGGCAAGGCCGCTTTACAAGTGGAAAGGCCAACGGTGTCCGTTTAGCTGTGCGGTGGGATTCAATTTTGCTGCTGGGGAGGGCCTTTCACGTGAAACGGTGGGCTTGAGCTTGTGTTTAGCAAAGGTCTGTCCGAGCCGGGGTCCTGCTCAAGTAGCTTTTAAACCAAAGATTATGATTTATTTTACATTATAACTATGTTAGATTATTCTACGTAATTAAATATATAAAAAACGTTATATCAACGTAAACAATACAAATAAATAAAGAAAAAAAAAAGACCAAAAAGATACAAAATGATGAAAAGCTATAAACCATAAGGGCAAAAGTTGAATATGTTTGAAGCGAAGCCTATACGTTAATTCCCGTTTGTTCGTGCCTGATCGATTGATGAACCGAGTATTACTATTTGCAAAAACTGCACATAGCTAGCGTAACGATCTGTAACCTGAGAAACAACATAGTGAAAGAAGAACAAACTTTTGGTGTTCTAAAGACATACCACTAGGAGTAGTACGTATAAAGTATAAACCGAAGCAACAAATAATGCACGATGCAGCGCCGCCGGCTGAGCGAGCAGCCGCCGTTTCAGGTACTGGGCCGCGCGTAACGGCTGCAAATGGCGGCCGGGCGATGGGGACGCGACGCGAGACGTGCCGTGGTGGGCTCCCGCCCGGGCGGGCCCCGTCGGGTTCAATTAAGGCGGGTACATGACAGAAGCTGATGCGGTATGGGGGCGGTACGGCCGGCGCAGTAGCTAGGCCACCCGCTACGCGCCTGTTACGTGGCCCCCCAGCTGTTCCGTCTATTCGCATTCTGACCTACACGACTATTATGGCCGTGTTTCAAACAACTTGGCTTGTAGTTTTTAGAAATGGAACTTTTGAATGCATGATTTCTCATACTAATGTTTATAAATTATTTATAAAAAGTATTATAAAAATCGTTTTAAATAAAATGGCTTCTCAATATAAATATTTATTATTCTTTTAGTCCCTCTCAGCACTTTTAAGCAAGTCCTACACTTAATTTTCAAGTCGCAAACGAACTAGTGCTGCTAGTGCTAGTACTTGTTTGGTTCAAGTGCACATATAGACGAGACGGTTAGAATTTTTCCGCCAATGATAGACATGCAGACAAGCTTTAGTGGCAAAGTACATATTATGGATTAGCAGTTTTATTTCCTTGCGCGCGCCATGCAGTTCATTGCATCATACGTCTATATGCATCATGCAAGCGTATACTTTGTATATTACACACATGGGATTCACCTCCGGGGAAGCACGTCACGTCATCTCTTTTGCAGAAAGGCTCTCCTATTTTTTTTTTGTGAAATCGCGTCCAAGTTCTCCATTTTTGCAGAAAGATCTTACCATGTTAGCATTTTCGCGAAAAAAACTCTCTGTTTCAAAATTACGTATAAATCCTTAGTTTTTTTTCAAAGAGACTATCCTTTTATGTGGTAAAGCCCCACAATTTTTCTAAAAATATATACGGGTCCTTGATTTTTTAAGAACAAGCCCTTCAGTTTTTCTGAAATTACATATGAGTCCTTAGTTTTTTGCCTTTGTATTTTGAAATTACCTACAGATTCTCGGTTTTTCAAAGAGACCTTTTTACGTGATAAATCCCCGCAATTTTTCCATAATTACATATGTGTTAATGTTGTACATTCTGACGGGGACACGGTTGAGAAGACACCGATGATGGCGAGCTGAATATAAATCAACTATGACAGCCCAAAATTTTCAAAACTCATGAAAGTCTCTTTGTTCTTCAAGTGCTTTGCTTCGGTTTTTCTTATGTTTTCTTGGTCTAGTTTCTTCTCCTAGTTTTCTCTAAAGATTTCTTAGCGGTCGGAGCCTTTAAAGCCATCTTCTTTATCTCTTAAGCGCTACACGCCTGTTACGTGGCCCCCCAACTGTTCCGTCTATTCACATTCTCACCTACACGACTATGGCCGTGTTTCAAACAACTTGGTTTGTAGTTTTTAGAAATAGAACTTTTGAATGAATGATTTATCATAATAATTTTTAAAAATTATTTATAGGAATTATTATAAAAATCATTTTAAATGAAATAGCTTCTTAATATAAATATTTATTATTCTTTTAGTCCCTCTCAGCACTTTTAAGCAAGTCCTACACTTAATTTTCAAGTCGCAAAGTACTTGTTTGGTTCAAGTGCACATATAGACGGGTCGGTTAGAATTTTTCCGCCAATGATGGACGTGTAGACAAGATTTAGTGGCAAAGTACATATGATGGATTAGCAGTTTTATTTCTTTTCATGCGCCATGTACAGTAGCGAAGCTAGGAATGAAATTAAGGATGAATTGAACTATTTATAGGTCTAAACTAAGTGATACAAAATTAGTCTTTTACTCTTATAAAATTTTAAATTCATATAGAAATTATAAATTGAATGGAGACAAATAATAAAAATAGAGAAATAGAAAGTAGGTATCTCGATAATAAAAAGCGCCATGGGTACGGAGTAGCGATAAGTCATCTATGTATAAAACATATCAAAATTAGTGATATAATAGAAAATTATGAATGACAATGAAAATTTAGATCATATGAAACGTTCCAGAATTAAGCTAATTTGAATCATGAGACAATAAAAACAAAAGGCATCATCTTTTTCTACACTCTATCCAATGTTCTTATCATTTTTACGGCGGGGGCTCGGCGGTGGCAATGCCTTCGGGGCACGTGCAGGATCACATAATCGCGGAGCGGTGGCATAGGAAGAAAATCAACTAGAGGTTCATTGAGCTCTCCACTGTCATCCTCGGACTCAAGAAGGTTCATATATGTTTCACTTTCTTTCTTCTTCTTTTATTTGATTGATTATCTCTACTTAATTTTATGATTTTCACTCCTTCTCCTCCTCTTTAATTTTATGATTTACATATATTATTTCACTTTCTTCCTTTCTTTAATTGATTGATTAGCTCTTCTTTAATTTTATTTTTTTCACTTCTCCTCCTCCTCGTTGTCGTTGTCTTCTTTATTTTCATGCTTATTGTTAATCTTCCCATCAAGGAGAGCTAGTTTCTATTTGAATTTGTTAATTTTTTTCTCTTTCTCTCTCTCTATTTTTACTATGTGTAAAATTGACACCGGGGGAGGTGAGGTTCAAACCTCACTAAGCACCCCGGTGGCTACGCCCCTGGTTCATTGCATCATACGTCTATATGCATCATGCAAATGCAAGCGTATACTTTGTATATTACACACATGGGATTCGCCTCCGAGGAAGCACGTCATGTCATCTCCCTTTGCAAAAGGCTCTCTATTTTTGCGAAATCGCGTGCAGGTTCTCCATTTTTGCAGAAAGATCTTACCATGTCAGCATTTTCACGAAAAAGATCTCCGCATTTTCAAAATTTGCGTATAAATCCTTGGTTTTTTAAAAGAGACTATCCTTTTATGTGGTAAAGCCCCATGATTTTTCTAAAAATACGTACAGGTCCTTGATTTTTAAGAACAAATCCTTTAGTTTTTCTAAAATTACATATGAGTCCTTAGATTTTTGCCTTCTCAGATTTTCAAAGAAACCTTTTTACATGATAAATCCCCACAAATTTTCCAGAATTACATACGTGTTAATGTTGTACATTCTGACGGGGACACAGTTGTGTAGACACCGATGGTGGCGAGCTAAATATAAATCAACTATGACAGCCCAAAATTTTCAAAACTCATGAAAGTCTCTTTGTTCTTCAAGTGCTTTGCTTTGGTTTTTCTTGTGTTTTCTTAGTCTATTTTCTTCTCCTAGCTTTCTCTAAAGATTTCTTAGCGGTCAGAGCCTTTAAAGCCATCTTCTTTATCTTTTAAGCGCTACGTGCCTGTTACATGGCCCCCCAACTGTTCCGTCTATTCGCATTCTCACCTACACGACTATGGCCGTGTTTCAAACAACTTGGTTTGTAGTTTTTAGAAATGGAATTTTTGAATGCATGATTTCTCATAATAATTTTTATAAATTATTTATAGAAATTATTGTAAAAATCGTTTTAAATGAAAATGCTTCTTAATATAAATATTTATTATTCTTTTAGTCCCTCACAGCACATTTAAGCAAGTCCTACACTTAATTTTCAAGTCGCAAACGAACACGTACTGCTAGTGCTAGTACTTGTTTGGTTCAAGTGCACATATCGGTTAGAATTTTTCCGCCAACGATGGACATGTAGACAAGCTTTAGTGGCAAAGTACATATGATGGATTAGCAGTTTTATTTCTTTGCGCGCGCCATGTAGTTCATTTTGCATCATACATCTATATGCATCATGCAAGCGTATACTTTGTATATAACACACATGGGATTCGCCTCCGGGGAAGCACGTCACGTCAGGCTCTCCTATTTTTGTGAAATCCTGTGCAGTTTCTTAATTTTTGCAGAAAGATCCTATTATTGCACGTCACGTCCGCATTTTCAAAATTGCATATAAGTCCTTGATTTTTTTCAAAGAGACTATCCTTTTATGTGGTAAAGCCCCACGGTTTTTCTAAAAATACATACAGGTCCTTGATTTTAAGAACAAGCCCTTCAGTTTTTTTTTTGAAATTACATATGAGTCCTTAGTTTTTTGCCTTCATATTTTAAAATTACCTACAGATTCTCGGTTTTTCAAAGAGACCTTTTTACGTGATAAATCTCCGCAATTTTTCTAGAATTACATTTGTGTTAACATTGTACATTCTGATGGGGATACGGTTGAGAAGACACCGATGGTGGCGAGCTGAACATAAATCAACTATGACAGCCCAAAAATTTTAAAACTCATGAAGTCTCTTTGTTCTTCAAGCGATTTGCTTCGGTTTTTCTTATGTTTTCTTGGTCTAGTTTCTTCTCCTAGCTTTCTCTGAAGATTCTTAGCGGTTGGAGCCTTTAAAGCCATCTTCTTTATCTTTTAAGCGCTTAGCTCCGACCGGGTCTTCCGACCAGAGCCATCAACTAGCAATAGTAGCCTCACCCGAGTGCCAACCGTCAATCTTTGCTCGGAGCCCCGATTGTGTCCTAGTCACTCCGCCCTGTCATGCGCTGTTGTCTATCCTGCTCCGTCTTTGATTTTCATTGTCCCCTTGACTGTCCTCGTGCATGAGCACCACGTCGCCATGTCAGAAAACTGTTGATGCGTTGTTAGATTGAGGAGGCCGACTAGAGGGGGTGAATAGGAGGTCTAAAAATATATTCTCTAATTAATTAACAATTTTTATTTGGCTAAACCAAGTATAAGATGTGAAAGTTTAACTCAAATTGATTTAGCACAAATATCGCCTAAATTAATTATTCTCACCTAACGGCACCAATACTCTAAGGTTTATGTCAAGTTTTGTAATTTTAGGATGACAAGTAATCAATTTAATTGTTTGAATGTAAATTGAGCACAAGAAAATAAACCATAATTGACACAGTTGCCTTTTACTGTGGTGATTGGAAACTTGCCCGTCTCCCATAGTCCACGTTGAGGCTAGCCTAAACGAATTGGACCGGCTTCATGAATTAACACCTCAACCCACTAGTGGTAGATCTTTTCTGCTCCGGATAGGTGAGCTCCAACATTCAAAACTTTGCCAGGTCTTCACATGATCTATTTTTGAGAAGATCACCGCGCACAACGCCTTCAACGCCGTTTAGGAGTCGGCAAACTCCAAGAATAATAAGTCAAGCCCCTCGTGTGACTCTCACCACGTGCAACGAATGCACATCGCTCAAGTGGATACACAATCCACCTCTAGATGCAACACATGCAATCTAGAGACTTCCTCCCTACTCACATGGTGCCACACATGCACAATAGATAGTAGGACCTTACACTAGCTCAAGAGAGTGAAATAGAATGAAGCATTCCTCTCTCTCCAACCAACCACAAGGGGGTATATATACCCTACACCTCAAAACTAGCCGTTGGGACAGAAAATAAGATTTCTAGAAGTATCGCCGACATACGACCGATACTTCCACTACTCTCTGCAACGATCAGAAAACTAGCCATTGCAGGCAAATCTGGTAGTTCTGACGTGCAAAGTCCAGAACTACGATCATCGGAAGTACCATAGCACTCATGTGAAACTACCGATTTTCTCGGGGATTAAAGACTCCACATAGGTGTCTCTTTGCAAAAAGCGTATCACTACACAAGCCGGCCGTTCCAGAACTCGGAAGTACCACTCACACAGAGCCGGTAGTTTTTCTCGCTGATCGGACCACTCACACAGAGCTGATCAGACCGCTCACACAGAGCTAGTCGAAAGTATCGATCGTCGACTCCCTAGTCCTCGACCACTCAGGTCTCCGACCACGTTGTACCACATTGTCCGGTTAGACCACACAGGTCTCCGACTATGCTGGTCTTCGACCATACTAGTCTTCAACCACATTATCTGGATCGACCATATAGCTCTTCGACTATGTTGGTCTCCGACCACAATGGTTTTGACCACTCAGGTCTCGACCACATTGACCATGTTAATTTTCAACCATGTCAATTTTTGATCACACAGATCTCTGACCATCACGTTGATTTTAACCATGTTGTATCAATTACGTCAGTTCAACCATGTCGATTTTGACCATATAGCTCTCGACCACGTCGGTTCGACTATGCTGGTTTTAACCACACCGGTTCTAACCATGTTGGTTCAACCAAGCTAGATTCAACCACACTGGTTTTGATCATACATATCTTGACCATGTTAGTTCCGACCACGCTAATTTTGATCACATAGATCTTGACGATGTCGGTTTCGACCATACTGGTTTGGATCACACAGATCTTGACCATGCCGGTTCCGACCACGTTGGTTTCGACCAATTCAATCTCTGAACATGTTGATCTTTGACCACACAGGTCATCGATCACGTCTATCTTTGACCTCATTGGTTCGACTATGTCTGCTTCGACTATGCTGGTTCCCAACCACATTGATTTTTGACCACATTGGTTCGACTACAATGGTTCTCGACCACACAGATCTTTCGAACACCAACAGACATGGTAGTTCCGTAATTACAACATCGGTAATTCCGTTAAGCGGTAGTAACGCAGACCATATTGTGGTAGCTTTGATTTACCTAGAAATTGCAGACACTTCAATATATTTTGCAAAACATATTTGGAAACTTTAGTATCATGCACACAAGGATCAAACATAATTTCTAACAAGTTGCAAAATATATTTGGACACTTTTAGAATTATGACACAAGGAATATATATGTACTTCAACCATTTGCAAAACACATTTGCAAATATAAGCTTCATACTACAAAGAATGAAAACATGGACTTCAAATACGTGCGAAACACATTTGCAATGTATAGTCCCATGTAAATACGTGCGAAACACATTTGCAATGTATAGTCACATTGGAAAAACACATGAGCCACTACTATTTGCAAAACACATTTGTAAATATAAGTCTCATGCCAAGAAGAGCTAAAGTAAGTGAGGTTGAGCTGTCAACACATGATGAGACTTAAGCTACTAGATATAACCTCTCTTAATAGTACGACAACATATACTTGCAATCTGGTTTTCCAACCAAACACCAAAATCGGTAAAAGACAAGGAATGCATCCTTAGCCATAGCTAGTCATACCTTTGCCTTGAGTCATAGTCTTAACATGTATCCACTCATGATGCATTCTTTACTTTAACTCCATCAATACATGATAGATCTTTACTTGACTTGATGATCAACACATGATCATCTTCTCTTGGACATGCATCAACTCATGATGCATCTTCTTCTTGATGGTCTTCGACACATGATGCCATCTTCCATCTTGACTTGATGATCTTCAACCCATGAAGTTATCCCATGGCATCCTCATTTGTGAAACCTAACCTATTCATCCAACTCATGGAAAATATTAGTCCACAAATCAATTATCATATATTTCCAAAGTTCACCATTAACATATAATGGAGATACTAGATTCCACATTTTTCTCTTTGTATCAATTCATGACAATCTCAACAATAATGAGATAGAAATTGAATTATGATCATACAATATGTATACAATAATTGTATACTCTAAGATAAGCTTTTAAAGTAAAGCTTACTCATTCAGTTGTCATTAATCATCCAACTATTAACACATAATGGAGGAATTAGATGATAATCTGATTATGAGTATATATGAATTACACAAACTATATATACTCAAGGGATATATTTCAAAGTAAAGATTCTTAATATGTAAAAATGGAACATGGATCAATTCTAATAAAACCACAAAATATGGAGTGAACTCCCCCTAAATATGTGTATACAAGAATGTATCGTGAAAACATATGCATGTATTCTAGTTTGACTTATTTGGTGAAGTTCATTCTATATTTCGGATCCAAGGAATACGATAAGATAATAATGCGATATTGAATACATATCTCTTATGTTTTTCACCTTTTCTTTCAAATAAGAATAAGCAATATCATAATCAATAAACATATTAGTCTCACAATTTCATTTATCATTATCATCAAAACCAACTTAATGGAGCTTGAACTTACATGCGTGGGGCCTGCGTGTCACCTGCAAGCGTGGGAGAAGTTAAGTTCAAGAACCTGTCCACCCTTGCTTTCTTTTACTTCCCTTCTTGTCATTGCCGAAGCTTGAGATCTTCGTCATCGTCTTCTTTGCTTGTTGGTGAACTGCCCGTGCTCTTGTCGACAAGAGTTGCCGAAGTCACCATCACTGCCCACCTCGCCCTTGGTTCCATACCAAAGGTGCCTTTTGATCCTCACACACCCTTGAGATTCTCAGTTCTCCTTCAACCTTGGACCTAGTCTCTCAGACCTTTTCCGATCATGTTCCTTTTTGTTTTCTTGTTGAGTTTACTTGCTAGTCTTGTAGTTGTTGCAATACACTTATTTGGTATTTTGTGTGTTGCGCTGGATTGCGACCAGACCGTCGGAGCTTCAAGAGCCAAAGGAGGAGTTTCTGAGACTACTCTATAGTGAGCAATGATGGTTATGAGTTGTAAGGCAAGTCCTGAACTCTTGATCATGTTGAATCCTAGTAGTTGGGTATATTTTATATTGGTATTACTTTCGTATCCTTACATGCAAATGTTATTTGTTATCAATTACTTTTGATTAATGCTACTTAGTTATGCTCCAAATCCTAACTCTTTCTTATAGCCTTAAGATTTGAATTCCAGTTGTCAGACTGGAATCGTGTGAGCAGAATTAAAAATCTATTATTATATTGTTGTTGTCCGCCATCACATGTTGATGAGTCGGGGCCTATTTTCGAGTGGCTCCCATGTTGGTGGACCGTGGTAAATTAAGTTTGATCACTTGCCTAGAGTGATATTCTTTGTTTTTGTTGGTCCTAATTCAGTATGGATGCCTCAATGACCATGTTCTGTAGTGATTCACGCCATGGGAATTGGTGGTTGCCATTTAACCAATGACAATGGTAAAATGTAGTACTGAAAAAAGGACATAATTATTATCTAACCATAGGACCAATCTGTCAGATCTAACTCGACTGATGTAGTAATTTCATTAGGTGCCCCACGAGTAAGTTTGATGTTTGTTATTTCCATAGACTAACCTATGCCACAATATGACCCCTAGGAATGAGCGAATGAGTTACCTGGAGCTAGACTTGGTCGGGACCGCTGTTGAGAGGGGACATTTCTCTATACTAGGTGGCACCGATGTTGTGAATTAGTCATGAGTTCTATTATCCCAACTCCAGCTAAGTTGTGGTATCCTGTGGGTAAAGTAGGTACTCTTTGTAGAGATCTTGAACCATTCAAATGTGTCGTACTCTTGGTAAATGGAGTTGTGTCAAGGGGTGATTCTTAAACTGATGCATGAAGCTGATGGGGCAGTGGTCTTTTTGCGTAAACGAGCTGGTCGGAGGTGTGGTTGTGCTCTGGTACGAGCTTTGTTGGAAAGAAATCGAGAATCCCCTAATGAACTTTTATTAAATCTACTTTGGTTTAACTAAAATGCTTTACAATAAAACTTAGTGGGGTATTATACTAGTCAGAATAGATTTTCGTTAAGCTCACCTTGGTAAACTATCCTTAAATGCTTGCATTGCATTATGAAAGTTATTGTCATGGCTTGTTGAGTACTTCTATACTCATTCTTACATATTTTGGTTCAGACCATAAGTATTGTGAAGAAGCACAGCTACAAGTCAGGACTACTTCATCAGAGATGATTTCACATTCTAGGTCATGCTTACACTCAAGTGTAGCATGTGGAATACTAGTCGAAGTTCTAGAGTGGCGTATACTCGGAGCCTCCAAGCTGTTGTGTCTTCGAGTTCTCTGTATTTTGACTTGTAACCTAAGTGAATTTGGCTCGAGGGCCCTTGTTTAACTACTTCCGGCTGCTATTGATGTATTTGTGAGTTGTGTTGTGTATCAACTCTGTGTACGTGTGACCAAATCTTGGATAGTCGTGCGGGTATGGGTTAGCTCCTCGAGTCACCGTGGAGAGGTCCCCACATCAATTGTTGAATCTATTGCTTTAAAATTAGGGTCCATCAAATTAAGATTTTGATTTTTTATCCTTTTCGAATTAATATATCTCTAATATAACTATCGAATCTAAACCTTTAAAATTAGGGCCCACCAATTGAAGGGTTGGATATGTTTATTTTTCATGAGAATTTCTAGCATATTTTCCTATTTTCTTAGCAACTGTAAAAGACTTGGCATCAACTTTTAATATAAAATAGATAGATAGATTTTTCACATGTAAGAGTTTTAACCGAACTTATATATATTAACCGAAATTTTCACGTCATTGCACGGTTAGATATTACAATGCATATATTTATATCTAAACATAGAGTTCTATTCATCATACAATTGTATTACTGTTTAACTCAACAATTCTTATTTCAAAACATGTTTAATCCACATCGTTATAATTTAGAATCATCGTTGTCGATATTGTAGAATTTTCTTTTTTCTCTCTCTAATTAATATAGTAAATTTTAGCCATAAAAAAATATGGTGGCTTTTGGTGGACCTAACTATAAGCTGAGCTATCTCATGATTTTCTTTTGGGAGTATTACGTGCACATATGTTCTTGAAGTTACACGATCGTCCATGTTCAAATCATGGAGGAGCAAGCTGAGATCGATCGGGAAATATCCTGCACGGGCCTTGTGCAAATGAATTCAGAGGCGCCGCCAACTCAAAAGAAAACAGTGGCCTGACGTGCGCACAGTGACGGAATGGGAGGATAGCACGGATCAGAGTCTTGGCAACGTAGAACATCACGCGCGCATGCATGTACTTCGGTTCGCCGTGCCGCCATGGCATAGTCAGTAGTCATCAGAGAGCAGGGGCAATTCATTCATGAATCACAATCAATCGGCAATTCGCCACAGCACAGGCACCTGTGCAGCTGTACGCGCCAGTGCCCAGCCCTGGCATGCACTAAATGCTGCAAAGTGTCGAGCTACCAACCTGATTCGAGTGTCCATTGTCAAGGCCCCCCTGGCTGCGTCCCATGCGTGACAGTAGTACGTGGGAGCCACGGGGATCCAAGCCGACCTCGCACAGCGCGGCGCATGGCCGCATGTACCGCCATGTGCTGCTTGGCCAGCATTAGCTAGCTTGTCCACTGTTGTTTCTCGATCGGTGATTACCGTAGTGTAATAATTTTACTCCATGTAAGATAAAATGCACCAGGAATCTTCTAATCTATTCTAGGTAGGCATGCATGAGCATGCGCAACCAGCCGACCATGCAACCGCTCTGACGCTTTCCAGGTGTCAACTCCGTCATCAGTTCGTTGCAGCAACAGAACTAACAGACACACGTTGCCGTCGAGGAATAAACTGCTGCGATTCAGGGCGTGGATTTGCTCTGACATTGCCATGGTCGACCGGCCATCAGGTGTGAAGGCACGCCATGCGGTTAGGTTACTTCCCCAAAAGAAAAGGAAACTAGCTCAAAGAAAAACAACCTCAGCTGAATCGACGAAAGCAAGAGAAGCCTACTGAAAGTTACTTTTGTTCAGGTCCGATTTATTTTCCGTCAAAAAAGAGCAGAAAGAGCGATTTCAAATGGCAAGGCTGAACTGATAAAGTCAGTGTATGGAATGGGAGGCCAAGTTTCAGGAGCATCGATCTTCTGGTCTACTTACTGTAGTGATCAATGCATAGATTGGGGAAAATGCATGATGAATTTGCAGATATGTGAGAAGGTCCATGATTATTTGTTATGAACCATTGTCAATGTATGTTGAGTCGAAATTCAAATTTACAAAAAGATTTAGATTTTTATTATGATGGTTTAGGGGCGGTTGGACCGATCTCTCGAGTTTTTAGGCATTGAGCAGTCAAACCAGTCGCATGATGGCGATCAGACTGGCTAATTTCTGAATTTCGGGTGAGAGTTCTGGATTTTGGGAATTTGATCGTGGATCGAGTCGTTTTGTCCTAGGCCTTTACATTCAAGATACATGAAGCATGTTTAGACTAACATAGGTCAAATTGCGAAGAACTTTTGCCCGAAAATAATTTATTAGTGTTTGGATGTGCAGAGAAGCTTAGAGTCAAATTGGTCAACATCGAGGATTGAGACTATGCTTATGGAGGAGCCGAGGTTCTGAATGGTCAAGAATGCTAGGTGAGATGGCTGAACTCAAGCGTGGTATAAGAAATGCAAGGAATGTTGAGGAAAAGGTTCAAGTGACGGGTTGCACCAAGTGGCTTGGTTGATCCAAGTAAGATGTGGTCCGGTAGGAATCAGAGTAGGAGAGACTTGCCGATGCGTAGCAAGTCATTGGTGCACCTGTACGTGATAAGCATGACGATTGCTTGTAATGGAAGAAAACAAGGGTATTTTTGGTAGTTGACTAAATACCAAAAACTGCGTTAGATCAAAACTGTGATGCTTGGGAAATCGGTTTAGGTCAAAGAGATGCTGAGAAGATCATGTGGATCAAAGGCTAATGACTTGGTTTGGTTTTATGTGCTTTAAAAAGTGTGTATGAGTTAAGTGTGAATGTAAAACCCGTATTATGTGGGGTTAATGGGTTTTCTCCCATTATGCTAGTGGATAGTATCCCTTAGGGTGGATGTGGGTAGGTTATCACATCTATTTAATTAGTTGGGGATGGAAGATTGCAAGCAAACCATCCCAACCATATCAATATTGGGTTTTAGGGTTAGGGTTTGAGAGAGAAAAGTGAGTATTGTGGTGTGTTCTCTTGTCCTCCTTATGAAGTGGATGTGAAACATTCATTTTATTTTATCCATCTCATATGGAATGTTGTTGTCTTGATTGATTTGCTCTTATTCTTATTGGTTCTTTGAATCTTTTCTTTTCTTCTTGACGTTACTGCATGCCAAAGGCGTGTAAGTAATAGAGATATCTCATATAGATCAAATTACATCCATCTAGCTACTATGGTTTGCAAGATTTCGAAGTTGCTTGGTTTTTGCTTAGTTTAGAGTCTTTCTTGAGGAATCTTAATTCGAGGGTTTTGGGTTCAAATCTTTAGGTGGTCTTACTTACTATGATATGTGAAAATTTATTTAGAGCTATCTTGGTTGTTCTTAATCTACGAGCAAGTTTTATCTCAAGTTTTGAGATTTGTCCAATTTTAGTGCAACTTTGCGTGTTTTGAGGAAATGTTGAAATTTTAGTCAAGATCTATGTGATCTTTGGATATAATATATTTCTGAGACCCTCAGCAAGGTGTGTGAAAAGTTTCAAATCATTTGGACATGAACTTTTGAGTTTGCACCAAAGTTGGTCTTGGAATAGGGGAGAGGTCGGACCGCTCCCAGGCTCAATCAGATAGATGTATTGTGGGTGGTCAGACCATGCCTCCAGTAGCGATCAGACTGGTTAGGTGTTGAACATGTGAGTTAACTATCAAATATGATTTTCTTAGCTCTTTAGTTACTAGAGTAAAAGATTTCTAGATATTTAGGAAAAGATTTTAAGAAGACATTGTTTACGCTCTCTGTTACCAATGCTGGTTCTACAAGATGCTACCAATTTCATTGTTGATGTGAACTATAGATCAAATCTTCGAATGTGGGAGATCAAAGTGGGTCAACAAAGTGGACGATCGAAGTGCATGTCCACGTTCATTTGTCCAGAAGTGTGCACTCTGCTTTTTCCAATTTTGAATGCTTTAAGGAGCTTGCCAGTGGTGCAATCTCCTCTACTCTTGACTCTGAACAAGTGGGTGGATCAAAGTCTGCTTTGTGCATAGAAAGTTCATGACTGAAATGATGAAATTGATGTAAATAAAGCTAGGGAAAAATTGAACACACTTGAGTGAATTAAGAAAGGCTTGAAGAATACAGGAAGAGTGGACCAGTGGTAGTCTTCGGAATAATGAGATGGGAACACACTGCTATGATAGTTCCATCAGCTGGAATGAAAGGCCACATGGAAAATGAGAAGACTTGAGGCTCTACCTTGTCAAAAAGAGAAGGAAGTCAGAACCAAAATCGAGCTGAAGATGTAACGTTATTAGCAAAAAAATCAACCTCACAATACCAGAATTCAGATCCTGGAACGGTTTGAAAATGAATGGAGCATTGATAAAAGAAAGCGGTCAGTGGGTGTTATTTTCACTATTGCAAACATATTTGATCTGTCACCTTGGAAGAGAAATCTCAATGTAAGTTGCTATCGCAGTTTTTTTGGGGGAATGTCTATATGCATACATATAATGGACTAAAAAAATCGAACGCCCTGTTCGCTCGTGTGACTAACCCATCGCTTCCAATTGAAATATCAACCGCTACACCAGCCACGTATTCTTCTTATCCATTAATCCTATCCAAATTTGAACCATGAGTGCACTAACCACCTCTCTCTTATGACCTCTCTCTCATCAAGAGACTACCACCGTTGAGCTCTCCGATAAGCTATGGCTGAGGGCCCCTCTTCCAAGTGCAAGGACGTGATCTTCTTTCTCCTCTCTTTCACTCTCTCCATAAACGGCCGAGCTCCACCTCTGTTAGCCAACAGGCATCGTTGGAATGTCGGATGTGACCTCAATGACCGCCCCTCGGAGAGAGCCGAGCTTCATCACCACTGGTTGCAGCCTTGATGAGCACAGTTAAGGCTAGCCTAGATCTGCAACTGCTGGGCACAGCTTGAAGTCCTTACCTGGACGCTACAGGAGGCTCCTAGCTACTAGTGCCACCCCTCATCTTAGTACTAAAGAACCTTGGCTCCTTGCCACTGTTGCCATCTTCGTTCTCTCCGGTGGTTTGTTGCAACTACTTTGTTGGCTGTTGCATATGTTTTGGCAAAGGGAATTGCTAGCAACCATGATGGTATCGAACGGTAGCAACTAAAGCCCAATAGACACCAAACACGACTTCATCCAGTCTCCTCTAACATCTCCTTTTCCGACTATCCCAACCTCCCCACCTACATTCCAATTCCTCTCCCCTCATCGGTGGCTCACCAGCCAGGGTCCCACCTCTCTTCCATGGGTCTTCCTCCTCGTTCTCCTCCTCCTCCTCTCTCTCTCTCTCTCTCTCTCTCTCTCTCCAATCATCGTTACAGTGAACTCCGACCAAGCTGTTGCATGTTCAATTCATGCTCGAGGGAAGCCTTCCATCATAGACGGAGCTCATCAGAAGTCTCCCCTTTTCGAGGAGTAGCGGAGCTCGTCAGATTTGTAGCTACCGTGGTGGGAGCACACTGGATCTGAAGGAGAGGCGATGGTGCTAGGATCTGCAACCATTGGGCACAGTCGGCTAGGGTGCCCAAACTAGGGCCACTGCTTCCTCATCCTCCTATGAGCTTGGCTCATCCGAGATGCCCAAATGCCTGATCCCCTCCTCTATATGCATGTTGCAAGCATTTTTCTAGATTTGTTACGATATCTTTTCTTAAATTGTTGCATGAGGTATTTCATTTTGTTGCGGTGTGTCTTCACAAATGTTGTAGCAAAAGAAAATTTTGTTGTAGTTAAGTCATTGATTTATTGCACAAAATTTTTTTTTGTTATAGTAGGTTTGCTAGATTTGTTCATCATATTTGTTGTAATACATTGTTGCAACCGTGGGGATTTTGTTTTATGTTCACCGGATTAATGTTGTGCCTCACTGTAAAATTGTCGCATATTCAATTATTTGCATGATCTACCTCGGTTTGTTGTAGATTTATCTCTGTTATTGCATCTTTGTAAAAAAATATTTCAGTCGAATGTTGCCAATATTATTTTCAAATATTGCAATGTTGTAAATCAAAATTTGTTTATTTGAGATATTTGAATTTATTTTTAAAACGTTGCTAAAATCCAAGTTAATGGTACAATTTTGGTGAGAAGGTATTTTTCTAGTTTTTTGTTGAGCATTATGTTGTGATTAGTCTATTTTGTTGAACATATTAATTAAAATTATTGTATATGTTACCTAAGGATGTTTATGTTGAGCATACGATAGAAATGCTCCCGGCGTTAGCTATGCTTTTTTTTTTTTGTCAGGCTGCAGCTGATACACATCCGAAACTCGACACACCGATAAAATTTTAGAGATGGCCGACCACCTGATGGATGGACCAAACTCAAGCAGTCAAGCCTAGGCCTAAGCTATAGATGGGTTTGTACTAATCTAGCTAAATTTTCCTTGTCCTGCACCTGATCCAGCTCGATATATCGAACCAGGAGAGAGGTTGCACCAAACCAACTGCATGTTCAGTCAAGGATACCTGGGCCGAGCGTGCCGCGTGTGTCGATGTTGACAGCAGCAATGCCACAGTGGCTTCATCTTGTAGTGGGCAATGTCAGCCTGTCGAGAGCAGGTCTAAAAACTATCTTTCATTTTTTTATAGTAATTAATTTTTAAACAGTGAGTTTTTTAAGATAAAATTTATAAATTAATTATAGTATATACTGTAGTGACTTTATTTATATTAGTCAATATTGTACGTGAGTTTATATTACTCCGTACACTCTTCATCGTTAATAACCCAAAAGTAAACCGAAGCCAACAGGCCCAAATTCATCTTTAGTGGGCAACGCTGCAGACAGGGGGCAAGGGGCCGCCGTTCTAGATTTGCCCGTCGCGCCGCCGTCGCGCCCAGGCGGAGGCAGCCGGACGGTTGGTGGGTGCGTGCGTGGGCAACGTGGTGGTGGGTTGGTTTCCGCGACATGTACTTCGGGGTAGGCCATGACGTGACAAGGCGCCAAACCTCGCGCGCTGACGCCGGCCGGGCCTTCCATGACGGTACGCGCATCGCCTCCCCATCTCGAATCCACATTGCGTACCCCGCTTAACATGCCACGCTTTTAACCTTGCATCTCTTAACGTCGGCAGTTTTCCACTGTAACAAGTCACACATTTAACTTCGCATTTTTTGATTACTGGATCAGCATACCACGGCAATAAGGAACACAGCAGAAGCGACCACAGCGCAGAGGACCAAGTAACCAACGTACGAGTCAACTTTTGTTACAACGAAAGGGCACCCTTTACTGCGCTAAGATCAACAGCTCTACACTTCCAGGATGCACAGAAACAGACACAGATATGTACCATGAGCAAATTAGAATAAACCACCTCCATGTTAATTTGCCATGAAAACAACCTGTATCAAACTAATAATTGTTTCCATTCCAGAATACACGCACTCATCAACACCCGAGCACTCAGCACAGCAAGAGTAAGCACGCAAACGACTAGCTTTTTCATATCTACAGGAAGCTTATCTTTGGTCAACACTAGGTTTTCTGTATACATCCACTGCAACAGCTGCAGGTAAAAGGGCCATTTCTATGGTGATACGCACTCAAAAAATTACATGAATCAGCTACACTCGGTGAGGTCAAGCAGATTAGAACACATTTCACACCCAACAAATGGTTACAGCTTTATTACCTGTAGCACAGTCTCCAGTGAGAAAAGATTGGGGCCGTGTCATGTTAGTGACCACGAACGTGGCAAGACAAACTGATCTACAACAGCGTCTGGCTCTGCTTTTGCTTTCGTTGGAGCATATGAGTTTGCAAGCTACACTGTTTAACCTGGTTTGCAAGTATATAATTAACACGGTGATCTAAACAACAGTATACAATGGTAGAACTGAACATAAGGATCACAGAAGTTTTCCTTACATGTATTGCTGCCACTGTGGACAAGAGATCTCTTGATTGGTCCAACAACATTTGTTCTTGTGTCGCAAGTTTCGCAAGCTCAGACACAACAGAGCTTGTTCCCTCCACCTGAAGATCAAATAAATGTTTGAGTGAGAGATTGCCACAGGAAGTACTAATTGACACACAATGCATGTCCATGTAAATGCCAGCTCATTGTTCAATGCCTTACAAAGCACCAAGTGTAATTACATTGTACTTTGCACATAACAGGCAAACAATCCACTGTTGCTAGTTAGCCTACATTCAAATTTGACAAGAGAATTTTAGGTTTTTACGATAAAAAAAGGCAGGCCTGTTTTCCATGGGATGCTATCTTTCCGGACCGATCAATATGTTACCGAAGATGCAGATGCTAGTTGTCCATTGGCAGCCAATGTAAAGCTAATTAGTCACAGGAAAATGATACCTTATTAAAAGAATAGAACATATCTAGTCAATATGTTCCTTTTCTTCCAAATCACATTGCCTTTTAGTTTCAGAGAATGGCAAATTGGCAAGAGCGATCCTGGTTGAATTGTAACTACAAAGTTCAAAAGGTACAACATAGATCCAGAACTGGAGTTACAGAAAATACTCTTTAAGATAAAACAGGAACTAGAAGAACAGTCTGTGCCATCCTGACCTTGAGCACAGCCACATCACATCCGTAGATAAAAAACACACTAGCTATTAAAAACAAAAGACACCAAGCAGACTAAATCACTAAAAGGTGAATATTCAGGCATAGTGTCCACGGTTATATCATAAAAACAGTAAAAAAAAAGTCGAAAGAAATACAAAATTCTGTATGATCGCATAGCCATCCATCAGGGATAGCTTATGGATCTATTTGCGGACTTGTAATTTAGACATGAAGATTTCCATTCTTGATATATGTAACAAAAGAGAACCCAAGGAAAAGAAATTTTAATTGAAGCTTTGTAGGAAGAGAGGATCAATATATGCACCTTTGACAATAAATTACATATCGAAGATGCCATTGTATGCATTACATCCACCGCTGAGTTAACAGCTTCCTTCACACCTTGGGCATCAGCCTGCTCAGAGATAAGAAACTATTAGTTTGTGCATATCAAGTCAAGTCAGGTAACTGTGATCTGATGAAAAAATTCCTAACCTTTGCACCACCAACAACTGGAAGACGGAGAGTACTAGCCTTCAGTGCTTCAATTGCTGCCGACAAAGAACTGGAATGATGCTTTTCAATATGAGACCACTCCTCTAGATACGACATCTGATTATGTCAAATGGAAGCACTTAGATACATAGCTATACAAAGTTAATCAGAATTTTCAAAGGCTAGAAAATCCTAGCGCAAACAGCATAGATAGTTAAAACAAAAAGATGTATCAATCACTTACCTCTCCCTTAAGAATAGCAAACAGCTTGAGTTTTTGTTTTTGAAGCTGGAGTTTGAACCTTTTGGAACTGACATTGTCATGCAATTTTGATATTTCTTTCCATGCACTGTGCAGGGTTTTCTGGATAATAGTGAAATAAGAAACATTAGTTAAAAACATATCGAGCCTTTTCTGATTCTCTTACACAGAAGAACATACATTATAAGAAATTTGAGTACTTGACTGAGTAGTTTCAATTAAAATAGCTGCTTAAGTACAAGCAATTATGCATATCTATGTTTGCCAATTCTAAGTGTGCATTTTCATTGTTTCTCATAATACAACACCACATATACCTTGTCTAGATTTCGGTTACTGGATACTGTTTAGGCTAGTCCCATGAAAGTAACCAAAACACTGCTATTTGAGAACATGGTCCACAACCAGTCTTTTTTCATACAAGGGAACCAATTTATCCAGAAAAATGTCAGGTGCTCGTCAACAACCACACAGGCCACATATGAATAGCAAAACTGCAAATCAACATCGTGGCCTGAATTGGTACTTTTTCTTTTCTTCGTACCGAAAAGAAAAGACACGATTTATCATATAGTATCGATTTTAATTTGTTCGAGATTAATATTTGTTTTTTGGAACTAGTCTCTCCTTGTTATCCTACATTTTAGAAACTTTGTAAAATTAATCACGACAATAAATGTCTCACTGTGATCCATACTTTTCAAATAAATAGACTACTAATTGATGAATGACCAATCTATCTTTACGTTTACGTATGCTACAAATTGCATGACCAGTCTACCTCCACCTTCAATTATGTCCATAACCGAAATCCAAAACAACACATTTGATTCAACAGTGTGGCAAACTTGGCAACTAATGATGGATACATGTGAAATTCAGATTTCAGCATGCTCAAAGATTGTCCTCTATCAAGAACCAAAGATGGTACCAGGATATATTTATCTCAATTGGCTACATTCGATGAAAATAATTTTGATAGGCTATCTTTGCAGATCAGCTGCTAATCAATGCAACAAAGCCGATTATCACTACATTAGGAGCTATCCATGTAAGTCCTCTTCCCTAGTAACATCTTAACATAGGATCCTTTCATAACCTAGTGTTACAGAAAACTAGCAGATTTACCCGCGCAACCGTGCGGCTAGATATTATAAGAAAGTTGACTTTGATATATAACTCTACTTCCTACAATTGAAATATAATTGTATTTGTTATAGAACTCTAATATTCATATATGATTAATCTGCACTATTATAATCTAGCCTGATATAGATCCTTCTCTTTTTCTTTCAATTAATGTGAGAATTTCTAGGATTTTTTCTTTTTAGGATTATTGTGGGATTTTCTTGCCTCAAAACGAAAGAGCTGCCTTGAATATCACCAGTTGTTTTTATTTATATAGATAGGCAACGTGTATGGCTCAAACACCCTAAGGGAGGTCCCCTTGGGTATGAACACAGAGCTTGACTCTTCATCCCTTCCACATGTAAAGCTACCTGATGCAGTTAAAAAGGATTGTGCCAATGACTAGAAATTGTATCTAGGGCAATTTTTTTGGAGTAAATAAAGCAATCAAGAGGAACTGTGTGGACATGATCAGATCTTACAGTTTCAAGCTAGTTGATGTGATCCAAGTCAAAAATCTACTACCGTATAGATATGTTTAGATGACACCCTAAATGGCAATTGCAAACCCAATAAAATCCACCACAAATCCCTAACCCTGCAGTGCAATTTTCATGTACTCTTAATACACTTGATGGAACTTGTACACGAATTTCTCAATGTCAAAACTCATTCTTAGCCTATTGAACATGGATAGCTATTTGTTGAAGATCCACAGTTGGCCATTTTTGTTGGCATCTAGAATTGTCAAAACTCATTCTTAGCAAATCACTGAGCAACTTATCGGCAGCTCCCTAAGCTCTCTCTTAGCACATACTTGTATGCAATGCTTGCATATAATCAACTATTGTTCTCAACGCAATTATTGTGAGCAACTAAACACTATCCTGAAAAGGCAGCTAGCCAGTCCCAACAATCATAGTGGTCAGCAAATATCAACTTCTCAGGCTACTATAGTCTTCTTAAACCCCATGATAACTAACAAAAAATGGAAAATTTTGCATTCTTTCCTGTTAACAATCTTATTCGTGTGATATAGTGAATACTCTGACCTGACATATGATTTATAATTCCTTTGCAATCAAACAAGCAATAAGCGGCATGTGCAGTTGCAAAATCATTGATAACAATACCCAGAGTATCACAGATTTACAGTTTAGCAATTTAAGCAAACAACCATAATAACAAGAATGATTGTGTTAACCGGTGGAACACTAGCTATAAAATATATAAAGTGAAACTTAAAGAGTAAACCTAAGACTAATAACAAGCCATCACAACGTTTAAAAGTAAAATATTTTTGGAAAGTTAATAACTTCAAACTTCATAGGTTACCATGATTTACCTCCGCAGTGAAGCTCTGCACCAGATGCGCTGCATCTGTCCGAGCATTGATGCATCGCCACTGCAAATGCCGGTTGTCCAGCAGTCGCAACCTGTGTGCCTCCTCAATTCTGTTCTCCCCCTTCTTCGCCCTCCTCACCTCTGCGGCAAAGCTAATGATAGATGGCGCATTTGCCGGAGCCTGCACTATATGCCGATTTGGTGATGCCTCCCCACCTCGCCCTCTTGATGGGCTCGCCATCCCCCTGCTTCCTCGGCTTGGAGATGGGGACCGGCCAGGCAGCCTTGGTGACATTGGACTATCCGAGAACGATCTCCGGCCAGAGGATGATGGTAGCCTCAGTGGCAGCCCTGGCTCCGGAAGCCGGCGTAGGCGGCTATTGGTTTCCTGCCAGAACCTCGCTGGCACGCTGATGCCACGGCGCGGGGGATCACCGGCGCCCGAGTTGCTACCGGAAGAGACGCTGTCGGTGTCGGAGGAGGCAGAGAGGTCGGGGGCAGCGGCAGCGGCAGGGTCTGAGGGGGAGAGAGCGGTGGTGGAGTCGAAGGCCATGGACCGGCGGAGGAGGTGAACGGCGGCCAGGATGGAGTCCTTGCGGTCGAGGCTGCAGTCGAGGCTGCGGGCAAGCGGGTCAGATGCCTTCGGCCTCGCCGCGGGCCATCGGTGCTGCGGCCGCGCGTTCTCGGCCTCCATCACGGAGGACACGCTCTTCCGCCGCTCCGGCGTGGGCCCCCGCCGCGCGGCAGGGGAGGACGGCGACGCGGCCCGCGGGGCGCGCGACGTCTGGTAGAAAAAGGACTCCCCCTGGAACGACACCGAGAGGCTCCGCATCGTGGTCGCCGTCACCGTCGCCGCGGTCGGGGTGGGCGATGTGGAATGTTGCGGCGGGGGAGTGGAGGAGCGGACGCGCTGCGCGGAGAGGGAGCAGCGCGACGAGGACGACGACGAGGAAGAGGAAGAGGAGGAGGACGACGAGGTGGAGAAGGTCGGCGACGCGGCGGCGGAGAGGTAGCGGGACGAGACTGGCTTGCTGGACCGCGCGGGGCGTCGGGCCGCTGCGGAGTTGGGCTTGTCGAGGGCCGGCGCGAGCGGCGGGCGCGCGGGGTGGGCCGGATCTGGTGCGGTGGCCGCTGCCGCGGCAGCCACCATGCCGTGCCGCGGCCGTGGGAGGAGGCGGAGATCTGGCTACCCGCTGCGCTCCCGCGGCAATGCAGGTCCCCCGTGCTCCAGATTCGCCGCTCCCGCTCCCGCTGCTCACGGCGGCGGAGGCGTCGCCTCCGGATGTAGCGGGTCGCGTGCGTGCCTGCTTGCCTGCGAGGAGGAAGAGCAGCAGCAAACAGCTTGTGGGGAGGTAGAGGAGGATAGTGAAGTGAGGATTTTGTGCACCTCTTCTTTTTTTTTAATCTTCTGCTGTTGTTTTACCAGTTCTCGTATCGATGGCTTTGGCTTTGGGGGATCTTTGCTTGTGCAGCTCTTCTGCTGATTCTTCCAGGGTGCGCTTGTGCTTTTGTGGTGTGGCTGTCAAGCTGTCCCGGAGCGAGAGGGAGAGAAGCTACTACCCTTTCTTTTTCTTTTTAAAATGGTCCTTCCAATATTTTGTTGTTGTGAAAATGCTATTGTGTATCGGCGTATGTCCTGTTCTTTTAGACTGCGTTTTATAGTTTATAGTTTTTGATTCTAATATAAATGCTCTTGTGAATAAATCGAAAGCCGAGAAGCCGTTTCTAAAAGACTATTCCAATAAACCGCTTTGAAACGACGGCAAAGAAACTGTCGCGTTTGTTTGTTTAAATAAAATTATAAGCCATAAATTGAAATAGGTTGAAAAAATAGGCTCTATGTTCGGAATAACAGCTTCTCAGTAGGGTAACACGTAAAAAACCATGGAGTTTGAACTTTCAAGAAATGGTTGTTTGCTACTGATAGCTAAGGTTTAATTGATTAGAGGAGGATAAAAATCATGAAAAAGGTGCTTTATCATGTCAATTTGTTACTTAGGTCGGAAGTGACATTTGTGCAGATGGTTGAAGCAAGCTGACGAACGTAGGTTCCTTAAGTTCTGTGTCACGTTTTAGCAATCCTTTTAAGCGAGAAGAGTTCAAGAAAAAAAATAAGAATGTGATGGGAGTGAAGTGCAAGGGTGAGAAATAATTGAAATCTAACAAAATTTGCGATGCTTTCTTTTTCTGTGAGGTTTCGCAATCATTTCTTGTCTTATGCTGTATTGGGTTCTAAGAAAAGAAAATCCAGTAGGGTCTGTTTTTTAGGCTGTAACTCGCAGCTTATGGTTTTTGGTCCTAGCGCAAATGTTCTTACAAACAAATCAAAAGCCGATAAGTTGTTTTTAAAAGATTATTCTAATAAGCCGTTTCAAAACGATGACGAAGAAGCTATTCCGATTGTTTTTTTCAAAGGAAGACATAAATCATAAACTGAAATAAGCTAAAAAAAATAGTCTCTATGTTTGGAATAACAGCTTCTCCATGGGGTAACATGTAAAAAAACTATGGAGTTTGAACTTTCAAGAAATGGGTGTTTGCCACTGATAGCTAAGGTTTAATTGATTAGAGGAGGATAAAAATCATGAAAAAGGTGCTTTATCTTGTCAATTTGTTACTTAGGTCGGAAAGTGACATTTGTGCAGATGGTTGAAGCAAGCTGACGAATATAAGATTCCTTAAGTTCTGTGTCAACGTTTTACAATTCTTTTAAGTGAAAAGAGTTCAAGAAAAAAAATAAGAATGTGATGGGAGTGAAGTGCAAGGGTGAGAAATAATTGAAATCTAACAAAATTTGCGATGCTTTCTTTTCTGTGAGGATTCGTAATCTTTTCTTGTCTTATGCGGTATTGGGTTCTAAGAAAAGAAAAACCTTTGAAAAGAAAAATGAACAATGAAAAAACAGACAGAAAGACGGAAAAAACAATAATCAACAAAGTTGCAAAAGAGGGAGGAATTTTTTGGGGGGGGGGGGGACGAAAGACAAGTACTGACTGAGAAGTGGGAGGCTGGGAGCCAACGATTTGGGTAGGTTAGCTAAACTGCCGTTATCTCCTAGTACTTCAGTTTAGGATGTTATTGAATGAGGGGAAGAAAATTTTGTCCTGTTCATATGGTTTAGTTGGGTGTTTTTACTCGAAATTTTTGTGCTTTTTGAACTTGATCTAGTTCATTTCTAAGGATAAAAAATTGAGTTGCACATTGCCCTCCATTATATGAAATGCTGATATAGAGATTCACATAAAATTTACTGACACTTCATTCTCCATCTTGGAATTGATCTCTAATACTTTACTATCTTGCTTATATTGTCAATGATGTGAACAGGAACAAAGAGCTGGTATAAATACGATGACCAGTAAAGTGATGCACCTTTAAGCTTGAAAAGATAATAAAATCATCAAAATGTTCTTCATTGTTTCTTTTCTGAACCTAGCAAAATTTTCTCATTATTTTTTCTGAGCAGAAATTTCTCGTTGTTAACAAATCCTTCCTAGTAAGCGCTCCATAACAACAAGATAATGCCCTATGAAAGAAACACCTTAAGCCTTGAAAAACTAGCAATCGACCATCTGACTTTAACCAAAATCATGAGCTAATCAAGTGGGTGGACAGGTTAGCTGAAGGCAGCGGTGGTCAGGGAGATCAATGTCCCGGCGGGTATGGTTGGACGCTCCGATGGGGATATCACGATTTGATGGGGGAGATAACACAAGACGAGTCCACTTCAAGGCTTTGAACCGCACGAGCTATGTGGTTTAGTAGAACTTGTGATGGCTACTTGCGATCTCAATTCTTGAGCCAGATTTGGTTTTCTTCCATTAAACGCCACAATTATTGATTATATATAATCATTAATCACAACCTCAAACTTTCTTTCCTATAAAAAATAACAATATGAATGGGATGACCCACCTAAACAACCCCTTAGAAAGCTTCAGTGTAAATCGTGTGGCTTACAAAAATGGCATGAACAATTTTCCTGAAAAGGGTGACCTAAACAAGACTAGCTGGAAACATATGACCGGTCCATAATTATGTTAGTGTATACTATAGTTCTTCTCTTTTTGCAAATGATAAAAAATAATGGATTACACACAAAAGGCAAACAGGAGAAAGTTGTTCCTTTGCTAAAAGAAAGGCACCATGTAAGTTTTCTTGTTGGACCTTCTGTACTAAATCTCCAAAAGTTCTTAAATGGGTGTACCAAGAACACCCCTCAAATATGGGTGATGATTATTATTGTAATAACCAAGTCTTTTGTAATATGATTGCTTGTGTGACCCATGAGAAAGATCACTCCAGAAAGTCAGCATATTACCACTAACCAGTTAGTTGGTTTCTTTATGATATCAAAACTGTAAAGTGTTATAATCAGAATGATGAGACTGTGCTGTGTATATATAAAGAAAATAAAATCGAGAAAGTTAGCAGGTTTCTTCTTCGAATCAATTTGACTTCACTTTGCTTATGTTGATAGAAAGGAAAACTGAGGCAACTTCGAGTTGATACTTGAGGAAAAATAATGGAACATTTTTCCGGTTAAGGGTGGAATTACATGATTATCTCAATAGCAAATATACAAAGGTTGGACATGATTATGTCAATAATTACCTGAGGACATGAGGTAGCTTTTTATTGCATATGGGCCTTTTTTTGTTTTGGCTTATGTCTTATAGCTGTGTCTTATGTCTTTTTGGCTGTTTGTGAGAGAGATAATATGGAGTAACAAAAACTCACGTACAGTTTTGACCGATATAAATAAAGTTGTTACAATGTGTACTATAATTAACTTATAGATCATGTCTTAAAAACACTCTATTTAAAAACTAATTACTGTAAAAAAAATCGAAAAATAGTTTTTAGGAATTGAAAAGAAGAGTCCATATTTTGTAGGGGGTAAAAACAGAGGTTTAAACTATTAATTCTACTTTTCTAATCACAAAGTGCTTTACAGTTCCTAAATGGACCTAGTACTACAGCCAACACACTAGCTTGGAGATACTAATTAATGTCATTTTCCTCCCTTTCGTTGGTTTAGGTAAACAGTACCTTTTAACAACAGCAAGGAACTACACTTTGCATTACTGGCTAGCTTGTTCCAGTCCCTCAGATCCCAATTTCTCGTTTATGTGCTTATTTTTTTGACTACGGTTTATGGTTTTTGTTGTTTATGAGATAGAGTATGGAGAGATAGACTTACGTGTGATTTTGACCAATATAAATGAAGTTACTATAATATTTCATTTCGTTTAAAAACTAATTACTACAGAAAAATTAGCTACTGTGAAAAAATGGCTTAAAGAAAAGGACCTATATTTGCCTAATCTTTCCCATGCTAACTAGTATTATCGCTAAGGAGTCCTTCTCAGATCGATGCTGGCCTCGCCTTTCTTTTCCTAATCGCATGGTTGCTTAACATCTAACCTTCCTAACGCTTTTCTTGAGAGTGTTGTTCCCGTCCTGTGAGGTCCCGGAGGCGCCACTACAGGGCCTAGTAAAACATGTCAATTAGGAGAGAGGAGGCCTCTATATCAAGTAACAATAATTCGATCCCTAGAAAAGCAACAGCAATTCAAAAGGTTATTGTAATCCAATTGTACTGTTGTGTCCAAAAACCCTGACTTTTTGGAAACAAAAGGTAGATTTGAAAAAACCTTTTTTTATATAAAAAAACGGTTGCCTGGGTTAACCTGGCTTAGCAGAGGGTGTTGAAAAATCATCCTAGGTCAAAAACAGAATTTGCAAAATCATTAGATATATGTCAACGAAGCTTCCAACTATATATCTATATATGCAGATGCAAAATTGGTTTTCTTGAGAACCGAAGATGTACAATTTGTCGGTTGCTTAGTTTTGTCCAATAAAATTGCACAGTGTTGTCACACCGATTCTCTGCCTGATGATGGTATTTAAACAACTTAAACCTCATCAACGGTGCGGAGGGGGCACACCAAGCACAGTCATCATTTCGGGAACCGCACTGCCGTTTAGTTTGTAACTAAACAAGCCACATGAGGTCTAAGCTAGTGACAATCACATGTCAATTTCTTTGCCAAACTATTAGCTTCAAATTGGTCACCGTAATATATAGCATATCACATCGTCATGTGGATTGCTCAAGAGTGTGTGACTTGTTTATCATCAGCTAAGAGCATGTCCAATGGTTTGTCTCTTCAAGCTATCTCTATGTTCAAATCATCTACCAGCAGTATAAGAAATAACTGCTTTAGTAAGTAATTTAGATGGGTTCACACACTTCACAATTATTATTTACATTTTTTCCCAATAGACTGGGTTCATACGTTAGCCCCTCACGTCCCCCCTCTCTTTTCTTTCACCCCCTCACTCCTCCCAAGTCAGCACCACCAATGCTCCCTTTCTCCCTCTCTAGTGCTTCCCTTGAGCGTGGCCTCCACCTCACCCCTTGCTGACCTCCTCTCTCTCCTCACTCATACCCCACGGAGCTCGCCGTCAACCCTCCACCTCCCATGCCTCTCCTCAACTAGCTCATTGCCCACCCCCTTCACCCCTCTCTCTCTCTCTCACACTTGTGGAGCTCACCGCCACCCCTCTAACTCTCTCCCTCACCTGCGGGGCTCACTGCCACCCCTCCACCTCCCTTGCCTCTTCTCAACAAGCTCACCACCTTCCCCATCCTTCCCTGCCATTCCTCACCTTCGTCGGTGTCGACTCATCCCCATCCACTCCTCAACTATGGAGCTCTCCGTTGCCACCTCCAGATCTAGCCGAATCCACCTTGCCAGAGTTCAGATTTGATAGGATCTAGCCGGATGACCTCGCCATCACGTGATGTGGGCATGATTCGTCGTCTCCGCTATGTCTCCACCATCTCCCCTTTCCTGGAAGTGCCAGCCTCACCTCCTCAACGCCGCGGCTAGATTCAAGTCATGTGCCTCTACATCTGACCATGGAGGGGCAGAGGGAGGCCTTCCTCTCAATGTGATGATTCATAGTCCACAAAATGTGTCTGAAAACGATGAGACCGCTCCAACAATAAAACATGTCGTCGCTTTGGTCTTGATTCATGTGAAGCGCTCGTCGCGTCATGAAATGATGAATGATGACCTCTCTTCTCGTTCTCTCTCCTTCACCTAGGACTTTGCTGATATGGAATAGCTAATCGAGGTTGACATGGCACAATTAGAGATGCCCTAAATAGACAAACATCAGCCTTATTGCACGCTTCATAGGAATGCAGACAAAGTAGTGCATTTTAGAGAAAGCATGTTGATGTTGTAATTAATGCTCATACTGTATTCGTTCTTTTTTTTACTTCAGATCCTATAATCTGTGCCGTCAAACTTTCATCACTAGATTCAAAACTATCTAGATTGGTTATATAAAAATTATATCATTAGATTTATCATTAAAAATGCTTTTATAGTATTATAATTTTATTCGTACATCTTAACATAAAGTTGTAAAAGTAACAGTCAAAATCGCATCTCAAAGATTGTGGAAAAGTCAAAGACATTAAGTAAAAAAAGAATGAAAAGAGTATATTTTTTGAGATGTCCAGAAAAAATGGCACTGAAGATAATATCATAGGCAAAACAATTGGCTATATCTTTTTAAAAGGGAAACATTGACTAATGTAGTTATCTCAAAGCATGAATCAAATTCCAAAAATTATCCACAATGAAAAATTCACAAAACCTCCTCTAGCATGTACTTAGTTTGTGGGAATCAATCCCTTACCGTCAGCAAGAAAACTAAGGCACGGTTATAAAAACATTAGCTAGCTACATGAGCTTTTCTGAGCCGTCGTAACCGTGCATCTAGTAATATCACCATGGCCAAAATGCGTTTAGCAAGCACTACGGCACCGGGAGATATTTAAGCGCACATATTCCTAACTGATTCAAGAGTAGCTAGACAATAGCTCGCCAAACTCGGCAATACCGTGGTCTCATGTTGGTGGCAGGGAGATATTGCAGTCTCGTCCAAGCGACCGGCCGGCCCAACCAATGGCGTTGACACTTGACAACATCGAGCCAGCAAGCTACTAACACGTCGTGCTCCGCAGCGGCGGATCCAGCGGTGGAGCGGGGGGCTCGAGCCCCCCTACAGCTACCGGACCCTTGGAGCCCTCCTGAAGCCCTCCTAAATTTTTAGTCATGGATATATAATATAGAAGGGGTTAAAATCGAGCTGAAGGTACTTCAGCCCCTCCAAAATTTTTTCCTAAATCCGCCACTGGCGCTCCGTGCATGCCATCGACGCAAACTGGCCGTATTACCAGCCAATGCGGCACGTCACCGTCCAATGGAGACCGGGATCCGTGGAGACGGCGAACCGTACGTACGAGAAGAACAGTGCACTACGTTTACTTCGTTTCCCTGTCACGCTGCGTCAATGCCGTATCTTCCGAGCTATTTTCCGTTTAGGTTTCATAATTTATGATTTCTTTTAAATAAATAAATAAGATGGTTTTCATCCACATAAATATTTATGATAAAATTAAAAACTATAATAATAAATTATAATCCACGGCCAAGTCCTTTTTTCCCTCGTTAATCACGGTTTCTTTGCCATGATTGGGAGCGTGTGGTTACTTTATTAATGTGTACCATAGAAGAAGGGCCAGGTTTACTGCTGATCTCCCGTTTTTCACGTGTTACTGATCTGATCATCTCATCCGTTCGTGTGCCGTATCAACTCGACACTACAGGCTGTTTTTTGTTCACATATAGTTTGTATCTAAAGTCAAAAAGGAAAAAAAAATGTTTGTATTTGACAAAGAAGGGACGATGGATCGAGTATTTTTGCGTCGTACGCTAGCGATCGAAACAATCTTTAATCTGAACATACAATTAATGTATGTGGTTGCTTGAACAACTAAAGTTGCTTAGTTCGCATGCAGTCCGCTAGTGCCGTATGATAATTAAGGTGGTGTGCATTGTCAAGTCGTAAACAAACCATGATCACAAGAAAGTTAAATGTACAATAGAAAGTACTTATTGGTACCTACTGCGCACCAACTCACGCAGATGTGCCCTGTCCAATAACCCCATGTGTCACGTCGAACAAAAATTAACATGGAGCCTTACGCTACTCTGCTACCGTTGCCTAACTCATCAGTAAATGTTGGTAGTTACAATTAGCTAGCTATTTAGCCGAGCCGTTACGCGTGTAGATATTATATTATGATATAGTTATTTTCGATATACAACTCTACTTCTTATAATTAAAATATAATTATATTTATTATATAACCAATATCTATATAATCTGGTCCTACCAAAATAAGTGGTGGAGATTATTCTCTTTTTCATTCGATTAATGTGGGAATTTCTAGGATGTTTTTCTTAGGATTATTATAGGATTTTCTTGCCCTCAAAACTAAGGAGATCGATTAATGCGAGAATTTATATGATTTTTTCTTTTTTAGGATTGTTGTGAATTTTTTTGCCCTAAAAAAAGAGATGCATTGAATATCACTTGTTTTTATTTATATAGATCACTTGCCGAGCAAGGCCAGAAAATTTTATTTGTTGAATTCACACCGGCCGAGAGGGCTGAACTGAGAGAGGGAGTTCAACTGGCCATGCATGCTAAGGCCATCCAAACCTATTTCACACCGACTAACATAAACTAGACTACTGTTAACATATTCAGTACTAGTTAGTTACAGTGGCTAGATAGTACAGTTGCTACAGAGTACAGACAGTTTCTACAATTAAGGGATGGCTCTGTAACCAACACGCTACACCACAGCTTCGCACCGTTCGAGCCGAAACCTAATACTAGTATAACCGCAGACGGCATGGCATCCCCACAGGAGGATGCGCACGCTTCGGTGGCCGTGAGTGAGGAGGCTGTAAAGCGAGCGAGCCAACCACGCAATCCTCCCGACTTCTCACGCACTTTGCACAAAGCGCCCGCACAGCTAGCGCAGCGACCGCCTTTCGGCCACCTTATCGCAATGGCACTCCTGCTAGGATTCTCTCTCTACCACAGGTTCACCTCTCTTGTCCCCGCCGCGGCGGCCTTCCCGCACCAGTGCTACTGGCTGCTGCTCGCTCGCCGGCCGGATAAAAAAGCCGGTCTGCTGCCTCTTTAAAGCTGCTGCTAATAAGGTGGCATTAAGAATTCTCCTCTTGCGAGATGGATTGCCAAGTCTCCAACATCAGGTCTCCAACCAACATCTGCAGTAGCAGCAGTAATGACCAGTTGTCACACTCGCAAGTGACATGTCACTTCACGAGGGCGAAGGATCCAGACGAACGGGATTCACCCATAAAATTGGCCTATACGGAGCATCAAGGGAGAGAGCAGCGCGTCGCGATGGGAAGGAAGGAGAATATTATTTTTAACGTTTCAAGATGGAAGGGGTTGGTCTTCAAGTGATGGGAGAGGATGCATGGGAGACTAGTACCAGTACTGTGGAGTGCTCTCCGTTGTTCAGTCCAACCATGCAGACGCAGGCAAGGCATTACCAGGGGACCAACGGAACTGGCGCACATGCTGCATATTCCCGCCTCAGAGCACTCGAGAATCAGGACCACCGAGCATCCACGTCCCTGACCGGATCCCCCCTTGCCGTTTTCTCCGGCGCTGCCCTGCCTCGCCTCTCTGTGGCAGCAGTTTCCGTCGGCATGCTGACCCAACTAAGTTAATGGTTGTTCAGCTGAACACCCAACTTATTTGGTAAAATACTCTACATTTAGTAGGTATATTTAGCATATATATTGATAACCGGTCCAAATACTTCATATTTATACCTCTAATAGATTTTAGCCCACTCCCACTCTTCAAATCGTTTCGAAAACAAACCTAGCTAAAGGTTCAAGAATGCTGACTAGAGGGTGTTATGAATAGCGCTTGTATTCATATGAGGCCAATGGGCCAGTATATATACACAAAGTACAAGTGGTAAATATGCAAAGAACCCCTCATAACAATGGGGAATAACAAACTATACATATATCTCTAACACCCCCCCTCAAACTCATGGTGGATCAACAACACTGAGTTTGGAGAGATAGAAGCTGTGCTGTGCTCGAGTCTGGGCCTTCGTGAAGAAATCCGCTATCTGAAGCTCTGAAGGCACATACTGAAGAGTAATCACCTGATCATGCACACCAGTCCTCATGAAAGAAGCATCAACACCAATGTGCTTGGTGAGCTCATGCTTCACAGGATCACGAGCAATACTGATAGCACCTGTACTGTCTGACAAGAGAGGGGTCGGTGTAGTGACAGAAACACCAAAATCCTCAAGTAACCACCGTAGCCAAATAATCTCTGCTGTCAAGAGAGCCATAGCTCGCAACTCAGCCTCTGCACTCGAACGGGACACTGCAGTCTGTTTCTTCGTCTTCCAGGCAATGAGAGAACCACCAAGAAAAACACAGTAAGCAGAGATAGACCGGCGATCAGAGGGATCGCTGGCCCAAGTAGCATCCGAATAGGCCTGCAGCTGTAACGAGCTGGAACGTGGAAAGAAGAGACGGCGAGAGATAGTCCCACGAAGGTATCGCAGAACTCGAAGAAGGTGGCTGTAGTGAACCTGAGTGGGAGCTGAAACAAACTGACTCAAAATATGAACTGGATAAGTGATATCCGGACGAGTAACAGCAAGGTAGACAAGACTCCCAACAAGATGACGATAGCGAGTCGGATCAGAAAGAGGCTCGCCATCAGAGAGTCGGAGGTGAACATTGAGCTCCATGGGAGTCTCAACAGTACGCTGATCAGTGAGAGAGGCGCGATCAAGAAGATCCTGAATATATTTCTCTTGGGACATAAAGAAACCATCTGGAGTGGAAGTAACCTCAATCCCAAGGAAGTAACGAAGAGGACCAAGATCCGACATAAGGAACTGCTCACTAAGACGAGCCTTGACAAAGGCAATGTACTCAGAATCATCTCCCGTAATGATCATATCATCAACATACAGGAGAAGAAGAGTCCGACCACGAGACGAAGTGTGGACAAAGAGCGCAGGATCATGATCACTAGCTGAAAAACCAGCAGCAGTGACCACAGAGGAGAAGCGCTCAAACCAAGCACGAGGGGCTTGCTTAAGGCCATAGAGAGAGCGACGAAGGCGACAGACCATGCCCTCAGGAACAGAATACCCAGGTGGCGGATGCATGTAGACCTTCTCACGCAACTCGCCATTAAGAAAGGCATTCTTGACATCAAGCTGAGAAACAGACCAGTGGCGAACAGACGCCACTGAAAGAAGAGTGCGAACAGTGGTCATGTGGGCCACAGGAGCAAAAGTCTCGTCGTAGTCAACACCATGCTGCTGCTGGAAACCACGAGCAACAAGACGCGCCTTATAGCGCTCAAGAGAACCATCAGAGCGAGTCTTAATCTTATAGACCCACTTACACGTGATGGGATGAGAATGAGATGGAAAAGGAACAAGATCCCAAGTACCAGTACGCTCGAGGGTAGCAATCTCCTCGGCCATGGCAAGCTGCCACTCAGGGTGAGTAACAGCATCCCGGTAGGAGACAGGCTCACGAGTAGCTGCGCCAGCAAAGGCAAAACGGGCAGGAGGCCGAATCGACTGGCGATCGCGGAGAGCGTAGCGAGGAGAAGATGACCCATCAGGGAAAGATGGAGCATCAGAAGAAGATGGAACATCAGGAGAAGATGGCTCATCGGAAATATTCTCAACACGAGGTCGACGAGTGTAGACGATAGTGGGAGGAGCCTGGGGAGTCGTAAGAGACAACACAGGCGGCGACAACGGCGGAGAGGCCACAGGGGGAATATGTGGAGACTCAGTAGGACATGTGGACGAGGGCAAAACAGATATAGGAGTATCTGGAAAGGTCAAGAAAGACAGAGACTCCACAGAGGAAGCCGAAGGAGAGGCAGGACGTGGGTAGAAAGGACGAGACTCGTCGAAAGTCACATCCCGAGAAACCCGTATCCGACGACCAACAGGATCCCAGCACCGATATCCCTTGTGCTCGGCACTGTACCCCAGAAAGACACACTCAACAGACTGAGCGGTCAGTTTGGTGCGTTCTCGAGGGGCAAGGAGAACGTAGCAAACGCAGCCAAACAGATGAAGGGCAGAGTAGTCAGGAAGACAACCACAGAGACGCTCAACAGGGATCGCACCCTTAAGAGCAGAAGAGGGCTGGATGTTGACGAGATAGGTGGCAGTGGAAACAGCCTCGGTCCAAAAGTGAGGTGGAATAGAGGCGGCGATCATCAGAGCACGAGCCGTCTCAAGGAGGTGACGATGCTTGCGCTCAGCGACACCATTCTGAGCATGAGCACCAGGACAAGAAAACTGAGCGAGAGTGCCCTGCTCAGCAAGGAAGCTGCGCAGGTGACGAGAGAGGTACTCGCCAGCAGAATCAGCACGAAGGACACGAATAGGAGTGGAGAACTGTGTGTGTATCATAGTGGCAAATTGTTTATAGATAGGCAATGCCTCACTACGAGAAGACATGAAATAAATCCAAGTGTGGCGAGAGAAATCATCTATAAAAATAATATAATATCGATGACCCCCTTTCGAAACGAAGGGAGCCGGACCCCAAACATCTGAATGAACAAGATCAAAAGGACGCTGAGACACAGTCTCACTATGAGGATAAGGAAGCTGAATCTGTTTACCTAACTTACAACCCTGACAATCTAAAGACACGTCTCCTGAGACAGACCCCAGAAGACCACGACGAATTAAGGACGACAGACGAGATCCACACAGATGGCCAAGACGGTGATGCCACTGCTGGAAGGAGCCGGTAGACAAAGTGGCAGAAGCGGAGAGACTGGCGGCGGTGGTGGCAACGGAAGGAAGATGAAGCCAGTCAAGCTCCCAGAGACGCTGTGAGTCACGGCGCCGAGGGCCAGAACCAACCAGAGCTCCCGTGTGGCAGTCCTGAACACAACAAGAGTCGGAGTCGAGAATAACTCGATAACCAAGGTCAGTAATCTGCCCAGCAGAAAGAAGCTGCAAGGTAAGGCGAGAAACATGAGCAACAGAAGGAACATGAAAAGATGAGTTGCTAAGAGATCCTCGACCAGAGACAGAAAGAGATGTACCATCAGCAGTAAGAACACTGACAGGTGAAACAAGAGGTGTAATAGAAGACAGAGTGGAAGAATCAGGAGTCATGTGAAAAGATGCTCCAGAATCAAGAATCCACGGGGAGGTACCTGACTGTGGAGGAGGTGGTCTCTCAGTGCCTGAAGAGTCAGTAGCAGAACCTGCAGAACCTGTCGAGGGAGAACCTGAAGCGGCAAGTAGGCGTCGAAGTCTGGCTATCTCCTGCTCGGTGAGAGAAGCTGCTGAAGAAGTCGAGGCAGACGTCGTCGTAGAAGCACTAGTGCCAGTAGAAGAACGGCGTGAAAGATGCCGCTTCTTCTTGTAGCACTGGGACTCAGTGTGGCCATCCTTGTCGCAGTAGGAACAGCGAGGACGGCCACCTCCAGACGGAGGACGGCCACCACCACCTGTGGTAGCCGCTGGAGGAGGCAGTGTAGCAAGCGGACGAGCGGCGAGCACAGAGGGGAGTGGCATCAGACCAGCACCACTCAGACGAGTCTCCTCCGCGCGTATCTCGGTAAGAGCCTCCAGGAGAGTGACACGAGGGTGGCGTGCAAGTAGCTGGGAACGCCTTTGCTCGAACTCAGGACGAAGGCGAGTAAGGAACTCGTAAACCCGCTGAAACTCCAGGTCAGCACGTACCTCCAGGCAGCACGGACAGGTACGACAGCCAGCAGTGCGGAGAGAGTCCAACTGACGCCAGACAGCAGAGCTCTGAGCGTAAAAGGCGTCAACAGTAGCATCACCCTGCTGAAGAGAGTGCTCCTGGCGAACCACGGACAGGTACAGGGCATCACCAGAGGGCTCGTAGCGCTGACGAAGATGAGTCCACATCTGGAAAGCCGAAGGGAGTCCCACAACCTCAGAAGAAAACTGAGGCTGGACACTGGCGATGAAGACAGCAGCAGCCCGAGCGTCGTCATCGTACCACTGAGTGTAGACGGTCAGACGATCCTTGTAGGAATCCAGAGTCTCCTGGTAGGCAGAGGCAGCTTTATCATAAGCTTCATCATCAGCAGCAGCCTTATCGGCTGTCGGAGGCAATGCAACAGGCGTAGGCTCCGTTGGAGAAATAGGGCAAGGCGGGCAGATGACATCGCCAGAGAGGACGCCCCAGAGACGAAGACCACGCATGTGAATGTGCATGTGAGACACGAAATCGGTGTAATTAACACCATCAAAAATCACCGGGCAGCGAGGGAGGGAAACGGTGCCCATTGGTAGGCGGCGCTGGACGGCGCGGCGACCAAGGCAACGAAGTCTAACAGGCGGCGCTGGACGGCGCGACGGTTAGAACAACGTTTTTTTTTGCTTTTTTTTTGCTTTTTTTTCTTTTCCTTCCGCTCGGTTAAAACCTTAAACGGGCCAGAGGCCCGTTCGCACGCACGCGCGCACGCGTTTAGGGTTTCCCGCGGCGGCGGCGGGCTGGCGGAAGGCGGCCGGGGGGCGAGCGCCAGGCGGGAGGCGGAAGGCGGCGGCGCGACGGCGGCGGGCGAGCGCCTGGGGAAGGCGGCGGCGTCCGGGAGGCGGCGGCGCGGCCTGGGGAAGGCGGAGCAGCCGGCGGCGGCGGCCTCGGGCGAGGAAGGAGCAGCCGGCGGCGGCGACCTCGGGCGGGGGAGGAGCAGCCGGCGGCGGCGGCCTCGGGCGAGGAAGGAGCAGCCGGCGGCGGCGGCGGCCTCAGGCGAGGGAAGAGCAGCCGGCGGCGGCGGCGGCCTCGGGCGAGGGAGGAGCAGCCGGCGGCGACCTTGAGCAGCGGCCTCGGGCAGAGGCCCGTGACGGCGACCGGGCGGAGTCGGGCGGCAACCAGCGGACGGCGGGGCCGGGCGGCGGCGCGGGGAGGCCGGCGACGGCGCGTGGAGGCCGGCGGCGGCTCGTGGGAGTCGACGACGGCGCGCGGAACCCTAGGTAGGCCAAAACCCTAGTTTTGGCTCTGATACCATGTTATGAATAGCGCTTGTATTCATATGAGGCCAATGGGCCAGTATATATACACAAAGTACAAGTGGTAAATATGCAAAGAACCCCTCATAACAATGGGGAATAACAAACTATACATATATCTCTAACAGAGGGGACGAGTGAATAGACTGTTTAAAATTCTTTTAGCCAAAATCGAGTTTTATGTAGAATTTATATTCAAGATAGAAAGTGGATGGTAGTGAGCACTAAGCGTTGCTTAGCCAGATTAGCCCTAGCTAGATCGCCTACGGCTGAGGTCTCGGGAGGGAGCGTGCCGTAGCAGTTGGGCCACAGGGCCGGTAAGGTAGGCTACGCACGTCGACAAAAGCACAAGTGCATCCCCATTTCTAGGTTCTAAATCCCATATTCTGAATTCAACAATTTTTCTTAATTGTTTTATAATTTTTCTAAATTATTTAAAATGTTGTCTCTACTACGAATAATTTATACTTTAATTTTTACTACTATAGATCTCTATTTTTTATTAAATAATATATTATGTTAACTCTGTATTCCTATTCCGAAAACCTAGGTCCGTGCCTGTACATCGCCATGAGCTCTTCTGCTGTCTTATGCTAATACTTTACCTGCATACGAGAGAAAAAGGTTCTAGCTAGTCTACCTTGTACTCGAAAAAAAATGTGCAATGGTCAGCTATTTATCTCTTGCAAAGAAAAGGTCTGATATCTGTAAGGAAAAATCCAACACCCTTTTTACAATATGGAAATTTTGATTTCTTTTTTAACGGAATGAAAAATTGACCCGTTAACCTATTCACCTGATGGGTCTCGGTCGGGACAGCATGCATGAATGACACGACAACAGATGCGATAGGGAAACTACGTCGAACACTATCGATTTTGTTTCACTGATTATACCACCATGTGGACTGAGCCGGCCGTTGTCCAAGAATAGTGAGCCAATAGTCCACGGACAAATGGGGCACTTAGACGCAAAATAATCCAAGAAAGAATCCATTCCCCCACAGAGCCTTGCATGGACACAACATATATATACTCCCGGATCTTGGACAAGAACAAATCCACCCCAATGATCAGCACAAGCTTGCCGAGCAGGACTGCTTGATTAATTTGATCGAGTTCAGTTTGACCATAGCTAATGTGATGACGATGATAACGGACACGAGATCAGACAGAGGAACCATCAGACATTCAGACATCCATGGCTGCGCTTGTCTATCAGCTCAGGGCTCCAATCCCAGCGTGTAACGTACATGTGCATACTTGTGATGTGTACGCAGTATATACACGATTAGTGTGCACGCATTTTCATTCTAGCTATAGACCTATAGTGAATTAATACCAGTAAAGGATAAGGGTTCTGACATGTGCTAGTAATATTACTGCAAGTTGGAGCTTCTGTTTGTCGGGAAACTAGAGTCCGAAGGCAGCATGGCGATGGAATCTTGGTGCTTCGGGCATGGTGTGCGGGCCTATACGTGCTGTACAGGGACGGTCTACCTCTAAACACGTAGCTATACGTACATTACAATATTACACTGACATCGTCTTACATCGACCAACTCCATATACTTGGAAAAGTTTATGTCATAGATTCGCCATTGTATCTTATCTTATCTTACTTCACTCACATGCTCAGGCATCTTTTTTCTTCTTTTTGACGAAGCTCACATGCTCATGAATCGCTTGCAAGATGAATGCAGTAGCCTGGCTATTGCGCGTACCAGCACTGCCACTGCAACACAAATGCCATGCAACATGCTGCTCCAGCTTTTGTTGGACAGAACGGTGCATAATTCTGAGACCTTAGCTTTATGCCCTCTAATGGCAATCCACACACCAATGTGATCGGGCCGCTTTTTGTACGAGAATTTCTGCTGATCTACAGGTACAAAGCCCAGAGATCGTCAGCTTTTCACACACATCTAGGCGTTCCTGCAGTCCTGTCACTTCACAATACGTGGAGGAAAATACTATAGCAGTACAGACAGAAACCAATTCTACGGGGAGGGCTTCATCGTGAGGCCCCATGAGTCATCTCGATTCAACCGCTCGCGAGGGATTTTATGTGAGTCCCTCTTCTATTAGATTTTCTTAATCTCACTCTCAAAAAATAAAAAACAGCTGATGGCAACTTACAGGGCTAAGGCCAGGATAGCGACATGAACTGCGTACGCTCCCAGTGATGTGACAACAATTGGGAGCAGTACTGGACGTTTTCGTGTATTTTCTTTAGCCTTTTTTTTTTCTTTTTGTAGCTGCTTACTTCACGCCATATTTTAAGACCGGAGGCCCTGTGAGGCACGGATACATAATAAAATTTTAAGGCACACTAAAAACATAAAAAAAATATCGATCAAGACTGACGTGAAAGAAATCAGTTAAAGCGACTTAAGAGATTGGAAAATCTCTAAAAATTTAGCTTTAGATAAGAGCGCATGGAAGTTAGATATCTATGTACCGGGAACGTAACATAAGAGAAGGTTTAAGCGTGGTATTTTAGACTTTTGGTTGAGATGGCATGATGTAGGACTCAGAGTTTTAGATTTGTAGGTTTATTATAAAGCTCTCGTTTCTTTGATCTTAAGGATGCTTTATTCTTAGTCTATTTTAATTTATTTGGGACAAAAGGTTTTGCTGTTGTTGTTGCTGCTGCTTCACACCCTATTTTGATTTGGGTGACATCAGAAGGCTGCTACTAAAACACCGACTTCGTTATGAAAGCGCCGAAATACCAACTGATTACTAGTGACCACGAGTTTAATACCGACTAAAGCGAGGAGAGGAGATGGAAAGGAAGTGAATCAAATCAGAGAGCAGCACAGTTCAGGCTGCATATGGACCAGAAAAAGCTCTGGGACTTTTGGAGGAGAATAGCTTGTTAGCACGATGGTTTGAAGGACTTTAATAAGGAACATGGAACGGATTCGGGATGAACCTAAGCTGATTGCCCAGGAGTTAAGGGGAATACGGTCTTAGATGCGAAAGGCCGTGCTCAAGAAAGGATTTGTCTTGATTTCGAATAACCCCTTTCTCTCTTGGGTTACAAAGGATTGTGCGTTTGAAGATATCATCAAAGTAAAGTTTCACAAGCTTGGAATTCAATGCTCCAATTTATCTTGATCATTTGATTCTGTTGTATGCATGATTAGGTCTGTTCTTCAAGGCAAGGAAGTCTCCACTCTCCAGTCTTCAGAATAACTTTGCTTATATGGGGAAATGGAACACTCAAAATAATTGCTAAGATGCGGTTGCTTCACATATGGCCGAAGGAAAGCAGACCCTGTAGTGTTTGACTTGTATTAGAATCTATTCTCATTTGAAACATAGGAATTTGTCAAAGTGGAATCCATTTTTCTCTTTTAAAGCTCTCCTGAAAGAACGGAATAATGCAACCTTACCAGCATTGAAGATCCATGAGACAGGTGCTTCATGTTGGATGAACACGAGAAAATTAGTATTCTAGTCCTTTATCATAAGCTTTTCGTAATATTAGTTTCAAGCATAACATATGGTTTGTGGATATCACTCATATCTGCAATAAGACAGGCTTCTGACATTAGTTGGAGTTCTCAGACAGCAAGGATGTGGATGGACATATAACACGGAAATGAGAAAGTGAAAACATAACCTGGAAAACAGAAGGTGATTTGACTTCAGTTGCAAAACGCTGTCATTTGTTTTAGAGAGTACGACGCAGAACGCTGTCATTTGTTTTAGTGTACAACGCAGACGTGTACACTCACATTATCCAAGCGCGCGCACACGTGCGCGCTTTGTACATACCTTAGAAATTTATCCGAGAAACACAAGATCTCATAGATCATGGACACATGCTTTTTCGCTGAATACACACATATATGTATTCTTAAAATCGGTGGACACCAGCGTCGAATCTAGTACTTGAACCTTGGTGGGTTGGATGCCCAACCACACGCTTTAGCCATTTGGTCACATACTAGCTTCCAAAACAATATCATTTTGATTGTTGTACCATGCCAAATGACTAGCTTTCTTCACACTTCATAGGGTCATATAAATTATGAATATTGTGTGTATATTTATGAGATTCAATGGGCTAGGCAGTATGTATAGCAATACAAGGGGATATTATAAGGGAATATGCCCTACACATATTGGAAATACAAAGGAATTCCTATTCTAACACCCCCTCAAACTTATGGTGGATTACACACTGAATTTGGAGAGAAAAATACTAATGTTACATCCTAGTTCGTGGCTTCGTAAAGAAGTGAGCAATCTGTAACTTTGAGAGCACAAACTGTAAAGCTAGTACTCCCTCCTGCACATGTGAGCGAGTGTATGAAGTATACACACCAATATGCTTGGTGAGCTTATGCTTCACTGGGTCACGGGTAATACTGATAACACATGTACTATCAGACAAAAGAATTGTAGGTCCTATCATATGCACTCAAAAATCTACAAGTAGCTACCTCAACTAAGTAATTTATGTTGTCATTGATGCCATAGCTCTCAATTCAGCCTCTACACTTGAACGGGAAACTATAGTCTATTTCTTTGTCTTCTAGGCAATAATGAAAGAACAAAAAAACACAGTAAGTAAAAAGAGAACGACGATTAAAATGATCACTAGCTTAGGTCGTATCAAAGTATATCTAAAGCTGTAGTGAGTTCGAGTTAGGGAAAAACAATTGATGAGAGATAGTCCCACGTAAGTAGCGAAGAATCCGAAGAAGGTGACTGTAATGAAGGTGGGTAGGACGAGCCATAAATTGACTCAAGATATGAATAGTATAAGTAATATCAGGACAAGTGCTCACAAGATACATTAGATTTTCTGTTAGACCATGTGGCTAGATTTATGATATTTTGGTGATGAATAATTGACAATGGTTAATTTATGATGATGAATATTTGATGACATTGCTTATCATTGTTATGCGAGATGTGTGGCGTGTGTGGACTCATGTTGGTTAAGTTGGAGCGAACTTGTGCTGAAAAAATATTTTTTGGTCTTTGCTTGTGTAGGGTGAGCATGGAGGCGATCATAGTAAAAAACGAGGTGGATCGGGACTAGGATGGGGAGATCCGAGGTTCGGACGGTCAAAGATGTAACAAGATGGTCGGGCTCATGCTTGGGGCGCATGCATATAAGAGGTGGATGGTGCGTGGAGAAGCTACGGGATGTGTGGTCCTGGAGGCTTCCACACGTGATGAGTTGAAAAGTCAGAAGTGTAAAAACCTGTGTTATGAAAGGTTTCGGGTTCCTTAAAAAGTAGTGGGCCGAAAGTCTTGTTGAGATAAAAAGGCTTAAGCCTAATTGAATAAGTTGTATTAGGGTTTTGAGTAGGAAGAAAAAGTAAGGTATAAAAAGGAAAAAAACGTGTTGGACGCTAAGTGCTGCGGCTTGCCGAGAGATTGAATAGGAGTTGTAAGAGCAAGTTTAATAGTACAGATAGCTGCTACCTCCAATACATTTCCATGTCATCAAAAGATAATGATGCAGTCAACTCATACAATAAGCTGGCTATAAGTTGTCTCCACAAGAGCCCTCAATTATTTAATACATACATGGGTATTGATAATTTAATACATGCATGGGTATAGCAATTAGTTCTATAGGTACATGCATGGATAATACATCTTTTCCTGTGCTATAGCCTGACTCTTGAATGAGAGTCGGCTTGGCTCTCTCTCCTTCTCTCCTTCTCTCCCCCTCCACATAGAACTATGCTGACATGGATTCCTTTGTAGCTAGCACAGTCAACCTTATTAAACTTGCTCTAATCGGCTACATGCATGTCGGTGGCTGTATTGAGAAAAGTAAGGTGATGATTGCGGCTGCTTTATACTGGTATTGATTAGTGATCTTTTCTGGTGTTCTTGTTTGTGCTTGCCAGCCGGTCGGATAAGGTGATTAGTAGATCAGGTCATTAGCCATTGGTTGCGTATGCATCTGCATGTGGACTGCATGCTTTGCATGGCATGAAGCTTTGAGACGAGATGTTGTTTTGGACGCACTGTACGAGTAGTAGTTTCGCCTTGTGATCTTTTTGTTCATCTCTTGCATGCATGCAGCATTTTCTTCTTTTTCCTTGCTGCACATTGCGATGGATCTGTGAGGCTCTACTATGAGTAGGACGTAGAAAAATACGTGTATACGACGGCCGACTGGATATTTTGAGTGTGATTGAAAAAGAATCGCATGCATGCATCGTTGAGGAAAATCGTGCTGATGGATAATGAGAAGTAGACTTGTGTGCATGCATGGGATTGATGGATAGTGCGTGCACTGCGCTAACTTGCGTCTGATGGTTGAGAGCGGCTGCAACTTTTTCCTTTCTGCGTGATCGAAGTATTGAGTGACGCCGCATCATATTGATCAAAAACGGCGAGCGGTGGTCGACTCATTTGGATCGAATACGCGAGCGGCGACTGTGTTGGATTGAAAGAAAAAAAATCCAGAGCATAAGGTATTTTATCTTTTAATATTTATTTTTGTTGTCTTTTGCTTTTGTGTTTCTGCGGAGTTAGCAGGTTGGAAAATCAGAAGACAACAAATTATAAAGAAAAAGTTTCCACTGCAAATTACAAGCATTCATTCCCCTCTGGTTGCCATCAACGATCCTATATTTTCAATAAGATGGCGATATCGAGTATGATCCTTAAGAAAATCACCATCGGTGGCCCGAAACTGAAGAGATAACTCTATGTGAGTCTCAGCAGTGCGAGTGTCAGTCAGACAAAAACGATCAAGAAGATGCTGGACATACTTCTGCTAAAAGAGATAGTGTTAGATAAAAGAATAATTCATCCTTTCACTGACAAGGCCCTCTATACAAAAGATATATATATATATATATATATATATATATATATATATATATATATATATATATATATATATATATATATATATATATATATATATATATATATATATATATATAGGACGCTGAAATGGGGCACCAAGGTGCCCAGACACCTAGGCTCCCTGCCGTTAGATTACTTTTAGATACGTGCTAGTGCAATGGTATGTAATATATTAGGCATGCTAAATCAATCATGGAAGGAAAGTCTTAATCATGGATGGAAAGTCTCAATCACACTAGCACGCATCTAAAAGCAATCCAAAGGTAGGGAGACTTGGTGCCCAGACACCTAGGTGCCCCTGTTATTTATACTATATATATATATACATATATATATATATATAGGAAGCCTCTTTTCTACTCCCGGGTGTAATTACACCCTATGTCGTATCTCACAACGTAGGGAGTATCTCGTGTAACGAGGGGTATGTACATGTAGTATACGAGTATTTAAGATCATATAGGTGGTATGAACAATTTTTCAGATGTGGTATGTACATTTTTTTAAACATACTCCTTTTCATGTACATATATAAAGGTATTTACAAAATACGCTAAAAACTATGGACTCCCTTGCAATTTTTTATGTGGTTCACATTAGAATATCTTATAATTAGTATACAAGTATTCCTAAGGTGATAAAAGAGTATTTCAAATTTGTTTAGGTGGTATATTAGAGGTGGGTGTAATTACACCCGGGAGTAAAAAGTATTTTTCCTATATATATATATATATATATATATATAATTATAGTCATACTTAGAAAGGACAACTATACCTCTTGCTTGTACTCATACACTAGCTATCTTAATAAGTGGTATTCTCATCATTTGTACTAGTCCAAGAGCCTATAAATACCCTTTGTATCTCTCTTGAGCTCCCATGTACAATAAAGAAGCATATTCAAACTGTCGAGCCCTGAGGGGCTCCCTACCTAGTGGTAACCCCCCGTTGGCTCACCGACAGGAGTAGGTGGTCCTCTTGGGACCCTTGAATCTATATAAACCCTTGTGTCATTTTTTACTCTCATGGACGATGGCCCATAAGACGGCCGACGTCCACCTCCTCACTTATGTTTGGGTTTCACACCTACAACATTGGTGCTGTCTGTGGGAAAATATAGCTAATTGACAAAAGGCTATGACTTCTACTAAGAAATACTCTAAGTCCACGATGTCTCCTCCGGCTTTGGAGTGCAATGAGCTCTTGGACGACCCATCCACTCTCCGGAAGAGCGCTAGTTGTGCACCCTCGTTAGAGATAGGGCCCAACCACCCCGGAATGGGTAGCGCCCTACATGCCCTAGGCCCCTTCCTCCCTTGTGTTGGCCGATGCAGGGTCCAGCCAAGGGCAGGAAGCCCAAAGAACCATCTTTGATGGAGGGCTAGAGGTATTGGGGCCAACCATCACCCCTAGGACCCTTAACGTTGCTAATTGCAAGGCGATGAAGGCCAACTACAAGAGCTGCCCCCTAACACGTTACTATTAAGGGATAATCCTAACCTACAAATCTCATTGCCCTTGCTTGATCTCTCGAGACACTTTCCCTACATGGTATTTCAACCTTCCGGTATATAGGGCGTACAACTTTCATGGTCTCACATAGCAAAAGTCCAAGGTGGCTTGGGCATCCGTCGCCTCCACCATGGTGGCTCGTGTCCTACTGGACCTAAGGCATGGGCGACAACTTAGGCCCAGTGTACAAGTTGATGGATGTGCTGAGGACGCATCCCCCTTAGACTCCGGGTCATGTGACGAACGACCTTTAGGTCACCACATGTCTCGCTTGTTGTTTGGCAAGGGTTAAGCATTCTCATACATTCCCAATCACCAAAGAAAACCCCCATCTATAGGGTAAAAGGGCTCCACAGACCTCATACTTCGGTGCCCCATGACTTAGTCTCGTGGGCACCCTTTCGGTGTGCTCATGACTTGGTGTCATGGGCACGCCTCCAAGGGTGAGTAAGCCTCATGGATGCCCTCTAGTCTACTTGGGGGCTACCACCCCTGGTGGCCATTTGATGCCCCACGACTTAGCCTCGTGGGCACCCCTTCGGTGTGCCTATGACTTAGTATCATAAGCATATCTCCAAGGTGCCTGTGAGTAAGTCTCATGGGCGTCTCAAAGCCACTGGGGGCTACCACCCTTAGTGGCCATTCAATACCCTACGATTTAGTCTCGTAGGCACCCCTCTGGTATGCCCGTGACTTAGTGTCATAAGCACATCTTTAAGGTGCCCGTGAGTAAGCCTCATGGGCACCCCTAGTGGCCATTCGGTGCCCCATAACTTAGCCTCATAGGCACCCCTTCGGTGTACCTATGATTGAATATCATGGTCACACCTCCAAGTGCCCATAAGTAAGCCTCATGAGCGCCTCCAAACCCATTGGGGGCTACCACCCCTAGTGGTTATTCGGTGCCCCACGATTTAGCCTCATGGGCACCCCTTCGGTGTGCCTATGACTTAATGTCGTGGGCATGCCTCCAAGTGCCTGTGAGTAAGCGTCAAGGGCGCTCTCAAGTCCACTGGGAGCTACCACCCTAATGGCAATTTGGTATGTCATGAATTAGCCTCGTGGGCACCCTACCGGTGTGCCTATGACTTAGTGTCGTGGGCACGCCTCCAAGGTGCCCATGAGTAAGCCTCATGGACACCCCCGAGTCCACTTGGGTGCTACCACCCCTAATGGCTATTCGATGCCTCTCGACTTAGCCTCGTGGGCACACCTCTAATGTATCCACAATGAAATTTCATGGGCGCCTCTAAGTCCACTGGGCGGCTACCACCACAAGTGGCCTTTTGGTGCCCACGACTTAGTCTTGTGGGCACTCTTTTGGTGTGTGTGAGACCATGTGGAGGTCACCGCTTGGTTGTGATAAGTAATTGACTTTTGGATTAGAGTTGTGTAGAGGTTGAGTTTGGTTTTTGAGTTTTGTGTAGAAGTTTGCTCTCTGTCTGTCGACTTCATGGCCTATGACTTCTGGAGCTTTTGCTATTTTATGACTTGGTGGTCGACAATGCTCTTACGACTTGGTGGTTGGCAGTGCTCTTACAACTTGGTGGTTGGCAGGTGCTTTTACGACTTGTGGTTGGCAGGACCGATCGGTAGAACTACCTTGGGGTGATCAATGGTCGTAGCTTCTGTTGGTTATGATCGATAGCCGTAGCTGTGGTTGATAGTCATAGCTTCTGTTGGTCATGATCGATAGTCATAGCTGTGGCCGATAGTCGTAGCACTCTGCCTGCTTGTGATCGATAGTCGTAAGTCGTAACGACCAGCTGCTGTGAGTGATAATCGTAGCCTGCGGTTGATGGTCGTAGCCCTGCCTAGTTGCGATCGAAGTTGTAGCCTGGTGATTAATGGTTGTAGCTTACTGCCTGGTCATGATTGACAGTCGTAAGCTGTGTTGTTGGTAGGCGTAGCTTCTACTGAATGTGAGCGATAGTCGTAGCATTCTGTATGCCTGTGCATTTGATGGTCATAGCGTCTGCTACATGGTCATAGAAGATTGCAATGTGGTCGTAGATTAATAGAAGGATCTCATGGGCTACGAGTACTTCTTTTCTTGTGCATCTAAGTACTCGTAAGTCATATCAGACCGGTCATTGTGCTGAGTTTGTTCACTGAAATATTGGTGTTCTGATCAGGATTGACCAGGGTGTTTGTTGCTTTGTGCATATGTGGTTATTGCTTAGTTCTGGGATTAGAATCAGTAATATGGGTGCATACATTTTGTTTGTGCAAATTGATGATCTTTATGTATCATGCAGTGCTACGTGATGGTTTGCTTGTTGGTGTTGGTTGCAGGATTTCGAAGCTAGGTCATGGTGAGGCGTGGGAGGACCTGGACTAGGTACAGCGAGGTGTTGAGGTCAAGAACAGTCAGGGAGACGCCGAAGATGATCGAAATTGGTGAAGTGGTTGCAAGCCAGGACGACGAGGAACCAGGGCGGGAGCTACTGAAGGTGGACATGACGGGCAATGGCAAGGTCGACTGGGACTAAGCTCAGGGAGGAGACGAGGTCTAGATAGTCAAGGATGTCGGGTGCCGTCATGTGCGAGGAGAAGCATGTGGTGCGCCAAGTGACTTGGGTCATTTGCAAGCAAGGACGGTTCGGTGGGATCCGGACGCGTGAGAGGCTTGACGACAAGTCATTAGGGCCACATGTAAGCTGTTTGAGAAGTGTGCATGAGTAAAACCCGGTGTTAGGTGGGGTTAACGGGTTATCCCCAGTTGGACTAATGGTAGGATCCATTAGGTCTAGAGTTCATTTGTGAGCCTATAAAAAGAAGTGAGGAGGCAAGAGCTAGGGTTAAGAAGATTGGTTGAGCCTTGGTGGTTGGCACCTCTCCCTCCCATGGGAGTTAGGTTAGAGAGTGAGTGTTGGCTCTAGGCTTAGAGCTTGGTCCTCTCAAGGGGAATGGCTGTGAAACCAATATCTCAAGTGAGAAATCCAACAATCTTTGATCTACTCTTTTGTGTATTTTTTATTTGAGTTTGCTCTGTTCTGAGTTTTTGGTTTGGTTCTTCCCCTGTGTTCTTCGTTCTATTCCTCTGTCTTCTTGATATGGAGATTCCTTTTTCTTCTTGATCTGGAGGTGTTTTTAGCTTGACCTTGTTGATGCTCTAAATCGCAGTGATAGGTGAGAATATAATCAAAGCCATCATGGCCCTCTTTTACGCATGAGCGGTTCTGATCAAGGATTTCGGTTCTTGAACTCAGTTCTTGTGCGCTCTTGATCAAATTGCAAAAAGGTCTCAACCTAGTTAATAAGTTTTCAATTCAAGATTGGAGTAGCCTCTTGAGACCTTAAGCAATTTGTGTACAAAGTTTCATAGTCATTTGATCTTTTAAACAAAAGATATGTGGATTTTAGATCTTGTGGTTGTGTGGTCGTGCGTTGCTCTGTTCTTCTGAATCATTTGTGACCGCTTCCAGTTTCGACTATGGTCAAGACTCAGATCGCTTCGCATTTGATTTCGACCGCACTTGTTTCCAATTGTTCGATGGTCGTAGATCTCGTGGTCGTGTGCTCCTACTACCTTTCGTTTTATTTAAGACTACAGTCAGTTATGATTGCTCAACGGTCTTGGACCATGTCTCATGACTGTTCTGTTTTGAGATCGTTCTCTTCTCTCTTGATCTTTTCTTGATCCAAGAGTTTTGATTTGATTTCTTTGATGCAGCTACTTGCTGTGACATGTGGGATTGGACGCAAAGCCATCTTGGGTATTATCTTCCCATGAGCATAGTCGGTTCATTTGTTAGATCTCAAATCTTTGTTCTTATGTGCCTTTAATCAATTCTTAAAAAGGTCTCAACTCGTTTACTAAGTTTTCAATCCAAGATGGGATTAGCTTTCTGAGACCTTAAGTTACTTGCGTACAAATGTCTATGGCCATTTGATCTCTGAATCAAAAGATTTGATGTTCTTAGATCTGGTGGTCGTGCGCCTCTTCTGTTACCACTAGTTGTTCACTACCACATCTGATGGTCTTGGTCAGGCGCCTCTGGTACTTCTAGTTGTTTATGGCCACGTTTGCTTTCTATCGCCTAATGGTCCTAAGTCGTATGGTCACGCGCCTTCGCTACAACCTCTAGTCGTTTACAACCGCACATGGTTTCAATCGCTCAATGGTCGTAGATCTCTCGGTCACTTTCTGAACTGTTACGACCACACACTGGTTTTCGACTGCATGTGTTTTATGTCTATATTTTCGTCATCGACTACAGTGGTGTCGATCATTCATTGACCTTCGACCACGTAGTTTATTATCGTGTCAATCTTTGACAGTACTGGTTTCTGACCACTCATTGGTCCTGAACTACACTGGCCTTTCGACCACGCATTGGACATCGACAATGTTGGTATCAACCACGTAGGTCTTCGACAACGTTGGCGTTCGACCACGTTGGTTATGACCATGTGGGTTACAACCACATGGGTTACGACCACGTTGGTTATGACCACGTTGGTTTCGACCACGATTGTTTCGACCACGCTGGTTACGACCATATTGGTTACGACCACGTTGTCAGCTTCGACCACGTTGTTTGCCCTTCGACCATGTTGTCTGCCCTTCAACCACGTTGTCTATCTTTGGATCACATTACTTTTCTCTGCTGACCAGTGGTGTTCAGTTTGGCTGACTGTGTCTCTCGACCATGTTGTGCTTTGATCTGGTCGTATTGAGCTCTGTGTTCCTCTGTTTTCAAGTAGACCTCAGATCCTAATCTTCATAGCTTTGTGGCTATTGGACAAAAAGGAATATGTGAATATTTGAAGAAAAAAAAAATCTTTAGGCACCATTCACTCCCTGTATTGCCTGTTTGGTTCTACAGTGTGCCTACAACTTAATCTCATCGGCGCACCTCCAAGGTGCCTCATGATTTAGTCTCACATGCACCCCTCCAATTTGCCCATAACTCAGTCTCATAGGCGTAGCTCTAAGGCACCCTCTGATTTAATCTCATAGACACTCTCAAGCCTACCAGAGAACGCAACCTCTAATAACTTTGTGTTGCTTTTCAACGACGCACGTATACCTCTCCTGGGCAGCTCGAATCATCTATAATCGACCAGGCTTGAACACTGCTACAGAAAAGGTCATCACAGATAGTTCAAAAATGTCATCACAAACAGTTTCGAGAGTTGTTTGAGTTTATGTATCAGCAATGACATGAGGTCATCATCGATGATTTTTGCACCGTCTGTAATACATACTATCACAGACAGTTATTAACTCATAACTGCCTGTGATCTATCACAAACGGTTTGTAGTAGAAACCATCTATGATATCACAGATAGTTTCTACTACAAACCATCTATGATAGTCAACTATCACAGACAGTTAAGAGTTAATAACCATCTGTGATATTATTTTGTATTCTTAAATTTATTTTTGTTTGTTGGCAAGCCTCAGGATTCATTCAATCTATACTCAATCCAAACCTTATATTCTTCGGTTTTGCACCAAAGTCTGCAAACCTCCTATCGATGTTTCTCCACTGGGCGGAGACAGTAAGGTGTCTTAGCATTCCATTCGTTTTATACTCCTTCGAGTGCCATCACAGCATTTTTATCTCCTTCGAGTTTGAAAAAACTGCTTTAAACAGGGAATTACAGGAAGATACCATGCCACCTTAGCAGGAGGTCCTTTCTTCACCTCTGTTCCCTCGCCATCATCTGATTGATTCTTACGCTTGTATCGGGATGCATTGCATAATGGACATACATGCATATTTACATACACTTTACAGTAGAGGATATAGTCGTTCAAACATACATGTATTCCTTCTACTTCCATTTCCAATGGACAAAGAAGCTTCTTAGCTTTGTAGGTGGTTTTGGTCAACTTGTTTCCCTCTGGAAGCATGTTCGCTAAGAGACATAATAGTGCCATAAAAGACTAACCGTTGCTTGCATTCGATTTTAGCAGTTCAAGCATGGCTGATAATCTCGTGTACTTTGACTTGTAGTACGTAAACAAAGGTTTCTCTGAGTCCTCCATCAAGCCTGAAATTTAACATACACTCTCTCATCACAGTTCCCTTCTGCATTGCAAAGCATCTAATTCAGATTGTTATCATACAGCCTATCTGAATCAGAACCACAATCGACATCATCCGGTGGCATATCATTGACTCCGTCGGCGATGTCATTATTACTTTCCTGTGTAATATGCTCTTCACCATAACTGGTCCAATGTGCATATCCATTTTTGAAACCCCTTCAAATCAAGTGTGCTTTAATCTGTGCTTAGTTCTTAAACATCTCCAGATTCTCATAGTCAATGCATAGGCAGTGCATATATTCCACCCCCCTTATTTAACATAACTTCCTCGGTAGCTCTTGTAAAAGCAGACACGTCATTAATGTACTCTTCACTCACATGATTTTTAGCGTACATCCAACTTTAGTCATACGTTACGCATATAATAATTTAGTATTAAATATTGAATTAATTAATTAGTATACTAGCTATATAAGATCTAAAGTAGCTATATGTAGCAAGAATAATTAATTAGATTGAATTAAGTAGAAATAGACTATGAATTGGCTAAATCCTAAACCCAAAACAATGCTGGATATAAATAATCTTCTCTCTATATCAAACTAGATCTAAACCATCTTTAATTCTCCCTTTACCAAAAGCAAGATATAAAATATAATACAATTAGGAATAAATTACTAACCATAGATTGTCAAGAACAAATAGATCTACAATCACTCTTATCAAATCTGTGGTCTCCTTTCACCAAATGGCCTCAAAGCCCCACCTCCTCAAAGCAGCAGCCTGTGAGAACAATTTACAATTTAAGATAGATCTGTGAGGGTTGACGGGTTTGCAATTAATAAGTGAAATTATCACATATGGTTTTTAATATAAATCATCTGTGAAGTATCATAGATAGTTTAAATAAAAAATTGTCTATGATATTTGGTAATATCAAAGAAGATTCTTATTAAGAACTATCTGTGATACTTCATAGGCAATATTCACCATGAATTGTCCATGATATTACATCTTCACAGATGATTTTTAGCACTAGCAACAACACAGGCAGTCTCTAAACCAAAACCGTCTGTGATTGTATTTCATACCAATGGTTTTGGTCAACCGTCTGTGATAAGGTGTCTAATATTAGCCTTTTTATAGTAATGGAATATCAATCAAAAGCTATCATGCCTACATAAGGCTATCACCTTAGATATCTCAGTATCTAAAGTAATGGGACTCTACATGTCCCATAGCAATACTTTGATCATCTATCATGTCGAACGAATGCTATCTTGATATGAGACACGAGTGTTGTTCATTTTCTCTCTAACTTTTGATCCGCACTCCAATCTCACGTTATCTGTCACCACAACATTCTTAGCTCGAGTTTGGATCATTATCCAACAACACTTTTGAGCTCATGTTCACTTGGTAGATTATCCCTGCCTTCTCCTCAAGAACATTTTGCTTTTCCTCAACAGCTCTTAATTTCTTTTCAGTGGCTTGCAACTTATTTTTTTTAATGTCTCTTAGCTTATTTTTTGTAGCCCTCAGTCTCTCATTGCCTTAACAGGCACCGCTTTGACGCGCTGCCTACCTTGAAGACTATGCCTCGTTAGTGCGGCCCCACGTCTCTTACCTCGCCTTAACAGGTGCCATTTCCCCAAAGTATGTGTTTGGATTTCTGATGCGATCTAGGCTCCTTTGCGTGTGTAATGGTACCATTATTATTACAATAAAGATCAATTAGACTAGAAGCGCTAGAGACCACACCTTGTTTAGACATGAACTTTCTTATCCAAACAACCTCCTTTGCAGTTTCAGAGACTGCAATATACTCAGTTTTTGTTGTGGAATCAGCAACCGTTTCTTACTTGGAACTTTTTTAGCTCACTACTCTTTTTGAGATGAAACACAAACCCATATTGTGGTAAAAAAATCATCTTGATCGGTTTGAAAACCAGCATTAGTATAACCACTTACGATCAGCTCTTCCTCGCCTTCATAAACAAGGAATACATCCCTTGTCCTTCCTAAGTATTTTAGGATGTTCTTTACAACTATCTGGTGACCTTCACCTGGATCCAAACACTAGTGATTTATAGATCAACACATATATTGATTGACGATCATGTTTCACCGGTCATAGATATGTGGATATCAAATCAATAATGTGGACACATGTTAAAGAATATAGTATTGGATTGACCCACATTGAGTCACTGTTGAGATTGTTTTGTCTTATGTGTTATTAGTTGGTCTAAAGCAATAATGATGTATAATCCTTGTACATGATACTAGTATAATTTTGTACATATGTAATAGTCACTTAGGGGTTATCAAATGCTACTTCGTAACTGAGTAATTATAAAGGTACCTTTCGGATATACTATGAACGATATGGAGTAGTGACTAACTGTATATGGGATTTGCCCATCCCGCATAACATAAGTGATATCCCTAGGCCCCTTGATGTGGTCAGATAAAGGAAGTACATGGCCATTCCACGAGTGGTCGAAGAGTTGACCACATGAAGTTATCCATCAATAGATCGGGAAATGATTGAATACTCCATTATGGCACATCTCTCACCTGGAATTCGATCGGATATCGTGAGGCAAAAGGAAAATGCATAGATAGGTTGATAGGTTCGATCGAATGCGAATTAGTAGTATGAGTATACTAATTGGTCGTGAGCTGATCGGATATATCACAGACTAGTCTATGAATTGGTCGTATAGGGATACAAAGTGGTCGTGACCATACACAATCTATCACTTTCCTCCGCACATTTTATACTATACCCGAAAGTTACCTTTATAACTACTCAGTTACAGGATAGTGGCTGGCAACCCCTAAGTGCACTATTACATATGTAGACAATTATGCTGATCTCAGGTACAAGGATTATACATCATCATTACTTTAGACCAACCGATGACACATAAGACACGATATCTACTCGTATTAGATAAGTATCTGGTCAAAGACTTTCTAGGTGAAATACGATCTCTACTCGTATTAGATATAGATCCAGTCAGAGTCTTTGTATAAAGGGTGCATGGGTAATGAGTTGCAGATGTCTGAGACACACCTGCCGGAACCTTAGCTGCCACCTCTCGAAACCCTTGCTGTGCGTACTGGTGCTAGCACATCAGTGTATGGTGTTCCATCCTCGAACGAGTGGACTTCGGTAAAGACACTGCTACGACAACGGCACTGATCGGGACGATCACGAGGAGAAGTCGGTGAGCTCATGAATATCAACTCCGCTCGTGGACGATCGACTACTTTCACTATATTGACGCGTGTTACATTGAATCGGGCTACTTCAACTCTTCATTTGATGTACCGCATGTCTAGTAATAATGATCTATGATCTCTTACTTGCATAGCTTTTTAGTTTATAGAGTAGAAAATTTTAATTTATGCTAATATAGCCTTTTTACAAAGCGAAAAATTTTAATTTACACTGATATGAGCCTAGTCCAACACTACTACGCTGTACGCATGCCTGGGATTGTGTGGATGACTACGCTTTTTATCGATGCTCAGACCGTTAACGTTTCCCACGTCCACCCGTTGATTAGCCGGGCTGGCATGCGAGGCAAAACACGCAGCAAACACACCACTACACCAGTACGTACTCCACGTAGCAGCGGCCTGGACTGTACCGAACCGGCCACGCTCGTGCCGTTGGGACGCGCGCGCACTCGTGGCTCGATCAAAAGATAGAATAGAGAAAAACTCCTACCAGTAGCGTGATCAGTTAGAACGAAATCAATCCCATCGCTAGCTGTAGTAATACTGTAATAGCTAACTAGCCATGTATAGCTCCCCCAGAAACTACATCTTTTTGCCGGTCAAAAGAAAGGGAGCAAAGCGAAGCAAACAACGACAGAATAAAAATCCGAGGATGTTTCCATGTTTTCTCCTATAGTCATTTGCAAAATTTTTAGTCTTTTGCAAAATTCTTAAAGCTTGATAAATGATATGTATATGATCTGTTTTTTTTCAACTTATAGTTTATGATTGTGGCTTATGTCTGTGGACTATTCGTAAGAGAGAATATAGGGTAACAGAAATCCACGTGTGATTTTGATCGATATAAATGAAATCGTTATAGTATGTACTATAATTAACTTATATTTCCGTCTTAAAAAGACACTTCATTTAAAAATTAGTTATTGTAGAAAAATTGAAAAACAGTTTTTAGAAAATAAAAAGAGGATACCTTATATATTTTTTATTCTTTAATGCTTTGATATTGGTGTAACTGTTGTCGGTAGGAAAGCACGCAACCACTGCTCAACCCCCCCCCCCCCCCCCCCCCCCCCCCGCGGAATCCATCGAGCCCGACGCGCTTGGCTTGCTCTCGTCCCGTACGTGCGAAAATCCGGTCTCTTACCTGGTGAATCCCGACCCAATTCCGAGGCGGCGAGGGCCACCGCCCGCGCTGCGCCGCATCGCACCCTCCGCGGGGGAAGGGGGGGGGGGGGGGATGTTCGCGAGCCGGCCGGCGGTGCACCCGGTGGAGGCGCCGCCGCCGACGGATCCGGTGGAGCAGCCCACGGGGGTGCTCATGAAGGACATACCCGGGATGCCCGGCACGCCCGGGGGGCTCGGCCTCCGCCTCGCGCAGTTCCTCTTCGCTGGCATCGCGCTCGCCGTCATGGCCTCCACCAGCGACTTCCCGTCCGTCACCGCCTTCTGGTCCGTTTCCTCCGCCCGGCTCCACGTATCCTCCCCAATTGTAGTTTCTTATCTTCGGCTTTATACTTCATTATCAAACTGCTTGATAAGGATTTGCGCATCGCGTTACATTTAGTGTGGATCGTTGGTTTAGAAAGGGAACATGATGTGCTTTGTGCTGCTTTGGTGAAGTGTGTGTACACTTTTCAAGTTGGGTGACGTGGGGAACTCGCTGTTGGAGAGTAAGGATCTGGGCACATACTGTGTTGGAATTTAGCTCAATTCGGCAATGGGTTGCGAAAGCTTGGACCGCTGTTTGTAGCACTCCTGCCTCACTTGAGAGTGAACCAGGAGTGTGCATTTTGCGCTGGTTTTCTTTCGCACCATTTGGGTCTTGTCCTACCAGAGTTATCATCTGGGGTGGTTTTTACTCAAATGAATTTCGATCCAGTCACAGGCTTTGAGAGATTAAGTTGCAAGTCCTATAGTTGCACTTAACTACTGGCTTTCAAACATGGCCTCTAGTGTCCAGCCATGTTTGAAAGCCACAGGGTGTCTCAGCTTTTGCCTTATTGAATCCTGATTGCCATTTAAATTGGCAGAGAGATCAGGAGAGTGAGGGAACAGGAGACAAATCTTTTAAATTGATTATGGGGACTAAAAGACTAGAACTCATTTGTAGCGCCCTGTGCAAAAATTCTAAGCTGTAATAATCATCATCCATTTCTCTTTCTATTGTAGTTCACTAGTTCGTGGTGTTGGGAATCATATCACTGAGATTTTCAGTACATATTGGACCCTAATGCAAAAATGGCCATTATCTTTGGAATGCAATCTTCCGAACTTAAATGTTGTTGGTAGATTTGGAATTTGGACAAATAAATATATATCTCCTGTCAATGTTTAAGTATAGACCAAACTCAAACACTTCGCCTCATTATGATCAAATCAATGACAACAGTTCAATTGACTATGGCCCCGTTTGGCAGAGCTCTAGCTCTAGGAAATCTGTAGATTTCCTAGAGCTGGTCATCTGTAGCTCTAGGAAATCCTGGATCTAGAGTTGTAGGCATGTTAAGTGCATTTACATGACTCATTTCATTTATATTATATATTAAATAAAAATATTTAAATCACTTTAATTGAGTCAACAAACTACAGATCCAGCATAGATCTCGGAGCTAGAGCTGTGCCAAACAGGGCCTATGTAATATTCTTCTGACCTCTTGATCATATCCTGATCTGAGCTCTGCTTGGGCTTGAGATGAGATGGGCCTGGGTTGGCCTAGATTGGGCGTGGGGCTAGGTTATCCATGGGCTGGCCTTGGGTTGAGTTGACTTAGGTTGGGCTTCGACTGCACTGAACTGAGTCCCAGGTTGAACCTTGACAAGGCTTAGGTTAGGACAGTCTTGCTATAATATCTACAATTGAATTCCTGTTATGTCCTTTCTCTGGATAACAGTAATTTTCACATGATTTCCTTCCTAATGCTCCCCCAAAAATATAATGCATGTACTTAATTGTTTTATCAGTGTTTGTGAAGTTTCATTTTATACATGTCGCAACACAGGGGCCTTACTATTACATATAAGCATAGTCTCTTGTCATTACAAATTCGTTTTTTAGCTGCCTAAAGTGTACAACCTCAATATTCCATCACATATTCTCCCTTATGTTGTATTGAATTGCCTAAAGTGTACAACCTCAATATTCCATCACATATTCTCCCTTATGTTGTATTGAATTAAGTACTATTCCTAGTATACTAAACTGCATTTCTGTTTTATAATTTATGAAACTTCCATATTGCTGAGTTCTTTTTAGTGAGTCGCAATGCAAAATTTCCTTTTGGCAAACACTGGGAGACAAGCAGCCCTTTTGCCTTTTTTTTGCTAACATATATTTTCAAAGTAGCTTTTTGATATAATGAAACTTGAAAGGGGCTTGTGGCAGTGCATTACCTTACTAAATAACTCCTGGTACAAATATTTTGGATTTTTATGGAACTATGAATGCCCAACCATTCAAGTTGATTATGTAGTTATTTTCTGAAGGATCTCATATCAAAATTTATCTTACGGATTATACTCCAAATGGAATATTGATCATTTCATGTAATTCAATATGCATGCTTCCTGAATTATTTAGCATCTTAAGAGGAGATTAACTCTTTCATATATAAAATTATCATATTGGTCTATTTTATATTTTCCCAGTTTAGTTTAGCTATGCCGCCTTCTTGGACATGTAGGTATCTCCGGTTTTATTACTTATTTGATGATTATATGGGCACGCTTGTGCACAACAGAAATTCAACATTTGCATTAGTGTTATATATGTTCTTGAAATAATTAGATGTATGGACGATCGGAATTTTTTTTAATGAGATAGACATATGGGTGGAAACTTTTTTGTTGGGTGCAATTTATACTGAGCAACAAGAATATTTGTCGATTGTTTGGTGTTAAAATATATATCAGCTGTGTCTAGTTTCTTGTCTTTGTGTCTGCTACAGTCGAGTCTCCCTCATAGTGCGATTTTGTATTTCTATTAGACATCCTCAGGGATTTTTTTGTATATCTTGAAAATCTGTGTTGACTTTTTGCACCATAGCATTCTGATATGTTGTTGTTTATGCCAGCTACCTTGTTGCAGCAACCATTTTACAATGTCTGTGGAGCTTTTCACTTGCCATTGTGGACATATATGCATTGCTCGTCAAACGATGTTTACGAAATCGCCGGGCTGTCTGCCTATTTACTATTGGAGACGGGGTAGGTGTTCCTCTTTCTGCTGCTTACAAAATCCATTTGGTCATTCTGCTGTTTTCTTTTGTATGATTTGAACTTTGAAGGATACATGTTGCTGAGAAATACCTCAAAAGTGCTACCTGCATTGAACTTGTCCATGATAAACGCAAGCATACTACTTTACAGTGTAACTTAAGACTATTCCAACATTCTTAAGAATATAGGGGTGTTGTGATATAAATAAGAAATCTTGCCATGCAATAAAAGACGTAGTAGATTACGACAGTTGAATTAAATTGCATTCTTCTTGCAAGTACCTGCATTGTAGATTCATCTTGGAAAGTGGAAATGCATTGTCTTGACATCCTGAGATCTTTTTGAGTGATTTTGGCTGTTTCTTTGCAGATCACAGCAGCGCTGACCTTCGGTGCAGCATGCTCGTCGGCAGGCATCACTGTTTTGATTGGTAACGATCTGAACATATGTGCAGAAAACCACTGTGGAAGCTTCGAAACAGCGACAGCAATGGCATTCATTAGCTGGTTTGCTCTTTCACCATCCTTTCTCTTGAACTTCTGGTCGATGGCTTCTAGATGAAAACAGAGAAAAATAGCTTGATTTTTGAATGGTTTGTGCACCCAATTGTGGTTTAATGACAACTGGATAGACTTGGAAGCTGATGTAGGCCCGTGGGATCACGTATCTAGTATAACTCTGTAAAAAGAATAGGGAATGGCATGTTTTGCAAATGGTTTGCTGTGAAACTCAAAAATTCTTTTGAGCAAGGCACTTGTCCTGTAAAAGGCTTGAAATTGGTTGAGTTTCTGTGTCCTTAAGCATGCATTATGCATATATAGAGATAATGTGCTGAGGAATTCGTGATATGCACAGCATCGCAACGTGACAAGTTTTGTGTGTGATTTTTTCTTTTCAAATTTAGTTGTGGTCATTCTGATCTTGGAAAGAAGAAGCATTGAAATGCTTGAGAACCTTGCAGTGACGGTTGACATGCTTGCTGTGCAATGCCCATCCATGACCAAGAGTTCTGCAGCCACAAGAACCACGCAGCCATAGTGGCATAGTCTACCACTCATGATAAGAGTGGCGGTCTTGTCTCCTCCGTTTTTCCCCCCTATTTGCACTGGATGTTCTTTACCTTCCGTTTGCTCCCTTATCCCTCTTTGCTTTTCTTTTCTTTTCTTTTTTTGTTCCAAGGATGTCGGCATGTACATGAGGCAAAAGCCAGGTCGTATCGTAGATGTCAGTTGTCACGAGCTGGAGATGCACTCCTAGCCAGAATGGGATAATACTGAGCTTGCATATGCGCCGTCATCTAGACAAGCAGTCAAGCACTGTATTGGCTGAGGCATCTTGAAACGAAAGGACACTTTTGTACCGTTGTACGTACGTGATTACGTCCTGTATACGCCAAGAATGTTTTCGATCACAGTAGATACTTCCACGGTAGAACACGTAGTCATCTTCCAACTTTGTAGTGGACTAGTGGTACAGAACTCTACGCTGAAGCTGAGCTCGAAATTTTTACAACGAAGTTTCTTTGTAGATGGAGATGGAGTGCCTCCGATCCTTGGGCGGCTTTGTCCGCACCTTCCCGCCGCCCAGCGTGTCCGACCGCACGAACGGGTTGAGCCGGCCGAGCTTCTTGGACACGCTGTTCATGAACCCGCCCCCCACCGCCCTGCTTCTTTGGGAGCGGCGGCCTACCGGACGCCGGGATGCCGCCCGCGGACGGGTCCCTCATGCGCATCTTCATCCGCAGCAGCTCCATCCTGAGCTCGTCGTTCTCCCGCTTGAGCCGCGACACCTCGTCCGGCACACTGCTCCGGTGCCGGCCGAGGAAGTTTGGCGTCGGCCTGTACGACAGCGCCGGCGACTAGCCGCTGATGTACGACGGCGCGCCGCTGTTGGTGCCTCGCTCAGGCGCCGCTGCTCGTGGTACAGCACCTGCATCGGCAGGCGGTCGTTCTGCGCCGCGTGCGCGCACGCCTCCTACGACAGCAGCTGGGAGTCCATCGCCCTACACACCTTCTTCCTCTCGCCGTCAGATACGGACGCGCCTGCGGAATTAATATGCAGGACTGGACAAGCAAAAGAGAGGGGGAGAATGGTACCTTCAAATCCTTCCTAAGTATTCACTCAACCCTTTTTCTTTGATAACTACAAAGTTATAAATATTAGAGTTGAAATTTCATAAGAAAACAGAAGAGACTGGATGATCAGAGTAGGAAAAGCAACGTGGTCGAAATCTGTCAATATGGCCGATACTTACAATGTGGTCGTAAGTCTCCAACAATGTGGTCAATAACCAACAGAGGACTGTAAGTCCGACTACCCGACAGAGGCACAACGTGGTCGAAAATCGACTACCGAACAGAAGTCTCTATAGTCAATACCTATCGAGATCAGAAATAACAGGATCGTAAATGGTTGCAGTCGATACTGGCATAGTCGTAGACAACGTGATCGAATACCAACAAATGGTCGAACAATCAACATTGTCATAACTAGTCGGTACCGTGGTCGTAACCAACATGGTCGTAAACCAACGAGTGGTCGAACAACCAACGTGATTAAAACCAATCTGCAACAAAAAGGATCAGCGTGGTCGAAATCAGTGCCATGTAGTCTGGAACTTGACCTTGGTTGAAACCAACGTAGTCGTAAAGCCGATCAACATTCTAGACTAAGGTTGCACTAACTACGATTGCTTCAGTTCAGATTCAACAGAAAGGCAAAGAACTAGCAGATATGAACGTGGTCGAAACTGGATGTGGTCGAGACGTTCTCGGAAGAACAGAGGAAAGTTAGTGAAGCGTACGACCGCAAGATCTAGATTCCGAATAACTTTTGATTCAAAGATCAACTGGTCATGAAACTTTGAACATAGCATGAATAAGTTCTCAAGAGGTTGCTCTAAATTTTAATTGAAAACTTAGCAAGCAAGAAGAGATCTTTCTACAAATTCTCCAAGAACGCACAAAAAAGAAGGCGAGAGAGTGAAACGTTAATCAGACTAAGCCGTTGGGAGTAGAATGGCTTTGAGTATGATTCCCAAACACACAGCAAGTCAGATCATAGACAAGAACGTTCTCTTAGATTAAGAAAGAAAAGAAACGATCAAAGAACAGAGAAAAACCAAGAAAACAGATGAACATGACCAAGCCAACCCAATACCATCCATACAACAATACTCAAAAAGTAGATCAATGATTGATGTATTGCTCTGAGGATTGAGTCTACAGCCAGGGCCGGCCCTGAGGGGGGGGGGGCGAGAGGGGCGGTCGCCCCGGGCCCCCAAAATCCAGGGGCCCCCATATACTATGTAGAGTATATACATGCAACAAATAGAAGGCATGGTTAAATATTTTAATACTTATAGAAATGAAGGGTTTGCTTTGAATATGATCATTGCCAAAGATATTGCAGCTCAAATGAATGTAGAGCCATCATTTCCAGTTAAGCGGCGTGTTCTTAGAAAGAAACAGTTTGATGAAATTGATTGTGATGAAGCAGTTTTGCAAGCTGAGAAGGAATTTGAAGTTAATTATTTTTTGTTATGGTTGATATGGCAATCAATTCATTGAAAAGTAGATTTCAAGAACTCCAAACATTCGGAAGTATATTTGGATTTTTAATGAGTTCAACAACATTGAAGTCATTGGATCGAACTGAATTAAAAGAATGTTGTACAAAATTTGCAGAAACTTTCTCTCTAGATGGTTCCTCTGATGTTGAGTTAAATGATCTAATTTCTGAGTTAAGTGTTATGCAATTGACTTTATCAGATAAACCAATGTCTGCTATGGAGATCTTTGAGTTTGTCAGAGAAGCGGATTGTTATCCTAATATTTATATTGCTTATCGGATTTTATTTACTATGCCTGTGACCGTGGCATCAGCTGAAAGAAGCTTTTCAAAGTTGAAATTGTTGAAGAATCATTTAAGGTCAACAATGTCTCAAGAGAGGTTAAACGGTTTAGCAACTTTATGTATTGAGAAGAAATTATTGGATGAGATTGATATCAATACCATCATCAATGACTTCGCATCTAGAAATGTTAGAAGAAATTTTAAGGTAATATCTATAAACTCTTTGATGTGAATTTTTCTTTAATTAAGTGTTTGTTGGTAAAATTAGATATATATATATATATATATATATATATATATATATATATATATATTTGTGTGTGTATGTAGATTTATATTTAGCTATTTATACTAAGGCCCCTATTTCTAGTTTCGCCCCGGGCCCCTAAATTCCTAGGACCGGCCCTGTCTACAGCCACTCCATCCAGGAGGACTAAGAGCACAAGTACTCCATACAAAACCCTAACCCTAAATATGAATGCACGCAAGAAAGACAAGAACACCATAGAGACATCGGGATAGGTAGCCCTCCATCCCCTTGCTCTCTTAACCGGGGATAACCTGTTAACCCCCTACCTACCACCGGATTTTCTCACGCACGCTTCTCAAAGCAGCTTACATCAACCCGTTAACACATACAGAACTAAAACCCTTTAGGCCAACAAAACCGCCTCCTTTCCTGATCTTGAGCAATTTACCAAAATGCTCCTTCCTGGAAGCTTCCTACTTTCTTGCCGTCCAGACCTACAACCACTTTGCAAGCATCAATCATCTTCGGCGTCTCTCTGACTATTCTGGACCTCAACACCTCCCTATACCTAGTCCCGGTCCTTCCACGCCTCACCATGACTTAGCTCCAAAGTTCTGCAACCATCACCAACAAGCAAAGCATCACATAGCACCGCACTATAAACGAAGTTCATCAATTTGCATAATCAGAATGAATTCCAGAGAACAATCTCAGCAAACCAACTGGTCTAATACAATTTACAACTACTCTGATGCACAAGACAGAAGTACTCGTAGCCTATGAAGTCCTACCAGCAGTCTATGACCACTCAGCAAGTCGTTACGACCATCGCACAGATTACTACGACCATAAAACACATGCTACGACCATCACTCATGATCAGAAGGAGCTACAACCATCGCTCACACTCAGAAGAAGCTACATCATCGCTCACGCTCAGAAGAAGCTATGACTATCGATCACAGTTAGGCAGAGCTACGACTATCGATCACGACCAGCAGAAGCTATGACTATCGATCACGACCAGCAGAAGCTACGACCATCGATCATAGTTAGGCAAAGCTATGACTATCGATCACGACCAGCAGAAGCTATGACTATCGATCACGCCCACCACTCGTCGACCGCCTTCGGCGTCAGCACCGACAGCACGCTCACGCCGTCGTAGCCACCAACAACGGTAGTGCCCAGGGACATTCTGAAGTGGTTGTCGTTGCAGGTTACGCATGCGATGACGTCGATACACCGGCCGATCAGCTGCACCTTCTCGGACGTCGGGAGGAGCTCCTCGGACCTGTGAAGCATGGTGACCGCGCCCACGAGGCTCATCAGCGCCACCTCCTCCAGGTAGGCCTCCGTCCTGCCGACCAAGTTGCCGGCCTTGCACTCCTCGGTCATCTCCAGGTGCTTGGCTTTGCACCGCAGCATTGCGATCTCGAAGTTGACGCCATAGCAGAACTTGATGACGAGCTCGAATGCCTTGGTATCGCCGGGCATGGCCATGATCTCGAGGTGGGTGACCTTGGATCCATGTGACCCCTGGCACCAGCTTCCTTATGTAGCCACACTTAGATGCCAATGAGAGCTGCAGCCTGCAGGAACATTTGCACACTCGTGAGAATTCGGGATTTCCTTTTTTTGTGATCTCTAGCACGCAGTGAAAAGTTGGGGTTGAAACCTCGTGCAAGTTGAAGGTGGCAACCCCAACTTGGACAGTAACAGTGTAATACCACTTGGGAATTCTTGTGAAAGGATCCTATAGCAATAAAGTAAAATATTTGTTCAAGTTCATTAAAAACTACTTCTAATGTCCCTTGAAAAAAAAACTAATGTCTCTTCTCATCTTTATCGCATCCAACGTCAACATCGGAGGAAATCAGGAAAGTAGATCGAGCCAAGCAGGTGCGGCACTTCCGGATTGAGTTTCGTTCGCCATTGGACTCGAAGCGACGGCTGGAGGCCACACAAAGGCATTGGCAGCACATCCCTTGTGGCTGGATGGAAGAAATGGAATATACAATTTTTTTTCTGGTTGTTGCTTGCTGCCCCACTAGCTTTTTCTGCTCGCCTTTCCTCATCACGACGTGTCTCGGCTGAGACGTGGTTCGCTTTGTTTGTTTGCGTCGGTCTCAAGACTCGCAGGTTTGGACTTTGGACCCCAAACCATGGGCTTTACATCAGGCCTGTGTCAGATTAGTACCTAGAACCTTCAAATCCAGTCTACCTGGGCCCGAATTGTATGGGCCATCAGACAGGTGTAAGGCCCTAAATAAGACACTTGGTTTCCGTTTACTCGGACGACTTGGCAAGCAAATATGATCTCCGTGTCGTGTGACCTCTCAAGTTTCCAATCCAAAGCAGCACCGCACCGTCCAGTTCACCGGTCAAGGTGTCCGGGCTATGCAAATTGGTTTTGGTTTTGGTTTTGATTTTGGTTTTGGACTTCTATTTACAAAAATCATAAGCAATGTCGGGTCTAAAATTTCGAGAATAAGTGTTCGGAGTTATAAAAATATTGTTTAATATAAAATATAAAGGTTCACAATAACAAAAAAACAAAGTATATATTGTTTATATTATGGACAACATTTCAAATGTTGCGTGCCGCTCCTTGGCATGGGATTGCGCCGCTTGCTGCCGTCGCACACTCCCTGACAGCTTGCCCAGCTGCCTTGTGCTTGTGCACTGTCGCCATGGAGAGATCGAGATGCGAGAGAGAGAGAGAGAGAGAGAGAGAGAGAGAGAGAGGGTCTTAGGGCTGGCTAACGGCTTGGACTTCGCTGCAACCCACATACCACTTGGGGTGTTACTTCTGCTTGGACCTTGGGCCGAGATGTTGCTAGTTGGGCCACGTGTGCATGGGGGTGTGAATGGGAAGGGATTACGTGGGATAGGTTGAAATCAAGTGGAGGTTGAAATACACAATATTGATCCCAGTTAGTAGTATATACACCTATTATACCCACTATATACTAGACTTTTCAAAACAAATTAGGTGCACATCTGTACACCCATGTCCCTATACTGCATCCGCCCTTAATCATAAGCCAATTTCAATATCTCAACTTCCAAAGCGGCTTCTCGAAGCCACCGGCCAGCCTCCGTCGTCTCCTCCATGTCTACATCTTTTAAAAGTCATTTTCAAGTTTTTTGTTCCATAAGCTGCTTCTTATATTCCATTTTAGCCAAAAGTTCAAGCCAAAAGCCATTAGCTCTATCTGATTAAAACACCCCTCGTTTGCCACGGTGTTTCCTCGCACTAGAGGTGCCCAAATAGATTATTCTAGATGGGCCAGCCCGAAGCATGGCACTGTTGGCTTGGCCTAAGCACGGCACAACCCACCATCTAAACGGGTCATGCTGGCCTAACCCGATAACTCATGCCGTGATTAGGTCAAGATCTTGCCCAGCTGACCAGCCACGTCCGACATGAACAATACTAGGTCTGGCACAGCACGGCCTAGCTTTGTATGGTCTGTTAGGCTCGTTTTATTTTTTAATATTTACATAATTTTATTTTATACTTTTTAAATTTGCATAGTTCATTTTATAAGTGTACATAATTTTATTTTGTATTTTTATATTTTATATAATTTCTATTTTTTTTCTTATATAGTTTTCAAAATTCCATGCGACATAAAATATACCGACATCGACCCAACAGACTAATGAGCCCTGCTCGACCCGTTACAGCCCGTAAGAGGCCGTGTTTCCTGGGCCCACGCCGGGTCGCCCATAGCCACCTCTGCGGCTCGCACCTTCCTCCACTCTTTTCCCAACCGGCAAAAAAGAGGGGAAGAAAAGAAAAGCAGGCGCGCACTGACACCAACCAAATCCTCTTGTCTCGCGCAGGCGCCCGCACCGCCACGCGCGTCTCATCCGGCCCATGACAAGCGCCTCCGAGCTGTTCACCGCACGCCGTGCCCGCGCGCCCCGCCTCTCCGACCCCGACCCGGATCCGCACGCGGACGCCGCCCTCCGGGACCCGCACGGCCTCGGCGGTCGCCGGCGCCGCCGGGGATGCCGCTCGCGCCGCCAGCTCGACGCCGCCGGGGACGTGCGACAGCACCTCCACACCGGGCCCCCGCGCCGCCGCGGCTCCTACACGGTGAGACCCCCCCCCCCCCTGGATCGTTGCAATTTATTCCCCCGTGTTGTGGTTAGATCGAAGCAATTCGGGTGTTAGCTCATAAATTTTGTGGGGGATTAGGGTTCGTAATTCGTCTCGTGCACGATCCTACGGTGATTATGAAGTGGGGTTTTTTTAATTATTATCCTGGCTTGGTAGCTCAGGAAATGGGGAATGATAAGGGATTGCACCGGCTGGAGGTTAATCTCTGCTCTTGCAGTTTGGTGAATACACCGAAAAATAAGCCCTGTTACTCATCAATCAGGGCAAAGTTTCAGGAACCTATAGGTTTGCACGTAGTTGAAATGGACCTTGTTCATTGTGTTGGTGTTTTGTAGGTCATAGGCATCTGCAGACTGCAGTTTGCTCAAGCAGCATACCTAAAGGATTTCTTGTAAGGCCTGATCTATGTAATAGACATCTATTTAAAGAGGCATTTTCTTTCATCTTGATAGAAAATATAACAATGCAATCATGTGCTTTTGAGACATTTTCTTTCATCTTGATAGAAAATATAACAATTCAATCAAGTGCTTTTTGCTAATACACTTGCCTCACCCACTCTGTAATAGTTTGGGTGTATAGTTGGAATTATGTGTGCGCTATTACAATATGAGGGCTACCCAAGTACCCAACATTGGTTATTGTAATGGACAAACACGTATGTAACTTGAGATATGTGTAAATGAAACTTGAAATCATGACCAAATTGATTCATGCCACAGTTTAGTGCTCTTTGCCCTTTTGGTATATCAACTTCAATTGAGAAATCATGACTTTAGCTACCATTTACCTCTTCATCATTGTTTATGATGGACCGGTAAATGAAAATCTTTGTCATTTCTGTTGTCTACAGGACCGTATCTTATCATACATAGGCAATAGCAACATTGGGGATTCTGCAGCTACAAGGAGCCGACTTGACAGGCTGATGTTCAGAACAAATGAGCGGCTTCCGGGTGCTGTCCTGCAAGCACAAGCACGTGTTCTAGAGAGACTGAGAGGCATTTCTCTCGGTTCATCTGCCTCCAGGCCATCCATCTCGTTAGATGAATTTTCAGACACGGATGTGTTTAGAATCATCGACTTTGGAAGCAGGGAAGCCCCATACGAAGTAAACAGGCCCGGCTCATTGTCTGTTCAGCTAAGTAGCGAGTCAGATGAAGAAAGCCCATCCATCAGTTCTACTATTTTCAACAAGTCACCTGGACTGAGCAAGGCGGCCTTCCTTCGGCTTCAGATAGAATATTTTGAGGCTAGCAAAGATGATAACAGGGAGGCATCCCCAGAATGCTCAATTTGCCTTGATGGATTCTACGATGGAGATGAGCTGATAAGGCTGCACTGTGGGCACAGGTTCCACTCGACTTGCCTGGAGCCATGGGTACGGAAATGCGCAGATTGCCCATACTGTCGAACAAACATACGATCACGGTCCTGATGAAAAACCCTTAGTTCTGAATCGTAACTTTTAGTAGAATGTATTGTTGTCTGCATGCCTGTTAATCGATTGATGCTGTGATATCACTCTGTTAAATTTTAACTTTAATTTCTTGTGTCCGATGTCTTGTGTGAGAGTTGCTCCACAAGATGCCCAAGAATGTGTGTGGATGGAGGCTCAAGAACTGTTGTCTGTACATACATCTTGTGAGAAATTGACATATAGTGTTGCTTCACTAATATGAACTGCTGGAATGGTTCGAACACGTCGGAAGCATGGACTGTGTAGGGCAGCAGCCAGGGCGGTGCTGGGCCAGTGGCCCTGCCTGCCATGTCCTTCAACCACGGTCACCTTGCCAAGTTCCTGCTGGTAGGGCTTGCAGGCGATGCACAACCCTGCGTCCAGTGGCGGAGTGTGAGCAAAAAGTAGGAGAGGGCCAACTAATGGCAAGTTAATAATTATGCTTGTAAATATTTTGTTGCAATATCACCAAATCAAGTGCTAGATCATGCAAACATGACTTGGTAAAATTCATTTGCATTGGTCTACAAAAAATTCATTTCCATTGAAGTAACCTATCTTTAATAGAGTGCTAAACATATCATTGCTGATTAACATATATTTTTTAAACTATTCTAAATTGGAAAAAGAACTATGTATGCTAAGGGAACCAAGCAAGCTACAGTCAATTCCTCCATTGCATGAAGAGGGAACAGTGACTAAGATACGAAATTATACGAAGTTCGCCTTCGTTTGGTACTAAGTTCCAAGATGCAAGTAGTCGATAATAATATAACTCTTTGAATTCATCAATAGGAATTTCGATTTGATTATCGAGAAGTACACTTACTAGTTCACTAGCTTGGATAAAATTGATAGGAATATTTCTTGGAAATATAGGGAAAAAATACATGAAAGAGGAATGATATTTGTGTTGTGAAATAGGGAGGGCTTCATTGGGAAGGGGAAATGATTAAGCTAATGTGTGCACTATATGTATTAAAGGAAGTCTCATTAGTGAAGGGGATGCCACCACCCACGATGGCCCCAATGGCGCTCCGCCACTGCTGCGTCCCTGGCATGAACGGAGCACGAGCGGGTGGTGAAGGCTTCAGGCCTGTTTGATCCGGCTTTCGCACCAGTTTTTATCCCCATCCCCTCCCCAACATCACGCCACTTTCGCTCACATCCACTCACTCACACCTTCCAGCTGTAGGTTTTCTACCCCATCATCGCCACGTCTTAGAGAGCTGGCACCCCGTCGGATCTGGCCACTGTCTCTCCTCCATGCTCTCTCCCAGCAGGATCCACCCTGATCCAGCTCCTACTCGGTCACTAGCCAAGCGCTCTTTCTGGTCCCCGTCCTTCGCGTTCAGTAATCTTTGTGCACCATTCGGCATGTACTTCAAGTTGGCATCTCTAGCCGCCTCCGGATCCCCGTATGGGTGTGTCTCCTCCTCCTTCACTGGATCCACATCGGCCATGGCCTCCAGCTCTGCGTCATCCTTGGTCGCCGCCTCTGTGCCCACGTTGGATTGTGCGTCCAACCTTCCGCCACCGTCGGATGTTGCCTCCCCCTCCATGTGTGAGCCCCAGGTCCGCGCCACTTCCCTTGCTGTGTGTGAGGCTCTGCTATGCACTGCCTCCCCTGACATCGCTGATGCGGTCTCCCCCACTTTCGTTGAGGTTGTCATGCACGCTGCCTCCCCGCTGTCGTCGAGGCCATCCTACAAAACGCCTCCCCCTCTGGGACCGAGCCTCTGATGTGCACCTCCACGGTATGTCCTCTTGTCTCCTGCTCATGCTCAATTTCAATATACAGTAACTAATTTGATGATGCACTTGGAGTTGCATTCAACAATTTTCGCCACAGCGTCATAGTCGATCGGTCATTATTTTTCTCTGCAATGCATGAGTCCTTTTTCATATTGTTGTCGTTGCATTTAGATGGACAAATTGAAGTTGCTCTCAGCCGTGTAGGATGATGTTGCGCATTTAGTCATGCTAGAGATTTGCCGTGAGGGGAGGGCGGTGAACAACCGACCAATGGGCTATTTCAATAGGAGAGGGTATCACAATCTAATTAGGAAGTTCGAAGAATACACCGGTAGAGAGTACACCAAAAAAATAGCTCAAAAACTATTGGGACACACTTTGAAACATAATGCCCCGGTTTATGAATTAATCCTAACACAGGGTCGATAGCTGCAAGTAACAACTGGTGGGAGCAGCAAAACACAGCAAGCATACATTCGCATTGTTTGTTTGCAAAATATGTCTATGTTTGTTGTTTATACTATATGTTTGCTTGTTCTTTCGTTGCAAGCAATGCACAGTTGCGGGCTCCCACGCACAACGTGGACCTCTTGGACTTCATCTATAGCGGCACAATGTGCACGAACGAATAAGCATTCGCTCCTGGAGCCAAACAACGAAACCTTGACGTGAGCTCAAACGATAACATTACCGAGTACATTGGCTCGGCCAGCATTTCGCGCAAGAAGCCCTTGAAGGGGAGGAGCCGCACGTATCTAGTTGACACATCGAACGGGAAGAAATTAAAGAGCAACTTGGTAGACGAAGCAATTGAGCGCCTTGTCGATCTATACAAAAGGTCACAGGCAAGCCGTCCATTGGTCACGACCCCTTCTACTGCCCAGCCCAATCAAGCTTGGCAGGAGGTACATGACCTACTTGACTTGGTCAAGGCGGATAGCTGTGACGAGCACTTCTACAACTTTGTCCTGTTCATGAAAAAGAAGCACAGAGATGTGTACCTCATGCTGTCTACATGGGAGGGCCGCATTAGATGGCTTCGCAGGGTTTGGGCACACAATTTTCTACAGATACTAACACTAAATAAATTATCTACTTTATATACAAAATTTAAGATATAACAAACAAAAAATTACCTCACAAGAGTCGCAAAACCTCTCCTCCTCCCTCTCCTTTTCTCTCCTCTCCTTCCTCTCCTTCCTCTCCCTCTCCTCTCCTCCTCCCTCTCCTTTTCTCTCCCCGTTTGGCTGCGTGGTCCATTTATATGCGCTTATAGTCACCCAACCCTTCGGTAACTGAAAGCGCAGTCGCCTCACCGATGGGCGACTGGAAGTAATCGCCTGACGGTTCGGCGACTGCAATCAATTCGCCCAACGGCCAGCAAATTGCTTGCATGTCACGTATCCGTTGGGAGATAGGTTCCAATCGCCCGATGGCTCGGCGTCTTGAGCCTATTTTTGTAAAAAAAAAATATCACGCGGATATATTTATGTTATTCCGAATAAAAATAAATTATTCATAAAAAATCCTCAATTCGCATCCTTTGCATTAATTAACTCGAAAATAGAAGCAACTGATTTCCACTAAAAAAGAAGCAACTGATGCTCACACAGTGATGGTCAATTGGTCATGCATGTTGATTTGTTGTTCTGTTTCTTTAGTTCATATATACATTACTTCCGTTATTTCCGTTGCGTGTTTCATGGCGTGTCTCCAACCTCTGAAGTCCACAAAGAACTCATTATATAGCCTTGGGTGGGACTGGCTAAAGACTTAAGCATTCCACCTTCAAGTTCAAGGCCTCGAGTAAACGCTCGCACGGCAAGTTGGCAACACAGAGAGCCATCACTTCCAGGCTCCAGCTAGTGCTTTGATTTTTTTTTTTAATTGCCGAGAACTTTCTGAAAGCTGTAAGGTCACTAAACCAACCAAGAAATGAATTAAATCCTATGTTAGACCAATTGTCAAAAATGGCTCACCAACAGGGAAAAAAAATCCACCATACAAAACAGACCTCCTTGATACCACAAAAGGACAGGCTAGTCGACAACTTCATCTTGCTAAATTCTTCGCTCACTTTTAAGCAAGGAAACCGTTTTTGAAGGAATCTTACATCTAACTACATAGGAAACACCGGCTATGTTACGAAGCATTCAGGGATTCACCGTGATAACAAATCTGAGAATACCAACGAGCGACCGCAACCCGACCCCGAGCCCTGGAACAATATACAGCAGCGAAATGAAGGATGAGAGTAACCAATTCACCTGCCACTTGGCGGTGCCGAGCGCAGCGTGTAGCTCGCGGCGCAGCTCGCCGTTGGCGAAGAAGGCGACTTCTTCGCCAACGGCCGCCGCCTTCGGATCGCGTCCGATCCTCTCCGGTACCCATATCCTATACACCGATTCCATCCTGCATAAAAGCAAATAAAAAAAGGCACAGAAAAATGAAGACCAGATCCATACGAACGGAAGGGAACCCAAAAAATCAAGGCAAAAACCATTAAAAAAATCGAAATCGAAAACCTAGGAGGATTGGATTGGGGGATTGGCGAGAGAAAACCTTGCCCGGTTGCCCCTCGTTGGGGCTCGAGAGGAGAGAGGGAGAGCAAGCGCGAGAGGTGGGAAAATGAAATGGCGCCGCGCTGTGTTGGGTACGTGGCTACTGACAGCAGGATGTTCCTCTGAAAATGTCATGCTTAGTCAGAGCCCTTATAAGAGGCCCTTATACTGTTGGAGATGCCCTTATAAGAGGCTGTAAGCTGACTGTATCCTGAGGTGGAGGAGAGAGAAGAGGAGAGAGAAGAGAGGTGGGCTGTAAGCTTACAGCCAGCTGAAGCACAAGAACCAAGAAACTTTGTGAGAGGAAGGGGTAGGTCATACAGCTTTTAGCTGGCTGTAATTACTATATGAGTAGGCTGATAAGTGGGCTGTAAGTATCCATATAGCCAGCTGAAGGCTGTATTATAAGACTTGCTCTCATGGTTTAGGCCAAACGAGATCTATACTGGATCTGTAATTTGTTGACTAAATTAAAGTGATTTAAATATTTTTATTTAATATATAATATAAATGAAATGAGTCATGTAAATATACTTAACATGCCTGCAACTCTAGATCCATGATTTTCTAGAGCTACAGATGACCAGCTCTAGAAAATTTGTAGATTTCCTAGAGTTAGAGCTCTGCCAAACGGGACCTTAACAGCAAAACACGCCAGGCCTTGTAATTGTAGGCTTTGTTCACAACGCGTAAATTTTACAGAAACTTCATACGAAACATTTCAATTCTAGTACGAAAGGAATTAAGAAAAAAAAATTCGAGTTCCGAGTTGGAATTTCCGGTATATATAGTATTGTTTAATTAATTTTATTGGCAGCCTTACACGCTGTGTTTGGTAAGCAGTGCTGTTGCATGGGGAGAGGGGCCTATTGACTATTGCTTAGTGCTTACCGTGTCATCTTTTCTCTTGCTGTAGCTTAGTCATCAGTATTCCCAAAATATTCTTACTTCAATCAGCAAGGGTGGATCAGTGGATGTCTTCTAATGCACTAGATTGACAGGAAGAATCCGCATATTGTATAGCTCATGACATTTTTAGACTTACAGCCTTCCCTTGTTAAACGTCAATGTATTGAAAAATATGGTCATGTCATGCAGAACCTTCTCTGTAGAACAAATTTCCTGTGCTGACCAGTTCAAAGAAGGTAAACGATCTAAGATCTGATAGGCTTAGCATTAACAAGAAGCTCACAAGTTTACACGCTATTATAATATTATGGTTCAAAGATCAAACAAAAGGAAAACAGAATTGAACTATAACTACTGAAAAAGGTGCGTCGAATAGCAGCACAAAGTTCTTGATATAGATCTGAAACAGTTCTTGCGACCGCACCATCAGCAACACTATAACAGCTTGTCTGAGAAATTGACTCACATCTTCAGTTCCGTCGTCCATGTTCCCTGAACACTTGGCCGTTTTGTTACGTGTCTGGTTCTCAGCTTCACGACTTTCCTGCCCAGAGAATTCCTTAGCCTAGTAGCTTGCAATAGTATGTCCTCAGGTGCTAAATTTCTGACACAAACCACTCTCTCATTATGATTTTCTGCACAACAATAGTGTTGCTTAAAAAAATACTCAAAAAGCAAGCGTGGACATGAGCCCATGAAAATTAACAAGGATGGCGTTTTAGGATATGCCACTCAATGTCTCGCATGGAGAGGTATTTCCTGCCATGCCAATCTTTGGAGGCATTTTTATGAAAAATCCTTAACAACAAATATAAACCGATATGAAAAGAGAATCTATTCGGATGTTTGTTATGCTACGTAGCCTCCTAGAACAATCCAATACTACATGATTTAATTTGGTTAGTGGAATGAAACTATCCAATCCTACAAGATTTGGTTTGGTTAGTGTAATGGAATGTAACCATCCTAGGGCTAAAACATTATACAAGTGGAAGAAATTACTAAAATTTGTGGAATGTGGTCATTCCACAGAATTTGTTGGACGACCCTGTTCTAACCCCAACAAAATTTGTTGCATGTACCTATTACATCCAGGATGGATGTACTTACCCTACCATAGGCGCATCCTCGAACCAAACAAGCCAACAGTTCCGTAAGAAGATTTCTTCATACAAAGAGCACATACTTTAACTACATTATGCTTAAACCATGTCAGTTCACCTTTGGGCATGTCAAATTCATCACAAGCACTTAAGCACAGAGAAGACAGCAAGACTGACAAATGATATGGTGCGGCAATTTTCAACTGAATTGGGTAAATGTAAGCTACAGTGCTTAAACTCCAAGGCTTTCTGCAAACAGGTGAGAGGCACTACGGGAAAATAACTATATCTATGGCATTTGCTCAGTAACAACTCAAACATCTAAGCAATGATCCTTATCAGTAATACAGTTCCTGACCGTATTACAATAGTTAAAAAGCAAGGAAGAATATCTTACTGTAAATGCCCTTCAGGTTAGGATGCTGACCACGGACTAGCTCTGTTACCACCTCTAAATGGGGATTCTTTTCCTTAAAAGCTGGAAGATGTGACTCCATAAATACCCTGAAAAGTCCAAGCAATGCTAGTTGTGAAGGAGCAGCCAAATCGAAACATCTAATAGTTCAGAAACTGAATTCCAACAACAAAAGTATTGAGACAAAACCATTTTAAGCCGGAAAATCATACAACTACTACTCAAATTATAGCCAGCTGATCTACACAAAAAAGAAGATATGTGTGAATAGACTTCTGTCCAAGGACCACAAATGAAGCACTGAAGCGCATGATCCCAACGCGGCAACCAGCAGCAGAGAAATTTTTGTACGGATAATCCGTTTTTTATTCGAAAATACATAAATATACCCGCGACAAAATTTTTTACAAAAATAATCTCCAGTCGCCACCCCATTGGGCGACTGCTACCTTTCGCCCAACCGGGAGACGACATTTAGGGAATCTGTGTACCGTTGAGCGACTACTGCAATCGCTGTACGGTTGAGCGACTTCGATTGAAGTCGCCCAACCGTTGGGCGACTGCAATTGCAGTCGCCCAACCGTAGGGCGACTGAAATTGTGCCGCCCACTAACCCCGAGCACATTCCCCTCGTTCTGCCATTCTACTCATTCATTCTGCCCAGAGAGAAGAGAGGAGGAAGAGGAAGAAAAGAAGAGGAGAAGAGAGGAGGAAGAGGAAGAAAAGAAGAGGAGAAGAGAGGAGGAAGAGGAAGAAAAGAAGAGGAGAAGAGAGGGAGGAGGGGAAGAAAAGGAGGTGAGGAGAGAAGAGAAGTCGAAGCTATTCAATCGATTTGGATCCAGGTATTTTTTTTAATTATGTTGTATTTACAGTCTTCAACTCCCATGTTATTTGACATGTCGTAAATTTCAATCATACATGTAGGCATACATCATTAATGGTCAGTACTACATTGAGAGTGTATTATGGTGTTGGAATCATTCGTGATGGTCCGACTGGTGTGGATTTGAGCGATTTTCCGCAAGTCACTCTCGTACTTCCGGATGACGAGAATGCTCAAATGACAGATGTGCAGCATTGGCTGACCCAGAGTTTTTCATTGGACCCCGAGGTGTGCAGCGTCGTTGTGCAAGGGCTTTGGAGCCGGTCTTCCACTGACATCAGATGGGAGTTGAAGACATTGGTGCGCTCTGGTTCGTGGAAGGGCTTTGTGCAAGGGTGCCGGCGCCGTGGATACGAGTGTGTCCTGCTTGTGCAACCGTGCTCACTACAAGCAGCTGCGCAAGCTCGTGCGTCCGCCTATGCTTCGGGGGGTGCTAGCACCTCGGGCGGGCCGCACGTCGGTGGAGCTGATGAAGTTGCTCGTGATGAAGGCGATGCGGTACACGGAGGAGAGTTAAGGCCGTCAAGCTATACAGAGGGAACTGGGCAAGCCGATGCGGTACATGGAGGAGAGTTACAGCTGTCAAGCTATAGAGAGGGAACTGGGCAAGCTGATGAAGGAGAGCATAATGAGTATATCGTGCAGCAGATGGAATCTGATGACCAGAGGGCATGGGATGAAGAGCAAGCTGTAGAGGACGACGAGGAGGACAGTTCCGATGATGAAGAAGTTCCTATCCCCGAAGAATGGAACCAGTATAATGCGGAGGGTGTTTCCGCACATGATGAGCATGAATCGCCATGGGAGTATCATCAAACAGAGGTTCGGGTGCATGCTATGTTTGCTGACAAGGAAGAGCTGCAGGATGCCATCAAACTTTGGGCCCTTTCAATGCAACGGACATTTCGCGTCGTCAAATCAAGCCAGGAGCAGTACACTGTGAAGTGCGAGCAGACTGGTTGTCCTTTTAGGGTGCACGCACGTAGACCCAAGTATGAGACTCATTGGATTGTGTCCAAGGTGGAGCCGCACTCCTGCATTGTAAACACAGTCTTGGCGAGCCATCGTAACCTGACGTCCGGATTTATCGCCAATTTGATGTATGGGGAGATAGTGGAGAAGAAAGATGTTGCGGCCACACATATTATGCTAGCTATTGAGAATAAATTCAAGTATAAGATTAGCTACGCGAAGGCGTGGCGTGCGAAGCAAAAGGCGTTGGAAAAACGTTTTGGCACTTTCGAAGCGGCGTACGACAACCTTCCTCGTATGCTTAAGGTGTTGCAGCAAAGGAACCCCGGCACGTACATCGCGGTGCACGACAAGCCGTCCATAAGTCCACCGGGATTTGCAGTGTTGCAGAGAGCATTCTTTGCATTTGGTGCTAGCATTGAAGCATTCAGACACATGCTGCCAGTTATCTCAATAGATGGGACCTTCTTGACAGGCAAATACAAAGGGCAGCTCCTGACGGCCATAGGCGTTGACGGTAACAATCAAATATTGCCGCTGGCCATTGCATTTGTGGAGAGTGAGAATTATGAGAGCTGGCTGTGGTTTCTGAGACATGTGAGGGGTGGAGTTGTAGGCACCCGACCTGGTGTGTGCATAATCCATGATCGCCACGCCGGTATTATAAAGGCGATACGAAAACTTCAGGAAGACCCTGAGGAGACCTCTTTTTGGCCGGACATGAGAAACCGGTGGTGCAGTCGTCACTTAGGGGCAAACTTTTTCAAGCAATTCCCGAAACAATCTTTGATGAAGCTATTCAAGAGGCTGGCTAGGCAGAACCAGCAGAGAAAATTTGATGCTTTATGGGGGTTGTTGGATGAGCACACCAGGAAGAACGTCGACGAGAGGAGCAAGGGGCCGGTCACTCCTGGGGAGGCACAACCGCAATGCTTGCCAGCAATCGATGAGTCTAACCCAAGTGGTTCAAGAAGGAGGAGCGCGCGAAACATCAAGTGCTTCTCGCAGTGGATCGAGGGGGAACAATTGGAGAAGTGGTCGCTGTTGCACGACACGGATGGCGCAAGGTACGGAATAATGACAACTAACCTTGCCGAGGTGTACAATTGGGTTCTCAGGGGTCTCCGTTCTCAGCCCCTTGTCGCCATCGTGGAAGGTGTTCTTCACAGCACAATCCGCTACTTCAGGGAGAGGCACGCGAGTGCCGCGCTTCATGCGGCCAATCCCGGAGCCCAGTATTCGTCAAAAATTACTGCGTACATGGAGGCGAAGGCACAGAAGGGTCAATTGCACACAGTGCATGTCATGGGCAACAGGGAGCATCGTTTCGAGGTGGTACTCCGTGATAGAGCCGGATTTGGGACATCTCGTTCACTTGTTACTCACGATGTATGCCTTGGAGATCATGCAAACGAACCTAGCTGCACATGCAACAAGCTTAAGTTGTTACACAGGCCATGCTCTCATGTCCTCGCTGCATGCGGGACCGTGCGCATGGATCCTTCTAACTTCATGTCCGAGTACTTTTTCAAGGAGAGAATACTGCAAGCTTGGTGTGGGGAGCTCCGGGGGTTCAGGGCAGTGGGAAACTTCGCCACTTTGGACATTTCAGCGAGGACCTGGGTTCCGGATATTAACATGCTGAAGGGTGGGAAGGGTCGGCGACAGAGCCGACGTATTAGAAATGACATGGACGTATCACAAGCTGGAACATCTGGTGCACGTTGTGGGCGATGCGGTCAGGAGGGGCACACAGCTAGACGATGCAATGCATTTCCGGATCAGTAGTTGGTGTTGTAATGCATGCTAAAATTCATGTACCAGTTGTAAACCTTGTATGTTACATCCCTTTTCTGTAATGCACTTATTTCGTTGAACGTACTGTTTCCCTTTTAAGTATTGCAATTTATTGGTGGCTACGAATCCACTTTTATTACGAAACTACAGGCTCTAAAGTGCCTACATAGAGTAATTTATTGCGAGATGACAAAAGATGCCAGCTTTGCCCAGTCACGCACTTACAACACGAAACAACACATACATTGCACTTGCAGGATCTATGGAAAGTACTACACCCAACAATTTTACTAAACACAACAGTCCTACCGCCACAGCATCAACACATCAACAACTACATGAAATAAAATACGACACAACCATAACCCTCGTTACCTACACGCCAAACGAGCCTCGTGGCACCCACATGGAGAATTGCTGAGGGGGCCGCCTCGGACGTGGCTGGCCGTCGTGGGAGTGGCATGCACATATGCAGCTCGGGTTCGCGCAGCAACATGTGGGATCGTAAGAGCTTCCTATATTCACGACCTCCTCGTTGCCCCTCTCGCGTTGCATCTGTTCGCGGAGGTCGTTGTTCTCCTCAGTCAGACTCTCCATTCGGTTCTCCAAGTCCCATATTCGATCCCATAATGTACCCACATAACGATCAACATAACGTTCATGAGGAGGGTCGATCCAGCGGGAGAAGTCGCATTTTGCAATCTGCAAAAAAAAGGACGGTAAACTTCGCGGGTCCATAAGCAATATAAGAATGTAATATTATTACTATTTTGTACCCCGTAGCGTGAGCATCGGAAGAAACGTCGCCCGCCATCGTTCGGGGAATCTAAGATCTGGACGACCGCGTACTCATTGTGTCTGCATTTCGGCCACGCTGGTTGAGCACGCCGACTTGATATCAATCGGTACTGTGGACCGAACATATCCCTCCTTTCTAAGGGAATGTCGTCCTTCGGTGACCCAAATCCCACTGGCCCCTCGGCTTCCGACATGGTATGTTTCACCACGAAAGAGATGGTTCTTCTTTGTTCGATTTACAATGTCATGGGACCCCAACCGTGCTACTTATAGCAACACGGAGGGACATTTAATGCTACACTGGCCTCTGAAAAGCCTACATAGAGACATTTATTGCTACACTGGCCTCTGAAAAGCCTACATAGACTGGCCTCTGAAAAGCCTACATACACTGGGCTCTGAAAAGCCTACATACACTGGCCTCTGAAAAGCCTACATACACTGGCCTCTGAAAAGCCTACATACACTGGCCTCTGAAAAGCCTACATAGACTGGCCTCTGAAAAGCCTACATACACTGGCCTCTGAAAAGCCTACATACACTGGCCTCTGAAAAGCCTACATAGACTGGCCTCTGAAAAGCCTACATACAATGGCCTCTGAAAAGCCTACGGAGGGACATTTATTGCTACACTGGCCTCTGAAAAGCCTGAAAAAGCAAAAAGATTCATATGTACTCTCCATGGACTATGCCCACTCACCAGTTCACCTGCCTACATAAAGGCATCCCATGTATTACATACCACAACACAACCTCCTCCTCAAGCCATCACAATACTACTACACAACAATGTCTTCCTGGAGGTCCGACCCTTTTGGAGTGCCGGAGTGGCATGAGCGTCCGAAGTGCCATTGCGGTTTTAGGACGATGTGCGTCTGGACGGATCCACTACCACGAGCCAACTACGGCCGTAGGTACTTCAAATGTCCAGACATGGATGACGACTTCGTGGTAACGACGACAACTAAATCCTTTGTTTCTCGTTATCGTTCTTCAACTTTATCCATGACATCTACCACGACACACATAGGCTTGCAAGTTCATCGAATGGGTGGATCGGGTGCCGCCGGCATGGCCACGGAACCCTCGCGAGGTGGAAAACAAAGGACAATACCTTGTCAAGATGGATCAGGCTCGCGAGGTGGAACGACAAATGCGGCATGAGCAAGAGCGTCACGTGAGGGTGGACCAAATCCGTCTTAAGGGCAAGGAGGATGAGCTGCAAAGGAGGCGGGAGAAGTTAAGTCTGCGTGAAGCAGCCATCAAGCGTCAGGAGGAAGAGCTTCAAGCTCGTGAGGCAGCTCTCAAGACCAAGACTGACAGGAAGAAAGATGCAGTGGAGCCATCTTCAGGGCGCGACAAAAAGGGCAAACAACCACGCTACACCCAGTAGACAAAATGTAATATTCCCTAAGGCATGTTACGACTAGCGGTGGAGTTCTGAACATTACAAGTACAGAGTTCCACACATGCCACTGGTCACATCACTTATCACTTTATGTATCGACCGTTCTTCGGTCAATCGTGCCTAAAAAAAATTGACCAAATTTTTTTTTGCATCTACAACTTACATTGAACATAAACTTCTATTACAACTTTATCTGATTTTTACGCAGTTTATAACTAAAAAATTGACAAAACATACAAAAATCACGCGGATTGCAAACCCTTAAAACATACCAATGTATATATCAAACGTTCTACAGTCAATTGTACTTACAAAAAATTTCTCAAAATTTTAAATGCACCTACAACATACAATAAACATAAACTTTTATTACAACTATACCATATTTTTTTCCAGTTTAAAACTACAAAATTGATAAAACTCTAAAAATTCACGGGGACTGAGAAAGTCGCCCATCCACTGGGCGACTGCAATTGAAGTCGCCCAACGGTTGGGCGACTGCAATCAAAGTCGCTCAACCGTACAGCGATTGCAGTAGTCGCCCAACGGTACACAGATTCCCTAAATGTCGCCTCCCGGTTGGGCGAAAAATAGCAGTCGCCCAATGGGGTGGCGACTGAAGATTATTTTTGTAAAAAATTTTGTCGCGGGTATATTTATGTATTTCCGAATAAAAAACGGATTATCCGTACAAAAAATTCGCTTATAATTGGCCCGAATTGCGATGGAACTGTCTAATGGATGGTTCCTAAATTTTTACCGGACTTCAGTAATGCTAAACCCACAGTATTTAAATTCCCACATATGAACTGGTTTTCCACAGGGCCATATGAATAATTGTTCCTTTTGGTTAAAAGCATACACAATTACACGCGGCGCTCATCTGCGGAGAAGCAAATCGACATTTCGCCATGCATAATTGGTTGCGCACAACCAACAACTACTCGGACCCATTCAAACCAACGAATAAGTCACAGCTCCTGCATCTAAACCAATACCCGCAACAAATCAGAGCAAATCAAGTCACTAGTGGCTAGTAGTATTATCGGCACGATGAACTATACCTGATCCCCCTACTGCTCCCTCCCCAATCGCAGTAGTTCACCACGAGCTTCTGCAGCTGCCAAGCGCCCCTCAGCGCCATCCCGCCGCCACCAGGATCAACCCAAAGCAGAGAGAGAAAAAACCGAAACCAAGGCCGACCCTCACTGCACAAAACAGCACCGTGAATCGGAGACCAAAACGATCAAGAATACGCAGATGCGAGCGGAGGGAGCCAGATCTCTCGTTACCTTGGTAGTTGGTGCGCGGTGAGGAGGAAAGCGTGGATGAGAGGGAGGCGACGAGGCGGAGTCCGGCGTGGGGTTAGAGGGGGAGACGCTTTGTTAGGGTTTAGGCCAGAGGAGCGGCGAGGAGCGTGCCTGGGCCGCCCCGGGCGGGGCCCGTGCTACCCACTAACCAACGGTTTCCGGCCGTGGTTGTAACGATTCGATTCTGGCCGAACTGTTCACACAAATAATATTTTAAATTTTTTTTATTAAATTTGATATCAGAATATCCGTTTTTACAAATTTAACTTTCTTACCGGAGTCCTCCCAAGCCCCTGCACATCGGCAGCGGCCAAAGAGTGCATGATTAGCACTAATGTCACATAATTCACACTAATTAGCATAGTTAATACTAATTAGCACTAATCCATTTGAACAGTGCCATCGTGAAAGAGGACAGCGGTAGAGAATGGCTAGCTAGATGCATGATGGAATCATGGAACAAGACAAGCATGTACTGTGTAGCGGTGTGTTGCATGCATCAGTACATTCTCTTTCTAATTAACACTAATTAATCCATTAGTACCAATCCTGCTAATTATTACTATTATAAAAGAATGAGTTGATGGTTGTACGTCCGTTCTCTTCTAACTGCTCTGTTCTCTGAACTTCTCACTATTTTCCACTTTCTAACCGATCAAACCAATTCTCTTCTATAGCACAATTCTCTATACATTTAATGAGTTCTGTTGCAACGCACGGTTAGGGCAGTCCCAATGGTGAATTTATGGTAGTTTCTAAATCTATTAATTATGGTGATAGCTCAGCTTTTTGCTGATGTGGCATAGAAATAAATGAAGAGAGAGAGCACTCTGGGAAGAAATCGTTTCTTCTGGACGAAACAATGTGCACGCTCGCACCGAGGCGCGTAGACGCGACCAAAACAGCGTTGGGGAAACTCGACTGGTTTCCTTCCCGATCCGCTGCGCCGCCGCCGCCGCGATGGATCACGCACGCGCGCGCTCGCCCTCCCCCGCGCGCTACTTCCTGCCACCGCTTTCCCGCGCGCGCTCGCCCTTCCCCGCGCGGTACTCCTCGCGCGCGCTCGACGGCCCTCCCGCGCGCGCTCACCTGGCGGCTCCCGCGCTGGGTCGCCGCCCTCAAATATTCCTAATCCTCCAAATCCCCCAATCCTTCCCCCAATCTCTGCGACCATGAATCCTCTTCGGCCACCATCCTCAAGGTCCAAGCAAGTGAGGGCAGGGGAAGGCAGGGCAGGGCAGGGTAGGTCAGCGCAAGGCAGGCATGCTTCCGCCGCCGTCGCTGGTGGTGCCCGATTTGCTTCGGTCCCTGGTGCTCTCGCCGCCCCTGTTGATGGATCGAGTTCGGTCGCCGATGAATCCGTCGCCGTGGCAGCACCAGCGTCTCCAACTCTCGCAAGTCTCCAAGCCGCAGGTTTTCCGGCATGGTGGACAAGTTCGTCTCCATTGGGCTCAAGTGAAGGGTTAGTTTGTATTGTTTATCTTCTTGCGTGGCGAAGTTTTTTTATTATGCAGTCACTGATAATCATTAGAAGGATTGTTGTCTTGTGCCCTAATTTGTGTTACCATTGTTATCTGTTGGATATTATTACCGGTAATCACTGATAATTACTGATAATCACTGATTATGGCATCTGATAATTGCTAAAATCTGTTGGCTGGCTGGGCAGAAGCCAACCAAAATTTGTTTTGTTTTTCACTGTAGAACTAACATGTATTACCAATTATGAAACATAGCACTAAGAATGCGTTAAATGGAATTTGCAGGATGAACCCACCTGGTGGGTTTACCCATTTTCTCCAGTCAAACTGCAGTCCAGAGAATTTTCATTTAGTTGGAACTACAAGAAGCGCAGCAACAACTTCTCCAACTGCTCCAATTTTGAATACAACCCGACCAGTTGATAGCAATGTGCAAGTCAATGAAACAATCAATGTAGAGGAAGATGAAACCAACGAAGACGAGAGGACCGAGAGACGATTGAATTGGACGAAAGATGAAGATATTAGATTGGTGAGCATTTTGTGAACTGACTGTCATGATTTATAGCATGATATTCTTCATTTGCCGTTCCAATTTGTTTAATTATTTGTTACTTATTTGCATGCACACCATATTTCAAACTGCATAAACAAAGGAGATTTGCAAAGTGTACTCTGTTAGCAGCTAGCAAAACTGGAGGCTGTCTCTATGCAATTAGGAACAGGTTTGCACATCAAAATATTGTTTTGGTAAAACAAAGGAACAAAATATAGCCAACATCACTGTCATATGCCAAATTACTTTGCTGGATACATCTAGCTGCTTGTCATCCCAAATTACTTTGAAATTACTTTGCCTATGATCCTGTAGCATTTTTTTTGACATATGCCATTTGAAAATGTAGGCTTCTGCTTGGGTGCGTAATTCAAAGGATCCGGTGGATGGAACTGATAGAAAGTCAGATCAGTATTGGGCAGATGTTACTGAAGAATACAACAAATCCACAAAGGTTTGCCGCAAGAGAAACCGCAACCAACTGAAAATCTGTTGGGATCGTGTGAAGAAACCAGTTAGTGATTTCCATGGTTGTTGGATAAAAACCAACAATGTGTATAGGAGTGGTTACAGTGATGATCAATTGATGGAGATGGCTGAGAAGATGTATGCCTCTGAACATAACGATAAAGATTTCACGATGAAGCATATATAGAAGATTGTGAAAGATGAAAGAAAGTGGTCTGCCTATGTCAAAAAAATGGAAAAGGAGAAAGAGAACAATAAGAGTGTATCTAATAAGAGGGCTGAGGTGGTTACTGTGGAAGATAATCCTAGCATTCGTCCTATTGGGCATAAGAAGGCAAAGGATGAGCGCTACGGAAAAAAAAGACACCTGAAACGGTTTCTGTTATTAGTGAGAAATTAGATAAATTCATTGAAGTAAGCACCATGGCTAGGAAGGACCGTGAGAAGATGGCGGAGACACAACAAGTTATGGCAGCTAGTAAGGTTGAAGCTGCTAGGTTGAATGATCAGGCTGCAGGAAAACAACTTAAGTGTAAAATGTTGGACACTTATAGAGAGTTGCTATTAGCCCCAACAAATAATCTGAATGCTAATGCTTTGGCTGAGAGGGAGAAAGCATTGGAGTGTATGAGGTTGGCCTTATTTGCTACAGATAATTAAGGTACTTGCTACTTACTTATAGTGAACTGTAAGTTCCTTGTTTATTTTAGAAATGCCTGCTGTTGACCACTGCCATATTTAATTTATATGCCTGCTGTTGACCACTGCCATGTTTATTTATCCCTGCTGGTGACCACTGATTTGATTAATTTATATGGCTGCTGGTGTGAACTTGTGTGCACTCTGCCTGCTGGTGTGAACTAGTGTGAACTCTTTCTTGATTAATTTATATTGCTGGTGGTGTGAACTTGTATACCCACTGTACTCGACATGTTCTATATACCCACTGTAACTATGTGTGAAAGGGCCTATTTGGTGTGAAAGGCCCTTTTTGGTGTGAAAGGCCCTACTTAGTGTGAAACAGCCTATATGCTGTATATTTATATATATGTATGCACCGGCTGTTAGCCCTCTGTGTGCACATGTAGACCTCCTCTCAAGCTACCCATAATGTCTCAACAGCCACCGCATGATGCTGATCCTAACAGTGAGGATGGCAGCATAGACCCAGAAAATTTGTACACACTCGATGAGTTTGTAGCCGAGCAAGATCTGTTAGAAGGCCTTCAAGATGAAGTGGTTGCAGAATTGAGGGATCAAATTGCAGTGCTAGAAGAAGGGAGCAGACGTAACAGTGGTCCAAGGAGGTTTGTGGCAAGGCCTCGTGAAGAAGCCAATCAGCGGCTTATGGATGACTATTTCAGTGAGAATCCTGTATACAATTCTACAATATTTCGTAGGCGGTTTAGGATGAGGAGGCCTCTGTTTATGCGCATTGTCGATGCCCTAGGTGAGTGGTCTCCTTTTTTCACTTTAAGATTTGATGCTGTTAATCGCCCTGGGCTATCGCCAATTCAGAAATGTACTGCTGCCATAAGGCAGTTAGCAAATGGTAGCCCTGCAGACCAACTTGATGAGTACATTAAGATCGGTGAAAGCACTGCAGTAGAATGTTTGAAGTTATTTGTGAAGGGAGTGATTGAAAAATTTGGGCCGGAATATTTGAGGCGGCCAACAGTACAGGATTGTGAACGCCTACTGGAGATCGGTGAGCGTCGTGGGTTCCCTGGAATGCTAGGGAGTATTGATTGCATGCATTGGCACTGGGAAAAATGTCCTTATGCATGGAAAGGGATGTATACCCGCGGTGATCACGGTGTACCTACAATCATTCTAGAGGCAGTTGCTTCGCATGATCGTTGGATATGGCATGCCTTTTTTGGTGTAGCTGGATCCAACAACGATATCAACGTGCTTAACCAGTCAACTCTCTTTGTCGAGCAGCTGAGAGGAGAATCTCCTAAGGTGTGGTTTTATATCAATGGAAGAGAATACAGCCTTGGTTATTACCTGGCAGATGGCATATATCCAGAGTGGCCTGTTTTTGTGAAGTCTATACGTCAACCACAATGTGATGAGCACAAACTTTTTTCAGAACACCAAGAAGGGGCAAGGAAGGATGTTGAATGCGCATTTGGCATCTTGCAGTCTCGCTTTTGTATTTTGCGTCAACCGGCGCGACTATATGAGCAAGGGGACCTTGAGAATATAATGCTGGCTTGTATAGTCCTCCACAACATGATAATTGAAGATGAGAAGGATATACATCAGGATTCACTTGATTTGAATGAGGCAGCCACCACTAGTACTGTTCAAGAGGCTACAATCTCTCATGGTCAAAATCCAAAGATGGAAGATGTACTTACAGAAATACCGCCTTGCATGATCGCGAAGCGTACAAACAACTTCAAACTGATTTGATTGATCATATTTGGCAAAAGTTTGGAAATTCATATAGGCAAGACAATTAGGTACATAACTTTTTATGATAAACTAATTCATGGGTTTAGTGTGCAAATATTGCTAGGCCATCCTGGTAGCTCATGCTAGTTCATATTTTTGTGCAAATATTAATTTTTTATGATAAACTGATCATATAGGCAAGACAATTAGGTACATAATTTTTTATGATAAACTAATCAATTTGTTTACTGCTTTCTCCCGCAGATGATGGTTTCTGGAGTGCCCTGATGACTTTTGGAGTTGATGGTTTCTAGCATGCGGTGCCCTGATGACTTCTGGAGTTCATGGTTTCTGGAGTGCCCTCAAGTTTTGTCCTGCTGATGATGGTTTCCAGAAGAAAATCTTTTTGGTCTTGCTTCTGGAGCGCTGCATGACCTGTTGCAAATGTGGCTTCCTGGACGATGCCACCTTATTATTATTTTGCTATATGCATGTCATGAACTTTAGTTCTTTTGTTATCAACTATATGTGTTACCTATTATCTTTATTCCTGGATTTCCCTTAGTAATATATGGTTCTGGAAAAATGTCTACTTGCTAGGCGTTGTCTGCATCATTATTTGCTGTCGTGCAATGAAAGTGTGTTTGTGTTGTTCTGGAGGGGCTACATGGCTCATTGCCACAGTTGATCTATTGCCTTTTTATGTTGCATTTAATTTATCATTTGTATGAACACTGCTGTAGAAACCATGGGTTGGGAGAGATGGTTTCTACTAGACATTAATTGTTCTCTTTTTCTCTTGGAAACTACATCTAGAAATCTTCCATTGGGACTGCCCTTACGTAACTAGTTAGTGTTAATTAGTCACTAATTAACATTAATTAATTATCATTAATCCGTTGGAACAGTACCATCGTGAAGAGGAGGACAGCACTAGAGAATAGCTAGCTAGATGCGTGGTGGAATAATGGAACAAGACAAACAAGCACTGTGTATTGTGTAATGCTGTGTTGCATGTATTAGTACATTCTCTTTCTAATTAACACTAATTAATTCATTCACAAATCCATTAGCACTAATCATACTAATTAGTGATTAATTAGCACTAATCATGCACTTTTTGGCCACTATCGATGTGTGACAGTTGCTTAACAGGTCCTGCCAGGTTCCTATAGCAGCAGGTGATATGTACCGCCTGCCGTAACTACCAAGCTCGAGAAAGGGTTAGATTTATGTGGCTTAATAGGTCGTGTCAGGCTCCTAGCGTGGTAGACAATGTGCCACCTGCCGCAGTTAGAGAGAGAGAGAGAGCTAGATTTGTAAAATGGACGTGGGAAGGCTAAATTTGAAAGAAAAAATGATTGTAGTGCTATTTGTGTGAATATAGCTGCTTTGGTTGGTCGATATGATGTTTAGAAAGTACAGTCCAGGAGCTTAACACAAAACTGACAAAACATGTCCGCACTGTGCAGGAATACTGATGGGAGAGAACCATACATGACATCGAGACCTTCCCCCTGATGAACAGTTTAATTGCATCAAAACTCATCAGCCATGACAATGCATAGCCTATCTGATTTACAGACTCTTGCAGTTTAGACTTCAATGCTCTCAAAATTCAAAAGACAAAGCGCCATTCAGCAGTCAGCATTTCAAAGATGCATGACTGTTACAACCAACAGGTTCAATTATACAGCCTTTTGCATTGTCTCAACGATAGATGGATTCAAAATCCGCAACGCACTCACCATACTCCAGTTCAGCAGCGGCAGTTTGCATTTCTGTTCTCTTGGCTACGTTCTCGTTCTGCTGTTTTCTGCTGCTCTGACTTGTTGAACGTAGGGATACGCCTGCATGGAACCAAAAGCAATTTGTTATACGTTTTCCGAGGATAAAAATTATGGACAGACCATACCGGGAGCTGATTCCAGGCCAACAAGTTGGCGGTGCACTATATGCAATACATGTTCAATCAATAGGAAGTATACTATTTTGTAAATGAATAGCTGACAGGAACCTACCATTGCTTCACGGGCTGTAAGCCTATCTTGATGGTCATAGCGAAGAACTCTACCAAGAAAATCGATTGCCTGCATCAGGTTATTGCAGCAATTAATCCCGGCAGAGAAAAAGGACAGATGGGGACAAAATTGTAGGAAGAAAAGAGAAAATGTGACCTCTCCAGAGACAAGATGGCTATTTTCTGCATTGACAAACTTAGACCAAGGTTTCCTGCTATGCCTCTGCGTTTAAGCAACAACATACGTGTGAAGCAGAACTTTGTTATTTCTTGATACAAAATCTGATCTAGGCTGCGATCAACTCGGCTGTGGCTGTGGGCTGCGGGCTGCAGGCTTTTTGAAGCTGCTACAGTGTTTTGAGCCCAAGCCGCAACTTCCATGCGAAGCCGACCGCTCCACGCGAAGCCACCGATGGAAGAAGTATGAAGTGCGAGGTGTTAGGGTTAGACCGACGCTCCCCCAAATTGAACTCTCCCTTGGAATGTGCCTGCCCGGTCGCCGCCACCCGCGAGTGCCGACTATCCGCCCCCCGCCCGCCGGCGTGGCGATCGAATCGCCGGTGGCCAGGTCGCCCCTCCCCCCCCAGCCGTCCCTACTCCGTGGCCGTGCCCCTCCAGTGCGGGCTCCCGAGGCAGGGAACGGAGATCCGTGGGACCTAGTGCCGCACCAGATCCGCAAGGGCGATGGCCCGTCCCCGTGCGAGGTCCCCGTCGCCGTCGCCGTCCCCGTGGAAGGTCGCCGTCCCCGTGCATCCTGGGAGTAAGAGCCGCCTCGTCCGACGACGGGAGGGCCCCAGCGCGCAGCCCAGCGTGCGTCCAGTCACGAACAAGCGGCGACGCTTGAAGCTCCGGCCGAGCTCCCCCCCCCCCCCCGCATCGGCGCAGCAACGAACGGCGGCTGGAGGTATGGTCCTTGTCGAATATGTAACTCTACTCCTTGTACCAATACAGACTTGTCTCAGTATCACTTTGCTTGTAATTGTTGTAAATGAGCTAAGCAAAGAATGAAATGCATATGTTGTCTGAAGAACTGCTCGATGATTAACATACTATCATGTTCCAATAATGCATAGTGAAAATAAACTCTTAAACCAAGCTTATGCTGACTCCAATCTCTACTCTGTACCTAAGCATGTACATCGGTTATACCCTATGTTCTTATCATTTATGTTCTTCAATTTGTACTTTATGGAATTCCTTTGTGGTTCTTCACCTTTTGTCCTTCAGACAAATGGACCTTACAAGACCACTAGAGTAATTTGAGCTCTTAAACACAACATTGTTGCTATCGTATTAAACATCATCTCCAGAAAAGAAAAGCGCTTAACTTCCACCGTGTCAGCAGTTTTGAGGATCAATGGTGGCAGTGCAATGGTTTTTTCGTTACTATCGCACGGTTAAATTTTGACCATCATGTACATGTACGGTTTAGGGTTGTATTACGGGTGAGTTACAATTTATACAATTTTGAGGCTGAGATGGTTGTCTTGCCCCCAGATGGCACCTGCGTTGTGGACCGATGACATGACGAAGGTGTTCCTGGAAGTATGTGCGGAGGAGGTGGAGGCACACAATCGGCCGTTCTCACGGTTGAACACGCAGGGCAAGTAGAACCTTCTCCGGAAATTTGCCGACCGAACTGGGGGGGGAGAACACAAGTAAACAGATGAAGAACAAAAGGGAGCAACTTTCTCGTGATTACAACAAATGGAAAAGTTTGAAACTTCGTGCCACGGGCCTTGGGGTCGATCCTTCGACAAGCAACATTGAGGCGAGTGACGACTGGTGGGCAGCTGCGGGTAGAGTAAGTATCGATTTTCAAGTGCGCTTCTTCTCTCATTACACCTGTCATATGACATCATGCATTGCAGGGAAAGACCGAGATGAGGAAGTTCAGGTCCATTGTCCACACTAACGAGGCCCTCCTAGAAGTTGTGTTCGAAAACACCACCATCACGAGTGAGTGTGCATACGTGCCGGGTGTGGATGACCTCGATGTCACATCGACGACAGCCCAGGAGGAGAGGGCAACAGCATGCCTTCCCCTTTGCAGACCCCTGGCAGCAGCAGGCCTTCCCCTTTGCAGACCCCTGGCAGCAGCAGGCCTTCCCCGTTCCAGACCCATGGCAGCGGTGCGTCGGGGCGTTCCTCCGGGAGCAAGCGGCCATGCCCTGCACCGTTGCCCCCTTGCAGCGCATGTAAGCGCACTGAACGTGACGTGACTATGAAGCGCATGGTTGACCTTTATGACCATCACACGTGACTTCATAGCATCGTCGTTCGTGGTTTAGACTACTTGTGTCGCCTATATGTTTTATGCAGTTGTTCGTTCTTATGTCGTGTCATACCAAATTGTTTCGTAAGGTGTTTCGCTCAAATGAATGTCGTCATTTTTGCGGTGAACATCACTAGTCTATGCAAAAATGTTGCGTCCCCAAGTATCAGCTTATTTCAGCATTACTTACATCATTTCAGATGATACAGTACTATCCTTCAGCCGCTACAGTGATTTTTTCAGCCTCTACAGTGATTTAAGCCATAAGCCTTCAGCTTTCAACCAAACCGATCGGGGCCCTAAAGTGAAACCATAAGTGTTAGACCATGTGGCTAGGTTTAGGATATTTTGGTGATGAATAATTGACAATGGTTAATTTGTTATGATGAATAATCGGTGATTTTGTTTAAAGCAGTGTTATGTGAGTTGTGTTGCGTGTGTGCAGACTGATGTTGGTCAAGCTGAGACGAACTTGTGCCGGAAGAATGTTCTTTGGTCTTTGCATGTGCAGGTTGAGCATGGAGGTGATCATGGTCGGTGACGAGGTGGACCGGAACTAGGATGGGGAGATCTGAGGTTCAGACAGTCAAGGAGGTCACGAGATGATCGGGCTCATGCTTGGGGCGCATGGAGATCAAAGGTGGATGATACGTGGAGAAGCTACGGGAGGTGCGGTCCTGGAGGCTTCGACACGTGACGCGTTAGAAAAAGTCACGCGTGTGAAAAATCTGTGTTAGGAAGGGTTTCGGGTCCCTTGAAAATTAGTGGGCCAAAAATCTAGTTGAGGTAAAAAAAGGCTCAAGCCTAGTTGGAGTTGGATTAGGATTTTAATGCCTTGTTGGAGTTGGATTAGGATTTTAAGGCCTAGTTGGAGTTGGATTAGGATTTTAAGACCTTGTTGGAGTTGGATTAGGATTTTAAGGCCTAGTTGGAGTTGGATTAGGATTTTTAAGGCCTAGTTGGAGTTGGGCTGTGTGAATATATATATATGCATGCGGCGGCATGGCAAGAGTTTGTACCGAGCAGCCGTGGAAAAAAATATATATAGCTTTTGGGGTGACCGAACGTTTTCTTTGGCATGGCATCTCTTTGATCACGAAGCGCACGACATTGTTCGGCCATCGGTCAGGCAAGCGATCTCAGATTTTGCTTAGTTGTATAATAATTAATTAGGGCTTAATTTATTTTCGTCACTATCTGCATCAGCAATCTTGTTTATTTTATATCTCAAGTTCTAGAGCCCCGATTAACGTAATTCCAGTTGGGTTAGTTCAATAACTGTCTCTAGTTTATTCTGAAAAAGTTTGAGGTTAATCGGAGTTACAGATTTTTATCGAGATCAGTTTTAGTAAGGATACAATGTTCTGTCCAGAACTTTAAACAAGACTTAAATATGTTTTGTGTTAAAAGGGGAGTATTAAAATTTATTTTTAGCTTCCGCAATCATTTACCCCCTTTAATTGCCTATCTTAGTGTGAATCGATCCTACAATAAGAACTACATATTCAGAGTACCATGAGATACCTTCCAATCAGAGCCTCAAGCTGAGGTTCAAGCACAATTCTGCATTTATTCAAATAAGCATTAAGCTGATCTGTACCTAGCACCTGCTCAGAAGTATAAAAGGTTTACCAATTAATGACTGCAATATCTTCAACCAAAAAAAGAGAAAAGATGCATAAATACATGCATACCCAAATGCCCAGCATAAACACGCGTCTAAGAATGTTCGAGCACACCTATATGAGCAAAAACACAGACAGATATGACTATGACAATATATGACTTTTTTGTACTGTAACTTAGGTGACTGAGACTACAATTTTAGAAGAGGAGGAATTAGTACACTGCAACTTTAAATAACTGAGAGTACAACTTCATATGACTGAGAGAAAAAATTTCAATCGACTATGCAATAGCAAAACCGATGTTCTTTTTGTTCCGTTTTGAATATGGCCCTTCACCCATATGTTCGCACTTTGACAGCATCCACACTGCCTTATTGGCGTGACTGATGCCATATCTGTGTTAGATATCATTGAAAGTTAATTGTGGGTTTTTTCAGCTACGGTTGATAATTTATGGTTATAGTTGATAGCCTTTTGTGAACGAATCGAATGCCGATAAGCTGCTTCAAAAAATTATTTTGATAAGCTGTTTTAAAATATAATAGAGAAAATATTCTATTTATTTATTAGAAAAAAAATCATAAATCTTAAGTCAGCTGAAAAGATCGGTGTCTGCCAGATACTCTGCTGCAGCGCTGGCTTTCCCATCAAGACTCGAGAGAACCCGTTCGAGTTCAGCCGGTTCAGATGCCCACTGATCTGGATTCCCACTGATCTGATCACCGGCGTGGTGCAGGCAGAAAATTTAATGACGACCACCTCTGCTTTGCATGCGCGACCGAGGAAAGGTTGAATGAGCAGCCTAACCGGTAACAAACAAACGCGTCTTCTTCCACCTACTCTTTTCCGTGGTCGACACTTTTCCGTGGTCGTGGTCGTGGTCGTGCCGTGCGCCCGCAGCTCGCCGGTAAATACGCGCCTAATCGCCTATACACCCCCACGCACACGGCCGCTTCTCAGTTCTCTCACGCACAAGTCGCTTCTCACTCATTTTCGCACCTCCAAAGGGCAAGCAAAACCCTACACCTCAACTCTCGCCGGAGCATCAGGGACGCCGGGCGCGCGCGCGTAGGTACGTCTGTCCATGAGGGGCTTACGGCGGTGGCTGCCGTTCGGCTGCCTGTGCTGCTGCTGCTGCTTTGGCGGCGGCCGAGGCGGTGGAGCCGGTTCGGGGAGCGTGGCTGACGACGGGCTGGTGTGGGACGTGGCCCTGAAGGCGCACGCGTCCGGCGACTACTCCATCGCCGTGGCGCAGGCGAACGAGGCGCTCGAGGACCAGGCGCAAGTGCTCGCGTCCCCGGCGGTCACGCTCGTCGGCGTGTACGACGGGCACGGCGGTCCCGAGGCGGCTCGGTTCGTCAACGCGCGCCTCTTCTCCCTCATCCAAGGTGAGCGGACATGCGCTTTGCGTATGTATCGGTGGTCTCTTGGGTTCTTCCATAACCTCTCGCTTTTTTTGCTAGTGTTACTGCCGGTCTTAAGAAATTATTCTTTCCATTCGAAAGTGCAAATTATCATGCACAAAAGGAAAAAAATCATCTTGATCAACTTGTTCATGTAAAACTTTTACTCTGTTTCGCTGCAGAGTTTGCATCTGAAAACGGGGGCCTCTCGGCGGAGGTGATCAAGCAGGCCTTCGGCGCCACGGAGGAAGAGTTCGTGGGCATGGTGCAGAAGTCATGGCCGTCGCAGCCAAGAATCATGTCCGTAGGCTCGTGCTGCCTGGTGGGCGCCATCGAGGACCGGACGCTTTACGTCGCCAACCTCGGCGACTCGCGCGCCGTGCTCGGCCGCCGCGCAGCCCCCGGCAAAGGGAAAAGGGTGGTGGCAGAACGGCTTTCAAGGGACCACAACGTCGCCGACGAGGACGTGCGGCGGGAGGTGACCGAGATGCACCCCGACGACTCGCACATCGTCCTGAACAGCCACGGCGTGTGGCGGATCAAAGGAATTATTCAGGTAACCAAGAAGCTTTTGCTCACAAGATCACCACGTGTGATGAGACAAGCTTCTTAACCATAGCAAGTTCGACTCATCACTTTGGCTTCTCTACGCAGGTGTCCAGGTCCATTGGCGACGTGTACCTGAAGAAGCCGGACATCTGCAAGAACAACCCGATTCTGCAGCAGTCCATCTGCCCGTTCCCCCTCAGGCGCCCGGTGATGAGCGCCGTGCCGTCGATCAAGACCCGCAAGCTGAGGCCCGGCGACCAGTTCATCATCTTCGCGTCGGACGGCCTGTGGGAGCAACTCACCGACGAGGCCGCCGTGGACATCGTCGCCAGCAGCCCAAGAAAAGGCATCGCGATGAGGCTGGTGCGGGCCGCGCAGCTGGAGGCGGCGAGGAAGAAGGACATGAAGTACGAGAAGATCAGGACGATCGAGAAGGGGCAGAGGAGGCACTTCCACGACGACATCACCGTCGTGGTGATCTTCCTCGACAAGTGCAAGGGCGCACCCGAGGAGATCGACGGCACCTACGCCCCCGTCGACGTCTTCTCGTTCAGCCCCGACGACCAGCAGGAGGACCCGACGAGGCCCGTGCTGCGTTGATCGGCCGACGTTTCGGCGCTGCCGATACCGAACGTATATACGAGTACTGTTCTTTTCATTGGTTATTTTGCTCTCTGAACGGAAGTGTTTTAAGTATGATGTGAATTTGTATATGTGTCCTGCGCTAACCTCGGTGACTATTCTAGTGCTAGTTCGCTAACACCATTGTCCGTGTCATCTGACACTATGCCCTAGCTTTGTACTACCCCATCTCCATTGACAATCTTCTGTTTCAGTCGATCGCCATCTTTCATAAAGAAGTTTTGTCGTAAGTTCTACATATTTTTTGTTTAAAGATGGTGCTCATTGTAATTCAGGCTGTTGCACCTATTATTAGCGGTATCCATGCTGGATTAATCATTAGCAATTTTTTCAACGATCTGTCATCTAGTATGGGTTGCTACAGCAAGATCCGCACATATAGACTCTAAAGTGGAGTTGTAGGTTAACACAATTTAGACTACGCTTAATCAAGGAGGCTTTGAAAAGAAAACAAAAAAACAATGTTAGTTGAGGGGACAACTGATTCACCATTCAATGACACCATGATGACATCTATATAATAACACACAAATTACTTTTATCTGGATGTTATGGAATTCAGTTACTTTTACAGTCGGCAGTTTGATGTATGTGATAATCACACATGCAAGTTGCATTCAATAGGTATTGTTTGCTGAGTTATATGTTCCTAGTGGAGCATGTAAAAAATCCATGAGATCGGTTTTTCACTGTAATTATTCAATGCCACAGGAGATGCATATGGAGAAGACTAATCCAGTCTTACTCATTGATTAGTCTTATGGACTTCCAACACACAAGGATTGTTGATGGTGAATTATGATTTGAGAAGATTTGATTTGTTTTGATTACAGGAGCGAATTCATCTTAAGTTGAAGATTGTTGAACATGTAATCTGAATTCATCTCAAGGTGGAGATTGTTAAAGTATGATACGAATTTGTATACATGTCCAAGTGGATGCATATGCTGATCTTGTCTCAGTTTTATAATCTCATAGAACTCTTGTTTCCTAACCTATATATATGCCCCCTGTAGTTGCACGGTTAAGATATGCCGAAGTTCCTTGTGCTTGTAATCTCTCCTCATATAGTAAATTTTGCCTTCATGTGCTCATGATTTTTCCAGCAGGGTTTTCTACGTTAAATCCTTGTCTCATGTTCTTTTGATCATCTACTTTTGTCGTGCATTTTATAACAGGAAGTTACATGGATCCTAAGACACCTAAGTTGCCACTGATTTGGCGTGAACTTGGCATTTTCAACTATAAAGGTTTGGTTCTTTTCTACCTCGCAGTCTAATAGATCATCCCCTCAAGTACTCATCTTTTGACTCTGTAGTTTTGTTTTACACCCTGTTTGGCTTCTAGGATGTAGACATGGAATTATAGAATCGGAATTAGATTATAAAGATAAGGGTGTTTTGCTGCCACCTAGAATAAGAATCAATTATTACAATCGATTATGAAGAGACGAGATACTTACAAAATCCAATTGACACCCATCATGTCAATCACCTGGAATGTCGACTACTTCTGTCCACTCGACTCCTACTCAATGCCATGGCGATTTTGTATTCCTCTTCGTTCGGCCACCACCCTACCGTCTCTGGCCACCACACTCCTCCTCCTTTTGGTGTCACCACCCTATTCTCCATCGCCACGTCGTTGTCATCCTAGTATCAGCGTCATGGATCATGGCAGTGGACTAGGCGGCAGTGAGGCCGGGGAAGATGATGTGGAGCACAGTGGTGAGGCCAACAACAAGAGGGTGTGGAGCACCGTGGTGGACTAGATGAGTAGACGACGTAAAGTTAAGGATGGCTAGGGCATGGAGTGTGGTGGTGGACTAGGTGGTGGCGAGGCCAAGGACGGTAGGGGCGAAGAGCATGACGGTGAGGTTATGGATGGTGGGGAAAGAAGAACAACAGCGAGGCCGAATGGCCAAGATGTCACCATCGGCCATCTACATCTAGAGTATCATTTGGTTGGCCGTTTGCATTTGGTGGATCGAACAGAGACCTCTTTGGGAGATAGAAGTAGAGAGAGTGGTGGGGTACTAGACTACCTAGAAATAGATGAGACTCGTAAGGGGGGAGAGAGAGTGGTCACACAGCATGACATATGTGCTGAACTAGATGCCTGAACGTGTGCCAAGAGGGGGAGGTTCTGGTCATTTGCCCCTATTTGGGTATGTTGGACCGATGAGAACGTTGGGTTCTTTGAGGGTGGATGCATGATAACCCAGGCCAAGATGAGTTGAATTGTGCCCATGTGATGTGGCCCATGAGTGAGTATGTGCATGAGTCTGGTGTTTAGTAACACCTTGCCAGTTTAGCTTAAGAATCACCAACATATAAACCCAAGGGCTCCAATAGTAGCAACAATGGGTTAACCATTTTGCATGAGTTGACTTAGAAAAATGCAAATATGTTGCTACATGTGCGTGGTCTATTACGAGTAGGAGTGGACTTGAGCTAATTTGGACCATGGGACTTTACACGATAGTTGTGAATTGTGATGTTTTGGTTAAGAAATTTTTGAAAATGAAAATTCCAATGCCAAATGGCATCCAAACAGAAAATTTTGAATTTAAATTGGTCTAAATCAAATTCGAATTCCAATTGAGTAAAATCAAATTCAATTCTATAGAGCCAAACGGGATGTTAGATATGCACATTAGTATGCCTTTTTAGGTTTCTCGAAATAATGTCGCATCAAAGAGAAATGTGTAATTAAGTTGTGGAAAGTTCTACTAGTGTCATGTCCTGTAAATTGGGATTCCTAAACTAAACTCTTTATTCAAGTTTCTTCTCTAAGAGACATCTCTGGGGCTTCAGTTTCTTATCTGCTCTGCTTGTTCTTCAGAACTGTCAACTGAAGAAAGCATTGGGTATTACACAATTAGTAGAGAAGATCAATAAAATCAAGCAATATCTCGTAAGCAGAAGGCGGCAACTCCTCCTGAAGAGTGCACGCAGAACTTCATCAGCAATCATAGTCTTGTGTAGGACTGTAAAAAAGCTCGATGCTTATGAATTGCTCGAGCTTGGCTCGATCTATATTCGATTCGAGTTCGGCTTGAGTTTACAACGAACCAAGCTCGAGCCCCATCGTGAGCTCACGAGCCCGTTTGAGTCAAGCTCGAATAGTTCGACCAAGCTCGGATTATATCTTCTCACCTTTTTCATATCCAGCCGAGTGCCCCTAGCCACACTTCTCCTTCCTTATCTTCTACTCCATCTCTCTTCCTTTCTCCATTTCCCCCCCTCCTGTTTCCTTACCTCTTCGTTTCTCCAGCTGATCTCCTCTGGATCCATCGGTTCCTTCCCAGCGCACGGCCTCCGGCCTTCCTGCGTCGGCATCTGGGCTCCATGCCGTCTCCATCTGAATCTCCTGCGCGCTGCCACCCTGCTCGACCGCCGCGCCTCCTGGTCCTGGCTACGCCAGATGCCGCTGCCTCCCTTCCAAATCCGGCTCCCTCTAGCTCCTGTGCCGTCCTCCATGGAGTCTCTATGGTTCGACTGCCGGCGGTGTGGCTCATGTCTTCCGGCCACCGCCTGGCTTCCCCTTCGGCCTCGGCCCTCCACGCCGGCCTCGGCTCCAGCCAACCTACCTCGACCATCTAGCTATTTGTATGCTTTTAGTTATTTTCGATTTGTGGATTTGATTTGTTACTTGTTTGATGATTGCCCTGTCTGACTGTCCCTGTGATGTGAATAATTTTTCTTGATGAAAATATGAAGTCATGTCTTACTGAGTCTAGACGAGTTTTATCGAGCCAGCTCGAGTTTCGTCCGAGCCGAGCTCAGAGCTTAACCGCCAACTTAGACTCGTTTAAATTTGACTCGAGCTTCTATTGAGCTCAAGCCTGACAGACTGAGCTCGTTTAAGTTTGGTTCGTTTATAGCTCTAGTTTTGTGGATGGTTTGCTTGTGAATATGGGCGACGTGGAAAGAGGCTACTATTGACTATTGTGGATCAGTTCAACAAACATCTGTGACCACTTCGGTCAAAAAGGGTATACTTCCAAATGGCATTTATGTACATACGAGACAAGTTCATAAAAGAAAGGCAGATGTGGAGGTAATTGCTTTGAGGATTTGTTGGTAGTGGGTCGATGGTTTTTGTCTATATTTTTTAAGACAGCAGTAAATGATAAAGACATTAACACAAAAGATATATACGATTTTAAACTCGAAAAGCTGTTTAGAGAATCCGCTCAAAAGAAAGAGGCAAGTGTCTTTTCAGGATAAGAACAGCTATGGGAATAAGGGGAAATTCCAATTATTGTCATGGATCCAAAGAACTTGTGGCTTTCTTAGTAAAAGAAAAAGAAATAAAGGAGAAAATTACTTTCCAAATTCAAATGCTTGTGTAGTGGAGTATATGTGGTCTCTATTTTCGGTTTATGGCTTGTGGTTTATACTACAGTAACTATCTTTTAAATAGAGTATCTTTTTAAGGTAGATCTACTAATCGATTGTAGTAGATGCTATACCGATTTCAACTATACCGATCAAAATCACACGTAATTATCTCTTATAAATAGTCAGAATTGAAAAATCATAATAAAAAACTATAAAGAGCAACCGAAAAAAACGAACCCACGTAGTGAAGTCTTAGTGCGCAGGGACTTTTACCACTTTATGCCCTCCACTATCGACATGGTAAACTTATCTGAACATGAAGTACTGGAGTCAGTAGTAACCTGTAACAGAGGCGATGGATTGTTCTCCGTCTAGGTACGCAAACGCTGTAACGCAAGCAAACGTGTCTCACGGAATGAATACCCAGTCCAGGTTGCATAGTCTTATTCTGTTTTGACTAATGACTTAACGACCAAACTTACACGGAAACCATTGGTAGCATGTCAGATGTCACCATCCGTCCGCTTCCAGATGTTTTTCTCTTCCTTTCTTTTGGATCATCTGCATGTAGTAGTAGTAGTAGTATACTTCGTTCCTCCCGAGTCTCGATCAGCCTGATGTTGGCATGTGAACTACAAGATGACCGGACAAAACCCTGAGGCGTCCTGATTTGTTGCTTCCATGTGGACGCTTTTCTTGATCGGCGGTAAGTCCTTCCTAGAAAACGTGGGTTCACTCTAAAAGGATTAAACTTTTAGCTTATAGCTTTGATTATTAGCTTTTAACTAAAATTATACTGTAAGGCCAGTCTCAGTGTGAGTTTCATCTGCATTTAATAGACTGTCACATAGGCATTTTTGATGATATGACAACATTTTTAAGAAGAGAGAGAAGAAGTGAGTTTCATCTAGATGAAACTCTCTTGGTACGATTACCAACTCTATATGAGTCATGAAATTAAATGTCTATGAAACAATAGAATGAAACTATGCATGGAGGATGGATGTTTCATCCATGTTTCATTTCATTTTACATGATGTTGCAGTCTTGGAAACAACGCCATGAAACTCTCCATTGATAATGGCCTAATAGTCGTTAGCTTTTCTGATCCATTCAATTAAAAAAATTAAAAATAAAAGAAAAAAAGATGAAAAACCGTTTATATCACCGTGAACAATTTAAAATGAATAATACAAAAAGAAAAGAAATCAAATAAACTAAAATTAAAAATCAATTCGTTCTAAATTTTAGATAAAGGATATAAAATCCGGCCTCTATATCCACGCGGGATATACACAGCCAAAAGATACACGAGCTCTTAGGCTCAAATCCTCAAAACTGAGGAGCTAAAAACAACAAAAAGATCTCTTAAGGACTAAGAAAAAAGCTAGAAAGACTAAGTTTCAGAACTTCTTCTCCGTCCTTGCTCTCAAACAAGCCCCTATCCCCAACCGACTGCGCCATCCAAACTTCGGTCTACTTTGCGTGGAGAAGGACCTCCGAGGCGACGCCTCCAAGTAGGCGACTAGGATCGCCGACGCCGCCCGCCTCACCGAGGCAAGGTTTTCACCCGGAGATCAACATACATGAGGGCTATGGAGTGCCATGACAACTCATTCAGGAAGGAAAATGGTGCCCGAAGGCGTCATCGTTGTCGAAACCGGTAAGAACACCGGAAAGGCTTTTGCCAGCACTTCCACAGCACCCCACGTACTACCCACACACAAAAAAGACCGCCTCCAACACACCGGGGTCCTGCACGCCTCAAGGCCATGGCATAGCCACCCATGAACTCCACAATGAGCCGCTTCCTGCAATGCTCGCCTCCGAAGAAACCACTACTTGGCGCCTACGCGCCACCACTGAGCAGATCTAAGAGCACGAACCACGGAACAATCCTATATCAATCACAATGCGACAACGTCGCGCCATGGCCTCCTGCTTGAGCTAACGCCGCACCATGGCTCGAGGACTAAACGTTGCAGCGCCTGACTCCCAGCACCAATGCCAGCTTCGCCTACTCCGGCCGCCGCGGGATGCCTCAGGAACCCAACAGTCGAACCGCCTGCCGCACGACAGGACAAGCACTGAAACGTCACAGCAGAGGAAGCCGCCGCCGACAAGGCGACCCACCGGCGACGCCGTAGCCAATCGAAGACACGCCCGCTGCCGCTCAGCCTTCCCCACAGAAGACGCTGCACTGGCACCAACGGAGCCGCCTGAAGCCACCGCCGACCACCCGGCTGCACCCGCCGGCAACGGGCACCGAGCCCGCGCCTTGCCGCCGTGGCGACCCGAAGCCACCCGGCCAACCCAACCCACCTGCGCCGCCGCGCCCGATGCCGCCCACCGGCCGCCTCCGCTCGGCCTATCCCTCCAAGGGCGCCAACACGCACGAACCACCAAGACACCGCATACGCGCCCGAGGCCACCTCCGCACGCTGCGCCCTAGGAGCTCGCCTCCAGCATCCACAGCGAAGACACGCCCCAGGCCGCCCGCCGCCTCTCCACCTCGTAGAACTGGGCCGAGAGACGCCAGATCCGGCCACCAGGCCGCCGGATCCGCCGCCTGCGAGGTGAGCCGCTGCCAGGGAGCACTCCGGCGATGGCGAGGAGGCGGGATCCGGGAAAGCGGGGGCGCTGCCCTCTGCCGACTGAGGGGAGTGGCCCGAGAGGGGAAAAAAGTCCCGCCGCCGCCGCCCTCCTTGCGGCCACCGGTGACCGGTGGCGCGCTCCGGCGACGGCGAGAAGGCGAGATTCCGGACGGGGGTGGGAACTTTCGATTTAAATAAATCAAAAACAAAAAAGTAAAAAGTTGGTGTCCTTTGGAGCGGATGTGTATCATGTGTTCATGGCCTCACCTCACGCGATTGGTGTTTTCTTGGAAATTGTGAAACCTGACCGAAGGGCGATCACATCGTCGTGGGGACCCAGGTCGTGATTGAGGACTGCGCGTCTGCACAGTACAGTGCAAATGTTGCCAAAGTAACTACTACTCTAATGATTGACGTTCTAGGATATGTACCACTACAAAGAAAATAAGTTTTTCTGGTGTAAATTTTCCTCTCAAAAAAACCTATTTTTCGTTGCAAAGTAGTATTAGTGGCTATATTTCAGTCGTCACTAATACTTAAGTTACAATTAACATGGTGATGAATTATCTTTCCCTATAAATAACCATGCTCATTGATGGCGAAAATAGAATCACTACTAATACGTACACTTGAGACGATATGCATGTCACAAATTGGTCTAAAGTACATAAAAATTAGTGGCCAATCAAATCGTCATAAGTAGGTTTTGTAAAAGGCACGACTTTATCCTCACAAATGCATATATCCGTTTGGCACAGCTCAGCTTCACTAGTGAAGCTGTTTTTTTATTTCAGCTTCACAAGCAGCTTCACTGATGAAGCTAAATCTGTTTTGGAAAACTGTTTGGCAAAACAGGTTCACCAATAGCTTCATGCATGGCTGAGAGAGGCCAATTGTCCAAGATGCCCCTGTCTACCTGACTTGTTCTAACATTTGGAGTTGTATGTTTGTATATGGTAATATGAATTAAAAAATAATATATTTGAATGAGTATGAATTAAAAAATTAAAATAATAAATAAAAAAATTAAAATCATTAGGAAGCAATATTAGTGTCTTGTTTATGTTTCGTAGTCAAATCATTAGGAGCAGTGAAATTTTGGTGAACGGGAGAGGTGAACGGGATGGACTAGTGGCAAATGCGTGTAATTTTGGTGAACCAGAGGGGCAGTGGGTTCTTAGGACTGCGGGCCTGAGGGAGAGAGCTGTGAAAAGCTACTTTTTTCAGCTTCACCTCTCCCCATTCCTTTGTGAGAGCAGAAAAAAATGAGCTTCACCCATGAAGCTGTTTGCAAAAAGGGTATTTGACAAAAAAAAACAGCTCACAACAGCTCATGAAGCTGTTGGTGAAGCTGTGAACAGGGCCTAATTTGTGACAACATCAATTGATCATGGATATCTGGATACACGGTTACACAATGCCTATTTCGTGCGGAAATGTTTTTTTTTCAGATTTGCAGTTGCTGTTTTCACCAATACAATATCTGATATAGTAAATGGCAGTCTAGAATAGCTTGCGCTTAATAGTTTCTCTTCAGAACATAATGTAGTGTACACTGTACGTAGATTTGTCATTACAAACTAACGACCGGACAAGTTTTCATCACTAAATTTCACCACTAAAAGGGAAAACCCTTGTAGTGTGCAATCAAACATTGGCTATCGATATTTCGATATGACATGTGAAAATGGTACGTATAAATTTATCTTAAAAAGTGTTTTTTCAGTATTATAATTTTATTAGGTTCTATAAACACATTATAATATAAATTAGTGATAAAAGTTAGATTCGTAGACCATGTACAACGTCCAAAATATTACCCTTTTATGACTGGACCCAATACTATCGCGCCGTATTTCTATGTTTCCAACAATACACAACACCTCCAATCTTTCCCTCAAACCTCCAAACTTTCGAAGGCGTCACGTACTACATATCATGCGTGCGGTGTGCCCATTGGGCCTTTATCAAGCAGTTTGAGATCCGCAAGGTTCTTCTCGGGCAGGTGTAAGACGTGTTGTCATGGGAACTCACCAAAGCGTATCCATGGCGGCTCTTGACATTGGCCTCCTAATCAGTTTGTTCTTCTCGAGTAATTTCCTCTAGGATATATAGAGTGGGGTTTTTCAGCTACACTTGATAAGTTATGGCTATACCTAATGGTTTTATGGCTGAAAAGAAGGAGGCCATAGTTTAATCAAGTTCATGCCTATATAGCTTGGGCCTAAAGTTGCTTTCTTGGGGCTTTTTTTTTCACATTTCTTTCTTCTTTTTTCTTTGTAGGACAACATGCAACATGGATGGAAATCATACTCCTCACTTGAAGGACCACAATGCTTTTGCTACGTATCACTGTTCCATTTGTGACTGGGAATGCCACTTTCAGAAAGACAGAAAAAAGAAAGTATATATGCCGAACATAATTCAGCAGTTCAGCCAAAAAAAATTGAGAGAGAGTGCGAGAGATGTTGGCTGTATAAATTTGTGAATTAGTAACTAGCTGCGCAGCGCTGCTGTTAGTGTGTTATTTCAGCGCCTGCGTTGAAACACCTATATACAAAGGTGAAGCTAGTAGTTTTAGTTAGCTGCTAAGCTAAGCCAATGTAGCACCCTGAAAAATAGCAATGGACTGCAGCATTCAAAAACCATCTCTATCTCTATCTCTCCTCAACAGGTATTTCAATCTGTTGTCTCTCTCTCCCATCAGAATGAATCAATCTAATCTTCCTCTCTCTCTCTCTCCTTCCAATCTCTCTCTCTCTCTCCTGCGTGGCGGCGGGCTAGGTGACCGCTGATGATGAGGCGCCGGCGTCGGTGGTGCCATGGCTGGCCGAGGATGGTGCTGACGCAAGGCGGGTGGCGACGCCAGCGCAAGGCATGTGGGCGGCGGCGCTCACAGGTGTAGGCGGCGCATGGCGACTGCTGCTCAGTGTAGGTTGGCAACAGTAGCAGCCAGCGGCGCAGGCACACGATGGAGGCAGCCACAGGAGGCAGCGCGGCTGCTCAGCCATGTGCCGTGGCAATGCGGGTAGCCGTGGCCGGTGACGGTGGTTGGGTGGCCCATTCACGGTCACGTGATGCGAACATGATTCGCATGTGATTTTTGCCGATTCGCGTAGAGGGACATTATTCTCTTGACTGAAGGTCGTTCGTCTAGCCGAACGGCGATTCGCACGGTAAAATCCCAGTGAACGTGTTTTCTTTCGACTGAACGATCTCTCGCTGTCTTTTTCACAATTTTATCATAACTCTTGTTTGATTCACCCATATTCCACCGTGTAGGTTCCCACACAGCTGTTGAGGGAGTGCCCACGCAGTTGCGCATTCCAGATCCTTTGTGCAGCATATCCGCCGAGCGTGCTCAAGGCAAGTACCTCGCGGTCGTAACCTTTCCGTGTTACATACCACATGTTTCTAGATTACTTGTCATCTTGCTACTGATTAAAGTTATCATATCGCTAAAGTTACCTAGCTAATATCATATCGCTAAAGTTACCTGGCTAATATCATATCGCTAAAGTTACCTGGCTAATATCATATTACTAAGGTTACCTGACTAATATCATATCACTAAAGTTACCTGGCTAATATCATATCACTAAAGCTTATCTAAACAATATTATATCACTAATGCTTGTCTGGTTATTATCATATCGCTCATGCTTGCTTGGTTATAGACTTTTAATATTGTATTCATACCATTATGTTATAGGTTATCTTATTTCACATGCTTTTAGGTTTATTATAATGCTCAATTAATAATATTTCTAGAATTCATACTTTTTATTTAGTGTTTTAGAATTCATGCTTTAATCGTTAATGGGGGTAGCATATAAACATATTTTAACTTAGGTTTAAATTATTAGCACTCTTGTGATATTAGGACCGCTATGCTTTAGTTTTATAATATCATGATCCATTAATTATATGATGTTGCATATGAGCCATGAAGGATGTATATATTAAACATGTTAATCTGACTAATAATCACTTATCATATAATAAAACTTGAATGGTCGACAACCTTGGGTGAGCTATATTATAACATCTCATTAGAATAATTCCTATATCACTATCACCATATTATCATTCCACATCGCCCTCTTATCGGGAATTATGTTTCTTCATTTTTAACCTTAGCAAATCCTTTCACTTCTCATAACATTATCTTAGTTTTCTCTCAGTTCCTAGAAATTCACACCATATAACCTATTAACAATATCACAGTTTTCTGACCTGGGGTTATCCACATATAGGGAAGATTTCCACCCACCTGGTAACGTACGAGGACCGTACACTTTCGTTACTCAGGAAATTACACCCTGTCTGCAGTTATACAGCCGAGGACAGTGTTGTGCCTAACTACTCTCATATAATCGGGTATGTGGGAAGTTATCGTCAGTGCCATTGCCATAACTTGCTATATAATAGCTTTATCTTAGTTTACCCCTCGATTCCTTAATTACATTCCGGATAACTCACTAATAAAGAAAATAACAGTTACCTAGCACGGGGTTACCTACATATAGGGGAAATCTCCACCCACCTAGTAACGTACGGGAGGCAATATACTCTCATTACTTAGGATATTACATCCCGTCTGCAGTTATACAGTCGAGGACAAGGATGTGCCTTACTACTCTCGTATAACCAGGTATGTGGGAGGTAATCGTCGGTGCCTTTGTCATAACTTGCTATAGAACAACTAACCTTATTTCCATGGATCCTATTACCTCTATCTCCGATCGGTATCAGTGGTTTCAATAAACCTAGTTTTATTGCAATTAACATGTATCAATTACTTGCTTGCTTTACTTATCCTTTACTCATCGTGTTGCGACCGTTGTTAAATACTTGCTGAGATTTCCAAATCTCACGCTTGCTCTTTCCATTCTCAGGTAAAAGGCTAGTGGAGTGATAGTATCATGATGAGTGGGAGCACTCGAGTTTTCAGCACCGTGGCTTATCACTATTTGTTACTTCTTTTGTTCTTCATTTGGTTAGAAGTGGACCGATCCTATGTTTCAAACATTTATTTCTGCTTCCATTGATTCTCTATTACAATGCTTTTAAAAGTTTTAATTTCCTTGCAATTTCTATTACCGTCTTTATTATTTATTCTTACTTTAGCGATGACGTTCTATAGTAGTTTCCCATATTGATATATGAGGTGCTATAGCCAATTCGCTTAACCGAGTGGAATCTGACGCGCTGGTTTCTTTAGTGATTTGCCGGTAGAAAAGGTTTGGTTAATTAGGCTGCTTGTTGGGGATTAACAGCCGCAACTTTAGACCTTAACCACCTCGCAAATTATATATATGTCTGCGGAAATGACATGCCCATGGCCTTGTAAAACAAGTGCATGCATGAACACAAATCTTCTGCTGCGAAAGCAACTGATGCCAATTCTTTGTCGACTGATCGATGATTAGATGGAACGGAAGCACACCACGTAGCCCTAGTGACCTAATCACGCTGTAGCTACATCATTAATTGTACTCTAACAAGTGAACTCTTAACTAATTAACAGCGTAATTTTGTCTTACTCAAGACTTGCCGCAGTTAATTAAGACCTCTTGACTGCCTGACACTGTTATCTTCTCAGCATTCGTACTGAACTCTCTCTCTCTAGATATATAAAACTGGGACATATAGTGTCAGGATATCATAAACTAAAATAAATATTTTCTTTATGTATCTGTGCAAAAATTTTAAATTTTTTTAGATATCGTTTACTAACTAGTTCAAACTAAAATTCAAATTATAGTTGTCTTTTTTATGATAGTTTAATTGTATGTATGTGTTGATTTTATATAAAAATCAATCAACAAAACATGTGAGCTAAATTCGTTCAAAATCTTTAAACTCTAGTATATTTTTCAAATTTATGTGTTTTATTTGAATTGTTATAGATGGGTATATACACTAAAACTAAATTTTTTGAAAAATATACCTAAATTTGAGTTAAATTTATGTATTTAAAATCATGATGTGCCGACTATTTCAAGTTCAGAATAACCTCAATAACCGGAAGAGAAAAGCTCTTTCTGTGTTCGGCTGCTGAACATAAAGAACACTTTCCTCCTTCATGAAAAGAAGTTAAGAAGAACATAAAAAATCCATGCCTACTTGACTAATTGTATATCAGCATTATCACATCCCACTACTTCTGCAAAACCCTACTCTCTCACTCCTTCATTCCATTCTTCTACCCCTTGCACATACACAACAAACAGACCAAATAACAAGGCAAGACCGCAAGGTTATCACAGCCAAATTAAATGGAGCTAAACACAAGAAGCATGCAATCTAGCAACAGTAAGAGCAAGGCCAAAGCCATGACCAAGATCGTAGAAGAGGAGGAGGAAGCTGAAAACCTCAGCTCAAGCTGTGGCTGCTTCTTCTGCGCCATCAAGCAGCCCGACGCCCGCCTCCGCCGCGCTAGCCTTTCCACCTTCTTCCGGGAGTTGCCTTACTGTGAAGACGACGCCGGCGGCAACAATGGCCAGTCCTGCGCCGTGGCGGTCGGAGCCGTGTGGCGCGCAGCCATGGCGGCGCCCGACGACTCGGAGCTGCCGTCGCTTGGCGCGATCCGGTGCATGTCCCTCCTCCTCGCCCGCGCGCTCGCCGACGCGGCGTGGTGCCGCCGTGGCCAGAGCGTGTGCGTGTCGTACTACGCTGCCCACGTCATCGGCTCGTACACCATCCGCTCCTCCGCGCACGCCGAGCTGGCTGTCGCAGCAGGCGCCGTGCGGCCCCTGCTGGCCCTCCTCGGCGGCGCCATGACGTGGGTCGAGCAGCGCGCGGCCGCGCGTGCTTTGGGCCACCTCGCCAGCTACGACGCCACGTTCTCGGCCGTTGCACGGTACGCCGCCGACGCCGTGCCGCTCGCCGTGCGCGCCGCGTCCACCTGCATCGGCGACGTCTACGAAAACTACGTCGCGCTGGCACCGAGAAAGCGGCCTAAGTACCAGCGCGAACTTTTGGCGTGCGGGCTCGGCGGTGGCGTCGACGCCGAGGACAGGAAGGCGGAGGAGTGGGCGAGCCAGCTCCAGTGCTGGTCACTCTACTTCCTGAGCTGCCTTGCCTCCAGAGACCTGTCATCTCATGCCACGATATGCCAAGACCCCGGCTTCTTGCGCGAGCTCTGCCGGATGTGGGGCGGACTGGCCAACGGCGACTCGCCCGCCGGCGTTGGGCTGCTTCGCGTTCTCTGCAGGAGTGCAATCGGCCGCGGCGCCATCGCGGCGTGCCGCGATGCGCTCTCCGGCCTCTGCGACATCGCTCGGTCATCCGACGACTGGCAGTACATGGCCATCGACTGCTTACTGTTCCTCCTCGACGACCATAACACTTGGCATGCAGTCGCTGACGCCACGGCGCCATACCTCGTTGACTTGGCCGAGATCCGGCACCTCGGTCCAAGACGACGACTCGGCGATGCCATTACAAGTGCACTGCTGCTTGATGGCGACCATGTCCGTGTTCGTGATCTAGGCGTGGAAGCAAAGGAAGGAATTGCCACCATGAGGGAGCTGAAGGTAGAGAGGAAGGGCAGAGAAGAAGCAATGCCTAGGGATGAGCTGCTCAACAGAAAGCTTTTGGCCAAGGAGAAGAAGAGGCAAGGCAATGATAGGTTCTGGCACGGTGAGGTGGAGAAGGCCATCGAGCTGTACACCGAGGCACTGGAGCTGTGCCCCCTGAGCAGGAGGAGGGAGCGGCTGGTGCTGCACAGCAACCGCGCGCAGTGCCGGCTCGCGCGGTGTGAGGCCGACGCGGCGCTGAGCGACGCGACGCGCGCGCTCTCGCTCGCGCGGCCGGCGAACGCGCACGCCAGGAGCCTGTGGCGCCGGGCGCAGGCGTACAACATGAAGGGCATGGCCAGGGAAAGCCTCCTGGACTGCCTGGCCTTCGCCGGCGCGTGGCTCAACCGAAAGCACGGGAGAGCGGCGCGCTGCGGCGCGAACCCGAAGCTGCCGTACTGCGTCGCTCGGATGATCAGTAAGCAGATGAGCGTGACAGGGCTCTTCGCCGGCGTGGCGACAAACGGTGACAAGGTAGGTAGGGTTAATTGCATGCCACGATACAGCAACGACGAGGAGGAGGAGGAGGACGATGACGATCGTGATCATGATGGAAGCGAGGAGGAGGAATTTGCTGAGAATGAACTGAAGCTTTGTACATCAGGTTAAATAAGTCACGGTCTTAAATTATGCATGCAACACCATGTGTTGTCCTTAATCTTGAGAGACTGATTAGTACCAATGATCGAAGTGGTTAATCTTGTTAAAGCAGGTAGGAGTTTGCCAATCATCACGGAAGAGACTTGGAGGAGATTAGCCCGGAGGAAACAGATGTGAAGTGTAAACCGCCTGTTATCTCATGAGCCTCGATTCGTTGTAAGCTAGCTTACTGACATATATATGTAGGGAAATCAGGGCTGAACTTGCGGTTGTCAGTTAGCTAGAGTTGAAGTGATTGATGCCTTGATGAGATGGCTAAATTTTGTTGTGGAGGTTCACCTATAAGCTTTGCATTTGTAGGTTTCATGTGATCAGCTACTGCTCTTTTTGTAGAACTTGCTTATCCAGTGTTAGTCGTGAGCATGCATGTATGTGATCGGAAGCTTTTGTTCACCAACAAATTGACCACATCCACATGCATTTATGATTACCTGGTAAATTTTCCATCTTTTCTACACCGTCCCATATATCTTCAGAATTCAACAGGGAAATGCACTGTGTATTTCTGTAAGTTTTATTTCTCACTAAAGTTTAGGAACTTTAATTGGAGTCTTTCTGCCAGATATACAATCTTGCAAAAAGTTTTCAATGCGAGTACACCTGTCATTTGAATTGACAAAAGCAGTTGCCCTAGCTAACTGGTCGATAGATAGTCACAACTCACAAGTATGGATTGATCGATGCACAATGTAGCATTGGAAACTTGGTTCTAGCACGAGTTTTTGACACTATGAGAAGTGAAATGTATTGGTGATGTATAGTGAGGTTGATTTGATTTTCCAGTATATCCCTCCTCAGTTTTGGCATTAAAACTCCTGCCAAAACTGAGTTAATTGAAAACAATGCATTACAGATTATTGCAAGACACTGCGGTCTCGATCCCATTCCCCACCCACGCAGGGGTGATAACACCCTAGTTCAAATATACTTGACTGGGAGCTATAGATTAGATTAACCAATCAATTCCAAAATGAATGAATTCTAATTTCTAAATACAACCCTAGTCAATTCAAGGTAGACACCAATCGTCATGTGAACGAATTCAATATGTTCAGCAGACATATACGCGTTGATCATCCTACTGTGTGTTCGCAACTGGGAAAATCTATTTACTTGGAGATTCTGGAAGAATTATTTAGCTTCCTATAAAATTCTTCTAAAATTCCTGCGTTCCAAACAAGCAATTGCAATTCCTTAACATCTTACCAGGATGTCCTTCTGTGCTAGTGTACGACTGGATCACTGAATTATCCAAGACATTTTCCTCCTCGCCTCCCAAGAACACAATTCTGGCGGTGAATTATTTGGAACTACAACACATCATTCGCTCATGGATATATATTTCAACACAATCGGAATGTTGTGTAAAGAAAAGTATTCAGAGTGTGTCGCCGAACTTTTGAAGGGCAAATTAACGGTTTACCTAACTGGGGACTTTTTCTTCCTTGGCTAGGAGATCATCGCTACTTGTATGTCCATGCAATGCCTAAAGCCTGAAATGTTTCACTCATGCTAGCTACTATGCAACTACGTGTGGTTAACAAAGAGAGCAACAGTGCCTTAACACATGCAAATTCCTAATAAGCATCCAATACGTATGCGTTGTAAAGTTGCAAACTTGTACATATATAATTCTGCTCACTAGGACCATCTCTAATAAGTTCCCTTAAGCTTACTCATGCCACTTTCCAAATCAATTTCCAATAGGAATTGAATACTAGTACATTAGTACAACGTTTTTTTTTCTGCGATGAAGTACATAACAACGATTAAAGCATGCGAAGGTGATTAACGGGCGAGAATAGAATAGCAAGATCAGATCATGACCAGAAGAAAGACGTTAGCCAGTGCTACGACGACGAACAGAAGCCGACAGGGACGCATGATTAGGAGCCAAGTGCCGAGCATGTCCTGAGCCAATAATCGACTGAAGAATGTGGCATCGTACAGGCAATTTGCACGTATCTCCATATCCTATGCGACAGCGAGCGGCATCGGTTTGATTCGATAGGTGGTTAGATAGTACTAAAAGAGGTCATGCGTGCAGTATTAAACTGGCATCCGATGTGCTTTAGGCGCGCACATGATGAGCAAACGCTAGTGGCCGCTTTCCGGATATAGAAGGGGGAGAGAAGGACTCTGGGGAGGGGCGACCTGCGACTCCATCGGACCAGCGATGGCGAGTCGGCATTACCTTACACCTGGTGATCAGGTCTAGAACTTTTCAGTGCAGATTTATTCTCTCTCTCTCATTTACACCTGTTATGATTTTTGTGCTGTGTTCATGCCGAGAAATGTGCAGCCTAACTCCCGGGAATAAACAACCTGGGAACAATATTTCGACGAGTGATCGATAGAGCTGTGGATGTATGATTCTACCTATCAGAACTTAAATTCTAGCGGTTATATTTACGTACATACAAATATATCTCCGTAGAAACTTTGTGAAATCACGGATATATTTTCAGTTTCTATCATTTTAAACGTGTACTAAAGAGACGTATTCGTGTATGTGTGCATGTGCGTCTTCCTTGTAATCGTAAGAGACACAAAAAAAAAACAATTCTACCTTGCATTGATCATCTATCCCAGTAAAAGGCCGAGAATTCTGGATGTTTGGCTGTAACTAGTAATGGCTCTTGATGTTCTCTTCTTTGATTAATACATGTGAGACTAAAATTTGGATGTTCCAGTCATACTCTTTTTTGCGTTGATCATTGATCCTGCTGCATTCTTACACTTCTCTTTTTCTCCTCTTTATCCCCCTTTCCAATTTTCTTTTGTAAAGTCCTATTGGCACCTTTGCCGCTTTTCATCAATGTAGCTTATTGGTTGCGGCCTAATGGTAGTACCTGGCTTGCATACAGATCTTGATCTTTAGCGAAAAAGATAATACGCCTTTTCTTAGAAAAAAGAACTAAAGGGAGGGGGGAAAAAATGAGTGATCTGTGGCCACAAAGCATATTGGACAAAGGTTCTATATACGGAGCAAACCCGTCGCATGGCTCTGCCCTTTTCTGGATCCAGTAATATAAACGCCGGTACCTGGCACAATGATAGTTGCAGTAGCCATAGGGATAACACAATCTTACATCTGTAAAGTCACATGCATCAACCACGACATAAGCCACGTGCGCAAAAGATCACGGGCCTTCGCTACTGTAGCATCGATTGCGGCAGTCAGTGGAGGCGCTAATGATTCCGACGAGTTTAGAGCTAAGAAGATCAAGATCTATCTTACAAGTGACAACAGCGTAAAATGCATCAAAACGAGAAAACCTAACCATATTTAGTATCTCCCTTTGGGGCTAGTCTTACCATACTCATAGAGGCGATTTGACCGACCTCACTGGTCTGGCCACTTGAAAAATAACGATCTGACTGCCCAACTTCAATGAGAACATCTTTGACCATGTATGGTCGAAGGTCTTGAGCAAGAGTTATTGCTCTTGTCCCTCTTGCCCCTCTACTAGTTGAAACCACTTTTGACCACCTAGAGGGTAGTCTTCTTTTTTATCACAGGTTCTGCTGTTGCAGCAGTCTCCTTCACAAAAGATACAAAACTCTTCTAGTTTTCCTTTTCGAGTCGCTTGATAAAGCCTTGAGAAGCGCCAATTGAGAATATTTCAGTATCGTAGTAAAATGGTACTATTGTGGCTACTGACCAAACAATAAAGAGGGAGACTAATAGAAGAGAAAGAGAGCTAACAGAGAGATGGTCTGTGAGAAAATGAGCAGACTTGCCTCTCTCATACCCCTTTTGGGGGTTTATATATATGAATGGGGTAAGATTGAACCCCTTGATAATTACAAAAGGTGAGGGTATATTGATATATTTCTCTATACTATTAGGCCTATTATATATTGTGCTAGTTGCAAGGCCCAGTCACGGGGGGTTGGGTCACCCCAACCGAAGATGGTTGTCCTTCCTCCGCTCCGGAGATGGTGGATACCAAACCACTCACAAGTTGGCGCTGGGCTTCTTCACAACCTTCATGAAGAAGTCACCGCGCAAACTCCTGCCAAGCCGTGTAGGTGCTGGCAAGTACTAAGAGTAATAAATCACATCTTTGCTTGACAGTGATCAAGTGTCAAAAGGATCAATCTAAGATGTATGCTCCTGATTTTGGCTCAACAATTTCAAATGAATGCACAATGTAAAAATGAGGTGCAGAGTAAATGCTCAATGCTCAAGTGTATTTAATGGAGTCTCTTACTTCTATTCTTGAGCAGGTGGGGAAGTATTTATACCCCCACTAACCAAAACTAGCTGTTACAGGGCAATCCCTGAAAAAATTAGGGCGAGCGGAAGTAACACCATTGATCGGCCAGTACTACTGCCCCTGTTCTGACATAACAGTAACGGTTATTTCAGAGTTTCTGAACTAGCCGTTGAAAGTTGGTGCGGTACTATCGCCATTTTAATCACGGTAGTTCCGATATTCAGAAGTTCCAAAATTTTGGGCCAATACTTTCGTTTGCTTTGAGGCCAAAAGTTGGCACTCTCTGGAAAAACATACCACCTGGATTTTCGGAGCTTTCGTGATCCGAAAGTATCGTCCAAGGGTTGTGGTACTACTGCTCTACGGTAGTTCCGCCGTTGAAACTCCGGTACTTCCATTTTCTAGAGAGACAAAGTGATTCCAAGGGTGCTCTCTGAAAAAACGTACCACTCGTTTTGTTGGAACTCTCGAAAAGAGGAAGTACCACCATTTACATTTTGGTACTTTCGATTATCCAAACAAAGCACAGATTGGCTATCAATTTTAGTTTTAAGTGAATGTATGATCCTAAATTGATCCAAATGGCACAAGAATATTGTCGTAGGGGTGGCCCCCACCTAAACCCAGCAGGCCTGGTAGGAGATTATAAGGCCCAGAATAGGCCATGTGTAATGACATAACTGCCCCCAGAGGGGATAACCAGATGTAAGGGTATATCTGTAAAAGCACTCCTCATGTGTGTATATATATGGGTAAGCCATGGGGAGGACCCCAGGCAATCACACTTATCTTCATCACTCTCCACTACCATCTCTCTCTCTGCTTGGTCTGTAGCCACAACAGTTGGCGCCGTCCGTGGGGACGACGAAGACAAGCCTGAAGACCGAAGGAAAAAAGATGGCACCGAAGAGAGCTTCACCAGCGGCGGCGAGGGGAAAGAAGACGGATGGGTCGGAGCAGCGCGTGAGCACCAGGGCTTCGGCATCGGCCGCCGAAGGGGTTGGCGGCGGCGTACACGTCGTGGTCGCGGGCGTCGACGCCCGCGCGGCAGCAACCGACCCCGCCAGCACCGCTACGACGACACCTAACCCCGTCGCTGGCACTGCAACGACAGCCCCCGCCACCCTTGCCGGTAGCGCAGATCCGGCGGCCGGGGGTAGCCGCAACGAACCGTCCGGCGGATCTGGAGATCGTGAGGCGATGGTCACTGCACCAGCCCGTCCACTGGGCGTTCCGGCGGCCCCAACGACACCTGCGGTGGAAAGCGCCCTACTAGTAGCCCTCAACGCGTTCCAGCGGGAACTCGGGGACCTTCGCGGGGCCGTTCGAGATATACAAGAGGCTCGGAGCCAGCAGGTCACGCCGGTAGTCGCGCCCGAGCCCACGCCAGAGACGGTGGACAGCCGCGAAGCCCCTGCGTCTAGCCGTGTCCCGCTGAGACGCGTAGATCCGGAATCTCCGCTTTCGACGGGGCTGCAGCAGGCGGCGTGGCCCGAAGACTTCAAGTTCCCTCGCATCATCGACCCGTACAAAGGCGACACAGATCCTCGTGAGTTCGTGCGCGTATACGAAACCGCAATCGAGGCCGCGGGCGGAGACGACACCGCGAAGGCGAAGGGACTCCCCCTCGCACTGCACGGAGTGGCGCTCTCCTGGTTTTTTACCATAGAGCCGGGCTCCATCTACGCGTGGGAGCAGCTTCGCGACCGGCTTCGTAGCAACTTTCAAGGACATTATGTCGAGCGGATCAACGCGGACCAGCTCTTCGCTGTGAAGCAGGGACCCTCGGAGACGCTCCGGGGCTACTTCAAGCGCTTCGACAAGATTCGAGGCCAGGTAAACGATGTTAATGAAACCACAGTCGTTAATGCAGCCATACAGGGCCTTCGCCCGGGCCCGATGGCCGAATACAACGCGCGGAGGCCAATCACGACAGTTGCCAAGCTCTTCGACAAAATGGACGGGTATGCGCGGGCGGAGGAGGATGCGCGAAAACGCAGCATCACCGCCCCCGGCCTCGCCCGTGAGGAGCACCCCCCGCGTGAGGTCAGGGTGGGTGGTCCCTCCTCGAACCTGGGCCGTAGCCGAAAGCCCCGAGGAGGCCCTCCCCGAGGCAGGGAGGCCGAGGTACAGGAAGGCTCCTCACGGTGCAGCCCTAAACCTCGGCGCCGCCAGCGCCGGTCGCAGGCGGCCCACCATGTCCTCGCCACCGAGAGCGCCCGCCAAGGACCCGACCCCGCCTCACGGAGGGGAGACCGGGGATCGGAGAGCGGATTTGACTACAGCAGCCAACCCCACGCAGAGCAAGAGCTCCTGCACTATGGCAAGTGGTGCGAGGTACACGGCTACGGCGATCATTACACAAGGGCATGCATCGCGGTGATGGAGCTGCGGACGGCGACGGCCGGGTCTCGGGCTCCGCCTACCCGTCCCCCCGCCGAAGCCCACGTAGGGCACCCAAGGGATAGCCCCATACGGGCCACCGCAACGGAGGGCGCGCAGCATCGCACCATCAACGTCATCACCGGAGGCTCCTCTTCAAAAGCCCCCGGGGAGCAGCCGCAGCTGTGGATGCCACCCCGCAACATCACCTTCGACTTGAACGACGCCAGGGGCGTGGAGTACCCTCACCAAGACCCTCTAGTCATCCAGGCCCACATAGCACGCAGTGAAGTCAGGCGCGTCCTTGTCGACGGGGGAAGCTCCGCGAACATCTTATTCGCAGAAGCCCTCGACTGCATGGCAATCCCCCGAAGCCGGCTAGAGCAGCCAGGAGCTCCACTTCAAGGCTTCGGGGGTCAACCGCTGCAAGTCCTGGGGCACGTGTCCCTTCCTGTCACTTTTCGTCAAGAGGGCAACAAAGGTAACGTCCGGACCGAGCATGTCACCTTCGATGTCGTGGATATCCCGCACCCCTACAACGCCATACTGGGGCGACCCGCCATCAACTCTTTCGAGGCAATCCCGCACCACGCCTTTTTGTGTGTAAAGCTCCCGGGCCCGGAGGGTGTCATCACCATCTTCGGCGACCAGGACTTGGCCAGACGTGCCGAAGGCGGCAGCCGCGTCCCGCATCGCCCAGTGCACGCCCTCTCCGGCGCGCTCGGTGATGGGCGCTCCGCTCCCGGGTGGACGCCCAAGCCTCGGCCCGAAGGCAGCGTCAAGAAGGTGCCGCTCCAGGCGGAGGGGCAGTTTGTGTCCATCGGCGAGGGGCTCCCGCCCGGGGTCGAACGGGAGCTGCTCCGAGTGCTTCAGAACAACGTTGACATCTTCGCATGGTCCCCGGAGGACATCAAGGGCGTAGACCGAGCAGTAATCGAGCATCGTTTGGCGGTCCGCCCCGATGCCAAGCCGGTCAAGCAAAGGCTCTGGCGTATGTCGATGGATCGGCAACAGGCGGCCAAAGCAGAGGTGGCGAAGCTTCTTCGTGCCGGGGTCATCCGCGAGGTCCACCATCCAGAATGGCTCGCCAACCCGGTGCTAGTCAAAAAGGCCAGCGGGGCCTGGCGCATGTGCGTCGACTTCACGGCACTCAACAAGGCGTGCCCGAAGGACAACTACCCCTTGCCGCGCATCGATCAGCTGGTTGACGCCACCGCTGGGTGCGAACTCATGAGTTTCCTGGACGCCTATTCCGGCTACCACCAGGTATACATGGCCGAAGACGACGAGGAGAAGACCAGTTTCATCACACCACTTGGGACGTTCTACTTCGTCAGAATGCCCTTTGGCTTGAAGAATGCAGGCGCTACCTTCACCCGCCTCGTCGCTATTGCCCTGGCCGCCCAGCTTGGGAGGAACATCGAAGCCTATGTCGATGACGTGGTGGTCAAAACTCGGCAACTGGCCCTACACGGCCGGGACCTCCAGGAGACCTTCGACAACCTCCGGAAGGCGGGCATCAAGCTCAACCCCGACAAGTGTGTCTTCGGGGTACAGACGGGCAAACTCCTAGGTTTCCTCGTGTCCGGGCGGGGCATCCAGGCGAACCCCGACAAATTAGACGCCATCCTGGGTATGGAGCCGCCCAAGACAACGAGGGAGGTTCAGAGGCTCGCGGGCCGCATGGCAGCATTAAGCCGCTTCCTCTCCAGGGCGACGGAGCGGGGCCTGCCGTTCTTCAAGACACTCCGCGGGTGTGATGGATTTCGTTGGGACGGAGACTGTACGAAGGCCTTCGACGAGCTCAAGCAGCACCTGGCAAGCCTCCCAACTCTGGTCGCCCCAGCACCAGAGGCTCCCCTCCTGCTCTATCTGGCCGCGTCAGCCACCGCGGTCAGCGCCGTCCTCGTCTTAGAGGAGGGCGCCACGCAGCGGCCCGTCTACTTTGTCTCCGAAGCCCTTCAAGGCGCCAAGACAAGATACACGGAGCTTGAGAAGCTCGCCTACGCACTGGTCATGGCCTCCAGGAAGCTTCGGCATTATTTTCTGGCTCACCCGATCACAGTGCCTTCCTCATTCCCCCTGGCAGAGATGCTACATAACAAGGAGTCCACAGGGCGTATCGGTAAATGGGCCGCCGAGCTCGCTCCCTTCTCCTTGACGTATGCTTTGCGGACGGCAATCAAATCCCAAGTCCTGGCGGATTTTCTCGCCGAATGGACACCGCCCGCCCAACCCAGCCAGGCGCACGATGATCCTGTCTGGACGCTTACAATCGACGGAGCTTACAGCGTCACCGGCGCGGGCGTAGGGGCGGTGATCATCACGCCCGAGAGACAGCGTTTGCTGTACTCGGCGCGCCTTGTCTTCCCCGCCACCAACAACACGGCTGAATACGAGGCACTGCTCTTTGGCCTGGCAAAGCTCAAGGCAGTCGGCGCGAGACGGGTGTTGGTCCGCACCGACTCGCGCTTGGTGGCCGACCATGTGGACAAGTCATATCAAGCTAAGGACCCTGAGTTGGCCAAATACCTCGCGGCGGTGAGGGCGAGGGAAAGACACTTTTTGGGTGTCACCGTCAAGGCCATCCCCCAGGCGGAGAATGAGCAAGCCGACGCCCTCGCTAAGGCGGCCAGCCAGCAACTGCCCCCCCCCCCCGAGGGGGCATTCTACGAGGTGTTAGCAAAGGCGGCCATCGCGCAGGACAACCGGGACGCGGCACTTGTCCATCGCATTGATCGGCCAGGAGATTGGCGAGAGCCCATTTTCAATTTCTTACAAGGTCTCGCCGAGCCGGAGGACCCTGCTGAACTGCGACGCTTGCAGCACCGCGCACGGTCCTTCCAGGTGTTCGAAGGGACACTCTACAAGAAAGGGGTTTGCGCGCCGCTCCTCCGCTGCCTCTCGGCTGCGGAGGGAAAGGAACTCTTAGCGGAAATCCACGCGGGCGTGTGCGGATCCCACCTGGCGCCGAGGTCATTAGTCGGCAAGGCGATCAGACAAGGCTTCTACTGGCCGACTGCCATCACCGACGCCCAGGACCTCGTCCGTCGGTGCCAAGGGTGCCAGTGGATGGCGCGCATCATCTGCAGGCCCCCGACAAGCCTCAACCCAATTCCCCCGGTGTGGCCACTGGCGCGCTGGGGTCTCGATATAGTAGGACCACTTGCCCGAGCTCCAGGGGACCTCCGGTTCGTGGTAGTCGCGCTGGAGTATTTCTCCAGATGGCCGGAAGCGATCGCTCTGGCCAAAGTAACTTCTGCGGCCATACAGCGCTTCCTATGGCAAAACATCATATGTCGCTTCGGTGTGCCTCGAGAGCTCACGGTCGACAATGGCCTGCAGTTCGACGCCACCCTCTTCAAAGATTATTGTGGCAGCATGGGCATCACCCTCCGTTTCGCCTCGGTGGGCCATCCCCAGTCCAACGGGGCGGTCGAACGGGCGAATGGCGCCATTTCCGCCGCCATCAAGAAGCGCCTGGTTGGGTTGCCGAAGGGCAGGTGGCCAAGCGAGCTTTACAGCGTTCTATGGTCGCTTCGCACAACGGTAACACGCCCGACGGGATTCACGCCGTTTAAACTCCTCTTCGGTGACGAAGCGGTGACGCCCGAGGAAATCAAGGCCGGCTCGCGAAGGGTCCTCGTCCAAGCACCCGAAGGCGAGCGCCGGGTGTCCTTGGACCTCCTCAACGGGATACGGGCAGACGCAGCCCACCATGTCGAGAAGTACGCGCGGCAGACAATGCGTACTCGGGACCGTTCTATATGCCCGCGGGGGTTCAAGCCTGGGGATCTCGTCCTCAGAGTGGCGCTCCAGGCCGAAACCGTTGGCAAGCTGGAGTCCAAGTGGGAAGGCCCGTACATCGTAACAGAGGCATTGCCAAAGGGGGCGTACCGCCTCGCCACGCTCGAAGGACAAGCCTTCCGGCACACATGGAACGCGGACAGGCTGCGGCGGTACTACGCCTAGAAGCAGGACAGCAGGCGTAGAGCCACTAGCCCGTTGTTCGGCGATGCTCGCCCGCGCAAACGGGAGTTCAATAAAGGTTGCTGTTCCCAGAACATTCCCCGTCCGCGTTGAGCAGAACAAAGTCACGCACTCTACGGAGTATAAATAAGACGCAGCGGGGGGATGCCTCCGCGCGCACTCTAAGGAGTATAAAGAAGACGTAGCGTCGAGCCTAGCTCCGCACGCACCAGTCCACGGACTTTAAATAAGACGTAGCGTCGAGCCTAGCTCCGCGCGCGCGAGTCTCCGGACTATAAAGAAGACGTAGCGTCGAGCCTAGCTCCGCACGCACTAGTCCACGGACTTTAAATAAGACGTAGCGTCGAGCCTAGCTCCGCACGCGCGAGTCTCCGGACTATAAAGAAGACGTAGCGTCGAGCCTAGCTCCGCACGCACCAGTCCACGGACTTTAAATAAGACGTAGCGTCGAGGTTCGCCTCCGCACGCGCGAGTCTCCGGACTATAAAGAAGACGTAGCGTCGAGCCTAGCTCCGCACGCACCAGTCCACGGACTTTAAATAAGACGTAGCGTCGAGGTTCGCCTCCGCACGCGCGAGTCTCCGGACTATAAAGAAGACGTAGCGTCGAGCCTAACTCCGCACGCAATAGTCCACGGACTTTCAATAAGACATAGTGTCGAGGTTTGCCTCCGCACGCGCGAGTCTCCGGACTATAAAGAAGACGTAGCGTCGAGCCTAGCTCCGCACGCAATAGTCCACGGACTTTAAATAAGACGTAGCGTCGAGGTTCGCCTCCGCACGCGCGAGTCTCCGGACTATAAAGAAGACGTAGCGTCGAGCCTAGCTCCGCACGCAATAGTCCACGGACTTTAAATAAGACGTAGCGTCGAGGTTCGCCTCCGCACGCGCGAGTCTCCGGACTATAAAGAAGACGTAGCGTCGAGCCTATCTCCGCACGCAATAGTCCACGGACTTTAAATAAGACGTAGCGTCGAGGTTCGCCTCCGCACGCGCGAGTCTTCGGACTATAAAGAAGTCGTAGCGTCGAGGTTCGCCTCCGCACGCGCCACCCCACGGAGTATAAACGAGACGCGCAGACCTGCCCTCCGCGTTCGGCGGCAGGTAACACCAAGCATAAGGTGCTATTTGGTTCCATTATAAACGCAAAGGGGTTACATGGTTATAAGCGTAGGACCCAGTGCGTCATTCCCCTACCCTCCCGACCAACCGCTCAGCCTTGGCGCGGCGCGGACGAGCCCGCGCCGTCGTCACTACGGCGCTGGAGGACCCCTTCAAGCCACTGGAGGAGGTCCCCCTCCCCATGCAACGTCTGCTGCACGGCGGCCCTCGCTGCACCTTCCCCGAAGCGGCCCCAGATCCGTTGATGGAAGTTCTGCAGGCTAGATCCGATGGAACGGATGGCGTCCGACATAACCTCGGGGCGGTCGGGAGGATCCAGTTGAGGGTTCGCTAGCTCATGGGTATGCCTACACCCACGAGTGTGAAGCAGGGCGAGGGCGAAGCACGCACCAACATAGCCGCAGTGCTCGCCAAAGGTCCTGGCGCCACGAAGAGCAACGCCGGCCCCCTCCTCGATCAGCCCGAGCGACTCCGATAGGGCCTCCGGCCTGTGCGTAGTGTCCGGCACTCGGACGCACAGATCCCGGAGGGCCTGGTTCAGAGCCTCCATGGCCCGCCATGCCGACAGGGACGCATTTTCCAGGACACGGCGGTTCTCGGCAGCAGACTCCGCCAGCTGGGCCTTCTCCCCTTCTAGGACGGCGATCTGCTGCACGAAGGCGGCGCGCTCCCCAGCCGTGGCAATCTGAGCTTCTGTGGCCTCGAGTTGTGCGGCCGCCAGGGCGTCCCCCAGTGCGCGAAGTTCTTCATCCTTCGCGGCGAGAGCAGTGTTTGCTTCGCGGAGGCTGGCTTCCAGAGCCCTCCGCTCCCGGATGCGGGCCTCGTCGAAGGACCGGCCGAGGGCAAGCGTCTGGCAGAAACAACAAATCAGCAGGCGTCCAGAAATACCTTACAAACGGAAGCGCACGTATTTACCCTCATCTCGGAGGCCTGCAGCGCGAGCGCTAGGAGGTCCCCCGCGCATGACGACAGCGCCTCTCGGTTGAGGCCGTTATCGGCACGTTCTGCGGCTGCGGTGAGGTCGCAAAATACCTCCGGGCGAGGGAGGAAGTCCGAGCGAGCCCCGACCCCAAAGCGCCCAGATTTATCGCGGCCATGGCCACATCAGCAGCAGCGGACACCCGCGGGGCATCCTGCACAAGGCTCCCAACTTCGCGCATACCTCCGCTGCTCGATCCTTCGCCACGTACGGGAGACGTCGTCTCACCTGATGTCGGCAGAATGAGCGAGCAGATCGGAGAGAGTCTCGCGAAGTCAGGTGAAGAAAGGGACTCACACCTACCTCCTGCGCCCCTCGTCACGGTCGGAGGTGGCGCCGGTTCGACCACCCAAGGGGAGGCAGGCACCTCGACGCTCGGGGAGAACGTCTTCTCGACCGTGCCAGACGCCATAATCCCGCGGCAAGGCCCCGCAACAGCGTATCGACTCCCAGGTGGTGGCGGGGACTGCATCCGAGGGCATTTCGCCTGCGGTGGCACAGGCGAGTCTTCCACGGCAGGACCAGCTCCAGTCACTGTCGCCCCCACGACTTCCTCCGTAGGGGGCACGTCCTCGTCGGCCGCTGCGGTTGACAATGCACCTTCCACCATGGTTGGCTCGCCAGGAACGGCGCCACCCCCCGGGTTGATGAGTTCCAACTCAACGACGGCCGCGAGCCCAAGCACGGGCTCGTGGGCGCCGGCAGAAGGTGCCGGGGGATCCGCGGCGGTGCGCCCCTCCGAAGCAGTATGGCCAGGCCCACCGCCGGTCGCACGCCTTGTCTCAGCTGGGGTAGCCGCTGGAGGGGCTGCAGGGTCGCGTATGGCGGCCGGGGAACGGGCCCGGCGTCGCGAAGATAGCACCCCCGAGGGGCTACCACCACCCTGAGCGCCCGGAGTCCCGGCGGGAAGCTCTTCCGGCACCGCATGCTCGGGCACGGCAATGCCCACAGCCTCGCAGGTGCGGTTTACCCGCCCCTGATTAGCCGCCTTGACTGCGGCCTCGCGAGCCCGGTGCTCCTTAAGCGTGTACGGGCCGAGGAGCGCCGCAACCGCGCGCTCCGCATCTTCTAGCCGGCCCACTGCGCAGGAGATCGCGTCAGTCAGGCGGAAGCCAAACAGATACAATGGCGCGGGTAAAGCGTACTAGGTGACTTACAAGGGGCGGACGGCGGCAGCAGGCGAGACACGGATGGGTCGAACCCGTCCTCGCGGGGGCCATTCTGTCCAACATACTTTCCCCGGGAGGAGAGTGGCGCCGCCCCATACATCGTGAACTCCTCGGCTAGGTCGCGCACGCTCATTCCACAGGCGACACCGACAAGGCTCTGTAGCTTCTGCGTGTCGTCGATCTCCGCCTTCAGACTCGGCGTGCTGTTAAACGAGATCGGCCCACCTCGGCAGTGCATTTTGCTCTTGTCGGTCACGGTATAATAGAACCACCACCGCGTCCAGCCGGCCGCCCACTGCCCTGACAAGGCTGGCACAGGGAACAACGTCGCACAGGACGCCCGGAGCACGAAGTCCACACTGCCGAAGTTGGACACCGCCCCGTCAACCTTTCTGGGTCGACAGTGTGCGTCGTGCAGGGTGGCGAATAAGCTCGCGCTGGGACGCCACCCCTCTGTCCGCATCGCCCACGTGAAGACGGCCAGGCGGAGTATCGCGTGGGGCATCAACTGGGCTAGCTCCAACTGGTAGGCCCGCAGGACTTCGCCCACGAACAGCGTGCAGGGCATTCGAAGGCCGGCATCGAAGAACGCCACGAAAACAATAGCCTCCATGGCCCCGGGCTTCGGCTCCGTCTCGTCCCGACGGGGTAGGCGAGCCCCATTGCGATCCACGATTTTCCCCTCATCCACGAGTTGCTGCAGCGTCCCTTCAGTCATGCGGCTCTTCCCCAGCACACGGGAGCAGGAGCCTCCCGAGTGCTCCATGGCGTTCCACCACTTGTTGGCGCGCGAGCTCCCCCGCGGCACCAATTTGTACTCTTGAGAAGGATGGGTCGCCTCGCCCTGGCTAGGCAAGGAACCACTGCGGGGGTGGTAGGCGGCGTCGTCCTGGCTGGCCATCGCTCTTTGTGACAAGGGAGGAAGATGCAGGCAAAGGCGCAACTGGCGTGAAAATTAGCACGGGCGGAAGCGAAGCGGCAGATCAAAAAGCAAAGCAAGAAAGGGTGCCTCCACCCCAACACTAGCACCTTATAAAGGCCGCTCGCCTGCCTTGTGGCTCACCGCACGGACGGATCAAATTCCCAGCGATTTGGCTATCCAAGATTTGGAACGAAGAACCGCCGGAACCTAGAGGGCCGTGTCAGGTAGGTGGCCAAGCAGCGCACAACGCCCCTACATCCTCAACACGCGTCCAACTTCTCGGGGGACGAGGCGAACGGCCGCGGTCACACAACCGCTCACATCCCACGACGCACTAGTCGTGAGTCGCCACGTGCCCCACCTGCAGCATGGCAGACTGCACGACGTGACAGCCCGACTTCTGCCAGGTCAGGCATCGGCGTGATTCAAGCCGCCATTAAAAGCGCACTACCAGACTGCAGGGTCACAACAGCCACGGAGCGCGCGCGCCTACTTCGACTTAGGCGCCAGCTTCGCTGCCACCCGTTCGAAGGGTAGGGGACGGAGCGCGCGCGCCTACTTCAACTTGGGCGCCAGCTTCGCTGCCACCCGTTCGAAGGGTAGGGGACGGAGCGCGCGCGCCTACTTCGACTTAGGCGCCAGCTTCGCCGCCACCCGTTCGAAGGGTAGGGGACGGAGCGCGCGCGTCTACTTCGACTTGGGCGCCAGCTTCGTTGCCACCCGTTCGAAGGGTAGGGGACGGAGCGCGCGCGCCTACTTCAACTTAGGCGCCAGCTTCACTGCCACCCGTTCGAAGGGTAGGGGACGGAGCGCGCGCGCCTACTTCGACTTGGGCGCCAGCTTCGCTGCCACCCGTTCGAAGGGTAGGGGACGGAGCGCGCGCGCCTACTTCGACTTAGGCGCCAGCTTCGCTGCCACCCGTTCGAAGGGTAGGGACGGAGCGCACGCGTCTACTTCGACTTAGGCGCCAGCTTCGCTGCCACCCGTTCGAAGGGTAGGGGACGGAGCGCGCGCGTCTACTTCGACTTGGGCGCCAGCTTCGTTGCCACCCGTTCGAAGGGTAGGGGACGGAGCGCACGCGCCTGCTTCGACTTAGGCGCCAGCTTCGCTGCCACCCGTTCGAAGGGTAGGGACGGAGCGCGCGCGTCTACTTCGACTTAGGCGCCAACTTCGCTGCCACCCGTTCGAAGGGTAGGGACGGAGCGCGCGCGTCTACTTCGACTTGGGCGCCAGCTTCGTTGCCACCCGTTCTAAGGGTAGGGGACGGAGCGCGCGCGTCTACTTCGACTTGGGCGCCAGCTTCGTTGCCACCCGTTCGAAGGGTAGGGGACGGAGCGCGCGCGCCTGCTTCGACTTAGGCGTCAGCTTCGCTGCCACCCGTTCGAAGGGTAGGGACGGAGCGCGCACGTCTACTTCGACTTAGGCGCCAGCTTCGCTGCCACCCGTTCGAAGGGTAGGGACGGAGCGCGCGCGTCTACTTCGACTTGGGCGCCAGCTTCGCTGCCCACCCATTCGAAGAGTAGGGGACGGAGCGCGCGCGTTTATTTCGACTAGGCGCCAGCTTCGCCGCCACCCGTTCGAAGGGTAGGGGACGGAGCACGCGCGCCTACTCCGACTTAGGCGCCAGCTTCGCTGCCACCCGTTCGAGGGGTAGGGGACGGAGCGCGCGCGCGCCTGCTTCGAATCGGGCGTCCGCCTCCGCCAACACCATCCCAGACTTCGGGCTCCCCAACCACAAGCTTGGAGGCATTCACAGGCCGCAGGGGACGGAGGGGGCCAAAGGACTCGGCGACATGGCTTCGGCCCTGTAAAAGCCCTTCACCATGAGAGGCTCCTGTCGTAGGGGTGGCCCCCACCTAAACCCAGCAGGCCTGGTAGGAGATTATAAGGCCCAGAATAGGCCATGTGTAATGACATAACTGCCCCCAGAGGGGATAACCAGATGTAAGGGTATATCTGTAAAAGCACTCCTCATGTGTATATATATATGGGTAAGCCATGGGGAGGACCCCAGGCAATCACACTTATCTTCATCACTCTCCACTACCATCTCTCTCTCTCTCTGTTTGGTCTGTAGCCACAACAAATATGCTTTTAAGTTACTAGCCATAATCCCTCTTAATAATATAACATTTATCCTATAATCCGATCTTCCACCCTTTCTCCTAAGACCGGTAAAAGTAAAAGGGATTCTAGTCTACTTATACCTTTATCTTGAGCAACATTGATTGTCATGTTGATCCTTTATGTATCTCACTATTAATTTAGGGACTAAACCTTTTGATCACTCAGTAAACATGTTAATCCCATATTCACATAATGTCATTAATTACCAAAACTATTTTTAGAGGTCTAAATGCTTTCATCCACACGGAGCTCGGTGAAGACTGTGCAAGTCCTATGGAGGTCATGCGTAATCCGTCAGAGATGACATCCGAGCAGAGCTTGGTGAAGATCGTGTGAAGTCCTGTGGAGGTCGTGTGAAGTCTCTTCGCAGAGATCGTGGGAAGACATCGATGGAGACCGTGCGTAGTCCCTCGAAGACCGGGCGAAGTTCGTTGGAAACGACATCCACACGGAGTGTGAAGTCCCGCAAAGACCGAGCGAATTTTGTTGGAGATGACATCCACGCAGAGTGCGAGGTCCTGTGAAGACTAGGCAAAGTTCACACCGTGCGAATTCGGTGAAGAACTTGCGAAGCCTTGCGGAGGTCATGTGAAGTCTCTGCGTGGAGATCATGCGAAGACCTTGGTGGAGACTGTGCAAAGTCTTTGTGTGGAGATGACATCCACGCGGAGCCCGGTGGAGACCGCAAGAAATCTCTGCGCAAAGACGGCATCCATGTGGAGTTCAGCGGAGACCGTGCAAAATCTCCGCAGAGAAGTTGGAGGCAGGTGCTTCGTCCCCAAGTGTTGACCATAGAGTAGTCGTGTCTGTCAGCAAAGCCTTGACCATGGCGCGGTTGGAGCTATCGCTGAAGTCATGACCATGGTGCGGTCATGGGTGTCTACACAGTTGGTGGCGAGGCGAAGGCTTTAGACCATGCGCTCCATGCAGAATCCTCGTCAGAGAGGCTCGACTAGAGATGGCAATGGGTACCCGATACCCGAATACCCGACGGGTTTTACCCGATAAAGAGACGGGTATGGAAAATTTTATGTACCCATGGGTACGTTATTGGGCGAAATCCTCTACCCGCCGGGTAAGCGGGTGCGGGTGTGGGTATATACTACCCATACCCGCCTACCCGCGGGTAATGAATACCCGCATTAGACAACTAGACATCCCACTCAAATGTTAATTTTATTATCTACTTGTTGTTGATTGTTTATTTGTTTGTCATATGTTGATATGGTCATGTCAAGTATGTTTATGTGATGTACTAATTTTGATCATTAGACGCTATTGTGCTTGGCATGTATGATTAATGAATGTCTAAATTGATGATATTCTTATGTGTTGAACCGGGTATGCTTGCGGGTACGGGTTACCCGTCGGGTAGTAATACCCGCGCGGGTACGGGTATGGGTAAATTTTCCTACCCGCGTGCGGATACGGGTAACCCGACGGGTAAATTTATACCTAGCGGGTACGGGTATGGAATGGCAATACCCGATGGGTATTTACCCGTTGCCATCTCTAGGCTTGACATTCATTGGTGTTGCTTGGAAGCCGACACCCTGGTGTCAAGATGACAGCGCGGGCATCGCGATCGACGGTTGTACCGGTGTGAGCATCGCGGTCGACGATTGTATTGACACGGGTGTTGTGGTCGTTGCCATGGGGTACCACCGGCCGCCGTGTGCTGGACTCAACGGTCGCTGCCACCGTACCTCTCTTTCGCTTGGTTGCCATCACTTTCTAGCACCTTCTCACATAGCTTCTTACGTGTTCCCCACAGACGGCATCAACTGTTGTGGCTATTAACTAAACAGTACAGAGGGGAACTAGTAGAAGAGGAAGAGAGCTAACAGGGTGACGGTCTGTGAGAAAATGAGTGGACTTGCCTCTCATACCCCTCTTAGGGGTTTATATACATGAATAGGGTAGGATAAAAAATTCTCATCCTACCCCTTGATAATTACAAAATGTGAGGGTATATTGGTACATTTCTCTACTATTTGGCCTATTATATATTAGGCCAGTTGCAAGGCCCAGTCATGGGGGGTTGGGCCACCCCTACAACAGGTACCTTGATCTTAAGAGTCAGTTGCTCTAGTATGGATACCCCTATCTCATTTGCGGTACTCACGTCCGCAAAAAATTTCTTGATGGGGCTGGTCAGAGCAGTAGGAGGAACAGCAGTGCTGGTGCTCCCCTTTTTCTTGTGAATGGCTTTTCTCAGCCAACGCCTATTGACCAGAGGAGCCTTGGTTTTCTTCACCATATCTCCGATGACCATCGGTTTGACCCCTCGATCGTCCTGATGATTATTTATGCCTACACTCTTTGAGAAGGAAGAATACTATTTAGTCATTCTCTACGACTACCTAGTCCTAAAGACAATATCGGTTTTCCGATTACCTTCAGACATTCTTCTTTTTCTTCAGTGGATACATCCACCAGAATACGAGGAGCCTCCGCTTCGAGTGATGGAGCTTTCTCACAAACAAGCTTGACTTAGGAGTCAATTTTCCCAAATCAAGATATGTTCATACAGATGAAGTGGTCAGCACATAGTGATCAAAACCTAATTACGAGAGCAAGAATGATGATTATTTACCATCCTCGTAGTCTCTGGTCGTATCTTTGGCTCACAAGTCATCCACATAGGATGTGCTCATAGCTTCAAGAGGCTGATACGATGGGTGATGAAGTCTGCTTGTCTTCACAACTCAAGCAAAATTACCTTCTTGATCAAGCTCGCTTCTAGTTAAAGAGAATCGAAAAGGCTTTAATTTCAACCATCTTTTGTGTACGACATCTCTTTCTCAAGTAAGTTACTTTCACTTGAAGTTAGGGGTTAGATGACGAGAATATAATAATTCTCAATTTATTAATCATTATATTCTTTGAATATACCCCTTGTCAATAAGCGAAAGGTTTCACAGTGTGGTCGTAAGCTTTTCTATAACCACATATTCGTGAGTTCTTCCATGACTACTCCTCAGTCGTAAGCTTTTCTACGACCTTATGGTCGTAAGTTATTCTATGACTACCTCATTGTTGTAAGATTTTCTATGACCTTATAGTTGTAAGTTCTTCTACGACTACCTCATTATCATAAGCTTTTCTACGACCTCATTGTCGTAAGCTTTTCTACAACCTTATTGTCGTAAGCCCTACTACGACCACATGGTCGTAAGTTGTCCTACGACCACCTCGTGGTTGTTGAACTTCCTACGACTAATCTATCTCCAACTGGCTTGTTTATGATGACCTACTACATCGTGGGTTCGTTTGACAAGGCGGTTAGAACGTGCGTTTATTCTTAATAACCGCACATGATCTCTCTCTTACAACAACCACCGTACAATGAACGGTCCACCATGTCTTTCTAACTATAACTACCATCAAACGATTATCACTAGAAGCGTTGAGGCGCCTTTTGACATGAGACAACAGCGGCCGCTTCACCAACTATATAAAGGTTGGCGTCGGAGAGAAGGGAGATCATATTAGATTGGACACAGTCCAAGTTAGGCATAGTGCAAGGCAATTCGCATTACTTCCTCGATTGTAATCAATTCTCTGAGCAATAGCCACACAAGACGTAGGATTGTTATTCTCCCAGGAGAAGGCCCGAACCTGTATGAAAATTCTCGTGTCTCTACTCTTCATGATCATAGTCCGAGTCTTCAAGAGCTTCTCCCGAATCTAAACAAATCATACGTAAGATCAGTATTAAAATGCTGATAGTAATATACCTTAATTCCTTATTTGAGAAAGACCACTACTTCATCTGTGTGCAACAAACAATTACAGGTAAACTCATTTCCTCCATACATAACTCTATTGTAGTCTCACTTCGTTTGCAATGACCAAGGCTAACTTTTTGGAATCGCACAAGTCGTTCATCACTTACATTACCAAGGGACAGAGATATAAGGAATACAGCACCACACTGCAATACTGGACGAAATTTCTGGTACCCGCTACAATACAACAATACTATATCACACTTTATAATAATGCTTCTAGAAAGGAGTATACCTATGTATGTAATCCTATTTTTGCAATGCTACCAGCAGCTACAGGGCAATATATATGCATTCTATGTTTGCCACCATATGTAGGAAAGCATGGGCGCAAAAAAGAATAATACAGTGGTTTGTCAATCTGGTAATAATTATTTTGTGATTATCAATATATATATATATATATATATATATATATATATATATATATATATATATATATATATATATATATATATATGCTTACGACTTTACTCCTCCTAGCAACAGGGCATGAGAATCGACTCAAATATATTCGATCTTAACAAACTCTTCGCATTTCGAGGATTGCTCTCCACCTTCTTGATGGTGGAGGTCATTCACCCGAACAGAGAGTTTAACCCCGACAAGAATGAATATATTTTCAAACATTTGATTCAATTGTACTTCATCAAACAATTTATTCAATTGTAATTCATTCAATTGTACTTTATTCAATTGTAATTCATTCGGTTGTAATTCATTTGTGAGATCTGTGTAATGATTGTCGTATGCTATAAGATCTGTAATTATCTGTGATTTACTTACTTATTTTCAGAGGGCATGGCTAGTATTTCCTGAGGTTAGTCAAAAAATAGAAAATATTTTAGCTATTCAAAGAGCTATCATAGACAGTTTGTAACACGAAACCGTATGTAATATGTCAGATATCACATACTGTTATGTTCTGTGATATCTGACATATCACATATGGTTTTTTGTATTAGCCATGTGTGATATGTAAAAAATCATAGACAATTTTCGTATTAGTTGTTTGTGATATGTCATATATTTCAGACGGTTATGTTTAAGAATCGTCTGTGATATCTGACATATCAAAAACGATTATTTTGAAAAACCTTCTATATTGTGACTTATCACAGACGGTTTAAGAGTCATTTGTGATAACCACCTGTTATTACAGACACAATAAATCAAACGATTCAAAAACCGTATCTGATGAGGGTTATAAATCGTCTGTGATGACCTTCTCTGTAGTAGTGAAAATCAAACAAGGACACACGAGAGATATGAGTGATCTTCTATTATCACTTGGAGATGAAGGATTAAAATCAGTCCAATCTGAGGCAAAGCCCCAAGGGCCAGCACCAAGCTCTCCTTTCAAGCTCTCTCTCTCAAGTTGGCTTAAGTGCATCAGTTCTTACCTCTCGCTCTCTAGCTCCTCTTGTACAGTGGAGTCTCACAAGGAAAGCCTAATCCTAGCCACAAAGTAGATATTATCCATCACACACACATGGGAGAGCCCGTTAACCCATTACCCACATGGGTTTTTCACTTAACACACTTATGCACGTTTTTCAAAACATCGTCTTCAACTTTGGCTCCAATAGCCTAAATCTGTCATGCCTTGCCCACCATGGAGTATTCTTGACCTAATCCACCTAGGTTTCTGCCATGGTTTTGCAAACTGCTCATTTTTCAATTTGGAGCAAATGATCACAATACCCTTCAACCGGCGTTTTCCAATTCCTTTCCCTCGAAGCATTACCTATGTTTCGCCTTCTCCCATATAGCCCCAATGACTTTCCATTTCAACAATCTCACACCGCTTCTATGACTACTCTGAACCATGGTCTCTCAACCAAGTCTTGTTCCACCTCGCTGTTAACCATAATTGATTCCAGAACCATCTGCACAACAATAGACCAAGCAAACCATTTTTTTGGCATAAGTTCGTTTTAACTTGACCCACATTAGTCCATAAATACATCATACAATACATATGTCATGATTCCATAGCCATAGAATAATTCCTGACTCAATTATCAATTTTCAACTCGAGACAACACTCTCTCAAAATCCATAGAATAATTCCTGACTCAATTATCAATTTTCAACTCGAGACAACACTCTCTCAAAATCCACTGGTGGCTGGTCTAACGGCACTTACCAGTCAGACTATTGGCGATCTAATTTCAACACAACATCCCACTCTGGAATTTTCTTTAAACTTTATCTATTTTCAGCTCTAGTTTCCATTTGAAATGACATCTAGCATATAAGCATACACAAATATTTAGTGCCCATTTTCCAAAATCTCATACCACCGTTCAAACCGGCAAACCAACCCTGCCTGCATATCGGTCTGACCGTCAAGCCCTAAGACTTCTCTCCAAATCTCTCATTCACACTTTCGTTTGCTCAATTCCAATTCTATCGCAATTCCAATTCTATCGTCCTCAGTGCTATCAATTATTCATCACAAATATGGTGCGACCTCCATATAATCTCACAACTATAATATTCTGCAAATACATAAGACCATCACGTCTGGCAAGGAACTACGCTTAACCATGGGGCATGTCAAACCATATCGATCCAACACCTGAAGGATCAAAGGAAAGCTAAGATAAAATCAGACCTAAAGTTACATGCAACACAGATACCAAAGTTTTTTTTTTTGTTTCAACATACCGCATAGATCTTTTCCTTTTGGGGGAATACAACATAGCATACATACCACGAACTTAAATACTAGCTATCAATTGCACACATGTAAACTTGTTACATCTCATCGTCCTCGGTCGCTTCATCATCGACAGCTGAGCTGTTCCCGTTGCCAAGTTCTACCTGCTTGCTCTTGGATTTCAAGGACTTGGCGTTGGACTTGTTCTTTATTGTTGGTTTTTTGCCCTTTTCAGCCTGCTGCAACTCGAGCCCCTTTACCGACAGCCTCCGTTTCCGCTTTAAGTTTGCCGCTTCCGCTGGCTCTTCAGCGGTAGAATTATCCACTGGCAGAGAAATAAAACCAAGAATGTTGCATGTTTTTGGGAAAATTAGCAGCATAATGATAGTAGTTATCAACAAATACCTGAAGCAAATGTGAAAAACTCATGTTTTCATATTTTACCCCTAACTAGAAGTGCATCGTCATTCATCGACAATAGTTTCAGCTTACTCTAGTTTTTATATGCTAAGACCTATAGTTTTCTTGGTGTACCATGGTTTCCCAACTTGTGTATATAATTCCAATATACCTATACAACACAAGGTGGATTGCACTGCTGCGATTTTATTTAAACTAAAGGACCAAATTCTGTATATATCTCATCCTGATGAGTGCGCTAATTTGTTTTCATGGTATGGAGATATTCTGCAAGTTTTTCGATCAATGCAAAATGAACCACACTACCAGTAGATTTCAACTAAAATACAAATCACAACTGTGATGACTATATATTACTAGTTGCATAAATTAAGAAACAAGTGAAATATAAAAAAACTCGACCTGCGGGGGGTAAGAAGCCCCCCGGGCTTATATCAAGAAGAAGATCTTCTCACGCAGATCGAGAAAATCCCCGAACCCTTGCCCCACCCTGACACAGCGGCATCAGCCCATGTGAGAACGACCAATCCAGGGTGATCCCTCGACCAACAACCTGGCGCGACCAATGACCTGGGCCAGCCTTTAGACCTGTGCTTTGGCTTATGGGGCAAGCGAGGGGATTTTTTTCCCCCAGCCTGAAATTCGCTCCCAGCGGGAGTCGAACCCAGGACCTGAGGGGTGCTACTAGAGCGCTCTAACCGTTAGGCTAGAGGCCCGTTCGCGAAACAAGTGAAATAAGAAATTACAAAAGTCTACAGCTTTACCTTCCAGTGGACTAGATGCTGGAGGAATGGCCTGACCATTCTGTACAACATCCATTGAGGATGGGGAACCAGAATGATTGCTATCCTCCAACTTTGATGAGCTAGCGAGGCATTTGTCTGGCTGCTCATCGGGAGCATCATCTGGGGAAGGAATAGCTGGCAAGTAGATGATCTCATTCACTGAATCCTCCTCCAAATCACTGAATGCCGAGTTCTTCTGAAATGTCTCAACATCAACATCCGCATTTTCATCTACCACTAATTCTTCAACCTAGGACATAGAATATTTAGATAAAATTGGATGTGAATTTCCATTTTATGAATAAGAGTTAAAGACAGGTAAAGAATTGCCATTCACCTTTTCTGTATATGCATTCATGTCAAACTCATCCTCTCGTTCAACATACTCCTCATTTTCTTCTAATTCTACGAAATCAGGAGCAAAAGCACTCCAATTCTCTACATGCTCCTTGGCCCAAATGTATGTTAAGCCTGCTACAGACACTGAAACAATTGTAGGCTCAACTGGATGCCAAGCAAGATCAATGAGAGCTTCCTTTGGACCTTCAAGGATCTTGACAAGACGCCCTGCTCGGTCCCATATGTACAATCTGTGCTCTCCTTTGCTTGCAGAAGCACCAACAATCCACTCGCCATCACCACTGAAACACGGTGCCTTCCACTGTATCTTTGTGATGGCATCTGAGAGCTCACAAGAAAGAATTAGGCACCGCGCACCATTTGTTTTTAGCTTCTCATAGTGACTTTCATAGTCATCATCGTTGTTACTTATTTTTTCAATCTCCTTTCCAGAACCTTTAACAGGCAGAACATTCTCATAGACTCTAATGACCCGATCATTAGAGTTTGTCAGCAGATATTGGCCATGCCTGCTGAAAGCAATATCCTTAACTACTGTTCCACCTGGGATGGAAATTACCGCATGTACCTGAATGCTTTTTGAATCTACAATTAGTATTTCTCCCTTGGAATTGCCCACATATATCAGATCCCCATGCTTATCAAACGTTGCAGCAGTTGGTGTAAAAGGTGGAGAACCATCCGAAAATTTATTACGGGAATTCGGTGCAGGGGGATTACCATTATCAGATACAGAAACCGGGAGAACTGTGGTACTTCCGGTGTTTAAATCAACAAGAATAGGTGCAGAAGAGAGAGGACATGCCAAACAAATAGATGGGGTGGATGAACCAGGATGAAGACTGGCATGCAATGGAGTCTGCTGAAGAGTTATGCGGGCAATCTTTTCGCCAGTTACCACATTCCAAAGTGTCAATGACCTGTCAGTAGCAGAGGCAAGCAAACGGTGACCATACTTGGACCAACAGACACTTGTTATAGGTGCAGTACAATCTTTATCACGAAGTTCTCTGGCAATGCCCCTTGTTTCAAAGTCCCAGATAACACAGCTACCATTTGCACATCCAGCTGAAAAATTGTAACAGACATTGTCATCGATCATTGGAAATGATTTAGTGCAAAGATTCAAGGAAAAAAAGCAATGCACCAAAAACAATTTCACAGCCAAAACATATTCTTCACCATCCAAAGATTTAACGGCACATTACATAAATTATGTTTTGTAATCTATATAGATCGCAAGTACACGCATGCATGAATTAGTCTTTTTTTTTTAAAAAAAAGACAAAGATTGCACCAACTTCCTCTGGAAGTAAGAATTATAAAGTAAACACTAAACATAGATTCTAGCTTAAAGAATCCACACAGCATTCTCTTTTCATACCACCATGTCATATCATGGCAATGGTGAATATCAAAATATGTAGAAAGAAACCAAATACAATTAAGCTCCTATTGTCCAATTTCCATTTGCCTTCATTTCCAGCAGAAGTGGACTACAAAGAAAACTAAAGGCAGATACCAAATACATGGTACATAGGTACTTTAGCACACATCCTGCACTCCCATCCTCTGAAATCCAGGATACCCTATCCCCCATGTATGCATGTATATTGTTCTCCTGTAGTACATGATACGGGTATGTATTGCACTATGAGGAAAGTAAAAGGTTAAGCAGATCAGTTAGGGCAAGATAAAATGTTTACACTAATTGTGCATCAAAAAAAGGGAGTCCTTATAAACATGTTCCATGTGGAAAAGAGAACTATACAAGAACGGTGATTTTTTTATGCATAGTACAGATGGCAGGGGAACCATTAACTGTAATAGAAGACAGACACTACCACTGGCACCACAGCACCAGGTATGGTAAAATAGACTAATAAAGCAGCTAGTGATGAAAAACAATAAGGAACAGAAACTGCTTTATCAAACTAGAAGAAATGCTTTTGATCTTTGTTAACAGCTAAACAAACTTTCAACAGGATAAACTCAACACTAATCATGAACTACAGTGTAAAAGCTGCCAGTGTATTTTATATGAACTAAGAAGATAATTACACAAAACAGTCAATTAAACGTACTCATAGAGGAATAGGCAGAGATAATTACCAGCAAGGAGAGTTCCCCTGCGGTTAAACGCAATGCATTTCATATTCCCATGCTGCAAGAACTCCTCAATGACCTCGGGAAAATCCCCTTGCAACGGATCTACACCAACACAGAACATAGAACAATTAACTACTTTCAATATCTTACTGCTAATTTGCTCATGATTATTCTTATCATAGAAATCCAAAAACACAAAACATGCTCCACTCTTTCCCAAATAGCACCATCAAAAAGTTCAATTTCCTTCTCAAATAAAACGAAATGTTAAAAGGACATCAGAAAAATCAGGAAACGAATACATGAGTAGCAGAAAGGCCGCTAAAAGAAGTCCTCCTAAATGTGAGCCAAATACTTGTAGTTGTCTCAGAACCAATTGTAGCCAATCATCAAAACAGAAATTTTCTAAGATAAGAAAAACATAGCAAAATGCATTGATTCTGCTAGAAAAGGTGCCAATGTATTCCTAGAATTCAACCAATACTACCAATTTTCTCAAATCCTCCTGCACACGCATTAAAGCAACACCCAAGGAGAACAAAATTTACATTTGCAACTCTTAGCGAAGTAAAACAATCTAAAACTCTCGTTGAAAGCCTAGATATCACTTCATTTCGATGCAAGCAGAATACCCAAACCAACAAAAGTGCTCGCCAGAGCAAATACTCACTGATGTTACGAGCAAACTACGCACAATCTAGGGCAAAACATTGGTTATTGGTACATTGAAATCCACTCGCCCATACGCTAATGCCGCCAAAAACACCGACCTTTCGAGCCTCAAATCACCTAAAGAGAGGGGAATTAGGGCCAAACATAGCAGCCCTAATTCGCAAATCCACCCTACAAACCTAAAATCCCACCTCAAATCAGGGAGAGAATAGCACAAATCCGCAAAGCACCCCACCAAATCCACCCGATTCACTCGAATCATCGCGATTCTAATCCAAACAGACGTCCCCCCGAAAATGCAAGGAAAACTCACCGACTATAGGCACGTTCATCGCGCCGCCGCTCCTCGATGCGACGCTATCCACACGAAGGGGAAGCCCACCAGAGATCGAACCAAGGGACAGGAGCCGAGGACGCCGCTTGAGCCCTCGAGGCGAGGAGGACGGAAGCGTGTGCTCCTAAAGCCCTAGAAAAGACTCTCGGAGCGGAAGAGTGAGGGAGAGGGGCGAAGGGCCGCGAGAGAGAGGAGGAAGTTTTGGAGCACAAGTGCGAATGAATCCGCACCGGAGAACGGGAGCGCGGCGCTAACAAGCCACTATTGCAGCTTTTAGGCTTTACCACCCTTATCTCCGGTGTGTTGCTCCTCTCCCAGCGTCACGGCCGGCTGATCCGGCGGTCGACGGCGGTCAGCAGCGACTAAACCTGATGTGTCGTTGGCGGCGGAAGGGGAGGAAGAGAAGAGCGTATCATCGGCAGGGTGTGATGACAACGACGGAGCTCACAGGCAGTCCGAGGACGAGGACATTCTATGCTGCGTCCGATGGCCGAAGTCGTTGGCAACAGGTTGTGTCCGGTAAGATCATGGTAGAATGCTTCAAGGCCTTCAAGTGCGGCTCCGCCATCGCCTAATCCTCTATTGGTGAGCTCCATTCAGCCTCTCCTAGATTCGGTGATTTTTGCTTTGACTCGTACGGTACTAACTAGCTTTTAAATAGTATAATTTTTAAGATATGATCAATAAAAAAATTATAGTAAAAAATATATTGAGTTCAGCTGTACAACCCAAACTCATATACAACTATTTTCCTCTACATACTGCCTCTCGCGAACGGTCAGAATTCAAAATTTTAAGCTATAAGCCATGAGTGAGTTTTTTAGGATGATGGTTTATAGCTTAAATATTTGAATTCAGATTGTTCACGAAAGGCAACACACAGAGAAAATAGTCACATGTGATTTTGGCAGGTATAACTGAACTCAATACACTTTTTACTACAATTTTTCTATTGATTCCGTCTTGAAAAAACGCACCGTTTAAAAGCTAGTTACTGTAGACAGTATAAACATAAGCCAACTTTAGCCCAAAAGAATATAGCCCATAAGTTCTTTCCTTTTTTGAAAAATGGCAAGGGGTTTGCACAATGTGTAAATAGATACCGTCTCATCTGAAACCTTCGACGAAATTGGCTATCATCGCACATTATATTTGTCTAAGTAGTAGTCAGGCATCGACTGTTGAGCAGCTTCATGTCTTTTTCAATGCGCCTTAGAAAAAAAACTTTTGTACTAATTAGGCATACCTCTGTGCTGCTCTTCAATTTGAGCCCAAATCTGTTCATCATCAATCAGAGCCTCAATTGGATCAATGATGAAGTCCCAATTTAAGTTAAAAGGGATAACATCAATGCTACATGGTTGTTCAAAATGGCTAGCTTACAACGGTTAGTTGTCTTATTAAATGTTTTCTTTACTAGAACAGTTACCTTTTTTATTTCTACCTTGAAATCATTATTATGTATTTATGAATTTTTTTTACCCAGCATAGTTTGAATATTAGAGATGTCCTTTATGCTATCCTAGTTGTGGATTTGATGATTTATGCTTCCAGTTGGATAACTGTTATACATTATTGGTCATGCTTTATTAACTAAAAATATAGTTAGAATTATTCTTGATTTCTTGCCTTAAGAAAGGTAAAGGGTTGTGGTTGTGATAGCAAAAGTATCACCGGACTGCGACCGAAGGTCTAGGGTGTTACAAAACGGCAAGATGACGAGAACACAGGAGGAACCACAGACAGAGACGGTGTAAGAGGAGGCAACAAAGTAGCTACAACAAGGGAGGAATTGTAGCGGCGCAAGTTGTGGCAGCACTGAGGAAAGCTAACAACTAGGGTACAGATTTGCAGGGGGGTAAGAGGGAATATATTAGATGGACGGAGAGGGAACAAATGCACGCGATGTAGATACAATAACCTAAAAGTTGAATCATTTTTGGAAGAACATTAATCAAGTGTTGCGACCTCCACAATCGATTAGTCCCATCCTCCCTCTTTTCTTCTCATCTCTTTGCTCCAAGCTAACTCATCGCTCATCCAATCTCATTGATAATTACTCCTTGGACAAGTTGATGAAGCTTAGCAACAGTTTTAAATTAGTGATCTTCTTCTTCTTCAAAAAAAAAAGTTGCGGTTTGTAGTATTCAATCCCCTCAATGTTTTCATGCAGGATTTGAATTTCATTTTGACTCGGTGTGTGGTATAAGCAGTACTGAGTACAAATCATAGGTCATGAAACAAAGCTCTTACTTGCAAACTCGTACAAAGTAATTAAACACGATTACAAGTAATGACATTGGGCCATTGGAAATCTGTATCACCGGTTTTTTTTCTTCTCATGGGTTCCAATATAATGACATTGGGTTCTCTGAGATGAAATGAAAGCATCACACGACTAGTTGGTTTCGTTTAGTTTAAATTTAGTGTGATTACCAATTTTGTATCGGTATATCAACTTGTTTGTTTAGTTTAAATTGTTGTCTACACATTTATGAGGTGGTCACGACACTTTCAGTTTCAAGTCAACACAGACAAGTTTTTTTTGCACATATATTTAGTAGGTAGTATGGTTTCAAAATCAAAACAAATGAAAGTACCACATCCACATGGAATTTATCTTTTTTGAATATTCACCAAATCACGATCTAATTAACACCGCTAGCCATGCCATATTGTGGTGTGTGTTTCCCGTCTCAATCACCAGCGGCGAGAGGCAAGCGACGGTTGCGGCATGCCGACCCAAGTGGATCATTCTGTAACCTTTTGTCTGCTCAGAAGGAAATTTACCGAGTATACACAATGGCAAATGAGTAAACGGGTAGTGTCAATACCATTTTGCAGATCACCATCATCCTCCAGAAAATGAGAAACTATCTACTATTTATAACCTCATATACGTGAATGTTTGTGTAGTTTAGTCCTATCCTGGAGAAGCCTACTAATCCATAAATACAATTATACAACAGCAAAGGATATACAATATAGACTTCTCCCCTGAAGCTAATACAGACAGGCAGCCGTACAAGTTTTACATGGGCGTTGTAACGCCCCCGTTTCCAGGGGCGCGTACGGACACGGCATTCCGCAACTATTCACGCATGAACAGTTATGGAACGTCGCGCAAGAGTATACCATTGCATGCTTACAACCAAAGTTCAGCATATATTTCACATATGGAATAACATCCAGTTTTTGACAGCGGGGCGTGCAAGCCCGAAGTATAATTACATTACAGAAGCTCCAAGATCCGCTTGAGCGCGGCCAAGACCTAAAACCACGGGTCCTCGTCGAAGAAGAGACCCTCAGGGACGTCCTCGACGGGGAGACCTTCACCTTCGTCTTGATCCTCTAAAGAAGGGCAAAAGCAAGCCGTGAGCCAATCAACCGGCTCAGCAAGTCCCAAAGGGACCCTAACTTATTACATGCACGGAACATCAAAGGAAAGGAGTATACTTGGTTTGTTACATTTGGTGGATGCAGTTTTGTTTGCAAATCTTTTATAAAAAGGACTCAAAACTTACTTCTTAAGATCTCAGGGGTTTTCAACAAAAGTTCATTAACCAACCTAATCCAAATTAAACATGAACAAAACTACTTAAGCTTTGCGGCTGGAATCACCCAAGTGACACAGCTCCAATAACCGGGAGCACGGCGTATTCGAATACCATTTATTTGACTCTGCAGAGTTTGCTCAGCTTTACCCACACGCACCCTTAACCCTCATGACTGAGTTAAGGAACCGGGTCTTTTCGCTGCTCAACCCTTGGTATACACTCCACCCGATAGGCGAGGAAACCCGCACATCCTCGGGTATCCGCTGGCCCTCGCGGAACGCCGGACCCGAGTTGTGGAGACCTATCGTTGTCTTGCTCTGACTCCCAATGCGGGGTTTCACTTAAGTTGAGCAGGTACTAAACCAGGGTTGACAAGTCAACACCTGTGGTTGAGCGGTTGCTATGACATTTGCTCAGCGTAAGGGTTTCAGTCCTTATATTTTCACATGGCCCGCAACCTTACCAGGCCCGCGACCCATCCGAGGGTAAGAGTTGGGTGAATGAACATAATCATCTTGCGATGCACCACAACCCCCCTTCCTTCAATCCTAGGGTAAGAGATGGGTGAATAATCATCTTGCGATGCACCACAACCCCCTTACCCTACCTTGTGCACGCCGGCACTCTCCGCTCTAAGATACGGTGTCCCATACCACCCTACCTTAGAGTCGGGTTTTGCAAAGTCTATTGGCTCGCTGCCACGACCTTATTAGTATAAGACTTTTGAGTGATAATAATATCTTACAGTTATCTAGATTAACAGATAATTATTTCTAGGGTTACAAAGGCATGGCAACAAATTTAACAGGGCATTTGTCAGTGGTAGGTTTAACTACATAACATGTCATTCTAAACATTTTATTTTACTTGAAGTAACATTTCACAATTAGCTCAATGCAAATAACATAATAACATAATTAAATAACATGGGTTGCAACATGATCAAAGGATTTGGGACTTGCCGTCAATCCGTATGATCTCAGCTAGCTCGAACGTAGAAGCTCCTGGATCCTGTGACTGCACTTGAGCTTCCGGGATCTCCGACACTAGCGCAAACACAGAAAATAACATAAATCCGGCTTGAGCCTAATCAAGCGAGGAAAAATAATCTATTTAAAAAGGAGTAAAAAGCATAAATCCTTCAAATGGAATTTTAGGAATTTATCTGGGATGAATTTGGTGGAAAGGAGGTCACAAATGGGTCCAGAATAATATTTGGAGCAAAGTGGTGAAATTTGGGGATTTTTGGGATTTTCTGTGATTTCTAGGATTTATTTGGATTTTTCTGGATTTTGGAAATTGGAAAATGCTGGAAATTCAATGAATAGTGACTGGCCCGGCCGCTTGCTACAGTGCAGCCCGGCCCGTAATTCAAACGCGCGGTCCACGCGCGCGCGCTCGCGCGACAGAGCGGGCCGGGAAGGTGGCCCACGCTCGCGCGCGCTCCATCGGTCTGGATGGCCGACGCGTGGTGCGGTGGGTGGCGGAGATGGCGAGGGAGGGAACGGTCCGGATTTGCTCGGGTGGAGATCAGACGGCGATGAAGCAAGGTAGGCGGGCGGAGCGGAGGATTTGATCGGGCGGTTGGGGAGGGGTGTCTTTAGTAGGATCGGACGGCAGCGGGGAGGCACCATCCGACGGTGGAGGTTATAAGGCGCGGAGAGGGGAGGGCGGCTGGGATGGAGCCACGACGGTCGTCGTCTTCCTCCAGCTGCACGCGCGCGCCAAAGAGATGGAGACGGCGGCGCCATTGCTCTCCGGCCACGGCAAGGGCTCCCGATGGCAAGGGAGAGTACCACCGGGTAGTGCTAGTGCTGAGGAACCCATTTTGGGGAGTTAGGAGGCGAGGAGATCAATGGAGAGAGCAGGAGGGAGATGGGGGTGTCTCGGCTGATTGGTGGCGGAGGGAGTCACCGGCGGCGAGGGAGATCAATCGGCCGCGACTACACTAACAGGGGGTCTCGGGGCTCACATTGGTGGTGGCGGAGGGTCCCGGGAAGCTGCGGTGAAGTCTGGCCACGGGGAAGCTATTCGGCCGGCGATGATCTTCGGCGTTGGGGCTCCACAAAGGTTCCCCTGGCCTAGGAAGTTTACCAAAGGAGTTAGCAAGCTGCAAAGGTGCTTGGGGGCAGAGGAATCGGAAAATGGGGAAAAGGAAAAGGAGATTGCCTTTTGGGGGTCGCCGGCGCAGAGGGAGATGGTGGCGGGGCTTGAAGCTACGGGGCTTCAATCGGCTGCGCGTGGAGGCTCTCCGGAGTGGTGGCAAGCAAGTAAAAGCGGTGGGGGAGCTTGGGGGCAAGGGAGCGCGAGGGAGAAGAGGGCCGGCTTTTATGCTCGGGCGGAGGGGAGGGAATCCGAGGAGGGGGAGGCACGGGCGCGTCCACGGCAGTCAACCGGAGTGGACAGGGAGCTAGTGGCGAGTCTCCTCCACGCGATGGGCGCTGACAGGGTGTTGACAGGTGTTAATGTGAGTGACGGGAGCAGGTGAGCGGCAGCGCTAGGCGCGGGCGCGGCTTGCAGGGGAAGGGAGAAGAAGGGGAGGGGCTGGCAGGAGGGACCCGGGCGGCAGGAGGTGGAGACCGGGGTCAAAGGCGGTTGGGGAGATGACCGGCGACGGCGAGCCGGCGGCAGGGGCGGTGCAGCGAGGGGCAGCACGCGGCTCGGGCGTCCGCGCGGGGAGGAGGTGGGAAGGGGCGGGGGTGCCCTCGCGCACGCAGGCGCTGGCGAACGGAGGAGGCGGGGTCGGGCGCAGGCGCGACCAGAGGAGGGAGGCAGGGAGAAGGAGATGGCGCCAAGGGAGAGAGGAAGGCGGGAACGCCAAAAGGGGAAAGCGCATTCCGGGGAAACTTTCCAAAAAGGGAAAGTTTCCAGAAATTCAAACAAAAATCCACAAAAATTTAGGAAATTTTCTGGTTTGAAATTTTGGGGTTTTTCAACCTACCCCCCTTAAAAGAATCTCGACCCCGAGATTAACTTCGTCCAGGGAGTAAGCTGGGAAAACTCGCTGCAAGTCTGATTCTCTTTCCCAAGTGGCCTTGTCCGCGGTATGATTCTTCCACTGCACTCTGCAAAACCTGACATCCTTGTTTCTGAGCTGCCTCTCTGAAGTTTCAAGTATTTGTAGTGGTTCTTCAGCATATGTGCAGTCATCTTGCAATTCAATATCTGACAAAGGTACTTCATCTGTTGGCTGTCGTAGTCACTTTCGAAGCTGAGACACATGGAACACATTGGGTATTCTTGACAGATTGGGCGGTAGCTGTACTTGATAAGCTACCTCTCCAACTCTTTCGGTAATTTGAAACGGTCCCACATATCTTGGTGCCAATTTGCCTTTAACTTGAAATCTTTTGACTATCTTGAATCTTTCTCTGATAATTCTAATATGTGCTTCTACATCTTGAGCAATCTGAGGGCCAATGAGTTGGCGTTCACCTGTTTCTGACCAATTCAGTGGGGTCCTGCATTTTCTGCCATAAAGTGCTTCAAACGGTGCTATTTGGTTGCTGGCTTGATAGCTGTTGTTGTATGAGAACTGAGCGAAGGGTAGGCAAGTGTTCCATGCTGCACCATATACTATTGCACAAGCTCTCAACATATCTTCCAAAATCTAGTTGGTTCTCTCTGCCTGTCCATCTGTCTGTGGGTGATATGCTGAACTGAAATTCAAATCGGTGCTCATAGCTTCATGCAATTTCTCCCAGAACTTGGATGTAAATTGTGCTCCTCTATCCGACACAATCTTCTTCGGAACTCCATGCAGCGTCACAATTTTTGTCAAATGCAACTCGGCAAGCTTATCCTTCCCATAGGTTTGCTTAATCGGGAGGAAATGAGCTAATTTAGTCAATCTATCAACAATGACCCAAATAGCATCATATCCTTCTCGAGTCTTGGGAAGTCCAGTAATGAAGTCCATCCCAATGATATCCCACTTCCATTCGGGTATTGGCAAAAGGCTGCAACAACCCCAATGGTTTTTGGTGGTCTATCTTGATCTGCTGGCAGACATCACATTTAGCTACATACTCTGCCACTTCTTTCTTCATTGGGTTCCACCAATATTTCTTCTTCAAATATTGGTACATTTTTGTGCTTTCTGGATGGATTGAGAATTATGAGGAATGAGCTTCGGATAAGATTAATTCTCTCAACTCTTTCTTGTCGAGTATGCAGTAGCGACCACGGAAGGTAAGGATTCCATACTCGTCTATCGCATACTCTGATGATTTTTTTTTCTTCTTGAATATCCTTTTTCAGTTTTTGAATCTCTTCATCTTCATCTTGGGCTGCTTTAATCTGATCTGTCAGTAATGGTTGAAGTTCTAACGCTGCCATGCTACCTCGTTCAGTGATCACCAAGTTCAGTCATAGGATATCTCTTTGCAGCTCTGGTGGGTACTCTGTCGTGCTGTCTTTGCTTGGGCGAGCTTTTCGGCTAAGGGCATCGGCCACTATATTTGCTTTGCCCGGGTGATACTGAAGCTCAACATCATAATCTTTTGTTAACTCTAGCCATCTTCGTTGTCTCATGTTCAACTCTGGCTGGGTGAATAGGTACTTCAAACTCTTGTGATCTGAGAATATCTCACACCGATTCCCTAGCAGGTAGTGCCGCCAAATTTTGAGTGCATGCACCACGGCTGCTAGTTCTAAATCGTATGTGGGGTAATTCTCTTCATGTGGTATTAACTGCCTTGAAGCATAGGCAACAACTTTTCCGTCTTGCATAAGCACACATCCCAAACCTTGCTTCGAGGCATCGCAGTAAATTTGAAATTCCTTCTCTGGATTGGGCAAAATCAAGACTGGCGTCGTTGTCAACTTGGTCTTCAACAGCTGAAAACTCTCTTCACAAGCATCTGTCCATGTGAAGGGCTTGTCCTTCTTCAGCAGCTGAGTGAGTGGACGAGAAATTTTCGAGAATCCTTCTATGAATCGACGATAATATCCCGCCAATCCAAGAAAGCTTCTCATGCCTGTCACTGTCTTGGGTTGTTTCCATTCTATAACTGCTGCGATCTTTTCTGGATCAACCTTGACTCCATCTTCCGATATAATATGACCCAAGAAAGCAACTTCTTTTAGCCAAAAGCTGCATTTATCGAACTTGGCATACAGCTGATGTTCTCTCAATCTAGTTAATGTCATGTGCAAATGCTCTTTGTGCTCTTCTTCACAAATAAAACTGGGGCCGACCAAGGTGAAACACTCGGTCGTATGAATTCCTTTTTCTTGTAATTCATCTAATCGCTTCTTTAGCTCTTTCAACTCACTGGCTGACATTCTGTACTGGTGCTTGGCAATTGGCTTGGTGCCTGGAACCAACTCTATGGCAAGTTCTACTTGTCTATCAGGGGGTCTGCCTGGCAATTCCTCTGGAAACACATCAGGGTATTCTTGTACTACTGGTACTTGATCAGGTGTGGCTGCTATCATGTTGATCATATGCTTTCTGGCACCTTTCAGTACTTCTCGATCTGTTTTCACTATCACTCTCTGACCCTCCAGGTTTACCAAGGATACTGTCTTGATCTCACAGTCTACCTTGCCTTTGTTTTTGGATAGCCAGTTCATGCCCTAAATGGCATCTAGCCCTGACATGTCTAACTGCAATAAATCTGTTCTAAAATCTACCCCTTGGATTTATATTAAGTCCCGCACAACCACTGAGGGACTTCATTCTAACCCCAGGGGTTTCAACCACACCAAGTTTTGGCAATGAAACAGAAGGCAACTGATTTCTTGAAGCAAAACTCTTCGAAATAAACGAATGCATTGCACCAGGGTCAAATAGAATCAATGCAGGTATGGTGTTGATTTGGGAACATACCGGCAATGATGTCACTAGTCTCAGCTGCATCTTCTGCGGACACAAGATTTACTCTTGTATAGAATGTGGGTCTGGTACGGCCTTTGCTTCTGCCTGCAGATGGGAAATTGGCTATGCCTGCGGGTGATTGAGGTCCATCTGCTTTGATCTGCAGAGAGCCTCCTTTGGGGGTGCTAGAGCCTGACTGTGACTTTGTTTCCTGTTGCTGCTGGTTCTGGAATTGGAGTTTAGCTGCATCTGATTTCAAACTCCTCCTTGGACACTGATGCTTATAGTGTTCAGTCTCTCCACAATGGGAGCATGCATCTGTCCTTCGTGGACAGCTGCTAGCAGGATGCTTGCCACCGCAGGTGGGGCACTTGATGGCGGGTGGTAAGGGAGTGGCATGCTGTTGAGATTGTCCGGACTGGTTCTTTGGTAGGATTACATACTGTCGGGAGGATGGGGATCGAAATGAGGATGATCCCGAGGTCTTGCTTCTCTGGGCACTATGCGAAGAAGACTGAGATTTGTGCACTGCTTTACGCTTCCTGTAATCTTCCATTTCACCTCTAGCCTCTTCTGAAGTAATCAGGCTGTTCACCATATCGTGCAGGTCCTTGAACTTCATGGATGAGATATGGAACTTCAATGGTTGTTGCAGTCCTGCTCGAAACTTGCTCATTTTCTTATCCTCGCTGTCAACATCTTCTGAAGCAAATCTGGAAAGGTGGTTAAATTGATGCAAGTTTCCATAACAGTGCGTCCACCTTGTTTAAGCGCTAGGAATTCTCGGCGCTTAGTCTCCATGATGCCATCCGGTATATGAGCCTTGCGAAAGGCATTGGAAAACTCTTCCCAACTAATCTCTCTGTTCTGCAGTGCGTGTTGATAGTTGATCCACCATGTTGCTGCAGCGCCCTGTAACTGATGGGATGCATACAACACCTTTTCTTTATCATCACATCGAACAGTGTCAAGTTTCCTTTCCACGTCCACGAGCCAATCCTCAGCTACTATGGGGTCAGCTGAGGTGAAAGAGATGTCCTTTATGCTATCCTAGTTGTGGATTTGATGATTTATGCTTCCAGTTGGATAACTGTTATACATTATTGGTCATGCTTTATTAACTAAAAATATAGTTAGAATTATTCTTGATTTCTTGCCTTAAGAAAGGTAAAGGGTTGTGGTTGTGATAGCAAAAGTATCACCGGACTGCGACCGAAGGTCTAGGGTGTTACAAAACGGCAAGATGACGAGAACACAGGAGGAACCACAGACAGAGACGGTGTAAGAGGAGGCAACAAAGTAGCTACAACAAGGGAGGAATTGTAGCGGCGCAAGTTGTGGCAGCACTGAGGAAAGCTAACAACTAGGGTACAGATTTGCAGGGGGGTAAGAGGGAATATATTAGATGGACGGAGAGGGAACAAATGCACGCGATGTAGATACAATAACCTAAAAGTTGAATCATTTTTGGAAGAACATTAATCAAGTGTTGCGACCTCCACAATCGATTAGTCCCATCCTCCCTCTTTTCTTCTCATCTCTTTGCTCCAAGCTAACTCATCGCTCATCCAATCTCATTGATAATTACTCCTTGGACAAGTTGATGAAGCTTAGCAACAGTTTTAAATTAGTGATCTTCTTCTTCTTCAAAAAAAAAAGTTGCGGTTTGTAGTATTCAATCCCCTCAATGTTTTCATGCAGGATTTGAATTTCATTTTGACTCGGTGTGTGGTATAAGCAGTACTGAGTACAAATCATAGGTCATGAAACAAAGCTCTTACTTGCAAACTCGTACAAAGTAATTAAACACGATTACAAGTAATGACATTGGGCCATTGGAAATCTGTATCACCGGTTTTTTTTCTTCTCATGGGTTCCAATATAATGACATTGGGTTCTCTGAGATGAAATGAAAGCATCACACGACTAGTTGGTTTCGTTTAGTTTAAATTTAGTGTGATTACCAATTTTGTATCGGTATATCAACTTGTTTGTTTAGTTTAAATTGTTGTCTACACATTTATGAGGTGGTCACGACACTTTCAGTTTCAAGTCAACACAGACAAGTTTTTTTTGCACATATATTTAGTAGGTAGTATGGTTTCAAAATCAAAACAAATGAAAGTACCACATCCACATGGAATTTATCTTTTTTGAATATTCACCAAATCACGATCTAATTAACACCGCTAGCCATGCCATATTGTGGTGTGTGTTTCCCGTCTCAATCACCAGCGGCGAGAGGCAAGCGACGGTTGCGGCATGCCGACCCAAGTGGATCATTCTGTAACCTTTTGTCTGCTCAGAAGGAAATTTACCGAGTATACACAATGGCAAATGAGTAAACGGGTAGTGTCAATACCATTTTGCAGATCACCATCATCCTCCAGAAAATGAGAAACTATCTACTATTTATAACCTCATATACGTGAATGTTTGTGTAGTTTAGTCCTATCCTGGAGAAGCCTACTAATCCATAAATACAATTATACAACAGCAAAGGATATACAATATAGACTTCTCCCCTGAAGCTAATACAGACAGGCAGCCGTACAAGTTTTACATGGGCGTTGTAACGCCCCCGTTTCCAGGGGCGCGTACGGACACGGCATTCCGCAACTATTCACGCATGAACAGTTATGGAACGTCGCGCAAGAGTATACCATTGCATGCTTACAACCAAAGTTCAGCATATATTTCACATATGGAATAACATCCAGTTTTTGACAGCGGGGCGTGCAAGCCCGAAGTATAATTACATTACAGAAGCTCCAAGATCCGCTTGAGCGCGGCCAAGACCTAAAACCACGGGTCCTCGTCGAAGAAGAGACCCTCAGGGACGTCCTCGACGGGGAGACCTTCACCTTCGTCTTGATCCTCTAAAGAAGGGCAAAAGCAAGCCGTGAGCCAATCAACCGGCTCAGCAAGTCCCAAAGGGACCCTAACTTATTACATGCACGGAACATCAAAGGAAAGGAGTATACTTGGTTTGTTACATTTGGTGGATGCAGTTTTGTTTGCAAATCTTTTATAAAAAGGACTCAAAACTTACTTCTTAAGATCTCAGGGGTTTTCAACAAAAGTTCATTAACCAACCTAATCCAAATTAAACATGAACAAAACTACTTAAGCTTTGCGGCTGGAATCACCCAAGTGACACAGCTCCAATAACCGGGAGCACGGCGTATTCGAATACCATTTATTTGACTCTGCAGAGTTTGCTCAGCTTTACCCACACGCACCCTTAACCCTCATGACTGAGTTAAGGAACCGGGTCTTTTCGCTGCTCAACCCTTGGTATACACTCCACCCGATAGGCGAGGAAACCCGCACATCCTCGGGTATCCGCTGGCCCTCGCGGAACGCCGGACCCGAGTTGTGGAGACCTATCGTTGTCTTGCTCTGACTCCCAATGCGGGGTTTCACTTAAGTTGAGCAGGTACTAAACCAGGGTTGACAAGTCAACACCTGTGGTTGAGCGGTTGCTATGACATTTGCTCAGCGTAAGGGTTTCAGTCCTTATATTTTCACATGGCCCGCAACCTTACCAGGCCCGCGACCCATCCGAGGGTAAGAGTTGGGTGAATGAACATAATCATCTTGCGATGCACCACAACCCCCCTTCCTTCAATCCTAGGGTAAGAGATGGGTGAATAATCATCTTGCGATGCACCACAACCCCCTTACCCTACCTTGTGCACGCCGGCACTCTCCGCTCTAAGATACGGTGTCCCATACCACCCTACCTTAGAGTCGGGTTTTGCAAAGTCTATTGGCTCGCTGCCACGACCTTATTAGTATAAGACTTTTGAGTGATAATAATATCTTACAGTTATCTAGATTAACAGATAATTATTTCTAGGGTTACAAAGGCATGGCAACAAATTTAACAGGGCATTTGTCAGTGGTAGGTTTAACTACATAACATGTCATTCTAAACATTTTATTTTACTTGAAGTAACATTTCACAATTAGCTCAATGCAAATAACATAATAACATAATTAAATAACATGGGTTGCAACATGATCAAAGGATTTGGGACTTGCCGTCAATCCGTATGATCTCAGCTAGCTCGAACGTAGAAGCTCCTGGATCCTGTGACTGCACTTGAGCTTCCGGGATCTCCGACACTAGCGCAAACACAGAAAATAACATAAATCCGGCTTGAGCCTAATCAAGCGAGGAAAAATAATCTATTTAAAAAGGAGTAAAAAGCATAAATCCTTCAAATGGAATTTTAGGAATTTATCTGGGATGAATTTGGTGGAAAGGAGGTCACAAATGGGTCCAGAATAATATTTGGAGCAAAGTGGTGAAATTTGGGGATTTTTGGGATTTTCTGTGATTTCTAGGATTTATTTGGATTTTTCTGGATTTTGGAAATTGGAAAATGCTGGAAATTCAATGAATAGTGACTGGCCCGGCCGCTTGCTACAGTGCAGCCCGGCCCGTAATTCAAACGCGCGGTCCACGCGCGCGCGCTCGCGCGACGGAGCGGGCCGGGAAGGTGGCCCACGCTCGCGCGCGCTCCATCGGTCTGGATGGCCGACGCGTGGTGCGGTGGGTGGCGGAGATGGCGAGGGAGGGAACGGTCCGGATTTGCTCGGGTGGAGATCAGACGGCGATGAAGCAAGGTAGGCGGGCGGAGCGGAGGATTTGATCGGGCGGTTGGGGAGGGGTGTCTTTAGTAGGATCGGACGGCAGCGGGGAGGCACCATCCGACGGTGGAGGTTATAAGGCGCGGAGAGGGGAGGACGGCTGGGATGGAGCCACGACGGTCGTCGTCTTCCTCCAGCTGCACGCGCGCCAAAGAGATGGAGACGGCGGCGCCATTGCTCTCCGGCCACGGCAAGGGCTCCCGATGGCAAGGGAGAGTACCACCGGGTAGTGCTAGTGCTGAGGAACCCATTTTGGGGAGTTAGGAGGCGAGGAGATCAATGGAGAGAGCAGGAGGGAGATGGGGGTGTCTCGGCTGATTGGTGGCGGAGGGAGTCACCGGCGGCGAGGGAGATCAATCGGCCGCGACTACACTAACAGGGGGTCTCGGGGCTCACATTGGTGGTGGCGGAGGGTCCCGGGAAGCTGCAGTGAAGTCTGGCCACGGGGAAGCTATTCGGCCGGCGATGATCTTCGGCGTTGGGGCTCCACAAAGGTTCCCCTGGCCTAGGAAGTTTACCAAAGGAGTTAGCAAGCTGCAAAGGTGCTTGGGGGCAGAGGAATCGGAAAATGGGGAAAAGGAAAAGGAGATTGCCTTTTGGGGGTCGCCGGCGCAGAGGGAGATGGTGGCGGGGCTTGAAGCTACGGGGCTTCAATCGGCTGCGCGTGGAGGCTCTCCGGAGTGGTGGCAAGCAAGTAAAAGCGGTGGGGGAGCTTGGGGGCAAGGGAGCGCGAGGGAGAAGAGGGCCGGCTTTTATGCTCGGGCGGAGGGGAGGGAATCCGAGGAGGGGGAGGCACGGGCGCGTCCACGGCAGTCAACCGGAGTGGACAGGGAGCTAGTGGCGAGTCTCCTCCACGCGATGGGCGCTGACAGGGTGCTGACAGGTGTTAATGTGAGTGACGGGAGCAGGTGAGCGGCACCGCTAGGCGCGGGCGCGGCTTGCAGGGGAAGGGAGAAGAAGGGGAGGGGCTGGCAGGAGGGACCCGGGCGGCAGGAGGTGGAGACCGGGGTCAAAGGCGGTTGGGGAGATGACCGGCGACGGCGAGCCGGCGGCAGGGGCGGTGCAGCGAGGGGCAGCACGCGGCTCGGGCGTCCGCGCGGGGAGGAGGTGGGAAGGGGCGGGGGTGCCCTCGCGCACGCAGGCGCTGGCGAACGGAGGAGGCGGGGTCGGGCGCAGGCACGACCAGAGGAGGGAGGCAGGGAGAAGGAGATGGCGCCAAGGGAGAGAGGAAGGCGGGAACGCCAAAAGGGGAAAGCACATTCCGGGGAAACTTTCCAAAAAGGGAAAGTTTCCAGAAATTCAAACAAAAATCCACAAAAATTTAGGAAATTTTCTGGTTTGAAATTTTGGGGTTTTTCAGGCGTGAGGGAGCAGCTTTCTCCCAGTATTATCCACTTCACCATGGCAGCAAATGGCAATTTTGAGAGTGCTCATGAGTTCTTTGACATTGATGAGCAAAGGCGAGCATACAGCGCGGTGTTCCTCGCAATAAGATAGACGATGAATGCAAGGTAAACAGCCAGCACAACGCACAAGCTTGAGCGAAGCAATGCCCCCCGGACTTCAGTGGTATAGAAGGACAGTATAAAGTACCCATTCATGAGCATCAGAAATATTGTAACAAACCAGCTAATCACCTAAAGCAGAGCACAAAACAAGTTAATATAACAAACAAGGGATGGGCAGTGTTACTATTCTGCAAAGTAGCCTTATTGTCTATCCTTTCCCCACCCAAAAAATAAATGTTCACAGTTTTTCTCGTCTGGATACAAATATGTCATCAAACAAGTAACTGTGAAAGAATATGCATATACCATATCACCAAGCCATAGCAATAGCACCATATTAGTAGCCAGTGGCGGAGCGATGATGGGGGTGCGAACTATATTATTTACCTATGCTATTTCTTAGGCTGTTAGGATTGATCATTTCCTGCAACTCCCTTTTGGGTTTTAATTCCTGAGATCATCATTTTAAGCCCGAAGGCAAAAAGGAGTAATTTACTTTTTTTGGTGTCTCCGACCAATCTATATACTACAATCTATGACTATCATGAAAACCATCCCATCAGAGCCTTTTACATCCCCATCCAATCACTGAATCCTGTAACAAGAAAAACCCTCAATACACCACCCCATGCCACACAAGCTCGCAAATTGGTATACCAAGACTCAAATTAACACCATAGAACTCTCCAAAAGCATATCCTATAGCCCCATAACATTCTAATAATATCTTAATTTAGACAATTCACAGGGATTTAGCAATATTATTAGCACTACCGAATTAGCAGGTAGTTGACACATCAATATTAGGAAACAATCTACCAGCATTCAAGATTCAAGAAGTTAATCGACATCGAGGTCTCAGGTGCATAAAAGAGCTGAGCGGTAAAAAACAAGGCACAATAAGTCAAGAGCGTAGGAGACATGGCATGGCGGGTGTAAAAGAGTTGCTTGGAGAGCTCGTGGCACTTCTCGATGGTGGGCAGGTTGACGACGTACTGCTTGTTCCTCTCCATAAGCATCTTTGTGGTACGTGCATCTGTGCTTGGCTGCCAAACTCGCGCACGCCTTGGACTACAGCTGCGCCAGCTTCGATGCCAACACCCCCATAGATCTGCCGTTGTTTCATAGTTAAACCGAAGCAATGCGGATGAGCAAAATCAGAACAATATATTCATGGATTAGGAAGCATGGGATCGAGGTTTGGCTTGATGATTTCTTTGGTTTACCTTTTCCTCTCTGGTGCCTAGTGGTCGCCAGCAGCGGCGAGGGCTCAGGCCTCCAAGGAGTGTAGCGGCGATGATGAGCTATGCATGAGTAGAGCCACATGCCCAAGCTCGAGCTTGGCTATTGCACTAGGGCAGAAGCATGAGGGATTTAGCCGATTGGAGAATCTCTGATGGGGGTGGCCGATCGATTGAAAAAGTGAGGATGGCTTGGGCACTTGGGCTAATAGGCTTGACTTGTTGCCTGTTGGGCCTAATAGGCTGTCAGGAGTATGTTGGTATATATAGTATATACTTTGTGTATTAAGGGGTATATATTAGATTTTTGAGCAAAATTTTTGGGGGTGCAACTGCACCCCCATGCAGCAGTGTGGCTCTGCCACTGTCAGTAGCACCAAGTATACACCATATCACCAAGCCATAGCAGTAGCAGGCTAACAGCCATAGCAGTAGCACCAACAGTCCAACACCAAGCAATCAAGCATATCAGATGGAAGCCATAACAGTAGCACCAAGCCACCAAGCCATACACATGTGCCATAGAAGCTAGAGCAAGAGGTCAAAACCAATCACTTTTCTACCCATCGGATGAATAATCAATGGTCCATATCATTTCACCCAGTCCATATAAAAAACCACATCCCCTTACTCCCAGCACCCACCCCTCCTCCCTCACTCCCCTCACTCCCAGCCGCTGCCCCCTAACCCTAACTCCTTCCTCACTCCCAGTCGCCGCTGCCACCACCATCCCATTTGGCGTGCTGCCTCCCCGCAGCTGCTACGGCCTTGTCTTCCTCTATCGACGCCGACCACCTCTCCCCTCACCGGCTCGCCTGCCTCTCCTACAGATTCATGGCGTGGAGGGGAGGTGAGGTCGACAGATAGGAGGCGGCGGTGGAGAGGTCAAAGGAGAGATGGCGGAGGGGACTCAGGGGAGTTCGACGTGGCAGATTCTGGAGAGGCAGAGGCGGAACGGTCCTCAGCTACCTTGGCCGCCATGCTGTCCGCATGCCAAACGACAGTGAGCCGCCACGGCGATATGGCGACGCATTAACAACCATGATGGCATGTGCAAGGCATATGAGATAGTTGCCACCCAAGGCTAAGTTCAATGGTATAAACACATTGAAGAATCATCTTAAGGCATCTAAATTTAGTCATGCCTACGTAAAATCAAGGTCTGAAACTAAGGACTCTATTAGTCGGTAATTACGAAAGTAAAAGCTTTTAGTCCTTTCAGTTAATGAGATGCCAGAAGTTTATGCAATAAGGAGATCACGATTCACAACCAAGGTTGTTAAAATCACTATATTAGTCGTAGAATTGTACGATTATACAATCCCACAAAACTAATCCGACTCAAATCGTATCTTGAGTCGTACTTGGTAGAATCGCGATTTTAGTCATAAAACCGTGTAGAATCGTAGTAGAATCGTGGTAGAATCATAGTAGAATCGTGTAGAATCACATATCATCCAAAATTATAAAAGACTTAAGTGTTTGGTTGTGTCATATCCATCAATTCAAGTTGTATATTAAATACTAAGTAGTTAATAGCTTAGATATTTAGATTCAGAGGTTTGGAATAATAAATTTTTATTTAATTATCTATTTATTTTATATTTTTATGTCAAATTATCAGATTATGGCAATATTGATAACATCACTCTTTTAGTTGTAGTTCTCAATGATATAGAATTTAAACTACGATTCTTAGTCATGAATAAGTATATTTATTAATCAAATTAGATGATAAATGGTCAAATAAACACTCATATCAATCTTGGAATACACGGTAAATTAGAATAAATATGTTTTTGGTAGAATCAAATAAGATTTTAGATTTACTATTCGATCTTAGAATGCGATTCTACTAGAGTGATTTCTATCCGATTCAGAATCACAATTCTGACAATCTTGCATATGATCACATACAAAAAATGGTCAGTTGCTCACTAGTTAAGTTATATGCTAGCAGGAATGTTATGATAAACAAAAACTCAAAGGAAAACTTACTTTGGTGATAGGACCAACTACAAATGACCCCATGACTTGCTCCTTAGAAATAAGCGTGATGAGAGGAATTAGTGCAAATGGAATCTGTATGGACTGAAGAACATTGAGTTCCTCGTTCAGAATGTCCACGGTAGGATCTTCAGTATCGAAAAATAAAGCCACAATCATGGTTGGAATAATGGCGAAGCTTCGAGTAATCATCGCTCGTAACCACTTCTTCAATCGAAGATTAAGGAAATCTCCCATAATAAATTGGCCCGCATACGTGCCAGTGATTGTGCTACTCTGTCCAGATGCTAACAACCCAATAGCCCAGATATAGAGGATGGGAAAGAGTGCAGTTCCATATTTCTCCTGTAAGTACTGTCCAGCATTCTCAAGACCTATGTTGTCAGCTTGTTCAGACCCGTAAAATCCTTTAGCAAAAACCGTTGTAACACAGGTGTTAATAAAGAAGGAGACAATGAGTGCAAGAATTGACTCGATGTTGTAATAGTACACTGCTTCTTGAACACGGGATTTCTTGTTTGTGTCGATCTTCCTGGACTGCACTAGAGCTGAGTGCAAGAAAACATTGTGGGGCGTGATGATGCAGCCCACAATTCCTGCCGCCTGCTTGATGGTCTTTGAGCTCAATTTTGGAACCACCAAACCTAAATATGAAAAAGATCGAATGAACCCATCTACGTCTCAAGAATGCAACATGAACAAAAGCATTTGCCAACCTGTCAGACTGAGAATTACCGATCAGAAGCTCCTTTCCACTGGGCTTCGTTTCACCAAACATAACCGCAAATGATAGAGCCATGGTTGCAATCAAGACACCAAAAAATGCTTCCAGTTTTCTCACACCGTAGTTCTCCAGGAGTAAAAAGACGAAGCTGCCATCAGGAACATGTCAACCGAGCCAAATATATATCAGTTTTGGTGAACAGTTCTTCGCCAAAAGGAAGAGGACTAACCAGGGGAACAGATAAGCAGTAAGTAGAAGTGTACGGATAACAGATAAGTATAGGTGCATATTTCTATCGATAATCCCAGATCACGGGTACAAGTCTCTAACTGAAGACAAATAAAAAGTATTAAACCAACCAATAAACATACATTATCATCTGACCCACACAAGATCTAAAATGGAGTGAGTGAAGCCATAACTGGACCAATAGCTCATAAACATTCGGCAACCTCCAAACATGGTGATATCGACGAAACCAACAGAACAAAAAACGTCTCAAAAAAAGAGTAAACAAAGTACACAAACAACAACAACAATTTCTTTCTTTAAAAAAACAGACATTTCGAAACGTAACTTAATTCAATCAGCAAGCAGCACGGAAGCCGCTCCAGAAGCTACCCCAGAGCACTACAAGACTACAAGTCTCAAATTGATCTTCAAGTTGATCGGGACTAGATCAAAAGCTGCAAATTCTAATCCTTTTGTGTGAATTTTCAGCATCCAAAACAGCAAGAAGGAATACAGGAGCAAATCAAAGGTAGCCATCACCACACTAATTGCGTAATGGGAACCAGAAATGACGCCCCAAAAGTGCTAAACTTTCACCAGCAAAACAACACCAGGAAGCAAACAAGGGAGCAATCCCACTCAAAATCAGTGGTGGACCAGGATTAAAATTTAGGGGGACTAATAAGACTTACTGATCAGTTTACTGAATGACGAATTGCCGGCCTACGGTAGCCTGCTGTATTGCTGGTGAGAGATAGAAAAACACTATTATGACTATTGCGGGCTATCTTAGAAATTATGATATACGTCATATTTTGCTGAACGAGGGCAGTGGTGCTAACTCCACGGTGTGGAGGAGAAAACAGCGGCCGTCACGTGATCCAGATAGAACTAAGCGGTGACCACCTAGAACGAGACGTTGGCCAATAATTTAAACTAATTTTTGGTAAACATATTTTAAAATAGGAAATTATTTATTGAATAATACAGTTAGATATTCATTTTTGTGAAAAAAAAATCAGTTGCAAAAATATTTTCAAAAATATTACCTTTTCGCCTAACAGATTATTGTTAGTATTGCCATATAACCATTATTTAAATCTGCATTTGCTTTATTCTGCACAACTCTGAGCTAGTATAAAATAATTGCACATACACCCACGGCCCACTACATAATCCATGTCAATAACTACTAGTATTGACTTGCAACATGCGAAATGCCCCAACCATTGGGATTTCTTTATTTTCGGAAGTCAACTATTGTCCATCGATATTTGAGTATTGAGGTTGACTGGGTCCCTGAAATTAGCGGCCAATACTCGAAGCTCGCGCTCGACCCTTGTAGAGTTGTAGACACAAGAGAGAGAGGTTCCATGCCAAGAGCCAAGATGTCTTCTGGTTTGTAATCACCGCTATAAATACAATCTTTTTCATCATACAATGGCTTTTCAAGTCCAACAAGATTATTTATATGGTTAGCGTGGAGCTACGAGGGGTGAAAGAGGTACACACGATTGGCCAGCGATAGGAGGGGTTGACGCCCCACCTAACCCACTGCTAGGTCCGCCCCTGCTTAGAATCAATCACTACAAACGAATCCCAAAAGGACATGAATTGTAATTTTACCTAACACAGACAGAAACAAACGAATCCAAGGCAGCATCGAAGACAGAACGGAGGAAAGGGAAAGAACTGAAGCTAAAACAATTGATGCGACGAAGAAAGGTACCGACTCTCCTCACGTCCAACGCAAGAAGGAACAAATTCTACTCGCCGCATCAACCCAGGAACCAACTCAATCAACAGGAACACACAAAACAAATCACAGGTTTCAGTTAAAACAAGGAAAAGAACAAGAGCGGCGAAGAGCAAACCGAAGGTCCAATTTCACCAACAGGAAGAAAGCAACTTTTCTATCAGAGAAAGGAACCACCAACCAGTTAAGAAACAAAAGAAACACGAATTTATTCGTGAATTCTCCAAACAAAATAAGAACAATCAACTTGGTTTAGAGGCTGTTCACGTTAACTTCTGTTTAGATAAGTCAAAAGTCAATATTAACATCTAACTTTCCGAAGTGACTTCTTCACTCTTCTCGCTCGCTCCAGAGATAAGACAGAGGGTCATGAGCGTATTACACACCCTACTCCTCTCGCTCTCGACTTACGTATGCATCTCTCCCTCATTTTTCTACCGATCGTGCCCTTCTTCTAAAAGCCATTTCTTTCAACTATTACCATTTATTTTCAGCCAAAAACTATTAGCAGCAGCTAATATAAACATGCTCTTAATCAACAATAAGCCAAAAAATCTAGAACCTCTGAGTTCAATGAGGAAAAAAAAAGGCAACCTTTATGCCCACAACGAGCACGAAGCTACTCACCGTTAGAAATTCGGTTGTGGCCCATGTCCTCTAATTTTAAAGCTAGCATAATTTAATATCACATTGTGAAGGCAAAGTGGAGGACACTAATATATAAGGTAAAATTCTTGACATTCTTAGAAAGTTTGAGACACATGGTATGAGAGAACTTTGGCTAAACACATGCGTGCACACGTGTATTTACGTATTTTCGCGTGGTAAATCACATGACTCATGGCTGATGTAGCGCGCCACTTGATAGACCAAGTCTACCTTATTTTTGCTGAACCGTACATATATCTCTGTTTGAATGAGATCTAATGGATAAATGGCTAGTGAATCATACTCGTGTATTTTAGCATGGTAAATCGCATAACTCATGACTGATGTGGCGCGCTACTTGACAGATCAAGTTCACCTTATTTTTGCTGAACCATACATCTCTCTTTGTTTGAATAAGATCTAGTGGATAAATAGTTTGTTAATCGCGTCAGTTACCAGTGGACCAGTCTGCATCTGTATATATATGCCTGGAGACGTCAAGAGCAAAATGAGTTGAATCACTGCTTCCTCCCTTTCTTTTTCTTCTTCCTCCAGAAGACCTGTACTGTAATGTTGCGTTGTCTAAATCTCGCCGACTCTTCTTCCCGATGTGCATGGAGAAGAAGAGTGAGCATTATCTCCAAACCATACCCGCACGGGGTGGCAATAAGATTTCTAGGCAGCACAACATATGCGATCGCTTAGCTTCTTTCTCGACGCCGACTACTTCCATGTGTTGCTTTTCTTTTCTGCAGCAACCCCGTTCGCACGATCAATCGACTCTGTTATAATATTTTTCTTTTATATTTTTGTAAGTACAATATTGGAGTTGCAGGTTGCTAGTTCCGTTGATTTTATCGTTAGCCTTTTAATGTATTTATCTTCTCGTGAAATTTGGAGCTAAAATATTGACTAGGTATCCAACACTCACCAGTCGAGCGCGGTGAGGACTACGCAGCCCCAGAGTGGCAGGGTGCCTCCCGAGAGGATCTTGATGGCAATCGCGCTGCCAATCACCTCCTGTATGTCGGCGCCGACCAGCGCGAGCTCGGTCATGGCCCAGAGCGCGAGCGTGGCCCACGGCGGGTACTCCTCCCGGCAGAGCTCGGCGAGGTGCTTCCCCGTGACCACCCCGAGCCGCGCGGAGAGCAGCTGCATCAGGGCGCCCATGACCGTCGCCCACAGCAGCACCCACAGGAGCTGGTACCCCGCGGCCGCGCCCGCCTGCAGGTCGCCCTCCAGGTTGCCCGGGTCCAGGAACGCGATGCACATGAGGAACCCGGGCCCCGTGAAGCGCCAGAGCTTGCGCCACGAGAAGACCGGGGGCGACGGCGCGGCGTCGCCGGCGTCGTCCGCGTCGGAGTCCAAGATGGATATGGAGACCTTGTCGTCGGAGTCGTAGGCGCGCTCGTCGTATTCGTCGTGGGAAGAGGAGGCGCCGGTGCCGCCGCCGGGGAGGAGGCTCTCGGCGAGGTCGCGGGACGCCATAGGAGGATGCGTGGGTGAGTGGAGTGGAGTTGTTGGGCGAGTGAGCGGGAGGAACGGATGGGACTGTGGGAGGAATATTTCTATTTTATCCCTGTTGCACAAGTCAGTTTGTGCAACGAGTAAATAGGATGACGACACGTGGTACATGTGGTACTGTAGCAAAAAAGAAATGTTATTTTTGTACGGACTACAGTGCTGTTACAGTGTATTGCTACAGTATGTTTGCCACGTACCTTAACCCCATTTGCTCGTTATACAAACCGGCTTGTGCAACGGGGATACAAAAGATTTTTTCTTGTGGGAGGTATGTGGGTTACACTCTTGGGATTAAGGTTGGCTTCTGTAAAAATTCAAGGGTTACTATGGCTGCGATATGGTTTTTGAGTTAAAAATAAATAGTAATGATTAAAAATATTTTTAGAAGAAGAGATTGAGTGATAGAAAAAATAAGAGAGATACATATATGAGAATGAAATCAGAGAAGTGGTGTATATGATATGCCTGTGACCTTTTGACTTAACTCCAGAGCGAGAAGAGTGGAGAACCCGTTTTAAAAAGTATTTATATTATCTTCTGGTTTCTTTAAGCAAAAGATAATATAAACAGACATTACTGGTTATTTATTTGTTGATTTCCCCGCTCATTGCAATGTGATATTTGGTTTTTGCTCTCATTTGGCACCGAAATTTCAAAAAAAAAGTTCAAGATTCACGACACTTTCTTGTTAAAAAACTGTCTTCACAAGTCCAGAAGATCACCATGGAGTAAATCACATGAAACTTGCATGTTTCAAGCTATTGCAATGTGTAAGCGTGGTTTATTAAGGCATATTTATTTGATTTTTTTAATAGAAGTTAAACATGTTTTGGACCAGATTTCTGGTTACCACACTGCCTCCGTTCTCTTTATTTGTCATTTTATATATTGACAAGGTCTCCAATACATGCCTTTTATCATTATTTTTTAAAAAGGTTTACTTCCTATCTTCAACTTTAGTCTAAGTCCAAATTTCAACCCGCAATTTCAAAATCATCCAAAAACATAACCCTTAACTATCAAAACCATCTAAAACACAACCCTCGACACATTCCAAAGTGATTTTGCCTCTACGTGACATCCATGTGGACCCGATTTTGCTGATGTATTGTCCACACATGAGTCAGTTTTGCTGATTTAGCGTCCACGTGAACTGGCTAAGGGCCACGTCAACAAAACCGGGTTCACATGGACACCATTTCGGAGCATTAACCACTCTGGACTGAGTCGAGAGTTGTGTTTTTTTTCTAATTGTATGTTACTCAAAGTTTTTTTTTAAAAAAAAGGAATCATATTTTTTTTAAAAAAATCTAGTAATACAACTTTCATGTTACAAATCTGAGTACCTTTACGTATATCAGTAACATGTATTGTAAAACAACGTTGGAGGGACTGACAATGCAGTTGTGCATGACAGGACATTGAATCTAGTAGACAATCCCCCGCCGTGTTGATATTGCACTATTTTGAGACACGTTGTATTGTTAATTTGAGAGTTTGGGTCATCGAGCGCTAGGCTCGTGATTCGTGAATCATGAACAAAAAAAATATCCTTTTTTTCCGGATGAAATACATCCTACTTATTTAATGCTTGTTTACATCGATCGGTCGTTATCAAATAGCGAACTGTCATATCATATGGACGAAAATATTCCACGCAGAGCATGTTGGTTGGTTGGGTGATCTCTATGTTGCTAATTTTTCGGATTCCTTTAATGCGGCCCATTGCTTGTCCAAGAAGGATACGTCTAAAATAATTGTGAGTTTTTTTCCTGGAGTTCATAGACCTTTTGTGCGCGTAAAATTCAGATGAAAATGTGCTAACATGATTTCGTATACACATTTGAAGTTTGGACTACAATTTTGTAGCAACTTCTTTGCGAAAACTGGCAAACAGTGTTTGTGGGTAAAGAGCAGCCATCACACACCATGTGTGTTTTATTTGCGCACTATTATGAATAGTCAAATGATAAGAAAAATTAGATTCAGTTGTTAACGAGGCCTATCGAAAGTAGGATTAGGATTGATTATAGATTCAAGTCATAGCACATGATTTCATAAAATCTGTACGATTTTCCCGATCTAAATGAAGCATGTTTCTATGAAGATCTTGTTTATGTTCAATTATTATGGTAGAAGAACCCGATTCAGTATTTTTTTTAAAAAAAAGAGGGGAAGCAGAACCAAGTCAAGATGATATGATATGGGTTGCCCCTTCCTTTTGCTCCAAAGATCTTGCCTTTTTCAAAGGAACTAGGGCTATATTTCTTTTTAATTTCCACTTAAGAGTTCCCTTTTTGGAGAGCTCAAAATATGATGTGGACAGGTTCCTTCTCTTCGGAACACATACAATAAAAAAATAATGGTCACCGTCCCATTAATTACTTCATTTTCAATAGTAATTTTCTATATACTGGTTGACCCCATCTTTTACAAAAATCAATTTCTTTTTTGAATGTACAAAAATTTGGGGAGCTCAGCTTGTTTGCTCAGCAGAAAATTTACCGAGAATATACAATGGCAAATGAGAAAACGGGAAGTGTCAATAGCATTTTGCAGATCACCATCATCCTCCAGAAAATGAGAAACTATCTACTGTTTATAACCTAAAATACGTGGATGTTTGTGTAGTTTAGTCCAATCCTAGAGAAGCCTACCAATCCATAAATACAATTACACAACAGCAAAGGATATACAATATAGCTTTCTCCCCGGGAGCTAATACAAATAGGCAGCCGTACAAGTTTTACATGGGCATGAGGGAGCAGCTTTCTCCCAGTATTATCCAATTCACCATGGCAGCAAATGGCAATTTTGAAAGTGCTCATGAGTTCTTTGACATTGATGAGCAAAGGCGAGCATACAGCGCGGTGTTCCTCGCAATAAGATAGACGATGAATGCAAGGTAAACAGCCAGCACAACACACAAGCTTGAGCGAAGCAATGCCCCCCGGACTTCAGTGGTGTAGAAGGACAGTATAAGGTACCCATTGATGAGCATCAGAAATATTGTAACAATCCAGCTAATCACCTAAAGCAGAGCAAAAGACAAGTTAATATAACAAACAAGGGATGGTCAGTGTTACTATTTCTGCAAAGTAGCCTCATTGTCTATCCTTTCCCCACCCAAAAAAATAAATGTTCACAGTTTTTCTCATCTGAATACAAGTATGCCATCAAACAAATAACTGTAGGATGGAGATAGGATGGCATGTGCAAGGTATATGAGATAGTTGTCACTCAAGACTAAACCCTATGGAATCGATGTTCCGGAATATGTCAGGAAAGAGAAACTAGCTCCCACCGTCCCTTCAACTCCCACCGTCCCTTCACCTCCCACCTCCCGTCCGGATCCCTCCTCCTCGCCGTCGCCGGAGCGCGCCACCGGTCCCCGGTGGGCGCAAAGAGGGCGAGGGCGGGGCCTCTTCTTCTTTTTTTTCCTTCCCCTGCGTGGTTCGGTGGGGATTGGTGTGCTGGTCGTGAGATCCCCGGCTGCGGCTCTCCTCGCCGGCGGCGGATCCGGTGGCCTAGTGGCCGGATCTGGCGTCCATCGGCAGGTGGCGCTGCGGCGGGCTCCCGAGCCATGGAGCGGCGAGGCCCGCGTGGAGGAGGACGGCGTGGTGTGCGCTGGGAGGGAGGCGGAGAGGGGCAGCGGGAACCGGTAGCGGATCCCCGGCGGCGGATCCGGTGGCCTGATGGCCGGCACCGCGCGCTCGACTCCCTACGCCACCAGGAGCTCTCTGTCGACGGCTCCGTCTCCCGCGCGCTCGATCCTCAGGGGCCCAACCGACGGCGGCGACGAGGACCTGGGGTCTTGGGCGAAGCTGGTGAAGGGGCTGCCCTCGGGGCGGACGCGGACGTAGAGGTGCGTGCCTATGAAGAAGAGAGCGCAGGAGTCAGGCCCATGAGGGCGGTGGGGACGGCGAGGCCGAGGCGCCGAGCGCCCAGTTGGCGTTGCTCTGGACCGTTTGAGGTCCCCGGATCAAAATCCTGCTTTTGGGGATGATTCGGTCCTGGATTCGAAGGTTCTTGCTGCAGAGATCGCAACTTCTTGTGGTGGCCGGATAGATCCCTTTTGCTGTCTTCGGAGATGGAGGGGTGCGTAGGCTGCTGTGCCCCTGCAGAGGAGGAGCTTTGAGACAATGAGAGAAGAGAGCACCAAGAAGAGCAAGCGTTCATGGTCGAAGTTTCTCGTGTGGAAGTGGTTCAACATCAGGAGCCAGGCGTACGACTTCCATGCTGATGTTGATGCCAGCCAAGGGAGTGGAAGGACGTCGCGGAGCGGAAGGGTGGGGTGGAGGGGGCTAAGCCGCCTGATGCGCACGCTTTCCTGCAGCACGTGGCGATGTTCGCCATGGTGGAGAGGGAGGACCGGCCGTTGTTCCGGAGAATTGTGGGTCCAGGGAACCTTGGCGCGAAGTTGCTTGAGCGGGAAGCGGTTTGTCGTGGAGTTCAAGGGTGGCTATGCCATGGCCTTGAGGCGTGCAGGACCCGGTGTGCTGGTGGCGGTCTTTTTTGTGTGAAGGTAGTGCGTGGGTTGCTGTGGAGGTGCTGGCGAAAGCCTTGCCGGTGTTCCTACCGGTCTCGACAACTATGACGCCTTTGGACGCCATTTTCCTTCCTGGAGGGTTGTCATGGCACTCCATAGCCCTCATGTATTCTGTTCTCTAGGTGAAAGCCTTGTCTCGGTGAGGCGGGCGGCGTCGGCGACCCTCGTCGCCTCTATGGAGACGTTGCCTCAGAGGTTCATCTTCACGCAAAGTAGACCGGAGTTTGAGTGGCTCAGTTGGAGGAGGTTAGGGGCTTGGTTGCAAGAAAGGACGGGGAAGAAGTTCTGAAGCTTAGTCTTTCTAGCTTTTTCATAGTCCTTTAGCTCTCTTTCTTGTTGATGTTGTGTGATCCTCAGTGTTGAGGCTTTGAGCCTAAAAGCTGGTGTAACTTTTGGCTGTATATATCCCAAGTGGATATAGAGGCTGGATTTTATATCCTTTATCTAAAAATAAAACATTGAAGAATCATCTTAAGGTGTCTCGATTTAATCATACCTACGTAAAATCAGGGTCTGAAACTAAGGACTCTGTTGCTCGGTAATTACGGAAGTAAAAGTTTTTAGTCCTTTCGGTTAATGAGATGACAGAATTTTATGCAATAAGAAGATCATGATTCATGACCCTATCAAAAAATGGTCAGTTGGCCACTAGTTATGTTATATGCTAGCATGAATGTTATGATAAACTCAAAGGAAAACTTACTTTGGTGATAGGACCAACTACAAATGATCCCATGACTTGCTCCTTCGAAACAAGGGTGATGAGAGGAATTAGTGCAAATGGAATCTGTATGGACTGAAGAACATTGAGTGCCTCGTTCAGAATGTCCATGGTAGGATCTTCAGTATCGAAAAATAAAGCCACAATCATGGTTGGAATAATGGCAAAGCTTCGAGTAATCATCGCTCGTAACCACTTCTTCAATCGAAGATTAAGGAAACCTCCCATAACAAATTGGCCTGCATACGTGCCAGTGATGGTGCTACTCTGTCCAGATGCTAACAACCCAATAGCCCAGATATAGAGGATGGGAAAGAGTGCAGTTCCGTATTTCTCCTGTAAGTACTGTCCAGCATTCTCAAGACCTATGTTGTCAGCTTGTTCAGACCCATAAAATCCTTCAGCAAAAACCGTTGTAACACAGATGTTAATAAAAAAGGAGACAATGAGTGCCAGAATTGACTCGATGTTGTAATAGTACACTGCTTCTTGAACACGGGATTTCTTGTTTGTGTCAATCTTCCTGGACTGCACTAGTGCTGAGTGCAAGAAAATATTGTGGGGCATGATGATGCAGCCCACAATTCCTACTGCCTGCTTGATGGTCTTTGAGGTCAATTTTGGAACCACCAAACCTAAATATGAAAAAGACTGAATGAACTCTTCTACTTCTCAAGAATGCAACATAAACAAAAGCATTTGCCAACATGTCAGGCTGAGAATTACCGATCAGAAGCTCCTTTCCACTAGGCTTCGTTTCACCAAACATAACCGCAAATGATAGAGCCATGATTGCAATCAAGAAACCAAAAAATGCTTCCAGTTTTCTCACACCATAGTTCTCCAGGAATAAAAAGACGAAGCTGCCATCAGGAACATGTCAACCGAGTCAAATATATATCAGTTTTGCTAAACAGTTCTTCACCATAAAAGGAAAGATGCAATTATTAATACATAAACAATGCTCAAGTCATAATCAGATAAGCATTGAATAACACAATAACAGACAAAAGAAAAACTGTCATCTTTTCACCATTCATCCTAAAATTTTTGGCAGGACTCTTCCAGATAATTCTTTAATCATTTATGTTCCTTTCATTGTTAGTTTGTTACCAATCTCACCATCCAAACATCCCTAACTTTGTATAGCAATCGGTAATCCAAAAGGAAGAGGACTAACCAGGGGAACAGATAAGCAGCAAGTAGAAGTGTACGGATAATATATAAGTATACGTCCATATTTTTATCGATAATCCCAGTATACGTCCATATTTTTATCGATAATCCCAGACCATGGGTACAAGTCTCTAACTGAAGGCAAATAAAAAGTAACAAACCGACCAATAAGCATACATTATCGTCTGACCCACACAAGATCTAAAATGAAGGGAATGAAGCCACAACTGGACCAATAGCTCAAAAACATTCGGCAACCTCCAAACATGGTGATATCGACGAAACCAACAGAACAAAAAAGTCTGAAAAAAATAGTAAACAAAGTACGCAAACAACAACAACAATTTCTTTCTTTAAAAAAGAAACAGACTTCGAAACGCAACTTAATTCAATCAGCAAGCAGCACGGAAGACTCTCCATAAGCTACCCCAGAGAACTACAACTGTTGTAGTACAACACTACAAGTCTCAAATTGATAACTTCAAGTTGATCGGGAACTAGATTAAAAGCCGCAAAAAAAATGCAATCGCTAATCCTTTTGTGTTAATTTTCAGCATCCAAAACAGCAAGAAGGAACACAGAAGAGCAATTCAAAGGTAGCCATCACCACACTAATTGCATAATGGGAACCAGAAATGATGCCCCAAAAGTGCTAAACTTTCACCAGCAGAACAACACCAGGAATATTTTTCAAGTGTATTCTGAAGTACAATGAGTTGACTGTTGTTACTTCCGTTAATTGCATCATTAGTCTTATTAGTGTATTTGTCTCCTGCTAAAATTTGGAATTAAAATATTGCCCAGTTATCCAACACTCACCAATCGAGCGCGGTGACGACGACGCCGCCCCAGAGAGGCACGGTGCCGCCCGAGAGGATCTTGATGGCAATCGCGCTGCCAATCACCTCCTGTATGTCGGCGCCGACCAGCGCGAGTTCGGTCATGGCCCAGAGCGCGAGCGTGGCCCACGTCGGGTACTCCTCCCGGCAGAGCTCGGCGAGGTGCTTCCCCGTGGCCACCCCGAGCCGCGCGGAGAGCAGCTGCACCAGGGCGCCCATGACCGTCGCCCACAGCAGCAGCCACAGGAGCTGGTACCCCGCGGCCGCACCCGCCTGCAGGTCGCCCTCCAGGTTGCCCGGGTCCAGGAACGCGATGCACATGAGGAACCCGGGCCCCGTGAAGCGCCAGAGCTTGCGCCACGAGAAGACCGGGCACGACGGCGCGGCGTCGCCGGCGTCATCCGCGTCGGAGTCCGAGATGGAGATGGAGACCTTGTCGTCGGAGTCGTAGGCGCGCTCGTCGTATTCATCGTGGGACGAGGAGGCGCCGCCGCCGGGGAGGAGACTCTCGGCGAGGTCGCGGGACGCCATAGGAGGATGCGTAGGTGAGTGGAGTGGATTTGGACGAGTAAGTGGAAGGAATGGATGGGAGGTGTGGGGATTACGCTCTAGAACGTTCATTGCAAGGTGGGTTCTTCGGAATGCCTTCTGCTTCCAAGCTTTTAAACGTCCGTTTTTTGACGAGATCTACATACATACATACATACATACATACATACATACATACATACATAATAGATATTATACTAAATTTAAATATAGCAACTAAAATCATATACGATTATTTTTCTCTATATACTATTTATTATGAATAGGCAGAATTCAAAGATTGTGGCTTATGATTTTTGAATTTTGGCTATTCGTTAGAGAGTACGAAAAGAGAGATAATTGTATTTAATTTTGGTCGATATAGCTGTATTCGATATAGTGTGTAGAAAAAGTAAAAAGCCAGAGCCAAAAGAACCTAACCCAGGATTGGCTTCTGCAAGAATTTATGCTGGTTTTTTATCTGCCGATCGTGATAATTGGTTTTTGCACTCGTTTGTCACCGAAATTTCAAAAAAAAACATGTTCAAGATTCACTATACTTTCTCGTAAAAAAATCTGTCTTTACAAGTCCAGAAAAATCACCATGGAGTAAATCGCATGAAAACTTGCATGTTTCCAGCTATTGCAATATGTAAGCATGGTTTATTAAGCATATTTATTTGATTTTTTAATATAAGTTTACATGTCTTAGAAAATTGGATTGCCTTGAGATTTCTAGTTTATCATACTGCCTTTGTTCTCTATGTATTGACAAGGCCTTCGATACATACCTTTTATTTTTTTTAAAAAAGGTTTTTTTCGACTTTAACTTCAGTCTAAATTTAGATTTCAATCCACAACTTCGAAATCATCCAAAACACAACTTTTAAATATCAAAATCATCTAAAACACAACCCTCAACACATTTTAAGGCAATTTTCCCCCGACGTGGCATCCATGCGGACCTGATTTTGCTGCTGTAGTGTCTACACAAGTCAGTTTTACTAATTTAGTGTTCATGTGAACTCTTTTTTATTTATTAGCTGACTAAGGGCCACGTCAACAAAACCTAGGGGTGGATCCAAGTAGGCCCATGGGGTGCACAGGACACTGGACCTAAACTCTTCTGGTATATTTAAAGAAGGCCCATTTGGTATATTTAAAAATTCAAACAAACATTAAACAGAAAAGCAGGTAATCAGATAGGTAATTAGGCCAGGTAATTAGCTGGTCTAATTACCTACTTTTCTGTTTGGTGTTTGTTTGAAATTTTAAATATACAAATGAGCTTAAAAATTATGAAAAAAAATTATATACAATATCCTAACTCAACGTTCCTCGCAGTGTAATTTTTGGAGAATTTTATCCATGGCGAATGTGATAAAAATTTCATAAAATTTTAAATTTTTAAAAGTTTTTACATATAGCAAGCAAGCTCCAAAAATTACAAATTTTATGTGAAGCCTTTCGATGCAGTATTAGTTATTATATAATTTTTTGGAAATTTTATGTGGTCCGATGTAGCCACGTTTGTTCGGATTAACTTAACTATGGGAATTTTTTTGTTAAATTTGTGGTTAAGTTATATCTGTACATGTGGCTAATTCGGATGGCATAAAATTCTCAAAAAATTACATAATAACTATTATTATATCAAGACACTTTACATAAAATTTCGTAATTTTTAGAGCTCATTTACTATATTTAAAAACTCATAAAATTATCAAAATTGTATAAAGTTTTGAGCAACATTTGCCATGGATAAAATTCCCCAAAAATTACATTGCAAGGACCATTGTGTCGGAAGGCTGTACATAAATTTTTGTAATTTTTTGAGCTCATTTAATATATTTAAAAATTTAAACAATCAAGAAAGGTAAGCAGGCCGGCTAATCAGTCGGCCTAATTACCTACCGCCTAGCCACCGAGCAACAGGTGCCACGCGGCCGCTGTCGCCTGGCCGCCGGGCGGCAAAAACAATATTTTGTTGTTAATACTATCATTACACTATTATTTTTATAAATACGATAATAAAATAGTGCTAAAAGTGGCTTTGATTCGTCATACTCTGATCTGTATCGACGTATTGTGCTGCTGCCCCCTAGGCGTCTCGATCGCTTCTCCAGTTTGCCTACCTCGAGATGCCGCCTTGAGGCCTCGCGGGGCCGGGAGGAATCATTCCGCTCGCCTCATTGTGCATGGAAAAATCGCATACCGCCGATAGCTCGCATCCGGCGAATCCGACGGCGCTTCCCCCGCCAAATCAATCATCGTACTGCCAAATCAATCACGGTACTAGGAATGATCCACGCGTGCGCGAGCGGCGAGGCTGACGCGCCACGCAACGCTGCGTCGAATGATGATCCACGCGTGCGCGATTGGAGAGGCTGACAAGTCCACCCTTCGATGCGTGTTGAACTTCCTCTGCCTGATGGTATCGCTGATGCCGTCGGTGTGTTAGATCGGACGTCCCATCCGAAGAAAAAGACCAAATGTTTTCGGGGATTGGGCCACATCGCCCAGCACTGCTGAATCGTCCGGGGGAATCTGTTCTGATAGTACTACTGGCTTGTAACACCCCCGTTTCCAGGGGCGCGTACGGACACGGCACCCCGCAACTATCCACGCATGAACAGTTATGGAGTGTCGCGCAAGAGTATACCATTGCATGCCTACAACAAAAGTTCAGCATATATTTCACATACGGATTAACATCCATTTTCAACAGCGGGGCGTGCAAGCCCAAAGTATAATTACATTACAGAAGCTCCAAGATCCGCTTGAGCGCGGCCAAGACCTAAAGCCACGGATCCTCGTCGAAGAAGCGACCTTCCGGGACTTCCTCAACGGGGAGGCAAACACCTTCGTCTTGATCCTCTAAAGAAGGGCAAAAGCAAGCCGTGAGCCAATCAACCGGCTCAGCAAATCCCAAAGGGACCCTAACTTATTACATGCACGGAACATCAAAGGAAGGGAGATATATTTGGTGTATTATCTTTGAGTGGATGCAGTTTTATTTGCAAACATTTTTAGAAGACGGACCCAAAACTACTCCTCAAGAACTCAGGGGTTTTTCACAAAGAATTCTTTAACCAACTAGTCAAGTTCAAACATGTACAAAACTACTTAAGCTTCGCTGCTGGAATCACCCAAGTGACACAACTCCAATAACCGGGAGCACGGCGTATTCGAATACCATTTATTAGACTCTGCAGAGTTTGCTCAGCTTTACCCACACGATTTCTTAACTCCCGCGTCCGGGTTAAGAAAGCCAGGTCGTTTCACTGCTCAACTCTTTATATAGGCTCTACCCGGTAGAATTCACTCGGGTCTGGCTCGCTCACACACACACAAAGCAAAAGAAAACGGTGCCGCTTCGAGTGAACTCTACCGTTGTTAGGCACCCGCAGCACGGCCTGCCTAACCTTTGTTACCCAAACACCTACTCCACAACACCTGTAGAGTTTCAATCGAGTTGAGCAGCTACTAAACCAGTGTTGACAAGTCAACTCCTGTGGTTGAGCGATCACCATGTCATTTGCTTAGCGTAAGGGTCTGGTCCTTATATTTTTTCCTTAGGGGTCCGCAACCCCTACCAGGTCCGCGACCTGCAACCTAGGGTAAGAGGCGGGCGAAAACCGTCTTGCGGCGCACCGCAGCCCCCCTTACCCTATCCTGCGCATGCCGACAATCTCCGCCCTAGGGCACGGTGTCCCATACCACCCTGCCCTAGAGCCGGGTTTTCCAAATTCTATTGGCCCGCAGCCACGACCTTATTAGTATAAGACTTTGCACGATAATAATAACTTACAAATATCTAGAATAACAGATAATTAATTCTAGGGTTACAAAGGCATGGCTACGAGTTTAACATGGCATTTATCGGTGGTAGGGTTAACTATATAACATGTCATTCTAAACATTTTATTTTATTTTGAACTAACATTTCAGAACTAGCTCAATGCAAATAGCGTAATAACATAATTAAATAACATGGGTTGCAACATGATCAAAGGATTTGGGACTTGCCGTCAATCCGAATGATTTCCGCTAGCTCGAACGAAGAACCTCCTGGCTCCTGTGACTGCACTTGAACTTCCGGAGACTCCGACACTAGCGCAAACATATAAAACAAATTAAATCCAGCTTGAGACTAATCAAGCGAGGAAAAATAAACTAATTAAAAAGGAGTAAAGTGCATAAATCTCCAAATAGGGAATTTTAGGAATTTATCTGGGATAAAACTGGAGGAATGGAGGTCACAGCTGGGTCTAGAATATTATTTGGAGCAAAGTGGTGAAATTTGGGAATTTTTGGGATTTTCTGTGATTTTCTAGGATTTATTTGGATTTTCTGGGATTTTAGAAATTAATAAATCACGGGAAAATCAAATGAACAGTAACCGGCCCAGCCTGTGCTACAGTGCGGCCTGGCCCGGGGAACGGCCCGCGCGGCCGGGAGGCCGACGCGGCCCAGCGCGCGCGCGATTGCGCGGGAGACGAGCGGGCCGAGGGGAGGCGGCCCAGCCAGCGCGCGCCCATGCGGCTCAGATGGCTGGCGCGTGGCTCGGGCGGGCGGACGAGATGGCGGGGAACGGGCGGACTGGATTGGGGTGGCCGGAGATCGGACGGTGGGGATACAACGGAGGGGGCGAAGCGGTAAGGGAGGGATCGGACGGAGGCGAAGAGGGGGTTTTATGAAGATCCGACGGTCGAGGAGAGCGGCCATCCGACGATCCAAATTAGACGGCAACGGGAGCAATCGGGCGACGGAGGAGGGGCCACGTAGGTCGTCTTCTTCCTCCGTCCGCTACAGCGCCATTGGGACAGGGTCACGGCGGCGACGGCGATCTGAGCGCACGGAGGGTCGGCGGCGGCAACCGAGGGCACTGGCGGGTAGATCTCTGAGAGGGGAACCCATTTTGGGGCTTAGGAAGGTGAGGGGATCATTGGGGAAAACGGGAGGGAGAAGGGAGTGGCTCGGCTAGTTTGTGGCGGAGAGGGTCACCGGCGGCGAGAAGGTTCGATTGGCCGCGGTCACACGGACAGGGGGCCAAGGGGCTTACAATGGAGGTGGCGGCAGGAGCTGGGAGGCTGCGGGGAGGGCTGTCCACGGTGAGGGTGATGCGGCCGGCGGTGGAAGACGACGGCGGCGCTCCACGGGGCTTTACCTGGCCAGAGGAGGACGGCAGAGGGATTAGGGGAGGATGAGGATGCTCTGGACGAATGTAATTGAGAAATGGAGGGAGAGAGGAGGAGATCAACTTCACGGGGTCGCCGGCGCAGGGGAGGACCGCGGCGGCGCTACAGACGGTGAGGCTCCAATCGGCTGCGAGCAGAGCTTCTCTGGGGTGGCGGAAGGTGAATGGAGGCAGTGGGGGAGCTCGGGGAGCAAAGGAGGTAGGAGAGCAGCGGGGAGGGGTTTTTATACCCGAGCGAGGGAGGAGGAAAACTTCGGGGAGAAGGCAACGGGCGCGGCCGGAGGTCAACAGGAGCCGGTGGGGAGTCTTCTCCGCGGGATGGAGGTGACGGGGTGCTGCCAGGGGAGTAATGGCGACTGGACGGGAGAGGGAGTAGGTGGAGCTGCGGCATGGGCGGAGGAGCGCGTCCGCGCGCGGAGAGGGAGGAGACGGCCGCTGGCAGGTGGGGTCGGGGCAGAAGAACGGCGACACGTGGAGCGGAGATGCTGCCAGCTTCGGTCCGGGGCGGTCGGGACGGCGGGGGCGCGAGGGGGATCCGAGGGCGGCGTTGAGGCGGTGCGGGCGCGGTTCCACCGCGGGCGCGGCCGCAGGCGCGCGCGCGAGGAGAAAGCGGGGAAGGGAGGAAGGCGCCAGCGCGCGAGGGAAGGGCGCGGGGCGCTGGGGCGAAGCGAAGGCGGAAAAAGACGGGGCGCCAACGGAGAGGAGGAGCGCCCTGCCGAAAAGGGAAAGCGGAAACGGGGAAGACTTTCCCAAAAAGGAAAGTTTCCGAAAACACTCAAAAATTCAGGGAAAGGCTCAAAATTTTTGAAATTTTTAGGGGCTTTTCAACCTACCCCCCTTAAAAGGATCTCGACCCCGAGATCAACTTGGTCCAGGGAGTAAGTTGGGGAAATCCCGCTGCAAGTCTGACTCTCGTTCCCAGGTGGACTCATCCGCCGTGTGACTCTTCCGCTGCACTCTGCAAAACCTGACATTCTTGTTTCTGAGCTGCCTCTCTGATGTTTCAAGTATTTGTAGTGGTTCTTCAGCATATGTGCAATCATCCTGCAATTCAATATCTGACAGTGGCCCTTCATCGGTTGGCTGTCGTAGACATTTCCGAAGCTGAGATACATGGAATACATTGTGTATTCTTGACAAGTTGGGTGGCAGTTGTACTTGATAAGCTACTTCTCCAATCCTTCCAATGATTTGAAACGGTCCCACATATCTCGATGCTAATTTTTCCTTGACTTGGAACCTCTTGAATACCTTGAATGGTGTGACTTTGATGTAGACGAAGTCTCCAACTTCGAAACTCAAATCCTTTCTGTGGTTATCTGCATAACTCTTCTGCCGGTCTTGAGCAATCTGAGGTCCAATCAGTTATCGTTCACCTATTTTTGACCAATTTAGAGGGGTCCTGTATTTTCTGCCATAAAGTGCTTCAAACGGGGCCATTTGGATACTGGCTTGGTAGCTGTTGTTGTATGAGAACTGAGCAAACGGTAGGCAGGTATTCCATGCTGCACCATACACAATTGCACAAGCTCTCAACATATCTTCTCAAATCTGATTTGTTCTTTCTGTCTGTCCATCTGTCTGTGGGTGGTATGCTGAGCTGAAATTCAGATCGGTGCCCATAGCTTCATGCAATTTCCCCCAAAACTTGGAGGTAAATTGTGCTCCTCTATCTGACACAATTTTCTTGGGAACTCCATGTAATGTCACTATTCTGGTCAAATACAGTTCGGTAAGTTTATCCTTCCCATAGGTTTGCTTAATCAGGAGGAAATGAGTCACCTTGGTCAATCTATCAACATTGACCCAGATAGCATCATATCCTTCACGAGTCTTGGGAAGTCCAGTAATGAAGTCCATTCCCATGCTATCTCATTTCCATTCGGGTGTTGGCGAAGGCTGCAACAATCCCGATGGTTTTTGGTGGTCTATTTTGATCTGTTGGCAAACATCACATTTAGCCACGTATTCTGCCACTTCTTTCTTCATCCTGTTCCACCAATACTGCTTCTTCAAGTCTTGGTGCATTTTAGTGTTTCCTGGATGGATTGAGAATTGAGATGAATGGGCTTCGGATGGAATCAACTCTTTTAACTCCTTGTCGGGTATACAATAGCGATCACAGAAGGTGATGATTCCGTGCTCGTCTATCGCATATCTTGATGAGTTTCCTTCTTGAATATCCTTTTTCAGTTTTTGAATCTCTTCATCTTTATCTTGTGCTGCTTTCATCTGATCTGTCAGCAATGGTTGGAGTCCCAACGCTGCCATTCTGCCTTGTTCAGTGATCACCCAATTTAGCCGTAGGATATCTCATTGCAACTCTGGTGGGTACTCTGTCGTGCTAACTTTGCTTGGACGAGTCTCTTGTCTAAGGGTATCGGCCACTACATTTGCTTTGCTCGGTTGATATTGGAGATCAATGTCATAGTCTTCATTCAACTCTAGCCATCTCCGCTGTCTCATATTCAACTCTGGCCATGTGAACAAGTATTTCAAGTTCTTGTGCTCTGAGGACATCTCACAACGATTCCCTAGCAGGTAGTGCCGCCAAATTTTGAATGCATGCACCACAGCTGCTAGTTCTAAATTGTGTGTGGGGTAATTTTCTTCATGTGGCTTCAGTTGTCTGGATACATAGGCAACAACTTCCCTGTTTTGCGTCAGCATATATCCCAAACCCTGCTTTGAAGCGTCACTATAGCTTTGAAATTCTTTCTCTGGGTTGGGCAAAATCAACACTAGTGTTGTTGTCAACTTGGTCTTCAACAGCTGAAAACGCGCTGCACAAGCATATGTCCATGTGAATGGCCTATCTTTCCTCAGTAGTTGAGTGAGTGGACGGGAAATCTTGGAGAATCCTTCTATGAATTGGCGATAATAGCCTGCCAATCCAAGAAAGCTCCTCACTTCTGTCACTGTCTTGGACTGTTTCCGTTCCATAACTGCGACTATCTTTTCTGGGTCAACCCTGACTCTATCTTCTGATATAATGTCACCCAAGAAAGCAACTTATTTCAGTCAAAAACTGTATCTGTCGAACTTGGCATACAACTGGTGTTCTCTCAATCTGGTCAAAGCTATGCGCAAATGCTCCTTGTGCTCTTCTTCATTCTTGGAGTAAATCAGAATATTGTCAATGAAGACAATCACAAATCGATCCAATTTGTCCCTATGCACCAGATTCATAAGGTTCATGAAATAAGCTGGTGCATTGGTTAAACCCAAGGGAACGACCGTGAACTCATATAATCCATATCTGGTGATGAAAGCTGTCTTCTCTCGATTTTGCTTTCGGATCTTGAGCTGATGGTAACCCGAGCGCAAGTCGATCTTAGAGAATTCTTTGGCACCTCTGAGTTGATCAAACAAATCATCAATTTTTGGGCAAAGGGTACTTGTTTCTGGTGGTGACAACATTCAGTCTCTGTAATCTACACACATTCTTAGCTCTTCATTCTTCTTCTTCCCTAGTAAGACTGGTGCCGACCAAGGTGAAACAATTGGTAGGATAAACTCTTTCTCTTGCAGTTCACCTAACCGTCTCTTGAGCTCTTTCAATTCACTAGCTGACATTCTGTACTGGTGTTTCGCAATTAGTTTTGTGCCTGGAATCAACTCTATGGCAAGTTCTATTTGTCGGTCAGGGGTCTGTCTGGTAGTTCTTCTGGGAATATATCAGGGTATTCTTGTACTATTGACACTTGATCTGGTGTAACTGCTAGCATGTTGATCATGCGCTTTCTTGCATCCTTCAATACTTCTCGTTTTTTTACCACTTTCTGACCTTCAAGGGTTACCAATGATACTGCTTTGATCTCACAATCTACCTCGCCTTTATTCTTGGCTAGTCAGTTCATGCCCAAATGGCATCTAGCCCTTGCATATCTGGCTGCAGTAAATCTGCTTTAACCTCTGCTGGATTGACTTTGACTCCTTCTCACTTGTACCTGCATATCATCATTGGGTATATGCTACAGGTTCACACTTAGCTGGATTATGCAGTACCAGGGCTACATATATGTCTGGGTCTGTTAGGATTGCAACATAAACTTCTCGCTCCTTATGCTTTACACAGACAGTCTTCATACACTTTCATAGTCTTGCCATAAGCCTTAGTTAAAATAATTTACATACAAGCTATTCAGTTCTTCCAACTAGCTTACAAAAGGATAACCAAAAGTACATCATCTCATAACTTGTCCTGCATGGCTCATGTTTTCTTGACTGTCTGTTGGTTTTGGGCTTGGAGTTTAGCTGCTTCTGATGGCAAAGTCCTTCTGGGACACTGATGCTTGTAGTGTCCAGTCTCTCCACAATGGAAACATGTATCTGTCCTTCGTGGACAGCTGCTAGTAAGATGCTTGCCACCGCAGGTGAGGCACTTGATGGCGAGTGGTGAGGGAGTGGTATACTGCTGAGACTGTTCAAACTGGGTCTTCTCAGGGTAGGATTCTTCTTCTTCTATCGGTGGCTGGCGTGATGTTGTGGCCTGCCTCTTTGCTTGCTGTCTAGCTTCTTCTTTGGGTAAGTACTTCAGTGGGCATTGGTCACGATAATGCCCATCCTGTTCGCAGTGAAAACAAGCCGTTGGTGAAGGAGGCGAAGGCTGCTTTCGTTTCATAACTTTCACGTAACCTGGTCTTTCTTCTATTTGTAGAGCTCGATCAACCAGGTTCAATAGGCTTGAAAACTTCATGGACTGAAGGCGTTGTCTCATATTGGGTCGTAGGCCTTTCATAAAGCACTCCATCCTTTCGGCTTCAGTATCAATCTCTTCTTGAGCATACTGGGATAACTGATGGAATTGTTGTAGATATGCTGTGATGGAGTTTTCTCCTTGTTGAAGATCAAGGAAATCCTGATATTTTTCAGTGATAACTCTAGGGGAAATGAAGGCTTTACGGAATCTCTTCACAAAGTCTTCCCAGGTAATGTCTTCCTTATTTGGATGTATCCACTGGATAGCATTCCACCAAGTAATTACAGGATCTGACAGCTGATAGGTGGCAAAAAGGACTTTCTCCTTATTGGTACATCGTATAGTATTCATTCTTCTCTCAACATCTTGTAACCAGTTATCTGCGTTCAGTGGTTCTGTTGCTGAGGGGAATTTAGGTGGTTGAGTTTGCAGGAATGCTGCAAACTTTAATGCAGTTGCGCTTGACGCTGACGCTGACTCTTCGGGTGTCACCTTGACACTAGGTGATCTGGCTGCTATCTGCTCAAGCAACTGGGTCTGTTGATCTCGCATTCGCAGAATATTTTGTTCTCTCCGATAGCGATTTTGTTCCATCATCGCTATTATGCTGGCAAGTGTGGCTTGATCTGTGGCAGGTGCACCCTGCCTGTTGGTCTGATCCCTCTGCTCTGTCGGGTCCATCTGTCAATTGGGAACATGAGATCAGTTTTGCAGCGGCTTTGGGGAATAAGAGTAGATAAGTAAGACATTGAATTTTCAAGGTAAGTATAGGGCGAAAAAGGTAAGAACGAGAGCGAAAGGGGACAGGAGAAAGCTTTGAACGCAGGGGGATTACTGATAGTTAAGCAAACAACATACAAGGATAATGAACATAAATTTACTCTATGCAAGTGGCACACAAACCTCTTAGGGTTCATGATTACACCTGCTTTACATTACAAAAGCACCACTACTACTCAGGGTCAGTCTAGACTTAGCGAACAACGGCTACTCCTCCAGCTGCTGAGAAGCGAAAATTTTTGAAACTAGACAAGCAAAGCAGTAAACATTTTGCAAAAATGAAACTTAAGCAGAAGTAAACTAAGATAGATAAGGTAGCAATAAGAGAGGAAAAAGACAGCAGTAATACTTATATTTTTCGTAAACACCTTTTTATGGCTTTAAATTAAGTTTTGCGATAAAATCGCTTCCTAGTTTGCCTTAGGTCTCAACCTACGGTCAAGAGCCTGCTCTGATACCACTTCTTGTAACACCCCCGTTTCCAGGGGCGCGTACGGACACGGCACCCCGCAACTATCCACGCATGAACAGTTATGGAGTGTCGCGCAAGAGTATACCATTGCATGCCTACAACAAAAGTTCAGCATATATTTCACATACGGATTAACATCCATTTTCAACAGCGGGGCGTGCAAGCCCAAAGTATAATTACATTACAGAAGCTCCAAGATCCGCTTGAGCGCGGCCAAGACCTAAAGCCACGGATCCTCGTCGAAGAAGCGACCTTCCGGGACTTCCTCAACGGGGAGGCAAACACCTTCGTCTTGATCCTCTAAAGAAGGGCAAAAGCAAGCCGTGAGCCAATCAACCGGCTCAGCAAATCCCAAAGGGACCCTAACTTATTACATGCACGGAACATCAAAGGAAGGGAGATATATTTGGTGTATTATCTTTGAGTGGATGCAGTTTTATTTGCAAACATTTTTAGAAGACGGACCCAAAACTACTCCTCAAGAACTCAGGGGTTTTTCACAAAGAATTCTTTAACCAACTAGTCAAGTTCAAACATGTACAAAACTACTTAAGCTTCGCTGCTGGAATCACCCAAGTGACACAGCTCCAATAACCGGGAGCACGGCGTATTCGAATACCATTTATTAGACTCTGCAGAGTTTGCTCAGCTTTACCCACACGATTTCTTAACTCCCGCGTTCCGGGTTAAGAAAGCCAGGTCGTTTCACTGCTCAACTCTTTATATAGGCTCTACCCGGTAGAATTCACTCGGGTCTGGCTCGCTCACACACACACACAAAGCAAAAGAAAACGGTGCCGCTTCGAGTGAACTCTACCGTTGTTAGGCACCCGCAGCACGGCCTGCCTAACCTTTGTTACCCAAACACCTACTCCACAACACCTGTAGAGTTTCAATCGAGTTGAGCAGCTACTAAACCAGTGTTGACAAGTCAACTCCTGTGGTTGAGCGATCACCATGTCATTTGCTTAGCGTAAGGGTCTGGTCCTTATATTTTTTCCTTAGGGGTCCGCAACCCCTACCAGGTCCGCGACCTGCAACCTAGGGTAAGAGGCGGGCGAAAACCGTCTTGCGGCGCACCGCAGCCCCCCTTACCCTATCCTGCGCATGCCGACAATCTCCGCCCTAGGGCACGGTGTCCCATACCACCCTGCCCTAGAGCCGGGTTTTCCAAATTCTATTGGCCCGCAGCCACGACCTTATTAGTATAAGACTTTGCACGATAATAATAACTTACAAATATCTAGAATAACAGATAATTAATTCTAGGGTTACAAAGGCATGGCTACGAGTTTAACATGGCATTTATCGGTGGTAGGGTTAACTATATAACATGTCATTCTAAACATTTTATTTTATTTTGAACTAACATTTCAGAACTAGCTCAATGCAAATAGCGTAATAACATAATTAAATAACATGGGTTGCAACATGATCAAAGGATTTGGGACTTGCCGTCAATCCGAATGATTTCCGCTAGCTCGAACGAAGAACCTCCTGGCTCCTGTGACTGCACTTGAACTTCCGGAGACTCCGACACTAGCGCAAACATATAAAACAAATTAAATCCAGCTTGAGACTAATCAAGCGAGGAAAAATAAACTAATTAAAAAGGAGTAAAGTGCATAAATCTCCAAATAGGGAATTTTAGGAATTTATCTGGGATGAAACTGGAGGAATGGAGGTCACAGCTGGGTCTAGAATATTATTTGGAGCAAAGTGGTGAAATTTGGGAATTTTTGGGATTTTCTGTGATTTTCTAGGATTTATTTGGATTTTCTGGGATTTTAGAAATTAATAAATCACGGGAAAATCAAATGAACAGTAACCGGCCCAGCCTGTGCTACAGTGCGGCCTGGCCCGGGGAACGGCCCGCGCGGCCGGGAGGCCGACGCGGCCCAGCGCGCGCGCGATTGCGCGGGAGACGAGCGGGCCGAGGGGAGGCGGCCCAGCCAGCGCGCGCCCATGCGGCTCAGATGGCTGGCGCGTGGCTCGGGCGGGCGGACGAGATGGCGGGGAACGGGCGGACTGGATTGGGGTGGCCGGAGATCGGACGGTGGGGATACAACGGAGGGGGCGAAGCGGTAAGGGAGGGATCGGACGGAGGCGAAGAGGGGGTTTTATGAAGATCCGACGGTCGAGGAGAGCGGCCATCCGACGATCCAAATTAGACGGCAACGGGAGCAATCGGGCGACGGAGGAGGGGCCACGTAGGTCGTCTTCTTCCTCCGTCCGCTACAGCGCCATTGGGACAGGGTCACGGCGGCGACGGCGATCTGAGCGCACGGAGGGTCGGCGGCGGCAACCGAGGGCACTGGCGGGTAGATCTCTGAGAGGGGAACCCATTTTGGGGCTTAGGAAGGTGAGGGGATCATTGGGGAAAACGGGAGGGAGAAGGGAGTGGCTCGGCTAGTTTGTGGCGGAGAGGGTCACCGGCGGCGAGAAGGTTCGATTGGCCGCGGTCACACGGACAGGGGGCCAAGGGGCTTACAATGGAGGTGGCGGCAGGAGCTGGGAGGCTGCGGGGAGGGCTGTCCACGGTGAGGGTGATGCGGCCGGCGGTGGAAGACGACGGCGGCGCTCCACGGGGCTTTACCTGGCCAGAGGAGGACGGCAGAGGGATTAGGGGAGGATGAGGATGCTCTGGACGAATGTAATTGAGAAATGGAGGGAGAGAGGAGGAGATCAACTTCACGGGGTCGCCGGCGCAGGGGAGGACCGCGGCGGCGCTACAGACGGTGAGGCTCCAATCGGCTGCGAGCAGAGCTTCTCTGGGGTGGCGGAAGGTGAATGGAGGCAGTGGGGGAGCTCGGGGAGCAAAGGAGGTAGGAGAGCAGCGGGGAGGGGTTTTTATACCCGAGCGAGGGAGGAGGAAAACTTCGGGGAGAAGGCAACGGGCGCGGCCGGAGGTCAACAGGAGCCGGTGGGGAGTCTTCTCCGCGGGATGGAGGTGACGGGGTGCTGCCAGGGGAGTAATGGCGACTGGACGGGAGAGGGAGTAGGTGGAGCTGCGGCATGGGCGGAGGAGCGCGTCCGCGCGCGGAGAGGGAGGAGACGGCCGCTGGCAGGTGGGGTCGGGGCAGAAGAACGGCGACACGTGGAGCGGAGATGCTGCCAGCTTCGGTCCGGGGCGGTCGGGACGGCGGGGGCGCGAGGGGGATCCGAGGGCGGCGTTGAGGCGGTGCGGGCGCGGTTCCACCGCGGGCGCGGCCGCAGGCGCGCGCGCGAGGAGAAAGCGGGGAAGGGAGGAAGGCGCCAGCGCGCGAGGGAAGGGCGCGGGGCGCTGGGGCGAAGCGAAGGCGGAAAAAGACGGGGCGCCAACGGAGAGGAGGAGCGCCCTGCCGAAAAGGGAAAGCGGAAACGGGGAAGACTTTCCCAAAAAGGAAAGTTTCCGAAAACACTCAAAAATTCAGGGAAAGGCTCAAAATTTTTGAAATTTTTAGGGGCTTTTCATGGCTGTTAAGGAACCCAACGTACACACGGTAATGTAGCAAAAAAAAGAAAAGAAGTTTCAAATCCGATCGTCTGACACGATTTTACAAATTTGATTCCTATGTGGCCGTGGTGGCAGCAGTGACTGCTACATCGCGATAGCTAGGGTCAGCTGCACAGGCGATGGCCAAGTACGACAGATGGTAGAGCTATCAAACTCGTTTAGCTTAGTAGGTTGATGCCGTCCTCAGTCAGCGCAATAGGCCTATGGGTCCCTAGCTGTCGAGCTCGTCTATAAGTTGGCAGATCGTCTGCTATGTCGGTAGAGGGTGCGGCTCAGGTGCTGGGGCACTGCACTTAGCGCGTGCGGGGATCCGCCACGTGTCCCGTAAATCCCAAAACAATTCCAAAAAATTTTAAAAAATACTTACAAAATCCGAAAATTTATAAAAAGTACTTTTTTAAGTATAAAAAGTATTTTTTGTAAATACTTAAATTTTTTTTGATTTATACTTTTCATTAAAAAGTATTTTTTTAAGTACTTAAAAATACTTTTTAATAAAAGTATTTTTACAAAAAGTACTTTTTACAAATTTTCGGATTTTGTAAGTATTTTTTTTTTGAATTTTTTGGAATTGTTTTGGGATTTGCGGGACACGTGGCGGGTGCTGGGGGCACCCCTGCACGCGCTAAGTGCGGTGCCCCCAGCACCTGAGCCGCACCCGTCGGTAGTGGTGCCTGCCCTCAATCGCGATGGGCACGTGCGGAGTCACTTGCTGTTGCTGCTGTGGTCACGAAATGACTAAATTTGCAAAATCATGTGTCCAAGAACTAGATTTGAATTTTTTTTTTTGCTATAGTCCTATATATACACAATGAGTTTGTTGTTAAGGACTTGTACATTCTACTTTCGATTTCGAACCTGCTTAAACTGCACAAACTCTGCCGTTTTGACTGCTTGTACCGTGAACTAGATGAGTTGCGTTGCTCTGTCGTTCATGCGTAGTATCGCTTTGGTGGGAGGTGCTTTTAAGCTTATTGGTTTGAAATTGAACATTCGACGAACTGAAGTAACTAAACAAAAGAAATAATATCCATGCCAACCACCGCTGCCAGGTTAGAGTGTACGGTGTTGATGTGGTCTTCTTCGTGTAGTTCATCCTGTGCCGCGGTCCCTGGTCACCCGGGGTCTCCATCCACTGGAGTTCTATCCTCGTCAGCGCTAAGAGAGAGTAGAATGCTGCTAATCCACATCAACGTCATAATTACCTGAAATCTACACCTGTCCGTACCTAACACCAACGTGGCCGCACGCTGGCTAATACCTATCATACATCATTCTATAGATGAAAATTGAAATGAACAGTAAGCAAATCAGGTTCGATGAGAACACAGGAGCAGCACTGAGAAAATGGCCTCCTTTTCAGCTGGAACAATAGTCCCGAAAGGCAAATTGGATGATCAAAACTGGTAGCATTGCAGACTACATGCGGTTGTTTGGGTGAAAACTGGTAGCATTGTTTGGACAAAGCCGGGCGTAAGAAGAGAACCCCCGACAGGAATGGTTTCTTGTACTACCAGCGAAGTTCTTTCCGTTGAGAATATTGTTTGTTTTCGAGGTATATATTACACAAGGGAAAAGGCTGCTCAGTTTGGATCCGTTCGACAGATAATAGTCGGATGCTATCATTTGTCTCAGCAACAGATGACTGTTTGTTTGTATGGAAGCTTGCCAGAAGATGATGTCTTGAAACCATGGCGACGGCGACGTGCGCATCGGCGGCGGGCCACCATGTTGCGCAGGCAATGTATCCGCGCCGGCCGAAGCTTTGGACAAGACGCACGCACATCGGCACATGTTCACACTAATCGGTTTTCACGTCGACACGGCCAAAAAAATTCATTGATTTAGGCGCTGTTTGGTTGAGTTTGGTTTCTCTCTTTTAAGCTTTAGCTAGGCTTTAAAAGAAGTTACTAAATCTAGGTTTTAAATTTCTAGTTTATTTTAAACTTAATTTTAAGTTTTTAGTTTATTAGCTCGTACATTTGACCGAAAAAGTAGCTTCAAAGTTCAAAAAAACCAAAAATATGAGTTTTTAGTTTATTTTTAGATTTCGAAGCTCGTACATTTGACCCAAAAAGTAGCTACATCGAACTTGATGCGTGCGGGCGCCCGCACCTGGTAAAAATTGGCCCAGCGCCGTTCGAGCCGGCCCGCTCCAGCTGCAATGCAACGCCACGGTCGATCGCCACCTCACCTCCGTTCCCCTTCCAGCTGCAGCCTCCATGCCGCTCGCTCCGTGCCGACGCCGCCAAAACCCTCCCAAAACCCGCGGAAAACGCCGCCCGCCTCGCAAAAATGCCGCCCAAACCGGCACGGCGGGTGTTACAGTACCTCTCCAAGTCGCGCGGGCCGCCGCCGTCCACGACGCCGGCCGTCCCCGCTGCCCCCGCGAGCGGCGAGGCCCTCGCGTCCGACGCCGACGCCGTGTACCGCATCGTCACGGCCGCGCCCACGCCGTCCGCGATGGAGTCCGTGCTCTCCGCCTCCGCCTCCGCCGTCCCGCTCTCCGCCCCCCTCCTCGACCTCGTTCTCCGCCGCTTCCGCTTCGCCCACGGGGACCCGCTCCGCGCACTCTCGCTCCTCTCCCTCGCCGCCGACCGCTGCGGCGTCGTGCCCTCCCCCTTCGCGCTCGACACCGCCCTCTACGTGCTCGGCCGCGCCCGCCGGTTCTCCCACATGTGGGATCTTCTCCGCTCCTCCCACCACCTCTGCCCTGACGCCATCACCCCCCGCACCGCCATGGTCGTTCTCGGCCGCGTCGCCAAGGTCTGCTCCGTCCGCGAGACCGTCGCCTCCTTCCGCCGCCTCTCGCGGATGTTCCGCGGCCGCGAGGGCACCGAGGCGGCCGACCTCTTCAACGCGCTGCTCCGCACGCTCTGCCAGGAGAAGAGCATGTCCGACGCGCGCAACGTCTACCACGCGCTTAAGTACGAGTTCCAGGTGAACCGCCAGACGTTCAACATCCTGCTATCTGGGTGGAAGTCGGCAGAGGACGCCGAGGCGTTCTTCGCCGAGATGCGGGAGCTCGGGGTGGAGCCCGACCAGGTGACCTACAACTCTTTGATTGATTGCCACTGCAAGAACCGGGACGTCGAGAAGGCCTACAAGCTGCTCGACGAAATGCGGGAGAAGGACATTTCTCCTGATGTGATCACTTACACGAGCTTGATTGGCGGACTGGGGTTGATTGGCCAGCCCGACAAGGCAAGGAATTTACTAAAGGAGATGCACGAGCTCGGCTGCTACCCAGACGTTGCTGCATACAATGCGGTGATACGGAACTTTATTATAGCGAAGAGGCTTGGGGATGCATTTGCATTGATGGAAGAAATGGCATCAAAGGGACTGATGCCGAATGCTACAACTTATAACCTTTTCTTCCGGTGCTATTACTGGGCGTACGACATTGGCAGTGCATGGCAGTTGTATGAGCGGATGCGATCGGAAGGATGCTTCCCAAACACGCAGTCTTGCTTGTTTATCATCAGGTTATGTCATCGGCATGGGATGGTGCCGCAAGCACTAGAGCTGTGGAGTGATATGGTCAGGAATGGGTTTGGATCGTTTACCTTGGTGTCGGATGTGCTGTTTGACCTGTTATGTGACGAGGGGAAGCTGGAGGAGGCCGAGACGTGCTTCCATCAACTGATTGAGTTGGGGCAGAAGCCAAGCAATGTTGCATTTAGAAGGATAAAGATACTTATGCAGCTTGCAAACCGGGAAGAATCTATTGCCAGGTTGACTGAGAAAATGGCACAATTTGGACGGTTGGCGCCTGAGGATTGCCAAAGGGTTGATCACACTGTTGAAAGCACACCTCAAATTTGTGATGGAGATGGTGCTGATACAACAAGTTAATAACAGCAACTTAGCATATATATTCGGATGATGACGATGATGAATTGATGACCGCAACTTTGGTTGACAAGGGAAATAATTAAATGGTTCTGAGGAGTTCACTGTACTCTAATAATGTCTTCGAGGTAAGCTTTCAAGATTTTTCCGTTGATCATTTTGCTTCCATAGGTTCTGATGCCTATATTTGCTTGTCTAACAGCTTTGGAAATTTTGGCCTGTCATCGACAGATAATCCAATTATATATTGCCAGCTTATTGTCGATATTGCTACATTCTTTTCCTGGAAACTCATACTGTGGAAGACCATTCTAGCCTGCCTATTGGAACCTATGGTATTACAACATCATGTAATCCCTGTGATGCATGTAGCATTGGAACTACATATTGGTATTCCAACACCATACAATTTCTGTGTCATAAATGCAGAATTGGAACTAATACTGTCTAAACACTTATTTTTTAATAATTAATTCAAGCTCTGTGTTTGTCTGAAATATAATTTTGAAGTTACAGGGAAGGAATTGGCCAAGACAAGCACTTCTCATGCACATCTTATTTTTCTTAAGGACCTGAAAAATGGAAGTGTTAACTTACTGATATCAAAAGCCAGTAACTTACTGAAATAATGCACACTGACATAACTCAGAATATAGTGTGACTTTGGACCTTATTATGATCATACAGGTCTTGTTCTTAATCCTTTTCATTGAGCATTTCACTGTGCATACAGGTTGACTTGACTTATTGATTATACGACTATTAGGGGTTCAATTATCTCTACTAATATCAAATGGGAGTTTGTCTGTAGTCCCACCCCTACAACCTCCAACGATCTTTCCACCCTATAGTAAAAAAAAGGCTAAAAAGACCCCCTAAAAAACTAGGGTAAAAACTCTTAAGCAATTACATATTGTGTGTGTACTGCCAATGGATCCTTTGAAGTCTGTTATCTGTTATCTGTTTTGTAACTGTAAGCAATTACATATTGTTGTGTGTGATTTAGTTTTTATGCCGTGAGTGGATGTGCAGTACAAACAGGAGCTTCAGTTGGGAGATTCAAGCCCGCCCCTGCTCCACATAATAGAAATGGACTTATAATCAACCCTTAGCATGTCCCTCTTGGTGATATTACTAATTGGTTCAGCTAGCGCTCTTGATAAACACACCGTTTTCATTCAGCAAAGAGTAATTGTCTTTCTTTATTTTTATGTTAGGAACAGATGGCGCTTTCTCTTTTCTAACACACGTATCTACAAAATCAAAAGGGAAAGGGGTTTATAACCATACTATTCTATACTTCTGTTTTAAATGTAAAATGTTGTTTGTTCGTTTTAAACAGTTGCTTCAGTACAAGAACGAGCCCCCCTTGGAGATATTACTAATTTGTATGCACGTCCCCCTCGTCCAAAGGGAAATCAGGTTTGTCAATCTGCCCTGCATAAAATGGGATATATAATTGAACCTGGTTTGTCCAAAGGGCAAGCATGTCCATATAGTTATGTACTCCCAACTGTTTTTTTTCATATGCATCATTTTGGATATTCAAACACGCACAACAACTGATTGAGTATATGACATCCCGTTTGCATTGGTTATTATTATGAAGAAGGCACTTTCTTCCTGCAATTTGCACATAATGGATAGGTCTTAAGTGATCAATTTTGGTAAGCTACCTAAAATCACCGGCGGCGTCTCTATAAAATGGCAGTTGTTAAATTGTGTAACCAAATTATGTTGGGGAAAAAAAGGAAAGGGAGATTCTGCCATGTGGCCGTGGACTGCCGGTTCACTCTTACAAAGAAAATGGGGTTGATGTGCTGTAGTTGTTGATTAGAAGGATTACTTGCTTTGACAAAAGTTATACCGGAAAAGTTGATTTGCGCAGCCCATAGAAACCGTTTTTTCCTTGGACATACTTCAACTTGGCATTAGCTATGTGCTGATTAGCTGTAAACCTGCCACAAGTTGATGCAGGGGCAGAACAAGGTGCCCATTCGTCTTTGCTTGTTTTTTTCCCTTTTGATCCATGTCAGCTGTAAAAAAGGAAGACTTTTCACCGCTTCAGTTGACGTACATGCAAATTTGGCCTTGAAAGATTAGTACTCCATATGCGATTGTTAGGTTGTCAACTTGTCATAGGAGGTTCTTTGATTTATTAGGTGCATCAGTGCTGGTGCAATTTGCATGCCCCCGCATGCATAATTCGAGGTTAAATACATTTGCAGCGTGTGTACTACATTACTTCTGTCTGTTCATGCTTTCTTCTCTTCTCAGGGTGCCCATACAAATTTACTTTTAAATTGGTCCATGTTGGTGCCTGCTAAAACTAAGGCTAATAGTTTTGTGTACGTACGCAAGCTTTCTTTTCAAAGTTAATGTCGATAAGATTAACATAGAATCTCCCATCATCCATGCCATGAACATCAAGTATTGCTACATAACATATTTGCTGTGTACTGATTAGCTCTAAACCTGCCACAAGTTACTTGACATTATTCTCTATAGGCTTTTCCAAGGGAATCTACTGCAATAGTCCCAACTTGTGTATCGGTCCAAATTGAGAGAAAATTAGGTAGGCGTTCTCTTGTGTTCTTTCAAAAGCTTTTAATGTTCCATCTCTCATTCCCTCTGTGAAAGATTTGTTGACTGAAAATAAAGCAAGTGGAGTTACAATTCCTTGCTTCATTATGATTTTTGTGGTTCGCTTAATTGTATGCTATTTTGAAATTTTGCTTGGAAGCTTCTTAATTGTTATTAATGTTCCATCTCATTCCGATTGTGGAAGATTTGTTGACTGAAAATACAGTAAGTGAAATTACACTTCCTTGCTTCATTATGATGATTTTTGTGGTTCGCTTAATTGTATGCTGTTTTGAAATTTTGTTTGTAAGCTTCTTAATTGTTATTCCCTTGATACTCAAAAAGTAGGCTGATTTGTTATAAACCATTTGTTACGCGATTTTGTGTAATTTACTCTGCTATAAAGGATCTTACATAAAATGTCATCGCCTCCAATCTGACGCTCCAACAAAGGAAAGGAAGGTTATTATGCTCTGTCTTAAAATTGAATATAATATAACATCATTATCATAAATCATGAGTCAGACAAAAAAAAGTTCTTAATTTGATTTTGCATTTTTTATAACAGTGATAGAACAACAAAATGAATCGAAAAGATCTCGCCTCAGTGTTGCACCATACGAACCTACTGGTGTTGTTATACGTGGACCATTAAATTACATACACCATAGTAATTCGTCCTCGGATGATAAGTATTGTGTCGGCATGATACCTCGGCACAGGGTCACGGCCACCATGTCGGTGCCGACAGCTACGTGGCACTGTGCCTGAGCACAGAGTCGACGCGTGGAATGCTCGCAAGTTTAATGAGCCGGCACGTGAGTAGGGTTGCTCCTAGGGTTGGAGAAAATACATGGGAGAGTATCCAATTTTACCGTTGGATCTCGATGTGAAGGCCGAAAATTCGACTGATTTGTATAAAGAAAATAATCACATATTGGATAGATAGTCCTTCATTACTATGTATATTTATCGCAAGATGCAATATTGTTTTGATCTTTTCACTTTAAGAATATTTGATGTTTTTTTCAAAGTAACGTATAGATATTCAACTAGTTCTTTTAATGAATCAGTCAACCATAACCATAATGAACCCGTTACCATTTATCAGCACAATTTCTCTCAAAAAAATAACAGCATAATTCTTTTAATGAGCTAGTCACACGTAGAACCACACGACAGCGTAACTAGCTTAACCCACGTATACAATCACGATCACAATAATGTGAGTTTAAAATTTATGTTATTATTTATATAAGACATGTTGCAAAGCACGGTTATCATACTAGTAAACTATAACATGCTTCTCATGTGGCATAATTGGGGTAGGGATGTATGCAATCATGCAAAGGATCGGGTACACCTATGCGATGTGAACAAGTTGGACTCAAGAGCAGACTACTCACGAAGCCTTCAGCCCTTCACCAACCCAATACAACAGCACAATTCATCGAGTCCCAACGCCAAGCCGCACGCACAATGCCAAAGCAGATCCTCCACGACGGCGACAAGGCGCACCCCCTGGTGGTCCGCGACACGGGCAGCGCCGGCTTCCGCTGCAACAGCTGCGGCCTGCCGCGGCGTGGGGTTCCTGTCTGGCCACCGAATGAAGCGAGCCGGGGAAAACTGAAGGCGGCGTCAGGAGTAACGTTTTGACGATTTCAATTGCGTAGGGTGAACGGCGGATGATAGACTTCTGAAACGCTGAAGTGGCATCGGAGGGAGGAGGAAGATTCCAGTAGTTACTGTGTTGATGAACTGTGGCTGTCACTTTGATTTTCGTATCTTTTGCATCAGTAAACTTCAGACTTTACTCTGCTGTAACTGGTTGTTAGCCCTAGGTACTTAAGCCCAGACTAGCTTGGAATAGAAGTAAGAAAATATGATGTCATAACAGTAGCTATCTCCATTAGTTCTAGCATAGAACCCCAGTCTAACCGCCCCCGTAGTTCTGATTACCGTCTGTTTTTATCCCGCCTACAAAAATTATCTTACGTTGTCCTCATCCATTTCTATTAGATCGGATTCGTCCCTACACGGATTTGACATAGGTATCAGAGCATAGCTTGGTTCTTGGAGTGAAGTTGAGATCGGTGAGGGTTGGTGGAATCGGGACGTAAAATCCCTGAGCCAAAATCGGCTGTTCACTCAGTGGCGATTGGCACGAATCAGGCTCGACAGCCCAAAGACACCGTGGCCCATGGCAGAGCACACCGGGCCACAACAAGGCATGCTCACCGTAGGGGCCCATGCTCACGCCGCCATGCCGCTCACCACCCACGCGGCTGCCGTCCAACTTGGATCTGGACATCATCGCCCCACGTGGATTTGGATGTCGCCCATACCACGTCGTGGATCTGGATGTTGCCCACATCACGGCGTGGATCTAAACGCGTCACCCTCACCTCACCTCGTCGCCGCCCGCGTTCGCCTGTGCCCTGCCACGTGCAGTGCAGCCCACGCCTGCCCAAGAGGGAGAGCAAGTGGGCCGGAGAGGGAGAGGGAGTGGAAGTGGGAGAGGCAATAGCCCCAAGTGACTCGCAAGCAAGGCCATGGATATGGAGGTCACCGCCCGCGTAGACACCCCACGTGGATTTGGATGGCATCACCCACGCCGTCTCCCCACGTGGATCTGGACATCACCCACACCACACTGTACTTCTCCAACGTGTGTGCGGTAAGGTGTGGATCTAGATGCGCCACCTTTGCCTCGGCTCATTGTCGCCTGTCGCACCTGCGCCCCAATGATGCCATGCGTCCCAAGCCCACTACGCTGCCTAGGAGGGAGAGAGGGAGTGGGCCGGCGAGGAAGAGGGAGAGGGAGTGGAAGTTGGGAGGTAGCTTTGCAACAGGCGAATGGCAATGTTCGACACCTCCATTACTATAAAAATTTCATCCTTTCCTCATTTCTTCACCACACAACCAATCTTTTCTCTCTTTGCTCTATATTCTAGTTTTCTACCGGTATTACTCACTAGTATATCAATATGTTCAAGAAGAAGTCAAGAGGGGTAAACAGGAGAGCACGCCCTCGCACTCTTAGTCCTCCCCAGGAGGAAGTGCAAGAGCTAGAGATCGATCACCAACTCTCCTTAGGCATATGAGACTATGGCATGGATGACCATCATATGGATGATACGGAGGGCTTTAAGGATGCCCACCTGTCCACCTCGGACGTTGGGGCCGGTTCATCGGGCAAGCAACGAATGCAGGAAGGACAACACAGTTCGAGCGCTTTTGATGTGTGGGAGAAGCTGAAAGGTTTGGCATCTAGTTCGTCCACTACCTCGACACACCTTATGTGGATACTAAGCTTGACCTCGTGGAGGGCAATGATGTCAATCTCCTGTTATGGTGGAAGAACAACCAACATTTCTATCCTGTGCCATCATATTTTGCATGAGATGTACTTGTGGTTCTGTGTTGCCTTCCTCATCGGAAGACACTTTCAATACGGTAGGGAGGATACTTGAGCCAAGGAAGTCATCCCTCACACAGATGGTTTGAGGCACACATGCCTCAAAGATTGAGAGAGTGTAGATGAACAAGCGCAACATCAACTTAAGTATCTAGAGATCGCGGAGGCAATAGTTGACTTGGAGAATCTTGACGTCAACTAGTCTACGTATGTTAATATGTGCATGTAGTTACTATACTATTTTCCTTACTAGGGGTATCCACACTAGGGTGTAAGGTTTTTAGCGAGGTAGTAACTTTGTATATGTACTCAACAATTAATAAAATTTAGTTCCTTTTTCCCTAAATATTTGTGTCTAATGTCATTACAATATACACAATTAATTTTGTTTTTTGCTTTCTATACCATCTTTTCTCCTTTTCTCTTCTTTCATCTCTTTTTTTCTCTCCTACCCCTCCACTCACCCTCTCTTTGTTGCCACCACTGGCCTTGCCCTGGTCGCCTTGCTTGACTCCGCCGCTAGTCAGATTTGTTGTTAGCTTCCCCTGCTCCTTTTTCCTTCATTGACAAACCCACAGGCACATTGCTACCAGCTCCCAGCAGGGCTTCTTCTTCCTCCCCTCCTTCTTGCTTCCGCCTAGCCTCGCCTGAGTCGGCGCCAACGAACTGGATCTGGACCCTGTGAGGCCATGAGCCAGCAACATTCTGGGAGGAGGGTTTTTGCGCCTCGTATACCGTTGTGCTCGTCTGATGATGAAATATTTCCATTTAGGTTCAAGAGAAAGTAGTTTCCTATCAGACTGAGTTTTGTAATGATCATCAATAAGGCACAAGGATAAACAATATCAAATGTAGGTGTCTACCTTCCCGATTCAGTTTCCTCATATGTTGCCCTTTCGCGAGCAACTGCTAGGAGCAACCTTAGAATACTTACTATGTTAGAAATGGATGGGAGCTTCAATTCTGCTGGCACATTTACTAAGAATATCGTTTACAAAGATGTTCTTACATTTTAGATGCCTTATGTATTTCATTCGTACTAATGTTGCATAGAAAATACCATACACTACTAAATGTGGATATGCATATATGTAAGATAAACAAAACATTCATAGGACGGTTTTGGATCACTGTCGTAGGGGTGGCCCCCACCTAAGCCCAGCAGGCCTGTTAGGAGGTTATAAGAACCAGAGTAACATGTGTAAGGACATAGGTGCCCCTAATAGGGATGTACGGATGTAAGGGCATAACTGTAAAAGTATACCCCATGTGAATATATATATATCAAGATGAGGGGGAGGGTGAGACAGAACACTCCCACCTCTCCACTACCATCTCTCTCTGTTTGGTCTGTAGCCACAACAGTTGGCGCCGTCCGTGGGGAGGACAGGAGCAAGCCTGAAGACCGAAGAAGAAGGATGGCACCGAAAAAAGCTTCGTCAGCGGCGGCGAAGGGAAAGAAGACGGCTGGGTCGGAGCGGCGCGCGAATACCAGAGCTTCGGCATCGGCCGTCGAAGGAGCTGGCGGCGGCGTAGGCGCGGTGGTCGCGGGCGTCGACGCTTGCGTTACAACGACCGTCCCCGCCAGCGCTGCTACAACGACATCCAATCCCGTCGATGGCACTGCAACGACAGCCCCCGCCGCCCTCGCCGGCAGCGCGGATCCGACGGCCGGGGGTAGCCGCAACGAAGCATCCGGCGGATCCGGAGATCGTGCGGCGAGGTTCCCTGCACCAACCCGTCCGCTGGGTGTTCCGGCGGCCCCGACAGCACCTGCGATGGAAGGCGCCCTACTAGCAGCCCTCAACGCGTTCCAGCGGGAACTAGGGGACCTTCGCGGAGCCGTCCGAGATATACAAGAGGCTCGGAGCCAGCAGACCGCACCGCTAATCGCGCCCGAGCCCACGCCGGAGGGGACGAACAGTCGCGAAGCCCCCGCGTCTAGCCGCGTGCCGCTGAGGCGCGTAGATCTGGAGTCCCCGCTTTTGGCGTGGCTGCAACAGGCGGCGTGGCCCGAAGACTTTAAGTTCCCTAGCGTCGCCGACTCTTACAAAGGCGACACGGATCCTCACGAGTTCGTGTGCGTGTACAAAACCGCAATCGAGGCCGCGGGCGGAGACGACACCACGAAGGCGAAGGGACTCCCCCTCGTGCTGCAAGGAGTGGCGCTCTCTTGGTTTTTTGCCATAGAGCCGGGCTCCATCTACGCGTGGGAGCAGCTCCGCGACCGCCTTCACAACAGCTTCCAAGGACACTATGTCGAACGAGTCGATGCGGACCAACTCTTCGCCGTGAAGCAGAGACCCTCGGAGGAGCTCCAGGACTACTTCAAGCGCTTCGCCAAGATCCGATGCCAAGTAAAAGACGTTAATGAAACCACCGTCGTTAATGCAGCCATACAGGGCCTTCGTCCGGGCCCGATGGCCGAGTACAACGCGCGGAGGCCAATCAAGACAGTCGCCAAGCTCTTCGACAAAATGGACGAGTATGCGCGGGCGGAGGAAGATGCGCGAAGACGCAGCATTACCGCCCTCGGCCTCGCCCATGAGGAGCGCCCCCCATGCGAGGGGGGCGGGTGGTCCCTCCTCGAAGCAGGGCCGCATCCGAGAGCCCCGGGGAGGCCCTCCCCGAGGCAGCGCTGCCGGGGTACAGGAAGACTCTTCAAGGAGTGGGCACAAGCCTCGGCGCCGCCAGCGCAGGTCACAGGCGGCCCATCATGTCCTCAACACCGAGAGCACCCGCCAAGGACCCGACCCCGCCTCATGGAGGGGAGACCAGGGATCGGAAGGCGGACTTGATTACGGCGGCCAACCTCACGCAGAACAAGAGCTCCTACACTATGGCAAGTGGTGCGAGGTACACGGCTACGGCGATCATTACACAAGGGCATGCGCCGCAGTTATGGAGCTGCGGAGGGTGATGGCCGGGTCTCGGGCTCTGCCTCCTCGGCCCCTCGCTGGAGCCCACGTGGGGCACCCAAGGGGTAGCCCCATACGAGCCACCGCAACGGAGGGCGCGCAGCATCGCATCGTCAGCGTCATCACCGGAGGCTCCTCCTCAAAAGCCCCCGGGGAGCAGCCGCAACTGTGGATGCCGCCCCGCAACATCACCTTCGACTTGAACGACGCCAGGGGTGTGGAGTACCCTCACCAAGACCCTCTAGTCATCCAGGCCCACATAGCACGCTGTGACGTCAGGCGCGTCCTTGTCGACGGGGGAAGCTCCGCGAATATCTTGTTCGCAGAGGCCCTCGACCGTATGGGGATCCCCCGAGGCCGGCTAGAGCAGCCAGGAGCTCCACTTCAAGGCTTCGGGGGCCAACCGCTGCAGGCCTTGGGGCACGTGTCCCTTCCGGTTACTTTCCGTTAGGAGGGCAACAAGGGTAACATCCGGACCGAGCATGTCATCTTCGACGTCGTCGATATCCCACATCCCTACAACGCCATACTGGGTCGACCCACCATCAACTCTTTCGAGGCGATCCCACACTACGCGTTTTTGTGTGTAAAGCTTCCGGGCCCTGAGGGTGTTATCACCGTCTTCGGCGATCAGGACCTGGCCAAGCGTGCCGAGGTCGGCAGCCGCGTTCCGCATCGCCCGGTGCATGCCCTCTCCGGCACGCTCGGCGACGGGCCCTCCGCCCCCGGATGGACGCCCAAGCCTCGGCCCGAGGGCGGAGTCAAGAAGGTGCCGCTCCAGGCGGAGGGGCAATTTGTGTCCATCGACGAGGGGCTCCCACCAGGGGTCGAATGGGATCTGCTCCGAGTGCTTCAGAACAACGTTGACATTTTCGCATGGTCCCCGGAGGACATCAAGGGCGTAGATCGAGCAGTAATCGAGCATCGCTTGGCGGTCCGCCCCGACGCCAAGCCGGTCAAGCAAAGGCTTCGGCGTATATCGATGGATCGGCAGCAGGCGGCCAAAACAGAGGTGGCGAAGCTTCTTCACGCCGGGGTCATCCGCGAGGTCCACCATCCAGAGTGGCTCGCTAACCCGGTGCTAGTCAAAAAGGCCAGCGGAGCCTGGCGTATGTGCATCGACTTCATGGCACTCAACAAGGCGTGCCCGAAGGACAATTACCCCTTGCCGCGCATCGATCAGCTGGTCGACGCCACTGCTGGGTGCGAACTCATGAGTTTCCTGGACGCCTATTCCGGCTACCACCAGGTATACATGGCCGAAGACGACGAGGAGAAGACCAGTTTCATCACACCACTTGGGACATTCTGCTTCGTCAGAATGCCCTTTGGCTTGAAGAATGCAAGCGCTACCTTCACCCGTCTCGTCGCCATTGCCCTGGCCGCCCAGCTCGGGAGGAACGTCGAAGCTTACGTCGATGACGTGGTGGTCAAAACCCGGCAGCTTGCTCTGCATGGCCGGGACCTCTAGGAGACCTTCGACAATCTCCGGAAGGCGGGCATCAAGCTCAACCCCGACAAATGTGTCTTCGGGGTGCAGGCGGGCAAACTCCTAGGTTTCCTCGTGTCCGGACGGGGCATCCAGGCGAACCCCGACAAAGTAGACGCCATCCTGGGTATGGAGCCGCCCAAGACAACGAGGGAGGTCCAGAGGCTGGCGGGTCGCATGGCAGCATTAAGCCGCTTCCTATCTAGGGCGGCAGAGCGGGGCCTGCCATTTTTCAAGACACTCCGCGGCTGCGATGGATTTCGTTGGGACGGAGATTGCGCGAAGGCCTTCAACGAGCTTAAGCAGCACCTGGCAAGCCTCCCCACTCTGATCGCCCCAGCACCAGAGGCTCCCCTCCTGCTCTATCTGGCCGCGTCAGCCACCGCGGTCAGCGCCGTCCTCGTCTTAGAGGAAGGCGCCATGCAGCGGCCCGTCTACTTTGTCTCCGAAGCCCTCCAGGGTGCCAAGACAAGATACACGGAGCTTGAGAAGCTCGCCTACGCGCTGGTCATGGCCTCCAGGAAGCTTCGGCATTATTTCCGGGCCCACCCGATCACAGTGCCTTCCTCATTCCCCCTGGCAGAGATGCTACACAACAAGGAGTCCACAGGGCGCATCGGCAAATGGGCTGCCGAGCTCGCTCCCTTCTCCTTGACGTATGCTCCGCGAACGGCAATCAAATCCCAAGTCCTTGCGGATTTTCTCGCCGAATGGACCCCGCCGGCCCAACCCGTCCAGACGCACGATGATCCCGTCTGGACGCTTACAATCGACGGAGCTTACGGCGTCACCGGCGCGGCGTAGGTGCGGTGATCGTCACGCCCGAAGGACAGCGTTTTCTATACTCGGCGCGCCTTGCCTTCCCCGCCACCAACAACACGGCTGAATACGAGGCACTGCTCTTTGGCCTGGCGAAGCTCAAGGTAGTCGGCGCGAGACGGGTGCTAGTCCGCACCGACTCGCGCTTGGTGGCTGGTCATGTGGACAAGTCATGTCAAGCCAAGGACCCTGAGTTGGCCAAGTACCTCGCGGCGGTGAGGGCGAGGGAAAGGCACTTTTTGGGTGTCACCGTCAAGGCCATCCCCCGCGCGGAGAACGAGCAGGCCGACGCCCTCGCTAAGGCAGCCAGCCAGCAACTGCCCCCCCTGAGGGGGCGTTTTACGAGATATTAGCGCAGGCCGCCATCGCGCAGGACAACCGGGACGCGGCACTCGTCCACCGCATTGACCGGCCAGGAGATTGGCGGGAGCCCATCTTCAATTTCTTACAAGGCATCGCCGAGCCGGAGGACCCGCCGAGCTTCGGCGCTTGCAGTACCGCGCAAGGTCCTTCCAGGTATTCGAAGGGATACTCTACAAGAGGGGGGAAAGGAGCTCCTGGCGGAGATCCATGCGGGCGTGTGCGGATCCCACCTGGCACCGAGGTCATTAGTTGGCAAGGCGTTCAGGCAAGGCTTCTACTGGCCAACTGCCATCACCGACGCCCAGGACCTCGTCCGTCGGTGCCAAGGGTGCCAGTGGATGGCGCGATCATCCGCAGGCCCCCGACGAGCCTCAACCCCATTCCCCCGGTGTGGCCACTGGCACGCTGGGGCCTTGACATAGTAAGACCACTTGCCCGAGCTCCAGGGGACCTCCGGTTCGTGCTAGTCGCGCTGGAGTATTTCTCCAGATGGCCGGAAGCGGTCGCCCTGGCCAAAGTAACTTCTGCGGCCATACAGCGCTTCGTATGGCAAAACATCATATGTCGCTTCGACGTGCCCCGGGAGCTCACGGTTGACAATGGCCTGCAGTTCGACGCCACCCTCTTCAAAGACTATTGTGACAGCATGGGCATCACCCTCCGATTCGCCTCGGTAGGGCATCCCCAGTCCAACGGGGCGGTCGAACGGGCGAATGGCGCCATCTCCACCGCCATCAAAAAGCGCCTGGTCGGATTGCCGAAGGGCAAGTGGCCAAGCGAGCTTCACAGCGTTCTTTGGTCGCTTCGCACAACGGTAACGCGCCCGATGGGATTCACGTCGTTCAGGCTCCTTTTCGGTGACGAAGCGGTGACGCCCGAGGAAATCAAGGCCGGCTCGCGGAGGGTCCTCGTCCAAGCACCCGAAGAGGAGCGCCGTGTGTCCTTGGACCTCCTCGACGGGATACGGGCAGATGCATCCCACCATGTCGAGAAGTATGCGCGGCAGACAATGCGTACTAGGGACCGCTCTATATGCCCGCGGGGGTTCAAGCCTGGGGATCTCGTTCTCAGAGTGGCGCTCCAAGCGGAGACCGTTGGCAAGCTGGAGTCCAAGTGGGAAGGCCCGTACATCGTGATGGAGGCATTGCCGAAGGGGGCGTACCGCCTTGTCACGCTCGAAGGACAAGCCCTCCGGCACACATGGAACGCGGACAGGTTGCGGTGGTACTACGCCTAGAAGCAGGACAGCAAGCGTAGAGCCACCAGCCCTTTGTTATGCGATGCTCGCCCGCGCAAACGGGAGTTCAATAAAGGTTGCTGTTCCCAGAGCATCCCCTGTCCGCGCTGAGCAGAACAAAGTCCACGGACTTTAAATAAGACGTAGCGTCGGGGTCTGCCTCCGCACGCGCGAGTCTCCGGACTATAAAGCAAGACGTAGCGTCGAGGTCCGCCTCCGCACGCACTAGTCCACGGACTTTAAATAAGACGTAGCGTCGAGGTCTGCCTCCGCACGCGCGAGTCTCCGGACTATAAAGCAAGACGTAGCGTCGAGGCCCGCCTCCGCACGCACTAGTCCACGGACTTTAAATAAGACGTAGCGTCGAGGTTTGCCTCTGCACGCGCGAGTCTCCGGACTATAAAGCAAGACGTAGCGTCGAGGCCCGCCTCCGCACGCACTAGTCCACGGACTTTAAATAAGACATAGCGTCGAGGTCCGCCTCCGCACGCGCGAGTCTCTGGACTATAAAGCAAGACGTAGCGTCGAGGTCCGCCTCCGCACGCACCAGTCTACGGACTTTAAATAAGACGTAGCGTCGAGGTCCGCCTCCGCACGCACCAGTCTACGGACTTTAAATAAGACGTAGCGTCGAGGTCCGCCTCCGCACGCACCAGTCTACGGACTTTAAATAAGACGTAGCGTCGAGGTCCGCCTCCGCACGCACCAGTCTACGGACTCTAAATAAGACGCAACGGGGGGACGCCTTCGCGCGCACCAGTCTCCGGACTATAAAGGAAGTCGTAGCGTCGAGGTCCGCCTTCGCACGCACCAGTCTACGGACTTTAAATAAGACGTAGCGTTGAGGTCCGCCTCCGCACGCACGAGTCTCCGGACTATAAAGGAAGTCGTAGCGTCGAGGTCCGCCTCCGCACGCACCAGTCTACGGACTTTAAATAAGACGTAGCGTTGAGGTCCGCCTCCGCACGCGCGAGTTTCCGGACTATAAAGGAAGTCGTAGCGTTGAGGTCCGCCTCCGCACGCACCAGTCTACGGACTTTAAATAAGACGTAGCGTTGAGGTCCGCCTCCGCACGCGCGAGTCTCCGGACTATAAAGGAAGTCGTAGCGTCGAGGTCCGCCTCCGGAAGCACCAGTCTACGGACTTTAAATAAGGCGTAGCGTTGAGGTCCGCCTCCGCACGCGCGAGTCTCCGGACTATAAAGGAAGTCGTAGCGTCGAGGTCCGCCTCCGCACGCACCAGTCTGCGGACTTTAAATAAGACGTAGCGTTGAGGTCCGCCTCCGCACGCGCGAGTCTCCGGACTATAAAGGAAGTCGTAGCGTTGAGGTCCGCCTCCGCACGCGCTAGTCTACGGACTTTAAACAAGACGTAGCGTTGAGGTCCGCCTCCGCAGCGCGAGTCTTTGGACTATAAAGAAAGTCGTAGCGTTGAGGTTTGCCTCCGCACGCGCCAGTCCATGGACTTTGAATAAGACGCGGATGCCCTCCCTGCGCGCTCTACGGAGTATAAACAAGGTGCGGAGGTCTTCTTCCCTTCGCGTTCGGCGGCAGGTAACACCAAGAGTAAGGTACTACTTGGTTTCATTGCAAAAGCAAAGGGGTTACATGGTTACAAGCGTAAGAACCAGTACATCATTCCCCTGCCCTACCCGACCAACCGCTCAGCCTTGGCGCGGTGCGGACGAACCCGTGCCGTCGTGGCCGTGACGCTGAAGGACCCTCTCGAGCCACTAGAGGAGGTCCCCCTCCCCATGCAGCGTCTGCTGCACGGCGACCCTCGCTGCATCTTCCCCGAAACGGCCCCAGATCCGTTGATGGAAGTTCTGCAGGCCAGGCCCGATGGAGCGGATGGCGTCCGACATGACCTCTGGTCGGCCGGGAGGATCCAGTTGAGGATTCGCTAGCTCATGGGTATGTCTACACCCACGAGTGTGAAGCAGGGTGAGGGCGAAGCACGCACCAAGATAGCCGCAGTGCTCGCCAAACGTTCTGGCGCCACAAAGAGCAACGCCGGCCCCCTCCTCGATCAACTCGAGCGTCTCCGACAGGGCCTCCGGCTCGTGCGCAGTGTCCGGCACTCTGACACACAGATCTCGGAGGGCCTGGTTCAGAGACTCCATGGCCCGCCACGCCGACATGGACGCATTTTTCAAGACGAGGCTATTCTCGGCAGCAGACTCCGCCAGCTGGGCGTTCCCCCCTTCTAGGACGGCGATCTGCTGCACGAAGGCGGCGCGCTCCTTAGCCGCGGCGCACTTGGCTTCCGTGGCCTCAAGTTGTGCGGCCGCCATGGCGCCCTCCAGCGCGCGAAGTTCTTCATCCTTCGCGGCGAGAGCATTATGTGCTTCACGAAGGCCTGCTTCCAGAGCCCTCCGCTCCCGAACGCGGGCCTCGTCAAAGGACCGGCTGAGGGCAAGCGTCTGGCAAAAACAACAAATCAGCAGGCGTCCAGTAGTACCTTACAAGCTGAAACGCACATATTTACCCTCATCTCGGAAGCCTGCAGCGCGAGCGCTAGGAGTTCCCCCTCGCATGACGACAACATCTCTCGGTCGAGGCCGTTGTCGGCACGCTCTGCGGCTGCGGTGAGGTCGCAAAATATCTCCGGGCGAGGGAGGAAGTCCGAGCGAGCGAGCCCCGGCCCCAACGCGCCAGGATTTACCGAGGCCACGGCCACGTCAACAGCAACGGACACCTGCGGGGCACCCTGCGCAAGGCTTCGGACCTCGCGCATACCTCCGCTGCTCGATCCTTCGCCACGTCCGGGAGACTTCGTCTCGCCTGATGTTGGCAGAATGAGCGAGCAGATCGGAGAGAGTCTCGCGAAGTCAGGTGAAGAAAGGGACTCACGCCTACCTCCTGCGCCCCTTGTCGCGGTAGGAAGTGGCGCCGGTTCGACTGCCAAGGGGGAGGCGGGCGCCTCGACGGTCGGTGAGGAGGTCTTCTCGGCCGCGCCAGACACCGTAATCCCGTGGCAAGGCCCCGCAACGGCGTATCGACCCCCCGCTGGCGGCGGGGACTGAGTCCGAGGGCGTTTCGCCTGCGGCGGCACAGGCGATTCTTCCATGGCAACACCAGCTACGGTTACCGTCGCCCCCACGGTTTCCTCTGTAGGGGGCGCGCCCTCGCCGGCCGCTGCGGTTGATAATGCACCATCAACCGTGGTTTTCTCGCCAGGAACGACGCCACCCCCCGGGTTGGCGAGTTCCAGCTCAACGACGGCCGCGTGCACGGGCTCGTGGGCGTCGGCAGAAGGTGCCGGGGGATCCGAGGCGGCGCGCTCCTCCGAAGCAGTGTGGCCAGGCCCACCGTCGGTCGCACGCCCCGTCTCAGCTGTGCTAGCCGCCGAGGGGGCTACCGGGTCGCATACGGCAGGCGGGGAACGGGTCCGGCGTCGCGAAGATAACACCCCCACAGGGCTCTCATCCTCCTGAGCACCCGGAGTCTCGGTGGGAGGCTCCTCCGGCACCGCGCGCTCGGGCACAGTAATGCCCACAGTCTCGCATGTGCGGTTTACCCGCCCTTGCTTAGCCGCCTTGACTGCGGCCTCGCGGGTCTGGTGCTCCTTAAGCGTGTACGGGCCGAGGAGCGCCGCAATCACGCACTCCGCATCTTCTAGCCGAGCCACTGCGCAGAAGATCACGTCAGTCAGGCGGAGACCAAACAGATACAATAGCACGCGTCAAACGTACTGGGCGACTTACAAGGTGCGGAGGGCGGAAGCAGGCGAGATACGGATGGGCTGAACCCGTCCTCGCGGGGGCCGTTCTGTCCAACATACTTCCCCCGGGAGGAGAGTGGCGCCGCCCCATACATTGTGAACTCCTCGGCTAGGTCGCGCAGGCTCATTCGACGGGCGACACCAACAAGACTCTGTAGCTTTTGCGTGTCGTCAATCTCCGCCTTCAGACTCGGCATACTGTTAAACGAGATCGACCCACCTCGGCATTGCATTCTGCTCTTATCGGTCACGGTGTAGTAGAACCACTGCCGAGTCCAACCGGACTCCCATTGCCTCGGCGAGGCTGCCGCGGGGAACAACGTCGCGCATGACGCTCGGAGCACGAAGTCCACACCGACGAAGTTGGACTCCGCCCCGTCAACTTTTCTAGGTCGACAGCGTGCGTCGTGCAGTGTGGCGAATAAGCTCGCGCTGGGGCGCCACCCTTCTGTCCGCATCGCCCACGTGAAGACAGCTAGGCGGAGTATTGCGTGGGGCGTCAATTGGGCTAGCTCCAACTTGTAGGCCCGCAGGACTTCGCCCACGAACAGCGTGGAAGGCATTCGAAGGCCGGCGTCGAAGAACGCAACAAAAACAATCGCCTCCATTGCCCGGGGCTTCGGCTCCGTCTCGTCCCGACGGGGTAGGCGAGCCCCATCGCGATCCACGATCTTCCTCTCATCCACAAGTCGCTGCAGCGTCCCTTCGGTCATGCAGCTCTTCCCCAGCACACGGGAACAACAGCCTCCCGAGTGCTCCATGGCGTCCCACCACTTGTTGGCGCGCGAGCTCCCCCACGGCACCAGCTCGTACTTCCTGGAAGGATGGGACACCTCGCCCTGGCCGGGCAAGGAACCACTGCGGGGATGGTAGGTGGCATCGTCATGGCTCGCCATCGCTCTTCGCGACCAGGGAAGAAGAAGCAGGGAAAGGAGCAACTGGCATTACAATTAGCACGGGCGGAAGCAAAGCGGCAGATCAAAAAGCAAAGCAAGAAAGGGTGCCTCCACCTCAACACTAGCACCTTATAAAGGCCGTTCGCCTCTCATATGGCTCGAAGCACACACAGATCAAACGCGTAGCGGTTCGGTTGCCCAAGATTTGGAAAGAAGAACTGCCGGGGCCTAGAGGGCCGTGCCCGGTAGGTGACCAAGCAGCACACAACGCCTCCACGCCTTCAACACGCGTCCAACTTCCCTGGGGAAGAGGCGAACGACCGCGGTCACGCAACCGCTCACATCCCACGACGCACCAGTCGTGAGTCGCCGCGTGTCCCACCTGCAGAATGGCAGACTGCACGACGCGACAGCCTGACTTCTGCCAGGCCAGGCGTCGGCGTGATTCCAGCCGCCATTAAAAGCGCACTACCAGACTGCAAGGTCACAGCAGCTCCAAAGCGCAACAATACCGGCGCCAAGCTCCAATCTTAGTGCGGGGACGGAGCGCACGCACGTCTACTTCGACCTAGGCGCCAGCCTCCGCTGCCACCCGTTCGAAGGGTAGGGGACGGAGCGCGCGCGCGTCTACTTCGACCTAGGCGCCAGCCTCCGCTGCCACCCGTGCGAAGGGTAGGGGACGGAGCGCGCGCGCGTCTACTTCGACCTAGGCGCCAGCCTCCGCCGCCACCCGTTCGAAGGGTAGGGGACGGAGCGCGCGCGCGTCTACTTCGACCTAGGCTCCAGCCTCCGCTGCCACCCGTTCGAGGCGTAGGGGACGGAGCGCGCGCGCCCCGGCTTCAACAAGGCACCTTCCATCCCAGACCTCGGGCTCCCCGACCATAAGCTTGGAAAAATTCACAGGCCGCAGGGGACGGAGGGGGCCAAAGGACTCGGCGACAAGGCTTCGGCCCTGTGAAGCCCTTCACCATGAGAGGCTCCTATCGTAGGGGTGGCCCCCACCTAAACCCAGCAGGCCTGTTAGGAGGTTATAAGAACCAGAGTAAAATGTGTAAGGACATAGGTGCCCCTAATAGGGATGTACGGATGTAAGGGCATAACTGTAAAAGTATACCCCATGTGAATATATATATCAAGATGAGGGGGAGGGTGAGACAGAACACTCCCACCTCTCCACTACCATCTCTCTCTGTTTGGTCTGTAGCCACAACAAACGTTTGTTGTTATACGCCGTCCTCATTTGGTACTCTGTTGCAACACCTTACTAAGTAAACTATAACATGCTTATCATGTGGGATAATTGGGGTAGGGATGGATCATGCAAAGGATCGGCTATGCCTATGCGATGTGAACACTCAGGAGCAGACTATTCACGAAGTCTTCTTATTAAATTTCTTACACCCGAAACTATCTCTATATAAGGTTCCATTGGTCCAGCTTAGCCTTCACCAACCCAATACAACAGCACAATTCATCGAGCCCCGAGCCAAGCCGCGCGCACAATGCCGAGGCAGATCCGCCACGACGCCCACGAGCACGCCCTGGAGCTCTGTGAAAAGCCCCAAGATTTCAAACAAAAAAATTTCCAAATTTTTGCTGCATTTTTGAGTGAATTCTGGAGATTTTCCCTTTTTGGAAAGTTGGCCGAAAATCCGTTTTCCTTTTCTGGCTGGGCGCTTTCTTCTTTCGCTGGCGCCTTCCCCGGTTTCCGCCTCCTCCTCCCTCCCAGCGCCCTCTCCCTCGCGCTTGCGCTAGCGCCGCCCCGAACCCGCCTTCCCCCTCGCTCCAGCGCCTCCCTCCGCTTCCCCCTCCATTGGCGCCGCCTCCCCCTTCCGCCTCTCCCCTCCCTTGGCGCCTCCCCACTCTCTTCCTCGCAGGCGCCGCACCAGCTCCCCGCCTTCTCCCCGCACACGCGCGCTAGCGCTGCGCTGCGCCGCGCCGCCCCGTCCCGGCGCCCGCGGCCGCGCTTGTCTCCGCGCCGCCCCGGTTCCTCCCCGCGCCGCGCCGTCCCGACAGCCCCCGCGTCCGAAGGGATGGACGCCATTGCGCCACGTCGCCCCGCCTCAGCTCCGGCCCCACCTGGCAGTCGCCGCCTCCTCCCTCTCCCGCGCGCGGACGCTCCCTCGCCCGTGCCCGACCGCGCCTGCTCCCGTCTCGTCGCCATTAAGCCGCTACAGCACCCGTGCGTCACCCCACCCCCCTTGCACTGTGCGGAGGAGACGCCGATCGACCGCGCCCGTCCCTACTGTCGACCCCGGAGCCCGAGCCGTGCCTTCTTCCCGAAGCCTCCCTCCTCTCCGCTCGGGTATAAAAACCGCTCCCCCTGCTCCCGCGTTTTCCTTTGCTCCCCGAGTCCTCCCACTGCCTCCACTCGCCTCCCAACACCCCAAAGAAGCTCCCCGAGCTAACGATTGAACCCCCGTCGCCCGTAGCTCCGCCACCGTCTCCCCCTGCGCCGGCGACTCCCTGGAGTCAATCTCCTGCTCCCCTCCCTCATTCTCCAATTGCTCGCACCCCGAGCTTCCCCTCAGCTCACTGACCCTCCTCATGCTCTCCCCTGGACAGGAGGACCTTCGAGGAGCCTTGACGCCGACGACCACCGCCGCCCCAGCAGTGCGCCCGTGGCCAGCCTCCCTCGACACTCCCCAGCTCACGCCGCCGCCGCGAATGTGAGCCCCTTCCTCCGTAGATGGTGTAGCCACGGCCGATTGACCCCAATCGCCGTCGGCGACCCTCCTTCGCCGCCGGTGAATCTCTCTCCCCTTTCTGCCTCCCGCATCCCCTTCTGTTTTCCCAGCTTCCCAAGGCCCCAAAATGGAGTTCCCCAGCCGCCCCCTTCCCGGCGGAACCCTCCCCGGCCCCGGTAGGCCGTCACCGTCGCCGGAATGCCACAGCTCCGCCTCGCCGCCTCTCTGTTGCGAGCGCCGGCGAGAGGAAGACGAAGAGGGGACGTGGCCTCTCCTCCGTCGCCCGATCTCCCTGTTGCCGTTTAACGTTGGCCGTCGGATGAGAGCTCGCCGCAGCCGTCCGATGCCACTTAAGTCCTCTCCTCTCCACCGCCCGATTCGTCCGTACCGCTTCGCCCCCTCCGTTATATCCCCACCGTCTGATCTCCCCGCTCCCTCATCTCGTCCGTTCGCCACGCCCGATCCAGGACGTTCACCCGGGCCGCGCGTCGCGCATCCAAGCCCCGAGAGAGCGCGCGGGAATGGGCCGAGCGGCCTGCTCCGCCGACCGAGCGCGCGCGCCTGCGGGCCGCCGCGCGTCGCCGCCGTGGGCCGCGCTGGCCTTCGGCCGCGCGGGCCGCACAGTGCCAGGCCGCACTGTTGCTTTGGGCCGGCCTGGTACTGTTCATCGAATTTCCAGAGACTTTTTCAATTTCTAAAATCCCAGAAAATCCAAATAAATCCTAGAAAATCACAGAAAATCCCAAAAATCCCCAAATTTCACCACTTTGCTCCAAATATTATTCCAGACCCAGTGGTGACCTCCTTTTCCACAGATTCATCCCAAATAAATTCCTAAAATTCCCCATTTGAAGATTTATGCATTTTACTCCTTTTTGATTAGTTTATCTTTCCTCGCTTGATTAGGCTCAAGCTGGATTTAATTATTTTATGTGTTTGCGCTAGTGTCGGAGATTCCCGGAAGCTCAAGTGCAGTCGCAGGATCCAGGAGCTTCTACGTTCGAGCTAGTCGAGATCATCCAAATCAACGGCAAGTCCCAAATCCTTTGATCATGTTGTATCCCATCATGTTTACATATGTTAATATGTTATTTGCATTGAGCTAGTTCTGAAATATTAGTTCGAAAATAAAATAAAATGTTTAGAATGACTTGTGATATAGTTAGTCCTACCACCGCTAAATGCCATGTTTAATTTGTAGCCATGCCATTGAAACCCTAGAATTAATTATCTGTTAACCTAAATAATCGTAGGATATTATTATCATGCAAAGTCTTACACTAATAAGGTTGTGGCTGTGGGCCAATAGAATTTAGAAAACCCGACTCTAAGGTAGAGTGGTATGGGACACCGTATCTTAGAGCGGAGAGTGCCGGCGTGCACAAGGTAGGGTAAGGGGGAGTGGAAACCGCAAGGCGGTCCTCGCCAATCTTTTACCCTAGGTTTGGAGTAGGGTAAGGGTGAGTGGGAAACCGCGAGACGGTCTACGCCCACCGCTTACCTCAGGTTGGGTCGCGGGCCTGGCGAGGTTGCGGACCCTATGAAAATATAAGGACTGAAACCCTTACGCTGAGCAAATGTCACAGTAATCGCTCAACCACAGGAGTTGACTTGTCAACACTTGTCTAGTAGCTGCTCAACTCGATTGAAACTCTACAGGAGGTTTAGCAGTGAGGTTAGGTGAGCCGCGCTATGGGTGCCTAACAACGGTAGAGTTCACTCGAAGCGGACACTGTTTTCTCTTGTGTGGGTGTGCGTGTGTGTGTGTGTGGGATCCAGACCCGAGTGAATTCTACCGGGTAGAGCCTATATAAAGAGTTGAGCAGTGAAACGACCTGACTTTCTTAACTCTGTCGCGGGAGTTAAGGGATCGTGTGGGTAAAGCTGAGCAAACTCTGCAGAGTCAAATAAATGGTATTCGAATACGCCGTGCTCCCGGTTATTGGAGCTGTGTCACTTGGGTGATTCCAGCAGCAAAGTTTAAGTAGTTTTGTACATGTTTGAACTTGACTAGTTGGTTAAAGAATTCTTTGTGAAAACCCCTGAGATCTTGAGAAGTAGTTATGGGTCCCTTTTATAAAATGTTTGCAAATAAAACTGCATCCACTCAAATTAATAAACCAAGTATACTCCCTTCCTTTGATGTTCCGTGCATGTAATAAGTTAGGGTCCCTTTGGGACTTGCTGAGCCGGTTGTTTGGCTCATGGCTTGCTTTTGCCCTTCTTTAGAGGATCAAGACGAAGGTGAAGGTCTCCCCGTCGAGGAAGCCCCAGAAGGTCTCTTCTTCGACGAGGACCCGTGGCTTTAGGTCTTGGCCGCGCTCGAGCAGATTCTGGAGTTTTTGTGATGTAAGTATACTTGGGCTTGCACGCCCCGCTGTTGAAAAATGGATGTTAATCCGTATGTGAAATATATGCTGGACTTTTGTCGTAAGCATGCAATGGTATACTCTTGTGCGACATTCCATAACTGTTCATGCGTGAATAGTTGCGGAGTGCCGTGTCCGTGCGCGCCCCTGGAAACGGGGGTGTTACAAGAAGTGGTATCAGAGCAAGCTCTTTGACCGTAGGTTAAGACCTAAGGCAAACTAGGAAGCGATTTTATCGCAAAACTTAATTTAAAGCCATAAAAAGAGTTTACGAAAAACATAAGTATTATTGCTGTCTTTTCCTCTCTTGTGCTACCTTATCTATCTTAGTTTACTTCTGCTTAAGTCTTACTTTGGCAAAAAGTTTACTGCTTTACTTGTCTAGCTTCAAAATTTCGTTTCTCGGCAGCTGGAGGAGTAGCCGTTGTTCGCTAGACTAGACTGACCCTGAGTAGTAGCAGTACTTTTGTAATGTAAAGCAGGTGCAATCATGAACCCTAAGCGGTCTGTGTACCACTTGCATATTGTAAATCTATGTTCTCTATCTTGTATGTTGTTTGCTTAATTATCAGTAAACCCCCTGTGTTCAAAGCTTTCTCCTGTCCCTTTTCGCTCTCGTTCTTACCTTTTTCACCCTATACTTACCTTGAAATTCAAAGTCTTACTTATCCCCTCCTATTCTCCAAAAGCCGCTGCAAAGCTGATCTCTAGTCCCCAATTGGCAGATGGATCCAACACAGCAGAATGGTCAGACCAACGGGCAGGGTGCACCTGCCACAGATCAAGCAACAGTTGCCAGCACGATAGCAATGATGGAACAGAACCATTACCCAGGAGAGTTACAGCCACCGTTCATTGTCAACGTGACACCCGAAGAGTCAGTGTCAGCATCAAGCGCAACTGCATTGAAGTTTACCACGTTCCTACAAACTCAACCACCTAAATTCCCTTCAGCAACAGAACCACTGAATGCAGATAACTGGGTACAAGATGTTGAGAGAAGGATGAATACTATACGATGTACAAATAAGGAGAAAGTTCTTTTTGCCACATATCAGTTGTCCGAGCCCGTAATTACTTGGTGGAATGCTATCCAGTGGATGTACCCTAAGGAGAGAGATATTACATGGAGAGACTTTGTGAAGAGATTTCGTAAAGCCTACATTTCTCCTGGAGTTTTCACTGAAAAATATCAGGATTTTCTTAACCTTCAACAAGGAGAGAACTCCATCACAGCATATCTACAACAATTTCATCAGTTATCCCAATTTGCTCAAGAGGAAACTAACACTGAAGCTAAAAGGATGGAGTACTTTATGAAAGGTCTACAACCCAATATGAGACAACGCCTTCAAACCATGAAGTTTTCAAGCCTATTGAGCCTGGTTGATCGAGCTCTACAGATAGAAGAAAGACCAGGTTACGTGAAAGTTATGAAACGAAAGCAACCTTCACCTCCATCACCAACGGCTTGTTTTCACTGCGAACAGGATGGGCATTATCGTGACCAATGCCCACTAAAGTCCTTACCCGAAGAAGAAGCAAAGAAGCAAGCAAAGAGGCAGACATCATCATCCCGCCTGCCGCCGACGGAAGAAGATGAATCGTACCCTAAGAGGACCAGAATGGAGGATTACAGAAAGCGTGAAGCAGCGCACAAGTCTCAGTCTTCACACGATGCACAGCGGAGCAAGACCATGGAATCATCCTCATTTCATTCACAACCCTTCCGTCAGTTTGTGACGATACCGAAGACCCAGTCCGGACAGTCTCAGCAGTATGCCACTCCCTCACCACTCGCCACCAAGTGCCTCACCTGCGGTGGCAAGCATCTTGCTAGCAGCTGTCCACAAAGGACAGATACATGTTTTCATTGTGGAGAGATTGGACACTACAAGCACCAGTGTCCCAGGAGGAGTTTGTCATCAGAAGCAGCTAAACTCCAAGCCCAAAACCAGCAGATAGACAAGAGAATATGAGCTATGCAGAACAAGAAATGAGATGATGTACTTTTGGTTATCTTTTTGTAAACCAGTTGGAAGAACTTATTGGTTTGTCTGTAAATTACTTCAATTAAGGCTTGTGGCAAAATTATGAAGATGTATGAAGAACATTTGTGTAAAGTGAAATGGGTGTGATGGTCATGTTGTAATAGAGTTAATCCCAGCAGACCCAATCATATCCAACCTTGGTACGACATAATTCATCTAAGTGGGAACTATCACCACACACGCAAGGATGATGTACAAGTACAAGTCAATCTAGAAGAGGTTAAAGCAGATTTGCTGCAGCCAGATATGCAAGGGTTAGATGTCATTTTGTGCATAAACTGGCTAGCCAAGAACAAAGGCAAAGTGGATCGTGAAATCAAGATAGTATCCTTGGTCAATCCTGAAGGTCAGGAAAAAAAACAAACAAAGAAGTGTTGAAGGATGCAAAAGGACGCATGATCAACATGCTAGCAGTTACACTAGATCAAACACCAGTAGTACGAGAATACCCGGATGTATTCCCAGAAAAATTGCCAGAAAGACCCCTGATAGGCAAGTAGAGCTTGCCATAGAGTTGGTTCCAGGTACCAAGCCAATTGCCAAGCATCAGTACAGGATGTCAGCCAGTGAACTGAAGGAGCTAAAGAAACAGTTAGATGAATTACAGGAAAGAGAATTCATACGACCGAGTGTTTCACCTTGGTCAGCCCCAGTTCTATTTGTGAAGAAGAAAAGTGGCGAGCTGAGGATGTGTGTTGATTACAGAGGATTGAATGTTGTTACAATCAAGAACAAATACCCCCTCCCAAGAATTGATGACCTGTTCGGTCAACTCAAGGGAGCCAAAGTATTCTCCAAAATCGACTTGCGCCCAGGTTATCATCAGCTCAAGATCCGAGAGCAAGATCGAGAGAAGACAACCTTCATCACCAGATACGGATTATTTGAATTCACGGTCGTGCCCTTTGGTTTAACCAATGCGCCAGCCTATTTCATGAATCTTATGAATCTGGTGCATATGGACCAATTGGACCGATTCGTGATAGTCTTCATTGATGATATTCTGATATATTCTAAGAATGAAGAAGAGCACAAACAGCATTTGCATATAGTATTGACATGACTGAGAGAACATCAATTGTATGCAAAGTTTGACAAGTGTAGTTTCTGGCTAAAAGAAGTTACTTTCTTGGGTCATATTATATCGGAAGATGGAGTCAAGGTTGATCCCGAAAAGATTGCCGTAATCATGAAATGGAAACAACCCAAGACAGTGATAAAAGTGAGAAGCTTTCTTGGATTGGCAGGTTATTGTCGCCGATTCATAGAAGGATTCTCACAAATTTCTCGTCCACTCACTCAACTGCTGAAGAAGGATAAACCATTCACATGGACAGATGCTTGTGAAGAGAATTTTCAGCTGTTGAAGACCAAGACGACAGAAACACCAGTGTTGATTTTGCCCAACCCAGAGAAATAATTTCAAATCTATTGTGATGCCTCCAAGCAAGGTTTGGGTTGTGTGCTTATGCAAGGTGGAAAAGTTGTTGCCTATGCCTCAAGACAGCTGAAGCCACACGAAGAAAATTACCTCACGCACGATTTAGAAGTAGCAGCTATGGTGCATGCACTCAAAATTTGGCGGCACTACCTGCTAGGAAATCATTGTGAGATATTTTCTGATCACAAGAGCTTGAAGTACCTGCTCATACAGCCAGAGTTGAAAATGAGACAACGAAGATGGCTGGAGTTGATTAAAGACTATGATGTTGAGCTTCAATATCACTCGGGCAAAGCAAATGTAATTGCCGATGCCCTTAGCCGCAAAGTTTGTCCAAGCAAAGTCAGTCGATCAGAGTACCCACCCGAATTACAGAGAGATATATTACAGCTGAACTTGGTGATCACAGAACAGGATGAAGAAGCAGCATTAAAGATTCAACTGCTACTGACAGATCAGATTAAGGCAGCGCAAGATGAAGATGAAGAGATTCAAAAACTGAAAAAGGATATTCAAGAAAAAGGCTCAACCGAGTATGTGATAGACGAACATGGAATTCTTACTTTCCGTAGTCGCTATTGCATACCCGATAAGAGGGAATTGAGAGAGTTGATCCTATCAGAGGCTCACTCCTCGCAAATCTCAATTCATCCAGGAAGAACCAAGATGTATCAAGACCTGAAGAAAGAAGTGGCTGAATATATAGCGAAATGTGACGTTTGCCAGCAAATCTAGATAGACCATCAAAAACCATCGGGATTGTTACAACCCTCGCCAATTCCCGAATGGAAGTGGGATAGCATTGGAATGGACTTCATTACTGGACTTCCCAAAACTCGAGAAGGATATGATGCTATTTGGATCATTGTTGATAGATTGACTAAAGTAGCTCATTTCCTCCCGATCAAGCAAACCTATGGGAAGAATAAACTCGCCGAGTTGTATTTGACCAGAATTGTGATACTGCATGGAGTTCTGAAGAAGATTGTGTCAGATAGAGGAGCACAGTTTACATCCAAGTTCTGGGAAAAATTGCATGAAGCTATGGGCACCGATCTGAATTTCAGCTCAGCATATCACCCACAGACAGATGGGCAGACAGAGAGAGCCAACCAGGTTTTGGAAGACATGTTGAGAGCTTGTGCAATAGTATATGGTGCAGCATGGAACACTTGCCTACCATTCGCTCAGTTCTCTTACATTAACAGCTATCAAGCCAGCATCCAAATGGCACCGTTTGAAGCACTTTATGGCAGAAAATGCAGGACCCCACTGAATTGGACAGAAACAGGAGAACGACAACTCATTGGTCCCCAGATTACTCAAGATGCAGAAGCACATGTCTGGATTGTCAGAGACAGACTGAAGATGGCACAAGACCGACAGAAAAACTATGCAGATAACCACAGGAAGGACTTGAGTTTCGAAGTTGGGGACTATGTGTACATAAAAGTCACTCCATTCAAGATAGTCAAGAGATTTCAAGTCAAAGGCAAATTAGTACCAAGACATGTGGGACCGTTTCAAATAATTGGAAGAGTTGGGGAAGTAGCTTATCAAGTGCAGCTTCCGCCCAACTTATCCAGAATCCACAACGTGTTCCACGTATCCCAGCTTCGAAAGTGTCTACGCCAACCGACAGATGAAGTACCATTGTCAGATATTGAATTACAAGATGATTGCACATATACTGAAGAACCCCTACAAATACTTGAAACATCAGAGAGGCAGCTCAAAAACAAGAATGTCAGATTTTGCAGAGTGCAGTGGAAGAATCACACAGCGGATGAGTCCACTTGGGAAAAAGAGTCAGATTTGCAGCGGGATTTACCCAACTTACTCCCTAGACCAAGTTAATCTCGGGGTCGAGATTCTTTTAAGGGGGGTAGGTTGAAAAGCCCCAAGATTTCAAACAAAAAAATTTCCAAATTTTTGCTGCATTTTTGAGTGAATTCTGGAGATTTTCCCTTTTTGGAAAGTTGGCCGAAAATCCGTTTTCCTTTTCTGGCCGGGCGCTTTCTTCTTTCACTGGCGCCTTCCCCGGTTTCCGCCTCCTCCTCCCTCCCAGCGCCCTCTCCCTCGCGCTTGCGCTAGCGCCGCCCCGAACCCGCCTTCCCCCTCGCTCCAGCGCCTCCCTCCGCTTCCCCCTCCATTGGCGCCGCCTCCCCCTTCCGCCTCTCCCCTCCCTTGGCGCCTCCCCACTCTCTTCCTCGCAGGCGCCGCACCAGCTCCCCGCCTTCTCCCCGCACACGCGCGCTAGCGCTGCGCTGCGCCGCGCCGCCCCGTCCCGGCGCCCGCGGCCGCGCCTGTCTCCGCGCCGCCCCGGTTCCTCCCCGCGCCGCGCCGTCCCGACAGCCCCCGCGTCCGAAGGGATGGACGCCATTGCGCCACGTCGCCCCGCCTCAGCTCCGGCCCCACCTGGCAGTCGCCGCCTCCTCCCTCTCCCGCGCGCGGACGCTCCCTCGCCCGTGCCCGACCGCGCCTGCTCCCGTCTCGTCGCCATTAAGCCGCTACAGCACCCGTGCGTCACCCCACCCCCCTTGCACTGTGCGGAGGAGACGCCGATCGACCGCGCCCGTCCCTACTGTCGACCCCGGAGCCCGAGCCGTGCCTTCTTCCCGAAGCCTCCCTCCTCTCCGCTCGGGTATAAAAACCGCTCCCCCTGCTCCCGCGTTTTCCTTTGCTCCCCGAGTCCTCCCACTGCCTCCACTCGCCTCCCAACACCCCAAAGAAGCTCCCCGAGCTAACGATTGAACCCCCGTCGCCCGTAGCTCCGCCACCGTCTCCCCCTGCGCCGGCGACTCCCTGGAGTCAATCTCCTGCTCCCCTCCCTCATTCTCCAATTGCTCGCACCCCGAGCTTCCCCTCAGCTCACTGACCCTCCTCATGCTCTCCCCTGGACAGGAGGACCTTCGAGGAGCCTTGACGCCGACGACCACCGCCGCCCCAGCAGTGCGCCCGTGGCCAGCCTCCCTCGACACTCCCCAGCTCACGCCGCCGCCGCGAATGTGAGCCCCTTCCTCCGTAGATGGTGTAGCCACGGCCGATTGACCCCAATCACCGCCGGCGACCCTCCTTCGCCGCCGGTGAATCTCTCTCCCCTTTCTGCCTTCCGCATCCCCTTCTGTTTTCCCAGCTTCCCAAGGCCCCAAAATGGAGTTCCCCAGCCGCCCCCTTCCCGGCGGAACCCTCCCCGGCCCCGGTAGGCCGTCACCGTCGCCGGAATGCCACAGCTCCGCCTCGCCGCCTCTCTGTTGCGAGCGCCGGCGAGAGGAAGACGAAGAGGGGACGTGGCCTCTCCTCCGTCGCCCGATCTCCCTGTTGCCGTTTAACGTTGGCCGTCGGATGAGAGCTCGCCACAGCCGTCCGATGCCACTTAAGTCCTCTCCTCTCCACCGCCCGATTCGTCCGTACCGCTTCGCCCCCTCCGTTATATCCCCACCGTCTGATCTCCCCGCTCCCCCATCTCGTCCGTTCGCCACGCCCGATCCAGGACGTTCACCCGGGCCGCGCGTCGCGCATCCAAGCCCCAAGAGAGCGCGCGGGAATGGGCCGAGCGGCCTGCTCCGCCGACCGAGCGCGCGCGCCTGCGGGCCGCCGCGCGTCGCCGCCGTGGGCCGCGCTGGCCTTCGGCTGCGCGGGCCGCACAGTGCCAGGCCGCACAGTTGCTTTGGGCCGGCCTGGTACTGTTCATCGAATTTCCAGAGACTTTTTCAATTTCTAAAATCCCAGAAAATCCAAATAAATCCTAGAAAATCACAGAAAATCCCAAAAATCCCCAAATTTCACCACTTTGCTCCAAATATTATTCCAGACCCAGTGGTGACCTCCTTTTCCACAGATTCATCCCAAATAAATTCCTAAAATTCCCCATTTGAAGATTTATGCATTTTACTCCTTTTTGATTAGTTTATCTTTCCTCGCTTGATTAGGCTCAAGCTGGATTTAATTATTTTATGTGTTTGCGCTAGTGTCGGAGATTCCCGGAAGCTCAAGTGCAGTCGCAGGATCCAGGAGCTTCTACGTTCGAGCTAGTCGAGATCATCCAAATCAACGGCAAGTCCCAAATCCTTTGATCATGTTGTATCCCATCATGTTTACATATGTTAATATGTTATTTGCATTGAGCTAGTTCTGAAATATTAGTTCGAAAATAAAATAAAATGTTTAGAATGACTTGTGATATAGTTAGTCCTACCACCGCTAAATGCCATGTTTAATTTGTAGCCATGCCATTGAAACCCTAGAATTAATTATCTGTTAACCTAAATAATCGTAGGATATTATTATCATGCAAAGTCTTACACTAATAAGGTTGTGGCTGTGGGCCAATAGAATTTAGAAAACCCGACTCTAAGGTAGAGTGGTATGGGACACCGTATCTTAGAGCGGAGAGTGCCGGCGTGCACAAGGTAGGGTAAGGGGGAGTGGAAACCGCAAGGCGGTCCTCGCCAATCTTTTACCCTAGGTTTGGAGTAGGGTAAGGGTGAGTGGGAAACCGCGAGACGGTCTACGCCCACCGCTTACCTCAGGTTGGGTCGCGGGCCTGGCGAGGTTGCGGACCCTATGAAAATATAAGGACTGAAACCCTTACGCTGAGCAAATGTCACAGTAATCGCTCAACCACAGGAGTTGACTTGTCAACACTTGTCTAGTAGCTGCTCAACTCGATTGAAACTCTACAGGAGGTTTAGCAGTGAGGTTAGGTGAGCCGCGCTATGGGTGCCTAACAACGGTAGAGTTCACTCGAAGCGGACACTGTTTTCTCTTGTGTGGGTGTGCGTGTGTGTGTGTGTGGGATCCAGACCCGAGTGAATTCTACCGGGTAGAGCCTATATAAAGAGTTGAGCAGTGAAACGACCTGACTTTCTTAACTCTGTCGCGGGAGTTAAGGGATCGTGTGGGTAAAGCTGAGCAAACTCTGCAGAGTCAAATAAATGGTATTCGAATACGCCGTGCTCCCGGTTATTGGAGCTGTGTCACTTGGGTGATTCCAGCAGCAAAGCTTAAGTAGTTTTGTACATGTTTGAACTTGACTAGTTGGTTAAAGAATTCTTTGTGAAAACCCCTGAGATCTTGAGAAGTATTTTTGGGTCCTTTTTATAAAATGTTTGCAAATAAAACTGCATCCACTCAAATTAATAAACCAAGTATACTCCCTTCCTTTGATGTTCCGTGCATGTAATAAGTTAGGGTCCCTTTGGGACTTGCTGAGCCGGTTGTTTGGCTCATGGCTTGCTTTTGCCCTTCTTTAGAGGATCAAGACGAAGGTGAAGGTCTCCCCGTCGAGGAAGCCCCAGAAGGTCTCTTCTTCGACGAGGACCCGTGGCTTTAGGTCTTGGCCGCGCTCGAGCGGATTCTGGAGTTTTTGTAATGTAAGTATACTTTGGGCTTGCACGCCCCGCTGTTGAAAAATGGATGTTAATCCGTATGTGAAATATATGCTGGACTTTTGTCGTAAGCATGCAATGGTATACTCTTGCGCGACATTCCATAACTGTTCATGCGTGAATAGTTGCGGAGTGCCGTGTCCGTGCGCGCCCCTGGAAACGGGGGTGTTACACTCTGCGACAATGGCAATGGCAGAGCCGACTTCCTCTGCAAAGGCTGCCGCTGCCCCGGCAAAGGGTTCCGCTACCGCTGCGGCAACCGCAGCTGCGACTTCGACCTGCACGAGTTCTGCGCCACGTGCCCGCCGGCCGCGTCCTTCTTCTTCCACGGCCAGCACCCGCTCACGCTCGAGTCGGTCCCGGTCCAGTACAACACGCGCGTGTGCAATCTCTGCGGCACGCACATCGAGGGCATGCACTACAGCTGCCGCCCCTGTGGCTTCGACGTGCACCCTATCTGCTCGCAGCTGCCCGGCGCCGCCGTCTCGCCCTTGCATCCGCAGCACCTTGTCATGCTCACCACGACGGTGCCCCGGAGATGCACGCACTGTAGTGAGGACTGCAAGTACTGGCGCTACTGGTGCGCTCCATGCTGCGTCAATCTCCACCCCAAGTGCCTGCTGGGGAGGGACCTGCAGGGGAGGGAGCTGACCCCCCTCTGCATTCCCAGAGGCAACTAGGCTGTCAACTGCCGGCGTGGCTTGCGTCTTCGACCTGCAGGATCAGTTGACCGTACTGTGGATCGCTGTGTCAGCAAGCGTGGAGACGCCAAGGAATGCAAGCCCCTTGCCTGGTGGTTGAATGTGTGCTAATCTATTGCCTACCTTCTTATTAAATAAAGTACTACTGCTACATGTTTGTCGCGTCCGTATTATATGTGTGTTGTACTACTACTTGTGCAATTGATGTTAAAAGCCAGCTTCTCATGGGGACGGGTGTCTGTCCTGTGGTAAGGCCTCAAGCTCGATGCTGCTCATTGTCCTTTGCTTTGTGCTGTGCCACCAAAACTTCTCAGTTCCTCGTGATGCTTCAGAATTCATCTGTATGAACGTTGTCCTCATTCTGTTGAAGAGTTCTGGTGTTAATGCTGTCCTCATTCTGTTACATTAATTAGTCGTGGCACATACACTGATATACTGGTGTAAAATGACGAGATAATGCGGTGGACTGAGCTCCTTGCGGCAGGTTAGGCCATCTACAAAGTATGGTGCTAGCTAGCCACTGCAGCGAGCAAGTCCAGCGGCGCCAGGACAAAGATTCCTGGTGCTGGTGTAGTGCTAGCTCAAAAGAGAGCGTGCGGTCGAAGAAAAAGAGAGTGTGCTAGCTCAAAAGATTCCTGGTGCTGGTGTAGTGCTAGCTCAAAAGAGAGTGTGCTAGCTCAAAAGAGAGTGTGCGCCAGGACAAAGATTCCTCGGCCTAATCTTGTGCCGTTGTGAGCGAATTCAGCACAAAATAGGCCGGCCCGAAGAAACGGGCAATGCCTAGCTTCTCCTTGAACAAATCCCACCCCATCGAAGTGTTATTCGGCCCATCCAAGAAAGGCTGAGAAAGAAGGCGATCTGGCTACGAAGCCGCGCGTGCACGCTCTACCACCTCGCCGGATCATTTGCAAACGGAGCCCCTAAAATCACGGGAAAAAAATCGCCGGATCATTTGCTCAGGTGCGTTTGGAACCTGCCGGTCATGTACCCGGCGACCGGCGCTGGTGCGATCTCTGCGGCACGTCCATCCACCGCATGCGCTGCCGCCGCCGCCACTGCGGCTTCGACGTGTATCCTGTCAGCTCGCAGCTGCCCAGCGCCGCCGTCTCGCCCCTGCAGCCGCAGCACCTTGTCATGCTCGCCGTGGCGGCGCCCGAGAAGAGCGCGCACTGCGGCGGCGCTACCGGTGCTGCCCGTGCGGCGTCAACTTCCACCCCACGTCCCCAAGTGGTTGCTGCATGGGAACGTGACAGGCACCGCTCGACATTCCCAAGAGCCATAGGCCCGAGGAGTTGAGACGTAAGTCGATCTTGTCCCGAGATGAGGTGGGACTTGGGCCGGGCTTCTTTGGGCCAGCCCGAAGCACGGCCGGCACGGCCCGGCCCAAGCACGGCCCGGCCCGACACGTGGCGGGCCGTGCCGGCACGGCACGAACGGTGGGCCGGGCTGGGCTTCAAAATTCGGCACGGTAGGCGGCACGGCACGGTGGGCGGCACGGCACGGCACGGCAGATCGGGCCGTGCTCGGGCCGGCACGGCACGAAGAGCACGGTTGGCCAGAAACTATTTAAAATTGATTTCTTAACTATAGTAAATGTACTCATGACTCTCCTTGAGCTTTTCTATTTGACTAGTTGGGTAGGCCTATGCTAGATTGTCAGGCGATGTCCACGTACGCCATAGTCTAATTTGCACCAAGATATGCATTCCATTGGACTAGATGACCAAGTTCGAAGGTGAAATAGCATGAGACAATAGAATCGAATTTTAAGTAGGTTTTTAATAAGGCGGATACAAGAGAAAGGAAGATAGCGGTCACCGCTACCATTGTCGCTATCGCTTTTGTCGTGTATAGTTACTTTGGGCTGGGCTTGGGCTGGCACGGCACGAACGCCGGCACGGTGGGCTTTGGGCCGTGCTTGGGCCTGGCCGAAGACGAGGCGGGCCGGCACGGCACGGCACGACGGGATGACTGGGCCGAACTGGCACGGCATAAAGCGGCCCGAAGCACGGTGGGCCTGGGCCGTGCCGGCACGGCACGGCCCAATTCCCACCTCTATCCCGAGATGCGCCATTGCTTGTTCTGCCAGTTGCGACCACTCCATTGCATCGAGTTCCAATTTACCCCTACATTTTGTTGTCTATGATTTCTCGTCGTGTACAAGTTTCTTTCGGTTCAGTTTCAGCGTGGCCCTGACGTGTCGGCTGCTCAGCGCTACGCACAAGTAATTCGTGCTCTTTCATTTCTCTTGCTTACCTTTTGTGTCCGTGTTGATCTTTGTTCGTTGTTTTACCCGAAGATTACGAAGGGTCGTGCGCTAGGGCAATTTGGCCCTGTTCAAAATTGCTATGGTTTTTAATTGTCTTTTAGTTGATTATGAGAGAGATTGAGAGAGTAAATGACACTCGTATTGAGAAATCATTCTGTTTAAAGCTACTCTTGCAATAACTTCTATAAATGATTTATAGAAACTATCTTGAGAAATCATTCCACTCAAAAACCGATTTCTAAAAAATAAAAACTATTTAGAACAGAACCTTAATTTGGCAAACAAATTCCTGCCTCTACACCCGTTTCAAAAATGAAACCTCAACATAAATAGAATTACCGCCTCCCAAGCTGAGCAAAGCAAACATTGGGCCTGTTTTTTTTTTTTGCTGCGGCTTATGGTTTTTGGATACGGCTTGTGGCTTTTAGGTTGTTCGTGCGAAAGATTACAGAGTAACAGAAACTCACGTGCGATTTTTGCAGATATAAATGAAGTCGGTATAGTATGTACTACAATTAATTAGTAGACTTTATTTTGAAAGGATACTCCGTTTAAAAATTAGTTACTGTAGAATAACCGAAAAGTAGCTTTTAGAAACTGAAAAGAACGGGGCCATTAACCTAAAAATAGACCTGGGAGTTAGGCGGTCCCTTCCTAGCATGGCATGACCCCTGACGGACTCTAAGCCATGCCGACTCGGCTTACCTCTGCCGAGGTCTAGGCATGGTCTAGGACACGATAGGTCGCTATCGTGTCATGTCAGATTAAACTAGGCATGTTTCCAAATCAGAAAAAATATATATTTGAAAGGGTCTAATTATAATTTTTTTTATAAAATTTAGTGCTACATCAGAAATTTTGAGTCTTACTGATCCGAACATAATCCATTGGAGCGTGCCGTGCCACCGAACATGCCAGATTCTCAAGCCTAGCCGGGCCCCATAGGTCAGGAAAAACAAGGCTCAACTCCCACGAGACTAACCCACGCCACGACCAGCCCTTCCAAAACCCCAGAACCCAACAGTAAAACCCTCGAAGTAGGGCTGAAAACGAAAACGGTAATTCTCGGTTACCGAAAATCGTTTTTGAGAAATTACCGATTTTTTCCCCTAAACGGAAACGGTGACGGTAACCGATAAAACGGAAATGAAAACGGTAAAAAAATCCGATAACGAAAACGAAAACGATTTAGCTCTCTTCCGATCGTTTTCGAGAAATACCGTATTTACCCGATAATATACCGTCGATAATTACCGTATTTACCGCCGACTGAGCACAGAGCCGCCAGCTCCCGTGGCTCCTCCTCCCTTCCGTCGACGCGTCCTCCTTCTTTAGCCTCCACTCCGGCGCCACCCGCCGCCTCTACCTCCCGGAGGGAGTCCGAGGCGCGCGCTTATGCGGCTCCCACGACGGCGGCTGGGTCGCCGTCGCCGTCGACCCGTGGCGAGGGTACGCGGCCGTGAACCTCCTCTCCGGCGCGAGGGTTCCCCTCCCCGACAGGCTCAGGGTCAACCTCCCCGACAGGCACGATTTCCAGTCCGCCGCCACCTGCGAGCATCGTATGGTCATCCGCACCGTCGCCTTCTCGGCCGCGCCCACCTCGGAGGGCTGTCTCGGCGCCGCGCACGTCTCCAGTGCCTCCAACATCGCCTTCTGGCGGCCAGGGATGGACTGGCACTGGCTCGCTTGTCGGCGTGATGTGGAGCCGCTCCAGGACATCATCTATCACAGGAACGAGGTGAAGCAAGGCTTCCATGTCCTCACCGACAAAGTCACAAAGAGGATGTCCTGGTGTACACGCCCGGCGGCGACCGGGACGCCCCTCTGGAGATGTCCTGCAGCTCCTACCAGGTCCAGAGGCGCGCAGATTACAGGCCCGACCAGTTCTTGCCCGCGACGTTCGCCGTGACCCGCTACCTGGTGGAGTCCCGCGGGAAGTTGCTGATGGCGCTGCGGCACTACTCTGCCCGGCGCCTCACGGGGCGGCGCACGCGTATGTTCAGAATCTTTGAGATGAAGCATGAGGCTGCGCCCCATGGGGGCTCTGAAGTTTCATGGGTGGAGCTCCACGAGCTGCCCGGTCGGGTGCTCTTCCTCGGCCGAGGCTGCTCTAGGGCCTTTGAGGTGTCTTAGTTCAGCAACCTCCAGGAGGGTAGCATCTATTACTTGGACGATATTAGCTTTGACATATCCTTGGTGTTGAGCAATGGGAGCAAGTACTCCAGTACTGACTTGGGCATGTACAAAACGTTCAAGGTTAGGGACAGCACTCGGCGCTTTCCGCGTGAATTCACTTCAGAGTGCTCTCCTCCGATCTGGTTTGCCCCCTGAATCGCCCTGTATACTTTGGGGCCTCTAGTAAGTCTCTGGCTAGTACCCTGCACTTTCTGCAGTTATTATGATAAAAGATGCCAGAGTGGTGTATTTTCAGAAAAAATGAAAGTTGTCGGTATGAACAAATGTATGACATGTTACAAACATCAATGAATATCTGTTTGTGTCACCCGAATATATTTGCCATACTGGACCAAATTCGATTTGGTTCCATCTCTTGGCATGAATCAGTACTTGTGTTCCTCGACATGAATCGCTTACAGAAGGCATTGATCTGAGGATTGCAATGGATACAAAGATCAATTGTGAAGTTTTGGCTCAGTTGTCTAACTTCCTCCCCTCACTTCTTTGTACTTCGGCTGCTTTGACAGCCACTGCTGTACTCTGCTGTGTTTTAGCTCAGTTTTTTTCCTGATTAATTGGTCCATCTCCATTCTATGAACACCTTCTGGAGTTCTGGGAAGCCAATATCAGCAATTACATTTTGTTCTCCCTACTATATTTTAATCAAAACAGTGACGGGAGGCCACAGAACAATTGGCAACCTGTAAAAGACTTATGTTCAAAGCCTTCTATAATTACAGCAACAGCTCTGATGATCAAATGTCTGGTGGCTTTACTCACCATTCCCCGATGTGAGCACTTCAGCTACTCCCTTATTTTTATTTTTCTTCCTTTGGTACAGCACCACGATTTTCACATCCACTTGGTTCCACATGAAGTTCCCACTCGGCTTCTTGCTTTGCAACACCTTTAACATCCTGGTCCTTTGATCCATATGGCATTCTTGCTGACCCAAAATTTTCTAGCTTGTTACATTTCAAGAATGAATGCAGTTCCATACATCCATTTCAACGTTGGTCCTGTTGGACAGACTCTTGCCCATGCAAAGACATGATAATCGATTGCTTCATGTTTGCAAAGTTGGATAGCACTCAACCATTTCAATTTCTATACCAGCTTCTAGTTTTATGCTGACCCTGCAGCTGTCATATCTCAGTTCTAACAAAAGCTGTCATATCTCAGTTCTAACACACAAGTTTGTATTTAGTTCTTTCTCTAACATGCACGATTAATGACTGAAACAAAGTCCTATCCTTTGTTAAGTTCAACTAAGAACTTGATTTAGTATTTTAGTTACTAGTGTACTAGTACTTTCTAGTTTGTGAGCTTGTGACTACGCCTATGTCATGTGGTTGTCAGCTTTGTGTGCTTGTGAGACCTAACTAAGTATTATTGTATTAAGACCATGATGTCACTTGTGGTTGTGGGCTTGTGGCTTTGTGTCGTGTCTTTTTATTGCTATATAATATATGTGTCTTGCCTCTTGTGTACTACAGTATTATTTTTTTATGTGACCTAGGTCAATATATACAACTATTGTCATGCTGTGCAGATTGGTGTGTAATGTGTTTATTGTATTTTAGATATTGCTTTCATGATTTTCGATCGTTATCGATGCACTTTTGATCGAATAGTTTCGTTTCCGAATTTACCGGGATATCGATATCGTTCTCGTTTCCGACAATATCGTATCGATTTCGTTTTCGAGAAAATAATGTGAAACTGAAAATGATTTAACCTCCTACCGATCGTTTCCGATCGTTTTCAGCCCTACCTCGAAGAAACGAAACCACGCGACCATCAGCAGCAGCTGGCGGGCGAACAAGGAGAACACCGGCCGCGCAGCCCCACCTCGTAAGAGGCCGGACAGGAAGCGCAAGGCCCTGGCCGAGCTCCCGACCGGCTCAAACACAAGCAGCGCTTCGGCCCCGCAGCAGCCGCCGCGAGCGACGAAGCCGAGGACGCGGTCGGTTGCCAAGGAGGCGGAGGCGGCGCGGACGAGGAGGGAGGCCGACGACCCGGCCCGCATGGCCGACGTGGCCCGCCTGCTTGACTCGAAGCAGCCGGACGCCGGCGCGGCGCAGGCGGCGATCGTGCCGTACCTCGGGGACATCGACCAGTACCTCCTCTCCCTCGATGTGAGGGTTTCGCGATTCCTCTTCTCGTCCAAGCCTGCGTGTGGAAGTCGGACTCCTTTTCGAGGTCGATTTGTTAGGGGGCAAATTTAGTGGTATACACCTAGTGTTAGTAGGATTTGGTCGTGTTGGGTTGTTAATGTGAGATCAAAGCTGATAGAATTGGTGAATTTTGGGGCGTGATCACGCTGTACGCATGAATTTCTGGGATTTGGGGGATTGGAATGGGTTGGGGACTCTGATCTCGATTTGGTGGAGTTAAGTGATCATTTTTTTGGTTATGAATGTGGGATTTTGTCTAGTTTTGCTGGGTTCTTTTGGACTGTGGCTTATGATTTTTAGCTTAAAATTGAATTTGAGCTGTTCATAAAAAAGAGTAGGGAGAAAGATACTTGCGTACTATTTTGACTGATATAGATGAAGTTGAGATAATGTTTATTATAATCGACTTGTAGACTTCGTCTTAAAAAAACACTCTATTTAAAAACTAGTTATCATAAAATATAAAGCCATAAGCCTAAAAGAAAGAAGCCAAATTAGTTACTATTGGCTAGGAGAAATGTTAAATTAGGATACTGTATCATTCAGCTGTGCAGACTTTCTCATCTTTACTAACAAAAAACGAGTCTTTGGAACTAAATTATCTTATCTTCCCTTTTTGGGGGGCCTGGTTTCAAATTCCAAGTTGTGACTTCTCCATGCATGTCATCTTGATTGCCTGTAGTTACTAGCCTTATATGAACAAAATGCAAGATATTTCAGTGTTTTGATCGACAAAAACGGGGTCTTTTGGTCTGACTTTGTTGTCTAAATTTTGTGAGATTGTTAGGTTGAGCCGTTGAGGAGGCCGAGGGATGACTATATTGCAGTGGTACAGAAAGACATCAACACCAAAATGAGGGGGATCCTTGTGGACTGGCTGGTGGATGTGGCTGAGGAGTTCAAGCTTCTGGCCGACACACTTTACCTTGCGGTTTCATATGTCGACCGCTTCCTCACAATGGGTGTCATTAGCCGGGACAAGCTGCAACTGCTTGGTGCCGCTGCATTGCTTGTTGCTGCGTAGGAGACTAAACTGTTGTTTGTCATTTTTGTGTATCTCTTTGGTTATCTCGTAACACGACTGTCTGACTAGCATGTTTGGAATGTTGCAGGAAGTATGAAGAAATTAATCCTCCTAAGGTGAATAGATTCACTGACATTACTGATGGCACTTACACTAAGCAGCAGGTAACATTTATTCCGCTAAACTTACCATCTCTTAGTAATTTTTCCAGGACTGCGAATGGTAGAGACATATTTGTAGTTTGTTTGCACTGCAGGTGGTGAAGATGGAGGCTGACATACTGGAGTTTCTTAACTTTGAGATGGGGAGTCCCACTGTAAGAACTTTTCTACGGTATGTTCTCCATCTTCTTCTTTTTTTGTATTTAGAATAAGCTTGCATAAATAGTACGAAATTGCTGCTGTACTGGACTCACAATTTTGTAAGCCTAATGTTTGGTACATGTCTGTAGGAGATTCATAACTGCTTATCGTGGAGGCAATGTAAGCACACTTTTGGAGCCTGACATTTGCCTCTCTTAATGTTCTTTTTATAATATGTTTCCCCCCTTCAAACTTCAGCGTGCAAGAGCAAGAAAACTGGAGTTTATGTGTAGCTATCTTGCGGAATTGAGCTTGCTGGACTACGACTGCATAGGGTTCCTGGCATCAGTTGCTGCTGCTGCCTGCCTGTTTGTAGCAAGGTTCACGATCAGCCCAAAGACTCGTCCTTGGGTAAGAACACAACAATTTTCTCAGAATCTACATTATGCTTTATATTTGTCTGACATTAGCGTGTATTATTCTCCATTTCTCCAGAACTTGACGCTGCAAGGGAACACGGGCTACATGGTCTCTGATCTCAAGAGTTGCATCTTGACCATACACGATTTGCAATTGAGCAGAAAGTGTCCGGACCTGAAAGCCATCAGAAAGAAGTATGAGGGCCGGAAGGTAAAATACGCTTTCGCCCACTTTTTTGGGTGTTGCATTCATTTATTTGTTCAAATATGTTTGTTTGTTGATTGTACAGTTCGGGTGTGTGTCAACAATGGCTTCACCAGAAGAAATCCCTGCATCTTTCCTCAAAGACCTCAGTAAGTGAGAGACTGAAGTGCTCTTGCAGCATCTTTGCAATCGATGCAGAAAATACACTGTTAGTAGAATATGGCTTAGTTTAGAGTACCAATTAAGGACTCAGGCCAAATTTTGTAAACAGTTCGTCTCGCCGATCTGGTTGCATTCACAGTGCAGCTAGGTGCATTGGTATTTTGGTATTACGTGCGACTGAAGCGTTTTTGTACAGAGGTTAGCACTGCGATGGTATTATAGTCAAACCATATGAAGCTTTCAAGGCAAATCCTAATGCTTTTAGCATTTCTTTAACATTTTTTGAATATGTTGTGCCAAACGAAAGCACTGATGACAGATGAGCTTATTTCCAAAGTTCAAATAGATGCAGCAAATATTGCACGTCATCAGCAAGGCGGTGTATGTGGAAAAGTACACCGAACAATGCACCTATGTGCCCATAGAAAAAAAAACAGTTAATCTACCATGTTAGCCTGCAATACCGTAATAAGAACAAGAAGCAGATGCGCTCAATCAAAGAGATAATCGAGATCTCCAAAGTACAACACCGGCGCACAGTTGATACTAGATAGCAAAATTTTATTTCTTAATAAAAATGGTATCATATGTTTTACATTTTCTACATCAGTAAACAACGCCAAAATGCTTACATCATAGCGCATCTCAAGCTGGGTATAGACATAGTAATGATCTCAATCTAATGGAAGCTTACATGGCGAGAATAAATAACAACAGGGAAAGTACATAGTTGGTATGAAGACCTTATTTGAGATTAAACAAAAATATTAATTATGAGAGGACTATTATAGGATGATCTCCTCCTGCACGCTGACATTGAGAGTTTTATTCGGGAGCACAATGCTGTTAATTACAACTACTTCATCTTCGACATTAACGGCTTCACCTGCATTTAGATAGAACGTCAAATCCGGCATAGGAACTCTCCACACGCAAAGCATATTATCACAAGATATCATCTAGGTAGGGTCTTACCAAGAATAGTAATACCAAGTTTGGCATTGTGGTCACCTTCGCCCTGAATTCAAAAGAGAACTTTCGTTACGTGAAGCAAAATGATGCACCCAAAAAAGACTGGATTGGCAGTATGCATAATTGCATCTTCATTTCAAAGGGAGTTTAACCGAGATGTGCAGTCGCACAACTTCCATAACCAAAAACTAATTTACATGCAAAAGTAACTTCTCAGCAAAATGTATTGACTTTGCACATGGAACTATAAAACACCAACTAAAGAAAAACAAAATAGATGTGCTATAAGAAGAATAAACATGACAGTGACAAATTTACATAAGAGCATTGAGATATTCTTCTTGCTTCTCAAATTGGACTTGATAAAAGTGTTCCAAGACGTGGTCATTTAAATATAAAATACTGTAAGCTTTGTATAGATGCTTGGGGATGAAAGAGATGAGAATCAGGATACCGTAATTTTTGACATAGGGTAAATAATGAAATAGAAAAGAGGGAAGCTTGCCTGTACACGTGACCATTTTCCTATGGTTGACTTCCACCCCACAATTGAATGTATAACAACTGCATTCTCCTGCCACCAAAGGAGCTATGTGAGATACATGTTCCTAAACAGGGTTTTATCACATGGCAAACAGAGAAAACTAACCATAATTTCAACATCATCCAGAATGATGCAATTGATAAGCCTGGCACCAGCTCCAATGCGTGCATTTGCTGATATCGAGACATTGGGACCAATCTGTATATGAAAAATTATTTAACAAGGTTAACATCTGTTGGGGGAGTGACCCCTACCTTGACTCAATCGGCTACCATGTGTAAGCCCAAGTATGCATGTAACTAAAAGGCATGCCCACGTAAGCTATGCAAAGGAAATGATATGTTTGTAGTCCACTAGTACAGACCCTAAGAAAGGTATTTGTGTAAACACCTTCATCCATGACTATAAATATGGCCTATAAGGCACCAGAGAGTGGGGAGAATATAGTGTAAGAAAAAGACAGTTAAAATTGAGTAAAGTGCATCAACTCTACACTGTTAGAGTGATCTCAGCGCTTTGGCCCAACGGCCAAAGCCCATCCCTTGACCGCGCCCTGATCGGGGGCGCCCAGCCCGTTTGGCTGGTGGGCCCCTGTCGCCAGCGCTATAAATACAGAGGTGGGGGCCGGGCGGCACGCATCACGAGGTTGACCGCGCCGCCGTCACCCCACCGACAAACCCTAAGACCGATCTGTTGAGGGGGCGCTGAGCCGACGGGAAGCACCACCGCCGCCGTTCACCGCCGCCCGGGACACGCCGCAGAGGAGCCCAACACCTCTTCCCCGACCGTCGCTGCCCGTGCGCAGATCTTCACCGCCGAACCCGAGATGGCCTCATCCTCCTCCAACGCGTCGGAAGGTTGGTACCCCCTCTCCCTCTCAGTGTAGCACTCGAATCCCAAGAGAAAAGGATAGCCCCGACTAGATCTACCCTAGAGATCCCTAAAGAACTACTCCTACAATGGTATCAGAGTCACCTAGCGTTTAGATCTAGACGGAGGAAAAAGAAAAGAAAAGATGGGAACGACGAACCCTAACCCTAACCCGAACCCTAACCCTAAAGAAAAGACCGGGACTTACCGGGGACCGCCGTCGTCGTCGCTGGCGTGCGGGAGATCGGCCGAGACTTGGGCTCGCCGGCGCTCCACGCGCAAGCCACCGTCGGCGCGCGGGACAGATCCGAGCGCGCGCGCTCGGAGGGGCACCGACACGGTGCCGCTCGACGGCGGCGCGCTCCCTCTCAGGGGAGCGCGCACGCCGGCGAGAGGGCCCGCGGCGGCGCCGGCTTCTGCTTCTTCTCCGGCGGGTGGACGAGGTCGTCGCCGCCGCCGCCGTTTTCGCTCGGGCGCGAGGCGAGAGAAGGGGAGGAATGAAATGATTAGGGTTTTCGGGGGACGTCCGCCGCGCGCCGTTTTGATCGGGCGAAATCGCCGCGCAGCCGTCGGATCCGATCGGGCGGCTGAGCGGCGACGAGCGCACACGGGCTGGTTTCGGCCCAGGCGGGCGAGGGGATTCCCGGCCCAGGCCCAGGTTGTTGGCCGGGCGCGGGGCGACGCGGCATCAGCGCGCGCGTGGGCGCGTGAGGAGCGCGAGAGATCCGGCCGAGCAGGCCGCCGAGGCGAGCGGGCCGCGCGTAAGGCGTGGGCAAGCGCGTCCGCGAGCGAGGGAGCCGGCCGAGCAGGCCGCAGCGAGCGCGCGCGCGTATGGCGCGGCTAGTTGGGCCGCGCTCGGCCGCACGGGGAGAAAAAGGCCGGCAGGCCGTGGGCCGTGGCCGGGCTGAACAGGCCGAATGGCCGTTATGCACAGTAAAATCCCGAAATTGATGTTTAATTATTTTTCAGAAGCATTTTTTTGATGAATTTCAATGAAATTTGAACTAAAATCTCTGTAAATTTTGCACCAACGTGCTAATTTTTCCAGAGATTAAATGTGCACAGTCTAATGCTTCTGAATAATGTATTAATTTTAGAATAATTACAGTTTCCGCTGCAAAAGTTAATATTGATTGTTTTTCATTATTAAATTCGAACCAACGGGAGAATTTAATTTTGAAAAAAAATAGATAAAATTTCCAGAAATTTATGATATTGTTATTTTCTGACCAACGTTGTTAATATCAATATTATAAATTTTTTAATGTTGTTTTCATGCATTATTTCTATTTCTGCCCAACGGTGATGTAGATTTAATGTATGATAGAATTGTTTTTTAAATTGTATGTCGCTTTTTTGACCAACGTTGGAAATAAGGCATATAATTTTGATGTTACGTTCTCACTGTATTTGAAATATTTTTTCAGGAGGATACAACTTAATGAGTTGTATTAGAGAAATCCCCACTCTCAAAGGTGATAATTATGGAGAGTGGAAGAAAAAGTTAGATTTAGCTTTTATCTTGGCTGAGGTGGACTGGGTCCTCACTACAGCACGTCCCACTGAGCCTTGGCGCCAGTGAGGGAACAGAATGAGGATGACACTGCATGGCAGAAAAGACAGAGGGATCATGCCCCTTTACAGATGTCTTATGACCTTGATCATAAGAAATGGACCACAGCCAACAAGAAATGTATGGCTGTGATAAAGAACACAATTGAGCCTGCTATTCTGGGCTCAATTGCAGAGTGTGACACTGTCACTGAATACCTTGATAAAATAAAGAGTCAGTTCACTGGCTCTTCAAAGACTTATGCTACACAGCTGATTAAGCAGCTGGTAACAGAGAGGTATTCTGGCGGTGGCAATGGAATAAGAGAGCACATTCTTAGAATGAGCAACTTGGCATCTAAACTGAAACCGATGGATTTGGCTCTAAAGGATGAGTTCCTTATTCATTTGGTTTTTGCTTCTTTGCCAAAAGAGTTTGACACTTTTGTTGTCAACTATAATATGCAGCCCGAAAAATGGGACATGGAAAAGTGCATAGCTATGTGCGTGCAAGAGGAGGAAAGAATCAAATCCTCACATGGTGGTGCTATCAACTTTGTGAGGGAAAACAAGAAAAAGAATTACAACAGTAACCCCTTCTCAAAGAACAAGGGTAAAACCTCTGTACATCAGCCTCAACAGAATAAATTTGCTGTAGACAAAGACCAGTGTCTTCACTGCAAGAAGACGGGACACTACAAGAAAGATTGTCCTGACTACTTAAAGATGATAATGGCTAAGAAAGGTGAGAACATTATTACCTTTATTAATGAATGCCTGTATGTGAAATATTCGAAATCCACTTGGTGGATTGACTCAGGAGCAACTGTTCATGTTGCTAATTCATTACAGGGATTCCGTTCGACGAGGACTACGCAAAGAAAAGAAAGATGCATTAAAGTCGCAAATGGAGTCGAAGCTGAAGTTGAAGCCGTTGGCGATCTTTCATTAGAATTAGCTAATGGCTCCACTCTTCTACTTAGAGATGTCCTTTTTGTACCCTCTTTACAGAGGAATTTGATTAGTGTGTCAAATTTGGACAAAGATGGTTATGATTGCAATTTTGGAAATGGCAAGTGCGAAATAATGTTTAATAAAGAATGTGTTGGTATTGCCATATTACAGAATGAGCTTTATTTGTTATCATTGTGTGATGATGTGAATGTCGTATGCGATAATGAGAACGTTGCGTGCGAGAAAGTGATTGAATCCTCGTCTACGAATGTAAACAGAAAACGAAAGAGAACTCTAGATGAGTCGTCGAAATTATGGCACTGTCGTTTAGGCCATATTTCGAGGGGGAGAATAGAAAGACTAGTAAAGAATGATATTCTTCCTCCATTAGAGTTCTCAGACTTAGAACAATGCAGAGAATGCATTAAAGGAAAATATGTAAAGAAAATTAAAAAAGACGCTAAAAGAAGCACAGGAGTTCTACAAATTATTCACACAGATATTTGTGGTCCTTTTCCTGTGAAAAGTGTGGATGGATATGACTCGTTCATAACATTCACAGATGATTACTCCCGTTATGGATATATTTATCCAATCAAAGAAAGAAATGAAGTCTTGGATAAATTCAAGATATTTAAGGCTGAAATTGAAAACTAACACGATTTAAAGATTAAGATAGTCCGATCTGATCGTGGGGGGGAGTACTACGGTCGACATACCCCATATGGACAAGTTCCTGGACCTTTTGCGAGGTTTTTACAGGAAAATGGAATAGTGGCCCAGTATTCTATGCCGGGCGAACCTCAGCAAAATGGAGTAGCTGAAAGACGCAACCGTACCCTGATGGATATGGTGCGAAGTATGATGAGCTACTCCACACTCCCATTGAGTTTATGGATGGAGGCGTTGAAAACCGCCATTCATATTCTCAATAGAGTGCCTAGTAAGTCGGTGCCCAAAACACCGTACGAGTTGTGGACAGGAAGAGTTCCCTCACTAAAGCACTTACGTGTGTGGGGGAGTCCTGCTGAGGCTAAAGTATTTAACCCAAACCTTGGGAAACTTGATCCCAAAACAGTAAGTTGCCATTTCATTGGCTACCCTGAAAAGTCAAAAGGTTATCGTTTCTACTGTCCAGACAGATACACAAAGTTTGTAGAAACGAGACATGCTGTCTTCTTAGAGGATGAAATGATGAGGGGGAGCATGGTAGCTCGAGAGATTGACCTTGAAGAGAAGCGGGTGTTTACGCTCACTCCGATGATTCAAGAGCCATTCTTCACACTACCTGCTGTCGCTGCACCGACGGTGCAAGACACTGTGGTGCCAGCACCTGTTATTGTTCCTCCCGTGGTAACAATGAATGAGAATGAAGAACCTGTTCTTCAGGAACATATAGAACCTATTGCCACAGATGAGGGGGAGCAACAGCAGCCTCAAACAGTAGATGTACCAAATGAGGAGGCCCCGAGGAGGTCTCAAAGAGTAAGAAGATCAGCTATTTCTGATGATTATCAGATTTATAATACAGAGGAATTTCAAATGGAGGATGATCCCACCTCATTTGAAGAAGTCATGAGAAGCGAAAATTTCTCAAAATGGCTTGAGGCCATGGAAGAGGAAATGAGGTCCATGAAGACTAATAAAGTCTGGGACTTGGAAATTATTCTTAAAGGAGCCAAAACAGTAGGCTGTAAATGGGTCTACAAGACTAAACATGACTCCCAAGGGAATGTAGAAAGACATAAAGCGCGACTTGTGGCAAAAGGCTTTACGCAAAGAGAAGAGATTGATTACAATGAGACATTTTCTCCAGTCTCATGTAAAGATTCCTTCAGAATCATAATGGCATTAGTAGCACATTATGATTTAGAGTTACATCAGATGGATGTAAAGACGGCATTTCTTAATGGGGATTTGGAGGAAAATGTTTACATGGCACAACCGAAAGGTTTTGTCGTGGAAGGAAATGAAAGAATGGGATGCCGCCTAAAGAAATCGATTTATGGGTTAAAGCAAGCTTCTAGACAGTGGTATTTGAAGTTTGACAGTACAATAAGAAAATTTGGGTTTAAAGAGAATGTAGAGGACAACTGTGTTTATGCAAAGTTTAAAGATGGGAAGTTTATCTTCCTAATCCTGTATGTGGATGACATCCTACTAGCTAGTAGTGATGTTAGTCTGCTACTGGAAACAAAGAAGTTTTTGTTCTCAAACTTCGATATGAAAGATCTTGGTGAAGCTTCATTCGTTCTAGGGATCGAAATTCACCGAGATAGAAACAAAGGGGTATTGGGACTGTCACAAAAGGCATACATAGAGAAAGTCTTAAAGAAATTTGGTATGCATAAATGTAGTCCATCACCTGCACCTATAGTCAAGGGCGACAGATATGGGGATTTTCAATGCCCCAGGAACCAGTACGAGCTCGAACAAATGAAATCGGTTCCATATGCTTCAGCTGTCGGAAGCTTACAGTATGCTCAAGTGTGCACACGCCCTGACTTAGCATTTGTTACCGGGTTACTTGTCAGATTCCAGAGCAATCCTGGAATAGAACATTGGAAATTGATAAAGAAAGTCTTGCGTTATTTGCAAGGAACAAAAGGCCTCATGATGACATACAGAAGATCAGATTCACTCCATATAGTGGGGTATACAGATTCTGATTTTGCGGGAGATGATAGAAAGTCTACATCCGGATATGTGTTCACTCTCGCTAAAGGAGCTATATCGTGGAAAAGCTCAAAGCAAACCGTCACTACATCGTCCACAATGTATGCCGAGTTTGTAGCATGCTATGAGGCTACGGGGCAGGTGAACTGGTTAAAGAAGTTCATACCCGGTTTAAAAGTGGTTGACGACATCAATAGACCACTTAAGTTGTACTGCGATAATGAACCCGCAGTAACGTATGCCCACAACAATAAGTCAAGTGGTGCTGCCAAACACATTGACATAAAGTATTATGTTGTGAAAGATAAAGTTCGGGATCAAATTATAAGTCTTGAGCATATAAGTACCGCAAAGATGTTAGCGGATCCGCTTACTAAAGGCTTACCACCCAACGTGTTCAGAGAACATGTAGCCGGCATGGGTTTAAGGGAAAGCCTATGATCCTGGACTAAAAGATGGCCCAAAGATTAAAGTAACTGTTTCAGAACAGGGAGGTGTATTGTAACTGTTGAATCTATCGGCGATTGACCGTGACGATGAGACATGTTCTATGCACTAATCTGTGATGGAATGTGTAAAGTCAAAAGTAATTAAAGATAAAGTATAGATTGAGATCAAGGGGGAGAATGTTAGAGTGATCTCAGGGCTTTGGCCCAACGGCCAAAGCCCATCCCTTGACCGCGCCCTGATCGGGGGCGCCCAGCCCGTTTGGCTGGTGGGCCCCTGTCGCCAGCGCTATAAATACAGAGGTGGGGGCCGGGCGGCACGCATCACGAGGTTGACCGCGCCGCCGTCACCCCACCGACAAACCCTAAGACCGATCTGTTGAGGGGGCGCTGAGCCGACGGGAAGCACCACCGCCGCCGTTCACCGCCGCCAAGGGGACGCCGCCGCCCGGGACACGCCGCAGAGGAGCCCAACACCTCTTCCCCGACCGTCGCTGCCCGTGCGCAGATCTTCACCGCCGAACCCGAGATGGCCTCATCCTCCTCCAACGCGTCGGAAGGTTGGTACCCCCTCTCCCTCTCAGTGTAGCACTCGAATCCCAAGAGAAAAGGATAGCCCCGACTAGATCTACCCTAGAGATCCCTAAAGAACTACTCCTACATACACCTCTCCCCCCTCTCCTGAGTTCTAGGCTCCCGGTGCCCTGCTCGGGTTTCCGGAAGTTCCAGTATCTATTGTTCGTGTAACCATAATAACACCTATTTTTTGTGAGGTGGATATATATATTAAATAGGCAAAACCATTCATTATCTATGCAATACAAACCAATCAAAAATAGAGATGCGAAGCATATAAGATATCATTATCACTGATCAATATACACAGAAGAACCAGACATTACCTTTGCAGTTGGATGCACCTTCGCAGATGGATGAATGTACACATCACCTATAATAGTTGCACTCCTTTTGCCATCTCCAGAGGCTAAAAGATGAGGAGAGGTATGGCGGAACTGAGAAAGATATAGGCCAGAGCATCTCAAAGACATCCTACACATAGATGCAGCACTGGTTACACAACAATTCCAAGATTAGAAAAAGCACCATTAGGAATGATTTTTTACCCTGGGGTCTTGATCTGTTCCCAAAAATCAAGTGTCTGGTATGTGTAAAGTTCCTTCTTTCCTGCTAGAGGGGATAAAATATCTTGATCTAACCTAACATAGTCAGCCGGAAGTGCCCTGTTGACAATTACACAAGATGGTCAGTATTTCAATAAATACTTTGGGATCACCTTAATGGCAGCTCTATCACTTTTGTACTAATGTCTTGGAAGAACCACCGAGAAAAAAATAAAATAGTCACAACCCACAATTGTACTAAGTCTAACAAGCCTAACAATCAAATAATATCCACGCATGACTAATGTCAAAAAAATTATGTGTTCCAAAGAATGTGGAAGGTATGCTTCTGGTTTCCACATAGCATCCCTACAGAGAGCCACTTAATCAGGCCAACACTAAAAAAAGAAAAACGTTCTTTCTTTTACAAAATCAGCAAGGTGCACACTATTCCATGGAGGTGCCACAAAAGACTTGGAACAGGAAAAGACATGTTAAGCACATCATTATCAAAATGTTACTGCCAAGAAATTGTAAGGACAACAGGACCAGACATCAAATTTATTTGATATGACCAAGAAAACAATTTCAAGAATTGGTATTATAAGTTACAACTCCATAGGTTTCTCACAGTCCATGTTCAACTCCCCGGTGATAAACTACATGGTGGTACTACTGCCTATTCTTTGAAATACAACTGAAAATTTTCCATGAGTAAAAATTAACCAAGTGCAAGTTATTCGAGCAATAGCATAAATAAATAAATATGCAGGAAAATGAATAGAAGAATATGTCATAGAAACATACTTTGTTGCTGAGTGAAGAGCTTCAAAGCTAGATACACGGCGTAAATTAGCTGAAATTTAGCATTGAAAGGGATTAAATGTTGTACTGTAAATATGAAGTGCCAATTGGAGAAACAGCAGAAGACCAAGGAAGATAATCTTAATTGACTAGAAGCAATATAGTCTCCCATTTGTGGGAAGGAGCGTCCAAGTTACAACTAGTAGCAGACATACTATTATCTGTTAAACCAAATAGGTGTAAAAATTAACCAAATGTAAGTTATTTGAGCAATAGCATAAATAGCTGTTGGGAGCAAGATTTCCTGCTGACATGCATCAAAGTAAATAGAGGGCATTTCACATATGCTTCCAACAGCCATTGAAAGTAATGACGTCGAGTATGAAAAGCAAGTTCCGTTTTTATATAAAAAGAACTGGAGCACTAAAAAACTTAGCTTAGATATCATAAGCTTCGAGTATACCAGATAAGTAGCAATAATATAGCTGAACCATAGAATGCGGTTTACAAGGCAAAAAGTCATACGAACATAATACCTATGTCTTTCTTCTGTTTTAAGGCATCCTCGATGGCATTAAAGATATTGGGTGTAAATATATAGACTCCACAATTTATGAGATCACTCACCTACACATATATAAACTGCATTAGACTATGCTAATAACCCATTAAGGAACCATTAGTTGGGCCAAAGTGCCAAAACAATTTCAAAACCAAATAAGACATGCATAAGTGCGCGCTGACAAACAGAATAGCAAACAAAACAAGAAATGATCGGCACTGTACTCACAAAAGTCTCTGGCTTTTCCGTGTAGTGTAGCAGTTCATTTGTTTCAGGATCAGCTACTAACTCGCCAAATTGGTTTGCTGACTCTGCAGATACCTGAGAAACGGTGTTAGCAGATAATGTTATCCATGAGAATAATATAAGAACTTTAAAAGTCGCAAATACGAGGGCTAATCTAAAAGTTTCCCATACCTTATTGACTAGTAGAGTACCCATTCCTCCATACTTTTTATGGGCCTCTGCAATGATGAGATGGTGATAACATTTAGTGATCAGTATCCAACAGAAACCAACACAGCAAACACTGTTACCACACAATGAGCAATCCAAACTTAACCTACCGAGCATGTCTGGCAGGGGGAAGCTAGAACAGACGTCACAGTTCAGCAAAACAATGTGCGACTGCAAAACCAAAAGGGTCTTTAGAGGATGAAACTTCCCTTAATCCAACCCAGCAGATCAAAGTAGATTCCAGCAAAACAGAAGCCGTTGAACATCTCCTAAAATTAGCAAACGCCATTCAAACAGCTCGGGTTGAAGGAATCCACTACAATTCACCCTAAGAAATAAATGCAAATGCCTAATCCAATTTCACAATTCAAGCTGGTTATCGGGCAAGAGCAGACCGGACTATCCTCCATGATGTAATCCCTGAAGCTGTAGAGCGCTCCGGCCGACCCGTGGGGCTTATCCTCCCTCAGGTACCTAGAATTAACAGCACGCCATCAATGCCACTGCTCTGACATCTATTAGACCCAGACGCACCCGAATTCAACCCATCCCATCCCACAGGAAGGGAAGCAAAGGGAAGGGCACGAAGCTAACCTGACGGGGATCCTGAGCTCGTTGGAGATGGAGGAGACGTAGAGCGCGAACTCCCGCACCTCGTAGAACCCGACGAGGTATATCTGCGCCAGGTTCGGGATCTGCAGCAGCGGGATCCAAAAGGCATTAATCCTCACACGAGCCGCACACAGCGAACCCACCAGACAAAGGCGAAGGAGAAGGGAGCGTATCATACGCGGCGGCAGGCGGAGATGGGGTGGTGCACCATGGGCTGGCCGGCGAGCGGGAAGAGCGGCTTGGGCACGTCCAGCGACAGCGGCCGGAACCGCGTCCCTGCACACAGCACCAAAAACCACCACCATCAGATACACGCGAACGCGCGCGGCGCGGGAGGGAGGGCGCAGATCTATCTGCCTACCTTTGGTGGGGCCGCCCACCATGATGACGGCGACGACGCGCTGCTCGGAGCCGGCCATGGCTGGGTCTGGTTCGTGCGTGGCCGCGCGGGGGGAGGCGGGGTTAGAGCTGGGCTCCGTTAAGCCGAGGGAGTGTGGTGAGATCTATGGCGATCGGACTTGGGAGGGGAGCGTGGACCGTGGGGCTTCTTAGGTACGAGATGACGACGGGGCGGCGAGGCGGGAGCGGCGATAGGCGAGTCTACGGAGTTGGGAGGAGTACAAGCGTACAACTGCACGAGCGCCGGCCCTGTGGATGGATCGAGTTGTGTGCATCTGGTGGGATTCGTGCACGATCCAGCATCGGAGCGCGGGCGTTAAGCAAAGTCACTGGAGAACAGTGACTCTGGCTTGAGAGATTTTCAGTACTTCGATGTAAAAAAAAAGATGGCACAGGATCAGATGCTACAGCTAAGGTGCCACGGTATCCACCGTGTTATCTTTGCTACAGTATTCAGATCAACTTGAGCGTTTGTTTATTTGATCCGATGGCTAGGAAGCAAAGCTGGCATCGTGACTTTGCTTTACACGGTAGAGGATCCGATTTTGTTGGTGAGTTCAACGGGAGACATGACGCCGGTGGCGGGGAGTGGCGGAGGAAGTTTGCCTGCGATGTACTGCGTATGGTTGGATCTTGTGTTTTCAAGTCGGAAGCGGACAGTTGAAGTCGTGAGTCAAATATAGAGGATCCAATCTAAAGTATCGAATTCGAACAAAGAAATCTTTGTGATGACCTTGATATGGGTATATTGTGTCATAAGTGTAATAATTGGTCAACATATTAGCATAAGGTATCTGAACTATGAAGATCAAAGTAGATGATTGCCTTCACGAATGTGCAGTTTGGCACAAAACTATCATAACATGAAGACTGAGTCTTATATATGTGTGTTTCTAAAATTTTCAGGGTTATTTTGGAATGCTCATTATGCTTCCAATCACGATACTCTATTATGTTCTTGGGATATACAGTGATCTTGAAGAAATTTGACAAGAAATTGAGAAAATAAGGCCCTGTTTGGAATGCGGGAATTTTTCCCGATTCCTGCGGGAATTGAACTGTTTCCTGCAAAATTCCTGTGAAATTCCTCTGTTCCAAACAGGCCCTAACTAGGTGGCATATGCAAACAATGAAGCAATCACTGAATCAAGCACACCAACCTGAACTCCTTGACCCCTGAAGGCAAGTATGAAGAGTGAATACTGAAATCCGAAATCAACAAATCGCTGCCGGCCAGCTGCCTTGCTATTGCCTGGCTAGTTTCTTGGCCTGCTGGGCTAGTTGCATGAGTGAAGAGGCCCACTAGCCCAGTCACATGGTCACCAAAATGAAGTCTATCCTCATTTCTAGCATAGCTTGTGGCAACGTCTAGAGTGGAGGTGATGTGCGGCATTGTCGACGAGCCAGCAAGAAGTGAGAGAATTCTTGGGTGCGCGGCGGCAAGCAAATGGAGATGGTGTGTCACATTGATTTGGGTGGTGAGCCGGCGGAGTGGGGCGCATCATGCACGCTAGCCCGTGGGGCACGTCGCGAATTGCGAGCGATTGGCTACTACATCACTCGGTGGCACTACGAAAGCGAGCTAGCAAGGGGGGGCGCTAGCCATGTGTTTGGCAACGAGTTGGGGGCAGGCGCACGAGCTGGGAACATCGCAGCCTCAAGGGTGCAGGCGTGCACAGCAAAAAGGGGAGACGAGGCACCGAGCAGGAGTAGCTGATGAGACCAAGTTAGGCGTGGACATCATTGACTGCAAGATGGCTTCTTAAAACAACTCCAAGCCTAAGTCCAAAGCCAAAGGTAAGCGAGGGAGGGGAAATGGCGAATTAAGGAATGTTAAAATTGTAATGTATTTATAATTTATGATTGGTTTATTCAATTAGATTTGAAGAGCTATTTTAGCATTGTGTCTAGCGGTTTGAGTCTAAGTACCAGTAGAAATAGGAACACAGGCTTCCTCGTGCAATATTGTCCAATGTAAAATGTAATTTAGATCCATCTCTGATTACAGCCCGTAGCAAGGTAGCAACCAGCCCAGCCAATGGATAGGGGTTGCACATTTGGTTCCACGCATGATGGGTGCTTGGAGTGAGGCCCAGCGCTGCCGTTGCTGAGTTAGGTGGCGTTCATATTGCTTTTTACTGATGGCTTTTGGTTTTAGTTTATAAAATAGTAATGGTTTGTAGAAAGATACATTTGTATATAATTTTAGCCGATACTCCGTGATAAAGTCACTATAATCGACTAGTAGAAACTATCTTAAAAGATACTCCGTTTAAAAGCTATATAGCGTAGAAAAAAATACATACTGCAAAAAAGTGACTTAGAAGCGGAAACGAATAGGGCATAACTGCATAAGGTACTGTGTGTGGGACCGAGTCACAGGTAAACGTGGTAAGAGCGGTACTGTGCTACTACTACCGTTGCAAGGAATTGAGCTGATTCAAAAAAAAAACCGTATCTCTTGTATCTTTGCCACTTAAATGCTCCCCAAGAATGAATACAACATCGAATCATTCGCATTCACCCTGATTGCCTTACCATTTGTGGTCTGATCTGAACGTTGAATTGAAACTCAAATGCAAAGAGGAAGGAAATGCAATAATGGGCCAACAAAATGAGCAATACAAGTAGGAGCCACCAACCGGTGCTCGTATACCCTATAGTCAATGGAGACCTTGTTTCTACGGGGAAAATTGCACATATACCCTATAGTTAGTAGGTACTTATAAGTTTGCCCCACACTTAAGTGGCATTGTAATTTTGTCCAATACTTGACATACCCCCTTATTATTTTGCCCCATTGCCCATTTAGCTCCTATTTTAATTTCGTTTTTCATTTTTTGGGCAGGAAAAATGCAGTAAAAATGAAAAGCGAAATTAAAATATTTTAGGCATTTAATGGACAACTTTGTAAATATTTTTTACTGCATTTTTCCTGTCCTAAAAAATGAAAAACGAAATTAAAATAGGAGCTAAATGCAGTAAAAAAATGAAAAACGAAATAAGAATGTTTTAGGCATTTAATGGACAACTTTGTAAATATTTTTTACTGCATTTTTTCTGCCCAAAAAATGAAAAACGAAATTAAAATATGAGCTAAATGGGCAATGGGGCAAAATAATAAGGGGGCATGTCAAATATGGGGCAAAATTACAAGGTCACTTAAGTGTAGGGCAAACTTACAAGTACCTACTAACTATGGGGTATATGTGCAATTTCCCCCTCCACAAAGGCACAATCAATCTCGCCTTTCCTTGGCACTGCGCTGCTCCCGTTCCTTGAAGCCACCGCAACCCCCCCGAACAAATCATCAATACAACGACGCACCACCGCACTCGAACGCCACCCGCTTTTAAATCCCCACCGCAAACGGATCGGACGGCCTAGGGTTTTGGAACTTTTGCGGTGCTAGAAGCTTCCACGCATGGCCACCGACGAGCCCGCCTCCGCCGCCGCCGCTGGCGACGAGTCCCCGGGGTTCTCGTTCAGCATCTGGCCGCCGACGCAGCGCACGCGGGACGCGGTCGTGAAGCGCCTGGTGGACACCCTCGTGGGCGACACCCTCCTCTGCAAGCGCTACGGCGCCGTGCCTGCCGCCGACGCAGAGCCCGCGGCGCGCGCCATCGAGGCCGAGGCCTTCGACGCCGCGGCCGTCAGCGGCGGGGCCGCCGCTTCCGTGGAGGAGGGCATCGAGGCGCTGCAGCTCTACTCCAAGGAGGTGAGCCGCCGCCTCCTCGACTTCGTCAAGTCCCGCTCCGCCGCCGCCAAGGCCGCGCAGCCGTCGGAGGAAGCCCCCGCCAAGGCCGAGGACGAGGCCGTCGAGCCGCACCCCGCGGCCTGAGCCTCGGACACCGACATTCATTTCGTTGCGTGATAAGTTGCATTGCATCTAGAGTTCGTGTGGAGGATGTTGCATTTGTCTGATTGGGATGAGTTGCGTGTAGGAGTTGCGTATCTATGCTGTTATTGTTCTTTGATCTGATGAGTAGCTGCTGGCTCTCTTGTCTTTTTAGTGTGTTCTGTGTTTGCTTCCCATTTGTATCTCTGAGCAAGAATTATCTTCATTTAGCTGTGACAATGATCAAGATTTGACCGAAATATCTGCCCCTAAGACTTTCAGATCAATATATATCATCGAATTCTCAAGCATATATGTAACCTACTGGTAACAATAATTTGGGATTGAAAGTGATAGGAAACCAAGTTAAGAGCCATCCGCCCTTCTGTTTCGATACCAGTAATTTGTTCTGAACTCTGATCATTGGTTGTAATACAGTAGGAATCTGCATGCATAGGAAGACATTTAATTACTGAAGAATATGACAGTCAGCAATCAAAAGATTGCGCCTCAGTCTTCTGTGTGTATGAATAAACAATTTCTCACTCTTGTGAAGGTAGTTACTAGCTGGTAGCTTAGTTTTGGATCAATGTCTGTCATCTGAAGATTATCTCAATAGCAAGGAATCAGCGTATCTTGGGGCTATACAGTTGCGTTCTAGAGAACATACAGCTGCGTTCTATGCATTAAAGGATTATGAAAGTTTTAGCTTTGTCTCTAGCTCTTGCTATTGCCAGGTGAACGCATAGCCTTTCCAACTTTTCTTATTTCTCTTTTCTGCTTTCACTAAATCTGGAGGCTGTCTTTTAAAATATGTGATATGGAAGCTCATATCTTTCTAAAAAATAAAAAATATGCTTCTCTATTCTTTTGGCTTTCATCTGAGTGAGTGTTGCAACTGACAAATATTATACTCTTTTCAGAATTACTGAAATTGCTTAGTTCATTATTGGGTTATTGCTGCTGCATCTTTCTACTAGTCCTTAGGATCAGTTTGCCAACATGATGGAGTTCTTGTGATTCTTGGATGGTGATGCCCTGTGTATGTATTGCCCCCAAGCTGGCTCACATGAAACGTTATTGTTTAGTTGTACATGAATTAATATAGTTTAATTAGTTTCAAGACGGAGACACGAGATCTTCCATGATTGGATGGGGATCCCCCACAGCATGCTCAACAGAAGAGGTCCCCTTGTGAAACAAAGTTGAAACTTTTCTTGAAAATGTCGGTGTTTGTATTTGTGGATGCTTAACTGGCTGGAATTGACATAATATCATTTTTGTTTTCAATAACTGTTGCGGCATGCATGTACTTTCTATTATACGTTCCTATCTGACCAAAATTTAGGCCCCGTTTGGCACAGCTCCACCACCGGCTCCTGGAGCTGTTTGGAGCCGTTTTGTGCCAAACGGGGTACAACAAAATAGCTCCACCCAAGGAGTCCCTTAAAACCTGCTGAGACAAAAGTAGCTCTTTAGGTGGAGCTGAAAAAAATAGCTTCATCCAGCTCCACTTGTGAAGTCAAAAAAAAACAGCTCCACTTGTGAAGTGGAGTTGTGCCAAACGGGGCCTTACTGAGTAATATTCCAATACTGCAAAGTATCACATTTGATATATTTCCATATAGAGCTTGTGATTTTCCAAAATACCTATTGCTAGTTAGCTTCAGAACTCAGATACTTTCACATCTTAGTGTCACCTTTCAGAATTACGGCCATTCGATGGGCAGTACTTATTTATAAAAATTTCAACATTGGAATAATCTTCTACCCAAACTATATATATTACCACTATGTGGTTGATGCTTGCTGGTCGGTTGGTTAGCTTTCGTACTCCCTCAACCAAAATGTAGTGGCCATCGGCTTTCCTTGGTGTGTTGTACAGCACTACAGCCACAGAACATGCATTGGCAATGGCTTCTTGGTAAGGCATGGGTTCGGCATTCATTGAAACCAAGCATTAGGAGCGAGGGAAGCATCGAGCACCCGGTGACCAGGTTTCTAATCCTTTATCACGAAACAAGACTAAGGGTACGTTCTTTTAAACTATGACTGATAGTTTTTGGTTATGACTGATGATTTTTTGACTGTTTATGAGAAAGAATATTGAGTAGCAGAAACTCACGTACGATTTTAACTAATATAAATAAAGTTACTATAATGTATATTATAATTAACTTATAGATCTTATTTTAAAAAATATTTTATTTAAAAGGTAGTTATTATAAATAAAAGTAAAAATTATTTTTATAAGCCGTTTAAAACAGGCCGGAAACACAGGCGCGCGCACAAAGCTCGTGTCCGTGCTGCAGCTTCCGACTCGGGAAGTTCATGGCTCGAGATGGGCCGCACCGCCCATGGACTTTTGATTAGGCTGGTGCGATGCGATGTGATACAATGAGATAGGAAAAAGTTAAATAATTAAGCAAGTCATTCACGGACAAGACAAACAAACAAACAAACACGAGGCTTGCAGTTAGGGTGCATATGGAGCTAATTTTTTTTATTTTATTCAGATTTTTAAAATTAGTCTAATTTAATTTAATATTATTATATATATAATTTAAAATTATCTTTAAATATGAGCTGAGTTAAAACAAAATTTAAATTCATTTAAAATCAATATGTTTTAATATTTAACTAATTAATAAATATAATTAAAATAATTTTGAACCGATTCAACAGCTCCTACTTTTGTCATCCTTCTCGGAGTAGTGATGGCTGGTAAGTGGGAACCGATAGCAACCATCGGAAACATCACTCGCGTTCTTCCGGTTCCCGTTCTCTCTTCCATTCCCAAATCACAAACGCGCTCATCCGCCTGATCCCTCCCACAAACGGAAAACCCGACAAACAGCACGCGCGCAGGCAGAGCCCAGAGCCCGTCTCCGCAAGGACCCGAGACCGAGACGCCGCTCCCGGCTCCCCTCTCCTCGGCACAACCGCCGCGGAGTCATCGGATCCCTCCCCGCCGCCGCAGCAGCACGGTTCGTCCCCTCTTCTCCTCCTCCTCGGTGGTTGCGTCCGCGCCTGTGATGCGTCGCCTCGATTGTGTCCGACCGATCTGCGGGTGGTTGGTGGTGGTGGTGGCTATTCGTGATGCGGCACGCGATGGAGCTAATTGGGCGTGAGCCACGTCTAGGGCTGGACTTTTGCGCGGAATTTTTAGATCTCGCCCGCTCGATTTGATTTACGGCTATGCTTTGTTGGAGACTACTAGTAGTTCCTAGCCACCATTTCCACCAAACATCTTGTAGGTTTTCGGATGCAATTTCCCGCGTGAAAATTCTTGTTGCTCGCTGTATTTTGCTTAACCTGTTCGTGCCATTGTGCTGGTTGATACTACGATGGCCTGAACACCATGTCGTCTCTAGATTTAAGGCACGGTGCTGCTTAAAAGAGAAAATGGCTATTGATTAGTATCACCCCGTTTGGCTTCAAGCTATTGGCCCTGGAATTGTGGAATTGCAATTCAATTCCAAGGATGTAGCTGTTTAGATGCCACCTAGAATTGATTGATGATTCCAACCAATTCTAAGAGGTATGATAGAGCTAGAAGCAATTCTCAACTTACATCATGTCATTTATCTGGAATTCACTCTACAAAATTAAGTAAAACTTCAATATTTAGAATTTCAACCTCGCGTTCGTTCACACCATAAAATTTTCATAAAATCAACTGAAATTTATTGGAGATGATTCGGTGCGTAGAGAAGCTAGTTTGTACACATTGGCTGGCCTAGGTGCACAGGTGGGCCCCACAGTCTTGTAGAGAATGATTTTATAAAAGTTCGGTATTTGGAACTTGAACCTTGCGTTCACACTATAATTTTTTTTCACAAAATTGTCTGAAATTTGTTGGAGATGATTTAGCGTGTAGACATGGTACTTTGTGCACATTAGCTGACCTAGGTGCACAAGTGGGTCTCATAGCCTTGTAGAGTTCCTAATGACACACAAAACAGAAAAATTGGATTTTGAATTGGCTTGAATCAAATTCAATTTCAACTAGAATAGGATTTAGAATCCAATTGAATGAATTAACTTCAATTATAGGCCAAATGGGGTGTTAGTGTCTTTCACCAAAACCGTGAGATCTCATCGTCTACCTATTAACTTATGGTTCGGCGCTCTTTTGGAGCTCTGTTAATAATTGTGAGTGGTCCTTTTTTTTTGCACAAATTGTGCCTAATTTGTACACTTCTGTGGTTGCAGGATTTGTGCTGTTCTTCACCGGTGTTATTGCTACCCTTTGCTTGACAAGATGGTTTCCTTCGAGATGAATGACCTCAAGAGTATGGACCCAGCACCATTCTTGTCAAATTGTCTCTCAATTTTTGTTCCAGTTGTTTCTGACTGGGACAACAATATCTTGCGCTAGGCACTGAAATTTGCTGTGATTTAATTTCATCTATTTCTGCTTCTGACCTTCACATATTGTCAAATTGCAATGACGCCACCAAATAATACAAATATGGAAAGATTGTTCTTGGACATTATATTTCTTCTACCCACATGCATGTGATACGTAGTTTGGTACTTTGGTGCTGTTCCAAGTATCTAATTCATTATATTCTCATAGTGAAACTGTGCCCTGTGTGCCGTATCACCTAACTGGTATTTTATAAGTATTACAATCATTTATGATACATCAGGGGTTTATCATGTACCATTTTCTCAATTATGTAATGCTATTTGGGGTAGAAGGATCAAAGATGTACACATATATGATATTAGATAACATGTGTGATACCCTGACCCTAGCCTAGCAGTTTAGTACCATATAGATAGTTATAATTGAGGTAGTTTAGTATATAAAACTCGAGGACCAAACCAAACCATACCAATTGGGTAAGCCTTCTAGGCAAAGTGAAAGGCAAAAGCTTCAGAGTTGTGTGGATTAAGCCTTGCACAAACAATGGTAGTGCTGGCTCACCTTTGAACGGTACTTGGATTGGTTAGGAAGAGTGTTTTGAAAATGAGCACCATACATGGTACCACTCCATGGTCTACCGGTTTCTAATTGACTACTGGTTATACCAATGCTCAGTTACAAATTATTAGCTGAGGACCGGTTAGAAACCAGTTTGTTCTGGCTGGATTTGATGCCACTTTTCGACGAATCTCAGTAGAATCAGTGACTTTATACCCACTTGAAAAGATAATATTCCGCAAACACTGTAACTGTGGAAAAGTTCTGTGAAGTTTAGCTGGAATTTATGATAAATCACTCATTTTTGTGAAATAAGTCCAGCGATTTGTTATTTTGTCTTTTGGTCATTGATGTTGTAAGCATATTCGCTGCTTTAGGGACATTATGCAAGTAACAGAAGGACAGTGTGTTATAAACTGTCATTATGATTTGTGACTTCTGTAATTTTATCTTCTTCAGAGATTGGGCTAGGCCTGACAGGGTTTGGAATATTCTTCTCCTTTCTGGGAATCATTTTCTTCTTTGACAAGGGGCTTATTGCAATGGGCAATGTAAGTTTCCTTCTCTCAATGTTTTTTCCTTGATTTTTTTGAGGAGCTGAGTCAACTGAACGTGTATATGTTTCACTTTTTCTCATGTGCTATTTCAGATTCTCTTCCTGTCAGGTTTGGGTTTGACAATTGGTCTGAAATCAACTATGCAGTTCTTCACCAAGCCTAAGAATTACAAGGTTTGGCAACCACTAATTTCGCTATAGCTGTTGCTCTTCAACATTTATATTATCTAATTAACTGCTGTAATGAACAGGGTACCATCTCATTCGGTGCTGGTTTTTTGCTGGTTCTCATTGGGTGGCCCTTTTTTGGCATGCTCTTAGAGGCTTATGGCTTTGTTGTACTCTTCAGGTTGGATTTTTTTCCTCATTGTTTGTCTCTTGAGCAATCTGCGATTTTATGTTGAGGCAAAGCCTCAAAAAACTATTCATTGCTTTGCTGACAATTATCTGCAAAATCGATATGTTTGTTACAAAATCCATTATTTCTATTAAAAAGTTTGCTTGCAAGTGTCATGAACACTGAGTTGAATTCCATTGCAGTGGATTCTGGCCTACTCTTGCAGTTTTCTTGCAAAAGATTCCTATCATTGGCTGGATATTTCAACAACCATTTATCACGTCGGTATGGACTTCACAACACAGGACATTCTTCTTCTGTTGCTGAGAGACACGAGGCTTGGTCTATTGCATATTCTGACTAGTCCAATTTCCCTTGTTTGCAGTTCCTTGACCGCTACAGAGGAAAACGAGTTCCGGTGTAGCATGCTCTGGCGCTATGTTTCTTATGATGTAGCAACTGAAGGGTGTTTTGGGGGACAACACCAAGTGGTTATGCCAGTGTGTCGTTCTCACTTCACCTGTTTACTTACTGGTAGGATTGTTCTCTGTAAATTTCACCCCTGAATCTCCACCGAATGGTTTTTGTCAAAGACCAAGATGCAAATTCTCTCTGAAATGGATTGAATAAACTTCTTAAGCAAGCCCGTATGTTGCAAAAATGTAGTAGTAGAGGATTTGCTCTTGAAACAGAAGCTCTATGCCCTTTGTCTTTTTTTTTTTTTTGTAACAGTACTTTTGTCAGCCTCAGATATAGATATTCCAGCCTCACGAGATTACGTTCGCTGTATTATCCCTCCTTTGTAAACTTCATGCCTTGCTGGAATTGAAATTAATTGTGATGCATCATGGATTCATGGTTCATGTACAGCCATGTGATTTGCAATGTGCAAACCTTTTTGTTTGGTAGTTCTCGTAGGAGGTTAGGAATTTGTGCTCTGATGGAAATCTTGGTTTGCTGGAATGTGTCAGTGTGCTGTACGATTCAATAGCACCCTTATTTACTTTGCAAGGTTGCACCGTAAATGACATCTCGTGATAAGTCACCAGCAAGTGATGCCGGGAACTCAATTCTTATACCGATAGTGCGGTGCTGCACAAACATGAGCAAATGAAAACGGCCAAAAAAAAACCATTAGACAAACAGAATACTGGATTGATCTAAACAAAAGCAAGGAATCTTGCATTCACATTTGCCGAGACGCGAGAATGCTACAGTCAGCCATAGATTGCAAAGCAACACACCAGCAAGCAACCCAGTTCCACACAAAATCAGCTGAAATTTAGCACTGATTAGTCGATCGCTACAAACCTAACCCTAAACCAAAACTAGCCAACGTCTTGCCAGCATTGCTCTGCCATATGCAGCAATTCTCTTGGAGCCAGCATCCCGGAGCTTCTTCATATTGATACCAGCCGATCAGAAGCCACTTCGAAGCAAGCCCCATATCTAACTAGCTCGACATGGTGTTAGCGACGAACCCTTCAGATGATGGCATGTGCTGATCAGCTGCCGGGTCTCCCTGGCCAGAGTTCAGAATGGCATTGGCCCAGTTTGACGATCTGTGCACGATTCTTGAAGGGATGCGGTCGCTGTCTTCACCACCTGACGCTTCGTACCCGTCACTTGCCGATCTCGAAAACGCGATGCCCTTCGGACCTGGATGTGGCGTGGCTCCCTGCGTCTCGTCAGCTGTGGATGAAGAAATGCGGAAGGGGTGGAGATCAGGTGAGTCATAGCTGCTCTCAGGTGATGAAGCGGCATTTCTGGTGGACGCTGCAGTACTCGGTTGGAAAGCGCTCCTCGCTTCGAGCTGCAATGGGGCTAAATTGCCGGAGGTTTCCACTGCTGCATCACTGAAGTTGCTTTCGGTACCACTTGCAGATAGCCTTGCAAGGGGATCAAGGGAAAGTTCAGCAGGGAATCGTCCTCTTTTGTCGGGTCGCCTCTTGTTGTCGGGCTTAGGAGCTGGTTTACCGCCAATGCTCTCATGGCCAATTGGAATTGGAGTGTCATGTCTTGCAATTGGCTTCAGAATTTTGGATTTCTTCCTTGCCTGTGCTGCTGCCTTTGACACTTCCTCTGCATTAAGGCGTGCCAGTGTCCAGGGACTGATTTTTACTGTTCCGTTTCTTTTTCTTGCTCCTTCCTCTTCCTTCATCTTCTTACCCCCTGAGTTCTGTGACATGCCAATCTCTGGGGGGATGACATCAAACTATGCAAGAATGGAGTGAACAATAAGCATCAGCTCATGCTTGAAAATTTGTACAGATTGTTGAGTACCTTGTTGTTCATCAGGAGTCAAGCTTCCTGAATATGGTAAATGACTAAAAGTGGCTACTGGAACTACCAAGTATTGGTAAAACAGTCTTTAATTGGCACAATAACTTATGATACTTATTTCAAAACCAAAATTTAGTATATTTCACTGATAGTGACAACTTGAGAGCAGGTGCAACTTAGAGTCTTGAAACTTCAAACGTCACTAACCAAAAATGCCATTTCACATATAGTATGTTTGGCTTCAGTTAGCTTCATATTGGAACACAAATGAATGGACATCTTACCAACAAAATAACAGTACATGCTTCATTGGAAAATTGGTACAGGCAAGATCCTAGCATATGATCTATGGATCAATTATCAATAGTGTATCAGATTTTTGCATTCAGGATTTGTGTTCTCTCAATTATATCTAGTTCTTGATAGAAATGAGCTAGTAGTAGTCACGTACCTGATCTTCAAGGAATAAACGTGGTGGAGTGCACCATGAACCACGATGAAGTGGACCAAAAGAACTCGCTGTGCTAAATCCAGTACCTGAACTAATAATAGACATCTGCGGACTTTGGTGCCCAGCAACCTCTACTTGCTGATCCTCCTCTTGCTCTCTCAAAGCTATGATGTAATCGTACGTACTAATTCCCTAAACCCATATAAAAAATAGTAATTAACTTCCAGTAATTGGGTAAAAGGGCATGAGGTTGATGAGGAAATCGTGTGCATGTCATATGAATTTCTTGCCACATAGATAATTTTCTGAGTTAATCAAAATCAGTTAAAGGAACTGGTTGCAGTTTGTAGTCTACTCAGCAGCAAACATGACCAAACAATTGACATCTGAACTATCAGCAGTGGGAAAAGGGAATAGAGTTGCGACGGTTACATCTGTACTATCAGCAGTGGGAAAAAGGAATAGAGTTGCAACAGTTTGGGCTAGATGGACCAAGCAACAGAATGAAATGGAGGCCCAGCATGTATATTTTCGGAAGCAGTTTTGACCTTAAAAATTGAGATGGGGAATATAAAATTGCAAGCCCCTCTAGCCTGTGCTATTCACAGATTTGATGAAAACTTAATAGCAACTTACCTTCTTGATAAGAAGAATATGGAAGCATAAAAGTTGAGCAAGTGGTATAGTAGCAATCATTGCTAGTATGGTGCAAGTAGCCTGCAAAAGTCAAACCATTCTATCAACCTTATAAATGCTCTCAATAATTTTCTCTTTGTGCTTTAATGCAGTAAACATGTATTAGATATGGGAAGTTCTAGCAACTCACCACAACAATTACAAACGCTACAGTTGAGAAGCTACTTCCTAACTTTGAGACAATCTGTCTGGAGAACTCCCCTCGCTTCACAATGCAGAGAATCAGCACAAGGACTCCCGACAACCACTGCATTACAAGCTGGCCCAAGGTGTACAAACCATGGGGACCTGTCAATGATCAACCAGAATAAAAAGGACATGGAAAAAAAGCTAACTACATGCACTGCCCACTTGGTTACAGTCTTACAGATGTTATGATGACTACTGATAAAGGCAAATGCAATTACACAGGGATCATTATATGGGGTAGCTATCATTGTTATTATGCTCTTTCAAATCCCATTCTCGTCAGTCCATAAGAGAGATCCACACTTACCATGAGAACAGCAGAAGCCATTAGAACGAAGAACCCTTTGTAGTTCCTTTTGCCTATGCAATTGTTGAGCCACTACAAGAGAACAAAGACATCAGGAAAAACAAGAACAATACATTCTCGAAAGGAAACAGGGCTATTAATATCAGGGCCAAGAACAATAAAAAGTGTATATTACTCTGCAATGATGATCAAAGCCATCAACACACTTGTCACACACTCTACAATGCTTACTGTTCTTCAATACCTACATAATACATACACAGTTCTCAGCAACATGGTGCAAGAAGAGGTGAAGAATTTATGCTATTTCCCATCAGATACTGCAGAATTGAAGATGCTACCAAATATTGCACAGATCAAAAACACATCAGCACTAGAATATCTATCCTTGCATCAGGTTGTTTTATAGTTTGTAATGCATAACTACACAACAGGTCGATAGCTCATTTGCAAAACTAGAAAGCACTGAAGTGATGAATTTGGTGGAGGTATGCATATACATCACATGCGGACAATCATATACAGTTTGAAATCACATGAACATTTGATTCAAACTACTACTATGTCTGAATAGTGAATACAATTATACAATCTAGTTAGTTACAGTAGTTTTAAAATTACATTGATTATTCTAATATTAGTTTATATTCATGAGAAGGGTGGGTCTGGCGCATTGGTGGAGTCTCTCCATTGTGCGCTGGTGATAGTGGGTTCAAATCAGTCTCTCTGCAAAGCAAGGGAAAGGCTGCTTAGAAAATCCCCTTCCCCAGACCCCACACAGTATGGGAGCTTCGGCACTGAGTACACCCTTTTAGTTTATATTCATCAGCACTTGTTACACTAAGCCCAAACTGCTGAGAAGGAAATGCAAAGCTCACATTTCACATTTTACTAAATTAATACTCTGGAAGCAACCTTAAGAAAGGCCCAAGCTTTAGGAGTGCACGACCAATACAGCTTGAAGAATCACAAACACGAATTTAGATATGCTGGCTGGACATCAGTTAGTCGTACCTCTGCTTCACATAAGCTGCAGAAGAACATGCCTTCTTCACTTATGTTTTGTTCAGAAGGTTGATTACCCGGATGAAGGCATCTTTTGCAAAGGCAGGAAAAGGGGAAACAAACTAACCAAAGTACTTCAGAAAATTTCGGCCAAGAAGGTGAGTCCTTTCTCTCGAGCATGCTGCTCAACTTCTCACTGTTATCAATAGCATTAAAACCCTCACTTAATGGTTTTCCTCCATGACTTAATCCATGGTCTGAATTTATTTGGGATTGCTTTCCATCCTTATCTAATTTTGAATGCTTTGTCGATTTGAAAATGCCAGGGTCACCAGGATTTGTTGCAGCACACCATATGTATAGCATGACAACACATGTAACCTGCAAGAAGAAGGTACTCATCACTCAACAGAAAATTGTTCACCAGGCAATCAGTCATATGGTCCACAAATGTCGTCTGTACTGCACTTATGTGAAATTAGGAACCGAGCTCAATTTAGGAAGACTATGCTTGAATGTTGGTAGCAAATCCGTGAGTCACAAGAGCAACATTACACGAGTAGTCCCCTATGAAGTCTTACCTTCTCAGCTTGCTCCGACAAACTTAATAGGGTATTACTAGGAGCAGCCGAGCAGGAATGTTTCTTGTCATTCTTATTAGCATCATTGCTTCAGAATATATATGTGTGAAACATGCAAAACAGATTACATGCATGGGCGGAGGCAGTGCCGGGTATTCCCCAGCACACCTAAAAAAATTGCAAACAAGCATATCGCATATATGTAATTATTAGTCAAATTGAGATATATATGTGTCCATCTTAGACTCTCAGCAACTCAGCTCAGCCCATCTTGGTACACAGCATGACGGCAGTCCATCGTAGTGAGAAGAGTGACACAGCACATGCGTATGCATTGCGTATCAACCATGCGCATGACTATTGCTCGCATCTCTTCTCTGTCTTCGAGGCATGACCGAGTGACCAATGGCATCCAACTCTAACCCTAGGTCCTGGGCTTCTCGGAGGCGGCCAACGGCGCAAGGCGGCATCGTGGCACCCGGTAGCAGACCAATCAGTGCACTAGCACAGGGCAGGAACAGGTAATCCTCTCTTTTTCGTTTGATTTTGGATTTGGGAATTAGGATTAGTAAAATGTGAAAGTTGATTCGGAATTTAAGTTGTTCTTCTTGTGATTTGTGAATGTAGAGCAATTTGATTACTTAAAATATGAAGAAGAAGAAGAATAGGACATTTTTGTTTCTTTCGAAATCGAGATGGGAAGGAGGTGCTTCTACTCTTTCCTCAATAATGGTTTGCACAATTTTTCAAACAGGACGAATGATGAATAAATGTTACTTATCTCTTTGTTTGTTTTGATATTAGTACTACTCTTGTTACAGAGGAAAATATAGAACCACTGCTAGTTTGTCATTTGTTCAAGAATAGAACTATGGATTGTGATAGCTCTATTGAAGGAGGTTTTAGGATTGAAATAGATGCGATGCACTCATGCATAAAATGTGGACATTGAGAATTTTCTAGCTCCGCCGCTGATTACATTTATCTACAAGTAGTGGAATACCTAAATCTTGTTAACCGTGTGTGAGAAGACAGCCGGTGTGGGGAAAGGGGAGAATGCCAGATTTGCTTTCACTAGCTAATTTAATCGCTCAAAAGGGCATAAACCTCACCAAGGGAGTGTAGAGACCCATGGCCACATACTGGATCGCCTTCCTCCCCACAAATGGCACAAAGAAGACGTAGAAGGCAAAACCCAACGCCAAGAACACAGCAATCGCCACCACCTGCAGTTAGCCGCAGTGCCCCACACACCACATGAACATAATTAGTGGAAGACAAATGCTAACAAGTAGCAACAGCAAGAACACCGCGAGGAAAGGCAAAAGGCGCACCAAGAAAAGGTTATACCTGGAGAGGGTGGTAGGGTAGCTGCCACCCATGCTTCCTCATTTCCGGATTAACCGCACTAGCTCCTCAGAACCCACTCCAAGAAAGAAGGCAATGCTGAGGGCTACCAAGAAGCAACAAACCTTGATGCCTCAAGAACCATGGTTTTTTTTTTCTTTCTTTAGCCCCCCCTTCTGGAAACCAGCGACTGTGGAGGAACCAAGAACCAAAGTTTTTTTCTTTATGTTTGGTTGGGAGGTAGAACAGGAGTTTCTTTGATCTCCTACAATGGAAGAAGAGAGAGAGAGAGAGAGAGAGAGAATGGGAGCGCATCCAATGCACCGTCTCGCGGAGTATTGACGACTGCGCCGTCCGGCGCTGGATTTATTGTGGAGGATGGGAAGGTGGTAGTGTGGGGTTGGCTCTTCTGTTCTGTGCTTGCTTCCTTTCTTCCGTCCCGTCATTTTTAAGGGTTTGTTTGATTGATGTTTTTGAGTTTTATGTCTAGTAAGAAGTAATGTCTGAGATTTCTTGCCACGGCAAGGATTTGTAAGTAGTATCATGTTGATGACATAATCACTGTGCACACAAACGAAATATTTGCACTATTTCCCTCCCAGTGTGCATCGTTTTCAGTCTATATATGTATCTCACCGCCATGTAAGATGCTTACGGTAGTGGCTCATTCCAATGTCATCTGGGGGAAAAAATTACAGGCCCTTTTCATGATAAGCTTGTACCCTGTCCTACACACATCGATCCCCATAAATTTAGGCATCTTTTGTTCGGTTCTAATCGACCCTAGAAGTTGATTATCAAAGAGTAATTACCAGACCATCCTGGACCTCCCTCCTGGCTAGGTGGCGAGAGCGGACAAGCGTGACAGACAAAAGGAGTGCTCCAAATAAACAATAAAAGAATGCAATCCTGCAATCGCGGGAAGAAAGCACAGAACTGCTACGCATGAAGCTCTACATCCCTGAATTCCTGCGAGAGACCCTCTTCTCTGAACAAAGCAAAATTCTTTGTGTAGACGGCCGACCAAGCCCAGGCATCAGAGCCCCATGATGACGTGATTATGGTGGTGATCAGTTAGGCTTAAAAGCTCATGGCTTATAGTTGAAAACACTGTAGCTGACTGAAAAAAATACTGTAACTGACAGAGACTTATTTAGCATAGTTAAATTTAAAAAAATTTAAAAATATAAAAAATATGTTAGCCCATTACGTGTAGTACAAACAAATACGGGAAAAAAGAACCGGCAAAAAAAGCTCAATAAAAAGCTAAAAGTTCAGAAAAAGATGAAATTTATAAATAGTGAAAAATAAGCTGAAAGCCAAAAGCTTAAACTCAATCGATCACTGCCAATAGACGACGAGCAAACCCTAAGAGCATCTCCAACAGTATGAGCTAGTTACTAGCTCTAAGACAACTTCTCCAATAGTACTAACTTTTAGCACATAGCTCATAATATAAATAGCCTCACATGACACTCTCACATAATCTTGGAATGTATGTATAAGATTAGCTCTTGATCAAGAGATAGCTTTTCTCTCTATTCTATTAAAATATGAAATAATATACTTAAAATTAGCTTATAAATCACTATTGAAGACTACAGTCGAGCGACTAGGGTTTAGGGGTGAGATGCGAGTGCCTGCCATGGCTTTTTCGCATGCCGAGGAGCTGAGGGCAGCGCGACCTTTTGGTTGCCTCAAAAGCAGATACGTACGCCCTTCGTTGCTTGTGCTTGTACTGATTGGGACTGGTAAAAAAAAAGATTGCGAAACTGGCGCCGCGCCCGTCCTGCCCCCTGTCGGTGCTTGCGCCTGCTGTGCGTACGCGCTCTTGGCCTTGCGCCGCTGGCTGCGTGCGTCCATGGACCATGGGCTCTGCTTCTTGGCTCATCACGTACGTGTGTCTTCCTTTCTGCCGTCACATTGCTACGCTGGTGCTAGGGCTGAACAAAAACGGTCTTCCTTTCCAGACCCGTTTAAACGCTCAGTGCATAAACTTTTGATGCATGCTTGCTTGCTTGCTTGCAGCGGGGGGGAGGTTGCATGCCATGCTGTTCTTCTCCGGTTTGGCCTAAACCCGTTTGACCCAGCGATGAACAAACCTGTAACGCCCCCGTTTCCAGGGCGCGTACAGACACGGCATTCCGTAACTATTCACGCATGAACAGTTATGGAACATCGCGCAAGAGTATACCATTGCATGCTTACAACAAAAGTCCAGCATATAATTTACATATGGATTAACATCCAATTTTTGATAGCGGGGCGTGCAAGCCCAAAGTATACTTACATCGCAAAAACTCCAGAATCCGCTTGAGCGCGGCCAAGACCTAAAGCCACGGGTCCTCGTCGAAGAAGCGATCCTCAGGGGCGTCCTTGACGGGGAAACCTTCACCTTTGTCTTGATCCTCTAAAGAGTGGATTAAGCAAGTCGTGAGTCAAACAACCGGCTCAGCAAGCCCCAAAGGGACTCTAACTTACTACATGCACGGATTAACAAAGGAAGGGAGTATATTTGGTTTATTAACTTTGAGTGGATGCAGTTTTATTTGCAAACATTTTTATAAAACGGACCCAAAACTACTCCTTAAGATCTCAGGGGTTTTCATGAAGAGTTAATTAACCAACTAATCAAGTTAAAACATGTACAAAACTACTTAAGCTTTGCTGCTGGAATCACCCAAGTGACACAGCTCCGTTAACCGGGAGCACGTCGTATTCGAATACCATTTATTTGACTCTGCAGAGTTTGCTCAGCTTTACCCACACGATCCCTTAACTCCCGCTAAAGAGTTAAGAAAGCCAGGTCGTTTCACTGCTCAATTCTTTATATAGGCTCTACCCGGTAGAATCCACTCGGGTCTGGCACAAGAAAGCACACGTCCGCTTCGAGTGAACTCTATCGTTGTTAGGCACCCGCAGCACGGCCCGCCTAACCTAATTACGCGATCACCTACTTCTCAACACCTGTAGAGTTTCAAACGAGTTGAGCAGCTACTAAACCAGTGTTGACAAGTCAACTCCTGTGGTTGAGCGGTCACCATGTCATTTGCTCAGCGTAAGGGTCTGGTCCTTATATTTCCTCCAGAGTCCGCAACCCCGGTCAGGTCCGCGACCTTACAACCTAGGGTAAGAGGTGGGCGAAGACCGTCTCGCGGCTCCTTCCCCAACCCTTACCCTATTCTGCACGTCGACAATCTCCGCCCTAGGGCACGGTGTCCCATACCACCCTGCCCTAGAGTCGGGTTTTCCAAATTCTATTGGCCCGCAGCCACAACCTTATTAGTGTACGACTTTGAGTGATAATAATAACCTACGAGCATCTAGATTAACAGATAATTATTTCTAGGGTTGACAAGAGCATGGCTACAAATTGAACATGGCATTTTGTCGGTGGTAGGATTAACTATATAAACATGTCATTCTAAACATTTTATTTTAATTTGAACTAACATTTCAGAACTAGCTTAATGCAAATAGCATAATAACATAATTAAATAACATGGGTCGCAACATGATCAAAGGATTTGGGACTTGCCGATAATCTGGACGATCTCGGCTAGCTCGAACGTAGAAACACCTGGATCCTGAGCCTGCACTTGAACCTTCGGGATCTTCGGAACTAACGCAAACACATAAAATAATTAAATCCAGCTCGAGACTAATCAAGCGAGGAAAATAAACTAATTAAAAAGGAGTAAAATGCATAAATCCTCAAATTGGAATTTTTGGAATTTATCTAGGATGAATTTGTGGAAGTGGATGCCAAAAATGGGTTCAGGACATTATTTGGAGCAAAGTGGTGAAATTTAGGAATTTTTGTGATTTTCTGTGATTTTCTAGGATTTATTTGGATTTTCTGGGATTTTAGAAAAGATTAAAGCCGGGAAAAATCGGGTGAACAGTAGCCAGCCCGGCCGCTTGCTACAGTGCGGCCCGGCCCAAAGTTTAAACGCGCGCGCGCGTGGGGACGAAGCAGGCCGGGGAAAAACGCCCACGCACGCGCTCAGCCAGAGACCCGTGCGCGCGCCCCGTCTCGACGGATGGGCGACGCGTGGCGAAGCTGGACGGGCGGGATGGCGAGGGAGCGGGTGGACGTGATGCGGTGGTGGGGCGATCGGGCGGCAACGATACAAAAAGGGCGGCCGAAACGGTACGGGGATCGGACGAACGGGGAGAGACGGGATTAAGGAGATCGGACGGTGAAGGGAGGGCCACGTCGCGGGGAAAAGGGCTTCTTCAACCTCCCGCCAAGCATATACGACCGAGGGGCGGAGGAGCGGCGCCTCCGCTCTCCGGCGGCCACGGTGGTTCTCAAGGCAATCAAAAGGCACCAGAGGGTAGAGCTAAGTGAGATGATTCCATTTTAGGCTTCGGGGAGGTAAGGGAGTGGCTGACGGTGGCCGGCGGCGAAAGGGGGAAGCTCGGGTCCATGGTGGCGCTAGGGTCCACCGGAGGGAAATTAGCTCGATTGGTGGCGATTTCACGGTGAGGGGAGCTAAGGGTTTACATTGGCGGTGGAGGATTTGGCGGGGAAGCTTCGAGGAGAGCTGGCCACGGGAAGCTCTGTTCCCTGCGGTCGGATGATGTGCAGGGGCATGGCCGTGCGTGCAGTGCAGGGACGTGTTTCGTCAGACGCTGGCCTCCATCTTCTGTTACACGAGAGCGGCCCAGCTTGACCTTTGTTGCGCTCAGCTACGGCGCACTTCCTCACGGCCCGCGTCCTGTCCGGTGACGGTGGACCTCTACGGCTTGTCGCCGGCGAGCGCGAGCAGGAGGTGGCTCCGCCCATGGAGAGGCGGCAGTGTGAGTCTCGTGCCGCGCGCGGTTGATTTGTCGCTAATCACTAATCGGGCATAGAGTTTCTTTGAGGGGCACCGCACCATTGTTGTTGGCCCGGCGTCTGCGCGGGCTGGTGCTTCGTTTCTCGGCGTGGTAAGAGTGCTTGGCATTGGGCGACTGGCTCAGGCGGGAGTAGGGTGGCATGGTGTGGCCGTCGGTGGGGCAGGGCGTGCCGTCGCGCGCAGTAGCTACTGAGCGCGAGGATTTTTTTCTTTTTCTTTTTTGTTGGGAACATGAGCGCAAGGAAATTGCATGTACTTAGGCCCCGGTTGGATACAAATAGGCATGTTTGGCAACGGCTGCGGCTTATGGTTTTTGGCTGAAATTTTTGAATTTTGGTTGTTTACGATACAGATTACGGAGAGAGATACTCACTTGCGATTTTGGCTGGTATAGATGTTGGGCTTTTAACGTATGCATCGTTTAACTTGTAGACCCCGTCTTGAGAAAATACTCCGTTTGAAAGTTAGGTATTGTACCAAAAGTCGTCAGCTTCGGAGAAAAAGAACATGCCCTATAGTTTTGTTTTGTACTAGTTGAATGCTCATGTGTTGCTACGAATTTTTAAATTTTATCATATTATATGTTTTAAAACTCACAGGTGCATACAAACATGTTCTAAAAGTTTTTAAATCCGTCAAGTAAGTTGAAAATTGTCGATCACACCTCATGGTCATAAATCGGAAGACATCAACCACACCTCATGGTTGCAGGTCGGGAGCCCTCGATCATACCTCGTTGTCGTAAAGTCGGAAGTCATCGACCATCGTGCATGATAGTAGTTCGGGAGCGATTGACCATTGCTAGTGATCATAAGTTGGCAATGGTCGATGATCTATCGTGGTTCTAAATTGGGAGCCTTTGACAATGACTCATGGTTGTACGTCGGAAGCCGACGACCATCGTTCGTGGTTGTAAATCAAAAGCCATCGAGGACACTTCGTGGTCGTAAGTCGGAACACATCGACTAGTGCTCGTGGTCGCAAGTCAGAAAATATCGACCAGTGCTCGTGGTCGTAAATCGGAAGCCGTTGATCACACCTCATGGTTGTAAGTTAGAAGCCGTCAACCACGCGCGTGATCGTAGGTTGGGAGCGGTTGACCATCGCTGGTGGTCGTACGTTGGCAGGCCTTCGGTGCGCTTGTGCCCTGTCGCCCGACTATTGGCGCTAGCCTGTTCGGCTCCGACTTCGACCACGGCCCTTCGACATCGACCACGGCCCCCTTCAACCATGGCCCTGACTTCGACTATGGCCCTCAACTTGGACCACTACCCCTTCGACTTCGACCACTGCCCCCTTCAATCATTGTCCCCTTCGACCACGACCCCCTTCGATCACGGCTTCGACTTTGACCACGGATCTTCGACTTCAACCAGCACTCGTGGTCATAAGTTGGAAGACATCGACCACACCTTGTGGTCGTAAAGTAGAAGACATCGACCAGCGCTCGTGGCCATAAATCGGAAGCCGTCGATAACACTTCGTGGCCAAAAGCATATTACAATTCATGGGGAGTGCGAGGCCTCGTAGGTCTTACCATCGAGGGTGGGGAGCTCGATCTCGGGGGTGACCTAGGAGTAGGCGAGGGGGTGTCCAACTAGAGGGGGAACTCATAGCGACGGAGGTTATGGACAAACCAATAGGTGCCCTCCAGATTGGCGCTACGACTACGACCATGATCTCTACGACCACGTCTACGGGCGCTACGACTATGACCATGACTGCGACTTCGACCACTGCCTCCTTCAACCACTGTCCCCTTCAACCATGACCCTTCACCGTCGACCACTCTCTCTTTGACCACGGATTTGACGATGACCATGGATCTTCAACTTCGACCACTGCCCCCTTGATCACTGTCCCCTTCAACCACGGGTCTTTCGACGCTGACCACTTCCCCCTTCAACCACGGCTTAAATTTTGACTAAGGATCTTCGACTTTGACCACAGATCTTTGACTTCGACCACAGCCCTTCGACGTCGACCACTTCCCTCTTTGAACACGGCCCCTTCGACCATGGCTTAGACTTCGACCACGGATCTTCGACTTCAACCACGGATATGTGACTTCGACAGCTGCCCCCCCTTCGACCACTATCCCCTTCAACCACGACCCTTCGACGACCACGTCCCTTCGACGTTGACCACTTCCCCCTTCGACCACAACTCTTCGACGTCGACCACTTCCCCTTTCAACTACGGCCCTCTTCGACCACGGTTTCGACTTTGACCACGGATCTTTGACTTCGACTACTGCCCCCTTTGATCACTATCCCCTTCGACCATGGCCCTTCGATGTCGACCACTTCTCCCTTCGACCACCGTCCCCTTCGACCACCATCCCCTTTGACCACGACCCTTCAACGTCGACCACTATCCCCTTCGACTACAACCCTTTGACGTCGACCATGGCTTTGACTTCGACCACTGTCCTCTTCGACCATGACCCATCGATGACCACGGCCCTTCGATGTCAACTACGGCTTCGACTTCGACCATTCCTTATTGGAGTAATGGATAATGGACATACCATTCCTTCTATTAGTGGCAACAAAAAGGGTTTTTAAAGCCATTTGAGGGTTGCAAACCGGAACCGGTCACCTGGAAACCGGCAGGTTTTCGCCTCCTAAACTTGTCCTTTTTTTTAATTTCAAACTGTAAGTGTTTCTAATTTTGATGTTTGGACTGTAAACTACAAGTAATAGAACTAGTATGTGCAAGAAGAATGCATCAGAATGGGAGGGCATTGAGGTGAACCTGGACAGGATTCTGAAAACTGGAAGCTGGGTGGTTCTGGATTACTAGCCGATTACTGACGGTTTTCAGAACACTGGCAACAAGGGATTCGGACACTGTTAGCATGTGTTGCCAATGATGCATTGATTCCCTTTGTTATTTCAAACACATGATGCATCTCATTATTTCAGATCGCCACCTGCTATTCATCTACCTAATGAAAAGGGGAATTTTAACAGAAAACACATGTTTGCATGTTCTCGTGTATCTATTGGTGTTAGTCATGTAAACTGTTTATACAGGTGGACAGGGCAAAGGATCATTATGAAAGTCTTTTGCTGTCATCAGCATGTGAAACCGTTTTAGAAATTGCTAACTTCGGAAACTTGTTCATTGACGAGCAAGCACCATGGTCTTGTTTCAAGCAAGGGGATGAGAGTGCTGAAAAGGCTGCAAAGGTAAACATTTGAAATGGTATCTATTTTAATCTCATCAGCTTGCCATGCTTGTTTTGGATTTCATTTCTCAAATCTAAATGCTGAAAAGGTCAAACCACATCTCAATCAGATGGCAGCCTATTCCTTTTTATCATGTTCGTAAAAAAAATCCAGTTTCAAAGACACGATGCTTCTCTTTGAGCTTGAGAATTCTTCCTTTGTTATACATCTGACAACATCCTGCATTCTGATGTCACTGTAACTCTGAAGCATAGTCTGTAATAACCATACATTTAACTTTTTATTTGTGCTGAGAATTTGTTGGGATTTTTTTGGGTGGTTAGTGACTTAAGCATGTGTTATTAGATGTGTGACGTAGCGACTGACTGTCTCCAAAATTGAATTCCTTTGTTGTGGAATATTTGGATGAAATCATCTATGTTTTATGTTCTGGTTGTTGTTTTGCAGGCTTTGCTACACATTGTATGAAATTAAAGTTCGCCTATGTGTAGCATTGATATTAAAAGATCTAGTGGCATTATTGTTTAGTAGATTTTGAGATCTGATTTATTCACTTGATTCTTTGTCCACTTATCTACAGGATCTTGTCATTATTTTAGAGACAATGAGAATAATTGCAATTGCATTATCTCCGATCACTCCAAGCCTATCCCTGAGGATCTATACACAGCTTGGTTTCACAGAAGACCCAAGTTAGGGCACTGAGATGGGTATGTTCTTCTGACCAGTTAATTCTTTTCCCATTTTTGCGAAGTGCTTTATGGCCATTCTCCAATATAATCTAACACCCACCGAGAATACAAGGTTCAAAAACTAAATGGCAAATGTGCAGTATCTGAAATATTCCGGTAGCACGATGTAGCGTATAATTCCTGTCAACTATGCCCTGTAGGAGGATGCCAAATGGGGAGGCCTTAAAGCAGGACAGGTAATGATGGAGCCAAAGCCAATCTTTGCAAGAATAGAAACTGAGATGGGACGGAAAGATCAAGCAAGTTCAAAGCCAGCGAAGGGTGGGAAGAAGAAATCACGTAGTGAAGGACTTGTAGAGGCATGAGTCAAGTTTCTGGTTGAATGGCCACTGTGCTTCTGGAATTCCTACTTTGCAAAACTATCACATATTTGATTGTAGATAACATAATACACTTGTGGTCCTGACTCCTGAGGCTTAGTAGCAAAGAAGGCATGAAGATTCTTGTGTTAATTGACTTATGCGATTTTGTTCTCCCAGGCTTTCCAATTCTAGTTAGTACATCAAGAATTGAGATAGCAAAGTTGGTACCTCTGCACCTAAGCCTGTTTTTCTTTTTTTCTTTGTGTAAAGAAGTGCAACAAATTATGCGTTATGTTGGGTTTGGATGTAAGTTATGGTTCTTTTTTTAGAATATAAATGATCAGTGCGTTGGCAGATGCCCTGCAGAAAGTCGATGTTCTGTGCAACTTCAGCTGGTGGATTTCATAACACAATCTCCAGTCTATATTATGAGCTGAAGTATCCAACAATCATATACCAAAATGGTTATAGTTCTGAAGGACCTTTTTCCCTTTTACGAGCGTAAACTATACTAAATGTTTATAAACTTCTCAATTTGTAGCTAACAGAATAAAATGCACTTTTGAACTGGATTGTTGTTTACTGCTTTGTCTGGATATTTCTGTTTCTCTCTACCCTTGAAATTTCTCTAATTTGCTAAAGAAAGTTGTCGTGTACAGCTGCTGATCTGGAAATCTGGCATGGTCGAATGAACGCGTCGTTTTGTTTTCTTTTACATTGTTGTCGTTCTAACTGTTTGAGGCTTAGTTCTTTGTATCTAATCCTTTCTGTGTTGGTTTTTTTCAGGGTAGGCTGAGCTGGTAAACCCAGCATGACGTTTTGTTCGCTAGCTTTCTTAACAAAGCTGAGCTGAGGGCGTTCGGTCTGGAACCTGTCCTTGCAGCATCTTGATGATGTAAAAAAACGAGATATACGCTTGATTAGAAATGGTTGTTATTGTCTCCAAAGTACCAAAGAACACTCCTTATCCCATCCAAAACAATTCCAATTACTCTTTATCTATCCTTCCGGCCGGCTGTCTCAGTTGGCCGGGACGGAGGAGACGAGCTTGGCTCTCTCAGCTGGCCGGGACGAAGGAGACGAGCTTGCGTGTCTTGGCCTTGGCCCAATCAATCTTGTACACCTCCGCCTTGTGCATGGCGTCCTTGCCGTCGAGATACAGTGCATCTATGATGCCTTCCACATACTGCAGCCCGCCGCTCACCAATGCTGAACTTCCTCAGATTAACCCAATTGCTGAACTTCCTCAGATCAACTCAAACGTGTTCCTTAGAAATTCATATGAAAATCAAATTATTTTATTTTATTTTAAATTTTAGTTATTTCTGGGTTGTACTTAACATGGACTTTTTATTTTGATCTAGACCGTCATAATTTAAATCTGTCATGATCAACATGTAGATATTTCTCTTTTTCCTCCGATTAACGTGAGAATTTTTAGCCCTTAAGAGTGAACGAGATAGCTTCTTTTACCTTTGCTTTAATTAATAAAAAAACTCGACCTGCGGGAGGGTAAGACGGCCCCCGGGCATTTTGCTTAAGAAGAAGATCCTCTCACGCAGATTGAGAAAACCCCCGAACCCCTGCTCCACCCTTACACAGCCGCATCATCGCCCGTGTGAGAACGACCAACGACCTGGGCGGGCCTTAGACCTGTACTTTGGTGTGGTAGCAGGCGAGGGGATTTTTTCCCCCAGCCTGAAATTCGTTCCCACTGGGAGTCGAACCCAAGACCTGGGGGTGCTACTAGAGCCCTTAGCCATTACGCTAGAGGCCCGTTCGCTTGCTTTAATTAATAAGATTATAATACACGATGGATTGCAAGAATGACTACAAAATCAGGTGATTTGTCACAAATTGCCTATATATTGGATAACTGACTTCTTTATATAGATGAACCGGTAGGTTTCCCGGAACATGATCCAGGCCGAGACGGCCCGTTATAGCCATAATTATCCAGTGACCTGTGGTTTTTAGAGCCCTGTAGACAGGCTCCTAATTCCTATCCTATGGAGGTACTTCTGCAGTTTACCACTTGTTTCTATTGAATAAATCACAAGCTAATTACAAAACAAACCTTTCTTATGCAAAGAGATCTAAACTGAAAGTAAATTACTACATGGTCATGGTGCATGAAAAATTCATTTCTCAACAAAGCTACAAAGTCTACAATCCTAATTGAATCCCTCTTTGACCATCACCTCATTGCTAGTTATTTCCATCTGAATCAAAATATTCTTATGCACTTATGAATTATAAATAATAGAGGCAAACCATACCATAGCCCTCAAAAAGGGGGCAGACCATCATCTAGCAAATAAATCGCAGACATAACAAATCCATAATCACGGGAAACCATGAGTCATACAAGCACATTGCATTATTCAGTACTGAAATCCATCAGCAGCAGTATATTGTAAAGCAAATAACCAAACACCCATATAAAGCTTAACAGACCTGTAAGGTACTTGCGCAAGCAAGCATGAGTACAGCATTAATAGAGGTTCCCATGAAGGCACAAACTCTAGGCAGTACCCCATTGATTGAAGACATGAGCTCAGTATTTCTTCATGAGCCCTTGGGCTAGGTTCATGTAGTTCCCAAAGCCACCTTCTTCTGACTCCTCCATGTCAGCATGTTGACCTTGCTTCTTCAAGAACGTCTGCGCCAGCTTCATGTAGCCCCCAGAATCGCCTCCCTCAGATTCATCGTCAACATGACCAAAGCGATTACCAGAAGCAACATAACCATGCTTACCAGGCTTGTTGTACCAATCGTCTTTCTTAGGAACATGTTTTGCTGGCGCAGACTGGTACATGCTAGGAGGATCTTTTTTTTGTTTGGCTGTTTCTGTCAGGCGGCGGTCTCCACTCTCCACCACCCTCATCATCAAGGTATGTGGCAGAAGGCCTTGATGAAGATTGAGGGCCTGTTTGGTTGGGAGCCTCACTTTGCCCAACTTTTTGTGGCATAGTGTGGCATGCCAAACTTTTTGTGGCTAACAATTTGTTCGCCACAACTGTGGCAAGTTTTGGCACAACAATGAGTCTATGACAAGTGGTCCAGTGACTAAGAAAGTATGGCACACCATGATTTTGGCTACGAGCCAAACACTAGCTTCATTTGGTCAAACTTGCCTAAGGTAAGTGTGGCATCCTTAGGCTTCAAACAGCATGGAGGAGGTCAGCTGCTGCACCAGCAGCACGACCCTTGTCAACCTTGTTGATATCACGGTGGTACGCCAACGTAGCAGCTTCTGCCACCACCTCAGCGCTGGACAGCAGGTCTCCAGGGGAGACAGCAGAAGGGTGGTAGCTTTGGCTTCTCTTGTTGTCTCTGTTGTTGGAATCCATTGGGTTGAACCGTTGAAGAAAGGCTCGGAGGAGTTCAATTACTAGCGGGATTGGTGAATTGGTCTGAAGACCTTGGAGTCCGAGAGTAGACAGACAAATAAAAAGGACACCTGCTGGATCATATGAAGAGGGGGCTGCGGAGAAGGATAAGATGAACATTGCAGAAATATTCCACCGTAGTGGAAGCACGAAGACGCCGTTTGTGCCTGTAAAGGTTATTCTGTTTGTGTGGTGCCTTTTCTGCTTGCCATGGTATTGGAGAAAGGCATAATAGGTGGAACTTCCTTTTTGATTTTTCTACAGTAACTAGCTTTAGAATGGAATGTAGGTCTATAAGTTAATTATAGTACACACTATATTAGCTTTATTTATATTAGCCAAAACCGCACGCAAATCTCTGTTACTCTATACTCTCTCACACAAATAGCCCAAAAGTTATAAACCGCAGCCATAAGCCGAAGCAAAAAAGAACAAGCTTACCGGTCCAAGAGCCAATAGGCAGCACAGGAACAGTTCGATGCACACAACAATAGAAATATCAATCACTTGCCATTGAACTACATGTTAAGGGTATATGTGTCTTCTCCTATATATCTAGGGTTTGGATCCTTGTAGTCCTTGTATTGTTTATATGCCCCATGGGCTATTGCAATACAGTCAAATTATTCTTCTATTCACTCATCTTACATGGTATCAGAGCTCATGGTTTATTTCTAGCTCTGGTCAATATTCTACTACGCTGCCCCCGGAAGGAGTGCCTCCACTCCCGGGGGGCGGCCATCTTTCGACCGCTGGCCGCCGTGCACGGGTCGCCGCCACCTCCTACCGCCGCCGCCGCCTCGGATCTGGCCGCCTCCTTGTGCGGAGCCGGGCCGCCGCTCACATCGCCATCTTGCGCTCGCGTCAGCGGCTCCGCGTCGCGCCCACCTCGGCCTCCAACGTCCACCACTCCGATCGCCTCCTCGTGCGGATCCGGCGCCATCACCCTCTCTGGCCAGCTCCTCCAGCCAGATCCGACCGGATCTGGCTCCCTCTTGTCTCTACCGCCGTCGGATCCAGCGGCTCCTCTGTTAGGCCGTCTTGCCAGCACCGGATCCGGGCTCCCCACCACCAGATCTGGCCACCGCCGCCGGATCCTGCCTCGCCCAGCCCTAGGGAGCCGCCTCTGCCGTTGCGCACGCGTCGCCACCAAGATGCCACGCCCATCCTCGGGGAGCTGCCTCTAGCATGCCCCAGCCTCCTCCGGCGCCAGCACGCCTCGACGCCGAGCCGCCTTAGCGTTGCCGGCCCCCCTCGGGTTGCCGCCAGCCTCTCCCAAGCCATCGCCCATCCCCTGCCGTCTCCTCCCCTAGCCAAAGAGAGAGAGAGAGACGGGAGGGAATGAGGGGGTGAAGAGAAGAGGGGAGGGGAATTTGAAGACATAGTATTAATGCTGCTGCCTGCTGCTAGTATCTGCCGTTGAGTCTTTTTCGTTTTGCGTCTTCCGTTGCGTCAATCCAAGTTTGTTGTCATCTCTCTATCAGTTCATGAAAGCTGTACAAGTCCACAAATTCTTTGTCAGTCAGTCGATTGCTTTACTAACTACAGTCCATCCTCTTGGATAGGTGTGGTCTTCTCCTTCCTTTTGCATAGCCGCAGCTGCTGCTCTTTTCCTTGAGTCGCTGCAGATCATAGAAATCTTTATGATACCGCCGCTTCTCTTTGAGCCGCTATCTCTAGCTTCTAAGGCCGCTGCACTTTTTCTGCACCACGCCTCCGCTTTGCTTCTTGTGCACTGCGCCGCCGCTGTCTAGGGCTTTGATCTGTGCCGTTATGCTTCTATCTCCCTCTTCAGCTTGATTTGACAGCTCTCTCTACTTATGTTACCTTCCACATCCTCTTCGTTATGTTACTACGGTCGACTTTGCTCCTGCTTACATCTACTTTTTCGGCCCCTGCACTTTGTGCTTTATGGGTTGCTGCACGATTTCGGATGGAAGATGATATTCCCGACACAATTTTCTAAAAGCTACACGCTATGACGACGTCTTCAATACGGATTTTGGATTTTCCTTATTTCCAAATGCAATACTATTGCATATGACTTACATTTGAGGGGTGTTAAGGATATATGTGTCTTCTTCTATATATCTAAGGTTTGGATCCTTGTAGTTCTTGTACTATTTATATGCCCTATGGGCTATTGCAATACAGTCAAGCTATTCTTCCATTCACTCATCTTACACTACACACAGATGCCCAAAACTACCATCATTTGACACTGAATCAGCGAGCATTAAACATCAATAGCTAAGTGCCCAAGTGAAGAAAAGAGTTAACGAATATCTCCATGAGCCAACAGGCAGCACAGGAACAGTTAGACGCATATAACGAATACTTCAACCTATCTATTACAGGGGCGATTTTGTAAGGCTTGAACCACCACCAATCAAGTGAAAACACTTGCTTAAAGAAACAAATAGCATCTCTTTAATTGAACCCAGCAAACCGTAATGCAAACCCAAATTTATTACGATCATATATGGCTTCTCTGTTTCAGATTTAGCTCAAGTAAGGTCCAGTTCAGTAACATATTACAGCACTGCATTAGTGTTCAGTATGATAATATAAATTACCAACATAGCTACATTCAAATAATAGCCACCAATCAAAACAAAAACTCTTCAACAACAGCAGCTAAGAGCATCAAAATATATTCAACACTTCATTTATTATAACACTACAATACTTATTTTAAGTCAGAACTAGTACAGAACATGAACAACACAAGTTTATCCATCCAATCTTTTATTCTCCCGGAATCGTAAGTAGCACCTTCGGCATTCATGTTACATTGCACAGACAACACAAGCAATACAGTTTTGTTGCATTCTAGGATGGAAATCGTAGGAAATTCAATAAAATACAGACATTAAACAAGATGAGGGACTAACCAAACACAAAGTCCTTCACGAATCATGGCATAGCGAAGATTCAGTTACACCTCAACGCTTCTTCAAGAACCCCTCTGCAAGCTTTAAGTAGTCCCCCATACCGCCCCCGCTCTCCCCCTCCCCGCCTTGCTTCTTCATGAAACCCTGTGCAAGTTTCAGGTAGTCTCCCATGCCACCACCCTCCGACTCATCATTTCCGCTCTCATGGCGGCCGTCATGCTTCTTCCTATTGTCCTCTTCCTCCTTACCATACATCCCTCCCCCATGGCCGCTAGTCTTTTTGTACCCCTCCTCTTCCTCATACCTTCCTCCTGAGTGCCCAACAGGCTTCTTCTTGTAGTCCTCTTCTTCATACCTTCCACCATGGCTCCCACCACTAGAAGCTCCATACCCATATCCACCACTAGGCTTCTTGTACTCATCATCTTCCTCATACCTCCCTCCACCATGACCACCTGTTGGCTTCTTCTTGTACTCATCTTCGTATCTTCCTCCACCACCTCCATAACTACCAGCACTAGGCTTCTTTCCATAGTCATCTTCTTCCTCGTACCTTCCCCCGCCATAGCTACCCCCGCTAGGCTTCTTTCTATACTCATCTTCTTCTTCATACCTTCCTCCACCATAGCCACCACCACCACTAGGAGGCCTCTTGTAGTAATCTTCTTGTTCATACCTTCCTCCTCCATAGTCACCACTAGGAGGCTTCTTCTTGTACTCATCTTCTTCCTCATACCTTCCACCTCCATAGCCGCCGCCACCACCACCAGTAGGCTTCTTCCTGTACTCATCATCCTCCTCGTACCTCCCAACACCACTGGGCTTCTTGTACTCATACTCCTCTTCATACCTGCCCCCTCCATGGCTCCCACCTGAACCCCCATGACCAACGGGCTTCTTCTTGTACTTGCCTTCCTCCTCCCCTTCCTCCTGATGCTTGCCGCCGCCGCCGGGCCCCTCCTTGCGTCCGAACTGGTGGAGGTACTCCTCGGCTTTCTCGACGTAGTTGCCCATGGGCTTGCCCTCGAGTTTCCCGTACTGGGAGGCAGCGTGGAGGATGTCGGCGGCGGCGCCGGAGACGCGGCCCTTGTCGACCTTCTCCAGATTGTGATCCTGGAACACCGACTTGGCCGCCTCCGCCACCAGCTTGGCGCTCGATGCCAGGTCGCCGCTGCCGCCGCCAGACGGGTGGTGCTGCGGCGGGCGGCGGCGGCCGGAGTTGTCGTCGTCGTCGCCGTAGGAGGCCATTTTGGTCGGGATCTAGAGGAGGAGAGATGAAGTGAACACAGAAGGGAGAGATTTTGCGATGGTGTGTGTCCACACGACACGCGGGTATTCGTGGCAGGGCACTACTTCGATGCGAAGCTTCCAGCTCCAGTCAAAAGCAAAACGTCCGATCACGAAATGGACGGCTTTCATGATTTGGAACGCGATCGGGGTGTAATCGTCTGGATCGTCCGTCTACAATCAGATAACACGAGACACTTGCAGTTTTGTCCACAAGTTGGCGACGCACTTAAATGTTCCAGATTACCACCCGAAGAAAAGGTAAAACTAGGGGTATCTCAGAGCATCTTCAATAGTTCCCAAAACATCATTTGGTAAATCAATGAGTTTTCCAAGCCGCCAAAAAAAATAGGGAGCAGAATTGTTGGCTTTCTCCAACCGTTTGCAATATTTTGCTCCCAAAAAATCAAAAACTCGGCCCACACCAAGATTTCTCGACCGCACCTCCTTCGCGCGTTAATCGATCTAGCATCGTGAAACGCCGCCGCCGCGCCCCGTCAGGCCACACCCGGTCGGCAGCTACGCACGCACTTTGCCGCCCCCAGCCACCATCGGGCCACACCCGGCAGGCAGTTGCTTACGTGATTTGCCGCCCCTGTTAGAATCACGCTCTGAATCCAACACTCCTCTCTGAACTCACTCTCAGGTGGAAGTTTCAGAGATGAAGCGTAATCTGACGAAAATCCGACAACGGGAGATAAAAACCACACGCACAGACTTGGGGCTTTTTCTGTGAGGCAACGCCCCAAAACCTCAACAACCTGAGGAAGCTTAACACCTTTATTTAACGTCTGTTACATGCAAGATATGGTCAAGCGAAATTGCAGGATCTCCCAGATCACCCGCTGAATTTCCTCCTGACTCGGACAAAACGAAAAACAGCAGACAACTACTGCATTGCTAAACAAAATCTGCTACTGCATTCCGGCCAATCCTTGGCCATACTTAATTGACAGATATGAGTGCTCACAAATCATTTCTCCAAAGAGAATTGGAAGATTCGTCGTCGGATGACGACGACTATTTCATCTTTTCAGCAGCTAGAATTGTGCATTCGTATACGAATCGTCCAAGAAGACATGGTGGCTCTGTTCCAGGACATATATTTAGGTATCGAGACAGAGAAGGCGGCCACCAAAGAATGTATCAGGATTATTTGGCGGATAATCCGACGTACGGTACGGCCCAGCTTTATTCCGTCGAAGGTTCGTCTCTAATGCAGATGTGAATGGTTGATTGTACGTACATAAAGTTTTAAATGCTTTGGTTTAATTTTTTCCTTATTTGCAGGTATAGGATGAGAAGGGATCTTTTCGTACGCATAATGCATGCTGTAGAATCCCATGATGACTACTTTGTGCATAAAAGGAGTGCGGCCAATGTTCTTGGATTGAGTTGCTTCCAAAAAGTAACAGCAGCATTCCGTATGCTAACATATGGAGTACCAGCTGATGCTACGGATGGGTACGTTCGTATTGGAGAAAGTACCGCAATTGAGAGTCTACGAAGGTTTGTCGCTGCAGTATTTGATATTTTTGAAGACCAATACTTGCGATCACCTAATGATGCAGACACAGCACCATTACTTACTCTTGGGGAGCAAAATGGGTTTCCTGGTATGCTAGGATCCATTGATTGTATGCATTGGGCGTGGAAGAATTGCCCAGCAGCACTGCAAGGTCAGTACAAGGGCCATAAGGAGGACCCTACTATTATATTAGAAGCTGTTGCTTCTAATGATCTATGGATTTGGCACGCATTTTTTTTGGTTTACCTGGGTCTCACAATGATATCAACGTCCTCCATCGGTCTCCCTTATTTGCCAAGCTGGCGGAAGGTACTGCTCCTCAGGTGAACTATAGCATAAATGGTCATGATTATACAATGGGTTATTATCTAGCTGATGGTATATATCCAGGATGGGCTACTTTTGTAAAGTCCATCTCTCAGCCTATGGGGAACAAGCGGAAATATTTTGCCAAAGCACAAGAAGCAGCGAGGAAGGATGTCGAACGAGCTTTTGGAGTTCTGCAATCTAGGTTGCCATTGTTCGTGGTGCAACTCGTATGTGGGATACAAAAACAATAGGAGACATCATGAAAGCTTGTGTCATCATGCACAATATGATCGTGGAGGATGAGGGAGTAGTTGATCCTAACGAGCGTTTCGACTATGGTGGTCAAAATGTGGAGCCTTCTCATGAGCATCATCGTACCATAGAAGAATTTATTGAGGCACATAAAAGGATTAGAGACAACGAAACTCATCACCAGCTTAAAGAAGACTTAATCGAGCACTTATGGCAGCATTATCCTGATAAGTATTAGGTTATGTGGCTTTGTAATAATTGTTTTCCCATTGATTTACTCATTGTGTGCGTTATTATTATAGATTCAATGAACAAAAATATTTTGCTGATTATTCAGGTGTTTATGCCCTTGAATGAAGAACTGCTGATTCAACTCTCTCAGATGCGTATATGCACATCAGATTATTGTCTACAGATTAACTCTCATCAGGTCTCTTCAGTGCATCAGAGTCTATGGGTGTAATCTCAGTGACTTCATTGTCTGCGTAATCAGCAACGATAGGCCCAGAGTTAACCTTCTGTTTCTTTTTAGCAGCTTCCTTCTCCTTCTGCTCAGCCAATTCCTTTACCTTCGATTGCCACTTGTCTTCGCCCTTCAATTTGTTCCAGCAATGCATTAAAGTGAACGACTTGTTCTCTTTGTCTACTTCCTTAAACAAAGCTGATGCATCAGAAACGTACACATGGCATGTTAAAAAATGTGAGTGCATACACATTTGTATATGAAACTGGTGGTACTAAAATTGAAGACGTAACAAATACCTTATCTTGAATGGTACGCCCACTTTGATTTCTACGCTCAATTTGGTCGTAGCATCCACAAAACTTGTTGACTTGCTCCAAAATATGCAACCATCTGTGCATAATCGAACTCTCCGTTCGTTTCGATTCAAATGTCTTGTTCTTTTCATAGTACTCATAAATTCTACGCCAAAAGGTGGCACGAGTTTGATTAGTACCTTGCACAGGATCTTTGCTAGTGTTCAACCAAGTTGAGACAACAAGTTCGTCCTCCTTCACATTAATTTTTTTTTGCCTTTTCTGATTTGGCCTTGCAGCGCAATTACGTGCAATAGGAGCAAATGGTTGCACCTCGAATGCCTGCCCATCAGTAGGATTCACCTCAGGTAACTGTGTCTCCTGTGTTTGTGGGATACTGAGGTCATCCAAAGAAATGTCGTGCTCCATACCAGTCACCATGTTTGTCCAATACTCACATCCAGACATTGCAAACAGCCTACAAATAATGGGGAAAAATCAGTGTCATCGATTTTGAAGAAGAACGTTAAAAAATCAGTGGCACAATATAGCAAATGATGCTAGCCGGTCTGAAAATCTCAACGCTACTGACAGAGTTTCAGTTCAGTCAGTTTAACTGAAACTCGAGTTCAGTTTTAGAGCTACTGACAGAGCTACTTTGATCAAGTATTTAGTGTCCAATTACTGTACCATTGCTACAAATAATCATGTTTTTCGTCAGCCCATACACTACACTTGTGAACATCACCAAATTTGTGTATTGGCTTATAGGTGAAATCCATTTTAATTGAGCTTCAAAGTTTGACAAAAACGCTGCCCTTCAGACATTCAGTTTCAAATTCTAACAATAGCGGCTGATGAATATTTTAACTAAGTGATTAGTGATTAATTTCTTTTCTATTGTCAGCAACAAATGTGTTTATCTAAAGTTCAAACTTGGTACTTTTGAACTACAGCAAGGTTGCATATATGTTTGTAGATGAAATCTATTTAAACTAGGCTCCAAACTTTGAACTTGACCATAACATTATTCGAACTATCTGCATTGCAAAACCATATGCTAGAATCAATCACAGAGAACATCAGACGAGATGAATTGTGTGTGATGCCGATGCAGAAAAGGGCGAAGCTGAAGGCTTCGGCTCCGCAGATACGCAGACAGAGAAGGCCCTCGAATCCATCTATGTCTGCTACTTGGGCAGTCATGGCTGGGGGCGGCCACAGCCCTCCAGGTGCGGCTAGATCATACCAGGAAGAAGCTAGGGCATAGATGAGGGGGCAGGGATCGATTTTACCTCTTTGCTATGGTGCTGGAGGCAGAGATCGGCTTCCAATGGCTGCAAACCCCTAGGGCATAGAAGGGGCGGCGACATACAGATGGGGCGGCAACTTCGTTTCTTTGGCGCGAGAAGGAAGACGGCCCGGGAAAAAAACGCGCGTACTAGGATTCCAAGTCGCAGGGTCGTGCGGATTTTTACGTGCCGCAGGACCGATTTTCCCAAGTCCGGATTTTTTGGGAGTTAGGATTAGGAGTTGTTGGAGAGGGTTATTTTCATTTGCTTCCAAAAAATTAAGATTGGGAGTTTATTTAGCAAACTATTGGAGATGCTCTCACAAAGTAGGGGAATCTCTTATAACAGAGGGCATGTACGTGTAGTATATGAGTATATAAAACTATCTATGTGGTATGTATATTTTTTTAAAGGTAGTGTGTATGGTTTCTTGAACATACTTCTTTTTTCTGTATGAATATGAAAGTATTAGCAAAATATACTAAAAACTATATGCTCCCTTGCAATTTTTTTCATGTGGTTGGTATTGGAGCATCTTAGAATTAGTATATAAGTATACTTAAGGTGATAAAAGAGTATGTTAAATTCGTTTAGGTAATATATCATAAGTGGGAGTAACTACACCCAAGCCAGGAGTATAATGTATTATATATATACACACACACAACATACACACACACTACTTAAAAGAAGTAGTTGGTGATGGTGGTTCACCCCTTCCCAACACCCCCTTGGCGTTAGTTCATATGTCTCTTTCCTGTAACATCCTGGGAAAATTTAAAATTTAAAATATGAAGCTTTTGTATTATTTTATAATATGTTTTGTTGAAAATTGGATTTTATGGCATTTTTCTGAAATTTGGGGAGGATTCAAAGATTTTAGAAAAGATTCAAAAATAAAACTAATATTAACAATGCCATAAAAAGGGAATATGCAAATCTTGGGGGAATATATATATATATATATATATATATATATATATATATATATATATATATATATATATATATATATATATATATATATATATATATATATATATATATATATTCCAATATGTGTACAGAAGGCTTAGAAAGATAAGCAAGACATAAAATATAATTATATAAAAGAAACAAAATAAATAAATAATAGTAAGCATGAAGAAAGTATATATACAAGTATATAAAATAAAGGTGCAAATAAATAAATAAAAAAGAAAGGAATTGGAGCCAGGCCGGCCACAAACCCGGCCCGGCCCCCTCACCATTCCTTGTCCCTGCGCGTGCGGCCGCACGACCCAACCCCGCGCGTACGCGTCCCACTGGCGCGTGGCCCCGCACCCCGGCCGCTTCCCCTCCTTCTTTTCCCCATTTCCTGTGCTTCTTCCCGCACACGCCCGCGCGCTTGCCCCCTCTTCTTTCCTCTCATGGCTGTGAGCACTCCACGTCTCCCTCCCTCCTTTCTGTATGGCTGCCACCCCAGCTCTGTCGCCCTCCTGTCCGCTCCTGACCGAGGATCTCTCTCTTTTTCTTGCGCGAGCCCTGCCCACCCTCTTTTTCTCGTCCCCTCCCTGCTCGGTCGCATCACTCACGCGTGGCGCCAGCCCCTTCACCAATCACACGCTGCTCAGGGCCATCATGCCAAATCCTTTGCGCAGGATCTCCACCCTGCCCCGCCGCCTGCACCCGCCATCTGCCCCGCCGCCCGCCGATGTGACCGCACGGGTGAGTTCCCGATGCCGACCCTGCCCGCTCGCCTATACTACCCGCCAAGCCCACCATCGCTTTCCCCGCGTTCCATACTCCCTCCACTTTCGGGCAATCGAGATCCCGAGCTCACTTCACCATTGGCGCCACTTTTCTTCCCCATCGCTGGCCAGCAAGATCGCCGTCGATTGCGGGCCCGCCGGGTCGATTCCTTCACCCCCGAGCACCCCAGGAGCACGACGGAGCTGACCCTGCCCTCGGCCAAGCTCCACGCCGCCCCATCGCCGCCGGCGCCGAGGCTCCTTCCCACGCCGCCGCCACCGCATGCCGCCAGCCTGTCAACAAGCTCCTCGGTCCCAGCCACCCCTACCATTAGCTTCACCGCGGTGCCGAGAGTCCATTTTACCCATCTCCGGCCCTCTTTCAACCTCCCCTCGACGGCGACGTCGCCGCCCGGCCGCTGCCCGGGCTACCCTGTTTCTGGATGCCACCGTCCCAGCTCTTCTGGCCTTACCCGTCCGGTAAGTCAGGAAACACCCTGGGATTGAGTGGCTAACTGTGTGCGCTTTCGGTTATCTGACCTGAGTTCGATCCCGCGTTGCGGTAGGGAGTAGGTGTTTTGATTTTTTGCTTTAATTTGTGTTATTTTTGGGTATGCCGAATGCTGCTAGGAGGGCTTTAATAAAACTTTGCACTAACCACCAAAAGATACTAAAAACCTGTTAGGGCTTAAAAGAACTCCATAACCACTTAATTATGAAGTAATTATCATATGTTGGTTCATAAAAGTAATCTGTTGGCTTAAAGTAACTACATAATAAGCATTGAATGTTTATTTCAAACCTTAGATACCTAAAGACTTAGTAGAAGATGAATGAAGGAAAATGAAGTAGCAAATATCCTAATTAACCTTGTGTAATAATTCCTACAACTTCCAACAAAGGGTAATCTAGGGACTTTTGATCATGGATATTTATTATGTGCTAGAAAACAACACTTATATATATGTATAACATAAGTAAATCTTTTAACTCTTTGTCAAGTGAGAGGGTTAGTCAAGTTAGAAATTCATACAGGGCAGACAATAAAAGCTTAACTAGGAACTAACCAAGATTAATTAGGGTTTAAGTTTTGATTAGTTATCATGATAAATAATTAGTGTGCCTTAGTATCTAATTTTAAATCTAATTATTTACTAAAGTCATTAGTAAGGAAAAGTAGCCCTGGGTCATTACATACCAAAATAATCTCATAAACATATGAATACTCTAACGTAAACATTTAGCCATTAACACGAGCAATTAGGGTCACATAAAACGATAAGTGTCAAGCTTTACTCAGGTTGCTAAGTTTAAAGCTGAAATTTCAAATAAGGTTAGGCATAATAGTAACCAAAGCATACATGAAATAATAATGATATCATTAACTAAATCTTAATATTAGCCTTAATAAATAATAATGATGAGTTGAGTTAACAAGATGTGGCCCATGCAACTAAATCCTAATTTAATTTGAAATAGGCCTAGTGACACTAAATGCACATGAAATGTCACCCATAAAATGCTATACACCTACACTCCAAAATTCATTCGGTAAACCAAAATGCACGGAAAAGTAGCGATGACAAAATAATACCTACTCACAGGTCCATTCTAACTCATGGAACTTCCTTGATAAATATAAAAATAAATAATAAAGGAAACTGTTAATAAAAGATCGAGTTATCGTTTTCTACCACGGCCTTGCCTCAAATCACCCAAATCACCTATTAACGCATAATAAAGCAAAAGATGAGTTTATTCGGATTTATTTGGATCTTTTGAGTTATGTGCTTTCATTTGGATTCAGTCGCTAGTTGCGTAATTAGAAGTTGGAAGCCGTGAAGATTCAACGGATCAAGTGAGATCAAGCTCAAAGTGAAGATAGGGACCAAGAGACTCAGATAAAGCATTGTGTGAGCTCAAGACCGCGGTAAACCGCGCCAGGCGAGTCAATACTTTGATCATGTTGAACCTATGTTTTCTGCAAATTACTTTGATTTAAATTATCGAATTGCATGCTGTTAGTTTATATGCAAATACATGTTTAATTTACGATTCTAGTTATATGTCCATTGTTTACCTTGAATAATATTACCCTCCTTTGGAATATTTGAATGTGTGAACCTTGTCGCCCTAGCAAAATTATAATAGTAACATTTCAAAAATAAGTCCCTAATTATATGTTATGCTTAGTACTGCATAGATATTCAGGGGGCGCTGAAATGCCCCAAACCTCATTGTCATTTTCAATCATGTGAAACTGGTTTGGGTAGTCATGGTGGTAATGACTGATATATGTTGGTATGATTATTTTATACTCTCAAAAACCCCAACTTGCTTAAATATCTGGGCGGATTGGTTTGATGGTGTGAGTGTGGTGCAGTGGATGCACAAAGTGGGTTAGTGGTAAACCGCCCAGATACCACTAAGGACCGAATCTTGTCTTGTCAACCCATGTAAAACAGTACAACCACAAGTCTGTAAAATACAACTTGGCTAAGTAGACTTATCGAAACCCCGGACTCATCTCACCGGTAGAGGATAGAAGTGTTAAGCTATGGCAAGGGGGCCTGAAGGGACACCAGTGGAGGGTGAAGTTTGCCCAGCTGTCCTAACGTTGCGGGGAGTGGAGCCCGGCTGCGTTAGTGGCTGTGGGGAACATCCCGCGCATAGATGGGACCCATCGCAAGTGGGAGAAGCCCATAAAGTGAGATGAGAAAAGGGACTAGATACTTTGAAAAGTCACTGTGATGGTCTGCTCAACCACACTTCTAAGGAATCGTGTGGGGCAATGGGTTGATTGTCTCTTGTGGTGAAAGTGTACAAACTCTGCAGAGTCAAAACTATTCGAATAGCCGTGCCCACGGTCAAGGGCGGACATGGGAACTTAACCAGATATAGTTCTATTTCAAAATGCTTTATGAATAGGATTGGAAAAGTGAAGGGCAGTGGAAAGCCCTGATTTGAGTTGTCCTGGGTGTCGTCTCAGTGGTAATGTAAGCGGTTATAACGCTGAAATGTTAGCATATGGTGCGGATGCCATGTAATGGTGGATGGAATCTGGATCGCTATTATTATTGCATTTTCTTGAACATTATGCTTTTGTTCGAAACTGCTAGGTCTCAGGAAATTTTATGTATTGTATTTCAAATAGTGGCATTTCTATTCCTACAAAATAAAATATGGAAAGATTAAGCCGAGTCGTGAGTAAAGGAAATAGATGTTTGTAGTGTACACATAAAGGTATTGGTGGATTCATGTCGATCATAAATAAGAAATGATAGTGTGGGTTCTGGGAGAAATAAATTGGTGGAGTCTAGCTGAATAGATAGGCTAGATAGATGATTTGAAAGATTTTTGGAGATTTAAGGATTGCATAGATAATTATTGGATTACGACATTGATAAATAAATTCTTGGGAGATGACAATATTGGAATTAATAGATTCGGTTACTAGATGAGTCAATTGAATTTTCGGGAATTTGGAGGAGTAATACAAGTATTGGATTATAGTTCCTGATTAGGGATTTACTTGGTGGGAGTATATTAGTGGATCGTAGAATTGATCAATGGTATTCTTGGTGGATATATAATATTGAATCGTAGGCTTGATCAATGATATTCTTGGTGAATTTGAATCAATAATAAAAAGGATTGGATTGTTGGAAAATCTTGATGAGAATGTTCAGTGGATTAATTAAATGATGTTACCCGTTGTTTGGAGTCTTAGACAGCAAACATTACAGAAAGAATATGATCGGTGGATTGAATAGAGGATGACACATGCTGTTTGGAGTTTAGACAACACTTAATATGGAAAGTATGTGTTCGGTGGATTAAGTCTTAGACATCAGCTAATAATGAGAGTGAATCTTTGGTGGATTAAGTCAATGATGTCAATCGTGGTGAGGAGTTTTTAGGTTGCAAAAACAACAATATGATTTAATAACAGAAATGCTACTAAAAGCGATTTATGGCAAATAAAATAACCCGAGCCTCTCCTTTGACAAGCCATGCATACTATTTAATTGCATTCTGTGTATTGGCTCGCGGAGCACGGGGTTGGAGTGCTCACGCTCGCTTTTGCGACAAAATTCAGAATCAGGAATCAAATCACCGCGCCTCAGCAACAAGATTGGACAAGCTGTCAGAGAAGATGAAGATGTCAAGGGCTAGGTCGCGAACCTCTAGTTGGCTGCCTGTGGGCATGTCCTGAAGGTCCCATCTATGTGCTTCGTTCTTCCGCTGCTGCAATTTAATGATTTCGGCCTCATCGGCCCATGAGTAAGTCTACTATTATATTTACGCTTCTGCATGATATGTATTTTGATATTCATTACTGTAACTGTGAGCACTATCTACTGATCCAGGGAATAGTGCAGAAAATCACAGAGGAATCCGGGTTGTAAAATCTGCGCTCCTACATTTCCTTTCCTCCCCCTTCTCTATCCTCCTGTGCCATCAGATCTCAACACAGGGCAAGCTAGCCGTCCAATCTCTGTGAGAGCCATAACGGAATTTGAATTCCCCTGCTCTCAACTGCCCACGCAAAAGGCAAGCTTTCTATTACACCCGTCCTCCCTAATCAGCCCCCTCTCTCTCCCTCTCCTTTGAGCTGCAGCAAAGCCCCACCCCTCCATTCTCGAAAGAGAGGAGAGAGAGCGATTACCTTCGCCTCCGCGTCGATCCACCCATCCCACCTAACATCGGCCAATCGGTAGCGTGCTACTGTCGTGGAGAGAAAGAGAGAGAGAGGAATCCAAAGGGGTTCGATGGCCTGGTACCTACAGTGTTGCCCTTCCTCCTAAGAGCTTGATCTGCACCGGCCATTGTGTTTGTGTCGACGCTATGTTGATCGGTGTCTATGTTTTTTGTTGGTGTTAGTACGCGACATTGCGGGACACATCACCTAGCAGTAGGATGTGGCTACGGGACCTCCACGCCATGCTCTCCAGCCTCAGTAGGAAAGAGGGCACGGCGGGCAGGGGCACCGAGAAGGAGAATAGCGTGTCGGGGACACCAGGGCTCACTGACAAGGAGTGGGCATTCGTGCTTAAGGCCATCGGCCGCATCAACGACAGGCCGCACCTGGACATGAACTTCGAGCTCTTCCTCCGCATTTACACCGAGATGCAGCTGTGGATCAAGGGTGCAGGGGTAGTTGAGAAGAAGGCGGGGGTTGGTGGATAGGGCATCATCTATCTTGAGAAAGAATTCCAACATTGGTGCCAAAGAGCTACTAGGAAAACTACAGGATGACTTCAATGTAACAATAGGATATATCATAATGTGGAAGTGTTGGCAAAGAGTAGAGGATGATCTCTATGGGAGTTGAGAAGAAGACTTTCAGTTACTTTACAACTTTAAGGCTAAAATTGTGTTGAGATCTCAAGGAAGTGTTGTACAGATCGACACCAAAAGAGTGAAAGGTAAAGTGTGCTTTAATAGATTCTTTATTGCATTTAGGCCCTGCATTGAGGGGGTTTTGAATGGGTGTAGACCATACATAAGTATAGATTCAACTCCTTTGAATGGCAAGTGAAATGGGCAATTAGTTGCAGTTACATCTTTAGATAGTCATAACTAGATGTTTCCAGTAGCTTTTGGGTTCATTGGTTCTGAAATTGAATAAATTGGACATGGTTTATGAGTCAGGTGAAGAAGGCAATAGTTGATCCCCTTGAATTGGTTGTGTCAACAGATGCTTGCAAGGGTCTAGAAAATGCAGTGAAGGAGGTATTCCCTCAAGCTTAGTAAAAGAAGTGTTTCATGCACCTTATGAAAAAAATTTAAAGAAATTTCATGGTGAAAGTTTTGGTCATAAGTGACATGCTGATAGAGCATACATGAAGGAGGTCTTCAATCACCACATAGATAAGGTGCTCATAGTATGCCCTGAGGTAGCTGACTACCTTGAAGGACATCATAGTTTACTATGGATGAGATTTAACCCAGAGATCAAGTGTGACTACATAAATAATAATCTTGCAGAGTGCTTTAACAGCTGGGTGAGAGAAATAAAGGATTTACCTGTTGTACATCTAGCTGGCAAGTTGAGGGAAATGATTATGGTACTCTTCAACAAGAGGAAAAGGATTGGAGAAAGGCTACAAGAAAGGATTCTACCATCTATCATAAAGTAACTGCAAGGGAGAACTAGAGGATTAGGCCATCTAAAGCCACAACCATATACCAATTGGAGTGCAGAGGTGAAGGATACTAGCAATGACCAACCTAGGCATGTAGTCAAGACACTTGCACATGAGTGTACTTGTTTTGAGTGGTAGCACACAGGCAAGCTATGTGAGCATGCATTGGCTTTCCTGACTCAGCAGAGAAATATCAATTTGGAGGATTATGTGCATAACTTTTACTCGTGGAGAGATTCACGGTAGCATATCAAGGGGCAATTGAACTACTAATAGGCCAATTCCAATGGCCTAAGGTGGATCTTGGTTTTGTGTTGTAGCCACCACTAGCAAAAAAATCTATAGGAAGACTTAGGAAATTAAGGATCAAGGGTTGTTTTGAGAAAGGGGATAAGGAAAAGAAACCGGTCCAATTAGGGGAAAAGAATAAATGCAAGAGATGTGGGGAGCTAGGCCATGGGCAATATACTTGTTCTCTCAATAGAACAAAAAAGGTACAAATTAATTATTTTATTTCATTCATTTACCTTGATTGTTCCTAACCTTGAAATTTTTGGGCTACTTTTGACAGGAAAAGAAAGTCAAGGAGGAAGGGAGGTATCCCTGAGGAAGGTCCAACAATTCTCCAAGGGCAGAGGAAGGACCTCGCAATTCACCTCTGACTACTGGAGGTCCTAGCAATTCAATTGCTACCACACCTATAAGGACATGATCATCATACCTCCATAGCTTTAAGGGAGCCCTGGACCTATCACAAGAAGGTTCAAAATACTAAGCCAAAGCATTTCCATTTTTGTTCATGTGCAAATTGTGAGTCATATCTTCTTTTGTTTCATAGACAACTTGCATTGGCAATGGGAGATGGAGCCTCACAATCAACAATCACTAGCACATCTCCACAAAAAACAAGATCGGCCGTGAGGAAGATGACTCCAAAGAAGAAAAAGAAGAACTGAAATCACTATGCTGCTTATTTTGTTATCATTTTGTGAGATGAAAACTCATTATGGTGGCTTTGTAGTTTGTGAGATGTGAATTCACTATGTTGGCTTTATAATTTATGAGCTGTCAACTCACTATGGTGGCTTTGTGAGATGTGAACTTATTGTGGCAGGAATATGCAAACTTTTATGCTCTTCTGACAATGTGTTAACTTGTGGCGTTGTTTTCATACTGTGGTGATGTTTATATTTTTTTCAATGTGTGGTGCTAATTTTGTTTCATGGACATATGCTATTTTGGCTCCATTTTGGGTTTGTAAGAGAGAAATCAATTCATTTTTGGATTTGGAAGAAAGAAATCAATCCATTTTTAGGTTCAGAAGAGAGAGTTCAATCCTTTTTTATTGCAATAGAGGGAAGCTCATTTCTTTTGTTTGTAAGAGAGGAGGAAGGGCAAACCATCTCCAGAACGAACAAAGAGGAGGAAGAGAACGAACAGAATGTGTCCCTGATGGGCCAAAATAACCAAATGGCAATCTGGTCCATTCACATGGTCTCAAAGGGGTTAAACAGATGGAAAATGATATGATATGTAGGCAGAAGATCAATGGCAAAGCAAAAGAGGGCAAATGATCAAAGACAGCGAAACTTCAGGGCAAATGATCGATTTTCTCTATTATTAATTGTACATGGTGTTGTACGCATAGGGACATGAATAAACATGAGATAAGTTGGGAGCTAGCACGGTTATGGCATTTCTAGTGCATAAACTGTAAACTCATATCTAAAGATTGCCACATCATATGGATATAAGACTAGATACAGACCCTCTAATGCATTATATCTATCACTTGCCCACCTAATCAATGTTGCAATTTTCTATTTATTTCTCTGCCCCATAAATAGTGTAGTTAGATACAATTCTTCTCCCCAATACAAGTTTTTGTTGTATCTTGATGATTGAATTTTGTGTCCAAGCTATATCTCATGCAAGACATGGCTTCCATCTCTCTCTTTTTTTAATTTGTCTTCCACATCATCTTCAATCCTAATTGGCATGCTATAAAAATTGCTAATGTAGGAGTATTGGGGAGTGCCCTTATTGGAATAGGGTTGCTGAAACATGATAGCAAGTTATTAGTGCACAACTTTTTGTCATGCATAATTAAAGTTATGTCACTCTTTTTCTAGATGGGAAAAATTACAAGCCCTCTGGAAGTTAGTCAGTGTTTGATTTACCCTTCTACATGTACTTTTGTAGTATATGTTCTCCACAAGTGCATGATTATTTGACATGCCCCCTAGCAGCCCCTTTCTACTGACTTAGCTGTTTATTGTTGACGTGGACTCCATGACGTGACACCTCAACTATGGACTAAGTGCAGTGTGGTTAACGAGACGCATTCCATATCCGATTTGGCCCTTGCCTTTCATCTTCCCTCGTCTCGATTCGACTTATCTCAAAGGAGGGAAACAAACATGAATGCTTCATTTGCCATCCACCTTGATCTGAGCCAACTTAGCGTGATAGGAGGGTGCTGGGAGAGGGGTGTATGTGCCACAAAAGGTACTTGTAGAGGGTAAATCCAACTGATTTCTAGGAAGGTATTTGCTATTTTCTTTTTCTATGAAGGAGGGATTCTGCGTTGAACTAAGGCATGGAGAATGTAGGTGTGTTTAATTGCTGCAAATATGTGTGTTTCTTGATACCGAATTCCAGTGTGCCTATGCATCTTGGCTATCTAGAGTTTGACCATAATTTTGGTAGAAAGATAAACTGAAAAACTAGTACGGTTGGTATCTTATCAAAAGGTTAGTCGTGAACCAAGCAATCAAATCTGCCCAGTAAGAGCATAATGGCATCAAAATTTCACTTTGCAAACGAACCAACATTGGGGCACCATTCAGCAATCAGCAGTAGCAGCAGGGCAGCCAATGGTACACCGTACACCACAAATGCTCTCAGAGCTCCACCTTCTGCTGCTAACACACGTGTGGACGAAAGCCAAAGAACAGCATGCTGCGGTGCGGCGTCGGCGCCAAGACCATCCCGTCTCCGCCCACGCCCGCGCTGCCGCGCAGCAGGAGCAGGGCAGCGCCCAGCCGCAGCCGGCCCCACCGCCTCCGGCCGCGCAGCGCAAAGAAGCCACCGAACGAAGAGCGAGGCGCAGGCAACGCGCTCGCCGGCGTGCTCCTGCGGTCCGGCGTCGCTCTGTTCGCCCTCGGCTTCGTCGACGCCGGGTGAGCCGAGATCGGGACGCACTGATAAAGATTTGGTGTCCTTTGCACGGTTGCACCATTGCATTTGCCTGCCGGTCTTATCGATTGCTTGCAGGTACAGCGGAGACTGGTCTCGCATCGGCGCCATCTCCAAGGACACCGAGGAGCTGCTCAAGCTCGGCGCCTACGTCGTCGTGCCTCTCTGTCTGGCCCTCATATTTTCACTATCAGACGACAGTAACACCGACTAAATATTACGAATTACGTCGTGTTGTATTGCATTGGCCCTTGTACTCAATGCTATTATAAACCTCTTTATTCTTACCAGTACTGAAATAAAATCGGAATGTGCTTTCTGTTTTTTTATCAGTCTTCTGAGAGAAAAACTATGGGTTATCGAAGCAAATAAGCGGTAAATTAACTGCAATTGTACATAGGAGGATCAAAGAAAACGTATCAGTTTTCTGAAGAGAAAACGTAACAGTATTTCAGCGAAATGTTGTCCGGGTTTGGTACTTGTCTCAGGCCCAGGTGCGTTCACAGTTGAAGCATGGATTGGTCTTAGGCCAGCCTATCAGTTTTTGAGCTCTCTGTCTCTGCTAATTCTTCTTTTCACCAATGGCGACGTTTCGTACTCGACAGGAGAAGGGATCAAAGCAGCGTGCCGTAACGGCGTAACCGCTGCAAGATTGCGAGTTTCAGAGGATGACTCCTAACCGTAGCCATGGATCTTGTAGTGTGAAGTGGTCGAATTGCACGCCAAAATCTTGTCTTCTGCTCGCAGTTTGTTGCCGCCATCATACCTGTTTCGGCATCAGGAGGCAGCGCCTCTCCATTCTACAAGGAATCGAGTCAGATGATGATAAAATTGGTAGCCCATCTAACTTGGGCGCAGCTGATCTGATGGATAGGTGGAGCGTTTGCCGTTGCTCTCACCTGTGTTTCAGGAAATAAGATCACAGCGTCGTTCTGCAGATATTGACCACCGTACCTGTCGGTGCAGAGATCTTGCCTGTTTCACGTTGCTACCGTACCCTTCGTCGGTGTAGCAGAATGGCAGTAGTTCCATAGCAAGAGAGCCGCACTTGTGTAAGCGTAGGACAGTAGCAGCACTGAAGACGGCAGGGTGGGTGGGAAAACTGCTAACCCCAGGACCAGGAGGAACTTGTGTAAGCGTAGTATTCGTCCACGCTGTGCTCAGCTCCCTACCCACCTATCTGTTAACAGCTCTAAAACCGCCTGAGAAGTTCGTAAGGCAATTCGACAAAATCAGACGTCGTTTCCTGTGGGTAGGTAGTGAAGGGCTCCAAGGAGGAAAATGCAAAGTTAATTGGTCTAAGGTTTGCAGACCGACTAAGCTGGGAGGATTAGGGCTGCAGGCTGCTCAATCTCGACTTGTTTGGGCGCGCTCTAAGATTACATGGCTCTGGTGGGCAGTGGCGGAGCTAGAGCAAAACAGAGGGGGTGCACCACTTCACCATATCTATATAGGCATATAGAATTTTCAAGCAAAATAATACTAAATAATAACATTTGTATATAGCTTTTTATACCAATACTTCATGGATAGAACGATACTATATGACAACTTAGCATTAATGATTAAAAGTGCTTACCAAAATTAAAAAAGAAGTGAAACGGAACATCATGATCATAAAAGATAGTCGAGATTTGCCAAATCCTGAAATACATCATCAAAGATAGTAATGATTGATCCCTTCAATAGCCTACAAAAAAAATATATAAGCATCTTAGTTTTCAATTAAAAAGTACATAATAACTATGTAAAAAAATACATTACCTTCTAATATTTGCGTGTGGTCATATTCATAAAGCGATGAACAACAGCCTTGTTAGTAACTTTTCTCATCTCTTCTTTCTCCCCATAGACGAGCGACGACAGACCGGCAGACGCAGCCATGCAGGCGCCCGCAGTCTCCACTCTCCAGGCTCACGCGGAATTGCGGAAAGGACAGGCCTCACAGGCGCTCGCACCGTCGCACGCGGCACGCAGGCAACGGCAGGTCGGCAGACGGCAGCACTCCAGAGTCCAGTCTCCAGGCGAGTAGGCGACCAGGCTCCAGCGATGAACAACAGAACAAGATGAGTAGTAAGATTTGAGAAGAAGTTGGATCGTCGCGTGACGGTGGGAGAATGCCGAATGGGCTGGACAGAGCAGAACAAATTTTGTTGGGCTAGGGGTACACCATATTGGGTCAAGGGGGGTGCACAAAGGGTGAATACTTACTAATAATAACTAAAAAATTTTTTTGACCCGGGTTCCTGGGAACCCCCTCCGGCCCATTGGGCTCCGCCCCTGCTGGTGGGAATGGAGAGCATCGGGCGGCCCCTGGGTAGGACTTGAGCTCCCTGTGACGAGATGGGGGAATCTCTTCGTTGCGGCGACTAGAGTGCAGAATGGAAATGGGAAGAAAGCTTCCTCTTGGCACTCTAGTTGGCTAGTTGGCTAAAGGTCCTCGCGCTGGCGCTTTACCGGCACTCCAAGAGGAAGAAGAGGACAGTAGCGGAAGAATTAGGCTTCCCTGTTTCCTTGTACATGTTCCCGATCGTGTCCCCTGACATATGGCGTCATCATCCTCTTCCTATGGGCAGGGGCGGAGGGCCCGGTAGGGCAAGGAAGGGCGCTCGCCCTACCTTGGCTCCGCCGCGAATCCCCACCCCGAGTTGATCTGGCCGCCATGGATGCCAGGTTGAAGGTCCTGCTGCTGCTATTGAACGAAGTCTGAATGTTCTCACGAGGAAGATGACTGAATTGTTACTTCGTAAGTCTGTTAGTCGACCTTTGGCCTTTGGGCCTTGACGCTTCACGCTTGCGGCTTGCCTTGTGGGCTTGTGGCTTGTGGGCCGCGCAACATATGTGGACTGGGACTGCGGTAGCCCGTTCGTTTTCCAGAGCAGCGACGACGCTTTGCCTTCAGCCGCCGGCCATACCTTAAATTTTTTTCGTCCTCCGTAGTCCGCCACTGCCTATGGGTCCTCCGCGATGGCCAATACCAACCGATGTAATCCACATGTGCGGAAACAGGAATGGGAATACACAAGAACATGGAAGCCATTTTCATAGCAGAAGCGCTCACAGACAACACCTGGGTGGGAGACATTTGTCATGACCTAACGGTCATTCTAGTTGACGAGTATGTCAGGCTTTGGGAATGCATTGGCCGGCAGCACATCGGCTTACTTTCTGCAGAGGAAGGCACAATTATTTGGACACGTACAGCTTCTGGCGAGTATACCGCAAAGTCTGCTTACGAACCGCGATTCGAAGGCTCCTTGTCACTTTTCCATGGCCAAGATCACTAGGCGCGCGAACAGCACCGTGGTACCGTAGCATCACGCGGACTGTACCATGTGGATGTTGAAAATATAGGTAATATTTTAATTCTAATTTTATTAAAAGATAAATGCAATAAATTAAATTAGTGATGTAAAACTCGTAATTAATAGCAGCCTACTCATAATACTTCAGAATATACACAAGGAAAGTATAGTATCAATGTCGAACGAACGCACGGACGACTTACTATTGGGCTTGATGAAGAATAGGAAGCAGCGCAGGCTTGATGCACTGCAGAGCGTAGACGATGTAGTGTAGGAGCGGTCGCGCAAATGCGCGATCTAGAAACCTTATTGCCACCCCGTGCAGGTACTCTCTACAGCAATGAACTTGTGATGTAACACTCTTCTTGTTGAGAATATGCTTTATGTTATGTTGAACTTAAAGTTATCGTCATCTTATAAAATTACACTTTGTGTTCATCTATGGTATCTTTACTATATTGCTCAAGTTCAACAAATAAAGCAAACTTCGCCAATTTTCTTTTAAAAAATCTTACATGTGCTTGTAAAGTATCGTCACTTCTATGTGCACGTGTTTAGGGGGAGCTTTCTTTGAATTGTTTTTCAAAGTCACAAAAGAATATACAACTTGTTTTCAAATAAGTGATATATTCAATACTTTATCTTCTCACATAATATTTGTATTGTCATAAATTACAAAAAAGGGGAGATTGAAAGTATTTAGACCACTAAAAATTATTTTGGTAATTAATGATATTATATGAATATAAGACTAACATGTTTACTGAGCATTTAAAAGGTTTAGTCCTTATAATGTTTGTGAGATGCATGCTAAGGATCAACATGAAGATCAATGTGGCTTAAGACAAAGGTATAAGTAGACTATGATCCCTTTTGTTTTACCGGTCTTAGGAGAAAGAGTGGTTATTTCTTTGTCTCTTCTTTCTGCACTTGTATTTCTAGCATATTGTGATTATTGTAATTGTTATATTTATTTGTGCTAGAGATATACTTATGAAGACTTGTGTTTGTAGTGCCTTAGACATACTAGTATTGTGTAGGTTTGAGTTGCTTTAAAATCTTGTTAGACTAAATTGTGGTAATTATTTTTAGAAGGCAAGAATTTTTTAGAACCTCATATTCACCCCCTATAGTTGGTTATCCTTGATCCTACAATGAGGCCTGAGGATATGTGGCTATGGACGATGGAGAGGTAGATCTATCGGGTATTACCATGGCATAGAAGCTCTCCGGTGGCTTTCCGACGAGGTCATGGCGGTTTGGAGCATCTACGACACATGAGGATCATCATGGAAATAGCCATTTTAGGCTCGAGTGGATCAGTCTGGGTTGCCCACGTGCAGCCCCTTCGCACGACGGTGGTGAACGGAGGGGTTGTTGGTTGATTTGGAAGGTGAGGAGCCAGCACATCTTCAAGCAAAATTTCTCCTCCATTCATCATCTGTTGGCTCTAATAAAATCTAAGGTTAATAGCTGGGACGAGGAGGGAGGGAGCTTTAGGCCTCCGTGTGGTGGTTCTGCCGGTTTTGGAGCACCCATCGAAGCTATTTTTATTCTCAACCTACCCTGACGCTATAATTTTTGCTTCAAGCTAGTCACTTGTGCCTGTTTTCTCTTCTAGTCGGTTTCTCCTTGTGTAGCTAGTTTTCCCTTTCCTTTTTTTCACTTTCTTTCCCGCGCCTCTGGCGCATATATTTTTTCTTCTCTTTGGCTCTATTTTTTGAATTATGGTTGATGGCTTTTGTTTGTGTTTCTTAAGAAGACAAAGGAGATGCCAACATAGACGACGAACACAAGTTTTGGGTTCGGAAAGCCATTTGGAGAAATGGTTTTGAGAAGCCACCCTATTTGTCTCAGCTTTCGAATAAGCCGAAAAAGAACATGGCCATATAAACTAGCTTCGTTGGGTCTTTCAAAAAAAGAAAAGAATAAAATACATTATGTGTCCCTAAACTTGTCATATTAGTTCACTTAGCTCCCCAAACTTTGAAACTGCAGATTTATGTACCTAAACTTGTAAGTGGGTCACTATAGGTCCCAAGGATGATTTGCTAGCTTGATCGCTGACATGTAGCCTTGACCGATGTCAGCGTGGGGGTCACTTGCATCTTCACCACGTACTCTCTTCATCTCCTCCTCTGCCACCATGCCCGCCTCCCTCCTACCCCTAGCTTCCCCACCACCACCTCTGCCTCCCATCCTCTAACCACTCCACCTTCGCTACGATTTCGAGCCGCTACTTGCCTACCTCTCCCCCCTCCACCGTCACATCCCTCACATCGCTATCACCGCCAGCCTTCATGCTGGCCCTAGAGCATTGGCGACAATGATCGGATCCGATGGATCTCCTCGCTCGTGGCAGTTGCATGCAAGAAAGATGACTGTATTAGGTCAACGATGGTGACAAGCTCCATATCCCGCTGTTGGAGGTGAGGGATCCGATGGTTGCACCTCCACCACACGGCTTAGATCCGGTCAGTCGTTAAGGAGGAGGAAAATGGTCGCGGAGGGGTTGGGGATAGGCGAATCTGGTGACAACGATGACAGAGATGCTGGTGTAGAGGAAGACTACTACCGCTAGGAGGGAGGCGGTGGCGGAGGGGTTGGGGACAGCCAGATCGTAGCGCTACCATTCACTGTGTACCTTCGTGCTACAACAACTGTCGATTTATTAAGGGAAGACCTTGCATGATTTGGATTGAGACAGGTTGTCAAGGGGGCAATGATACGTGGTGACACCTCTTTTCTTCTGGAGGGAAGTTCTATAGCAAGGCTTTCAACGGCCGCTTCAAGTGACTTTGATTTTTGACTTCTAACATTTAAAATGTGTCAATTTTTTATTTTAACTTTTTTCTTTCTTTTTCCTTTCTTTTTATTGTCTATAAAGATATAATAATATTTTTCCTCATTTTATTTTATTTTTTAATTCAATAATTCTTTACTATTATAAAATGGTGAGTTGGTGGTTGGTCCATTCTCCCTTCTCATTTCTCAGCCATCCGTTTGATCTGGACCATTCGTTCTCTCTTCCTCTCTCTCTCTCAGGATACAACCGCCCACCCTTTCCACTTTTCTCATCTCCTCGCGCATTCTAGCCACACTTCTCTCTCTGTCACTTGCTCTCCAATGTTTGATGTGTGAAGTTGGTCAGGCAGTAAGTTCCGTCTCATTATTTTTATGACTCCATTGTAACGTATGGATCTCTAACTAGTTAATAAAAAATCAACAGCCACAACTGAAAGCTTAGGCCTGTTGGGGGCAGGACCGAAAGGATGCAGTAACAAATACTTACACGACACATTGTTTCAGTCGTCGATTTGGTGGAGAAAGGTACATCGTTCCCTAGCTTTTATGTTTCTTTCTAGGCACACACATGGCTTCATCCGAGCCTTCCAACAGAACGAGTGGCCCAGATCTACCACACTCCACGGGCGGGGGCTAGTTGCACGAACGGGAGAAGAAAACACCATGGGGTGGTGTTCTTTGGAAGAATTGATGATTTGCCTTATCTGTCATGGAAATGGTAAGTGATGTCTCACTGACATGTGGGTCTTGGCCCCGCATGTCAGTGAGATATTACAGAATATTTTATCAAGTGGTAAAGAAAGGTGAGGGCAAATCATCAAATCTCCGGTGTTCTTCTCCACCTTCCACCCATCGAGTCGCGCAGTCCCTTCCTTGCTCCTTTCCTCCCAATCGTTCGACCCGACCACCGCCGGAAACCGGACGAGATCTCCCGTGCCCCCCCCCCCCCCCCCCCCCCCCGGCGCCCGCCCTGCTAGAGATCCGGGTTGCTGTTGGTAAGCCGCTGCCTTCCTCCACCTTCACCCTAATCTTCGAGTAATCTGCCTGATTCGCCTCCAATTCCTGCCTGCGCGTTGACACTAGTTGGGAATTTCTCGTTGCTAGGCCGCGTTCGCGCGTGGTCGAATCGCTCTGGTTGAATTGTGGCCTTCGATCCTTTCTTCCCCGGCGGGTAGGAGGAAACTAGGAACGGAAACCTCCCCGATTTGAAAATTTCCATGGGTATGTGGATACGAAATGTGTGGGCTTTGTATTGGTTTCCCAGATACAGGTTAAACTTATGAGTAGCCATGCCCCCCTGCCCTCGACTGTCGCGGCATTACACCATGAGACATACGAGATGATTTCATACTGGACGGTGCGGTGATCTAGCTGTCATTGGGGGCGGCTCAAGGGAGCGGGCGCCTTGTTGCGCACAGGCAAGGGAGCGACATGAGACTGATGAGAGGGCATTGGTTGGACTAGGGTAGGTTAAGGTTTCAGACTTTCGGTTGTGGCTGCAACAATGGGGCTGGTGTTCATCGGTGTAGCAGTGAGGTTGCGGCGGCAAATATTGACCGATGCTGGTGATGTAAGCTGAGGAGCAACTAGCCAACCACTAGACCGGATAATGTCATGAAGTATGTGTTGTAATCCCATAGGAATTGCGTGGTCGAACAGGTTATGGATCCTGATCTGGGCCCTTTCCAAATGCACCTGGAAGACTGTTTAGATTTTTAATCATGCCCGTTGAAATTTTCAAGAGGGTAGGGCATAGCATAATCTCACTTCTCTAAACAGGGCTGAGGCTGAGTTTTTAGCTGGGGGAATTGGCTTAGGCTCATTGACCATCAGTGCAGTTCGTTTCGTGATAGCATGCTTGTAGTTTGTCTTAAAAATTCGTATGTAGAACTAGAGCACGATTCCTACATGGTAACTGTCCCTCTAAAAGAGTAACAGGAACCAGCAATAAGAACATTGTTTATCATATCCTTGGAGCATGGATTGTTGCTTTCAGGGTTCCTCACCTTCTTTCGAGAAAAAGAAAGCCCACAGCTGTTGCTAATTTGTTTTTCAATTAATTTAGCATTTTGCATTTGTGCAATCGCTAATGCACTGTGAAACTGTATTACTGTTTTAAAAATCAGACAACATGATTGCCTAGTTAATTATGATTCATTGCCTGGTCAATTGGACATCTACTTGATATGTTTAGATTTCTTTTGTATCTGTTAAAACTTAAAAGTGTAGGATATTATGCAACTTGCATATATTGCTATTTCTTTAGTATTTGTGAGTGTGTTATGTGCTTGAAAATTTTCTTATTCAACGTAAATAATAGTGGTCAGTATTACTGATGCAAGTTATATGTCTTATGGGTTGGCCTCTTAACAGGTTGTCCTCATGTTTGCTTTGAGACATTCTGATTTCTCTGCTATACAGATTTAGTGTACCAGTTCTTCCTCCTTCAACATGTGGAGTTTTGCATCAAATGCCATAGCTGGAAGCTTAAGGAAAAAGGCACAGCCCTCAAAACGCAGCCTATCCAATCCTGATTGCTCTGATGACGATGTTTCTTCGTGTGCAAGCAGAGGGGAAGGCCTTGAATGTCCAATATGCTGGGAATCCTTCAACCTTGTTGAGAATGTTCCTTATGTCTTGTGGTGTGGTCACACAATGTGCAAGAACTGTATCTTGGGTCTTCAATGGGCTGTTGTCAAGTTCCCGACCCTTCCTATTCAGCTGCCTCTCTTCATCTCGTGTCCTTGGTGCAACGTGTTGTCTTTCCGGCTAGTATACAAGGGCAACCTCAAGTTCCCGCGCAAGAACTACTTTCTGCTCTGGATGGTTGAGAGCATGAATGGCGAGAGAGCAAAGTTCCATTCCCCTAGTCACAAAGAGCATCATTCCTTGTGTCCTTCCAGTGGTGGCTCAAGTTCCAGTCAACACCACCGAAGAACCCCTGCTGTACGAGCAGAGGGCTCTTCTGCCAGAGATACAAATGTTGTCGGCAATACTTTCAATACTGACAACATCAGTGCGTCTCTCCAAAAGCTTATGGTGTGCTTCATTCAATTGACAGCCAAGTTTCCACTTGTGATAATCTTCCTTCTCATAGTTGGGTATGCTGTCCCTGCAAGTGCTGCAGTTCTGGTCCTGTATGTCCTTGTCACTTTTTTGTTTGCACTGCCATCGTTTTTTATCCTCTACTTTGCTTATCCCAGTTTGGATTGGCTTGTCGGAGAGATCTTTTCTTAAATTGTGCTGTCTGAAATGTCAGTACGGTTTATAGCTCCCCGAAACAAAGCTCACATATGCATATCATGGCACCACTTGCCCTCATGTGCTCTGTATAGTTTGCCCTGTTTGATCTCCTGCTCTGGTCTTCAGGGACAGTAATTCTGTTGAAACTATCTAGTCATTAAAATGTTGTTCTTGTTCACGAGTGACTCAGCGTTCTATTTTCGTTTTGTTCTCGTTCTAGTGTTCTACATTTGTATGGTTCCATGTTTTGCTACTTGTTCAAAATACCTGCGTTATGGAGTACTCCTTTCCTTTCTACTTATTTCCTAGAATCCGTGTCGCTAAATTTTTTAAAGTTTAACTATCAATAGATTTAGAATTATCTAGGTTGTCTAAACAAAAATTGTATTATTAGATTTATAATTAAAAATATTTTTATAATATTATAATTTTATTAGTATATTTTAGTCAAAGTTGTAAAAAGTAACGGTTAAAGTCGCATATTGAAGATTGTAAAAAGTCAAAAATGTTAAGTAAGAAAGAACGGATGGAGTAATTTGTATGTCTTATGGTGCTTTTTTATCTGCCTTTTAAACTGTGGCTCTCCTAGTTCTATGTCAAAATATACCTCGTTCAAAATTTTGTGATCTAAGTAGCTATTTTGTGTATCAATATTCAATGGTTGGGGGCATACTCACCCAAGGCCACGGTACTTTCCACCCTCAGATCTAGATCCTGTGGCTCTCATTCCTCCCCCTCTCGCTATATCTTCCGCAATTCCTTTCCCCGTGCAACGCGTGTCTTGCCTGATGCGAACCGAGGCCGCTTCTCCCTCGTTTCAAACGCCCTGCCTCGACTTCCCTTCGCCGTCAAGAACGTGCGATGGTAATGGCGAAAGGAGGAGGTGGAGCTGACGGCGGCAGCAGAGATGGGCAGGCGCTCCACACGATGGCGACACCACCTCCCGCGAAGAAAACTTCAAACCGCATGGGCGTGCGAAGCACGGGGGAGAGGGGAAGGGGAGCCTCCTCGAGTAGGAAAAGTGCAACAATCGCGGGTCTGCATCGTCCAACCGCATTAAGATCAATTCTTTTTCTTGATTTTGATCGAGATTGGTTTCTTTTTTGTTGAATTGTTCCTCATTTCTTGATCTTGTTGAACTGTTCCCCATTTCTTGTTGTTTCATCTACTTGGAGTTCCTAATCTGTTTGTTCCCCGTTTGTTTTAGGAAGCTTTCTTTGGATTTGGCTTCGGTTTCCCTCCTTTTGACCAGTACAGAAGAATCAATTCGGGCAACTACTCAAGATCAAACACAACCTAAGAAAGCCCATGCCAGCAAAAGGTATTCTGGACTAAATTCGGTGGCTTTTACTTTCAAGAGATTACAGTTAAACCTAGGTATATCAGATTCTGCTATCTCGGTTTGGGTTGGATTTGTGTATGTTACACAGTAGTTTTTTGGCGCTAGCAATTTGTAGTGGAAAAGTGGAATTGGGTCGCATTTGGGTAGTGATTGGATATTGATTTGGGCACTAGGGTTGGAAATCAATTTTTGTCGGCAATGTGATGTAGATATCGGATTCTGCTAACTCGGTTTGGGTTGGATTTGCGTATGTTACACAGTAGATTTTTTTTGGCACAAGCAATTTGTAGTGGAAACCTGGAATTGGGTCACATTTGGGGAAAAAATTGGGTGGAGCATGGCTCCAGACCTGCTTCCGTGAGTAACCCACCTAATCTCGTGACGCGTGTCCGCTACTCTAATCACACGGATGTACGTTCTTGACTCATCGCCTGCTATTTGCTCCCAGCCGTATCGGCTCCTGCACTCGGCTCCAGCCGCATCTTTACGCGGTTCGCTCGGCTTGTAGGGGTTCACTCCCTGTGGCCCTGTCCGCCTTCGCAGGCACCTCAGTTGCCATCGTCACCGTCGCCTCAGGTCCACCGCCAGACGCCGACTAAGCTCGGCCACTGTGATCCGATGCTCATCACCACACGCGAGATGGAGAAGGCCAGTCAGCTTGCGTAGAGGACGAGAGGACGTTGAGACCTGGTGTTCTTTTCAGGCAGATCGCACCGGTCAAGCGGATCGGAGGACGGGACGTCGCGACGCCATTCACCTTGGGTGGGTCGTCCGTCGGCTGGTGAAGACGTGAGGCGAAGCCCGGCGTGCATGCAAGCTCTCGGTGTGCAGGCATGGATTGGTGCAGGGCTGCAGGCACCGTCCACCACATGCTCGATGGAATGCCTGTCCCAGCACTGCATGTAAGTTTTTCATTAAACCATTCATTCAATTACTCATGAATTATCGAACGTCATTGGTGATTATCAGAGCACAATTTGATGGGGTTGTTGCCAATTTTGGCAGCACGCTCACAGTATATTCAACGAGGCACCATCAGAACTCTCATCTTATTGCATTTTGTCAAGGTAGACAGCCACACTTATGTTTCTCTGGCTTTTGTCCCAAAAAAATTACTGACCCATGATAATCCAGCCAAGAAAAAGAAACTTTATAATGTGAATCGTTTGTTTTTGCACTGAACCTGAAAACATCGTTAATCTGTTCTTTGATTGTGATATTGCTCATGTCAATTGCCCAGCACACGCTCATGTCAAGGCTAATACTGGCTAGGTTTTCTCATAGTTAAAATCTGGCATCTAGATATATTGTAGTATTTAATTTAATTGTCCCGCATGCATTGTCTCTTTGTATATGCAAGAACAGGTAGCCGTTAGACCATGTTGTCCACCATTAGTTCATCACTGTTTTCTTGACTCCAATGCTTAATGACATGTCCTCTGTTTTAGAGTGATCATGGTTACTGAATCACGGTCAACAATGCGCAGGTGAATGTGCTTTAGGAGCCACAGCAATGTCGTCGCTGGTACTGGGGTCCTTCTCAAGCTCCTCCAGTACATGAACAGTTATGTCATCATATTGAGCGACACAATTCAGATGAGCAGCATGCCATCATATTGAGCGACACAATTCAGCTGGAGTCAAGCCAATTCCTGGCCGGCATGTTGTGTTGGCAATCCGAAGGATCTTGTGCTGACTAGAGAAATTGTTATTCTATTCAGATGTATAGTGTAGTGATCAAATTGTAGATGAGTTGGAAAACTGTATGGATATGTTATACGAGATGTAGTAAAAAAGGCATTCAACCAGTAAGTCATTTGGATATGCAAGCTTCAAAAGTAATGCATCCAGGTTATAGAAGTGGCAAGTACAGTGCTATTAAATTACATATTTTCAGGATTCTGCGCTCCATCAAAATGTAATTTCCTAACAGCCGACTGCAATGTGGCATCTTGATGAACTAAGAGATTTGTATATCCTCCTTGTATATATGGTGCAGCCATCAAAGAATTTGGGATGAAACTGAAGTGTGGCATTGTAGCATTATCATATCCGCCTTGCATGAACTGAGCAGCCATGGTTGAAGATTGCCCAACATTAGGATCCTGTTTTACAACCAATTTCTTAGAATCAACATGTAATTAAAGTGTTCATAAAACATGCATGTAAGTAAACAAAATATGAAAATGGCATAGAGAGTCAGCATCATGTCTTACAGTCAACTGCTTAGGATCAACACCTTCATCTATAGTTTGTACAAAACTATTTGGATCGTCACCTACAATTGAATTTATATAAGATAAAAGAAGGTAAAAAAATATTGTGCAAGCAGCTACAATGGGTAGGATCACTACCTTTCTTTTGAGCACTTATCTTCTTCTTCCCTGACTTCTTTTCAACCACATTTTTGAAGCGTGAAGTTTTTGGGCCTTTTACCACCCGAGGAACTCTAAAAGATATTGTACCATTTAGTGTGTCATTGTCAGATTCATTTGGAATTAGCGAAGCCTCATTGGATTCTTCTTGCGTCTTCCTTAGATAAGTATCTGCTTCCAAGTCCAACTTTTCTATGGCTTTCTGCAAACCGTCAAGAAGTTCTTTTGACACTGAACACTTCAATGCAACAGTTGTTGCATTTCGAGAGATGAGCGCAGCACGTGTTTTCAAATCCTCGTTCTCACTTTCTTGTTTCTCAATATAAAATCCTCTTTTCGCATATTTTGTCCACCTGTTCAATATATATTGCGATGGCAATATATAAACTCCATTCATATTGAAGACTCTGAGTGCATGCTTGCATAATAGACCTATAAGATATGGACGCCATTTTTAGCAAATTGTAGTAGAAACTATATTGCAAATTTGAATTTATATACATACCTATGCATTCGAACTTACTGCAAGAACATGCAATGGTAGAATCTGCAGTGTTGAATTCTACTATTGCGCCATGTTCAGATTGCATATGTGTAACCATGAATGTTAAGTTTGTCCCTTCGGTGTGCAATAAATTACAAGACAATGTAAATTGTCTTTTAAATTCTTCCTCAAACTCTGAATACATTCTTCTTGTATATGATTCAGCTGCAGTCCTCAACATAGGTAAATTTGGGATATAAGTAACTGGGATCTTTCCACGTGACTTAAAATCATCATCTAGCTCATTTTCGCGGAGACTAGCGGAAACCTTCTCACATTCTACAAGGAGTTCCGAAAGACCGAGTTTCCGACGAAACCTTTTTTTGAAGACATTATTCATACCTTCACTCCTTTGCCCTAATATTGTACAGGTTTTTCATCCATGTGTTATCCTCAAGGTTGTATTCTCTCAACAATTCATGCCACTTTTCAATGAAGTAAGCCTCTGATCTATCCTCGTACACACATCTCTTAAAATCAGGAAGAAACTTATTATTTGAGTCACGAATTACATGCCCGAGATGTTTAGCAGCATTTAGATAAATGTGCCACAAACAAAGGCGATGACTTGTATTTGGAAATACATATGCAATTGCTCCTGCCATGGCTGCATCTTGATCAGTGAAAATTGTGCTTGGATGCTTGCCTGACATTGCTGTTAGGAAGGTTTCGAAGAGCCAAACAAATGATTCAATAGTTTCATTATATAATAGTGCAGCCCCAAAAATTATTGTCTGCTTGTGATGGTTGGTTCCAAGGATAGGAGCAAAAGGCTTCTCAAACTTATTAGTCTGAAAAGTAGTGTCAAATGACACAGCATCACCAAAGCACTTGTAATCCATGATAGATTGACCATCTGCCCAAAAAAATTGCTATCCGACCATCTTCCTTATCTATTTGAACTGCATAAAAAAATGCAGGATCCTCTAACTGCTTATTCCTCAAGTATTCCAATAGTGTTTCTGCGTCATTGGATTCTAAGTACTTCCTGCGCTCACGACCGATCTCATTATTGCAATCCATCTCAGAGAATGGCACTTTATCTGCTCCTCCATAAAATTCCTTCATGAACTCATACACTTGGGTTGGCTTCATCCCGGCTTCCCGTATCTGGCCAATTAGCTTTCTGTCTGCTTCTACAACACGTCGCTGGGACCTTAGCTTGTGTGACTTATTTGGACTAGCAAGATAATGATTGTGATCAAGTACAACCTTCTGTACTCTCCAAATCCCCTCTCTACTGATACTAAATTGAACACGAGCATCACAACCTGTCCTTGTAGTGTCCCTCTGTGATGACTCATTTTCTCCATGTCCTTGGCTACTGCAAACTATATATTTCTGGCATATAGTTTTATCTGCTCTGCGCTTTGTTTGGCTCTTTCTAATGCTGAACCCAACCTTACCAGCATAGGTGTTGTACATCGCATACGCTTTGTCCTCTGATTCAAAAGTCATCCCAACTTCTGGAATGATTAAAGTTTTCCCAACTTTATCAACCACCTGTTGTAGGATAAATTGACAATTAAGTTATATTTCTATTATATAAAAATAATATCATGTTCTCCCTTGTTTTCAAAGTGTAGTATGTGTTGCTCATGATTCATCACCTCAACTGGTGCTTCGTCCAAATCTTCCATGGTGATCGACTCGGTCGGTACAATCTAGCATATAGTCACAGATCAGCACTACTACTAAGTAGAGGGTATGTACATGATTGTCAAAGGAAATGGGAAAATAACCATACCAGTGTTGTCTGTTCCCCATCATCTCCACGACTATTGGTGATTTTGCAATCCTCGTCGTTACCAGATGGCAATACCTGTGTCCTTGTCGCAGTATCATCATCGTCCATGCATTCAAGGAGTCGTGGCACCATGATGGTCGACGAGGTGCCACGACCGACAGCGATGGGCGACGGTGTGCTAGTGCTGGAGGTGTGGTTCGTCATTCCGCAGGTGCTATTGCGCGCACGGACGAAGTTCTCGAGCGTGCCGACGGAGGCTCTGACTTTCCTTCGGGTGGACGCTGGACTTGTCGCTCGCCCATAGCCCACTGTGTCGCAGACGGCAGACGTGATCTACGCAGGTGGCAGCCACGCGCGGCGAACGACTGGAAGATCGAGCGGCGTGTCACGCGTGCGGCAGACGAGGCGAAGGCGAACCGTTCGCATCACGCGTGCGGCAGGCGAGCGAGGCAACAAAATCTATTCGGAGCACATAGCTTGGCGTACAGATGCGGCTGGAGCCAAGTGCAGGAGCCGATACGGCTGGGAGCAAATAGCAGGCGATGAGTCAAGAACGTACATCCGTGTGATTAGAGTAGCGGACATGCGTCACGAGATTAGGTGGGTTACTCACGGAAGCAGGTCTGGAGCCATGCTCCACCCAATTTTCTTCCCACATTTGAGTAGTGATTGGACGCGGATCTGTGTATCATGTTCACCTTCTGTAGGCTTTTTCATGCTTTCACCTCTCTTGATTGGTAACTGTACAGGAGGCACAGTAGTTGGCTACTCAATGGGGATAGGCATATTCTGAGCTGCTAGCTTCTCTTCTCGCGCTGCAATTGCATATGCTGCTACAACAATTGTGGCTGCGAATGCTGTATTGTATTCCTCACTGCTATTCATTTGCGCTAGCAAGTTGCCATGCCAGTCAGTTTTATTCCCCTATTTTGTTTGGTTGGTGCTATGGCTACTGGTCAAACAGCATATGAGGGAACTTTTGGTTGTGTTGTCGGTAGCTTGCCCTTCACATACTTAGGCCCTGCCTCATGGTAACACTAGGCCAACAGCACAGGGCGTCTCTCCTTTGGTGGATAGAGTTGAGAGAAGGCTTTCAAGTAATGCAACTTTAATTTTATCTTATGGAGGCAGGTCGACAATGGTCAATTCGGTAATGTCTTTGCTACCAACTTATTTCATATGAACAGAGTCTGCAAACCAAAGGACAGAGGGGATTTGGGTGTGCTCAATCTACACACTCAGAATCGAGAAAATTGGATATTTGCCACTGCTAACAGTGGGCTTCGCAAAATTGCCATCGCTATCGTCGACTTCGCAAAATAGCCACTCAGTACGTGTGTCTCTCGTATTCCCTGCCATTGCACCCCTTTTCCTTATTTTCTTTTCTATTTGCCTTATTTTTCTCTCTCCTAAAAACTAGCACCTCGAGGGACCAAAATGCCCCTGGGGCATTTTACGTACGTGACTGGAGCCGCGACTCGAAAGGTCGCGTCTCTTCCTCTCCGCGGGACGCTTCCTCTTCGCTGCGGCCTGCGCGAGACGCGCCGCCACCACCGGTTCCGTACGCGACGATGGCGCCAGACGTACTGCCGTGGCCGGACGCGGCGCCACCGCCCGAAGCGCCGCCGCCGTCGCCCGACACGATCGCCCTCGTGAGAACCATGCTGCCCCACACGACCCCAACGGCGCTGCTGCACGATGCGACGGGGATTCTGCATGATGCGCTAGGTCCTGCTCCGGCCATGCTGCATGACTTGAACAGGTAGCTTGCTGTTCCTCCGTCCTTATTGTATCTGCTAGTCTATCGTTAGTGATTACTATGTATTGGTTGTACTTGCTTTAGGTTTGATTTGGAGCTTGCAGAACATATCCCACGAGTTGATTGGGATAGCCTACAGATAGTAGAGTCACATGATGAGGAAGGAAGAATTGAGCTTTTAAGTGAGGATCAGATATACGTGCTGTTAGGCTTGAGAGATGAGGAGACAGGAAAGGTGCCTGCATCAAATGATCCTGGAACGGTTGAGGAGAATGTTGATAACGATGGTGCTGCCGTTCCTGTTAGCGATGCCATACCAAGTGAATTTGTGATTTCATATGATAAGAACCATCCAAAAATGGATCTTGGCACTATGTACCCATCAATGAAAGAATTTAAGATAGCAGTGCGGCAATTTGCCATCAATGAGGAGTTTGCTCTAGGGATAGAGACGTCAGATAAGAAGAGATATAGAGTCTTCTGCAAGTCCAGTGATGATTGTCCTTGGAAATTACATGGTAGCGCACATAAAGGTCAAAGCGCCGTGGAGGTGAATATAGCTAACTATCTAATTTTCTACCTTTTTCATTTTCATAATTTTATCTAATTCCCATTACTTGTGTTTTTTTTCCAGATTACAGCTTTAACTGACCACCATACCTGTGTTTCTACCATGAGGGTGAAAACTACAACACCATCTAATAATTGGGTAGCAAGCAAGGCTGTGAGTATCCTCAGGGATTCGCCCAACATGGGGGCTAAAAAATTGCATGAAAAATTGCAAAAAGAACATTCTGTCACAATTGCATATGATACAGTTTGGAGGGGTAGAGAAAAAGCTCTCGTAGAGGTTTATGGTAAATGGGAAGAGAGTTTCGAGCTACTGTTTAGATGGAAGGCTGAAGTAATGAAGAGGTCACCTGGAAGTATTGTCGAGTTTGACGTACTTGAATTGGATGGTAACATATATTTCCATCGTTTTTTTTGTGCTCTAAAACCATGCATTGATGATTTTTTGGAAGGATGTAGGCCTTATTTGAGCATCGATTCTACAGCACTTAACGGAAGGTGGAATGGCCATTTAGTAGCAGCTGTAGTAGTTGATGGTCACAATTGGATGTACCCTCTTGCTTATGGGTTCATAGCTTCTGAAACTGAAGACAACTGGACTTGGTTTATGAGTCAACTCAAGAAGGCGATAGGTGATCCTCCACTCCTTGCTGTGTGCACAGATGCATGCAAGGGCTTAGAGAATGCGGTGAAGAATGTGTTTCCAAATGCAGAGCAAAGAGAATGCTTTCTTCATCTTATGAAGAATTTTCAGAAAAAATTTAGAGGGTTTGGCAAGATGTATCCTGCAGCAAGGGCTTACAAGGAAGAAATATTCTATGAGCATATGGCATCAATTCTTATTGAATCAGATGAACCGCTCAAATGGTTACATGCCCATCATAAGCTCAAGTGGTATAGGTGTGCCTTTAATCCAGAAATCAAGTGTGACTACATCACTAATAATATAACAGAGGTTTTCAATAACTGGATACGGGACATTAAGGACTTACCTGTTGCTGAACTTGCTGATAAGGTTAGAGAGATGATCATGAAATTGTGGAACAAGAGAAGAAGTATTGGAGATAGACTACCGGTTGGAAGGATACTTCCAAGTATTATGGTACAGTTAAAGGCAAATACTAGAGGATTGGGACACTTGAGAGTTGTGGCATCTGCAAATTGGAGTGCAGAAATTTGGGACATGAGCAAGAAAAGTGAAAGGCATATTGTGAAGTTAAATAAAAAGACTTGTGCTTGTCTTGAATGGCAGCACACTGGTAAGCCATGTCAACATGTATTGGCCTTTGTAACCACACAGCGGGGAGTTGACCTTGAACAATTTGTGCATGATTACTACTCGGTGGATAGATTCAAGGCTGCTTATGGTAGGGAGATTGAACCAATGACAGACAAAACACAATGGCCAAAAGTAGAGCTACCATTTGTTGTTGGTGCACCTCTTGCTAAAGGTACTGCTGGAAGACGGAGGAAACTTAGGATCAAAGGATGTATGGAAGGTGGCCACAAGAAGAAAGGTGGCAATGATGGTGCCAATGAAGGTGCAAATAATAGTGCCCACTTAATGGGACCGCTAAAAAAAGGCAAGTATTGTTGTCATTCTAATATTGAATTACCATGTCATGCCAAATTTTAATTTTTTTTTTGTACTTGTAGAAAGAGGCAACCTAGAAAGAACAAAACAAAAGCTGAGCCAGGTGAACTTAGCACTCCACAAAGGCCAACTAGAGAACAAATATTGCAGGATAGTCCAGGCAGGGTGACTAGAAGGTAAAAATCTGAAATTTGATGTACAAATTTGAAACTAAAAGATTTATCTAATTCTCATAACTAATATGTGTGCAGCCGTCTTGCTTTCTTGCTGATGGGAGAGGGCAGTTCTTCACAAACCTCCACCGCTACTCCTGAGAGGATGCCTACAGCACCTGCAGCAAAGAAGATGACTCCAAAGAGAAAGCTACATGTTGAATGAATGATATTTTGTGGCTTGTGGAGATTTTATTTTGTGAGATGAACTTGTTTTGTTTTTTCTAAGATGTTTCCTATTTGTGAGATGAACTTGTTTTGTTCTCAAACTATGGATGTGTGAGATGAACCCCTTTAGTATCAATTTATAAGATGACATGTTTTGTTATCATTGTTTTTGATTCAAAATATTATATTACGTGCATATATTTTTTTTCTGGCCAAAATGTGGCAAACATGCAACCAGGCTGCCATGCGCCAAGGGCCAGCCAAGGCAGCAGGCGCCCAGGCCATGCGCCCAGAATGCCATGCGCCCAGCAAAATAGCTCAAGGGCAGTTTAGTCATCTTAGGTGGCTGATTTGGAGAGAGAGAAAAGAAAATGAGGAAAATGGGTGCAATGGCAAGGAATACGAGAGACACACGTACTGAGTGGCTATTTTGCGAAGTCGACGATAGCGATGGCAGTTTTGCGAAGCCCACTGTTAGCGGTGGCAAATATCCAATTTTCTCACTCAGAATCAGACTTTACTGTTAAAGCATTTGCGTAAGTTTTATATCAAGCTTGAATTGCCCTGGGTGAAACTAATATGGAGTAAGCACTATGCTAATCAAGTGCCACACATGCCAAAGGTTGTGGACCTAGGCCGCGGAGGACCTCAATTTGGCGCCTTGGCGGTACAGGCTGTACGCGATGGACTGCACCGGTGCACCTCACAACCGACGGCGAGGGGGGCTGGGCCTGGAGGCTGGAGCGGCATCCGCGTGACGCCGTTCGACATCTGGCTGACCGCCTGCCACGCCGCGCACCCGGACAGCCGCACCATCTTCTTCTCCGTGCACGGCAAGGGCACCTACTCGTTCGACACCGAAACCCACGAGTGGACGCGCCACGGCGAGTGGATGCTGCCTTTCAAAGGCCAGGCCTACTACGACGGCGAGGTGGACGCGTGGGTGGGGCTCTATATAGTGGGCAGCGAGCCTGGGGCCCTGGGCACGTATGCTCTTGCGACGTCGTCGTCCCCGCTGTCGACGGTGGGGGACGGCCGCTGGCGTGGAAGCTCTCCACGGGGAAGATGGTCTGCGAGGCACAGGGCCGCCGCGCTCGCGCACATGGGCGGCAGCAAGTTCTGCCTCGTCGAGTGGCGGTCGCGGAAAGGCGTGCCCGACGACGTGCTCGGCGAGCGCTGCCTGCTTTACGCGACGACGTTTGGTCTTCGGTACGACATGGACGGAGGACTGCGAGGCACGGCGCGCCGTACTCGCTCATACGCGGTGCTGAAGAAATCGAATGCCTTCAGTTGCCGCCTTGCCGGGCGTTTGGGATCTAACATAGAATTGTAGATAATCGCCCTGAAAGTTCTTTCCGTATGGAACTGTTAGAGCAATTCCAGCAGTAATCCTCAAAACAGGGCCTTTACTTTTTATTGGAGGGCTCCCTCTACTTTTGAGGGCTCTGTTTTTTGGGCTGCACTCTAGCAGGAGCCCTCAAAACATGACCCTCAAATTCATTCTTAGAGGGGATGACACATAGGACCCACTACTTTTGAGGGCCGAGGGGCAAAAAACTCACTCCAGCAGGACCCCTACTTGAGCCCTCAAAAGTAGGGACTCCCTCCAGATCCCCCAGGAATGAGGGCTCGAGGGGGAGATTTGAGGGCCCCCTACTTTTGAGGGCTTAAGTAGGGGCCCTGCTGGAGTGAGTTTTTTGCCCCTCGGCCCTCAAAAGTAGGATGAGGGCTCAAGTAGGGGCCCTGCTGGAGTTGCTCTTAGAGCAACTACAGCAAGCAACTCCAGCAGTAGCCCTCAAAACAGAGCCCCTACTTTTTATTTGATGGCTCTGTTTTTTGGGCTACACTCCAGCAGAAGCACTCAAAACAGGACCCTCAAATTCATTCTTAGAGGGGATGACACATAGGACCCCACCCTCATCCTCATCCTACTTTTGAGGGCCGAGGGGCAAAAAACTCAATCCAGCAGGGCCCCTACTTGAGCCCTCAAAAGTAGGGGCTCCCTCCAGACCCCCCCAGGAATGAGGGCTCGAGGGGGAGATTTGAGGGCCCCTACTTTTGAGGGCTCAAGTAGGGGCCCTGCTGGATTGAGTTTTTTGCCCCTCGGCTCTCAGAAGTAGGATGATGGTTCAAGTAGGGGCCCTGCTAGAGTAGCTCTTAGAGCAACTCCAACAGGGCCCCTACTTGGCCTCTCAAACTCAAATTTGAGAGCTAGAGCAAAAAACTCAGCTCCAACAGGACCCCTACTTGGCTCTCAAAAATAGGAGGCCTCTCAAATGAGGTCTCCAAGCCCTCATTCCTAGGGGTCCTCTCCTGGCTCTCATCCTTCGATTTTTTCCCGCTCAGTGAAGCTTCCCCCGCGCCCCCAAAATCCCCCGCACCCCCCAAAATCCGCCGCTTCTGCTCACCCCCCGTCTAGCCCGACTCCTCCGCTTCCGCTCGCCCGACTCCTCCGCCGCCGCCAAAATCCCCCGCCTCTGCCGCTTCCGCTCGCCCCCGCCTCGCCCGACTCCTCCGTTCGCCCGCCGCCTCGCCCGGCTCCTCGGCTCGCCCGCCGCCTCCGCTCGCCCGTCGCCGTCGCCGCCAAAATCCCCCGCTCGCCGGGAGCCTCCGCTCGCCTCCGACCGGATTTAAGGAGTGGGTCCCATGTGTCAGTGTGTAGTGGAATGGATTTGAGGGGTGCTGTTGGAGTGTATGCAAAAAAACTGGGCCCTCAAAAATAGGAGTAGCCCTCAAATCAAAAGTAGTGGCCCTGATTTGAGGGCTACTGCTGGAGTTGCTCGTTGGTGTCAACTGGCAACCATTCAAAGCCTTTTACTACACATCTCTTCTCTAAATTCTGTGTCAAAAAGACATCAAGTCTAGATGTTTCTCGCTTTGCCATGAGTGGTTTAGTCTAGGAACCTCCATGACGTAATGGTTGAAGTGGCAAACCAGCCCAAATCAAGCTGTTAGTGTTGGTACACAGTGCACTATTGCCATTATGAATGGGCCCGGCCTTGGTGTTGCATGATTGCCACTACATATTCTTTTTTTTGTGTGTTTGATTTCTACACATTCAATGATCACTTCCATCGCAAATCTGGAAGCAAATCCTCTGCAGTAACTGCAGAGGAGAACTATTTGTACAGCGATCTGAGCCTGCTACTGCGAAAAATTCTATCCTGTACCGGTCAAACAATAAAGTTTGTGTAACGAGCAAATGAGGCATGGCATAAAGTACTGTAGCATAATGTAGTCAGTACGGAATAATATTTTGGATTGATGGTGCAGTGCCGGGTTGTACGGAAATATATTTTAAAATAGCTGCTATAGTAATTTTTGACATGTGTCATCGTCTTATTCGTTAGTTACAGGAACTCTATTGTGCAACCAGTACACGATAGAATTTTTCTGCTACTGCAGCTGTACCATTTCACTGTGGGTGTGGTCTGCAGCGCTTGATCTGAGCTCTTGCTTTTCGGTCGGAATGTGGGGAAATGATCCTAATGGAAATCACTGTAGATTTAGAGCTTCGATGCAGATGATCCGTTTCCCACAAATCTAACATTCGCCCCGTTCTTTTCATTTTAGGCACTGATCAATATGGCTTCAGCTTCTTTTTGCACTATTCATAAATTTCGTCTTTTTCTGAACTTTTGGCTTTTTTTTAGTTTTTTTACCGGTTCTTTTTTTCCCTCGTATTTGTTTACATTATACGTGATGGGCTAATATGTTTTTTCTATTTTTAAATTTTTTTAAATTTAATTATGGTAAATAAGTCTCTGTCAGGTACAGTGCTTTTTTCAGCCAGCTACAGTGTTTTCAGCCATAAGCCATGAGGCTTTCAGCCGAACCGATCACCACCTTAACTTTATAGTTTTTCTTAAATAAATAAATTAGACGATTTTTTATCCCTATTTCAAAGTAGCCTATCAAAACATTTTTTTAATTTATCAGTATTCTCATTCACCCAATACTCAGTTGCAAAATAATAAAATAAATAAAACCTAGCCATCTGCCCATGTAGGCTATCAAGGCCACAAACTTTTGTTCCATCAACGGATTATATTGTTTGCGTTGGGCTGACTGCCACAAATCATGCATCAACGGGCCATCTTCCAACAACCATGTGCGGGAAGTCCTTGTGACGTCCTCGTCCCCGTCCTACGCACGCAGCCACTTGCATGCCTTTCAGAAAAGCGTGGCCTGTTCTGTCCCAGAAAAGTAAGAATTCGATGCGCGTTGATGCGTGACCGAGGGAGGACAGGTATACAGGATCGATGGGCTTGCTCGTCGTCTCCCCACGCAAGGCCGTGCGGTGCTTCCTGTCAGAAAGATCGCATCTCCATCGGAAGGGCTGCCATTGCCGATCATTGAATTGCTTAGCTGTTACCTTACTTTCAGAACGGCATGGTCCAATTCGCCAGTTCGTGGGGCCCTGATCAATATAGCTTCAGCTTATTTTTGCACTATTTATAAATTTCAGTTTTTTCTGAACTTTTGACTTTTTTTTTTTGAGTTTTTTACCGGTTCTTTTTTTCCTCGTATTTGTTTACATTATACGTGATGGGCTAATATGTTTTTTTCTATTTTTAAATTTTTTTAAAATTTAATTATGGTAAATAAGCATCTGTCAGCTACAGTGCTTTTTTCAGCCAGCTACAGTGTTTTCAGCCATAAGCTATGAGGCTTTCAGCCGAACCGATCACCACCCGTATGTGCGATCTGTCGGTTTAAACGGACTGTCTGAATTTTCATCATCTACTGCTGCTAATCAATGATATACTCCATCACACTCCATACATGTCGAAGTAATCTATAGTTGGCTTAGTTAGCTACAAGTGGTCAGCTGGAAGTAGGAACTGAACTGAAGGATGCATGCGGGGTTGCTAGTTGACCAGCTAGCTTTCTACTTCATGGATGCGTGGTAGCAGTTGCAATGAAAAGACTGAGGAAAAAGTTTATATAGTATCTTAAATTTTGCTCGAAAGTTTGTCTAGCACTTTGAACTATGAAATCAGATATTTGACATCTCGAACTTTGCAATCCAGTTCAAATAATACCTTGACCAGATTTCGGATAATGGTATTGCCCATGTGACGCAATAAGTAGACGGTTTTACCACGTATGATAACATGCTGGTCAAGTTTAGGCGAATGACAAGTGAGGCCACAAGGCCTTTCTCTCACAAATTGAAATAGAGAGAGGAAACTACAAGGGGCGGTGGCCATGGAAGCACATCTGGGAGCTCAGTGGGGGAGAAGCTCTTGTGGGCCTTACATGTCATTGACTTAATTTGGCCAACGTGTTATCCTACGTGATAAAATCACTCACTCATTGCGCTATGTGGGCAATACCACTATGTGAAACTGGATTAAGGTATTATTTGAACCGAATTACAAAATTAGGGAGGGTCAAATATCCGGTTTCATAGTTCAGGATGTTGAATGGATTTTGAAACAAAGTTTAGAATGTTATATGAACTTATCCCAAGACAAATGATAATCTAACAACATATTTTTTTTCTTGCGCAACAACAAAATTTGCAAATTGTGGCAGGGGGAGAATAAAGTGGGGGCGGGGCATATGTGCGAGGGAAAGATAATTTCCACGGGTAGCCACAAGACCCTTTTACCAAATAGTGGGAAGTAGGGAAACAATTTCGGTGAAAATTATCAAAACCCTCCAAAAAAGATGAAAATCAGAAATTTTGGAATATTTTTAGAAAATTTTGGTCAAAATATTCAAACATACAATTTAAATTTAAGAAATACAAATATATTTGAGATAGAAAGATCGAGAGAGATGGAGATGTTGCGCAGTCGCCACCCCGCCTCCCTTGCCGACGCCGCGCCATTGCCCTCCCATCCCCTAGCAGCGTTGCCTTCCCTCTCTCTTGTCAGCGCCACCTGAGATCGAGAAAGACTGAGAGAGAGGGAGAGATGGATGACAAGACGACGCGAACAAGATTTAGTTGAAGATTGGATGGGCCGGTGGATGGATAGGCCGGAAAATTCAAAGCAGGCTGAAATTTTTGATCAAATTGAATTTTTTTGGGAGTGAACTGAGAAAACCGAATTTTGGCCGAAATTGATTTCCTTGGTGGGAAGAGACTAACAAAAATACTTGCATACACCAAAAACCTTGGGTTTCCGTAGGGTAAATCCATTAAAACGGACAAAATAATCTAACAGGCGTTCCGTGCTTCTTTTGCGCTGTCAGAGCTGCGTATTATGAAGACTTTCTAAACTGCAGACTGCAGAGCAGTGGCATCATCTGATCATCAACCTCTCACTCGATGTAGCAATAAACTACCTAGAATGAGCATAACCACATACGTAAATTAGGACAGATTTGATATATGATACACACGCAATAGATTCTACCCAGTGCAATAATTGTGCAAATGCCATGGCCCCGCTTCAAATAATTTTAGTTTTTAATTTCTAACTTATGATTTATAATTTTTCGTTTTTTCTTTTTTGGCTTCTGGCCTTTTCTTTTTCTCTTATTCCTCTGCACTATCCATATCGATATAACTTTTTTTATTTTTTCATATTTAATTATGTAGAGTAAATCAACAATAGTTACAGTGTAAAATAAATTATAAGATAAAAATACTTAGAGTGGCCCCGTAATCTTTTTGTTGAAAAAATACTAAGGCGTTCCAACCCAACAATGCGAAACAGCAATGACAAATGCCTGATAAAAATGAAGCGGGCGAAGGGAAGAAGGATGGCCATCAGTCTCTAGGACTCCGCCGATGACTGATCTGATCTCACCATCTCGAGATTCCTCAATTCTCCTTTTCTTTTTGTTGCTTGGACTTGAAGTATGCTTTTTATTTGATGCGGCGCGTACTCCTGCTTTACTAGTGGACTAAGCATCTCACGTTCTGATGATTAATTGTGATCAAAGTAATACTCACTAGTTAAGACGATGATAATTAAGTTGTATTAAGGCTCTAATTGATCCGACCTAACTAACCATGGGCACAACTTTGCTTCAATTAATTACATACTACAGGGTTGTTCATTGCTGTTAGGTGCTTTGGGCACATCAACTTTTTTCATTCTCGCCGTACCTTTCTTATTTTCTGCCTTTGTTGTAGCAGTAGATATATAATGTGCGGGGACAGGTAAAAGTAGGTTTTTATCTAATGATGAGAATCTCTTGAAGCAGCGAGAGTTACAGTCCTGCTCGTTTCGATTTCAGTTTCTAGCTTTCTGACTTATTTTTTTATTTTTAAATTTCATCTTTTTCTATCTTTTTAACTTTTTTTTGCCTGTTCTTTTTTACCGTATTTGTTTGCATTGTCTATGATGGATTGACCTGTTTTTTCTATTTTTAAAATTTTGGCTTTTAACTTTTTTTGCTTGTTCTTTTTTATCGTATTTATTTGCATTGTCTAAGATGGGTTAATCTGTTTTTTTCTTTCTATTTTTAAATTTAAATTTAGTTACACCAAATAAACCACCATCAACTGCAATGTAATTTCAATCAATTATAGTGTAATTTTAACTATAAACTAATTTATTTTAGCCCAGCTGAGCACTACCATTGAGCTGCATTTCTATACGATACAGGAAACATCAATTGGCTGATCTCTAATATCTAAACGTCGTGCAATACAAGTCGCACGTACTTACGACTGTGATCTCACACAATTAATCGCGGCGTACGTACGCGCGCTGCGTGGCCGGTACGTGGGGGAGACGCGCGCCTCTGCCTGTCCGTCTGCACGCAGGCGCGGCGCGGCAGCGTCCCCAACGCCGTGAGCTGAGATCTTAACAACCTTTGGTCCCCTTCTTCTCATCAAACAGCCTGTTTTTCTTTTTTAGCTATGAATTATGTCTTTCATCAATAGTTGATAAAATAGTAATAGTTTATAGAGAAGTTGTACGAAGAGATATACTCACATATGATTTTAACCGATATAAATAAAATCACTACAGTATCTACTACAATCGACTAGTAGATCACGCCTTGAAAAATCACTCTATTTGAAAATTATATATTGTAAAATAGTTATTTACTATAGAAAAGACAGAAAGTAAAGCTAAATAGATTTGTCGTAACAGATTTTTTGAAGTAGCTTATCGGTTTACCGAAATTCGATTTATTGACACAAACATTCGTATTAGAGTCAAAAGCCATCAGCCATAATCGAAAAAACCTACCGAAAGCACACGTCTGTCCTCCTCCTCCTCTTTTTTTTTTGGGTTTGAAATCCGGCTGCCTTCTGGTTGGTTCGCTTCTTGTTGCTGTTTGTTTGTTCGTTGGTTGCGGATCTCTCACACTAAAAGCGCCATGGAATTGGATCGGCCTATCTCTGGCATGTTTTGCGTATTGGTACCTGACTTGTTTTACATTTGCTCAATTGTTTTGAGTGTGCTACGTAATCCACTATCAGATGTTCTGGCCAAATCAAACGAAAGACGCTTTTGGTCAGCGATCTGCCTACCTCTCTATGCTGGTTCGGTAAGTTCCATCCGTAAAAGTATACATTGTCACATAATTTTGACTACAAAGTCATCAATATAGTGGAGATTGGTTCAATGGAGATATTTCTACAGAGCAGTTTAACAGGTTATGCCAAACACACGAATGGAATCCAAAAAAATTAACCAGCTTCCATGGATAATTAAACATCACCACATACTAAAGCACACAAATAACCACGCCGAATTGGACCGTCGAAACTGAAGCTATGCATTCATGTCTTAGGCCTTTCTTATAATAAAAAGTAAAAAAAATTGTACAAATGGATCCCAAACAATCGTAGGTTATATTGGAAGGGAAAGAAAAAGGTTGATTTCATCTTAATCTTACCACTTCCTTGAAAATTTAATTAGCAATCAAAGTGTTTTTTTGCACCACATGCATGCTGGTCCTTTCCAAGCAGTCTCAAACGACTTTGTTTGGTTGCCTGAATCTCCTTCGTCCTGGATGGGTGGATCCATATAATCTGAGAAAGAGCCTGTTTGGTTGCCTGTATGAGCGGATACAGTCTGTATGAGCGGATGCAAAAATACGCCCTCATCCTGGATGGGTGGATACGCTCAAAATGAGCTTCACTAGCCATCCTGGATGAGTGGATGCAGTGTATCTTATGCGGTCCCACGTGTCAGCCTCTCAGGTTTGGTAGACTGCATCCGCTCATACAGGCAACCAAACAGCATCTCAGTTTTTTTGTATCCGCTCATACAGCCTCACCAAACATCTTCTTTTTCTGAAATACAATTCCACTCAGCCTGCATCCACTCATCCAGAATATACGATGCAACCTCCATCCACGAACCAAACACACCCTTAAGCAATCAAAGGCTTAGAAATGCCACCGAGGAAAAGTAAAACTGCCAAAGTCTCCGGTAAGGCAGCAACGGAATAACGCCGCGAGGACGCGCAATAGTGAAACAAACGCCCGTCCCGCCGGTTTACGCATTCTTGTAGTTGCGCGCACGACTTCCCTCGAGAAGAACAGGGAGGCTGCCTGCCCAGCCAACTGCGTCGCCGCTGCCACCTCTTCCTCCCTCGTCCTCCTCCTCCTCCTCCGCCGCCGCCGCCGCCGCCGCCGCCGCCTCCGCTTCGGTTGCCTTTGCAGTGGGGGCGGGCGGGAGGCTCCGATCGGGGCCTCTGTCTCTCGAAGGTATGATCTTGGCGCGAGGATTTCTTGTTTTACCTGCTTCGATTGGGTTTTGGTTTACGCGATTTTTCTGATTCGGCTGTTAGGAGTGTTTGTTTGGCACCTGCGATGTGTTTTGGTTCTTGGGGCGGATTAGATCGAGGCAGATGCGTTGTGGGAAAGATGAGATTTTTTTTTTGCGCGAGATGATGAAATTTCGATGCGGAAATATGAAATTTTGACGTGAGATTGTTAAGTTGGGCGGTTTCTTGGCCTTTTTGTTCTCATTTCGGCTTGTTTTCCACACGATTGCAATGGCAACCTGCAAAACTTATGCTTTTTAAAATTAGTTTGTTGTTTCGTTGGTTACCTTTATTCTGCCTGAACAATGAAATTGCTTCGCATCATATGCGTAAATCATGGGTTTTGGGCTTTCCCAAACTTCGCGTGAACAATCAGTAGCTTTGCTCCGAAAATCGGAAGTCAAGAACAGATTGCCATTGAAAAAATGCCACCTTTTAGCTTGATCACGTAGGTTTCTCTTGTTTCCGTGGGGGGTTTTGGTTGGCATCTTGTGCTTTTACTCATTTAGTCCTTGAAGTTCCTAGCTGGAAAAGATAGTGGTGGAATAGTACGATCTAGGACAGCTTGGGCAGGAAAAGTTGCTTCTGTTAATGATCAGTAATTGGGTGTGGAACGTTTGTGGAGAAGTGGGATCTTGGAGGGGATCGCTGCCAATTTTAGGCAGTTTTCCCCCTTATATTCTGTTTAACAAGTAGTTGCATGACCACACCTCTTTGCTGATTTGCTCGGAGAGTTGCCTTCTTGTGTGCTAGGTCTAGACATGGACAGATGAAGTCTTAATTTGTTTCTGTTTTTTTCTCAAAAAAATAGGTGTTCTGTCATGCTCTGGCTGTTCCATTATTTCAATCGTGAAGAGCCTGTCAATATCTTTATGTTCATCCCTTTCCTTCTTTTCTTTTTTCGGGAGAACAGCCAATTTGGTCCCTCCGGACTCGCTTTTGTCTCTCAACTTTAAAAAAGGCCAAGCAGGTTCTCAAACTTTTCTTTTCAAACCAAAAAGGGATCTCGGTACACATGGCATGCCATATGTATAGGCTGAGTGTGATTCTAATGCATGAATGTAAGTGTAAAGACAAAAATACCCTTGACCCATGAAGTGCCCTTAGATGTGGCACAGTCAGACTAATGGGCACGGATGGGAGCTTTGGCTAATTGGCTGCTATACTAACTAGACTAGTACTTCATATGTATGTTCAAAAAAAAAGGAAAAAATGGCTGAAAACTGATTTGTTTCCTTGGAAAGTAATGGCATATAAATGGAATAGAGAGAGGGACAAAAAAGTATTTTCCTGTTGGCTGACTCACCTAAGATCCACTCATCGTGTACATGTGGCATGCCATATGGACTAAGGTACCTCTGGCCTGAAAAAAAAGGTTTGAGGACATACTTGGCCTTTTTCAAAGTTAAGGGATAAAATTCAAAGTTAAGGGACGGAAGTGAGCCTGGAGGGAAACTTTGAGGACCAAATTAGCTATTCTCCCTTTTTTATGAAAAACTTCTGTAGTGCAGTTGATACAATAACAGTTGGTGAAGGAATAAATGGTATTGCAAGCTAGTACTGATGATGGGCTCTTTATTTTTCTATGAGCTGCTCTTTATTTTTCTATGTGCTCAATTCATATGTGAGCGTTGGCTATTGAAATTGTTGATATCTCTTTGACCTTGTTCCCGTCCACTTTCAGGCCAATTCTTCATCTTGGAAATTGGATATACTCTTCGATAATTGCTGTCTGAGGAGTAAAGTTGTGGGTATCTGCTTTTAGGAGGTATGCTACTGATATAAGGGTGTTTTCTCTAATTTGTGATTCAGATTCTTTCTTTATAGTTTTCCTTCAAAAACTCCAAGTCTGATATTCATGCAACTAAGAAAAAGGTAATTTTGATTTGAATTGCTATGATATGGTGGTGTGAATCGCTATGCATTTACTATTCAGTTATGTAATGAAACGACACTAAAAAAAAAACTCGACCTGCGGGGGGAAGAGCCGCCCCCGGGCATTTCTGGTAGAAGAAGATCTTCTCACGCAGATCGAGAAAACCCCCGAACCCCTGCCCACACCCTGACACAGAGACCCGTTACCCGTGTGAGACCGGGCCGGGTTCAATCCGTGCTTTGGCTTGTGGGGCAGACGAGGGGATTTTTTTTTTACCCGCGGCAACCACATAATTCTCTCACCCAGAGGGGAGTCGAACCCGGGGCGGCGGGGGTGCTACTCAGTGCCTTTACCGCTAGGCTGAAGGACCTTTCGCTAATGATTTAGAGTTCTAGGTCTGACCTATAATTTTTCGTGACAATTTTCTATTATAATGTACTGCTATTTCACTTCAGTCAAGAAAATGTAAAGCACCAAATCTTTTTTCTTACCAACAAAGTTCTGTACTGTGAAATTTTAACGTGGAAATATATATTCTTGATTTCAAGATCATAGCTATTGCTGTGGAAACAAATATGTTAAAAATGGAGTTTGTTTTAAAAATATTGAAAAATGGAATTTGTGTCTGGTTTTTCCTCAGTGAGATATAGTAGAGGCATGACAAATGTACAGGCACATTTACCTTACACATATCCTGCATCCCTCTGGCCTTTCATCCTTTGCACTGTGCACATTAAAACACCCTACAATACACTTGAATTGCATAATAATGAAAATGTATTGTACTTAAATTGCTAAGTTACTCAACAGAGAAGTTTCTACAATTAGATCAATGTTTTCCATGCCATGCTGCGAATATCTATGTGAACATGGACTGACACTCTATCAAATACATTATCACTTGTAAAGAAATTGGACCCACTAGAAAATTTTCCAGTTGTTTCATACTTCATATACTAAAGCAATTCGGCAACCACATCAATAAAGTGAGGCTATAGGAACTCGTAAGAAATTGGAATAGCAGATTGACACACTAGCCAATGTAGGAAGTTGTGGACACTCACCGGCGCTTAGTTATACCAGTAAATGCATTGGATAGAAGAGTTTTAGCTATAGGCATACTGTTTTGCCCCCTTCAGCAGAATAAAAAATTCTTTTGAAACTGAGTAACTAAGATAATATGAACATGTTTCTGCATGCCAAATTTTTGGTTGCCCATTAGCTGTTGGAATCAACTTGCATGCATGCTTTTCAGATGAACTTACACGTTGTTTAAGATGTGATTCACTACCTTGCTCTAGAGTGTGCAATGTTGACAGAGGAGATTCAGATCAGGTATCTCAAATTTGTGTGGTTTTCAAAGTGACTGTACAATTCTGTGTTGCTAATATTTTCTTAGAATTATCATTTTTATTTAATTTCTGTTTACTCTTAGTGTGAGGCTATGCAAGTTCTCAAAATAACACATACTATTTATTGCAACAGTCTCAGCTACCGGAAGGCCTCAATGTCCAAAGTTTTGGAAAGAAGAAATTCATTTGGTGGCACTACTCCTACGAGTTCAGCTTCAGATTCTTCAAGAAAGGATGAGAAGACTGTACCACATTATTTAAGAGCTTCTACAGGCTCATGCCATGATTTATGCAAGTATGGACACAAGAATCCTTTTGAAGAAGAGCAGAAGCTTTCAGGAGGGAGAAGAAAGAAACTTCCAACTTATCTAAATAATTTGACGTTGCACAGATCAGCTATCTTGGATAGATCCAAGGACGTTAGGAATAGAAATCTTTCACTAGCCAAGTCGAGTATATCTCTGGGTGAAGCTGACCATATTGCTCCCAAGAAAACATCGGCGAATTCGAAAGGTTCTGCATCCTCTGCACATTTGGTTCCACGTTCTGCTTCATCAACTGAAAATAAAAACGTGAACCCCGATGTCAGAAATAAGCATCCAATGGTTGCACAGAAGGCTCCAGCTAATCCAAGGTATTCCAATGGAGTCCCTAAATTTGATCAGAAAGCAGTAATGCCAGTCAAGGGGTCCAAGTTGGCAGAGAAGACATTGCAGGAGAAAGCTAGAACTGTGGAGAAAGCCACAACTGTCAAGCAATCATCGCTTACGAGGCCAGCTTCATTTCCCACTAAACTCAACTTGATTAAGCAAGTGTCTGTGCCATATCAGGCTTCTAGTCATCTAATTTCTTCAAAAGATAAAAATACTCTGAAGGGAAAGCTTACATCTCCACCAAAAACTATTACTAGCGAGCGTGCAAGCAACAGTAGTAAAACTGGAAGAAGCCCTACGAGTTCAAGCAATAGTAGTAAAACTGGAAGAAGTCCTACGAGTTCAAGCAATGCAAATACCAATAGGAAGGAAGGCTTGCCCAGATCATCATTCTCTATAGAATATGAGTTGACTGCTTCTGTTGAAATACAAGAAAATGATGTGCAAGGTTCATGTATTACAGGCCATAATGTGGAGGCAACAATAGCAGAACTGTCTTCAGATGCCACAGAATGTGCAGACAAATCTCGATCAGCACCAGAAGAAACAAGTAGATTCATTTCAGAGGACGATGGGGTGGACAGTAATGAAAAGAATGAAGCATCAGCTGGTGAATTCCCCGTCAGGAGTGCCATTGCTCTTGAATTGCAGCAATCATCTGATGACCAGGAACTCAAGGCTATGCTAAGTAATTCTGATCCAGAACATAAACAAGAAGAGCAGAATGCCATTGATGGTCGAGCTTCAACGGATGAAGACAGCCAGACAGATGATGCATGTCTCTGTCAATTATCTAAACAATTAACAGGTGTGGAAGATGCAGATGTATATGATTCTGTATTAACTGAAAGTAGTTCAGAAGTTCTAGCTGATGGAGTGAAAGTCAACACTCGTGTGGAGTCTCTAATCGCAGAAGGTAGGGAAGAAGTGGAAGTTCATGAAGACCTTCAAGGACCTTCAGAACTACTGGCACATGAAAAAAAAGGTCAGGAGCCTGAGCCTTGTAGTGATTGCGCTTCAGGAAATGTAGCAGAAAATGTCAAGGCTGATGAAATTGTTGAGGTTACGAAGACTACCAGTACATCTCCTTGCCAATCAATTTCAGAAACTTCATCAGATGGTGAACTATTGGAGGAACCGAAGTCTGTGCTAATTGAACCAAGTGATTCTATTGTACAAATTGACGAGTTAGCAAGTGTCAAAAATGATGGCACCTTTGAACAGGATGAACCGAAATCAAGAATTGTTGTTCAACAGTTACCAGAAGAACTATCAGATGATGAATTTTATGAAGGATATGATTTTGAGTTAAGTGAATCGGATGAGTCCGATGGAGAGGGAGGAGCAACAATCAACAAAAGTACTGATGAATCTTCAAATGCCGATGGCCAAAGAAGAAGAAGAATCTCAGCACTTCACCCAGATGACGCTAGTGCCACACCTTACAAATTGAAGTTCAAAAGGGGTAAAATTGTAGAGCTCACACCAGATATTAATGGCCCGAGAAGACTCAAATTTAGAAGAAGGGCTGCAAATGAAGTTGCAAGTGGTGAAGGTCAGTCAGCAAGAAGGATTTATAAGAGGAATAGCTCTACAAATAATGGTGTCCCTAGTAACCCAGACTTGGAATCTCCTGAAGTGAAACTGAGGCATCAAGATACGCAAGAGAAGAAGGATGCACAGGGGCTGTTCAACAATGTGATAGAAGAAACTGCAAGCAAGCTTGTGGAGTCTAGGAAAAGCAAGGTGAAGGCTTTGGTTGGTGCTTTTGAAACGGTGATCTCTCTCCAGGATGGCAAGCCCACATCATCTACACCACAGGCTGGTAACTCACCACATTCAGTTCACGATGACCATGAGAAGGCACCTGAGGAAGAAGCTGCATAGAATATGCACATCTTTTCTTTTAAGATTGCCAAGTTTGCACTTATATTTTGGACTCTACTTCCTTTTTTTTGGGTTTAAGAACTGGATTTAATGGAGAAGATTTTGTATAGTTTGTACAGTAGATAGAAATAGCATTAGCTCAAAAGGCTTAGAATATGATAATACATAGTCAAGGTGCTTCATGCGGAGAGTGATTTTAAGTATATTTCATTGTAAATCAATTGAAAAACTATAAAACCAAGTGTGCTTTTGTTGGGCTTGGATTTCCTAAGTGCTATAATAGAAGTGCTGGTTTGAAGTTTGTTTACAAGCTTGCTGCACTTACTTTCCGGTCTGATTTTGCTATCCTGGTGGGCGTATTTGTATGTCGCAGACTCAATGCAGCGATGCTCCTAATTTTGTACTATTGTTTTTTTGACAATTTTTCTGTTCTATTGTAATGAATGTATAATATTTTCTTACGGTTCCTGATTCATCTCGAAGATCTACGCACAGATCATTCCTTGTTTTTTCTTCATGCCAGCCACACCCTTATGCTGCTTTCGGGTGAACTTTTTTTTAGTTCATATTGGTTTCTATTTAGAATAGACAAAAGCCAATACAAGTATCTTTTTTTTTAAATAGTTTCTCTACTTCTCTTGCTCTGAAGAGGGTCACATGTGCATCACACACTCAATTCCTCTCGATTCTATCAACATCATATCTCTCACTTATATTTTCACCGCTCATCTCTTTTTTTAAAATTTACTTCTTTAAATCAGTACTAGTTATTATCAACTAAAACACATAAACTATAACAAAAAATAATAATAATAAAACTCACTACGAACGACCCTAGAGCTACCCAACTAGAATGGAGCTTCCCTATCCCCTTCTCCCTATTCCTTCAATCTAAACCACTCACATCTCATCTAATGGCTAGTTTTTTTTTATCTTTTCACCATTTGCCCATACATAATAAATAATAAAAAAATACAGAAAAAATAAAATTTATTTTTTTATTATAATTTTTTACAGAAACAACATAACACCCGGACGTCCATGGGCGTTACGTCCGTGGGCCCAAACTACCTCTCGCTTTACAACCGGTCGGACTAGCGTCCACGCCGCGCGCCCTGCTCCCTCGTCAGCTCCCCGCGCGGCCGCGCCGCCCTACTCGCTGCGCGCCCGGCATCGCCGCCTCCCTCCCCCGTGCGCTGCATCTCGCTGCTGATCTTCCTCGGCCTCGTGTCGGGGACGGCGGCGGCGGCTCGTCAGATCGACCTCCCTGACACAATACTCAAGTGAGTGTTCCTAACCCAATAGAACTTCAGTTCCAATCGCTGGTTGATGTCGAAGGAAGGAACTCTGATCCAATGATTTACTTGTTCATCACATCTCCTATCAATACTATGGATGTCTGTTTCTTGGGGCAGGGCCGTGGGCAAGATTCAAGAAGCCGGTGCACTGGAGCTCTCAGTTGAAGAAGCCGGCAAGATTTAAGAAACCCCGTGCAAAGCAAGAATATGTGCCAATTTTGTTGCATGTTGGATTCAATTATATACACTCACTAGTCACCAAACCAAATACATGTTACAATACGATACATTTGTGAGGCTTGTACGAGTCATGCTCATGCCCTTCATTTTCGTTTCAGATTTCCTAGTATGGAAATGTTATCAAAAGCAAGCGCATGTGCGGGGAAGCTTCCCTGTCGACCGTATCTTGTCCGCCTTCTCTTTGATCTTGTTATCATCTTTAAGTTTCCTTTCCTTTGCCATTGACTTTGCTCCTTCAGTAATTTTGTTGATCCTTACCATTTCCTGGTTGTATTCTTCCAGTGCCTTTGCTCTCTTTTTGTCCAACTCAATCTGCAATTTAACAAGCTCAGTTGTCAGTCTCTTCAGCCCCATCATTGAGTAAATGTTTGTATCATGAATCATGATAACTCATTAAGGTGATTCTGTTTGGCACTTAATAATTGTACCGCCCGAAAAAATGAGATGTGCGCTGCTCTATTAATTTATGATTTGAATTAACAAAAACCTCTTTTTGTTCTTTTTGGCGCTTGGCCTTCATCCTCTTCTCAGTCTCCCATTCATCTATGGTCTTGATCATATTGTCATACCTATATTTGAACAGCTGTATTAGCTTTAGTCGCATCAAATGATCAGCATAATAAAAAATAATCGTACTTACTCCTCCCGGATTCTTGCTAGCTTTGCCTTCTCCCATGCATCGGCCTTGGTTCCTGTGCCGCCAATAGAAGTTACCCCAGCTGTGCCATCTCCATTCCGTCCAGCATGAGATGATGTTGCTTGCCTAACGGTGGATGGCGCCTTCTTTGGTGGGACCTTCTGATCTGAAGTTGTGCCTTCAGGCTTTCTCTGTGCTGGTTTTAGTGGCCTCCTTACTGATACATTGACTGAAATGATAATGCACTGCAGCTTTGTTACAAGAGGTCTGCCGGTGCTACAGTAGAACTGTAGAAGTAACAAAGGATGGGGTGAAGTGGATCATATTTAGAGTACCTGGTCCCTCGTCATCATCTTCAGCAGGCTCTTTGCCGCTAAGCCATCTTGAGATCTTGCTGCCTCCTGTAGGCTTTTGCATGCTTTCACCTCTCTTGATTGGCGACTGGACAGGAGGCACAGTAGTTGGCGCCTCAATGAGAATAGGCTTCTTCTGAGCTGCTAGCTTCTCTTCTCGCGCGTTAATGGCATATGCTGCAGCAGCAATTGTGGCTGCAAATGCAGGGTCGTATTCGTCGCTGCTATTCATTTGCGCTAGCAAGTTGCAATGCCAGTCAGTTTTTGTTTCTTTTTTGTTTGTTTCATCCTGATGGATTTGTTTCTTTCAACAAAAAATCGGTTCACCAACAAAATCAACTAAGAGCAAACTGTGTGAACTATGGCTGGTTTCTACACTTATCTATATGAAGAGTAGCTTTTTTATTCACAACATCTGAATGTCTGAAGGTTCCATAATTTCAGTTTTACAATGTGGATTAACTGATTTGATCATGGTGCTATAGGTTAATAATTTAATTGGAAACTTCTGGTTAGCGGACAACAATGCGTTCCATGGTTGTAAAACTAAAATAGAAGATTTTGATCACATACCTCTTCCAAGAGCTGCGTTTTCTTGTGGTGGTGTCGTTGAAGTCTGGCTACCAGCTTTCTCTCCCTTTCCTACTCCAGAAAATCAAACCTTGCAAAAGAGCAATTGTTCTGAATTCTGAATCTGCTCATGATGCTACTCTACTACTGATTAAAAGATACTGATGTGTAATCCGATTTGTTGAGCTACTCAAAGGAAACAGGATTGCTCTCTATTTAGCTCCACGATGTTCTCCCTCAACTCTTGAAGGAAGAAGATCTAAGAACAAGTAATAGAGGAAACAAAAAATCGACAAACATTTTGTATTGGAGAACTTTGAAGCCTTTGAAAAGAACAAGATAAGAAGAAAAACTGGAAGCTATAGTTACAAGGTGACATCAAACTAAAACATTGAGAAGCTCACGGTTAATCAGCCAAATAGAGTAAAGATCCAAGCCTTCACCAGATCCAGCTCTAGATGTTGCATGCAATCGTTTACCTTAGCTTCTTCACGTCGCCGTCCATGGCGCATAATGTATTAGTAGAGAAACAACAGCTTCAAGGAACACCAAAGCTTCAGCACTAAGCGAAGCCTTGCATTAAATATTGCTTCCTTGTATTTAGAGGTGGTGAAGAGACAGGGAGCAAGGAAACTGTTCTTGGAGGCAGGCAACGGGAATGGAGATGGGATTGCTTTGCCTCATGGAAGCCTTCAAGAATCCAACCCCTTTTTGGTTGCACTGTCCTTTGGGCTTAGCATGTGATATTCTTCCCCCGTGTGCTTTTCTCCTGCCCTTTTCGCCTTTGCCTGAAGTCTAAAGACTGCTAGCTAATAGCCTAATACCTTTGGGACATTCAGGGAATAACTTTCCTTAATGAAAATCAGCCCCCCTTCTTTTGTTGTTGTCTTACGTTTTCTTAGCTGTGTAAGATTCTTGTACTATGTACATAGCTAGTAATGCATTATGTCAGTTTGCTAATCAGTTACAGATGTCAGTTCATTGTCTTGCAAGTTTCATTTTTCAATGCCCTCTTGCAGGAGCAAAGGGAAAAGAATGTGCTTTATCACTAGGTGCCGAATCTGTTCTCTAATGATAGTTGAATGCTAGATTTGCGACTTTATGTTTTCTTGGTGTCTTAGGATCCTAGAAAGAAAAAAAGTGATCTGCATTCTGTCCTAAGAGGATGTACTAATTTCCAAGATTTTGTTATTGCAAAAGAAGTATTTGGTAGATAGATGCGACACAAAATATCATGCCAGTCCGCTAAGCATCAGTTCTCTTTTCTTGTCCTCAGATGAGGTGACCTTTAGCACCACTGCACCAGAGACTCGAAGTGTTTGTACTTTCTGTTTTGTTAGAGTAGACAAATTTACTTACCCCAGACTTTTTTTTGACGCTTCGTGCTATGGAGTTTCGTTGTGGATTAAAAGCACAGTCTGTTTTGACTATACTTATTGCCCCTCTGTCTTTGACTACAATTCCTTTGCAGACGTCTATTTCCGCTCCTGTTTTCACAATAATTGGGGTTCAGTGTTACTATTGCAACAACTTCGGATACAACTATCAGAGTTATGCAATGCGAAAAAAGTGGAACAAGACGCGTAGAGGTGAACAATCCAAGGGGGCAGGGGGATCGTTCCTCTATTGGAGAACAGATCATCATGTTAGGTTCTCAAGGAGATGACTCTGTTCAGCAGCTCTGTTAGGCTCTTCATCAGCAGCTCTCTCACAACTCAGTAGGTTCTGTCAGTCTAGCTCAAATGTCTCCTTTAGGTACATCTTGGGTTCTAGACTCTGGTGACTCTTTCCATGTTACACTAGACTCCACATCTCTCACTTCAGTAGTACCTCCTGTTTTTCCTATTTCTGTTTAGACAGCTAACGGTATTCCTCTGTTTGTCAGGGCACACATTTGTCCACTACTTTTCTGTTCCAGTTGTTTTTAATGTTCCTCAGCTTACCATACAGCTCCTCTCGGTGGGTTAGCCCATTGATCTTGGCTGCTGGGTTGGTCTTGACTCTCACTCTTGTTTCGTCCAGAATCGACAGACATGTATGATACCTGGGACTAACTGGCGCCGTAAGGATCGTCAGGGTTTCTACATCCTCGACCATCTTCATCTTCCATCCACCTCAGTTGCTCCTATCACTTCTACGTTTACTTCCCATCGTATCTACGTCTACCTCCGCCGCCACTGCTGCTACCACCTCTAAAACTTTTACGTAGTGGCATTACCATTTAGGTCATTTGTGTGGGGTCTCACCTTTCTTCATTAATTTGTTAGGATGTTTTTGGACGTATTACTGTTGACACAACCATGTTTTGTTAGGGCTGAAAGCTAGGCAAGCAGCTATAACTTTCTTATCATTCTAGTGAGTTTTTATCTTCTCGTCTTTTAATTTAGTTTATTCAGATGTATGGGGACCTGTGTCTATTATCTCTAAATACGGGTATAAGTTCTATATGATTTTCATTTATGATTATTCTTATTTTACATGGCTTTTTCCTATATCTAATCATGGTCAGTTTCATGTGATCTATTGTAGCTTTGCAATGATGGTTCATGCTCAGTTTGAGTCTTCTATTCATACTTTTCGCTATGATTCTGCTGATCAATACTGTTCTAGCGCTTTTAGACAATTTCTTTCTGCCTAGGGTATTTTTTACCAGCCTTCTTGTCATCTGGCTAAGATTGCTCACACTATTCTCGTCGCCTCTCATGTTCCACCATAGTTCTGGGCTGAGGCTGTTTTCTACGGCTGTATATCTCATCAATATGTAGTCTTCTACTACTTTTACGAGTGGCAGTCTAATAGAGCATCTTTACTCTCAAGCCTCTAGTACACTCACCTTTGTATTTTTGGTTACACCTGTTTTGTCCTGTTGTAGCCTTATGAGCGCACTAAACTGTTAACTCAATCAGTTGAGTGTGTGTTTTTAGTTATAGTTCTAAGCATATGGGTTATCGCTGCTATGATCTTTCTGCTTGACATGTCAGAATCTCACAAGACGTTATCTTTGACGAATCTCGAGCTTTCTTCTATCGAGATTCAACACCTTGTCTTGTTTTCACCGTTGAGACAATCGCATAGTTGTCTTTTTTCTGACTCTTCACCTATTTCTCCACTATCATAGTCTTCCCCTGGTCTGTCTCCAGTGATTCCTTTTGTACCCCCGTCTTCTATGCTACCTCCTGCAGCACCATCTTACTTCTCTAGTGTTCACTACTTCAGATGTTCTCATTTTTCACCAGCCTCTTTTCCTAGTATCTTGCCGACACCTTCATTTGATCCTCTTAATGATAGTTGTTACACCTTTCGTGACCGGGCATCCCTTCGGCCTCCTAATCGTCTTGGTTTTGCTCCAACGGCTCATACTCTCTCTATCAGTGGACCTAGTTCTTATAATGAGGTTGCTTCTTATTCTGAGTGGCAGCTCGCTATGACAGAAGAGCTTAATGCTCTTCGACGTATGAAGAAGACTTGGGATATTGTACCAACACCTGTGTACGCTCGTCCTAATACATGCAAGTGGGTGTACAAGATTAAGACCCGATCTTATAGTACTATCAAGCGCTATAAGGCTCATCTTGTGGCTTATGGCTTCCATTAGGAACATGGTTGTGAATATGATAAGACTTCCCCTCTGTTGCCCATATGACCACTATTCACACTCTTGTTGCATTTGTTTCTATTTGTCGGTGGTTTATCTCTCAGCTAGATGTTAAGAATATCTTTCTTAATGGTGTTTTGCGTGAGGAGATCTACATGCAACCACCACATGGGTAATTTGTTCTAGATAGGCATGTCTATTGTCTTCGTCGTGCTTTTATGGCCTCAAACAGGCTCCCCGTGCCTAGTTTGTGCGTTTTACCTCAGTGATTACCATTGTCAATTTCACTTTCAGTTCTCACAATTCTGCTCTTCTTATCTATGTCTCACCTCAGGGTAGGATATTGCTTCTTTTGTATGTGGATGATATGCTCATCACTGGTGATCATCACGCATGTGAAGAAGCATCTCAGTGAGCAGTTTCTGATGATTGATCTTGGTTTTCTTAGTACTTCTTTGAGAATGAGGCCACTTCCACGCCAGAAGGCTAGTACCTCTTTCAACCGAAGTATGTCTAGAATTTTTTTGATTGTTCTAATCTGGCTGACACTTGCACCGCTGAGACTCCCATGAAGCTATCTCTATAGCTTCGTGCCACTGATGGTGATCTTCTCAATGATGGCTCGCCCTACCTACCTTTACTACAGTCACTTTCTTTGTGTTCTTCACCACTTGCGTAGGATCATCTCTCATTGTTTGTTTTTCTCTAGCTCCAACTCACTACAGCTTCAAGCGTATTCCGATGCGATTTAGGCTAGTGATCTTTCTGATCGTTGGTCTACTTCTATTTACTATATTTTTCTTGACTCCTCCCTGATTACCTAGAAGACAAAGAAGCTGACTATAATTTCACGTTCAAGTGTTGAGGCTGAATTGAGAGCTATGGCAGCAGTGATAGTAGAGATTACTTGGTTGAATTAGTTACTTGTAGATTTTAGAGTGCATGTGATGGGACCTACAACTCTTTTGTCTGGCAGTATATATGCTATCAATATTGTCCGCGACCCAATGAAGCATGAGCCCACTAAGCATATTGGTGTGGGTACTTCATACACTCGCTCACAGGTGCAGGAGAGAGCGCTTGCTCTACAATTTGTGCTCTTAGACTTACAGATTGTTGACTTCTTTATAAAGCCACAGACTAGGGTGCAACATTTATATTCTCTCCAAACTCAGTGTGTATAATCCACCATGAGTTTGAGAATGTGTTAGAGTAGACATATTCCTTTTGTATTTATTTATATGTGTAGTGTTGTATTTGCATATAATCTCTTGACTCTATATATTTTGTGTATTGAGCTTCACGGATATACACATAATATTCGTAACACTTTTAATGTCACAAGGCTGAAAATAGCTAGATTAGTTAGCAGTCTAATTCAGTAATTCATCCAAATGCTGGATTAGCATGTTAATAATAAAGATTTGCTCTAAGTATATAGATTCATTTGGTTGATGTCCAAATTTTCCAGTCATTCCTTTTGATTGCGCGCTACTAAGCGTGATAAGGTTAAAAAAGTGTCGTGCACCACAGTTTTTAAAAGAATGGAAACGAACATTTGCTAGTACCTGCTTAGAAGCTCTTTTTTTAGACTCCTTTTGTGTTTCATTTGATTCGCTAAAATCTAGTACTGGCTGCTGATAAGAATCATAATATACTAGCCTGGAAAAAAATCCCGCCTAAATCAAAAAAAAAATCATAGGGTGTATTTTTTTCGACTGCAGCGTATAGCTGCAGAGCAGTTGATGGCTGTTAGTCCTAGCGTGAGCGTTTGTACAAACGAACCGAATATCGATAAACTGATAAATTGCTTTGAAAGGATTGTCCTAATAAACTACTTTAAAACGCTGGTAAAGAAAACATCATGTTTGTTTGTTTAAAAAAGTTATAAGTTAAAAAGAACGGGTTATATGATACTAAATAAAGGAAAGAAAGCAGCAGTGGGCTGAAAACAATATTTAGACGGGCCCGGTGTTGTGGCTACCCTAAACGAAGAGTCGGCCCATCCTAGATAAAGAAGTTTAAAGCCCATCGAACTCGCTGGTCATCTCTAATCCCCTCACCGTCGCTCTGCACCCACCATTGCTGCACCTCCTGCTGCTCTCTTCTCGCTCTACTCCCCCCTCTCCTATCCATTTTAGCGAAAGGCCAGTTTTTTTTACCAGATTTCCCGTCGATTCTCCTTGCGCGGGTTGGATTCTTGTTCGGTCTCAATCTATAGAGTCCCTTTGTGTTGATGAAATCTGTGGATTTCGTTTGCATTCACGGCGGGTATGGCTACAATTTGGAGCGGTTGCAGCACAAGCTGTGGCTCCTTCAGCCAAGAACTGCCTCTGCGTAGCAAAAGGGGCGTTGAGGGAACAAGAATCCGTCCGAGGAGTGGAGGCCAGAGTAGAGGCAACACTCGCCAAGCACAAGGTGTAAGCACCATGGTTATTATGGCCAGTGTGTGTGTTTGCAGGGCGGCTCCATGTTCTCTTGAATGTGTTCTCCAGGAGGTTGGCGTGGGGGTTTGTGGCCTGGATGATGAACCCCCTGGTGCTGATGGTTTCGATCATCACAAGAGGCGCGGTCTGCGGCGGCGTCCTGTGAGGCCGGCTGTTGTGGAGAAGGGCCCCGTGGGAGCAAGAAGTGCGCCGCCAGCGTTGGTGTCAGGTACGGAGAGTAAATCTGAGCTTGGGGGATCGAGGCTGCACTTCTTGGAAGAGAGGGATGAGGAGATGCTGTCCAAAAGGTTGATAAAGCTCAGCCAATCCAACAAGGTCAGGAGTGCCACTGAGCTGTTTGATTCGATGCGTGCGTCCGGCTTGCAGCCAAGCGCGCATGCTTGTAACTCTCTTTTGGCTAGTTTTGTCCGCAGAAGTTCTTTAGCGGATGCGATGAAGATGTTTGAGTTCATGAAGGGGAAGGGAACGTCAACCGGGCATACATATACATTGATACTCAAGGCTGTTGCAAGTACTGAGGGTTATATTGCTGCCTTGCAAATGTTCAATGAGATTGAAGAGGAGAGTGAATCAAAGAAAATCCTTGATGTGATCGTTTACAATACAATGATATCTGTGTGTGGGAGAGCAAAAGACTGGACGCAAGTGGAGAGACTGTGGAGAAGGCTAGGGGAGAATTCTTTGAGTGGCACCTTGATGACTTACGATTTGTTAGTTAGCACATTTGTGCAATGTGGACAGTCTGAGTTAGCAATTGCTGCTTATCAGGAAATGCTACAGAATGGACTTGATCCTAGTGAAGATATAACGAAAGCCATCATTGCATCATGCACCAAAGAAGGGAAGTGGGAGTTTGCACTGGCCACATTTAGGAGAATGTTGAGTGCTGGCATGAAGCCCAATATCATTTTGTTCAATTCGATAATCAACTCACTTGGGAAGGCTGGTGAAGATGAACTTGCTTTTAGGATGTATCATCTGCTCACGTCTTCAGGTCTTAAGCCCGATCAATATACATGGAGTGCATTACTGTCAGCGTTATATAGGTCTGGTCGGTGTTGGGATGCCCTAGAGCTTTTCCAAGGAATTAAAGCCCAACATTCGTCACTCTTAAATAGTCACCTCTACAATGTAGCTTTAATGTCTTGTGAAAGACTTGGTCAATGGGAACATGCTTTGCAATTGTTGTGGATGATGGAGAAAAGTGGGCTGCAAATGTCAGCAGTTTCTTACAACCATGTTATACGTGCTTGTGAGGTTGCTAGTAAGCCAAAAGTTGCTCTGAAAGTGTACCAGCGTATGACTCATAAAAGGTGTTCACCAGACACGTTCACACATTTATCTGTTATAAGAGCTTGCATCTGGGGATCTCTTTGGAATGAAGTAGAGGATATAATGGAGGTACCACTTCCACTTTCATTCTTTGCTACTTTAGTTCTGTTGAGCTGGCAAAAAAATTGAATTTCCAATTGCTTTAGCGTGGGCTGCTCTACTGTTCCTATGCCTAAATCTTGAACAAGTGGCGCTCTGACTCTTAATTCTTCAAAGCTACATTACCATTCTATGGCTAAATTTCAATCTTCCACCAACAGTGTTATTCCATACTAAGCAGAAAAGGATGGGGGTAAGATTGTAGGAATGAAAATCCTAAATAGCTTCTTGCTTAGGCTTGACTATGTTAATTTCGTTGGCAATATGAAAGCCTTCTTGTGCATAACTGTATGTACATTTCAAGAATTGGTTATAGGTTGTGTCCAGTAGATTTCTGTTCTTGCCACTGGCTTCATTTTGTACTTAATTATTTGGTGTTTGCATTCTGCTACCCTAAAAAAAATTAGATACACTACATGGTTTAGATTTACCTACAGCTGTAGGAAAGTTTAGGTTTTGACTTTGGAGTTGGACCATACCTACTGTAGTTGTGATGGGTTGTTTCATAGATTGTCAAAAGGTAGCTTATGATTTAAGTTCCAATACTGTCTAGTGTCTATAATTCCCTTTGTTTTTCTTGATCTCTCTGACATTTGATTACGTTTGCAAGGGAGTAAAACCAGAAGTAATACACTTGGTCTTAGATCTGTTGTAACTTTAGATCCTAACCCTTTGAGATAACAATGGCTCTCACACATTTGACTGTAACTCATCGATTCTTCAGCTTTCACTGGAAATCGGCAGTTTTATGTCTGATACCCAACCAAATTGGGTTTGGGGGTTAGATATAACCTTTTCATGGTGGGAACAAGCTCAAAACCAGTGCCAGCGGCCCTTTGGGAGTCAGGTCCAGGAAATCAATGTAACATTACATGACTCAGCACCATATTGCAGATTAATGTGTGCTAAAAGCCCAGAGTTAAACCTTTACTAGAAGTGCCCTCTGTCCTTTTCCTCTCCTGTTGTTTCTGCTACCATATTGCAGATTAATATGTATGCTATACCATCGTAAACTTCTTACTCATTCTTCTTACCTTACCCACTCATCGTGTCAACAATAAGCATAGCTGTCTAAATATCTGCAGATTTTTTTACTGCTATTAAGAATGTTGGAACAATAACATGTCAATGCTTGATAATGTTAAACTTTTATGTATAATGATATCCTGTTGTGGTTCATGATTTACAGAATGATTTTGTGGAACTTGATTGCAATTTCGGTGCTTTCAAATTACCTTTTGATCTAAGTATTTACCTATCCTGAACATCACAGGAGGTCGCTCCAGATTCTTCGATCTACAATACAGTCATCCATGGGCTTTGTTTGCGAGGCAAGAGCAGATTAGCCAGGAAGGTGTACACAAAAATGCGGAGCACTGGGCTGAAACCAGATGGCAAAACAAGGTCGTTCATGCTTCAGCATATTGCTACGGACTAGCCCTCCTGAGAAGGATTGACTTGTACCTGTACAGATCCAAACAAGCCACAGCATATTTGTAACCTAGTGTCACTGTGCTGAAGCAATCAATTTCCCTGTTACTGAGTGAATGTGCACTCGTTAAAGCGGAATGGTTGGGCTGGCACACCAAGTACCCTGTAAATGATACGAAGATGGCTAAAGGAAAATTTGCAGTACCGTCCATCCAGTCCAATTCTTCCTTGGTGATGCCATGCGACGTTGTTCATCTGACACGGGGACTTACGTGGGCTTTCGATGGCGGAGTGGGACTGGGAACGTGGGGTCCGTTGGGCGCATGTGTGCCGACGCTGCGACGCGCGGTGATCAGCTGGGCTTAAAAGCTCATGGCTTATAACTGAAAATACTGTAGCTGGCTGAAAAAACATTGTAGCTGACAGAGGCTTATTTAGCATAATTAAATTTAAAAAATTAAAAAATATATAAAAAAATGTTAGCCCAATATGTATAATACAAACGAATACGGGAAAAAAAAGAACCAGCAAAAAAGCTCAACAAAAAGTCAAAAATTCAGAAAAAAACGAAATTTATAAATAGTGAAAAATAAGCCAGAAGCTCAAGCCGAACCGATCAGAGCCGTTAGTGTCGGTGGAAAGTACACGCGTCACCGATTGCAGTCAGTGAGCCACGACCGCCCAGCGTATGAACTTCGGGCTTGTACGCGAATCATGGCTTGGTTCGAATTGGTTTGCCGTTTTTTGCTTTTGTTATTTGACATAGTAAATGATTTTTAAATGGTGTGTTTTTTAAGATAGATTTATAAGTCGGTTATAGTATGTACCAATTTCAGTTATACTGGCTAAAATCGTATATGATTATCTTTCTTCGTACTATCTCTTACGAATAACTAGAAAATATAAGCTAAAAATAAAAATCGCAGTTAAAAAATTCATCCCATATTGTTAACTTTCAGTTAGCTCTGCCTTCTTGCAAGGTGCTTGCGCGCGGGGAGTGGTCCGCGGCGCAGCGCAGGCCTGTGCGTTGGAGCCAGAACGCATGCCTCGAAAGCAAAAGTGGTGTGCTAATCGAGAAACGAGCGTTGCTCGTTTGGTGAGGGCTGCCATCGAGCAGCGTCTCTTTTATGGTACTGTTTAGGAAATAGTATTATCTGCTGAATACACGTGCAATGGCGGATCTAGACCTAGGACTGTCTAAGTTTCAGCCATAAGCTTTAGATCAAAAATCCATTGTAAAATTTAAAAAAGTATTTTATATATGGTAAATATTACTCATGATGCATTATCCACCTCAGGGTATTGATTCAACCTGGCTCCGTCTCTGCACACGTGTATATGATATGTTAATAGTTGAACGTGTTTAGTTCTGTGAAACTAGATTTTTTTGGTGTAGAATCGTATGCATTAAACGTATCCTATGTACGAGATGTGAGCATATGTACGTCTTTATTGTACTTATAAAAAGTAACGTGCTAACCAGCTAAGAGCAAGTTTAATAGAAGAGGTGGCTGCCACCTCTAAGACTAGCCAAATAAGCAAAAAGAGTACAAGTGGCTCATGGTGAAGGTAGCTAATACAATAAGTTGAGTAGAAGTTATCTCTACTAAAGCACTCAAACATTTAATATTTCGCTAGAGGTGACCCTAATCCTTATTGTACTTGCTCTAATGTGCCACCGTTGGTTGCATGATACCATTACTCGTCAGTACGCGGTTCGCCCCTGCCTGTCACCGTTTCACGGTTCTATCCTCTATGTGGTAGGTACGTACGACTACGTGTCCACTGGCTTCCTTTAGCTTAACAAATCTGCATGGTTTGCTCTCATGCTTCCTGCTAAGATGAAAGGGTCTTTCATCAAATTAATGCTTTCGTACAGGTGGAGAAGCATGCACCGGCAAGTTGGATTGAAGCCGAAGCAACAAGAAAGAACCTAACTGATTTGCCCCCTCACATTCTTGAGTAGAGGACCCATCCATTCCATTCGTCCAACGTGCTGGATGACAAGTCGTTTATTTAATTGGGAGTGTATAGACATCATTCAGATGTTTTTTTTTCTAATTATCATCTAAATTTGCGATCTTTGGATTAGAGATCAAGGGGTCTCTTATCTTTGAAGGGGGGATTTTTTTTTCAAAAGGGAGGGGGGAGAATTTATGGCCATTAGATCTCTAATCCAATGGTTCTAAATCTGTATGATAGATAAGAAAAAAAAACATCCATATGATGTTTAACAAAACCCTATTTGCATAAATTTTACACACAATAGCGTGTGCATTTTATATAGTGCCACGCTTCAAACAGAGAGGAACAAAAGCTAGCTCTTCCTAAAACGTTATGTTTCTATTCGTTATCATGCGACGGTTGAGCGTGTGTAACCATTTAGGTGGCCACTGGTGAACTGGTTTCTAGTTACAGGTAGGTGGTGTGGAAGTACTAAAAAGATTGTTATGAAGTCAACTTTTAAGAGGGAGAGCTACTAGACCCTTGAACCAGGACACGAGCAACCGGCTCACAATTAATTTGCAGTGTTTACACACCTCCAAGTAGGCACACTGTCCCTGTCGGGTTGCTCTCACCTCCACCAAACTCCCCTAGAATTGTAGTTAGAATTACCATTTCTCTGGTTCAACAAGCTGGTTTCACATGAAATAACCTAAAGTACTGAAAGCCTGATACTTGGCATGACAAGTACTGTTCCAATCGGGACTGATGCACATATGAATGGATTATGGATGGATACCTTTCTTCTACCAACAAATCCTGGTATTGTTCACTGATGTGCAGGTCCTATGGTACTTACCCAGCGTTCGTCCAGGAATCGCAGCACCCATCTGGCCATCACTTGAATCGAACAATTCGACAAATATACTGTGGTTCAGTTACAGAGAAGAGAGGAGGGCACACATATCAAGATATACTGTTTTTCTTGTGCTCTGTTCCTCGCGCTGCCACGTCGCTCCAAGGAGACAGCAGCACCTGCTCGTGGTAGCAGCAGCAGCCCGGAAGGCAGCTCTCGGCTGTCTTGGAGCCCCAAATCCGCCTCCGAATGCGCGTGGCCGACCGCGGAATCTCCCGGCCTGCCAAGCGCGCCGCCGCGGCTGTACCGGGTGCGAGGAAGAAGAATCTTGCCGCGGGGTGATTGGCGAAGGATGGGAAATGTGCGATCTCCGCTTCCTTCTCCGGCTTAAAAATGTCATCTTTTCTTGCAGATGCGAAGTTTTACTCGTGGGATGTGGGAGCTTTGCTTCTTTCTCCGGCTTAAAAATGGCGTGTTTTCTTGGCATTTACAAACCTTTGCTCGTCCTGTTACCGATCTGGCTAGTTAATTCGATTTGCATTGCCCAGTGTCTGGTGTCCGGTTGTTGAATTCGAAGAGTTTGCGTAAATTTAGAGTCTTTGCGTCTTTTCACTGGTTAATTATGCATGATTTTTGGCATCTAGTCGTAATCCTCTATGAATCTCTTCACAAGGAAATGGTGGTCTGCTAGTATTGTAGAGCAAGCACACATTTAGATCGTGATTTTGCTTTTATGTTCTAGGTAGGAAGCATGGTGCTGAGGCTGCTTCTTCTTGTGCATGTCTATCTACATGCTTCTCATTGGGCTTTGGCTCAGCAACCAGAGGAAGCTACGGTCATAGTTAAAGGAACAACGAAAATTGCTGAAACGGATGAGAATTACGTGTGCGCTACAATTGACTGGTGGCCTCCAGAGAAGTGTAACTATAATCAATGTCCATGGGGTCAATCTTCAATTCTTAATTTGGTATGCGCTATGTTCTTCTCTTGTTATCAGTAGGCTGTTATTGCACATTGGTGATTGGTTCATGGACTTATTTTTCATGTGGTGTTTCCACCAACTGGTTCATTCAGGATTTGGATCACCCCTTTCTAGCTCAAGCCATTCAGGGTATGTACTTGGACTTCATACAGCAGCTGCTGGTTCCATATTAATCATCCTTCTTAACTACATAAGGATCTATATTAATGTGATCCCTTTTTTAGGGAAACAGTTGTGATCTCTTGGCTTTCTGAAAATTCTATTCGGCAGATTTGTCTTTTTAGGGGGAGACTGAGTGGTTGTGAGCTGTGTGGACACCTAGATATTGTAAATATCATGAATAATCACTGAATTTGATCAGTCTTAGGTGAACATTAGTGCTCTGATGACTTAGTTCTAACAAGTGTAGTTAATTTAAAATATATCTCATAGAAGATAGCTTGGTTGTTTTGAGCCCCATTGGCTGTTTAACATACCCTTAGCCACAGACTGAACAGTGAACAGCATGATCTGTTCTAACTTCGAAGCATAACAAATCACTATATGTGGCTTGTATCACTCCAAGAAGTATTCTTTGTCCTCGTAATTATGGAACTCGGTAGGCACTAGAAGGACAACAGATAGTACCTAGGTTAATGGCTTACTGAATTTTTTTTCTCTTGTTTCTTAGTGCACCAAATTTTGATCGGGCATTTTTTTAAAACAAGGATTGAGCGTTGTTGTATTATATTTCTTTAGGAAAAATGGGTTCTCGAAGGAGAACTAGTGTAGATAAGTGACTGATGCTGGAAAGATAAGAAATCTACAAAAATAAATGCTCTGGTGCAATACATTTTATTCAAACATTGCTACAATGTAAAAAACACATTTCTTAATTCTTAAACCTTCTGGCTTTGTAGGCAGAAAGAATGTGATTTCTATGTTCATAATAGGCCCAGGCGCCCAGCTACTTTGAAGTTTGAACTGTGTATTCCAAAGAAAGTTATTTTTTCTTTTGAGGTGATATTCTCATTTGTTACTATCTGTGCTATGTCGAGTACACAAGTCCTCTGAATTCTGACATAAAACTCTGTAGTTCTGCACCATATGGAGTTGGAAGTTATGTAGATGAAATAGAATTCTCTTTCTTTGCAGAACTCTTTTTCAACTGTAATCAATGGTCGGTTGGCTTGCTAAATGTCTCAAGAAAACTTCTTTAATTTTGGCTGCAGCATTTGATAATTTGAGGATTAGGCTGGGAGGCTCTTTGCAAGACCAAGTTGTTTATGATGTGGGGAAAAATAGTCCATGCTCCCCATTCAGAAATATGTCAAATGGCTTGTTTGGTTTCTCAGTTGGTTGTCTAAGTATGGATAGGTGGGACAAGCTGAATGATCTATTCCAAAAAACAGGGTGAGGCTTTTAATTTTAAGTTTGTTTTCATACCGTTGATTTAAGTATTTAAATGTAGCAGGCATAGCTTGTGTCATGCGTTCACATATTTGTGCTCATATAGTCATATACTCTCGAAATCATGTGATATGACATTTCCCTTTATGTCTTCTGAGTTCTGGCAGTGTGTGGATTTTGTGTGACCTACTGGTAATTGAACAAAAATGCCAACAGTTCTCTTCTTCTGCACGTCTTCAGCGTTACTAATTTGTTTAGGGAGCATATATCATAAAACAGAGCCATATCAACATAACTAAATGACATATTTGTACAGGGAACTGATGTGCACAAAGAGGCATTTTTTTATTTTCTAAATGAAGCACCATGTGCCTGTTTGACATCATTTATGCAATTTATAGATGCTTAGCAGAACTAGCTAATGGGGAAGTAAACATCTATCTGCAGAGCAATTGTCACATTTGGTCTGAATGCGCTCTACGGAAGGTATAATGTCCGACGTTCTTTCTGGGCAGGCAAATGGAACTCTACAAATGCATACAACTTTGTTAAATACACAATCTCAAAGGGATACTCAGTTGACTCATGGGAATTCGGTAATCTAATGTATCTTTTGTTGTGTACTCAGTTCTTTCATATTACCCCTTTTGTTCCAATCCAGAAGCTATTCTGACATATTAAATAAGAAGTAAGAATGTGAGCTACATTTTTACCATTAAGAATGTGAGCTACATTTTCCTTGTTTTTTCAGGTAATGAGCTGAGCGGGCATGGAGTTGGGGCAAGAGTCGATGCTAAACTTTATGGAAAGGATGTAATTGAACTTAAATCCATCCTTCAGCAGTTGTATAAGGCACCACTCTCTCAGCCACTGCTGTTAGCCCCTGGAGGATTCTTTGATCAACAGTGGTACTCTCAGCTACTTCAGACATCAGGTCATGGTGTTGTTAGTGCCTTGTCGCATCATATTTATAATCTTGGTGGAGGTACGTGATATGTCACTTTTGCTCTAACGGCATTTAAAAAGGCTCGTTTCATTCTCCAAAACCATTGCTTGATGCTTTGCATTACCTGAAGATATCAGAAGAAATGGCTGGGCATTTTGTAGGTAGGACTCGACTCACCTCGCAACCATGTATAATACTAATGCTTGTCTAGCTTTCATAAAAAAAGCTTGTCATCCTGTTAAACAAGGAATTGCATTATGGTTTGATGAGATGCCGAAAGATAAGTTACTTGTGGGGTCCCTATTTTTTTCAAAGGCACACTACTTTTAATATGGTTGCTTCTTTTTGTGACGTACAATACTGTGAAGGAAAGGCTGCATGGCATCCCTAAAGAAAAAGCACACATGAACTATTCTCTAAAGGAATGGCAAGGCCTTTTTTTTAGAAGACAAAATATTGCTGAAGAACATCTTAATGTTGGGTCGAACTCTTTTTTTTCAGTCAGAAATATAGCCACACTGTTTGCCAGGCATCCTGGTCGTTTTATCATTAGCCATGCCAAATTCATGTAATCAATACACAAAATGCATCAGCAGTGACGCGTTGTTTTCAGGGGATGATGTCCATCTTGTAAGGAAGATCTTAGATCCTAAGTACTTAGATCGTGCTGAAGATACTTATAGGGACATGCAACTTACCCTCCAAAGGCATGGAACATGGGCTTCTGCTTGGGTCAGCGAAAGTGGGGGTGTATTCAACAATGGTGGTCTACTGGTGTCAAATACCTTCATCAATAGCATCTGGTCAGCTCTCAATCTTTTTTCATGAATTTACACGACTACACTCTGATTTATTATTTTGTGCCAGCAAGAAGTTGTGATGGATTTTCCAATGCAAGCAGGTACCTCGATCAACTTGGAATGGCATCTAAGTACAATACAAAAGTATTCTGCAGGCAGACTCTCATTGGTGGCCACTATGGTCTACTTGACACAGAAACTTTTTTACCAAATCCTGATTACTACAGGCAAGGCTACATTTGTAGAGTTTTGGTAGATGATGGCAGTGTTCTACAGAACACAGTTCTTATATTATGACCACTTCTTTTGTTCTCAGTGCTCTACTATGGCATCGGCTTATGGGCAATGGAGTTCTTTCAGTTGATATCAATGCACCGCGTAGGTTGCGTGCTTATGCTCACTGCAGAAAACAACAGGTACAAGTTGCAATGGAGTGACTATTACCTTTTCAAGCAAACTGCTTGAGATAGTTTTTAGGATTCTTAGATCATGTTACTAAAGTTGATGTGATATTGCTGTTTTCCTTAGACTTGCGAAATTATGAGTTTACAACTGACTGCTTTGTTATGTCTGAAAATTTGCTATATTTCCACGGAAATATCAGCTTATGTTTAAGTCTGTCTGAACAAGCTTATTTCAAAATGCAGCAAGGGATCACTCTCCTCTTGATCAATCTAAGCAATACTACCGGATACAACGTCACCCTGCAGAATGACATCAACGTCAGCCTTGACAAAAGATCCGGCCTCCAGAAGAACGGTTCTTTGGCCCACACCCTTAAAAGAGCAGTTTCATGGTTGGGAAGGAAGCCATCAAGCGACATTGCAAAGAGGGAGGAGTATCATCTGACCGCCAAGGATGGCGACCATCAGAGCAAGACAATGCTGCTCAACGGCGTCCCGTTGGAACTGGCAGACGATGGCAGCGTTCCAGCTCTGAATCCGGTGCTTGCCGCTGTTAATTCGCCGGTATACCTGGCTCCTACATCGATCGCCTTCGTAGTCCTACCGAATTTCGAGGCTAAGGCCTGTTCTTGAGAGAAAAATCCTTTTACTGCTGTATGCCTTGTAACATTCCATCTGTTCATTTTGCGATAGGAATAGTATTATGTAAGGAGGAAACGAACAAGCAGAACAGCTTAAGAAGCTGGCATTTTATCCTGACTCCTCTGTATAGTGCTGCTTTATTAGCATTTACTGCCTCTGCATTTTCCGTAGTGTTTTAGACCTAGTATTTCAGAACATAAACAGTTCGCAGGATTGTCAAAACGTGAGAATAAGAAAATGTTGGATTGCAATACTATGGCTTTATTTTATTTACAACCAAAGGGTGTCTTTGATTACAGAAAAAACACAGGAAGTAACGAATGTTTAGCTTCCTTTAGAATCAAGTACTTAGAAATAATTGTATCACTTATATAGGAAAATTAGAATCCTTAACAATCCTACGAATCTGACAGACCCAAAATATACAGCTTCGATCATTTGCAACCCAACCGTATAGAAGAACATCAAGAAGACTAAAAATCCTTGGATTTTACACTTGCTGGGTTCCTTTCTAGTGAAAGGACACCCTCCAAAGATAAGCGTATACTGCTTATTGTGGCGAGCACACGGTATTCTCTAGTAAAAGGCGAAAGAATAGTCGGCTTTGTGCTCACCACGCAGCAGCAGCGTGCAGCGCCCAGACCACCGCGGCTCCTATTTGTAGCATTCCAGGTCCCTCGTGTTGACCCAGGCGAGGTGGGACTAAAACATCGCCGTGTGATGAGACGTGTGACCCCAAAAGGCCCAGAAAGTATGGCCCATATGGCTCGCAGACTGTAGAGCTCCCTTTTTGTTTTGTTTTGTTTTTTTTCTTTTCTTTTTTATGCGAGGAGCAGAGCTTCAATTTCGGCATGACGTGATTCCAATTCCGACGTCTAGAATATTAAGCAACTGCATACTAGATTAGGACTGGTTAAATCTGGTAAAAAAAAGGCCCGTTGTGCGTACGAACAAATTTATCCAAAATTGTCATGAACAGCGCCCTCTGGCTCAACTATTATCACTCAGAATAATCATTTCACGTTGGTAGAAGCGTTCCATCTGACTTCGAGTCGAGGTAGAGGGACTTGGACTAGACAGGGTCGTAAAACCGCAATGACGTAGTTTTGTCAGCATTTGCTAAGTTATTTATCAGTTAAATCGGCATAATCACTCGGGGCAATGCATCTAGTTCTCTACTTTGATAACACTGTTTAGCACAAACACTCCGTGAAAGAATTATGTGCACATTTTCAATATGTCAACAATTTGTAACAATATCCTGTAGGTTACAAACAATGGCATCTCTACTATAATCATCTCGAACCTACCAAAGCAATCACAAAACTAACAGAACAAAATTTCAAGGACTCAAGTATGTCAAGAAGGGAAAAAAAGAATAAATGGAAGGAAAACATTGTAAACTCTCGCGACCTCATAACAGCTGCCTCCTGTCTCCACCACGGTCAATCAATCATTCAATCTTGCTAGCCCCTCCGCTGCATTATTCTGCGATAAAGGATTAGCCCAATCCCAGCGGAAGAGACTTCACCAAGCTATCCTTCGCAGTTAATAGTATGGGAAAGAATGACGCGCCAATATGATACAGATGAAAAGAATTGTGTACCCATATGATACAGATGAAAAGTCTCAAGGTATTTGCAGGCCGGTCGATGCAGGGGATGGTCAGAGATATATGTTCAGTTGATATGTTCAGTGATGATTGCTTTCCTCATTAACCAATATTCCGCCGATACAACAGCAATCACCCTCTCCAGCGAACAAATGAATAATAAGGCAATAAGTTATGCTCCCTCATCGTGTCTACACCATTTGTCGAAAGTCACACTCCATCATACTGGGACTCCAAAATATGGCAGTTTCTAATGAAGTCACTGGAGTAGTTTACGTGCTTCGTCCAAAATGGTTGTAGATTTTTAAAAGCAATGTCTAGCCATGGCTTGCACTGACCATTGTAGTGGATCACTGCAGCCCTCCTAAGACTTTCAATGTCTGTCTTTTCTTGGTATCCTAAGCCAAGCATGTGCCAAGATGGGTCTATACCATGCACATGACCCCTGAATGCTATAAGCGCAGGTGGTAAAGTACCAAATTTCCAGAGAGTAAGACCGGATTTTAGATTCTGCAAAAGAAATTGGAGTGATTATGAAGGTGAACAATTGTGTCCACAATTACATCATGTTCTAGCATCATAAAATTGTAAGCTTGCACAAATAATCACAAAGTTGCAAGTAAAAATGTTCATGCCTAAGCGGCTAACCATGCTTTTGACATATCAAGTTTTCTCACTTTTTCTATGTTGGGAAGAATATAGAATCAAATGTAAACAAAGCAGAATTGCAGACACTGAAGGAAATCCTCCTTTTTACATTTACACTTCCAGCCGTACTTATCCAGCAGATTGAAATCAAGGTTTTTCCTGATTTTGGGACACTGGACACAACAAAATTGACATGCGAAATACGTCAACATTTTCAATTGAAACGAAGTCACTAAACTATACACCACAAAAAACAGCATGGGCGTTGATCAAAGCATCCATTTAATTCATATATAAGATGTAGCTTAAGTTGATTGACTTAAGAGAGATTCTTGTGAGGTTAAATACGTTACCTCCTTCAACCAGAAATGATATGTATCCCTAATGTTTGTCTTCCTCCAAGCTGCCAGATCAAAGATATTCATCCCATATGCCCATGCACATTCATCTGGGTCAACACTTCGAGCTATCACAGGGTGAGAGAAGTTGAAATATGTCCTGAAGCGCTTAGACATCACCCAGCTGTCTTCACCTATGCACGTCTCCACAGCCCCATTCACCTTCCCTTCAAGATCGATCTCCCAAAGGGAAGATAAGTCACGCTGAACAACAATGTCATCATCAAGGAAGACCACCTTGTTGAGGTTCGGATAGAGCTGGTTAAATAAATGAGAACAACATCAGGTAAAGAATTGTGAACATCACAACACTGACAATTTGTCTTTCTTTTTTTTAGAGAATATTGTTACAATCTTGTTATAGGTTTTGAATGGCTTAACTTGAAAGAAAAAAACAGTGTTCATGCAAGTTGCAACTTAATGATTTACCAGAATTGGACAGAAAGATAACGACATATAACAGAGAACAGAAAAACTATGACAGTGCGGCACGTTTTAGCAGCAAGCAGAAGTGCACAACCAACACGTGGCAATCACCCAGAAAAAACAGAAATGCACTTTTTTGTCTTTATTTTAATATCATATAGAAAGAGAATCAAACATGAATCTTAATAGTGAGATGGTTGGTGAGATATCTATCCTGGCAGTTTTCAGCATCCATCACTTGAGCAATTTTAGTAGGTCAGCAGCCGTAAAGGTCATACTGATTAATTTTGCATGGCTCAGCCCATTCTAGTGCTATTTTGGTAACCCTGGTGCCAAAAAAATACTCAACCTGATTAGACAGCTATTTAATTCAAATTAACTGCATAACCTATTCTGTCAGATCAAAGCATATCAACACATTTGAGTTGATTCGAGTATGCCCCATTTTCCATTTAATGGTAAGACTTTCCCCACCATTCATTTGTTCTGTGCAAGAATGTTTGCACTGCAATATTTGTGAGCTCAATTAATCAGCAGGTGCTTCCAAGGCACCACCTACATAACCTAATACTGTGATGTGGAAATATGTTGAAGCATGACCATAATCTTTTCATGACCAGGGAATCTAGTTGACACATCAGTACTGATATACTAATACTGGAAAAACCATCCAAAATCTTTGAAATAATACTACATAAAGTACAGCCACTAGTGCATATAGGTGCTGGAGCATATTCCATTAGACCATAAATTTAAACTATTGTATAGTAACAGATAGAAAGCCAAAACAGATAATGTTTCTGATGAAAAGGCACCTCAGGCAAATAAATGCGGAGATGGTTAAGCAGGGATATGTATTTGGGGCTTCGAGCCAGCAGCTTTGAAGCAAGCACCCTTGGATTGTCACTTGCACTGGAAACTGTTCCATGATCTCCATGATAGTGATTTCTGACTCCACGGTGATTTTCTATAGCCTCTAGTACTGGTACATTTTCTCTTGTCAACCAGTCAAACTGGTGAACACCTTTCACTTCAACTATTGCAGGTGATACAGAATTAAGAGCAAACCACGAATGCATCCCTGGGTATGTTTTCTTATCAGTAATAACATGAAAGACTACTTTCTCAGGTACTGATGAAGATCGTACAGTTGAGCTGACAACAACTGAAGCAGCAAGGATGTTATCACTAGCTAGAATATAGTGTTGGAAGGAATTATCAGAAAGCAAAGGTAACAGTTCAGGTGGTGGCAATTGTTTCCGTGCATGAGCATTTGAGGAGTATTCATCAGTAAGGCGCAGAGAAAGGCAATGGATGCCTTTGGGAATAGCAGTTGCAGCATAATGTTTATACAGCTGTTCTGCCAACCTTGACCTTTTTACCTCCTTATCCATGCTTTCCATCTGCAAAAAAGCATATGAGAATATAGTTTATAAAATCAATTCAGTGCATTAGAGTACATCATCAGGACTAAGAACCATGAAATAAGATGTATGGTGCTAGCAGGGACCAAGTTCAAAATTCCATCAACCAGTCTATAACAAACCAGCAACATACAATTATACAAAGATCAGAACCGCGTGCTCTAAAAATGGCCAATATAAAAAGTACTTTAGCTGCCAGTAATGGTAAAATTATATGAAATAGCTGCAAGACACCCCATTAAAAAGTAGAAGTTACAGAAGAATATCTATTTTTACAGAAACAAGAGCATATCATTCCTTAAGAGAACATTTGAAAAGAAAAGATACACTTGTTAAAAAAGTTGTACAAAGCACAGCATATGGTGACAAAGATTCTGTATTGTCACAAACAACGGTGGAGTTCTCATGTACAAACTAACTGCATGGCTATGTCCCTAGTCATGGGCTTGTTCTTTTGGCTGAAATTTATGACTTTTGGCTGCAGCTTGTGACTTTTGAGCTGTTCGTGCGAGAGATTACAGAGTAACAAAAACTCACGTGCGGTTTTGCCGATATAAATTAAGTCGGTATAGTATGTACTACAATTAACGAGTAGACTCTATCTTGAAGAAATACTCCATTTAAAACCTAGTTACTGTACAAAAGCCGAAAAGCAGCTTTTAGAAGCTGAAAAGAACAGACCCATAGTAAGATATCAAACACTTGTCATAATTCCCAGTGCAGCTGCTTCTTGTGAAAACTTAACAATACATTGATTTTTTTTAAGAATTTGTCCATAAACACAAATAGTTCATATCATATTTGAGACTACCAAATACATATCACAAAATCAATTTAGTTTTAGAAGTTAGCCGCTTTAGAAGCAAGTGCCAAGTAGTTGTGCAACATTACGAGCCTGTTTGGATCCGTAGTCTTTAGGGACTTTTTAGAGAATGCTGCCCTTTCCCGAAAATACTACAGTATCAAAAAATTGAGTTTAGGTACAACAACAATAAAACCTTTTGTCCCAAACAAGTTGAGGTAGGCTATAAATGAAATCTCCTCAAGGTTCCAAAAACGAGAGCCTTGTAATAAAACCTACAAGGTAAAAACCCTAGAGCTGCATCCTGTCATCTGAGCAGAGAACCTAAACCACCGCCCCTAAAGATTCTTCTTATGTGATGGTTCTGGTATCTAGATCGCTAACTTTTATGCGCTCTTATCCAAAACTAATTCTTTAGATACATTCCAATCTCTCAAGTCTCTTTTAACTGCTTCCTCTTACGTCAGTTTGGGTCGATCTCTACCTCTTCTTGCGTTTTTGGTAGTGCCTCAGATTAGACATGTCCAAACCATCTCAAGCGATGTTAGATAAACTTCTTTTCAATTGATGTTACCCTCACCCTATCACGTATATCATCATTGCGGATTTGATCCCATCTTACGTGACCACAGTTACACCATAGCATCCTCATCTCTGCTACACTTATCTTCTGTATATGTTGTCTTTTAGTCGCCCAGCATTCCTCTCCATATAGCATCGCAGGTCTGATCACCATTCTATAGAATTTACCCTTTAACTTTTGAGAAACTTTTTTATTACATAGGACACCCGATGCTTGGCGCCATTTCACCCACCCCGCTCTTATCCTGTGGCTCACGTCTTCATCAATCTCGCCGTCCCATTGTAGCATTGATCCCAAATGTCGAGAAGTGTCCTTCCTACGCACTATTTGTCCGTCCAAATTAACATATCCATCATCTGTCCTAGTACCGCTGAAATCACACCTTATATACTCAGTTTTAGTTCTAGTAAGTCTAAAACTCTTCGATTCTAAGGCCTTCCTTCCCGACTTTAGATTCCTATCGACACTTATCATACTCTCATCAATTAGCATTACATCATCAGCAAAAAGTATACACTAAGGGATATCTTCTTGTATGTCTTGCGTGACCTCGTCCATCACTAGGGCAAAAATGTATAGGCTCAACGCTGATCCTTGGTGTAGACTTATCTTAATAGAGAAGTCATTAGTATCATCATTACATGTTCTGACGTTAGTCACAACATCTTCGTATATATCTTTGATTAGGGTAACATACTTTGCTGGGGCTTTTTTCTTTAGAGCGCCCACCACATGACATTTTTAGCACTTTGTCATAGGCTTTCTCCAAGTTAGGGCTGGATAACGAGCTGGCTCGGCTCGGCTCGGCTCGGTCTGGCTCGGTAGATAACGAGCTGGCTCGAGCTGGCTCGTTATAACTAACGAGCTAAAAAGCCAGCTCGGCTCGGCTCGACAAAAAGCTCGAGTTAGCTCGTTTGGCTCGTGAGCCAGGGCAAAAAAATATCTCCATCATATATTCATCCATGGAAGTTTGGCTCGTTAGGCTCGTTTGGCTCGTTAGGCTCGTTTGGGTACAATAGAGTACAAATTAATACATGCATGGCTCGTTTGGGTACAATAGAGTACAAATTTACACATTAACACATGCAATAGAGTACAAATTAGGTCCATGGAAGCAGCATATGCATATCTAAATTCCTGGAAGCATGGCTCGTTTGGCTCGTGAGCGGCTCGCGAGCTGGCTCGAGTTGGCTCGTTATAGCTAACGAGCTAAAATCTTGGCTCGGCTCGACTCGTTATCCTAACGAGCCGAGCCGAGCCGAGCCGAGCCAGCCACGAGCCGAGCGAGCTAACGAGCTTCGAGTTTTTTGTCCAGCCCTACTCCAAGTCAATAAACACCATGTGAAGATCCTTCTTTTACTCCCTATACCTCTCTATCAACTGTCGTGTCAAGAAAATCGCCTTCGTGGTCGAACTCCTGGGCATAAAACCAAATTGATTTGTCGTCACGTTAATGACTCTTCTTAAACGGTGCTCAATCACTCGCTCCCAAAGCTTCATTGTGTGACTCATGAGTTTAATTCCTCTATAATTAGTACAACTTTAAATTTTTTATTTTTGAAAATTGTAGTATGCCAAATAGCATTTTTTATTAAAAATCCACTTACAACCTCTTTTTTATAAAAAAATGAAGTGACACCCCCTCTCCTAGGTCATAGCCGGTAGCCATGTCGAGATCTAGTCTCGTATTATCATATACATCTTCACCTGTGCAATTTCTCCTTGGTCATGTCGGTCTCCAAGTCTCCAGTCCATGCATCTAATTAATACTTTTCTTTCCTCGTGTTCCAATGCCATTATTCAACGTTGGTATTTCATTGCTGTAGAACATGGGTCTATAGGCTTTCATGAGATCTGATTGTTGCAAATTGCAATGTATAAACCCAGACTTCCAGCTATATAAATCTACCAACAATATAAATGCATGACCAAAGATTAAAATAGCTACCAGGTTAGGCATGTATGTAGCTTTGACAAATTTTCATAATACGAGCTAGGCAGCCTGAGAGAGCTACTTTTTAAAACAAAATACTGTAGTAATACTGCAACTACCAATAAATGTGGTATCCACAAACTGTGGTACATGCGTGGTACCTTGAAAACTGTGGTTTTCATATACTTTAACATCCAAATGGGAATGTACAAATTTTTAAACTTGAACTTCAAACAATGCAACAGTGCAAGATTAAACAAGGACAGTTAGTTCCATACCATAGCCTTCAATCTAATAGCAAATGTCCTTGCATCGTAATGGTTATCCTTCATCTCCAAAAGAAATTCCATGAATGATTCTGGTAATTTTTTGTTGGAAGGGAATTCCTCATTGTTAACTTGATCAAAAATTCTATACAGATCTTGCACCAGCCTCTGTTCACATTGAGTAAGAAAAGTAAATATATTTTGCAGTTTTGCTTTCTCTTTAACACAAATAGTAAAACAAAGGGTCCTGTTTGACCAACAAAGAGAAGTACAAGGAATCGAGTAACTTACCGTAGAATCACCCCCCTGCCTACCAAGGAAACTAGGTCCTATTCGCCTCCCCAAGCAATCTGCAAAAACAAGATCGCAACAGTTACAACAAATACATGCACCAAGCATGGAAATTTAGAGTAGTTTCATAGGACAAGATAGCTAACCATAAGAAAAGCATGCAATGCAACAGTAAACACATCTAAGCAGTGAAAAAACTTAACAACACCATGCCCATACCAGAAGACCTATGGCACATGGACAAAAACCATCTTCCTAGTGTCATATTAGCAGCTTGCAGAAAATCATATGCCTACATCCCAACTAGATGACTTACAACAGCACTACAATTTTGTGTTACAAAATCTGGCTACAGCTCCACTATAGCTTCCAATAAGACATGGAATCGAGCTAATATATTTGCCTTACTCCTTGACTACTCTCTCCTCTCCAGCTCAAAAGTTTGGTGTCTTCACCAAAAATATATAGATCTTTAAATGGTAAAAATAGGTGGAATTGGAGGTACCATGTGCATTTTGAGATCCAGAAATTCTCAGATTAATTGTGGATAATTATCAGATGGCTTGTGGGACTCCAAAACGAATACAACTCTAATTCTTTATATAAATACATAGGTTATAGGACAATATGCTATCGTGAGCAGAATTCACAACATTTCATCTCAAATTCCCGATCAAGACGGAAGCAACACCCATAGTCCCGCGTTTCAAATTCTAGAGCAAAATAACCTGTCTAACCAGTTCTGAGGTGCCAAACCAACATTCAGGCTTATATGACAAAATCCTTTCCACTCCAGGACACAGAACTGAGTAGGTCCCAGCAAAAAGAAAGCACATTTTAAATTCCAAGCACAACATCGAATAGAAACGATTGCTTGGTGGGAGCATGTTCAGGGTTTGTTGAAAGAGTAGGAGAGAACCGTTGAGTGACCCCAGTTCCGAATCTAATCAAGTCAGAGTAGGGTTGCCAAGGAAGCTTGCTTCCAATGACGCTGAAGCAAATCAATTTTAATTTCAATGAATCAAATCAGCCAGGTGCATCAAGGGCGTTGTGATACCTCTCTCGCTTACACATTTGGCCGTGATGTCCCAATTATCAATGCCAAGCAAAGAATTTGGAGTCCACCTGGTTGGTAGCCAGCTGCAGCTCACGATTGATATGTAGGGAAAGCTGATAGCATCTTTCGGGATGCGTTTCTAGTCCAGTCTTGCAAGATTCAGCTCAAAACTAGGACAGAAATTTCTTCCAAATCCAACATTGTAGCTGATAGCACTAATCCAGCGCCTAAATCTAACCAAAGTGATAGTTCAAAACTAGAGAGTCCCGGTCTACATTTTGGCCAATACCAGAAAAGCGCGAGATCCAAAAATTAACTCCCCCGAAAGCCGAATATAAATCCAAATCGTCAGCTCTCTTGGTTTCAGCTCATATGAAAACGCCTAATAAACGGGATCGTCAAACCTGACAGCTGAGTCTCCAGCTTAATGAGTGAGCCTACTAGAGAACAAATCGCACGTTTTCAGCACGAAATCTAGGCAGGAACCATCTCCATATTCCCACATTCCCACCGATACCACAAAATCGTATGCCCAAGGGCACTACGATCCGAGTTTTGCCACCCCAAACGCACCAAGTCAACAACTCAACCCACCGCAACGAAACCCAAAAACTCCGCGAGATCACGGCCGGCGATCTTACCGACGGAGGAGCACTTGCTGCCGTCGGCCTCGAGCGCCGGCACGGCGGTGAGGATGAAGGCGAAGGGCAGGAGGAAGCCGAGCGCCACCACGGCCGGGAAGGCCACCGCGCGCCAGTACCAGCCCGCGCCCCCTCCTCCTCCCCCGCCGCCGCGCCGTCCAGCGCCCGCCCCCTGCAGCGCGAGCGACGGTGGCGGCGGGGGCGGCTGCGGCGCGACGCGCACCTTCATGGAGTCGACGACGCCATTGCTGCTCGAGATGGTGATGCTGCGCATGCTCGGCGAGATCCGCAGCTGCATCCTCCTCCTCCCCCGCCGACGGCGCCGACAACGGGAGCTCCGACTCCGGCGGCCTAGGGTTCCGGCGACGGCGGCGAGGCGGTGGCATTGGGCAGAGACATGCTAATCGCACCGGTGGTACTAATAGGGAAAAAAAAGGGAATAATGCAGGTCGCGGCGTGCAAATACGGGGCAACGCGAGGGCCTATCTGCTAAGTTGGCGGGGGATTTTGGGGGCTCTCGAAGGATTGCCGATTTCGGGGAGGCCAATGGAATATGGTTGGCGGCTTGCCTAGGCTATGGCGTTGCTTCTTCTCCCCCTTGCTCTTCCGGCCGGGAGGAGAAAGAAGCGAGAGAGACAAGGGCAGGATTTTGCTTGGTTCCTTTCCTCAGTTTCTCTCCCTCTTTTCTTTTGTTGTTTTTATAAATTCTCAGTCCTCACGCCACCTAGCTTACGAGTTACGACTTAAATTTTTTTAAAAAATTGATAAAAAAAGTAGAAAAAAGAAAAAAAACTCACTATATCGTTACGGGCAATGAAAAAAAATAAAAAAGAAAAAGTTAAAATGTCAAAATAAATTGAAATTAGAATTCAATAAGCTTCAAATGATTTCAAACTTAAATAAATCAAAAACCGAAGTCGTTTGGAGCCCTACAGGAGATTGTAAATTAGTGAGTGACTAAAAGAAAAAATTCAATGGACTTGTGAGAGCGTGAGAATGTCTAATACTTGCAAAGGGAATGTGTCAGAATATAAGTTGATTGTTTATTTTCTGTATAGCCTGTGTTAGAATATAACTTAATTGTTTATTTTCTCTATAGCCATTTTATATAGAAAAAATGGCTTCCAATGTTTGAGAGATTGGCTATATCCCTCGAGAAAAATGAAACAACACCTTTTTGGCATTTTATACCCTGCGGGTCATCGGTTGTATTGTAGTTTTTTGAATTTATAGGGTTGTGTCACTTTATCTTCTAAATTTATATTTTATTTTCTCAGCTATCTCGACTATAAGATTATGCTACTTTACCACTCTGAACTTATATTTTATTTTCTTAATCCTCTAAGCTTGTAGAATTATGCCATTTTACCCCTCTTGAACATGTATTTTACTTTTCTCAACCTCTTAAACTTGCGTCTGTTTGCATCACAGGTCCATTGGACTATTTACTAATAGAAATGCTGAGCTGGCATAACATATGGCTGGTGCCATATGGTCGAGCTCGATCCCTGGGCACAATGTCGAGTCAGCACAGTGCCCTCTTCTCCCTTGCGGCACGACAAAGCAGGGAATGGAGGGTGTGGAGCGACAGTAGATATGGCGACGGGGAGAAGCAGGCGATGGTGCTCTATGGTAAGAGGGGCGACTAAAAGAGATGGTTTTCGGCTTTAGTGTGATGCGGCACACCTTGTGACGTAGATGGTTTAGCGCGAGGATGACAAGGACGGCGGTTCCTCAAGAGCCGAGAGGAGAGAGGCGGCACAACTCAATGCCGATGGCCTATCCAACGAGCTTCAATGATGGGAGTGACACTAATAGGACCGTAATGAAGTAAGGAATGTAGTGGCATGGTCAATTTTAGGAGATGAACTGAATTAACAGTAAATTTGGAAGGTTTACCGTCATTGGAGCAGTGGCGGCTGCTCTTGGATTAGGGATGATGAAGGGGGTACAGTGGCGGGATGAAAAAGGTGGAAAGAGTAATAAACAAGTTAGGATGGTATGCTTGGACATTATTTTATCTTTTTCTCATTGTCGACGACCTCACCGATGCCACCCCTATAATTCTTATGGAGCCTCCTTGAGCCGCCGCTTCTTCTTTTGTGCACTGCTTCGTGGGCCCCAGGAACCCTGCACCCTCTATCCCCTACTCTACCACGCTGCAAGGGAGAAGAGGGCACTGTGTTGACTTGATATTGTGCCCATGCGATCAAACCCGACCTTACGACATCAGCAATGTGCTATACTAGCTAAACATTTTCTGTTAGCAAATGGCTCAATGGACTTATGATATGAATAGACACAATTTTAGGTGTTGAGAAAGTAAAACACAAGTTTATAGGGGTAAAGTAATACAACCAGGGGTAAAACGGTACAACCCTACAAGTTCAAAGAGTTGAGAAAATAAAATGCAAGTTCAGGAGTAAAGTGGCATAATCTTATTAATTTAGAGAGCTATCGTGCAATTTTTTTTCTTTTTTTAAACAAGTAGTCCATAGAGAAATGCGTAGCGGTATAAAAAAAATTTGGAAAAATTTAAGATGAAATTGGAAGAAAAATCATGTCTAATTATTATGACAAGAGAGGTATTAAAAATGCGTGTAGCACTCGAGCAACAGCCAGTGGGGTTCTTAAATAAAATCACCGGCATCTCCTAGCCGAATTCTCTCATATTTTGAGCACGTTAGATCATGCGACGCCACACCAACTCCATCATCTTCATGTGCCGCTCAACTATCCATCCATCTAGCAAGTCAGCCTGTTTGCATTTGCCATCTATATATATATATATATATTAACGCCCTACTCCCCACACCGCTGGCCTCGTATCTACGATCTACCAACCGACCTAGCCTTGAACGATTCCATTCCATCGCACGTTGCAGCGAAGGATTATTTCTTCCGCGGCCAGTGGAGAAGAAGAAGAAACCAACCGAGCGAGCAGGTGGAACTAAACGATCAAGCGTTGAAGCTTCCAGCTTGACTCAACTGACGGCGACTCCTCATCGACCGGAAAGAAACGCATTCGTACGGCATCGTTTCACAAGTGTGTTTGATTTGAGGGATATGGTGGGATGGAATAGGATGGTTCCTTTGACCAAGTCTATCCATGTGTTTGGTTTGAGGGATGGGATGGGATGGAATGGTCCAAAGTGGGATGAGCCTGTGCAAATTTAGGGTGTGTTTGGTTGCCTGCATCTCCTTCGTCCTGGTTGGGTGGATCCGTATAATCTGAGAAAGAGCCTGTTTGGTTGCCTGTATGAGTGGATACAGCCTGTATGAGCGGATGCAAAAATACGCCCTCATCCTGGATGGGTGGATACACTCAAAATGAGCTTCACTAGCCATCCTGGATGAGTGGATGCAGTGTCTCTTATGCGGTCCCACGTGTCAGCCTCTCAGGTTTGGTAGACTGCATCCGCTCATACAGGCAACCAAACAGCATCTCAGTTTTTTTGTATCCGCACATGCGGCCTCACCAAACATCTTCTTTTTCTGAAATACGATTCCACTCAGCCTATATCCACTCAGCCAGGATATACGATACAACCTCCATCCACGAACCAAACACACCCAGAAAATATTCTTCTTAGATACTGGACCATGTGATTCCACCTTTTTTGTGGAACCATCTCATCCTATTCCATCCTATCCCATTCCACTTTCATCACTCCAACCAAACACAAGCAGGCGCTAATACCGAGTACCACATCATGCTTTTTCTACCTTTTTTCATGCATATGGATGCGTGCGTTTTTCCTCGTTTTTTTTCGTCCGATTAACGTTTGATTGCGCTAGGTCATCTTGTTAATTATTAAATAGGTCATATACAATGGCATAGTAAATTATTACCTATAATATCTTTTATATCATCTATAAATAATATTAAAGACAGTTTTTATAGTGGATTGTATTTTTACATGTATTATAAATAGCTTCTCTATAACACTTGTTTCTCATATTACAGTGGACTGTTGCATGGGAGATAACCCAATCTCTATGCACTCTATCTCTTTTACACCATCTCATATCTTAAATGATAAGGGTTACAAACAGCCGTCATCATACCATTATACATGATAATGTTTCTTTTTTTGCTATCCGTGTGAAAAAGTGTGAGGAATTTTGCACCGACAGATTCGCGATTGAGTCTTGGTGGATCGGTGGTGTTCGGTGCGAGCGAGCTCAGATTTGACTCCAATCGACTCGTGAAGGGTACTTCTTACCTAAAGATATGCATAGCCACCTTAAACTGATATTAACCTTGAGACTTCATCGCTATCTGATGGGAGGACTGCTTTCATCTTGAACTAGAAGAGGCTAAAAACAAGCCTGAAATGGTCACTTAATTACTTGGAACAAATTTCAAATGGTTATTTCGTCGGTGCAAGACTGTAGGTGGCACTATGGTAGTGTTGTCATATATAGATGGGTTCTTTTATGTTGTAGCTTACGTTTTATGGTATTTGAATTTTAGTTGTTTGTGTAAGAGAGTACGATAGAGAGACAGTCGCGAGTAATTTTGATCAGTATAGCTGATATCGGTACAATGTCTACTACAATCGATTTGTAGACCCCACCTTAAAAGATATACTGTTTAAAAGTTAGTTGTTGTAACAAAAGTTAAAAGCGATAAGTATGAACCAAAAGTATAGTCCTGCTCATTTTGGTTTTTTTTGTAACTTATGACTTATTTTTCATTGTTTGATATTGTACTTGGTTTATTTTGCACTATAGCTACTAGTGGCTTTTTGGCGTAAGTAAATTTAAAAATTTTAAAAAATAGGTTAGCCCATAACGAACAATGCAAAGGAATACAGGGAAAAAAGAAAGGGCAAAAGAGCAAAAAAAATCATAAAAAGATGCAATTAAGAATCTAAAAACCAAAAGTCTAACGGAGAAGCCGAAATGGGCATAATATAATTTCAAAATATTTCACTGCTCACTGACATTGAGGCACGAGGGGGGTCCACGTCTCATTTGGCCCTTTTAAGCTTACTTATGTTTTTTTTTGCACTATAGTTGCTGTTAGTTTTTTCAGTGTAATTAAATTTAAAAAATATCAAAATAAAAAAATTATATCATCACGGATAATATAAAAGAATAAAAAATATAAAAAGATTAAAAGGTCAGAAAATAGAATTAAAAAGATAGAAGTCAGAAACAGAAGCTCAAATGACGGGAACCGTACCGCATATCTACATTTCTACCCTACTCTATAATACACCAAAATTATCTTTACTAAATCCACCCCCTCAACCACCCCTACAGTCATGCCTAATCTAAGTCCACCCAGATTTGTGTACCAAAGTAATCCAACTTCATACAAATGAATGGTCTGGATCTCTTCTCAAACCTTATTCTCTTACTCATTGAAGATCCTAAGGCCAATATTATTTAGATCATGCAAAACGGTAAGCTGCCCACCCCCACCCCCACCCCCGCCCCCGCCCCCCGCGCGAATCCCGCGCCTCCCCACTTCTCTCCCGTTCTCCCCCGTCTCCGCGTCGCCTCCCTCCCCCCCCAAACCGTGCGGCCCCCCCGCAATCCGTGCGGCCGCCTCGCCCCCCCTCTTCTTCTCGCGCAGCAGCAGCAGGGAAATGTGATCGCGATGCCCCCCTTCCTCCCCGCCCCAGCCTTAACCCTAGCCCCGCTTCCCCCTCCTCCCCGCGCCGCTCGCCGCCACCCCGCCCCGCTCGCCGCCTCCTCCAAGCCCACGCCGCGCCGGCCCTACCACCGCCGCCCCAGCTCGGCCCCGGCGCCGCCGCAGCGACCCCAGAATGCGGCCCCGCAGGCCTCGTTCCGGACCCGCAGCGATACGCTGCTCACCCCGCCCCCAACCCCCCACACCGCGCCGCCGCCTCCCACCTCCCACTCCTCCGTTGCACTCCGCCCTCGCTCCTCCTCCCCCGCTCCGCCGCCGTCTCCTCCTCCCCCCACCCGTCCGCTCCGCCGCCGCCTCCTCCTCCCCACCCCGCGCCGCCGCCGCCGCCTCCTCTTCCCCACCCCGCGCCGCCGCCTCCTCCTCCCCCCACCCCGCGCCGCCGCCGCCTCCTCCTCCTCCCCCACCCCGCGCCGCCGCCGCCTCCTCCTCCTCCCCCCACCCCGCGCTGCCGCCGCCTATCTGTTCCTTGATCCAGTCGCCGTGCAACGCGTGCGGGATCCGGTACCAGAAGAAGAGAAGGGAGGCGCTGGGCCTGGATGCCGCCGAGGGCGCCAAGCAGCAGTAGCAGCAGAAGAAGACCAAGAGGGAGCGGGAGGAGGTGACGGTCGAGCTCCGCATGGTGGGGTTCGGCAAGGAGGTGGGATCCGGTACCAGAAGAAGAGAAGGGAGGCGCTGGGCCTGGATGCCACCGAGGGCGCCGAGCAGCAGTAGCAGCAGAAGAAGACCAAGAGGGAGCGGGAGGAGGTGACGGTCGAGCTCCGCATGGTGGGGTTCGGCAAGGAGGTGGTGCTCAAGCAGCGTTCCTGTTTAATATCAGGGTATCTTTTCCATCTTGTAATTGTTGGTTGATGACTTATTGCATTTAGTGTACGGGAATTTGCCTACTCAGAGTCAACTAGCAGGCTGGGAGTTTGCAATTTCTCAGCACTCTGCTGTTCCTCAAGGACTCTTGGTATGCTTTGTTGCTTTTTTTTGGTAGCCTTGATGATTGCAATGTATTCAGACATGTTTCGGGCTTGACTTGGATTACAAAGTAATATATTAGTGCTTTTTAATCTTGACAGGATATCATACAAGCAATGTCTCATGATGCTCACCCCATGGGAGTCCTTGCCAGTGCAATGAGCACACTTTCTGTCTTCCATCCAGATGCAAACCCTGCTCTTAGAGTAAGTACTTTCTAAATGCCCCAATTGGGGCAGATGGTTCTTCACATAAATCTACGTAATGTGATAGAATCCACTGAAATTTCGAATTTATAGTTGTCATTATTTGAATTTGTTTGGTATTTCGTCATATATACTTATTTGTGTATTACCATGTCCAGTTAGGGTAAGCTTATAACCAGTTTGCAGAGCAGAGTACATTATCTGTGTGTATGAAATGGGAATTCACATGTTTATGCCAGTAGTCGCTGCATCCGCTATTTTGTTGCTAACACAGTGAATGCAATGGGAACCACAAGGGGAATGACCAATAATTTTCTGAAGTTTAGGATATAGAGAAGTGTACACATTTAAGTTCGTAGTGAAAACTTCACCAAATTAAATTTGCTGTTTTATGCTTTAATTTTCAGATAAAGCGCAAACACCTAACTAGACTGTTTGTGATGATAGGCCAGAGATCAACATATAGCCGTGGGATGCGCTGCAGAAGGATTTGGATGCTGGCAATAAGAGGGTGAAATGGGTGGATAGAGAACCTTATGCCTACTGGAAAGGGAATCCAGATGTTGCAGCTAAAAGGCAAGAGCTGGTTAAGTGTAATGTCTCCAGTGAGCAAGAATGGAATGCACGGATTTACAAACAGGTACTTATTTGTGTTTATGTTGCACTGCACTTCTTTATGCCTGAAGAATGTGTATATTGTCCATTTCCAAAATTGACTTTCATATATTCTATTAAAAATATCACCTGCACCAACTTTAAGGTGTGATTTAGAGTCATATTCTCATTGAACAGAGGTTTTATAGGTCAGACAAGCTTGGCCTCTTCATATGGAAACTATGTGATCAGTGTTTACTTGTAATTTTATCTGCTAATTTATAAAATGCAGGTGGATAGGAAATTGGTTAAACAAACTGTGATGACATCTGTGTATGGTGTCACTTATGTTGGAGCACGAGAACAAATAAAAAGGAGATTAAAGGAGAGATGTTCCAAGCTGCCCGCAGTATCATGAACTGGCTTGGAGACTGTGCCAAGGTATCTTCTGTAGTAGACAGATGTCTTCTGAATATCAGATTATAATATTGTACAATGTTTTGATGCTACAATTACATTGTGCATTAAGAAAATCCATCGCAATATCAGTTTTTGACAGTGTCATATTTTGCACTGTATTTGGTAATCGCAATTGATGCAAGCTGCAAAAGTTGTGTGTTGCCTTTTGGGTGTATTTTTAGAAAAAATAGTTAACTGTAATTGAGACATGCTGCAAAAAATTTTCATTGGGATATTTTATCTTAAAAATTATTTGCGTTGATGTCCTGTGGATGCCATGACCGATAAAATATTTTGTTTCCAACATACACAGGAGATGTGCGTACCATTTGTATTAAGAGAGGCAAAAGTAAAAAAAAGAACTGTAACTACTGTTAGGACTTAAAAGACTATTAGAAGAATGAAAACAACCTATAACTTATGCTTCTATCTAAAGATTAAACAAACAGTTTGTCAAGGTAAACCACTCCATGCACCTTCCAGTTCTGACATCCTTCCATGATAGTCAAGCCCAGCTGTCGGGGAAGTCCGCCGCCGAGAGGGGCTCCTTCACCGTCGTGCTCTCCGGCGGCTCTATCCGCCGCTCGAGGTACTACTACTGCTCGTGCTCTCTTCTTGGCGTGTCCTGCTGCCCTGTTCAGATCTGGGTTTTCTTTTCCCTTCTTGGGTTGATCGGGAGGCAGGAGCAGTGAGGACTGGTGGAGTGGTGGTCAAGGGGAGAGTGATGTTTAGCGTAGGCCCCGGGAGGCATCGGAGGTGCGGCAGCCTGCTGCAGTCTTGGTTCTGATTGGTGGTATCTGCGCCCGCGGCCATGGCTGGTCGTGCTGTGCTGCTGGAATGGGGAAAGCGGAAGTTATTTGAGATAGCATGCTATGCTAACATGGGGGGTGGGAGCACTGAATCTTGCTTTGGATGATGGGAATGGGGGCTGAGGGCCGATTGGAAATGGTAACTGATACGGTGTTTGATTCGTCTTGTGGGATTTGCATGCTCTGTTATTATCTTCGGTGTGTTCATGGCCAGCTACCCTGATCAATTAGGGGGGGTCTTGTTTGCGAATTAGGGATTGGTATTTGCAATACGGTAAATTGAAAAGCTTTATTACTCTGATGGTTAATGCATTTGGAATTATGGATGTTTTCGTGAATGTAGTATTGATTGTGGCAGTTTCCTTTCTTTCTTTACCTAGCTCTTTATAGTGATTTCTTTTCAAGAAATGGAGGGCTTCTTGTCCAAGAATTAGTGGGGCTGGTAATGTGGTGCGAAATTCTGGTACGAGTTTAGCTCAATGCATATATACCGTAAATTTGTCAACTTTCTCATTCTTTGTAGTTGAGTTCTTTGGAAAACTGGCTTTTCTGTTTGTAGACTGCCGAGTTGGACATAGATTTTTAAGCTCATCGTTTTGTGAACAACATAAATTCTAACAAGTCTGAAACTCTGTAATCTGTATGGTTAGTGTCCTGGAACGTTGGGAGGTTTGTGGTTCAATTACTATTGGGTTTGGTGATAAGAAGCTAAATCTCGATGTAGGAACCTTTTTAGATTTGTTCATTTCATTGTTGTTTTATTTAATTTTGTACATGTCCTGCATTGCTGTGTGATAGGCAAAAGCCATAACTTCTTTTCTCTTGTTCAAAACATTTGAATGTTTGATGGTTTCTGGCTGAAGAATTGATGGCTTTGGTGCCAGGATGGTCAGTGATAGGATTTGTTCATTGTTTGTTTTGCCAGTTGATCCGTTAAACTATGAGTGCCACATTGCAGCTGCACAATACCGCAATGAACCTGTATCTCCGTATGTTCAGAGAATTAAGAGTTTCTTGTTCAGAAACTCATGAGAGTATCATGAGTATGAGAATTTACTGTTACACTGTCACGATCCTTGCCATTTTCTTCCACTAAAGCCTCATTGAAGTATTAAATTTGAAATGTTTAAGTTATTTGATCCCATCTAAATTTGAGAACTATCTAGCATGTGAACTATGACGACCATTTGGAAGTTTGCGATTATATGGTTGAAGGGGCTGGGACCTCTGGGTCTGGTGATCTCAAACAAAATTCGGTGGCTGTAGTTGACATTTCCTTTTTCAGTCATTAGTAAGCATTTTAGTTTCTCTTGTTTACTGTGTTACATGGAGAATTGAGATTCCATGCTTTGGAAGCGTTGTTAAAGACAACTTGGAGTTCTTGATGCTTTATTTTAAGTTCTTTTCAAACCTCCATGTTTTCAAATGGTGGTCAATTTGAAAATAATTTGATGTTTTCTGACACACAGATATCTCTAAACATGGGATAAATGTTGATGAAGGTATAGTTGATATTATATTCTAAACTAAAAGCCTATTGCTCTAAATTACTCCACAAACTACGTCATAATAATGTTGGTGAATGAGGCATGCTATGAAGTACTGACAATTTTCTCATTGTCATTCTTCGAAGAGATGTAGTTTTTTTTGGGTGCTTATTAATGCCTTCATTTGCCGATTTGTTGTTTTGATCTGCCCATCATTTGGACCAGCCGCTATTAATTATAGAGATCAGACATTTGTTTGACGGAAACAAAATTTATCCAGTTCTTTTTATATTGCTAATTTCCATTAGGCTGATAAATGTGACGATCCCTGTAATATTCCTCATGGTTCCCTAACTGTTTCTTAGGTAGAATCAGTTGCTCCTTCCCAGCTTTGTCAATCAAACACATCGGGAAATGCAGGTACACAACATTCTTGGTGCTTTCTTTTTGTTCCAATATGGATTGGGGCTTATCTATTTTTTGTTCACTCGCCAGTCGCCACTCAAGTGAATAATAATCAGGGTAGTTTGCCTAAGATATCTTCCCATGTTAAAAGTATTTTGTTTTCTTATTTTAAGACGTTTGAGGAGGCAGACACAAAGCATGATGGAAGAATTGACAAAGAAGAGTGGCGCAATCTGGTTCTTCAGCATCCCTCTTTGCTGAAGAACATGACTCTCCAGTACCTTAAGTAAGATATGTTTATTGTACTTCACATATTTTTTCTACAGTTTGGTTCTTTTATGTGTATATTTCACATGTGGACATAGTGCTCTTCACTTAATTTCCATACCGGATATTTTTAACCTGGTGGTTGAGATAACTGAAAGGTTTAATGCTGCTCTTGAATAGAGAGTGATAGGATTTTAATTCCCCAAGTAGTGCTAAGTTGCCATTGCAATATCTTGTAAAGCAAAAGAACGTTGTGGAGAGAGACACAAACTTGAAACGTGGTAAATCAAACTTCCACTATTTAAAATGCACAGGCACATAAAGCCATAGAGGAGAGTGTGTTGGCTCAACTCTTGGGATTCTCTGTCAATTGTTCATTTAAATTCATGCCTTGATGATGCACTACACTGAATTTTTTCTGTTTCTCAAAGCAAATGTGCTGAATGAGTTAGTGATTTAGTGGTTCAGCTTCAAGCAAGCACTTCATATCGGGACTTCTCAGTGAAGTGTGAGGCTTTTAAGTCTTTTTTTTTATCAGAACATATTTTTCTGGTCTTTCTTTTGGGCCACTAAGGTCACTATCTCAGACATGGTCAGTTTATACTTTGTAACATATTTCCTATATCTATGTTGTTCTTTAGATATTTCACTTCACAAGCTGATCTTGCCTTCTTTGAGCAGGGACATTACCACTACATTTCCAAGCTTTGTCTTCCATTCTCAGGTTGATGATACCTGAGATTCTTGAAGTTCTTTCGAGTCGAAACATCAGAATATAAGCTCATGGTGGTGCATTATTTTCAGTATCGGATTTCATTTGGAAGTTATTAGTATGGGCCATGGCTGGAAGGCCTTTCGGCAAAAGATGTGATCTCTGGCTGAAGTTCCCATTTTCTCCTTTCCTCCCCTTTGGTTTTTAGCTGGTTAGCAATCAGATCCAGTTCTCTGAAGCTTCTGTCTTGTGTACAAAATGGAAACTTAATTTTTTTAATCTTTTCTGGGAATTTTTCTGTATGGCTGTGCATTGTAGTAACTGGAGCAGGAAAAAATGTTTAACCATGCCTCAGGTTTGGGAAGTATACCCTCTTGGGCATACCGTGCATCAATTCATGAACGCCTTCACTGATCATCGTGATTCTGAGATTCTTATTGTTAGGTAAGTGTGCTTTAGTAGCCTTTATCCTCCAGATTTTATCTTCTTTTTATGTTCCTCCAGATTTTCACATAGTTGCATTCTCGACAATGGATGATGGCCAAGTTCTTCTTTATGCTGTAAGTGCATATCAGAATATCGGGAAGTGCTCATCTGCAATACCCTGTTTAATAGCTCATCTTTTGAAGACAATGCTGATTCCTGAGTATTCTGACATTATGCTTTATTCAGAATTCAGTGAATGCTAAGTATCAGACTATCCCTTATCCATGGCTGGTCTTTGGTGAGAAGGTGAAGGTAAATGCTGTCTTCATCCGTGATTCCACTGGAGTATCAGATTCCATACTGATCTTATTTGGTGGTGCTGTTACAAAAGGAAGCATGGTATGCTAAATTTTTGGTCAAACACTTTGTCTTGATATTTTGCATTTTTGTTTACACTGATCTATGCCTTTTAACTTGTATATTATAGGTTGGGCACTTGAAGATGCTCGATTCATTTCACTAGACATTTCCATTGTTGATTTAACAAATAATAAGTACAAAATTACCATTGGCGGTACTATTAGGCACCAAATATAATTTATCTTAACATACCTCCCCCTTTTGCGGATGCTAGCAAGAGAAAAAGGGAGAAAATTGCTCATGCGATGTATAGAAACCTTGGTGGTTGCATGGTGCTGCTTGTCACTTAAAACGATCTCTGATTTTGAAACATACATTACTTTGTAATATAAAACGATCTCTGATAAATATACGTTACAATATATGAGACGAGAATCTTAATGAATCTGATTGTTCGTTTTATTTTTTTTACAAATTTTATCTTGTTTTGTATTTTATCGTAGCGTTAGCACGGGCACACTACTAGTGGTATAAACATGCTCTGAGCAAAAAAAGGGGGGAACTGAAGGAGATATTTTGTTTATTTATACTGAGATAATGCAGGACCCAGGGGTACAACCGTACAAACTACAAAGTGCATGTTCCACCGTTTCCGAGCACTCAGATCTAGCTAATCAGGTTGGAGCTAACCACGTGCTTGCAGCCTAAAATACAGCGTCATTTGGCTTCTTTAGGCTTCCCACTAGTATTCCTTCCATATGCAGTTACAATATTCTGTTTATTTTTAGCCTTCTGCTACTTCTTAATTGAACATCCCAATGGGAAATCTCTCCAAGGCCAAGTTGATGTGGTGTAGTACCTTTTTATAATCCTGAAAAGGTGACGCTGAGTCACTGCTTTGCTTTCATTGGGCTTCTTCTTTTCTTTTCTTTTCCTTTTTCAGAAAATAGAGTGCTACTTCGGGCCTGTTTGGCAATGGCTGCGATTTATGACTTTTAGCTGGAATTTTTGAATTTTGGCTGTTTACGGTACAGATTACGGAGAAAGATACCCACTTGCGATTTTGGATGGTACAGATATCGTTTAACTTGTAGACCCTATCTTGAGAAAATAATCCGTTTAAAATTAGATATTGTAGCAAAAGCTAAAAGCCGCTATCTTCAAATGAAAAGAACAGCCCCTTCCATGGCATGGGATGAATTCAATATGCTTCCTGTCTAAGGGGAGGCCGGACGTTGGGTTTGGTGGAGGTGGTTTTGGTGGTTGGTGTTGGTGGCACTGATACAAGTAGAGAGGTATAGAGCAGATGCTGGGTATGTTGCTCCTTAACAGATTCTTTTTTGAAATTTTTGCTATTTTGTTCCAACAGCTTTGATTTGAGAGTAATAGAGACACGCCCGGTTTATTCCAAATTTCGTCGACTATGTACGTAACATTTGTAGGCTAAACTTGTGGGAAGCTCGTATCGAATGCACTTCAGATGCATAAATATGATCATGTTTAAACACTTATGATTGTCAAAATATGAGTTGTGCTCCGAAACAACTCCACAAAACCCTACCAAACGCTCCTCAGAGAAAGGGATAGTCTGAATGGAATTGGACAGAGAAAATGTCCTTCATTTTGTCCTGCTCGGAGCAACATCCAAACGGCTAGAATCAAATTATGATGATGCTGGGACTCACAGCGTTGGACCATCCATGGGTTTGGTGGTGCCTTTGGTTTGTGTTTGGTGGTAAACAACAACGGCAAAGCTGCTGTGTGCTCTAGCCCCCAGGTGACCCATGCATCCATTCTCAGAAGTGGTTTGGCTTGTGTCATGTGTGTTCTGATTGATTCTTTGCAGAGGAAAAAACAAGTGACAAAACGGTTGGCCCCTCAAGCTGAAGCCGTGGCAATCATACTGTAGGATCGAATGAGATGAGCAATGAGCGACTGCGAGAGTTCTGTATTTGTGGTCAAGCGAAATGGAAACCTAGTGTGTTGTTACTGGAAATTATGAACTTGTTGTCGACGCACCGCACCGCGGGCGAGGGGAACGGCATAGTAAGAGTGACATATGCGCGAACGAGGGAGCGGCGAGGGACAGAAGGGGGGATAGCAGCAAGGGGGTGACATATGTGTGAATGAGGGAGGTCACGCACTGCAAAAGATAGCCACCGCATGGTGGTCGTGCGGCCTACGATTTAAATTGCAAATTAAATGAGCATCACTTATCGCTAATTATAATTAAATTAACACGGCGAATTTAGAGCATATAAAATTTCTAAAAAATAGACAATTAGATAGACTGTGTCAGGAGGCTGCACATAAAATCTTGTAATTTTTGGCGCTCATTTGTTATATGTAACAACTTCTACAAATAGCATAATCGTATGAATTTTGGAGCAACATTCAAACTGATTAAATTATGGAAAAAATACACAATCAAGTACATTGTATTGGAATGCTGCACATAAAATTTTATGATTTTTTGAGCTCATTTGTTATATTAAAAAATTCGAGAGCCGCACGGTGGCCGTGCAGCCTTTGCGCGGCCGCACGGTGCACGACTACGGGGCACCACTGGTCACGTATCAGCTCCATAGCGCCGTCGTCCGGTGACCGGGCGCCAAAACAGACATTTCTGCTATTGTTGTGCGCATACTGGCATTTTATAAGTACAGACTCCAAATGTGGTATAACTGCCAAAAACTCATCCTGGTGGACCTCTTCGTATTGGCTTTTAAAAGCTGCTGCCAAAAACTCATCCTGGTGGACTTCTTCGTATTGGCTTTTAAAAGCTGCTTTTCTACTGTAACTAACTTTTAAAGTGTTTTTTTAAGATGATGTCTACTAATCAATTGTATTAGACACTGTAATGACTTTATTTATATCTACGAATATCGCACACGGGTCTTTCTCCGTACAGTTTCTCTAAAATTGTTACTATTTATAAATCAAAATCAAAAGCCATTATCAAAAACTAATATGAACTGGCCAATCACTTCGATTCTTCTCACCTGCATTACAGCACTAACCCAACTTCTATGCAGCAATGAAATCGGGCTAAAAGGAAGCATAATGAGATGCAGGCTGTTATTGTCCCATGATATGGGTGACCCTTTTTCTTCGGCAGATCCAGCCTGGTATTGGCAATTTGGCGTGTTCTCCTTCCCACATGCCCATGATTTCGAGTATTCATGGCCACCAAATTTGAAGGCCAGATCATGTCCAGTAGTATAAGAAAAATATCATTGGCCGCACTGGTTACACCAGGACTGTCGGTGCCATGCAATGTGCTGGCAATGGCAATACATCTGAAGTGCATCTCCACTATACTGTAAGATACAGGAAAAGCAATACAACCTGTACACTCATCTAATGAAACATACTTTTTGGTGACAGGATAGCTGAATGATACTGGACTTCACAGTTCTTGGATTATTTTTTTTGGCAAGTGGATTTTTGTATGGGTAATCTTGTCACTGGACAGTGCAGTGAGAAACATCGTTGCTGTACTAATAATACATATATCATAGACGCCCTAAAACATGCATGCATTTTGCGACTGCATGGTGAGGAGATTTAGAATGGTGGCTGCTATCGTGCAGAATAAACAACAAGCCCACGTATGAGCTTGGCTAGACTAAAAGGTCAGCGTCAGGCAATTCAAGCACCTTGTGCGTTCCTTTTGATTTGGTTCCTGGTCTAAACTGGTTTCCTTCAATGTACCTGCAGCAAACAAAATGGTTGTGCGCCTCGATAGATGTACAATAGAATGTTTTTCAAGTAAAAAAAAGAATTCTGTTTGAGAAGAGTTGAGATTCTAAAGCCAACTTACAGCTCCTTCAAAAATGGATGCTTGTATAATCCTTCAGGAATCCTCCCAATGAAGTTGTTATTGTCCAAGTACCTGCCACAAACCATTGTAACATGAGAATATCATAACCAAATGAAAGATAAAGACACACAATGATCATAATTTTTTTTTAGAAAAAAAATAAGCAGTAAGGCTCACAAATAGCTCAGTCTCGGAATATGAACTAGCTTTGGTGACATTGATCCGATCAGCCGATTGTTGGACAAGTGCCTGCAGAGCATATAAGGACAATAAGATGATCTAATCTTTTTTAAAAAGGAAAAACTGGAGTTTATGACAACAAATAATAATACAGCATTAACTTCAGCTTCTGAGAAAACTTACAAGATCTCAAGGTTTGTCAGATTTGCAATCTGATCTGGCAGCACGCCAGTTAATTCATTATTGTTAAGGTATCTGTAGAACACAATTTAGCAGTCAGCTCAGGAAGACAGCATTTGCGATTCAGGTGAAAAGGAATGAATCTAGTAGCTTCTAAAATTTCTGCTTACAAATTTCTCAAGGAGGGGAAGCCATTCCCATTGCCAATGAAATCCCTGAGAGTGCCTGTCAAGTGGTTGTTACCAACATCACTGCAAAAAGAGAATTTATCATTCACTATAACATCTCAACAGACCAGCATGAGCATAACTGGGGACAGTAAATATGCTGCAGTATAAGGACCTAAATTTGCTACTATAGATAAATTTTTTCCTGTGAACTTGACAGAGTAGGAGTTGGGATGGATGTTTACAGGTGACGGAGGTTCTTGAGAGTTCCAAGTTCAGGGGGGATCCGCCCGGTAAAGCGGTTATCATGAAGATACAGATAGCGCAGTTCTGGTAGGTTTGCAAGCTCCACAGGAATTTCACCTTTGAAGTTATTGAAGCTCAAATACCTGAAGAATTTTTTGTAACAGTTAGAGGCACAGAAAGTAAATCATTATTAATCCATATAAACTCCATGCATTCTAAAAATAAACTTACAAGTGTGTCAGTTTCTTTAGTTCACCAATTTCAGGTGGAAGCACGTTTTGAAGCTTATTCCACCTCAGGTTCCTAAGAACATGAGTGAATTTGCTTAGCTGAAGAGCAAAAGCATTCAAAATAGGTAGCTATGGACCCAAGAACCAAGAAAGTAATACTGAACAAATAAAGCATTAGCAAAAGATTTTGGAAGAATACAGAGAATAAGAGAAGTATGTTCTATGCAGCAAGAACTGAAATGTATTGTAACAGTGGTATCTTAACATAACAAGCATATACAAATGTACCTCTGAACACACAAAAATATTCCATACTTACAATATCCTTAGGTGTTTCAACCGTCCAATCTGTGGAGGAATTGGCCCCGTCAACTTGTTATTGTGGAGATCCCTATAGTTGAAGAATTCAATTAGTCTCATGGTTTAATGATATAGTCTCATGGTTTAAGTATATGGTAAAGACGTTGTAAGATAAAGCCAAAATACAAAGATGTTTTACTACAGCCTTTTACATTATTATTCAATAAAAGAACCACCTTTAGTCTCTGATATTTTCGGGAAACAATACTGCTTTAAGAAATAACTGCTGCAATGTATAAATGGAAGGAACACTTCATGCACAGAAATGTGCAACTCAAGACAATATAAAAGCTGACATAATCACAAGTAACAATAGCCTGGGAATAAATTAGTTCCTCCATTCTGCCTTATGACCTCTCTAAATTCAGGGACCATGACACGATAGATTTACATGGAAACATAAATTTTACAAGCGTATATGTATATACATCTGCAATCTGCATAGATGTCTTGTCATGTACTCCTACTGATGGTTATACTAAAACAACAGAAACTTAAAAGTAAGTAACTTCACACCAAAAAAGAGTAAGTAAATATATCAAGAACATGTACTTCAATCAGGCTACGTCATATAATTACAAGATGTCAACAGTTTGTCATGTGCCTCAAGATGCTTATACAGAACATAAGGAAAAAAACAGCAGGGACAAGAAAAAGGTAAAAAAACAGTGGGGACAAGAAAAAAGTAAAAAACAGCGGGGACAAGAAAAAAGTTCTTACAATCTTTTTAAATCCAACAGGTTTGTGACTGCTGTAGGGAAAGGACCAACTATTGATACAGCATAGACTTCCCTGCAATAAAGTATGCAATATGGTTACTCAGATATGTATATGCATAAACAGTGCATAAAGCTTCAGAAAAGCTACATGATTTTGCAGTTCATAAAGTTGAGATCCACAAGCAGCAGGCGTGTATTGGTCACAGAGGCTAATTATCTTATTTATCTCCAACCACAAAAAAGGAAATTTTGCCATAGAAGAGAAGTACAAAATGTTGCCTTTAAAACTGCTACTAGAACAATTTATCATTATTCTTGTTAACTATCTGAAGACCCTTTTAGCTAGGAAATATCAGGGAAGGAAAATGGCATGATGTATTACATTTTTTCTAATAACGTTCATCACTTTTATGCAAACCTTTGCATCTGGCTTATACGAGAAAGCATGGTTGACTACAGTTCTTCAGGTTGAAGTTGCATCTTGAAGATTCCAAGCAAGAAAGTTTTTAGAAGAGTTGCTCTTTCGTAACTTTGACATAAGCTATATGAGACGGGCTAATCTCAGATAGCTACAACATGGAGATGAAGGATATATTCAAATAGCTTTCTTATCAAAATTAGCAAGCCAAGGAACTTCGTTTAGCCGACATTTCAACTTACTAGGTAGTAAAAGAGAGTTTCATATGTTGGAGCAAGACAAGAGTTTAAATTTTAAACCTTTGAGACTACAAGTGTTAAATGTTCCTGTTCTCTTTGAAAAGAAACTTTGCAATCTAATTATCTAATGATAACCTTATCCTTTCACATACTAATGCTAATACATCATAAAACAATCCTTACAAATCCTTATGCATGCCAACAAAAAAGGGGTAAATTCAAGGAAAGGAAGAAATATTTCTTACAGCTCTGTCACAACTCTGTAATCCCCTTGCTGAGAACATGTCACACCAGACCAGGGGGGTAAGTCGCCATGCCCACAAGGATCATCTCCAACCCATGAGTAGACAACTCTCCAGCCAAGTGAAGATTTGATCTCATTCAATGCTTTCACTGCAGCAGAAACACAATTTCAGTTCCAAAGTTCACACACCAAGGACCTGCAAAACGTTGCTAATTCTGACTAATGTCTATGAACAGATAGAACTCTCCTGACGCAATCAAGCACCATGGCGATGCAGCTAGGAAATGATACACTAGATAGTGCATCATAACTAACACAACTTACTGGACCTTCGTTCAGCTACAACTGAATCATGAAGTTCTCGCCAATGATCGCTCGGTACCTGTTGAGCCCCCCGATCTGTGTTTACATATATAGATCACAAGCTCTCTGTTTTGTGCGTGTGTGATGAGCACCTAACTGCCTATTTTCCATTATCCGGGAGATTCATGTTTTTGCCACTCTTAAGATTGGCTAATTACCTCAGTCACTTACATGTGGGACCGCCTGAGTCACTGACAACGGGCCAGGGTGGCAAATCTGTTGCCCCTCACCTCATAAGGGTGGCAAAAACATAAATTTTCCATTATCCCGAAGTACCTCACATAAAGCCGATTTAGACATCTTAAGTGAGAAACTAAGGATAGATCCCATCATTATGCTAAGAGTTCATGCAACACCTCAGCCTCACAGATGCTGAACCGAACCTATAATTGTCAGCGAGCACAATGAGGTACTCGGAGTAAGAGAATGCAGGGTCTCAGATGCGAGGCCTGGTTAGATCTCCCAACGGAACAACCAAAAGAACCGGCCTTTCTAAAATGTCTAAAATCCAATAGTGTGGAATCGCATCAAGAAACCGGGAGAAGGGCTCAATTCATGAATGAGATCGGAGGAACAACGGGATGAAGGAACGGACAAGAGGGAGAAGAAGCCATTCATGTACCGTCTCTCTTCACCGTTTTGCCCCGCGCGGCGCCGGCGAGGAGGAGGAGGAGGAGGAGGAGGGGGGGCAACGAGCGGACGAGCGACGCCGCGGCCATGGGGTGATGGGAATGAGCAGCTCGCTAGTGGTGGTGGCCGGTGGGGCGCGCGGTGGGAGACCATAAGAGAAGGGGATGGTGGGCCGGTGGCGCCGCTCCGGGGTGGGAAACCGGGAGTAGAGCGGGCGGATGGGCACTCACAGGCACACTCTCGCCCGATCGCTCCAGTGCCGCGTCGGTGCGTTTGGTCGGGTTGGTGGTCCGGGCTGCTCTTTCTTGGCCACAGTTCATGATTTTTAATTGTGATTAATAGTTTTATCCTTATTTTTTAAAATAATAGTAAATAATTAAGTCATCTATATAAATGATATATACAATTTTGTGTTTAAGAACCTATTTAAAAAAATCTTTTAAAGCTGTTTGAAAAATCACTCAATTTATTTCAACTTTCGAAGATACCAAAACAAAAAAAAGCAAAAAAAAAAAGAACAGGATGAGACTTGGTTGGGGCGCCCTTTCAGCGTTCCCATGGTCATGGTCAGCGTTTCAGTTTCATCAGGATCCATCTCGCCACTTGTTTCCCTCGCAGCTTATAGACCGATAAAATTTTAATTTGGCGGGGATGAAGTCCTAGCAAGGCATGTACTGCTCACTGCTCAGTACTCCAAGTTAGGGCATCTGTAGTGTATATAACCCAAAGGGTCTTAAGGTGGGTCCTATCTACACCTTAAGACCAACTCCATAGTGTATATAACCCAAGGGGCCTTAAGACGGTCCCACATGGCAGATAAAGAAAAATTGTATTTTAATGTTTATGACCAGGTCTTTAGCTTGAGGACCAGCCTTAAGTTTTTTTTGCTTAGGGTCTGCTTAAGATCACCCCTGTAATGTATAAGGTTGACCTTAAGGTGGCTTAAGACCTCCTCTTTTCATACACTACAGATGCCCTTATACATGTACTGCTCACAAGTTATAATAAAAAAATAATAAATTTTAGCTAAAACGAATGCATGTACTGCTCACTGCTCAGTACTCCAACTACAAACGTACAATCTTAAACCAGACTGGTAAGCTCAGCGTCGAGGCGGCGCGGCCCACGTGAAATCGTATTTGCCGCTCTGTCGTATGGGCATCATCTTTGTGTTTCAAGGCGCCTATATATATAGATATATAGATATCCGTTCCAAAGCAATTGCACTCATCGGACGTGCATCCTGGCCAATAGTTGTTCACAATCCCCATCATCGCTCTCCGGCACCGAGCTTTCGCCATGCGGCCGTCATCGGAGAACGCGGCGCCGCGCATGTACTTCATCCCGTTTCCGACGCCGGGCCACGCGCTGCCGATGTCCGACCTCGCCCGCCTCTTCGCGTCCCGCGGCGCCGACGCCACCCTCGTCCTCACGCGCGCCAACGCCGCCAGGCTCGGCGGCCCCGTCGCCCGCGCGGCCGCCGCGGGCCTCCGCATCCGCATCCATGCGCTCCCTTTGCCTGCCGAGGCCGCCGGGCTCACGGGCGGGCACGAGAGCGCCGACGAACTCCCCACCCGCGAGCTCGCCGGGCCCTTCGCCATCGCCGTCGACCTTCTTGCGCCGGTCTTTGCTGACCTCCTGCGCCGCCACCCCGCCGACGCCGTCGTGTTCGACGGCGTCCTCCCGTGGGCCGCCACCGCTGCCCCCGAGCTCGGCATGCCGCGGTACGCGTTCACCGGCACGGGATGCTTCGCGCTCTCGGTGCAGCGGGCTCTGCTGCTCCACAGTCCGCAGGAGAGCGTCGCGTCGGAAATCGAGCCGTTCCTCGTGCCGGGCCTCCCGGACGAGGTGCGGCTCACCAAGTCGAGGCTCGCCGAGGCGACCCTCCCGGGCGCGCACTCGCGGGAGTTCTTGAACCGCATGTTCGACGTCGAGCGCGCCACGGCCGGGTGGGTCGTCAACTCGTTCGCCGACCTCGAGCAAAGGTACATCGAGCACTACGAGGGGGACACAGGGAAGCCGGTGTTCGCCGTCGGACCGGTCTGCCTCGTCAACGGCGGCGACGAAGACACCCTGGAGCGCGGCCGCGGCGGGGAGGCGGACGCCGCCGCCGAGGCCGCGCGCTTGCTGGGATGGCTCGACACAAAGCCCGCGCGGTCGGTGGTGTACGTCTGCTTCGGCAGCCTCACCCGGTTCCCGCGCGAGCAGATGGTCGAGCTCGGCATGGGACTCGTCGACTCCGGTGTGCACTTCATGTGGATCGTCGGGGACAAGAACCCGTCGCCGCTTCCGGACATAGACGCCGCAGCGGGTGGCCGCGGGCTGGTGATCAGGGGTTGGGCCCCGCAGGTGGCGGTGCTGAGGCACTCGGCGGTGGGCGCGTTCGTGACGCACTGCGGGTGGGGCGCAGTGACCGAGGCGGCGGCGGCGGGTGTCCCCGTGCTGGCGTGGCCAGTGTTCGCGGAGCAGTTCTACAACGAGGCGCTGGTGGTGGGCCTCGCGGGCACAGGCGTCGGCGCCGGCGCGGAGCGGGGGTACGTGTGGGGAGGCGAGGAGCTGGGCGGGGTAGTGGTGGGCAGGGAGAAGGTGGCGGAGAGGGTGCGCGCGGTGATGGCGGACGAAGCGCTGCGGCGGAGGGCGGGGGAGGTCGGGGAGCGCGCGCGGCGGGCGGTGGGGGCGGGAGGGTCGTCGTACGAGGCCGTGGGCGCGCTGCTGGACGACGTGCGGCGCCGGCGCGGGCAGCTGCACCTGTAATTTTAACTGATTGGGCCTTGGTTTCTACTGTTTGGAAAGCTGCGGCCTAGTCTCGTGTTTGAGTTGGTTCACGCGAATTAAGCCCCAGTTTGGGAGCCGTGCTTCCCGAGTGATGTAGTATGAAAAGTACGTGAAGCATGTGCTACACTGAAAGGAACTTGGGACGTATGCATCATTAATTACTCATGTATGTATACCTGACGCACAAAAAATTTAGTAGACATGGGGTCGTTCTTTGGGCTACAACTTAATACTTAAAATTTAAAAAAAATAATATAGAGAGATATTCAAATACGATTTTGACTAGTAAAGCTAAAATCGATACAATATCTACTATAATCGACTTGTAGATCCCGTCTTAAGACACTTCATCTGAAAACTAATTACTATAGGATAAGTCATAACTTATAAATCAAAAGCTAAAACCAACGAGGCTCCTCCTAGTTGGATACCTAGGGTGACAGTTACGAATGCACCAGACAAAAGGGCTTGCAATTGTTGGTAAATTGAAGGGATATGAAATTAGTAGCTACGAGAGTCGTTCTTTTGGGTTATGACTTATAACTTAAAATTTTAAATTCTGGCTATTCACGAGAGAGTACAGAGAGAAGCACTCGCAGTAATTTTGGTCGTTGACGAGGATATAATAATTCTCTAATTATTATGTCATTATATTATCTGAATATGCTCTTTATCGACAAGGGGAGATTCCACAGAATAGTCATAAGTCTTACTACGACTGCTCCTTAGTAACCTGACAAGATAGCTAGAACGTGCGCTTATCTTTAATAATCGTACACGATCTCTCTCTGACTAGAACCGCTGCATGGCGAACACTCTTTTTATCTCCCTGACAACTTCTTGAAAAGACACTCCGTTTCAAAACTAGTTAATGTAGCATAATCCTTAAGCTAGAAGCCAAAAAGAACGAGGCCATGGTCTACCTAGTTGGGTACCTAGGATGAAGGTTATGGACGCCTTGGACAAAAGGGCTTGCAATTGTTGGTGAACTGTAGGGGTATGAAAGCCTTAGATGAAATTCCACTTTGTAATACCACATGTGAATTGCAGGGGTTAGAGAGTCTTTGATGAAATTCCACTTTGTAATACCACAGTTGTTTGATGTTAATGCAACTAAGATGACACCCTAGTTACATACATAACCATAGTTGTACGCTCGGCTTGCTGCATCATTTATTCTCTAGATATTTAACCACATGAACACCTTTATTTTAGACGCCAATCTCACTGCCCAGATGAATCAACATGATTGATTGCGACTTTACGGCGAGAAACCCACCAAACCACCCATTTTAGCACGTCGCTTCGTTCCATTCCAAACAACCTCCCTCCTCCGGTCCTCCCCGTTGTGTCCACAGAACAGACCAAAACAAAACAAATGCACAAAACTTGAAAAGTTTGTTTGAGGTCATGTACAATGATATACACGATGGTTGTCTATACAACACCTCTATATTATTTATAGATAGAATTAAAGATAATCTATATAATAGTTTGTCTATAATATTTTTGCACAGTTGATGAGTTATCTATACATTTGTATATACAAAAGAAAGTCGTCTATAAGATTGTTTGTTAAATAGTAGACAATATTTTTCTCTCCTACTCTCTTCCACATCACCTAAAATCCTATATGACATAAACTTATAGACAACTGACATGTATCATTATACATGCCCCTAATGTATTGCTGTTGTTCTCTCGGGTAGAATACAACAGAGGTGTTTTTTTATTGCGGCTTATTAAAATAATTATGTGAATTCTACAGCACGCCTACCTACGCGTTAGTCTTATCATGCACTTAGCGCGGTGGCCATTCGATCGAGCCATGCTCCCTCGCGTATGTTGGTGTCACACCTAGTTTGGACTACATCGAGCGAAGCGTGACGTGTGCCATGTGTTCCTCTAATTGGTTAGTGAGCTACTTTGTGATGTGTTGCTACATGTACAAGCAAGCCTACCCCTGAGTGTACATTAACAAGCAAAGTTTTTTTTGTTGTGTTATTTTTATGTGCGTGAAATCTAACGCGCGCCTAGACAAGCGTTTACCTTAGCATGCGTCGGTTTCGTAGCATTGGATGAGCAACAAATGCATGGATGAGTGAGGCGAGACACAACCAGGTTGCCTTCCAATGCGTCATATGATTGCTTCCTTAGATCGAGACAGGGTCTTTTTTCTGGAACCATTAGTGCACGTAACGCATATAGAAATGAAACACATGTGTCATGATAGGTGGGGCCAATTTATGTGGGCCTAGTTTGCAGGCAAAGCAATGCATGTGATATCGGGGAGTCAAAATGCTTGTTGTATATACAGGATGGGTTTTTTCGCTGCGGATGTTGGCTTATGCCTGTGACCGATAGTTTTTGGCCCTAGCGTGAGCGTTTCTACGAATGAACTGAATGTCGATAAGCCAATAAGCTGTTTTTGAAAAGGATGTTCTAGTAAGCCACTTCGAAAAGACAGCGGAGAAGTCTTCTCGTTTGTTTGTTTGAGAAAAGTCATGAGCCATAAGTTAAAAAGAACTAGGCCATATACAATTAGAAAGGTGATTTGTTTTAACAGAAATTCTATAGCGCACCAACGCGCACTTTAGTCTTATCGAGCACCTAGCTTCATTGCCGTCAGATGGGTCACATGGGGGGGACCGGTGCAAATAACACAGACATGAGAAACTTGTTTTCTTTGTTTTAAGGTGTGGTCTTTTTGGTGCCATCTGTGCATGTGGCACACACCGAAATGAATACCCGTGTCACGATAGGTGGGCCAAACAATATGGGCCCAATTCGCAGACGCACAGGGCAATAATACATGTGAGATTAGTGAGTTCAAAATGGTTGATTGTGTATACACAGTTCCACATGTGCATATTTTTCTTTTTCTAAGATTCGATTGATTTGTAGGGACAATCACATGGGAGGCCTATTGATCAGTCACATTGGGATCGATCACAGAGTAAGATAATGCAAAACCACTATGCAGAGGGGTTTGCTGAATTTTCGTGAAGCATGTAGTAGTGGAGCACTTATTAAGGGCATCTCCAATAATTACACCTTAGCTGTCTCTAAGCTATGCCATCAGCAAAATCCTACCTAGAGGAGGGAGAATGAGTAGAGAGAAGAGAAGTTGTCTAATGCGGCCACGGTTACTAACCATGCTTCTATTTTTCTTGTGAGCAAAATGTGTCGCGTGATTTAATTACAGAAATAGTTCTGAAGAAAGAAGAATCCATGCTGCTGCGGTAAAAGAGGTAGAAACCGTAGTTCATGCGGGACTTGGCCACATGCAGGTAGCTGTATGCGTGCATGGAGAGGCATGCTGTTGGGAGCAAGCAGAAAGAAGCTATACTACAGCCACATGTGCAACTAGGAGATCAAGTCCCTAACCAAATTGGTGATGATTTTGGGTGGTTTGGACTGCATGCGATAGATCAAATTAGAGGGAAAGGAGGGGGCACAGTTTAACTCGTTACAAAAAGAAATTCATTTGTTTTACTACTGTGGTCCTATACAGTGCATGGAAGTAAGAGTTCATGATGATCTTCTAGGAGTTAAAAACAGCAGGAACCAAACTAAAAGGAAAAGATCTCCAAGAGTTCAAGATACATGGGATATTTTCCCTATTATTTGCGCATGGAGTCTGCTAGCTGGTGCATTGTGGAGTTTCAATCCATGCCACCTCCTTTCGTTGCATGCTCTTGGATGGGGCTCGCCAAGAGACCAAAGCTACTTGTAGTATAAATTGATGGCGCAAAGGAAGCTTCTTTCAGTTGTTTACCTTATTAGTTTATTTTCTTTAGAAAAACCAAATCAGAGTCCTTTTGTATTAGTAGTTGGGATGGCCTATGTGCCATGTGTGTTGGCCGAACCTATTCAGGTTGATTTGTTGAATCGGCTATAAAAGCCTAGGCCTATGCGTCATGTATTTTCAGAGTTAAATTTTGAGTTTTGTCTCCAAGACAGAATTAACCATGATGGCTTGTTAGGGTCTATCCTCTGTTATCGAGTTTGGTGAGAGTTTGTCAAAAATCACCGAGTTGTTGAAGGTCCTTTAGGGGTTACTTCTTGTTGTGTAAGATCAAGAACTTCATTCTTGGGGCATGCAATTTATCTAGCGAGTCCATCTACTATAGATCAGTTCGCGAGATTGCTACATGTTCGTGTTGTCCTTGTACGGTTCATCAACATCTCCATCTTTTTATAATATTCATCAACACTAGAATTACCTTGGTGTAATTATTGTACCCGATTGTACAAGGTCCTAGTGTAGTGTGCTGGAACAAAACATCGTCTCAAGATATTCTTCAATTGCACTCAAGTATCCGGACAAGCTCCTACATGGCACAATTGGTTCCACCAAACAAGAATATATCCGGTGAACTCAATTGTCGTAAAATGAATCTTCTTGTCCTCGGTGTAGTGATGGCTGTCAAAAATTTGTCCGATGCACATCTCCCACTCCAAGTACTCCTTTGGTTCAGCTTTACCATTGAATGATAGAATAAAAATTTTTATCCGCCCGATGCCATCGTCCACGGCAATACGCTGAGCAAAACCAACATCACCACGTATGCCTCCACCGTGGGTAGCACCTTTATTATGCACACCTCTTCTTGGTCAACACCACGGCAATCCTGAGCATGTCTCGTTTGTAGAGCAAAGCCCATTGCACCACCAAAGTCCTCTTCTTGGTCATCATCTTTGTACGGTGCACGCCATTTGGGATATTGAGAAATCCATTCAGCATGCTGAAATTGTGATGGCCGATTGCATATAGCCTCCGTCAACGCATCAATTCGCACTCCCAAGTCATCTACCTTGTCTTCAAGCTTTCGGTGATAACCCAAGAAGTAGTCATGTGCATCTTCGAGCTCTAGTTGCACCTCGGGTAGCAAAGACGCCACATATTGGGGCGTCTCCCCGATTGGCTCGGCATGAGTATTAACCGTCTCACCATCTTTGGTCTTCACGGAACCCGCCATCAAGAAAAATTCAACAACCACGTACCATGATCAACCACGCTCTGATACCAAGATGGTACAGTGTAGGATCAAGGATACCGACTAGAGGGGTGAATAGGAGGTTTTATAATTTTTCTTGTTCACTTGATTAGTTTATCACAATTTCAATGATAAGAAGGTAAAGCAATTAACCCTATGCACTTCTAGACAACAATGTAGCAAATCTAGCTCTAAGCAATCAAATTATCACAATGAAGCAAATAAACAAGAGCTAAAGAGACAAGAGACTCAACCGATATTTTTACCGTGGTGATCGGAAACTTGCCGGTTTCCCCTAATCCACGTTGAGGTAAGCCCGAACAAATCGGACCGGCTCCACGAATTGAGCCAACCACCTCGATCACTATTGTAGCTCTTTCCCCGCTCCGGGTAGGCGAGCTCCAACCTTCACAATTTGCTGGGTCTTCTCACAATCTTCTTGAGAAGATCACCAAGCCAACCTCCACCGGATCGTCCAAGTGCCGGCAAGCACTAAGAGTAATAAACCCCGGTGTTCGCTTGAATGCAATTGTAGTGCCAATGTGGATCAACAAATGAAGTATTGCACTAATTGCAAAACGACCTCAATTTAATGCTCAATGTGAGAAAAATGGGTGGAATGAATGCACTTGGGCTCAAGGAATATGCAATGAGTCTCTAACCTTAGCCCTTGTGTAGTGGTGGGGGTATTTATAGCCTCCACCAACCAAAACTAGCCGTTTGACACAAATTCTAGAAAAAATTCTGGTCGAGCGGTATTACCGCCCCCAGGGGCCGGTACTACCGCAATCAAATCTTCGCGCCAGAACGGCTATGTCAGAGCTCTGCAGTGACCGTTGGATTTGGCGGCGCAGTACTACCGCCGTTGACATTTGCGGTACTACCGCTCCTAGGTTGTTCCGCAAAGTCGGCGCGGTACTACCGCTCCAGCCAAACTCCGAAAGGTCTCAGATTTTGGCGCTCTGGAAATCTTGATCCGCTCTGAGTCCGGATCTTCCGGACTCCGGAAGTACCGTTCCGGCATTGAAATCGCCGATACTTCCGCTCCGGGAAAATCCGAATTTCAACCGGAGGGTGCTCTCTGGAAAAATCGATCCGCTCTCTCTCCGGTTCTTCTGGGCTCCGGAAGTACCGCTCTATACTGCGGTATTACCGCTCAGTGCGGTAGTTCCGGCGTTCAAATGGCCGGTACTTCCGTTCCCGCAAGATTTTAGGCCGAACCGAGGGTGCTCTCTGGAAAAATTGATCCGCTCCAAAACCGGATCTTCCACTTGCCGGTACTACCGCATTTGGGTGCGGAACTACCGCTTTCCAGTAGTTCCGACGTTCAAAACTGCGGTACTACCGCCCTTACAGATAGAGCACAGATTTTGTTTTAAAACCAATTTTTTATGGATGCAAGTTTGTAATGTTGATCCATATAGCACAAGGAATATGTTCAAGCTACTTGCCAAGATCCCTCTTGATGGTACGATCATGTACTCTATAATCCAGTCTTCCACCATTCACCTAAGACCGGTATAAATAAAATGGATCCTACGCTAAGTGCACCTTTGTCTTGCGCCAAATTTGTCTTCACACATGTCCTTTGGCTTGCATCTTTTTGCTCATATGTGAACTAACCCTTTGCATGCTCATAAAACACGTTAGTCTCATATTCATATAATTTCATTAATTACCAAAACCATATTTAGGGGCCTAGATGCTTTCATACGGCACAATTTAGAGAACCCTAACATGTACCCGATCTTTCACGGTACAATTTAGGGGCCTGTATGCTTTCATACGCCCCACGAACGAAGAACAGGATGGATGAGATTAACTCATGAACTTGATCGCATGATCAATCCACACAGCCACAAGCAAAACCCTAGATGAGTTTTACCAAAAACAAACAACATGACATGGCCACCGATATGGCATATTTTTCTGTGTATAATACTCAATGCATAAAACTCCGAGATACAAGGGGAACCGGCCCTAGGCTTTTATACCCCAACTCTATCACGCCATACACCGACTCATATACGAATCGAAAACAAACAAACACATGTGCTCAATTCTTAGACTCACGCTCGTACATGCATGTGTATACATGTATCAGACTCGTTTTCATGCAAACACATTTACTATTCGAGTTGGAGCACATGCATGCTAAGGAGGCAACTAGAAACAAGTCTCGGAGCACATGCATGCACTACAGGACATGACTAGAAAAACAGGTATATATGCATGCATTTTTCGCTTCTTAAAAAGCAATCCACGACAACTCAACAGCGGAGAAATGGTTTTTAGGCCGACAATTTATTAAAAATATAGATTATAACTTATAGTGTAATGAATGTTTTCAAATTTCTTTTAAATTAAAAATAATGATAATTAATATATGAACTTAGGATGGTAGCTTGTTAAAATTACAGCTGATAATTTAGGATCAGACTGATGGTAAGTTTTGAAAGTTCAGTTTTTTGGGTTAAAAGTGATGATACCATAAAATTATGGTTAATTTAGAAAATAGGGCGGTGATTTATTAAAAATGTACATGATAACTTAGGGTGCAGATGATGATAACTTTAGTGCAACCAATGGTAAGTTTTAAAATACTTCAAACTTATAGAAAATGGTGGTAATTTTGAAATTAGGGTGATAATTTATTAAAACTATAATGATAACTTAGGGTTTGAATAATGATAATCTCTAAACTTTTCTCAAATTCATAAACTAATGGTAACTTTAAACTTATATTAGTGATTTATTTAGCTATCAGTGGTAATTTAGGGTCTAACTGATGATGATTTATGTGACTTTCATCTGATAATTTATTAAAAATTTAGATGATAATTTTTATTTTTTAGTTGTATTTTTGAATTTCTTGAGTTATATAACGTAATATAGTGGTAAAATGTTATGAATAGAATACCAAATATTGTTAAGATTGTTCCATAGAAGAAAAGAAAAAAATATTAGTCTATGAGATTAAAGAGCATTTAGATGTTTTGTAGTTTATAATTAATTTGTCTAGTAAATAGTAATTGCTGAAAAAACGGAGCCAACAACCGGCGGCTTTCACAAAACCGAAGCGCCAGGTAAGCACCCCTGGGGCCCACCATCCGGCGAGGAGAGCAGCCAGCCGGGTACACAGTGAGAACACGAGGACGAGGGCAAGGAAGGCATTGGTAGAAGATCCGACAGCCCCGAACCGCCTCCTCCAAAGTCGACGAGGCGACCCCCAAACGAAATCTCTTCCAAGATGGGTTGCTGCAGCAGCCGGAGCTCCGATTCGCCGGCCAGCCGCGTCACGCGCTGGCGCTCCACCGGGATCGTCGCCCTCCGGGACGCCAGATTGAAGGTCCTTGCCCGCAGCCCCCGTCCCCCCCTTTTTTTTCTTCTGTGAATTTAGAACCGTTTCCCTATTCTCTCTCGTCTTTCGATTGAGGCGTCCGCGATTTTAGTGCTCCTGAGTTCTGATGCTTAGAAGTTAAGAGTACATGATGGTAAAGGAATCACGATGCTATTTAATTAATCAGTTCGATTGGGAATTTACAAGGTGCTACATATGCGTCAAGCAAAATTGGGTCGTTTGTTTGTGTTCTGCTTCTATATGATTGCTACGAGGAAGAAAGGCCCAATCTTGCTAGTAAAAGTATGCGATCGTCCGTGGTGAACTGGTGATGGATTGACTTGGAAGTGTACTTCCTTTCTTTTCCCATGGAAAAAAATTAGTTGACATAATTGACAAATATAAGCATTTAACATACTCTATGGAACCACTGGTTTCATTGTAAATGGTAGCCATTGTTGATTACAAGGAATGAAAAATAAAGGCATGCAAAATTAGTAAACTTTTGGTACATGGCACTCCAAAACCATGCATTTTAGGGACGTGCCACCGATACAATCTAGTCCCCTCGTAACTCAGTCTGACAATATATGCTGTTGCTAAACAAAAACATCGGCATTGATCTTAAAGTACTGCAAGACACTGTTATGCTTCCCCCCCACCTCTATTTGTGTACTGCGGTTACTGCTTCAGTGATGCAATTGTTATTTAGCATTTGAAGGGCCTTTATTTGATTAAGCATGTAATCACCATGCACGAACTTGTAAGATTTCAGTGTGAGTTTTTATTTTTGTGCAGAAGCCTGATAGATACTGGTGCACAAAATTCAAATTTATAAGGTTCACATTGGTGCTTGTTCAATTGTTTGTCTTCATATAAGTCTGTTCTATTATATAGCTGTCACATTTCAAAGAGTTAGCATATAAGTCAACTTATATTTGATGTCTCTACAAGAACTAGGGTGCCTTTTCTACACTTCTTTAACTTGATATCACACTTTTCTTCCAGAGTTGTTTAATATTAGTGTTCCCTTGCAGGTAGTACCAAATGAAGTTCTACAAGTGGGGAATTCCCTGAGAACTCTTGATCTGACAAACAACAAGATAGGTAATCAGATTCATGTAGTTATTTATTCCATTTAGGGTGCAATGGACATTAGTAGATCACAAGTGAATAAAAGCTATTCATATCTAATAATCTATCAGATGCGAGGACACATTTCGGCACACTTCTTTTTCCACTTGGCTTTGTGAGCTAGTGCATATATTTGGATCAAAATTACTAAAATTGGACCCCCCCCCCCTTTTCTTGCTGGGCTTCTTTTGCAGTTTGTGCAGAGAACTTTCTCCTATATATATTTTGAACTGCACAGTATTATTCTTAGCAACTTACTTGGACAGAATTTCCTAATTTGAATCTGACAAGCTATAAACCGTATGCACTGCTTTTATATCTTTGACGTTAATATTTCTCTTGAGCAATATCAATTGATTCTCTTTTATGTTGCAGTTGAGATTCCCCAGGAAGTTGGCAGATTTGTGAATATGCAAAGACTTGTAAGAGTTCTTATTATTATAAGTCATCGTGGATTATCTGATTACAGATGTGTATTTGCAAGCTATGGTTCTTCCTTCTTTTGTCTCTTTACTTTTCTTGGATAACGGTGGCTTGATAGTGAACTATGTTGTCCCTTTTTGTTCCTGTAGGTTTTGGCTGGTAATTTGATTGAAAACATTCCGGCTAACATTGGGTACCTGCGGAACCTTAAAATCCTCACACTTGACAGAAATAGGATCTCTATCTTGCCTGAAGAATGTTAGTTCTTATTATCCTATCTATCTTTCTATGAGAATAGAAGTGAAAATGCAAAATGTTATTATATGTTTACATAACGATGGTGACCTTCGTCTAGGTGTAGAACCCTCGTCCTAGCAACAAGTCAGTAGAGAGTTATGACTATTATAATATTCTTTTAACTATTGCCTCCATCTTCTAACATGATTTTTTTGTTCCATCCAGTGGGTTCTCTATCAAATCTTCAGCAACTTTCGATTTCACAGAATTCTTTACTGTGCCTGCCTAAGAGTGTAGGAGATTTGCGCAATGTAAGTTTCTTATTTGGCTCAAGATGTCATATTAACTTTGGAAACTGACTTGTTCTTGAGCACAAAAGGGATGTCTTGTTTCCAAAAAAAAATATGGATGTAGTGAATATGGATTTAGGATTCACAACAAAACAAGTGTTGCTTTTTTTGGTCTTGTCAGAATCAAATAAGTCTTGATTCTACAGTTCATTATCTGAAACTAATTCAGTTTGATAAATTCCATCAATTTTCTGCATTACTAGCATGTATTCGGAAGTTCTGTTTTGTAATGGTCAATGTGCTGTTGTTATCACTGGTTTACCATCATTTTGTTTTTGCCTGATGCAGATCTTGCTACTCAATGTATCCGATAACAAACTGAAGGCACTTCCTGAATCAATTGGAGGTTGCAATTCCCTGGAAGAACTGCAGGCAAATGGTAAATCATCGGTTTCTGCAATACTACCATTATCTAATTTAAATTTCTCTATTCTCCCTCTTTGCTTGCATGTGCACATGCACCCATGTGACTGTTTTACAGTTGCGTGACTACCCTATATGGCATTTTTATCTGCTTATCATTTGCTAGTCTACAAATAATTTTGTGATGTCACAGTCATAGCCTCTTAGGACGCTCTTCCCCTTTATGAGTTGAAGGCTAGCCCTCACTTTGTAGGTTGGAACACAATGAGAGCATTACATCAGAGCAAAACATGAGTGCTCCACAGCATTGCATTTTCCTGTTTCCTACACTAGCACCTAGATTCCATTAGGAAGGGGATGCCATATCCATTTTTAGATATCTTTTGTGAAGTTAATCAAACAAGATCCATCCATTCATATTGTTAAAAACAGGTACCAAGTATAGCATGCTTTTCATTTCCAAAGCATCCTCTTAGCACTAACCTTCAAGCAAAATATTCAGGAAATTCAATTGAAGATGTGCCCTCATCAATTTGCAACCTTGTTTGCCTCAAATCCCTATCATTGAATGGAAACAAAATTCGTCAGGTGCGTACTAATGAATTTATTTGGCCTCTTTGACTACTTTTATATGCACTGATATATCGTGTGTGAAAGGTAGTGAAACTAACCACCCAAGGGCAGCAACGATTTATTTAATTATGAAATATCTTGATTGTATTATTGTGATGTTTGTATTCTTTTATGCCGTTACAAAATAAGAAGCAACAAGTCACCAAACCCCAAATCTTCATTTGCAGCTTCCCCGAAACCTACTGAAAGATTGCAAGGCCCTTCAGAACATATCACTGCATGACAATCCAATCTCAATGGACCAGTTCCAACAAGTTAGTGGCATGAAGCCTCCACAGATTCCTGCAACTTTTTTTTACCTTGTTTCAATTATTAATTCCTTTTCTCCGTCTGTTGCAGATGGATGGATTTGAGGAATTTGAAGCACGCAGGAGGAAGAAATTTGACAAGCAGATCGATTCAAATGTCATGATGGGCTCCACGGCCCTGGATGAAGGCGTTGATTTGCGCTAATATTTCAGAAAAATCTAACTTCAATTTTTTCCCAATTAATTTGAACCGACTGTAAATTTTGTATATATATCACTCTCTTCCATACTCTGATTTGGAAAGAAACCAATACATGTAAAACGTGCATAAATGAATCGAATACATGATTATTGCCTGGCAATTTACAATAGCTGCCCATCTGCATATTCATATATTGTGTTCCAAGGTAAATTTAGACTGAATTAGGTGCACATCACGATCTTTTATCTACTACCAGTAAGGGCCATCTTTAGTACTGTTGTTGCTTCTTGCCAAGAAATGGCGAGTCGTGACTCATGAGTTCCCATCAACAAGGGTTTCGCCCCAACGATGCAAGAGAGGGGAAAAAAAGATCAGATGAAGATGGGTTTTGATTTCTTGCTGCACAACAGTGTGATCAGAGCAATACTCTGGAAAACTCGTGGACGTACTCTCACTTCTCCATTGCCGGCCATGCTACAGCTATATATATGATGAAACTGGAAAGGGGAAAAAAGCTTTAGTGACTTGTCTAATTGTTAATGGATTAATATGTAGATTGAGAAATAACAATACATGCTTTTCAGAAAATTGGATGTGCTTTGGTAATTTTACAGTCTGTAATACCTGGTCCTTTTTTTGGTTAATAAATTAGCAAACTGAAACGACAAAAGCTTTGCACGATGGTGGTGCTGCAAGGTGAAAGGTGTTTTATGCTAATTCAGGCAATGGATTAGGCTGCTTGTTGAAGACTATTCACAAAGCTCAAACTGAGATGCTGTGGCCTGTGGGTTTTCTTCGTAGCTTGTTTAAGAAACACGGGATTGTGCCGAGCTACACATCCAGCTCATTCTCTCGGTGTCTGATCTCAATATCATTGTACACCACTTAGCAGCAGCTCTCTTCTTGCCCTTTGGCTTCCTCAAGCTAGCTGCTCTTGCGTTCTTGACATATTTCAGTACAGTAGTATCCATTTGCAGGTGAATTTGTGGCCTCTTGGAGGTTTGTTCGTACTGTGACCTTGCTGTCTGGTAATTCCCAAACAGTTTCTGACATTTTAATATGTGTTTCGTTAAAGATCTTTGTACAAATCCCATGTAATTCGTGGTGGAGCAGTGGCTCAAAGGTTGTTGCTTTCTTTCCTTCTGCTAGCGCTTGGAAAGCTGCAACACTGTCCTAGTTCTTTCTCGCAGATCCTAGTCCAGCTATCTATGCATTTAGATTTGTTTTTTTTTTAAAAAAAAATCTATGCATTCAGATGGTCTCACCCTCACCAGCTATCTTTCTATGCGGAGATCTTGCAAATGGAAGAGGCGATGGCTAATCTGAACTTGACCGACTTCGAGTTCTTCAAGATCATGCTCCCTGGACTCCCCACGAAGAAACTGGTGTGTACATCCTACACACACACAATTCAAGCTCTGCATTTTCGTTTCATACATCTCTTCGATCAGTTTGTATACTTCCGTATATACTAGCTGCTTAATCCGTGGTGCAGAGGCTGCCTGACAAGTTTGCGAGGGAGCTCGAGGATCGCGAGCTACGGGACGCGAAGCTGCAGGTAGCCGGCGGGGGGCGGCGCCTGTGGGACGTGAAAGTGGTCGTCGACGGCGACGGCGACGTGTACCTCGGCCGCGGCTGGCAGCAGTTCGCCCGGGCTCACGACCTCCAGGTCGGGCACTTCCTCGTCTTCCGCTACTACGGCACCGCCGTGTTCACCGTCACCGTCTTCGACGAGAGCATGTGCCGCAGGCACTACCAGCACGAGGACGCCGCAGGTACACCCGCTCGATCGTTCCATCGCTTCTCTCTGCCCTCGTGTCTCGGCCGGAAGCCAGCGTCATATCACAGCGCCCTTCGCCAGGCAGTGGAAGCAGCAGCGACGGCACGGCGGCGATGGACATCGAGGCGCCGTCGCAGTTCACCGTGACTATGAGGCAATTCAACCTATGCGAGCAGCAGGACCAGTACCTGGTGAGCACGGTTCTTGCTCGATCACGAGCACGAGTAGGTACTTCGTCAGATCGTACGCGCCAACTAACTCCGTTCCACCGCGCGCGCGCAGAACGTGCCGGTGGAGTTCCAGGAGCAGGGTGGTGCTGCAGATGGGCGGGCGGGCGCGGCAACCGCACGACGTTCAGGTACGGGTGGCACCAGTTCTGCGCGGACAACGGCCTCGGCGTCGGCGACACATGCTTCTTCCGGGTGCTCCGCGAGGGCGACGCCCGCCGCGGCGGCGAGGAACACGTACGTGCTCAAGGTGGCGGTGCGCAGGTGGGACGGCACCTTCCTCGAGTGATCACTGTCAGCCGGGCTTCTCTGTGCATGCTTAGTTTGTTTGATGCTGGTTACTGGTTAGTTAAGATGCTTATCGTTTATGTTCTACTAGTGTGGTGTTTTAGACCCTCAGTGTATCACGAGCATGCTTCGTATTAGCTATGGCTGGTAATTTTTAACTGAAAATAAATAGTAGTATTTAAAAGATATGACTTTAAGAAAGAAGAGGCAACTGATAGGAAAAGTAAGAGAGATGCATTCGTGAGATGAAAGTGGAAAGAGTGAAATATATGATGTATTTATGATCCCTGCTTTATCTTTAGACCATGTCCACTTCAAAGAGCTATTATGTTTATTTAGATTTAAAAAAAATCAAAAAAACAAAGCCAGATGGCCAAAAGAGCCGGGCCTGGCTAGCTGCTCGTTAAAAGTCTAAAGATTATGGATTTGATCCATTACTTGTTCTTGGCCCATTCTTGCGGACGGGCCGAGGGTCCAGAACTCCGAGGCGAGGCAGCCGTAATTTCATCGCTTTATTCGCATTTTCTTTCCCTTTTTTTTATAAATAAATCGCCCCAAAAAAAGGACGCGGTCGTCGACCAAACCTTTCCCCAAAATTCCCCCCCTGCCGCCGCCTGAACGCGCGATCCCGATCTCGATTCCCGCAGGCCGTCGCCCCGAATCCCCGATTCGACCCCGGATCCGCCCGTTCCTCGCCGAGACCTCTCGATCGGTACCAGCTTTGCCCCGTCTCGTGGATCTTTTAGGTTCCCGAGATTAGGGTTTCCGAGCGTAGGAATCGGGCCCCGATCCGTTCGATTGAGGCGAAATTTCTCCCTGGAGGGACGGATCTATGGGGGATCTGTATGTTTAGGTTGTGATCCTCGCTATTTCTTGCATCAGTTTTGCGAGATATTCTGGTGGTCGGACGCAGCTGTAGGGTTTCCGTCGATCCCCAAGTGTTCGATTTCTACTCACGAATCTGATGGGGCTTTTATGATGCGCTATTTGAGCTTGTTGATGCATTTTTAGTTTGTTTATAGCCCTTTAAATGTTGCATGAGCAAACACGTTGTGAACTCAATAGAGATGGCAAATTCATTTTTGCACTTTAGGTTGATTAGTTGAACTTGAGCATTGCGTTAGTTGCATTTGGCCTGTAATGTTGTCACTAAGATGTTTACGTGACTATAAGATGGCCGATATCATTTGTTCTGCCTCCCAGATGAGTGGTTTTATTTCTAGTCTTGCCGATGATCATTTGTTACCAATTAATTATACCATGTTAGTTATAATTATGTCATCTGTTCATTTTTCATTTCTTAGGAGAAACATGCTGTATCAAGAAAGCAGTGAGATTTTTGTGAGGCACCACACTGTGCAGCTTGCATGTGGCAACATGAGGGGAGTGGATAATGGTCGCTCAATTTTCCTTCCTGAGAACTACCAGATTGCAGGTAATGACTGAGTATCTTTCCTTTGCCTTGTAGAAGAAGCATGCCTAGACTCTAATACAAGTTTCTTTGGTCCTAAAGTTTGTCAAAAGGATGAGAAGGTTGGCCCATTTGATGAAGAGTTGGTACCTGATGCTCATCCTTCAGAAAGGAATGCCACAACCTGTCTAGTCGATGCTGCCATTCCATCATCATTGATGGCAAGTGGAGTTAGAGAAGCACTTACAGTGGGTCATAATAAGAGGCCTGCATCGGATGACATGCCAGACATGGTGGAATGCAAGCGGGTGAAGCGGGAAGATGAAAGTAAGAACATAGTTAACTGGTGACCCTTTTTCTACAAGTACAATGTACGCTTACGATGGTGACCCTTTTTCTACAAGTACACTGTACGCTTACATAGTTAACCGGTGACCTTTTTTCTACAAGTACACTGTACGCTTGTCTTTAATTGAAGTTTGTATATGCAGAGATAATTGATGGTTGTTTCATTATTTTATTCATTCCAGTTATATCTGAGAAGGACCACTACACAGCAGATATTGATGAGGATGTTCCTGAGTATTGCACATACAGGGCATGTGAAAGAAGTTTAAACCCACCATCATATGAGAGCGGGGAAGGTGAAGATGAGGGTGTAGATTCATCTGTACGCTTTTCACGAGCTCATACTTATGTTGAAGACCACCAACAGTCTCGCAGTTTTTATCAATGGGAAGATATTTCCTCGTCTATGGGCCTTTGTCCCATAAGGAAACCTGTTCCCATTGGGCCAAATCATCAGGCAGAGTTACCCGAATGTAGATCATCTTGTGCAAAGAGCAGCTCCATGGATGATTATTCGTTTCTCTCATCACCTTCTCACACATGTCATGGAACTGAAGATGAGAGTGACAAGTGGATTAGAAACTGTGTCATGCGACTCATGCCAATGCCTGGTTCCAGTGAATTATCTTCAACACTGATACCTGTTTACCGTAAGGCAGGTTGTGATTGTGTTGATGAAGATTCTATCAACTGTGTGAGGAAGCATGTGAGGGAAGCAAGAGGAAAGCTCAGGAGTGTCCTTGGTTCAGACACCTTCAAAGAGTTGGGATTCTGTGATATGGGAGAGGCGGTAGCCTCAAGATGGACAGAAGAGGAAGAACATTTGTTCCAGGAAGTGGTATCATCAAATCCTGCTTCGTTGGGTGGGAACTTTTGGGATGAACTCCCACTTGCCTTCCCAACCAAGGCTACCAAAGAATTAGTGAGCTACTACTTCAATGTCTTCATGTTGAGGAAGAGGGCTGAGCAGAACAGGTTCGACCCAATGAATGTTGACAGTGATAACGATGAATGGCAGGAAAGTGATGATGATGAGTTTGCGATCGCAAGAAGTGCTGATGAAGATTTGCCACTTGAGTCTCTTACTGATCAAGATGAGGGGGTATGCAATCAATTTCCCCCAGAGGAGAATATTTACGAAGAGTCTGATGCGGAAGATGAGCTTGATTATGCCAGTGTTGGATATAGGCAAGAAAATGCGGAAGATGAGCTTGATTATGCCAGTGTTGGATATAGGCAAGAAAATTGTCGTGGTGTGGAGGGAGATGTCATGGTGTCAGAGGGTCTTCCTGTAATGTCATTTATGGATCATAATAAGCAGACCTCCGGGTTTGATGCAGACGCTCAAGATGATTCGTGCACATCATTTGAGGCTCAGCAGATTGGTGTTGTAGATGGGACACCTACTGATTTTGCTGAAGACTACTATGGGCACGACAGCATTGGTGGCGTTGCAGAACATGGATACTTTGGTAGTCATTGTGACCTAAAAGTGTGGGGAATTGGTTTCACTAGCGGTCGGGAGAAGGACGAATTTTTGTCAACAAACAATGTCATAGAAGAAGTGTTTGGAAAGGGATATTGTGAAAATGAAAATGATGTTGCTAGTAATGAGGATGACTTCATCTAAGTCCTCCAGGCAATGGTTCTTTCAAGAGTGAAAGCTTAGTAGCTCAACCTTCTCTTGGAATTTGTGCAGAAGTAGTTCCTCCTTTTGATGTTTCACTTTATATTAATCTCGTCTCCATCCGGCAAACATCTTATTTAGAAATACCGTTTTGTGCTCATGATTAATGTAAATCTGTAGTTGATCTATCATCTGTTGATGATATACTGTAGTCTGTAGCCTACATGTATGTTGTTATGCCAAAGTGTCATGAGTCATGACCTGAGCATTTTTTCCTTGTGCTAGCGAGGGTCACAGTCATATGATAAAGCTGTTGTTTTAAGATGCTTGTTCAAGTGTTTTTTTAATGAAATTTGCCGTGCTGATGCAGGATGATTGCAAACAGAGTTATTTATGCACTGACTATTCTGTAAATATAATCACTTGCTATACTTTCTCTCCCAAACAAAAAGTTATAGTCTGAGTTGTTTTCCTGCTGGCAACATGTCTGTCATGAGTTTACAACATGCATGTTCAGGTGCCAAATTTTATTTTCCTCTTAAACAGGTAATGTATCCTGTGATGATTGTATTAGAAAGACCGCAGTAGTTGGAGGCCTGGGGCAGCACTCTTAACAAAAGAAGTATGTTGTATAAATTGGTGGATCGATGCTTTGCTCATGCATGTTGTAAATACTGGTGGTATGGATGTGTTCAGAATAAGTTGATGACCTTTATTTTTTTTTATTCTATCTTGTTGTATTATGTTGTTCTTCTGCTCTGCCTGTCCAGTTCTGGAATCTAAAAGCTCCTTTTCTACTACGCCTACCACTCCTGGCTCAGTGGCTTGTTTGGAGGTGGCCTGTTATGTTGTGTCATCTATGATTGCTCACACTACTAGTCAAGCCTGCATCATGGCCCACCATTATCTGATCCAGGAAAACATATGCTCTCATTGTATATGAACTTACACATCTTTCTCCTGTACCTCAGAAATATTAGGCATGTTTTTTTTCTCTGAAGCTGGTGGCTTTTAGCTTTTGCTACGCAGCCGTTACCAAACAGGCCCATATACCACCCGAACCATCACTTCAGAATCCCAAACAAGGGCTTTGGGGTAAGCTGGACCCAGTGGAGATCATGTACCCAAGCAAGGGCTTTGGGGTAAGCTGGACCCTGTGGGGATCATGTATTTGGTACATTGCCTTCAACAAAAAAACGTTGACAAGACCGCTGGACTTCTGCTGCATCTGCAGCCTTGAAAGCCAAAATACCAGGGTCAGGCATGCTCGTAGGTCTCGTAGTCCCTGTGTCCACTTCCTCAGGCCAACTTCCACTCCACCATGTAGACAGACTTAACCTTAGCGTCTGTCTGTCTCTCCTCAGGTAAGGTCGTAAGGAGGTGTTTCTAGACCAGGACTAATAATTGATGATGGATGGATTACTATTTATTCAATCTCCAATTCTTCTCTGCAGACCAAATGCAGATCAAATTATCAGTTGCAGACTTACAGATATCACTGAAGTTTCCCTCCCATGCATGCTTGCTCCCTCGGAGAATAGTGCGGTTTAAGTCCAGTTCATCGGTGGTCACTCAGATTATCTCTCGTGACTCGTGCATGTTAGATTACCATGTGTACAGAGTTTCCTACTACAGCCTCTGCATTTGGCTTCTGGTAGTTACAGATATATCTACATAATTTTGAGACAAGCGATTGCTTAATATGTTGTTACTTTCCACTTCCCATTGAACGAACCAGAGTTTTGTTTACTGATACTATTGCCAGCCGTTACCTGCTTTTGATAACTGACGAAGACTATGGCAAGGAGCTGGCACCAGTCAGAATGGTTGTGCATTCTGAAGAGGTATCAATCTTACCTAGTCTCTTTGTTACTAGCCTCATAGGCGCGGCGCCACGCCGCGCCAGCCACCGTGTGTACCGAAGTAAAAGAGGCGATAATTCGTGAGGAGTTTTATAAAAAAAATCGAGGGCAAATGTGTATTTTCGAAAAAGTTAAAGGTGTTTTCCGTAAAAAAATTGAGGACCTGTATGTAAATAAACGGGCCTGTACGTAAATAAACGAGGACCCGTACGTAATTTAGAAAAACGGCGCCACGCCGCGCCAGCCACCGTGTGTACCGAAATAAAAGAGGCGATAATTCGTGAGGAGTTTTATAAAAAAAAATCGAGGGCAAATGTGTATTTTCGGAAAAGTTAAAGGTGTTTTCCGTAAAAAATTGAGGACTTGTACGTAAATAAACAGGCCTGTACGTAAATAAACGAGGACCCGTACGTAATTTAGGAAAACGCGGGGCGCTATCCTGCAAAGTGGAGGGGTAAAAAAAATTGGCAGGGACCTGTTCGCGAGGAAAAAGGACCTCTACGTAATTTTCGGAAAGCACAGGGAAACTGCCTCGGCCGGCCGTACGTACGTAACTAAATGAGGACCCGTACGTAATTTAGATACCGCGGGGCGCTATCCTGCAAAGTACACAAAATTAGGTGAAGTGGAGGGGTGTTTTCGCCAAAAAAAGTGCTTTAAAAAAAGCCTGGCAGGGATCTTTTCGCGAGAACCAAGGACCTTTACATAATTTCAGAAAAATATAGAGACTTTTTCACAAAAAAAGGTCTCCCGACCGTACCGAAATTTGCTCAGACATGCGGCAGACGGAGCGAGGGAAATGCTGGCGTGGTGCTCCCTCCGCGCGGCGTTTCCCCCGACTATGGGCCTGTTTGGGAGAGCTCCACCAACTCCAGATTCACGAAAAACGTGGATCTGGAGCTGGATTCACCGTGGAGCAGCTCCATGGTGGATCTGAGATTCGTCAAAGTGTTTGGGAGAGCTCCACCTCGCTCTCTATCTCACTTCCACCTGGGCCCCACGCGTCAGCAAGCAAAATGAAAAAAAAATTCCCGGCGGGCGCGGCCCCGGCGGGCGCAGGCGCGGCAACGGCCGGCGGGCGCAGCCGCAGGCGAGGCGGAGAAGAGGAGGAGGCGGCGCAGGCGCGGCCCCGGCCGGCGCAGGCGGACGAGGGGGAGGCGGACGCGGGGGAGGCGGCTGAGGCCCGGGAGGAGGCGGGGGAGGCGGCGCCGGCCCGGGAGGAGACGCGGGAGGCGGCGCCGGCCCGGGAGGAGGCGGGGGAGGCGGCGCCGGCGCGGGAGGAGGCGGGGGAGGCGCGACGGTGGAGGGAGGAGGCGGAGGCCCGGGAGGAGACCGCGGCGGTGGAGGGAGAAGGCGGAGGAGGCGGCGGTGGAGGAGGAAGGCGGAGGAGGCGGCGCCGGCGCGGGGGGAGGCGGACGCGGGGGAGGCGGCGCCGGCCCGGGAGGAGGCGGAGGCGGGCGAGGCGGCGCCGGCGCGGGAGGAGGCGGGGGAGGCGGCGCTGGCGCGGGAGGAGGCGGGGGAGGCGGCGCCGGCGCGGGGGGAGGCGGACGCGGGGGAGGCGGCGTCGCCGAGAGGACGGGAAGGAGGCGCGCGGCTGGGCGGTGGAAGGGGTGGAGACGCGCGGTGGAGAGGACGGGCGACGGGAAGAGGGAAATAAGATCGAACCGTTTTTTTCTGTGTAATGAGTGGCATGGTGGGTAATTTTCCCCAACTCCACCAACTTGAATTTGGTGGAGCACCCCTTGAGGTGCTCCATGGATTTGGTGGATCTGGAGCCAGATCCATGATTTTGGTGGAGCAGATCCACGGTGGAGCTGCTGGAGCTGGAGGTGTTTGGCTTAGAAAAGTGGATCTGAATCTGTTTTTTGTGAATCTGGAGCTGGTGGAGCTCTCCCAAACAGGGGTAGGGATTCGCCACGTTTCAGAGCCTTTTGATTCTCGTTGCTTCGATGAATTTCAAGCTAAGCAGTGCCGATTAAAACACCAATAGCTTCTCATACGAATATTGGTGGTGAATTAAAGATTTTATCACGTCTTAGACTATAAAAGATTAGACATCACTACTGTCTAGACTAAGAGAAAATTATGTTTTAGACTTATTTGTTCTCTATATTGGTAAAGAACTCACGCGTTCAAGCTAGAGCCTAGACTGACATAGACATAGATCCGTCCCTGTGAATTATGAAACAACCTATCATCTGAAATAGACTCTATAGCTTCATTCATTTTAGCTTATAGCTTAAACTTTCTCTGAATAAATAAACGGAATAACTTCTTTACCGCTGCAACTTATCAAATCAGTTTTTTAAAATAATTTACTAATATTTAATTTATTTATACAAACACTCACTTTAACCCCAAAATTATCGGCCACCGAAAAGGACGCACCGATTGGTCGCAAAACGGGAGGACGGTAAGAAAATTCGGGACGGGACCGCCGCCGCCGTCCACCGTACAGCCCAAAGACGTAGGCCAACCAACCACAAGCTGACACCTGTCACCGTCGAACGGGTCCACCCGTGCCCTTAAACTCAGCCACTGCCTACTCGGGCCCACATCCCGTCCCGACGACTCGTCCACAGAACCAGATCCCCTTCCCTCCGCGTTGGAGGCGTGCGACGACCGATGGATCCGAATCTCTTCACAGTTTGTGATTGTAACTGACGACGTGCTGCCGAGACGCCGAGTCCATCCATATTGTTAAGAAACCTGGGCCTGGGCTGGCAGCCCAGGGCCCATGGTGGGCACCTCATTGTAGTCTATAAATAGAGAGCCATACCTCCTCATTATGTACACATGAATGAAAGCAATAAAGAAAGACCAGGAGTTCTCTCTATCTCTCTGTGTGTTCAATCTATTATTCTGTGATTCTGTGATTGATTCGTTCTTGTTCTAAACAGAGGAATCGCTCGGATTGGTCGCCAGCGACGGTTTCTCAACACGTTATCAGCACGACTTCGCTCCGGTGAACGAGGTAATCATCGAAGCACAGATTGAATTTTCTAGATCGCTTTTGAATCTGTATTTTCTTTTCGCGTTCTAGATTGAATCTCTACGGTGCAAATCCGCTCTAATCTACCGCGAGCAGACTTGAAGTCGCCGGCACAATGCCGATCGGTAGATTGTGAAGCGGGGTAGATGTTGATTGCACTGTAGATTAGAAACGATGCAAATCCGCCCTAATCTACCGCGAGCAGATCTGAAATCGCCGGCACAATGTCGATCGGTAGATTGCGAAACGGGGTAGATGTTGATTGCATCGTAGATTGGAAACAAAAATTTTGCATTAATTTGTTTGATCCTGTATGATCGTTATATGGAGACTATGCATCTGTTCTTCCTGTTATGAACTGCTACTACACCAGAACGTGCACCGCCGGCCACCGGCGGCTGGTCGGCCTACCCGAGCCTGGCTCCGGCCGCCGCCGCCGCCGCCACGCCTGCATGCGCGCTGCTAAACACCGGCCGGCAGCCGGCCAGGGAGCCCGCATGACGCCGCCCACCATGCACCGGCCGCTGGCGCCCGAGGCTGACCCCGCGTTGCGCCTCCCCGCACGGACGCCTCTCCGCACGCGCGTCGGCCCCGTCGTCGCCTCGGCTTCCCCGCCGCGCCCAGCACGCCGGCCGCCATTGCCTCACTGGCGCCCGAACGAGCCGCCACCGGCCCCGGCCCACCGCGTTGGTTTTCGGCCCCGAACGAGCCGCCCCCGACCGCGGCCCCGCCGGCGCCCGCATGCGCCCGCGCGCCGCCCGCCCTGGTTTCCTGCCGCCGGCCCGAACGCCGCCTCGGCTTCCCCGCCGCTCCTGCACGCGCTGGCCCGCCGCCTCGGCCTTCCCGCCGTGCCCGCACCCGCGCCGGCACCGCCGCCTCGCCTTCCGCGCCCGCATGCTCAACCGGCCGCCTCCTCGCCGCCCCGAACGGCGCCTCCGGCCACCGCGCCGGCTCCACCCGGCTCCCCGCGCCGCCGGCCGCTCGCGCCAGCCCCGCCGCGCTGGCCCCGCCGGCCGCCCCGCGCCGCCCTCACCCGCCCGGCCGCCTCACCCGGTGTAGCCGCCACCACATGAGATGTGGCAAGGGGAAACCCTAACGGGGAGAGCTTAAGCTCTCCCGGGTGAACTGGCCGGCCAATGGGCCAAATGAAGTTGGGCGGGGGGAGGAGAGCCCGGCTAGGGGGGAGGGAGTTGATTTTGCGAAAAACCCCTCATAATTTATGCATATTAATTTCCGGCCCTTAAAATTTTAATTTAAGCCCAGAATTTTGCAGAAAAGGCCTCGCAGTTCCGAAAATTGCGAATAAGCCCTCCAATTTACGAGTGGGTCCAGAATTTTGCAGAAAACCTCTCGGTAAATCAGAAAATTGCGCGAATTTTTCTCTGAACTTAAAATTTGCGTAAAAATCCTCTAGAATTGCAGAATTTGCTGAAATTTCATACTCTTGCATAAAAGGGCCTCGGGAATCCGAATTTTGCATTACTTTCAGCATTTGAAGCTTATTTATTTATGCCATTACTGTTTTATGTATTTTCTGTATTTATTTACTGTTTTGGTTAATTGTAATTGTTTAAATTGCTTTTAATCACTGAAATTAGCAGTAAAATTATAGAAAATACGCAGAAAATTATGAAACATTATGGGAAACTATTGCACCACTTTATTTACGTGTATTAAATTTTCCATGCATGTTTACCTGCAGTAAACTTATGTCAAGATGGCTATAAGGAATATGCCGAATTGATTGATATGATGCAAATTGCGGAGGCTCAGGACGAAGTTCTCCGCAAGAACTAAGTCACTCAGCCATCTGATAGCTCCACTAGCCGTGAAGCCAACGCTGGGAGCAACAAGGTGCGAAAGCCCTTGATAGAGAAAAGGGGAAGGAAGTGTAAGACCGCAGCCCAGAAAGGCAAATCAGATGCTCCACGTGAGAATAAGGCTAGCAAGCCAAAAACGGGATGGCAAAGGGCACATGAAGCCCACTCTGCGTCGGTTGAGGGGGAGCATTCTGAGCAGCTGCCTGCGCTAATGGTGTTTGAGACCATTACGACAGCAGCACCCCTCTCGACCTAGAAGCAGTCACCGCCATGATTTCTCTTGAAGAGAATGTCACCCCCGAGAAAATAACAAAAGAAGTCAAGTGCACTGAATGCATTTCGACTTTAATTTTCATTTATTTTGTGTGGAAGAATATGTTAGAATTTGCATGGATGGTACTTAAGAATTGTTATTTTCTCGTGATAGTTGGATGATATTTGAAGAATTCATTCATTTATTCAGTTTATGATGGCATGATATGTTCTGATATTGGTGTATTTTATTTATGTGTTGATTGCCTTCTCATACATGTTAATAAATACCCTATATTAGAACACGTGTAGCGCCCTATGAAGGAAGTGTGCTTAGCTAGCAGCGGCACAACGCATATCATCTTAAGAGAGATTGAGTATTTTCAGTCGATTCGTAAGAGCACTGGCAGCCTTACGACAATCGCCAGAAGTGATGCATGTATAATTGGTTCGGGAAGAACCACAATGGGCACAACTTTGGTCATTGAAGAAGACTTATTGTACCCAGAATCGGCTAGAACTCTCCTAAGTTTTAAGAATATTCGCGCCAATGGTTTCCACGTTGAGACTGACGAAGAGTACGGTAAGGAATACCTGCTCATCACGAAGCGCGAAGAGAATGGCAAAAGAATATTAGAAAAACTTCCTTCACTTGAAACTGGGCTATATTATACCACAATTAAAGCGCCTGCAGCGTACACTATTCTAAAAACAGTGTTTATAAGCTCTGAACTCTTCTGTCTCTGGCATGACAGATTAGGCCACCCAAGTCTTAGGATGATGAGAAACATAATAAATAACTCACATGGGCATAATATTAATGTAAAGAATTTTCCGAATCATGAAGATTTTGTGTGCCCTGCATGTGCCACCGGGAAACTAATAACTAGACCCTCCACTCTGAAAGTGAAGTATGAAGTCCCTGCATTCCTGGAACGCATCCAGGGAGACATTGCAGTCCCATTCAGCCCGTCTCAGGGTTGTTTAAGTATTTCATGGTGCTCATCGACGCTTCATCGAAGTGATCGTATGTGGGTTCATTGTCCACAAAGAAACCACGCCTATGCAAAATTGATCTCGCAGATCATTTGCATCAGAAATGTGTTTCCAGATCATCATATCAAGTCCATCCGAATTGACAATGCCGGAGAATTTACTTCAAAAGGCATTTGATGATTATTGCATGGCGATGGGAATTGCAGTTGAGCATTCAGTAACGCATGTCCATACCCAGAATGGTTTGGCAGAGGCTTTAATTAAAAGAATTAAATTTATTGCCCATCCCCTCTTGCATAAAAGTAATTTGCCAGCTACATGTTGCGGACACACAGTCCTACATGCAGCGAATCTCATCAACCTTAGACTTTCGGCCTACAACATCCAATCACCTATGCAACTAGCGCAAGGTTCACTACCGAAAATTTCCCAACATTAGGGGGAGGAAATCAACCCTTTGATGAAGAATGTCGAGAAATTACGGTAATCCATGCAGATGACCCGCGCACTAGTGAAGCGAATAGAGAATTCCAGAAGACAAGAGAAGTCTAAAAGACAATAGATTTGCAAGCATTAGCAAATCAACTGTCTGATCAATTTAGTGATTTGAAGAGTGTGACTAAGTCGCATGTGCCTGCATGTACTGCACCGGAGAGGGTTTGAAATACCAAAGAAAATTGAAGGTGTCCCTAATCTCGTCCAGAGGCCTCAGAAAAATAAAAAAGAGGACGAGAACTCCGGTTCCTCGAATCCTTAGTAACCGGGGACGCTTGGTGAAGAAGGATAAGAGGGATTTATCACAGCCGATCATTGAAGTCTCCCAGAATGAGAAGGGGAGCCAGTTGAGACCTGACACAAGTATGACACCTTCCGAAAAGGGCATACCGGACCTGAATATCCCCATCGGCATGGATGTGTGCGCACACATCGGAGCCGAAAAACTAAAGGGACTTGCCACCGCAATTGAAAGAAGCGATGCGCAAGGTAAAGCTCCAGAAGAAGCAACTCATGAAGAAATAGCTATAAATTATGTGCACACGGGAGAGTCCCTGAATAGGACAACAACTAATATCGATATCTACTTCGCAAAGAAAATTGCCACCGTCATCGATCTTGATCCTGAGCCTACATCGCTCGCTGAATGTAAGAAAAGATCAGATTGGAAAGATTGGAAGAAGGCAATAGCAACTGAATTGCTATCTCTGAACAAAAGAGAGGTGTTTGGGCCCGTATGCCGCACGCCTCCCCACATACACCCCGTTGGGCACAAGTGGATATTTGCTCGAAAGAGAAATGAAAGAAATGAAGTAGTGAGATACAAAGCAAGACTGGTAGCCCAAGGTTTCACTCAATGTCCTGGAGTTGATTATGAAGAAACCTACTCCTCAGTCATGAGTGGAATTACCTTTAGATATTTGATCTCAATGGCAGTGAACTTGAACTTAGAAATGAAATTGGGATGTTGTGAAAAACCCCAAAATTTTCAACCCCAAAATTTTCTGTGCTTTTTGCTGAATTTTTGGGTGAATTCTGAAAACTTTCCCTTTTAGGAAAGTTTTCCCCAAAACCCGCTTTCCTTTTCTGGATGGTCGTCTCCCCCTTCTCTTGGCGTCCCGCCCCTTCCCGCCTTGTCCCCTCTCTGGCGCCCTCCCCTTTTTCCGTTTTCCCCGCCTCCTCGCGCCTCCCTCCGCTTCCTCCCGCTGGCGCCTGCGCTCTTCTCCCCGCCTTCTCCCTCTCGCTGCGCCCGCGCCCGAGCTGCGCTCGCGCCGCCTCCACACCGCCTCTCTGCGCCCCGGATTCCCCGCGCCTCGACGTCAGCCCGACGCCACGTGGTCCGAAGCCGGCAGCCCCCTGCGCCACGCGTCGCCCCGCTCCTGCCCTGGACCCGCTTGCCAGCCACCGCGCCCTCCTCCCTCCCCGCGCGCGGACGCGCCTCCGCCATTGCCGCAGCTCCACCTGCCCCCGTCACCTCGCCATTACTCGCCTGGCAACGCCCCCGTCGCCCCACTGCGCGGAGGAGACTCTCCACCAACTCCCCGTCCCCTCCGGTTGACTCTGCGCCCCGCCGTTGCCTTCTCCCCGAAGCCTCCGCTCCCCTCCGCTCGGGCATAAAGCCCCTCCCTCGGCTCCCACCCAGCCCTTTGCTCCCCGAGTCCTCCCACTGCCTCCTTCCCCTTCCTGCCACCCCAGAGGACCTCCCTGAGCCGCCGTTTGAGCCCCCGTCGCCCCAGTCGCCGCCGCCATCCTCCCCTACGCCGGCGACCCCGTGAAGTCGATCTCCTCCTCTCTCCCTCCATTTCTCAATTACTTCTGCCCCGAGCTCCTCCTTTACCTCCTAATCACCGTGGTACTTTTGTTTGGGCAGGAGAATCACCGCAGAACTCCGGCGACGAAGCTCCACTTCGGCCGCCCCCCCTCCCGTGGCCAGCCCACTCCAGACTCTCCCCGCCGCAGCCACTAGGGGTGGACAATTGGCTTGAAGCTCGCGAGCCGGCTCGGCTCGTAACGAGCTCGAGCCGGCTCGGCTCGGGCTCGAGCATTTTTCAAGCCGAGCCAAGCCCGGTCTGTAGCTCGGGGAAAAAACGAGCCGAGCTCGAGCCGCTCGCGAGCTGCTCGTTGGCTCGTGCGAGCTAGCCCACGAGTAGGAGCAGCCCAGTCCCCAGTCACTCGGTGGTCGGCCCAGTCGCCAGTCGAAAGCGATCGATCGATCGATCTCGGAGGCGAGTGCGGTCACTCGGTCGGGCCAACCCTAACCCTAACCCAGTCGCTCGCGCGGCCGCTGTGGCGATCGGCCGATCGCCGTCCTTCCCCCACGCTCGGCCGCCGACACCGTCTTTCCTCCGCGTGCGCCCGCCGTCCTTCCCCCACGCGCGGCCGTCGTCTTTCCCCCGCGAGCAATCGCCGTCCTTCCACCCGCGCGCGGCCGCCGTCCGTCTGAATGCTTGTGAAATGCTTGTTGTTAGTGCTCTCTGTCTGAATGCTCTCTGCTCTGTCTGTGAATTGTCTGTGAATGTGCATCTATTAAGTTCGAGCCATTTTGGCTCGTTCGGTTAACTTCGAGCCATTTTGGCTCGTTTAGTTACCTTCGAGCCATTTTGGCTCGTTCTCTCAGTCTTCAAGCCATTTTGGCTTGCACTCGTTCTTCAAGCTTTTTTGGCTCGTTGGGCTCGCGGGCTGATCTGTCTGGAAACGAGGTGTAGAGCTACGTGCGTTTGTGTTTCAGTGCATATAGTATTATACTAGCAAACCTACAGGCCAAAGTTAGTAAACATCTCGTCTCATTTGGTGATAATACATTAATACTCCTAGTTAACGACCTCCATCATCTACTCATTTGTTTCTTCTTTCTGCAAAAGTGTTTTCATTTAGCCAACAAGTTTTATAAAGCAGATGTTTTCAGAGAAGAGTCAAGGACCTGGGGGCAAAAAGAACAAAAAAGGCGAAACGAAGACCACAAATGGAGTGAACCACGACAAAATCCAGCACAGCCTTTCCACCCATGGAGTGAACCACGATAGCATCCGGCGAGCAAAAATGGCTCGGTCGGGCTCGCGAGCTGGCTCGAGCCGGCAGTCGAGCCGAGCCAAGCCTCCCGCGTAGCTCGTTTCTAAAACGAGCCGAGCCGAGCCGAGCCGCATCTTTGACCGAGCTCGGCCGAGCCTGGCTCGAGCTGGCTCGGCTCGGCTCGTTTCCAGCCCTAGCAGCCACCGCCGCCATTGTGAGCACCTCACTCCCTAGATGGTGAAACCGCCCCCATTTAACCCCTCTCGCCGCCGGTGACCCTCTCCACCGCGAAATCCCCGAACTACCCCCTTCTCCCTCCCTCTCTCCCCTTTTGTCCCCGCAGATGCTAACTACCCGAAACGGGTTCCCCGTACTCCGCTCCACCCTCTGGTGCCTTCCGCTACCGCCGGAGAGCCCCCTAGCGCCCGGGCCGCCACCGCCGCTGTTTCCCCGCCGCGGGAGCACTGTAGCGGCGAGAGGAGGAAGAAGACGACCTCCCCGGCGACGTGGCCCCTTCTCTGCCCTCCGATCCCCTTAAACACCGCCTATTCCTCCCGTCCGATTCCCCGTACCCCTTCGGCCACCCCTTCTAATCGCAACCGTCCGATCTTCATGAATCACTCGCCCCTCTGCCGTCGGATCATCCCCGTACCGGTTCATCGCCGCCTTCTATCCCGGCCGTCCGATCTCTCCTCCCCGCCTTGATCCGGGCCGCCCGCACTCGCCGCACCGATGCCGCCCGCTCCGCCACGCGGCGGCCATCCAGGCCGCACGGGCGTGACGCGCCTGGACCGCGGCCTCCCGGCCCACTCCTCTCCCGCGCGCGCTTGGGCCGCCGCCGCGCGTTTGAATTTCCCCGTTGGGCCGCACAGTAACCGGGCCAGCCGTTCACTGTTCACACCGATTTTCCAGCCTTTTTCCAATTTCCAAAATTCCAGAAATTCCAAATAAATTCTAGAAAATCACAGAAAATCCCAAAAATTCCCAAATTTCACCACTTTGCTCCAAATAATATCCTTGACCCATTTTTGACCTCCATTCCTCCAGTTTCATTCCAGATAAATTCCTAAAATTCCATTTGAAGGGTTTATGCTTTTTGCTCCTTTTTAAATAGATTATTTTTCCTCGCTTGATTAGTCTCAAGCTGGACTTATTTATTTTGTGTGTTTGCGCTAGTGTCGAAGATCCCGGAAGTTCAAGTGCAAGCTGAGGATCCAGGTGTTTCTTCGTTCGAGCTAGCTGAGATCATCCGGATTGACGGCAAGTCCCAAATCCTTTGATCATGTTGTATCCCATGATGTTTAATTACGTTACTATGTTATTTGCATTAAGCTAGTTCTGAAATGCTAGTTCAAAGTAAAATAAAATGTTTAGAATGACATGTTATGTAGTTAAACCTACCACCGACAAATGCCATGTTAAACTTGCAGCCATGCCTTTGTAACCCTAGAAATAATTATCTGTTAATCTAGATAATTGTAAGATATTATTATCACTCAAAAGTCTTATACTAATAAGGTCGTGGCAGCGAGCCAATAGACTTTGCAAAACTCGACTCTAAGGTAGGTTGGTATGGGACACCGTATCTTAGAGCGGAGAGTGCCGGCGTGCACAAGGTAGGGTAAGGGGGTTGTGGTGCATCGCAAGATGATTATTCACCCATCTCTTACCCTAGGATTGAAGGAAGGGGGGTTGTGGTGCATCGCAAGATGATTATGTTTATTCACCCAACTCTTACCCTCGGATGGGTCGCGGGCCTGGTAAGGTTGCGGGCCATGTGAAAATATAAGGACTGAAACCCTTACGCTGAGCAAATGTCATAGTGATCGCTCAACCACAGGTGTTGACTTGTCAACCCTGGTTTAGTACCTGCTCAACTTAAGTGAAACCCCGCATTGGGAGTCAGAGCAAGACAACGATAGGTCTTCACAACTCGGGTCCGGCGTTCCGCGACGGCCAGCGGACGCCCGAGGATATGCGGGATTATTAACTATCGGGTGGAGTGTATACCAAGGGTTGAGCAGCGAAAAGACCCGGTTCCTTAACTCAGTCATAAGGGTTAAGGGTGCGTGTGGGTAAAGCTGAGCAAACTCTGCAGAGTCGATAAAATGGTATTCGAATACGCCGTGCTCCCGGTTAATGGAGCTGTGTCACTTGGGTGATTCCACCAGCGAAGCTTAAGTAGTTTTGTACATGTTTGAACTTGACTAGTTGGTTAAAGAATTCTTTGTGAAAACCCCTGAGATCTTAAGAAGTAAGTTTTGGGTCCATTTTATAAAATATTTGCAAATAAAACTGCATCCACTCAAAGTTAATAAACCAAATATATTTCCCCTCCTTTGATGTTCCGTGCATGTAGTAGGTTAGGATCCCTTTGGGATTTGCTGAGCCGGTTGTTTGGCTCACGGCTTGTTTTTGCCCTTCTTTAGAGGATCAAGACGAAGGTGAAGGTCTCCCCGTCGAGGACGTCCCTGAGGGTCTCTTCTTCGACGAGGACCCGTGGTTTTAGGTCTTGGCCGCGCTCAAGCGGATCTTGGAGCTTCTGTAATGTAATTATACTTTGGGCTTGCACGCCCCGCTGTCAAAAACCTAGATGTTATTCCATATGTGAAGTATATGCTGGACTTTGGTTGTAAGCATGCAATGGTATACTCTTGCGTGACGTTCCATAACTGTTCATGCGTGAATAGTTGCGGAATGCCGTGTCCGTACGCGCCCCTGGAAACGGGGGCGTTACATGTTGTGACTGCATACCTTTACGGTAATTTGGATTCGGAGATTTACATGAAAGTCCCTGAAGGAATCCCTCTCCCGAACCAAGACAGAGCAAATAGAAATCTGTACAGTGTGAAACTCAGAAAGTCACTGTATGGACTGAAACAATCTGGAAGAATGTGGTATAATCGCTTAAGCGACTTTCTCTGCAAGAAAGGCTACACGAATAATGAAGACTGTCCTTATGTATTTATACAGCGATCCCAGAATGAATTTTGTATAATCTCTGTGTATGTAGATGATATGAATATCATCGGGACAGCAGAAGACATAAAAGAAGTAATCTCATACTTGGAGTTTGAATTTGAAATGAAAGATTTGGGCAAGACCAAGTTTTGCTTAGGCCTGCAGCTTGAGCATGTCCATGAAGGAATCTTGGTGTATCAGTCAACCTACACCCAGAAGGTGCTTGAAAGGTTTGGCTTCGAGAAGGCATTTCCCTCGAAAGTACCGATGATCGGTAGGTCTTTACAGCAAGAAAAAGATCCTTTCCGACCTAGGTAAGAGGGGGAGGAAGTCCTAGGACCAGAATTCCCACACTTGAGTGCAGTGGTAGCATTCATGTACTTAGTAAACTGCACTAGATCGGACATTGTATTTGCTGTGAACCTCTTAGCAAGGTACAGTACAGAGCCCACCAAAAGGCATTGGCAGGGCATAAAGGACATCTTCCGATACCTCCAAGGAAGCAAGGACCTTAGATTGTCTTACAGAAAGAATCAAGATTTGAACTTGATTGACTATGCAGATGCTGGGTACCTGTTTGACCCGCATACCGCTAAGTCACAAACAGATTATGTATTTCTGTATGGTGGAACTGCAATTTCATGGAAATCGTCTAAGCAAAGTCTGGTAGCTACTTCGACGAACCACTCAGAAATCATAGCACTGTATGAAGCCGCACGAGAGTGCGCTTGGCTCCGCCGAATGGTTCACCACATCCAGCAGTCATGTGGAATGAACATTGTGCAAACCCCACAATTATCCATGAAGATAATGCAGCTTGCGTTGCACAAGTGCAGATGGACTATGTAAGCATATCAACCCCAAGTTCCTCTATGCTCATGAATTGCAGAGATGGACAAGATTAAAGTATTGTACACTAAGTCATGTAGACTTGTTCACTAAGTCACTCCCGCTAATAAATCTTGATCATGAAGATTAAGTACCCAAAAAATAAAGTCCTGCAGACCAAATGAATTTGGGTGAATTGTACTTTTTTTCCCTTGACGAGTTTTCCATGAAGTTTCTCGACCAAGGTTTTTAATGAGGTAATTCGTGCATCGCAGCATCACATGTATCATGTGCTCTTTCTCCAAAATTTTCCCACTGGGTTTTTATGGAGTTTTAGTGAGGCATGAACGTGTCGGATTAGTGCCCAAGGGGGAGTGTTAAGAAACCTGGGCCTGGGCTGGCAGCCCAGGGCCCATGGTGGGCACCTCATTGTAGTCTATAAATAGAGAGCCATACCTCCTCATTATGTACACATGAATGAAAGCAATAAAGAAAGACCAGGAGTTCTCTCTATCTCTCTGTGTGTTCAATCTATTATTCTGTGATTCTGTGATTGATTCGTTCTTGTTCTAAACAGAGGAATCGCTCGGACTGGTCGCCAGCAACGGTTTCTCAACACATATGTCTTGCAGTTGACAGCACTGTTGCAGATCAATGACCGAAAAGCAGTAATAGAAGTAGAGCAATGCCAACACTTGTTGCTTTATCTGAAATTCACCGATTTAAGCAACTACTCCTCTCAACACAGCCTAAAAGGTTTTAACAAATCTAATTTGCAGCATAGTGTACATGAAGCCAAACCCTTTACTATCTGTAAGACCATGTGGCTAGGTCTAGTATTTTTATGATGATGAATAATTGACAACATTGCTTAATATTGTTATTCGAGGCGTGTGCGTGTGTGCGTGGACTAATATCGGTCAAGTTTGTGAGAACTTGTGCCGGGGAAAATATTCTTTGGTCTTTGCATGTGCAGGTTGGGCGTGGAGACGGTCATGGTCGGTGACGAGGAAGACCGGGACTAGGAGGGGGAAATCTGAGGTCCGAGCGGTCGAGGATGTCACGAGGTGATCGGGCTCACGCTGGAGCACATGGAGATCAAAGGTGGATGATGCATGGAGAAGATACAGGAGGTGCGGTCCTGGAGGCTTCAACGCGCGATGAGTTGAAAAATCAGAGTGTGAAAACCCGTGTTAGGAAGGGTTACGGGTCCCTTGAATAGTAATAGGCTAAAAGTCTGGTTAAGATAAAAAATAGGTTCAGTTAGATGAGTGCTATTAGAATTAAGAGCTGAGTTTTAGTTGGTTTCGGAGGCGACATTGTTTTTCGTATCGGAGGTCTGACCGATTTGTAAATAAAAACGGACTCACTCTCGTAATAAAAGGTGGAGGGCTGGCCGAATAGCGGTACAGCTTTTTGGGGGACAACCCGCTTTTTGGTTTCCAGAGAAAGTTGCGGCAGCGCGTATTGGTCTCTGGAGGCGCGTTCCACGACGTTGCTTTCTCGCAACAGGGCGACAAGATTCCTCGATCGGTGCACCGAAGCAATCTCAGTCTGCGTACGCACGGTATTATCGTTTCTCATTGTCGTGTCAACACTAGCAGCATATGCCCGAAATTTTTCTATTTTAGCCTTTTTTTTGAAAAATATTCACATTTAGACCCCTGGTAGTTTTAATTCCGTTTTTGGACCCGGAGCTCGGCGCCGTGGGTCACGGCGCCGAGGTAACACGTCTCGGCGCCGTGGACCACGGCGCCGAGCTGCGAGCCCCGCGCCAGCGTAGCGGCCGGCGTGGCGCCGAGGTGGCAAGATCTCGGCGCCGTGACTTGTGGCGCCGAGCTCGGCGCCGTGACTCGTGGCGCCGACCTCGGCGCCGTGAGTCGTGGCGCCGAGCATGTGGCTTCTGAAACAGCACCGAGCACGCGGGCTTCGTTCATTCGCATCCTCCTCCCTCTGTCCCCGCCGCTGTTTAGAGTTTGCACCGATCAGCCTTTTTTTTCGCAAAATGAATTATTAGTTGTATTTTGCATTTGGATTATTTAATGATAGTAATATTATGTAATATAGTTAGTTATTTATTTATAGAGAGCAAAAAATACGACGTATGTTTTGAAAATTCGTTATGTATTGCAGATGATACATGTAGGAAAATTCGTGTAGATTTTTTTAAAAACATTATGGTACGTTGGTAATGGTTTTTGAAAAATAAAATTATGCAGGCCGTGACGAACGAGTTTTGTGTGAAGTTCTGCGGGCCGTGAGATGCTGCGGGCAAGACAGAGGGGAGGCGACATGTGGCATACAAGCAACTCTCCTCTTCAGTTGTTACTACACACTTGGGGAAATAATTACTGGGATGATTCTGGGTCAATCCCATCCCCTCTGTTTGTGGATTGATGAACGAGTTATGTGTGAAGTAACGATTAGTGTATTTGTGATTTTTGTACAATGCTGACCGTGAAAAATATGTTGAACTGGCAATAACATTTTTTGATCATGTTATGTTGTTGTATTGGAAGGATTTTTTTGAATTATTTTGTATGACAACTGTGATAGGAACAATTGGACGAAAGGAGGGGAAGTGATAATAAGACACGTGGGAATCATTGCATGCGAAAAGCCCAGATAATAAGCTTATGAAGTTGGGACGAACATGGCGCGTACAATTTTATTACATGCTAGCATGATATCCGACTAATCTACCCAACTGCTCGTACGACCTCTCGTGTGGACCGAGTCTATTACATCTTGTCTACTGGGTGTAGCGTGGTTGTTTCCCCTTTCTGTCGCGCCCTGAAGATGGCTCCGCTGCATCCTTCTTCCTGTCACTCTTGGTCTTGAGAGCCGCCTCACGAGCTTGAAGCTCTTCCTCCTGACGCTTGATGGCTGCTTCACGCAGACTTAACTTCTCCTTCCTCCTTTGCAGCTCATCCTCCTTGCCCTGCAGACGGATTTGGTCCACCCTCACGCGGCGCTCTTGCTCAAGCCGCATCTGTCGTTCCACCTCGCGAGCCTGAGTCATCTTGACACAGTATTGTCCTTTGTTTTCCACCTCCACTGCCCGGTTATTTGGCCATGCCGGCGGCACTCGATCCACCCATTCCATGAACCCGCAAGCCTATGTGTGGCATGGTAGATGTCATGGATCAAGTTGAAAATCGATAACGGAAAAGAAATGGTTTAGTTATGGTCGTTACCACGAAGTCGTCATCCAGGTCAGGACACTTGAAGAACCTACGGCCGTATTTGGCTCGTTGTACTCGATCAGTCCAGACTCCCAACATCGTCCTAAAGCCGCAATGGCACTTCGGGCGCTCATGCCACTCCGGCACTCCAAATGGGTTGGACTTCCAGGAAGACATTGTTGTGTGGTAGTATTGTGATGTCTTGAGGAGGAGATGTGGTATGGAAGACATATGAGGCCTTCATATAGGCAGGTTATCGGTGCAGTGGGCATAGTCCATGGAGAGGATCTTTTCGCTCTTACTGGATTCAAGTGTAGCAATAAATGGTCCTATGTAGGCTTTTCAGAGACTATAGTCTCGTAATAAATTCATAGTTCGTAGCCTTTTCAAAGACCTACACCCCTATATGTGTACAGGCCTACAGGCCTACTCCTGTAAAGGCTAAAGACCTGCGCCCCTATATGTGTACAGGCCTACAGGCCTACTCCTGTAAAGGCTAAAGGCCTATTCCGTCACTGCGCAAAGCTGACATATGCTGCCCCGTTTTGTCATGTCACTGAGCAAAATCTGAACTCTTTTGTCATGTCACTGAGCAAAACTGCCCTCTGTTGTCATCTCACTGAGCAAAAGCTGACCTCTTGTGTCATGTCCCTGAGCAAAGCTGGGGCGTGTTGTCATGTTCCTGAGCAAAAGCCTCTTTTTTTGGTGGTCACTGCATTAAACTGCCCCGTTTTGCTATAAGTAGCACGGTTGGGGTCCTATGACATTGTGAATCGAACAAAGTAGTACCCTCTCTTTCGTGGTGAAACATACCATGTCTGAAGCCGAGGGGCCAGTGGGATTTGGGTCACCGAAGGATGACATTCCCTTAGAAACGAGGGATATGTTCGGTCCGCAGTACCGATTGATACCAAGCCGGCGTGCTCAACCACCGTGGCCGAAATGCAGACACAATGAGTACGCGGTTGTCCAGATCTTGGATTCCCCGAACGATGGCGGGCGACGTTTCTTCCGATGCTCGCGCTCCGGGGTACAAATTAGTAATGTTTCATTTTTTATTGCTTATGGACCCTCGAAGTTTACCGTACTTTTTTGTGCAGATGGCCAAATGCGACTTCTCCCGCTGGATCGACCCTCCTCATGAACGGTATGTTGATCGTTATGTGGATACATTATGGGCTCGAATTTGGGACTTGGAGTACCGAATGGAGAATCTCACTGAGGAGAACAACGACCTCCGCGAACAGCTGCAACGCGAGAGGGGCAACGAGGAGGTCGTGAATATAGGAAGCTCTTATGATCCCACATGTTGCTGCGCGAACCCGAGCTGCATATGTGCATGCCACTACCACGACGGCCAGCCACGTCCGAGGCGGCCCCCTCAGCAATTCTCCATGTGGGTGCCACGAGGCTCGTTTGGCATTTAGGTAACGAGGGTTATGGCATTCAGCAATTCTCCATGTTGATGTGTTGATGATGTGGCAGTACGACTGTTGTGTTGAATTAAATTATTAGGTGTACTACTTGTGATTATTGTTATCCTCAAGTTGTAGTGCTGGAGGTTCTGCTCGTGTGTGTTGGTAATATTTTATGCTATCGTGTCGTCAAGCTATTTAGGTAATGTTTTATGCTATGTTGTCGTCAAGCTATGTTGTAAAAGTTTTATGCTATGTTGTTTTGTTCGTTGGTGTGTTGGTTGGTTGGTTGTATGCTGTCGTAATAAAAAAACTTAGAGCAACCCTTTTATACTGCAAACCATCTGTGAACATCAAACCATCAAGCACTTGAAAAACCTCACAAAAATTACAAAAGCACAATGAATATAACATAAACACATGTATACAACAACTAGCTCATTACAAACACATCTCAGTCCAACCACTTACCAAGTGCCTCCTAGCTCATTACAAAATATATACAACGACTTTTAAGCCCAACCACAAGCATACACGGCCGTATCACTGCCTCCTAGCCTTACCCTTACCCTTACCAAGGGCGTCGGTGCCTGGAGTGTAACGGCTAGGCTCGCGGCGGCGTCTGCGTCGTACGGGCTGTGTAGGCTGAGTCGAAGGAGCGTCTACGAGCTGAGACGGGCCTATCTCATCGTAAGTCTGCTCCACCTCGTCGTCGTCCTCGTCCTCACCGCCCTGGGACGGGAAAGTGTCGCTCCTCGTGGGGGACGAGCTCTGTCCCGTGTACGACCCTCGCCGCGTCGGGTCTGCAAGTCGTGTCGAAGGCACGTCTACGTCCCTCGCCGCGCCTGTGCTGCAACCACAACGAGCAGCCGCACGACGTAGCCGACATGCGAGCCTCTGCATTCCAACATTTTGTTAACCAACAAGACACGAAGATATTATGTACTAATTTTGTGAGTGGCTTTGTCGAAGCTTACCTCCAGGAAGGTACGCATCCTGACGTCGTCGCCGACTGTCCTGGACATACGCTCTATGTCCTGTACGGACTGGCTCAGGGTTTTGCCCTGCAAACAAACAAAAGAATGGATAATTTGCTACATGTCAGGGGTATTTAGGTCTATTGAAAAATAAGCAATGAGATTGAACATTACCACACGGTCCAGGACTGGTGCTATCTCCACCTGCGTCCCAAGGCGAGTCGACTGGTCGTAGGGCGTGTCATCGTCGTCGGAGGACGCAATGTCGGCGTAGTCATCTTGAGTCCATTGGCCCTTAAGCTTGGACCGCGTCGCACGCTGGTACCAAACTTGGTACCGCCGGAACTGCTCGTTGCTGTGCGGGTCGTTGTTGTCGTCCACGTGGTCCTGGGAGTGTCCCCACTCCTCAACGTACACGTGGTGGTGCTGCTCGAAGTCTGTGACCTTCTTCTGTCGCTGACGATCAAATCTGCATGACGTAAATCAAAAGTTAACATTAGTAGAAACACCGTGCAATTGGAATCCAAGGTTAGAATTGAAATTGCATGGAACTGACTTGTGCAAGGCCACAGACGTGGAGATCGGCGCTACTGGCCACAACTGCCTCATACCAAACTGGCGTGCAACTCGATGTGGCAGGTGATACTCAACAGCATAGAAACAGATAAGGGGGCACCTCATCCTGTAGAGGGCCTCGTCTATGCTGCACAGTGCGCTGAACTGAATGTCCACCACCTCTTCCTCGGCATACGGCTCCCACTTAACCTGCATAGCAACAATTTACTTGTAAGGTACAGGACTAACAAATAAAATCACGGTACCACATGTAATTAACTTACACTGGAGGCCGTGAGCGCATCTAGCTCGTTTATGTACTCTACGTACGCCCGCTTCTTCCTGGCGTACGGAACTGAGACCTGGTCCCAAAGATATGCAACTGTCGGACGTCGACGAACTGGAACCTCTGGGAACCATGGACGACCAGGCAAAACCGTAGGACGACCAACCGGTAGACGACACCACATCCACAGCTGGAGGAGGTACAGGCAACCACCTAATGTCGAGTTCGCCGAACTCCGACGACACGCCTCGCAGAGGTGGCGGTAAAGGAACGCCAACACCCCGGAAGCCCAGCTGTACTGCCCCGCCGTGTCCCAGTCCGTGAGGCAGTGGATGTACATCCACGAAGCGCTGTCTCCCGTTCCGTCGGGGAAGAGAACGCAGCCAAACAAGTGCAGGATCCATGCTCTGCAATTATATGTAAAATGATTTTAGATCAAACTATGTCAATTTTACAAAAAGCTCGATAAGACGACGAGTTGGCTCGATATCCACACCTACCTGCAGTGGTAGGCAACTGTCTGCTCGTCCGCACCCTCAGGACACGCTGCAAAAGTCTGCCGGAGCCAGCTGATAGGAACACCAGAACTGCGATGGCCTGCCTCAGGAGGAAGCTCTCTCCCGAGGAAGGCCTCTACTCGGGCTCTCCAACCTGCAGGCACGCACGGCCCGATAACCGGACGGCCGTGAATGGCGACACCAAGTATCTTCTGAGTGTCCTGGAGCGTAATAGTCATCTCCCCGAAAGGGAGGTGGAAGCTGTGAGTCTCCGGTCTCCACCTACATGATACAAAAAAGAGGACTACATGTCAGAGAATTTGAGGCGCAAATAGCCGATAAACAATGAACATGCAAGTTGCAATGGTTCATCACTTAACCTGTCAACCAGTGCAGTGATGGCGGGGGGGTTGAAGGTGGGCAACCCACGGCGAACCTGGTAAGAGATGGCGTCTAGGCCAGCCCTCTCCAGGAAGGGAGTGTACCGCTCGTCGTACTGCATGTCCAGGAACCCGTCATGGGTTCGAGGACGAAGGATGGGCAGCTCCTGTATAGAATACACCAATTTTTTAGTTAATGCATCAATATAAACTCAAATTGTACAGGAAGTGATGAAGGCAATACCCTCCCCTCCGCGGTGAGCCGTCCTCTGTGGCTCTCCTCGTAGTACGGGTCTAGCAGGTGGAATTGCGCCATCCTAAAAAAAACTTTGAATTTGTCAGTCCAACATACAAGTAAACAAAATATTGAACATGCATACAATATGGAATGAATAAGAAATTAAACAAGAAACATAGCAAATTACATATGAAAAAACAACTACACGAACTATGAAACATAACGAATAACAAGCACTCGCACCTGACTAAGTGGCCAATGGCATGTGCGTGAATTGTGGCCAAGTCTACCACATCTGCTACATTGGTTCTGCTCGGGGTTAGTAAGAAAGGGGGTTGATCTCCCTCGCCTCGTTCTTCCTGGAAGCTGATCCATAACCATCTTGTGTCTCGTCCTTTTCCTGGTTCCACGTTTGTTCCAACGGCTACCCGGATCCGCAATGTATTTGGGCCCGGTGTACGGTGGCCACTCTCCCTCATCCCGGTAAGGCTCGAAACGGGGAGACCACGTAAGCACAAGGTTGTCAACACTGAACTCCCGAGGTATCTTGCTCTCGTAGTCAAAGTTGCGATGCCTCGCTGCTGCCACATAATGAGAACATGGAAAGTGGTACTGCCTCGGTTTACCACATGTGCATGAGAAATCAATAAGGACAACTTTATGCTTCCTCGTCGGCCGGAGCTCTCCATCGGTCGTTGTACCACCCCTTTCTACAACCTCATAACTGCCCGTGGCGTTGTCAAAACAATGTACCTCATGTGCCTCAGCCCTAGCCTTTGCCTTTTCAAGGTGGCGCTTCGGTTTTGGCGCCCATCTCACTTGTTTACTTTGTAGCGCCATTGCATGTGCGTGTCTTTCGTTGAACCAGGCAACAAGCTTGTAAAAGGTGAAGGATACGATAGCATTGACGGGCATACCACGTATACCCCTAAGCAAACTATTGAAGGATTCGGCCATGTTGCTTGTCTGAAACTCGTACCTCCAGCCACCGTCGTCATGAGCCCTTGTCCATTTGTCGACATCTCTCATCAATCCCGTCAACCACTGTCTACCTTCTGCGTTTGTTGCAGTATTAAGCTGCTCCAACTTCTCCTGGAATAACTTCACCTCAAGCATTCGAGCGACCTCCTCGAACAGAGGAAAGTTATCCTTCGCACCATCCTTACGGAGTAGATTCTCGGCAAGATGCCGAGTGCACCAACGGTGGTGCAAAGCTGCATACCCCGGTATCTGCTCCTGTACGGCAGAAAGTATGCCCTGGTGCCTATCAGAAATGACACCAACCTCCCTAGCAGGGCCGACCACGTGCCTCCGAACGAGCCGCAAGAACCATCCCCAGCTGTCTTTGTTCTCCCTCTCAACCAAAGCAAACGCCAAAGGAACCAACGCGTTGTCTGCGTCACAGGAAATGGCTATCAGAAGTGTGCCCTGGTACTTGCCAAGAAGAAACGTACCGTCAATAGCGAAGACGGGACGACAATGCCGAAAGGCCTCGATGGACTGAGCAAAGCACCAGAAAGCACGGAAGAATATCTGCATCCCATCTTGAGTCCATTCGTTTGGTTTCGGGACGTACTCATAATGCATGCCTGGATTAACCGCTTTGATTGCATTGAAGAGTGCTGGCAACTGCAAGTACCCATCTTCCCAGTCCCCATATATCATCTTCCAGATGCGTTGCTTTGCCCTCCATGCTTTTCCATACCTTATCTCGTATCCAAATTTCTCCTTAACAATCCCAGCAAGTGTCTTCACCTTCATATTGGGTTCTCCCTTTACTATGTGACACAGTGACTTGGCAATAATGGTAGAGGTCAACTGCCGATGCTTCTGTTTGAGCTCTGCTTCGGCACAAGTGTGTGGGCCAACGATTTTTGTGATCTTGAACTTTCCAGTGACCTTCTGTTTGCTAGCACAAACCCTCCATTCACATGTCTCCTTCTCGCACACAACTGTGTACCTCCGCTCCACATAAGAATGTCTCACCTTGAATGGCCTTTTACGGATCACTGAATACTCCTGCAGCCACCTTTTCAATGCAGACAAGTCCTCAAACACCATGCCCTTCTCAATTGTCATGCTTGACCCGGCCTCAGGAGCATCTAGCAACTCGTCATCCCTTCCTTCTGCATAAGCCCCATGAGAATGCCTAAGATCGCTGAATTCATGAACTGATGGATCCCGGCCAGGGCAATAACGCCTGATCAGCTCAATATCACTTTCGGTCAGCTCTCCAAAAGGGCGGTCATCATCAGAATCAACGGCCCTTGCGATCTCGTAAGGCTCCAGATCATCCACAATTTGAACATCCACACTGTTGGAGTCCCTGCAGACTTCTTCAACGTTGCCAGATGGAGCAACGGGAGGAACACCCACATTATCAGGAACGTTGTCTCCTGCATCATAAGCACAAAAACGATGGATTGAGACCACAAAGGGCAATGACGGGAAAAGGCTAAAGTGTTGCTCGACACTTACTGGGATGATTCTGGGTCAATCCCATCTCCTGAGGGGCCGCCACGACATCATCAGTCCGACATTCAACTCGAATTGGTTGAGAAATCTGAACCTCGTTCGGGGCAGATAGAGCATCGGGCACCTCAGGCACTTCTTCCACATCCACCGCAAGATCCGGTAACGGAGGGTCAAAGGGTGCCTGATCACCTAGTTCTGGTGAATAACCGTGAGGGGTGGGATCAATGGACACCTTCCGCACAACAACGTCCAAACATTTTAACTCATTCCTTATAACCAATTTGACATATTTGTCCCACTCATCCTCTGAACCAATTAAGATCAACCGCCTGAGAACTAGGTCTTTCGAACCGAAGTGAAGTAACCCCTCAACTGTGATGCTCTCCTCGTTTGCATGACAATGTAGCTTCTCCCGAGCCCTAGCAACCAACTCACTAAACGACGGCCGATCACCGAATATCAGAGGCACCCTTTGCATTTCAACAAATTGAACATTTCCATAATCATCACTTGTCACACTGCCTCCATGATATAGGGTCACTAGGTTGTCCATCTAGTTCATACAGAAAACCAAACTAATAAGAACCTTTAATTGAAATCGGATACTACATAGTAACTAATAAGTACCTAGTCACTAACTAAATGCTACCTTTATTCGAAATTGATGCTAATTAACTAACTAAATTGCATAGTCAATTGCATACCCAAAGATAAACAATTCTTTTGTTCGTGATTTGCTTGACTCGTTGTGGCAAACATTTCTATAGCACTAACTAAATTGCATAGTCAATTGCATAGTCAATTACATCACAGCAACACAACACATTTCTATAGCACTAGTCCTCTGGCCGCAAAATAATCAACTTGACTTATAACGAGCCATATCCCGACTCCAATACGCCACACAATCCTTCCATTCTACGGCACCATTGCCCAAGCGACAGTGATAAATAAGGGATAAACAGCCTACTCGACATTCATAGCACCACACATCAGCCCACTCAACATCACACCCTCACAAACTAGCTAAAAAATATCCTCGACATCACATCTGAGCGCCAAGAACGAACATTTTGGAGGAGAAGTCCTCACCTTGAGGCACTTGTAGCGGTCGCTGGGGCCTCTCGACAGCAGCGGCGGGGAGGACGGCCGGGCGGGAAGCACGTCGGATGGGCGGCCGGCCGAGGACGCGCGTGCGGGGAGGGGAGGCCGAGGCGGAGACGCGGGGAGGCAGGAGGCCGGGCGGCACCAGGGGGCGGCGGCCGGAGACGCGGGGAGGCGGCCGGAGGCCGGGCGGCTCCGGGGCAGCGGTCGGGCGCAGACGCGGGGAGGCGGGAGGCCGGGCGCAGACGCGGGCGGGCGGAGACACGGGGAGGCGGCACCACGGGGCGGCGGCGGGGAGGCGGGCGGCCGCGGCGTGGAGGACGTCGGACGGGCGGCCGAGGCGGTCGAGGAGGGGTGGCGGGCGTCCGCGGCGGGGAGGACGCCCGTGCGGGGAGGGGAGGCGCGCGGGCGGCCGCGGCGGGGACGACGGGCGGCAGCGGCGGTCGACGAGGGGAGGCCGGCGGCCGCGGCGGGGAGGACGCGAGTGCGGGGAGGGGACGGGAGGCGGCGGCGGGCGAGTTGCGAATGAACGAAGTCCGCGTGCTCGGTGCCGTTTCAGAAGCCGCATGCTCGGCGCCAAGATCCACGGCGCCGAGCTCGGCGCCACGAGTCACGGCGCCGAGCTCGGCGCCACGAGTCACGGCGCCGAGCTCCCTGCCACGTCACGGCGCCGAGCTCCCTGCCACGTCGGCGCCACGCCGGCCGCTACGCTGGCGCGGGGCTCGCAACTCGGCGCCGTGGTCCACGGCGCCGAGACGTGTTACCTCGGCGCCGTGACCCACGGCGCCGAGCTCTGGGTCCAAAAACGGAATTAAAACTACCAGGGGTCTAAATGTGAATATTTTTCAAAAAAAGGGCTAAAATACAAAAAATTCGGCAGCACATGCTATCTCTGCACACAGGTCTAGTCTTACCTTGATCCTCACAGACTAAAAGCAATACTTTTCTATTGATTCTATAGCTATCTAGTAGCATTGATTTCTTTTGGTTGGACATCAACAGAAAGGCTTCATTCTTGCTTCTCGATTCACGTGAGAAATCATCAACACGTTGCAAGAAGAAAAAAATATATTATTTGATACTCACTGTTGCTACAGTATCCAAAGTAAAGAAAAATATTTATTTATTCACTTTTACTGTTATCTCTTTTGATCCCATCTTTGCTAAATATTTTACCACTTTTGATTGGTTCTGCATGCATAATTAGTGATCTATGTTGCTCTCACAAGCTTTGTTATCTAAGATAGATTAGTTTTGACTTGATATATTTAGCACACTGTTTTGTTTCTATTTTTGTGTGCGTCTTTTATGATTAGCAAGTGAAAGAAAATCAGGAGACGATATATTGTGAGAAAAAGTTTTCGCTGCGCACTGCAATCATTCACCCCCCTCTGATTGCCATCGACGATCCTACACTATCTAGCTATAATAAAATCCCAGAACATGGATCATACAACATATGGCACTCGAGTCGAAGCACTGAACTTAAAAAAGGCTGATCTGAAGCTTAGCAACTTCAATTATCTCCACAGGTGATTGCACGCTTGATACTACGTAACTTTTCATCCAACCAACCTGCAGACTTTTGTTGTGGGACACTGTTTCAGCTATTTCATTTCAATTATTTCCACAAGCTGTAACTTCGATTACAAATTGAAGCTTTTCCTCATGCATGTCACAAACTGTGATGGTATGGGTGTGTTCAGAATAAGCTGATGTAACACAGCAACAGCCTTCAGTTCCATAGCCAAGTAGCATCAGAACGAGTGTTGTCACATGTTGAGGACCCCAGCAACTTTTCAGTGTAGAGTGGCTCAGCAAAGCCACAGAGATAAGCTGCAAATTAAGCTGTAACAGCCTTCAGTTCCATAGCTAAGTAGCATCAGAACGAGTGTTATCACATGTTTGAGGACACCAGCAACTTTTTCAGTGTGGAGTGGCTCAGCAAGGCCACAGAGACGCTGTGGGCTTGTTTACCCGCTACATGTAGCGGTGTGTGGAACGGGTGTGTTCAACTTAACCTGGACATTATCATGTAAATTAAGGCCTAATCGCAGAGTACGTCCTTTTTGCATGTTGCAGCCTGCAGGTCGTCTGATGCAATCATGCATTCAAAGTGCCAAAGTCCATTACCAGTGGCATGAATTGCATCTCTCTCTTGTGCCAATTACACAGCTAGGAAATTCTGTGCCAAAATATGAGTAGTGTGCCCAAGCCTCTCTTCATTTTGCTGGGAAAAAAACGCATCCTAATGAAGTACGCAGCCTAGTATACATCACAATAAATAAACACTACCGAGGTGTAGGGGTGCAAACGGGTCGGGTTAATCCCGACCGATCCGGCACCGAATCCGATTGGTACCGAATCCGGAGAAAAAATATGGGTTAGGATATGGTAACAACAATATCCGTCCGAATCCGACCCGTTTGCACCCCTACCGAGGTGACAGATAAGAAGAGATCAGACGTTACGACCCACAATAGGTTATTTTAGGTTTTAGACTTATAATTTATGTAAACGATGTATTTTTTAAGATAGAACTATAAAATGGGACTGAATTTATTTATATCAGTTAAAATTATACATAAATATATCTTTATACTCTTTTTTATTATCGTTAAAATTCAAAATTTTAAGTTATAAACTGAGACCTAAAAAATGTATCAAGTTTTTAAGTTATAAACTAAGACCTAAAAAAAATGTATCAAACCCCAACCCAACGGTTATATTCCCCTCCCCTCCTCTCCGTCACCCTCGCGCCGCCTCGCCTCCCATCTCTGCAAGTCGTCTGCTTCCTGCTCGCTTCTCCATCGCACAAGGGGAGCGCCGGCTCGGTTCCTACCACAACCGGCGGAGGCGAGCGACGAATCTTCCTCCTACGACGCTTCCTCGGTGAGTACCCCCCCCCCCCCCCCCCCATCCCTGATTGGAGGGAGGCCTTAATATCCTGGTGGATCCATCCGAACTAGTAGATGTTTTCCAGTTCTTGGTAGGAATCTTTAATCTTTAATTGACGTATCGTTCGATGCGACTCACTTTTCCCCTACCCGATTTCCGAGCAGAAATTAAGATGTTTCCGAGAGAGAGAGAGAGATGATTCCGATCGCGTCCAGTTCTTGTATTGTATGACTCTCTGTAGAGTAGGGTAGGGTAGGCGCCTGCTTTGTGCGTGCAAAGTCCTTGGATGGGTGGGTGCGGTGCGGGCCTAGATGTTCTTTGTAGTTTGACAAGATGCGGGTTTCGATTAGATCAGAAACTTGGTGGGTTATATTCCCAGGTAAAATTTTCTTGAAATGTTTCAGCAAGTCGTGTCTAATTACATAACCGAGGAAGCAAGAAAGCCAAGAAAGATATGTTACCACGCACATCTTTCGATGTTTTGTTAAGAGATAGCACATCTATACTTCTAAGGTTGCCATGCCCTTCCCCACAGATTGGCAGTTGATCTGACATGGCCCGTTACTTGTGTTGTCATGCAAGCACAGTTGGACTTTTGGTACTGGGAGGGAGTAATGCCTATTGTTTTAATCTCATAATCATGATGCAGGCTCTTTCGTTTATGAGTGCTTTATCAGTATTCTAGTCATAGTTTGTTGTTCCCGCTTTCTGAATTTTCTTGACTGAAAGCTTCATAATAAGTAGCCCAACAAGTCATGGCCTTGGTCATTCTAGTTTTACCGTTTTTCCCTCATTTACTTGATAAAATGATTGCTTGTGTTAGAAAAAAATCTTGGCAATTATGTTTTGGTGTAAATCTCGTGTGGATAAGCTCATGTAGAGCATGATGCTATCTTTCCAATTCACTGTGCTTTTTCATAACATTTATGTGCTTTTCGATGGTGGGCTTAGCCAGTTAGCCTTCATTTGTTATTTCTATTCAAAGAGTATTTTTCTAGCAAATAACTTTCTTGTCAAGAACAAGGTTGTCAGAATCGTGATTCTGAATCGGATCGGAGACACTCTGGTAGGATCGCATTCTAGGATTGAATAGTAAAATCTAAGATTCTACCCGATTCTACCAAAAACATATTTATTCTAATTTACTGTGTATTCCAAGAGTGATATGAGTGTTTATTTGGTCATTTAGCATCTAATTTGATTAATAAGTATGTCTTATTTATTACTAGAATTATGGTTTAAATTTTATGTCATTGAGAGATACGACTAGAAAAGCGATGTTATTAGTATTGCCATAATCTGATCATTTTATATAAAATTATAAAATAAATAGATAATTAAATTAATTTTTATTATTTCAAACCTCTAAATCTTAATCTCTAGGCTATTAACTACTTAGTATTTAATATATAACTTGAATTGAGGGATAAGACACAGCCAAACACCTAAATCTTTCATAATCTTTGATGATACGTGATTCTACACGATTCTAACGCGATTCTACCACGATTCTACGACTAAAATTGCGATTCTACTATGATTCTATCATGTACGACTCAAGATGCGATTTGAGTCGGATTGACTTCGTGAGATCGTAGAGTCATACTAGAATCATGATTTTAACAAACTTGGTCAAGAATACTATACATCACCATCTCACAGCTGTAATGCTTCCTGATAATTTTCTTTTCCTTTCCTTTTCATACCAGATCTCTGCTCATTGCTCCAGTGCATGCAGTGAATAAAGTGAGATGCCAATATCAATGGATAAGAAGCAAAATTCATTAGGCACTCCTGTTCACAGGACAAACCCCTTTGACTCCGACTCTAATTCCGAAGTGCCCTCAAGACAGTCAAGGGCACAATCGGTCCCAGTGCAATGCACCAATCAATCTGTGCAAGAGTTGGAAGACTGCGTTGTACATAAAGCAGAAGAAACCTCACGCAAAGTAAATGATTGTGTCAAGGCTGCTGAAGCTATCAGAGAAGATGCAACACAAACACTGTTGACTTTGCATCGTCAAGGTGAACAGATCACCCAGACTCATCGAGTAGTGGCTGACATCGAGCAGGACCTTAGTGTGGTAAGTTCTGCACTTGGTGATATTGGGTAACCCAAGTATACTTTAGTTTCCTCTCACAAGTATTGCTCATAAAAATGGGGTTAAGTTTTATAGAATTTTGAGATATGTTAGCCCTAAATTTCAGTCATCACCTTATCCAAACATTAGAGATTCATAGCTTTATATTCCCTTTGTATAAGGGTTTATTTTCCATGCACCTCTTGAAATAGAATTTATTCCAAACTTTGCATAGATCTTTATCCCACTACCTGAGATCCTTTCTAGTTTATGTTTCTGTGCACTGTGCATTACCAATTGCTGGGCTACATTGTGGATGATAATTGTTGTGGTTACACACTAAACAGAGGATACTGGGGCTTCAGGAGGCCTGAGTGAGGTGCCCAGAGCTTAAAACTCAAGAGAGGAGAGATGTGTGTAGTGTGGCTAGTATTCAGTCTCAACTCAAGTTCATTTCTTACACACAAAATGTTCTCTCTCTCTCTCTCTCTCTCTCTCTCTCTCTTTCTTCCATGGTGCTATAGGGTCATATTTGTAGCCAGGGGTAAGGAGGTTATACAAATGCCCCTTTTTGGGTCTTAACACTGGGGGTAAACATGTCATTTCAGAGGCATGCCTTTTTATTTATATTTACACTTGAGCCTGTCCCGGTGAGCCGATTGGGCCAAGGTGGGGCCACTCCCTCAACAATAATCTTTGGCATCTTAGGCTTTTGCACAACTAGCCATTATTGAGTACTATTATTGTAGATGTTCTTCCTTGTGCGGATAATAATGTTTGTCTTGCTGATTTAGGGTACTTGTTTTCATCTTAACTTTTTGAGTGAACTCTACTGATGTATAGAGTTATGTCACTGTTTTTTTTTATCTCACTTTATAGTGTTTTGGTCTTGTTCTGAACCTTAACTGAAAAATATATGCCAAATTTATGGTCTCTTCAGAGTGAGAAGCTTTTGGGAAGTCTAGGGGGGCTATTTTCCAAGACATGGAGGCCAAAGAGAAATCAACAAATAAAAGGACCGATTTCACAAAGTATGGTGGTGCAGATTCTGAATAATTCGAGAGACTCTTTTAGTTTGTTTAACTGATCCTTTTGAGTCATGGCAGATAATCCTTTCACAAGTACAGCAAACCACGTGGAACAGAGGGAGAGACTAGGAATTGCCTCAACACGTCAACAATCTCCCAATCCTGTACATCATTCCCCTGCAACTGCAACGGAGAAAGTTCAGGTCTGTCTTCTCAGTTAACTATGAACTATAGAAAGGAGTAATATCTTCTGAAAGTTAACACCACTTTCTTCTATTAGGCTGAGCAAGCAAAGCAGGATGATGCACTTTCAGACTTGAGTAACATGTTGGGACAGCTGAAGGATATGGCGCTGGATATGGGTACAGAAATCGAAAGGTAATACCTGTTTTATATGTGTCTCCAGAAGGGTATAGTAGAAAATGCCACATTTCACCTGTACCCTCCACTGTTTATACAATTTGATGGAGACCGTTACCTTGCTGCAGGCAAAATAAATCACTGGATACTTTCAGCGATGACGTCCATGAGCTGAACTTCAGAATCAAAGGGGCGAATCAACGGGGACGCCGGTTGCTGGGCAAGTGATACCAAACTAGGCGTCAGGCTGTGCAGCCACTTCAATAATGTTTTCAACAGTTTTGCCTACGTCCTGGAGTTCGTAGTGTGTTCCAGCAGCTGTGCCCATTTCATTTGAAGGATCAAGAGTGCCGTTGTTTCTGAGCAAATAGTCAGATGCCTGTGTTGTATTGTGTTGGTGTTCCTGAGAAAAATTGTCAGGTACTCATGTTGTATGACAACTAGGTCAATTACTTGATGCAGGACATACACACCCCGTTTTTCGGAAGTGTTTGATGTAATATTTTCCTCCTATGAGAATCAACTCCCCAGCTTGAGCTTGTTCTGTAATACTGAATATGCCAGCACGAAATAAGAGATTGATTCGAATCCACATGATTGAATTAGACACACTCTGCTTCGGACAACCTTTTGAATCAATGGCAAGCCTTGCGCTGTTTGTCGGCGAGCCGAAAATACCGCCACTGTAGCCACGAACATCCACTATTTTTTCTTTTTGGAGCTTGTGCAAGCCCATTGGCTGTTTGTCGGCGAGCCAAGCAAAGATAATCACTGTTCGTGGCTTCGAGGTCGCCGAGAGGTGGCTCAGCCACTGTTTTAAATCACTTGTGGTTTTTGCGGTGATAATGGTCTGGATGGACTTTTATGAACTTGGATTGGATTCATAGAAATTTCATAGGAGACAAGAAAATCCTCAAAAAAACTCCTAAGAAGACCTTTGTTTTTGTTTTTGAAACGGAATAAGACCTTTGTTCCAAATAGAGCATAGAAGGTAAGAACAATTCTACGAAGTTGGATTGGATTCGTTTTTTTTATAAAAAAAAGCAACTTGGACTCAGATTGGAGTATTGGACTGGAGCCACCGGAAAATCCAATTCGTATGCCGGCCGGATCACCACCGGTCGAGGACATGTAGAGCAACTCCAACCGGTTCTTTATCCTGTTTTTCATTGTATATTTACCTAATATGACTCAAGAAATGGACTCCAACCGGTTCTTTATCCTCCTCTTCATTTTTATCGAGTCGCTATTTTCTCCCGGCCGCTAGCTAGATTTGGCAAGCGCCTCCTCACTCGCTTCTCAAATAGCTAGGCCATTGGAATGCTAACTCAAATAGAGAGCTGAAAATAATAGCTAGTCTCTTCATCCTAGGAAATAGAGAGGGAGAAATGACTAATGGGATGGAGTTGCTCTAAATCGGGCGGCTCAAAACTAGCTAGCTTAGATTTCTTCATGGGTTCTTTTGATCTGTGTCTTATAGCTTTGAATTTCATCTGTTCGTAAGAGATAATACAAGAAGGAAAACAGTCATATGTGATTTTGAACGGTATATCTAAACTCAATACAATATATAATATAATTGATTTGTAAATTTTAATTTGAAAAAACATATCATTTAAAAGTTAGTTATAGTAGAAAAGATTAGCAAAAGTGAAAGCGGGCCGAACACAGGTCTGTCGCCGGCGGGGTTGCTGCGCCGGAGACGCCGCTGGAAACATGCCGCTGTCCTTGTACTGTAAGTAGGCAGCATCGAATCGAGACGAGATCTCACTGCCTTGCCCTGTAACGGCTAACCGCCAGAGCTTGGTTCCCCTTCAGGTTGGAAACTGCGCGGGAGATGGCGGCCAGAGCGCCGCCGCCGCGCTTTCAAGAGGAAGCGGAAGCCCGAGCTACAGATTCACCACCTCCCTCAGGTGCCAAACACGGTCCAATTTCTCATCTTTAACATTTGGAATCCCCTGCATCGTCTCACAGGCAAAGTTTGTGTTTTTAATCTTCATGGGAATCTATCCACCCTCTAGCCTTAATTTCGTAATAAAGTTTGATTTTTATGCTTAAATTTATATTGGAAATGATGTACACTCGTCTACAGTACTCGCAGCTAAACAATTCTGAGCAGTTGCGAGGATAATCTAATGACTCCAGAAATAGAGGCGTTACATGGCGCCAACTAATGTTCTCTCCCTTTGGACCGCTCCAAAGAACTCAAATTTTTGGTTTTTACCGTTAATTTTTTCTTAGCTATTTAATTTAAAAAATAAAAAATTAAAAAAACATGTTATATCGTCGCTGGTAAAGCAAAGGAATAAAAGGAAAAGGCAAAAAAAAATCAAAATTAGAAACCGACGTATTCTAAGTGACTTTTGACTTAAATAAGCTGAAAGCCAAAAAAAAACTCTTAACTTGTTTCAGTTTCAGTTTTTGGTTTTTAATTCACTATTCCTTTATTTCATCTTTTTAAGCTTTTTTGTTTTTTTAGGATTTTGTTTTACTTTTTTCTCATATTTCTTGTCCATAATCGGCTTACCTTATTTTTTTCTTTTTAAAATTTTTAAATTTAATTATGTTAAATAAATTATCATTAGATATAGTAAAAAATAAATCAGTTATAGTAAAAAAAATCGCACCACTATAGAGTGGGGCTTTCTTACTCGAAATGGCATTCGACGAGAGTGAGATTCAAATGAATTTCAAAACTTTTGGACTTTCGGGGCCATTTCATTACAGTGCACATCATGCATTGCTGTAACTCCGCGCCATTAGCATCGGGCTAACTAATCGTGACAAGTCACACGACAAGTCATCTATCCCATAGGCTTGTAGCACCCTTCGAATCCCAGCGTCTCGGACTCAATCGCCACACCTCCGGGCGAGCCACTCCCGCCTCCGCTTACCCGATTTACATCTACACCATCACTGACACAAGGGCCCACAAAGATGCTGGACCAAATGCCGCAGGAGCGGGTGAGGCCTCGACCATGTGTGAAAACCCGCACCACTATTCGAACTCCTCGGGGGAGCGCCTCGGAAGAAACTAGCTGTTAGGCAACGTTCTCTTTTTCCCCTCCACTCCCCTCCGCTCTCCCACCGAAGCATCGAACAACTCCGCCGAGCAACCGCACACGCGAAACCCTAACCCTAGAGTAGAATTCCACCGCGCGGCGACTGCAAACCCTAGCTATGGCGACGGCGGCGGCGAAGGCCCCGACCAAGCCCTTGGCCCCGGTGGCGGCCGCGACCCCGTCCAAGTCCGCCTCCCGCGCGCGGTTCTCTTACGCCTCCGAGAACGCCCACCCTAACATCCCGGGCTCCCCGCCCCCGCCGACGTCGAAGCCCGCGAAGTCCCCCGCCACCGCCTCCAAGTCCGCCTCCGCCAGGAAGAAGCCCTCCGCGCCCGCCCCCGCCCAGCCGACGCCGCCGCCGCCGCCGCGGGAGCGGCGGTTCCTCGTGGCGAAGAAGGGCGCGCGGCGGAGGCGCAACGGCGTGAGCGGAGGGGGCGAGATCGACTTCGACAAGTGCCGCGAGGCGCTGCGCGAGTCGCAGGAGGAGTTCTTCCGCAAAGAGCGCGCCTCATCGGCCGCCGAAGAGGAGCAATTGGAAAAAGAGGAGGAAGAGGAGGAGAGGGCGGCGGAAGCGGAAGCAAAAAGTGGCGCCTTTGAGGATGGGGAGGAGGGGGTGCGGCGGAATTGGAGGGAAGCAGCAAGGTGAGGGCGATGAGGAACAGAGTGATGGCCAAGGCGATGAGCAGCGTGCCAGACGCCGGGGCTGGCCGCGTCAACCACCTGGTGCATTCCTTCGAGAGCCTGCTCTCCATCTCCGGCGCCACCTCTGACGCTGATCGGGCCGGTGAAGGGTCCTGGGTGCTGCCCGGGTTGCAGCCGTGGAAGGAGGAGGGCGAGGGCGACGTTGGGATTCCGCCGGTGTCGGCTTTTTCGTCGGCTGAGTTCCTGAATGCAGGGCGGAACAGGCTCTGTTCTTCACTCGATGGCAACAGCGACAGGTTGGTTGATATAGACAAACAAGCAGGAGGAGAAGGAATTGTATTTTGGTTGTTGCCGATGCAATGTTCTGATCAAAGTTTGTGCCTCTTTTTAGGTTGAGCTGGGACAGTCGGACGTCGGCCGGAGGGCGCAGGAGCCGGCGGAATGTGAGGAAACGATGGCCTCCTTTTGCTCTGCAGTCGATTATGTTTTGTACGCATTCTTTAATGTGAATGTGTATTTGCTCTCTGATTGATAGACATCTGAGTCGCTGAGGAGCAGTTGGAACAAGAAGCTCAAGGTCACAAGCCAGCATCCGTTCAAGCTGAGGACTGAGGTAAATAACAAGAAGCTTTTGTTATGGTTATCGTTACATTTGTTAGTGGGCAAGTCAGGTAGTAGAAGATTCTGCAGTCAAAACAGCACATAAAGTCCAAATGTTTTGGATGATGTGTGAATCATTGTGTGAAATATATATCATGTCACCGAAATATATTAGGACAGGAGAGGTGCACTGTTTTTGTATTTTCCGAGTTGAAACTGTAGTGGCAGCGGGAATTGTGACACGGTGGACAATATTGTAGATCATACTTAGGATCTCGTTCTAATTTTTAAGTGTTTGTTAAGTCAGTCTCAAATCTGTATTTGTTCTACAACTTGAATGCCTGATCAAATGACATTCGGTAAAATGGTAGCGCGATAGTCTACAGGACTTTTCCATGATAAATGTATGGTGACAAGAATTTGTTGCTTATAAAAATCTGACAAGGCAGATATTTTAAATATTATGGACTCTAGCAATTATCTCTAGCTTACTAATGATTTACTGTGCCTAATTTATACAAGTACTATTTCAATTGGCAGTACCAAGCTGACACCATGTAATAATATTTGAGTACTTCAAATTGTCCTTTATAACAGCAAAGGGGAAGGGCCAAAGAACAGCGGTTTGTTCAAAAAGTGCAGGAAATGCTTATGGAGGAGGAGAAGAAGCGCATACATACTGCGCAAGGACTTCCGTGGACAACAGATGAGCCTGAGGTTTGTCTAGCCTAACCTTTCCTAATTTTTCTTGAACACAAGCCATGTATTAGAATTTTGTTCAAAAGTTACCTTGGATGTTTGTGTATGCCTTCTGAGGAAGAGATCTTTGTTCTAATACCATATTGGGAAATAGCTGTTTGTGCATGTTCTGATTGTTCCCGTGGCAACTAGGGTAGTTCTTGGATTTGGTTGGCAAAATCGACATAGTGTCAAGATTTTTTTATTGAATATATTTGCAGAATTTCTTTGGAATCAATATGATGGAAAATTAGTTTTCAGTCAATAAGTGATATTGTTTTTGACTCTGTATCTCTGTTTACACCAGTGCTTGATAAAGCCACCGGTCAAAGAAAGCACTGAGCCAGTTGACCTTGTTCTCCACAGTGATGTACGTGCGGTTGAACGAGCTGAATTCGATCAACATGTAAGCTTCCTTACAAACACATTATATATAGGAATTTTTTAAAGTACACCACATTTCATTTGGGCCGTCCAATCGACTTTATTTAATGGCTAAGATTAAACACGGTGACCTAGTACCTCCTAAGTGGTCATAGGTCACCTATGACTACTAAGTGGAAACTAATGTCTTTTCGTTTTGGAAATGAAATAAGAAATTTAGAATGTACGAACTGTTTGCATGGAAAGATAGTAGGAATGTAGGGCATTAGTAAGTGCAGCCCACGGTACGTGAGCAATGTATGGTATACAAACATGTGAATGGCTGGGTAAGGTACAACAACATCATGTAGAGACCTTGGCCACTTACATGTAAAGACTTCGTGCCACTTCTAAGGATTACTAGGCTATGTTGTTTGCCATTGTGTTAGGTCGCAGTACAAGATCTCGTTAGGGTTTGCTATGATGCAGCTAGTCCTTTCTTTTGAATCATTGAAGCTATAAATTATTGTGTTTTTAGGTAATGTGTCAGCACTGTATCTGAATTTTTGGGGTAATTAATGTCTCATTCCTTCTCTGCGGTAGACCTGGCAATGTGATTAACTGAAATCAAAATACCTTCCTTTTGTGGCGAGGACAAAGCAACTGGCAATAGCTGGTTAAACTCCTCATGACCTAAATTTACCCCCTAGCAATGAACGATCAGGATTTAAGAGCCTCTTACCTCTCCATGAGTAATAGGTGCACCTTAAAAGAGCTCTTATATAATACATGGTGTCTTATCTCAATGGAACTAGTGTGATACTAATTACATCCATTGTATTATGCCTGTTTGAGAATTTAGGTATCAGAGAGGACCAAGTTTGTTGAGCAATTAAGATTGGAGAGGGAGCGGCAGCAGAAGTTGGAGGAGGAAGAATATATAAGACAGCTCAGGAAAGAGCTTGTTCCTAAAGCACAGCCAATGCCGTATTTTGATCGTCCGTTTATACCAAAAAGGTGAGGATACCAGTTTCTAGTTAGACTCCTGATTCTATATAAACTCAACAAGTTTCTTCCGTATCCCTTCCACTTTCTGTCATTTCAGTTTCAGTTCAATGCATTGTATTAATGACTCAGTACTGCCAGTTTACTTTGCAGTACCTGTGAGTTGTCTTACCATTTACACAAGTTACTAACATTTCATTTTTATCCCATTTTTTATCCTCTCAAGGTCAACAAAACCTGCAACAGTTCCCAAGGAACCAAAGTTTCATCCCCGGCCAGAAAAGTTACCATGGTGAGTTTTTACCGTCAAGAAAACCTAAGCTAACACATGAAAAAAGTTGTAGTTTGTAGTTCCTGGCAAGAATAACGATTTATGCTTTCATGGTTTACCAAAGGACAAGATTACCAGGAATATATCTTGTGTTTTGTTATCGTTTTTTCGAAGTGGATTGTTTCTTGTTATCTATTCAAAGCATGCTCATCATGCTTGGTTTGTCAGTGGTGGCTGACAGTTACTGTCGACAGCAATGAATGGACACTGGAAAGCTAAGGCATCGCCTCATGAGCAATGTGAACGCCAGCTAAATCTATCGAGAGCTGCAGAGCATCTTCACGCGTGATTTAGATGTTTCCATTCTTTGAAGTACCTAGCTTCACATTTTCCGTCTTGTGTTTCGTTACCTTGATCAGATTCAGTTTTGTAGCTTGGATCATGTCCAAGTTGTTCTGTTCTGTACATGACTTATGCATATACATAGCTCTGTGCTTCAGATGCAACTACACCAGGGTTAAAAAATTGTTGTACAAGGAAGCACAAAAAGGAAATTCAAGGATGAATTTCTATGATATAATCTTGTATTCAAATGTTGGTTCTTGCCAAAGTTGAGATACCATTGTGTCAATATATGGAAAAATTCGGTTATACCAATGTGTCAATATATGGAAAGATTCTGTAAACTTTCTAATGCATAGCTCTTGCTGATCTAAAATGCAATATTTATACTTGTATTTTCATACCTCAATGTTGTAGCCTTGAGCGTGAACTTAGAAGAAACTTTTCCAGAGATTAGTTTCTTTGATTTCCTCTCTTTGACCACTTCTGGTTGCGGTGGAATGAGAGCTTCTTCGACCGTGTCTGGTCGAGAGTCTTGTGCACTTTTGACCATGTTTGATCGAAGGTCCTGAGCAAAAGTTACTGCTCTTTCTCCCTCTTATCTCTCATGGTGGTCGATACCATATTCGACTACCTGAAAGGCTGTCTCTTTTTCAATCACAGGTGCTACTGCAACAGTCTCCTTCACAAAAGATACAAAACTTTTTCATTTTTTCTTTTCGAGTTGCTTGATAAAACCTCGAGAAGCGCCTATTGAGTGAGTTGTAGTATCATAGTAGAAGGGTACTTTGATTTTAGGAGTTGGTTGCTCGAGCGCGGCAGCTCCTATCTACTCTGCAGTAGCCACGTCCATAAGGAACTGCTCGATGGGGGCACTCGGAGCAGCAGGGAGAAGGATGACAAGATGAGTGGTTGCCCTTGTGCTCCCTTATCCTTATTGACTGCTTTGGTCAGTTGACGTCTCTTGGCTGGAGGAGCCTTAGCTTTCTCCACCTCTCCTCCAACAACCATCAGTTTGCCCCCTTGGTCATTCTGATGGTTGTTTACGCCTACCTTCTATAAGGAAGAAGAATAACCATTTTTAGCTCTCTTTTCTCTACTATTTATGCTTCTTTCTCACCATCAAGCTATGATATGGAAAAACAAACTCGGTATTTACCCAAATCATGTACTCAGGACTTACTTTCAAAGAGGTAACCAACCCTTGGTGGAATTAAATCATCAAATGAGAAAAACATATAAGGGATGATCGATACCAGGCCGCAAACAAACTAGATACCTTGTCCTCTCACCATCAAATGGAGGTCGGTGAGGGCTTGTGCGAGAGCCTGACCTCGATGGGAATGAATTGTGTGATGAATGAGCAACAGCAAAAATGTTAGCAAAGTAATCATCAATCGGGTTAAATAGCATATGCTTGCTCCTTGTTAGTTGGAACAGAAAATCTTTCTGTTAACAATTCTTGCACTGGTCAAACAAACCCAAAAGGCAAAAGGAAGGAAGCTTACTTGAATAGTGCGATGGTGCTTGGCCCTCTTGATCCTAGCCTTGGTGCCAGGTAGCGAGTATCGTGCGATGTCGACGCGCGCCTGGAGCTGCTCCTACGTGCCCTCGGTGAAGAAGGGGTACTGGATCTGCTCTACCTCCACCTCGGCGCCCGTGGCGCCTTACTCGTCCTCTTGCCCGTAGAGGAGGCGCTTGAACTGACCCTCGGCCTCGAGGCAGACCATGAGGGAGCGGAGGCGATCGTGACACTCCATCTCATGCTTGCTGAAGAGAGTCACTGACTTGTCGAGGTGGTGGAGGCATGCGTGTACAACAGAGTCGTTGGTGGGCACTGCATGGTATAGGCGCTACCACGTGTTTGTGGCACTCCCGCCCGGTGCGATGGTCTTCGGAGACCTCGTACTTGGCCTCGCAGAGGAGGCGGTAGGCATAGGGCCATGGGGATGGGGGTGATGGGTGGGTGGACGGGGAGGGGAGCCATGGGAGGGCTGGTCGTTGTTTCGTGGGGTTCATGTATTGTATGGCAGTTGGGGGTGAGAGGCTCACACGCGAATCGTTTTTTAGGAGGGAGATAAAGGGGAAGAACGTCACACGCGTATCTAGCAGCAAGTTCTTTTAAGTAATAGAGATTCCAATCCCACGTCCAAAGGCTCCAACTTCTTTCCCTTACTAACACATGAGCCCTTCACAATCTAAGATACTATTTATATTAGCTTCTAAAAATTGTTTTTTTCACAGTAACTAACTTTCTATAGTACTAACTTTTAAACAGAGTATCGTTTCAAAATGAAGTTTACTAGTCGATTGTAGTACATACTATAATTATTTCATTTATATCAGCTAAAATCACACACAATTTTCTCTCTCTATACAACGCTCTATATACTGTTACTATTTCTAAACTAAAATCAAAATCCACCAATAAAATCTAATATGAATAGGCCTAAGCCACGCCCCCCCTAGCGGACACCCTCCACGCCCTTTCAATTTCTCCCTCTCCTCCCCGATCCATCGGACTCTAAACCCTAAACACAGCTAGATCTCCCACCACCTCTTCCTCCGTCGCCGCCGCCGGCGAGACCACCGCACAGATCTCCCCGATGGCGTTTCGCCGCATCCTCTCCGCTGCAGTGCGTCGCCGCTCCGCCGCCGCGGCGGCGGCGGCCGGGAACGCGCGCGAGGCCTCCACCGCCGTCGCCGCGGGCCCCGGGGTCATCACCCCGGACGCGACCCCGGTCCGCGCCCCAGTGATGCCGTACGACCGCATCGCCGAGGCCGTGAACGCCCGGCTTCGGCGGCTCGAGCACCCGGACCCCCGCTTCCTCCGCTACGCCAGCCCCGTGCCCGCCCACGCCGACCACACGGCCATCCTGGCGGCGCCGGAGACCCGCGTGACAACGCTTCCCAACGGCCTGCGCGTCGCCACGGAGTCCTCGCTCGCTGCACGCACTGCCACCGTCGGCGTGTGGATCGACGCCGGGAGCAGGTACGAGACGGAGGAGGCCTCCGGGGTCGCGCATTTCGTCGAGCACATGCTGTTCAAGGGCACGGGGAAGCGCAGCGCTGCGCAACTCGAGCAGGAGATCGAGGACATTGGCGGCCACCTCAACGCCTACACGTCGCGGGAGCAGACGACCTACTATGCCAAGGTGCTCGACAAGGACGTGCCACGTTCTCTGGAGGTTCTCGCGGATATTCTGCAGAACTCTAATCTCGACCAGGCCCGCATCGAACGTGAGCGTGATGTGATTCTCCGAGAGATGGAGGAGGTCAGTTTCCTTATGCATAGATGTTTACTGGCGATAATGACCCGTTTAGGTAATTAGTTGGACATCTGTTTGTGTTGCCATAGATTAGATGCATTATGTGTTCTCTAGTGTTTGATGAATAGATCTTTCTTGTTTATTACTATGTTTTTAACTAATCCACAAAGTTCCCTCAGATTTTTTTTACATAGACCCGATTTCTCATTTTAGGCATTGTTATGAACTGGTATTTGTATCAAGACAGCAGGGCGATCTGTACTTAGAAGCGCAGGCAAAATTAACATGTGCCATCAAACTGTTTAGAATAGAATTGGTGAAGTGTTTTGAGAATTTTTTTTTAAAAAAATGAATAGTGAATAGCCTGTGAAAATTTTGTTCTTCTCTTAAACTCTCTGAAGAGGTTATGCAAGCATAGTAGAAAGTAGAAGGATGTGTGATCTTAATAAGTCGGACAAGCTGCAAGGAGACAAAGGCATCTATCTCGTGGATGCAAATAATGTGTTTTTGGATTCTGTACATTAATATTAGACACTTTAATTTCCAAGCCTTGACTGCAACATTTTCCGAGATGCTACTAAGACACGGTCCATGATTATAATTTATAACTTGTTGCCTTTTCTTGATTGTGACTAGTGGCGGGAATCCAAATACTTGTTTACTAATTTCACTAATTTGCCAAGGCATCATATGTGATATATATCCATGGTTGTCACGGCGTCGTCTAGGCGACGCCAAGTCGTCCCGGCGGCCGGAGGCGGACGCCGAGGCTGGTCGCCTCGCCTTGTCCCGCTGTTGATGCCGATTTTGGCCTGCTCCCGCCGCCGGCGTCGATCTCCAGCCTGCTTCCGCCGCCGGCGTCGATCTCCAGCGGCGCGGGGTGGGGAGGCGGCGGGGAGAGCTCGGGCGCGGGGAGGCTGCAGGGAGAGCTCAGGAGCGGGGAGGGGAGGCGGTGGGGAGAGCTCGGGCGCGGGGAGGGGAGGATGCGGCAGACGGGGGAGGCGGCGGACTGGCTGGCGGCGGCTAGGGTTAGGAGATCCGGCGAGGGGAGCTGGAGGCGGTGGGGGGAGGCGAGGGGAGAAGGCGTCGGGGAGAGGATGCGGCGGGCGGGGGAGGCGGCGGCGGAGAGAGAGGATACGGCGGACGGGGAAGGCGGCGGCGGGGAGAGGCGTCGGCATGGGAGAGAGAGGAAGTCGGGACTCGGGAGAGACGGGAGGAGTCGAGTCGAGACGGGAGTCACGGGAACGAGTGAGTCGCGACGGGAGTCACAGGACCACTTTAAAGACACAGGAGAGAGCGAGAGACGGATGGATGTGGTATTGTGACTCTGTGACCATATACGCAACAGGATCGGGCGCTCGCCTTGGCGCGTCCAGGCGCTCCTCGCTCGCCGTGGTCGCCGACTTCGCCGTGACAACCATGTATATATCATAAGCTACTTGGCCATGCTTCCTGTCAAGGGGCCAGTAGTATTGTAAAATTGACTAACATAATTTTTGTGACTGCTTATAGGTTGGGGGCTTGTCTGAGGAAGTTGTCTTTGATCATCTCCATGCAACTGCATTCCAGTATACTTCTCTTGGCAGACCAATCTTGGGTTCTGCGGATAACGTCAAGTCAATCACCAAAGAGGACCTCGAGAAGTACATTGCAACACATTATACAGCTCCAAGAATGGTACAGGACATTAAAAATCTGTAACTGTCATGCATTTGTATATGTATTGTTTTTATATTACTGCTATTGCTGCAGTAGGATGGACTATGGAGCTTCTTCTAGTGGTAAATGCACTCATTTCCGCGTGCTTTCAGGTTATTACTGCTGCTGGTGCTGTTAAGCATGAGGATATTGTAGAGCAGGCAAAGAAGTTGTTCAATAAGCTGCCAACTGACCCTACAACAACTAGCATGTTGGTTGCTAAGCAGCCAGCCTCATTTACTGGTTCTGAGGTATGTGTTTTGCTCTACACTTACCTGTGCTATTCACCAAGAATACACATTGATGTTATCATTTTATGCTACTCAATAGGTTCGAATCATTGATGATGACATGCCTCTTGCTCAATTTGCTGTTGCCTTTAATGGAGCATCCTGGGTAGATCCTGACTCTATTGCACTGATGGTTATGCAATCTATGCTTGGTTCATGGAACAAGTGTGCTGGAGGAGGCAAGCACATGGGGTGGGTTCCTCTCCTTTCTTTTTGTCATTTGCCTTATATAGGCCAAATCCTTTTTTTCCGAATTTCATTTTTTTATTCCACTGACCATGCTTTGTTTTGTAATCCTGCTTAATCATTACAGTTCAGAGCTTGTACAAAGGGCAGTGATCAATGACATAGCTGAGAGTATAATGGCATTCAATACGAATTATAAGGACACTGGTCTATTTGGTGTCTATGCTGTTGCTAAGGTTAGTCTTGCATTTTTTCTTTCAGTTTTCTAGTGGAAGGTGAGATAGATCCTACATGTTTTTCATAGTGATATGTCTCAAATGCAAATCCTTAGTCGCAAGCCTGTGTACCCCTATGTTGTCATGGCGACAAGGTGAGGTGAGGTGCTCCGGAGGCGCCAGGACACCTAGGCACCCAGGCGATGATTAGATAAGGCCCCTTCGGTCCCGCTGCTGTCACATTTTCCTTTTTTTTTTCTAGCCGAAGCCTCCTGGCCGCTGGTTACTTTCTTCCTCCAATCTTATCCCTTCCCCTCTATTCTTTCTTCTTCCCCCAACCTCTCTCTCCCTTCTTTCTATTTCTTCACTCAAATCTCCCTCCAGATCTGGCCGGCCACTGCGCCTCCTCCCTCACCTGCGCCTCTCCCACGGCTCCAGCCTGGCCCCTACGGTGTCCCAGCTCCCGCCCGGCTGGCACATCTTTAGCCTCCGGTACGCCGCCCCGGTTGGGCCTCTACTCTAGGCGCCACCCACCGGCTCCCTGCAACCTGGCCTAACCTCCTCCAGATCCTGTCCCCTGCGTCGTCGACCTCCGGCTCTAGCTTGGCCGTTGTGCCGCCTGGGTTCGGCTACGGCGCCCCTGCAGCTCGGCGCCGCCTCCTGGCGCCTTGCCCCTGCACTGTCGGTTTGGTCCAGGGCTCGCCGCCCTACTCACCGGCCTACTCCGGCCATCTCGCCTCCCCTGACCCCCATTCCCATGTGTTGCCACCTTAGGGCACGGTCCCGACCACCGCCGCTTGGCTGTTGGATGGCGGCGCGCCGGCGCGTGAAGCAAGCAGCACGAGGCAGAGGATCTGTTTTCTCTCACTTTTTTCCACCCCCACCCCTTTTTACAGGCACATCTTCTCTAGGCGAGCGCCGCATCTTCTGCTTGGACGCCTGGAATGGCTAGTCGAGTGCCTAACTGCGAAAGACCTAGGCGATGGACCCTGGCGTCCACCCTGGAGCGCCAGGACGCCTAGGGGTCGCCTAGGCGATGCCTTGATAACATAGGTGTACCCATGTCTACAATAATTGTAAAAAATCATCCAAAGATATTGGAAGAGATAGACAAACAGACAGGCAAAAAATGTGCCCTGCTCCACATTGGGTTTTTATGGGCTTGGTGATAGTACTGTACTGCTGTTCTTCCCCCGTTTCAATTCTAGCAACTGCTTGTTTCCATCTCACCTCAACTTCTATCAAAGTTCCACACTACCTATTGCAATTGGGTCTATCGGTGACGTTGATGAAGGGGTACTCTTCCTATTTACACTTGAAGAAAATAAATAAATAGAATGCTGCATTTGTTCTCTTACACATGAAACATTAAAATTGATTTCTGATGACAAATACTCATTGGTTGCTGATCCAAACTGAAGGTTAATGTTTTATCATTATGCAATGTAAATAAAAGGAGAGTTTTTTACTTCTCATTTGTAGTTAGTTATTAAGGCTCAAATACCTCAACGAGCTCGATAATCTACTGCAAAATCCAAATAAATAAAGACAACATGTCAGTTGAATTCAAGAAACAGATGTGCAGAGTGATTGAAGTTTGTACCTATCCAATAGTTCCTTGCTCTAATCAATTTGCCTCAATTGATTAGCTGGCATTCTGTCCATTTGATTTTACTGTTACTTGATTTTTGAACACTTGGTAATCTATTGTGAATCTTCCTTAGCACATACAGTAGTATTGTGATCTTGTTGCAATGGTGCTGATATGCAACCTTTGTAGTTCATATCTTGTATTTGTAAACATGCTCCAGTGGACGTGCTCATTATATGAAATATGTTAATATTTTTTGCCTGATGTTGTTATGTGACCTTGTTTTGCAGCCTGATTGCTTGGATGATTTGGCGTTTGCAATTATGCATGAGATGAGCAAATTATCCTACCGGGTTACAGAAGAAGATGTTATTCGTGCGCGTAATCAGGTATTTCTTTCAACCAGCACTGAATTATATGAAGCATATTTCTTTGTTGTGTGCTTTCTGTGGACTTGTGGAAAATCATGTTCTGTCTTGTATGCTAATATTCTGCTACGGCCTATTGTAACATATGAACATATGGATCTTCATTGAACTTTACGGTCTGTTTTACGACGTTTTGATTGCTTTGGTTTGACACTTTCAGCTGAAATCCTCTATCCAACTCCACCTTGATGGTTCCACTGCTGTTGTTGAGGATATTGGCCGTCAGGTATTATTAGGCCCTAATTACGTGATTTCACATAGTATTCTCAATATGATGTGCCCTGGAACTTATCTTTCTCTGTTGTGTCAGCTGCTCATCTATGGCCGAAGAATTCCTATTCCTGAGCTTTTCGCAAGAATAGATGCAGTTGACGCAAGCACTGTCAAGCGTGTTGCAAATCGTTTCATCTTTGACCAGGTAATTGTTTTGCCAACTTACATTCTTTTGTTCATTAGAATTTTGAATATTTGTTGGTGTCGAGCAGTGGCGGAACTAGGAATTATATAGACCCAGGGCAAACTTAGTGGCTCACTGGCGCTGCACCCCCTCGCCGTCACCGCCTTGCGCCGCAGCCCCCTCGTCGTTGCCCCCGCGCGCTGCAGCCCCCTAGCCATCGCCCCTGCACGCTGCAGCCCCCTCGCCATCGCCCCTGCACGCTGCAGCCCCCTTGCCATCGCCCCTGCGCGCCGCAGCCCCCTTACCATCGCCGCACTACCGCAACCCCCTCGCGCTGCACTGCTGCAGGCCCCTTGCCATCACCACCTCCTCGCCGTTGCCCCAGTGTGTCACAACCCTCTCGCCATCACCCCCGCATGCTTGGTCGGGGGCGCCCATGCGCCCGGGGGGGGGGGGGGGGGGTCTTCCGCTTTGGAGACCCGGGGCAGCCGCCCCTTCTTGCCCCTACGGTAGTTCCGCCACTGGTGTTGAGCAATGCCAGCAAGCGTTGTAACAGGCTAAAAGCTGGCCCCAAATTTTGTTCACTTGCGCTGAGATTGCATTTCATGCAGATGAACTCTGCTTATTGTGGATCTACCAATAATTTCTCTTCTATCTTGTTAATGTGATAGACCCTAGTGCTAGGAGTATATTGTTTCCTTGTGTGTGTATGCCAACAACCAATGCATTGGATAATCGATGAGAAGATGCATTGGTAGTTCAATGTTATGGTTTTGCTCTGTTGTAACGATTGTTATATGAACTAAAAAAATGCATGTAGTTTTTTTTATTGACATTACTTGATAGCTTGAGAAAATATTTAGGTGGAACAGTATGCATCACATCGTATGACTAATTCTGTGTATTTTGCTCAGCTGCCTGAAAATATGTCAAACCAATTTTCTATCGTCTTATTACCGCTTTTCTTTCAGGATGTTGCTATTGCTGCGATGGGACCAATTCAGGGGCTTCCGGACTATAACTGGTTCAGGCGCCGGACCTACATGCTCCGTTACTAGATTCATCTACCCGTGCGTGTTTACAGTCCACACAGGCAAGATAATTGCCTCTTTTGGCATCAGTATATTATGGCCTCATCCACGCGCATGTTATGTGCCGAAGTGGAGGAATTTTTTTGAGTTTTCGTTTTCGTTGCCCTTGTCTTCTTTCTTCAAAACCCACAAAGCTGTCAATAATGATAGGCAAATTCAATTGACTTGGCTTACTTGGGTGGCCGCCGCGGTGTTTTACGATGAATCATGACCCTACTTTTCCATCTTGTGTTGGAAGATTGTTTTCTTTCGGCGAATAATTTAATGAAGCTGCTTATGTAAAGATGGTTGTCAGCTTCGATGTCATCTGTTGGCAACTGCGCAAAGGCGTAATTTGGTCTGATGGGTTGTCAATCTTGGAGCTTTGAAGTGTGAATTTGTCATGCCACTGGTGTGTATTTCGTCATCACTTGGTGTCGTGGAAGATGGCTCGAGCGAGGCAGTGCCAGTGCAAACCGTCCGGGCTCACCTTGAGATGCCAAGACTCTTTGGCTTCTGGCGGCCACGCGCCAGCGCCTTCCTCAAGCTCGCGTCTCGCAGCAGTGGCCGCTGCACGGACGCCCGTCCTACTCCACTTGTCCGTAGCCTCCTACCCGCGTAAGATAAAAAGAGTGGTGCTCGGCGCGGCACGCACCGGGCGCGTCTTTGATGGTTCGGCTGCCGCTCGCGGTGGGTCGCGTAGGGCTTTGAACGGTTGGCAAAATCCGAGGGCGGCGGGTTTGCCCTCGACTCGACTCCGTCTGTGAATTTTGGACAAAAATAACACTATTAATCACCAAAATTTCAACTTTAGCCTCCAAACAGTAGGATTTATATTTCTAACCCCCTCCCCACCGCACGATTTATGTGGTGTCGACACGTGGCAATCGTGCGGTCGGGGACCGCACGATTAGTACATGAACAGTGGAGTCGTGCGGTCTTTGACCGCACGATTGCCACGTGTTGACACCACATAAATCGTGCGGTGGGGAGGGAGCTAGAAATGGAAATCTTGTTGTTTGGGGGCTAAAATTAGAATTCTAGTGATCAAGAGTGTCATTTTTGCCCAAAACTCTCCGTCCGTTTGCCACGTGCCGGCCGGTGTTGAGCCAGGTGTTCGATAACTTCCCATGGAGCTTCCCTACTTTGCATCTGTAGGATGCCTCTCGACAAACTCCCACACTCTACAACAACGAATCTGCCCACAAAAGTATCTTCAGTGGATTTTTTTCTACTATGGTTGATGTCTTTTAATCTTAGCGTAAGCACTTGTACGAATGTATTAAATACCGATAAGTCATTTTGAAAAGTCTAATCCGATAAACTATTTTAAAAAAAACGACAGAGAAATTATTCTGTTTATTTATGTGAAAAGTCATAAACTAAAAAGAATGGACTTCCCCAGATACTACCCATTCTTATTCCACCTTGCCAGATTTGAGCTCCTTGCCGTGAAAATTCATGCCCTCCAAAACCCGGTCGAGAAGCTGGTTACCATACGTAGGCCATACCACGGCGCTACGCCTCCACCATTCTTTGTGCCGCTCTCTCCGGTGTGTCTTTGTTGTGACCCCGACGGCGTTCGTGTGCCATGAGGAATGGGATCCTAAGACTGCAGTACCTGTGCTGAAATTTGCAGCAAAGAGATGAGGAGATGAGCAACCCAATCGGTTTTTTATCCTGCTCTTCATTGTATATTTACCTAATATGACTCAAGAAATGGACTCCAACCGGTTCTTTATCCTCCTCTTCATTTTTATGAGTCGCTATTTTCTCCCGGCCGCTAGCTAGATTTGGCGAGCGCCTCCTCACTCGCTTCTCAAATAGCTAGGTCATTGGAATGCTAACTCAAATAGAGAGCTGAAAATAATAGCTAGCCTCTTCATCCTAGGAGATAGAGAGGGAGAAATGACTAATGGGATGGAGTTGCTCTAGCAAGGAAGGAAAAATGGTTGCCCGTTAGTCTTTTCTTGTTGGTATGTGGGTCGTTCGTCCTCCAAGTAGCGACTACCAAGGTGGATGGTGTTGCCTCTTTGAGAGTTCCCCAAATTGTAATGAGCCGGTAAGGAAAATTTTCAACAAAATTTGCTAATTTGACACATTATTTGATTCTATATAGGATTGCATATCTCCAAAATCACGGGACCGTCTTGTTCTGATTTCTCATGATCATTTATTTCTTTTCGATAGGAAGCCAGTTTACCACTAGCAGTAGGAGACTTGAGACCGCATTAGATTCTGCCGGCATTGCCGAATCTTGGTAAGGCCGTATGGCTGATCGGCAGCCATGCATGATGCTTCCGTGCTCCTTCCTTGGCGTAGAAGTGGGGCAGGTGAGGTCTGTTGCCAGCGGTCGGTCGTCTAGATGCATCTCGACAGCCGCAGAATGGGGGTGCTTCCCCTGAGAAGTTCCATCCACGACTTCACTAGTTTCACCGTCGAGGCGGCGAGTACGGCAAATGGGACTTCCGCGCCGGCCGCACAGACGCCGCAGCGGGGAACCCCGTCGGTGCGTGCGTGCGGCGTTCGCGTCGTCTACAAGTAAACGATGCGAGTATGGATTGGACTGGACATAGTACATATGAGCATGTTTGGTTGCCTGCATGAGCTGATACAACTGCAGGAGCGTAGTCAGACTGAGTAGAGAAGTTCCTCAACCGCGTTTCTTCTCAGCCTGGCTCCAGTTGATTTTTTTGCATCCGCTCGTACAGGCTCTCACCCCGATGCAGGCAACCAAACACCATCTCCCTGCATGCGCTGATGCGAGCCATCCCGATGCAGGCAACCAAATAGCCCCTATGTGCATGCCGTTCTGTACGTACACCAACACTACTATGCTCCTCTTTTCTCTCGCGGAAAAAACTTCTGAGTGCACAACTCAGCATTTGGGTGTAAGCTCCTGTAAATCAGCCTTTTTGTTTTTAGTTTCTCTAAAAACAGGATAATTTCTTAAAATAGATCTTTCAAACAATTTTTAAATCTAAAATCGTACGCGTCATTCGTTGCTATCTTAAAAATATAGATAAAAAATAGCCATGATCCAAAAGAAATAGGACCCTAGTCTCTTCATGCATGCATGGTGGGTATGGTCGTAATGCCCTTATGAGCAATTCTGAATTCCTTGACGCTTGCACATTTTTTAAAATATGAGAAATGGTAGGTAGATAGTACTTATCTCTTTATTTGTTTTAAAATTAGTACTAGTATTATTAGAGATGAGCATGGAAGCACTGCTCATATAGACAACAGTGTAGTACCACATGTGATGACCTGCATAAGAAGAAATGACCAAACAAGTAGTGCATGCTAGCTCATTTTTTTTTATTTTTTGGCCCCTTAAAATTAAGTTTTTGCAAAATTAGTCCTCTTCCAGTAGAAATGGCAAATCTGGCCCCCTTCATGCGACCTATCGTGCCCCCCTCAAATGGGGTAGGTCACCTACCCCTACCACCAGGCTCGGTAGGGATCTACCCTTGGCACCCGAGGGGTGCAGGTGCTACAGTACCATATTTTCGGGAAAATCTATCTACGTATATTTTTAGAAATTTTCAAATACAGAAAATGAGCTCCAAAAACTACAATTTTTGTGGTGCCCCCACACATTGTACTTGCTTGTATAATTTTTCCATAATTTTATCCCATCCAAAATTTTTCCAATAATGTCTATAAACAGTATACTTGGATGAATTTTCGAGAAAACTTCAGAAGGAATAACATTATGAAAAAAATTACACAAACAAGAGCTTGTGTGGGGAGAGTCCGGAAATTTTTTTATAATTTGTGGAGCTCATTTGCTATATTTAAAAATTCCTTTAAAAAATATGCCTTAATGGATATTCCAAAAAATGTGCTGCAGTGCTGCTACAGGGCCATGATTAAGGATTTTGACGTTTTCTTCCCTTTTTTATTTTTTTCCCGTGATTAAAGATTTTGGCATTTTCTTCCTTTTTGTTTTTCTCAGCTTTATGTCTCATCGTCGTCACGTTGCGCCTCATCGAGTCATGTCGCTATCTCCTGTGCTCAGCTATTTCAACGCGGCCAACGAACGATCGATAACCATTCGCAGTTCGTCGATCGTTCGTTACATCATTAGCAGGAATGTTAATTAAATTTCTATCCTTGTTGACGCTTTGATTCCTTCACATAAGCATTTGTGTTAGAGCCAAAAACCATAAGTTGCAGCTATAAGCCATGAGCCACAGTTGATAATAACCCACCCATTATCTATTACTACATTGCCATATACTATAATAGGCAAAACTCTGCCGAATTTTTCTCTATTATAATAATAACAATTCAAGAAGATGCATAACAATAATAATTAAGTACTACACATCGTACTATCAAAACATCATCTAAGTTATTATATAAATGGCATCAAAGTCTTGTACCATTTTATGTACAAAAAACGCAACATCTAACCATATGTAGTTGTTAGCCATCCTATCAATGCCATCCGTGGGTAAAACTATCATAGCCGCCCCTCCTCATCGACGTGCTCCTCATGGCCGCCATCACTGCTGTGCTCGGTATGTTGTCGCCGATCCAGTTGATGGCCATGCCACTACTATAAAATAAACTATACTTGACATCTCATCACAGATGGTTCATTGGAAACCATTTATGTTGTAATTATAGATGGTTTTATGAATCCCCACATCACCGATACACATCTACTCTCAAGCACAAATAAATGGCTTTGGCCTCTTCCTTGTCGTCGGCATTGATGGCCTACTTGGCCATCTTGACAAGCACCTTGCTAGTTGTACTCTGGCGGATGCTACGAAAGGACACTGTGCTAATAGTGTCCTCCCTGCTATTGCCAAGAATTTGCCAGAGTAGGCGACGGCCATCTTCCCCTGTCTTCACATCTTCCTCTGCCGCGTCTTCAGGTTGGTCTTCTACTTTTGACGAGCTAACCTCACCATCAATGTGGTCCTCCACAACGACGTTACACATCTCCAAGAGGCTTGCTGTCGCTTGACTTTTTAGTCTAGGCGGCGAGCGACCGAGTCAACTTTGCTGAGACCCCTCAAGCAAGGGAAGAAAGCCTATGGGCTCAATTCGACTTGATTGTTTAGTCGGAGTGTCTTCAGGAGACACTCGAACGAGCTTACCAGCGGGTGGACGCATTTCAGACTTCGTTTGTTGACGATCTCGAACTGTCCGATGCCGACCACGTTGCCTATGAAGTTTTAAAGACGAAGATAGCATGCTACCTCCGCCACCAGAAAAACTTTGATTTTTATAAGATTAAGCAACTAGCTTAGGTTTCTATTTTTTTTAATCTTTGTAAGAAGTGACTGGCCATGTTGTTTGGCCATACGTAAATACAAAAATGAAAAAACTAGTTGAATTTGTATTTACTGTCTTTTATATATGTAAACAGACTCACTATAATTAACGGCATGGTAGCATTACTGATCAGTAAAAAATTATTAAGTAATATATATTTACTCCTGATGCATTACTGAATTTGTATTTATTTATATGAGAATGTGTCATATATATATATTATGTGTGTGTGTGTGAATTTGCCTTTGAGTATATGACAATGTGTCATATATATGTGAATTTACATTTATGTATATGAGAATGCATTTAGAACTGTCTGTAATGTGTATTATCACAGACGATTTTACTTTAGAACTGTTGTAAGTTTAAACTCCATTAAGTTGGTTTTGGTGATAATGACAAATCTAATTATGAGACTAAGTTATTTATTGATTATGATATTGCTTAGTCTCATTTGTTGAGATTGTCATGAATTACCAAAAAAAGATTGTAGAATCTAGTCTTTCCATTATGAGTTAATGGTGAAGTTTTGGTAATTATGACAATTGATTTGTAGACTAACAGTTTCTATGAGTTGGATGAATAGGTTAGGTTCCACAAAAGAGGATGATTTGGGATGACTTCATGTGTTGAACACCATCAAGTCAAGATGCAGATGAAAAATGACTTCATAAATCGAAGGCCATAAAGAAGAGGATGCATCATGAGTTGATGCATATCCAAGAGGAGATGATCATGTGTTGATCATCAAGTCAAGTGAAGACCCATCATGTGTTAATGAAGTTGAAGTAAGGATGCATCATGAGTTGATGCATGTCAAGACTCTGACTCAAGGCAAAGATATGGCTAGTTAGGACTAAGGATGTGTTCCTAATCATTTACTAGTCTTAGTGTTTGGTTGAAAGACCGGATTGCTAGTATATGTTGTCGTACTATTAAGAGGGTGTCTTATCTAGTAGCTTGAGTTTCATCATGTATTAATAGCTCAACCTCTCTTGCTCTAGCTCTCCGAAGTATGATGCCTGTATTTGCAAATATATTTTGCAAATAGTTGTAGCCCATGCATTGAATTATTGTAACATGGGACTATACATTGTGAATATATTTTGCAAATGTTTAAAATCTATGTTTCCTACTCCTTGAGGTATGAGGCTTATATTTGCAAATATGTTTTGCGAATGGTTAAAGTCCATATATAATCCTTGTGTCATGATTCCAAAAGTGTGCAATATGTTTTGCAACTTGTTGGGAATCATGGTTAATACTTGTGTGCATGATACTATAATTTACAAATGTGTTTTGTAAAATCTGTTGAAGTATATACGCTTCTCAGGAAAATTGAAACTACCACAATGAGTTGTGTGGTACTACTGCTGGGAGGAACTATTAGTCGAAACCAGTGTGGTTGGAATCGACATGGTCGAGATTTGTGCGATCTAAATCAGCATGGTCGAATCAACGTGATCGAGATCTGTGTGATCGAAACCAACGTGATCAAAACTGACAAGGTCAAGATCTGTGTGATTGAAATAAGCGTGGTCGAGACCAATGTGGCCGAACTAACATGATTGAAACAACATGGTCGAAAATCGATATGGTCGACATGGTCGAGACCTGAGTGGTCGAAACCAACATGGTCGAAGACATGTGTGGTCGATCTGGACAACGTGGTCCAAACCAACGTAGTTGAACTAACGTGATTGAAACAACGTGGTTAAAGATTGACGTGGTCGAAGATTGACATGGTCGAGATGGTCAAGACCTGAGTGGTTGAAACCAACGTGATCGGTGAGCGGTACTTCTGGCCCTGTGTGAGCGGTACTTCTAAGTTACAGAATGACCGCTTGTATAGTGGTATTTTTTTCAGAGAGACACCTTCGTACGAGTCTTCTCATCCCCGGTGAATCGGTAGTTCTGCACAAGTGCGGCGGTACTTCTGATGATCGGTAATACCAGACATTGCATGTCGGAACTGCCAGATTTGCTTAGTACTAGCTAGTTTTCTGACCGTTGTGAAGGGGAGTAGAAGTACCGGTGTTTTGCCTGCAGTACTTTCGGAATCCTGTTTTTCTGTCTCAATGGCTAGTTTCGAGGTGTAGGGTATAAATACCCCCTTGTGGTCTTTTGAAGATGTTGTTGCTTCACTCTATTTCACTCTCTTGAGCTAGTATGAAATCCTCCTCTTAATTATGCATATGTTGAACTTTGTGAGTAAGAAGAAAGGCTCTAGATTGTATGTGTTGCATCTAGAGGTGGATTTAGTATCCACTCGAGCTTGTGCATTTATTGCGCGTGGTGAGAGTCAAGCAAAGGGCTTGACTTATTACTCTTAGAATTTACCAACTTCTAGATGGCGTTGAAGGCATCGTGCACGGTGATCTTCTCAAAGAATGTTGTGAGAAGACCCGGCGAAGTGTAAAGTTTGGAGCTCACCTACTTGGAGTGGAAAAGAGTTACCACTAGTGGATTTGAGGTGATTGACTTAATTCGTAGAGCCGATCCAATTCGTTTGGGTTTACCTTAATGTGGACTAGGGGAGACTGACAAGTCTTCGAACACCACAGTAAAAATGAACCATATCGTTATGGTTTTTTTATGCTCAATTTACATTCATAGAATTAATTTTATTGCTTGTCATGCTAGGATTGCAAACCTTGAAATAGTCTTAATTTGTTGGTACACTTAGGTGAACACAATTGTTTTAGGCTTTATTTGTGCTAAACCAAATTGAGTTAAGCTTCCGTACTATATACTTAGTCTTAGCTAAATAGAAATTAGTAATAATTGGAAGAGATTTTTAATCCGCCTATTCACCCCACTCTAGTCGGTCTCCTTGATCTTACAATTGTTTGTGATGTATATTTATCACAGACGGATCTAATTTATAATCGTCTGTTATGTGTCCAACCTATTTATATTCGGACTCTAGGGTTTACCCATGCCCCCACTCAAACGCTAACATTTCTCCCCCCGAGCACAAGTCACCGCCTCCTCCCCTAGCACGCTGCCTCTTCCCTAAGCACGCCGCTTCCTCCCTGAGTACGCCGTATGGCCTCCCACCCACCAAGATTCACAGTTTTACAATCATAACGATTTCTTATCCCATACTAAATAATTCATGAGTTAAATTAATACTGCTAGCACACTTATGATGGTTCTAATCCATAGTGCACCAAAAAACTCCAATTTCATTTATAACTATATTTTTTTCAACAAAATCTCTACCATACTGCATGTTCCTCACCTCCCAAGCCGACGTTTTCACTGTTAACGGTCATATCAAAAAGTATAGATAAAAACTATTAGTCATAAATAAAAACCATAAGTCACCTATCAGTTGTAAATAAAAACCATAAGTCATAACATGAAAGAAGAGCACGCACTAGGCAAGTAGGCAAGCAGCGGTTTTGCCCGTTTGGACACAACCTACGAAGCCACACTCACTACCACACGAGTACACAACCAATGTTGATAAGTCAACACGGGCGACTATGCACTAGACAAAACCAAACACGATCTTTCTTGCTTGCAATTTGCCAGCATATATCGGTCTGGTTTTGATATGTTCTCACTAGGAAGGAGCACCGGAGCTCTCCTTGCAGTGATCCTCGACTCTATAGTCCGGACCCTTGTATTAAGTCTGGCTAAGGTAGTGGAGAAAGAAATGTACTCCCTCCTATGCCGAAGCAGCTTTTGGAACCGCCCGATCAAAAATCCGACGCGTGAGATCAAACTGGAGGAAAATTAGAGGGCATTGGTATTCCTCGTGAGGTATTCAGAGCTTCACGCCAGCGTCAATACTTGGCCCTATTTTTTTTTTCTTTCCAGCAGCTTTTGATTTTTGACTTCTTTTAAAGCATGTACAATGATATAGACAACTGTTGTCTATAGTATATTTCCACGTCATCTGTAGATAATATTAAAGACATCTTCTATAATAGGTTATCTGTAACTTGTTTATAATGAGTTGTATGTAAAATATAGACAACGTTGGTACAATGGCATAAAAGCCGTCTATAGCAAGTTATTTTCTTACGTTTCAACCGTCTACAAAATTACAATCGACCTTCTTCTCTCTCCTCTTTCTCTTTCATCCACCTCACCAAAATTACTATGTAGCACTTCTTATAGACATCTTATATCATCTTATTGTACATATCTTTAAAAATCACTATTTATTAAACTAATAAACTATAACAATAAATCGTAGCTAAAAATAATAGGCTCATAAGTTGTTTGGAGCTTGATCTAATGACAGCCAACTTGCAGAACCGCAAGGTGATCTTATCTGTCCTCATCGGCAAGCCAGCTTAGCTTTTCGGGAGTTGAAAATGTCCGCTCTACTGTTACTTCACGACGGCATACATGTAGTAGATTTTCGTGCCTATTCGAAACATGTGAACTATTATTAGATCGGAGTTCTGACGGATAAGGTTTTGTTCTGATTAGCGATAGTTTTTTATTTTTAAAAATTAAAAATTATTTTAAACACGTTAGTTTGTTAATATAGTCTTTTTCTTTGTATGATCAGTAAAGATATAATAATATTTTTATTTTATTTTATTGAATAGCTTAAAAACTTAACTGTTACTGTAGTATTATTTTAATCAAAAGTTACAGTCCTTTAAAATCAAAGACTAAGATTAAAGTAGAACAAACAAAAATGCCTAACCATCTTGATAGGAAAAAAAATCCGAACTCTGGTGGTGATCAGTTGGGCTTAAAAGCTAATGGCTTATGGCTGAAAACACTGTAACTAGCTGAAAAAACACTGTAGCTTTCAGAGGCTTATTTAGCATAATTAAATTTAAAAAATTTAAAAAAATAAAAAATATGTTAGCCCATTACGTATAATACAAACAAAGACGGGAAAAAGAACCAGCAAAAGAGCTCAATAAAAAGCCAAAAGTTCAGAAAAAGACAAAATTTATGAATAGTAAAAAATAAGCTAGAAGCCAAAAGCTTGTGGTGATCGGTTCGGCTGAAAAGCTCGTGGCTTATGGCTGAAAACACTGTAGCTGGCTGAAAAACGCACTGTAGCTGACATAGGCTTATTTACTATAATTAAATTTAAAAAAAATTAAAAATATAAAAAATATGTTAGCCCATTACATATAATACAAACGAATACGGGAAAAAAGAACCGGCAAAAAAGCTCAACAAAAAACCAAAAATTCAGAAAAAAATGAAATTTATAAATAATATAAAATAAGTCAGAAGCCAGAAGCTCAAGTCGAAATGGTCAGGCCTAAGCCGAACCAATCGCTGAAGAAGAACGGATGAGTCCAGGTCATCCCCTAACCGCAAAGCGTGCCTTTCCTCACCCCTGTCCTTGCCGTCGCCGTGACCACAAGCTTTCCGTCACTACCCAAGTACCCAACCCATTCCACGTCACGGGAGCACATCGCGAGCGCCCGTTCCGGATCCGACGGCCGCGACGCCCCCTAACGGCCACGCGATCTGCTCGCGGGGCCCCACCTGCAGGCGAGCGCAGGAAGAAGACGAACAGCAGCCCCCCCCCCCCCCGGTTCGCGTACTCTACTCTCGTGTGTCGTGTCCCCCCGCCGTCGGGTTCACGCACTCGTCAGCGGCGGCGGGGAAGGTTCAGCTCTCCTCGGCGTCGGGTTGTCGTCGGCCGGGTAAGGCTACCTGCTCCTTGCCCTCCCTTTCGTCTGGATCTCGAGGAGACGAGGAGTGTCAGGTTTAGGTGTTGTTCGTTAGAATTGTGATTTCGCGGCTGTTGGGTAATCTAGCTCGGTTCAGGTTTCTATTCAGAGTTTGCTTTCCGTTTTCAGAGTTCGTTTCTTTTCCGGTTTGTAAAGTCCAGATCTCTTCGTGACGTATTGGTCTCGGACACGGTTTTGTAACCCGTTTTGTATTCATACTTGTTGCTATTTAAAGAGCAATAGAATCATGGCAAAAGCAGCGAATCAGGCTGCACCAAAAAAAGTGTTCTGAAGCTCATTGCGTTCTTTGATTGCGCGTGCTTGTTTTCGTCATTGCCGGCAAGGGAAGTCGGAGGTGAAGACAACAGCGGCGATTTTTTTTATCGGTGTGAGTGATGGGAGGCGGCGTTTGGCTGGTGGATTTGTGCTTGGGTTTGAGGGTTCGGGAGTTTTCCGGGGTTGATCTGGGGGCTGAGCGAAAGTGATGAGACATGTGATTGGTCGTGTAGGGTAGATGAAGTGTAGATCCTGCGCTAGTTAAATTTATCTGGGATCCAGGCTAATTGATTGACCAATGAGATCGCGGACAAAATAATTATCGGTCTAAATTTTGAGGCTTCCGTATTTGTCATAGATGAGCTTTACATGGACTAACTAGTTACTCAGTTCATTTATAATTTATTCGGTGTGTGATTCATCTCTGCATGTTGTTGAGATGGACAGGAAAAACTATAGATATCTGCACGAGTGCAAATCATCAGTTTACTTTTTGTACAGCTTGGGCCGAGCCAGCGTTTGCTCTTTTTTAACTGGATTCTTTCAATTAAGTCTTAGCGAGGAAACCAGAATTTTTTCGCTCTCTTCGTTGTGATTTAGAATGAGCATTATCTTGTTCAATTGCAAATTGATGTAACTGAACACAGTATCCTGTCTGCTCATTTTTTAAGGAAGAGGCCTGTGATGATTCATGCTGATTTCGGTTCTCATTTTATTTCAAATTATGTGCTTCCTGTGTTTCAGTCAATTGGATGCATCTTAAGTTCTTAACTTCTTGATTATAATAATGATTGGCTGTATGATGCTATAGCATTGTACCAAGATGAGGGTTTGTTTTGTAAAGTTTCTTAGATTATTTTGTGTTTCAGATTTTCATGTGCATAATACTAACTGTTGATCTATTTTCTTGTCTTGAGCACAGGAAGATGGCTGGAGGCTTTAGAGTACTGCATCTTGTCAGGCCCTTTCTGGCCTTCTTGCCGGAAGTACAGAGTGCTGATAGAAAAATACCATTTAGAGAAAAAGTGATCTACACTGTTATTTCCCTATTCATTTTCCTGGTATGCAGCCAGCTTCCACTCTATGGCATTCATTCAACCACTGGAGCTGATCCTTTCTACTGGATGCGTGTTATCCTTGCATCAAACCGTGGTACCGTTATGGAGCTGGGTATTACTCCAATTGTGACATCTGGGATGGTAATGCAACTTCTAGTGGGATCGAAGATCATTGAAGTTGACAACAGTGTGAGAGAGGATCGTGCTCTGCTGTAAGTATTATAAAGATGACATAATCTCCAATTTACTATTGTCTAATGTTGGTGGATTACTGTGTTCATAGTTTGATCTTTGTAGTGTATCCTTTATCCAGTGAATTGCCAATCAAAATTGTAAAGCTTGTTGATTCATATTTCTTATATCCAGTAATTGTCTTGTGATGCATAGTGCACTTTTTTTTACTCAGGAATGGTGCACAAAAGTTGCTTGGTATCCTGATTGCTATTGGGGAAGCTGTGGCATATGTTTTGTCTGGAATGTATGGCAGTGTAAGCCAACTTGGAACAGGGAATGCTATTCTCATTATACTTCAGCTTTTCTTTGCTGGCATCATTGTTATCTGTCTGGATGAACTTCTCCAGAAAGGTTATGGTTTGGGTTCTGGCATTTCTCTGTTCATTGCTACTAATATCTGGTAAGCATGTTGAACTTATTTCTCTTATTGATGACTTGATGTGCTATTCTGTTACAACTTGGCTTATGATAAACTTGCTGTCATATAGTGAGAGTATCATCTGGAAGGCATTTAGCCCCACAACCATCAACAGTGGCCGTGGTGCTGAATTTGAAGGGGCTGTCATTGCATTGTTCCATCTGTTGATTACTAGAACTGACAAAGTCCGTGCTCTACGCGAGGCTTTCTACCGCCAGAACCTTCCAAATGTGACCAATTTGCTTGCTACTGTCTTGGTCTTCCTCATAGTTATCTACTTCCAAGGCTTCCGTGTTGTGCTTCCAGTGAGGTCAAAGAATGCCCGTGGGCAGCAAGGCTCATATCCAATTAAGCTGTTCTACACTTCGAACATGCCCATCATTCTGCACTCTGCACTGATTACCAACCTATATTTCATATCCCAGGTAAAAAACTTCAATTCCAGTGCTGTAGTAAGGCATATCCTTTCATGTGTGTGCAAGTGCTAACATATTTTCACTGCTACTACAGCTTCTCTACAGGAAGTACAGTGGAAATTTCCTTGTTAACCTTCTTGGGAAATGGAAGGAATCTGAGTACTCTGGCCATTCTATTCCAGTTGGTGGTCTTGCTTACTATGTAACTGCCCCATCAAGGTGAATAACTAATTTCTTTGATGGACCACCGGTTCTTTGTGATTGTGCCTTTTATTTTCTGTATTCCTTCACAGTTTACTATTGTTAATTATACTTACCTTAGCATGTTGAAAACCATGCAGTTTGGCAGATGTTCTCGCAAACCCATTCCATGCACTGTTCTATGTGGTCTTCATGCTCTCAGCTTGTGCTCTCTTCTCAAAGACATGGATTGAAGTTTCTGGTTCATCAGCAAAGGATGTTGCTAAACAGCTCAAGGTAACAATTTATATGTGTGATCTATGTTTTTGTATTAGTTACTATTGCAGGTTAATACTAGTTCATTGTAATTCGTACAATATTCAGAACGTTATACTGAGTATCCAACAAGGTTCAATAGCTAGCTATAGCTGCGCTATAGCCTTTGGACCCCAACGCTAAGCTGCAAAGCTGCGAAAACAGGTTAATAGCTATCTTATAGCCACAACATAGCTGCTTTTTTGGGACCTTGCCTTGAAGCCGCGAAAATCGCGATCTAAAACCTTGGTATCCAATTTATCGGTGTGTACTTACCAATAGCATGCCTCAGAGTATTGCATGGACAATGTTGTTTTTTTCAATGTCAGATCTGTGTATGGTTTGGACCTTTGGTACATGATAGTTCACTGTCAGTTCTGGAATCTGTTCCTATTAACTATAAAGACAAACATGTTCTCGGTAGAAAGAAGTGCAACCACTGGATTTATTTCGTGAGATGCGTAAAGTACTAATGAGGTAGCTATGTCTGATTCTTGACAAAGTTGGTTGTAACATTGACAGTAGTTTGTATCTCTAATATTTTGGACTTTTGGTTTAGATCTATTCAGAAAACAATTATTATTTGCCTTTGGAACTTCTGGAGCTTTTCTTGGGTGGATCCATCATAGTTAAGCAGGATATGGACTAGAAATGTTAAATGCACCGATCTATTGTCTATATTTGGTTTTGCACGCTTACAACCATTATGCAAGAGCTACCAGTTAACCCCTAACTTCGGCTATTCAACAGGAACAACAAATGGTGATGCCAGGCCATCGCGAGTCGAACTTGCAGAAGGAGTTGAACAGATACATCCCTACTGCCGCTGCATTTGGTGGAGTTTGCATTGGCGCATTGACTGTCCTGGCTGATTTCATGGGCGCGATTGGTTCAGGAACCGGTATACTGCTTGCCGTCACCATCATATACCAATACTTTGAGACATTCGAGAAAGAAAGGGCTACTGAGCTCGGTTTCTTCGGTTTTTGATCGGTAGCCACCGGACCATGTTATGGCTAGCTGGATCACTGTACTAGTTACCGGATGGTTTTGCATCAACCTAGTTACTTTTGAACTGAGTAGTATATTTGTTTCTGCTTTTGTTGCGGCAATCCTCTGTACTAATCTTTCTGATCTTTTGGGAATTATATGTACTGCTGCATTTTCTTGTCTCGTGTGTTGTTTACTGCATCTTGAGAATTGCTGTCCATTAAGTTTCATCTTGGCCTGTTTGGCAACGGCTATGGCTTTTGATTGAAATTGTTGAATTTTAACTGTTTACGGTATAGATTATGGAAAGACAGATACTCACTTGCGATTTTAGCTGGTACAGATGTTTAGCTCCGTCTTGAGAAAATACTCCGTTTAAAAGTTAGGTACTATAATAAAAGCTAAAAGCCATCAGTTTCGAAGGAAAAGAACAGGCCCATAAATCATAAGTGCTAAAGAATCCAAGGATGGATAAATTTCTCACTGTCTTCTCACGCGTGCGTGTTGATCTGTGTATACATGCATGTCTTTTCAGTTCGTTTTATGAACCAGGAATTCAGTTGAAACGAAAAAAAGCATGACACTTGGTTGATCGAAAAAAATTATGTCATGAGCGGACTGCCGTTACGATAGTTGGGCGAGATATAATAATTACGAAGTGCTTCCATTTTATCCGAGCGTCGATTTCCGATCGAGCGGCCGTGAACCTTCGAACAGCAGCACGTCGCCATCCTGCGAGCGAAACAGGAGTACAGGAGGCGGCCAGGAGAGAGCGAAAGTGCGAAACCCTTCATGGACGAAACAATGGAGGCGGCCGCAGCCACCCCGACTCGCCCTTCCCACCCCGCCCCGACCTCCCCATCCCCGTCGCCCTCGTCGCTGCGCCAGTGGCGGACGGCGGCGCAGCGCAACCTGCGCAACCAGTGGTCGCGCCTGCTCGCCGCCAAGGACCGGTGCCTGGCCGCCGCCGCCGACGGCCGTTCCCACGCCTCCGCGCTCGTCAACGCCCATCTCTCCCGCAGGTAGCCCCCCTCTCCGTGGCTTCGTGTCTCGGCGGCGCTTGGGGTTTTAGTAACTGACGGTGGTGGATTCTTGCGCGGGCTTGTGTCAGGTACATGCCGGGGATGGATTTGGGCGTGCTCAAGGACATGCCGGGGATCCGCGACAGGGCGAGCGGCAAGCTGGCGCGCAGGGAGGTAGCAACACACTCGCCATGAATCCATTGAATCTTCTACTGGAAGCATGAGCTAACTTACCCATGCCCTGTTCGTCTCCTGATTTTGTTGTCTCTTGCTTGGTTCAGGAGCAGTGCCGTGACATGCTTCTATCAGCCTACAAGGAGATGGTAAAACTGATATGCAAGGCCGTGCTTGTTCATGACCTTTTAGTTTGGGGTGAATCCCGTAAGGCATGAATGGTTATTTGATGCGATGTTATTCTTCTTTTTCCTGGTAATAGGTCCTTGCTGTGTCCGACTTGGTTAAAGCTTCTCGCTCTATGCGCTGTTTCTCCAAAGTATCTGTCCATAGTCCGCTTGTTCTGTTTACTGATCGCCAAGATTATTTGAATGATTCAGGGGATGGTGGAGGAGTTCCGGTATTCAAATGGTTCTCCATGTTAGAATTCGGTGGGTTACTCACTTTGTTTCAGGCAAAACTGGATTAACTTACTGTGACCCGTCTTTCCTTTCTATTGGACATGACAGTACTTGCCTTTTAAAAGATTCAGGAAGTTGTGTTCTCAAAAAAGATTCCGAAAAGTCAAATGACCCTTCTTTCCTTTGTATTGGACATGACAATATTGCATTCTCGAAAAGATTCAGAAAGTCATATGAGTTTATATAGTTAGCGAAATAATTTTGAGTTATCTTATAGTTTTCAGTGTAGCACTCTTGCATTGGATCAAATTAATTGATTAAATATCTAATTTCTTATGTCTGAACTAATTCATCCCAATTTTCTTTCTGAAATAGCCACTCAGATTCAGACACCAATAAGCTTGTGTTGTTTCTAAACCCCCAAGATACAATTTTTATATTGAAATATTTTTATTTGTGAATTTATCTCAGAGAAGCTTGCCCAAGAGCTTGTTGAGATGTTTGTTTCAGAGCTACATTTGAAGGTATATCATCATTCCATTTTTCATTTTATGGTTATGCTTGTTGATCCCAGAAACAGTTGCATTCAATTCTGCTACGTTTTAACTTGTGCAATTAGAAATAAGATTTTTTTTACTCGCCTGTTTCAATTCTTTCTTTTGGGTAATTCCCTGACAATGGAAATCATTTTCATTATAGAGACTGCTTGTCATGGAACTTCTCTCGATTAGCTTAAAGGAGGACGCAAAAGAACAGCATACATCATTAGAATGGTCGGATGAGCTATATGATGGGGAATTGTGCGAATTTCAGAGTATGGGCCTTCAGTCAGGGGAGAGCTGCTCACTGCCTGAAAATTGGAGTGCTGATGTTCCACAGGCACAACGACCTGGCCATACTCCATCCCATGAGGCTTTACAGGTAAGGGTCTATAATTTGCAAAGTTTTGCATTAATTCCATTAGAAAACACAACTGATTCTGTCCTGGTGGTTATATCTTTCATTTTCTGTTTGGTAGGCTTAGTGGTACTAAGTTGTCTCATGTAAATAAACGATTATAGGGCCATCTTTGGATTAAATCAAATATGGTTTGCTAAAGTTAGCATGCTTTCTAACCAGGGTTCCAACTTGTTAACTGTTTGTCTTACAGGTTTATTTAACCTCTTGGCTTGCTAATGTGAACATCAAGATGAGTAGGTAATTACTCTACTATATCTTTAGATTATGAATTTTATAAACTAAGAACATCAGAATTTTCACCTTGGATTTTGATAACTAAACTGTATCCTATATTGTTCTCAACATTGTGTAATTACGAAGATTTCATTTCTGTCCTGTTGTCATAACTTGTGTGATACAGTGATATTATTGATGACTTGGTTTTATTTCAGAATTGATGAAATATTTGAGCTTGTTGAGGAGGAGATGCAAATCAAACTTTGTTGAGGAGGAGATGCAAATCAAACTACCTTGAAGATTTTGATGCATGTGTTTAAAGTAGGAACTATTTGGAAATGATCCATTTTTTCTATTTAGGGGTTTCTTTTCCTTGGTGGAAGTCCTAAAGGCTAACAGCTTATCTAATCTGCCCTAGAAAAGCTTATATAATCTTTTCAAATGTACTCTTGAAGTGCCTGGTATTACTAAGATTATTAACTTGGTTAACCAAAGAAAGGTCAATGCCTGAACAAAACCACCTATTTACCCTAGGGCCTCGGAGGGATTACATTTGAACTAGGCCAGTGATCATTTAGCTAAGTCTCAAGCCATCATCCATTCTTCAAACTGCATCAGGTTGCTTCTGAGGTTTATTAGCCTAGATTCACTACTACAGAAAAACTCATCACAAACAGTTCGAAAACGTCATCGCAGACGATTTTCGAACCGTTTGTACTTATGGATCTATAATACCTTAAGTGTATTATAGATGGTTTTCGAACCGTCTATAATACAATTATTACAGATGATTTCTAAATAGAACCATCTATGATAGTATATTAACACAGACGTTTCTTACTACAAACCGTCTGTGATAAATTTCGACCGAACTCAAAAATAGACCTTCAGTTCATCAACATTCTCTGATTGCGCTGTTTGCGCTAATTATGCTATAAAACAGTGTAATTAGAAAATACAGATGAACCAAAACAGGTCTATTTATGAGAACAAGATCATCCTAGCCATATCCATCCAAGCATCACATGCAAGAACTAAGACATCAACAAATAATTTTCACATGCATCATATCTATCCAAGCATTAAGGAAGAGGGGTGGGGATCGGATGGGGGTATGAACAAAGTACTGGCGCGGATGAAGGAGAGGAGGCGGCAGCGTCACTGTTGTGTCATGACGGTGACACTGCAGAAGACACTCTTACAACAAAAGTGTTTTCTGCTGTGAACCGTGGCATCACAACCGAACGCGGAGGGGCTCAGGAGAGGCAGTCGGCGCTTCGATCGGCGCCTTGGGGGAGCTAATATGCGGATTGGTTTGGAGTATGTTTGAGGAAGACGTGTGGGGAAGGCATATATAAGGACATTTGGGTAGTGGAACCAAGAGGTCACGACGCTTCAGTTTGAAAGTTTGAATAGAGGGAGCGGCAAAATCAGGCGACAAAATATTATAGATGGTTTTTAATACAAATCGTGTGTGATGAGGTAATATCACAGATAGTTTTTAATACAAACCATCTGTGATATTTGGCAATATCACAGACGGTTCTTAGTAAGAACCGTCTGTGATACTTTACAGACGGTTTTCACCATGAACCGTTTGTAATTGTATTTAATACTGACGGTTTTGGTTAGCCGTCTGTGATGAAGCGTCTAGCATAGCTTGTTTTGTAGCAGTGATTGAAGTTTGTTCTGTGCTGTTGTAAATGCACAATATTAGTTTTGGTGAGACATGTTCATGGAAAAACATGTGTAGCTCCAGTTAATTTAGGTGGTTTGCAGCGAAATCCTTTGTTTTTAGTATGATATTATTATTATTATCTATCAGGATGACAAATTTGCTTTTTATTGGTACCGAACCATGAACCATGACAAATTTGCCTATGTAGCACTGAGATACATTTATAGCTTTGGTGCTTGTCACTTGAAGGATTGGTTGGTAGGCTGTGTGAAGAAGACAAAGAAAATACTCGTGCCTGGGCCGTACTACATTGCGCAGGCCCAATAAGTCCTGTGACCAGGCTGGGCCTGTCAGCCCATCAGTTCCTCCAAATCAAAAGGCCTTTGCCTTTTATTTTTCTCGTTTTTGAAACAGCCTACCTCCAAATTTCAGAGGCAGTACATATACCATAAAGTACAATCTGCTCGAGATATCTGGGAAAGAAATCAAATCTCCTTTTCTGTTCTTGAAACAGCCTACAATTAACACCAGCGAGTATCCGAGCTCGTCCATCTTCTTTCCGTCCAGTAGACCCGCGTTGTGAAATTACCTGCTCAAGAGTGTGTCTGCTCCGGCCATAAATTCCAGGATAAAATGCCATGCAAGAGCAACTCATAGGTATTCCACTAGATCACCTATGCATGCATATATACTTGCATACCCATTTCTTGTGACTGGAACATTCATAGAGGGAGCATAAGAAGACACCAGCTCTTTTTAAAATGCCCATACATGTCATGGACCAGATGCTTGCCTGTTCCTGGACTTCTAATGTTATTTGTCATATTCTTTTTAGCTGCAGTTGATAACTTTTGTCTGTATTTTTTAAGATGGCGACAGATAGTGAAGAAGTCAATATAGCTGATACATATGATTTTAGACTTGAGAAGTTGTTTAGATATACGGCTTCAAAAAGCCGCCCGTTACCCTCCTCTCTAGGCACCAGTCAAACACGAGCCTTGGGATTGTCGCAGAGCTTTCTTTCTTTCTTTTTGCCTTACATTATAATAGTCAAACCGTGCTGACTGAACTGGTCACGCCATGTCACTCTTATCTCTCTACATTCCTTGTGTTTGTGAAGGACGTTGCCCGTTGTCACACATAAAGCGTAGTTATTTTTTCCCAGCCTCACAGGACCAACCGGCTGGCCGGGCCAACCACAGCCAGAGGCAACACAGCATTCCGTGAGGAGAATGATGCCATGACACCGAGACGCGGCGACCAGTAGCCGACCCACCCCATCACGAGTCAGTCAAATCGTACTACTAATCAATACCAGAATGTTCCTGTCCACTTGGCCCTTTCCAATGTTCTTTTCGAAGCCAACCAACCGTGCTCCATATACTACCCACAGCCACGAAAGCAGCACTTGCTGCAAGCCTAGTGTCCCTGTCAAATCTCTCGCAGTAGCACGTCGTCGCCGTCATCATCGGAAAGTGTAGCCTTGTGCACGGGGGCTGCGAGAATCCGTTACTTGTTTATGGGATTAATTAGCCTTAAAGGTCTTTTCTTTGCGTACTTGTACACCATGCATGTGTGAGTGTGATGTAGTAGTCATTCGTGGTGTTCAAATCACCAGATATTACTATAAAAAAAGTCATCTTAGATAGTTTGAAACTGTCATTATAGACGATTTTAGTGATAATCGAAGGTTATCACAGACGATTTGTAAGACGTCTGTAATAATCACAACACAAACGTTTTGTAATTAGAACCGTTTATGAAGAACACTATTATAGACGGATCGAACCAAAAACTGTCTGTGATACTCACACATCACAAACGGTCCTAGCAACTGACCGTCTGTGATGTGCGAGTATTACAGACGGTTTTTTGGTCGAGCCGTATGTGATAATCCTTCACAGACAGTTTATACTACAAAACTATATGTGATAGTTCATTCTATACCTATTTTTTTCTATTTTTGGCTAGCCTTAGGAAATGTTAACTATGCTATCTAAAAACAAGCAAATACAGCAACAAACACAACAGCACATTCCATTTCCATTAAGATTAGAATCCACCATTACAACATCACAAGATAACGAGTAGGTTACCCATCTAGCTAATACAACAAGAACATGAAAAGAACACATCTCATAATCATATAAATCTAACTCTTAAACATGGTTTGTTATTTGAACCATCTATTATAATCAATGTCAGAGACAATTTGGTATATGAACCGTCTGTGATAACGCTTAAAAATGCGCGTCCTACTCCCGCTGTTAATATTTCGATGCAAGTGACCCTTAAACTTCCATGCAGTTCTGGCTTTATGTGTAGCACAGTGTACAATTCCTTGATACCACGAACTCAATATCTTATAAACTATCATCTCCCTCATCTTTGTCTCACCAGATTTCTCAATAATGGCATGTAATGTTATTTTGATCTCCTTCCTCTTATCTATCTATCATGAGTTGTTTGGTCACAACCTTATATAGGTGGGCAACGACGAAGGTGTCTTGTTGCTACTCAGGAAAGGGAAACCGCCCTCAGCCTTGTTCTTCTCTTCAATGTGCGCAAAGCAGAAGGAGCTCTTGCGGCAGTGGAGAGACACATGGGTAACATTGCCAATCAAGCAGAAATGGCCGATTCTAAGTAAGCTTATCATGACATCTTCTTTGAGATTATGAGCCATGTTAATGATTTGCCCAGGTTAGAGGAGCAAGTGGAGAGGGCAAGGATAATCTTCATGGCATTCGAGAATGCAACCGTTGATTCTCCAACTCCAAAAGTAGAAGAGGAATCATATGAAACCCAGAAGACCAAAATCTAGTAATCTCTTTTTCTAGACTTTTGTAATAAATTTGACTTGGAATTTGTCTTTTGTAAAAGTGACTGGCCACACTTATCTGTTCCAGCTCAGTAACTTATGTAGTTCTACGATAAAGGACAAAACACAGACGGTTGTAAATAAAAACCATCTGTGATATTTCATACATGGTTCTAATTAAAATCCGTCTATGATAATGGACAAAACACAATTGATTGTAAATAAATACCGCATATAATATTTCTTAGACGGTTCTAATTAAAAGCCGACTGTAATAATTGGAGACATCATAGACGGCTTTTAAACCTAACCGTCTGTGATAGTTTCAGAGACGGGTTTCACCATGAACCGTCTATGATAATTAAAGTACAGATGGCTTCACATGAATCGTCTATAATGAGACATCTAATATTGCTTGTTTTGTAGTAGTGAGGGCTTTTGAAAAGGCCAGCTCAAGTCAGCCTCAGGTTTATGGTGTGTTCTTTCAGCTATATCTGATGGCTAGGGTTGATGGCTTTTGGCTTTAACATGAGTACTTGTGTGAGAGAAATATTCCATTGATTTATTTGAAAAAAGTCATAAGCTAGCTATAATTTGAAAAGAACTATGCCTTAATTTGGGATTAGAAAGAAAGGAGGAGAGAAAGAAAGGAGTTCTGCCACCAACAAATGGATGACAGGATGAGAATATATAGATAGATCCTCTCACTCGCTCGCACATTAGCACAAAGTACAAAAAGGGCATGGTCATGATGTGACCAGTAATCCACTTTGCTAAACTAAGCCACCATTTATGCAACACAACAAAATGAAAGAAAGCGGCAGCAGTAGTACCAGGACTTGCAGCGTATACCAGTTCTCGCTTTCCACGGAAAGGCTGTGGTCACTTTACCCAAGAATCTTGGAGCAAGCGCACACGAGTCGTGATTGGTCAGTGGCATGTGACGCGCACACGACAGTCAGCCGGCCAGTGGATAGGTACGTAGGGGAATGAGGAGACGCCAAGTTGCCAATGTGCAGCGCATTGCAGCTGCCTGCGCGCGCACGGTTGGTTGTCCTGTGCTGCTCCTCCTCTGTTCCGGCAGTGCATGCAATTAAGCAAGCTGCAACGCTGAATGCAGCAACAGAGTCTGCCTTCCTGGCTGCATGCAACGCCTGTCCTGTAGTACCAGCCAGTACTACCAACTGTTGGTAATTGGCCGCTGCTGCCATGGCATTGGCTGATCCAGAGAATGTTCCAAATGTACCTGCTACTTCCCAGGTCCCAAAGTCATGTGAACGAGAGAGAGATTTTATGACGAGATGGAAAGCGTTGTACTTCAGGAGGAGGAGGAGGAGGAGTAGTACCCACCGGGAACAGCACGCAGCAGGAGAGGAGGTACTTCTATATGATAATAACTCCCATTGGCAGCTTCTCTAACAGATGGTACACGGCTTCATGCTGTCAAGGCTTTCCCTGTCTTTTCTCTTACCTTTTTTTTTTTTTACTTTGGATAAGATTGGATAGCCGTTTAAAGTGGGGACTAGCTAGGTTGCAAGCTGTGATGATGGCCTTGGTACTATACATGGAGTAATTTTGATATTGCTGAATGAAATTCATCAAGGCATTCTGTTGTTCCATCGAAGAGGCTAGAGTAGAGAGAGATGGGTGCTTCTGCTTCTACACTTAATAGGGAAGTTGTTGAATCCTAAATCATTCGGTTTTACTGCTTAGATAAAAAAACTAGCATTTCCCATATTTTGTTGTATGAGCTCAATATTCAACAATAAAGTACGAGAATGTGCCATGTGCTATACTGTTGCAAGGTTTCATGTTTGAACCGTGGCCTCTCTAGCTAGTTCAAATATATGCATCTATAGTCTGTACACATTTTTGATATGATATATAATAGGACTTATAAAGTTGACATGACCATCTCCTCTAAAGAGAACTAATTAAAATATTCTGCCTTATAAAAAATGAGGTGTTATTTAAGGTGAGTTCTTTTGGGTTGTAACTTATGACTGAACTTTTTAAATTCTGTGATGTTTATAAGAGGCAGTACGCAGAGAAAAATAGTCACATATGATTTTAGCTGATACAGCTGAACTCAGTACAGTTTGTACTACAATTTATTTGTAGACCCTGTTTAAAAAAAATGCACCGTTAAAAGAGAGTTACTGTAGCAAATGACATAAGCCATAGGCGATGAGTCCTCCCTAGTCCGCCCTTACCATTGATTAACTTTTGATTGATGTCAACGTAAGATAAGCCAACTGCATATAGTTAAAAAGTGGCATATGTCACCCATAAGGGCTAGCTCTCCAACAAGTGATTCTAAACCAGAGGCAAGAACATATGACATATGCTCATACAATGACTATACTCCACTGATGGATAGTCTTGGCCTCCACATGTAATTTATCAATACCAAAAGAAACTCACTCTCATTGATCAGATGGAAGCAACTCATTGAGACAGTGACAACAAGACATTTCAAGGGTGGGTTTTTCCAGTTGTGGCTGATGGCTTATGGCTACAACTGATAGCTTTTGGCCCTAGCGTAAGTGTTTATGTAGACAAACCGAATATCGATAAATCGATTAGCCATTTTAGAAAGGTTGTCTCAATAAGTTGCTTCGAAAAGACAGTAGAGAAGTTACCCCGTTTGTTTGTTTAGGGGGAATATAAGCCGTAAGCTGAAAAGAAAAGGGGCAAGAGTTTAAGAGCTTTCCACCGCATTCATTACCCTCAACCACAAATAGCTTCACATCCCATCAGTTCTCACCTGACCATAGTTATGACCCCTCTTAGGGGTGGGCTTTGTTCGGCTGCGCCTGATAGCTTTTGATCATAGCGCGAACGTTTGTGTGAACTAACCGAATACCAATAATCCGTTTCAAAAAGCTGTTCCGATAAATCGCTTCAAAACGACGACAGAGAAACCGTCCAATCTATATATTCAAAGAAAACCATAAATCACAAACTAAAATAAACTCACTCAAAACTGAATAAATCCAATAGTCTGACGATCTACGAAAATAAAAAGTCACTTTAAAACAAGTAAAGCGCCATGCCACCGCCACGAAACAGCCTCTCCCTCGAAACCAACCCATGCATTTTACTCGCCGCTTTCCCTGCGGGGCTCGCATCCCCATACATACGGCCTCTCACTACCCTCTTTCCTACCCCCACCACCCCGTCCCTTTCCTCCCTAACGCCGTCACCTCCCGCCTCACCTCGGTCGGACGGCGCAGAGCTCCACCGACCGCAAACCGACGGCCGAGATTCCTCCCTCCCGGCCCGAAGCAGCCGGGCCCACCGCCGAACCGGACCGGCGCCTTCGTTGAAAACTTCGCGTAGCTCTCTGCCTCTCTCTCTCTCTCTTCCTCTCCTCTCGACTGCGCTCTCTCTCCTCTCGCTCGTTGCCTCGCTCGGGAGCTCGAAACCCTCGCCATTTCGCCGCGCGGAGCCCTAACCCTAGCTGCCGGCCGCTCCCCGCGCAGGCGGCGGGCGCCACGGCCCGGGCGAGCGCTGCCGATACGATCCGCCGCCGCGCCGATCGAGGTAGGTCTTGCGCGAATCGGCTCCGGAATTCGTGGGGTTCCACCACGGGGGGTCTCTGCTTGGGTGCTCTCTAGTTTGCTGGGATGTGAATCGGGTGGGCTGGGGCTTGGGGATGCAAGGTTCGTGGCGTGATCGGGGTTGGGGGATTTTTTTGGGGGAAAAGTTTTGGGCTTTTTGGGGGGGGGGGGGGGGGGGTCTGTGTGGGTGGGGAAATCGGGAGCTCCATGGCGCTCGATCTCGGGATGGTGTGCCCTCGTGCGCTCAATTGGCTAATAAATTTTGGGTTTCTGGTGGGTAATTTGTGTGGGATGGTCGGGGGTTTGTTTGGATTGAGTTCAGTTCAGCTGAGCTCGTAGTCTTGCTAAGGTGGCTCGTGGAGCGTCGGAGCTTAGCTTGAGCTGCTCCTTGCTGCGTGCTCCGGGATTTGGGCGTCTCCTAGTGGTGGAGAAACGCGGGGATTTGGGCATGCTCCAGTAGATGCGGCACGCTTTATTTCTGCTGTTTCTTGCATTTTATTCGTGGACCTCCTTTTTCATGGATCCTTGAGCTTTGGGCTCTCAGTGGATGCGTCAGAGTTCGAGTTGCTTCCTTGCTGTCTCTTCTGCATCTTTCAAGATTTATTCAGCTGCACCCCCCACTTTGGGTGGTGTCTATCTGGGGAAAATGGGATCTTTGGGCTGGTCAAGTAGATGGGAGTGATGTTTCTGCTGGCATTGGCATTTTCAAGCTTCATTTTCTCTTGTGTTTTCTTGATTTGGTGCCCCTTTAAAGGGGAATGGGGTCTTTGTTGTGAGCTTGAGCGGGCCGTCGAGTATAGTGTAGCGAGATGATGATGTCTTTACGAACCCTCTAGTTGTAGCGCTGTGTTTGTGTTCCTTTTTCTTTGTTTTGGGTCTTGGGGCTAGTTGTATTTGACCTTTGCTTGCCGATTCGGCTTTCTAGTGCTGTGTGAGGTGAGAGATGTCGTTTTGCTTGTGCTAGTTAAGAGTGTTTCTTAAGTAGGATACTTACTACTTGTTCGTGAGTTGTTTGAACCCTCCCGTTTATTTACCTTCAGCATTGTGCTAATCGGCTTAACTTGCCACCTACAAACTATCAAAATATAAGTTCGTAATTCAAAATGGAATTGTATTACTGTCTTTTTAAAGATTCTTCTGGTCTGACCCGTGCACACACTTGTGGTTGTGGGTGCCCACATGGAACCCCTCCCTGCTACATTTATCAACCATGCTTGTAAATTCTGGTGCAAGGGTAGATCCACTTCGTTGTTGGTTGCAGATCTGGAAACTTGAAATGGTAATCTTGATAAATTGTCTTGTCGCCATCCGAACATGCTTGTAGCTTTGAATAATTCCCAATTACGTGATAGATGGGAATGGCTAAGGTAGCTGGTGGATCGCCATTACTTTGCATGATTTCGGTCTGAAGAATATTCTGCGATAGGCTCTAGATGTTGTCTTCATGATTGCATGTCCTTGTGGAATACACTTAACTGATACTGCTTCTTCATTTAATTGTAGAATGATCAATGATGATCTGATGTAAACATTCGTTAACATTCGCAGGCTACTATAAATAGAAGGCACAGCTACCGGTTCCTTTAGCTTGAATTTAGTTTTATCAGCCCAGGGTGAACCTTCTGTGGTTGTTCTAATTTCAGTGGAATCATCTTCATTCGCCCAGAAGAAGACAGTAGTAAAACCTGTGTGTATTGCCCTTTGATATGAAACTTTGGGATTTGCCAATTGCAGACAGTTCACACTTTCACGGGCATTAGACTTGTAGGGACACTTTAGGAATGTCACAGTTTCACCCCACGCAGCATGGAGGTGATAGTGATTTTCAGATATGGCAACAACAAATGATGTACAAGCAACTGCAAGAGTTTCAGAGACAGCAACAAGTACAACAGCTTGATCATGGAGCCAGGATGCAGCCCTCTTTTGGACAGTTTCAAGCTCCCACAAAAGCAGTGCCTGATGATCAATTGCCGGCAATGTCAAATGAAATGCCAAACAATGAGGCAGCTTATGCATTGTCACATAATTTTGCAAGTGGTGACCCAAGGTTGACAAGCAACTCTCAAATGCTGAATACCAGTAGTAACACAAATTGGGAGCAGTATGGTGGTGCTCCTGGTGCGGGCAATTTCATAAATGGTTCGGTATTTTTGAACACTCAAAGTCAATCCATTAGACCAATGGGGTTAGCTACACACCAAATGAACCAATCTTTTTATCCAATGCCTGCTACTAGCAGAGGTGGGTCTGGAAACCAGTACTCCCAGTTCTTAGGGATCCCAGCTGATCACCAGAATGCAATGACAAGGGCAGGTGCACGTCAGTCAGAAAAGGCATCAAGGCCATTTGGCTCTTTAATGAATGAACATGAGCAGGGTGCCTCCAGTTCTATGCAGAATTTTCGTGGAAAGGGAGGTTTCTTAAGTAATAGTCCCGTGCAAAGTCAAGGTGATAGTATCAAGGCAGGCAGCCCTGTTCCAGTGAATCATCTACAACATGGTTTTCAACTCCAAGATTTTCATAGTAGGCCAAACCAAGTTGATTTTCAGGTGGGCATGCAAGAGAAATCAACAATGCAGGTAGGGTCAGCAAGTGGTGGGGCTAGCCTTGACCCTACTGAGGAGAAGATCTTGTTTGGGAATGATGAGGATAGCAACTGGGGAGCTCTGTTGAGGGGTGGCAATGATCATGCTAATTCTTTGGATAATGATAACTTTGGTGATGCTTTGCCATCTCTACAGAGTGGGAGCTGGAGTGCCCTTATGCAGGAAGCACTACAGTCTACAACCAGTGACAACAGTCCTAAGGAAGAATGGAGTGGCTTGAGTTTTAAAAAAACTGAACAGACTGTTGCCAATAATTCAACTTTACCAGGTCGTGACCAGAGTAAGTTTGCGGCATTAAGTGGCGCAAACCTAGAAAATGCACGACCTTCGTCTGCATCTAGCTATGCTGACGGAACAATGAATAATCCAGATTTTACCAGTTTTCAGCATGCTACAAGAATTCCTTACGAGCAAAGAGACAAAATGCCACATGAATCTCCTGTTGCTACTGTAAGCAATCATCAGTCAACTGCAGAAGTCGATAATGGGTATTTTCAGCAGAGCTTAAAGCAAAAGCAATCTGATGATTATGGGAGACAAGAGCAGGCGCACTTATCCAATGGCATTTGGGCACATCAGAAATCTGAAATGCAGAGAAGTAATTCACACTCAACTGATGCACATGCTACGCCGCCAAATGCGCATGAATTTTGGATGTCACAGCAAAATAGAGTTGATCATAATATCAACAGAGAGTCCGGTAATAGCCAAAATGACTGGAAAAGCAACAGTCCCCTTGGACAAGACATCAACAATACCCAAAATGTATATAATAGTGATGTGAACTTTTGGAAGCTGAGTGGAGGTAATGCAAATTCAGTCCATAGGCTTCAGCAGATGAAGCCTGATATAAGCACTTGGCAAATGCCAAATGACAGTTCTGATGCTAAAAGTTTTAGTGTGATGGGCTCAGGCATGCCAACAATAAATCAGGACCAGTATCAAATGATTATTGGTCGAACCAGTGAGCATGTTGGAATAAACCATAATATCGGACATGGGAGTTTAGAAACCTCAGAATCACTAGGAAAAAGTGCAGTGCAAAGACCAAATGACTACAACCAGGAGTACCAAAATGCAGGGCCTACCGAAAGGCAAGGAAACATTTTAAATCATGGACAGCATGTGCCTAGTGACCTTGCTGCCAGGAGGCATTCCCTCTTTGCTAGAAAGGAATCCCAAAATTTTGGTCAATCTGCCCAGCAGCCAATGGGGTCTTACATGTTGCAGAATCATGCTATGGATAACTCAGGAATGAACATTAGGCATACTCCAGGCAATCCTGTGTCCAACAATCAGTTTCCGCCTCAGTCAGTTCAGACACAGAATAATCTGAAGCCTCGATTTGTCACCAACTCCCAAGTTCCTGGTAATATGGCTTCAGTTAATGAGGTATGTCTGCCAACTTCATCTCCATAAACAAGAGTATTGGTATTTTTGTTAAACACAATTTATTTACATGCCTTTAGTCTGCTTGTTCTGTCTTATTTATGGAGCTATTTCCCTTTTAGAAAATGCTGGTGGGAGAGGAGCAATTTAAATCTCGACATGATGTCCCTAACAGCTCCAGTGCATCACCGTTTGGAGGATCTAATGCTGGTCTGTCTCAAAATAGAGCAGCTCAGAACAGGTATTTCCTCTCCTTTTTTATAATTCAAACGAGGTTATTCCTCAATAAATTCTCAATCTTCCACTGGGAAGTGTTTAAGCTTATTTATGCAATTCATTTTCTGCACTTTTCTCTCCCTTTCATCAAAATGAAATAAGTTCCGATAAGTGGTTAGTTTTGACACTATATCTTTACTATTATAAAAATGTGAGTTGGTGGTTATCGGTCCGTCCTCCCTCTCTTTTCTCAGCCGTCCGATTAAAGATAAGCTATCTAGATTTGCATGTAGGTAGTTCTTTCGCTCCTTATAGAAAAGGTTAGGCCGACATATGGGCCGTGCTCCTCCTCTTCTCTTCCCCGCATCCTCTGCCTCCCGCAACCACTCCACCTCCGCAACCGTTGCCTCCTCTCCCCCGAACCCTCGTGCCGTGTCTCCTCCTTAGCGCTGCCACTAATTCCTTCCCTGTGTGGCAGCGTCTGGTTGCAGTCTCCCAACTCCCCCAGCAGCGTCGCATCCCCCCGTCGCCGCCTTCCCAACGCATTTGCCCGCCACCTCCTCTCCCCATCTACCCGCCGCCGCCTCCCCATCTCCATCTCCCGCAACCGCCGCCTTCTTCTCCCGCGAACCCTCGTGTCGTGCCTCCTCCTCTTAGGCACCGCCACCAATTCTTTCCCCTCGCAGCAGCGTCTGGTCGCAGTCACCCAACTTTAAATTTCCCTAGGGTGCCGCCACCAATTCCATCTCCCATTGCCCCTCCAACCAGCGGTACGACGCTCGACGACAGTGGTTGGTCGATCGGAGAGAATGGCGCTCGGCGACAGCGGTCAGTGGATTAGAGAGAATGACACTCGACTATGGCGGTGGCGTCTTCCTCTTACTACGCCCGCCCACGTGGCTCTCCCCCCACCGCCGCCGCCCAGCGGTCGCTCGCCCGGTGAGCCTCTCTACCTCCTCCTGCTCTTTGCTTAGAGCCCGTCATGCTGTCTAGCCATTTTGGTCTCCCAAGATGGTCGTCAAAGTCGGTGCTATGGTCGAATGGGGCCGTGGTCGAGGGGCCATGGCCGAAGTTGAGGGGCCGTGGTCAAAGTCGAAACTGTGGTTGAAGGGGGTCGTGGCCAAAGTCAAAGATCCGTGATCGAAGTCGAAGCCGTGGTCGAAGGGGCGGTGGTCGAAGTCGAAGGGCGATGGTCGAAGTCCAAGCCGTGGTCGAAGGGGATAGTGGTCGAAGGTGGCAGTGGTCGAAGTCGAAGGGCCGTGGACGAAGTCGGTCTGCGGTCGAAGTCAAAGGGTTGTGGTTGATGTTAGGCCATGATCAAAGTCAAAGGGTCGTGGTCGAATGGGACAGTGGTCAAAGGGGGCAGTGGTCGAAATCGAAGGGCTATGGACGAAGTCGGTCCACAGTCGAAGTCGAAGGGCTGTGATCGAAGTCGAGAGTCGTGGTCGAAGTCCAAGCCGTGGTCGAAGGGGACAGTGGTCAAAGGGGTAGTGGTCGAAGTTGAAGAGCTGTGGATGAAGTCGGTCCACGATCGAAGTCGAAGGGCCGTGGTCGACGTTGGGGCCATGGTTGAAGGGGGGCGTGGTCGACGTTAGGGCTGTGGTCAAAGGGGGCTGTGGTTGAGGGGTCGTGGCCGAAGTCGGAGATCTGTGGTGAAAGTCAATGCCGTGGTTGAAGTGGCGGTGGTCAAAGGAGGAAGTGGTTAACGTCGAAGGGCCGTGGTCATCAAAGGGGACAGTGGTCGAAGTCGAAGCTGTGGTCGATGTCGAAGGGCCGTGGTCGAAGGGGACAGTGGTTCATGTCGAAGGGCTGTGGTCAAAGGAGACAGTGGTCGAAGGCGACGGTGGTCAAAGGGGGAAGTGGTCAACGTCGAAGTGCCGTGGTCGTCGAAGTGCTGTGGTCGAAATCGAAGCTGTGGTCAAATGGGGCAGTGGTCGACATTGAAGGGCCATGGTCAAAGGGGACAATGGTCGAAGGGAGAAGTGGTCGACATCGAAGGGATGTGGTCGTCGAAGGGCCGTGGTTGAAGGGGGCCATGGTCGAAGTAGCAGAATCGTGGTTGAAGTCGAAGATCCATGGTCGAAGGGGGCCGTGGTCGAAGGGGAAAGTGATCGACGTCGAAGAGCCATGGTCGAAGGGGACAGTGGTCAAAGGGGGCAGTGGTCGAAGTCAAAAATCTGTGGTCAAAGTTGAAGCCGTGGTTGAAGGGAGAAGTGATCGGCGTCGAAGGGCCATGGCCGTCGAAGGGGACAGTGGTTGAGGGGGCAGTGGTCGAAGTTGAAGGGGGCCACATGGTCGACGGTAAGACCCACAAGGTCTCGTACTCTCCATGGATTGTAACATGCTTTTTGACCACGAGGTGTGATCAACAGCTTTCGATTTATGACCACGAGTGCTGGTCTATGTGTTCCGATTTATGACCTCGAGGTGTGGTTGATGTCTTCCGACTTATGACCATGAGCGTTGGTCGAAGTCAAAGATCCATGGTCGAAGGGGGCCATGGTCGAAGGGGGAAGTGGTCAATATCGAAGGGTCATGGTCGAAGGGGACAGTGGTTGAAGGGGGTAGTGGTCGAAGTCGGGGCCGTGGACCCGTGGTCGAAGTCAAGGCCGTAGTCAAAGTCGATGCTGTGGTCAAAGTCAAGGCTATGGTCGAAGGGGGCCGTGGTCGAAGTCGGGGCCGAGCAGGCTGGCACCGACGGTCGGGTGACAGGGCACAAGCGCACTGGAGGCCTGCCAACGTACAACCACCAGCGATGGTCGACCGTTCCCGACCTATGATCACGCGAGATGGTCGATGGCTTCTAACTTACGACCACGAGATGTGATCGACGGCTTCTAATTTACGACCATGAGCACTGGTTGTTATGCTTCGACTTACGATCACTAGGTGTGGTAAATGTCTTCCGACTGACAACGACGAGCACTGGTCGATGTTTTCCAACTTACAACAACGAGGTATCCTCGATGACTTCGACTTACGACCATGAACGATGGTCATCGGCTTCTGATGTATGACCATGAGCCATTGTCAAGGTTCCCAATTTAGGACTATGATCGATCTTCGACCGTTGCCAACTGATGACCACCAGCGATGGTCAACCGCTCCCGCCCTATGATCATGTGCGATGGTCAATGGCTTCCGACTTACGACAACGAGGTGTGCTCAAGGGCTCCCGACCTACGACCGCGAGGTGTGGTTGATGTCTTTGACTTATGACCACGAGGTGTGATCGACGGCTTTCGACTTACTTATCGGATTTAAAAACTTTTAGAACATGTTTGTATGCATATTCTAAAATTTTTTATTACTTGTGAGTTTTAAAACATGTAGTATGATAAATTTTAAAAATCCGTAGCAACGCACGGACATTCAACTAGTAATACTAATGAAGTGAACCCAAATGCCTGCAGCCTTGTATGCTGCCTTTAGCAGTATAGGAAACCAACACATCATTGCTCCTTTTCAATGTAGGGTGTGGAACATTCATTTTGAATTCTACTCTACTCGAATGTATTACAGTATTCATCAACATTTTTTTGTACCACGAGATTTTTTTTGGTCATGCTTAGTTCTTGCAGCATTTTTTTTGGTAGAAAAATTTGCTTGAGGTTCTTCACAAGGACCCTGACAAATATATGGTTTCTGTAGTCAAAATATGCTTCAACTTCTTCATAAGTTGGACAACTCAACAAATAGCAATGCTGGTGCTGACATGACCAACAATTCTCTCGATAACGTTGCTACTGCTCAGCAACAACTTAACCAACCTTTGCAAGGATTTGGATTGAGACTAGCACCACCATCCCAACGACAGTTGACTTCAGGTCATTTATGGTCTAGTCACACTAATGTTGATAGAACGCACCCTGAAAACTCAGCAAGGGGAGAAAACCAGACACTGCTACCTTCCACTGCTACCCAGTCTTTGCCACCTCATCCAAGCTCTCAATCAACACCATTTCGCTCTTCAGAAATGGCTAGTACTGGACAGCCAAATGGGCGTTCCCCCCAGTTAAGTTCAGGCCAGCAATATCCTGTGCCAGAAGCAAGTTCTGGTTCTGTACCCATTCCTCAGCAAGGCAGCTCAGCAATGTTCAAGAATGTATGGACAAACATATCCGCACAACGTCTAGCTGGTATCCAATCCAACAAGATTACACCCAATATTCTCCAGTCTATGATGTTTCCCAATTACACCGCAGATTCCAACTTACGGGTTTCGCAAAAGATAGATGATCAAGGACAGAAGGCAGCAACTCCATCTGATGTTGCCACAAGTTCTGCCAATTCACAAAATCAAGAAACAAAACAAGCTGTGGACAGTGATGCAGGGTTAACCTCTTCTGAGATGGCAAATTTTGACTCAACGGGAGCTATTGTATCCAGAGGGAATGAACCCTCACAGAAGCATTCTTCAGATGGGAATTTTGCCACTCCTGCTTCATCCTTGGCACAGTTGCGTCAGCAAGGCATCATGAACCCGAAACAAGGAGAGAACCTTGCAACTAACTTCCAAGCTATGAATACTTCTCATAACACTGGTACTAATGGCAGTGGCATTGTGTTACATGGAAACCCAACACCTTCAAACATCCAGCAGCAAAATTACTCTCTGTTGCATCAAATGCAAGCCGTGAGACATGTGGATATTGATCCAGGCAATACATCTGGAAAGAGGCTTAAACCAACTGATATAGGTTCTGATGCATCGCAAATTGACTGGAAGTCTGGTCAGAGGTTTGCACATGGGGCCAATAACTCAGTCAGGTCGTCCATAGATAACATTGGCAGTGCTAGCGTCCCAGGGTCATTCCCTTCAGACATGAAAATGCTAAGCTTTGCTCCAAGGAACAATGAAGAGAGAAGTCCAAGCATACCTTCCCAGCTTCCTTCTAGAGAACTTCCCTCTCATGGTATGGTTACTGCACGAAATGATCATCAAAGTCAAGTTCAGTCTCTTGGCACAAATGCAGCATCAAATTTGATTGAAAGAAGTGAGAGACCCAGGATAAACCCTCAAATGGCACCTTCTTGGTTTGAACACTACGGAAGCGACAGAAATGGTCAAAATCTTTCTATGTTCAGTATGCAGAAGACCCCAACTCCACCATATAATGTTCCAAAAGCTTCTTGGTGCATGGATAATAACTCTGCTGAGCATAGAGTCGACTCTGGCCAATCTGTCAGGCCTGGACATTATATCTCACCAACAAAGATAGATGTTTTGGTGCCTTCCAATATGAAGGCAACTTTGATGAGACGGCCAAAGAAGCGCAAGACTACAGAAACTGCTCTTGTTTCTTGGCATAAAATCATTGAAGGCCCCCAAAAGTTGAGAAACATGAGGTGAATTTTCTTCCTTTACAGCGCAGCAGTTTTCAGTAATGTTGCAGCACACTTATCTGTTTTTTAGTCGTTACTTGCTACCGCCACTAGTTTCTGTGATTTACAATTGTCCTTATTTGTTGAATTGTTTTAACTTATGTGGTCTTGATATTGCTAACAAATGTGACAATCAAATGCTTCACAGCATGACCGAGATGAACTGGGCTTGGGCAGCTAACAGATTAATTGAGAAGGTTAGTACAACTTTAACGTTTCAGCTACTTTTAAGTCTTGTGCGTATTGGTTCAAGAGTTTTTATTTGATACTGAACTAAGTTTTCTAAGCAGGCAGAGAATGATGCAGAAAGTCTAGATGATACCCCTGTAAATCATTTACCACGCAAAAGGTTAATTTTGACCACACGGTTGATTCAGCAAGTTTTCCCTGCTATACCAGCAGCAGTTCTCAGAGCACAAGCTGCATCAGCTTATGAAAGTGCAACATACAATATCGCTATGCTGACACTCAGGGATGCGTGCAGCATGGCATCATATAACTCTCGCACTCTAGTAGATAATGAAAATAGGTAAGTTTCTGTAAAGAGAACAATTTTTGTCGTTCACTTTTTTGCTTATTCTCTTATGAGCACTCATTGCTGAAATATTCATGTTCTGAGTATTACACTATTATTGATCAGCCCATCTGAACAAACAACAAGTGCCAAGAAAACGGAAGACAAATTGTCAAAGGTTGTTGAAGTCTTTGTTGGAAGATTCTGCAAAATGGAAAATGACTTTGTGAGGTACGGGCAGCCCATCCTGATTCATTACTGCTTTTCATTTATTTATGTTTAAAACGGCCATTATGTAACATCCCTCGCTACTAAAAAATGATACCAGTCGAATTTCAAAGACCTATGAAGACTTTCATGTCTATAGCTGCTTGGTTCTTTCTTTCTTTTCTTTTCTTTTCTTTTCTTTTCTTTTCTTTTCTTTTCTTTTCTTTTCTTTTCTTTTCTTTTCTTTTTTGCTAAGATGGTATTTATTTATATTGTGTTTTGATGTTAGGCTACTTCATTTTTAACGTTTTTACCCAGGGCTTGGTCATCTGGTGATGTGTAATAATCTCTAGGGCTCTGTTTTTCTTGGTTTTGATCATATGGTACAAAGGAGCGTTGATATGTTGAATCGTAACAAAAATTGGGTAGTGAGTTGAATATTCACTGGCATCACTTGATATTGTTTTATTCAAAGGAAGTAACAGTCTTTGCCTAATTTTCTAGGATTTCTTCTTTAATTCATATAATTCATCCATGTCACATTAATCTAAAATCTTGCCTAGCACATGTTGATCCTAATACAGTCTCACTGCACCGACTTCCACCCCATTTTACCTTCGTAGGATAACTCTTTTTACCATTGCACCCTGCACCCTTGGGATGATTTCTAAACTAGTTTGGTGTTGACATATCTCTATTTAGCCGGAATATTTTTATCAACACCATTTTTCCTCTCATTGCAGCTTGAATAAGAGGGCTTCGATGCTAGATGTGCAACTGGAATGCCAAGATTTGGAAAGAATTACTATTGTAAATCGTTTGGGAAGATTACATGGCCGGAACCATGCAGCGGGAGTTGAGGCCTCATCGGCTTCAGAAATGATTCCTCGCAGAATTTTTCCCGAAAGACATGTGATGTCTTTTGCAGTGCCTGGAAATCATCCTGAAGGAGTGTACTGTTTGTCACTCTAGTGCATTGATTTCTTTCATTGTTTTCCAACTGCTCAGATCACCTTGGGTTGCACCCTGTGATTTGCAGTGCTCATTGTTCTCATGCAAAGCATGGCGTCTTATACCGAACAGTCAGATCCAGGGGTAGCTTGAAAATCGCAACCATCAATACCACGGAGATGCCAAGGGATGCGCCCAGCCGATTAACGCAGTGCTGGCTGCTGCTGTTTCTCCCTTGTATCAAGTATAGGTCCCTGTATATTGTGGAAAGTAAGGAAAAACTATGGATCTCGCATCATTTTTTCTGATGAAGAGTATTAGCTTCATAATTTGTTAGAGTAAGTCAATGCTTACTAGCCTAGTACATCTAGCGGACTTGTTCGCTACTTTCATCTTTTTTACCCATGATGATGAAGTGTTGGCAGGCTAGAGGGGGGAATAATAACGAGAACCTTCCTTTGGGTTCTTTTGTTCGTTTAGGATGGGATGCAAATTGGCTAGTGTGTCCGGTCTAACTGACCACCCCTTTGTTAGTCAGCAGTTAATGGCTTGTGTTTATGTAGCGCTGAAAGCATTCATGGAACAAGTGGCGGATAAAGAGCTTGGAAACTGTTGTAATCTTAATCCCCGTGATGTTGAAACCCTAGTGGCTTCTTGTAAATTTAAAATGCAAATATTACAGAGGTAAGATTCTACTTAGGCTTCATGCCTCCTTTGGTTGGCCAGATGATTGTTATATTCTGAAGCGGCTGCTGAAGAGCTGAAACCGGCGTCTACAGACTTCGCATTGTCTCAGCCCACCAATTCTCGCCGGTCAGACTGCTGCATGCCTGCATCGTATCCATGCCGTCGACTGTGCTGCTGTGCCGACCGCCACGTCGGTTTTTACTTTGGAGGCGGCCAGGGCTGTCCAGGAGCGGCCGAGAAAGGAGTAGGATCAGCAGTTCGACGGCGTTGTCCCCTTAATTGTTTTGCATGTATCATAGTGCGTTAGTTGATGCCAACCTCCCAACAATTCACGAGTCACAACACCTATCGGATCTATCATAGCGACATTCGATCGCATTCGATCCTATTAATCGTTTCGAATTGAAACTGGGTGAACAAAAACCGAGCAGCAGGTAGATATATTTGGATCATTACGAGTTGAACAGCAGGCGATGTTGATCAACGCTATTGACAACTGATCAAGACAACAGATGTCCATTGCTTCCCAAGAAAAGTGTGTACAAATTGTGGGAATGGTAACTGGCAACACTACGTCACAGTGTACTAAACCGTGGTTTCACATATATAACCGTTAAGAAAGATGGTGTTTTCTATATGCTGAAATGAACCTACATTACACACCCAAACGTGATGAACAACAGCTCAATGCAAGTGAACATCTGCATTCTTGGGTGCTGAGTTGTAGAGTAGCAGCTTTGCTAGTCAGCACGAGCATCAGACACCCTTTGCGAGATGCCCAAGAGAGTACTCCTGATCAAACCCGAGGTAGCAATCTGAGACCAAAATCAGCTTTGTCTCCTGAAAGAGAATCCCCTTGTCAGAACATATAAATGTTGAAAAAACGGACAATTTCATTATCCAAGCACACATCTGAAGATAAAATCCAGAACCATCAAAGGCATGAGAGCTCACACAGATATTCTATCCCATCCGGAAAACAAGTTAAATTAAGCAGCACATGGAAAAGATGAGAGTTCATTGCAAACAAATGTCATGCACACAAACTATAGCTCAGGTCCAAGGTTTACATAACCCATGGAATAGTCTCAGGCACAAACACCAAGTCACTCAAAATGAGAACAAAATCTTCACATTGGGCTTAGCATAGCAAAATACATTCACATCTGGTAGTGTCATTATTATTAGACTATTCACAACTATGCATTTTATTGATTATTTAGGAGACATATATACACTTGAGGTAGATGGGCCTCATGGGCTACATGGGCCAAAACACTAGGAACTATATACATAACACCTCTTCAAACTCAAGGTGCATCAAGGGGATTTGAGGCACTGAGTTTGAGCAGATGAAGCCGATGTTCTTGCGTCTTTAAGCCTTAGTGAAGAAATCTGCAAATTGAAGCTAGGGTATATACTAGAGATTGATGGCAACTGCTACATCCACACCAATGTGCTTTGTCAACTCATGCTTGATTGGATCACTTGCAATCTGAATGGTGCTTGTGTTATCACAAAGTAGAGGTGTATGGTCCAAGGTTCCAAAACCCGGTACCGGCCTAAATCCCGGCGAGGGGCCGGTACTGGTTCCCGGCCGGTAACTGGAAAAACCAGGGAAAACCCGGTCAAATTTTAAGTTTTAAAATTTGAATTTGAAACCGGTAACCGGAAAAACTGGCCAATTACCGCCCAAAAAAACCAGAGAAACCGCTAAAAAATCGGGAAAACCGCTAAAAATCGGGAAACACAAGAAAAAGTTGAATTTGGGATGTTTCGAAGCATCTTTAGCTCATACAATAGGTAATCTAATACAAAAAGGGTTTAAACCAACCTAGAAGATGCATTACGCGATCACAAAAGACTCATAAATATAAATGCACTTCGAAAAAACCCGACCGGTTTTTTATTTCCCGGTACCCACCGGGAAATCCGGTTACCGGCGGTTACCAGCCGGTAACCGCCGGTTTTCCGAACCTTGGTATGGTCATCACAAAGAACACAAAGATCTGCCAAAAGCCATCGAAGCCAATCTTTGAGGTTGTAGTGGCAAGAGCCCGAAGCTCAACAGCTACACTAGAGCATGACACCGCAGTTTGCTTTTGACTTCTAGGCAATGAGTGAGTACCAAGAGAGATGCAATAGCCAGTGATAGAACAACACAATCAACAAGGTCACTCGCCCAAGTGGAGTCAAGAGTAAGTATAGACCTAAAGCTGACTTGAACTAGCATAGAACAGACGTCTGGATACGGTCCCCCTCAAGTATCTCAACATGCGAAGAAGGTGACCATAGTGGACTAAGGTAAGAGCACTAACAAACTGACTGAGCACATGAACGCTATGAGCAATGTCTGGTCTGGTGACAGTGACTCAGTGAGATAAACCAGGTTCCCAATAATCACGAGAGATGCGAATGAGACGTACCGAAGGATCATAGTAACAATAGCCCTTATGCTCAGGACTATAACCAAGAAAAACGCACTCAGCCGACTAAGCACTCAGCTTTGTATACTCATGAGGAGCAAGTTAGACATAACAGGTACAGCCAAAGACATGAAGGTGATCGTAACGAGCACCGAACATAATCTCACAAGGACATTTGCCCTGAAGCTTGGAAGAAGGCTGACAGTTGATGAGATAAACCATCGTAGAGACAGCTTCCCCCCACAAGTGAGAGGGAACAAAGGAAGCAATGAGAAGGTTACGAGCTGTCTCAATGATGTAACAATGCTTACACTTTGCAACATGAACACCAAGACACGAGAGTTGAGGTAAAGTGCATAAATTCGATTGGGAAGATGGTGGCGACAGATCTAGGCTCAGGATGGTCTGATGACAATTGGATCGAGATCCGAGGCCAACACGATTGGGAGGACTCGATTTGAGGCCTAGCGGTGATGGGAGAGAGCAGATCTGACGCAACCCGACCTTGAAGAATGGGGTGGAAATGGTCGACGGCAACGAGTGAGGTGGAAATGGTCGACGGCAACGAGTGAGGTGGAAATGGCCGCGGCGACGGCCGGAGCTAGGGTTGAGTTGCTCTGAAACCATATTAGACTATTCACAACTATGCATTTTATTGATTATTTAGGAGATATATTACACTTGAGATAGATGGGCCTCATGGGCTACATAGGCCAAAACAATAGGAACTAGCCTGTTGTTTTCAATTTATGGCTTATCACTTCTCTCGAACAAACAAACAGAATAGCTCCTCCGTTGCCGTTTCTAAACAAATTATTACGATGGCCAAAACAAACAGAAGTGGCTTATCGGCTTTCGGTTCGTTCGCACGAGCGCTCGCATTAGGGCCAAAAGCCATAAACCGTAGGCATAAACCATAAGCCACAACCCAAAAGAACAAGCCTACACTTAACAATTATTACCTGGACATTGTACATTTGTGGCAATTCCATGCGAGTGTTAACCAGACGATCCACAAAACTTATTCTTTTCAGACCATATAGCTCTGAACTTGTAACATTCCCCAGGACAAGCCACCAAGCTTCTTGTTTTGCCTACAGAAAACAACATCAAAGGGTTAAATGCAAACTGGCAGCCATTAAACTTCAACTACAGACAATGATCAAAACAAGCCAAAAGCAAAAATACTAAGCTGAAGACAATTATTATTTGCGTCATATTGGAGCTAACACAATAATAGCCAATTATTATCATACAAAAGTTGAAGGTCACGACAAGCATGCAAAACAGCTTCTTAGACCACTGGTAAGTTCTGTAAGAACAAAAACATCAGATGCCTCAACTACCTTTTTATCACTTTGTGTTGCCCAATTTGGGTAAGTTTTGTTTTCAGTGCATTGGACAATTCCAGGAACACTTGTCAATTTATCATTATCATCAAACTTAAGGTGACACATAGCAACTTTGATATGCCAGTTGGAAACCAGAGTTGAGAGATGGTTTATGGTCATCCCATAGCACATTGGTTTCCAGGTGGTATAATGAGCTTGCTCGAGACAGCTTTAGTTACCTATTTGTTTGTTTTGAAGAAACCGTCATGTGAGTACCAGTTTCAGAAGTAAAATAACAAACTTTAACAAATACCCAAAATCTTCCATGTGAATTCGTTTATTCAGTCTTTCATACAAGACATCAATTTTGCACGTTATAAGATGAAGCAATTTATTTTGTCATGCTGTTATACCGCTAAACCGCGTATTACAATTTTCAAAAGTAATACTACCACGTATTGCTTGTTGATATTTGCTAGGTCAGTTCTCGTATGGATATTCTAAATAATTAAGAGATTAGAACTGGTAGTCTGGTACTTTCTTCATTGTGATTCCAGGGTACTTTTGATCCCCTCATAAGTCATAACTACAACTTTTGCCATGTAATATCTTTAACAATGAGCTCTGTACATTTCATGCGATCAGTAGATTTATTGTCATGGCAAGTTATATAGCTACTGACCTTGGGGAATCTAGGAGAAAATGCTCTTGATTTTGAGCGCCGGGAATTTTTCATTTGCAATCTTATGTTTAAAATTGGAGGTTTGGACTGCTCCTTATCTTCATTCTGAAGCTTAACTTTTACATCGACACGAGGGAAATGTTGCAGATCCTGCATGACACAAATAAAACATTCAGGACTCAGGAGTGTAACAGTGAGATGATCATCTCCATCTGGAATTGTGAGGATAAATGCCGATGAGGTTCTGCACAGAAAACATAAACTATCCAGTGATACGAATTGTAAAGGAAAAGAGAAGTATGGAATCACAACACGCTAAACAATAAAATGGAACATGTTCAGTACCAAAAACGATAACAATGTGAAGGTAGAAACTCTCAGGTGGTATAAAGCATAAGTGGCTGAAACTAACACAGAAAAATGGTTGTTTAGCTAAATTTGAATAGTAGATTCAGTAGCATGCTTTGTCGTTCTCATGAAACAATAAGAACACCAGAATCATTGGGTAGTGGTGATTTCCCAATAATCAGCTCGTTCTGCTTAGAGAAAAATGAATCTGTGCTGCTTGCATTTCCCCTTGATTGCAAGGAAATGAGGCTGGGCAAAAATGGATAATACATCTTTTTTCAATTAATATCTAAAATCTCTAGGAAAATAAATTGCTCTTCCAAAGGCAGTGTGTCCAAACTCCAAAGTCGTACCTGATACAACTCTGAAGCAGCAAATGGTTGAAGCAACCGATGCAATTCTTCGCGAGAAAGATCTAGCAAGGACGGAACTGTTGAAATTCCTCTACCCTTAAGATGATCTAGAAGATTATCATTCATGGATGGTAACATCCAGAGTGATGAATCTCTCTCAAACCAGAGACCCTGACAAAGTTAAAATGAAATTTAGTTCAAAAAAATACATCTATTTTGAATTCTGATACCAGTACAATAGGATCCTTCAATACAGGGCATAACTACAACAAATTAACCAAAAAAAAAACGGAATCAACGAAATTGACCTGTATAATCATTTGTAGGAGACGCATACAATTCAATGCACTTGAAAGCCATCCACTATTGGCACATATGTCAATCATAGCCTGTACAATACGTATGCTCTGATCAAGAACTGATTTCAAGTCGGTGACATAGTCACTAATTGGTAATTCTGCTCTGGAAAAGTGCGCCTGCAAGGCAGAAATAGAAAGAAAGAAGTAATTACCACCTCACTGTACATTGGAATGTTGTCAAAACGGAAATGCTAGTAAACAAAAAAAAAATAGTACTACAATCATGACTTTAACTCCCCTTACCTGAAAGAGTAAATTTGCCTTAACATGTGGATCATCAAGGTGGTGCTGATCAACTGAATATGGGACCTTTCCGCAGAGTGTTCGATTCAGGTTATCCTGAACCAGCAAAGAGCATTAATGCAACAAAAAGATCACATCGTGACAATAATCAAGTTCAGGGCCTACTAAGATCCCAATGAAAAGGTAATCAAATTCAGGGCCTATTAAGACCCCAATGTTTTTTACGAACTGGCTGTACGGGAATTTCCTTCCCTCGAAATAGAAACATATCTCATAAGTTGATAAACGCCTTGAAAGGAAAGAAAATAAAATAAATAACAACAATAATAATTTTACCTATTTTTTATTACCATGTCCAAGGACTTAACAGGGTTTGTCGAGGTAACCAAATCAATATGAAAAAGACCTATTCAATTATTCGAATGCTTGGTTTTCTGAAAAGAAAGGGTAAGAGGGAAAATCACCTCGTTGTGGCGTACAGGAAGCTCATCAAATTCTGCAGCAGCTGACAGTATGTGCACAAAGGCCTAGAAAGTAATTCAAGCTATTAATTATCTAGTTATCCCAAATCAACTGGTACTACAAGCAGGGTGAAATAATGAACTTGGGAGTACATAAAGCAGCAATTTTACTTACTTCCAATGATGTGTTGGGACCAATATTTGACCCAAACATTGAGACTGTAAGGTAACTAAGGTAATATTGTGATGCTATTTTTCCCAAAATCAAGTACTTCACAGAATGGTCATCCACTTCTATGCAGCCACTGTCCTCAAGATCTTCAAATGTAGTTTCCACTAACCTGTTTAGACAAAATGGGAGAGACAATGTGTCATGTGATGTTAAAGCTAGTGGCAGATCTAAGCTAAATGAAGTCCTTATTTCCCACCTCGAGAGGTAAGAATTCAAGGTATATGTTTCAGTATCTTCCAATCCATAGTAAGCTGGATTAACAACCTGCCATGTAGCAATCAAATATTGGTGAAAAACAAAACAGAGATTGCAATAGATGTGAACAGCCACATCAATATCACATAAGGATGTAAATTTAGCAATGGGGAAAGGTGCTGAATAAATGTCTTCATTTTCTTTTTAGCTGAACACTTTAAGGAGCCACAGATTTTAATCACTGAGATAATGCTATGTGAATGGTACTGTAGCACACATGTACTGTTCGTCCATGATTAGTTTCTTTTCTTAAGAATTAGATTGATTTACTGTAGCATACATGTACTGTTCGTCCACGATTAGTTTCCTTTCTTAAGGATTAGATTGATTTGGTTAGTTTAGAAACTTATCTTTGGTTAGTTTGTTTCTTTAAGTTAAAAATTATTTATATTAGGGGTTAAGTTATGTATAAAAAAGGGATCACATTGTGTCTTCTTTAATCAAGTAAAGAAACTGAAGTGTGTCAAGGATAAACCATCCAAAATTTTTGCTGGTTTTGAGTGTAAGTTGCAAGAACATAAAGTGGAGTATAGAAAAGGATTGTACAAGATAAATACCAGTCTGCGGTACAGGTAAGTCCAAGTGAGATAAATAATTGCCTCCTCTTTATTATTGATTGTGCCGGAAACAACCTCTGCATTTATGTGATCATGCAAGTGCTCCCTCAGATTACTTTCAACGGGGAATGGTTCATAGAGGAACTGAAATTTATAATATTCAGTGTCAAACTCAAGAAAATTATGCATTAGATTATTCCTTAGGCAGACAAAATAATATGCAACCTTCTTATAAAAACTCTTTTTTGGTTCATGAACAAGAATAACAGCTTTGCCATGTTGGTCATATTGCGGTCGACCTGCCCGACCCATCATTTGCAGAATATCTGTAATATCGTAATCGATGTATCTTTTTGTCTTGCCATCATAGTATTCAGTACCCTAGAAGACAATTATTGAATGAGCTCCCAAGTATATCACCACTGAAGACAAACAAAATGCATAGCATGGTGTCACCTTAATTATGACCAGGTGAGCTGGAAGATTAACACCCCAAGCCAGTGTGCTAGTACATACCAGTACCTGGCAAAACATTAAGCAACAAGAAATGTTGTTTAGATTTTGCTCAAGTATGTAATTATCTCAGTTTACGAGAGAAATTACAATAACCATATTACCATAATGAAAAATAAAGAATAGCATGCCTATCAAGACCATTTAGTTATCAAAGCAAAGCAGACCTGAATCTTGTTGTTTGAAAAGAGTTCCTCAACCAAGGATCTATCTCTATCATTTAGACCTGCATGATGCAGACCTATTCCAAATTGTAGAGTATGTCTCAAATTGTTGTCAGAGACTTGTGAAAGAATCATGTCCAAAGAGTTATCAGCCATGCTTAGGAACTGCCTTGGTTTTTCATCTGATGCTGCAAGCTGCAAACAGAATAGAGTAAACATATATCAGACATTTATATACCCATCTAGTAACAGAAATCCAAAGCAGCATTCCACCTGAATGAGATCAAGAGCTGTAAGTCTAGTCTGTCGACGTGATGAGACAAAAATGAGAACCGGTTTATCAGGTGAATGAGTGCATATGGCTGCATAAGCTGGTTTGTTCATGCTATTCATTCTCGGACAGTAGAACTTCCCAGGATATCCCTGTTAGTGGGGGAAAAAACGGCAACATGAATTCATGATGCAAATCTTTTTTTAAGCTGTGATATATCAAACATGTTCGTCCTTCAAACAACAATCTGATGATCAAATAAATAATTGACTTTTGACAAGGTACCGAACCTGAAAATTTGCTATATTTTTCTCAAAGTAGATAGAAACTAAAAAATAAATTGTCCAAATACCTGCTTGTGCATTTTTTTAAAAAAAAAGAACCATCCAAGAATGCACAACAACTAATTAAAAAATATGCTGAGAAATATATATTAAATAATAATGGGTGTATGGATTTTCTAGGTAAAGCTAGCCAATGCCATTGGAAAGTGACTCGACTGAAGAATGTCAGCACTAGTCTTTTTAAACCAGAATAGGAGGTTAAGGCAACAACTGAAATCCTACTTACCTGGATATGCACTTCAAGAGGTACAGGCCTCACACTGGGCTTGAAATTAAATAGACCATCATCTCTAACGCCCAACCAATCAGCTAAATCACTGAAGTATTGTGATAGATGAAAGCGGTCAGCCAATGGATGAGAAGTCCTCTCTCCAGCGGTCATGTAAACACCCGCAGTATCAATATGAAATAGGGTTCCATGATAAAAACTAAGATTCTCAAATATATTGTGTGAGAATACTCCTAGCATTCATATCCTAGGGAGATTTTAATAGGTTTACAGTTTACACTTTACTGTAATCCATCAAAAGAATCAAGATCTACATCAACATTGCATTGATCAGGATTCCAACAACCAGGGGTAACTGGCCGGATACCATTTACCACCGCCAACCGCTCATACCAGTTGACACAACGTGGTTGCTGCAGTTAATGGGGCAAAAGAAACTTGTATGGAATGATGTGGACAGATCTATAAAACTACTAGGTAGTTAAGGAGATTCTTATGCAATAGAGGGTAGAGGAAATTGAATGCCAAAGCTTCCCTTGGAAACATACCGAGCATTGGCTAGTGCTGTTGATAAACCAACAAACCGAATAGAACGTTCTGTTTGTGATGAGATGTATCGCATTCTTGATACAATGACCTGAAATTCAAAGCTTCACCATGGTAAGCAATTGATGAAAAGTACAAGTTCAAAAGAAGAACAAATACAACAGAATACATGGGATGGAGGTAATTAATGCAAACGACGATAAATTATGTTATGCTGGCATATAGTGTAAGTAAATGAAATTAATTAGGGACCATAACACATGTTATGGTCCCTAAATTTTACACATCACGATGAGTCAAATTCACATTAATGTGGCCTACAGTGTAACTTTGGTAGAAGAGTTTATCAATTCAGAAGAGATACCTCAAGAATAGGCCCACGGTCAGCTCCAAGAAGATGTATCTCATCTAATATCATGAGCCCAACCTATCAACAAGCTTAACAAGTTATAACTAACTAGAAATGAAATAACATCAAGCTTAACAACTTATAACTATAATGAATTAACATATTCTATATAATCTACGGAAATGGAGCAAAATTACAAATAGCTAACATAAAAAGAAACAGTTTTAGACCTTCATAACATAACTTCTACTATGCCAACTTCGACTAATCCCATCCCACTTTTCAGGGGTAGAAATTATGATGTCAGCCGATAATAGGGCCATCATATCTGGAGTGAAGTCACCAGTCATCTCAACCTGCCAAAAGCATTACCTCAAATAAGTTAAGCATATTAACATATACCTCAAATAAGTTAAGCATATTGACATATATGTACCATCTTCTTGCCAAGCTGAGTTACAAGTCGTTGTCTCCAATCATTCATTCTTTCTCGTACTATAGCCTTTAGAGGAGCAATGTAAACTACCTGAAAGGATGCTAAAATAAATAAATGCCACAAACAATCTTGGCTTTATATCAGAATTCAATAAACAAACCTTCATGTCTGGTTGTGTGTTGAAAAGATGAAGCATTGCTAATTCTGCAGAAATTGTCTTGCCACTCCCTGTGGGAGCTCCCAAGAGTACATTGTGACCAGTGTGATAGAGAACATGGAAAGCCTGGAAAAAGAAAACATCAGGACAGCACTTTTACAAATAAAAGAGAAAAGTCCAGTAAGATGGAGGCCGCAGGTGTCAACAGTGCTATGCATTGGCCATTATACAGCAAAATAAATGCACACGATGAGCTTTTGGTGATTTTTCCTAGATTCTCAAGTTTTATGCGGAGTCCAGAATACGCACTATTCCATTTTCAGCCAATAGAAACACATTCATAAGTCATAATTGCTGTGGCCATGGTTGTCACGGCGTCTCCAAGTCGTCGCCTTACCGTCGTGGCGGTCTAGGGCGGATGCAATGGAGTTTCGCCGTGACAACGCTCCCCCCCCCCCCCCCCCCCGCACATCTTCCTCAGCTCCGGCTGGCGGGAACGGCCGGATCTAGATCCGGTGGAGACGGGGCAGGAGGGGAGCGGGAGAGAGAGGCCGCGGGGAAGTTCGGGAGGAGTTGGGAGGGTATATGAGGGGGACTGACTCCCTTGTATGTGTATGGTTGTATGCATGTAGAGCTGAGTATTCAAGTACGTGCCTCGCCGTGGTTGCCAATTACGCCGTAACAACCATGGCTGTGGAAATATTGAATTATCAAAAACATTTAACTAGAATGGTTATGCAGTGTAATTACATTAATCCTTAGCATGTCGAACATAGCATGGACAGATAAAATGAAAGATAACTGGATTCCAAAATGCACCTGTGTTTGTATCGGATTGAAATGGGAAAATCTGTACAGATCTTCATATGTTTTGTTGCCAAGAGCGCTCAGTGGAAGAGGCTTCAAGTCCAAAAGTTCAGTGTGTGATATTTGTGTCTGTGTGGAGAACACATGAATAATTCAGTGTATATGATAGTCAAAAGTAAACATTATGGAACTGTTGAAGGTATTGCTAAATTCACCTGTGGCAAAATAAGATTATGAAAAGAAACAGTAAAGAGTGACTCTGCATTCAACCAGGAGTCTGATATGGCTCGGATGTAGTACTGTGGCGGATGAGGTTCAAAGATTGGTACATTAAAAGATATCTTTGTAGGTGTTCCTCTTGCCATCTTCTTTGTCAGTGTGAAGAGCTCTGAATGATAAATAGTATCATTTTCAGAATCCTGGAAAATAAAATGTTGTTGTTATCGACCAATGAGTTGACAAGATCAATTGATGGTACATACGTTAATACATGCCTGCAATATAAATTCAGATTGAATACTACAAATTTAAATTGAAAACCCATAAAGGACAGGTACAGAATTTGTATAATTAATAATACAACTGCATGCACAATGCAGTTGATGTATGAGGTTTCTGAAGAAGATGAGATCTATAACTGTCTCTGCAGTTGCTATCCTTGAATCACTCCCTCAATGTCACATAAGTGGCATCCTCAAAATATTTATACCAAACAAATATAGGTACACTCAGGGTTCGGTTTCCCGGCGGTTACCGGCCGGTAACCGCCGGTAACCGGAAAACTCGGCTGGGTCTGGAATTAAAAAAACCAGCCGAAATTTGAAGAATGAGCTACAGTGCTACACAAAGCAAATGAGCATGTTGCCTTGCAAGCTAGCAGGCTTTCTGATGCCCTTTCCACCATAAAGATATTAGAAGATGAATTGAGTAAAGGAGTGTGTTTCTTCTAGTTCTGAAGAAAAACACCAAATACAATTGCATGCTGCTGTTGTAGAAGAGGAGTTGGAGAAAAAACAAATGAGGAACTTGTTCGTAATGCCAACAAACTAGAAGATGCCAACATAACTATTAACTCACTACAAGATGCATTGTCACAGGCTAGAACAAATCTTTCTATTCTTGTCTTCTTGATGCTGAAAAGAATGAAGTTGAAGTGAAACATGAAATGGAAATTAGTGGTCTTAATGCTAAGCTAGCCAAATGTTTGGAAGAGTTGGATAGAAGTTTCTGTTGGCAATTGGCTCAGGATCACACACCAGCAGGGAAGAGTAAAAATCAGGCGAAGAGAGCTCAAGAACAAAGAACTTGGGGCAAGTTTTCTGGTTCTTTTCTTTGAAACAAAACTGCTACTTACTTTCTACAATGTTCTGGCTACTGCTATTTATATAACACATGGAAGTTCAAAGGTCATGCCATCCCACGACCTATTGCATTCTCATGCAAAAAAACTCACGCATTCACACATGCCAACCATTCAAAACGTTGCTTGCATTGATTACTTCAGTCAAGCATGCAGCAGCTGAAACGTTGCATTGATTTCTTCGGGACTATCAGTCAAGCATGCAGCAGCTGAAACGTTGCATTGATTTCTTCGGGACTATCAGTCAAGCATGCAGCAGCTGAAACGTTGCATTGATTTCTTCGGGACTACTGCCAGGAATAACAACTTCAGTTTCCACCGGTTTTTCCGGTTTCCGACCGGTTACCGGTCCCCTCCCGCTCCCCCCAAAATTTTCATTTGCCAAAATTTAACCGGGTTTTCCGGTAACCAACCGGTTACCGGTACCGCCCGGCGGCCGGGATTTGGCCCGGTTCCGGTTTTTCGATCCTTGGGTACACTATCCATAGTTCCACATGATATAGAATAGCAGCAACCAAAAAAGTGCTCGCTAACAAGAAAAAAGTATTTTGTCACAGCAATAAGGCAACCAAAATGGTGGAAGATACATGAAATAAGTTTTTTTCCAGTCTTGTTATATCTCTAAAATGGTGTAGCCGCAGGTGCAAAAACATAATATATATAAATTAACACACCTCAACAATAATCCACCATCGTTCTGACATGCCATGATAACGATCTTTCCAAACAAACTCAGGAGTTATAAGCAGGTCCACCTAGAAATTATTATAGTAATTGCATTAGAGTAGCCGTCATAAATTCAACTAATTTGAGAATACTTTCAGAATAATTTTAATTGGCACTAGCTCTTACTTTAAGAACAGTCCTGGTGATTGGGCTCACAGAAGCAGATAAGTTGACATATGGGAAGTATCCAACGTATTGCTTAACCAGCTTCAGCAAAAGGATGTTAATTTCATTAGTCAGCACTCAGTAGATCAAAATGTTCAAATCAACTATATAGGCATCACTTGTTAAGTCAGGGCATACCCTTCCTTGATGAGAAAGCCGAATAAGAGCTCCAATCTCATTTTCCTCCATCTCATAAAGACGATCCAGGTCAGCATTACTACCCTCAAGTTTCCGCAATATCTAGTTCAGAGAGCATGAATTACATTTCAAAAATAAGGGTAACAAAAAAAAATAGTGATAGCTAATAGCAAACCTCAGGAGAAAGGTCCCTATCGAACTGCCTAAGCGGATGAAGATGGGGCCATATTTTGCGGTCCACCGCCTTGCAATATTCTAATAATAAGAATGACAGCTGAGACCACCCTCGACGCAGACAAATCTCAAATAATGCCCTCATAATGCGAGCCAAGCTTTGACTAATATATTGAGCATCAGAGTGTAAAGAGGAGCTATCAATTGGAGCACGGGATATATAAACCTGCAAAATAGATGAAATTCCTCAATTAAAGAATGTTGTTAGACTCAAATTTAATGAAAAAGAGTAACAGTTATCCAATAGTGACCTGTATGAGAATTGAAATTTTCCCATGTTTGTCAGTCGGCCCACCCTTAATTTCCATTGGGCATGCATTCCTGACAAGGGTTTCTAATTCATCCTGTTCTTCTTCTCTTATTGTAATATTTTCAAATTCAGAGGAATGGGCCACCATACTAATCACCTGTGATAGTATCCAGAAAGGTTAGTGAAACCTCACAAGCATCACAAGCTGTAGTAAAGAAACCACACGGAAAGAGACAAAACAATTGCTTACCTCACTTTCACTCATGTGACGCCGCAACTTCTCATTGTAAGTTTCAACACTGGAGTACTGAAGGTAAAAGTGGCTTGCAATTCGACCAAGTTCTGTGCAGTAAAAGTTACCGCTCTTTTCATCATAGCGCATCATCTTAGCCTTGTCTAGCGCACGTGCAGCATCAATAATAAATGCTCTTTGCTTGGCACCCAAGGAAGGGTCTCCAATAACCTTAACAATTGAAAGAGGATGAGATTAGACAAGTTAAATCTACCATATATTTGAATAGCATTTATGCACAAATACTGCTCTTTGTTTGTTTTACAGTGATATATCGCAAACCTCACACTACAAATTACAAAATACATCCTTCTCAGACAAGCTTATGTTAAATATTGATTTACATCAAAGATGTGAACGGTGGAAGAAAAGGATACCTCTTCCCATGCTATCCCATACGCCAGAGGATTAGTCTTCATCCTTATAAACAAGTATGTATAGCCAAGCCAGGCGCAGGCCTCCCTGACATTTGTTACAGTGCCCAAGGCAACCTCAGCATTCAAATTATCTTTCAAAGATCCAAGGAACTGCAAGATGAAGATGGTTACAAAGAAATAAATATCAATTGAAAGAATTTATAACAATCAACCAACTTGCCAAGAACACAAGCAAATTAAGAAGAAAAAAAACTTGCAAATTAGCAGTGTTTCAAGGATTCATAAATAAAGCCAAGAAGGAACTACCATAGTCCACGGTAAATAAATGTGTGATTGAGATGGTCCGGACCAAGGTTCCAAAAACCGGAACCGAAAGAAATCCCGGTCGGCGGCCGGTAACGGTAACCGGGCGGTTACCGGCCGGTTACCGGAAAAACCGGTCACAATTTGAAAATAAAATTTTGAATTTTGAGATATTTTGAAACCGGTAACCGGAAAACCGGAAAAAACCGGCCAAAATTCGAAAAATCAAAAAATCATACCGGCCGGTTTTTTGGTTACCGGTCTCCACCGGTAAAACCGGTAACCGGCGGTTACCGGCCGGTAACCGCCGGGATTTTGAACCATGGTCCGGACGTAATCCTTTTCTAAAGCTTGTTCCACCCCCTAGATGGGTTAATTTATAGTTTTATATGAACATGAACTGATTCAAGTTTGTTTAATCAGTACATAATCTTTTTCTCAACAAATTCATGACATGATCATCCCCTTGAGGCCTTGACTCTGGCCTTATATTTCTCTACCCCATAATTGAATATAGACAATGATTGATGTTTTAATATCAAAAGGTCATACATGTGCTAACCTGGCTTTCTATTGGAAGCTGACTTGTCAATAATCGTAAGTAATAAGCCAATTTGTCATGTGTCGTGATAATAATTCCTTCACCACTTTTATCAAACTGTGGCCTTCCAGCACGTCCAAAGATCTAACCAAAAAAAGAACATTACAAACATAGACTGTTTGCTTGATAGAAATGAACAGATTATATCAGAAGTATGACAAGTTCAGACAGGTACCTGCATCACGTCAAGCATCCCCAGATCTCGCCATCCACCAGCTTTAGGATCATATAGTTGTGTGCCCTGTTGTTGGGAATATATTACTTATGCAGCAATGTGCAGTGCATAAAAAAATAGAGGTTGTAGACAACTAGAAACATGCATGCGTTGGAATCCTTAGGTCAACCAAAAATGTTGCAAGAAACATATGGGTATTGATTCTCATCCATCTGAACAATTAAATTGGTTAACAAAACAAAACAAATATTCAAAAACATGAGAATTTGAGTATGCTCTTTCCAAAGAACACTTTTATCTATCTATGGCAACATATGCTATGCAATCACCTCTTGTGGTGCACTCATGCAATCAACTTCGGTTTTGGCACCAAATCAACATGAAAAATTCCGGGGGGAAAAACAGGAAGCATGTGTTGCCTTTATCTATTAATGTCTCTGCACTTAGTATTTTAGTCACTAAACTACCTCCCAAAAAATAGTTGCTAATCTGAACTAAGCAAAGTCTAATACTGATATATGAACTGCCAGTTACTTCATTGTACTAATATTTAGTCAAAGAATAAGACATAATAGACTGGAAGGAAACTGTTTATTGTTGTTGCACACCTGCACCATCAATTACAATTTAGGAGCCAAAAATAAACACAAATAGATACCAACCTTTATAACAACTGTATGAGCTGGTAAATTTACTCCCCAAGCCAATGTTGCCGTACAAACAAGGACCTAAAATCGAAATAAGTGAGCACAAGACTTGACAATACTGGAGGTCTGCAGAAAAACTTAGTAAACTTACTTTCAAGAGCCCATCAGCAAACAAGCGCTCCATCAAACTTCTGTCAGAACGTAGCAGTCCAGCATTATGTATGCCAAATCCAGATTCAAAAAATTCTACAACTTCACGACTTTTGGCTTTACTAACATCTTTCTGCAACCAAAAGGCTAAGTAAATAATAATTACTAGATTCAAGTTTAACAATGAAACCATAAAGGTAAAATTAGACCTTGATTAATGAATATTGGGGATGGTCTGCATTTGAAAATAACTCCAATTCTCCTGCTTTTGCAGCTAGGTCAATCTGCATAGGATGCAAAAAGAATGAGAAACCAGAATTGTCTAATAAATAAATACATAAATACTGCATATCAGGAAAAAGATATCACAGGAAAGGACCTGGATGGTGTCTTATGAATAGAATGCATATATAACACTATTGAATAATGCATAAGTTTGAAACGAGGAATCAAAGAACTTAGGGGAGCAAAGGCTCACTGGGAGTTAGCATTAGCACAGGATAATATATTACTTGGCATATTTGATACTTCAAACCACAGGTCCAAAACTACTTTCTACAGATAATTTTAGATAAACAAAAGCTTAAGAACATACAGACTGCTCTTGACAATGTAAAAGCATATGCTTAATGCTTGATAAAAAGTAACATTTACCACACACAAAGAGATAGAAAACAATAGGATGACAGTACTATAGTAGTGCTGTCAAGCAATTAGGTGATGTCTCACAAAAAAGTATATGACTTACCAGGGTTCTAGCAGTTTTCCCTGTATCCTTGCGAGTATGAACAAAAACCAATGCTTGATAACCTTGCTTAATGGACTCCACAACCTATTAATTTGATGTACATTAGTTAAAGATAGATACAAATGCAGAAATCCAGATGGAACAATGCTATCGAAGAAAAGGGACCTTCTCATAGCACAACATATTGAATAGTTCATTTTTCTTGGCGTAATCCCTTTCACTGATTCCAATGTACTGTTGAGCAAGAGGAACTGGACGGTAACTTGAGTCAAAAAAGAAAAGGCCAGTCTCCGGATTAACCCGCAAAAATTGTGCAACCTGAAAATGCAAAATTTCATGTATAATTAATTGCAATTCAGGCAGTGTACTGCATACATGATATTTAAGACAACAGACCTCTAAGTATGTGGGCAGGGTAGCAGACAGGCCAACAATACGAATCATTGATTGCAATGACTCAACCTGTTAAATTCAAACAATTCATAAATACGAATCAGAGGTAAAAAAACAAGGTCTAAAGAAGAACATACAAGATGTTATGGTCCTACGGACGTGTAATCAATTTGAAGTATATCTGTCTTTACTGCCTCAAGTTTTTACAAATTATTATAGTTTAATTTTCACCATCATTAGGTACAGAGTTCCTTTCCATATCAAAAGGCATAGAGAAGATGCTCCTTTTTGCAAAAACTAACCTGGCGAAGAGTCCGAGCTACTAGCGCCTCAATTACTGAACCTCTATCATCATTTAGCAGGTGCACTTCATCAATGATTATCAGCTTGACCAGCATTGACAGTGACATGTCACTGCTTTTTCGTGTAATGACATCCCACTTCTCAGGAGTTGTTACTATCATCTGAGTAAAGCACCAAACAAGTACAGCTCAGAATTGCAAGTTATAAAATAGAAATCTAAAATAGAAATAAAGTAAGAGCATACCTGCGTTTCTTCAATCTCATTTTTGGTCAACTGCATGTCTCCGGTAAGTTCTCTAACAACCAGGTTCAATGGAGATAATCGGCGACTGAACGTTGATGTTACCTCTGCGGCCAAGGCCTAAATAACACAATTTTGCAAAATGTAATGATCAGCAATTCAGCATAACATCCAACAGTAACAGAGGATGTAGGGGAGAAGAATACCTTCATTGGAGCAACATAGACTATCTTAAACTCATTTTTATGCAAAATTCCATCCCTGAAGTGCTGTTTAATCTGTAAAAGAAACATGCCAATCCGATATCTAAGATTCTTAGTAATAAGCAGGAAGTTCAGGAAAAAGAAATTAAACTGGTAAAATTCAGCAACTTGTAGACTTTGGCACAAACTTTCCAGGTTCTGCCAAGGTATACCTCATGAAGAACTGCAATCATTGCAATATTTGTTTTGCCAGCACCTGTTGGAGCACAAACCTGAAAATTTATGCAGGTTAGCCATGGTAACAGAAATACACATAATGGCACAAAGGCACTTGTTAAAAAAACAACTGCACAGATAGTGGACTTAGTTACGCACTAGAATATTCTCATTGGTGTAGTATGTAGCTTGAAAAATACGGCTCTGAACACGGTTGAGTGACTTGTATCCCTGGAAAGCAGCTTGGGCAAGCTCATCCAATTCTCTTATTTCAATCTGGAAAAGACAGAGAGAATTCTATATTTATCAACAGAAAGCTCCCATTAATGATGTGCAGCCAGTTAGCTGGTCAAACCTGCTAGTGCTCAAAGTTAATTAGATCGGTGCAGGTGAAGTCATTTTGCCAAGCAAATTAAGATCAGAAAGAGGACTACTGTAATATTTTATGCATGCAAAGTGAATTTTTTTTATCCACAGAGAAAAGCAGTAAACAAAAACAGAAAAACGTGAAGAAAATTGGTTCCTTCATTGTTGGTACTAGGTATTCATCACTCCATATTCTCAGCATTCAGTCTAGGTCAGTAGGTCACATAGTTAACTAAAGAGTTCTCAAAGTAGAAAAAAGATCAACTATGAATTCAGACAATTACAAAAGTAAATAAAGGATACAACCATAGGCATACCAGCTTCTCATTGGGTTTCAAGGGCGCCGTTGGAGTTGGTGGAATTTTCACTTCTTCATACCCCTTCATATGTTTCCTTATGGTTCCTTGAGGAAGAGAAGTTACTGTAAAACTACTCGCCCCTTCTCCAGTCCCAATCACATCATCGAATGGCTGCTTTCTTTCACTTGCCAGAAGAAGGGATGAGAAATTATCAACACCAATATCATTCATTCCATTTTTTGCACCACTTTTGCCACGTTTCTCCTCTTTCCTCCTAATCTTATCAAGCTGACGCTCATATTCTGTTTGTACTGTTACCTGCAGTATAATGGATGAGAAATCATTGAACATTTAACTAGGTATCCGCCATACCACAAGATAGCAAGCACTCATGAAAGAAAGTCACCATACTTGTGTGCCATAAGTTGGCATCTTTGGTTGATTACTTGAAGACATTTTTTCTGATTTCAATATCGTCAATCCATGCTGAATTGCATCCACTAGCTCTTTCCTATGCTGCAGAGCATGACATAATAAGGTTGAATTACATTATCAAATGGCAGGGCAAAACGAGTGAGGTTGATAATTATGGCAAACAAATGAAAGCATCCAACAATTGACCACAGTGCAACCATAAACAAGGAACTTTGCAATCATGAAAGGAAATCTTGAACTCCTGATATGGAAAAATGCTGAGCAGTCAAGGAGCACCCACAGGAAAAGTGCAGCAATATCCATCAGTCAGCCGTCACTTCACATTTCCAAATGGTCAATAAAATGTCAGGTGCTGGTACATTAATTGTTTGAGATGCACATATAGTGTTAGTCATCCAGAATTCAGAGAAGCAAGCATTACACCTGTAACATCTCAGGGTCCAAAATTTGCTAAAGCCCAGGCCCCATGCAGGACGGGCCTACTCACTCGTAGCAACTTGTTTGGGCTTTTGCTCTCACTTCACCCAAACAAGGGTTAACCTGGAGTTACTATGTTTGGACCCTCAAGCACTGTATGCTACTACTTCACACTTCGAAACTTCCAATGTGCCACTTAGGGGCTAGGGCCCTACTAATTGGGCCGAATGTTACAAAACCAATTGTTGTTGCTCTACCATACCTCTTGCTGTACCAGTAAGAACCATGAAAGAATGTATTTTCAACTAAATAGAACATCGTTTATGAGAGGGAAAGAACATGGCAATAATTAGCCAAAGTAAAACAACAATTCCAACTCATTATATACAACTGCAGATATAACAAGGAATCAAGAAAGAAAATAAAATGCTTAAAGAACATAGCAATGAGGCCCCTTTCATTTCCAACTTTCTCCTCTGTCCACATCCACATTCTTGCGAACTGTGTGCAATTTATATAGGGTGCCTTTTTATGGTATCGCCACAACAAACAGAATAATTAAAGCTTGCAAAGCAGAGAATGAAGTCAATGCATGCAGTGCTAGGAAATATGTGTGCAGTAGCAGAAAGATAATTAGGATCCTTCCGATCTAGGCATCTAGCAAAAGATTTGTTTAAGGTTCAGATTTCAGAAAGTTAATGCAAGGTGGATTAAAATAACAACACAGTTCTATTAAATGGACATGTGCTTGAACTTTTCTGGAAATAGGATGCCATGATTGACCTATCTCATAGTCAGCTCACAGTTAAACCCTCAAATTTCAGAGTTCCTCTGGGTTAACTGCAGTAGTGTAGTTGCTTGAATCCATCTCCTAGTGAAAGCACAAGCTATACTCCAAATTGATGAAGAGACCAAGAAAGGATCAGTGCAGAAGTCTGAAGTCCTTCTTATATGAGAATTGTCAAAAGGAACAGAGCAAGGCCATTTACAACATTGAGTTATAAAACAGCGCAATCCACTAGTAATTTGGGGGGGGGGGGGGGGGGTAGTCCTCTACAGTTTTACTAATGTTCTGGTTTTCTCCCCTGGACAGTTTGATACCTGAATTTTGGCCAGATTGAAGCCTTTGGGCATGCAGTCAATTAGTAGGTTTTTATACCATTATCGTGTGATTTGTACTGGTAATTGAGTCCTGGAGTATGTCATGTTTATATGCCATAAATAAGTTGCAAGGATGAAGGACTAAGAGGTGTAACATCCAGTTGAACATCAATCAAAGTTATAACAATTACAGGTTACCCCCAAATTCTTTCTTTAGTTATCTGATCACTGTTTTATGTAAGAATAACCAATATGCAAACTACACTGTACATAGAAAATAACAAGATCTATCTCTCTTACCAAAAGAAGATCTTGGACTATTTCAAAGGCAGCATCGCCAACCAGGTCCAACAGTTCACCTGCTATCTGTAAAGTGGGAATATTAGATGATGATTACAGCAACAAATAGAAAAATATAAACAGTTTACACAGCAGAACGTTGCAAACCTCATCGCCTGCTTTATTTGACAGGAGCACTCTGCACAAAGCCATTGCAAGTTCATCGCCTGAGAGCATAGAGCCGCCACTTCTAGTTATCAGATCACACTGATCTTTTAGCCACCTCAAATTCACAGAACCCCGAATAGTCGTTGAATTACGACTTGTGGATGTGCTGCAGGTGTCATACTGCTCATTTTCACATGGTTTAGAGTTCAATCCACCACTTTCTAAAGGTGGGCCATCATCAAGAGAAACATCAATAGTGAAACGAGAGGGTGGTTGGAACTCAAAGTTTGCTCCAAATTCACTTGTATCATTTTCATCTACATCCTCCACATTTCTCTGAACAGATTCATTAGCGCTTGCCCGTTGAAGGGAGCAGAGCTTCTGAGCTAAATGAACTAGCTTCTTTATAATTGAGTCTTGTACACTGTAGCCCACAAGGCTCTCCAATTCATTCCTGAGGAGATAGAATCTTAAGTAGCAGATATCCAGCAAAAAGAAAGTACATGATTCACAAGAAACCAAAGGCATGTAACTGAGCGCAAACAATCAGTGTTTTGTAATCTTGTTTTCAGTTTAGAGGTCAAAGTCGTAAATCGTAGTCAAGTCGGAAGTCGTGGTTGTAACAAAGTCGGAAGTCTGTGTCCGAGTTTAAGTTGTGTACGAGGTGCCGAGCAGAGGGCGACCGACGTGGTCGTAGGCGGTCGGCGTGACCGCAGAGCAAGAGGCGATCGGTGTGATCGCAGAGGAGAGAGGCGACCGGTGTGGTCGGAGATGATCGGTGTGATTGCAGAGGAGAAAGGCGACTGGTGTGGTCGGTGGCGAGATCGGTGTGATCGCAGTGGTGGCGATCGGTGTGATTGAGTACAAAGAAATAAAGAAAAGGAGGAGCGGTTTGGCTCCGGGAAAGTATCGAGTTCATCGTGTGTTCTGAGACGTAGTCGTAACCAGGTTATGACCATAGCGAGCAGAAGATCGCAGACATGGTCGTAAGCGAGTTACGACCACGGCGATCGAGCAGAGGTGTCTGCAGGAGCAGCTGACGTGATCGTAAAGGAGTTACGATCACAGTTATGCAGCAAGAAGACGTGGTCGTAAGAGTTACAACAACAGCGATCGACAAAATCACAGCGTGGTTGTAATCAGGTTACGACTACGATGATCGATCGTGATCGAAGGAAGTGCAGCGCAACGGCAATGAACGTGGTCGTAACTTTTGCTGAAGTTATGACTACATGGTCGGAGCAACGAGGAGTGATCGAAGGGGTCACAACGTGGTCATAACGACTGTCAACGTGGTCGGTGAACCAGCAGAGTGGTCGTAACGACACAGGACGTGGGCGTGCCTCTTCAACATGGTCGTACGGCTGCAGGAGGTGGTCGTAGCATCTACAAGGTAGTCGTAAAGATCCTGGGTACAATCGTTAAGACTGTAACAATCAGTAACACATATTTAAACTCATGTAGCTGGCTTATCACCCAGTAGAACCTAGCCATCTATTTCGGATAAACCAGGCTATCCTACAATTTGCAATATGCGGTATCAGCTTTTATTTTTAGAATTTCGATGCATTAAGAACTGTGGAAACATGCATGGTGCATTAAGATCAAAGCAGCTAATTACAAAGCTTCATAACTGCACAAAAATCAACAGATCAACATCATTCAGGAGCCTTCAATTAAACCTACAAGTTTCAGCCATAACGTGCATGCTATTACCTTTTCTCAAGGGCCTTCTCAGTGGCATCAGGCTCCGCATCATTGCCACCAAACAAGGCATACACAACCTGAGCAACTTGCTGGAATTCTCCGGACACCACCTCCCCATTCAACAACTCCACCACAGCACCGAGAAATTGCTTATACGCCTGGCGCACATCGCTGGGAGCTGCCACACAAGGGGCAATTCCAAGCAGTCAAAACTAAAATTAGAAGCATAGAGGGGCACGCGCACGCCCATGTTAAGTAAAACATTGGCGCTAGCAACCGAACGGAAGTGGAGAGTGTTTTGGAGGCGTTACCATCGTCCCAGTTGGGCACCATCTTCCGGGCGATCTCCCATTCGTCATGCGGCCTGCGGAAACAACGCGGGACACGAAGTCGTTAGGGTTTTCCCGTAGTGACCGATTGGGATTTGGGGATAGACGGAGGGGGCGGAAGAACCTTGGGAGGGTGAGGGCTTGGAGGGCGGTCTTGCGGAGGAGGTAGGCCTGGTCGGCGTCGAAGTGGCCGCGGAGCGAGCTCGTCAGGCGCGGGAGCGGAGCGAGCATCTCGGACTCGGATCGCGTCGGCGGCTCGGCGGCCGGAGGGGCGGAGGCAAGGGGGCGGGGACGGGGACGGGGAGTAGTGTTGCGGAGAGAGGCGATCGATGGGAGTTCGGGTGCGCTTGGATGGTTGGACCGTTTGGATCCCGTCCTGTGGGAGACGTGCCGCGCCGAGCTTGCGCCGCACGAAAGTGCCGGTGCCGGGTGGTGTTTGCCTTCCATCCGCCCGTCCGGGCCGGCATTTCTGTGCCCTCCCCAGCGGTTGATTTCGCCTTTCTTTTTTAGAGCTCCTACGCCACAGCTATCCAAACAATATTGCATCTAACTAGAACCACTCCACTTGTCTTCTTCTTTGCCGCTTCCCTCCCATTCCTCTCTCTTTGCAGCGCCACCCTCCTCGCCTTCTTCTCCAGCATCGGCCCAACTCTGTGCGCTCCTCCATCGCCACCTCCACCACCACCTACAACCGGCAGCGCTGTCATCGTGCAGCCCCCAACCCCTCTCCGCCACGCCCAACCTAATTATCACAGCTGTCGCCGCCCTTCAGCTCCACCCACCGGCCACCGCCGGACCACCGCCTCCCCTCGAACTCCTTCTATACCTGAGGGGACGGATGAACCCGTAGCGAGAGAGCCGGATTTCTCTCCGGTGACGAAGGAGAGTGAGAGGATGACGACGGCGAGGAGGGAGGGAGCAATGGACGGGAGTGAGAAGGAGCACGAGAGGGAGGGAGCGGTGACCTTGAGTGAGAAGGAGCATGAGAGAGGGGGATGGTATACCGTCATAACGGTATACTATTCACTAGTTTTTCTCTTTCTTTTTACACGTTATGAGTGAAGTGTCGGTGTGTTGCAAAAGAAAATCAAATATTATGTGTATTTTTTTGTTTTATATGAGAATTTATCACATAGAAAACTCTAGAATAACATTGCCGATAAAGCTTCTATTAATTCCAGATAGCATATCTCTAATGACCACATTTCAATCATTGTCAAACTCAATAATAATGTGATGATACAAATCCGTTGTGAAGATATGCAATGCATTTAAGGAAAAAATAGTGTTATGCATTTGTCTACGTTGCTATATGCATAACCATCATAAGGGCAAATGCAAAAAGTGCAAGCTACAAGGAAAAATGCTAAATGTTAGAATTCCTATATGGGCATACTTTACAACATGTGAACCACAAGTTAGAAAGGTCATACATTCAAAAAAGATAGGATTTCATGCAAATTGATATTGCTCGGCAGACCAATTATTCAACTGGTTGCTTCAAACTGTCAATTAATGAGTACGTGGTGTTCGATCTCTCGATCCCACTACAGTACAGTTCTGAATGAATCAGCGGCGTCTTTAGAGAACAGATCGATCGATCTGATTGAAGACAAACGGCGCGCGCTCGCTCGCGGTTCTGAATGAATCACGACGCTCGCGCGGAAAGAAGACAAACGGCGCGCGCTCGCTTGCGGTTCTGAATGAATCACGACGCTCGCGCGGAAAGAAGACAAACGGCGCGGAGTTAGGCGTCGCGCGAGACCGAACAGGCGACGGCGCGCGAGGAGGGCGATACCAGCGCGTGAGCGGCAGATCAGCGACGAGGGAGATCAAGCGTCGCGCGAGGGAGACAGGAGGCGGGAGCAGGAAAAAAGAGTGCGAATCAGTAGGGGGTTTTTTTTTTGCAAAAATGTTTAAGTGGATTGGGTACTTCCACCTTCAAGGATCCAAGCCGTTTGAGGTACATCTGATGGTCCACAAATAGAGTTCACATATTAGCACCGAATAGTGCATTAGCATTGGATACGTTCCCATATATATATATATATATATATATATATATATATATATATATATATATATATATATATATATATATATATATATATATATATATATATATATATATATATATATATATATATATAGTATAAATAACAGGGGCACCTAGGTGTCTGGACATCTAGTCTCCCTACCTTTGAATTGCTTTTAGATGCGTGCTAGTGTGATTGAGACTTTCCATCCATGATTGATTTAGCATGCCTAATATATTACATATCATACATACCATTGCTCTAACACGTATCTAAAAGCAATCTAACGACAGGGAGCCTAGGTGTCTGGGCACCTAGGTGTCCCATTTCAGCGTCCTATATATATGTATGTATGTATGTATGTATGTATGTATGAAAAATACTTTTTACTCCCGGGTGTAATTACACCCACCTCTAATATACCGCCTAAACAAACTTGAAATACTCCTTTATCACTTTAGGTATACTCATATACTAATTATAAGATATTCTAATGTGAACCACATAAAAAAATTGCAAGGGAGTCCATAGTTTTTACCGTATTTTGTAAATACCTTTATATACGTACATAAAAAAGGAGTATGTTAAAAAAATGTACATACCACCTCTGAAAAATTATTCATACCACCTATATGATCTTAAATACTCGTATACTACATGTACATACCCCTCGTTACGCGAGATACTCCCTACGTTGTGAGATACGACATAGGGTGTAATTACACCCGGGAGTAGAAAAGAGGCTTTATATATATATATATATATATATAGTAAAAATATTGAGGACTACTAGGTGCCTGGACTCCTCAATCCAGAGCCGTCCGATCGCGCACGCATAGTGAGTCGTAGAAAAGACGATTAACGGGTTGGGCGGCTGAGACCCGTTGCTTCTCCAAAATAGGAATCTCCGTTGCTAGACCCGTAGTTTCTGCCGAACGAACGCAAAATAGGATTGCCTCTTTCCCCAAATCCACGGCATTGCTTCATTGGCGGCCAGCTCCGCCGTACACAACACCGCGTCGCCTCCATGAAGAGGAGGCGATGGCCGATCAACCTGCCGCTCGAGTTCTTCGGGATCTTCCGTGCTCAGCGCGATCTTCCACCCCGCTGCCGCTCCGGCTCAGCGCGACGCCGCGCCGGGCGCTCGGCGCGACAACCACAATACCCTGCCGCTCCGACATATACTCGAGTTGATCACAATGATTCATCACACATCTTGCACGTAATGATATTTTGCATGCACAAAAGAATATTAAATTTATATGTACAAGCGAGCATACTTCAAATACTGTCGTACAGATTTACATACCTACTCCATGTTAATTAAGACATGGCCGATACACATTGAACAAAAATTCTATTTATGGTAAATAATGATCTAAACACATACATACTTCTACGTTAATTTAAAAGGATTTATACACATACCTATATCAACGTTCAACACGAAGCGGGATTCACAAATTAATGACACATTAGTTTTTAAAACATAATTGATGATTCATTCAGATCGCTGGTGATTAATGACAATAACAAATCCGGTCGCTGGTTATTTATGGAAAGCCGGAGAATTTCTTACGGACACGAACAGCAACCCGTAGAAATCCAGATTGCACGCACAGCAAATGACGGGATTCAAATCGCTGAATAATTATGGCAATAAAAATCCGGATTGCAGTAATCAATGTGACGTTTGAATTGTAAGGCAAACACTATGCGCTAATGGATATACCCGTTAATCTCATACCTACTACAAACTAATACATCTCAATGTGATCGAACGGTAGATAGGTTAGGTGCCTGGACTCCTAGGAGTCCCATTTCGCCTTCCTATATATATATATATATATATATAGCCTTTTTTGTACTTCCGGGAGTACATATTTCCACTTCCAATATACCATTTGACGACTATCTTATACCTCTTTATTACTTTTGGTATATTTAAATACTAATTCTAAGATACTCCAATACGACTTTGTTAAAAAAATTTCATTGGAACCCTTTATTTTTGCTATAGACACCTTTTCATGTATAAAAAGAATATATACACAAATTATACTATAATAAAGTGGATTTTTATCAAATTTTTCATGGATTCACTTTGGAGTATCTTAAAATTATTATTAGAGTATGCTCAAATAGATAAATAGGTATAACAACACCATTAAAGAGGTATATTAAAAGTGAGAGTACGACATCCACCTCTAAGATACCACCTAAACAAACGTGAAATACTCCTTTATCACTTTAGGTATATTCGTATGCTAATTATAAGATACTCTAATGTGAACCACACGAAAAAATTGTAAAGGAGTTTATAGTTCTTAGCGTATTTTGTAAATACCTTCACATACGTACATAAAAAGGAGTATGCTGAAAAATATGCATATCACCTCTGAAAAATTGTTCATACCACCTAGATGGTCTTAAATACTCGTATACTATATATATATACCCTCTGTTACGCGAAATACTCCCTACGTTGTTAGAAACGTATAGGATGTAATTACACCTGGGAGTGTGTGTATTATGATGATAGGGAAAGGTCATTTACTCTTAATGCTTGCAGAATGCCAACTTTTGGATATCTCTCTGTTGTGTGCTTCTAATGACGTGCCAGTATACCACATTTTGGGTACCATCATAGTACATAACATGGGAGTTACTTTGTTTTTAACTAGCCTCATAGGCGCAGCGGCACGCCGCGCCAGCCACCGTGTGTACCGAAGTGAAAGAGGCGATAATTCGTGAGGAGTTTCGAATTTTTTTTAAAAAAATCGAGGGCACATGTGTATTTTCAAAAAAGTCAAAGGACTTTTTCGTAAAAAATTGGGGGCACATGTGTATTTTCAAAAAAGTCAAAGGACTGTTTCGTAAAAAACCGAGGGCCTGTACATAATAAACGAGGACCCGTACGTAATTTAGAAACCGCGGGGCGCTATCCTGCAAAGTGGAGAGGCCTGAAAAAACTGACAGGGACCTTTTCGCGAGAAAAAAGGATCTTTACGTAATTTTTGAAAAGTTCAGGGAAATCGGCTCCCCCGGCCGTACGCGAATTCGGGCGACACGCGCCGGCCGAGGGAGCGCTGGGGCGTGACGTGGAGGGGCTTTCCGGCGCGGAACCCCCGCTAATATGGCTGGATGATTCGGTACAAACGCCTGCTTCTTTTGGATGTAGCAACACTGATGCCTCTAATTTTCCTAAGTGTGTATATAATGTAAATATAATATATAGCCTTCTGTGAGTGACCTAAATATATTTTTTAGCAAGTTACTGTGAGCAGCGGGTTATCAGAAGATGTCATGCATCAGAATACGCGAAATATATGTAGTTTGATAAAGTCTGCAGTTAGAGGCTGAATCTTACCCATTTTCCCCTACTTTCTAGTTCTTTGTTATTTATGCACAGAACAGAAGTTTCCAATGGGCATTTACGCTTGCACGACACATTCACATGCTTTTCCATTCGAATCGTATATTCATCTGTCTCGGTTCTTAACTGAGATTAGCACTGTACTTGTGCAGGTAAAAGTGGAAGTAAATGAAAGCCCAGAGGAGCGAGAGTTTCCGAAGAGCAGGCTGTTTTCAGATAACCTGGGGTTCTCTCCTGCTTCTTCAAACGAGAACACAAGTACTTCATCCAAGTGTACACCCAGAAACTGCACTGAAGCTTGCAGATCTGTACCTGTGCCCTTGGGTGGTGGACAAATTTCAAGAAATGGGGGTACCAGGGAAACAAAACCATCGCAGAAAGAGGGGTCAGCAGGAATCATCCGAGCCTCCTGCTGCTGCAGGTACAACCGATAGGCTCAAGGTGAATGGGCGTATCGTCCTAAACAAATGTGTGGATCGTCGAGCATTGAAACCAAGAGCATGGGAATGATAAGTTGAGATGCAACTGCACCTCCCCTTCAGGTCCCATGGCACACACCAAAGAGCATCGCTTGCTCTAACAAACGGTGGCACCTTCTATTTTCAGGCGAGATATAGTTGCTCCAGTAGCAAGCAATACTTTAATGTATGCAGCTTTGGGTAATTTCTGGACAAAATGTCGTTGCGATGGGCAACCCATGAGTTGCCTCAGAGACCAAGAACTTGGTCCGAGGCGTCCTGAAACACAGTTGGGTGTTGTCCTTGAGACGTGAGGCTTCCGTAGTCGTCTTGGATAATATTTGATTGTGCATCAAGGTAAGACCAATGGGACCATGAAACGTAACATTCTAGATTTTTCGCAAAATCTCCGTATATCGACAGGTAAGGTAGTGCACACTTCAAAAAGTTTATTATCCCTTGCAATTAACAAAGCTGCCATGCATGCTCTGGTATATGTCGCATTCGAACTCGAAACGAAAGGCGAGATTTGCAGGTGTTTGTACTTCAGTACACAACAGTTCGCACGCACGCATGTTCTCACCCAAATTAGTAGATTCCTGCCCAGATACCACGTCGAATACATACTTCCATCTTCAGCTGTTTCCTCCTACTTGATCTTCTCATCCAAGGGACCATGAAGCCAGTGTGCCCTCCAAACAATCGAATTCGACAGAAGTCGTTCTGTCGAGTAACCTTCCATTTTCAGCTGTAACAACGTGGGAAAATGAACCACGATCACAGTACAATAAAATGGATGCACAAAAGCCAACTGCAAAAAACGGTGGAATTCACTAGCCTATCACAAAATCAACTTCAAGGCAAGAATTTGTCATTTTAAATAGTCTGTCCTCCCTTGACACCCTATTGCTAGACGTACACCTGCTCCCACAAACCTGCATGAGGCCGTGCTATGGGAATAAAACATCAAGGTTATCGTGACCTTTTGACTGACAAGATACTAGCACATCACAGCTAAAAGAAAATTATAGAATGGCATAAGGAGAATTCTCGAAATTCTATATGAATCCGATTCGCTGGAGCGCAGTTTGTTTCCCCTTATGCAAAGGACAAATGCATGTGTTACTCCTTTTCATTAGCTACAGCAGAGGGAGAGTATAGTACATCTCCACAAGCCTACCATCAATGACGTACGAGGCATTTACAGTTACAAGCCGTCAACGATGTACTACAACGCATTTACTGTTTCCAATATCCGTTTCTTTGATCTACAAGTAGGAGCTCACGGAGAGATGGTGTTTTGCAGATTTTAACCTTGAGGGAGCTTCCACAGAAGCTCAACTTCACTCTAGTTAAGTGTTAAAAACCAACCCTAACAAGGCAATCACAACATGAACATATTATGATGTATAGTGCTTTACCTTTGAGATGAAAGTGGTATATTTTTCATCCATCCATTGGTGAGCCTCCGCGTGCCAAGATTTGCCCTTCTGCATGAACCGCGCTAACACGAGTCCATGTATGAAGGACTTCAAAACATCAGTTGCCACTGCCTGCTTGTGGATGAAAATGTGAACACTACCTTCCTTATCGAGCAAAAAATAGTTGGCTGGATAATTTTGGGAGGTAAAGAAAAGTTAGCAACAATTAATATACTGTACATTAACTGATAAATGAATCATACCATTTTTATAGTAGGATCTTGTTTTTGCAATCTGCAACCTATTAAATTTGAGAAACAGTGTAAATCTCTCTTCAATCCCCAGATAATGGCAAACACATGAAAGCGCAGCTCAGAACTTAGAACTTACATATCAGAGTGTGTAAGCATTGAGGCTTTAGCACCTAAGTGTACATGCTCATGTGGCAGTTTAATTCTTAGCAATTTCCGCCAGCTTGACCAAAATGGAAGAATATGCTCTTGCTTGGAAACCTGTTGTGGTGTGAGAACTAGGAAAATTCCACCCAAGAAAGTTTAATGATTAAATAATGGAACTTCTGGGGAATTTTAGCAGGTTCATGCAAATCAAGCAGTCAGTTATTCTTGAGGCTTCATATGCCATGGTCAGTTCTCATTATTGTGCATATGACACATGACAAAACAAAGAAGTGGAACATCCTCAAACTTGGGGCATGCACCAAAACCATACTTGACAACATAATTAACTAAGATATGTAACATACTAACATGCAATATATTTTGTTAGGTGCAGCTAGTAATGACCCGCTAAGCACAAACTTAACCCAGCTAAGCTTTTTAGCCGCTAACTGATCCTGCATGGTTACAGTGACCACAAGGAGCAAGAGGATGGATCTCATGAAACCAGGAAAAAGAAAGGGGGCACACTCACCTTCACCATCTTCCATAAAATACTGCAGCAATATGGAACTTCTCTCGTAGTTTAGCGTAGTGAGTGAAAGTGACTGCACTGCCTTGTAATTTGCTGAATTGTCACAAACAAGACAAGCAGAAGTGCGTAAATATCACATACTCAATGATGCTAATTAAATATATTATATCAAGAAACAGGAGTACAAGGGGGGGCATCCGAAGATATAACAATGACATAAAAATTTCTTTTGGATATTTTTCATGGAATGTAATTCTAGTGGAACCACAACCCAGCAGGAGGTTAGGGCTGAGGATCCAGATCACAAATTTACAATTAGCTAGCTAAACTCAAGTTACTGTCTTGTTTGAATCTCTTGCTATTTTAAATCGACAGAATCCACCAAAAATTCCATCTGGAAATTCATGCAGCAACCATATATTGGACAGCTTACTTCAGATATTTCTGGCATATTATTTTTGTTTCGCATTTATTAATTTTTTGTGCTTCCTTCTAGAACGAAATAAAAAACACAATGTGTAACAGCTTCAACACAATTTTGAATTCTGTCACAAAAGATCAGCACAATTTGCGATTAATCATACAAGGAGATGTCTAATTGGAAAAGCTAAACAGACGCTTTGCTTTTCTTCCTCTCACCCCATAATTATACATACATTTCTCACCCCATAATTATACATACATTTCAATTATAATGGGTCCTCTAAAAAAAATAATGGACTAGAAGAATAGATATATTTAAATTAGTGGGATAATGCACTCACCGTACATATGGAATATTGTGAGAGAAAGGAATGAAACCCATACACCCAAAGCATGCCCCCTGGTAACATGGGCCAACAGCATTCCCAGTCCCATTCCAAACATTGTTGCGAGTGTCTCCTGGCTGCCCTCCTGAAGAGATGAGTATGCTTCTGCAGTTACATTTCAGCAATAATTTACCATCTAATTGACATCTACAAGGTTGTTAAGATTATTCAAATGTACCTTTGCAGATATATCAGCCGCATTATTTGCAAGTGCAAAATGCTGCGTTAATGCTGCTCTAGTTGCTCCACTAGCAACACCAGCTATACATAATGACCAATGAATTAGCTAAAAAAAAGAACCATTCGAAAAGTTCCTCTTAAAGGGTTCTGAAATTCAACATGTAAATTGACTTACTGAATGACCGAGATAGGCTGCCTAAGCACATTATAACTATCAATGATGAAGGAAACAAAGGGCTCAAGAGATCCATCAACATTCCTGTACAAACAACAACAAACTGTGTTATCATATACAGGACGAGGAAACTTGTGTTATCTGTATGACCCAGATTTCATGTAAGATGTACTTTCAGGAACATGTAACACGTTGAATCATATCATTTACATGCTACAGCAGAATACCCCAGAAGAATAAATAAGTCCTAGTCTTTACAATCTAAAGTGATGATAGGAACTTCAAATTTGGTGAGTAACGAGAGAAAAAAATCGGTAATAGACACCACACTCAGGTTATCAATCAACATAACTTGGCATGAATATATGACACCAGGGGAGAAACAGACTTATAGTGATTAATTCAACTGGCAGCATATTAAGCAATTGAATTATGTGATTTCAATTGAACATTACCAAGGTCATTCATAAAGTCTGCAACTAGACGCCACATTTTAGCATTGCTATCAAGGTTAGATCCCTGGTGGAAAAGAAGACACAAAAAATGAATACAGAGTACAGACAAATTACAGACTGGCCAAACAAAATATCTTGGTAAACCAAAATTATCTCAACAGTAAACAAAATATTTCCAGTAGTAAGATGACAGTAACTATTACAGTTAGTAAGAAAATTGAGTACCTGATAAAAAGTGAACAATATACCTCCGAGCATACCTGTCAAATCCCTGAGAAACCACTGCCAGAATAGCAAGTATTCGCAAGAGAAAGAGAGAGAGAGAGAGCGGAAAACATAACATTAAACCTGATAAAAGGAGGAATTCAGAAAAGGGGCAGGCTAGACTGCTAGACTGCCTAGTTACTGCTAATCAACCCACAGCTCAGGGCAATCAAGAAAGAACTTTCTGTAATCTTCAGTTTACACACACGGAAACTCTGTTTCCATTTATGATGAATGGGATGCCGAATCAGAAAAAAATGTACAGAACGAATCATTAATAGGTTGTTGGCCAATCAGAACAGCAAGAGTTACCCCTTCCAATGATGGAGCACACAGCATACGGGGCATGTTAGGCCACAATAATCTCAGAAATCCTTTTCATATATGCACATGTTTCAGGGGTGAATAAGAAAGTTCATGTATGCTCATCAAACAACTCTCGTGTTATGACCTTGCTCCTAAGCAAACAGTATAATCTAAAACATAATATGGGCATTCTAATAAAATAGAGATTGGTCGAGGAAATTTACCTGAAAAGTGGCACCTATGACCGTGGCAGATTTTTCACCTACCCCAATCGCGCCTAAAAGAGCCTGAAGCCAGTTCAGGTGGCATTCCACTTAGAACGGCAAGAGAAACATAAGATAGAAACACTAAGCAAAGATGAACGAAGACGGTGCAGCTAAGCTTACTTGAGTAGACAACATTGCACGGATGTATGTCGAGAGCCCCTATAGCAAAGCAACCACGGATAAGAACTAACAACAACGTAGTTTTTACTTCAACCAACCAATCAACCATAGTAAAAAAGAAGCTTACAAACAGGTTTTTGCAACAAAAAGATTTACCTGTAAGGTATCCCACATCTGGAATGGGACGTAATCCGGAGTGACGCTACCAGGAAAGCCCTGCAAAATGCCAACAGAAGCCATCGCTCATCAGTTACTACAAGTGAAACGGAGAAGACTCCACCAGACGGAAAATTCAGAACTATCAGCTTAATCATAGATGCAATAGCTGCCATTGACATTGAAGAAAAATAAAATAAAATCTATTAGGATACGCAGAAGTAAGCATCAAGTGATCTAAGATGTTGCGTCGCATCTGCATGGAGCATCAGAGTCACTCACCTCGGGCACGAAGGCGCCGAGCACGCGGCTGCCGATCCGCCCCCACGGGTTGCCGAACCTGGTTAGCCGACCGACCGGCGCGCGCGCGCGTAAGATGAGCGGGTCGAAACGAAGGAAGTGAAAGGGATGGACTAGTACGGAGAAGAGGGGAAGGGACCTGTCACCTGTGGGAGGTGAGTGAGGAGGCGGAGGCGGTGAGGACGGCGGTGCGGGAGAGCGCGGAGGCGGAGGAGCCGCCCCACTCCTCTACCGTCACCCACGCCGCCGCGGCAGGCTCGCCCTGGGAGTCCATGCCCGTCCCCCTCGTACGCCGCCCGCCGTCGCCGGTGGCTGGAATGGGCTCCTGGGATTCACGGGTTCGGTGGGGCCAACCACGCGACCGTGGCCGCGGCGGTAAGGCGGGGCAGGCGTGCAGCCGCCGCGCGCGCTCTCGCCTCCGCTGCCGCCGATCCGATCAGGTTCCTTCCGCGTGCCGATGCGGCGCGTGCTGGCTGCTCAAACCAATGGCACCAGCCGAGGCAAGGGGGCAGTATTGGGTGGAGTTGACCTGGATCCAAAGCGTCCGCGACCGCGAGCGAGCAGTCTTTGATCGGGATCGTGCCGCCCATGACTGCGCGTGTGTGGTTCGTTTGAGTTGGTTTTTTTTCATGTGGTTTATGATTATAGCTGTTTTAAGAGTAAGAAAAGGAATATTTATTTATAATTTTGATTGATATAATTAATTTATAGATTCTGTTTAAATAAGACACTCTATTTTAAACTAGTTATCGTAAAAATCTAAACTATAATTTTAGAAGAATCCAATACATTACGGGCGGTTGGAGCATCTGCTCGCGCTCGGCTCCTTTCTATTTGGAGCAGTGCTACTTAGGCAGATAAGGTTCGACGACCGAGCAACTCGAGTAATACTAACAAGTGAGTTGTGGTAGAATATGCCACCGCGCGCTGCACTACCGCGCACTGCTTGGCCGCTGACGCACGGTTTCGTGGTGCATTACTGGATACCAAGCACCTCGTTACGGGCCTGTTCTTTCCAGCTTCTAAAAACTGATTTTTGACTTTTTACAGTAAATAGCTTTTAAATATAGTATCTTTTTAAGATATGGTGTACTGGTTAATTATAGTACATACTGTAACAACTTCATTTATATCGGCAAAAACCACACGTGAGTTTATGTTACTCTATAATCTTTCACTCGAACAACCTAAAAATCATAAGTCACAGCTAAAAATTGTAAACTTCAATAAAAAAAATGTACCCATACGTCCAGGACTGACATAGTTTTGCCAACCTCTCGACTGCACTGCACAGAACACACTTCCAACCACACCCAATCAGTGTCCCAGAAAAAGGTTTGAGGGTGCGGCTCAGGTGCTGGGGGCACCGCACTTAGCGCGTGCGGGGTGCCCTCAGCACCCGCCACGTGTCCCGCAAATCCCAAAACAATTCCAAAAAATTCAAAAAAAATACTTACAAAATCCAAAAATTTGTAAAAAGTACTTTTTAAGTATAAAAAGTATTTTTTGTAAGTACTTAAATTTTTTTGATTTATACTTTTCATTAAAAAGTATTTTTTTAAGTACTTAAAAATACTTTTTAATGAAAGTATTTTTACAAAAAATACTTTTTACAAATTTTCGGATTTTGTAAGTATTTTTTTTGAATTTTTTGGAATTGTTTTGGGATTTGCGGGACACGTGGCGGGTGCTGGGGGCACCCCCGCACGCGCTAAGTGCGGTGCCCCCAGCACCTGAGCCGCACCCAAGGTTTGAAACTAAAACGTGTGAATAACGAACTTTTGCGTCAGATTCGGATGATCATGGCTACTACCATACCTATATATGTCTTCGCAGAACAACTATATATATTAGATTCTTTTAACTTATGATTTATAATTTTTTGTTTAAGAGTATAGAGAAAAATATTCGTGTATAATTTTGACCGATATAAATAAATTCAGGATAATCGATTTGTAGATTATACCTTAAAAAGACACTTCATTTAAAAGCTAATTACTATAAAAAAACTAAGTCATAATCCTAAAAGAAAGACGCCACTATAGTTGCATTTAGATTAAAAAAACGGTAGGAGGTACCAATGGAATCGGTACAGCAGCTATCCCAAGCATGGGCTAAGGCTGTGCTCGTTTTGGGTTCAGCTTTTAGCTTCCGGTTTATTTTTCACTATTTATAAATTTTGCCTTTTTCTGAACTTTTGGCTTTTTGTTGAGATTTTTTGCCGGTTATTTTTTCCCGTATTTGTTTGTATTATATGTAGTGGGCTAACATATTTTCAAATTTTTTTAAATTTAATTATGCTAAATAAGCCTCTGTCAACTACAGTGTTTTTCAGCCAACTACAACGCTTTTCAGCCATAAGCCATAAAAAAAAGCCCAAATGAGCACCACCTCCGGAACTACTCCCCCCAAGAATCCTGATTTCTAACTCCAAAAATTTCTGACGAAATGAAGGATGATCAATTTCTTTCTTTTTTTCTCAACGTACAAATCTTTCACACAGCTGAAAATACATTTCCAAATTTACATCATCGGTGAAATGAACTTAGTTGCCGCAGAAACAAAAAAAATTCCTCTGGACCAACTCTACCGGGCCGGGAAAATCAGGTCTCTTACATAGGAAAAAGAACTTTAAGCCGCTTTGTCAACTTCTGATCTCGTGTCCATTGACAGGCTGGTTAGTTCATGGGCATCTGTATCAATCTTTTTGTCGAAATGATCCCTAAGGAATTCCACTGCCATGAACGTGAATGCAGATGCAGGTATGTACCATATTATCCTAGGAACGCTTCTCTTGAACAAGCCATTCACTCCCTCAGAAGTCCATGTATTTGTAATAGCATCCAGCCACCCAATGTACCTGATTACATAACAAAGGAATTTAGTACCGTAGGCCACAAATAAATAATGTGTTATCCATCAAATGGCCAAAATGTTGTATGAGACAGTCAGGAGCGAATATGATTGATTTTCGCAGTCACATAAGAGATGGGAAGAAAATACCGATGTCCATCTCAGAAATGTCAAACTGACCAGGCAAAAAAGTGGGGTATGTATCGATCAGAATCAGATTTGCCATGTACCTAGGTGTTGATCCTTGTACTTGCAGTCTTGTCTTGATCACATCCAAGGGGGTTGTCAAGTATGCACTAAAACCTGCAAAAACCATTGGAAAAGAGAAATATATCAAGAGGCTAAACACTATCAGATTCTCAAGTAATATGATAACCAACATATGATTCATTAATGTACTAGACCAGACCTACCGCCTGCCAATCCTCCAAGAAGAAGCCCTTCAAAGGAGTTGCTGACATGCAAATCACTGTCTGGCAAATACTTCCTCTTCCCATACTCGGTCAATTGTCCCCGCTGGACAGCAGCGCGGGCTGGTCGGCGGTGTCGGATTCGTGTGGGGGAGGCGGCACTAGTTCCATGTCAGGGCGGATCTACAGTAGTTCATAGGTGTTCAGCTGAATACCTAAAATTTTTGACAAAAAACCTAGTATATATAAGGTATATTACATATGTATATATATGAATGGACCATTTTAACTGTTTCGCGCAGCAAATGGGTATTCTGCTGGCCGGCCCGACCGCCCGAGCGAAAGAGCTGCAGCCTGCGTCCACGACTCCCCGTGCGCGTGAAGCCCAGCCCATTTTCTGCACGTGCGCTCCCCCGGCCCCCATTTCCGCCGACCCCCGGTCCCCATTCCTGCCTTACGCGAAGCGGGCGACGCAATCTAGTGAATTGTAACATCCTGAAAAATGTAAATATTAAATTATGAAGTTTTTGGATTATTTTATTTGTTTTCCATTTGAATTTGGAGTTATGAACTTTTTGTAAATATGAAGGAACTCCAAATATGAAAAGAGGGCAGAAATCAACACATAAAATAATAAAACATAAGCATCAAATAAAGAATCTGAAAAGATGATCCATAAAGTACCAAAGGAGAAATGTAGATAAGCATGAATTATCATCCCTAAAAATTATGACAAGCAAATTAAGGAGGCTAGCATTTACATATACAAGCAAACACACATGAATATCAATATATATATATGCATACAACTATGCATAACAAGAAAGTGGTCTCTACAGAAATTTAAGAGAGCAAATAAAATTAGAATTATATGTATAAGTATATATGAATATATATAAATGAAAATGCAGAAAATAGAAATAAAAGAAAAAGGAAAAGGAAAAATCGGGCCAGCCATCACCCCGGCCCAGCCTTCTCTCCGCACGCGGCCAGCGCGCACGCGCGGCCCAGCACCCGCGCTTCGCAGCCCATCTCCCGCGCGCGTCCGCCCCCACTGCCGAGTGGCCCCGCCTCCACCCGCGCGCGGCGTCTCTCTGGCCGGTGGATCTGAACCGCCAGCGCCCTCCTTCTTCCTTCCTCTCTTCTCCATGCGCCAGCGACGCCCTTCTCCCCCGCGCTTGCTCCTCTGCGCAGCAAATCCTCCGCTTCCTCTCTCACCTCGCGGGCAATTTAAAAGAACCAGCTACAGGAGGGGGGACTCACCTCTCTTGCCACCTCTCTCCTACAAAATCTCGGCGAGATTTGGTTCATCTCCCCCCCCCCCGCCGGCGTGAGCAGGACGGAGCCAGATGGCGCCCTCGCCGTGCGCGCCTCTCCCGACTATAAAAACCCCGCTTGGGGGTCGCAAACGCATCGCAGAACCCTCTCCTTCCCTCCTCTGCCCGCAATATAGCCGTAATGCCCCAAATTGCCGCCGGTCCCCTTCTTCTTCCCAAGCTCCGGCGCCGCCCTCCCCGCCGATCCCGGCCGTCCCGAGGCCATCCCAAGCTTCCAGAGCTTCGCGGCAGCCAGGCGAAGCCGACCCCCTTCCCCCTCGGGTCTCCCATCGCCTGAGCTTCGCCGGCGATGACCGCCTCTCTGAACCACCGCCGTCGCACGCCGCCGGCCTGCCACCGTGCCCCTCCGTCTCCACTGACCTCGCCAACAGCTTCGCCATCACTCAAGGATTATATTCCACGCAACCCCAGACCTCCCCGACCACCGCTCGCCGCCGGCCACCGTCGCCCCCGACTTCCTCTGCCGGACCCCTCCGCGAGCTACCTCAAAAGGGTAAGCTACCCTTACTGGGTAGGCAAAGCCTCCCCCGCTCACTTGGTTAACGCCGCGCGTCTCTCCCTTCCCCTGCTCCCGCGGCGCGCGTTCGAGCCCCGGCTCCGCGCCTGCGGTCGAGCATTTCTTTTAAAACTCCTCGCTGACAGCTGGGCCCCGCTGGTCAGTGGCCTGCGGTCTGCTCTGGCTGCTGACACCTGGGCCCCGCCAGTCAGTGACCCAGCACACCCGTGACCACTGACAGAGGGGTCCCACATGTCAGTGACCAGACACGCTGACATGTGGGCCCTACCGGCCATAGAGACATAGAAGAAATAATAAAAGGAAAAGATAAAAATTAAAATATGACATGTGGGTCCCACTGTCAGAAATTTAGTAATTTTTGGAATTAACTGAACTGAGAACTTCAAATAATCATAACTTGTTCATTTTAACTCCAAATTGAGTGAGACAAATTTCTAAATTCATATAAATTCAAGATCTATCCAATGGAACTGAAATAATAATTTTTAGAGTTCATTTGAATTTCTGGTGATATTTTGTTGATTCGATGTTTTCTTTTTATCCAAATTTTCGCGCACGATTAAAATAGCTTACGAGGCTCAAGAAGAAGAGTTCGAGGCAGCAGCACTAGAAGCTCCGGATAATCAAGCACCAGACCACTGTGACCAAGGCGAGTCAATACTTTGATCATGTTGAACCTACATTTTTGCAAATTTTTAAATTAACAAATTGCATGCTGTTATTTTTATGCAAATACATGCTAAATTTGATATTCTAGTTATATGCCATTGTTTACCTTGAATAATATTACCCCCTCCTTTGAGTAATTGAATGTGTGAACCTTGTCGCCCTAGCAAAATTATAATAGTAATGTTTTAAAAATAAGTCTCTAGCTATATGCTATGCTCAGTTTTGCATAGATACTCAGGGGGCGCTGAAATGCCCCATACATCATGATCGCTTTTAATGATGAGAAAAGGGTTTGGGCAGTCATGACGGGAATGACTGGTATATGTTGGTATGATTACTTTATGTTCCCAAAACCCCCAACTTGCTTAAATATCTGGGCGGATTGGTTCGAGGGTGTGTAAGTGTGGTGCAGTGGATGCACAGTGTGGGTTAGTGAAAGACGCCCAGATACCAATAAGGATTGAATCTTGTCATGTCACCCCAAGTAAAACAGTACAACCACAAGCTGGCCAAGTGTAGGCAGGGTTAACTAATTTGTATGGCTTTAAGGTGGTTACGTGAAGGTGTGAACACGAGCAAAGGGATGGATGGTCGCATCCCCGCCTTTGCCCGTGATGGCTCACGGGGGACCCTTCTCGAGGGATGTGCGCATCCTACAGAAGGCAGAACCTAGCGGGCGTAACCACAGTAGGACTATACATTGTAAAGGCTCTGTGATAGTCTACTCAACCGCATGGCTAAGGAATCATGTGTGGCAACGAGTTGATCATCTCTTGTGGTGAAAGTGTACAAACTCTGCAGAGTCAAAACTATTCGAATGGCCGTGCCCACGGTCAAGGGCGGACATGGGAACTTAACCAGATATAGTTCTATTTCAAAATGCTTTATGATGAGTTGGAAAAGTGGAAGAGCAGTGTAAGGCCCTAGTTTGGAATTGTCCTGGGTGTCGTTCCAGTGGTAAGTTAAGCGGCTATAACACTGAAAAATTGCTATATGGTGCAGATGCCATGTAACGGTGGATGGAATCTGGATCGCTAGTATTATTGCATGTTCTTGAACATTATGCTTTTGTTCAAAATGCTAGGTCTTAGGAATTTTTATATAATTGTATTCAAAAGCACTCTTCGCAAAATAAAATGAGCCCAAGCCATTCTTTGATTAGCCATACATGTTAAATATTGCATTCTGTGTGTTGACTCGCTGAGCACGGGGTCGGAGTGCTCATGCTCGCTTTGCGACAAAAATTCAGAAACAGGGACACAAGACCACTACGCCTGCGAGGATGCTCCCGCTACGGAGGAGAAGGATAACGAAAGAAGCTAAGGCGTAGGCCCCGTTGATTGGACATAGACAAGTGGACTTTCGGCTTTGTGTGCACGTATGTTACCGGTTAGCTGGCGACATATAATGCACACATTACCCTTCCAGTCGCTTGCCTGTGGATTATGGTCTTACTTTTGTTTTCGTTTCCGCTGCATGTTTGTAATGTTGACATTTGGCCTAATCGGCCCCTTTTGTAACTCTGATCGCCCGACGTGGTGTATTTCAATTTATGTAATATAATGAATGATTATGCGATGTATGAAATGATTCAGCAATGTTACTGTGTGCACAAACTACTGATCCAGGGAATAGTGCAGTAGACACAGTAGATTCCGGATTGTAAAATCCGGGGTCTGACATGAATCTACCCTCCTACTCAGCGGCGTCGACCGCGTCCAGCCCTCCGCTCCGCCCCTCCGCTCCGGCGCTCCGCCCCTCGCCCCCTCCGCTCCGCCGGCACCTCGACGTCGGCGTCATCACCTCTGGCCTCTCCGCACGCCGCTCCGGCGCTCCACCCCTCGCCCCCTCCGCTCTGCCGGCACCTCGACGGCGACGTCATCACCTCTGGCCTCTCCGCTCGCCGCTCCGGCCCTCCGCAGCTCCACTCCACGCGACCGCGCCTCTGCGGCTCCGCTAGTCGGCCTTGGCCAGTGAGTACTTGAGCACTACTGCTTAACTGCTGTATGTGACTATGTGTAAAGAGTAAAGATGACTGGAAAGTTTGGAATCCGCCCCTGATGTTGAGTTGAAATGTTGAATTGTTGATGAATGATGACTGAATCGACTGATGTAGTCCTCGGTGAATGAATCGCAGACTGTTGAGACTTTAGAGTTTAGACTTTAGATGAAATGTTGAATTGTTGTTGAATTTCAGAGAAAATGGCAATTTAGACTTTAGATGTCTCAAGATTGCATCTTTAGATGAAATGTTGAATTATTGTTGAATTTCAGAGGAAATGTTGAATTATTGCTCCAACATGTTTGTCAAGATTGCATCTTTAGACTTTTGATGAATGATGTCAGATTGAGATTGTTGTTATGTGTTGAAAAATGAAAATGAGAATGAGCAATGCTTGTATATGAATGTTCAAACAAAGAAGAATCTCAATTATGCAATTGTTTATAAGCTTCTCAAATTGGTGCTCATTCTTCCCGTTGCAACTGCTAGTGTGGAGAGAGTATTTTCTTCAATGAATTATATGAAGAACAAGCTACAAAATAGAATGGGAGAACAATACTTGAATGACTGCTTGGTTACATTTCTTGAGCGAGAATTTTTTTCTACAAGTTAAGGATGATGACATAATATCACGCTTCCAAGGCATGAAGCATCGCTGAGTTAATTTGTGAATTTTTGTAATCGTTTTGTAATTTTTCTATATTATTTGACATGTTATCCCTAGTATGAATAATTGTATATTAACTATTACTACTGTAGATCTTTATGTTTTGTACTGTAAAATATTTTTACAACTTCGAACACCTATTCTAAAATTCCTGCATCCGCCACTGATCACATTTGCTTCTAGCTTCAGTTTATTTTTTACTATTCATAAATTTCGTCTTTTTCTGAACTTTTGGCTTTTTGTTGAGCTTTTTTGCCGGTTCTTTTTTCCCGTATTTGTTTGTGTTATACGTAATGGGCTAACATATTTTATATATTTTTTAAATTTAATTATGCTAAATAAGTCTCTATCAGCTACAGTGTTTTTCAGCCAACTACAGTGCTTTTCAGCCATAAGCCACTCAAAAAAAGCCAAAAAAAAATGTTGCCACCGCCAACCAAGAACGTGCCGCCCCACCTCCCAAGAGCACGCCTCCACCACCACCTAAGTTCCCTTCGAATGAAATGTTGTCAAGCAATGATAATATGTGTTCAGATTGAAAGGAGCCGATGGCACCTCCAAGGTCCTTGGACCCGAGTTCAGTCTCACCACCAAAGTTTTGGTCAGCTAAATTACCTTCAAAGGAGCCTAGAGAGGAAAAAACAAGTTGTGCATCTGTTTCTGGTAATAGTGGAACACTATAATATAATTCTTATACATAGTGATTGACCTAATCTAAATTTGCTAAGCTGCATATTATCCCTGGCATTCATTTTCAGATACTCTGCTGAAGCTTATGCATTATTGGAGATGGCGATGACGACGACATTGATGAGACGGATGGCGTACCTTGTGGGAATCCAACTCCCAGTTCAGGGCAAAAACCGTTTTGTGCTGTGTGAAAATGAGTTTGTTATGTACTCTAGTGTGAATGGGACTGCCGGTAGAGAATGTTCCCTGGCCTGATGCATCTTCTCATTTCAAGAAGCCATTGAGCTTGCTATTTTGTAATTGTACCAGTGTTAACAGGGCAACAGATTCCCTGTTCCAGATACCATGTGAAGTTGTCGAGTCGTGGATCATTATTCATTTATTCCTTTAATATGACGATTTCTGTCAAAATGTTGTAGTCATAGTAATTCGCTGTTCTGTATAATCTAGCAGACAAAGGCCCTTGTTAATACATTTGTGTTCAGATGCGTGGGTTATTGCATCTTTATGTAAGTCTGATTTTATGCGACGTTCCAAGGGTTCGGTGAAGGGAAAATATACAAGCCTTTGTGAACACTAAACTAATCAGCCTGGTTTTAAGATGGTGTCAGCATTTCTATAGATGTGTTTGTATCATAGCGCTGAAACCAGGAGACGATAAGAGGTATTTCTTGGGGAAAATTGCATATGTACCCCATAGTTAACAGTGACTTGTAGATTTGCCCCACACTTAGATGACTTTGTTATTTTGCCTCATACTTGGAGTGCCCTCTTGTTATTTTGCCCCACTATCCACTTGACTGGTATTTTAATTTCATTTTTCAGCATGAGAAAGGACAGATCTACCCTTTAATCCTTTTGCGTGCATCTGCTCTCTGTCTCCCAGCCTCAGCCTCAGCCTCAGCCTCTGCTCTCTGTCTCCCTCCCAGACCACGTCAGAGCAAGAGCATTCAAGAAGTCCTCCGCATCCGTCGCCCCGCCCCGCTGCGTGGTCATCTGCGGCGGCGGCGGCGGTGCGTGCACGGCTTACTTCCTCTCCACCCACGCCGCCTCCCCCACCGTCGTCGAGAAGTCCTCCCCCGTCTGCGCCGCCTCTGGCAAGGCCGACGGATTCCTCGCACTCGACTGGTGCGATTCCACCCCCACCCTCTCATCGCTCGCGCGCGCCTCCTTCGCCCTCCACCGCAGCCTCGCCGCCTTGCTCGACGGCGCCTCCGCCTACGGCTTCCGCCCCGTCCACACCCTCTCCATCTGCCTCCCCTCCCAGCCTAGACCCGCCTCCCCCCACCCGCTCCTCCCTTCTTGGGTCGACCCCTCCGCCTCCGCCGCGCCGCCGCGCGAGCTCGGCACCCCGGACACCACCGCGCAGGTCCACCCGGGACTCTTCACCAAGGCCGTCCTCGCCGCGTCCGGCGCCGAGGTGGTTATCGGCGAGGTGGAGCGCGTGGTGGTCCGCGATGGGCGCGTCACCGACGTCGGGGTCAAGGGCTGCGGCGTGGTGGACGCCGATGCCGTGGTGCTCGCGCTCGGCCCGTGGTCCGGGCGGTTCGAGATGGTCAAGGAGGTGTTCCACGTCTCAGGGCTCAAGGCGCACAGCATCGTGCTCCGGCCGCGCGAGCCGGACAAGATCACGCCGCACGCCCTGTTCCTGAGCTACCAGCGGGAGCCGCCCGTGAGGAGGAGGAGTGGCTCGCCGGTGCCGGAGCCGCCCCAGCCGCTCCTTCCCCGACCTCCAAGCAGCCCACCCCTGTCGATCCAAGCAGGTGCACACAAAAGGATTAAAGGGTAGATCTATCCTTTCCCATGCTGAAAAATGAAATTTAAATAACAGCCAAGTGGATAGTGGGACAAAATAATAAGGGGGCACTCCAAGTATGGGGCAAAATAACAAAGCCATCTAAGTGTGGGACAAATCTACAAGTCACTGCTAACTATGGGGTACATATGCGATTTTCCCATTTCTTGGGAACCAATGGAAATTCCCAGATTGCCCATATCAGATCCATGGTACCGCACAAGGATATTCCGAGGTTTAACCGGGCTGGCAGAATTCCAGTTCCAAATACAATAATGAGCTCCTCAGATGTTACATGTGACAGGCACCAAATGAATTCATTTTGTCTACTCCTTCCATTTCACAATATAAGTTGCATATGTATAAATTAGGTTGTATTTATTTTTAATAAAAAGAATAATTATATGTTTATCTAATACGAATATCTATATTCTCATTCTATTAAATATTATTTAAATAATATATTTTATACGTATACATATCGGACTTTTTTTTTTTTTTTTTTGAGAAGATATCGGACTTAGACGTGAGGCTCGGTGTTTTGGTTGTGGCTTAAACGTTACTCTTTCCTCGCTCCATAAACCATTGCCTCGCTTTACCTTCGTCGCAGTGGTGTAGATAAAGCGAAAAGGGTCGAGCTCTTGGGCGGAGCAGGCGAGCATGATGGAGTCGCCGCCCAGAACGACGGTGGTGGTGGCGATGGTGTATGTGCTGGTCGCTTTTAGGGCGGCGGCGGCCGGAGGCGGCGGCGAGCAGCCGCTGTCGAGGATCGGCATCCACCGGACCACCTTCGCGATCCAGCCGGGCGCCTTTGTCGACGCCTCGCCGCTCCTTCTCGGTCTGGAGGTGAGCTTCCTGAAACACTCACGCCTGTAGCATAGCTTGGGCACTTGCCTTTTCCGCCGCTGCGAGGTGTGCGGGCTCCCCCGAGTATCCGTACACCAGAGCTTGGGAATCCTGGTCGCCATACAGACTTAATTTGGTAAATCAAGTCCAGTATAGATGATGATGATGATGTCCGAGTAAATCCACATTGACAGCATGACTGAGAACCAGAAGTTCACAATTAATGTTTTGGAACATTTGAAGTATGGGTTTCATGCGTATATAGGATGTAATCAGATCATCGGCTACCATGTTTGTTACAGGGACAGGACCGAGAATGGGTGACCCTCAGATATAGCAACCCCAAACCATCAAAGGGTGACTGGATTGGGGTCTTTTCTCCTGCTAATTTCAGGTAGATACACATCTCTAATATGTCCCTTAGTATAACCGTGCACGCATCTTGTTGCTGAATTGAAGGCTTCATTAAGAGAAAAACAGAAGAAGATGAATTGAAAGCTTATTTAGATTCTATCTGTTGGATTTACCAGCGATTCCGTTTGTCCATCAGAGAGCCAATGGGTCGAACCCCCTCTTATATGCACGGCTCCTATTAAGGTTGGTTTTATTTCCTGTGAGCCTTCTTCCATGTGAAGTTGTGAGACCTTAGAACACTTTGTTCGAAGGACATACGCTGAATGAGGTATCGTGTTTTGGCAGTTCATATATGCAAACTACAAGAATCTTGACTATGAAAAGACCGGAAAGGGATCCTTGAGGCTTCAGCTAATTAACCAGAGGGAGGATTTCTCATTTGCATTGTTTTCTGGAGGCCTCTCTAACGTATGTATCAAATGCTCTTCGTTTGTTCAGTGTGGAAGCTCAATATACTGAACTGCTGGGTGTTGAAACTGAACATTTTTTTGGAAGGGATGGACATTTTCGTTGTGTGCATGACAATTAATGCCATTTTAACTTACACTGCTAATATTCCTTTTTAACATTTCTCATTTCTTTTTTTTTTTGCGGGGGATTTCTCATTTCCTTTAATATACACCGTGACTGATAAGTACTGTCTGCTTTAACCTGGCTATGTGCATCTTTTGTATACTATGACAGCCAAAGCTTATCGCACACTCAAAAAGAGTAACTTTCGTAAACCCAAAGGCTCCGGTGTACCCACGCCTAGCGCAAGGAAAATCCTGGAATGAAGTAAGTATTATTTTTTAAAAGTATTTCATAGATAATGAGGTGAGTATCAACTGAACATCGTATTATGTGACCTGCGGAGAAAATATCAAATGCAAATAAACGACAAATTTAGCTTATTGCCCTTTGGCATTTTTTCATAGCTGTAACCAAACCTTACCTTCTGACCAAACATATTTTGCAAATGAGCTGGAATTTCAAACAAACAGAAACAGGAATTCTTCTCATTTTGGTGAGTAGGTGTAAGTTTTTATCTTCAAAATTCAGAAATTGTTCTTAGTTGTGAGTTTCTTAAAGAAATGTGTGCCTAAGTGCTTGTGAATTAGATTGTACCATATTTTCAGGATGTTGACTGATGTTAAGTGATTCTAGATGACAGTAACATGGACAAGTGGATATAGTACCAATGAGGCTACACCATTTGTCAAATGGGGCATACAAGGGCAAATCCAAAGCCTTTCTCCTGCAGGCACACTTACTTTCAGTCGCAACACGATGTGTGGTTAGTAATTCTCATCATATGCACTGGAAGTCATATCTTCATTAGTGTCTTAAAACCAAAAAAATTAGTCTTAGAAGAAAATTATTATGGCAGAACAGTTATTATGGGTTATGCATTTCTATTTAGTGTGGTGGAGTTCTAAAGCAAAGTACGATTGATATGTAACTTTTGATGAACTATGTAAGACATATAACATTGTTATGTTTTACTATGGCTTTACAACAGGTCCTCCTGCTAGGACAGTTGGATGGCGTGATCCTGGTTTCATACATACAAGTTTCCTCAAGGACTTGTGGCCTAATTTCAGGTAAATGGGTGCTCACAAGCTTGTCTTATCTAGTTATATGCACCTGTGCTCCTATTATTAGCTATTCAATTGCAAAAATGCAAGTGCCAAGTGTCAACAAGTTTTACAGGTGAGTTTAAATTTCAGGTACACATACAGAATTGGCCATCGGCTATTTAATGGCTCTATTGTATGGGGACATCAATATAGCTTCCAAGCACCTCCTTATCCTGGGGAAGACTCTTTGCAACGTGTTGTCATTTTTGGAGATATGGGAAAGGTGTGAATTTGATGTCACTCCAGAAGTATGCTTTTTGTGTTTTTTTATCTCTAGAACATGCAATAGCATTATGATATAACTGATTACTGATTAACTATGGAACTGTTGGCAGAAGGACAATTTAGGACCTCTTGATTTCTAGTCCATCTTTATCTGCATTCTAGTTAAACTATGACTTTGTCCACCAAAATGTGGTTAATTTTGTTGATGTTGAAAATATAAGTCTTTTTGTCCCAGCAAGGAGAAAATTCTTGCTATGTTCAGTTAGGCTTGTCAAAAGGCAGTTTTGTACATAAGTTTTATCATATCGAGTCAAACTAACAAGCAAGCAAAAAAAGAAAATAAGAAACTTAATTACCTGCTACTTTTCCTAAGTACAAGAGAAAAACATTCACAAGAAAAATTGATGATGTTTCCTTTTCTGCTTGACCTTGAAACTGGCATTTGAACTTTTGGTTAGGCTGAGGTTGATGGCTCAAACGAATACAACGACTTTGAGCCTGGTTCACTCAACACGACTTACCAGCTAATTAAAGACTTGAAGAATATCGATATGGTAATCCACATTGGAGACATCTGCTATGCCAATGGTTATCTGTCACAGTGGGATCAATTCACTGCACAGGTTGAACCCATTGCTTCCACTGTACCTTACATGGTTGGAAGGTACTCCAACTTGACAATAGAAGTGAACTAAAAACACGGTGGAAAGATGTTCATGCTATGTTTCTGATGATATTGATTTGTTTTTGCAGCGGTAACCACGAAAGAGATTGGCCTGGGTCAGGATCCTTCTACGGGAATTTGGACTCAGGTGGTGAATGCGGTGTACCAGCTCAGAACATGTTCTATGTGCCCGCAGAGAACCGTGAGCAGTTCTGGTAGGACATTCCTTCTTTTCTGAATTTGGTCAAGACATGGCATGAATCATTGAAACCTGAACATGTTACAGGACCAACCATAAGGATATTTTTGGTTCATTAGAAGATCACGAAACAAAACCCCTTTTTTGAATACGCAACCGCTACCTGCTACATCTATATTGAAGCTATTAATTCGTGGCACTTTGTTGCATCACTGTCTATCTGATTTCCCATAAAAAGCTACAGCAGTTAACTAATTTTGGCTCAAAGAAGCTCTTTTTAATAAACGTGAGATCATCCTTCCAGGTACTCGATGGACTACGGGATGTTCCGTTTCTGCATAGCCAACACCGAGCTGGACTGGAGGCCAGGCACCGAGCAATACAAGTTCATCGAGCACTGCTTCTCCTCTGTCGATCGGCAGAAACAGCCGTGGCTCATCTTCCTCGCGCACCGCGTTCTCGGCTACTCATCCGCCAGCTTCTACGGCGACGAAGGAACGACCGAGGAGCCCATGGGAAGGGAGAGCCTCCAATCGCTCTGGCAGAAGCACAGGGTCGACATCGCGCTGTACGGCCACGTCCACAGCTACGAGCGAACTTGCCCAGTATATGAGGTAGCAGCACGCCAGCTCCATGCTTCTAGCTGTAGTTACTCATGTTTTCTTGTGATTTATCACTGTGGTGTTGTTCGTCAAATGCATGCAGAATGTATGCGTGGCCAAGGGGTCGAGCCACTACAGCGGCGCCTTCACGGCGACGACGCACGTGGTGGTCGGCGGCGGCGGCGCCAGCCTCGCGGACTACACGGGCGTCCGGGCGCGGTGGAGCCACGTGCAGGACCGCGACTTCGGGTTCGTGAAGCTGACGGCCTTCAACCACACGACGCTGCTGTTCGAGTACAAGAGGAGCCGGGACGGCAGCGTGCACGACCACTTCACCGTCTCCCACGACTACCGCGACATCCTGGCCTGCGGCGTCGACAACTGCCCAAGCACCACTCTGGCGTCCTGAGCCCGCCGCGCACCTCAACTCAGGTTGTTCTTCGAGTCGATCTGCTGCTGCTGCTGCTGCTGCTGCTGCTATTTGATTGCTACATTGTTCATTGCGGCGGACTCCATGTAAGAACCTTATGACGCCAAGCATTGTTCATAGCATGGCAAAAAATTCGCCGGGGAGGAGAGAGGAGACGCGCCGCACGACACGTGCCGAGACCGGCCTACGCGTGGCGCGGCTCGCGAGCCACCTCGCGATGGAAGCCGAACGGAGCCGAGAGCTCGGCTGGAGCTGAGCCGTGAGGTATGCGTGGAGGCGCCGCATGGGTGCGTGTGAGCTTGTGGTTTGTGGACTATTTGTACGAGAGATTATAGAGTAATAAAAACTCACATACGATTTTTTTCGATATAAATAAAGTCAGTATAGTACATACTATAACTAACGAGTAGATTCTATCTTGAAATTCTATTTTGAAAAGATACTTATTTAAAATCTAATTACTATAAAAAAATAAAAGTAGAAATTAAAAGCTAAAAAAGATCATGCCCAAAAACATCATTGGAAGCCACCTTTCGCGAGGATAATGAGCTTGTTCTTTTGGGTTTCTAAAAGCTGCTTTTCGGTTTTTCTACAGTAACTAGCTTTTAAACGGAGTATCATTTTAAGATGATGTCTACTAGTTAATTGTAGCACATACTGTACCGACTTCATTTATATTGGCAAAAACAGTGAGTTTCTGCTACTTTATAATCTCTCGTACGAACAGTCTAAAAACTACAAGCCGCAGCCAAAAGCCATAAGTTTCAACTAAAAAGAACAGACCCAATAAAGCCACAACACGAATGGCCCCACCCGCCAGTGGCCCCCACATGAGCCACCCCATGTGTCGAGCCGCCACAGGGCCAATCGCGTAAGTCAGCTGAGGGCGGCCGTACGAGGCGGACGTGTCACCTCGCAACATGGAGGTCGAACACATACTAGATGCGGGCCCTACCCCACGAGCGCGCGCTGTACGTGGTGGGGCCGAGGGACAGGAGGATCCGTCGATGCTATCTCGCAAGAGCGGTGGTGGGATGAGCGAGTTCGCTTGGTCGGCTGATTGGATCGACGGTCAGGATCGTGGAGGAAAAATGGCACGGAAGCTCGTGTGCCTGGCCGTGCCATCGCCGTCTCCATACGGTGATGGCAATACTGGCTTGTTAACAAGTCCATCCGTTCTAAATAGTTTTAACTTCTAATTTATTTTAGTTTTTAATTTATTTAAGTTGAAAGCTATTTGGAACATATTAATTTCTAATTTTGGTTTATATTAGCTTTTATATTTTACTTGGCTTTGTTACCTTTTCTTTTATTCCTTTGCATTGTCCGTGATGATATAATGTTTTTTTATTATTTTTTCTTTTTCCTATTTTTTAAAATTAATGTCGTTATAGTATAATTTTAACCATAAACTAAAAGCTACAGTTAAAAGCTTATATCATAAACTAGTTAGAGCGGACCTCTATCTATGCTAGTAGTAATTGCCCTAGAAAAAGAAGCGGACTAGCAGCAAATTGTTAATGGTTTGGTTGGTTGGTGTCAGTATAACTTTTATTCTCTTGATGGATTACTTTCATGGGGTAAATTTATGAGCAGCCAACTGAATCAACCCACAAGTCCACAGAGTATTGCCTTGTTCCATCATCATTCCCATGTTTTTGAACTTTGTTTACTGTTGAGTGACGTGCGCACGCAATTATGCAGAGCTTGCCTTCCTTAGCACGCTGTTCGCCTAATAGTCATACTACCAGTACTGCTAGCTGGCGTTGACAGCGCCAGACTACCAGCTAATGATGATGTTTTCGATGAAATCGATGCTGGTTAGTAATGTTAACCGTGCAAAGACTGAGGAACAGTTTACGGCCGTATAAGTTTTCGCACCCTTGCACTATCAGAAAAATGTACATATATGAGGTGAAGTGTTGTTCCCTTTGCTAATCACTCGAAGAAGAAGAGGAAGAAGAAAGGAGGAAGAAGTTTCCCGATGACTATATAATTGAGACACTGGCAGAGCTAGTGTGGTCAGGCAGCTAACTAGGTCCAGCCCAATGCATCCCTCCATTGTTGGGCCATGCCATGTAATCCAGGCAGGGCCATACACAAGTACTGATATACCTCGTCAAAATCGAACAGCTGGGTAACATTTGGGTATATGACACGAGGCCCTGTGTTGGTCCGTCCAATGATGGGCCGAAGACTATGGCTCAGATTTTTTTTTTGTGTTTATACTTACCCTTTGATTTCTATTTTTAGAGTAACTCATGTTCATCCGTTAAACGATATGTCTTTTAAGATAGAATCTATAGGTGAATTATAGTATAAACTATACCGAGTTCAGCTGTACCGACTAAAATCACATACAACTATTTTTCTTTACGTAATGTTTCTTATTAACAGATCAAAATGTAAAAACCAATTGGTATAAGCCATAAGTTTCATTCTAACACAATTCATCTTATATATATTGGGTTATCAAACAATGCGGACTCTTTTGTGACAAGCGTGCAGACACAGTACATACACGAAAGCACGACACACCGACCGAACGCAATCCACGACTTGGAATATGGCCTGATTCTCTACACGTACATTGTGAAAACGCTATTTCCCAAGAAAATAGGCTTATGTTGTGAAACAGAGGCAGTATCCACATCCAATTTCTTATCTGTTGGATTGGACCCTTCGCTCCGTTTGGTTTGGAGTTAACGGGTGGGTTAGGGGCATATCCCGTCAAACAACATTGGATTACGAAGGATTAATTTAACCCAATCAAAACAAGTTAACCTTTCTAACTCAAAATTAAGTTAATATCATAAAATTGGTGAAATAAGTTAATTCATCATAACTAACCCTTCTAAAATTTATTTTTTAATGCTAATCCAACTAATCCACGTAACCTAGCTAAACAGTAATTTAGATTAACAAAATTTATTATCAAATATAAAATTTCAGTTAAATTAACTAGTTGAGTTAAAATTAGCTAGCCCGTCTATTTTAACTCAAACCAAATGCAGCCCTGAGGATTAGGGACCGGCCGGCAACCATCACCAACCAACCAAGATCTGTCCATGATAACAAGTTGCAGTGGTCCTTGGGCATTATTGAGCTGAGACTGATCCCAGTTGGTACGTGTTGTCCGGTCCCAAAGCTACGCGTGCGTAGTGTAGAGTAGGGCGTCGTCTTCTGCTAAGGCGGCAGCCGGTTGCAGCACGTTTGATGATCGAATCACGGCGTTGGATCGTGCGGAGACGGAATTTACGGGCTCTTACATTTTGATACCTTTTTTTATACCAGCAGTTTTTGGATTGAATTAAAGTTTATAAGATACATCATAAACATGCAGAATCTCGTAAAAGAACCAAATAATGACATTAAAATAACTACGATGAAAGAAAATATTTGATAAAGGCAACCTTAAATTTCTTAATCACAACTTCAAAAGAGTAAGCAGATTATCTCTCTCTCTCTCACATCCCTCTTGAATCTTTTAGGATTCTCGGATCGGATCCTTATTCTATACAAGAATCTAGTTCTAAAAAATAACTTAACATCTAATTCTCATGTACACATCTACTTTTGGATGGGTGATTGCTTTGCTTTTGTTACTTGGGTTTTCCATAACCATCTCTTATGATTTTACATAGTCACCTAGTCCTCCTCTAAAGTGGATTAGGAATCTCACTTTAAAAGAAAATAGTAATTCTAACCTTATTAGGATTTATTTAGGACTCTTTATAGCACATATTTTTAAATCCTAAAAAACTAGGGTACAAGTCATCATATTCAATAATGTCTATCTTAACTCTTATTTGTTAAAGTCATTGTACTCTTCCAAAAACTGTTTCAAGTCAGCTCCATATTTTTTTTCTTTTTTCTTCCTCCCACCTTTAGAAGTGTCTCAACAACATGGGCTTATGCATGGCACCATATATGTGTGTCGATGTCTAGGCTAGTATGCTCATACCCTCCACTTGAGAGCTTATTCACTGTGTAGTTTGATTAACCACACCTTATATTCCTACAGCATTCCATGCCATAGATTTGTACCAACTCCGAGCCCCACTTGCTCGTCGATACCACGTGTTTGGTCTCACCATGTCTTTCTTCTTCCAACAGCATGTACTATCGTCTTTGCATTTATTAAATTTTGCAACCGTCTTTGTAGTTTTGCACATAACTACAGATGATATATGAGTACCTATCGTTGATGACACAGTTTTCTTCTCCTGATCAGAATTTTTATCAGATCTCTTATTGGTTGCCCTTCCTTTAGTTGTAATTTTCAATCGGTATCTTCTATTGTAAGTAACTTGCATGACTCCATCTAGAAGTGATACTTTATAACTTTTGAGTTCAAGTAACCTCACATATATTATATTTTTCTTTAAGCTGGGAACATACCGAACTCTTGTTGATGTGTGATGTATTCCATCATATATCTCTAATGTAGTCGTTCCTATATCAGTAATTACATACTCCTTGCAATTCACCAAGTGAACAGTTCCATGCATTGGACGTAAAGATCATTTGTCAAACATTTCTGTAACATCCCAAAAATTTGGATGTCTGAAATTTTGGGAAATAAAAAAAAACTTTTATTTGTATCTTACTGGCATTTGAGATTTCTGACGAAATCTTATTTGGATTTTCCTGAGTTTTGCCTGAACAAGTAGTAGCTGGAAATAAATCTCGAGCACAAAATAAACAATCATAAAAATAAATAAATAAATAAATAAGTAAGTAAATAGATACAAATAATTTAAATAGTGTTTCACCCTGACAACCTAACAGTTGTTATAACTCGCTAAATCAAAGTCTTATTTAAAGATTAGAAATGGATAATAATAATTAAGGCCAAGAAATCATTTTTTTATATATATATCTCAATCATCGTACAAAAAGGAAGGAGGGTATGATCAAAAATTTAAATAAAGATAGGTGAGTTCAAACTCTGAAATAAATATAACTATTTATGTACACAAAATAGAAATACACAATACAATAACACAAAAAAAAAGGGAAAATCAGGCCGGCCACAACAGCCCGGCCCACTCCCGCGGGCGCGCCCCACCCCGTTTCTTCCCTCTCTGCGCCGACGGCCCCACGCGCCAGTCCGTTCCTCCCTCTCGGCCGAACGGATGCGCACTGTTTCTCTTCCTCCTCTCTTCATCTCTCCGCGCGTGCGCTGTTCACCTCGGGCGGCACGCTCGAGCTCTGGGCAAGCCATCCCATCGCCGCGCGCCAGACTGCAACGCGCTGAGCCCCGTGCCATCCCACGCCGAGCCCCGCGCCCGGGAACCGAAGGATAAACCTCGCTCCGCCCGGTTCTTCCCGTGCGCCACCCGGTCCGCCATCGCCAACGGGACTCTAGCTCCACGTTTTCCCGCTCCCTCCGCGGCTACAAAAACTCCCGGACGCAATGCCCTCCCTTGCCCATCGAGATTTCTACTCCTCTGCCCCAATTTCCCCTCTTCTCCGAGAACGGCCGCCGCCGCCAAATCCCCCGCCATCTTCACCCCAGCCCCTCCTCCACCAATTCCTCCCGGGGAAACCCTCCTGGTGGACTTCCCGAACTTTCCCCGTCACTCGCCGGGTTCCTCGCCGCCCCACCGCCGCCGGCGTCGGGTTCCTCCCCAGATCGCCGCCGTCGCACGCCGCCGGACCACTCCGAAGGCTCCCCGCCCCCGCCGACCACACCTACAGCATCACCGTGACGTCGGCAACGCGTTTTAACTCCTCCCCGGTCCTCATCAGCCCTCCCTCGCCGGCGACGTCGTCAACTCCACCGCCGCCCCGAACCTCCTCTGCCCCAGCGCCTATTCGGTCGGTTCAAGTGAATAGCTTGATCCACAACCATCAGGTAACAGCGGCGGGCGGGTTGGTTGGTTGCGTGCGTGCTCATCCCTGGGGTCGCACCCCTTTTGCATATTTTGTTTTTATCTTGTTTTGATTTCCTCATTACATGTTAATTAGTAAAATTTGGGAAAAAGCTAGGGAATAATCAGTGGAATCTAATAAAATTAATTGAGATATAAATAAGGTTATTGGGGATTTAATAGTAGATTAAGGGTTACATACAAGTAAACAATGTTCTAAATTTAAATCTAAGTATGAATTAAAGGTATTTAATTATCCAAAATTTCTCAAAGAGAGTGGATAAAATGGTTGGCTATAAAGAAAACACACAAGGCTGTGAATACAAGAGTACCTTTAATAGTAAATAAAAATAATAAAACATAATTGAGTTAGAATGATCATGATTCATAATATAAGCTCCAACCTTATTACATCATCAAATAAACAAATCTCCACACTAGATTTAGTTAATAAATAGCAGTAAAATAAGAATCGATACTTGGATTAACAGTCCGCATAAAATGACTATGGATAGATACTCTAACTTAATAAAGTTTACGCTTAATTATAATGTATGCTCCAGCATTCAACATACCGCCATTAAACCAATCTCCATGGTAGCTTTAATTAAGGAACCATATTAGTATACGAACCCGTATGGCGAGCTATGATAAATCCGACTAGAAACAACGCTAAACGTATCAACACCAAAGACGTCTTTAACTAAATCGTAACATTAGGTTTAGTAAGTAATATGATAAGCACAGTTGCATATAACAAGTTGGGACCCGTGTAAGCAGACCCTAATTCAAATTAAATCTAGCCTAGAGATAACTGGAAGTACCTAAAATATCATACCATAAAATGCTAGAAACATAGACAATAAGATTAATTCGGTAAGCAAAAAGTTGCAGACATATTTATATGTATATATACCATATGCCTTGAACATTAGCGCTCGACAAAATATACCAATTCATAGGTTCAACTTAACTCATGGAACCTCCTTAATAAATAATAAAATAATAAAAAGAGATTATTAATAAAAAGATCAAGTTATCGTATGCTATTACCAACCTTGCCTCAAATCACCGAATCACCTATTAACTCATAATAAAACTAAATTGAGTTTATTCGGATTCGTTTGGATCATTTTGAGTTATTTGCTTTTATTTGGATTCAGTCGTTTGTCGCGTAATTAGAATCGGAGTCCTGAAGATTCTAAGGATCAAGCGGGAATGAGATCGATGAAGACCAAGAATTAAAGATCATCGCTTGAGACAACTTTGTGTGAGCTCAAGACCGCGGTAAACCACGCCAGGCGAGTCAATACTTTGATCATGTTGAACCTACATTTCTGCAAATTACTTTTGTTTAAATTATCAAATTGCATGCGGTTATTTATATGCAAATACATGTTAATTTTAGACTCTAGTTATATTCCATTGTGTGCCTTAAATTAATATTACCCCTCCGTTGGAATATTTGAAGTCGAGAACCTTGTCGCCCTAGCAAAAATTATAATAATACCCTTTCGAAAATAAGTCCGTAATTATATGCCATGCTTAGTAATGATTAGGTACTCATGGGCGCGAAGGCGCCCAAGCATCACTATAATCATGAGAAATTGATTTGGGCAGTCATGGTGGGAATGACTGGTATATTTTGACAGGGTTATTTTATGCTCCCAAAACTCTCAATTTGCTTCAATATCTGAGCGGATGGTTTGGGGGCTGGTATGTGGTGCGAAGGAATGCACAAAATTGTGGAGTGTGGTAGAACCGCTCAGATAATACTAAGGACTGAATCTTGTCATGTCAACCCGTGTAAAACAGTACAACCACAAGTCTGTAAAATACAACTTGGCTAAGTAAATTTATCGAAATCCCGGACTCATCTCACTGGTAGTGGATTGATGGGGTTATGCTATGGCAAGGGGGCCTGAAGGGACACCAGTGAGGGGTGAAGTTTCTCAGTCGTGCTAGCGCAGAGGGGAGGGAAGCCCGTACGCTAGTAGTAGTGAGAAACATCCCGTGCAAACAGATGGGGCCCATCGCAAATGGGAGGTTACCCATAAGGTGAGATGGGAGAAAGGACTAGATACTTTGAAAAGTCACTGTGATGGTCTGCTCGACCACACGTCTAAGGAATCGTGTGGGGCAACGAGTTGATTGTCTCTTGTGGTGAAAGTGTACAAACTCTGCAGAGTCAAAACTATTCGAATAGTCGTGCCCACGGTCAAGGGCGGACATGGGAACTTAACCAGATATAGTTCTATTTCAAAATATTTTGTGGGTGGGAATGGAAAAGTGAAGGGCGAAGGACTGCCCTGGTTTGGAATTGTCCTGGGTGTCGTCCCAGTGATAAGTTAAGCGTTTATAACGCTGACAGATAAGCATATGGTGCAGATGCCATATATGGTGAACGAAAAATCTGTATCAGTATAAATGATATTGCATTCTTTCACACAATATGATTGGTTCAAACGGCTAGGTTTTAGGGATTTTTAAGTAATTGTATTCAAAAGCACTCTACGCAAAAATAAAGTAACCTGAGCCTTCCTTTGGTTAAGCCATGCATACTATTTATTTGCATTCTGCGTATTGGCTCGCGGAGCACGGGGTCGGAGTGCTCACGCTCGCTTTTGCGACAAAATTCAGAATCAGGAATCAAATCACCTCGCTTCAGCCACAAGATTGGACAAACTGGCAGAGAAGATGAAAATGTCAAGGGCTAGGTCGCGCACCTCCAGTTGGCTGCCTGTGGGCATGTCCTGAAGGTCCCACTTGCGTGCTTCGTTCTTCCGCTGCTGCAATTTCATGATTTCGGCCTAATCGGCCCATGAGTAAGTCTACTATTATATTTACGCTTCCGCATGATATGTATTTTGATATTCATTTCTGTAACTGTGAGCACTATCTACTGATCCAGGGAATAGTGCAATGAAATCACAGAGGGATCCGGATGTTAATATCTGGGCTCCTACAGCGATGGTATCAGAGCATATCGACTGCAGGTCGTGACCTAGTTAGCCTGGCCGTTAGTTTCATGACTAGAAGTATTTTCTTTAAAATACTATCTCCAAAAATATAAGTTACAATGCTCATTCTTAACTCTCTTAGATGATTCCCTCTCATCTATGTGCTGCCCTAGCCATTTTACCTTTACAACTCTCTTATCCCGAATTCAAAGCGATAAAAACATCCAGTACTCCTCTTGTAAATTTTCGTTGAAAACACACTTAGGGCCAAGAATCATAGTGATTAACCTTAAAACTTGAATTTAAAAATAGTTTTGTCCTAGGAGATGTTCACAATAATGGAATAATAGGATATGATCGGTAGCTGGATGAATTAACTGAAATATTTAGAAATTGGAGATGTGATAACAACTATTGGAATATAAACTTGATTGATAGTATAAAATTATGAATCAGATTTGAGATAGTGGAGATATAGGTTGATCTAAAAAAATATATTCTTGGAGGACCGATTATCAAATTGTTTGCCAAACCCATTTTCAACCTCATTTTAACAAACCCAATCATTCGAGGAAATTTCTCCTAAGTTTAACTACTTACTAGGACTTATTCCAAAATTCACTTTGGTTTCTGAAACAGTCCAAGTTATTTCTCAGAAATCTTTCCACAAACATGGATCTTGATTTTGAAAACTAAATCCTAAGGGTTAACCTGAGGTGTTACAAAAAAAGGGTTTATAGTGGTAAAAATATTTTAAAAGTTTTGTATTTCAAAACAACTGCAAAAAAAAATAATAAATAAAATAAAATAAAAATAGGAGAGTGAGTACTAATATCAATCAAATTACCCTCGAGTACTTTCCTCTTCTTTCTATTGATTTCAAAAGGAAAATTTTGTTCCTCTTCTCGTACCCTCACTCCAAAATTTTAAGGTTAGGAACGTCGAAGATGTTCGTGAAGATAAGGTGGTTTCGTTCTAAACGGACTACGCAGATAAACCCTGTGCCCCATTATGTGTGCCTTCCCCGGGTAGACGTTGTATTGTTGCAAGACTTTATTTGGCTCTGTGCACTGCCTTCTTGCCCTCGGGCGTCCTATTTCGCAGTCACGGGAAAATCTTGCTTTTAAAAAAAAAATTTTTGTGTGGTTCTGTGTCACCCCAGCTTCCGGGGTATATTCTTTTAAAGTTAGAATGGGTTTAGAATGTCTCATCCCCGCGATTCAATCCTCACCTCATGCTATTCCCTCTCACCCTGTTTACTACAAACCCAGTCAAGTCTATTGAAGCAAAGTGATGGATCGCCAAAGATCAAGACTCGAGACTCTGCCTTGCTAACACTCTCTCCTTACCACCTAGAGGACCCATAGATCAAATCGCCGCCCACTAAGCACAATAACAAGGAGTGCATCGTCGATGCGAAGAGAAAAGACATTGCACATACCAATGCTCCGTGAACTACAATTACGAGAAGGACCACCAACCTGGTGAGTGCCCGGGGAGCAATGTCACATGTATCCCTTGCGAAGGACAAGGCCACTGCCCCCAAAGATTACCCCCGAACCTAATGCTGGCTAAGTAGCCGAAGTACAACGGATGAGTCTCCACAACGCCACAAGACCCATCATACCTGGAGTTAGAAGAGATGAATAATGACTAGTGATACCCATTTTAAGGGGGGTAGCACTATGATACAGAAATGTCGAAGAACTACGGCGTTGTAAACTTGGAGCTGCAACAACCTAGACTTAGGGCTAATCAGACCAGTACAAGGAGATTCGCAAGGCCAGAAATCTTCTGGTGACGAGGATTACAAGACATACCTTTAGCTAAAATCATCATGCTTGGTGGAGCTGCAGAGTAAGAATGGGATCCTCGTAGAAGTAAAAGACCACCATATAGAATTGTCCATCGTCACCTCTTTAATTCCCAAGGCCCAGTACTCCTAGGGCACAGACCACTGCTACCCACCTTTCCATATGAAATTCTACAATAGGTGATGCAACCACTCCATTCTACGATGATGTGAAGACGACAATGTCAAAGTGCAAATAATGGGAAGTCTACGCCCTATCCAGGAGAACAAGGTTTCCCTCTTCCCTTTTGATCTCTCCAAGTGCTAACCCCTATTGTGCAGATTTTCATCTCTATGTGGAGCTAAAGAACTATACGTCGAGCAACATCCCGAAACCCATTGCTAGCTAATATAACCTCACCTGCTTCTTTCTACTCTACCGGAATCTCGGGGTCGAGATTCATTTAAGGGGGTAGGTTTGTAACATCCCAAAAATTTGGATGTCTGAAATTTTGGGAAATAAAAAAAAAACTTTTATTTGTATCTTACTGGCATTTGAGATTTCTGACGAAATCTTATTTGGATTTTCCTGAGTTTTGCCTGAACAAGTAGTAGCTGGAAATAAATCTCGAGCACAAAATAAACAATCATAAAAATAAATAAATAAATAAATAAGTAAGTAAATAGATACAAATAATTTAAATAGTGTTTCACCCTGACAACCTAACAGTTGTTATAACTCGCTAAATCAAAGTCTTATTTAAAGATTAGAAATGGATAATAATAATTAAGGCCAAGAAATCATTTTTTTATATATATATCTCAATCATCGTACAAAAAGGAAGGAGGGTATGATCAAAAATTTAAATAAAGATAGGTGAGTTCAAACTCTGAAATAAATATAACTATTTATGTACACAAAATAGAAATACACAATACAATAACACAAAAAAAAAGGGAAAATCAGGCCGGCCACAACAGCCCGGCCCACTCCCGCGGGCGCGCCCCACCCCGTTTCTTCCCTCTCTGCGCCGACGGCCCCACGCGCCAGTCCGTTCCTCCCTCTCGGCCGAACGGATGCGCACTGTTTCTCTTCCTCCTCTCTTCATCTCTCCGCGCGTGCGCTGTTCACCTCGGGCGGCACGCTCGAGCTCTGGGCAAGCCATCCCATCGCCGCGCGCCAGACTGCAACGCGCTGAGCCCCGTGCCATCCCACGCCGAGCCCCGCGCCCGGGAACCGAAGGATAAACCTCGCTCCGCCCGGTTCTTCCCGTGCGCCACCCGGTCCGCCATCGCCAACGGGACTCTAGCTCCACGTTTTCCCGCTCCCTCCGCGGCTACAAAAACTCCCGGACGCAATGCCCTCCCTTGCCCATCGAGATTTCTACTCCTCTGCCCCAATTTCCCCTCTTCTCCGAGAACGGCCGCCGCCGCCAAATCCCCCGCCATCTTCACCCCAGCCCCTCCTCCACCAATTCCTCCCGGGGAAACCCTCCTGGTGGACTTCCCGAACTTTCCCCGTCACTCGCCGGGTTCCTCGCCGCCCCACCGCCGCCGGCGTCGGGTTCCTCCCCAGATCGCCGCCGTCGCACGCCGCCGGACCACTCCGAAGGCTCCCCGCCCCCGCCGACCACACCTACAGCATCACCGTGACGTCGGCAACGCGTTTTAACTCCTCCCCGGTCCTCATCAGCCCTCCCTCGCCGGCGACGTCGTCAACTCCACCGCCGCCCCGAACCTCCTCTGCCCCAGCGCCTATTCGGTCGGTTCAAGTGAATAGCTTGATCCACAACCATCAGGTAACAGCGGCGGGCGGGTTGGTTGGTTGCGTGCGTGCTCATCCCTGGGGTCGCACCCCTTTTGCATATTTTGTTTTTATCTTGTTTTGATTTCCTCATTACATGTTAATTAGTAAAATTTGGGAAAAAGCTAGGGAATAATCAGTGGAATCTAATAAAATTAATTGAGATATAAATAAGGTTATTGGGGATTTAATAGTAGATTAAGGGTTACATACAAGTAAACAATGTTCTAAATTTAAATCTAAGTATGAATTAAAGGTATTTAATTATCCAAAATTTCTCAAAGAGAGTGGATAAAATGGTTGGCTATAAAGAAAACACACAAGGCTGTGAATACAAGAGTACCTTTAATAGTAAATAAAAATAATAAAACATAATTGAGTTAGAATGATCATGATTCATAATATAAGCTCCAACCTTATTACATCATCAAATAAACAAATCTCCACACTAGATTTAGTTAATAAATAGCAGTAAAATAAGAATCGATACTTGGATTAACAGTCCGCATAAAATGACTATGGATAGATACTCTAACTTAATAAAGTTTACGCTTAATTATAATGTATGCTCCAGCATTCAACATACCGCCATTAAACCAATCTCCATGGTAGCTTTAATTAAGGAACCATATTAGTATACGAACCCGTATGGCGAGCTATGATAAATCCGACTAGAAACAACGCTAAACGTATCAACACCAAAGACGTCTTTAACTAAATCGTAACATTAGGTTTAGTAAGTAATATGATAAGCACAGTTGCATATAACAAGTTGGGACCCGTGTAAGCAGACCCTAATTCAAATTAAATCTAGCCTAGAGATAACTGGAAGTACCTAAAATATCATACCATAAAATGCTAGAAACATAGACAATAAGATTAATTCGGTAAGCAAAAAGTTGCAGACATATTTATATGTATATATACCATATGCCTTGAACATTAGCGCTCGACAAAATATACCAATTCATAGGTTCAACTTAACTCATGGAACCTCCTTAATAAATAATAAAATAATAAAAAGAGATTATTAATAAAAAGATCAAGTTATCGTATGCTATTACCAACCTTGCCTCAAATCACCGAATCACCTATTAACTCATAATAAAACTAAATTGAGTTTATTCGGATTCGTTTGGATCATTTTGAGTTATTTGCTTTTATTTGGATTCAGTCGTTTGTCGCGTAATTAGAATCGGAGTCCTGAAGATTCTAAGGATCAAGCGGGAATGAGATCGATGAAGACCAAGAATTAAAGATCATCGCTTGAGACAACTTTGTGTGAGCTCAAGACCGCGGTAAACCACGCCAGGCGAGTCAATACTTTGATCATGTTGAACCTACATTTCTGCAAATTACTTTTGTTTAAATTATCAAATTGCATGCGGTTATTTATATGCAAATACATGTTAATTTTAGACTCTAGTTATATTCCATTGTGTGCCTTAAATTAATATTACCCCTCCGTTGGAATATTTGAAGTCGAGAACCTTGTCGCCCTAGCAAAAATTATAATAATACCCTTTCGAAAATAAGTCCGTAATTATATGCCATGCTTAGTAATGATTAGGTACTCATGGGCGCGAAGGCGCCCAAGCATCACTATAATCATGAGAAATTGATTTGGGCAGTCATGGTGGGAATGACTGGTATATTTTGACAGGGTTATTTTATGCTCCCAAAACTCTCAATTTGCTTCAATATCTGAGCGGATGGTTTGGGGGCTGGTATGTGGTGCGAAGGAATGCACAAAATTGTGGAGTGTGGTAGAACCGCTCAGATAATACTAAGGACTGAATCTTGTCATGTCAACCCGTGTAAAACAGTACAACCACAAGTCTGTAAAATACAACTTGGCTAAGTAAATTTATCGAAATCCCGGACTCATCTCACTGGTAGTGGATTGATGGGGTTATGCTATGGCAAGGGGGCCTGAAGGGACACCAGTGAGGGGTGAAGTTTCTCAGTCGTGCTAGCGCAGAGGGGAGGGAAGCCCGTACGCTAGTAGTAGTGAGAAACATCCCGTGCAAACAGATGGGGCCCATCGCAAATGGGAGGTTACCCATAAGGTGAGATGGGAGAAAGGACTAGATACTTTGAAAAGTCACTGTGATGGTCTGCTCGACCACACGTCTAAGGAATCGTGTGGGGCAACGAGTTGATTGTCTCTTGTGGTGAAAGTGTACAAACTCTGCAGAGTCAAAACTATTCGAATAGTCGTGCCCACGGTCAAGGGCGGACATGGGAACTTAACCAGATATAGTTCTATTTCAAAATATTTTGTGGGTGGGAATGGAAAAGTGAAGGGCGAAGGACTGCCCTGGTTTGGAATTATCCTGGGTGTCGTCCCAGTGATAAGTTAAGCGTTTATAACGCTGACAGATAAGCATATGGTGCAGATGCCATATATGGTGAACGAAAAATCTGTATCAGTATAAATGATATTGCATTCTTTCACACAATATGATTGGTTCAAACGGCTAGGTTTTAGGGATTTTTAAGTAATTGTATTCAAAAGCACTCTACGCAAAAATAAAGTAACCTGAGCCTTCCTTTGGTTAAGCCATGTATACTATTTATTTGCATTCTGCGTATTGGCTCGCGGAGCACGGGGTCGGAGTGCTCACGCTCGCTTTTGCGACAAAATTCAGAATCAGGAATCAAATCACCTCGCTTCAGCCACAAGATTGGACAAACTGGCAGAGAAGATGAAAATGTCAAGGGCTAGGTCGCGCACCTCCAGTTGGCTGCCTGTGGGCATGTCCTGAAGGTCCCACTTGCGTGCTTCGTTCTTCCGCTGCTGCAATTTCATGATTTCGGCCTAATCGGCCCATGAGTAAGTCTACTATTATATTTACGCTTCCGCATGATATGTATTTTGATATTCATTTCTGTAACTGTGAGCACTATCTACTGATCCAGGGAATAGTGCAATGAAATCACAGAGGGATCCGGATGTTAATATCTGGGCTCCTACAATTTCCCTCTTCAAATATATATAGAAGCAACAAATTTGAATCTAATATGCATCCATGAGAAGTAATTGATTGACTGGTGACTAGTACGTCCAAATCATTCTTTGCTGTCACCGCTGAGTATGCACCTTTATTTGCTTCAAACTTAGATAGTCTTTTGTCATGTGACCTTCATCGTCACATAGATAACATAGATGCGTATCTTTATTTTTGTCTTTCTTCTTCTTCTTCTTTGACTTTTGCTTCTGCCCGTAACACTTGTGACTTTTCTTCTGCCCATAACACCTACTACAGTTAATGTTGGACACTTGAGGATGAAGATTTCGATAGCTTTTTCAAAAACTCCGCCCCCAATAGATATGCAATTACTTCATTAAAGTTAAAAGTGGTTTTTTATGAGAGTATTTATCACCAATTGCTTCTATGATGATGGTAGAGATGATGCTAGTATGACGGCCTTGTCATTCTTCTCAATTTTCTCCTTCACACTAGTGAGCTGTGTGATAAGCTTGTTAAGGATATTAAGATAGTCAATGAAGCATATACCTTCCTCCATATACAATCTACACAGTTATCATTTCAGCACCTACTGGTTTATCAATGACTTTGCCATATACAATTTTTTAAGTCCTTCTATAATTTTTTGACGAATTCTCTTTAATCACCAAGTACTTTGTCTCATCGAAGAGACATAGACGGATTATACTGATAGCCTTCCACTCCATCACCTTTCAGTCTTCATTGGATGTCTTTTCTAGTTTGTCTCCATCAAGAGCATTGATTAGATCCTACTGAATAAGAATATCTTTTACCACATATTGCCACACGCTGAAATTTCTTCCGCTGTCAAATTTCTCTACTTGATTCCACTTTATCGATCTTGATTTTGTGCCACCTACTTTATCGATCTTATCACAAATCAAATTAATCCAACTTTAGCTCTGATACTATTTGTTACACTCTGATAGAGTGATAGTTCTCCATTTTACATGCAGAACGTGCATGCGTGATGGCTAGTTTCGCACACACGCGCACAGTGGAACTACATACACGCACGCTGTACACGACTGCTCAATCACTCAAATATCTACAGGAACGGGCATCATAAATCTGGTAGACTTAGTACAGTGTACGCGTTCGATCATTAGCCATGCATCATTCAGCTAGGCGTCGTCCAACATGATTAAACGATAGCGACTTGGGCTGCTTAACGAAGGCGCGAGAATTTCTGCACATCAAATCAATTGCCATAGCCCATAGGACACGATCTGCCCTAAGATCCTGACTCCTCCACGTATACTAGTAGTATATGTACTTCAGTACCCTAGCTAGCTAGGCCAGTCCGAGGCGTCAATCTAGTTGCAGGCAGCCTATATAGCCATAGCCATAGATAACAGCTAAGATTGTACATTCTTGTCTACCGCTTGATGATAACATGAGCAGCTGGCAGCTGCAGATGAGCGGCAGAGGGAAGCCCGGCGAGGCTTCGCCGAAGCGGGCGAGGACGTCGCCGTCATACGTCGTGGTAGCGCCGGGCGGCGGTGGCGGTGTGGTGCTGGGGAACCCGAGGATCGTGCGGGCCTCCTCCCGCGCTCCCGGCGGGAAGGACCGGCACAGCAAGGTGGCCACGGTGCGGGGGCTGCGCGACCGTCGCGTGCGGCTGTCCGTGCCGACCGCCGTCCTGCTGTACGACCTGCAGGACCGGCTGGGCCTCGGCCAGCCCAGCAAGGTCGTCGACTGGCTTCTCCACGCCGCGCGCCACGCCATCGACCGCCTGCCCCCGCTCCCCGCCGGGCTGCCGCTCGGCGTCTCCCGCCTCTCAACGGCTGCGGCTGGTGGCCACGCGGCCACGAGAGAGCAGCAGCGGCTGGTGGACGTAGGGACTAATGGTCAGTGTGCTTACGGCGGCCAATGGAATATTCCGTTAGATTCTACGGCGCATGTGATATACACAGGAGGCGGCCATTCTTTGCAGCCGCAAGCCTCATGTTCTACAGCGTCGTCGGCGCCGACGTTTGATCAGGCGGCATTTGGCTCCAAGGTGCAGTACGGCTACTATGATCATGGCGGTGGTGGATCAAGAGGTTTTTCAGCTCAGTTGCAGGAGTATTGACAATGGCAATGCTGACGCCAATAGGCTGCAGTATTAACTTTCATATATATACTGTATGTATCTATCAAATGTTACCAAGAAATATTACCGATATCGATGAGGATTAATTTGTTTTGATGTTGCTCGATTGTGTCGTCCTCCTCGCATGCAAATTTCAGTGATGTTGCCCACCTTCGTGCTCTTACTATACGAGTTAATGCACATCCCAACCTGTACGTGGAAAATATTTACGTCACAAAATGACGAGTAGTTGGGAGAGAAAATGCTTATTTAGGATATGGACATGTCGGGTCTAGCTGAGCCGATCTCTGGCACATCATAAGAAGAAACTGAAGAAGCCATAAAAAAAATAGCGGTAAATCTGTATGATTCTCTGCTTCTGGTGCCCTGCTCGGGAGATCGATCTCTGTCGCCGCCGTGCTCCGCCGTTTGCCTCCTTTTCATGTCAGCTTCTGCAATCCATATTGCAGTAGGTGGCTAGGTATCTCCTGTCCACCGATCGAAGAAAAGGAAACGCAGGACGATAGCTATGCAGCGCATAGCCTATGCGTACGTCTCTTCTGCCATACTCACTCCCCTTTCGAGCGAGAGCCGTGGACCTCGAACATACATGCGATTTAAGCACACTTGTATTCACGCGCTAAATATTCTATGTGGTATTTGTTTTCCCCTTGAGAGGATGGCGTGGAATTAACACTGTGCCGGTGTAGCAAAAGCGAGCCCAATGTCCGGCATGTTGGGCTGCTGGGTGCTAGCGCGGTGCTAGCTTTAATTGGGTGGCCCATTACAAAAGCGTGGCATTTCTTTTATTTCTCCACTACTCATGATACTTTACAGGAAGCCCAACCCATTGGCGCGTGGCTGCGCGGCAGGAGGCCCAATGCCAAAGCTCCTGGACTTTTCTCCCAAGAGAAGCCCTTTTCCTGATCCAGCTAAATCCACAAAACAAGCTCGAGTGCCTGTTTTTTTCTTGATTGTGGCTTATAGATTTTTATTATTTATAAGAGAGAATACAGAGACATAGGGCCTATTTGGATGGATTAGGACTAGTTGTTAGTTAGGACTAGTTGTTAGCTGACTAGTAGTTAGCTGGCTAAAGATTAGCCCAGTCCTGTTTGGATCCAAGGACTAATAAGTACTTACTATCTCGGTACAAAGTCTGTTATACCCCTATGCATTGCGGTCTGGGAGGGTTGGCGTGGGTATCAGCGTCTTTTTTCCATTCTGCTGGTCCTTTAGCCCTCATTAGCTGGGTTTGGCCAACTAGTTAGCTAACAACTAGTTGGGGCTTTGGCTAAACTTTAGCCCACTCATTAGCCCTCTTGTTTGGATCCACAAGGACTAAAAATTAGCAACTAGTTGTTAGCCCATGGGATCCAAACAGGCCCATAAATAACCCGTGTACGGTTTGGCCGATATAATGAAGTTGCTACAGTGTGTACTACAATTAATTTGTAGACTCCATCTTAAAAAAATACTTCGTTTGAAAGTTGTTAATGTAGACAACCAAAAAATAGTTTTCAGAAGTTAAAAAGGAGAGACTTGTGGCTTATGATTTATGCTGCAGTAATTAGATTTTGGCCATCCTTCTCTCTCTGTCGTTTGCTCTCCAATGTTTGATGTGTGAAGTTGGCCAGGCAGTAAGTTCCGTCTCACCATTTTTATGACTCTGTTGTAACGCACGGATCTCTAACTAGTGAAACATAAAGGATGTGTAATCTCTTTTGCTTCTTGGATAACCATTACTGTTAGGCCCTCAATCATGTGAGGGCGGATCTGGGAGCGTGAATGGGGTTGCAGTTGCACCCTAATTTTTTTTGGCAAAAAGTCATATATATTATGTATATACACGCATACATGGCTAAATACTCTAGATTCACACCCCTCTTATGTATATATACCCATGCATCGGCTAATCAGGTATTTTTTGCTAAAATATTTGTGACTTCGGTTGTAGTCCAAATAAGATGTTATTTGTTACATTTAAACTTTCGAACTACGTACTTCAATCTTTCATGTTCACATCCCATCTCCGAAATCCAAGATCCGTCAGCTGTGATCGTGCCCCATTTCCTGCAGGTTGTAGTGCTCCATGTAGGTTACAAGCATCCATTTCGACAGGGGCGGTCCTGCCTTAATTCAAGGGTATTCAGTTGAATACCCAAAATTTTTGCTAAAAAATTTACTATATGCAAGGTATAATATATATGTATATTAGTAGTTAGGCCAAATTCGTCTTGTTCATACCCAATCGGCCTAAATTATCGCTAGATCCTTTTAGCCTATTTCCCTCTCCCAACCCAAATTGGCGTCAAACACTGACCTAGGCCCACTAGGCCACTATCGTGATTTACATGACATATGGTAGAAATTCTAGGTCTCACTCAGTCTCTTCTCTCACTCAAGTCTCTTCTCTCACTCAAGTCTCTTCTCTCTATCTCTCTCCATTTGGTGGCGCAGGAGCTTCTGGTCTTATATGAGTACTGGAGCGGCTGTTTCGCAACGTAAGTCACCTTGCCATCGTCGCTCGCCAATGCGGTGCAGCCGCATAGGTTCACCCTCCCCGACTTAGTGACCCCCATGGTATCATGGCTTCATATCCGTAATTCGGTAATCCCTCTATCTTCTTCTCCTCCCCTAGCGATCTCTTATTTGAAGCAAAATTATGCGTCTAAATAAAGACGTGAGTTGCATTTTGCTTAAAGAAGTGAGGTATCTATAATGATTCTAAAGTTTTTTTGCATAGTAGTTGATTATATTTTGATGACTTATGTATCAATTATTTAGAAAATATGTAAGTATTATCAAGTTTGTCATGTAGCTTGATGTGTTGGACACTTGGATGATTTGATCCCCTTTGATGTCTGGCTATCTGATCCATATTTTGTTTAGCATACTACTTAAGTTGCTTAGTTAGAAACCGTTCAACAAAATATGTTCACGATAAAAGCACTTTTGAACTTCCGCTTGGGAATACAAAAATCTAACAAAAAGAATTGTCTTTTAACTTGATTAAAGCATCTTGTTGTGATTGTATAACTCTATTGTAGAATCATTCCGATTTGAACTTTGGCCTAGGTTAGTAGTTCTAGGGAAACAGTTCATCTCTAATTCCAATCATCATGGTTAAAACTATTAGTCTTTGAGTTCTGTTTTTCACTCATTGCTGAAGTTGCTTCCTTTTTGTGTGCTTGTCTGCATGACATTATATCTCGTTTCCAAGGCATGAAGCATCGTCGTGTTAATTTTTGATTATTTTAGAATTTCTTTATATTATTTGATATGTTGTCTCTAATATAAATAATTGTACTTTAATTTTCGCTACTGTGGACTTTTATATTTTCAATTGAACAATATTTTGTAACTTCGAATTGTTAGGATAGCTTTTAGGATCTCCTAGGTTAGATCTAGCGGGGTTTCTTTACGGGTTCGGGTTCTTGAGGTAATACCGAGAGGGAGAGAGGGGACTAACCGTCCGATGTGGAGGAGGAGGGGTTGGCCATCGCGGGTACGCTCGGTGAAGTCTGCGCACGGGTAGCGACGGTCGGGGAAGAGGTGCGAGGCTCCTTGGCGGCGGCGTGTCCCGGGCGGCGGCGATCTCCCTGGCGGAGGCGATCTGGCGGTGGTGCTTCCCGTCGCTGGAGCGCCCCCCTGTTAGATCGGATCTAGGGTTTTGTCGGTGGGGAGGTGGCGGCACGGTGAACCTTGGTGTGCGTGCCGCCCGGCCCCCACCTCTATTTATATGGCGCTGGCGACAGGGGCCCACCAGCCTATTGGGCTGGGCGCCCCGATCAGGGCGCGAACAAGGGAGGGTATTTGGCCGTTGGGCCAAATGCCCTGAGATCATTCTAACATTCTCCCCCTTGATCTCAATCTATGCTTTATCTTTAATTACTTTTGACTTTACACATTCCATCACAGATTAGTGCATAGAACATGTCTCATCGTCACGGTCAATCGCCGATAGATTCAACAGCTACAATACACCTCTCTGTTCTGAAATAGTTACTTTAATCTTTTGGGCCATCTTTTAGTCCAGGATTCATAGGCTTTCCCTTAAACCCATGTCGGCTACATGTTCTCTGAACACGTTGGGTGGTAAGCCTTTAGTAAGCGGATCCGCTAACATCTTTGCGGTACTTATATGCTCAAGACTTATAATTTGATCCCGAACTTTATCTTTCACAACATAATACTTTATGTCAATGTGTTTGGCAGCACCACTTGACTTATTGTTGTGGGCATACGTTACTGCGGGTTCATTATCGCAGTACAACTTAAGTGGTCTATTGATGTCGTCAACCACTTTCAAACCGGGTATGAACTTCTTTAGCCAGTTCACCTGCCCCGTGGCCTCATAACATGCTACAAACTCGGCATACATTGTGGACGATGTAGTGACGGTTTGCTTTGAGCTTTTCCACGATATACCTCCTCCTGCGAGAGTGAACACATATCCGGATGTAGACTTTCTATCATCTCCCGCAAAATCAGAATCTGTATACCCCACTATATGGAGTAAATCTGATCTTCTGTATGTCATCATGAGGCCTTTTGTTCCTTGCAAATAACGCAAGACTTTCTTTATCAATTTCCAATATTCTATTCCAGGATTGCTCTGGAATCTGCCAAGTAACCCGGTAACAAATTCTAAGTCAGGGCGTGTGCACACTTGAGCATACTGTAAGCTTCCGACAGCTGAAGCATATGGAACCGCTTTCATTTGATCGATCTCATATTGGTTCCTGGGGCATTGAAAATCCCCATATCTGTCGCCCTTGACTATAGGTGCAGGTGAAGGACTACTTTTATGCATACCAAATTTCTTTAAGACTTTCTCTATGTATGCCTTTTGTGATAGTCCCAATGTCCCCTTGTTTCTATCCCGGTGAATTTCGATCCCTAGAACGAACGAAGCTTCACCAAGGTCTTTCATATCAAAGTTTGAGGACAAAAACTTCTTTGTCTCCAGTAGCAGACAGACATCACTACTAGCAAGTAGGATATCATCCACATACAGGATTAGGAAGATAAACTTCCCATCTTTAAACTTTGCATAAACACAGTTGTCCTCTACATTCTCTTTAAACCCAAATTTTCTTATTGTATTGTCAAACTTCAAGTACCACTGTCTTGAAGCTTGCTTTAACCCATATATTGATTTCTTTAGGCGGCATCCCATTCTTTCATTTCCTTCCACGACAAAACCTTTCGGTTGTGCCATGTAAACATTTTCCTCCAAATCCCCATTAAGAAATGCCGTCTTTACATCCATCTGATGTAACTCTAAATCATAATGTGCTACTAATGCCATTATGATTCTGAAGGAATCTTTACATGAGACTGGAGAAAAGGTCTCATTGTAATCAATCCCTTCTCTTTGCGTAAATCCTTTTGCCACAAGTCGCGCTTTGTATCTTTCTACATTCCCTTGGGAGTCATGCTTTGTCTTGTAGACCCATTTACAGCCTACAGTTTTGGCTCCTTTAGGAATAATTTCCAAGTCCCAGACTTTATTAGTCTTCATGGACCTCATTTCCTCTTCCATGGCCTCAAGCCATTTTGAGGAATTTTCGCTTCTCATGGCTTCTTCAAATGAGGTGGGATCATCCTCCATTTGAAATTCCTCTGTATGATAAATCTGATAATCATCAGAAATAGCTGAACTTCTTACTCTTTGAGACCTCCTCGGGGCCTTCTCATTTGGTACATCTTCTGTTTGAGGCTGCTGTTGCTCCCCCTCATCTGTGGCAATAGGTTCTATAGGATCCTGAAGAACAGGTTCCTCATTATCATTCATTGTTGCCACAAGAGGAACAATAACAGGTGCTGGCACCACAGTATCTTGCACCGTCGGTGCAGCGACAGCAGGTAGTGTGAAGAATGGCTCTTGAATCATCGGAGTGGGCGCATACACCCGCTTCTCTTCAAGATCAATCTCACGAGCTACCATACTTCTTCTCATCATTTCATCCTCTAAGAAGACAGCGTGTCTCGTTTCTACAAACTTTGTATATCTATCTGGGCAATAGAAACGAAAACCTTTTGACTTTTCAGGGTAGCCAATGAAATGGCAACTTACTGTTTTGGGATCAAGCTTCCCAAGGTTTGGGTTAAATACTTTAGCCTCAGCAGGACTCCCCCACACACGTAAGTGGTTTAGTGAGGGAACTCTTCCTGTCCACATCTCGTACGGTGTTTTGGGCACCGACTTACTAGGCACTCTGTTGAGAATATGAATGGCGGTTTTCAACGCCTCCATCCATAAACTCAATGGCAGTGTGGAGTAGCTCATCATGCTTCGCACATATCCATCAGGGTACAGTTGCGTCTTTCAGCTACTCCATTTTGCTGAGGTTTGCCTGGTGTAGAATACTGGGCCACTATTCCATTTTCCTGTAAAAACCTTGCAAAAGGTCCAGGAACTTGTCCATATGGGGTATGTCGACTGTAGTACTCCCCCCACGATCAGATCGGACTATTTTAATCTTTAAATCGTGTTGGTTTTCAACTTCAGCCTTAAATATCTTGAATTTATCCAAGGCTTCATTTCTTTCTTTGATTGGATACATATATCCATAACGGGAGTAATCATCCGTGAATGTTATGAATGAGTCATATCCATCCACACTTTTCACAGGAAAAGGACCACAAATATCTGTGTGAATAATTTGTAGAACTCCTATGCTTCTTTTAGCGTCTTTTTTAATTTTCTTTACATATTTCCTTTAATGCATTCTCTGCATTGTTCTAAGTCTGAGAACTCTAATGGAGGAAGAATACCATTCTTAACTAGTCTTTCTATTCTCCCCCTCGAAATATGGCCTAAACGACAGTGCCATAATTTCGACGACTCATCTAGAGTTCTCTTTCGTTTTCTGTTTACATTCGTAGACGAGGATTCAATCACTTTCTCGCACGCGACGTTCCCATTATCGCATACGACATTCACATCATCACATAATGATAACAAATAAAGCTCATTCTGTAAGATGGCAAGACCAACACATTCTTTATTAAACATTATTTCACACTTGCCATTTCCAAAATTACAATCATAACCATTTTTGTCCAAATTTGAAACACTAATCAAATTCCTCTGTAAAGAGGGAACAAAAAGGACATCTCTAAGTAAAAGATTGGAGCCATTAGCTAACTCTAATGAAAGATCGCCAACGGCTTCAACTTCAGCTTGGACTCCATTTGCAACTTTAATGCATCTTTCGTTTCTTTGCGTAGTCCTCGTCGAACGGAATCCCTGTAAGGAATTAGCAACATGAACAGTTGCTCCTGAGTCAATCCACCAAGTGGATTTCGAATATTGCACATACAAGCATTCATTTATAAAGGTAATAATGTTCTCACCTTTCTTTGCCATTATCATCTTTAAGTAATCAGGACAGTTCTTCTTGTAGTGTCCCGTCTTCTTGCAGTGAAGACACTGATCTTTGTCTACAGCAAATTTATTCTGTTGAGGCTGATGGACAGAGGCTTTTCCCTTGTTCTTTGAGAAGGAGTTACTGTTGAAGTTCTTTTTCTTGTTATCCTTCACATAGTTGATAGAACCACCATGTGAGGATTTAATTGTTTCCTCCTCTTGCACACACATAGCTATGCACTTTTCCAAGTCCCATTTCTCGGGCTGCATGTTATAGTTGACAACAAAAGTGTCAAACTCTTTAGGCAAGGAAGAAAAAACCAAATGAATAAGGAACTCATCCTTGAGAGCCAAATCCATTGGTTTAAGCTTGGATGCCACTGCCACTGCCAGAGTACCTTTCTGTCACAAGCTGCTTAATCAGCTGTGTTGCATAAGTCTTTGAAGAGCCAGTGAACTGACTCTTTATTTTATCAAGGTACTCTGTGACAGTGTCACACTCTGCAATTGAGCCCACAATTGCAGGCTCAATTGTGTTCTTTATCACAGCCATACATTTCTTGTTGGCTGTGGTCCATTTCTTATGATCAAGGTCATAAGACATCTGTAAGAGAGCATGATCCCTCTGTCTTTTCTGCCAAGCAGTATCATCCTCATTTTGATCCCTCACTGGTGCCATAGGCTTAGTGGGACGTGCTGTAGTGAGGACCCAGTCCACCTCAGCCAAGATAAACACTAAGTCTATCTTTTTCTTCCACTCTCCATAATTATCTCCTTTAAGAGTGGGGATCTCTCTGATACAACTCATGAAGTTGTATCCGCCTGAAAAATATTTCAAATAAAGTGAGAACGTAACAGCAAAATTATATGCCTTATTTCCAACGTTGGTCAAAAATACGACATACAATTTAAAACAATTTTATCTATACATTAAATCTACATCACCGTTGGGCAGAAATAGAAATAATGCATAAAAACATCAATTAAAAAATTATAATACTGTTATTATCAACGTTGGTCAGAAAATAACAATATCATAAATCTCTGGAAATTATATCTATTTTTCCAAAATTAAATTCTCCCGTTGGTTCGAATTTAATAATGAAAATTAATCAACATTAACTTTTGCAGCGGAAACTGTAATTATTCAAAAATAATTCATTATTTAGAAGCATTATACTGTACACATTTAATCTCTGAAAAATTAACACGTTGGTGCAAAAATTTACAGAGATTTTGGATCAAATTTCATTGAAATTCATCAAAAAATGCTTCTGAAATTAATTAAACATCAATTTTCGGATTTACTGTTCATTTGGCCATTTCGGCCTGCTCAGCCCGGCCACGGCCCACAGCGGCCTGCCCGCGCGGCCGAACGCGCGCGGCCTCACTCGCCCATGCGCGGCCCAAGCAGCCCAGCCGAGCGCGCGGAAGGGAACGGAGCGCGCGTCGCGCCTCTCCCCCCGCGCGGAAATCTTTTCAGCCGTTGGATTTGCATCCAACGGCCGCAATCCAGCGCGGTCATGGCCTGCGGCGAAACCGCACCGCGTCGGCGCTATCCGAGCCGTCCACGCGCGATCCGGCGGCTCCCGTTCCGCGCGCGCTGCCGCTCGCTCCCCCGCGCCCAGGCCGCAACCTGGGCCTGGGCCGCGAAAGCCAAACCCCGCCTGGGCCAAAAGTGGCCCGAGGGACCACGGCAAGATCTCAGCCGTCCATCGCCATCCGACGGCTGAGCGGCGTTTGCGCCCGATCAAAACCGCGCTCGCGCGGCGGAAAACCCTAACCCTAACCATTCTCTCTCTCTCCCCCTTCTCTCCCGTCTCACCCGAGCGAGTGAAGCGGCAGCGGCGGCGATTTCATCCACGCCGCCGGAGAAGGAGAAGACGGCGCCACCGCGGGCCCTCTCGCCGGCGTGCGCGCTCCCCTGAGAGGGAGCGCGCCGCTGTCGAGCGGCTCCGTGTTGGCGCCCTGTCCCGCGCGTCGACGGTGGCCGCACGTGGAGCGCCGGCGAGCCCACGGCTCGGCTGATCTCCCGCACGCCAGCGACGACGACGGCCCGGTGAGTTCTTTTCAGATCTAGGGTTAGGGTTTGACCCGTTCCCCTTCTCTGTTCTTTTGCAATTTTCTAGGGTTAGGGGTTTCGTTCTCCTTTTCTCTTTTCCGTCTAGATCTATGCCTAGGGTGCTCTGATACCATTGTTAGGATAGCTTTTAGGATCTCCTAGGTTAGATCTAGCGGGGTTTCTTTACGGGTTCGGGTTCTTGAGGTAATACCGAGAGGGAGAGAGGGGACTAACCGTCCGATGTGGAGGAGGAGGGGTTGGCCATCGCGGGTACGCTCGGTGAAGTCTGCGCACGGGCAGCGACGGTCGGGGAAGAGGTGCGAGGCTCCTTGGCGGCGGCGTGTCCCGGGCGGCGGCGATCTCCCTGGCGGCGGCGATCTGGCGGTGGTGCTTCCCGTCGCTGGAGCGCCCCCCTCTTAGATCGGATCTAGGGTTTTGTCGGTGGGGAGGTGGCGGCACGGTGAACCTTGGTGTGCGTGCCGCCCGGCCCCCACCTCTATTTATATGGCGCTGGCGACAGGGGCCCACCAGCCTATTGGGCTGGGCGCCCCCGATCAGGGCGCGAACAAGGGAGGGTATTTGGCTGTTGGGCCAAATACCCTGAGATCATTCTAACACGAATACCCATCTTAAAATTTCTGGGCCCGCCACTGCATTTCGATCACAATATATGATGTATCCCACTCCCAGTTCAACTGCTAGTGAAAGCGCCCGCGGCTCCAAACATGCTACACTTCCAAAGATCCAGACTAGAACCAGGCATGGAAGGCGCCTTCTTGGATGTCTCCCATCGGAAGGAATCGCTCGCTGCCTGCACAGCCAGGACTGGGAGTGCCCAAGCAAGTCGCTTCAAACAAAACCTCTTCCAATAGTCAATACAATACAACAGGGGCACCCAAAAGTCATAGTAAGAAAATTTCCCTCTGCAGAGAAACGAATAAATGCAGCGACTGTATGAGTTGATAAGATAGCACCACTTGCTTTCGTATACAAAGTATTCATTGCGACTACGGTTTCAAAGCAAATTTCCTTCTGTTGACAAATGGATAAATGCATCGACTACATTATTGATGAAATAGCATAGCATACTTGCTGTTGTATACAAAAGTATTCGTTGAGAGTATATTTGAGAAGTCTTTGATATCCTATCACAGCAATCTTGTCTAACAAATGAAAATGTTATACAGTAGCAAAGAATTGTAGAGCGATATTCATTTTCTCCACGATTTCTGATGTCTACAGCATTTAAAGATTCTCATATTCATCTGAGAAATACCCTTGGGCCAAATGCTTCTTTCCAAGCATCCCGAATGGTCCAGCGAAGCGGTTGTGAGAAGGTAAAAAAAAAAATCAATTCAACGATAATCTTCTTCACAATACTTATGAGGAGGCATGCTTTTGAGTTGAATCGCTTCCATGCCCTGCCTGCATCTGCAGCAACTTCTGCTGCTCCTCATCGTTCTCTTCCTTCATCTCAACCTTGGGCGCCTTTGGTTTTGTGGTGGATTGCTGGTAGAGGACGCCACCGGACATGCATATCAATAGCCCAATTGTTCCAACAAAGGAGGCATGCTTGTCCCAGATAAGCAGATTAATCACGACAGTCAGGAGCTTGTTCACAATACCGAGCACCGTGAATCCGGTAGCAGAGATCGCCCGTCTGCAGGAGAACCCAAAGAAGGATATGGATAACCCGAACAGGCACGACAGAGCAACAGGAAGAATCACGTCGAATGAAAGCCAGTTTGTCATTTTAGAGCTGTCGACCTTCATCTGATCAAGCTCTCCCATTATAAGGAGCTCAAGGGGAAACAGCATCAAAGCCTCAAGGTTGTTGTAAAGCACAAGGCCCCATGTGTTCAGCCCAATGGTCATGACGACGTGCTTGATGTACACGAAATCAATGGACATGCTCGCCAGATAGGCCACTGCCCAGCTGTACGCAGTCACAGTGAACTGGTTGTCTGTGAAAACATAGATCACACTTCCACCAAGTATAGTGGAAAGTGAAAGCCATGTCTTGAATGACGGCCATGGTTGGTGAAGGTACAGTGTCTCTCCGATGGCCACAAATATTGGCACAGCAGAGCGAAACACAATGAAAGTGTCCACATTGGCGTGCAGCAGGAGTTCACTGTTCGTGAAGATGGAGATGTAGAACATCACAGCAGCAGGTAAGAACTTCCACATGGTCCTCATATTAAGGCCATCATGCTCAATAAGCTTTAGTTGTCCACATAGGAGAACTCCAGCAACACTAGTGAAGTACTGTAGAGCTGTCAGTGCTCCAGGATATGGAAATTTCATGATTGCCCATTTGTTGATAATGGAGAGCAGAGATGCTGACAGGCAATAACCAGCAGCCACACCATAGACTGAAGCTTGCTGCAGAAGTGTGTTCAATGCGTTACTCCAGGCTCCAGTTTTCTGGAGAGCACTTGAACCGTCAGCTGAAGCATCTTCTTTTGAGGGCTCCGAGAGATTAGACATCTGCACCATCCAAAGTAAAACTATCAAAGCTTGAAAAAAATGAACTCATAAAAATCATGCTGCAGCTGCCAAAAGCCAGATGGAACAACTACAAACAGTTAGATCCTTAATCAATCTTGCTGTTTGTATAGTACCAAGGTGGATACCAATTTGATCTAAAGTTTCTATCTGATTTGCTAAGTATGGAGTAATGGCAATGCGACCTATAAAAAGGTAGTAATGAAGAAAGAGTATTCAATTTTTTGTGCACACAAATGTTCTAAACCCTTCATAACTACACACACTCGACCCTACCCCTGGATCTGCACCTTGCAATCAAATTTCATACATAATTTGCGCAACTCCGTAGACATAGTAGTGCTCATGGGCATACTTGCAAGCTTTAGTTGTACAACCCAGTACCTCATGCAATAGATACTTCATCAACCCCCACAGATTAAGGACTAGCAGTTTTTTGCTGAACCCTAGCTATCATTGAGTATGAAAGATGATTCTTTTTTAAGAAAGTGTTTCCAAGGCATGATCCAGAAGGTGCGAGCAGTAAATGTTAATTTACTGAACAGAAGAAAGCAAGTCACTGTTTTGCATGTTAAAGTTTCTGCTTCGCGTGTTATATGATCCCTATTTATCTTCTCTAGAAAGCAACGTACCCTGACTCAACTTTCCTGCTAAAATAGCAAGATTACCCCTAAAATTTCTCAGGTTAAGCTTGGCGAAGACTCAAGAAGGGCAAGGCCATAACAAAAGGCAGACAACAAGTACCAAGGTAAAATCAAGGCAGAAAATGAAGAGGCAACACCCGTAATACTTCATGACAGATTCGAGAACACATCGAACGAAGTCAACCAAAAAAATCAGAACCGAAGAATCCAAGCCAGGATCAAGCAATACCTTGAAACGGCCAACCCGAGAATTCGCCATGGGATCGAACTCAAATTCAACAACAAATGCTCTAGCTACCAAGATCCAAGCATGTGTATCTTTTTAAGCAAGTTGAGGAGGCCAGCCATGTTAGACACGGAAGTCAAACAAGGTAGGAGCATGTCACCAGCGCATTAGGTTGTAAGCATCAGGGGATGGGAAGGAAATATCAACACGTACTGCAACACCTAAGCACTTTGTCCAAGTCAAGGAAGACAAGGTCCTAATAATGCATTGCGCCAGTTGCTCACAAGAAAACGAACATGGTGCATACCTCAGCCTCGCGAAGCCTTCCTCGCAACCGTAGGTAGAACGGATTCCTCTCAACTACCACAACGTGACAGCTCCTACGCCTCCAGGACGCAAGAAAAAGTAGTTGCAAGCACACAGAGTGCTCCCAGAACTCGCTGCCGAGGCCTCGCAGGCCAGCACAACCAACTGTTCAGTCACATAGAAGTACTGGAATTAGTTAGTCGCCGAGGCATGTGCATACATGTATAACTATGAAGTACTAGCACGAACTAAACGCCGCCATAAAGGAAAAGAAACATCAATTGTTAGGTAGGAGAAGCCCATCAGGACCCAGGATATCCACTTTCGATGGCAGTTTCGTGCGCAACCAGAACACATCGCAAGAAATAATTGACACCCCATCTGAGGGCATCGCAAGAAGCCTCTCCTGTAACCACCAACCAGCCAAGATCGGATTTTGGCGCCTACCCAGGAGGAGAAACTGGCTGAAACGGAGGGAGAACTGATCAAGCTCTCACCTTTTCGGAGAACTCCCTCCTCCGTTCCTGGACCGATCCGCCGCTCGCCCGGTGACGGCAATAAAAGCGGGGGAGGGTCGAGCAAAGAGGGAGCGGACCACGGGGTGGGGCGGCGATTTATCGCGGGGTTTCGGGCAAATTGTTTTTGCCCGGCGGTCGTCGCCTCTTCGCGATCGGAATCCCGATCTGCACGCTAACGACGAAGTCAACGCGGGATTGATTAATCGGGCACTCAGGTTTGGGGGAGCGTGCCATTTGGGATTTGGAGGGAGACGAGGAGGATAGGATTCTGCCGCTACAGAACGGGAAGGCGAGAACGAGATTGGCGGAATTTAGAAATGGAACTCGTAGGTTTGAGTTCGAGAGTCTGGCCTTTCTGCCTTGAGTGTGGCAGAAGTTTAAGTTGTGTTTAAACTGAGTTCGAGGTATGGTCTAAGTTTATATCTAGACTTAGTTTGGCTCAATCTAAACTCAAAGTAGACTCGAGCTTAGTTCGTTGAAACTCAATAATAATTAAAATAATTTATTGTACATTAATTTCTAATAATAAGAAAAATTCGAGCCCGAGCTCGGCTCAAGTAAGATTGATAATAGTCAAAATAATTCAAATATACACTAATTTTCAACAATAAGGAAATCTTAAACTCGAGTTTACCTCGGATAACCTCGGTAAGAATTAATATGTACCACTATTTAAGCTCGAATCGAGACTCATGAACTATTCGAGCTCGGTTCGGTGAAACTTGCGAGCTCGAGATCAAACTCGAGTTTGACTTATTTAAAGTTCGAACTGAGCTCAAATCGAGCCTAGAATGAGACGAGCTCGAGTAGCTCGCAAGTCTCAAGCTTTTTTTACAGCCTTACTTCCTAGTTCTGACCCACGAGTCCTGGGAGCAGATCTCGAGTCTCCTTGCCTCGTTTGCTGCTGTTTTCCTCCAATTTTGCTCATCATTTTGAGCTTTTGCACAGGAAAATCCGTTGTATTTGCGCGACTTGCTGATGGGTAGGGTTAGACCTGGCTCGGACCAACTGTGTCGGCCTGAGCCACGGTATTGATGGTCCGGCCTAGACACGGATAGTAAAAGGGCCACGCTGGCCTGGTCTGATCGAGGTGTGTCGTGCTTTGGGTCGGCACAGTGAGACGGTCTGGTTCGACACATATAGTGACTCTTCTGTGACAATACAGTAAAATTATTTACGGTTAATAGTAAAATTATTTTGTATTAGGGTTCATGTACTATTCTAAGTGCAGACAGATGACTTGGCAGTAAAATCATTTGCGATCGGCAGTAAATTATGTGATTAACAGTAAAAAACTTGGGACTCAATGATTGACAGTAAACTTGCGACTAATAGTAAAATGAATAGGCCATTGGTGTCCCGTTTAGTTAAGCGTGCTCGAGTCAAACTGGCACGACTCAGGCCCTGTTTGGATCCCTTGGGCTAACAACTAGTTGCTAAACTTTAGCCCTTGAGGATCCAAACAGGAGGGCTAATTGGGTGGGCTAAAGTTTAGCCAAAGCCCCAACTAGTTGTTAGCCAACTAGTCCATCAAACCCAGCTAATGAGGGCTAAAGGACCAGCCGGATGGAAAAAAGACGTTGATACCCACGCCAACCCTCCCAGACCACCATGCATAGGGGTATAACAGACTTTGCACTGAGATAGTAGCACTTATTAGTCATTGGATCCAAACAGGACTGGGCTAATCTTTAGCCAACTAACTACTAGTCAGCTAACAACTAGTCCTAGCTAACAACTAGTCCTAGTCCATCCAAACAGGCCCTCAATCCCTCTCTGTATCATAAGGCCAGTCTCAGTGGGGGTTTCATGGAGTTTCATGGGCATTAAATACGCTGGTATGACACTGTATTGATGAAGAGAGAGATGATAAAAGTTTCATGGGAGTAGAGAGAGTTTCATACAGAGAGGGAGAGTTTCATGGCGTTGTTTCCAAGACTACCACATCATGTAAAATGAAATGAAACATGGATGAAATATCCATCCTCAATGCATAGTTTCATTCTATTGTTTCATAGACATTTAATTTCATGACTCATACTGAGTTGGTAATCGTGCCAAGAGAGTTTCATCTAGATGAAACTCACTTCTTCTCTCTCTTCTTAAAAATGTTGCCATATCATCAAAAATGACTATGTGGCAGCCTATTAAATGCAGATGAAACTCCCACTGAGACTGACCTAAGAGTGGGGGAGGGTCGAGCAAAGAGGGAACAAACCATGGGGTGGGGCGGCGATTTATCGTGGGGCTTCGGGCAAATTGTTTTTGCCCGGCGGTCGTCGCCTCTTCGGGATCAGAATCCCGATCTGGACGCTTACGAGGGAGTCAACGCGGGATACGGGATTGATTAATCCGGCACTCAAGGTTTGGGGGAGCGTGCAATTTGGGATTTGGAGGGAGATGAGGAGGATAGGATACTGCCGCTACAGAACGGGAAGGTGAGAACGAGATTGACGGAATTTATAAATGGAGCTTGTAGGTTTGAGTTCGAGAGTCTGCCCTTTCTGGCTTGAGTATGGTAGAAGTTTGAGAGTTGAGTTTAAACTGAGTTCGAGGTAGGGTCTAAGCTTGTATCTAAACTCGAGTTTGGCTCGGTTTAAACTCGAGTAGACTCGAGCTCGGTTCGTTGAAGCTCGATAAACTCAGTGAGAATTAATATGTATCACTATTTAAACTCGAATCAAGTCTTGTGAACTATTCGAGCTCGGCTCGGTGAAACTCGCGAGCTCGAGATCAAACTCAGCTCGAATTGAGCCTAGAATGAGTCGAGCTCGAGTAACTCGCGAGTCTCAAGCTTTTTTACAGCCTTACTTCCTAGTTCTAACCCACGAGTCCCGGGAGCAGATCTCAAGGTGCCTTGTCTCATTTGTCGCCATTTTCCTCCAATTTTGCTCGTCATTTTGAACTTTTGCATGGGGAAATCCGTTGTATTTGCACCAGCACTGTCATTGCCAAGCTCCTGCTCACATAGCCTCCACAGCCCTATAAAGCTTCTCTGACTTGCTGCCTAGCATCCATTAGCCTCAAATCGCGCCAACAAGCTCTTCCTTCTACAGCTTCGACCTCAATTCACCATTGTCGCCATGCCCTGTGCCGGTGAGCCTTTTTACTTAATTCCTTGCTGTGGCCAATCATAATCTGATTCTTTGCAACTGTAGCATCCCCAGGCTACTACAAACCCAAAGCCAACATTGCAATGCCTTCCGTCAGCTCCTAGGTCATTGATGACATGTGTCACCGCCATTTGAGCCAAGAGCACATCCACCATTAGCTTCCTAGCACGTCATAGGTGCTCAAAACCGCTAGCTCCTTGCCAGAAGACCACCGAAGCTCTGCCTGCCATGGAAATGCTCTAGTGAACCCTCCTCACCACCAACCAACTCCAATGAACCCTAGTCTTTGTGCAACCCAAAAATGGATTTCCCACACCTCCCTAATTCCATCCATGTCCCTACTAGCCACCGACGATCATCGCCGGAGCATGCATGAGCTCGCTGTCGTGTTTCTCTACTTGGGTGCCATGGCACCAGAGCACAGTCTAGCCAAAGTCGAAGCAGGCTAAAGGCCTAGTAGGCTGTGTACTTAAGCGGAGCCTAGTCGGTCCAAAGGCCATAAGCCAACCTAGCCGAGCCAGTGGGTTGAGCCCATAGTGATTATCCAACACTGCTCAAAGCCTAGTCCGATACTGTTCAAACCTGAACCTAATGTTGTTCAGCCCAGACCATCACTGTTCATGAACTCGACCTATTATAAATAGTGCCCACCCGTTACTATTCACCCAAAGCCAATTTAGCGAGTTTATACCCTATTTTAACCATTTTAAACTCGTTTAAACTATTCCTAGCTCCGTTTAGCCCAATCAGACTCTGATAAAACCCAAACCCATATTTATTTACGTTTTCCTGAATTTTTTCCTTTTTATTTTATTTTACTTTTCCTAGCTTAAAATTTTTCAATCATGGACTTAATTGCTTGTCCTTTTGCGACAGTTCCCGGATTTCCTGAGACGTCCGTCCTAGAAGCAGGTCAAGACTCAAAAGATTTAGGACCAGTCGAGTACTTTGAACAACAAGACAAGTCAGATGTTTTTTTATCATGTTGATCCTTTATTGTTTAATTATTAGTATTTAAATTATTATTATTATTATTATTATTTGTGCACTATTATTTATTTTAAATAATTATTTAGAATGACATGATAATTAGTTATGTCCTATCGCTGAAAAATGATATGCTTTAGTTGAAAGCATGTTCACCTTTATAACCTTAATAATTATACAATATTGTATAATTAATCATCTGTAGACTAGTCAATCAAATGATTTGTTCTACTAAGTTATTTTGGCATTTTATCGATAGATTTATACAATGGTACTAGGGTTAAGGATGACTTGTGGAAAGCTACTAGATGATTGGATTCCACGACCTTACTCTAGCGTGAAGGCTTGATACGAATTAGTGGCTGCGCCGTAACGCGTTAGGTTTATAATTGGTTGTCTCATTTGTGAAAAGTAGAGACTATAATCTTATGCCGAGTAAAAGACATAGAAATCACTTGACAACAAGTTTCGACTTGTCAGACCTGATTTAGTAGCTGCTCAATTTGATAGAATATCTACAGGAGGGTTATCTTTTCCATTGCGATGGAATGGTCTACGCACAATGAGGTGGTATGGAGGCTGGACTTGAAAAGTATCCTCCATATTTCACAACGGTAGGTCTACCCAGAATCGGTTCACAGTTTCTGCTTTGGCCAGTGGATTACTGACAATAGATGGCCACAAGCCTACCACGTAGAAGCTAAAAAGAGGAGAGCAGTGAAAGACCTTGTTATCTCAACTCAGTTACGCGCTATCTGGTTGTGTGTCTATTGCATGACATTGAGAGTTTGAGACATCTTATGGGTAAAACTGGACAACTCTGCAGAGTCAAACTTATAGTATTCGAATACACCATGGTTTTGATAAATGAATATATGTTTAATGGATGAATCCAACAGCAAGACAAAAGTAGCTTTGGTAATATTTCCAATTTGTTAATCAAGTTGATTAAACCCTCTTTTCCTTTAAGAAGTTCATTTTTTGCTTTAGAAAATCATTTACAAATAAACATGTATCCACTAATGTAGTAATAAAGACAACACCTTTCATCTCTTGAAATACTGGCAAGTAGATAATTAGTATTCCCTTTGTTGATTACGGTTGTACTCATATTTGCTAAACCATCAACAGAAGAACCTTTGAAAAAAATGAAGAACCATTTGAGGAAGACTTCGAGGATTCCTTTGGAGTAGATGATGTATGGTTCTAGGCGTCGTCCTTTACTCAAACACGCCTATGGTTTTCCTTTTGTGGTGTGATACAACTTTAGGCTTGGACGTCTCCATGTGTAAAACCTAGCTGTTACATCATAATCCTGTAATAAAGTTTAGTTTTTATGTTGTTAGCTTATGTTGCTATGATACACTTTTATCTATAGTACTTTATAGTTAAACATTTTAGTCAGTTAGTACGGCGGCAGTGCAGCGCGCCACAGCAGACAACCAAGCCATCGCCGTTGCAGCGATCTCCACAGGCAGCCCGTTGATGATTTGACAACTGACTACTTTCTTAAAACAGAATAATTTTTTAAAACAGAACCTCCAAATACTTTTTCAAACTTAAAATTATATATACCGTCTGTATCGATATCTTTATTGTTTACTGTTATTTCAAAAAACACAAACAGCATATAAAGTACAACGCAAAAAATCCGATCCTCCGAGTATGAGCGTTACGCATGCATGCAGTAGGTCAGGTGTGCACTACTTTGCTCCAACTCGGGATAGTATAAAATTCTTCCTGCTGCTCCAACACCACCATGAGACGACCATCGAATCGAGCTACTAGGGAGCTGAACGGTGGGCTAGGCTGGTCAACTCCTCTAAAGATGGGCCGCCGTCTTTATGGCTCACACACACCACCGGTTTCTGGTCTACTGGTTAGAATAATCGAGTAGATTTGCACATGCTTAGAGCGTGCTGCCGTGAGTTGTTACCTTATCGTCTTCTTGGTCAGAAATACTTGAGCATTTTCTTTGGGAAAAGATACTTCAGAGTTTAGTGATACCCTCAGATCAGGGGCGTAGCTGGTTCACTGTATAAATACTATAGCAACAGTAAAATAGACTGCAAAATTTTAGTGATACCCTCAGATGCAGATTTTCAGAGCATGCTTTCTTTTTCTTTTAAGAAAATCCTCTAGCTTATATTAATAATAACACAAAATTAAAATACGTAGCTACCTAACTTTTACATTAAAGACTTGAGATGAACGACGTGTTGTCACGAAGCTATTGAGTGGATGAACACGCTGAGCTTCTTTTGGTGCATGCATAATAGTGATACTCCGAATGCTACGGTCGCATGGGCTAATTTGGGCTCATTTACTGATGAGGCTATACTTACAGGCCCACCGGTGGGAAGAATATTTTTGTCCCATTCTATAACACAGCCCATGCAATCGATGAATCGACGTTCGGACAAAGGCCAATCCAATTAAAACAAATTATATTCTCGAAGAGTTTCTTAAGAGCAAAGCCGCCATGTCATTGATTAAGAGAGAAAGTGACCCTTCCTCTCTCCACCCTGCTCCATTAGATTTCACAACACAATGCGCCTAAATGATTTGACAGAATGTATGCCCGTATATATACTACATGTAGGTCGGGAACATTTTAAAACTATGGGATCATTGCAAATTGTAATAAATAAGGCATCTTTCTTTTCTTTTCTTTTCAGCTTACGATTTATATTTTTTTTTGAACAAACAAACGAAACGATTTTCCTGTTATCTTTTGAAAGTGGCTTATCGGAATAGTATTTTCGAATCAGTTTATCGGCATTTGATTTATTCACACAAACGCTCATACCAAAAGCCATCAGCTATATAGACAAAAATCATCAGTCGCGGTCGAATAAAACCAACCCTAACAATCAGATGAAGCTTCAAGTTGACTGTCGTGGTCCAGTGCATGCCTTACAAAATTTCGCAACAATGCGTTTGCTATCATATCGTAATTTGGGTTCACTGCAAATTAAAAGTGGGTAGTTTCTGGTTGGAACAAGGCTTGCACACCGAAGCTATACAGTGAGCTCAATTCTCTCCGTCTCTCTCCCTAGGGCCCTAGGGGAAAAGAAACTGCCTACAGTGAACTCAGTTAGTAATTTAAATACACTAGTATAGTGTCCGTGCTAACGCCACGGCGGTATTTTAGGGATGCACACGAAATCAGCCAAACGAATTTTTGAATGGCCATACATGTTTTGTTCCCTGCTTTCAAAGCCAATTTTTGAATGGCCATATATGTTTTGTTTGGATAATTGGGTTCCTCCCCGCCGCACCGCGCCGCCGCGCCGCGTCCACTGCGTGCGCGCCCCGCACCATGTGGACGCGGGTCCGTCGCGTCTCGTCCGCCCCGCCGCGCCGCACCGCGCCGCCGCACCGCGTCCACCGCGTGCGCGCCCCGCACCGCGCGGAGGCGGGTCCGCCGCGTCCGTCTCGTCCGCCCCGCCGCGCCGCGTCCACTGCGTGCGCGCCCCGCACCATGTGGACGCGGGTCCGCCGCGTCTCGTCCGCCCTGCCACGCTGCGTCCTCCCTGCCGCACCGCGTCCACCGCGTGCGCGCCCCGCACCGCGCGGACGCGGGTCCGCCGCGTCCGTCTCGTCCGGCCCGCCGCGCCGCGTCCACCGCGTGCGCGCCCCGCACCGCGCGGAGGTGGGTCCGCCGCGTCCGTCTCGTTCGCCGCGCCCCGCGTCCACTGCGTGCGCGCCCCGCACCATGTGGACGCGGGTCCGCCGCGTCTCGTCCGCCCCGCCGCGTCCTCCCCGCTGCACCGCGCCGCCGCACCGCGTCCACCCCGTGCGCGCCCCGCACCGCGCGGACGCGGGTCCGCCGCGTCCGTCTCGTCCTGCCCGCCTCTCCGCGCCGCCGTGCCGCGTCCATTTATACTATGTGTAAAAGCATTTATATATCAAATAATTTAATGATACAATTTGACACAACTACGCAATACCATGTGACAATTTTGTTATCACATCCAAGATTCAACCCCATTAATTAGTGTACAAATATTTGGTAGAACCGTAGAATCATGTAACAACACTCAACAATCTTTCTTCCAAATCCAAGGTACCACCGCTCATATCTACGTAAAATGCTGGCCTGGATGGAGGTTGGGATGGAATCGTGCTGCTGTCGAACATCACATTGATCATAGACATAGTTGGCCTATCCACAGGATCTTCCTGAACGCACATTAGTCCAATATGAATGCACCTCAAAATCTCGTCTCGCAAGGAATCTCTCCTCAAAGAGGGGTCAATCATTTCTGTGATAGTTTTCATTGTCCAATGTTCCCATATCTGCATTGACAGTGGTTGTTAAATCCCTGTTCTACTAAGAGTTATTGCCTATATATATATATATATATATATATATATATATATATATATATATATATATATATATATATATATATATATATATTGTTACTCCCGTGGATCTCCTAGGTTAGATCTAGCGGGGTCTATTCGTTCCTTTTCTCTAGACTAGGGTTCTTGTTCTTGGTGTTCTACCGAGAGGGGAGAGGGGACTAACCGTCGGTCGTGGAAGAAGTAGAGGTGGCCATCGGCGACGGTCGATGAAGAGAGGCGGCGGCTTCTGGCGGCCGGCGTGTCCCGGATGGCGGCGAGTCCTGGCGGCGGCGATCTGGAGAGGCAGAGGAGCCGGTGGAGCTTTCCGTCGCTGGAGCGCTTCCCCACGATCGGTTAGGGTTTTGGTGGAGCTGGCGGCGGCACGGTCAACCTCGTGATGTGTGCCGCCCCGGCCTCCACCTCTTTAATATAGCGCATGCGACAGAGGCCCACCAGCATTAGTGCTGGACGCCCCCGATCAGGGCGCGATTAAGGGGGGAGGGGATTTGGCCGTTGGGCCAGATCCCCTGAGATCAATTCTAACATTCTCCCCCTTGATCTCAAACTTTACTTTATCTTTAATTACTTTTGACTTTACACATTCCATCACAGATTAGTGCATAGAACATGTCTCATCGTCACGGTCAATCGCCGATAGATTCAACAGCTACAATACACCTCTCTGTTCTGAAATAGTTACTTTAATCTTTTTGGGCCATCTTTTAGTCCAGGTATCATAGGCTTTCCCTTAAACCCATGCCGGCTACATGTTCTCTGAACACGTTGGGTGGTAAGCCTTTAGTAAGCGGATCCGCTAACATCTTTGCGGTACTTATATGCTCTAGACTTATAATTTGATCCCGAACTTTATCTTTCACAACATAGTACTTTATGTCAATGTGTTTGGCAGCACCACTTGACTTATTGTTGTGGGCATACGTTACTGCGGGTTCATTATCGCAGTACAACTTAAGTGGTCTCATGATGTCGTCAACCACTTTTAAACCGGGTATGAACTTCTTTAGCCAGTTCACCTGCCCCGTAGCCTCATAACATGCTACAAACTCGGCATACATTGTGGACGATGTAGTGACGGTTTGTTTTGAGCTTTTCCACGATATAGCTCCTTTAGCGAGAGTGAACACATATCCGGATGTAGACTTTCTATCATCTCCCGCAAAATCAGAATCTGTATACCCCACTATATGGAGTGAATCTGATCTTCTGTATGTCATCATGAGGCCTTTTGTTCCTTGCAAATAACGCAAGACTTTCTTTATCAATTTCCAATATTCTATTCCAGGATTGCTCTGGAATCTGCCAAGTAACCCGGTAACAAATGCTAAGTCAGGGCGTGTGCACACTTGAGCATACTGTAAGCTTCCGACAGCTGAAGCATATGGAACCGCTTTCATTTGATCGATCTCATACTGGTTCCTGGGGCATTGAAAATCCCCATATCTGTCGCCCTTGACTATAGGTGCAGGTGAAGGACTACTTTTATGCATACCAAATTTCTTTAAGACTTTCTCTATGTATGCTTTTTGTGACAGTCCCAATATCCCCTTGTTTCTATCTCGGTGAATTTCGATCCCTAGAACGAATGAAGCTTCACCAAGATCTTTCATATCGAAGTTTGAGGACAAAAACTTCTTTGTCTCCAGTAGCAGACTAACATCACTACTAGCTAGCAGGATATCATCCACATACAGGATTAGGAAGATAAACTTCCCATCTTTAAACTTTGCATAAACACAGTTGTCCTCTACATTCTCTTTAAACCCAAATTTTCTTATTGTACTGTCAAACTTCAAGTACCACTGTCTTGAAGCTTGCTTTAACCCATAAATCGATTTCTTTAGGCGGCATCCCATTCTTTCATTTCCTTCCACGACAAAACCTTTCGGTTGTGCCATGTAAACATTTTCCTCCAAATCCCCATTAAGAAATGTCGTCTTTACATCCATCTGATGTAACTCTAAATCATAATGTGCTACTAATGCCATTATGATTCTGAAGGAATCTTTACATGAGACTGGAGAAAATGTCTCATTGTAATCAATCCCTTCTCTTTGCGTAAAGCCTTTTGCCACAAGTCGCGCTTTATGTCTTTCTACATTCCCTTGGGAGTCATGTTTAGTCTTGTAGACCCATTTACAGCCTACTGTTTTGGCTCCTTTAGGAATAATTTCCAAGTCCCAGACTTTATTAGTCTTCATGGACCTCATTTCCTCTTCCATGGCCTCAAGCCATTTTGAGGAATTTTCGCTTCTCATGGCTTCTTCAAATGAGGTGGGATCATCCTCCATTTGAAATTCCTCTGTATTATAAATCTGATAATCATCAGAAATAGCTGATCTTCTTACTCTTTGAGACCTCCTCGGGGCCTCCTCATTTGGTACATCTACTGTTTGAGGCTGCTGTTGCTCCCCCTCATCTGTGGCAATAGGTTCTATATGTTCCTGAAGAACAGGTTCTTCATTCTCATTCATTGTTACCACGGGAGGAACAATAACAGGTGCTGGCACCACAGTGTCTTGCACCGTCGGTGCAGCGACAGCAGGTAGTGTGAAGAATGGCTCTTGAATCATCGGAGTGGGCGCAAACACCCGCTTCTCTTCAAGGTCAATCTCTCGAGCTACCATGCTCCCCCTCATCATTTCATCCTCTAAGAAGACAGCGTGTCTCGTTTCTACAAACTTTGTATATCTGTCTGGACAGTAGAAACGAAAACCTTTTGACTTTTCAGGGTAGCCAATGAAATGGCAACTTACTGTTTTGGGATCAAGTTTCCCAAGGTTTGGGTTAAATACTTTAGCCTCAGCAGGACTCCCTCACACACGTAAGTGGTTTAGTGAGGGAACTCTTCCTGTCCACAACTCGTACGGTGTTTTGGGCACCGACTTACTAGGCACTCTGTTGAGAATATGAATGGCGGTTTTCAACGCCTCCATCCATAAACTCAATGGGAGTGTGGAGTAGCTCATCATACTTCGCACCATATCCATCAGGGTACGGTTGCGTCTTTCAGCTACTCCATTTTGCTGAGGTTCGCCCGGCATAGAATACTGGGCCACTATTCCATTTTCCTGTAAAAACCTCGCAAAAGGTCCAGGAACTTGTCCATATGGGGTATGTCGACCGTAGTACTCCCCCCACGATCAGATCGGACTATCTTAATCTTTAAATCGTGTTGGTTTTCAATTTCAGCCTTAAATATCTTGAATTTATCCAAGGCTTCATTTCTTTCTTTGATTGGATAAATATATCCATAACGGGAGTAATCATCTGTGAATGTTATGAACGAGTCATATCCATCCACACTTTTCACAGGAAAAAGACCACAAATATCTGTGTGAATAATTTGTAGAACTCCTGTGCTTCTTTTAGCGTCTTTCTTTATTTTCTTTACATATTTTCATTTAATGCATTCTCTGCATTGTTCTAAGTCTGAGAACTCTAATGGAGGAAGAATATCATTCTTTACTAGTCTTTCTATTCTCCCCCTCGAAATATGGCCTAAACGACAGTGCCATAATTTCGACGACTCATCTAGAGTTCTCTTTCGTTTTCTGTTTACATTCGTAGACGAGGATTCAATCACTTTCTCGCACGCAACGTTCTCATTATCGCATACGACATTCACATCATTGTTCTCACTTTTCTTTGCCATTATCATCTTTAAGTAATCAGGACAGTTCTTCTTGTAGTGTCCCGTCTTTTAACAGTGAAGACACTGATCTTTGTCTACTGCAAACTTATTCTGTTGAGGCTGATAGACAGGGGCTTTTCCCTTGTTCTTTGAGAAGGAGTTACTGTTGAAGTTCGTTTCTTGTTGTCCTTCACATAGTTGATAGAACCACCATGTGAGGATTTGATTCTTTCCTCCTCTTGCACGCACATAGCTATGCACTTTTCTATGTCCCATTTCTCGGGCTGCATATTATAGTTGACAACAAAAGTGTCAAACTCTTTTGGCAAAGAAGCAAAAACCAAATGAATAAGGAACTCATCCTTGAGAGCCAAATCCATCGGTTTAAATTTAGATGCCAAGTTGCTCTCTTATGCCACTGCCACCACCAGAGTACCTTTCTTTCACAAGCTGCTTAATCAGCTGTGTAGTATAAGTCTTTGAAGAGTCAGTAAACTGACTCTTTATTTTCTCAAGGTACTCTGTGACAGTGTCACACTCTGCGATTGAGCCCACAATTGCAGGCTTAATCCTGTTCTTTATCACAGCCAAACATTTCTTGTTGGCAGTGACCCACTTTTTATGATCAAGATCATATGACATTTTTATGGGAGCATAGTCCCTCTGTCTGGTCTGCCAAACAGCATCAGCCTCATTTTCATCCCTCACCGGTGCCACAAACTCTGTGGGACACGGTGTGGCGACACAATTCATATACAATGAGAACAATTAAACATAATAACAACAACTGCATGCCTTGGTTTCAACGTTGGTTAAAATTAAAACATACAGTTGTTTACACATTAAATCTACATCACCGTTGGGCAGAAATAGAAATAATGCATAAAATCATCAATTAAAATTATAATACTGTTAACAGCAAAATTATATGCCTTATTTCCAGCATTGGTCAAAATACGACATACAATTTAAATCAATTTTATCTATACATTAAATCTACATCACCGTTGGGCAGAAATAGAAATAATGCATAAAATTCATCAATTAAAAATTATAATATTGTTATTATCAACGTTGGTCAGAAAATAACAATATCATTATCTGGGATTTATCTCTATTTTTCCAAAATTAAATTCTCCCGTTGGTTCGAATTTAATAATGAAAAATCAATCAATAATATCTTTTGCAGCGGAAACAATAAATTCTCTATTTTCAGAAGCATCTTCTATACTTTTCTATTCTGTCAAAAATATCCCGTTGGTTCAATTTTTGACAGATTTAATTTAGCAAAATTAGCCAAATTATCAATTAAGGTGCTACTGAAAAATAATCAACATGAAATTATTCTAAAATAATTCATATTCAGAAGCACCATTACTGTACTCATCAATCTCTGGAAATAATTAACACGTTGGTGCAAAAATTTCCAGAAATTTGATTCAAATTTCATTCAAATTCACTCATAAATGCTTCTGAAAATAATAAAACTCAATTCATGGAGTTACTGTTCAAAATTGGCCATTTGGCCCACGGTGGCCCAACCGTCCACCGCGCCCGCGGCCTCTTTCTCCCATGCGGGCCCAAAAAAAAAAATCGCGCAGGCTAAACACCCATTTTTTTTCTTTTCTTTCCTCTTTTCTTTGTTTCTCCGGCTCGGCCCAACTTGCCCGCGCGGAAGACTGTGCGCGCGGCCCGGCCTAAACGGCCCAGCAGCGGCCCCTTTACTCCTGGCCATTGATCTCCATCGGACGGCCAAGAGTATTTTCCGCCGAACAAAACTGCCGCCCCCCCAAAACCCTAAACCTAACTCATTTGCCCCTTCACCTCCCGAAAAGCACGGGCGACGGCGCCCCCAGATCGGATGCGGGGCAGGCGCACGGCGCCTCAGCGCGGCGTCTCCGGCGACGCCCGAGCGGGGCTGTGGCTCGCCAGCCACGGTGGCGGCGCACGGGAGAGGGGAGGCAGGCGCACAACGGGCGGCGGGAGGGGGCTCTCAGCGGCGAGATGCGGCAGCGGCGGCCCCAATCGGGGCGACGGCGGCGCGTCGCAGCGGGAGGGACAGCGGCGGCACGCGGCGCCCGCTCGACGACGGGCGCGGGGCAGCGGGGCGACGGGGCCCGAAGACGCCCGCGGGGAGCCTCGGCCGGGGCTGCGGCGACGCCTACGCGCACGGGCTACGCAGGCGGAGCGGCCACGGCAAGGCGACGGCGCGGCGGCCCAGCGGCATGGCGACGCGCAGAGGCGGCGCGGCGGCCGGAGCGGGGCAGCGGCACAACGCGGGAGGCGGCTGCCCCGGCGGCCCAGTGCGGCGGCGGCGCCCACGGTCAGCCCAATCCCCTCCCTTTTTCCCTTTCTTTCTTTTCTTTGCCGATTTCTCGGTTGGGGATCCCCGTTCTTTTCTTTTCCCGTTCTAGATCTACCACTAGGCAAGCTCTGATACCAATGTTACTCCCGTGGATCTCCTAGGTTAGATCTAGCGGGGTCTATTCGTTCCTTTTCTCTAGACTAGGGTTCTTGTTCTTGGTGTTCTACCGAGAGGGGAGAGGGGACTAACCGTCGGTCGTGGAAGAAGTAGAGGTGGCCATCGGCGACGGTCGATGAAGAGAGGCGGCGGCTTCTGGCGGCCGGCGTGTCCCGGATGGCGGCGAGTCCTGGCGGCGGCGATCTGGAGAGGCAGAGGAGCCGGTGGAGCTTTCCGTCGCTGGAGCGCTTCCCCACGATCGGTTAGGGTTTTGGTGGAGCTGGCGGCGGCACGGTCAACCTCGTGATGTGTGCCGCCCCGGCCTCCACCTCTTTAATATAGCGCATGCGACAGAGGCCCACCAGCATTAGTGCTGGACGCCCCCGATCAGGGCGCGATTAAGGGGGGAGGGGATTTGGCCGTTGGGCCAGATCCCCTGAGATCAATTCTAACATATATATTGTGAACTGCATATAAGTACTCACAAGACTCAGAAGATCAACACATTGGTCAGAGTTGTAGGAGTCACTATTTTTTCTTCCCGTGATGATCTCCAAGAGCAATACACCAAAGCTATATATGTCTGACTTTATAGAGTAGTGCCCACGTAGAGCATATTGTGGTGCCATGTATCCACTGAAATAAGGCAATAACACATTATACTATGTGATGTTATTAGTAATACAAGGTTAGTGTATATTTGAGATACTTACTATGTTCCAACAACACGGTTTGTTATGTCATGTGACTGATCCCCTCCAAAAAGCCTTGCCAAGCCAAAGTCTGAAATTTTGGGGTTCATATCTGCGTCCAATAGAACGTTACTTGCTTTTAGATCCCGGTGAACTATCTTTAACTGAGAATCTTCATGCAGATATTGCAATCCTCGAGCAATTCCTTTTATTACCATGAACCTCTTTTCCAAATCTAGCTCTTTGCACTTCTTAGAGTCTGCCACCCCAATCACAAACATCAAAATGGTGAGCTCTCGGTAGACATCGTAATGTTCTTTGGCAAGATATATGATCAAGTAATATATTTGTAGTTATATATTGCCCATAAAGATAATTATACCAAAAATAAAGGTGTCTAGACTTCTGTTAGGCATGTATTCGTAGATAAGCAGCTTCTCTTCTTCTTCCAAACAAACACCAACAAGCCTCACAAGGTTTTTGTGCTGAAGTTTGGCAATTAAGGCTAGCTCATTTTTCAGTTCCCCTATTCCTTGTCCAGAACTCTGAGAGAGCCTTTTCACAGCTATCATTTCTTGACCACCGGGAAGGGAACCCTGCACATGATAATTGCGTTGAGTAAATTGGACGAAACGATGTAAGGGGATATATATGTATGTTACCACAATATATATATATGTCCCTACCTTGTAAACTGCACCAAACCCTCCTTCACCAAGCTTATTATTTTCAGCGAAGTTACATGTGGCAATCCTTATCGTTGGTAGATCAATAAGAAGTGGTTCAATACTTTCAATGTCCTCGGTATGGAATGCATCTGTGTCATCGAGGAGCAAAACACATGAAATGTTTAAGAAAACGATGGAAGGAATGAATAATTAAAAAAGATCTAGGATCATCATTGTTCATTGAACATTAGGTAAATACTGACAGGTCGATATACAAATCTAAAAAGACAAAAATATCACTGTGTTAAAAAGTAATGGAACCAAAACAATAGTGTGTTTCCCAAAATATACAAATTGTCTTAATTCTTCACATTTCACCAAACAATCTCATGATTAACCAAAGACACTAAGTCAATAGCAATCTACAAATATATAAACACTTGATAAAACCTAATATCTACATTATCTACGGAAACATATCAAGAGAAAAGAAAAAATGAAAAAAGGACAAGTATTGTTGGATAAGCTCCCTTAGATCCGACACCAGGCTTCCAGTCCACATATTCTCAGTATTGGAAAACACTGATAGAACAAGAATATTCAATAATACCAGAAGATAAGGCTGCCAGGAAAAAATGGAAATCAATACTCGAACCTTGCGTCGTTTGCATAACTTCTTGTTCAGTTATCTTGCTTTACACTATCTACATGGTATGACAACCATTGATATATAAAATTAGATTAGCAAAAAATACATATGCTTGCAATGTGACAGTCTGCATAGTACAATGTGGCAAGTCAACCTAACTTGCACTCCCTTGTAAAAAACTAAATTACACTAATTCAATTTTTCTGAATCAAATAGGAATCAAGTTACAAATTTTTTATTATTGCACGTATCACCCCAAACATTAGAATGTAGGACAAGTGGACAACAAAATGTAAAAGACAAATTGTTGGCTCTTATACCAGGTAAAGATACCTTAGCCCCTTTATCATCATCATTAAGCTACCAGAACTCCTAGTGTATCACCTAAAACAGTAGAATATTTACATGGAGGCTAACATTTCAGCCTTTTGCTCAAATCAGATATAGTAAAATACAGAATTAGAGCTCAAATCAGATATAGTAAAATACAGAATCAGATATAGTAAAACAATAGAATTTCACCTATAATACCAGGTTTACATGGAGGCTAACATTTCAGCCTTTTGCTCAAATCAGATATAGTAAAATACAGAATTAGAGCTCAAATCAGATATAGTAAAATACAGAATCAGATATAGTAAAACAGTAGAATTTCACCTATAATACCAGGTTTACATGGAGGCAAATACAGAATTCGGGGCGGTGTTAGGGTTCGCATTCTTCCGTGAGGCAGCGGGGCGCCGGCTGCCGGCGCGCTTGGATTAGGCAACCATATAGTATGAGTGCATCAAAAAAAACATTGGTGGATCAGGCAAACCACACAAAAAAACTATTTTGTCACATCAATAACCCACAAAGAATACATTGGTGGATCAGGCAACCACAGGAAAAAAAACATAGGCCTTTTGCTGTATGAGTGCATCATATAGTATAATTAGAGTTAAAAAGGGCCGCAGAAAAAAATTCATATATACTTGATGATCATTTGCTTGATTAGCATGCCCATCCTGTGCAAAATATGCCAAAATCAGGTTGCCCAAGAAGGCCCCAATATCGAAACCCATTGGCCCATAAAAAGCAAACTCTGGATCAATCACTTGGGTAGAATCTGTGGTCACCATGATAGAACCAGTGTGGAGATCTCCATGAATTAGAGCTTGTGCTCTCTCAATAAACCTGGAATTGCAAATCACATAAGAAATACAACATATGTAACATTGATTTGTATTTAGAGAGCTAATTACATTGATTTCAATTCAGCATAAATGAGCTAAACCACTAAAACTCGCATAATTTATTCCAATGAACTGCAATTCACATAACTCGCATCAAATCAGCCTACTTATAATAATAATCAAAACAAAATGAGTATACACCACAATAGATAACTCGTTCTTTTGGCACTCAACTCACCAAATCTTAAGCTTCTTGGCGTCTGCTCCATTCCGTGGCTTGGGGACGACCTTCCTCTTCCCAAGCGACGCGCGCACGGACTCCACGACTGCATTGATGCAGCTCTCAGCATCCTTACAATATTTTTCTCACAGAAGACACAAAATGAACACTTGAGGAAAACTAATAACATGGAATAACAGATATTGGGTTTGTGCTCTAGTCCCCATCCCCCATCTCATACTATGCCTAACACAACAAAACTACTCCAACCTGTTAAATTAAGAGAACAATTGTCAATCGTGAAGCATTAGTATGCGAAATATTCATCTCAATACGCCCCGTTAATCTACCCAAACCGATGGGCAACAAAAACTGGCAAACCTACCACACCGGACCTCAAATTTCCCAACCACCATACCCTAGAAGAGGATCTTATCATCGTCACGAACGGTAGCGTACACGGGGATGGCACTAACCTTGCATCTCCTTGGCGACCTTGGCCTGCATCTCGCGGAGGGCGGCGGCCTCCTCCTCCATCTCCTTGAGCCGACGCTTCATCTCGTCGAGCTCCTGCAGTTGCATACGCCAACAGGGTCAGCACCGGAGTTAGGGTTAGAGTTGGGATTTGGGAAGAGGAGAGAAAGCAGCGGCAGCAGATGCGGCCTTCGGGGGAGGCGGCGGAGGCGGCGGCCTTCGGGGGAGGAGGGGGAGGCGGCGGCCGATTCGGGGGAGACGGGGGAGGCGGCGGCCTTCGGGGGAGTCGGCGGAGGCGGCGGCCTTCGGGGGAGGCGGGGGAGCCCAGGAGACGATCGAACGATTCGAGGGAGGCGGGGGAGGCGCGCGGTTGTCTTCGGGGGAGGCGGGGGAGCCCAGGAGATGATCGACCAAGACGCGAGCGTAGGGACGCGGGAGGGGTACTGCAGATCCATTGAAGGATGACCGTCGGATATGGTTGAGTAAGGAGAGAGAATGGAGGAGAGTTAATCTGGTGCGGACGTTTTTAGGATGGTGTAATTCTGGGTGCTTATTGTGGTGTGAACGTAGTTAAGGTTATGACTGTGGAGCAGGTAATTGTTGGGTGGATGTAGGATAATTTTAACTGGTGGATTATTAGTTTAGATAGGAGTTTGTGTGTGTGAAGGATTAAATACCCCTAATTTTATATTTAGAGCAAACATTACAATGTGCTCAGCATTGCAAAACAGCCCTGATAATAAACAAAAATTACAGAGAGATCCTTCAGGACTAATCGTATTGCTCCCAGCAATTCTTGTTGTTGAAGTCATCACCTGATGTAGGGAGATCAGTGATCCATAAGCTTCCAAGGCAGGAGAATCTATCATTTTCTGGTCCTCGACGCACAGGAGCCATAAACTAATAAAGAATGACGATGGCAGGGTCTACAATAAATAATTTTCTGCATGATAGCATGATTGTATTCCAATTATTCAATTTATCTTTTGTTTTCAATCAGTACTAGTGCCGACTGTGTTAGCGATATGCTCTAGAGACGATCATAAAGATAATTATAACATTTACATATTTATGATCTTTTGAATAAATGTTATTATGTTCCTTGAATAAACTATCATTTACATAATTTAATTGTGTAAATGATAGTTTATTCAGGAGCATAATAACATTTATTCAAAAGATCATAAATATATAAGCGATATAATTATCTTCATGATCGTCTCTAGAGCATATATCGTAAAAAATGATGTACCAATTTGTAAAAATAGGAACAAAACAAACTATAAGAAACACAATAAAAAACTATACAAAAACTCTATTTAGTCATTTATGTTGTGGCTCCTGATGACAATAAACAAATTATTACTCCCTTATCATATTGTTGACACAGAAAAAAATCATAAAGTCAAAACCATAAAGTAGTAACAAAGCAACATCTAATGGATAAAAAATTGAATACTCACTAACAAAAAAACATTCGAGTGCCATCTAGCAAATTCCCATTTATAAAGGTTAATAAGTATGTGACTTATTGGTGAATCTCTTTATTTGTTATATGATATCATTCTAAAAGGATCCTTGGTCAAAACACTAGTGACTTATAGATCAGTACATGTATTGATTGATTACTATATTTCATCGGTCACAGATATAGGGATATCAAATCAATAATGTGGACATATGTTAGAGAACATAATATTAGATTGACCTACCTTGAGATCCTGTTGAGATTGTTATGTTGTATGTGTCATCAGTTGGTCTCAAGCAATAATTATGTATAATCATTGTACCTGAGATCACCATAGTTTTCTATATGTATAATAGTGCACTTAAGGGTTGCCAAATGCAACTCTGTAACTGGGTAGTTATAAAGGTAGCTTTTGAGTATGCTATGAAACATACAGATGAATGTGACTGGTTAGATATATAATTTGTCCTTCCTACATAACAAGAGAGATATCACTGGGCTTCTCGGTGTGGTCGGATAAAGAAAGTGCATGACTATGCCACTAGTGGTCAGAGAGTTGACCATATGAAATTATCCATCACTAGATCAAAAAACATTGAACAGTCCATGGATAACACATTTCTTACCTGGAATTTGATCGGACATCGTGAGGTAAAAGGAGAATACGTAAACAGATCGATAGATCCGATCGGATGCGAATTGGTAGTATAGGTATACTAACTGTTTATGAGCTAGTAGAATATATCACAGACTAGTCTGTGAATTGGTCGTATGAGGATACGAACTGGTCGTAAGGAGTTATGAGTTGATCGTGAGTGACTAAAACCTGGTTACATATCATATTGTATAAGGTTCATTTAGATTGATCTTTTTGTATATTTGGAGGCCTATATATTCTGCTAGGGACCACTATTGATCATTGATTAGAAAGGTGTTTTCAAGTTACAACTAAGCATACATGAAACTACATGGTCACACATTTAATGGGTTGGAACAATAAGGGTCCGGATGATAGACTCCGAGTGGGATACAATTTCTACTTATATTAGATAAGGATATGATCAGAGATTCTTAGAGTTGGATATGATCTCTAATCATATCAGATGAGGATTCGATAGAAGTTTATATATATTAAGAGAGGTGTGGGGCTGAGAGTTGTATAGAAAACTGAGGATTACAGGAGATTTCGAGACACACCTATCGAAACCATAGCCGCTACATCTCGAAACCACTGCCGTGCGCGCTGGTGTTAGCATACCGGCATACGATGTTCCATCTTAAACGTGTGGACTTTGGTAGAGATACTGTTGTGACTGTGGCGCTGATTGGGATAATCACGAGGAGGAGACGGTTGGCTCGCGGACGATCGACTACTTCCAGTACATCGACATGCACTACGTTGAATTGGACTGCTTCAACTATATTCTTACGCTACACCACACGTCTATTGATACGACCGATGATATCTTATTTGTATGGTTTTACGTGATAGAATTTCAATTTACGCTAGGCTATAGTCTACCCGTAACCCATCGGGCTGTATCTAGCACGCTTCAGGTCAGGTTGAAGGTCATCCAATTAAGCGCATAAACAATTGTTATCATGCAGTATTTATCTGTAGTGTCCATGCATCATGCGCATGTTCCGCTACCAATTTACTACAGCTAGCTCTCGCAGAATTTAAGAATCTTCAAAACATACGACATATATATGCAAGACTCCAAACTTATCACATGCATGCATGGTATGAATGATTCCTAATCGCTGGTCCAGTCGATAAATGTGGTTCCAAGATTTGTGCAGCAGTACCTTTTGCCCTTGTCGTGCGATGTGGCACTTTGCTCTTAGCTTGTCCCCTGGGTCTTCTGATTAAACGGTACGTCTAAGCTGCAAGCTTTCGCAAATACAATACCGTCCAAGACGCTGTCGAACACCTAGTTTCCATGTGGGAGTGGACCAGAGAAAAAAAGAGGGCACTGCTGCACTCATAGATCTCGCGAGAAAAGAGAGAAATTTTCAGAGATGCAGTCGTCTAACTGACATTGACAAGGAGAGCGCCTATGCTAATCTGGGACAAGCACTGCCTGTGCGACCCTACGAGGATTGGAGTGTCCTTAGTTTCGTCTTTGCAGATCGAATTATTTGTGGTCCTCTTCCGCTAGCTTAAATATGCACATCTGCTAATCAGCTCATCCATCAGCTAGCTACAGCAGGTATGGTAGAACAAATGAACTAGTTAAACATGCAGTAAAATTTGCAGGGCTGGGGACCTGTACTTTTGAGTAGATGCATCAATGCGTCATGCATCTAGTGATCGATGTAGGTAGGCCCCGTTTGGCACAGCTCTAGCTCCGAGATCTATGCTAAATCTGTAGTTTGTTGAATAAATCAAAGTGATTTAAATATTTTTATTTAATATATAATATAAATGAAATGAGTCATGTAAATGCACTTAACATGCCTGCAACTCTAGATCAAGAATTTCCTAGAGCTACAGATGACCAGCTCTAGGAAATCTACATATTTCCTAGAGCTAGAGCTCTGCCAAACGGGGTTATTTTCCCTATCCGACTTCTCACTCACTAACAGATATATAATCCTTTACAATTTTATCTTTTTCTTAACGGAGCGTTTGAAACCTCAATTTTTATGTGTTGGTTAATAGCGTGGAATAATGACCCTATATATAGACCGGTCATAATTAAATAAATTAACTAAGGCTTGTATGCAGCAAATTCTTCCTTTTACAACACTTAGTCTACTAATCGCTGTTAATTTTTTCAGTCACCAATGCATATTAGTAAAAAATACTAATATTAATTTCATGTGACGCATTTAAGTACTTCAATAAATTTTCTATGAAGGTTGAAAAAGTTAGTTCTACACATTTCAGTAGAACTTATGTTCATAAATTGAGGGAGTACTATTTACTTTGTTTTAGATAAAACTCGGGGTGTTAATTTCCTAGTTGAAATCAAAGGAGAATTAACTTAGAAGCTAACATTAATGCATGTAACAATAGTTAAACCCAATGTACCGTTCCAGGTGTAAAGTTGAAACCAGAACCAGCAGTCAGAACTACTTCAAGCTTTTGGCCGACATCCCATGCTGGCAATGGCAAGCTTATCATACATCTGGTCCTCGTAATGCTAGTTTGTGTTACAGTTCATCTCATCGGAATACCTTTTGCCCGGTCTATCAGTTTTGAGTACGTAAGAAAAACAAACCATAGCTAGAAGAAACATTGCGATGTTTTACAGAACATTCCAATGTTTTTACTCTTTTCTTTTCCGAGGACGGAGAGAATTCAATACTTGTGTTTATACGATCACCAATTCACTATTTGTACTAACAAAAACTGCAAACCCAAACCATTTTTTAGAACAACTACATACAAAAAACAGTGACAGTAGAGGAGAGGACCCGGGGGGGCATGGGCCAGGCATCTTATCCCATTCAGGTGGTACTGTTGGCTATTTCCTAGCTGGTTGTGCGATCTAGTACTCCCTCGAACAGTACAACTGCATCTCTCTGGTACAAATGCTGTCAAATCCAATAACAAAAAAGATATCATCACTAACTTTGTTTAAGGAGGACAGTGACGGTGACTTTGGAACATTATCAGCCGTCAGATAAGAAAAAGATAGTTCAGATTAGACACTATAGCAAGGTGCTACAGTACCATCTCGCTACAGTTGCTACCGTGCCTGCCACATCATCTGCTGTATTATCTGGATTGATCTCGGTCTTTGTTTCTTGGTCCGATGGCTAGAAAACAAAGTCATCATACTGTAGCCCTATGAATTTGCTTCCCAAAGTCAGAGGACGCAGTTCCCATCACCTCAGGCTGTCTCAGGGACCATGCTATTTTCCCGCACAGTGTTAAACCAACGGCCAACGGGCATCATTAAAATCGAGTTCCTAATTTCCATTAAACATGTAATAAACACAAAATGCAATATTATATGGCATACTTAACATTAAAGAACAGCAGAAGTAAGTAACTAAAAAGAAACTTATCCAAGTCGAATTATACTCCTCCCTCTCCATTCTATTTTACTTCTTGCCCTATAAAGCGTACAGTCAAAACATTATGAGTATTCGATTTGTCACATAAAAATTATACAAGTAGATTTATCATTGAGCACTTTTACAACATTATATTTTAATAATTTTGTTAGCATATAATTATAAATGCTAATAGCGTGTGTTGGAGAATACGTCGATGTCCAAAATGTCAAAGAAAGACGGAGGTAGTACCAACTAAACCGTCTAGTAATTAGGCTTCGCCTACTTGATGCAAAAAAAGGGAAAGAAAAGAGAGAAGAAAACGTTTGGCCAGCTTAGTTGACCCACCTGCGAAGTTGAAATCAGTGTAGTGGAAACCGCTCTTAACGGCCTTTTAAACGCCCGTTAATCCGGTGACGGCGGCCACAGCGTCACGATTAGCGTATACGGAGGCCAGTTAACGGGTGTGATTGTGTGAACGTCTACTCGGCCGATTACACCGACTAGTACCGCCCATTACGGTTTGACCTCCGGACTTTTGGTTTATTTTTTACTATTTATTAATAAATTTTGTTTTTTTATTTTTAACTTTTTATCGGTTTTTTTCCATATTCGTTTGCATTGTTTGTGATAGGATAATATATTTTTAATTTTTAATTTTTTAAATTTAGTTATGCCAAATAAGCCACTATCAGTTAAAATGTAATTTCAGCCAGCTACAATACACTTTCAGCTATAAACTAGTTTATTTCAACCCAACCGAGCGGCACCTAATCAACATAGCGTTTAATCTGCGGGTAAATCCGATTAATTGACATGCTACGGCCCACTTAATTAGTTAATGTTCGTAACTTTTTGGCATCCCGCCTGTGCAATAACTATTTTTATATTCCGTCTTCGTCTTGTATTGATCTTTTTGTTGCATAGTTGAAGATGCGAAGGATTAACTGAAGATTCGAAAAACATATAGCATTTGCTACTTCCTAATTGGACGTATAGACCTTGGTAGATTATGGTTAATCATGCCTTACATTATGATAATTTATCTTAATCTTGGTAGATATTTTTGCAAGCAATTTTAAACAGAAGATGAATATAATATTAATAACAAATAAATATACTGTTATGAGCATTTAATCAACCATTAAATTATGATTAATTGGCTGTATAATGATTAATCGCTTGGCTTGACGGTGTCCTGTCCGTCCGTCAAGTGCATACTGTTTTTCATAATACTTTTTGACGAGGTGATTGACACAAACTGAGATTTAAGGTGTGTTTTATTTTTGAAACAAGGGGTGCTAATTTTTAATATATCTCCAGTAGGAGGGTACATATAGCTATCATGCAAGTTACCAGGTGATGTTCACGTTTTGCCATTAGCACAAGAGATAGAGATATGTTGCAAATACTACAATAATTAATGCTAAGCTTGTTCCTATGTGGTGTAGGAATTGACGGCCATAGATGAGGACCATAAGTTCGCAGAAGACAACAAGAAGAAAGTGAATGCTAATGATTCATTAGACATGTAGGTCATTTGGTATTTCACACTTTAAAGATGAACCAAACCGGCCGTCTTATTATTGCCCTTGCTGTCAAGAAGAAAGCTAAGACAAGGGAAACTTGTTACTACAGTGTTGAGTTGAAGGATGAAGATAAAGAAGTTTATTAGTAGTACTTTGTCTATTATGATATATATGTGTACATAGGGGAAGTATCCAATTCTAACTCTTCGGTGCTAACATGTGAATTTTGTATATGAGCCGCTCGATTATATCCGAATATACATATCTGGAGCAACTTGAGGCCGGGTTACATTGATAGTTATTTTGCGAATAACCTCTCTTAATTTAGGCATAGGAAATCGTTTGTGAAGGCTCCCACTACCTCAAGTTGTTTAAAATCTAATCCACCTAAATGTCCTATCCAAACATTATGAGCATGTGAGAGAATTAATTGACATGTTAACATCTGGGAGAAGAGTTAGGACCTCTGGAATGTGAAATCTATATAAATATAAATAACCGGTGAGATTCAAGGTATCTTGTTCGTTCTGAGGGATTGCCACGATAATCCTAAAACTCCTATAAATCATCTCATTTATCGAGAGAAATTAAGATAAAATATTTTATACTGCTTACCTTTGTGGGGTCAGATTATAAAGACATAGATTAACCATATATAGATTGTATAACAAATACAATTGTATTTTCAAATATATGCACTAGAGTTGTACAACAAAGATAACTGTAGTATAATATCTAACTGCCTAATTATACACTGGTAATTCCGCTAGTTAGTAGCAACGACTCCATAGTATTCCTATATATGCTCTCCTCAAAATTTGCACAATTTTCAAAACAATATGAATATTAGCACTGAATTAAGCAGTGAGCAGTTGTTAAAAATCTGACCCTCATCTTGCCTTCAAAAATTACCTCAGCATTTCACTTTTTTTGAGAGCATTACACACTTAAAGAGAATGACAAGCCAAGTCAAATCATTAATGTTACTCAATGGTAGACCCAAGATCTTTTTTTGGGGGTAATAGGACTTGCTCATTGATTTGCCGAATACTGAGTTGCCAGTCTACGGTAACCTGCCACATTGCCGATGAGAAATGTGAAAACACTATTACAGCTATAGCGGGCTATCTTGGAAGCTATGATACACATCGCGTTTTGTCGAAAAGAGGGTAGCGATGCCCACTCCTCAGTGCTGAGGGAGAAGACGACGGCCATCATACGGTCCAGATAAAACTGGGCAGCGACCACCTGGAACGAGACGTCGGTTAGGAGGGCGTTGCACTGGGAGTTTATGGGAGTTAATTCATTCTAAACATGTATGTTACGACATTGCAGCAGTCACTACTATAGAGAAGGATGTACTAGACACCTCATCACAGACGATTTTGCAAAATCCATCAGTGTTGTAATTATCACAGACGATTTTACAAGCATGACTGTCTATGTTACTAGCGATGGCTAGAACCATATGTGATACATAATTATCATAGACAATTTCTTGTTAAGAACCGTGTGTGAATTATCACAAACGGTTCGGATTAAAAAACGTCTGTGATGTCTACAATGATCACAGATGATTTATAATAAGAACCGTCTGTAATAATTCATACCTGCTAAGTAAGTTGTTCAAGTTTTTTATATAACAGAGCCAACAAACAAGAACCGCTATGTAGTTCTTTATAGAAAAAGAATGATTGTCAGAATTAAGAATGATGTGGATGAGAAATAATACAATCAATTTGACAAGTTGCTTTCATTCGGAGAAAACATCAGGCCTGAGGAAGAACCTAGTGAGAAGCTAGCTATATATGCGTCAATCATGATGAAGGGCTAATTTTTTTGAAGAAAATAGCTAAGTGAGATTTTGAAACTTGGTATGTACACCTATTTCTAAATTATTCATGTTAAGAACAGTCTCAAACTCACTACTACAGAAAAGGTCATCACAGACGGTTCAAAAACATCATCACAGTCGGTTTCATGAGCCGTTTGAGTTTATGGGTCAGTAACGACATGAGGTCATCACCAATGATTTTTGATCTGTCTGTGATACGTACTATCATAGACGATTATTAATTGATAACCGTCTGTGATAGTTGACTATCACAAACGACTATCATAAACAATTTGTAATAGAAACTATCTATGATATATCATAAATTACAGATGGTTTCAACTATAAACTATCTGTGATATTAAACCATCTGTGATTCATGAGATATCACAGATGGTTTCTACTACAAATCGTAACAAGTAAATGTATACATCCAATTCATATTCATTTCAGAAACAAGAACATCTATTTCATAAATCAATTAACTCACTCGGTATCTTTAATCGTTCTGGGCATCAACTCCTCCATAAGCGTAGGTCTGATCCCCGTTGTTGGCTATAGTTAACTCCAAACGGTTATGCATATCTAAAAAGCAAGAAATCGTTTTCGGATACAAGTTTTTCACAACTTGACACACGTTAGCTGAAACATGCATCATACCGTACATATGTACAAATCTAGGTCAAACCAAATCATCACATGACTTAAAATTTTCAAAATAATCTATTTCGACTGAAGTAACACAAACCGGTTAGACCGTTGCCTCTGCATGCTGTCCAGAAAAATATATAAATATATAAATTTGAAATTGTCACTCCTTAAAAATAATAATAATTTATTATAACAAAACATTGGACTTCTCAAATGGTCTTCACTTTGATTTGGTGATTGCGTATCGATGTATCGATCGAGCCATACGGCCCCTGTAACGCCCCCGTTTCCGGGGAGGGTACAGAACCCCGTAACCGTACGGAACGCACAGTTACGACGTTCTATAGCATGAGCGATGATCACAACAGTACAAGCTTACACAAAAGATCCAACTTTATTACATTATAGATTGTCACCGGTTTTACATAGCGGGCACATGAACCCATAAACTATAATACATCACAAAAGATCGAACGACCTGAGCGTAGATTGAAACCTAAGACCAATCATCATCAGAACAGATTGGTTCACTAGGAGCTTCTTCTTCCGCAGGCTCATCATAGTAACCTTGATCTTCTGAAAATTTTGTTTAGCAAGTCATGAGTACCACCGTACCCAGCAAGTTACAGGGGTAAACCCTACTTTACTAATTGCAAGGATATTCAAAGGATGGGAATATATTGGTTCTATTACACTGGGTGGATGCAGTTTTATTTGCAAACAAAGAAAGTTTAAAACATTTGCTCCTTAAGATCAGGGGTTTTTCATTATCAGATAAAGTTCATCCTTAACCAGATTAAAATACTCACAAATCCTACTTATGCCTCATTCTTGGAATCACCCAATTAACACAACTTCATTAACCGGAAGCACGGCGTATTCGAATACCATTTATATCACTCTGCAGAGTTGCTCAACTTTACCCACACGATTCCGTAACTCCCGCGACAGAGTTAAGAAAGCCAGGTCTGTTCACTGCTCAATTCTCTATATAGACTCTACCCGATAGCATCACTCAGTCACGGCCACAACCTAACACAACTCCTCTGCCGTTTTAAGTGAACACTACCGTTGTTAGGTATCCAGCGGCATACCTAACTCCCCGTCATCCTGTCATCTCAACCTATAGAGTTTCAATCAAATTGAGCAGCTACCAAACCAGTGTTGACAAGTCAACTCCTGTGGTTTGAGCGATCACTATGTTTGTTATTTGGCACAAGGTTCTTGTCCTTATATTTTTCACCTGAGGCACTCAACCACAGTTTCTTCTGTGCTCAACAGCACTCACCACCACCAAACCAAACCAGCCTCCATCCTCGGGTAAAGCAATGGGCGAAGTCCGCCACGCGGAGTACCACAACCTCTCTACCCGAAGTCCAACCCTAGGATAAAGCGTTGGGCTAGATCCGCAACTCGGAAACCCCAACCTCTTTACCCTAGGTTCTGTGCGCGCCGGCCCTAGGATATGGTGCCCCATAACACCCTACCCTAGCTCCGGGTTTTCCAAATCTACCGGCCCGCAGCCAAAATCCTTATTAGTGTACAATGTTGAATGAGATGATTCTATACTATTTATACCATATTTTATTTCTTACTATGGTTGTCAAGGTGAATATGGCCATCAATCAAAACAGGGCATATTTCAGTGGTAGGATTATCTAATTAGCATGCCATTCTAAACATTTTATTGTACGCAAATAACATTTGGCAACTATCCATAATGAAAATACATTAAATAAATAATGTAATTATCATGGGATCCAATATGATCAAAAACATGTAACTTGCCTTGCTGATTAGGGATTTCGACTATGTCGTAGATCAATGCAGCTGGCTCTTGCTCGGAAACTGCGACCTCGGAGGCATCGGAAGCTAGCGTAAACACATAAAATAACAACATAAGTCCAAACTTGATTCTAATCAAGCTAGGGAAAATAATCTAAATAAAAAGGAGTAAATTGCATAAAATCTCAAATAAACATTTTAGAGATATTTGGGAGTGATTTTTGATGGAAGGAGATAATTGGATTTTGTGGTAATGGAATTTATGGAGACTTGGAATTTAATAAGCTAAGTGTATGGAACAAAGAGAATTTAAATTTGAGGAAATGGAGTTTATATTTGGGTTCAGGACTTTGAACTGGTCAAGATGGGGTATTTTGGTATTTTGGGAATTTTCTGGGATTTTTGGGGATTTTTCTAGATTTTTCGGGATTTTCTAAAATACATGAACAGTAGTGCGCCGTGTTGGGCTCGGCCCGGAGTACAGTGCGGCTCAGCCGGTCTTTCCGCCCGCGAGGTAAACCGACTGGCGGCCCAGTTCCACCTTCGGCCGAGCGGGCCGTGGACCACGCACGCGAGGCCGTGAGGCCAGGCGCACGCGCGCACGCCCGTCTGATGGACGACGCGCGGACGGCCCGACGGAGCAGATGGGGCGGACGCGGACGCTCGGATGGAACGAGATCGATGGCAGAGCGTCGTCGTCTTCCTCCCGACTCCCAGCTCAGGCAGCAAAACAGAGTCCGCCGCCGGTAGTGGAGCGGCGAGGACAAGGACGCCCGCGGGGATTGGCTTTAACTGAGAGGTGCGGCTAGAGGTAGGCTTTCCATTTTAGGGCTTTTGGAGAGGAGAGGGTGAACAGAGATGGTCGCCGGCCGCCGGGAAGACAGTGGTACCCACGGCGGCAATCACGGGCTCCGGTAGAGATTAAGCAAAATTGATGGTGGTTTTACCATCAGTAGACCCTAGGGAATGTATTGGTGGTGATGATTGAGCTTGGGAAAAGCTCCAGTGAGTTGGCCACGGTGAGGTCCTTTGGACCGACGGCGACTTCCGCCGCCCAGACGCTAGGCAAATGCTTCCGCTCCAAAGAGTGTACCAACATGTTCCAGCGACAATGGAGATCATGTGAGAGCCTGGAATCGAAAAATAACTGACAAAATCAAAAGATCGGGGTTAGGGCTCACCGAACTCGGGGATTTCGATTGCGGCTAGCAGGGGCAATGAGAGCTCAATTAACTGGGGGAGGGGGTTTGTGAGGTTGCTAGGAACCTCAAGGGACTGCGAATTGAGCTTTATCTCCTGCGTAGGCCAGCTGTCCCCGAGATATTTCCGAAGTCGCGTTCGGTTCACGCTGTGCGGGGAGAGGGGATGCACTGGGATGGCGCAGTGACTATGAGAGGGGGGTGTCCCTACCACTCTGCGGGTGCTCTGCCCAATGCCCGGTTGGTTGCCCCGAGAGGAGAAGAACTCGCGAGAATGGCGAGCTGTAGCGGTGGCGGGGCTGCGCGCAGGGCGCCGGCGCGCTGAGCGAGGGGAGGAGCAGAGGTGTGCGGCTGGCAGGTGGGGCCTCAGCTCACAGAGGTCGCTGCGTGATGATGGAGTGGCGCGGCAACTTCGTGGCGAGGAAGGAGACACGTACACAGTGGCTCCTCCGGCGAGAAGAGGAGAGGCGCGCGCGTGTGAGAGCGCCAGGGGAGGAACGAAGGCGTAGATGCCAAAAAAGGAAAGTGCAATTTCACTGATACTTGCCAAATTGGAAAAGAAACACAAATGCAAGCAAAATCCAACAATATTTTCATTTTGAAATTTTTGGGGTGTTTCAGCCCCGCTCTCTGCTGGTATGTCTTAAGCTTTGAGCCGCGAAGTCGCGCGCGCGCTCTGAAAGACGGGGGAGGGGGCTGTGGATTTATACACTTTTTCAGGTAGGCCCAGGCGACCGGGCCGGCCGGCAGGCGGCAACGCTGCCCGCGTCGTCGAAATTGCGTAAAACCTAGTCATGTGTATGTAGCGTGCCCACTGAGGCACTGATCAATTAGCAGGGAAATCACCCTTGACCTCCGTGCTCATTGCGCTGTCCTTTCAGCAAGTCGTAGTAGCATACAGGATGTGTGCATGAGCATGATGATCACTTGTTGACTGATCAGTTAATGCATGCACATCAACATGACTAAGTGTCCTCGCCGCATGCAACACGAGGTATAAACTACAGCATTCATACACAGTTGATGAATTATTCCCTGTTTGGAATGCGGGAATTTTTCCCGATTCCTGCGGGAATTGAACTGTTTCCTGCAAAATTCCTGTGAAATTCCTCTGTTCCAAACAGATCTGAGGGTCCGGGGTACGTTATTCCTGGCAAAGTGCTTTTTACTGGTTTGTACTCCTAAATAGTTGTCTAATTGTCGTTTTGGTGTTTTTTTCTTGCTAGGCCGGCACCCTTTTCTTTTTAAATGAAGTACCTCCGTTAATTCTGTTAATGCGTTAGACTGGCATATACGCTAAGAAAAATGATCCTACATGAGATCCAGTTCCTATGCATGATAGGTGAATCCTTCTCAGTTACATTAACTCTCATTCCATTAACTTCACCGTCAGCCCACCAATTAACTTCAAGATTAATTGGCTTAATTTATCACGTGTCATGTTCGATCTTAGGAGGATCTAGTTAAGGTAGCATGAATATACATAGATATGTTCGCCCACATGAGAAGATCCTAGTTTATATTATGATGACCATTGTAATTGAGGTAGAAAAATTATTTGCGTTAGATGGCAATGTTGCTGGATGGTCAGGAGGAGGCCGGTCAGACTTTGCGCCTATGGTCAGACCGGCTGCATGGTAGTGTTTCAGCTAGATTTTGAATCTTTGGTTTCTAAGTTGCAAAATGGATTTTGGTGAGTAATGTCGGTGGTTTTATGTTGCGTGAACTGTGTTACAGCTAACGTGGGTCAAGTTATGAAGAACTTGTGCACAGAAACGATTTCTTTGTCTTTAGATGTGTAGGGTCGCTTTGAGTGAACTGTGGTCAACGACGAGAATCGAGGCTACGCTCATGGAGGAGCTGAGGCCCAGAACGATCGAGAATGCTGGGTGAGATGGTGAACTCAAGCATAGGATGAGAAAGGCAGGAAAAGTTGAAGGCGAGTTCAAACGGTGGGATTGCACCAAGTGGTTTGGACGGGCCATGTGAGCCATGGTTCAGTGGAACCAGGATGAGAGAGACTTGACGATGCGTGGCAAGCTAGTGGTGTACCTACACGTGGCAAGCATGGCGATTACTTACAATGGATGGTGATGACCGGGTCAACGAAGGGTATTTTGGTAGTATGACCAAAATACTGGAAACTACCTTGGATCAAAACCATAGCGCATGAGTGGCGCTTGGAATAGCGGCTTAGATCAAGATGGAGCTAGTTTGATCAAGATGGATCAAGGCTTAGGATTTAGTAGATTTGGTGTTATGTGCTTTTGAAAGTGTGCATAAGTGAGCATGTGTGAGTAGAACCCATGTGTGTGGTGGTTAACGGGGTTTTTCCATTGTGCTAAGTGGATAGTATCCGCTAAGGGGTGGATGTGGCAGCCTAGCCCATCTATAAAAAGTGGTTGGGATGGAGACATGTGGGTAACCATCCAGCCCATCTCTCTTGTGCTTTGATATTTAGGGTTAGCGTTTGAGTGTGGAGTGCTTGGTGTGCTCTCTATCCTACAAAGTAAAGTGACTGTAAAATTTTCCTCCTCAAGTAGCAATAGAATCAATCTTTGATCATCTCCATGGCTACACTGCTACAGACAGCCCTATCACAGACGGTTCGGAAACGTCATCACAGACGGTTCCTGAACCGTCAGTGTTTAGGTGTCAGTGATAGTTGGTGGTTATCACAGACGGTTCCCGAGCCGTCTGTGATAAAAACATTACAGACGATCTTGATTACTAACCGTCTGTGATAGGCGAGTATCACAGACGGTTTTTTATAAACAACCGTCGGTGATACTCGTCTATCATAGACGGTTAGTAATCAAGACCGTCTGTGATATACACAATATCACAGACGGTTTGTAGTACTAACCGTCTGTGATATTGTGTATATCACAGACGGTCTTGATTACTAACCGTCTGTGATAGACGAGTATCACCGACGGTTGTTTATAAAAAACCATCTGTGATACTCGCCTATCACAGACGATTAGTAATCAAGACCGTCTGTGATATACACAATATCACAGACGGTTTGTATTACTAACCGTCTGTGATATTGTGTATATCACAGACGGTCAGTAGTAAAAGCCGTCTGTGATATCAGTCACACCACAGACGGCACTCTTTGAAACCGTCTGTGATATGGTATCACAGACGGTTTTTAACAACGAACCGTCTGTGATACCAAGTGCATCATCCATTTTATATGCTGTTTCTTGGCTAGCCTCAGGATATGTTAGCCATGCCCTCTGAAAGCAAGCAGATTACAGATAAATGACAGATATAAGTTAATTGCAACTCATAGTAAATTACAACAAAATTCGATACACAGATGAATGTAACAATATCACAATATCACATATATAGAATGAAAATTGTTACACAAAATCTGACAAATGAATTCAATTGAAGGAATTGTTTGATTTGTACAGTTGAATCCAATGTTTCAACATCTAATTATCACCATCGCCGGCGTGGAACTCTCCCCTCTTATTTATGACCTCTGCTAGCAAGAATTGGGAGATGATTGCACGAATATCGACGAGATTGTCAATATCATATGCACTTCCGTCGAAGTTCACCCGCTGTCGCTAGGAGCAATGTTAAGTCATTAATTAGCATGTGTGTGTAATATAATCAGAAAATAATAATTATTGGAAGGACCTGACAAACCTCTGGATCATTGATCTTAGTACCCATGATTTCCATCATATGGCGGCGAACGTAGAATCCACATACGTTGCCCTGTAGCTGCTGGTGGCACTGCAAAAATAGAATTACATACATCGGTATTGTCAATTCTAGAGGCATTATTACAAAGTATGATATAGGATTGTTGTGTTGTAGCGGGTACCGGAAATCGCGTATTGTGTCGTAGCGTGTCACTGGATTTGTCGTGTGTTCCTCCTTGGGCAACATATTCAGCAAACGCCCTACGTGATTCAAAAAACTTAGCCTCGGCCGTGGCAAACAAAAGAAATATTACAATAGAGTTATGTATGGAGGAAATGAGTTTACCTGTTAAGTACTTCTTGCACACGACTGAAATCGTGGTTGCTCCTAAGGAGGGAATCAAGGTATATTATCTTGCTCCACTTTGGTACAATCACAATCAAAATCCAGTGATTCCTAGTCATATGTGTCGCCATAGTGATTAATCCTAAGTTCATGCTGCATGTAAAGTACAAATGAAACATATGTGTGGCAACTAGTGAAGCACTTACCCTTGGTTGAAGGGTACCATGACGTATTCCTTGTCGGTGTGAGAAATCAATCCCCTCGTTATGTAACCTTCCACGAAGGATGCATCTGCATTGATAGATTGCTCGGAGACCAAGTGAGGGTCGAGGAAACCCACCGGTCGTCGCAATTTCCGGGCTTGTTGGATCATGTATCTATACATAAAGAAAGAGTAATGACATTTATCTGTATAACGTGAATGTAGAACTTCATTGTACAGTACACTTACAGTGTCCAGCAACGTAGAAGTGATGCGTCGAGTTCGTCGAGATTGAATAGTAAGAATAAATCTTCGAATGTCACGACGATGTAGCCCAAGTCATGGAGGAAATGTGTCTCGTTATATTTCACAGTGAATGCACTCTGCCGGTTTGGCTTCATGTTGGACTTCTCCATGTACCAGGCATGCAATGTATTGCAAATCATACCAAGCTGGCGTAATTGTGAATCGGGCACCAACGACACTCCTAGAATAAACTTCCATGGCTCGGGACCCGGCTTAATTTTCTTCGCATGAGCCTTGGAGGCCTTGGAGCCTCGCTTATGATATGTTCTCGGTGGCGTCTCGGCGGGAGCCGATGCAACAGACTTTACTGGATTTGGAGGTGGAGGTGGAGCCACCGGAGCCGATGTGCCAGGTCTAGGGCGACGTCCCTCTTGGGCCACTGGATGTGAAGATTGTGGCACGGACATGTCAAGGACGATGTCCCTCTTGGGCCACTGAATGAATGTGTGGACGGCAACCCCTAATGTCTTAATCTCTTCGTTTGGGGCTTCTCAAGAGGGACGGACTTAAAAATATCATTAATCATGTCCACCTGGACCTTTATGAAACCGGTGTCTACTTGTACACCGTGCACCAGCGTCCCTGGCAGCAATGGATACACCATGCCGCGCCCAGCGTCAACGGGAATAGAGCCAACAAGCCTGACTCTGAGGCTGCAAGGGATGGGCTCCTACATAACGATACAAGAGATGAGTTAAGGCGTCCACCAGAGAGATCTATGTACCATTCTAAAGAGGTACATTACCTGAATGTCATCAATACGTAAGTGGTCGTCGCTATGTTCAGAAATTGGTGTGGACGCGCAGCTACTGCGACGTTGAGGGGGACTGGGTACCGCAGTACTAGGAGTGGGTTGCGATTGGTTGCGGACTTGTCTCAGTTCTTCCCGCAACGAATCTATCTCTCCTCGAAGTGAAGCAGTCTGCTCTTGAAGTGAGGCAGATAGTTGTTCCTCAAGTTGAGCACGAAGCTCCTGTTTTATTTGTTCGCCGCGGTACGCCTTGGATCTCTTCCTACTCCTATATGTGTCGGAGTAATCTGGAAATCCGTGCCTCCAAGGTACATAAACCCCCATGCCTCGTGTGCGACCTGGGTGCTCCTTGTTTCCCAAGGCCTGTGATAGTAAATCTATCTCCCTATAATCTTCAAAGGAGCCACGAGAAGATTCGGTAGTCAATGATTGTTGCAAGAGACAATTAATCATGTTATTTTTGAACCCATGAATTTCAAGAGGTGTTAACAACTATATGTTTAACATATTTTACCATGCGTTGGGACACTTCCTCATCTGCGGGGTTTTTGAAAGAGACACCCAAAGATGTGGTTGATGACCTCGCTCTTAACCAGTTTCGAGCGCGCTCGTTTGCGATTCCGGCAAATGGCGGAGAGGCCTCCGATCGGATTGCGACCTCATCCTGCATCCTCCATTGCGGGATTTTACCCGCGTACCCAGCAGTGCCGAGTCTGTGAGGGTGCGTGTTTTGTGACTGGAGATCCTTGTGCGCCACACTTTGTTGTACAAATTCGGCCGTGGTCTTCATCTGCACAAAGGCCTCCCATGTTTCCAGCGACACGAAAGGATACTTCGTGAAGGGCGTGACATCCTCGGCCACGTACTTCGTCACAAGAGTGCTCTTAAAATTCTTCTATGCTTTTCCCATCGCGAGGAGCGCCTGCCGTTGCACGAGTCCATGTGCTTCTGCTGGGATCTCGAACAAATTTGTAAGTTCCTCCCATAGCTGATTTTTGTGATCCTTTGTCAAATCTTTCCAGCTTGCTATGGTGATGGGGACCCGTTGCCTTCCAATTATCCCGCAGGTAGTCCGAAATGATGACGCTGCTTTCGTTGGTTCCAGAGGGACCCCATTCGGAGAGACCACCGTGATGGTCATTCGACCCTCTGGCCTTTTCGATACTCCTCGGCCACGTTTAGATTTCGCAGTCTTGGGAGCGTGAGACCCAGATGACGACGACGAAGACTGTGCGGACGCCATCTCTCTTCTAAGAAAAAACTAACTGAAGTGAGCTATGGACCCAGCTTGTCAAAGTTCTATGAATCAAGTGACACAAACCAGTGCATCAAGTTCATTGAACAAGATACACTGCAGTGTGTCACTTGCTTTATGCCCTTTGACAAAGTTCTAACGATTAACTAATCGCAGTGAGCTATGGGCCTTCTAAATAGACCTTGCAGCTAACAAGTGCAGCATATATTATTGTTACAAGGTTCTATGAAGTGCCTACAGTGAGCTAAACAACTGCAGCATATATTATATGCTACATAAAATACATGTGAAGCATATAACATAAAATTCATGTGAAGCATATAACATAAAATACATGTGAAGCATATAACATGTGAAGCATATAACATGTGAAGCATATAACATAAAATTCATGTGAAGCATATAACATGTGAAGCATATAAAGCGGCGTCGGGAGGGACCGGCGGTGTTGGGAGGGAGCGGCGTCGGGAGGGAACCGCGGCGTCGGGAGGGAGCGGCGACGGGAGGGACCGGTGGCGTCGGGAGGGAGCGGCGTCGGGAGGGATCGGCGGCGTCGGGAGGGAGCGGCGTCGGGAGGGAACGGCGGCGTCGGGAGGGAGCGGCGACGGGAGGGACCGGCGGCGTCGGGAGGGACCGGCGTCGGGAGGGAACGGCGGCGTCGGGAGGGAGCGGCGGTGGGAGGGAGCAAAACCTAGCTAGCAGGGGCGCTGCAGGGTGGAGACAAGAGACTGCGCCAGAGCAGACTCCGCAGACCTAGCTGCGGGTATTTAAAGATGAGCTATCACAGACGGTTCTATCAATATAACCGTCTGTGATATGACATTATCACAGACGATTTCTTTTGATAAACCGCCTGTGATAGTTCACTATAAATACCCGCAGCTAGCTAGGTTCCTATGTCATTTTACAATTACAATATGGAACATAGATACATTTATGAAAAACGCAAGCATAACCATAAATATAACTATTTCTTAGTTCCTTAGTCATTTTACAATTACAATGGAATAACCAATATCACTTTGGCTATATAACATAGATACATTTATGAAAAACACAAGCATAACCAATATCATTTATTACACTACAAACCGTCTGTGATAGTTACGGATGAATTGTTTCGTCAGGCGCATGACTGCCAACTCGAAGCATATATAGCATAGCATTCGAGGCACATCCGAGGCCTGCTGCTGTGTCCTGAGGAATGCCAAGAGCTGGTCTTCAGATGTGGCTGCCACATCTGAAGGTCAGCTCTTGGCATTCCTCAAGACACAGCTGCAGGCCTCGGATGTGCCTCGAATGCTATGCTATATATGCTTCGAGTTGGCAGTCATGCCCTGACGAAACAATTCATCTTTTCCGACAAAATTCAAAGCAATTTTATTACAATAGTGCAAAGAAAAGACATTTCCAGATTCTTCGTTGAGCAGCCGACATAGCCGACTTCTTCGGTGAGCGACTATCCATCTGCTTCTTCCCACTCCTTTTCTACATCTCTGGTCTCTATATCACGTACGCCAGTAGCGACGATTCATCTACTACTGAATCATCGCTACTGGCGTACGTGATCCAGAGACCAGAGATGAAGAAAAGGAGTGGAAAGAGGCAGATGGATAGTCGCTCACCGAAGAAGTCGGCTATGTCGGCTGCTCACCGAAGAATCTGGGAATGTCTTTTTTTTGAACTTTTGTAATAAAATTGCCTTGAATTTTGCAGGAAAAAGAAGGATTGTTGGAGTGGACATCACATCTCGGCAGTAGTCGGCATCGTCGAGGAACATGCAAATACAGAGGCAAGCAAGCAAATAAAATAATGTTACCCATACCCTCTGAAAACAATCAAATACAGAGGCAAGCACAACAACACATTCAAATCTATTACAGCTAACGAACCCTTCATGGCACGACGGTGCGTCTGAACAAAGACACACTTACGACACTTACGGTATACTTACGTAAGAGTGTGTTGTCCAGCCGCCCGCCGTGTCGCGACGGAGGCGCTAGCTCATAGCGGAGGGGAGATGCATGAAGGAAGCTAGATAGTGGATGAACTCACGCGTGACTAGTACCGCTGGAAAGGTAGATGGGGTTATTAATAAGGGCTGAGTAGTGGGAGGAACTGCTGCCTGCCATTCCATGTGGAGAGAATGGACGGTCGAGATCGAAATCCTGGGTATACACCAATTATTGGTCAACAATTATTGGTGACCTGTGATTATCACAGACGGTTTGTTACACGAACCGTCTGTGTTGGCAAGATTATCACAGACGATTTGAATTAAGAACCGTCTGTGAAACTTCACAGACGGTTCTTAATACAAACCGTCTGTGATGTCTCAATTATCACAGACGGTTCGTGTTAATAACCGACTGTGACAATATCACAGACGGTTACCCGTATAAACCGTCTGTCATAAGCTTCATACCAGAACGCTTCGCGCGTGTTTCGATGCCAGAACGCTTCGTGTTTCGATCGTCTAGTTAACGTTTGGGTATACGAACCGTCTATATCATTAATGTTTGGGTATACGAACCGTCTGTGCTAAAGGTTAAATATGCGCGCCTAATCCAGGTCTCTTCTACGTACGTACAATACAATATACAATACAACATGGCTTCTACTACTGTTCTTGTGATCATCTCCTTCCTCTCATCTGTTCATCACGAATTGTTCGGCCGGAACCTTACACAGACGGCCAACAATTTGCATCTGGAGCAGCTTCTCCGCACCCGCCCTGCTCTCCTTCCCCGACTTTCTTGCATCCGTCAGCTTGACCTGATCCTCCGCCGTCGACGGAGGCGTCTCGCTGCCGCTTAAGAAAGGGAAACAACCCTCACCCTGGTTCTTCTCCACAATGTGCGCAATGCGGAAGAAGCTCTACACGCATTACAGAGACTGATGAATAGCCTTGCCGATCAAGCAGAAACGGCAGATTCTGAGGAATCTTTTCATGCTATCCTCTACGACATTATGGATGCTGCAGATCATTTGCCCAGGCTGGATGAGGAAGTGCTGAGGACAAGGGCAATCTTAACGGCGTTCGAGAATTTAGCGGCTGATCCTCCAAGTCCCCAAGTTGAAGAAGAAGCTTACGAAGCCCAAAATAATACAATCTGGGAAACTCTTTACCTGAGCGACTTTTGTAATAAATTTGCCTCTAATTGAAATTAATAAATTTGCCTTTAATTTGTGATCTCTTGTCTCAGTAGTTCTGTAGTTAAGTTATTAGAAGCAATGTGTACTTATATATTAACCTCTGATCTAGAATATGACAGACAAAGGGACATCACAGCCGGTTCTTGTGAAAAACCGTCTGTGAACATTCCCAGACGGTTCTTAACAACAACCGGCTGTGATAGTCGACACAACACAGACGATTTTTAATTAAAAACCGTCTGTGATATTCCATTATCACAGACGGTTCAGCAATAAGAACCGTCTGTGATACCCTTTTTGCAGCCACAAATACCACAGACGGCCTTCAAATTAAAACCGTCTGTAATAGTTTACATTACAGATGGTTTTACAAAACCGTCTGTGATTTGCTGAACAAGACACACTTACGGCAAGAGCGTGTTGGTAGTAGTCGGCGTTGTGGAGGAACAAGAAATACAGACACAAGCATAACAACACATTCAGATCTATTACAGGATAACAAGCTAACGAGCCCTTCATGGCACGACGGTGCGGTTGAACAAGACACACTTACGACACTTACAGCAAGAGTGTGTTGTCCAACCACCCGCCGTGCCGCGATGGAGGCGCTAGCTCATAGCGGAGGGGAGATGCATGAAGGAAGCACAACAACACATTCAGATCGATCTATTACAGAATAACAAGCTAACGAACCCTTCATGGCACAATGGTGCGTCTGAACAAGACACACTTACGACATTTACGGCAAGAGTGTGTTGTCCAGCCGCCCGCTGTGCCGTGACGGAGGCGGTAGCTCACAGCGGAGGGGAAGCTAGCTAGTGGATGAACTCACGCGTGACTAGTACCACTGGAAATGTCGATGGGGTTATTAATAAGGGCTGAGTAGTGGGTGAAACTGCTGCCTGCCATTCGATGTGGAGAGAACGGACGGTCGAGATAGAAATCCTGGGTATTCGCCAATTATTGGTGACATGTGATTTTTAGAGACGGTTATTAACACGAACCGTCTGTGTTGTCCAGATTATCACAGACGATTCGTATTAAGAACCGTCTGTGAAAGTTCATAGACGGTTCTTAATATAAACCGTCTGTGATGTTTCAATTATCACAGACGGTTCGTGTTAATAACCGTCTGTGAAAATATCACAGACGGTTGCGAGTATAAACCGTCTGTGAAAGTTTAATCACAGACGGTTCCGTATAAACCGTCTGTAATGTAGCGTCCAGTATAGCCTCTTTTGTAGTAGTGCTATTTCTTGTCTTGATTGAATTGCTCTTGATTTGGTTGTTTTTTCTCTCATCCCTCTTCTTGATATTGCTGTGCCAAGGACGTACCAGAGATGGAGATAATCTCAGAAAATCAATCTCCACCTATTTAGGCACTTTGGTAGCAAGTTCATCAAGAAACTTGGTTTTTGCACTTTTTTATTTTTCAAGTGATTTCTTGATATGAGGGTTTTTGGCTTGATTTCATCGGTATTCTAACTTGCTATGACATGTGGGAATATATCTAGAGCCATCTAGGCCATTATCCACCCATGAGCAACTCGTATTCACGGTTTTAGATTTTTGATTGGTTTTGGGCAATCTGTCTCAAAACTGAAAAAGGTCTCAACTTTGGTAATGTTTTTCACGATCGTTTTTTGGAATAGGTTCATGATATCCTAAAAAAATATCTCTGTAAATTTTCATGTTGTTTGGATCTACAAATCAAAAGTTACATAGATTTTTCATTTGTGAAATCGTGTTGAAAGTTCTGTTCATCTCCTGATTTCACTGGTCTTCAACAACACTGATTTTCAACCACTCACTGGTTGTTGACCACTCTAGTCTTATTTCTACTACATTGATCTTTGACCACTCATTGTTCTTCAGCCACATTGGTTTTCAACCACCTACTGTTGTCGACCACTCTGGTTTTATTTCGATCACATTGGTCTTCGACTACACACTGGTTTGCGACCACTATGGTCTAATTTCGACCACACTGATCTTTGACCCAAGATTACAGAACACATTTGGGAAAATTTGAGGCAACATTCACCCCCTCTGTTGCCATCTTTGGTCCTACAAGTGGTATCAGAGCCTGGTTATCTTTTCTTATAGATCTTAACCAGTCTTAGAGCCATGGCAATAGACAAGTATTCCACCAAGCCTTGTATCTTCGATGGGATCGACTATCCCTTTTGGAAGAGTAGGATGGAGTCTTACTTTCAGGCTCAACACTATGTGATTTGGGAAAATGTTAAGACTCGGTTTGTTGTTCTTACCGATGAGAACATCACGGTTATAAATATGCCAGATGTTGAGACAAATGATAAGGTAAGGAATATCATCATTCAGAGTCTTAGCAGAAGTGAGTTTGATCACAACTCTCACCTCTCGTCGACATATGATATCCGGGTGACCCTCAATGCATACCATGAGGGCACCACCCAGATTAAGACTGTTTGACAGGACCAATATAAGAGGGAGTAACACAAATTTGAGATGCTCGCTAGTGAATCCTTAGATGAATGTTTTGACAGATTTTACAAGATACTAAGCTACCTCTGAGCTATTGGTCTCACATACCAAAACTCAGATAACGTTTGCTAGATGCTTTTTGCACTGGACCTCGGAGTTTGAGAGATGAAAGTGACCACCATAAATGACACGACTGATCTGTCAACCTTGAGCATTGACGCGTTGTACTCTCGCCTCAAGACTCATAAGATTGATATCATCTCTCGCAAGACGAAATTGCAGTCTATGGCCTTGGTCACTGATCCCACATCAGTTTCTAGATCATCTTCTGATGGTGTCTTGTTTCTCTTTGGCTGCATTGTACGAGACGAGTGATGTCCAGTTTGAGCAGTTTTTAGGGAGTGAGTTAGCCCTCTTAGTCAGAAAGTTCTCACATGCATACAAGAAGGTTAGAGAGAGAAAGAGGAGGTCCGATGATCTACTTCGAGTGTGATGGCCCCAACCACATTTGAGTAAATTTCCCCAAGCTGGAGAAGGGTAAGAACGACTATGATGGTGTGAGTAAGAACGACTACACCAACATGAACCGCAACTAGAAAGACACACATGCTATGTATATCTTATTGTATGAAATGTTTTCTAAAAAAATTCTCAAAGTTGTTTTTTACGATTACAAGAAAGACGGACATGTGTGCACACCACCACACACGTTGCACCACACACATGTGCTCAAATGTGCCCCTAAGGACATTCCTAAAAATATAGATGGAGATAAATTCGCAACGCACACAAATTGTTTGATCACGTAAAGTGGCACGTGGAAGCTGGACTGGGGCTACATAGTTAGGGCGTAGGGTGTGCATCCAACCCACCAGTGTTCAAGTTTCAGACGTATTCACCGAATTTAGATTCGCATATGCACGTGCGTTTAGTGAAAAAGCACGTGGCCACACTCTATATAGTCTAGGTATCTCCGATAAAATTTCAGCTCGTGTAGAGGACACGTATACTTATATGTGCGCGAATGGTGTGCATGTGTATGTATTAAATGTGTATATCTGCTTTATACTCTTAAAAAGATAAATGGCATGCAGGACATATATGGCCAGCATTTATCAGCTACGGACAGATTTCCTGTACTTGTTGTGCCCATGTACTACGTACGTACGTATGTACGTACTAGTCTTCGTGACCAGAATGGCCGTTATACTTAAAAGCTCCCACCAGTCTCCACGCAAACTGTTTTTTACGGTATCTAATTTTTAAATAAAGTATCTTATTTTAAATCAGAGTGTACTAATCGATTATAATATATACTACAACAATTTTATTTATATAGACCAAAATCATACAAGTGTCTCTCTATAAATTTCTTTATAAGCTACTATTATTTATAAGTCAAAAATAAAAACTAAAACAAAAAAAAAACTAATACAACTGGGTGCTCAAGCGAGCTAAGCAAGCGACCGGCTGCAGGTACAACGTGTGGACTTTAGCTCCTATCCGCAGCAGAGCAGCAAGCAAGCACAAGCAATAGAGGCAAGCAATAAGTGGGTGGCACATCGATGACACGCACCAATCCACCACCGTCGGGTCGAGCGACCGAGCGTTTGGTTTGAACGGAGCCGGCCGGTCAAACGTGCCAACGCGCCCACCCGGCCCGACTCCCCACGCCGCCGTCCGCGGCAGCGCACGCCGCGCCCGGCCGGCTGCGGTGGTGCGCGCGCAGCAGCGCATGCATGCACGGCACGGCACGGCCCGGCCGGCCGCGCACGTGCTCGGGATCCACGAAAGGCGACGCGCGCTGGCTAGCCAGTCGCGTCCGTCCACCGGCCGGCGCCCGTGGCCGCGAGACTGGCTGGTTGACCGGGCGGCCTCGTGGCGGAGCTAGCTAGCCTTTTTCCCAGAATAGCACGGGGTGAGTGCTCCCTCGTTTCTAATGATTGTGCCCAAATCCGTCATAGGCCACCTCCTACGGTCCTACGCACCTACGTACCCGTCTACGCATACGCCTTTCCATGTCCACCTCTCTACCGCCTACTGTCTACTGCCTCCTCCCTTCCCTTTGCTTTTTAAAGCAAACGGCCTAGACGCCACATACCTAGCATTAGCTAGCCCAGTACTAGATAGCCCAGTACTAGATCGAGGTGAGCATCTAGCTTAGCTATACCCAGAAGGTGGTAGTAACTTCTGAGGGCACTGGAGGCAGATCTGACCTATTCGTGTGTTTGTGTATCTGTGTGGGCATGCTTCTACATATATGCTAGTAGGGTACGTACGTACTGCGTTTTGTCGTTGCTGAGTTCCATGTTAATTTATTCAATTAGTGACATCGGTTAATTATAACTATCGGGGTTAGATTTGTTTCAAGGTCTGTAGCATTAAATTATATAATTTAGATGGTTACGAATATATTTTTGTATCATGTAGGCTATTTAGACTTTTAAATCATCATAAATATTATAAATGACAATAGAAGTTTGAAGGAAAATACAACTTGAGGGATGTAATTGAAGTAAGAGTTTTAATGAAAAAATCATTGAGTATAATAAGCTACTGGGTTTTTGAGCAAAAGATTCCAAGTTTCACAATTGAAAAAGAGATTTCAAGGAGGAGATCAGTCAGCATATGCACAGAGTGAAAGAAACAGAGTGAAAGAAAGTCTTCACACTGTAATCTTTGATCGGTTAGAGTCCTTATAATCCTTTTTCTCATTCAGGCCTTGTAATTTTGTAAATATTCTTATATTTTTACCACGGTAGGACTCTCTTCTATTATTTTTCCTTACAAAAATATTAGGGTTCTTAGAAACGTAACCATCTCATCATGTATGGATCATGTAGCTACATACCCCCTATTCTTCTTCTATTAGTTACTCTTTTCTAAAATATATGCATGAACATGTATCTCATTTAATCACAAGCAATACATTGATTATGTATATTGCAAATTATCTTATTAGTTTACATATGATATTAGAGTACCTTATGCATTCATCGATGCACTATGAATGACTTACTCTGAACTTATTTTCTCTCACATGATAGCTACCCCACCGAACCGTGTTCTATCTCCTCTCTGCCACAGCTTTTCTGCTTCGACATCCAACAGCAAACCCAATTCTCGATCTATCCCTTTCAATTGCTACTCATTCCAATGCAATACCCTATCACATAATTATGTTTACTTCTCTCAAATTATTGCTTAATACTGATCGTTGTGACCTCAACACGCATACATGTGCAACCATCACTGATCCCTACCGGGAACACCCGTCATGCTTTCTTTTGTGGCCCTAAGCCTCTTCTATATGACTACGTCATCTCTAATCCGAGCTCTTTACTCTTTTGCTTCTATATGCCCGTGTTTCCATTTGTACAGATGCATGCATATATACACATGCAAGATGTTATAAATGCTTGATGTCCTCTTCTCCTGTGTCGGTCGCTCATCTTCTTCGACGTTGGTCAACTCAACGTTGTGACTTCCTCACAAACTGCGGTGACCTCCCATCTTCATTGATGTCAGTATGTCTACTTTAACCATTATATAATGATATGAAGAATCTTCTCACTATCATCGATGATGTCGTGCCCCTCACCAGTGATGGCATGCTTCTAGATACCCAATGGCTCCAATATCATCCCTATCTCGTTTTCAACGCAAAGCTTTAGCTCCCTTGCGCTAGGGCTTCCGCATCATTGAGCTTACTTTGAAATTCGTGTGAAACTCAAATTGTAAATTTCTTTTATTTAATTTTAATTATTTTTGTTGGAATTCATATACAAATTCAATTGCTAAGTTTTTTTAATTTTATTCTAAATTATATTTATTTAAGGATTTTACTTAGAAATTCGCAGTGTAATCAAAATTACTAATTTTACTTTATTTTTTATTCTGAGTTTTATTTATTTCTGGATTGTACTTAACATTGGATCTTTTCTTTTAATGTAATTCATTATAATTTAAGTCCACCATGATCAATGGTGTAGACCTTTATCTTTTTCTCAGATTAACGTTGAAATTTCTAGATCTTGAGAGTCAATGCGGTGACTTCTTTTATTTTTGCTTTAATAAAATAGTAGATATGCAGCCTGAGAATTGGTTAATTGGCGACTTAATAAGGCAAGCCAAACCGCCTTAATGGAGATAATGTGCAGCTAGCCAGGGTGATTAGACGAGAGCCGAAAGGGGAGGAGGGTTTCAGTTCTGTACAAACTGGCGCAGAGGGCTCGGGCCCGCGCGCTCGTTCGTACCAACGTGGCTCATTGCACCATCATTGTGTGTGTCGGCAAATGTGTGTGTTTCCTGACTCTTGAGAACAAATAAAAGACTAGTGCCAAGAACCACCGTAGAAGTCAGTTCTCACTGTTAAGAGTAGAGATCTTACTTTCACACACCTAGCTAGAGTTGAAATATGACCTCAGTGGAGATTAATTATATGGGCCTATATATGATGACAGTTTCAATGATACTGGGGCTTCATATACTTCCAAGCTATATATTGCGTTCAAATTAAAAGGCCCCTGCCTGTTTTTTTCCCCATTGAAAAGATAGTGTTTCCACAGGTGTAATAGTTTCATGTTCACTTCGGCTCCACAGACATTTAGGAGCAGCGATGGAGGCAAATAAGGTCCTATAGAGGTACATGACCCCATGAAAAATTTGCAAACAACATCTTTAATTAGCTATAGTGTATATCAGCATAAACGTCCAAAACACTTTTACAAGACAATCCAGCTTGCTAGCAATGATTCAAATGTTCTGATATGTAAGGGGATGGCACTAGTACATTTTTTTTACCAACCCCTGGATTGAACTTGTAGTACATGTAATTAATGGAACGTACATAAATATACTCCTTCCAGCTGTCCAAGAAAGGAATTTTTTTTGGCTGATGCATGCGATCTTTAACATGTAACTTTGGCTTCTAATATTTGTTAATCTATATTAGTAGAAAAACACGAAGTATTTTTGAGAAAAAAATATATGCCTATGTAGCTTTTCTGACGTCGCGCCTGTCTGGAATATATACTATCCGCCTGTCAAGAATAATCTGGATCATGGTAGCGTCTCAATACTCACAAATATATGATGGGTTAAAAATTCAAAAAGTTTCGAGTTCAGGAAGTTTTACGGCACAGATACAAAACCAACATTTTTAAACTGGATGGAGTATTTCATTCTTAGAAGATCCCAACAAAATGTTCCTTTACTGTTTAAAAACTGCTTAGTTAAAAAATTGCAATTGTGTTGTCTTAAGCAACCCTCAACAATCAAGATGCTCTTTAAGGAATTTTTATCAATTCTTTTACATAGAATTACACATGCAATGTTGAACAAAAATGAGTACTGTTCCATTTCCCAAATGCATGATGCATGTACCACCAGTCCTGCAGAGGCAACAACCTGACAACCATATATGCATGTTGATTGGAAAGCACATGGGCATATACATGGTGAACAAATATCATCTATGCTAGACAAGTTAGCTAGTGCATACATACATACATACATACATACATACATACATACATACATACATACATACATACATACATACATACATACATACATACATACATACATAGTAAAAATAACGAGTGCTTCTTGGTGCGCAGGCACCATAGGCTAAAATAGGTATGTATTGCGTGCGAAAATTTTTAAAATTTCTTGGATGTCAAGTTTAACTAGTTTACTAACTAGTCCAAACAAGTTTGAACTAAATTTCGAATTATAGTTGCCATTTTTGAAGATAGTTTGATTGTAGGTATATACTGATTATATATAAATCAGCAAAGTATGTGATCTAAATTCGTTCAAAACTTTGAATTTGAGTATATTTTTTCAAACTTATACGTTTCATTTGAATTGTTATAGATGAGTATATACCCTAAAACTGATATTTTCAAAAAAAAATATACCCGAATTTAGATGGAATTAATGCATTTGAAATTATGGTGGGTGCCTGAGCACTATAGTGCCCCATTTCAACATCATATATATATATATATATATATATATATATATATATATATATATATATATATATATATATATATATATATATATATATATATATATATATATATATATATATATATATATATATATATATATATATAGCATTTTTCGTACTCCTTGGAGCAGTACATACTCCCACTTCCATATACACTTAAATGAACATGTTATACCTATTTATCACTGTTGATATACTTAAATACTAATTGTAAGATACTTAATACTATTTGGTTGAAAAATTTTCATTAGAGTCATTTATTTTTGCTATATATATATATATATATATATATATATATATATATATATATATATATATATATATATATATATATATATAGTATATGCACAAATTATGTTATAAAAAAGAGAATTTTAATGAAAATTTTTATGTAACTCACTTTAAAGTATCTTATAATCATTATTAGAGTATACTAAAAAAGATAAAGAGATATAACAATATCATTTAAATGGTATATAGCAGTGGGAGTATGTAATCCAGGAGTATGGAGCCATATATATGTGTGTGTGCACGCCTTCAAAGCAATCACGATAGGATCTTGTTCCACTTGGACGATATATACCTTCTGATATATTCCAAGAACCTAAGCCACGCATGAATGAGTGATCAATATATATTATTTGGATTGCAGCTGACACCGTGAAGCGTTGCGGTCATTGCTAGACTTGAGGGAGTGACTATTGCACAGGCGACTGAAATTTTTTTATCTTTCAGTCACCTAAAGTTGCACTCTGAATTATCTAAAGTTGCATGTGTTTTTTTGGAGGGGGGTTGCAATTTCAGTTGATTGAGAGTGCAATTTCAGGTCAGCTGAAATTGCACTCTGAATCACCTAAAGTTGTAGCTGTTTTTTTGGGGGGGGCTGCAATTTCAGTTGATTGAGAGTGCAATTTCAGGTGACTGAAAGATAAAAAAATTTCAGTCGCATGTGCAATAGAAACAACAATCGTGGTGATATGATACATGAAGCTATCGGCGACCGAGGGAGGGCGTGTGATCGATGAGCTCCGTTTGTCCTGCTCGATTGCCAGCTAGCTAGGCATCCATCCATGCATCCAAATCAATGGGCTACATACATCGACACATCCGGCTGACAAGTAATATGCGCCCAACAGTGGAGGCACTATTGCGAGTACCAGCAGCTGCTGCGATGCCATCGATCGAGCAAGCTAGGGCAGGCAGGCACACAGATGGCTACACATCCCGCAAAAAAACATGCCCTGGCCGGGCATGCACACACAATGGCACGCAGCAAGCAGCACAGCACGCAGGCTAGGCAAAGCAAATAAAGCTAGAGAAACCAAAGGAGGTGTGTGTGAAGTGACAAGATATCCTAGAATCTTCCTCCCATCCTACCCTAAAACCAACACACATGCAATAACTTTTTTCCAAAGGCCAGCAGCGATCGATGTAGTGATCAGTGCACTCAGCTCACTGGTACGGTCGGTAGGGCAAGGGCATGGCATGGTAGACAGCTTAGAGGCGAGGCCAGCTATGGACGGAGTAGTAGTAAAGAGCAGCGATCTCGATAGATCGAGCGGTGGCTGGTGTCTAGTACCGGAGGAGTAAGAGGGAGCGAGAGGTGTGGGCTCTTTTTCCTGGAAACTGAGGATTCGTCACATCACCACGCGGTGTCGCAGTCGATCGCCAACCTCCACCAGACAGAGACCTATGTGCTCTCTTTATGAGCTTATCATCCCGGCCTAGCTCTCGATCAGTTACTGCTCTGTGCTCTCTCTCTCTCTCTCTCTCTCTCTCTCTCTCTCTCTCTCTCTCTCAAGCGAACAGCCAACGGGGAAAAAATCTAGCCAGCCAGCCTCCTTGTGATCTGAGAGTTCACTCCCACGTACTCACTTCTTCACCTTTACTAACTCTCGATTCCAAACATGTGTCGGCTCTACACTAGTCTCTCTCGCGCGCGCGTTTTTTTTCCTGTGTGATATCTCCTGTGTGTGTGAGAGAGAAAGAGGAGTGTGTCAAACATGTGGGCCGAGGAGGGGGAAGCTAATTGATGCGCTCGCACGATGGCGCATTCACCGCCAGGGCGCGCAGGGTACTGAGCGGAAGGGGAGGAGCAGTCAGTCGCGGTGGCCGTTGTCGTGCACTGGGTGTCGCCATCCGGCTCAAGCTTTGTGGCATAATGACACCAATCGATCCCAGATCAGATTCTTTCGGTAATAATGCTGCGCGCCGTGCATGCGTATATGGTGTGTGCGCGCGCGCCCCAGTCAAGATCACTGGCCGCCCCCGTGTGCGCGCGCCAGATGTGGTCGATGCTAGCTGAATCTTGTGATCTCTCTCTCTCTCTCTCTCTCCATCAAACTGGCCGGCCTGGTGGAACTGATTAGTTCGATTGATGGACTGGTGGACATCTCGCTGCGCAGCATGTATGCATGACATGAGAGATCTAGCTACATGTATGTGAATTGGCATGCCCCATTTGTGCTGCATGATATATGATCTCTCTTATTGCTAGCTAGTAGTTTTGTTCACGCAACATCGATCTCCATGTGTAAGCATCGGTCTGCATGCATGCCCCCTCCATATCATATGCCAACAGGCAGGATCCCTACCGGCACACAGACTTTGATCGAGCGAACGAATAACAGCCTACTTTCCATATCATATGCCCTATGGATCGGAGGAATCAACTTCGCTTCCATATCATATGTCGGCAGATGCATGATACCAAATGTCCCAAGATTATGCAATTTGTGTTGTCACAAGAGCAGCAGCAGCTGCTGCTGCTGCCTGAATCCAAGAACTCAATATTCTCTTGTTGACGTTGACGTTGACCCGTGATATACCGCAGGTTCGATGATCGATTAGCAAATGATCGATGGAGATTCCCCTCGAGCTCGAGTTAATCAAGCGCAAAAGTAACTAAATTGTACTGCTTCACTTTGGATAATGATCAGGCCGCAAATCCATAGATCATGTAGTGATCCATGTCACTATTTTGTCTCCACGTGTGAAATAGAGAAATGAGGTGTGACACGCTGTCACACTGCACGGCAAATAGCGATCAGAGACAATATTTTGGGGACATCCACATGCATGCGTGCGTCGTCTTTTCCTCGCTTGCCTAGAAAGAAAATCTTCCGTCCTCGTCTTGTTTTGTCATGAATAGTTAAACCTAATAATCTCATCATGCCTACAGATCTTTAGTCATGACAAGAACGTCATATAACTGTTCCTTTTCGCTTCTATATATTTTCTATCATTGAAAAACGTCAGGAAAGTCAGGTCTCTGAAAAGGCACAAGAAAGCTTTCGTTAGACGTACTTGCGCAACAAAAAACTCATGAAAATCCAACCTAACCTCATTGATCAACAAAGCATGTTATCTATATTATTAATTTGTGTAAACTGGCCCTACGTACAACCTGCTTATCAGTTCAAAGATTAAATTGTACTACCAAGCAAGCTAGCATGCATGGGAGTAACAAATTTAGCTCTTAGCAGCATAATAAGGCCTGCAGCTATTGTGTCCCAGTAGGAATCTGGATTTATGTCGTGTTTCTCAACATAAGAATAAGGCTATCTTTTAACCTCACAACGTACGAATGCACATCATCAGTTTTTTATTGAAAAACTCATGATTATGGAGTGATTAGAAGTGGTTGATATCACACGACTTTCGGTAGGCCTTTTTGCTTTAACCTAATCATTCAAAATTTATGTTCAATCCATCTTTTTAGAACTTAAAAATGATAGTGCCCATTTATTTGAAAGAGAAACCAAATTAAGAAGTTAGGTCTTTTTTCCCCATAAATCCAGCATTTTTAGAGGTTTTACATAAATCTAGTTGTACCCCTCAATCCAATACCATGAAGTGAAGTTTTATTCGCAGCTAAAAAAACAATGGAGAAAACAATAGCTTAACAACATGTTAGACCTCTCACTACTACAAAAAGTCTAATACTAGACGTCATATTACAGACGGTTATCCAAAACCGTCAGTGTTAAATACAATCACAAACGGTTTTAATTTAGAGACCGTCTGTGTTGCTGCTAGCGCTAAAAATCGTCTGTGAAGAAGTAATATCACATACGGTTCATGGTGAAAACTGTCTGTGAAATATCGCAGATGGTTATTAACAAGAACCATTTGTGATATTACCAAATATCACAGTCTTTGAACCGTCTGTGATACGTCACAGACAGTTTGTATTAAAAACCATCTATGATAATTAAGTCATTACAGATGTTTTGTGTTAAAAACCATCTGTGATAATTTCACTATATGAATTGCACGTAGACTCGTCGATCCTCTGTCTTAAATTCTAAATCTAGGCTGCTGCTTTGAGTTGGAGATGGGGCTTTGAGGCCATTTGGTGAAAGAAGAATATTTGGCAAGAGTAACTGTAGATCCATTAAATTCTTGGTTACCTATAGTTAATAATTTGTTCCTAAATGCATTATAACTTAGATCTAGCTTTTGGTGAAAGGAGATATAAAAATGGTTTAGATTTAGCTAGCTTGATGTAAAGAGAAGATTATTTACATCAAGCATGGTTTAGGGTTTAGTCGATTCATAGTCTATTTATGCGTAATTTAATTTAATTAATTATTCTTACTACATATAGTTACTTCAAATTGTATATATCTAGTACAATAATTAATTAATTTAATATTTAATACTAAATTATTATATGTGTAACGTAGGGTCAAAGCTGGATGTACGCTGAAAACTATGTGAGTGAAGAGTACATTAATAGCATGTCTGCTTTTATAAGAGCTACCAAGGAAAATGTGTTGAATAAGGGGTATAATATATGTACTGTCTATACATTGATTGTGAGAATTTGAATTGGATAAATGTGAATTGGGTGTATATTGTATTTATTTGCTTGTTTCAGAGGGCATGGCTAGCTTTTTCAAAGGCTAGCTAACAAACAGAAATAGATTTACGATAGAAAAGAATATCACAACAGTTATTAACTTGTAACCATCTGTGATATTTGACTATCACAAATAATTTTTAGTAGAAACCGTCTGTGATATCTGATGTATCACAGACGGTTTGTGAAACCGTCTGTGAATATTCACAGATGATTTGTAGTTAAACCGTTTGTGATACATCTGATTTCACAAACGGTTTCTACTAAAAACCATCAGTGATAGTCAACTATTACAGATAATTTATTGTTGAAATTGTCTGTGATAGTTTTCATCACAGACGTTCAAAATCCGTCTGTAATAACCTCATATCATTACTGACATATAAACTTAGGCGGGTTATGAAACCATCTGAGATTATCTTTTCTGTAGTATGTCTGATATAAGCTGGAGGGGTAACCATGAAAGTTCCGTTCATTGTCTCGCCTTTGGCCATATACGCATTCAAGTGATTAACACATCACACACATTATAATCATACAGATGAATTTATACGAGGACAATACATCACATACGTACAAGGTCTAATGCATAACCCCCCTCCCGGCATCTAGCGAGCTGATGCTAGGCTAGGGTACTCTTCCAAGTCGCAACAACCACGCACATGTATCGGTCGATCTCGTCAGTCCAACAACCAATTAATAGTGAAATGTCGCGATCCACCATCAATAATATCACACAATTCATCCAAAACACCCTCGATCATCTCCACAATTTGTTCGTTCGATCGATCGATCGAGCGAACGTATACGTACGTACGTACGGATGAATCAGCCACACAGATTCATATATAGGTACCACACTACCCGGCCTGTTGATCGCAGGGAGAAGTCGTACTCAAGGGCACAATTGGACGGACGTGCCACTACTCCCACCACCATGCCCAATAGACCCCGAGATGCTTGGAGAGAGGAGACATACAGATCAGTACGCAGGTTAGGCCGCGTATGTATCTTTCTTGTCTCGAAAAACCTTAAGGCGTGCAGCTAGCTCGCTCTCTCGCTCGACCGCTGTGGTTGGTCTCGTGCGTACGGACTCCTGTGTGTGGGCCCCAGCAGGCATTATTGAAAGAATAGAAACCCTACCCCATCTTCTTTCTCTTGCATAGGAGCCCAACTCTCTCCTTCCTCTTCTTCTACCTCCTCCCTCCCCCTCTGCCACTTCGCCTTCTCCATATCTCCACCTCCTCCTCCTCCTCCTCCTACTACTACTACAGCTTAACACCATATCATCTCTCCTCAACCACCAACTGGGCATGGATTTGGTGTCGCCGTCCGAGCACCTGTGCTACGTGCGCTGCACCTACTGCAACACCGTGCTCGCGGTAAACCTCGAGAAACCGGAGTGGCTTTGCGAGGGAGCGAAACATCATCGTGAGATCGTGCAGTGCAAGAATGATCGCTATATGGCACATGCTTTTCATTCTTCGGTTAATTCTTTTGTAGAAGGGTTAGCTGCGTTTGTTGATTCCCAAAAGCTTTTCACTTGCTTCTGTCCTTACTTTATTTATATGGTGTGCTTGTTCACAAGAGTACGAGCTGAACAAAGGACCAAATCCAGCTTCCTGCTTTGGGATTGTAGGAACACGCACATCCACTAGAATTCTTGTTCATGCGACTTGATTGATGTGACATGCTTGCTAGGCTTTCCTACGTTGTGTTTCATTGGTTCTTGATGCCTTGTACAATATTCTGCTCACTGGGTCTCCTGATAGTGTGTCATGTTCCATCTTTCATTCCATCGGGTTAGGAGGTTCCCAGCTTCCATTTCTTCTCTTCTTTCTTGTTGCATATGCAGGATGGAATTTAGTACCTTCTATTCTTCTCTCCTCTCTCCTTTTCGGCACCTCCCTTTCTTTTTCTCTAGATTCCTTCCACGATGCTACAACTTAAGGACAGTACCATGCAAGGGAAGTTTAGTGGTTCATTTAATAACATGCTGTGGTTGATTTTGTGTCTCCTTGGTAGCTGCAGGTTGGAGTTCCATGCAAGAGACTGACGGACACCGTGACTGTGAAATGCGGCCACTGCAACAACCTCTCCTTCCTCAGCCCGCGGCCGCCGATGGTGCAGCCGCTCTCCCCAACTGATCATCCCATGGGGCCATTTCAGGTCGATCGTTGAAACTCACCTAAGCATCTCCTGCATTCCATTTGTATGCTGGGTTCATCTTGGAGTACGGTTTATCTTCTTGCTGTTTCTCTTCCTGAATATGGTACTTCTTATGAGGAGAAAAAATGATGACAATCAGTGTATGAAATAGAACGAAGTTGCACTCGTGAAAGAAGTGGAGCATAGGAAAATAAACCATTTCAGATGTGTGGAATTTTCTCATGAAATATGGCCATGGCTTGTTTTATTTTTAGTTGCATCAGTGTGCACTCTTTGCTTTGCTTTGTTTGCTCTCTCTCTCTCTCTCTCTCTCTCTCTCTCTCTCTCTCTCTCTCTCTCTCTGATTTATTGAACTTCTCAAAAGTACTGTTTGCAAGGCAAGATTAAACAGCGCTGGACTAGAAAAGATTTCTTTTGCTCATCTGTGGCCTTGGGAAGCCCTCATCGCTGCAAAATCCAGTAGTTGATCTTTTTGAAGGCAGCATGCAGCTAGCGTAGCAGCAGCTCTGCTGTGGCATTCATGGTTCCCCTAACTCATATCTTTTGGAAAAGATAGGCATTCACCAGTTTTGACGACCCAAGGAGATCTGGAAATAGTTACTAGGAAATGCTTTTATCATCATCGTGCTGTGCATGGCTACATGGCTAACATTGTGAGATCTTGAAACGCTGGGACCTAACCTTGATTCTTATGTGGCCATTTCTTGGTGTTAGGGACCCTGCAATGACTGCAGGAGGAACCAACCTCTGCCGCTGGCCTCGCCGACATCAAGTGAGGCCATCCCCAGAGCACCCTTTGTTGTCAAGCGTAAGTAGCAAGAAACTACCTCAACTCTTTCTTAATTTATTTCTTTCTTTCCTTCCTTTCTTTTCTTGCTTGCTTGTTGGTGTAACAAGACTTCTTTCTTTCTATTTACTTTCTTTTTTGTTGATGAACATATTAGATGAGTAAACGTCCCTTGCTTTCTCTGATCAATATTTTTGTTCTTTGATTCTAGCCCCAGAGAAGAAACACCGCCTCCCATCTGCTTACAATCGCTTCATGAGGTGAGAAGACATATCTCTTTTGCTTTTATTTTGCTCATATGCATTATCCCAAATAGTTTACATGTGATCTCATATTGTTTATGTGATCTGAAGTTTTTGGTGATGGGGGTTCGCTATTTTTTTACGAGATTTGCACAGATTTTGAAGTAAGTTCAAGTTTGGTTATCTGTTTTGCTAAAAAAAATGGAGAGTTCAATCATGATTAAAAGCGATCTTTTCCAAGAACATATACCCCTTTTTGCTCATCACAAGCTAGGGCATTTATATTACTTAAATGTGGACACATCAGTACACAATAGAAGCCTGTCATATCAATGTTTGATAAATATGGACTTTTTATTGCTAAATTTCACCGACTTTTATCAACTGTTCATATTGATCTTTCCTAACTTGTCTAGTGTATTAGCCATGTTTTAACAAAACTAGCAATTTTCTTGTCAATTTCCGGCCAGTTTCAAAACAAGTTTTGCCTGAGCTCAAGTCCGGTATTAGTTCAAATCTTTCTAGGAAACAAGCAAGCAACAATTAATGACTTTGTTTCAAATGGGTTTGGATAGGCGTGAAAATGGATCGAATACAGGTCGGATAGTGTTCAAACCATATTCACATCTATATTTTTTCTTAGATTGAATATGAATTAAACAAATGTCGGATATGAATACAGACCAGACAAATGTCAGATACGATTTCGAATCGAATATCTACTCAATTCGGTCGGATCTAGATATCCTCATAACTTATGTAGTATGAAGACATTAATGGTATTTTATCCTCATACTATCACGCTTAATCATTTTAATTCATTTACTTTACCTAAAGAAACACGAATTCACATTAAATTAAAAAAACTTGTCTAACTAATTGGTCATATTGTAACAAAATATGCATATTGCTTCGTCGAATGCGAATACAGATAGTCCAAATAGAATAACATTTCGGATGGTAAAAGTCCATACCATATTCGCATCCATATTTTTTATGTGAATATGAATAGGATAGAAATTATTAATCGGATAGGACAATCTATACCATATTCACATCCTATCGAATACAGTAACCGAATAATATGGATAATTCATGTCCACTTTTCACCCCTAGGTTTGGAACAGATTTTAGACCGTAGTATATATTAATCAATTTATGAGCTGCATGCATTCAAGCATTTTTCTTCCTCTTTGAAACAATAATGCAAGACCATGCATGATATAACTATCAAAGAGTCGGCCAATATAAGGATTTCAAAAATAATCTAGCACCACAATCTTCAAGTTTGATTATCTGTTTTGCTAAAAAAAACAGAGAGTTCAATCTTGATTAAAAGGGATCTTTTCCCAGAACATATACCCCTTTTTGCTCATCGCAAGCTAGGGCATTTATATTACTTGTGTAAATGTGGACACATCAGTACAATAGAAGCCTGTCATATGAATGTGTGATAAATGTGGACTTTTTATTGCTAAATTTCACCGACTTTTATCGACTGTTCATATTGATCTTTCCTAACTTATCTAGTGTATTGGCCATATTTTAACAAAACTAGCAATTTTCTTGTCAATTTCCGGCCAGTTTCAAAACAAGTTTTGCCTGAGCTCAAGTCCGGTATTAGTTCAAATTTTTCTAGGAAGCAAGCAAGCAACAATTGATGACTTTGTTTCAAATGGGTTTGGAACAGATTTTAGACCATAGTATATATTAATCAATTTATGAGATGCATGCATTCATGCATTTCTCTTCCGCCACTGCTACAGAAAGGCTTATCACAGACGGTTCGAAACCATCATCACAGATGGTTTCTGAACCGTCCAATTTTATGTGTCTGTGATAATAGGTGTGGTTATCACAGACGGCCCTCAAACCATCTGTGAAAATTACAACACAGATGGTTTTTCGAAAAACTGTTTGTGATATATCAAGTATCACAGACGATTCTTTAATATGTCTTTAGAAAAAACCGTGTGTGATATATGAAGTATCATAGACGGCTAATACCAAAAATCATCTGTGATATGTCATATATCACAGACGGTTCTCGGATATAGTCATTTGTGATATCTTAGATATCACAGATGGCTAATATTAAAAACAGTTTATGATAGCTATTTAAATACCTATATTATTTTCTATTTTTCGGTTAACATCAGAAAATGTTAGCCATGCCCTCCAAAAATAAGCAAACAGATCACATATATAGCACACGACAATTATTACACATATCTCAACTAAATGATGTACATTTGAATGAATTATTTGATTAAACACAATTGAGTGATTACAATTGTATCAAATGTTTCAACATCTAATCATCGTCGGCGTAAAACTCTCCAGTCTTGTTTATAACCTCCACTATCAAGAGTTGGGAGAGTTTTTCTCGAATTTCGGTGAGTTTGTCAAGACCAACTGCACTTTCGTCGAAATCCATACGCTCTCGCTAGGAGTAGAGTTAAGTCATTAGCATATATATAAATTGATAATCACAAAATAATTATTGACAGGTTGACAAACCACTGGATCATTCTTCTTAGCGTCCATGATTTCCTACATATGGCGGCGAACGTAGAATCCACATACGTTGCCCTGTAGTTGCTGGTGGCATTACAAAAATAGAATTACGTACATAGGTATTTTTAGTTCTAGAGGCATTATAACAAAGTGTGATATAGGATTATTGTGTTATAGTGGGTATCGAAAATCGTGTCCTGTATCGCAGTGTGGCGCTGGATTCCTTGTGTCTCCCTCCCGGGGCAACATAAGCGCTAAACGACCTACGTGATTCTAAAAAGTTAGCCTCAACCATTACAAATGAAAGGAAGACTACAATAGAGTTATGTATGGAGGAAATGAGTTTACCTATCAATTGTTTGTTACACACGGGGTGAAGTGGTTGCTCCTAAGTAGGGAATCAAGGTATATTATCTTGCTCCACTTTGGTACAATCACAATCAGAATCCAGTGACCCCTAGTCATGTATGTCGCCATAGTGATTAATCATAAGTTCATGTTGCGTATAAAGTACAATAAAACTTGTTTGGCAACTAGTGAAGTACTTACCCCTAGTTGAAGGGTACCATAATGTAGTCCTAGTCACTGTGAGTAAGCAATCTTCTCATTATGTAATCTTGGACAAAGGATCGCTTATCATTGATGGATTGATTAGAGACCAAGTGTGGGTCGATGAAATCCACCGTTTCTCGCCATCGTCAGACTTGTTGGATGATGGATCTTTATATAAGCAATGAATTATGACATTTATTGGTATTACGTGAATGTAGAAGTTGATTGTACAATACACTTACAGTGTCCAGCATCATAGAAGTGAGGCATCGAGTTCATCGAGGTTGAATAGTAAGAATAAGTCTTCAAAGGTCACGATGAAGTAGCCTGAGTCATGGAGGAAATGCGCCTCTATGTATCTCACGGTGAATTACTATGCTGGTTTGGCTTGATGCGCTGGCCTTTTGAAGAGGAGCTTGAGGTGGAGTCATAGAGTATTTTGTTTGATAGGCATGGTCATGTGGAGATCGCGGCACGGAAGGGTCCAAGGGGATGTCCCTCTTGGGCCACTCGACGAATGTGTGGACGGCATTCTCTAGTGTCATGATTCTGTTTGGAGTCCCCTCTAGTGGGACAGTCCTGAAAACGTCATTAATCTAGTCCACCTGGACCTTCATAAAACCAATCCCTAGCTGGGCACCATGTACCAATGTCTCTGGCAGGCATGGATACGCCAACCCTCACCCAGCATTAATGGGAATAGAGCCAACAATCTTAATTCTAAGGATGCACGGCGTAGCCTCCTATATAACGATACATGATGAGCTAAGGTATCCACTAGGTCTATCTATGTAGCATTCTAGAGATGTACATTACCTAAATATTATCGATAAGTAAGTGGACATTGCTATATTTAGAAAGCGACGCGAATGCGCAGCTACTCCGACGTTAATGGGGACTGGGTATCATAATAACGGGGGTAGCTTGCGACTGGTTGCAGACTTCTCTTAGTTTGTTCCTCAATACATCTATCTCTTCTCGAAGTGAGGCAGTTATGTCCTTAAGTTTTGCATCAAAGTCCCGTTTCATATATTCCTCGTGCTTAGCCTTGGATCACTTCCTACTCCTATATACACCTCGAAGTCATTTGGAAATTCATACCTCCAAGATACGTAAACCCCAAGGCCTCGCATACGACCTGGGTACTCCTTGTTTCCCAGGGCCGTGGACAGTATATCCCTCTCCTTGATTGCTTGGAAGGAGTCTTCGGAAGATTCGGTAGTCCATGTTTCTTCATCCTGTTGGAGTGACCGGACGGAAATTTCACACCATACAAGCACTGACACAGTTCAGTTCTCTCGGACTTAGATAGAGTGTAGCAAGCTGGGGGAAGGTACGTTCAGCTTTTATCGGTCTCTATTGGTGCTAACTCGGTTCCGATATTCATAACGACCAAGTCACGTTGTGCGTTGACACTATCTTTTATTTTATCATGAATGTTCAGTAAAAGATCAATCAATCTATCATATACATTCTTCTCTACATGCATGACATCGATGCAATTGTGAACGTCTAAGTGCTCTCAGTAAGGGAAATTCTAAAATACTAACCTCTTCTTCCACATGTTCTTCTAACGGGTCCTCAACTAATGTCCCTTTCAAAGCACAACATCGACATCCTTAACCATATCGTAGATCTCTGTCCCGCTAAAGGCCTTGGTGTCAAGTCATCCTCTTTTTTCTGTCAAATTATTTCTTCATCTTGTGGTTGGGTGATACCGTGAAAGGAATCTACGGTGATGCATGCACACAGTTTTGTGCGAGTTATTTGACCACACACTCGGTATAATCTCAGTAGTGCGGACAGGCTTTGGTTCCTTTTGTACTCAACCCTGACAAGTTACGAAGGGCAGGAAAATCATTGATGGTGTAGAACAACATAGCGCACAGAGTGAAGTTCTCTCGTTTGTTCGCACCCCATATCTATACCCCTTCGTTCTATAGTGTCACAAGATCTTCTATCAATGGTGCTAGGTACAAATCAATATCATTTTCGGGTGTTTCAACCCTTGGATAAGTAGTAACATCAAAATGTGCTTTCGTTTCATACACAACCAAGGAGGAAGGTTGTATATGCATACATTGACGAGCCACGTGCTATGTCGGCTGTTCATGTTACTGAAAAGATTCATTCCATCTGTACTCAACCCAAACCTTATATTCCTCGATTCTGCATCAAAGTCTACAAACATCCTATCGATGTTCCTCCATTGGGCAGAATCAGCAACATATCTTGTCATTCCATCTTTCTTACACTCCATCGAGTGCCAACGTAGTAATCTTGTATCCTTTCGGTTCGCAAATAAATGCTTCAAATGGGAAATTATAGGTAGATATCACAACATCTTAGCAGGAGATCCTTACTTCACCTCAATGCCCTCGCTGTCACTGGAGTCATTCTTATGCTTGTGTCGGGATGCTTTGCACACCAGACAAACATGTAATTTTGCATTCTCTTTACGGTAGAGGATACAACAATTCGGACATGCATGTATTCTTTCTACTTTCATTCCCAATAGATAAAGAACTTTCTTGGCTTGGCAGGTGGTTCTCAGCAATAATTTTTCTCTAGGAGGATGTTCGCTAGAGACCTAACAACGTCGTGAAACTCTTGTCGGACAAATCATTGCTTGCATTCAATTTCAGTCGTTCAAGAATAGATGATAACCTTGTGTATTGCGACTTGCAGCCAAGTTACAAAGGTTTCTCCAGGTCCTCCAGCAAGCCTTCGAATTTACCAAACTCTCTCTCACTATAGTTTCCTTCTGCATCGCATAGCATCTAGAGATGGCAACGGGTAAATACCCATCGGGTATTGCCATTCCATACCCGTACCCGCTAGGTGTAAATTTACCCGTCGGGTTATCCATATCCGCACGCGGGTAGGAAAATTTACCCATACCCGTACCCGCGCGGGTATTACTACCCGACGGGTAACCCGTACCCGCAAGCATACCCGGTTCAACACATAAGAATATCATCAATTTAGACATTCATTAATCATACATGCCAAGCACAAAAGCGCCTAATGATCAAAATTAGTACATCACATAAACATACTTGACATGACCATATCAACATATGACAAACAAATAAACAATCAACAACAAGTAGATAATAAAATTAACATTTGAGTGGGATGTCTAGTTGTCTAATGCGAGTATTCATTACCCGCGGGTAGGCGGGTATGGGTAGTATATACCCGCACCCGCCTACCCGGCGGGTAGAGGATTTTGCCCAATAACGTACCCATGGGTACATAAAAGTTTCCATACCCGTCTCTTTATCAGGTAAAACCCGTCGGGTATTCGGGTATCGGGTACCCATTGCCATCTCTAATAGCATCTGATCCAAATTATCATCATATGACATATCCTCGTCAAAAGCACAGTCCACAACTGGCATATCATTGTTTCTCTCGACGATGTTATAACTACCTTCTTGTATAATCTTCTCTTCACCGTGACTGGTCTAATATATATATACCCCTTTTTGAAACCCCTTCGAATCAAAAGAGTTTCGATTTGCAATGAGTTGGTAAACATCTTCAGATTGTCGCAATCAATGCATGGACAGTATATATATTTCATGTCCTTCTTCAACATATCCTGCTTGGCTACTCTTCTAAAAGCAGACACGTCATTAATGTACTCTTCACCTACATGGTTCTCAACGTACATCCAGCTTTAGTCCATCTACACTACGCATGTAACAAATTAGTATCAAATTGGATTATTAATGCTACTATAATGCACATAATTGTCATTGACCTAATAATAAATTGTCCATATCTAAATTAAGTAGGTAGTGACGTAGTCATGAAGCAATTTGTATGTATGTGTGTGTATCAAGCGAGAATATATTGAAGTAAAGTAGGACTACTGACCCATTCTTAAATTGGAGCAAACTACCATCTCTTTCTAAACCTAGCTATCATATCTCCCTATTACAACACATATAAGTTATTAGAAGCAAATACTAACCTCTAATCATCAAGAACAAATCAATCTACAAACTAGATCTACAAGCAGTATGTTTTCACCAAACTCTCTAAAGCCGGCCGCCTCCTTCAATGCAGCACAATGAAGATAGATATGTCGACAAGATCATGCTGGCTATTTAATAATGTAGCGTATCCTAGATGGTTCCAACCACAAACCGTCTGTGATATGAAATGATCACAGACGATTTGTATTAATAACTGTCTGTGAACTTTCATAGACGGTTATTAATACAAACCGTTAGTGATGTCTGCTATTATACAGACAGTTTATATCAATAACCATCTGTGAATTATCACAGACGGTTATTGATACAAATCGTTTATGAAAATATCACATACGGTTATTCGTATATGAAAATATCACAGACGGTTATTCGTATGAACCATCTGTCATAGTTGTGTTTTATAGACGGTACACAGTTACACTTATAAAACCGTCTATGATAATTACAGTACAGATGGTTCTCTATGAATCTCTGTGATGTAGTCATCCAGTATAGTATCTTTTGTAGTAGTGCTCTTTGCAACAATAATGCAAGACCATGCATGATATAACTATCAAAGAGTCGGCCAACATAAGGATTTTGAAAATAATCTAGCACCACGATCTTCTAATTCTCATATATGTATGGATATAAGGGAAGTGTTGGTACAATGTTGTAGCTACTTTTCTCTTTTGTTTGTGTTGACAAATATTCTTTGTTGTGTTTTTAATGGGTTTTGCATTAACCCATATCTCCCTTTTCCGTTTTATATAACTGAGACATAAGATCGTATTGAAATTACTCCATATAAAACAATAACTATACAGATATAATCGAACAGTTTAGTAGCTATCTCATCACAAGAATGAACTGTCTAGATAAATATACGACAACATCCATTTAGTAAAGTAAGTGAATTTTGCTGCAGAAAAAAATATCACTGAATTACAAAAAGAGCAAAACTCAACTAAAAACTACTCCTATGTATTTGTACCTTTTCTTTGTCATATATCCAACACATTAAGTTGCCAAAATGACACATCCATTTATGTGTCAACACACACACACACACGTGTGTGTATGTATGTATGTATGTATGTATGTATGTATGTATGTATGTATGTATGTATGTATGTATGTATGTATGTATGTATGAGAGAGAGATATATAATTGCTACGTATTTCCTAGTTTAACATTTTTTGTTCCACTATAAAAAGAGCTTTTGAGCTTCAGAATTTTTTTAATATTATAATAGTAGTTTTTTTGGTTAATTAGTAAAGAAAAATCACAAAGAGTACTCTCCAAAACAAAATGGCGTACAGACATGTTGATCTTTGTGAAGAACGAATGATGTTCTAATAAAATTTCTACCTTCCATAGTACAGATTTTTCTTGAAGACCTGCATAGTACGAAGAGAAAATTACAATAGTTTTGTACATTGTAATATTTTGAATTTTTGATACTTGCATGTGTTTTTTAAATTATAGTATTGTTTTCAAAGGTCAAGTGTTAAACTGTGCATTTGAGTTGTGTATACAAATGTAACATAGATAATTGTTTGTGCTTGCTGAAAGCAATGAATTCCTATAACATTAAATGGACTATATCTATATATTATCCTAAACAAATCTATGGTTAATTTTTTTTCTCTAACTATAATCTGAAAATGAATTAATTGGATTCTTTTACTTAATTTTAGTTTCAGCACATAGATATTGCATCCAATTATTATTGGTTAAACTGGCCCTTCCATTAATTAGGTGAATTTTTAAAGCTTTAATTTGAATCCTGTTGCTAGCAGATCGATAGTGCAACCAATTGAGTATTTGACTAAATAAAAGTAACTAAATAAGGGTAGTGTGTCTTACACAATTGACGACTGCAGGAGAGAAGCTACTGATATTTAAGATAGAACATAAATAAAAACTAGCAAAAAAGTAAGACATAGTCCATGTCCAATATGTTTGCATACTAAGTGTTATTGTTAATGACGACGCATGCCCAGTTTCTGCACGTATGCTATCAATTAAAGTTTATGTCTCAGTGCCGTATGTATTAGTAAGATACTAATTTAGTAATATCAACCAGAAGGAAAATGGGAAGGATGGCGGGCCGACCAATCAGCTGAAAACGATATAGCTAGCTGTCTGATGAGATTAATCGACATCTTGCTTCCTTTTTTTTAAAAAATGTATATATCTAACAAATTAACGCCTGATAACAAACGCTTGCATATGTGGCAGGGAGGAAATACAGCGTATCAAAGCTGCGAAGCCGGATATCCCTCACAGGGAGGCCTTCAGCATGGCTGCCAAGAACGTAAGATGCTCAACCTACCCCTACAGATTACCAGCGTTATGATATCGGCCGATTATCGGTGATATCGGTTTTACCAGTACCCACCGGTAAAAATGGGTACCGGCTAAAAAATTCGGTTGAATTTAAATTGAAGCCAATTTGTAACTAATTTAGGACAAATTTGAATTCAACTGATATATAGTTTCAACCGATAAATGGTGATTTTCAGCTGTCTTTTTTAATTCAAATTCTGATTTGAAATTTTTGGCCAAAATCTTCCGAATTTAATTGATTATCGGTGATATCGATTTTATCGAACCCCGGTGAAAAAGTTGAAACCGGTTTTGAAAACCCTGCAGATAACATACTTCTATAAGTTGTTCAGCAATGCTAGCCCCGGCTAATCTCTGAAACAAATCCGTCACACTAATTTGCTATGATGGACTGCTTGCAGTGGGCGAAATGCGACCCTCGCTGCTCGTCGACTGTTTCTACTTCCAACAGCAACGAGGAGTCCAGAGTAGTGCCTGATCCGCAGGTAACTATACCTTCTAATTAAGCATACATTGATAGATCTGGAGTCATCTCTAGCTTGGGCTACTATAATTTGTAAAGAGCTAACTAATATTCTATTGATGTGTGTGTGTGCGTCATACATGCCTGACATGATCGGTCTATATATGTACTTGCAGGAGAGGGCCAACGAGCAAGTCGTTGAGAGCTTCGACATCTTCAGGCAGCTGGAGCGCAACGGCTAGGTCGATGCATGGTGCAGTAGCCTGCTGGGACTGGGAGTATCAGATCACTTATCAGCTCATTGTCCGTTATGCATATATAATTGCATGCGCGTTTGGTGTTTACCCCATTGTTGCCGTCGTTAAGTTGGTCTTGTTTGTTGCTGGAGTGTACGTACCCTTTAATTATGACCGGCTGCTACCGTATAATATTTGCCATGCATCTTAATCGATCTTCCCTATATATCATGGTTTACATATGGATGTATGCGTGTTTACTGAATTGTATGCGAGTGAAGGTTCACACACGTATGATTGAGAGGTGGATACGCATGAGATGGTCCTATATATGCGATATAGTACATATTTTTTTGGGGGACTGAGATGGTACATTTATTTGGAAATTTCATCATATGTACAGTTCTATATAGTACAACTACAGTACATAATTTTGAAAATAGATAACTTGTCATAGTGTCGTACTTTGAACCAAATAGGTCACAGCATGAACAGGACTAGTACGTACGTCTTCCTCGCTGAACTAGGGCAAACCATTAGAGTGAGGACCATTTCGATCTCAAAAAACAAAGAGTGAGGACCATTTCAGTAGCTAGCCTCCCCACAAGTATATTCTATTGTCATATGTAGTATGCTATCTCAAGGGGCTTCTGATTTTTAGTTTTTAGAAGCCGACTTTTGAACAGAATAATTTATTAAGATGGTTTGTATAATCTGTTTGTACGAGTCACTGTAAGAACCGCTTTGAACGGAATAACTTCTCAACGTGAGTGTCTCTTACTTACTCAATCTCTCTCGCAATCAAACAAAGGTCAAAAACCACAACATTTTTGAACAGGGCCGAGTTACTAAGAAAGTCACACTAAATTAACCTGACAGAGAGAAAATCTATATACCATACATATGGCCAGCTAGCCATATCTTATTCTATGTTATCCACTGTATTTATATATAGCAGTATATATTGTACGGGATTGCATATATGATCAGTTGGTTAATTTGTATTATAACAAATGTTCATGAATTTCCTTGGATGTTAATTTGGTGATGAGGATGTCGATTACTATGTTGTTGACTCAAGTCGGTTGTCTGTGGGTTTATGTCATACCACAAGGTCCCCTTTATCTTTATTTATCGTTATTTCCCTGCAAATACCTCTTTTGTGTGAACTATTTGGCCAATTGGCCCATTTATGTAAAACTTGGTCATTTAGGTCTACATTAAACCACTTAATGTTATGCACTACTTTGTTTTATTTACTCATGTATAGATGTGATGTAATGATGTAAAATATATATGTTAGCTACTGATCATGGGACTAGCATAGTAAACACATAAAATTCGGAATTAAATTCTGGGTCAGACAACCCTTCAATTCCATTCAATAAAAAGTATGGATAGTACAAAGTCCAATGGTGAGAATGTTTAATTTCCTACATGTGGAAAAACGGCACCTAGCTGATGACAGGAAAATGGGCGGCAACCCATCCCCGCGTCATTAGAGACAAGTTGGTTGAATTTAATTGAAAATGTGAGACAAAGAAATCAGGTATTGCAGGTCCGTTACTTCTAGAATTAATACATATATAAAAATTATGTTAATTACATCTCTTTGCGAGAAAATCCTTAATTAAGAATTTTAACATACATATTATAACAAAATACAACATATGATAATTACAAAATGTAACAAAAATGGTCTTCAATCTTATTTTCATTGAGGGTGTTTACTTAGTTTGCTAGTCGTAGCTGTAGATGGTTGTAGCTGATGAATTTTGGAGATGGTCGTAGCTTCGGAACTTTGGAGATGGTCGTAGCTTCGAGTTTTTGGAGATGGTAGAAGCTACCGGGTCTTAGAGATAGTCGTGGCTATTGGATTTGTAGATGGTCGTAGCTTCAGGGTTTTGGAGATGGACGAAGCTGCCGGGTGTTGGATTTGCATATGGTCATAGCTTCGGGATTTTGGAGATAGTCGTAGTTATAGTATTTTAGTCGTAACTACCGTATTTTGGGAGATGGTCACAGCTACTGGATTTGTAGATGGTCATAGCTTTGGAACTTTGGAAATGGTCGTAGCTTCGAGATTTTAGAGATGGTTGGAGCTACCAGGTCTTGGAGATAGTCGTGGCTACCAGATTTGCAGATGGTCGTAGCTTCAAGATTTTGGAGATGGTCAGAGTGTGACACCCCATTTTTGAATTCGTATTTTTTTACCTGGTTTTTGTGGTGGTTTGAAAAAGCTAGTTCAAAAATTTCAAATTTTATTCCTTGTTTCTCCCAAAAACAAATCCTTCTCCCTTGTATTTTCCCGGGTGGGCCAGCTCTCCTTTTCTTCTCCCCCAGCGCGGCCCGGTTTCTTTTCTTTTTCTCCCGGCCCAGCCGGCTCTCTTTTTTTCCCGGGCCCTTTTCCCCCACCTCCTTCTGGGCTTCGCCCGGCCCAGCGCCACGCTCCCCCCTCTCCTTCTTCTTCCCGCAGCGCCCGCGCTCTGCCTCTCTCTTCGCTCTGCGCGCTCCCTCGCCGGACCCAGTAGCAGCGGCCCGCCTCCGGGTTCCCCGCGCGCGCGCCTTGTGGCGGTCTCCCCGCGCTTCCCGGCGTCCCCGTCGGCCTAGGCCCCGGCCCCCTCGCCGTAGACTCCCACGCGCCGGCTCCCCGCTCGCCGCCGGGACAACCGATGGAACCGCCCCCTGTCTCGTCGTCCTGGCCACGTGGCCGCTCCCCAGCTCCGGCATGGCGGTCACCGCAAGAAATCAATGGGCCACAGGGGCTTGGCGTCCTTCCCCCGTCGCTCCAACACCGCCGCCCATGCCGGCCGTGCCGCCGTAGCCGCGCCGCCACGCCGCCGTACCCAAGTGGTAGCCGCAGGACCAACTTGGCCATGCCGCGCACCCCCTCCTCCTCTGTGCGGCCGTAGGAGCGCGGTACCCTCGCCCATGCTGGCCGTGCACCCTAGCGCGCCTAGCCCCGTCACGCCTCCCTCCTCGCCGGGTACACTGCAGGAGCGGGAGCTCCGTCGCCCATGCCCCCTCTGTCCTACACCCCCACTTTTCGCCACTATAAAAACCCACCAGTGGCCATGGGTTTTCCCCCTCCACCCTCGTTCTTCGCCACGAAAAACTCCGCCGGCGGCTGTTCTTCGGGCCGTCGCCGCCGCCAGCTCACCCCGAAGACCCCGGCCGACATTACTCTCCTCCCCGACTTCCTTTTGTCCCCGGGAGTCTTTTCCCCCATTTAATCGACCTCTCTCCCCCTCTGCAGCTCGCCGGCGCCCGTCTTCCCCATCTCCGGCCATCCTTCGCCGCCGCCGATTCGAGGGACCCCCGGCCGATTCCTTGTAACCGGAGCTTCCTCGCCACCCCGCGAAGCTGACTGAGCCACCCGTTCGGTGCTTCGTCGACTCAGCTTCCCCGGCGCCTATCGTCCACCTTCACCGTCCGAGCTCGCCGTCGACAGCCTTCTCCAAGCCATCTCGGGCCTTCCCCTCCACTCGGGTGAGTTGCGCACCACCCCTAGTACCTTCCCCCTCGTTTAATTGAACCTCCCGTGGCCGAACTCGCCGCCGCGGCCAACCCCCTGGCTCCGCCGCCGCTGGGCTCGCCGCCGGCGCCTCCCCGGTCTACCTCGGGCCGATTCGCCCCACCATCGGGTGCGCTCGAGTTCGGGCGGTCCATTTTGGCCGTCTCCCCGAGCTCCCCTAGCCCACCCTCGCCGCCGGCAGGCTCCGCCGCCGCTCGGTCGGGCGGAGCTCTGCTCCCGCGCGGTTAGGCCCCCCCCCCCGTCTGGCCGTTAATCACCGGTGGTTAGGGGCCTAATGACCTCGCTGACAGTGGGCCCAAGTAGTTTTAAACCCCCCCTAGTTAGGCTGACGTGTAGGCCCTCCATTTAAATAAAACTGTTAAACCTCAGGGAAAATGGCTTAAGTCACTGACAGGTGGGCCCTTGCACAGTACCTAGGCCCACATGTCAGTCTCTGGCCCATTTTCAGACATGGCCGTTTGGCCGGGGCAGCCAGCAGCGCCACCGCCCTCGCAGCCGTGGTTGGGGAAGACCCCGCGGCTGCTGCGCCCGGGGGCGAAGGTTCCACGGTGGCAGTCGTCGAAGGGGGCACCTCGGTCCCCGCAGCTGTTGGTAAAGACAGCACGGCTACGTGCGGCTCCGCAGAGGGCACCTCCGGCACCACAGCGGCCGCGGTCGAGGCTGCACCTCGGCATCGCCGGTCCGCACGGGGTCCGCCTCGGCGACTTCGGCGGGCGGTGAGGCTTCCCCCCTCCGGCTGCCCGCGGCAAACCCGCCGTCCGGGACGCTGGCCGAAGACACCTCGCCTTCGGCGCCCGCGCCACCCAAGCCCGAATCGGCGTACCTCGCCGAGTCTGACTCCGCGTCCGCCGCGCCCTCGGAAACACTAGCAGCAGGCGCGGCAGGCGCCCCACTGCGGCCCCTCTTCCGAGATGAGGTCTTCTTCTTCGCTCCACCATCGTCTGGAGCGACACGGTCCGGCACGGCAAGGCCCAGGACCTCGCACACGCGGTTTATTCGCCCCAGCCCCGCCTTGGCGGTAGCAGACGCGCGCTGCTCGTGCTCCCTGGCGGTGTATGGCCCCAGGAATACGCGCGCGGCTTGCTCCGCCTCCTCCAAGGAAATCCCTGAAGCAAAGGAGAATAGCATCAGCATACAACGCATTTCGCGTCAACCAAGGAGGGACGCAATCGAGGCTTACGGGGGCCGGGCGGTGCCGGTAGCGAGCAAACCCACGGCGAAACATTGTCGTCTCGATGCCTCTCGGCGGCAAGACGCCAGTCGTAGGCAAGCGGTGCCACGCCGTACATCACGTACTCTTCGGCAAGGTCGCGCATGTTGAGGCGGGCGGCCACGCCCACGAGCCGCTTGACCCTCCGCTTGTCCTCATCATCGAGCGTTCAGCCGGGCGAGGGCTTGAACGTGATTGGTCGGCCTGTGCACTCAAGGCCGCTCCCGCTCTCCACACGGTGGTAGAACCACCGCTTCATCCAGTAAGACTCCCACTTCCCGCGAGTTGAGTTCGCAGGGAAGAGCTTCTTGCACGACGAGCGAAGAATAAAAGAGACGCTACCGAAGCTCGACAGCGTCCCGTCCTTCCGGCCCTTCGGCTGGCATCGCGCCTCGTGGAGATAGGCGAACAGCGACGCGCTGAGCCAGCACGCCCCCGAGCGCAAGGCCCAGCTGTACACCGCGAGCCGGGCCACGGCGTTTGGAGTCAGATGCGCCAGCTCCAGCCCGAAGGTCCGCAGCACGTCGCCCACCACGGTCGCCGCTGGGATCCGGAGCCCCGCGTCGAAAAAGGCAACGAATACGACCGCCTCCGACCTCTCGGGATGCGGTTTCGTCTCGTCGCCGGCGGGCAATCGTACGTCCTGCCGCCTGGACAACTTCCCCGCGCGCAAGAGCCCTTGGATCATCTTCTCGGTCACGAGCGAGGGGCCTAGATCGCCGGAGAACGTGCCTCCCTCCTCCGCCACCAGCCGCTCCTGGTCAGCTGCCGACGGGTCGCGCTCTTGGAGCGCGTATTTCACCTCCAACGGCGAGGATCGCCGGCGAATGGCAGGGTCACCGACCGCCTGGCCGCGCTCGCTACTGGAGGCCATCGCCTCCCACGACGAGACTGAAGTGGCGAAGATAGCGCGAAGGTGTGGAAGGCGGAGCGGACAGGAAAGAGGGCGTAAAGGTGCGGGGACGCTGGTATGGGGGGGCTATTTCAAGCCACCTCGCACGTACCGCCGCTACCGAAGCGTCGCAACGATACGCGTGCCGGATGCAACCGCAGCGGTGTAAAGGCCCGCCCCACACGATTCCCCATAATTGAAAGCGAAGGGTCGCGGCGGTCCGGGCACGAGGCGCGACCACGGTCGTACAAGCGCCCATCCAGCGCAACGCCCCACCCAGCGCTGGAAGGTCACGACCACAGGCGCCATTTACTGCCTGCCCCGTGTCCCCCTTCCCTAGGGAAGAGGCGAGCGGCTGCAAACACGCAACCGTCCACATCCCGCCGCCCACCAGTCATAGGCCACCGCGTGCCCCGGGCGCGTTGGGTCGCACGGTACGGGAACCTAACCCTGGCAGACCAGGGGCCGGCGTGATTTCAGGAACCCGTACAGCGCAAGGCCGCATCAAAGACCCCAAGTCACCACCCACGCGGCGGTGTTCGCAGGGCAAAGGCGCCAGTTTCGCTGCCACCCGTTCGAAGGGTAGGGGACGGAGCGTGCGCGTCTACTTCGACTAGGCGCCAGCTTCGCTGCCACCCGTTCGAAGGGTAGGGGACGGAGCGCGCGCGCCTACTTCGACTGGGCGCCAGCTTCGCTACCACCCGTTCGAAGGGCAGGGGGCGGAGCGCGCGCGTCTACTTCAACTAGGCGCCAGCTTCGCCGCCACCCGTTCGATGGGTAGGGGACGGAGCGCGCGCGCCTACTTCGACTAGGCGCCAGCTTCGCTGCCACCCGTTCAAAGGGCAGGGGGCGGAGCACGCGCGGCTACTTCGACTTAGGCGCCAGCTTCGCTACCACCCGTTCGAAGGGCAGGGGGCGAAACGCGCGCGTCTACTTCGACTAGACGCCAGTTTCGCTGCCACCCGTTCGAAGGGTAGGGGACGGAGCGCGCGCGCCTACTTCGACTAGGCGCCAGCTTCGCTGCCACCCGTTCGAAGGGCAGGGGGCGGAGCACGCGCGCCTACTTCGACTTAGGCGCCAGCTTCGCTGCCACCCGTTCGAAGGGCAGGGGGCGGAGCGCGCGCGTCTACTTCGACTAGGCGCCAGTTTCGCTGCCACCCGTTCGAAGGGTAGGGGACGGAGCGCGCGCGTCTACTACGACTAGGCGCCAGTTTCGCTGCCACCCGTTCGAAGGGCAGGGGGCGGAGCCCGCGCGCCTACTTCGACTTAGGCGCCAGCTTCGCTGCCACCCGTTCGGAGGGTAGGGGACGGAGCGCGCGCGTCTACTTCGACTAGACGCCAGCTTCGCTGCCACCCGTTCGCAGGGTAGGGGACGGAGCGCGCGCGCCTACTTCGACTAGGCGCCAGCTTCGCTGTCACCCGTTCGAAGGGCAGGGGGCGGAGCGCGCGCGCCCACTTCGACTTAGGCGCCAGCTTCCCTGCCACCCGTTCGGAGGGCAGGGGACGGAGCGCGCGCGTCTACTCCGACTAGGCGCCAGCTTCGCTGCCACCCGTTCGAAGGGCGGGGGACGGAGCGCGCGCGCCTACTTCGACTAGGCGCCAGCTTCGCTGGCACCCGTTCGAAGGGCAGGGGGCGGAGCACGCGCGCCCACTTCGACTTAGGCGCCAGCTTCACTGCCACCCGTTCGGAGGGCAGGGGACGGAGCGCGCGCGTCTACTTCGACTAGGCGCCAGCTTCGCTGCCACCCGTTCGAAGGGTAGGGGACGGAGCACGCGCGCCTACTTCGACTGGGCGCCAGCTTCGCTACCACCCGTTCGAAGGGCAGGGGGCGGAGCGCGCGCGTCTACTTCGACTTAGGCGCCAGCTTCCCTGCCACCCGTTCGGAGGGCAGGGGACGGAGCGCGCCCGTCTACTTCGACTAGGCGCCAGCTTCGCTGCCACCCGTTCGAAGGGTAGGGGACGGAGCGCGCGCGCCTACTTCGACTAAGCGCCAGCTTCGCTGCCACCCGTTCGAAGGGCAGGGGTCGGAGCACGCGCGCCTACTTCGACTGGGCGCCAGCTTCGCTACCACCCGTTCGAAGGGCAGGGGGCGGAGCGCGCGCGTCTACTTCGACTAGGCGCCAGTTTCGCTGCCACCCGTTCGAAGGGCAGGGGGCGGAGCGCGCGCGTCTACTTCGACTAGGCGCCAGTTTCGCTGCCACCCGTTCGAAGGGCAGGGGGCGGAGCGCGCGCGTCTACTTCGACTAGGCGCCAGTTTCGCTGCCACCCGTTCGAAGGGTAGGGGACGGAGCGCGCGCCTCTACTTCGACTAGGCGCCAGTTTGCTGCCACCCGTTCGAAGGGCAGGGGGCGGAGCACGCGCGCCTACTTCGACTTAGGCGCCAGCTTCGCTGCCACCCGTTCGGAGGGTAGGGGACGGAGCGCGCGCGTCTACTTCGACTAGACGCCAGCTTCGCTGCCACCCATTCGAAGGGTAGGGGACGGAGCGCGCGCGCCTACTTTGACTAGGCGCCAGCTTCGCTGCCACCCGTTCGAAGGGCAGGGGGTGGAGCGCGCGCGCCCACTTCGACTTAGGCGCCAGCTTCGCTACCACCCGTTCGAAGGGCAGGGGGCGGAGCGCGCGCGTCTACTTCGACTAGGCGCCAGTTTCGCTGCCACCCGTTCGAAGGGCAGGGGGTGGAGCGCGCGCGCGTCTACTTCGACTAGGCGCCAGTTTCGCTGCCACCCGTTCGAGGGGCGCGCGTCCACTTCGACTAGGCGCCAGCTTCGCTGCCCCCCGTCCGAACGGTAGGGGACGGAGCGCGCGAGTCCACTTCGCCGGGGCGCAGCAAAGACGGGAGTCTTGTCCTGCGAAATCTACCTCGTTTTCCTTAACAGACCACCTACAGTGCATCAACATATAAGGTGGTGCCGGCGGGCTCCCTCAGGAACACCGACTGTAGGTAGGCCTGTTAAGAAAAACAGGGCAGACCTCGCTGTCGCCCACGGAAGCGCGGTGCGGGGTCAGGAAGCGCGGCTGGCGGTCGATAACCGGCGCTGATCAAGCTCCCAGGAAAAATAGACCTCCTTCTGTGCATCAACATTCCCCAAGCCGCTCAGCGTCAACCAGGAATGTTGATGCACGGCAGGGGCCCATTTTAGGGGAACAGCTTCTATCACAGTATACGCAGGAGCAACGCCCCACCAGCGCCATATATATACCCCCATCAGCAGGGGAACCAACCGGCGGAAATCCAACCGCCGGAAGTCCGCCGCCATATTAATGGTCACGACGCCTCAACGCCCGCACCACGCCAAGCACGCTGCACCACGTGGACGCCCGGAAGTCCGAGCGTCGCAGCAGCGCGCACGTCTGCTTCGGCTACAGCGCAGCTCCGGAAGCTTGGAAACGTTCACAGGCCGCGGGGACGGAGGGGGCCAAAAGACTCGGCAACATGGCTTCGGCCTTGTGAAGCCCTTTACCATGAGAGGCTCCTGTCGTAGGGATGGCCCCCACCTAAGCCAGCAGGCCTGGTAGGAGATTATAAGGCCCAGAATAGGCTATGTGTAATGACATAACTGCCCCTAGAGGGGATAACCAGATGTAAGGGTATAACTGTAAAAGCACTCCTCAATGTGTAGGTATATATACGAGTAAGCCATGGGGAGAACCCAGGCCATCACACTTATCTTCATCACTCTCCACTACCATCTCTCTCTCTCTGTTTGGTCTGTAGCCACAACAAGAGGTAATTAATTAAACCGTGGACCCCACCTGTCATACACAGTGTTTCCCAAATAAAAATTATTCTGGAATTAAAATTAAAAACCCGCGGGACCCACATGTCAGAGAGTGAACTCTCTCTCTCCCTTTTCATTTTTGGGATTTTCCCGGGAATGGAAATTCAAACGACCCATTCTCTCTCGTCGTAACTCCGATTTGGGCGAAACTTTTTTCTAAATTTTTCTAAACTCAAGCCCTTTCTGTTGGTTCTGGTTTGGCTTGTTTTTGAGCTCATTTGCTTGTTATTGTATGCTTATTTGTGCTCTATGTCTGTTTCCTGCTTTGTCGGTTTGCTTCGTTCGAGTAGAATTTGAAGGCACGCCAGAGCAGCAGGATAATCTACCTCAAGACCAGCAAGACCCTCAACCATTAGACCCAGGCGAGTCAATATTCTTGATCATTCTGCTCCTATGTTTTCTTGCAAATTATCTTGGTTTAAAAATAGTCAAACTGCATGCGTTATTTCACGTATAAAGTATGTGAACTATAAGGTAGTTACCTCCCACTTGAAGATCTAAAAATGTATATAGCTATACCCTCCTTGAATTTTGATAGATCATGTGCCTTGTCGCCGTAGGTATTACTGCTACTATTCTAAATAGGTATATGTCTAAATTAAATGTCATGCGCGTTCTGTCCAGTCTAGGGCATTACCTGCCCTAATCATAGCTTTCAAAAACTTGAACACTAGTTTTGGGCTAGTCACGGGAGGTACGTGGCTGGATATTTTGTGGCAACCTATTTTAGACTTCTCGAAACCCTCAAAACTTGCTATACCTGTTTGGGCGGACGGTAAGAGTGGTGGGTGTGGAAGTAGCACATTGGCTTGTGGTTTGAACCGCCTGAACACACTAAGGACTTAATCCTGTGATGGCATCTCCGTGTACAACAGTACGACCACAAGTCTGCAAATTGCAACTTAGCTAAGTAATTCTATCGAACCCCCGAAACTCATCTCCCCGGTAGTGGAAAGGAGTGCTGTAAGGGCAAAGGAGGGCCTAAAGGGACACCAAGAGGAGGGTGACGTCACCAGCCGTGCTAGCGTTATGGAGAGTGGAGTCCGAAGGCGCTAGTTTCCGTGGTGACATCCCGTGCAAAGTATGGGACCCACCGCCAGTGGGAGCAGCCCATAAGGTGGGATGACGAAAGGGGCTAGGTAGTTCGAAAGGCTATCGTGGTGACCTACTCAACCACATGGCTACGGAATCGTGTGGGGCAACGAGCGGGTCGTCTCTTGTGGGTAAAGTGTACGATCTCTGCAGAGAATAAACTATTCGAATAGCCGCGCTCACGGTCAGGGGCGGACATGGAAAACTTCCTTGAGTTAGTTCTATTTCTAAAACTCTTGTGGGCGGGAAAGAAAAACAAATTGGAGGGGAGTACTCCAACCTTTGAATTTTCCTGGAGGGAAGTACTCCAGTGTGGATATGAGCTAGTAAATCCAAAATCTTTAGCATCGGTGGATGTAGCCGACACCAATAGATACTTATTACATCACTCAAATTCAGAAAAACTCGCTTTGTTAAATGCTAAGTCATAGGGCTTGTACTTATATTATTTACAACTGTCGCTCTTCGCAAATAAATAAACCTGAGCCCTCTTTGTCAAGCTTTGCATATAATTACATGCATTTCTGTGAATGTTGGCTCGCGGAGCACGGTTGTGTGTGCTCACCTCGCTTTCCCCCCTTTTCCCCCAGAGTTGGCAAACCAAGACCAATATGAGTACTACCAGGATCAGGAGGGCGAAGGAAATGAAGATGGTGGTAGTTAGGCTAGAATCTATTCTCTCCTTACAGTCTGGCCGACCAATCTAATTGGAAGGTGTCCTTAACGTTAACCAGGTCCCCTGGATGATATTAAGCACACCTAGGTTATCCCGGTCGCTTGCCTGTGGGGAGATGACCCTCCCTTTTGCTTCCGCCAATAATGCAATGGTACACTGAACTTATGTGGCCTGAAAGCCCCTTTTGTAATACTTGTCCTTATATGGGACCTGTGTACCCTGGTATTGTAATAATATGACATGTATCGTGTATGAAATGAATCAGCATTGTATCTGTGAGCACTATCTACTGATCCAGGAAATAGTGCAGTGAAATCACAGGGATTCTGGGTTGGTTCAAACCCGGGGTCCGACAGGGCTGGTATCAGAGCATACGACTGTACAAACCTAGTTAAGATGGTCGTGCCTTAAGGATGGTGTCTAATTTCGAAAACTAATAAAGACTTTGATAAAATATAGTTCACTACTTCTTACTCTTACTTTTCCTAGACTTTACTCTTCTGCACTCTCTCTTTCTTTACCTGGTCTGACCTTTTGTTTTCTCTAAAAATGTAGATGGCCGGATCCTCCTCAGCCGCTCCCTGGGACTACCTTACTCACGCGGAGACCGAGACTGACCACGTCGAGTTGCTCCGACTGTTGCTGCAGTTCCTCAAGTACGACCAGCACCCCATTTTCCGGGGGCGATGGATCCAGACTCGAGACCAGGAGGCTTGGATCATGGAGGGGTTTGTCTACGCCCGACCAGGAGGAGTTGAGCCTGTTGTCGTCACCACCGGCCACCCCAGGGGCCGTCGCACCGACGCCGTGCAGGACGCTGCTCAGCTGCTGTCAGCCAGGCTGATGCAGCTACACGGGCCCGAGCTCGTGCCGTCCCCTTTCTGCTACTTTTCGACCTTCTACGCGGGCGGACCTCTCCCCGAGGAGTTGGACGCACCAGTAGACGACCCCCAGCTGACTCACCAGGTACAGTTGACCCAGGCGATGGTCAACACCTACTGCCGGGCGCTCCAGGAGATCGGACAGCTGAGGACACTACTGACAGCCAGCTACGAGCACACAGACGCGCTTCGCCTCCAGTTGGCAGGACGGGACACCGCCCTCGCTTTGTCTGAGCGAGAGCGGGTCGCTGCAGAGACTGAGCTCACGCGTCTTCGGGCTCAGGCCAACTACACGCCAGCTTCTCCGACCTACACGCCAGCTTCTCCGACCTAAACGCCAGCTTCCCCGACTTACACGCCGGCCTCACCGGAGAGGGTTCCAGCCCCACTGCCTCCCGCAGTGGCAGCAGCAGTTGCGGCACCACTTCCAGCACTACCTGCGGCAGCAGCTTCATCAGCACCAGCACTTCCGGTGCCTACACCTGCACGGGCTTCCACTAGCCTTACCCTACCTCTGCCTGCCCCTACTGTCAGAGGTGCAGCACCGGCATGCCGGTGTGGACTTCGTACTAGGCTCACCGCTCGTAAGAGCGTGCGCCCACCTCCGGGCTCCACCGCAGCAGACGCCAGAGGTTCCAGCAGCGGCCGTCGTCTTCTCCTCTCGCCGACCAGCGACGACTCGCGCACTGCTTCCAGCTCACCGACCCGCAGCCGCAGCCGCTCCATCTCACCGATCGACATCGCGTAGTGGCAGTATCAGCAGGAGTAGCAGGATAGCTTTTGGCCGTGCTTGCTAGCAGTATTTTGGGTATCACAAGCACTTTGCCAGTTCCGCTTTTGTACCCCCCTTTCCCTTTTAGTAGACGTTGTGTAGAGGTGTGAATATGACTCAGTGGAGCTTGTAGGCCCCACTGTGGAGTCATACAACCCCTCTCTCTTGTAATGGACTAATGCAAGCTTTATGTTTTATCGTTCTACTTGTTTGGCTTATTTGGTTCTTCTGTGTGGTGATTAGAGGGCTAGTGACCCCTCATATATGTCCTTCCCCTCCTCTTCTTTCCACGTTCTAACATCTTATGTGTTCCAGATGGCACCCAGGATGAGAAGAGCAGCCACCCGCGGTAGGGGACGAGGACGAGGCCGCGGTAGAGGCCAAGGCCGCAGTCTTCCACCTCCACCCCAGCACCTCCCACCATGGAGCAGTTAATGGACCAACAGACTCAAATCCTTCATGCCATGCTAGCAAGTCAGCAGTCAGGGTCAGCCAACAGGAGCTCTAAGATAGCAGACTTCTTAAGGACAAGACCCCTAACATTCTCTTCAGCTAGTGAGCCATTGGAAGCTAAAGATTGGTTACGAGATACAGAAAAGAAGCTTCGTCTAGCTCGCTGTGCGGAAGAGGATAAAGTGGATTTTGCTACCCATCAGTTTAAGGGTGCAGTCGCAGCCTGGTGGGAGAACTTTCTGGCAGTCCGTGGGGAAGAGACGTCTTATGATGAGCCAGATGAAGAAGAGGTAGAGCCAGAAGATGGTGGAGCTACTTCAGCAGCTACTGTTCAACAGGGGGACCAGCAGGATCCTGAGGAAGAAGAAACCAGCGAAGGAGAGGAAGCCGAGTCTGCCGGATCTGCCATTTCATGGTCCGAGTTCCAGGACGTCTTCCGTAAGAACTTCATACCCTCAGGGATAATGAGGATGAAGAGGAACGAGTTCCGGACACTGAAGCAAGGGAACATGTCCGTGAATGACTACCTCACCAAGTTCAATCAGTTAGCTCGTTATGCCCCAACAGACATAGCCACAGAAGAAGAGAAGGTGGATCGCTTTCTTGAAGGAATGCAAGAGGAAATGAGAGCACAGTTGATCTTGCTTGACCACCCTACCTTTCACCACCTGGTCAATAAAGCCCTTATCTATGAGAATGAAAGGAAGCTCCTAGAAGCCAGCTGTAAAAGGAAGTGGGTATCACAGAGGCCTCAGGGTGGTTTCCAACCAAGGCCAATGTATCAAGGAAATCCCTCTTTCCGGCAGGGAGCGACTTCAGCACCTAAGATTACAGCTCCAGCTCAGCACTCCAGTGGGAATGTTGTTCGTGTGCCTCGTTTTTCGGGACAGTCCCCCTCTTCCAACCCAGCTGCACATCTGCATTGTTTTAGCTGTGGAGCAAAATGGCACTTTGCCAATAAATGCCCCGATTGCCAGGGCACCCCAGCCAAGTTTAATATGGGAGCCACCCCATCAAGAGGACAGTCATCAGCAGCAAGCAAGAGTTTCCAGGCCCCTCAAGCCTCACGGGTTTCCTCCACACCGAACCAGGGCCGTGCGAACCACATTACTGCAGAGGAGGCCCAAGATGCCTCTGGAGTACTTATGGGTACGTTCTCTGTTCAGTCTATTCCTGCACAAGTTTTGTTTGATTCTGGGGCTTCGCATTCTTTCATCTCGGGAAATTTTGTGGCAAGGGTTAAGTTACCAACCTTCAGACTCAAAAGACCCGTGGTGTTGAGCTCACCAGGAGGACCTTTGACCAGCACCCTAGTAAGCCCCAAGGTAGAGGTCACCCTGGGAAATTTTAATTTCCTGGCAGATTTGTTAGTCGTCAAACCCCAAACCTTGGATGTCATCCTAGGGATGGATTGGTTGGCCAAAAATCAGGGGATAATAGATTGTGCCAATACAAAGGTCATACTCACTAAGCATCCCGGCTTAGTAATAGAAGTTAAAGTGGGTCGCCCATCACTAAAGACAGCAGTCCATCACCTTCAGGAAACACCTTTGGAAGGGATGCCTATAGTTCGGGAGTACCCCGAAGTCTTTCCAGAAGAACTGCCTGGTATGCCACCCGATCGGGATATTGAATTTGTCATCAACCTAAAGCCAGGCACTGCCCCAATAGCCAAGAGGCCCTACAGAATGGCAGTAGATGAATTGGAGGAATTGAAAACACAAATTGAGGATCTTCAGGAAAAGGGTTTTATCCGGCCCAGCTCATCCCCCTGGGGCTCGCCAGTACTCTTTGCAAGAAAGAAAGATGGCACTGCCCGACTGTGTGTAGACTACCGAACCTTGAACGAGGTGACCATTAAAAATAAATACCCCCTGCCCAGGATTGATGACCTATTTGACCAACTGGCAGGAGCCACAGTCTTTTCCAAGATAGACCTAAGGTCAGGATACCACCAGCTTAAAATCAGGGCAGAGGACATTCCGAAGACAGCCTTCACCACTTGATATGGGCTGTTTGAATACACAGTCATGTCCTTTGGGTTAACAAATGCTCCGGCTTACTTCATGAACCTGATGAACAAAGTTTTCATGAAATACCTGGATAAATTTGTGGTAGTATTCATAGATGACATTTTGATCTATTCCAAGACCACTGAGGAGCATGCGGAACACTTGCGATTAGTCCTAGAGACACTCAGGGAGCATCGGCTGTACGCTAAGTACAACAAATGTGACTTTTGGTTACAAGAGGTCAGTTTTCTAGGACATATCATATCCTCTTCAGGAGTGGCAGTTGATCCCTCTAAGGTAGAAGCGGTGTTGAAATGGAAACAGCCAACTTTTGTGACGGAAGTGCGTAGCTTCCTTGGCCTAGCCGGGTATTACAGACGCTTTATAGAGGGATTCTCCAGGATATCGAAGCCTATGACCCACCTCCTCAAGAACGAGAAGAAGTATGAATGGACCGAGAGCTGTGAGAAGAGTTTTCAGGAACTGAAGAAAAGGTTGACAACAGCTCCTGTGCTAGTGTTGCCAAACATACACAAGGATTTTGAAGTATATTGTGACGCCTCACGTCAAGGTCTTGGATGTGTGCTTATGCAAGAAGGAAAAGTCGTAGCATATGCATCTAGGCAACTCCGTCCCCATGAGGATAATTACCCAACCCATGACCTAGAGCTAGCATCAGTGGTGCATGCCTTAAAAATTTGGCGTCACTACCTGATTGGAAATCATTGTGACATATATACTAACCACAAAAGCCTCAAGTATATTTTCACACAGGCAGATCTTAACCTTAGACAAAGGAGATGGTTGGAGCTAATTAAAGATTACGACCTGGAGGTTCACTATCATCCTGGCAAAGCTAATGTAGTGGCTGATGCCCTAAGCCGCAGACCTCACTGTAATGCTGTATTAGAGCAAGCAATTAATTGCGAGCTTCTTAGGGAAATGGAGGCCCTCAACTTGGGTATGGTAGAGCATGGGACCATAGCTACAATGGAAGTACATCCGACTCTTGAAGAGCTTATTAAAGCAGCCCAAAAAGGACACCCTGGAGTCCAGAAATTTAAACACCTTATGGCTAAAGGAAAGGCCCCTAAAATGATAGAGGATCAGCAGGGAGTATTATGGTATGAGAAACGTCTCTTTGTTCCCCATCAGAAGGATCTCAAGGATCTAATACTAAAGGAGACACATAGCTCAGCATATACCATTCATCCAGGCAGCACCAAAATGTATCAAGACATCCGAACACTGTATTGGTGGCCTCGCATGAAGCGAGACATCGCAGAATATGTGGCTTGTTGTGATACATGTCAACGGGTGAAGGCTGAACACCAGAAGCCCGCTGGACTGTTGCAACCGCTGCAAGTTCCAGAATGGAAATGGGAAGAGGTCGGAATGGATTTTATAACCGGCTTACCTCGTACCAAGTCAGGGTATGACTCTATATGGGTCATAGTGGATAGGTTAACCAAGGTGGCCCACTTCATTCCCATCAGAACCACCTACAAAGGAGATAAATTGGCAGAACTGTACATGAACCGCATCGTATGTCTGCATGGAGTGCCCAAGAGGATAGTCTCAGATCGAGATTCCCAGTTCACCTCTCATTTCTGGGCTAGCCTGCATGAAGCACTAGGGACTCACCTTGCATTCAGTACTGCATTCCACCCTCAGACAGATGGGCAGACTGAAAGGACAAATCAAATCCTCGAGGACATGCTTCGGGCTTGTGCCCTTGAAAATACTTCGGATTGGGAAAAGTGCTTACCGTACGCAGAGTTCTCCTACAATAATAGCTACCAATCTAGCCTTAAGATGTCACCATTTGAGGCTCTATATGGTAGGAGGTGTAGAACCCCATTACACTGGTCAGAGTTAGGAGAAGGAGGCGTGTTTGGGCCCGAGATCCTTAAGCAAGCAGAGGAAAAAGTCAGGCTAATTAGGGATCGCCTTCAAGCAGCCCAATCCAGGCAAAAGAGCTATGCAGACAACCGTCGTAGGGATCTGTCCTTCAAAGTGGGAGATCATGTTTACCTCAAAGTATCCCCCCTCCGAGGAGTTCGAAGATTCAAGGTGAAGGGCAAGCTCGCACCTAGATTCATCGGTCCTTTTCCAATCATTGAAAGATGTGGAGAAGTCGCCTACCGATTGGAGCTACCTAAGAGTCTATCAGAAGTGCATAACGTGTTTCACGTCTCTCAACTCAAGAAGTGCCTCAGAGTTCCTGAAGAGCAGACATCAGTTAAGTCAGTTAATCTGCGGGAGGATTTGACTTATTCAGAGCACCCAGTCCGGATTCTTGATACCATGGAAAAGCAGACCAGGCGCCAAACCATTCGACTTTGCAAGGTCCAATGGAGCAATCATTCCAAGCGGGAAGCAACTTGGGAGCGTGAGGAGCAGCTCAGAGCCGACTACCCCTTCCTGTTCCCAGGTTAGTCCAAATCTCGGGGTCGAGATTCCGTTTAAGGGGGGTGGGGTCTGTGACACCCCATTTTTGAATTCGTATTTTTTACCTGGTTTTTGTGGTGGTTTGAAAAAGCTAGTTCAAAAATTTCAAATCTTATTCCTTGTTTCTCCCAAAAAAATCCTTCTCCCTTGTATTTTCCCGGGTGGGCCAGCTCTCCTTTTCTTCTCCCCCATCGCGGCCCGGTTTCTTTTCTTTTTCTCCCGGCCCAGCCGGCTCTCTTTTTTTTCCTGGGCCCTTTTCCCCCGCCTCCTTCTGGGCTTCGCCCGGCCCAGCGCCACGCTCCCCCCTCTCCTTCTTCTTCCCGCAGCGCCCGCGCTCTGCCTCTCTCTTCGCTCTGCGCGCTCCCTCGCCGGACCCAGTAGCAGCGGCCCGCCTCCGGGTTCCCCGCGCACGCGCGCCCCGTGGCGGTCTCCCCGCGCTTCCCGGCGTCCCCGTCGGCCTAGGCCCCGGCCCCCTCGCCGTAGACTCCCACGCGCCGGCTCCCCGCTCACCGCCGGGAAAACCGATGGAACCGCCCCCTGTCTCGTCGTCCTGGCCACGTCGTCGCTCCCCAGCTCCGGCATGGCGGTCACCGCAAGAAATCAATGGGCCACAGGGGCTTGGCGTCCTTCCCCCGTCGCTCCAACACCGCCGCCCATGCCGGCCGTGCCGCCGTAGCCGTGCCGCCACGCCGCCGTACCCAAGTGGTAGCCACCGGACCAACTTGGCCATGCCGCGCACCCCCTCCTCCTCTGTGCGGCCGTAGGAGCGCGGTACCCTCGCCCATGCCGGCCGTGCACCCTAGCGCGCCTAGCCCCGTCACGCCTCCCTCCTCGCCGGGTACACTACAGGAGCGGGAGCTCCGTCGCCCATGCCCCCTCTGTCCTACACCCGGTCGCTTGCCTGTGGGGAGATGACCCTCCCTTTTGCTTCCGCCAATAATGCAATGGTACACTGAACTTATGTGGCCTGAAAGCCCCTTTTGTAATACTTGTCCTTATATGGGACCTGTGTACCCTGGTATTGTAATAATATGACCTGTATCGTGTATGAAATGAATCAGCATTGTATCTGTGAGCACTATCTACTAATCCAGGGAATAGTGCAGTGAAATCACAAGGATTCTGGGTTGGTTCAAACCCGGGGTCCGACAGGACTGGTATCAGAGCATACGACTGTAGAAACCTAGTTAAGATGGTCGTGCCTTAAGGATGGTGTCTAATTTCGAAAACTAATAAAGACTTTGATAAAATATAGTTCACTACTTCTTACTCTTACTTTTCTTAGACTTTACTCTTCTGCACTCTCTCTTTCTTTACCTGGTCTGACCTTTTGTTTTCTCTAAAAATGTAGATGGCCGGATCCTCCTCAGCCGCTCCCTGGGACTACCTTACTCACGCAGAGACCGAGACTGACCACGTCGAGTTGCTCCGACTGTTGCTGCAGTTCCTCAAGTACGACCAGCACCCCATTTTCCGGGGGCGACGGATCCAGACCCGAGACCAGGAGGCTATCAAATTTGCAGATGGTCGTAGCTTCGGGATTTTGGAGATGGCAAGAGCTACTGAGCCTTGGATTTGCAAATGATTGTAGATTTGGGATTTTGGAGATTGTCAGAGCTACCAGGCCTTGGATTTGCAGATAGTCGTAGCTTCAGGATTTTGGAGATAGTCGTAGTTACAGTATTTTAGTCGTAACTACCGTATTTTGTGAGATGGTTGCAGCTACCAGATTTGCGGATGGTTGTAGCTTCGGAACTTTGGAAATGGTCCAAAATGAATATGTGCATATGTCTTCATTACACATACTTGTATGCACACATTTAGGAGGAGTTCACTCTATATTTTGAGGTTTTATAAGTATTGATCCATGTTTCCTTTAATAAATATATTTAGGATCTTTACTTTGAAACACATCTTTTGAGTATATATAGCTTGTGTAGTTTATATATACTCATTTGCAATCAGGTTGTCATCTAACTTCTTTATTATGTGTTAATGGTTGGATGATTAATGACAACCGGATAAGTAAGTTTGGCTTAAAGTTTATCTTAAAATATACAAGTGTTGTGTATATGTTGTATATTCGTAAATACAATATTTATCTCATTATTTGTTAAGATTGTCATGAATTACCAAGAAATGAAGATTGTAGAATTTAGTCCCTCCATTATATATATGTCAATGGTGAAGTTTGGTAATTGATGGTAATTGATTTGTGGACTAACTTTTTTCATAAGTTGGATGAATAGTTTAGATTCCACAATGAAGATGACTTGGATGACTTCATGTGTTGAAAATCATCAAGTCTAGATGGAAGATGGTTTCATGTGTTGAAGGCCATCAAGAAAAAGATGCATTATGAGTTAATGCATGTCCAAGAGGAGATGATCATGTGTTGATTATCAAGTCAAGCGAAGACCCATCATGTGTTGATGGAGTTCAAAAAGTGGATGCATCATGTGTTGATGCATGTCAAAACAATGACTCGTACTTGAAGTGATGATGTGCATCAAGCTTCAAGAGGATGCTCAAGACAAAGGTATGACTAGTTAGGGCTAAGGATGTATTTCTAATTTTTTATCGGTCTTAGTGTTTGGTTGAAAGATTAGGTTACTAGTATAGATTGTCGTACTAGTAAGAGAGGTTATGTCTAGTAGCTTAAATCTTATCATGTGTTGATAGCTCAATCTCACTTGCTCTAACTCTCTTTGGCATGATACTTATATTTACGAATGTGTTTTGTAAATAGTCGAAGTTCATGTGTTTGAATCCTTGTAACATGGGACTATACATTGTAAATGTGCTTTGCAAGTCTTTGAAGTCTATGTTTCCTATTCCTTATGGTATAAGGCTTATATTTGCAAATGTGTTTCAAATGATTGAAGCTCATATATAATCCTTGTAGCATGTGACTTAGATTTGCAAATGTATTTTGTAAATGTGAGGAGTCCATGTATCTATTCTTTTGTGTCATGATTTCAAAAGTGTGCAAATATGTTTTGCAACTTGTTTGGAATCATGTTTGAGCCTTGTGTGCATGACATTATAGTTTACAGATGTATTTTTGCAAAATCTATTAAAGTATATGCACTTATCAGGAAAATCAAAACTATTGTTGTGTATGTAGCGGTACTACCGGAGGTCGGAAGTACCGGCTCTGTGTGAGCGGTACTACCGGGAAGCAGAAGTATCGACGTGTGTTGCGTGGTACTACCAGATTTTGGAAGTTCTAGATTTTGCTGCGATACATTTTTTCCAGAGAGACACATATGTAGTGGTCTTCTCCTCCCCGGGAAAGCAGTAGTTCCGCATGTGAGTGGTACTTCCAATGATCGGAAGTACCGGAGAGTGAACAGGGCAACTTCCGATTTTGACCGTAATGGCTAGTTTTTCTTATCGTTGTGAGGGGAGCGGAAGTATCGGTCTTATAATGGCGGTTTCTTCTGATTTCCCTATTTTTTTAGAGATTTGGCTCTAGTTTTCTTGTGTGAGGTATAAATACCCCTTATGGCCGGTTGAAGACAAAGTTGCTTGACATATTTCTATTTTCTTGAGCTAGTGTGAGGTCCTCCTCTCAATTATGCATGTGTTGCATCTTTTGAGCAAGGAGAGTGATTTAGAGTGCATGTGTTGCATCTAGAGTTGGACTTAATGCCCATTTGAGCTTGTGCATTCGTTGCACGTGATGAGAGTCAAACGAGAGGCTTGACCTGTTACTCTTGGAGTTTGCCGACTCCTAGACGGTGTTGGAGGCGTCGTGCACAGTGATCTTCTCAAAGAAGGTTGTGAAAAAACCCGGCGAATTGTGAAGGTTGGAGTTCATCTATTCGGAGCGGAAAAGAGCTACCACAAGTGGATTGAGCTATTTCGACTTAAATCATGGAGCCGATCTAATTCGTTTGGGCTAACCTCAACGTGGACTAGAGGAGACCGGCAAATCTCTGAACACCACGGTAAAAAGAAACTGTGTCAATTGTGGTTTGTTTTCATGTGTTCAATTTACATTCAAGCAATTTGCATTCAAAAAATTAAATTGATTGCTTGTCTTTCAAGTATTGCAAACCTTCGATATAGACTTAAATTGTTAGTGCACTTAGGTGAACCTAGTTGATTTAAGCTTTATTTGTACTAAACCAAATTGATTTAAGTCCCTGCATTATATTATTGGTTTTAGTCAAATAGCTTAAATAGAATTTAATTAAGAAAAGAATTTTTAGAAACGATTATCCACCCTCTCTAGTCGGGCTCCTCGATCTTATAAGAGTCAATGGATACGCGGGGGGCAGCCGACGCATAGCCGGCGGGTCGTGTCTTGTCTACCTACTGTGGCCCTTGGCGTCGTCGTGATGCGCCCCTCGAGCGCAGCATCGACATGTTGCGGGCCCTAAGCATAGCATGTCGGCCTCCTCATGTGCTCCCTAGACGTGGCTGGCGCATGCTGCGGTCCCTAGGCGCGGGAGCTGCCATGCACTGGCCTCCCGCGCTCAAAGAGCAAGCCAAATCCAAAATTACGGACGTCGGACGACTATGGGCCTGTTTGGCAGAGCTCCACCAGCTCCAGATCCACCAAAAACAGCTCCACTCCACAAATTTTTACCCAAACGGTCCAGCTCCACGAAATCTGGATTCACCAACATACTGGATCTAACTTCAGATTCATGAAATCCATGGAGCACCTCAAGAGGTACTCCACGAAAACTTATTTTGTATCTACTCGTAGAGTTAGGTGGTAATTACCCACCAATACCACTGGTTACACACCCCATCCCAACCGTGTTTTTTTCTATTCGGCCTTTTCTCCATTCCACCGAGGGACCGAGGGCTTCGTCTCCTCGCGCCGCTCCTCGCGCCGCCACCTCCGGCGCTCCGGCGAGCCGCCACCTCCGGCGATGGACTTCTGCTGGACTTCCACCTCGAATTTGCTGGACTTCTGCTCGCCTCTTCCTACGCCTACCACCTCCCGCCTCGGCCGTGGCCGCCGCCGCCGCAGGCATGGCGCTCCTCGTCCGCGCGCGGCTCTCCTCGCTCGACGACGACGCCACCGCCTCCTCCCCGTCCCGCTCGCCCTCGCCACCCCTCGTCTCCCCGACCGTTAGGCGCGTCGCCGTCCTCGGCGCCCCGCGCGTCGCGGCGCAGCTCTCCTCCTCCATGGACGACGAGGAGGGAGAGGTCTTCGACGACGCCACGGACTACGGGGAGGAGGACGAGGTCCTGCAGGAGGTGCCCCACGGGTTCTTCCGCGTCGCCAGGGTGCCCCCGCCCTCGGGGGAAGACCCGTTCTCGGGTGACGAGAAGCCGGCGGGGAGCGCCTCAGCGTCCGAGAGCGAGTACTTCGCCGCGGCGGTGCGTTCGCTGGAAGAGGGCGCAAGGAGAAGATTGGAGGATGCTGCCGGTGTCATTGTGGGTGACAAGGGTACGGACGTCGAGGGTTCTTTGGGTGGGAGCTTCCAGGCTTCCAGGAGCGCCATTGGCGTGTTGGATGATGGCGAGGCCGCCGCATTAGGTGATTTGGTCAATGTTTCAGATGGTTCTGTGCTGAAGGATGGTGATAGGCAGGGAGATCAGGGGTGTTGGTCATGGATGTCGAAGATGCCAGTCCTGATTATGTTGCCACGATAGATGGCACATCTGACCTTCTTGAGGTTCCTGCCAATGTTGATGACCCACATTCTATTGCTGATGGTGGCCCTAATAAGGTAGATGGGGAAACTGATAATGTTTGCTTCTGGCATATATTCCTTTTGTTTTAAATACAGAGTCATCCATTAAATTCAGCTCGTGATTTTGTGGTTATTTTCAGTGTCCGAATATGCAACAATGTAAATTGTTAACTGCACTTTAATTTTTCCCACAGTTACCAAAAGCTAAAAAAATTCCTTGGGAGTTTCTCTTTTGTGATTCGCATTGCTTTGGACTTGTCATGTTAAATATCTTGTCAAGATGGTAGATTTAACAGATGTTATCATCAGATGGCTGTATTTTGAAATAAGAATTATCAGATGGTTAAGCATTGTTATTGTGGCTTCTTGTGGGGGCTTTTTTGGTGTTCAATAATATAAGAGATATCCCTTAGGAAGAAGGAACCTTCTGAACCATTTTGCACCAACATGTTCTGCTTTGTTTCTTGGTACTGCTTGTTTTGGACTCATGAGATTCGGTTCTCGTAAGCAGGGCCACACAAGATTCAAGGAATTGGAGCTGGTTTTATCCCTGGTGTCTTGGATGTTGACCTTGTTGATGAAGCTGTACAAGTACATTTTCCTCCTGTATTAAGTTGAGCTGTAGAGATGACACTATATAAACAATTTGTCAGTGCCGGTTTGCCACTGCCAAGTTTGTTCTGCTTGTGTAGCAATGGAGAATACATTGTGTAGCCTTTGCTAACAATTTGCATTTTCTCTGCCCTGTATATTGAACTCGTTTTGTATGGTCTGTCAGCCAGTGTGAAATAAAGCATTATGATGCCTTTCATGTCAGAATCTTTGAGCCAAAGCGTCCAATGTTCTTCTACAAAAAAAAATTCACAAGAAAACAGTAGTATACTTGATAAAGGCAAATAGGCTCAAAACTAGTGGTCCGGTGCATGGGCCAGTGCAACACCAACATACACAGAGAGAGATGAACGGTAAAATATGTGGGGCCTCGAAAATTTGTTGTTTGGTTTGCTATCAAAATTTAGTAACATCGACAAAAATTGGCGTGATAAATCAAACAAACGAACGTGGCCAATTTTTGGTAAGGTTTTCAAGGGCAAAACAGGTCATTCCCACCAAAAACTCAGTTTCGTGGATCTGGAGCTGCTGTGGAAGCCAAACAGTTTGTCCAGCTCCATAGTGGGATCTCAGATTCACGGTGGAGCTGCTCCATGGTGAATCTGCTACTCCAGATTCACTTTTTCAGTGGTGGAGCTCTGCCAAACAAGCCCATATTGGACATTCCGGCATCGCACGGGCCAAATACGCCAAAACATCCCACTCCCCCAATATAATAGTGAGGTACACCTAAATTTGTAGCTTCGGTCTGCACTCTGTACCGGAACAATCGCCTACAGTACCGTGACGAAGTGATGGACCCATGGCCACAGAAAGAGCCCTTTTTTGGTACACAAATATACTATTTGATTGTACTATTCATTTAGACAAAAAAACTGACTGAAATTGACTAACGTGTCACTCGATTAGGCTGAAATAAATTAATTTATAGTTAAAATTATACTGTAGTTGTCTGAAATTACACTATAACTAATAGTGGCTTATTTAGCGTAATTAAATTTAAAAAATTAAAAATAGAAAAAACAGGTTAGCCCATCATGAACAACACAAACGAATCCGGAAAAAAGAACCTGCAAAAAACTCAAAAAAACTAAAAAATCAGAGAAAGATGAAATTTAGAAATAGTAAAAAATAAATCAGAAGATATAGTTTAAGCCAAAATAAGCAGAGCCTAAACACGCATATTTATTTTTTGGCGATGCGTCAAATTTTGCCCACGACAGGCGATGTTCGTGCCACTCCAAAACTTGGTGTACGGCTAGTTTGCGCCATTGATCCAGTGAAGCATCCAGAGTTCGGTGTGCTGTAGCAGTCATCTGTTGTCTAGAGGCTATGCAACTTGATACATTCAGGGCATATTTGAAACACATGAAACGGTCTAATTCTCACCAGGGTCCGAGAAAATTCATATGTTCCAAGAAAGAGCCTAAACTATGTGGTTTTACTTAGTTTGCTAAGTACAATAAATAATCTTCATCCCTTGTTTCAAATAAAAATAAATAATCTTCATTTCTAGGAGCCATTGGCACAAAAGACAATTCACGATGCATATATAGTCATATTTCCATATGATGTGCTATTGTATTAGTACAAGCGAAGGACTCGTGTCAGTAAGGGTATAGTAAGTAGCACTATGCATGCACGCAAGTACGCAGCAAATGACATTTGCTAGCCATGCTTGCAACTAGCCACCAATCATGGCTTGTATTCATTTTTTTCCCTTATGACATTGTATATTGGCATGAATATTCATGGTCGATGCATGGCAAATGGACAAGAAAGTTACCACTCCTACTACTCGTCTATCATAGACTTTGTTGCTGACCTTTAATTTTAAGCAGCATTAAAACTTTGGAAGTCCTTGCTCACTTCCACGTACCAATAGGCAGGCCCAGCGGAAAGGTACCACACAAACCAGTTCCAGAGACGAGCAGAGAAGCTAGCTACCATCGGAAAGCGGTCACCTTCCGATCTTATTCTTTGCTCTATTGTCAGGCCCTGTGTAGTAGGGTGGCTAAAGAGGTATATACGCGCCTCTTAAGTGGTGTTTGGATGAAGTTCGTGATGGGCCAAACAAATGAAAAACAAGAGGGCGTTCTTGGCATTTTTCAATCGTAACGGTTAACAGTATTTATACTGGCATTCGGCAAAAATTCGAGTGGCAGGATCAAAATTTTCAAAGAAAACAGTCGCAACATTACTTTTAATAAAATCAGGCAAAAATTCGGTCAGTACGCAGTTCGGCGCCCCGCCTAGCGAATCTCTCCATTCGCTATTGTCTTGACCTTGCACACTCCAGCCGAAGTTGTGAACGGAACATCTTTGTAGCACGCCACAAGCTCGCCGTTGCTGTGCAGGTCAGCTGACAACTTCTCCCAAGTCTTGCTCTTGGCATTAAGAGAAGCCTCAGGCTCTCCGGAGTACCCAGCGAAGGTCACCCTCTCCCCCACGGCAGCGGATGCTGGCGGCTCAACCAACTCAACCTCAATTTCAAATGTCAGCTTAACCACAGACCAAAAGTGATCCTACTGTATCCTATTTTTTATGATGTGTTTTCAATTTGAGAGCACATTAGAGCCTAATGTAATGCAGAAAGTATCAGATTCCTTACCTTTGTATGGTCCTCATTTGATGCAGCCAAAACCATTGCACGTGATTTTATACCGCGCATTGCCACCGGTTTCAGATTGCAGAGAACACACACTTTCCTGTGCTGCTCATTCATACCAAAAATTACAAAAATTAGTGATGCAAGACAACCACAAGAACATATGTATGTCAGTGACTACAGTGATGCTAAGAAAGACCAACCTGCATTTCTTCAAGAGGGATGTATTTGACAAGGCCGCTAACTACTGTTCTTGATGCCTCCTCTCCAACATCAATCTCCTCTACGTAAAGTGAATCAGCATCTAGATGCTTCTCTGCTTTTTCTGATAAGCCCCACCCGAATCTCCAACTTTGCAACTGAGACTTCCTCTGCTATCTTTGATTTTGAACCACCAGATTGTTTCTTTTGTTCCTTTTTTGGACCTCCCTCTGGATAAGAAAATGAAAAAAAAAACTGCCCGGTGAATTGCTGGAATTCTGAAATGGGTACACCAGAAAATAACTCAGAGCGCTACAAACAGACGAACTCTGCTATGAAATAGGTCCCTGCATTATAGTTTTTACAAGGAAATATATGAAGTACATATTTGAACCATAAATAGAAGCCTGTTTCTAGATTCCATTCATTAGCATCCAACCCATATTAATTCCACCATGGGTTTTTATGTACCTCTGAAGATGCAACAAAAAAACCATTTTCCCTTCTGATTCAAGCGAACACTGCACAATAATAGAGTAAAAATGGCCAGATAATTACCAGATAATTTTGTGCCCTTGAGCTTGTCAGCAACTTTCATCGCTTCTGCATCTGCTTGCGCCTTTGAGCTCCTTTCAGCTTGGCTGCCTGCAAATTTATTCCTAAAGAACTCTACTTCTTCATCTTTCTGCATTCATTGCAAGTTAAGAGATGTAAAAATGTAGCCAACTGATGAAAAATATTTGGAAAATTCAAATACGCGCCAATTTCTTAAATAGAGGTGCTGGCTTTCCTATTTTGTGGCCTGCTGGTACAAAATCCCAAGGTATTTTTGCCTTGGCACTTTCTCATTCCGGCAAAAAAATTATATTCAAAGAAATTCAGACATGATTAAATGACAAGAAGGATGATACTTCATTGGAAAAAGTGGGCATGAAAGGCTCCAGAAGACAGGCAAGGAGATAGACAAGACCAATTGAAGTTTTCATCACAACAGCACAGGTCACTATATCTTCCTTATAAAGTTTCCAAAATTGGCTCTCCTGAATTCAGTTAGCAAAGCAAAAGATATAACAGTGGCCAGTGCTACTAAAAAAGTTAAATGAAACCCAAGAGAAAAAAAATAGATTTACTTGCAGATATGCATTTTCATCACTAGAAATGCCCATTGCACGCTTCAGTCCGTGTTTCAATTTAACCTGTCGTAAAAAGATAAAACATTATGTTGTAAAACCTAGTAGCTGGCACAAAAGAGGCAGTTTTGGAATGTCTGCCATTTCACTTGGATGAAAGTAAGTTGATAACCTTTTCCATTGCTTCAAGATATTGTTCAACCCATCTATTAGTTTTTTCTGCAAGCGCGACTCAGCATTAGGAGCATCAGGTATGATGGAGCCGTATACAGCTCCTACCAAAAAGGAACAAAATGAACTTACCAAAAAGTATGGGGGAAAGGGGGATAAGAAAAGAACAGCAATGAATGACAGATGATCGATCTAAATTCTAAGATACAGAACTCAATTGATAATCCTTCTAGACAGTACAGTGTCAGTTGTAAGATTCTCCATTGCAAGGTTATTAAGGCGGTAAGGCGAGGTAAGGCGATCCACCCCCCTCACACCTTTTAAGCGGTAAGGCGTGAGGCGAGGCGACGCCTTACACTCATCGTAAGGCAAAGAAAACAGAGTTCGGAAGAAGTAAATTGGAAGAAATCCAAAGAGAGAGAAGGATCTAAAAGGACCTAGTTGCAATTTTGTAGAACCCTAGAGAGTAAATTGCAAAAATACCAAACATATCATCCCTTTTAACCCTAGCATCGCACACTCGTCCGCCGTCGCTACATCTCATCTCTCGCTCACTCACTCGCTGTCGCTGCACTCATCTCATCAGAGCAGAGCGACGAGCTCCCTCATCTCTCGCTCACTCCTCTCTCTCGCGCAGCTCTCTGCCGCCTCACTCACTCCCTCTCCTCGGCGATTCCGCCTCCCCCTCAGTCCCTCCCTTCTCCCGCCTCCCCTCGATGGCTCCGCGCCTCCGCCTCCTCCCCTCGATGGCTCCGCTCCCTCTTCCTGCCGCCACTAGACTCGTCGCCCGGAGAAGCAAGAGGCGGCGCCACGGCGGAGACCGGAGCCGGCGGAGCCGCGGAGGCACTGGATCTGGCGGCGACGGCGGATCCGGCTGCGGCGACGGCGGATACGGCAAGGCGGGGGCGACGCCTTGCCTCCATTGACTAACCAGCTGGTTTTGCAACAAAGCTTAGCACATGGTTGATGAAGTTCCCCAGGTTCAGCAACTCGCTGTTCAATTTGGCTTGCAAATTGGCCCAAGTAAACAGTGTGTCTGATGCCTGAATCCCCAAAACAAAAGTGAAATCAAATATCTTAATGGATATAGCCGTATTATCATATATTTCAAAATCAATTAAACAAAATGTCTATACAAACCTCAGGGTGATTCATAAGCAAGTAATATCGCCATACTTCAGGAGGAATATTTGTATCCTTGGCGTCATTGCCAAAGATACCAATACCGTGACTCGTGGAAAATTTTCCTATAGGTGTAAGGAACATTTAGTTATTATCCAGGAAATTGATGTATATACTGTCTATATCATATATGCATCTAGTTTGGCATGTCTTTCGTCAAGCCCATTGTCATGGGCGTGGGCCTTGGGCCCAGTTGGTTTATTATTAGGAAGTAGAGATTAGTTTCTATTTGAGTTAGAGATTAGTTTCCTTTTGTTAGAGATATAATTAGAGATATGATATGAGTTTCTATATTTTTTAGAGATATAATTGAAGTTAGATTCTATCTGTTAGGGGAAGCCCATCTATATAAGAGGGCTACCGCATGCTATTGGAATAAATCTGAGTAATAACAAAGTCTTCCTCGTCTATCGTCTCTCTCTCCTTCTACGCCGACGCCATCCGGCCATTCTCTTGGTGGTGTTTATCCCTCATGAACTAAGGTTCATGACAACTTGGTATTAGAGCAGTCGATCCCTTCTCACGACTTCTGCTACCATGGTTTCTGCGACTTGTCCTGTTGCCAAGTCATTGGCCATAATAAAAGCTAGTGCTATTAAGATGGCCAGCATCAACAAAGGGATGGGGGACGCCTTCCTCGACGTGCATGCTATCTTGGAGAATCTCTGGAATCTGAGGAAGGAGCAACAAGAGACAAAGAACCAGGCACATCATCATCCAACACCAGATCCCCAACAACAACAAAAACAAGAGCATCCAGTAGGGGCCACGGTCAATCTGCATCATGCGGCCTCACCCGCAGCCGCCCGGCCAATCTGCGCTCCCGCAGCGTCTTCCCCCTCCTCCTCGGCCCTCCTGTCATCCGCAGCGCTCGCCCTGCGCACCGCGCTGCCAAGGACGGCCCTGCTTCCCACTCCTTCCTCGACCTCCCCGACACGCCGCCCAACCGCACGCGCCAACTCCCCACTGTCGCGCTCTTCCCGACCCGTGCCGCTCCAACCGCCGCCAGGGACGCCGCCTTCCTGCGCCGCCTCGACCACGACGGCCTCAAGATGGAGGTCACTGCCGCTGCCCATCAGCTCCGCCTCAACGACGACCTCTCGGAGTCGCTCTCCGACTTCGCGCGGGTTGGTCACCCAGCGGTGTCCTGCGCCTCGCACGCCCGCGCCGCCACCCGCACTGATCTTGCTGCTCCATCCGCGGCAAGACCTCGCATGGATCCACAGCCGTCGTCGTCGTCGTCGCCGTCCCCGGTCGCCATCGCCGCCCGGATCCATGCAAGTCGCCGCCCCCATCGCTTGGGTCGCCTCTGCCCGCACGCCGCCGCCGCCAGACTCGGCCGTTGCCAGATTCGCCGCCACCCGGGCCGCCGTCTGATCCGGCCAGATCTGCGCCTCCAAGTGCCGATCCGTCGTCGCCGCCGGGCTACTGCTCCGCCGGCCGCCGCTTTTCGTCGTCGACTGCCAGGCTGCTGCTCCGCCGGCCGCCGCTTGTCGTCATCGCTGCCAGGCCGCTGCTCCGCCCGGAGCCACCGTCGTCGTCGGTCGCCATCCGCTGCTTGGATCCACGCAGGTCGCAACCGACGTCGACATTCCCGGTTGCCGAGCTCCCGAGGCTGCTGGAGCACCTGCTTCAGCTTCCGCCGGCCACCGCCACTTGTCGCCCGGTCGCCAACGCCGCTGCGGCGCTTCTGCCAGCGCCGCCTCCACTACTTCAATCGTTCCACGCGGAGTCTTTAATAGGAGCCAGGAGCGGTGAAAAAAAAGAGAGAGAAAAGCAAAAAAAAAGGAGAAAAGCACAAAAATCAAAAAAAATAAAAAAACAAAAAATCAGAAAAAAGAAAGAAAGAAGAAACTTATTTTGCAGGCATCGTTTCGCCGATAGCACTACACTTCGTCGACATGGCGTTGCAACCCGGGCCGCCGCCTAGCAGCTCGAGGACGAGCTGCATGTCCGGGAGGGGTGTAATGTCATGGGCGTGGGCCTTGAGCCCAGTCGGTTTATTATTAGGAAGTAGAGATTAATTTCTTTTTGAGTTAGATATTAGTTTCTTTTTGTTAGAGATATAATTAGAGATATGATATAAGTTTCTATATTTGTTAGAGATATAATTGAAGTTAGATTATATCTGTTAGGGGAAGCCCATCTATATAAGAGGGTCACCGCATGCTATTGGAATAAATCAGAGTAATAACAAAGTCTTCCTCGTCTATCGTCTCTCTCCCCTTCTACGCCGACGCCATCCGGCCATCCTCTTGGTGGTGTTTATCCCTCATGAACTAAGGTTCATGACACCCATGCATTGCACAGTGTGACATACTTCCTGGAAAACACATTAGACCATAGGCATCTGTAGTCAGATTTGAATCAAATGGCACAGGACCATTCAAGACATACACCAGTGACAAAAATGCAATTGACACAGCTTAAATTTTCTTTCATCAGTCATCCTTGTTTAAATTTGTAATTCGGTACAAAAATTGAAGAGAAGCATGTCTTAAAGACAAAAGGCAGAACATAAAGGATAATAAAACTAGACATGCCATAATCTAATGCCTTGAACAATATAGTGAAATGAGTATCAATCCAATTTCATGCTAATAACAAGTAAACTGGACCACATGAAAAGAACAGCCAGATGTTTGGTGCAAATAAATGTAATTGGACATGCTTGACTCATAAAAAGATATCTAGAAAGTTCATAGGGACCTCAGCTCAAGTAAGTATACAAGCATTTATCAAATACTAATAACTAGCATGAACTGTATATCAAGCTAGGTTAAAAAAACTTGTAACAATACCTGATTCATAATTTAAATATTCAGTAACACTTATGGTCTTCATCATAGTCCAGTCTTCACCTGTTCCCAGTAGTGTTGAAGGGAACATGACCTGAAAATTGCCTTTCATTAAATAAGTACTTCATGGAAAAAGAGGAAAGGCATTAAAAGAACAGTCAGAATTCACAAATGCTATCCACGCACTTCGACACTGGTTGGCATTGCAGCGGCTCCTTGAAAGCACTTCTTTCCTATTTTTGCAAACATTAATTACTTAAAAGCATCTTTTTTGGAGCTCTAACAGCAAAAATTTACTGGAATTGGTAAATATTCCCATAAAAAGATCCATATCTGATATGCACAAACCTTGTCTTTATACTTCTCATGTGGAACAGGAACTCCCCATTTAAGATCTCTGGTGATACAGCGTGGCTTTAACCCTTCCTTCAGCCATGCGTTTGTTGCTCAAATAGCATTGTGACTCCACATACCAGCTATCGAAGTATTGCTGATATAGGTTACCAACTTATCTCTCAATAGAGGAAGCTCCAAGAATAAGTGATCTGTGTCACGAATACGTGGAGTATTCTTGCAGACCTACAAAAAAGCCAGAAGACAAAAGGAAAGTTTATATTTCACAGTTTCATGACACGACATGGAAACCTTATGTGTCTAGGTCAATCATAATGATACAGCAACAAAAAAAAGACATGTACAGTAAGAATCAGACATGCTTACCTTGCACTTGGGATCAATTAGCTCAGTTGGATTCAACAATATGCTGCACTTTTCACACTGATCACCTCGTGCCGAATCATAATTACAGCCTTGTGTTGGGCATTTTCCCTCCACAAGCCTATCGGGCTATCGGCTAAGAATCGTTGGCATGTATCACAGTAAAGCTGCAAAGCCGATAAATTGTGTATAACAGAAACAACATGCAAAGATGAATGTACAGGTACAAGACCAAGAATAAGCTGTACCTGCTGGCTGCTGCATGGTATTTTCTGTGAGCCAATTGTTTTCCATCAATTTATGGAAAATTGCCTGGCAGACTTCTGTCTGTTGAGGAGAGGACGTCCGCCCAAACTTGTCAAACTTCATGTCAAACCACTTGTAAACCTCATTATGGATAGCATGGTACCTGCATTTTCAGCAGGGAAAGCTACATATGAATAAAGTGCTTTCATTTTTATATAAACTATGCAAATCTCTCTCTCTCTCTCTCTCTCTCTCTCTCTCTACCTGAAACTTTCATGTGTAAATTACAAGTTGAAGAAGTATTCAATAGATTTCATAAAGATCAATTGTAACTATGGACGATATAATTGTCAAACTCTAACCAAACTGCAGCATTAGATTCGTTCAATGCATGCAGATTGACCAATGTTCCCCTAGGTGGCCACCTAGCCCACCTAGGCAGCGCGTGGGCACTAGGTGAGGCCTCCCCGCCGCGATTTCCTGGTAATCGACCAACTAGGCGGTCAACGGTGGTCCAAGGCAGTGCTAGGCGGGCGAGGAGGCACAAGGCGTGGTGGCTCCAAGCGGCGCAAGGCACGGTCAATAGCTGTCCAAGGCGGCTGAGGCGGAGCTGGGCAGCACCTAGACTGAGAAGGGGGATGTCTAAGAGGATGCTGAAGTGATGGCTCTCTCAAACCCGATTTAGGGTTAGGGATTTCATCTCCCTGTCTCCTCCCGCTGCCACAAAGTCGCAGCCAGCTGGATCTATCTCACCACTGGCCAGATCCATCGCATCCTTGGCTCCAAACCATCGTCGTCGCCTCCAGCTGCCTCCAACCCGTTGTCACCTCAAGCCACCTCCAACCCGTCAACGTCACAGCCTTCTAGCCGTCACCGTCGCCGCCTCCAACCCTCCCCGTCGCCTTGACCACGCTAGGTACGACTCTGATCTGCTGCTCTGCTCTGTTTGTGTGCGGCTGTGTGCTATGCTCTCTCTCTCTCTCTCTCTCTCTCTCTCTCTCTCTCTCTCTCTTTGCTCTTCTCTGCTGCTGTGCGCTGCTGATGACTGCTGCTCTGCTTCTGTGCACTGCTGGCTGCTGCTCTGCTGTTATGTGTTGTGCCTTTGCTGCTGTGTGTGCTGCTGCTCTGCTGATATGTGTTGTGCTGCTGTGTGGGATGCTGCTCTGCTGCTATTTGAAGTTCACAACATGCTGCTGCAGCTATGTGCTATGTGCTCTGCTCTGCTGCTGAATGCTGAATGCTGAATGCTTATGCTTGCTTGCAAGTTGCCACTACTGTCTACTACTGGAGTACCGGTACTAACTACAGAACTACTACTGCTTACTTGAAAGATGAAAATTTCTACTGCTGTCCTGTGCTGTACTTATGTTGCTGTTCTTGATCATATTGTAGGATGTCATCCATTGTGTCGGCCACAGTGGAGGTCACCACGAAGAGGCTTAAACGGAAGTCGGAGGACATAAGGTGGGAGTATGGAGTGTTGATTGATCCAAACAACTTGGATAAAGTGAAGTGCAAGTTGTGTAAAAAGATTGTTTCTGGAGGAGTATAGGATAAAGCAACATATTGGTCACATTAAGGGCAATGTTGCTAGATGCCCACGGTCCACAAAGGAAGATCAAGAGAAGTGCAAGAAATCCATCGAGGATGCACAAAAAGTGAGGAAGGCCAAGAAAGATAGGGATGAAGAGGTTAGAAATGAAGTGGCCATTGAAGAGAATGCCACAGGTGAAGAAGATCTTGAACTTGAAGATGTTGGTAGCTCGGCCCATCGGAAGTTAGGACCCACGGATAAGTTTACAATGCCTATTGATCCAAGTACTATGACTTGACTTTGCAATTTGTAAATCCAATTGTGAAAGAAATTGGAGCACTTTTGAAGGGGTTAGTCTCTCATATCAACTCTCAACTCTAATTTTCTAAATATAAAATAGTCAAGCCTCAACTCTCGACATTATAGACTTGACTTTGTAATTTGTAGATACATACAAAGAAAAGGAATAGGCTAGATGTGGATCGCCTCAACCATCTAGTCTATGTTCAATACAATGCCAAATTGAGGGGAAAGAAGAGAAGATAAAAGAGAAGAACACAGATCCCCTTCTAGGTTCTGAAGCAAATGAAGCTCAAGGGTAGTTAATTGAAGGCGGGGATGATGATAAAGATGTTGAGCCCGCTACGGGTCTCACATGGAAAGTAATTGAAGAAGCATGTGGTTCTAATGAGGTGTTGGAACTTCGTAGGAGTGAAAAGAGTGAGAAAAATTCATGAAGAAGATGTCAAGTCTGATACCGAAGAAGAAGAAGAGGTCAATGTGGAGGAGGATATTGACTTTGAGTCTGACCAAGAAGAAGTGCACCCAACCAAGGATTATGAGCAAGGGGATGACTAGTCATTAACTCATTTGATCATCATATCATCAGGCTTGCTTAAGTTTCTTTATGAACTAAGTCTATATCTGTTTGTGGTGGTTGCTATGTGGTTTGAGACTGTGATATTATGATGTTACATGTTATTTTTTAGACAACTCCTATTATGCATTGTAATGTGCTATGTACTTATGTATGGTTGGCTGGCTGCATATTTTCCTTTCTATTTTCTAATAATTGAAGCATATTAGTTGGAGCATCTGTCAAAATAAGTGAATAAATTTAAATAACTGATTCATTGATAAAAATGCAGGTTTACATGAAGCATAAGGTCATTTTACATGAAGTCATCAAATCAAGTATAATTGCATCACATCAAGATCAAGGTAACATCCAGGGGCGGATCCAGGCCTCAGGTTGGGTGGGCTATAGCCCAAGGCCTAAAAATTTTTTTAGTAGTACCCTCTCTTGCATGGGCCCAGTTAAATACATGGATCAATGGCCCAGCCCGAGACTCATGGCCCAGCCGAGACTAAGTCTAGCAGGCTCCAACATTCCCGCTCTTCCATCCATTTCAGTTTTAGCCCAACTAACCACAGGCAGCCCACAGCCCATCAGTGATGAATCCCTAGAGGCCCAACCCCATCAGTGATTAGTCTCTAGTGGCCCAACCCCAAACAAACAACATCAGGCAAGTGGCAACAACAGTGCATATGCCCCAAACCCTACTCAGCAGTCGGCATTCGCCTCCGACACCTCGATCCAAATTGGTCTCTTGAAGAGTGTAGACGAAAGATTGAAGACCCGACAACCGGCGGCCCAGCGCTACCACCTTCATTCTCCCCTCCGGTCTCCCCATGCCGCCAACGCACCACGCACGACGACCACAGAGGCATAGCCGCATGAGGTCAAGGCCGCAGCCCGCAAGCACGCTAAGATACGGTACTTACTCCCTACTCCTCCCTTGGCTTTTGAATCTTTGATATGAAATCTGAATGTCCAAATGAAATAAACGGCATGTAATTTGTATTTTCTATTTAGGGACGGATACAAAATGGGGAGGACCAAGGCATTGTCTTCTTATCTTCCATCACAGACACACGGTTTTCCTATTGGTATATCGTCTCATTGAGTTGGCATTAATTTTGCCAGTGGCAACAGCAACTGTAGAAAGAGCATTCTCAGTCATGAACATTATTAAGAGCATTCTCAGTCATGAACATTATTAAGACTGATTTGCGAAATAAGATGAATGACGAGTGGATGAATCATAGAATGGTATATTATATTGAGTAAGATATATTTGCAAGTATTAAAGACGATAGATTTTAGAGCGTTTTTAAGGGATGAGGACACGTAAGAAACGGCTATCTCGTGCTAGTGGTAAGTTAGATTTTGACAAACATATACTTCATGTTCTTTGTATTTATCTATGCCCTTGTTTGATTTACTTTTTTATGTTGTATTTGTAGATTCTGATTCTTATCCTACTATTGATGAAGAAATAGTGGGCTAAGACAGAGAATGGATCTTCTTTATTAGGTACACAAATTGTATCTCTACCATGCTATATTGTTTATGTTTTACCATGTTTTCTTCATTATGTTTTTACGTTGAAATATTGAGCTAAAGTTTCATATCAATTATGTACTTATGGCTTGCTTTTGTTATGTTGTGGTGTCGGTATAAATTGGCGTTAATTCTAGGATGTTAGCCTATTAGAATTTAGCCCGAGATGTAATGAAATCCTAGATCCGCCACTGGTAACATCTCTTTTCTAAGTTTTCTTACATAGTTACATATATATGTCACTGTCTGTGTATTGCTTTGTGCTTGCTGCTTCCTGCTGATGCTTGCTGTTGTGTTAGCCCGCCTAGGCGCTAGACGGCTGGTCTCTGCCCACCTAGCGCCTAGCTCCTAGGATAACACTGAGATGGACTAAGCCAAATCGAACACTCATTAAACATCTATTGCATCATGAAAACTCCAGTTCACTGTGATTTAGGAACAATGAAATCTAACCCAAAAAATCAGTTCAAGCAAGCAAATCAACTAAAAAGCAAACCGATTTTCTTAGCTCCATACATGCCTTCGTATTCACGATTAGCTCTCAAAAATCACCACTGAACATTAACTATACTATACTACTCGTCAGGTACCTAAAACCCCTAAAGCAAACAGCTCGAGCGCAACCATATAAACTCTAAACGAATTCTCTATACCAAGTTACCAGCAACCGTATTTAAATAAAGGCATCAAAAAGTGAATGGTCTCTCACTTGCCGCAGATCTCCTTGGGCGAGCACTTCTCCTCCATGGCCTTGGTCTCAGTGGCCGTCCCGTACTCGTCGGTGCCGCACATGTAGATCACGTTGTACCCCCGCAGCCGGCAGTACCGCGCGAACACGTCGGCGCTGAGCACGCCTGCAACACGCGACCAAATCCCAATCCATCAGAAAAAACGACGGCGAACAGCGAGACCCCCCCCCCCCCGGGGGGGGGGATGGCGCAGTAGAACTGTAGAAGGGATGCTCACAGCCGATGATGTTCCCCAGGTGCGGGACATTGTTGACGTAGGGCAACGCGCTGGTGATGAGTATGTTGCGGCGGCCGGGGATCGGCGGCGGCGGCGACGCCATGGCTAGGAGGCTTTAGGGCGCAGGTTTGTGTTGTGTGAGCCAGCGTCTCTCGTCTAGGCCCCGCCTCAAACGCTCTGGACCTCTGACTCTGGGACCCAGATGTCAGCCAGACAGGCGCGCTCCAGGCCAAGTAGTTGGAAATTTGGAATCCTAAAGCGTCTCTTGTGCTCTCGCGGTTGGAATCTTAAAGCATTCCTTATTCCTCCTTTTGAGTCCTTCCGGCCCGAGCAGTTGGGAATTGTGATCCGTTGCGGCACCAGTCTAGAGATGGCAATGGGTACCCAAAATCCGATATCCGGTAGATTTTTACTCTATTAAGGCATGAGTCTGAGTCAATTTTCTAACCCATGGATTTCTTAATAGGCAAAAAGGCCAACCCATCGGGTCTGCCGGGTTCGGGTACGTTCCTATAGTATCTAAACCCGTAAACACATAGGTAATATAAACCCGATCCATAAGATTTATAAACCCAGACTCCCAGCCTCCCAGGCAAACCAGCCCAGCCCATAGCCCATTAGCCATTTAGCCCCAAGCCCCCAAATCAAATGCGGTAAGGCCCCATTGCCCATACGGCTAACCCTAACTAGCACTCGTCACGGTCACTACTCACTCCTCCCCAGTCCCCACCCCAATTCAACAGCCACCGCAGAGGCGGCGCATCTGGCGCTCGGTCTCCGGCAGTCTCCACGCTCGCCCTCCCGTCCCGCAGCTCCTGCTCCCGCCACTCTTGCTGCACGCTCGTCCTCCCGCACGCCCTCGCCGTCGCCTCGCCTTCCAGTTCAGCATGCCGTCCCCACAGCGACAGCCCGTCGCCCCCACGCCGCAGCCAACGCGTATCACAGCAATAGGCCCTTGGCCATGGCGCTGCCCTCCGACTCCAACGAAGATGGCCAGTGAACTTCTTCCTCCTCTCCATTAACCATTGTTGCAGCTCGCATTACTGACCCGACAGGCGACCCATGGGTACCCGTTAACCTAGTGGGCATGGGTTTGGGCAAAAATTTGCACCCGTCACGGGCATGGGTTTTTTTAGCGGGCACGTCCAACTTTCATGGGCACGGGTTTGGAATAGCAAAACTGTAACACCCCACGTAACCATATGGGATATTACCATGGAACGTCATCGCAAAGTGAAGAATAAATAAGTACAACAAAAGAAATCACAAAGAGTTTAAAACTTTATTAACACTTTAATAGAAAACCAACGGAAGCTAGAATAAATATTTAAAACATGGGACCGGTCCACTTCTAACCAAATAAAGAACGAATGAACAACAAAACAGTGGCAAACCACGGTGCTGAAAACTCGAGTGCTCCCACCCATGCATGATGCTATCACTCCACTGGCCTTTACCTAAGACTGAAAGAGCAAGCGTGAGATTTGGAAATCTCAGCAAGTACCTAACAACGGTCGCAACACAAGAGTAAAAACAAGTAATGCAACCATGTGAAATAAAGGACAAGCATCACAAGTAAACAACGGGTACAAGATGAAAGCAACACACAATTGATATTGGAGATACTGTCATAAATGGGAGATGGATATCATGGAGACTGTGTATTAAAGATAGTTGTTATGTGACAAGTTATAGCAAGTTATAGTAATTTATAGCAAGGGTGTCGGCGACCTCCTCCCACATACCCGGTTATACGAGAATAGCCAGCCACAACCTTGTCCTCGACTGTATAACCGCAGACGGGGTGTAATATCCTGTGTAACGAGAATGTACGGCCCCCCGTACGTTACCAGGTTGGGTGGAAATGACCCCTATATGTGGGTAGCCCCAGCGTGATAACCCTTAGTTTGTTATTTAGTGAATTATCAATGATATAATTAGAGAGTTGTAATTGACTTGAGGTAAAGTTATGAGAGTAAAGGTTTGATACAATGTGGCAGAGATAGGATTGGTGAAACTAGGTGATAAAGTAACTGATACATCATGGATAGATTATGCAGAACAAAATTAAGGTAACTAAAAGATACCGAGGATAAGGCTATGCTAAAGTTATGAGAAGTGAAAGGATATGCTAGGGTTGAAAATGGAAAGACATAGTTTCTGATAAGAGGGCGATGTGGAATAATGATAAGATGATAGTGATATAGTAATCAACCTAAAGAGGTATTATAATGTAGCTCACACAAGTTTATCAATCAATCAAGTTTTATTATGTGATAAGTGATTATTAGTCAAATTAACATTTATTAAGGTATAACGATCATGACTCACATAAGGAACTGTACCGGCAATACATCATGATATTGAGAGAATTAAACATAGAAGCGTGATACTTAAAGGACTGCTAGTGATTTTAACCTAAGTCTACAACATGATCACCCGCTACCCCCATTAACGGTTTAAGCATGAACTTTACACATTACTTAAAAGCATGAATCTTATAACATTATTAACAGAGTATTATAATAAACCTAAAGGCATGTGAAATAAGATAATCTAGAACATCATGGCAGGAATACAATATTAAGGTTATATAACCAGCAAACATTAACAATAACCAGGCACGCATTAACAATATGATAGGAACTAGACAAGCATTAACAATATGACCATAACTATGCAAGCATAATAATAACCAGGCAAGCACGAATACTATTATAACAACCAAGCAGGTACTAGAGAGATGATAATAACTGGTAACTTTGCTGACAGTATATTAGCCATGTAAATTCAATGATATGATAATAACCAGGTAACTCATTGATATGATAATTGTACTTAATGACAATGGTAACGAGTAATCATGGAAGATGTGAAATGTGGAATTGAAATAATTGGAGATAAGTTCATGCACGATTACAAGGAGTGAAAATGATTGCTGAGGTTGAGGACAGGAGATTAAATCCGATGGGAGATGAAGAAGGATAATACGACGGTGGTAGGGATCCATAAATGATTCTCAGCCAGCATTACAACTTAACTCACACCAAGGGGTTGTCAAACACTAGATTTTATTACGTGATAAGTTGTTATTAGTCAGGTTAACAATATCATACATAATTCCATCGAAACCAATCAAGCAATATCATACAAGTAATGAATCAGGGAACCGGGTATTAAATATATCATTCCGAAGTTAAAGATTACTAGTGGTTAACCTTAAGTTGAAGTCACTCCTATACTACCCCAACCACAATTTTAACAACAATTATAATTAATAATTAAAGCTTGCAACTTAGGCATTACCATGGCACTTTAATACATCTAAGTGTCTAAGGTATTAATTAACATAAAGCATGGAAAATAAGATAACCTAGAACCTCATGTATGAATACAATATTAAAAGTACATAACTGGTAGGCATTAACATGTGACAACAATCGGGCAAGCGTTAGTAATATGATAACAAGCAGGTAACTTTCAGGGTATGAAATTAATCAGGTAACATTCGTGATATGATAAAAGCCCGTTAGATTTGGTGATATGATCGTAAACAAGTACGCTTTAGTGACATAATAATGGATAGGTGAACGTTAGGTGATAAGATAATAGATAGACCAACTTTAGCGATATGGTAATGGTACTCAATAGCAACGGTAACAAGCAATCATGGGAGGTGTAAAATATGAAATGCAGAGGTTACGGCCGCGAGGAACTTGCCTGCCAAGCGTTCGGTAGTTCGGTTGCACAAAGGATCAGAAATGCACAATTGCACAGACGCTCGCTCAACCGTTGCGTGAAACGTCGTTGTGCGAATCGCCGATCGGCGTGAGCTAACAAAACCCCCGTGCGAAACTTAATTCGGTCATGCCCTCGGCTGGCCAAACCACGCGCTACCGTGCACAGGCCGCACTGTCGCCTCCGGCCATCGCCGGCCAACCGCCGCTGCCAGCTGCCGGCTGTCGCCGGCCGCCGCCGCCGGCAAGACCGCGTGCTGGCCGCGTGCGTGCAGGTGCGCGCCACAGTGCGTGCCGTCACTGCGCCGGCCGACCGGTCGTCAGGCCGCCGCCGTCGCCGCCGCGCGCCATGGCAGCGCGTGCGTGCAGGCGTGTGCGCGCGTGAGAGCGGTGCGAGCGTCATGCAGCCGCTGCTGCGCAGGCTCGCCGTTGGCCGCCGCCGCTGGAGCCGCTCCGCCGACTCCGCGTCTCGCCGCTGCCGCGCCACGCCACGCGCCTCCCGTCGCCGTGCCAAGCCTCCGCCACCAGCCGCGCGCCGTCGCACGCCTCCGGGCCGCCGCGCCGCCGCCTCCTCAGGCCACCGCCGCAGCTGCCGGCTATGGCGAACGCGCGCGTGCGGGTGTGCGACGCGATGCCGCCGCGTGAGCCACTGCCGCCGGCCGGCGCCGCCGCCACCTCAGCCGCCGACGCCAGAGAAGCCCCTTGCATCTCCATGCGTGAGAACGAGAGACAGATTAAGAGAGATTAAAGGAGAGAGATTGAGGGAGAGAAAAATTAGGAAGGATGAAGAGATAACGGGATGGAGAGAGTTATGCGGGGAGAGACATATGCAGTTAGTTAGAGCAACTCCAGCAGTAGCCCTCAAAACAGGGCCCCTACTTTTCATTTGAGGGCTCCCCCTACTTTTGAGGGCCCTAGTTTTTTACATCTGCTCCAACAGCACCTCTCAAATTTAAGCCCTCAAATCCATTCCACTGCAACTGACACATGGGACCCACTCCTCATTCTCTCCCTCTCCCTCAGTCCAACTCCAACGCCGAGAAACCCATGACGCCACGTCCCAGACAATCCGATCTCCAAGACCGACAAACTTCCACCTCAAACCCCACCAGCCTCACTCTCCGGCGGTCGGCGGAGCGCCAAGCCGCTGGCGGCCGCCACCGCGTGTCCCACGCCTCGCCATGTACGGCTCCTACTCCGCCGCTGCCTTCGCCCTGAGGGCCACGAAGCCGTCCTTCCACGCCCATTCCTCCTACCTCCCTTCCCACCACCACGACGGCCGCGACGGCCACCACCACGAGCTGCTCCCGCTGAATCCTCGCCTCACTCCCCGCTTTCTGCTCGACGGCTACCTCCTCCGCCACTCGGCTTACCTCCTCCTCCTCTCCGCCCGGCTGCGCCCTCCGCCCCCGCCGCATCCGCCCCACTGCTGCCGCCGGCGAGTGGCCGCCCGCTGCTGCTCAAGCGGCGGTGGAAGATCGGTTCTTGGACACGATTCTTGACGATTGGAGGCGCGCGGGTGTTGATGCTGCGGGCACGGCACTGGAAGGTCGGATCTTGCAGTGGAGGGGGCGGAGGCGGCGGTGGAGGGGGCGGAGGCGCTGGGGAAGGGAAGGGGGCGGTGGGGAAGGCGGGGAGTCGGGGGCGGAGGCGGCGATGGAGGGGGCGGAGGCGCCGGGGAAGGGGGCGGCGGGGGAGGGGGCGGAGGCGGAGGCGGCGGTGGAGGGGGCGGAGGCGCCGGGGAAGGGGAAGGGGGCGGTGGGGAAGCCGGGCGCGGTGGGGGCGGCGGGGAGGGGGCGGCAGCGGGGGAAGGAGCAAGGAGGGAGGCGGACTGGCGGAGTGGGAGGGAGGGGGACGGGCGGAGGGGGGGAATTTCACCAGCGGGAAAAAAACCGAAAAATGAGAGCCAGAGGAGGGCCCCTAGGAATGAGGGCTGAAGGGGGGATTTGAGGGGCTCCTCAAATTTGAGGGCTCTAGTAGGGGCCCTGCTAGACCTCTATTTTTGCCTCAAGCCCTCAAATATGAGGTTTGAGGGCTCAAGTAGGGGCCCTGCTGGAGTTGCTCTTAGCTTCTTTTTTTTGTGGGTGTTACAAAAACCCAGCGGGTTTATGCCCATTGTCATCTCTACACCAGTCGTCTCCCCCGGCTCGCCGCCGCCGTCCACGGCTCCGACAAGTCGCCGCTATCATGGATCCCTCGCCGCCGCCAATCTCTACACCGGCAAACTCTTACTGTCCTACCACATTCCAGGTTGTTGACCAGGACCAAAAAAACAGATTCTTTCTTGGTTGCTGCCATAGGGTTTCAGGCTCCAGAATTTTTTTTTATGCATGCATATGGTTGCGATGTTGTGGCTGAGTCGGACTTGCGTATAGTGGTGAAGGAGACTACGTCTTGACTGGGATGGTACTGCCCTGGCCAGGATTCAACCACAATTTTTTTTGTCAGTAGACAGCCCCGTCCTAGATTTTGGCTTCTGCTGCTGCTGCCAAGATGGTAGCATCCATGTTGACTACAGACAGAGGGTGGCATCCTGCCCCGCATGCGAATCAGGGTTGTTCAGTGGTGCTGTGGCAATTATGAAATCTGGAACAAAGGATGCGTTCTCCAGTACCTAATATGAAATCAGTTCTGTATTGTAATGCTTGCAGTACCGTATCTGAATCCTGATAAAGGGAGATCAGTTTGGTGTACTATTACTCTCCTATCTTGAGTTATTACTCTGCTGTCTCGAGTTAGAGTACATTACTGAAAATGTTGAACTGAACAAGATTTTATTACTGAAATGTACAGAATTTCAGCTGAATTGTTCTGTGAGTCTCATTTTGATCAGAGTAGTAGACGTGTTACCTATTGTGTTTGTGTTTATCAGTATCTCATCACAGTAGTCTCGTTTTTTCTTTTCAGTTGATGGGACTCTGACCTGGAAAGAAAAGCCTGTACAGCCGCCTTGAAGCTTTAGATGCTGTTGTCCTCAACGAAGTACTCCTATATTATCTGTTGTCTTCTTACGACTTGAAACTACTTTAGAAGCTTCAAGAGTTGCTTTATTAACTCAACTTTGTGCTTTGTTAATTAAAATAAGTGCCGAAGATTTAGTTTTCGTCATCAGTTGTCACTATGGAAATTAATTCTATAGAAAATGCTACAGAAGAGGGTAATACTATGGACAGAAGAAGCATAATACTTCTTTCTAATTAGCTTTCCAGAACATCTAATTCTAAGGTATATAAGTTATTTATACATAGATTTGCTTTCTCTTTCCAAGCAAGGCACGACTGCAGAACAAAGTTATATACTGGACCTTTGTCTCAAGCAAAACCCTGTCTTGAGCACTCACCAAACCTTGCCCCAAACCAAGCAACTATTGGCAGTGATGAGCTGCACAGAAAGTTAGGAAACATAGCTATATTTATTTTAGTGCACATTGCATCGCTCCCTGAAAAGATGGCAATATTTTAAAGATTTGATAGCCACATTACTGTAGCTTGACCTACAAATTAACGCCACTGTCAAGTACATTACTTCATAATCATTAACCACTCAGTCTCAGAGATAAAGTCCATGGCACAATGGAATGAAAAGGAGAGGCACTAAAGCATTTAACACACTGGTACATCATGTGGTTAGGTCCATGTCACATTGCTAAAAGTTGAGAGTCTATGTGTCCGTGATCCAAATAGTTTTCATTAGGGCCAGCATGAGCATTACTGCAGCTTGATCTACAAATTAACCAACTTGGCATTGCCACTTTTTAACCAAAAATCACCAATAAGGCTATTGTCCATAGGCTCAAAGGAATGAAAGGGAAATGCACTAAATTACTCACAACAGCACTACGTCATGTGGTTAGGTCCGTGTCGCATTTCAGAAAAATCATGTTCATGGTCAATATTATTCGCGGTAGATAAGCATGATTAGTGGGTTAATTTTGATCTGACCATTAACAACTAGCATTCGCGTCATCGATATCCTTGACCTGCATAAGTTGCCAACAACCAATCCGTGCCTCACCATTACCTCAAATTGCGGTAATATATGGTAAGTTATCCACAGCTAATTCCATCTGCTCCATGCATGAGGGGGTAAAATAGCCAGTCTTGTTAAGTAAACTAAAGAAATAACCAATATTTTTTATTCTTTTGTTTTGGTACACCTACTGGAAATTAGCTGCATTAGAAAATAGATGGAATACTGAAGGAGCCCTGTTTGGGGCTACTTTTCTATACTAATATAAAAAGCACCGGTTCGATTAAACCATTTGTCACCCAACCATGTTAATACACTTCTCTCCTGATAGTTAGATCAACATAATCCAATGGGTAACATTGCAAGTTGGTCCTGTCATCTAAATATCTACACCGTTATTAAATTCATCCAACGTCCACGATTGCAAGTTGGTCCTACCAATCCCGCTACCTCGCGCATTCGCCTGGTCGGACACCGATGCCTCACGCCACCCCCCCCCCAGCAACCACATGTTTCCATAAGATTATGGGTGCCTTTGGTTGAGCTTTTGGGAGCTGCTTTTGCTTCCAAAAAGCCAAAAGCCAACCAAAGGGGTGGAAACCAGAAGCTGCTTTTTCAGAAGCAGCTACTTTTGGGTAGTACAGTTTTGAAAGCATCTTGGACCCTACTTTTGGCTTTTGGCTTTCTGCTTTTTGAAATGGTGAAAATAGAGAGCTGTTTCACAGTTGTTTCAAGGAAAATAGAGATAGGAGGTAAGTTTTATACTTGTTTGAACCAAACAGGTTACAACTTTTCCACAGCCCACAACCTACAGCAGCTTTTCCACAGCCCACAGCTCATAGCAACTTTTTCAGAAGCTACAGCTCAACCAAACACACCCAATTTCCATCGGCGCCGCCCCTCACGCCCGCAATCCATCGGTGTCATCCAATGCTCCCCCGCTCACGTGACGCCCCCTACTTCGCCTCATCTCCATACTCCACCGCTCCGCGCCGCTACTCCTCCCCCTCTGCTCCCGTTCCACCCCCTCACCCCGCTCCTCCCCCCTCTGCTCCCGCCCCCTGCTCCACCGCTCCCGCGCCGCCCCTGCTCCACCGCACTCCGCGCTCTGCCCCACTCGGCTCCCATGGCGCCACTCTGCCACACTCTGCCCCCTCCAATCTGTGCCCTACACCCCTCCTCCACCGCACCGCCGCACCGCGCTCCACCCCCACTGCGCCTCGACCACGACTGCTCACTATGGTTGCTCGACCACGCCACTTCGACCGTAACTCCGACCACAGCTTCTCTACCACGGCACTTCAACCGCTTCTACTACGGCTTCTTGACCACGGCACTTCGATCGCTTCTCCGACCACGGCTTCTTGACCAGGCACTTCGACCACTTCTCTGGTAATACCGCTCACACAGAGCTGGTACTACCGGTCTTCGAGCACCGACCGGGTACTGTAGCTTACGAGTACCGACTGTCTATTGTAGCTTACGATCGCTACGCAGCTCGACTCACGACTGCGACTGCGATTGCTACAACCTGTTCACTGTAGCTACGACCGGTTCACTGTAGCCACGACTGGTTCACTGTATGCTTGGACTAACACAAGGTCTGTGACGTTCTCCCCATCTTCTTGAATTTATTTGATTGTGGAAAATAAGCTCCATGATCATTATATCATAACACCTTATTGCTTTTAGCATGTAATTGCCTGACCAAGATAACTCTTTAGGACTTCGAGTCCTTCGACCACGGCGTCTCGACCATGGTACTTCAACAACGGCTCTTCGACCACGATGTTATTGGAACTGAACTCATTAGCTCCGATCGCTACTCACCCGGAGAAAACGCACACATGCTTTCTTCCTTGGAACAACACACGCACACAACTGCGACTCTTTGATTCATCCATTACTCGGACGCCCAGTGACGACTTATGACCACTGTGCCTCAACCATGGCTACTCAACCACAGTTGCTCGACCACGCCACTCCAATCACGGCTCCCCGACCATGGCACTTCGACCGCTTCTCTGGTAGTACCGCTCACACAGAGCCAATATTATCGGTCTTCGAGCACCGACTAGATACTATAGCTTACGAGTACCAACCATCCACTATAGCTTACGACCGCTACACAACTCGACTCATGACTGCAACTACTACGACTGGTTCACTGTAGCCACAACTATTCACTATAGACATGACCAGTTGACTGTAGATACGGCTCCTACGCAGATTGACTAACAACTATGACAGTTACAACCGGTTCACTATAGCTATGACCGGTTTACTGTAACTACGACCGGTTTACTAACTCCGAGATCTTCGACTCCGGGGTCTCTGACTACACACCGACTACAGACCTTGGACACACCGAGTACTCGACACACGATTACATTGTACTCAAGCACACGAGTACTCCACACACAACTACAATCTACAACAAGATTAGTTCCTACAGGCGTCTTGACCACGGCTCTTACCGCAACTCCAGTCGTACCGCTCACACAAAGCCGATACTACTGGTCTTCGACCACGCAGGTCTTCCGAACACTGACCAGGAACTGTATCTTATGACTATCGACCAGGTACTGTAGCTTACGACTATCGACCAGGTACTGTAGCTTACGACTATCGACCAGGTACTTTAGCTTACGACTACCGACCAGTTATTGTAGCTTATGACTACCGACCAGTTACTGTAGCTATGACAATCAACCGGTTCACTGTACCTATGATTACAAATACAGATCTGACCAAGTCTATGACCACACATAGACCTGACCAAGTTGACTCCTTACGACTTCGACCTGCTTCTCGACAACGGCACTTCGACCCGTTACTTCAACCATGGCTCTTCGACCATGACGTCATCAGCCCTATGTCTCATGGTCAACTTTATATTGTTGTGTCCACTGTAGCAACGACCTATGACTATCGAGTGGTTCACTGTAGCCACAACCATACACAGATCTAACCAAGTCTATAACCACACACAGACGTGACCAAATTGACTCCTTACGACCACGACGCCTCGACCACGGCTTCGGTCGTACCGCTCACACAAAGCCGATACTACCGGTCTTTGACCATACAGTTCTTTCGAGCACCGATCAGTACTGTAGCTTATGATTACCGATCAAGTACTGTAGCTTATGACTATCAACCAACGACTATCAACCGGTTCACTGTAGCTACGACCACAAACACAGACCTGACCAAGTCTATGACCATACATAAACCTTACCAAGTTGACAACTTACGACTTCGAATCCTTCGACCACGGCGTCTCATTAGCCCTATGTCTCATGGTCAACTTTATGTTGCTATGTAAACTATGTAGCTACGACCAATGACTATCGACCGGTTCACTATAATTACGACCACACACACAGATCTGATCAAGTCTATGACCACACACAGACCTGACCAAGTTGACTCCTTAGGACTTCGAGTCCTTCGACCATGACACTTCGACCACAACATCTCGACCACGATTCTTACCGCAACTTCGATCGTACCGCTCGCATAAAGTCGGTACTACCAGTCTTTGACAACACAGGTGTTTCGAGCATTGACCAGGTACGGTAGCTAACAACTACCGACCAGTTACTGTAGCTACGACTGTCGACCAACGACTATCAACTGGTTCACTGTGGCTACCACCACAAACACATATATGGTCAAGTATATGACCGCGCACATATCTAACCAAGTTGACTCCTTCGACCACAGCGTCTCCACCATGGTACTTCGACCATGGTGCCTTGACCACGGCACTCCAACCACAGCTCCTCGACCACGGCGCTTCGACCACGGTACTTCGACCACGGCGTCTCAACCACAACTCTTCGACCACAGCACTTCGACCACGGCTTTTACCGCAACTTCGGTCGTACCGCTCACACATTATCAGTTCTACCGATCTTCGACCACATAAGTCTTCCGAGCACCAACCAGGTACTGTAGCTTACAACTACTGACAAGTTATTGTAACTATGACTATCGACCGGTTCATTGTAGCTACGATCACAAACATAGATCTGACCAAGTCTATGACCATACACAGACCTGACCAAGTTGACTCCTTACAACTTTGAGTCCTTCGACCACGGCGCCTCAATCACGGCGCTTTGACTGCAACTAGATAGGCACCTCGCGCGGCTAAGTGCAAAGAGGGAATTTCCGGGGGGCAAAGGGGAAATTTATCTGCCACGGGGGGCCAAAAATGATCACACTTCATCAGGGGTCCAATTCCTCAACCTTCGGTCCAGCATAGCTATCCTATTCATTCTCAAGAATGTGATAGAATTTCTTGACTTTCTATCATGAGGTGTGCCTGACTATATGACTCATGAGAAATTCAGTCATGAGGCATGGAGCAAAATTTGTATTTCATTCCTGGACATATAATCAATGCTTTTAACATGGATTCCACGTGCACATTTACTAATTAAGTACAAGCAAGCACATAATAGTGCAATAAGCTTCCTTTTTTTTCTTTTCTTGGCGGAAAACAGGTGTTCTAAAGTAGTTAAACTTCCAAAGCAAGATTACTTTTGTGCTAGTTGCCAGGAACATCTCCTCAAGAAAAAGGCGAAAAAGATGACACGAATTGTGTCGTCGCGATCTGTCCGGCTAGCTAGCTCCTCAAATCAGTTTGTACTATGCACACAACTATTAATCCAATGCTTCCAACATCATCTATATCGATCAGACTGGTCAGGAGGCTTCCGTTGCTCACTTCTCAACCTCTTTTATCTGCCATCTTCTAACTAACACAGGTTGCTACAATGCTACCTGCTAGAGAAGGCAGACTAAGAACATATTCACACGTTTTGAAGACCAATAAAAGATTGATTAGCCTAGAGTTCGTCCAAAATTTTTACAATTTTTTTTATCAATGAGTTACCTATTTACGTTGGAAATTGTAAGTACAAAATTTGTGTAATCAGCTACTAATTAGCTGTCTGGTTAGCTCAAGACTATATCATATATAGGGGGTAGGTTGATTCGATTTTTATTGGCTTGAAAGCGTCAAATTTTTTGGTAAGAGAAGCAAAGCCTCCTCTCCTTACCTTTAAAGACTGACGCTTGCAATGCTGCCTCCATTTGCCATTTGGAACATTGGATTGGGGTTCATCCAATGAGTAATTTCGTGGTGATACAAACGACGAAGGGAAGGCTCCCCTTCCGTTGTCAACATCAGCATGGAGCGTTACACCCTTCAGTGTGCATCAATATCTCTGTTTCTCAGTGACGGTTAAGAAACAGTTGCTTTTGGCACAGTGCAGTGTATGTGTATCTGAGAAGAGACCTTCTTCTTCGTAGCTAACTGTACCTATTGCCCAATCAACGTTGCATTTAACACGATTTCTTTTCATCAAAACCGTGCTCACCAGAGAAAGATAATCATTCAATTAATTATATCCGTACTAATTAGATGTGATGCCAACACACTACTACCTTCTTCATTTTTATTAATTTTTTGGGACAGTAAAAAGATGAACACTGAAAAGGACATACGTAAAGATACAAATCACCGTATAGCAATTAATTGAAGATATTTTCTCACCGATTTTTTTAGAGAGAGGGCGAGCACAATTGGTTAGCACAGTCATTTTAAGATTCACAACCACGGTTCGTGGGAATAGAACTCTGATCAACTGCCAGAGAACCGAGGTGCAACACCGTTAAGCTATGCAACACTTGGCTGATCATATAGCAACCCATTCTTCTCTCCTTATTTTTGCTCGGGTATTGATAAACATCATCCGGATGTTTTCTTTCTAACTATCATCCAGATTTGTAACTGTTGGATTAGAGATCTAACGGTCACGAATTCTCCCCGCCCCCTCCAAAAAAAATCTCCCCCTTCCAAAAAAAATCCCCCCTCCAAAAAAAAGAGGCCGTTGGATCTCTAATCCAACGATCCGAAATTTGGATGATTGTTAGAAAGAAAACATCCGGGTGATATCTATAATTGCACTGTTTTTTTTAAAAAAAAATTGCAACCCCAATATTCCAGGGAAGAGATCACCAAATTTGGCGTCGCTCTCATGCCAGCTCTGCGCTGTAGCTAGCCGGCTTCAGGTCATGGCTCCATTTGTCTCTCCGGCCCGGGCCCTCTCTTCAACCGCACTCCTCCGGCCTCCACTGTCAACTTCCTTGCGCAAGCCAAGCGGCGACAATGGGGTGCTCCTCAAGAAACCAACATCACCATAAGATCCCAACCAAACCCACTCGCTTGGGTGTGCAACTGCAAAGAATGCAAGGCTTAGCCTCCGGCTTTGATTCTTTCTCCCCTTTGGTGAGAAGAACAGCAACTGCGGCTATAGCTACCTTGCTAGCTGAGGTGTAGCTGATAGGTTGTGCCTAGTTGCACTAGTAGCATTGGGAGGAAAGAAAGAAGGCAAGCCAGGAGAGGGGGATGGGTAGCTTGGGAGATGTTAATCATGGCGGCAAGGAGATGTTCCATGGCCACTCTGGTCCCGTCGTCGATGAGCTCAACAGGCTGGAGAATCTCCTCAGAGGTTTGTTCGTTTGGCTAGCTGTATGCTATACATGTATGTATTGGACCATCTAGTCTGGCTTTGTATCTAAAAATCTAGTCTGGCTTTGATCAGGTGAGACCATTTATAAATCATGTTATATGTAGCGTTGTAAGATCATAACTCGAAGTGCAACGATGCATGCATGGCGAATTAGCCATGGGTATGGGCACGCATGTTAAGGTATATAAACTATATATACGTATCTTTCCCAGTTTCAGTTATTTCTGAGCATCAAACTGAAGTCCTAGTTATGACCAGGAGATTGAGGGCATGCAGGCTTTGCTGCCATTCTCGGCGTTATATTATTGACAAGAACATAAGCCATGCATGTTGGCATTGTTGGAAGCGAGAGTTATTGACAAAATTTCCTTCCCTATTTCAATTACAGCTAGCTAGGCCGGTATATATCTGGGAGGAAAACTTGGCTTTCATCTGTGTCCAAAGGCTCCTAGTTTTCATATGTGATACACACAACGCTGCATGCTGAAACCTGGAAGTAGCTTAGGAAAAGTGATGCCTAAAGCCAGTTTAGTTATTATGTTTAAGCAAAACAGATAGATTAACTTGGCAAACACCAGTTTTATTTTTTTAAAAAAATATGTCGAGCATGCTTCTTTGAGATGCATTGCAGCCCCAAACGGGGAAACCGGCAGCAACTAAACCCAACTAGCATCTAGTTGTTCTTCTCTAAAAAAATTTCTGATAATCGCCAAAGCACGTTAAAGTTCCATGTTTTTCTCAGGAAAAAAAGAAAAAAATCTCTCTTTTGCCTGCCTCTCTTTCGATTACACACTAGCCCTTTCACTGTAGAGAAAGAAAACATCAAAAAGTGATCTGAACTAGTAACCCATTCTTGTAGACTGGAAGAGAGATTTGCTCAGAATCTAAGATACAGGTGTGACGAAACCCTGGAAATTTTAGTATGCCTGGTTGGTAGCATGTCAAGGAAGGGTGAGAATTAGCGTGCATAGTTGGTAGGGTGTCTAACGGGGCTGCTCAATATCAGCACCCGTTTTGGTAATTTTCACTTTTATGTTCTGAGCTACAGTTTGCAGCTTAATTATCATCTGGCATTAAGGACATTCAATTGTGTCGACAGTACAGGGAGTGAACTGCCTTTCGATTCAACTATGATCAGACCATTTCGGAACCTTTTAAAATTGCATGTGTATGAAGGCTCCTATTTTAAACTAGAATTTTATTAACAGTGGATTTACCTAACCTTTTCCTTACACTGAATTGCAATATACTCCAGGCTACTTTTGCTTTTATATTTTTTTTAAGCATCAAGACTCCTTGTTCAAAGCTGTTATTGTCATCCGTCTCATTCAACCACTTCACGCTAATTCAAATTACTTATGTGTCACTCCAAACAAAAGGAGCAATAAGTTACCTTTTTTTGCCAAACATAAAAGGAGCAACAAGTTATCACTATAATCAGACCAAGAAACCTTTGTAATTCATCATCTAATTCGGAATGGTTTTTGAAAATTAGCATAGAAGCAACTTTGGTTGGCTAAACTGTTGGAGGGAAATGTACCTAGTACTCCATAAGATTTTCCAAGAAAATTTTCCACAAAATATTAATCTATAAAGAAAGAAAGGAGAGTGCCATGCCTGATTTGCGTTTAAACTTTGGCGTTTCCTGCAGAAAAGGAGAGAGAGCTAGGACATGCATACAGTGAAATAAAAGGCCTGAAGGTGACAGAAGCTCTGAAGGACAAGGCTATTTTTGAGGTAATTTGCTTCACGAGTTAATTAGCTTTCCTTTTGCTTGAGTTGTTCGCAAGTTAACTTGCACTTTCCGCTGTTTGGACAAATCATTCCCAGTCACTAGCTCACTGTACTGACATATTACTCCACGTCGCTGCAGCTGAGCAAGGAACTGAAGAAACAGGACGAGAAACTGAGAAGTCTGGAGAAACAGCTCGAGCAGAAGGTTAATTAGTTCCTTCAAATTGACTTCAAGTTTTTTTAAGAATAATTTGAATTCAAGTCAATTAGCTCGATTTTTTTTGGTTATGTAACAAGTCTGTTTGATATGGCAGAATCTGGATGTGAAAACACTGAGCAAGGAGCGGAAGGAAGCGTTGTCTGCACAGTTTGCAGCGGAGGCAACGCTCAGGAGGATCCACTTGTCTCAGAAAGACGAGGAAGTGGTTCCATTTGAAGCCATCATCGCGCCCCTGGAGTCGGACATCAAAAAGTACAGCCATGAGGTACATGTGAAACTGAATTCAGCAATCAGCACCATTTGATCATAATAATTACCATTTTTGCATAGTATGCTAACCTGTGGTTGCTCGTCTGGTTATCAGATTGCAGTGCTCCAAGATGACAAAAAGGCGCTAGAACGGCACCTAAAACTGAAGGAGGCAGCGCTCGTCGAAGCAGGGAACATTCTTCGCAGCGCGCTTGAGAGGGCACTGATAGTAGAGGATGTTCAGAACCAGAACATTGAACTGAAGAAACATATGGAAATCTACCATGTATGAACAGAATGACAGAAATCCATTATTGGTACCACAGTCGGTCAACTCTTTTTGCGCAGCGTGCGTTTTTGCGTTACTGAATCTTCTTATTTGTTGTGCTGCACCTGCAGGAGGAGAACAAACTGCTGGAGAAGAGCAACAGGCAGAAGGTCTTGGAGATCGAGAAGCTCACGCACACCATCGGTGAGCTCGAGGAGTCCATCCTTGCCACCGGTGATGTTGCCAATGCAGTGCACTTCTATCAGAACCAGGCTGCCAAGTTGAATGTAAGTGAGATGTCAGTGCACAGGTAATTCAGAAGTTTCTCGTTTGTTTATAACAATTTTGAGCTTGTAGGAGGAGAAGAAGACACTTGAGAGGGAGCTAGCTCGAGCCAAAGTTTATGTCAATCGTGCCGCGTCGAGGACGGCGAACGAATGGAAGGATGACGCCGACAAACTGATGCCTGTCAAGAGATGGCTGGAAGAACGAAGGCTCCTTCAGGTACACGATATGATGCTGTCTTGTCTTTGAAAAGATGGACTGATGCAAATGTAATGCTGCTGCAGTTTCGTATCTGAATTAACCATCTCACACCAATCATTCAGGGAGAGATACAACGACTTCGCGACAAGATAGCAGTAGCCGAGAAGTCTGCAAAAGTGGAAGCCCAGCTCAATGTAAGTAATGCTGAACAACTGTCTGAAGCAATTTGCACCATTCATTTCTTCGCGTCATTGTTTCAACTTCGGTTCCTTTCCCAGGACAAACTCAAAAGAAGACTGAAGTCACTGGAAGAAGACATGAGAAATGAAACATCATCCAACGCATCTGCTAAGGAAGCCAACAAACGAGTCACTCCGAAAAGATCAACATCTCAACCAAGACAACCAAGCACAGCCAGAATGTCACAGCAGCCATCTTCATTTGAGGGCATTGACAGGAGAAGGCCAACATCTCAACCAAGGGCATCCATGTCAGGGAAAGTTCTGAAGCAACCTAATTCAGAAACCGAGCCTGCAGAGAAGGCGAGAAATGCTAAACGATCTGACAGTCCACGAGCGAGAACTGTTGCTGGTAAAGGAGAACGTCCTGTGAGAAATCATCTATGGGCGCCGAGAAGCAAGGTGACCGGTGATGCTGGGAAGGAGAACAAAGAGCAGAATCCAAAGGCACATTTGAATGCTTCACATGTACAAGGACATGGTGACACAAACTGTGGAGTTCGGTGTAGTGAACATCAAGAAGCCATGGATTTTAAGAAGTTGGATGAGGGCAATGCTGATGCTTCTAATGCTGCAGAAAGTACTAAGAGCACCAGGGAAAGTTGAGGATTTAATAGATGAGCGGATATCAATTATCAAGTACAGGTAAGCAACTTCTGTTTAACATCTATCTTTTCTTACCAGTATTTGCAGGCATAGTTCATCCTTATTGAACAATTTATTTACTACTTTTTCATAATTTTCTTGGAAGTTTTAAAAACTATGTTTCAAAACATTTGTATAGGACCTGTAATTACACCGAGACCTCTTTGGATCTGACAATGTTCATTTCTTTGTTTTCATACAGATGCAGCATGGTGACTTATTTTGAAGAGCATGTATGCCTCTGTGCAGCTTTCTTTAATTTGGGAGATTGTTTGAGCAACAAAACCAGCAGTTGTCTTCATATTATCTTGTTTCTTTGCGGTTGTCTTCATATTATCTTGTTTCTTTGTTCTCTCTTGAATATACATAAACTATTCCATAAGCTTTACAAGTGCAATTTGTGCCTCTCAAAAAGAAAATACAAATGCAATCTGTGGTGTTTTGAGGAAAGGTTTGTTTGTCCCAAATAAAGAAAGTTGGTGTTAATGTAATGGAAGCAATACAAACAAAAGTGAATGGTGTTTCCCTACATGGTTGTTTGAACTAATTGTTTCAGAACTATTTCTGTTTCCGATTGCTGCTCCTGTATTACCTCGAATATCATTTCTTCAACTTTTTTTTAGGAAACATGCAAAAGGTTTGCATGTCTTTGTATTAAGAGGGGAGAAAGAGTACACACACTAGAAAGACTAGTGTTTCAGGTTACGAGAAAATTGATGATTTGCCATCTTCAAGAATGGGTTTCGCACTTTTGCCACTCTCAACGTTGGCTTCGCAAAAATGCCATGTAGTACATTAATCCCTTGATTAGTATGCCATTTCATCCCTTTAGTTCATTTTCTTTTTCTTTTTCTAATTTCAGCGACTGGAAAAGACCTTTCTAGCCCTGACTAATTCCTCTTCTGTAACACCCCACCCATCCTCTGGGCCTAGAGTGCTACCACCATTGCATTCTAATACCACTTTTAGACATCTGTTAAACAATTCAAGCAAACTCTACCTTGTTCATGAAGCAGCAACCATTTACACCATACCATTTTTAAACATCTATGCTAGCTTACTGGTGGAATTAAACATACTACCAAAAGCTAGATATGTGAAGTTATTCATGTGCTACACCCGCCCGTGCAAGACGTCCTCAACAGTTACCTACAAACAAAACAACAAGGCAAGGGTGAGTCCAAAGACTCAACAAGTACACCATAGAACGATAAACACTACCGAAACATGTAAGCAAATCAACCAACCATAATATACTCCACATGCCTTATCATGCTCATATCTTCATTCTCATGTTTCCACATTAATCACAATATGCTCCACATGCATTGTTATGCTCATATCATCAGTGCCATGCAATGCAATGCAATGCACCTCCGTATGCAGCTTATACCGGTATAGTGGAGTGTTTCACCCGTCGATGAAACCCCTCTGCCTTATCGAAGGGAGCTCCTCGAAGAAGCTATAGTTCACCCTTTCGATAGGACTTTCTGTACATGCCTTGCCGAAGGGAGCTCCTTGTAGAAGCTGTAGTTCACCCTTTCGGTAGGACTTTCTGTACATGCCTTGCCGAAGGGAGCTCCTTGTAGAAGCTGTAGTTCACCCTTTCGGTAGGACTTTCTGTGGTTGCCTTGCCGAAGGGAGCTCCTCGTAGAAGCTATAGTTCACCCTTTCGATAGGACTTTCATCATGCTCATGGTGTAATGCAAATGCATGCCCATTGGTATAACCATGTTCATCATTAACATCATTAGCAGGTAAGCATCATGGCCCACCTTACCCCATCATCATCACCATCATTTACCATGCAACTTTATGTCATGTAAACATCACATTTCCACATAGATATCATGTAATCATCGCATTTCCACATAAACATTATCACATCAAGTAAACATTGCATAATCATAAACTCTGGTCTACCGCTCTACCATGTACTTGCCTGGCTAGCCTCGGGAATGACGCGTGGACGGCTCCAACCCGGGATCTCCACCTGCGTACATGTCAACCCGACTCAACGGCAAATCAAAACAGAGCTAGAACGAAGAACAACTTTAAACACAAATCCCACTCTGGCGTAAACGCCCGAGTTTTGAGGGACCTGTCGCGTAGGTACAGAACCCATTTTTTTCCTCTCTTTTTCTCCTCTTTTCTTTTCTTCTTTCTTTCCTTTTCTTCCCTTTCCCTATTTTTTTCCTTCTTTATTTATCCATTCGGCCGAATGGCCTTTGCCCCCTTCATGCCACTCTCTCTCTCCCCATTTCTTTTGGCCGAAAGGCCCTCCTCTTCCTCCCCAAACCTCCTCTCTCTCTCCACTCTTATCTGGCCAAAAGGCCTCTCTTCTTCCCCAAATCTCTCTCTCTCTCTGCTCTAACCGGCCGAAGGGGCCTTCTCCCCTCACCGGTCTTGCGCCGGGGCGGCGCGGCGGCGCGCGGCTGGGCCCCGTCACCGGCGACCATGGGGCCGCCGCCGGCCTCCTCCTCCACCGCCCCCACTCCCTCTCCCCCTCTTTCTTATGCGCGGGACCCTCCCATCCGCGCGCTGCTCCGGTGGCGGGACGGCTCGCCGGCCCCTCGGGTCCACCGCGCGGCCGCCCCCCTGCTCGCCTCCCCTGCTGCGCCTCGGATCCGGCCGGGACCGGACCCGCCTCCCCTTGCGCGCGCGTGTGGCGGTGGGGTGCTGGGCGCCGCCGCCCGGCCGGCACGGCCAACGGTCGCCGGCCGCCTCCGCTGCCCTCGGTCATCACCCCACTCCACCGACCCCCTGGCTTCGGCTCCACAGCACTAGGCCTCGCCCTCGCAGGAGCCGAGCTCGCCGTCCAAGCCTGCAGCTTCGGCCGACCTTGGTCATAACCATGGCCACCGAGCGCCACATCGGCTCACTCTCTCTATAATTGCTTGCTATTCCTCTACCATGCGCATGATTGGAGAAGGGAAACCTCACTTGGCTCGGGTTGGATGGGGTGAGAAGGCGATGACGAAGTTGAGGGTGCAGTTGATTCCTCCTCTTGTCGTTCGGGCCGGCCGCTCCCTTTGCCTCTCCTCCTTCGGGCTTCCTCTTATGCTCCTACTCGCTGTGGCAAGCTTTGGGGATGTGCTTGTGTTTTGGCTTCCTGGTTGGCAGTGAGAAGGAAATGGAGTGTGTTTCGGTTGGCTTTGTTCTTATCCTGACTGAGAGAAGGGATGAGATGATGAGGCTTGCTACGATGTGCTGGCTTTATATGGGCAGGGTTGGGGCCTTGGGGGCTGCCCATTGCATACGTGAAATGACCGAATCGCCCTCATAAAAATCTCTTGCCCTTCTCACATGCTTGACTGCCCAAGGGCATTTTGGTCCAATGCTGTGCTGGCTTTGGGGTTTCTTTTACTGCAGCGGTAAGTCGGTAAAAGGTAAGATAGAATTTGTCGGGTGATGAATACCCTCGTCGCGAGACGGTGCCGACTGTCCCTAGGCGGTCCGGGAACCTCTGAGAGCGCTAGATATACGGCTCTCTAGACGGTGCCGACCGTCTTGGGATGGTCTGGGAACCTCTGCGCGCGACACTAAATCGACACTCTAAAAAGGTCGATGGGTCTGACGGCAACTACGCTCTTAAACGCTATCATTTCCCCTTTATGCATTATTTTGGGGTATTACATTCTACCCCCCTTAACAGAATTCGACCCCGAATTCTGGCGTTCACTATATGCACGAATGAACAAGATGTAATAAAATGCACATGACATAACACTAACTCGTACCCATGGAGAACAAGTCCGGGTACTTCTCGCGCCTGCGAGACTCCAACTCCCATGTCGCTCCTCGCTCAGTCTGATGTGCCCAAAGCACTTTAACATACATTATCGTTTTTATGCCTCAACACCTCTAATTCCTCCAGAATACGAACTGGATGGGATTCGAAGGTGAGGTCTTACTTTATGGACACCAGTTCGAACACAATCTCATGCTCTGGATCTCTCCAGTACTTTCTTAACATTGGCACATGAAACACATTGTGCACCCCATGCATAGACTCAATTCTCATGCCTCGGCATAAGAAAACCTCCAATCTTTCAGAAAAAAAACACTCTCATTGCCTGCACAAAAAGTCAAGGCCACTCTTATTTGCAACAAGGAGTGTTCTTCTCTTTTACAAGAGAAGTATCACGCAACATTCATTGAATCAACTCATTCATCCACAAACATCAACCCTTAAAACAGTATCGATCACACATCCATGTGACTACCTTCGCAAAGATATTTCTTACTAACTCTCTTAGCAAGAACAATAGGTTCCCATGTTTCGACATGTCAAAACATTCCAATTATCCATGTAATGGATTACACCCTTGACTACTTCTTTAAATAATGGTCAACAGACACGGTGGATAAAACAAATCACACCAACTCTCAACTTCTTATATCCACAGAAGAAGGTGAGCTCCACTAGGATCTCATGTAACATCAAATAACTACATACCAACTGTAACACCCCACCCAGATTTTAGCACACATCATATGTACTTCCATAAACCACAGTTACTTTTAAGCATAGAATCAATCGGTTCTACTTCCGTAAGTGTGCACATGATTTCCTATAAAATGCAGTGGCAACTCCACCAACTTATGCTTATATATTGCCACCAAATCTCACTAGAACATTATTAGCTTTATCCCTCAGAATTTGAGTTTCACTCACTCTATAACAATTTTTTTTTCCATTCAATTTAGCTGCAAGGTTTATCCGACATTAAGATCCTCATTCTTATTCTCCCAACTAATCCCAATAGAGTTCTAACATTACAACTATTAAAATCTTCCAAAACGTTGGTCGTGCTTATAATAATCAATCATAGCGCGGGTTTAGCGAACTTAGCTTTATAATCCTTTGCCTATTATCAATTGAAAGGATAATCCTATGAGGGACTTTCCACCAAAACAATGCATTAGCACACTTCTTAACATGCCTAGATTGCACAATTGGGCTAATCGATTGGGACCATCATGATACCAGTCATTCAATGTGGCCCAACAGTCTAAGCAACTATAATCACCAACGAGTTCACCAATAATTCAAATCCAACTGTTAGACAGAAAAGGATATGCTTTACACCGCTACTTCTCATGTAACTACTAAACCCCCATTGAATCCAAGTCAACTTTGATCCCACAACCATAACTAAAATTAATTACTCTCCTAGGTTCTCACAATTCAGAATACCATGTTCTACCAGCTGGTTACTTTAACCATCATATTCCACATACGCCTAATCCAACACTTCAACCACTATTGGATATTGCCTTCTCTAAAATATATTGGTCTATAATCAAAGTTCTCCCAAAATCCAGACTTGCATGGAACACTCCCCACTATTGGTATTTACCAAACAACTCAACGAGTTGCTAACCAAAGGGAACCAACCTCCCGAAACTGAAGCAAAATATTACTACCTCAATGCCACAATTGGCAACATGACCAGGCCTCTCCAGTGGCCACGGTCTCAGTCTGTATTGCATCGGTACACGACACAATCACGGCAAGGTCCCGTAGGACACACAAATAACAAGTTCAAATGCTTGACCCAATCTCATCCTACTATGCACACGTCCACATCCTCTAGCTCTCGGCATCTCTGTTCAAGACAGATAGCCAATCAAACAGCTAGCCCACAATCATCCATTTCAACAGCACAGATCAACATCAAGGCTACGAAAGCGTAAATACAATGTAAGACCCATTCCCCAACCTATGGTGCACCAGTGTGTCAAATTTAAATTTAATTATTAGGCCTAAGTCAAATTTTAGTTGAATAATTAATCTAGATTATCAAATTTCTTTACCACGGACCTAACGCCCGCTCTGATACCAACTGTAACACCCCACCCATCCTCTGGGCCTAGAGTGCTACCACCATTGCATTCTAATACCACTTTTAGACATCTGTTAAACAATTCAAGCAAACTCTACCTTGTTCATGAAGCAGCAACCATTTACACCATACCATTTTTAAACATCTATGCTAGCTTACTGGTGGAATTAAACATACTACCAAAAGCTAGATATGTGAAGTTATTCATGTGCTACACCCGCCCGTGCAAGACGTCCTCAACAGTTACCTACAAACAAAACAACAAGGCAAGGGTGAGTCCAAAGACTCAACAAGTACACCATAGAACGATAAACACTACCGAAACATGTAAGCAAATCAACCAACCATAATATACTCCACATGCCTTATCATGCTCATATCTTCATTCTCATGTTTCCACATTAATCACAATATGCTCCACATGCATTGTTATGCTCATATCATCAGTGCCATGCAATGCAATGCAATGCACCTCCGTATGCAGCTTATACCGGTATAGTGGAGTGTTTCACCCGTCGATGAAACCCCTCTGCCTTATCGAAGGGAGCTCCTCGAAGAAGCTATAGTTCACCCTTTCGATAGGACTTTCTGTACATGCCTTGCCGAAGGGAGCTCCTTGTAGAAGCTGTAGTTCACCCTTTCGGTAGGACTTTCTGTACATGCCTTGCCGAAGGGAGCTCCTTGTAGAAGCTGTAGTTCACCCTTTCGGTAGGACTTTCTGTGGTTGCCTTGCCGAAGGGAGCTCCTCGTAGAAGCTATAGTTCACCCTTTCGATAGGACTTTCATCATGCTCATGGTGTAATGCAAATGCATGCCCATTGGTATAACCATGTTCATCATTAACATCATTAGCAGGTAAGCATCATGGCCCACCTTACCCCATCATCATCACCATCATTTACCATGCAACTTTATGTCATGTAAACATCACATTTCCACATAGATATCATGTAATCATCGCATTTCCACATAAACATTATCACATCAAGTAAACATTGCATAATCATAAACTCTGGTCTACCGCTCTACCATGTACTTGCCTGGCTAGCCTCGGGAATGACGCGTGGACGGCTCCAACCCGGGATCTCCACCTGCGTACATGTCAACCCGACTCAACGGCAAATCAAAACAGAGCTAGAACGAAGAACAACTTTAAACACAAATCCCACTCTGGCGTAAACGCCCGAGTTTTGAGGGACCTGTCGCGTAGGTACAGAACCCATTTTTTTCCTCTCTTTTTCTCCTCTTTTCTTTTCTTCTTTCTTTCCTTTTCTTCCCTTTCCCTATTTTTTTTCCTTCTTTATTTATCCATTCGGCCGAATGGCCTTTGCCCCCTTCATGCCACTCTCTCTCTCCCCATTTCTTTTGGCCGAAAGGCCCTCCTCTTCCTCCCCAAACCTCCTCTCTCTCTCCACTCTTATCTGGCCAAAAGGCCTCTCTTCTTCCCCAAATCTCTCTCTCTCTCTGCTCTAACCGGACCCGAAGGGGCCTTCTCCCCTCACCGGTCTTGCGCCGGGGCGGCGCGGCGGCGCGCGGCTGGGCCCCGTCACCGGCGACCATGGGGCCGCCGCCGGCCTCCTCCTCCACCGCCCCCACTCCCTCTCCCCCTCTTTCTTATGCGCGGGACCCTCCCATCCGCGCGCTGCTCCGGTGGCGGGACGGCTCGCCGGCCCCTTGGGTCCACCGCGCGGCCGCCCCCCTGCTCGCCTCCCCTGCTGCGCCTCGGATCCGGCCGGGACCGGACCCGCCTCCCCTTGCGCGCGCGTGTGGCGGTGGGGTGCTGGGCGCCGCCGCCCGGCCGGCACGGCCAACGGTCGCCGGCCGCCTCCGCTGCCCTCGGTCATCACCCCACTCCACCGACCCCCTGGCTTCGGCTCCACAGCACTAGGCCTCGCCCTCGCAGGAGCCGAGCTCGCCGTCCAAGCCTGCAGCTTCGGCCGACCTTGGTCATAACCATGGCCACCGAGCGCCACATCGGCTCACTCTCTCTATAATTGCTTGCTATTCCTCTACCATGCGCATGATTGGAGAAGGGAAACCTCACTTGGCTCGGGTTGGATGGGGTGAGAAGGCGATGACGAAGTTGAGGGTGCAGTTGATTCCTCCTCTTGTCGTTCGGGCCGGCCGCTCCCTTTGCCTCTCCTCCTTCGGGCTTCCTCTTATGCTCCTACTCGCTGTGGCAAGCTTTGGGGATGTGCTTGTGTTTTGGCTTCCTGGTTGGCAGTGAGAAGGAAATGGAGTGTGTTTCGGTTGGCTTTGTTCTTATCCTGACTGAGAGAAGGGATGAGATGATGAGGCTTGCTACGATGTGCTGGCTTTATATGGGCAGGGTTGGGGCCTTGGGGGCTGCCCATTGCATACGTGAAATGACCGAATCGCCCTCATAAAAATCTCTTGCCCTTCTCACATGCTTGACTGCCCAAGGGCATTTTGGTCCAATGCTGTGCTGGCTTTGGGGTTTCTTTTACTGCAGCGGTAAGTCGGTAAAAGGTAAGATAGAATTTGTCGGGTGATGAATACCCTCGTCGCGAGACGGTGCCGACTGTCCCTAGGCGGTCCGGGAACCTCTGAGAGCGCTAGATATACGGCTCTCTAGACGGTGCCGACCGTCTTGGGATGGTCTGGGAACCTCTGCGCGCGACACTAAATCGACACTCTAAAAAGGTCGATGGGTCTGACGGCAACTACGCTCTTAAACGCTATCATTTCCCCTTTATGCATTATTTTGGGGTATTACATCTTCTTTGTAATTCCTCTTCTCACGCCGTCGGCTCTTCTCCCTCCTCTCTCTCCACAGCCGGCGACTCCCCCTCCTCTCTTCTTCACTCCGTCGGCCGGCGTCTCCTGCGCCCCTCCTTCCTCCCGGTCAACCTACACAGCCCCCCTCTCCTCCTCTCCCCCGCCGAAGCCCGACCCTCCCCCTTGCCCCCTTGCTCGGCGCGCAGCCAGCGGAGCCGTGGAGCGGCGACGGCGGCGGCTGAGGGTGGCGGTGGCGCGGCCAGGTGAAACGAGGCGGCGACGGGCGGCAGCAACAGGGACGACGGTGAGGCACGGCGGCTGGGCGACAGCCACTACAAGAGAAGTGCCATTTTTTGACATATCATTTATGTCATAATATCTAAAATTATGTCATAATTCACCTTTTATGACATCTGTGTGACGAAAATCGTTATGTCAAAAAATGAGCGTCACAAATTTGTTTAATGACGTTTGTTTGTTCCGTGTCACAAAAATTATGACATTCATTTTAATGTCACAATAACTTATGACATTTGTTTTATGTCACAAAATCCTAGGCCTTGCCACGTAGGCAACTGCCACGTAGGATAAAAAACGTCATAAAATGTTGACGTGACGCTGACGTGACAGATTTAAAAACGTCATAAAAATGCTGACGTGGCAGATATAAAAACGCCATAAAAATGCTAACGTGGCACTGACGTGGCAGATTTTAAAACGTCATAAAAAAATGCTTACGTGGCAGATGACGTGGCAGATTTAGACACATATATTTTTATCAGCCCATACATTCAAACCATCCAACAAAATGCACAAATAGTTGCTGCCTCAACACACATTCAAATCAAATCAGGTCTGATATTAAATATCAAGCATTTCATGCATCACCAAATTCAAAACACATAAAGTTGGTGTCTCAACACAAATTCAAAACACATATAGTTGTTGTCTCAACCTCATCACAGGTATCCTCTACCTGCTTCTGCAGATTACCCATCTATGCTCGAAGCTCTGCTGCTCCTGCCTTCTCAGCATGTAGTTCGCTCTCAAGCTCATGGACACGCTCATTCATTGCAGCAGCCTTGGCATTCCTCTTCATTGCTGCAGACTGCAAGCCAATATTTCGACGGAAAGTTGATTTTGGAAGAACTTCAGCTACAGCTTGGATAAGAGTCTTCGGATCTTGCCCTTCTTGTGTTGGTTGTGCAATGATGGCCTCCATTTGAGCCTAGCAATAGCACAAAAAATTCAGGTTTCTTGTATCCCAACTGTTGTTCATCATATAAGATAAGATAGAGAAAAGGTACTCACAATGGCATCCTGCACATTCTCACTAAAACCTGACTTGCTACTGCAGTGTGTGTCCTTGGAAATATCAATTGCACTTGGTGGGGCATCCTTATATTTTTCTTGCTTCTGAAATTACATTCTAAAATTTTTCTGAAATTACAGTAGCAGCTCTGAAACTACTAGTCTGAGGCTGAGACTGTACACTATTACTGCAGCATTGCTTCTCAAGTTGTTCCTGTGGCAATAAGACCTAAACAAACAGATGAGCCATGAGTTAAGCGGCTGTTAATATACGAAAATAATCTATTAATCTTGACATAGTTTTATATCAGCTGCATTCAGTCAGTTCCTTAACTAAATCCAAAGATAACAGTCTACTTGCAATACAGAAGCGGACCCATTTATGTAATCTACAGCTGACTGTTTCAACACCTGAGAAACACAAAGCACTTCAAAAATTAGCATAGATAGGCTAACTACACTTGTCAACAAGGATAAATCAAGAGACAACTTCCAAGTTTTTGACAGCAGGGATGTCCAAGCACCCTCCATCAGCAGATATATGTGAGCGCAGGCAACAAGAATATAATGGCAATGAAATTACTATCATACATCCCACCCAAGTTTTTCATTATGTGTGATTATACTTTACAGATGAGTCAGAGAGCAAGAGAAAAGACCTCATTATTATTGTTTCCACTGGCCGAAGTCAACAAAAGTTGGACAAATGCCCATTCTGATTTATCTGATGTTTCATCACAAGCTGCCTGTGGATAATAAAATATAAATAAAACTTCAAGCATGATAAATAATTAGACTAGTGCCAAAAGGTTTTGGAAACAAATTGATTTAAGAATGTATGCAATTCTGTTGTTCTTCATGGTGTTTGAACTTCAAACAACTCAAATTAACAGGGCTCATGAATATATCCATTGATCACATTCATCACAGATAACATTCACAGTTAATCATCACAATGCAATGGATCAGAATCCACATTTCACCAGCACATTGCAAATGAGTTAACATAGTAATAATAAACAATTATTCGTGAACAGTAATTAAGAAAGCAAAGAAATAGATGAAACGCTGAAGTAGAGAGGGGATTGGAGTAAACCGAGAGAGGGAGTAGTAGCAGAGGGCTGAGTTGTCGGTGAAGCGGAGCCGAGGAAGGAGGGGTCGCCGGTAGAGTAGATGAAGTGGTGGCGGAGCTGCAGCCGAGGATGGAGCAGAAGTCGGGGAAGAGATCGCCGATGTGGACGTCGGTTGAGAGGTTGAAGCGCCGGCGGATCCGTGGAGTATGCAGAGGTCGGCGATGTGGAACAAGTCGGGGTCGTGGTCGCCGAGCTTGGCGTCGGGATGGCGGCGCTGATGGAGGTCGACGGCGCACGGTTGAGGGCAGCGGCGCAAGGCGGTCGGAGAAGAGGGAGATGGTGGAGAGTGGCGACCGGAGAGGAGCGGCGGGTGGATGGTGGCGCGGTAGGGAGAGCAAAGAAGGGAGGCGGCCGGTGGATCTGGAGAAGGGGGAGCTGTGGTTGGCCGGAGGGAGTAGAGAAGGGAGGAGAGAGGCGGCGGAGAGAGGTAGGGCGGTGAAGCTTGGTGGCGCGGAGAGGGCGGTGGCGCGCCGGATGTGGAGAAGAAGCTGCCGGAGAAGAGGTGAGGCTCGGCGGCCGTGGAGAAGAGAGGCGGCCGACCGGGGTTGAAGAAGGCTCGGTGAGGGGAGGTACGGCGCAGTGGAGCAGGGAGGATTTGGGCGGTGCCGAGGGAAGTGGAGAAGGTAGCGGCGGGTGGATGCGGCGGCGGAGAGGCGAGAGAAAGGGAAGGATGGGAGTGGAGAATGGAGGCGACCGGCGAGGTAAGGCCCGGCCCTCGCCGGCGCCGGATTTGGAGGAGAATGGGGGGAGAAGGAGAAGAAGGCGACGGGGGCACTGAGAAGAACCGGGCTCAAAGGAATTCCTGGCGGCGGCGGCTAGGTCTTCTGGCCGAATGGGAGGGGAGTTGGTAGTTTTGCGATTTTGCCCTCCTGGTTTCTAGGGTTTAAAATAAGGTCTTTCTCCCATGAGATTTCTTCCGTTCTGCCCCTTAGAAACTCCGATTTCATCGCGAACAGATCCTACGTATTCGTGTTGAGTTCGAGCGCCACTTCCACCAACTTTTATTTTTCTTTTTTTTTAAATAATTCCGTCCACTTATCCTGGGCTGAGCAAGCCCATTAAAAAACCAGTTGGTTGGGCCCTGAGCAAGCTCATTAAAAAAACAGTTGGTTGGGCCATGTGGCGGTGGGACCTATCTTGACAGGTGGGCCGTATGCCAACAAGGAAAATGATGGTTTAAATAATTCAATATAATAATTTGTGATGCACCAGTTTTGTCATTAATTTATGACATTCACAAAGTAGCCCCTATGACACAACAAATATTGTCACTACATGGATATATAATAATTTCTGACACACTAGTTTTGTCATTAATTTATGACGTTCGCAAAGTAGCCCTAATGACACAACAAATATTGTCACTACATTGATTTAGACTTGCATCATGACATTTTTTGTGACATTCATATTATTTTTGTCACTAAGCCAAATTACCTCTACAAAAACGTCATAAACTAGATGATTTAGTGACATTTAGACCCTTTGTCATGCCATATATGTCACAAAATGACACATCTCTTGTAGTGAGCGAGGCGCGCGGCAGCGACGCGCGGCGCGTGCGCGAGCGGTAGGAGGGAGCAAGGCGGCGAGCTGCGGACGGCGCACCCGAGCGACGTCCGTGGCAGGGGCAGCGAGGTGCGGCCGGTGGAGGAATTAGCCAGAGTAGAAAGGTCTTTTCCAGTCCCTAAAATTAGAAAAAGAAAAAGAAAATGAATTAAAGGGATGAAATGGCATACTAATCAAGAGATTAATGTACTACATGGCATTTTTGCGAAGCCAACGTTGAGAGTGGCAAAAGTGCGAAGCCCATTCTTGAAGATGGCAAATCATCAATTTTCTCTTCAGGTTACAAATCACCCCGCTTGGGGCGCTCAGAAAAAGGGAACGACAAAAGAAAAAAATACAAGCGCTAGAAAGTAGGAAGGTAAAGGATTGAAACAACACCGCAGGGCACTAAGAACTGGCTCTCGTGGTGTTCGGAAGCGTGTCCACTACTGCCCTTCTCCAACAATTGACTTCGTGTCGCAAGCTGTGTAAAAGCGCTTCGATACCCTTCTTTGATTTGTTGTAGACCCGAGCATTGCGTTCGCACCAAATGATCCAAAGGAAGAGAATGACAACGGAATCGAAGTTCTTTCTCTCAGTCTTGAATACTTTTTTGCGTAAAGAGAACCACCAGTCTAACAACTGGGTCTGTGTCATTGGCGATAGATGAAGGAAGCCGAGTGAGCAAATGAATTGTGTCCAGACTTGTTGAACCCAAGGGCAACGCATGAGGAGGTGATCGATTAGCAACGCACGAGGATGTGATCGATTGTTTCAGGACTTTGTTCGCAAAGGGGACAAAGAGTGTGCGCGAAGATGCCACGCCGTGCTAAGCGATCGGCAGTCCAACAGCAGTCAAGGATGGCAAGCCAAACGAAGAACTTGCATTTCAAGGGCGCTTTGCATTTCCATATTAACTTGTGAGCTGCGAAGCGGATCCCTCCAAGGAAGAAAGCATTATAGGCGGATTTGGTAGAATATACCTTTGAGGTGGTTCACTTCCAGACCACCTGATCATCCATTTGAGGTTGTAGAAGGACGGAACTGATTTTGTGCCATAGGAGTAAGAATTCGAAGATTGCTTAAGCCAACATAGCTCCTTGAATTCCTTGAACCCACGAATTGGATGACAGGCCTTGTGCGACCATGGTGGATCTCTTAGTTTTGGAATGGACCAGTCGGTGAATGTTTGGAGCAATATCTTCCATTGATTGTCCCTCAATCCAGTCATCCAACCAGAATAAGGTTTGATTGCCGTCGCCAACACGGGTTTCTGTCATAGCCCTGAACATAGCAAGGATGGCCGGTTCATGAGAAGATTGAAGAGATGTCCATGCCCATGCCTAGTCTGTTTTTTGCCCCATAGCCAATGCAATCGTAATGCATAGCCCATTATCTTGGGGTCTAGAATCCCTAGACTGCCCAGGGCCAAAGGCCTGCAAATGGATTTCCACGCCACTAGGCAGTGTCCCCTCATGATGACCTCTGAGCCCTTCCAAAGGAACGTATGGCATCTTTTGTCAATCGCCTTGATAGCCCAAGAAGGAAGGTCAAGTGATAAAAGATGATATAAAGAAGTCATGGAGAGGACTTGCTTGACCACTACTAGGTGACCACCCGAAGAAACCATGTTTCCTTTCCACGCTAGGAGTTTCCGAATGAACCGGTCGACAAGCGGTTGAACTTGGGATTTAGTGAGTCTGGACAAAGACAGCAGCAAGCCCAAGTAGTTTAAGGGAAAGGAAGCCAACTGGCAAGGGATTTCTTGCAAGACCATCGCTATCTGATCCTCTGGGCAGCAGATGGGAGCCACAAAGTTTTTATGAAAGTTGATGTGTAAGCCCGATGCTTTTCCAAAGTTCACAATAATCTCCTTGACTACCTGGAGGCCCTGTTTTGTTGGAGCAACGGAGCATATTACATCATCGGCGTAAAGGGATATGTGGTCCTATAAAGAGGCATGAGAGTGAGCTTGCTTTTTGGAAGTAGGCGTTGAGGACTTCCATAATAAGCAGGAACAACATTGGAGAGAGGGGTCTCCTTGCCTTAGACCACAATGCAATTGAATATCGTTTCCAGGTCTTCCATTTAGCGGAATTTTGGAGGAAGTGCTAGCGAGTAACATTGAAATTGATTCGCACCATCTTGTACCAAAACCCATGTGCTTCAGAATTTGTAGGAGGAAAGGCCAAGAAACGAAGTCAAAAGCTTTAGAGATGTCCAGTTTTAACAAAAGTGAAGGTTTCTTTTTGGCTTTGAGGTTCTTGGCCACCAGTTGAACGAAGCGGAAATTGTCATGAATTGACCTTCCGGAGACGAATGCCGATTAGTTTGGACGCATGAGAGCCAGAAGTTCTCTTTTCAGTCTATTGGTCAGGACTTTAGAGAATAGTTTAGCAAAACTGTGAACTAGGCTGATCGACTGAAAGTCTGTGATTCCGTGAGCATCACTCTTCTTGGCTAGGACAATCAGTACATTGTTCAACCAGTGTAAGCAACACCCTTGTAAATGGCAAAGAGCCTGAAATGCATCCATGATGCTTTGTTTGATTACTTGCCAGGTATATTTGTAGAAGGTTCCCATGAAATCATCTGGGCTCGGTGATTTCACCGAAGGGAGATTTTTTATTACTTGCCAAACCTCCTCTTCCTTGAATTGTTGATCCAGGTGAGTTAGGTTAGAGTTCAGTTACGGACAGAAGAAAAATTATGCCTGCTCACGAGCATTTAAAGAGAGTTAATTTGATTGAAATAAGACCTAACGTTCAATTTTAACAATTATAAAGGCGTCCAAGCCCAAAACTTAACTTACAATAAAAAGAACTGAAAAAACTCCACAGGAACACTTAAGTGCGCTCGTAACCCTCACATGAAAACATGTAACATCCTTTTTTCTTCTGATCTCTGTGTTGGTGGAAAAATAAAGCAAGACTGAGTACAACCAACCATATTCAACAAATCACATGTGGAAGTGCTATTTATCTACTTGCCAGGGACTTTAAGATGGCTGGTCCGAATAAGTTATCGTGCCATGCCGGTCCATGTGCCTGCCCTCCGACCCAAGCACGACACTGAAAGATCAAGCTCCATTTAAGTTGGTTTTAGTAATAATGACAAATACCATTATGAGATTTTGGTGATAATGACAAATACATTTAAGAGACTAACTTTGTTCATTGATTATGATATTACTTAGTCTCACATGGATGAAAAGATGAAACAAAGGAGTATGCATTCGAAATCACATTATCATATATTAATACATTCCTTGGATCTAAAATATAGATTGAACTCCACAAATAGTCCAAAATGAATATGTTCATGTCTTTATTATACACACTTGTATGCACATATTTAGGGGGAGCTCTCTCTATGTCTTGAGGATTCATAAGTATTGATCCATGCTTCCTTTAATATGCAATTTATGATCTTTGCTTTGAAATACACCTTTGAGTATATATTGCTTGTGTAGCCTATATACTCATAATCATATTGTCAACTAGTTTCTCCATTATGTGTTAATGGTTGAATAATAAATGACAACCGGATAAGTTAGTTTTGCTTAAAAAGCTTATCTTAGAGTATACATTTGTTGTGTACATATTGTATACTCAAAAATCAATCTTTATCTCATTATTTATTGAGATTGACATGAATTACCAAAAAGGGAATATTGTAGAATCTAGTCTCTCTATATGACTTAATGGTGAAGTTTGGTAATTGATGGTAATTGTTTTGTGGATAACATTTTCCATGAGGTGGATGAATAGGTTAGATGCCACAAATGAGGATGACTTGGGATGATTTCATGTGTTGAAGATCATCAAGTTTAGATAGAAGATGGATTCATATGTTGCAGGCTATTAAGAGAAAGATGCATTATGAGTTGATGCATAACCAAGAGTAGATGATCATGTGTTGATTATCAAGTCAAGTGAAGAACATCATGTGTTCATGAAATTGAAGAAAAGAATGCATCATGAGTTAATGCATATCAAGACAATGACCTAAGACAAATGTATAACTAGGTAGAGCTAAAGATGTGTTCTTAGTCTTTTACCGGTCTTGGTGTTTGGTTGTAAGACCCCCCGATTTCTGAAAATCGCGGAAGGGACCTCAGATTTTACTGATGGGTCCCCATTTTTGCAGAAAGCCCCTCAAAAAATCAAAAAAATACACGAAAATTTTTGAAAATTTGCATGTAGGCCCTCGAAAATTACTGAATTCACTGAAAATTCATATTCGGCATAAAAGGGCCTCGAGAATTCAAATTTTGAATTATTTTTTTGCATTTGAAGCATGTTTATTTCTGTCATTATTATTTTCTATGTTTTCTGTATTTATTTACTGTTTTGATTGATCGTAATTAGTTAAATTGCCTTTAATCACCGAAATTAAGAGTAAAATTTATAGAAAATGCATAGAAAATTCTGGAACATTATGAGAATCTTTTGTACCATTACCAAATTTATTTGCCTAAAGTAAATTTTATTCTATGCATGTTTGCCGACAGTAAACTTATTTATTACTTTTATGCACATGTAGATGACTGGCATCACGAACCGAGAGTTCGAGTAGCTGGCCCAGCATGGCCAAAACTATCTGACTTGGGCTTTCAATGTTGAGATAGTACTTGAAGCCAAGAAACTCCGTGCTGTTATTGGGATTGGCGCACCGCAGGATGCCCAACCTACTCTTGAGGAAAATAATCAGACACCTCACTTCCTCAGGCACCATCTCTGTCTCACTCTCTAGAATGAGTACATGGCAGAGAAGAGCACACTAGCACTATGGACTGCACTTAAGAAGCAGGTTGAAAGGCTAAAGTACACCATTCTTCCGCAGGCAGAGCAAGAATGATCCGAACGAGGTTTGCCGACTTCAAAACGGTCGGGGAGTACAATTCTGGCTTGCACAGAATTTGTACCAATCTTCAACTTTGTGGCAAGAAGATCACATATGAGCAAAAGATTGAAAAGACCTATCCAACCCAATGCAGTGCAATCCGCACGCAATTATCGTCAAGACGGCTATAAGGAGTATGCCAAATTGATTGATATGATGTAGGTTGCAGAGGCTCAGGACAAAGTTCTCCGCAATAACTACGTCACACAGCCACCTAAAAGCTCCGCTGGCCGTGAATCCAACGCCGGGAGCTACAAGGTGTGAAAGCCCATGATGAAGAAAAGGGGAATGAAGGGTAAGGCTGCAGCCAAAAAGACAAGTTAGATGCTCCACGTGAGAATAAGGCAAGCAACCCAAAGCGGGATGGCAAGGCCTATGGTCAGCAGGATCAATCCTGCTACATGTGTGGCAAGTGGGGGCATTGGTCGCGGATCTGTAAAGAGCCGCAGCTTATCATCGATGCCTTCCAAGCCCAGAAGAAGAAGGATGGCAAATGGCAGCATGAAACCCACTTTGCATCTATTGAGGGGGAGGGTTCTGAGCAGCTGCCTGCGCTGATGGAGATTGAAACCATTCCGGCAGCAACACCCCCTTTTAACCTTGCAGATGCCACCACCATGATTTCTCTTGAAGAGCATATCACCCCCGAGAAAATAGCAGACAAAGTCTCTGATTTCTTAACAGATTCAGTCTAATGCACAGAATGCATTTAGACTTTAATTATCATTTATTTTTGTGTGAAAGAATAAGTTAAAACTTGCATGGATGGTACGTAAGCAATTTTATTTTCTCGTGATGGTTGGATAATATTTGTAATTCATTCATTTATTCAATTTATAATGGCATGATATGTTCTGATATTGAAGTATTTTATTTATGTGTTAATTGCCTTCTAATGCATATTAATAAAATACCTTATATTAAAACACGTGTGGTGCCCTATGGAGGAAGTGTGCTTAGCCAACAACAGCACAACGAATACCATCTTAAGAGAGACGAATTATTTTCAATCGATTAATACAAATGCTGTCAGCCTTACAACAATCGCCGGTAGTGATGCTTATATAATAGGTTCAAGAAGAGCCACAATTATACTCCTAATGGGCACAACTTAGGTCATTTAAGAATCCTTATTGTACCCAGAATCGATTAGAACTCTCCTAAGTTTTAAGGATATTCGCGCCAACGGTTTTCACGTTGAGACTGAAGAAGAGTACGGTAAGGAATACTTGCTAATTACAAAGCACGAAGCGAATGAAAAAAGGTATTAGAAAAACTTCCTTCATTAAAAATTGGGCTATACTACACCAACATCAAGGCACCTGCTTCGCTGATTTGCATACCGCCTACTTCGCTGATTGTATATTTGATGAGGATAATTTCCTAACATTAGGGGGAGGAAATCAACCCCTTGCTGAAAAATGTCAGTAAATCATGTGGCAAGCCACGGGAATCTATGCACATGACCCGCGCACTAGTGAAGCAAATAGAGAAGTTCAGAAAATCATTGATTTACATGCATTGGCAAATCAACTGCCAGACCACTTTAGTGGTTTGAAAAGCGTGACCAAGTCGCATGTGCGTGCATGCAATGCACCGGAGAGAGTTAAAATACCAAAGAAAGTAGAAAGTATCCCTAATCCCGTCCAGAGGCCTCACAATAAAAGGACGATAACTCTGGTCCTTCGAATCTTAAGTAACCGGGGACACTTGGCGAAGAAGGATAAGAAGGACTTGACACTTGGCGAAGAAGCTAGTTGAGACCTGGCATCAGTATGATACCTTCAGAAAAGGGCATACCAGATCTGAACATCCTCATGGAAGGAGAAATCGGCATGGATGTGTGCGCACACATCGGAGCCAAAAACTAATGGTACACCGCAACTGGAAGAAGCGATGAACAAGGAGAAGCACCAAAAGAAGCAACTTATGATGAAATAACTATAAATTATGTGCAGACGGGAGAGTCCATGAATAGGACAACAACCAATGTTGATATCTACTTTGCAAAGAAAATTACCACAATCATCGATCTTAATCCAGAGCCTGCATCGCTCGCTGAATGTAAGAAGAGATCATATTGGGAAGATTGGAAGAAGGCAATAGAAACTGAATTATTATCTCTAAACAAAATAGAGGTGTTTGGGCCTGTAAGCCACCTAATGGTAGTAAACCTGAATTTAGAAATGAAGTTGATGGATGTGGTAACTACATACTTTTATGAAAACTTGGATTCATAAATTTAGATGAAGGTACCTGAAGGTATCCATGTCCCGAACTAAGACAGAGCAAATAGAAATCTGTACAGTGTGAAGCTCAGGAAATCACTGTACGGACTCAAGCAATCAGGCAGGATGTGGTATAATCACTTAAGCGCTTTCTATGTAAGAAAGGCTACACGAACAATGAAGATTGTTCCTGTGTATTTATACGACAATCCCAGAATAGATTTTTGTATAATCTCAGTGTATGTAGATGATCTGAATATCAACGGGACAATGGAAGACATAAAAGAAGCAAGTTCTAACCTGGAGTCGGAATTTGAAATGAAAGATTTGGGTAAAACCAAATACTACTTAGGCCTACAGCTTGAGCATGTCCCTTAAGGCTGAAGGAATATTAGTACATCAGTCAGCCTACGCTCAGAAGATGTTAGAAAGGTTCGGCTTTGAGAAGGTATACCAATTGAAAGTACTGATGATCGGGAGGTCTTTACAGCAAGAAAAAGATCCATACCGACCTAGGGAAGAGGGGGAGGAAGTCCTGGGACAAGAATTCCCATACTTAAGTGCAGTAGGAGCACTTATATATTTAGCAAACTGCACTAGACCAGACATTGCATCTGTCGTAAACATGTTAGCAAGGCATAGTGCAGAACCTACCAAAAGGCATTGACAGGGAATAAAAGACATCTTCCAGTATCTCTAAGGAAACAAGGACCTTGGATTATTCTATAGAAAAAATCAAGATTTGAACTTGACTAGCTATGCAGATGCTGGGTACCTATCGGACCTGCATACCGCAAGGTCACAAACGGGTTATGTATTCCTGTGTGGTGGAACTGCAATTTCATGAAAATCGTCTAAGCAAAGTCTTGTAGTGATTTCGACGAACCACTCAAAAATCATAGCACTGTTTGAAGTTGCACGAGAATGAGCTTGGCTCCGACGAATGATTCACCACATCGAGCAGTCATGTGGGATGAATATTATGCAAGTTCCCACAATTATCTATGAAGATAATGCAGCTTGTGTTGCACAAGTGCAGATGGGCTATGTAAAGAGTCATCTCACAAAGTATATCAATCTAAAGTTCTTTTATGCTCATGTATTGCAAAAGATGGACGAAATTAAGATCTTGCATACTAAGTCATATGAAAATCTTTCAGATTTATTCACTAAGTCATTACCAATATCTAGTTTTGAAAGATGCATATGAGAAATTGGAATGATAAGACTTAGAGAAATGCAGAATTTAGGGGGAGAATTTTCTCAATCCCGTTATTAAATCTTGATCATGAAGATCGAGTACTTAAAGAATAAGTCCTAAAAATTGAACGAAATTGGATGGATTGTACTCTTTTTCCCTTGACGAGTTTTTCTGAAGTTTCTCGACCAAAGTTTTTAATGAGGTAATTTGTGCAACGCAGCATAACATGTATCATGTACCCTTTCTCCAAATTTTTCTGACTGGGTTTTTATGGAGTTTTGATGAGGCATGAACGTGTCGGATGAGTGCCCAAGATAGAGTGTTGGGAAACCTGGGCCTGATCTTGAAGCATTGGTCTATGGTGGGCACCTCACCATTAGGTTATAAATAGAGAATACTATTGGCTATTTTGTATACAAAATCAGAAAGAAATCAATAAAGAAATACTAGGAGTTCTTTTTATCTCTCTGTGTTTTCAATATACTATTTTTTGTCTTCTGTATTTTTAATCTACTATTTTTTATCTTTTATAATCAATCTAGTTTTATATTAACAGAGAAATTAATCGGATTGATCGTCGGCGACGGTTCCTCAACAAGCCTGTCATATTTGACCAGGTCTGTACTGCAAACTTCCTCGCATGAACTCCGTGCCCAATGGCCACTGCAAACTTCCTCCCCTCAACTGAGTCGCCAAAAATTTGCTCAAGGCCCAACAACAGGTCTACAGCCCGGTTAAACCCACGGTTCGCTGTTCGTCGTCCCAACCCCCCGCCCCTCGCCATGGCGTCTGCGACGGCGGCAGGAGCAGCCGCCGCGGCCGCTGCCGTATCCCTGTTCGCATACTATCTCCTCCTCCGCAAGAGCGGCTGCAAGCTCATCCGGACCTCTCGCGCGAACGGCCCGCGGGCGCGGCGGAAAGGCCTCGTGGAGGCCATCGGCAACACGCCCCTCATCCGCATCAACAGCCTCTCCGACGCCACAGGGTGCGAGGTATAGGCGTTCGTATCTCTGTAGGTGGCTCTGCTTTGCTAGTTTAAGTTTTGATGTGGTGGAGTTGTTATCGATTGGGTTGCAGATTCTGGGGAAGGCCGAGTTCCTGAACCCGGGAGGCAGCGTGAAGGACCGCGTGGCGGTTAAGATCATCGAGGAGGTAATTTCTGCAATTCGGTGTAAATTAATTTGATTTTGTATAAGGGGAGAGCTGCGAAGTAGAGTTCGTGGTGAGGAATTTCAAAATCGGCACTTTGTTGAAGTGCAGTTTCCTTACTCTAAGCTTCATAAAGTATGGGCCTTTGTGCATTTCTTTTTTCGTTTGATAGATTAATTAACCCTTTGTGCATTTCGTTTTTCGTTTGATAGATTAATTAACCCTTCTTTTTCTGGTAGTACTGGTTCCTGAGTCCTGACCAATTCATGTCATGTTGGCTACCTCTGCATGCTTGTTCATTCAGTCATTTAGTGAGGTCAAGTTCAGGTAGCAATTTAGTGATTTCTTCCTTAATGTAGGATATGATACTATAGGCTTACTTGTAGTAAGTGTAGCACACATATTGTTTCTTCCCTACAAAAGCATGTTCGCACTTTCATATACGAGTACAATGCTGAAAGGTGGAAGTCAACAATAGGGTGACATCAAGATTTTTCTTCCATTTGTTTATGAAACGTGTAAAACCACCTTGCTAAGGGGACAATAATAGTAGTTCTGGACCAAAGCATTTATTGGAAATTGGAAAACATCGCACAGTTTCGACTTTTGAGTATTAAGGAAAGGGGGTTTGAATTATGCTTTTATTGGCATGAAATGCAAGCAAATTAGCAAACAGGTGGTAATACTGAAATACTTCCTGGCATACATGGGTGCACACCTAAATTCTTTTTATTTCACTATTTCAGTGGATGAACCATGAGATACTTCGCTAATGTATTTGTTTTTTCCAGTAATTCGTTGGTTTGCTATGATATTCTTGTATATAAATATCTCGTATATCCTTTAACTTAAAATGATGCTGGAGATTTTATTGTTATCAGGCTTTGGAATCTGGGAATCTTGTCTGTGGTGGTGTAGTAACAGAGGGGAGTGCTGGAAGCACGGCTATTAGCTTGGCCACTGTTGCTCCTGCTTATGGCTGCAGGTGTCACGTTGTTATTCCCGATGATGCTGCCATTGAGAAGGTAGGGAAGTTATATGCTGTTCTAAAATTCTAGTTGTGCTTCTTAGAACATTCTATTGTGTAGAGTCTGGAATTGCTACTTAAATTATCTTGTTACATGATCAGCTGAACTACTTTAGATGCTTCACTTGGGCATTTCTGTTAAGACTGTCACAAAGTACCCACAGTAGTTTCATAGAAGATTATAAAGTCTAGCAGTCAGAAGTGCCCTGTTAGATGCTTGTGCTCCTGTATATGTAGTTTTACTAAAAAATTGTTTTCCAGTCTCAAATAATTGAGGCGCTTGGAGCGACAGTTGAACGAGTGCGCCCTGTTTCGATCACTCACAGAGACCATTTTGTCAATATTGCGAGAAGAAGGGCTTTAGAAGCTAACAAATTAGCATCAGCGCAGAGAGAATCGAATGACAGACAAACTAATGGTTCAGCATATGTCAATACTAAAAGGCTGCACAACAAATTAGCAGCAACACAAAGAGAGTCAAACAAGAAACAAACTAACAGTTCAGCACATGCTAATACTGAAATGACACACAATACGCAATGCGATCCTAACTCTGATTCAAAGGGAGGTTTCTTTGCTGACCAATTTGAGAATGTGGCAAACTATCGAGCCCATTATGAATGGACTGGTCCTGAGATATGGGAGCAAACTAAAGGGACCCTTCATGCCTTTGTTGCTGCAGCTGGCACTGGTGGTACAATTGCTGGAGTCTCACGATATCTTAAGGTTTGCATGCTTATAATTTTATTCTTCTATGTGTTTTCTTCTAAGATGAACAACTTTTTTATGGCTATGATATTCTTTATTTAGGAAAAGAACAGCAACATCAAATGCTTTTTAATGGACCCACCCGGATCTGGTCTGTTCAATAAGGTTACAAGAGGGGTGATGTACACAAAAGAGGAGGCTGAGGGCAAAAGGCTGAAGTATCCTTTTGACACTATTACTGAAGGAATTGGAATCAACAGGGTTACTAGAAATTTTATGATGGCAGAACTGGATGGAGCTTACAGAGGAACAGATAGGGAAGCTGTTGAGATGTCAAGGTACATACTTACTGAGTTGGAAGATTTTATTGACTTTTATCAGTTATGATCTGAAAGAACAATGAGTACAAGTTAGCATGACATAACTATAATTGTTTAGTATACTTTGCTTAACATGGTAGATTAGAGCAAAAGTTGTTTTGTTTATGGCATTTCACATACGTGTTGCTGTTCACTGTATTCAGCCTTTTAACCGATCACAACAATGGGATTGATACTGTAATGCTTACGTACAACTGGAAGTCCTATTAATACCAGTTTTGAGCTAATGATCCTCATGTATGCAAAAACCGAGAAAAATACTTCAACTATCTGACTTCAGTATACTTGAAAAATTAACTTAGGTTCTTGTTGAGAAATGATGGACTATTTGTTGGGAGTTCTTCAGCCATGAATTGCGTTGGAGCTGTAAGAGTTGCCCGAGATTTAGGTCCAGGACATACAATTGTGACAATTCTCTGTGACAGTGGGATGAGGCATCTAAGTAAGTTCTTCAATGACGAATATTTGGCTAATCATGGCTTGACACCAGCAGCTACTGATCTGGAATTTCTCGATCAATGAGAATATTGCACGGGGAATGTTTTCAGCAATTTTGTCATGCTGTGATGTCTGCCTTGACAGCGGGTGAATATTGAGGAGCTGAAAAAATCCCATCCAGTAAGAGAAGTGCTGGCTTCCAGATAGTTAACCTGGAGTACCACAAATTTTATGCCACCCTGCTTGAAGGTATCCCCAAAAGATACAATGATGTATTTTAAGTAGTTGACATTGCCATTTAATGGGGGTTGGGATAGCCAATCCCGTGAATCTTGTTGTTTTGACATATTTCTTGAGGCTGTATTAAGGAATGGTTTACTGCTGAATCTTAAACTACTTAAGAATTTGTTCAGGGAATTATTCATTCATTTGGAATTACTGTGTTGTACACTGCCCAAGTCACCAATTTGTTTCTTGTATACTCTGCAGTTCTTTACAATCATCTGTACTACTACTAGCTTGGTTATGTGAGATGCCATCAGATCTATTTGATCATTTGCCATCCCCAGCTCATTTGTCCCCTTCTATATCAGGCCGTTGATCAAGTTTTCATTTCCCATCTCCTTTGCAAATACCTAGTAGTCAAATAAATATTTGTCCTGAAAGCATTGTCTTGAAACCGATTGCGTGCATCATGATGATGTTAAAAAGATTTTTTTTACTTTCTCAACTGAATGAGGAACTGAAAATGGTATGCTTCAGTCAATGAAAATTCAAAGCCAATAGAAAGGCAACAGTCGAACAGTATATGGAAGCAATTGAACATATCTTTACTATTATAAAAATGTGAGTTGGTGGTCGTCGGTTTGTTCTCCCTTCTCTTTTCTCAGCCGTTTGATCAAAGATCAGTGATCCAGATCCATATGTAGGTAGTTATTCTGCTCCTCGTAGAAAAGGTCGGGCCGACGCGTAGGCCGCACTCCTCTTCTCTTCCCCTGCATCCTCCGCCTCCTGCAACCACTGCACCTCCTGCAACCGCTGCCTCCTCTCCCCCGAACCCTTGTGCCACGCCTCCTCAACGCTACCACCAATTCCTTCCCCGTGCTGCAGCGTCTGGTCGCAGTCCCCTCGACAGTATCGCATCCTCGTCGCCGCCTCCCTAATGCATTTGCCCACCGCCTCCTCGCCCCATCTGCCCATCGTCGCCTTCCCACCTCCACCTCCCGCAACAGTTGCCTCCATCTCCCCCGAACCCTCGTGCCGCACCTCCTCCTCCTCGGTGTCGCTACCAATTTCTGGTTGTAGTCCCCCAACTTTCCCCAGGGCACCGCCATCAATTCCATCTCCTATCGCCCCTCCAACCAGCGGCACAACGCTCGGCAACAGCGGCCGATGGATCAGAGAGAATGGCGCTCGGCAATAGCGGCCGGTGGATTAGAGAGAATGGCGCTCGGCGACAGCGGCCGGTAGATCAGAGAGAAGGGCACTCGGCTATGGCAGCAGCGACTTTCTCTTACTATGCCCGCCCATGTGGTTCTCCCCCATTGTCGCCGCCCAGTAGTTGCTTGCCTGGTGAGCCTCTCTATGTCGTCCTGCTCTTCGCTCGGAGCCTATCACGCTGTCTAGCGATTTTGGTCTCCCAAGCTGGTCGTCGAAGTCGGTGCCGTGGTCGAATGGGGCTGTGGTCGAGGGGCCATGGCCGAAGTCGAGGGGTCGTGATCGAAGTCGAAACTGTGGTTGAAGGGGGTCATGGCCAAAGTCAAAGATCCGTGGTCGAAGTCAAAGTAGTGGTCGAAGGGGTGGTGGTCGAAGTCGAAGGGCTGTGGTTGAAGTCAGGCCGTGGTCGAAGGGGACAGTGGTCGAAGTTGAAGGGCTGTGGACGAAGTCGAAGGACTGTGGTTGAAGTCAGGCCATGGTCGAAGTCGAAGGGTTGTGGTCGAGTTCAAACTGTGATCGAAGTCAAAGGGCCATGGACGAAGTTGGTCCGCAGTCAAAGTCGAATGGGTCATGGTCCAAGTCGAAAGGTCGTGGTCAAAGTCCAAATCATGGTCGAGGGGACAGTGGTCGAAGTCGAAGGGCCGTGGATGAAGTCGGTCTGTGATCGAAGTCGAAGGGCCGTGGTCGATGTTGGGGCCGTGGTCGACATCGGGGCTGTGATCGAAGGGGGCCGTGGTTGAGGGGCCATGGTCGAAATCGAAGATCCATAGTCGAACTCGATGCTGTGGTCGAAGGGGGAAGTGGTTGACGTCGAAGAGTCGTGGTAATCGAAGGGGACAGCGATCGAAGTTGAAGCCGTGGTCGACGTTGAAAGGCCGCGGTCGAAGAGGACAGTGGTCGATGTCGAAGGGCCATGGTCGAAGGGGACAGTGGTCGACATCTCGTGGTCGAAGGGGATAGTGGTCGAAGGGGACGGTGGTCGGAGGGGGAAATGGTCGACGTCAAAGGGCCTTGGTCGAAGTCGAAGATCCATGATACAAGTCAAAGATCCGTGGTCGAAGTCGAAGTTGTGGTCGAAGGGGGCCGTGGTCGAAAAGGGAAGTGGTTGACATCGAAGGGTCGTGGTCGAAGTGGGAAATGGTCGACATCGAAGGGCTGTGGTCATCGAAGGGCCATGATCGAAGGGGATAGTGGTTAAAGGGAGTAGTGGTCGAAGTCGTAGACCCGTGGTTGAAGTCGAAGATCCGTGGTCAAAGGGGGCCATGGTCGAAGGAGGAAGTGGTCGACGTCGAAGGGCCATGGTCGAAGGGGACAGTGGTCGAAGTCAAAGATCCTTGGTCGAAATTGAAGCTGTGGTCGAAGGGGGAAGTGGTCCGCGTCGAAGAGCCGTGGTCGTCGAAAGGCCATGGTTGAAGGGGACAATGGTTTAGGGGGTAGTGGTCAAAGTCGAAGATCCGTGATCGTCGTCGAAACCGTGGTCGAAGAGGGAAGTGGTCGACGTCGAATGGCCGTGGTCGAAGAGAACAGTGGTTAAAGGGGGGTAGTGGTCGAAGTCGAAGGGGGCAGTGGTCAAAGTCGCGGTCATGGTCGTAGTCGTAGCATCTGTGGACATGGTCGTAGCGGTCATGGTCATAGTTGTAGCGCCAACTTGGAGGGCACCTGCTGGTTTGTCCACAACCTCCGTCGCTACGAGTTCCCCCTCCAGTTGGACATTCTCATCGCCTACCCCCAGGTCACCCCCAAGATCGAGCTCCGCACCCTCAACGACAAGACCCACAAGGTCTTGTACTCTCCATGGATTATAACATGTTTTTGACCACAAGGTGTGATTCTGACTTACGACCACGAGCGCTAGTTGATGTGTTCTGACTTATGACCATGAGGTGTGGTCGATGTCTTCCGACTTACGACCACGAGCGCCGGTCGAAGTCGAAGATCCGTGGTCGAAGTCAAAGCTGTGGTCGAAGGGGGAATTGGTTGAAGTCAAAGGGGGCAGTGGTCAAAGTCGAAGGGGGCAGTGGTCGAAGTTAGGGCCGTGATCGAAGTCGAGGCCGTGGTCAAAGTCGGGGTCGTGGTCAAAGGGGGCCATGGTCGAAGAGGGTCGTGGTCGAAGTCGGGGCCGAGCAGGCTAGCGTCGACTGTTGAGCGACAGGGCACAAACGCATCGGAGGCCTGCTAACGTACGACCACCAGCAATGGTCGACCGCTCCCGACCTACGATTACGTGCGATGGTCGAGGACTTCTAATTTACGACCACGAGGTATGACCAACGGCTTCTAATTTACGACCATGAACACTGAGCGATGTGTTTCGACTTACGACCACGAGATGTGGTCGATGTCTTCCGACTTATGACTACGAGCGCTGGTCAATGTGTTTCGACTTACAACCACGAGGTATTCTTGATGACTTCCGACTTACAATCACGAACGATGGCCTATAAGCTAGGTTTACGCAAACAATTTTTGAGGCTTATGTAATTACTAATTAGTTAGTTTATTGGGCCTGTATGCCATAGGCCCAGTAAAGTAGCATCAAGATAAGCCTAGTGAGGCCAAACAAGCCGTGATGAACAATATTGGAAGGGGAGCAACAAGGATCTCTGGTTGCACTTGGATGGAAACAAATAGCAAGGTGTTCAGGATAAGTTATTTGCTTTCGGATCACATCTCTCTTTCGAGTTTCGAGGAATACGGAATAGTGCTATGGTAATCTGGAAGCATTCTGAGAAGGGTTTAGAACAAAGGTTTCTTTGTTGAGGTTTTTGCCTGCTGTCTGGCCTAAATACTTTCACAGGAAAGCTTGAAGAAAAGCAGCAGGAAGACTTCCGTACTGGTATTTATGTTGAAAGTTTTTAAAAAGTATGTTTATACCATAAGGAATGCAGTGGAAGCACTATCAGTGTTCAGCTAGACTAAGACTATAAGAATGAATGGTAGAGAAGTACACAATAGGCAGAAGCTTACCAGACATTTATTCACTGATTTTCTTTTGAAGCACATGGAATTTATTTGCACAGTAACAGTAACCACTCATAGAGTTGCTCCAATAGCAGCTTCGATGCTCAAACATCATTGGATATTCACAGCCACCACAGAACTGGAACCAGGAGTCATGCGAGTAGGATTGGTGAGAGAACATGAGCACAAGTAGCAAGCACGATTCCACATGGAGGTCTACCAGACCTATGGACTCCCTTTCAGGCATGGTAGCTGAAAGTATTCACCCTGTATCATTGCTTGATAACCAGTGGACACTGACAATATGATGAGTGGAAGCACAAGAACTGTCCAGCCAAAGTGGATATGGTTGGCCACTTGCTCAAATACTGACTCAAATTTTAAATAATATGATAGAGCAATGAGAACTAGCATAATGGGTAGGAATAGGGTAAGATGCGAAGGGAAGATTGGGACCCTGTGGAAGATTCAGTTGTCGCTCAACGCTCATAGTAATAGCCAGTTAGCCACAGTTCATGCCTGGCTTCAATAACACTTCTGTTGCTGTTCTTCAATGATCATTGGCAATCCAAGCAGGTAAGAACTGGGAGAGTTCTGGTTCAACTTTATCTTTCAGTTTCCAAGCGGTGAGACTCAGATTATTTTTGATATCGGTTCTGGAGAATCAGGCTAACTGATAGGCAATACGTTTGATTGAAACTTGAAACTGGAGGCCTGTATCATTATATGAGGTTGGTATCTCACTAATGAATTTGCATAGGAGTTCTCTCCAGGATCATAGTAGTTTTCTTTTTTTTTCAGTATACTTTTGGAAGCTATAGTTGGCAAAATGGTGCATTCCTTATCTCTTAAAACCTAAACTAATATATGAATGGGTTTTCTTAAGCTAAAAACTGCTTGATGTTTCCCTCTTGGAAAATCACATCTGCATCAATTCGATCTTCGTATATTCGGTAATCTCTGAACCAATGCTTTTTGCAGGCAATCCAGGTGTGAGAACTTTTGAAGTAAATTAAAGCTAGAAGCATTATTCTCTATGCAATCTTGCATCTAATCATTTCAGTCACAGCCAAGCGTGAACTCATGTTTATCATGAATATTGATGGCTGCAAACAGTGGGGAACATTATCACAAGGTTTGTACGTCTTTAACTGCTGTCCTGGGAACAGCATGTCAACTCATTCAGTCAGTGAAATTCCCTTTTTCTTTCTGGCATACTCATGGTGAGAATATTTCTATAGCAGTATGATACGATGGTGTTCGGTGTTCCCAAATGGATGCGTGCTGATCATTTGCAAATTTGGTGGTTATCACGATGGTGATTAATTAGGCTCTATTCGTATTAGCTTCTAAAAGTCGTTTTTCTATAGTAAATGACTTTTCTACAGTATTTAGCTTTCAAACGAAGTGTCTTTTGAAAACAGAGTCTGTTAGTCAATTGTAATAGACACTATAGTGACTTTATTTATATCGGCCAAAATCACATGCGAGTATTTCTCTCTACAAGTTGTTCCTATTCATCAGCAAAAGCCAATATGAACGTTCTCTAAACTGCTCATTAAAAAGACAATCTCAAATGGCGATTTCATCAGCATACAAAACTTTATTTACCAAGTTTGCCTAAAAAAACTAATTTATCAAGTTGGTGCAATTCCTTTTCTAGTCCATTACATGATTACTAAATACAATTGTTTCACTTTTGTTTTCCATTTCTGGAACTCATTTATTACCACATGACTTTGTGCTAGATGCTTGCCCGTTTCACTAATCTCTAAAGGTGGCTGCACCAAAGTGAATTAAAATTTACAAAATCAGATAGAGATATTGGCTCGCCAATCATAATAATCATTGTCATCAACTTTAATATTTATGTCTGCAAGAACTAAGAACTAAGCAATGTTTGTGGTGCTTGCCTTCATTGCTATTGTACATGTGAGCAAATACTGTCTACCATCTAGTACTAGAGATGTGAAACATTGTCTCAACTACCTATAAGCACAAAAAGAGAAGTATTAACCTTTTTTTTCAGAGGCCTAAATGCTTTCAGACCTAGCATACCCCTCTTTCGTTAGGCAATTGGACAAAACTAGAAGGTCCGAAAATGAAAGGAGAATAGCAAATAGACGTGTGACTTGCACATTGGATTCCCCTCAGTTGAGGGAATTGCCAAAAAATCTCAACTTGGCTCATCTGTCTTAAGGAACATGGGTCCAAGGCTTTTGGTGTCTAGCTGTGAGGATACATGATACTTTTGCTGTACCATTTGTTTATCTCCACGGGCCATATATATGCTTAGTTTGCCTGACTGCCTGAGAATGAACATTCAGAGCTGCGTTTGCTTGCTTGTGAAGTCACAATTGTTGATTTACAGAGAATTTTGGACTATGTATGTCAAATTCACAATACACACAACTTAGCAGGATGATATGATGATAAATTGATTGTGTGCCAAGTTTGCCACTTTAAAGTGCATTGATCTGAATAATGGAAAATCATTCATTCATTGCCTTTTACATCACATCTAAAAAAAGCATTAGTATTGAACAATCTATGTGCTATAATACTTAGAAAGGCCCATCCAGGCCCAACAGGGTGAAATTTGCTGATTTCCATATCTAATGATTCTGACATGATCATATCAGCTCACGCTAGCTTAGGCCTTGAAGCTGTAAGTTGATTGCAAGAGGCGTACTTAATAAGACTCGCAGAGCATGACATATGAAATCTTCATGTACACTTTGTTCATGTAAGTTATGAGTTGCATTAACAGAAGCAATGCTTGTCACTGTACTCAATTTTACCACACATTTTAATTGACCAGTTATTGGGTTTTCTTGTATGCATGCAGAACAGAACACCAGTTGCTGTAGACGGGCCGCACTCACATCACATCGGTCGTCCAGTGCACGGCACATGGGTGCCTGTCCCAACGGAGCATGGCCACAGGCTCACGTTGAAACTGGCTTCCGCTTCTATCTTTTTTTAACTTTCGCTAGAATATATTGGTTTTTAATTTCAGTTTATTTTATTTTTTATTTTTCACCTTATTTATTTATATTGTCAGTGATAATATAATAGTCTTTTATTTTTAATTAAATAACTCAAAAAAGCTAACATACACTACAGTATAATTTCAGTCAAAAGCCAATAATCAAAGCTAGAAACTTATCCGTTCGGTTTATGGACCTGTTCTTTATGGTTGTGGTTTATGGCTTTTGGCTAAAATTTTTGAATTTTAGCTGTTTGCGACAAAGATTATGGAGAGATACTCGCTTGTGATTTTGGATGGTAGAGATGTTAGTCTTTTAACGTGTACTACAATTAACTTATAGACCCCGTCTTAAAAAATACTTCGTTTGAAAGTTAGGGACTGTAGCAAAAGCCAAAAGTCGGTTTCAAAAGCCGAAAAGAACATACCTTATATAAGCTGGTTTATGGTTTTATTTGCACTATAGGTACTGGTGATTTTTTTGGTGTAATTAAATTTTAAAAAATAAACATAAAAGAACATATTAACCTATTACAGATAATGCAAACGAATACTAAAAAAACTAAAAAGATAGAAAAAAATGAAATTAAGAAATAATGATATAGAAGTTAAAAAGCTAGAAGTTTAAAGTCGAAACGCCTAGAGCGGGGCCGGAGCAGACCCTTAGCAGCTGCAAACTCTGGCCTGAAAACTGTATGGATGGTCTGTTTTGTTGCGAGATGGGAGCAAGAACAAAGAGTTTTGGGGTCAGGACTCAGGAGGCCGCGTTGGGTTCCTTTCGTGCTGATGCCTGTTTAGGTGCCCAGCTTTTTTTGTGCGTCCTGAACTGAAGAACCAGGACTTGACGGGTGCATTCTGCGCCAAAGCCTGCCATCAGTGATACAAGCATTGTACAACTTGTACTATCATCTTCCATCGTCTTAAATTTGGGAAGCCTTTGCTTGGGTCTCACAGGATGGCTCCTTCAGAGACCAGAGTTCAGACCTCCCAGTCCGAATGCCTCCCCACTTTGAATGAATGAAATGTACACTAGGGTGGTGGTTCGGTTGAAAAGCTCGTGGTTTATGGCTGAAAACACTGTAGCTGGTTGAAAAAAGCACTGTAGCTGACAGAGGCTTATTTAGCATAATTAAATTTAAAAAAATTAAAAATAAAAAAATATGTTAGCCCATTACGTATAATACAAACAAATACGGGGAAAAAAAGAACTGGCAAAAAAGCTCAACAAAAAGTCAAAAGTTCAAAAAAAGATGAAACTTATGAATAGTGAAAAATAAGCCAGAAGTCGAAGCCGAGTTGAATAATAATTGAGATGGATCATTAGATTTCGATTCCCCGTGCGACTTAGAATGGACGCGGTGAGCGCGTAGCCTGTGATAGGCGTGCTAACCTATTTAGGCTACTTGTATATGGCTTGGTTCAGTACTGATTGATTGAGCCATATAATGCAGTACAGTGTACAAATGTGGTGATGCAATCTTGGAGGAAATGGCTGGTTTATTTAGGGCTTTTGGTTTATAGATTTTAATCTAATATAGTAATTAGTTTTTAAATGATATATCATTTTAACGTGGGGTCTATAAATTTATTGTAGTAGATACTATAACAAATTGATCGTAGTAGATATTGTATGAAATTCATCTATATCGATCAAAATCACATACAAGTGTCTCTCGCCATACTCTCTCTTGCAAACAACCAGAATTTAAAATTTTAAGTAAAAAACTATAATCCACCAAGGCTTGCCTGAAAGGACCTATGTACTAGAGACCTATATCTGTTCAATGGGGGACATGATGCACATTCAGCCTTGCTCAATGTGGTTTATAAGAAACCTGCTCATTAGAACTTTTATTTCTAGCTTCTAACTTTTTGCTTTCGTCTTTTTCTGGCAGTATGGTTTTTTAAGCTTTTTTGCCTTTTCTTTTTTTCCCTCTTATTCCTTTTTATTTTCTGTGATGATATAATTTTTTATTTTTTTAATTTAATTACGTTAGAAAAGCTACTAGCATGTACAATATATTTTTAACAATCACAATACAGAATAAACCATCAATCAGGTCTTTTAAGTCTAAATAAGTACTATCTAAGAAGTCAGAGACTGGAAGCTCCTGTTTAGGGCCTCGCTCAGTTGGGCTGAAAAGTTGTGGCTTATGGCTGAAATTTCACTGTAACGGCTGAAATTTCATTGTAGCTGAATGTGGCTTATTTGGTGTAATTAAATCTAAAAAAATTAAAAATAGAAAAAATATGCTAGCTCAACACGGACAACGTAAACGAATACGGGAAAAAAAGAACCGGCAAAAAAGTTAAAAAAGCCAAAAGTTCAGAAAAAGATAACATTTATGAATAGTGAAAAATAAGCCAGAAACTAGAAACTGAAGCTGAAATGAGCGAGCCCGGCGTGGCCAAAAATCTAGCTTTAGTATAACATAGGGTAGCTAGTACGGTTGTAACATAGATACAACATACAAGCGACACATTGCGCTAGCTAGGGCTGCCATTTCGATCTAGTCTTGGGAAACTGGTGGTGATGGGAGGTCTACGCTTGAAATGTTGCCTTTAGGTATTTCTTTCTTTTCCTCGCTTTGCTGTCCTTCACAGCTGTACCTGCTTTGGATTTTGATCCCATACTACTGTCGCTTGAATTGCCAACCAAGATGGCGAGTCCTTGCCAGTGAGAATATTCAAGGTGTCGATCGCATTGCTTATTCAGTACTAACCATGTCTTATGTGTCCAGAGAATACAAAGATTTCTTGCATACAAGATAAAAAGTGCTGCTGTTTTGAATTTTGCGGACAGTTCTTATTTGCACGCAGAAGGGAGAAAACGACACATCCTGAAGTCGCATTGGATCTATCACCAATAATAGCGACAGGAACGGCAGTGCCGCAGCAGCAACAGCAGCAGCAGCAACATCAAAAATGATAGCATCGGACATTGAAAGCTTCAATGCACAGCATTCATATGATATCCTACTCTGAGACCACTTGGCTACCGTGCTCAGCTCAACTTGTATAACCCGGTTTATGGTTTTTTATTATAGCCGATTTATTTTACGTTTTAGTTATTGGTAGTTTTTTAGTGTAATTAAATATAAAAATAGAAAAATAGGTTAACCCATCACAAACAGTGCAAATAAATACGAAAAAGACAAAAAAAAGCTCCAAAAAAATCAGAAAAAGATGAAATTAAGCGATAATGAACTAGATACCAAAGTTGAAGCCAAAACGAGCAGTAGAGAGGCCGGGCTACGTGCCATCTACTTGCCGTGAGGTTGGCAAACACCCCCATGTACTCTAAGCCACTTTTATCGTACATGTGTTATTGTGTGTATATTCATCAACAGTAGCAGCAACCGCCCATTGAAAGGCCTTGTCAGCAGCATCAACAATAGCAGCAACCATCGCCTTTGTCTCTTTCTTGGCGATCTTATCTTCTGCAGGAGATGCAGAAGTAAACTACATAGGAGAAGGTTGAACCTATGATGGCAGACAAGGTTGTGCACCAGTGACATATCTTTAAAGGCGGAGACCATCAAGTGTGATCTCTATGAGTGAAGACCATAACATGTAGTTCGTCTCATGAAGTTTTGTTCCTGAGAATGAGATCATAGTTGATGAAACAGAAGCCATCGGTAAATAGCGTTGGACAACGTAGTGGTTAGATCAACATTTTCTTGGAATTTGAAGAGTCTACTTTCTATAGAAACTTATACATATCGGTTTCTTATGGAAACCATATCAATTTCCTATCGGAGGCGTTGGTCTTGGTACCTTTCGCGACAAATAGTGGCAACGAAGTGGCGGCCAACCACGACGGTGGCGGTGCCCGACAACAACCGCGACATCGGAGGCAGTAGTCACGGTGGCTGAAAAAAGCAACAGCGCGGTTGGCTTGAGCGGTGGCGAAAAGCTACGGCGAGGGCGATTACGATCGGATGAGGCAACTAGATCTGGGCTATGGAGGCCCAGGGAGGGTGGCAGCGGCTTTGTAGCGGCCCGACTCGAGTGAGGCAACCGTGGGCTGGCGGCGGCGGTGGCGACCTTGTGGCGATCGGGGGCCAATGACGACAACGGCGGTGGTGGGATGGCAACGGAAAAACTAGGTTAGTGGTGTAGCTCTGATATCATGTTATGAATATTGTGTGTATATTTATGAGGTCTAATGGGTAGTATATATCGAGAGTACAAGGGAATATTATAAGTAAATATGCCCTATAGTTAAAAGGAAATGCGAAGAATGTGTCTATTCTAACAACATGTACTGACGTACAATTGAATAACGCTTCATACCATAACACAACTACGTATATATAACCACACGTTTTATGGGTTCGTCGAATTAGTTATATAGTCCAACTGAGAACTAACCAAGTTGCTTGGCAGTTGTCTAGAGTCGAATCCGATAGATCGTGCGAGTAACATATTTTCACTTTCATGGGATAGGTGCTATACGATGATGAATTCCATGCCGGCCATAACACTTCCACTAATCTACGCCTCAAGGTAAGCACTCGAGCTTAAACTACTATCATGTGAAAAAAATGAACTTAATCTCTGCATATAGCCTGATAGATAGCCTCCTTTCGTTTTGATAACAATCACACGTAGCACTCGCTGTCTGGTCTGGTCACTCATTGAGGGCGAAACCCTAGGACAACATCAGGCTGCATGCATGAGAGCTTGCTAGCCACCAGCCAGCCTTGATCCAAGTAACATTGCTTTCATATGCTAGCAGTATGATCACTGTCTTGGATGGGAGTGTTATGAGAAATAACTATGGGGTGGCTTTCCGATCTGGTCATTTTTTTTATCGTCAGTTTGAGCTGCCATTTCTCATGTGCCTGGTCTGTCTGAACTCCTTATCCCTTCTGCTCTCCTCGTACTTTCCCTTGCCTTTCTTTCTTGCATCTGTGGATGCACTTTACTCTTTCAATATAATATTGTTCACAAAAAAGTACGCACATTTTAAAACACCACACAACATACATTTATCCTAATTTTGTTGGACAGATTATTTAAAATTATATAATATTCGACCTTTTCGATAGAGTCAACACTGTACATGCGTCGTCAACTTTCTGAAGTCAACAGTATGGAGTCATATTATATATATATATATATATATATATATATATATATATATATATATATATATATATATATATAGGAAGCCTCTTTTCTACTCCCGGGTGTAATTACACCCTATGTCGTATCTCACAACGTAGGGAGTATCTCGCGTAACGAGGAGTATGTACATGTAGTATAGGAGTATTTAAGACTATATAGGTGGTATGAACAATTTTTCAGAGGTGGTATGTATATTTTTTTCAACATACTCCTTTTTATGTACGTATATAAAGGTATTTACAAAATACGCTAAAAACTATGGACTCCCTTGCAATTTTTTCATGTGGTTCACATTAGAATATCTTATAATTAGTATATGAGTATACCTAAAGTGATAAAGGAGTATTTCAAATTTATTTAGGTGGTATATTAGAGGTGGGTGTAATTACACCCGGGAGTAAAAAGTATTTTTCCTATATATATATATATATATATATATATATATATATATATATATATATATATATATATATATATATATATATATTACGATCTCGATTCGTTAGCTACGTACGTTGCAACTCTCTTTAATTAGTGTGTCCGGAGCTAGCTGCATATATGCTTGAATTTACATTTGAAAGCTGCATATAAAACTACAGCTAGCCTTATTGGCCACCCGAGCAGCAGTACACGCATATACGTACTGTACGTACAGGGTAAAACTCTGGCGCTTCAAAAGATTTTACTATTTCTACACATGTATTTGTTTAGTGTGCGAGTTCATACAGACCTTCGGCAGTTGACGAAGCATCATGAAAAATATACATAGATATTTCAGAAAACAAGCAAATATATAGCTTTTTTATTAGCTAAAAAGAGAAGTTATTTTTGCATCTTTGGAGTAGTTTTCACTCGGGATAGACTATTGCACAGGCGACTGAATTTTTTTTATCTTTCAGTCACCTAAATTTGCACTTTGAATCAGTGGCGAAGCCAGGATAAAAATAGAGGGAGGGCTCAAACGACTAAGCTAAATTAAGACAATATTACAAACATAGTTTTGTACAATCAAAGATGGAAGATGTTAGGGATAAATTACCAAAAAGAAGCCCAAAAGCTCTCCATCTCTCCTCAAATCCCCTAACGACACACACCTTTTGGCTAGTGCTTCCTAACTGTTGGCTAGATTTTTTTTTTGAAAATTTTTATGACTTTTTAGTTTGAGTGTACGAGGAGTGCACTGTAAGGATGAGTATACTATATATTCCCATATATAAATAACTTAACAAAATTTTTAAATAATGCAATTTATGATGGTAGACTACTCATTGGATGATGAAGCCTATATTAGCTTGAGTAGAAGCAAGTTGAGATTTTTCATGCATGATGGGCCCCATTCTTTCTCAGAGCCAAATCCTACAACCTAACAAGGACGAGCAGTCATCTCCTACCCTCAGCCGTCTCTCTCTTGCTCTCCATCACCCAATACTAACAGGCTAACCTCCCACAAGGCCACAAAATAGGCAACGGCAATGGCAAGGCTACTAGCGTCGGAGCCTAGACAGCCAGGGCATATGCTCCTGAGACCTTCTTTCCAATCTGCATCTTCCATTATTTCCTAAATCCTGACTTCCTCTATTCCTTGGTTTTAATTCAATGCAGCATCCATGGCCACCCTAGGGATGGCAAAATTATCCGTGGAGCCGGGTATCCGCGGGTATCCAACCCGAAAATAGTGGGTTTGGATGGCATTTTCTATCCATGGATAGTTCGGGGCGGGTACCCGATAAGAGTTCGGGTTGGATTTGGAGGGCAAACTCTACCCATGGATATCCATGGATACCCGAAGTGTGTATGACATGTGGGCCCTTTCACCTAGTATATAAGTAAAAATGAGTGAAACCCTAACCCTACCCACCCACCCCAGTCCCCACTCCCCAGCCGCCACCTGACCCACGACGCGTCGACGCCCATCCCCTGCGCCCCGCCCCCCGCGCCGTCCCCCCGCGCCACCGCCGCCCGCGCAGATCCCCCCGCGCCGTCCCCCCGCGCCACCGCCGCCCGCGCAGATCCCCCCGCGCCGTCCCCCAGCGCAGATCCCCCCGCGCCGCCGCCGCCCGCGCCGTCCCCCCGCGCCGCCGCCGCCCGCGCCGTCCCCCCGCGCCACCGCCGCCCACGCAGATCCCCCCGCGCCGCCGCCGCCCGCGCCGTCCCCCTGCGCCACCGCCGCCCGCGCCGTCCCCCTGCGCCGCCGCCGCCCACGCCGTCCCCACTGCCGGCCACCCCCTTCTCCGGCCTCCCAACTCGCAGATCGAAGATGACACGAAGGTGATTTTTGTCTTGCATTTGGTCATGATTTTGGACATTCATTTGGTGATTTTTTACTGTTGATTTTTTTTACACAGGCAAAACAATCGTAGCTCCAGTGGGATGTCTACTCCGGGTAACAGTTCATCACAGGCCGGACCAAATTCCATTTTGGCTCCAAACACAGCTGAACAACTATCATCACAAGGTATTGTGATGTACTAACTGCTTAATTGCCTCCTTGAATGCTTGATAAGTTGAATTTTGTCCAGTTTTTTGGATATCCATTGGATATCGGGTATCCGCGGGTTTCGGGTTCGGGGCTCCTATTCGCCCCGAAAGTTATTTCGGGTTCGGGTTTGGATAGTACTTTCGGGTTTCGGATTCGGGGGGGAAAGAGCAGAACCCGGAGATATCCAACCCGTTGCCATTCCTAGGCCACCCTGGGGGATAGTACTGAAGCCAGCGGAGGGTGGGCTCTAGCCTAACTAAGCCTCCCTGGTAGATTCGCCCCTGCTTTGAATCACCTGAAATTGCACATGTTTTTTTGGAGGGGGGCTGCAATTTTAGTTGATTGAGAGTGCAATTTCAGGTCACCTGAAGTTGCACTCTGAATCACCTAAAGTTGCAGCTGTTTTTTTAGGGGGGCTGCAATTTTAGTTCATTGAGAGTGCAATTTCAGGTGACTGAAACATAAAAAAATTTCAGTCGCCTGTGCAATAGCAAAACTGTTTTCACTCACATATATCCAGATATGAAATGATACCCTACAATATGTTTTCTTCATCATAGTTGATTTCTTCAAACGTATATTGTTCTTTCACAAATACTAAAGCTGGTTAATGCCTTTAGAATTTCTTCGTTCCTTCGGCGTAAAGAAATTGTAATTTTTTTTAAAAAAAAATAGCAAGGAATGTGTGCGTCTTAATTAGAGAATTAATCATATGTTCTATTCAACAATTTGAGTGTAATTCAGCTTAATTTAACCGAAAGAGTTTCAAAGAATCTTCAACTGAGTACAAATCGACATGTTGAAATATATAGATCGGTCGTCTCTAATCCAACGGTCACAAATCTGGATGCTAGTTAGAAAGAAAACATCCGGATGATGTCTATCAATACCCAAGTTTCGATCCTTCTGTTGGCATGCGTATACAAGGATCAATTTGGATTGTATGATTAGGGTTTAACTTTTGGGTATTGATAGATTTGTGACCGTCCAGATTTGTGACCGTTGGATTAGAGATCCAAAGCTCCAAAAAAAATTCACCCCCCTCCAAAAAAAATTCTTCCCCCTCCAAAAAAAGAGACCGTTGGATCTCTAATCCAACGGTCCGAAATATGGATGATTGTTAGGAAGAAAACATCCGGGTGATACCTATACACACCCCGAAACTTTGATAAATGGAACTCTTTTGCACGTGTCAGAAACTAAGGCACGATCTGAATTCAGTAAAGGGTAATCTCAGGCAAGGAAAAAAGGCAGGGAAATCAGTTCTTGGAGTAACCCACTAAAAACAACGGAGAAAACATTTATAGATGCAAATCTAAGCTCACACCCTCGGCCGCGGTGGTCGCCGGCTGCTCGCAAGCAAACTGACCTTGTGGAGACAGCAGCAGAGAGGACGAAGCGGAGGGGGACGCCACAAGAGAAGCCGAAGCTCTCGGTTCGTCTCTTCGGAACACGGACAGCGCAACCGGCCGCCGCTCTCCGGCCAACGGCATTCCCGTGTTCCCATGCGATGCCAGCGGCCCCCTCCAGAGCCCCGCAGGCAGAGGGTTCCCGTTGATCGGCTGAGCGACCGACCCGATCCCGCTGTAGAACTGCGGGCCAATGGAGACGCCACCGCCACCGCCGCCGCCTGCACCCCTCACCGTGGGCCACGACGGGTACAATGTCGCCACCGTGGGGCCTGGCACGCCGAAGCGGTGCTGCGGGTAGCCAAGGAGGTGGTGGTGGTGGTGCTCGCCGCCAGCCGCCGCCGCCGCCGCGGCCATCGCAGACTGCATCTGCACCCGCTTCGCGTGCTGCCGCTCGCGCTTGTGCGCGTTCTGGTGTCCTCCGAGCGCCTGCGACGTCGGGAAGTGCCGGCAGCAGTAGTGGCACTCGAACTTGCGGCTGCTGTCGGGGGCAGCGGCGATGGCAGTGCCACTGCTGCTCTGTGAGGCAGCAGCAGCAGGGGCGGCGGCGGTTTCTTTAGTTTTATCCTCAGGTGATGCATGCGGGACGTCAATGCCAAAGAGGCGGATACCGGTGTTGGGGCTTTCGCGGGGTGTTAACTCGGAGAAGGACGCAACGTTGGCAAAGTCATGAGGCTCCCGTACGCTCGCTGCGCCGCGACCGTCTTTGCCGCCGCTGCCCATGCAACCAGGTGGAGAAAGGTACAGAATTTCTCAAGTCCTTGCAAGATAACTCGGAACACAAAGTAAACAATGTCGTCTCAGTTGGTCTAGCAGCGAGCTAGCAAGGAGGAACCCTCTCAATCTCTCTCCTCCCAGGCCAGGAGAGAGGAATGGAAGGAGGGAGGGTGGAGGGAGAGAGAAGGTAGGGAATAGAAAGGGCAAGAAGGCCTGTGCTCATGTTGCTCAAAGGAGTGCCAAATGCATATCAGTGATAGGTTTTGCATGCTGAGGCAAATGGGGTACTGATGGAGCAGGGTAATTGTCACCTTACTGATGTATCGTGGTTGGTTAGGAGGAGGTGGGCCTTCTGCGAGGGTGGGATAGAGCTGGGAGTTGGGTCATGTCATGCTGGTACGGCTTGGGTCCATCGTGTTTCGTGCCATGCTGGCTCGACTCAGTCATCTCACCGTGCTGTGCCGTGCCGGCCCGCTTCGCCTCCAGCCAGGCCCAAGCATAGCCCAAAGCCCACCGTGCCAGCCCAAACCCAGTCCGAAGTAATTATACATGAAGAAAACGGTGGCGACGATGATGGCGGCAGCCATCTTCCTTTCTCTCGTACCCGCTTTGTTAAAAACTAATTGAAATTGAATTAGTTGCATAAAATCATGGGTACGCAATGATGTAAATATTACGGAAAAAAGTGAAATTTCTTTTGTATTTTAAAAATACAACGTTACTGTCTCGTTAAAAATCTTACGCCCCAGAGTACGTCTGTACGGTTTTAGGATCCTCCAGTTGATGCTGTTACCGCTCTTTGGCTAAGTCCCAGTCTTTGACGTATATGATTGCCACCCTCCCCCCACTTGGCACCTCTCTCCTCTCTCCAGTCCCCTCCCTAACGCCTCCCTCCCCAACCTCGATGCCCCTGCCCCCTACTCCCCCAGCCGCCACCCCCACCTCAGTGCCCCTCTCCTCCCTCTAGTCCCCTCCGGGCCACCACCCTCCCCCCACCCTGGCACCCCTCTCCTCCCTCCAGTCCCCTCCCTGGCTGCCTCCCTCCCCCCACCCTGACGCCCCCCTCCTCTCCCGACCTCCCTCCTCGCCCTCGGCCACTTCCCCCTGACGTGGTGGAGTACTGGAGTGGGTGGAGTGACCAGGGGAAGAGCGGGAGTCTCACCCTATGGCTCCACTCCCGTCTTCTGCGACTCCCAACGTTGTCGTAACCTCAACGCCACTGCTTACTGCAACTCCATCGATGCTTGCCTTTACGAGGTCGGCGAATTTGCAACCAAGACGCTCACGCTCGGTGACTCCGACCTGGTTTCCAACATCGCCATCTGTTGCGGGCCTACGGCCACGACAACATGGGGCTCTTCGTCGGCGTTGCCGGGTTGCTGGCCTTGGGCCTAGGGGCCTGGGACCGGATGGTGCTCAACTTCATGGAGGACGTGCCCACGTGGAGCGGCCCCACACGAACACTGCAACTGCTTCAACGGGCGGCAAGAAGAAGGCCGACGTCCGCCGCACTGTTGTCGACGGCCTTAGAGTACTTGGCTACGACGTCACCGTCTTCTCCCTCCAGTAGTCTGGTATACTCCTTAGTCCTTCCCCTCTACTCCCTCTCTCTGTTCTGTGATGACTTGTGCTGTGGGGATGACCGTAAGTCATGGAATGTTGATGGGAGGCGAGGCCACCGGTGCACGGCCGACATAGGGGCACGACCAACGCTGATGTGCCGATTGTGCCTCTATGCCGGCCGTGCTCGTCGGGCCAGACCAGCCCAAGCACGACATGCCAGGCCGTGCTCGTCGAGCTGGACCGGCCCGAGCACGACATGCCAAGCCGTGCCGCACATCGTGCCAACTTTTCAGGTTCAACCTGGCCTACCATTTATGCTGTGCTGGTACGACTTACCACGTGTCAGATCGGGCTATGCTTGAGCCGTGCTGGGTCGACCTCCATGGTGGTGTTGTAGTAAATTTTTGAGGAAGGGCTGGGAGCTCATAGTACACTACGAGCTCTGGCAAGTACTACTGCACTAGGAGGCTTTTGGGTTCTCACATAACAAACAAGTACCTGTCACCGAGAGAAAGGCCATCTCTCTCTCACACACACACAAGCACATAAACACAGCTACCTCTCTCTCTCCATTCTTCTGTCCATCTCTCTCTCCTTTTCTTCTTTGGTCTCTTCATTTCTCTGGCTTTCATGCATGCGTAGGCATCAGTGAATACGTGACAAGCTCTGAGCGTGGGCCTGTTGCGCTATATAGCTATGTGGGGGCGTTACTGGCTGTTTTATGGAGGCTCTTTATGGCTGTTGGCTTCTTTACACCTGGAAACTGCAGGCTTGCGTTTGGAAGCAGTCCTGCATACAGATCTAGCTGTAGTCGTGTGCCTACGCTAGCTGCGTGACTGATTTCTCTCTACCTCCTCCAAAAGACTAGTGCTGCGTCTTAGTTTCTCATCCTCTTTGTTTTCTCTTTTCAAGCTATAACTTATATGGAAGTTAACTATCTGCCTTGCTAGGTTGTTAAGCGAAAAGTACTTACCATGCATCCTGTTGCTTGCTCACCTAGGAGATCACCTAGCTACGTACATATATACCTCCGATGGATGCAACGAGATGGTATAACTAGGTGGTTCATCATGGTAGGCTCTGCTTTGTTCTTTTGCTATAATCAAGCTACTCAACGCTCACTTTGTCTTTTGTCCCTATGATTAAAGCGAGGCTCATCTGAAGTAGCGGACACATGAATGCTTTGCAGGTGTCCTCATTGGATGAAGAAAAGAATGTTCGACTTAACCAACAACTTAAGCATCCATCATGAATTGAAGGCGAAAACAACGGAGTACTATTACATATTCGTGCTTCGATCTGAGGGTACGTACGTACATTCTCATTACTCGATCACGCACTTTGCCTATTGCAAAACCAAGAATATATACCCCAGCTTTAGCAAAACGGACTATGCCATTAAACATGCATATCCAGAACAGAAATGTGCTCCACCGGTGAAAAAGGCTGATCGCTGTTTCTCCGGCCGGCCAGTCACGTTCCTGGGCGATGGGGATTCGATCTGCGCCAATGTGCGTGCTGCTATATCGAAAGGTGTGCTCCTCAGTCATCAGCAACCTTTGTTTTTGCGAAGCATAACAGCCTTTGTTATAAGATCAACTAGGCACTTTTCTCATCTGTTCCATATCATGCCTTTGGTGATCGTTAGTAGCTTTCTAAGACGGGAATAATCGCGGCAGCAGCTGAGGATGAAGCTAGCCCCAGAATGATTTGTACGTTGGTTATCAGCACAGTCACTACCACTGTCGCACAATCATAATTAATATCACGAACATCACAACGTACGTATAGTCTAATTTGCTGTACCTTTGGTGATCAGATTAAAACTTACAATTTAGTCCAAGAACTAGCGCTTACACTTTGCCTACAAATCACTCATGATCACTTCAAGAAGATGACTGCTCTGGTTAGGACATGCAAGTTGGTACGTATATGTACGTACATGGGACATAGGGCCGTCTTGATTGTGTGACGATTTTAAATATGTTCACAGTATAGTGTAGTGAATCTGAACCGATTGTGCATTTAGATATTCTAGATCCAGCAGGGGTACTATCCGGAATTTTGCGGACAAAATTATGCTAGGTGATTGTACTACCGGCTATTTAGTCGTACTAAATGATTTAGACAGAAAGAATGGTCGCTAATTGATTGATTAAAAGAATGGTCGCTAATTGATTGATTAAGACTCTCTTGACCAGAACCAAAAACATACAAATCTTAGTGGTTGGTTACGGGTCTAGATCTCACCAGCATCCCAGCACTTGATCAATAGCTACTTGTGCTAATCAGAAAGGGACCTTCCTGCCTTTTTCAGAGAAAATGCCACTATCCTTGTCCTCCTGAGAAACTTGATGTTTCGTAAGTGGTGGGGCCATATGAAAAGAGAGAAAAATAAATCTTGTCAGTTTTGTTAATAGTCCAATGCAGCAAGTTTATTCAAGACTGCTAGCTGCTTGTGCAATTTGCTCATTCCTCTCACTCACTTTCTTTTGGAAAATATTGCTCGTTATTCCTCTTTAACAACGGATTCTCATGCATGTGCACACAGTATGTGGATACTGACTTTTAACTGCGGTGTTACATGTGTTCCTACCAGAACAGCAACTTATATCATTAAGACACACACACACACATAATGATACACACACACACACACATATTTCAACAAAGTGGGGATGTGTGCATTGTTCCTCTTAAAAATTATATAAAGTGAAAGTTTTTGTTACTTTGGACTGTTCGGTCTAATTTGTACATATCCAATTGCCACTCCTCTTGAGGAAATACGCTGGAAAACGAAAGAAGACATATCATATAAAGAAATTCGGGAGTAATGTATTGTATATTGGGAGCATATCTACAAATAATTAGGTGTAATCACGACCATTATCGCATGAGTATTATATAAACTTGGAAAGTTCCCAAAAGGTTGAGAGTGTATAGTATTTATTTTAGAGAAATGCTAAGGAGCATTTGAGTGTTTTTTGAGTTAGGAGCATTCAGATTTTGGGACTTTGGATCTCCATTTAATGGATCACGTATATCACTCTCTCTAAAAAAATGAATCTGGGGCGTAACGGATCTCCCTGTACCCCACCTCTTAAAAAAACGTAAGTGCTCCGAATTTGAGATGTAAAAAAAAATTTAAGTACTCCTAAACCCAAAAAACACTCGAATGTTCTCTAGACACCTCATTTATTTTAGCGTGCGAAGTATTTTTTTTCTTTACCAAATATAGAGCGCCTTTTGATCAACTAAATATGCAGAGTTTGATTTACTAGATACTCCATGATGAACCTATATGTTACTGACCAGTGGCCAGTGCCCATCCTTTGTGTACGAAGCTGATGATCACATAACTGGGAAAATGGTTGCTTTACTCTTACTGATGCAGTGCCTGACACGTAGGCAATTACTCTCTTTATTCTGCTCTCTGCAGTTCCCATCCATCGTCTCTTGGGCTTGAGTTGTGAGACGGACACCAGCCTAGTTTTTTTTTTTTTTTTTGAAGAGGACACCAGCCTAGTTGGTTCAGACCACAGCTGCACCTGCACTGTAACCCTTCTCCCTCTCTCTTCTCATGTGGGACGGCCGAACGAGTTCCTTGCATGTGGACCCCATTAGCCCCACTTCCACACGACGGGCCAATCGTGAGCCCACTTGTTTTCTTGGCTCCTACGTCGGTGTATTTTTTTTCAAGGAAGTGGCGATGTGGCTCGTGTACTTGAACGGCTAAATTTGTTATAAAGTTTTTAGTATCAAAGATACAATTTAGATGACTTCAAATATTTTTTTAACATAAGAGAGAATTTGTCCAGCCACACTGACATATGTGTTGTAAGAGAACTGATATACACTGGGTTTTTTTTAGGTTGTGTCTTTTGGCTTTTAAATTCTGGCTGTTTGCGAGAAAGATTACGAAGAGTGAGATAGTCGTATGCGATTTTGGCTGGTATACCTGAAGTTAGTATAATGTCTACCTACAATCAACTCGTAGACCCCGTCTTTAAAAGACACACCGTTTGAAAACGAGTTACTGCAGCGTCATACAATAAGTCCACCCAATATTAATATTCACCAATAATTATAATTCGGACCTGGCAAGATAAATGGCGTAGAACTTTTTTCATACTGTGTCAATATATATATCTAGCTATCCACGTAGGCAGCTTTGGTACGCATGGTACGCCATGTCGACGACCTTCAGGCTAGCGGCGTACGTTTTCAGAAAACCCTGTGCAAATATTTGTTCTGTTTCACCATGTCGACATGCCCTTTACCTGATTCAGATCCAACCAGAGTACAAGACACTCGTCTCCCGAGCCAGCCCCGTCCTCTATCCGTCTTCTACCGAGCCACAGCGCCGGCGAGATAATAGGTCTCAATTTCTCACAAAAAATGGAATTCATTAGCAGATCATGGCATTAACATGGTTCATTAGCAGTACCACTACATCATCCATAACTACATTCACGTGGATCATTAGCATTAGCATTACTATTAACACCCAAAAGAATCAGAAGCGGCAACTTTGTCACCAACACAGCAAGCATCCCTAGCATTACTGCCAAGTGCCAACAGCAAGCCAAGACCAAATGTAGCCATCTTAACAAATTCTGTCATCTTCTTGAACTCGTCACTCATCTCTCCTTCCAGGCTTCCTTGTCTTCAATTCTGGCACTGCATTTGCAATCTCCATCTTGAGCTCCGAACTCCGCCGCAGCAAGGCAACCAGACGGCGCGAGTACCCGAGCGCGCGAGCTGTGATGATGAGCGCCCGAGCACAACGAGGACATGGTGGTGCCGACCGAGTCCCTTGAGGAAGAAGACATACTCCGCCACCCATCGCCACATCCCGCTCGTGCCCCTCGCTTTGCGCGTCACGAACCGCCTGGATTCAGGGAATGTGGGTGTCGCCGTGGCGTTCGGGATCGTATCGCCGCTGTCGCGTGAGCACGAGGGCGATGAAGAAAGAGCTTGGGCATGTTCTTTTGATTTCAGCTTATAGTTTTTAACTATGTTTTATAGTTTTAAAATTATTTATGTGTGAGAGATAATAGAGTAACAGAAATTTACGTACAATTTTGATCAATATAAATAAAATCTCTATAATATAGAATTTTTAGCATATGTGGCCCCATGCGACGCTGGAATACCAATTATAACCCCTAACTCTTGTTTATCCGGATTTTGCCTCTTTCCAAGCACGAGACGATGGGAGAATTTTTTGTATGAATAATCTATTTTTTATTCGAAATTACAGAAATATATCCGCGGTAATATTTTTACACAAATAGGCTCTAGTCGCCCAATAAGGGAGCGACTGGAGCCAATCACCCAATGGCTAGGCGACAGAGCTCCAGTCGCCCGACCCTCGGGCGACTGGAATTAGTCGCCCGCCCATTGGGCGACTTGATGGGCAGTCACCCTCCGGGAGGGCGACTAGAGCTCTGCCCCCCCTCGTGAATTTTGTACATTTTGTCAATTTTGTAGTTTTTATCTAGAAAATAATCAGCTGCATTTGTAATAAAAGTTTATGTTCATTGTATGTTGTAGGTGCATAACAAAATTTGAAAAACAATTTAAGAACGATTGACCTTAGAACGATCGGTACACACGATGGGAAGTGATATTGTGATGTTACTGGGAATTTGTATACGGAGAAAACCGGTATATTAATATTGTTAGATGACTTGCTATGTGAATCATTGAATGTGAAAAGGCAACATAATAAGCTTGTTTGAATTTAAATAGACTTCATAATACATTAGGGAGTAATATGCCGTGTAATTTTTTATTACATGCATAACACATAGCATCATGTGCGACTAACCCACCCAACTGCTCATACGACCCATTATGTGGACCGGGGCCATTTTTCCTTCCTTGCCAGCTCGGCGTTGAACTCCTCGGCAACCTCTTTTACCTTGGTCACCATTTCCCTCTTTCTCTCACGCTCCCTCTCGCGAGCCTCCCGCTCCCTACACGTACACACCTCGAGATAAGCTTTCGTCTTGCGTTGTATACGCAGGGTTTGCTCGTTTTTGTGGTGCTCCTCCTTCTGGATCTCCGATGACCTTGTGACATTCCATTCCTCGAAGTCGAGGGCCCATTGGTCCTCAGGGTGGATCTGAAGATCGATCCATTTATGATAGCCATATAGCGGTTCCGGGGATTGTAAATACAGGAGAGAGGTTGTTAGTGAGTGCTGTGAAGGAGAAAAAAATTCATTTTTTCTTTGCCTATGTGGCACCATGTGAATAGTATGAAAGTGCTTTATTTTATTTTTTTCGATTACAAGAAAGACTCACATATGTACACACACCACTATACACGCACATGCAAGTGTACCCTCTTAGAGCAACTCCAACCGGTTCTTTATCCTGCTCTTCATTATATATTTACCTAATATGACTCAAGAAATGGATTCCAACCGGTTCTTTATCCTCCTCTTCATTTTTATCGAGTCGCTATTTTCTCCCGGCCGCTAGCTAGATTTGACAAGCGTCTCCTCACTCGCTTCTCAAATAGCTAGGCCATTGGAATGCTAACTCAAATAGAGAGCTGAAAATAATAGCTAACCTCTTCATCCTAGAAAATAGAGAGGGAGAAATGACTAATGGGATGGAGTTGCTCTTAGCACAAGCCTAAAAAGACGCAGCATAGGATAAATCAGCGACCTTATAAAATTCCTATAGAAACAGCAATATTTGAACATTAATAGGTTTGAGTTGTACATTTATAACTCTACCACACCACCAAGATTCTAACCATAATAGCTTTATTTTATTTAGCTGTTAGAAACTTTTTTTAGTTTCTAACTCAAAAATCAATGTCTGATTCTCTATTTGTTTCAGCCATTGCGATCAATACTCTGAGTGTAATAATTCAAAACTAATATAGGGTGTTTTATGCGAGACATTTTGGTCAAAAAAATTTGAAGCTATATGTGACGTTAATAGGCCACATCAATATTGTCATACTAAGTATAGATGTACTAAAAATCCTATATGTTTTTTGAGTGGTAAAGTGTATAAACTGTCATGCGAGTTATGTAGCGTACTAATAAAAATCTATAGAATGTATTCATCAATGTTGGTATTTGTTATTGCCATGATGCCAAAAAATTAAATTATTTTCACAACTAAATATGTAAAGTAACTAATTAATTGGGGTAAAAACCCAACTAATTATATAGTAATGTTAAAGTACCATGTGAATACAATATTCACAATACATGGTTTACCCAATGCTAATATTTTATTACTCCATCCGTTCTTTTTTAAGTGATATTTTTTACAAGGCATGATTTTGACTATTACTATTTATAGCTTTATCTTATTATATACTAATAAAATTATAATATTATGAAAGTATTTTTAGCGATAAATCCAGATAGTTTTAAACATATTATTAATCAAATTTTAGAAAGTTTGATGGTATGGATTATAGGATGTCAGTTAAAAAATTTGTGTGGGTGGTACAGTAAGTCGACGACTGCAAGAGCGTGCGCCAGGAGGTGCCAATGGCCGTGGTGAGGGCATGCATCCAAGGAAGCGTGGCATAGCGGTTGGGGGTGCGTCCAAAAAGATACGGCACGTGCAGTGTGCACACTCAATGAATATTTTCTAACTCCGCCACTGAGGCTAGCTATATATGCAAATGCAATGAAAAGAAGCACCCGGCCGCTGCATGCGTAGGCCAGGGAGGGGGACCCTGGTCGGCTCCCATTCATCAGTTTGGAATCCCATAAATGATACTATAGCTATTTTTTTTCAAATATGATATTTAGACATCTGTTTTTATAAATTTAGCCTTCTCCTTGAACTTACTAAGCTCCCTAGCTCGATTGGTCGCCAATGGCCGCATACTAATTAGTGATAATTGCAGTTAATTAGTACTAATTGTATTTAATTAATGAAATCATGACCGCTAACTTTGCTTCCGCAATAAGAGAGCAGCAGCTTTTGCTGCCATTGTAAGGGGGCTCGATAGCTCCTGCTGTCAAGCACCTGTAGCTCGACATGTGATATATATCAACTACCGAATTAGAGGAGATAGCTAAATTTATAAAAACAGACGTCTAGCTGTCAATTTTTTTTAAAAAAAAATAGCTACAAGCCTACCATGCCATTTGTTTGTGAACAGTTCGATTTGTACGTCCGAATCGATCCCCGTCACAGCCATTGTAGGCCTGTGCCTATGTGTGTACCTCTGTACGTCGTATTACTGCATTCAACGCACGAGTACGACTCAAGTAGCTAGGTACTACTCCCCGGCCGGTGATAAATTTATCACCTCCATCCATATCATCCCCCTACATACTCCCGGAAGGATTCGCCGCGCGAGAGGGTGGCCACGTCGCCCCCGGCGCTCCCTCGGCCGGCGCGTGTCGGCCGGTTTTGCGTACGGCCGGGGGAGGCAATTTCCCTGCGTTTTTTCAAAATTACGTAAAGGTCCTTTTTCCTCGCGAAAAGGTCCCTGTCAGTTTTTTTAAACCCCTCCACTTTGCAGGATAGCGCCCCGTATTTTCTAAATTATGTACGGGTCCTTGTTTATTACGTACAGGCCCTCGGTTTTTTACAAAAAAGACCTTTGACTTTCTCATTTATTACGTACGTACCCTCGGTTTTTTATAAAAAAGATCTTTGGTTTTTTCGAAAATACACATGTGCCCTCGATTTTTTTTAATTTTTTTTTACAAACTCCTCACGGATTATCGTCTCTTTTATTTCGGTACACACGGTGGCTGGCGCCTATGAGTATAACTAGTAACTTCGAAATTAGAATGCTGGTGTCAGCTAACCAAATCATTAATTTGATCGACGTGTTCATCGGCACAACAGATTTACGGTTTTCCTTTTCTCGGTTCATCGACCGATTGGTTCGTTGAGGGCTAGCTCGACGGGGATGGCTAGGTACGGAACGGCCGGAGATCGCCAATAATTCAGCTAGCTAGCACACATGACGGGTATGGCCCTCCTGCTGGGCCCTCGCGTGATGTACGTGACGAAACTGATATGATCGGTATGATGTATACCACCGCGCTGGAAAAAGCCGGCCCGCCGAGCTGTATCTCCGGGCCGCCGTACGGCCGGTCTGCCGCGCGCGCTCCGACGGCCGGCGCGCGGGTGATCACATCGGCCGTGCGCGCCGGCACATCGATCCATCCATGCATCTCGATGGAGCACCAGTGCACCACATCCGCGCGCGCGCGATCGATGGAATGCCACCAGCCCACCACCCTATAGAGTCGCAGGATCCAAGGCTCGTACTCTCCTCGATCCCGCGCGCGGCTTGAGGTTGATGTGGAGTGGGCCTAGCTAGCTAGCTGCGTGGCTGCGCGCGATGCAACTCCCTCATGTCCCGCGCGGGTCGCCCCGACGAGGTGCTCTTTGTACTCCTTTGCATACTCCCGCGCGGGTCGCCCCGACGAGGTGCTCTTTGTACTCCTTTACCTGTATATCTATGGGTAAATACCTTAATAGAGTTAGGTATGGAATATTTTCTTTACCCACGGGTATGAAAATGAGTAAAACTCTACCCGTAAGATAAACGGGCACTGGTATAGGTAAGCTCCACCGGTACCCGCCCCGTCCGTTTACTTGCGATATAGATTGACAGGTGCCGCAGTCATAGCAATATCTTTAATTGCTATTGATTGTTATAAAATTTTGCATATCTCTAATTGCTATTGATTGTTATAAACTTTTGCATATCTCTAATTGCTATTGATTGTTATAACTTTTTTGATAAGTATTATATTTCCTAGCAACAGTTGTTGCTTATATGTATCTGCCAATAGTTCAACTCTCAAATGGTGGCTCTCAGTTCGTGGGTAAACGGGTATGCCCACGGACAGGGGCGGAGCCAGGATCCAGACAAAGGGGGGGCCAACCCGCCAAGGCGCCGGCGTCATGGGCCCTGGGCGCCGTGTGTGTTGGCTACATCCCTGCAAGCATCCCTGACCAGTAAACCAAGAAGGCAAGAGCATCATGGTTTTGTAAAGAGCGTCAACAGGATCCTTAAGCTTCTTTCCATTGACAGACGGCGCCCCACAAGCACCTGGCTGGTTACCTAATAGGTGAAAAACATATGATTTTGAGTCCTCAGGTTGTGTACAGAATTCACACAATTATCTTCCTAGTAGACTGCAGCCATCCCATCTTAATCAAATTGCCTCTGGTTAGAAATCGCATTGCTACGAACCAGCCACTTGAAAATCTTTATCTTAGCGGGATGTTCAGCTCTCCACAAACATTTATTCGTCGCAACCGTTGCCAATTCCTCGTAAGCTGACCTGACTATGTATCTCCCCATTGTGTCTCTCAATTGCCAACACCAATTGATCAGGGCCATGTCCTGAAGTTATCACAGCACACAGGGTCAGCAACTCCTGATATTGTTTGTTCTTACAATTGTCCAGTCAGGTTGTTTCTTACTGAAATTCTCTACTCTCCATCATATGCTTACCCAAGCAGCATTCAAGAATCAGGATCATCCACAACAGCGAAAAATTCAGGGAATTTACCTACCAAAATCTTGTTGTAGCCACACGAAAGTGGACCCCTCTCTCCGCCCCTGCCCACGGACGACGGGTACCCACGGGCGACAGGTATAGGTGAGATTTTTCACCCGTCGTCCTTCGTGGGTATACCCACGGACATAAATCGGGGTCGTGGGTATGAGTATAGACGTGAACTATCCGTACCCGTCGTGCCCGATTACCATCCCTATCTCCACCTCTTCCGCTCCCTCCCCTTCGCCCCCACCTCACCCCTCTTCACCACCCTCATCTCCTCCCTCGCCGCCTCCGGCCGCAACCTCGCCGCGCGCCGCCTTCACCTCCCTCCTCGTCTCCGACCTCCCGCCCACCGCATCAGCCTTAACCGTGCTGCTCAAGTCCTACGACGCCATGGCCGCCCCCGAACATCGCTGTCCGAAAGCATCGCCCGGAACATCGCCACGGCTTCGTGAGGGTGGCCGCTCCTCGCGAGCCCCCATACCATCGATGTCCAGGAGACGACGTCTCTCTCCGGCATTTCGTCGAACAGGCGGCGCGCGCTGCCGAGCGCTCCGCACTTGGCGTACACATCCAACACGGCGTTGTCCAGGATGAGGTTCACGGCGTGGCCGCCCCCGCGCCGGAGCCAGAGCCCGTGGATCGCGCTCCCCAGGTCGAGGTTCCGCAGCCTGGCGCGCCGGGAGGACGCTCGCGAGCGTGAGCGCGTTCGGCGCAGCGTCCATCCTGTAGAACGCCGGCACCGCCTCGGCCGCGCGGCCGCTCCTCGCCAACGCCGAGATGCGCTTCGTCCACAGCACGGCGTCTCCGGATGAACGGATCATTCATGACAGTACGCAAACAATTCACTCAGGCGTATTTCGACAAGTAATTTGTGCGGGCTTAAAACGTGGACCGCTTAAGAAATACAGGGCACGAGCCTTACTATCATTGTACATTTGTATTGTAAACTTATGCGTATATCCATTAATCTTTATAAAAAGATCATTACACAAATTTTAAACCAAATAAATAGGGAGATAGTCGATAGTAATTTGACAAGCCATAACTAATCACATGCATGCATTTTCGATACGTGAAACTTCTCCCGAGAATTGGCACACCAAAATGAGTGCTGTAGATGACGGTACAGACAAGGGGGACGAGCAGTGCCGTACAGACAGAATACTACAAAGGTTAGGCACGAGAACTTGCGGCGGAGCAGGTGGCGCTGCCGGCGGCGATGGCGTTATTCCGCCGTGGCATTCTCCTGAGGTACACGACGCACTGGGAATCGTGGCGATACCTCAGCGCGATCAGGCTTCCCACCACTCGGTACCGAGACCGCGACCTCACCGTGATGGTGAGCGGCAGGCCCTGGCTGGACTCGAGCAGGTCCTGCATGCCGCGGCCCGCCGCGTACATCGGCTTCTCCTGCGCCGCCACGAAGAGCCTCACGGTCGAAGTGGCTCGCGGCCGGACGTCGTACGATCCCTCTCCCTGCATCAGAATTTAATTAGGCGTGTCACTGTCACTGCCTGTACGCACGTAGTAGTTGATCGAGACGCATGCTGCTGCACGGACGCTATATATGTACGATACCTTTGACGTTGCAAAGGTGAAGCGGCCAAAGGACATCTCGAGCAGCGGCGGACGGACGTGCAGGCTGAAGACCTTGGAGTAGTTGTCCACCTCCATGTGGACGGAGAAGTTGCAGTTGAGGAAGCTGGTTATGACGCCCGAGCCGTCCAGCCCTTCCCCCAGCCTGAACTGCTCGATCCTGCCGACCTTGAAGGAGACGCCGGGGTGTTGGGGCTTGGTTGCGAGGAAGAAGACGAGCAGCGCCAACGCCACGCTGACGGCCACCCGCCACGCCACCTGGAACGCGATGCAGCAGCAGGGGGCCTCCGGGTCCAGCTTCACGTACCTCCAAGCCCCGCCCCTCCGGTCCACCCCGTCGGCGTCGCCGTCCTCGTCGTGGGAGCCGCCTGACCGGCCGGACAGCACCCTCAGCACCTGCAGCCCCCGGCCGGGCTTCTTGACGCCGAGGAAGGAGTTGTTGGAGCCGCGGGAGGAGGAGTAGCGGGACAGGGTGAGGCGGGAGGCGGCCTCCTCATGGTCGTGGGCGCCGTCGCGGGAGTGGCGGGGAGCGGCGAACGCGGCGTCGGGGAATGGGGAGAGGATGAGCGCCGTGGACTCGGACGCCGGGTGGCTGAGGGTGTGCGACGCGGCGGACGGGCTCTGCACGTAGTAGGTGCATGGGGACGGGTGGAAGAGAGGCAGGTCCTGCTCGTCCGCGCCAATAGCAGCAGCTGCCATGACGTTGTCTTGGACCCTTCAGTTGCACGCGTCGCTAAGGAGCCAAGTGTGTGCAGAGTTCACTCTTTGCTTTTTGTGTCAAACTGTGATCGCTTATGTAGGAGCTAAAGGGAGGTTTGGACTTTGCAGCTCGTACCAATCAATCTGGATAAATTTACTGAACATTTTGTATTCGGTGTGACATGCACACTAGCCCATATGAATGGAAATTTTCAGAGACCATACATGTATGAAGTTGTTGAAAAGAAAAAAAAAGAAAATGAAGAGGACTAGTTGATATGATGATATTATCTTCTCCACTGATATGATATAATAGAGGAGTTTGTCCGTTCATTACCTTTCCCCTTTCTTCTCCCTATTACAATGTACTCCCGCATCTCCTCTTAACATACATCGACATATGGCCCTGTGTCATTAGCCGGCCCCTCTTCGAATTGCTCACGGCCTCACACCTCAACCACTCCTCTTCTTTTCCCCATGTGGCTACATCCTTGAGGCCCCAACCGCTAGCCAATCTCTCTATTTTCGCATCTTGATCAGCGCCACCCCCTCTCCTCAGTCCGATCAACCTCTTCTAATCATCTCCCTCTTTCATATCCTGCACCAACGCCTTGCTAATTTTGTAGGGTAGATTTGCGATAAGCGGTGGCTCTGGTGACCAATGCCCACGAAAAGCAGAAGGCCCATTGCCAAGAGACGGCTGGGCTTGAAGAGCGAGGAGAAGGCAGCTGTGTGGAGGAGGAAGACGGTGGCTCCAGGATCGAGGATGGCCATATTTGGTGTCGCCGAGGTCAAGGATGGCCGGATCCAACGGTGTAGTGATTAGGGATTACCAAATTCGCTGGATTCTGGCTTCTTCCTCGGGTCTGATGGAAGTGGCATAGGGATGGCAGGGTCCAGCTGTAGAGACCTCTCTCTTCGACTCTTCTCTATAGGCACCATCACCTTCCACTTCTCTTTTTCTATCGTGCATGGTCGGCTAGCTCCAGCTATGGCTCCATGTTCTTGATCCACTGCCGCCCAACTGTCTCGTTGTGAGGACGGCTTGATCTAACAGTGGTGAAGGTGAGGATGATCAAATCCAGCGGCAACGACCTCGGGGACGCCGGATCCGGACGCATCAATCTTGGGGTCCGTCAGATCAACCATGCAAGTATGGATAATGCCGGTGTCGGGGACAATGACCTCGAAATCAGGCGGTCATGGGGTTGGGGACACCAGCGAGGAGCATGATGACTCTAATGGATTACCAGAGGTGGAGGTGTACCAGCCGGATCTGAAGGCGGCGACCTCGGGGATGGTGGATCCAGTGACGATGACCTCGGGGATGGCGGATCCAGGCATCTTACTAGTGAGTTTACAACAGTGAAGTTTACTTGGCAGGCAGGATTTCATCAATTGCCCCGGTTGGTACAATGGCAAATATTCATGATGGTCAGCACTTAGCAGTGAAACGGAGCAAAGTGATGAGTACACATGCCGCAATTTCTGCAGGACCTCACCTCTCTTTGCAGCACAAGATGAATAATAGCCCTACTCACTCTAATTATGACATCCAAACTAGCCTTCCACTTCAAGTAGGAATAATTGATTGGTTCTCTGGATGTTTTGGTCTAATTAACGATGAACGTACGGGAGCTCTAGGGTCAGGATGATGATGTACAATTCACGAACGAATGGCTAGCTATGTTAAATTCTTCGGGGACGCATGAAACTTTCAAATACGTGCATATTGGTCGTTTTACAGTAACGCGTGCATGAATTTCATACGATGAGTGATGACTCCGCCTACATGCATCCATGATCAATATGATGACAGGAAAAGATTATAAGGTCTAGTGCACCTTTGGTAAGCATGGCAATTAACAATGCAACGCCCGTGCGCCACGCCATTATGTATCATCATGAACGACAACTGTGCTTCATGTGCATTTGTTTTAGCGGCGACGAGTGACTTAGATGGCAAGGTAGATGCAACAGCAAGTAGTGCACTACGCACAGCAGAAAAGAAAGGTCTTTTTCCCCCTGTAATGGATGAGAATGTACGCCTGCGTCCGATCAAGAAGTAGGTCGTAGACGGGCCGCTGCCTCTTGAACTTGATCACATGACGGTATGTTTCCACCTGGACCGAATGCTCGCGGAGCGCACATGCAACCGGGCCTTAGTCGGCACGGCCTAAACATCCAAGAAGGCCCAACTTTGAGGGGGATTTGCCCCGTGAAACGCACAGATCTACCGCGCGGCGCGGCCTGCTTGGACTCCACCACGGCCGGCCCGCCCATCCATCGAACGGCGACCTGCCCCGTTCTCTCTCTCGCGTGCAGCCCCAACCCTCCCAAGAATCCGGGCGAGTTGCTGCTCCACGGTCTCCCAGATCCACCCGTCCCCACGCCGCGGCCGCACCACCACCGCGCCCGCCGCGTGCCATGGATCCCCCACTGCTACCGCGCCTCGTCCGCCTCATCATCTTCCTCCTCCTGCTCGCCGCCTCCCCTGCCGCGCGCGCCTGGAAGAAGGACGAGTTCCGCAACTGCAACCAGACCCCCTTCTGCAAGCGCGCCCGCGGCCGCGCCCCGCACTCGCTCGACGCGGCGCTCTCCATCGTCCCCGGCTCCCTCGCCGTCTCCCCCGACGGCTCCCTTAACGCTGCGCTCTCCCATCCCTCCCGCCCCCGTCCCCTCCTGCTCCGCCTCTCCGCTCTCCCCCCGCACGCGCTCCGCCTCCAGATCGACGAGGACTACTCCGCCAACCCGCCGCCCCACCGCCGCTTCCACGTCCCCGACGTCCTCCTCCCCGACGTCGAATCCCGCGCGTTCCACCTCTCCGAACCCAAGACCGTCGGCGGAGTCTCCACCTTCGCGCTCTCCTCCGACGTCGATGTCGTCGTCAAGCACGATCAGTTCGAGCTGGCCGTCCGCCGCGCCGGCTCGGGCGATCCCGTGCTCTCCTTCAATTCCTACGGCCTATTCGACTTCGAGCCGCTGCAGGAGTCAAAGCCGGAGGGCGAGACCTGGGAGGAGCACTTCCGGAGCCACACCGACACGCGGCCCCGCGGCCCGCAGTCCATCACCTTCGACGTCGCCTTCCACGGCGCCGACTTCGTGTACGGCCTCCCCGAGCACGGTTCCACGTCGCTCGCCCTCGGCCCCACTCGCGGCCCGGGTGTCGAGGAGTCCGAGCCCTACCGCCTCTTCAACCTCGATGTGTTTGAGTACCTCCACGACTCGCCCTTTGGCCTGTATGGGTCGATCCCCTTCATGATCGCGCACGGCGCGGGGGCGTCCTCAGGGTTCTTCTGGCTTAACGCTGCTGAGATGCAGATCGACGTGCTTGCACCAGGGTGGGATGGCGCCACATCCCCGGAGAGCGGGCGGATCGACACCCTGTGGATGGCTGAGGCTGGTGTTGTTGACGCCTTCTTCTTTGTTGGGTCTGAGCCGAAGGATGTGATCAAGCAGTACATCAGTGTTACAGGCACGCCCTCAATGCCGCAACAGTTTGCAGTGGCATATCACCAGTGCCGGTGGAACTACCGGGATGAGGAGGATGTAGCTGGAGTGGATGCTGGGTTTGATGAGCATGATATTCCATATGATGTGCTCTGGCTCGACATTGAACACACGGACGGCAAGCGGTACTTTACATGGGACCATTCTTTTTTCCCAAACCCAGAGGTGATGCAGCGGAAGATAGCAGATAGGGGGAGGAAGATGGTAACTATTGTAGACCCACATATCAAGCGAGACAGTTCGTTCCACCTCCATGAGGAAGCTACTGCAAAGGAGTACTATGTGAAAGATGCGACTGGGAATGACTACGATGGGTGGTGCTGGCCTGGGGCATCGTCATATCCTGACATGTTGAACCCTGAGATACGTGAGTGGTGGGCTGACAAGTTCTCCTACGAAAACTACAAGGGATCAACTCCAACACTGTACATTTGGAATGACATGAACGAGCCATCAGTCTTCAATGGCCCTGAGGTATGTCATTGAATTGGAATATGCTTGTGCTATTGTGACGATGAAGTATACAACAAAATAAAACTGTCTTGTGCATGGATCAATCTTGATAAAGTATTTTTTCTTAAATAGGTCACCATGCCTAGGGATGCAATACATTATGGGGATGTTGAACACCGTGAACTACACAATGCGTATGGATACTACTTCCATATGGCTACATCCGATGGGCTTGTCAAGCGAGGTGAGGGGAAAGACAGGCCCTTCGTTTTGTCAAGGGCCTTCTTTGCTGGAAGTCAACGGTATGGGGCAGTTTGGACAGGCGACAACTCTGCAGATTGGGATCACCTTAAATCTTCTATTCCGATGGTTTTAACTCTTGGTCTTACTGGCATGACCTTCTCTGGTGGGTGGACCTACTTCACTCTGATAATCCTGATGTTAGAAGCCTGACTAATATTTGAAATTTTGACAGGTGCGGATATTGGTGGATTCTTTGGTAATCCAGAACCTGACCTATTGGTGCGTTGGTACCAAGTAGGAGCTTTCTATCCGTTCTTTAGAGCTCATGCTCACCATGACACCAAGAGACGTGAGCCATGGTTATTTGGGTAATGCCTCAAATACTAAACTCTGTGGAATTTAGTTTTTCTTTGAAGTTCTGTTCAACCTGCCTGATAATTTCCTCTAAAAACCCCTGGCTGATAATTGAGGAAAATTGTGACTTCACTCTGGTGATCTAGATAAAAAAAATTCCTCGACAAACTTAGTTTGGGAAACATAAAATTATAAATACCATTCTTTTCAAGGCTAACATAATCTTTATACTTAATACAGAGAGCGAAGAACTGCCCTCATAAGGGAGGCTATACATATGCGGTATTCGTTGTTGCCCTACTATTACACACTGTTCAGAGAGGCTAGTGCAACTGGTGTTCCTGTTATGCGTCCTTTGTGGTTAGAGTTTCCTGATGACAAAGAAACGTATAATAATGGTGAGGCTTTTATGGTTGGGCCATGCCTTTTAGCGCAAGGAATTTACGAAGAGGTAAGTGGTACTGCACATAGTTTTCAACTTTTCATAATTAATTCATATTTTGCTGGAAAATGCTATTTACCTGTTAGTATGTTATAACTTCATGTAGGGCCAGAAATCAGTGTCAGTTTACCTTCCTGGGAAGGAGTCATGGTATGACTTGAGAAATGGATCACCATACAAGGGTGGCGTGTCACACAAGCTAGAAACTTCAGAAGATAGCATACCTACCTTCCAAAGGGCAGGTACAATTGTGCCAAGAAAGGATAGATTCAGGCGCAGTTCTACTCAGATGGTGAACGATCCATACACCCTGGTATGTTAAACATGTTTTCCTACGTGAAAAACATTTAATCTGTCCAGTACACATCTTGCTCTTTGATTTCATTTGGTAACTCATGACAAGGGCTGTGATTTCCTTGCTTGAATTGAGCTTTGATATATGCATAACTTCTACAAATTTATACCAGCTAAATGTATGACTGCCAATCTGTTTGATTGAAGTAGCTACATTACTGGTACAGTTCATTCTTAAGTCGACTATTTAACTGTGTAATTTTGCAATTGTCAGGTGATAGCCCTCAATAGCTCGAGTGCTGCAGAAGGCGAACTTTATGTGGACGATGGTAAAAGTTATGATTATCAGCAAGGCGCATTCATCCATCGCCGTTTTGTATTTGCAGACAATAAGCTAACTTCGATCAACATTGCACCCGATAATCTGGTCAAGAAATTTTCGACTGAGTGTGTGATTGAAAGAATCATAATCCTTGGCTTACCATCAGGAGCAAAGAAGGCTATTATTGAACCTGGAAACCAAGTGGAAATTGAAATGGGACCGATTAGTCTTCGGAGTGGTTCAAGCTCTGTTGCACCAACAGTCCGGAAGCCCAATGTTCGTATTGTAGATGATTGGACAGTAAGGATAGCTTGAGTTTTTTCACATCTGGAGCCTGATGTCTCTTTTGGTCGGTGTCAGGTCATAAAATTAGTCCAGTGTTAGAAGCGTAGTTACGGCCTCATAAACGTTGTCTGTGGAAGCGCAATTTTGTATGTTTTGGTGGCCTCAAAATTTCTGCACGTAACTGGTACGCACGCTGTTTCTGCTACCAATTATGACATAATATAAAATCAAGACACAGATTGTTGATGTATATTTGTAGCGTTGTTACTGATTTGTGTCCCACGGCGCACGAGATATGAATTCCTCGAGAAGATTACCATTTAATAGATTTTGATCTTAGATCTAAACAACTAGAGAAAGGAAAAGGTCTTGTCTTCTTCACGAAATGCACCTATTTGAAGAGCTTGAGCCTGGATGGTTGCTTGCAGCCATCCGCCGTCCTGCAACTGTACAGTTGAGAATTGTGACAAGCAGGCAAAACTATCCAATTAAACTGCTGGTAGTCTTCCAGCTAGTTAGCAAGTTTTGAGTCACTGGTTGGAAGTGGGAACTGTGTGGTTAACAAATATACCCCTATATGAATTAATATTTTTATGGGCAAGGACATGTCATCCGTCCACCTTAGTCGCTGTGGGCAAGAGCAGGTCTCTCAGCCTCGGCGCAAATCTGGATGAAGGATAGGGATTCGGATCCTGCATTCTTTCTGACATTAGTCTCACGGTAAATCACTCCATTTCATACAACAAAAACAGATAGATCTTGCCCAAAAAAACAAAGAAAGGAAAGAACACAAAGAAATAAAAAGCTAGCTAGATAGATCAATGTATTAATGTATGGTATTATAGAGCAATGATCCAATTAAATCGCTCACTGGCACACAAGAGCAATAGCTCCACCTCTCCCCACAAAAAGTCAAGACGACCACGAAGCAATAGCTCCATCTAACCCCAATATCCGAAGCTTAAAATAACAACAAAAACATATACTACACTGTACTTATTTTAATTACATGGAACGAGCATGCATGTATCTATCAGCAATGTCCTGTAGATAAGTCACCACCAATCTCGGGAGCCGATCCATCACTTCCGGAGGAACACCCATGGTCCCCTCGCTGCCCCCATCCTGCAGATAGAAGTGACAATCTTGATGAGTCTATAGTTAAAGGCTAAGAAGAGATAGAGCTACTGAAGAAATGGCGGCACCGAGGAGGATAAGGTAGTAGTAGGATTAGTGGCATCATACCTCCAGGTGCTAGCTATGGTCCTCAGGCTCATGTAGATCGTTAATGCGATCCATATACCGATGAATCCGTTATGCCCCGACAGGTATACCAGGCATGGTATTGATATGGCCGCTACGCCAACCTGAAGATTTTCGACGGATTCAGTCTTGGGAAGAGTTTCAGAGCTAAATTTTGATGTGGTAGCTTGTCATCATAGGTTAAATGAAAGGATTTACCATGGAGTAGGCAGAGTATGTGTAGTCTGATGCTCCGAAGTTGATGCCATCGAACACGAACGCGAGGGAATTTATCGTCTGTGTGCCGGCGACAAACTGAACCCAAACAGAACTTTCACTGTCTGAACCTTAGGAAATACTATTCACATAGAGAGTTCATTCTCCTCTTTTGAACAGCCAAGATTCTTACCGGGATGCCTTTATGAATGACATCGATCACGGCGATGTCCTTTGTGAAAATGCCAGCCCCAAACCTCATACCAAGTCCAAGCACAACAGTGAGACCCATGCCCAGAACAATGCTCAGCTGCAAGGTGAAGGTTACTAGCTATCAGCATGGGCCCTACTTGCAGTGAAAGGAAAAGAAGTGAGAAGAACATGACAGACAGAACTGTGACTAACCTGCACCACACGAGAGGTCGCGGTAACAACCTTCTTGTTATCCTTCTTGGCGAACGCACTTGCAAGCACTGCCTGCAAGCACTCGTTGACCACACAGCCCAGTTTAGTACACTTTCTGAAACTGAAACTGCTGCTCCATGAACTAATCTATGAGACTATGATATGGCAATCTGACCTGTCCTGCGACGGCCAATCCGTCGGCGAGAAGAGATGTTGCAAGCCAGAGTTGGCAGCAGATCTGGAAGGCTGCCATGATGGTTGGTCCATGGCGAGCAGCTAACGACGACGCCAGCGTGACGCAGAACGTTACTGCCACAACCCTTGCAAGCAGCAGGAATCCTGAAAAGAGAGAAATTTCAGAATCATTTCCAAGGATCAGTCAGAGACGATACCCAGTTTCAGGATTCCAATGGTATCTCACCGCATCCAAGAAACCGCCCAAATTTCAGGGATTTAAGGCTAGGTGGGATAACATCAACTTGCTGGACGAGCCGACATAGCAATATCATAGTTATCAAGTACCTGCAATAACGAGAAAGGGAGAGAAGTTAGGACAAACTGATCATTGAAACATAGGAGCTGACGATGCTACATGTAATACAGCGAAACTTACTGAGAAACGACATGAGCAACGGCTGCGCCGGTGACACCCATATGACAAACGAACATCAAAATTGGGTCAAGTATGATATTTGCTGCATCTCCAACCACTGAGAGAAATAAGAAAATGTTAGCAAGGTCAGTGATACTTTCACTTCAAATATTTTTTCTTGATTGAAATGAAAGTACATATGCTAACTGAAAGAATGTACATCATCACTAGATGTTCTTACCAGTGGCATATAACGGTGTCTTTGTGTCTTTGAAACCCCGAAAAACGCCCTGCATGGCTAATGAGAGTAGTACAGCAGGAGCACCAAGTGATCTTATTGTTAGGTAGCGAACTGCAGGACTCAGCATCGGTGAATCCTGAAATAGCGTCGGTGTAAATAAAAAGAGGAATTAGCATCAAGGATAGCAACAAACTACACAAGTAAATGAAGCTTGAGCAGAGAAAGTAGGGTAATAGCACTTACATGTTTCACACCCATGATGCCCAATACAGTTTTTGCTGAAAAGACCAGGAACACAGCCTGAAGCAGCCCAAGAAATGAACCAACTATTAGTGCTGACGTCACAGAAGGTATGTACTTTCTCTTGCACCCGTGGTTGGAGACATCCGTACACTTTGTGGTAATGCATGAATTGACACATGCTGCCTTATCAGGACCTGGAAGCAAAGTTTGACATAGAGATGCATGCAGAATATTTCAGTCTTGAGGTTTATTAAGTTTCTATTCAAAAATGTGAAACCAGATATGTTCCAAGAACTTAGTACCAGATACAGGCACATTGTTGGTTTCTGAATACACAGGAGAAGCTTTCTCCAGGTCTTGGCTGCTGTTTTCTTCTATGCATTTGCTAATGATAGCATCTTCTTCAGCGACAAATGATGTTGTCACGCTAACAAGGGGGTAGATACAGACTTTGGAGACTTGATTAAATATGGCAATTGAAACACCGACAGCAGCTATCTCCACCGAACCTGATCGTCGATCAATTGGACACAGATTCCATAGCCATAAATTTCAAATCAACAACAGCTTATCTCATAAATTGGGCAAAGTAATATGACACAACACTGAGTGCTGATGTTAGTATTTCTGAAAGAAAAGGTTTGCCCTTCAAATTATCCCTAGCTGCTAGCTTAACACGCAAAGGCAAACTAAAGGTGTTGATCGGACATACTGAAAGTTCAGAACTGAATATCTTTGACAAGAATAATACTTTTTCGTGTAAAAAAGAAACATACAGAAAAAATGGAAAATAATGAATGGGGGCTACTATGACGCAATTCGACAAAAAGGAAACGGATGACTATTTATCAAAAAAGAACAAAATGAAAAGGATGAACTCAGCATGTACCTGGCTAACCAATTGTAACGAGAAAACTCCAGTGCACACAAAAGAGGATTCAAAAATGACGTTTTGCGGTACGTAAAACGACAAATTAAAACCAGATTGTCCACAAAATAATATACGCAACAAGAAGAATACAGTTACATTAACGCTCCTGTAAGAATAAGAAATCTCCTGTAAGAATAAAAAATACCTATCTGACTGAATCAAAGAACAAAGGGGAACATTATGGTATCAATAAAAGCTAAATGGAGACATGCTAGTCGGATCTTATCAACGTATATATCAAGATTGACGAAAACAAAAAAGAATCTGGTGAGCATCATTAGTAAACAACTAAACAGGAATTATTCTAGAGCACATTTCTTGGAATTTTTGTAGCACACGATTATTCAGTTGGTCGGCTATATGTCCAAGTGAAAGGGACATTGCAGTGCAAATTCGTTACTTTGCCAAACTGAAAAAAAAGGAAATGAACTAGGGAATATCCATTAACAAAAACAGCAAGGCTGACATATTTGGAATATTAGCTGTATGACTATCTAAAATTAACACAAGACATCTAAAAGAAACTGGGGAGCTGAGGTGTTCGATTGCGCGCAATTAGCAAGATGTGAACACTGTGATAGAACTACAAATGAACATGGTGCAGCCATAGCAACGTACAGATATAAATCATAAACGATGCAGATCAATAGGGTGATGCTTTACCTAAACGACCGATGAATGCTGTGTCCACCAAGGAAGCAAGCGGATCTGCCGCCAAGGCAAGCGATGCAGGCACCGCGATGCGCAACACCTCCGATCCAAGCTCATCAAGCTTGAAGACACACCTGCGACAAGTTAGAACCAAATCAGACAGCAGCACAAGCATCAGCAGACTCCTAGCTAATACCGGTGCAAAAGAAATTTACGCAACTGTGCAAACGAACCTGACGTTCATGATGAAAAGATAGAGCCCCATCATCCTCGGCCAGCCAGGAAATGCAGGTGGCGCAGGCAAATCCTCCACCTTCTCCTCCGAACCTGCACCGTTCATCACCGCCGCGCCAGGGATGGCCACCTGCTTCTCGGCCACGCTCGCAGCAGCAGCAGCAGCAGCAGCAGCAGCGCCCTCCTCCATGTCGACCAGCCAGCACACAGATCGTAGGTAGATGCTTGCTTGAGATCGAGTGTTTTCGGTGCTCACCACCCCTACTTATACACCTCTCTCTCCGTGTAAATTCTTAGCAGGACATCAGCTCTCAGCCTGTCACAGGGGATGTCGGGGGGTCAGACGTGGGAGAAGCGTCAGGCCTCCGGCGAGATCATCATATCTGTCAGTCGGTTACAACAAATCCGTCCGCCTTTCCCATAACGCGCGCGCGAAACAGGCAGGAGCTCAGGCCGTGCATGCAGCGCGGAAGCAAAGGCCAAAACAGAAAGCCGAGGTGGCGACGGCACACAAGCAGACAAGGACGACAGAAGTGAATCACTTGCCTGGAAGCGGACGCAGGTGAAACCTGGGCTGGGCCAGCAGCCCGTGGCCTATGGTGGACACCCTATTGTAGTCTATAAATAGGAAGCTATACCAGCATATTATGTACAAATGAATGAAAGTAATAAAGAAAGACCAGGAGTTCTCTCTATCTCTCTGTGTGTTCAATGTATTATTCTGTGATTCTGTGATTAATTCGTTCTTGTTCTAAACAGAGGAATCGTTCGGACTGGTCGCCAGCGACAATTCCTCAACACGTTATCAGCACAACTTCGCTCCGGTGAACGAGGTAATCATCGAAGCATATATTGAATTTTCTAGATCGCTTTTGAATCTGTATTTTCTTTTCGCGTTCTAGATTGAAATTCTACGGTGCAAATCCGCCATAATCTACCGCGAGCAGACTTGAAGTCGCCGGCACAATGCCGATCGGTAGATTGTGAAACGAGGTAGATGTTGATTGCACTGTAGAACGATGCAAATCCGTCCTAAATCTACCGTGAGCAGATCTGAAATCGCCGGCACAATGTCGATCGGTATATTGCGAAACGGGGTAGATGTTGATTGCATCGTAGATTGGAAACGAAATTTTGCATGGGTTTTTGTTTGATATTGCATGATTGTTGTACGAAGAAAATCCGCAACGCTCCTCCTGTTTGCTCTGCACGGCATTACACAGGAAAAAGGGGGGAAATTGGTGCCGCTGTCGCGCCCGCATGCGCGACGCCGGCCGCCAGCCAATCGCTGGCCATGAAACACAAGTCACCACCGGTAGTTGGCCCTGCATGGCCGATGGATGCCGCCGGCTCCATGATCGACCGTGCTGTCGCCCCGTAGCGCAGCACCGCATGGCCGCCTCCGCTCGCCTCATGCGCTGTGCCTGAAGCACACCGCCGCCCGAAGCAAGGCACCGCCGGCCTTGAGCCCCGTGCCCGGCAAAGAACTACGGCCATCGCCACCCCTCGTCGGCTTGCAGCAGCCCCCCACACTTGCGCTGCTTCACCGGCCTCCGGCCCGCATGCCGGCCAGCGTGGCTGCCGCCTTGGATAAGCGCGCCGTGCCACCCCGACCTAGTCGCCGCACCGCTCCGGTTCCACCGCCGTGCCGCCTGAAGTCGGCATCTCCCCGACCGCACGCACGCGCTCGCCCCGACCGCGCAGGGCCGCCGGCCGCTCGCCCCGACCGCGGCCCGTAGCCGTCGGCCCCCTTGACCTCCACCGCCGCTCGGCCCGAAGTCGCCCGCCTTGCGCCCGAAGCGCCTTGGCCCCGGCTCGCCGGCCGATCTCCGCCCCCAAACGGCGTCGCTCGTCCGCCACCGGACGCCGTCCTACACGGCGCCGGTTGCCCGCTGCCCGCTCGCCGCCCGCATGGCGCCGCCTGAGCCGGCCGCACCCCATGCCACTCGGCTGGCCGCACGGGCCAGATGCAACCGCCGCCACGGGAAACCCTAGAGGGAGAGCAAAAGCCGCCCGGATGGGCCGGCCGGCAAATGGGCCTTGACGGGCGAAGGGAAAGGCTGCATGGCCCAAAAAGAAGATGGGCCGGGGGGAGGAAAGAGAGGCCGGCCGGAAGAGAGGGGGTAAAGAAAGAAAAAAAGGGGAGTGGGCTGCGCCGAATTTTGCGAAAAAGCCCTCCCGGTTTCCATAAATTACCGAAAGGCCCTAAAATTTGCATTTAAGTCCGAAATTTTGCAGAAAAGGCATCGTAGTTCCGAAAATTACGAATAAACCCTCAAATTTACAAGTGGGTCCCGAATTTTGCAGAAAACCCCTCTGTAAATCAGAAAATTGCGCGAATTTTTCTCTGAACTAGAAATTTGCGTAAAAACCCTCTGGAATTGCAGAATTTGCTGAAATTTTATATTTTAGCATAAAAAGGTCTTGAGAATCCGAATTTTGCATTATTTTTAGCATTTGAAGCTTATTTATTTATGTCATTACTGTTTTATGTATTTTCTGTATTTATTTACTGTTTTTGGTTAATTGTAATTGTTTCAATTGCTTTTAATCACTGAATTAGCAGTAAAATTTATAGAAAATGCATAGAAAATTATAAACATTACGAGAACCTTTTGTACCATTTATTTACCCGCAGTGAATTATTTCATGCATGTCTACCAGCAGTAGACTTATACACATTTAGATGACTAGCATCACGAACCGGGAGTTCGAGGAGCTGGCCCAGAATGGCTAAAACTGTCTGACATGGGCATCCGATGTCGAGATTGTACTTGGGGGCCGGAAGCTCCACGCAGCTATTGGATTAAGCGGACAGAAAGACGCTCAACCTACACCTGAGGAGAATGATTAGTCACTTCATTTTCTCAGGCTCCACCTCTGCCCAACTCTCAAGAATGAGTATATGGCGGAGAAGAGCGCGCTAGCACTCTGGACCGCACTGAAGAAGCAGGTTTAAGAGGCTAAAGTACACCATTCTTCCTCAAGCAGAGTAGGAGTGGATCAGACTGAGGTTTGCCAACTTTAAGACGGTCAGGGAAAACAATTCTGCCTTGCACAGGATTCGTACCCGAAAACAGAAAATTGAGAAAATCCTTCCACCCCAATGCAGTATAATCCGCACGCAATTATCGTCATGACGGCTATAAGGAATATACCGAATTGATTGATATGATGCAGATTGCGGAGGCTCAGAATGAAGTTCTCCGTAAGAACTACGTCACTTAGCCAACTGGGAGCTCCGCTGGCTTTGAAGCCAACGCCGAGAGCTACAAGGTGCGAAAACCCTTGATGAAGAGAAGGGGAAGGAAGGGTAAGGCCGCAGCCCAGAAAGGCGAATCAGATGCTCCACGAGAGAATAAGGCTAGCAAGCCAAAGCAGGATGGCCAAGGGCAACATGAAGCCCACTTTGCATTAGATGAGGGGGAGAGTTCGGGAGTAGCTGCCTGCACTAGTGAAGGTTGAAACCATCACGATAGCATCAACCCTTTCTCAACCTAGAAGCAGCCAACGCCATGATTTCTCCTGAAGAGAATGTCACCCCGAGAAAATAGCAGAAGAAGTCTGGTGCACAGAATGCATTTAGACTTTAATTGTCATTTATTTTGTGTGGAAGAATATGTTAGAATTTGCATGGATGGTACATAAGAATTGTTATTTTCTCGTGATGATTAGATGATATTTGAAGAATTCATTCATTTATTCAGTTTATGATGGCATGATATGTTCTGATATTGGAGTATTTTATATGTGATTGCCTTCTCATACATGTTTATAAATACCCTATATTAGAACATGTGTAGCGCCCTATGAAGGAAGTGTGCTTAGCTAGCAGTGGCACAACGTATATCATCTTAAGAGAGATTAAGTATTTTCAGTCGATTCGTAAGAGCACTGGTAGCCTTACAACAATCGCCGGAAGCGATGCATGTATAATCGGTTCCAGAAGAGCCACAATGGGCACAATTTTGGTCATTGAAGAAGCCTTATTGTACCCAGAATCGACTAGAACTCTCCTAAGTTTTAAGAATATCTGCGCAAATGGTTTCCACGTTGAGACTAGAGAAGAGTATGGTAAGGAATACCTGCTCATTATGAAGCGCGAAAAGAATGAAAAGAAAAGTGTACTAGAAAAACTTTCTTACTAGAAACTGGGCTATATTACACCAACATTAAAGCGCCTGCAGCGTACACTGTCCTGAAGATAGTATTTAGAAGCTCTAAACTCTTCTATCTCTGGCATGATAGATTAGGCCACCCAGGTCTTAGGATAATGAGAAGCATAATAAATAACTCGCATGGGCATAAAATTAATGTAAAGAATTTCCCGAATCATGAAGATTTTGTGTACCCTGCGTGTGCCACCGGGAAACTAATAACTAGACCCTCCACTCTGAAAGTGAAGGATGAAGTCCCTGCATTCCTGGAACGCATCCAGGGAGACATATGCGGTCCCATTCAGCCCGTCTTCGGGCCGTTTAAGTATTTCATGGTGCTCATTGACGCTTCTTCGAAGTGGTCATATGTGGGTTTGTTCTCCACAAGAAACCACGCCTTTGCAAAATTGATCTCGCAGATCATTCGCATCAGAAATGTGTTTCCAGATCATCATATCAAGTCCATCAGAATGGACAACGCTGGAGAATTTACTTCGAAGGCATTTGATGATTATTGCATGGCGATGGGCATTGCAGTTGAGCATTCGGTACCGCATGTCCATACCTAAAATGGTCTGGCAGAGGCTTTAATCAAGAGAATTAAATTTATTGCCCAACGCCTCTTGCATAATTGTAATTTGCCAGCTACATGGTGGGGACACGCAGTCCTCAATGCAGTGAATCTCATCAACTTTAGACCTTCGGCCAACAACATCCATTCGCTTATGCAACTAGCGCAAGGGTCACCACCGAAAATTTTTCAACATTAGGGGGAGGAAATCAACCCCTTGATGAAGAATGTCGGGAAATTACGTGGCAAGCCTGGGGAATCCATGTAGATGACCCGCGCACTAGAGAAGTCCAGAAGATATTACATGGCAAGCCACGGGAATCCATGCAGATGACCCGCGTATTAGCAAAGCAAATAGAGAAGTCCAGAAGACGAGAGAAGTCCAGAAGATAATAGAAGTCCAGAAGACAAGAGAAGTCCAGAAGACAAAATAGATTTGCAAGCATTAGCAAATCAGCTGCCTGATCACTTTAGTGATTTGAAGAGCGTGACTAAGTCGCATGTGCCTGCACGAACTGCACCGGAGAGGGTTGAAATACCAAAGAAAGCAGAAGATATCTCTAATCTCGTCCAGAGGCCTCAGAAAAAAATGAGGACGAGAACTCCGGTTCCTCTAATCCTTAGTAACCGGGGACGCCTGGCGAAAAAGGGTAAGAAGGACTTATCACAACCGATCACTGAAGTCCTCCAGAATGAGAAGGGGAGCCAGTTGAGACCTGGCACAAGTATGACACCTTCAGAAAAGGGCATACCGGATCTGAATATCCCCATCAGCATGGATGTGTGCGCACACATCGGAGCCGAAAAACTAAAGGGACTTGCCACCGCAATTGAAAGAAGCGATGCGCAAGGTAAAGCTCCAGCAGAAGCAATCGCTCCAGAAGAAGCAACTCATGAAGAAATAGCTATAAATTATGTGCACACGGGAGAGTCCCTGAATAGGAAAATAGCTAATATCGATACCTACTTCGCAAAGAAAATTGTCACCATCATCGATCTTGATCCCGAGCCTGCATCGCTCGCTGAATTTAAGAAAAGATCAGATTGGAAAGATTGGAAGAAGGCAATAGCAACTGAATTGCTATCTTTGAACAAAAGAGAGGTGTTTGGGCCCGTATGCCGCACGCCTCCCCATGTACACCCCGTTGGGCACAAGTGGGTATTTGTTCGAAAGAGAAATGAAAGAAATGAAGTAGTGAGATACAAAGCAAGGCTAGTAGCCCAAGGTTTCACTCAACGTCCTGGAGTTGATTATGAAGAAACCTACTCCCCAGTCATGAGTGGAATTACCTTTATATACTTGATCTCAATGGCAGTGAACTTGAACTTAGAAATGAAATTGATGGATGTTGTGACTACGGTAACTTGGATTCAGATATTTACATGAAAGTCCCTGAAGGAATCCCTCTCCCGAACCAAGACAGAGCAAATAGAAATCTGTACAGTGTGAAACTCAGAAAATCTCTGTATGAACTGAAACAATCTGGAAGAATGTGGTATAATCACTCAAGCGACTTTCTCTGCAAGAAAGGCTACACAAACAATGAAGACTGTCATTGTGTATTTATACGGCGATCCCAGAATGGATTCTGTATAATCTCTGTGCATGTAGATGATTTGAATATCATCGGGACAGCCGGAGACATAAAAGAAGCAAGCTCCTACTTGGAGTCAGAATTTGAAATGAAAGATTTGGGCAAGACCAAGTTTTGCTTAGGCCTGCAGCTTGAGCATGTCCCTGAAGGAATCTTGGTACATCAGTCGACCTACACCAGAAGGTGCTTGAAAGGTTTGGCTTCGAGAAGGCATTTTCGTCGAAAGTACCGATGATCGGTAGGTCTTTGCAGCAAGAAAAAGATCCTTTCCGACCTAGGGAAGAGGGGGAGGAAGTCCTGGGACCGGAATTCCCATACTTGAGTGCAGTGGGAGCGCTCATGTACTTAGCGAACTGCACTAGACCGGATATTGAATTTGCCATGAACCTGTTAGCAAGGTACAGTGCAGAGCCCACCAAAGGCATTGGCAGGGCATAAAGGACATCTTCCGATACCTCCAAGAAGCAAAGACCTTGGATTGTCTTACAGAAAGAATCAAGATCTGAACTTGATTGGTTATGCAGATGCTGGTTACCTGTCTGACCTGCATACCGCTAAGTCACAAACATGCTATGTATTTCCATGTGGTGGAAATGCAATTTCCTAGAAATCGTCTAAGCAAAGCCTTGTAGCTACTTTGACGAACCACTCAGAAATTATAGCACTGTATGAAGTCGCACGAGAGTGCACTTGGTTCCGCTGAACGGTTCACCACATCCAGCAGTCATGTGGAATGAACATTGTGCAAACCCCCATAATTATCCATGAAGATAATGCAGCTTGCGTTGCACAAGTGCAGACGGGCTATGTAAGCATATCAACCCCCAAATTCCTCTATGCTCATGAATTGCAGAGATGGACAAGATTAAAGTACTGCACACTAAGTCACGTAGATTTGTTCACTAAGTCACTCCCCGCATCTAGCTTTGAAAGGTGCGTGTGAGGGATTGGAATGATGAGACTTAGAGAAGTGCAGAATTCAGGGGGAGAATTCTCTCAAGCCCGTTATTAAATCTTGATCATGAAGATTAAGTACCCAAAGGAATAAAGTCCTGAAGACCAAATGAAATTGGGTGAATTGTACTCTTTTTCCCTTGACGAGTTTTCTATGAAGTTTCTCGACCAAGGTTTTTAATGAGGCAATTCGTGCATCGCAGCATCACATGTATCATGTGCTCTTTCTCCAAAATTTTCCCACTGGGTTTTCATGGAGTTTTAGTAAGGTATGAACATGTCGAATGAGTGCACAAGGGGAGTGTTAAGAAACCTGGGCCTGGGTCAGCAGCCCGTGGCCCATGGTGGGCACCTCATTGTAGTCTATAAATAGAGAGCCATACTAGCATATTATGTACACATGAATGAAAGCAATAAAGAAAGGCCAGGAGTTCTCTCTATCTCTCTGTGTGTTCAATCTATTATTCTGTGATTCTGTGATTAATTCGTTCTTGTTCTAAACGGAGGAATTGCTCGGACTGGTCGCCAGCGACGATTCCTCAACAGCAGGGACGCAAGCGCGCGAGAGGCGGGCGTCACGTACGGTGGGTGGGGGCGATGCGGCGGGGGCGGGTCGCGCTTAAAAGGGCACGAGCCCAGCCGTCGAAAGTGTGGAAACTTGAGGTTCGTAGGCCTGCGCTAGGGACACACTCGCGTGTGTGTTCTTGGTTGTAACGAAAAATACTGCAAGTTGTACGGATAAAGTGATTAAGGCCATGTTCTTTTCAGCTTCTAAAAGCTGTTTTTCGGTTTTTTTACAGTAACTAACTTTTAAACGGAGTATCTTTTCAAAATAGAGTCTACTAGTTAATTATAGTATATACTGTACAGACTTCATTATATCTGTAAAAACCGCACGTGAGTTTCTAATTTTTCGCACGAATAGCCCAAAAATCAAAAGCCGTAGCCAAAAACCATAAGTTGCAGAAAAAAATAGCACCTGCTCTGTTCATTCTGGTTTCAAATTCTGTCCCTAGAAAATGAAATGATTTAGCTTTTCAATTCTAGTTTTTCTCTCTTTTTATATTATTTATGAAGATATATAACAATGTTTTTTCTTATTTTTTATTTTTAAAATTAAATGACTTAAATAATTTCAAATAATTTTAACTAGAAACAACCACGGAAACTAGGAGCCGCTGTAAACAAGATTGGACAGGGCCTTAAAGTCCTCGTGCCACTAGGGCGATGGGAATGGAGCGGAACGCACTCCGAGGCTGGGCTGGGCCGGCCGGCCGGGAGGGGACGTTCGGAGCGACAGACGAACGCGCGCGGCGTGGCTATTTTGTGCGTGCAGCGCATGGCGGCGGCTGGCCGGCGCTGCAGAACGGAAGATGGACTGGCGGTTTTGTTGATTGGCATGTGTGGAATGCCGTGCCATTGCTGCTGTTACGTCGTGTGGTTAAAGGTGCAAGTGACGAACGGCGGTGCCAGTGTCGTCCCGGCGGCAACTATATACCATACCACCGTTAGAACTGCTTCGAATTGTGCTGTGCGTAGGGTGTCAATCAGATGCGAATTGTTCGTTTTATTCGATATTTGTATCGAATGATAACAAATATGATAAGTAAAAATACATTCGTATTATAAAATGAATCCAAATTTGAATAGTATCCGGTTTTTTTGTTGAACATAATTACAGTATGTAAAATGTGTGTCGTACCGAATACGAATATTGATAATATCTGGATTCGGAGGACATAATAGTAGCAGTTAGCTAATACGTATCGTTTACATTTGACTTTCAAATTTAGCATATTATATATACATTTTGATTATCTCGACGAGACTGTCGTTATGGTGGTCTCTAATTTGGCACATCCCTAAATAAAAGTTTTTGCATGTTTTTTAGCCAAATTCGTCATGTTTATAACCGATCTATTTGCAATATATCTAGAATTAGTTAGGATTAGTAGCAAATGGCATTACTGATCAATGATTACGTGACAAACTAGAGAAAAACAGGCATAAATATTAATATAAAATCGATGTTAATTTGCTAAACTTTATTATACCATAAGATATTTACATCCAACTGAATTGAGTAGGTATTCCATTCATATTTGTGTTCATTACAATATTCGATTTGAATTCGTATTCGAGCATATTCAAATTATTATTCATTTAAAAGTATGAATATGAATATAAAAAAACTACTATTCAATTTGTATTAGATCCGTTAGCACCTGCGCGGTGATACATACAGCTTCCTCGAGGGCAATAGCCGGCGCGGGCTTTATGGGCTCGATCGTCTAAGCTTTTTGACTGAAAAGATGAGGTGATTGGTGAGGTCTTGAGCTCATGGGCTCTGCTTTTCTGCCCTTGAACCCCTGATTTCTTGCACGGGAAGTGTGGGCATACAGCAAGTGAAGTGTAATTGTGCGAAGATGCTACGTGTCTGTTTGAAATCAAGGCATTCTAATTTCCATCTTGTCAGAACTATTCTGCATCTCCATTTTAAGCACTAGTTTTTCCCATTTGCTTTGTACTACCATACAAAAAGACATGGCCAGATACAAGTCTTCAAGGCGAAGAGCATCGAAGGCACCATCCTCAGTTGCTAGAGGATTTGAATGTAATTTTCCCTTTCTTTGTAGTCCTTTTTCTTATATGCTAGGGACCGAGTGATGAAATGTTTCCTTCTCAGGGTCCTTTATGTAATATTCAAGTGGATGTACCTACTCTATAATATCAATTCAGAGTTAATGGCCTCATGGGCCATTTTACCAAAAAAAAGAAAGAAACTTGTGACATTTCTGTCCCCTATGTTTCAGACACATCCGAGAGCTTTGATCGATGATTAGACTACAGATACTACGTTTGAGGAATCCTCGTATACCTTACTTATCGGTAACTACCTAATCTCAAATTTCTATAAAAATATATAGTATCCTATCTCAAATTCTTAATCTCGCTAAAAGTTAACCCCAAAAATATCTTGCCTAAGACAGATGCTTCAAGATAAGGGTACAAATACATGGATATGATCTTTGAAGGGAAACTCCGCACTAATTTTGTGGAGAACGCAAAGCACAAGATGTGTGATACTAATGCTTGACAGCAGAGTCCCACACCACATCTAAATATATTCTTTTCAACATCATTCTTAAAATTTCTGGTTGAACAAATTATGCTTCACGGTCGATAATAGAGATGTTGTGTTGTTAGGTTCATATTCGGTATTTTCTCCTAAATGCGTGTTCGATGTCACTAAGAGTGAGCAGAGAATATAAGCTTACAAACACCAATTCAAAATGGGCAGAAACTAACACGATGAGAAAATAACAACAAAAACTACCTGCATTTGATCAGTCACATATACTCTGTTCTTATCGATTGATATCCATGCATTTGGTCATTACAGAGCACCCAAAAAAATGCTTGGTCAGATTGTTAACTGTCAGTTGTTTAGCCACTCTAAGCAAAAATAAATGGTCATATATCACAGTGTCTGTGTGTGTGTGCATGTATATCCAACAAAAGCACTGAAATGCGAGCTACGTCATGGCCATTAATTAAGCAACTTTAGGAAACTAATACCATCTAGATAGGTCGTGCTTGCTAGCTTTTGAGTGTGCGGTTGAAATGAACGAAGAAAAGGCGCTATAATATACAAATATCTTGATGTGCACGTACACTGATCGCTCGTTTTTATAAAAAGAAGACGAACTTCAGATTGACGACAATCTTAACCAACTTTAGAGGCTTCTTGCCGTAAAGAAATATATCAAATGTGGGCCGCTTATAATTTATACTCCCTCCAGTCAAACATGTTATTTTGGACATACTAAAACGATAACTTTAATCACTTCTTTATATTATAATATATTTATAAAATCTATTAAAATTATCTCATTACGGTTGAAACAAATATACACATATTCTTCATATATCCAATCTACTGTGCAAGCATGCATCCATCAGAACCCGTACGTACGTTCTTCGTAGAAAGAGACACCACACCATCGGACTCTGTACTACTGCAGCTAGTTACCGGTTGCTTCTAGTTTACCTATTCAAAAGAGAGGAAAGGGTATCTAACCAAGCCGGTCACTAGCATTCACCAACTTACATCGTCAGTACATGCAGTACAACCCATCACGGCCTGCCGCGCCGTACGTCCTTGCGATCTGTCACTACCGCTGGATCGATCGATCGATCGCTAGCTACGACCAGGCAAGAATGCCGGATACACATACACACACATACACCAAAAGCTGATCCAAGAAGAAACGGAAGGCAAAGTAGAGAGGCATAGGCATGCCTGCGTACGTACGTACCTTCGGCCTGAAATGGTGAAATGGCTGAGGGCGCACGGCCGGCGACGGCGAGTGTACTACTTTGCTATTGCTTTGCACTCCTGTTGCTGAGCGCTTAGGCTGCTGCTCTGCCTTGCTCGGTGCGTGGCCACTATAAATAGGCGTGCGTACTTGCGGTCCGGTCGCGCGACGGCTCGAGGGCCCGGCGGATTTTCGCGGCGCTGCCGCCTTGGCCTGTGGCTTTGGACTCCAGGCCGGAGTCGCAATAGCGCGGAGGGGGAAAAAATCTTGTTTAGTCGCTCGCCGCGTGGCCTCCACATGTCGCCGCCGTACGCCGGATCCGGCGCTCCGGCCAGAACACCGCGCACGGCGCCCCGTCCGGCGTGTCAATGCCTCACTGGCCGTCGCAGCAGCAGCAGTCCAATCGTGGTGTGGGTACGAAGGTGCATCGTGTATTTTCAGTATACAAATCGAAGATATAGGCCACCAGGAGGCCAGCAATGGAAAGCCTGGCCGACTTATGTAAGCCCACGTCGCCGCCCCAGTAGTGTGCGCTTTCGACCGAGTACAAAGCCTTGTAATTGGGCTAGTGGAGAGGAGCACCGCTGCACCGAGAGGGAGAGGGCGGGCTTTATTTCGGCCGCGCCACGCGGAACAATGGAATCCGTGGGAGACTAGCGGGTGTTTATATTATTTTTTGCCGATGGTTTATGAATAGTAATAATTTATAGAAGAACTTGCACAGACTTGTATATAATTTTGATCGATATAAACGAAATTACTATAATGTGTACTACAATCGCTAGTAAACCCTATCTTAAAAATACACTCCGTTTAGAAGCTAAATAGTGTAGAAAAGCGGTTTATAGAAGCCAAAAACGAATAGGACTTCAGGTCACAGGAGGAGAGAATAGAATCTTATCATTACTATTATAAAAGAATGAGTTGGTGGTTGTACGTCCATTCTTCTCCAACCGTTCTATCCCCTCGACTTCTCACCATTCTCCACATTCCAACCGATCAGATTAACTCTCTTCTATAGCACGATTCTCTATATATTCAATGAGTTCCGTTGCAACGTATGAGTACGCAACTAGTAATACTCAAAGCTGAGCGTGGTGCACGTGCCCTGAGTATTTTTATCGTTGAAGATCATGGTCGCCCAAGCCGGACTTAAAAGAAGCACTCTGGAAGAACTGCCCTTCGACGAGTTGATCTGTTGATTGCTTTTGGTCTGAATGCGTGGGAAGGGTTTCACATAGGGTCAGTGTCACAGTGTGAACCAGTGGGCGAGTGCTTGCTTGCGTATGAATTGTTACGCTCAACTCGGGGCGGATTACACTGTTGGTGCTGGTTGGGCGGCCAGCCTTATTGCAGAGTACCGACAAAGACTGGACTGGAGAAAAAGTTTCTGTCGACTATTGTAAGTGTTTATCGTCATTCCACCCCACTATAAAAGACTAGGTATACAGGGACGGAAAGTTCACCCAACCTAAATGGATCCGTTACTATTAAAACCTTGAATGTGGGATAGCTCGGAAGATTTAGGTACCAATTTAATTTAAAGGAATAGGCATCTATATGATCGTTTTGGCTTCAGCTTTTAGCTTCCGACTTATTTTTCACTATTCATAAATTTCATCTTTTTTTTGAACTTTTGGCTTTTTGTTAAGCTTTTTTGCCGGTTCTTTTTTCCCCGTATTTATTTGTATTATACGTAATGGGCTAACATATTTTTTTATATTTTTTAATATTTTTAAATTTAATTATACTAAATAAGTCTCTATCAGCTACAGAGTTTTTTCAGCCAGCCTTACCAGAGAACTCAAACCTTGATGGTTGGGTTGTACACTCCCGTCTCCCACCGAGCCTTACTGAAACCATTAACGTTAGTGTAGTCCTAGACGGGTTAAATTTTGTGAGTGCCTACATGGAGCTGCTCATCACTAACCAAGAGTTTTCAAGTTATATATTGGTAACACCTCCGCGCCTCAAGATGACTGTTTTGATTAACTCTTTCCTCTTAAAAACAACCGGTATAATTTGCCCCAATCATGTTCATGTATATAGACTACCCAACAATGCAATCAACAACTCCTTACATCTGCAAAATTCCTGAACACAGAAAAGCGTACGTCAGGGGCGGACCCATAATGGGACATGGGGGTACAGTTGTACCCCCAAAATTTTTTTTGTAAAAAATCAACTATATATAATATATATTTCATATATATAGGAAAAAAAACTAGAAATGAAGGTAATGTAGCAAATTCAGCCCACTATCCAATGGCCCAATTGGCATTTCCTGATTTCCTAACCTAACTCCTGCTGCCTGGCTGCTTCTCACGAGTCACGCCGCCTCCTGCCTTGCTCTCACGCCGCCTCCTCTCCATTTCTCTTGCACAGCCGCCGTGCCACAGCTCACAGCGCACCGCCGCGCCCGACGCCCCTCCTCGTCTCCGGCGACCGGCGAACGGCTACCGGCGGCGGCGCGGCGCCCGCTCCTGCCTTGCTCTCACGCCGCCTCCTCTCCATCTCTTTTGCACAGCCGCCGCGCCCCAGCTCACAGCGCGCAGCCGCGCCCGGCTCCCCTCCTCGTCTCCGGCGACCGGTGAACGGCTACCGGCGGCGACGCGGCGCCGGGCGCCCACACTAGCACACCCAATGGCCAGCTTCAACGGCGGCAGCTCCTCCCCTATTCCATCTTCAACGGCGGCGGCGCTTTTGAAATTGGTGCTAGTTCTTCCCGTAGCAACAGCAAGTGTTGAAAGAGTATTCTCAGCAATGAATTTTGTGAAGAACAAGCTAAGGAATAGAATGGGAGATGAGTACTTGAATGACTGTCTTGTTACATTTCTTGAAAGGGAATTTTTTCTACAAGTTCGCGATGAAGATATAATATCTCGTTTTCAAGCAGATCCTCGTCGAGTTGAGTTATAACATTGCCATCCAGGTCAGTTTTGCATTGATGTTGTTTCATGTACTCTGTTCAGTGTTCACTAGAAATTAAGTCAATCAAACTTATATTGGAAATTGCATTTATTGCTTATGTGTGATTGTTTATACTACAAGAAATTTGAGCATCGATGATGATACGTATTTGTCACAAAATCATGGATTTTTGTCATAAAAGCATAATAGTGACGATTTTCTTGCGTCACTCGGATCGTCACAGATTCTGCGTCATAGAATGTTCTTAGTGACGATCATTGGGAAATCGTCATAAAATAGTACACATTTATGACGAATAACAGATTGTCATACAATAATATTTATGACGATTTACTTAGTGTCATAAAATATTTTCTATGACGATACTGTTATGTGGTCTAGGACGTGTAATTTATGACGAAATTATTCATCATGAATATATTTGCAACGTCACAAAATTTAATCCAGACATACATGAATGACAAAAAAAAGTCATGAACAGTAGCATAATTCTCCAGATAATCACCATAGAATTGTTCCATCAAAGCATATAGAATTAATTGACATTTATCCAATACACTAGCTGAATGCATGTGCGTTGCTACAGATTTAAAAACTTTTAAAACATATTTGTATGCATATTCCTCTTGCCAGTTCACTGAACTTTGAACATCTCTTGTTCAACCACAGGTCTGACCTGAAAGGATATAAATAGTGATAATATTTAGTCAAAGTAGGAAACCACCGATTGAAACAAGCAGAGAAACAACCGATTGAAACAAGCAGGCAATAGTATTGTGCATTGAGAAACATTATGGAGCCTATGTTTCAATTAGGTTGGCTATTAATTAGCTAAGGATGGTATTTCCCTAATTCTGTACTTACTACCATGCAAATTTCACAAAATACCATTTACCTTCAGTATACCATGCAAATTTCACAAAATACCATTTACCTTCAGTGCTTTGCTGTAGTGCTATACTGTGTAGGCATACTATGACTAACATAGATCTTTGCGAGAACATGGATGGAATCACAAATGGCGGAAATGATATAACTTGAGGGAAGTGCATAGAATACACCTTTGTCAAGAATGACTTGAATTTCAGGAAAGTTGAAGAATCCATGAGCTCTCTCATAACCATCTTTGCCATGATGAAGCCAGCACATCTAGGGAACAAAAGTAATTTAAAATTTTAAACTAATAACATATACAGGTCCATCTTAAATATTGGTTCACTGTTTTCAAAAGCAGACCAATGGATGCAAACATAAGTGTCTCGATTTGCTGATTTTGCTCTAAACCTTACCTCATGTCAAATGCTATCATCATTTTTCGCCTTTCACTGTTACTTGCTTGTGTACTGCTGCTAGGATCATTGTCATGAAAATCAACAGCGTTCCCAAGAATACCGACCTAAATAAGATAAAGGAACCATGAAATTCGTCAATCATGTTTATATGGAAAGACGGCTGCAGAACATTGGGACACATAGAAGGGACAAGACAACTTCCATGTCTGTAGGGCTTCTGGGGCATTGGCTTAGTCCTTAAACATTAACTTTATGTTTTTATGTAAATTCCAATATTTCCTAGCTAAATATCATGAATATGCATATATGTAAGTCATATAAGTGCATTTCTGTACATCAGCATTCTTAAAAGAATGTAGTTCAAATGTCATATTCAATTGTATTATACGAGAAATTGCTATCTTTTCGGCCACAGTCCACACAATAAATTGAAGAGACAATAGCTTCTAGCTGTTTGTTCCAATAAATCATGCACATATTATACAATGCAGTTCTATCTATCAAAGTTTGTTATTACAATGAATTAAGGTGCATTGTTATCATTGCTAAAAATGCTACTATAATATTACAACCACTGCTGATAGGATGTACCAGGAATCTTGCACAGCTACAACAATCATCAACATCAACAATACCCTATTTCTCCAGTAGTCTCAATCAAATACCCTGTTACAATACATTTTAACATATAGTAATAAGAATTAATGATTTAAATGACCTAGAGCCTTAGTCACAATCAAATACAGCCCATAATCAGGATGTTGTAGTAAGTCATATGACATATATTACAATAGAAATTTCATGGAACTCATTTTTCGTATTTCACTGTTGACCCAGGGTCCTGGAAAGCTTCAGATTCCCTTTGCAAATATACCAACCAGTCACTACAAGGCCAAAATTCTACAATCTGCACAACTGAGGAAATGAACATTCACAATTTTTACTTCCTTCCAATACAGGGGGAAAAATTAATTAACATCTTATCTACTCTATGAAGCATCCATCAGGAGGAGCTAAAATCTCACCTCGGCCGACCAAACCCCCGACTCGGAAGCCGCATCAGACGCCACCGTGCGGTTCCCAGCCATTGCCGCCACCGAATGCAAGGCAATGGAATGGCAGAGGCAGCACCCTAGAGGTGGGAAACTGACGCAGAGGCCGCTCGGAAGGTGGGTCGGCGCAGAAGGCTCGATTTGGTCTAGGGTTAGGGTTCGGCGGCGGAGCGGAGGAGTGGGGGGAGGAGGAGGCGGCACCGCGGGGTGGGGAGGAGGAAGCGAGGGTGGAGCGAGGGAGCGGGGGAGGAGGCGAGCAGGCGGAAACGGAGGCGGTGCGGCGAGCAGGCCGGGTGGAGGGCGGAAGAGGAGGAGGAGGCGGCGGATCTAGGGGCGGAGGAGGAGGAGGAGGCAGATCTGGGGGCGGAGGAGAGGCCGGCGACCGGGCGGAGGAGAGGCCGGCGACCGGGTGGAGGGCGGATGCGGCCGGGTGGGGGCGGAGGCGGCGGATGCAGCCGGGTGGGGGGCGGAGGAGGATGATGAGGCGGCGGCGATACATAGAGTCTGAAAGAGCGCGAGAGGGGGGCGGACGGGAGTTATCTGGGCGGGCGGGTGGCGGGCGGGATTTTTAGGGTTTACTATTTTAAGAGGCCCACTTGTCAGTCTACTTCACAATGGCCCCATTCGCCCTAACTTTTTTTTGACAATATTTTTTTCGTCATCCAATAAATCGTCACGAATAATATTTTTTTTATGACGAATATAAACAATCATCATGGTTTTCTGTATATTCTGTGACAAATATTTGTTTTCGTCACAAAACTAGACGTCGAAGGTACCGTCCCTCATATTAATGATGAAATCACTTGAATCGTCACGGAATGATAGCTAATCTATGACATTTTCATTTCTCATCATAACTATATTCGTCACTGATACTCAAATTTCTTGTAGTGTTATTTGGTTAACTATATGAGATATACATATTATGTGTATCAGAATTCTCTATCTTATATATATACTCTGTAGATTCTTAACTTCGTACCCCCATCCCAAAAATCCTGGGTCCGCCACTGGCGTACGTGATGGGGTACCATCCAGCGCATAAACGAACAAGGGATGCGAAGCAAACTGGGAAAAGGAGACCTTTGGAGAAGAAAAGCAATTTCATTGTCGTGTTATATATCCCTTGTTTGCTCTGTTAAGAAACCTCTTTTAAATCCCTGTCAAGAAAGTAGCCGCTTTCATAGGAGGAGGATTTGTCCTAGCTAGCTGCAATTTGCAACAAGAAACCGGCCAAGAGTATCATGACCTAATAAGCGATGCCGGTTTGGAGAAAACCCAGGCTCTGCTCTGAAGGCAACAAAAGGCTCTTCTCTCGTTTCCTCCTGAAATATGAAGTCTTTGCTACGTGTTCTTGCGGGCTAATGGGCTGCGGCACAGCTAGAGAGTGGAAAACTGATGATACAAGGTCAAGGGAAGTTTACAGGTGAATACGACCGTGTTCCATCTCATTCCATCACTTCTCCCCTCTTCCCACATACCACACCAGTTAGTATGCCTCCTATTTTTATAGCAACACTTTTGGCTCATCATCAATCAGCTGAGTGACTGAGTCAGCTCAAAAAAAGTTGACCTGATTATCACAGGTTGGTCCTGCCATATACTCATCTAATACGAAATCATCACAAATTTGGAGAATGTAGGAATGGAATTTGTTGTAGATGTGCCCAACCCCTCGGGCCGTACTGATGGTTTAGTGGGCTTTAGAATAAGCCTAGTATGATAGTTTTATACATATATAAAGAAATATATCGATATACCCTTACCAATTGTAATTATTGGGGGCAGAATAAGAAAAGTACTCTCTAGCTTCTACTCATATTTGGTTGTTCGAGTTGCTTGCGCACGCTTGAGATTGGTGGTTTGAGTAGTAGATGACAAAAATGATCCTTAAGCTTGCATTCACCAAAGTTGCCCTAAGATGGAGATGGGCAGTCTTATTCTTGTCCTTTGGAGTTCAATACTACAAGGGAAGAAGGAGATCTTTTCATGCTTAAATTAGTGGCATGAGGAGCTGGTTAAGATGTCTAGATCATTTGACTGGCTGATTGATTTGTAGATAAGGGCTAAATAATTATATGACTTGTCTTGCCGAACTATAGTTGGTGAATTGTGATTGGTCATTTTAGCTGTTGAGATGTTTCTTCCGTTGTCTATCATGGGGGCTATGAAGGCCATAAATGTCCAATCTCCTTTATATTTATTCACCTATATCGCTGGATTTCAGGTAGAAATGTGATGGTCATATGCTTTTAGTAGGTACTTGTTGAATTGAAAGTGAGAAACAATAGTAGAAAAACAATGAAACTGTGGCTGTGTTTTGACGTAGGAGTGGGGATTCTACCATATGCTTGTCAATAAAGAACAACTGCTATGTTTATGTTAAATATCTATGATAATTGATAATTAGTTATCGTATCGCTAATTTTTATTATTTTTGATATGCAGATGACTGATCTCCACTTATTGGAAGCATCTTTATATATTTTTCGGATACGCTCTTCATTACTGAGGTATTTTTGTTGTATTTATCTCTTTTCTGTTTTGTTTCTCTTCTATTTACGTATAGATTTGAATTGTATAAGAGTAAAATATTATGTTTATGATAATCTAACTTAATCCATTGTCGATTTTGTTGACTTCGTCATTGATGCCTGCTAGCTCGTGCGTGATTTGCTTCAGTTTCTGGAAAGGTTTGGCTTGCTAGACACGCGCAGTGGTGAGTTTCCCTTGTTTGACTGGCTGGCTCGTGCGACCCTCTCCCTCCCATATGTTGCATGTGCATGTGGCTCCAGTCTAATAAACTAGTATGCGAGCCATAAATTGCATCCCAAGTACCGTGTTATTTTAGTTGGGTGTCGCACACTGGTGGGTGCTTTGCTAACTGCGAGGTGCAGCACAGCTGCTCTCTTCGAAAATGCGGCTAGTACTAGCTAGCCCACAGCCCTTCGCATGTGTTTTATGGCAGCTTTTTTGCCAGCGCGGGAAAATTTAATCATTTACCACTCTTATGAGTCCAGTGGCAACAGATTTACCACCCTGACCCATTGTCAGTGACTCAGGTGACCCCACATGTAAGTGACAAAATGAATTGGTCAATCTTAAGAGTGGCAAAAAATTGAATCTCCCGCCAGCGCGACCTCTGGCACTCGGGTTGGTTTGCTCATTCCTTCTTTCTGCCACTGATTTGGCTGCCACTCGGTTTAGCTAAAATAAGTTAATTTATAGTTGGAATTACATTGTAGCTGGTTAAAATTACAATGTAACTAATGGTGGCTTATTTAACATAACTAAATTTAAAAAATTTTAAAAATAAAAAATACGTTAGCCCATTATGGACAATGCAAAAGAATACAGGAAAAAAGAACCGGCAAAAAAAGCTACAAATATAGAAAAAGACGAAATTTATCAATAGTGAAAAATAAGACAGAAGCCAGAAGTTCAAGCCAAAATGAGCGGGGTCTTGGTCTGTTTTTCTGCTCAAGGTCGGCGGAGCACTCACGAACCGTTTAGCGATGAGCCTAGGAAGTATCACGCTTTTCATGGTGTCTCTGATGCGTCCCGCTCCTTTGCGCGCGTCCCACCAAGAAGTTTCCCGTCTTACCAGTGTCCATAGTGTGTATCCGTGCGATAGCATCTCTATCAGTCTACGCTTCTCATCCTTCGTAGACGTTGTTCTTAAATGTAGGGAAACGGCGGCTCAATCTCTCTGCCTCCGTATACGTGAGCACCTTTCTTGGCCTATACCTCTCATCTTTCGTGGGCGTTGTTTTTAAAGGTAGGGGAACGACAGTTCAACTCCCATACCACTGCGTGCGTTAGCACCTCTCTCACCTACACCGCTCGCCCTTTACGGGCCTTGTTTCAAAAGGCAAGGAACAACGGGTCGGTTTCCTTACCTCTGTGTGCGTTAGCGCCCCTCTCAGCCTATGCCGCTCGCCCTTCATGGGCCCTGTTTTAAAGGTAAGGGAGTGACGGTTCAGTCTCCCTACCTCTGCGTGCATTTACGCCACTCTAGTCCTTCGCGTGTGCTATTTTTAAAGGTAGAGGAATGACAGTTCGACCACCCTGCCTCCGTGTGCGTTAGCAGCCTCCTCGGCCTACACCTCTCGCTCTTCACGAGCACTATTTTAAAGATAGAGGAACGACGGTTCAACCTCCTTGCCTCCACGTACGTTAGCGCCCCTCTTGCCCTTTACGGGTACTCTTTTTAAAGGTAGAAAAATGACGGTTCAGCCTTCCCACCTTCGCATGCATTAATGCCCTCCTCGGCCTATGCCGCTCGCCCTTCGCGGGCTTTATTTTTAAAGGTAGGGGAACGACGATTCGGCTTCCCTACTTTCATGTGCGTTAGCACCCCTCTCAGCCTACGCCACTCACCCTTCGTGGGCGTTGTTTTAAAAGGTAGGGGAACGATGGTTTGGCCTCCTACCTCCATGTGCGCTAGCACCCCTCTCAACCTATGCTACTCGCTCGTCACATGTGTTGTTTTTAAAGGAAGGGGAATGGTGGTTCGGCCTTCTTGCCTCTGCATGCGTTAGCGCCCCTCTCGCCCTTCGCAGGCGTTGTTTTTAATGGTAAGGGAACGATGGTTTGGCCCTCCTGCCTCCGTGTGTGTTACTGCCCTGCTCATCCTATGTCATTTTGCCCTTTGTGGGCGTTGTTTTTAAAGATAGGGGAATGATGGTTTGGCTTTCTTGCCTCCGCGTGCGTTACCGCCCTTCTCGGCCTACATCGCTCGTCATCCGCGAATGCTATTTTTGAAGGGAGGCGAACGATAGTTCGGCCTCCCTATACCAATGGGATAACGTTGCTAAGAAACTCTTTGTTTCACACATCACAACAGTAATCCCTTCGCGCCACCGTAGGGTGATTTTGCCAGTAGCAAGCACACCACTGTGGCAAAAGGGGGAACGTTATGTGGTGATCACAAAAGGCAGCAACAAGGCAAATCTCACATAACGTTGAGTCAATGGTAAGGACACGACGGCACAGCCTTGACAGGATGGCTCTAGCTTCACCTCTCGCCTCATAGGCATCACCTCGGCGAGTGGCTCTAGCTCTGGCTTCATCTTTATGTGCCAGTTGCTTTGGAGGCACAGCCTCGACGGGGCGACTCTGGCTTCGTCGTGGGACTTCACAGCTCACCTCGTAGGCATCGCCTCGGTGGGGTGGCTCTACCTATGGCTTGCCTCTACGTGTCGCCTGCTTTAGAGGCACAACCTCAATGGGACAGCTATGGCTTCACCATGGTACTTCATCGCTCGCCTTGTAGGCATTGCCTCAGTGGGCAGCTCTTCCTCTGGTTTCAGCTCTACGTGCCGCTTACTTCGGAGGCATGACATCGACGGGACGGCTCCAGCTTCGTCATGGGACTTTGCCACTCGTCTCGTAGGCATGACCTTGACAGGGCAGCTCTACCTCTGGATTCACCTCTACATGCTGCCTGCTTCGGAGGCATGGCCTCGACTGGATGCCTCCGACTTCACCGTGGGACTTCGTCACTCGTCTCATAGGCATCACCTCGGTAGGGCAACTCTACATCTGGCTTTGCCTCTACGTGCCGCCTACTTTGAAGGTACGGTTTTGACAGGACGGCTCCGACTTCATTGTGGGATTTTGCCACTTGCCTCATAGTCATCACCTCAATGTGGTGGCTCTACCTCTAGCTTCACCTCTACATGCCGCCTGCTTCAGAAGCACGGCCTCGACGAGACAGTTCTAGCTTCACTATTAGACTTTGCAGCTCGCCTTGTAGGTATCGCCTTGGTGGGGTGGCTCTACCTCTGGCTGTGTCTCTATGTGTCACCTGCTTCGGTGCGCGTGACCTTGACGAGACGGCTTCGGCTTCACTGCAGGACTTCACCACCCACCTCATAGGCATCGCCTCGGCAGAACGACTCTACCTCTGGCTTCGTCTCTATGTGTAGCCTGCTTTGGAGGCATGATCTTGACGAGATGGCTCCGTCTTTGTCGTGGGACTTCGTCGCCCACCTCATAGGCATCACCTCAGAGGTGTGGTCTCAATAGTACGGCTTCGGACTTGCCAATGGAAGTGGGACTTGTTACGAGAGTTTTAAGGCATCCTTACCCCGAAGGGGCTGGGGCAATTAGTTGCGTCAGTTCGCCTCTCAGGACCTCCATGCTTGCTGTCGAGGAAGGACTGTTGTGAGGGTGCCCAACCCTCAAGCTGTAGTGATGGCCTAGTGGGCCTTAGGGTAAGCTCAGTAAGACAGTTTGTGTGTGTATATATATATATAAATGTACCAATATGCCCTTACCAATTGTAATTATTGAGGGATAAGATAGGAAATCTCATGTTGTCCCATTCGTGTATATAAACCCCTGAGGGGGTATGGAGGAGCTAGATTCACTTATTTCTGTTCCATTGACCAGCTCTCTCACGCTCCTTAGTTCCAGTGGTGATCTCTAGGGGTGGAAACGAGCTGAGCCGAGCTGGCTCGAGCCAGGCTCAGTCAAGCTCACTTGGAGGAGCAGCTCAGCTCATCTTGTTTAGACATCGAGCCAAGGAGTAGGCTCAGCTCGGCTCGCATGGCTCAAGCCCGCTCATGAGCTGAGCTACTGATTAATAGGCTGCACTTGGCTCGAAACATAGGTCCACAGCAGAGCACAGGATTGAAACACAACACAGCAGTAGCATTGAAACACAACACAATATACTAATTGAAAGGAAACATTGAAAATAGAAGCATAACACAGTTGGGCTGGAAACACAGCACAACACGGCATTCGACACTACAGGGAAATGTACGTGCCAAACTGTATATGGTGTTTGTAGTTAGGGCCCGAAACATAGCATTACACCATATAATTCGGCTGGGTAGTTTGGCACGTATAGAACAACAAAAGGATACAAGGCCATGTGAATATCTGGACGCCTCCTCTGCCATCTTGATGACATTCCAAAAGACCAACTTCAAAGATGGCCATATTCATCATCCAGCAGACTGCATGCAAAGTTGGAACACAGCTAGTGATGTGGTGTGAAAGCTGACACGGAAAAACAGAAGAATGATAAAATTACTGGAAAGAAAATGCTAACTCCAGTTGACGTAATGAATTGAAGTGAAAACAGATACGATTGATGGCAAAGCATGAAAAGGAAAAGAGCTCCACATTTCTTAAGATCACGACAACAACTAACAAAATATCGTTGAACCAACCCTACAGGGCTGTGACAAATCTATATAAAAAAAAGGAAGGACATGTCTATGATAACTAATAAGTTATAATTAAGAGTGTAATCTCCAAACAACACACACATCATTACAAACTAACACACACATCATTACAAACTCCAATATCAAAAAACAGAAACTTATTATTTTCTTGTAAATACAAGACTCATAAGAAGATATTTGGAACCAGGTCAATTTTGTCTATTTTATATGGTACACCTTCATACCTATCAAAAGTCACTACACTAATCCCAGTGGAAGTGACATGGATTTCCTACACTATTATGGTCCAAAATGTTCAAATTAATAGTGTTTTTCTACCCTGAGCAGTGGCACACCAACCAAATTCTATGTTATCTGCTATATTTTCAATTACAACCATCACTGAAAATGGCTTATCAATGCTATCCACAAGAAATGCTCTGAACCAGCTCCTACCTCTCATATATGCCTGGTCTCCGCACTGTAATACCCCATTTTTAGGGATGTTAGGATATCCTCGTAACTGCTCAGAATTATTCAGCTGCGAGTACTGTAGACGAGTGTACACCATTGCAAACACAAATTTAAATATAAAAAAATCAAAATTTATTATAAAATTAAAGCTTAGCAATCAAGGACCGATATTCCTGGACGGTTGAACCACTGGAAGCAATCGTGCAGCAATCATCTCTCTGAGTAATGCTGACCGAATGCATGCATGCTGGCCTCATTGATCGTCATGCAACGTCCGCATTAATGCGTGCATGCATGGCAACAGAGCCACTTGAGAGCATGCTGATCAATTCGGTTCATGCAAACTGGCAAAACAACCTCACGAGATGCATGCTGATTAACTAATTGGGTTCAAATGGGTTTTGGCTTAAGATTTTTAAATTATGGTTGTTCGTGGGAGATAGTACAAAGAGAGAGAAAGTCGCATACGATTTTGGCTGGTACATCTGAACTCTACAGTATCCACTATAATATAAATGTAGACACCATCTTTAAAAAACATATTGTTTGAAAAAAAATAAGCTACTGTAGCACAAAATCAAAAGACCAAAACGCGAGCTCTGCCTAACTTAGCCAAACTCACGTACATGCAAAGTCAGATGGCAACACGTGAAGTAGTCATTTTTAAACTACTAATTCCGATCTAAGACTAACATTTAATTTTAATAGTCATCGTAATATAACCCAGTACTCCCTCGTATAGTCTTCAACTGCCATGTCAATCTTTCTTTACATGTTTCCCACACCAATTCAGAGGAAGCCCTCCCTCCTAAAGCTGGTGGCCCAACCGCAGAAAGTCCAGACCTGGACGAGCTGGAGCTCAGCCCGGGGCCGCCGCCGAGGGTCGTCGACGTCCAAGACTGCGGAGCGAGAGCCGAAGCGGACGACGACGCCACCGAGGTGAAACCAACTAGAGCTGTTCTGCTTTCGAATTGCCTGGTGTTACAATCTCGTTGCCGTTCCAAGAGTTTGCATGTAGCATCTGGTCATGAAGCCGGCGACGCCTTCACCGAGGTGAGACCAACTAGAGCTGTTCAGCTTTCGAATTGCCTGGTGTTAGAATCTCGTTGCCGTTCCAAGAGTTTGCATGTAGCATCTGGTCCTAACGCGCGCGTTATGTGGGGAAATCACCAGGGGATCAATACGTCCAAACATCCGCGTGCTCTGTTATCGAACAGGGAACAGAGCAGACTTGAGTGGGGACGCGATCACTCGGAACACTTCATTTAGTGGTTGTAACTCGTCCGACGTCAGCGGTCGTAACTCGTTTATGACTGCTCACCCGAGGTTGGCTCGGGCTCTCTCAAACGCACGCTTTGGCTGTGAACTCTGATACATGGTCGTGAACTGCTTGCCGGAGGTGGAAACGACAGGGTGGAGCTGATAACAGGACTGAACACGAGAACTGAGGCATGATTATGCGATGCAAGCTGACGCACATTTTCCATTGTGTTTTCTTTGTTATTCACTGACTCAATTCTCTCAAGACTTATAGAGTACTAGTAGTGTGCTCGTGCTAACGCTACGGTAAAATACAAAACAAGATAAAATTTGTAAAAAATAAAACGAACAATCAGATTCATTAAGATTCACGTCTCATATATTGTATAATCAAATATTTTTGTCACATAATGAATGTCACATAACGACTGATCTTTTGAGGAGGCGACAACATCATTGGACTCACCCACCGACGACTTTCTCCATCTCCACATTGTTTAAACTTGAGGCTACAAAGAAAACAAACTTTTTTGTTACATAAAGAAATATGAAACACAGTAAGGAAATAGGTGTTTGTGAACTATTTACTTACCACATCACCATGCTAGGACGTCTTTATACACAATATTTTTGGTGCTCCCGGCCTTCGAGATTGTTCCGTGACGCCCGAGATGGAAAGAAAAACAAAACGGAAGAGTAATTTTAACAGAACATCATTGTTGTCAGGATTCAAATTCTATGAAGCATTTGGATGGGAAATATAACCGTCATGGAAAAGTTAATACCTGGACAAGACATACGCAAAACATTTAATTATACTACAATGGTATAACCTTTTTTATACTACAACAGTATAACCGAAAAAGGCAAATCCAACAAAGCATTTAACTTTGTTCTATACTATGACTGAAAACACCTGCTCGCACACGAATGTTTTGCAGCAGAATTCGCAAAGATAATCTTAATAGCCAATTCTTGCAATATTTCGACAGATATTTGTTAGTGACCCAAGATTACATATCACATTAAAAGGTTTATTCTGGATATAACACATCAGTTCCACTACACATCCATGTGCGCCATACAGAATCACATAGAGTAGCAAAATATTTCTGGATATAGCATTAAATACCATATATACATTAGAGCATCACCAATCGTATCACACGCAGTCTTAAGTTTTCACATCAATAGTTTAATACCAATCCTCGCTCCCCTCGACTCTCGTGTCTCTCTCGACTGCGTCTCTCTCAGACTCTCCGTCTCGCATAGAGTAGCAGTCTTAAGTTTTCACATCAATAGTTTATCACCAATCCTCGCTCCCCTCGACTCTCGCGTCTCTCTCGACTGCGTCTCTCTCAGACTCTCCGTCTCGCCCGTCCCTCGACTCCTCTCCCCGCCGCCGCCTCCCCCGTCTGCCGCATCCTCTCTCCGCCGCCGCCTCCCCCATCCGTCGCATCCTCTCCCCATCTCCGCCTCCTCCCCCCACCGCCTCCAGCTCCCCGCGCCCGATCTGCTAACCCTAGCTGCCGTCGCCGGCGGGAGGGAGGGAGGCGGCGCGACCGGAGCGCGGCCGGAGAAGACAGGGGCAAACGGGGTACCTGGGCAAGGCGAGGCGATCCTCCCCGGCGCCTGGACGCCAAGGCGTCGCCTAGGCGACGACAAGGCGACGCCGTGACAACCATGATTTTTACACAAATGGTGGCAATCCTGTAAACAGATTAGCATTGTCAAAAAAAGAAAAGAAAACTATATTACAGGAACAGTTACGTAGTATTGTAGCAATACAAGCCTACTTTTTCCTATCAAAGCTTCATGATATCTTCTGTTCGACAATGCTACCACACTTCAAAGCATGCAGCATTACTGTAAACTCCAAGACAGAAAACCTGTCCTATTTTCCTAACTTCACATAATCTAAAGCTCATAACTGTACACTACTTCCCACAAATATCTGTTCACTTTGAAGGCGCAATTCAGGCCAGTGCATTGATCCACTTGAAAATAGCTAATTCGGCAGAGATTGTAACAAACCGCAAAATAAATTCTTACGGTAAAGGCAAACCTAGCAAGTTTTAACCAGGAAACAGTATTTTATCAAGAACTCTCTAAAGAACTAAATCTACCAATAAAAACTGAAAAGTTAGATGTGTGGCTGTTCCACCCAAAACAGATTCCTCTTTTCTGGAGGACCTTAATAAGCTCCCGGAGCTGTGCAGCAGAACATCTCACGACCTCTAATTGGATATTACAATTTTGACGTCAAGAAAGGCAACAAAACAGCAAAATCCCCAAATCCGGGACATCCAACTTGAAAAACTAAACCCAATTTGGGGAGGTATAATTCCTAGGGTTTTCTATCCGAACCAATTGAAGAATCCTAATTCGATCGACCGTTAAACCCCCAAATCCCAATAGCCCAGAACAAAGAAATAGCACGATTCACGGTAATCTAAGCCATGATTAGAGAAGCCTAAGAACAAGATCCGTTCCCTAGAAATCTACACACAAGCGACCAAGAGCGGAGAAACGACGATGCCACAGCTACGAGAGCAGCACCTGCGCGGCAGTAGCCCTGCCTCAGCCCGGACATGACGACGCGCGGCCCGGACACCAGGATCATGATGACGACGACGCAAACGACTATGACTCTGGTCGTTACAACCACATACAACGTGGTCATAACTGACCACGCTCACAGACACTACAACATTGGTCGTTATGATCACACACAAGGTGGTCGTAACCGACCACGCACACAGGCACCACGACCACAGTGCTACGACCACACACAGGCTTCGAGTTCTTCGGGTGCTTCAGTACTCCTCCGAGTATGACGTCCACAGTATTCCTCCGAGTATGACGTCCACAGTACCCCTCCAAGTATGACGCCCACAGTACTCCTCTGAGTAGGCAATGACGACTACCAACCATCGACTCTCGACTACAACTATTGACTATCGACCACGACCATTGACTATCGAGTATTGACTATGACTACTGCGTTACGATCGCGGAATACTTAGAGCTACAATACTCGGTGTAGTTTTAGTATTGGTCGTAACGACAACAAATACAGAGTACTCGCACACACATACAAGTAAAACACATACAATAAGATTAACCTAACAAAGTACAGGCGTTCTTGGGGCATGGAAGGAGGCCTGCAACTCCTCTGATTACCCATCCATGTTCCTAGTGCCCGAGGGGAAGACCTACCTCCTGATGCCTGTGAGTTTCAACGGCCCCTGCAGAACTACCACGATCACTGCAATGGTGAGTCTAATGATAATTAACTACTCATCAAAACACACATTGTTCGTTGTTGCTTGGATCGTGATGTTCCCCATTGATCAGATACAGGGAGCACTGGAGGCTCCGTCGAATCGATCGGTTTGGCATGATCGCAACCTGCAGAAATGGATCACCTTCGAGAACATCGATCGCCTCCATGTCCTGGGCTGCGGAACGCTCAACGGGAATGGACACGAATGGTGGATCAACTCATGCAAGGTCAACAAATCCAAGGTACGTACTTGTCGCTGTACTTAGTTACCTTGGCCTACACATCTCCCTGGTAAAGTTCTGACTCGCCGATCCTTTTTCCCCCATTGCCCAGCGATGCATCACCGGCCCGACGGTACCTCATTTACCTGAATTTTTGCATAAATTTGGTGGCTGTACGAGCAATGTTTTTCAACTTGCAGGCGTTATACTTCAGAAGGTGCACCCATCTGGTTGTGGAGGACCTCGAGATGAGAGATAGGATGCAGATGCACGTGGCGATCGCGTGCTCCTGGAAAGCACTCGTCTCGAAGGTGTTCATCACCGCGAAGGGGTGGAGCCCCAACACCGACGGGATTCACGTATCCAACAGCAAAGAGGTGTTGATAAGTGGCTGCATCATCAGCACAGGTACAGTGTGATGTTATACCCATGAAGTTCTTTTTCAATTATTGTGTTTCTTCATACATATATCTACTTATGTACTACCCACACATATCCAAGAAGGTACGAGAAGGACTGATCATAGGAAAACATGAGCAGATTCATGTACGTAGCAAGTATTTTTGTGATTTTGTAAACATCGGTTGATTCTGTTTTATTTCGCCTGCCCTTGTGAGCTAGCGGTGCAACTTCTCTGACTTTACGAAGTAAAGTCACATCCGTAAAGCCCCTCCATCCAGCCATCAACAGCTCAGATTTTTCCAGCGTTCTTTGATTTTTTTTTTTACTTCTAATTTTTAGCTTTTTATTTTTATCTTTTTCTAGTTTTTTATCATTTTTTATTTTTAAAAAATAGGTTATTTTAACACAGATAATATAAAGAAATATAAGAAAAAATATAAAAAAACTAGAAAAAGATAAAAATAAAAAGCTAAAAAATAGAAGTAAAAAAAATCAAAGAACGCTGGAAAAAATCTGGACCGTTGATGGCTGGATGGAGGGGCTTTACGACTTCGTAAAGTCAGAGAATCTCGCTCGGTGAGCTAGTGCAGGCGATGACTGCATATCAATCGTGACGGGCTCTGCACCGGCGGACCCAGGGCCCGGCGACCCTGGGCCCCTGCCCGGGCTCATCTTCCTGTGAAGCCAGTCAGCTGGCTAGAGTAGCAAGCGCACGTACCCTTCTTCTCCTAGTTGGAAAAACGAAGCTGCATGCATGCCAAAGTTCCAGAGTTGCCCTGCGGCTGCGGATCAGATCGTCGTAGGTCCCCTACCGGAGCTCGCCGTCGACATCCACCACCACCATCACCGTCCGCTCCGCCTTGTCCGGCGAGCGGTGGTACATTGTCCCGGACAACGGCAAATGCACCAGCAGCGCGCAACTAACTAGCAGCGTGTATGCTTCATAGCTAGAAACTAGTATGTATTTTTCCTGTTAAGTTTTACTTTATAGATCCATATGATCTTGTGAACATGTGCTACGATATGATTCTAGTTAAAATTAATATGGTTGTCATATTTTTGCTTGTATTATGATTTATGTTTCTGAGCGTTTGTTATTTAGACTTTGTTCTTCGCCCAGGCTCGTCAAATTCTCTGGGTCCGCCACTGTGGCTCTGTGTTTGTACGGGCAAGCGGCATATTTTGTGGACCTGGTCATGGAATAAAGCCAGCTATATATCTCTCACCGCAATTTTTTGTTGCTAATTGGAGCAGTACTCACCTGCACTATGAACAAATGGAATTATATAGTAGAATATATGATCATATATATTACAAGCTGTGAAATTTGTCTTGCATGCATTTCTGATGAGTTCTATATATGTTACATCTACAGATCTACTTGTCAACAGTGGTATTCGTATTTTATATTTGACGTTTCTACTAATCAAAGGAAAGATATTGAAATATACACTGTACATAGGGTTCTGACGTTTTGTTGCCATTGGCTGCTGCTGCAGCATTGGTAGTCTAGGAGCAAACAAATCATGGGCCCTTTGTCTCCGACGTGCTGGTGGAGAAGGCAACACTGGTGGGCACTACCAACAGTGTGCGGATCAAAACTTGGCAGGTAATGCATGAACTTCTTGCTGGGTGGCATGGAAATTTCCCCCTTTTTGGAATTTGGGTAAAACTACACGATTCGATGGCATAGCTTACCATCGTCTGATCATAGCATCCAACAAGCTGATCGAGGCAGGCAGCCTCTCCCTCCTTCACCTCCGGTTTCGCCCCTCCACCTCCTTTAACTCCGATGCTACCCTCTCCTCCTTAACCCCGACTCCGGATCTGCTGACAACGGATTCACCGCTCCTCCTCAGATGTAGAGGGAGGTGGTGGTCTGGTGATAAGCAGTGATGGAGGATGGCACGACGATGGCAGTGTACTAAATATTAGGTTAGACAGGGTGGTGGATGAGGGGAAGGGAAGACGGTGGCACGATGAAGTCGCCGTCAACTGCTGGTAGAGGAGGAGGAGGAGCGGGGTATGGATCTGCTCCGGTGTCGAAGAAGAGAAAGAGAGCGGAGCGGAGCAAATGCGGCAGACTGAGAGAAGAGAGAGGAAGAGGAGGGGTAAGCGGTGATAGAGGGGAAGCTATGCCGTCAGGGTAGCATCCCAATGGTATAGTGTGGGTAGGGCTGGATATCGAGCTGGCTCGGCTCGGCTCGGTCTGGCTCGGTAGGATAACGAGCTGGCTCGAGCTGGCTCGTTATAACTAACGAGCTAAAAAGCCAGCTCGGCTCGGCTCGACAAAAAGCTCGAGTTAGCTCGTTTGGCTCGTGAGCCAGGGCCAAAAAATATCTCCATCATATATTCATCCATGGAAGTTTGGCTCGTTTGGCTCGTTTGGCTCGTTAGGCTCGTTTGGCTCGTTTGGGTACAATAGAGTACAAATTAACACATGCATGGCTCGTTTGGGTACAATAGAGTACAAATTTACACATTAACACATGCAATAGAGTACAAATTAGGTCCATGGAAGCAGCATATGCATATCTAAATTCCTGGAAGCATGGCTCGTTTGGCTCGTGAGCGGCTCGCGAGCTGGTTCGAGTTGGCTCGTTATAGCTAACGAGCTAAAATCTTGGCTCGGCTCGGCTCGTTATCCTAACGAGCCGAGCCGAGCCGAGCCGAGCCAGCCACGAGTCGAGCGAGCTAACGAGCTTCGAGTTTTTCGTCCAGCCCTAAGTGTGGGGTAGATACACCCCTTGTTTTGAGGAACAGTATTACTCTCGAAATGGGGCCATACAACCTTCTGCTACTATGTTTCCTACAATCCTAGTTAAGTAGGAGTAATATATGTTTGGCTAGGAGCTAATTTCGTTCCTTTTTGGGGCCATGTACGTGTTTGGTGACTAAAAACGTCTCTGACGTGTATTTCCTTACAGAAAAGAGCATGGTAATGCCAAAAGTACAGAGAAGCACGCTTGAAATTGCAGAGAAGCACGAGTACATATTGCTAGAGATGTCTAAGTAGCATGTCTTTGTATTTTTCTCATTGCACTGACCAACAGTAATTAATAAAAATGTTTGTTGAGTTCATAGACTAAAAGATGTCTTACTCTAGAAAAGAAAAGTGCTCTTGAAAAATAAGTATTTTTTTTTATCGCCCAGTTTGGTCTGTTGTCACAATGCATCTAATCATTCTATTCACAGGTAGGAGATGGTTATGCAGAAAAAATTACTTGCAAGATGTCTCAATGCATGCACAATGTTTCTAATCCGGTAATCATCGATCACAATTACTGTGACTCCAAGACACCATGTAATGAACAGGTCTATCCTACAGTAAATTCAAAATTATTTCTTGCAATCGAAAACTTTGTAACATTTGGTAAAATATTTTTGTAGGAATCAGCTGTTGCCATACAAAACATACGCTACAGAAACATACGTGGAACTAATTCTTCAAAAGTGGATATCGATTTTATGTGCAGTAAAGCTGTTCATTGTGATGGCATAGTGATGCAAGACATTTCTTTGGTTGGAGAAGGAGCCTACGTTGCATGTTCTTATGTGAATACCAAAGTAGTAGAATTAGGATGTAACTTGCCTTATTACAGTTGTACATTTGAATTACATGTTATATCCAAGTTTTATCAATTTTTTTCTTTGACAAGTACTAACTGCCTACACTTTGCATGTGTGTTTGTGGTAGGATCGATGATTGTATATCGGTTTGAATATCGAATGGGGAACACGTACATGCAAACACGTGACGCGGGCAGACTATTTAGTTGTACGCAAAAGGGTTAAGAGTACATTGTACACATGTGCTTCGCACGGATGATTAGAAAGGAAGTAGAGCTGCAATGAACTGGTGTAAAACGCAAGCAAAAGTTTAGTTGACTTAATTTTAAAAGTTGAAATTCACGAAAAAGCTAACCTTTTCCCGCTGGTCCCTCACCAACAAGGTTACGCTTCAAGATGGGGTGGCAAGAAATTCCGGCGTTCCGAGTTCGATCAAATAGCCACTATATATACTCCTACTTGGGGTAGGTGGGTGCTAGTTGCACACATGCATTTCCTTGCTTGAAAAGTACGCCTAAATCTTCTTGAGTAGTGATTATGCCATGATCCCTCCTTACCCAATCCAATCCCCTCTACCTCTAGGTTTGTCGTGGTGGCAGCAGTCGTATCGCCCGCCCTAACGACGAGACGACCGAGGAGGGCTAGCGACGTGGAGTTAGTAGTAGAACGTGCAGTGCCACTTCAAACTTCGGCTAGAACCAAACCAACCATTAACCAATGCCAGCGTGCCCCTGCCGCGGACGTACTGCCCTCGCTGCCATATCCTCCTCTCCTCCCCCTGCCAATTCAAAACCTGCCTGCCGGCCGCTGCCACTCCACATGCGCCCAACTCCACCCAGCCAAGCCGAACCCCGTCCCAGCCCTCAGGATGCCCCACATGTCACAGAGCGCGCGCAGGCTGCGCTGCGTCGCGGTTTGAACTGGCCTTGGGCTTGCCGCGCGTGAGCCCGCGCGCCGAGACGACACGGGCCTGTGTCGAAGCGCAGCGAGCCCGGTTTGGGTTGAACCGACGACGCGCGAGGGTCCCGCGTGTCACTCGCCGCGAGCGGACCGGAGGAGGCGGAGCCCGAGGCAACGTGGCGCGGCACGAGCCGGCCGCGGAACGAGGCCTGCGCCTGCCTGCGCGGTTAGCAAAACGGCCGCATTAACTACGGCCCAGACCCGGCTCGAACCAGCGGCCGGATTTTAAATTTTGTGCGGGGTCCCCCAGTTCCGCTGCTGCTTCTGCGTGGCGCGCACAGGCAGGCAGGCAGGCAGGCAGGGCTGTCGCGGCTCACGAGGCCCAGGGGCGTCGCCGCCACGTGGAGCTTTGCGGGCAAAGTTACTGCGAGTGGCTGCCCTGCGTGGCCGCGTGACATGGCGCGATGCGGTGCAGGGGAGCTATTGGATCCGGTTCGCCACGTTGGTGCCGTTGCGCGCTGGGAGGGCGCCGTGCGCGATGCATGGACGGTAGCCTTTTTTCGTAGGCGGCAAGGACTCGGGGTAGGACGGGTGCTGAACTGATAGTCTGATACTGTACCGGCATACCTACTGGGAGGATCTAGGCTTGTGGATATGGTAGATATTCGGTTTATTCGGTAAAAAATATTTTAATTTAAAAAATTGATAACCGAATTAAGCAAATTAAAATAGAAATTTAAACCTAATTAACCAAATTATTTTGGTTTGATTAATTCGGTTATCTGAAATATGCACAACACTTTAACGTATAATAATATTATTTAGTCTACTATTATCATACTAAATTTATTTTTGAGTGAATGATATATCTAAAGTTACTAATGTTCTTCTTATGAGATATTGAAAATAACTATAAAATTAAATGGTAATAGTCTTTGTTTACTACAAATTCACATAAGGGAAAAAATATTTTGGTATTTCGGTTAATTCGGTTTTCGTGACATAAAAACCGCACCGAATACTATACACCAAATAAATCGTAATTTTTGGCTTTTCGGTTTAGTTTTGGTATAAAAATGTCCACCCCCGCTTGTGGGGGACGTGCATGCCCCCTTGTGGCTGTGGCACGGCCCAATGGTAAACGAATGTGCGGCTATGCGAGTTCCTTTGGTTTAAAGGTGTTTTTGTTGTATGTGTGGCGTTGGGTTGCATGAGACCGACGAATTAACTGCTTTCCCTCCATGTCATTATTAGAACCGTTCATATGTATGGTACTGTAGCCATTTTTTTAACAAAATTGATTTTTGGATGTCCGTTTTTACAAATCTATCCCTTCCTTGAGCTCGGCAACTGCGGCAGGCAACACATATTATCTGCCATGTTATAATACTTTGGCATGTCCTGCCGAGCTACTATAGCTTGACAGATCGAAGACCTACTGAGCAAGAGTGGCTCGGCAGGCGAGCTGTCAAGTAGCAGCAAATCGGCATGTGTATATTAAACATGATTAGCACTAAATAAGCATTATATTGTATGATTAGTACTAATTAAGCGCAAAATAAAAACTAATTAACTCATTGTGTGCCGGCCAACCTCCTACCGAGCTCTCTTAGCTCGATAGGTACCTACTGAGCTTAATGCGGGGGCCAGATTTGCAAAAGCGGGTTTGAGGGTTAATTTTTTTTAAAAAAAAAGTGGCTATAGTAGCATATGTGTGAACAGTTCGGCATTGTTGTTCTATACTCGGTTTTGTACTAAATGGTTTTGCACTGTTTGAGCACTTGCTAGTCAGCATGCCAACATACAATGACTTCATCGCTACGCCCGAGTTCTTTTCGGTTTATACCTTATGATTTTTCTCAAACAAATAAATAGGACGGGTTCTTCACCGTCATTTTGAAGTGGTTTATCAGGACAGCTTTTTTGAAGCGATTTATCAACTTATCGATATTAAATCCGTTCACACAAGCGCTTGCATTAGAGCAAAAACTATGTAAGTGGTTTAAGCTGCAGCCATAGATCATAAGGCACATCCAAAAAGAACTCACTCTATAGACTGCCGATCAAACATTGTAAATTGCCCAAACGAACATGCAGTCGTATGTAATTGCTTCATTGCTATGACTGCCGATCAAGCATTTGGATCAGCATCACCTTCATCTTCAAACGCGCTGGACGGTGTGTGGAGTAGGTTGTTGCGAGCACAAATGTTGATTATTGAATCAAATGACACTCAGCGCAATGTGACATGCGCTTTGAACAGTACGGCAGATTATACAACAAGCTCAAGGAATATATATAACCACTCAGCGAGGAAAAAGAATGCAAGACAATGATGTTTTTTTAGTACCACTGACTTGTAGCGCTCAAAATGACTTTTAACTTCTGCCTTATAACTTAAAATACATTGTAACGACTATTAGATTATTTTAAGTAATTAAATTTAAAAGCAAAAAAATTATATCATTACAAGCAATACAAAGAAAGAAGACGAAAAGAAAGCATCAAAGTCCTAAAAACTAAAAAACAAAATAAAAAACCGGCGTGTTCAATAAACCAGAAGGTACAGAAGTCCTCTGAGCCGGACGTTCAGCTTTGCTTGCGCATTCTTCTCAAGTGTAACAGAGCGGCCCTTTTTTTTTTTAGAGCAGATAAATACTTTTGGGATAGACAGATGGGTTTCAAAAATGCAAGATGCTGCACGGGGTGGCTGCTTTCCTGCGGCTGCAGTCGCGCCTGCGCAGCAAATTTGCCAAACGCCAACCCCCTCGCCTCATCTCAGCACCCCGTAGTCACTCATTGCCCAATCGTTGCGCTGCTGCCGCATCGGAATCCCGGCCGGCCTGGGGGCAGTCTGGTCATTTCCGCGCAAAGATCCTTTCAAATCGTGGCTTTTCACGGAAATCGAGAAACACCGCCTCCTTTCCCTTGTCGTGCCCCGGGCCTTTTTCCTCCCATCGCCATCGCCCTCCGAGCGATACCCACCGCACCAAAGGCACCCGACCGTTGCCACCTAAGCCCGAGGAAAAGAGGAGAGCGCCCACCACCCCACGTCCACATCCGCACACGCCTCTCCGGCCCGTTCGGTTCGAAACACCAATCCAATCTGCACGCCAGGGCCGGCCTCGATGTCCGCGCGGCGGGCGGCCAGGGGCCAGCACGCGACGGCCACGCCGGGGGGGTCGGCGCCGGCGCTGCGGATCCTCAACATACAGAGGAGGCCAGCGGGCGGGAGGCCCAGCCGGAGCGCCTGCCGCGCGCAGCAGCCCCTGCCGGGGCCAAAGGCGGTCAACCTCGGCGCGTTGTTCGAGATGGAGCGCCGCGTGCGGGGGCAGGAGTCCGCGCCGGCGTCGCCGCCCTACTCCCGGGCCGCGCGGTCGCAGGAGGACGCCGGGGAGCAGGAGGAGAAGTGGCGGTTCCAGGCGGAGATCCTCCGCGCCGAGTGCAACTTCCTCCGGATGGAGCGCGAGGTCGCCCTCCGCAAGCTCGACCGCCACCGCGGTCAGATGGAGGCAGCTCTCAAGTCCGCCGTCGAAACGCTCGTCTCGGTATGCACGTCGCTCACCAAAAGAACTCCTCGTCCTCTCAAACCTATTGTTCATTGCAGCAGTCTTATGATGCTCGATCGTACGGATGCAACAGGGGAGGAAGAAGATTGATGGCAGGGGTGAGGTCGGCGTGGCGGCGGCGTTGGACGAGGGCATCGAGGACCTGGAGGAGATGATGGAGGAGCTGCAGGCGGAGAAGGAGAGCGGGAGGAGGGCGATGAGCGGGCTGCGGGGGCTGCAGCGGAGCCACGGCAGGAACTTCGACCGGCAGGCGTCCTCGCTCCGCCGCCGCCTCGAGAAGATGTCATCGGCCGATGCCGAGCCCAGCGTCAAGGACATCCGCGAGATCGCGCTCCCCGTCGCCCCGCCGAAGCCGCCGCCGCCACTCGCCGAGCACAGCAACGACGATGAGCACGTCCACAGCGACAACCTGTCTGATGTACGTAATGCATCCCAATAACACGTATAGCGTGCTGATGTTGTTGCGGTGGCATTCATCTCTGATGATTACTAAATGCGCAATATTGTGCGATGTATACACTGAAGGTGGAGATGCTGAGGATGAAGATGGAGGGGATGTCGAAGGGAATGCGCGAGAGGATGGCGGAGTACAGCAGGCGGCTGGAAGCCGTCGCCGGCGGCGACAATTCTGACTGCCAGTTCAGGAAATGTGGCAACCGGCACAGTCGGAAGGCAAGCGCAAGCAGCCAGAGGAGCTGGAGCGGCGGCAGCAACGCGAGCAACGGCAACGTGGCGGCATCCCGGGACAACGCCTTGCACGGCCGCAGCCGCCAGAGCGTGGCGGCGGAGAAGCATCACCAGCAGCGGAAGGTAAGATTCAAATTTGTTCGCTACTGTTCATAATACTGTTGAGGTATTGTGCTTATTACTCCGCTTTCCTTATCTTATTTCATTGCTTTTTTGGGAAGCAAGATTAGTAGTAGTAGCGTAGTTAGTCTTGGCCACCCGAATGTCGTTGACTTCGGAGTACTATTGCGAGGGACTTGACAGCATTATTAATCCACGATTAGGTCGGTTTTGTTTCATCCGGGAGAGCCACTAGGCAAGTTTTGAAATCGCCTACAGCCCCAGCCGGATGCATGCAATGCAATGCAAGCGCTGCTCAGCTGCTGTGTTGTGGGGTTCACTTGTACAGGGTTTTGCACTGGTTTTGTAGAGAGATGAGTAATTGATCCGATCCCCTGGGTCCACAGATCTATAGAGTGGCATGGTGCAGTCGACATCTACATCTAATACGATAGGTTAATGGCTGTGCGCCTTTTCGGATTGATGCTATACCGCTGTTAAGCACTGTTGATTTGATGTGGATGGGACCATTCGTAAGAGCCATGGCCTTTCTAGCTCGCTTCACTTCACCACCACTACTAGCTGTTTCAGAAGAACAATTATCTAAACTTGAGATCATTAAATTAGAGATCTAAGGATCTTTTTTTGGAGGAGAGAGATTTTTTTTGTAAGGAAAGAATTCGTGACCGTTGAATTTCTAATCTAACGGTCACAAATCTAGATAATAATTAAAAAAATAACATCAAGTGACGTTTATCAACACTACAAAAAAAATAGCTTTACCATATGTTCCCCTGATTTGAACCCGCCAATGATTGCGAGTTGGCCTACGCTGTCAGTGCCGCTGCCGGCTGCCCCCACTGGCCATGGTGCAGGTGGTCCTGGGCTAAGAGTTTTTTTTTTCTTTTGGAGATTGTCCTGGGCTAAGAGTTGGAACTTGGAAATGTCCTTTAGTTCTTTTTGTATTGCTCGTGCGAGACGTGGGCCAATGAGAAGATTTTTTACTTGAACATTTTCAAATGGTCTGGTTCTGTAAATTGCGTATTCCAAGACTGGTTCTGTACCTGTTCATATATTTGTCTGCATTTTATTCAAGAAATGTACTAGTCACCTCGGCCTGAAGCATGACGATGCCATGCTTGATTGTTCTGAATGATTCGCACCCGATGCGCATGTTTGAATGCATGAAAGAAATCAATGTGAAGTGCAAATTTGAAAGTGAAAAGGAGCTGAACTTCAGTTGAGACAAGAAGCACATGCCGGAGCAGGAACAGAAGTAGTTCACTTTGGGAAAGCTTCGGAGCCCCAAGCCGGCACATTTTGTTTCTGGGCCAAGTATGACCTTTGAATAGGAGGAGATGCGCCACACAGCAACAAAGCTGACCTTTCCTGGTTAATGCAAAAGGTATGGGCCAGGCCCAGGGACTAGGGCATGTGCTCATCGAGTTGCTTTCGCAGCTAGTATGTGTACAGGACCATCCGCTCGTCCAACATATGCATTGCCTTCTGAATGTTTATGGAGTAGTACTCTCACTAACCAAAATTATTCGTATATTGTATTTGTTCTTAAGAAAAAGACACAAGCAAGCCGACTCGCGGTACGTAACCAGCTTATGACAGTACTAGATCCTTGTGCACGAGCTTTTCCAGCCGTAGCTGGTGCTTACATCCTTGGCATTAACGGTGGATAGCTACTCCTGGCTTTATGGAGTACTCCTACTTCATAGCCGTAGTAGTCTCGTAGACTGATGTTGGTTGGGGTAGCTGTGAATGGCAATACAGTATTGTGCTTGCTAGGAAATCCATGTTTGAGGAGGCACTGCATTCCCATATCAAGCTGTTTGTAATTATGAGCAAGCTATGTTATTATAAGCTTCAGTTTGGATGGGCAGCAATGCTGCCGAATTTGGTCGACGCATGCTGGGTAAACATTTATGGCGTTCTCCCATCTGCACATTCTGCCTTTTATGACCCATAAATGTTTCTTGCATAGAGTTTCTGTGCACTCAATCATTTGTCGTGTTAGGCTAGATGCCATGTTAAAATCTATTCAGTGTTGCTTGCGAAAATTCTTAGTGTAACTGTTCTTTCCCCCAACAGATTATGGGTGAAGAGTGCAAATTGGTGGGCTCTGGAAGCTGCTGCGACTGCAAGGAGATTGTGGGGAAGATAATGGAGCAAGTAAGAGCAGAATCAGAGCAATGGACTGAGATGCAGGACATGTTGGAGCAGGTCAGGATAGAGATGCAAGAGCTTCAGTCTTCCAGGGATACATGGCAGCGTCGAGCTATTGCTTCTGACATCAGTCTACGCTCCTTGAATTCTCAAGTGAGTAGCCTCTAATTATGTTCATGCATTAGTTACTTGAAGTACTTGGCTTTACATGAAACATGTTTTGCTGTGTTCTGTGTGCTGTCATGTCAAAGATGTTCTACGCTGTCGAGGTTGTGATTATTGCTTCTCTTACATACTGGAGTACTACTGTACTAGTGGTAATTACTATGCATCCATTTTTGGAATTAGGAATAATAAGTATTGGTTGGAACAAAATAGTACTACTCCTTTGAAGTACTACTAGTAAATCTGTTTTGTCACCAAAAAATTTTACTGCCCTTGATTTCATACTCTAGAGTTATTGCTGACTGAAAGCAAAATAGTGAAGATGTCAGAATTTAATGCTGAACTAGTCTTGATATTCTACAGCACATGTACAGATGTACTACATGTACAGATGTACTTCAAGGCTCTGGCTGAACTAGTCTTGATATTCTCGAGTTTCAGAATGAGTTGAACACATCATTTCATAGCGTCTGCGATTCAAACTTGAACATTCCAGATCTTCAGTTCTTTAATTTGCATCTTAGCCTCAAACTCAATCCACTACATCCATTTTAGTGGTAATTCATGCTTGTGTCACAGTAAGTCAGTGAGGTTGTTGTGTAAACGAAAAATTTTAACATTTACCAGATGTTGGAGTGGAAACACCGGGCGCAAGTGTCGGAAGAGCATGTGGAAGAGCTGCAGAAGAAGAGTTCAGAGCTCCAAAGCAAGTTACACACCTTCAAAGCCCATTTTCCTAGCCCGAGTCTGCCTAGCCAAGAATGGTCAGAAGCATGCAAGATGGAGAAGGAGAACCCAAGAACCAAGGCTCAGCACCACCGATCGCAGGAATGCGGCAAGGAGAAAGAAAAGCACGTCCTGATCTGCCGTGTGAAGCACTCGCCCAGCGTGATCCCAAAGCGCTCGCCGTTCCAGGAGATTGGCAACATCAGCTTGCCACGGCGGCGGTGAGAACTGACAGGCATGGGGAGCCTCTGCTTTAATCACGGTTTCAGGCAGGAGTGGGAAGAGAGAATTCTGTCACTTTAGCCTCGGTCTCCACTTGCTTCGATCAATCGATCTCTAATAAATAATTTATAACCCACTGATGTGTAGTGACGCCTGACTTCTCGTCAGATCTGTAGTAGGTAAGCTGAGACGGAGTTAATTTGCAGAGTACAGTGTTTAGGAATAGGTACGATCGATATGTATGTAAGGCGGATGCTTCTTTTTTGCTACTAATATATGCAGTTTTGTTCCTGCTCCTTCCAAGATAAGATGATTGTGTATTAACCACATAAATGACGAGGGTGTTCATGGATCTATGAAGCGAGAAAGCAGCCACGTCATCGGGCAGACTTTCGTCCTGAATCATTTGAATAAATTTCATAAAACCGCACTACGGTCGCTAAAATTGTCATAAATCCGCACTTTTAAGGACATATATCACATAACCATACTTACTTTGTTCAATTGTTTTACAAAACTACGCTTTTGTCGAATCCAATCGGACTGACATCTCAGGCCCACTGGTTAGCCCCACATCCTCATAACTTCCCCGTTTGCTAGCACGGATGAATTTGGACTTGGAGGGATTTTATTTCTTGCTTATTTGCGATAATTATCAAAAGCCAGCTTCAACTGCTTGTATTAAGTCCTTCTAATGATCAATTGACCTGTTATCCTTTGCCATTGTTGTCAGTTGTGCACATGTGTTCCCAATTTGGTAATCAAGTTGGAAACGTGCTCCATTTGAGAACTGTGTGCATGCTTGAGTGCAAATATTGTGAGCTTGTCATACATGTCAACAAATAGGGGAGTTGTGAGGATGTGGGACTGACTAGTGGGCCAAGGATGTCAGTCCCTCTGGAATTTGGTATCCGGTCGGATTCGGATTCGGATAATTCATGTCGGATTCGGATTCGGGAGAGTTGTTATCCGACCGAATAGTATCGATATCCGGATACCGGTAACTATCCGGTCGGATATCTGGTAAGAGCTAAGAATTCACCTTTTATTTTGCTAGTATTTGTTTTTTTGTCATGTTGGTTGGTTGAGGTGTGCAGTGTATAGAAAGTTTTCCTGGATCGTACAAGCTTAAGTTCTCTAAAAGGAATATGACATTCAGTTGTGGCAACTATAAATATACAAATACTAAAATAGTGTTTTATTTCTAATTCTGCTGCTTGTGCAAATGGAATCCTAAATTTGCTCATTAAGATCACTCTTCCTAGATAATGGAATGAAAAACATGTAATCAGAGTATTATTAAACGATGAAATTTGGCATGCTTTAGTAAATGAACAGGTAAATTTCTCAAAAGTCTGTTATCCCCAATTGTCTACTGTCTCTACCTTAATTTAATAAATTTTCTTTAGCCTAGAAAAAGAAAAAGATGTCCGTCAAGAATCAAGATTCATCTTGAAACGCCACATCTCAATGGGCAATTTTGGAGGAAACGCCACACCATCTTCGGCTGATGAATTATAATCACTATTATGTACTTATGTTTAACAGTTTAAGGCTTGAAGTGATGGTGGTATGGTTTAGCATATGTTCCTTTCCGTATGCACGTACTATCCGTCTACATTATCCGTTTTCGATCCGAAACCATCAAGTATCCGTTCCGGCGGCACCGTATTCGAAATTCTGAATATTCCGAATTCGTATTCGTATCCGGTTTTACCGTATCTGACCCCGAATCCGAGAAAATATGGGTTAAAATACGGTATGAGCAATATCCGTCCGAATCCAACCGGTTGCACCCCTATAGGGGAGCTGTGAGGATGTGGGACTGACTAGTGGGCCAAGGATGTCAGTCCCGTTGGATTCGACAGAAGTATAGTTTTTTGAAACAATTGACCAAAGTATGGTTTTATCATACACATCCTTAAAAGTGTGAGTTTTCATAGTTTTGATGATCAAGTATGGTTTTGCCAAATGTATTCAATCATTTCTATCAAGGAAAAGAAACCTGTGGATCCAATAGAGTGGTGCAAGTACAAGCAACAATAATAACTGGAGCTTTATTGGCGCTAAATATATTAGAGCAAGTTTAATAGTACAGATAGCTGCTACCTCCAATACATTTCCATGTCATCAAAAGATAATGATGCAGTCAACTCATACAATAAGCTGGCTATAAGTTGTCTCCACAAGAGCTCTCAATCATTTAATACATACATAGGTATTGATAATTTAATACATGCATGGGTATAGCAATTAGTTCTATAGGTACATGCATGGATAATGCCTCTTTTCCTGTGCTATAGCCTGACTCTTGCATGGGAGTCGGCTTGGCTCTCTCTCTCTCCTTTTCTCTCCCCTCCACATAGGACTATGCTGACATGGATTCCCTTATAGCTAGCACAGTCAGCCTTATTAAACTTGCTCTTACAAGTGCAGACTCCACGGACAAGAATCTACGTTCTATTTTTTTGTAATCATATATTGCTACTGGTCTACACAAGGGTGTGTAGATAATTACAACATTAAGCTTGAAATTAAGTAAGAAGGAACCATACATCTCGGTTGAGAAGTTATGATCATTAACTAGTGATTAATCGTGGAAATCCAAGCGCAATACGTACACACGATCTTCTGAGATATGTACACGTAGATGGCGAAGGAGAAGCTCATGAGCATGACGTCCTTCCAGTCTCCCTTCTGCTTGGGGCTCAGGTTCTCCTGCACCGCCATCCCCGCCTTCACCACGTCGCCGTACCTGCAGCCTCTCAGCCTCCGCTGCCGCCACCGCTGATCGGCGGCTCGCTCGGCAGGCGGCTTTGGCAGAGGAAGGAAGGTCTCGGCCTAGACACGGCGGTGCTACGTCGTGATTGTTGGCAATGGATCAATCACGATCCTCACGCTCCTACGAACTCACGACGCTCACGCTCCCACGAACTCTCGCAACGAAGTTGAGGCAGCCAAACAGAAGAAGACGCAATGTTGCTTTGCTGTGCTGCGCTGCTAATTGCTGCAGCCCTTGGTCTCTATTTATATCAAAAGACTAAGACCGAATCGGTAGCAAACATACACCAAAACAGACTTCGCAACGGACAAGGAATAAAACTCCTAAACGGACTGGTAAAAGGATTCCTAAATAACAACGGACAAGAATCAGCAGCAGATTATCTAACAAAATCCCCCCTAATTCTGCTGCTCCCTTCTGACCTCGATCATGCCAATCTTGTTACGCAGTTCCAGGAACCGAACGCGGCCGAGTGGCTTCGTCAGGATGTCCGCGAGCTGCCGTCCAGTTTCAGTGAACTCGAGAACAATTTTTCCTCCATCGACCGCCTCACGGATGAAGTGAAATCGGGTGTCGATGTGTTTGCTCCTGTCATGGAGGACTGGATTCTTGCTAAGAGCAATGGCAGACTTGTTGTCCACCCTAAGTTCCGGCGCCGAAAGCTTCTGTTCCAAGAGCTCCTGCAGCAGCCGGTGAAGCCAGACGCCCTGACAGGCTGCCGTTGTAGCAGCGATGTACTCCGCCTCGCACGAGGAAAGAGCCACAACCCGCTGCTTTTGAGACTGCCAGGAGACTGGGCTTTTGTTGAGGAAGAAGAGGATACCCGTGGTGCTCTTTCGCCCATCAAGGTCTCCGGCCATGTCGCTATCGCTATAGCCTGACAAAGCCAGCCCGCCTCCTTCTTCTCTCGGGTAGGTGACGCCGAAACTCCGTGTCCCGGCGATGTACCGGAGGATGTGCTTCACCGCGGCGAGGTGATCTTCCCGCGGATCCTCCATGAATCGACTCACGTACCCTACGGCGAACGTGATGTCCGGCCGGGTATGAGTCAGATAGCGCAGGCTCCCTACAACGCTCCGATAGCGAGTTGCGTCCACAGGTGGTGCCGTTGATGCCTTGGACAGCTTGAGCCTCTCTTCCATCGGCGTGTGACAAGAATTGCACTCTGCCATGCCATTCTGCTCCAGGAGCTTCCCAGCATAGGCGCTTTGACAGAGCGTGATCCCACTGTCGCTTTGACATACCTCAATGCCAAGATAGTAGGAGAGCAGTCCCAAGTCGCTCATGCGAAACATGGACATCATCTCGCGCTTGAATTTGTCAATGCCTGCTTGAGTTGTCCCGGTGATGATCAAGTCGTCGACGTAGACGCCAATGATCAAAAGTCCTCCGGGTGCCCGCCGCGTGTACAACGCGTGCTCATCCATGCACCTGCTGAAACCCAGCTCCTGGAGGCTGGCGTCCAGCTTGGCGTTCCAAGCGCGCGGGGCTTGGCGCAGCCCATACAACGCCTTGCGCAGCTTGAGCACCTTGTGCTCCTGCTTGTCGATGACGAAACCCGGCGGCTGCTCGACGTAGACCTCCTCAGCAAGGTCCCCGTTCAGGAACGCGGACTTCACATCCATGTGGTGCACGGACCACCCTTTGTGCGCGGCCAGAGCCAGCAGTAGCCTCATCATCTTGTCGCGCCATTAAGCACACCGGCCTCACAATGTTCAAGTTGAGCATGTACAGGCGGTTTTTGGCGCGCTTCACCTTGGCAAGCAGTTGATGTTGCCGATCGCGGATCCGCAACACTCCCCCGTCGATCAGCACCTGGCAGCCACGCTCATCGAGCTGGCCAATGCTGATGATGTTGCTCTTGAGCCTGGGAATGTAGTAGACGTTGCTGATCGCCCGGTGTTCACCGTTCTGGCAGGTGAACAGCACCGTGCCACGCCCGCGGATGTCGACCACCGAGCCGTCACCAAACTTCACCGAGCCGATGATGCCCGTGTCCAGCTCCGCGAAGAGGCTGTCGAAGCCGGTCATGTGGTTGCTGGCCCCAGTGTCCAGATACCACACGTCGCTGCGCCGCTCTCCCTCGCACCCGAGGTTCACTTGGGCGTGCGTCTCGTCGAGCTCGACGAAAGTTGGCAGCGGCTGCTTGACGTCGTCGGTGAGAGCGCACACCTGCGCCATGAGCAGCGTCTGATCATCATCATCCTCCCGGGTGAGATGGACCTGCTCGCGCTTTGGCTGCCGGCAATCCTTGGCCCAATGGCCAATCTTGCCGCAGTTGCGGCACTTGTCACGACTGACGTTGCGCTCGCGCCCGTCATGCCCGGCGTCGCGGCCACCCTCGCCTTTGGGTCGCCGATTGCCCCTACCACGGCGACGGCCATGGCCACCCGACTTGCTCGACGATCCCTCGCCGCTTTGCTTCTCCTTGAGGCGCACCATCCATTCCTCCTCGGTCAGCAAGAGTTTAGCTTCCGAGGTAGTAGTCGGTGGCACCGCTCGCGAGATGCAACGATCATCGGCGCCTTTCAGACGCCCGGTGACCTCCTCAATGGACAGCTTGGAGAGATCAAGCATGGTCTCTATGGTGTAGACGACATGACCAAACCGGGGCGGGGCGACGCGAAGGTACTTTTCGACGGCCTTCTGCTCGTCGACGGGTTCGCCGTACTCCGAAAGCTGGCCGACCAGGCAGCTCAAGCGAAGCGCAAAATCCTCAGGATCTTCGCCTTCCTTGAACGCGAGCAACTCAAACTCGGTGCGCAGCTTCTGGAGCTTCGAGTTGCGGACGTGATCGGAGCCAATTCGCATAGACTTGACGTAGTCCCATGCTTCCTTGGCCGATCGCTTGATGGCGAGCGCGCGAATCATCTCCTGCGGGACCGCCTTGAGGAGCGCCTCGAGTGCCGCACGATCCTCCTGCAGATCGGCGTCGCCATACTCGACGGCGTCCCACAAGCCCCTCGCCTGGAGCATGACCTTCATTACGAGCGACCAATCCGTGTAGTTGTCGCGCGTGAGCATCGGATAGGACGCGCCTCCAACCTCCCGTACCGTCTTCTGGACCACCATGTCGCGGCCGCGAGTGCGACCACGACGAGGGACGAACGGCGAGGCCAAGCGCCGCCCTCGGCCTCCGCGGCGCGGCGACATACTCCGATCGCTGTCGTTTGCTGGAGCCGACATCGCGCAGGGATCGAGTCACCTTGCTCTGATACCAAATGTTGGCAATGGATCAATCACGATCCTCACGCTCCTACGAACTCACGACGCTCACGCTCCCACGAACTCTCGCAACGAAGTTGAGGCAGCCGAACAGAAGAAGACGCAATGTTGCTTTGCTGTGCTGCGCTGCTAATTGCTGCAGCCCTTGGTCTCTATTTATATCAAAAGACTAAGACCGAATCGGTAGCAAACATACACCAAAACAGACTTCGCAACGGACAAGGAATAAAACTCCTAAACGGACTGGTAAAAGGATTCCTAAATAACAACGGACAAGAATCAGCAGCAGATTATCTAACAGTGATCGTCTGCAGTTTTGTGCCACAGTAGAACGGTGGTGTTGATGGCGAACAGGCCCAGGCAAGCCATGCATGGATGATCAGATCTTGAGGAGTAGAGTGGTGGGATCTATGGGGCTATATATGTGGATTTTTCCAACAAGAAAGGATAAGTAGCTCCTGACTATGGGAACAAGAAAGGATAAGTAGCTCCTGACTATGGGAGGAGAAGAACGGAAGAAGACAGTGACATCTAGGCATGCCATGTAGCAGCAGGCTGGCAGTTGGACCAAGCAAGTTCATACTACTGCGAAGTCCATACAACCTGGTCAGAAACACACAAGATTTCGTCGTTTGTAGTGTGTTTTTGAGCTCACGAAAGCGATCCAAACGAGACATCCTTGGAGTTTTCTGAAAGGTAAATCCAGAAGAAATAAACGGTAAATGATCGATAGCACCAAATTCTCAAATCGAGCCTAACAACGAGAGCACGTACTGTATTTGGGCGGCAGCGAGGCCCGATCTTGGCCCAGGACTTCAAGTCTCCGACTGTCTGGCGAACGGCGATAGTTGTTCAGGTGAAGTTGAAACTTCACAATCAAGGTGTCAATACTCTACTAAAAAAAGTGTCAATACTCTTCCTCTCAAAAAAGAAAAAAGAAAAAAAAGAAGGCGTCAAAACTCAGGATGGTCAAGTAGGGTAGTTAATGTACAGCTTCGCTTCTGATGGGTTGAAAAATGTAAACCAGCCCAGTCCCTGTATTTAGGCGTAGGATGGTGCAAGCGTGTGGGGGAAAAAAATCCGTGCCATCATTCGTACACTTTTGTAAACAGGATACTTTCTTTGATGTTTTACAATAGGGAGAGCTTAGATGTTTATCGAGCCTTCGCGAAACTATAACATCTGGACCATCTAAAAAATGTATGACATCTGGATACCAGGGCCCTATTCAGGTGAGATTTAGCTTGCCTTCAGCTCACACGGTGACGGTGCATCTTACCGAGCGAGCTGAAACTTACACTGTACCCTTCAGAGAATTCAATTTCCTTTCTTTAAGGAAGCTGAGAGACTTAAGGTGGTGATCAGTTGAACTTATTTTTGGTGGTTTATGACTAAAAAGTACTGTACCTGGCTGAAAAAAACACTGTAGCTGACAGAGGCTTATTTAGCATAACTAAATTTAAAAAATAAAAAATATAAAAAATATGTTAGCCCATTACGTATAATACAAACACATACGGGAAAAAAGAACCGGCAAAAAAGCTCAACAAAAAGTCAAAAGTTCAGAAAAAGACAAAATTTATGAATAGTGAAAAATAAGCCGGAAGCCAGAAGCTGAAGCCATTTTGATCGGGTAATCAACACATGATTCCAATAATCACATAGGATTTCAATCAGAAAACGAGGACATGCACTGTGACGACCTCGTTTCTCACGTCATCGAATTTCTCTGCAACTACCCAGAATGATCAGTTATGGAATAAAAAAGAGTGTATATTAAATATACTCATACTTTGATTATAAAAGCCAGAATTTTATTGTAAAAGGGTACGACTTAGCAGCCGAGTGCTATAATATGAAATGCGTCTGTTGTAGCATGGCTACACCCGTAGGTACAAGGTACCCTTCTAATACAAAATATCTTCCAAAAACCACATGCACTCTTGAGTATCTTCCAAAAACCATCCTGCTCAAAAGGGCTTATTTTGAGTGGCTTTTGGCTGAAAATCACTGTAGCTGGCTGAAAAAACACTGTAGCTGACGGTAGCTTATTTGGCGTAATTAAATTTTAAAAAAATAAAAATAGAAAAAATAGGTTAGCCCGTCATGGACAGTACAAACGAATACGGGAAAATAGAACCGTAGAAAAAGCTAAAAAAAGCCAAACAAAACCAGAAAAAGATGAAATTATTGAATAGTGAAAAATAAAACCAGAAGTCCAAGCCGAAACGAGCGGGGCCTAAGAACTAGCGGCCGTTACCTTTTAGGGAGTTATCGAAATCTCATTCAAAAGATTCCTCAGTGCCTTCTCAAGTTCTTTTTGATGATGATTAAGCAAGTATGATGAGAATACTTAATTACTTACCAGGATTTCAATAGAACGAGGTACGAAGGTTCTATTACTACAAGTATTAATGCATATTTATTTACAAAGATCTTTAGACTTGAAATACAAAGCATTATTTTATTATTGAGAGAAAAGGGATTTAATAACCTTACTTATCATCTTAAAAATCAATCAAATCTTACTTATACCTTATTGGACTAAACCATTAAACACAACTTTATTGATTAAAAGCACGTGTATTCGAATAATATATGTTATACTCTGCAGAGTTATCAAACTTTATCCAAAGATATCCCAAACTCACAATATTATGCAATCGACCCACAACATGATGAGTGCGACTGAGCTGAGATAACAAGACCGTTTTACTGCCATTTCATTTCTAGCCTTTACTCGGTAGGTCTGGGCCATTCAATTATGATTAGGTATCCACTGGCCAGTGCGGAAATTATGGCCCAACATTGAATGGGTCTACTGATGTGGAGAATGGCAAGTAGCATAAAATGCCCAGCTTCCATCTCACCCTAGTTACATGGGCCATTCTGAAACTCTGGAATAATAGTTCATCCTGTAGATATTTGATTGGCTTGAGCAGTGTACTAGGCCAGGTTGACAGGTCTGACCATTGGCTTACTGCCGATCAGACTGCACCAGGTGGTATGACTGCAGTAGTCAGACCGTCGGCCGATAGTACCGTAGTTTAGTTGCCGGTTGCAATTTTCCAGAACGGGCTATGTTTGCACTAAGTGTGGCCAGTCTAACCGGCCTTTGGTTGGCAGTCAAATCGGCTCTAAAATCGATTTTGTGATTTTTAGGAATTTGATCATGGGATGATTTGAATTATATTTGGTTAGTGCATTAATGTTGCATGGTGCATGTTTTAGCTAACGTGAGTTAAGTTATGAAGAACTAACGCCTAGAAATGATTTCTTTGCCTTTGGATGTGCAAGAAGCTTTGGAGTCAACCATGGTTAACGATGCAAATCAGGACTACGCTCATGGAGGAGCCGAGGTCTAGAACGGTTAGGAATGCTGGGTAAGATGGTTGAGCTCAAGCATAGCACAAGAAAGGTAAAAAATATTAAAGGAAAGGTTCGAGTAACGAGTTACACCAAATGGCTTGGTTGGCCAAGTAAGGCGTGGTCTAATAGAACTAAAACGGGAGAGACTTGACAATGCGTGGCAAGGCATTAGTGCACCTACATGTGGCGAGCATGGTGATTGTTTGCAATGGAAGATGAATATCATGTTCAGGTGAGGGTATTTTGGTAATTTGCTAAATATATAAAACTACATTGGATCAAAACCATGGCGCTTGGAAAAACGGTTTAAGTCAAGGGAAACGGACGGTGGTGGCGCCAAATTCAGTGACAGCGGACGGCGGCAATTGGTGGTGCAGTGAGCAACCCATTTGGGACACACGTGGGCTGTGGCGGCTTGGAGGTGGTTGTCTATCTAAAACGTGAGGTAATCTAGGATTATGAGCAGTTCTAATATACTTTTCGAATGCATTTAACGCACCAAAGTTTAAAGGAAGATCTTGCGATGCAACTAAACAGCCTAAAGATTCTCGAGCTACCTCAGGACCACAATTCCAATTACGTACCGTATCATCGGGGTTGTATATCAACTGTGTCCGCCTCATGGCGATGCTTTGTTTTTCTTTACATTTTTGGGCATGTCTGTGCAAGTGCCCAGTCCCATCTATAGACTTTGCAAATAATTCATGATGACATATTTTATAAACAACAACTCTTACTTGATCTCCATATGACAATTGCTTCTAGACCTTGTCGAAATCTATCCATACATCCGACATGCTAGATCTGGACCTCTTTGCTCCAGTTCTTGCTGACGTAGAGGCACTAGTAGAGCCTGACGATTATACAACCATGGTTTGCTTGGTGGCAGCGGCCTCGACCATTTGAGGTGGAGGCGGAGACGTCCCGAAGGTTGCAAGATCTTTCGGATCAATTATGTACTCACTCGCAGCAAATTCATCAAAATGTTCCAAAAGAAATTTAGAAATGCGGAAAACAGCAAAATACAAATACAAAATCAAACTATTACCTATTTTATATCACGATAAAGAGAAATAAGAACAATATAAGAACATGAAAATTAATATTATTACCTCTTTACTTGACTATATGCCGGATTTTGAATTTTTGGCTAAATTATTTCGAATTTTGCCAAATTATCACAAAGTACTTCGAAATTTTCACAAGAAAATGAGGAGAGGAGATTGCTGGTTTGAGTGTGGATGAATGAGGGGAGTATGCTTCCTATTTATAACACTTTTAGATTTTCTCACAAACGGCTATAAAATGATTATAATTTTTAAAAATCGACTGTTATTATGTTAAATGGGCTGTGCCTATCATGCTATGTTCGTGCTTAACGGCCGGCCTTCGTTCCTAATAGGTTGTGCGGTTGTGCCTATAGACTACACATGCCAAATAGGTCAAATCATGCCGACGGACTATGGGTCTGTTTGGTTCATGACCAGAAGTTGCCTAGCCACAAGTTAAGCGTGCCACAGTTTTTAGGTAGCTGTTTGGTTCACTGACGCAACTGTGGCATGCCACATTTTCTTAGCACCCGGCCCCACACGTCATAGACTCAGTTTCTTGCCAAACTTTGCCACAAGTGTGGCTTCGATTTTGTTAGCCACACTTTCTATGGTAGCCACATATTACCTAAGCTTAGGCATGACAAGCTTAGACATCAATCAAACAGGCCCTATGTGTACCGATGCACTACACGTGCTGCGTGGGTGGTGCCATGACCGGACACGATACTATTCATATCATGCCGTACTGGTATAGCTCATCATCCTTTATGCCATGCTATGCCGTAGACTGTATTTATAGTATTAGACCGTGGACTGGCCTGTTAGTCATCACCCATTCCAACATCACTATCGCTACTCAACCGGATCTGGATCGGACTAGTGGGACGGCGGCAGCCGGAGAGGCGTGAAGGTAAAAAAACAAGTCAAAATGCTAATGCCTTCGTCGTTCGATCCAGACATACTACACCAGTCAAAAAGCTGACCCACCCCTACCGCACCACCACCTTCCGGCTCCCCACCCGATGCCATCATCAATCCACCACACCGCCTCATCCCCCAACCCGCCACCGAACCCCCGCCCCACCACCACCACCCGTCCCCTCCCGCCACGCGCCGCGCCCCCTGTGCCATCCCCGCGCCAGGTCCGCACTGGCTCTCACGTGGTGCGGCCGGGGACCCCCACCCCGTACCAGGCCACGCCCCGCCGGGCCCCATGACTGCGGGCCCCGCCGAGCCGCACGCCCGCGCGTCCGTGGCACGCCGACCGCGCGGCTTCGGAGCCGCGTGTCCCTCCCCTCCGTCGGCGGTAAAAAACCTGGGGCGTTTTACCGCGGTGGGGAGAAAAATCTCGGGGAATTTGCTCCCATGCCACACAGTTTTGTGGTGTTTGTTAAAATACCCTATGATGTCTCACTGACATGTGGGTCCTGGGCCCACATGTCAGTGAGACATCATGGGGCATTTTAACAAACGCCACAAAACTGTGTGGCATGGGAGCAATTTTTCCAAAAATCTCCGACCCGGGTCCAAATCCAGGTGGTGAGTGTTGACCGTGACCGGGGCGAGCGGCCGGGAGGAGGTGGGAGGAGTGACCCGGAAGCAAGTGGAGGCGAGAGGGCCGAGGGGGGAGCAGCGGATGGGAGCGGGAGCGGTAGCCATCTCGCGCACGCCTTTCCCCGCACACGTTCCCCCGCTCTTTCCTTACCTCTACTGAACAGCACACCAGTTCTCTCGGCGAATCCGAGGGTGATTTGGTCCAGGCGGCGGCATGAAGCGGCAGAGGCCGTACGGCGACGGCCTCGACGACGACCGGCGGAGGTTCTACGACCGCGGGGCCCCGCCGCCCCCGCCGCAGCGGCGCCGCCCGGGGGAGTACGAAGGCGATGGGTTCGACCGCCGGAAAGGGTTCGGCGGCGGGTTCCACGACCACCGCTACCGGGAGTCCCCCTCGCCGCGGGGGTACGGCGGGGACCGGGCGATGCACCGGTCCGAGAGCTTCTCCGGGTTCCGCCGGGAGTTCCCCAAGGGGTTCCGCTCGGAGCGCAACCGGTCCCGGCGGGATGGAGGCGGCAGCTCGGCGTGGCGGCGGCCGGGCGGCGGTTGGAGGGATTTGGAGGGCTTGGACGGGTGCAGGGCGGCGCCCAGGCGGCCGGCCGCGTCGCCACCTACGCCGTCGCGGCGGTCGCCCAGCGAGCCGAGCAGGAGGTTAGAGGGTGCGAAGGTGGACAAGTTAAGGAAGCAGAGCTGCGGCGTCAGCGAGATGGAGGAAGGGGAGGTCGCACCAGATCCCGAGCCCAAGGCCCGGCCTGCTGCGGCGGAGCATCGGAAGCAGGTTGAGTCAAGCCGTGTGAAGGAGAAGGGACCGGAGCGAGGCGAGGTGAAAAAAGTGGATTCTGCGGTGAGGGGGAGTTCGGGAACTCAAGGTAAGGGAGTGACTGGTGCACCTGCTGCAGGGAAGGAGGAAGGGAAGAGCAAGGATGGCGTGGTTGTAGAAGCGGGGCACGTAACAAATACAAGGCATGAAAGGTCAGCATCGGAGGTCGCAGAGAAAGTCGGGGGAGGAGATGAGGTGCCAGTGCAAGATGAGACTGCCAATGCCGTCGATCAGGTTGGACAGAGCACTTCATCCAGTACGCGTAAGGAAGCTCTGCAGGACGAAGTGATGACACGAGATGAGACTGCCAACGCTACTGATGTGGTTGGGCAGAGCACTTCGTCTCATATCCTGAAGGAGGCTATTCAGGAAGAAGTGACGACACGAGATGAAACTGCCAATGCTGTTGATGAAGTTGGGCAGGGCACTTCATCCAGCATACAGCTAGAAGCACTGCAGGAGGAAGTGATGGCGTTGGACGAGACTGCCAACACTGTTGATGCGGTTGGGAAGGGCAGTTCGTCTGGTATGCTGCAGGAAGTTCTTCAGGTGAGAGATGGAACTGCCAATGCTGTTGACAGGGTTGAAATTGGCACTTCATCTGGTCTGCTGCAGGGGACGACGCAGGAAGAAGTGACATCTCTAGATGAAGCTTCCAATACTGTTGATGCGTTTGGTCAGGTTAATTATTCTGGTATGCTGAACGAAGCAATGCATGAAGAAGAGATGTTGCTTGATGGAATTGCCGATACCATTGATGTGGCAGTACAGAGCAATTCATCCGGTATGCTGGAGGAAGCAATGCATGGGAAAGTAACCGTGGAAGGAGGAACTGCCAGTGCTCTTGATATATCTGGAAAGAGCGATCCATCCACTAGGCTGCAGGAACTGGTGCAGGAAGAGGTGATAACTTCTCCGTGCCAAGATGCTATGGAAATTAAAGAAACTGAAAAGGCAACTACGGCTGACAAGAAGATGGCTGAACCAGCTGAATCTGTTGCATCTCAGCCAGTGGAAGGGGGACTCGAGAGGGATTGTTGTGAAAATAGAGTTGCATTAGATGAAACCAAAGTTGCAGAAGAAAAGGCAGCTGTTGAGCATGAAATTGTCGAGAAGCAAGTAAAAGGTTTTGATCTGGAGGCCAAACCAGTGGGTGCTAATAATGTGTTCAATCAACCAACCAAGGAACATACCGGGGATAGTAAGGAAGAGGGCACAACTTTGAATCTGATTATGGGGAAGCCAAGGGCTGAAGATAGAGGAAAGGGTATAGCATTTGATGTCCTTAGTAAGGAAGAAAACACTGGTGGAAGAAGTTCAGTGGGAAGATCTTTTGACTTAGCACTGCAGCCTGACATAGACCAAATAGAAGCATCAAAATCTAATGGGACAAATTCTGTAAAGCAGGAAGATGACACACTCAAGATAGGGAGACTTGATCTTTCGCTGAGCTTATCAGGTGGTTTACAGAATCCTGAATTTAAATGTTCAATTCCCAGACCCGATTCTCTAGCCCATGCAACATGCTCTCAGTCATTGCCATCATCGTCATTCCGCACAAATTCAGATGGGTTCACAGCTTCCATATCATTGACCAATTCTCAAACAGTTTTTCACAATCCTAGTTGCTCACTTACCCAACAGTCATTAGACAATTATGAGCATTCAGTAGGCAGTAAACCTTTGTTTCAGGGAGTTGATAAGGTGAGCAATAGCACAGGATGGCAAGCTCAGTTGTCGAATGAATCTACTCAGAAGGGGGAAGCTACTCCACTCCTTCAGAGAGTACTCCAAAATGGTCATCTGTCAGATAACACTTTGGTTGGTGTGAATGTGCAGAACAATGGGATTTCCAATGATCTACAAAGGCGTGCAGGGATTCCAGGTGTTTTGTCGCCAACGCATAGTCGTGGTTCTCATGATTCTGGATTGGAAAATAGTAGACATAGAAGGCAGCTCACAAGAGATAGAAGTAGCAGCAGTCTTACAAGGGATGAGCGGCAGGATGGGGAACAGCTTGTCCTGAATGGTGCTGGTGTCATTGAGAGGGTTATTTCCAAGATTGTTTCAGAACCTTTGCATAATACAGGAAGGATGCTTCAAGAGATGACAGGCAACTCTATAACATATTTGAGGGAGGCCATTTCTGAGATCCTAGTTGAAGCAGATAACAGAGGACATACAGTAGCATTGCAGGAGGCTCTTAGAAAAAGATCCGACTTGAATAGTGAAATATTGCAAAGGTGTCCACGGGTATTGCTGGAGATACTTGTTGCTATAAGGACTGGTCTTCCAGATTTTATAAAGAAAAGTAGTAGCATCGCTACATCTGTTTTGGTTGACATTTTTCTGAATTTGAAATGCCGCAATCTCTCATGCCAAAACGTTCTACCAGTGGATGATTGTGATTGTAAAATTTGTCAACAGAAGACTGGTTTCTGTAGTTCTTGCATGTGCATTGTCTGCTCGAAGTTTGATATGGCATCTAATACATGTAGTTGGGTTGGTTGTGATGTATGTCTTCATTGGTGCCATACAGATTGTGGCTTGCGCCACTCTCTTATTCGGAAGGGGGAAAGTGGTTCAAGGGCATGCAGTACTAATGAGATCCAGTTTCATTGTGCTGCTTGTGGACATCCATCAGAGATGTTTGGTTTTGTGAAGGAAGTCTTTCGAACATGTGCCAAGCAATGGAGGATGGAGACTCTGATTAGAGAGCTTCGGTATGTGGAAAGAATCTTTTCTGCAAGTGATGATGTAAGGGGTAAGAGGGTCAGGGACTTTGTAAAGCAGATGCTGATTAAACTGGAAAGCAAGGCTTATTATCCAGAAGTAGTCAAATACGTCATTGCTTTCTTTACCGGTAAGCTTCTAAATGTAGTAGTTATCATATCCATGCTCGTTGAAGATTCATGCTTTTATTGTGTTGCACTGTAACAAGCTTTTATATTTCTGGAAATAGAAATAAGATTGGTTACTGTCACCCATTGCTTGATCCACAGACCAAGATCAACGGCCCAGCTTGTAGGTTTTCCGTGTCCTAGGATTCTCCAATACACAATTTGGGTCATCGAAAGTAGCAGCACTGTGCTAAAATATTTTGTGATCCATGTTCTGATGACCATGAAACGATGCTAATGCTTCACTTTCCAATTCCAGATGACGATTCTAACCTGGGCACTGGTCCATCAGCACCACTGAAGGGCATTCCGTGCAGCATCACTGAAGGAATAGATGGGATTCCTAGTTCAAGTCGAAAGGCAACATGGCTACAATCAGTTACCTTAGAGGGAGTTCCATTCCTAGAAAAAGCAGGTGTTCTTTCTACCACTGGGAGCCCATCAACGCTTAGAAAAATTGGTGAAGCTGAATTTCAGGTAGGTGATAATAAGCCTGTCATTGATGAGCTGGATGGCCTAGTCAGGTTAAAGCAAGCTGAAGCAAATATGTACCAGGAACGTGCCAACGATGCACATAAAGAAGCAGAGAGTCTGAAACATATTGCCATGGTAAAATATGCACGCATCGAGGAACATTACGATACTCAGATTGTCAAACTCCACATAAATGAGTTACAAGAGCGGCGGAAGCAAAAGATTGAAGAACTCCAAGTCATTGAAAGGGCACACCATCAATTTCTCAGCATGAAAACAAGGATGGAAGCTAACATTAGGGAATTATTGTTGAAAATGGAGGCAACAAAACAAAATTTATGCACATGAGCTGAGATTTCTACTTGTGGTTAGTTGCAGATATCAAAATTTGCTCAACTTATTGAAGGCAGCCTCCAAATGATGTTGTAAGTTGTAAATCTTTCTTGGTTTATTGCCTTGATGCTTTTAAGACTTGCATGGTCTAAGATCCTTTTCTCTTTTAGATCATTCAATACTCTGTTATTGAAGCTACCATATCTGTACTGAAAATTTACCTGCTACTAGTTACTAGTTTTATGTGCGTCATTTACATAGGCAAAGTAATGAGCGATAAACTTTAGTTGTTGCTGTATATTTCTTAATAATTATTTACATGCACAACAGCACAAGTGACCTTTTCCTGATCTGCTGTTGTAAATTTCTGTGACCTGAACTACACGGAGATAATAAAATTTGTCTAAGGTTTGTTTACTAAATTAATAGACACCGTCAAGGAGATCTTTCTAATTAAGCACAGGACCATTCGCTATCATTTTCTATTTAACAATAAGCTCAGGTTTAATTTATGAGAGTTATATTGATACCCTGATGCAGCTGCTTTGCACCTTTACCTGGTTAAACAGTTTGCCAGATATCTTCTAGCCAACTGAGCAGGCATTGCTCATGATATTGTATACGTTTGACTATCATGATGCAAGGGGGGTAATATTTTGTGGAATGAATGTTAACCTCTTTGCTAGACTAGTTTAGTGGTATGAAAGTCAATAGTGAAGACAAAGGGAAACATAAACTTCTTCTGCTAGTTCATTGCCCCCCTTGCATCATGATAGTCAAACCCATACAATATCGCGTGCAATGTCTGCTCAGTTGGCTAGAAGATATAGGGAATCCTCTGCTAGACTAGTTTAGCGGTATGAAACTCAATTGTGAAGACAAAGGGAAAGATAAACTTTTTCCGCCAGTTCACTGAAAATGTTATGCCAAACCCAACAGTGTGTGCGCGTTAATTTTGATGGTATGATTGGTGCAGCAAGTAGTTGTAGAAGCAGCAGATTAGTCGTTTTTTCACCCTTATTTTGCATGCTAGAAAAAATTCACATGCAACACCATCAGTATGATGTAGGCTGGTTCTTTTGCGCACTCGTCTTTAGGTACACTGCATTGCATTCCTGAGTGAAAGTGAATGGAAATATTGATACCATGGTTGTCACGGCGTCGCCTAGGCGATGCCTAGGTGACGCCAAGTCGTGCTGGCGGTCGGAGGGGGACACCGAGGCTGTTCGCCTAGGATTGAGGAGTTAGGTGGGTTGTGCGGCCACCTGGCGGCATCGGCGGCTTGACTGCGGCGGTGAGGGGGAGCAGGGGAAGGCCATGCTACGAGCCCAGGGCAGCTTGATGCCTGGGAAAGGCCCCAGGAGCAGTGGTGCCGACCACTAGGAGTCGGAGCACTGGCAGCGGCATCGGATTTTGGCTGGTGACCCCTTCGGCTTAAGATGGGTGCAGCCACATCATGGGAGCATGAGTCAAATCCAAGCAAGGAGGAGGTGGAGGACGTCACCACGGTGCTGTGACCAGGGCCGAAGATGCGGCGATGGCAGCGGATCTATGGTGGCGGCGATGGTCGGGCGAGAAAACGAGAGAGAGAGAGAGACGGGGTGGGGAGAAAACAAGAGAGTCGGGATGGGGAGAAAACAAGAGAGTCGGGATGGGGAGTATGAGGGTGAGTTGGGCCGGTGGGCTAAGTTTAATGAACAGGTAAATGAACTGCTATTTGAAGATTTTATCACACCATCTAACTCTCACCATGGCGGACGCCTAGGCGCCTAGGTGTCCAGGCGCCTCATGCTCGCGCGACTTACCGGAGCACCGTGACAACCTTGATTGATACTTTTGGGTTTGTCTTGTTTCTAGGAGGATAATCCTTATGAGCATGATGTGGCTTGAATATCTGGTAGACAACATTCCTTGAAGAATTGCTCTTCAGAAATCAATAATGCTGAATTTCAAGGTGCAAGCATCACAGAAATGAGAGATGAGAATTGAGTATTTTTCTCTTCTTGCGAAGAAAACAGGCGGTTGGATCTTATTCCTAATAGCCTGCCTCGCCAATCCAGTTTTTGATTAAGTATGGTTTAATGCAAGGGAGAGCGCTGATTCAAGCAAACAGCACTGGAAGTCTGGAAGGCCCTCGAAACAAAATGTCAGGATGCAGGGAGATGGTAGCTAAATTATGTTAGGCATGTTGGTTGTAGTATACCTAGGGCATGAAATTATATTTGTAAATTATCATAAATTTGTGGTCCTCATCATCAATGAGGAGATGCATCTAACCATTTTCCGAAGCGCTGCTTAATCTGTAGTGTCTCTGCAACAAGCTAACAGAATTCACGTGTAAACTTTGCTCAAATTATCCAAGGCTAGTAGGTACTTGGCCGTATCTCCTAGTACATTTGGCCGACCGTCTTGTTTTGCTGAAACTGTTCGTCGTTCTTCAGAAGCAGGTTTGAATCCAAACATATCGATTACACTGGGAAAGTGTCAAGAAGTCAAGAGAGTTCAATTTGGGAGTTCTTAATGGAAGTGTTCAATTGGCTCCAACAGGCTATGGCGGAGGGCTATAGTCGACCGCTGCGGCGATGCGCCCTCTTCGATTCTCTCTGGCACGGCCGGCCGACGGGACCCCGTTGCCCCGGCCGCCTCCGCAGCTCGGCGCATGTGCTCCAACGCGCGCCCCCCAAGACCACAGCGTCCTGCGCGGCACCTTCCAAGGCCGCGCCGCACCGCACCGCGCCGCGCCACCGCGTGCCGAGCAAACCCACCTTGGCGGATCGTTGCTTTTCTCGGCCATTTTGGGGCAGGGGCAGTGCACCTCGACTGGCCGGTTCCTTGGGAATCTGCAACCTCGCTGCCCAAGTGCGTGCGCGCAAGAAACGGGACGGACGGTCGGGAAATATCCGTTCCATTTGCATCTCTACCGGCGTGTACGAGTAGCATATTATTAGCCTTCTGATTATTTCTAATTGCTCGATCTGTCCAAGCTCGAATGGAAGGATGCTTAAGGCGCTACAAAGTACTGAACGAACAGAGGAACCAACCAAGCAGATATGCTCTAGATGAACTACATGGTTACAACGGTGATGGACCACAGCACAAGTTACACTATTGATGAGATCGATACGTTACAGCTCAGGATCTATCCGCGTAACATTACTTGGATGATCAGCATGAAGAAATCTAGCAATGGCAGACAAAGAAGAGAGGAAGAAAATGGAGCAATCCCGCACACCACAACTGGGCGCTGATGCTTCACATTTATATTGTCGTTCGGTGAACAGTACAACCAACAAGAAGCGGAACTCTGAACCAGGGGAGGTTACAACAGAAAAACAAGAAGATATTCTTAGTTACAGATATCAACAATCTCCATAACAGAACTACGCATAAGGAGGAGCAAACGCATGGGTTTGTTCAACACCCTCCCTCAATCTCAACAGCTCGAAGCAAATTGAGATTGCGCCAGAAGACTTCAAAACTGCAAACTGGCAGTGGTTTTGTAAAGATGTCTGACACTTAAATCCTGGGAAGAAACAAATTGCACATCTAGCATTTTCTTGGTAACACACACACTCTCTCTCTCTCTCTCTCTCTCTCTCTCTCTCTCTCTTTGTGACAAAGTGATAGTCAACCTCAATACGCTTTCATGCAAGCATGGAATACTGGATTTGCCAAGAGGTAAGTCGCACCCAGGTTGTCATACCACATAGACAATGGTCTCGTCTAAAAAAAACTCCTAGCTCCTTTAGTGGATACTACAACCAGATGATTTCTACTATAGCATTCGCCATTGCCTGTATTCAGATTCAGTGCTGGAGCCTGATACATTGGCCTGTTTGCGTGAACTCCAGGATATGAGATTTCTTCCAAAGTACACAGCAAAGCCATTAGTTGATCTTCTATCATCAGCACACCCTGCTCAGTATGAATCTGTGAAAGCACTGAGCCAACTTGAGCTTGACTTCCTGATTGCGAGGCCAAGATCAATAGTATGCTTCAGATAACGCAATACTCTTTTTGCTACAGCCTAATGATCACTAGTAGGAGAGTGTAGATATTGATAAATCTTATTGACAGAATAAGAAATATCAGATCTAGTGATTGTCAGGTATTGTAATGCGCCTACAACACTTCTATACTTAGTAGCTTCTTCTTCAGATAATGAAATACCTTGAAATTTTGACAATCTTTCAGTGGATGCCATTGGAGTTGTTGCAGGCTTGCAGTTCTCCATATGTGCTCTTTTCAATAGATCACCAATGTACTTTCGTTGTGACCAATGTACTTTCTTTGTGTTAGGTTGATGCCATTTTGCTGTAGCAGAACTTCAACCCCGAGAAAATAATGCAGTTTGCCCAAGTCTTTAATAGCAAAATCTTTGTGTAGCTACTACAATAAGACATCTATTGCTTGTACCGATGAGCTAGTGATAATATTATCATCTTCATAAATGAGCATATAGATGATTGTACCATTACTATTGTAAATAAACAGTGATGTATCAGCTTAAGATGGAATAAAACCAAGCTCTTGAAATTATGTGCTCAGTCTGGAATACTAGGATCTGGGTGCCTATTTAAGGCCATAAATTGCTTTGTCTAATCTACAGACATGCTAAGGAAATCTTGAATCTTCATAACCAAGTGGTTGTTTCATAAATACTTCTTCAAGTATACCATGAAGGAAAGCATTTTGCACACCCACTTGCCGCAGGTTATTTACCAATGATAGTATTAACCGAATTGTGGAAGGCTTGACTACAGGACTAAAGGTGCCTTCGTAGTCTAAACCATACCTCTACTTAAAGCCTTTTGAAACTAACCTTACTTTATATCGATCAATGGAACCATCTGCTCTTCTCTTGAGTTTAAAAACCCATCGACAATCAATGACATTATGTCCTGGTTCTTGCCTCACCAAGTACCAAGTCTTGTTGTGATGAAGAGCTTCAATTTCTACATCCATGCTATGCTGCCAATTGGCATATGTTATTGCTTCAGAATAACAAGATGGCTTTGTTTTCTCTATGAGAAAGGCTCTTCCTTTGATGGGATACAAAATTGTATCATCAGTGAACTTCTTCGGTCTCTGAATATTATTCTGAAGTCTAGTGCGCATGGCATGACCTTCATCATCACTTGGAGGCACCTGAACCTGTTCATCTCCATTATGGTCTTCTGAACCTGCATGGTCAGTGCTAGCAGAAATAGACACACTACCATTGTCAAGTTGATCATGCTTTGGAGGGGATTCATATTCAGAAGAGTCATTCAAGGGAACATGAAGAGATAGAGTGATAGAACTAGGAAGAAAACATCATCTTGCCTATAGAAAATAGAAGCAGATGGTTGTTTTTGAGCAAAAGGAAAAAATCTTCTCATCGAAGATGACTTCTCTAGAGATGAAAACTTGACCTGTGGACTTATCGAGTCACTTTTAGCCTTTGTAAAGTTCACTATATCCAAGGAACACACATTGCACAGAATGAAACTATGGGAGTTATATGATTTGAGATTGGACCAGCATGCACACCCAAAGGTTTTTAGGAAGGAGTAGTCTGGATTAGTTCCAAAAAGAAGTTTCAGAGGTGTGGAGTACCCAATCACACTACTTGGCAGCCTGTTGATCGAGAAACTCGCAGTTTGAAAAGCATCATCCCAAAATCTCAAGGGCATGGAAGCTTGAGCTAATAGAGACAGACCCATTTCAACAATGTGCCTGTGTTTTCGTTTTGTAGAGCCATTCTGTTGGTGCGTGTGAGGACAAGAAACCTAGTGTTTAATGCCAATTTGTTTTGAGGATTTTATGTAGTGCTTGATATTCCCCTCCCTAATCATATTGCAAACATATAATTTTTGTGTCAAGGAAATGTTCTATGTGCTTATGAAATTGTAAGAAGACTGAAACAACATCAGATTTGAACTTGAGTGGATATATCCATGTGAATTTACAGAAGTCATCAATGAAACTCACATAGCTGTTATTTCCTCTAACTGAAGTACGGGTAGGACCCTAGACATAAGAGAAAACAAGCTTCAAAAGAGAAGAAGAAACACTGTTGGAAACATGAAAAGGAAGTTGGCGACTCTTTGCTTGCTGACAAGCATTGCAAACATTGCTAGAGTCTATATTTGGCACTACCGAAATTTTATTATCCTGAAGAACATGATCAACGACTAAAGTAAAAGGGTGCCTAAGCCGGCAATGCCATATGTCCTGTGACTCCTTGGCATTGCTCAGAGCTCTCTTGGTCATGGAGGCTAGTCCATAGGATGGTGTCAGGGGATATAGACCCTTGTCACATCTGCCGTGCAGAAGGGGAGTCCTCGTTGCTCGGCCCTTAACAAGAAAATAATTTAGATGAAACTCAAGGAATACATCATTATTAGATGTTAATCGATGAATTGATACGAGTTTTTTTGGTGATCTTAGGAACATGAAGGATAAGAGATTACTGCGAGGAATGTGAGAATGACTGATATGAACAATGGATGAACCTATGCCATTTGCTGTTTGCACCAGATCTTTGCCTCGATACTTTTCCTGAACTGAAAGCTTGTTGAGATCTGCGGCGATATGGTTAGTAGCACTAGAGTCAACATACCAATTTGTGTCTACTCCATAGGATGGTGCTGCAACTTCTACTCCTGCATAGCTTTCGGCAACTGCTTGGTAGGAGTGATCAAATCGGTGGTAGCATTTGATTGCTACATGGCCACTTTTCCCACAAACTTGATAGGTTGGTCTGTTGGTGCTCCGTTGGCCGCCAGTGCTATTGCTCCATTGGCTGCTAGAGCTATTGTTGCCATCCATAGGCTTGTCACCTCATCCTCGTCCTCTGCCACACGTGGAGTGAGGTAGGGAAGCTTCTCCCTCCTCTGCTCCGCATGGCATTGTTTGCTAAAGAACCAGAGAAGACATTGCTCTGTTCCTTTCACTTTTTATAGCTTAGCATGTGAGCATACAGATCCGTACGGGAGATGGATCTGGTCTTGTACTGTTGGAGGTGACCAGAGAGTCACACTCCTCATCAAAGTCCTGCCAGCATGTAACACACAATCTCCTCATTGAGTTTCTACCCAATGGCCAAAATAGTATCAACAAGGTTCTTCTTCTTGTTGTAGTACTCTGTGATCGAAAGATCACTCTTCTTGCTGTTGGATAACTACAATCTGATTTGCATTATCTGTGCCCTGGATGCCAAGGTAAACATGTCCTCCAAGGCCTTCCAGACTTCACCTGAAGAGGTCAAAAACAACACCGAACTGAGCACCTCCTCAGAAAGAGAGAAGAGAGCAAGGTACTCAACACAAGTTGATCTTGCCGCAGGCACAGCTCATATGCTGGATTTGGCACTTGCGTGGATTCAGCACCGTTGACCTGCACAATTGTCTCAGCCGAACTCTTCCTGTCGCCAGTCACGTAGCCAAGAAGTTGTTGTCCACGCAAGTATGGCAGCAATTGCGCCTTCCACAGCAAATAGTTGTTGTGCGTCAATTTTACATTGACGAGATGGCCGAAGGATGGAGTTGGGAGAAGTCCAGCCGCGGTTGATCCACTGGTGCTGCTGGATAAGGAGCCAGTAGTCGACATGGTTCTTTGTGGTTCGTGGCTCTGATACCATGAAGAAATCTAGCAATGTCAGATAAAGAAAAGAGGAAGAAAATGGAGCAATCCCGCACACCACAACTGGGCACTGATGCTTCACATTTATATTGTCGTTCGATGAACAGTACAACCGATAAGAAACAGAACTCTGAACCAGAGGAGATTACAACAGAAAAACAAGAAGATATTCTTAGTTACAGATGTCAACAATCGCCAGAAAAGAACTACAGATAAGGAGGCGCAAACGCATCGGTTTGTTCAACACAGCAATATAAAGTAACTAAACAGCGCCGTTTCTGACGCTGTTCTTGCCGTTCACGATGTGGTAGTTGTCGTCGTCCATGAAGCGCTTCCAGAACCAGTGCTGCTTCCACACCCTCTCGGTCATCTCCTCGATGGGCACGTTCTTGGTCTCGGGGAGGAAGAAGAGGACGAAGAGCGACATGACGACGACCCATGCGGAGAAGAAGGCGAAGATAGCGTACTTGAGGTGGCAGAGCATGGAGAGGAAGGCCTGCGCGATGATGAAGGTGAAGAGCAGGTTGACGCAGACGGTGACGCTCTGCCCAGCGGAGCGTGTCTCGAGCGGGAAGGTCTCGCTGGGGATGAGCCAGCCCAGCGGGCCCCACGACCAGGCGAAGGAGGAGACGAAGGTGCAGACCATGACTACGACCATGATGGCCCAGCCGTGGCCGAGGTTGTCGGAGCGGTTCGTCACCTTGATCCCCAGCACCACGGCGATGGCCACCTGCGACAGGAACATCTGCACGCCGGCCTCCAGCAGCAGCATCCGCCGGCCCACCCGGTCCACCGAGTACACTGACACGAGCGTGGACAGCACGTTCACCGCCCCCGTGATCACCGCCGAGTAGAGCGACGCGTCGCTCCTGAACCCGAGCGTGTTGAACAGCACGGGCGCGTAGAACATGATGGCGTTGATCCCCGTGAACTGCTGGAATATCTGGAGGAGCACGGCGATGACGAGCTGGGGGCGGTTGCGGCGCTGGAGGAGGTTGCGGAACGGGTGCTTCACCTCGTGGGCGATGCGGCTGGCCTCCACGATCTCGTTGAACTCGGGCTCCACGTTGTCCGTGCCACGGATCTTCTTGAGCACGGCCTTGCCCTCCTCGAGACGGCCGCGCTCGATGAGGCTGTTGGGCGTGTCCACCACGAAGAGCGCGCCGAGGGTGAGCAGCACGGCCGGGATGCCGGCCAGGGACAGCGAAAGCCGCCAGCCCCAAGGGTGGATCCTGCACGTGCGCAGTTTAACTCCTAGCAAGTCAGCATAGATGTATGTATATATGTGCACGCAATGCCTTAAAGCTTTGTATGCACAGGGGCAAGTGATTCATGGCCGGCCGAGGACACGTACTTGTCGGTGCCGTAGTTGACGAGGTTGGCGAAGAGGATGCCGATGGTGACGTTGAGCTGGAACAGGATGTTGAGCCCGCCCCGGATTCTCGTCGGCGCGATCTCAGACAGGAACAGGGGAACGGCCTGCACATGCGCCTCAGTTAAGTTAGTGGATCACGCAGATTGAGATCATAGGCAGTATCAAGTCTGCGAGTACAGTAACAGCGTCTCAGAAGAACGTAATCTCAAAATGTGGCCAAATTCGGGAGATGCCAACACCGACCACCAAATCCAGATCGTCTGACAAGGCCCATTAGGCCCATACGACTCAATTTAATTCGATTTCACTAGAGAAATAGTAGCGTGCAATGCTCTGGATTTCGACCAACTTCCTGCCTTTTTTTTCTTTTGGCTCTAGCAGTTACAGGGAATGAAATTGCACACTTGACGTTGTGAGTTGTGACCAATCAATCAATCATTTCAAATGCACCAACTCTCCATTTCTAAAGACTTTTGATGCCTTCAGAAAAGAAAAAAGAGTCTAATCATATCAACCAGCAAACCAGACAAGTGCTTGCATAAAGTGACAAAATATTTTGTTTTCTCACAGCAGCTAGCTTAAGCTATCGTAACCGTAATTTAAGGGGGGGGGGGGGGGGGGGGCTAATCAGTAGCCGTCGGATCAACAAATCAACTTCTTCAGAGTAATGAATTAGACGTATATCTACTCCTGCTCGGTCCTACTCGAGTTCTTGCATACTTTCGTTTGTCTTGGCTGCTTCGTATAATCGAGTCTAAATGTCCCATATGTTGGCGTATGCATGGTTATTCGATTTGATTCCTAAAACGTCAAAATCTGCTGGTGGTAAGTTGACTGCAGAGAAAACCAAAACACGTTTTCTGTGTAGTAAACTGACAATAACAGAAGCAGAAGAATCCAAACAAAGCACTTCGAGTCAAGCAACCTAGCAGCCAAGTAATTTCCGGCCCAAGACACAGGAACTAGCGGACACGTCTACAGTCGCACAACCACGAAGTTATTTACAACTACTCTTCATCACAGCAAATCAATAATCAGTTACAACTTACGACGACCACAAGTACTTGTTACAACTACGAACACTCATTTACAACTTACGACCATAAATACTCGTTACAACTATGAGTACTCATTTACAATCACGAGTACTCAAACACTCAGAGATACACACACGACACTTAGGGAAACGAGAGGAATTTGTTCTGCTCGACCCTCGCAGCCTTTTCTAAGGACTCTATTCACGAATTTAAGCATCAAACGAGTACAAATCATAGCCAACATGACCCTCTATGTGCACGCCACGACCTACATGATTCGTGCCATACTACGAACCAGCCATGGCGCACGACTGCTAGCTGAAAACTGATGAAAATGAAACAACCATTTCCGCGTGAACGCAGTACACATCGAACGTCTAACGTACACGACCAAAGACCATGCCTAACTGCTAAACTTACTACTGGCAATTTAATCAAACACCCTAACAACTCCTCCATCAACTGGGGCTCTATATATTGCGACCCGTGTGGCCTATGCGTGAACAGCCATGCCACAAGCCAAAGCTTGCTCTATATACAATAGGGAAATTTTGTTCAGTAGCACTGAAAGGTCACCTCTTTCGAAAAATACCACTAAAAAAACGGGGTTCCGAAAATTACCACCGAAAGATTCATTTTTCTTCGGGATTTAGCATTTTGGACAAAAATACTCCCCTCCCTCACCTTCTCTCCTCCTGCGCCGCCCCGTCTGCCTCCCTCTTCGCCGCCGGCCTCCCCGCTCCTCTCCCTCCTCTCCCCGCTCCCTCCTCCTCGCCCTCCGCCTCCCCCGCCTCTCCCCCCGCCGGCTCCCCCTCCCCCGCCGCTCCTCCCTCCGCTCCCTCCCCGCCGCCTCCTCCCTCGCCGCCTCCCCCTCCGCTCCCTCCCCGGCTCCCCCTCCCCCGCCGCTCCCTCTCCGCCAGGCGATGAAGCCGGCCCAGGGCGTCGGACGCCGAAGGAGCCGGGCGTCAGGCGTTGGGCGCCGAAGGAGCCGGGAGGGGGAGGCGGCGGGGGAGGGGGAGGGGGAGCCGGGGAGGGAGCGGCAGGGAGGGAGCGGAGGGGGGAGCGGCGGGGGAGGGGGAGCTGGGGAGGGAGCGGAGGGGGAGGCGGCGAGGGAGGGGGCGGTGGGGAGGGAGCGGAGGGAGGAGCGGCGGGGAAGGGGGCGGCGGGGGAGGGGGAGCCGGCGGGGGGAGAGGCGGAGGGCGAGGAGGAGGGAGAGGAAGGGGAGCGGGGAGAAGAGGGAGAGGAGCGGGGAGGCCAGCGGCGAAGAGGGAGGCGGACGGGGCGGCGCAGGAGGAGAGAAGGTGAGGGAGGGGGTATTTTTGTCCAAAATGCTAAATCCTGAAGAAAAATGAATCTTTCGGTGGTAATTTTCGGAACCCTGTTTTTTTAGTAGTATTTTCCGAAAGAGGTGACTTTTCAGTGCTACTGAACAAATTTTCCCTATACAATACTCACTCGTTGACAGGTATACGTAAGTGTTGCTGTACAGAGTCAACAAGATCGATTCCTCTGTTGATAACAACTGGGACAGCTCTCAACTGGGACAGCTCAAGAGCAGGTAGCCACCAGCAAACTACTTGTAAAACAAATGCCACAAGTTACACGATTGGCTCTACCTTCTTCAAAAACTTTGGTTCAGTAATTCTAAGCAGCGAGTCACGGGAGCTTCGGAATCTTCAAACTTAAAAAAGGTTATCGCACGATGATGCTGCCAATGGAAGATAACGTTCACGAACACAAGTCATGCAGGCCCCAGGTGTCCCTGTATACATACATGATTTCTAAACGTTTGACCCTTGAATTCCGGCAAATATGGGAGGTCCCATATTATACTAGTACCCTAGCATTTCACGCCATCGTACGTATAAAAATACTATACTTTTTGGAGTACCAAAGTAGCTAAGATGTTTTAGGACCCGTAGGCTTGGGCCCAAAGACTGTTGGGGTGTTCCATGACCTAGCGTATCGAAGCAGCTTCAAAATTTCTCTTGATCCAAGGATAAAACAGAAAATCATGAGCAAATGATGTATCGCACTCCTTCCACTTTCATCTCTCACGTATATCTCTCTTACTTTTTTTATCATTCGTTCACTCCCTCTAGATACTATTTCTTTCAACCATTACTATTTATTTTTAATTAAAAATCATCAACAGTAGTTAAAACAAACACCCCTTAGGTCCCGTTTGGCACGGCTCCACTTCACAAGTGGAGCTGTTTTTTTTACTTCACAAGTGGAGCTGGGTGAAGCTATTTTTTTCAGCTCCATCCAAAGAGCTACTTTTGTCTCAGCAGGTTTTAAGGGACTCCTTGGGTGGAGCTATTTTGTTGTACCCCGTTTAGCACAAAACGGCTCCAAACAACTCTAGGAGCCCGTGGTGGAGCTGTGCCAAACGGGGCCTTAATATCAATGGACGGTGACTAAGCGTGGAACTTGTCTACCTGCACACGTCCATATCATGGATGCAGAAAATTATGTCTCGTGCGTGCTACATATTCTCAAACCAGCCACCGCTTTATGTGTTTGACTTAAATCTCTACTGATACTTTTGACTCAAGTGACTTATCAATCAAATGTTCCTGCGAGTAACTATAATGGGAAAACAAAAAGAATATCCATGCATATCTGCTTACTTATTAACTGTATAACAAATGTAATTTAATTGAAGTTGGAAATTTTGGTAACCTGGTTGGCAAAGCCGACGCCGCAACCGAGCAGGATCCTGCCGACGATGAGCATGGCGAGGTTCTGGGCGGCGCCGTTGAAGATGACGCCGACGATGAAGAAGACGCCGGCGATGAGCATGGTGAGGCGGCGCCCGAGCCGGCGGGTGGTGTAGGAGGCGAAGAAGGTGGCGGTAAGGCCGGCGAGGTAGAGCGACGAGGTGAAGAGCTGCAGGCCCTGGTTGTCGTACTTGCAGTAGTTGCTCTCCGTGTCCTCCTGCTTCTTGCGCAGCACCGTCGGGAAGAACTCCTTCAGGAAATCATCCATCGATGTCACGCCGCCTACAGATTTTTTTTTTAGATTTTAAAATACATTGATTTCATAAAATTCGTCTCACGAGTTCATTACTGAAATATGGGATATGCATAAGATATTGCAGAAAGAAAATATCAAATATTAAAGTCCAAGTATGATTTCTTATGAAATATCTATGCAAATCAAATCTAGTACTTTTGCAAGTACACAAGTACATTATTTTGCAAGATAGCTGGGGATAGCTTCCAGCACTTACAATATTCCTCAGAGCTAGTGAAAACGGGCTATGATAGCGTTGGTTCAACTAAGAATCATGTAAGTCGGTGACAAAACATAATGCATATGTTACCCATGAAAAGAATGCTAAGTGCATTGATCATGTACTCATATGAGTGATAAGTCTCTCTTCAAAAAATATGAGTGACGAGTCGATAACGAACTTATCTAGTACTGTATTACGTACTTTTGTTACTTGATCTGGACGCTTTGCATGGATTTGATACTAGTCCCTCCGTTTGAACTTTCAAAACACAATTAATTTAGTAGTTAATATATTTATTCGTGTGTGCATGTGCGCACATCTTGGGGCATGTGTAAGCATAAAGCCCGAAACAACCCAGCACAAACCGGTCGCACCAAAATAATTTGATCGGATTTTGTGGATTTAGTGGTAACAAAGATTTAAATTTTTAAAGTGTTACGTGATGTTTCTTATTTTTTTTAAAAAAAATACCTAGCTACTCAATTTAGGTAGTGAAAAGAGGGTGGAAAACTCAATTTGTTGAAAGGATTTAATTAGTAATTAATGAATAGATAAGCTTTTAGTTAGAATTCATTGGCATAACTCAAAAGGCAACGTGGCCAGAAAGCTCTGTTATATCAGACGTGATCCGATGATATGCAAATGCGTTAACTTACCAGCCTGTCAAAGTAGGTGGCTAGCTCAGAGCACTCATTTCCCCCCTAAATAATATCCAAAAATAAAATAATGCTGGGGATCCTCACAAAACCTAAATAATATCCAAAAGTAAAATAATGCTGGGGATCCTCACAAAATCATAGTAGGTGTATAATTTTGAGCAACAAGCTGGAAACCGTTGAAAATTCTCTTTTGTGGTACTTTTAACATATAATGAATTTGAACTTAAAATTATATATATATATATATATATATATATATATATATATATATATATATATATATATATATATATATATAGTAAACCATGAAGTACATCTATAATTTTTTTTGAAATTTTATGACTTTTTTAGTTTAAATATACAATAAATACAACGTAAGGATGAGCACATGCTGTATATATTCCCTATCGATTTTTAAAGAAGAGAAAATGATGAAAATGCCACATCGATTGTTACCATGGAAGAGGGGATTTCACTTGATTTTCTGGAGCTACCACAGGAGATACATCCATGGAGATGAACCTAAACGGGCTAGCTAGCCATGGCCTAGCTGGTTAACATGCATAGAACGCGCGCCGTACCTGAGATTCCGACGTCGTAGCCGAACATGAGCCCGCCGGTGGCCGCCATGATGCAGGAGATGACGACGATCGGCGTGATCTTGGCCTCGAACTCCGTGCCAGACGGCGCCGACACGGAGAACCCTCCCGCCGGCATCTTGGCTCGTCGGTCAAGCTAGCCCTCCGATCCGATCGATTGATGCTCTCGTCGCGAGGTAGCAATGGAGGTAACACCAAGCACTCTTTTTTCCCCCCCACACAACACCACCACCACTCAAAGAGCAAGAGGAGTCTGGCACAAGAGGCTCAAAGTCTCTCGTGATATAGAGGGGGAAGCCCAGTCCACGGGGAAATTTCAAACGCAACCGACCGCCGAGATGCGGCCACGTAGCACTCGCCGGCGAGTCAACGACGGCTTCACGGCCCACTGGCCAGAGAAGCTAGCAGCTACCTGTTGCAAGTATTGAGCCTGCAATTGTGCATAGGCACCCAGACTTTTCCACAACTTTGCCTATCCAAACTCTTGAGCTTTTCAGTTCCTTTCGGAAAATTAGAAAGCAGAAGTACTTTGGAAATTTGGACGCCGACCTTTTTGACAATGGGCGTGATTGGCCCCATGGGCCCACATGTCAGCTCCAAATATAATATTCTCTGAATTTTGGAGCAGCAGGGGTATGCCAAAATACGTTTGTGTTACTGCGTTAGCACCGTGTGCGGATGCTTGATTGATTCATGTGAATGGAGGACCTTGACTTGAATATTGGCCAAGAAAAATTAGACGTCACGTGGGGATGGGTTTACTTGAGATTTGAGATGCTGAGGCCTGAGGAAAAGACAAGCATAGGCAATTGACTCGTGGTCGGCTTAGCTAGACTTTCTTCTAGTAAATGTTGCGCAACATCAGCCTATTCAGACCGCTAAACCAGCATCCGATCCTAGACCCGCTAAACCAGCGGTCTGATCCTAGATAGTTAGGTCGCTATAGCTGCAAAGCCTAACCGGTAGAGCAACAACCTTATACGGACAAAGTTGCCATGATTCAACATCTGGGGACGTAGGTATCTCGTTAACAAATCTTTAAGTAGGTATTGCTAAATCTCGTTAACAAATCTTCATGTCTCTTGTTGCTTTTTCGCTTGCTATGATTGTTCTATCGTGTTAGGACTGTCGCCGGTTTTAACAATTGGTATCAAAGCCTAGATATATCCCTGATACAGATCACCTTAAGGCCTCATGGGTTCAAGGGCGAACACCCAATGTAGGGGGACCTCACGGTTGCCAGGGAGAATACCTGACATGTGAGGTGGAGATTTGTTACGATAGCCTTATATTGATTGTGGGAGTAGGCAGATCACAACTTATAAACGTGAAGGTGGTACCACTTATCATACTAGTCTTTTGGGGAAAGATGACCCAAAACCGCTTATAAGGTTGTTGTTATGACGGTTGGGCTTGCAACTATAGCTAGTGGCGGACCTAGGAATTTCAGGATGGATATTCGAAATTACAAAAATATTGTTCAATAGAAAACATTAAGGTCCACAATAGCAAAAATTAAAGTACAATTATTCATACTAGAGACAACATCTCAAATAATATAAAGAAATTATAAAATAATTAAAAATTAATGCGACGTTAATTTAATTAAAAAATTAAACTACAATAAAGCGAGATATAATGTCATGCAGACAAGCACACAAAATGAAGCAACTTTAGCAATGAGTGAAGAACAGAACTCAAAGGTTAATAGTTTTAACCATGCTGAGTGAAATTAGAGGTGAACTATTTCCCTAGAACTACTAATCTGAGTCAAAGTTCAAATATGAAAATTCTACAATAAGTTGTACAATCACAACAAGATGCTTTAATCAAGTGAAAAGATAATTCTCTTTGTTAGATTTTATGTTCTACAACCAGAAATTTAATAGTGCTTTTATCACGAACATACTTTGTTGAACAGTTTCTATCAAGCAATTTAAGCAGTATTACCTAAATTGCTAAACAAAACATGGATCGGACAGCCAGACACCAAAAGGGATCAAATCATCTGTAAGCTCAAGCTCCATTAAGTTGGTTTTGATGATAATGATAAATCTAATTGTGAGACTAACTTGTTTATTAATTATAATATTGCTTAGTCTTATTTGGATGAAAAGATGAAAATCATAAGAGGTATGTATTCAATATTACATCCTTATATCTTATTGCATTCCTCGAACCAAAATATAGATTGAACTTCATCAAATATTTTAACTTGAATATGTGTATGTGTTTTCACTATACATTCTTTTATGCACACATTTAGGGGAATTTTACTCTATGTTTTATGATTTTGTTAGTATTGATTCATGTTCCATTTCTACATACTAAGGCTCCGTTTGGCACAGCTCTAGCTCCGAGATCTATGCTGGATCTGTAGTTTGTTGACTAAATTAAAGTGATTTAAATATTTTTATTGAATATATAATATAAATGAAATGAGTCATGTAAATGCACTTAACATGCCTGCAACTCTAGATCCAGGATTTCCTAGAGCTATAGATGACCAGCTCTAGGAAATCTACAGATTTTTTAGAGCTAGAGCTCTGCCAAACGGGGCCTAAGAATCTTTACTTTGAAATATATCCCTTGAGTATATATATATAGCTTGTGTAGTTCATATATACTCAATAACAACTGGATGTGTAAGCTTTGTTAGCAATTAATCTCAAAGATAAACACTCACACTCAAATGAGTTAATTGATTTGAAAGTTTACCCTAAAGTATACAAGTGTTGTGTACATATTGTATACTCAAAAATCAATCTTTATTTTATTATTTATTGATATTGTCGTGAATTACCAAAAAGGAAAGATTGTGAAATCTAATCCTCCATTATGAGTTAATGGTGAAATTTTGGTAATTGATGACAATTGATTGTGAACTAACATTTTTCATGAGTTAGATGTATATGTTAGGTTCCACAAAATGAGGATGACTTAGGATGACTTCATGTGTTAAAGATCATCAAGTCAAGATGCAAGATGAAAGATGGCTTCATGAGTTGAAGGCCATCAAGAAGATGATGCATCATGAGTTGATGCATATCCAATAGGAGATGATCATGAGTTGATCATCAAGTCAAGTAAAGGGTGCATCATATGTTGATGCATATCAAGACAATGGCTCAAGGCAAAGGTATGACTAGGTAAGGCTAAGGATATGTTTCTAGTTTTTTACCGATCTTGGTGTTTGATTGGAAAACCGGATTGCTAGTATAAGTTACCATACTATTAAGAGGGGTCATGTCTAGTATCTTGAGTCTCATCATGTATTGTGTAACATCCTGAAAATTTTGAAATTGAAAATATGAGTTTCCTGAATTATTTTTGCAATATATTCTTTTGAAATTTGGATTTTATGGTGTTTTCCTGAAATTGGATGAGATTTCAAATTTTTAAGAATTCATAAAATACAAAGACAAACAATAGTAATTCCAAAAAGGGGAATATGCAAATAATAGAAAATTAAAATTTTAAAATACGAATCTGAAGAGATGATCCATAAAATAAAGAGAGAAACCTGAGTTAAAATATAAAATCTCATTTTGGAAAATTATGACATAAAAAGCAATAAAAATGCAAAATCAGAAAAATCTAAAGTTCAGAAAAATTATTAAGCTATCTCTCCTTTCCTTTATTTTCCCCCACCTCTATTACATGTGGCCCCCTCCAATTGACCTAACAGCCGGCCCCTCTTCCTTTCTCTCTCTTCCTCCTGTCTTCACCCTATGGCCAGCGGGCCCGCTCCTGCCCGCATCTTCTTTTCCTCTCTTTCCTCTCTTCTCCCGAGCGCCCGGGGTCCCCATCTCCTCCTTGCTGCTTCGGCAAAGCCGGCCGACATGCCACCGTGAGGCGCGGTGCCAGCACCCTCCTGCCATTCCACGCGCGTGCGTCACGCCGCGCCCATCTCGCTGCTCTGCCACGCCGCCTGCACCGACCCGCTCCCGTCGGTTGCGCCCCGCACGTCGCGCCGCCCGCACTGCCGCCTACGCGCTGCATGAATCCCGTGAATCCCGCGCGCCACGCCGTGCTGCCGCGCCTCCCCGTCCCTCCTCTGCGGCCATAAAGTCCCCCAGCTCCCCGTGGCTCCCGAACACTCCCTCTCTGCCCTCACTTTTCCCTTCTTCATCCACCATGTGCAGACCGCCGCCGCGCCCCACCCCGTCCCGGCCGCTCCAACGAAGCCTCGCCAATCCGACCGCGTCACGGCGTGCCCCCAGCAGCCCGCCGCCTTCCCTCAAGGTTAATTGGAAATCCGAGCTTCCGGGCACGCCGCGTCCCCGTTCTTCTCCACCGCCAGCCGAAGACGCCATTCCCGCCGCCATTTCGCCCCGGTGCCCCTCGGTCCAATTCCATCCTGTGGGAGCGCCACCTCAGCGACCCGAAGCTCGCTCCATCGCCGGATGAGGCCCTTACCCGCCGGTGCGCCCCCTCCACGTGAGCCACCCGCCGCCGCCCACGGCTCCCGTCGCCAGCCCGCCTCGGCGCCTCCCCGACCAAGCCGCCACCGCAGGTAACTTCTCTCGGGCACTCCCTTGCTCATGCACGCCATCCTTTCCCCTCTCTCCCTTCGGCCGTCGCCGCCCCCTCCGGCACCTCTACACCTTGCCGCCTCCACCGTCGCCGGCCACTGTAGACGTCGCTCCTAGCCAGGCTTCCGCCTCCTATAGGCTCAGCATCTACCCGGGGGCCCATTTTTGCCGTCGTCGACGTCCTCCCGGCTATCCCGCGCCGGCGAGCCCTCCAGCCTAAACCGCCGGCGCCCTTCCTCTGTTTCTCCCCTTCTGGCCAAATGCTCATCCGCTCTGTTTGGCCCCTCTCTTTTCCCTGACGAGTGGGCCCAGCTAGAAGTTGCATCCGGTTAGTGGCTGTCCTTTGCACCCTCTTCACACTTGCAAATTGTGAAAATGCTAAATCTAAAATTTGTTTGGAGGAGCCACGTGATCAAATATGAAACTTGCAAATAACATCGAGAATCAGAATTTAATTATAATATTGTAATGGGAATGAGAAGTTAGTTGTAAAGGTTATATGGATGCTATTACAATTGAAAACATAACTGTAATTGGCTACGTGACAATAGAGGTTAATAGGACAAAAATGATGACCCTAGGGTATAATTAAAATATAAAATATATGCCCCGACAATTTAACATAGCGTTGCTAAACAAATCGTCATGGTAGGATCGTTTAAATAGCAATGTTAAAATATGATCCGGCGTGCTAAACTTGCCTAGGTAAGTTAAGCTTAGAATAAAAATAAAGCTAAGCCTAATTATAATTGAGGTATAGACAAAATGATAATGTTCCCTAACTTAAATCTTAACATTAGATTTAGTGAATAATAATAAGCGGTTAAGGAACATGAATTAAGCAAAATATTCAAAGTATATGAAATAGGATGTCCATTAAAGTTAGAGACATTTATAAGCAAATATATATAGATAAATAGTTAGAAAAATGTTGATGATATATATGCGCCATTAGTAAATATGTTAGTTCAATTTTTAAACACCTTAGACCTTATTGAAAATATAAACCCTAACATTAACATATTGCCGACCATGAAATCTTAGGTAGTAGTTTTTAACTTAGTAGAGGTAACGAAATGTAAACATGTGAAGCAGGTTTGAATAGTAAAGGAATGTAAAAGTTAACCATCTAAAGTATGACTATCATTTCTACATCTCTAAAAGGTCATCTTAATATACAGTTACTAAAATATAATAGCACTAGGACATCGGACATTAAAATGACCTATCTAATATATATAAACATTCCAAAGTAAACACTTAATCAATAAACACGAGTAATTAGGGTTGCATAAAATGCCGCATATCAAATTTAGTGAAATGAAGATACATAAAATAGGATAATGGGATTATTAAAGACTTAAATTCTAAATTAATTATCATATATGAACAAATAATGAGCCTTTACTACTTATCTTAATTTAATTAATAAGAAAGGGCATATATAAGAGATTATTTTAAAACTTAATAAAGATATCCAAGTTAAAGAAAAGGGAATAAAGTGGGTTATATTGATTCATCGGAATTATGATTTAAAAAGACTTAAGTTCTAATATAAGAAATTCCTAGACCTAGCTTTTTGGATAACTGTTATAATACTTTTGACTAAAAGATTTATAGAATAAGTACAGATCTCATCCATCAGTCCAGTTTGCCTTTACCTAACTTGCAAGGAATACATACTCTAAAGATAAAATTTGTGCACTAAACTTCTACACCAGTCTATAGGTCTAACCCGACTCATAGAACTTCCTTGATAAATATAAAAATAAATAAAAGAAATTGTTAATAAAAAGATCAGGTCATCGTATTCTACCACCGACCTTACCTCCAATAACCTAAATCATCCATTAGCTCATAATAAAACTAAATCGAGTTTATTCAGATTTATCTGGATCTTTTGAGTTATTTGCTTTCATTTGGATTCAGTTGTTGTCGTGTAATTAGAAACTAGAAGTCGTGAAGATTCAGTGGATCCAGCAAGATTAAGCTCGAAGTGAAGATAAAGATCAGAAGCTCAAGAGAAATCATTGAGTGAGCTCAAGACAGCGGTAAACCGCGCCAGGCGAGTCAATACTTTGATCATGTTGAACCCACATTTATGCAAATTATTTGGTTTTAAATTAACAAAATGCATGCTGTTATTTTTATGCAAATACATGTTAAATTTGATATTCTAGTTATATGCCATTGTTTGTCTTGAATAGTATTACCCCCTCCTTTGAATATTTGAATGTGTGAACCTTGTCGCCCTAGCAAAAATATATAATAGTAACATTTCGAAAATAAGTCCGTAACCGTATGCCATGCTTAGCATTGATTAGGAAATCGGGGCAAGAAATTGTCCCGAGCATTACCTTTATTCATGAGAAATTGGTTTGGGCAGTCATTGTGATAATGACTGGTATATGTTGGATATGATTATTTTACACTCTCAAGATCCCCAACTTGCTTAAATATCTGGGCGGATTGGTTTGATGGTGTGTATGTGTGTGGTGCAGTGATTGCATAAGTGGGTTAGTGGTAGACCGCCCAGATACCAATAAGGACTGAATCTTGTCATGTCACCCGTGTAAAACAGTACAACCACAAGCTGGCAAAGTGTAGGCAGGGTTTACTAATTTGTGTGGCTCTAGGTGGTTACGTGAAGGTATGACCACGAGCAAAGGGATGGATGGTCGCATCCCCGCCTTTGCCCGTGATGGCTCACGAGGGACCCTTCCCGAGGGATGGTCGGATCCTACGGAAGATAGACCTTAGCGGGCGTAACCACAGTAGGACTATGCATTGTAATAACCCTGTGATAGTCTACTCAACCGCATGGCTAAGGAATCATGTGGGGCAACGGGTGGATTTATCTCTTGTGGGTAAAGTGTGCAAAACTCTGCAGAGTCAAAACTATTCGAATAGCCGTGCCCACGGTTAAGGGCAGACATGGGAACTTAACTAGATATAGTTCTATTTAAAAATGTTTGAAAAATGGGAATGGAAAAGTGGAAGGGCAGAGGAAAGCCCAGATTTGAGTTGTCCTGGGTGTCGTCCCAGTGTGTCCTGGATGTCGTTCCAGTGGTTCCTGGGTGTCGTCCCAGTGTGTCCTGGATGTCGTTCCAGTGGTTCCTGGGTGTCGTCCCAGTGGTAAGTTAAGCGGCTATAACGCTGAAAATGTCATACGGTGTGATGCCGTATGTATGGAGAAATTATGGTGATATTAGACATATGGTGTGATGCCATATGTATGGAAATTCATGTTAATATTCCTTGAACATTATGTTTTTGCTCAAAACTGCTAGGTCTCAGGAAATTTTATGTATTATATTTCAAATAGTGGCATTCTATTCTTACAAAATAAAATATGGGTGGAATAAACAGGGTCGCGAGTAAAAGAGATGAATGTTTGTAGAGTACATATAAAGGCATTGGTGGATTCATGTCGATCTTGAATAGGAAATGATAGTGTGGGTTCTGGAGGAAATAAATTGGTAAAGTCTAGCTAAATGATAGGCTAGATAGATGATTTAAATGATTTTTGGAGATTTAGGAATTGCACAGATAAATATTGGATTATGACACGGATAAATAAATTCTTGGGTGATGTCAATATTAGAATTAATAGATTCAGTTACTAGATGAATCAAATGAATTTTTGCGGATTTGGTGGAATAATACAAGTATTGGATTATAATTCTTGATTAATGATATTCTTGGGGGATATATAATAGTGATTGTTAATCCTTGGGAGATGTTGTCAATATAGGGAATTAATAGGAGTTGATCAATTACTAGAGGGACGGATTGAATTTATGAGAAGATTGGAGGATGCATAACAATTAATGGATTAGAATCTTGGTAAATTGAATTTTCGATGGAGGTATATTCGAGGATTAGCTAGTGATAGATAGAAGAAAATGGAATGAATTAGGAACTGGAATCAATGACAAAAGAATTGAATACAAGTGATATCGGTGGATTGATAGTAATTATGTTAGAGAATTATTAGAGTTCAGAGGTAAGGGGCTAATGAATAGTAATTCAAAATACAAAGTATGATCGGTGGATTAAATAAAGGACGATACTTGCCGTTTGGAGTTTTAGACAGCAGTCAATAAATAGAGTGCATTTTCAGTGGATTAAGTCGATGTTGGTAATTGTAGTGTGGAGTTAGGTAGTAATAATAAAACTTTGATTAAATAAGAATAATAATGCTGCTAAAAGCAAATTTTGGCAAATAAAATAACCCGAGCCTTTCCTTGTTATGCCATGCATACTATTTGTTTGCATTCTGTGTATTGGCTCGCGGAGCACGGGGTCGGAGTGCTCACGCTCGCTTTTGCGGCAAAATTCAGAATCAGGAGTCAAATCACCTCGCCTCAGCAACAAGAGTGGACAAGCTGGCAGATAAGATGAAGATGAAGATGTCAAGGGCTAGGTCGCGAACCTCCAGTTGGCTGCCTGTGGGCATGTCCTGAAGGTCCCACCTGTGTGCTTCGTTCTTCCGCTGCTGCAATTTATTGATTTCGGCCTAATCGGCCCATAAGTAAGTCTATTATTATATTTACATTTCCGCATGATATGTACTTTGATATTCAGAACTGTAACTGTGTGCGCTATCTACTGATCCAGGGAATAGTGCATTTAAACACAGTAGATTCCGGATTATAAAATCTGGGTCTGACATATTGATAGCTCAACCTCACTTGCTCTAACTCTCCTTAGTATGATGCTTATATTTGCAAATGTGTTTTGCAAAAAGTTTTGGCTCATGTGTTGAATCCTTGTAGCATGGGACTATACATTGCAAATATATTTTGCAAGTATTTGAAGTCTATGTTTCGTATTCCTCATTTTTTAGGTTTTTGCCTGATTTTAATGTAATCTTGCTTGATTTTGATAGAGGTATGAACTTTGACATGGATTTGTGCTATTCTTGGTTGAAATATGTTTCTAAGACCTTAAGTAAGGTGTGTGTAAAATTTCATATCATTTGAAGTTACATCAAAAGTTGCATCGCTTCAGCCTATTCTGAAACAGAGACGCCGATCAGACCTCTCTCCTCCCAGTCCAACCGCCAAGGCCGGCTAGACCGGGTTATGACCGACGGTTGGCTAGCTATGCAGGTGAGCAAGCAACCGGCCTGGGCTCGATCCCAGGTTGCTCATTATCTTGGGCCACTGTTTATTTAAATAGTATCCTCTATAGAAGGTACACACGCTTGAATAGTATCCTCTATATATAAGGTACACACGCTTGCATGTTTAGTGGGACAGTGCATGCCCACGTTTTGGAGGCTATTAAACCTCTAATTAGATCTTGTGTGTGTAAAAAATGTGCATATGTGTGGTGTGAGTGGGTTGTATTGTATGCGTCTACTTGTACCCTAGAAAAACACGAATTTTTAGTGGATTTGGCGCTGTTTGCGACGGTATTTACAAAACTAGCCGTATGTGTAACATATTTGCAGAAAAGTACATGCCGCCTGCCCACTAGATGGCAAGTGCCTGCCGCCACCCACAGGACAGCATGTGATTAAACTGGCTAATTAGCTGGCCTAATCACTGTCTAAATTCGTAATTTTACATTATATTTATTTGAATTTTTAAATACAACAAATGAAATCAAAAAATTACAAAATTTTATCATAGACTCATGACAATGTACTTCATTGTGTAATTTTTTTATAATTTTATCCTCTCTAAATATTGCTCAAAAATTCATACAATTTTGATATTTGTAGGAATTGTTACATATGGTAAACAAGCTTCAAAATTATAAAATTTTATATGGAGCCTCCCAACATAGCTGACCTAATTGTGTATTTTTTTTGAAATTTTATGTGCTCTGAATTTGCCATGTTAATTTGTGATATTTTAATCGTAATAAACAATATGCGGCCCCTCGACATCCCTCCTGGCATATCGTGGTGGAGCTTCCCAAGGTATCGTGGTATGTTGTATAATTTTTTCACAATTGTTTGAGGTATTTACTAGCTTTAAAAATTTTTAGAACGATGCATAATTAACTAGACGATTAAGAAGTTATATGCCACTCTAAAAATTTTTAGAGGTAGCAAATTATCGTGAAAAATTACAAAATGTTTTATGGAGCTTCCTTATGTAGTGTGCTATGTAGTATAAGTTTTACATAATTTTTCTCGCTACTTTGCTATTTCTAAAAATTATTTAAGCAGCGCATAATTAAATAGGTGATTAAGAACTAATGGCTGGGAGCTAATGGCCTGCCACCCGGCCACTATGCGACAGGCCTGGTGCCACACAATGGCTAGACAATAGGCCGCACTGCATCAGAAAGGTCCACAAAAAAATTCATAATTTTTCACGACCATTTGCTACCTTTAAAAATTCTTATAGCAGCACATAACTGCTTAATTTTCTGGTTAATTATACATCATTTTTAAAAAAATTTAGAGATAGCAAATAGCTTCAAAAAATTACACAAGATACCACATTGCCTCGGGAAGCTCCACCAAAAATATCGTAATTTTTTGAGCTCATTTGCTACATTACAAATTCAAAAAAAATTATAACATAAAATTACAAATTTCGGTAGGTAATTAAGCCGGCTAATTAGCCAATTTAATCACCTACCATTTTGTGCCCAGACGCCAAATCACCTGCCATCTGCTGCCCGGGCGGTAGGCGCCTACCGTCTGCTCGCCGAACGGCAGGTGCCATGTGTCAACTGTTGGGCGCTACCGTCCGGTGTCTAGATGATAGAAGTGTTATGTTTGTTAATACCGTTCGTATACGCTATTTCTATAAATACGCGTTAAAAAGGCAATATATATAACAAAAACTCCAAAAACACATCACGTCGGACCTGGACGTGTCGTGACCCGGTTGGAAAAGGTCCAAAACCGGATGGAACGCACGTCCCGGCCAGAGCCGGCCCTGGGGGTGGGCAGGGTGTGCCACCGCCCTAGGCCCAAAATTTACCTAGGCCCCACCCCATATAGTACATTAGTACTAGTACTAGTATACTTAGTAACATATGTGGGCTCTTATGGCTCAATTAGGTTAAAAATCTGGTTTAGTTAAAAAAGCCCAAGCCCAATTGAATGAGTGGTATTAGGGTTTTTAGTAGACTAAAAAAAGGAAATAAGTACGTATTAGAGGTAGCGGCGGCAGGGGACAAGATTAGAAGTCGGATATGGTTTTTGAAAAGAAAACGGAGCGGCCGGAGATAAAAAGAGGAACAGGGACTCTGCATGCATACGATAGTCTGAAGCATAAATATTGCTTGCATGCTTTTGTCTGATGGAAGAGATCGGCGGCTATGTTGATTGAAGCAGGAGAAAAAAATTATTGAGCGGCGCCGGCAGCCGAGATTTCTTTTCGCTGGCGAGATTTGGAGCGGCGGCCGAGACTCACGCGGCAGATTTCCGTGCGGCCTCGCAAGTCTTTTTGCCTCGGTCTCGCGTGTGCTTTCATTGCTCAGGCCTCAGGTACGGGGATTGAGGGAGAGCAGGCCTTTCTCAGCGCATGTGAATCCATGCGGAAGCCAACTCCACACGAAGTCGCGACGCTCTGACGGAGAGATTGATGGAATAAAAAAACCAGAGTATAAGGTATTATATCTTTTAATATTAATTTTTATTAGTTTTTTCTTGCTGTAATTTTTATTCCGTGTTTATTTAAATTTCAGGATTGTGGGATATAATGTCGTCTAGAAAGTACGAATCCGGTAATGACAAAAGAAAAAAGAAAAGACATGTGGATGCGTTGATAGAATCACAGAGAGGAGCTATTGATAGAATCACTTCTTTGAAGAACAGATTTGAAGAACTCATGGTGTTTAAAGATATATTTGGTTTCTTAATGAGCTCAAGCACCCTGAAGTCATTAGATGATATTGAACTTGAAGAGTGTTGCACTAAATTTGCAAAAACTTTCTCTGTTGATGGATCATCTGATGTTGAGGTACATGATCTTATTTCTGAATTGAAGATTATGAAATTCACATTGCCAGATGGTGCATTGTCTGCTGTGGAGATTTTCGAGCATGTCAGAGAAGTGGATTGTTATCCAAATGTTTCCATTGCTTACCGGATCTTATTTACTGTGCCTGTGACTGTCGCATCAGCTGAAAGAAGTTTTTCAAAGTTGAAATTATTGAAGAACTATTTGAGGTCAACAATGTCTCAAGAAAGGTTAAATGGTTTGGCGACTTTATGCATCGAGAAGAAGTTATTGGATGAGATCGATATCAATAGTATAATCAATGACTTTGCATCTCGAAATGTTAGAAGAAATTGTTTAAAATAATGTCAAGCGCCAAGTAAGTAATTTGTTATTACATTTGTCCACTTTATGAACTTTGAGATTCTATATAAGTTATTTTAGTGCATTGAATATTATCTTATTAATTGATGTGTATTTATAAGACTATATATATACGTATATAGAAATATATATAGATATTTTGAGAGAGTGGATTAGGCCTCCATATTAGTACTCGACCTAGGCCCAAAAAAACTCAGGAACGGCCCTGGTCCCGGCCACACACATACACCGTTATTTGGAATTTTGTATCATACTAATGTTGTGGTAGCGAGGGCCAATACGCCCGTCACTCGTAATCACTAACGTTGAATATATTGCACGTGAATACAAATGAGCATGATGAGCTGAAAAGGATCGGCGGTGTAGAACTGTAGAACAGCAATTTGCCCAGGGCCGGTCAGGTACAGGATTAGGAACACAATCTTGGAAATTTTACGAGCCACAGGTATTTACGTTAAGCACACTAGACACTTCTTATTTACTCCTGATGTTCCAAAGTACTGGTTCTCAACAGAAGTAACATTCATCCTATATGCAACGCATTATTGTACAAAGATGACGCGTTTCTTGCTTACATGTACAGTGCAGAGCACTCAGCACCAGAAACAGTGAGTCAAAACACGAGCAAGAACCAACCACAATGCACGTACTACATTACTGGAGTGTACAACTAGAGGCGATGATAGGCAAGTCTCACGGCTGCAGCTTCTTAGGGAGAACGACCAGGTCGAGCTTACTGCCATACGGCTTGGCGGGAGCCTGCCCGCACCGGCCATGGCCGTCATCCAGCGTTGGCCTCCTCATCTCAATGAATGGCGGAGCGGCTTAACTCATTTCGACAGTTCCCTTCGCTGCTGGTGGAATACCTGTGATCTTGAACTACCCCAACAGATGGTTCTCTTCCGCATGCTTCCCTTCGCCTTCGTAGACAGCAATGAGAGCTTCAGTCTGATTGTCTTGTTGTAAATAGCATATGTAGGATCGTATGACACAATCAGAGGGGTAAATGATTACTTTCACTTTTTGACATATGAAACCAAAACTAAAAGCAGAAGAAAAACAATCTAAATTACCGGATTTAGATTACGACCGTAAGATGTTGCTTCCTTCACTTTTTGACATATGAAACCAAAACTAAAAGCAGAAGAAAAACAATCTAAATTACCGGATTTAGATTACGACCGTAAGATGTTGCTTCGCTCGCACGTGCTTGATGAACACTTTGATCATCCCACTGTTCCCTTCAATCACTCGCTACGACCACTCGTTACGACCGCCGATGCATGTAGTCGTAATATCCCTCCGCTCGAAGACTTCAGCCGCTCAAACACTCCAATCGCTCGAACAAGTACACGCCAGAGACAGAAAAAACAATACTCAGAAAACATGTCACCGATACCAGCAAATTTTTCTTGGAATAGATATGATCTATTATTTCTGTATCATGGATGAGGTTACAAAGTGCCCTCACGACACACTTAAAATCTCTCTCAATAAAAGCACTCTAAAAACCCACACGTTAGCCTTTATACTCTCCCTACTTTTATAAGCTAACGTCCAAGTCATGTCCACCTCAAACACAAACACACAACTCTATCTCTTTATCAAATCAAGGGACCCGAAACCCTTCCTAACACATGTTTTACCATATCTCTAAACCTTCCCGTTACAGACTCCTTCCATAACGTCTCCAATCTTACCACGTGACGAAGCCTCCAGGATGCACCTTCTGTATCTCCATCACACATCACTAACTTCCGTGTCAAAACCTCTAGGACCGCACCTCCAGTAGCTTCTCCACGCATCATCACATGCTCTAGCGTGAGCCCGATCACCTCATGTGACATCTCGACAACCTGGATCTTAGATTACCCCCTTCTAACCCTGGTCCTTCTCGTCACCGATCATAACCGTCTCACACCTCCACGTATCATCCACCTTCGATCTTCACATACTCCAGCATGAGCCCAATCACCTCGCTTGACATCCCGACTGTCTGGACCTCAGATTACCCCCTCCTAGTCCTGATCCTCCTCGTTACTGATCATGATCGTCTCCACGCTCACCTGCACATGCAAAGACCAAAGAAACTTTCTCCCAGTTCAAGTTCTCCATAACTTGACCGTCATCAGCATACACACACCACCCTTGTCCATCTATTGACAAGAACAAAACCATCCATGACCATCAACCAGGTCGTCCACGACCACACATTCCCTCGTTTTTCAGAAAACAGCTCCAGACAACTTCTTATGATGTTAGCTCAACGAATACTCAAAAACCACAAGTACTCCGAAAATACTATCACTCCACCAAAAACACTTGGGAATAACATCCGCATTGCTACCGACTACAGAGCCACCGAGTACCAATCGCTATGACTACGACTACGGATCGCAACACCTCTGATGACCATGATCGCGAAAACCACGACCATTGAGTACTGAGTCCTTCCGACTAACGAGTACTCCCATCTTCCAAGTACCAAAACTTGCAAGAACTATTTCTCCGAACACTATTCACCGATCACCGAGTATCTACCTGGTACTGTCGCAATGACCACCAATCACCGACCACCATGCATCGACCAGCTAACCATTGGCCCAACATGAGTACTCGAGGTACTCGAAAATCATAAGAATAAAGCACTCGAACCGACAATGAAGTTTACGAGTACCGACCGCGAAGCCTACGGCAACCGATCGCAAAGCCTTCGACTAAACCCAAAGACAACAACAGAAGTCCGTAAAGTCTACGACTATGGCGACAAGACTACGAAGGTTACGACTATGATAGCAAGACTGCGAATTCTACAACCATCAACCGCAAAGCCTTCGACTATCGACCTAAAAATCCTCCAACTACCGAGTACGACCAGTAAATCTACGACTATCGAGTATCGAGTACCAACTAGTAAAGTTTATGTCTATCGAGTACTATAGCTACAACAATGGAAAAGCACTGTAGCTACGACCATGAAAAAGTATTATAGCACGATTACCTTCAGTAGTCGTTCTGTCATGGTCGAAGTCGAACGTGGTCAAAGCCGACCATGGTCGAAGTCTGTCATGGTTGGAATCTTGTAGTCGAGTTGCCGTGGTCGAAGCTAGACGTAGTCGAAATGCCATGGTCATTCAGACACAGTTAAAGTCGGTCATGGTCGAAATTGGACGTGGTCGTAAAGCCGAGTGCCAGCTGAATTGCTGTCCACCTCTGAGTACTGTTCTTTCGACAGTACAATTTTGACTAGATCACTGTAGCTTCAATCGTACAAAAAACATGTAGTTTTGACCGGTCCGTGCTCTGAATCTTTGATCATGCCGCTCGAAGTTCATCCAATTTTCCGGTGGTACTCAAACGCCGTCCGATGCATCTGTGCCACTCGGAAGTCGTCTGATCATCTAGTTGCACTCGAACACCGTCCGATCCTCCATCGCTACTCAAAAGCCGTCCGATGCTTCGGTTCCACTCAAATGTCGTCCGATGCTCTGATGTTACTCGGACTTGTTCGATCCTCTGATGTTACTTGGACATCGTCCGATACTCCAATGGCACTCGAACATCACGATCTTCTGATGTCATTCGGACCCGTCCAAAAGTACTTGAAGCAAATCAAAACTACTCGGACGAAACCAAAACCACTCGAACTTAAGCAAACCACTCGGCGCAACCAAAACCACTCGAAACCTGCAAGAACTGTTCCTCCAAACGTTGTTCACTGATCACCGAGTACCTATCTGGTACTGTTGCAATGACCACCAATCACTGACTACCATGCATCAACCAGCTCATGAATACTCGAGGTACTCGAAGATCACAAGAATAAAGCACTCGAATCGACAATGAAGTCTACGACTATGATGACAAGACTACGAAGGTTACGACTATGATAGCAAGACTGCGAATTCTACGACCATCGACCGCAAAGCTTTCGACTATCGACCTAAAAAATCTCCAACTGCCGAGTACGACCAGTAAAATCTATAACTATCAAGTATCGAGTACCAACTAGTAAAGTTTACGTCTATCAAGTACTATAGCTACGGCAATGGAAAAACACTGTAGCTACAACCATGAAAAAGTACTATAGCACGATTACCTTCAGTAGTCGTTCTGTCGTGGTTGAAGTCGAATGTGGTTAAAGCCAGACATGGTCGAAGTCTGTCATGGTCGGAATGCTGTAGTTGAGTTGTCATGGTCGAAGCCAGACGTAGTTGAAATGCCATGATCGTTCAGACACAATTAAAGTCGGTCATGGTCGAAATTGGACGTGGTCGTAAAGCCGAGTACTAGCTAAATTGTTGTCTACCTCTGAGTACTGTTCTTTCGACGGTATAGTTTTGACTAAATCACTGTAGCTTCAGTCGTACAAAAAACTTGTAGTTTTGACCGGTCCATGCTCTGAATCTTTGATCATGCCGCTCGAAGTTCGTCCAATTTTCCGGTGGTACTCAAACGCCGTCCAATGCATCTGTGCCACTCGGAAGTCGTCCGATCATCTAGTTGCACTCGAACACCGTCCAATCCTCCATCGCTACTCAAAAGTCGTCCGATGCTCCGATTCCACTCAAATGTCGTCCGATACTCTAATGTTACTTGGACATCGTCCGATACTCCAATGGCACTCGAACATCACCCGGTCTTCTGATGTCATTCGGACCCATCCAAAAGTACTCGGAGCAAATCAAAACCACTCAGATGAAACCAAAACCACTTGAACTCAAGCAAACCTTCGGCGCAACCAAAACCACTCGGAACTGACTGAAACCACTCGGAGCAGAGCAAAACCACTGGGACGAAACAAAAACCACTCGAACTTGAAACCTTTGACTGCGATAACCAAAAATTTCACAAACGCAAAATCCAAAACAATACAAACGTCAATTATTCATTATCACTTTATTTACAATCATCCACATGGTCTAACAATATCCCTTCTTGCAGGAACTATAAACCATCAGCCCAAAAACACCCTTCCAAAGTTTAACACAAAGGGAAGCGTTCCAAGTTTCCACTCCCACCGTACATTACCCAGTGCAAGTAATATTTTGCTGAATGGCACAGTTCATACATTTGACGTCAATAAAAATAGAAAAAAATCCATATCGTCATGTTCTCCAATGTTCTGAGATGACACAGTGCGGCTTGAATTATGGACAACTAACGTGCATTTTTAAATCAAGTAATTTGCCTTGCAGTGCTAGATAGTATCCGTTAGTGATTTCTGCCATTACGTCTGCAGAAGGCTGGCATGGATCAACCAACAAATACGCTGAACTCTCTGCAGTAAGGTGGCAAGAGGTAGGATGCAGTGGCCTGCAATCCCACTAGCTATACACATGATCTCTGGCATTTGGTGCCTAGTTCAGTTTCCCATCCTATGTACAACGCAAAACCCAGGGCTCAATCCGCACTTAATCGTCCTGGGCGGACCCACCAGGGGGCAGCCGGGGCTGGCGTCCCCCATACTACTGGGCCAATTCTTGCTGAGTACATGGCCCGTGAGATTTCATAATAGACAAATTCGATATATACGAAGTTTTCATTTTGTTAGTCGCCAACTATTATTTGTAGGTTTTGATGCTGGCCCATACAAATTGCACATATCACTCGCCTAGTTAAGACAAAAGGTACTCTCTTTGGTGGGTATACGCCCTAGCACCCCTAGCCTACGCACTATCATGAATTGGTCCTTAGTGTAATCTATGCATTATCATGAATTGGTCTTTAGTATAGCCAACTATCCATACAAATTGGTGATGTGACTATTGAGCTCTGTTAATTAATTTTGAATCATGATAATGACATACTCCCTTTGTCCAAGTTTATAAAACATATTTTCTCTTGATATATATAGATCAAGGAGATAATAAAAATAACTAGATTACCTTTAATTATTATCTCTAAGCACTATATTTAATGCATGCATATAGAGAATAGTAAGTAAAGTTGCATATTTATTAGGGGTATAAAGGGAAATCACACTAATTTTACATTAAAACATGAAATACATCATATATTTATGGACAAAACTATTCAAAATATACGCCCTGTAAACTTAGACGGAGGGAGTAGCATCTTCAGGACAGCACTATTTTCATGTATTATGAAAACTTGATAAAGGAGCTATAAAGATCAATTCATCTCTAGTGAATAAATCCTTGGAAACAAGAGTATGTCTATCATGGCATTGTCTTTAACTTAGTATATTCAAGATATGAAACTTGACTATATAAATATCAGGTTATCTCTATTGAGGCATGTACATAAAAACATGGATATCAAACATAGTAATATTGACACTATCTTCAGCTTTAAAACATGATGTTGGCAGGGGCAGAGAAGAGGTGTCAGGCGTGGGAGGCAGCTAAGCACTCTGGTAGGCAACATTGGCAGGCGACATGCCAGCAGTACGGTAAGCTATCACAGGCTGATAACTCGGTATTCGAGAAACTGATGCGCAAATTCTATTAACCTTATAATTTTTGATCCTTGGTCAATCACAGGCACAATGGCAATGCGACAATTCCCCCACCCAAACGAAGCCCAATGCTCCTAAACTAGGTGATCCCTAGAACCACTAGTGCTAACATCCCGCGAGCCCGGCATCGAACAGAACACATTAGCCACCTAGCCAAGAGCCTTGTTGTTTCCGATACGGACATGCAGCACAAAGACGGGGTAACAAGCTATAGAACATGGCTCGGAAATAATCAGGCACGGATCGAAGTAAGCAAGCGTAGGGTGCGGGAGATTAATTTCTTACTTGACCAGGCGACGGAGACGAGCCGGGGATTCTCTCGGAGGTGCTTGCTGAAGCTGTTCCTTCGAAGTAGCGAAGCACAACACAGGCAGCGTGCGCGCGAGCCGAGGGGCGAAGAAGCGGGGAGGAGGGGAAGGGGGGGTGGAAGAAGAAAAGGCGGGGGGCGTTTTCTGGAGAGGCCAAGGCCGGCGGACGGACGCCGCCGGAGCTTAGCTGCCGTGGGCCCCGGCAATGACGCACTGGGGTGTGAAAACACCAAATCTGGGCCGAATCGAGGAGAGGGATCGACTGGTTCTATAGGTGGGCTTGGTTTCAGTGGGTGTGTCTAAACATGGGCCGTATGTTTCTGTGATGCTGTAGTTGGGTTTGAATTGGGCTGCAGACTTGGGCCTAGTAAAGCCCACTTGACCAAGATATGGATTACACCCTGTTAGTCGTACTCACTTCTTGCAGCTCTGCCGCCCAGAAATGCTGTTGAAGGCGGCAACGGACGAAGTTGGGACACGTTGGGCCGGGTCATCCTCGCGCCCAAGTGAAGACAGCTGTAGTAAGATGCTTGTGCGCTAAATGTTTTCTGCTAATTACGCACAGCGGAGCTAAATAAAAGTACGAACAACAAAATGATGTTATCTTTATGGTAACTCTCCATACTCAGTTTTACCTATGCTCTTCGCTAACTAGCTTTGATCTATACCGTACAACCAAATGTAGTGCATATATATATATATATATATATATATATATATATATATATATATATATATATATATATATATATATATATATATATATATATATATCTCTCTCTCTCTCTGATAAAACCATTCTATCTAGCTAAAGAGAGGGATTGAAACATACCTGTCAATACCATTCCAGTGGCCATATCAATTTGACTCTTGGAATAATACATTCCGATACCAGATCATATCGGTGTACTATTTTGGACTTTAGTTTAATAGTATATATTTATAAGTATACATATGTTTTAATGTTTACTTATATGCACACTAAATTTTAGTTTTAATATTACTCTAAATACATAGGAGTCGGATCAAATATAACATAGTTCAATGAGTTCAATAGACGATATTATCAATTCCACCGACATTGTCCAATATGGGCCGGTATGGAGGTGGTACAGAATGTATAGCTGCTTTGTACTATTTGAGATGACGAAATGGTATATACTTGCCGGTACCGCTACGGTATCAATAAGTTTGAGTTCAACCCTCCTTTCTCAAAAAAAAAATTTGTAATTGTGTGGCAAAATATTACCATATACATGTTTTATCTGTAAATATAGTTGTATTTCTGAAATGACTGTAACCACTCTGATGGTTATCTGATTACTATGTGTCATTATAATCTGAACTTCACCCGAACAGTATATATCATGGACCTGTGAAATTTCTTCGCCGCTGTTCGTTGTAAGTGGTAAAAAAAAAAGCTTTGTCCTTGACGAAAAGAATATAAACTATGATCGCTCCACACTATGAGGGGCGAATCAAATAAGATACTCGGCACGATAGGGTCCCTGTAAATCATCATTGGCAGGTCATAAAGCTTGTCCAGATAAAGAATTCAAGCCTGCATGCATGGCATGGGCACTCCTAAAAAACCGACCCGAACGAATCAGCAGGATAAGATACGATACGTACGTACGTACGTACTTACCATATCAAATCAGCCAGCCTAGCTAGCCCTCCCACGTTCAACGTCAATCTGCGGCAATAATTACCACCACCGCGAAAGCTTCACCCCGGCTCGCTCGACACGAATCACACATTCCAGACAGTGCCTCATCATTGTACCGACGCACACGCACACGGCCCATGTATTCCGCGCGAGTGCCGTGCGGTGCCGGCTGCCTCTCGCAGGCTCACGCGCAGCGGCAGCCAGCCCCGCGGACACGGGGAGCGGTAGTTAGTAGTCAGTACCAACATATTTTTATATTTTTAATTTTTTCAAATTTAATTATGCTAAATAAGTCTTTGTCAGCCACAGTGTTTTTTCCAGCCAGATACAGTGCTTTCAGCCATAAGCCACCAAAAAAAGGCCCAATTGATCACCACCCAAAACTCCCCGGCCGTGCGCTCAACTGGGTGCTCATTTCTAACTTCTAGCTTTTTAATTCTATCCTTTTCTATTTTTAGCCCACGAAAAAAACAAACGAAAATAAAACAAGTTACGCGCATATATATATATATGCATGCTTTGAATTCCAAAGAAAAAAAAACCATGCGAAGGTGGTGGGAAAAGGCGACGCAGGTTAGATTCTCGCTAATTGGCGTCGCTCGCTCGCTTGCCCCCGTGGACTTTTACGAGCATGCAGTACGTAAGTATCGGCCAATCCACGAACAGCATTTCAAATTTCGAAACTCGATAGATACCCAGCTGATTTGTCATGGGGGCGGCCGGCCTCATGATCGACCAATGGTTGGCCCAGAGTTAAAAGGGAACGAGACACACAGCTGATTCCTACGTACACACTTGATTATGTTGTCCTGCCTGCGTGCTGACATGCCACGGCTTTCAAGTGCCATGCATGGGACCATGTCTGTGATTTGGGAATTGAAAACACGGGTGCACATGCATAATGGTTGATGATGCCCGAATCCATGCACACCATGTACATTCATACAGTGATTCAAACAGGGTTTGACACAACAATGTACATTCAAACAGTTGATAGGAGTAATATGTCATGTCCAGGCATTGTAACAGTGATGCATGGCCTAAATGAAAGGACGATGCTTAGCTAGACGTCAGCAGTACGTCGGAAGTGGCTCTACTACACACACTGCAGTCAGCTAGCTTTGCATGCTGATAGTGATGCATGGCATAAATCAAAGGACGATGCTTAGCTAGACGTCACACACTGCGCTCAGCTAGCTTTGCATGGATGTCGATAGGGACGCATGGCCTAAATCAAAGGACGATGCTTAGCTAGTCGTCAGCAGTACGTCGAAGTAGCTACTCTACTACACAGACTGCGCTCAGCTAGCTTTGCATGGAAAGGTTGGTAAAGAGGAGCGTGGCATGGAAAGGTCGGCGAAGAGAAGCGCAGACAGGTGGGTCCCACATCCGACATTCCGCGCGATTTTCTATGGTCCACCCGTAAATTATTGTTTCCCAGTGGTCCCTGAAACGAACAAAAGCTCTCCGATACCTGTCTCAGGTGTTGAAAATATAAGCACATGTAGATTCAATTTATTCCATAAATTAATTATGACATCATGCCCGCACAATAACAGAACCATCACAGGCATAAAAGATCTAGACATGTAAACCAGGAAACTGTACATGAACAGATCTAATACGGAGAACATTACTGTTACGTACCGATGGTTCTGTTCTGATCGGTTTGCCGATGTAGACGCCGCAGGCACGGTGAGGATGACACGAAGTCAATGACGATTCGCCGAAGCCGAACGACGAGGAAGACGAGCCAGAGCTACAGCGAGCAGTCGCGCAGAGCGCTTCCCAAAAACCTTATTCGCCCTCTCCCGGTGCAGGACTTCGAAGGCGACGGTTCCGGAGACCTGCTCTCCCGAACGACAGTGCACGCCGGCGGACGGGACGGAGTAGACTACGTGGGACGGCGCAGCACAATGGATGGAGGAGGCAAAACCCTAGATTGATTTTCGCATATTCTGTATGAAGGCGGCGGCTCCGTATTTATAGAAGACCAGGACGCGTGATCAAGACGCCTGCACGTTCTCCATAACTCGTAACCGAACCGGATTAGCAACCGTAACCGATCCGGATTCACCGCCACTCAAAACAGCAAAATAAAACTGCAAAAGGAAGCCTTGGCGGACCATTCACGCAGGTGCCGTGCGCCCGCGCCGCCCAGCCCAGCCCAGCCCGGCCCGGCGAGGCGAGCGAGCGCGCGCGTGTTATCCTCTAGTTCTCTCCCACACATGCCTCAAGTGGCTAGGAGTGCACCATCCCTTTTAAGGTGGTCTTCCTCTCCTAGAACTAGCAATATGGTACTAAAGGTCACATGCATGCCTCCTTTGCATGAGTAGGCCTTTGAGATTTAATAGGAATTATTCTTATTATATGGGCTTGGCCCACATATAATCCAACATCAGGCACCGATTTTTCTCACTGATACTTATATGCTGACTTGTGGGTACCTCTGATAGTCATGGATGCACACTATAAGTAGCAGCTCTAGCTCGACTTCATTTATCTAGCAATCTATGTACCGTAGGAGACTAGGCCTGTTCATACTGATTTTTGTTTTTAGTTTCTTAAAAAAACCATAAACCAGTATAAACATCTAATTTTTCAAACGGCTTTTCTATTGCTCTCGTTATCGTCTCGGTAGGAAATAAGGTAGGAATCACGAGCGCATCACACACTGCACTTCTCTTGCTCATATCTCGCACATGTATTTCTCCCTCACTTTCACCACCATTCACATCCTTTTTATAAAAGCTACTTCTTTCAATCACTAATATTTATTTTTATCAAAAAATCATCAGTCACAGCCAATATTAGTAAGCTCTAGTCGCAAGTCGATCTCTCTTCAATCTACAGTTCTACTCCTTCACGTAGACTTGGAATATTCCTAACGAAATGGCTACCCAGCATCTGGGCGACTGCACAATGAGCAATTCTTCGTTTCTCGTGCAATCTGTCAAAAGAAACTTCAATTGGAACTTTTCGGTAGCCTCCGAGAAAGACCAAAGCGTAGCCAACTATGGTTGATGGAAGTTTTGGTAGTGAGAGACCATGTGATGGTCTATAATATGTTTGTAATGAACACATTTGGTTAAGTTGAATTTGAATTTTACAAAAGTTTCAGAAAATTGTGATTTTAGATTGTGTTGTCAGGGTTCAGATAGCCAGGCTGACTGATGGTGGCGGTTAGACCGGCTGATAACTAACGATCTGACCGTCATGGGACGAGTAGTGAGATCGGCCATATGTTTTTAGGAAAATAAACGCCAAATAGTTGTGTAGGCTTATTTGGCGAAGAGTTTACACTAGGTACCACTGAAAATAGATATTAGAGCTAAAACTAGATAAAATTTAACTGAAATTCTAGATAGGGTTTTTTTGTGGTCTTAAGCAGACTGGCCAGTGGCTGGCGGTTTGACCGGTATAGTGTAAGTTCAATCTCCATTAAGTTGGTTTTGGTGATAATGACAAATACAATTGTGAGACTAATATGTGTTATTGATTATGATATTGCTTAATCTCATTTGAATGAAAAGGTGAAAAACATAAAAGGTACGCTTTCAATATCACATTCTTATCTTATTGTATTCCTTAGATCCGAAATATAGAATGAACTTCACCAAATAAGTCAAACTTGAATATATACATATGCTTTCAAAATACATTATTGTACGCACACATTTAGGGGAACTTCACTTTATATTTTGTGGTTTCATTAGTATTGATCTATATTCAATTTCAACATATTAAGGATTTTTACTTTAAAACATATTCCTTGAGTATATATAGCTTGTGTAGTTCATATATACTCATAATCGGGTTGTCATCTAGTTCTTCCGTTATGTGTTAATGGTTGGATGATTAATAACAACCGGATAAGTAAGTTTTGCTTTAAAAGCTTATCTTAGAGTATACAAATGTTGTGTACATGATGTATACTCGCAAATGAATTTATCTCATTATTTGTTGAGATTATCATGAATTATCAAAAAATATTATAAAATCTAGTCCCTCCATTATGAGTTAATGGTGAAGTTTGGTAATTAATGATAATTGTTTTGTGGAATAACATTTTTCATGAGTTGGATGAATAGGTTAAGTTCCACAAATGAGGAAGACTTGGGATGACTTCATGTATTGAAGATTATCAAGTCAAGTGTCATGATGATGTATGTCCAAGAGGAGATGATTATGTGTTGATCATGAAGTCAAGTAAAGATCCATCATGTGTTACTGAAGTTGAAATAAAGGATGCACCATTAGTTGATGCATATCAAGATTACGACTCAAGGCAAAGATATGGCTAGCAAGGTTTAAGGATATGTTTCTAGTTTTTTTTTACCGATCTTAGTGTTTGGTTGGAAGACCGGGTTGCTAGTATAGGTTATTGAACTATTAAGAGAGGTCATATCTAGCAGTTTGAGTCTCATCATGTGTTGATAACTCAACCTCACTTGCTCTAGCTCTCCTTGGCATGAGAGTTGTATTTGCGATCGTGTTTTGCAAATAGTTATGGCTCATGTGTTGAATCCTTGTAACATGGGACTATACAGTGCAAATGTGTTTTGCAAGTATTTGAAGTCTATGTTTCCATTCTTTGTAGTATGATGCTTATATTTGCAAATGTATTTTGCAAATGGTTGAAACTCATATATATAATCCGTGTGTCATGATTCTAAAAGTGTACAAATGTGTTTACAACTTATTGGGGATTATGGATAATCTTTGTGTGCATGATGCTGTAGTTTGTAAATATTTTTGCAAAATCTGTTGAAATATATACACTTCTTAGGGAAATCAAAACTGTACGTGAATTTGTTAAACCTATCTTAGTGGGGTTGATAGGTTCCCCTGGTAAGCTTAATGTGTTAGACCCATTAGGGTTGTTGCTGATTATTAAAGGGGAGGAGAAGAGGTGGTAGAAACCAAGGATTCTAGAGTTTAGATTTTATTCTACCAGTGTCTCCTTCCGTGATTGTGAGAGAGAAAATTTGAGAGAGGAAATAGTGGTGCTTTGGATGCACCTTATAATCATCCATAAGTATGTAAATTTCATTCTCCACTGAAAATAGATCAAAGCTTTTGTCTCAATCATGTTTTTGTATACATTCTTATTTAGTTTTGTTTGTTCTTGAACTAGATTTATAATTTCATGTTTGTGAGTGTTCTGGCCAGAACTCTTGATTAAATTATCTTATTAGGATATGCGAGAATAGATATAAAAGGCCTCATGCCTTAGATTCTCACGAATAAGAAGTGATTTAAGTTTTAAGGTTTTTGGTGTTCTCGTACCCTAGATTTGATTTTCTCAAATTAAGTAAACTGGAGCTCAAGAACCTTGAATTTTTTATTGGTTTAGGTTCGTAATGCCTTAAACAAGTTTTATGCAAAACTTAAAAGTGTTTGGATGAGAATTGAGCAAATTCTTGATATTTAAGTTTTATCCCGAAAGGCTTTTATGTCTGGGAACAGGGGATCGGTCAAACCGACTCTAGACGTACAGTTAGACCGGTCGGCCTTGTGTTGTTGGTGACTAATTTTGTTGCTTTGGGTCTCCAGCCTTGTTTGTAAAGCATAGTTGATGCAGTGTATTAGGCCCTATTCTTTTCAGCTTCTAAAAGCGGTTTTTCAGCTTTTCTACAGTAACTAACTTTTAAACGGAGTATTTTTTAATATAAGGTCTACTAGTTAATTGTAGTACATATTTTACTGACTTCATTTATATCGGCAAAAACTGCATGTGAGTTTTTGTTACTCTGTAATCTCTCGTACAAACAGCCCAAAAGCCACAAGCCGTAGACAAAAGCCGCAGCAAAAAAGAACAGGCCCTAAACTTGGTGATTTTCATAGTTTTTTTAGTAAAGATTTTGAATACCACAAAAAAAAAGTTTGAATAGTTATTTATCCTCTCTAATTACCGACATCGGCCCTACAGGTAGGGTTCTCTATGCAGTATGCATGTACGACTATACGAGTACAACTACGCCTACGTTTCCTTATGAATTGTGATAGAAGTAGCATGCTAATGGAAGCACTTGCTTTCCTAGCCAATTTATCTTAAGATACATAGGAGTATAGTTCAAAATAAACTATGCATGGTCAATGACTTGGTGGGCAAATGCTGATTGTGTATTTGACAACTTTGACGCTAGCTGCGGGATCCAGACTTAACATACCTGAAGTCACATGCATGCTCCGCTCTTACTTGCTCACCTGGCTAGTGGAGTGCAGTGTGTCAGCTCTTACTTGCTCACCTGGCTATTGGACTGTATTCTTCCATCATCTTATTGGATAGGACTTCAGCGTCAGCAGTTCAGTTTCATGCATGTTTCTTGGGAACGGTACGTAAGCTGGAAATTATGGTCAATCCATGTGGCACCCATGTGATAACTAGTACGAAATATGGTAGCTAGTGACAGCGCAAAATAACCTTCAAATGGGAAATGCTCGTACAAAATCTGAGCCGAACTCCAAGTGCTGGATGCAGGCTGCAGAGTGGGGGATAATTTAACTTTTTGCCACCCTTATGAGGTGAGTGGCATCATATTTGCCACCCTGGTCCATCGTCAGTGACTCAGACGGCCCCACATGTAAGTGACAGGGGTAATTGACCAATCTTAAGAGTGACAAAAACATGAATCTCCCCAGAGTGGGAATGAGTCGTCAGTTTCTCATCCCCATGACGGTCCGATGGAAACAACCGCCTTGTGACAACACACCACGGTTTTCCTTAAGAATTTACTAGTTAAATGCCCATGCGTTGCTACGGAATCCTAAAAAAAAGAGTGATACATAAATGTATGGGATCCTAAACAGCACAATAGATATCAATTTTCTATCACACCGGCATGGTTTAGGATCTGATGACAAGACAACACCTAAATGTAATGTAAATCGGAAAACCTAGACTTTAACCCTTTTTTGCATCCAATCTGAACATGGATTAAATAGATAAGAAATCATCAATTGTTGATAGACAATTAGACTAAAGTGTGACAATAGGAAGGATGCCATTCTCACTTGAAGGATGGCCAAGAATGTTTGCAGAAAGCTTGAAGCTTTGAAACACGGGGATGGAGGCCAGAAAGGACACATCACTTGCAAAGGCAAGGCTGCGCACAAATCCACGAGGCATCTTAGTATGCTTGTCCTTCGGTGTTTATATGCACTGCACTGGCTTGTACAACTTTGGTGATTAATGAAAAACCTTGTCTGCTAATACAAGCAAAAATGTTAACAAAATAGATCAAGTTAATATCAAAGTTCAAATCAGGAGCAGAGTACTCGAGGTCTAAGCATAGCCATGCAGTGCAAGCCTCACCGCAAGCTAATAATATGAAAAACTTTGCAAGAGCCTTACCATAATGATGAACATGGTGCCCAATCAGCCCACTCATAATCTCCTCCAGGGTTGCGAAAGCAGTGAATAAAATTACAAGCTACTCCATGTGACATGTGAACAGACAGAGCACATAGATGGTATTAGTCATCTTGATAACCCAGAGAGCATACTCTTCTAGCAAATACCAATGCTGCAAATGTGCTTCATATATGTCAAATAAAACCAAGGGAAATCGAGTAAAGGAGACAAAGTTGTAAATTTTAGGTACCTTGAATATTGATCTCATGTATTCACCACATATGGCAGCCTTCTATCTTGGCAAAGCAACAAACTCACATGTTATCTAAACAACAGGAGTAGAGAATCATCAGTCACTTGCAGTGCTCAGTGCATAAAGCCACCCATGGAATCGGCGTCTCCCGTGATCTCGCATTCGGCATGGAAAGCCGCTCTCACCGGCCGGTGGTCGGACAACCTGTAGTTGCACGTCTCGTATTGGATTTGTGTCAGGCCCTTGCCGCGCCAAAGAATGCGATCACACCTGTACAAAAGATGTAACAGCACGAAGGTCACACTTATCCGTCACAAAGGTCATCTCATCTAGCTAGAGCATTAGATTAGGCCTCAGCTGACCATGCCGGAGCACGCTTCTTCTCGCCGAGGCACCAGTAGTACTGATCGGAGTTCGGGTGATACTTGTAGGTGGGAGAGAAGGTGATCAACCCTTCTTGCCAACCCTCAAAATGCCGACCCGTGGAGAACTCGGACAATAGCTGCGATTGCACCAGCAGAAAAGGAAATTATATCGTGGTGTTTAGTAATTTTTTCTGATTGTTCCATAAACGGATTAAGATGGCGGGTTCAAGATACCTGATCCTTCTGTAATAAGATGGACCAGTTCTTGGCTTTCACCAGCAACCTTGTCTCGGCCTCTCCCAAGTATATCCTATAATTCAAGTCACCGAGCAAAACTACTTGACTGCACAGATGAGAAAGCAAACGCAGAAGAAATACCATAAACAAATTGTTGGTATAAATCGCACAAAAAGGAGTGATGCACTGAGTCATGTATGCATAATATATATACCATAAACAGGAGCGTGCCGTCGGGGCGGCGCGTCAGCGCGATGATGCGCTCGCCCTCCTTGGGGATGTAGAGGAGGCGCCGCCGCTGTCGCTGCCGTCACTGGCAATGGCCATGGCCGGGGAGGTGTACGGGGTTTGGAGAGGAGAATGGGGGGAAGGCGGCGGAGCAGAGGAGCGGGGGAGGAGGTGGCGGAGCGGAGGAGTGGAGGGAGGAGGAGGCGGTGGTGCGGGGTGGGAGGGAGGGGAGGAGGCGGCAGCGGCGAGGGACGCCCCTAGAGCGGGGGGAGGAGGAGGCGGCGGAGGCGAGGGCGGAGCGGAGGAGTGGGGGGAGGAGGCGGCGGCGAGGGACGCCCCTAGAGCGGGGGGAGGAGGCGGCGGCGGCGGCGGAGTGGGGGGAGGAGGAGGCGACGGCGGGCGGAGGAGTGGGGGGAGGGGGAGGAGGCGGCGATGCGGAGGAGTGGGGGGAGGAGGAGGCGGCGCGGGGTGGAAGGTAGGGGAGGAGGCGGCGGCGCGGAGGAGCGGGGGAGGAGGCGGCGGCGGCGCGGGGGGAGGAGGAGACCGGGAGACGCGGAGAACGGGGAACGGGGGACGCAGACAGTTTTTTTTGAATGGGCTGGCGCTGGGTCTTTTTTGAGAAGGGGTGGGAGGCCGTACCAACCACCAACTCCTTCTTTTATAATAGTAAAGATACCAGGGTGCCGCTCAGTTTTATCTTGCTAATCTAGGACAATCAAACAGGAAAATAAAGATATTTATCTTTGTGGTGCAAACTAGTAGGGTGGTGATCGGTTCGGCTGAAAAGCTCATGGCTTATGGCTGAAAACACTGTAGCTGGCTGAAAAAAGCACTGTAGCTGATAGAGACTTATTTAGCATAATTAAATTTAAAAAAATAAAAATATAAAAAATATGTTAGCCCATTACGTATAATACAAACAAATACGGGGAAAAAAGAACCGGCAAAAAAGCTCAATAAAAAGCCAAAAGTTCAGAAAAAGACGAAACTTATAAATAGTGAAAAATAAGCCAGAAGCCGAAACCGAGTTGATCAGGGCTTGTAGAATGAAATGATAAGAATTATTAAGTAAATTTAAGGCCTAATTCGTACAGTAGAGATGATGCTTTCACATAGTTACATGCTACCTAGCTACCCTTTGCAGCGCAATCGAAGCGAAAACAAAATCGATGATAACTTCATTCAGAAATATTAGTAAGTTTTTCTGGTATTTTACACATCTGCGTTGGTTAGTGTGTGTATATATATATTGTGGAACAGGAGAATTTCTCGTGATCCTCACGAAATCGAACTGTTTATTGTGAAGCTAATATCATATCTATTTTATGGTAGTAAAACAGTGCAGACCAATCGAACCAGCGGAGAAACTAGGCAGAGCAAGCCGAACACACACCGAATCAATCGATCCATCCGGTTTAATCAACATACAGGGCTTCCACCGCACCGAACGAGGCGCGCGCGGCTAGCCCAGGCGCTGCAAAAGCGTCAGCCGTGACATGATCGATGTCGACGCCAACCTACTCGATCGACTTCCCGAAACAATCGAGCAGCGCGAGCCAAAGCCATCCCGCAACGGGTCAGACACCGGCACCGGCACCGGCACCGGCGCCGGCACGTAGCGCACCACCTCTCAATCTCGTCGGTGTCTCCCCGGGATTCCACCAAGCGCAACGCGACGCCGCGCTCGCCTCCAACCGCGCCTCCCCCTCCCCTCCATTAGTCAACCGCCCATACATGCAGGCACGCTGGTTTCTTCCTTCCCCTCCTCGGGAACCGTGAAAAGCTAGAGTGGAGAGCCCTTGATCCATCGGTCGGTCACACTGGCGCCGCAGGGCCCGCGCCGGCTGCCGCGCGCCTCCGTAGCGCACGCCGCCGCACGGCCGCGCGCGTCGCAGCGAGAGGGGCAGGCAGAGGCGTGCTTGCGTTGCGTGCGTGCGACTGCTGTCACGGCGAGGTTTGCGGTTAAGAAGGGATGAAGTGCCGCTTTCGTCACTCGGCAGGCAGTACGTCGGGGTTCTGCACTCGCTAGTTGCTGGTGTCACATCTGCACTCGCTCACCATGGACACTTGTTAAACACCGCGGAACCGGCTTTTCATTACCAACTAGCACAGTAGCACACAAATGTTAAAGGTGTTGATCGGTTCGGCTGAAAGCCTCATGGCTTATGGCTGAAAACACTGTAGATGGCTGAAAAAAGCACTGTAGCTGACAGAGACTTATTTACCATAATTAAATTTAAAAAAAAATAAAAATAGAAAAACCATATTAGCCCATCACGTATAATGTAAACAAATACGAGGAAAAAAAGAACCGGTAAAAAAACTCAAAAAAAAGCCAAAAGTTCAGAAAAAGACGAAATTTATGAATAGTGCAAAAATAAGCTGAAGCCAGAAGCTGAAGCCATATTGATCAGGGCAACACTGCCATTGTTTTCTTTCCAAAAATAATGCATAGTTTCAAGCTCTAGGGCCAATTATCAACAATCATTAGGCGCATCGCAAGAAAAAAACAATCATTAGGCAACCTTGGATCACAATCATCTCGTGTATCGTTGCTGTTCAGGGCGTCTGTAGTGTATATAGCTTGCTCGCTCTTAAGGTTGGCCCCACATCATTCTTAAGACCGGCGCTGCAACGTTTGAGGCCACCGTCGGCTCTTAAGGTGGGTCCACTCGCTGTAAAGAAGGGGGATGTGGCAGTTGGTAGTTGGGGAGAGAGAACAATAGATGTAAAGAAAATTGTATTTTAATGCTTGTGACCATGTCTTTAGCTTGAGGACTAGTCTCAAGCCTTTTTTGCTTATGGACTGCTTAAGGTCACCCCTGTAATGTATAAGGTCGATCTTAAGGTGGCTTATAACCCTCTATTTTCATACACTACAGATGCCCTCACCAATGAACTTAACCGTCATTCTAAATTTCAACCAACCAACAATGATTAGGCAACATTATTTAATCTGTTTGAGGTTCAAACACACCTATCTGCAGGTACAGTTAACAGTTGTGCTCATTTACAAATATACTTTGATGGGGACCTCATACACATGAAACTGAAGTGATCAGGACTTGTCCGAAATGCCTGACTTGATAATTTCTCTGTATGCCAGCAGAAGCAAGCAATATATTGAGACGACAATACAAGCCAAAACTCGTACGTACATATATGCTACTCTACAAGCTAAGGATATAACTTAGAAGTACCGAAGAAACCTTTCAACATAGTATCGATATTGTAAAACGGAAAGAACAAAGAAATCTAAATTTCCCCCCATTTTCTCTAGATAAAACAGTAGAATGGAAGGACCACTTGGGTTCATTGCATTCCCTGGGAGCTAGGTTGAGCTGGCATACCATGATCAGGGGCGAATCCACCAGGAAAGCTTCGTTGGGCCTAAGCCCACCCTCTGTCGGCGTGGTGTCGAGGTCACCGAACGCTTCACCTTGCTGTTGTCGCTGAGCATGCTGCGGAGTCCGCTGCAAAGATCAGTGATGAGTCCGCTGCGGCGTTGCCAAGATAGTTGGCGAGTTCCTTATGGCGCTTCCGAGGTCGCCAAGACTGCTCCCATGGCCGATCTGGAGCCCTCGGCTGAGACCACCCATGGGCTCGCCGCCAAGGCCGCTGGACTCACTGCCCAAGCCATCATCCAATGTTGATACTAACGCGAGCAAGGGGATGAAGTCCTATTTCGATTGCAACTTTTTCTTTGTTGGATCTCCAAGTCTAATGAATCATCTGTGCTGTATGGATGCTGTCTTCTTTGCTTCTTCCATTCTATTGCTGTTGCTTCATTCTTGATTGAGAAGAGGGATGAGGATGACTGGATGAGTAAATAAGAATATTCTGCGAATCTTCTTGAAGAGCATGGTCATTCTTAAAATATATGCTGGTTTTACATGTTGTAACAACAAAGTGCTTTCTATTTTTCTTTCTTTTTTATGAAAGCATTTTTGGCATATAAAATTATATCAAATCCGAAACCCTACGCATTTTCATCCTAAACCTAACACTCATTCAAACGCCACCTTAGTCCTTTGAGTCCATCTTTTATTTTTATTTTAGCTTCGCCAGTGACGATGACCTACAGCTACGGCGTACGGATAAGCCCAAAGCGGGGGAAAAAAAGGCAAAAGATGGCTGTGTCATTACTCATTATTGTGTGGCGCAGCCAAGCGAAGCTGCCAAAACAGCAAGACATGGATCGAAATAGAATAGTCTGATGATGTCCGGGATCACTGGAATGATTGCAACCCAACACCACGCCTTCTGTCTTTGTCAAAGCTCTCATTGTCGTTGGCCCCTCGAGATCACAAGCTGAAGCTGATGGGTTGGCATGAGATGCTGACGAGGTACATATACATGCATGCATGCGTACATGTATCCAGCCGCGCTGAAGCTAGGTAGCTAATCCAGGACAAAATGCTAATGCACAGCTCTGATCACAGGTTACCTGTTCCTGGCTTGGTGGTTAGAACAGAAGCCGCATACCTTGTGAGCTCACGTCAAGCGCCAAGTTAGCAACAGTTGCGCCTCTCCTCTTGCAGTGTTACGGGGCTGAATGCGACAGCCGAACCAACAGAATTAGCTAGGCAGCTTGCATGGTTCACTGCTTAATCGATGCTGCCATGCATGCTGCTAGCTGGTGCTGTGTGCACCCGAATAGAAGAGTTTTTAGGATGAGCATTTTGTGAGATGGTAAAAAAACCTTATTTGTGTAAGTGCTATTTGTTAATACTAATCTAAGTCTAAACATGAATATTAGGCTTTAATCCTAGATCAAACATGAACACCTAACTAGATTCTAAGAGCGGAAGCGTCAACATACCCGAACTCGAAGAGGCCATGGGGGTTATGGTCGGCGGCGCGGTGATGCAGAGGTGGCCGAGGTTGCGGTTGTTGCCGTGGACAGGGACAGAGGAGGCCCGGCCTTCGTTCACCTTAGCACTTCTTAGTAGATCGGGCCTGTGCGGGATCTTTGAGGCTTGAACAACGTGTGTGTCACAAGCCCTGCCGAAACCCCGTTTTTATGTGGCGCTAGGTAACCGAGACCGAAACCAAAACGGTTGGTAGCGCTTCCGATCATGGCGCGAGTGGAGGCGTTGCCTCCCTGAAATCTTGGGGTTAGCTGAGATCAGCCCAACATTCTCCCCTTTGATCGTAAGGCTAACATCATGAGCCCATTCTCGATAAAACAGCACACCAAGGCAATGTGTTGCATGACCAATGAAGTGCCATACAACCCCATTACCTATAGTGTACTATTCCATCTTTAAATGGATATTCTTTATATTTGATGGGAGTTTGTTTGCTTTAAGGTTCTTTTATCCAGAATCAGAGGCTTTCCAATAAACCTATGCCGACAACATGATCACGAAAAATATTGGGTGGTAAGCCTTTAGTAAGCGGATCCGCAAGCATTAACTTAATACTAATATGCTTGATACTTATGGTTTGATCCTAGAATCTATCTTTCACAATATGATACTTAATGTCAATGTATTTGGCAGTACCACATGACTTGTTGTTATTTGCATAAAAGACTGCGGGTTCATTATCGCATTATAAAGTGAGTGGTTTAGAAATGCTGTCTACCACTCTAAGTCCCGAGATAAAATTCTTAAGCCATACAGCCTGTCCGATAGCCTCATAACATGCCACAAACTCAGCTTGCATCGTTGAAGATGCCGTAAGGGTTTGTTTGTAGCTTTTCCACGAGATAGCTCCTCCAGCGAGTGTGTAGATATAATATGACGTGGATTTCTTAGTATCAACACATCCCGCAAAATCTGAATAACCAACAACTTCAGCTTTCAGAATTCTTATATGTGAGCATGAAATGCTTAGTAGCTTGTATATAACGCAAAGCTTTCTTAACGGCCTTCCAGTGGTCCGGTCCTGGATTTGACTGATATCTGCCAAGCATCCTGTTACAAAAGCTAAATCAGGGCGCGTGCATACTTGAGCATACATAATGCTTCCGATAGCTGAAGCATAAGGAATCGATTTCATCTGATCAGTTTCATATTGGTTCCCTGGACATTGAAATATCCCAAACTTATCGCCTTTAACAATAGGAGTAGGTGAGTCAGAGCACTTATTCATATTGTATCTCTTCAGTACTCTATCAATGTATGCCTTCTGAGATAAACCTAATATTCCTTGGACTTATCTCGGTGAATTTCAATGCCAAAAACATAAGAGACGTCACCAAGATCCTTCATATCAAAATTAGATGAAAGAAATCTCTTGGTCTCAAGTAACATATCCTTATCACTGCTAGCTAAAAAGATATCATCCACATAAAGTACTAATATGGTGAATTTACTCCCTTTGAACTTAACATATATGCAGTTATCAACTTTATTTTCCTTAAAATCAAAACTCCTTATGATATTATCGAATTTGAGGTACCACTGCCTCGACGCTTGTTTTAAACCATAAATGGATTTCTTAAGCCGACATCCCATGTGCTCCTTGCCTTCCACGACAAAACCTTCCAGTTGAGCCATGTAAATATTCTCTTGCAAGTCGCCATTAAGAAATGTTGTCTTAACATCCATCTGATGCAGCTCTAAATCATAATGAGCTACAAGTGCCATAACAATTCTGAATGAATCTTTAGTTGAGACAGGAGAAAAAGTGTCGTTATAGTCAATCCCCTCTCTTTGTGAGAAGCCTTTTGCTACAAGCCGTTCTTTAAACCTTTCGATATTTCCCTTAGAGTCATGCTTGGTTTTGTAGACCCATTTACAACCTACTGTTTTGACTCCGTCAGGAATTTCTACTAAGTCCCATACATCATTAGTGCTCATAGACTTTAATTCATCCTCTATGGCTTCAAGCCATTTAGAAGAATGTTCACTTATCATGGCCTCTTTATAAGAGGTGGGATCATCTACCTTCCCTATATCATTAATATCCTCATTCATATAAACAACATAATCATTCGGGATGGCAGATCTTCTCTCCTGCTGTGATCTTCTAATCGGTTCATCAGCTATTACAGGAGACTGCTGAGGCTCGTCATTAGGTGTAACATTAGGAATTTCAAAGATCTCAACAGTGGGTGCAACAACAGTATTCTCTACTGGAGGTGCAACCACTTGAGCCACATGAATAAAGGTCTCTAGGATAAGCGGTTAAGGAACATAAACCCGCTTCTCCTCAAGATCTATTTTGCTGGGCTCCAGGTCCTCATTATTTTCTAAGAACATAGCATTCCTTGTTTTTACAAACTTAGTTATCCTATCAATACAATAAAAATGATACCCTTTGGATCTCTCAGGGTACCCAATAAAATGACAATTTACTGTCTTAGAGTCTAATTTCCCAATATGTGGATTAAGTATCTTAGCTTCAGCATGACAACCCAATACTCGTAAATATTTCATACTCGGTTTTCTCCCAGTCCATAATTCATAAGGTGTTTTAGGTACTGATTTACTAGAAACCCGATTAAGAATATGTGCGGCTATCTTTAGTGCTTCCATCCATAGGCCAATTGGTAAACTAGAATGGCTAAGCATGCTCCGTACCATATCCATAAGTGTACGGTTGCGTCTCTCAGCTACCCCATTCTGCTGAGGTTCATCCGGCATAGAATATTGGGCAACGATGCCATTTTCCTGAAGAAACTTAGCGAAAGGCCCAGGAATTTGCCCATAAGAGGCATATCTTCCATAATATTTTCCCCCACGATCCGATCTTACCACTTTAATTCTTAGGTTGTGCTGATTTTCAACTTCAGCCTTAAATATCTTAAATTTGTCAAATGACTCAGATCGATCTTTAATGGGAAAAATATAACCATAACGGGAGAAATCATCGGTGAATGTGATGAATGAATTAAAACCATCCACTGATGTCATAGGAAAAGAACCACAAATATCAGTATGAATTAATTCTAAGAGTCCTTTGCTGCGAGTAGCTCCATTCTTTCTTTGCTTAACATATTTTCCTTTAATGCAATCAATGCAGTGGTCTGAGTCAGAGAAATCTAATGGTGGAGAATTTCTCCTTTAATGAGACGCTCCATTCTCCCCCTCGAAATGTGGCCAAAACGACAGTGCCACAATTTCGAAAAAGTCTCGTCATTCTTTTTACGCTTAACATCACACACATTTAAAGATACAGGAGATTCATTACGAGAAAGCACATAGAGCTTGTCTTGTCTAAAAGTAAGACCAACATCATTTGAATTAAACGTAATAATGCATTTATTGTCACCAAAAATATATTTAAAGCCTTCATCATCCAATAAAGAAACCGAAATCAAATTCCTCCTGATGGAAGGAACATAAACTACATTATTAAGACGAATCATTAAGCCGCTATCTAAGACTAATGAAATAGATCCAACTGATTCTACTTTGGCTTCCTTTCCATCCGCGACTCTAAGACTTCGCTCCCCCTTTCTTAGTGTTTTCACGGTAAAGAATCCCTGTAAAGAGTTGGTAACGTGCACAGTTGCGCCTGAGTCAATCCACCAAGAATTAGGAGAGAAATCAGCATAAATAGTTTCATCAATGAACGTTATTGTATCATTACCCCTTTTTGCGAGCCACTTTAGAAAACCAACACAATCATTCTGGAAATGCCCTAGCTGCTTGCAGAAGTGATATTCCCCCTTTAGGTGCTCCAGCGGGAGCAACATAAGGCTTAGGTGCATTGTGCACTTTAGGCCTCGACTTATCTGAATTAGGGGAGAATTGCAGCTTTTTCTTGGATTTGAAGTCCCCTTGAAATTTCCTTTTGTTAGAGCCACCAACTTGAAGCGCAAAATCCCTCTTTTCTGTCCTTATTCTTTCTTCCTCCTGAACACACATGGCGATTAAATCGCTCATGCTCAATTTTTCTTTCTGAGTATTGTAATTAATCTTAAATGCCGTGTACTTAGAAGGAAGAGAAGTCATAATAAAATGGACTAGGAAACCATCAGATATCTCCATGTCCATGCCCTTGAGATTTTCTGCCATATCGGTCATCATCATGATATGTTCTCTTATGCTGTCGGACCCATCATACTTAGTGGTTAAGAGTCTCTGAATCAAAGTACTGGCATAAACTTTAGTGTAGCCTTTGAATTTCTCCTCTATTGAAGCCAAATACTCCTCAGCATTTTTGGATCAGGGATTGCTCTCCTGATCCTGACTGAGATAGAGGTCTTCATAATCATTAGTGATAGACGGTTAGATCGCTCCCATTGTTCAGCATTAGCTTCATAAGTTTTCTTTTTCTCATCATAATTTTCCACACCTTTGGTGGGGGGAACGGGAGCGGTTACCCTTAAAGCGTAATCAAGGTCCAAAACTCCAAGGACAACATGAATTCTTTTTTTCCATGTGGGAAAATTGCTCCCAGTGAGTTGCTCAATATTGTCAATTGTGGAGGCAACATTTGAAGCATTTATTGTTGAATATCAAAATACATGGCAAAAATTAGAAATAACATAAAAATATATGTATATATTGCATACAATTAACCCTACGTTGGTGTGATTAATAACATGCAAAACTCCAGTTCTAATTCATATCACCGTTGGGCAGAAAATAAAAAAGAACTTAACAATTTTATATGGCGACACATGATTACAAACAACGTTGGTCAGAATGTAGTCATGTGCATACATAATGCCAAAATAAAACATAAAATCTCTAATTAAAAATATCTCGTTGGTTCAATTTTAATCAGAGATAAAACATGATAATATGGTAATGACACATCGTAATTTGGGCCATTGAAAATAATTAAAAGGTGCACAAAAGATAAACTAAAGCAAAAGAAAAATGCACTGAAAAAGAAAAGGAAATAGTACCGATGCAGCCGACCCCAAAGGAATTCGGCCCAAAAACATGCTCACGGCCCACAAAAACCCGCACAGCCGAAAAAATCCCGCGCGCAGCCCAAAATCACGGTCGGCCCGAAAAAATTGCCTCACACGTGCGCTAACGGATCTTGATCCGTCGGCTGGAAAACGCGGCCGGCCCAAAAGCTCCTCGGCCCGCAAAATAATGGCCGCGGGACTCATCCGACGGCTAAGCGCGCGCCGCAGGAGACTTAAGGATCCCGAAAACCCTAACCCTAGTTCATTTCATCCTTTTCCATGCGAAAAACACCGGCGGGCGACGGCGCACGCGGAGAGAGCTATGTGGTGTTGGCGGCGTCCCCCGCGTGGAGGAGTCGAGTGAGGAGGGGCCGCCAGGGGGTTTGGTCAATGACGGATCTCGGGTGGCTGCTCAAGCTCGCCCAAAGGGTCAGTCTGCCCCTGTTCTTAATCATATGATTTTATAGTATCTTGAATTATTAATGCCGAAAAGCCCATGGATGTTGTCCTTGGCTTTATACGAACGTTTTTAAAAAGGCAAAACTTATCGAAGTACTATCAAACTTTTATAGGCACGATTGGTAGATAGGCTTGTTCTTTTGGGCTGTGTTTATAGCTTTTAGTTCTAGTGCAAGTGCTCGTGCGAAAGAATCGAAAGCTAATAAGTTGTATCTAAAAGACTATCTTGATAAGCCGTTTCGAAATGGCGGTGAAAAAGTCGTCCCTTTTTTTGTTCAAGAGAAGTCATAAGTCTTAAGCTAAAAAGAATAGGTGATCGTGCAATTTAAACTTAAAACCATGCACCAGTAAAGTATGGTCTTAGTATAGAGTCACAACCTCAATGGCAAATGTGATCAGGTCAATAAATGAGAACAATGAGATAACCAGTGTCAATATGATTCAAAATTCAGCTAGCACCATTAAATCATGGCCATTGCATAGAGTCACAACCTAGATGACATAGGTGGTTACTTCTATAAATGAGTTCGACAAGATAGCCAACGTCTATATGATTCAGAATTCAACCATGTATCGATAAATCGTGGTCATTAAATAGAGTTACAACCTCCATGACAAATGTGATCATGTCAATAAATACGTTCGATGAGATAGCCAACGTCTATGTGATTCAAAATCCAGTCATGCACTAGTAAATCGTGGCCATTGCATGGAGTCACAACTTCGATGACAAAATATGCTTGAACCGGTCAACAATTTTGACAAGGTAACATCTATATGGTTCAAAATTCAAATAAGGCACCAAGTGGGGCCCCCACTTCAAGCCTACTAGATATAACTAACGGACTGAATCTACCAATAAACAAATAGATAGAATTGCCAACGGCTACACAACTTCAAATTCAAACAATGCACCAAGCACATATAGCGCACCAAGTCTCTTGTGGAGTAAGCTTCATGTGTTTGGGGATAGACAGTATCACCGTTGTGTATTTTCTATGAATCTCTATTTCTCAAAATATAACCGTAAAATGTGTAATTCAATGACGGTATAGAAATGTAATTTTTTTTGCTGTTTTTGAACGATTCAAAAATGTTGTAACCAACAATTTTTCATTGTGTTCTCTCCCATCTTAATCATCTCGTTGTAGGCACAAGCGCTACAAACGGAGTGATACTTAAGTAGAACATAGCTGCAAAAACCATAGGTTAAATGGAACTATAGTACTCATTGACGGGAAAAAAAAAGGAGGCGATGAAATCATGAAAACATGGAAAACTCAAAGATATAGAAGTAGAGAAAGAAAAGAAAAGCGTAAAAGGGCGTCTCTTTAATAATCGGACGCACTAACACGGACCGTTATTGGCTAGGAATCCAGGCCGAGTACGAGCGAAAGTCGACGACCAAACCTTGGGGGCCAGCGCGAGCAAACGTCCGTTTCCGTTTCGCCGTCCGCGCTCTGCCTCGGCCCGGCCGTGAGCGCCTGTTTATACTCTCTCACTTCTCCTTTCCTCCCAGCTCTTTCGCCACCCGCTTCCTCCACAGTTTCACTCACTCCCCTGCTCCTTCCTCTTCCCTCTCTTGGGTGAAGGCTGCCATGGCCATGGAGAAGGTGGATGCCAAGGAGAGTGAGAAGATCGAGGCCGTGCGCAAGACCCTGCGCAAGCAGGCGCCGGTCTCCGCCAAGCAGGTGCGTGCTTAGAGCTTACTTTCTCGGCAGGAACACAGCTTGTTCACGGCAATATGCATCGCTGTCTTTGATCGGTTTTTTAAGCTGGTTTGGTCTCGATGGTGAGCAGGCGCTGTACTGCAACGACGCGTGCGTGGAGCGCTTCCTCCGGGCGCGGGGGGACAGCGTGAAGAAGGCGGCGAAGCACCTGAGGACCGTCCTGTCCTGGAGAGAGACCATCGGTGCAGGTGCGTTCAGCTTCCATTCCCCTCGCTCCTCATTTAGTCCTGCTCTGCTTCTCTCTACCCCTCTCTCTCTCTCTCTCTCTCTCTCTCTCGTTTCGGGCAGCAAATCTGCATTAAGCATGTTTGTTTCCGGGATTCTCCGGCCGTCGGGCCCCGTTTTTTGAAATCCGTGGGGCGTGAAGAAAAGGGGCTGTTCATTAATGTAGCGCTGCTGTGCTCTGTCTGCTCTGTTTCTGTTCTTACAGCGATACCTACGACACAGTGTATTTCAGTCAACTCACTGTGCGCCGAATTTATTGTGCTGTGTGATTTGCTTCGCACCCATATGCACCCTTGTTGGCATTATGTTCGGAGGTGCTTCGTTGGGAGGAGCTAGCTAATGGGCGCCTTTCTTTGTGTTGAGCAGATCATATCATCGCCGACGAGTTCTCCGCCGAGCTGGCCGACGGCATGGCCTACGTCGCCGGCCACGACGACGAGGCCCGGCCGGTTGTGGTACGCTTACATGGACCTGGCTACTAGCTAGTAGTGTGTAGATGCACACGCGAGCTTAGCTCTAACTGGGAGGTTTCTCTTTGCAGGTCTTTCGAATCAAGCAGGACTACCCAAAAGAACACTCCCAGAAATCGTAAGAACTAATTAAACGCCGTCCTCACTAAAACACTCTTTGCCCAGTTTTATCCTTCTTACTATCTGTTGGACCTAACAATGCACTGCTTCCTGCTTAGGTTCGTCCGCTTGCTGGTGTTCACGCTTGAGGTGGCCGTGGCATCCATGTCCCGCTTCGTCGACCAGTTCGTCGTCCTCTTCGATGCAAGTAAGCAGCCAGCTCTGTAATCTTCACTCTGTTTTCTTCGCACGAACGCATGCTGTATCGTTTTGTGCCCTGCTCTCGCTGTCTCCCCACTCTGCGCCCTTGCCTTGCCACAACTACTCTCTGTGTGCGGTCCCCAGCCTTGACCACGAACCAAACGCTGTTTTAACCCTGTGCTGCGCCACGCTGCACAGTTACCGCTACAGTGGCAGGCATGGCTGCCGCTTTTGGAGCGGGGAGGCCTCTTCTCGGCTTCCCGCCGGTGCGGTTTGAAGCGTAGCAAGAAATGATTGATCTGCTTTGCTGCATGGGAAGTGCGAGCCGTAGAATCTGCAGGAAAGTATGGTGTGGGAATTGGGTCGTTGACGTGACGAATCGAATCTTTGCGTTGCTGCAGGCTTTTTCCGGTCGGCGTCGGCTTTCCTCAACCTCCTCATGGGCACGCTCAAGATCGTCGCAGAATACTACCCCGGCCGCCTCCACCGCTCCTTCGTCATCGACCCGCCCTCCCTCTTCTCCGTCCTCTGGAAGGTCTGTCGATCACATTTTGCTGCACGAGCGCTCGATCGCGCGCTGTCCATTCCGTAGTGTTTTCGTGTAGCAAGTGGCAAATCAAGAAACGTGCTGTTTGTGTAGGGAGTGAGGCCGTTTGTCGAGCTTGCGCCGGCGACGGCGGTGGTGTACTTGCTGGACTTCGAGGACTCGCTGGAGGACGCGTCGGTCACGGCGTACCCGCGGACGGCGTCGCTGCGGTTCGAGCCGACGGCGGCCGTGTTGGCGACGGGGAAGGTGGGCCCGGGCTCGGCCTCGTCGCGCTTCTCCGTCACCGTGTCCCACAACACGCTCAAGCCGTGGTATCTCTCCACCACGCCGGCGTCCGTGGGCCCGCGCTCCGTGGTGCCCACCTCCAGCCCGTCCCTCGTCGGTGCGTCCCCGCTCTCCGCGCGCTCCTTCTCCTTCGCGTCACCCGCCGCGCGCTCGACGACGCCCATCCAGCGCGGCGGCGCGGTCGTGCCGCTGACTCCATCCTCAGCCAAGGGACACAAGACTCCTCTGCCGCCGCAGTACCCGCGGACGCCGCGGCCGTCGTTCCTGCAGTCGCCGTCGACGCTGTTCACGTTCCGTAAGGACGGGCAGGCCAGCCGCGGCGATCGCGATCGCGAGTCCTTCCTGCCGTTCCTGCGCTTCTACCGCCGGCCCTACGATGAGATATCGTACCGCGCCAAGATGCGGCCGCCGCTCGGCGGGCTCATAGCCATCGTCGACGAGAAGTTCAGGCCGAAGCCGGTACAGCAGCCGCTGCGCCGGCACGCCGGGCTCCACCACCAGTACCAACACCAGCAGCAGCACCACCACCAGAGGATCTGATCTAGTGCTTCCGCATTGAATCCAACCGAGCGTCTTCTCCATACAACTTACAACATAATCCAATGCTATATTATGCTAAGTTAATCTTTTGTCGACATTTTCCCCCAGTATTTACTGCCTATGATATTCTTGAACCCGTGTAAAATAACAGTCCTAAAACTGTGAGTAAAATCGACCCCTTTCTGCACCACTTGCTTCTCTCTGTGATTGATTGTTTATCAGTTCGATCATGCTTGTTCTTGGCTCAAAATGAGCCGTAAAATACCAACTTTTTACAGTATTGCGACATGGGCTCGTTTCAAACATACACGCGACATTGCGACAATGTCACGTTGGTCATACGACACCACGCCGAGCCAACACAGTTCGACGGAGAAATCAACCGGCCGGCCGGGTTCCATGCATGATGATGCATGAGTTACTGCTTCTCGGCCTCTGAGGCCACGGGCCGTTGAAAATTTTCAAACGTTGAGACGAAAGAAAAAGAAAGCGACTTGGAGAGTCACGACGGTTTTTTCCTTTTTGATCTTTTACAGTAACCCTGTCGGCCACTTCCATAAAACACACAAAGCATCACCTAACCTTGCCGATTAAGCACTGGTGCAATATTACGTGGACCTTTTGATCTCTTCGCTTATTTTTTTTTCTGTGTAAGTTGGTTTTACTTTGAGATGATCAGGGTTGACGCTTTAAGCTTTCCTACAAGAGCTTACAAAAAGCATAGCGGGCGATGATGGAATTGAACAACGAGGCACAGCATTTCTCGCCGTCTAAATTGGAGTTTAAAGCCTACTATATGGCATGCATTGCCATCGCCGGCGTGAACAGCCTCTTTTCCTCGAGTTCTGGTAAAGCCAAGCACTGCGGGCACGCAATCTATCCTCTTTCGCTACGACTACGAGCTGATAAACAATTGATCACCTGCAACAATGATCCAGTTCGCTTTCATTGATCCAGATGCAGGTTCTGCTTCGTGTGGACCTAGATACCTTTGGTTTCCTCCGAGAAAGATCATCGCTCCATTTGCGTTTCAACTCAAAGCAATTAGCGAAACAGTCCCTTCTTTTCACATGGAACACATCCCCCCTTTCTGTGGACCGCGTGCTGGAAACCCCAAATAATTATATTGTACGCCTGAGCCTGGAATGCTGGGTATCGTGGGCGCGTAGTTTGGCTAATTATGTATTGCCGGATGTAACAATGTGACGTGCAATATCCACATAGACCAATGTGTAGAACTCATCTTTCCACACAAGGAGCTCGCTCATCCAGTGTATTCCTACGTTGAATAAGCAATGTGGTCTATGGCCATGTTGATTACGACTCGTATTACCTTGAGTACATCTAAAGTTTATCAAAAGAAGAAAAAAAGAGAACTGACCTACACTGTGATTGGGTTCATCTTGAACTCGGTCTAGGTAACTACACTAGGAAATTAAAAACAAATTCGAATGAATGGCAATTTTTACTATTAGCTCTTTCTTTTCAAACCTGTCGTTATTCTCTACGTTCCTTTTTGAGATCGAACTGCTTGCAGCCTTGTACTAATTCGAAATTTTGTGGCAATATAAACTAATTTTTTCTAACTATCTCCCAGACTTCTGTGGCCGGGGCAAAAGCTCTGGTTGATCCGAATTGCATGATCAAATATCTTTTGATGTGTAGAGTGAGACTGTATTGGTGTGTTTAGTTACCTCCAGGAGTACCATTCATGTGCATATCTGTCCTTTCAAACTATATACTGAAAGTGTACGGATGCAGTGGCGCACATAAGTCGGTCACCTCTTTCCTAGCTACACTTACGTACCGATGTACAAGGTGTACCTTCAAATTGACTCAGACTTTGCGCGTGTGATTTCTGATTCGCTGCAAGAGAATTTTAGGTGAAACACAGAGAGCACGGATGAATTTTAAGACTGGCAAATGAGGAAAAAAAAAGGCTGTCTCAAGGACAAAGGTTTCATGGGAGGCGGATACGGTGAAGTCACGGACCAACCAGTCCCTTCACACCACGGACACGACGCTACGATCGATCGTACAGGACTACGGGCTAGAGACCACCGAAATGGTCGGCCTGCTCGGCGCATCGGAGAGGACACACGCTGCAACAACGGTGTCGCCACGGCAATCTAGCACACGCGCACGCACGCACGCACGCACAGGTGAGCGGAGGCGAGACGACAGACACGCCATAATAATACTACTACCCTGCCCACGATCTGCCGCGCGCACTCGCCGTCGCTCCGACGCAGACGACCGCGCGCACGGCCGTTCCCCGGCCATTTCCCAGGCATTTCGGACGCGGCCACGTACGTTCGCGCACCCGGCTCGCTCGGGACGTGTTTCTTAATTTAGGGGGTGTTTGGGACTGCTCCACTCCACGTTTTTTAGCTCCACTCCACGTTTTTTAGCCAAACAGGTTCAGCTCCACGCACTCTGTTCGAGGAAAAAAAGGTGGAGTTGTGAGAGCATCTAAAAGGGTACTCCACAAACTCTAGGTTTTTTGTGGAGCTGCTCCACGGTAGAATTTATGGAGCAGAGTTTGTGGAGCAGTCCCAAACACCCCCTTACTCCTCTCGAGCAAAGCCAGGGTGGGCAGTACGTTAGGCCTGGGTGGCTGGGCGCGTCAGTTTCTATTGTTCTCTCAAGTCACCCGTCCAGTCGCCTCTCGAAAGTCCACGAGCCGCTTCTCCGTGGCGCCGTCGGTCGAGGAGCGCACGGGGAGCCGCGCGGGCGGTGTCCGTAGCCACCGTCGCGAACCCGCGCCGGCATCCGCTGCGCCCGCCCTGCGCCGCGCCAACGGGAAGCTCCAAGGCCTTCCTCTCGGGCCGAGTCGGCCGGTCGAGTTTTATAAAAGTTTGATGCCGACGGGTGCGCGCGTCCCGCCGAGACGCCGTGCATCGTTGTTTGGGCACGCTTCGGTCGAACGGGCGGGCACGGTTCGTCCTTGGCGTCTTCCCGCGTGTCCGGTTCCCGTCGAGGCATTCCTTGCTAAGGCTGACCTTGGTATATATCAGTATTAGCGAAGGCTATATATACTAAATTGCTAGCTTGCAAGTCGTATATATTGATGTGGCCTGTTCTCTTGTTCTTGTTTGCTTCTCTGCTGCGAACTTGATAGTGTTTAGCGTGTCTTGGGACCGTCATCTTAGATGGTCACGGCTCGCAAGGATCATGGCCGGCTGGTGTTCCGGACGTCATATGCTGTCAGGTATTTGATTCTTGTGCAGCAAGGAGCTTGATTGAGACGAGGGTGGATGGGCATTTTTAATTCACTCGGCAGCGGGATCTAACACAAGTTTGAAGTTGAGAAAATTGGATTGCACTCACACTACGATACATCCACGTCCAGATTTAGAGTTTGCCTGGCTACCTTGTGGAAGCACACGGTAAACTTGAGACCATTATAGAACTTTTCCATGCAGGTTCATAGGAGAATAAGAGATGGCTATTTTTGGGGTATATATATTCTGTACATAGAAGGCTACTTTGTGTTCTTGTTCAGTTCCAAAAGAAGCATAGACATTGCTCATGTTCAAATCCAAAAGCAGCATCCACTATAAGCTGCCGATAGCTAGTGAAAAATTGAGAACATAGTTGAGGATTGGCAGCAGGTTCATATATAGTACTAGCCCTTTCTTTTTATTCAGATCGCAAGAGTATTGTATACATAACTGAAGACAGTAATATTGCATCAAAATGTACAGCCTTTACATGGGAGATTCATGTTTTTGCCACTCTTAAGATTGGTCAATTACCCCTGTTACTTACATGTGGAGCCGCCTGAGTCACTGACGATGGGCCAGGGTGGCAAATATGATGCCACTCACCTCATAAAGGTGGCAAAAAGTTAAATTATCCCCTTTACATGGTCCAGAACAACGAACACCATTATTTCCTTGTCTCTGCCGCACAAGCATACCACCCCCTGGCTATTGTTTGTTAAACAGAAGGCTGAATTCCAATGATACCTGCAAGTTATTGGGAGACGTATATTTGAGTCCCATCACCATACTATATCAGAGGGATCATTTATGTGAAGCAACAATTTCTTTATGTGTTCGCTTAGTATTGATATTTCTGTCGGGTTCTTTCCTACAGTTTAAAAACTAAAGAGAGGATTGGCATTTACCACATCCAATTCTGGCCCCTGCATTTCCAGTTGATTTACCGAGTTCATGGCCGCCTTCAAAATGTTTAAGGAACATGGTCAGGAGCAGTAAAAAATGTGGATGCTGCATATGTCTGGGTTCGAGTGGGCTTTGGCTTAGACGTATTGGCTTTAGCTTCCGTCCCCAAAGCCATAAGCCCGTCCGAACGTGTTGGCCCATGAAGATAGCAGATATCCCTACTCGCACTCCTCCTTCCCCAGTCCCCCTCGCTCCACCTCGTCGGGCCTCCTTCGCTCCCCCTCGCTCTCTCACCGCTCCCCCCCCCCCCCCCGCCGGGCCCCCTTCCCGCTCCCCATGGCTCCCCCTTGGCGGCCACCTCCCTGCTCCCCCCAGCTCCCCCTCAGAGCAACGGACAGGCGAGCAATTGCTTTGCTAGGTCATCCTCCACTATGAGCACCAAGTTCGATGAAGTCCTAAAGTGTGTGTACGACCTTACTCGTTACAACATTAGGCCATGGGATCCCCATTTTACCAATTTGCATGCATCTTTGCAATCGCTCCGCTTTTCCTGCACTTTGCAAGGGCTATCAGGGTTATAGATGGCACTCACATATCTATCATTGTTCCTGAGGCCTCACATGCTGTGTACGTCAACCGACATGGATACATAAGTCAAAATGTTCTGACCTTGTGTGACTTCGATATGAGGTTCACTTGGGTCACCGCAGAATGGCCAAGCTTAGCCCACGACATCCGCATCCTGACGGATATATTGGTCAGCTTCAAGCATTTGTTCCCGAAGCCTCCTGCAGGTACACTCGGCTTGACATTTGTTATAATTATTGTGCTGTTATGCAATCCTCACCAATATTCATGCCTACTTGTTGTTGTAGGTAAATACTGCCCAGTTGACTTGGGGTATTCGAAGCGAACGGGGTACCTTGCCCCGTATGGGAACAAGCAGTATCATGTGTCTGACTTCAACAATAGCCCAGCGCCGCACGACCGGAAAGAGACGTTCAACTATCACTATTTGTCGCTCCGCCATGTTATCCAATAGGCATTTAGCGTGTAGAAGAGGAAGTGGTGCATACTATAGGACATAGCTGCATATTCAGTTGAGTGGCAGATGAAGATAATTGCTGTCACTATCGCCCTACACAATTTCATTATTGACTAGCAGTTGGGCGATCTGGATTTTAAGGATCTTGCTCCAGGGCCAAGTTACATGTCTGACGAACCTAGCATTGACAGAGGTGAATGGGGAGGCACAAATGGATAACATACAGGACATCATCTTTTACAATCTTGTTGTAAAGCCTACATAAGAGTGAAGAATGTAATATTTTTTTACCGGCCTCGGGTCATGTAAATTTACCGACCTCGGGTCATGTACATTTTATTAGCACGATGCATGGGTTTGGCAGTGACGTACATGTTAATGTACGTTTCAAACCACTTGGTTCTGTTTCATTGTACCTACTGGGTTTTTCCTTGTCTTCCCCAAGTCATAAAACATGCTTATTTTTGGCGCAAATGCTTCAGTCCATGTTATACGTACCAAAATCAGCAATAAGCTATAACCCCTCAGCCTTAAAGAATACAACTGCTTCAGCCAAAAAAACACAGTCCAAAAGAACCCACCCGTTATATTAAATTGCAATATATAATAATCCATGAATCCTGTATCTATCAGTGCTACAATTGTTCAGGAATCTGAAGTTTGCCGATTGTTACGGAAAACAAAGCAAAAACATTTGGTGTTTCAAGTACAGCAGAGCAAAGGTAAGTTTGAACAAAGTGCAAAGAAAACCATTGGATGAAAACATTGAATGGATCATAGTATCATACTCATTTAATAAATCGACTGCAAAACTGAGGTCAAATAAACAAGAAAAACTTTTCAATTTCTAGCATCCAAATGACTTGTGTTGCGAATTGAATCTGTAGTCTATTTTTTATTCGAAATTATAGAAATATATCCGCGGTAAATTTTTTTACAAAAATAGGCTCAAGTCGCCCAATGGAAGGGCGACTGGAGCCTATCGCCCAACCAGAAGGCGATTCTGTCCCTGTCGCTCTACCATCAGGCGACTGCATCCAGTCGCCCTCCCATTGGGCGACTTTAATGCAGTCGCCCAATGGTTGAGCGACAGGGATCAAACCTTCGCCAAAAATAGTGAAAATTGGTGGAGATATTCTTCATTGATCCAAAAGCCTTCAGAAAAAATTTTGAGCAATTTCGGCTACGGGATCAAAAGTTATAGCAATCGAGGAACACAAAGAGAGGAAACGGGGAGTGATTGAAACTGCTATAATTTTTGATCCCGTAGCCGAAATTGCTCAAATTTTTTCTGAAGGCTTTTGGATCAATGAAGAATATCTCCACCAATTTTCACTATTTTTGGCGAAGGTTTAATCCCTGTCGCTCAACCATTGGGCGACTGCATTAAAGTTGCCCAATGGGAGGGCGACTGGATGCAGTCGCCTGATGGTAGAGCGACAGGGACAGAATCGCGTTCTGGTTGGGCGATAGGCTCCAGTCGCCCTCCCATTGAGCGACTTGAGCCTATTTTTGTAAAAAAAAATTTCCGCGCGTATATTTCTGTAATTTCGAATAAAAAATAGATTATCCGTACAAAAAAATCGACATGTAACTACGTAAGAATACGACACCCAATATGCCACTGTTTGACAATTGAGGAAATGGTACATCACAGATTGTGTCATTACAAATGCTTTTCTTCTGCCACTGTATTTGACTGCTACGTCTAGCTTGTCATTAACAGAGTATGAGATAGCATCAAGCCTATGTTATGTACAAAACAGAAAGAGATTTTAAAATATTGACTAGTAGCTCATGGTTTTCAAGTGTTGCATGGCATAACTGGTATGGTAATCCTGTGAAGTGGCACTGCCCTTGCCTAGTGAATTATGCCCTACTGCATCGCACCATAATAGTCATAAACTAACGATAGGCTTGAACAAATCCCAGATTAGTTGGATATGGTACTCCCAAATTAGTTGAATATGATTTTACCTTAAAGTGGTTAGCATTGTCATGCAATGAACCAGAATTTTAGTTATACTAAAGGTTACAAAAACAAAATTCAGCAGTTAGTCAGAACATAATGTCACCCACAATCAACCATGATACTTTAATAGCCATGAATTGAATATGCTAAGATGCTCAGGTAACAAGCATTATGGGATTGATGTTAATATCCACAGTAACATCTCCTGTTAGCAGTTGGCAATGTCTCAATTACTTGCCCCACAGCGAATCAATTTTTTTCCTGAAAGAAGATGTTCCATCTACATTATTACTGAACACATAGAAAGGAAGACTACTCTTGTGCCTATTATTGATGGCATTTATGCGGAATTAATCATTGACGATTTCGTAGGTGATCATCGTCTTCTACGGGTTACTACGATAAGATCCACAGATAAGGGGTCTAAGGTGGAGTTGCAAACTGTTAACATAATGAGTTAATTTGGGCTACGCTTGATCGAAGAGACTTCAAAACAATCAATGTCGGTTGTGAGGATAACTGAATTTGTTGTTTCCTTCACCGTTTGGATATGTTGTGATTTGGATTGTTTGTGCGATCATTATGGAGGCTTTGGCAATATTAATTCTCAAGAATTTAATGACACATTGATGGTAGCTAGCATGACGCTCTCTGGAATTTTGCTGTTTGAAAGTGAAGGTTTTACTCCAATTTTCAGTCTGAGATGAATGATTTAAGTGTAAAAAAGAGCTTGTTTTTCGTGGATACTACAACATTTATCCAATAGTCATAACTTGATATAAGGGGCCTACTGTAGTTTATACTCCGTTGGCGGTATGAGAGTTCCTTTTATCTGGAAAGTTTTAAGGAACAATTTTACAACCATGTCATAGAATTTAATTACTGTTGAAGTCAATAGTTTGATGTATGTGATGCCACATGCGCAAGTTGCTCTTTCAATGAGCGTTGTTTGCCAAGTTTTGTGTTCCAGGTGGAGTATGTTAGATTCCATGATATGAGGTCTTTGCTATCTATCCAGTGCCATAGGCGATATTTTGGCTTATGTAGTTTGATGATTGAGCATTTGTTTCAGGAGGTCAGTTGCAAAAACTCAGACTTTGCTGAGGTTATGAATTGTTGAAGACCCAGATTTGTTTGTTTGCTTTGTTGATAGCTGTGTGTTTAGATCTACTGGCGGTTTGCTCAATTTTGCTTCGCAAGAACGTTCGGATAAGACTGTTATAGTCTTATTGAAAATTAATCCGATGGACTTTTTGGCGCACAAAGTGTTCATCTTGATTTAATTGAAGGAGTTTATTACATTTTTCGACTAATAGACGGAATTCGATTCAAGGTCGATGTTGTTAAAGTTTGATCCGAAGTCATACTGTGTCCATGTAGGACACTGCATCGCTTCATACCAAACGTGGCATGACCGATAACAGGACCATGCGCAGGCTGTATCAAACGTGATGTCAATTTGTAGCAACGTTTCCTCTTTGTATGGAACTCATTTCACTAGCCCTATAGATATACCCTAGTAGTATATAGGAAGAGCAAGAAGCCCATTGTAAATCTCTCCCCATATAGTTATTTTCGCCATCGTGTATCCATAGTTTTTCCTGCGGCTTTCAACATTAAATACATATCTCTCGTTGTTTTGATCTTCTATTTTTGCCATGTGTTTTGTAACAAATTACAATCCCCCCTAGTAGTATATAGGAAGAGTAAGAGCCTCATTGTAAATCTCTCCTCATATAGTTATTTTCGCCATCGTGTATCCATAGTTTTTTCCGCAAGGGCTTTCAACGTTAAATACATATCTCTTGTTATTTTGATCTTCTATTTTTACCGTGAGTTTTGCAACAAATTACAATCCCTGAACATCCTCTCGTATGTACATTTGGATCAGCTCTCAGTAGACAACTGAGCTTAAATACCACGCTTCCCTTATGGTAGTGAATTGTCATGGACTGGCCATGGGCTGTGCCATGGGCCGTGGTGGACGTGGGCTGGACTTGGCCATGGTCCAAGATGGAGACATGGTGCAGTACAAAGGCATCAGGAGCCACGCACGAACGGGCATCGAACAGAATACAGAATTCGGCTTCTTCCTCTTGGCTCTGCCTCCTCCCTGCTGCTTCCTTGGATCCGCCATTGCTGCTGCTGCTTCTTCCTCGGACACTCTCAATCCCTCTCTACTCTCTAGAACCTTCTAGATCCCCTACCTCTTCCCCTTCTACCCCCAAATACTTGTATCTGCAGTTGATTTGTAAGAATTGGTATTGCAATTTGCATCTCGTACTTGAGGTCTGTGACAAGTGAGCTTAAATAACACGCGTCCCTTATGGTAGTGAATCCAGTGATGCGAATTCTACTTCTACCTAATGGGGTAGTTAGAGTCATCTGCAGGGAACTAGGGAAGTATTCAAGCTTGCCGTAAGAAGGGGTTTCATTCTAGTGCCCAGAAATAATATTCCAAGACAGTTGCAATTCCCTATCTTATCTAACAGTACCCCCAAATTTGACACCCTTAGTCACAAAACAAGCAATCGTGATAGGCAAAGAAAGCGATGAACCGGTGGAGTTGCAGCCGTTGGTGGTGTCGCAAAAGGCGTGGATGTGGAAGCCGTGGAGGCCCGGGGCAAGGTCCGTGACCCTCCACCTCACCTCGGTATACCCTAACCAAATTATATTACTTTTATCAGCGAGAAGAGGTGATTAAGGATGGCTGTAGAGAGCACAGAGTTTCGGGGAGGAGGTGTATTACCGGTGGAGGGGTCTTGGAAGAAGTAGAGGGCGCCGGCAGCCGTGCTGTTGGCGCCGCTGATGAGGGCTACGCCCTTCAAGCCGCCGGTTTTCCCTGCCATGTCCTGCGCATCTCCCTCCGCCGCCTTGGCACGCTGGTGTTCCAGGGCTGGGGTGGGGGCTCCGCTCTGCCTCTCGCTCCCACTCCAATTGACTGACGACTTAAAACTTCCAGCTGTATTTTTTACCTTATAATTAAAATTACATTATAACAGTAGTTAATTTTTTCTAAATAAATAAAAAATTATTATATTATTACAGACAATACAAAAAATATAGAAGAAAAAGAAAAGATAAAAAGCCAAAAAAACCCCTAAAAACTAAAATTAGAAACCAATGCACTTCAAGTGACTTCTGACTTAAATAAATCGGAAGTCAAAATAAATCAGAAGCTAGAACCGTTTAGAGTGGAAACTTGGCTTTGTCGCTTTGTCGGGTGCCGACTAGACAGATTTTTGTTTATCTTTAGAAAGGCGACAAATTTATAAAGCCTGTGTAAACAAATACAGTATTGCTGTGTTCATCGTGGCGCTGATTCTACATACGATGCGTACTATCAAACTAGACTAAGGTTGCATTTTTCTAACTACGGCCAAAGATGGTTTTTTTATCTTAATACGAGTATTTATGCGAGTAAACAATCTCTTCGAAATAGCTTATTAGTATTTGATTCGTTCATATAAATGATCGTATTAGGACTAAAAGTTATTAGCCGCAGCTGAAAAAAAAAAGTAAACTGAAAAGAACTACGTCTAGATAAACAAGAAAGAAAGGTTCACCACTTTTGGTTAGCCGGCCAAAACCACTGGTTCATCGTCTACTCAGCCGGTAAGCCCACAGCAAACAGCAGATGGTTTTTCAGTCAATTTTATGAGTAGATCACGTATATTATGAATATATATGTTAGTGGGTGGTGCTAAACAATCACACGCTGTATCAAGCTGACAACCACAACAAGAAATAGATTTGTGGATGATCCCATGGATGCCTTGAAAACACATATCGGTAATGGTGTTAAACATGGGAGAAAAGAAATAAAGAGTGGGAGCAACTAGATCCCAAAGAAAACACATAAGAAAAACTAAAATAATCTAAAATAACCTCTAGATATCAAAAGGCTCGTAACCATTCAACAGCGCTGCAAGCACAGGAGGACAGACAGGAGAAGGGCCAACGATGGATAGGATGACAAGAATCATTACTATTATAAAAGAATAAGTTGGTGGTTGCACGTCTATTCTTCTCCAACCACTCTATTTCTTTAATTTCTCACCATTCTTCACTTTCTACCGATCAGAGTACTTTCTGACCGATCAGAGTAACTATCTTCTATAACATAATTCTCTATACATTTAATGAGTTCCGTTGCAACACACGAGTATGTAACTAGTAAATAAATAAACAACGGTTTGTTTCAGCGATGACAGAGAAACGAGTTTAGGGGCGTGATCAACGTGGCTTAGGCTTCTGGCTTATTTTTCACTATTCATAAGTTTCGTCTTTTTCTGAACTTTTGGCTTTTTGTTGAGCTTTTTTGCCGGTTCTTTTTTTCCCCGTATTTGTTTGTATTATACGTAATGGGCTAACATTTTTTTATTTTTAAATTTTTTTAAATTTAATTATGCTAAATAAGCCTCTGTCAGCTACAGTGCTTTTTTCAGCCAGCTACAGTGTTTTCAGCCATAAGCCACGGGCTTTTCAGCCATGTTGATCGCCCCCTATCTTCCAAAGCGGAGTTTAAGTGGAGATTGGGGAGCCATGAATGGGATATTTATCGTCTGTAATTAACGTTTTATCCAAATGAGTATTGGTCCTAAAAATATTTTGGGTTTGACACATACCACCTATAGGCTTCCCGATTTATGTAGGGATAGAACTATTTCCTATGATTTTTTTGTGAAATTACTGTGTTCTAAACATGCTTTATTCTATTTACTTATTGTTTCTAACGTTGGCTGATCTTACAATTTGCTGTGCTGAGTTCATTGAACAGGTGAAATGATCAAACCTCAGACGCAACAGCAAACGAAGAAAAAGGGAAAATGGCGGGTATTTCAACAACTCTGGCAACAAGCGGGGTGGGATACTTCCGTGTAATCACTACTAGTAACTCTGTGGCATAATGATAGTTTTTGAGTTTAGCGTGAGTATTTGTGTGAACCAACCAAATATCAATAGATCGTTTTGAAATAGTAACGGAGAAGTCGTTCAATTTATTTATTCGAAAAAATCATAAGCTATAACTAATTTGGCTCTTTTCTTTTCCCCCAATGCTACAATCTGAATTCTGAATACAAAATCCGCCATTGCTGCGTCTGAATGCATCAGGGAATTTGTCCAGATATACATTGTTGATTGCACTCCCGAGCAAAGATATGCGTTGATCTGATCCGCTAGATAGGGATAGGATTGGAATTGCCAATAAGGAATTTCAGGTGAGAAGATCAAAATAAAATACACACACCAAGTTTCCATCTTTGAATTCGGATCTGGCTCACCAAGGAAACTGGACCGCGGATAATATTCTCGAGTGGATCCGACCCATCAATCCTACCTAGATATTTGGACCGCGGATAAGATCAGACCCATCAACACTTAAGGTGATGATCGGTTGGGCTGTGGCTTATGGCTTATTTCACTGTAGTTGGCTGAAATTACACTGTAACTGAAGGTGGCTTATTTGGTATAATTAAATTTAAAAAATTTTAAAAATAGAAAAAATAGGTTAGCCCATCACCTGTAATGCAAATGAATACAGGAAAAAAGAACCGGTAAAAAAACTCAAAAAATCCAGAAAAATCAGAAAAAGACGAAATTTAGGAATAGTGAAAAATAAGCCAGAAGCCGAAGCCGAAACGATCAAGGCCTAATACTAGTCATCAACACGAGCCATCCGATCTCCGTGGGCCTACTCTGTGTCCTATCGTTGCCACATCGCCTTCGCTCTCCCCCGCGACCACCCAGCTCCCTCACTTGTCGCCTCCCATCGCCGGCCACCTCCGCAAGAGATTGCGAGGGAGGGATGCAGCCGTCGCTGCCAGATAAGAAGGAGGTGGCCCGCGCCGCATTTGAAATGCTACAGGTAAACTATATAAGTATAATTTTAAAAGTTCTACCATGTAAATAGAGAAACTCCATTAGTAATAGATCATATGATTACTACTAGATGCGCAGACTCGTAGCGAAAGTGGAGTCGATGTAGTGCGTTGATGCGATTGTAGTCATACTAGCTACACGTGTCCTCCTTCAGCTCCTTATGATCGTCACAGATTGTGGATCGTTCTAGTACTGAAAACTTTATATCAACACCTCCAAGATATCCATACGTATGGGGCAGAAACACCACGCGTTGTAGTGCTAGCACCAGCAGCGTGGTATTAGATGAGAAAGGTGTGGCGTCTAGGGTTTTGAGAATTCCGAATTCTCTCTATCTCTCTCAAACCCTATGCCACAACATCCTTCTATTTATAGGCATCTATAATGGTCTTTGAATTTAAGACTCATTAGGAACTTGTGGCCCATAAAAATTTAGATCACCATCCGAATTATATCCCAGTCCTTTAAGTGTGCGACCCTATAGGTTCACGTACACTAGGACATGGCCTGAGTACTCCTACTCGTCCACTAATCGGTAGCGGCCCCTAGCAAGACATGCTGACTCGCAAGTATATGTAAATATCATATCAGACGAACCTTAACAAACCTCACGATATTAGTCAAGCTCAAGGCGAGTACGTACCATTCTTTTTTGTTAGCTCAATCACTCTTTCTTGATTATGTGACTCGAATTCCCCGCCTACGGTTAACTTTTTAACCGCAAGTAGCATGACCATGTATTTTTAAATTCAATCACTCAGAGGCCTAGAGATATCTCTCCCATTGTATGGAGGGGTAAATCCTATCTTGATCGGCCATGCCTCGATGTATGCCTGATGACAAAACCAGAAAGCTACCTTTATAATACGGAGTAGCATTTGGCAACCCCCTAAGTTAGCTATTATGCATCACGAGTACGTGCGACGACCTTAAGTCTAAGAACATAGCATACATATTGTGGCTACAGGCCAAACAGTAAGAAGACTAACATAGTGTGTAAGAAAATGAGCTATATCGTTCCCTTGTTAACCCAAGAAAGTATATATACATGGCTATACGACTTTATTACAATAACATCCCTACCATAGGGTACTATTTCAAGAGTATACATATCTTTTGCATGCCTTATTGGGCCTCTTGGCCTAGCAGGCTGAATGAATGTAGGTGAGGGCCATTCCCACAATGTTTGTTGGCGAGGTCCTTAGGGTGTATGGGTTGGAGCTGGCGCAGTTGACCCCAACACTATTGTTGGATTGGCAGTGTATTGCTAGGCCTCCTGGGCGGAGACGGTGTGGCCGAGCCCAACGTTGTTCGCCTTCCTCCACGATGCTCGGTGCCAATTGAAGAAGCTCGCAGAGGGCAAATATTCTAATCTAGGAAGCGTCAACTTTGTGCTTTGATCTGTGTGTACGTAGCTATTTTTAGCGAATGCGACATGGATGAAATGGGAGTCAAGCTGGATGCGGCGGTCGTTCTACCACCAGGTGGAGAGTGGCATTAGTGTGAGGTGATCAGGGCACCTGATGGACTCCAACATGTTTCCAACAATGACCCCTCGACTGCGACGACGAGCATCGCGCGCTAAGGGTTGTGGGGGTCGCCCTTCGATTCAACATGTGGGATCTTGCGGAGGAGTATTGTATGTTCGGTGTGTCTCCATTGATGTGTCTATGGCATGTAAGCACTTCGCCGTAACCACCACACTTACCTCAGTTATGTTGGAGCTCGTCGGTGATTCCATTTTGTGTTCCTGGTAGAACTCACCCTCGAGGATGCTGAGTGTGAGGTAGCCGTTTTTCTGGGGCTATATATAGTAAAGGAGCACAGCCTTCGGGAGTCGGTGATAGCGAACCTTGGCCGGGTGAACTGGGTGTGCAAAGCCCTCAGCATCCCCGTGCCGGAGCGTGTTGTGCCCAGCAGTGGTTGGCCCTGTGTCCATGAAGGGTGACAAGGGGAGGCATCCCCTTCACGCCAAAGAGCACTCTCCCCCCTGCGGCGTAGTCGCTGCGCTTGGTGCCTCCCCAGGACAAATCAGGTGAGCCCAAGGAGACAGCTGCGGGTACCGATTCAGAGTCGGCCGACTATGTGAACTCAGACCTTGAGCCTGAACCGGAGCGTTGCATAGGTGGTGTCGGCTGTGTCAACGTTGCGAGCCCTACAGAGGGCCCAGGTGATGGGGCCGGCAACATGGGCAGCCCCGAGCTTGCTGTAGGGCACGAAGTCCCGAATGCCCCCAAGGGCGTATCTTCGCCGTCAACCATCTGCCATATATCTCCGGAGACTCCAGTCTACTAGGCGTCTCCAGATACTCGAGCGACGAAGCATGCTCAAGAGGATGTAGTTCCATCCTCACCCATTCACGAGGCGTCTCCAGAGACCAGAGAAGTGAAGTTTGGTCAAGTGTCTTCTCTCGTATCGGCGGGCTTGGGGTTGCAAGTGGCCCTAACGGCACTGGTGGGAGATTTGGACTCTGACATGGACCTTGGTGGTCCTAAAGTAGGGTGCGGTGCCATCGGTGGTTGTGAAGTAGGGTGTGATGCCGGTAATGGTGCTGTCTCTATGAGTCTAATTATGGAGTCCGCAAGTGTCGCCACCTCCCGATCGGTATCTCCCAATCGAGCCGTAGGTATGACTAGCTCATTCTCCTCTTGTAACTTCGCGAGGCTTTCAACGGGGTCTTTGTCGCTCGTACAACGGGGTCTGCCGGCGCGGAGGCGCTCACTAGGAGGTTGTTAGCGCAGACGGCTTGGACGCTGAAGCCAGTAGGTGCGTTGATGTGGTAAGCTTGGCGGTTGACAACAGGTCGACACGAGTACCATGGTCGACAGATATGCCGGAACAGTGCCGAGATCCATGGTTGTGTCATGGTCGACAGCGTGCCTACGAAGGCGTTGTGGTCGACAGTCATGTCGCGGGTCGTTATCGATGAGCTCATGATAAGGAAAGGACACTAGCGTCGTAGTAGCCCACGATAAGACGCTATGATCGAAGGCGCCATCCCTGAAAACGACAGTAATGGGCACATCCGCGGCGGCATGCTGATGAGCTCAATGGGGGGTCGGACGTAGTTGATCTTGATGGTGCAGTATGTGTCGATATCCTTGATGATCACTTCATGCCGCTGGCACCAGTGACTCTGCACCTGCAATCTAAATGATCCAACACTGATATCTCATGTCATGCAGCTTTATTGTGTTGGCTGGGCGGTAAGAGGGGTATGAACACTAGTAAAACCAGTCAAGAGTTTGTGCGTATTGTTGTTCTTTGAACCACTAGTTGGATGCCCGTGCGTTGCTACGGATATTCCTTAAATAGACCTCTGATGATTTTGTTTGAATTAATGTCTCGCAATTAATTTTACACTGATAAAGCAAATAAGTCATTGGAAACAAGTGATTTGGACAAATTCATGTACTGAAGAAGGGGAAAGGTAATAAGTTATCAACAAAATATGTAGGACATAGTTCAAGATAACAAGATAAAACAATAAGAAACGACCAATAGATTTTAGCAATTGAAAGGAACATACATACAAAGCAACCTAAACCATATCATGTCTTGCTGGCAAAATATATCAACAAAACAAGTTTATATCATGTCTTGCCGACAAAACATATCAACTAAACAAGTTCACACACAAAATTAAGTTAATATATCCCATTCATATTCCATCACATTCTATGTTGGCAATCCATTTGAAATAAGACTCGACATCAGTGAACTACCAAATATCTTAACTGGACTGTTTCTTGTGCAGAATTTGGGGCATAAGAATGACCAATGAATGGGCACAAAGGTTGACAAGCTCACCGTTCCCTCAAGCATTTTTAACAGGGCCTGTTGAACACCTTCACCTAAAACATCTCTACTAAGGTTGATACTTTCAGCCTGCAAGGCTTTGAAACATCAAAATGCAAAAAAATAAAATATATGATGAATGCATAAGTGTACCCATAGTTCTAAGTTCTAACAACAGTACCTTCTTTGTTATTTTATCAACTTCATCAATGTAGACAATCCCTTGCTGAGCCGCAGCTACGTCAAAATCAGCAGCCTAGGGTCAAAACGAGAAGGGTAAGAAAGTGCTTCAGCAATGCAGAGAGAAATTTCAAAGTCTAGTCATAGTTTGTAACATACTTAGTAAAGGTCTTAATCCATCCCCTAGAAAGAACATTTTAAAACGACTCTTAAGACTTCTTATGAAGAAACATCATTTAGCTTAAGAGAGAATTATTAATCAGCTATTAGTGGCTTGGGCACAGGTTCAACAGAAAAAAAGGCAAAATGGTTACTACCTAGATCTCTTACAAAAAAGTCAAAAGGAGCTTCAACTCAAGTCACATAGCCAAACATTTGTGTCAGTACAAAAATACACGTACAAATTTCTTTATAAAAAGGTCATTATACGCTCCACTACAAGCTAAACTTATCCAAACAGTCCTTTATCAAGGTTGCTCAAGTTGATAGTTAGGTTTGTGAACATATACATTATATGCCCATGGTTAAGATGGGCAAACAAATTAGTTTCAGTAACATAGAACAGTCTGTTAGCTAAGTCACAAGTCGATCGTACCTTGCTTAGTAACATAATTAGTAATTTGAGATGTTAGTGTCATTTAAAAATTGTCTAGTTAGATTATACATGTCAAGGTTCCATTTTTTCTTAAAAAAAGCCTTTTATCCAAATTACTGTCTTAACATTTTCAATTTTCCCAGGCAAAAAAACCTTGTGGTCACTCATTTTATCCTCCTTTTCTTTGTATCCTAAGGAGATCATAACTCAAGAGGCAAATTTGAAGGTCATATATAGGGTATCTCCATTTTAAAGCTCATATTGTTATTTTGAATTTCAAGATTTTGGAGCTTTGCTCTTAACTCCTCCCATACAACATATGAGCTCAGCTAGAGAGCCAGACCTATATGCCTAGTTGCTTACCACTTATGCTGCCTATCAATAACCAAAAATAGATAGCTTTAGTATTTTATTTTTATGAGACCACATTCATTAATTTGTAATAGATTCTTGAATCCTCTACAGGTCAGCTATTATTATGTTAACACGTTTTATGGGCAAAATAGGAAAATTTTAGAAGGTTCTCTGTATTATCAATCACAGAATAGAGCAAGTAAAATGGAAAGACTATAAACTTCACTATCATAACACAGGAATTGAGCAGTACCGCTAGGAGCTTATACAGAATAGATTCAACATCCTCACCCACGTATCCAGCCTACAAAACAGAGGAAAATAGTTAAAAAAAAGGTGAACTTCTGAGCCCCAACACATGCAATTCATTAGACCAAGCTGCTGAAGTCCAACACTCTCAAACAAAAGCATTACATTTGTCACGGATCATGGTTGAGGATTTTATGCAAGATAAAGGGAGTAAAGAAATTTGAGAGGTGTTCCAATGCTCTTCTCAAAAGTAAAGAGAGTGAATTTCAAAGCACATTGAGAGTTCGATTTGCAACCACCCACTACTCCAGTACTAATAGGGCTGCTTCAATATTTGTGCAATTTTCTTTACGGGGAAACATAGAAGCAGTGAAGCACTACTCAAGAAATTTATTATACTCCTTGCCAAATAGACAACCATAATTTGACAGATATATGCATAGCCTCCTTGCCAACAAATATTTAAGATACATATGAATTATCCTTTGCAACCCTCATATCAAAAAAAAAACAAAAGATTAACAAAAAGTGCACCAGTAAGTATAACCGAACATACAGTTCAAATATACAATTTATATAACCCAAATAAATAATATACTCAAAGAAAGATCTAATACTCACGAAAGCAGTCATGTCAGCAGTGCTTTGTGCTGAGCCGTCCGAATCCTGTTCAGCCTGCAGTAAACAAGGGAAAGGGATGGAATGAACAAACTTGGAAAACCTAACCACAATACGTAGGCCAAGAAACCAACTGCAAGTACACAATACGCATCACAATTCACAGGTAATAATCCTAAAACAACAAACAGGAAAAATTAAAATGAAAATGAAAAATCATGCACAATATTTTCTCTTTTTTTGGAATTTCATAAATTTTGCATATGCTCATAAATCTTGTTAAGATCATTTCCAACATCAATATCACTGTCCAATCTGGAGAGTTTCACATTGAGGTGATACTTCGTCTAGAAGTCTTATTTTATACCAGGAGCCGTTCCTCTCCTAACATTTTGTATCTTGTAGGGGCTACTGGCTAAAGCAAAATTCCATGTCAGTTATAGGGGTAAACCACTAATCAAGGCTTTGCAACAGGTTAAGCTTATCATACCTGGATTTTCTTTTGGGTAGCGCTATAGCATTCTAATCAAACCAGGAATATTGAAGGAGCAGCCTTTGTTCTTCCAAAAGGAAAAATCTAAATATTTACTGTTGCAATTGGGGCCAAATGGGTTTTCCATCCCCTACCACAAGTATTGCGCAATTACTATGCGGAGTATTGCACAACACATGAATGCAATATCATTACCCAATAACTTTTGTCCTTGGCACGATTACTATTTAGAGTATTTTTCAACAGGTTAATAACATTGGCAGTGATCAGTATTTGCTACAGCTAAGGTTCTTTTCTCATAACTTTTTGTAATGTGCATGATATATACGTACTTTTTATTTGTCAATTAAATTCCTAGACCTAGCTGATATATATGTATTTTGCCTAGGACATCCTTTTGCGCATAACAGAACCAGAACCACAAACAGGCAAAGCACGGAAGAACCGGCGGAAAATGGCAGCAAACGTTTCTTGGAGCTGTTCGCAAGGATCCGGCCGGCGGCAAGATTCGCCGCAAAATTCACAAACTGCGCTCGTGGGTGACAAGAGTAGGGTCGTGGGTGGCATAGGAGGAGGGGAGGGTCGCTGACCTTGATGGGGATGCCGCCGGAGTTGGGAGTCGCCATTGCCGTCGGAGCGAGATCGGGATGGCGTGCCGCTGCACGGGGGTGGGCCGCACGTACTTGCATCGGCGGATGTTTTCGTTGAGTGCCTCCCCGAGGTCGATCTCCGCGAACGTGCCCACGGGTCGGGGCACGTCCCGGCCGCTGGTCTCGACGGGGATGTCCTCGTACGCGTCGAAGTTGAGCCCCGTGTTCTGGTGCTCGTCGAACACCCCAGCGGGCTCCTCGGCCGCCGCGTCCTCGTTCGCGAACGGGTTCGGCTCCCGGTCCCACCTCCCGGGGCGTAGCCTCCCCCCGCCGCCGCCGCCGTCGGGGCGGCCCGCGGGTGAGGCGCGTGGGGGCGGAGGACGGGGGAGGCGCGGCGGCGGCGGCGGAGGAGCGGTTGCGGAGATGGGGAGGGACGTGGGAGGAGCGGGCGGGGCGGGCGGCGGGCCGTTGGATGCAGCGGTGCGGAGGGGTGGGGGAGGAGGCGGCGGCGGAGCGGAGGGGTGGGGGAGGAGGTGGCGGCAGCGGAGCGGGGGAGCGGCGGAGGAGGCGAGGGCGGCGCGGCGGCGGAGAAGGGAGGGGAGGAGGCGAGGGGCGAGGGTGGCGCCGCGGCGGAGGGAGGAGAGGGCGGAAGAAATGAGGCGGGGGGCGGGAAGCGACGGCGGAGCGGAAGGGTGGGGGAGGAGGCGGCGAAGAAGGGACGGGAGGAGGCGAGGGGCGAGGGTGGCGTCGCGGCGGAGGGAGGGGAGGGCGGAAGAAATGAGGCGGGGGGGGGGGGGGGGGGGCGGGAAGCGACGGCGGAGCAGAAGGGTGGGGGAGGAGGCGGTGGCAGCGGAGCGGAGGAGCGGGGGAGGAGGCGAGGGCGGCACGACGGCGGAGAAGGGAGGGGAGGAGGCGAGGGGTGAGGGCGGCGCCGCGGCGGAGGGAGGGGAGGGCGGAAGAAATGAGGCGGGGGGAGGGGGCAGCGCACGGATTCAGGGTGTGGAGGGGCGCACGGATTCGGGGTGGGGTCCACATGTTAAAAAAGGTAAGTGTAGGATGCACCATCACATTGAACTCCTTCTTTTAAGGAGTAGAGAAAACTAGAGACGTCGAATTCCCACATCACAATCAAGGTCTTTTTACCGGATAAAATCAAAGATTCCTTCCGTACGAACAGATGGCTCTGCTCTTATTACAGTGCCGGATATACCCTTTGTTCTTCCAGAGTACTAATCAAATAACTACATGCGTAATATCTCTACTGATGTTACTGAAGATTCGATGCGAAATCTGTCCAGCGTCAAGCACAGCAGCCACGCACAGAAAACACTTCCTCCATCTTACCATACGACTCCGACTGTTGACGGGAGGTTCCCTCCAAAAGAGACGAAAGCAAAACAAAACTCGGTCGGTTCACGAGGCCTCCGTTTATTCTGTTCTTGATTGGCCCAGTAATCACTATATCGATCCAAAGATCGATGCTGATCCTCCCACGTTCCAAATCTGTCTCAGCAGCCAGCAAGCAGCTCCGGGCTCCAGTCCGCTACTGCGAAAGGTTGCACATACCAGGGTGCATCGGGCACCACAGCGGCTGGAGGGGCTCGGCGCGGATGCCGCGCGCCACCATGCGGTGCCTCCAGTCGTTGAGGCGGTCCGTGGCATTGGCATACCGCTTCCTCCCGGTCAAGCCCTTGTTCCCGGACCAGAGCGTCTCGGCGGCGGCGGCGGCCCTCGGCCAGAGCCTGCCGTCCAGCACCGCGGCGTCCGACTGCTCCGACCACAGCGCCAACTCCCCGCCCAGCACCCGCGTGGCCTCGTCCTCCGTCAGCCCGTGCAGGATGTCGTAGTCGTACACGCGCTGCCACGTCTTGAAGGGCGCGCACCACGACCCGCCGGTGCCGCCCGGGTCGTTGAACAGAGGCGTGCCCTCGCGCTCCTTCTCCTGCTTGTCGTACCGGCTGTCATTGCCGACCCACCCGCCGTGCCCGCAGTCCAGGTAGTAGTACGCCGCCGAGGAAACGATGGCGCGGTAGCCCGCGGCCACGATCCGCTTGGTGTTCTCCGGCCCGTTGTTCCACGTCTGCAGCACGGTGGTCTCCCTGGGCAGCACCTTAGGCCCGACCGCCACCTTGGGCCCCAGGAGGACGTCCTCCCAGTACACCACCGTGCGGTTCAGCTCCCGCACCAGGAACGGCCGCGTCGCGTTCACGAACAGCTCCAGGAGCTGGTCGTGCGTGCCGCCGTCCCCGAGGAAGCGGCGCACCACGGGGTCGTCCTCCCAGCACGCCGTGTTCACCTCGTCGGCGCCCCCGTGGAGGTACGGGTCCGGGAACAAGGACGCTAGGTCGCGCAGCACGTCCTGCGCGACGCGGTACGTCTTGGGGTTGAGCGGGTTCAGCTGCCCCGTGCAGGGCTCCGCCGCCAGCGCCGGCTTCGCCCTCGGCGCCCAGAACTTGTTCGCGCAGGTCACGATCTCGGGGTACGCTCCCGCCCACGAACCCGCGTGCCCTGATTCGTACACGACACTTGCATTGAAGTGATTGCGATGGTAATCGAAGAGCAAGTGCACGCAGGAGCAGAGGAACTTGGATTCTCACTCACCGGGCATGTCGATCTCGGGGATGACGCGGATGCCGAAGGCGGCGGCGAATCGGACGATGCGGCGGACGTCATTGTCAGTGTAGCGCATGGCGGGGGAGTAGGAGCCGAGGTTGGCGAGGTTGGGGACGGTGGGGAGAACGATGGGGAAGGACTGGGAGTCGGTGATGTGCCAGTGGAAGACGTTGAGCTTGTTGAAGGCCATGGCGCGGATGGTGTGGAGGATGTCACGGACGGGGTAGTAGTTGCGGGCAGTGTCGAGGAGGATGCCGCGGTGGGTGAAGAGGGGGCGGTCGGAGATCTCGATGCCGCTGGGTACAATCGGCTGGCCTCCCGCGGCGGCGCCACCGCCGGCCCAGGAGAGCTGGGAGAAGGTCTCGAGGCCGCGGACGGCGCCCCAGGGCGTGGCGGCGGAGATGTCGGCGGAGGCGGAGTCGGGGGGCACGGAGAGCGTGTAGGACTCGTCGACGGCGGGGCCGAGCGCGACGTCGGGGTCGGAGACGGAGAGCGCGAGGAGGCGGACGGGGACGCGGGCGAGCGTGTAGTTGGCGGGGGGCACCAGCGGCGCATGGCGCTCGGCGCGGATGAGGCGGGTGTAGTAGGCGATGGCGTGGCGAAGCGACGGGTGGGACGGTACGGCGCGGATGCTGAAGGACGGGGAGAGCGGCGCGTACACCGCGGACGGCCACGAGACGGACGTCGGCTTGGGCCACACCTGCACCTTCTGAGGCGGCGGCGGTGGGGGAGGCTGCGAAGGCAGAGGCGCGTTAGCGGCGGGCGCAGCCACTGGATGGGTGAGCACGAGGAGGAGGAGGAGATGCGGCAATGCTGCCATGGCCGAGGCTCCGGTTAGGAGTGGATGATGAGGAATTTTGGCGTCTCCGGTGGAGTAGCAGTGGCCAGTGGGGGATCCGGTCAGTGGCTTGACTTTGTTCGTTAGCGACTCGGCTCGAGAGGTTGGCGCCGTCCGCAACACGCGGAGGTATGCAACCAGACCCCCGAGCCCACTCAAGCCTGGCCCATGTGCTTGCTTTCGGGACATGGTCCTGCCCAGGTAACAGCAAGCTGAGCGGCCGGTGGCCCAGCTTCTTTCTGCCCAGACTGAACTGCAGGCCCGTGAGGCCTGGCCGACTGCAAACTGCAGGTCCACGCTCTTTCAGGCGCCCATTGAAACGCATGAATTTTCTCAGTTTTCTACGCTGTTCAATTCCCGCGTTCTAAAACAGACACTTGCTTTTACAGGCATACATGGATTTAGCACTGATACACGATCAGAGGGGTATGCTTCACTTATCATTATCCAAGAGTTTCCAAACTTCCAACATATCCAAAGGAGGAGATGGTAAAGTTCATATCCTAGCTTCAAACCTACCTTAGTATATCCCGTCTTTGTTCCTAGTCCCAATCTCATTGTGCATCCAAACACCACATGAAGAGCTTAGTGCCTGCATTTTGGATCAAAGGTGCAACATTGACATCTCATGTTTCTGCTAAAAAGTAGGAGCATGGGTTTTAGTTATGAGTTATGACCATTGCATACCTTATTTATTACTTTCATATCTTCAAAATATTTCTGCAAGGTACTGCTGAGTAAAACATTCTGTAGATTAGCCAAGTTAAAACAATGCTTATACGATTGAAGTCGATAAGATCGAAGCTGGCATAACTTACGTAATAATTTATTTATGGAAGCAACTACACAATGATATATTGTTGCAACGGTATGCCAACAGGTTTATGGAGGTTCAACAAGTTTTAAGAAAACATTTGAAAAGTTTCATGTTTCAGTGAGTTTGATATGTTTCTAGAAGTTTTCAGAAGATTCCAAACTAAAGTTTCAACAAGTTTCAAAATTTGAAACTTAGGAGCCGTTTAGATATAGCAATATGAGGGGTGGGAATAGGATTGGGATATAAAGTGGGACAAATCTATCTGCCAATCCCTCGATCCAACAGCTAAATTTATCTCACCTCATATCCTAGTCTCATTCCCACTCCTCATATCCTTGTATCCAAATGGCCCCTCAAATTTCAAGAGTTTTAGCTGAAGAGATTTTACAAGTTTCCACCAAAAGTTTCAACAAGTTTTGATAGGTTTCAACCAAAGTTTCAATGAGTTTTAGCTAGTTCTGGTGAATTCACCTGGCTACAATAACACTACTGCACCACCAGAAAGTTGCCTGACACCGTTCGTCACCGATTCACCCTTTTCTCCAACTCTCGCCCAACACCACCATTGCTGAATCTGTGCTCTCTCTCTTCCCTAGCTCTGGCCTGAGCTATGTGCCATGTCACCAAGACATTGAGCTACACTGCCAGCGGATCCGACCGTCAGGAGCTGCGTCGCCATCGGATTTGCTGTCCGAAGTCGTGCCATCGCCGAATCCAGCCATCCTGAGCCACGTTGCCACCACCCTTCGCTAGATCTAAAGCTGAAGGTGAAGCACTATGCCACTGCGCCTGCCAGATTTGGAGTTGAGTGTGAAGGAGGAGGGGGAGGGCAACATCGGAGTTGAAGGAGGAGTGGAGGGGTGGCACCGAAAGTGAAGAAGGATAGGGGTGGCTGCTTGCGTCTGTCAGCTGGCCAATTGCACTGTGCGGCCAGACGCGGGAGAGGGAGATTGAGGAGGGAGGGATAGAAGAGAGAGATAGAGAGAAATGAGAGAGGGGTGTGAGAGAGATGTGGTCTTATGTTTTGGGGGGAGGGCTAGATCAGATGCCTAGGACCTATACCGTTGGAATGGTATAGCATTCCATAGTATTTCTATTTATTTATACATATATTCTTTGTAAGTTTATTATATTACCAAAAAGAATAACAAATAGGTAAATGCTTCAGTGCTGTAAAGAACTTTTAAATCTAAACTTAATGATTTGATTCACAGCCAATGACAATATTAGGGAAAATCCACATAACTTCGCATACTAGCGTTCTTGAAACTATAATAATAATATCATCCTTGTTGGGTTATTTTTTACAACACCCTAGCCCAACCCTTGAGCCTGGAATGCTACCTCGACCCTAAAACTGTACTTTATATCTATTGTTACTAGAATTCGACAGCAATGCCTCTGTTCCACTCAACGACACGATAAGCACACATGCTTACTGGTGAGCATTGAGGCAACATTTTTTGATTACCAACTATTAAAAGAGAGGCATAATCCATGCTATATGAGGCATTTCCAACAAGACACACTTTTAATGCTAACTACCAAAGCATGCTATTACAGTCTAATTATGTCAACTAAAGGTGACTTGTGAATTACTGTTTGCACGTTGGATAAAGGGGCTATTCCCGCCCATGCATGTCACCGTCAAAACACCTAAAACAACAACAAAGTAAGAGTGAGTCTGAGGACTCATCAAGCACTCGATAAAACAATAGCACCACTTTAGCAATTCAATCAATTCTATATCTATAATCTGTAAATCAAACCCATGACTATAAACTGTAAATCAATAAATCTCTGTAACTATATCACTTTCTTTGTCACTTTCGTGAAATGCAATACATCTGTAACTGTAACTTATATCGGTATAGCGGAGTGTTTACCTGTCGATGAACCACTCAATTTCCATCCTCTTTTATACGGGAATCCAAACTCCACTCCTGTAGAGTACCTATCGAAGTAGGTCTTATTGTTTGTGTATGAGTGCAATGCATGATGCAACATGCTTTCAATGTTGGCATTTAATCATAAGCAGCACTCATCCTCCTCGGCGGCGCCTCCTTCTCTACTTTGCTATCATCGTTGCCGCCATCGTGATCCCTTTTCTCAAGAGTGACTCTTTTTTATATTTGATGCCAAAATGAGAGAAGAAGTAGAGTTAAGAGGGAGTTGAAGAAAACAAGAAGAAAAGTCGAAGAAGTCATACTAGTTATCTATCTATTAGCATGTGTGTGGACTTGTCTTTTCGATATTTGAACTTACCTTTGGTTGTTTGCATGTGAACTTGTAATAGTTAGAATTATTTATGCTTGTTCAAACTGGTTGCTATAATGCTATGGGTATCTTTGGATATATGCTAAATGTCATACTCATCATGGTTCTAAGTCATTTATATGTTACTTCTCATGCTTAATCATATTTATAATGAGTCCTCAAATTTCAACAAATAAAGAAAACTCTGTCAAAATCTCCTAAAAATCCACATGTGTATAAAAATCACTTCATAAAACCACATGCACATATTTAGGTGGAGCTTTCTCCATTTGTTCATTGATTTAAGGCAACTAATTCTTCATCTTTTTTGAGTCTATCTCAAGAATAATTTGTAATTCAAAAGTCAAAACAAGAAAATACAACTCGTTTCCAAACTTGGGGTATTTTCAAAAATCACTTAACTTCCTTCGTATTGTTTAGGTTGTCATCAATTACTAACAAGAGGAATATTGAAAATATATAACCCCTAAAAAAAATTAGTTTTGGTAATTAATGACAATATTATGTTATGGGACTAACATGTGTGCTAAGATGTTTTCAAGGTTTAGTCTCAGATCATGGATGACAACATAACAATGCCATGCAAAGACTATGAAGGATCGACATAGCTTAAGACAAAGATATATTGAAGCTTAAGGATCCCTTTTATAAATTTACTGGTCTCGGTGTTTGGAGAAAAGACCGGATTTATAGGCTAGACACCATACTATAAAGGTGGATCATGGCTAGTAACTTGAGGATTTAATTTGTGCCATTTTGATCAACTAAGAGTCATGCATGCATCTTTCACTACTTTTGAAAAATCTCTGTCAGCAAAATCGGTATGACCGCAAGTACCAGGTGTTACTACCAGTCGACGGTATGACGGCGCCTGAAATGCGATTATACCACAATACAGTAGTACCAATCTTTAGTTGGTGGTATGTAAATTCCAGAGGGCGTGTTCTTGGACACTTTTTGAAATCCTGGAAATTGGTAGTACCGATTGTGTCAAGCGGTACTACCACTGTGCGGTAGTACAGGTCCTTGTGAGGGTGGTAGTATCACACTAAAAGTTTAACAGTTAGTTGAGGCGCATTAATTGCATATAGAAAAACTGTTGAACAGTAGGTGCGGTAGTACCAACTGATATATGACGATACTATCGCACCTACTGAATTTTATGGGATTTTGCCCCCCAAACAATCTAAAATACCCCCTCACCAGCACCATGGCACCATCTCTGGACCTCATTGAATATATTAGAGTCATTGGTGCACTCTCTACTACTTATTTTGCTCACATTTCACTATTTGGGGTAGTTGATGTAACGACCCACGTCGTTAATTAACCCTAATTAGCGAATTAGGACGTTAAGTAGGATTGATTACATAAATGACAATCTAAAAATACGAGGGAATTTAAAATTTTCCTTGTAGTTGTTTAAATCGAACTCGGCAAGCGACAAATAATTTTAATACGCTTAGAATTTTAATGGCAAGGACGAAAGCAATTTGTAAAAGAATTACGTGAGCGAAAGCATTTAAGTTAATTAAAGGAATCAACCCAGTTGCTTTATGCAACACCGATTTCTTTGAACTCCCTGCAAAATCATCAACCCTAACCCTTCTGTAAATCAACTAAAGGAATCAAGGAGTAACTAAAGAACTAAGGAGGGAAGGGAGCAACAATTTGACAAAAAGAAAAATACTAACTGGTGAATCATAGAATAAATTGAATGATTTTTTTCCTACTTCAATAGAGTTACGATCTCGACCCTAATGCTGCCAAAATCGTAGTGGCAATAAGTAATAACGGTAAGCTGGATATGAGATTACAAGGTGGATATGTGAGGAGTCGACGAGCGATACCAGCGTAAGTGGTGTATTGATCAATACGGTAAAATAAACAGGAATATTTAAAAGTACGTTCGTAAGGGACCAACAAGAGAATGACCACAATTCTCCAATACAGTTCCGATTTCGAGGACGAAATCATTTTTAAGGAGGGAAGTGTGTAACGACCCACGTCGTTAATTAACCCTAATTAGCGAATTAGGACGTTAAGTAGGATTGATTACATAAATGACAATCTAAAAATACGAGGGAATTTAAAATTTTCCTTGTAGTTGTTTAAATCGAACTCGGCAAGCGACAAATAATTTTAATACGCTTAGAATTTTAACGGCAAGGACGAAAGCAATTTGTAAAAGAATTACGTGAGCGAAAGCATTTAACTTAATTAAAATATAACTAACAGTCTGTAGTACAACTGTAATTAATTACAACATGTTTTTGATAAAACCAATTGCATCCATTGTGTGACAAATTAAAACTTATAACAAGATAAATAAAAATATTGCGACTTGTATTACATGACCATGACAATACAAATTACAATAAGTATACAAATTCATGTCTCCACCAGATAAACAATTCAAAGCTAAATAATGGCAATATAATTGCATTGAGTCAAGCAGTGCATGATTTAATTTACATCAAGTTCATTTCATACATAGTCTTTTGCATCCCAATCAACAGAGGATATAAATTACATTTACACAGCATACAATATTATCTATAACTCAATATTAAGAGAAAGCCCAAAATTACATACACGGCCATTTCATACATTAGAAACTGTCGTCGAACGGCCACCACATGACTATTCCATTTGTGAACAAATCATTAATTATAATACCGAAAAAGACCGAACAAAAGGACGAATAAAATAAACAAAAGAAAGAAGAAAGAATTGCCGTCAGAGCCCTAGCGGTTAACTTCGGACGGGGTAATCCGTTCACGGAGATACCTGACCGTCCGGGGGCCAGTCGGCACCTCTCACAACCATAGGCTCATCACACGGTATTTTATTATACAAACCTGTTTTGAGTATAGGGATCAACCAAGGCAAAGCCAAAAATGCCATAACCCCATTTTCAAGCTCAACCCACATCAGAGAGGCACTTGTCAAAACTATGCCCCCATATCAAAATATCCCCAGATAGCACACGGCCGGAGCCAGGGAGGCCAGATAGCACCGCCAGCCAGCAAACCCTCAAGGCCAAGACCATAGCAACACCGCCAAAATATCCCACTGCCATATACCAATAGCCACACCGAGCAAAAGGGCACAGAGAGGCAGCAAGGCAATGTAAGCAATCCCCCCAACATTCTCCAGTCAACCCCAGCACCACAGAGCAGCCAACCGCCGCATGGAGCCGAAGGCCAGAGAGGTGAAGGCACGGCAAGCCGACCGGGAATAAGGCGACGGCAACGGCGACGGCAGGAGGGTGGACCACCAACCCGAGACAGCAAGCTGTAGGAGGAGAAGGTCACCACCACCACAGCCCAGTCAAAACAGCTAACACAGGGGAAGGCGACGCCAGAGCTATTCCAAGTTCTTTCACAAAATCAACCAAACCACGATTCTACCGAGGTAATCCAGGTCCCAACTTCCATGATTCCAGTATTCAACCCACACATGCAACATAGCAAAGCACTAGAGCAACATTACCAACATCTCAGCACTACCATAGCATCAATGAACCACCATTGCAGCGAGATAGCGCATAGAACAGTAAAAGGGCATGGGAAAGAGGAATTACCGAGTAGCTAGACGTCGTGGTGCCGGACTGCTACTTGCACCCAACAGTCCATCCACACTCCCCCGGCGTATGGATGAACTTCGAGCCCCGCCGTAGCAACCACATAGCACCACCATCGCTTGAACCAAAAGGAAAATCAAATCAAATCAAAATAGTATACAAGCTCAACCATAAAATAGAGATAGCAATGAAAAGGGGGCACGGGGAAACCGCATCTAGGCCAGGAGTTAGATCCGGGCCTCAGACCATGGATCTGGAGGCCGGAGAACGCGCTGGTGGCGGAGGCGCGAGGGGATCGGAGAGGGGAACCGACGGCAATAGCGGAGAGGGGGACCAAGGGGCGGCGCGTCCGGCGGCGCGGCGCAGCGTGACGCCGAGGGACCGAGAGGGCGCGGCGGCGCGGCACCGAGGCGGGCGCTCGGCAGAGCGGCCGAGGAAGCCGAGGCGGCGCGGAGGAGGGAGCGACGTGGAAGCCGAAAATAGGGAAAAGGGGAGAGAAGAGGCAGCGCATCCGAGCGGAGACGGGGAGATGGAGCGGCGGTGGGAAAAGAGAGAAGAGGGGGCGGAGGCGCTGAGGCGGCGGTAAGGAAAAGAAGAGGAGGAGCCAAGGCGTCGGCTGAAGCCAGAGAAAAAGGGGGTCGGGCGGAAGAAAAGAGAAGAGAGAGAGAGGAGAAGCGCGCATAATAAAAATTTGTCTTCGTGAATATTTAACTTTAACTAAGCTAGGGTAGATTAAAGTACCTATTATTATTATTATTCTAATCATGCTAAAATACCAATTTATCTCTAATCAGTAGTTATGATTAATTAAGGATGGCCAGTAGATTAAAATTTGGCGAGTACCGATTGAATCGATACATTGCCGTTCAAATTAGTAAATTTCCTAAGTAATATCTATTTAAAATTATTGGTAGTATAAACTTGTGGAATTCTATTAATAAATATTTAGGATCCCATAAATAAACCAAAAGCGTCAATTGATTAAAATGGATCCATGTATATACTCTAACCTGTGTATTGTTATTTAAACCGCTCAACAATATATTCCATTACCTAGACAATTTGGGTAATAATAGTTAAACTATAGAAATTCACCCTGATTACTTCTGAATATTAGGACCAACTAATTGTGGTTCGACGATGTAAAGTATACACGCCGATTAAACCTGTACGCGTAAGGATTGAATTAAAGGATTGTAGTCTAAGACTATTTGGTTGCAAATTCAAGTACCTAGATAATTTGATTAGATCCATCTAAATAGTAAAAGACCACTAATCAGTATTTCCAAGTGACTAGAATAAATGAATTGCTATCTGCTAAATAAAATGTAGCGAGTACTGATTTAACGAATACATTGCTAATTAAATCATTAGAGGTTATAACCGGATAATGCTAAACCATAAAACTGTCTTAGTAAGTATTCTTGAATAACAGAAATGAATTAAATCATCATAAAATCATTTAGAACACCCGTTTTGCATATCTAAATGCCAGTTAAATTCTATTAGTTGATTATAAACGGTAGGAATCCCATAAGGGCGCCTGAATATATTTTGATGAAGGAATTAAGTAATGGATTAATGAGAAACCCTTTTTCTTCTGGAATTATAACTTAACTCGTCAAGCGTACTAATTACAAGAAAGGACCAATATCAAAAAGAAAGAATTTGTTGGAATCAGTGGGAAAACATGTCCTATCCTCTCAGCCTCCCGCCGACGTCCACTCCGGAATCGGCGGCCACCTCCTCGGTAGCGCCGGCCACCCCACCTTCTCTCCAGTCGCCGTCCTCCCCCGCAGCAGGGCGATCGAAGCTGGAGCGCTGGAGGGAGGTATCTCCTCCCGCCTCCCCTGCGGCCCCCAGGCTTGCTGTGACCCCTTCCTACCGCGACGTGGTGCTGGCATCTCCCAGGTCGGCCGGCGAAGTGTCTCCGGTGCCGGAGTGTCTGCCAGCGGCTCGCCAGCGTACTTGCCTAGTCAGCGTCCATGGCGATCGCGCCGTGCCTCCTCATGGCCGCGGGTTGTCTCCAAGGCCGCTTGAGGAAGGCTGGCATAAGGTGGTGGGTCGGCGCTGTCGCCGGAGTAGGCCTCGTCTCCCTTCTGGCGGCCCTCGCCGTCCGGCGCCGGTGGACCTCCGCGGAAAATGCTTCAATTGCCTCTCTGCTTCGCATCGCGCTGCAGACTGCCGTCGCCGGGTGCGATGCTTTCGATGTTTGGGTCTTGGCCACCGTTCCTTTCGCTGTCCTGGAGCTCCTCCGACGCAGGGACGCGTCTCGGTTTGGCGACACATCTCCCCGGTCGCGGTAGCTCCCTCGTCTTCAGCTCCGGCGGCGGCTGGTGGTGTTGGCCCTGGTGGACGGCACCGGCGGGGTCGTGAGCACCGGAGCCACTCCTCTGGACGTGTTTCTGAGCCGGCGATAGCCGAAGCAGTGAAGGCTCTCCGTCTTGCGCTCTCCGTCGCCTCCTTCGACCAGGCGGCGACCATCTTCGGTCAGGTCGCAGCCGTCCTTGGTGAGGCCGCGGCCAGTCTCCGGCAGCGGAGGTCCTCCACAGCCTCCTTTTCTCCGCCGCGTTCCAGGGGCAGGTCGCCGATGAGGAGGAGCGCCGGAGCTTCCCAGGTTGCTCGCATACCGGTCAAACTCCGCCTGGGGCCCACTCGGTCGCTTGCTGGACACGGCGTCGACCACGTGGCGGCTTCTAAGCTGGAGGGGGGGATTCGTCATGATGGTGAGGATCTCCAGCTGGGGCTGAGTGATGTCCCAAGGCCCTCCTCTTCTCTGCCCAAGGAAGCCCGTCTGGTGTTGGGAACTAGCGCAGAGGAGGCTCTGTGGCCCTCTCCCGAGCCTCCTTTTGCTGCTGCGGATGACGCCATGCAACCAATCCCGGCTACTCCGAGCTTCCGCGCGGTGGACCCAGACCCGGAGAGCATCGTTGCTTCGCGCGCAAAAGAGTCTCCCGCTCCGGCTCTTGAGTTGGCTCTGGCTGCACGGGACGCTGCTTCGGACCCCTGGCCCGCTGCGTCCGGTAGCTGCACCGTTCCAGCGGAGGGCGCTCGGTCCATCTCGCGTGTCTACGCCAGGCGCCGTTCAAGCCATCCACAGCAGCAACAGTCCACCCCAGTTCCTTCAACACCGACTGAGTCCTTCATCGCCAAGGTCACCCAAGCCACTGATGGTCTGCTTCCTGCGCTGGCAACTCAAAAACGGCGGGCTGCTCAACTCCCGTCAGACTTTGTCCTTCGCCGTAGCAGCAGGCTGAGCAAGGGCAAGGCGGCTATGCAGACCTCCACTCAAACTCAAGCATCCTTGATACGTTGCCTGGGACTGGTTGCTGATCATGAAGTCATAGGAGAGGATGAGTTGGAGAGGTACAATCGCGTCTTCGACAAACCCCTCACTCAAACTCATCTTGCGGCTCTTGCGGCGCTATTTGGCTGGCAGCCTCCTTCATCAGGTGAAGCGCCTCGTGAGGTCGCTATTTTTCCAAGTGTAGCCACGGGGGATCTGTGTTCTGTGGGTGTGCATTAAGGTCGTCGTTGTTGCTCAGAACCAATGTTGTCAGACTTTCTCATTTGGAATGTAAGAGGCCTCAACTGCAAGGCAAAGCGGGACAGTGTCAGAAGCTTGGTTAACTCCATTAGGCCTGATGTTGTGTGCCTTCAGGAAACTAAGATGGAGTCTATATCTGGTCGTTTGATCTTGTCTTTGCTGGGAAGTGAGTTTGATCAATCTGTAGTTTTGCCAGCATGCGGTGCAAGGGGGGTGTGCTGCTGGCCTGGAAAGGAGGTGTTTGCCGTGCTTTAGCATCCCGTGTGGACACCTTTTCGGTCTCGGTGCGGTTTGCTTCTCATGAGGGGCGGCCTTGGTGGTTCACAGGAGTGTATGGCCCCAAAACTGATGATCAGAAGTTGCAATTTCTGCAGGAGCTTCGTGACATTCGGCAAGCCTGTCAAGGACCGTGGGTGATTGGAGGGGATTTTAACCTCATATATCTAGCGGAGGATAAGAATAACACCAATGTGAATAGAGCAATGATGGGTCGCTTCCGCCGATTCTTGGATGACTTGGAACTGAAAGAAATTCCTCTTCTGGGCCGGAAGTTTACTTGGTCGAATGAGAGGGATGTCCCCACTTTGGTCCGGTTGGATCGGGTCTTCATGACATCTGATTGGGATCAATTGTTTCCCGACTGCATCCTTCAGAGTTCTGCTTCTTTGGTTTCAGACCACTGCCCTTTAATCCTTGGTCTAAGGGCTAATGTTCAGGGGAAGCGGCGTTTTCACTTTGAAAGCTACTGGCCAAAGCTTGAGGGCTTCCTGCAGGAGGTTCAAAGCTCCTGGAGCGAACCAGTAGTAGCTTCTTGCCCGCTGCAATTATTTTCCCTGAAGCTAAGAAGACTTGCAAGGAGCCTGCAATCTTGGAGCCAAAAGAGAGTAGGCAATGTTAAGCTGCAGCTCCGGTTGGCCACGGAAATCTTACACCGTCTTGAAATTGCCCAAGATGTCCGAGTGCTGTCTTGCGAGGAGGTGTGGCTGCGGCGGCAGCTGAAGCGGCATGCACTCGGTTTAGCTTCTCTAGAGCGAATCATTGCTCGCTTACGCTCCAGGTTGGTTTGGTTGAAAGAGGGAGATGCAAATACTTCCTTCTTTCATCAGCAAGCTAGGCACAGAAAGAGAAAGAATTTCTTGGCAAAACTCCAAGTGGGGGACAAACTTGTTACTGGGCATGAAGACAAGCAGCAGGTTGCTTATGAGTTCTACTCAGGATTGCTTGGCACAGTGGCTCAAAGACAATGCTCCTTAAACCTGCAGTCCTTCTACCAAGAAGCTCATGATTTGTCAGCCCTGGAGCAGGGGTTCACGGAGGAAGAGGTGTGGGCAGCAATTAAATCTCTTCCTTCAGACAAGGCACCGGGTCCGGATGGGTACACTGGACGTTTCTTCAAAACTTGTTGGAGTATAGTGAAGGTGGATCTCATGGCCGCTCTTAGCAGACTGTTACAGGGGGATGTCAGTAGTTTGTTCCTTCTTAACTCGACGTACATCATTTTGCTTCCGAAGGACCCAGAAGCGTTGCAAATCAAGGATTACAGACCTATAAGCTTGGTTCATAGTTTTGCAAAGCTGGTCACCAAAATTCTGGCCAATAGGTTGGCTCCAAAGCTCAAAGAATTGGTCTCTCCAAATCAGAGTGCTTTTGTCAAAGGGAGATGTATCCTTGATAATTTTATTCTGGTTCAGCAAACAGCTAAAGTCCTCCATAGACAAAGGGATCCTAGAGTTCTCCTCAAACTGGATATTTCAAAAGCCTTCGATTCGGTGGCTTGGTCTTTCTTGCTGCAAGTCTTAAGCCATTTGGGTTTTGGTCCAGTTTGGTGTAACTTACTTTCGAAGCTCCTGCGGTCCTCTACAACTCGGGTAATGGTAAATGGTGTGCCAGGAGAACTCATTCAGCACCGGCGGGGGCTTCGGCAAGGCGACCCCTTATCCCCGATGTTGTTCATCTTGGTAATGGATGTGCTCAACTCTCTAATTAATAAGGCGTGTGAGAATGGTCTTTTGCAGCCCCTTCTTTCTAGAGGACCTAGTCAACGGGTCTCTCTTTTTGCTGATGATGTGGTTCTTTTCTTGCGGCCCTGTTTGGAAGAGTTTGAGTTGATCAAAGAGATTCTCCGGGTTTTTGGAGAAGCATCGGGGCTGATCACCAACTTAAGCAAGTGCTCGGTGTCCCCAATCCGCTGTCACCAACAGGATTTGGAAACAGTGCAAGGGTCCTTGCCTTGCAAAGTTCAAGAGTTCCCTTGCAAGTATCTCGGGCTCCCGTTGTCGATCAGGAAACTCTCCAAATCTGACTTTTACATTATAATTGACAAGATTGCTGACAAGCTGCCTGGGTGGAAAGCTACCATGATGAATCCAGCCGGCCGAGCCACTCTTATTCGGGCGGTACTCTCAGCAATTCCTATATATCCTCTCTTTGCGCTGGATTTTCCTAAATGGGCCATTAAAGCAATTGACAAGATTCGTAGAGCTTTCCTATGGAAGGGTCGCAAGAGAGTAAATGGTGGGCACTGCCTTGTTGCTTGGGACCGGGTCAAGAGACCTTTTGAGCTTGGCGGATTGGGAATTCTTGATTTGGAAATTCTTGGTTGGGCGCTGCGCATGAGGTGGCTGTGGCTCAAAAAGACCCAACCGGATCGCCCTTGGGCTAGCTTGGATATTCAGGTGCACCCCAATTCAGCAGCATTGTTCTCCATTTCACTCACCTCTATTGTGGGGGATGGCTGCATGACCCTCTTTTGGTGTGATAATTGGCTGCATGGCAAGTCCTTAATGGATCTTGCCCCCCTTCTTTGTGCGCATGTGCCGAACAGAATTGTCAATCAAAGGACGGTCCAAGAAGCCCTAACAGATAACACTTGGGTTCTTGATATTAGAGGCAGTCTTTCTACTCCAGTCTTGGAGGAGTTTCTTGGTATTTGGGATGTCCTCGGCCGAGTGAGGCTCACCCCTGGTGCGGTTGATCAGCATGTGTGGAAGCCATCCTCCTCGGGTAGGTTCTCAACTAAATCAGCGTACCGCCGTTTTTTTGTGGGGGCGGTGGAGTATGAACCATGGAAGGAGATCTGGCGAACCTGGGCTCCTCCTCGTTGCAAGTTCTTTATGTGGATAGCTTCGCTTAATCGCTGCTGGACCGCTGATCGTTTGGCCCGTCGTGGTCTTGTTCACCCTGAGTGCTGCTCTCTGTGTGATCAAGTGGATGAAACTATTCAGCACCTTCTCACTTCTTGCGTGTTCACTCGAAGTGTTTGGTTCTCCGTGCTTACTTTGGTGGGATTGCAGCGGCTAACTCCAGGCCCAGATGATTTGGTATTCACCTTGTGGTGGCGGCAAGCCTTGCATCAAGTCCCTAAACAGCAGCGCAAGGGATTTAACTCTTTGGTCGTGTTGGTGGCTTGGCAGGTTTGGAAGCATAGGAATAGTTGTATTTTTGAAGGTGCCTCACCCAATGTCAGCATTGTTTTGCAAGACATTAGAGATGAGGCCAAGATGTGGTGTATGGCGGGGGCCAAAGGCCTTTGTACCATTTGGCCTTAGGTGTTGTGTCTTTTGACCTTTTGGCTTTAGCCTCGCCTTTTTGGTGAGGTTTGTACGAGTCTTCTTAGACTCCTTTGTTCTTCTTCTTAATATATTGATGCGCAGTTCTCCTGCGCGTTCGAGAAAAAAAAAGAAAGAATTTAGTTAAATAACCCTAATACCTAAAATGAATTAGAGAGGTGAATATATATATATATATATATATACACACACGCCCATATGAGGAATTAAACTGGTATAGTGGCATTCGCGAGATTGAGTAGGATTAATGTTCGCTAATAATTGTACGTGTATATATATTTAATCGTATCGCAATGTTAGATAGTTAGAAATCAACAAAAGACAGAGTTTAACTTTTAAGCAAACAACCCAGCCCGTGCTAGGAAAATAACGTCGAGTGACGAGCACCAAATACGAGTTAACTAGGACTACCGCAATCGGATTAAAGTGAACGAATCCCTACCATAGGAGCACAAGCACATTGGCACTTTGTATTTTATTATGCTTTCGTAAATTAAATCGTAGCCAATGTAGTTTAATTGCAGACGACAATCCAAGCCACGGGAGTGACTTCACTTGGTCCTATTTGAACCCATTTCTATGGTTGAAATACAGGCAAGCATTCCTTTGAACACCTCTGCGGAGTATATTCGTAAAACAAGTATTTTGTATTAATCTAGTATCACTTGCATGAAAGAAATAAAAAGGGTTTTAAATCAAGCAATGGCTATATGTGAATGAAAAGGGTTAGATGACAACTGATGGAGCAGTTGGCCACTAAAGTTAAGTAAAAAGGTGGGCAGAGGTTACCAGGGAAGGCAGTGAGTGGGCAAGGGAGGGACCTCTGCATAAGAATAGAATATAAGGGACTACAAACTTCATCCGTATGGACAGACCGTACCAACCGTATCAACCATCGTTCCGTTTTCACGGGCAGTTGATACTCTAGTGAGGTGTTATATTCTCCACAGGAGTGATTTTACTTAGGGCATAGGCCCAAAGACCGGTGAGAGACCGGGGCGTAAGAACCCACAGGCGGGTTACGCTTTAGCGTTATATTACGCTGGAAGGGGGCTGGGGAAAGGTTGGATACCCTACCAGCCAACGGTTATGTCGCTTTCGGTGGGTCTGCGTGGCTCCAGGCTGCTGATTGTGAGTAACCGGGTGGAGATATAATTACTGAACTAGAGGTAATTGTACTGTACTCTGGTCTGGGCGCCGCTTCAAAGGAATTGCGGATTAACCCAAGAGCCAACACGATCAGAGTGATGATGGGTAAAGTGATACAAGCTTGCGCAATGCTATCAAAATCATGAATTCATGCCTGTCTCCGGGAAAGGAGAATTACGGAAACTTATGGGGGGTTTTGCTGTTCATGCGTATGCTCAGTAGTTTTATAAATTAATAAATTGTAATTGTTTCAAAACCAACAAACCTTATTTTCTATGTCATGGGAAAGAAATTGAGAAAGGAAAAGAGTATAAAAATGAGCAACAAATTGAGGATAGGAATGGAGATTCCTAAAAGTGAAAAGGATAATCATTCTGTGCATTTTTGCTAATATCGCTTGCTGAGTACCTCTGTACTCACCCTTGCTATAAATCTCCCCTTGCTTAGGAGCATGTCAGTTCAGAGAATAGCAAGTCAGGTGGGAGATTGCTTGGATGGAAGACCATGGACTCGGATTGCAATAGGGCAAGGTGGGCATTCCGTGCGAAGGTTGTGTTAGTATGAGATATCCAAGCCTTTGAGGTATTGTAATAAACTGTAGCCCTGCGTGGTGATATTCTTGTAATATCATATTGTATCTCTAATTATTGTTCTGCTGCAACACTCTGATAGGCTTATTATTCGTTAGAACGATGTTTTTATCGGCTAAAACGAATAATAATCCGTTGACTGGCGTTATTACCCCATGGTAATAATGCGGGTCGTCTCAGTTGAGAGCATTGAAGTGTATTTACATTATTTGTTGATCCTCTTAGCACTTACTTCCTCAACTAAGGGATGTGATTTGTTACTCTTGGTATTTGCCGGCACCTAAACGGCTTAGGAGAAGTTTGCACGGTAATCTCTTCAAGAAGGTTGTGAAGAGGTCCGACGCCGTTTGTGAGTGGTGTGGTGCTCGCTATCTCCGGAGCGAAGGAAGAACAACTCTAATGGACTTAAGGTCATTAGGCTTAATTCATGGAGTCGATCCAATTCGTTTGTGTTTACTTCAACATAGACTAGTGAAGACCGGCAAGTCTTCAATACCACAGGAAAATATCATGTGTCTCTATTGTGATTATATCTTGTCTTTACTATTTCGTGTTTACATTTGTAGCTATTGATTTGATTTATCTTGTGTAGGTAGAGTTGTATTTAGTAGAGTTATTGCATGTGGTGCCTTTGAAAACCTCAGTCATTATTTCTTGACTTGTGCTAAAATTATGCTAGAATCTTCTATAGTGGGGATGGTTGGCTCGTAAAGATCACCCCTCTATTCACCCCTCTATTCGGTTATCCTTAATTCTATAGTGGGGATGGTTGGCTCGTAAAGATCAACTACTACTCGTGGACGATCGACTACTTCCACTACATCGACGCGTGCTACGTTGAACTTGGCTATGTCAACTTTTCTTCTGTTGCACTATGCATATAGTGGTACTAATCCAATATCTCTTACTCGTATAACTTTCTTGTTTACATGGTAGAAATTCTAATTTATACTAGTGTAGCATATTCCGTATCCCAACAGAAACCTGGTATAACCACATTACAAGTTACATGCAATTTAGATTTTTTGAGTGTAGAAGCCTATATGCATAAAAATAGCAAGTCCTGAGTGCCACCAAGTGCTTCACCACGGACAACAACTAGGGATATAAACAAGTCAAGCTCGAGTGAGCCGCATACCTAGGTTCAAGCTTGATACAAGTTCAAGCTAAACTTGAGCTAAGTCTAAGTTGGGATTTGAGCTTGGATCTGAACTTGAGCCAAGCTCAAATAAACTTATTAAGAAACGACATATATCTTTTCATATGTAGCTTTCACATAGCTGACCACGAGAATAGATTTGGTCATAGGTTGATGTGGGTTCTAAAAAAAATAAAAAATTTGATGATAAAAAGGGCAAATAGGTAAAAAGAGACATACGAATTCTATTATATATTTATTTAGTCTTTAGGCTCAGCAGATTTAGAGCTTGAATCTAGCCTAGAGCAAGCACCTCTCTAGTCTCCGAGCTTGCCGCTGGCGAGCTTCTCACTTTTTTACGCCCCTGCCACCAACCCCCAAATGGCCAACTTCGTCCTCCAGAAGCCCCAGGGCTCTCTCCCTAAACCCCGTCGTCACCGTCGCCAACACCATTGGGCCGCCGCCTCCTCCGGCCATGGTCCGCTCGGATCCGGACCGGAGCAGCGGCCGGCTGGACATCTACGAGCTCTTTTGCCACTACAACGCCCTCTACTTCCACGACTCCCTCGGCGCGTGCGCCGTCTCCTGGGCCGAGGACCCACTCCCCCATCGGTAAGCGTTGCCCTCCTGATTCTTGAATTCTGGAGTGTCATATAGGTTCGATTTCCGAGTTGTGCAATTTGAGGTTCCGGATGTTGGATTGTTCCGTGCTTGCAAGATATTGCTTGTTTCATATCTTGTCCCCCCAGAAGAATTGCTACACATGAACAGGTTACCTAGATTCGATGCATTCTGATAATTTTCGAGGGAAACAGCAGGGGAGAAGAACCCTGTCGTATAGGAGTTTTGTTTCGGTCCTTCTGGAGGTGCAAGAGGTTGTAGCACCTCCGTCAAATCTAATCGTTCATCTATCAGGGTCAAAAGTTTACATTTACTTTTTGGAGAGAAATAGTCCAATCCCGCTCTTGTGGCCCCTTCCCCTTGTTATCTGAGATGCAAATTGATCGCAGCCTTTTCTTGCATCTTTTGATATAGGTTGTAGCATTTTCTTGTTATCTTGCATCAATTTGCATTTTCTTGTTATCTGCCCTTGTTACATTTTTTGCAAATTGATCGCAGCATTTTCTTGCATCTTGTGTGTAAAAACCCAGAAACATTGTTGCCCAGCCTTCCCCTTGTTCCTGGGTTGTGGCCCCTGAAAGTTTTGCAATAACATCTTTAAGCTGCCTGATAAAAGGAAGAGCATTTATATAGAAGGCAGACTAAAAAGTCGCTTAACTTTTTAGACTGATTACAGGTACATCTCTGCTCTAGTTGTTTTAAACTTCCTTGTCGCCAGTACCATATATATATTTTTCTCCAAATATGTTTATTTTGCAAATCTATCGACAAATTTACATAGCATTTTGAACAGAAAGCACATTAGCCGAATGTACTGTTCTGAACTATCACACAGTATGACAGCCATATGTATTGCAATGCCACACTCATATTTTTGTAGATAAGCATGTGCATGGAAATTGGAGAGTTGTTTTGTCGTCTATCACAGTCTCATCAACCGTAGTTGACTGGGAATGACAGCCCTTCCATAGTTTTTCTCACTGCTATCTTCTTAACATTAATTGTACCACTGTACAATTAGATGGATTTCTGAAGTATAACCTATGCTAAAAATCAGACCTAATTATATGTGGTTTATCATCCATTAAAGTACGTAATCAAAGTACTTATTAATTGCCATTAGCAGAATGATTGTCTTGAAATTTTTCCTTTTTTAATCATTTTTATGCAGTGATGTTAGTAGTTGTGATTATTATCCTGGAGGTGGTGGCTGTATTATACTTCTTTCCAAGTCCTTGTACGAATGTCACACAGACTCGGCTCTGAAGAATGTTTTGCTTCATGAGATGATTCATGCTTATATGTGCATCCAAGACAACAACAATGACCATAAGTACTTGTTCAATAACTTGTATCTTTTTAATATACCTCCGAATTTCTAATTCATTCTGATTAATTTCAAAACTGTGATCAAGCAGTGACCATGGTGCAAAATTCCAGAAACTGATGAATACAATTAATTCCAACTCTGTAGCTGATCCCCACGTAAGTTGAATTCCAGTATCAACTATCAATCACTGCACTTACAGATTCCTTATTAACATCGTTGATTATATTCAGCGCCCTGTTGGTGGCTACAGAATAATTATTCTCCATGAGATCAGAAAGAAACAATACCAATACAAGGTAAGAATTGGGACTGTAATAAGTAAATATTAATTTTTATTTTGAGATTCACAGCTAGCCATATTTGCAGTGTGAAAGCTGTGGAGATTTGGTCAAGTCAATCAAGATCAGAGGACCTTCACATGATGACGGCATTGAGAGAATTGGTGCTAATGACTCGTGTCAGAATTTAATGTGTCACTGGCATAGGTATTAGCTATACGCTTCACTGCAATTTTTGGTTATGTACTTGACTTCTTGGTATAACTATAAGAGTGCATGTGAATGCTGACAGAAATGTAAGTTAGATATATGCTTTCCAGCCAGCTGTGAAATTGTTTGAAAGTAAAGTCTGGTACTCTGTCCCTTGTTTGTTGTACTTGTATCCATGCTGGGCAGTGTAGGCATGTTACTCATAGGAGATGTTTTTGCAACATTGAAGATTGGGTGGTAAGCTCAATTTGTGACTAACAAATATACCTACTATTGTTAAATTTGACAAGAAAAGGAGAGATAATAAATGAACCAAGTGATGGTGAGGCTCATCCTGACACTACCGGCAATTATAGTAAGAAAAGATGGTGAATAATCTGATTATAACTTTGTTTTAGTAAGATATAAAGTTCAGCTTGGCATCATTGTTATTTGATTTCAACATAGGCTCTGTTCAAAATGGTTTTTGCTGATGGTTTTTGGCTACAGTTGTTGGTTTTTTGTTGAAATGAGTATTGTAGTAGTTGTTAGCTTTTGGTTAAGACATTCAATTAAAGGAAAATGAAAAAAAACGTTGTATCTCCATGGATAATGCAAAGTAAAAAGGGGGGGAAAGGAGGAAAAGGAAAAAAAGATACATTAAGAAGCCAATGCCTTCAAAACGGCTTCCTACTTTTGAAAGCCAAAAGCAAAAAACCGTTTTGAACTGGGCGATAGTTAAGTATGAACACTTACTGTCAGGTTACTGTTGATGTCCAAATAGACTTATGTGTGCAATACGAATATATCGAATCTCATCAGTGAATCTTTCCAGCAAAGATGAGTACCTTGATTGCCTTGAGAGGGGCTGGAGCCAATTTGTATTGCTCACTGGACTACTAGCACACATGTTTGACATAGATTCCTACCTGCAGTGAGGCAATTGTCGCTGTACTTTTAGGGGTGTACATGGTCAATTTCAAATAGAATAATTGTCCGACCATGTTTGAAACCGTGTATTTTGAGACGGATTTGAATATGCCTGGATCATTAGTAAACTAGAATTCGAATGTTATACCAAGTTAATAGTAAACTAGAAAAAAATGCTCAGTTGTACTGAATTTGGTAAATTCAATATGACCAATGTGATGGAGTATATGTCAATAAATAAATAGTGTTACTGGGTTATGGATGGAGTTATTATTGGCTAAAGGTTAGTAATTTCAGGTCTAATATTATTCGGATTTCCGAATTTGACTACATATTTGATATGGCATTCGGATTCAAGCCCAGCAGAAAAAATGGATAATATCCGAAACTGGATTAGAATAATTATTTGGATGTAAAATCTTACCAAATAAGAATTTTACTGGATTCAAATGTTGGATATTTTGGATTATCCATATCAAACTTGCATCCTCATTTGGCCTCTCTTTTCCGTTACTATATTTTTGAATGTTTGGCTTGTTTGTGTCGTCTTGATATGCAGTCACAAGAAGTGGTGCTCTGGTAGCTATCATAGAGTTCAAGAATCATCACCAGGCTGTGTAGAACTAAAGGGTTCAAAAGGTAACTTTTGGCTTAAGACCTAATAGTTCAAACTATGGCTTCATGTTTCGACCATAAAATTGGTCACTTTCTATATGGAGAGTTGGAGACGACTCTTCAATGCAGATTTTGAATTCTTAGTAGTATACTAGTATACCTCGACCGTACAGAGTAATGATATTGCTTGTTGTTCTTGATAGCTTCAGCTGAAGCACTTGATGAGGGCAAGGCTGAAGAATCAGCCTGTGGAAGTTGGCACGCCACACATACATCAAATAAGTGTGGGACAAGCAATAAACGTGAACTGGAGGATGCCTCTGCTGAGTTCCTTCATCCTACTGATGATGCAATTGAAAGTTCAGGACTAGACTCCCCTTCAAGAGACAGATCTAATAAGAAAATCAAATTGTCAAAGGACATTGGCTTTGACCTTCTGACTGCCACAGGTGGTCATGGGGCACCGAAGCATCCAAGAACAGCTTCACTAAAGAAGAACCAAGAGTGCAGCAGACAAAAGAAAAGAAAACTAAGCAAGTGGGATGGTTCCTACTCGGTAATAATTGAATGGTTGAATTATTATTGTGTCGATGAGTCAGATGAAGATGAGGTACCTTTGATAAATAAAAGAACCGAACGAAGAAAACGGCAAAAGTTACTGAAAATTTCTCTGGCTAGGGAATCCAACAATGGTGTTGAGGGTGCTAGATCCACTTCTCATGTAGTAAATGGTAGAAAAGATAGCTGTGTTGGTTCTGGAGATCAAGCTGGCCATGAAGTTGTATCGTCTCCATTGGATTCACCATTCAAAGGCGAAATTGTTGACATTTCAGATGGTTGACCGCCAGAGTTTCCTTAGTTTCTTTCAGCTGAAGCCTGGATGTAAATTGTAGAATTATCCAGTACTATGGTGGTAAAACTTAAACCTCAGTTTTACTTTTGCATCTTGCTACTGCTGGACATGCGCAGGATACTGTGCCGTCCTGTGCAGCATGTGTCTTGTGTATATAATTGTGTTTATTTCTTCTGCATTTCATCCTCTTTGTTTTTTTTTTGGCATAGAGCATTTTACTTTTAGGCCCCAATCTCTGGTGATGTTTCTACTTATCTCATTGCATATCCTCCATTGGCATGGCTACCCTATTGCTCGTTACTGACTGGCAAATGACGTGACTTTGGTTTTTTTTCCCAGTAGTATTTCTTTGTTCATGAAAGACTTAAGTTAGATAATTAGATCTGTTTTTTTTCTCTTCGTTAGTTGGAGAAACAGAATTAGTTTAGTGCAAAAAATTTGTAAATCATTTTGTTATGCTTACCATTGTGTGGTTGTATTAAATTTCTCCAGTCTGCAGCATGCAAGACAATTCCCTTTTAAATCCTTCAAATAAAACAAGCTGAAAAGCGATTCAAACACAAAGTAGAGGAAAAACGAGGCCCATCTCCCATCTTATCCCCCCCACCCCTCTACCACACCTGCAAGCCGCACGCCAGTCGCCAGCCCTCCTCTGCACCGCCATGGCGTCCATCACCCTCCTCTCCCTAGCTCCCACCGCCACATTCCTCCACCTCGCCCCCTCGACCCCCTCCTCCTTCGCCGCAGCCCCCCGCCTCCTGACCGGCCGCCGGGCCCTCGTCCTCCGCGCCCGCCCGCTCCGCCGCGTCACAGTCGTGTGCAGCGCCGCCGCCGCGGCCGAGGCCCCGCAGGCAGAGTCCGTGGAGAAGTTCCGGCTCGACAACCTGGGCCCGCAGAAGGGGTCGCGGCGGCGGCCGAAGCGGAAGGGGCGTGGTATTGCGGCGGGGCAGGGCGCGAGCTGCGGGTTCGGCATGCGCGGCCAGAAGTCGCGCTCGGGGCCCGGAGTGCGGCGCGGGTTCGAGGGCGGGCAGATGCCGCTCTACCGCCGTCTCCCCAAGCTCCGCGGCATTGCCGGCGGTGAGTCACTTCAAGCTAAGCTTCCCCTACCCTCCTCAATTGAAGCCTTACACACCAAGCTCTAGATTCTAGTACATGCAAATGCTCGGGCCACTTCTACACTGTTCATATAATGTACTCAATTAACTTTGAAGTATACGATTCAGTGAGGGGGAACGCATTAGTAATTTTTAGAATTTGGTAATGGCTGTGATTGAGAAGTAAGCTGATGCTAATTCTACTGTGCCTTTTCAGGAATGCATATTGGGTTGCCGAAGTATGTGCCGTTCAACTTGAAAGAAATAGCGCGTGGTGGATTCAAGGATGGTGACGAGATATCATTGGAGACCTTGAAATCGAGGGGATTGATCAATCCATCTGGCAGGGAACGAAAACTTCCACTGAAGGTACCACCTAGGATGATTATCCTTTTGTTGTGGCATTCTCTTCTAAGCAACTTCATATTTGTGATAAATATAGAGCTTTAGCTGCATATGTTGTTGGATTAATGGTCAATTTACTTATTTTTGTACTTCTCAAATGTGGCTGCATCACCAGTGACTGAGCTCATCTGTCTATAGCAGCAACTACCAAGTACAACAGCTTGAGTTACACGTTGTCTGTTGGGATCAATTTTGGTCAGCTTGAGTGTTTTTGTTGACAATGTTTCCATTACACTTAGACAGTATCTATGAATTGTGACAAACTGTATTGAGGTGAGTAGATATCACTGGGAAATTGGGAGTTTGCATAACTGTCAACATAAACATGAAGTAGTATCCACTATCCAGAACACCACCAAAACCCAGTGTCCTTCCTTGCAAAAAAAAAAAGAAGAAGAAGGAAAAAGTGTCCTTACATGTATCACTGCGTCAGTCCACCACACCATCAATATGTCCAAAAGATGATATTACCCTTAAGTCTTCCGCATCTTCAGCATGAGTTTGGCGGATTGTTACTGCATTAATGTCGTACTAAGTTCGCCCCTTGTAGAGGGTAGTGGTATGGTGCTTGATTACTGGTGTACTGAAGAAGGGAAGAGCGGAGTTTCAGCATCATAAATGGTGTGGCAGTCATAATGGATTGTTTTTGCCTCTCTTATTTTCTCCGACACTATAATTTAAGTGATCAATTAGAAGATAATCACCTCTATTGAGTAATTTTCTAACAAAATGGTGAGATTGGGGACACAATTTAACTTGTTCATTTTCTGTGAGTCTACAATTGGAAATATGTAAATAAACAACTTTCTTACATAATCAAGACGGTTGCCCCCCCCCCCCCCCCCCCCAAGAATAATGATTATATTGACTAACGTTCCACAAGTAAGTTTTCAAGTACTTAGGTTATAAGTAGATTCCATCTGCCAGAGAGTGACCATTATTTGTACATTATGGTCCTTATTTTACATCATTACATGTCCGATTGATTACCAGGATAGTTTAACATAACCTAGTTAATTACTGCACAGCCACACCAAGTAAGAGTAGTGACAGAACTCCTGTAGCAGTACAAGAATTTGTGCAGATAATTGAACGTGCTAGGTAGCTTGTGCCCTGGAATTAATGTATACTGATATAATTAACTTGACAACTTGAAAATGTTCTCCAATGGTGGACCTAAAGTGTACCGTGAATAGCATAGTTGTTGAACTTGTGATGTATTATTTCTGGCCTCACTTGATTGGCCTTTCTGTATCCTTGCTGTGTAACACATGTAGGATAAGGTAAAAATGCGCAAGGCTGCGGCCCCGCTCGGTTGGGCTGAAAAGCTGTGGCTTATGGCTGAAATTGCACTGTAACGGCTAAAATTCCACTGTAGTTGAAGATGGTTTATTTGACATAATTAAATTTTAAAAAAAATTAAAAATAGAAAAATATGCTAGCTCATCACGGACAACGCAAACGAATACGGGAAAAAAAGAACCGGCAAAAAAGCTAAAAAAAGCTAAAAGTTCAGAAAAAAAACAAAATTTATAAATAGTGAAAAATAAGCCAGAAGCTGAAGCCGAAACGAACGGGGTTGACTAAATTCGTAATGTGGAGTGGATTCAGCTTTATCCTTGTTAGAAAACACACAACCCATGAGACACAGATGTAACATGGAAAACCCAAATTAGGAAAAATAAAAACCACGGGCGCACAAAAGCGATGATCAACTATTTTAGGAGAGTTCAAGCAGGGGATTTACAAAGAGGCGTTAACTAATCCTGTGCGGCTACAAAGTGTATATATAAGGGTATAAAACGACTCCAAGGCTACAGAGGCCGCTGGCCCTATGCTCCCACAGACCATCCTCCCATCTGAATCATCAGAATTTGGATAACAAATCAACATTCCTCACGATAGGCTTTTTCCTGCTGGTAACAGTTGGTGTTCAGCAAATGGCATTCCTTTCATCTTACTTTGGCAGAATGGAAGGATGTTGCAATGCTGCTGTTTTCAATATATCATTAGATTGCTTGCAGACACTAGTACTTATCAGTATCAGTTTCAGAAATAATCACACATTTCTGTCATCTGTCCCAAAAGTAACTTTACCTGGTACCTGTGAATGACATTTTGTTTGGTCTGTATATTAACTTTTTGTCCACCTATTTGTAGATTTTAGGAGATGGTGATGTATCAGTCAAGTTGAACATCCAGGCCGGGGCATTTTCCACTTCAGCCAAGGAGAAGCTCGAGGCAGCTGGTTGTACTCTAACTCTGTTGCCCAAGCGGAAGAAATGGCTACCACAATCTTTTCTGAAGAACCAAGCTCGTGCGGAAGAGTACTTCAGCAAGAAAAAAGGCGCTGGTGAATCTGATGGAGCCTCCGCGTAGAATTCACACACACTGTACTTCTCCTCTACCCTTTTCTTTAGCGTATGCTTATTACTCCCATCTTGTTACAAAGTTTTCTTGTACCATGAAATTTGTATCTATGTGATATGCATTTTTATGCCCTTTTTTGTGTAAAATGTTGTCTATGTGGTTATGCATAGTCCCTTTTTGAGATCTTTTTCGGAAGAAATCTGGAACCATACGCTCGCGAGCGTGCACATTCATGTATGTGTGAATGTATGTATGTACGTACGTATGTATTAGAAAGTTTTTTTCTGTACTCCCAAGAGTACATACTTTCACTTTTATTGTATCACTTAAACAAACGTGTTATATCTCTTTACCACTTTCGATATACTTAAATACTAACTCTAAGATACTCCAATAAAATTTGGTTGAAAATTTTCATCGGAACCATTTATTTTTGCTATATATATATATATATATATATATATATATATATATATATATATATATATATATATATATATATATATATATATATATATATATATATAAAGAAGTATATACACAAATTATACTATGAAAAGTGGATTTTGATGAAAATTTTTATGTAACTCGTGTTGGAGTATCTTAGTGAGTATCTTACGATCATTATTAGAGTATGCTCAAATAGATAAAGAAGTACAACAACACAATTTAAATGGTATATAAGAAGTAAATGTACATACTCCTGAGAGTATGGAATCGTTTTTCTATATAACCGCTTTTCTACTCGCTTTGTGGCTACTCTCTTGCAAAGTTGGAAGTATCTTGTGCAACAGATAGTATTTACGTGTAGTATATGAGTATATAAGACTACCTAGGTGATATGTATACGTTTTTAAGGTGATATGTACAGTTTTTTTTAATATACTTCTTTTTATATATGAATATGAATGTATTAGCAAAATATACCAAAACCTATTAGCTCTTTTGCAATTTTTCATGTGGTTGGTATTGAAGTATCTTATAATTAATATAAGAGTATACCTACGGTAATAACGGAGTATATTAAATTCATTTATGTGATATATCATAGGTGGAAGTAACTACACTCGGGGGTATATGTGTGTGTGTTCGTGCGTGTGTGTGTGTAAGAAACCCAGAAATCAAACTGAATTTAAATTTAGTTCCAGAAAGGTACTCACTTTGTAACATCACAATCCTTGCCCTTAGATTTCAAGTTGCCTGTAGTTGATTGCGTTTGCTCAACATGCATCCATCTCTGCATAACAGCTAGCACTATTGTTGATGCGGTGTTATCTGTTCGCACATCTAACTCTCCTGTGGTGTTATAGTTTGATGGATGTTTATTTTTTTAAAAAAAAAGACAGTTCATCAATGGAGATGTCTCTTTAAAAGAATTTAGGCTATTTGATCCCATTTTTTTAAAAAATATATATCATTTCAGTGCCTTCATTTATGCCCTGATGCAAACCTGTGGGTTTTTTAATTATGAATGTACTCCTTTTGTGATTTCTGGACATTGGACACGCATAGAGGGCATTCATACTTATATGCTGCACTGCTCATCCACTGACAAGATGGGCATTTATTATACAGGGGTACGAGCCATTCTATACACGCTTAACATGTCAACAGAACTCATCCTTAGGTTGCGTGTTTGAAGAAGTTAGTGTTTGAAGAAGTTAGATTAGGACAGTATTACAAGGTATATATAGATTGATCAACTTGCTTATTTAACAAGAATATGTAGTTAATTACGAACATGTTATATGTAACAAATCTTTGTAGCACCTATGTACTATGGAGTTTAGCACTGACAGTCACAGTACAAAGAATTTCCTGTTAGACATAATCTAATAGTATGGATAACACATTCCCCCTCGAAACTGACTACAAACATACCATCACTTCGAACTTCTTCGCATCGAGTTTTGCACTGCGATGTTGAAATAGGATGCATCTTCCGTTCTCTCTCTTGGCTCAAGGAGAGTGGGTGATCCATGAATTCTAGTCAGTGTTCCTATTCAAACACTACATTTTCTCTATGATTGTTCAAACATTTATGCATGTTAAGTGGTGGTTGCCTATTGATTTTTTTTTTTTTTTGAAAAAGAGTAGTTTGTTCCCTGTTGAGGCTTGTCCTATTAGGGCGTTATGCATATATCCATAATTGTTGCACTGATCTGTGGTATCACTTTTTGGTGAAAATTCTCCCCTTTTCTTGACCCCTCTCGACATTGACACTTCTTTGTTTAATTGGATTATTGCCTCTCATTTCAGTTGCTTACATATGTCACCGAATTATTCGGCATGTTGTGCACTTGGCCTGAATTTCATTCTATCCAAGCGTTAGTTTATGGCTGTTTTTAGGTCAAACTGTGAGGAGCCCTAACTTACGAACTTTGTATGGCTAAATTTTGACTGGTAGTATTTAGATATTCAATTTCAGTAATTTAATACCAGATTGACAAACTAGTTAAGAAACTCGCTAACCTATTCATTAAGCATTTGAAGTCCAATATCACTGCAAATATTTGAACAATACACAAGTCTGGACTCTAGACCCTTAACAGCACTTTAAAATTTGGCTAGAAATATCCTTGTAAGGTCTGCATTGACCGATGGACGCAATGCAATCGAACGGCAACTTCCTACGTTTGAGAACTGTTCCAAGCAAAGTTGCCAGATAAAAACTAGAAATAGATACACTGTTGTATGATAGTTAATCATAGATGGGGATGTTACAATGGAATTGATCACTTGTGTACACGTATGCTTAGCAAGTAAGGTCTTCCGAACGTATGTAACAAATTATTTTTTCGCTTGTCAATGCTTCATGCTACTTTATTTTCAAAGGAAAAAATGCTTCACGCTACTGATGAGAAGACTCCCCAGCCAAAGGTATTGGATCCCTTGCTCATGGACTGTGTGAGAAGACAGAAGATTTATGCTCACTACTGCCTTGTCGAGCAAAATTTGTGGCGAAAAGTTAGATATAAGTTGGAATACAAATCAGAACTCGATTTCTTGCATATGTTTGGAGATTATAGGTTGCTAAATAGAAATAGGCTGTTTTCATAAGAAGAAAAAAAGAATTTTCATCTGTTTAGGGACAGTGGGCGCACCAGCACAGCATCATCATCTTGTTGCTTGTGCTTGTCAAATTTATCAAGCAATGCGTGTGGTTTACAAAGATGAAATTAGTGTTGTTCACGACATTTCAAGGTAAAAGTAGTAGCTTGAGGTTATGGAGAGATTGATAAATATTTTTCTTACATAGAATCACTTTCTAATTTTCTTTTTCATAAATGCGGTACAAACAAGCTGGCAGCTAGGCCATTGGCAGGCTGCACTGCACCATAAGAAGTACTAGTACCTATGCTGTTGAGACAAATGCCTGCATTGCACTACAGAAAGTACGCCGACTGTGTTGGCACTGACAGTTTGCAAAAATGCCTGAATTCCGGCCTTCTGGGTGAGGTTGAGAGGAGAGAAATGTTATAGGGACGTAGCCTGCGTTATACCGTTCAGATCGTCAGATCATAATCAACAGGATACGATACGAGATACGGATCTAATCGGATGACCCACCTCGCGTAAGCCATCCTCCGCCGCTCCTCCTCCCCTCCCTCTTTCTTCTCCAGCACCGACGGGCTCTCCCTTCCCTCCCTCGCCCCCCTCCCCCCTCTCTCTCTTCTCCACAACGCGCATCAACACCCTCTCTTCTCCGGCATTGGCAACATCTCCGCACCCCTCCTCCACCATCCGCAGCGACCTCAACCTCACCGCACCGCCATCTCCCCCTCCTTAGTCGCCCCACCCCGTCCAACATAATATTCAATGCATCACCTTGCCGTGTCTCTCTCCGCCGCCGCTTACCACCGGACCACCGCCTCCTTGACTCTCTCTACATCTGGGGGGCAGTGAACCCACCAGCGGCGATAGCGCCCCCTGTCGGCCGTCGCACGAGAGCGAGGGTGAACAAGAGAGAGATAGTGAGGAAGCAACGAACAGGAGCGAGAGGGAGCGCGCGAGAGAGGGAGCGGTGCCCGGGAGTAAGAAGGACAAGAGAGAGAGGAGATGGTATACCATTCTCTAGTTTTTCTCATGTTACAGGCTACGCTACTAGTATAGTAGTGGACAACGTAATTATTCACCACTATTCTACATTGAAAACCTGTACTGCCAGTCTATTATACAGTGGATGCTTGACAACGTCGCTTGTTTACAGTTCACTGAAATATCCATGTCAACCACCATCGTCCCCAAGTCTAGACTTAGACACGCGTGACACACACTGCTACAGACGTAATACAGAGATGACTAAATTCTGTGGAGTACGTAGTTATCTAGCACAACTAGCGCTTCACAAAGCTCCTGACGCGTAGGAGGAAGATGAGGACATCCCACTGCCGAGCTCGGCGCGGTCTGAAGTCCGAACTACTAACGGATGGAGCAATAAATTCCATCAGCTGGCGCTCCGGCCTACCAATCAGGCGGCGCCTTGCCGAACCGAGGCCGAAAAGGGCTCGCCCTGTTTCCGCTTCCACGGCCTTCCCCACGGCAACAGCGGCGTCAAGGATCGCCTCGTAATAACTCCCGTTCCCTCCTTCGCGCCAACCGAACAACCGAACCCCCCCTCGCCGCCGGGGTGGCAGGCAAAGGCGGAGTCGCCCGGCCGCTCATTTGCTCGGCCCAACCAACAACAACCCGGCGCCAGCCAACGCATTTAACGCCTCCCAACCGCGACAGGCCCGAGCAAGCTGCATCCCACGCGACGCCACCCAGCCCAAGATTTTCCCCGTCTCTTTTTATTAAAACTTCCCCCCGCAGCAGCGGGAAAGACCGCCACGGCCACGCAATCCCCAAACCAATCACACCGCTGTTGTTTTAGACTATGGCTTATAGCTGTTAACTATAATTTATTAATCTAATAAATAATGATTGTGAAAGAGATCAAAATCCGTTGAAAAAACAAAAAGAACAACCTTCGCTAGCTTCCTTCCTCCTTCGCGATGGCCATTAATTGCGAGTCCAACCATGGTGTTGTCAGTTGTCACCCACCCGTCCCGTCCTGTGCCTCGCTCGCTCGCATTTAGGACCCGATCGATAATGGCCGGCCACGCGACATGGGGTGCGTGTGATCACGCATTCACGCGATTCAGGTAGTGGGGCTAACTCGAGGTTGGAGACGGGTCCGGAGCCGTCCGATCTGAATCGAGTGGTCGAGGCTGCTCGGTCTGGTACGAGCTGCTTGTTGTCATAAATATGAAGCAATTTTTCGTTTCGCGTGCTCCGGGATGTTCTGAGGCGGAACTGAAACAAAGGCGCGCCGATTCGCAAAGCCGATCTTCTATTATTCAAGGAAGAGCCTGTTTCGGAAAAGTTGTCGGCATGGCAGGTGCATGCGTTGCATTTATTTAGTAAGACAAGTGCACACCCATCTCCAAGTCGGCCTCAGCATTTGTTTTGAGTAATGATTTTTGTTACATCGTCAGTTAAAATTCCAAATGATGAGTTCAGCATCAGCAAGTTCTTGGAATACAACAATGAGTTCTGACCGTTTGCAAGGACCGCGAATCGAGTTAGTGCATGTGGTCCTAGTGAGCTCACTGCTTGTAGTACGCCGTTCAGTCGGTACCAATTAGATGGATCATGAGTTCGGTTCAATAAAAAAACTGAAGGACAAGGATGGATCATGAGTAGCTCGTGTTTGCGCTTAAAAAATCGCTGAGTATAGTACTAATCAACGTTATCTCCTATACCGACTCCATTTCTAATTAGGAGTAGAACTGAAATCTAAGGATACTCCACTTATGGCACCATAACAATACTCCCAGACAGTCATCTCAGTAATAAACTATGCGAAGAATAAGAAGAAGAAGACATGAAGAATTTTAATTTACATTTCAAAAGGAAATTAGTTGACAAGCGGCGAAGGCTCATCCCAATGCCTATCAGGAGCATGCATGTCTCCCTTTCGCCAGTTACAATACGGATTGCAAATGCTATGAGATTCCCATCCCGTGAAAATTCCTGACGCGAACAATTTAACAACCACGTTAACGTCGAATGTAATTACTAATTAATCTCCTGTGAATGATCCTTCCTTCTGTGACACATCCCACAAGTATAGGTTTAATCCCTTTTTTATAGCGAAGAAAAAGAAAAAAAAAGAAAGGGGAAAAATAGAGAGTGAGAAAAAACAAAACACCACACTTCCACAAAGCTCCAAGAGTTTAAGTACGATGCTAGCTTCGCGGGACGTACAGGTAGGGTAAGGCGGTGCGGCGGCGGCGCTGAGGTCATCACAGCTTTACGATCTCCGGGATGTCGACGGGGTAGCGGTGGATGCAGTCGTCCCATGGCCCGTCGGTGGGCGTCTTGATGGTGCGAAGGCACTTCCAGACGGCGCTGTTGCACTTGAAGCCGCTGCCGAAGCCGATCTGCCAGACGCGGTCGCCGCGGCGCATGCGGCCCTTGGCCTCGATGTAGGAGAGCTCGTACCAGAGGGAGCTGCTCGACGTGTTGCCGAACCGGTGCAGCGTCATGCGGGAGGCCTCCACGTGTCGCGCCGACAGGTCCAGGTTCTTCTGCAGCTCGTCGATCACGGCGCGCCCGCCGGCGTGGATGCAGAAGTGCTCGAACGCCAGCTTGAAGTCCGGGATGTATGGCTTCCACTTTTTGTTCATGAGCTTGCGGCCGACGAGACGGAAGAAGAAGAGTAGCTGCTCCGACATGGGCAGCACCAGCGGGCCGATGGTCGTGATGTTGGACTTGAGCGCGTCGCCGGCGATGGCCATCAGCTCCTTGGAGAGCGAGATTCCCGAGTGCCCCTGGTCGTCCTCCTCCTCGTACACGCACCCGTACGCGCGGTCGTCGGCGCCCTTGTGCGTCCGGACCACGTGCACCAGCCGGTACTTGGCCCGCCGCGCCTCCCGCCGCCGGTTCGACAGCAGGATCGCCGCCGCGCCCATCCGGAAAAGGCAGTTTGGCAGCAGCATGTCCCGCCTGGTCCCCCGGTAGAAGTTGGGCGTGATGATCTCCGTCGACACCACTAACGCGTTCGAGTTCGGATGCACCTGTACGTGTTCGATCCATATCGTTCGTTAATTGTTCCATTAGTTACGTAAAACACACTTAATTAAGAGCAACTCGTATTGATTACTGAAGTAATTACCTGGAGCATGTCGCGGGCGAGGTCGAGAGAGATGAGGCCGGCGCTGCAGCCCATGCCGGACAGGTTGAAGCTGCGGATGTTGCTGCGGAGCTTGTACTTGTTGATGATCATGGCGGAGAGCGAGGGGGTCGGGGAGAAGAGGCTGCAGTTGACGACGAGGATGTCGATGTCCTTGGGCTTGAGGCCGGTGCGGCAGACGAGGTCGTCAATGGCGGAGAAGATGACGAGCTGCGCCTCGGCGCGGGAGGCCTCCATGCTGGGGTTGGGCGGGATGTAGTGGTTGGCGGGCGGGAGGCAGGTCTCCTCCCCGAGGCCCGAGCGCTCGAGGATCCGCGTCTGGAAGCGCACACTCTTGTCGTCGTCGCTGATGAGGCGCGTGTGCTCCATGAAGGTGGCGAAGGGCACGCGGCAGCTGGGCGGAGGCTCGTAGCAGGCGTAGTCGACGAGGTAGACGGGCCTAGGGCGTGACATGACGTAGACGGTGCCGACGAAGACGACGAGGAAGGCGGAGCAGAGGATGTGCACGAGGTCGAGCTCGAGCTCGCGCCAGAGCGAGAGCACCTCGTCGGGCCCGAGCCGCGCCAGCTCCAGCGCCGTGGCCGCCATCACCGGCACGAGCAGCAGCGTCAGGAAGTGGTTCACCAGGTACTGGTACCCCAGCTTCACGTACTTGAGCTTCACCGACCCGGAGAAGCCGCCCCCCGGCGCGCTCGGCATGATGCTAGCTAGCTATTTCCCCCCGCTCACTTCCGCTCGCCCCGGCACGGCACGGTCCTCTACCTTCGCCCGCCTTGCCGCTGCCTCGCGCCGAACGTACGTTTTCCGTGCCGCCGATACGTGCGCACAGTGGATGCGGCGGTGCGTAGGATGGATGCGGTGCGGTTGCGGAGGTGGTGGTGCCGTGGAGGCGTTTAATATAGCGGGGAGCGGGAGGAGGCCAGGAGGGAGTGGTCAAATCCGGGGCAGATGGGTAGTTTAAATGAGAGCCTGGCTACCGCCACCAACCGGAGGAGGAGGCTGTTAGGGGTTGGCTGGCGCCTGCTCCGTTGCTTGCACGCACGGGATTTTCTGCGTGCGTCCCCTCACGGCTCGCCTTCTCCTCCCCTCCTCCGTCTCCTCTCCCGCCGCTCGATCGACCGGGCGTTGGTGAGCAATTTCGGGAAAAAAAAAACAGTGACGGAGCTGGGCCCAGGCCAGAGAGAAGCGACGTGCCCCTGCCGGATTTAATCATGAACGGATGGTTATCATGGTAATGGGATGCGATCGATCTATACTGGTGTTAGTACTAGATTCTGTGGTAGTTGCTTAGCTTATAAATTATACGGTGAGGCAGGCAGGTTCAGTTTGCTTGATTGTTGTTTAGTGCAACTTGGGGTGACGGTTAACGCCGATGCTTGTGCGCTGATAGATTTAGGAGGTCCATCTTCTAGTCTCGGGTCTTTCCAATCGTCTGTCGCAGTAACAAGTTGTTCCCAACGAACGATTAGGGGTGCTCTACACAATTATTGTCAGAAATAAGAACGAACAAGATTCACATGAAACTGGCAGTAAAATGCATTACTTGGTATCTGCGTGAGCAGCAGAGAGAGACTACAACTTTGGGGAGTGATAGAAAAACATCGAGTAATGCTTGCATCTGAATCTATGTGGGATCGTTCTAGTAAATCAAGCTTCACTGATTGTAACTCTCATATGTTACTGCTGTCCCATCGTGGATCCGGTTTCTGAACACTCCAACGGTACAACAAATGATAATCAGACACAAAATCATAATCGAGTTAGTTCAACAGTCAGTCCCTTTTTTTCTCAACAGCTGATTTGAGCTAAAAAACAAGTACTCTCCTACTACATAAAAGTACAGTAACTTGTCCATTTCTAAATTTGTCTGAACTGTGAAGGAACTGTCAAACCTCGTGTTCTATCTTTTTTCACTTCCTTCAGAGATCAGAGATGCAGTAGTACCTCGGTGCAGGTAACTTTCCTTGTCGGAAGTACGGCAGGACAGGTAAAAGTTGGGCTTAATTAGCTCCCTTGCATCTGCAACTTACCGAGTTGAGTTCTACAACGACATCAATTTCAGACTACATGTGCAAATTACTCCTTGGCTGGTACCTTCTGTTTGTACAATTAAAGCACTGCTGCAGCTAGATGGGTACACATCATAAAAATCAGAAAATGAGCACTCCTGCTCCAGTTTTGCAAAATGCACTTGTAAGAACTGAACGATTCCTCCTCCCTTTTTCTTCTCCTCCATTTGGAGAGATGAGAGGACTGTCAAATCAGGAGATGCCGGTGACCTGCTTCGGAAAAACGCCCCAGTTTTGAAGGCAAATCCTTTGCTTCTTCGCTGGCTTCTGGATGCAGCATTTTCCACGCGGACTAGATATACTACATACACTGATCACTACAATAGCATCTCCCGGAGCTATTCGATTATAAACTCACCATTCAATACTTCGGTGACTCTAATGTAGGCCATCACAACACACCTGCAACCTTAAATGCTTGACTCTGATTCGATCCGATCGACTGCAGGAGTGTGCATTGTGAGCTCTGTTTGGACAAACTCTGACACTGGCAAGCAGCTCCGGCTGGATCGGGTACTACTCTTTGGACGGCTGGAACTAGAAGTGCAAGTGAGCTAACTAACTAACTGCAAGCAGCATCTGAGATCAGACAGGAGCCAAGTCTGGATGAAAAGCGGCATCTGAGCTCGGAAAGGAGTTAAAGTCTCGATGAAAGTTGTTCACACATCACATACGCAATGACCTAAGCCAAGCCTGCGCGGCACAAGTGCAAGTAGTGAAAGCTAGTAAAAAAGAAAGAAGGCAGGCCCTACCCCATCTCCAATTGTCTCGGAGGAAATGACAATGTGATCCAGTGCAGCAGCATTAACGTAGTGTGCAAGGATCTAATGTGTAAGACTGGCAATGACAATAGAGGAGTCAACGGTGACTTTTCCAAATTTTTCTTAAAAGATCAGATTTTACAGCTTACAACTAAGCAACAACCTATAGTATTGAATAGTACAAACTCTGCACCTAGCTGGTTTGATCGATTAGCAGCAAACCAGTGGTTTGACCGAGCCTAGAAGCGGTATGACCGCTCCCCTGTTCCTAGAACAGAAAATCACCTTGAGTCCAAACCGCTTTTGGTGCAATCTTTAAAATTCATGATAAAATGGTATCAAAATTTGCACACGCCTTTCAGAAGGTCTCAAGAATCTATTCCATTCAAGGATTGCAAAAAATGTTAGTCAAAGTCACAAACTTTTCTCAAAACATACAAAATTACATCAAAACTAGTAAAATCTCAAAAACTTGGTAAACAACTTGCTCATGGGTTAAGAGCAGTCAAGATGGATCTAGATGAGTTTCCAAATATCATAGCAAGCAAAATCACCCAAAGAATCAAAACTAAAACTCTCAGATCAAGAAACCTTGAGAAGGGCTTCAAATCAACCAAGAATATGGTAGTTTTGAAATCTTGCAAACCACAGTGGCTAGATGGATCGAATCTGATCTACATGACTCATCTCCATTACTTTTACATGTTCTTAACATGCAACAAGATTAAAAAGGGAAAAGAAAAAGGTAAAGAATCAATAAAAACAAGAGCAAATCAACCAAAACAGGGAGATTTCATGATAGATGAATATAGTTTATTATATTACTACTTGTGGATTAAGGTTTTATGATCATTCCATGAGGATGACAAGATGGCACACCACCACTAATTCTTCTCTCTCAAACCCTAACCTTAACTCAAGAATGGTTAGAATAGTTAGCCAAATGCCTGCATCACTAACCACTAAATAGATAGAGCAACAAACCCATATCTAATTCTAATGAATACTATCCACTAGCATAATTTTGGAAGAAACCTGTTAACCCTACACAATACAGGTTTTACATTCACACTTAACTCATGTACGCTTTTCAAAGCACATGAGCTCGAACGCACTAAGTCCTTTAATCTTTGATCCATTTGATCCTCTTAGCGTCTTCTTAACCTAAACCTCTTTCTCAAGTGCCACTCAAGCGCCGTGGTTTTGATCTGATGAAGTTTTCATTATTTAGTAAACTACCAAAACATCCTTACCTTGACCCGATCTTCACTTTTATTTGCAAGTAATCGCCATGATTACCATACGTAGGTGCACCAAGAGCCTGCCACATATTGGTAAGTCTCTCCTGCATCAGTTTCACCGAACTACGTCTCACTTGGACCGACCACTCCTCTATGAGTATAGTCCCGATCCTCGCCAATGATCATAGTTGACTCTAAACTTTTCTGTACATCCAAAAACAAAAAAAAAATATTTTTTAGGCACAAGTTTTTTCACAACTTGATCCACATTAGTTTAAACATGCTTCATATAACATGAATACACAGATCTAGAACTAAATTACCAATCCACAACCAATTTCCCAAAATGCAAAGCTCTGTAGGATCGTCAATGGCAATCAGAAGGGGATGAATGATTACAGTGCGCAATTAGAAGGGGATGAATGATTACAGTGCGCAGCAGAACTTTTTTCAAACTCACTTTTTTCTAGTTGTCAAAACTTTTCTCTGTCGGAACGTGTTGTTGATCTGATTAGCCGATGCACCGGCGACACTCAAAAACGCAATCAAATAAATGAAGCCAATGTTGATGTTGCGTCGACCAAATAAAAGTGCTTCTGACTTTTCTTTGCGTGGACCAAGAAGCAAGAGAATTAAATCTGTGCTTATGCCTCACAAGGCACAATTTTTATTCTCCAAAAAACATGTATTGGCCCCCAAAACTCACGCCATGCATGCAGCACTCTTTTTTTCTCTTTGTTCCACGCCTACAACACTGCAAAAAAACAGCAAAGGGAAGAAAGGAAATATTACTTTACCTCTTCTTGTCACTTAAAATAGTGCTATGTAGTTGTGCTTCACTCGGATCAAGGGAAAAAGATGTGTTGCTCTGTTATGCGTTTACAGCACGCATGCAGATGAAGAACCGAAGAGGCCAGGGCCTGTAGTAAGCAATGCACTAGACTTCGCTTCTTGGACCGAAGAGGAAACATGCTTTGCTTGCCGATCAAACTGACCAAGACGTGATGATGCGTCGATGTGATTTCGCATGTCAATCAAGGCAAAGATGACGCTCACGCAATCAGGACGACAGCTCGCCGAAGATGTTCATGAGATGATCGCCTTGTCACCGACTATGATCGTCTTCATGTTCAACCTGCACATGCAAAGACCAAAGAATATTTTTCCGACACAAGTTCGTTCCAACTTGACCAACATTAGTCCACACTCACGCCACACTTTAAGTAACAGTGAACATCATTATCAATTATTCATCATAAATTAACTATTATCAATTATTCATCACCAAAAAAATCCTAGACCTAGCCACATGGTCTAACAAGCTCGCTGCCAAAATTCAAACCACACCTGATTAGACCACGTACATAGCTGGTTTGACTGTTGAGCATAGCCGGTCAGACCGATATGCACAGCCAGTTTGACCGGTTCATCGGTCCGCCAGGGACAGAAATGAGACTAATAATTCCAATCTCTTATAAATTTGAATTATAATTCATAAACCTTGACAGTAGTTCATTATAGATAATTCTAAATCTTCTCATGTAATCTCTCGAATCGAAATGTAGTCCCTCGAATCGAAAACGCACAGTATCAGGAAACATCTTTGCGTACGAAAAGGCTGCCCTGCTTGTATGCTGTCCGAACATTGTGACACCTTGAATAGGCTGCATGAACAAGCAATCTGGCCATGGCTTAAAGAAAAACCCAGCTGTAACCGGCGCTGCTTAATTATGTGTGCGTGAAACCTGATGCCGCTGTTGCCAAGAGCACAGCTGCACAGGCAAGATGAGCAGTGGCCAAATGCTAGCGAATTTTGCAGCGGAACCGCGCTTCTCTCCGTGTGGAGAACGAGTAGGCATAGTCGGATACTAGTGGGATTGTTCTGGATGTGTTTGGAGCTGGGCGTTGGGAGCCACGCGTCGAGTCGTTCTTCTCTATGCGTGTGTACACCATTGCTCATAATCGATCAGAACTCATTAAAGCTGTACCCATACCGCCATAATGCGGCATGCAGGTGCTATCCTGTTTGGTTTACGGCTGCGATCAACATGACTTATGAATAGTGCTGATGGCTTATTTGGTACTATTCATAAGTTTCGTCTTTTTCTGAATTTTTGGCTTTTTGTTGAGCTTTTTTGCCGGTTCTTTTTTTCCCGCATTTGTTTGTATTATACGTAATGGGCTAACATATTTTTTTATTTTTAATTTTTTTTAAATTTAATTATGCTAAATAAGTCTCTGTCAGCTACAGTGCTTTTTTTAGCCAGCTACAGTATTTTTAGCCATAAACCACGAGCTTTTCAGCCGAACCGATCACCCCCTACGTCTCTACCCTGTGGTCCCTGTGTGAAGTACGAACCGCCTCATCATTCTGAGTTCTGGACCATCTCGCCTAGCTAAAATATACTCCACAAATTATACTCACTAATTTGCCCTACTTCTGGTTATTAGCATCTGCACCAAAAGCGTTGAACTTATTCATATTTACCGGTTCTCAATACATTAATTGTATCTGCTTATTTAAAAAGATTTTGTGTGTACGCACTTGACACTGTCTATTACCAGCAACTCCAAGAAAATAGCATGCCTCCTTCACTCTGTCTCTCTTCTCTACCGGCACCGGGTGAGCACGATCGGGATTCGGGAAGTAGATCTAACTGAATAGTTAGTGTAACGCATCTGTTACAGATGGAACATGAGGGCGAGCACTTGCTAATAGTTTTGCAGTATCATCATATTCATTCAAGCAATTCGTTGCAAATGGCCTCATTGGCAAGACTGTAAGCTGGCTGACTAGCTCTGACGACACAAACTAGTACTACTAAATTAACAGGCATCTAGTGAAACTTGACTATTTTCTAGAAAGAAAAAAATTAAAGGTTTGGCTGACCAGACCTTACAGTTATAGGAGTCGAAAGCTCGGACAGAGTGTACATGACTGGTCAAAGTTGAACACTCGCAAGGCTTATCCATCATGTCGTAATTTAGTGCAATATCACCCAATGTATGCATGCATGGTTGGCTGAACTGTTCACTCCATCGAACTCTTCTTATGCATGGTATATGTCGTTGGTACGGTTATCTGAAACTTCGACGATGACTAGATTCCTTAAATTTCGTGATCAGATAGATCACCTCGAGTCCTCGACTAAATTAAGCTGCATTTGGCAAATTGCTATTGTGCCTGTCAATCGCATTAACCTGGGAGTCCTGCTACAGTCTAAATTAGTACAGACACATGATGCACGTAGGCCTTTTCTTACATGCTAGTAGCTCATCTCAAACATAGGATATACGTTTGGTTGGTGGATCGGTAGATATGGAGGAATAGAAAGTGACATATCTCTACTCTTTAAAAATATAAGTTGATGGTCGTTAGTCTGTTCTCCATTCTCTCTACTTAGCCGTTTGATCAAATATCAGCCGTCTAGATTCGCATGTAGGTAGTTCCTCCTCTCCTCGTAGAAAAGGTTGGGCCGACGCGTAGGCCGTGCTCCTCTTCTCTTCCCCCGCATCCTCCGCCTCCGGCAACTACTCCACCTCTTGTAACCACTGCCTCCTTCTCTCTCCCAAACCATCGTGCCGCGCTTCCTCTCCTCAGCGTCACCACCAATTCCTTCCCCGCGTGGCAGCGTCTGGTCGCAGTCCCCCAACTTCCCAAAGCAGCGCCTCATTCCCCGTCGCCGCCTCTCCAATGCATTCGCCCGCCGCCTCCTCTCCCCATCTGCTCGTCGCCGCCTTCCCACCTTCACCTCCCGCAATCACCACCTCCTCCTCCTCCTCGACGCCGCCACCAATTCCTTCCCCACGCGGCAGCGTCTGGTCGCAGTCCCCCAACTTCCCCAGCAGCGCCACATCTCCCAGTCGTCGCCTCCCCAACGCATTCGCCCACTGCCTCTTCTCCCTATCTGCCCGCCGCCTCCCTACCTTCACCTCCCGCAACCACTGCCTCCTCTCCCTTGAACCCTCATGTCGCGCCTCCTCCTCCTTAGCGCCGCCACCAATTCCATCTCCCATCGCCCCTTCAACCAGTGGCACGATGCTCGGCGAGAGTGGCCGGTGGATCGAAGAGAAGGGCGCTCAGCGACAGCGGCCAGTGGATCAGAGAGAAAGACACTTGACGATGGCGGTGGCTTCCTCTTTCTATGCCTGCCCACGTGGCTCTCCCCTCGCCGCCAGTGCCTAGCGGTCGCTCGCCCGGTGAGCCTCTCTATCTCCTCCTGCTCTTCGCTTGGAGCCCGTCGCGCTGTCTAGCAATTTTGGTCTCCCAAGTTGATCGTCGATGTCGGTGCCGTGGTTGAAGGGGGCCGTGGTCGAGGGGCTGTGGCCGAAGTCGAGGGGCCGTGGTTGAAGTCAAAGCCATGGTCGAATGGGGCCGTAACCGAAGTCGAAAATTAGTGGTCGAAGTCGAAGCCGTGGTCGAAGGGGTGTGGTTGAAGTCAGGCTGTGGTCGAAGTCAAAGGGTCATGGTCAAAGTCCAAGCCGTGGTCGAAGGGGACAGTGGTCGAAGACGAAAGACCGTGGACGAAGTCGGTCCGCGATCGAAGTCGAAGGGCCGTGGTTGAAGTCGAAGGGTTGTGGTTAAAGTCCAAACCGTGGTTGAAGTTAGGCCATGGTTGAAGTCGAAGGGATATGACTATGAGGTTGGGTAAGGCTAGAGATGGCAAAATCTATGCACCTATAAGTAGCACGGTGAAGTGTCAGGTGAAGGTGAGAATGGCTTGGCACAATAGCTAGGGATATACTAGCCAAGTGAAGGTATAATATACAAAAAAAAAGGAAAATGGCTTTGTACTCTGATTTGGGCATCGCATTTGAGGAATGCGAAGAAACCAATTGTAATTAAAGTCAGAGTAGCTATAAGTAAAGTAATATCAACCTACGCATGGTTTAAAATGTGATTCATGCATGTCTCATTAACTAGAGGCTACGAGAGCCTATCAGTGGCCTTATATCTAAATACGAGTGCTTAGTAGATTTATATACTTTACTTGGAATGTTTTACCACATAAAAACTTACTTTCAAAATGATGACGAATGAGATAGGATTGTTGATATGATAAGTTATTGGCATAAAATTTGTATGTTGCTATTAATGTTTGTTGAGTGTTTTTGTACTCACCCTTGCTATTAACCCTCCTTATTTAGAATTATGTTAGTCCGAGAATTTACTTAGTTCTAACGAAGTCTACGTAGAGGACAATTACCATGCTGAGTAGAATGCAATTGACCCGAAGTTCGACGTGTACAATCTGAATGTCTCATACAGAGCATGGGATGCATAATTGTTCCGTAGTAGTCAGACTATTCAATCCAGAATATCTCAACAAACTATTAGCTATTATCTTTGGCGCTTGTATATTTTAAATTAAAATTAGTAAATACTCCTACTTGTAAGTTCGATAATATTTGGGCAGTTTGGTGTAGCCCTACGTGGCAATGGTGCTATAATAATATTGTACCATCTCTAGTTATTATTCTGCTGTAATACTTTAATGTGGATTATTATTTAATAAAACAAGAATTTGTTCTGTTTTGTTAGATAATAATCACAGACTAGTATCATTACCTAAAGTAGTGATGGCATGGATCATCACAAAATGTATGCAATTGTATTTGTTGTAGGCAAGCTATAGCATGGTAGTGCACCTGTTATACGACCTTGTTCGCTTTGGCTTCTAAAAGCCGCTTTTCTACAGTAAATGGTTTTTTTTCTACAGCACCTAACTTTCAAACGTAGTATTTGTAAGGTAAGATCTGCTAGTCGATTGTAGCCGATATTGTAGTGACTTCATTTATATTGGCCAAAATCCTACGCGAGTATCTCTCTCTACTAGCTTCTCTACAAGTTATTACTATTCATCAATCAAAACCAAAAACTATCAACAAAAATTAATACGAATGCCCTTGTATAGTTATTTGCACTAAGAATCCTTTTCTTGTATGGTGAGCTAGATTTGTTTCTCTTGATCAATGTTCATCTTAAAAACTTGAACAGTTAAGGGCATCTCCAATAGTGTCATCTTAGTTATCTTTTAGCTATATTAAATGAGTAAAATTCTATGTGAAAGAGAGAAGGTGGGAAGAGATATATAAGAGATGATTTGAGCTCATAAACCAATGCAAATAGTAAGAGTGTGTAAGACTTGAAGTTATGATGAAAATAATATAAAATAGTTAGAGTAATGATTTACAGTTAAAGAGATTGTTTTTGATACTGTCTTTAAATAATATAAAAATTTTATAGATAATTTTAAGGTACAAATTATTGTACATGCCATAAGTAAAAGTTAGCATCCACTCATATTTCAATTCACCCTCGTTTGTCGTCTCTAGGCTAGCTACATGGGTGAGAAATGATCTGGAGCATGACCCTCCACCGGGACTCGCCTGATATCGTCATTGAACCCATCTGTAACCATAATTTCTTTTTGTCTTATGGTCCCTCCATTCTCTTTTTATAAATTTACTTATCATTTTAAATATTAGCACAGTCTTCAATACATATATTTTACTGTTATTTTTCAAAATTGTACGGTAGGAAAATATTCAAAATATGGAAGTATTTTTTTACATAAATCTACTAACACAATTTTAACGTGATAAATCTGAATTTTGTTTTGCAAATCATAAGTCAATTTGTTAGAATGTTGATTGCACACGTACAAGAACGATAAGTAAAACTGAACGGACGGGTAATCACACGTTCAAGAACGATAAGTAAAACTGAACAGAGGGGTAATCATGCTAGGTAGGTTCTCAGTACCTCTCCAATCAATCAATTAAGTCGCCCACTCTGTGCAAGAGAGGTGATCGCTTCCAAACTCTGAAAGCCATTGCTGCTCCTGACGACGCAATAGGGTTTAAAAGTTTAGATTTAATTTTTTCTAGAGGGGCTGAAAATATGTAAATACTAGTAGTCTTTTAGTATAATTAAATTTTAAAAATTAAAAAGTCATATTATCACGAATAATGTAAAACAATAAAAGAAAAAAGGCAAAAAAAAATAAAAAAATGAAACTAAAATGTTAGAAGTCAGAAGTAGAACCTCAAATGAGCAGTGGCTAATGGATTTTGACTGTATTGTTTGATTCAACGATAAACGATGAAGATGTTAATATAGACAATATACATGATTTTAAACTCAAAATATTGTTTGAAAAAAATGTTTAGAGAAACCATTCTGATTAAACCTAAAAAGACAGGCCGACAAGAGAAACAGCTTATGGGACTAAAATCTAGAAGCCTAGATGGAGTAGTACTCCACTACTACATATATTGATTGAAATTTAGATTTCTAGCAAATGGATCCAGTCCCGTCTTGCGGATGGATCGGGAAGAATTGCTATTAATATCGATAGCACGCATCAGCCACTTGCGGTTGCCGGAGTTAGACCCAACTCTTCGACCAACCGTTTCCTAATCCGTCTTTAAGATTTAATAATCACGCGCAGGTGAGCCAATCCAGATAGGCCCGTACGCAATCTGGCACTGGCAGTATAAGCTAGCTACTAGTGCTAGTACATTTTATACGTGTCGCGTCGTACACGAGCTTACGCATCGTGTGTGTGAAATGTAAGCCGTGCCTTGCCGTCCTTTGCATCAGCGATTTGACAGGAGTATAGACCTGCAGCGCTTCAGCCCTGACCGTTTACGGAGGCCAATTGACGACCGTGCTTCAACGAATTTTTTGTACGGATAATCCATTTTTTATTCAAAATTACATAAATATACCCGCGGGAAATTTTTTTACAAAAATAGGCTCCAGTCGCCTAATGGTTGGGCGACTGGAGCCGTTCGCCCAATCACACGGCGACATTTAATGAATCTACCAACCGTTAGGCGATTAATTGCAGTCGCCCCACGGTTGGGCGACTTCCATCCAGTCGCCCAACCGTTAGGCGACTGCATTTCAGTCGCTCAACGGTTCGGCGACTTCTAGTGAGATATATACCGCGCTCGGCCAAGCGGTCACTGTGTCGTTCGGCCGCCGTCGCAGAGAAGAGAGGGAGAGGAGGAGAAGAGGAGGGGAAGAGAAGGAGAGGGAGAGGAGGAGAAGGGGAGGAGGGGAAGAGAAGGAGAGGGAGAGGAGGAGAAGGGGAGGAGGAGAAGAGGAGGGGGAGTGCGCGATTTTCAGGTAATTTTTCGTGTTATATTTTTTGTTAGTGTAGAAAATTAGTTTAGAAAATGTAGTGTAGAAAATTAGTTTAGAAAATTAGTTTAGAAAATGTAGTGTAGAAAATTAGTTTAGAAAATTAGTTTAGAAAATGTAGTGTAGAAAATTAGTTTAGAAAATTAGTTTAGAAAATTAGTTTAGAAAATGTAGTGTAGAAAATTAGTTTAGAAATATAGTTTAGAAAATTAGTTTAGAAAATGTAGTGTAGAAAATTAGTTTAGAAATATAGTTTAGAAAATGTAGTGTAGAAAATTAGTTTACAAATTTAGTTTAGAAAACTAGTTTAGAAATTTAGTTTAGAAATTAAATATAGAAATATAATTTAGACATTTAATTTTCAAATTTTGTGTACTAAATGTAGTTTAGAAATAAAGTTTAGAAAATTTAGTTTATAAATTTTGTGTACCATTTATTGTACAAATTTAGATGTAGAAAGTATAATGTACAAGTTTAGATGTAGAAATTTAGATGTACCAAGTTTAATGTACAGTCTTAGATGTATAAAATTTAGTGTTGAAATTATTGTACAAATTTAGATGCAGAAAATTTAATGTTGAAAGTATTGTACAAATTTTGCAGGTATGACTCGTGCTGGACGTGACTCGGAGTGGCGGTTCGCGCTGTTGGACGAGCACGTGGACCGCTCTCATCGCGCTTCCCATCTAGTGCCGCCACCGGGGAGCACGGACGAGCCGCCTCAGCTGGGAGTGGTCCGGACACGGACACCTCGCGTGGCCTGGGGACTCGACCCTCGTTGGACTGCCAGGTGAGCACTATTCCAGCGTTTAGTGCGACCGTTAGTTCGTTCCGTGCTGACCTTCACTTTGTTTGCAGGCTGCGGGATGCCGGGCTACTCCCTCTTGCCCGGATGATGCAGGCCACAGAGGAGGATGGAGCCGCTGGCGGGGACGAGGCGGGCAGGGATCGATCACGACGATTTCCGTTCGACCGTTCCCTGCTGACGGCTTTGGTGGACCGTTGGCGGCCCGAGACGCACACTTTCCACCTCCCATTCGGGGAGATGACGCCGACCTTGCAGGATGTGTCCCTGCTTCTTGGGCTTCCGATCGCGGGAGACGCTGCCTTCCTACCGGAGGCCCCGGCCGACTGGCGCGCTGACCTGCTCGGCAGATTCGAGGGTGTCGTTCCACCGGCCGCTGACCACCACGTAAGTTTTATCACAGTTAACTATTTCTTTCTTATTGACGATCGTCATTGTAAACAACTTGTCTTTCTTGCAGGTACAGTTCGCGCACGTGCAGGTCACGCGGGCGTACCGGGTCTTTGTGGAGCAGCTCGACCGCATCACAGCCGACGACGTGCGCTGGGAGCCGTACGCTGATACGGCAGTGCAGGCCCGTGCTCCTGGCGGTCTGTCTTCACTTTGCTGGCGTGACCGGGCTTTCTGGCTCACCCGCCGGAAGCTCGTGTACCTCATCTACGTGGAGGACTACGCACCCCAGCGGGTGATGCGGCAGTTCGGGCTATGGCAGCCGGTTCCTGTACCAGTCGGACCATCGCTTCCGCCGCACGTGCACGGGTGAGTGTACGTTTCTGCTAAATATGTACATACTTACTACTGCGTTCGCAAGTATCTCACATTACGTAATGGTTTTATACGCAGGCACAGCGGGAAGGGAGTGAAAAGAGGCACGGACTGGTCGGTGAGAATGCAGCCCTGGGTCGAGCAGTGGCAGGATGCGCTCGACGACCGCGTGGACGAGGACCGACCGTACGACAGCAGGGAGTACGCGGAGTACCTGCGCTGGTACCAGCCGCAGACCCGTATCAGGCTCGTATATGTGGTAGACCCGCCTGCCACACACGTCGCCGCTCCGACGGACACGTACCCCGCGCACTTCGCGCACGACGCTCACCTCGCGGTACGTTACATGTCATTTCAAAGATTCCCAAATGGTAATGTCGTTTCCATAATCGGCCATTTTATGTCTTTGTGTCCAGGCTGACGTCGGTTCTGACCTATACGCCGAGTCCGGCACAGTACTGGAGAGGCTCGCCAGTGGTGCGCAGCTGACCCATGAGGAGGGCCTCAGCTTTGCGCGTCGGGTGCACGAGGGGTGTAGACGTATCGTTAGCCTACTGTCCTGCACGAGGCTACCGGCGGTCTCCACGCCCCCCCGCTACGACTGCTCGTCCACCAGTGCCACCTCCACCAGCGTGGCACTACTATGGTGCACCTACGTGGACACGTCCTCCACCACCTCACCCGGAGCAGCCAGGGGTTCAGCCTGGGCAGGGCCTCCTACACCGGTTCACTTCACGCCTCCTACGCAGACCCCTGTCTTCCCCACGCAGGGGGTGTACGCCTCCTCCATGGCGCCAGCTACGGGTACGCATAGGGTCTTATACCGTGTTTATCCGAAGACGACATGCAACGCACTAACGATATTAATATTGCAGGTACTTACCAGCACGGCGTCTCCCCAGGCCAGGAGGATGTGGACCAGTTTTTCGCGCCGTCGCCCGACGTCGCACCGCAGGTTCTTTCTGCCAGTGCCCTCCCCGGTGCACCGGAGATTACACAGCCAAAGGTGCAGCTGACTCCACCAGCGCAGGGGCGGGATAGACACCCTCCTCCTCGTTTTACCTTTTCGGATCGTCCTAATCCGTTGCACCGGAGGAGGGCCAAGCGAGGCCGTATGGGAGGACGCGGGCGCGGTGACGGGGCACAGCAGGGTGACCAGTGAGGCGTGCTGCAGATGCTATATATGTTATGCATGTAATGAAAATACATGCGCCATGTTACTCACAGTTATATTATGAAGTTTATTTATATTTACATAAGTCTATCATCTCTTTCCGCATATAAACTATCTCACTTAACAGTGTATGTATCGATCGTTCTCTACTCAATCTTTCAAAAAAAAATTTTAAAAACTTTTTACACACCTACAATATACAATGAACATAAACTTTTATTACAACTTCACCGTATTTTTTACCGGTTCAACGTTACAAAATTCACAAATTCTAAAACAATCACGGGGGCTACCTGCAGTCGCCTAACGGGATGGCGACTGCATGCCAGTCGCCTAACGGTATGGCGACTGCATGCCAGTCGCCATACGGAAGAGCGATTTAATGCAGTCGCTCTACTGTGCAGCGAGATATATTGTGTCGCCGTGTGGTTGGGCGAAAGGCTCCAGTCGCCCAACCATTAGGCTACTGGAGCCTATTTTTGTAAAAAAATTTCCCGCGGGTATATTTATGTAATTTCAAATAAAAAATGGATTATCCGTACAAAAAATTCGCGCTTCAACAAGGTGGTGCTCATTTGGGATTTTTTTTATTTATAGGTGAAAAGCATTATAGTTGACTGAAAAATATTATAGCTGATAGAGACTTATTTAGTATAATTAAATTTAAAAAAATTAAAAAATATAAAAAATATGTTAGCCCATTACATATAATACAAACAAATACGGGAAAAAAGAACCGGCAAAAAAGCTCAACAAAAAGCTAAAAGTTCAGAAAAAGACGAAATTTATGAATAGTGAAAAATAAGCCTGAAGCTAAAAGCTGAAGCCAAAATGATCACAGCCTAACTAGGCAGATATGATCTGCGCCGGTCATGAAATACTTTGTTTGGCGAAGGTAAAGCAGTGAAATTTGAGAATAAATAGGACATAAAATGGTTTGAGAATCACACGCAACATAAATAACAATCTGACAATAAATCTATAATTGAATCACATATGAAATTATAGCCGGCAGAGATCGCGGTACGAGCGCTCCGAGTGACGCGTGTGCGCGAAACGCTCTCACTGAGCGGATGGTGTCGCGCGGATTCGCTCTGAGCTTTGGCCGCCGTCCGTTCGTCCACGTGTCGTCTGCATCCGTTCGTCCGGCCGGATCAAGCTAGCTCCTGCTCGAGACGCTGCATGAAGCCCCCTCTCGCGTGTAAAAGTCATTGCCATCAATTCCGCTCAACTGCAAGCTCCTGTTGCTAAACACACAGCAAGCTTCGTTATCAACACACAGCCAAATACAAAACATTGAAGATCAAGAAAAACAGCTTCTTCCTGTTTCGTTGCTGCCCTTACCTGCTACTACCATTTCTACATACACAGCTACTCCAGCAAAAACTATTCATGCTTCAGAGGTAACAAAAATATTACTCTCGTCGCGCTTATTTTTGTAGCATCACATACGAGACAGTTCACATACACGATTTTTTTTACACATATTCTTTTATATCTAATCATTTACATATCTTTTACAGGCCTGCATCATCGATGCATTCTCAAAAAAGAACACATGAATCTATTACGCCTGCTGAGACTGAGCTTCCTGTTTCATCTACAAGATCAAACAAAAGGTGCTTTCTTTTATAATGAATCGTTGCAATTAATCGTACTACTGAAACATCCAAAATATATATACTCCAGATATACGCTTTCTACCCTTACTACATCTACTTTTTTACAGAATAACACGGCCTAGCCAAAAAGATAAAGTTGCAAGAGAGCTATTCCATAATGCAAAAAACGGCGCACCACATTAGGTATATCGCAATGTAGTGTTCCATAGTATTATTTATTACGAAAAACACAAAAAAAAACTGTCGCCTGCTCTAACACTATTCTTTCCATAATTTCCATACAGGAAAAGTATATGCTTTGCTCACATTGAACAACACTTTTTTACAGAATAACACAGCCTGGCCAAAAAGATAAAGTTGCAAGAGAGCTATTCCCTAATGCAAAAAACGGCGCACCACATTAGATATATTGCAATGTAGTGTTCCATAGTATTATTTATTACGAAAAACACAAAAAAATGTCGCCTGCTCTAACATTATTCTTTCCATAATTTCCATACAGGAAAAGTATATGCTCTGCTCACATTGAACAACATGCTGATTGGTTCCAACTTCATGTTGCTGTACGATTACTAAGGTAGTCGCTCGATCATTTCTCCTTGCTGCTGCGTTGCGTTTTGATCAACCGTGCCTTAATTACTATGATCATTCGTTTTGATCAACTGTGCCTCAATTACTATGATCATAATCTTTTATTTCTTCCGAAAAAGCCCTCTGTTTTTTGCGAAAAAGCCCCTCCACTCTCCTTTTATTGCGAAAAGGCCCTCGATTTTTTTGCGAAAAAACCCCTACGCTTTTTTCTGCGAATTTTCGTCTCTTTTACTTCGGTCCACACGGTGGCTGGTGTGGCGTGGCGCCACGCCTACATGGCTAGTTTTCCTATGGAAGGAGTCAACAGAGCCCCCACGTAAATCATTCACCGAGACCTGTATATCCTTTTTAAAGAAAAATAAGTAGCCGACTCAGGCTTTCGCACCTTAACATAAACATGTATATACAGGTATGCTGGAAGACACTATCTGCACCCCTACTCTAGTATAACATGAATTCTGAAAAATACCTTTTAGCACTAAGTACACAACTTTATCGTGTGTGTGTGTGTATGCACATCATACTAAACATACCTCTTATAGTCCACCCATGTTAAGTACTGGCCTATTCTTTGGTAGAGCACCGGAAAAGGGGAAATCTACTCTCTTACAACGGATGGATGCGGTTTGTGCAAATACCTTATCATGAAGCCTGTGCTTAGAAAAGGATCACAGATCTCCTTATCATGTTAATTTGTGCAAATACATATGTAGCACATCACATTTAAGCTTAGGTTCATGAAGTGGAATTCTGCAACTAACTCTTTAAAAAATGCTACCTTAGTGAATCAAACAAGGATAGAAGTTGAAACGATATTACCGAAATCCTAGAATATTTTTAGTTAATCATTCCAATTTAGTCATGATAAAACTATAATGGCAAGCAAGAAGACATAAAATTGTGAGAGAAGATTCATAAAAAGTACCATGTTTACCTTTTCTTCATAGGCATAAGTTCTCTAGCTTCTCATCTTTGGTGTTCTAAGGGCCTGTTTGGGACTGCTCTGCTCCAGTTTTTCCAGCTCTGCTCCACCAACTCCACCATGGAGCAGCTCCACTATGGAGTTTCTGGAGCAGGTGGTCCTGTTTGGCACGCAGCCTAACTCCAGCTCCAGGAATGTGAGGTTTCCCTGAGAAAGGTCCAATGTGCCCCTGAATGATGTTTGCTGTATGTTTTGATGGCTGCGGAGCATATGTAACTGAATATTTTTTGTTGCCAATTGAAATATGATGTAAAATATTATAATCGCAATTAATTTATTCGAGAAAACCAAAAAACAAATATTTTGGTCAAATAATTCCATTCTTTTGTCCCATTGTTTCACATCAAAAACTCAATTCTTTGCATTGGATAGGTGACCTAAAAAAATGGATCAGAAGCAATATTGGTAGATATCTGAACTTATGTACAACAGACTTTACCTCTCAAATCTGGTTAAGCAGATAAATTGAAATGGTCTTAGAACCGATTCTGATTGTAAAGTAATTCAATGAGTACAGCCTCAAACATTAGTCCATCAAGTTCAAATTAAGTTAACCATACAACTTCCTAAAACAAATTGTAGGAAATAGTACATAATGGTAAGAACCAATATGACACAATTCAGTTCATCAACTACAAAGTATTAGCTATACATCAACTACAAAGTATCAGCTATACATCATCTTTAGTTATTTAGATGATGGCCACATACAATTGAACAATTATTATGCATATTCCATTGCAAAGTGCAAACATGAATTAGACATAGTCACATACAAACAAGGGAGATTAGCTATACTGGTAGATGAAAAAAAACCGAAGACCTTCCAATCACAGAGATTACTTGTACTGTGCTTTAATTTTCTTTTACCCCATCTCTCTATGTAACATGAACAAGCAAAATCTCATATAGACCACCATGATCGCCATCGCTAAGTGAGCAGAAATTACTGATATTACTGATTTTTGAGCAGTTAGCAAGCACGGTATGATCAAAATGCACAACCTTTCTTCTTCCCCTCGATCGATCAGGGCATCTCGCGGAGGAACCCCAGCTCGTCCTCGCGGAACCCCAGCTCGCTCAGCTCGACCGTCTCGTTGATGTTGATGCCGCTGCAGCCCTTCTCCCCCAGCCCGTCTCGTTGAGTTGGACCCGTTTGGCTAGACAAATTTGAAGCAGAGTTGAAAAAACTGGAGTGGAGCAGTCCCAAACAGGCCCTAAACAACATTCATATCCTAAACTAAACAGAAAACATAATGCGCCTAAGATCTGCACGGCTGCTACTTGCTGCATCAGTAGATATTCTCTGATTGGTTTCTATTGCAGTATTTCGGTGAGATCATCCATGATTCTAACCCGGAAATCAATGCTCATGTGTCGGTCGACCAATTTATCCAAAAGCATCTACATAATATTGTCCATAAAAATGGCCGTTAGAACTTGTGCCTTTCATAAGTATAACATAATAGCGTCCATAAAAATTACTTTCTTTTAATTTCTTTTTTGTTTTTTTCAATTCAATAGCAAGTTTAATCAAACCATCTTCAAGCTTATCATACGACGGTCCTACCTCATCGGGATCAATGTAGTCGTCGTCGTTGTTGTTGCTTGCCGTGAAGTACAAACTCGTGAAGTCGTCATTCTTCTTTTTACTAAGACCAAGAGCTTGACGCAGCCGCCTCTCTGATGACATAGCAACCTGCTCTGATACCACTTGTAGGATCGTCGATGGCAATCAGAGGGGGGGTGAATGATTGCAACGTCTAGCGGAAGCTTTTTCAAAATTTATTAATATTTTAAACCTGCAAATCACAAAAGCACACAAAAATATTCAGGCACAATGCATACAAAACAATATATATTCTGATGCATGCATAAATCACAAGCTTAAGAACTTAATGCAAAGAGAACAAAAAACATAAAACCTAATTAGTCTTACTAATCACCTGGCACTAATTATATTTTCCTCTCTCCTCAATGCATAACACGGCTCCATGCAAAAAGTCACTTCATATACCTCTCTCTCTCTCTCTCTCTCTCTCTCTCTCTCTCTCCCTCCTTCGTATTCAATCAGTGATGGATGTCTTGCAAAAGGCTTTTCACCTGGAACGACGCAAAGAAGGCAATGCATGTAGTGATGTAGACCAAGACGGAATCCGTATAGTATACGTGAAGAGTATTCACCATGCAACGCAGTCGACGCTCGGCTTTTCAATCAATCCAAGTCGGCCGCCGCTCAATGCTTCGATCCGCCGAGAAGAAAAAATTCAGCCGCACGCAACTCAAACAACGTGTCTCAGCCGAACTTCGTCCATCGGCACAACTCGTATCCATGCATGCACGGTTGGATGGATAAAAAGATGCTTGATGGCTTCACGCGAGGACAAGCACTGGACGCGCAGACGACAGCTTGACAAAATGATTGTTGCTGCTGGTCTCCGCACGGAACGAGCAAACAGCTTCCCTAGCCGACAGACAATCTTGAAAAAGAACGCGCCGTCGAGATTTTTTTAATAGATCTAAACTTTATTTTTGTATCATGATGGCTACAAAGTGCTCTCTTCTGACACCCTTAAATCCTAACATGAAATTAGTCTCACCAAAAGCCACAGGGTTAGCTTCCAACCCCGTCTTTATTTATAGTCTAGTGCCTAAAATCTGGGTTTATCCTAAGCCCACAAGTTCTAATCCAATTCCAACAAATAAGGAACCCGAAACCCTTCCTAACACGGGTTTTTTTTCTCCAAAATTCCAACTACAACTTCTCCAACTCATCACGTGTCAAAGCCTCCAGGACCGCACCTCCTATATCTTCTCCACGTATCATCCACCTTTGATCCCATGTACTCTAGCGTGAGCCCGACCACCTCGTGACATCCTCGACCGCCTGGACCTCAGATTTTCCCCTCCTAGTCCCGGTCTTCCTCGTCACCGACCATGACCGTCTCTACGCCCAACCTGCACATGCAAAGACCAAAGAATATTCTTCCGGTACAAGTTCGTCCAAACTTGGCCAACATCAATCCATACACACGCGACACAACTCGCATAACAACGCTAAATAAAATTACCAATTATTCATTATCACAAATTAACCATTGTCAATTATTCATCACCAAAATATCCTAGATTTAGCCATATGGTCTAACACATATTGAAGCAGATTCCACTAAGTCTAGACAAAGTATCATGCAGATATGCAGTGAACCCATCTTTTCTCCGTTATATAATAAGCTGGTTTCGAATCTCTCCCATTGTAACATTCCTCAAACAGCCTCTAAGGCGCTTCCACCTTGACTCGGTGTAGAGACGAGAGCGCCCTCTGTTCATCGCGTGGTGATGGTGAGGGTGCCAGGGTCGACGGAGGACACTGCGTTGGCAGTGGGGCACCAGGGCCGTGCCAGCAAAATTTAGGGCCCTATATCAAACTATAAAATGAGACATTTTCCCTTGATAAATAGGATTATAGTAATTATCAATTCTACATACATATCTTACGTACATAGTAATGAGAAATATTAAGAATCGTACATATTCTTTTATAATTATCAATCCATAGCACTTCTGAAGCTAAGTTAAATCCTCTATCATACGAAAGATAGTTTTTTTATAAGGATCATATGAAGGATAATTATAGTTCATATAATGATATGGACAGTAGAATTCTTCAATGTCCTCGAAAAAATAATTCAAATTAGAAAAAAGGATTTAAATTAAAGGAAAAGATTAAATTAACTAGGAGTTGTCGCTGACTCCAGGCGTACTGGTCCTACTCCTGCACTTCTGACTGATGCCTGTCTGCGTTCCGTTCAGTGCTAATAATCCACCACGAAAGTTAACGGCGTGGGCTTGAATTGATCCCCTAGCTAGGCCTAGCTGGTAGCAGTTCGCATGCACCTGGTGACGAACTAATGATGGAGTGATGGCCTACAACTGGTGGATCCATCAGAATTTAGGGCCCCTGGAAATTGGGGGCCCTGTTCCCTTGCACCGCTCGCACGCCCCTCGGCACGGCCCTGTGGGGCACTGGCGTGGCCCAGAGCCACTGAGGGCCCTCCACCCCCACATGGCTATCGGGGAGCCTTCCTTGTTGCCTGTCGTAGCTCCCAATGCGGCTGCTCCAGTGCGTCGCTGCCATGAGGGTGGAGGACCCTCGATTACCGACTCCCTTGCTCTCGTCGTAGTGGTTTCGGTCGTGGTACTCCTTTTTCACATGGGGGTTGGTGTTGCCTTTCTTGGCGCCATCGTTGTGTCCTTACATCAGGTTGTAGCTTCTACGCTGCTTCCCATTGTTAGGGCCAACTATTGTGGTTATATACCAAATAGTGAATAAGAGGGATTACGGAAAGACCACAGAGGGGCTGCCCGGAGTTAAGTACACAGTAGAGAGTATTGTAGAAAATAAGTACTACACTACTATCATTACTTATGATTGTTCTTACAAAAAATGAGTTCTCTCTTCATGGTGCCCTAAAGGCTCTATTTATAGCTACGAGGAGGTTATTTGCACAAATATCTCTGCTGGAGTTGTTGACAGTAAAGGCAAAAACTTTATTTCCTTGGCACAATCTATTTGGGCTGGCCATATAAATTACATCTTAACGGGTATTTGGCGTGATGAACCGATTGAGTTAAAGTGGAAGCCACTCTCCCAATAATGATGCAATTTACTAGGTTTTTTTATAGCATAATACTACTTAAACTTTGTCAACCACAGATGCATCACGATGGTTAGCAAATTTAAATCTGGTCGACGAACAAGCCAGGAACGACTCGTCGTGTAGGGTCGCTGTTTTGCTTCCATGATATGGTTGGCAGTTAAGGCCTCTTCATTGCATGATCCCACTGCGGCAGCTTCACCATAATGTTATTGCGCTGTACGGTTGTAGTGCCAGAGTCAACAAGAGTTGGCTAAACAGGACAGTGCAAGTGGAAGAAAAAGAATCCCGATTCGAGTCTTGGCACCGTGGCACGGTCACTTGAAGTCCATGCCGTAATAAACATTTTGCAGCAATGTCAATACGAAACGGAAGCTAGCGTTATGGAACACCAATGTATCCTGTGGTACTAGTAGCAAGTAGAACCAGGCGTGAGATTCTCACGACCAGGATTATTCCTGGAAAGTGCATGACCAACACTGGTAATGAGAGAGAGGGAATGATTATTCAAATATTTTCTCTTAATAATATTTAAAATCTTTACTTAAGTGACTATGAAAATTATTAAGTTCAAATTACATCAACCATATTTTACAAAATAAGACTACAAACCTAAGGCAACAAAATTAGCCACCAATAGCACAAGACCAATCAGACCGCCATGGATTGGCCGGTCTGACCGTCGCGCCCGGTCCGACCACTGATGCCAGTTTACCTGCAATCCAGGGTTTGTTTGACCAATCCCCTGTTCGCAGACCATAAAATCTCTTGGGACAAAACTCAAATCTTAAGAATTTATTCAGTTCTCATCCAAACACTTTTAAATTTTGCATAAAACTTGTTCAAGCTATTATAACTTATACCGATCGAGAATCACAATGTTTTTGAGCTCGAGTCCACTAAATCAAAGAGAATCGAATATAGATCACAAGAACATCAAAAATCCTAAAATATAAATTACTTCTTACTCATAATGATCTAAGGCATGAGGTCTTCTAGATCTATTCTCACATACCCTACAAATGTAATTTAAACAAAAGATCTGGCTAGAACTCCCACGAACACAAAATCATAAATCTAGCTCAAGAACAAACAAAATCAAGTAAGAATGCAAATAAGAACATAATTGAGACAAAAATTTGACATATTTTCAGTGGAGGATGAAATTTACATACTCATAGATGTTTACAAGATGCAGCCAAAATACCACTCTTTCCTCTCCTCAATTTTTCTCTCACAACTATGGTAGAAGAAAGGGTGGTAGAATAAAAATCTCAACCCTAGAAATCTTAGATCTGCCACCTCCTCTCATCCCCTTTAATAATCAACAACAACTCTAATTGATCCAACATATTAAGACACCAGGAAAATCCATCAACCACACTAACACGAGTTTTACACATTCAGGGCCTGTTTGGGAGAGCTCCACCACTGAAAACGTGGATCTGGAGCAGCAGCTCCACCGTGGATCTGGGATCCCACCATGGAGTGTTTGGCTTGTACAGCAGCTCCAGATCCACGAAATTGAGGTTTTGGTGGGAATGGCCACTTTTGGTGGGATGGGGTGTGTAACCAGTGGCACTAGTGGGTAATTACCACCCAACTCCACGGTGGAGCACCCCTTGAGGAGCTCCATGAAATCCATGGATTTGGCCCTCAGATCCAGGATTTTGGTGGATCCAGATTTCGCGGAGCTGGAGCGTTTGGATAAAATTTCGTGGAGTGGAGCTGTTTTACGTGGATATGGAGCTGGTGGAGCTCTCCCAAACAGGCCCTCAGGCATGCTACTTAAAGCATTTACATGACTCAAGCTGCTAACACCTTAGCGATTGATCCACTTGACAATTTTAACTCTCCTTGATCTGAACTACTTCTCCTTTGCTCCTCCCCATGTCGCAGTTTTGATTAAGATACCAACCCAGTATTTAGCCAATTACCAAAAGACCCCCGACGAAACTTCCGGGCACCTTCCCTTGACTTCATCTTCACCTTAAAGCATCTCCATATGCTTTGACATGTAGGCCATAGTACCCAATGGCTAGCTGTCACATCTCTACGCATTCGGTCTCTTCCGAACTGCCTCTACATGCATCGGTCTCATCACTTGTGCACCACATGTACCAATTCGTCTCTTCACAATCCTTGTTTTCTCTGTACTGCCTGCGTGAGCCATGTAGCCGCACCTACACTTACACGACCGCTCGGATCACAGCTCTCTCGCTTAGTTCCGGTCTATTTCCATCGACCTCTAGCGTTCTCCAAGCCACATATACATCCAAAGACCGAGCAACCATCTCGAGCACAAGTTCCAAGCACTTGACATACATTAGTCAAAACAATGCATCATGCAACACCACAAAACCAACCAACGGCACCCATATTGTGTGCACACTCATCCAACTCCAAACTCATTTTCAATGTTCTCTGGTTGGACCCACCGGTCTAATCGTACTTCCTATACCGATCAATAGGGGTGAAAACGGATCGAATATAGACGGATAATGGCTCCTGAAAGATCAAGCTCCATTTAAGTTGGTTTTGGTGATAATAACAAATACTATCATGAGATTATGGTGATAATGAGAAATGCATTTATAAGACTAATCTTGTTTATTGATTATGATATTACTTAGTCACATTTGAATGAAAAGGTGAAAACCATAAGAGATATGCATTCAAAATCACATTCTCATATATTAGTGCATTTTTAATCCAAAATATAGATTAAACTCCACAAATAGTCCAAAATCAATATATGCATATGTCTAAATTATACATACTTGTATGCATACATTTAGGGAGAGTTCAATTTTATATTTTGAGGTTTCATAAGTATTGATCCATGTTTCCTTTAATATACATATTTAGGATCTTTACTTCGAAACACATCTTTGAGTATATATAGCTGGTGTAGTTTATCTATACACATTTGCAATCGAGTTGTCATCTAACTTCTCTATTATGTATTAATGGTTGGATGATTAATGACAACCGGATAAATAAGTTTTGTCTAAAAAGCTTATTTTAGAGCATACAAGCGTTGTGTACATGTTGTATACTCGCAACTGCAATCTTTATCTCATATTCTATTAAGATTTTCATGAATTACTAAAAAGGGAAGATTGTAGAATCTACTCCCTCTATTATGATTTAATGGTGAAGTTTGCTAATTGATGGCAATTGATTTGTGGACTAACATTTTCCATAAGTTGGATAAATATGTTAGGTGCTAGAAATGAGGATGATTTCATGTGTTGAAGATTATCAAGTCTAGATGAAACATGGCTTCATGTATTGAAGGCCATTAAGAGAAAGATGCATTATGAGTTGATAAATGTCCAAGAGGAGATGATCATGTGTTGATCATCAAGTCAAGTGCAGATCATCATGAGTTGATGGAGTTGATGAAAAGAATGCACCATGAGTTGATGCATATCAAGACAATGATCTAAGGCAAAAATATGACTAGTTAGGGCTAAGAATGTTTCCTAGTTTTTTTTACCGGTCTTGGTGTTTGGCTGGAAGACCAGATTGCTAGTATAAGTTGTCGTACTATTAAGAGGGGTCATGTCTAGTAATTTGAGTCTCATCATGTGTTGATAGCTCAACCTCATCTCTAATAGCTCATCTTGGTATAAGGCTTATATTTACAAATATGTTTTGCAAATAGTTGAAACTCATATGTTGAATCCTTGTAACATGAGATTATGCATTGCAAATCTGTTTTGCAAGTGCTTGAAGGCTATGTTTCCATTCTTTGTGATATGAGGTTTATATTTGCAAATGGTTAAATCTCATATTCAATCTTTGTGTCATGATTTCAAAAGTGTGCAAATATATTTTCCAATTTATTGGGAATTATGTTTGGTACTTGTATGTATGATACTAAAGTTTGCAATGTGTTTTGTAAAATCTGGTGAAGTATCTGCATTCCTCAGGACAATCGGAACTACTACCGTATAACCTATGGTACTACCACGAACCGGAACAATAGGCATTGTAATCATGGAACTACCACGTGAGTTGATAATCGAATGTCTGTGTGGTCGAAGACCAAAGCGGTCAAGAACTAGTGGTCGAAGACCTGTGTAGTCGAAGACCAGAGCGGTCGAGCCCATGTGGTCAAAGACCAGAGTGGTCCAACTGACTTGGTCGAACCAACATAGTCGGGATCTACGTGGTCGTAGGTCTTCGTGGTCGTAAACCAGCATGGTTGGGATCGACGTGATCGTAGGCCTTCGTTGTCATAACCAGCATGGTCGAACAAGTGTGGTCAAACTAGCATGGTCATAAACCAGTGTGGTCGAAACCAGCGTGGTCGAACCGCCATGGTTGAGATCTGTGTGGTTGTAAATTGACATGGTTGAAACAATGTGATTAAAACAACATAGTTGAAGTCGATTAGGAGGCGGGAGATTTGTCTGATCGAAGATTGACATGGTCGAAGATCAACATGGTCGACGTGGTCGAGACTAGTTAGAGACCTGTGTGATCGATCCGAACAATGTGGTCGGAGACCAATGTGGTCGTGGACCATGGTAGTTGACGATCGGAGTTTTTGATTGGCTCTATGTGAGCGGTCCGATTAGCTCCGTGTGAGTGGTCCGATCGGTGAGCAGAAGTATCAGTTTTGTGTGAGCGGTACTACCAGCGTGTAAAAGTGCTGACTTGTGTAGCGGTACGTTTTTTCCAGAGAGACACCTGTGTGGAGTCTTGTCATCCCTGGTGAGATCGGTAGTTCTGCATGTGTGGCGAGGTCTTTCCGATTATCGGAAGTACCAGAAAATGAATGGCGGAACTTCCGATTTTGACTTTAATGGCTAGTTTTCTAACTGTTGCTGAGGGGAGCAGAAGTACCGACCGTATGCCTGCGGTACTTCCGATTTCCCTGATTTTTTAGGGATCTGACTCCAACGGCTAGTTTTCTTGTGTTGGGTATAAATACCCCCTTGTGGCCGGTTGGAGATGGTGTTGCTTGACCCATTTCTATTCTCTTGAGCTAGTGTGAGGCTCTGCACTCAATTATGTATGTGTTACACTTGTGAGCAAGGAGAAGGTGCTAGATTGCATGTGTTGCATCTAGAGGTGGATTGTGTATCAATTTGAGCTTATGCATTCGTTGCACATGGTGAGAGTCAAGCGATGAGCTTGACTTGTTACTCTTGGAGTTTGCCGACTCCTAGATGACGTTGGAGGCGTCGTGCACGATGATCTTCTCAAAGAAGATTATGAGAAGACCCTGCAAAGTATTAAGGTTGGAGCTCATCTACCCAGAGCGGGAAAGAGCTACCACTGATGGATTTGAGGTGAAAAGCTTAATTCATGGAGCTGGTCCAATTAGTTTGGGCTTACCTCAACATAAACTAAGAGAGACCAGCAAGTCTTCGATCACCATAGTAAAAAAGAGATCGTGTCTATTGTGGTTTGTTTTCTTGTGCTCAACTTACCTTCAGGCAATTTACTTTCATAGAGTTAAATTGATTGCTTGTCATCCTACGATTGCAAACCTTGACATAGCCTTAAGCTGTTGATGTACTTAGGTAAACTTATTTGATCTAGGCGCTATTTGTGCTAAACCATATTAATGTAAGCTTTCGCATTGTATACTTGGTTTAGACAAATAGAAAAGGTCTTAAATTATTAATAATAATTACAAAAGATCTTTAAGACCACCTAGTCACCCACTCTAGTTGGCCTCCTCGATCTTACAACTCTAATATATTTGTTTTCATTTTTTTTGTGGAATGCGGATACAAATACAGATACCTTGGATACGAATAATATTGAATACGAATACAGAGCAAATACGAATTGAATCAAATACGGTTACGAATATTTCTCGGAACATAAAAACCCTTTAAATTGTACACACAAAATTAATAGAAAAACATAAATAATTCATTTCATCCAAACATTTGTAGAGCAACATTAATGAATTATTCATATAAGCTAAGATTCCTTCCTTAACTCTATATATTGAGATATATATATATATGTGTGTGTGTGTAATGGGTTGGGTCAAAATAGATGATATATACAGCAAATAACCGGCCCTTGAATATCCGGATAATCTGAAATCATATTCGACGAATAGTGAGCTACTAAATCCGGATTCATATCCGACATAAAAAAATATGTATTCGTTTCCAATCAATACCATTCGATAAATATTTAAACCGACAAAATATGTATTCGAAAATTATCCGAATCGGTTAGAAACTATCTGATCCATTTTCACCTCTACCGGTCAGACCATCGGGCATTGGCTGGTCTAACCACTTGATAACTCTAGGAAACACACTCTCTAGAATTTCGTTAAACTCTACATAGTTTCATCTCCAGTTTTTTATTCCAGTGGCACAAAATACAAACACATCTCTAAACAAGTCTACACAAATATTTTGTGTTCAATTTCTCAAAAATCCATAGCCAGTTTGATCGTTTGCCCCATGGCGGTTAGACTGTCGGTCATATTGTCAACACCATGGCGGCCAGGCCGTCTGAATCTGACAGCATAATCTGAATTTTCTAAATTTTTTATAAAATTTAAATTCAATTTATTAAAATGACAATTATTCATCACGGCGTTAGCGTGGTTTCTCGTGAAGACATTCCTACTGGCATCCAAATTAACCGTAGTTGAACGGGAAATTTAACTTTTTGCCACTCTTAACATTGCCACCTACTCAAATGCCATCCTCTACATTGCAATTAATATTTTGCCACTCTCCAGCCTCCGTGGCCGCCATGTCACGCCCGCGCCAGCCGCGCCCGCGCCGGCCTCCCCGCGCCGCCGCCCGGCCTCCCCGCGCCCGCGCCTGCGCCGCCCGGCCTCCCCTGCGGGCGCGGGCGCGGGGAGGCCGGCGGCGGCGCAGGCGCGGGCGCGGGGAGGCCGGCGGCGGCTCGGGCGCGGCCGGGCGGCGCAGGCTCGGGCGCGGCCGGGCGGCGCAGGCGCGGGCGCGGGGAGGCCGGGCGGCGGCGCTGGGAGGCCGGGCGGCGGCTCGGGCGCGGCCGGGCGGCGCAGGCGCGGGCGCGGGGAGGCCGGGCGGCGGCGCGGGGAGGCCGGCGCGGGCGTGACATGGCGGCCACGTAGGCGCTACGGAGGCTGGAGAGTGGCAAAATATTAATTGCAATGTAGAGGATGGCATTTGAGTAGGTGGCAATGTTAAGAGTGGCAAAAAGTTAAATTTCCCTAGTTGAACAGACGAACCAGAGCTGTCGGCAAGCATGGATAGGAGCAGCTGGTACTCGTACGACTTCAAACATATGTACCATCGAAAGACAAACTACTCAGATTTTGGTTCGCGGTTATGCGTCATTCCGCCGTCCCCGCGTCGCAATACCACCGATTTTCACGTGGCTCCATGCAGCTGCGCACAGCCGGCGACAACGAGGTAGGCGGGCAGACAGCGCCCCAAGCGCAAGTGCACAAGGACGCATGCGAGCGGCGATAGCCCGAGCCGACAATGAGCAGAGTGCGGACGACGAGACGAGACCCGGAAAGCAAAGCCGGACGTGCGTACGGACGCGCGTGCGGTGGGCGAATGGCGACGCGCGACGCGTCAACGTGGGAGACGGCCACTTCGGCACGTTTTTGCAGCGTAGATCGGCGGCGGATGACGTGCGACTGCGCTTGGACGGCGCTGATCTTCGCCGCCGGGTCCTTGGACGTACGCCTCGCACATAAAGAATTTTGGACACTATTGGACCCATGGACACCCGAATTTCCATTTTTGGCCCCCAAATGAAAAAAATTCCAGATTTGGACCCCTCCTCACCGCGCGTTTACGACAGCGCGACACGTGTCCCGGTCGTGCGGTGTGGTACCGCACGACCGGTCGTGCGGTCAAAACCCGAGTCGTGCGGTCAAAAAAATCGGTCGTGCGCTCAAAAAATCAGTCGTGCGGTCAAAAAATCAATCGTGCGCTCAAAAAATCGAAACGGGCGGCCGGCGCAGAGGGCGAGGCGGTCGTGCGGTGTGGTACCGCACGACCCGTGCTACAGTGCGGTCGTGCGGTACCACACCGCACGACCGGACACGTGTCGGCTCCAGGTGAAACGTGCGCTCGGGAGGGGTCCAGATTTGGAATTTTTTTCATTTGGGGGCTAAAAATAGAAATTCGGGTGTCCATGGGTCCAATAGTGTCCAAAATTCGCACATAAACGGAGGGAGCCGGACTGCCGGACGGACCTATATGCAGTCCAATGGGTCTGAATTTTATTTGGGCTGAAATGGAGACCGTGTGCAATCTGTATGGGTATCCTAAGCCAGTATTGGGCCTAAGTCTAAATAGAAATGTCCAATCTGCCACTTACAGCCCAAATACCACATTGAGGCCAGGCTGATACATCAGGGAGGCCTTTCAAAAGACCAAAAGGGCAATACGTTGGCATTTTCAACAGGCGATGGTTCTCAGGATGTAGGTCCAAATCTGCTGACAGTCCAGCGAGAAAGGACGAACGTTACCCAATTCATTGGCGTGGAATGAACTGATTCTTCAGTCCCACCTTGCCCAATCCGTGGTGTGTGTTAGGAAACTGGGCCTATGGCCAAGAGTCCTGACATATTTGGTCACTCCCACCGTAGACTATAAATAGGGACCTAGACCCCCTCATTATGTACACACCTGATGCAATCTAAAGCAATAAAGAAAGACCAGGAGTTCTCTCTACCTCTCTGTGTTCAATCTATTATTCTGTGATTCTGTGATTGATTCGTTCTTGTTCTAAGCAGAGGATCCGCTCGGACTGGTCTCCAGCGTCGGTTCCTCAACACGTTATCAGCACGATTTCGCTCTGGTGAACGAGGTAATCATCGAAGCACAGATTGAATTTTCTAGATCGCTTTTGAATCTGTATTTTCTTTTCGCGTTCTAGATTGAATCTCTACGGTGCAAATCCGCCCTAATCTACCGCGAGCAGACTTGAAGTCGCCGGCACAATGCCGATCGGTAGATTGTGAAACGGGGTAGATGTTGATTGCACTGTAGATTAGAAACGATGCAAATCCGCCCTAATCTACCGCGAGCAGACTTGAAGTCGCCGGCACAATGTCGATCGGTAGATTGCGAAACGGGGTAGATGTTGATTGCATCGTAGATTGGAAACGAAAAATATTTGCATGGTTTTTTCCTGCATGATCACTGCACGAGAAATATAATCTGGCATCATTTTCTCTGTTCGGCATCACAAAGAAAAAACAAGGCGCCGGCCTGAAGCCGCCGGGGAGCCGCCGACTCTGCCGCCGGTTGAAGCCCGCCGCCCGCATGCGGCCGGCCTCCCGTCAACATGCGCACCGCCCGAAGGGGCTCGACCCGCAGTCGCAGCCGCCGGCAACTCGGATCTCACGCCCGCACGCGTGACCCGCCGGCGCTTAGCTTCCCGCGCCCGCATGCGCCACCTCGTCGGCCGACCGCTGGTCTCGGCTTTCCCCGCAGCGTTTGCGTCGCCGCCCGAAGTGGCCGCACCGCCGTGTTGCCATGCCGAACCACCGCCTGTGCCGCACTGGCCCTGCCGATGCGCCGCCTCCTGAGCCGACCGGTAGCCGCGCCCGAAGCGCTGCGCCACCGCCCGGAGTTACCGCCAGCCGCTGCATCGGTCTCGGACCAACGCTCCGCCCACACCCGCACGTGCGCAGTCCGGCCGGCCGCTGGTTTGGATTTCGGTCCGCACGCCGGCCACCTTCTTGAACCACCCGACCGACCGCGCGGATCGGAGCTGCTCGCCGCGACCCGAAGTCGCCGCCTCGGTCGGCCCGTAGTCGCAGCCGCCGGCGCCTCGGCTCTCACGCCCGCACGCGTGACCCGCCGTGCGCGCGCCGCCTTGGCCCCATGAGCGCCGCCTCACCGGCCCGAAGCCGGCCCGCCAGCATGCGCGACCGGCCGCCTCCTCGCCTTCTGCGCCCGCACGCGCGACCAGCCGCCTCTTCGACTTCCGCGCCAGAACGCGCGCCGGCTGCCGCTCGTTCTTCTGCGCCACCGCGCCCGGCCACCTTGCCCCGCATGGCGTCGCCCGCCGCCGGCCACTTCGCCCAGAACGGCGTCGCCCGCCGCCGGTCGTTCGCCCCGCACGGCGTCGCCCGCGCCCGCCGTTCCCGCGCCGCCACCGAGTCCCGTGCGCCGCCACGCGTGTGAACAGGGGTAGGGAAACCCTACCCCTGCCTCCTTTGATTCGGACGGCTGGGCCGTAGATGGGCCGAATGGATGAATGGGCCAGCACACGGTGGGCCGAACTTAGGCCGAAAGAAAGGAAAGAGGAAAGGGCGGCCCGGCCGAGGGAGAGGTGCCGGAATTTTTGCGAAAAAGGCCCCGAAAATCGTAGAAATTACCGATAAGGCCCTTAAAATCGCATATGGGTCCAGAATTTTGCAGAAAACCCCTCTGTAAATCAGAAAATTGCGCGAATTTTTCTCTGAACTGATAATTTGCGTAGAAACCCCCAGAAGTGGCAGAATTCGCTGAAATTTCATATTTTAGCATAAAAGGGCCTCGGGAATCCGAATTTTGCATTATTTTTAGCATTTGAAGCTTATTTATTTATGCCATTATTATTCTCTGTATTTTCTGTATTTATTTACTGTTTTGGTTAATTGTAATTGCTGAAAATTGCTTTTAATCACTGAAATTAGCAGTAAAATTATAGAAAATGCATAGAAAATTCTGGAACATTACGAGAATATTTTGTACCATTTATTCACCCGCAGTGAATTATTCCATGCATGTCTACCAGCAGTAGACTTATACACATTTAGATGACTAGCATCACGAACTGGAAGTTCGAGGAGCTGGCCCCGCATGGCCAAAACTATCTGACATAGGCATCCGATGTCGAGATTGTACTTGGAGCCAAGAAGCTCTGCGCGACTATTGGGATTGGCGGACTGAATGACGCCCAACCCATGCCTAAAGAGAATGATCAGGCACTTTATTTTCTCAGGCACCACCTCTGCCTCACTCTCAAGAATGAGTACATGGCGGAGAAGAGCGCGCTAGCACTCTAGACCGCACTAAAGAAGCTGGTTTAAGAGGCTAAAGTACACCATTCTTCCTCAAACAGAGCGAGAGTGGATCAGACTGGGGTTTGCCGATGTTAAGACGGTCGGGGAGTACAATTCTGCCTTGCACAGGATTTGTACTAGTCTTCAACTCTGTGGCAAGCAGATCACAGATAAGCAGAAGACCGAGAAAACCCTATCCACCTTCCACCCCCATGCAGTACAATCCGCACGCAATTATCGTCATGACGGCTATAAGGAATATGCCGAATTGATATATGATGCAGGTTGCGGAGGCTCAGGACAAAGTTCTCCGCAAAGAACTACGTCACTTAGCCACCTGGGAGCTTTGCTGGCCGTAAAGCCAATGCCGAGAGCTACAAGGTGCGAAAGCCCTTGATGAAGAGAAGGGAAAGGAAGGGTAAGACCGCAGCCCAGAAAGGCGAATCAGATGCTCCACGAGAGAATAAGGCTAACAAGCCAAAGCGGGATGGCAAAGGGCAACATGAAGCCCACTCTGCATTGGCAGAGGGGGAGAGTTCTGAGCAGCTGCCTGCACCGATGGAGGTTGAAACCATCACGACAGCAGCACCCCCTCTCGACCTAGAAGCAGCCACCGCCATGATTTCTCTTGAAGAGAACGTCACCCCCAGAAAATAGCAGAAGAAGTCTAGTGCACTGCATGCATTTCGACTTTAATTGTCATTTATTTTGTGTAGAAGAATATGTTAGAATTTGCATGGATGGTACTTAAGAATTGTTATTTTCTCGTGATGGTTGGATGATATTTGAAGAATTCATTCATTTATTCAGTTTACAATGGCATGATATGTTCTGATATTGGAGTATTTTATTTATGTGTTGATTGCCTTCTCATGCATGTTAATAAAATACCCTATATTAGAACGTGTGTAGCGCCCTATGAAGGAAGTGTGCTTAGCTAGCAGCGGCACAGCGCATATCATATTACGAAGCGTGAATAGAATGGAAAAGTGTATTAGAAAAACTTCCTTCACTAGAATCTGGGCTATATTATACCAACATTAAAGCGCCTGCAGCGTACATTGTTCTGAAGACAGTGTTTAAAAGCTCTGAACTCTTCTGTCTCTGGCATGACAGATTAGGCCACTCGGATCTTAGGATGATGAGAAACATAATAAATAACTCGCATGGGCATAATATTAATGTCAAGAATTTCCCGAACCATGAAGATTTTGTGTGCCCTGCATGTGCCACCGGGAAACTAATAACTAGACCCTCCACTCTGAAAAGTGAAGGATGAAGTCCCTGCATTCCTGGAACGCATCCAGGGAGACATATGCGGTCCTATTCAGCCCGTCTCTGGGCCGTTTAAGTATTTCATAGTGCTCATTGACGCTTCTTCGAAGTGGTCATATGTGGGTTTGCTGTCCACAAGAAACCACGCCTTTGCAAAATTGATCTCGCAGATCATTTGCATCAGAAATGTGTTTCCAGAACATCATATTAAGTCCATCAGAATGGACAACGCCGGAGAATTTACTTCGAAGGCATTTGATGATTATTGCATGGCGATGGGAATTGCAGTTGAGCATTCGGTACCGCATGTCCATACCCAGAATGGTTTGGCAGAGGCTTTAATTAAAAGAATTAAATTTATTGCCCGACCTCTCTTGCATAATTGTAATTTGCCAGCTACATGTTGGGGACACGCAGTCCTTCATGCAGCGAATCTCATCAACCTTAGACCTTCGGCCTACAACATCCATTCACCTATGCAACTAGAGCAAGGGTCACCACCGAAAATTTCCCAACATTAGGGGGAGGAAATCAACCCCTTGATGAAAAATGTCGGGAAATTATGTGGCAAGCCTGGGGAATCCATGCAGATGACCCGCGCACTAGAGAAGTCCAGAAGATATTACATGGCAAGCCACGGGAATCCTTGCAGATGACCCGCGCATTAGTAAATCAAATAGAGAAGTCCAGAAGACAAGAGAAGTCCAGAAGACAAAATAGATTTGCAAGTATTAGCAAATCAACTGCCTGATCACTTTAGTGATTTGAAGAGCATGACTAAGTCGCATGTGCCTGCACGCACTGCACCGGAGAGGGTTGAAATACCAAAGAAAGCAGAAGGTATCCCTAATCTTGTCTAGAGGCCTCAGAAAAATAAAAAAGAGGACGAGAACTCCGGTTCCTCGAATCCTTAGTAACCGGGGACGCCTGGTGAAAAAGGATAAGAAGGACTTATCACAGCCGATCATTGAAGTCACTCAGAATGAGAAGGGGAGCCAGTTGAGACCTGGCACAAGTATGACACCTTCCGAAAAGGGCATACCGGATCTGAATATCCCCATTGGCATGGATGTGTGCGCACACATCGAGCCGAAAAACTAAAGGGACTTGCCACCGCAATTGAAAGAAGCGATGCGCAAGGTGAAGCTTCAGAAGAAGCAACTCATGAAGAAATAGCTATAAATTATGTGCACACGGGAGAGTCCCTGAATAGGACAACAGCTAATATCGATATCTACTTCGCAAAGAAAATTGCCACCATCATCGATCTTGATCCCGAGCCTGCATCGCTCGCTGAATGTAAGAAAAGATCAGATTGGGAAGATTGGAAGAAGGCAATAGCAACTGAATTGCTGTCTCTAAACAAAAGAGAGGTGTTTGGGCCTGTATGCCGCACGCCTCCCCATGTGCACCCCGTAGGGCACAAGTGGGTATTTGTTCGAAAGAGAAATGAAAGAAATGAAGTAGTGAGATACAAAGCAAGGCTAGTAGCCCAAGGTTTCACTCAACGTCCTGGAGTTGATTATGAAGAAACCTACTCCCCAGTCATGAGTGGAATTACCTTTAGATATTTGATCTCAATGGCAGTGAACTTGAATTTGGAAATGAAATTGATGGATGTTGTGACTGCATACCTTTACGGTAACTTGGATTCGGAGATTTATATGAAAGTCCCTGAAGGAATATCTCTCCCGAACCAAGATAGAGCAAATAGAAATCTGTACAGTGTGAAACTCAGAAAGTCACTGTATGGACTGAAACAATCTGGAAGAATGTGGTATAATCGCTTGAGCGACTTTCTCTGCAAGAAAGGCTACACGAACAGTGAAGACTGTCCTTGTGTATTTATACGGCGATCCCAGAATGGATTCTGTATAATCTCTGTGTATGTAGATGATCTGAATATCATCGGGACAGCCGAAGACATAAAAGAAACAAGCTCCTACTTGGAGTCAGAATTTGAAATGAAAGATTTGGGCAAGACCAAGTTTTGCTTAGGCCTGCAGCTTGAGCATGTCCCTGAAGGAATCTTGGTACATCAGTCGACCTACACCCAGAAGGTGCTTGAAAGGTTTGGCTTTGAGAAGGCATTTCCCTCAAAAGTACCAATGATCGGTAGGTCTTTGCAGCAAGAAAAAGATCCTTTCCGACGTAGGGAAGAGGGGGAGGAAGTCTTGGGACCGGAATTCCCATACTTGAGTGCAGTGGGAGCGCTCATGTACTTAGCAAACTGCACTAGACCGGATATTGCATTTGCCGTGAACCTGTTAGCAAGGTATAGTGCAGAGCCCACCAAAAGGCATTGGCAGGGCATAAAAGACATATTCCGATACCTCCAAGGAAGTAAGGATCTCGGATTGTTCTACAGAAAGAATCAAGATCTGAATTTGATTGGCTATGCAGATGCTGGGTACCTGTCAGACCCGCATACCGCTAAGTCACAAACAGGCTATGTATTTCTGTGTGGTGGAACTGCAATTTCATGGAAATCGTCTAAGCAAAGCCTGGTAGCTACTTCGACGAACCACTCAGAAATTATAGCACTGTATGAAGCCGCACGAGAGTGCGCTTGGCTCCGCCGAATGGTTCACCACATCCAGCAGTCATGTGGGATGAACATTGTGCAAACCCCCACGATTATCTATGAAGATAATGCAGCTTGCGTAGCACAAGTGCAAACGGGCTATGTGAAGAGTCATCTCACTAAGCATATCAACCCCAAGTTATTCTATGCACATGAATTGCAAAGGATGGACGAGATTAAAGTACTGCATACTAAGTCATGTGAAAATCTCGCAGATTTATTCACTAAGTCACTCCCCGCATCTAGCTTTGAAAGGTGCGTGCGTGGAATTGGAATGATAAGACTTAGAGAAGTGCAGAATTCAGGGGGAGAATTCTCACAAACCCGCTAATAAATCTTGATCCTGAAGATTAAGTACCCAAAAATAAAGTCCTGCAGACCAAATGAATTTGGGTGAATTGTACTTTTTTTCCCTTGACGAGTTTTCCATGAAGTTTCTCGACCAAGGTTTTTAATGAGGCAATTCGTGCATCGCAGCATCACATGTATCATGTGCTCTTTCTCCAAATTTTTCCCACTGGGTTTTTATGGAGTTTTAGTGAGGCATGAGCATGTTGGGTGAGTGCCCAAGGGGGAGTGTTAGGAAACTGGGCCCATGGCCAAGAGTCCTGACATATTTGGGCACCCCCACCGTAGACTATAAATAGGGACCTAGACCCCCTCATTATGTACACACCTGATGCAATCTAAAGCAATAAAGAAAGACCAGGAGTTCTCTCTACCTCTCTGTGTTCAATCTATTATTCTGTGATTCTGTGATTGATTCGTTCTTGTTCTAAGCAGAGGATCCGCTCGGACTGGTCTCCAGCGTCGGTTCCTCAACAGTGTGGACTACACTGATTCTTAGCCTGGTCCCTGATGCATGATGTCTACACGGGACGGTCTTCTTGAAAAAACTGGCCGGGCGGCACTTCCTTTGAAAATAGTCAATTTCGGGTCGTCTGCCCAATATTCCCCTGTGCCTGACTAAAATCAATGAACCAAACCAACGTTTGGGCACCTCAAATGAAATCTACCGATTAGCAATGGAACCCGTTTTCTTCTACGGTAATAAATACCAGCATCAGATAAAGATAAAACGGATTCTGATGCAGGCTTTCCTCTGCACCATATCTGCATGCATGCGTACGTACTGCCGGTATTTTTGTATTGAAACTGAGAGCTTTTATATATCCTACTTTACACTAGAGGTTTATCCATCGCATTATGGAGTGTGTAATTTGGATAGTACATTGAGACGCAGCTGAACGAGTTTGGCTTTGCCATGTCAAATTGCATAATGAATTTTGTGGTTCGGCTATTAGCTTACATTTCTTTTTGGGAATGTTTTATTCACATATTATCTTGAGATTTGTAACCTATACATTTAGATTGATTTTGGGAGTTAATAGCATGTTTAAATTAAGCCAACTAGCACCTTGCTCCATCACTGAACACCTCCATTCATCCGATACCGCAATTCCCTTCGTCAGACGAAGGAACGAACTCTCCGGCGTTCACTTCCCCTGTGCGCCCATACCGATCAAATTTACCAATCGATTACGACCTTGGAGCATCACACCCCTAAGCGGAAAGTGTGAGAGAGAAAGACACCGCATTCCAGGGGTAGTCGTTTGTACTTTGTACTGCGCGCATGGCGCCGAGGCCTGCGAAGACGACCGTTGGGACCAAAAGCCGAAGAAGCCAATGTGCGTCCGTGCGTGCCACCACGAGCCGCGCGCCGCGCCGCGCACCCCAAATCCCCTCCGTTCCCAAGCCAAAACCGAACCACACGAAGAAGAAGAAGAACCCAACCCGCTCGCAACGCTCGCCGCCGCCGCCGGTCGGGCGCGCGCGAAATTTGACCGTTAACGCGCCACGTCAGGCCGGGCTCCGCCTCCACCTCGTAGCGCGTGCCCACCCGTCTGTGGCACTGTCCCGTGCGCCAGGCGTCACCCTGTAGCTGACATGTGGGTCCGGCATCCTGGCCCGCAGGCTTGTGGGGGAGGCCGCGCTTTATTGGGGTTTGTTCGTTTCTTTCCCGTTGTTCCCTCGCCCACGCCTCCGCAGCTGGGAAAGCCGGTGCAGCCATTACGGACGCTGACATGTGGGTCAGAAAATTTCTGCAGGTCTACATCTCAGTCGTACGTACGTACGTTTCGGTCGGCGCTTGGCCGGTGCGCGAGAAGAAAACCCGCACCCAACGCCTCGTGGCTCCCGGAGATCGTATCCCAGCCGTTGGATCTCTGACATGCGCCATGTGATCCGTGCTACCACCATCGGCTAAGGTGCAGCATCTAAGAAAAAAATGATGCACACTGACAGTGGACCTGCCAAACGTGATGGGCCCAGTTGTCACTGAGGGTAAAGGACCGGGAGGAGTGCTCGGACGAGTGACGGATCCGTTCCGCTCCTCCTCCCATTGGACCCTGGCCCTTACTTTTGTAGAAAAGACCCTCCTTTTCTGTATTCTCATATTTATAAACCCACTTGCCACACACCTCTCCACTTCACTTCTTTTCCGTCTCTTCTTCCCATCTTCTTCTTCTTCTCCTTTGTCTTCCTTCGCTTCTTCTTGGCATCCTTCTATCCAGGCAGTTTGGAGCTCGGAGTAAAGGAGGTAGCTAGGTGCCTTTTGCTTCTTCCGGTCGGGAGAGAGAGAGAGAGAGAGAGCAAGGGAGTGGCTTGTTTCAGGAGACTAGGCAAAGGGGTTTGGAGTTCCTGGGCTTTTCTTGCGACAGCATGAACAAGCTCTTCTTCTTCCTCTTCCTCTTGCTGCTGGCAGTCTCGGTTGTTCATGGTGAAGATGGTGAGATTTCGCCTCCCTTTTCTTGTTGCTCTGGTCTCATTTCCCCTTTGTGACGGTGACTCCATTTTGCCATTCTTGGGTTTGGATGCATGGATTGATGGGTCGATTTCCCCAGTTTTGTTATCCCCTGTGCTTCTCTAGTTTATTTTTGGGCTAGTTTTCTTGTTCCAATGCTGGAAACCCAGGCTCGGTGTGATTTGAGACTAGTCGAGCGATGTCCCTTTCCCCTCGGATTTCTGTTTGTCGTCTCGTGGTCTGGTGTATTAGACTTGTCCCGTTGGGTAAGTTCAACCATTAGCTTTCTCTTAGCAATACATTAATACGAGCACCTAGACATGGTAACTGAGTAAACTTAGTTATTACTAGAGTAGTCTGGAGTACTAGTTAATCAGTCAATAACTCTTGGATTTGGATTCGATTATTCGTCCTGTTCACCGTATTCTCTGCTTGTCTACTTGGTCTCTCTGGGATTCCTTCTCTGAGCTTTTTCCATGCCATATATTCGTTGCTCCCTTCACGTGCACTAGTTTTTATATGAGTTATGCACGTTCCATGGGAACATCTGGTCTCATTATCGTATCATATTAACAGGGTTATAATAAGATTTACTTGTAGCTAGGGGAATGAATACTAGTACTAGCTAGCATACCATCAAAAGTTCACCACCGCTAATCTATCTGTGGTACTAAAAGATGCAGCATGCCATAATAAAGTTAGCTACAGCTAGCTCTATGATCGCTTTGTGCATAAGTTTAGGCCGAAAGGGGGTTGGCTTGGCTCCCGAGTTCGGACAACGGCACATCTTTAGCATCAGCCTTTGTGGGCCCTCCTTGTCTGCTAACTCCAGTGCTAATGACTCGGCAATTATCGTCACGGCTCACCTGTTGATTGGCCTGCGCGCTTGTCAGTGCTCACTGCACAGTACAGTGCAGTCTATCTTTTGACTGCTTGGTGAAGGATGTCGTTTCCGGGACCATCGGGCAGTGTCTTGCTCTGGCTGGTGGGCCCTGTGTAATTAATGGATGGGTACTTTTGATCTGCAGTTTACGTTTTTTTGTCATAAATTTTTAAATTTCTGTTCATGCAAAAGCACGTAGAGAAAATATAGATGAAGTTAAGATAGTATCTATTATAATTAATTTATAAATCTACTTTAAAAGTTATTCTATTTAAAAGCTAATTACTGTAGAAAATTTAGGTATACGTCTAAAAGAATCCAACCAATAAAGTTATGTCCGTAGTGTATGGAAATGTTTGACATCCACACCGGATCCTTTTTTTCCCCAAATTTGACTGCCCAACATTGTTTTTGCAACTCTAACCCTCGTTAACATCGGTAACCACAACAGACGACACTGTCCAGCTGAGCCATCAGAGCATGGTGCACCTGCTGAGCAACCGTAGCTCAGCAGATGCTCTGTCGAGCTCTCCTGGGTTCGCTGCCGAGCATAAACACTTCGGAATGTAATTTAATTAGTGTAACTAATCATAATTAATACTAATTAATCAATATATTTTATAATTAGCACTAATTAAAGCGGGATTAACACATTAACTAAGCAGCTGCCGAACTCTAGGCTCGCAAAAACCGGCGCAGCTTCTCTGACTTTCACGGCGTGACTTTCCTTCGTAGCGTGCGTCCATCCGGCGATCAACGGCCCAGATTAATCTAGCGTTTTCTGATTTTTCTACTTCTAGTTTTTAGCTTTTTTATTTTTATCTTTTTCTAACCTTTTTTTTTATATTTCTTTATATTATCTGTGTTAAAACAACCTATTTTTAGTCAGGGAATCCCGTGCGCGCAAAAACGGCGTCCAGAGTCCAAAATTTGTTTTTAGAATTGCTACAGTGCCAGTTGTCCTGTGGCCACCGCATAAATCCCGGGCTTATGCGGATGGCCGCACGAAAGCACCGCGTGGTGGCTCCTGCTCCCACCGTCTTGTGCTTTACAGCTAGCTCGGTGTCCTCTCCCAAATCTCCCATGCTCGTTTTTCCAAAGGAAAATTGGTGTGCTACATTTGGTCCTTTGTTCTTTTCTTTTGTACTTCCAAATTTATTAGTAGTAGGATCAATCTCAGTTTGTAATGATGTGTAAAGGAGTGCATCAACAACTAGTAACACTCCATTTGCATTTGCGTGTGCTGCTTTGTTTGTTTCCACAGTGGCATGACACTGTTTTCCATTGTGCTAATTCATGAGGTTTGGTAAAGAAAAATGAACTTTTATCAAGAATTCAAGGTTCCCGCCTTATGGTGCACTTCTCTGTGTCACCTAAATTAAAACACAGACCAAAAAATGTATTTCCATCTAACGGCCTGCATTAGAAAAATCCATGCTACGTTTGTACAGTACTAATTAACTTGTCATGGGCGCGCAGGGGCATACATCGGCGTGAACATTGGCACAGCCATGTCATCGACGCCGGCTCCGACGCAGATCACGACGCTGCTCCGCTCACAGAACATCCGCCACGTCCGCCTCTACGACGCCGACCCGGCGATGCTGGCCGCCCTCGCCAACACCGGCATCCGCGTCATCGTCTCCGTCCCCAACGAGCAGCTCCTCGCCGTTGGCAACTCGAACGCCACGGCGGCCAACTGGGTCGCCCGCAACGTGGCCGCCCACTTCCCGGCCGTGAACATCACAGCCATCGCGGTCGGCTCCGAGGTGCTTTCCACGCTCCCCAACGCCGCGCCGCTCCTCATGCCCGCCATGCGCTACCTCCAGAACGCGCTGGTGGCCGCGGCGCTCGACCGGTACATCAAGATCTCGACGCCGCACTCGTCGTCCATCATCCTCGACTCGTTCCCACCGTCCCAGGCCTTCTTCAACCGCTCGCTGGACCCCGTGCTGGTGCCGCTGCTCAAGTTCTTGCAGTCCACTGGCTCGCCGCTCATGCTCAACGTGTACCCGTACTACGAATACATGCGCTCCAACGGCGTCATCCCGCTGGACTACGCGCTGTTTCGGCCGCTGTCGCCGAACAAGGAAGCGGTGGACGCCAACACCCTGCTGCACTACACCAACGTCTTCGACGCCGTTGTGGACGCGGCTTACTTCGCCATGGCGTACCTCAACGTCACCAATGTGCCGGTCATGGTGACGGAGACCGGGTGGCCACACAAGGGTGACCCATCCACCGAGCCGGACGCCACCTCCGACAACGCAGACACGTACAACAGCAACCTCATCCGGCATGTGATGAACAGCACCGGCACGCCGAAGCACCCCGGAGTGGCTGTGCCCACGTACATCTACGAGCTGTACGATGAGGACACCCGCCCCGGGTCGACGTCCGAGAAGTACTGGGGGCTGTTCGACATGAACGGCATCCCAGCGTACACCCTGCATTTGACGGGGTCCGGCGTGCTGCTCGCCAACGACACGACGAACCAGACCTACTGCGTCGCACGGGAGGGCGCGGACAAGAAGATGCTGCAGGCTGCCCTCGACTGGGCCTGTGGCCCGGGGAAGGTGGACTGCTCCGCGCTGACGCAGGGGCAGCCGTGCTATGACCCGGACACCGTCGAGGCGCACGCGACGTACGCATTCAATGCCTACTACCATGGAATGGGCATGGGTTCTGGGACGTGCTACTTCAGCGGGGTCGCCGTGATCACAACGACCGATCCAAGTAAGACCAAGAACCGTGCAGAATAGCTCTTGCCATCTGTTCATGTGCATGCTTTAGACTCATTTTCGTGCCCACTGTTTTTTGCAGGTCAAGGATCTTGTGTTTATTCCGGAAGGTATGCTCGTTTTTCTTAGCATCTTATAACCAATGAAATGCCTTGCATTGATTAAGGAGAACACAAATGCCTTCTGATGTGCAGTGGGGGAAAGAACGGCACCTCGTTGCTGAACGGTACCTCGCTGGCACCATCGTCAAACTCCACGGCAGGGGACTCCGGCTCCCAGCGGGCGGCCGGCGACGTCACGTCATTCGTCCGCATCGTCGTCACCGCGCTGCTCTTGAGCGTCGTCGTCCTATTGTAGGCGGTGGGTGGTAGTAGGCAGGCAGCAGAGTAGTCCATTTGTGAAATTCTTTTTGTTGTCAAGTGGGATTGGCCTTTGGTGCTGGTGATTATTATTGTCTCCAGGTCTCCTCTGTGGTATCGGTTGGGGGGTTGGATTGGATGTTGCCCAGCAACAGTTGATTGGAACGGATGGAGGGGCTGACCACAATCAAATCTTCTGCTTTGCCCGTTGGTGCGCTCGATGAGTTTGCTCAAGCAAGCTTTGGGGTGATTTGACAATCCCGCGCGGCCGCATTCCATCGCGCGGCGCGAGCTGAGCTCCACATGTGCATTGCCCCAACGCGACTCGGCGGCGCCCAACACGCGGCCGTCCGTGCCTCCGCCGAGATGAGGAGAGGGCTCTGCGCCTCCCTGTGTTGAGTTTCTATAGCCATGGATGGGTATAACTGTAATTTGGCCTTACCACCGTTCATACGCCCTAACCGAGGCCTAAAATCCTGCGCCGCCGCCTCCTCGTCCAGTACCGTCGGCGCCGCCGGTTTCTCCCATCTCATCTACCCGATCAGTCACTCTCGTCCAATACCTAGGAGAAACATACAATTTTTTCCTCCACGTTTCGTTTCTATAGGTAAGTTTGATCTCGTTTTCTGTTTTGGTTTCTCTATGATTTGCCCCCTTCGGAGCACTCTTAAGATCTCTCGCTTGGGACACCATTCAGCGGATCCGGAGCTTGCTTCTTTGAAGAGATGCAAGATCATGCCCGAGGACCCCTGGACATGCGGCCTCTTGCAGTAGATTCACGCATTTTCTTGTTGTAGGACCGGATAGACAACAGAGGGGTGAATAGTATTTTGAAATTTTTCTTTCAAATATTCACCAATTTTTTACTCCAATAGCTACGAAAATTAGGATATAAAGTCTTCTTAAAAAACAAAGGAACACAAAGATGAGCACGATCAGTTCGGAACACTACGTGATTGGATTACGACTAGTGGTCGGAAATCAACGTGCTCGGTTACGACTATCGGATGAAAGCTAACGTAGTCAGAGTTCAATTATCGGACGGAAATCACTATGGTCGGAGATCTACTGCCAGTCGGATATCAACGTAGTCGGGAATCGACTATCAAACGGAGATCACCATGGTTGGAAATCGATTGCTAGTCGGATACCAACGTAGTCAGAAATTGATGTGGTCGAAATTCGACTTGAGTGGTCAGCGACCAAAGTGCGGTCAAAAACCAACGTAGTTGATAACCAACGTGGACGAAAATGAATGCGGTCGAAACCAACGTGGTCGAAGGCCAACGAGTGGTCTAAAACCAACGTGGTCGAATACGCTCGAAAACCAACGTGATCGAAAATCAACGTGCTCGAAACAAACGTGGTCGAATTTGATCGAAATACGACCAGTGAGTGGTCGAAAACCCAACGTAGTCGTAAGACAATGAGTGGTCTGAGACCGACATAGTCGAAAATACGACTAGTGAGCGGTTGAAAATTCAATGTGGTCAAAAGCCAACGAGTGGTCTGAGACCAACATGGTCGAATCAGTTCGAAAATCGACCAGTGAGATCGACGACCAGTGAGTGGTCGAAAACTCTACATGTTTGAGAAGATGTGGAGCGGTCGAAAGCCTAAACGTGATCGAAAAAGACCAACGTGGTTTGAATGCCTATTTCACTTAGAGACCAACGTTTTTATAGCCAATTCCTTAGAATAGTAGAGCTCTAAGTCTAGAGCATACACACAAGGTTCCAACCCAAAAAACCCTAATCTCATATTGGAGGGAAGAAGAACTAGCCACCACAAAGACTACCCAAAATTCTCAAACCCTAACTCTTACCTCTCCTCCCCTTATATAGGCTTACAACCTGAACCCAAAACATAATGGATCTCCTCATTAGACCAAATCAGGGATAACTCGTTAACCCCACATAACACCAGGTTTTACTCATGCATGTTTCTCAAAGCGGCTTACAATCATTAACCTATTAGTGAATCAATACTTGATCCACTTCACATGTTCAGCACATACAAGACCTAAACCACTTAGACCAACGTCGTGGTTTCACATACCGCCACTCTTCTGGTATTTGGGAAATTTACCAAAATGCCCCTCTACCACCTTCCTTGAAGCTTCTTGCCTCCTTTGCCATGAAGCATCACACATACTTCAACATCTTTTATGTGGCCCTAATGACTTGTCGGCAAGCCTCTTACGCATCCGGATCCCACCAAATCATCCTCGCTTGTAAACAACCCAAGACAGTTGACGCACCACATGCTTCTTCTTGCACATGACGGCACCCAGCTTTTTTGACCATCTGGACCTTGACTCCTCCCTAAGCCTAGTCCCGGTCCACCGTTTTGTTGCCCATCATGATTACCACTGGTAGCTCCCGCTCTGGTTCCTCGTCATCCGAACTTACAACCACCCCGCAAGCCTCAGTCATCTTCGGCGTCCCCCTGACCGTTCTGGACCTCAACATCACCCTATGCCTAGTCCTGGTCCTCCTATGCTTCACCATGACCTAGCTCCGAAGTCATACGACTAACAACAATAAGCAAACTATCACGTAGCACCGCACAACACACAAAGTCATCAATTGCGCAATTCATCCAAACAATCAATCTCATATTAGAAAGTAACACAAGGTTACAAGACTTGGTGATCATACCATTGCACACTCTCTTTAAAGAATCAAGCTCATTCTTCAAGACAACTTAAGATGTGCAAGAGATTGAAGCAGTGTTCAACAAGGCGCCGTTCCGCGGCCGCCTAGGCGCGCCTAGGCGCTAGGCGAAGGGGTCCCGCGGGGCCTAGGGGGTAGGCGGAACCCTAGGCGGGCGCGGCGCCTCCGCGGCGAAAGGCGGCGCTTCCACGGCGCTGAAGCGGCCGAGGCAACGCGGAGGCGGACAAGCGCGCGTGAGGGCGCGGGAAGAAGTCGCGAGCGCGGGAAAAGAAGTCGCGGGCGCGGGAAGGATAAGAGAAGGAGGCGCAGAACACGGGCGGGTTAGGGAGAGTCGCAGCCGTGACGCCAAGCAGCTCCCGCCGCCCGCTGCCCGTGACTTCTTTTCCCGAGCTGCTCCTGCCGCCCGTCGCCGTGACGCCGGTCTGCTACCGCCGCCGGCCGTGACGCCAAGCAGCTCCCGCCGCCCGCCGGCCGTGACTTCTTTTCTCGAGCTGCTCCTGCCGCCCGTCGCCGTGACGCCGGTCTGCTTCCTCCCTGCCCCAAGGTAAGCTCCTCCCTCCCCTGCTCCTCTCCCATCTGCACCCTGCCTCCGCCCTCCCCTGCTCCTCTCTCATCTGCACCCTGCCTCCGCCCTCCCCTGCTCCTCTCTCCTCTGCCCACTGCCTCCGCCCTCCCCTGCTCCAGTCTCCTCTGCTCCCTGCCTCTGTATGCCAACTAAACAAAAAACAGTATGGAACTGACAATTATTGTTAGTACCTCTGTAAAAACAGTATGCTGCCTCCGCCCTCCCCTGCCTTCACCTCCTCTTATAGTTACAAAACTTGTTTAGCTGATAGTTGTTAGTTTGTTACACATGTAGGATGTCGAGAACGGACCATGAATCCGCTGAAATTGAGGGAGTGAATCTCCTAAAAAGGAATTCAGATGATGTGGGATGGGAATATGGGGTTCTGGTGGATGCAAAGAACAAGGACAAGGTGAAGTGCAAATTCTGTGATCATCAGAGCCAAGGAGGGATTCATCGGTTGAAGGAACATGTGGCCAATGTTGGAAAAAATGTGAAGAAATGCAAGAGGAGCACACAAGAGGCCAAAGACAAGTGTAAGAAATCACTAGAAGAGGCAAAAAGGAAAAGGGAGGAGAAGACTGTCCGTGAGCTAGAGCTTAGAGAAGAAGTGAATGTTTCTCGGGTTGGAGGAGAGGAAGATGAAGTAACTTGTGTTGGAAGTTCAGAGCCTCACAAATTAGGGCCCATTGATAAGTGGACACGTGCTATTGATCCTAAAGCAACAAAAGCTGAATCTTTGAAGCAACAAAAGCTGAACAAGGAACTTTGGAAAGAAAGAACACATGAGGTGCATAAATATATTGCAAGATGGGTCTATACACATGGTATTTTACTATTCTGAAATCTGTATTTTTCTTCAGATTGCAAGATGGGTCTATGCATAAATATATTCACTAGATTATTTCAGAATTCACTAGATTTCAGAACACATTTCAGAATTCACTATATTTCAGAATTTATATTTCTGTTCTGTTTTGTATCATTTGCAACCATACCTTTCAATGCTTGTGACAATGATGAGTTCAAGCAAATGTGTGAAGCAATTGGACAGTTTGGTGCTGGACTTGAACCTCCATCTCAGCGTAATCTGCGAGAGAGTATGCTGGATGAAGAATATGCAAGAACCAAGAGTTTGCTGCAAGAACGTGATGCTGAGAAGGTGAAGAATGCGTGCTCTGTTATGACAGATGCTTGGTCAGATAGGAAGAGGAGAAGCATAATGAACCTGTGCACTAATTGCGCTGATGGATCAAGTTTTATCAGCTCAAAAGAGATGTCAGATGTGTCACACACAAGTGAAGTTATCTTTGAACTAGTGGACAAAGCAATTGAAGATATTGGTCAGGATGATGTGGTGCAAGTAGTGACGGACAATGCTTCTAACAACATGGGAGCAAAGAAGCTCTTGCTTGAGAAGAGACCACACATCTTTTGGACCTCTTGTGCAACTCACACAATCAACTTGATGCTTCAAGGAATTGGCAACATGTCACGGTTCAAGAAGGTAATTGAGCAAGCAAAGGCATTCACCATATTTGTCTATGGGCACACAAGAACATTGGAGTGCTTGAGATACTTCACAGAGGGGAAAGAGATAATAAGGCCAGGAGTGACTAGGTTTGCTTCAGCCTTTCTCACTTTGAACAGCATACTAGAGAAGAAGGACCAGCTAAGAAAGATGGTGGTTCATAGTAGGTGGGACACATTGAAGGATGTGAAATCAAAGAAAGGAAAAGATGCAACAGCAATAATGATGAATCCAACCTTTTGGAAGGATGTGAAGCTGTGTTTGAGTGTTTTTGAGCCATTGGTCAAAGTTCTACGTTTGGTTGATGGGGATGTGAAGCCATCAATGGGTTTCCTATTTGGAGAACTACTAAAGGCAAAGAGAGAGATCAAAGAGGCCTATGGCAATGTTGAGTCCCGTTACAAGGATGTCCTTGCTATTATTGATAAGAAGATGAAAGGGCGGCTTGATTCTCCATTGCATTTGACAGCATATTTGTTGAATCCATACTATAGTTATGGTAACCTATCAATCTTTGATGATGCCACAATAACAGAAGGATTTATCTCTTGTGTGGAGACCTTTTATCATCATGATGAGGAAAAGCAAGATCAGGCTGTCAACACTGAACTAAAGAAATTCCAGAATAGAGAAGGATCATTTAACAAGAAGCTTGCAAAGACTTGTGGAAACTTTGATTACAACCCAGGTAACTCATTCTCCATTCATTGCATCCATTGTAACTAATGTTACATAGCTGTTTTACATTGTACTGTTAACTGAAAATTATTTGTACATTTATTTCAGCATCTTGGTGGAAACTGTATGGAACTGAAACACCAGCTTTACAAAAGATGGCTACAAGGATCCTATCTTTGACATCAAGCTCTTCTGGCTGTGAAAGAAATTGGAGCACATTTGAAATGGTTAGTACCTATTTGATGTCAATTGTCAAGATTTCAACATGTTCAGCACTACAATTATAGAAATGAAAATGCTCTCATGTTTAATTTATAGGTGCACACTAAGAAGAGAAATAGGCTTACTACATCCCGCCTCAACAAATTGGTCTTTATTCAATTCAACTCCAAGATGATAAATAAGAAAGAAAAGATCAAGGCAAAGAAAATCACTGATGTCCTCATGTCTAGTGATACTTCTGAAGCTCAAGGTTTTCTGCATGAGGAGGGAGATGATTGCGCAACAGTTGTCTTTAGAGATGAGGAAGATGAGGAGATGCCAGGTACAGGGATACCTTGGTATGTTATTGGAGATGCAATGGGAGCAGAAGAACAACTTGAGCTGCGTAGAAGTGCAAGAGTGAGACAACTTTATGAAGGAGAAGAATTTGACTCTGAAGAAGAAGAGTTTGATGAAGATGAGGATGATTATATGGAATCCTACTGAAGAGGATATGGTAGTGGGCTTTATCATGTCATGTTTTATCTTTAAATTGTATCTTTTATGAACTTAGAACTCCTGCAGTCCTGCTGTGTGTCTGTGTTCTGTGTTGTGACTTTGTGAGAACTGAGAATCATGTGCTGTACTGTACTGCTAGTCTGCTATCCATTTAATTTTCTTTGCTGCTATCCCTACATGTTTGTGATTTCAAATGGCTATCCTTTGCTGCTGATAATGTCTGATGGATGGGAGAAGGCTGAGATCATTCAGATAAGTACCTAACTTGCTATTTCCTATTTTTGTATCACTTGTATTGTTGATATGGTCTGCTGTCCACTTGTATGCTGCTGATATGGTCTTCTGTCCACTTCTATTGCTGTAGGAACATCACATTTGTATCAACTATGAACTAAGTAGGAACATCACTTTTGTTTTGTATCAACTAAGGTATGTCTATTGGACCTTTTCTCTTTTTATATAATTCATTGAGCTACTATATTTATATAATTTATTCAGCTATACATGCTGAATGCAAATTTGGCAAAACGCCTATAAAACGCCTAGGCGCGCCTAGGCTCTAGGCGGTGGGTCACCGCCTAGAAACCGCCTAGCGCCTTTTCTAACCTTGGATTGAAGATGCATTGATAATGTGCATGAATACAAAACATCAACATCATTTAATAAGCTAGCACAAATCTTACAAGAGAGTAAATCATCATCAAGCAATTTATCATATTTCAAGCACGCAAGAGAAGTTCTTAAGTTACCATTATCCACAAGTAATAACTCAAAAGACTTACATGGCAAAGGCAATTTTATCCTAGCTACTACATCAAACAAATCATTTTTTTCTTTAATTAGATTCTTCATCTCTAATTTAAGAGTAAATAATTTTGAGATGAGTTTATCCTTAATATCTTAGCATGAGTCGATCATAAACTTTAGAGAACTCTTCATGATCATCCTCCATGATCGTGGGTTCCTTCTCCTTTGGCTCCAACAACATGTCACAATTTGTCTTTTTGCATTTTCTCATAATTCGACTAATGAATTCAAGGTCACCGGCCTCATTAAGGTCATCGGCCAAAAAGCCACAAGAAGATAGAACAAAAGACTCACAAGACCTCACTCTAGTTGGCATGCTCAAGATCGGTTAAGATTCCTTAAAGAGCACAACTTGCTCTGATACCACTTGTAGGACAGATAGGCAACAGAGGGGGGTGAATGGTGCCTCGAAATTTTTTCCCAAATATTCACCGATCCTTTATTTCGATAGCTACAAAGCTATGAAGATTAGGATATAAAGTCTTCTTGAAAAAAGGAGGAAAGCAAAGCTGAGCACAACAAGTTCGGAACACTACGTGGTCGGGTTACGACCACTGGTCAGAAATCAACGTGGTAGATTACTATTATCGGATGGAAGCCAACGTAGTCGGAGTTTGACTATCAGACGAAAATCATCGTGGTCGAAGATCAACTGATAATCAGATACCAACGTAGTCGAAAATCGACTATCGAACGGAGATCACTGTGGTCAGAGATCGACTGCCAGTCGGATACCAACGTAGTTGAAAATCGACGTGGTCGAAATTCGACTTGAGTGGTCAGCGACCAGAGAGCGGTCGAAAACCAACGTAGCCGATAACCAACGTGGTAAAAAATGAATATGGTCGAAACCAACGTAGTCGAAGGCCAATGAGTAGTCTAAAACCAACGTGGTTGAATCCAGTCGAAAACCAACATGATCAAAAATCAATATGGTCGAAATACGACCAATGAGGTCAACAATCAATAAGTGGTCGAAAACCCAACGTGGTCGTAAGACAACAAGTGGTCTGAGACCAACGTGGTTGAAAATACGACCAGTGAGCGGTCGAAAATCCAATGTGGTTGAAAGCCAACGAATTGTCTAAGAGCAACGTGGTCGAATCAATTTAAAAATCGACCAATGAGATCGACGATCAGTAAGCGGTCGAAAACCTCACGTGATCAAGAAGATGCAAAGCGGTCGGAAGCCTAAATATGGCCAAAAAATGATACGGTGTGATTTAAGACCTAACCGTAGTCGGAACTAACGTGGCCGAAAAATGATACGGTGTGATTTAAGACCTAACCGTAGTCGGAACTAACGTGGTTCAGCACTGCAGCTACGTGGTGCGAACTGCGAAGCTCTCTCGAGAAGAGATGGATTCCATCAATTAACACCAAGCATCTGGTCTCCTGAGGTGATCAACTTGCTGCTCCCGGCCGTCAATGGGTACATGGCACGATGACTACAACAGAAAATATCCCGAGCGAAAGAAAGTACAGCACTGAATCACTGATGTTGCTTGGACACTAATGTTCCCTCCTTCGGCAACATGCCAGCTTGACGCTCACCATCGCGATATGCAACTGCCAACCATCGCGATATGCAACTGCGACATCAAGCCGGAGAACATCCTCCTCGACGAGGAGGTGAGCGCGAAGCTCGCGGACTACGGCATGGCCAAGCTCGTCGGCCACGACTTCAGCCGCGTCCTGACCACCATGCGCGGCACGCTCGGGTACCTCGCGCCGGAGTGGCTCGCGGTCGGGCCAGGTCACCGCGAAGGCGGACGAGGAAGGCGACCGGCCAACCATGGGGCTCGTCGTGCAGCAGCTGGAAGGCATCGCCGATGTCGGGTTGCCGCCGATCCCTTCGCGGCTTCACATGCTGACAAGAGTGAACGCATGTGTCGGAGGTAGAGATGGTAATGGGTACCTGAAATCCGATACCCAGTGAGTTTTTACTCTATTATGGCATAAGTCTAAGTCAATTTCCTAACTCATGAGTCTCTTAATGGGCAAAAAGTCCAACCCATCGGGTCTGTCGGGTTCGAATATGTTCCTATAGTACCAAAACCCGTAAACCCATGGGTAATATAAACCCGATCCATAGGAGTTATAAACTCAGGCTCTCAGCCTCCCAGGCAAACCAGCCCAGCCCATTAGCCATTTAGCCCCAAGCCCCAAATCCAATGTGGCAATGCCCCATTACCCATACGGCTAACCCTAGCTAACACTCGCCACGGTCACTACTCACTCCTCCCTAGTCCCCACCCCGATTCAACAGCCGCCGCAGAGGCGGCGCATCTGGCGCTCCGCGCTCGGTCTCCGGCAGTCTCCACGCTCGCCCTCCTGTCCCGCAGCTCCCGCTCCTGCTCCTGCCACTCTCGCCGCACACTCGTCCTCCTGCACGCCCTCGCTGTCGCCTCGCCTTCCAGTTCAACCCGCCGCCCCCACGACGACAGCCCGCTGCCCCTACACCGTAGCTAACACGCATCACAGCAGTAGGCCCTTGGCCATGGCACTGCCCTCCGGCTCCAACGAAGATGGCCGGTGAACTTCTTCATCCTCTCTATTAATCATTGTTGCAGCTCGCATTACTGACCCGACGGGCAACCCATGGGTACCCGTTAACCCAGTGGGCATGGGTCTGGGCAAAAATTTGCACCCGTCACGGGCATAAGTTTTTTAGCAGGCACATTCAACTTTCATGAGCACGGGTTTAGGATAGCAAAACCCAGCGGGTTTATGCCCGTTGCCATCTCTAGTCGGAGGGGGGTGCAGAGGATGAACTCTGTTCAAAGAACGGTAGCTAATTAGCAACGGAAGTGTAGAAGTGAAAATTCTTGGGCATATCCCACAGCCGCACTGTGCAACTCAGAGAAGATACTACACAAATATGAAATGTAGTTGTAATCTCTGCATAGTTTCAGACCAAAAAAGTATGAAGTTGCAGTGCTCCTGACTGTAGCTCTTAAAATTTCTTTGCCTCGTCTCAGTTCTGTAAAAATGCCTGAATCGAGATCTGACTAGTACCGTGTTCCATTTGGTTGTTCCTGTCATTATTTGATCCATCCTCGCGACAGTCGCACCTTCCGTTGGTCAATCCAGTAAACTGCTTTCGCTAGTTCACCACCCATTAGGCCATTACCCTGAACAATATTTTGAAAACAGCTTGTTGCCAAAATTGCATTTCCACTCAATTCACACTCACCTTAGCCTGTCCTGTACAATTTTAAGATGGAAACCTTTTCTAATAACTAAAAAGAATACTGGAATCACGCACCTATAGACCTAATGAACAAACTGTACAGATTAACAGCTAGATACCACCACCAAAAGAATAAATGAAATCACTACATAATTACAAAAACCAACACGTCAGGATATACACTTCACAGGTAAAGATGACGCTGCTGCCGCCGAGTGAAGAGCCTTAAGTACAGAAATGAATTTCACAAGTGTTTCTTCAGAGAACCACTTGAGTTTCCAAGTATGTATTGTGTAAATTTCATCTGATTGCTTGTTCTGCGAATTTCTAACGCTGCTGCAAAATCTTCTTTCATGCATATGGTTGTCCAAAACCAATGTCAAGCATTTCGTGTCACGATGATCCAGAACCTAATACAGGAAATGCAGTAGAAAGTTTGAAATGTTTAATAAATTATATCAACATTTTCAGATGATGAGGCAGATAATTAGCAAGTGCTACAACACAATAATGCATCATAGCTTTTCTTTAGTAAGAGCAACTCCAGCAGGGCCCCTACTTGAGCCCTCAAACCTCATATTTGAGGGCTTGAGGCAAAAATAGAGGTCCAGCAGGTCCAGTAGGTTCTGCTGGAGTTCAACTCAAAAAACAGGGCCCTCAAAAGTAGGGGAAGCCCTCAAATCAAAAGTAGGGGCTCTGATTTGAGGGCTCCTGCTGGAGTTGCTCTAAGAGGAGATTGCCTGTTAGAAATAAGTATATGATAAGAACTACACTAAAACTTTTTAGAGACGAGTTAAACCCGGGCATAAGATAACAGTTATATCAAAGTCACTGTTCTTTTTTTCTTTCGGGTGGCAGCAGGCTCGCAAACAGTTTCAGATAACTAATTTTTGCTTAGCACTGCCAGTGCCATAACTCCAAAATTTATTTCCCTTGATGTGCTGTCTTAACATGCCATTCACTTTTAGCATAATGTCCCCCAAAACTTCTCTTATGTCACAAATTTCAGATTTTCCCCAGCATCAATGTGTTTTATTTGAGTTGTACGGCTTATACTAAAACCCTGTCAATAAGCAGTACATATACTATGTATACTGAGGAAAAGGTCATTAAGGTTCACCAATATGAAAATAACCAAGTCCTACCTTATTTGGAACAAAAAAAAACACACTTCCAGCGTAGTGCTGAACTTGCTTAAGTTATTTCTCTGCTCAATTATGTGTGTACAAAAGAATAAAAATACATAAAGTTACACAAATAATTGTTCACAATATCAAACAAAAAGGCAAGTAACTTTTTTTTGAGAGAGGACTATCTTTTGGAGCAAACAATTTTATGAAAAGGAAATTCTTGACATTTATCATGTAAAGCAAACTAGACAGATTGGAAATGTTAAAAGTCAAGCACAACTTACCACTTCTTGAATATTGTTAATAGAACAACATTCATCAAGAGAAAAATATGGAGGAATTGAATCATCAGGGAGGCAACCAAACTGATGTAGGTCCTCAATGCAAACAAATATTGATCCTTCAGTAACAATGAGAGATCTCATAACCAGGGATTCATCTGAAAAAGAGAAACGAACACTAATTCAGCAATTTTCAAGTAAAAGCAATCAAATAGTGAAGAAAGGCGCAATAGAAAAAGGACTTTTGAGTAATAAATATTTGACACATTCAAAGGCCTTAGTATATCTTCTGGGGCAAAACTAAGAGCCCTTATGGATTGCATGTCTAAACCTCCTGGTTATCGTCATGCCAAATTCGAATTAGGACATGACGGTGAGATGCAAATCAAATGAATCACGTTATATCTTGACCCTGGATTTTGCTAGTGCTTTTTTCCATTTGGTCCAGTCCATGTTGATTCTTGTGAAACATATAGTCTTTTCACCGTTGGTTCCAGTTCTTCGCCCATCAATTGGGTCCATATTCTTTTAATTTTGCGATTAGTCAATTGGGTCCCACAAAATTTCATCTCGGCTTCAACTTGGTCCCCTCTGGTAAATACCATGACGGATTCAATAAACTGGGCACACCACATCAACAAAACTTGCTGATATGGCATAAATCGTCAGCGCTAGATGGATGACATGGCATATGCCAACAAGTGTCATATGTCATGCCAGATGCCACACAAAACACAATCAATATTTCGTGATGTGGCATGCCACTATATCAAATCATTTACGGGAGCTAACAAAGTGGACCCAATTAAAGCCAAAATGAAGGTCTAGGGACCCAGTTGACGAAATTGACGAATGGGGGCAGCTGAAGTTTCAAGTAAAAGAATGGGGGACCAAAAATGAAATTTACCTTGTGACTATCTAATAATGAAGATTTACACAAGGAAGCATTATGTTTCTTAAAGGTCAAACTAGGTAACCCAGCAGACCTAGTAATATCTACCTTGCAAACTAACATATTCATGCCATGTTTTTTAAAGGTCAAAGTAATCATCGTAACTTCAGTTCAATGGCTGCATATTACTCCTTTCGTTCTTTTTTAATTGTCGTTTTATAATGCATGAAGTCAACCTTTCAAAACTTAAGACTACAAATATATACAAAAGGTACTTAGATTTGTTACATAAAAACTGCACTAGTATACTTAGATTCGTTACATAAAAACTGCACTAGTAGATTTGTCATCAAAAGTACTTCCATGTCACTATATTTTATTTCTTTCAAAAATCTCTACTACTTCAAAGAAAGAGTTATTGTTGGTGGCGATTCATCTGCCTCTCTCAACTCCCCTTTGTACCTCCCTAAAAAATCTCTAACAAAAAAAAAACAATCTACCCAAAACAATTTTCCACCATCTTAAAAATTCTCTAAAAAACTACAGAACTCTACTAGGTGCGTGGCAGACCCGAGGGCATTGGGACATGATGTGGTTGAGCGTGGAGGCAGAACCATATGGGCCAAGCAGGCCAATCCCGACAACATCGACTCGACGTACTGGGATAATATGATTTTTTTTATCCATAGCAAAGCACGGGTATTCAAATAGTATAATTTAAAAGGGTAACAACCAAACGAGTGTATTGGAGACCGTGGTCTATGTCTAAATTCACAATTAAATAAGAACGTAGGTAGTATGTTTCTCAGATGTCACACTAGAGATTATGCTACAGAACAAAGTTTCAGACTACCACATTGAAAGCAAGACAATTAATACTGTGTGCATTCTGGACATAGACATGTAAAAAGTAAAAACACAAAGCATAAACCGAATTCACAATAATCGCACAAGATAAAAGAGTTCGTGTGTGGCTCATTGGCACACTGTCATATACGTCTGAATGATGTTTTAAACAGTAAGCACTAACAACATTCATTAACAAACAATATGACCAATGATTTCTCAACTAATGATAGTACAGAGAAATTTTGGATGAACAAGTCACTGCTTAAATAGTAATAATTTGATTATAGTAATTGACTACTTAATTAACTAACAGACAATGGGCTGTTTGAGATGGCTTAATGTTAACCTTAAAACTACTATAAACCTAAGCACACCCAAACATGGCTTTAGTAATATGGCTCCTTTGGTAAGGATAAGATCTGTACCAATCCCCTCGCACCCTCCCACCTAGCTGCTCAGAGAATCCTACCTTGCGAGGCTTCAAGGAAAAAGCTGAGACTCCCCAAAACGGGTTCTAAGACCATCAGACTTCAAAGAATGAAGAGACCGTTATAATCTACATTCCATCGATAAAATAGAGTAATGTTTCATCACCGAGACAACGCTACCTTTAGTATCATTCTTGCAGAACATCAACATGGAGTAGAGAAATATTCCCATCTTCAAACTTGCACATATATATTTCTCGAGCAATTTAACTTGGAAGTTCTCCCAACTGCCATGTAAATTACAGAGCTAAGTATAATCAGAAAAATGAAACAAAAGCTGCAATAAACACAAAAATATTTTCTTTATTTAGCTAAAAAAGAAGATCGTTTGCTGATGGGAAAAATATATAAGTAAATAGACTGCTAAATAGACCACACCTTTGCAAAGATATCCCACTGGTTAATTGTGGAAAGCTGGACAGATTTAAGAGCCAAAGTACTTCTTGTGCTTCCTTGAAAGTCCGTGTCAAGAATAGATGAGTTGTATTATCCACCATGTGTACCCTGTGACAATGCAAAACAAAAGTAAGCCTCAGATCAGCCAAACAGCCATTGCTAAATATTAATATGCTAGTAGACCTCAGTGCTTGTAGACCCAGCCCAAACAAAACTTTTTCCAGATCTTCCAACCTATAGCTGCCCAAAACTCTATGCATAGATTCTGTAAATGAACCAATATGTAAGAATAAATATTGCAATATTTTAATAGAAACATGAGAAGAAGATCTTCTGTAAAAAAACGACTGGGTAACAAGTTGCAATATTCTAACAAAGACAAGGGAGCTAGAAACAAGCTTTAGACGAAATAAATCAACCATCTGTAGAAAACTAACCTCGTCCATCTTGAGCCATATCCACCAGCAGAACATACAATTTGTTTTGAGAACTTCGCAACAAGGCTACTTCTCTACACAAAGTAACAAAACACTAGTCAAGGACAGTTTTTTATTAAAAAAAATACATGCAGACAGATAGTCATGAACTGCCATTTGACCTGTCTGTGATTGCACATCCATGCAAATTCCGGCTTGTCAGATCAACAGAAATTCAAAGTGGCATTTACTGAACATGTTTGAGAATTACATGCTACAAGCGATGCTTTAGAATTAAATACAGCCAACAATTTTCCCATTCAAGGAGATGCTATTGCTAACTGCTCATTATGCATTGATGTACTTTGAATCATGGAGCATATTACTGGAAACAGATGCATGTCAGTTTCTACGTAAGTATCCAAGAAGACAGGCTAAGCATCCCATAGATGCAATTAATGTAGGTGATGCATAGACATGGTAAAGACAGTTGCAGAGAAAGGATTCAAGACCTGTGGGGTCTAACATATAGTTACAAAATACAAATATCTAAGGGTCTATTCCTTGGAGGTTCTTTACCGCTAAAGGATTTATTTGTAAACAATACTAACTTTTGATGTGTGTTTTTGCAAAGATATGTTGGTACAGACATAGTTTTTGCAAAGACCTCACATCCCCCAATGTATATCCATCACTGGGTAAAGACAGTTTCTTCATCTAGACACTTCTTTATCAAACTCATGCACTCGTAAATATCCTCCCAGGTGGGTGTCTGATATGGCATATTGTTGCTTGATTCAAAAGACGAATATTAAGAAGGTCCAATACATGGCCTACAGCCCTGTCATGTGTTGCATCATAGACTGTTTTTATATTTTGTATACATTCCTTCATTATCAATTGGATCACAAGCTATAAACTTCGACCTTCAATTCTCTCTTTGCAAGCACATGAACATACAAAAATGAAAATTGTACTATAGAGAGTTATAAATTTGAATATAATTGCATGCGCTACTGCAAGCATGACCAGTCAGTTTTCGCTCTGAATAACAGGATAAGTCCTTTCTTAATCTGCAAATTTACAGGATGAGGCATACCAATTTTTTACCGTGCTGCACAAATGTTTAGTTTTAACTTTTAAGAGTAAACTCTGACAACAGGCAAATAAGTTACAACATTAATCTGGTATTCTCTAACCAAGTCCTTTTAATCTGCGTAACTTACAGGAAAAAAACGTATTTGTATTGATACTCTTTATAGAAGTTCTACTAAATATACTTTGACAATGAGCAAGTCATTTTTTAATGCTCCAACAGCTGTTCATCAATCAGTCTCTACACATGTAATTCCTGTAATACTTAATCAGGGTTGGACAGCATAGGTAAAACAACTCTCACCTTTGAACTAAACCGCTTCCATCTTGAAACATGTATCCACAACGAGCTCCTTTTTCACATATTTCTGACTCTTCATGGTTTGCAACTTCCACATTGAAGAACTCCTCTATAAGCCTGTATTTGTCAGAACTATGAGAAACTGTATTGGCACTGATAGATAAGTTACTCTTGTGCAGGATACTTGAATTATGTTTTTCTGAGCTTTCATCCTTGCAGAGAGTACGTTTGCTCAGGTTGTATCTCAGATGGCCATTTTCCCTCACTGAAACCCCCTCATCCACCTCATCTCCATTAGCCTTCAGAAATTCTAGTTTAGTACCATTACGATTCTTGAAAATAGGACGTATCCTCCTCTTAAACTTCTGCTTACCTTTTTGTCTAACCAAATGGCCTGAATCTTGACCTAGATGTCCATTCCTATGGTTCCTGTCATGTAACTCCTTAATACCAAACTCTATGGCATCTGTACAGGTTGGGTCATCTTCTGCTGAACAGTCAGAGAAACTTTTCTCCCCTGAAAAAACTTCCATCCCATCCTTTTTCTCATGATCACTATCTACACAAGGAAATGAAGGCATCTGACCATTGAGGGCCAACTCCATTTTTGTCTGAATTGCTATGCAATCGTCTTCCGAATTGCATGAACATAAATCACCTGAAGAGTCATCACTGCAGCTGCTACCACTACTAAGAGAACTAGCACAATGGAAATCTCCTGCAATCTGCAAAAATTCTTCCTCCAGAAAAAGTCTGCGATGTAGAATGTCCTCCTTGTATTGCGGGGGTGACTGTGGACTAGGATATGCAAAGGGTGGACTTGATTCTATCAACTTGCTCATTGCATCAGATGGTGTTCCATTTGTATGCAAATTTCTAGCACCATCTTCCAACTCAGAAAAAAAATCTGAATGTGAACTGCCTACTAATTCTAGTGGAGGAAGTTGTTGGAAAGAATTCAAGTGCACCCTTAATTGAGTTTGATCTGCATTAACTTCATTTGAGGATTCTGTGATAACACCATTAGCACCATTACATGCATCATCTGTGAAAGATAAATCAGATTCCAAAAGGTTTGAGCTACTCCCACCTTCTGATGTCTGTGCCAAGTCAGAGATATTTTTTGAGCTCTTCGTGTGTGATTTCTGCCTTATCTTTTGTTTCACAAACCTTCCATTGCTGTTGGTGAAATCAACATAAAGGCTGTCATCTTCTGCGTTCTCCAAATTTTCATCCATCCACTCCTTAAATTCACGCAGCCAATCAGTCGATCTTTCTTTCTTCATTAATTCAGCTGTGTTTATCAAAGAAGTAATTTTTATGTCATTATCAGCAGCTGCAACTTCATCCTTCTTAGAACTGTCACTGCCACAGGGAGTGGACTGCTGGTCCACACCTTCATCACAAAGACTTCTCTCTTTCTCCTCAATACAGGCAAGTCGGGAAATCTTTTTCTACAGTAAATAAAAGTGCAAACGGACTATCATTGAAGTAGTCATATACGGTCAGATTCAGTTGTGTTCAGAATATAAATGCAGAATGCCAGAATTGTGTAAAATTATTTCCGTTTTGCAAAGATGTGTAGATGGTGCTATATTGCATTTCTGGAAACCAGACTATCACACACAGCATCGTCTAGGCTGAATCAAACAAAAACCAAAATTATGACAGTATAAGAAAACCATGCTTCTGTGTTGCATGTGAAAAGAATGTATATTCATGGAACAAAATGCAAGCATGACAACGATTCACTAAACAACATTGTAATGACTTATCTATCCTCACAGTGAATAATAAGATCGAAAATGCTAACTGAAGGAGCTTGATACCTTGATATTTGGTGTGACACCCTGACATATAATAGATCAACTTGGTGGCAGTTGGTAAAAGAGATACCTACCATCTTTGAATTTGAACTGTCTTGACTGTCTTCATCCTCATGGTCATCTTTTGCAGGAAAATAAACTCCATAACCAGCAGGTTGCTTTTGTCTGCTTGCAAACATTACTTGTTTTTCCCAATATTCTTGTGTGTTCATACCTTTATCATCTAACTTCAACTGAAGCAGAAAAAGCCATGGAACAAAGCTGTCATGTTATTCCAATACAGTAGAAGAGACTACTATGATGCAGAAAACAAAACTATGGAGAAAGGAAAAGAGCTTGATATTTGAAGTAAAATACTTACGTTTTCTGAATTATGGAAAAAACTAAAAACACGTGCTCGATACCACCGAGCACAACAGATTGGGTTGCCTTCCAACCATAGGTTTTGTAGCAAAGAAAGGCTGCCAAGTATTTCCAACTCAGAGAAATTTGAGATGATATTGTAAGACAGATCAAGGCCCACAAGTGACTTTAGATTTTCAATCCCATGTACTGTAGTTAAAGCATTGTTTCTCAATACAAATTTAACAATTCGACCGCAAACCTGCAAGAAAGTAACATGTACTCAAACAACAAAAGTAATGGCAAGAAGTCAAGCCGTGTTGCAATGTTTTAAAATGAACTATAAAAGAAAATGCAATTTACCTCACTTAAGGATGATATAGAACGCAAATTATTAAATCCAAGATCTAGATTTCGCAACTTTGTGCATTTCCGCAGATTATCCACCTTTGCAAACCGGTTTCGACTAAGATCAAGGGTTTCAACTGAAGGTAACAATTGCAATGACTCATCCATGAGTACCAGACCATTAGAAGCACATGAGACATATGAAAGCCGACTCCATACGGGAGAATCCTTGATATCCATGATTCTACTGGTGAATACATGCCTAAGAGCATCCTGCAGTAGTGCAAAAATTGACTATTATGAACCTGGCCAAGATTTTCACAATATGTGGAAGTGGAAGTGCTTAGAAAGGAAGCCTAAATCACAAGAAATCACGAACCACTCAATAAACACAAAGATATATGCAACTTCTCCCTCCACATAACCTTTTGCTGCAAGCTGAGCTTTTAGTTGCACAGTATTATAGATCCAAACTGTGGCACATCCAATCAACTTGCCGCCACCAAACTACCAAAGCCACAACCAAATACTAATGTTCTCTGGCCACATGTTCAATTATAATTCCTTAGTCCATCGGCCAACAAAGAACTCCATTTACAACAGATGTCAGATGACATGTGATTTTTGCCAAAGAGGCAAGATGTCACATGGGAGTATGGCAAAGATAGAGAACTTATCAGCCATCCTAGATGCATTACGCCGATGTTAGTTCCCCAAAGATCACTGTCCATCCCCCAAACATCTAAGGCTCTAACTCAGAGGAGCGATAAAAACATTAAAAGTTTCCTTCATAATTTGCAAATGAAGTAGATGAATATGCATACATCCATTCTCAGCTGCATGCAAGTACATACATGACAAATCTATCAAGTAACCAAATGGCTGCACAATTTTTCAATCTCACGGCTTAACTAATTATATCAGGGCATAATTGCAGCAAGCACAAAAGGGGTAGCTGTTACAATTGCATAATGATGATCTAGAGTATGTGCTACAACAAGCCTAAAGGTGATCAGAAGCATTGTAAAATACCCCAATTTCTCTCTCCAGAAAAACTGATGCTGGCTAAATTCACATCGAATTCGCCAGAGGAGTGCTCAATGACAACCTAAAGACACTAAAAACATTCCACTAGACCCCATAAGTAAGACTGGAAATATCAGTAAAGAAAAAACAGTTTCACACTGCAAAGGCATCTTAGCACTAGGAGAACTGCAAATTCACTAATAAAAATTGTCAGAAACCTGCTGAGTAAATAGAATATCATATTTTAATACATGCACCAGATTGGATCAGATCCTAGGAACATAGCATTAACTGTGGACCATAGTACTGCAGCAAGTGGGCTAAAACTAAACTCGGGTTTGCTAGCTGTTGATGAACCAAACAGCAAACCATAAGCACAATTGACGGCTAAACATAGTTCAGTACGGCATGATAATTAGCTTCTCAGGTCACCATGCAAATTGCCACAAACAACAAATTACGTAACTGTATCATCAGAATTAGTGGGAGACATGATATAATCGCACCGTGGAATTGTAGCAGACGAGCCTCTCGAGGGTGTGGCGGAGGTCGAGCAGGCCCCTGGCGGCAGATGTGGAGAGATCGCAGCCCCGCAGCTCGAGCACGCGCAGGCGCGCGAACGGCAGGAGAGAGAGCGGCGCCGGGTCGCGCCCGGGCCCGGCGGCCACGACCTTGAGGGAGGTGAGGAGGCGCAGGATCCGGCGGAGCTGCTCGAGCGCGCGGTGGTCGCCGAGGTCGGCAACGTAGGCGCGGAGGTAGTCGACGGGCGCTCCCGCGCCGACGGCCTCCAGCTCGCGCAGCGCCTCGAGGCGGGAGGCAACGTAGTGGAGCCCCACGGGGTGGAGGCGCAGGATGACGAAGCCATCGAGCAGCGCTCCCGCGTTGCGGCCCACGAAGCGGACGAGCAGGTCAAGGTAGCGGTCTCCGGTGACCGGCGGCGCCGCCCCCGCGCGGGAAGTCGCCATCGGGATCGGGCTAGGGTTTGGGGCCGGGCCGCATCGGCGTATGGGGGGAGAGGGAACGGCGGGGCGGGGAGGAGGTGGAGAGCGAGGAAACGGACATGGCCGCGCTGCCGCTATATGATTGAGGACCAGCGAAAAAACTTCCGATTTGCAATAAATTTCGGAGGGCAGCGAAATAGACAAAAAGGAATGAAGTTCCGTCGTTGCGGCTAAAAATACGGACGAAATATTCAAATATTATTTGAATTTTGATAAAATTTAATCAAAAATTAGATAAAAATTTATATGACAACAAATTTGGCTAAAATTTGATCAAATGCTTTTTCTTTCTGTATCCTCCGAAAGAAACCAAATTAGCGAAATGTCGATGAAATGTTGAACCACGTTGAGGACACGCGGTCTGTGGGGGAGGGAAAAAGGCGACGGGGGCAAATGTGCAATGCAACGCAATTGCAGTTTGCAAGCGGCCATTTCACTTGGTTTTGGCAAGGGACCCGTCAACCTTCCCTCTGTGCCACCCGGCGAAGGTAACAGGAGTGCGCGCCTCCGTCCCTGTCTCTCACGGGACCGATTCTACGGGATCCATATAGGGATTAAAAAATAATCTATATGTATACTTTAAAATATTATACAGCTATATTTATTAATTTATAAGTATTTAGGTATAGCCTTTCCTTAAATTATAGCTTTATAATATAATTTATAAATATGTATTATATATTTAGTTCAAACGTATAAAAATACACATTTCTTATGTAAAACTATAATATATAAATAAAAATAATATATTTTAACATTTTATTAGGTCCTAGATAATAGAACGTATGGAGGAGTTTGCCCACCGCCCCAATCTTTCATGGGGAAATTCCCCACGGTTCCGTCCAAAAGGAATTGATATCCTAGTTGTCAAGCTAAAAATGGATAGGATCACGCGAGTCGCTTGGGCGATTCATCGGGCTAGGTTGAGAAGACGAGAAGTGCCTTGTGCAGTCTCTGGCCCCTGTGTTGTGATGTGCGTGTTACTGCTGTGCACTTTGGCGTTTAGCAGTGGCGGAGGATGGAAAAAAAATACGGTGGGGCAGATCGAAAGCAATATCATTCAAGCTATAATACTAATCAGACCCATCAACAATAATCCAAGTGCAAAGATACTTATAAGATCACCTTGCACCGTCTCTTCTTCAATTACCTCTTCCACTTGTACAGAGCCTAATTGAAGTTGTTCTTGCCGCTCTTCCACTTGCCCAGCACCAACATACTCTCCCACCTCCACTTCAACATTTCCACTTTCACGAGTGCTTGGATTTGTGGCACTTGAACCCCGATTAAAATAGCTCTTCAAATCTAAACACATAAAAGCAAATAGACAAATAAATTGACCTATAAATTTGCAAAATGTAAATTGGCAAATGTAAACTACATATCAATTATCAAAAATCAATGACACTCCTAATATATGCCTCACCTCTCTGTGATTTTTCCTTTCCCCTTTTATCCATTACTCAAGCCTCAAAATCTCAAATAAAAATAAATTTAGCCGTCTGCTGCAGTGCTGCCCCAGTCCCCAGCAGTGCTGCCCGCCTGCCCCCAGTCCCCAGAGGCCAGATCCCCAATTCCCCACCGGCTCCCCGCTCCCAGACGGCCAGACAGCCGAGCGCCCGAGCGCCTCCTCGGCTCCTCCTCGCGACCTCGCGAGTTTCGCCCGCCTGTGGCCTGCCGGGCGCCGGCCGCCTGCCCGCCCGCCGGCCGCCTCCCGCCTGCCCGCCGGCTGCCTCCCGCCCGCCCGCCCGGTCGCTTCCCGCCCGAGTCCCGACGACCGCCTCCCGCCCGCCCGGTCGCCTCCCGCCCGCGGCCCGCCTCCCGCCCGCCCGACGGCTGCCTCCCGCGGTCCCGCCCGCCCGCCGGAGCGCTGCTTCCCAGTCCCCACCGCCGCTCAGCATCTCAGGAGCAGGAGCAGGAGCACAGCAGACAGGGTCACAGGGAGCATTGTTTCTAGGGTTTACATTATTGGGCTTGGATAGAGGGGTATATGGGGGTCTATTGCAAAAATTTGAGGTATGGCCCATGCCACACCTTGCCCTATCGGGCCCTCCGCCCCTGGCGTTTAGGAGGTGAGCTGTTTTGTTTGCTATCTGCAGGCTGCAAGAGCATTTGGCAGCTAGTTTGATGCTTTGCTTGGGTATAGCCGAGTGACGCAGGGGATCAGTCAAGTCGAGGGAGAGTGGCTCAGTTTTTTTGGCTTATACTTAAGCTTTGACTTTCATTTCTATAATAACTCGTTGTTAAACGATACGTTTTTTAAGACATGGTTTACATGAAAATTGTAGTATAAACTATACTGATTTTAGTAATATCGGCCAAAATTACATACGATTATTTTTCTCTATATATTGTCTCTTATAAATATATCAAAATTTAAAAAACATGAACATAAGATGTAGGGCCTGTTTGATTCATGACCAGAAATTGCCTAGCCACAAGTTAGGCGTGCCACAGTTTTTAGGTAGCTGTTTGGTTCACTGACGTAACTGTGGCATGCCACACTTTCTTAGCACCCGGCCCCACACGTCATAGACTCAGTTTCTTGCTAAACTTTGCCACAAGTGTGACTTCGATTTTGTTAGCCACACTTTCTATGGCAGCCACATATTGACTAAGTTTAGACATGGCAAACTTAGGCACCACCAAAGCCCGTAAGCTTCAATCCAAATAATCTTACCCAGTGTCTGGGGGAGAGCCAGGCCAGCACCGCCATCCTCCCAGGTACATCAGCCTGACTGCTTCCTAGACATGTTGGTAAAAGAAATTCTTACCAGTTGAGAGTCACACACTCCTCTGTGTGGTACTTTGCGTCTTTCTAGATCCGGCGCCCTTCTGCAGCTTTTTGGGTATCACATTCTCCCGTACACATGTCACTAGTGTTTTATTCTTCTTTTCCGTGTAATATGGCATGTTTCGCTACCATGTCAGCGTAAGCGGCGCAGCTAGCGCTGGCACTACCTCACATGGTCACATTCCATGTTAGCCCACGTGCCCCCTTCCAGAAAAATTTGTCCGAGCAAGTCAAATAATAGAGCCAAGTGTTTGGCTATAAGTCTTATACAATAATTTATCTTCTATTTGTTTACAAAATGTTTTTTTATTATTATGTGGTACCATATCTCACATTCTCTTTCCTATTCCTCCTCACATACATTTATTATCTGAGCCCACCACTGCATAGGCTCCCGTGCCCAGCTTGTTGCTTGCATGAGAGCCAAGCTCTCATCTCTCTCCTCCACATCAGCAAAAATGCTGATTAGCTTGGCTATAAGGGCAGTCCCAATGGTGTATTGATGATGGTTTCTATCCTCATTAAATGATTTGCCACGTAGGCAAAATGCTGACATGGCAACGTAATTAATGATGAAAGAGAGCACAAATCCTAGAAACGGTTTCCTCATGAAGAAATCAGGTCTTCACTCCACCCAATGCACCAAGAAACTATAAAATCGCCATTGGGAAGAAACCACTAGTTTCTAGGGGGCTCGTGGCACACTCTCATTGGAGGAAGAAGATAGAGTTGGGAGAGAGAAAGAGAAAATAATTATTACTCGAAGACACCTCCACTGTGGAAGATAGTTTCTATAGATGATTTCTTGTGCTATGGAAATCGTGTCAGTTTCTTCCATTGGGACTGCCCTAAGGGTATCTCCAATGGTTATAGCTAGCAACTAACTATAAGACTTCCACATCATCTATATAGTACACACTAAAACTAGCATTCTAAAGAACTATCTATAAGGATAGCTATTTGATGCTTACATGCACACACAGAATTTATGGAGGCTGTCTCGTTTGACGTTATAGACTAGTGCTTAGGAAGAGCTGGCTCGATTTTTTTTGCATACTCTCTTTCCTCCATATAGGATATATGCTGATGTGTACATGCATATAGCTAGCTGACTCAGACCATTGAAGATACCCTAAGATCATTATTAGACTTGCTCTCACGTGTCTATGCACGCGCCATCTAGCACGCGCACGCTAACATGGATCGATGAAGTCAGAATTGTTTGTTTATTTTTCCTGTAAGATTCAAGTCAAGTCGGTGGTACACGGTATCCTATGCAAAGCTGACTCTTTTTGGCTTGTCCACGGAAGAAGAACCGGACTAAAGATGGCAACGGGCATAAACCCGCTAGGTTTTGCTATCCCAAACTCGTGCCCATGAAAGTTGGACGTGCCCGCTAAAAAACCCATGCCCGTGACGGGTGCAGATTTTTGCCCAGACCCATGCCCACTGGGTTAACGGGTACCCATGGGTCGCCCATCGGGTCAGTAATGCAAGCTGCAACAATAGTTAATGGAGAGAAGGAAGAAGTTCACCGGCCATTTTCGTTGGAGCCGGAGGGCAGCACCATGGCCAAGGGCCTACTACTATGATGCGCGTTGGCTGCGGCGTGGGGACGGCGGGCTGAACTGGAAGGCAAGGCGACGGCGAGGGCGTGCGGGAGGACGAGTGTGCGGCGAGAGTGGCGGGAGCAGGGGCGGGAGCTACGGGACAGGAGGGCAAGCGTGGAGACTGCCGGAGACCGAGCGCGGAGCGCCAGATGCGCCGCCGCTGCGGTGGCTGTTGAATCAGGGTGGGGACTGGGGAGGAGTGAGTATTGACCGTGGTGAGTGCTTGCTAGGGTTAGTTGTATGGGTAATGGGGCATTGCCGCATTGGATTTGGGGGCTTGGGGCTAAATGGCTAATGGGCTGGGCTGGTTTGCCTGGGAGGCTGGGAGCCTGGGTTTATAACTCCTATGGATCGGGTTTATATTACCCATGGGTTTACGGGTTTGGGTACTATAGGAACGTACCCGAACCCGGCAAACCCGATGGGTTGGGCTTTTTGCCCATTAAGAGACCCATGGGTTAGGAAATTGGTTCAGACCCATGCCCTAATAGAGTAAAAACCCACCGGGTATCGGGTTTCGGATACCCATTGCCATCTCTAAACCGGACTGTTATTGGGCTGGTCGTACCTGACCTGGCCCTAGAGAGCTTGGGTCACCGTCTGCTTGCATTTTTCGGCTGAGCTGCGCAGTTCTACTGCGATCCAATACTATGGGCCTGTTTGGCAGAGCTCCACCAACTCCAGATCCACCAAAAACAGCTCCACTACACGAATTTTTACCCAAACGCTACAGCTCCACGAAATCTGGATCCACCAAAATACTGAATCTAGCTCCAGATTCATGAAATCCATGGAGCACCTCAAGGGGTGCTTCACGAAACCTTGTTTCGTACCTACTCGTGGAGTTGGGTGGTAATTACCCACCTTTTGCCACTGGTTACACACCCCATCCCATACCACCATAAAACTCATGGGCAAAACAGACCATTCCCACCAAAAACTCAGTTTCGTGGATCTGGAGCTGCGGTGCAAGCCAAACAATTTTGTCTAGCTTCATGGTGGGATCCCAGATTCACGGTGGAGCTGTTTTTGGTGGATCTGGTGCTCCAGATTCATTTTTTCAGTGGTGGAGCTCTGCCAAACAGGCCCTATGTCAGCATTGGGACAGTGGGCTGAGGAGCGGTGTGCCACACGGCCATCTGCCATGGACTGACGAGTCGAGCCGAGGAAGATTGGGCTGGTGGGAAGTGGACCTCGGTGTGACAAGCGAGACAGACGATTGGGGCTGGTTGACAACATGTAGAGCCCATAGAGGGTTGGTTAATGGCTGGGCTCGCTGGGTATGCGGGTCACCTTTTCTTGGGATCAATTTTTTGCGTTGCATCATCAACCGAAAATGGAAGTGTGAAAGTTAATCAAATAGACGATGCATCATCGAACAACGGAAATTCTCTCTCAAAAATAAAATAGGCAAACATTTTTCCTGAAACTATTTTGTACCGAAGTGGTTACATTGCAGGCTTCATGGCTAGACAATAGAATAGGACACGGATACTGAAAATAAAAAGTTTCTACAAAAAAAAAGGTGTGAAACATTAATAAGGAGTAACATGGTAAATTTCGCAACAAGAAAATGACAAAAACAAAACACCACAGGACAGTATATGAGAGAAACAACGGCAAGCACAAGCTCTTCAATGCACATATCCTCCAAGCTAAACGCCACGCAAACTCGTAAGTAGCCGGTGCTCACGAACAAACACCGACGCCATTGGGGACGAGCTGCCCCGGCCTCAAAATGGAGAAGGACGCGTCCAGCCATTCCGAGCTGCACCCCGGCGTCCGGCACATCGAGCGCAAGGTTCTCCACGCAGTCAACCACCCTCTCGAATGTTTAGGTTTCATCACTCGAAACTCCGATCTCAATAGTTATAACTCGCTTATAACTGCTCAGTACTTATTGCGGCCACTCAATGCTACAACCACTGGATTTCTTATGGATAAGGCCATATTGTGTTGGATGCGACTACACTGAGCTGGCTACGATCACTCCTTGTTACTATGCACGTACTCGTAATCGAGTAACGACTACTTCGGCTTACGACTGCGTCTTCCTGATCTGCTCGAGCTCGTAGCCTTGTTATGACCAGCACATGCTTGTAACGGCCACATCTTCCAAGTCGTACTCACTCATAGACTTCGAATGCTTAGCAAGTACTCGGTACTCGATACTTCGAGTACGAGTACTTCCGATGCGTAACTCCTCTGCTCCTTTTGTCTTCGAGTATGGTAGCGACAATACGAATCACAATATGCGAACACAATAGCTTTTCCCGGGAGACAAAGCACTTCGCTTTTCTCTTCTTTTCTCTCCCTCAACTTCTCGATCAAAACTGACCGCTCTTGTTCGCTTCTCCTTCTTCTTGTTCAGATTGAAGGACTAGATTACACCTTATAAAGACTAGTTACAAGACTCATAAATGGACTCAACAACCCGACTCGGTTTCTACTACAGAACTGACTCGCCGCGTGTCGCATATGGACCGATCTCGTCCTTCCTTGCACGCCTGTCTGAGTTGGAGCACCTGGTCCCACGTCCATTTTGGCTTTGCTGATATCTGAGCCTCTTACTCAATCGCTCTCTGCTGCCTTTGTTTTCTACTGTTGCTGCATCGGCATCCATATCTGCTTGCTCTTCCTCCACTGGCGCTGTGGGTGACATCTTCTTATTGAGCGTGGAACTGCTGCATCCTCATGAGACCTTCCTCCGCCTTCTGCATGCTTGTGGGACTCGTTGCCTAGTCGTCTTGAGCCATTGCGATTTGCCCCAGATGCACGCGCATGAACATGCGCTCCTGCAAATGCTCCTGAGCCGCTGCTCATTGTGCCTGACACATGCATGCAGGGCCCGCTTAGACCGCTGCTTTCCACGCCACATGCACCGAAATTTTTCTTTGCTAAAAAAAATTCTTTTGCTCTATCTCCTGTAGGGATGCATTGTCCTTTTCCTTCAGTGAGACCTGCTGGTCCCCATAATATGTGCCGATACCACTGTTGGCCTCGACCATGCAACCTCCGACCACTTCGTGCTCTAGAACCTTCGACCACTGTGTACTCTGATTCTTCGACTACACCACTCGAAGCTTTAAACCGGTAGCACTCGAACGCTTCCAACTGAACACTCGAACTAAAAGTTTGACCATACGCTTCTGACTTTGCACTCGAAAGTTTTCAGTTACACGAAACTTCTCTAGTACTCATATCTTCTCTAGACGCTTGGGACTCCTTGGGATGCCTCCTGCACCCTACATGGTTGAAACCTTCCACACCAGCTGCGTGTCATCCCTGGGATCCGCACTCGTGCGGCTCGCCGCCTGGCTCCTCCAAGCTACTCTTGAGACAAATTGATATACAGGTTTTCAATGAAATTTTGTACAGGATCTTTTCACCTTCATCAATAACTCTTCGTCCTTGTCATAGACGCGCAAGAGCTCTTCCTGTAGCATCACCAACATCGATCCTTTGCCTTTTATCTCCACCGTGGAGCCATCGTCAAACTTAACTTTGCCTGAAATCTTCTCATTGAGGTCATGGAACATGGAGCGATTTCTCATCATGTGATTGCAGACTCCATTGTCTAGATACCACCAATTAGTGTGATCATTGTTGCCTTTCTCTGTGCATAATTTAGGAACTACGTTCTTCTCATTCAACATCACTATGTCTGGTGCCTCTTCAACACATAAGGAAAGAAGTAGTGCAAGCTCAACATCCTCCTCAGCACAGGTGAGGTTCACCTCCTCATTTTTCTTCTTGCTTTAGTAATCTGAAGCGTGGTGCCCGTACTTCTCGCAGTTGAAATACTTTATGTGGCTGCAGCACTTGGATACATAGTGCGCATATTTGCCACATTTAAAACACTTGACATATGATTTGTCACAGGATCTTTCATCACCGCCTTGCCCAGCCTTGTCTCCACGGCCACCTCTGCTGCCTCGACCACTCTGGCCGCCTCGCCCACGCCATCGCCCGTGGTTGCTTGATGAGCCACCGTTGTCCCTTGAATCTCCCTTTAATAGCAACGCCTACTAGTTATGGGACTGGGACCCCTACTCGTTACGTGACTAAAACCCTTCAGTAGCTCCTCATGCGCCTTGAGGGATTCGATGATCTTCTCGATCTTCTTCTTGTTCAGATCAGAGGAGTACACAAGCATGGTGACGATAGGTATGTACTTCTCCGGAAGCATACGTAGATATTTCTTCACCACCACAGATTCCTCCATCTTGTTGCCAAGAGAGTTAATCTGATTGTATAGCGAAATCAGCTTGTCGGCAAACTCGTCCACCTACTAGGTCTCTTCCATCTGGAGATTCTCGAATACGCTCTGCAAATTTTGGAGCCGCACCTCTTTCACATGATCAACTCTCTCGAGCATCGTCTGAAGCATCTTCCATGCTTCTTGTGTTGTCTTCTTCCCGATAAGCTGATGCATCATTGAATCTGGCGCCGCTTGATAGATCGCAACAAGCACCATCTGATCTATCTTGTTGTCCACCTCCTTGTCCTTCCTTTCATCTTTATTGCCCACACCGGATAATTATCGGTCATCAGGAGAGGACATTCCGTTTAAAAGCTAGTTATTGTAGAAAGACCAAAAACTAAAGCCAAAAACCACAAAAGAATATGCCCCAAGACGTCTATCCATCAAAGGCCATTTTTTGTTTTCGCTATGTAAACCAAAGGCTCTTGGGTATCAAGGGTATATTCTCGTTTCCAGAGTTCCACCGTGTTACAAGATTTGAAAATTTCTGCGCAGCACAGCCGTCATCTGGAAAAGGAAAAAAAAAAGCTGAAGTTCGGTGTGACGCGCTCGATCGAGCGTACGCCCACGGCGGCTGCGCGTGTTCGATCTCCATCTGCGAGGCGCCGTCGAGCCCTGCGAGAGGGTCCACCACCCGCCGGCCCACAGCCGTGGAGAGTAGAGGCGGACGGACGGCAGAGGCACCGTACCATACCAACAGAGCTGGATCAGTGGACCTCGTTGCGGCAGGCCCATCATTATTCATTAGCACGACCCGTGCACGGCAGAATTCGCTGGAACATGTTTCCGGACGCGTGCGGTACACAGCGGGGCGGCTGCCTCCACCCATCTCCACTCGTTTCGCTATCGCAGTACTGGTGCCAACGTTGCTGTGAAGTACTAACGGGGGAAAAGGCCTAACCAATTCACCGTCAATATGGCTGGGACGACGGACGAAACAATGATAAACGAGTGACAATGTACATGGAGTGACATGGCTGTCAAGCGGACACGATCGATCGATTGGCTGCTTGCGAAGCCTAAACAGGTCGGATCCGATCCGATCTCCGCACGCGCGTATAAACGAAGACGTAACACCATGGCCTAATTTCGGAGGCTAGAATGCTAACACCACCCATCAGCTCTTTAAACTCATCGTTATTATTACCAGATTTCAACACCACCTCTCTCAGTTATATCTCAACGAAACGATAAACAATATACAATTAACACTAAGCATTAAAACAAATAGCTATAAACAAGAGTAGACATGCCATATCTAAAAACTTGGATCACTCGCACCCAAAAAGCTTGGGACCCCATGAAAATGCCTAGAACCCTGCGCGGTCGACCGACGACAGCACAGGGCATAGCAACACGGCCTAAGATGGAGGAGCAGGACGAAGGTGACGCTTGACGAAGGCACGACCGATGGCATCGGCGCAGGCTAAGGGAGTAGCCGGGCGACCAGCAGCTGGTGGTGGCAGGCAAGGCAGGGAGAATAGTAGGGGCAACGACGCTCGGCTTGGGGAAAGAAAAGCAAGCAGGGAATGGATAAGGAGGAGCTGTCTTTCCCTGCTCGTCACTTATGTGGGGGTTGCATGGGCTAAATCAACTTGAGCTTGGCCTTGGCTCAACCGCCTATTCCCTCTCTTTTCTTTTTCTGGTACTAGTTGAATGCCTCGTACTTAGCTATGGATAAAAAATATCGTCGAGATCTATATGCCTGGCCCACGCCCTTAGCTTCGCCTCCACGTTTGGCTACGTCACTCCTACGCGCCCTCAGCTCCGTCACACACTCCATAGAGCCTCGCTATTTTTTTTCTGTTTTTTGTTGTTACAATTTTTTTGACAGAACTTCGCCATTATCCCAATGTTTGTAGTAATGCCTTCCTATGTCAAGTGGACAGCTTGATTCTAATTGCTAATGATCAATCATGAATATTGAAAAATGGCAACCTATTCCAATATATGAGCTAAATTATTTAGAAGGAATGCTATACAAGTGGTGAAACAGCAAGACACTCACGTATCCCAATGCTGTAGCAATGCCGTTCCTATGTCAAGTAGACAACTTCACTCTAATTGCTAATGATCAATCATGAATATTGAAAAATGGCAACCTATTCCAATACATGAGCTGAATTATTTAGAAGGAATACTATACAAGTGGTGAAACACTAAGACACTCACCTATGGGAGTGGCTGCTTAGTTCGTTGGCCCTGACTGATCCAACAGATCTATTTTTAACGCCAGCCTTCAGTTTCTCCTACACACACACCATTTATTATATGAACTAGCTGAATGCCCGTGCGTTGCTACGGATTTTTAAAATTTATCACATTACATATTTTAAAACTTACAGATGGTAAAAAATTTTAGTTCTAAAAGTTTTTAAATCCGTCAAGTAAGTCGGAAGCCGTCGATCACACCTCGTAGTCATACGGTGCATCAAAGTTTAAAGGCAACTACATAACCTTGTCATCTCTCTTGAGTGGCTTGATCTCTTTACAGCTTAACAGGATTTCTTCAACTTTTGAAATGCTATCATTTGAACTGAAATTGGAATCCTTATGTGAGCCATTAAGCATTTGAACTTTACTGATTCCAAGAAGTTTGGAACTTATAGATGGCGCTTTGGCATCAACAGCATTCATTGGAGGGTTTAATAATTTAAGAAGAAAATGGATACAAGATTCCGAATCCAAAAAATGATTGTCTTGGACCTGCATAACAACAAGAAAAGGGGAGATTGAAAATAAGCAAAATTGAAACTGCATGAATATAACATCGAAGGTATTAAAAGAATAGCAACTGTTTGCCAATTAAATGGCATTCAACAAGCGAGATATATATAAGCTAATGAAAAGCTGAATATCAACACTACCTGAAATTCACACTTAAATTCTAATTCAACTTTCAATATAGTAGATATGAATAACTTTGTCACAACATGGTTATCTTTGTGACTTGTGAGATAGATATATTAAATATGCATAAAACAATGCAGGATGCACAGAAGCATATCAATTGGGATTAAGAGGTACTCACATCAACTGCCAAAACAAATAAAAGAGCTGCTGCAGCAATAGCGCAGGGAGGATCATCAATGTTCAGAACCAAAACAGCATCGATAATTTGCTGAACCAATCTACAGGATATAAGAAAAGAAGGCACTTGTGGCTTGTGAGTAATAAAATGGAAATAGGTGTAAGATTTTCAGAAAAATGAAATGGAATATTGTGTTTTAGCAATTGAAGATGTCCTGAAATTCAATAGAAAAATGAAGATTACATGATGCCTGATCATACGTTGCAATAATTATGTTTGATGAGAACTTACTTTCAGCAATCTTATCCATCTACACAAGTAGAAATGGGTAAAAATATTGCAAGAATCTAGTGTGGTGATTCTATAGTCAAGGAACCAAAACTGCACTTCTTTCAGCATAATAACCGGCGAACTAAAGAATTGAAGCCCAATTCAGATAGCAATAGAGATATCATACGTCTTCAACTTATGCAAATCAAGACAGTATATCTTCAACTAAAAATGCTCGTAAAGTGTCAAAACGTCAGTATGGAACTGAGTTTAGTAGTAAAGCTTCGATGTTGTTCACAGCTCAATTAGATAGCAACTCCACATATTTTCATCAATATTGCAATTCTGGTTTACAAGACACCACAATTCAGTACCAATTGGAAACCCTCCCAAAAATTACAAAATGAATACCCTCATGGTCCCAGGAGAAATATTAAGCTAGAGTATAACAGATGGCATTTCTACTGAAGACTTCCTTCATTTTGATCCACAGATTGAAACCAAACCTCAGTTCCTAAGGATATATGGAACCACCACAAAGTGTACATTGATCTTACTGCTTAGACTTCATGCCATCATTTTGTAAGAATCACATAAACATTACATGCATAAATGCTTAAAAATACAAAAATTTCTAGAAATTCTGTATGGGGTATTAGCTAATCCACCACAATGATGAACATCACTGGCCAGTGGCAGCTCCTATCAGTCACAGAGCAAAGGCGACTCAACTTACTTGATAGGGTGGATGATCACTCAAATAGTCCAACAAAGCATTGATCTTTCTACTGAAAACATAATTAAACAAAAGATTAGTTTGCAATGATAAAAAGTACATTTATAACAGGATGATGCTAGTCACGCTTCTTAGCATCGGCAAACACTTAATTGATGTATTGAAAAACATCTCTGAAAAACTGCAAGACAGAAAATGTTACGATCTTATCAATTCTCCATGCCAGTGCTGCTTCTCCTAGGCATTTCTTCGAACACATGACATGCATGACACCAAGCCACCTTTGGATCTCGAAGTAAAAATTGAGGAGCAAATAAAGGGAAAGATATCACACAAATGGAAGGAGTAGGGGGAGGAGGCGTCGGCGGCGTCGGCGGCGCGGGGTGGGGAGGAGGAGGCGGAGGAGTGGGGCAGGAGGCGGCGGAGCAGAGGAGTGGGGGGGAGGAGGAGGCGATGGTGGCGCGGGGTGGGAGGGAGGGGAGGAGGCGGTGGCGGAGCGGAGGGGTGGGGGGAGGAGGATGCGGCGGCGCGGGGGTGGGGAGGAGGAGGATGCGGCAGCGGTGAGGCGGCGGCGTCGGCGGCGCGGGGTGGGGAGGAGGAGGCGGCGGCGGAGTGGAGGAGCGGGGCAGGAGGCGGCGGAGCAGAGGAGTGGGGGAGGAGGAGGCGATGGTGGCGCGGGGTGAGAGGGAGGGGAGGAGGCGGCGGCGCGGGGTGGGGAGGAGGAGGCGGCGGCGGCGGCGCGGGGTGGGGGGAGGAGGAGGCGGCGGCGGAGCGGAGGGTTGGGGGGAGGAGGCGGCGGCGGCGCGGGATGGGGGGAGGCGGCGGTGGAGCGGACGGGTGGCGGGAGGAGGAGGCGGCGGCGGAGTGGAGGAGCGGGGCAGGAGGCGGCGGAGCAGAGGAGTGGGGGAGGAGGAGGCGATGGTGGCGCGGGGTGGGAGGGAGGGGAGGAGGCGGCGGCGCGGGGTAGGGAGGAGGAGGAGGCGGCGGCGGAGCGGAGGGGTGGGGGGGGGGGATGCGGCGGCGCGGGGGTGGGGAGGAGGAGGATGCGGCGGCGCGGGGTGGGGGGAGGATGCGGCGGCGGCGGGGCGGAGGGGTGGGGGGAGGAGGAGGCGGCGGTGGAGCGGACGGGTGGGGGGAGGAGGAGGCGGCGGCGGAGCAGAGGAGCGGGGGATGAGGCGGCGGAACGGAGGGCGGGGGAGGAGGCAGCGGCGCGGAGGGCGGGGGAGGAGGCGGCGGAGAAATGGGGAGAAGCGTACGGGTTCGGGGGGGGAGGCAGGCTCACGGGCGATGAGGGGTAGGTGGGCCCACACGTCAGACTACCTTTTTGAAGTGTAGGATGCACCATCACCTTGAACTCCTTCTTTTAAGGAGTAGAGATTGGAGCCTCAACCAAACCAGGAACCTCTTGTGCTCCATCAGCACTTTGCTTTATGTTCAACCTTTGGATGCAACAAGATATTGTGCTTTGGAAAAATCCACTGTCAAGTCAGGATAAATGAGAAAAAGAAAGGAAATATACTTTTTGTTGTTTGTTCACAGCTGTCATCAAGAAGATCCCTGAATTTTTCATTATAGACTTCCAAGATGTTCACTGAAAATGTGTATGCGATGGAGACCTCTCTTATGACATCCTGAATAGTTCTTCCAAAGCCTCATAGTTAACACCCCTATTTTCTAGAACCTCCTTCATGGCGAAAGTCTTCCCCGTTCCTATTTGGACATATGCGAAGATGCACACAGTGATACCATCCATCACAGACCTCACGACTAGCAAGCTCTCCGCAAATACAGCTTCTGAAGAAAACAATTAGAATATGGCAATATGACCCATTAAATTCAGCATCCTTCAACATATAATCATATCTAAAATATATTCGGAGAAACAAAGCATATGCCATTTGTTCAACCAAATTATTACTACAATATATTGCTTCAGGCATGCTATTTCTACAGCTTTCTAAAAAGCACATAATGGACATAATGCCAGGCAGAGTAGCAACAGTTAAAACCTTGGTCATCTGCTGGTCCAAAAACATGATCAAATTTCAAGATCTTCCTTTCTGAAAGAACATACTGCAGCTTGGTCTCTTGGTATGGATCGATCTCAACCACGGATAAGCACCCATGGGAAACCTCATCGACGCTTCGAAGCTGGCACCGATAGAACACCCTAATGCAAAAAATAGAGCTTCGGGTACACAAACAGGGGTAATCAATGCGCATCAAAAGCCTCTTGTGTTTGTCTTTTTGGTTTACCACATAGAAACAAAATTGTTGCACTTGCACGAATTCCTGAGACCCTTGTATGCATCTTGCACCGACGTTAACAACAAAGCAGGATCTTCGTGTGTCCCAAATTTGCATTGGCAACAAATTAGAATTCTCTAGCTTTTTTAACAACTTATCTTTGAGAAAAACAAGTTCTTGAAATGCAGTCTCATTCCTACGTCTACAAGAAGCACAAAATCCTGGTTTTAACCAAATCATAGTATTAATAATCACCGTTGCATTTTATCCCATGTCACCATGGAAATCGCATAACTCCCACAATGCCCCACCCAGTTCGGACTAATTTAGTTAGCGATCCAGCACTTAATTCCAAACCCAATCTTTTCTTCCTAAACTGGTTTGATCCCAAGACACAGAAACAAGAGAAAACGTAGAGTAATCTTGTAAATGTGCAGTTGAGAGTGGAGGGAGGAGGGAGGAGGAGGAGCGTATAGGTCTCAAGGGTGAGGACGAGGTAGGAGTTGCGACGCTTCTCGAAGGCCTTTGGGCTGATGAAGCTTGCCAAGAGGAGCAACTTAAACGCCCCCGTTTCCAGGGGCGCGTACGGACACGGCACTCCGCAATTATTCACGCATGAGCAGTTATGGAGTGTCACGCAAGAGTATACCATTGCATGCCTACAACAAAAGTTCAGCATATATTTCACATACGGATTAACATCCATTTTCAACAGCGGGGCGTGCAAGCCCAAAGTATAAGTACATTACAGAAGCTCCAAGATCCGCTTGAGCGCGGCCAAGACCTAAAGTCACGGATCCTCGTCGAAGAAGCGACCTTCCGGGACTTCCTCAACAGGGAGGCAAACACCTTCGTCTTGATCCTCTAAAGAAGGGCAAAAGCAAGCCGTGAGCCAATCAACCGGCTCAGCAAGTCCCAAAGGGACCCTAACTTATTACATGCACGGAACATCAAAGGAAGGGAGTATACTTGGTTTATTAATTTGAGTGGATGCAGTTTTATTTGCAAATATTTTAGAAGACGGACCCAAAACTACTCCTCAAGAACTCAGGGGTTTTTCAACAAGAGTTCATTAACCAACCTAAACAAGTTAAACATTTACAAAACTACTTAAGCTTTGCGGCTGGAATCACCCAAGTGACACAGCTCCAATAACCGGGAGCACGGCGTATTCGAATACCATTTATTAGACTCTGCAGAGTTTGCTCAGCTTTACCCACACGATCCCTTAACTCCCGCGACAGAGTTAAGAAAGCCAGGTCGTTTCACTGCTCAACTCTTTATATAGGCTCTACCCGGTAGAATTCACTCGGGTCTGGCTCGCACACACACACACACACAAGAGAAAAACGGTGCCGCTTCGAGTGAACTCTACCGTTGTTAGGCACCCAATCACGGCCTGCCTAACCTTTGTTACCCAAACACCTTCTCCACAACACCTGTAGAGTTTCAATCGGGTTGAGCAGCTACTAAACCAGTGTTGACAAGTCAACTCCTGTGGTTGAGCGGTCACCATGTCAATTGCTCAGCGTAAGGGTCTAGTCCTTATATTTTTTTTCCCCCGGAGTCCGCAACCCCGGCCAGGTCCGCAACCTGCAACCCAGGGTAAGAGGCGGGCGAAAACTGTCTCGCGGCGCACCACAACCCCCCTTACCCTATCTTACATGTCGACATACTCCGCCCTAGGGCACGGCATCCCATACTACCCTGCCCTAGAGCCGGGTTTTCCAAATTCTATTGGCCCGCAGCCACAACCTTATTAGAATAAGACTTTGCACGATAATAATAACTTACAAATATCTAGAATAACAGATAATTAATTCTAGGGTTACAAAGGCATGGCTACGAGTTTAACATGGCATTTATCGGTGGTAGGATTAACTACATAACATGTCATTCTAAACATTTTATTTTATTTCAAACTAACATTTCACAACTAGCTTAATGCAAGTAGCATATTAACATAAATAACCAACATGGGTTTCAATATGATCAAAGGATTTGGGACTTGCCGTCAATCCGAATGATTTCCGCTAGCTCGAACGAAGAACCTCCTGGCTCCTGGGGCTGCAACTGAACTTCCGGAGACTCCGACACTAGCGCAAACATACAAAATAAATAAAATCCAGCTTGAGACTAATCAAGCGAGGGAAAATAAACTATTTAAAAAGGAGTAAAATGCATAAATCTCCAAATGAAGAATTTTAGGAATTGATTTGGGATGGATCTGTGGAAATGGAGGTCACCAATGGGTCTGGAATATTATTTGGAGCAAGGTGGTGAAATTTGGGAATTTTTGGGATTTTCTGTGATTTTCTAGGATTTATTTGGATTTTCTGGGATTTTAGAAATTAATAAATTCGGGAAAATGCTGTGAACAGTGAAAGGCCGGCCCACGGCTACAGTGCGGCCCGGCCGGGAAACGGCCCGCGCGGCCTGCTTGCGCGCGCGCTCGCGCGCGGGACGGAGCGGGCCGAGGGAGGCGGCCCAGCAGCGCGCGCGCCCGAGCGGACCAGATGGCTGCCGCGTGGACGGCGCGGGCGGTGGAGATGCGGAACGGCCCGAAGGCTCGGATGACGCGAGCGAAGATCGGACGGTAGCGATGCGGGGACGCGGGCGAAACGATTCGGAGGATCGGGCGGGTGAGGTTAGAAGGTGGAGGTGGGATCGGTCGGCGGAGAAGGGGCCACGTCGCGGGGAGGGATCGTCTTCAACCTCCAGCCGCTACAGTAACCCCGCGGCGAGGTTACGGTGGCGACGGCGGCCTGGGCGCTAGGGGACTCGTCGGCGACCATCGAGGGCACCGGCGGGTGCGGTTTCGAGAGTGGAACCCATTTTGGGCAGCGGGGAGGCGAGGGGATCACCGGAGAGGACGGGAGGTAGAAGGGGGTAGTTCGGGTACTTGGCGGCGAGGGAGATCACCGGCGGTGAGTTAGCTCAAACGGCCGCGGCTACACGTTCACGGGGACCGGGTGCTCACATTGGTGGCGACGACGGAGGTTGGGGAGCTGCGGGGAGGTCTGGCCACGGTGGGGTGGTTGCTGCCGGAAGGGGGTCTCGACGGCGGCGCTCCACGGGGCTTCACCTGTCCAGAGGAGGGCGGCAAAGGGGTTATGGGGAGGGTGGAGATGCTCCAGGCGAATGCAATTGAAGAATGGGCGAGGGAAGGGGGAGATTGGCTCCCGGGGGCCACCGGCGTAGGGAGCGGCGAAGGCGGAGCTACAGGCGGCGGGGCTCCAATCGGCGGCTCCAGGAGAGGCTCTGGAGCGGTGGGAAGCGAATGAGAGGGGTGGAGGAGCTGGGGAACCAAGAGAGCGAGCGGAAGAGGGAGAGGGGGTTTTATACCCGATCGGAGGGGGAGCGGGGCGTGGAGGAGAAGCCACTGGGCGGGCTCCGGGGTCAACAGGAGCAGGTCGGCCGTCTCCTCCGCGGGATGGAGCGGTGACCGGGGTGACGCCGGCTCTGAACAGGAGTAATGGCGACGGGACGGCACAGGAGCAGGTAAGGCGCAGGCATGGGCGAGGTAGCGTCCGCGCGCGGGAGAGGGAGGAGCCGGGGCTGACAGGCGGGCCCCAGGGCGGACGCGGGGCGACGCGTGGCGCGGAGGCGCCCACGGTTTTGGACCGTGGCGGTCGGGACGGCGCGGGCGCGAGGAGGGGATCCGAGGGCGGCGCTGTCCGCGCGAGGGGAGACGGGCGCAAGGCGCAGCGCGCAGCGCTGCGCGCGTGCGCGAGGCGAAGGCGGAAGGGAGCCGGGGCGCCAACGAGCGAGGGGCGCGGAGGGAGGCGCTGGGCGCGGGAGGAAAGCGGAATCGGGGCGGCGCCAACGCGAGAGAAGAGCGGGAGGCGCCGGGGAGGAGCGGAGGCGGGAAAGGAGGAGGCGCCAACGCGAGGGAGAAGGCGCCAGGCCGAAAAGGGAAAGCGGCGGCGGGGAAAACTTTCCCAAAAAGGAAAGTTTTCAAAAATCACTCAAAAATGCAGCAAAAATGAAGGAAATTTTTGTTTGAAATTTTGGGGCTTTTCAACCTACCCCCCTTAAAAGAATCTCGACCCCGAGATTAACTTGATCCAGGGAGTAAGTTGGGGAAATCTCGCTGCAAGCCTGACTCTCATTCCCAAGTGGACTCATCCGCTGTATGATTCTTCCACTGCACTCTGCAGAATCTGATATTCTTGTTTCTGAGCTGCCTCTCTGATGTTTCAAGTATTTGTAGTGGTTCTTCAGCATACGTCCAGTCGTCCTGCAGTTCAATATCTGACAATGGCACTTCATCTGTTGGTTGTCGCAGACACTTTCGAAGCTGAGATACGTGGAACACATTGTGCATTCTTGACAAGTTGGGTGGGAGCTGCACTTGATAAGCTACTTCCCCGACTCTTCCGATAATCTGAAACGGTCCCACATATCTTGGTGCTAATTTGCCTTTAACTTGAAATCTCTTAACTATTTTGAATGGAGTGACTTTGAGGTAGACGAAATCTCCAACTTCAAAGCTCATATCCTTCCTGCGGCTATCTGCATAGTTCTTTTGTCGGTCTTGTGCCATCTTGAGTCTGTCTTTGACAATCCTGACATGTGCTTCTGCATCCTGAGCAATTTGGGGACCAATAAGCTGTCGTTCCCCTGTTTCTGTCCAATTCAGTGGGGTTCTGCATTTCCTGCCATAACGTGCTTCAAACGGTGCCATTTGGATGTTGGCTTGGTAGCTGTTATTGCAAGAGAACTGAGTGAATGATAGACAAGTGTTCCATACTGCCCCATTTCCATTCGGGTATTGGCAAAGGTTGTAACAATCCCGATGGTTTCTGGTGGTCTATCTTGATCTGCTGGCAGACATCGCATTTAGCTATATACTCTGCCACTTCCTTCATCTGGTTCCACCAATACTTCTCCTTCAGATCTTGGTACATCTTAGTACCTCCTGGGTGAATTGAGAATTGGGATGAGTGAGCTTCGGATAGGATTAACTCTCTTAATTCCTTCTTGTCGGGTATGCAATAGTGACCACGGAAAGTAAGGATTCCATGCTCATCTACTGCATACTCTGTTGAGCGTTCTTCTTGAATTCTCTTTTTCAGTTTTTGAATCTCTGCATCATCATCTTGTGCTGCTTTGATCTGATCTGTCAGTAGTGGTTGAATCTCTAATACTGGTTCTTCACCCTGTTCTGTGATAACTAAATTCAGCTATATTACATCCTTCTGTAACTCTGGTGGATACTCTGTCATCTTGATTTTGCTTGGGTGAGCTTTTCTGCTAAGGCATCGGTCACTACATTGGTTTTGCCCGGGTGATACTGAAAATCAACCGCATAGTCTTTAATCAATTCCAGTCCTCTTCGCTGTCTCATGTTTAACTCTGGCTGTTGTAAACAGATACTTCAAGCTCTTGTGATCTGAGAATATCTCACAACGATTCCCTAGCAGGTAGTGCCGCCAAATTTTTGAGTGCATGCACCACAGCGGCTAGTTCTAAATCGTGTGTGGGGTAATTCTCTTCATGTGGCTTCAGTTGTCTCGAAGCATAGGCCACAACTTTTCCATCTTGCATAAGCACACGTCCTAAACCTTGTTTTGAAGCATCGCAACAGGTTTGGAATTCTTTCTCGGGATTGGGCAAAATCAAAACTGCTGTCGTTGTCAATTTGGTCTTCAACAACTAAAAACTTTCTTCACAAACATCTGTCCAATTGTATGGTCTGTCTTTCTTCAGCAATTGAGTAAGCGGGCAAGATATTTTGGAGAATTCTTCTATGAATCAGCGATATTAACTTGCCAATCCAAGAAAGCTCCTCACTTCTGTTACTGTCTTTGAGGGCTTCTATTTCATGCCTGCCTTGATCTTTTCCGGACCAACTTTGACTCATTTTCTTTAATTGCGATCTTTATTTTCGAATCTTAAAAGGTTTGCTGTCTTCCGACGGTACTGTCACTCCTTTTCACCTGTATCTGTATAACATCATTGGTTATATGTTACAGGTTCACACTTAGCTGAATTATGCAGTACCAGGGCTACATATATGTCTGGGTCCGTTAGGATTAACTTCATTGCAACATGAACTTCTCATCCATTACACTTTACACAGATGGTCTTCATACATTTTCATAGTCTTGCCACAAGCCTTAGTTAAAGTAATTTACAGACAAACCATTATGTTCTTCCAACTGGTTTACAAAAGGATAACCAAAAGTACATCATCTCATTTCTTGTTCTGCTTAGCTCATATTTCCTTGACTATCTGCTGGTTTTGGGCTTGGAGTTTAGCTGCTTCTGATGACAAACTCTTCCTGGGACACTGATGCTTGTAGTGTCCATTCTCTCCACAATGAAAACATGCATCTGTTCTTCGTGGACAGTTGCTAGCAAGATGCTTGCCACCGCAGGTGAGGCACTTGATGGCGAGTGGTGAGGGAGTGGCATACTGCTGAGACTGTCCGGACTGGGTCTTCGGTATCGTCACAAACTGACGAAAGGGTTGGGATCGAAATGAGGATGATCCCGTGGTCTTGCTTTGCTGAGCATTGTGTGAAGACTGAGTCTCGTGCGCTGCTTCACGCTTTCTGTCATCTTCCATTCGGGTCCTCTTAGGATAGGATTCACCTTCTTCCATCGGTGGCAGGCGGGATGATGATGTCTGCCTCCTTGCCTGCTTTCTAGCTTCCTCTGAGGATAAGGACCTTAGCGGGCATTGGTCACGAAAATGCCCATTTTGTCCGTAGTGATAGCAAACCGTTTGTGCCGGATGCGAAGGTTTCTTTCGTTTCATAACTTTCACGTAACCTGATGTCTCTTCTATCTGGAGAGCTCGATCAACCAGGCTCAATAGGCTTGGAAAATTCAGGGTTTGAAGGCGTTGTCTCATATTGGGTTGTAGACCTTTCCTAAAGTATTCCATCCTTTTAGCTTCAGTGTTAGTCTCCTCTTGAGCAAATTGGGATAACTGATAAAATTGTTGTAGATATGCTGTGATGGAGTTCTCTCTTTGTTGCAGATCAAGAAAATCCTGATATTTTTCAGTGAAAACTCCAGGGGAAATGTAGGCTTTACGGAATCTCTTCACAAAGTCTTCCCATGTAATATCTTCCTCCTTAGGGCGTATCCACTGGATAGCATTCCACCAAGAAATTACGGGCTCGGACAGCTGATAGGTGGCGAAGAGAATCTTCTCCTTATTTGTACACTGGATAGTATTCATTCTTCTCTCAATGTCTTGTAACCAGCTATCTGCATTCAGTGATTCTGTGGTTGAAGGGAATTTAGGTGGTTGAGTTTGCAAGAATGCTGTAAACTTTAATGCAGTTGCGCTTGACGCTGTCACTGACTCTTCGGGTGTCACCTTGACAATGAACTGTGGCTGCAACTCTCCTGGGTAACGGTTCTGTTCCATCATTTCTATCGTGCTGGCAACTGTTGCTTGATCTGTGGCAGGTGCACCCTGCCCGTTGGTCCGACCACTCTGCTGTGCTGCATCCATCTGCCAATCGGGAACTTGAGATCAGCTTTGCAGCGGCTTTTGGGGAATAAGAGTAGATAAGTAAGACTTTGAATTTCAAGGTAAGTATAGGGCGAAAAAGGTAAGAACGAGAGCGAAAGGGGACAGGAGAAAGCTTTGAACACAGAAGGGATACTGATAATTAAGCAAACAACATACAAGGATAATGAACATAAATTTACAATATGCAAGTGGCACACAAACCTCTTAGGGTTCATGATTACACCTGCTTTACATTACAAAAGCACTACTACTACTCAGGGTCAGTCTAGTCTAGCGAACGACGGCCACTCCTCCAGCTGCTGAGAAGCGAAAATTTTGAAGCTAGACAAGCAAAGCAGTAAACATTTTTGCCTAAGTAAAACTTGAGCGGAAGTAAACTAAGATAGATAAGGGAGCAACAAGAGAGGAAAAAGACAGCAATAATACTTATATTTTTCGTAAACCCTTTTTATGGCTTTAAATTAAGTTTTGCGATAAAATCGCTTCCTAGTTTGCCTTAGGTCTTAACCTACGGTCAAGAGCCTGCTTTGATACCACTTCTTGTAACGCCCCCGTTTCCAGGGGCGCGTACGGACACGGCACTCCGCAACTATTCACGCATGAGCAGTTATGGAGTGTCGCGCAAGAGTATACCATTGCATGCCTACAACAAAAGTTCAGCATATATTTCACATACGGATTAACATCCATTTTCAACAGCGGGGCGTGCAAGCCCAAAGTATAAGCACATTACAGAAGCTCCAAGATCCGCTTGAGCGCGGCCAAGACCTAAAGCCACGGATCCTCGTCGAAGAAGCGACCTTCCGGGACTTCCTCAACAGGGAGGCAAACACCTTCGTCTTGATCCTCTAAAGAAGGGCAAAAGCAAGCCGTGAGCCAATCAACCGGCTCAGCAAGTCCCAAAGGGACCCTAACTTATTACATGCACGGAACATCAAAGGAAGGGAGTATACTTGGTTTATTAATTTGAGTGGATGCAGTTTTATTTGCAAATATTTTAGAAGACGGACCCAAAACTACTCCTCAAGAACTCAGGGGTTTTTCAACAAGAGTTCATTAACCAACCTAAACAAGTTAAACATTTACAAAACTACTTAAGCTTTGCGGCTGGAATCACCCAAGTGACACAGCTCCAATAACCGGGAGCACGGCGTATTCGAATACCATTTATTAGACTCTGCAGAGTTTGCTCAGCTTTACCCACACGATCCCTTAACTCCCGCGACAGAGTTAAGAAAGCCAGGTCGTTTCACTGCTCAACTCTTTATATAGGCTCTACCCGGTAGAATTCACTCGGGTCTGGCTCGCACACACACACACACACACAAGAGAAAAACGGTGCCGCTTCGAGTGAACTCTACCGTTGTTAGGCACCCAATCACGGCCTGCCTAACCTTTGTTACCCAAACACCTTCTCCACAACACCTGTAGAGTTTCAATCGGGTTGAGCAGCTACTAAACCAGTGTTGACAAGTCAACTCCTGTGGTTGAGCGGTCACCATGTCAATTGCTCAGCGTAAGGGTCTAGTCCTTATATTTTTTCCCCCGGAGTCCGCAACCTGCAACCCAGGGTAAGAGGCGGGCGAAAACCGTCTCGCGGCGCACCACAGCCCCCCTTACCCTATCTTACATGTCGACATACTCCGCCCTAGGGCACGGCATCCCATACTACCCTGCCCTAGAGCCGGGTTTTCCAAATTCTATTGGCCCGCAGCCACAACCTTATTAGAATAAGACTTTGCACGATAATAATAACTTACAAATATCTAGAATAACAGATAATTAATTCTAGGGTTACAAAGGCATGGCTACGAGTTTAACATGGTATTTATCGGTGGTAGGATTAACTACATAACATGTCATTCTAAACATTTTATTTTATTTCAAACTAACATTTCACAACTAGCTTAATGCAAGTAGCATATTAACATAAATAACCAGCATGGGTTTCAATATGATCAAAGGATTTGGGACTTGCCGTCAATCCGAATGATTTCCGCTAGCTCGAACGAAGAACCTCCTGGCTCCTGGGGCTGCAACTGAACTTCCGGAGACTCCGACACTAGCGCAAACATACAAAATAAATTAAATCCAGCTTGAGACTAATCAAGCGAGGGAAAATAAACTATTTAAAAAGGAGTAAAATGCATAAATCTCCAAATGAAGAATTTTAGGAATTGATTTGGGATGGATCTGTGGAAATGGAGGTCACCAATGGGTCTGGAATATTATTTGGAGCAAGGTGGTGAAATATGGGAATTTTTGGGATTTTCTGTGATTTTCTAGGATTTATTTGGATTTTCTGGGATTTTAGAAATTAATAAATTCGGGAAAATCGCTGTGAACAGTGAAAGGCCGGCCCACGGCTACAGTGCGGCCCGGCCGGGAAACGGCCCGCGTGGCCTGCTTGCGCGCGCGGGACGGAGCGGGCCGAGGGAGGCGGCCCAGCAGCGCGCACGCCCGAGCAGACCAGATGGCTGCCGCGTGGACGGCGCGGGCGGTGGAGATGCGGAACGGCCCGAAGGCTCGGATGACGCGAGCGAAGATCGGACGGTAGCGATGCGGGGACGCGGGCGAAACGATTCGGAGGATCGGGTGGGTGAGGTTAGAAGGTGGAGGTGGGATCGGTCGGCGGAGAAGAGGCCACGTCGCGGGGAGGGATCGTCTTCAACCTCCAGCCGCTACAGTAACCCCGCGGCGAGGTTACGGTGGCGACGGCGGCCTGGGCGCTAGGGGACTCGTCGGCGACCATCGAGGGCACCGGCGGGTGCGGCTTCGAGAGTGGAACCCATTTTGGGCAGCGGGGAGGCGAGGGGATCACCGGAGAGGACGGGAGGTAGAAGGGGGTAGTTCGGGTACTTGGCGGCGAGGGAGATCACCGGCGGTGAGTTAGCTCAAACGGCCGCGGCTACACGTTCACGGGGACCGGGTGCTCACATTGGTGGCGACGACGGAGGTTGGGGAGCTGCGGGGAGGTCTGGCCACGGTGGGGTGGTTGCTGCCGGAAGGGGGTCTCGACGGCGGTGCTCCACGGGGCTTCACCTGTCCAGAGGAGGGCGGCAAAGGGGTTATGGGAGGGTGGAGATGCTCCAGGCGAATGCAATTGAAGAATGGGCGAGGGAAGGGGGAGATTGGCTCCCGGGGGCCACCGGCGTAGGGAGCGGCGAAGGCGGAGCTACGGGCGGCGGGGCTCCAATCGGCGGCTCCAGGAGAGGCTCTGGAGCGGTGGGAAGCGAATGAGAGGGGTGGAGGAGCTGGGGAACCAAGAGAGCGAGCGGAAGAGGGAGAGGGGGTTTTATACCCGATCGGAGGGGGAGCGGGGCGTGGAGGAGAAGCCACTGGGCGGGCTCCGGGGTCAACAGGAGCAGGTCGGCCGTCTCCTCCGCGGGATGGAGCGGTGACCGGGGTGACGCCGGCTCTGCACAGGAGTAATGGCGACGGGACGGCACAGGAGCAGGTAAGGCGCAGGCATGGGCGAGGTAGCGTCCGCGCGCGGGAGAGGGAGGAGCCGGGGCTGACAGGCGGGCCCCAGGGCGGACGCGGGGCGACGCGTGGCGCGGAGGCGCCCACGGTTTTGGACCGTGGCGGTCGGGACGGCGCGGGCGCGAGGAGGGGATCCGAGGGCGGCGCTGTCCGCGCGAGGGGAGGCGGGCGCAAGGCGCAGCGCGCAGCGCTCCGCGCGTGCGCGAGGCGAAGGCGGAAGGGAGCCGGGGCGCCAACGAGCGAGGGGCGCGGAGGGAGGCACTGGGCGCGGGAGGAAAGCGGAATCGGGGCGGCGCCAACGCGAGAGAAGAGCGGGAGGCGCCGGGGAGGAGCGGAGGCGGGAAAGGAGGAGGCGCCAACGCGAGGGAGAAGGCGCCAGGCCGAAAAGGGAAAGCGGCGGCGGGGAAAACTTTCCCAAAAAGGAAAGTTTTCAAAAATCACTCAAAAATGCAGCAAAAATGAAGGAAATTTTTGTTTGAAATTTTGGGGCTTTTCAGCAACACGCGTGGGGGAGATGCCTTCGGCCAGGGACGTCGTGCTGCCGTGATGAAGGTAGTCCAACACGTCGTCGGTAGGACGACGAATCCGTAGGGGATCGTGAGGCAGAAGTTGTGCATCTCCGAAGCGCGCTCTTCCTCTCGTATATGGGGTTATTCTTTTCGGCTGCGGTTTATGATTTTTCGCTAAATTTTTTGAATTTTAATTGTTTACGATACAGATTACAGAGAGACAGATACTCACTTGCGATTTTAGTTGGTACAGATGTTAGGCTTTTAACGTATAGATCGTTTAACTTATAGACACTGTCTTGAGAAAATACTCCGTTTGAAAGTTAGATATTATAGCAAAAATCAAAAACCGTCAGCTTATGAGGTAAATAACAGACCCTATCTCTCCTCTCACATCTGTCTCGTCGCCGCTGAGATCTTTACAACCTTTTTCTTTTTTTTGGTTTCTTGGGTGTGAAGTGGAGAGGAGAAATCATCGACAAGACTTGTTGGGTTGTGGAACGATTTGAGGCAGTAGAGAAAGATGGAGGCAGCAGCCGCAGGGTCATGGGGAGGGGCCGCGGTGATGGAGGCGATGGGCAAGTGGATGAGGAGGGAAGCTATGGAGGGGTGGTTAATGTTTTGTGGGTTGATGTATTGTGTGGCAGTCGGAGGGTGTGAGCTAGCACATGATCGTTGTTTCGAGGAGGGAAGTGAAAGAGAAAAAAATAGACCATGATTGACCCTTTTTTTTGAAGCAGTAGAATTACGGGCCTGTTTGGCTGCGGCTTATGGCTTTTGGTTGAAATTTTTGAATTTGACTCTTTACGTTACATATTACGGAGAGATACTCACTTGCGATTTTAGCTGAAATAGATGTTAGACTTTTAATATGTACATCGTTTAACTTATAGACTGAGAAAATACTCTATAGCAAAAATAAAAAATATCAGTTTCGAAGAAAAAGAACAGACCCTACATAACACGTTTTAGGTCGTCCTTGGTCGTTGCCATGCGATACGTTTTTGCGTCACATTCGAACTGCAAGGCACCGCAACCGGCAGGCAACACCGATTTTTTTCTATTTTAGCCCTTTTTTTTGAAAAATATTCACATTTAGACCCCTGGAAGTTTTAATTCCGATTTTGGACCCAGAGCTCGGCGCCGTGGGTCACGGCGCCGAGGTAACACGTCTCGGCGCCGTAGACCACGGCGCCGAGGTGCCAGCCCCGCGCCAGCGTGGCGGCCGACGTGGCAGGAAGCTCGGCGCCGTGGCTCGTGGCGCCGCGCTCGGCGCCGTGGCTCGTGGCGCCGTGGATCTTGGCGCCGAGCACCTGGCCTTTTCCTGGGACACGGCCGCCTCTTTCGTTCGAAAGAGTTCGTTCGCTTACCCTAAAGCCAGCCTCCCAGCGGCCGCCCCGTGGTCCTCCCCGCCCCGGCCAACCGCCTCGCCTCCCCGCCCGCGCGCCTCCCCGCCGCGGCCGCCCGCCTCCCCGCCCGCCTGCCTCCCAGCCGCCGCCCCGTTGTCCTCCCCGCCGCGGCCGCCCGCCTCCCCGGCCGCCCGCGTCCCCGCCCGCCCGTCTCCCAGCCGCCGCCCCGTTGTCCTCCCCGCCCCGGCCGCCCACCTCCCCTCCCCGTTCGCGCGCCTCCCCGCCGCGGCCGCCCGCGTCCCTGCCCGCCCGCCTCCCCGCCGCGGTCCCGTGGTGCCGCCGCCTCCCCTCCCCGCCGGCGGCAGAGCCCCCACCGCCTCCCCGGCCGCCGGCTCTGCGGCGAGGTACCGTCTGTGGCTTGTCGCCGAGGGCCACATGGAGGCGGCCGACCCGGGCTTCCGCGCTCGGGAGCCTTCGGTTACGCTGCCTAGCCGCCCGGATCCACCGCTGTCGCCTCCCTCTTCTTCTCCGGCGTTCCTGATTGCTGAAGCATTCCCCAATGTAAGTCACCTTGCCACGCCTCTTGTTTCGTGTTAATCACTTAGATTATATTGGCCGAATCGAAGAATTTGAAACCTAGATAATATGTGGCTATGGGACTTAATTGGGTTAGTGCTTGGCCGTGTGATAACATGGAATACTCATATAATCACGACATGAGGGGCGTGGCCGTGTGCTAATTATGAACTGAGGACATTTCCCACAGGCACTGTTTACTGATTTCTATGTGCCACGCTCTTAGTTAATACTAACAATTATTAGTCAGCTTAATTGACTACATGCCGACTCAAAAAGTCAATAGTCAATGCTATCGTTGATCATATGTGGCTGTGGGACTTAATTGGGATAGAGCATGGTTTAGCTTTTTGCTTTAGGTAGATGATATGTGGCTGTGGGACTTAAATCGTTTTTGCTTTAGCTTTATTTTTAAGCTTCATGATGCATATTTGCAAGGTATTAAGTTCCGTTATCTGTATGAACTAGATGGACAACCTAGTCACCCTATATCATGGAGGCAGTGTGACAAGTGATGATTATGGAAATATTCGATTTGTTGAAATGCAAAGAGTGCCTCTGATATTCAGTGATCGGTCGTCGTTTAGTGAGTTGGTTGCTAGGGCTTGGGAGGAGCTACATTGTCATACAAACGAGGAGAGCATCATAGTTGAGGGGTTACTTCACTTCCGTTCGAAAGACACAATTCTCAGGCGGTTGATCTTAATTGGTTGTGAGGATGAGTGGGACAAATATGTCAAATTGGTTATGAGGAATGAGTTAAAATGTTTGGACCTTGTTGTGCGGAAGGTGTCCATTGATCCCACCCCTCACGGTTATTCACTAGAACTAGGTGATCAGGCACCCTTTGACCCTCCGTTACCGGATCTTGCGGTGGATGTGGAAGAAGTGCCTGAGGTGCCCGATGCTCTATCTGCCCCGAACGAGGTTCAGATTTCTCAACCAGTTCGAGTTGAATGTCGGACTGATGATGTCGTGGCGGCCCCTCAGGAGATGGGATTGACCCAGAATCATCCCAGTAAGTGTCGAGCAACACTTTAGCCTTTTCCCGTCATTGCTTTTTTTTGTCTCAATCCCATCGTTTTCGTGCTTATGATACAGGAGACATTCCTGATAATATGGGTGTTCCTCCCGTTGCTCCATCTGGCAACGTTGAAGAAGTCTGCAGGGACTCCAACAATGTGGATGTTCAAATTGTGGATGATCTGGAGCCTTACGAGATCGCAAGGGGCGTTGATTCTGATGATGACCGCCCTTTTGGAGAGCTGACCGAAAGTGATATTGAGCTGATCAGGCGTTATTGCCCTGGTCGGGATCCATCAGTTCATGAATTCAGCGATCTTAGGCATTCTCATGAGGCTTATGCAGAAGGAAGGGATGACGAGCTGCTAGATGCTCCTGAGGCCGGGTCAAGCATGACAATTGAGAAGGGCATGATGTTTGAGGACTTGTCTGCATTGAGAAGGTGGCTGCAGGAGTATTCAGTGATTCGTAAAAGGCCATTCAAGGTGAGGCATTCTTATGTGGAGCGGAGGTACACAGTTGTGTGCGAGAAGGAAACATGTGAATGGAGGGTTTGTGCTAGGAAACAGAAGGACACGGAAAAGTTCAAGATCACAAGAATCGTTGGCCCACACACTTGTGCCGAAGCAGAGCTCAAACAGAAACATCGGCAGTTGACCTCTACCATTATTGCCAAGTCACTGTGTCACATAGTAAAGGGAGAACCCAATATGAAGGTGAAGACACTTGCTGGGATTGTTAAGGAGAAATTTGGATACGAGATAAGGTATGGAAAAGCATGGAGGGCAAAGCAACGCATCTGGAAGATGATATATGGGGACTGGGAAGATGGGTACTTGCAGTTGCCAGCACTCTTCAATGCAATGAAAGCGGTTAATCCAGGCATGCATTATGAGTACGTCCCGAAACCAAACGAATGGACTCAAGATGGGATGCAGATATTCTTCCGTGCTTTCTGGTGCTTTGCTCAGTCCATCGAGGCCTTTCGGCATTGTCGTTCTGTCTTCTCCATTGACGGTACGTTTCTTCTTGGCAAGTACCATGGCACACTTCTGATAGCCATTTCCTGTGACGCAGACAACGCGTTGGTTCCTTTGGCGTTTGCTTTGGTTGAGAGGGAGAACAAAGACAGCTGGGGATGGTTCTTGCGGCTCGTTCGGAGGCACGTGGTCGGCCCTGGTAGGGAGGTTGGTGTCATATCTGATAGACACCAGGGCATACTTTCTGCCGTACAGGAGCAGATACCGGGGTATCCAGCTTTGCACCACCGTTGGTGCACTCGGCATCTTGCCGAGAATCTACTCCGTAAGGATGGTACGAAGGATAACTTTCATCTGTTCGAGGAGGTCGCTCGAATGCTTGAGGTCAAGTTCTTCCAGGAGAAGTTGGAGCAGCTAAATACTGCAACAAATGCAGAAGGTAGACAGTGGTTGACGGGATTGATGAGAGATGTCGACAAATGGACAAGGGCTCATGACGATGGTGGCTGGAGGTACGAGTTTCAGACAAGCAACATGGCTGAATCCTTCAATAATTTGCTTAGGGGTATACGTGGTATGCCCGTCAATGCTATTGTATCCTTCACCTTTTACAAGCTTGTTGCCTGGTTCAACGAAAGACACGCACATGCAATGGCGCTACAGAGTAAACAGCAGAGATGGGCGCCAAAACTGAAGCGCCACCTTGAAAGGGCAAAGGCGAGGGCTGAAGCACATGAGGTACATTGTTTTGACAGCGCCACAAGCACTTACGAGGTTGTAGAAAGGGGTGGTACAACGACCGATGGAGAGTTCCGGCCGACGAGGAGGCATAAGGTTGTCCTTATTGATTTCTCATGCACATGTGGTAAACCGAGGCAGTACCACTTTCCGTGTTCTCATTATGTGGCAGCAGCAAGGCATCGCAACTATGACTACGAGAGCCAGATATCTCGGGAGTTCAGTGTTGACAACCTTGTGCTTACGTGGTCTCCCTGTTTCGAGCCTTACCAGGATGAGGGAGAGTGGCCACCATACACGGGGCCCAAATACATTGCGGATCCGGGTAGCCGTTGGAACAAACGTGGAACCAGGAAGAGGACGAGACATAAGATGGTTATGGATCAGCTTCCAGGTAGAACGAGGCGAGGGAGAGCAACCCCTTTCTTACTGACCCCGAGCTGAACCAATGTAGCAGATGTGGTAGACTTGGCCACAATTCACGCACATGCCATTGGCCACTTAGTCAGGTGCGAGTGTTTGTTGTTCGTTATGTTTAATTTCTTATTATTTCCATATTTTATGCATGTTCAATTTTTTGTTTACTTCTATGTTGGACTGAAAAATTCAATTTTTTTGTAGGCAACGTCAGGACGCGTAGCTTCCTAGAGGTAAGCTTCGACACAGCCACTCACAAAATTAGTACTTAATATCTTCGTATCTTGTTGGTTAACAAAATGTTGGATGACAGAGGCTGACAGGTCGGCTACATCGTGCGGCTGGTCGTTGTGGTCGCAGCACAGGCGCGGCGAGGACGTAGACGTGCCTGCGACACGTCTTGCAGACCCGACGCGGCTAGGGTCGTACACGGGGCAGAGCTTGTCCCCCACGAGGAGCGACACTTTCCCTAACGAGGGCGGTGAGGACGAGGTGGAGCAGCAGACTTACGATGAGATAGGCCCGTCTCAGCTCGTAGACGCTCCTTCGACTCAGCCTTCACAGCCTGTACCACGTAGACGCCGCCGCAAGCCTAGCCGTTACACTCCAGGCACCGACGCCCTGGGTAAGGGTAAGGCTAGGAGGCAGTGATACTTATGTGTAGGCTTGTATATATGTTGTAATGAGCTAGGAGGCACTTGGTATGTGGTTGGACTGAGATGTGTTTGTAATGAGCTACTTGTTGTATATATGTGTATATGTTATATTCATGTGATATTTGTGTTCGAATCCGTAGTCTGTACTTTGTGGTTCTATAATTCCTGCAATGAATTTATGTTTCCTGCAAACGACTGCAAAGCCTGCGAACTATGTATTTATTACGAGACTACAGGCTCTTAAAAGCCTACATAGGAACATTTATTGCTACACTACAATCCTGAAAAAGCTTACGAGCTGTTTCCTGCAAACGACTGAAAAGGCTACGAACTATGAATTTATTACGAGACTACAGGCTCTGAAAAGTCTACATAGGAACATTTATTGCTAAACTGGAATCCTGAAAAAGCGAAAAGATTCGTACGACCTCCTCTCCATGGACTATGCCCACTGCACCAGATAACCTGCCTACATAAAGGCCTCCTATGTCTTCCATACCACATCTCCTCCTCAAGCCAATACAATACTACTACACAACAATGTCTTCCTGGAGGTCCGACCCATTTGGAGTGCCGGAGTGGCATGAGCGCCCGAAGTGCCATTGCGGCTTTAGGACGATGTTGGAAGTCTGGACGGATCGAGTACAACGAGCCAAATACGGCCGTAGGTTCTTCAAGTGTCCAGACCTGGATGACGACTTCGTGGTAACGACGACAACTAAATCATGTGTTTCTCGTTATCGTTTTTCAACTTGATCCATGACATCTACCACGCCACACATAGGCTTGCACGTTCATCGAATGGGTGGATCGGGTGTCGCCGGCATGGCCAAATAACCGGGCAGTGGAGGTGGAAAACAAAGGATAATACTTTGTCAAGATGACTCAGGCTCGCGAGGTGGAACGACAGATGCGGCTTGAGCGAGAGCGCCGCGTGAGGGTGGACCAAAACCGTCTGAAGGGCAAGGAGGATGAGTTGCAAAGGAGGCGGGAGCAGTTAAGTCTGCGTGAAGCAGCTATCAAGCGTTAGGAGGAAGAGCTTCAAGCTCGTGAGGCAGCTCTCAAGACCAAGAGTGACAGGAAGAATGATGCAGCGGAGCCATCCTCAGGGCCCAATAAAAAGGGGAAACAACCACGCTACACCCAGTAGAATAGACCCACGCTATCTACGGTCTTTGTAATCCTATTATATATTATGCACTGTATTGTGTTTGCCTAGCTGTATCGACTGCACTTGAGACTACCGGTATGACGGTATTGCGTATCGGCTTCACAAAACTACAATTTAATAGAGTGCATAATGTTGCCCACCCATGCTTGCTCCAAAGAATGTCTGCATAATGGATTAGTTTGCATATAGAAAAGAACAGGGAAATCATGCCTACTCAGTTCAAAATTGTAAATCATTACATGGAAAATTCACATTTTCAAGCACATAAATGTCTGCAAAAGAACAACAAGACATTAAACTATATCATCAACTTCGCAGATTATACCATGTGATTTGAGGTAGCAACATAATTACTTATGGGCAATATAATGGAAAAGTCTAAGGCACATAGGTTCTTACCTTGCCCCAGTTTAGCTCTTTTGAATTTTATGAATAAGCAACACCATTATCCCCTTCTCTAACAATTAGTATTTGACCATCGGAGTTCCCTGCTTAGGAAAGAAGTTACAAACATTATTACCTTACTAGCACCCGAAATTTTCAGATTGAACACGACATCATCAAAAAATGTAACAGGAAACAAAAATTGTGTTTCACACAGTTCATCAATTTTCTGAATGTTTGCAAAAAGCTACGGATTATTTTGAAGGCGCCGAGCAGGAGCGCCACCGGTCACGGTGGCATTGCTGAATTTTCACAGCTCGGCGCCAAGATCCACGGCGCCGAGGTGCCTGCCACGTCGGCGCCACGCAGACCGCACCGCTGGCGCGGGGCTGGCACCTCGACGCCGTGGTCCACGGCGCCGAGACGTGTCTTTGGGTCCAAAAACAGAATTAAAACTACCAGGGATCTAAATATGAATATTTTTCAAAAAAAAAAACTAAAATAGAAAAAATTCGGCAGCAACACGTACTCGGTTTTTATATTCGACAGCATCTCGGGGAAACAGTGAAGCAGACACACCACTACGTGGATCTCGAAATCTCCGCATTATGGTGGCTTCGGATGACGAGGGAATGATTAAAGAACAGGCGCGAGCGTCACGCGTCCTGGTTCGTCCACTCGCCAGCACACGTGTACAGCACACCAGCACATGTGCTCTCCAGCGGGACGTTGAAAACTTGAAACGCGTACTCTACTCTCCCGACTTTCAAGACTGCAGCTCCTTTGTTTATTCGGACACGCGATTCTGCTCATCTGCTGTGACTCTGAACAAATAGTACGAGTACCGATCAAATCGGCAATTAAAACCGCTAACTCTGTTCGCCTGTTCGGACGGCAACGCAGGTTTCGCTTGCTTGCGTTCCTGATCTTAGAGAGGGAAAAACGGTGAATTTTTTAAACACTCTATTTTCATTCAAAATTATAGAAATATATTCACGAATAGCTTTGAATGATTGGAATTTATCGTCCAACGACCGCGTGACACATAAGTAATCCATGATCTGCTGAGCGACAGGTTCTAGTCGTCCCACTGTTGGACGACTGCAACTGAGCTCATTTTTACGCAACTGGCCCCCCGACCGCATATGGGGGTAAATGATAATTGTTGTAGGTAGATAACATTTATCAAAAATTGTGTATAAGTTATATTTTTTTTGAAAAAATAGGAGACAATATCGGTTGATCCATTTGTGATTTTCGTAGATTATGAATGGTACAAAATCTGTTAGATTCGCAATAACATTTTGTGATCGTCATATGTTGTTGTAGTGCAAGAAATTTTGTGAATTTTTTTTGAGGCTGATTGAGATAGCAACGATTGGTAAGTACGAAGGTAAGCGATATTGTCATGCAACCAGGAATTCATACATAGAGGAGAATTTGTTTTTTCGTGTTGTTGGATGCCTTGCTACGCGGCGCCTTTGCGAATTAAAATAGACTTTATAGTAAGTTACATGAATAACATGGTGCACAGGGTTTGGTTACATGCACTGGGAATAATAAACCGAAGTACTTCTACGATACATATGCGCCTTTTTGGAATGGAAATAAATGCAACCTTCAGGGGATTAGTGCGGAATGGCCCAACATACTACGTGGATTGGAGCTATTTTTCCTTCCTTGCGAGCTCAGCGTTGAACTCCTCGACGATCTCTTTGGCCTTGGCCGCCATTTCCCTCTTTTCTCACGCTCCCTCTCGCAAGCCTCACGGTCCTTGCGTGTGCACGCCTCGAGATGAGCTTTCGTCTTCCGACGTATATGCTCGGTTTGCTAGTCGTTGCAGCACTATCTAGTCGTTGCAGCACTCCTCCTAGATCTCACAGGACCTTTTGACATCCCACTCCTCGAAGTCGAGAGCTCACTGGTCATGTGGATGGATATCTAGATTAATCCATTTGCAGTAGCCACATAGCGGTTCCGGGGACTGTGGGTAGACAGGAGAGGTTGTTAGTGCGTACTTTAAAAGAGAAATAGTATGAGGAATACATTTTAACTGGTCCTTACCGACTGCCGATAGCTTCTCATGTCCCGACGACGGTCGGAATAGTCACAGGAGTAGTTTGCATAACCCCAATAATGGATGCGCAGGCTGAGCCGTTGCTTAGACTTGAAAAACTTGCATGAGTCTCAACAGAGGGGCAGCGTCTTCTCCTCAGGTAGGTGTTGCGTGAACACTTGGTTGGAATGTTTGGGACAGGGTTGCTGCTACGGGGGCATCATTGCGTGGAGCTGACCTCCTGGCACGCTCCGCTTGGCCAGCTCGACCCGTAGCAGCCCTTGCTTGTTTATCGCGGGCCGCAATAGACCTTGCTAGTTGGCAGGTCTCCTCCTATTGCTTCATCATTTTGTCCCATTGCTTCTTCTGCCTCTTGTTCATCCCAATGTGGTGAAGCAAGCTCTGGTGTAGTGTTGAGTTTGGTTATACAGTGCTCTCTCCCATATCTCTTTCACAGCCTTTTATAAGGCAAAAGGTTGGCATGATGTGGTTATTTTCATGTGAGTAGCCTGTGAGGCATAGTGATGCCCTGTCATTCGGAAAAGTTCCTGGTGAAAAGCTGCCTCGTTTGGCCTTATCACTGTTCAAAGTTGCACCATTTGGTTTCGTCACTACGCAAATCTACCCCATTTGGTCTTGTCACTGCGCAAAGCTGCCACAGCCAGTCTTGTCACTACGTAAAGCTACCCCAGCTAGTCTTGCCACTGCACAAAGCTGCACCCTTTGGTCTTCTCATTACGCAAAGTTGACCCGTCTGGTCTTGTCACTACGCAAACCTACACCCTTTGGTCTCGTCACTGCGCAAACCTGTCCTGTCTGGTCTTGCCACTATACAAAACTGCACCCTTTGGTCTTCTCACTGTGAAAGCTGACCCGTCTGGTCTTGTCACTACGCAAAGCTGCACCATTTGGTCTTATCACTGTACAAAGCTACTCTGTCTGGTCTTGCCACTACACAAAGCTACAGACTTTGGTCTCATCACTGCATAAAGCTGGCCTATTTGGTTTGTCACTAGGCAAAGCTGCACCTTTTGATCTTGTCGTTGTGCAAAGCTGACCCGTCTGGTCTTGTTACTATGTAAAGCTGGTCCATATGGTCTTGTCACTGCACAAAGCTGCACCCTCCGGTCTTGTCACTGCGTAAAGCTGCCATGTCTGGGGCAAAGTTGCACAAAGGTAGCACATGACCTGGTTTGTCACAAAACACACTGTCTCTCCCCACGGGCTATAAAATACACACCCACCCCCTTGATAGTACAAAGAACTACCTTCTCCATCTTAGAGTAACATATCATGCAGACGTCGACGTGCCAGTCGAATATGGGTCACAAAAGGAAGAACTTCCACTGGAAAGGAGGACTTTGGCCCTAGCAACCACTTGATGCCAAACAGGCGTGCTCAACTAGGGTGGCCGAAATACAGATACAAGAAGGACATGGTCATGCAGGTTGCAGAAGGCCACATCGATGGTGGGCAATGTTTCTTCCAATGACCATACTCTGTGGTATAATTAGGCAATCGTCTATTTTGTATTACTGATAATAGAGTTTTGATGTTAACCTTCTTTTCCAGCAGAGGGCGAAATGTGCCTTCATCCGCTGGATCGATCCTCCCCATGAATGGTACATTGTGAGGTATGTGGATATATTCTAGGAGCGAATCTTAGCGCAGATTGAAAGTCTCCAAGAGGAGAATGATGACCTTTGTCAGTAGATGCAGCGCGAGGGGGCAACGAGGAGGTCGTCAACATAGAAAGTTCATATGATCTGACATGCTGCTGCGCGAATCCTAGCTGCATATATGTGTGCCACTACAACAACAGCCAACCATGTCCGAGGCTCCCCCTCTGCAACACCCAATGTGGATAGCGAGAGCACATTCTACCAGCAAGCACGTACGGAGATGGTTGTACCATAGTACTCTCCCTATTGTCCGCTATTTTGTTCAATGTTCTAAAGCATGTAATCGAATGGTTTACGTGTTGGTGCGGTTGCCATTTATTAAGTGGACTATTCTAGTGTTGCGTTGTCTGCATTGAACTAGAGACATCAACATGGATCGAACAAACTGACATCATAAAAATGAGTACAAATAAGAATGCAACAGTATTGTAAACATCACATAGTAAGTAAGAAATATAAGTATTACAGGAACAACAAAAGTACAACTAGCACTACACCCCCAACAACTCCCCAGCACCCCCATCTCGGCATTTGCATCCTCCCGTACGACCCCTCTTGGACGTCTTCCTCAGCGCCGGGTGTCGGGGCCCCGACAAGGTAAGACACTCAGGAGACCTGCGCACACGAGGTTCCAAAGCTGGAGGGGTGGACTACAGTGCTGCCTGTGTGGCTACTGGTGCACCGCTGAGCTATGACCCAGAGAGAACCTGCAGGGGTGTGGGCTGAGGTCCTGGGCCCGTCGCCTGGTCGGGCCAATCCACAAAGTACCGGTCTGTGTCCTCCTGGCCCGAGGAGAACCCAAGTCCCTTAGTGGGCATAAGACATGTAGTGCAAATATCATTAATTCATTAAGTAAATGGATGGGAGAAAAATGTAAGGAGGCACGACGTACCCTCAGCTAGTGCCATGGCGTGATCAAGGCCATCCAGAGGGACGTACAGCACGTTGTACGCACCCAATGTGGGGAAGCTGGAGAAGTATGGACGATGCACAAACTGCTACGCTGGCAGTGGCGGAGGGCCCGATAGGGGAAGGTAAGGCTTGGGCCATACTTTGATTTTTTGCAGCAGGCCCCCATATACCCCCTATCCAGTATCCAATAGCCCAATAGCTACTAGCTAGTCAATGTAAATGTAAACCCTAGACTGCTCCCTGCCTCGGCTGCTCCCTGCCTCCCTGGACGGCTGGACCCTGGGCGTAGCCGGCGGCGGGCGGGCGGCAGCCACTGGTGTCAGTGGCGCTGGGCGCTGCCGCGCTGGGCAGTGGCGTAGCCGGCGGCGAGCGGCGGGCGGGCGGCAGCCACCGGTGGGCAGTGGCGCTGGGCGCTGCCGCGCTGGGCAGTGGCGTAACCGGCGGCAGCCTGGGCGTAGTCGGCGGCGGGCGGCAGCCACCGGTGGGCAGTGGCGCTGGGGGCTGCCGCGCTGGGCAGTGGCGTAACCGGCGGCGGGCGGGCGGGCGGCAGCCACCGGCGCACAAACTCCGGCGTTGACAGGGTTGGAGGAGCTTGAATGGTATTGCTTTCGATCTGCCCCACCTCATTTTTTTCCCGTCCTCCACCACTGTACGCTGGTGGTGTACAAGGCCATGCCCAGGCTGACCCCACGGCCTCGTTAGGCTGAGGTGGTGTCGGATGTGCCTTGGCCAACCCTCTGGCCTCGTCAGGGTGAGTGTACCAGCGAAGGTACTCACCGTACACACTATGGTCATATGGGGTAGCCTCCTACAAACAATCCTACAGCACATGATGAGGACATCACGACTAGATCGATTACACGCGCACGAGCTAAAAAATTAATCAATAGGTGAACTCGCTCATAGTTGAATTTGATTTTAATTTATATGAGAATAATATACTACTTAATAGTTGCTATTTAATTGTTCTTAGGTTTATGCGAAGGGAAATCGACGTATATGCTGCATGCAGCTGAAGCAAGGAACAGCCGACGCAAGGAAGCAGCCATGTCAAACCAGTTGCATGCACGAACGCGCGACCAAGCCATGCATGACACACATCCAAACCAGCCACACCTCGCATGTCACGTTGGGAAGAATCAAGTCTTGTGTGCAGTTTGAAGAATCCAAGGTGGTGATCGGTTCGGCTGAAAAGCTCGAGGTTTATGGCTGAAAACATTGTAGCCGGCTGAAAAAAACACTGTAGCTGACAGAGGCTTATTTAGCATAATTAAATTTAAAAAAATTTAAAAATAAAAAAAATATGTTAGCCCATTACGTATAATACAAACAAATATGGGGAAAAAAGAACCGGCAAAAAAGCTCAACAAAAAGTCAAAAGTTTAGAAAAAGACGAAATTTATAAATAGTGAAAAATAAGTGCCGAAACCGAGTTGATGAGGGCAAATTGGAGATGGCTTAATCACCAAATTGTGGCACGTGGGTTGTTCCTTTAGTTTGAATTAACTCCAACTGCGTGTCTCATCTAGTAAATCTAGATACATTAGTAGTTTTTATTTTCTTTGTTAACTCGGCCTTGGCTAGGAGACTCAGTTCCTTGGTTGACCACTTTTCCAGCCGGCCTTAGACCATAGTACTTAGATGTGTAGGACTGCGTGATAAATAGTCGCACCTTTCCTTGTGAACGGGACAGACCATAAAAAAAATTAATCTATTATTTTCAGAGAGCTATGCGCTTTTTTCTCCTAGAGTTTAGCATACGATTGCAACCTAGAGAGGAATCGAACTTTCTTCCCCGTCGTTCTTATGATCACGAGCGATGACACGTCTACTTGGTGGTCAAGTAGATGGGATTACGAGCGTATAGTTGGGCAAATTTTTTTTGTCGCAGGTTGCTGTTCTAACAGTGGTTGGCGCCATCGGTCCGTCAAGTTACACGGATCCAAGTTATTGTCATCGATCCTACGCCGTGAAGATCGGGCACCCCGTATCATCTTGGTATCAGAGCGCTGTTTACATGGTAGGATCAATTTACCCGTAGTTAGATTTGTTTATTTTCCTATACACAAAAGCTAAAAAAATCTAAACCCTAGTTTTGCACTTGTTATTTTTGTGAGTTTTGTTAAGTTTTTCCATTAGAATTTTGTTTAGGTGCACTTGATCATTGTGTTATTTTCTTTGTTTCACCTAAATAAAAAAAATCCGATCGCTACAGTATTTCGGTACAGTACACGCGTACGCTACAATATCTTCGCTATAGTACAGCACGTACGCTACAGTACCTGCTATAGTACGCGCTACAGTAGATAGCTCCTATAGTACACGCTACAGTAGATTGCTGCTACAGTGCGCGTCGCCAAAAAAAAATAAAAAAAGGTGTTGTAGTCGATTTGGTCGAATATATCCATATTTTTCCTTCCATCTTTGAGATTAGTCTTTGATAATTGCATTAAGGGTTGTACTTGGTATTAATTTACACCTGCTGGAATTTTATTTTTGTGCAAGGGAAAGCTAAATCTTAGTACCAACCACAAGTAAAAAACAGCCATAGCAAGCAGGCCTCCAGGTGCCTCCTTTGCGCACCCAGGAGGTGGGACACGATGCGACGCGTTCATCCAGGAGGCCATAAGGCCAGTTCGATCTGCGAAGTTCACGAGCCATATCTACAAAATGACTTCAAGTTAGCATTTACGCGAAACAAAAAAACATCAAATGTAAAGCAGCAGTGAATGTAACATGTAAATAAACAAATAAAACAATACTAGGCTACCAAGACAACACTTACAACAGTACTAAAAAGGAGAAATACCACAATAGTTGTACAAACGGTATATGCAATGTACGATACAATTTCTACGACACTACATACATCAAATGTGACAATTAAGAAAGTACAGATTATAGTGTACAATGATTAGTAATCTTTAAACCACTTTGCACACTGCAACAATTGGTAGCGAAAACCATGTCGGTGTGCCTACTCATTAGCAGGTGTCTTGCATTGTCTAGCTATGTAGCCCTCCTGACCGCAGCACCCGCAGCATCTACCCAGCGCTCCGACTTGTGTTTCATCCATATCATTGGTAATACAACGGTTCTGCCGCCGACCCTTCCCACCTTTCAGTATGTCAACATCCGAAATTCAGATCCTCCCTGTAATATCCAAGATGGCAAAGTTGCCCATAACTCTGAACCCCCTAAGCTCGCCACACCACACCTGCATCACCCTCTCCTTGAAGAAGTACTTGGACATGAAGTTCGAAAGATCCATGCCCATAGTCCCGTATGAGGTGAGGACATGAGAGCATGGCTTATGTAACAGCTTCAGCTTGTTGCACGAGCAGTTAGGTTTATTTACGTGATCTCCAAGGCATACCTCGTGCGTGACAAGATAACGAGCCATCCCAATTTGGCTCTATCCCAGAGAGTACATTGAAATGATGCTCCCTATTGCCCATCACATGCACCATGTGCAATTGGCCCTTCTTTGTCTTCGCGTGCATGTATGCCAGAATCTTCGAGCAATACGATGTTTGTGGGTTGGTTGCATGAAGTATGGCATTTGCATGTCTTTCTCTGAAATAGTCGATTGTGCTGTGTAAAACATCTTCCACAATGGCGACGAGAGGCCGAGAATGAAGTCCCCTGAGAACCTAGTTATACTCCTCAGCAAGGTTAGTCGTTATTACACCGTACCTCATGCCATCCATGTCGTGCAACAGGGACCACGTCTCCAATGGCTCGGCCTCGATCTAGTGCAAGAAGCACTTGATATCCAGTGAGCTCCTCCTTCTCGGACCAGGTGTGTCAGACTCAGCTAATGTTGTGAGGCATTTGGGTAATGCCGTCCTAAGCATGGTCAGTCCCTTGTTCTTCTTGTTGACATGCTTCCTGCTGTGCTCATCCAACAACGCCCATAAAGTGTCAAAATTTTGCTTCTGGTTCTGCATAGCCAGCCTCTTGAATAGCTTCATCAATAGTTGCTTTGGGAACTGCTTGAAGAAGCTGACCCCAAGTGGCGAATGCACCATCTGTTCCTCATATCTGGCCAAGGGAAGAGCTCCTTGGGGTCTTCCTAAAGTTTTCTTATGGCCTTCATCATCCTGGCGTGGTGATCACAGATTATGCACACACCAAGATGGGCACCGACAACTCCAACCCTCATATGTCGAAGGAACCACAACCAACTGTCGTAATTCTCAGTTTCTACGAATGCGATGGTAGGGCAGAATTTGATTATTGCCATCAACGTGAATGGCCGTAATGATCTGGCCCATATATTTGCCAGTCAAAAAGGTCCCGTCAACTGAGATCATGGGAAGCATATGCCTCAATACCTCGATGCATGCACCGAAGGCTAAGAAGGCCCTCTGCAACACCGCAAAACCTGGCAGCCTTGTAGATAGCTTGTCCTCCATAACAGTGTACATGCCTGGGCTCCTATCCTGCAGCACCTAAAGCATATGAGAAATGTTGTCATACGCTGCCTCGAAAGAGTCAAACCACTTTTCCAAAGCCTTCTGCTTCATACGCCACTCCTTCACGTAGCTAATCTTGTACTTGAATTTCTTCTCGATAGCCAACATGATGTGGGTGGCCTTGATGTCCTTCTTCTTCACTATCTCTTCATACATCAAATTGGTTATAAAGCCGAACGTTAGGTTACAATGCCTCGGCAAAACACAGCTAAGAATGCAGGAGTGCGGCTCCACTTTTGAGACAATCCAGTGAGTCTCATATTTTAGTCTACGTGCATGCACCCTCCAAAAATAACCGGCTTACTCGCACTTCACAATGTACTACTCCTGGCTAGATTTCACAACCCGAAAAATCCGTTGCATGGACAGGGCCCACAGTTTGATGGAATCCTGCAACAATGCCTTGTCAGCAAACATTGAGTGCAACCAAACCTCTGTGCCATGATACTCCCACAATGATTCATGCTTGTCATGTGCAGCAACACCCTCAGCATCAAACCTGTTCTATTCTTGCAGGATGGGAGCATCGTCCCCATCGAAATTGTCCTCATCGTCCTCCTGTACAGCTTCCTCTTCAGCCCAGACAATCCGATCATCGCTCTCCATTTGATGCACTATGTACTTCATATGCTCCCCTTCATCAGCCTGTCCTGTAGGCTCACCGTGCCATGACCCTTCTTCTTCTCATCCATCTACCTCATCGGCCTCATCACGAGCAACTCCCTCCGCAACCTCTGTGACACCGGCCTCCGGGTCCTCCTCTTGACCAACATGCTGAGCGCCCAAGTTGCTCGCACCACTCGGATGATAGCCATCGGTACGACCTTGTACAATTTCTATTAGGCATGGTTGCAAAAGCAACTTGCACTTGTATCCATGGCACTGACAGTCTTGCACAAACCTCTTCTACGCAATAGTGCGCATTAATATTCTCAAATCCTATCTAATGTCCATGGGAGATCAGCTCCAAAGCCCTTGTATGACGATGTTGTACACCTCATGGTCCAAGGAGAAGCTGCGGGTGAGCCAATGCATCACATCTGCGATTCGAGCATTCTCATCGTCCGGGTGTACCAGAGTGGCTTGTGCAAAACTGCTCAAGTCAACACCGTTTGGACCTTCACGAACGGTTTTGACACCGTAACGCACTTTCAATATAGTGGGTATTGGCATTACTGATATCTGCTTGCAAATATTTTCAATGTTGCAACTGGTCAAATCACATCGTATATTATGTAAGTACCGTTGTATTGTAATTTACATTTGTACGATGGTTAGCCTATCATGACCAACTACGCTACATTCATAGCATAACCCATCCTCATTCATACCGACAATGCTCCCTTTCCTTCGACACAATACGCATGAACTCCCTATCAACTTCCACGCACACCAACGCCGCTCCTCTCTCGTTGCTTCAGTTCTATCCTTATGTAAATATTTCCCATTGGGTTTCTATAATTTACACGACATACTAATTTAAATGGAAAAATACCAGTTCTAATGATATTATATTTATTCGTAATTAATCATAAATATTACGTAATAATATTTTGCACAAAGTGAACAATTTACTTCGTATAAAAGTTTTGACTAAATTTTTAACAAATATAGTTTTCCACGGATGCTTATTTTGTACATAATATTGACTAAATTTTTAACAACTACAATTTTCTACGGATGCTAATTTGGTACGAATGCTAATTTTTACAATTATAATTTTCTACAGATGCTAATTTTGTATAACTATATCCACTAAATTTTCTATAGCTATAAGTTTCTACGGATGCTAATTTTCTACAACTATATTCACTAAATTTTGTACTACATTGACTAAATTTTCTATGACTATTTACTTCACTAAATAAAGTATTTATTTCATACAAAAAATATTGACTACAACATACAAAAATTTTTACCTCGCAGAAGTATCGGATCCTCTCCTTCTTCCTCTCCCTCTCTCTCCTCTCCTCTCCTTTTCTTCCCACTCCTATTCTCTTCTCTCTTTCCCTTCTCTTTTATCTCTTCTTCGCGCGGTGCAGCGTTAGCGGATGGCCAGGGGCTTGGCCGAGTGGCCGATTTATATGCGCGTCTGGTCGCCGAACGGTTGGGCACCTGGAACTTGCAGTCGCTGAACGGTTAGGCGACTGGTCCCAGTTGCCTAATTGCTCGACGACTGCAATTATATCATCTAATGGTTCACGGATTGATTGCGTGTCGCACGATGGTTGGGCGATAGGTTCTAGCTGTCCAACCATTCAGCGATTGGAGGCTATTCTTGTAAAATATTTTCGTGCGATTATATTTTTATAATTTTGAATAAAAAATAGATTATTTTAAAGAAAATTTGGAAAACGGTAAGTGCCGGATTAGCAGGGCAACGTGCATGCATGCACGCCATTGACTCTAATTAGTACTTACACCTGTACCCTATGTGTTCTAATTCTGTGGAGAGCTTAAAATAATGTGGGGACTTGGGACGGTGGCACCTTCATGCACGCGCGCCAATGCAAAATATGCAATGGTGCAAGCTAAGGGCCTGTTTGGGACTGCTCCGCTCCAGATTTTCCAGCTCTGCTCCACCAACTCCACCATGGAGCAGCTCCACTGTGGAGTTCCTGGAGCAGGTGGTCCTGTTTGGCACGCAGTCTAACTCCAGCTCCAGGAATGTGAGGTTTGCCTGAGAAAGGTCCAATATGCCCCTGAATGATGTTTGGTGTATGTTTTGATGTGTGCGGAGCATATGTAACTGAATATTTTTTTGCCAATTGAAATATGATGTAAAATATTATAATCGCAATTAATTTATTCGAGAAAACCAAAAAACAAATATTTTGGTCAAATAAAGCTGAAATATTCACAGAGCATCAGTAAAGCTGAAATTCCTCTAACAAGATCACACTCAGTTATGGACTATGATCATCACAGAGCATTCCCAACAAGATGACAGTAATATCAACAATAGGGCTCAAATTCGATTCCTCTAACAAGATCACACTCAGTTATGGACTATGATCATCACAGAGCATTCCCAACAAGATGACAGTAACATCAACAATAGGGCTCAAATTCGATTCCTCTAACAAGATCACACTCAGTTATGGACTATGATCATCACAGAGCAAACACATATGCCCACAAGCATTCACAGCAAACCATTAAACTTGTCAGCACATTGGCAATACAAATTTGCATGCAAGCATACCAGATCATCCTTTTTCTTCTTCGCCGACGCTGCACGCTTCCTACCTGCAGCTTCTTCGCCGGCTGTGGCATGGCTGGCAGTGTCCTGGGCGGCTGCAGGCTGGCCAGCAGTGGCCACAGCTTGGCCTGCGGGGCCTGGCCGCTGGCCGCCCGCCCCTGGCCACTGGCCGCCCGCCCCAGCATCTTCCGATCTGTCCATCCCAGGCGCGGGTGGGGGCGGAGAAGAGGGGCGGCGCGGGTGGGGGGCGGAGAAGAGGGGCGGCGCAGGTGGGGGCGGAGAAGAGGGGCGGCGCGGGTGGGGGGCGGAGAAGAGGGGCGGCGCAGGTGGGGGCGGAGAAGAGGGGCGGCGCGGGTGGGGGCGGAGAAGAGGCGGCACGCTGGTGGGGGCGGAGGGGAGGAGCGGCGCTGGCGGGGGGGCGGAGAAGGAGGAGCGGCGCGGGAGGGGGGCGGAGGGGAGGAGCGGCGCTGGTGGGGGCGGAGGGGAGGAGCGGCGCTGGCGGGGGGCGGAGGGGAGGAGCGGCGCGGGAGGGAGGCGGAGAGGAAGGGGCGGCGCGGGAGGGGAGGAGCGGCGCTGGTGGTGGCGGGGGGCGGAGGCGGAGAGGATGGGGGACGCGCGGGTCGGGGGAGCCGGAGAAGATGGGGGCGGGGCGGAGGCGGAGACGATGGGGGCGCGAGTGGGGGGAGCCGGAGAAGATGGGGGGCGGAGCGGAGAGGATGGGGGACGCGCGGGGGAGCCAGAAAGATGCGAACCGGTATCACTAATGGCAATGGTGGGTAATTTCTTCACAACTCCATGAGGAGGTACAAAAGTCCAAATCCTGGAGTACCTCTTGAGGTGCTCCACAAAAAACGTGGAGTTGGCCCCTAACTCCACTTTTTTCTCGGAGCGGAGTTTTAGGAGCTGGAGGTGTTTGGCAAGACAAAGCTAGAGCAGAGCTGCAAAATCTGGAGTGGAGCAGTCCCAAACAGGCCCTAAGGATACTGCGGTCATGCTAAAAAGTGATGTGAATTTTAACTAATTGTAAGAGAGATTGAGAGAGTAAAAGATATTTAAATTGTTATTCTATTTAAAGTGATTTATACAAACGGTTTACATAAACTACTTTAAGTAGTCATCCTATTTAAAAATCAGTTTTTAAAAACTAAAAGCTGTTTTATCACGCAGACCACGTGCGATGTGGCTATTTCACCTGATTAGGCCGTAGTTACTGGGTAGTGATGATCTCGTCTCCATGGGGCGGGCATGTACGTAACGTAAGTAACAATGCTGCAAGGGTGAGCAGGGCGCGATCACCTGAACGGAATCCTCTACACAGTACGGCACAGACAGACAGTCTGTTTGAGATCCAGCGTGAACTAGCTAGCTAGGACATTGATCAATTGGTTGCATGGGAGCTTATTCTCAAAGCTCTTAACTTTTTGACTAATGGCACGCGTAACATTGCTAGATTGATCGCGTTCAAACGACGTTTATACTCCCTCCACTGAAGCTAACTTCCATAGTATTACACTCCACTGTTACGAGTTTCGCTAACAAAATTCAATGCGATCCGTTGCAAATCCACGTGCATCTAGACCTTCACAGTATCATACAACGTGTGGCGCTGTTTCTAGACGGCTGGGAGTGGAGGACCCCATCTCTGCGTCGTGGTTACCGTTCGCAAACGTTAATACAGAGCGGGCATTCGTCGTCTGAGCATGACGACCCTACTACTTATTGCGAGGCTTCCCACTCGGCGCCCTCACCTCGCCTTTCTCCAAAGGTATCCTCCAATCCTTTCCTTTTTTGCGTGTGGCTTGTGCTGCAAAGCAGGTATTGGATTCTTTTTTCTCTCCTCTCTGCACTCTCCTCTTCTTTTGGGGTTCCACCAGTTCAGATCGATTCGTTCGTTCGTTCTGCAGATCCTACAAACTTGGCCCGCGAGTAAGCATGGCGTCGTCGTCCTCGGCCAACCCGTCTCTGGAGACGGAAGCACCCCACGCGGCCGTCACGAGGGAGCGGAAGCTCAACCCGGACCTGCAGGAGCACCTTCCCAAGCCATGTATGCAACTCTTTCCACCTTCATCACTTAGATGCTAACCAGTGAATCAGTGATCGAAAAAAATTAATCCTTTTCCCCCCTTTCTGCTTCGGTTTCTGACGAGAGGCTTTTGCTGTTCCGGTCGCCGTGTTGTCACGGTTGATCGGTCGCTGTACTTGTTGAGCAACTGCAATCTGCGTGCCTTCGTGCGTGTGTATTAGTGTCCGGCTCAGGACTGTAGCGTGGCCGCAGATCTAAGGCTATCTATCACCAAGATGAGAGATCATTGTTAATCTAATATCAACAAAAAAAAACATAGTAGATCATTGCTACTACTGTTATTCCATTTGTTAACAAACTTAGCATGGACGCTGGGACAACACCGTCTATTTGCGGATCAAGAGACCCGTACTCCAGCTCAAACGCGTTAACTGCTTTTGTCTTTTGTCTTCCTATGCAGATCTCGCGAGGGCTCTTGCGGCAGTGGACCCGAGCCACCCGCAAGGGACCAGGGGGCGCGACGCCCGCGGCATGAGCGTGCTTCAGCAGCACGCGGCCTTCTTCGACCGCAACGGCGACGGGATCGTCTACCCCTGGGAGACCTTTCAAGGTTAGGTTTGGGCGCCCATGTCTGGCGATTACTCATCTCGCGATCTATCAGATCAGTCTTGTCTCTCCCGTCTCGGGCAAGCAGTCAGAAATCACACCTCTATTCTCTCCAAATGAGATTAGAGTTGCGTGTAAAGCAAAAATATTCTCTCCAATCAATAACTATACTTCTGCAGCTGTAATGAGACTTTTTTTTGCACGCCCTTGTTTTTTCAGGCCTGCGAGCAATAGGGTGTGGGTACCCTGTATCCTTTTTTGGCTCCGTGTTTATCAACCTCTTCCTCAGCTATCCCACTCAACCGGTAAAGTTTGGCCTTTGTCCTCATCTTTAAGCCTGGACTATACTGTTAACTATAGTGTTAATCTGGAGTCTGGATGAGATCATGTGAAGTCAAATTATTGTGACTCATCTTTAAGCCAAAAAGTTTGTCTGAATGTCACATCACTTTCTTTTGTAAGTGAGAAGAGATATCTCTAGGCTCTCTAGGAACTTTCAGAGTACCCAATGATCTTCGTTGCTTTAGCTTGAACATTATATGTTGCCACAAGTGTGTGTGTTTGCGAGGAGACACATATGAAGTTTTGTTTTTTCCCCCTAAAATGTAGGGATGGATACCTTCCCCTCTGCTCTCAATCCATATAAAGAACATTCATAAGGGTAAGCACGGGAGTGACTCTGAAACATATGATACTGAAGGGAGGTATGTATGCATAACGCACTTGTAACAGTCTAATCGCTACTTTTTCTGCAGAAAGATCACAATTATCATCTCAGCAATGAAATTTTTAACTGGTTTTACTTACTGTTGTATAGGTTTGATCCATCAAAATTTGATGCTATATTCAGCAAGTATGGTAGAACTCAGCCAAATGCTTTGACAAAGGACGAGTTGAGCTCGATGCTTAAAGCCAATCGTAATATGTATGACTTTATTGGCTGGTAAGCGCATAAGCGAATTAACAATATTGTTCTTTACCTATTTTCAGTTACAATTTTTATATGTGGTAGTTCTTACTTCTTAAAGATCTGGTATTAAATATACAAGACTAGAATATTGGAAAAAATAGTGACATGCTCAAGCATTTGTAAAGGATGTACTGTATAGTCTCCTACCAAATATTTGTCAATCCTGTGAGGACCATATGAGCATCATATTGCTTTACTTGTGTGCTACTATGTTCTGTTCATCTGAACTCTGTTCTTAAAATGCAATTGCTGAATATTTATCACCCGATCTTGTTCACACAGGGTTGTTAGTGCCGGTGAATGGATGTTACTGTACAGCGTGGCAAAGGATAAAGAAGGCCTGTTGCAACGAGAAACCATTAGGGGCCTCTACGATGGCAGCCTATTCGAACGACTGCAGGACAGCAAGAAATCTTCCTGAATGCGGGAATGAGTTGTGAAGTTCAAACAAAGTGTCGTTGGTTCAACGTCTGCAAGCTGTGCACTTAAAGCCTTAGCATTGTTTACTTCAAATAAAAAAATGTTACATCAGAACAATAGAATTTGCAATGTGCAATCATCATCACCTCGCACAGTATAGGTGTGTTTCGTTTTTTCTTATATTATCATGTGAAGACTTTCTGATACTTGTGCCATCGTCTGTTCGCGTCAAAATTGCAAGATGCTAGCAAATCATTGTAACCTCTAGAAAATCATCATTTCTAATTCCAGGTCAACTTTTGGACGTGATTTCCCGATTCCTAGTAAAACATTTCGCTATGCTATTTCGTAGGATATAGGGTAATTCTCATGCGAGTAAGGGGTCGGTTTGTGGTTGCTACGTTGCGATGTTTTAGGGTGCCTTTGGTTGAGTTTTTAGGAGCTATTTTTGCTTCTAAAAAGTCAAAAGTCAACCAAAGGGGTGGAAACCAGAAGCTGCTTTTTCAGAAGTAGTTACTTTTGGGTAGTATAGTTTTGAAAGCACCTTGGACCCTACTTTTGGCTTTTGGCTTTCTACTTTTTGAAATGGTGAAAATAGAGAGCTGTTTCATAGTTGTTTCAAGGAAAATAAAGATAGGAGGTAAGTTTTATACTTGTTTGAACCAAACAGCTTACAGCTTTTCCACAGCCCACAACCTACAGCAGCTTTTTCAGAGCCCACAGCTCACAGCAGCTTTTTCAGAAGCCACAGCTCAACCAAACACACCCTTAGTTGTATGAAAATAGAGAACAATAAATGCTTTTGAAAGCCATCAAAATGCCTAATAAAAGTTTTTAATTTTAGCTTATAATTTTCTTCAAACAAATAAATATATCAACTTCTTCGTCACCTTTTCATAACAATTTATTATTATTTGATTCATTTACACAAACATTTATACTTAAAAACAAAACCTTTCAGTTATACCTATAAATTACCGGTCAAACAAAACGATGGTGTTACAAACGGATCTCGAGGCTTAACAAATTAAAATTTCCGTGCCGATCACCCGTACATACGTCTCAACGTGATGGCATGGCACGCAAGGCCTATCCGTGCAACCACCCGCTCGTTCCATGGCCAACCCTAAACCCGACGCCTAATCCCACCTCCTCCCTCCGCCGTCCGCCTCCTGCGTTCCCCGTCGAGCTCCACTTTCGTCCCCACCTCCCCCGTCGCGCCCGCTCTCGAACCCAGCACCCCGCCGCGTTCGGGAGGGGATCGCCAGCCGCGGCGACGGCCGAGCGCAGAGAGAAGGATTACTACGCCACGCTGAACATCCGCCGGGACGCCACCTTCCAGGAGGTCAAGAGCGCCTACCGGACCCTCGCGCGCAAGGTGCTGCTCTCTTCCTTCCTCTCCTATGCCACCTTGGAATCTGCTGTTTTGTATTCACTTCCAATCTTCCATTTACCTGCAATTATACCATTATAGCGAGATAGCGGGATGCGATTGAGTTGAGCCACTTACATAATTCTCTAATTGTGCAATCTGAGGAAGTATCATCATGTGTATCTGCTGCACAATTTTTGTTATTTATAAAAATGAGGTAGCTTTTTTTGCAAATGTGGGTCATGCCAAGCGTGCTTAATCAATTTAGGCTTGGCTTGCGTAACAGCTTCACTGTGCTTTTTACTGCCCTGTGTGAGGATCTAGAATGTGGGAGCAAAAATGAAGGGCTAATAGCCTTTACTTTCATTCTGGTGCAGGTTAATTTTGTGTCAAACCACAAAAGGAGGTTGTTGTAGCAGCAAGCAGGATGAAGTTTAGAGTTGTTTGCAGGAAGGTGTATGATTATGTGAGATACGATCTCAAGGAGATTGCATTTCCGTCTTCTCTGCCAGACCCTCCGCACATTAAGAAGCGGCCTAAGCTCACCTGGAAAGACAAGTGGTGTATTCTGAAGGAGGCAACCAGGCTGTATGGGGCTTCCTGGGTCAGAAACATCGGCCCTGAGCTCAGACCAAAGGACTACATGAAAGCCAAAGAGGAACCCGGCTCCAACACTGAGGAGGCGACAAGGGAGCCTACCGTGCTTGAGGACCTTGCAGCCGCCGCAAGGGGTGGGGCTGAGACCCTGAAGCCCGCATTGCGGCGCATTTACATGACCCGCGCCTCGACTTACACAAATGCGCTGAAGAACTATGTAGAGACCTATCAAGAAGGTCTGAAGGGATTATTGGAGGAGAAGGCTGCTGTCAAAGGTCCACAACAAGGCAATAAGGCAACATCATCATCACCACCACCACCACCACCACCACCATCAGCAGCATCGTCGTGATTGTGTTTATCTCAGCAAACGATGGCGTTAAGAGTTGCAGCGTATTGTTCGTATGGTAATCGATCGAGTTGATGCATTGTCTTTCTTTGTAGCTTGCCCGAGAGTGGTTGTCTATATGAGTACATGACATTTGCTACTTTTTCACTATTTATTTTGCTGTTTTATTGTATTTCAGATCCATTCAGTTTTTGTTAAAAGAAAAGGATGAATCAAGATAATGGTTTTTACTCATTGCTGAGATGATAATTCTGCATATTTGTGCGTCTATGTGTTGAAAGATTACTGAGCTATACATGGGCAATGCGGTTTACAAAGTAAACCCCAAATGTGTCATTTTTGGGGGTATTGTTTTGAGAGAGATCCTACATGTACTTTATCACATGCTGTGTTGATTCTCTTCTAGATTTCCAACCATGTATAGCTGGCGCTGGAGCTACAGACCTTGATCATACTTTCTTGGTTTGCTTTCTATTGCAGTACCATCCTGATATGAACAAGACCCCTGGAGGTATTGATGATGACTCCACCATTCAAATTACTGGAGGAGGTAGTGTTGATAAGCAAAGGCATAATCATGTAAATTCATGCGCACTTTATCTAGTTTTCTGCATGTTTGATTTAACCATGTTCGAATTTGTGCAGTCCATACTGAAATTTCTATCAATTGGCAAGGTGATCAGAATTATTGATTTATATAGCTTAAATAACTGCTTGGATGAAAGTATCTTGGATGTCACGTTGCCTAATCGTCGACTTGGTGTTGTCTAGGCGTCGCGGCAGTGCAGGGAGGACGCCATGGAGGTCCGCCGCGCCTTGGCAAGTTAGGCGAGCGCCCAGGATGTCTGGTTGTCCACGGCGTCGCCAAGTCATCCATGGCGATGTCCTGGGCAGCCGCTTTGCCAGGTGAGTGTGAGAGCGAGCGGTATTAAGTGAGCTTGTCAGCTTGTGTTACCGGAGAGACACACTGCCGTGAAGCGAGCGAACAGAACAGAACAGAACAGAGAGGCGGCCCGCCGACCCAAGTGGAACCCTAGTCCCTAGCCGCCACTGCCGCCACTCCCTCTGCCGTCGCCGCCATAATCCAAGATCCCTCCGGCGAACTTCCCTCCTCCACTCCCTCCGCCACCAGCCAAGGAGTCGATTCGCACTTCCGCAGCCAAGGTAGCTCTGTAACCTCTGCGATTTGTTTTCTTCTTCTACGTCTGCCTCGTTTCCACCAGCCAAGGTTGCTTTGTTCTTCTTCCTCTGCTCCCAGACAACCTCTTGCTATCCTGCTCGTGGAGGAGCCAGATCTGCTCATGCTCTCGTGGTCTCCCTCCCATGCTGCTCATGCTCTGCTGATCTGCTCCCTGATTTGCTCTCTGCTCTGCTCTACTCCCTGATCTGAACAGAAGAGAGATGCCATGTGGTTGTTGATTGAATGAATGTGTATGTTGGATATTGAGTTATTGACCATGTCTTGATTGGTAGATACCTAGATGAATGCCTGCATTTTGCCATGACTAATTCCATGTAACTGGAGTGGAATCATACATTTCTGGAAGTAGAGTGACAGGCTGACAGCATATATCAAACACAAAAGTTACATTACTTATGATGTTAGCCTCAATTAAACAACTCTGCAATATGTAGCTGAAATTTGTCAAGATTATATGTAGGTTGAATTATTGAAATGAAGTGCAATAAGCCAATAACCATGATTTTGGGGGGAGGGGCATTATTCTGGACAAGGGTAAAAGGGATGTCACCTGGATAATCGGTGCAGTAGAAAGGGGCATTTCTTAGCTCTACACTGGAAGCAATCAACTCATACATTTCCAGCCGTCTTTAGTGTTTTACCAATCCTCCATGCAATGCATTTGTCAACCATGAATAAAGTAGGTCTATACAGGTCTTCTGTTTGTTTTGCCAAATGCTAATTGACTGTATTTCTACTCTGCAGGAAGCCAGGCAATTGATGAGAAGATCAGAGAGCTTTCTAACTGCCATTTTGTTTATTCAGGAATCGACTTTCAAAAGGTTAGTTTTTCCCCTTATGGAATGTGTTTCATTTAAATAACCTCTCTTTAGGTTTGTGCTGTAGAGGTGGTGGGGAAAACTGCTATAATCTTCTCATATGCTTAAGATAATGCACCATCAATGCATAGTGTATTAGTGTGGCTTGTGGTACCTTTTTTTTCCTTTGATGATGCTGAAATGCTTATGATATACAAGATCTAACATGTTGATGTCTTCATGTTTGTAGTGAGGCTGTGGTTGTGCCAGTGGGTAGTGGCAATAGAGATTGTTGATGCGATGGCAAACCAGATAGAGCAAGTAGGCAATGCTGCCGATGCTGACAATGCCGGCCACTGAGCAAATAGAACGGTTTCCATATCTCCTCCGAACCTAGACGTAACCTCTGGATCGACTAACGTACCCCACGGGACATGCTCGTGGTCAATGAAAGACAAGGTCACGCATGGGGAGACAGACGTGGCGAGAAGATATCAGTGGCTCAGATGGGTGAGTCATATCACATCCTGTGAGATGTGTTTTTTATACTATTACATGTACTTCTACAAATATTTATAATGTATGAACTGCAAAATGTGCATGAACATTGTTAAATTTCATGATTAAATTAACATAAATTAATATGGCAAATTCAGAGCATATAAATTTCCTAAAACATTATACAATTACTATGACTATGTTGGGAGGCTTCCCACAAAATTTCGTAATTTTTGGAGCTCGTTTACTATATGTAATAGCTCCTACAAATATCGAAATCGTATAAATTTTTAAGCAATATTCACAGTGGATAAATTTACCAAAATATTACACAGCTAAATACGTTGTGTTAAGAGGCTGCATATAAAATTTCATATTTTTTAAGCTTATTTATTATATTTATAAATTTAAATAAATAGTATGTAAAAAATAAATCAGGATAGATAATTATATCAATATAATCGCCTGTCTTCAGGTGGTGGAACGGCAAGTCGCTGCCGTCTGGTGTAGTGGTGGCCAAATGGGCCGGGTCTACCCGGGTCGCACCACGGCCCGGTACTGTAGACCCGGCCCGTTTACGGCACGGCACGACACTAAATGGGCCGGGCCGGGCCGTGCCTGGGCGCGGGTGCGGCCCGGTGGGCTGGCACGGCACGACACGGCACGCCCGGCCCGGCTAATTCAAAAACTAGTCGTTTTTTGTGACCGTTGGGGGGTAAAAAAATCCGAAAAAATAGCAAAAAATTCGGGAAAAAACTGAAAATTTTTCTATAAATAGGGGGGCATCCGGCCTCCATTCTCCACACCTCAAACCTCACTTTTCTCTCTCGGTTTAGCTCTAAAAAATCCGATAGTGTTTGCGCAAATTTGGCAAAAATTTGGGCAAAATTCCGAAAATTCAAAAATCTTCAAAGATTTTTGTGAGCGCTGCAAACGAGGTAATAATGCTGTCTTATACTCTTATTTTAATTTTTTGGTATTATTTATTGGTTTAATTTTTTGCTATTATTTGTTGGTTTAATACTTTAATAGTAAGTTAATCGTTCTTTATTATTTCAATTTGCAGTCGATTTAATGAACTACGATTTTCAACTCTCCGAATTCGGCCTCTCGGCGGAGGATATGCAATCGTTTCAACAAGCATATCCATCCGCGGAAGGTCCACATGTACAAACTGGAGATGCCGAAGAACCGATGGCCCTGGTGGCGCAGGGTCCAATCGATCCATCTTCTGCTGGCTTAACAAGTGCATCCACGACTCAAAGCACGGGTGCAAAAAGAACAAGAGCTAGTACATCTACAATTTGGAATGATTTCGACAAGAAGTTCAAGACCGACGATGATAGGATTTCGGTGAGGTATGCTGTTTGTAAAATTTGTGGTAATGAATTGAGTGCAAAATCTTCAGGTGGGACGGGTCATCTACAACGACATGCTGCAAGCTGCAAGAAAATGCAAGGAATACAAATGCGCCAGACACAGCTGCAATATAACCCCGATGGCTCGGTACGTATGTGGGAGTACAACCCAGAGGTAGCTCGGGAATCTCTTTGTGGATTAATTGCTTCTCAAGATTTACCCTTAAATTTTGGTGAGTCTGATGCTTTCCAAAAATATATTAGGACTGCTCATAACCCTCGATTTAATTCTGTATCATAACAATTGTCGTGATAAGTTGAAAGAAATGTTTCATAGCTGTACATTCTCTATTGCTTTGACTTCTGACATATGGAGTGGTAGGGCTAGAGAGGATTATATTAGTGTTGTTGCTCATTATGTTAATGATGACTGGATAATGAAAAAAAGAATTATAGGATTTAAATTAATTAATGTTTCACATAGTGCTGAAAATATTGCAGAAAGTATTATTAAAGTTGTAGAAGATTCTGGCCTCACGGATAAATTTTTTTCTATAACTTTAGATAATGCAGCTGCAAACACTAAAGCTATGGAAATTCTTACTTCTTTGTTTAATACTTATGCACACTCTTTTTTATTGCATCAACGTTGTGCTTGTTATATTATTAATCTTATTGTTAAATCCGGTTTAAAAAGATTAAATGCTTATATTGATTCTTTTAGAGATGCAATTTTATTTATTAATTGTTCTAACCAACGAATAGCCGCATATAAGAGATTTTGCGTAGCAATGAATGTTCGTCCTAGAAAATTTGGTTTAGACATGCCTGTTAGATGGAACTCTACTTACCTTATGCTTAAACACATATTGCTATATAAGAGCACCTTATCTGTTTTCCTTCACACCCAAAACCATCAATCTCGTAGCTCCTCCAGTAGAACCCAACATCTCCTATAATTGTTCATAATATTTTCCTTTTTAGAAATTTTTCATAAAGCTACACTTTGTCTTTCTAGAGTATATTACCCTACATCTCCTATAATTGTTCATAATATTGTTGAAATTGCCACTCACCTAAAGGCTTTTGAAAATGATCCTATACTACGGGATGCTGTAGTTGCCATGAAAACTAAGTTTTTAAAATATTGGAAAGAAATTCCTATTTTATATGCATTCGCTTTTATTTTGGATCCTAGGGCCAAACTCCAAGGATTTATAAATGTTTTACAAGTTTTAAGTGAGGCTACCGATTTAGACTATTGTTCATACTTTACATTAGTTAAGAATAAATTATATGAGGTATATGATAAATATGAAAATAAGTTTGGGTCTGTGTGTTTAGAAAGACCCCCGGTAGTCCCTAACACCTCTAGGGGGGCTATGCAATGTGGCAAGATTTTTGGTTCTTCGTCTAGTTCTCGTGTGCAGGTGCAGGTACATAGCAGTTAGGAGGAGGAAGGCGACAAAGCACTGGAGACCTATCAAGCTATCTCAACAGTGATAGCGTCAGCTTCGAGCAGGAGTTGAACATCCTCTCATGGTGGCAAACCCAGAAGGTATCATATCCAGTGTTATCCATATTAGCGCGGGATGTGTTGACTGTTCCTGTCTCTACAGTCTCCTCAGAGTTAGTATTCAGTCTTTTCGGAAGAATAATCGAGGAGCGACGAACAAGTCTCTCCAACGAGATGGTCGAAGTACTTCTGATCGTCAAAAACTGAGAACAAGCTAAATCAAGACTCCAACATACTGCAGATAATAAAGATTTAGAAGAATCTTTTGAGAATTTGTATTTAGATAGCAATGAATAGGATTTTCCATATTTTTCTTCACATGTAGTCACTAATGAGCTTTATAAGCTGTACTCTTTTTTCTTTACCAATGTTTTCTCAAATTGAGTTTTTACTTGGTAAAGTTTTTAATGAGACAGCCATCCCATGTAATTTAATAAGTTAATAAAGTTCATAATGTCATTGCAAATATTTATTTTTGTGATTAACAATGTCTACCGTTGTAGGGGTGTCCCCCACCTAAACCCAGCAGGCCTGGTAGGAGGTTATAAGGTCCTGAATAGGCCATGTGTAATGACATAAGTGCCCCTGAAGGGGATGATCAAATGTAAGGGTATAATTGTAAAAGCACTCCCCATGTATATATATATGGAATACAGGCCATGGGGAAGACCCAAGCGCCTGGCGTATGTGCATCGATTTTACGGCGCTCAACAAGGTGTGCCCAAAGGACAATTACCCTTTGCCGCGCATCGATCAATTGGTCGACGCTATTGCGGGGTGCGAGCTAATGAGTTTCTTAGATGCCTACTCCGGCTACCATCAGGTATACATGGCGGAAGACGACGAGAGCAAGACTAGCTTCATCACACCAATCGACACCTTTTGTTTCATCAGGATGCCCTTTGGCTTGAAGAACACGGGCGCTACCTTTACCCGCCTCGTCGCCATTGCCCTGGCCGCCCAGCTCGGGAGGAACGTCGAGGCCTACGTCGATGACGTGGTAGTCAAAACCCGGCAGCTCGCTTTGCATGGCCGGGACCTTCAGGAGACCTTCGACAACCTTAGGAAAGCCGGCATCAAGCTCAACCACGACAAGTGCGTCTTCGGCGTGCAGGCGGGCAAACTTCTGGGATTCCTCGTGTCCGGGTGGGTCATCCAGGCGAACCCTGATAAGGTCGACGCTATTTTGGGTATGGAGCCGCCCAAGACGACGAGGGAAGTCCAGAGGCTGGCGGGCCGCATGGCAGCCTTGAGCCGCTTCCTATCCAAGGCGGCGGAGCGAGGTTTGCCATTTTTTAAGACACTCCGCGGGTGCGACGGATTTCGTTGGGATGGTGACTGTGCGGAGGCCTTCAACGCGCTCAAGAAACACCTGGCGAGTCTCCCCACTCTGGTCGCCCCAGCATCAGAGGCTCCCCTCCTGCTCTATCTGGCCGCGTCAGCTACAGCGGTCAGTGCCGTCCTCGTCCTAGAGGAAGGCGCCGTACAATGGCCTGTATACTTCGTCTCCGAAGCCCTTCAAGGCGCCAAGACGAGATATACAGAACTTGAAAAGCTTACTTACGCGTTGGTCATGGCCTCCAGGAAGTTCCGGCATTAGTTTTTGGCCCATCCAATCACAATGCCTTCCTCATTCCCACTGGCGGAGATGCTGCACAACAAGGAATCCACAGGGCGCATCGGCAAGTGGGCTGCCGAGCTCGCCCCGTTTTCCCTGACATACGCCTCAAGGACGGCAATCAAATCTCAAGTCCTCGCCGACTTCCTCGCAGAATGGACCCCGCCGGCTCAGCCCGCTCAGAACCACGACGATCCGGTCTGGACCCTCACCATCGATGGGGCTTACGGCGTCGCGGGCGCGGTAATTGTCACACCCGAGGGGCAGCGCCTATCGTACTCGGCGCACCTCGCGTTTTCGGCCACCAACAACACAGCGGAGTATGAAGCGCTACTCTTCGGCCTGACCAAGCTCAAGGCAATCGGTGCGCGGCGAGTGCTCGTCCGCACGGACTCGCGTTTGGTGGCCGGCCACATAGACAAGTCATATCAAGCTAAGGACCCCGAGCTGTCTAAATACCTCGCCGCCGTAAGAGCAAGGGAAAGGCATTTTTTGGGCATCACGGTCAAAGCCATCCCTCGCGCGGAAAATGAGCAGGCCGACGCTCTCGCGAAGGCGGCCAGCCAGCAGCTGCCACCCCCTGACGAGGCGTTTTACAAAGTATTGCCGCAGGCGGCCATCGCGCAGGACAACCGGGACGCGGCTCTTGTTCACCACGTTGTCCAGCAGGGCGACTGGCGAGAGCCCATCTTTAATTTCCTGCAGGGCATCGCCGAGCCAGAGGACCACGCTGAGCTCCGGCGTCTGCAACACCGTGCCAGATCCTTCCAAGTGTTTGAAGGGACACTCTACAAGCAGGGAGTCTGTGCACCACTCCTGCGCTGCCTCTCCCGCGAAGAAGGAAAGAAGCTCCTCGCGGAGACCCATGCGGGGGCATGCGGGTCTCACCTCGCGCCGAGGTCATTGGTCGGCAAAGCGTTCAGGCAAGGCTTTTACTGGCCGACTGCCATCACTGACGCCCAGGACCTCGTGCGTCGATGCCAGGGGTGCCAGTGGATGGGGCGCATCATCCACAGGCCCCCGACGAACCTCAATCCTATCCTCCCGGTGTGGCCGTTGGCACGCTAGGGCGTCGACATAGTGGGACCGCTCCCCCGAACCCCAGGAGACCTACGGTTCGTGGTAGTCGTGCTGGAATACTTTTCCAGGTGGCCGGAGGCGGTAGCCCTATCCAGGGTAACCTCGGCGGCCATGCAGCACTTCCTTTGGCAGAACATCATATGTCACTTCGGCGTGCCCAGGGAACTCACCGTCGACAACGGCCTGCAGTTTGATGCCGCCCCATTCAAGGAGTTCTGCGGCGACATGGGCACCACGATTCGGTTCGCCTCGGTTGGGCACCCCCAGTCCAACGGAGCAGTCGAAAGGGCGAACGGTGCCATATCTGTCGCCGTAAAAAAACGCCTAGTCGGGCTGCCGAACGGCAGGTGGCCGAGCGAGCTTCACAGCGTCCTCTGGTCTCTTCGCACAACGGTAACACGCCCGACAGGGTTCACGCCCTTCAAGCTTCTTTTCGGCGACGAGGCGGTCACGCCTGAAGAAATCAAGGCTGGATCGCGGAGGGTCCTCGTCCAAGCGCCCGACGAAGAGCGTCGCGTGTCCTTGGACCTCCTCGACGGGGCGCGAGCGAACGCAGCCCAACACGTCGAAAAGTACGCGCGGCAGACAGTACGTACTCGAGACCGGTCCGTATATCCGCGAAGGTTCAAGGCCGGGGATCTCGTCCTTAGAACGGCACTCCATGCGGAGACCGTTGGCAAGCTGGAGTCCAAGTGGGAAGGTCCATACATTGTGGCTGAAGCATTGCAGAAGGGAGCGTACCGCCCTCGCCACACTTGAGGGACAAACTCTCCGCCACACATGGAATGCGGACAAGCTGCGGCGATATTACGCCTAGAAGCGGGACGAAGGTTATAATGGCATCAGCCCCTCATTGTACGGTGCTCGCCCGCGCAAACGGGTATTCAATAAAGCTCGCTGTTCCCACAAATAACATTGCCTAGCCGCAATGTGCAAAGGATCACCCCCGCGCGCAGGTACACCAGTCTACGGACTTTAAATAAGACGTAGCGTCGAGGTTCGCCTCCGCACGCGAGAGTCCACGGACTATAAATTAAGTCGTAGCGTCGAGGTCTGCCTCCGCACGCACCAGTCTACGGACTTTAAATAAGACGTAGCGTCGAGGTCCGCCTCCGCACGCGAGAGTCCACAAACTATAAACTAAGTCGTAGCGTCGAGGTCCGCCTCCGCACGCACCAGTCTACGGACTTTAAATAAGACGTAGCATCGAGGTCCGCCTCCGCACGCGAGAGTCCACGGACTATAAATTAAGACGTAGCGTCGAGGTCCGCCTCCGCACGCACCAGTCTACGGACTTTAAATAAGACGTAGCGTCGAGGTCCGCCTCCGCACGCATCAGTCTACGGACTTTAAATAAGACGTAGCGTCGGGGTCCGCCTCCGCACGCGAGAGTCCACGGACTATAAATTAAGTCGTAGCGTCGAGGTCCGCCTCCGCACGCACCAGTCTACGGACTTTAAATAAGACATAGCGTCGAGGTCCGCCTCCGCACGCGAGAGTCCACGGACTATAAATTAAGTCGTAGCGTCGAGGTCCGCCTCCGCACGCGCCAGTCTACGGACTTTAAATAAGACGTAGCGTCGAGGTCCGCCTCCGCACGCGAGAGTCCACGAACTATAAATTAAGTCGTAGCGTCGAGGTCCACCTCCGCACGCACCAGTCCACGGACTATAAATTAAGACGTAGCGTCGAGGTTCGCCTCCGCACGCACCAGTCTACGGACTTTAAATAAGACGTAGCGTCGAGGTCCGCCTCCGCACGCGAGAGTCCACAAACTATAAACTAAGTCGTAGCGTCGAGGTCCGCCTCCGCACGCACCAGTCTACGGACTTTAAATAAGACGTAGCGTCGAGGTCTGCCTCCGCACGCGAGAGTCCACGGACTATAAATTAAGACGTAGCGTCGAGGTCCGCCTCCGCACGCACCAGTCTACGGACTTTAAATAAGACGTAGCGTCGAGGTCCGCCTCCGCACGCACCAGTCTACGGACTTTAAATAAGACGTAGCGTCGGGGTCCGCCTCCGCACGCGAGAGTCCACGGACTATAAATTAAGTCGTAGCGTCGAGGTCCGCCTCCGCACGCACCAGTCTACGGACTTTAAATAAGACGTAGCGTCGAGGTCCGCCTCCGCACGCGAGAGTCCACGGACTATAAATTAAGTCGTAGCGTCGAGGTCCGCCTCCGCACGCACCAGTCTACGGACTTTAAATAAGACGTAGCGTCGAGGTCCGCCTCCGCACGCGAGAGTCCACGAACTATAAATTAAGTCGTAGCGTCGAGGTCCACCTCCGCACGCACCAGTCCACGGACTATAAATTAAGACGTAGCGTCGAGGTCCGCCTCCGCACGCACCAGTCTACGGACTTTAAATAAGACGTAGCGTCGAGGTCCGCCTCCGCACGCGAGAGTCCACGGACTATAAATAAGTCGTAGCATCGAGGTCCGCCTCCGCACGCACCAGTCTACGGACTCTAAATAAGACGTAGCGTCGAGGTTCGCCTCCGCACGTGACAGTCTACGGACTATAAATAAGGCGTCCTCGGCTCAAACCACAGCTTACAACAGTAAGAATAAATGGTGCATCGTCCCATTGCAAAAATATGAGGTCAAATGATTACAGGTATGGGCGCGCAAGCGCGAACCCCCCTCTCTCCGCCTGATATGATCAACGCCTCAGTCTTCGCACGGCGCCGAGGGGCCCGTGCCGCGGCCCTGGCCTCGGGAAACCTCTTCGAGCCAACGGAGGAAGTCCCCTCCCCCGCGCAGTGTTTGCTGTACTGCAACCCTCGCCACATCCTCCCCGACGCGACTCCAGATCCGCCGGTGGAAGTTCCGGAGGCTAGGCTCGATGGAGCGAATAGCGTCCGGCAGCGCCTCCGGCCGGCCAGGAAGATCCAGGTGAGGGTTCGCCAGCTCTTGCATATGCCTACACCCACGGGTGTGAAGCATGCCGAGGGCAAGGCACGCGCCAAGATAGCCGCAGTGCTCCCCGAAGGTCTTGGCGCTGCGAAGCGCGACGCCCGCCCCCTCCTCGATCAGCCCAAGCGTCTCCATCAGGTCCTCCGGCCCGTGGGTGGCGTCGGGCACGTCAACGCACAGATCACGGAGGGCCCGGTTCAGAGACTCCATTGCCCCCCAGGCTGACGTGGACGCATCGCCCAAGGCGCGGGTCTTCCCTGCAAGAGTCTCGGCCAGCTGTGTCTTCTCCCCCTCCAAGGCGGCAATCTGCCGCAGGAAGGAGGCGCGTTCCTCTGCAGCAGCACGTTTGGCTTCCTCGGCCTCGACTTGAAGGGATGACAAGGCACCCTCCAGCGCGCGGAGCTCTTCGTCCTTTGTCGCGTGAGCGTCATCCGCTTCACGAAGCCTGGCTTCTAGGGCCCTCCGCTCCCGGATACGGGCCTCGTCTAGCGCGTCGCTGATGACAAGCGTCTGAAAGCAGCAATGAAAGTCACCAGGCGCCCGGTAGCTCACCCTTATTTCCGAGGCCCGCAGCGCCAGCGCTAGGTGGTCTCCCTCGCATGATGATAGCATCCGCCGGTCAAGGCTGCCACTGGCGCGTTCTGCGGCCATGGTGAGAGCACGGAGTATCTCCAGACGCGGGAGGTAGTCGGACAAGACGGGTTCGGACCCCACCGCGTCGAGGGCTGTGGAGGCTTCGGCTGCTTCGACAGCGGCAGATACCGGCGTGACACCCTGCACAAGGTTTTGGACTTCGCGCACTCCCCCGTTGCTCGATCCTTCACCACGCCTGGGAGACCTCGTCTCGCCTAATGCTGACGGAATTAGCGAGCAGATCAGAGAGAGTTTCGTGAAGTCGAGCGGAGAGAGGGAGCCACGCTTACCTCCTGCCCCCCTCACCGCAGTAGGGGTGGTGTCTGTTCGGCCACCGATCGGGGCGTGAGCGCCTTGGTGGTCGCGTGCGAGGCCCCCTCGGCGACATCGGGCGCCACAATTCCAAGCATGGGGCCTCGCGTAGCTTGTGCTCCTCGAGTGTGTATGGGCCGAGGAGCACCTCAATCGCGCGCTCCGCGTCTTCTAGCCGAGCCACTGCACAAGAGACAGCAGGGCGATCACGTGAGAACAAGTGCGGATACGTCAAGAGATGCCTGCTGCACTCTAAACAACTTACAAGGGGCGGAGGGCGGAAGCAGGCGGGACACTGGCGGGCAGATCCCGTCCGCTCGGTCATTGCCCGAGCCCGTGTATTTCCACCGGGAAGACAGTGGCGCCACCCCGTACATCGTGAATTCTTCGGCCAGGTCGCGCATACTTAGCCGGCGGGCGACGCCGACAAGCCTCCAGAATCTCTGCGCGTCGTCAGCCTCCGGCTTCACGCTTGGCGAGGTATTGAACGAGATGGGCCCGCCTCGGCATAGCAGGCCACTCGGGCCGGTCACGTGGTAATAAAACCACCACCGCGTCCAGCCGGACTCCCACTTCCCCAGGGCGGCCGGCGCGAGGAACAGCGTCGTGCAGGACGATCGCAACACGAAGTCCGCGCTGCCAAAATTGGAGATAGCTCCATCTCCAGCCTTCTTGGGGCGGCAGCAGGCGTCGTGCAGGGTGGCGAACAGGCTCGCGCTGGGATGCCGGCCTTCTGTCCGCGTCGTCCATGTGAAGACAGCCAGGCGGACTATTGAGCTCGGCGTCAGCTGCGCTAACTCCAACCCCTAGGTCCGCAAGACTTCGCCCACAAACATCTTTGAGGGCATGCGAAGGCCGGCGTCAAAGAACGCGACGAAAACGATCGTCTCTATCTCTCGGGGCTTCGGCTCCGTTTCGTTGCGGCGGGGTAGGCGAGCCCCATCCCGATCCTCGATCTTCCCGTCACGAACAAGCTGCTGCAGCATCTCCTCGGTCACGCGACTCTTTCCCAATACACGGGAACAGCGGCCCCCCGAGTACTCCATGGCGTCCCATCGCCCGTCGGCACGCGAGCGCCCCCGCAGCACCAGCTTGTAATCACCAGAAGGGAAGGACAGCTTGTCCCAACTAGACGAGGAGCCACCGCTGGGAGGGCGAGACGCGTCACCATGGCTGGCCATTATCTTCTGAAGGTAGGGCAAAAGAAACTAAAGCAGAAAGTCGCGCTGCTACCGGCACGGAATAAATCAAAACTAAGCGGTAAGCGGGACAAAGTGCCCCTATCGCGGTGAGGGCACCTTATAAAGCCCGCTCGCCTCCCACACGGCCAGAAAGCGCGGTTAGGTCAGAACCCCAGCGGTTCGACTACGCACGACCTGGAAAGAAGAACCGTCGGTACCTGGAGGGGCGCGCCTGGTAGGTGGCCAGGCAGCGCACAACCCCAGCACGCGCTTGACACGCGTCCCGCTTCCCTAGGGACGCAGCGAACAGCCGCGAGCACGCAACCGCTCACATCCCACGACACGCCAGTTGCAAGTCGTCGCGTGCCCCACCCACGCAAAAGCAGACTGCATAACGCGACAGCCTGCCCTCTGACAGGCCAGGCGTCGGCATGATTCCAGCCGTCATTTAAAGCGCACTATCAAGCCGCGAGGCCGTGGCAGCTGCAAAACGCGGGAAAGCCGGCGGCGCGGCACCCGCCTTCGCCACTACATCGCCCACGATTCCGGCCCCGCCCCCAACACGGCCCCCGGAGCCAAGAAGTTTAAGCCCCGCCCCGACAGCTCCGGCTACGCCCGCGGGGGACGGAGCGCGCGCGTTTACTTCGGCTAGGCGCCAGCTCCGCTGCCACCCGTTCGAAGGGTAGGGGACGGAGCGCGCGCGCGTCTACTTCGGCTAGGCGCCAGCTCCGCTGCCACCCGTTCGAAGGGTAGGGGACGGAGCGCGCGCGTCTACTTCGGCTAGGCGCCAGCTCCGCTGCCACCCGTTCGAAGGGTAGGGGACGGAGCGCGCGCGTCTACTTCGGCTAGGCGCCAGCTCCGCTGCCACCCGTTCGAAGGGTAGGGGACGGAGCGCGCGCGTCTACTTCGGCTAGGCGCCAGCTCCGCTGCCACCCGTTCGAAGGGTAGGGGACGGAGCGCGCGCGTCTACTTCGGCTAGGCGCCAGCTCCGCTGCCACCAGTTCGAAGCGTAGGGGACGGAGCGCGCGCGCGTCTACTTCGGCTAGGCGCCAGCTCCGCTGCCACCCGTTCGAAGGGTAGGGGACGGAGCGCGCGCGTCTACTTCGGCTAGGCGCCAGCTCCGCTGCCACCCGTTCGAAGGGTAGGGGACGGAGCGCGCGCGCCTACTTCGGCTACGACCTCAGCCCCGGTCAACTTCTGTCGGACCTCGGGTTAACAAAACCCAGATCCTCTGTGATTCACCGCACTATTCCCTGGATCAGTAGATAGTGCTCACAGATACATTACTGTATATCGAAAACATATCATGCGGAAGCGTAAATAATACAGTAATACTTACTCATGGGCCGGTTAGGCCAAAAATGATAAAATGCAGCAGCGGAAACTTCACACTGGTGGGACCCGCGGGACTTGCCCACAGGCAGCCAACTGGGGTTCGCGACCTAGTCCATGACCTCATCGTCTTCCAGCGCTGTCGACCCTTTTTAGGCATCGAAGGGCTTGACTTTATTTCCTTTCTGACTGAATGATAGCAGTTAAGCAAGAATGAGTACGATGATACTCAGCAAGCCACCACACAGGATGCAATAATAATAGATGCAAGGTTGTCAAAGGAGGCTTGAGGTTCTTTTATTTGCTTAGTGCGACATTTGCAATACTCATAATTAAAATTCCTATAACTTGGCATTTTATAAACATGCTTTAAAGAGTTTGAAATTGTGCAATATTTATAACGGTGTAGGTTCCATCCACCGATTACATGGTTCCAACCACCTATGCTAGCTTTTGATCCTTATGCCACTTCCATATTATCAACCACGCTAGAGTACGTCCCTCCAGGAAAACGCCCAAAATCAGAGTACCTCCCTCTGATAGGTTTTTGTCCCACCCACAAAGATTTTTGAAATAGAACTAACTCGAGGAAGATTTCCATGTCCGCCCTTGACCGTGGGCACGACTATTTGAATAGTTGTATACTCTGCAGAGTCTGTACATCTTTACCCACAAGAGGTAATCGTCCCGATGGTTCTACATGATTCCTTAGCCATGCAGATCGAGAGACTACCACGAGGCCTTTACAATACCTCGCTCTCTAGCATCTCACCCCTATGGGGTTGCTTCCATAGGTTGTGCGGGATGTCCGCCACAGGTTAGCGCACTCGGACTGCACTCTCCACCATACGCTAGCCTCGGCGACGTCACCTATATCCGATGTCCGATTCCACGGGGGCTTTTGTTACCCACCTACACCCGTTCTCCGTGAAATGGCTAGAGAGTCTAGTAAATTATTCAGCCAAGCCTACAATTTGCCAGCTTGTGGTTGTACTGTTGTACACGGAGGGGTCATTACAGGATTAAGTCCTTAATGTGTCCGGGCGGTTCATTCCACAAACCACAATCCTCGTGTTACATCCACACCCACCACTCTTACCATCCGCCCAGACAGGTATAGCAGGTTTTAAGGGTTTTGAGAAGCATAAAATAAGTAGTCACAAAGTATTCAGCCACGTACATCCCGTGACTGTCCCAAAACAAGTTCTTATGTTTTTGAAGATTGATGATCAGGGCAATTAGCGCCCTGGACTTGACAAGACTAGCATGACATTAAATATGACTTATAGCTAGTAAGGTTATCATTAATATCTATGGTGACAAGGATCAGGTGATTCAAGTATCAAAGGATGACATAATAAATTTAATACAGCATCAAGTGGGCATGTAGCTACCTTAAGTTTTGACATATATTTGCATAACGAATTAGGCATGCAAGTTGATAGTTTAAAAGAACATAGTTTTGCATAAAATGTAGGATCAATATGATCAAAGTGATGACTTGCCTTGCTTGGTTTACCGCGGCCTTGATTGCTCAAAGCTGCACAGTCAACGATCCTAATTCCCTAGTCTTCGCTTTTACCCAGTCTTACTGTTCGAATCCGTCGCCTTGTCGAGTCTTCTGATTCTAATACGCGGCAAAGAAAAGAGAGACCAAATAAATCCAAACTCTTTAAATGCCCGATTTAATTTAAATTATACATTTGGTATGATTTGAGAATAGAAGGATGATTCGGATTAATGGGTTGTAAACACAGCGGTAGATGAATTGGGTGAAGGATTTAGGTGGTTAAGTAACTTTACCGTGAGGGAAAATTTTAGGATAAAGAGGGATCGGAGGTGAAGGAGTATTTACTGGAATTATCTGCTTTGGAAAAGAAAGTGGCCAAACACAGCCGATTGGGGAAGGGCGAGACTCGATCTTTTATCTGGTGACTTTCTCTTTTTTAATTTATATTTATCAAGGAAGTTCCGTGAGTCAGACATGACTTACGGACAGATAAATGGGGCTAGCGAAGATAGTGAAGAGGAATTGAACTTTGTATTTTTAGGATGCAGGAGCTTTACAGGAGATGAGTATAATTTTAAATACTCAGTGTAACTTTGATATTTCATGTGGTAATACTTATCTGAGATTGCAATAGCCAATTTAATGGATCAATATTTTTAATAACTTAATTAAAGTATGGAGTTAATCATTTAACCAACTATTATTGCGGACAAGGTTGGTTATTTTATTGATTACCAATCTATTATTCATGGTCTGCCTTTTATTGAGTGAATGAGTCATGAATTAACATGGATTACCTCGATGAAGCTATTTCTTTTAGTATTAATTATTTTCAACTATTACATTTGAATTATGAGATAATGTTGGAGATTCGGATGTGAGGCAAGAGTACTAATGAGAGAGATGATGTGATTCTTGAGATGAGTGATTTATGGTTAACATTTTATGCGGCAAAATCTTGTTAAATTGATTTACTTAATTTGTTTAAATATATTTAGATCGATGGATGAAGGATAGTATCTAACCACTCGAGATAGGATTAAATATATTCTTCGAGTTTCTAGAGTAAAGTTTGAAAGCGTCGAAATATTCGTTATAAAGCTCCAACATATATCCTTACTCAATCAGGATCAACTTCTAGTACATTTGATTTGTAAGAGAGAAACTTTTAACTCGCTTTACACATTTGATTCCTTTAACATCAACATGCATTTAACCCATGTCGATTTCCTGTTATCTGAAAATAGACCATGTATGATCTTGTCTTTGTTTTACATGGGGATTAATATATTAACCTTAATTGGCATATAGTTATCCCATGTTAAGTTTTAGTTCAATTGCATCAACCCTTTCCACTATAAATTTATAAGTAATTCCTTATTCTTATTCTCATGCACAATGTGTCTTTACATGCAACTAATTAAACTTAAATTTTTAATTTCATTTCATACCCCTTTTAGTGTAATCACACAATTAAATTGTTGTTCCCATTTTCTACTGACAAACCATATTTTTAAGATTTCTTCTAGAAATGAGTTAAGGGGATGCGAGTGGTACACATCTACCAACTGTTACCTTGCAATGGGGCCCACCTGTCATAACGGAGACAGAGGCGCAGAGAGGAACTGTCTCCGGCTGAGCTGAGGATAGAGCAGGGGGCAGCAATAGCAGAAACAGGGGAGGGAAGCCGAGGGCATGGCAGCGGCGGCGACGCCGGCGAAGCGCAGCCGGGGAGGCGACGACGGCCACCAAAATGGGACCCCCGAGCGACGAGGAGTCTCCGGGAGATAGTGGTGCCGGCCAGGGAGGTGCCAAGGCAAGCCGGCGGTGGCGTTAGGCGGCCCGCGGTGAGGTGGAGATGAGGCGCCGGCGGCCGAGTGAGAGGGGGAAGGAAGTGAGGCGCGCCGGTGCATGAGTGGAGTACAGGGAACTCACCGGGGCGCTTGAAGTGGTCGGAGGGAGGCCGAGGCGGCCTGGCATCGTGCGCGGGCGGCCGCGCAGGGAGGTCGCCGTGGCGGGGTTGCTCCGGCGGGGGAGAGCTTCGGCCGACGGCTGGGATAGCTGCGGGGCACCGAGGAGCAGCTCCCACCGCGCGGGATCGGCCCGGGGCCGACCGAGGTGGAGGCGGCGGCAGGAATGGCGTCGGCCGGCGGAAGAGAAGACGGAGAGGGGCGGCCGTTTCAAGCGGCGATTTCTCAATTCCTTGCGTGGGGAGGTCGTGGACTACAGGGGGGCGTGCCGCGACGCGGTTGGCTCGTGGAGGGGATGGCCGAGGCGGCGGAATCGACGCGAGCTCGGACGGCTCGAGCGAGCTCAAATGGGGCGAAGGAGGAGGAGGCAAACCGAGAGCTTCTTTTATAGCCAGGGAAGACGACGCAAGCTGAGCAGCGTCGGGTATGGGCGATGAGTACCTCCGGCATGGCCGCGGGGTACTGCCGGCATGGGCGACGGCATGGAGTAGGGGTATGGCGCCCGGGGTAGGCCGGTGGTAGGGCGCTAGCGCGGATGCGACGGGGAAACAGGGCGGAGCGCGGGCTGGGCCGGCGGGAGGAGCAGTGGCGCGGGGGGCGGGCCGGCTGCTCGCGGCGGGAGAAGAGGAGGAAGAAACGGGGGAGGAGGAAGAAGAAGCCGGTCGGGTGGGCCAACGGCCAGAGGAAGAAAACGCCGAGCGGGCCAGGGGAGAAAAGAAAAATGAACGGCTGGGCCGGATAGAAAACGGGTTGGGTTCAGGAGAGATTTTTGGTGATGTTTGAATTTCCAACTTTCCTTTAGATTTCAGATTTGGTTTGGTGAGTAGATTTGGAATTTAAACAGTTGGTTCAAATTTTCATATTCAACAGTTTAATTGTTAAGATTGATGAATTTGAGAGATATTTTCTTAATTCTCCGGATTTGAATTTTCAGATATGAAAATTGGATGGGAAAGACTTTATATGATTTTCAATTTCCCTTCTTGGTTTTGAGTTTCCATATTTTACTTTAAATTTGAAATTAAGACTTCCATGGAGTTTTGGATCTTCTCAATTGTAAACTTTAATTTCTAGATCTTGATTCCAAGGTTGGATTTTTATTAATCGGGCTTTTGGTAAGAAATCCAACTCGAGAAATTTGAACTTCGCCAAAGACTTTTTGAGAAGCAACGAAGAAACGATTAAAAGATTTTAAAATTTTGAAATTACACTAGCTCCCTATTTGGGATGTTACAACTTCGGAAAAGCTCACAGGCCGCAGGGACGGAGGGGGCCAAAGGACTCGGCAACATGGCTTCGGCCCGGTGAAACCCTTCTCCATGAGAGGCTCCTGTTGTAGGGGTGGCCCCCACCTAAACCCAGCAGGCCTGGTAGGAGGTTATAAGGTCTTGAATAGGCCATGTGTAATGACATAAGTGCCCCTGAAGGGGATGATCAAATGTAAGGGTATAATTGTAAAAGCACTCCCCATGTATATATATATATGGAATACAGGCTATAGGGAAGACCCAAGCCATTACTCATCTCCCTCACTCTCCACTACCATCTCTCTCTGTTTGGTCTGTAACCACAACATCTACAATTTTCTATATTTTTTCTGAATTTCTACAATTTTTCTTAATTTTCTACAATTTTTCTTATTTTTTCTATTTTTCGGCTAAACGGGTTAGCCGGGTCGGCACGGCCCGTTTAGCCTTAACCGTGCCCGGGCCGGCACGGTCTCGGGCCGTGCTGGGCTCGCACCGCGGCCCGGCACGGCACGACCCATTTAGGGTGTGTTTGGTTGCCTGAATCTCCTTCGTCCTGGATGGGTGGATCCGTATAATCTGAGAAAGAGCCTGTTTGGTTGCCTGTATGAGCGGATGCAAAAATACGCCCTCATCCTGGATGGGTGGATACGCTCAAAATGAGCTTCACTAGCCATCCTGGATGAGTGGATGCAGTGTATCTTATGCGGTCCCACGTGTCAGCCTCTCAGGTTTGGTAGACTGCATCCGCTCATACAGGCAACCAAACAGCATCTCAGTTTTTTTTATCCGCTCATACAGCCTCACCAAACATCTTCTTTTTCTGAAATACGATTCCACTCAGCCTGCATCCACTCATCCAGGATATACGATGCAACCTCCATCCACGAACCAAACACACCCTTATTACACGGGCCTTAACGGGCCGTGCCGAGCCCGGGCCTGTGCCGGCCCAGTGGACAGCACTAGTCTGGTGGTATGCTAAAAAGTCGACCGCATCACAGCATCCATTCCACCGGCCGCTCCTGCCACCGACCGGATCCATCAGCCGCCATGCCTCCCCGGCCACCACCGCATCCGTCCCACCGGAATCCGCTGCAGATCCCCGCTGCCTGCTGCCTCCTACTACTCCTCGCTCTCCTCGTCCCCTCCGCTGCCGCCAAGTCCTCTCGCCGCCCCATCACCGTACGTCTCCCCACCTGACCTCTTCTCTACCCTCCTCTTCCCTTCCATCTGATCATCTCACAGTGCTAGCGAATTCTAGGACAACGAGATCCGGGAGAAGAAGGACGCCTGCTACACCGACATCGAGAAGTACGTATCAGGATGTGCTTTATGGTGTCTGTGTTCGACGGAGTGCATCTGATGTGATGTTTCTGACGGTTGTTTCTCTCGGCTGCGCGCAGCGGGCTGTGGGGATGGACGTGCAGATCCTCGGCGACGGAGAAGGAGAACTGCGTGCTGCGCTGCCTCTCGCCGGAGTGCTATGACCTCATATACGGTGGCGATCCGGTGAGTGGCAGCATGTGTGCGTGGTGTTTCAGAAGCTGATTTTGTGATGGTTGCTTTGATCTCTGATGTTCTTTTTGTTGTGTTGTGGCAGCTTGAGGAAGGGGAGTTGGACTATGTCCGCGGCCAGGAGTACAAGTACTGCATGCACAAGTAAGAAACAAGGAAATATCGTCATTCTGTTGCTTTAGTTTTTTTGATGTTGAACTTGGTCTACCTTGCATTGAAGGATTGCATAGTTTTGCCCTCTTTTTGGATGTAGAGGAAGGAAGCGAAACAAAAGAATTTTGGAGAGTATTGTCTCCTGTCAGTTGGGGTATTTAGGGGAGAGTTGGATGAAGGCCCATAGACAAGTAGACTTTTAGCATTCTTCACTACATGCCAATTTGTATAAATATCTCTTCTCATGTAAACCTTGTCATGACTGTAAACAGATTAATGGTCTTACTTACATGCTGCACAAGTTGGTCGTTACCAAGAATAGTCTTAGGAATATGTTTATCGTCTACTGATTAGGCTTGATGTACTAATGGTGCAACAGTTGGTTATGTGCACATCAAACAAGTGGTTTTGTGATGCCTTGTATAAGAAACCTGACCTTGGAGCACGCCATAACATGTTAGCAAAGTAGTCAAGTAGATAACTGAGTAAGGTAGATTACATCATGTCGACTACACGATATTGTTTATTGTATGCAGTCTTTGAGCTATAGTGGAGAAGGGGTCAATAGCTGTCGAAAACCGCAAGCGTAGCAGGTTCAGTCAGTATTATTCCTACCAAGCAAGTCATTATGTTAGTCTGCCCAAGTGCTCATCATCCACATTCCACAACCATTTATGATCTGCACTATAGCAAAGGTTCAGTCCTTATGTTTTGCACTCAGCTATCGCTTGGAATTGCAGTCTAGATATTGAGCCGCTGCTGTGTTCAATTTGGTCAACCACCAATTTGACCCATCGTAATGTTGGCTAGTCTTATTTGTCATTGTCTCATTGACAGTAATCTGCTTGCTCCATTAGGATTCTAATTTTTGTTAGCATATTGTTATTTAGCAGGTGCACTCCCAGCCATTGAAAAATGAGTACACTTTAGTTTTCAGTGATTGTGGGTGCACATATAACATGAATGATATGCTTAAGTCCTCCCATGTTTGATTAGCTATCTAAACATATCCAAAATGACCTGACTAGGAATAAAATTGAATTATTGACCTTCAGTAACTGTGCCTTTTGTTGTATTTTTCTTATTCAGATATTTCTATATGAAAGATCATAAAATATGCTAGTCCAGATACTACCATGTCAATGTTCAGGGAGTAAGTGACTCAATTTTATGAACTGTTGTTTCTAATCCTTCTGAATAGCTGGACTTCCCAGAAGATTTATGATCTTTCTGAATTGTTGATGTTTTACCTCTCCAGAAAAAATGAAAACATTTATTACTTGTATACTACACCTTGTAAATAGTTGTACTTCCCAGAAGATCACTTTGATCCCCATGAGGCCATGTCCTATGTTTCTTAAATTTCTTTATGACTTACTGAAGTGTTGCCTCCAGGAGAAGTAAACAGAAGCCACTTTATTGCAAGAAAATTGAGCCATTGAGGTGTTTTGGATTATTCTCTAAGATGAGGGTGTTCTGCATAAGACATTTGCATTAGAGTTCATATGTTGCTATTTTGTTATTCATTCTGTTATGTATGGCTATGTACTCTATTTTTGAGCTTCCTTTGATAAACTATAATTTTGGGCTGGAAGACATCTAAATTGGCATCCATTTTATCATAGTATAATTTTTTTCCTGATGAACATTACACCCTCTGGCCTTGAAGTTGGTTAGCTGTTCTTGCTCCCTCCCCCCCACATGTTTTTTTCCCTTTGTTTTTCTTTTCAGGTTATCCCTTGGAGAAAGCTTGGATGGTGTGAAGGGGTCCTTCAGTTATTCATGAAGGATTTGTACTTTCCAACAAAGGAAGGAAGCAAGAAGAAAAGTTCTCTTGAGTCTGCTGTAAATTGTAATCCATCGTAACTTATGGTGTATCCTTCTGTAGCACTAGTCAACTGACATGCATATATGAATTTTTTTAACAATTGAATCCAAGTATCCAACATATATCTTTGCAGTGTTCTCATTTCTTTTTTGGAAATCCTTACTCCTTTGTTCCTAACAGTAACTCTTACCAGGGCGTGGTGTTGAATTATTCCCTTATTTCCCTTGTTAGGTCTATCTGAATTTGTCAAATCAAATTTCTGTCAACGGACATTCCACTAGACTAGATAATAAACATCCAAAGATAAGGAAATAGTAAAGCAATATAGATACACTGTAATCAGCAGACAAGTCAAATGTGGATATATCAGGTACTGTAGAGACAAACAAATACTGTTTAAATTTATTGACATCACTAGAAAGATAAGCCAGCATGAGCTACAGTAGCCTTGAAGCTATCAGTTGACACAAGCAACATTACAAAGAAAAGCAAACACAGCCCATGACTGGTGACTACAACAATACCCAGAACAACTATATGCTGAAGTTTTTGTCCACATTCATGTTTATTGGCAATGAGCAAGTAAAAAGGCACCAGCAAATACATGTATTTCTGGGACATGGTGCAGCTTCACCTTTCAGTTGTCTGTTTTCGACTCTGTCTTGAATTCATGGGGTGCCTCCCGACATTGAGCTTCTTGAGGGTTTCAACAAGTTCCAGGAACCCCCTTAAGAAAAGTGAGATACAAGATATAACTCTACAAGCCTGCTGAGGGCACCTTCCTCGATTACCATTCTCTGCACTTGGTCCATGTCACCCAGGAAGAGAGTTCAGATGAAGAAACCATCCTGCATGAAGAATGATGTCCTCGGAGCAACACCCCTTGCGGATGGCCGGATTTTCAGATATATCTGGTCAGGCAAGTTTGATGATAGTGTGGGGAGTGGATCGGTGCCATTTTTGCAGGAACTCAATACCAGATACCTGATGTTTTTCCCACAAGTGCAGAATACAGGGTTTTCTGAATGTGCAATTGTCCCAGCATCCTCTGATAATAAGTTTCTGTAGTTGAATGTTTCCAAGATCAAACTTATGGAAGTCGAGGGGTTCATGCTCACTGTTGGCACTGATGAGAAGGCTTGGGAGATGTTCCATGTTTGACAATGAGGCAAACAGGCTTTCACAATCAGCACGATGCACATTCTCAATCCACCGAGTTCGTAGCTCAGTCAAAAGCTTCAGCATCTCCACTGATTCCTTGGTGGATTTAACTGTCTCCATAGTCTGCAATTGTTGCAACTGAGAAAATCCATTTGGCAGTTACCTTGGAAATAGCATAGCTGCCGCTGTGTAGGATCAATCAACTTCTCAGCAAAGAGGTACCTTAAGTTCTGGTTACCTCTTTAGGCAGTGAATGAATCTTCCCTGTTCCCTTCTGTATTCCCCTTCCCCTCCCTCTTCTCTTTCCACATGGCAGTAGGAAACATCAGGGATAACTGATGGAGACTGCAGTGGAACCAATAGACTGCTGCCATGTGAAAAGGAAATAGGGAGGGATCATGTATTCCCCTCCCTTTTCCCTTTCCACATGGTAGCAGGAAACGTCAGGGACAGCTGGTGGAGACTGCAGTGGAACCAATAACCTGCTGCTATGTGGAAAGGAAACAGGGAGGGGAATACAGAAGGGAACAGGGAAGCTTCATTCATCTTTTACACCTTCGAAGTTTCATCGTAATTTGTAACCAACAGAATTGCATAACTCGAAGTTGCGAATAAAGCTTCCATGTTCCCTTCTGTATTCCCCTCCCTGTTTCTTTTACACATGACAGCAGGCTATTGATTCCACTGCGGTCTCCACCAGCTGTTCCTGACATTTCCTGCTGCTATGTGGAAAGAGAAGAGGGTGGGGAATATAGAAGGAAACAGGGAAGCTTCACTCGTCATCATTCTCCACGAGTTGCAGCATGCTTCCACGGATCAGTTCAGTAAGGTATCGATCCGCAGCATCTTTTCACGTACTTTGTCCTCTTTTTGATATGAAAGCATCTGCTGTTCTATTCGGCTTTTGAAACTAGCTTTTAGCTTTTGCTACAATATTTAGCTTTTAAATAAAGTATTTTTTTAAGATGGAGTCTATAAGTTAATTATCTATAGTACGCATTAAAAACCTATCTCTGTACCAGCTAAAATCACATACGAGTATCTCTCTTCGTAATCTCTATCGTGAATAGCTAAAATCCAAAAATTTCGGTCAAAATCTATAAGCTGCAGTCATAAAGAACAGATCCATATAGCTTCACAAGGATCTCACGTGAGAGAGGATGATTTTCTTGGAACTGCAATACGGAGCAGTTTTTAAGATGCCCTGGCAAGTATATGAAGCTTACCGTTAGGGCACTTCTTACTTTGTCTAGGCCAGGGTTGTTCCCCAACTCACACTGAAACTAATCATCCATTCTTTACCATACTGTCTATGTTGGTTCATGTACAGCTAATACATTGCCTATTGCATTGATGGCCAATGGCAAGCCTCTACAATTGCTAACGATCTGCCTAGACAAGTTCTCTAGATGAGAATGGCACTTCGTATTTTCTGGAAAGTCCTAAACCTCTAATTGCAATCATTATCCTACTTCTCTGCTGTCATCAATCAAGGATTTAGATAACTAATTGAATATGTAACACCCTGGCCCAATCTTCAAGGCTAAAATGCTACTACTACTACTTACCAGCTCTCTAAACTCACCGCTAAGATTTCGGCAACATCTTATCTAGTTATATCTCAATGAAATGATAAACAATGTACATTTAACAATAAGCATTGACGAGGATATAATAATCATCAATTTATTATTTATCTATAAGTAGTATTATTGTGTTATTATACTCCTTGAGCATACCCTTTATTCGTAAGGAAGAAACTCAACTAGGTGGTTATAAACTCTTCAATGACCACTCTTTGGTTATAAGCCTTTTCATGATCGCTTGATGATCGTAAGTCTTTCTACAAGCATAATATGATTGTAAGTAATTCTGTGACCACCCTATAGTCAGACTCTTCTACGACTAACTTAACTTTGACTGATTTGTCTACGATAATCAATTACATCGTGGATCTATTTGACAAAGCAGTTGTTAGATCGAGGAGTCCAACTAGAGGATGGTGAATAGACAGTCTAAAAAATTCTTCTCTAATTAATTATCAACTTCTATTTGGCTAAACCAAGCAAATAATGTGGAAGTTTAACACAAAAAAAAGTTTAGCACAAATAACGTCTAAAATAACCGAGTTCATCTAAGAACCGGTACTTTTGCATAACGTTCCAGTGCATGAATCAAACCAGGCAAACTTGGTTTTGGATGAAACCAGGTGAACTAGTTAGTTGTTAACTCGATGTAACTTAAACTTTTTTGAGGACCTTAATTGTGCTGGTCTACTCTACTGTCGCCCTACTACAAATCTAATCCAGCCCAGTTTTAGAAGCCATTAGGATGAGCCCAAATGACACCAGCTACCCTCAGGCCTGAGCTGGTCAGCCGAGCTCGGCATGGACCAAAGTATTTCTCAGTTCTCACAGCACAGATGCCTCCTTTTTCGCAACTACATAGAACTTACGGTGGGCATATGCGACAACATAACTTGTAGGCTGTAGCCCAACCTGCTCTAAGAACATGCGTCAACTGGTAAGTCGAACTTGTCATGGACCAAACTATTCCTCGCATGTGTCCCTTCTTTTTACGATTACATAGAACTTATGGCCCTCTCAATACAAAACTTACCGCGGGTAAATGCCAAAAAAATAATCTGTACAGATTTTAAAAAATCGTATTGGCACTTGCAACTTGCAAGTGCCAAGTGGGATTCTTTTTGGGGCCTTTCCCACTATTTTTTCAAGGACAAGTCCTGGACAAATTACTCCTCACACGCACGTCTTCTGTTTTTCAACTAGCTATAACTTATGGCGGATAAATGCATAGTTGCTAGGGGTGCCATTGGTTAACATTTATATAATGTGTAGCGTAGTTGGTAGGACTTTAACAATCTATTATATACTATAAAAGTTGGTGACATACCTTGTTTAAATAGGTTTATGAAAAACCGCCTGTAGAACTCTTGTTTTGAGGAAGCAACAAACATACTGTCCTTTTCCATTCTCAATAAATGAGGAAGGAGGGCTGACCTTTTAGAGCTGCTAAGAAAAATGATAAATATGCTAGAAATTCTCACAAAAAGTAAAACATCTAGTCCATCCATCCAGGAAAAAATATAGGGCATATTTTATCTTGCTGATTAACTGAAGTATTTCTAATTATTATACCTAATGCAGACATGCAAAAGAATACAAAGTAAAACTGGATATTTATTAGGGTGCCACTCGGTTGGACTGAAATAAGCTGGCTTATGGCTAAAATTACACTGTAGCTGATGATGACTTATTTAACGTAACTAAATTTAAAAAATTTAAAAATAGAAAAAATAGGTTAGCCTATCACGGATAATGTAAACGAATACGGAAAAAAGAACCGATAAAAAAGTTCAAAAAAAGCCAAAAGCCATAAAAAGACAAAATTTAGAAATAGTGAAAAATAAACAAAAAGCTAGAAGCTCAAGCCGAAATTTAGAACTTATAGATAAAGAGAGAATAACACATTTATTTTATATTGAAATACAAAATACATACTATATCTATGGACAAGATCATTTAAAAATATACTTTAAATTTTTGGAAGGGAATAGTAATTTCGAGAGTCTTTCAATGTAAATTGTAAAGAGGTCCTTAAATTACGTAGGGACCGGTTAGCATCTGCGTGGTTAGAGTAGTTGGTTGAAAATTCGGGATGCGGACAAAGTAAGAATTGAGAGAGCATGAGCGTACTAGGTTGTGACGTTGGATGCCAGTTGCCTAGAGAGATGACGCAACATGATAACAACGGTTGTTTAAGAGAATAGTTCTAGTGGACTAGTTGTGATTCTCTGGTAGAATTTGTACATGTCCTGCCTTAATTGTTTGTGTGTATTATTCGTCAACGCTTAAGCTGATCAGCGTTAAGAACAGTTCAGACCTATATCATTGGCGGTGAATGAGCGAGAATGTGAGGCACAACGATAATTTATCGGCAACATGGCTATGATTTCTGAAGTTTTTGCTGTTGTGGCATGCGTGCATGGGCTCAGACTTCAAAGGATTCAGATAACAGTGCTGTCTGCTAGCTCCTCCTACGTAACGGAAAAGAGGCTACACCTGCAGGCCTGCAAATGTTTTACTTTTAAAAGAAGCAGAGGTGAGTGTGTTATTTGCATAATACTGCTCCATCCGTTCATCCGGCAAAAAATATAGGACTTAATGACTTATTTCACTTGCACATAGATCAAGGACATATTGAAAATAACTAAAGTATGTCTAGTTATTATTTCTAAGTATTATATTTAATATATAGATGTAAAAAATACAAAGTAAAATTGAATATTTATTAGGATTTAGAGGTAGGGAGAACAACATATTTATTTTGCATTAGAATATAAAATATATCTTGTATTTATAGACAAGATCATTAAAACAATATTCTCTAATTTTTTTGATGAAATAGTTAAGCGGAGTCTTACTGTGTAAACTGTAAAGAGGTCCTTAAATTATGTGGGGACCGGTTAATTAGCATCTGCATGGTTATGAGTAGTTTGAAAAGTCGGAATGAGGCCAAAGTAAGAATTGAGAAAGCATGAGCGTAGGTTGTGACGTTGGATGCCAGTTGCCTAGCGAGATGACGCAACATGATGAGAACGGTTATTTAAGAGAATAGTACTAGTGGACTAGTGGTGTAGATTCTGATTCACTCAGAATAAGATGGTAAGACTTTGTACATGTCCTTAATTGTTTGTGTGTATTATTCATCAACTCTTAAGCTGAGCACTAATAACAGTTCAGACCTATACCATCGGCGGTGAAGGAGCAAGAATGCGAGGCACAACGATAATTTGTCATGATAGGCAGCATGGCTAAGCGGCAAAATATTAGATAAAAATGTGAATCCGGTGCAAATTTTATTTTCACCAAACTTAGAAGTTACACCAAACTTACAAGTGGATAAGCTGCATATCTCTGCGAAATTTCATGACAAACTCGAATATATTCAAGAGATAAAAAAGCAGAAACTTGCTGAAATAATGTTTTTAATGTTTGGTACTATTCTAGGAAGTGTTGGTCTTTTTCGTATCTTGCAAATATGATTGAGTTTGATTTTTAAATTTTATACAGTCATATTATATTATCCTCTTTTAGAGTTTTTTAGAAACTTGTAAGTTAGGTGAAAATAAAATTGACACCAGATTCATATTTTTATCGAATATGCCTCCTCTCAATAGAATACACATAAACTTATGTTGTTTTTATTTTTTTAAAAAAAATAGGTCAAACAACCTAGTAGTAGTAAGAAAGGTTAAATAGTAAGAAAGGTTAAATCCACAAAAATTCTAATGAAAAATTCTCACCGACACTAAGAAAAGAAAAGGCAACAATAGTACGCCTGTATTTGTAGACTCGAGATTCAAAGCTAATGAATTAAATGTTAAACCAAGGAAAGTCGAGTATAAAATATTCAAAAAGTCCCATTTCCGCGCGCATGTTCGAGTGGCATGCACACCCGTCGGAGCCATCCGATCAAGGCGGTCTCATCACGGGATGTTGGTGTGTGGTAAGGCAGGAAAGCGACACGGTTTCTCTCCCCTTTTTTGTTGTGTAGCATTGGTTGAGTGGCACGAACACTAGTGGTTTTTGTGAGGTGGGGTGGCGTGAGCTTCAACCACATGTGTTACATTTAAATCTTAGAAGTTGCGCCGCTTCATAAACCAATTCAAAAGTCTCTGTCTTGGTAATCTTCTCTCTCCCGAAGCATCTTTCTCTCTGCTAGGAATAAACTTTTTTGTCATCTCTACTAGAAATGAAATTGCTTTTCAGCATCCTACTAAAGGAATTGAATTTTATTTTTTTTGCAAACTTCTCTGAAAAGTGAAGTAGTAACAAATGGTTTCGTACATGCTGCATTTGATGTTTAGCTTAAGCGGACTGCAGGCGCAATACATTCTTTTAAACAAAAAAAATCCTATTTCTGTTTGTACTAATTTTGCTCCCATATTTACACTGATTTTCTCTTTAGCTTGCAAAACGTTTGCACCAATTTTGCTCCTGCATTTGCATTGATTTTCCCTCAAATTGCTTTTATATTTGATATTGAATATACACGCATTTGTATTGGTATTAATCTGCTCCTTTAAATCAACATAGTTTTGCTCCTGAATTGCTCTTAGATTTGATCTTGAGTCTGCACATATTTGTACTAGTTTGCTCCTAAACTTGTACTAATCTACTCTTGAATTGCTTTCTGATTTTGATTTTAAAATTAAGCAAATTTGTACAGATTTGCTCCTAAATATGTACTAATTTGCACCTCAAATTAACATAGTTTTTCCTTGAATTGCTTTCTAATTTGATAGTGAATTTACGCAATGCCTGTATGGATTTGCTCCCAAATATGCTCTATCTTGCTCCTCAAATTTGCACCAACTTGCTCTCGAATTGCTTTTAGATTTGCTTTAGAAATTGTAAAAAATTGTTTCTAAAATTACTCTAATTTGTTTTCAAATTATCTAATTTTTTTTCAAATTGTCCTTGTTCGGCGTTCTTATTGTGGGAGCAAAACTTAATCTATTTGAATTTTTCAGTGCAGGATGACTCGACAGAAAAAGAAATCCCAAAACCATCGTGTTTTGTCTTGCAGTTAGATTTGGGTGCGCGCGGGGGAGTCTCAATCTCGGACGCACGGCAAGTATTTAGCCGCGTCCTAAAATATTCGTAAACATTGATTTGAACCTAAGACGTCCATCTCAGGCAGTGCCAACGAATCGTGAACGTGTGGCTCATCTGCTACACCCAGTAGTATGCCAGGTGAAATTAAATACAAACCAGTTCATTTGTTGGATTAATGTACATCAGAACCAAGGATTAATGTTCAGTAACCTACATACTTATATACATTATTGGCAACATTCCAACAGAGATGCTTAATTACGACACAAAGCTTACTCTTAAAAAAAACTCATACTGCAGGCACATCCTATTACGTAATTAAGTTTCCTAAAACAAGTCCAGCTGTGGACGACCCATATTCATGGTAACGACTTTGTGGTACTTCCGGCTAGGAAAAGCACTCACATCCTTATTCTTACACACATCAGTAAACGGCATCTCCATTTTACTAGTGAAAAGGAGAGAACTTGGGGTTTTCACCACAACTTGCAACAATGGTCGAGCTAGCTGGAAGGCTTTCAGGAGTTATCTCATCAACTCGATCGTGCTTCCCTTGACTTTGCTTCCATTCTTCTCTCACCAACTGAAGGTAATCTGCCACTTGCTTCATTGTAGGCCTGTCCTCCACATCTTCTTTGAGGCAAACAATAGCAATGCTGCCAACCTTTGTAAGGCATTCAATATCCTCATCACCGGATGCAATTTCTTCGTCAAGCATCTCTCTGGCCTTGTCCTTGGCTCTATATGACTTAAGAAAGTTCATCACAAGACTGTTATTTCCATCATACCTTGGCTTCTTTCCGGTGATGAGCTCTAGAAGGACAACTCCGAAACTATAGACATCGCTCTTTTCTGTAAGAAGACCAGTCTTCATGTAAACAGGATCAATGTAATTTGCATCCCCTATCACAAATCTGGTGTGATCTTTCTCTATGGAAAGCAACCTTGATGTCCCGAAGTCCGATACTTTTGGCATGAAATTGTCATCAAGCAGTATGTTTCCAGATTTGACATCTCCATGGAGTATTGTTTGAGCAGTGGATGAATGCATGTAAGCAAGAGCTTCAGCGGAGTCAATAGCAACATCCAATCGTATCCCCAACAAGAGAGTGTGTTCAATGTTTTTCTTTGTACCATGAAGGACCTCGTAGAGGCTTCCTTTAGGAACAAATTCGTAAACCAACATTGGAACATCGACCTCTAGGCAGCAACCCAAGAGCCTAACCACATTCTTGTGGCTAATTTGAGACAGGATAATCACTTCATTTGCGAACTCTTTTTTTCTTGTCTCATCAACTGTAATGGAGCGCTTCACTGCAACTTGCTGCTTGTTGCCTAGAGTTCCCATGTAGACCTCACCAAAGCCTCCTTTTCCAAGGACAGTGCTAAAGTTTCTCGTGATTTGATTCAACTCCTCTTTTCTGAAGATTTTAATATTGTTAATCTTCTCTAACATTGGCCCACCGTTCCTCTTAAAAAATGCACTAAGCTTTCTTTTGTGATGCACCATAAGAATGGAAATTGATAGGATTACAAGAAATGAGATGCTGCATACTATTCCTGCATGAAATTTTGTGAAATATCAGTAGAATTCATGTTTTGACAAAAGAGATCCCCTATCCTCCCACTGCGTTGTTATCTTGTTAAAAACACAAGAAGAATGTATATATACTATATATTACGTCGGAAGTTTTAACGTGCGAGGAGAGAAATCGGCCATCAAAATCATATGCCGCTCCTACCTCTCCCGGTACATCACGGATTCACGGCCATCCAAACAAAGCTTAACTATTGCAGTGCTGAATAGCTAGGGGCGGGCGTTTGTTTACCTATAGCGAGCTGGGCCGCACGAGAGAAATCGGGATCGCACTCACTTTCCAGTGGATCGCCGTGGCTGCCGCGTTTGCATTTGCACTCATAAGAGCCCACTATGTTGCGGCAAACCCCGTGGCATCGATACTTCTCCGGATACAAGCACTCATCAATATCTGCCCATAGCAATCAAAATATCACTAGTATTAATATCGGAGCAGCAAATTTTTTGTAAAAAAAGAAGAAGATATCGGAGCAGTGCAAATGCTAATTTTTGCCTCAGTTTGCTCTGCTTCCTACCCGTGCATCCGTCGACAAGATAGGCGTTTCCCTCGTAGCCCTTGGAGCAGTTGCAGATATACCGGCCAGGGCCATTTGTAGAAGGGAAGCATTCGCTGTTCTTGCTCTTGCACGCGTACGATGAATTGTCCTTGTTCGCGTCTGCGCACGTCAACGCCGACGAAGCATTCGGCGGCCTTATCGCCCAGTCGAGCCACACCGGCATCATCCGCTTCCGGTCCATGTTAAGGTCGGCGCGGCGGAACGTGTAGCTGTCCCTGTCCACCAGGAACCCGTATTTGCAGGGGCTGAAACTGTAAAAGTATGGCCCGTAATCTCCGTAAAAGTCGATGGAGTTGTCGGTGAGCCCCGGAGGGATGTCCACCGTGCAACAGCCGACGCCCGCGCACCGCCCGTCCGTGGCGCTCTCCGCGGAGGTGCAGTAGGACACGCACCCCGTGTATAAGTCGTAGGGCCACGGGGCGCTGCTGTTGGTCTTCCTGCTCTGGATGTAGGCGGTGGACTCGCAGCCGATGGAGACGAACTTGTTGTGGGTGTCCGAGATGCGGTACACGATCTGCAGATTGAAGGACACCCTGGCTCCGGAATAGCTGACAGGCTCGCCGGACGCGTTGTAGCATACCCACGCTATCGGCAGCTCCACCCGAGCCAAGCTTGGCGCGAGGGACAGGTTTAGCACCTTGTAGACCGTGCTGGCGAGGAAGGGCGTGCTGTCGGTGCACTTGATCTCGAAGCCGTCGCGGGAGCAGTTCGCGCCGATGCCGAAAGGATACGGGATGTTGACGCCGCCGCAGGTAGCCTGGCAGCCCGGCAGTGCCAGGCTCTTTGCCGCCTCGGGCGACAGTGGGGAGGCTACCGCCATAAGAAGCAACGCCGCTACGGAGGACACCAATCTTCTTGTGGTTGCCATGGTTCTCACCCTCGCTACGTGCTTGCCATCATTTTGCTAGCGAGGTCTTAAATAGGTGATAAGAGGCAAGGCAAACTTGCACCGAAACCCCTTCATTTCGTAATTATGTGCGGTTGTCTTCCTACTTCACTTACCTTCAAGAAAAAAGCAATATCGCTGGTAATTGTTATTAGAGTATTGCTATACAACATTCGACTGTTTTTGAGCACAAAAGCAGTTAGATTGATCTGGGACGTTAGATCTCCATCCAATAGATCCACCCATACAAGCCCCCCTCCAAAAAAATGACCCTCTCCAAAAAAATAATAATTTAGGGCGTTAGATCTCCATCTAACGGCTCAAAATCTGACTGTTTTTGTCCTAAAAACAGTCGAATGTTGTATAGACACTCTCTTGTTATTAACCACTTGTCACACTATCTAACATTTAACTGAGTCAAGCCCCACGACATGAATTCCTTACTACATATGTGAGAGATCATATACAAGATCTAGTATATATTTATGATGAATAATTGTCACTTTGGTTAAGTTAAATTTGGATTTCATAAAATTTTTAAAAAATTCAGTTTTTAGTTTGTGCTGTCAGGGTTCAGTCGGTCTGACTGTCATAGGGTTGACGGTCTGACTAACAGATGGTCGGCGGTCTGACCGCCTTGGGGCGTGAGTTAGACCAGCCATGGTCCTTTCAAAAATAGAACACCAAACACTTGTGTAAACTTGCTTGGGAGGAGTTTGCATTTGGTACAATTGGAATTGAAAACTAGAGCTAAAACAAGATAGATTTTAAAGAAATTTTAGAGATGGTGTTTTTTGGTGTAGTAGTTAAGCAGTCAGACCGGCCAGTGGCCGACGATCTCATAGGGGTAGTCTGAGGAAGGAACTTCTCTGGGGTCTATCCCCGTTTTCTCTCTATAGGGACTGCCTCAGATGTCTTACACGTGGTGCACGCACAAATCTCCGTGTATGGGCTCCCTCCCTCCCCCTTTTCCCCAAAACGAGCCAGTATCCACGCGCAGCGCCCAAAACAAGAGAGAGAAAGGTGGAGAAAGGAAATGGAGAGGCGGGCCGAGCCATGGCGAGCTTGCAGCCGGCCGACGATAGCTACGTCGCCGGGGACGAGGCGATCTGGAGGAAGCTTCGGGAGGCTGGCTTCGCAAGGTACGGGGTGCGCCCGCGGCGACGTGCTCGGTGGCGCCGGCGGTGTCGTCGAAGGCCTCACGGGCGACGTTGAGGCCCATGGCGTTGAGGGTGAGCTCGCACTGCGCGAGCGCCTGCAAGTGAGAGATGACGAGGTGAGGAGCTCCTTGCGAACGCCTGGGAGCGCGAGGAGGCAGTGGTGGACGGGGAGCTGGACCTCGCTAACGATGTGGAGGCGGTGGTGGATGAGGAGGTCGTAGTTGCGGTGGATGCCGTTGCCAAGGGAGTTCTCGACTGGGAGGACGGCGCGGTCGGCGATCCAGAGCTCGACGGCCTGGAAAGCAACCTCGAACTGGTCGCAGGGGATGGCGTCGCAACTCGGGTAGGCCTTGGCGGCGGCGGCCTCGCTGTAGGCACCGGGCACCCCTTGATACGCCACCCGCAGCTGGCTCCCGTGCATCGGCACCGGCGACAGGACGCTGATGCTCAGCGGCCGCGGAAGGTTGGACATGGGCACCAGATCCATGCAGCCACCGCGGCAGGCCTGTCGGTGAAGGCCGGCGGCTTACTATTGTGCCCGTTCACCTTCGGTGCCGGCGCGGGCGGGCGGTTGTTGACATCGGCATGGGAGGAGTTGCTGCTGCTGCGACTGTTGTTGGTGTTGCTTGCGAGGATGGCACAGCTAGTCTGCCAATCGGAGTGGCTGAAGGGGCTCACGCACGACGGGCGGCGCGCGGATCTCGTCGGGTGGATCTACGGCATGGCGAAGGCGAAGGCCGTGTTCTGGAAGGCGGGCGGTGACGCCGCGGCGGCGGCTTCCATGGGATGGATGCCGAGCGAGTTTTGCTGGTGTTTCTCCAAGGCGGGGCCTCCTCGTCGAAGTCGATCTCCCGGAGCTTCCTCCAAATCGCTTGGTCCCCGGCGACACAGCCGCCGCCGGCCGTCCACGAGGTCGCCATGGCTTAGCCCGCCTCTCCTTTTCCTTTCGTCGCCTTTTTCTCTCTTGTTTTGGGTGCTGCGTGTGGAAGCTGGCTTGTTTTGGGGAAAAGGGGAGGGAGGGAGCCCCTGCACAGAGATTTGTGCATGCACAACGTGTAAGAAATCTGAGGCAGTCCCTATAGATAGAAAACGGGGACAGACCCCAGAGAAGTTCCTTCCATAGTCTGATCAATATAGTGTCGGTGGTCAGAACGGCCCTAGTGGTCTGACTGGGCTGGTAACGGCGGTCACACCGACTATTGGTGAATTATTTTGGTCAAGTTAGGATCAGTGGTGATTGAGTGTGCTTGGCATGGGTGGCATGGCTTAGTTGTGTTGTGTTAAATGATACATTGTTTTGATCAACGTAAGTCAAGTGCATAAAACTTGTGCTTGAGATGGTTGCTTGGTCTTTGGATGTGTGAGTGACTTGGAGAATGTTAGTGTTCAATGACAATGAACTGGGACTAGACGAGGGAGCTGAGGTCCGAGCGGTTGTGTAGGTCCAAATGAGGCAACTGGCTCAAGTGGGATGTACAGAGAAGACAAGGATCATGAAGAGACAAGATAGTGTGTGTAGTGCGTCAAGTGATGAGGTCGATACACGTAGAGTCAGTTTGAGGGAGGTTAAATGTGTAAAGACGTGACAGCTAATCATTGGGTACTATGGGCTACATGTTAAAGCATGTGGAGATGCTTTAAGGTGAAGGTGAAGATGGAGTCAAAGTAAGGTGCCCAAAAGCTTCGTTGAAGGTACTTTGATAGTTGGCTAAATACTGAGTTAGTATCTTGATCAAACAATGGCGTCAGGAGGTGCAAAGCAATCTTCTGTTGCATAGTTCACAGTTGAGACTGAGTATGTATCTCATCTACTCTCAGGGTCTTTGTGGGTTAGATGTAGATAGTATTCCGCTCTTCTGTGATAACAGTAGTACCATTAATATAGCTAAGAACTTAGTGTATCATTCTAGGACAAAACACATAGACATCAGATACCACTTTCTTAGAGATCATGTGGAGAAAGGGGATGTTGTTCTGCATTTTGTGGAGTCTAAACTCCAGGTTGTTGATATTTTTTTACAAAACCTTTGGATTCTTATCGTTTTGCCTTCTTGCAGTGAGAGTTGGGGCTATTTATCCTATAGGACTGATTTGAGGGAGAGTTTAGTTCATTTGCATGCATGTGTAATATACTGCATATTTACTGTTGGACCGAAATGGCGACAGAGGGGGGGTGAATGTCGATTTTTTTAAAAAAACACCCCTCAAAAGTAATCACTAAAGGAATCCCCTCCAATAGCTATGAAAAACTATGAAAGAGTCAATCCAGATTTTCTGCAACCTTGAGCACACAGAGGAAATAAACACTGAAAAGAGGCAATAACAATCTACTGCAAACAAAGCAGCCAGGGGCGGTCAAACCGCACCCTAGAGGCCAGCCAGACCGCTCTCAAGCCGCCGGTCTGACCGCTCGTGTAATGCCGGTCTGACTGCCATAGAGGGAGTGGTCTAACCGCCAAGGGAGGGCCGGTCTAACTGCTCCCCTGATCCCAGGCAACCCGAGGGCAGACTAAAAAACTGTGCTTTGGGCAAAAGTTTCAGATCTTTCAAAACCGAGGAATTGAGGGATTTGCTCTCAAACTTTTCAGCCCAGAGCAAGACAGCAACAAACTAAATAGCAAAGAGGCTCTAGGAAACAAGGAAATCAACCCTAAGAGCAAGAATTTCAGATTTGGGCAAAATCTGAAAACTCATAGAGAGCTTTCTCAAAAAATCAAATTGCTATCTCAACTTTGATCCTTTGGCCAAGAAACTTTGAGAATAGCTACTTAATAGCCTCTGGACTCAATATACCAAGTTTTATGCCATCTCAAAGAGGGATTCAAGAAACACAACAAAACCCTAGAAATGCAAGGATGAATAGAGGAGACCAAAAGCTAAAATCTAAAATCAAGAATGGGCTCTTGGGATTTTAACTGATCAAATGATCTTGAGACATCATCCCAACATAGAGCAATCCATTTTACACCTCCTGGGCAAGAAAGAACTCCAAATCACAAAAGGTGAAAAATCACCCAAAAGAAGAACGAAGAATAGAGAGGCATACAGGAGGCAAACTTCAGAAATTCCATTCCCAAACAACAAGGATTACAGATGAGTCCCCATACGCATGTACATTCAGAGGAATGATTACATGGGCATCAACTCCTCCTCTCCCTCTCCCAAGACTCAAGAACACAAGAGCACTACATGCTTGGAGAGGAGCACACACACAGAGAGAGGCTACGAAGGAGACACACACCTCTGCCTTTCCTGCTCTCAACCACTAAAGCCTCACCAACTAAAGCCTCAAAGCAAAACAACCTCCCAAAGGCTATTTTGACTAAAGCAAAACCCTAACTCTCTCCCAAAGCCATGCATACAACCAGGGATTCACTCCTATTTATAGCCTTTTGCTAACGGGTCTCCAACCCGTTACCCCCGCTAAATCCAACGGAACCCGCTCCCGCTTGCGCAGCCTCGCGAAATTACCAATTCGCCCCTCCTGCACCTTCTGGGAAGTTTCCGCGCCTCTTGTCGTCTACCGTCTTCGACACATCCCGACCGTTCTGACCTCGGCGCCACCTGCTCCTAGTCCGGTCACCTCGTGTCTCGCCACGACTCCGCCTCAACGTCCTACAGCCATCACAAACAAGAAACACATTACATAGCACCGCTCGATACATGAAAGCATAAATAGCATTAATGAAGCATGAAATTCGCCCAAACGACCAATCGGGAAGACGAATATGCAATAAGACCGTCCAACCATACCCGACTGCGCCAAATGCCGACCTGGCACAAATCACTCAAACCAAACTCAATCTTTGCAACATACTTGTCAATTACTCATCATACACATGTGGTCATCTCCACATGGTCTCTCATTTACCTTCTATTCTTGCATTGTAATATAATTTGGAACTTTGTTTATTGAATATGCTCATTCTTTGTATCAAGTCATGCCTGGTTTACTGAGCTTCCAGTCATACCTAATTTACTAAGCTTTTTATTATAAACTTACATGTGTAGCTTACCTTGTGCAATGAATAGTTCGTTTAAAATTGCACAACTTGAACTAAAGTTGTCTGGGCTGGATCTTTTGAAGAGTATAGTTTTAGCGATCAATTTCTGATTTTTGCCATAGTAAATTGCTTAGTTGAGTTCTGAGTGTGAGTCTACTTTAGGTAGAGCTTTTTAGTTCCATTGTGAAGCATTTAATAGCTCTTGCCTTTTCATTACTTTAGCTGATCTCAATTGTTATTACCACATAAAGGGTAATTACAGACAATTATAAACCTTCATAACAGATAGTTTTTGAATACTCTAATATATATACCTATTATCATAGACAGCTCTCAAACCGTCTGTGATAAGTCACAACATAGATGGTTTTGAAAATAACCATATGTGATATGTCTGATATCATAGACGGTTCTTAAACATAACTGTCTATGATATCTAATATACTATAATGGCTAATATAAAAAACCGTCTGTGATATCGACATATCACAGACAACTAATACAAAAAAAACTGTTTGTGATTGTATACATATCACAGACGGTTTTGTGTTACAAACCATCTTTAATAGCTCTTTGAATAGCTAAAATATTTTCTATTTTTTTGGCTAGCATCAGGAAATGCTAGTCATGCCATCTGAAAACAAGCAAGCAGATCACAAATAATTGTAGATATTATAGCACACGACAATCATTACATAGATCTTACAAATGAATTACAATTGAATGAAGTACAACTGAATGAATTACAATTGAATTAATTATTTGATGAAGTACAATTGAATAAAATATTTAAACATCTATTAATTGTTGTCATCGGGGTTGAACTCTCCCTACGAGTGAATAACCTCCGCCATCAAGAAGGTGGAGAGCTGTCCTCGAACTTCGGAGAGTTCGTTAAGATCAAATGTACTTGAGTCGACTCTCATGCCCTGTCACTAAGAGGAGTAAAGTCATAGGCATACACACACGCGCGCGCACACACAGACACACACACACACACACACACACACACACACACACACACACACACACACACACACACACATATATATATATATATATATATATATATATATATATATATATATATATATATATATATATATATATATATATATATATATATATATATATATATATATATCGATAATCATGAAATAATTATTGCCAGATTGACAAACCTATGAATCATTCATCTTAGTGGTCATGATTTCTTGGATATGGTGGCAAACATAGAATGCATGTACGTTGCCCTGTAGCTGCTGGTGGCACTACAAAAATAGAATTACATATATAGGTATAGTTAGTTCTAGAGGCATTATTATGAAGTGTGATATAGGAATGTTGTGTTATTGCAGGTACTAAAAGTTGCATCCTGTGTTGTAGTGTGGCGCTGGATTCCTTGGGCCTCCCTCCCTTGGCAACGTAAGCGCTGAACGACCTACATGATTCTAAAATATTAGCTTTGGCCATTGCAAATGAAGGAAAGACTACAATAGAGTTATGTATGGAGGAAATAATTTCACCTGTCAATTGTTTATTGCACACGGGTGAAGTCGTGGTCTTTCTGGAGTAGGGAATCAAGGTATATTACATTGCTCCACTTTGGTACAGTCATAATCAGGATTTAGTGCCATCTACTCATATATGTCGTCATAGTCATTAAACCTAAGTTCATGTTGTGTATAAAATACAAATAAAACTTGTATAGTAACTAATGAAGCACTTTGTAGGATACTAGAATGTAGTCCTTGATTCTCTAAGCAAGCAATCTCATTGTTAGTTAATTTTCGATGTAGGATGCATTTTCATTGATGCATTGCTTAGAGATCAAGTGTGGGTCGAGGAACTCATTGGTTCTCATGATCGTCAGGCTTGTTGAATCATGTATCTATACATAAGCAATGAGTAATGATATCTATTGGTATTACGTGAATGTAAACTTGATTGTATACACTTATAGTGTACAACATCCTAGAAGTGAGACATAGAAGGCGTTGAGGTTGAATAGTTAGAATAAGTTTTCGAAGCCTACGATGAAGTAGCCTGATCAAAGGTCAGTTGGCTAGGTGTGCGCTTGTGCCATCATCCGCTAGTGTTCGAGTCTCGGCTCGATACTGATGCTCCTTCTAGTAGTTAATGCCAGAGTTCTGGCTAAAAATTCAAAAACAAACTTACCATGCATGTCATATATGCGCACCATGTACCACATGAATTTCTTACTATTTTTTGTAGAAATAGTGTTTTGACAACCAAAATAGGTAGACGCTCAAATGGGGTACCATGGTGTTTAGGCACCATGATTTCAAATACACGAATTCAACCCAAATTCGGGTATATTTTTTAAAAATATCAATTGTAGGGTATATACCTATCTATAACAATTCAAATGAAACATATACTTTTGAAAAAATATACTCGATTTCAAAATTTTGAATGAATTTAGATCACATACTTTGCTAATTTATATATATAATCAGCACATACCTACAATCAAACTATCAATAAAAAGGGCAACTACGGTTCAAATTTTAGTTTGAACTTATTTGAACTAGTTAGTAAACTAGTTAATTTGACATCCAAAAAATTTTAAATTTTTCACACATGATACATAGAGGAAATACCTATTCTAGACCATGGTACCTAAACACCATAGTGTCCCTATTAATTATATTATATGTATGTATGTATGTATGTATGTATGTATGTATGTATGTATGTATGTATGTATGTATGTATGTATGTATGTATGTATGTATGTATGTATGTATGTATGTATGTATGTATGTATGTATGTATGTATGTATGTATGTATGTATGTATGTATGTATGTATGACGCTGAAATAGGGCACCATGGTGCCCGAGCACCATGATTCCAAATGCATCAATTCCATCTAAATTTGGGTATATGTTTTGAAAATATCAGTTTTAAGGTATATACTTATCTATAACAATTTAAATGAAACGTGCAAGTTTGAAAAAATATATTCAAATTCAAAGTTTTGAAAGAATTTAGATCACATACTTTGCTGATTTATATATAATCAGCATATACCTACAATCAAACTATCATAAAAAAGGCAACTATAATTCGAAATTTAGTTCAAACTTGTTTGAACTAGTTAGTAAACTAGTTACACTTGATATTCAAGAAAATTTAAAAATTTTCACACATGATACATATCTATTTTAGACTATGGTATCTGAACACCAAGGAGCACTCGTTATTATTGTTGTTGTTGTTGTTATATGTATGTATGTATGTATGTATGTATGTATGTATGTATGTATGTATGTATGTATGTATGTATGTATGTATGTATGTATGTATGTATGTATGTATGTATGTATGTATGTATGTATGTATGTATGTATGTATGTATGTATGTATGTATGTATGTGTGTATGTATGTATGTGTGTATGTATGTATGTGTGTATGTATGTATGTATGTATGTATGTATGTATGTATGTATGTATGTATGTATGTATGTATGTATGTATGTATGTATGTAGTAAAAATAATGAGTGCTATGTATATATAACTAGCTAGCTACGTAATTGCATGGGCTATTACGCTAGTTTCGGCGTATACTATCGCCAATGACGTAAATTGATGACCCATGAGAAAAACGTTTAGAAGAAGAGATTAATATTTTGAGACCAACCTTATTGGGAGCACCTAGAAGTTCACCACTGCATTGACGTCATGCATGTAGAAAAGAATGTATGTGACAATTTGATAGATCTCTTACTGAACATTCATGACAAAACAAAAAATGGTGTCAACGCACAGCTTAACTTGATTGATATGGACATCAAGCCTGAATTAGCACCGATAAAAACCGATAAAGGACAAACTTACCTTCCTCTACTTGTTACACTCTGTCCAAGACCGAGAGAATTGAACTGTACAAGTGCTTGCATAGTGTTAAACTTCCCTTTGGTTACTCCGCCAACATGAAGAAACATGTTTCAATGGAAGATTCGAAGTTAATTGGCATGAAATCTCATGACTGTCATGTGCTAATGACACATATGCTCTCTATTACAATTAGAAGTATTTTGCCGATTAAGGTCCAAAAAACAAGCATGAGACTGTATTATTTCTTTAACACAATTGCTTAGAAGGTCATTGATCCTGAAAGACTAGATGCTCTGTAGGACGAGGTGGTGATGACTCTATGTCATCTTGAGATGTATTTCCCTCCGTTGTTTTTCAATATCATGGTCCATCTCATTGTTCACATTGTGTGGGAGATAAAAATGTGTGGGTCCATATTCCTATGTAGCATGTAGAGATAAAAATATGTGGGTCTGTATTCCTATGTAGCATGTATCATTTCGAGAGGTTCGTGTGAATTCTCAAGTCCTATGTACAGAATCGATCTCGGCTATAGGGCAACATCATCGAAGGTTATGTAACCGAAGAGGTCACTGAGTTCTGTGTCGATTATATTGCTCATGTCGAGCTGATAAGTATGTCTGGATCTCGCCATGAGGGGAGGCTCAAGGGTATTGGGGCCATCAGAAGGAAAACAATCACTTTATATATGGATGCGTGTGCTCAAGCATATTTCATGGTCTTGCAACACATGACTGAAGTGTCCCCATATATCGACCAGCACAAGAATATGCTTCAACAACAGAATCCAAAGTGGTCTGATGTTTGGATCACAAGACAACACAATAGTTGATTTAACCAATGGTGAAAGGAACGACTCTCTAGGAGCTCATCAAGTGATATGCTGACATGGTTGGCAAAATGACCAACATTTACAATTGTGACATAGCAAAGATATGACATAAATAGGTACATATTCTATACGCAGGCTCAGGATATAAGGAGCACTAACTAGAATAGTGGTATTCGCATAGATGCGTTCAATACCAATGGGTTGAGGAACTCCTACTATGGGTTCATAGAGGAGATTTGAGAGCTCGACTACATGCTTTTCAAGATCCTCTTGTTTCAGTGCCATTGGGTCCATCTCCCACAGGTTAAGGTCGACAAGTACGATGTCACTTCCATGGACCCCAAACGTGTCAAATACAAAAACAAACCATTCATATTTGCTAACCAAGTTCTTCAAGTTTTCTGTGACTGATCAGGCAAATAAGAAGTGTCACGTAGTTCTTCATGAAAAAGAAGAATTGTTGGAGTTGAGAATGTAGTGGACGAGGAAGAATACAATCAATTTGTCGAGTTGCCTCCTTTTAAAAATGACATAAGGGTTGAGGAAGAACAACATGATGAAACTAGCTACATACACGTCAATCATCATGAAAAGCTAATTTTTAAAGGAAATAAGCAAATGGAACGATGAATGAAATATTTATATGTAATATGTTATGTATTTACATTTATACGAGAATGTGTGATATATATATATATATATATATATATATATATATATATATATATATATATATATATATATATATATATATGAATTTGCATTTATGTATATAAGAATGTATGATATATATGTGAATTTGTATTTATGTATATAAGAATATGTAATATATATGTGAATTTGCATTTATGTATATGAGAATGTGTGATATATATGTCAATTTTAGTAGGAAACATCACAGATGATTTTAAAGTAAACGTGTCTGTGATATGTATCATCACAGATGGTTCTAAAGTAAAACTGTGTATGATGTTTGCTTATTACAGACGAATTTTCTTTAGAACCGTCTGTGATGACTAATATCACAGACGATTCTTAAATAGAACTATATGTGATTATTCCTCTATATATATTGTGCTCTAGGGTTTTTCCCTACCATACTAACGCCACACCCCAGGCCACTTAATGCCACCGCCTCCCTCAAGCTTGTCGCTGTCTCCCCCGACTCTGGTGGCCTTCCTCACCTACACCCTCATCCTCTCCCAAGCACACTGCCTCCCCTGAGCCTGACACTGACTCCCCATAGCCCGAAGCCGCCTCCCCTGAGCCCGTCGCCACCTCCCTCGAGCCCGTCGTTGCCTCCCCTGGCTCCAATTGCCTTCCTCCCCTACACCTAGCGCCCTCCTCCTTCCCCAAACATGCCACCTCCCCCGAGCCGCATAATGAGCTTTACTTTATGTTCTTGATTTCTATTGTGCATTAGTTGGTCTGCTAGTTTGATATCTGTTTATATCTCTGAAATTGGTAAGAAATTCTAGCACTGGAAGGACTCTTGCATGGTAGAATATGGGCTTTGTGATTGCTAGATGAGGAAAACTAGTCATATATGAAATCTAGGTGACAATCTAGAAGTATTCTGTTAGTTTGAGTTGACAATTGCTAATTTCCTACATCGGCTTAGTGTTCTTTATTTCTATTTTGCACTGAATATTGGTAGATTCAATTGTCTCTGTTGTAGCACATAACTTGTTTTGCTACTATTGTAGCTCTGTTGGTGATATTGTAGTTGCAGTTTTTTAGTTCCTGTTTGTACTTATAGAGAGTAATTGTTTTGTCACTCTTTTGAGATAATTTTCAATTGATAAGCTAGCAGAATATAGAAGGATTGTTATTTGATTGTTGATCTATTGACTAGAGTTGAGAAGGCCATGTTTTAGAACTTGTGTAACTCCTCATCTAAGAGCAAGGTCACAAATATGAATATGTGCACTATGCAAATAACAAATGCTAATGTTTTAGTTTAGTTCGGATTACTGCCCTGGTTCTGGTTTAAATGACTTAAACTTATTATCCTTGTTGAGAGATAACTGTTTAGAATTCATGTCATTTTCATGTATTAGGCATGCAAACTCTATATTTTCTTACCACCAGCTAGCTTAATTTTGTTCACATATTAATTAATTATTGTTTTAAAATGCTCAAGAATTAGCTCTACATAGTCTTGATTTAGTATTAAATTAGGCTTTGTCACTTCTATTATCTTTTGAAAATGTTGCTTGCTCATTCTATGTCATCGTCGAAGGATGCATGTGATGCACCGTCCTCTGGAAAATCCAAGCACCATGGCAGAGGACTATCGAACAGGCCTAAGTGCCGATTTACCATCACGGATATCGATGCATCTGGGTCCTCTCTCAATCCTTACCAAGAAATGTCCGTATTCTAGAGATTGGTCAGAATAGTTGCATAGGAACGGATTGAGATCACATTCAATTCGTGGAAGACCATGACCAAAGTTCAGAAAGAAGAGCTGGTGATGGAAGTTTTTTATCATTCGTGATCCCAGAAGAACATAAGGCCTTGTGTAACAACATACGTTGCTAGCGGCATGCAAAACATGGAAGAACTTCAATATCCTACTTGTCAAGTAATATGTGGAGAAGGATCTGACGTCCTTCCACAAATATCCATTCCTGAAACTGCAATGGTAAGAGTTTGTGGCGATGAAGATGACAGATAATTTTACGAGTGAAAGTGTCATGCACAGGGCCCTCCAGGCAAAAAACATGCACCCCTACAGACTCGGCACAGCTGGGTATGCTGGTAAAATCCCGCAATGGAGGAAATAGGATGAGCAGGCAATCCTACGAAACACCTCCCCACCATTTGCCGGGATCCCTAATAAGCGTGCACGAAATTGGATAAGAGCAAGGTCATCTGCCATGTCGTTGGGGGCTATCTCCTTTTGAAACCCCGCATGGTAAAATATCGAACTACCTAGTTTGTAATTACTTCATAACTTCATAGGAAGTGAAATGACATAGCAGACTCTTGCAAGAAGTGTTGAGTATAGAATCTTCCCAAGGATCATTCCAGGTAGTCAAGGAGAGATATACTTTCACAGCCCTAGAAAACAAGGAGCACCTAGACCGCATAAGGGGCTTTGGTCTTTACGTCCCTTAGAAACATGGTTTCTTAGAGAACTCTGAAGCATACCAGAGTAGGAAGAGAGCCAAAACCGAGCGCGAGGAATGGCTACAAGAGGAGATCGTTGATTATGTCAGAAATGAGATGCAAATGTATAGCAAAAATCAGTAGGAAGCCCCCGCTGCTCGTGCGCTAGCCAGCCCCCAATTGTCGGAGTAGCTGCACGTCCAACCCTACCTCAGAAAGCAACCATAAATTTCCTATCGATGACATCTTGGTAATAATTATTATCTCTGAAATGTTTGATCCATTGATAGTCCTGTTGAAGTAGCTAACTTTGTATCATTATGTAGGTGACTATGAAGTGTAAGCTCCAAGTGAAATACACCTCCGTTGCCCTGTGCGCTACTTGGTATAAGGCATATCCATCCGGTCCTAGGGCCTTGGTGCACAATGTAACTCTAGCGCTAGGTTTTGCAAAAGTGAATGTGGATGGTGTTCACGCCAATCTTGAGGTCTTCCCATTGCAGATGGCCCCAAACAACAAGGTCGTGACTCTAGGGCAAGTCATTGGAACATCCATCCAGTGGCCCAAGAGGAACATCTGCCTAGAGGCTCCTGCATAGGTGCCAAGTCCACGAGAGCTATATGCACTGGTGCTAAGTCCACATGGGCTATCCGCACCAGAGCTACCTGCACCGATGCCAAGTCCACTGGGGCTATCCACACCAGAGCTACCTGCACCAATGCCAAGTCCACGGGGGCTATCCGCACCAGAGCTACCTGCACCAGTGCCAAGTCCACGGGTGCTATCCGCATCAGAGCTACTTGCACCAGTACCAAGTCCATAGGGACTATCTGCTCTGGAGCTACTTGCACCAATGTGGCAAGGGCACGGTGCATCTACATCTCGTGCCCGGGCAAAGGCAAACAAAAGAAGACCGATGATGACATCCCCTACTTACCATTGGCCTAGAAATTCGTGCTAGGGGAGCTATTGGTCGTTCTAATAGAGCCCCTAGGATTGGCTTGCCAGAGATTGCATGTATGGTACATAGAACAAGCCAACAAGCTGGAGGGACAACGACACTCAGGTGTCACCGTCAAGTTTAGGCCCATCATCTTTAACACGATATTCATGACTATATCTTCATGGTAATCTTCAAGAACTTATTCTTTCTCTTCACACTCGATGTCCTCGACACCTCACTCATTTGATGCTGGACACTGTAAGTGTGTATAATCATGGTCTACGATCATGTAATACCAATAAATGTTATAGATAACTCATTGCTTTTTGTGTATGTGTGTGTATATATATACATGGTGGCTGAAGCCAGATTAACAAAATCACCAGTTGGTTTTCTCGACGCACGCTTAGTCTCTATGGATATCATTAAGAATGATGCATCCTTCATCAAGCAATACATGACGACGGCATTGGTGTCTCACTGCAACAAGGAATCCATATTTATGCCCTACAAATTAGGGGTAAGTGCTGCACTAGTGGCTATACTTATTAATTTGTACTTTATAAACAACATGAATTTAGGTTTAATGACCATGACGACATAAGTGTGTAGGTTCCATTGGGTTCTAATTCTAATTATACAAAAATGGAACATGATAATATACCTTGATTCCCTAAAGAAGAATAAAACCAACTACACAGTTGTCCAACAATTAATCGATAGGTAAATATATTCATTCATATATAACTTTATTGTAGTCTTTCCTTTCTTCCCAATGACTAAGGCTATTTTTCGAATCACGTAGGTCGTTCGTCACGTACATTGCAGAGGTATGGAAATCTAAGAGAGGGATCAACGCCCTGCGACAGGATCTAGATTTCCCAATATTCACTAATACACATTAATACTATATAACACTTTATAATAATGCCTCTCGAATTAACAAATTCTATTTTTGTAGTATCACCAGCAGCTGTCGGGTAACACCTGTGAATTCTATGTTTGCCACAACATGCAACTACTTCTCGATTATACGAAAACCAATGATCCTTAGGTTTGTCAATTTTGTAATAATTATTTCATAATTATCAATTTATATATGTATGCACGACATTGATATTTCTACTGACAGGTTACGTCCATCACTACAACTACGTTGGAACATGTCGACCTCAAACCAATTCGATGATAGTGTGTGTACTTCTTGATGTCTAAAGTCGTAAAAGAATATAGAGAGTTTCACAATGTAGAATGAATTTGATTAGGATAAAATTGAGCTAATTAATTGTACATGTGTGTATTTGACAATGTAGAAAAGGTAGGGAAAAATGGTGCACTTGGTCCTTACCGGCTGCCGATAGGTTGCGGTGTCTAGACGGCGGTCGGGGTAGTCACTGGAGTAGTTTGCGTAACCCCAGTAACGCATACCTAGGCTGATGCGGTGCTTAGACTTGAAGAACTTGCAAGTGTCCCCGCACCAACAAAGGGGGGTGTCTCCCCCTCGGGTGGGAGTTGTGGCGAACGCTCGGTGAGAATGTTCAGGATAGGGTTGTTGCTACGGGGCCCCTCATTGCGGGGAGCTAACCTCGTAGCACGCTGGGATTGTTCTGCCCGGGCCGCAATAGCCCTTATTTTCTCATCGCGGGCGGCATCTGACCATGCTAGGTCGCGAGTCTCCTCCCATTGCTTCACCATCTTATCACATTGCTTCTCTGCCTTTTGTTCGAAGGATCCATGCCCACTATCCCGCATGGAGCGAGGACATGAGAGCATGGCTTGCATAACATCTTCAACTTGTTGTACGTGCAGCTAGATTCGTTTGCATGATCTCCAAGGCATATCTCGTGAGTAACAAGAGAACGAGCCATCCCAAATCCGGCTCTATCACGGAGTACCACGTCGAAACGATGCTCCCTGTTGCCTATGACCTACACTGTGTGCAATTGACCCTTCTGTGCCTTCGTCTCCATATATGCCGTATTTTTCGACGAATACAATGCTCAGGGATTTGCCGCATGAAGTGCCGCATTCGTGTGCCTCTCTCTAAAGTATCCGATTGTGCTGTGAAGAACACCTTCCACGATGGCGACAAGGGGCTGTGAACAGATGCTCCTAAGAACCCAATTGTACACCTCTACAAGGTTCGTCATCATTATGCCATACCTTGCACCGTCTGTGTCGTGCAACAGCGACCACTTCTCTAATGGTTCTCCCCCGATCCACTATGAGAAGCACTTGATGTTTCGTGAGCTCCGCCTTCTTGGACTAGTTGGGTTAGGCTAATCGAGTGCGGCTAAGCATTCCGGTTGTACCGCCCTAGGCATGACAGGCCCCTTGGTCCTGTCGTCGACGTGCTTCTTGGTGTGCTCATCCAACAACTCCCACAAAGTATCAAATTTCCTCCACTGGTTCTGCATAGCCAGCCTCTTGAATAGCTTCATCAAAGGTTGTTTCGGGAACTGCTTGTAAAAGTTAACCCCTAAGTGATGAATGCACCACCTGTTCCTCATGTCCGGCCAAGAAAAGGGCTTCTCGGGGTCTTCCTGAAGTTTTCTTATGCCTTTATAATCTCAGCGTGGCGATCATGGATTACGCACACACCAGGACGAGTGCCGACATCTCCAACTCTGACAAGTCTGAGAAACCACAACCAGGTTTCATAATTCTCACTTTCCACGAATGCGATGGCCAACGGTAATATTTGGTTGTTGTCGTCAACGCCTATGGCTGTCAGGATCTGCCACTTGTATTTGCCTGTCAAAAAGGTCCCGTCAACTGAGATTACCGACAACATGTACCTAAATATCTCGATGCAAGCACCAAATGCTAACAAGGCTCTCTGCATCACCGCATATCCTGGTGGACTTGTGGACGGCTTGTCTTACATAGTGATATACGTGCCCGGGTTCCTGTCTTGCAACACCTTAAGCATACGAGGAAGATTGTCGTACGCCTCTCGAAAGACCCAAAATGTTTTTCCAATGCCTTCTGCTTAGCACGCCATGCTTTCGCGTAGCTAATCTTGTACTTGAATTTCTTCTCGATAGCTACCACGATATGCGTGGCCTCCATGTCTTTCTTCTCCACTATCTCTCCGTACATTAAATTGGCTATAAAGGCGGACGTTAGGTTACGATGCCTCACCAAAACACTAGTGAGAATGCAAGAGTGTGGCTCCACCTTTGACACATCCAATAAGTCTCATATTTGGGTCTATGTGCGTGCACCCTCCAAGGACAACCAGCCTGCTCGCACTTTACGGTGTACTACTCCTGGCTTGATTTCATGACATGAAATGTCCGCTGTATTGAAAGGGCCCACAGCTTGATGGCATCCTGCAGTGCTGCCTTGTCAGTAAACATAGAATGCAACCAAACCTCTGTCTCATGATATTCCCACACTGATTCATGATCATCATGTGCAGAAACACTCTCAGCATTAAACCGATTCCATTCCTGCGGGATAGGAACTTTATCCTCATCCGAACTGTCCTCGTTGTCATCCTATAAGCTTCCTCTTCAGCCCATACCCTCTGGTCATCATAGTCCATCTGTTGCACGATGTACTCATATGCTCCCCTTCGTCGGCTTGTCCAGTTCCCTCTCTATAGCTTGACCATTGTAACTCTTCTCCATGTATCGCATCGACTTCATCACGAGCAACTTGATCATCTTCGCCAACATACGGCCCGCCCGAGCTGCTAGCACCTCCCGGAGCAAGGACGGACACATGACCTTGCACAACTTTTAATGAGCACGGTTGCACAAGCATGACACACTCGTATCCACAGCACCGGCACCCTTGCACAAAGCCCTTCCACGCAGCAGTGCGCAGCAATGTCTTCAACTCCCATCTGATATCCATGGGAGACCGGCTCCAAAGCCCTTGCACGACGACGCTGCACACCTTGGGGTCCAACGAAAAACTCCGGATCAACCAATGCAACACATCAGAGATCCAAGCATTCTCGCCGTCCAGATGTACTAGAGTGACTTGCGGAAAACCGCTCAAATCCACATCATTCGGACCTTCATGAACGGTTCCAGCACCGTAATGTACTCTCAATGTAGTAGCTATTGCCATTGCTGATGTCAACCTGCATATATGTTTCAATTTTGCGACATGTCAAATAGCATCGCACAATACCAAAGTACCGACATACTGCTATTCACATTTCGCCGATCGTTCGTATATCGTAACCCACTAGAATAACCTTGTACTATGAACTTCCAACATGCGAATTAATTAAATTTTACCATAAATATTTACTAATTTTTTAATAGATATAAATTTCACCGGACGATTAATTTGTACATTACGGTGACTTAATTTTCTAAAATTACAATTTCGTACGCCTGCAGATTTCGTACTGATGCTAATTTCTAAAACTATGTTCCCTAAATTATACATAACTACACGCTTCTATTGCTGTTAATTTTGTAAAACTACATATTTAATGAATTTAGTATAACAAATATTTAACTATTTTTATCTAGATCTACACCTACGGATGCTTTTTTGTTTCCTCTCCGTTTCTACGCCTACTAATTTCATATAACTACGTTAACTAAATTTTCTATACTAAAAATTGTACTAAAATTTCTATACTAAAAATGTTCCATACTAAAAAATGTATACAAAAAATTTTCTATACTAAAAATTTTACTAAAATTTCTATACTAAATTTTCTACATCTACAATTTTTACTAACACTAACATTTGATAAAAAATATACTGCAAATACAATATACTAAAAAATACCTGAATTTGAGGATCTGAATGGATAGAATGGCTCCCAATCCTCCTTCCTCCCTCTCCTCTCCTCCTCCACCTCTCCGTCTCCTCTTCTTCCCCTCCTTCCTCTCCTCTCCTCTTCTCCCTCTCCTTTCTCTTCTCTTCTCCTCTCCTTTCTTCTCTCAGTGCCGAGCGATTGGAAAAAAATGAGGCAGGGCGGCGGCGGTCGAGCGCACTACCTTTTTAACCCCCCTGTTGCCCAGGCGTTGGGCGACTGGAGCTCCAGCTGCCCAACCGTACGGTGACTGGACCTTCAGTCGCCCAAAGCCCGAGCGACAGCAATAATTCGCCCACCCATTGCTATATTGTCCACGTGTCGCATCCTGGTTGGACGATTGGCTCCAGTCGCCCCTTATTGGGCGACTGGAGCCTATTTTTGTAAAAAAAAATTTCCACAGGTATATTTCTATAATTTCAAATAAAAACAGATTATTCATACAAAAAATTCCTTAAACTCACCAGTCAATCGGTTAGTTAAAATGATGTTAAAAGAAGCCATCACATTCCCTCCGAGAGACTAGAAATTAATTCCACGTTAATTACAAGAAATAGGAAATGATATAAACCACTAGTTGAGGTCAACTTACTAGAATATTCTCCAAGTATCCTATATATTCGAACTGATATAGAGAGACCTGCCAATTACATTGCTTTGAAGAAACCTACCCGATTCAGGAAAGATCAAATATTGTTATGGTCATACAATTTATCCTGCACGAAATTATCACACCTAAGAACGATGAGTGTGCGCCACGCGAGTGATTTTATCCATACGAAGCGAACATCAAAGTGGGCACATGAAAAAGTGGATCAAATGCCAACTGTAGTATAGCCTACAATATATAAGATTTTGTCATGTCTTAAGCTAGGAAGGATCTAAGTTCACTATTATCTAAGTTGAAATGAAAATTTGTGTACTTGGTTTACTTAAATTTGCCTAAACTTTATACTGATAAATATCGTATATCTCAAACAGGAGTCTAAGCTGTCTAGGGTGTGGATCCGTCCCTGACTATAGTTATGTGGTACTTGTATGTGTTTTTGGTTAATGACTAGATTTTATTCTCATCAACCACAAGTTATTTGGATTATGTAATTTGTATGGATTTTTTACTAGTATGTTTTTGAGATTTAAAGCAGTGAGCCTTAAAACAAGTGATTACTCTGAACTCTGATGAGAATCGTGTATAAATCAAACGCCAACAATGAATCCGGAAAGTATTTCAAATTGGAGAAAGCATTTAAGACATAAACAGGAGGAGAAATACTGTCATATACAAAAACGAACCGCACAATTGTGCCACTTGGCCTGTTGACAATTAATTCATTGACAAAATTAACCGGCCTGCTGATGCACGCTTGTTACCTATTAGCTGACCGGCTAGTATACACGTAGACATGACAAGTCCCGGTGTTGTTCATGGCCCTTTGTGACTCAAGTGGACCATTATTCGATCGTACCGTTCTGTTTTCGTGATCTCAAGAGACATGACATCTCATACGCTCAATTGGAACACATCACTATTCCCGTGGCAAACGACTCCCCGTATTGGAGAAGCATATATAGCATCACCCTTGGAGTTTTTACATTGTTTTGCTTGTTCTTTTTTAGTTATATACATTCCAAAATCGAAGTCACTGGTGCTGCCGTAATTTTAGTTATATACTCCACAATTTTATGTTTTTACCGTGCTACCGTAAGCTGCAACTGGCCTAGATATACATACTAAATGTCTCCTCAAAGTCTTAAGCAAATGACATGCTATCGATGCCTGTAAGGGCAAATGTAGATGTGCCTTTTCATTCCAGCAAAACCGCAAAACCTAACTGCCGCATTGTTCTTTTTTCAGAGTTTGATTTCACCTATTGGATAAACGTGATGCAGGCAGATAACGACTGGACATGCATGGGACGACAGCCCGATCTCCTTGGTGAGGTCCACCTTGCACTCTCACCCCAAACATTTTGATGAGTTACAAAGGTTGGGCCGAGCCCATCTCAAGTTTCAAGCGACCGAAGAACAAACCTCGTCTGCTCGGCCCAATTCGGAAAAAACAAGTTGGGCTATCAGGGGACTCAACTTCCTTGGGCCGCACAATAGAACTACACAAACCACTGCTTGGCAATCATCGGTGGTCCTGCTGTATACATCAAGCTGGGCACTGAGAGCATCTCCAAGAGAGGCTCAATATTTTATCCTCTAAAATCTTATATTGGAAGGCTTCCTAAAAAAATTGTCCTCTAAATCTTTCCCCTCCTTCAGCAGCTCCTTTAAACTTGGATCTCTAAAATTACTATCTAGGCACTGTATATTTGATGGTGATCCACCTCAATTTTAGAGTACCAAAATTATTGGGTGTGTTTTAGAGTATCTGTTGGAGCTTGTTTTTAGCTTTCATACCTAATATTTTAAGATAGGGGGTGAGAAAGAGCATCTCTTGAGATGCTCTGAGCACAGCTTTCCTACGACAACACGTCGAAGTTGGGAGTTGCAAGCTGAGAAGAATACACTGTGGCAAGCTTTATAAATCAAGCAGGCTCCATTGGCATTACTGGATTGAGTGATGCATGCAGCTCGCTGGTACTACAACACGGCACCGGAGAAACAATCCACCGGATGCTCTGATCAGGTCAAAGCCTGAGGCCAGAGGCAATCCTTGATTGGAGCGTGTGAGTGTGAACCTGCCGGTGCACCTTAGAGACCGTTAGATCTTAGTTATTGTGTTTCATGGTGTTGGCAAACATGCTGCTAGAGATTCAAGCTATGTACGCTAAAATAAAACCGTACTCGTGTAGTTCGTTCGGAAAACTGGCCGATGGTTTTTTTTACTATTCATAAATTTCGTCTTTTTCTAAACTTTTGGTTTTGTTGTTTTGATGAGCTAACATATTTATTCTATTTTTAATTTTTTTTAAATTTAATTACGCCAAATAAGTCACCTTCAGCTATAATGTAATTTCAACCACTACAGTGTAATTTTCAATCATAAGTCACAACTTTTCAGTCAAACCGAGCGGACTCAAATGCTCCTGATCTGGATGACATGCGATGCTGGGTAGTTTGCTGTATGCCGCATCCCCTTGCTTTCTCTAAGCAAATTCTTACTGACAAATGCAATTTACAAATACGGGTTACTGAGCGGGAATTCACCAAGTAATATTATAAAGTGACAAATGCCAGGATTGACAGAGGTGAAGAATTTTGAATTTCTGGTAAAAGTTAGCTCAATTCATCAGTCTAGCTCATGATTTTCAAAGGGAAATCGTGGGAATGTCATAATTTCCCTTGTCCGGCTGGTCCCACATCCAGCCTTATTGAGCCTTAAAAGGCAGAGCACCTGTCCGAGCTGCCCTTTTCCTCTCAGAGCTTTGGATTAAAAAAAAAGAGGAAAGGAGAAAATTCTCCAACTAGGCTCCAGTAAGTGCCACCTAGTTATCACTAAAGCCAATCAACCTCAAAACCAGCACATCCAGCTCCTTAAGCTAAACCAAATCTTCCATTATAATTCAAGATTCCACCACCCAGTCTATTTCTACTAGTACCAGTACTACCACACACCCACACAGAGTGTGCGTCTCTCCATGACAATGCTCTGCCTGAGCTGGTAAAGGCTCTCACCTACATTCTGCTACCCTCCCACTCCCCCACCAGCGCCACCGCCGGCGATGGCGGCAATGCCAGCGCCGGCCGTGGCTCTTGCCGTCCTGGTGCTCTTCTTCGCCCTGCCCGGGTACCTTTCCGACGACCTCAACACCGACGCGCAGGCGCTGCAGGCGCTGCGCTCGGCGGTGGGGCGGTCCGCGCTGCCGTCGTGGAACAGCAGCACGGCCACGTGCCAGTGGCTGGGGGTGACGTGCGAGAACGGCCGCGTCACCGAGCTCCGCCTCCCGGGCGCTGGCCTCATGGGTAAGCTCCCCTCGGGCGTGCTCGGCAACCTCTCCGCGCTCCGCACGCTCTCCCTCCGCTACAACGCGCTCACCGGCCCCATCCCCGACGACCTCTCCCGCCTGACCGAGCTCCGTGCGATCTACTTCCAGCACAACGAGTTCTCCGGCGAGGTCCCGGCTTCGCTTTTCACGCTCAAGAACCTCGTGAGGCTGGACCTCGCGGGCAACAAGGTCTCCGGCGAGATCTCGCCCGACTTCAACAAGCTGAACCGGCTCGGGACGCTGTTCCTCGACGGCAACGACTTCTCCGGCGAGATCCCCAAGCTGGACCTGCCGACATTGGAGCAGTTCAACGTGTCGTACAACCAGCTCAACGGGTCCATCCCGGCGAAGCTCCGGAAGATGCCCAAGGACTCGTTCTTGGGAACCGGGCTGTGCGGTGGCCCGCTCGGCCTGTGCCCCGGCGAGAGCGCGCTCACGCCGGCCGGATCGCCCGAGTCCCAGCCAGGTGCGGGCGGCGCCGCTGATGTTGGTGACGGGAAGAAGAAGAAGAAGCTCTCTGGCGGCGCCATTGCCGGCATTGCTATCGGATGTGTGCTAGGCGTGCTGCTCTTGCTGGCCCTGCTTTTCTTCCTCTGCCGGAAGAAGTCCAGCGCGCCCAGGTCAGCGGCGGCGGTGGAGAAGGGGCGGGACCTCGGCATGGCCCCGCTGGAGGTGGAGCCGAAGGGACAGAACGGCTCAGCAGCCGGCAACGGTGCCCACGCCGGGCTTGCCGGAGCAGCGCCAGCCGCCGCCGCGGCAGCCAAGACCGGCGGGTCCAAGAAGCTCATCTTCTTCGGCCCCATGGCAGCAGCCCCACCGTTTGACCTGGAGGATCTGCTGCGCGCGTCGGCGGAGGTCCTGGGCAAGGGCGCGTTCGGGACGGCGTACAAGGCCGTGATGGAGAGCGGCGCGGCTGTGGCGGTGAAGCGCCTCAAGGACGTGGACCTCCCGGAGCCGGAGTTCAGGGAGCGCATCGCGGCCATCGGCGCCGTTCAGCACGAGCTGGTGGTGCCCCTCCGCGCCTACTACTTCAGCAAGGACGAGAAGCTCCTCGTCTACGACTACATGTCCATGGGCAGCCTCTCCGCGCTGCTGCACGGTAAAATTCCCCCCTTTACTTCAACCCCCAACTTGTTTACCGTTTCGCTTCGAGTTCGTTATCCCCAGTACTGTCAGTGGATCGACCATTCCGCCCGAACAGCCTGGCAATATTCCGTGACCGGTAAAAGCCAGAGAATCCACCGGCCCACCACTCGTTACCGGTGGCCGAACGCAGCGTGAGCAGGGCCGAGCAGACCGTGCCGTGCGCCGTGCGCGTGAGTTGTGCTTTTTTTCCCCTGATAGGTTATGGTTGTGTTTAATAGTTTTTTTGTTTTAGTATAAATAAATCAAAAGTCGATAAATTATTTTATAAACTGCTTCAAAACAATAGTAAAAAAATCATCCTTTTTTATTTGAGAAAAATTGTAAACTACAAATCATAGGCCACAAGCTAGAAAGTTGTTACAGCACTACTACTTGCCAGTCTTTGGGATTTTGCGTAGGTGTGGCGTCCCTTTCGCCCGATCCATTTCGTTTTAAATTTGCCCACAGTGTTTGGTTTGGTCACAATTGTGGCAAGCTCCCAATCAATTTGCTCAAACCTACTCTGCCCCCGTCCCTGATCCGGTTTGTTTACGGTGATGCCGAGCCGAGGCCGGGCTCCGCCAATGTGTACTTCTTCCTGTGGGTGAGCTGCAATTAGTAGAATAGTAGCAGCCAGCCAGCAAGCAAACACTGCTTCAGCATTGCCAGAGATGTGCGTGGGATCTAGTAATCTAGTTTAAGACAAGACGTGACAGCCATGACTGCCCTTGGCACGACCCGGCATTTGCAATTGCAACAGCAACCTGCCTTGTGAGAGTGTGTGAGCGTGTGGATCCATGCACCGTGGCTGTTCTTTTGAATTTTTTATAGTGTACTAGCATGCAGAGTAAGTGGTACTGGTACTACAGCAGTATAGATTCGTGGTAAATTTCCGGGCAAGTTGCACATGTGAGCTGGTGTCTCTAATTACAGCAGTATAAATTCGTGGTAAATTTCCGGGCAAGTTGCACATGTGAGCTGGTGTCTCTAATTATTGGTGTAAAAAAGCTTAAAGCTTGTGAGTCACTTAAGTTTAGCTCGCTTTAGACCGGCTGAGCTCAAGCCAAGTGAACGCTTGTGAGCCTATCGAGTTCGAGCTTGAATAACTCATATAACTCAAGTAGATGCGTAATAGAATTTGTATGTCCATTTCTATCACACACCAAGTCTTTTATCTATTTTCTTCACCAAATGTTTATTTTTCCTAAGACTCAAAGCTACCTGTGACCCAACATATCATCGAGCCCGAGCTAAGTCTATTTGAGTTTTGTGAAAGCGGAATACGGAAATATTTTTTAACGAGTTTATTTGAGCTTGTTCGAGCTTTGGATCATGCCAAGCTGGAGAGCAGATCCAAACTCGGATGCTAACTTAGGCTTAGCTCAAGTTTGATGCTTCGTGATCATTTCGGCTTTAGCTTTTAGCTTCCGGCTTATTTTTCACTATTTATAAATTTTGTCTTTTTCTGAATTTTTGTCTTTTGTTGAGTTTTTTGCCGGTTCTTTTTTTCCGTATTTGTTTGTATTATACGTAATGGGCTAACATAATTTTTTATATTTTTTAAATTTAATTATGCTAAATAAGTCTCTGTCAATTACGGCCCTATCCCCAATCCCCAAGTGCAGGCCGGGTAGGCTAGCTTGATAGTCCACGCGAAGTTTAGCTGGCATCACTAATCCTCGGGATTCCTCTTTGCGCGCCAATAATTAGCCCTCGCGTACAAATTTAAAGAATCATTCGTAAGACCGGACGGAGTAGATAGATGCATATATTATACGTAAGACGGATTTACGGAAGCTATATTGTACTGTGCGTACCAGCGCGGTAATTGGCATGCACAGTGAAGCTAATGAGCAACCAAATATTCTTTACGTTGTGAACGATCGTGATGGAAGTCGTGATTTTGGCATGGTGCAGGGAACAGGGCCTCCGGCCGGACGCCGCTGGACTGGGAGACGAGGTCGGCGATCGCGCTCGCGGCGGCGCGCGGCGTGGCGCACATCCACTCGACCGGCCCCACGACGTCGCACGGCAACATCAAGTCGTCCAACGTGCTGCTCACCAAGAACTACGAGGCCCGCGTGTCGGACCACGGCCTGCCCACGCTTGTCGGCCCGTCCTTCTCGCCGACCGGGGTGTCCGGCTACCGCGCCCCGGAGGTCACCGACATCCGGAGGGTCTCGCAGAAGGCCGACGTGTACAGCTTCGGCGTGCTGCTGCTCGAGATGCTCACCGGCAAGGCGCCCATGCACGCCGTCGTCAACGAGGAGGGCCTCGACCTGCCGCGGTGGGTGCAGTCCGTGGTCCGGGAGGAGTGGACCGCCGAGGTGTTCGACCAGGAGCTCCTCAGGTACCAGAACGTCGAGGAAGAGATGGTGCAGCTCCTCCAGCTCGCCATCGACTGCTCCGCGCAGCACCCCGACAGGAGGCCGGCCATGTCCGAAGTGGCCGCACGGATCGACGAGATCCGGCGCGCCAGCCCCGGCGACCGGCAGGCGACAGAGAGCGCCGGGGACGGCGAGGGCGACGAGCCTTCTTTATAACCGGCATTGCGGTCTTGATCATCGTATGTCTCAGTGAACGGAAAGTTGGAAAATTGCTTAGTTCTTTGCATGGATCTTGCTCCCCCCGGCTACTTTTGGTTCATCAGTAACTTGTGCATGTTTTTTCTTTCTTTTTCTTCTCTTTTTTCTTCTTTTTTGGCCTTCCTCTCACGGGCTTTGGTTCCATTCTATAGCACATGTCATTGTACTCTTTGATTCTTGGAAAGGAACATTTGATGATGCCTGTATCTAAGACGTCGAATACCATTACCAGCTGTAACGTTTGCTATTTAAAATACGAAATGATTTTCGGTAGCTAAGCTTTCGTTGCCACGCTTTGCTTGCCATCTCTAATCTCGGTTGTTAGGGGGAGTTAATGGTTGTTGGGTTGGCGTAATTAACCTTCTTTTCTGGTTGGGAAAACGTCTGCTTGATAGCTCGGCAAATGGCGTCTAGTTCTTGACCTGTGAAATCTAGCTGGTTTAGTAGGTTGGAAAAGAGATTAGCGCGCTCTTTTATCTAAGTGTGTTGTCCAAGTAGCACGACGACAGACAGAGACCCAAGCTCATGTAGTGTGGTGTTTATATGCAGTTAAATGACAATGACAGGATTGTTGAGTCAGCAGGGCCACAACATCTTGTATGAATGGTTTGTAGCTTGTTTAGAAGTATTGCCACCTACAAGACCATGGATGATTTTGGCTAATGTGGGACAATAAATTAGGTGGGGAATGAATTTCTGAATATCATACATTCAGACTGGTCAGCATATATATACCATACGAGAACTTGTCGTCATGGAAGAATACAAACTCGCAATCTGAATCATCTGGTAGATGTAGACTATTATATCCTTATGCTACTACCATATGACAGGGGAAAACTAGTATTGTTAATCCCCCATGATGTAGATCATGTTGGGATTTTTATGTGGTTTTTAATATTTATTATGGTTATTGTCTATTTTACTCAATGTGGAATTATTCATATTATTGATGCAAGTGATAGGGAATATTTTGATGCAGAATTTAACTCGAGGAATTAATACTCGAGGTGCCGAGAACGGCTGTGCTGGAATATGGTAGACATATTTATTGAGATCAAGTCTACTGGAATTTGATATGCATGCATTTGTTTAACTCAGGTACAGCACAGGATGGAATAGCTATGTTTGTTTTGCAGGATCGGCTCTGCAGGCTATTAACCCACATGATCAGATTGGAATTAATCTCATAAACAATCTGATCATGGTGCATGACTCACATTTGTATGCTTGGGACTAATATATTTTAGACTCATAAAACTGGCCTATCTGATTGTAGTTGGTGACATAGTTCAGGAGTCTCACGGGATTCCGGAAACAGGTGAGTCACTTTATAACGCCTGGAAGTGGAGTCTATAAATAGGTCCATACCGTCTAGCCTCATTATGCATTGTAAACGGCACCACGGAAAAGGCAGAAGAATAGAGGGTAGACCGAAAAGTCTCCACAGAATTAATCTAGGGTTTTAAAGAAAAACCTAACATTGGTACCAGAGCCAGATTCATCCGTGAAGTCTCATCTCACGATGTCCTCAGATCACAACGCGGAGGCGGCTCGTGCAGATCTTTTCTTCATCAGACTTCATGATCAACTCGGTCTCCAGACCAGGCGCCTTGAAGATCAATCACACCACATCTTGTATCAAGTCTTCCTCTACTAGTCAAGACGTGAAGCTTGGTTATTTTTCTAAATTTGATATGAAAGATATGGGAGAAGCTTCCTATGTTTTGGGAGTGGAAATACATAGAGATCGGAATAAAATGATTCTTGGGTTGTCCCAAAAGGCTTACCTTAGAAATGTTTTAAAACGATTCTTTATGGAAAATAGCAAATCTGTTAAAGTACCTATTATGAAGGGAACTAAACTCAGTGAGGAATTATTTCCAAACACTCCTGAGGAAAAAGTTAGAATGAATGGAATTCCTTATTCTTCAGTTTTAGAATGTCTTATGTATGCTATGTTATTCACACGATCTGACCTTAGCCATGCCATTAGAATTCTCAGTAGATATCAAAAGAATCCTAGAGAAGAACACTGGAATCAAATATGTATTGTGTTATGTCAAAGGAACTATGGATTATTCATTATGTTTTAATGGTTATAATCTTCAGCTGCAGGGTTATACTGATGCTGATTGGCAAGGGGATCAGGATGACCGAAAATCAACTTCTGGTTATCTATTTACTTTGGCAGGAGGTCTATTTTTTGGTGTAGCAGGAAATAGGATTCAGTTGCTCTCTCTTCCATGGAAGCTGAATAAATTGCTGCATCTGAAGCAGCAAAGGAAGGTGTATGGCCGAGGTAATTTCTTGCATCACTTAAAGTCGTGGAAAGTGCATCACAACCTGTCACTATTTTTTATGATAATCATGCAGTGATCAAGGTCTCAAATGATCCTAAATTTCATAGCAAAAGGAAACACATTGAAGAAAGATATCACTATATTCGTGATGTAATAAATAGACTCAAGACTGTTCGTTTAGTGAATTTGCCTAGCATTGATATGGTTGCAGATCCACTAACTAAACCAATTAGTCAGGAATTATTTTCTAAGCATGTTAAAGACATGGGATTTCAGTTTATTGAATGAAATATTTCAGCCAAGTGGGAGATGTTGGGATTTTTATGTAGCTTTCAATATTTATTATGGTTATTGTCTATTTTACTCAATGTAGAATTATTCATATTATTGATGCAAGTGATAGGGAATATTTTGATGCGGAATTTAACTCGAGGAATTAATACTTGAGGTACCGAGGATGGCTGTGCTGGATTATGATAGACATATTTATTGAGATCAAGTCTACTAGAATTTAATATGCATACATTTGTTTAACCCGGGCACAACATTTGGTGGAATAGCTAGATTTGGTTTGCAGGATCGGTTCTGCAGGCTGTTGACCCACATGATCAGATTGGAATTGATCTCATAAACAATCTGATCATGGAGCATGACTCACACATGTGTGCTTGCGACTAATATATTTTAGACTCATAAAACTAACCTGTCTGATCGTGGTTGGTGGCATGGTTCAGGAGTCTCACGGGATACTGAAAACAGGTGAGTCACTTTATAACACCTGGAAGTGGAGTCTATAAATAGGTCCATATCTTCTAGCATCATTATGCATTGTAAGCGGCACCACAGAAAAGACAAAAAAATAGAGGGTAGACCGAAAAGTCTCTATAAAATTAATCTAGGGTTCTAGAGAAAAAACTAACAGATCAAAATCATCAAACACACACTATTAATTCCGAGTTTCAACACTGATAATGGACGGCTCAGATTGCCTGTCTGCAATCCTCTATTCTATTATGCATTGGCGACCCGACACCTCGAGGAATCGTTGAACTGGACCAGCGGGCTGTCGTATGTCAAACCAGCTGGCGTACTGGATGCTGGCTTTAGTTCGCTTGCCTCGTCGACAGTCGCAGATTAACAAAACGCTAATGAGACATTAAGACGCATATAGTACTAGTACCGGTACCTCTAGGACCACAGGTACGAAACTATGAACAAAAGCCGACGGTAAATGCCTCGCTCGTCATCTGCTGATCTCAAATTTTAACAGACGCATATTACGCAGTCTTTTGTACTAGTAGTAACTAGTAAACGTGTAGCTGTGTAAGCAGTAAGCGCCTGCACGGCTGCCAGAAGAAGTGAAGAAACATGGGCCTGTTTGGTTGCCTGCATCCGGTTGAATCAGGCTGGCCGGATGCAGGGTCTCCTTGTTTGGTTGCCTGGTCGCTGGGTTCAGCCTGGTTCTGCTCATGCAAGATTCCCCCCGCAGCCAGGCTCTGGAGAAACGTGGGAATTGGGCGTTTCTGGAGAGCCAGGCTCGCGGGATGCAGGTGATTAGTCAGTTGATGATGTTATTAGTGTATATTAGTAAATATCAAGTATTATTAACGTGTTTTGAAGAAGTTTAAGATATAATAAGATACGAACATCTCATATAACATATCTTTATAATCATAATCTTATATTATTTTTATCTCATGCAACATATCTTCGTACAGGCAACCAAACAATATCTCTTCTCAGCCAGACTCTACTCATACGTGAACCAAACACGACAGCGTTGCATGCGCTCAACCTGTCCCACGAGAGCCTGGCTCTCAGATACGAGCCAGACTCTACTCGTACGTGAACCAAACAGGCCCATACTGGACAGTGTACGCTTCTGCTCGACCTCCACTGTCGGTTGGCCAGTGGCGCAGCGTGCGCCCTGGCTTACAGCCTGAAAGCTCCGCCTTTTGCTTTGGCCACCACCTGCTGGATGCTCACGCGTCATGAGATTCTCCTGCTCTGCTCCTGTCTTCATCGATGCTGATTTGCTTTTCAAATTTGATTCGTTTAACTACGTCTCTCAATAACGATAGTGCTATTAAAACTACACATTTGCTAATCTGATGTGCTTACAACAGAAAAAATATAGTGTTTATCAAAGTTTCGTTTAGGCCAATGTTGCTCGCAGTTGGCGCTACTCCAAGGGGAAATAAAGCTAGCTCGAGCTTTTGACTCCTTTGCTGGTCAACTAGCCCTATGTTGGTCACTGGCGGGATGTCCCTAATTGCTCACCTAATGTAGACCTTCACGTCTGATAATGGAGTCGGTGAGAGAAATGGTCCCATTTGCTTTCCCTCTCCTATGTACCTACGCACCGAATTCCTTTTGTGTTGCTTCCATTCCATGGCAGTTGGCTCTGTTCTTGTTACTACATATTACTAGCTAGTGCAGGTGAAGTGATCTGGACATGATCTTTGTGCATTTTGCATATGGTTCAGAGTGAGCTGTGGAATTCTTGTTTGGTTGCAATGATGGGATAGTAAAGTATGCATTGGCTAGCTAGGATTTCGATTTGATATATTGCTATAGGTCAAGGAGTAGGGAGGAAGTGATCTGGATTGTGATATTTTTATTGTTACTTAATAATGCTTGCAAATTGCAACTAGTCGTTGGTTTAATTGGTTGTTTTTTTAGAATGGATGTTTGGACCGAAAGAGCGTGATTTCGCACGTATTATACGTTGTGGTGAGGAATAAAAGAATGGGCAAACATATAAATAAAAAATGCATGTGAAGAGTTGACGATAGAAATCAAACCGTTTGGCAAGCTGACACAGTAAATTGTTTACACTCGCGGGGAGGAAAATCTTGGCAAAGTCCGCGTTGAATGCCTAGTCCATCTACTTCCTTACGGCCATCAAACCACCAAAAGGGGTGCTTTAGACCCTAAATAGATGGACGAGATAATTCATTTGGGCTGGCTCAGTCCATCTAATAGGCAGCAAGTGAAAGGTCAGCTGAAACAAGATGTGTAGACCCACACACCTTGGAGGGCTCGGCCTCCTGGACCTTTAGCGCTTTGCGAGAGCCCTGCGAATTAGAAGGCTATGGCACGAGTGGAGACTTGCAGATAGGCCTTGGCAAGGAATGGAAATTCCGTGCAACGAACATGATCGACTCTTATTTGTGGCGGCCACTTTCATAACGGTTGGTGATGGCAAAACGATGACCTTTTGAAACTCAGATTGGGCACGTGGAAGGCGACTGTGAGACATTGCACCGCATGTTTTCGTGGCCTCCAGAAGAAAGAATCACATACTGCATGTGGAATTAGCAAAAAATAAATGGCTACAAGACTTCAGTGAGCCGGTCGTGCTAATACTCCACCACATATAAGAATTTGCTGCCATGTGGGGGGCACATCTCCTCCATAAACCTTCAGGAAGGGGTGGACGACACAATATCATGGAAGCTGACTTCGGACGGAAGCTATAGCGTGGCCTCAGCGTACAAAGTGCAGTTCTTCATAGCGACAAACACATACATGAACCCCCTGGTCTGGAGGATTTGGGCTCCCCAAAAGTGTAAAATCTTTGTCTGGTTGGCGATGCAGAATAGACTGTAGACAGCAGACCGACTATCCTTAAGAGGGTGGCCAAATCAAACCTTTGCCCACTCTACAGGCATACACCAGAATCTGCCCTCCACCTTTTTACTAAATGTCGATACATGAAGAGAATCTAGACCCTCATCGTCCACCGGGCTGCCTATGACTCCATCGACCTGACGAACTGACTCAATTTCACCTCGACTCGACAATGGTGGGAGTTCATCATCCTGAAGCCAGGTGTGCCACACAAAGCACTAGCCATGCCACACAAAGCACTAGCCATGCTAATGATGCTCGTCACATGGGAACTCTGGAAAGACTGGAACCTAGATACTAGCAGGGACAAAAAAAACCAGCGGAGCTCTCTCCTATTCTGTAATTAATCGTGTCGAAACCCCGGGTGCAGGCTGCTCTCTCATGGCCACTCACAACCCCTGATTTTGTTTCCTTTCTGTAACTTTCTCTTCTAATTAATGAATGGCAGTGCTCCTACCCGTTCAAAAAAAAGAGAGAAATCAAACCGTTCAATACTACCTGCGTCACTGCGTGCAAGGAACTAAGGAGGCAGAGGAGGAAAAGAAAAAAATGGATAACTTATAGGACACGAATGTTGTATTTCTTAAAACACTGCTTAGCGTTTGGAAGATTATTTGTATTTCATGATCTTGTTGGATTGCGCATTTGTTTTAGAGAGCTTCATCTTCAACTTAAGCTATCAGTAGTTTAAGTCCTCACAACCAGGCTATACGACTTCAGTAACTTGTCAAGTATTGAATCATTTAATTTGTATTGAAGCCAATTTCTAGTAGAAATATACTAACAATGCCCCATGTTTCAATATGTCAAAAATATTTCAGAGTTAAATCGTTTTGTAAGAACATCTGCAAATAAGTAATAGATCTCATACAGTTAAGTACTCTACCAGACTAGCACCAACAAAAACTATTGTTACGACCAACAAGGCAACAAATGTGGTCCAGTCGTGCTACATATCTAATAGTTGACTATGCTGATCTGTGGATGCCAGCTGAACACTGGATCTTCTATTGCTAACTGAAGTGTGCTTGTCAAACAAGCATTAAATACAAGACTTTCCTCGCTTTACTTGATCAAACAGTAAAGGAAATTGCATTGCCTAATAACGAAAACGAAGCATGTCCAAACCAGTAGTGATCATGCAGTAGTAGTTTAGACTCAGAGGCTACTCTCCACAACAAAAACTAGCTAGCTAGATCACCAACTATTTTGCCCCTTTCGAGACGGAATATATAGCCCACATTATAGGATGACTCAGCACTGACATGCGGCACGTTTGCTCCTCCTGAAAGATAATATAATTAGTCATCACTGACAAAATCGTCAATTGTGTAAGTTTAATCAGTGGCTGAACTAACAACTGCAAAAATAGCAATAAGCTTTTGAGACAAAGGAATCATTAGTCACAATGAATGTGCGCTGTATCATGCAAGTTCTTTTAATATTTGTCAGATGCTTCTGTATCGACAATATTTGATTGATTGATTCTGATTGTTTCCTAATTCCTATCCTTTTATGCAGTGTCGCTGCAGCAGCACTGCACATCTGTGCCGGAAGAGGTATAGTGCTATAGTAGTACTACTATGGTTGGCCAGTTATGAGTTTAGCTTGCAGCCTCTTTAGGACAAGACCAATCGAAGGCTTAACGCAAATCATGGCCATTCTCCTATAGCCAGTTAGTTACCTAGCTCTGATCGTCTAATCTGACATGCATAAGACCCAGATCTTGTAGGATTATTTTTCGCTGGGGTTACCGTCTTGCCGATTCACCGTGTCCTGGTTCTTTTCAATGGACATAGCAGAGTGGGGGGATGATTATAACTTTGTCTCATTGTCCTTGGAATCGAAACCAAGTCAAAGGCTTGCGGACAACGCAAAGCCGCTCGGTTTCTTATCGCTTGCGGTCTGTTTCGATAGGCACAGGTAGAAGAACAAAGCACGCAGTGCGTTTTCTTTATCGAAAGAAGAGAAAGTTAGAAGCAAAGCATGAGCAAGAAAGAGACCGTTAGCTCAGACGTACTAATCATACGGTAATAAAGGCTTAATTCAATCACACACAACAATAGGACCGGGACGGTGAAAGGGGGGGCCGTTCTATCTGCTGTCAGTGCACTACTAGACTGTTTCCTGAGTACGGTGCTTCGATCACAGAGGCATCAAGTGCTTTAAAGATGCATCCTAAAGATATGTACTGCAGCAATCTGTACTCCTAATTAGTTCAGATTTGTCATGTCGAGCCGGGTCAGGGTCTCCAAGTTTTGCTTCAAAACAAGCTAAAACAATTGTGAGCCCACATACCCCCGACGTTGTTACCGCGTTGCTTTGAAGTTACATTTGTTTTTTTTTCTTTAGTAACTGAAGTTACAAGTTTAGGTTCAGCAATCAGCAGTATCTAAAAAAATCCTAAGCAAGCAAAGCAGATGATCATTTCGTGTTCCCTTCGATTGATAATGACTGCTTCGAGGTTGTTCAATGGTCGGTGGCGACTTACATTCTCCATAAAAGAAGTCCTCTATTTATAGATCGACTTTGTTATCTATATATCCTTACTACGCAAGGTAAAGTTACACAAAACTTAACACAGAATGGGCATACTTAACTGCACTTGGCACTTGACAGTACAAGGTAAGTGTTCGTTAATGTCAAGAGGTGAGCTGAAGCTGATTGCAATTGGCACCACACCGTGGCTCGCACGGTAAGAGCAGGCCCAATATGTGCCAGCCTTGGAGAATTCCGGCTCGGCCCAAATATTGGTGATTTGTATGTTTCTTCGGCTGACCTGGTAACAGATCAAGAGACCAGTCCCATCGAATGTGACGGCTCACCGACCCAACCAAGAATCGTGCACGAGGGGGCACCATGTGATGCGCCGATCAGGCACGAGTCTACTGCTTTACTCGTACACGGCTACAGGGGATCATGTGACAACCTTGTACGAATAAGTTAAGTTGCAGGACTGGAAGATTGCAACGTCCCCCTCCTACAAACATCTATCTATGTATATTCTATATGTCTTCTATTATTATTATATTATGTACAAAAAGTCTATGATATAACATCTAGAGTTACTAAGAAAGAAATTTCGCTAGAGATTCTGAAGAACAAAAATATATAGTCCTTAGTTTGATGATCCTAATTTTAAAATCATAGATTTCATATTTGACTTAGAGATAGAGATACAAAAATATATCTTTATCCATACTAATTATACACTTAGAGAAAGGTTTAGACATCAATTTGGTAGAATCAAGTTATAACGGGCCAAATTAAAAGGTAGAGTCTTTATCAAGTACAATCTAAATTTAAGAGAAATTCAGAATTAAAATTAAGGAAAAAATAATAATTTGATTTATATACGAATTTCAAAATAACATCCATAAATAATAAAATTCGCAATAATACTTAAATAAAAATTAGCCAATTAAAAGAAAGAGTTCATATCAAGTACTATCCAAATTAACTAAACTTTGAAATAAAAATATCTACTACTTAAAAGAGTGAGTTGGCGGTGATGATGGTTCATCCCCCTTCCAACTGCTCTTCGCACCTTTTTAAAAAAATCTCTAACAAAAAGAGAAAACCAATCAAACAAAAAAAATCAAATTCCACCACCCTAAACTTTATCCAACAATGAAAAAATAAAACTATACCAGGTGTGTGGTAGAGCTGAGGGAGCAGAGGCACGACGTGGCAGAGCGTGGAGGTGGAGCCGAGGGCGTTGGCTGGGCAGGCAATTCGACAGTGTCGACTCAATGTGCTGGGATAATATAATTTTTTATCCATAGCAATGCACAGGCATTCAACTAGTAATTTAAAATTCGCAATTTGATTTTCATATGAATTTCAAAGTAAACCTCTAAAAAACTAAATTTGGAATAATAACTAAAAGAAAATAGAAATTGGATTTTTATACGAATTCTAGCCTAAAACTAAAAAGAAATCCACCGCAAGTATTATCTACAAACATGCAACTTCGGAATAAAAAATAAAGGATGATTAGATATTTAATCTGTAAATGAATTTGAAATCTAAATTCTAAAAATATTAAAATTTGTAAATATATGCTAATTAGGCACTTCGATGAAGTTTTGTATTAATCAGAAAGAACTAGTCATCTATCTCACAGACCCAAGTTAGAATAGGTAGGATTAAAAGAAAGAATCACATGTCAAGTACAATACAAACTAACTAAAATTCGGAATAAAAAATAAACAAAATTAGCAAATTGATTTCCATACAACATCTAAAGTAACAACCATAGATAACTAAATTTTAGAATGATAATTAAATAAAAATTAATAAATTAAAAAGCGCCCATGTTAAGTACAATCCAAAGTAACTAAATTTCGGGGAAAATTGAAAATTAACAATTTGATTTCCATACAATCCAAAGTAAATCCCCTAAAAACAAAATCTATCTTTATATACAAAAGTAAATGACATAAGTTTTATGATTGCTAAGAAAAAAGAGAAATAAGGTAAACATTCTAAAAAAAGGAAAACATATATCCCTCATCCAGTGGCCGAAATAAGAGAAATAAGCTAGAAATTCTAAAAAAAATAAAAACATCTGTCCATCAATTTAGTGGACTAAAAAAAGAGAGATAAGCTAGAAATCCTCAACAAATAAAAAATAAAAATATCCGTCCATCGATTCAGTTGACCCATATTATGGTCAGTAAACGATTATCAGTGGATGTCTTAGATAAAACAAGGAATTATATAAGACAGAACTACTCATTATATATTATAGATGAACATAATAAATAAAAAGAATTCTAGATGGCCCGCACTAAAACCACCTACAAGAGAAAAAGAAAGACTTGGGCATGCAAAATATATGAGTAAACTCTATGCATGAGAAAAAAAAGGAAAAGTTGCACTCAGCAAAACAAAATGGAGAAACAAAAAAAATGACAAGACCTATTCTACCTGTACGCTTCCAAACAATCTGTATTATACATGTTTGAATCTTTTTGGTAGAATTGCCATCGATGTGGTGGATACTATCAAAGTTGAATTATATCAACTGTTGGGTGTTATATATCATATAGTAAAAGCTTAGAATGGTTGATTACATCAGGTAAGAAAAAGAAAAATATTGTAGAAATTCTCCAAAATATTTTTAAAAATATCTAGCTCTTAATTTAGTGAATCCTAATTATGTTTAGCAATCCATAATCGATGGATGTTACCTAAAAATGAGAACAATTACTAAAAATTCTCACAGAAAGAAAAGCATCTAGCTTTTAATTAGATGCACTCTTCTCATGATTACCAAATCATAAACAATGATTTTTCTTGATCTATGGAAGTATGCATAAAGTTGATTCGCACCGTAATATGTATGCACGTATAGTTGGGGAATTCTAGTATAAAATTATGACGGGAGATGCTAGAGATAGAATTGAACTCAAGCGATCCACACATAGACATGAACTTGCCTATAATATCCATTATAATTTGCATTCTTTTAATTGTATCAATAAGGATACAACTATATTGTCTCTATTATTGGAGATACCGATTAAAAATTATAAAGAACAAGTATTTCCTCTAAATATATAATCTATATTCTTTGTTTTAATATATACTAACATGCATTAATATCACGAATAAAACCAATTCTACAAATATAGAAATTAATTCGATTTGATAACATTCTAAAAATTCTTTTATGTGATCTACAACCCTTCATTTTCCGCATGTAGTTTTTTTATTATCTATCACATATGTACCACTAAACTAATTAAATATATTCTAAAAATGATGCTCACGTAGGTGCGCACGCCACCGTGCTAGTTACATCAACAATTGAAACAGGATATGCAGTGACAGCACGTGGAGTATATACCGATGCTAACATGAATTAGTTTATTGAATTAGCACTGACAGGTACTACCATTGTTATGTTAACGTAGGCATTGGACATTTTTAGTTACTAAAAAAACTGACATTTTAGGTTTGCTAGATATGGGCCAGGGCCATCAAACTATGTTGAGATTTTTTTTATGCAATTCTTCACAGCAGATTTTCACCAATTTCGCGGCGCAACTAAGGGTGGAGATGATGGGTGCAGGTGAACTTAAAGTTTAGGTATGCATGGAAGTTTATGCAAAATGAATGTAAAATTAGGGTAAAATCATGTCATCAGTTGTGACACATGTATAAGAAATGGATCGCTTTAATTGTTTGACAGTTGACGCATCTAGTAGATACGTCATGAACGAGATTGCACCAGTAAATCTGTGTGATCAGTAGACACCACATATTATGGATGGTTCTGACGTCATGTTATACAAATACCTTCTCTATTTCTCGTAGGTCGTGGCAAACTGCAGTAATCCATCTGCGATGCATCATGCGTCCCCATGACTACGCCACTCAGTCCATCTTCTCGTCGTCCGCAATTCCCTCTCGCCTTCACCATCACGGGGGCCCGTCCGCCATCCGCAGCGTCAGTGACGACACCTGCCGCTGCCGGTACGCGGCTACGCGCCGTCCACCTCCAAGTCGAGTTCCTCCAGCACGCACGACACAATAGACTTCATCTCGGTGTAGGTCATTTCTTTCTGTTGTAGATTTAGTTCTGTTTAGACTGTTTAGATCTCTAGAGTAAATTCGATTAAACCTAGACACATGGCCAAGATCCGATAGGCACATCCTCGGCCCGTGTGGAACGCCACGTACCGGAACGGGCTGTCCGGCCGGAACGTCCCGTCCGCCGGGTCCAGCCACCGCTCCGGTCGGTACGCCCGCACGTCGTTGCCCCACATGCACTGCCTCCATCCGCCCCATCGCGTACGAGTTGTACGCCAGGAGAAATCCTGCTCCCACCGTGGTGCCGTCCGGCAGAACGTCGTCTGTCATCGCGTTCAGCACAGGGGCGGACCCAAAGAGGGGGGAGTGAGGGCCCAGGCCGCCACTCAATTCGCAGGAACTCAGGTATATAGCCCAAGATTTAATGCTAGTGCCCCCACTCAGCCTAATTAAAAGGCCCTCACTCATGCTAAAATTATGAATGAGAACAATTCAGCATACTATGTGTATTGTTGTGCCCCCTCTCAGATTTTGTCCTGGGTCCGCCCCTGGTTCAGCATGTTCATTGGCACCGGTGGGTACAGCCGCATGGACCGCCGCGTGCACGTAGTGCATCTCTCTCAGCTCATCCAGGTCGAAACCGACCTTATCAAGATCGCCGTGTCCACGGCGGGCGCGCACTGCTGCGACCTCGTCTCGGATGCGTTACTCCACGTCCGGATGCGAGGACAGCAGCCAGAAGAACCAGGTGAGCCCCAAGAAAACGAGAGACGCACGAAGTTTCAAATAGTATGGCGGGCTTGTTTTTTTTGGCTTATAGCTTTGACTTATAGATTTTGACTGAATTTTTTTAATTTTGGGCTGTTCGTCACAGGGATAATGGAGAGAGATATTTGCTTATGATTTTGATTGGTACAAATGTTAGATTTTTAATATGTACTACAATTAACTTGTAGACTATGTCTTAAAAAAATACTCCGTTTAAAATTAGATATTATAGCAAAAATTAAAAAAACCGCTTTTAAACCCTGCAAGCTAGGGATTAGAGAACTCACGGCCCAGCCAATGTTTGGGCCAGCCCGCAAAGGACAAACAGGGGTGGGTCAGACTAGATTTTTTTAAATCAGAATGGGCTAGGCTAGACTTGATTGGTTTGCTTTTTCTTAACACTTCTTCGGCCTTCTCGTGCTGCAAATAGGCTAGTCAGCCAGTTTCCAAACGTAGTCTTCGATCGGCTCAGGGTTAAGATGTTGATTGGGGCGAGCGCATGATGTTGTTTGTGTGCATGGCATGGTTGCATGTGGTAGGGGCCATACTGGGCAAGGAATGCATGGGTGTTCGCATGGACCTGATCAATGCGTGAGAAGCTAAGGAAGGTTGAGGTGCCCGTACATGCGACGTATGGAAAGACGGGGCGTGGTGGACTCTAGGTCACATTCTGCAGATTGGAAGTGTACGTACATGAAAATAATTTTGTATCCAGGAACATCCCTTCAAATGGTGCATAATCAAACTTCATTTTTCTAAATTTCTCACACCGGCTTCAGGGTAACTGGATTAGTTCGTACACATAATCAAACTCTAATGGCTGATAACTTCTGGGTAGAAGAAATCGTTGAAAACTGGGCTCATCGAAAATCAGTCTAGACCGATTTTTCTATAAATGAAACCATTTGATCCCTACTTTTAGTGGACTAGATGTATTGTTAGTTGTTACTTATTATACATAGTCAAAACATGAAATCTTGGAAACGGAAATTCAAAATTTTGCAAATGGAAAACCAGCCAAAAAATGGCAGTTTTTCTAATCGCCTGGGCAATTTTTCCCTTCTAAAACGGTTATCTAAAGCTTTGCATCTTCTCAGTTCTGATGGGTCAAGCTAGATGTCCCCTACCCAATGGATATCTCCCTCAAAATTAAGAGAAAATGAACCCAATAAATTTTGCATTGCATTTAATCAAAGAATCAAACAGTGGAGGGACTCTACCTTTTCTAGATCGGGGACAATCGACTATTTTAGCTATCTTAAGCCATATGAGTTACAATGTGTGTAATGGATCGAAATCCAGGAAAATCCGTACAAATAACACACTCTAACTTATAATTGATGAGAATTGAACCCAAACGACCATAAAACCTAGGTACCACATCGGTTGCCGGTTGGGCTATCCAACAATTGGCTATAGAGGCAAGTATCAGATCTTCCAGTTTGGCTGGCCCGTTCCAGTTTGCGCTGACAAGGATTTATGAAAGGTTTTTGGATAAATTTCAAAAAGGAAATTCTCCATCATCCAAACAACCAATGGTAAATCATTATGGTGGTTCAAAGTATAATATGTGCTTCCCCATCATATTTATAGTAACGAATAAATTGCATTTATTTTTACGCCAATCACATTGGGATGATTCATGCACCTGCCTCCGGCTATATATAGATTCCTCCATTGGTGGAAAACTACTCTGCTTACAGGCATCTCTCTTTCTAGGCCTGCATACAAACCAAGCAACATACAGTCAACTAGGAAGGGAAGGAAGATCAGGGATGGAGCAACCTAGGATGGCAATAGGATGGGCTGCAAGAGACGCCAGCGGTCTGCTGTCTCCTTTCTCCTTCCCCCTCAGGTGATCTCTCTCTCTCTCTCTCTCTCTCTCTCTCTCGAGATGTTCCTGAAATCTTCAAAAAACATCGAATATAGACAGTAGCGATTTCTATTCTCTTTTTTTTTACGATTAACCCATTTTCCATTAAGCAACGGAAATAACCACATTCGTACATATAGGTTGGAAGAGGAGGAAGAGGGTAAGGGAGCGATTTATATTATCTAAGAAAATGAAAGTGAACCTAGTAAATAAATCATCCTATGACGCTTGATTATACTACCTAGGTATGCTAGATTTGTGCCGGCGCCATCACACTGTGTTGAGATTTGTAGATTTATGCAAAATATAAAATTAGGATAATATCATGTGAGCAATTGTGATAGTCAGATGGATTGCTTTGACAGTTGAAGCACATGAAAGAAAATTTTGCTGATGCCATTTTCTTTTTAGTGTAATGCGAAACATTGTGGATAGGCAGATGGCTCTGTTATATGATCATATACCTTCTCAATTCTCGCAGCAAACTGCACTATAGCTATCTATTTGGGGTGCTATTGCAACTACAATTTCCATTCTAGATTTTCACCAGATCAATGCATCACAAATTACCATTCTAGATTTTCACTGCCTCAAGAAAATTACAATTATAGACTTTTGTTCCAATGAGCGTCACAGTTCTGCATGAAAGAGATCACCAAACACAGGAAAGAGAAAATATCCATGACAAGAAAGCAAAGGTGCAAGCAATTATGCACGATACATTTATCCTGAAGTGGAGAACAACAATAGCCTTAGGCCATTAGCTAGTGGCGGTACACTCACAGACCCATGTCCACAGTTCAAGGAATCAAATCATTTTTGCGCCGATGGCTTGTTCGCATGCTATTGGGTGATACTTGTAGTGGATGTCTGGATCGAGTCTGTGAACAACATTTCATGGGCGTCTTTATCATGCTTTTGATGCGAGCCAGAGCCAACTTACAGGTACATGTGGGTTTAGGCTGCAATGAGCGGCCCATGTTCCTCCTCCATCTATCATCTATCTATCTATCATCTTATTAAAGCAAAGAATAAGAAGTCGTCACATTCTCTCTGAAGGGTTTAAAACTACCACGTTAATTAGTACAAAAAAGAGAAAGTTCTACGCCGTCGATTGTGACGGGTCAAATTACAACGGTTTAGAAGAAAGAGTCCACATCAACTACAATCCAAAAATAACTGAAAATTGCAATAAAAATAAAATAAAATTACCAATTTGATTTTCTATATGAATCCCTAAGTAAAAGTAAAATAAAATTATAATTTGGAATAAAAATTAAACAAAAAATAGCAATTAGATTTCTATGTGGATTCTAGCCAAAAATAACTAAAATTCAGAATAAAAATAAAATAAAATAAAATTAGAAATTTGATTTTGATATGAATTTCAAAGTAAAATCTCTAAATAACTGCAATTTGGAACAAAAATTAAACAAAAAAATTAGCAATTAGATTTGTGTATGAATTCCACAAAAAATAATTGAAATTTGAAATAAAAATTTGCAATTTAACTTCCATATGAATTCCAAAGTAAAATCCCTAAATAACTAAAATTCAAAATAAATTAAATAACATTAGCTATTTGATTTTCATATGAACTCCAATAAAAAATAACTAAAAATTTGAATAAATAAAAGTGATAACAAGGATAGCACGAATGATGTCAAAGGAGATCATGAAAGAGTGTGATGGCATCGATCTATCTGGAATAAGATATTGACCTACGGGGAATTGAAAAGCCGAGGAGGCGATGGCAGAGATGAGGACAATGTTTTGCTGCTCACCTTAGTTGTTCAACACAGGACAATGTCATACTGCTCACTAGTACCGTTGAAGAGAAATGATAGAGTTGAATGAGACAGGGGCGACGATGACAAGTGGTGAGTGCTGGCATTGTTGAAGACATTAGTATCCAAAGAAACTCAATGATGGGGAAGCCCTAGCAAAGAGGCTATGAAGTTTTGTATCGAAGATGAGCCATGGACGATATAGAGTTATCAGGTAACTAGGATCGTGCCATCGCTTAGAAGCACGGTGTCACCAGCGATGGCAAAAAGATTCTCCATATTGTTAGACATCAACTAGAGTAGACATGCCGATATCAGTGAAGATGAGAGGTCACAGTGGTTAGTGAGGAAACCATAGGGTTGAGTTAGACAACATCAAAGAAGAGGAGCGATCGAGATGGGAAAGAGGACATCGAGTACGTTAACATTATGCATGTATATATTGCATGCATCTATATGAATAGAAGAACGGACATACAGTAGCAGTGGAATAAAAAGCTTGGAGTAGAGATGGTGTAGCTGTAGAGAATAGGCTTAGGGCCACTGAAGAGAGCGTGACGGGTGTTCCTGGTAGGGATCGGCAATGGTTGCACATGTATATGTGTTTGATGTCTCAACGGTCAGCATTAAGAAATAATTAGAGAGAAGTAGAATATAGATATGTGGTAGAGTATTGTATTAAAAGGGGTAGATGTAAAAAAGCTATGACAATGAGAAGAGATAGAAGGCACATAGCTTGATGGGGCAGCTGGCATGTGAGGGAAGATAAGTTTAAGGTTGGCCACTCATGGTACATTGGTGTATGCGTGAGCAAGGTATTGTACTACCATGTAAATTGTAAACAAATAAGATAATTTACCATATACATAATCAATGTATTACTTGAAATTAAATAGATGTACATATGCATGCATACCATATAGAAAAGAGTAACTAACAGAGGAATGATAGGGGAATGCAAATGCATGATCCATGCATGATGGAGGATGGTTATGTTTCTAAGAAATCCAACAACTTATTGTCCTGAATGATTTTCTTTCATCAAAGCTCATACTTCAATTATATTCCTCAAGTTGTATTTTTGTTCAGACTTCTATTGTCATTATCAATATTTATGATGTTCTAAAATCTACAATAGACTACAAGATATGTAAATATATTCTCAAGCATCTAAGTTATAGCAAATATTCTCAAGCATATAAGTTATAGCAAATATTCTCAAGCATATAAGTTATAGCATTTGATTCTATAAACTTTGAAATAAATCTAGCTATACAAATGCGAGGGCCACCCTTCTAGTAATCTTATAAAAATAAAGGCAAAAGAAGCTACCGTGTTCACTCTCAAGGAGTAGAAATTCCAATGTTAATCAGAAGTAAAAGAAAAAGATATACACCGTTGATCATGGTGAGTACATAATAACATTTGATTAAAAGAAATAGTTCATGTCAAGTACAATCCATAAATAGCTAAAAGTCAAAGTAAAAAAATAAAATAAAATTAGCAATTTGATCTCTATACAAATTCCTAAGTAAAGTCCTTAAATAAATATAATGTGGAATAACAATTAAAGAAAAACTAAAAATTGGATTTGTGTACGAATTCCAATAAAAAATTAAAATTTAGAATAAAAAAGAATTGTAGGACCGAAATGGCGACAGAGGGGGTGAATGTCGCTCGCTTCAAAATCGCCCCCGGGAAATCAAACACTGGTTTTTCAAAAAGATGCAAAACAAAGAACCTCACATAAAATTAAAACTAATTTTGTTGAAATTTGGAACGCATGCGACACTGAAAAATTCAGCATAAATCAGAGACCAGCCAGTAAAAAATTCAACTGAAAAAACCGCTGTTTGATCTGCATGCAAAATTGTCAAAGATCAGCAAAAGAAATAAAAAGAAAAAGCACTAAGGAGTGTTCATGCTGTCCACTAGATGCACACGGCAGAGAAGAGGCCAATTAATGATTGTGTCAGCATTAGGAGCTTCATTCGGCCAATCACCATGAACTGAGAAAAAGGGGACAATCCTTGAAGCAAAGACTGAAAGAGGACAATTCTGAAAGCTGCAAGAAAGTGTCTACCGAGTAGAGAACTGAATTAATTGCTCCCGAAAGAAAAACTGCAGAGAGCTGCGCTTTTCTTCAGACAACAGGGACTCTGGACTGAACACCTACACACTGTCAAAAGAACTCACAGCTTCCAAAACACAATGAATTGATGCTAAAACTTTACTCTCCTTAAGACACAAGCTCAAGAACAAGATCCAAATAACCCTAGGACAACTGGAAACCAAAGATTTCAAACAAAGAGCAAGAATCTCAGATTTTAGACAAAAACCTAAAAAGATCAGTGAGCAGCACTAAAACTCAAATTCCCATCAAATCCATAATCCTTTGGCTATGAAATTTTGCAGATATGTTAGCAATAGCCATGGGATAATCCAGATTAATTTTCATGCCATTTCTCCAAGGGAATCAAGAAATGCTCCAAACCCTAGAAGGCCAAAAACATGAACAGAGGAACTCAAAGTACCAAATCTGAAATTAAACTCAGTTTGCTCTTAGGATTGACTAGCCAAATGGCTTTTGAGTATCTCCCATGTCATAGCAACCCATTTTGGCACTCCCAAGCAACAAACAACAAGAAAACGAAAAAATCACAAATCCACCAAAAAGAGCATCGAAGGAACAGAGGCAAGAACAGAGAGAAACTTCAGATTTTCCATTGCAAATCACAAGCGAAATACAAAGAGATACGTCCCCATACGCATGGACATTCAAACAAGGAAGATTACAAGTTCATCTCTCCAATCTCTCCCTCTCAATCCTCAAGATCACCAAGAACCTCACATGTTTCTTGGGAGGAATACACAGGAAGGAGAGACTCTCATGGAAACCATCGAAGAAGACACACAGCCTCTGCCCTCTCCCTGCTCTTAACCACTAAAGAGCCATACCAACTAAAGAGCAAAAGAGAAAACTAACCTCTAAAGCCTCTTTTGACTAGAGCTAACCCTAATGCCCTCCAAAATCCATTCCAGTGCTCAAGTGGGCATGCAGCCCCTCCTCTCCTTTTATAGCCCATGGCTAACGGGTCTCCGCCCCGTTACGCCGGCTAAATCCAACGGAGCCCGCTCCCGCTTGTGCAGCCTTGCGAATTTCCCGATTCGCCCCTCCTACACCTTCCGGGAAGCTTCCGCGCTCCTTGCCTCGCACGCCTCGCAACCACCTCGAGTCCACGTCGTCTTCGACACCTCTCGACTGTTCTGACCTCAGCGCCACCTGCGCCTAGTCCAGTCCTCCGTGTCTCGCCACGACTCCACTCGACGTCCTGCAGCCACACAGACAAGAAAACACGTCAAATAGCACCGCTCGATATATGAAAGCGTAAATAGCATAAACACAACATACTCACGCATGACGAAGTCCAACCTGTCGAAACATCAGTATAAACGTTCTAAGCCCAAACGACCAAGTTTGACCAAATCGACCGAGCCCGTTGCACCAAGCAACGACATGGTCACCCAAACCAAACTCGACTATCCTAAACCCTTGTCAATTACTCATCACTCTCATGGGATCACGACCACATGGTCTCTCAAGAATTTTGTTGAAGAAGCAATGATCTTAGAGTAGAGATAACGTAGCTATAAGAAATAGGCTCAGGGCCACCAGAGAGAACATGATGGGTGTCCCAAGCAGAAATCGGCCATGGTTGCACATGTAAGAGCGTTGATGTCACAACGATCAGCATTAAGCAATAATTTAATAGAAGTAGAAGATAATTATTTGGTAAAGTATTGCATTGGAAGGAGTAGCAGCTAAGAGGGATCGATTGAGAATTAGGTTTGTTGTTGGAGGTTGAAGCAGAAAAGCTATGGAGGCGAGAAGATATATAAGATACACGATTCAGTGGGACAGCCGTCGTGTGAGAGAAGATAATTTCAAGATAGATCACTCATAGTGCATCGGTGTATGTATAAGTAAGGTACTTTAATACTATATAAATTAATAAGATAATCTGTCGCACACATAATTAATGTATTGCTTGATATTACATAGGTGTACATGTGCATGCATTTTGGAAAAGAGTAACTAATGGAGGAAGAATAGTAATATGTAGCTACATGATCTATGCATGATGGAGAGTGGTTATGTTTATAAGAACCCCAACAACTCATTATGCTCAATGATTTTTTTCCATTAAATCTTATACTACAATTACATTTCTTAAGTTGTATTTTTCTTGGAGCTTCTATTGCCATTTTTAATGTTTATGATGTCTTAAAAATCTAAATAACCTATGTAAATATATTTTTAACCATGTAAGGTATATCATTTGATACTACTCCCTCCGTCCCGCAATATATGTCAATAACCCACCATACACATAGACCAAAGAAATATTAAATCTAAGAAAAAGTTAATACTATTGAACTATACAAGCTCCTATTAAATTGTATAGTAAAACTACACATCCATTTTTTCAGCATTAAAGTAGGGTATATGATGAAAATATTGAAATATCTGCACATTTGATCTTTGCAATGGACTTGTATTGTAGGATAACGTTTTCCAAATATGAGAACTTATATTGCAGAACAAAGAAAGTATAAATTTTAAAACAAATCTAACCGCGCAAATGCACAAGACATACTACTAATTCCTCCAATGACATGGCCGGCTCGACCGTGCAATGGGATCATCTTTTCAGCCAACTAGAAAAAGAAGCGCGCTTCGCGGCGCCCTACAACGTTGTTGAAGTAAGATCATAAAACAATAGTACAAAGTGCATATAGAGGAGAGGATGCTACATCGACACTAGAGATGGCAACGGGTAAATACCCATCGGGTATTGCCATTCCATACCCGTACCCGCTAGGTGTAAATTTACCCGTCGGGTTACCCGTATCCGCACGCGGGTAGGAAAATTTACCCGTACCCGTACCCGTGCGGGTATTACTACCCGACGGGTAACCCGTACCCGCAAGCATACCCGGTTCAACACATACGAATATCATCAATTTAGACATTCATTAATCATACATGCCAAGCACAAAAGCGTCTAATGATCAAAATTAGTACATCACATAAACATACTTGACATGACCATATCAACATATGACAAACAAATAAACAATCAACAACAAGTAGATAATAAAATTAACATTTGAGTGGGATGTCTAGTTGTCTAATGCGGGTATTCATTACCCGCGGGTAGGCGGGTATGGGTAGTATATACCCGCACCCGCCTACCCGTCGGGTAGAGGATTTCGCCCAATAACGTACCCATGGGTACATAAAATTTTCTATACCCGTCTCTTTATCGGGTAAAACCCGTCGGGTATTCGGGTATCGGGTACCCATTGCCATCTCTAATCGACACACTCTCCTTGGCTTTTGAAGTGTCTCCCATGGCTTTGATACCACTTGTTGCAACCTTTACGACTACTCTCAGGATGTTCCAACCGCTTACGACCGCTTTCGACCACCTCCCATGGCGTTTCGACCGCGTTGCAGTCCCTCCTATCGCTTCGATCGCTTTGACTTTGTGGTCATAAACCTTCTGCTGAAGTTTTCAACCACGCTTCTCTGCCGCTGCACTGCCCTTCCTTCGACCTCGCTTGAATTACCATAATTGCAGCTCTCTACGATCACGCAATGATTGAGCCGATCACTGCTCACCGTGGTCGAAGCACCCTTTCGACCACATTCACTTCCTTACAATGTGGTCGGAGTCCCTTCCGACCACATTCAGAGCTTCCCAGCGTGGTCGAAGCCTTCACAACGTGGTCGAAGACTCTCCCGACCACGTTCAGCGTCTTCTCAACATGGTCGAAGCCCCACTTTCGACCACGTTCAACTTCACAATGTGGTCGAAACCTCTTTCGACCACGTTCTATTCTTCTCAACGCGATCGTAACTCCTTCCGACCACATCAGACTTCCTTTGCCGTGGTCGAACGCCTTCCGACCACGTCTAAACTTTATTTGCCGTGGTTGTAAATCTTTCCGACCACGTCTTTTCAGGTTTGCCATGGTCGAACGCCTTCCGACTATATCTGCAAGCTAAAGTAGAAGTGATCGAAACGTGTTCGACCACAGCAAAACCAGAAGACGGTGAGGTCGGCAGGTGATACGACCACATCAGAGGAAGATCGAAGGTGATCCGAAGGCGTATGACCGCAACAAAGAAGTTTGAACATGGTCGTAAGGAGGCTACGACCACGTTGTAAAGTCGCTGAGCGTGGTCAAAGAAGGCTATGACCACGGTGTAAGTGATCGTAAGAAGAATTACGACCACGGAAAACATGGTCGTAAGGACTTACGACCACGGCAAACCGTCAATAGACATGGTCGAAAGGTGTTCAACCACAGCAAAACCGAAAGAGGCGTGCTCGAGAGGACCTACGACCACAGCAAGGCAAAGTAGGAGGCGATCGAGAGGTTTATGGCCACGTTGAAGGAGCGCAGAACGTGATCGTAAGGGGTTATCGACCACGGCCAAGGTCAGTGTTTTTACGACCACAGCAAACCTACAGTAGACGTGGTCGAAAGGTGTTCGACCATGGCAAAACCAGAAGACGGTAAGGTCGAAAGGTGGTCGAAAGGTGTTCTGCACGGCTAGTTTGTCCAAAATCAATTTAGCATAAATGCTGAATGCAACCAAGATTCAAGATCAGGAAAAGGAACAATCCCATGCTCGTTGAAGTTGTAAAGAATTCAGTACCAACGTCTAGTTAATACTTCATAGGCTATCAAGCATCAGCAGTTTTAAGTTGATAGTGATTCAAGAACCCCCATAAGCACGTAGAAAGCTACTAACTGCATTGGTCATAACCAGAGTGGATTCACTGTGACCGGATACTTCCACATTGAAATCCCCTGAAGCGATTCTAGGTATCCATTAGTCCAAAACTATAAGCATAGCTTCTGAACACAGAGCAGTGATGTAATAAAATTATATCACGTGTTTAACGCAGCTTGTCCCTTAATCGCTTCCAATCGATTCAACGACCACGCCAACAACAACCAAATAGGAAGGGTATATGACAAAGCCTAGTCACAATCATTAGTTCGGTACACCAAATGCAGGAGGCTGCTATGCGCCAGCAGTTGCTCAGAGCAGAAAGTTTTTTTTGCCAACTTCCACACTAATCAGGAACCACAACTCACAAGAATTAGAACTTTTGGTAACCTGTATTTACCGAATATGGCCAAAGCAAAAACCCACCCCCCAACCCACGCACACACAAAAACGACCAGAAATTCAGGAACTAACTTATCAGAAATGGTCCAATAGCTGAAGGATGGATATCGATATAGCAAACGCACAGTGGAAGAGGTGCTTGGCGAGGGTGTCGTTGGGCATGAACTCGGCGACGAGCAGCCGCTCGTCCCCGTCGCAACAGTAGCCGATCAGGTTCGCGAGCCGCCGGTGCCGCAGCTTGCTCACCCCCTTGGCCTCCTCCTGCGAAGCAAAGCGAAATCCCTTATAGCGAGCGAATTCCACACCAAAAAGCCGCCGAATCGGGGCGCCCCACGCGTACCGCGAACTGCTTGGGATCGGGCCAGGCCATCTTGGTGAACTTCTTGACGGCGATCGCGCGGCGGCTGCTCTGCAGGCGACCCCTGTACACGAAATTCGCCGCCTTCTCGCCGCTCTCCGACACGATGTTCTCCGCCGCGAACCCGCCCGTGGCCGCGCGCAGCTCCGCCAGCGAGAACTCCGCAAACGCCGGCTCCTCCCCGCGGCCGCCCGCCTGCGTCGCTGGCACCGCCGCCTGGTGCTGGTTCAGGGAGAAGGACGCCCGGTGCAGCGGCAACCCCGCTGCCCTCCCGAGCGGCTTCTCCGGGTGGGTCCCCGCCCGCAGCAACCCATAGGACTTGCCGCTCGCGTCTGTGCCCTGCATGTGTGCGCGTGGGAGTAGGCTCCGACGCTCCGTCTTCCTTGGGCGAGCAGGAGTGTAGAGTAGGAGGAGGTGGTGGTTTTGTTCTGGCTTTTGGGCTGGTTGCTTTTGCTGCTGCCTTTGTACTCTCGGACTCGTCCTATGGGTTTCGTCTCGGTTTTCGCTGCCGTGGTGAGCTTTTGGGCGGGCGGGCGTGGGGGATCTGATGTCTACTCCTATCCATCCATCTGTCTATGCGCGGTGGTGGCAGTGGTAGAAGGAATAGCAGGCGGTGAAGGGGCGGTGCGGTGCGGGGAGAAGGAGGTGCAGCGGGAGTGATCTGGGGAAGAGGGGAAGGAAGGAAACGAAGGGCAAGACGGGGGAGGGGCGGAGGGCGCAGGTGAAGGGGACGCGGTGAGATGGCGCGGCGACCTCCGCGAGGGTAATGGAATGGGAGGAGGTAGGGGATGGATGCTCGCTCGGGACGTGGCCGTGATTTGGGGAACCCGGAGGGCCTTCCTGCAAAATCAACGACGTGGATGCCCTGCAATCCTCGTGTCGACTTGTCGTTGCCTCCACGTCGCCCGAAATTCTGTGAGAGCAGCAAAGGGCAGCTCTCTTTAAGTTCTCCGACTAGAAAATCGGGCGCGCTTTGCGCGCCTTGCCATATCATCAATTGCAGAAATTAATTCAATTGCTATGACATAGTGCAGTCAACATAAGTAGATGTTTAGCATGATTGATATTAATGGAGGAAGAACAAACTAAGCATTTGCATCTGATTCCTGCTTCAGTATTCTACTACATCACTAAGCTATATGACTATTTCTAACTCAAATATGAACACTCTTTGCTACTATCAAGCAAAACTAATTGGCCCTACTACATCATCAAGCTATCAACAAAATGCATCACAGCAGCCAGCAGGTGCAGGAGATTAGCCATACCAGTGCTCAGTAGACCTTTGGATGAGTGCTACCTCTTAACATGCATTTTGGCACTATAATATAGACCACATATAGCAAGATAGACGATCAAAGTCAAATAGAAGATCCGGAGAATCCAATCCTGAAGACTCACTCTGATGAGCAGCTTCTATCAATAATCCGTCTGCAGGGGAACTGACAAAACTATTAAGATGAGCTTCATTTGGAAGAAGACTGCTCTGGCAATTCGTATGGTGCAAAATTTCTGCTGTTTGCATAGGACCATCTGCCTGAACGTTACCACCTGTTGTGTGATTGGATAAGTCATGCCCATTAGAGGAAATCAAGTTTGCTGTTGCTGCAGCAGAATCAAGTCATGCCCACCTGGTGTTTTTCTGGATGAGATGCTGGCAGACTTTTGCACTTGAATACTTGCCTCAGTGTTTTCCACTTTGTTTCCTTGTCCGTAGCATGACAATGATCATTAATCGAGATACCTATACCCCCAATAATTGCATGGAGCTGGAGCGTCACATACAAAACAGTGGCACTGCATTTAAAAAGCAACAATGCAATCGCATTAAAACAAAAGTTATTGGCTACTCTGCTAGTATATTCATTGTATCATATTGCCAACAGCATCAGGGAATGAAAATGTTTGTTACTTACCATGCTACAATGCTTCACGTGAGAAGTAGTGCTGAAGGGCAAGTTAGAACATAAATGGCGTGAGCGAGGGAAGTCCCTGCATGCTACCTGCAGAAGAATAGACAATAGTTAAGGAAATAATAAAGGAACGCTACTGCAGGTAAACTGTAGTTTCTACGAAAAAGCTCTTAAATTCTCTCTGTTAAACTTGACATGAACTAAAAACTGCAGATATTCATAGACAATATGAATAGGTAGACATGGAATAATTTATGTACTTAAACAAAACACTTCCACATTATAAGTCAAATAAAATATCTTTAACCGCTTCATATTATTGGAATCAAAAGGTACGTTCTGCAGCAGTGAGCACAGAAGGTCAAATTAATGTATACCATCTCTCAGAAACTAAACCACCTTAGCAACTTGATTCTGAAGTCACACATACACGTCCAATGAAATCAGCACAAGGTAGTCACACACAGTTCAAAACATAATAGTTGCCCTACTGTGAACACTTTTCGCTAATATGAACGCAACAGAACGCTTCATCTCTCTATACATTGTATCCAATATAAGTATATAACAAGGTACTGCTTCTATGGCATGAGCAAAATGCAATGGTATAGATCAAAATGGAAGGAAGTAAATACTGGGCCTTTCTCAGCAACTATCTGCAATTCATCTGAGCTGCCATCTCCCGCGCTCTCCTTATCCTCCGCAACTGTCTGAGTCACTGGATTTCCCTTTCCTTTTAGCAACAGCGGCTGCCTTCTCAGTTTTATCCTAGAGAGTTGAGAAACAAAATGAATGGAATTATACTAAGCAACAAATGGAGACATTGAAAACAAGGAAAAATATAGTTCTATGGGTACCTCATCCTCAGTGTCACTCTCTAACTCAGAACTTTCAGTACAATCTTCCTTTTTGGTAGCTGAAGCAGTTTTTTTACACTTGGTAGGTACATCCTGAAGAGATCTTCAACCATTCTCAGACTAAATAATTATGCTTAACTATACAAAAATGTTGGTGAGTATCCATTAGCACTTAGGAAAAAAACAATATAAAAGGTAGAATTGACTACAAAGAGAAGATTTACAATTGGAAGTACATTACAATGAATCACAACACCATATGAAGCAACTTATCCCCATCAACTCATCTATATCTTCAGAGTGCTGATTCTGGCAGTGAAACTGGTAAACAACGTCCCTCTCCTGCAATTTCCCCAGTTCAGAGTTATAAGCAAACAATGCAATGCTCATAAGACAGTGGTAAGAAAAAGGAAATGCGGTAGCAAAAGATGGTGCCCCCATGTATTAATCATCAGGCATGTTACCATGTTACTATATTATATCCATCCATTTTGTTAGTTCAATTCGCAGTTCTTGTGCCGTATAGCGACAAGCGGCAGAGTATTTTCAGTGCTCAAAATTCAATTTTGTCAGTGGCGTAAAGCCAAAGAATGATCCATTATCATCCAGATCTGCAGTAACTCTAAAAACAATGCATAAATCATCCAGATCTGCAGTTCAAGTTTACAACAACTATAGCAGTTATCACTGTTCTATAAGTCCATGAAGTAGATAACGTTCAGAAATCTTGAATCCAGACCCGGTGGTCAAGAGTAAGGGCTAGCAGAGTATGTGATCAAACATGTAAACTGTGAATCCAATGCAATCACAAGCCAGTGGCTCATATTTCAATCTATGTTACTAAATTTTCAAACTTGATAGTCTTTTGATGAAATGAAATTAGAAGAGGCAAATATTAGGTTGGGGACACATGTCATACACATGTAACCTCTGTGGAAACCATGTCTAAAACTTTAAAAATCTTTAAAAATATTTAATGTAGAGGAGAGATGTATTATAGCCATGTAAACTTTTAGGATCAAATTTAATCGTATTCAGAAGATATGAACTTGACGAGCAGCAAAAAGGGAGTGATACAGTGAAAAATCACTATACAAGCAAAATTTGTCTTCTTCATATCTTGCAAATGAGTCTAATCTTCAAACTTTGCAAAGCCATATAACATCTCGCCATCTACATGTAACTTTTTTAGAATTTTTAGAAACTTTTGCACCTGCTTTCCATAGAGTTTACACAAGAAGGATGGTTCCCCTGATCGTTCGCTGATTAGAACGCGGCAATTTATATAGAAGATAGCGGAAATGGGGTTGAAATTATTGATACAACCAAACAAGTAGTAAGGTTGAATATCTAGAAGTAATTATCTATTGTAGATGGTTGATCAATACATCAGTGACTAAATAATAAATCAAGGGGCATGAGAACAATTTAATTTCCACGCGAATCTGAAAACCTCCCTACTTCCAAGCAAGCCGAAAATCATAACAGTGAACATGACAAAATGAATTTTATGGATGGGCACATACCCCATGCTCTGTGCAGATGGCCTTGGCCTTGTCAAGGAGTGCGTCGTGAGCTGCTTCTGCTGCTCCTACATCGACTTGATCAGCTCCGGGGCGCTAGGCAAAAGAAGAACTCTCGCTAGCGATGAATGGCGGAAAGCTCCGGGGGGCAACTGTGGGGGGCACCAGATCTGCAAAGCGGTGGGAGGTGGAGGGGTTCAGCAGTGTGGCAGAGAGGTGCGTACCTGGGTTTCGCAGGGGACGCGGCGGTCTCCTGCAGGGAATCGCGCGGCTGGTCCGCGTCGCCGGCGGCCGGGAGGAAGCTATCGTCGGGGAAGTCGAAGTAGGTGTTCTCCTCTTCTTCCGGGAGGGGGCCGTGGCTCTCCATCCACTCGAGCTCCTCTGGATCTGGAATCTCCATGCCCGCCTCCGGCCTCGGCGCCTCCCCTCCGCCTCCGCGCCGACCGGATCCGGCCACAGCTGAGTCCATCCACCCCACAGCTGAGTCCATCCACCCCCGCGAGCATCCCATCCCGCGGCGGCGGCGGGGGAGGCGGCGAGGGAGCGGGGGAGGAGGGGGGACCGGGGGAGGAGGGGGCGGCGGGGGAAGGGGGGAGGAGGAGGAAGGAGGGGGCGGCGGGGGAGGGGGGAGGAGGAGGAGGCTGCGGGGTAGGAAGGGGGAGGGGGGAAGCGGCGGCCGGCGGGGGAGCGGGGGAGGAGGAGGCGGCGGAGGGGAAGTGGGGGAGGAGGGGGGAGGCGGCGGGGGAGGGGGGAGGCGGAATGGGGGCACGGGCGCCTGCGTACGCGCGAGAGGGAGGAGGCGGGGTTCGGGCGGGCGCCAGCGCAAGAGGGAGGGAGCAGGTCGCCCGCGGGAGCCTCGCCACGCGTCGCCGCGCGAACGCACGCACGGTGCGTGGAGCGCTCTCGCGCGAGCAGACCGGGGGAGGTTTTAATAAACCTGATATGCATGAGCTAGCCATCGCTAACTCGTTCAACAGATCGGGCATGAGGAGGGGGGGGGGCGTAGAGATGATCTCCCTTTTGTCCACGATGAAAATCCTCTCCTCTAGGACACTCCGTCCCTGCGTCTCTTAATCGTTTATTACCTTGCAAAAAGCTTACTGTTGCTTTCTGAAATTTCGAAAGAATTAAATACCATAAGCTCGTAATACTTCTTTGTGCCAAGCTAATCTATTCATTTTTACCTATGAAATTCCCCAGCTTAATTTGTGTTTCCACTGTGTATTTCATTTTGCAGACATAAGGGTGACGAAGACGTCGTTGTGAAGATACTGTTCTGCGGTATTTGCCACTCCGACCTCTCCACCATCAAGAATGAGTGGGGCAACGCGCAGTATCCTGTAGTCCCAGGGTGAGTGCGTGCGGAACTAGAACGTAACCGCACCTCAACATACAGCAATTGGAACGAAAAAGAATGGAAGTTCGTAGCAGAATTTACACAGTGGTCGATCGTTTTATTGCAGGCACGAGATGGTGGGGGTCGTCACCGAGGTTGGATCGAGCGTGACGAGGTTCAAAGCCGGCGACAAGGTCGGCGTGGGGTACATCGCCAGCACCTGCCGCGCCTGCCCCAACTGCCAGGAGGGCTTCGAGAACTACTGCGCGGGCCTCGTGCCGTCCTTCAACAGCGCCCTCCCGGACGGCGCCAAGGTCCACGGCGGCTTCTCGGAGCTGGCCGTCGTCCACGAGCACTTCGTCCTCAGGATCCCCGACAACGCGCCGCTCGACAGGGTCGCGCCGCTGCTGTGCGCGGGCGTCACGGTGTACTGCCCCATGAAGCGGCTCGGGCTGGACAGGGCCGGGCTGCACCTCGGCGTGGCGGGGCTCGGCGGGCTCGGGCATCTCACCGTGAAGTTTGGCAAGGCGTTCGGCATGAAGGTTACCGTGATAAGCACCAGCCCGGGCAAGGAGGTGGAGGCCGTGGAGAAGCTGGGCGCTGACGAGTTCGTGCTCAGCAGCAACGCTGAACAAATGAAGGTACATGCCACCAATCTGCAAACGTTCCCAAGATTCACGGATGCCATCGAAAGTTTGCCTGCTAGCACTAATATTCTGTTCTTAATCGATCGTGGTCATACGTAGGCTGCTATAGGAACCATGGATGGAATCATTGACACGGTTTCGGCGGTGCACGATCTGACACCACTCATCATGCTGCTGAGGACTCATGGCAAGCTCGTCCCGGTCGGTTCACCCGGCAAGCCAGTGCAACTAGCACTGTACCCTTTACAGTCAGGTACGTAAATGTTCCTTAGGGCATATCCATCAGTATTCAGGTTACGGGCGTAGCCGCCTTAATGACCTCCGGCCCAACATGCAGACATGCCCAGAGGGCTACAAGCCCATACGAAATTACAAACAGACAAGCAAGCGAGCCCAATTTGCCACACCCCAGCTCCCACGAACGCGCGCCTCCCGCCTGGCACAGACCATCGCCTAACGCCCGCCTTCCTGGCCCATCCGACCACAGCGCGCACCTCCACCACCGATCCATACGCGCACCGCACCGCAGCTCACGCCCGGCGGGCAGCCTGCCGGCTCAGGCACACCGGCTCCACGCGCGCACGGCTCCTGAGTCCTGCCGCCACGCCGTAGCACACGGTTTGCGCTGTTGCGGTGTTGCGCGCGGGCGGGGCCGCACGCCGGCTCAGCGGATTTTTGTTCGACGAACGTTGAAATGTTGTGAGTTACAGGTGGGAAGATGGTGGCCGGGAGCATGATCGGTGGCATGGGGGACACTCAGGAGATGATCGATTTCGCCGCTGAGCACAACATCACTGCCGAAGTGGAGGTCATCGGCATAGGGGACGTGAACGCAGCGATGGAGCGGCTGCAGAGAGGCGACGTGAGGTATCGGTTCGTGATCGACATTGCGAACACAATGGCTCGTGCTTACTAGAGGTTGCTGGGCTGTCTGGAAGTTTCCCATGAAAAGATGTAATCAAGACAAGACTCAAGAACATAATAAATTTCAGCATCCGTTGTTGCTGCTCTCTCTGCTTTTGCTTGGCCAGTGGCCCGCCTGATGTGGATATGACTTGAGCTAGTGCGGATTTAGGAAGGTTGATGGACAACTTTGGTAGTACTTTCTTGATGTATCGTGACTTGTGAGCTATCTTCTTCTTCTTCTTCTCTGTGAGACCATGTGAAAATCACCCGTAGTTGTAATAAATAATTGATTTTTTGGTTCAGAGAGATTGCAGAGTTTGAGTTTGGTTTTAAAGAGTTTGCAAAGTCGTTGGATTTTTGGCATCTCTGTAGATCAACCACAGGGCCGGTCCTGGGATTTTAGGGGCCCGGGGCGAAACTAGAAATAGGGGACCTATTATAAATATCTAAATATAAATCTACACACACACACACACACACACATATATATATATATACATACCAACAAACACTTAAAATGCGTTATGTATTAAAAAAATTCATATAAAAGAGTTTATAGATATTACCTTAAAATTTTCTTCTAACATTTCTAGATGAGAAGTCATTGATGATGGTATTGATATCAATCTCATCCAATAATTTCTTTTCAATACATAAAGTTGTCAAATGTTTAACCGCTCTTGAGACATTGTTGACCTTAAATGATTCTTCAACAATTTCAATTTTGAAAAGCTTCTTTCAGCTGATGCCACAGTCACAGGCATAGTAAATAAAATCCGATAAGCAATAGAAATATTAGGATAACAATCTGTTTCTCTGACAAACTCAAAGATCTCCATAGCAGACATTGGTTTATCTGATAAAGTCAATTGCATAACACTTAACTCGGAAATTAGATCATTTAACTCAACATCAGATGAACCATCTAGAGAGAAAGTTTCTACAAATTTTGTACAACATTCTTTTAATTCAGTTCGATCCAATGACTTTAATTTTGTTGAACTCATTAAAAATCCAAATATACTTCCAAATGTTTGGAGTTCTTGAAATCTACGTTTCAATGAATTGATTGCCATATCAACCATAAGAAAAAAATAATTAACTTCAAATTCCTTCTCAGCTTGCAAAACTGCTTCATCACAATCAATTTTATCAAACTGTTTCTTCCTAAGAACACGCCGCTTAAGTGGAAATGATGGCTCTACATTCATTTGAGCTGCAATATCTTTGGCAATGATCATACTCGAAGCAAACTCTTCATTTCAATAAGTATTAAAGTATTTAATCATGGCTAAAAGGCCCAAGATAAATCTTCAAAGCATGTATATACTCTACATAGTATATGGGGGGCCCCTGGATTTCGGAGGCCCGGGGCGGCCGCCCCGCTCGCCCCCCCTCAGGGCCGGCCCTGATCAACCAGCAATCAGGCTAGTCTGACTGACCAAGTGGTGGCGGTCAGACCAGAGGTCCCGAGAGGTCAGACCGGTGGTGAATGTCCAATCGGACAGTGGCAACGGTCTAACCGGCGGTGAGGTCCAATTAGACCAGCTAAGCAAGGTTGTCTCACCCAAGGTTTGTATTTTAGGATTTTGAGATATTGTGAGAGTTTGATCTGATCTAGGTCGTTGCTTATGTGCACAGAGGTTTAATGTTTAGTCCTAGATTTATGATCAGTGGTTTTGTTGCATATATTTTGCATGGTGCATTATATGAATGAATTGTGTCGATTGATGACTATGTATTGTGCGGTGCTACATAACAGTTTGCTTATTTGTATTGGTTATAGGGCTTCGGAGCTACGTCATGGTGAGGCGGACGAGATCAGGACTAAATAAGGAGAGCTTAAGTCTAAAACGATCAAGAGATCAGGACTACCCATAAGAGGAGTCAAGATCCAAACAATCAAGGAGCCACCGAAGATAACTGAGACTTACGGGGTGGTTGCAAGCCAAGACGATGAGGATCTAGAGCGGAAATCGCCAGTGGTGGACATGATGGGCAGCGGAAGTTGGACTGCAACTAGGCTCAGGAAGGAGCTGAGATCCTGTGCGATCAAGTAAGCCAGGTGCCATCATATGCGAGGAGAGGCATGTGATGAGTCAAGTGACTTGGGCCATTTGCAAAAAAGGATGGTTCGGTGGGATCTGGAAGCGTGAGAGACTTGGCGGTAAGTCATTGGGGCCACATGGAAGATGGCAAAGCATGGTTGTTGCTTTGTGGCAAAGAAAATGAGAAGCTTCATGGAAAGCGATAGAGAGGCATTTTGGTAAATTACCCAATACCAAAAAAGTGGCGGTGTGTAAAACCACGGCGTTAGCCTAAATGATTTAAGTCTTATATGTGCTAAAAATATAAAGTGATCAAGTGTTGATTCACTTATGGGTTAATGGGTGTAAATACTTTAAGATGCGTACATGTGTAAGTATAAAACCCGATATGGTGTTGAGTTAGAGGGTTAGTCTATGTAAGTGGATGAAACCCAACTAGAGATGCTGGTTAGGGTTTTCCTTGTGAGCCTCCATATATAAGGACGCAACGTGGTCGACACACGTGATCGCAAGCAAAGCTCGGTGCCCTTAAGTGACTGACAACGTGGTTGTACTGGTCTGATCAACGCAACATGGTCGATACACGTGATCGAAAGTAGTACTCGATACCCCAAGTGATTGAAAACGTGGTCATACCGGTCTGATCAACGCAGCGTAGTCATAGCCGGCGGTTTATGGACTCGGGATACTCATGACAGCACATGACCGTATGAGGCGCGACGCATTATTGGATTGCTCAGACGTTTTGCACAAAAACTCATCAAATAAAAAGATTTTAAAAAGTTTTTAAATGGATTGGCTCCTATTCATCCTCTCCCCTCTCTAGTCACAATTCTCGGTCCAATATTTTTCCTCTTCTTCTTTTCCATGCACTGGTAGTGAAGTATCATAATATCAAATCCAAGATTTTGTTGGAAGCTGGTTGAATGGCTCTGGTCACATGAATGAAAATCCAACTTTTCGTCTAAAGGTAGGACTCGAGGTAGAACAGTGGTAGCTTGTGTCCACAACAAGTGTACATCAATCAAAGGTAAAAAGAAAGGCTGAAGACTAAAGATCATATTCCTCCGGTGGTCACACGAGGAAAGATAAGATACGGTAGCCCCAAGGTATGATTATGCTGCTGTTTAAGGTACAAGTATTGGAGCATATATAATGCATCTTAAGTAGTTACTTTATCCTCCACTTAGGCACAGACTACTCAAAACACCATCTAAACTCCCACTCACCTAATGTATGGTACCTTTAAATGGAACGGCATATTTTATCTATTTTTTTATGAAAAACCAGGAATGCTACTAATTCATTCATTAATAATGGCATATTTTTCATTTTAAAAAGCAAAACTTTGGTTTGATGAGTGTCACGGATCTACTATCGTATTTAAAATGGCAAAACTCTACCATGCCTTTTCGATCCCTCCGCATGGTCTCTATGACTTGAAGTGAGGCCGGTTGGCATCGTCCAGACCGAGGTTGCTGCACGTGAACTACAGGTCGATGAAAATGACCTAGTCTCGAAATCAATCGCACCAGGGGCGAAACAGCTTGAATGGTATTATCTTAAATCATAAAAGCATAGCACACATGGGTAAAATAGTCATTTTTCATAGCAAAAAAGGGTGAAAAAGTTTTAATTTGTAAAAAATAGAGAAGATGGTATTGCCGAATATAAACTTCTTTAGATTGATATGTGATAAAAGTTATTCTTTAAACTGATATTTTAGACTATATCATTCTTTTTAAGTGGTATATAGTGAATTATCTTTTTCTCTAGGCGGTCCTAACACACGGTAAACCGCCACCTTTCCTCAAAGGTAGCATCCCTGAATACTTGAAGGCTGCACTACCCTTTCTCAAAAAGCAACAAGGCGGCGAGGGTTTGGATATTGACGGTGTACGTACATCTAGCATAGACGTTTGAATCCATCAATATTCGCATCAGCGTGACATGGAAAGAGTGGACAACATGAAAGATGAAACTGCCATGCGATGAGATGGAAGAAAAACACAACGGTTTTCATAAATCATGTACGTTAGAAAAAATTATCATCTTTAAAAGGTACCATAAGGTACCGGTATCTCAGCACTAAATTACGTATAAATTCTTGATACCTCTTGGCATTATTACTATAAATTTTTAGTATATCTTAGTCGGTGCTAAAGGATACCAATAATTTATATATATATTTGATGACAAGATACCGCGATATCTCTTAATATTTTATGGTAACTTTCCAAAGATGTAAAAACTCTGAAACAACAGCCCTTCCTAAGGCAAAAGCAAATCCACTGCAGCCATTATTCCGAGTGGGACGAAAGGCACCCCGAAAACAGACTATTAAGGACCCTGTCGACGCGAAGGAAAACGAATTCGAAAGCCAACTTGACATCACGGTGGATGCACGCATACGTTGTACGCAGAAATTGTCGCACCGGCCAACGAAGGCCGGAGTCTCGAGAGGGAGACTGTATAATCTCCTTAGTTCAGCTGCCACAGGAGCGTGGTCTCGGCGATCATGGAGGTCACGACGTAGGGGTCCATGTTGGACGCCGGCCTGCGGTCCTCGAAGTAGCCTTTGCCTTCCTTCTCCGTGTCGCGGCCGACACGGATGGACGCCCCGCGGTTCGCCACGCCCTGCAAAGCAAGCGACGGACGCAGCAGAGTGAGCGGAAACGCAGGCACGAGTCACGCGAGTGGTCGGGTGATCAGACGGCCGCGGCTGCACGGTTGGCGCAGCGCGCACGTACCCATTTAAATGTGGTGATGTCGGCGGTCTCGTGGCGGCCGGTGAGGCGGCGCTCGTTGCCCTCGCCGTAGGCGGCGATGTGCTCCTTGTGCCTCTTCCCGAGCTTCTCGATCGCCTTCTTTATCACCTCGTAGCCGCCCGGCTCCCTCATGGACTTGGTGCTGTAAATGCACGGTCGGGACATTAGCCAACCTAGCTTATTTGTCACAGAGCTACTAGTACTAGTACGATCTTTTACCTGAAGTTGGTGTGAGCACCGGCGCCATTCCAGTCACCCTGGATCGGCTTCGGGTCGAGGGAGAGCACGACTCCGGCCGTCTCGGTTATCCTCTGGAATCAATCAACAACAAATTACTGAAATTAGAGTTGATTCCAACATACTAACCGGAGGGTACAGAGGAACTAAGACGTAACGTTGCAGAATATAACCATATACTTGACGAGGACATCTAAACAGCAGCACTAACACATAGTATTCAAGTAGGCGCTAAGTGGGGCGACGAGGTAGGGCCTAGCGCCTAGAGGACTTAGATCGAATTAAAAATAAAGATAATAAAAATATATATTCGATGTAAATGGCTAAATACTTGATGTAAAGTTATAAAACTTGTAGATGTACGGGTCATCACGGACATGTAGGATCAAACTGCAAAGAAAATAGACTTTCGAAGGGTCCAAATGGAAGAAATTCAAGGAGGAAAGAACTATTTTGCAATATCACAAAACTCATAGGACTAAATTGCAAAATTGCCAATCCTCGATAAATCCCCACATCCCTGGCCAAATCCCCACATCCCTGGCCGAATCCCCACATCCCCGGCCGAATCCCCTTCTAGCTTCTCCTCTCCCTCTCTACTCCGGTCGGCGGCGCCTCTCCTCCATCTACTTTGGTCGGCGGCGAGGCCAGGCCATCTCACCACCGCGCCATCCGCAGCTCGCCAGCCAGTACCTCCTCCATATCCTCCTCTCACCGCCACGCCTCCCCCTGCTCCCCACCAGTTCGGCGCGCCATGCCAACTCCATCGTGTCGCACCGTCCTTCACCGCCTCCTCCAAATCCCATGCAACTGCCCCCTCTACAGCTCCCTCCACATCACAGCGCCGTTGCCAAAGTTCAGGTTCTTCTTTTCCACTTCCCCCTCCTCCGACACCTCCTTTCCAGCCCCGGCAGCTGCCGTGGCCGAGCCAAATACGTCTCCGCATGGCGACGTCTCTGCCTTTGACCGCCTCAGGCCGCTTAAGCGGGCTGGCCACCTAGCCTGGCGATTTTGGCCAAGGCACGGCTGCGAGGCACCGCCCAGCCCCTAGGCCCACCTAAAACTGCCTTCTTGAACACTGCTAACACATAATCATTTTCTAATTATTTTATGTTTTTATAATTATGTATGTAGGAAGCATGGTGTTCAGCGGGAGGTGAGATAGAAAGGACACCAAAATAATTTGCATGACCAGAGTGAGAGACGAGGGAGGAAGGCTACGACAGCAAAGAAAACCAAAAAGAGAAAGGAGCTATGCATTCCAAGAAAGCCATCCCATATGGTTGTGTACGTGGTGAAGAATAATAGAGCGCATACGGAGAAGATGGGCCACGTGCGTGTGAAAAAGGAAAAAAGGAAGGAGGAAAGTGAGAAAGAGTTAGGAGATCCAAGAAAGGCCACAAATTCTATGTCCAAGTACTTTCCAAGGTCTAATTCGGAACAAATACAAGCTAATCCAAATTTAATTTCAATCAAAATTCAGTTCGGAACAATCAACATGGTCTATATTAAAAAAAATACATAACTTTTGCAAACAAAGTTTGATTCAGGTGTTCTTGCATTTGTTGAAAAACTTATTTCAAAGCCCACATAATTTATAAGGCCTCAACCTCAAAAACCTCATGGATTAACTACTATCTCCAAAACAAAGTAGCAACCAAAAATTTATATGTTCGTATTAGAATCCAAGTCTTATTAGTTATCTTAGGAAAGCTATAAAGCTAAGTGATACGCTTCATGTATGAGGGGGACAAAATTATTTTAAGTTCTATATAGAAAATTGATCTTTTGATCACGGAGAGTCTGCTTAGTTTCTAGTTTTCGTTGATTCTGGAGAGAATTGCTAGAATTGATCGGTTGTGATCAATCAATTTGTGCTCCAACTACGTGTTGTTTGTGTGAATTGATTTCCTTGTGAATGTTGTGATTCAATTGCTATTATGATGTATTGCGCTAGACGCAAAGTTGCTATAATTTTAGGTTAGGTTGTTATCTTAAAGTTATCTTCGTTCATCGATCGTCCCCATACCAACACCGCTCATAGTTGAACGGCATAGTTGTCTCGGTTCTCATTCCATACCAACACTGCTCATAGTTGAACGGCATAGTTGTCTCGGTTCTCATTCCAATCCAAGCTGGGAATATTAGGATACGAACCTCGAGAATGTAGCGGGCAACCCACAGCTGGTCAGCAGCAGCGATTCCAACGGACGGGCCAACTTGGAACTCCCACTGTTGCCGCAGAATCCGGTTCAGAATTTAGCCGCATCAGTCATTGCATTCATGTGCCATACTAGGAAGAGCCTGATAAGACAGAGCAACGGCTGCAACATGCAAAGATTGTACCTGCCCAGGCATGACTTCCCCATTGATGCCACTGATGTTGATCCCGGCATAAAGGCAGGCCTTGTAGTGGGCGTCCACGATGTCGCGACCGAACGCCTTATCGGCACCGGCAGCACAGTAGTATGGTCCCTGAAGAAATGCACAAAAGGAAGTTGAGAAACCTACAATGATTGTGGAAAATATATCAAGTACCAGTAGCATCTAATTGCCACTCAAACACATGGAAATAGTGTTTCTTTTGAATTGAGTCAGTAGTCAAAAGTTCAAGTACCAATTTAGTACCTTAAAAGTTTCATTAAGTCAACTAGTCCTTAGATTAATAAAAGTTAGAAGTGTAACCGTTATATTCAAAGTTTACCATGGCATACATCACGTATCTTTTTTTATGTAACTTGCAACAGATAAAAGTTACAGCATATCAAGATTTTGAAGAGTGATTTTCTTGCCTGAGGACCAGGGTAGCCACCAACAGGCCAGCCAAGGGGCCAGCTCACATCCTTCTGAAGGAGAGTGTACTCCTGCTCAATACCGTACCTATTTGGATTCAGAGATACGTCCTCATGAGAACTCTAAGCAGATAAGAGTAGTAGATATAAAGGTGAAACATCCAAATTTGGTGGTCCTTCAAAACTTTTCTAGCAGCTTTTCTACTCATATTTGCTAAACTACATTACATTATCCTCCATTGTTGTCAATCAAAATGTTCTAAATTGTTATATTAGAGAAACAGAAAATTTACCCTTTGTCGGATCTTTTTTGCATCAAAGTTGGGTGTTATTCATACTGTTAACTTTTCATCTGACGCAGAGTACGATGTAGTACTAATCTAATGCTAACATATTTTAGAATTTGAAAGTTCATACATGTATATGCATGTTGGAAACAGGACATTGAAACTTCAGACGAGTCACTGCATGCAAAATACTTGAAATCTGGAGAAAGATTCGTACCATGGCACCTCAGCTGCAACATCAGGGTGGCTGAAGATCTTGGCAGCACTGTGCCTCTTGTTAGTGGGGATAGGCTCTCCCTGTGGCGTGTAGCAGTCGCACATCACCTATAGGGATTATGAATAGAAAAATTAGCAAACCAACGACCTAGCATAGCAACAATACTTCAAATTCATTAGAAAGTTGGGTTCCGCTTAGCTGAAACCTATAGTGTTTCAGTTTAAGTTAAGTATTTATAAGCTATTTTAGTCAAATAGACCTACTGTTTCTAATAAGCCAACTTATTTCTTTTAAAAAATTAATAATAAGTTGGATTTCTCAAGGTGTGAGCTAGGAGACTAGTACTAGTAGGCCAACTTATGATATAAAATTTCGGGGTCTACACATGACGGCTCAGGTAGCAAGCTCCTGACGGCTCAGGCAGTCAAGCGCCTGATTTTTTGTTAGGAGTAAGTCAAATTTCGTCCATCAGATCATGATCAACAGCTAAAAGCATGTATATATCCAAGCACATCTAACAATGGCAAGATTCGACGTACTTTATAAAAAAAAATATCAGGCATATAATAATTAGCAAAACCATAGACTTTTGCTATGCCAAACAAGATATTAACAAGGAAGGTGAAAAGCGCATGAAAATAATGAGTTTTTAATCAAAAATCTAATATCTCGTATAACTCGTTTTTTCCCTTCTTGTCCTCTTCCCTTTTAATTCTTGGCCATCATAAATTATCCATGTTGCATGACTCCGAAGTGAAACGTAGAAAAGGGAGAGGAACTTACAAGGATGTTGTCACCCCTCCTGAACGGGTCCTTGAAAATGGCTTGAGGGCTTCAAAGTTAAACAAAAGGCAGATAAGAAGCAAGGAAATAAGTAATCTACAAGTGAAACCATTAGAAGAGGCGAGGAAATCAAGATCATACTAGAGGATCACTTCGCTGTCCTCTCCGGGAGCCTGCCCGGTGCTGGAGCCGTCGTAGTTCCACTTCGGCAGCTGGCTCGCATTGGTGATGGGGCCTTTCACCGTCTGCTCGAAGAAAGAAAAAATCAGTCGGATGATGAGAAATACTGTACTAGTTTCAGTTATGAGCAAGAGGTTAATAAGTTGAGAAATATATGTTGAGATCAACGTACGCACCCTTGCTTTGCTCCTGATATCTATGCCGGATCCTCCAACCCTGAACAAAAAACATAATAGTTAGAGATAAGAAAGGTCATGCAGATAAAACTTGATAGAGAAGGCATTTAAAAACTTGATAGAAAAACTAGAGTGGCAGTAGAATTCAGAAAGCGAGTAGGAATTATGATTGATGAACTATCAGGAGATCAAAGATCATAGATGGGGAGTGAAAGGAGAATAACTTTGCATAAGAACACGATCTTGCAACTTAGGCAGAAAGCACCACTGCACCAGCACTACCAGCGCGAGGGGAGAAAAAAAAATTAAGAACCGATCAGAAACAGAGGAGGCTATCAACCATATGTACTCGACGATGATCTTGTCGGTGCAGTCGCTGAGGTTTAGGTTGACGAGATCAGTGAGGCTGGCCATTGTTCACAAGCAAAGCAAGGAGGGACCTAACACAAAGGGATCGTAATGGGCAAGACGAAGTGATGAGATGTGTAGCACAAGAAGCAGGGGATGAGGGGAGCCGGGAGAGGCGAGTTGTATTTATACCGCGAAGTTGGCTATGGTATCAAGTTTCCTTTCGCAACTGTCGATGGAGGCAGTAATGTAGTAGGGTAGATATCATTTGATTTTTTTCCAGTTCTTTGATTAATTATATTGACAACTTAAAAAGATACTGCCTATCTTTTGTTTTGTTTTGTTTTTTAAATACTTATGTGGCAAGAAACTGAAGTAATCATCTCGATTTTGGGAGAGGGTTACAGTATTTTCAAGGAAGAAAAGAAAAGATAGTACACCCGTATCCAGGCCGTAGTGTTAATTTGACCGGGCAGCTTCAAGAGTCCAGATGGAAGGCGAAGAGCTCACGTTTAGACTTTAGAGTCTCTTGCAGTATTAGAATAGAACACGGTTAAAATAATCTGGTCATAATCCATTAGAATCAGCCGTGGTAATTCAAGTTGGATACTTGGATGGAACTTTACTCTTTAAAAAAAGATGGAAGGAGCTCTGCCTATTTATTTTGGAGGGCATTTTACTCCTTCACTCTTATCTTATTATATTATTTTGTCTAATATCGACTTATCCGATTCATGAGTGCTTGTGCGTGTAGCGTATTTCCATAAGGGATGTCCTCAACTGAAAGGCGCAAAATAGTAAGGGACCAGTTTCCAAATAATGGGGGTGAGGTTTTGGTTTGCGGTGCTAGATAAAGCTGATCATGCTAGTAAAATACAAAGCAACTGTTCTTCATGTTTACAGCATTCATTTCCGTAGGGTATCTTTGAATTTAACATTAATTAATTTAATTAATTCAAAGTCAACAAGACTAAGGGCCTGTTTGGAACAGAGGAATTTCACAGGAATTTTACAGGAAACAGTTCAATTCCCGCAGGAATCGGGAAAAATTCCCGCATTCCAAACAGGGCCTAAAGAAATGGAAAGCAAGACAAAAGGCCGGCTTGATACTGATGTATAACAATATGAAAGGTGACACGCAATGCAAGGTGCAATTTGTCAATACATTGTTGTAATACCCTGGTGTAGGATCTGTAATACCAGGAAAAAAATGCCAGCTACACCTCACATACCTTTTGCTTCTGCCAGAGGGAGGTGGCAAGCATGCAGCGTGCATGTGAGCCACCTGGGCCTTGCGTCCAGCAGCAGTCAACACCCTCTCCCCATTTCATCACCTCTGCCACAGCTCAACCCACAACACTCTTCTCCTCTTCTTCTCCACGGAACCATCCCTTCACAGCCACACCCTTTCGGCCAGCACCAGGTGAGCACCCGCGCAAGAGAGAGAGGGTGGGGGCTGCGTAGGAGAAGGCGGCGGCGGGCCGGCGGCCCGGCAGTCGGCGCACCTGTGCGCCACCGCGTCGCCCTGGGAGGGGGGCCGACCGCTCGGCTTCGCGCGAGGGGAGGAGGTAGGAGGGGGGCCGACGGAGAAAGAGGGCCGGGGCCGGCGAGCCTCCCGTGCGGCCGCGCGCCGCCGCGCCGGCCCCAGGCGGGAGAGTGAGGGGCGGAGGGGAGCCGGAGGCGGGGATGGCGGCAGAGAGCCCGAGGACGGCGGTGGGGAGCCCGGGGCCGGCGACGCCGAGTCGGGGCCGCACGCTGCCGCGCCGCCGGGGGGGGTGCGCCGAGCGCGGCCCGAGCGTGAGGGAGAGAGCGGGGTGGGAGAGGAGGAGGCAGGGGCGGCGGGAGGGCCGCCGGTGACGTCGGGCCGGCCGTGCGCCGCCGCGCCGCCCCGGGCGGAGTAGGAGGCCGAGGCCGTTCGGCCGAGTGGAAAGAGAGAGAGAGAGAGAGAGGTGAGGATAAGGGAGAGAGAGGGGGGAGCCAGGAGAGGAAAAAAGGAAAGGGAGGCCGGTTCGGCCAGCCGGGTAAGGAGGAGAGAGAGAAGGAAAGAAAAGAAAAGGGAAAGAAAGGAAGGAAAAAAAGAGAGAGAAGAAGAAGAGAAAAGAAAAGAGGAGAAAAAGAAAGAGGAAAAAAAGAAGGGGTTTCGGGACCTGAGCAATAGACCCCTGAAAGCCGTGCATTTCTATGCCAGAAACGGGTTATGCGTATAATATCGTCGTCACCCAATTAATCTCTGGTCTCGTATGATGCGTTAAATCGGACTATTTGCTTGTCCAGGTGGAGGTCCCGAGCCGACGCCGTCCGCACGACGCTCCACTTCGTTTGGTTAACAGGCAAGTACATGGTAGAGCGGTAGACCAAAGTTTATGAATATGCGATGTTTATCTGGTATGATGATATTTATGTAGAAATGCGTTGATTGCATGATATCTATGTGGAAATGTGATATTTACCTGACCTAAGGTTGCATGGTAAATGATGACAATGATGATGGAGTGAGGTAGGCAAAGATGCTTGTCTACTAGTCATGCTAGTGATGAGCGTGATTATGATCATGGGCATGTGCATTTGCATGAGGAGCACTCAAGAGTGAGGGCGGTGAGAAAGTCCCTAGCTATGAGTAAAGCTAGCGGACTAATCCGGAGTGCTCTTGAGTAAGACCTACTTCGGTAGGCCTCCACGGGAGTAGAGGGGTCCCGTGCCTATGAGGGCGGGCCCACGATGGGTGAACATCGACGGGTGTTCACTCGGCAGTACCGGTACTTGCAAAGTGAAGAGCATATGAGCATGTAGAGTATTGAGGCATGACATTGATGGCATTGCATTGCTTGGCTATGAGAATGATGTTATGAACATGATGATATATGTGCATTATGGTTATATGCTTACTTATGTTGGTAGTGTCTATTGTTCTATTATGTACTTGTTGAGTCTTCGGACTCACCCTTGCTTTGTTGATGTTTTTAGGTGACCGTTGAGGATGTCTTGCTCGGGCGGGAGTGGCACATGAATAATCAACACGACCCAGCAGCACTTTTGTATCACTTTTGCCAGTTACTTTAGCTTTTGCTAGGCTAGAGTAATTGTTAAGGATGCTATGTGGTATCTGAACGTAGCAATTTAAGTATCATTCAGAGTTGATTTAAATTCTTCTAGTATTGATAAAATGGTATGAGTATGCAGTGGTGGTAGCATCCTGGCCCAGAGGGCGGGCGGGGTGTTACAGGATCAAGAACAACTAACTAGAGAGAGGTGAATAGAAGCGTTTAAGATTCTCTTTGGCTAAAACATAAGTTTATATGCGGAATTGTAAATTAAATCAGTTTTGTTCAATTAAGACCTATACCATCTAGTTTCACATAAGTGTGCCAGCAAACTAAGTCTATGTCAAGATTTGCAATACTAAGATAACGAGCAATCAGAACAATTATAGTGATGTAAATTACAAGAATATAAATAAGCATCAGGAAGCAAACCACAATTGACATGGTCTCTTTTTACTGTGCTGTTCGGATATTTGCTAATCTTCCCTAATCCACGTTGAGATAAACCCAAACGAATTAAGCCAAAACACCTCAAATCCACTAATAATAGCTTTCCCCCCTCCAGGTAGGTGAGCTCCAACATTCACAACACGCTGGAGCTTCTCACAAACTTCTTGAGAAGATCATCGAATCACGATGCCTCCAACACTGTCTAAGAGTTAGCAATCTTCAAGAGTAATAAATCAAGCGTCATGTTTGACTCTCACTAAATGCAACACATGCACTACACAGATACTTAATCCACCTCTAGAAGCAACACATGTAACTAGAGACTTCTCTTCTTACTCATAAGGTGCAACACATATACAATTAAGAGGAAAAACTCACACTAGCTCAAATGAATGGAATGGGATGCAACAACCTTGCTATCAACCGGCCATGGTGGGTATTTATAACCCCCACACACAAAACTGGCCGTTGGAACAAGATTTCAGCGAAAATAGCCTAGGCCGGTACTACCGCCAACTAATTGCCAGTCGTATCATCATCCACTGCAACGGCTAGAAAATAGTCATTACAGTCGCTGCTGATCCGACCGCTCACACAAGGTTTGGTACTACTGTCGGGTCTAGTTGGACCACCATGAAGGCCAGTCGAACCGCATGACCAAGAACAAAAAATAGCTCTCTGGAAAAAAGTATCGGCACATAGCTCAGTTGTACCGTTCGATCGGTCTGATCGCTCACACAGAGTCAATCGTATTGTCGACCGGTCTGACATAGAGCCGATCGTACCGCCATGAGGGGATGGTCTCACATAGAGCCAGATAGACTGTCGGCCGGTCCGACCGCTCACATAGGACCAGACGTACCACCCTGACTTTTTTGCAAAGACAAAGATGCATGTACTTCCACAAATTTGCAAAACACATTTGCAAATTATAGTATACCATGCAACCAAAGATCAAAGTATCATTCTCAACAAGGTGCAGAATATATTAGCACACTTTAGAATCATGACACAAAGTTTAGAAACATGAAAAAGTATGATTCTCAACAAGTTGCAAAACATATCTGCATACTTTAGAATCATGACACAAGATTTTGGGACATAGACTCAAACCATTTATAAAATATATTTGCAAATCTAAGTCTTATACTACAAAGATTGTGCATAAGCTTCAACTATTTGCAAAACACATTCGCAAACCTAAGCATCATGCTACAAGGAGTAGGTAACATGGACTTCAGCTATTTGCAAAACATATTTGCAAATTCTAATCATATGCAACAAGGATTATATGCATAAGCCTCAATTATTTGCAAAATATATTCGCAAACAGTAGCACATACCATCGAGAACTAGAGTAAATAGGAATAAACAATCAACACATGATGACACTCAAACTACTAGGTAAGACCCTTCTTAATAGTATAGCAATCTATACCAGTAATTCGGTTTCCCAACAAACACCAGGACTGGTAAAATACTAGAATACATCCTTAGCCTATAATAGTTATACATTTATCTTACACATCCTTTTGAAGTTTGATGACAAACATATTCACTTCAAGTCCAGATCCTTATATTAACGTACATCAACACATGATGCAAACAACCACTTGCCCTCTATCAACATATGATGATCTTCACTTAATTTGATGATCAACTCATGATTATCTACTCTTCGGGATTTTTACTTGATGACCATCAACACCTGATGTCATCTTTAATCCCGAATCTTGATGATCAACTTATGACATCTTCTCAAGTCATCCTCATCATAGAACCTAACCTATTTCATAAACTAAATAAAAATTTTAGTCCAACAAATGATTGTCATCAATTATCAAACTCATCATTAACACATGACGACTAGGCTGGATTCTTCACCTGGCCCAAAATTTGCTCAATGCCCAGCCCACCATGGGGCAGACACGGCAAATGCCAAGAATCACCCATTGGTACACGTCCATGCCATGTGCCCTCCACGAGCCCACATGCACATACACCTGTGCAACAAAGGTTAATGCCCTAATACCATGTGTAACATATTGGTCTAAAATTCTCTCAATACCCAGTCCACCGTAGGACAAACTCACACAAGACACACACACATAGCACGTCTTTTACATTTTCATTCTTGCTTTATGGAAAAGTGTTAACTCGGGGTACTACGTTTGGACCCAACAAGCATTATATGGTACTATAACTCACTTTAAATAAACAATGTAAGGCTAGTCCTACTACACTACGATCTACTTGGGTCATCTAAGCTACCACACTAACAGATCGGGTATTACGATTATGATAATGGTATATGTACTAATTTGATCTTAAGTTTGGTATTTCGTGTGGCAATTCATTTTCCTGTCGTTGCCCTTGTTCTGTTGGGTGATTACTTGTCAAGAACCGGAATTGCTAATTTTGAACGAAAAACAAGCTTTTGTGGTCTTAGGATTTTAGAGTAAACTTGCTCCTACAAAAGTTCTAATTTTTTTCCATCTGTAAGTTGTCAGTTTTCACAAGTAATCAAGAATCATGCTTCTGATTACCTATATTTTCATGACAAATAAGAAGGCATTGGATGCCATCCAGCTACCCACAGGGATGGACTACAGAAAAATAGTAACGCCTTTTCTCACTGTTTCTTTTTTCTGTTCATAGCAATACAGTAGGCATCATGTAGCCATCAGGCCTTAAATAGTAGACAATCAGCCAAGGAAAAATTAAGAGACTGCCAATTGCTCCATGGAGTCTTAAAAATATTGACCTCATCGTTGCAACAATTTTCTGTCTCATCGCGTTTCTACTTGCATTTGCATAGACGATGACCTTTGCTAAAACCGACAAAGGCCGTCTCTTACAAGAACAATGTATTCACTGTATTTTGCCTTTATGCCACATTCCTGAATTTTCAATGATGATTTGTCAATTCACTACAAGTTTTTTTTAACCTAAGAATACAACACTGATTTGCTATTTGATGACATAATGGAAGTTAGTTTAAGCATAAACAAGTAGAACTCTCGCTTCAAGATTCTTTTAGATAGAAGGCTACTGCCCAGCTTTTATTCAGAAAGCTAGAAATTACATGGTTCTGCTCACAAAAACAACTCTTTAAATCCACCAAACAAGTTCCCAGAGACTACTACTAGACTTCACAGGCGGCAAGGAAACCAGTCTTAGCTGACTGAAACTGCTACACACGAAAACACCAGCCATCACGCCGCAGGAATCAGCCGACAACAAAACACAACACCTTAGCTACTGAACCAAAAATACATCAACCAATCCCCGTTTGTTCATTGTTCGCAGTTTCAGTGGCTTGCCAAAGCTTTGAGCGGAGTTGCTCCACCACCTCCTCCACGTTTCAAGATTCTTAAGAGTGGGCCAGAGCATAATTGTTTTCACCTCCCCCAATCTTATTTTGTTCCTTAATTTGTCCAACTTATTCAGCCAATCTGGACTCCTTGTGATTCTATAATGGTATCTACAACTGCCAGGTTCTAAAGAAACGGCAAACCAAGGGCTGAAGGCGGTATTTAAACATTTACTTGGTGTATCTCAAACGTCTTCCATTCACCGCATCGGTTGACTCTTTAAACATAGTTTGGCCTTCTTTTTTATCCCTCTCGTCGTTTTCATTTAGGAGATGACTTTGTATTATAGAAGATCGTCATTTGATGTGTGACACATTTTGACAAACTATTTGTGTTTTAAATAGTCCCCTTTTACATTGTCTCCAATCATTGGTGGCTAAGACGGGTTACATTTTCGCTAATCTTAAGATCTGAGTGTATATTCTTGAAGATAGGTTCTTATAAATGAGTTTGGAGAAGTTCCGCTTTTTCTATTGAGGAATAACCATTTTGTAGCCCAGAGAATTCAATATCCTCTTTTTATTTTCAGAGATTTCAGGCAATTCAACCCTTGAGGTTTGGACATAAGATCTCCAGATGATGTCCCTTCAGGCTCATAAAAGTCATGCCACGGTGTGTCATTGTTCCCGCAAAGAACGAATTAGCTAGTTTATGTTTGAGTAAAGTCCATTACCGGTCCTTAAACTTTTTATGCTGTGTCATTCCAGTCCATAGACTTTTAAAGTATGTCATCTCCGGTCCTTAAACTTTCAAAGTGTGGCAATATCCTATGTAGTTGTAGCAGTGAACTTTTTATGCTGTGTCATCCCGGTCCATAGACTTTCAAAAGAAATTGCCACACTTTGAAAGTTTAAGGACCAGGATGACATACTTTAAAAGTCTATGGACCGGGATGACACAACATAAAAAGTTTAAGGATCGGTAATGGATTTTACTCTTTATGTTTCTTTGTTTCCATCCAAGAACTCAAATTGCCGTTTGCTACCCATTTTCTGTGCAGAATCTTGCATCTTCGTTGCATCACTGGCTTGTCCCAATTGGCCATGGAATATATTCTCAGCAGTTCTGTCAACCAAGCTATTATTTTGTCCAATCTATCCCCATCATGCAGACTACTATTCAACTTGCAATGTTTTCAACTCTTTTAATCCTAATTAATGTGATAAGAAAATTACGGCTATCTCCTACATATGCAATCTCTCCAAAAAAAACGATGAAAGAACTTATTTGTGGTCTTTGTTCAACCCGTGCTATTATCATGAGGTGTCACAGATGGCCGTACTTGTTAGAATGTCACAGCTAGAATTGCTAATTTTGGGAAGGTTAATTTTTTTCTCGAAACGTAGGACTGCATTTCATTAATTAAGAGGAGGTAAATACAAAACTGGCTATGAAGCCAAAGATAGGGATCTCAGATTAGAAGATTACATGCGATGAACGACTAGCAACTACCGAGAAACATTAGGTCCGAGCTGCTCATGACTAAGAAGGTCGAGCAGCGTAGATTTCGATACAGACGACCAAACATAGACTTCTTGCTTGATGCGAAGGGCTAACTCCTAGGCGTTAAAGCAGCCGTGATCATGCAGTAGCCTATTCCACTACTACATAAAACCGTATTACAGACGATTCAAAAACATCATCACAGACGGTTTTGTGAGCCGTCTGAATTTATGGATCAGTAATGATACGAGGTCATCACAGATGGCTTTCGAACCGTTTGTGTGGTGTAAATATCACAGACGATTTTTAACTAAAAACCGTCTGTGATAGTTATAATCACATACGGTTTTTAGTTAAAAACCGTCTGTGATTTATAAATATCATAGACGGCCGTTTGTGATATTTACAAAACCGTCTGTGATTATAACTATCCATGCCCTCTAAACCTATTTCTATTTTTGTGATATTCCCTTCTACTCCTAAACCTATTTCTGTTTATTGGCTAGTCTCAGAAAATGCTAGCCATGCCCTCTAAAACAAGCAGATTAACATGTACATGTATACATCCAATTCACATCTCAATTCATTTCACAAACATAAAACATCCATTTCACAAATCAATTAATTGAAATGAAATAAAATATCCATTAACAAATACAAAATTACAATCAATGTCAATATCTTATCCCAAACAAAAAATTATTGTACGTTGTGGAACTCTCCATTTGAATTTACAACTTTAGACATCAAAAAGTACGTGCACTCTCCTCGAATTTGTACAAGGTCCGGCTGTTGCAATGCAGTTGTAGAGATGGGCACAGCCTGTCGATAGGAATATCAATGTGCGTACATATATAACCTGATAAGTATGAAATAAATGTGGGAAGATTGACAAACCTTAGAATTGGTGATCTTCGAGGAATCGAGGAGTAGTCTCATATGGTGGCAAATGTAAAATCCACACGTGTTGCCTGGCAGCTGCTGGTGACACTGCAAAAAATAGAATGTGTTAATTCAAGAGGCATTACTATAAAGTGTTGCATAGAATTAATTAATATCTACTAGCGAATACCCGAAAATTTCAAACATGTTTCAAGGCCTTGGCCCCTTCCGTCGAGCCACGTGTCTGTGCAACGTACGTGACGAACGATCTTCGTGATTCGAAAAGGTTAGCTTAGTTATTCGAAAGGAAAGAAAGAGTACAATATAGTTATGTATGGAGAAAATATACTTACCTATCGAGTAATTGGCCAATAACTGTGTACTCAGATTTGTTTTTACTTAAGAAATCAAGGTATATTGCATTGTTCCATTTTGGTATAATTACAATTAAAATCCAATGGAACGGCTCATTGTATGGCATAAGAATAAATTCCTTATCGCGGTGAGCCAGCAGTGTTGTTGTAATATAGCTCTCGACGAAGGATGCATCCTCGTTGATGGTATCCATGGCGATCAAGTGTAGGTCTAGGAAACCAATTGGTGATTTGGATAATCTAGCTTCAATCAGCATGTATCTATATATATACACAGAAAAGCAACAAATTATCTATGACATATATCGGTATTACATGAACGGAGACTGTGATTGTACACACTTACAGCGTCCAGCATTGAACAAGTAAGGCGTCGAGAGCGTTGAGATTCAAAAGATCAAATAAATCCTCAAATGTCTCATGAATGTTGTGCTGCAAATGATCCTTCCTGAATTTGATAGTGATACCTGAGCGCCGTTCTGCCTGTGGCTTATTGGTTTGTTCCATATACCAAGAGTGTAATCTCTGGCAACCAAATCCTAGGGTCAGGAGGAGCTCTTCCGAGACGATCATCGGCTCGCCTAGTACGAATTTGCAGGCCAATGGCAGGTAGGGGATATCATCATCTGTCTTCTTTGGTTTGGCCCTGCCTCGCTTGTAGGTCGATTTCACGGTAGTCAACTGTAAAGGTACCACCGGTGGAAGTTGCTTTGGCGAAAATAGCACCCGTGGAGATAGCACCGGTGCAGATAGCAGTGGTGGAGATAAGTCTTGTGGAGATGGCACCAGTGCATGTAGCTTTGGTTCGGACTGCCCTTGTGGTCCTACCACCGGTGAAGAAGCCTTCAAGGAGATGTCGCTTTTGGGTCACTGGATGAATGTTCTAATGGCTTGCCCTAGAGTCACGATCTCGTCGTTGGAGGGCTTCGGTAGCGGAACGACCTCAAAATTGGCATGCACACCATCCACATGAACTTTTCCGAAGCCTGGTGCTAAAGGTGTACGGTGCACCATGGCCCCGATCGCAGACGGATATACCTGGCCCCAAGCAGCGTACAAGGGAACAGAGGCATATCTCACTTGGAGCCTGCACTTCGTAGGCTCCTACATAACGATACAAAATTAGCTACTTCAATAGGCCTATCAACGGATCGAGCATTCTAGAGATAATAATTATTACCAGGATGTCGTCCACAGGAAATCTAGCCTCACTTTCCGTCGTAGGATTGGACGCGCAACTACTCGGACGGTTGGGCGGGCTAGCTAGCACAAGAGCGACGACGGCGGCCTGTTGATTTTCTGTAAATTTTCGCATCTTATCTCTGACATAATCAGCTAGCTCCTCTCTAAGAGATGCCTTGATCTCCTCTCGTAGCCGTGCCTCACGCTCGGCTTTGGTTCTCTTCCTACTCCGATACAATTCGGAGTCATCTTGGAAACCGTGTTTCCAAGGAACATAAAGCCCAAGGCCTCTCGTACGACCCGGGTGCTCCTTGTTTCCCAGGGCCGCGGAGAGTATATCTTTCTCCCTTGTTCCCTGTAATGATGCGTGGGAAGATTTAACACTCAGCGCTTCCTGTAAGAGCACGACATGTCATTTCACTTCCTACGAAGTTGTGGAGTAATTACAAGCTACGTAGTTCGATCGATATCTTACTAGGCGGTGGGACACTTCCTGGTTTGTAGAGTTTCAGAAGGAGATGGCCCCGGATGATGTGGTGGATGACCTCGCTCTAATCCAATTTCGAGCACGCTCATTCGGGATCGTGTCAAATGGCAGGGCGGTGTCCCGCAGAATTGGTTGTTCGTCCTCTGCCCTCCACTGCGGGATTTTGCCCGCATACCCAGCTGTGCCAAGTCTGTGGGGGTGTGTGTTTTTTGCCTAGAGGGTCTTGTGCGCCGCACTTGCACTTCTAAAATCTTCGGTCATCTTCATCGCCTTAAATTCTTCTCATTGTGGTTCCAGGAATGGGTACTTATGAAAGGACGTTTCATCCTTGTCCACGTAGTTCTTGATAAGCACGATCTTGAAGTTCTTCCATACTTTACACGCCACTAGCAAGGCATGTCGTTGCACAGAGTCTTGTTGTTCTTCTGGGATATCGAACGATGCAAAATTTCTGTCAGCAGCTCACGTTTCTGAGTCCCAGTCACGCTCTTCCACGAATCGAATGTGATCTCAATTCGTTCTCGTGCAACTATTCCGATCATTCTTCAGAATGCGCATGCTGCTCAGCGAGGAAGGAGAGGGAGTCCCAGATCCATCGACCTCTGTGATGGTAAATCGGCCCTCAAGCTTTTTCGATAGCCCTCTTCCTTGGCATTTTGATTTTGGAGCGGACACATCCGGCAATGATGTTGAAGAATGCACGGACGACATGTTGGATATAAAGATGACTTCTTCAAAATATAAACAGGTGAAAATATTAAGCCATCTAAACAACATATCATGCAATGGTCTAAAACCAGCATATATTCAGATTTGAGACATAGATCATTGAAGTAACATGCTGCCATGAAAAGTAGCCAGACATAAAAGACTAAAATCAGCATGTTAGAGTGGTTTTAGTTGCTGTTAGATGTAGTGTTACACAACATTTTAATCAAACCTTGAGCTCTAAGAAATGTGAATTAGTAGCTTTAAGATTTTAATCTTGGCCGTCCCACTACTACGGTCTTATACTCTTCACTGATTGAATCTGTCAAATGTGAACCAAACCTTGAGCTCTAAGAAATGTGAATTCGTAGCTCCAAACCTTGAATCTACAACATAAACTACTAATCTAGCAAAACCGAAAGGACTACTAATCTACTAAATAGGTGATCACAGACTACACCGAATTCTGACTATTCTAGCAAAACCGAAAGGACTACTAATCTCAAGGTTTGTGATCCAATCTCAGTACAAGACCAGTTACTTCATAGAGCATATGACAGTTCCCACAAGCATCTCTTTTCACAATAATCAGCCAGTATAATTAAGCAATATTAAAGCACATTTCAAACAGTATATAAATTTGTCCCAATTGATAAAAAAACAAAAGACTGTAAGTGCCAATAACCACATATAACATGATCTAAGCCAAAGATACCAACCTATAAGTTTTCTACAATGCAAAACAAGCACATTCTGCAGCACCATGTGATCATTACGTCCATCAAAAACCAAGCTAGCCGAGGTCTATGATGTATTTTTGCTTCAAAATAGCACTGATCTGAATCCAAGTTGTGTTAACCTATTCAAAACATTAGGCCCTTGTGAATGCACTCAAGTGCACTTGGATACACACAAGAACAGTACGATTCATTCATCTTAAATATACTTTCTAATGTATTGTTCTCACATGAAGCGCCTAAACATTCATATCCTACCATCCCATAGAATAAGGGAATGTATTTGTTGCTCAGAACCAGGCAACATCAATATATAGTAAGAATCTTAGTAAATGGTTGAATTAATGCACTAGAGTAATTTTTTAGTAAGAAAGACTCTATCTCAGTCAAGTCATTATGAACAAAAGACTCGGGTCAAAATCTTTTAGCTAATCAATGTTAAACCAAGTACAAGAGCATAATCTTAATTCATGAAAAATGCTCGGGTCACCACGGCTCATCGGTAAGAACCGAGAAAGGGGACGGGGGTCGACGGCGAGGAGAGGAAAGGAGAGGAGAAAGGGGAGTGTTCATCGATTACCACGGCTCGAGTCGACGGTGACTGGGGACGGAGGTCCGAGGAGGCGGCGGCGGTGGGTGGACGGGGCTCGACGGCGACTGGGGACGGAGGTCCGAGGAGGCGGCAGCAACGGCGTGGATGCGAGAAGGAGGGAGATCCGAGAAGGAGACAACGACAGGCTAGATCGAGAGAGCGGCGAGACGGTATGTAGATCTATAACTGCAGCGTACGCGCAAAATCCTAACCTGAGGGTATATATAGGAAGGCTTATTATAGACGGTTCTATTTTAGAACCGTCTGTGATATCGAACTCAGATGCTGGACCGGTAGTCCAATAGTCCACCTGACTGGAGCAGCTGGTTTGCCGCTGCTGGCCGACCCTGCCGAAGTTGGCGGTGACCTTGGTCTCTTACAGTCTCTGCCCAGATTTGAGGCCCTTGCAGTGGAAGCAGCGCGACGGCAGGTGGCACTCAGAGTGACGATGGGTGGTGGACATGCAATTGAAGCATCTATCCAAAAGAAATTTGGGTGGCCCTTTGTGCTGCCGCCTGGGTTGCTCAAAGCGTGCGGGCGGCCCTGCAAGAGGATGTCGGCCGACTCGTCGCCTTAGCTTGCACTGACTTACTTGGTGCCACCCCACATCGGCAAGCTGAGGGGGGTTGTGGTGCCAAGATCACATGGTTGGACATCGGAGGGGGCTAGGCGAGACAAATGGGCGGAGGTCCCATAGCGAGTGGTCGGCTCCTGAATTGCTTTCCCCTTGTCATCACCGATCTTCACAGTTGGGGGGTGACAGACAACATCGGCGAAGGAAGGGCACGGCGTGGATGGGGGAGCTTGAAGCCGAGCTTGAGGACGGGTTGTTGTCTCGCCAGCGCAGCTCTCGCGTTGTTGGCTTACGGGCACTGGGACCGACAATGACCGAACGGAGGGAGGGCTGCTTGGTTGGGGGGTATGCCATGAGGAGTCAGAAAGAGTGGGCGCCGGTGGGCAACGGTGGTTGTCAGGACCGGAGTGGGCACCGACGAGAAAGGAGGGCATATAGAGGGGGAGAGATTCTAGGATAGAGCTATACTTGAGATCTACTTTCGCTTTAGGGAGGTTATTATAGTAAAGCATATTGAGTGTTACCAAACTACATTTTGATATAGCATTTTTGTAAAAAAAAAAACCTGAAGTAGTACCGAAGTAGTATATGTACGCTGGCTTTAGTTTTACAAAACTAACAAAGGCCCTGCTGGCTGCTGCAATCTGAGCATGGACTATGGGAAAAAACCGCTGCGAGAAACCATCACCAGGCCATGTGAAAACGGAAAACACTGCCACCTAAACATGGTGCCGAGCATCAAGCAGATCTGGAACCGCTGAAGGCAGGAAACAAACCTAAAATAGATGACAATTGGTTGCACCATCAGATGCATGTGATTTGCGAATCCAAGTGGCATTGGCCACAATTTCGTTCGTGTGTGTTTCACTGTGCAAAAGGGGCAGGGGGCCACCGTAACAGAAAGCAAGAGAGCAAGGCCAGACAAGAAGGGAAAAGGAGGGACGAAAAGGAAAATGTCTCAGAACCACCAGATTGCCGATGCATGTTTTTTGGGACAGGATTGGATAGAAATGCGCCTTATGGATGAATTCGCACCAGTCATACTTGGTCTAGTAGAGCTTTGGCAAATTGAGCTCAGAATCTGTACCGTGGATATATTCCCCGAGGATCGTGAGGCCTCCAGTCATTGCAAAAGGCCGCTCAGTACGCTGCATGAGGGAGGCCTTGAGGCAAGAAACATACAGGTGAGGCGAACTTCCGAGATCATAAATAAAATGTGATTCCAATTTGGCAAAGAAAGTATGCAAAAGCGAATGCAGCGAGATTAATAAAGAAAAACACCTCATTTTGTCGCTCTTGTTACACGTATCACGTGGACGATACGAACAACAATACACGCATCTTAATGCCCCATCTCAAACACGGAAACTTCGTCAGAATTTCAGAGAAAAATAAATATATACTCGCACTGGATATGGGGTTGCCTAAATTCTTGTCAAAAAAGCGCGTTCCAAACGGGGACTTGAAAATCCCAAAATTGAAATCTGGAAGAATCCCCTGCTACAGCGTTAGCCTATGCAATGCTGGAACTGTGTTTAAAAAATAACCAAATCAACCGCGGCCAGCCCGTCAACCTCCACCGCTGACGGCCCCGATAACCTCTACCATCGACTTCCATCGCTGCCACCACCTCTTCCCTTTCTTCCTCATCTCCAGCAGCTCGGTCGAGATCCACCACTGCCGGCCCCGTCAAGATCCACCGCTGCTTCCTCTTCTTCCTTGTCTCCGGCATAGCCCAGTCGAGATCCGCCACCGCTGCTGCCACTTCTTCCTCACCTTCGATGCTGCCCGTTGACCACCACCTCTGCTGGCGCCATCAAGATCCATTGCCGCTGCCATCAAGATCCGTCGCTGTGAACACCGGCAGGTCCCCAACAACTGCCGCTGGCTGCAGGTCCCCGACGACCGTCGCCCCCACCACTTTTGACCTCCATCGTGGCAAGTACGCTGGTGACATTGGATTTCTCAAAGTGTGCAACCAAACATCAATTGGATTTGATTTGGATCCAATTTCCATTCAACAATTTCCTTGCTAACAAAAAAAAAAGAAATTGGATTGCAGCCCATTTCCATTTCCACCCATTTCCACTTGAAATTCAATTGGGACTCTATTTCTACAAGTCCAATTCAATTCCGCAAACCAAACAGACCCTTAAGAAAACCTGATGAATTTCAGGAGAACTTTTAAGAACAGGTGCGTGCATGTGTTCAAAAACTAAAATAGATGCAAGAAGCAAACTTGCATGGACCAATTTCAAAAGATTCAGATTTGATAGAAGGGCAAAGGTAGAAAATTCCATATACCAGATTATAAGAATTAGGAACAAAAATTTACATTGCATCACTAAATTTATTGGAGATTGGTATGCAGAACATTTGTAACATCTCCGAATACTACTTTGCTCATTTGGCATTCAATTGAAAAATTACAGAAACCAGATGAGCAGTAAAACGGCTAAGAAAAAATAAGAATGGCTAAAGAGAGGGAAACGAGCTTTCTCCAACAAATAATTGCCAACCCATGACAAAATCTAGGAACCAAACAAAATGATTACACTATGTACCCTATGCAACCTCCTTTGAAAAAAATTGGAGATTAACCAAGCCCCAACAAATTTGTGGCACGCGTCCTGCAAATGTATTATACATCACAAGCAACCAAATGCATCATGAAATGCCTCTGGATGTTCTTGAAGGGGGCCTGCTAATCTCTGATATTGAGGAATGTGCTTCTGCTAATCTCTGATATTGAGGAGGAATGTGCTTCTTCGTATCTTTGTATCTCCTGCATTTAATTCACAAAAGTTACCTAGCAATCATCCTTTTAAATGAAAAGCAGCTTTACATAAAAGAATTTCGTTTAACCAAGATCTAGTCACATTCGGTTATGAAGATGCTTAAAAATCCCAATGCAAAACTATGGTCTGCAATCAAAGAACAAAATTGATGTTTGTAGGGTTGAAGAGCTTCTTTTCTTTGAGCAGCTGCAGATTCCAGCTAGCAGTCTGGTTTCAAGGTAACAGCAACAAGGACAGAACTTCCAACAGAAACAAAAGTGCATTATTAGACTAACGTATACACAGTTTATAGAAAAGTGGCACTGATTCAGGAAGACCTGCAGCAGAAATAGAATGTTGAATATTTCTGCAATGATACGGCTAATTTGCACTTCTCAGATAGAAAATTAAATCATAGGCACTGCCCACCAGGAAAACACAGATCCTAGTTAGATAAATACTTAATTATTTATGCAGATCCAAAGAACCTATTTTTTAACTACACAACATGTTTCCCAGTAGCATGTCCCACCACCTCAAATATATACAACAGATATGTGAATGTAAGGCAAAACACTACCTGAGATAATGTTGCTGCCGAAGCAGATTTCCGAGATTGCAGTTGATTCTTCAAATGGTCTCGGTGCTGCTGTTGCATGTTCTCAAATTGCTGGAGCCGGGATGGGAAATTGATTGCACTATAGTTCTGTGTATCTTGATTTCGATTGCCGTCTTCTGTCACTTGTAGAATCTGAGAGTATGGATTTGATGATGTGCGCTTGACATTGTCACTGAAAGGCACAGTCTTCAGTCGAGTCCTCAAGATCTTGAAGGCTGCACTTTGCTGCATAAACATATAAATCTAAGTTAATCAATTCTAGGCCATTTTGAATAGTTTCGATATCCCATTGAGTAGTTAATCAATTCTAGGCCATTTTGAATAGTTTCGATATCCCATTGAGTGTACATGTTCAAGAGGGCAGGCATGTGAAGGGTTAAACACTGCAACACGCAGAAAAGCACTCTCCTGCAGTCCTATTCATTCTAACAAATAAAAAAAATGACCATATGCTGAACTATAATGAAACCTAACAGTACAGAAGGCTAAGAGAGCTGGAGATTGAAAAGAATACCAAACATGGGAACCATTAAGACACACATTTGTTACATCATAAGCTATTGCAAGCGCTAGTTTCAGCGTATTGACATGGATAAAAGACTTACAAGGGATGGCACAAACAAAACTAATCCAATATTTCAACACAAGAATGAAAAGAGCATCTTCAAAAGGAGGAACAAGGCCATTTATGGTGATTCATATGCTCAGCTTCTGGAAAGACGAGGGCCATTCATGATATACCTATCTTAATGCAAGATTACCGCAACTATCTGGTGCTTTGATTATTGACTTACCTTGAAACAGTTCTAGACTAAACTGAGCGAGAAAAAGGCAGGTTACAGTGTTATATGTCTGATTTTAAGTAATATTCACCTTAGTCTAACACATGTATCCCAAACAACAAGAAATGTAACATTCAAGCAATTAAGACATCACTGCATGTTTATTTCCATGGTTTCCATTTCTCCATATATCTCAGGTTCTCAACTACACAACTTGGGAACAGCATATTCGTTAAACTATTAAAGAGGCTGTAGGAAATAGGAATCACAACAGATGAGATAAATTGAACATACCTGAGGCAGTAGCATCAGGAGACCATAGAGTGTTTTCAGAATCCAGGTGTGTTTTCCAGGCTCAAGAAGCTACAAGATTTTTCAAAGCATATTATTGGAGTAGCATATCATATAGAATAGTAAACATCATTGGAATGTAAAAATCTTTATATTATAGATAAACAACAAAATGCACAACATACATGTCATCATAGCTTTCATATCTTTGCACCACATAAAACAATGGCCAACACACACCTACATGTTGGCTTTACAGCATCCGAACTGAATGTGAAAGCATTAGGAGATAGCAAACAGTTACTGAAAACCTTATGATAAAAAAACTATTCCAAGTCTACTTTACCCCTTTGAACTCTTGCAATAGTCTTAAGTTTCAACCTCGAGCTGCAAAACCGGATATTCAACACCGCAAACTATAAAAACCGGATATTTCACCCCCTGAGGCTGATGGAAGGCAGCTTTAGCTGACGTGGCTTCAATGTGGCAGTGGTATTTTGACACGTGAGTTGGTTTGGGATGACACGTTAGCTAGTCCGCAAAATCATCAAACAAATAAAAAATGGTGGGACCCACACTTCATGTTCTAGGCTCTAGCCTGATCAGTAAAATCAGCCAAATAGGGATTGCAAGCCTCGGTTTTGGGCGAGCTTATCGCCGGCGACGCGGCAGCAGCGGCGGACGGCGGCCAAAACAGAACGCTGGTGGCATGGCGAGCCCAAGGAAGGCCATGGGGCATGGGGAGGCAGCCAGCACGGTCACGCACAACAGCAGCAGCGGCTTGCTACAGCATCGACAGCAAGGGAAGGGACCTCCAGCAGCGGGAAGGCAAGCATCGGATAGAATGCGATGCGGCGAACTCAAAGGTGAGGTCAAGGACGGCAGAAGCTCACCGTAGGCGACAAATCTTGGTGGCGAAGACGCCCAGTCGATGTTGGGGAAGACGCGCTCAATCTCCTCAACCACAACACCTCGACTTGATTCCTTTAGGTTTCTTGGCAGTTGGCACTCTTGCCCGGGAACATACCATGACGCGGCTGAAATCAATGAAGGCATGACGACACAACAGGCGGCGAGCTCCTTCCGTTGGCTCCAATGGTGGCGAGGATAGGGCACGAAGAAGACAACCAGAAACTAGATCCGGTCTACAGCCACCAGGACAACTCCAGCCACCTCCTCTAGAAGGGTCACCACATTTGGCCTCGCCTCTCCCGAGAACACACCTTGTGCATGCCCTTCTAGCCGTAGCTTCGTTGTATCACCGTCGGTGACTTCAAGCCACCGCCCTTGAAGCCATCGAGGAGTGGGAGAGAGAGGGGGAGAAGATAGGAGTTGACGTGTTCGTGCATGCCGTGGCCATCCGCCATCTATGGCCGTTCATACCCGCCGCCATCCATGGCCGCCGCATGGGCTGGGGAGAGAAAGGAGGAAGAAGGGCATCTGAGTATGACATGTGGGCCAGGCACATTACAACGCCATCTTAGATCCACGTGGATGCCAAGTTGGTGCAAAACCGGGTTGGAATGGCCTCAAGGGGTTAAGTTGTCCGGTTTTGATAGTTTAGGGGTGTTGGTTACCCGGTTTTATAGTTGTGGTTGAATTTTAGATCATCGCAAGAGTTAAGGGGGGCCAAATAGTCTTATTCCAAAAAAAACTTCAGGATACAAAGATGCATCCGGACCTATCATGCCATGTTATATCCGCGATAGATCAACTGGAGCTAAAAGTCAAAATAACATGGTTATGTGCCTAATTGACCCCCCCCCCCCCCTATTTCATATCACCAATCCAAACAAAAAAAAGAGAGAATAAAAAAGTATAAGAAACAGAGACATGAAATTGCAGGAACAGATTAGTCAGAGCAAGGGATTTTACCTGTAAACGCAAGTAAGCAAATACCGGAGTTTCCAAGAGACGGATAAATTTATCTAATTGCACCAAAAATTTCACATTTATGTCTTCTTCTCCCAGAGACTGAATAACACTGATCGCATGGCTGTATGCCTACGCATGTAAAAAGAAGTAAAGAACATCCAAAGATCAGTGGAGTCCAAGCAACAGAAATTGAAAATCAATAATTATCACCTGAGCAAGTAGACACAAGCTAATTGTAGCCATCGGAGAGTGGCACCAAGAAGCGTATAAAGATAGAAATAAGTCCTTTCCACAAGAATCCACCAAAGACCTTTTAAGAAGAGACCGTAGCTCAGCAAGTTCGGTCGATGTGAGCAAAATCAAATTCAATGCCTACAAGAAATTTAAAAATTAATCAATTACTTAAATTTTATATTTAAATTGTGGTAGGAGTCAGAAGTTGTACCAGTAGGGCATACCTGAACCATGGTGGATGCAAAATAAAGGTCACCTTCACTCTCAAGAATTGTAGAAAACTCTCGATACATTTTTTCAGCACCCAAAAGAACGCAGTGTCGACGAACTATCAAAGCACCACGCCTGTAGAAGTCGTAAACCAAATATTAAAGTACTAAGTATGTACCCTAAAACCAAGAAAACCAGTGGAAAAAGTTCAGAGTCAGCTCTAGAGTAGGAAAGCATACATACTTCTCCAGTAGAACATGGTCGTTGTGGAAAGTGTGGATTAGGTAGGATACAAGACGATGGAAGTGATGAGACTCTTCAGCTATGCATGCATGAACTTCCAACACTAAAAGGACAACCTGCACAAGTAAAAATGCTTTAGCCATTATCACTGCTACAGTAGCAAGAAAATTACTGAAGTAACAAAAAAATATTAATGGTAGTTAACCACATACAGCCACTGTTTTATAGTGCAATGACTTAGCAAGAAATTTGTTTCGGTTATGCATATAGCTATCACTGAATTATGTCATTTCCAGGTAACAATGGGGAACTGGATCCAGTTCGACGTTCATTAAATGAAGGTCATCACCTACATTCCAGACTTGCCAAAGGGAATGACCTTGGCAATGACAACAAAAGTGGATTCTATCCTTGCCAATGGCAATGACAACAATAGTGGGTAGTGTACTTCCCACTACAGTTTCCATAGTGCAAGCATACAATCCCACTTCCTATGTGATTGCGAAATGCTATGCAGAATCAAATGGCTGAGAGTGAGATGGGGAGTATTTATTCAAGATCAATATTTAAGTAAAGAAAATGTCCATGTTCCCTGATATAATATCCATGGAAGAAAGCATAGATCCATGGTTCATCAAATTTGCTCCACTAGAGAATAAGTTACATGAATCCTTCGCACTGATTCAAACCATGCATGATTTTGTTTCTAAGACTTGACTACAGATCACCATATATAAAGCAATGTAATATCAGCTGGTCACAATGCAATGTTGTGAAATATTAGAAACAAGCAGGGCAGTTTGGTAGGCTTTTCGAAACAACTCACCGCATCTGAAGGATCAGAGAGTGCATTTAGAAGTGGATCAAAGATAGCATTCAGGTAGGCCAAGAACTGTTCCACAAAATAGTGAAAATTAAGCATAAGATCATCAATAATTCCATAATCAATTTGAATTGCAATTCTCTTGCCCATTTCAGAGTTGAAGAATTAAAACTGGGCAATTCAACAGTTTAAAAGTAAAGAAATTATGCAAGCATTAACTTGTTGAAATATATTGCTATGTATTCCAAAAAAGTTGCATATTTTCAAGTACCTCAGCACGATATCGAGCCAGCAGAGTGGAAAACCAATGCAATGCCTCAATCCGAGTGGCCTCATGTTCACTATTCAATTCTCTGAAATAGAAAAAAAAAAGGCCACATCACGAATCCCAGGCAAACGGAGATCTCAAGTTACAAGTGATTTGTGCACTTTTCTGACCACATGGTACCATTAAGCCATGGCAATATAAAGAAGACAATCTAAAAGGAACCACATTAGTATGTAACTAAACAGTTCAATTAAATTTTGGGTGTGTATAGCCATCACCCGGATGTTTTCTTTCTAACTATCATCCAGTTTTGAAACCGTTGGATTAGAGATCCAACGGCCCTTTTTTTTGGAGGGGAGAGATTATTTTTTGAGGGGGAGATTTTTTTTGGAGGGGGTGGGGGAGAATTTATGGCCATTGAATCTCTAATCCAATGGTCACAAATCTGGATGATAGTTAGGAAGAAAACATCCGGATGATGTTTATCAATACCCATAAATTTTCTATGCGAAGGTTTGGATAGAGAACCTCTTAGCAATTGAGAGAATCGCTCCAATGTCAAAGCCTTCAATTGGATCAGCTTTTATAGCACGAAGTTCCTCATTAGTTTCACGTGCAACCTAGCAAACAGCGAAGTAAATAAAAAATAATTACCCTGGATAGTCACAGTTTACATCCACAAGAATTGTCTGAATTAATAAAAGTACAAGAGAGGAAACTACCACTCGAATTTTCTCCTCTTTGTCAGAGATGCATGGTAAGATAGCTCCCAAAATATCTGCATAGTAAGGAACAAGTTGTTCCCCACCAAGCTTCACAAACTCGTTCATCTGCATTTTCAAGCAGAAAATGTAAAGGTACTACAAGTATTCAAGTAACCACTACAAACTAAATTCCCAGATCAGGATCACAGAAAACATGCAAGACAAGAATTACCCATGTGATAGATGTCAACCGAGTGAATTCATCATAAGAACCTGCCCTCCGAACAAGAATTTCAGCCATACGACCATAATCTACGTTCTTTTCAGTTAAGATAAGACAAATCAGAATTCAAAGAGGTAAAAATTAAGTGAAAACAATATTTGCTTATTTAGATAAAGACAAAAACATAAATAGAGGAATGTTCATCAGGCAAGATACATAATGTGTTTACACTGTTAACAGACTGATGGAGATGTACAAGCAATTTTACGGGGGATAGCCTTACTGGTGAATTCTTGATTTCCTGCAGAAACTCAGAAAGCGCTGCATCTGCTTGCTGCCTTATCTCATGACTAGAATCACTCAGCATATTAAATAAACCTGCAGGGGGCAGCAAACACAAGGTTGCTGAACTGTCAATACAAGTAATACACTGAGGGAAAAGAGAGGCATTACCATCGAGAAAATCAGGAAGGAAGCCAAGCATGTCAATATCAGGTACACTGTCTAACACTGTTATCCACCCCACCAAAAATTGTCTTACATAAGGATTCAACACGTTCATGCGCTCTCTCAAGAGCGGTATAAATTCTTCTATGCTAAAGAGCAAAATTAAGATAAAAGCGGCAATCAGAAGTCAACAATAAGATTAAGATAAGGAAAACGTTGATATCAAAAAAAGCAAAAGATATACAGCATACCTGAACTGGTCACTCTCAGTTACAATATCCTGGTTGATAAATAATTTATTTTATCAGTGGTAATTAAGAAGAAAATAAGACACATGTTATAGGATGCACAGTACAGTCCAGACGACCATACCTTGACAAGCCTGTCAAGAAGATGAGCTGCACTTTGCACATTAGCATCAGCGTCTGCAGACAATTTGCATAATGCATCAAAAATCTTGTTGAAGTAGATGATAAAATCTCCTCTCACAACCTACAGATAAAGATTCACGTTAGCATAAAGCAAACATATACCTCTTGTTTCCTTAATTAAAATATTTACCTTTGCTATGTTATATAGCGCTTCACAAGCATAGTAGCGCACTCTGCTATCTTGGTCTAGGAAGGAATTAAGCACAGGAGGCACAATTTGCTGGAAGCATAGAGCAACGGAGCTTATTGTGCAATCAATTTGGCACCAACAGAATAATTGTGCACCAGAGTATAAGCATGATCAATCAGAGTCCTAACCCAGTCGGATAAATGAATTGATCTAAATGCTTTACACTTCAGGTTAAACCACGGATGCGATTATCCAATATATACCGAAGATTGATAGGTTTTTACCATCCAAAAGCTACCAATTACTGTCTGAATATTTTTGCCAATAAATATTACGTAGTGAAGCACACATACGATAATAGGCATATAGTTGGTATACAACTTTGAGATGTCAACCTGTACACTGCCGGTTTGCCACCTGTGCTGAACAGTGTATTGACTATTAACAATTACATGTATGTGTAACTTCGATAAGTCATATGAGATTAAGTTTGGCTCAAATTTTGCAATAAGTATAAATAACAAATATTGAACCAAGATCTACGTTTGTTCCAAAAAATCAATCAACTTGAAATCGTTAAACCAATAAGACATTTGTTGTAGATGCAAACTAAATTTACATTTTTAATAACCTGGTATAGGTATGTTATGTATGTACGCACTACACACATACACACAGCTAACAAATACACCAGATATCCCTTTTTGGATCCATAGTACAATACGATAAATGCAGTAAGATCGTCTATAATTCAAAAAGTTAAGTATAATTATGTTTCCTGTAGTGATAATTTACATGGTGCTAAGAAAAAACTTGCAAAATTAGTTAGGAGCTCTACTCTCATGCCATATCACAGGCTAGTAACCATATCATGCAAACTTAAGCCACCTTTCTATAGAGTGAACCATCAGAATACTAACTACCCTACAGCAACATATTTACCCAGCAGACAAGCACTAAAAGCGGGAAAGATATGTAAGCAGCAGAATAAAGTTTATACTACGTGTAAAAACATTTATATATCAAATAATTTAATGATAGAATTTGACACAACTACGCAATACCATGTGACAATTTTGTTATCACATCCAAGATTCAACCCCATTAATTAATGTACAAATATTTGGTAGAACCATAGAATCATGTAACAACACTCAATAAGATCCTACAAGTCACAATATGAAAAAAAACATACAAAATTCAGGCAGAAAAGTTTTAAGGCATATAGACCTACAACTTCATTCTAAAACCCAAAAAACATATTTCACCAGATACAGAATAACACTGTAAAATTGAGTTGGAACAAACTGGATGCAATTTAAGATTTAAATGCTCAGACTGGCAATTGGCAGACCTCAAGATGCTGAGCAGCCTCACTGGTGAGTCCGACGGTAACTGCCGCGAGACCAATCAATCCGCCCTGCTAACAACACAGGGACACAGAACTCAACAAATCTGATCTCAACCAACACCAGAGACAAGAAGCACAGCGATCTAAGCAAACCTTCCGGTGGTTCGCCTGTGGCGAGTAGGTGAAATCGTTGGTGAGCAACCCGATCACAGCCGATATCTTCTCGTGCTCCCCGGCCGTCGCCAGCTGCTTCACGATCCCCTCAATCTAAACAAACGCCCCCCGCCACAAAAATTCCACCTCAAATCCCTCGCGATTGCTCGGAAACCAAAACCCCCCGCGAAGGAATCGAAGTCCCTCACCTCGAGCGCGGCGTTCTTCCGCTTCTCGTACAGCTTGTCGGAGAGGTTGCGCAGCACGGCGCCCGGGATGATGGAGTGCGCGTCGGCGGCCATCGCCGGAGAAACCGCCCGGGAGACCCCCCCCCCACCCGCCGCCGCCGCCGCCGCAGCTACAGCCTCCCGATCGCCGGCGATCGCCGCATCGGCCGCCCACCCGCAGCCCCACGGCCCCGGCGACCGGGACGTGACCCTAACCCCGAGGGGCGAAGGCGACGAGCACCAGGAGGGGGCGCGGAACCCTAGAGCCCTAAGCCCAATCCTCGCTTGCTCCCTCGCTCGCAGCAGCAGCAGCACAAGCCTACGAACGAATGGATTTGGAGGTGGAGACGATGGTGGTGTGTCTGGAGGAGGAGCGGATCCGGGCGCTCTCCTCCTTCCCAGGGGTAACGTTTACCGTTGCGGTGGCCATTAACGGCGCCCGTTTCCCGTGGGTGCGGGTCCAGGGGGCAGGTGACACTGGCAGGTGGGAACGGGATCGGGGGACGGGGAGTGCGGTGCAGAGGGCTCGGTCTAGTCGGGTTCGGGGTGGAGGACTAGCTGTCTTCCTGCAGCAGCTGGATTGAGTCGTGTTGGTGGGTGGGCTCGGTCCAGGAAGACCGTCTCGAGGGACGGGTGGGGGGGGGTACACGGAGAGGTGATGCGTGGACCGGGTGTATCCTGGGAGGGGTCCCCGGTCGTGTCCAATTTTCTCTTTCCACGGAAAAAGGGGACGTTGTTCATGTTAGCGTCGGTCTTTTCGGTCCAAGTGTGTTCGGTGACAGCGGCCTGTTGGCTGGAAGAGGATGAGGCGTACGAATAAGGCCCAGTTTGTTCAGACCTAAGTTTTTTTGTTTATTGCTGATAGCTAGTTTTTGGGTTTAACTAGTTTATAAGTAGGGTGTTTTTAATTTTAAGCCAGATCGTTTGGTAGTCTGATTTTTTTAGATATTGTTGGCTTGTTGAGATGTGGGTGAAAGATAAAAAAGACTGAATTACCTTTGAAAATTTTGATTAACTGTTGAGCTTAACATTCTGCACGTATCAACGTTGAGGCTTCCTCCTGTGTACATATCTTGGCAAACATGAACTAACTAGCATTAAAATAGAGCGGCTCTCTGCGCCACCCTGGAGAAGAGGCCATCGGCCTGGACTGCTGCGAAGGTATCAACCTTGCGGTGCCAGTCACGGGTGGCCCAGACATGGCAAAGGTAGTCGTTATAGGAGCGAGGCGACGATGGCATTGAAGAGGGTGGCAGAGGCCCGGAGTAGTTGTAGAGGAGGAGGGAGAGAATGAGGATGATGAGAAGGGGACAGACAGAGAGGGGAAAGCTTGTTGATAGCCATGGCATGCAAGAGAGAGAGAAGGGAGATGAGAAGAAGAGGACGAGAAGGAGATGCTATGTGGATGGCTGGTGGGTCTCATCATTTTTGTGTTAATCCCACTGATTGGTTTGCCACATTAGCAGATATTTGCCTGTTAGGATGCCACCTAGGACAAAACCACCCATGATGCCTGTTTAGGGATGTTATTTATCTAGTTTTGATAGTTGTAGGATGAGTTTTATCAGGTTTTATAAAAATGACGGATGAAAATTAGACGAATTGAAGAGTTAAAGGCCCACAGATGAACTTTTTCCAAAAGAATACAATTCATCTTCTTAAAGGGGTATCATACTCGCCATTTGACTTCAATTTCTTCGGTGCAAAACAATCCACAATCGTACCATATACAAATATGCAATGGAGTCATATATAACATCTGTAAAAATTGTTATCTAGAAGGGATTTAATTTTAGGACTCTTGTTTTTAGAGTATTTTTAAACCATTCGTTTTAACGATAGCTTGAATGCTAAAATTTAGTTAATTTTAACAAAAAATGTGTTTTTGACTAAGTTTTGGGAAAAGTATATTTTGTTTTGTCTTCAGGTTACGACAATTAGCGAAAACTGATTTAATTATTGTACTATTGCGCTCTTCGGGATGGTTTTCTTGCAAAAACTCAAAATTAAGTTTAGGAAAACTAAAGTTCAATGGGCCTGTTCTTTTTAGTTTTGGCTTATAGCTGTTAGGCTATTCATAAGAGAAAGTACAAAGTAACAGAAATTTGTGTGCGATTTTGACCAATAATAAATGAAGCCGCTACACTATATATTATAATCAACTATAGATCACATCTTGAAAAAGACATTTCATTTAAAAGTTAGTTACTATAGAAAAATTGAAAACAACTTTAAAAATCTGAAAAGAATATGGCCAATGTCATAGATTTATTTTGACTTATTTATTTATGCTATGCTAACCAAACGACAAAGAAGTCTTGATCCAACGGCTCCTATTGGGAGTTTTTTGCCGGGGCCATTGGTAATTTCGTCCGAAGGAAAATTCTCCCAACGCGCCACTGCAAAATCCGGAACCCGCGCAGGAAAACCCAAAACCCCGACCAAACCTCCCATCCCACGGCTGACGGCTCCTCACTTCCCTCGCGCTCTAGGGTTTTTCCCCGTCCCGCGCCTCCTCCTCCTTGTAGCGGCGTAGCACTCCGATGATGGCGTGGGGGGAGGACGAGGCGATCGGCCCCGACGTGGCCTCTGCGGGGCTGCACGTCTCTGAGTGGATAGGCCGCGACGCCGCCGAGCAGCCCGACCTGGAGGAGGCCCTCGAGGCCTCGCGCTACGCCTCCCATCCCTACTCCTCGCACCCCAAGGAGGTAAGCCTCGCGCAACCAGTCGGGTACTGTATTGTAGAGGCTGTATGCGCTTGAGCCGTTGATATGTAGTAGCGTACGTTTTTGGCTAAGGTTTTTGGTGGATTTGTTGAGGCTTGCAGCGGAGTTGGGGGCGGTGGGCTAAGTAGCAGTAGTTTTGAGGGGATTCGCGGATTTTTTTTATTTTTTTCCGGCTTGCTGGGTGGAGTGGGGTGGGAAGCTGTGGACCAGAAACTGGACCTGTTTATTTCGAGTTTGGTGGAAAATTACGGGGAAGTATTTTCATATCTGCAGTGGTGTATCGTTTTGACAAGTTTGGCTGATCTTCTATGACAAACTTTGGGGTAAATGTTGGGGAAATTTAAGGTGAGAATCCGGAACAAAAACTAGAGTTTGTAACTGTGTATGTGGGGCAATTAACAGGGGGACTGAATTTGGGGGATTTCTAGGTTTTCTGGTGAAGTTTGAGATCTGTGGCATTGTTTAGGCTAGAATTTGAATTGTGTATCGCAAAATTTCATTTTTACCTTCATCATGTTCTTTATCTGATTCATTGTAACATTGCCGTATAATTCCTAATCCCTGCGAGTCTTAAATTAGAAACCCCGTTTGTTTGCACACTTGCTATTTCACCTTTCCCTCTTGTAAATCATGTAACTACTTTACAATTCTTCATGATCAGTTTCCTACTTTCCTTGTACCTTACATTGTATTTGCAACTTCAGGTATATGACTGAGGTGAGGCGATTAAACCTTCCACAGAGCCAAACAGAGAATGCCTACCGAGGTTTCCGTGAGCTAGAGGAGAAATTATTATCTCATTAGCCATTTTCGATTTGTCTTCTCAACATTGTAGAGTACTGAGTTGTGCATTTGTTGTTGTACCAAGTAGAGGAATAAGGCCAAGACATCCTGATTCAACTCGACATAATCTCTGATGGGCTGTTATTCCTGAAGTAGAGTAAAAAGCAAGAACCCAAGGCTACTTTTAAGAGGGACTGCATGATACGCGCTATCATGAATCAGATTGTTTGCAACCATCCTGTATTTTTGTCAGGAAGTCAGTTTGGAGCTGCGCTGCCTAAAGTTGGGGAAACAGCAGGAAAAATGAACCTGGGCTCATTGAGCAACGTGAAGATCTCGTTTTGTTGCACGCATGTCGTTTTAATGTGTACCATGTGGTTGTACAGTCCCTTAGTTAATAATTCTTCAGGGTTGTAGGTTCTGTAACTTTCTCTGTTTTTTTGGTCAAACATTGTTTCTGTAGCTTAAAGCGTTGTTACTTATTGATATACCACGGGGTGTGTTCTTTTAATCTGATGGTTTACGACTTATAGGTTAAATATTTGAATTCTGATTATTTGCGAGAGGTAATAGGCAGAGAAAAATAATCGCATGTGATTTTGGCCAATACAGCTGAATTTAGTTTATTTTTTACTATAATTTTTCTATTGATCTTGTTTTGAAAAAACACACCGTTTAAAAGTTAATTATTGTAAACAGTATAAGCATAATTTAATTTTTAAACCTAAAAGAATCTAACCATATTGCATTCTGGTTAGTCTCGTAGAGGAATAACACATGGCCTACAAGTGGAGCACCTATTCCTTTTTCTTTCTCGGCTTTCGTCACAAGAAATTGGGCCTGTTCTTTTTTGGCTGCGGTTTATGGCTTTTGGCTATTTGTGTGAGAGATTATAGAGTAATTGAAATTCATGTGCGGCGGTATAGTATGTACTATAATTAACTAGTAGACCTCATCTTAAAAAGATACTCCATTTTAAAGTTAGTTATTGTAAAAAATCCAAAAGCTAAAAAAGTACAAGCCTACTGTCTACTTTCATGCTGTTATCATGAGTTTGATCTCACAAGTTCTAACTGGTATGGAGCGCCATGATGTTTAGCTGGAAAGTGAACATTAGCTTCAGTTTCTGGCTTTTAATTCACTATTCCTTTATTTTATCTTTTTTTGTTTTCTAGCTTTTTTTGTTCTTTTCTTTTTTCCCCTGTATTCCTTCGCATTATCCATGATGGCCTAACATATTTTTTTTCTATTTTTAATTTTTAAAATTTAATTACGCTAAATAAGCCACAATCAATTACAGTAAAAAAGCCATAAACCGAGCGCCACCAAAACAAGGTTCACAATCCCGGCGGTTACCGACCGGTAACCACCGATTACCGTTTTTACCAGTGGAGACCGGTAACCGAAAAAACCATCTGATATCAATTTTTGATTTTTAAATTTTGGCTAGTTTTTGTCGGTTTTTCCGTTTACCGAACGGTCTTTCTGGTTACCGGTTTCAAAATATCCCAAAATTCAAATTTTGATTTTTAAATTGTGACCGGTTTTTCCGATAACCAGCCGCCAGCCGAGATTTCTTCCGGTCCCAGGCTTTGGAACCTTGCACCAAAATTTGTTGTTCTATCTAGTCTTTGGGAAAGCATTGAAGTAGTACCTGCTGTGTCTATTCACGTACCTTACCCTTTTCTTTTTGAAGAGAAATTCCTTTACCATTTGATATTCTAATCAGTCCCTTGGCTCGAAAAGTTCTGACAAAGCTTAGCTATGATGGAGTTGACCTGGGGGTTGAGCGGAGCAAAAGGGTATTCCACAAATTCCGAATCCAATGTGAACCGTGATACACGCCGTATTCCACAAATTCATTAGAAGTATTAAGATGGGAGGAGAAAAAGTAGTGTGCAATTTTGTATCTACTGGGAGGTAACGGGTAAGAAATAAGAACAGAACCTATGCCACTGTTCCTTGTCTTATGCCGTTTTGTCCACTTGGGCACGCTGTAAACATGGAGATATCCTAGCAGCCAAGTAGCTAGGCGAGAAAGGACTTTTGATGCCAGCATCGAATCGAATCTGTTTTTCTAAACCACCATACAAGGTTTTGTAGGACATGCATGTTCCTCTGCATTACCAATTACTTCCTATTATTCTCTGCTCCCAATTCTTTCATTATTAGCTGTATTTCGCCTAGCAGGTCCTGCATCTTCGTTGTATTCAAGACTGGATCGTGCCGGACAATACCGACGAGCCTACTCAAGCATTTCATATAGTCCTGCCTGACAGCCTTTGACACTATGCTCCGTGTATGGGGCTGCAACAACAAATATCACGTTAAAATGGCTATTTAATTCTATACTTTGTGCTGACAACAGATCCAATTAAACAGATAGAAAGATGCCTCATTGGGTACATTTTAACAAATATGAAAAGGATGAAAAAGGATCTAGCATATACTTCATTGTAAAGTGAAATGCACTTGTGCAGAGCTTGTTCAACATGTAGATAATCAAACTGGTCCTGAAACGAAGAGATTTGAATCAGCTAAAATAGTGAAGGTAAGTTAGGGATAAATAATGTAACACAGAAGAAAGTTTATCAAGCATGCCAAAAGCAATTGTATCCATGTCTATTTGACACAAACAAGAAGTTTGGAATTTGCAACTTCAAGCAAAACTTTGTCATGCCATAAACAAATAATCTCAGTGAGACCATTATAATTAGTGGCTCAACTTTATTTAAAAAATATCAATTTATAAGGCTCAGTAGCAATTCCCTATTGAAATAGCCATTAGAGCAATGAATTTCATCCCGTCAATTGCAAGCAAATTCTGAAGAATCATTTATATTGTCCCATGGAGAACGAGTAACAATAGAAGACATTCATTATATCTGAATAATTCCACAGAATGCTACAACAAAAGCTAAATGAAGCAAGTGTACATAAGTAGTCAAGTTGATAAAAATGTAATTGAATAATTAAGTATATCCAATGTGCATCGGTGTTGTGTCGGACCTTTTCAAACTTATTTTTGAAATGGATGCGCAATGTGGTATATCGAACATCTATGAGATGTTTATCAGGCCATATGAATAGCCGACACGTGTCTGATATGTGTACAGCATCAATTTTGAAGTATCCATGCTTCATATGTTCCAGAGGAAGCCTTAGCAAGAGTACCAACTACTAAAGAGAACATTGTAATATTAGAAGCAAACAAATAAGATGGAGTAAGATATTATTCAATCATGGTGAAACACATAAATGAAATACTGGAAAAATACCCCTGGTGTAAGCATTTCCTTTCTTGCAACTTCAAGAAGTCCAACAACTTCAAGTGCTTGCAACTACAAGCATAACACACAATATTATCAAATAAAAAACCATGGCATTAACAAAATATAATACATATCTGGTTAAGAGGATGATAGCAATCCTGCTGGTGGACCAAATTCCAACGTTTCAGACTCCAAGCTACAACACTGCTACATCAGGTTCTGAATAGATTCAAGGATGCCGGGAGATCATTCTGATGTAAACAATTTTGGATAATGATTCTACGTTTGTGTGGCGCCTTCATGGAACATTTTGTGTGTGTGTGTGTGTGGTGGGGGGGGGGGGGTGGTTGGGGATAGTATTTGAATGTATGCTGCTATATGCTGACAGGGCTCAAGAGAAGGCCCTAAAAAGAAAAGGGAAGATGGCGAGGACGCATGGTTGCACGCACAAAACCCCACAAGAAAAGTAAAGGCATGCTGCTGTCAAATGGAATCTTAATGATGTTAAGGATATTAGAGATAGAGTTGTATTAGGATATAGAGTTTGTATTCTATTCCATATATGCCTTATCTCTATATGGCATATCCCCTTGTACTCTCCTATATATATGGCCCTTTGGGTCTCATATCAATACACACAATATTCATAACAAATGATAACTTTGATCAATATGAAAACTCGAAGTATCAATTGTTTAATTAAAATGCAGTACATACAATCCTGAGAGTTGCGAATCTAAGATATTCTTAATCGGTGGAGAGAAAACTAAGTAAACATGAAAGCAGGAGAAGGAAAGATAAGAATGACAACAAGAACAGTTGAAGATAAGGCATCATAAACAGGATAGCATATAAAAAAGATGAGTAAATTTCAGAAAACTACAGGTATATTGACATAATTATAAAAAACTAAAGATTTAAGAACCTATTCCAAGAAGCTATAAATTTAGCGCTATTTTGTATCAAAGAACTATAGGTTTCAACCTTTTTGTCAATTGCAACAGGACCCGACAGCCATGGCCCACCTTGCAATGGACGGGAAGGTTAAAACCTGTAGTTCTTTGATACAAAATAGTGCCAAATCTACAGCTTCTTGAAATAGGTCATTAAATTTGTAGTTGTTTGATAGTTAGTTATGCCAATATACCTATAGTGGAATTTACTAATAAAAAGATCCCTTACAATCCTTTGGGTGAGTGGGGAACATACAAGTACAGCTGTTGCCGCGATCTGATCTCTATCCATCCTAGATTTGCTGTTAAGTTTTTTCTGATCTTTCCTTGAAGAATTTAATATTCCTTCTGTTATCCTACCATGAAAAAAATATTCAAGACTAAACAATAGTAAATTCAAGCAATTCATTCGCTACTTCCATTTAATGGGCAACAAATGTAAGAAAAATGAATGAGATAACATCATAGAAGAAATAAGCTCATCATAGAAGAAATAAGCTCAAGTATAAAACTGCAATAAAGGTTTAGGGTATGTGAGACCTCACAACCAGTGTTAAAATCCTGGCAGTAACCAGAAAACCTAGCTGGAGCTTTGAAATTAAATACTGCCTGATTTTGAGTTAAAATTTCATCAAGGGAACTATTTTGATAATCAAATTTGTATATGGGTAACTTAAAAATGTGATACCAGCAAGTCTACTTGTGAAATCATAGAGAGGCCAAAGAGGAGAACCTTTCAAAGGTATCTTCAATTTTGAGAGAAACCTCTCGAGAATACAGTAGTAAATTGATCCATGCAAGAGTTTCAAATTGATGTATTCCTCGGGCATTTATGAAGTATTTTGTGTTGATTACTTAAGAATGGCTTAAAAGTGACAGCTGGGAAACATTCTTGGTTGTAACAGGCTGGTCCCCCTTTCAAATTCATAATTTTGGCCACCCCAATCATCAAGGCCCGGGGCGAAATCATCCATAATCAATTTTTCAAAACCGTGCTCATAACAAAGGAGCAACTAGGGTTGCTAATGCATATAGGCTTGGCATCATTCAAATTACTTGCTGGATGAAAAAATAGACTGAATTTGTACTGCTTTAATAGCAAGTTCTTTTGTGAAATTATTTACATGCAGCTCTTGATGCACAAGCAGGTTACATCAGCGACAGTGAAACATACTTTTAGTACGCTAGAACTGAAACTTAGAGCACACCATTTGCCAAAATCAAACTGGGAAGAATAAGAACGATGTTTTTGCACTGCCATCACCACAGGAGTACAGGCTACACTTCTGTGCAGACTACACTGATGAATTAGTATTTGAGTTAAGGATTTAGTCATTTTAATTGGAATTGGTGCTCGTGAGCTAAGCTTTGGGCCATTAGTAGCCATATCATGAACAAAAGGAGTACCTGAAGTCATTCAGAACCAGTAAACTATCATAAAGGGTATCATCACTTGCACAAATTTTGTGTATCTGGACTGGACCACTCTTATCATTTTTTTTTGTGTTTCTAGCTTTCCTGTAGAATCTCATCAAAACTGTAAGACACTACCAACTTTTGATGTGCTGAATGGGATTATGGCGATAAAAAATTCAAACATTGTAAAACAGCAAAAAATATGGACCTAAATGGAATACCTGATTGAATCATTGACAAATTGTTTTGCCTTAACGAGGTGAGATCTAGCCAGGTCATTGTTCACCTTGAGATCACTACTAAATTTAAGCAAAGCTAGTCTCGCCAAGCGTACCAATGCACCTGCTACCTGTAACAATGGGACCAACAGGTAATCAACCACTGATAGAATGCAATTGTTTCAAAAAGTAGTGTTAAGTAGGATTTCAAAACCCAGTTCAGGACTGACTCCAGCTGAGTACCAATGTGATTGTTGGACTTCTAGCCACCATGAAATGTTTTGCATATTGAACCCCCCTGAACAAAGCCTCAGAATGAGGACGGTGAAGGACACCCTAGAGACTAAAGGCTGTGGTGGAGTGGTGACTATGGGAGTGGTAGGAAAAGTCAGAAAAGAAAGTGGCTCAACAAGAGATGCTGTAGTTATGGAAGGAGAAGGACGAGGGTAAAAATGATGAGACTCATCAAAAGTGACATCCCAAAAAATCCGCATCTGTCAGCCAATAGGATCCCAACAACGATATCCCTTATGCTCAGCACTATAGCCCAGAAAGACGCACTCCACGGATTGAGCGGTTAGCTTGATGTGCTCACGAGGTGCAAGAAGAACATAGCACGTACACACCCAAAAAAGTAAAGACTAGAATAATCAGGAATCTTGCCACATATACGCTCAACTGGGATCCCACCCTAAAGAGTAGAAGAAGACTAGATATTAATCAGGAAAGTAGCAGTAGAAACAGTCTCAGCCCACGAATACAGTGAGGCAGCAAAAGCAAGCATAAGAGCACAAGCTGTCTCAAGAATATGACGATGCTTTCGTTCAGCTATACCATTCTGGGCATGAGCACCAGGACAAAGAAACTGAGATAGTACCCTGATCGTCAAGAAAACCACGAAGGACTCCCAAGAAGTGCTCCCCAGCAGAATCATCACGAAAAACACAAATAGAAGTCAAACTAAGTACGGATCATGGTGGCAAAATTCTTGTAGATGGAGAGAACCTCAATATGAGATGACATAAAGTATATCCATGTGTGTCGAGAAAATCATCAATAAAAATTACATAATATCGATAGCCTCCTTTTGAAACGAAAGGAGACGAACCACATACATCAGAACGAACAAGATCGAAAGGACGCTATGACACTGACTCACTAGAGGGATAGGGGAGTTGAAGCTGTTTGCCAAGCTTACAACCTTGACAATTTAGAGAAGTATTACCAGACACAAACCCTAAAAGACCATGATGATCTAAAGAAGATAGATATGACCCGCAAAGATATCTTAAATGATGATGCAAGCAAACCACGTAGTGGAGAATGCAACAGAAGCAAAGGTGAGGCAACAAGATTGACAAGGGCAACGGAAGGAAAATGAAGCCAGTCAAGCTCTCAGAGCCGCTGTGAGTCATAACGGCGAGGGCCAGTACCAACCAGAGTCCCCGTGGGTCGATCTTGAACACAACAATAATTAGAATCGAAAATAACATGACAACAATGATCAGTGAGCTGACCGGCAGCTATAACTGCATTGTTAGTTTGGGAACATAAGAAACAACAGGAACATGAAAAAAGGAATTCCAAAGAGTGCCTCTTCTGCGACAAAGAAGGGTACCATCTGCTGTCTGAACAGTGATAAGAGTAGCTAAAGGACTAATGGAAGTGAGACTGGTGCAATCAACTAGTGGAATCAGATGGTAATTGTTAAGGATATAAGGTTATTTGTGTTATCACCAAGTTTCTAGGGTTTAATCTTGCGTGTTCTATGTACTCTATATATAAGGTTTAGTCTTGTGTCCTATGTACTCTATATATAACCCTCTGGGCTGAGATCAATACATCTAACCTTTATGTGTTCATCTTTCCATGCATTTAACATGGTATCAGAGCAAAGATTCAAACCCTAACCTTTGTTCTTCTTCCGCTGCTGCTATTTCCCCTAGGAGGATCGATTCCGCTCCTGAGGATGGCCACTGTTAGGCTGACCGTCTCGAGCGGCCGTGGCCGCTGCTCCTCGTCGGAACGGGTCTCTATGCCGGCACTACCAATCTTCGGGGCGCTGCCGGCTTGTGCTTGTATCCGTCATCTTCGGATCCTTTCCGGTCATTTCAGCCTCATCATTGTCGATCTAGCCGCCGCCGTCGATCTCATCTAGCCTCCTCGACGCTGTCGTCTCTAGATCCGGTGCTGCCTAAGCTTCTCTGCTCTTCCCCACCGTCGGATCCGGATGTATCTGGTCTCCCCAATGGCCACTACAACGTCCAGCTCGTCATCGGAGAGCTCATGTGGCCGAGCCGCCGAAGCACAGCCTCTGGCTCTTGCCGTAAGATCTCCGTGGGGAGCACAGACCTCGAGGTCGGCCTAGCCAACATGTCGTCAGACGAGGATGAGGACGATGCCGACGCAAACGATGGTGCGTCGCTACGTGAGATGGCCTACTTGCCACTCCCGTTCTTGGCCAGGCTGTCCTCCTTGCCGCTCCACGTTCACTTCGGCGACGGGATGAAAAGCTTCTTGGCGAACAACTGGATGGAGAGCTTCATCTCACCGACCCAATAATGGAACCAAAGATGACTGATGGGACTGGGAGAAGGAAGCTTCTTGGCCTTATCTCTTGGCTGTCTCGGCTCATGTCCTGCTCATCACGGTGTCGATATTTGTCTGCCGCTTGACTGTTCCCTCGGAGATGACTGGCGACTGCTATCAGTATCTGCTGTTTTTGAGTCTTTTTCTTTTGAGTCTTCCGTTGCGTCCATCCAAGTTCGTTTTTTTTCGAACGCGCAGGAGAACTGCGCATCATTATATTAAGAAGAATAAAGGAGTCTAAGAAAACTCGAACAATCCTCACCAATTAGGCGAGGCTAAAAAAAAGGTCAAAACTAGAGAAACGCCCACCGACCAAAAAACAAACACAACACCTATGGCCAAATGGTACAAAGGCCTTTGGTCCCCGCCAAACACCACAATTTGGCCTCATCTCTAATGTCTTGCAAAACAATGCTGACATTGGGTGAGGCGCCGTAAAAAATGCAACCATTCCTATGCTTCCAAACCCGCCAAGCCACTAACACGACCAAAGAATTAAAGCCCTTGCACTGCTGCTTAGGGACTTGGTGCAAAGCTTGACGCCACCACAAGGCGAAGACCAAATCATCTGGACCTGGAGTTAGCCGCTGCAATCCCACCAGAGTAAGCACTGAGAACCAAACACTTCTTGTGAACACGCAAGAAGTGAGCACGTGCTGAATATTTTCATCAACTTGATCACACAGTGGGCAGCATTCAGGGTGAACAAGGCCATGACGGGCCAAACGATCAGCGGTACAGCAGCGATTAAGCGAGGCTAACCACACAAAGTATTTGCAACGAGGAGCCCAGGTTCGCCAAATCTCCTTCCATGGTTCATAACCCACCGCCCCCACAAAAAAACGGCGGTACGCTGATTTAGTTGAGAACCTGCCCGAGGAGGATGGCTTCCACACATGCTGATCATCCACGCCAGGGGTGAGCCTCACTCGGGCGAGAGCATCCCATAGGCCAAGAAACTCCTCCAAGACTGGAGTAGGTAGACTGCCTCTAATATCATGAACCCAAGTCTTATCTGTTAGAGCTTCTTGGACCGTCCTTTGACTGACAGTTCTCTTTGGCACATGCGCACAAAGAAAGGGGGCAAGGTCCATTAAGGATTTGCCATGTAGCCATTTATCACACCAAAAGAGGGTCATGCAGCCATCTTCCACAATAGAGATGATCGAAATGGAGAACATAGCTGCTGAATTGGGGTGCACCTGAATGTCCAAACCAGCCCATGGGCGATCAGGTTGGGTCTTTTTAAGCCACAGCCACCTCATGCGCAGTGCCCATCCGAGAATTTCCAAATCAAGAATTCCCAATCCGCCAAGCTCAAATGGTCTCTTGACCCGGCCCCAAGAAACAAGGCAATGCCCTCCATTTACTCTTGCGACCCTTCCATAGGAAAGCTCTACGTATCTTGTCAATTGCTTTGAGTGCCCATTTAGGAAAATCCAGTGCAAAGAGTGGATAAATAGGAATTGCTGAGAGCACCGCTCGAATAAGTGTGGCTCGGCCAGCTGGGTGCATCATGGCAGCTTTCCATCTGGGCAGCTTGTTAGCAATCTTGTCAATTATCATGTAAAAGCCAGATTTGGGGAGTTTCTTGATTGACAATGGGAGCCCAAGATACTTGCAAGGGAATTCTTGTACTTTGCAAGGAATGGATCCTTGCACTATTTCCATGTCCTGTTGGTGGCATCGGATTGGGGTCACCGATGTTGGAATAACGCTTGTATTTCTCATGTGGCCAAAGGGCCAATATATATACATGTACAGGTGGCATATACGCAAGAAACCCCTTATACAATGGGGTAAATACACAGTTATGTAATACACATCTAACACCCCCCTCAAACTCATGGTGGATCAACAACATGAAGTTTGGAGAGATGAAAACTGTGCTGAGCCCTGGTTTGTGCATTGTGAAGAAATCTGCCAAATGAAGCTCGGAAGGCACATACTGAAGAGCAACAATCTGGTCTTGCACCTGCGTCCTCATGTAGGAAGCATCAACACCAATATGCTTTGTAAGCTCATGCTTCACCGGATCTTTAGCAATGCTAATAGCACCTGTATGCGTAGATGCGTCCACATCGCATGTGCAGAAGCCAATCCAACAACATCACCAGTGAGATGCACCTCTATGCTAGCAACCAAAATAGCAGAGGCACGAGCATCTTCATCAATCCATGTCTTGTAAGCAGCATACCGAGTCTGAAAAGTCTCCATGGCATCCTCAAAAGCCTCAAAAGCCTTTGTACGAGCGTCTTCGGAAGCATCCCTCGGGAGAACAGGTTCAACAGGTGGAGTGGGACGAGACGGGCAAGGCAACTCGCCAGTAAGAAAGTCCCAAAGGCACTGACCACGCATGTGGATGCGCATGTGCTGAAACCAGTCCTGATAATTGAGACCATCGAAGATCACTGGGCAACGAGGAACAGAAACGGTGCCTGCAAAAGAAGACATTTTTTCTCTTCTCTTTTTTTCTTTTTCTCTCTTTTTTTTTGCGGGTCGGTTTACAAACCGACCAACACTACCACTCCAACCGACTAAATCAAAGAAAACACAACAGAAGTTGGCGACAGCAGTCTCGGCGGGTTCGACAACGACGGTCTGCGTCGGCCAGCGGGGCAGCAGTTGGCCTTCGGATCGGCTCGAGCGGAGACGGGCGAAGCAGATCCCGAGCGGCGGCCCACAAAGCCGGCGGCCTCGTGCGGAGACGACGGCGAAGGCGGCCTCGAGCAGAGACGACGGCGAAGGCAGCCTCGGGCGGAGACGACGGCGAAGTCGACCCCGAGCGACGGCGACGAAACCCCGAGCGGCAGCCCGCGACACCGGTGACACCCTAGAGCCGGCCGTCAGATCTGCCAAAACCCTAGAGCCGGCCGTCAGATCTGCCAACGGCAGCGACCTGGATCCCGGCGGCGGCAGCAGCAACCAAAAGAAGGCGGCGGCGTCAGGTAGGGTGGAAAGAGGCCAGGCAAAACCCTAGGTATGAACGAAACCCTAGGTATGACGAAACCTTAGCTCTGATACCATGTTGGAATAACGCTTGTATTCATGATGAGGCCAATAGGCCAATATATACACATGTACAGGTGTGGCAAATATGCAGAAAGCGCCTCATACAATAGGGTAAATACATAGCTATATATACATATCTAACATCAATTACCCATGGTACATGGTAGAACCTGTCCGTCAACGTTTAGTGTGCTTGGTTTGAGGAACCTAACCCAGTTTGAGGAATGAAATGAGTTGGTCCATCATCACCTCATCCCTTATAAGCACAAGGCTAATAGAAAAGGCGAGGGATGGGGTCACCCCACCAAAATCATGGGATGATCCCATAATGGACCAACCCATCCTAGGATGAGGTGGTCCCTCAAACCAAACACCGTATTTAAGTGTCAACCAGTGTTACAAGTTTCCGAGAGAGGGCACATAGAGGACAACATAGATAAAGAAATACTCAATTCATTCCGCTGTCCAAACTAAAGTAAAACAAGCACATTGGGTTATTGTCCATCCTTTAGAATGACAATTTCTGGGAGCACAACATATGATAGCCGACACCTTGACATTATTGCAGCAACTGCCCGCTAACCACAAAAGAAGAGAAAGTTTACACACGACCAAAGAATAGATTATCCAAGCTGGAGTGTTGCAGTGCATACAGTCATCTACATAAATTTCCACAAAAGCAAATATCCGAACTGGAAACAATCAAAATACACATACAAGTGATCTTAAGATACATAAATTTAAGCAGGCAGAGTGATCATGTAAGATAACTTGTGACAGCGCTTTCATTTGGTAACATAAGATGACATTTTATTTTTACTGAAAATCAGCTCAAGAACTAAATATAAGGCAACGACAAACCTTGAAATGATCTTCAGAGAGAATCTTTTTTTTGACCGCAAGGCATCTAAAAAATATATAACAATTGAAAACCTGTAAGAAAACTTCTAAAATGGCCAACAAACCTAATGAACAACCTTTTTACCTTTCCAATAGTTCTTCTGCTTCCTTCAACTTCCCCATGGTTTCAAGAGTAACACTTAACATTTCAGCTGCCATTGTAGTATCCAATGAATCCCATCCCTATTAAACAGTTCCATAGATATATTTCAGTAGGTTTCCTAGGGATGATTCGTGATAGACTTGGTCAAGAGAGCTTGTTCATGACATGATGACAAAGATATGCCATCTTGCTTGTTGACTTATGAGTTACGAAATGTCAGTAGCTTTACTCTTGCTAGTCCCTGTTCCCCTTTCCCTTTTATTTTGCAATCACCTTTTATTTTGTTTCCTATACTTTTTTTTATCAGAAATAGTGTGGACTACCAGCTGGACTAGAAACTGATGAAATATGCGACGGCGACGCTATTCCGCAGAATTTTAATTGTTTGCAATGCTATAGAGCATTCAAGGATCACTGCGATGTTATTTCGCTAAATTTGCACAATTGGGATGCTGTTGAGCTAATTTTCCCTTTAACTATGTTGCTATCATCTAGGATTCTAGGATATGTAAAGAGAAGGGCAAGAGCTGAAGCAAGGTTTTGCTGCTCCAACTGCATTTAACATGTAACATGGGCAAATGTGCTTCTGGACACTTGAATACAGATGCAGTGTACTTGTTTGCTAACTTGAATATAGTGGAACTTAGGGAAATAGTGTAACATTGTCCCTCCACCTCGGCACCCCACTCAATCTCGAATGGACAAACGAATAAACAAGACTTGTGTTTAGGGCAAAGATAATGCAAAACTCGGCAAAAATCTGTGGAACTTCTTAATGTCTCAGACTAACTCAAGCACCAATTTAAGGCCCACATTATGACCGTGATCCATTTAACACTATATAATGCAATCACCAGATAGAATATCGAAGAAACAGTACACAAGAGAGTAAAGCTATATGGCCATGCCTTCAAAAGCTCCAGATTATGTAATATCTTCCTCTGCAAATTTTCAGCTTCAGCCAGTCGTTTTGACTTCACCAACTCCTGCAAAAAGCATATTAAACACAAGAATCAAGCCACAAAAAATGCACTCATGAATAGATTAAAATTGCAAACTAGTGTAGTAGGTGCGAATTGGTTTGCAAGGACCACAGAACAGTACTGGACAGGGCATGGAATAAGACAAAAGAGAGATGCAATCATTTTTAAAAAGACTGAGCAGCAAATTAGATAGTTTTTAACTTTAATAAGTCACCATCTCCATTTAGATAAAAGATGCTTTCGTTAAGAGTATCTCCTTATATACTTGTAGAAGGCCCATAGTTTAGCATAGTTATGCCCATGACCATGAGGCCCATGCCTCTTGTATTTACCCCTTTGTATCTACAGTGCAATATACAGTAAAAATGCGTATTTCCATTCACATGGTATCAGAGCTCTGGCTCCAACCCTAGCAAGGTCGCTGCCGGTCGACGGCGGCTTCACCCCATCCGTCATCGCTGGTTTCCTCACCCGGTCGACGGCTTCTCCCACCAGTGTAGCTCATCCCACTGGCGCAGCTTCCTTATCCGGTCGACATGCGACTTCATCGTCCTACCGGTGCAGCTTCCTCACCTGGTCAACGACGGCTTCACCCCATCCATCACCGCTGGCTTCCTCACCCGGTCAACGACTTCTTCACCCCACCTTTCACCACCGGCCTCTTCTTCCACTGCGGGTTGCGCATCGCTGGTGTGCGTCGCTGGAGCACTCCCGCCGGCTAACGGCTTTCTCACCCCGCCGTTGATGCATCTTCTTCCGCTGCATCGCGAGTTGCTTCTTCTTCATTGTCACTGAGCAGAGGAGTGACAAGCAGAGGGAGTAAGTCCTGCTGCCGGTTTTCCTCTTCGTCGCCAGAGCAGGTGTTGTGGCTGCCGGAGCAGAGCTACCGGCTTCCTCTTCGTTGCCGGAGCAGGTGTTGCAGCCGGTCTTTGACTCTCCTCTATTTGTGCTGCATAGCCGGCGAGTCGCTGAGTGAGTTCATGCTTCACTAGATCACGGCAATACTGATAGCGCATATACTGTCAGTCATAAGGGTCGTTGGTCTCCTCATAAGTACTCCAAAATCTGCAAGTAGCCATCTTAACTAAGTAATCTCTGCTGTCACAGCTGCCATAGCTCTCAACTTAGTCTCTGCACTTGAACGGAAAACTGCAGTTTGCTTCTTTGTCTTCCAGGTAATCAAGGAGGAGCCAAAAAAACACAGTAAGCAGAAAGAGAACGATGATCAGAAGGATCACTGGCTCAGGTCGCATTAGAGTACGCCTGAAGTTGAGCTAGGGAAAAACAAGCGATGAGAGGTTGTCCTACGTAAATAGCGAAAAACGCGAAGAAGATGACTGTAGTGAAAATGAGTAGGACGAGTCATAAACTGACTCAAGATATGAACAACATGAGCAATATCAGGGCAAGTGCTCACAAGATATACTAAACTCCCAATAAGATGGCGATAATAAGTAGAATTCTCAAAAAGATCAACATCAGTAGTACAAGAGAGTATAAGGGGATATACAGAGAAATATGTCATACACAAATAAGGAAACTAAAACATATAAAGAAACAAATAAAACAATCCTATTCTATCCTTAACAGTTGAAAGCTAGAAAATTTTCCATAATAGGTGCTTACCAAAGAGAGAAACCTCATCCTATGTATGCATGTAAGTGATTCGCCGAGTCCAGCTTCCTAAGTTAATCCTCATGAAACCCTTTCATGCACAAAGAACAGATAAAAAACTACTCTGAAATGGTAAACATACCTCCAGTATCCTAATAGACTCTCGAATAAGAGCTTCTGCATCTTTTCCTTTTCTTTGTCGACTTAACACCTAATAACAGAAAAAAGTTTAGCTTTCTGTGAGTTGTGACAGAACACAATTAGATAGTTAGAAAAGGCATTCCCAAGGTAGAATTTCAAATTATTCCATCTATTTAGTAGAAGAGAACCGGCAAATTGAGGAAATTCTCAAGACAATGCAGTTTAGGGTGAGCTCTCAAGAAGGGTATGTACGAAAGCAAGCACTTCATGCATACTACGAGAATGAAACATGCATACTACGAGAATGAAACTACAGTTTCTATGCAGCAGAACATGCTTAACAGTACGAGCTTCATGGCGATATAAAACTTAACTTCACAGAATTATTTCATAAAAGCAAGTCTCCAAAAAGTGTATGACGACATGTTCCAGAGAGAGATGCATCATTCAACTTCCTTGTAGGAAATCTACGAAGCATACAGTATGATTCATGCAGGTAAAGCTATCGAGTTTCATTTCATAGCTGATCAACAGCATCAAAGCCAAGTTTTCTCTCTAAGTCCTCTCAGAAGGCACTCCAATCTAATTTTTCTCAACTCAAGTTCACATTTTACAAGTTCAAATAGCAAATATTTTTTGGAAAAGGAAAGAACTGGAGGGTGTGCACCAACAAAGGGAGCAAATGTTGAAACAATTGTTGCTGCCATTTTCTCATAGTGTGGTGTACTGCGTGTTAGGCTGCTAGCTTCCAATGCATGGAGCAAAGTTGAACCTTCCTTGCCCCCTGACCCACAAACTACAGCAATGGAGGTGTGGAAGCATGGAGCCGCACTGGTGCCAAGTGGACACATCAAGAGTTTGGCTAGAGCTTTTCTTGGAGCTTGGCAGCTGTTGCTGCAATGGTGGAGGCAGCTGCAAGCTCTAAGCTCTAGCAACAGGGATTAGGTAGACCCAGTAATGGTGTGAGGCAATGTTTTGGGCCTGTTCTTTTTGGCTGCGGCTTATGGCTTTTTGCTGCGGCTTGTGATTTTTGGGCTGTTCGTATGAGAGATTACGAAGTAACTGAAACTCACGTGCGATTTTTGCCAATATAAATGAAGTCGGTACAGTATGTATTACAATTAACTAGTAGATCTCATCTTGAAAAGACACTTCGTTTAAAGAGCTAGTTACTGTAGAAAAGCCAAAAGCTGAAAAAGAACAGGCCCGTTGCAAAAGGAAAAATCATCTGTACAGTAGGTTGGATCGAAACTAAAGCTCTACAGCTTGCAGTGGAGATTTTGGATTTTGGACTCTAATCAAACTTGAGTAGATGGCTGACTTATGTAATTCTCAACTGTATTGTGCAACCTATTGATAATGTCTTATCAGCTGACATATCAGGCGACCTTGTAGGAAGATATAGTTGGGTGGAATTGGATGTATTGCATTGAGCCTCTCGGGCGGTATATATAGAGGTACAAGACTTAGGGGGCAAGATGGTACAAGGGATTGTAATCCCAATGGACTCTATCCTACCATATATTGTACTCTAACATCCCCCCGCAGTCACAACGGGAGCGTCGCAGACGGTGCGACTGGAGAAGAAGCCGAAGAGCTAACATCCCTCCGCAGTCATAACCGTTGATGCGGCGCGTATGCTGTGACTGGAGCAGGAACCGACAAGTGGCTCAAGCAAGGCGGTAGCCCTTTGTGCCGATGTCGAGGTAGCCGAGCGCGAGGGCGGAGTAGTCGTGGTCGAGGATGCCGTGCTGGAGATGGCCGTGGTCGACGTAGTCGTGGTCGGGTTACCGATGTCGAGACGGTCGCTCATGAAGCCGCGGGCGCAAAAGAGGCGCCATGGTGATGACGGAGACGCGTCGAGGCAGTCGTCGTGGAAGGGGGCGATGCCGAGGTCAACGCAGTCAGGGGCGTCGAGGATGTAGGCGAAAAACGGCGATGCAATTGAGGCAGACGAGACGGGAACGGGAGGGTCGATGCCGAAGTCGATGCAGTCAAGCCGCTAGAGCCGAGGCGTGTGCCAGGTTTGCCGACCCGGCAACGCGTCGGGGACGAAAGCACGCACCGGTGTTGCCAGTACCGGACGTACAAGGGAGAGGGCCCCAACCAGGCGTGGTTGTGCTGGACGAAGAAGAAGCAGTGTGGGAGCGGACGCTCCTACCTGAAGGCGAGCAGCCCGGGCGGACGCTCTGGCGCGAAGGCGAGCAATCCTGACGCAAGGTACGGCGGCGGCGGTAGCGCTCGATGTCGGTGATGAATGCCCGATCAGTATGACGAAGACCATGTGCAGACAGATGGCGCACAAGAGGTTGCGCAGCACAGTCGTCGATGCACAGGGGACGGCGATGTAGATGCAACGGCGAGGGGACACACGTGCGGCGATGCTGTGGCCCGAGGAGGCGACACAGCAGCAGCCCTGTTGCTCGGAGAAGATGCACGTAGTTCTCGACGACGGACGTCACGGGAGCCGGGTGGATCGCGCACAATCGGCTGATCAGACCGAGTACGCGCGAGGCGGGACGACGATGGAAAAAGTCGGTGGAGGCATCCCGATCTGTGGTGGCGATGACGAACCGGCGATGAAGACGTGCAGACGGGATGACCGAGACGCGACTCGCGAAGGCGTCCCCTCGGCATCGCGTGCCCGGCTTGGCCGCACAGTCGAAGAGGTAGAGGCCGGTGTAGTCGACGCCGATGTCGGAGTAGATACGTGCGAGGTCGACAGGCGGTGGGCGACTCAACCCCGATCAGTGATCGGGAAAAGAAAAAAAAGATACAACAGCAGCAGTGGGATCCTCCATGTGCAACTCACCGGGTACACCTAGCCTTATCCTCTTTTTTCTTTTCTTTTCTTTTGTTGGTTAGCTTATAAGGGTAGCTACCTCCCTCTTAAAAGGAACCTGCTACTCCCGATTGGATCAGTCGAGTGGAACGGGGCAGCAGTGGGGGCGGCCGGCGGGCGCTGGCAGCGGAGGCGGACGGCGCCCGGCCGGCAAGCAGCAGGCGCCGGGCGACGGCGCCGATCCAGCAGGCAGCGGCCGGCAGCTCCTCCAGTCGGTGGACGGCGGGCGGAGCCAGCGGGCACAGATCCGGCACGGAGGGGCCGGCGGGCGACGGCGGAGCCGGTCGGGCGCAGATCCGGCAGGCGCTGGAGATCGGCGGCACCCGAGCAACGGATCCGGAGGTGGGCGTGAGGGCGGCGTCCGGCCGGCGGGCGATGGCGCCAGACGGCGGAACCGGTTGGGCGCAGATCCGGCGAGCGGTGGAGATCGGCGGCACCCGAGCGACGGATCCGGAGGCGGGGAAGCCCGATCTGGCGCGGGGAGGCCAGGGCGATGTCGGTGCAGAGGCGGCTGCGTCCAAGCGGAGGAGTTGCAGGCGGCGGTCGGCGAGTAGGGACCCGGCGGAGGAGCGGCGCAGGAGGAGCAGCGGGTGGTCCAAATCCGCCCACCGGCGGCGACGCTACGACTGGCGTGGGGCGCACATCCTGGCCCGGCCGCCACCATGGCGGCTCAGGGACGGGGCGCGGCCTAGCCCGGCCGCCACCACGGCGGCACGGGGCGCAGGTCAGCCGCCACCACGGCGGCGCGGGACGGGGCGCAGGTCAGCCGCCTCCATGGCGGGGCGAGGACCGACCGCGACGAGGACGATCGCGAGGAGGTACGCCCGATCTGCTTCTTGATGACGACGACGACGGCGGCGGCCGGATCAATAGGATCCGCCGCCTAAACGGTGGCGCTGCCCCCGGCGGAGATAGATCTCCCCGGGGGCGCGCGGTGCGGAAGCGAGCGGCGGCTAGGGTTAGGATCTAAACCTAGACGTCTGATACCATGTAGGAAGATATAGTTGGGTGGAATTGGATGTATTGCATTGAGCCTCTCGGGCGGTATATATAGAGGTACAAGACTTAGGGGGCAAGATGGTACAAGGGATGGTAATCCCAATGGACTCTATCCTGCCATATATTGTACTCTAACAGACCTGTTACAATTGACATCTTAACTCATTAATCAAATCTTGTATTGTTTTGCAGCTGACAACTGCCATGATTGCCTTTTGGGACATTGCATAAATTTCTGTACCTTTCAATTAGCATGAATTAATACCCATTAAGTTTACATAGTTTCCACCACCACCACACAGTGCCATGATTTCATATATGCTTAATGAATACATATTTTTTTCCCTCTTCCCTCAAAGCCCCAAATAATATTTAAAGAAGATCAGGAAGTAGAAATCTTATGATTGTGTGAAAAGATAAGCAACGGCAGTGCCAACTAGCTTGAAAATCAGCTCACATGCCACATACTGTGTTTGCTGCTTACCCGCTCTCACTGGAACAGTTCTTTACAGAAAGGTAAACTGTTATGTATGTTGTACTTGTACATAAAAGGGTAAACATCCAGCGGAGGGAGGTGAGACCAAGGTTCCAAAAACTGGAACCGGAAGAAATCCCGGTCGGCGGCCGGTAATGGTAACCGGGCGGTTACCGGAAAAACCAGTAAAAAACCGGTCACAATTTGAAAATTAAAATTTTAATTTTGAGATATTTTGAAACCGGTAACCGGAAAAAAACCGGCAAAAATTCGAAAATAAAAAATTCATACCGGCCAGTTTTTCGGTTACCGATCTCCACCGGTAAAAACGGTAACCGCCGGGATTTTGATCCCTGGGTGGGACAGAGACAACTTGAAGTAAAACAAAGCTAGATAAAGGAGGGCTCCAGACTCCAGTTGATGGGGGGGAGACAGAACATCTGGTCAAGAGAGAGAACATGGCAGGGACTCAAGAGACTTGAGGTACTTAGTTTACTTACTTTGCTTAATGCTAAAAGGATGACAATGCCATGCTTTATATAGCGCCAGCCACCTAACAATCCAATCTAAAACTTCCAACTACTGAAGATAATATTCCAACTACTAAAGGTAATATATATTTTATCTTCTAAAGATAATAACTTGCTAATCAAGATGATAACTGTTCCTAAGCCTAATCAGCCGTTCCTGGGGGTTTGGCTGCTGCTCCTTGTCCGCCATCACATGGCCCCCAAATGGGCTGCAGGAGTATGAAAGCTAAAATAAACATGATTACTGACAAGAAAAATGAATGAAGAATGTAGAATACTAATTTATAAAACTAAAGAGCAGTACTGCAGTAAAACCCTGGTTAGAAGGTACTGGAGTAAGAAGGATAACATAAAAAAAAGATTACTTGCAAAGAAGTGAATATATAACAGTAACTTAAACAGCAAAAGAGCATTTGTACCTTGGCAAGATGGTACATTGTATTTGCATAATCAGGGTGACCAAGCCCTAGAACACGTCCTTCTATCTACACGATGACAATTAAAACTGACAAATGTTAGAACTAGAAATTTTAAATTACCTTACCCAAAAAAAATTAGTCAAATATACTGTTTCTGTACATAAGCAAGCATGTGTAATTTCTGGTCAGATAAGTAAATGATATCTATCACTTACAAATATTAGATGGCTCAAAGAAAACAAATAAAACTAAACTAAGCAGAGGACTATGCAAGAGGGGAAATGCCACTAGAGTAACTTTTCTTGGATGAAACATCAATACAGTATTCACATGGAATAATAGCTAAAGGTTTTATTCATACACAAGATACACTGAAGCTTGGTCTTGCCAGCCTTCAATAGTAAGTTGGAAGAGTTGTTCATCTACATTTTATCGGTTTACAAGCATATCTTGTTAATGCTTTTGTCCAATGGCTCGTACACAAATAATAACACATTTCTCTGATAGCTTATCATTTAATCTGCTTACATGCCATGGGTCAACAACAGACAATGATGTGCACGGCCAAATAAAAGTGTACTGCTTAACTCAATTGTTGTTAATGTGATTTATATTAGTGGCATAGATGACACATAATGAAATTCAAACATGGAAAGAAAAAGGAGGCTGAAACATTAACTTACAGTACCTTCAAAGCACGCTGCAAAAAGGAACAACAGAAACATAAAGAGGTATAAGAAGCAAGTCTAACTGAAGAACACGTGAATAAATCATAGATAAAGTTGATGCAATAGCGGCAATAATTATATTGAGAATTACAACAGCTTACATGTTTCTTCCTTTCATGTTTTTATTGTAAAATATTGTTCCACAAGCAATCTCTTTAGTCTTTATTTTGCACACAGTCAGAAGGACAACAGCTCAAATAAGTAGAGAAAATCAAACTAGTGAATCATAATGGGAAGATAGAAAATGACCATTGTGCTAATGCTTTTCATACAGCACAAAGAGCCTATTCTTTTTCAGCTTTTGGCTTTTCTACAGTAACTAGGTTTTAAACGGAGTGTCTTTTCAAGATGAGGTTTACTAGTTAATTGCAGTACATACTGTACCGACTTCATTTATATCGGCAAAAACCACACGTGAGTTTCAGTTACTCTACAATCTCTCACACAAACAGCCCACAAGTCACAAGCCGTAGCCAAAAGCCGTAGCTAAAAAGAACAGGCCCTTTAAAATAAGACTAATGAGTATCCACATGAGAACTTTTTCTTTAAGAGACTCTTTAATTTTTATGTATGACTTTACCGGATCTAGAGAAATGTTATAAAATATACAAGTCAGAATGAGATGGTGCACATTATTCAGGTTTGCAAAGATTATTCAAAAAATGGCTCCACCATTGCTCCCAACAGGATAGAAAAACTACATATCAAAGTAAGCAGCAGAAAGTGGTGCTGCTCTGATATATTCATTCAATACAAATACTTCACATAAAAACTTTTCAAATTGTATAGAACAACACAATCACAAAACAAATTGAACAAATTAGAAAAGACTCATGAGGTAGCAAAAGGTACCTCATAACATGTCTGAGCTTGATCAAATCTGTGGTGAACATGATAGTGTTGTCCAAGATTAAGCAAAGCTGTTCCAACCCTATAAGAGGCATGTAAAATACATTTTATACAATAAAAAATACGGTAATTCACCAACATAGGGAATTTAGATGAAACAACATATGCTTCGACAGATGTGATCAATCATGCAAACAAACACAGAGAGATGGGGGTTTAATATCTAGTTCTCCACTATTATAAAGAGGGGCACGCTGTTCTTCCGTCCACTAAAAATATTACACACCGAGCAGGTGGGGCCGCATAACATGCACAATGGGAGCGAAACAAATATCATGCCACCTATGTATTGGTTTCTCTCTCCAACTCACCCCTAACCCTTGTGCCCCTGAGATATAACTTTATTTCCATCCCTTTTATAAAATGAATTGAAACAGAAGTTACTGAGCAATAATGCAGATCAAAAGCAAATCTGTAACTTAGCGTACCGTATATCATCAGGTCCAAATGATTCCTCCAAGATTTCAATTGCTTCCAGATATAGCTGTTCAGCTTTCTGATACTCTCTTCTTAAACTATAAAACTCTGCCTGCAAAACTTAAGATAACTAGCTGAATGTCCGTGCGTTGCTACGGATTTTTAAAATTTATCATTCTATGAGGAGCGGAAGAACTACTTATATGCGGATCTGGACGGTTGATTTTTGATCGAACGGCTGAGAAGAGAGGAGGGAGAACGGACCGACGATCACCAACTCATATTTTTATAATAGTAAAGATATTAAAATAGGACCAAAAATCAATATTGTTTCATGGAAGACAAGTATTAAGAGAGGTTTATGAAAGCCTACCACAGGACAGGACATGACGTGACCAAGTTAAATTCACAGACTAAAACCATCTGTGTGCTAGTGTACCGATGGCAACCCATTCAACTCAACATACTGGGAGAATACAGTGGTATATGGGGTATTTGGGACAAAATACCGATAATTTGGGGTCATTAAAGTTGTATAGTGGTTGAGGGAGCTTAAGTGGTTACTGGTGTAATGGACATCATATGATAGAACACAAGATTGGACTTCACATGCAGTTCTGTATATGTATGGAAATCTAAAATACAGTGCGTGGAATCTAATATTGATACAAGTATTTTGAATTCTAAAACATATAAACTATCAAGAAACCGTGCTTTAGTTCACCGATCAGACTATGCAGTTCAATTGGTGGCCATGTTCTTGTCATGAACCGGGATAAACACCACCAAGAAGATGGCCGGATGGCGTCGGCGTAGAACGAGAGGGAGAGAGACTAGAGATTTCGACGAAGAGAGACTTGATATTACTCTCCTTTCTTACAATGGCATGCGGTAGCCCTCTTATACAGACGACTTCCCCCTAACAGATGGAATCTAATCCCAATCATATCTCTAACTCATATCATATCTCTAACTCTATCTCTAATACAAGGAAACTAATATCTAACTCAAATGGAAACCAATATCTAATTCCTAATAATACCTCGACTGGGCCCAAGGCCCACATCCCTGACACTACACCCCTCTCGGACATGCAGCTCGTCCTCGAGCTGCTAGACGGCGGCCAATGGAAGACATTCGACGCCGATGTAGTGAGGTGCCCTTGGAATATAATGACTTCAAAATAAACTTTTTTTTTGGAATTTTTTTTCTGAAAATTTTTAATATTTTTTTGAATTTTTTTTGGTTTTTTTTATTTTCTTATTTTGGGCTTTGCCTAGCCGGTCGGTTTTAAACCGACCGACACACCATGACTGCATCGGTCGGAGGCGTCGATTGAAGGCGCAGAGGCGGTGGCGGTTCCGGGCGACGCAGCAAGCGAAGCGGCCGGGCGGTGGAGCGGCGGCGCCGCGGCGGAGGTGGCCCGGGCGGAGACGGACCAGGCGGCGGCATGGCGGAGACGGCCCGGGCGACTGCAACCCAGGCGGTGGCGGCTCGGGCGGAGCGGGCGGCCAGCGTAGCGGCGGTCGGAGGAGCGTAGTGGCGGCGGCTCGGGCGCATGTGGTCCGGGCGGCGGCGGCTATGACACGGCCAGATGTGGCCCGGGCGACGGCGGCGGCTCGGGCGGCGGCGTCGGCACGGGCGGAGGCGGGCCGGCGGCGGCGGCGCGGTCGGCCGGAGATGGCCCGGGCGGCAGCGACGGTTCGGTGGCGTTCGAGCGGATCGATGGAACCGAGTGGCGGCGGCCGGCGGAAGCTGAAGCCGGACGACTCCGGCGGATCCGGCGGCACCTGCGACTGCTCCGGATCTCAGAGGTGGCCGTGGCGGAGCTTCCTCGGTCGGGCATCGGCCGATTCGAGGCACGGCCACGGAGACGGCGGCGCAGGAAGCGATGACGACGGCAGCGACCTGCGTAGATCCGGCAGCGGATAGCGTCCGGCGACCGAGGACGGCGGCGCCGACGGCTACGCGCATGGACCCTGGCGGCGATGGCAGACCGGGACCGGGAACGGCGACTCCGACAGCGGCGACTCCCAGGCGCAGGGGCTCGGGTGGCAGCCGGCGCCGGCGGTGGCGGATCCGGGCGGCCGGAGGTCGGACCCGGCGGCGGAAGCAGAAGCGGACCCAGCAGCGGCAGCGGTTTGGGCAGCGGCGACTGTGGCGCCGGGATGGCAGCAGGACGGTCTGCGCGAGGTGAGGACGGCGCAGTAGCTGGTGGCGCAGAAATCTTGCCGGCGCCGGCAGAGACGCTGGAAAAGGAGGCTGCGGGTGAAGCCCCCAATCCTGGGTCATTATCTCCTGACTGATCTGGTGATCTAATGTAGAATGATGGCGTGCCTTCTTCATCTCTTGTAGCTTCTTCATTATATCCTCAAGGGATTTCTTGATTTCTTTCGCCTGCTTGCTGATCTGCTCGTGGAGCGCGATCGCGTCGCTCCAGCCGTTAGCCATGGTAGCAGAAGTCGTGGGAAGGGATCGACTGCTCTGATACCAAGTTGTCATGAACCGGGATAAACACCACCAAGAAGATGGCCGGATGGCGTCAGCGTAGAACGAGAGGGAGAGAGACTAGAGATTTCGACGAAGAGAGACTTGATATTACTCTCCTTTCTTACAATGGCATGCGGTAGCCCTCTTATATAGACGACTTCCCCCTAACAGATGGAATCTAATCCCAATCATATCTCTAACTCATATCATATCTCCAACTCTATCTCTAATACAAGGAAACTAATATCTAACTCAAATGGAAACCAATCTCTAATTCCTAATAATACCTCGACTGGGTCTTGAGCCCAAGACCCACATCCCTGACAGTTCTATATAGCGGTGAGTAGTCACCCCACCTCTGAGGGCTTATGTGGTATGCAGCCTTATATGCAGTTCAACTATTACAAAAGTAGACATAATTATGTATATAATGGTATGAGATTAATGCTAAATATAGGTGAATTTACCAGGCAAGTGAACAAGAATATGTAAAACTCATAATCTAGATTATGGTCTTAAATGAGTACTGCAGTCCCATTCAATAGACTTAACAGAATATATTTCAAACTCAGTTAGTAGTCAGTAGACTCAGTACTCAATAGTAACAATTACCAGGTTGTTCAGGGCTGATGCAACATGTGGATCTTTCAGTCCAAATCCTTCTTTAGCTTCATGTAGGGCTGCCTTGAAGAACTTCTCAGCTTCATCTAGTTTTCCCTACAAAATAGATATAGGCTAACAATAACTATAACTTGAAGATCAAATGACGAGTAAGAGTAACTAGAAATCCACCCCTCCTTTCCTCCTCTCATATTCTGAGCAACATTAGGGTGTTAAAATGCACAGGACATGGTCCATAACATCATATTAAATGCAAACGTTCAATAGTCGCATGGTTTCCTAACAGCATCAAGTTTTGGAACATGTACTTATGAAAAGTTGTTAAATCCAAGCTTTCAAGCAATAACAATCAAAATAATATGCTAAATTACCCTAAAGTTTCCGAATATGCACATGAAAACTGCACATCGTTTAATGAGCAAACTAAAGGCTTGTATATATCATTTCCTATTCCGCATGGTTTAATGAACAAACTAAAGGCTTGTATCTATGATTTCCAAACCCCATAGTAAGAGTTACAGCAGGTAAACAGAAAAGGTGTGGGCCGAACAGGTTCTATGAAAATCAGTCAGCGTCAGGGAACTAAACACTAGAGTTGTTCTCTCTAGGTTATGATGTATTAAGTTGATCGTGGTTGAGTTTTGCATTGTTCTTACAGAGCACATTTAAAGAAGTGAATTATTGTTTGAACGAAGGGGGAAACTATATAATAGTAAGTTTTTCTCAGAAACAAGATAATGCCAAAAGGAGATTCAGATGAAGCTAAGGATAATGTGGTACTTGCTTTCAGGAAAAATTCCCGTGCATTATCAGTGAAGATTCTCCATTTGATTGTGTGTACATTTGAGATCACTGAGCCATCTTCAATTCGACATAGACTAGTAACGTTTGCATCAGCTTGCTCACTTCTTGTAGCTGTTAGAGCAACTGAATCATCCTGAGCCAATACAGAGTTGTTGCTCAGGCCAAGAAAAACAGCTGTAACAAGACTGAAGTTAGGATCACTGGGTATCAAATATGAAATTCACTTCATTAGATTAGAAAAGTAAAATCTTAATAAGCGTCAAAACCTTAGTGTCAATATGATTAAGTGCCTGCAAATCAACTTATCAAAGTGTAAGGCTGTAAGAAATATATAGCAGTACCAACAGGTATTAAAGGCTGAACTGGGGAAAATGACTTATATTTGGGTACAGAGGGGGCACACATTTTTTTATGGGAATATAATAAGGGAGAGCTCTACTTAAATTTTATTGAAACACAGAGACTATGCAAGGTAAATATAAAAAGAAACACATTAGGCAGTGAACATCACAATCAAGCAACATCACTATGCATCAAAGCCATCTCAGAAATCAACTTGTATGATTTGTGCAAACAATCCTAGGAAAGCAAAATAATCCTTCAGCTTAGTCTTTCGTCCAAATTAGATGCCAAAATCCACCTTTGAATTCCTATGATACTCAGAATAGCCACACACTAATTGGTATATCTATAATAATATAAAGAGAGAGAATTCCTCTCCATTCCGTTCGGTCTTATCCCATACCCCACATGAAACCTCTAGAAAACAACAAAAAGTCGGAAGCCAAAAAACATTGCTTCCTCGAACAAACAACCACACGAAACTCACGTCATCTCTTCAAACGAATTCCTCTTAAAAAAAGCCTGCCCAAAAAATTAACGTCTTCACTCTTCTAATCCCTAACAACAAAGCCAGAGCACACAACAGTACCAAACAAAATCTGAACCTTCTCACTGTCTCCTCCACTCATTTTCTTTTCTCCAAATCCCGATCAGGCAGCATGCTTGAAGCCAGAGTTGCGCGGGGTTTCCCCCCTCTGCCCTGTAGCCTTTGTCGTTGCCACTGCACGTGCAATGCCATCGCCACTTTCGGAAGCGCATCCACTTTTAACTTTGATCAAAGTGAAGGTTTTTTTGTTAAAGTATGATATGAATTCATATAAGTGTCCACGTGGACACATATGCTGACCTTATCTCGGTTTTGTAATTCCCTAGGACTCTTTTTCCCTAGCCTATATATGTACCCCTATAGTCGTACGGTTAAGATAAGCTGAGGTTTCTCATGCTTGTAATCTCTCCTCATATAGTGAATACCGCCTTCGTACGTCCGTAGTTTTTCCCGTAAGAATTTTTCATGCTAAATCTGTCATGCCTTGACCTCAGCTTATACGTGTGCGCTGCAGGAGGCCGGGAACTGGAAGAAGTCGATGGCGCCGTGCTGGAGGCCCGGCGGTCAGACCGGTCGGTGAAGTGCAGTTGCGCCGGTGGGAGTGCGGCGGTCTGACCGGGGAACTAGGGTTTCCCCGGTTAGACCGGAAGCTGTGCTGCGGCCGGACCAGAAGAAGATCCAGTCAGGCCGGAGGAGGAGCAGAATTTGAGGTAGAAGAGATGCAGGATTGAGGTAATACTTCTCTCTGCTTTATTGAAATAACTCTTCCCCTTTATATATAGAGGAGAGTCTTCTCAGCTAAGCCGAGGTTACATCCAACTCCTAATTCGAATACAATGCATAGATCTTGTCCGACTCCAATACTAATTCTACTTGACCGACTCCAATTCTAACTCTGACTCAAACTAACACAATCCTAACCTGATGTTCCTGCCGAATCAGCCCTTGACGTTCCTGTAGACCTCCGCGCATAAACTTTCCCAAAACGTCCAGTCCTGACAAAATCCGTATCTCCCATTCGTTTGATCATCTATTTTTGCCGTGCATTTTATAACAAGTGGTATCAGAGCTTCAGATTAGATTTGAAAAATCATCACGCTTCTCGACCAGTTGCGTCTTGGTGTGTTTCCTCATAGGCCGAGTCTAAAGAGGAGTTGAATCCAAAGCACATGCGGCGTCAAGTTGAAGCTGTTCAGTAATCCGAGGCAGCCGCTGACCGGTTTCGGCGGCAATAAATTCAAAAGCTTTGTTCCATCTAGACAAGCACGTCGCAACAGAGCAGCAAAAAGCGGAGCAGCAACCATGGCATCAAAACCAAGGAAGCTGTCAAAAGTATTCCATATTCTGATTTCTGCTGAATTTTGCTACATGCACATAGCAAGCTACTAGGAGTTTTGAAGAAGCTTTGCTACGTCCACACAATCCTACCGGCTACCAGGAGATTTCTAGGCCTCAATTGTTTTGCGTACACAACAGTGTACCAAGCCTCGACTTCGTTCCATGACTTAACTCTATACTGAAAGTCGACCCATGCTCTACCTCGGCGATTGTTACAGCGCCAGGTTTGCCAGAACCATTGACCGCGCCGCCGGTGCCATGCCCTAGCATCGTACTGCACCATCTCTGTTGACGATCTTTTGCCTTAGTCGATCGTCATTTTCCATCAAGAGATTGTAATGTCAGCTCTGCATGTTTTTTGTTAGAGTTCATTGCAATTCAGGTCGTTATACCTATTATTGGTGGCATCCATGTGGGATTAATCATTGGCAATTTCTTCGACGATCCGTCGTCTACTATGGGTTACTACGGCAAGATCTGTACATATAGAGTCTAAAGTAGAGTTCCAGGTTTTCAACACAATGAGTTAATTTGAGCTACGTTGATCGAGGAGACTTTGAAAAAATCAATGACACCCTGATAGCATCTACATAATATTATCTAGAATTTCTTATTCATTAGTGGAGGTTATGCTCCAAATATGAGTTCAAGATGAACTGAGCAATAGCTAAGCAGCATGCACTGCACGAAAGGGGGATGCATACGCAGAGGGCATACCTGCTTGTCCAATTAGTATAGCGCCAAACGTTGAAACCAACTGTCGATTCCAAATATAACTGAAGCTGCCATCATTAGAGCCTGATGGGGAGAACCGTGCAATTGGGTAAAATGATCAATGATGGTTTAGTATAAGCAATACCACTCGTAGTTGCACTAGAAACATTAAAAATGTAAGCTTCTTTGTTTAGCAGCAGGGCAAATTCAGAAATTAAATTCATAACAATTTATTAACAAAGCTATTATGGATAAACCAAGCATTAGAGTGGTGCATATTCCGTGACTGTTAAGCAACTCCTAGACTCAATTTACTCACAGGTTGTAGTACCATAATCCACACAGCCGCACTCCCGCATGTTTTTGAGTCTGATCTAGTCTTAATTCATTTCGCTCCTCACCTAGTATCTCAATGTAGCCATCAAAACAACAACAGAAGGCAACATCATCGCAATATTTCTCACTAAATCCACTCAATAACACAAATATGCAACACACGATCCAACCGCTAAACACTAAATCCTCCAAACCCAGTGCGGGGATCCTGCGGGGGATAACGCAAAACCACAGTGCGCAAACTACAGAGGCGGGGCACTGCTCACCAGAGGTGGAGGCTGCGCCGGCGGCGGGAAGGTGGAAGCTCCGAGTAGACGGCGCGGCGGCGGGACGACCTGCCGGAGCGAGGCGGACGTTCCGCAGGACCGATAGCAGCTGCCGTCGCGAGGACATGTTCGACTCCGAGACTGGGCTGGGGATTTTGGGCAAAATTCGTAACTACCCTGTGTGAAGGCAATTGTGCCGAAGAGAGGGCTTTTGGGCCCCACACAAATGGCCCAACATCTGGGAAGCGAGAAGTGAGTCCCTCCCTCCTCCACCGCTCTCTCCGCCGCCGCCGCCGCCGCCATGTCCTCCGCCGCCCGAGCCCTCAAGTCCGTCTCCCGCGCCTTCTCCTGGAAGCCGGTGAGCGAGATCCAGCTAAACACTCCCTAAACCCCGAGAATTGGGAAGTCCTTCTCTGAAGCGCTGACTAACCCCTCCTCTCTCCACCAGACAGGTCGGGCGCAGCAAACTCTCGCGGCGGCGGTGAGCAGGTCGGGCGTGGGGCTCCACTCGGGCGCGCGCGCCACCGCCACGCTGCTTCCCGCGCGCGCCGGCGAGGGGAGGTACTTCGTCGTGGAGGGGGAGCAGGCGAGGGTGGCGGCGGAGGTGGGGAATGCTGAGGCGCAGTCCCAGCTCTGCACCACGCTGCGGCGTGGCGGCGCGCGGGTGCGCACGGTGGAGCACCTGCTCTCGGCGATGGAAGCGCTCGGCATCGACAACTGCCGCGTCGAGGTCAGCGGCGGCAACGAGGTGCGTGCTGATGTTGGTTCAGTAGTTGGGTAGATGTTGCTGTGAGATTCCACTGCAACGAAGAATGTTGCAATATGATGTCTTCTGATTTATATAAACTGTTAAGCAATGACAGATTCCTTTGCTTGATGGATCAGCGCAAGAGTGGGTAGAGGCGATACGATGCGCAGGTTTGTGTGCGGCCAAGGATACCAGTGGACAAAAGTTAGAAAAATTGGCGCCCGAAATTCATGAGCCTCTTTACTTGCGGAAAGATGATTGCTTTGTAGCTGCATTCCCTTCCTCGCAAATCCACATCACCTATGGAATTGATTTTCCGAAGGTACGTCTCATCCCTTCCTTTATTTAAAATTAGGAAGTGCTAGTTTGTTCGGCTCATTCAATTCTTTTCTGCAATTCTTTTAGAGGCTTCTATCTTTCTAGTGTCGAGTGCCTCTTAATTGTGCTGCTAATTATGTGATTGATATGCAATTTGGTTTATCTTATGATTGAATGATGCATTGTTTCTCAAAATTCTCAATAACAGTAGAGCATGATGGGGAATAAGACAACGAGGGTGGGCATTTTGTGACTATGAACTTGATCTGAGGTCAGCATTACCCAAAGTTGGCATTTCTTGGACCTCAGACTTTTGTAATGTTCATGTATGGCATGATTTGGTAGAAGCCCATTAGATTGTTTAGTCTTTGGTTTGGCTGACTTGGCACATATTTTAATTTGGACGCCAAGTTGGGAGGGCTTGAAATCTGTCACATTGCTCAGGCATAGAACTGTAGTTGTTCATACAGATAATGTGTACCAGGACATCGGATGTTAAGGTGTAACATTTTTATTCGTAAGGCTTAATTTTTCTTTTACTCTATGTTCTATTCTAATTGTAATCTGATGAGCATCATAGGAATAGACATTTGTGATAGAAGTGTAAGTACCAGGGATAGAAATCCCGGCTGGTAACCGCCGGTTACCGGAAATCCCGATGGGTATCGGGAGGGAAAAACCAACCGAAATCCCGATGGTTACAAATGCATTTTCTAGGTTGGTTTAGGCCTTTTTGTGCTAAGTTACCTATTACATGAACTAAATATGCATAAATATGCTAGCCCAACATTTTGTGCTAGGTTTTCTCTAGTTTTTCCTGGTTTTTAGCAGTTTTTTCCAGTAATCGGACCGGTTACTGGTTTTCAAACTGCCCAACTTCAAATTTTGATACGTGAATTTCTGTTATGGACTCTTATTGGGGCAATGTCTATAGGAGTAAAACAAAAGTTCAAAGTGGTTTGACTTCTTGAGAAATTCGGTTTAGAATCAACCGTAGCTTTAGTATATTTCTTAGATTTTGTTAAGTATTTCCAGTAGGAGTTGTATTCGGATAAGTACTAGGATGGTAATCGGAGTTAGAGTTGTAATCAGACTTGATCCTTAGTGCCTTTAAATAAGCTCCTGCGGTAAGAAATGAAGAAAAGAAAAGAAAGAAGAAGCAGAGCAATTCATTTCAGTCTCATCTAGGCCATCTTGGCGAGACGCGAGGTGTTGAGCCGAGCGAGCGAGAGTTCTAATTCTGGAGTACCTCTAAACGGGTATAACTTAAGGTCCCGAAGCAAGGAACGCAACAATTTGGTATCAGATTCCATGGCTTCCGATCTCATGTCCAAGCTGCGCGAATTGAAGGAGATGTTGGCCCAATTGCTTCAACGCCAAGCTGATCAAGCCAATGCACATGAAAATCTCCAGGCCAGCGTCTTGGAACTCCAAGGCTGGGTTTCTGCACCATTAACGGATCTGGAGAATTCATCTTCACGTCGGCGTCCAGACGTATCTCTTCCTGGCCGTTACTTCAAAGTTGATTTTCCGATCTTCAATGGAAATTCAGATCCGTTAGAATGGCTATCGCGTTGTGATTAATTTTAGAATGGCTATCATGTTGTGATCAATTCTTTTGGGGTCATCGTACATTGGAGGAAGAAAAGGTATGGTTGGCTTCCTATCATATGACAGGGATTGCGCAGCAATGGTATTTTAAATTGGAACGCACCGATGGTATTCCTTCATGGCCGCAATTCAAAAGTTCATGTCAATTGCGATTCAAGCCACCCTTTCGGTCAAATCCTGCTTCCGAATTGGCTCTTCTTCGACAAATTAGTACTGTCAAAGAGTACACACAAGCCTTTTACAAAGTCATGTGTCGTGCCGACAACTTATCACCAGAGCATGAGGTTGGTCTCTTCCTTGCTAGGTTAGGAGAATTGATCAAATCCGATGTAGAGATGCAGAACCCTTCTTCGCTGGAAACTATCGTCTGGCTTGCCAAGGCATCGGAACGACACTACAATTTGCTTTCCTAATCAGGCATTTTGATTCGCCAGTCACAACCATCCTTCTATCAGCAAAGTCAGTTGCAATTGACTCTGCCGAAGCCAACACTAGTGATACCCAAGTCCATATCAACATCAGCCCCTTCTCCACTGGCAATCCATCCGGCTCCTGCTCCTCGGCGAGCTTTTCGTTGCCTTACACCTGTGGAGATGGCCAGGCCGATCGACGTCAAAAAGGCCTGTGTTTTAATTGTGATGAGCAATTTGCTGGAGGCCATCATTGCAAATGCCTCTATTGGGTGGAAATTCTAGACAAGAAAGATATCGCCGCGGACTCCCATGCTGACTCCCATGATGACGTAGCACCACAGATACCCCTGCATGTGCTCACTAGATTTACACCAAGAAACACCATGCAGCTACATATTTCTATTGGTAGCCACCGGTTTATTGCCTTGGTCGATTCAGCTTCAACGCATAACTTTATCAGTACTTCGGCAGCTTGTCTAGCATCCATCTCTTTGATTCCAAGGCGGGGTATTCAGGTGATGGTGGTTAATGGTGACAAAGTTCCTTGCCACGGTTTTTGTTTGGCTCTCGTCTTCAGCATCAATTCAACCCAATTCACGACGCCATGCTATGTGTTGCCGCTAGACGGATTCGATCTTATTTTGGGCATTCAATGGTTGCAAACTTTGAGGCCAATTCTTTGGGATTTTGCTACCTTGTCCATATCTTTTAGGTTTAACAACCGGCAGCTCACCCTCACTGGCATTCCTAGAAGCCTTCCACATCATGTCCACTTGGCCTCTTTAGGTTCTCAAGCGTTGCTTCCTGACCTTTCAGAGTTTGCAAACATCTTCCAAATGCCAATGGGTTTGCCTCCTCAAAGACCGCAAGACCACCAAATTCATCTTCTTCCTGGAGTGTCTCCAGTGACGGTACGTCCATACCGTTACTCTCATCATCATAAAAATGAGATAGAACGACAGTGTGAGGCCATGCTTGCTCAAGGCACCATCCGTCCAAGTACATCACCGTTCAGTTCACCAGCTCTTTGTCAAGAAAAAGGATGATTCATGGCGTTTATGTATCGATTATCGGGCCCTCAATGCTCAAACTATAAAAGACAAATATCCGATTGCAGTTGTCGATGAGCTTTTGGATGAGTTAAAGCATGCTAAATATTTTACAAAATTGGATTTGCGCTCAGGCTACCACCAGATTCGCATGCATCCTGATGACATCCACATGGCTGCATTTCGGACTCATCAAGGACACTACGAATTCTTGGTATTGCCATTTGGTCTGTCTAATGCTCCTGTGACCTTTCAGGCCATCATGAATGCAATTTTGCGATCTTATCTTCGCAAATTTGTCTTGGTATTTTTTGATGCTATATTGATCTTCGGTTCTACTTGGGCTGAACATTTATGTCATATTCGAGCAGTCTTTTCACTTTTGAGGCACCATCACATTTTTTTTGAAACAATCCAAGTGCACTTTTGGATCTTCTTCTGTTGCATATTTGGGTCATGTCATTTCCGAATCTGGAGTTTCCATGGATAATTCTAAAGTACAAGCTATTTCCGAGTGGCCAACACCAACTTCACCACGACAACTAAGAGGATTTCTGGGTTTACCAGGTTATTACAAAAAATTCATTCGCGACTTTGGATCGATTGCTACACAAGCTACTACAAAAAGATGGATTCTCTTGGTCTTCAGAAGTAGATATGGCTTTCAATTCTCTGAAAAAGCCCTTCATTCATCTTCCTTTCTCGCCCTGCCGGACTTCTCCAATCCATTCATTATAGATTGTGATGCTTCTGGCAGTGGTTTTGGTGCGGTCCTACACCAAGGAGAGAAACCCATTGCTTTCTTCAGCCACGTCATTCAACAGCACCATGCAAAGTTGGCGGCATATGAATGAGAATTGACTGGGTTAGTTAAGGCAGTTCGTCATTGGTGACATTACCTTTGGGGCAAATCATTTATTGTTTGTACTGATCATTATAGCCTCAAATATTTGCTAGACCAAAGGATGTCAACTATTCCTCAGCATCAGTGGGTCAACAAATTATTTGGGTTCGACTTCCAACTCAAATTCAAACCAGGGAAGTTGAATATTGTGGCCGATTCATTGTCCAGATATGATGAACACCAAATGTTGATGGTCATCTTGTCTCCATTTGCTGTTATGAACCAGCTATGGGATGAGATTACTTCTTCTAACTTTGATGAATTGCGCTCTCAGTTGGCCGAATATCGCCTACCGTCCGATTGGTCATTCCAGGATGATCTTTTCATACACCACAGATGCATCTACGTTCCTGCAACATCTTCTTGTTTGGACGTGATTCTCTCAACCTACCATGCAGCAGGTCATGAGGGTATTCAAAAGACCATCCATCACATTCGTAAAGACTTTTATATCCCGCATCTGAAACAAGTGGTGAGTGATCATATTGCTAATTGCCCTATCTATCAACGCAATAAAGTGGAGCACCTTCATCCAGCAGGCTTGCTTCAACCTCATCCAGTTCCACATCATATATGGTCTCATATTTCAATGGATTTTATTCTTACTATGGTCGACATATTTTCCAAATATGCACACTTTATAGCATTGGGCCATCCTTACAATGCCCATTCAGTTGCTAATGCCTTCTTTCATGAGATTGTTTGATTGCATGGATTTCCGAATTCCATCGTGGGTGATAGAGATACCATATTTACTAGTCAATTCTGGAAAGAATTATTTCAGCTTGCAGGCGTACAACTCAATATGTCTTCCGCTTTCCATCCCCAATCGGATGGTCAATCAGAGATTGCTAACCGTACAATTGAGATGTATCCTCTGTTAGTCGCTGGAGTCTTGCTGTTGGTGATAGCAAGACCCTTACTCATCGAGAGGATGACACTTGGAGATGGGGCAATTTTTTCTTGTTTATTTCTCACACAATGTCATGCCAACCTGAGGGGTTGGGGATACATATTTATAGGCTGCTAACCAGCCAAGCATATGTTAAGATGCTGTCCTAAAGCTAGTCTAAGATGCTAGTCAAAAGCTGTCCTAAAGCTAGTCTAAGATGCTAGTCTAAAGCTGTCCTAAAGCTAGTCTAAGATGCTAGTCTAAAGCTGTCCTAAAGCTGTCCTAAAGCTCAAGATGTTGTCCTTGACACAGAGATGCTGTCCTTGACACAGAGACTTATCTTATCCATCATTCTCCCCCTAAGTCTTGTGTGTCTCCTTGTGAGGAATCTGAGCCATCCCGATCCTGGCGCGAAGCTCCTGGAACTTGATCCGCCCGAGAGACTTGGTCAGGAAGTCGGCGAGCTGGTCTTGGGTGTTGATGTAGTTGGCCCGGACACTCCCTTCATCCAGGCAGCTTCTGATGAAGTGATACCTCACCCGGATGTGCTTGCTGCGCTCATGGAAGACAGGGTTCTTCGCCAAGGCCAAGGCGGACTTGCTGTCCACCCTGAGCTCCACTGCCTCCGCGTCTCTGCCAAGGAGATCGCCAAGCAGCCAGCCAGCCACAGAGCCTGAGTAGAAGCGGTAGTGGCTGCAATGTACTCTGCCTCGCAGCTAGACAAAGCCACCACCTGCTGCTTGACCGACTGCCAGCTGATCGGACACTTGCCGAGGAAGTACAGTATCCCGCTGGTGCTCTTACTCGTGTCGATGTCGCCGGCGTGGTCGCTGTCGCTGTACCCGATGAAGTGCGCCGTGCCGGGGCACCTTGGGTAGTGCAAGCCGTAGTCGGAGGTGCCCGCGACGTAGCGGAGGATCCTTTTCACGGCCTGCTGGTGCTCCGTCGTCATTCGCTGCATGAACCGGCTGACGTAGCCGACGGCGAACGCCAAGTCCGGTCGCGTGTGGACAAGGTAGCGAAGGCTGCCCACAATGCACCGGTACTGCGTCGCGTCCACCTCCTCCGCCGTACTCTCACGACTCAGCTTCAGCCTCTCCTCCATAGGAGTGTGGGCTGGGCTGCAATCGGTGAGGCCGCCCAGCTCCACGATGCGCTTGGCGTAGGCAGTCTGGCGAAGAGAGATGCCGGAGCTGTCCTGGTGGACCTCGATCCCGAGGTAGAAGAAGAGGGGCCCGAGGTCGCTCATCTGGAAGGTGGCCTTCATCTCCGCCTTGAATGCCTCGATCTCCTCCTCCTTGGTACCGGTGATCACAAGGTCGTCGACGTAGATGCCTATCAGCAGGGCATTGCCTCCCTTGCCCCGCCGGTAGACCGCGGCCTCGTGAGCGCTCTGCTGGAATCCCATTTGCTTGAGGGTGGAGTCCAGCTTGGCGTTCCAAGCTCGCGGTGCCTGCCGCAAGCCGTAGAGGGCCTTGCGCAGGCGGAGGACCTTGCTCTCCTTGCCGGGGATAATGAATCCCGGCGGCTGGCGGACGTAGACCTCCTCCTTCAAGTCGCCGTTGAGGAAGGCAGACTTGACGTCCATGTGATGGACGCACCAGCCCTCCTGGGCTGCGAGGGCGAGGAGACGCACGGACTCCATCCGTGCAACAGGCGCGAAGGCATCGTCGAAGTCGACTCCCTCCTGCTGGACGAAGCCACGTGCCACGAGACGCGCCTTGTGCTTGATCACCTCTCCAGCCTCGTCTTTCTTGAGCTTGAAGACCCACTTGAGAGAGATGGCGTGGTGGCCGGCTGGAAGATCGGCCAGCTCCCACGTCTTGTTTCGCTTGACGGCGTCCATCTCCTCCTGCATCGCGGCACGCCATGCCGCGTCTCTCTCCGCCTCGGCGACGGAACGAGGCTCGCCGTCGTCCTGTGCGAGGTGCAGCTCCGCCGCGAAGTCGCGCTGCGCCAGTTCAGGGACCGGCTGCTCGCCGAGGAGGTCGTCCACGGTACGGTAGCGCAGAGGCTCGCCGCCGTGGTAGGCGTCGATGCGATCCTCGTTGTTGGACAGCGGAGTGGCGAACTCCACCGTGCGCTGCTCGTCGTGGGCCGAAACTGCCGGTGCCGAGCCTGAAGGAGTAGGCGCCGGTGTAGGAGAGCGAGGCGTGGCCGGCGGTGCTGGCGGTGGACTCGCCGGAGGTGGTGGCGAACGAGTTGGTGGGGTAGGCGAGCTCGGTGAAGACGAGCTGCTGGCTCCCCCCGCCTCCTCGAAGTGGACGTAGTCGATGACGAAATCGCTGGTCGTCGGAGTCGAGCCGTCATCCACCATCTTGCCCCACGTCCAGCCTCGCCCTTCGTCGAACACGACGTCACGCGTGATGCGCACGCGCCGTGTCACAGGGTCGAGGACGCGGTAGGTCTTGGCGCCCTCCGCGTAGCCGATGAAGACCCCTGGCGTGCTCCGGTCGTCGAGCTTGCCGACGTGATTGAGCTCCTTGACGAAGGCCAGGCAGCCGAAGACACGGAGGTGGCTCACCGCGGGCTTGCGCCCGTGCCAGGCCTCGTATGGCGTCTTGCCGTCGAGGGCCTTGGTGGGGGAGCGGTTGAGCAAGTGGACGGCAGTCATCACCGCCTCACCCCAGTAGAATGCCAGCATCCCTCTTTGCCTGAGGAGGGCGCAGGCGGTGGCCACCACCGTCTGGTTGCGGCGCTCGACGACGTCGTTCTGCTGCGGGGTGTACGGCGCGGAGAAGTGACGATGGATCCCCTCGTCGGCGCAGTACGCCGTGAATTCGGCCGTTGTGAACTCACCGCCGTTGTCCGTGCGTAGGACCCGAAGCTTGCGGCCGCACTCCGCCTCCGCAGCAGCTTGAAGACGCTTGATGGCGTCTGCCGCGGCTGCCTTGACGTCGAGCAGGACAGCCCACATGTAGCGGGACACGTCGTCGACGAGGAGGAAGTAGCGCCGGCCTCCAGGTGTAGCCGGTGTCACGGGGCCACAGAGGTCACCATGTACGAGCTCCAGCTTCTCCTTGGCGCGGAAGCTCGCCTGGCGAGGGAAGGGGAGCCGCCGCAGCTTGGTGAGGACGCAGGTGTCGCAGAACTGCTCCACGTGGTCGACGTGCGGCATGCCCCGCACCATCTCCTTGCTGCCGAGCTGCCTCAGGGCCTCAAAGTTGAGGTGCCCAAAGCGCTCGTGCCACCTCCAAGCGTCGTCGTCGCGCCGGGCTGCAAGACACAAAGGTTGCGCCACCTGTGCGTGAAGGACGTAGAGGCGGTTGCTCCTGTTGACCTTGACGAGGAGCCGGCGGCGATGATCTCAGATGCGCAGCACCCCGTGCTCGATCTCCACGCGCGATCCGTTCTCATCCAGCTGTCCCAAGCTGATGATGGAGTTCCTCAACGCGGGGATGTAGTAGACACCGGTGAGCAGCCGGTGCTCGCCAGTCTTGGCGACGAAGACGACAGAGCCGACGCCCTTGATCTCCGCGGCGGAGGCGTTGCCGAACTTGACGGTGCCTCGAACGCCTGAGTCGAGCTCAGAGAAGAACTCCCGCCGCCCGGTCATGTGGTGGGTGGCGCCGGTGTCGAGGCACCACCCGTCGGTCTTGCCGTTGCCGGAACTGTCGCCGAGGAGGGCGTGTGCTTTTGGCTCGTCAAGGTGGAGGAGAGCCGCTGCGGCCGGTGCCGCTGGAGGTAGTTTGATGCTCGCATGAGCAATGAACAGGGCCGGCTGCTCCTCCTCCTCTGCCTGCGCGACGTGGGCCTGGCCGCGTCGTGGCTGTCGACAATCCCTGGCCCAATGACCAAGCTTGCCGCAGTTGTGGCAAGAGTCGTCTCGTGCCGGCTTTTGCTTGCCAGCAGCGCCGCCCTGGGCGCCTCCACGGTCATCACCCTCGGCACGTCCTCGCGCCCCTGCCTGGGCGTCTTTGCGCGGCTTGCCGCGCTTGCCACGCTTGTGGCCACCTGTCGTGGAAGAAGGCTCCCCCTTCTTCCTGTCACCTTGGCCGGCAGCCCACTGCTCCCGAGTGAGGAGGAGCTTCCCGCCAATGGTGACGGGTCCCGAGAGGCGCTGTGGCTCATCGCTGTCAACGACCTTGAGGCGACCCAACGCCTCCTCGATCGTCATCGTGGAGAGGTCCAGCAGAGACTCGATCGAGCGAGCCATCTGCTTGTACTTCTCGGGGACGCAGCGGAAGAGCTTCTCCACAGCTCTCTCTTCGCCGTAGGTGTCGTCACCGAACTGCACCAACTTCTGCAACAGAGTGTTGAGACGGAGAGCAAAGTCATCAACGTCCTCACCTGGCTTGAAGGCCAGGTTCTCCCACTCCGTGCGTAGTGCCTGCAATGTAGACTTGCGGGCGCGGTCGCTGCCGATGCGTGCTGTAGCGATGGCGTCCCAAGCCTCTTTGGCAGTCCGCTTGTTGGTAAGCGAGAACTGCATCTCGGGCGGGACTGCAGCGATGAGAGCATCCAACGCCCGTCGATCCTGGTCGTAGTCGACGTCGCCGTACCGGACTGCATCCCACATATGTCGCACCTGGAGCTTTACCCTCATCACCGCAGCCCACTCGACGTAGTTGGTCTTGGTGAGGGTAGGCCACCCGCCGCCGGGGCCGACGTCCCTGACGACAGCCTGGTACTCGTGGTGACCACGGTACCGAACCGGGGAGAAAGAGCCGCGTCGCCTGTGAAGGCCGCGCTCTCCGTCGACCCGTACGCCGCCGCCGTGCGCGCCTCCTCCAGGAGCGTCACCGGCGCGTCCGCGCCTGTCTGGGCTGCCGCCGCGCTCGTGGGCGTGCGCGGCTGCCCACTGCGCCGCTCGCCCTCGCGCTGCCTCCCTCTCCAGCGGCTCAAGGTCCGCGTCGGCGCTGTCATCAGCAGAGATGGAGCTGCTGTTGCTGCCGCGCAGAACCTCGACCGCTGCTGCCGCACGCGCCGCATCTGCCGCCGCTGCTGCTTCCACCTCCGCTCTGGCTGCTGCCAGCTCCGCCGCTGCCAGCCTTGACGCCCTTTCCGCCGCCGCAGCGGCCTGTGCCGCCGCTCGCTCGCGTTCCTCTGCCACAGCGAGGTCGGCTTCCTGCCGCCGCTGCGTGCTCGAGGCGACCGAGCGCTGAGACTGTCCTGCAGACATGGCGCGCCACCGGGGGACTGCTGCGTGGAGAGAGAGCTGCCTCTGATGAGCTGCTGCTCGTCTGAACACGGGGGGAGAGGTGAGCAGAGGCAGCCGGAGCTGCTGCTGCTGGAAGCGAGGCTGGAGAAGGGATTGAGCAGGAGATGCTCAGGCTACAGGATAGTACGGCTCTGATACCACTTGTTAGTCGCTGGAGTCTTGCTGTTGGTGATAGCAAGACCCTTACTCTCATCGAGAGGATGACACTTGGGGATGGGGCAATTTTTTCTTGTTTATTTCTCACACAATGCCATGCCAACCTGAGGGGTTGGGGATACATATTTATAGGCTGCTAACCAGCCAAGCATATGCTAAGATGCTGTCCTAAAGCTAGTCTAAGATGCTAGTCAAAAGCTGTCCTAAAGCTAGTCTAAAGCTGTCCTAAAGTTAGTCTAAGATGCTAGTCTAAAGCTGTCCTAAAGCTCAAGATGTTGTCCTCGACACAGAGATGTTGTCCTTGACACAGAGACTTATCTTATCCATCATCCTCGTTGTCTGTGTGGCGATTTCCGAATTCCATCGTGGGTGATAGAGATACCATATTTACTAGTCAATTCTGGAAAGAATTATTTCAGCTTGCAGGCATACAACTCAATATGTCTTCCGCTTTCCATCCCCGATCGGATGGTCAATCAGAGATTGCCAACCGTACTATTGAGATGTATCCTCGTTGTCTGTATGGCGATCGCTCTTGCCAATGGGTTCAGTGGCTTCCATGGGCCGAATTCTGTTACAATTCTTCTTATCATTCGGCTCTATGTGCTAAACCTTTTGAAGTTGTATATGGACGACCCCCTCTGTCCCTCATTCAATACAACGTTGGATCATCATGTCTTCTGGCAGTCGATGATCTGTTGCGTTCCTGTGATATTTTCCTAGTTGAAATACGTGAATGTCTTCTTCAATCACAACAAAGGATGAAAAATTATTACAACATTTATCATCGCGAGGTCGAATTTGAGGAAGGTCAATGGGTTTTACTCAAGCTTCATCAGAGACAGGCCGTGGGCATTGTTTCCAAAACTTCAAAATTGTCTCCCAAATACTATGGACCTTTTCAGATTTTGGCTCGAGTTGGCAAGGTTGCATATCAATTACAGCTTCCTCCTTCTGCCAAGATTCATGATGTTTTTCACGTCGCTCTTCTAAAGAAATTCATAGGAATTCCTCCAACCTCAATTCCTACTTACTTGAATTATGTCATGGACGTGTTACCCCTCAGCCCTCAACTGTTCTTCGTTCCAGATTATTCAAAGATCAGTGGGAACTTTTGGTTCGTTGGGCCGATTGTCCAGATGTCGAGACATCTTGGATATCATTGGACGACTTTAAAGAACAGTTTCTGCCATTTCAGCTTGCGGACGAGCTGCTTCCTCGCGAGAGGGGAAATGTTACGGACTCTTATTGGGGCAAGGTCTACAGGAGGAAAGCAAAAGTTCAAAGTGATTTGACTTCTTGAGAAATTCGGTTTAGAATCATATGTAGCGTTAGTATATTTCTTAGATTTTGTTAAGTATTTCCAGTTGGAGTTGTATTCGGATAAGTACTAGTATGGTCATCGAAGTTAAGAGTTGTAATCGGACTTGATCCTCAGTGCCTTTAAATAAGCTCCTACATTTGGACAGAAGCTGGGTAAGAAATAAAGAAAAGAAAAGAAAGAAGAAGCAGAGCAATTCGTTTCCCTCTCACCTAGACCATCACAGTGAGACGCGAGGCGTTGAGCCGAGCGAGTGAGAGTTCTAATTCTGGAGTACCTCTGCACGGGTATAACTTAAGGTCCCGAAGCAAGGAACGCAACAATTTCATCCGGTTTTTTCCCGGGTTTTCCGGTAACCGACCTGTTGCTGTTACCGCCTGCACTGGTTCCGAGATTTCTATCCCTAGTAAGTACCTTCATTATCTTGTCTGCGTTAGTAGAATGTTTACGCATGGGTTTAGCATTTCCTTGTGCTGGCAAGGACATAAACAAACAGCATATTAGCTTATAACTACTTTGGGACTATTAACTTTGATAACTCGCTAAGATTTTTTCTAATATACGTTTAGGATTTGAGCAAAGTATTCATCATATTGCAGGTGCCGGCTATTGGTTGTCAATGGCTCACTACTTTACTGGATGCTGATATATACTCAAGCAAGATAGCTCCTGCAAGAACTTTCTGTATATTTGAAGAGGTTTGCTCATACATTAACTGATATTCATCCATTATCCATTATGATTGTTGCTTTCTCTTTTCTGGTGATGCACCTTGTTCTCTCTCTTACAAGAACATGTCCTGTACTACAAACCTTTACTGGCAATATCATTCGTTGGATCATGTAGAAATTAATTGAGCATAACTATTTTTCATATTGTATATATGTCATCCTAAGTTTCCTCCAAGAATCATGACAGTCCAACTCAAGGTTCAAAAACCCGGAACCGGGGGGAATCCTGGCCGGCGGGTGGTATTGGTAACCGGGCGATTACCGGAAAACCCGGGAAAAAACCATTCAAAATCGTGAATCAAATTTTGAATTTGGGTGGTTTGAAAACTGGTAACCGTTCCGGTAACCGCTAAAAAGAAAAAAAAAACAAGTTGGAAGTACAATAATTGAAGCATATTTAACTCATATAATAGATAATCTAGCACCAAAAAAGCCTAAAAGACCCTAAACCAACTTAGAAAATGCATTAAACCTAAAAGTAACCCAGTTGTTTTTTTTACCGGTTCCCACCGATAAATCCGGTTACTGGTTGGTAACCACCGGTTTTTTTAACCCTAGTCCAACTTGCCCTAGCACATGGTTTGGTTCTCATCTACTTTGTCATGATTTCATGATACATGGCTTTATATTCGTTTTCACCTCTTAGAGTAATCAGTAATAGCATGAATCTTTCATGGCTAAGGACTTTCAAGTAATTCTTACATTTCCCTCTGGCCTTATAGTCCAGTGTTTTTTTTAATCCGTTCTGTTGTGGATTTTGCAGAATTACTGGTTACACCCCCCCCCCCCCCAGCAATTTGCTGGGTTTGTGCTGCTTGAGCTTTCTTTTTCTCCTTTTCTTTTTGGGATGTTGCAATATCATTTTTTTATGCTCATGAGTTTCATATAAATGTAGCCACTCCCTTTTGCTTTCTGCATTTATGAGTTCTACAGGTTGAAAAAATGCGTGGTGCTGGGCTCATCAAAGGAGGATCACTAGAGAATGCTATGGTTTGCAGGTAAATAATAATATGCTGGAATTTTGTGCCCCTTATTTCTAGTTCATTTAACTTTGTGTAGAACTACAGATTGGTGTTTTCCTTGTTGACATAGTTCTAAAATACATATTATATTGTACCTGTTGACTTCTTTCATAATGAATGCATACTGGGTAGTGGTAATACATCAAATGATGCATTCATGTATGGATACATCATCTGGCTTCGAAAATTTTCATTTATTTTCTTGTCCATTATCCAATTGCAGTATTAACAACTTGTTACTACTTTATTTCTTCAATATCCTATGGAAGAATAAATGAATGATTAACTAATCAGATGGTTCTAGTTGCTAGAGACTCTATAAAATAGATAGCCCGTTTGCTAATTTACTGTTTGTGTTTAATAGTTTAGTAGGAATAGTTTTTTAGGATAGTTTGGTATGAATATGAATTTCAAATTTTGAACAAGGCTTAATTCACTTGGTGCTTATCTAGTTCATACTTCACATAATAGCTTTACAGAGAACATTATTGTTGCTGTATATGCAGCATACTGTCTGTTGTAGTAATTGACCATCCAAAATTGGTATGCTGTACAGTTCAATTGGTGGTACAATTGTTTTCTCAAAGCTTTTCTACTGATGATGAGGCTCATGGGCTAGGCATAAAATTGCATGGCTTAAACTGTATATTTCTTCATGCTAATTTAATGATATAATTGTATACCTTTTGGGCAATTGACAGTATGGCTGGTGGTTGGTTAAATCCACCACTGCGGTTTGAGGATGAACCTTGCTGCCACAAGATTTTAGATCTTATAGGTGATTTCTCACTTCTTGCGCAGAATGGCAACCAGGGTTTTCCAATTGCTCATGTAGTTGCCTACAAGGTATGTTCTTTAAATTCAATTGACTACAACATTGTTATTGTATGATGTCGCAACTGCATCATAAGTTCATAACACAATGTCTCTGGTACTATAGCACTCTAGGCTAGCAGCTTTGGGTTGACATGTCATATTTAATAGTTAATCATTAACAAGTATGCTAGAGCTATATTGTAACTTGCAGTACTGCAATTGGATAATGGACAAGAAAATAAATGAAAATTTTCGAAGCCAGATGATGTATCCATACATGAATGCATCATTTGATGTATTACCACTACCCAGTATGCATTCATTATGAAAGAAGTCAACAGGTACAATATAATATGTATTTTTTAGAACTATGTCAACAAGGAAAACACCAATCTGTAGTTCTACACAAAGTTAAATGAACTAGAAATAAGGGACACAAAATTCCAGCATATTATTTTTCACCTGCAAACCATAGCATTCTCTAGTGATCCTCCTTTGGTGAGCCCAGCACCACGCATTTTTTCAACCTGTAGAAGTCTTCTGCAGTTGTGTTTCATCATTTGGATTGTGTAAGTTCACCACTGGTTAAATTGCCATCCAGTCCATCTTTAGGTTTGATTTACTGCATGTCTTCTTGATGATTTATCTTTTAATAAAAAACTCTTGAGCATTCATGAATTCTCTGAGCCACCTCAAGAACATACTTGAGATTAGTTTGTGTTAGGTTAATGTTAACACATATTGTTTCATGTGATTATGTTCAGTTTGTTGACTTTTGTGAGTTCACGTACCAATTTTTTTGGGTTTAATTTTGTGCATCATCACATTGATTTGCTTTTTCTAGCTTTGAGCCGATTAATCCCTTAACAAAGTTAACGTTGAATCCCATATATAGTGGTAGGTAATTAGATTATGTAGTTCATGACAATGAAAACTGTGGATACTGACTCCTGACCATTAATATATCAGATCTAGTCAAAGTTTGGCAAAATTTACAATTGATCCGAAAGGGAACATCAATTACCAAGTAAAAAAGTATAGTTATTGTGACAGGTTTTTCACCTAAAGGCCTTGTGGGTTGCAATAATTTCTGATTGTGACCTTCAGCTATAGACCACCTTTTTTGTTTTTGTTGGCACATCACAACCTGTTGCTTTCAAGTACTGCTCTGTAACATGTGGTTCTGAGCAAGGTTCCAAAATCCAGAACCGGGAGAAATCCCGGCCGGCGGCTAGTAACGGTAACCGGCCGGTTACCGGAAAAACCGGCAAAAAAATCGGTCACAATTTAAAAATCAAAATTTGAATTTTAGGATGTTTTGAAACCGGTAATCGGAAAAACCGGCCGGTAACCGGAAAAAAGGCCAAAATTCGAAAATCAAAAATTGATACCGGCTAGTTTTTTCGGTTACCGGTCTCCACCGGTAGAAACGGTAACCGGCGGTTACCGGCCGGTAACCACCGAAATTTTGAACCCTGGTTCTGAGATAATAGGGTTTATCTGAAGCCATAGCATATTCCATGCTATATTTTTATTTTTACAAGAAAAATATCTATTTGATAGAACAAATTGCAAATTGCTGCCCTAGTTTTGTACTATTATGTTATCTTGTTTTTTTAGAATATGCTATTATGTTATCTTGTTTACGCTATCCCTAGATCTCTGTAAACCAGTTTGTGACCTGTGAACTTAAGCTTTCCTTTTCTGTGACAAAGGCCGGACATGCCCTGCACACTAATTTTCTACGTCATCTATTGGAAAAGATCACTGTGGACCAAGAAATTCTTGCTGAGTAAGGTTAAAACATACGGCTAGTGCTGTTCATATGTTGTTGACAGTGGTAAGAAAGCAAATTTCAGTATAGTCGATTAATCTACCATTTCTCTATGTATCTCATATCTTTGGCGATTAGTTTTTCTTCATATTCATGAACTGTATTACCATCCTTCCAGAATTTTTTTTGGAACTATCCTTTCAGAAAATTTAGTTTGAGGAACCATGTACCCGTGTGTTATAACTTGTAAAACGTGGTTAATGTGCCAATTCTGCAGAGTAATAGGTGGCTGTGTATGGTTCTACAAATAACCAAACATAACTCGGGCTGAGCTCGTTTCAAGCCCCGTTCAAAACGGCATCCGGCTTCTAGTTTTGAACGTGTTGGCTTTTTATTGAATTTTTTTCCTTTCCTTTTTCTTTGCATTGTCTTTGGTGATATAACGATTTTTTTTTATTTTTCCTTTAATTGAATGCATCACCTAAAATTTAACAGCCGTTACCGTGTCTATTTTAGTTAAAAGCTAACGGCCGTAATCAAAGCCAAAGCAAAAGCTGTTTTGAATGAGCCCCGGGTGAATCTCCATCAGTTTGGGTACAGAAAGCTGCCATCCAACCAGTGGTCGCTGAGGCCCGCACGTCGAAGGTTCCCTTTTATTTCTGTCTGGATAACTACGAAGGAAGTTGAGGTGGCACCGGGACGCGGGTGGATGGGTGGGCGTGAAAGGGATGTGCGAGCATGGGGAATGTCTTCACGGAGGAGCATGGGGAATGTCTTCATGGGGGTAGCAGTCGACCGACTCGGTCGATGTGATGGTAGTAGCCTGATGGAGATTTGGCCGACCGAAAGTGCAGTGCCCGCCCGCCCGCCGCAGCGTGCGCGTTCCTGGAAGCCGTCACTCGCCGTGCGGCGGGCGGTGTGGCGTCGTCCGTCTCCCCGTGCTGCCGTGCAAAACCCCAACTCATACTTGTCTTTCTTGTCGAGGCAAACAGGCACGTCGGTATCAGGCAAGCCAATAGAATAAAAGTGTGCGAACTGCGAAGCTGACAAAAAAATGCTCCTGCAGATGGTCGCTTTTCATTGGCAGGTGGTAGGAGTCATCTGTTTGGTCAGACTTGGACGGCATACTTGGCTGCTGGTCCCTGGGCCACGACTACTACTCGCTACTCCACGAATCGTGGTTTTGGTCCGGTCCTAGAAGTGTCTTGTGCGGCTACTCGAATTAATGGTCCTCAAAGCAAGCAAATACGGTTTATTGTTAAGTGTTCATTTCTTTTTCGAAGCCTACATGTCTGGACCTTGGAATTGGGGCGAAAGAGTGGTAAATAGTTATAGCGACCAATGCAAGCTTTTTCAATCTTCAAAATAATAATAAAAAAAACAAGCTTCTTCTTCGGTGTACTGTTTTGTTGCTGGTGAGACCCACCGTCGGCCCTGAGGATGGGGATAGGAGCTGCCTGCCCAACCAGCACCACCAATGGGGGCTTCGCCGCGCGAGGAACTATAGATCACCTGGATCATGTACCTATAAATCACTTCCATACAAACTATAAAGGGTAGTGTCTGCGAGTGCTCCATTACGTGTGAGCAATGTTTTTGTTTATAAGATTTTGCATAATAATAACTAAGAAATGGTGTAGAAGTACACAACATGGATGCAAGGGAAGCTCTCTAGGGCATCTCCAATAGCATGACACCTGCTGTTTCTTAACTTTACTATGTGTGTTGTATTTTGGGTGAGGTGACGAGAAAAGAGACAGCACAAACCGTATTTCCTACAACAGACAACGCGGGCACAGCCGCACAAGAGCCACATCATGGGATGTGTGGGCCACTATGGCAAATGCCGTTTAGACATGGACCTAACCAGCTACTTGTAAAAACAAACAAGTACACACCTGTCTGTCTGTCGCACTTGACTAAATCCACTAAGCATGTGTTAGAGATGTGTACGCGTATGTATGCATGTGGTCGTGTGAGTACGATGTAAATTGTGTGTGGCTGTGCCATATACATAAGGTTCTGTTTGGATGGACTAGAACTAGTGATTAGATAGGACTAGTGATTAGCTGACTAGTAATTAGCTGACTAGTGATTAGCCCAACCCTGTTTGGATCCACCAGCTAATAAGTAGTACTATCTTGATACAAAGACTGTTATACCCCTGATTGTTTGTCTGTTTTTTGCTGGGCTAGCAGTGCCAGACTCACCCTCGTTATGCCGATTGCTTTACCGCTTTTCTTTTCTGGATGATTGACTTGTGTTTCTTGTTTCCCAACAGCATTTCGTTGGGTTTAACAGGCTAATCCGGGGGCGGTGTATAGCATACACTCGATCAAAAAGTTCTGGGCGTCGTGTAGAGTTGAGTTGTGAATACTATACTACTGCATAAAATGTTACATGCATCATACATCACACCTACACCTGACAGCATCCAGTAACAGTTCAGTTATAAAGCACTCCCAAGGTCCCAAGCAGCTAGCACGTCGAGCAGTGAGACAGATCTACTGGGAAAATTCTCCTCGCTATGCATTAAGCTTAATGCTAGATACAGACAAGATGAAGATAACTGCCGCATCATTTCCAGATTCGAGTGGGCAGCAAAGGGCGACAAAAAAAATCATCACGTAGCTGAAATTACTGGGCAGCAACAACCATAGCGGTGCGAGCACCCGAGAAAGTAGATATTAGTGCCCCGAGCTGCAGTTTGTCATTGCTTTCTTAAAAAGTTAAATAAGGTCCAAGGGTACGAGCATAGTCAGCCAGGAAATATATTGCTGGCCTTGAATTTGTTACAGTACTAACAAAGCTAGGGTAACTACTTTTTATGTGAACTAAAATGACTATCCTGAACAACATAACATGCATAAATCAAACACACGGAGGTAGCTACTGTTCTCTTCTAGCTATCAAAGCATTAGCGATATTGTCACGGAAATCGTTCATACTTTGGTCCTCATCTCCCAAATGAGTGTTCGCTTGCCTCTGTTGAGGTGATGATGACTCCGGAAATGGCACGTAGTTTTCATCAAGATCACACATGTTGAAGTCTGGATCTACTATTTTGCTCTCTCGAATAAAGTTGTGAAGAGTCATACAAGCAAGTATTATTTTGCTTTGCTTTACCATTGGATAGCTTGGTAAGTCCAATAAAATCCTCCACTTCATCTTTAAAACTCCAAAAGAACGCTCGATGACATTTCGAAGTGATGAATGAGTAAAATTGAATACCTCCTTTTTCCCAGTTGGTCTTGGCCCTTGTCGATATTCAGGTAAATGATATTTGGTGCCTTTGTACGGCGCAAGATAACCCGGTCGATTAGGATATCCCGAGTCAACCAGATAGAATTTCCCTATACAATGATACAAATGCATTTAGTACAAAATGTAGAATAGGCATCTAAAAATATGGAGACAAGTACGATATGATGGCAACAAAGGTCTTTACCTGGTGGTGGATGTGGAAACTTGTCACCATATTTGCGTATGGCATCATTAAACACTCTCATATCATGTACCGATCCTGGCCATCCCGCGACAACAAAGGTGAACCACATATTGAAGTCGCAAATGGCTAACACATTTTGAGAGGTATAGCCCTTTCGACTCACGTGTTGAAGGACCTTCGAAGCAGGCACCACAACAGGAACATGTGTTCCATCAATTGCTCCAATGCAATTATGAAAATATGGTGCAAACCGAGGAGCTTGTAATCTTGGATGAACCGTCCTAAATTGTGGATCTTTTGGCTTGATAATATCAGCTGAGAGCTTGTACAGACTATGCAATACTTCTTCGAATTTTCGACTAATTGTTTCTGTTGACCTCTGGAAACGATTCTCGGCTTGTCTAATTGATTGTGGGGCACCAACCATCCACAAAAACATCGCTAAAGCCTCCACAGAAGACATCTTATTCGATGACTTCAAGCCATACGATGACTCAAGCAAGTTATGTAGGCTCTCAAATAAAGGCCTGCTCATCCTAAACATATTGAAGCAAGATTTGGGTTTTTGCAATGTTTGCCTAACCCAATCGTAACCGGAAACCTCAGGTTGCCTCATCTTAGCCTTGTTCATGAAAGTTTCATAGTAGTACGTACCAATCATGCAAGCAATCGTACCATATCGCTGCATCTTCCTCCGATGAGCCAGTGCAAGCTGTTGTATTTCATCATCCTCATCACTGGATGAAACGTTGATCTACATCCAAATTTTAAATTAAAACGCATGTCAGATATGTACATGATAACAGATAGTTTTGCATCCACACATTTGCATCATGGCCACATACGAAATAAGTGACAGATCCCAATAAAGACAAGTTCACAATTTATAATCCAGAAATTCACACACATGCAAGCTGATAGTCCAAAGCAAGATAATAATAATGCAAACTGTCAGGTTCAAAACGAGTTAATAATGCAAGCTGACACTTCAACACGATGTACTAATGCAAGGAACCTAAAGTTCTATGATTTCTCCACTTCAGTACTCAGTTTGAGTACATATTCTTCATCTGACACCACCTCTTTAAGTGCAAAAACCGTGCTTCATTGGTGCTGATGTTTAAAAAAATCTGGCGTTGCTCAGCTTTCACAAACAACTGACAAGCCATGAAATATTCGATAGTTTCTTCGGAAGCCCCACATTCAACAGCCAACTGTTGACATTTCTTCATAGACTCGGCCATTAGATCACCATTCAACACCTTTTGAGTAGAAGCACTGTCAGCCTTCATACTTTCCGTAAGCTCTTTCATAACTTTAACCATAGGACTCTTTGTCTTCTTCATTGGACTAGTTGCTGTTGTCGCAGTGCTACTAGCCCTCTTTCTGGTACTAATGCTCATAGGGCTCCCATCCTGAGCATCATCTTCATCGTTCTCTTCCATCCCATAATCTTCTTCACCAGGAATACAAGAGGATGAGCCATCCACAGCCACGTTACAGAACATTTGCTCAAGCTGATCCAGAAATGTTGGGGGGCCCCTTTCTTAACTTCTTCCATTCAGATTTATTCTGAGAAAAGTAATTAGACATGTATAAGCTATAATTGCAGAAATTGGAAATAAAATAATGATAGCAGACCCTAATTTACCTTGCATGTATCTTTCCAAAATTGGTCGTCATGCCACACAGTACCGTTTCCAATCTGTTTGTTTAGCCAAAGCCAAAACTGGTACAACCTCTTGAGCTGATCCCACCTGTTTCTAAGTTGTTTTCTACTGTGACGCAAACCAACTCTTAGATAGTATTCCTCAGCTATGTTATTGTACCCTCTATTGGTCATGAATCCATTTGAGGTATTTCCAGCCGTCATTTGATCAAGGCATATGTCACAAAAAACTGAGGTGTTTTCTGAACACCAGTTAGCCTTATCAAATTGGTCATCCATCTATTACAAATAAAAAAGTTCAGATATCAACTATGTAATAGAAGCCACTCATCATATGAAACAAGTACTATACAAACTACATTTCTCTTGTCTGTTACATGTAAACATAGGTCATTGAAATGGAATGTTAGATCTGGGATCTTCTAATATTTTGTCCTTGCAAAAAAACTATCAAGTCTTTCAATGTTTATGGCTATTCATAATCTGGCAATAGCAAAATGCTCCCAGATTAATCAGGATTACTATACCGCCTGAGACTCAATAGTAGTCCACCTTCAGAGAATGTTATCTTGAACTATTTATGGCTCAGATTGTCATCTTCACATGGCCAAGAATTATTCTCCTCTTCTGCATGTTAACAAAAATTTGATATTGGTGTCCCAAAATTGGTTTGCTACATTGTGAATGGTTTTTTTCCAGTTAGAAAAGTATGGCTGATAATCTTTGTTTGGCTCAGATTGGATAAGATTTTGGACCATGCTGAGTGAGATGACGGATCCATCATCCGTATTACAGAAATTTCAGATTTTCAGTAGAGCGAAAATATAGAAAAAAATGATGAAAGCTACAAATATGCTGAAAGCAGGTATGGAAAATTCCTTACAGTAGGGTCATCCTGAAAAGTTTCATCTTCATCTTCTAGACCATCATTTGCATCATCCGGCACTGCATTGCCTTCAGTCCCAAAATCAGCAGCGGGGTATCGAGCCATGCTGCTATTCCCACCAGCATCAGTGTTTGGAGGAGCCCGAGTACAAGGACCAGCAGAGGCGGTGGTCCGTGGAGGCCAATTACCGGCGACAGCAGAATTCGTGACTCGAGGAGCATGAGTTGCAGAGGCGGATTGAGAAGCTTGTGCAGTTGAAGCTCCACGTGCGCCTCCACGGCCACCTCCACGGCCACCTCCACCTCCACGACCACCTCCACCTGCACGGCCACCTCCACAGCCACCTCCCCGGCCACCTCCAGATGTGCGAGGAGCGCGGAACAGCGCCGCAGCGTTGGTACCTCTGCCTGAACCAGTGCGTGCAGACGAGACGCAACGTGAGTTGCTCGATGGATGATTGCCAGTACCTTCATTCCCGCCGCCAATATCCATAGTGTCTGGATTCAGTTGCTGAGCCTGCATGACGTCTTGGAAGTTGGGCATACTTGGGAAATCCTCTGCGTCAATGTTGAGGTCGAGGTTGGCGACGTCGTGGCGCTCGTGCCGACGATCCTCGCCGGGCCCAATCAGCGAGCTGCCCACTTGCGACGAGGCGAAGAACTCCATGCCACCTCCATTGGCAGGAGGGACCACTGAATCGGACTAAGAAAAGTAGTCGAAGCCCGCCCCTGGATCCATCGCTCGGGGAAGCTCGTCGGTGCCGGCGACCGGAGGCAGGTCGTCCTCTCCTCCTCGGGGGGCGCGGCCGTCAGGAGGAACTCCGGCGGCGGGCGCGGCCGTCGGCAGGTCGTCCTCGGTGGGCGCGGCCGTCAGGAGGAAGAGCGGCGGCGCGTCGCGACTCCAAGGAAGGGCGACGCCGTGGGGGATGTACCGCCGCGGCAGGCACGCGCAACGGGCGGCGGCGGCGGGGGAGATGAAGCGGCGGCTGCGGGAGGGAGGGGAAACGCCCGTGCGCGTGGAGGGTTGGGGGAGGCGCGCGCGTCTGGAAGAGGACCGAAGCGGCGGCTGGGGGAGGGAGGGGAATCGCCCGTGCGCTTGGAGGGTTGGGGGAGGCGCGCGCGTCTGGAAGAGGACCGAAGCGGCGGCTGCGGGAGGGAGGGGAATCGCGCGTGCGGCCGTGCGCGTGGAGGGTTGGGGGAGGCGCGCGCGTCTGAAGAGGACCAAAGCGGCGGCTGCGGGAGGGAGGGGAATCGCCCGTGCGGCCGTGCGCGTGGAGGGTTGGGGGAGGCGCGCGCGTCTGAAGAGGACCGAAGCGGCGGCTGCGGGAGGGAGGGGTATCGGTGACTTTTTGGCAATCGGGTGGAATTTTAGCCCTTGTTAGCTGGGTTTGATGGACTAGTTGGCTAACAACTAGTTGAGGCTTTGGCTAAACTTTAGCCCACCCATTAGCCCTCCTGTTTGGATCCTCAAGGGCTAAAGTTTAGCAACTAGTTGTTAGTCCAAGGGATCCAAACAGGCCCTAAGATTCACCATCAGGCGGATTTAGTTAATTATCTAGGGACTATCGAAAACATAACCACCTAGCCTTTCTGGGGGAAACAAAAGAATCTCATCATCGTGTTCTTTACAATCAGCTCACCTGGCCCTGCTCTATCGGCATTGCGAGATGCATGCTATGCTGGTCCAAGGCACAGTGCATGCACATTTGAACTGCTCGAACTGATAAATTGGACAAAAGTTCCTATGCATCGATGATGTCTTGGTTGTTCAGTAATTTACATCCAATTAATAGTCAAGAGCTTGCTTGCTCGATCCCACTGGTCCAGTTTATATGCCATTTTAGCAAGCTAGTTATGGTTGCAAATATCTGTAGTTTTGGTTTTTCTAGACAATATGGAATACCCCTGTAAAATAACGATTGGGTCAACCGTGTTAAAAACTAAGATAATATAACCAGATTGTATTATCTTTTTTAAGGGGAACCAGATTGTATTACGCTAATACCGCTAATGCAAGTTCGCACGCGTCTTGGTTTGTTGCTCGATTATAAGTTACCATTATGAGTTTCATGCATGTTAGTTAAAAAGGAACATTCAGTGCACGGAAAGGATCGTGTAATTTGGGAGTGATTTTGTGTTGTTGATAGCTTGACGAACAGCCCAAATCGCTGCAGGAAAACCCCAATTCTCACGCACTATATAAAAAAGAAGAAGATTGGTTCTTCAGACACATAAAAAAAAGAGTGAATCCGTGATGGTAAGCCCAACAGTGCAGCAGCTGATAAGGGTCAAAGCCGCCGGTGGTTTCCAAGCTCCGTTAGGTGTGTGGCTTCTTTTGCGTTGGCAGTCGCCCATTTGCTGTGTCTGAAACTCCCGAATTGAGTGTTCTATCATAGTTGGTTCGAAAACCAGGATATATTTTTTGGCTGCCGAATGGCTTGTTCAGTTTTGATTGGAACAACTGAACTAGGACGGAGATTTCACATCAGTATACGTGCCATTTTCTTAAAAAACATACATGCCATATTTTATAGAGAAGATAAGGAGTAACCCTAGTAAGATACATGCCATTTTTCGTTGCTGAATGGCTTGTTCAGTTCCGGCGGTATGGTGGGGAAACGGCCTATTTCAAAAGAGAGAAAAAAAAAGTCGTGTTGTTTGAATCTTGATTGCGCAACTGGTGATGAATTGGCGTTGTTTAGGAGGAGGCAGATGCCCCTCTAATAGGAGGATTGGCAATGTATCTAGTACCAGTAGTACTTCTACTTGGTTTAGAATTGGATTCTAGAGTGTTTTGTTTTACCATTGGTGTGCACTTAAAATTTCAGATTACCGGAATCTAAACATTCATTGACAAGGGGCGCATCTCACAGGAGAAGCTACACATTTGCATACGACCATTCATGCACTTCCTTCAGTCAATACTAAAATGACCTTACTGAGTTAGTATTAGTTTATGTGATAATAATGACAATAAATTTGATTTGCTCGCTTATTTGGCTCAATTGATAGACGATTTACTACCTGTCTATTCTTGAAGTAAGCTAACAATTGTATTGCGGCTACGAAATTCGGAAAACTTTTTTTATTAGGCCTTCCTTGATTGAGTTCACCAAAAATCCTACTGTAGCATGGTTTACTGGGACAAAGCAGTAAGAGGTCAACAGTGTAAAATCTTCGGTAGTCGTCGCAATGCTGATGTATAGACGAATCACATGATCACAATGGCACAATGGAACACAAGATATGAGAGAGTAAGTGGAGAACCTGATGTCATCGATCCTCTCTAAATACATAAAGGGGCTATTTATTAATGGGATTGTCTATTGAACAGTCGACTGAAAAAATTGATATTCCAGTTGATTTTTCTGCAACATTTTTTTATGTATGTAATATTTTTCACCCAAGTTTGTAGCATTTTTCGTCCATATATGTAACATTCCTCCCATTTGTGCAACATTTCTCGGCTATATTTGCAGCAATTTTCACCCTCATTTTTTTCATGTATACATGGAAAATTGATATTTCAGTCGATTTTCTACAACATTTTTTTTCATATATGTAATATTTTTCACCTAAGTTTGCAGCATTTTTCGTCCATATATGCAACATTCCTCCCATTTGTGCAACATTTCTCGGCTATATTTGCAGCAATTTTCACCCACATTTGCAACAAAAAACACAAAGAACGATCTGAGCATTCGCAAAAATGTTGCCAACATGGGCAAAAAAATGATGTAAACATAACTGAGAAATGTTACATACATGGGAAATATGTTGTATACATGGAAAAAATATTTCATATATGGGTGAAAAATGTTGCAAACATGGGCGAAAAATATTGCATACATGAGAAAAAATGTTGTAGCGAAATTGAATGAAGCAAAAAAAATTCAGCCGACTATGCAATTTTGGTAAATACCACGCTGTGTATATGCCTAATGAAAAACTCCTTCCAAAAATCCAGTAGGGAAAAAAGAATAGAGAAAAGAGTACATAGCACTTGTTACCTCGTTAAAAACCTTCATGTGAGAAATCAAATGAGAAAAACTCACCAAGAGAAAAAGAATGCAACACTTACTGTCGGGACTTATTAATGACCATCGGGATCTAGTATTATCTTCATGATCATTGCAATGTTGATAACTGAGTCTATGTCATTGTGTGGTAAAATATTAGAGGTAGTGATCGTCAAGTCAATACCTTCTAGGTTTGGATACAGATGAGAAATTCATAATCTCAAGTATAACAATCAATGTTTAGCATATGTCCCCTTGAAGACGACATCTGTTGAAGTCCTCTTGTTCCAATGCCTTTAATTCATTTTTCAGGAATGAGTATAGGCAAGGATATTGTGAGTAAATCAACTAGATTATCACAACATTTGGTCTTCGAGATACTTATCCCACTCTTCATCTAGAAAGTGTGAGGATAAAACAATTTGGGATTAATGTGCTTAACCTATCAAATACCACCATCTATTTGTGCAACACAAGCAAAAAAATCCTAGCAAAGGGCATAGGGATAATATTAGCTACAATGTCATATTCCTTCTAGATACGACTTTCCAAAACCTAACGGAGTCTTAAAATTTGCAACTGTCTCTGGGTGGTTAGAGTTACAACCAAAAAGATCTGTTCCGCAGATTCATAAAATATGGTTATACCACTATAGGGTAAAATATAACCGGCCTTAATTTGGCGTTTAGAGGATTGATCAAATTGCTACTATAACCAATGTTCATTGTACCTTCATGGTACTAGAGGATACTACCACTCCACTAACTTCTGATGGGAGATGCACTTTATAAATATTTGTGTGGCACACTTCTGATTTTTAGGCTCCTGATTACATTCTTTCGGGTTTTGGTCGGCACACTTCTGGTTTTTAGGCTCTTGATTACATTCTTTCGGGTTTTGGTGGGTCCTTGTCCACTTCTAGGGATCACATAACCATAGGTACAATTTAGAGGTCGACTGGTGATGAGGATTAAATAAATCCCTAAATATGGTTGTCAATGTTTTAATATCGATCTTACACATGATTTATTTGGATTCGGAAAAACTCTAGAAGACTTGGACTATGAACATGCAGAGTAGAGACATGAGAATTTTTATACAAGTTCAGGCCTTCTCCTGGGAGAATAATAATCCTATGTCTTGTGTGGCTATTACCCAAAGAATTGATTACAAATGAGAGTAATGCGAAATACCTAACACTATCTCCTGGTCTAATCCCTCTAGCCTCCCTCTCTTCTTTGACATCAACATTTATATAGTTGACAAAGCGGCGATCATTGTCTTGCACCAAAAGACATCTCAACGCTTTGGAAGATAACCATCTGATGAAAGTTATTATCAGAGAGATGTGGTGGCCCGTTCATCGTGCAACGGTTGTTGTTAGAGAGAGATCATGTGCGGTTATTGGGAATAAACGCATGTTCTAACCACCTTGTAAGACAAACCCACTATGAAATAGGTTGTCGTAGATAAGCCAGTCAGAGATAGACTAGTTGCAGGAAGGTCCACGACCACAAGGTGGTTACAGGACAACTTATAACTATATTGTCGTGGAAGAACTTACGACTTATGTGGTTGTAGAAAGACTTACGACCAATGGGTGGTCGTAGAAGGACTTACGACCATGTAGTCGTAGAAGGACTTACGACTACTTTGTGAAATCCCTCTCTTACCAATAAGGGGTATACTTAGAGAATATAATGATGGAATAATTAGAGGATTAATATATTCTCGTCAACGGCTTTAATATTTAATTAAGACCAAGGGACCTCTATGGTCGTGAACCTCTAGAGGTTGCTCTCCGAGTACCCTGGTCGGAGAAACACTATACGTGTTGCCCGACTGAATGAATGCTCGAGATTCTGTGAACTGGTACCTGGACTTGATTCCAGAATATTCCTTCCATGCGGTGGATAAAACATGTTCCTTATCCACTCCAAACATTATGATGTTTCAGTCCTGAGTCTCTGACAACAACTGCCATGCGGTTGTTTCCCACGTTCATCTCCCATTGACAACAACCAATGATCAGACATTCTCTCTCTGACAATAACTGTCTCCCAGACCTGACGCATTGGTTCCATAAGACGTCTTCCCTGACAGATAATTAGCGTCTCTTTATTGGTATTTAATGCTAGACGAGAGAAGACAAAAGGATGAAGCAATTTGGTAATACAATTGATATCTCATTTAATTCAATGTAATTAGGTCTAGTCTCACATCTTATTAAAGGCACCCTGTAAATAGTTCATAGCAATAAAAAGCATCTCTATTCTCTTTCAAGGATTTTAGCCATCTTTCTCATATTATTCATAAGATCAACGACTTGATCATTGGGCATCATCTATGGGGAATAAGGCATTAAATCCTTGAAGTTTTTCTTCATTCAGTAATCCTCATCCTTATTTGTTCCTTGTTGTCATCACTCATGCGATCATGACAGGAACCTGGGACGAGGAGAACTGGTTCAACTTGGCAGACTATGCTGACCTTGGTATGGACGCATGCATTCGTGCCATGGAACATGATGCCTCGTTATCATCCTCTTCCATTCTAGGCTCACCGCTCACTAAGACCAGTGAGATTGACTGGATGGAAAAAGATTCACCGCCCCATCAACAATATTCTTAGAGGAATCGGTTGTTTCGACCAAATTAGAATGCCTAAGTGCCTCTGCAAGCCTGATGCTTTTGAGTTCCGACCAACAAACCTGGTGACAAGTGTATGATGCCACGATATGAGGGTCATGGTACTTTCGATACAGTCGTGGGCAACCACTATTCCTACTAAGTACATACTTGGTCTTTTCATTTTGAAGTTAAAACGCACTGGAGCATAGTCCAAAGCACTTAATTTTCTTTTATTCACTTATGCATATATTAATACTGAGTATTGGAAAGAGGCAGTCCGTAGTGAGATAGACTCTATCATGACTAATGGGAAATAGACATGAAGACAACTTTCCTTAATGAAGAGTTGGAGGACAAAATCTATATAGATCAACAGGATGGTTTTGTGATTTTTGGACAGGCAAATAAGGTATTTAAATTATTTAAATCCTTATATGGCCTAAAGTAAGCACCTAAATAATGGCATGGTAAGTTTGACAAAACTTTGATATCCATTGGCTTTACTGTGAACAAAATTAATCAATGTGTATATTATCAATATGGTGGGGGTCAAGGGGTGATCTTGTATTTATATGTAGATGACATACTTATTTTTTTTACAAATATTAATGTAATTAATGAGGTCAAATCTTTCTTATCTCGATGCTTTGATATGAAAGATTTATGAGTGGTAGATGTTATTTTGAATATTAAATTGGTCGGTAGTGATGATGGGATTACTTTGAACCAATCCCACTATGTCATTTTGGCTATGAGTTGTAAAATTTCTCCAATGCCCTATGATGTGAGCATTAAGTTGCAAAAGAATCATAGGCTAGAAAAAGATCAATTGAGAAATTCACAAATTATTGGATCATTTATGTATTTATCTAGTGTCATAGGACCAGACATTTTATTTACTGTGAGCAAATTGTCATTTTACATCTAATCCAGGAGATTATCACTAGGAGGCACTTGAAAGAGTGTTGTGTTACTTGAGAGACACAACATCTTTTGGAATTAGTTATACTGGATATCATTCTGTATTAGAAGGATACAATGATTCCAAGATCTTTGATGCATATGAGATTAAAGCTACAAGTGGCTATGTGTTCACTTTAGCTGTTATTGCAGTTTCATGGAGGTCTTGCAAACATACCATACTTAAGAGGTTAACCGTGTAAGTAGAACTATAGCACTTGACACAACCACTGTTGAGATTGAATGGCTGCAAGAGCTTCTGTTGAAGTTTCCATTGGTTGAAAAACCAATACCAGCAATCCTAATGTACTGCGAACTGTGTTGGCTAAAGTTACAAGTACTAAGAATAATATGAAGTCCTCTAGACATGTGAAGTGTAGGTTTAAATTTGTTAGAAAATTGTGAAACTCTAGAGTGATTGCTGTGAATTATATTTGCACTGAGAAAAATCTAGTAGACCCTTTTACAAAGGGGTTAGCATGAAAAGCGATCTCCGTTACATTTATGGACATGAGAATGAGTTCCATTTGAGTTACATCATAATAGTAACCCATACCTTCTTGATCGAAGATCCGGTGACTTAGGTAATAGAAAAAAAATAAGTTGTTATTGTAACAAGAGAGTACATATTAATTATACCCATGTCCTAATAGATAAAGTACTCTCGACTATATGGAAGGTTGGCATAAAGTCTTAATGTATTTTATTGTCTAAATAAGAAAAAGGTACTAGCGTGTAGGATACCTAAAAAGAATACACGTACTTAAGCCTAACTATGTGGTTGCAGTTCACGAGAACGGTGTAATATCTAGAAAGCTCATGAGCAAATCAGGGAGCATAACCTTTTAATGCTCCGTTTAGGCGTGGTTCTTTGCCAGCTTAGTATCAGTTGAGATTTCAAGTGAAGTATGGTCACGAAAAGTTATGAATTCAAAGCATAGTCCATTCATCAAGTCCATTCATCAATTGTGGGAAGATGAATCCTATCATTCTATGTGCAAGTTCAACCCGTACTGTACTTACACTAAAAGGCTGGTATATTAACAGTACTTCAGCAATATATCTTTGACATCTTTTTACTACTTGCTTTGAAATTGGTAGGGGATTGTTAGAAGTTAGGCCCATATGAGTGTGAGGCCTATTTTTTATATTTTCAAAGCATGTATGATTTAGTACCATATTATCTATCCAAGTAGAGAAAGATAATTTATAAGGTGAAGTCATTACCACTCTATGAAACATGTGACATATGGAATGGGTATGGCATGAAGAGGACTTTAGCTAAACACACGCGTGCACGCATGTATTCGTGTATTTTTGTGAGAAAAATTGTGTGACTTGTGACGTGGCATGGAACTTGACAGACAAAGTCTGCCTTTCCTTTTGAGAACCGTGCCCTTCTCTCTTCTTTTTGAACTATCCAGGAGATCATAACCACTGATACATATCGTTATGTGGTTTGATGAGGCAGTTACCAGTGTTTTAATTCTGTTTAATCATGGCAGTTACTAGTGAGCGATTGCAATGTCCTTAAAAGGACCTGAAAATGTCCAAGAAAATAGATAGAATTCCTTCTCTATTTTTCCACCTCCTCTCTAGATAGATGTATTGTAGTATCAAACTGCTCAACCACGTCGGTCTTTCTTCTCAGTGTGCACCAGGAAGGGAGGATGGCGGGATCTCCGAACCAGTCGTAGAGAGAACCTGCACGGGGTAGAAATAAGGTTTCTGGGCAGCGCTACTTAAGCGATTGCTTGGCTTCTTTCTCAACGCTGACTACTTCCATGACTGCTCATTTCTGTGTTACTTCCCTTTTCTCCATCAACCCCACTGCAAGTCGTTCGCGCGATCGGTCGACTCTATTATAATATTATTCTTGTATATTTTCTGAAGTGCAATAAGTTGCTTGTTGTTAGTTTCGTTTATTGCGTCGTTAGTCTTTTACTGTATCTGTCTCCTAGTAAAATTTAGAATTAAAATATTGCTCACATTTCTAACATTTTCTTGTTGCACTCTGCTCCTCGTGTGATCGATGCCAATTTGTTCATCATACATGTACATGCACCGATCATAGATCAATACGTGATTACCATCAAGAAAACAAATCGATCTAATTGGCAGCACATATAGAACGACATACTCGGACTAGAGAGCAATTAGTGTTGATAACATGTTAAATCTATGGTAGTTGCCACGATGCTGACGTATAGATCAATCACATAACACAATGGCACAATGGAACACAAGATAAAGGAGAGTAAGTGGAGAACTATTTATTAATAATGCCATCAATCCTCTCTCGATACACAAAGGGGTCTATTTATAAACTAATAGAGTGGAACCCTTCAAGGGGGTATTTCGGAAATTGTCCATACAAACCCTAGGCCTATTTCATAACAAACAGTATGATCTGAAATGTTAAAATTTGATGGTACTGTGACGGATTTGGTAAATTAAGCTAATACTGTCATGTTCTCATTCTAATTTTAATTTTGCATGTGCATCATGTAACTCCCTCTGCTATATCCACCCTGAGATATATATTTTTCTTTTTTAAAAAAAAGAATATATACTCTCGTGATAGTAGTATGGTGTGTGAATATGAAGCCTAACTATATGATATCTCAAATTGCATTATATCTATGCCATATTCCTTGTAGAAGATTTAGTAAAATAGCTTACACGAGCTTAGCTTTTGCATCAAGCTGATCATCTTTGAGAAATTAAACAGCCAAGTAGCTTGTCACGTGCCAGGACGAGTTCACATGATTCGCCCATCATGTCCTGTCCTGGCTCTTGTGTCAGCCTAGTACATTTGGGGCTTTGATTCGGAATGCCCCGTGTATTGAAGGCCAAGTCCCATCACATGCAACGCACAAGGCGTCACCTTACAGGATCCCCGACCACAAGCAAACCTTGACCAATCATAGCCTCATATCATAGTCATGCTCTCATAGTGCGCTGATTTTATTCTGTGTCTTTCTTCAGTGTGACCTTTGTGGCGTGGCTAAATGCCACGGGTGTTAGGATATATAGTCTATTAGTAATTTGAAATTACACTTTATTACTTTAGACAATTTAATGGATTATCATAGGAAAGATCCATTTCTCTCAATAAATATGTCCATCTAGAATGTTTTGTTAAAACAATATTTAGAATTTTTTGTTGGGGCTGTCTAGATATCACTTTGGGTGATTTTATTCAAATTTGAGTCAAATCTTAGCCCATAGATCAATATGACGTGGATTCGCACTTCTCCCATCCGTAGCAACAAATTCACACCTTAGCCTGCCGCCTCTAACCCTAGCTACCCCAGCTGACCATGCGCCGCCATACCGTAGCCTTGTTGGCATCATGGTGCTCCACTTCATCCTTCTCATGGCCCTTCACCTCCTTGTCCTCACCGTGCTGTTGCAGTTCCACCACCTCCGCCACCCACTATGCACCCATGTTGCCTTCTCATTTCCAGTGTTGCGCTGTCTTTGATACTATTGATCCTCTACCTCCACATATACCTAATATGATCATCATCCCACCATCTACACAGAACTTGATCAACGTCAATTTTGTTAGTGTAGGTCTACATCGTCCTCTGATCTTCTTCAAGCCAGCAATCGATAATATCAGGTGGGTTCTTTTGGACTATGGCTTTTAGCTTATAACTTTTGAATTCTGGCTGTTCACGAGAGAAATTACACAGAAGGACATAATCACATATGATTTTGGCCGGTACAGCTGAAGTTGGTATAGTGTCTACTATAATCAACTTATAGACATTGCCTTGAAAAGACGTACTGTTTGAAAGAGGGTTATTGTAGCAAAATACAAAAGCAAAAACACTAAATGGAATCAAACCCAGCCATCATCTGTTGCCCCCACACTACTAGGCCACTTGATTGAATCGATGGTTGGGACCTAATGAACCTCCTCGAGCTTACCGATAAACTCATTGGAGCCGAGATGATGTCATCAGATCCGTCGTCAGCATGCAAATCGTGGAGCAAAGCGGATGGTGAGAAGGCTCATTTCCAAATTCTTAAGAAGTTTGTCAACAAATTCTTTTACTTGAGTTCCATAAAGCATTTCTCGTCTGAAAGAGAGCTCATAAACCAGAACATGAGGTGGCTTTCTAGAGTTTTAGTTAAATATTTACCTTAGTTTTGGTAACTTAGGTGTCGTTCATTTAGGCTAAAAAAATAGTGGCTTATGGTTAAAATTACACTATGGCTGATGGTGGCTTATTTGGCATAATTAAATTTTAAAAAATAAAAAAAACAGGTTAGCTCATCAAGAACAATGCAAATGAATACGGAAAAAACCAGCAAACAAAAGTTCAAAAATGGTCAAAATACCAAAAAATAAAATTTATAAATAGTAAAAAATAATACAGAAGCTAAAAACTCAAACTAAAATAGGTGGGACTTTAAACTATTTGAGATAGAGCTAATGACACCCACCTCATTGAAGATAGAGCTAATGACACCCACCTCATTGAATTGTTGGAAACACTGCCGCACGTTCTTTCGGGAGGCACTACCACACATCTCGTGACACCAAACTCGTGTTGCAAAACTGTTGCAGCTTTTCAAGCGCGGCACAGCAAATATCAGATTATCTTCGTCCAGACTCCAGAGTAGTACAGCACCAAGCTTGAGGCAAAAAAAAACTATTTGCAGATTTGCAGATATGCTGCTTATTTAAAACATTTTTTTGACACGTACGGTGGCCGAAGGAAGAAAGGGGATCAGAAATCAAATACCAAGGAAAAAAGCTTTACTAACTTATTAGATTACTCATTTGACTATGGGTATCAAAAGTTTTATTGGGCATTTTTTCTATTATATGTATGTACCATTCTCATGAACACGTGGAAAGGAGCCGCTACACTTGCATAAAATGAGCCAAGGCTAATGCAAAATATGCAATCAAGTGCTGCTATGTGCCCCGAGTCATTTCCCCCCTAGAAAAATGGTGTTTAGTAGACTTGGCTTGTTAGAGAATGCTTCAAAACATAATTCAAAACTTCCTGTTTTACATTTTGATATCCCAAATGGTACTGAAAGAACTTGACCTATAAATGCAAATCCAATGGATATTTCCCTAAGTTAGCCCCGCTCGATTGGGCTGAAAATAGTGACTCATAGCTGAAATTACACTAGCTATCTAAAATTGCACTATAGCTGAAGGTGACTTATTTGACGTAATTAAATTTAAAAAATAAAAAAATATGTTAGCTCATCACATACAACACAAACGAATACTGAAAATATGGACAAAAAAGCTCAAAAATCCAAAAGTTAAAAAAAAGATAAAATTTATAAATAGTAAAAAATAAATCAGAAGTTCAAATCAAAATGAGCGGTTACAAGTGTAAAAGGAGAACATGGCAATTAAGCTACTACTAACAAGCCTGTCCAACATCCATTATATCACCGAATATACCGCATCTACACGAAGGAAAGTCAAGTTATTACATCTCCCAAATGGCCAAAACAAAGGAGAAAATCATAAAAATATGGAAAGAAATCAGTGGAAAATCAATACAACGTGTTTTTAAAAGAAAGAGCCCGGTAGACGCCAGCTCAGCGCGCACGCAGCCATCTCAAGGAGAAGAAAAAGGAAAGGCGCCCCAGCCGCAAGTGTAAAGCAGGGAGGGGGAGAGAGAACGCGCCGCAGCATCATTAGCTCTTAATAGCTCCCCCTTGACAAATTAATCCCCAAATCGCGTATTTACTTGCTTTACTAATCACGCTTAGCGATTTATTAGTCTCCTCCTCCCTTGCTCCCCCGCCCCCCTCCCTCGGTCCCTCCCTTGTCTCTCTCGCCGTCTGAATCCACAGCTCCCGAGGCGGCGCCGCAGCCGAGACGCCGGTGTCGGACGCCGCCGCGCGCGGGACCGGATCTGCTGCCGCCGATGGAGGCGATTGGCTCGTGATTTTTTCGGGAGGGCGGGGGGTTAGACAGGCGGTGGTGGGTGTTTCGCCGGAGATGGCTCCGGCTGAGGAGGCGGGCGGCGGGGAGTTCCCCGTGGGGATGAAGGTGTTGGTGGTGGACGACGACCCGACGTGCCTCGCTGTGCTCGAGAGGATGCTCACCAGGTGCCGCTACGACGGTGAGCTGTTTGCCTTGCCCCCCACCCCCTCTCCTCCCCGTATCGCTTTCTGCTGTGTGGTGTCGTGTCGTGCGGGTGTGACGTGATTAGTTGCGTGGAGTCGGTTGGTCAAATAAGTTTCGTTGCTTCTGTTACATGTTTGTGTTTTGATTTGTCTGGACTTGGGAAGGCTGCTGCTTTAGGAGTTTGATTTGCTCTTTCCGTGATTCTAGGGAATTTTTAACGGTCTTCTTATTCTCTGTTTTTAAGAAATTTTTGCTCCTTTCTTTCCTGTATCTGGGAGTGGATTTGTGACATATACATGCCTAAGGATCAATGATTGTGTTGGAGATATGAGTCGATTCGTTGTATGAGAAAAATCTGAGCAGGCGCATGGCTACTGTTGCTGGTTGCTAATTTGGAGTGCTTGTGCCTTGAGCAGAAGTATTTTGGATTAGATTCCGATGATTCTTGCGAGCTTCGAATTATGATTCTATTACCGTAACTGAGACTCAATATCTTAGGAATAGATCGTTGATGATCCTATCTTTGCTCCTTATCCTGATAACCTTATGTTAGGCCTAATGACTGCAAATTGTGCCGGAAAGTTTGGTTCTTTTCAAGATCACGAAGTTAGTACTGATGCTATGTATCACCTAATCAGGGTCATAATAGGACATCATCCCCAAGATTAGTGCTGCTACAATACCTGTTGTCAACATGAATACTTCAACGATGCAATGCTGCATATGTAGGTTGCAGCATATATAGGATCCGTGTTCTTTAAAATGTTGCTATTTCCTTCTAGTTTCTGTTCTGCGCACTATTGCGCACATTATCCTATCAGGCAAAACTAATGGAAGAAGAGAAAAAGGTTTCTGATTTAGTTGTGGTGCTATTATTACAATAGATTTCCTACTCTGCATTTAGTGTATTTGATTTGGTCAACTTATTCATATGGGTAGCTTGCCCTAGGAGCTACAAGAGTAGAACTGTTGGAGGTTGTACCTTCTTTTCCCAATGTTGCTGTGTTACCAATGCTAGTTTGGTAGAAGATCTATAACAAGGCAAAACACACGTCTGTTTCCATTTGCTAGATATAGATTCCGAGATATTTACTGTAGTCAAAGCATGAGAAACTCTTGGACTTGATTTTCTTATCCAATGTTGCTCCAATTGAATGATTTTCCTGCTATAAAATAGGGGCAGCTTGAAGCATAAGGCAAGCCCATGAACATATTGAAACGCGTACATCTGGATATACATGGCTTCGATTCAATACACGTCAGGCTGTGATGCATTGTACTATTATTATGATGCAATGTAATAGTAGGTAAAATATACCGTATTTGTTGGTGCTGTATGTCCCTTATTGTTTCTTCTTACATCATGTTGCATGCTTTAGGTTTTTTTTTATTGCTTCGTTTTGTTTAAACTCGGCATTTTTTTGGGAACTTTTGCTCATTCATAGGAAAAGAATTTTTCTAGGTTGTGTATGCTTTTCCTTTATACAAATAGCGTACATCAATATCAAGTTTTGCTCCAGTCGTGTTATTGATTTTTCCTTGTGAATATATTTGAACATAATTCAACCTTATCATCCTTATTTGTTTATTTTTTGCAGCAACAATTTGTTCTCAGGCTACAAGAGCATTAACTATGCTGCGAGAGAACAGGGGTGGTTTTGATGTTATAATTAGCGATGTTCACATGCCCGATATGGATGGATTCAGGTTACTTGAACTTGTAGGCCTTGAGATGGATCTTCCGGTTATTAGTAAGTAGATTTTATTGTTCTCTATTCAGTATGTTAACTCTCATGGTTGGACGGCGTTACTAAAACTTGTTGATAATATTGCAGTGATGTCTGCTGATTCAAGGACGGATATCGTAATGAAAGGAATAAAACATGGAGCATGTGACTATTTAATTAAACCTGTCAGAATGGAAGAGTTGAAAAACATCTGGCAACATGTTGTAAGGAAAAAATGGAATGAAAACAAGGAGCATGAGCATTCAGGCAGCCTAGATGATACAGATCGGAACAGACCAACCAATAATGATAATGAATATGCTTCCTCTGTAAATGATGGAGCTGATGGTAGCTGGAAATCTCAGAAAAAGAAACGGGATAAAGAAGATGATGATGATGGTGATCTGGAAAATGGTGATCCTTCTTCTACATCAAAGAAACCAAGAGTTGTTTGGTCAGTCGAGCTCCATCAACAATTTGTAAATGCAGTTAGTCACCTCGGAATAGACAGTAAGCTTTTGCTACTTGCTTTTGTAGTCCTCATTTTTATCAACTTTAGTGTCCAATAGTGCATTATATTAACTAGAATTTTCCAATTAAATGCCTTCTAGATTGGTTTTTTTAGTATCATTGGTTACAGACTTACTGTTGAACACTGAGCTCTAGACCTTTGCCAAATTCCTCCACTTTTGTGCTTACATTATTTTAATGATTTTTTCTGCAGAAGCTGTTCCCAAGAAAATTTTGGAGTTGATGAATGTCCCTGGTTTAACTAGGGAAAATGTTGCCAGCCATTTGCAGGTTTGATTCTGGCCTTCAATTGTAGTACCTTTTTTAGTATCCTTATTGAGCATATGTATTGTACGTAATGTTTACCAATGACTTCTTTGAGCATTCTACCTTTTTCTACACTCCCAAATGTTACTATTTGTGTATATTTTACACCTCATTGTCCATCTCAAAGAATTTACTATAGTTTAGTTAGCAATACAAATGAAGGGCTTCCTCCCCAAGTGAGCTCAGAATTTCAGATTCTTATGCTTTAATGGCTACAGTGCGGCCATTCTTTTGGTAATGTTTTCAGAGATGTTTGACCAGAAACATTGCTTTGATGCTGCTGCTGTTACATGAGGGTCATCCATCCTTGTTTTTGCATGTTAAAAATACGAAATTCCATTAGTTTCACCAGCTTGTATTGCCTGTTGTCCGTTGAGCTCCAAACTATCCTTATTACCGTCGGATTTTTCATATGTTAAGACCTGGTTAGTTCAATATTCATGATGTAGTAGTTAAAGCTTACTGTTTGTTTTGGTCAAGCAGTATACTTTTCCTTGTTACTTCCATTTTTTCAGTAATCATGGTGATAGAATGCATTTTTTTTCCATTTGCAGAAATTCAGATTGTATCTGAAGAGAATAGCTCAGCATCATGCAGGAATAGCTAATCCATTTTGTGCGCCTGCTTCTAGTGCTAAAGTTGCCTCGTTAGGAGGACTTGATTTCCAAGCTTTGGCTGCTTCCGGTCAGATCCCTCCTCAAGCCTTGGCTGCTTTGCAGGATGAGCTCCTAGGGCGACCTACAAGCAGCTTGGTGTTGCCTGGAAGAGACCAATCATCTTTACGACTTGCCGCAGTGAAAGGAAATAAACCTCATGGAGAGAGAGAAATAGCATTTGGTCAGCCCATATACAAGTGCCAGAATAATGCATATGGGGCATTCCCTCAAAGCAGCCCTGCAGTTGGAGGAATGCCTTCTTTTTCAGCTTGGCCCAATAACAAACTTGGCATGACAGATTCAACCAGTACATTGGGAAATGTGAATAATTCTCAGAATAGCAATGTGGTCTTGCATGAATTGCAACAGCAGCCAGATACCATGCTGTCAGGAACCCTTCACACACTAGATGTCAAGCCTTCTGGTATAGTTATGCCCTCTCAGTCATTAACTACTTTCCCAGCTAGTGAGGGTCTCCCCCCTAATCAAAATCCTTTGATTATACCTTCTCAACTGTCAGGTTTTCTAGCAGCCATTCCTCCATCCATGAAGCATGAGCCTGTTCTCACAACTCCTCTACCACCAAGCAGTCTGTTAGGTGGGATTGATCTGGTTAATCAAGCTTCAACAAGTCAGCCTTTGATTAGTACCCATGGAAGAAACCTTCCTGGTCTCATGAATCGTAATTCAAATGTGATACCTTCACAAGGAATTAGTAATTTTCAGACTGGGAATAATCTGTATCTGGTTAATCAGAATTCAATGGGAGTGGGCTCTAAACCACCAGGTGTTCTTAAGACTGAGAACACAGACTCTCTTAGCCATAGCTATGGCTATATTGGTGGTGGCAGCCCTGTGGACTCCAGCTTACTCTCTTCTCAGTCAAAAAATGCACAGTTTGGTGTACTGCAGAATCCGGATGACGTCGCTGGCAGCTGGTCAAGTTTGCAGAATGTTGATACTTCTGGGAATACCATTGGGCCAAGTCACACTGTGTCCAGTTCGTCTAGCTTTCAAAGTTCCAATGTGGCCCTTGGGAAATTGCCTGATCAAGGACGAGGGAAGAATCTTGGGTTTGTTGGGAAAGGTACTTGCATTCCAAGCCGCTTTGCAGTGGATGAGATTGAATATCCAACTAACAACTTGAGTCATAGCATTGGAAGCAGTGGAGATATAGTGAACCCCGACATTTTCGGATTTAGTGGACAGATGTGAAGGCTTCTTCAATTTGTAAGTAGGTAAGCACTCTTTCCTAATCTTGGTAGCAGTCGATTTAATCATGTATTTATCTTCTTTTTATTGTCATCATTTCTACTTATTTAACTTGACCAAATCCCTGTGTTATTTCTAGTGCCATCAATTTTGTCATATTATTCATGTTATTATTTCTTTTGGACAAGACTTGACCACCTTTGAAGCTATCAACACCTTGGTTGTTCTATTTGAACTTTTGACGCTTGTGATTGTGAAGAACTCGCATTTGTCTATCTGTTGTGTATTTATGTTGGTCATATTTATTATTCTTTGGTAATTTTACAGCAGTAATTTCTTTTCCTTTTCAACTCTACAAGCTGATCATAACCTATTAGCAAGTCCTCCCCTCATGTATATTCATTATTGGAGATTTTATATTTCCTCTGTACTTTGTTTTCTTGTCTGATGCCAGAACATATTTTTGGTTTTTCATTAACTGAAACAGCTGCTTTCTAACGGAAGTATTTGTCGTGTGCAGGGTAATCACTGGAAACAATTTTAGTGGTTTGATGAATGGTTGCGCATATTTTTCATTTCCATCTTTTTCCTCTGTAATTGGTTTATAAAGGGAATAATTTATGTGACAACATGTTGAATCTTGATTTATAGAAGGTTGTTCGGTTTGAAGTACTTCGAATTATTTAGTCCAATGTGACATAGATCCTTTCCCTAGTCCATTTTTTGTGTATAATTTACTGATTCTGTAGCATATTGTCATGGATGAAGTGTTCTCTAAGCTCATTATGTTTCCCATTTGCGTTGGGTTGCAACATAAGCTGCGCATATGATAGCTGAAAAAATTAAACTTTTATATTCTGTGAACGTATACATGCATCTGCAGTAGAACACCAGTTCCATTGCATATATACAATATTTCAAATGCAGTTGTATGCCTGTAATTTCATTTGAGTGAATCTACACGAAGCTGCCGTTTGTTCATGTAGCCAAGACTGTTTTAGATTGCTACTCTCTTCCGACTAGCAATGGCTGGTTTATGCCATCAGCTGCAGTAGCAGCAGCATCTTCACAGTCACAGTTCTGATCATGCGACGCCGCCAGAGCTGCCATCTGCGCGCGCTGTCTGTCTGCGGGGTAAGTGCAGTACAGCAAGGAGTAAGTGATGCAGCACATGGTGATCGGCACGGCGATCTCGGCAAAAACCGCCTTGGCAAGCGCGGCGGCGTTCTCCCGGTCGGTCTCGACGCTTGCGCCGGACGCGGCCGGCCTGTATCCGAAGACGCGCTCCGCGAGGATGCCCACGACGGGTGGTGCGAACGAGGCGAAGACCGCCTCGAAGCACCTGTCCAGCGCGTATACCGTCGTCCTCGCCTTCTCCGGCACGATCTCCGCGAATATAGGACTGCAAAGAGATGGCATGGTGAGCAAGGCAGCAAGCGGAGAAGCATTGAATGTAAGAACGCTTCGTGTCATCTCACTTGTTGGTGGACGCAGGGCACCAGGGCATGACGAAGCCCAAGACGAAGAAGGCGGCGGCGTACGCGGCCCCCGCCGAGGGGTCGTTGGGGAGCGCGAGCAGCAGGACGGCGGCGAGCGGGACGGTGGACGCGGTGCTCACCTGCGCCAGCGCGACCCTGCCGGTGTTCGGGAAGCGCCGCGCCAGGGGGTCCCCGATGAACCCCGCGAACAGCGCGCCGAGCGCGCCGGCGAGCTGGTTCAGGCTGGTGATGACGCTGGTCTCCCAGTGCGTGAACCCCACGAGCTCCAGCCACATGGCGGCGAAGGTGAGCGCCGACCACGGCACCGACCCGACCACCCCCTGCGCCACGATGATCTGGAACGTCGGCACCCGCACCACGTCCTTGGCCTCCCTGACGAGTTTTTGGGCCGCCGACGCCAAGGCCGTGGCCTTGGAGCCGCCCGACGGACGGGGGTCGGAGGCGAGGAGCCACGTCAAGGTGGCGAGCGCGGCGCTGACGAGCGCGACGATGTGGAAGGCCAGCCGCCAGCCGGGGACGCCGAGGAAGATGGTGGGCGCGAGCAGCACGCCGAGGGAGCCCCCTACCGTGGGCCCCAGGCAGCGCGCCATCTGCACCCACGCGAACGCCGAGCCGCGCGTGGCGTCGTCGCTGTAGTCGGCCACCAGGGAGTAGATCGCCGGCACCACGAGCGCCAGCCCGACGCCGTTAAAGCCCCTCGCGAGCGCCATCTGCAACAGAGCTCTCCTTTTAGGTGGTGATCGGTTCGGCTGAAAAGCTCATAGCTTATGGCTGAAAACACTGTAGCTGGCTGAAAAACGCACTGTAGCTGACAGAGGCTTATTTAGCATAATTAAATTTAAAAAAATTTAAAAATATAAAAAATATGTTAGCCCATTACGTATAATACAAACAAATACGGGAAAAAAAAGAACCGGCAAAAAAGCTCAACAAAAAGCCAAAAGTTCATATAAAAACGAAATTTATGAATAGTGTAAAATAAGCCAGAAGCCAAAAGCCGAAGCCGAGTTGATCACCGAGTTAATTTTGCACCGTGCTAAAGCGCGCTCTCCTTCCTAGTGCTGGGTTTCTCTGTGTTTTCCTCTCTGAAACCTGAAAGCTTGTAATTTTTTTCTCTCCTTCGCGGCAGGAGGCGCAAAAACCAAAGGAAAACGTTCAAGTAGGCCCACTTGTCAGTGGGAGGGGAGGCGAGTGACGGGGCAAGAGGCGGTTGCTGACCTGGAGAAAGGTACCCGAGACGCCGACGAGCAGGGTGGCCACGGCCCAGAGGAAGGCCCCCGCGGCCACGACGCGCGCGCGGTCGTGGCGCGCGGCCGCGCACGCCGCGAGCGGGTAGCACGCGGCCTGCACGAGCGCGCGGCACAGCGTGAGGGAGCCCAGCGCGGTCGGGGACGCGCCCAGCGCCGCGCCCACCTCCCTGTACACGGCCGGCAGCAGCGCCTCGTCCGCGCGCTCCAGCAGCGCCGCCACGCTCACCAGCGCCAGCGTCCATTGCCGCCGCCTTGGCACGTCGCTGCTCATGCTCCCCACCCTCCCTCACTCGCCTGATCACTCTGGGAGTTGAAAAGAAACCCCCAATAAATAAAGATATCTCGCCGATAATATAGTTGCATGTACATGCATTTTTCTTGGGGGACATTGACTTGAGGCGGATACGATTAACAACGCTTGCAAGCAAGGGCTATTATATTCTCGGGCATGACCGCACGATTTGTTTCTGATAGCTACACACGCGACTCGAGTTACACGAGTGATTGTGTTGGGGTTTAGACTACTACTGCAGATATCACGATATAACATTGTAGAATTCAGTGCCAACATTTGATCGCTTCAAGACTACCGGTTAAAGTAACCATCGAACCAGCATTTCAATTTTCAAGGAGCATGTCAAAGGACCGGAAGAGAAATCAGAGAACCAGTTCGTTTCACTAGACAGGCAAGAAAAGTAGTGCTCTACATTAATATAGGTATGCCGCTTTCTTCAGATATGGAATAAATTAGCATTTTCGTGGGCATTCAGAGAAAAAGATTATCATGGTTGCAGTAACTAGAGAATTACTGGGTTTTAAAGCAAATTCATGAGACTAAATAAAGACCAAATCATTGACAGTACAATACTCTGAAAACCATAGCTCATGTACACCTAACAAACTACTCAGCAAAAGCTCAAATGGGCCAACACACAATATGCCCTGCAAATCCCAACTGCTGATGGACGCTAACACACTACACCTCAGAGTCCTCGGCCTGCGAGGGGTTCGCCAGAGCCAGCTCCTCTGAAACGTGTGCCAGCCCCTGCATCAGCCTCACGACCTCGGTCGCGTCGTCGAGGTAGTACTTGGCCTTGCTCGGCTTGCGACCGACGGTGCAGGCAAAGACCTCTGCCGTGGATGCCAGCGAGTCTCCGCAAGCAGCGCTGCTGATGAGCTGAAACATGTCCTCGTCGGACCGGTCATCCCCGATGCAGAGGACAAAGTCGGGGCACAGGCCCCTCTCCTGCATAATTGCCAGCAGGTGTCGCGCCACCAGGCCTTTGCTCACACCCTGTCAGGACAAGAATCTTGTGAGTGGTGACGCTTGATTTGTGCAAAGAGTGAAGAAATTAAACGAGAATGAAACTTCACCTGCGGTTTAACTACAACAGAGTGAAGGGTACTCTTCACTGAAACCGGTTCGTTCGCAAGTACACTCTCGAGATGGTCAACAAGCTCCTTAGCCTGGCATGACCCGAAGTCAGGGTCAGCATCCTCGTAGTTCCAAACGAGCACCGTCTCCCTGTTCTCGATTCGTGAACCATCCGTCGTCTCACTGTAGAGGCTCATAACAGGCTCCGCAATCTGCTTCCAGCTGCAGTCTGCAGCGGCAATACAGGTCTTCCATTCTGCATCCCTCTTGATCCTTTTTTAGGACACATTTTAAGAATTAGACATCCTGGAACTAGACAGTTTTAAATGATGCTACAACAGGTCATGTTAAACTTCGGAGTTGCGCGCCATAGCAACTTAAAATGGCAGCAAATATCATATATTCCATTTCAGTGCTGAACATGCTTTTTCATTAATGTGTTTCCATTGAAGTTTTTGTCAATTGTAAGTTGACATACTGAAGCGTTTCTCCATAAATGTGACAACATGTTTTACTTTGTATAATGATGTAGAGACTAATCACATACTAAGCTTTTAGTTGATCCTTGTTATATCTTAGAACTATGTTAGATAACATGGACAGGAAAAAAAAGGATGATCTGCGTATGTAAGTCTGTATGTTGAGCCCTGAGCTAAGATTGCAAGAATGCACATAAGAGCAAGCAAACCTTAAGCACATACCTCAGAAAGTAGCCGTGCTCAGCTGCCATGCCAAGGTTCTCACAAGGGAACCACTCATCGAGCGTGTGCCGCTCAAACCCGCTGCAAAGGAACACCACATTGTTCTTGTCCCGGCACAAGCTGTTCATTATCTCGACGGATTTGGCGGTCGGGCTCTTAGTAATCGCCTGTGGCATCAGCGTGCCATCGTAGTCCAGAAGAATGGCACGTGTCTTCGCCCTCCTGTAGGCCAGAACAATGTGCTCCATGGCAAGCTTCCTAAAGCTCAGGTCAAGCGAGACCACCCTAAACCTCAGGCCAAAGCCGATTCCGTAGCACCGCCGCTGCGCGTGATCCTTGCAGGTCCTCTCAAGGTCCTGCAGGAAACTGTTAGCCCAGTAGCTGACGTCGTGGGTGCTTACGTAGCGGTAGTGCTTGTCATGGCGCATGTTCTTCTCGTTCTCAGACAGCACAAGGGCACTCTCCATTGCATCGGCCACAGCCTCGATGTTCCACGGGTTGACCCTGACGGCACCACTCAGCGATGGGGAGCATCCGATGAACTCGGACACCACCAACATGCTCTTCTTCTCTTTCGGCTTGAGTATGCTGTCCAGCTTCTCGTTGCCTTGCCGGGAGACAATGTACTCATAGGGGATCAAGTTCATGCCATCCCGGACCGCGGTCACCAGGCACACCTCAGCAATGACATAGTACGCGACGCGTTCATAAAACTGCAATGGCTGATCGATCAGCACCACGGGCTCATACCCGGGAGCACCATACGCCTCATTGATCCGCCGCATCATGGCATCCGTCTCCACTCGGACCTCGTCGACGTCCTTCCCCCGGCCCCGCGCGGGGTTTGCGACCTGCACCAGCACCAGCTTTCCCCGCCACTCAGGATGCTGCCGCAGCAGCTCCTCCATGGCGAGCAGCTTAAGGCTGATCCCCTTAAAGATGTCCATGTCGTCGACGCCCAGCATGACAACCCTCCCCTTCCCCGAGTACGTCTCCATCAGTTCAGCCACCTTCGCCTCGGTCTCCGGCAACCCAAGCACCGTCTTGAGCTGCCCCATGTGCACCCCGACCGGCAGGATCTTGATGCTCACCGTCCGGCCGTAGTACTCCAAGCAGATGTGCCCCCGCTTCGACTCGTACGACAGCCCGAGCATCCGGCCGCAGCACGACAGGAAGTGGCGGGCGTAGTCGAAGGTGTGGAACCCGATGAGGTCCGAGTTCAGTAGGGCGCGCAGCAGCTCCTCGCGCACGGGCAGCGTCTTGTAGATCTCCGAGGAGGGGAACGGCGAGTGCAGGAAGAAGCCGAGCTTGATGCGGTTGAAGCGCTTGCGCAGGAAGGTGGGGAGCACCATGAGGTGGTAGTCGTGCACCCACACGAAGTCGTCGTCCGGGTTGATCACCTCGAGCACCTTGTCGGCGAATATCTTGTTCGCAGAGACGTACGCCTGCCACAGCGCGCGGTCGAAGCGGCCGCCGAGGTCGGGGGAGAGCGGTAGCATGTAGTGGAAGAGCGGCCACAGGTGCTGCTTGCAGAAGCCGTGGTAGTAGCGCGCGGCGATGTCAGGGGGCAGGAACGCCGGGACGCAGTTGTACGACTCGAGGAGCGATTGCGCGACGGCGTCGTGGTCGGCCGGCGGGATGTCGTCGCGGAGGCAGCCAATGTAGATGAAGACCATGTTGGGGGACGACGAGGAGTGGTGGAGGTGGCGGAGGAGGGAGTCCTCGTCCCAGGAGAAGGTCCATGGCTCGGACGGCGACGCCGGGCGGTGAACCCGAATAGGGAGGTGGTTGGCAACCACGATGGTCCGCGGGCGCGGCAACTGGGACGGCGTGGAGGGGGACGCCGGGGAGTCGTCGATGAGCCCCGCCGTGGTCACCACGCGCGGGAGCCGCCGCCGGAGCGCGCCGAGCGCGGCCGCCGCCGGCGCCTGGTCCGCCGCGCCGGTGGCCAGATCCAGGAGGTTGGAGTAGGAGCGGGACACCATGGCTGCCTTGTTCTTGCAAAGGATTTGAGTGGAGTTTCGGATCAAAGAGTTGGGCTTTTGGTGGAGGAAGCACAGTTCTTGGTGGGGAATCCGAGAATGGTGACCAATTGAGGCAAAATAGCGCAAGATTTGGGGTTTGGTGATTCAATTAGCAAAGCACGGAGCCGCGCACTGTTTCATGCAGGAGAGTGGTTTTGGGCCAAGTGGCAAAACCTGGATTCAACAAGCATCCAGCTGTCTGCTCACTGCATTTTGGAGTGGCCTTTTCTTTCCTCTTGGACTGATAAGAGAGGGGGGGAGGGGGGCAATTGAATAGAGAGAGGACGGTTTTTTTGGTGCTTTTAATACGAGGGAGAACCTTTTCCTCTGTTGCACAGACCTTGTTCGAGCTGGTGGTGTGTAGCTGGGTGCTAAGAGAAGAGCAAGAACAGGGGAGAGACTGCCTAGTTGCAGTGAAAATCCAATCTTTTTCAGCTAGTAATGAGGCTGATTTGATCTGCTGCAAACAAGGTACTAGGCAAGAAAGAAGGAAATATCAGACAAAAACGCAAGAAAGAGATCAGAGAAAAGGAGCCCTGAAAAGAATCTCGGAGCCACACTCAAGAGGCCGCTCCTACTCTAAGAGCAAGTCTTATAATACAGCCTTCAGCTGGCTGTATGGATACTTACAGCCCACTTATCAGCCTACTCATATAGTAGTTACAGCCAGCTGAAGGCTGTATGATCTACCCCTTCCTCTCACAAAGTTTCTTGGTTCTTGTGCTTCAGCTGGCTGTAAGCTTACAGCCCACCTCTCTTCTCTCTCCTCCTCTCTCTCCTCCACCTCAGCATACAGCCAGCTTACAGCCTCTTATAATACTTGCTCTAAGATGATCCGGAGCTGCTCATGTTGCATTAGAGGAAGGATGAGGAGGCAGGAGATAACGGCTTTAAATAACAAGAGCTCTAGAGCTCACCTCACCAGCATGGGAGCGGTTCGGGTGCTGGGAGCCCTGCACATATTATGTGCAGGGGTGGCTCAGCGCGCGACACATGGCACCAAAAAATCAAAAAAATACTTAAAAACCTCATGGTGACGTCACTAAGAATGTAACTGACTCCACTAAGCAATAGTAGAATGAGAATTCATCAGCACCGCGAGGTGTTTGTATCAAAATGAACACTGCAAAAACAAAAAGAGTACAAATGAACTGACACCACTCACATATCAAAACCATATACTACCTAGATTATATGCTCTCTTCATAAAAGAGAATATTGCTTCCTAGATTAAGGAACCAGTAGATGAGCACCATCCATCTAAGCATTTCCATAATCGTTCACAATCCTTGTCAGCTCTCACCAAGGAAACCATAGTTCTAATTTACATTAGCAGAAGGGAATCTTGATCAATTCTCAATCAAACCCCAGTCAAAATAAGGAGACGCCCCTCACATTAGGCATATTCTTTTTTTGTTGCGGCTCATGAATAGTACTGACTGAAATAGAAGTCGTAGTATTTTTTGGGCCAAAGCTTTTGATTTTTTTTTGCTGATTATGCTGCTTTAATGATCACGTTGAATTGCATTGCGTCAAATTGGACATGGGCACATATAGAATGAATCGAAATGTGTCGACAATAGAGCTGTCGATCTTACGAAATAATATGAGGAAGATGGTTAAAATCCTTAGGAGAGAACATGGATGCTCTTTATTACTATGAACTGGTTACAAGGTATCTTTAACAAGACACAAGACTAACCCTAATTACAGTGAATTGTATGAGAATCAATTCGTGATCAAATGTCTGGATTGCTCCAGGTGTCTGATTCGTGTTATTCGGTCTTCTCTCATCCAGCTTTAAATATCAATGAAGAGATGACAATTATCCGTCAGGGAAGACACCTTGTGGAACTAGCGTGTCTGGTCAAGGAGGTGGTTATTGTCAAAGAGAGGACGTCAGATGTCAGTTGTTGTCAGTGGGAGACAAATATGGGAACACAACCGCATGGCAGTTGTTGTCAAAGACTCAAGGCTGAAACGTCGCGCTGTTTGGAGTGGATAAGGCACGTGCTCTATCAACCGCACGAAAGGACTTTCCTAAAATTGGGTCTAGGTAGCAGTTCACAGAATCTCCGAGCAGTCATCCGGTCGGGCAACACACATGGTGTTTCTCTGACCAAGGTACTTGGGGAGCAATCACTGGAGGTTTACAACCACGGGGTCTTTTGGCCTTAATTAAATATTAAAGTCGCAATTAAGGATTTGCTCAATCCTCATCAAAATGCACAATTGGGTCCTCTAGAGCATGTGTTGCGTACAAACTCATATACATACGTACGTTCATTAAATGCATATGCTCCATACTATAGTAGAAACATCGTCAATTAAGTGTTCATGCATGCATTTCAATTTCATTTGAATTTCTCTTTAATTTCCTTGTAGAAACCGGTATGACCACGCATCCTTGACAGTAGTATTGTGGATCGGTACTATCGGTTGTTATATGCTGGTAACTAATTTTCAGAGAGGTCTTCTTTTGGCATTCCTTAAATCAGTACTACTACATGTGTTGCATGGTACTACCGCGGAACGGTGAAAGCATCTAGGCCCCTAAAAATATTGGTTTTGGTAATTAATGAAATTATGTGAATATGGGACTAATGTGTGCATTAAGTGTTTGAAAGGATAAGTTCAATTGGCAAAGAAAGAGGCTCACAAAATATCCCATGAAGATTCAAGATCTCTAGGGCGACAAGGTAAATAGTTTAGGTATCTATTTTATTTTTACCGATCTTGGAGATAGGTTGGAAGACCGGATTATAGGATAGACGCCGTACTATTAAGAGGGATCATGGTGATTGCTTGATCATGTTCAAATGTGCCCTATGGATCAATTTAGGATCATGCATGCACTTAAAAATTAAAATCAAATCAAATCTGTGCATTGTCAGAAAATCCGGTAGTTCCGGTGTTATTTGGGCGGAACTACCGCAGGGCCGGAAGTACTGGGCGCCCGGGCGGAACGATTTTTCCAGAGAGCGCCCGGACTCAGACTTAGTCTCTCGGAAAACGGAAGTACCGCGGGTTGAACTGCGGAACTACCGGATGGCCGGTAGTACCGGGCACCCGAGCGGAACTTTATTTCCAGAGAGCGCCCGGAGTTTAACTTAGCCTCTCGGAAAACGGAAGTACCGCGGATTGACCTGCGGAACTACCGCATGTGCGGAAGTTCCGGATACCCGTGCGGAACTTTATTTCCAGAGAACGCCGGAAATAAAACTTAACCTCGCAGAGATCGGAAGTACCGGGTCATGGAGCGGCACTTCCGGACTTCCGGAAGTACCGCGATTTCAACGGCGGTAGTACCGCACTCATTGACCAACGGTCACTTCTGACTCACTGACATAGCCGTTCTGACCGGTCAGCGAAAATCCGGAAGTACCGCGGTTATACCTGCGGTAGTTCCGGATTTCCTGATTTTTCAGGATTGTTTATTGTAACAGCTATTTGAAGTTGGTAGGGGTATAAATACATCCCCACCAGAACTTGTAAGTGTTGTTGAACCTCCATTGAATACATTTGAGCTTAGTGCAATCTCTCACACCTCATTCTCTCACTTGTGCATTCAATTGAGGTGGTTGAGCCAAAATTCAAGTGCATTGCATTCTAGTTGATCCATTAGGCACTTGAGTGTGATCAAGCCATCGTGGTTCATTCTCTTGGTGTTTGTCGGCACCTAGACGGCTTGGCGAAGGTCCGGTGATCTTCTCAAGAAGATTGTGAGAAGGCCCGGAAGATTATGAAGGCTCGGAGCTCACCTACCCGGAGAGGGAAAGGGCTACCGCTAGTAATCGAGGTGATTAGGCTCAATTCGTGGAGCCGGTCCGATTCGTTCGGGCTTACCTCAACGTGTACTAGAGGAGACCGGCAAGTCTCCGATCACCACGGTAAAAAGAAATTGTGTAAAGTGTGGTTTGCTCTCTTGTGTTTATTTACATTCAAGCAACTCTCTCTATTCACATTACTTGATTGCTTGTTTCGTTAGAGTAGCATTCCTCGACTTAGACTATTTGATATTGCTCTTAGTCTATTTCTTGTGATAGTGATCTCTTGAGCCTTTCTAAATTGTTTTAGGTGCTCTTTTATTATCTTGCTCTAGTAAACTCATTAGGTTTAAAATTTGACAATTGAAATTGGACGAAAATTTTAAAAACCGCCTATTCACCCCCCCTCTAGTCGGCCTCCTCGATCTTACAAACGGTATGACCGCATAATTGGCGGTACTACTGGACTTCAGTAGTACTGAAATCTAGTTGACGGTGGCTAATTTCTAGATAGATGTGTTTTAGAGCATTTTCTCTCCTTTGGAAATCAGAACTACCGTAGCTTGGGTGTGGTACTATCACCCGATTGGTACTACCAGACCCTGTGAGGGCTGTACTACCGATATTTGAAGTAACGACTAGTTTCTGTGCACTTAATGAACCTCAAATAGCCGTTAAATAGTGGGTGCGGTAGTATCAGCCACTATATGGTGGTAGTACCGAATTTGCTGACTTTTGGGGAATTCAATCCCAATAGTCAGCCTGGTAGTGGAGGCTATAAATACTCCCCCCACCAACAGCAAGTGAGCTCTCTTAGCATTTTTTGGACATTCATTCAGTACTCTTGAGCTCTTGCTAGACTCTCTCCAACATATTTACTCTATTTGTATATTTTATGGTTGTTGAGAGCATTCAAATATATTGCATTATTTGTTGTCCTTGTGACATTTGAGAAACCTTCAAGCAAGCGTTTTGACTTATAACTCTTGGTGTTTGCCGGCACCTAAACGTCTTGGAGGGAGTTTATGTGATGATCACTTCAAAGAAGATTGTGAAGAGATCCAACATCATTTGTGAGTGGTGTGATGCTCGTCATCTCTAGAGTGGAGAAAGAGCAACTTAGTGAACTTGAGGTCTTTAAGCTTAATTCATAGAGCCGGTCCAATCTGTTTGGGCTTACCTCAATGTGGACTAGTGAAGACCAACAAATCTTTGATACCACATGAAAAACATCGCGTGTCTCCATTGTGGTTTACTCTCTTGTCTTTACTTTTCGTATTTACATTTCTAGTATTTATATTGAATTGAATTGTATAGCTAGAAGTATATTTAGTATTGACATTGCTTGTGGTGCTTTAGTGAAACCTAGAAGATTTAAGTTTTGATTGTGTAAGAGGTTTTTGATTATGCTCATACTTGCTCAAAATTGTGATTTAGCCAAAACATTTTAAAACCTCCTATTCACCCTCTGTAGTCAATTATCATTTATCCTACAAGTGGTATCTATAAGTGGTACCAGAGCTTGGCCTCTCAGCGGCGGGCAATGCGGTAGGGGAAGCCACCGAGCTAGGTGCGAGCGAGAGTGACGAGAGATCGAGGATGGAAAGGGAGAAAAAGCCACTTGAAGAAGCTGCTTCCAAGATCCTAGAGAAAAAGCCGATTCATTCATTCTAAAGCCGCCCCGTAAGCCATATCTAACGAGGCCATATTTAGGGCTTGTTCATATTTGCTACATCTGATGGTTTTTGACTAAAAATGCATAGTAGTAACTGAAAGAAATGGATTTTAGAAGTTGGACGTGAGTGGTGAAGGAAGTGAGAGGGATATACGTGCGCGAGAGGAGTGTAGTACAGTATACACTCATAGCCCTCTACCTTATCTCTAGAGACATGAATAAGATAAATAAAAAAGTTGCTTCAAGAATACAAATTTTTAGATTGATTTTTGACTACTTTAAGCGAAAGTACAATGAAGAGTTCTTATGTGAGTTTTTCTTCCCGAATGTTTACCAGTACACAGATGCGCAATGACTCTTCTGCCCGTGGAACTTGCCCTTATTAACGGAGACATGATGATGCGAGTTGTCTTGCACAAGCAGAAAAGGAGTCGAGCCGGGGTCAGCGGGCTAATAGGAGCTTGACGAGTGGATGTCAGCAGTGACTTGTTTGAGAGAGAGAAAGTGACTAGTGAGCAGTGATAAATTTTGGTGGGAGGGAATCTGATTGGGTTTCCGCTTTCTGCCATGGATGCTGGATCTACGACACGAGCCAGTGTGGCTGCTTCTAAATTTCAGCTCAGACATTAGGGTTTTCACATGTTGCAGAAGAGGGCTGCTATATATTTTTTTCGAGATTGCCTTATTTGCCTAGGAGGATTGCGCATCATATTCGTTAGGTTCCAGATCTAGCTCTAACTTAGTAGTTAGTACAGGACTGACATGTGAAATGTCCATATCCTGTTCTGTGCGGGGTCAACTGGACCAAAGAGATGAGGTTCCAGCTTGCCGTATAATTTTGTTACCTACGCCTTTTCTCGGGCGTCGTACCGTACTGTTGGTGATAGTGGGGCAAGCACTGTGCGCGCCTGTGGCCACCAACGCTGCCCGTGCCTCCGCAGCCGCCCCCGCCGAAAACTGCGAGCGCACGACAGAGTTTTTATGACTATTCCCACTATCTCACCTCCGCTCGTTTCGGCTTTTAACTTCTGACTTTCGGTTTATTTGTTATTATTTATAAATTTTATCTTTTTTTGAACTTTTAGTTTTTTGTTGAGCTTTTTTGCCGGTTCTTTTTTCTCGTATTTGTTTGTATTATACATAATGGGCTAACATATTTTTTTAATTTTTTAAATTTAATTATGCTAAATAAGTCTATGTCAGCTACAGTGTTTTTTCAACCAACTACAGTGTTTTCAGCCATAAGCTATAAAAAAACCCAAATAAACACCACAAGAAAACCCGTATCATGACAATTTGGGCCCTGATCCAACGTCGAAAAGAATCGACGCTCTCTGTTCACGGTGGAGATCTGAAAACGCTGCTTCGTTATGTTCAACCTGATGACCAGTGTTCATGATGTCAACATCATCCGTTGAAAGGGCGTAAAGGGAATCAACAGGGAAGGCAAAACACCACCACCATCCAAGAGTCATACAGTTGCTCCACGTCGGTTGATCAAGATGTAGTCTGCAGTGAAGCAACTCGAACCCTTCTGTTTCTTTCTCACAAAAAAAAAAGAACTGTAGGGAAGCAACTTGGCATGCAAGTATGCAACACGGAAAGGGCACTCAAGCACAGTGCTTCAGTGGAGGAGGATTTTCAGGCAGGGTTTTGGATTGGTTTCAGCAGGTTGGGTCTTGTTGTCAAGGCTGGGTCAGATCGGTTGGTACACCTGACCATGACGCCACGGTTAATCTTCTCTGAAATTAAGGATCGTGATGGGTGGATTTTCTCTAGTTCCAGCAAATCTTGGCCGTAAGCTCGGCCATAAAAATCTGCAGGTGAAAACTGAATACTCATCGTGGACGCGATGAGCCGTGAGACAACTGCAGTTAATGTGAAACGCTCGACGTTGGAGATGATCAGGCATGGGTTCTCTTATCTCACTTGTTTTTAACCTATAGCTCATACTTGTTTTTAACCTAACCACAGCTCGGTCATCAGTCGTTGCCTACTATTAGAGTTTTGGTCGGGATTTTCGCAGATACTTTTGGATAAGATAAGCATCTTGTACTTTTTTTGCTTTGATATTTCCGGCTAGAGCGTTCTTACATGCCTTGGTTGATGCGCTAGTGGTTGCTAAGTGTGGGTTTTTGACTGTATTTTTGTCTTTTAGCTTATAGTTTTTAATTTTGATTATTTCTGAGAAATAATATGTAGAGAAAACAGTCGCATATGATTTTGATCATTATAGCTAAATTCAATACAATATCTACTACAATATATCTGTAGATGCAAACTTAAAAAGATATATTATTTATAAGCTAGTTACTGTAACAAAAAATGATAAGCTAAAATCAAAACAAAAAAGGCCCAACCTAAGGACCAAGCATACATGTAATTTTGTCTGCTTGATGGTTACCTGTCGATCGGGCAGAAGAGAGCCTGGCCTTCTCCGGACGAAATGACTTTCATCTGCTAAGCAGCCACATGATTCTTCATTATCTCGAAATCCATTGCATGATGCATTCATTTGCCCAAGTAAGGACTGAAGGTAAACGCCATCTACTTAACAGCAGAGTACGTGATTACATTAGCTGTGCTGTTAGACTAAGCGAGTTTCATGGAGAAAAAAATTGTGGCTTGCTGGGTTAATGCCATGGATTGTGACATTTATCTCCGCAGCTCTACACCTAAATGGCGATCTGTTCACGGATATAGCCCTACGTCAAACTTTTTTCAAAAATAGCCCTTAAACACTTATTTTTATAAAAATACCTCTCTCTAAACTCAGAGGGCACTGTAAGTGACACGTGGCACCTACCACTTGATCCTCTTGGTCTGGAGCTCCTTCCGCAACTCCTCTAGGCGGATGTGTAGTTCGTGGATGTAAACATCGGTGGGTATTAGATACGATGGATCCGCCCATCTGGTAAACTTGCAATCCACTGTCTGTATGCAAGACGAGGTTCGCACAAGCGTTCCATGCGTGAAAGTATACATAGGTAACGAACCACTTACTATAAATAGAGAGCAACGAAAGAATCGAAGTCCTGGGTGCACGTGGTCGTCACAAACCTACACCACCTCATCAAGGTTGTGCTTGCATTGCGGCCAAGGCTCAGGGATGTGTGGGTAGTCACAGAGGGCACGGTGCGGCAGATGGGAGGCGGAAGTAGATGGGGCGGCTCTTGGTGGAGGAGAGGATGCGAAGAAGGTGGAGAAGGGGAGGCGCGTTGGCGAGCTGCGGTGGTTCTTGGCGGCGCGGATGGGGAAGAGGTGGCGCACGGGAGTAGGCGACGGAGGAGCGGCCGATCTGGAGGAACGGCCGGTGGAGTAGGTGGAGAATGGAGGTGGGAACAGAGGCGGCCGGTGGCTGTAGAGGTGAAGAAGAGGTGGTAGCCGGTGGGATGGCCCGGCCTCGCCGGCGCCGGAGAAGAGATGGAGGAGGAGAGCAGAATGGGGCCAAGGATAGAAGAAGCCGGGCTCGGGTTTCTCACAGGCGGCGGCTGGTGTTTTGAGGAGATTGGGGTTTTGGCGATTTTGCAGATTAGTCCTTGAAGAATTTATGGCTTACAAAGAGATCCTTCCATCTTATGATTTCTTCCGTTCTAGCCCTTCTGAGCTCCGATTTCATCGCGGTTTGATCCTACGCATTCGTGACGACACGTACAACTGTACGGAGCAGCCCCAAAATACCAAATATGTCATTTATGCGCCTCGATCGCGTCGGCATGTGGAAAAGTACAAAAAGAATGTAAAATGATCTAAATTGAGCAATTGATTATATAAAAGCGTATAAATGATGATAAATTGTCCCAAAATGCGAAAATATGAGGGTAAAATGGCGGTTAAATATATGCAAAAATGATGCATGTCACCTTGATAGACAGCGACTCTGGAAACTTACAAACTTTTATAACTTCAATCTTCAACTCAACAAAATTATCAATTGTTTAACATATATAAATCATGGGCATTCTCAACATGGCCCTACGAATTCATTTTTTTTTAATACAAGGCGGACTTCGATCAGCTTCCTCGACAAACACGAGAAAAGATGCACCTTGTTTGGGGAGGTTAAGTTTGTAATGACTAAAGTTTAATACAAGACGCACCTTCGATCAGCATAGTTTCTAATGACGCTCCCCAAACAAGGCACCCATATCCTGATTTTATTAAGGCCTTCCATTGTAATCTGCTATGATTACAGATTAGATAAAAAGCTACATGTACATGTTGGGAGGGAAAGGAAGGTGGATGTTTTGTTACTATCAAATTGGCAAGATTCAATGAACCTCAGACGGGGATAGCAACGCTCCATCGGGTGTTAAATAAGTACCATAAACAATGCTGGCCATTAGCCAGTAGCTAGCATAGCAAAATTTGGATATACAAGTCGGTCCTCAACGCTGAAAGTATTGTTTTGCTGCTGATGATAACATGATAGTGGACATGCAAACCACTGTTGTCCTGATTTGGAACGGGCGCAGATCCTCTGACGTAACGTCAGGTGACGTTGGGTCACTGACGTGTGGGCCCACAGTAGCTAGCATAGCAAAATTTGGATATACAAGTCGGTCCTCAACGCTGAAAGTATTGTTTTGCTGCTGATGATAACATGATAGTGGACATGCAAACCACTGTTGTCCTGATTTGGAACGGGCGCAGATCCTCTGACGTAACGTCAGGTGACGTTGGGTCACTGACGTGTGGGCCCACAGCTCGTGGGGTCCACGCGTCAATGACCCAACGTCACCTGCCTTACGTCAGAAAATCCGGGCGGATTTGGAACATGAGGCGTTGTTGTGCTACCTGGGCCCACAGAAGAACTTTACTGTGAGGTCCATTCTTTTCTGAAATTGTAATCCAGAAACTTTTTTCTTTTGAAAGATCCATTTTTCTTTTATTTTAAAAGAACTATATATGTGATCAACATTGTGGCTAAGGCACTTACTACTGCGTGATAGGTCACAAGTTCAGGCTCTCACTCTCACTGCTCTGTCTGAACTCTGAATAGAGTTGGCTCTATGTAAACTCGCAATCTCACCAAAGCTCCAAAGTGCTGAGAGCTCCCGTTCGTGGTGAAAATCACACGCAACAAGGATCAGATAAGGACTTGATTCAATCAAAAGGCAACGTATTTGTCTATGAGCCTCAGTTTTTCTGAGTATATGTTTGTTCAAACTTCAAACAAGCTAAAAGATGAATATTAACACGGTTTTTCTTCTAGCATACACCTGGGTAATTAATTGGGTTGGTGCAGTGCCTATGTATATGATGAACGATTTTTTAAATAATCCTTTTTTATTTAAAATACAAAATTATACCTGCATTTTAATTTTTATAAAAGTAACACCCTGTCGCTCAATCGTTAGGCGACTAGGGTGGTGATCGGTTCGGGTGAAAAGCTCATGGCTTATGGCTGAAAACACTGTAGCTGGCTGAAAAAAGCACTGTACCTGACAGAGGCTTATTTAGCATAATTAAATTTTAAAAAATTTAAAAATATGTTAGCCCATTACGTATAATACAAACAAATACGGGAAAAAAAAGAACCGGCAAAAAAGCTCAATAAAAAGCCAAAAGTTCAGAAAAAGACGAAACTTATGAATAGTGAAAAATAAGCCAGAAGCCAGAAGCCGAAGCCGAGTTGATCAGGGCCCTAGATCATGTCGCCCAATGGCCAAGTGGCACCCAGGCAATCGTTCGGTAACAACACCCCCAATCACTAATCACTAATCTTCGACCACATTGTTTTCTTTGACCACTCACTAATCTTCGATCATGATGTTGGTCTCTTCGATCACTCACTAATCTTCAACCATGTTGGTCGATCATATTATTTCAACCACGTTGATTCGATTACGTTGGGTGATAGCCTCTGTCGCTCGACCGTTGGACGATTGCGTCCTTGTCGTCTAATGGTAGAGCTATTGCCTGCGTATCGCTCGGCCGTTGGGGCGACAGGTTCCAATTGCCCAATGGTCAGACTATAGGTGGTTACTTTTGTAAAAAAAATTAAAAACATAGATATAATTTTGTATTTTTGAATAAAAAATTATTCAAAAAATATGGTGAACTCGATCTTTGCTGTACAATGGAAACATCCGACGAATGAAGTTTGTTATCTGCAACTGGAAAACAAAAAACAACTAACATGAGAACAATTTAGCTGGCCGGCCGGCTGCTCATGTTTGTTGGTGATATGTAATGTGTCTGCTCTTTTGAGTTATGGTTGATGGTTAATATTTTTGAATTTTGACTATTTACGAGAAAGAGTACGAAGAAAAACACTTACATACGATTTTAGCCCATTAAGATAAAGTCAATGTAGTATCTATTATAATCGATTTTCGTTTAAAAACTAGATACCATAAAAAACTAAAATTTAAAAATCATAAGCGGAAAAAACATGCCAATATGCTTGTGTATGTTTCCCAGGAGTTTGCTCCATAGCCATCCAGTATTCAGAGCCTCATTTGGCATTGTACGGCAATTGGTTTGACTAGATATTTCCTGAGGCTCTGACCAAATCTTCCCAATTCATGACGATACACTATACAGTGTACCTCACTACCTTAGAGAAGCTTTGGTTAGCTGATAATCCTGATTAGAACATACTGGCTAGATCGTAATCAAATCCTGCCTAGCCAAAAAAAAAAGATAACGCAACTCTACGACATGAAAATTAGATCGACAATCTATGCTTTTTTGGAATTTGGTCTTAATGCAACAAGATCAATCAGGTACAAGATTGTTAAAATTATAATCCTAGCAGTAGAATCGTACTATTCTACGATCTCATGAAACCAATCTAACTTAAATCACATCTTAAGTCGTACCTAGTTGAATCGTGATAGAATCACGATCCTAGTTATAGAGCAGGATCATACTAGAATTGTGTAGAATCACGTATTATCTAAGATTATGAAGACCTACGTGTTTAATTGTATCATATCCTTCTATTAAATTTGTATGTTAAGTACTATGTACTTAATAGTTTAGATATTAAGATTTGAAGGTTTAGAATAATAAAAATTAATTTGATTATTTATTTATTTTATTTTTGATGTAACATGGTCACATAATGGTAATATTGATAGCATCACTCTTCTAGTTGTAGGTCTTAATGATGTAGAATTAAAATTACGATTCTAGTCATGAATAAAATACATTTATTAATCAAATCAGATGCCAAATGACCAAATAAACGCTCATATTATTTTTGGGATACGCACTAAATTAAAAATATATATTTTTGGTAGAATCGGATATAATCTTAAATTCTATAGTTGGATCTTAGAAACCATTCTATCAAAGTATCTTCGATCCAATTTAGGATCACGATTCTGACAACCTTGATTAAATGCCTTACTAGTTATGGTGCAAGTCTACAACTAATTGGATATTCTAAAATTAAAAGAAAATTACGATGTCCCGTGAGGCTGTAACTTCTGCAAAACTATGAGCTCTTTTACGGTACTCATCTTACCCCTCTAGAGGTAAGCGGAGATTTATATCTGAACCGTTGATTGCTTGAGATTTGTTTTAGCCTAATACAAATTACTATTAAGGAAACCAGCTACTCACTATTTTTTAGACTCAACCAGAAGCTTTATTAATACTTATGAAACAAGATTACAATCAACATCCAAACATGACAGTAGAAAATCTGTTGTACTATTCAACCACACACACCGGTCACAATCTGAAAAAACTTGCTTAGCACATAAATGCGCCGCACAATTTGCCTCCCTCCTGATACAATAAGCTAATTCAAAATAATTTAAAACAAGACTAGGCTCCTGGATGTTCGTTAGGATACCGGCAATTTCTGCCCTATTTTCATTTCGAGTCTTCCGAAGATTGACTAGTGGTGTACCGTAAAAAAAAATCCAAACTATAGTCTACTTGGAAGGGAAAAGGTGCTCAAATTGTATTGCACACGTAGCGCTTGAAGCCTGTGTTGTTGCCCTCGTTTAATCAATAAAATCTCCATTTTCCTCGAAAAAAGAAGAAGGGAAAAAGTGAGGGACGACCATTTCTTCAAACCCACATCTTTGTACTATTATAAAAGTATGAGTTAGTGGTTGATCTATTCTCCCTCCTCTCTTTTCAGCCATCCGATTTGATCGGGACCATTCGTCTCTCTCCTCTCTTTCTCTCTCTCAGGATACAACCGCCCACCCCCTCCATTTTCCCCATCTCCTCGCGCATTCTGGCCACCCTTCTCTCTCTGTCGCTTGCTCTCCAATATTTGATGTGTGAGGTTGTCCAGGCAGTAAGTTTCGTCTCATTATTTTTATAATTTCATTGCAACGCACAAGTCTCTAACTAATAATTGTATTAAGTCCCAGTAGCTTTACGCCTTGATTACGCAAGATGCATGACAAAGCAAAAATGATGACACCATATGTGAAAACTTGGGTGATCTAGGATTGGAACCGTGGTGCACGTGGCTCACCGAAAATGGAAGAAGAAACGTTGGTTGATTCTGCGACACGTTAGTAGCTGTGATCTCCAAAGAAAAACTTTCATGACTAGTCCTTTTGATGCTGCTGCTACTACTATTTTAGACTCGTTGTCATTTGATATTAAATTTTTTGCAAAGAGATATGAGTATTACTTTGCCCCACGTACTTTTAGCTAGCTACTACATACTATATCATATCGCAAAAAAAGCCATCAACAGCGTCGTCGTCGCAGCCATAATGCCATATATACCGATTTGATTACCAAGTCATGAGCGATCGCACGCTCGTAAGTCGCGAGTCGTCTCCTGCATCATGCGATTAGGCGTTAGCAAGCCGTTCACTCTGGCGATGGTGCTAGTAGTGCTACCTGGCAGTGCAGCTTTGGTTTGTTAATTAGGTCGCCGTCTTAATTAAATCATACTAGTCACTTGCTTGTACATTATAATAAAATTTATTAGATATATAGAAAATTATGCTTAGAAGAAAGCTATTCTGATCAGTTGAAAAGTGAAGAGTGGTGAGAAGTTGAGAATGAAACGGTTAAAAAAAATACGTACAACCACTAACTTATTTTTTTATAATAGTAATGATATTGATATATACCACTAGTATCGGGCACCAGCACCGGTTTGGCTAGTGGATGATGGTGGATGAGCTAGTCAGCTCCCACTGCCTACGTACCACGGATGGCGCATCTGCATCTTCCAGGTGGACGCTGGAGGAACCGGACCAACTAACCGCCATGCATGCTGAGAAAGAAGTCGAGATGATTGGCGCGTATTAAAAACTCTCGAGATTCCTTCCCTCCAGGTGGACGCTAACACAGTAACGCAACAAATCTAGTGGTGACCTAGTGAAGTCCTTTCGGGGTGATCTGGTCTGCGGCAACGGTGTTGTTTTCACCGTCCTTGATGTCGATAACGGGTTAATGACACGCCGGCCAGAAACATACCTTGTTAATATTTTTGTTTTAGTGAAATCCAAGAGTTATGAGATATATATAGACGACTGATTTCAGATATAGAAGCAGCTCTTTCTCATCACGAAACAGAGCCCTCTGGTTGCGATGGCAATTGGCCGTTTTGGATCTACACGCACACAGGGCCGGCCCTAGGGGGGCGAGAGGGGCGGCCGCCCCGGGTCCCCCATATACTATGTAGAGTATATACATGTAACAAATAGAAGGCATAGTTAAAAACTTTAATACTTATATATAGAATGAAGGGTTTGCTTTGAGTATGATCATTGCCAAAGATATTGCAGCTCAAATGAATGTAGAGACATCATTTCCAGTTAAGCGGCGTGTTCTTAGGAAGAAACAGTTTGATGAAATTGATTGTGATGAAGCAGTTTTGCAAACTAAGAAGGAATTTGAAGTTAATTATTTTTTTTGTTATGGTTGATATGGCAATCAATTCATTGAAAAATATATTTCAAGAACTCTAAACATTCGGAAGTATATTTGGATTTTTAATGAGTTCAACAACATTGAAGTCATTGGATCGAACTAAATTAAAAGAATGTTGTACAAAATTTGCAGAAACTTTCTCTCTAGATGGTTCATCTGATGTTGAGTTAAATGATCTAATTTCTGAGTTAAGTGTTGTGCAATTGACTTTATCAGATAAACCAATGTCTGCTATGGAGATCTTTGAGTTTGTCAGAGAAGCGGATTGTTATCCTAATATTTCTATTGCTTATCGGATTTTATTTACTATGCCTGTGACTGTGGCATCAGCTGAAAGAAGCTTTTCAAAGTTGAAATTGTTGAAGAATCATTTAAGGTCAACAATGTCTCAAGAGTGGTTAAACGGTTTGGCAACTTTATGTATTGAGAAGAAATTATTGGATGAGATTGATATCAATACCATCATCAATGACTTCGCATCTAGAAATGTTAGAAGAAATTTTTAAGATAATATCTATGAACTCTTTGATATGAATTTTTCTTTAATACATAACGCATTTTAAGTGTTTGTTGGTAAAATTAGATATATATGTGTGTGTATGTAGATTTATATTTAGTATTTATATTAGAGCCCCTATTTCTAGTTTCGCTCCGGATCCTTAAAATCCCAGGACCGGCCCTGCACGCACAAGCCTTAGGCCACCACCATTCACAGTATGCGAGCTGCTGGCATGATGCTCTCTATCCAAAACAGTACGAGGGATGGGATTAATTCAGCAATGTGGCATGTGCCGTGCATGTTCACAGGGACTAAAGTAATGAAACGAAAAATGGGTTCCAATGGATCTTTGCTTAGGGACTAACCAAGCGATCATACTTATATTCTCTGTTTGTGTCCAATGGTCCGTACCATAGCATCGCTGTAGTGGATAGGCTTCTCTCTCCTACGATAAGGGACTATTTAATCCTCCCGAAAGATGTTGTTGGGAGAAAAAAAAAGAAAGTGGACCAAGAAATTGGACAGTGCCAAATTCCCAACATGTGTAACTGGATTTTGATTGCCTTGATCTGCATCTGAAGGCAGCATTGGAGAGAACATTCTTCTGTTGGCGTAGGCTTGTCAAAAGTTTCATAAGGGAATTTCTCCGCTCGTCAAACAAGCTAGCACCGTAGATTCAGGTTGGAGTTGATCCCCTGCTTCTGCATGCAGGGTGAGTTCAGGTTGTAGCTAGGATCAACATCTTCCATGCGTGCATGTACGTGTGCTCTTGGAAAGAAGAACGAACAGGCCGGCGTAGGCGTGCGAATATGCGAAGAGAGGAACCGATGCTGCTTCTTCACACGTACTGGAAGTCTGGCACGTGTGCACCGATCTTTTTTTCCTCCACGCGCGGGCACTGTACGTCACATTCAGCCCAAGCACTGGGACGTCCACATGGCTGAGCCCAAGTACGTCCACGGGGAACGCGTGGCCTGGTAGGCGTCGCGGCACCCCATCTACAGGGCCTCCTGCCGAGTTCTTCCCGTAAACGACAGCCGCTTCCAGCCCGCTCATGTTCAACCGCTGCTCGGCGTGCGTGCTCGCTGAAATCTGAGGGTAGTGGGCAGTGCTCATTGAACAGTATTCTTTAGAAATGTCACTCTATGTCTTTAAATTATTTTTAGATACGTATAAATGTAATATATTAGATAAATTCGTTAATATTTATTAATTCAAAAAGATATCTATTTGAAAAGGAAGTAATTGGGTTAACATATTGAATCAATCATAGATGAAAAATCTCAATTATAGAGGCTGAACGTCCCTATTATTTACACTATCTCTCTCAATCTATATAAGCGCGCGTATTGTATGAGTGGGTGGGCATGCGTTATATATGTGTATCTTGTAACTCTCAAAAAAATATCGTGGCGAACAAAATATATAAAAGAATTTTCGGGACGTTAACCACGACGAACGTCCGTCCCCATATCCCAATTACGTTGGCCAGCAAGACACCTGTACGCGCTGAACCGGAGCCACCCGCGCTCTTCCCCTCAAAGCTCACTCACTGCCGGCTAGGGCCCACACCACCAACCCCATGACCCACCCAGATATATAAGCCGGTCGTTCCATCACCCAGCTTCCCCGCGCTCGGCGCGGTCGAACCGCCGTCGGCTGCGCGCGCGCCGTCGCCTGCCGGCTCCACCCAGGAGGCGTCGTCCACCTCAGCTTGACCACCTCCTCCTCCGTCTTCCGCGAGGGCAAGCTCTACCCTTCCCCGCCGACCTCCCGCTTCGCCGCCTGCGCCTTCCTCGTCGGTTCGGGCTGCCGTGGGTTCTTGATCAGCGACGGCTCTGAACCTCTCCGCGGCGGCTCTGAACCGAGGCGGCTTGTGCGGATCGATGGATTTGCTGCCGATCGAGACGGCATCGTTGCAGATCGATGAATCACTGAAATCAATGGAACGAACAGTCTTAACAGATAATTGCAAAGAAACTGAACACCCACATCGTTCACTTAGTATTGAGTTGATGCATATATACACTTGAAAACACTACTACAAACTCTCAGAAATGAATACACACATATAACCAATAATATATGGTTCTTTGCAAGGGGAATCAGTTGCTCTCCATATCCTCTTGCTCAACAAGCTCCATGCGACAGCAGCACCTTCGACTTGCAGGGAGTTGCAGGCTTCAGTATTTGTTAATGACACGCTGAACAAGCCTTCTGAATTTTTCTGTTTTACTGAAATTCAGAAGTTATGAGATTGATCTAAAGAACTATATTTCAGATACAGAAGCAGCTCTTTCTCATCACGAAACAGAGACTTCTGGGTGCAATGGCAATTGGCCATCATTATTCCTTAGGCCACCGCCACGCATAGTTTATGAGCTACTTGCATGATGCTCTCCATCCAGAACAGTACGAGGGCGAGGATTAACTTAGCAATGTGGCATGTGCCGCGCATGTTCACAAGGACGAAATTAGCGAGAAGAAAAAAAATGGGTTCCAATGAATCTTTGCTTAGGGACTAATCAAGCAATCATCTTCATCTTCTCTGTGTTGTGTCCAATGGTCCGTACCATAGCATCGCTGTAGTGGATAAGCCCCATTTTCCTAGGAGGGACTATTTAATGCGCCGGAAATGGACAGTGCCAAATTCCCAGAATCTGTAGCTGGATTTTAGGGGGGCGTTTGGTTGGAGGTCACACCCTGCCACACTTCAACTTAGGCATGCCACACCTCCTTTGACTACTGTTTGGTTGATAAATAAACTGAGGCGTGCCATCCTTCCGCCACAAAACTGCAACAGCGAAAGTGTGGCGGGGAAAATCCCCGCCGCGCGCGCAAGAAGCCCCTCTCGCCACCCCCTCTCTACACTGTGCGCGCCAGAAGAGCCCCTCTCGCCACCCTCTCTCTCCACTTCGCGCGCCAGAAAAACCCCTTCCCGCTCGATTCCTTCGCCGCCGCCGCTCCCACCGACGCCTCCAAGCTCGGCCGCCGCTCCTTCCCTCCCCTCCGAGGTCGGCAGCCACTCCCTCCGTCCCTTCCAAGGTGGAGCGCGCGGATCCATGGCGACGGCGGCCTCGAGGTCGGTGCGCCCGTCGCCGCCGCTCCCACCGACGCCTCCAAGCTCGGCCGCCGCTCCTTCCCTCCCCTCCGAGGTCAGCAGCCACTCCCTCCGTCCCTTCCAAGGTGGAGCGCGCGGATCCATGGCGATGGCGGCCTCGAGGTCGGTGCGCCCGCCGCCGCTCCCACCGACGCCTCCAAGCTCGGCCGTCGCTCCTTCCCTCCCCTCCGAGGTCGGCAGCCACTCCCTCCGTCCCTTCCAAGGTGGAGCGCGCGGATCCATGGCGACGGCGGCCTCGAGGTCGGTTCGCCCGCCGCCGCCGCTCCTTCCCTCCCCTGCCGGCCGCGGCGCTCTCCCAGCGGTGCGCTCCCCTCCTGGCCGCGGCGCCCCCCTCCCGGTCGCCGAAACTCAAGTATTTCATTTGCATTGACTAAAGATTTGCAATGAATTGATGTGTCACTGATCAGAGGAAAAGTTATGGTTGCAATGAATCGCCGAAACACATGTTTGCAATGAACTGTTGATACACATATACACATGTTTGCAATGAATTGATTTGCAATGAACTGTTGATACACATATACACATGTTTTTAGCAATGAGCCGTTGATACACATATACACATGTTTTTAGCAATGAACTGTTGATGCATTTCTTTTCCTTGTACTGATTAATATCTTACATCTGAAATTATGTTATAGATGGGTCAAAGGAAACTATATTTACAATATTACTTGGAGTACTGCCATTTCTTGTGGAGGAGAAGAATGATTGCTGCTATACTTATGTGCCTAGCCATGTATTGGTATATGATTAATAGAAGGATGTGGCATGGGCAAATAAAAGAGAAGAGATGGCTAATAAGATGTGGGAAGATAAAGTAGGAACAATTTTATGAGTGTAATCAGCAACAACTTCATTTAATGTACTGAACTTGAGTATGAGTTTATTTGAGTATGATCTGTCATGTTTCTATTATCATGTTTCTATGAGTTTATTTGAGTATGATCTGTCATGTTTCTATTATCATGTTTCTATAAGTTTATTTGAGTATGATCTGCCATGTTTCTATTATTTGAGTATGAGTTTATTTGAGTATGAGCTGTCATGTGTTGTCTTGTTGTGATGTAATCAGCAATGACCAAAGCAAAGGTGAAAGTTGATGCACTTGCATCCTCTCATGAGAGGTCCTTGACCTGGCATGAGGATCAGACCAAGTTGATGCTAGAGTGGTGCATGGAGTACTTGAAAAAACAACATGCAGGGTTTAAGTTCAGGAAGCAACATCTCATGTTGTGTGCAGATGCTTTAAACAAGAAGTTTGCAATAGGGGTGACTGTTGATCAAGTGGACCGTCACTACAGGTACCATAAAGAAAATTGGAAGTTCATTGCAGCAGCCTTGAGCAAGAGTGGCAATGCATTTGACCATACTAGAAACTTGCTAACCATTTCAGAATCAGAAAAGGCAAAGCTATGTGTAAGTTATTTGCTCTTAAGTTAATTGAATGTTTTATTTCAGCATCTGAACTACACATATTAATTTATCTTGTTTGCATTGAGTACAGGACAGAGCAAGGCGCCTACTATCTAAGCCAATCAAGTTCTTCCATGAGATGCAAGAGCTATTTACAGGATCTAGTGCTGATGGTTCTTTGGCTAGAGATCAAAATACATGCTTGGAAGATAGTGACAGCTCCCATAGTGATGATGACTCAAGAGATCTTATTGACCTCAACTCCTACACTCAACCTGAAGACCTTGCTGAGGATTCTGATACTTTGCCAACTCCAACTAGGAATGCCACTATGGATAATAGCTCTTCCAGCACTAGTCGGGCTAGTAAGAAGCGTACAAGGGGCAGCAACTCCCCAACTAAGAAAGACTCAAAAAAGAAGAGTCGTTTTGCAGATTCCACTGATGAAATAGCTGCTACAATGAAATCACTTCGGGATGCATTTCAATCCACTGCCCCTCCTCCAATGCCACAACCTACTGATCCTCATGAGCGGTTGTGGCAAAGATTAGAGGCTTTCCCAGTGACAGCTGATCAGAGGGTTTTTGTTGGAGATTTCCTGTCATCCAAGGAGAACAAAGGTAAGCGTGGTTGGCTGTGTAGTGCAAGTGATTCTACTCTGAATGCTTGGGTGTTCAAGTTCTTATGTGAGAAGGATGGAATTAACCTCTGAAGTTCCTGTTGGATGTCAGCTTATTTTGGCTATGTGAGACAATTAGCAATGACTAGAATCTGTGTTGTAAATAGTACATGCTTATTTTGGTTGTTGGTAGATGGATCTTCATGTGATGGTGGATGGAGCATTGGGACTATTGGGTCTGTGATTATTTTGGCTGTTGGTAGGTTATGAAAACTCATGTGGGATGAATGCTACCTAATATTTTGGTTGTTGGGAGTTGCACTATTGTATTATATTGCTTATGGACTGTATGGTATTGTTGAAATGTATGGTATAATGGTGGATTGTTCATACTGTTGGTATCGTTGTTACTCCAATAATGATTTTTACACTAGTGTGTTTAGCCTACATGTGGAGTAATCCAAACACTTGCCACAATTTTTTGACACACTTTTGTGGCAGTGAATCAAACAATAGCCACAAAGTTTTTGCCACACTTTAGTTATCAACCAAACACCTTTTTTTACCACAAATTTAGCTAGCCACAAATGTGGCAAATTCTTAAGTTGAGGTATGACAAATTGTAGTCTCCAACCAAACACACCCTTAATCGTTATGTTGCAGCAATTTCTTTTTCCAAGTCACATGTTGCAGCCTTGGGATGCATAGATTGTAGTGCCGCGATGATCTGCCCCTCAAGGCAACTTTGGAGAGAATATTTTCTATTGGAGTAGGTTGGTAAAAAATTTCACAAGTTTGGCAAATACCTTAGGCTTTTTGTTGATCCCCTGCTTCTGCATGCAGGATGAGATCAGGTTGTAAGCTTGCTAGGATGATTGGATCAAGATCTTCTGCCGCGTCATCCCAGCGAGGCTGCTTCTGTGTGTACAGGAAAGTAAGAATTTTCGGGACGTGACCACGACAAACGTCCGCCCCATATCCCAGACTCCCAGAGACGTTGGCCAGCCAATCATAGGTGGACACCTGTCCCCACTGAACCGGATAACCCGTGCTCTTCCCCTCAAACTCACTCACTGAAGACGCGGCCCCACACCCTCACCGGCCCACCCCGGACCCACCCGTATATAACCTGATCGATCCTTCAACCAGCTTCTTCCGCGGTCGGCGCCGTCGAACAGCCGCCGGCTCCGCCCACGAGGCCTCCTGCTCCTCATGTTCACCACCTCCCCCTGCGCCTTCGTCGAGGGCAATCTCTACCCTTCCCCGCCGGCCTACGGTGCCGGCGTCTGCGCCTTCCTCCTCGGTGGGCTACCATGGGTTCTTGATCCGCGACGATTCTGAACATCAAGTTCAGAAGCAACCTGCGATTTGCAGTGAGTTGCAAGCAAAGGGCATCGATCACTCGCTCTCCATCTCCTCTTGCACACCAAGTTCCATGCTACAGCAGCAACCTGCGATTTGCAGTGAGTTGCAGGCTTCAATATTTGTCATAAGCATCCACCAGATGATACCATACAAGCCAGTGATTGCAGTGATATACTTCAGCTTAATAGCTTATCCATCTATTGGTGGATGAAATAATTAAGAATAGCCGGCTCAGTTCAAGCAGTGCACGCTGCAGAGGGTTCAGACTAGCAAGAGGCATGCGTCTACACGCAGTAGTCCTTTTCCTGGCCCAACCCTGCCCTGGATCTAGCCCAAAGAGATATAAACCCAAATCAATCCATCCTATTTGAACTCTAGTTAGACCTGGCCCAAAAAGCCTGGACCTGCCCACTCCCATTAGCAGCCCTATCAAAATCTATTTCCTGTCTCTGTGGTTAAAATGGACATCAAAATGTGCCTCCAAATGGATTACAAGAAAACGAGCTAGCTGTAATATCTTACGAAAGTTTGCCTTTATTAAGATGAAAGGGCCCACAATTAACACCACATCCTGTTCTCTTTCCAATCCAAGAGGGAAAACATTCAGAAACACACTATGGATTTACAATAGGTTAGGAGTTAGTTCAATGACAAAACCAAAAGGTAATTATTTGTTGCATGTCCTAATAGTAATCAGCAATAGTGATTTAGACACGTTCGTATTGATTTCTGTTTTTAGATTCTATTTATAAATGCTAAAAATTAATATGAACACTCGGATTTTTCATTCCTTTCACTATCTCGATACAGAAATAAATCAAGGAATCACGGATACTTATTCACCCTATTCCTTCCAATCCGTTTACACGCACATATCTCTTTCTCATATTTTACATCGCTCATCTCTGATTGTAAAAACTACTTTCTTTAGTAATTATTTTTTATTTTCTGGTAAAACCATCGGCAAAAGCTAAGATGCCCCGCCTTGTACAAAGGTCATTCGTCACGTGGTCAAAGTCAAAGCTCAGTTGTGACTTGTGAGGAACTGAGGACGCAAGGAGGGCTGCGCTAGATTCTGAACTGACCGGTGGGACCCATCAAAGAAGAAACGAGAGGGCGCGTCCGTGTTGGAACCAACTGATTGACTGCACTTGCACTCGGCGGCGTCTGTACGGACGTACAGTATGAGCCAGATCTGACTTTTCCTCGAATTGGCAGTAGAGTTTTATTTAATATTATTTTATTTATAGTTTAGAACTACAATAGATTATGAATTTTTTTACTGTCGCTACTGATTACTTATATGGTATAATTAAATTTAAAAAATTAAAATAGAAAATATAGTAACCTATCACGGATAATACAAAACAACAAGGGAAAAAAGAAAAGACAAAAAACCTTTAAAATATCAAAGAGCTAGAAAATACAAAATAAAGAAATAGTGAATTAAAAGTCAGAAGTTTTAAGCTAAAGCTGAAACGAGCGGATTAAGACTAATAAGCAGTCAGAGCAAAATTCTATTTCATTCAAAATCAATTTATTTCACCATTTAACCGATTAACCACTACTAGTAGTGTGCCCGTGCTAACGCTACGGTAAAATACAAAATAAGATAAAATTTGTAAAAAAATAAGACGATCAATCAGATTCATTAAGATTCACGGTGCTTTTACTGGGGCGCGGGCCGTCTGGGGAGAGGAGCACACGCGGAGCAGTCGAGGCGCCGCTCGGAACAGTACCAGCCGCCACTACTCCCTCGCCGTATGTGACATCCCAAGGTTTTTCTGAGTTTTTTTTAAAAAGTTATTTAAAAGATTAAAAAGTATTTTTGAAGGAAATTAAATTTAAAATTTAATGCAAGAACTGTTGTTGAAAATATTTTATTTAAGTCCAAAACTTACCCAGGAACTTCTGTGAATTTTTCTGGGATTTTTGGAATTTATTTAATATTTTTTCTGAGCTTTATTGAACTTTCTAGCCTCTCTGAAAATCAAAAATCAAAATTAAAACTAAAATTCCTCTCCCCTCCCCTCAGGCCGCCGCGTGGACGGCCGGATCTCCCGCCCGATCCCGCCTAGCCCCCTCCCCCGCTTGCCACTTGGCCGGCCCAGGTTAGTCCACCCGGCCGCGTCGGCCCAGCTCTGCCGTCCGCCTTGCGCCCGCGCCTCCCTCTCTCGCTGACCACCCGGACCCACCTGTCGGGTGCGTCTCCCTCCCCGCGCCGCTCGGACGCCGTCCGATCTCCTCGAGCCACTCGAACGCCGTCCGATCTCCCCGAGTTCCCCGCGCCGCTCGGACGCCATCCGATCTCCCCGCGCAGCTCGGACGCCGTCCGATCTCTCCGAGCCGCTCGGACGCCGTCCGATCTCCCCGAGCCGCTCGAGCACGCCTCTTTCAGTATTGGTGTGGTCGAACGCCTTTCGACCATGTCTATTGACGGTTTGCCGTGGTCACAGCCTTCTTTGACCACGCTCAGCGACTTTACAACGTGGTCGTAGCCTCCTGACGACCATGTTCGAACTTCCTGAGCACGCCTCTTTCAGTTTTACCGTGGTCGAACGCCTTTCGACCACGTCTATTGACGGATTGATGTGGTCGTAAGTCTTGTATTTCTCAAAGCAACACCATATCTGACCAGTAGGTGAGGACTGATGACCAATCATTTCATTAGCGATTACACTGAATAGTTCCAGCCTTCTTGGACAAATAATGTTGCTATTATAGTCTTATTACAGTGAGTACTTAATAATGAGGTGGATCTCAACAAGAAAACTGATGTTACACTACGGCTTAGTTTGATCATTTTTTACTAAACTGAGTCACTTTTGATCTTAATCACAAATGAATATCTGAAGAGTGATCAAGGATGGATAAGAACATTAGGTTTCCAAGATCCAACATAAAAAAAAGCAATGAATCTAAATAAATAAAATATTTCGTTCCTATCCATGCCTTTCTGGACCAAGCAAAATTTTTATCTTTTGTTCCCCTCATAAGACACCATAGTAACATCTCTAACAATCAATGTAGCAACAATTCGGTGGCCACAGAGGAGTGCTCCATAGATGAAAAGGTCTTACGAAAGAAAGTCTTTCTCGCATCAAAATCAAAATACTTTTACGGCCATGCAACAATTTATTGGCACAATTACATATCAACACACCAGAACACCCCCATCTTCTCACATCAAAAGTTGCTTTCATGGTCATTTTGCCAACAATTTCTTGCCTAGTCTACAGAGCAGAAGCAAACACGTAAATTCCATCTTCCACCCGTCAAAATCACATGAGCTCCACCAAATGTTCCCTTGGAATTCTCATTCTTTACATTAAAGTATATCCCCACCGAATTTCCAGGGTTAGATTCCAGAATTTTAATTGCCATGTCCTTCACACCGACTTGAGCTACTTAGCAGCATAAGAAACACAGAGTGATTGTTGTTCACCACAACCTTATCAATCCAGTCCCCGCCAACTGTTTCCCTTTCTTTTCCCATCTGAAAATTTACCCTTGAATTGCTATCTGGCCACGAAGGAGAATCATTTGATGCTAGTAAATCCTGGAAATCAAAGCTTGGTTTCTTCTGTCTCAATGTAGGATTGGCTCTAACCTGTATAAAAATCAAATCACACCTGATTGTATAAAAATACTGAAGAATAAGATGGCAGCTGAAATGACGACGAGTGTACAATCAACTCAGTAAGAATCTAAGATTACCCGTGAATCTTTTAGTTACCAAACAATGTGGACCATAAAGGTACATGTAATATCTGATCCAGAAGTTCACAGCATTATTATCTCTATGTTTCCAACATCCTCCATTGGTTGTCTGAAGTTAGTTTGGCTTGACAGCAAATCACAACTACCCTGTTGCCTATTTGAAAAACCAGGTGAAGGCATCTTCATGTTAAATGCCTCAGAGTCGCAAGTCATGTTTTGCTCCGATCCTGAATCTTTCATTGCTAGTGCTGTTTTGAGTCGAGATATCTGAATATGAATAGAGACTGTAAATATCTTGAATAACAAAGGGCAACGGAAACCCAAACCATAGAAGCAAGTCAAATAAATCATTTTGAAGCCCATTTGATCACATATGAAGGAAAGAAACATGAATAAATAAGATTGACTTGGAGTCATTTATATCCTGATAAAAATTCATAAAACACAACTGGTTATCAGCTGATCAATATATATGGAATCCAAAAAAAGATGATACATAAATATAAGGATCCTGAACTATATAATAAATATCAATATCAGCAAAACAATCATGTGTATTTTCACTCATATTTTCTCAGTGCTACCTCTAACAAAATTTCAGAATTTTCCCAACAACGTAAATGAACAGTGTCTTAACTCCCAAAAAGGTTTGGTATTAATACAATGCAAGGATTCTAAGCATGGGGAACCTCATGATAAATAGAACATGAAGCACCTGTAGCATGACAAGCCAAGGGAGAATACGAACTGATAGATTTTATCTTCGATATGCAACTCTCTGCATCCCTCCACTGTGATATATTTAGGTATAAAAGGGCCAGATCATACCATGTCTATATTTCCATAATTATATCATCCTTAGTGCCCTAAAAAAAGTGGCACAAGAGTATCAGAGGGTTCTTGTTTTTTTTTCAAATGGAACGAAAACTACATGTAACTAACAACTATATCTCCCTTTCTTTTTAAAAACTATATTCTCAACAAGAATACCGAAATTTATTATGTAAAATGAAGCTCCATGCCTTAAAATCCTTATAGAATGCATGTCATTCTAGCTGCCATGAGTCAAGAGATGATGAAAGATGCTTTGTCTAACAGATATGGATTTTTTAAGTTGTGGTGATAAATTGATAATATGCAAATAGATTTTCTGGTAAAAAAATATGCAAATAGATTTGCTATATGCAATACTCAAGTTATGCTAAAAGAAAAGGTGTGCATTGGCTACAAGAATACAGACAGATCAGAAATATTATAGGGACACCTAATGCACGTGATTGCAAATCAGATTGTTCAGGAAAAAAATCTTACACACATATTGCACATGAGTTTGTTCAGCAAAAAAAAATCTTATACGCATAAATAAGTAACATGAAGATATCCACTGTCAGTTTTCTAACACATGAAGCTAGGTTGATCTGCATGACCCACATGTTTAATTAGTGGAACGGTTAGCTATAGTAAACCAAAGAGTGTTATGTTTTCATAACCTGGAATCAATGGACTACATGCAAACAGTGTGCCTAGATTACACAAAGGATGCATAACATGCTCATGAACTGGACCAAAAACAAGGTGAATACTCAACAAGATGGAACCCTTGCTGGCTCAAATATTCTTGAAGACCACTGCACAGATATCACCAGATTGGATTCAAAGATACATTGGATACAACACACTGTAATTCCATGTTTTACTAAAATTACTGAATAACAAGATACCTCTTTTGCAAGTATTTAGTGACAACCCCAGATCCAGGGGCAAGGCTTGTCTTCACCCATGGTTTCACCTGAAAAGTACCGTTCCATGGTCAACAGAAAGCAGAGAAAAGCAGGCAATACAACAGTATGCAGACACACTATAAAAGAACAAACCTCAAGACCCAATTCACAGGCTTTCTTTGCCACAAGACCAGCACCAAGCATAACGCTGGGATTTGACGTGTTTGTGCAGCTAGTTATTGTTGCTATAACAACACTGCCGTGCTTGAGTTCAGCAGGTTGACCATGAAAGTCAAATTTCACAACTTTATCCTGCTGTTCCTTGGGCATTGCAAAACCCTAGAATTTTGTACATGCATTTGGTTAGTAACGTCAGATACGGCACTGTAATGCAAAAATCGGCACTGTAATGCATAAATCATATGCAACAAAACCAAGAGCTTACCTTGAAACCAGCTCTGTTGTCCAGGCAAGCATGCCAATCTGATTTCATTTCCTTCAAAGGGACACGATCATGAGGCCTACAGGTTGATAAATCAAACAGTATGCATATTGTACCTCCCCATTAGCAGAACATTTGTCCAATGAGAAGAACGTTGTCAAGATCATACCTCTTTGGGCCCGAAATGCAAGGCTCCACTTCAGTAAGGTCCAGCTCAAGATATGAAGAGTAAACCCGTTCTGTTTGTGGCTGCCATCATGAATGCAAATATGTCTATATTATGATCAAAACTTCTAATTCAAGTGCTGTAACACTGAAAAAAGGCATACCTCATTGTAGTCCACAAATATTGTTAGCTCGCAGATATGCTTCAATCATTTTGACACCTAAATCACAATGCAAGATTTAGTTTACAAAACGATGCATGTAGAACTCATCAGACATGCTATATTTTACAAATGAAACTAAGTAATTATGTTCATAAGATTGTGTTTAGTTCAAGCAATATAACAGTAAAAAAAATGCCACACACTGAATTCGTACAACTTACAGCTAAAAAGAAACAATATAACCATATAGGTAAAAATTCGTGTTTAAACAGAAGGACAGCCACATGCCACACTCTGAATTCATCTCACTTATGCACAACCTTATATTCTTTGAGGTTCAGCAAGTCCCTGTGTGGAAGATGTGCATATGGTAACAGAGCTATTAAACCTGCTCAATAGCTCAAACATGCCTCAACAAAAATATGCATAAATATGTCGTTTGCTGCTCAATCTCATGAGTATCATTTTCATGAGAAACTGTTGAAACTCTTACCAAAGGGCACAGGGGTGGTGGCGGCGCTTCGCTGGCTAGGGCGAGGGCAGCGGCGCCCGGGTGGGTAGGAGCTAGGAGAAGGCGGTGGTTTACACATTGGTACCTGCGGACGTACGCAGCCAACCCGCGAGAGGAGGACCGTGGATCTGCCATTGGGGTGGACACCGCGTGGAGTTGAGCCCAGGAAGGCGCCATGGGGGAGAGTTGGTGCTGACGGCGGCGTCGAGAGTGGGCTCTAGGAGGAGCTGCTGGGGGAGTGGGGAGTGGAGAGGCGGAGGAGCGCGCGGCGGCGGCGTTGGAGGAGGACGTGAGGGGCAACGCCGGGGTGGACGGCGCCACCGCATCGGCATCATCGCGGTCGACTGGGTAGAGGTCGTGGGGGTGTTTATAGACGAAACCATCCCAGCAGGTCGTCGTACGCAGGGGGCGGTGCGTGGTTCCCCCCAAACACATCATCAAACCGCGTCGCGGAACTCTTCACCCCGGGGACCCGTCAAAGATGTCGTCGTCGTAGATCGGCTTGTCGAACACCGGCATGGACGAGTGATTCGACTTCGGCGGAGGGGCAGCGGCGGAGGGTTCCTTGAAGGAGTCGAAGATGGAGTCGAGGGAGGGCAAAGGCGTCGCCTTGGGCGGCGGGGAGGATGCCGCGGGCCCGAAGAGGTCGTCGTACGATGGGGCGCCAGCGGTGGCGGATGTTGAGGCGGATCTGGGGTTGGTCCAAGCGGATCCAGAGGTTGCGGCGGCACGGCCGGCCGACATGGGCGCGGCCTTCCCCTGCGGGCGGAGGCCGAAGTCTCGGGCCAGGAGGCCCTGGAAGTCGTCCATGGCTGCCGCGGCAGCAGGAGGATCGCTGGATCTGAGGCGCGAGCACCCGCTCGCGGCGCTTCCACCGGCTGGAGATTGGCGCAGGGTGGGGAGGAGGGGAGGAGGCGGCGGCGCGGGGTGGGGAGGAGGCGGCGGGGCGAGGTGGGAGCGGGGTAGGACGCGGCGGCGCGGGGTGGGAGGGAGGCGTCGGCGGAAGATTCGGGGGGGGGGGGGGGGGGGAGGCAGAGCCGCACGCGTTTAGGGAGGAGGGTGGGGGCGTTGGGGGCGTGTGCGTGGGCGCGGGGTGGGTTCTGGGTTCAATGATGTGCATGATCCGGATGATTTTGGCCTTAGGATCTTCAATGAGTAAGAGAAGAAGGCTTGAGGAGAGATCCAGGCCATTCATTTGTATGAAGTTGGATTACTTTGATACATAAATCTGGGTGGACTTAGATTAGGCATGACTGTGGGGGTGGTTGAGGGGGTGGATTTAGTAAAAAAAATTTGGTGCATTATAGAGTAGAGTAGATAATTTAGAACAATTTTACCAGGTATCCTGCGCACTTCCAAGGTTGCGCCGCTACTCAGGGGGTGTTTGGGACTGCTCCACAAACTCTACCATGGAGCAGCTCCACAAAAAAACTAGAGTTTGTGGAGCACCCCTTTAGGTGCTCTCACAACTCCACCTTTTTTTCCTCGAACAGAGTGCATGGAGCTGAACCTGTTTGGCTAAAAAATGTGGAGCGGAGCTGAAAAACGTGGAGTAGAGCAGTCCCAAACACCCCCTTAATCTCCCTCCGACCACTTTCGGCCCACCGCTTCTCAGGACACAACAAACACGATTTGTCCAGTTACGTCAAACTGACTCGTGGGACCGACAGCTCAGATACATACTTGATGACCCACATGTCAGTGAAGAGAAGTTCTGTCCGTAATTCCAAACGTACTTAAAACCGCACCCTCGGACGTGAGTCACGTGACACAGCCACACCGGCTCATCTGTCCCACAGAAGAGCGGGACTTACCCAAGAAAACGTGGAAAATGCACGCGGTACAGTTACCTCCGCGGTAAATCGCTGTGGTAACGACGCTTTATCACAGACATATGGGACCAAAAGTTTTCCTCAGCCCACAAGTCATTCTCTACAGCAGAAACAGGTAAGCACAGCTGTAACGCGAAAGCATAAAGTATTTTCCGGGTCGATGCGCGTTCCGTGATCTAACCAATAAATACCCCCTCTTCTACAATTTTCTCTTACCCCAGAAGGCAACACGAACAGGTACCAAATCCCCCACCCTTTCAAAATCTTTAAACCAAACCGAAATCCCCTCGCGGATAAATCCTCCTCGTCTCGTCGCCTCGCCGCCTCAATCCCGAAGCCTCGACAAGGTTAGGGTTTCCGCGTCTCTATGGGCTATAAGAACCGGCCGCCTCAGCCTCCCGCCGGCGGCGGCGGCCAGGAATCCGGCGATGTCGGCGCCTCGGCAGGGAAGGGGCCGGAGCCGGCGCCGGTGGGCGTTGTGCCGAAGCCGCCGGAGGTTGCGCGGTTCCTGACGAAGGTGTACGACATGGTCTCGGACCCGGCGACCGACGCGGTGATATGCTGGGGGGACAGCGGCGGCAGCTTCGTGGTCAAGGACTCGCACGCCTTCGAGCGCGACCTGCTTCGTCTGCACTTCAAGCACAGCAATTTCACCAGCTTCATACGCCAGCTCAACACCTATGTGAGATTCCCTCATCCCTTGTCTCTCCTAGTTTGTTTCTGATTGCGCGAATTCCATGTGATTTTGGGTGGATTGGATGCAATTGGTAGTGTAGACTAGGCTCTGTAATAAATTTATAATTGTCGCTGCTAGGTAGGAATTTGTTTTGCAATTACCTGTTTGGAGTAGCTTCCGATTTGACTTATGCGAATCTGTTTGAATTTCTGATTGCGCGAGCGTTTTCTCTTGATACCATATTGCTACATCTTGTTGCTTTGTTCAATTTGGTGCCAGTTATGTTGAGAACATGAGAATATATGTTTGAATTTCTGATTGCGTGAGCATTCTCTTGATGCCATTTTGCTACATCTTATTGCTTTGTTCAATTCGGTGCCAGTTATGTTGAGAACATGAGAATATATTATTAGCGTTGTCATTTGGGAGTTAATATCGGTCCGTAGGTCCCCAAAACAATAAGTATTTGAACTGGGTTGGTGATATAGGTTGATATGTGATGGCTTTCTGCTCAATAAGAACCTCATTGCATACAACAAATGCCATAGGGGGTTGAAGCCATTCCTGTGAGATCAGTATTTGCTTTGTTAATGTTTAGGGTGTGTTTGGTTGAGCTGTGACTTCTGAAAAAGCTGCTGTGAGCTGTGGGCTGTGGAAAAGCTGCTGTAGGTTGTGGGCTGTGGAAAAGCTGTAAGCTGTTTGGTTCAAACAAGTATAAAACTTACCTCCTATCTCTATTTTCCTTGAAACAACTGTGAAACAGCTCTCTATTTTCACCATTTCAAAAAGCAGAAAGCCAAAAGCCAAAAGCAGGGTCCAAGGTGCTTTCAAAACTGTACTACCCAAAAGTAGCTGCTTCTGAAAAAGCAGTTTCTGGTTTCCACCCCTTTGGTTGGCTTTTTGGAAGCAAAAGCAGCTCCCAAAAGCTCAACCAGCACCCTTAATGTGGTATTTTTCTTCTTTTAATTATTGTGAGTGTGAGTGTGTGACCAAATGGCATTTTTGTAGATCTGATCAAATGAATGTTGGTTGCAGTAGTTCTGCTGAACTTTCCTCAGTTTTTATTAGCCGGGTCTTAGTTTTCCCAATATTTGTCTTCTATTGAACTTCATAAACAGTGAAAGAATTGCGTTTTACCTAGTATCCTAGCCTCATGCTGTATTTGAAGAATCTCTTGTCTGCTGTTTTGTTGCGTGAAACTGTATGTTTGGTTTGAGCTGACATCTGCTAGTACCTTCTTCTGTGTCATATCCCTCTGTGCCGTTGTTTTATGTGCACTAGAACTTGTTTATCCCATTCCAAGTTGCTTGATGAATGGTGTGAAAGATTATGAATTTGGTTTTCGATTCAATAATGTATGCTGGATGTCATGCTTTTGGCAAATCATTATCAGTATACAATGGCTGGATAAAAACTCGTTGGACGCTTGCAGTCAGGGATTCATCAGCGGTCTGCTTTTCCTTCCAATTAGATGCTGATTCTTTCATGTCCATTTGCTGAATACAAAAATGAACTGGTTTTTGCAAACCGGGTTGCATACCTGCATGTAATAGCTTTTGTTGTGACCATATGATTGGTGCTCTAGGCTCTGTATTAGTAAAACTTCCGCATGAAGCATGTGACTGAGAACACTGTATTGAAATCAGTGGAAGCAACACTTCATCTGTTATTTACTGTTCAAAACACCTATGCATAAATTGAAGTATTGTTTTGTTTGGATGTTCTCTAGGTTGTCTATTCATTTTGGAGCATTCTTAAATTTCTTATTAGGTGAACTTATCCTTATTTCCTTTTGTAACCAGGGATTTCACAAAGTTGACCCTGATAGATGGGAGTGGGCCAATGAAGGCTTTGTTAGGGGCCAAAAGGATCTTCTGAAGACCATCAAGAGAAAGAAGAAATCGCCTCAGGAAGCATCTAGTGAGCATAAGCAGGCACCTGTCAAAACGGCACCTGGTACTGAATATATCGAAATTGGAAAATATGGTGGCCTTGAAAAGGAGATTGAAACCCTTAAGAGGGATAAAGCACTTCTCATGCAGCAGCTTGTAGATCTCAGGCACTACCAGCAAACATCTAATCTTGAAGTGCAGAATTTAATTCAACGCCTTCAAGTAATGGAACAGAACCAGCAGCAGATGATGGCACTTCTAGCAATTGTTGTCCAGAATCCCAGTTTTCTCAATCAGCTGGTGCAGCAGCAGCGCAGGAGCAACTGGTGGAATGCTGATGCAAACAAGAAAAGGAGGTTCCACGCTCTGGAGCAGGGCCCTGTAACTGATCAGGAGACTTCTGGTGGAGGGGCACAAATTATTGAGTATCGGCCTTCTGTCCCTGAAACTTCTAGTCAAGTAATACCAGTAGATGGAGCTTTTTGTTCAGCCACCACACAACCTGTTCCAAGTCCTGCACTTGCCATGCCCGTAGACATTCAAACGACTTCAAACAACCTTACTCTTGGTTCATCTGGGGAGTTTTTTACTGACACCTCTGTTCTACAAGAATGGGATGATAATGACATGCAGCTACTGTTTGATGATGACCTAAATCCCATACTTCCACCATTTGAAAATGATGGTCAAGCGGACCCTCCTTTAAGTATTCAAGATTATGATTATCCACAGTTAGAGCAGGACTGTCAGATGGAAGCACAACATGACTGCAAAAATCCTCAATATGGTATTGACTAATTACTGTATGCCTTATGTTTTATTCTGTTTATTTTTTACAAAACAAGCACGCTGTCATTTTAGGTAGCTGCTAATTTTCTATGTTCATTTCGTGTCAAATACCAAACAATGCACTTCATGTGCGCAAGCGCAGATCAACTTGTGTTTCATCGGTTGTGCTAGGATTTGCAAAGATGAAAGACAGCCTTTCAGGTCACAGTTCCATAGCTGCTTTCTTGAATGCCTTGCTTAGCTTTTTTCTTGAATGCCTTGCTATTCCCTTCCTTTGTCAGGGAAGTAGTGCTTGACAAGCAGAGCAATGGTTCTTTATCTGGCTAAATCAAAGAGAGTGGGCAACCTCTGTCATGGCCAGACCTCTAGTTCAGGACTGTTTCATCACACTAACACAGAGAACTAAGCTGCGCGTGTCACATTGAATATTGTCTATCATCATCCTGTTTTTTTTTTTGATTATATCCTGTTCTGTTACTCTTCAGCAGTTCTATGTAAACTGACTCTCTTTCTTGTTTCAGCTGATGTCACAACCGAAGCATGAGTGGTGGTCCAGGAGCACATTGGGCAGTAACATTAGGTGGGTAGAGGTGCACTTTCCTGCCCTGTTTTATTTATTGAAAGTTACCTAGCAGTTGCAAAACCAAACCGAGTGCAGCAGCATCCTTACTTGATTCCTATACAGAAGCAATAGGTTGCCTTCCTTTCAGAATTTCAAGTCAGCGGTTCCTGCCTTTCATCGAGACCACGTTTTTCTTGTTGCTGCTTGGCCTTCCCATATATCTTAACCTTTCTTTCCTGCAACTTTATCTGAAGAGAAATCGGCATCAAACATATTTTAATATGTTGTTTCTTCTCCACTTGTCTTCCTATGTTGTGCATAATCTGCTTACATGATATGAAGACCATTTAGCCTTCGGCAGGAACAAAGGCCTCAGTTCAATGCTGATTAGATAAACAAGACTGATTTTTTAATATAAAAAAATCCATTGGGCATTCCTTTCTTTTCAATACACAAAAAATACGAGAATTGCTGTGAAAGCAGTTCTTTTGTTGTAGGACTTGATGTGTGTTCTACGTACTCATGCAGTTTCAATTTCTGCAGCTTTCTGGTGACCAAAGTCTGGAGGCATGGTGAGGTGAGCCAGGTGGGTGCCATTGGCATCCCGAAACGGTGGGCGTCCTCAGTGTAGTATACTGATACTGAAAAAGACCTTAGCTCTTGTTGACTATACAGGGATTATTTTTTCCTATTCAAGGCATTATTAGGACAGGGATTTTTTTGTTTCCCAACTCTGTTTGTCGTACCTAACTAATAATGGCAGCTAGCATCGAATTCATTTGGCGTATATACTGTTTGTTTTGTAAACGGTGAGCAGTTATGTACATTTTCCTTGCGTATGACGAGCTTTGCATACCATATCTTCTAGGTAGGCGTTTCTGTTCGAGTACCCTGCAGCTGCTGTTCAGGGTACGGGAGTTTTAACATGTTTGCCGCTCTCGGAAAGGATACGCACACGCACATGGCGAGCCTGTGTAAGTAGAAAAAAAATCATGTTGTTTAAACGGTGAGCATTGTCAACATAAACCGTATTTGCTCTCAGATATCAACAACCTCTCTCTTTGTTGAGCGCTATCGCGGGGAGAGATCTTCATTCGAGATTGGTGCGAGCGCAATTCATTCGAGAGATCTTCAGAACTTCACCAGTTTGCAGCATTTTCGTGAAGTACCGTGTGTTCGCCAGAGTATAAATAGAAGCACAAGGGTGCACATAACATGGAAGCGCATCTGGTGTAGTGGTATCATAGTACCCTCCCACGGTACTGACCGGGGTTCGATTCCCCGGATGCGCATTTTTAATTTTTTGTTGCCCTCTCATTAGATGTTTTGCTCAGTTTTAGACACGGTTCTAAACAGTTTCTCCCTTGAGAAACCAAAAGTTATTTAAAATGTGTTGTCTTCTTAATATATCTTTTTTTCTATTTTTCTTTACATTATCTATCGAGATATAATGGCGTTTTTTATTTTTTATATTATTTATTTTTAATTGAATAACCCAAAAACCAACGGACGCTAGGCCTGTTTTTTGGCTGAAGCTTATGGCTTTTGGCTGCGGTTTGTAACTTTTGGACTATTCATACGAGAGATTACAGAGTAACAGAAACTCACGCACGGTTTTTGCTAATATAAATGAAGTCGGTACAGTATTTACTATAATTAACTAGTAGACTCTATCTTAAAAAGATACTCCATTGAAAAGCTAGTTACTGTAGAAAAGCCGACAAATAACTTTTAAAAGCTGAAAAGAACAAGCTCATAGTGTCATTTCAATCAAAAGCCACAGCTAAAAATCAAAAGCCACCACAGTCAATAACCAAAAACCTCAGTACTTTTGAACGGGCCTTACAATGCGTTGTGAACTTGTGATGCCCTTTTATTACCAAGATCACATTATGCGAATATGGACTAGAATGGTCACTTAAGGCATAGTTGTTAAAATCGGACCGGAGCCAGGAAAAAACGGAACTGGGACTACACCGGTTCAGCTTACTTCAAAAGATGGTCCATGCAGTTGTGCCAAAAAATGGATGAACCGACTGGTTTTTGTTAGGAAACCTGGGCCTAGACTTGAAGCCTTAGTCCATGGTGGGTATCTTACCACTAGCCTATAAATTAGGAGTACTATTGGCTATTTTGTATACAACATTAGAAAGAAAGATCATGAGTTCTCTCTATCTCTCTGTGTTTTCAATCTATTATTTCTATCTTCTGTGATTAATCTGGTTTTGCATAAGCAGAGGAATGAATCGATCGGACTGGTCGCCAGCGACGGTTCATCAACACGTTATCAGCACGAATCGCTCCAGTGAATTGAAAGGTAATCATCGAAGTATTAGTAGATTGAATTGTCTGTATCTAGATCGCTCTAAATTCGCAGATTTCGCCTTCTAGATTATTTTCTACGGTGCAAATCCACTCTAATCTACCGCGAGTAGACTTGAAATCACTGGCACAATGTCGATCGGTATATTATAGGAAAGAGTAGATGACGATTGCGCTGTAGATTGAGAAAAAAGGGGGGAAAAGAAAAATCTGTGCACGGCCGGACCCGTACGGCCGCCATACGCAAATGGCCACCGACCGTCCTCCCCACGCGCCGACATGCGCACCATCGAGCTGGCCCGAAGCCATGGCATGCACTCCCGCCAGATTCGCCGCTCACCACTCGAAGCCTAATAAATGAGAGATCAAACTCTTATACTAATTGTAAGATCGAGCAGGCCGATTAGAGGGGGGTGAATAGGCGGATTAAAAATTCTTCTTCGAATTATTTCAATTAAAATAATTTGGCTATAACCAAGTTTATAATACAGAAACCTAACTCAAATTAATTTAGTACAAATAATGCATAAATCAACTATGTTCACCTAAGTGCACCAACAATTATAATACTATGTCAAGGTTTACAATCTTAGGATGACAAGTAATCAATTGAATTCTATGAGTATAAATTGCTTGAATATAAATTGAGCACAAGAAAACAAACCACAAAGACACGGTTCCTTTTTACTGTTTTGTTTGAAAACTTGCCGGTCTCCCCCTAATCCACATTGAGATAAGCCTAAACGATTTGGATCGGCTCCACGAATTAAGCCAAACACTTTAATCCACTAGTGGTAGCTCTTTCCCACTTGGGCAGGTGAGCTTCAACCTTTACAATTCGCTGGGTCTTCTAACAATCTTCTTTGAGAAGATCACTATGCACGACGCCTCCAACACCGTCTAGAAGTCAACAAACTCCAAGAGTGTTAATCCCCTCACTTGACTCTAACCACATGCAACGAATGCGCAAGCTCTAATAGATACTAAATCCACGTCTAGATGCAACATATGCAATCTAGAGCATTACTTCTTTCTCACAAGGTGCAACACATATACAATTGAGAGGAGAACCTCATACTACCTCAAAAGAGTGAAAAGGAATGCCAAAGGTTCTTCTCCAACCGGTCACAAGGGGGTATTTATGCTCCACACACGAAAACTAGCTGTTGGAAGCAAAACCCCTGAAAAATTATGATTTTTGGTAGTACCGCTGTTATAAGGCTGGTACTACCGCTCTCCTCACAATGGTTAGAAAACTAGCCATTATCAGCAAAATCAGAAGTACCACCGCACAAAGTCTGGTACTACCAATCATCGGAAGTACCGCTCTATACATGCAGAACTATCGTTCTCATGGGGAAGGAGAAGACTACCATGAAAGTGTCTCTCTGGAAAACTAGTCGTAGGATTTTTAAAGCTTCCGAAGTTCGGTAGTACCACTCACACAGAAGCGGTAGTTCCGATGTCTGGTAGTACCGTACAACACATGCCGGTAGCACCGACTTCCAGTAGTACCGTGCCACACAGGCCAGTAGCACCGCAAGCCGATCGGACCACTCACACAGAGCTGGTACTACCTACGTCCAGTCATACCACACAACACATGCTGGAAGTTCTAATATCCGGTAGTATTGCACCACATGGGCCGACAGTTCTGATTTTTCTGACAAGTGCATATACTTCAATAAATCTTGTAAACATATTTGCAAATTATAGTATCATGCACATAAAAATTAACTATGATTCCTAACAAGTTGTAAAATACATTTTCACACTTTTAAAATCATGACACTAGGTATAGGTACATGGACTAAACATGTTTGCAAAACACATTTTCAAACCTAAGTTACATGCTACTAGAATTTTGTATGAGGTTCAACCATTTGCAAAACACATTTGCAAATGTAAGCCCCATACTATAAGGAATAGGAAAACAGACTTCAAACACTTGCAAAGCACATTTGCAATATATAGTCCCATATTACAAGAATTCAACGCATGAGATTCAACCATTTATAAAACACATTTATAAATATAAGCATCATGCTACAGAGAGCTAGACCAGGTGAGGTTGAGCAATTAATACATGATGAGACTCAAGCTATTAGACAAGACTCCTCTTAATAGTACGACAATCTATACTAGCAATCCGATTTTTCAACCAAACACCAAGACCAGTAAAAGACTACAAACACATCTTCATTTATATTTTGCATTCGAGGAATGCATTAAGATATAAGAACAATGTGTAAAATGCATACCTCCATGATTTTCACCTCTTCATCCAAATGAGACTTAAACAATCTCATAATCAATGAATACGTTAGTCTCACAATTGCATTTGTCATTATATCCAAAACCATTTGTCATTAGTTACATCCAAATGAGACTAGACTATATTATAGTTGATAAGTAAGTTAGTTTTACATTAATATTTGTCATTATCACCAAAACCAACTTAATGGAGCTTGAATTTACACCCGCTCTCTAGTGACCCATCTGTGTTCTCGCCACTGAGAAGTCATTAGAGACACCAGCGCCTTTTGTCCCGTCATTGTTTCTACTCTTCAGATATCTTATGGGTTTTTGTTAACCTTCCTGTTCATCTTCTCCAACCCAATACTAGCCAAAAGTCTTTTGGCTACCAGTTCTCCTCCTTCTCGAGAGCCCTTTTGTCTATCTTTTTCACTTTTTTCTTTGCTATGTTTTCTTTGTGAGTTTTATAGTTGTTGAAGTAGGCTTATTTCATGTCTTCGTGTGTGTGTGTGCGCGCGCTAGATTACGACCACACTGCTAGAGCCACCAGTCGGAGGAGAAAACCTCGGAGATTTCACCATAACAAACAATGATGACTACGAGTTGCAAGGCAAGTTGTAAGAGCCCAGATATTACAATCCGGATCCCTCTGTGATTACCGCACTATTCCCTGGATCAGTAGATAGTGCTCACAGATTACAGTTCTGAATATCAAAGTACATATCATGCGGAAGCGTAAATATAATAGTAAACTTACACATGGGCCGATTAGGCCGAAGTCAATAAGTTGCAGCAGCGGAAGAACGAAGCACACAGGTGGGACCTTCAGGACATGCCCACAGGCAACCAACCGGAGGTTCGCGACCTAGCCCTTGACATCTTCCTCTTCTCTGATAGCTTGTCCAATCTTGTTGCTGAGGCGAGGTGGTTTGATTCCTGAATTTTGTCGCAAAAGCGAGCGTGAGCACTCCGACCCCGTGCTCCGCGAGTCAATACATAGAATGCAAATAAATAGTATGCATGGCTTAACAAAGGAGAGGCTCGGGTTATTTTATTTGCCAAAAATCGCTTTTGGTAGCATTATCATGATTTAATTTTATTATTATTGTTGCTACCTAAACTCCACACAACAATTGCCATAATCGACTTAATCCACCAAAATACACTTTAATTATTGACTGCTGTCTAAGACTCCAAACAGCGAGTAACATCATTTAACTAATACACCGATCTCTTTCTTTCTATATTGATTTCTATCTACCCCTCGAAACAGTGAGCGACATCATTTCATTAATCCCCCGGTCATACAATCTCTATATGGTTTGATGCCTAAAACTCTAAACATGTAGTGTCATCCTTTATCTAATATCACTTAATTAATCCACCAATATCGTTTGTATTCTAATCCCTAACAATCCAATCCTTTTTGTTATTGATCCACAACCATAATTTGCTCTTCCAATTATCAACCTTATTATCCATTATCCAATCTCTAACTACTTCACTATTGTACCTCCACCAAGAATATCATTGATCAAGTCTACGAATCGCTAGTATACATCCACCAAGAGTATCATTGATCAGATCTAGGATTCTCTATTAAATATCCACCAAGAATATCATTGATCAGGTCTATGATTCACTAATATATCTCCACCAAGAATGTCATTGATCAAGATTAATCTCCTATAGTTATTTTCATACCTCCAATCTCCAGAAAAATCAATTCATCCATCTAGAAATCGTTCAAATCCTATTAATCCCAATATTGTCAACATCTCCCAAGAATTTATATCGAATATCAGTGTTGTAATCCAACGATTTACCTTCGCATTTTCTAATACTCCAAAAATCATACAATTCATCTATCTAGTATATAAATCCATTTGGGCTCCATCCATTTATTTCTCCTAGACTCCACACTATCATTATCCCTTCTATGATCAATCAGGAATCCATCAACTCTTTTATGTGATTGCCATAAACAGCCATCTTCTTTTCTTACGACTCTATTTGTTCTTCCTGACATTTTATTTGTGAGAAATGTTACCATTATTTAAAAATATAATACATAGAAATTTCTTGAGACCTAGCAGTTTTGAACAAAAGCATAATGTTCAAAAGTATGCAATAATAATAGCGATCCAGATTCTATCCACCGTTACATGGCATCCGCACCATATAGCATCTTTCAGCGTTATAGCCGCTTAACTTACCACTGGGACGACACCCAGGACAATTCAAATCAGGGCTTTCCACTGCCCTTCCACTTTTCCATTCCCATTCATAAAGCATTTTGAAATAGAACTATATCTCGTTAAGTTCCCATGTCCGCCCTTGACCGTGGGCACGGCTATTCGAATAGTTTTGACTCTGCAGAGTTTGTACACTTTCACCACAAGAGACAATCAACTCGTTGCCCCACACGATTCCTTAGACGTGTGGTTGAGCGGACCATCACAGTGACTTTCAAATTATCGAGTCCCTTTTCTCATTTCACTTTTATGGGAGACTGCCCACTTGCGGTGGGTCCCATCTGTGCGCGGGATGTTTCCCACAGCCACTACGCAGCCGGACCTTCTCTCTTTCCGCAACGTAGGACAGCTGGGAAACTTCACCCCCCACTGGTGTCCCTTCAGGCCCCCTTGCCATAGCATAACCCCTTCGAACCCCAACCCGTGAAATGAGTCCGAGGATTCGATAAATGTACTTAGCCAAGTTGTAATTTACAGACTTGTGGTTGTACTGTTTTACCCGGGAGGTCATGACAAGATTCAGTCCTTAGTGGTATCTGGGCGGTCTATCACTAACCCATTTTGTGCATCCACTGCACCACACTCACACCATCCAACCAATCCGCCCAGATATTTAAGCAAGTTGGGGATTTTGAGGGTATAAAATAGCCATGTCAAATATACCAGTCATTCCCACCATGACTGCCCAACCAATTTTCTCATCATTAAAAGCGATCATGATGTATGGGGCATTTCAGCGCCCCCTGAGTATAAATGCAACACTAAGCATAACATATCATTAGGGACTTATTTTCGAAATATTAATATTATATTTTTGCTAGGGCGACAAGGTTTACACATTCAATCATTCCAAAGGAGGGGTAATATTATTCAAGGTAAACATTGGCATTTAACTAGAATATCAAGTTTAGCATGTATTTGCATAAAAATAACAACATGCATTTTGTTAATTTAAAACAAAGTAATTTGCAGGAAATGTAGGTTCATCATGATGAAAGTATTGACTCGCCTTGGTCACAGTGGTCGGGATCCGGATTCTCTGGTGCTTCTAGAGTTGCTGCCTCGATCTCCTCCTCTTGTGCCTCGTAAGCTAGTTTAGCGTGCGCCAAATTTGAAATAAAAGAAAAGCAACAAATCAAACCAAATACACCAGAAATTCAAATGAAATCTAAAAATTATGATTTTAGCCCCATTGGATAGATCTTGATTTTAGAGGTATTTAGAAATTTGTCCCACTCAATTTGGAGTTAAAATGAATAAGTTATGACCATTTGAATATTTTAGTCCAGATAATTTCAAAAATTAATAAATTTCCAGTGGTCAGTCGGCCCACTGACCGACAGCGGCTGACGGGCGGGGCCCGCTTGTCAGTGAAGAGAAAAAATAGAGAAATGCTCGACCGCAACGCACGGAGCCGGGGCTCGAACGCGCGCCGCGGCAGCAGGAGAGGGGGGAGAGCGCGGCTAGCCAGGTGACCGCTCGAGCTTATCTTACCCTGTATGGTTAAGTAATTCTTTTGAAGTAGCTCTGGGAGGGAGCCGAATAGAGGAAGAAGATGGCGGTGGCGACGGCGGCGAGGGATGGCCGGAGCGGTTCGGGAGTTGCGTGAAATGCAGCCCCCAGGTGATGGCGAAGCTGCTGGTGAGGTCGGCGGAGACGAAGGGGTACGGTGGAGGGCCGGCGGCGAGAGGTGGCGGCGGTTCGGGGAGGGTCGTCGATGCCGGCGGTGTACAGGCGATGAGGAGCTCAGGCGAGGCCAGGGATGGCTTCGCGGTGAGCCGAAGGTGGTGTGGTGACGGTGAATCGAACTCTAATGGCTCGGGTTAGTGGATCGGGTGGTCGCCGGAGTTGGGGAAGGTGATGTCCCCGCCGGCGATTTTGTGGGTGGCAGTGCAATTACCTTCGCGGAGAAGCTGCGGAGAGTGTGGCGACACGGATGAGGGACTCCCCCGGGTTTTATAGCTGCGGAATCGCGGTCGATTGCGGCGCAAGACGTGCGCACGCTCGGGACAGCGGCGTGATCGGGGTATGGCGGTGTCAGACGGCGCGTCAGCGGCGACAGCGGTGACAGCGGACTGTAGCGGTGACGTTGCGCGGTACAGGGCAGTCGCTCGCACGTCGCCCGTGCTCCCCTCCGGGTTTCCCGGCTTTTGGACCGAACGAGAGGTGGAGAGGGCTCGTCCGCGCGGGGAAAAAGACGGGGAAAAGAGGAAGAAGACAACGCAGGCGCGGGGTCCACTGGCCAGGAAGACAACGCGCGCGAGGGGCAGGTCCGCTCGTCAGCGGGGCGAGCGCGCGCTAGGCTGGGCTGCGGAGCGCGGGTGCTGGGCCGCGGAGCGCGGCCGCGCGCGCACGCAGGCCGTGCGTGGAGAGAAGGCTGGGCCGGGTGATGGCCGGCCCGGCTGGGTTATTATTATTTTTTTCTTTTCTTTTCTTTTTGCTCTTCCCTTTTTATTTTAAGGTATGTATTGGAATATGTACACAAGTATATTTTCAATTCCAGAAAATTTTCATTTGGTGGATCATCTTTTCAGATTCTTATTTCAGATTTTTAATTCTCTCATATTTAAATATGTTTATTTCTCCTCCAATTTTTGGAACCTTCATCAAATTTTTCAAGAAAATCCCATAAACTCCAAATTCAAATAAAATTTATTGCAAGGTAAATCCAAAAGCTTCACAATTCAATTTACATTTTTCCAGGATGTTACACAAGTCATGATTCCTTGATCATGTTGAGTCCCAGTAGTTGGGTATAATATGCATGCGCTTAATTTCTATGTCCTTATTTGTCAAGTGCTATTTGCTATCAATGACTTTTGAATAATCATGCTTTAGTTATGTTCCCTTTTACTATGTGATCATATGGCCATCCTTGATTTTGATCTAATATAATTTTCCTTGCCTTAGAGTTAGGCTGACATGCTTTAGACTAGCCCAGTAGTGGAACAATCAAAATATATAATTATTGGTACTTTTTCCCGCCATCATGAGTTGATGTGTCGAAGACTTTGTTAAGTTAGTTCGCCATGTTGATGGTGGTTCCCGATTTTTCGTTGGGTCACTCACCAAGAGTGGTGTTATGGGAGTTGTTGGCCAGGGTGTGGTGTAGTTGTCACGACGACCATGTGTTTATGGTGATTCACGCCATGATTGCCAATGACCTCTGCCCAACCAGTGGCAGGTGAGAGGTAATCTTTGTGTTGTGAGTCAAGACATATCTATCATACATCCACAGGATCGATCACTCGGACTTAATTTGACTGTTGTAGTAGCTTCACTGGTGTACCGTGGGTAGATTTGCTGTTGATGTTTTCACAGACCAACATATACCACAATATGACCCCTAGGAACGAGTGGATGAATTACCCATACCTAGGCCTGGTCAGGACCGCTGTTGAGAGGGGGCTTACTTTGTATTGGGTATCACTAGTGTTGTAAATCAGTCATAAATCTGGTTATCCTGCTTTGGCCATGTCGTGGTATCTTGTGGATAAAGTTGTACTCTTTGTAGAGATCTAAACCATTTGAATGCACCGTCCTTCCAGTCTATGGAGCTATGTCAAGGGGTGATTCCCAATAAAGCGCAAGAGGAACCTTTGGTTGTTTCGTGAAGGTAGGCTAATGGTATGAGTTGTGGTAGCTTGATAAATTGTTCATAATATCTTAACTCCCTTTTTATAAGTTTGCTTGTGGTTTGCTAAATATTTGCAAAAAAAAACCTTATGGGATACTAGTCAGAATAGATCCAATGTAAGCCTATTTTAATTGATATACATTGAATCATTTGCACTACATTATGAAATTTCACCATCATGGCTTATTGAGTACGATTGTATTCATTTTTACATATTTTGGATCAGTCCAAGAGTACTACGTGGATAGAACTGTAATAGGTGAAGAGTACTTTGATGGTGATAACCACTCATTCTAGGTTGTGCCTATACTCGAGTGTAGCATGTGGTGTTATGGTCGAAGTTCCCCAAGTGGTGCAGTAGTCTAAGCTTTCTGCATTCTTGTTTGTATGTTAAGTTAAATTTGGTTTGAAGACCCATGTAAACTATACTTTTGACCACTATGACATATTTTATGTATAAACCTTATTATATATTGTACTCGTGAGTAAGGCTACGTATTCAATCCGTGGGCACTCCCCACACCCCAGCTCCTAGGCAGTCCAACTAGGCCCCACTTGGGACTCACTGACGCATGTTTGCTACCTTGTATTTAAATTCTACAGAAAACTTGATTTTAGTCAAAAGAATTTTAAACCGCCTATTTAGCCCTCTAGTCGTTCTCCTTGATCCTTCAGTTGGACTGCAGTTTTTAAATGAATTGGGGAGGACGTGTGGGTGTGGAATGAAATATATTGATGGTGAAAATATAAAGTATTTGAACCAATTATCAATATATATGACTAGCGTAACTATAAAATACATGGTATTTCATTAAAAATACGTGTCCAAGCCAGTGTTCAAGTAGGCGCTAGGTGGGTGGCGACGTGGGGCCTAGCGCCTAGGGGTCATAGGTGAGGCCTAGGCCGTGCCTAGGCGGCCGAATTAAAAATGAGGACAATAGACCGAATATGAGCAATCATGCATATATATTTAATATAAATGGCTAAATGCTTAATGTAAACTTATAAAACCTACAGATGTACGGGTCATCACGGACACATAGGATCAAACTGCGAAGAAAATAGATTTTCAGAGGGTCCAAACAGAAGAAAATCAAGAGGAAAGGACTATTTTGCAATATCGCAAAATTCAGAGGACTAAATTGTAAAATTAGCAATCCTCAATAAATCCCCACCTCCGGTCGAATCCCCTTCACATCCCCGGCCGAATCCCCCATCCCTGGTGGAATCCCTAGCTTCTCCTCTCCTCTCTCTACTCCGGTTGGCTACGCCTCTCCTCCCTCTACCCCGGTCGGCGGCGAGGCTAGGCCATCTTTCCACCGTGCCATCTACAGCTCACCGGCTAGTACCTTCTCTGCATCCTCCTCTCACCGCGATGCCTCCCCACCAGTTTGGCCCGCTACCCTGACTCTACCGCTCCACACCGTCCTTCACCGCCTCCTCCAAATTTCGTGTGGTCGCCCCCTCTATAGCTTTGTCCATAGTGCATCATCGTCGCCACAGCCCAGGTTCATCCTTTTGTCTTTCCTGGCCTCTGATTACTTCTCTCCCCCTCCTCCGACATCTCCTTTCCAGCTTCGGTAGCCGCCATGACCAAGCCAAACATGTCTCCACGTGACGATGGCTCTGCCTTTGACCGTCGACGACCGCCTTTGACCGTCTTAGGCCACTTTGGCGGGCTGGCCGCCTAGCCTGTCGATTTTGACCAAGGTACGGCGGCGGAGCTCCGCCCAGCGCCTAGGCCCGCTCAGGCGGCTACCTAAAACCGTCTTCTTAAACACTGGTCCAAGCCCATAAACTACTTTGGATCTGCTCTGATCATCTCTTGCTTCCGTTATCACGGGTAGACCTCGAAAGAGAGGGCGTCTCGACTGTAACTCCCAACCTCGGCAACCAACTCCCTTCCCGCACTTTGCCCCACTAGCAGCCTCGCAAACCACCAAGCCGAGCATCCGTTTCGGCTGTCGTCCTCGGCCAGGCCGGCCACATCGCCACCAGCAACTCGGCAGGCCAAGCAGAAGCAGCGTCCCGTTGCGTTTGCTCAGTGCTTCTGTCATGAACCTTAGTTCATGAGGGATAAATACCACCGAGAGGATGCCGGATGGCGTCGGCGTAGAACGAGAGGGAGAGAGATTAGAGATTTAGACGAGGAAGACTTGATATTACTCTGGTTGATTACAATAGCATGCGGTAGCCCTCTTATATAGATGACTCCCCCTAACAGATGGAATCTAACTCCAATCATATCTCTAACTATATCTCTAATATAAGGAAACCAATCTCTAACTCAAATAGAAACCAATCTCTAATTCCTAAAAATAACCGGCTAGGCGGCGGTCATGGCGCCAATGGACGACCTCTGACGCTGATGTAGAAGACGAACGGTGGCGGGGTCCTGCAGTGGATGGAGATGGCCCGCCAGATCTAAGCGGAACAAGACTAAGCGATGCCTGCAAAATAAATTATTTTTTTTGAATTTTTTTTATATTTTTTGAATTTTGTGGCACACCGACTCATGTCCTAGTTAATAACTCCACATGGAAACATGGCCTCATACGGAAGCAGAGAGCGGCAGCTGAAGGAGCGGCGGCGGCGACTGATCCAGGAGATCCACGGCGGCCTGCGGCGGCGACGACGAGCAGCGGTGGCCGGCGTCGCAGCGGCCTGGTCGGCGACGGCAAAAAGCGACGGCCTACAGGCCGGCAGCTGAAGGAGCGGCGGTGGCGTCTCTGGCGGATGCGGCCCGGGCGACTGCAACCCAGGTGGTGGCGGCTAGGGCGGAGCGGGCCAGGTGGCCCGAGCGGTGGCGGCGGAGGCTGCAGATGGAGGCGGCCCGGCCAATAGCGGCTGCGCGGGCAAAGACGGCCCAGGTGAAGGCGGGGGCGGACCGACCGGCGGCCCGAGCGGGCGGAAGTGGCCCGGATGGCGGCTCGGGCGGAGACGGCCCGATTCGGGCGACGACGGGCCGTGCGGCGGCGGCGGAGCAGCGGAACGGCATGAAAGATCGAGACGCTTCGGCGGTGGCGGTCGACACAAAGAGTAAGACGGCTCAGAGAGCCGGTAGCGCGGGAAGAGGCGATTCCGGCCTTCTTGAGGTCGGCACGGCTTTGGGCGCCAAGGAAGGCGGTTTGGGTGACGGCGACCCGGGTAGCTGCGGCGCAGCGGTCAGCAGTCCCCGGTCTAACTGGCAACCACCTCTCGGTCTGACCGGCGTCCTTCTCCCTGGTTTGACCGCCTTCTTCCTGTCTGACCACCGGGTCTTTTCTGGCGCAATCGTCCCGACAACGGCGACGACTAGAGGCAGACGGCGACATTGGGTCGCACGGCATCGAGGCTGCCAAGAACAGGGCTGCCGCCGATGGCCATCAAGAAAGATTCTGGCGAGGCCTTTTGGCGGCAGAATGGCGACGGCGAGTGAGGCGTTGAGCGGAGACGCTGGAGAAGATGCTGCGGCGACCACGACGGCGGTTGCGGCGCTTGTCGGAGATATTGCGGCAATGGAATCCTCCTGGCTTGGAGCTGATGCGGCCGGTGGGGCGTAGCCGGCGGCTAAACTCCCCCGGATCTAAGTGCTGCAATCTTGGCGTCGGTTGCGATGCTCTGCCGCGTCAAATCTGCAATCTTGGACTTCATCTCGGCATTCTGCTGCACGATCCCAGCCATCTGCTCCTGGATTGCTTTAACATTGCGCTCACGGAACTGGCCTCCTCACCGGAAACCATGGTAGCAGAAGTCGTGGAAAGGGATCGACTGCTCTGATACCAAGTTGTCATGAACCTTAGTTCATGAGGGATAAATACCACCGAGAGGATGCCGGATGGCGCCGGCGTAGAACGAGAGGGAGAGAGACTAGAGATTTAGACGAGGAAGACTTGATATTACTCTGGTTGATTACAATACCATGCGGTAGCCCTCTTATATAGATGACTCCTCCCTAACAGATGGAATCTAAATCTAATCATATCTCCAACTATATCTCTAATATAAGAAAATCAATCTCTAATTTTTAATAATAACCGACTAGACGTTGGCCCAACTTTATGACAGCTTCCCGCTTCGTCGACCAACTGTTACGCGGGGCAATCCCAAACAAAAGCACTCGTCCCGCGTAGGCGTACGTACGTGGGCTGGCCGGGCTGCCGAGAGCTCGTGGGAATCAACCGGGGGCTCGGCTCGGCCGTGCGCGCCGCCGCGACTCGTGGGTTGGGCCTCCCTCGTTTACGGTGCGACGGTGGGAGGAGGGTGTTGTGAAAGTAACTGAGACAGTGTAGAGAATGGAAATGAACTGTTGATTAACTTCATTCTGTACATGTACATGAGAATATATAGGTGATGAAGGAGTGGCAAAGAAGGTGCCTTTACATGAATAGATGTCTATACAGTAAAGGTGTCTGTACATTGGTTACTTTATTTTTTGGTTGTAACACTCCCCCTTAACCAATGTGTCTTCATATGATCACCTTGATTCATCATCTTGGAAAACTCCTCTAAAACCCTGTAGGGAAAAATATGAGGAGAACCTATAAAGTAGATATGCCATGAAAAACTCCATTAAAACCCAATGGGAAAATTTAAGGAGAAAATGATATGGCATATATTTGATTATATCTCCTAAAAACCCCTGTGGGGAAAAGAGAGAAATATCTATGATTACGTTGTCATATTGCCTCATTAAAAACCTTGATGAGAAACCTTAGAGGAAAAACTCATAAGGGAAAAAGAGTACAATATTTGTATTGAACGGGTTAAGTCTTAGGAGATTTCTCCCCCTGAACACATTTTTGGAATGTGGAGGTTGGTAATGACTTGGTGAATAAGTCTGCGAGATTATCACAAGACTTAGTTTGCAGAATATTTATTTCCCCACTCTCTTGCAATTCATGTGGGTAAAATAGTTTAGGAGCAATATGTTTTGTGATATTGCTTTTTATGTAACCCGTTTGCATTTGGACAACGCAAGCAGCATTATCTTCGTAGATAATGGTAGATGATGCGATAGCACCTATACCACATGATTGTTGTATGTGGTTAATCATTATGCGAAGGCATACACATTCACGTGATGCTTCATATAATGAAATTATTTCAGAATGATTAGTGGATGTAGCCACTAGTGTCTGTTTTGAAGACTTCCAAGAGATGGCTGTTCCACCATGTAAAAATACAAAGCCTGTTTGAGATCTGGCATTATGGGGATCTGATAAATAGCCAGCATCTGTATATCCTATTAAATCCATATTTTTATTCTTCTGGAAGAATAGACCGAGATCTTTAGTGCCTTGAAGATATGTAAGGATATTCTTCACTCCTACCCAAAGTCTTTTGGTTGGAGCAGCGCTATATCTAGCAAGTAGATTTACCGCAAATGCGATATCCGACCGGATGAAATTTGCAAGGTACATAAGCGCTCCGATGGCACTGAGATATGGAACCTCGGGTCCAATAGCTCTTCATTGTCATCTCGGGGTCTAAATGTATCTTTGTCCCTGTCAAGAGTTCGAACAACCATGGGGGTTTTCGATGGATATGCTTTGTCCATATTGAATTTCTCCAATATTTTCTGGACATAGGCTGATTGATGCACTATGATGCATGTGCCGGCCTTGCTGGGTTGGCCGTACTGCCAGGCCAAGGGCTCGCCGGCCGTGGGTGCTGCGCCAACCTTGCCACGCCGGGCTGCGGGCGCCGCTCCGGCCTTTGGGCGCCGCCGCGCCGGCCATCCGCGGGCGTCTCTGGCTCGGGCGCCGTGCGCCGGCCGCGAGCGTCGTCGGTTGGAAGCGATCAATGCAAGAAAAGCCATCACCTTTTCGTCTCAGGATGTGTGCGTGTTGGATGGCAGAGCGTGTGCTGATAACGTGTTGTGAAAGTAACTGAGACAGTGTAGAGAATGGAAATGAACTGTTGATTAACTTCATTCTGTACATGTACATGAGAATATATAGGTGATGAAGGAGTGGCAAAGAAGGTGCCTTTACATGAATAGATGTCTATACAGTAAAGGTGTCTGTACATTGGTTAATTTATTTTCTGGTTGTAACAGAGGGTACGCGCGCGACGCGTACGTTACTCGATAGCCCTGGACCGCCACGAACGAGCGCGATGCGAGAGCGGCGAGGAGATCATGAGTGTTACAACCAGTTACAACCTGAAAAAGCAAGAATGCCCAATGTACAGATGTCTGTCCAAACAGACACCTCTTCATGCCACCATTCCATCATATATAAATAATGTACAGATTTCAGAATCAATAAAGGAATATATAGTTTCTCTCTACACTGTCTCAATCTACTTTAACACGTTATCAGACACGTTACTCTCAAAATCGAGCAACACATACAGAAACAAGACAAGAGCCAACGCGTGCGCTCGCGGATCCGGGAAGAAAGCGACAACCATTCTGAAGGTTTACATTCACATACAGTGAAACGAACAGAGAAAGAAAACCAGCAGGTATGAGATTTCCTGGATGTTCTCGCCGCGTCCTCATGGCGCGGTCCGGCGCGGCCCGGTGAAGCGCATGGCGTCCTCATGGCGCGAGCGGCGCAGACCGGCGCGCGGCGCGGCGGCGTGGCCACCGACAGTGGCGCGCGGCGCCCGAGGCGGCTCACGGCCGGCGACGCCCAGGGCAGCGGCGCCCGACGGAGCCCGCACGCGGCGGTGCGGCGCGGCCGAGGTCCGGCGCAGCACGGCCCACTCGCGGCCGGCGACCCCCACGGCCGGCGCCCCTCGCGGCCGGATGCGCCCGTAACGGCCGGAGGCGTCCGTGGAGCGGCGGCGTGCAGCATGGCCGGAGAAGGCGCGGTTTGGCGTGGCCGAGGGGGCAACCGGAGGCGGCGCCCGGCCCGGCCGGAGGCGCGGTGGCGCGGCCCGAACCCGAGGCCGGCGCAGCCCACGCCCATGGCCGACGCGACGCAGCCCAGCGCGGCCGGCGCGGCACACGGCCGGCGACACGGCGCGGCTCCCGCGGCCGGTGGCGCCCGAGGAGCCCACGGCCGGCGGCGCCCGAGGCTGGCGGAGGCGGTGCCAGAGACCGGCGGAGTCGGCGCGGCAGCGCCCGTAGCCGAGGCAACCCGGCGGCCGGCGCGGCGTGCAGCCGGCGCGAGGCGGTGACGCCAACGAGGCCCGGAGGCGCAGCGGCGTGGCGGGGAGGCGCGGACGACGAGGCGCCCGGCGGCCTGCGGCGGCGTCCGGCTGCTTGCGCCCGCAGGCGGCAGCGGCTTGACCCGCCGGTGGCGGCGCCCGCGGCGGGTGAAGGTGGCCGGCGGCGACGGCGTGGAGGCGGCGGCGCCCGACGCCCAGGCGGAGGCGGCGGCCCAATGGGCAGGGCGGCGGCGGTTAGGGTTTGGGGGGAAACCCTAAATTCCCCCCACCCTCATTTATATACTGCTGCCCGAAATGGGCTTTTAGCCCAAATAACCTCCACTTCCCCACATGGGCCCAAAGGCTGAACGGGCTTTAGCCCAGGTTTTCGGGATTTTGCATTTTCCCCCTTGTATTTCATAGAAAATGCAGACATTTTCTTTTAAATCAATTAATATTGTAATTTTTGCAGTATAGTCCTTGTGCTAGTTTATAATTGTACTCGTTAATCAGTATTTTTATAAATTAGCATTTCAGTCCCTACAGGATCTGAAAATTATGTAATTGTTGCAATAAATGTGCATACACATTTCTATAACTTTTACATATTTAGGATTATTTTATTGCAATTTATTTACAATATGAATTGCGACCATATTTAAATTTGCTATCTTTTGCAAATTTAAAATTTAAAATTCCCATTTAATAAGTACCATTGTACTTAATAAAATTGGAATTTTTTGCAACATTTTATACCTACAATATATACCATAAAATCACAATTTATGGCACTTTGCTACATTTATTTGTACGCTATGCCATACAATAAATTGGTGTTCACCACCAATATTGTGATTATACGGTATTAAAAATATAACCACATGTTATATTTAATTTGGGTATATATATTCATTTGGATTACAATACTCATATTGTTTTCCACATATTTTGCAATTTATTACAACATTACCATACGCATTAATTTACCCCATGTAAATTAATCATTTATGGTGTACTTTTCATGTAAGTTTTAAATAGCTTACCATACAAGCACTTAATATTTTTTTATGCAAATGCCTTAGGTTGATTTTCTCTCGTTTTGGAATAACACAAAGTTTCTTAATTTTGATATTGGCCATACACAAGGTAGTACCATAGTACTACTGCGGGATTTATTCCTCAACGTGTGTACCCAATATCAAGTTTTGAAATAATTTGGTCTACACCTTTGGGTGACTACCTTTATTTATTTTCCAATTGGCCATACACAAGGTAGTACCATGGTACTACTGTGGGATTTCATCCTCAACGTGCGTACCCAATTTGATTATAAATTATACAAGGTCTACACCTAAGTGATTACCATGGTTCTTCTTCACATTGGCCATACACAAGGTAGTATCAAAGTACTACTGTGGGATTATCATCCTCAAAGTGCGTACCCAATGTTGAAAACTGAATTACATAAAGTTAACACCATTGGTGATTAACTATGTTATTCCACAATAGGAGAATGTCCCTTTATGTATATCAAGTTTACCTTGATTACTTGCATTTCGCATTACTTATTTAACATTGCCAAAGATTTTAACAAATCTGTGGCCCTACATATGTAGGCACAATGGCTACTAAAGAGTTTGAGGCTCTCGCTCTTGACGGCCACAACTTCCCCACATGGGCGATGGATCTCAAAGTGAGTCTATCGTTGCGCGGAATGTACCAGGCAATTGCAGCTCCCCAAGAGGGTGAAGCTCCTTTGGCTGAGACTCTCAAGTACAATGACTTATTTATCATAAGGAACCACATCCATCCTGATCTCAAGGCTGAGTATCTGTTGGAAGAAGACCCACGCGCTCTGTGGCTTGCTCTTCAAACACGGTATGAACAGCAGAAAGCAGTCATCCTACCGGAGGCTGTCAATGAGTGGAACCACCTCCGCATACAGATTTTAAATCTGTGGGAGAGTTCAACCATACTGTTCATATCGAATATATTTGGTATTGAAAATGAAGTTTGTATGTATTCTATATACTACTATAAGAATTTCATTAAATTCTTCTTTGTGTATATAGATTTTTGGAGTCAATCCAATTGAGGAGGAATTATGCCTTGTGGATAGTGATACCACAAACTCTATACTTAGGGACACAAAATATTTCCTAACTCTTACTAGGAGGAAAGGAAATGTTTTAACCATCGCTAGACGCGATGCAACAATAGTAGGCTCTGGTCGCGCCTCTATTACTCTCCCTATGGGTACACAATTGAAAATTAAGGATGCACTATTGTATCCCGATTCAACACGTACTCTACTCAGTTATAGAGATATCCGTCACAATGGTTTCCATGTTGAAACCCAAAATGACAACAAAGAGGAATATCTCCTCTTAACCAAAAACAACGGATATGGCAAACAATTACTAAAAAAAATTCCATCTTTAAATTCCGGATTGTACTATACATACATCAAACCCGTTCAACATATTGCGTACAAAGTAATTTTCCAAACCACAAACACATTCCAAATATGGCATGATCGCCTTAGCCATCTAGGTATTGGAATGATAAGGAAAATTATTAGCAATTCAATTGGTCATACATACCTCAAAACAAAATTTCCGGAATCCTCAGATTTTGTATGTACTTCCTGTGCCACCGGAAAATTGATTTTAAGACCCTCTTATCTTAAAATCAGAGCTGAACCACTTAAAATTCCTTGAACGCATTCAAGGAAATATATGTGGTCCTATACAACCATTGTGTGGACTGTTCAGGTACTTCATGGTTCTTATTGACGCATCTACTAGATGCTCACATGTGTGTCTTTTATACACACGAAACCATGCATTTGCTAACTTAATTGGTCAAATTATCCAATTACGAGCACATTATCCTGAATATCGAATTCAATCAATTCGAATGGACAATGCTGCTGAATTTTCATCCCATGCCTTCAATGACGATTGTATGGCTCTTGGGATACAAGTTCAACATTCTGTTCCATATGTCCAAATACAAAATGGTTTAGCAGAATCTCTTATCAAGAGAATCAAGCTCATTGAAAGACCATTACTACAGAATTGCAACTTACCAACATCATATTGGGGTCATGCAGTTTTACACGCTGCTGACTTAATACAATTGCGTCCAACTGCTTATCATAGCACTTCCCCGCTACAATTAGTACGTGGAAATCCACCAGATATTTCCCATCTGCGAAAGTTCGGTTGCGCTACATACGTACCGATCTCACCACCGCAGCGTACCTCAATGGGACCGCACAGGAAACTTGGGATCTATGTTGGGTATAAATCTCCGTCAATCATAAAATACCTCGAGCCCCTAACAGGGGACCTGTTTACGACCCGGTACGCTGATTGCATATTCAATGAGGAACATTTCCAGGCATTAGGGGGAGACAACAAGTACCAAACTGAATGCCAGGAAATTAATTGGAATGTACAAAGCATTCCTACCTCAGACCCACGTACCAGAGAGACTGAACTTCAAGTTCAGAAACTCATTCATTTGCAAAACATTGCAAATAACCTGCCAGATGCATTTACTGATTATAAGGGTGTCACAAAATCCTATAATCCTGCCAGAAATGTACCTGAAAGAGTGGAGGTACCGCAAAATACCACTCAACTCCCAGTTCAAAATAAGAGGGGGAGAAGTACGGTACAAATGGCGGATGCAGCTTCTAACAAGCGACAAAGGAAACAAAAGAATGTAAATGCAGATCAACCTCAAGTTGATAGACACCAAAGGATCCTTAAACCCAGATCAACAGTGCACTCAATATCTGATCCTGGGACATCGGAATACCCCGACTCAAATGTTTTGGGAAATAACATTGAGTCATCAGGGGTCCAAGAAATTTCCACTAACTATACTGATTCTGGAGAATCATACGATCGTAAGACTACAATTGTCGACATTTATTTCTCCACAACAATTGCAAACAACCTTCAAAATGATCCAGATCCCAAGACCATGGCAGAGTGCAAATCACGCTCGGACTGGACTCAATGGAAGGATGCAATTCAAGAGGAGTTAGCCTCGCTCAAGAAAAGAAATGTATTCACCAATGTGATACATACACCTCCCAAAGTATTCCCTGTCGGTTTCAAATGGGTTTTCGTCCGCAAACGGAATGAAAACAATGAGGTGGTGAGATACAAAGCAAGACTTGTAGCACAAGGGTTCACGCAGAGACCCGGCATTGATTTCAATGAAACTTATTCTCCAGTAATGAGTGGAATAACATTCCGATATTTAATCTCATTGGCAGTTAAAAATCATCTATCTTTGCAGTTGATGGATGTAGTGACTGTATATCTTTAAGGGTCACTTGATTCGGAAATATACATGAAAGTTCCCGATGGAATTTCAATTCCGAATCCAAACGCAAATCACAATATGTATTGTGTAAAATTAAACAAGTCTTTACACGGCTTGAAACAGTCGGGAAGAATTTGGTACAACCGACTAAGTGAGTTCCTAACCAAAAAAGGGATACTCCAACAATGATGATTGCCCATGCGTGTTCGTTAAAAGATCCTCAACAGGATTTTGCATTATATCTGTGTATATTGATGATCTTAATATCATTGGTAACACACAAGATATAGATGAAGCACGTAATCATCTTATGACGGAATTTCAAATGAAGGATTTGGGTAAAACCAAATTTAGCTTAGGTATACAACTTGAGCACCTTCATACATGCATCATAGTGCATCAATCAGCCTATGTCCAGAAAATATTGGAGAAATTCAATATGGACAAAGCATATCCATCGAAAACCCCCATGGTTATTCGATCTCTAGACAGGGACAAAGATCCATTTAGACCCCGAGATGACAATGAAGAGCTATTGGACCCGAGGTTCCATATCTCAGTGCCATCGGAGCGCTTACGTACCTTGCAAATTGCACCCGGCCGGATATCGCATTTGCAGTAAATCTACTTGCTAGATATAGCGCTGCTCCAACCAAAAGACATTGGGTAGGAGTGAAGAATATCCTTAGATATCTTCAAGGCACTAAAGATCTCGGTCTATTCTTCCAGAAGAATAAAAATATGGATTTAATAGGATATACAGATGCTGGCTATTTATCAGATCCCTATAATGCCAGATCTCAAACAGGCTTTGTATTTTTACATGGTGGAACAACCATCTCTTGAAAGTCTTCGAAACAGACTCTAGTGGCTACATCCACTAATCATTCTGAAATAATTGCATTATATGAAGCATCACGTGAGTGTGTATGGCTTCACAGAATGATTAACCACGTACAACAATCGTGTGGTATAGGTGCTATCGCATCACCTACCATTATCTACGAAGATAATGCTGCTTGCGTTGTCCAAATGCAAACGGGTTACATAAAGAGCAATATCACAAAATATATTGCACCTAAATTATTTTACCCACATGAATTGCAAGAGAGTGGGGGAAATAAATATTCTGCAAACTAAGTCTTGTGATAATCTCACAGACTTATTCACCAAGTCATTACCAACTTCCACATTCCAGAAATGTGTTTATGGAATTGGTATGCGAAGACTACGTGATTTGCAGATATCAGGGGGAGAAATCTCCTAAGATTTAACCCGTTCAATATAAATATTGTACTCTTTTCCCTTTATGAGTTTTTCCTCTAAGGTTTCTCATTAAGGTTTTTAATGAGGCAATATGACAACGTAATCATAAATATATTATATCTCTATTTTCCCCACAGGGGTTTTTAAGGAGATATAATCAAATATATGCCATATCAAATTTTCTCCTTAAATTTTCCCACTGGGTTTTAAAGGAGTTTTTCATGGCATATCTACTCTATCAGTTCTCCTCATATTTTTCCCTACAGGGTTTTAGAGGAGTTTTTCCCAATATGATGAATCAAGGTGATCATATGAAGACGCATTGGTCAAGGGGGAGTGTTACAACCAGTTACAACCTGAAAAAGCAAGAATGCCCAATGTACAGATGTCTGTCCAAACAGACACCTCTTCATGCCACCATTCCATCATATATAAATAATGTACAGATTTCAGAATCAATAAAGGAATATATAGTTTCTCTCTACACTGTCTCAATCTACTTTAACAATGAGGTTGGCGCTCTGTTCCCATCGTCCTACCTGTGACAGTCGACCCCACTCCAGCTCGTGCCAATCTAATCTCACGTTCATCGAACAGACTCATCCCACGTGTTGCTTGACGTGTATGGTGTGCGTGCGCGCGCTCGCGCCTTTCTATGGCAGACGCAAAGACACTTTGGGCTGTGGCGACCACGCCACTGGGACCGTGGGCTCCACTTCCGCGAAGCACCCGCTCGCTCCATGTCTCCGCACACACCGGCCATCGCGGTTCATGGACAACAGGTAAACTGTCCTATCCTTATCGGCGCACGCAATTTCTTCCTTTCCTGATTAATGGCTAGGGTGGCCGAGTCATTCAACAGGCAATCAACTTAACTGGAAAACGAGGACAATTAAACAGTATAAAAGTAGATGAATAGTTAAGAGATAAGAGAGAGCAGCTGATGACCACCTTTATTAATCTAAAAGAACAGTATAATATACAGTTCTTATGATATACATCCATATCTCCAACTTGAGTACAACACACCGGGCCAGTTATATAACAGTTCCTATTTCCCCCCCGAAATATCTCCGATGATTCCTTCACTCCATGCGAACCGAAAAAGTCACGCCATCACAATAATCCTTCCTGTGTGTCGATGCAATCGAGATATCAGCTACTAATTAGTATTGCTCTCCATAAACATCCACATTGACCAAACGGTGACCCTTTGTGTCTGGTTCATTCAATAAGCAGCGCTGATACGTGCCCAGCAACTGTTGCTCATTTGTGGCCGTGTCAAGTCCAAATCGAGAATCCTGTGTCACGGATGCGTACGTGTGTATTTACATGTAATGGTATAAATAAAATATAAGTTATATATACGCGTCTGCCTTTTATCCTGAAAAAAGTTCATACATGTGAAAACACACCAAATTCTCACCTGGGATAAGTTGAGCTGTCAGTAACGTCCATCTATTTTTTTTTGTCAAGAATTAAGAGGACTTACTTAATTTCAATAGTGTTTGACCTCGAGATCAGCGAGACGGAAGAATGGTATCAGAAAATCAACTCCCAAGAGAATGAGAACAAATACTGTAACACCCCCATTTCTGGGAGTATTATGAAACCCTCGCAACTGCCCAGGACTGTTCAGCTGCGAGTTATATCAATCGAGTGAATAACATTGCCAACACATGCGTAAGACAAAAGCCAGCTTTATTACAATATAAAGACATAAAAGCCAAGAGTTACATTACAGAACAAAAGAATGCCACAGGCACGCCTGAGCGGAAGACGGCCCTAATTCCACGTATTTTCGACCTCGTAGAGCTCCACTCCTTTGCCTTCATCTGCCTCCTTATTGCAGGCTATTTCTGTTAATGTTTTTAGCAAGTATGAGTACAACTACCGTACTCAGCAAGTCACACGGAGATTACTAATAACTACATGCAAGGTACATCAAGTGATGGGAGGAGTTTATTATTTTATGTGGGTGCAGTTTTAGTTGTAAACAGATTTCAAACATAAAATCATAGCTTTCTGTAAGCTTTAGGGGGTTTTCAAGGTTCAATTACCAGACACCATCATTACCAATTCCTTTTCCAAATCTACTTATGCCTTGTTGCTGGATTCACCCATTAAACATAACTCCATTGACCGGAAGTACGGCGTATTCGAATACCATTAGTCATAACTTTGCAAAGCTGCCCTGCTTTACCCATAAGATTCCTTAACTCCGGCCAAAGAGTTAAGAAAACAAGGTCGTTTACTGCTCAATTCTTTATATAGTCTCTACCTAGTAGACTTCCTCAACAAGCCCAGGCCGTAACCTCTGACTTACCTCAGCCTACTATTGTGTGGACACCCGATAATCAAAACAAATAGTAAAAACAATAACGGTGCCAACTTCCATACGGCTTTCCCTTAACTCTCTTCCGTATGCACTCACACTTTGCCTCCAACCGCATTTGTAGAGGTTCAATCGAATTTGAGCAGTTACTAAACCAGGTTTGACGTATCAACGCTTATGGTTGGGCGATCACTATGTCCTTTACTCAGCATAAGGGTCTTGTCCTTATATTTTCACCGGTGGCAAATTCCCTTCTACAAATCTGTCCAGTGCTTTAACACTCCCATTGATTTGTAACATTTGCCTTCACCCTAGATCACGGGATCCAACGATCCTCGCTTACCATAGAGCCACTTCCCAAATAAATACCAAATCTTTTAGTAACAATAGATGATGATTCTCTAAGTTACCATATTTACCTTATTATTGTATTTAATATCGCTATGTCTTGTCAAGGTGAATATGGCTATCAAATTAGTCTGGGCCTTTTCGGGTGGTAGGACATAGCTAGTATCATGTCATTCTAAGCATTTATTATACATAAAATAACAGTTCACAAATAACATAATGAAAATACTGGTAAATAAATAAATAGCGAAAATGTAGGCTCAACATGGTCAAGGTATGTGTGACTTGCCTTGCGGATTTATGATTTCGATTAATTTGTATTCGTCGACGGGTTGAGCCTGGACTTGAGCTTTTCCCTCCTACTCCTGCGAACCTTCGACTTCGGAAGCTAACGCAAAACAAATAAAATAATTTAATTCCATGCCTGAAGGATTAGGCTAGGAATAAAGGAAATAAAATAAGAAAGGAAATCCGGGAACTCCAATAAAATGAGGATACTGGGTTATAGGAGGGCTATATGGGGAAATGGGCCTTGGATTTGGGTTGGCGGGCTTGAAACGAATCCGGGGAGTATAAACTTGCATTTTTGGGTTTGGGTCAAGTACTATTCATTGGGCTCGGCTACTGTTCATCGGGCTCGGGTCGGTTGCAGTGGATCCAGGCGAGTGGACTTGACTCAACCAAGTGGAGGCGGCTCGGTCGGGCGGGCTCGGTCGGGCGGCGCGGCAACCTGGCTCGGTCCAGCCGAGTCCGGTTGGCCCGGTCGGACGCGTCGGGTGCGAGCGAAGCGGCTCGACTCAACCGGGACGGAGGGGTGCGACCGGAGGCGCACTGTTCTTCTTCTCCGTTCGGTCGCGCGCACGGAGAGGAAAATAGAGCAGGGGGCGGTGGCTGTCGGCGGCGGAGGAGCGGCTTGCGACGACAACCGAGGGCATGGACGGGTTCGGGGCGACACAAGGGCTCCATTTTTGGTTGTTGGAGGGCCAGTGGAGGCGGCGTTCGCCGGCGGCGAGCCTCCTCTTCTTGCGGCCATTTTTGAAAATTGGGATGATTGAGAGACTTCTAGGGCAATTGGGCCGGTGTTAGAGCATCACTAGGAGTTGGGTAGGCTCGTGGGAAGGTTGGCCGAAGCTCGGGCAGCCTGAGTTGGACTGGCCACGGTGGCGATGGGCGGCGATGAAGGGGTGAACGGCGCCGGGGAAGGAGAGGGATTGGGAGGCTAGGGCAAAGTTTTGGGGAAGTTCTGGGGAGCTTGCAGATGCTATAGGTAAAGGCGATTGAAGAGTGGATGGCCGGAAGGTAGACATTGAGCTAGGGCACGGAATTGGGGAATTTTGCGATTACCGACAATAGGAGGAAAGAGGGGAGCTTGGGGCGTTTGGTGAGCTTCAGGGAGGGTAGTGGTCACCAGAGGGAGGCTTAGGGTGGCTTTTTATAGCCGGGCTAAGGCGGTTCGAGTAATGGGATTTTTAGGGCTGGTTCGGGTTGCTTTGGGAGGGTGCCCATGGTGGCAGGGGAGGTCGGCAAGGTGAGCTGGCGAGGAGGCTGACAGGTAGAGAAGGGCTGGAAGGCACGGGAGAGGCCGGGAGGGGTTGGCGGCAAGAAAAATCGGGAGGGTCGGCTGTTTTCGGACGGCAACAGTGCCAACGCTCTCTCCCTTCATTTACGTGTTGCCGACAGGGTTTTAGGGGTGGGATTGGGTCAAGATTCGTGCAGGGTAGGACTGGGAAACAAGAGGGCAAAAGAGAAACGGGAATTGAATTCAATTTCTGATTTTTGCAAAAATCGGCTTCGTTTCAACCTACCCTCCTTAAAAAGCATAGCTGTAGGTCTGACTCCTTTTTCCACGTTGCTTCATCCTCAGTGTGATTTCGCCACTGAATCTTATGGAATCTGACATTTTTACCCTTCAACTGTTTTTCTGTAGTTTCTAGGATTTGGATTGGCTCTTCAGCATATGATAAATCATCTCGTAAGTCTATGTCATCAACTGGCACTTGCTCTGTTGGATGGCGGAGGCATTTTCGTAGCTGGGATACATGAAATACGTTGTGTACTCTTGCCAGATTCGGTGTTAACTGCAATCTATAAGCCACTTCTCCAATTCTCTCGAGAATTTTGAATGGGCCAATATATCTCGGGGCTAGCTTTCCTTTAACTTGAAACCTTTTTACTGACTTGAAAGGTGTAACCTTGAGATATACCAAATCTCCAATTTCAAAACTCAAATCTTTTCGACGAGTATCAGCATAACTCTTTTGTCGTTTCTGGGCTATCTTCATTTTGTCTTGAATAATCTTGATGTGGGCTTCTGCATCCTGAACAACTTGTGGTCCTAAGAATTGCCGTTCTCCAGTTTCAGTCCAGTTCAATGGCGTTCTACATGCTCTTCCATACAGGGCTTCAAATGGTGCCATCTTGATACTAGCTTGATAACTGTTATTATAAGAGAATTCTGCAAATGGTAAGCACATATCCCAAGCTGCTCCATAGACTAGTGCGCATGCTCGCAACATGTCTTCTAAGATTTGGTTTACTCGTTCTGTTTGTCCTCCAGTCTGCGGATGGTAGGCTGTACTGAATGCTAGGTCTGTTCCCATTGCCTCATGCAATTTTTCCCAGAAAACAGACGTAAATTGTGCTCCTCTATCAGATACTATCCTCTTTGGTATTCCATGTAATACCACAATCTTGGTTAAGTATAACTCTGCTAGTTTGTTCTTGCCATAGGTTTGCTTGTGTAACATCCCAAATTTTCTTTGGAATTTTAAAAATTATTTAAAGGTTAAAAAGTATTTTAAAAAGGAAAGTCAAAAATTAAAATTCAATGCAATGATGTGTTGAAATGTTTTATTTGGGTTCCAATTAATTTCAGAAGCTTCTGTGAATTTTTCTGGAATTTTTGGAAATTATTTCATTTTTTTCTGAGCTTTACTGAATTTTCTGGCATTTTCTGAAAACCTGAAAACAAAATTAGAAAATTAAAACCCTCTCCTCCCTCCTCCGGCCGCCACGTGGACGGCCAGATTGCCGCCCACGTCGTCGCCTCCATCCCGCCTTCACTGCCTCCCCGTTCGCCACGTGTACGGGTTCGATGCGGGCCACGTCGCCCCTCGACTCATCTGGCCATCCGCCCCCGCTTCCATCCCCCACCGCTCGATCTCCATCCGACGCACGCGCGTCCCCGCTCTCTCTCTCTGGCCGCGGACCCCACCCGGCAGCCTCCCTCTTCCCGCCCTCACTGACCGCCCGGGCCCGCCTGTCAGGCGCGTCTTCCTCCTCATGCCGCCTTCCTTTTCCTCCTTTCCCCTTTCCTTCTTTGCTCCAGTCGTCGAATCCGCACCGTACCCGGCCTCGCCTCACCGCCTCCTCTCCGGATTTGGCACCCAATCGCCGCCGCAGCCGATTTGCCCCCAATCCCGCACCCGTCTTTCCTTCTGCGCCCCCACCTTTCCTTCTTCCCCTCTCTTTCCTTTCCGCCGCCACCATCTCCGGCGAGGAATCCTCGCCTGCTCCCTCTCCCCGACCCCTATAAAAGTCGCTCCCCGGCCTCCCCTCTTCCCACACCACCTCCCTCCGCTCCCTTCTCCCCTCCCCGGGCACCGCAGCGCCCTTGAGCCGTGCGCCCAAGCTTCCGAGCGCCAGAGCTACTCCGGCGAGGGATTGCGGCCGTCTCCGGCGTCCTCGTGCCCCGCAGCCACCTCCCTCGGCCTCCCCGCGCTCGTGCGAAGACCCTCCGCCCCTCGGCTGCGCCTCTACGCCTCTGGAGCCCCATCACCGTCGACACCGAGCACGCACCACCGCCTCCCTTGCCGCCGACCGTCCTCCAGCCTTCCCCGGTGAGCTTTCAGTGCATCAACAGATTCCCCATGCCCTCCTCTTCGCATTGTGCCCTTGCCGGCCACCGCCGTCTGCCGGAGCGCCGGTGAGCTGCCATCCCCGTACGCCTCCGGCTGGTCCCGCCACCCGTGCCAGCGTGGCAGGTGGTGTGGCGCCGTGTCAGCACCACGTCGGCGCCACATCGGCCCACCTCGCCCCGTAGATGCCACGCCAGCCTGGTCCCGCCACCCATGCCACCTCACCACCCCCTTTCCTCTGTGGACTCGGTCCATGGACCCGTGGCCCACCTGTCAGCGGGATTTATCCCATGCTGACGTCATGATGACGCATTAAACCCGAATTTCCCCGTTGAAAAATATTTCGGCTGGAAATGAAAATCCCTGGCTGACGCAATGCTGACGCCATAAATTCTTTTCCTTTAGAAAAATAATTCCAGAAAATCCCTTTTTCTATTTTCTCTCTTTTCAAACTTCCCGGAGCCCGTTCTCCCTCGTTGTAACTCCGTTTTGGCCCATTCAAATTTCTAAATTCATCAAAAATTCCCCTCTATCCATTTCTGGCCTCAATTCAAATTTTTGAAGTCAATTGGAATTTATTTGGATTTTATTTGAGTTATTTTCACGTGTAGACTGCGACGATTCTGGAGAATTCTTCGACGACGATTCACACCCACTTGAGGAGCACGGCAAGTCACACTCCTTGATCATGTTGATCCCAGATTGCAAATAAAATTATGTTGATTTAAATTATATTGCATGCATAATTTTATTCAACATATTTCAATTCAGTTTTAACTTTAGTTAATACCTGTTTGTTATTACCTCCTTTGACATTGCAATTCCTTACACCTTGTCACCTTAGAATCAAACTCTAGTTAGTACACTAGTATTGGCTAGAGAATTTTAAATCAAATGCTTAGACTTGCCTAGATATAATTTTGGTTTGGGATGATCTTTCACATAAAATGATAAGCTTTTGAACTGTATTCTTGACTTCGGTGAGTCAAGAAGGATTATGAAATATCTCAAAATAAAATATAAAATCTGGTTTAGACTTAGGCTAATGGTTAGGTGGTGGGTGCAGGCATGCACTGTTGTTCGGAGACACAGTGTTGATTGTCGTGCACAGGGCGTATGTGGTTGAGCCTAAGTCAATTAAGGACCGGTCTGTGAGCTACTGTTGCAAAGCCCTAGCGTACTACCACAAGGCTGGTATGGGACAGCCCTGGCTTAATAATTTGCGGGTCCCAGCCTGGGCCATGCCGTAGGATGAAAGTGAGCGTGGCGTAGGTCATGAGAAGTCTCACTTGGCTCAAGAGGGGGTCCCGGTCTGGTGGAGTCCTTACTGGGATGAAATCTTAGAGTTGGCTTGGTCAGGTTGACGGCTTTGCATTGTAAAAGCCTTGTCACGACTCCTAACCGCACACCTAAGGAAGTGTGTAATCTAGTGGTAAAACGGGATGATCGTGTCTTGTGGGTAAAGCTGTACAACCTCTGCAGAGTGTATAAACTATCCTGGATAGCCGTGCCCACGGTCATGGGCATGCTGAGTAAAGTTTTTCATGGATTAGACTTTGATTTTTAAAATGATTTATAAAACCCTGTGGTCGGAGCCACGTGAAAGCTTTTGGAAAAAGTTGGACCGGGTGGGATGCCCGAGAGTAGGTTAGTGTTTGGTCGGAGCCTGCACTAACGGTATTAATTTTTTAATTGCAATTATTGTCTTTACTTATTGTATTAAATTCAGCAATTTCAATCTATCTATTGTATTTCTTAAATGCTGTTTTCTGCACAATTACCCCTATATGCCTTCCTTTGTGGCCTTAAGCATTATATTGCATTTTTCCCGTGTGGCTTGCGGAGTACAAGTTTGTACTCATTCTTGCTGTCTCATCACAGAGGAGGACTACGTCGACTTCGGTGAGGATCAGGACGAGTAGGACACGTCTTGCCGTCGTTTGCCTGTGGGCAGACTTGGGCTTCGCTTTTTCCAGCTTGCTTCCGCAGTTCCTTATGCTTTGAATAATGTTTGCCAATGGGCGATGATGTAAACGCTGGCCATAAGGCCATACTCTTTTATTTGGAATAATATTGTCATTTTGCTTGATATTTATCTCTGTTATCCGCTGTGTGCACTAGCTGATCCTGGACTAGTGCGATTTACACAGAGGATCCTGGAGTTGACGCTCCGGGTTCCGACAAAGATGGTATCAGAGCCCTAATGACCCCAAGACGTGACCGTAGATAGAATAGAACTGAATCATCCTAAGGAACTATTTTTACAAACTTAATTTTCAAAAGCTCTCGTAATTTCTTAACTTATTTCTGTCATTTTCTTCAAAAGTGTTTTTCTAACTTTCACCTTCTTCAAAAATTGTAGATGGCCGAGACCCCTACCCACTCCACCTTTGGCACCCAAGCCGGGTACTTGGTCAACTGCCTTTGGAACCTTATGCAAAAGCTAGGATTCGAGGCACGCCCAGTTTACCATGGTTACCTGCATAACATCGGGGAACAAGAGTCTTGGAGAGTAGAAGTTCGGATCTACGCCAGGATCGGAGACACAGCTGCTTTCCACATCTTCGATGCTCCGCAGAGACGGGATACCTTCTTCACCGGTATTCAAGATGCTGCACGCGAGGCCATTCGTCAGCTAAGGGAGCTCTACGCCCGAGAACTTCGGAATACCGAGTTCCGGTATTACCCCTGGAGATACCCTGCAAGCCACACCAGCATCTTTGCATCCATGGAGATGGAAGATAATCCTCGGCTCAAGCAACAAGTGGAGTTGACGCGATCTTTGGACTACGCCTATCAAGCCGCTTTGGATGAACTAAGCTACACCACGTTCAAACTCCAGCGAGCTGAGGCAGAATTAGCTGTACTACGGGCGAGTGATGAGGGTTCTTCAACCACTGGATCCAATTTTGAGACCCCACCCAAGAAGTGTCGCACCGGGGACAAGACAAAGTACTTAGCCCAGTTTCAGCCAGCCCCCTAGGATACCTTAGAGTTATAATAATAAATTGGCTTTGTTGGTGAGCTGCGAATCCTATGTCGTCAGCCCCAACCTTAGTTTATCGTTACTCGAAGTTGCTTAATAATAATATTCGGAGTTGCTTTTGTTTATCGTTGTCTTTGTGGTGTTCTTTGGTTGTTTTGGGATGGGCATACAAACCCCTCTTAGCAAATCTATCCCTAACTCTCCTAAAGCATCAAGCAGATGGTTAACACCCGGAACAACGGCAATGGTGCCCAAAACAACGAACTTCCCCCGCCTCCTCCAGCCAACGGACCTGATTGGGCCCAAATGATGGCAAATCAAAATCAACTCATTCAGCTGCTGGTCCAGACCATAAATAACCCTGCTCCATCAAATCCCGCCGCAAACATTCAATCACCTGCACCTCGTCTTTCGGAGTTTATGAGAATGCGTCCTCCAACTTTCAGTAGCAGTGCCGACCCAATGGACGCGGATGACTGGCTGCGAGCTATCAGCAAGAAGCTAGACATCCTTCAGTGCAGCGATAGGGAACGAGTTCTATTCGCCTCCCATCAATTGAATGGGCATGCCTCGGAGTGGTGGGATACTTTCACCACCGCTCATGGTAACGCACAGGCTATTACTTGGGAGGAGTTTGAGCGCAATTTCCGCAAGGCTCATATCCCAACTGGCACCATCACCCTTAAGAAGAAGGAGTTCAGGGCACTTCGTCAAGGAGGACGTACCGTGAACGAGTATTTACAGAAATTCAACCAGTTGGCCCGGTACGCTCCTGAGGATGTGGCCACCGATGAGGCAAAGCAGGAAAGGTTTCTCGAAGGCCTCAATGACACCATAGCTGTGCAGTTGATCTCCCATGACTACGCCGATTTCCACCAGCTTGTCAGCAAGGCTATCCGTCAGGAGGGCAAGCAAGTGGAGATGGAAAGCAGAAAAAGGAAAATGGCTGCTCAAAGGATTAATCCTGGTGGTTTCCCCAAGGCCCGCAACACTCCACCCCAGTCAAGCAACTTCAGGACCTCGATGAATCGTGCGCCACAGCAAATCAACCGCTCTACCCCACCGCTTCCTCGTGGGACACCCGCTGGAGGTCAAGTAACCAAGAATTCTACAACTGCTGATGGAGTGACTTGTTTCTACTGCAAGGAAGCTGGACACTTCGCTAGGGCCTGTCCCAAGAAGTTGCAAGCCATGGCCAACACGGGAGGACAAAACTCGGGGCAAGTCTCCAAAAAGCCCCAGACTTTCGTGAAGGGACGTGTGAATCACATCACGGCCGAAGAAGCCGTCAACGCACCGGACGTCGTTTTGGGTACGTTTTTGGTTAACTCAGCACCAGCTTCAGTTTTATTTGATTCCGGAGCATCGCATTCCTTCATTTCTAAAGCCTTTGTGGAAAATAATGGGATGGGTTCGGTTCCTCTTAGCTTTCCCATGCTAGTTCAATCCCCTGGAGCGGAGATGAGAGCTAAAACCTTATGCCCAAAAGTGAACCTACTCATAGAGGGAGTACCATTCATCGCCGACCTGATAATTTTAGAATCCCAAGGGTTGGATGTCATTCTTGGAATGAACTGGCTTTCTACAAATAAAGGGCATATTAAGTGTGCCACCCGATCCATCACCCTCACCAATGGACAAGGAGTAGAAGTGACTTTCACCCCAGCCATTCCAAGAGTTAGGAGTGTACACTTAACCAACTTCAAGAAGTAGAGGCAGTACCCATTGTTAGCGAATATTCTGATGTATTTCCAGAAGATCTTCCGGGAATGCCTCCCGACAGGGACATTGAGTTTCAGATTGACTTAGTCCCGGGTACCGCACCTATTTCCAAGAGACCATATAGGATGCCCGCCAACGAGCTAGCTGAACTGAAAAAGCAAATACAGGAGCTAGAGGATAAAGGCTATGTTCGACCAAGTTCATCTCCTTGGGGAGCACCCGTTCTTTTTGTCAAGAAGAAAGATGGCAGTATGAGGATGTGTGTCGACTATCGAGCACTCAATGAAGCCACCATCAAAAACAAATATCCTCTGCCTAGAATCGACGACCTGTTCGATCAGTTGAAAGGAGCCAAAGTGTTTTCTAAGATAGACCTCAGGTCAGGATATCATCAGCTAAAGATTAGGGAGGAGGATATACCCATGACTGCCTTCTCCACTCGCTATGGCCAATATGAATTCACAGTCATGTCCTTTGGATTGACGAATGCACCTGCTTACTTCATGAGTTTAATGAATAAGGTGTTCATGGAATTTTTGGATAAATTCGTAGTAGTCTTTATTGATGACATCCTCATATACTCTAAGGATGAGGAAGAACATGAGGAACATCTCCGAATGGTTCTGGAAAAATTGAGAGAACATCAACTCTACGCCAAGTTCAGCAAGTGCGAATTTTGGCTAAGTGAAGTGGCCTTTTTAGGACATGTAATCTCTGCTGAAGGAGTTGCAGCAGATCCTTCAAAAATTGAGGCGGTAGTAGATTGGAAGCAACCTACTTCGGTGACAGAAGTTAGAAGTTTTCTCGGACTCGCTGGATATTATCGCCGTTTCATAGCAGGATTCAGCGAAATAGCCAAGCCTATGACCCAGCTCTTGAAGAAAGATAAGAAGTTCGAATGGACAAAAGCTTGTGAGCAAAGTTTCCAGACCCTCAAGAAGAGATTGGTGTCTACCCCAGTACTTGTCTTGCCCGACATCCGCAAGGACTATGAGGTATTTTGTGACGCCTCCCGGCAAGGACTAGGATGTGTCTTGATGCAAGAAGGTAAAGTGGTAGCCTATGCATCTCGCCAGCTAAGGCCGCACGAGTGCAATTATCCTACCCATGATTTAGAATTGGCAGCCGTGGTCCATGCCTTGAAGATTTGGCGACACTATCTCTTAGGTAACCGTTGTGAGATCTATACAGACCATAAAAGCCTAAAGTATATTTTCACCCAGGCAGAGCTCAACCTAAGGCAACGCCGATGGATGGAGTTGATCAAAGACTATAATATTGGGATACATTATCACCCGGGCAAGGCGAATGTCGTAGCAGATGCCTTAAGCAGGAAGGCCTATCCATTGCCAGATGAAGTCCAAACTCAACTTCAGGAAGAAGTTGCCCGTCTAAATTTAAACCCAGCCTCAAGAAGCATACTTTCTGTCCTAGAAGTCCAACCAACCTTGGCAGACCAAATCCATGAAGCACAAAAGGTAGACGAAGATATCCAAGAGATCAGGAAGAACATGAGACGGGGTAAAGCTATAGGATTCAGTGAGGATGAACGTGGAACGGTTTGGTATGAAAACCGTATCTGTGTACCCAACAATCAACAAATCAAAGAGATGATTCTGCGAGAAGCCCACGAGACCCCTTACTCCATTCACCCAGGACGTACAAAAATGTATCAAGATCTTAGAGAAAGGTATTGGTGGGTTAGCATGAAAAGGGAGATTGCTGAGTTCATAGAATCCTGTGACACCTGCCAGAAGGTCAAGGCAGATCATCAGAAACCTGCAGGATTGTTGCAACCTTTGCCGATTCCAGATTGGAAGTGGGAAGATATAGGTATGGATTTCATTACTGGACTACCCAGAACACAGTCCGGCTACGACTCCATCTGGGTCATCATAGACCGACTAACCAAAGTAGCACATTTCATACCAGTCAAGACTACCTATTCTGGAAGTAAGTTAGCAGAAATATATATGGCCAGAATCGTATGTCTGCATGGAGTTCCCAAGAGGATTGTGTCAGATCGAGGAAGCCAGTTCACCTCTAGGTTCTGGCAGAAGCTGCATGAGGAACTTGGTAGCCGACTTAATTTCAGCACAGCCTATCACCCCCAGACCGACGGCCAGACAGAGCGAGTTAACCAGATATTAGAGGATATGTTGAGAGCTTGTACATTGGACTTTGGCACTAGCTGGGATCACACCCTGCCTTACGCTGAGTTCTCCTACAACAATAGTTATCAGTCTAGCCTACAAATGGCGCCGTTTGAAGCACTGTATGGAAGAAAGTGCCGAACCCCGCTTCTGTGGGAACAACCCGAAGAAACCCAAGACCCTACCCCAAGCCTACTCCAAGACTCGGAGGAAAAGGTGAGAAAAATTAAGGAACGACTCCGAATAGCCCAGTCCCGTCAAAAGAGCTACGCTGACAACCGACGGCGTGATTTGGCCTTTGAGGTAGGCGATTTAGTCTATCTAAGAGTGTCCCCGCTTCGTGGAGTAAAAAGGTTTCAAACCAAAGGAAAGTTAGCACCAAGGTTTGTGGGGCCATTCAAGATTTTGGAGCGTAAAGGGGAAGTTGCTTACCAATTGGAATTGCCATCGACCTTGTCAGGGGTACACAACGTCTTTCATGTCTCGCAACTCAAGAAGTGCCTTCGAGTACCCACAGAGCAGGCAGAACTCGAAACTCTTGATTTACAAGAAGACCTCACCTATCGAGAGCATCCTATCAAGATCCTTGAGACATCAGAGCGCCAAACCAGAAGGAAGTCAATTCGTTTCTGTCGAGTGCAATGGAGTAATCATACCGAGGATGAAGCCACTTGGGAAAGAGAAGTGGACCTGAAATCCAACCATCCCCATCTCTTCTGCTAGCCTGTTCGAATCTCGAGGTCGAGATTCTGTTAAGGGGGGTAGGTTTGTAACATCCCAAATTTTCTTTGGAATTTTAAAAATTATTTAAAGGTTAAAAAGTATTTTAAAAAGGAAAGTCAAAAATTAAAATTCAATGCAATGATGTGTTGAAATGTTTTATTTGGGTTCCAATTAATTTCAGAAGCTTCTGTGAATTTTTCTGGAATTTTTGGAAATTATTTCATTTTTTTCTGAGCTTTACTGAATTTTCTAGCATTTTCTGAAAACCTGAAAACAAAATTAGAAAATTAAAACCCTCTCCTCCCTCCTCCGGCCGCCACGTGGACGGCCAGATTGCCGCCCACGTCGTCGCCTCCATCCCGCCTTCACTGCCTCCCCGTTCGCCACGTGTACGGGTTCGATGCGGGCCACGTCGCCCCTCGACTCATCTGGCCATCCGCCCCTGCTTCCATCCCCCACCGCTCGATCTCCATCCGACGCACGCGCGTCCCCGCTCTCTCTCTCTGGCCGCGAACCCCACCCGGCAGCCTCCCTCTTCCCGCCCTCACTGACCGCCCGGGCCCGCCTGTCAGGCGCGTCTTCCTCCTCATGCCGCCTTCCTTTTCCTCCTTTCCCCTTTCCTTCTTTGCTCCGGTCGTCGAATCCGCACCGTACCCGGCCTCGCCTCACCGCCTCCTCTCCGGATTTGGCACCCAATCGCCGCCGCAGCCGATTTGCCCCCAATCCCGCACCCGTCTTTCCTTCTGCGCCCCCACCTTTCCTTCTTCCCCTCTCTTTCCTTTCCGCCGCCACCATCTCCGGCGAGGAATCCTCGCCTGCTCCCTCTCCCCGACCTCTATAAAAGCCGCTCCCCGGCCTCCCCTCTTCCCACACCACCTCCCTCCGCTCCCTTCTCCCCTCCCCGGGCACCGCAGCGCCCTCGAGCCGTGCGCCCAAGCTTCCGAGCGCCGAAGCTACTCCGGCGAGGGATTGCGGCCGTCTCCGGCGTCCTCGTGCCCCGCAGCCACCTCCCTCGGCCTCCCCGCGCTCGTGCGAAGACCCTCCGCCCCTCGGCTGTGCCTCTACGCCTCTGGAGCCCCATCACCGTCGACACCGAGCACGCACCACCGCCTCCCTTGCCGCCGACCGTCCTCCAGCCTTCCCCGGTGAGCTTTCAGTGCATCAACAGATTCCCCATGCCCTCCTCTTCGCATTGTGCCCTTGCCGGCCACCGCCGTCCGCCGGAGCGCCGGTGAGCTGCCATCCCCGTACGCCTCCGGCTGGTCCCGCCACCCGTGCCAGCGTGGCAGGTGGTGTGGCGCCGTGTCAGCACCACGTCGGCGCCACATCGGCCCACCTCGCCCCGTAGATGCCACGCCAGCCTGGTCCCGCCACCCATGCCACCTCACCACCCCCTTTCCTTTGTGGACTCGGTCCATGGACCCGTGGCCCACCTGTCAGCGGGATTTATCCCATGCTGACGTCATGATGACGCATTAAACCCGAATTTCCCCGTTGAAAAATATTTCGGCTGGAAATGAAAATCCCTGGCTGACGCAATGCTGACGCCATAAATTCTTTTCCTTTAGAAAAATAATTCCAGACAATCCCTTTTTCTATTTTCTCTCTTTTCAAACTTCCCGGAGCCCGTTCTCCCTCATTGTAACTCCGTTTTGGCCCATTCAAATTTCTAAATTCATCAAAAATTCCCCTCTATCCATTTCTGGCCTCAATTCAAATTTTTGAAGTCAATTGGAATTTATTTGGATTTTATTTGAGTTATTTTCACGTGTAGACTGCGACGATTCTGGAGAATTCTTCGACGACGATTCACACCCACTTGAGGAGCAAGGCAAGTCACACTCCTTGATCATGTTGATCCCAGATTGCAAATAAAATTATGTTGATTTAAATTATATTGCATGCATAATTTTATTCAACATATTTCAATTCAGTTTTAACTTTAGTTAATACCTGTTTGTTATTACCTCCTTTGACATTGCAATTCCTTACACCTTGTCACCTTAGAATCAAACTCTAGTTAGTACACTAGTATTGGCTAGAGAATTTTAAATCAAATGCTTAGACTTGCCTAGATATAATTTTGGTTTGGGATGATCTTTCACATAAAATGATAAGCTTTTGAACTGTATTCTTGACTTCGGTGAGTCAAGAAGGATTATGAAATATCTCAAAATAAAATATAAAATCTGGTTTAGACTTAGGCTAATGGTTAGGTGGTGGGTGCAGGCATGCACTGTTGTTCGGAGACACAGTGTTGATTGTCGTGCACAGGGGGTATGTGGTTGAGCCTAAGTCAATTAAGGACCGGTCTGTGAGCTACTGTTGCAAAGCCCTAGCGTACTACCACAAGGCTGGTATGGGACAGCCCTGGCTTAATAATTTGCGGGTCCCAGCCTGGGCCATGCCGTAGGATGAAAGTGAGCGTGGCGTAGGCCATGAGAAGTCTCACTTGGCTCAAGAGGGGGTCCCGGTCTGGTGGAGTCCTTACTGGGATGAAATCTTAGAGTTGGCTTGGTCAGGTTGACGGCTTTGCATTGTAAAAGCCTTGTCACGACTCCTAACCGCACACCTAAGGAAGTGTGTAATCTAGTGGTAAAACGGGATGATCGTGTCTTGTGGGTAAAGCTGTACAACCTCTGCAGAGTGTATAAACTATCCTGGATAGTCGTGCCCACGGTCATGGGCATGCTGAGTAAAGTTTTTCATGGATTAGACTTTGATTTTTATAATGATTTATAAAACCCTGTGGTCGGAGCCACGTGAAAGCTTTTGGAAAAAGTTGGACCGGGTGGGATGCCCGAGAATAGGTTAGTGTTTGGTCGGAGCCTGCACTAACGGTATTAATTTTTTAATTGCAATTATTATCTTTACTTATTGTATTAAATTCAGCAATTTCAATCTATCTATTGTATTTCTTAAATGCTGTTTTCTGCACAATTACCCCTATATGCCTTCCTTTGTGGCCTTAAGCATTATATTGCATTTTTCCCGTGTGGCTTGCGGAGTACAAGTTTGTACTCATTCTTGTTGTCTCATCACAGAGGAGGACTACGTCGACTTCGGTGAGGATCAGGACGAGTAGGACACGTCTTGTCGTCGTTTGCCTGTGGGCAGACTTGGGCTTCGCTTTTTCCAGCTTGCTTCCGCAGTTCCTTTTGCTTTGAATAATGTTTGCCAATGGGCGATGATGTAAACGCTGGCCATAAGGCCATACTCTTTTATTTGGAATAATATTGTCATTTTGCTTGATATTTATCTCTGTTATCCGCTGTGTGCACTAGCTGATCCTGGACTAGTGCGATTTACACAGAGGATCCTGGAGTTGACGCTCCGGGTTCCGACAGCTTGATTGGTATGAAGTGTGCTACCTTTGTCAGTCGGTCTACGATTACCCAAATAGCATCGTAACCGTTGCGGGTTTTTGGGAATCCTGTGATAAAGTCCATACCAATATCTTCCCATTTCCATTCTGGAATGGGTAAAGGGTTTAACAATCCTGATGGTTTCTGATGATCTATTTTTATCTTTTGACATGTGTCACAGCGTGCAATATACTCTGCTATTTCCTTTTTCATTTTTCTCCACCAATATCTCTTCTTTAAGTCTTGATACATTTTAGTTCCTCCTGGATGTATGGAAAATTGAGATGAGTGGGCTTCTCGTAAAATCAAGTCCTTCAGCTTTTTATCATTAGGTATACAATAACGACCTTGGAACCTCGGGATCCTTTGATCATCTTTAACAAACTCAGTTGAACTTTCCTCTTGACTTTTCTTTATAAGTCGTTGTATTTCTTCATCATTCTCTTGGGTTGTCTTGATCTGATCTGTCAGAGTCTGTTGAATTTCTAATGTTGCTATCTGACCTTGTTCGCCACGGTACCTCTTCTGACTCAATGCATCAATGATGACGTTGTCGGCTCTAGCTGCTTCTTCTGTCGAGATATGATTTATTTTTCCTTGGACTGGTCTCAGTATTCCCTTGTCCTTGTCCGTTGCTGGCGTTGTAGCTGTCGTCTGAATTCTTGCTGTCTTGACTGTAGACTGTTGGCTCTGGTCTTCTTTCTTTTGTGGCGAAGATGCTTGTGTCCTGACTTGAGCCTTTGCCACTTCAGAAGGCAGTCCCCCTTCTTGGGCACTGATTCTTGAAATGACCAACTTGACCACAATGGAAACAAGCAGGAGGCCACTGTGGACACTGCTCCTGTGGATGGTTCCCACCACAACTAAAGCACTTTGGATTTAAGATTCTCACTGTATTTTGTGGTGGAGTTGTGGTATTGTGGTTCATTTGAAACCGTGTTCTTGGAATAAATACCACTTTCCCGTCTTGGTGGTTTCTGGACTGGGGTGCTAAGATTATTCGTTTTCGAGGTGCCTCTGGTGATGTCTCCTGCATCACTTTCCTCTTCTGAGAGTCTTCTAATTCCTTTTTGGTTTCCTCTGCTATAACGAGTTTATTTACCATTGAAGGCAAATCTGTAAAGTCCAAAGCCGAGATATGATGCTTTAAAGATATCTGCAATCCTTCTCTAAATCTTTCCATCTTTTTCTCTTCGGTTTTCACGTCATCAGGGGCATAACGAGCCAACATATTAAATTGATGAAGATACTCTGTGACTGTACATCCTCTTTGCTTTAACGCGAGAAATTCTCAACGCTTAGCTTCGATCACCCCAGTAGGTACATGGGTTCGGCGGAAAGAATCTTCAAATTCTTTCCAAGTAACTTCTCGATCTTCAACCATAACTTGATAATTCCTCCACCAGGCTGCTGCTGGGCCTTGCAGCTGATGGGAGGCATACAATACTTTTTCCTTGTCATTGCACTGAATCATGTTTAATTTTCTGTCCACATCTCTAAACCAATCTTCTGCCACCATCGGGACGCTTCGGCGGTGGCGGTCGACACAAAGAGTAAGACGGCTCAGAGAGCCGGTGGCGCGGGAAGAGGCGATTCCGGCCTTCTTGAGGTCGGCGCGGCTTTGGGCGCCAAGGAAGGCGGTTTGGGCGACGGCAACCCGGGTAGCTGCGGCGCAGCGGTCAGCAGTCCCCGGTCTAATTGGCAACCACCTCTCGGTCTGACCGGCGTCCTTCTCCCTGGCCTGACCGCCTTCTTCCTATCTGACCACCGGGTCTTTTCTGGCGCAATCATCCCGACAACGGCGACGACTAGAGGCAGACGACGACATTGGGTCGCACGGCATCGAGGCTGCCAAGAACAGGGCTGCCGCCGATGGCCATCAAGAAAGATTCTGGCGAGGCCTTTTGGCGGCCGAATGGCGACGGCGAGTGAGGCGTTGAGCGGAGACGCTGGAGAAGATGCTGCGGCGACCACGACGGCGGTTGCGGCGCTTGTCGGAGATATTGCGGCAATGGAATCCTCCTGGCTTGGAGCTGATGCGGCCGGTGGGGCGTAGCCGGCGGCTAAACTCCCCCGGATCTAAGTGCTGCAATCTTGGCGTCGGTTGTGATGCTCTGCCGCGTCAAATCTGCAATCTTGGACTTCATCTCGGCATTCTGCTGCACGATCCCAGCCATCTGCTCCTGGATTGCTTTAACATTGCGCTCACGGAACTGGCCTCCTCGCCGGAAACCATGGTAGCAGAAGTCGTGGAAAGGGATCGACTGCTCTGATACCAAGTTGTCATGAACCTTAGTTCATGAGGGATAAATACCACCGAGAGGATGCCGGATGGCGCCGGCGTAGAACGAGAGGGAGAGAGACTAGAGATTTAGACGAGGAAGACTTGATATTACTCTGGTTGATTACAATAGCATGCGGTAGCCCTCTTATATAGATGACTCCTCCCTAACAGATGGAATCTAACTCTAATCATATCTCTAACTATATCTCTAATATAAGAAAATCAATCTCTAATTTTTAATAATAACCGACTAGACGTTGGCCCAACTTTATGACAGCTTCCCGCTTCGTCGACCAACTGTTACGCGGGGCAATCCCAAACAAAAGCACTCGTCCCGCGTAGGTGTACGTACGTGGGCTGGCCGGGCTGCCGAGAGCTCGTGGGAATCAACCGGGGGCTCGGCTCGGCCGTGCGCGCCGCCGCGACTCGTGGGTTGGGCCTCCCTCGTTTACGGTGCGACGGTGGGAAGAGGGTACGCGCGCGACGCGTACGTTACTCGATAGCCCTGGACCGCCACGAACGAGCGCGATGCGAGAGCGGCGAGGAGATCATGAGGTTGGCGCTCTGTTCCCATCGTCCTACCTGTGACAGTCGACCCCACTCCAGCTCGTGCCAATCTAATCTCACGTTCATCGAACAGACTCATCCCACGTGTTGCTTGACGTGTATGGTGTGCGTGCGCGCGCTCGCGCCTTTCTATGGCAGACGCAAAGACACTTTGGGCTGTGGCGACCACTTCACTGGGACCGTGGGCTCCACTTCCGCGAAGCACCCGCTCGCTCCATGTCTCCGCACACACCGGCCATTGCGGTTCACGGAGAACAGGTAAACTGTCCTATCCTTATCGGCGCACGCAATTTCTTCCTTTCCTGATTAATGGCTAGGGTGGCCGAGTCATTCAACAGGCAATCAACTTAACTGGAAAACGAGGACAATTAAACAGTATAAAAGTAGATGAATAGTTAAGAGATAAGAGAGAGCAGCTGATGACCACCTTTATTAATCTAAAAGAACAGTATAATATACAGTTCTTATGATATACATCCATATCTCCAACTTGAGTACAACACACCGGGCCAGTTATATAACAGTTCCTATCCCCCCCCCCCCCCCCCCCCCGAAATATCTCCGATGATTCCTTCACTCCATGCGAACCGAAAAAGTCACGCCATCACAATAATCCTTCCTGTGTGTCGATGCAATCGAGCTATCAGCTACTAATTAGTATTGCTCTCCATAAACATCCACATTGACCAAACGGTGACCCTTTGTGTCTGGTTCATTCAATATGTAGCGCTGATACGTGCCCCGCAACTGTTGCTCATTTGTGGCCGTGTCAAGTCCAAATCGAGAATCCTGTGTCACGGACGCGTACGTGTGTATTTACATGTAATGGTATATACGCGTCTGCCTTTTATCCTGAAAAAAGTTCATACATGTGAAAACACACCAAATTCTCACCTGGGATAAGTTGAGCTGTCCGTAACGTCCATCTATTTTTTTTTTTTGTCAAGAATTAAGAGGACTTACTTAATTTCAATAGTGTTTGACCTCGAGATCAGCGAGACGGAAGAGTGGTATCAGAAAATCAACTCCCAAGAGAATGAGAACAAATACTAACAAAGGCCCACGATTGCTCGACACGGAAACATAAGCATTCAGAGAAAGATATGATCACTTGCAAAATAACTCCCATATTTTTGTTGGATATTTGATCTCAGGCCAAACGGCCGAGACAAGGGAGACGTGGGGAAATCCACGTCCCTGTTTTTCAGCGCCCTGATCGGGGGTCCCTAACCAACTCATGGTTACGGTCCCCCGTTGCAACAGCGTATAAAGAAGGATGGGTACCGACCTCTCCCGTACGACGTCGTTCGCGTGAGAGTCAGAAACCCCAAACAAACCCTAAGGACCCGATCTCCTAAACGCTGCTAGCAACGGGAAGGCTGGCGCCGCCACTGCAGGACCTCGCCGGCGACGACCCTCTGCACCGCACCGACTCTACCTCACGCCTGCATCACGCAGGCACGGGTCTTCGCTCCATGGCGTTCATCGGCGACCGTGAGTCTACTTTAAATCCCCTTAACCGTAGGTGTTATAGACGCAGACTAGCAGATTAACGTTATGCATGATGTTTAAGGCTCCTTACATTTGGTATCAGAGCATGCCCTAGTCTCCTAGAACCCTAACTGCTGCTAATGTGCTCGGATCTAATGTTTAATGTCACGGTTAAGCAAGACAGAAGGAGGGGATTTATGAAACCTTTGCAAAATCCTAATGAAATCCCCAAATCCGAGCACTCAATCCCCAAAACTTAATCAACAATCTTCGGATTTGGATCGGGAAGAACAAGAATTAAAAAAAAGGGAAGGGGGCTTACCCGCGCCGACCGCCGGCGGTGTCGCTGCTCCCGGGCGCCGCGCCGACCGCCGCCATTTTCGGGCGCAGCTGCGGCCGCACCGCTGCTCCCCAGCGCACCGCCGCTCTGCTCCGGGCCGCCTCCGGCCGAGCGCGCGCCGCCGCACCACCGCTCCGCCATGGGGCCGCTGCCGCCTCGTGCGGGCGCCGCCGCCGTGCTGGGCTGTCGCCCCGTGCGGGCGCCGCCGTAGCCGTGCGCCTCGCTCCGCGCGAGCGCGCGTGCCGCCGCCGCACAGGAGACCCGTTTTTTTCGGGATGGGAAGAGGCAAAGGAGGTTAGGGTTTGGGGGCTGCGCCGGTGTCGGTTTTGTTCAGGCGCAAATCTCTCTGAACCGTCCGATTCAATCGATGGCCAAGATCAGGCGGGGGTGGGGAGTTTAATGGGCCGGTGCAGCCGGATTTTTGATGGGCCGCTGGGCCGCTGTGATGAGGCCGGGGGCTGATGGGCCAACTGCGTGCGCATTTTTGGGCTAAATGCATCCTTTTGGGCTGCGCACGGCCGAAAAAAAAGGCCGTGCAGTTTTATGGGCCGCGCAGTTTATGGGCTAAGCACATGAAGTTTTGGGCGATGAATGTGTTTTTGGTCTAAGTTTTATTTATTTTATTTTTAGGCCCAGCAGCGCATAACCTTATGTATTTCTGCATATATTTCATATATATACATGAAATTTATGATGTATATTTCAGACTTGTGGGCTTTTATTTTCAGTATATATTTCATGTATTTATGTTTCATCTCATGTTTAATTAATGATGTCTCTTATGAAATTATTGATGGATAATGTTGCCAAGCTGCTAAAAAATATTATGCTCTTTTCCGCTGCGTAATGTTCTGCCCCTAATTGAATGGAACCAACGGGAAATTCAATTGGAGGGCTGTATTTAATTTTTTTACATGCTATTACTTTTGACCAACGTTAATTGTAATTGCATGTAATCAATTATGTTTATTTTTATGTTTATTTTTCGCCATGCTATTACTCTTTGGCCAACGTTAATTGTAATTGCATACGATAAATTATGTTAAATTTTTCGTTTCTGCCCAACGGTGATGCGAAAAATTCTTATGAGCATGTTGTTAATCATACCAACGTAAGATTAATTTTCATGCAAATTAATTATGCACTTTCCTAATGTAAATTTCAAATTTTTTCAGCTGCTTCTGTTTCCGCTCATGTAAATGCTATTGAGCCACTTAATGGTAGTAACTTCCAGAAATGGAAGTTTACACTTATGACGACTTTTCAGCTCTTGGATCTGGACTACGCGTTCAGATTCGATGAGCCTGTCGCTCCTACTGAAGGGGAGGACAATTATGATGACAAAATGAAGGAATATAAAGCTAATGCTGAGAAGTGGGAGCGATCTAACCGTGTTTCACTTGCTGTGATGAAAAACTCCATCAGTGTGGCAATAAGGGGAGCAATCCCTGAAAAGGAAAGGGTAAAGGACTATTTGTCCTCTATCGAGGATCACTTTAAAGGGTCCTCTAAAGTTTATGCTACCACACTGATGCACAGGCTTATGAACACTAAGTACAATGGTACTGGAAATGTTCGTGAGCACATTATGACCATAATAAATATTGTTGCCAGACTTAAGTCAATCGACATGGCGATTTCTGATGGTTTCGTTGTCCATTATATTATGATGTCTCTTCCTAAGCAATTTGAACCTTTCAAGGTGAACTATAACACCATTAAGGACAAGTGGACCATGAGCGAGTTGATCGCTAATGTTTCACAGGAGGAAGAGAGGCTCAAGGCTGAGGGGGCTACTGATTTTGTGAATCAAGTCAGCTCCTCAAATAAAGCTGGTCCCTCTAGAAATAGAGGAGGCTACAAAGGAAAGGGAAAGAAGGAGCAAGCCTACTCCCCTTATCAGAAGCAACAGAAGCTACAGCACCCACAACATCCTAAGGCGCCTAAAAACGCTTCAGGTCCTGGGAGCTCAAATGAACAGAAGAAAAGTGGTGAATGTTACTTTTGTCAGTCGAAGGACCATTTCAAAGATGATTGTCCTGGATGGCTGAAATGGCTCGCCAAGAAAGGTACTTATGAAATCACTTTTGTTGATGAAGCATTTTATGCTGATTTTCCTATAAATTCTTGGTGGATTGATTCTGTTGCCACTGTGCACGTTACGAATTCCTTGCAGGGATTCCATATGTTGAGAAGTCTCAGAGGGGAAAGAAGCCTTAGAGTGGCTAATGGGATGGAAGCCGAAATTCAATCTATTGGATCGGTTTCTTTAGTTTTGAATAATGGTTTTGTAATGAAACTTAATGATGTTCTTTATGTTCCCTCGATGAGAAGAAACTTAATTTCCATTTCATTATTAGATAATGATGGATATTCTTGTAATTTTGGACACGGAAAGTGTCTGATTTATTTTAATAATGATAATGTTGGTTGTGCCATCCGACACGACAAGCTTTATATGTTATCCCTGCAAGATTCTCCTATATCCATGAATGTATGTGGTGAGAATAAAAAGCGTAAGCGAATTGATGAAACTTCATCGAAATTGTGGCACTGTCGTTTAGGCCACATTTCGAGGGGGAGAATTGAACGTCTCATTAAAGATGAAATTCTCCACCCTTTAGACTTTAATGATTCGAAATATTATTGTCTCGATTGTATCAAAGGCAAGTATGTAAAGCAAATAAAGAAAGGTGCTACTCGAAGCACAGGGATTTTGGAATTAATTCATACTGACATATGTGGTCCTTTCCCTGTGACATCAGTGGATGGTTATGATTCTTTTATTACGTTCACTGATGATTACTCACGTTATGGTTATATCTATCCTATTAAAGAAAGATCGGAGGCATTTGATAAATTTAAGATATTTAAGGCTGAAGTTGAAAATCAGCACAATCTAAAGATTAAAGTAGTGCGCTCGGATCGTGGGGGAGAGTATTATGGGCGACACGCAACTTATGGACAGATTCCTGGTCCTTTTGCCAGGTTTCTACAAGAAAATGGTATAGTCGCCCAGTATTCAATGCCTGGTGACCCCCAGCAAAATGGAGTTGCAGAAAGAAGAAACCGCACACTTATGGACATGGTTCGAAGCATGTTGAGCTACTCCACTTTGCCTGTAAAGTTATGGATGGAAGCATTAAAGACCGCTGCACACATACTCAATCGGGTTCCCAGTAAATCGGTGCCTAAAACACCTTATGAATTATGGACTGGGAGAAAACCTAGTTTGAACTACCTCCATGTGTGGGGTTGTGCAGCTGAAGCTAAAGTATTTAACCCACATATTGGGAAATTAGATCCCAAGACTGTGAGTTGCCATTTTATTGGCTACCCTGATAGGTCTAAAGGGTATCGATTCTATTGTCCAGATCGTACCACAAAATTTGTAGAAACAAGGCACGCTGTGTTCTTGGAAAATGATGGCATCAGTGGTGACTTGGAGCCTAAGAAAATTGATCTTGAGGAGAAGCGGATTTATGTTGCTTCACCGCTAATCCGACAGACTGATTTTCCTATGCCCCAAATGGTTGTGCCCACAGTTGATCCTGTAGTTGCAACTCCTGTTGCATCTCCAGTTAATTCTGTGCCCACTCCTTCTGTTGAGGGCTCTGAAAGTACAAGTGTGGCACCTAATGATGAGCCTTCACAGCCCCCTGTGACAATTAATGAACAGCTTAATGAACCTGTCAGGAGATCAGAACGAGTGAGGAGATCTGCTATCCCAAGTGATTATGAGGTTTACTTGAATGAGGATGATCTTGGGAAGGCAGATGATCCTAGCTCTTATAAGGAAGCAATGAAGAATAAGGATTCATCTAAATGGCTAGATGCTATGAAAGATGAAATTAAGTCTATGGGCGATAATGGTGTATGGGACTTAGTAGAAATTCCTAATGGAGCCAAAACAGTGGGCTGCAAATGGGTCTACAAAACAAAACGTGACTCCAAAGGGAACATCGAAAGGTTTAAGGCGAGACTTGTAGTGAAAGGTTTTACACAAAGAGAAGGCATTGACTATAATGAAACCTTTTCGCCTGTCTCAACCAAAGATTCATTTAGAATCATAATGGCGCTCACAGCACATTTTGATTTTGAGTTGCACCAAATGGATGTTAAGACTGCATTCCTGAATGGAGACTTGTATGAGGACGTTTACATGACACAACCGGAAGGTTTTGTTGTGGATGGCGAGGAACATTTGGGATGCAAGCTAAGGAAATCCATATATGGCCTGAAGCAAGCTTCTAGGCAATGGTACCTTAAGTTTGATGAAGTCATAAGGAAATTTGGATTTAAGGAGAATGATGTTGATAATTGTACATATGTTAAGTTCAGGGGGAGTAATTACACCTTCTTAATTCTTTATGTGGACGATATATTATTGGCCAGCAGCAGTGTGGACATGCTGCGGGAAACTAAAAGATTTCTCTCGTCCAATTTTGACATGAAGGATCTCGGTGAAGCATCTTATGTTCTTGGTATTGAAATTCACCGAGATAGGTCCAAAGGAACATTAGGTCTATCACAAAAGGCATACATTGACAGAGTACTAAGGAGATACAATATGCATAAATGCTTTGCCTCGCCTGCTCCTATTGTTAAGGGCGATAAGTTTGGGAAATTTCAATGCCCAAAGAATGACTTTGAATCTGATCAGATGAAGGCTATACCTTACGCTTCTGCTGTTGGAAGTATTATGTATGCTCAAGTATGTACGCGCCCTGATTTAGCTTTTGTTACCGGGATGCTTGGCAGATATCAGTCAAATCCAGGACCGGACCACTGGAAAGCCGTTAAGAAAGTCCTGCGCTATATGCAAGCCACTAAAGGTTACATGCTCACATATAAAAAAAGGCGATAACCTTGAGGTTGTCGGTTATTCTGATGCTGATTTTGTGGGGTGTAAAGACACTAAGAAGTCCACATCAGGTTATATTTTCACCCTCGCAGGAGCGGCAATTTCATAGAAAAGTGTAAAGCAAACACTTACTGCATCGTCGACAATGCAGGTTGAGTTTGTGGCATGTTATGAGGCTACCGGGCAGGCTGTATGGCTTAAGAACTTTATCCCGGGATTGAGAGTGGTAGAAAGCATTTCTAAACCACTCATTTTGTACTGCGACAATCAACCCGCAGTTTTCTATTCGAGTAACAACAAGTCGAGTGCAGCTGCCAAGCACATTGACATAAAGTATCATGTTGTGAAAGATAGAGTCCAGGATCAAACAATTAAGGTTGAGCATATTGGAACTAAATTTATGCTTGCGGATCCGCTCACAAAAGGCTTACCACCCAATATTTTTCGTGATCATGTTGCCGGCATGGGTTTATTGGAGAGCCTGTGATCCTGGAATAAGAGGACCATATAAAGTAACCAACTCCCATGAAGTATTATGTTATCCGATCGATATAGAAGGGAGCACTATAAGTACTGATGTCCGACGGTACTTAATTGACTGTTGTGAAGCATTACTTTGGTGTGAACTTTTATTGAGAGAGGGCTTATGATGTTTAGCCTAACGATCAAGGGGGAGAATGTTGGATATTTGATCTCAGGCCAAACGGCCGAGACGAGGGAGACGTGGGGAAACCCACGTCCCTGTTTTTCAGCGCCCTGATCGGGGGTCCCTAACCAACTCATGGTTACGGTCCCCCGTTGCAACAGCGTATAAAGAAGGATGGGTACCGGCCTCTCCCGTACGACGTCGTTCGCGTGAGAGTCAGAAACCCCAAACAAACCCTAAGGACCCGATCTCCTAAACGCTGCTAGCAACGGGAAGGCCGGCGCCGCCACTGCAGGACCTCGCCGGCGACGACCCTCTGCACCGCACCGACTCTACCTCACGCCTGCATCACGCAGGCACGGGTCTTCGCTCCATGGCGTTCATCGGCGACCGTGAGTCTACATTAAATCCCCTTAACCGTAGGTGTTCTAGACGCAGACTAGCGGATTAACGTTATGCATGATGTTTAAGGCTCCTTACAATTTTATCATTAGCTTAAGTAACTAAAATAATGCATATCTTATTTCCTAATAATAGTAATAATACTAATAATAATAAAGTAAAGAATAAGAACAAGGGGAATATCTAATGTGCAGATGAACAAAGCAATAATTAGATTAAAACAATTGCTTTCCACAATAATATATATAGGCTTAATGAAATATTCAAGGCATGTTCACTAAAGGCATATAACGATACTTTTGCCAATGCTAACACATTGATAGGGTCAATAAGAATCAACTCACTAATAGTGCCAAAACCAAGAACACGGTGATATATTATCACTTCAAAATATGAGTATAACACCTTCAATTACATAATAAATCTAACATCTAGTTCATGATAGAGTAAGTCACTAACAAAATCATGTCTTGACCAATTTCATAATCTCTTTACAAAAGCATGTCAATATTCCGCAATACTAGAAATAACAATTGTTTTACAGCATGATCCTTTACAACAGATCTGCATCCCAGTCCCTAGAATTAGTTATACATTCTAACAGAGATAAAAATATCTGCACCCAAGCTACGAGCGGGCATACGCTGTCCTCCTGTCTCTCAGCCAACCTAGGGTGGCATAGGTGGTTTCCATGCAATCCCTTTTCCAACAAATGTCAGCATATAAAGTAGCCACCCCGCTTTAAAAATCATAATGTTTAGAAGCTAGTTACTATAGATAACACAAATATAAACTGATTTTAAGCTAAACCGAACCCACATAGTTTCCCGTGACTGATGGGAACTCGAGATGAGCAGGCTTACGTTTCCACATCACCTGGGCTGTGATTATTTAGAATTAATTTGGTGGTATGCTACTTCGAAGGAATATGGTGGTGGTGTAGCTACACGTCTAACGTCAAACAGTAGATAGGTGAAGGAAAGGTGTACAAGAAGTATATACAGGTCTTTTCTATAAAAATATTATCTCCGGTGTACAATAAGTATACACAAGTCTTTCCTATAAAAATATTATCTCTCTTCAATGGTGTTTTAGGGGTTATATTTATAACTATGAAAGAAATTATTTACATAATTTCTTTCTTTCGGTCTCTAATAGTGAGAACAACTATGTACTTTTGTTTTGTCATAGTCATATAGGACATAACATGTAATTACACATGTAATAGATATTTATCCAAGTGAGTTGATTGGACCTAGGTGGGCCACTCCCCGACATCTACAAATGAGTCTTTTGTACTGATCAGTGTAGTATTTGATAGTACAAGTGTACATCATACGACTCCTAACAAACCTGGGCATATATGTTCTAGAAGGATCTAAAAGATAGTGCACCATTTTCACATTTCTAATGTGCCAGTGGCACTCTATACCTAATGGACCACAAGTACAAATGGACGAAATGGTGGTGCCGTCCATCTAAATGAAAGCCTACCGTCCTTTCGGTCGGTAGAACTACGTGATCGACAGAAACACAGCGGGGGTGGGTATTGCATCCTTTTTGTTCTATGCCTTCTTTAATTTGCGCCATCCAACAGTTTTGTGTATCACAAAATAGCCAGTGTTGAGTCACCACAAGAACACAAAAACTCCAGCAGAAAATTTTATTTAATTCGTCCACTCTTACATATGCTATGTCATGATCATTAATGTTAAAAATACCCCTTTACAGCTCGAGAAACAACTAATGGGAAATGACAAGTTCCACTTGGAAACATTTTTTTATCAAGGAACAGCAATACCATCATCTTAGTCTTCAATCCCGTACTTTTTTTAGGCTGCAACTGTGGGCAAGATGCCTCAGCGTTTATGCGAAAAACCCCTGTGTTTTGCGAAATCGCGTAGAGGTTCTCCGTTCTCGTAAACATGTCCCTACCAGTTTTTTTGGAAAGCACCCTCTATTTCACCGATAGCACCCCGCGGTTTTCAAAATTACGTATAGGTACTTGTTTAGTTACGTACAGGTCCTTATAGGTCCTCGGTTTTTTGCGAAAAAGCCCTTTGATTTTTCCGAAATTACGCATGCGTCCTCGATTTTTTTTAAAGAAACTCCTCACGAATTATCGTCTCTTTTATTTCGGTCCATACGGTAGTTAGCGCGGCGTCACGCCGCGCTTACGTAGCTAGTTTTCATTACTTACAAACAATTCCCCAAGTTACAAAGCAGGTATTCCAAAATAGTTGCCTCTAGATTACAACAACGAAAGAAAGAGAAGGGAAAAAAAGAAGTTAATTAAGTACAGTGGGTTCTTTTCGGTTGATAGCTTTTAGCTCTAACATCACAGAATGAGTGTTTATACGAATGAACTGAATATCGCTAAGTTACTTTTAAAAGACTATCTCGATAAAACACTTCAAAAAATAAATGAAAAGCCACCTTCGTTTATTCGGAAGAAGTGGTAAGTGATGGAGTATTTGATTACACCAGTTCAGGACTACGTTGGGCGGGTCTACTTTCAATCACAGTACTGGAGGTCCCAACCCTCAATTTTCTTCTTGTTGTGCCAAGTGCAGGTCTTGTGTTTGTGCATTGTATCATAACTTTACGTGCTTGTTATCCCTTACTCTTTAACAAACATTTGTTGATTAATTAGTGAGCTTAATTTTCGATAGGTAAGAACAAACTGTATTGAACCATTTTAGGTTTGTTCGTGCGTATAGCTAGAGTATTTCCTTGAGCATCACATCAAACGAATGAATTGACAAGCTCGTTCAGATCATTCCACTAATCCCTTGTTCATGATGATTTCGCAAAATTGTCTCTTACAACATGCGAAAAACTAGCTAAAAAACGAACAAATCCTTGGGTGGCAAAAGGTGAAAAAGAAAAAAGCCGCATGGGACAGGCTATTCGTCCACGTGGCGGGGCTTATGTACACATGAGCTCTAATTGGCTCCTAAATCTCCTAGTTAATTAACCGGCGAGCGGTTTGGCTATAGGTCGCCGCTCTTCTCGGCCTCCGCGACGAGCGCGGCGAGGGAGCGCTGCGCGTCGGCGGCGTCCCGCTCGGCGACGAACGAGTGCTCGAGCAGCTCGGCCACGGACGCGCGCCGCCCGGCCTTCTTCTCGAGGCATCGCGCCACGAAGTCCCGGAACTCCTCCGACGCCGCGGCCGGCGGCTCGGGCGCCTCGCCGAAGCATATGGCGCACATGAGCGCGGCCCAGTCCGGGCGCTGCCCCGCGGGGAGGAGCGGGAAATGGCCCAGGTACAGCTCAAGGATCGCCACCCCGAGGCTCCACACGTCGGCGGCGTACGGGTCGTAGTCACCGGAGTACGCCTCCGGGTCGAACCGCTCCGGGGACATGTAGGCCGCCGTGCCGACGTAGGACGCGCAGGGGTCGAGCCGCCGCCGCAGCACCTTGCCGGCACCGAAGTCGGCGATCTTGACCTCGCCGGCTGCGCCGAGGAGCAGGTTCGAGGGTTTGAGGTCGCGGTGCACGATGCGAAGCGAGTGCAGGGCCGCGAGGCCGAGGAGCGCCTGCCGCGCCACGGCGGCGATGGGGCGCTCCCCCATGGGTTCGCCGAGCCTGCCGAGCAGCCCGGCGAGGGACCCCGCGGGCATGAGCTCGAGCGCCAGCGCCGCGGGCTCCTCCACTCCGGCCGCGGCCGACGGGACCACCGCGTGGAGGCGCACGACATGCGGCGCGTCCGCGGCGAGCTTGAGTATCTCGGCCTCGCGGGCCGCGGAGGGGTCACCGGCGGCGAATAGCTTGAGAGCGAGAGGCTGCAACCCCGGGGCCCGGCGGTAGCGCGCCTTGTATACGGTGCCGCCGTTGCCGTGGCCGAGGACGGAGATCCTCTCGTAGTCGGAGAGGCGCGGGCCGTCACAGGCGGAGGTGGACGGTGCGACGGCGGGCGGGGGAGGCGGAGGGCGCAGGGCGAAGTGGTCGAGCGGGAGGGTGAGGTGGGGTAGGTGGCGGCGCTGCCGGACGATAGCCATCTGTTTCCTGGAGGCGAGAAGGGGAGTGGGCGAGGTGAGGAGGTAGCAACTAACGATAGGAGGGAGGGGAAGGGCGTGCGTATATAAGGAGTGGGAGCGCGAGACGGAAGGGAAGGCGACGGGTGGGCGGGTGAGTGGGCGCGAGTGGAGTGCGGGTGGAGACACCGGTCGGTGAGTGCTTTCGGTTGGATCTCCATTTCTCCCGTGTGCAGCTGCTATGCGCGCGCGGGGGTTCAACACTTCACGTATATAACTATATGGATAATTTTTAAGTAACATTATTCTAAATAGTAATCTGTTAGATATTTTTAGCAACAATAGTTCAATATAACCGATAGCAATGAATAATTATAAAGAAGTAGTGATTAAAGTATTGATCAAAATTAAGAAACCCACTAAAAATATATCACCTGACCTCAATAGCCTAGAAAAGTGAACAAAATAACTTAAAATTTTCAAATAGAAAAATCGAAGAATGGCTAAATAAAAGTAAATACATTACCTCTTTAGAATTTATTTCTTCGTTCTCATAGGTTCTGGAAGCAACGTGTCATAGTATCGTTGGTGACTTTCATCACGATCACTTTCAATATGCCTCTGATTTGCAACAAACTAAGCTGGTATTCAAAAAACTCAATGTAAAACCCTAAATCCTAACTCTATAATTTGAGAAAAATCAACTACCAGTCATTGTATTGAAACGTTAACTCACAAAATTAGTCCATTTGCTTAAAAGAAATTAGAATAATCAAGAGAAAAAATAGCAATACTTTATGTCGATTCGTGACTTGATCCTTGCTTGGTGAGGCAATTGACGGCCGATAACGACCAAGAGACACCACGGCTAGTGAAGGTGGCGGCTAAGGCCTCCAGGGCTCTGGCAAGTGGTGGTTGTGAGCAGGACAGCAGGAGGGAATGAGATGAACGTAAGAGGCGAGACGTGACTGGGGTTGGGGAAATGCGGTTGCGAAGCGTGTGTGGTTGCCAGGTTTCGTGCCTTCATGGGCGTGGCTTGGCTGGCTGAGCGCTTAGGTCATGCTCACGTAGGATGGGCTGCACATTTTGGGCCAAACTAGGCGTCATCCTGGACCCACCGTTGGAGCGAGAGCAACGGGATTGCGAGAGGCTAGGAATTTGCGCTTTGGGCCCATTGGGTGTCCTACGATTTAGGTTACATTAGGGATGGCAATATTCCCCATGGTGGCGGGCCCCGTGGGGATTATTCCCATGGGAGCAGGGGCGGGCCCCGTTAGTTGACGGGGCGGGAGCCAAAGAACCCCATGGGGACCCGACAAAAATTAAAAATATATTATTTTATTTATATAATATAGATTTTTAACATAGAATGTGTATTCTATTTTATATATTTAGACACAATGTGCATTTATACACTATGCTTTATGCTTTGAAGTTATATTTTCATAAAAAAGTATATATAAAATAATTAATAAAGCTATTTTGATATTTTTAAATATGTATGTAATACTTTTTAAATTCTCAACGGGGATCCTCACGGGGGACGGGGGCGCATTGCCCCCTGTCAAGCTTCATGGGGATCAGGGTGGGGGCTCGAAGCTATGCCCCGCCCTATTCCACCTCGTTGCCATCCCTAGATTACAACCCTGTTTGGCAGAACTCTAGCTCTAGGAAACCTGTAGATTTCCTAGAGCTGGTCATTTGTAGCTCTAGGAAATCCTGGATCTAGAGTTGCAGGCATGTTAAGTGCATTTACATGACTCATTTTATTTATATTATATATTAAATAAAAATATTTAAATCATTTTAATTTAGTCAACAAACTACAGATCCAGCATAGATCTTGGAGGTAGAGCTGTGCCAAATAGGGTCTACATAAACTGTACCAGTAAAAAAAGAATTGAATTTGGTGTCCTGTGCATTTCGTGGGCTTCTTTGGATCCGCCCGTGGCTATGCGCCCACCTCATGCCCTTAGTCCGCGGCTTGTCATCTTGCACCAACGGTGCATAGCATATTGGCAATTTGGTATCGGTTTTAGTAGTTTATCTAGTAGCTTATGTGTTAGCTCGGTTTGTTTACGTCAGCCTATTATTAGCTCGTTTTAATTGAGGGTCTGTTTGAAAGGAATCGAGTGGTTGAGTGTGATATTACAACCGTTAAAAATTGAACATATATCGAGTAAGCTATTTTAGTTTGTTATGCATGTAATTTTACACCTTGAAACAGAGGACAAAAGGGCCAATGGTTAGTTGTATAATGAAAAACAACTTATTTTTAAGTTTTGCAATGGTACATAGGTAGTATCAAAGTCAGAGATCTAGTTAACGTGATTTTAAGAAAAATATATACTTGTAATGGCCAAGAGGTCCAATGTTAAGTGATAAGAGGTGTGGACTAGGTCCCGTCCCATATCGAGTTCACATAGGCGTAGTGGAGCTTGGCCACTCTGGAATGCAGAAGTGTAAGGGCATGTTGTTTTTAGTTGTGGCTTATGATTTTTGGTTGAAAATTTTGAATTTTAACTGTTTACGATACAGATTACGGAGAGACAGATATTCACTTGCAATTTTGGCTGGTACAGATATTAGGTTTTTAACGTGCACATCGTTTAACTTGTAGACCCCGTTTTAAAAAAATACTCCATTTAAAAGTTAGATACTGTAGTAAAAGCTAAAATCGTCAACTTTTGACTTAAAGAACATGCCCTAAGTAGATTGCCCACGTTTTATTGTAAGTTTTGAATGAAATCGGTTAGTGCATAAAGCTCAACACTAGTTTAGGTGTACGTTTGCAACACGGGCGTACATTTTGTTTAGCTTTGCAGCTATTTCGTTTGCCGTAAAGCCGCGATTGAACACCGCAACAATGTTAACTAAGCGTGCCAACTGCCAAGCAATTCAGGTAGCTGCGTTTCGGTTTAGAATCTTGTCCTTTAGCTCCAAATTGTTGATCACGTGGCATATTAGCATGCACCAAGAGCTAATAACAATTCCTAGTCACGCCAACCGAAGTTAGGTCCCCCTGCCGGCGGCCCAGACGGCTGCGGCCGGCGATGGTCTCTGTCTCTCCCCGCTTATTTCGGTTTAAATTTCCAATTTCTAACTTATTTTTTACTATTCATGAATTTCGTTTTTTCTAAACGTTTGGTTTTTTGAGCTTTTTTGCTGGTTCTTTTTTTCATGATGAGCTAACATATTTTTTCTATTTTTAATTTTTTAAAATTTAATTACACCAAATAAGCTACCTTCAGATACAGTATAATTTCAGTAACTACATGATACTTTTAGGCCCTGTTTGTTTTGGCTTTTTCAGTGGCTTATAAGCAAAAAAGCCTAAGCCTAAACAAACGGCTGGCTTTTGTACTGGGCTTTTAAAAAGCCAAAAGCCACTGTATAACTAAAAGCCAAAAGCTAGTTGAAAGGAGCTTTTTTTGGCTTTTGCGGAATAGAAATAACGTTTTGCCACTGAACTTCGAAAGATTTACACACAAATGCCATTGGTATATAAACCGTTGGCCGTTCGGCCGTTCTCTCCCGATCCCGTTCGGCAGACCTCTCCCGATCCCCTCCCAAACCGAATTGTGTGATTATTGTTGCGGCGCCGACGACCTGCGACACCACCGTCCTCCCGCGACCCGAGACCCCGCTGGCGACCCGCGACCCCGCTGGCCTCATCCGCCGTCCTCCGACAAACCCCGCCGGCGACCCTCGACCCCGCTGGCCTCATCCGTCATCCTCTGACAAATCCCGCCGGCGACCCGCGACTTTGCTGGCCTCATCCACCGTCCTCCGACAAACCCTCCGGCAACCCTCGACCCCGCTGGCCTCATCCGCCGTCCTCCGACAAATCCCGCTGGCAACCCGCGACTTCGCTGGCCTCATCCGCCGTCCTCCGACAAACCCCGCCAGCGACCGACGACCCGCGACCCTGCCGGCCTCATCTGCCATCCTCCGACAAGTCTGCCGTCCTCCGGTGACCCCACTGGCCTCCTCTTGAGTGCAACAATACATATAATAAGGGCATTTCAGACTTTCTGGTAAGAAGCCACACCATTCAACCTATCAAAAAGCTAAGATACCAAATAGTCTAACTTGGCTTAAAAGCTAACTGCTTTTAAGCTGCTTAAGCCAAAAAGCTGGCTTTAAGCTATAAACCAAAAAGCCTAAACCTAAACAAACAGGGCCTTAGCCATAAGCTATAGCTTTTTAGCTAACCGAGCACATCCTTTATCGGGTCCATTTCAGTGGCAGTGGAGGAGGAGGAGCCGCACGTCTTCCAAGGGGAACCGAAGCAGGGGGGGAGGTGAGCAGATCCAACTCTGGGCATGAACAAAAATATTTTCCGAGGAGAAACGTGGGGAGGCGGGTGCGGCGAAGATCTAACCGCGAAAGGGGCCGAAGCCGACGAGGACAAAGCATTATGATATGATGGCAGCGGGAAGCAGGAGGAGGAGGAAGAGGGGAAGAACTTTCTAACGTCACGTAGCCCCAGCGCCAACTTGTGATCTTTTCCCCACGAGCGACGCCGCCTCCTCCCATTGGTCGCGTCTCGCGTGCGGCGCTGTGCCGTCACGAGCCAGCGTTTCCTTTTGTTTGCGTGGAGCCCTTCTGCTTTTCTGGGGTGATTGATTGGTTTGATGCCACTGGACAAGTATATCTGCATGGCGGAAAAGGGTTGCTTCGCGATAGATTTTGCCGCTCGTTCCGGTGTATGTATATTTGCATTGGAGGAATGGATAACTGTGTCTGTGTGCGTAAGAGCGATCCGTTGGCAGGACAAATAAATATTTTGAGTGTGTCATGAAAAATTGCCGCTAAGAGTAGTGGCCGAACTTATTTTTTAAAATAAGTCTATTTTATCTTATAAAACTTTTACAAAAGTCTATGTTTTAACTTTAAATTATAAAAACAGACATCCAACAACCCTCAAGTATCAATATCACACAAATTAACCCCTTGGCAACCATTCCACCCGGTTTTGAAATGGCATGGCGCCTATGTGTTAATGGTTTTGCACATGTAAGCCTATTTTGCATAACATGGCAACTAATTAGCAAATAAAACCAAAAAATTTGGGATCCACGTATCATCATCTCATTTCTTTCTTCTTCCTCCTTGCTCACTCGTTCTCTCTTTCTGTCTGCTCTCACTCTCCCTCTCCTTTTCTCCAAGTCCGATGTTAGCAAGGGCTGAGCCAAACCTCGCCGATGCCACCTCCTCTCTTCAGTCGAATCATCGTCTAGATCTGCTACCTCTCACTCCGCTCTCTTTTCTTCCCTAAATTCGACCCATTGGTCAGCACACGCAACCCGACCACTGCCAAACTCCATCGCCAAGACATGGCCACCAGCATCCAACCACCACCACCTAGCTCTATTGTTGGTCGTGTCCCACCACCACCGCCCACCTCTGCATCTGCCATCGGATGTGGCGTGTGAGGAGAAAAGATAGAAGAAAGGGAAGAGCTGCCAGTGTCATCGATGGCCTCTTCTTCCTTCTTCACCGGCCAGCCACAGAAAGAGAACACAGAAAAACAGCGAGCACTACAAAACTGGGGGCCATGTGTAACGTTGTTTGCCCTTTCCTTTACACCATCAACGCGATGCTGGGCTCCGCCTCCAGCAATTTCAGCACCACCTCTGCGTGGCCGTTCCTCACCACCGAGTGCAGTAGTAAGGACTATGACATTGGGACTCTAATTTCCTTATTCAAGCAATGCAAACCGTAGCTACATAGTGAGAACTTCAATTTCCCGATTAAAGCAAAAGGAAAGGAAATTGTAGTAGATTGGAATGCAATTGGGAATGAAAGAAAAAAAGAATCTGTAACAAAATCGGAAGCCTCTAGGACACTACTGTTCTAACCTCCTCGATCCATTGTCTCACACATGTGTTGCTTGGCGAGGTCACCATATTCGTGGCGAAGGTGGCTCTCCATCCCACTCTAAGAGGGAGGCTGTGGTGGGGGGGGGGTACATGGTCCTCGGTCATGTCTCTAACCTCTCTCTCTTTCTCTTTCTGTCTCTCTCTCTCTCTCTCTTTCTGTCTCTCTCTCTATCCCTCTCGCATTCTCCGCCCGATTCTACCATGGGAGGTGGGAGGGGACTGGAGGGGCAGGATGTGGCTGTTGGTGGCAGAAGGTGAGAAAGAGCACGGAGATAGGGAGGGGGAGGAGTAGTCTGCAGTCGTGAGATGAGAAGAAAGCAATAGAGAGAGATAGGGGAAGAGGAAGATGAGATGATGCGTGGGTAATGTGGCTAGCTGGGCTACCACCTCAGTTAAAAACTAGCCCATGTGACAAAAACCGCTGCCACATCGGATGAAAACCGGGTGTAATGGCTGCTAATGGGTTAATTTGCGTGGTATTGATAGTTAAGGGTTGTTGGAAGTCTGGTTTGTAATTTGAGGTTAAAACTTAGACTTTCACAAAAAACTTTAGGGGCAAAATAGATTATCTCTTTGTGTGTGTGTGTGTGTGTGTGTGTGTGTGTGTGTGTGTGTGTGTGTGTGTGTGTGTGTGTTTTAACCTATGATGAAGTATCCCTACATCAATTTTAGCAATTTCTTTTTTAGGGGTGCAATTGGGTCGGATTTGGATGGATATTGCTTAAACTGTATCCTAACCCATATTTTCCCCGGGATTTGGAGTCGGATACGGTAAGACCGGATACAAATACGAATTCGGAGTATTCGGAGTTTCAAATACGGTACAGTCGTGGCAGATATATAACGATTTAGGATAAAAAACGAATAATATAGACGGATAATACGGACGTTCAAAAAGGAATATTTTGTGAGAAACTGAGAATACATGACAGCAGCATTGCGGAACCACCAAGCTCTTCATCGAAATTATGATACTAGAGTAACTAAACTAGTAAGCAGTTATTGTTAACAAAATGTGAAACTGTGATAACTGATACATCATCAATTCATCATGTGTCAAATTCAGGTGTGAAAGTGTAAATATTCCAGTTAATTTCCTCGCAATTGAACAATGTAGGAAATAATAATCATCAACAGATGCATCATACCGAACAGAATTTTTGGAGAAACATACTAGTATTATGCTCCATTGATCACAGCACTATCAAAACAATGACTTCAAATAATTTTTATTGTCACGGGAAAACAATATTTCCCTCTTCTAAAGTCCAGGGAAACACATGCCATATTATATACCATCGCTAAGCCCTTAAAGATACACTGCATGCTTTCTTTTGAGATTATTGACACGCTAAATAATTCAAGACATGTAGATCATCCTCCATCTTGGCTCATGGAAGTGATGGTAGAATCTTCCCAGTGCAGGTTTCGAATCTAACATTGTAGTCTTCGCCCTACAACCAATAGATGGCATCAAGATACAACATAGCATCTTCAACAAGAGCTAGATTTGATGAAAAGATGAGTTTACTGTACCTTGCAACAAGCTGTCAAGATGACTTCATCCCCATCTTCAAGGAACATGTAGGTTGAATTTCCAATTGATATCTCCTTCAGGCCGTTCCATGTTAGCTCCAACAAACATCCCAAAGAGTCTCGTTCCTGAAAGAAGGCCATATATTAAAAATATATATATGGACTAGAATTTCTAAATAGGCATGTTTATAATGATATTTGCAATTGTTACTCCATATAGGTCCATTGAGTGTGCCAGTTGCAAACATATCCCCTGGTCTCTGATTACATCCATTAATAGTGTGGTGTGCTAGTTGTTGCGTCAAAGTCCAATACCTGTAAAAATTGTTTACATGAATATGCATAGGTACACACTGAGGTAAAAAAGGAATTTCATAAATTAAAAAATAGGTGGTAGTGCATTACATCAAAACACTACCAAATGCAACGAGAATCGGTATCAAAACCAAGGGAAACCATATGAATATATTTCCACAACTACTCAAGAACAACAAAGTGAATATATGCAAGCCATAAATGAAATGATGCATTCAATTAAAAAGTACAAAGACGGTTGCTACTGAAAAGGTGTATAATCAGGGTTCTTACAAATGCTTGAAATTACTCTTTGCAACAATTGATGGGATCACTTTGCTCTTTGGGCTTAATCCAAACCTTGCACAAAAAAGAAAATGCAATGTTCAGATTGATTTTAATACAAAAAATACTAAGAGAAAATAAATCAAAGCAACAACGGTGACAAAATCCTACTTCAAGAGGAATGTCGTAGTTTATGTGATTCTTTTCAACTAAGTAAGGCAAAGACTTAGGTTCCTATAACATAAAGCAAATTAGTTCTCCGCAGAACAATAAAATGTTGATTAGCAAAAGAAACAATACTGATAAGTTATCTGCTTAGGAGCCTCACAAGCAAAAGGCTTTAGGGCATCAAGAGTCACAATCCAAGGTGATACTGTTGTACCTAGACAAAATAAATTGACAAAATGGAAAGGAAACCTCTTATATAGGGGAAAAAGTATAGTTATTCACAATGCATTGCAGAAATTATGGAAGATTTCACTTCAGCATCATTAATATCAATAGGTTTGCCCAATTCATTCCCTGGTCCAATAATGGCTGCCTGAAAGCTCTCGATAGCAGCAGCCTATGGTGCTGGAACCTAGAAGCTCATGCGGTACAGCTGAATCGGAGGCACCCAGCGGTGGTGGCCGAACCAGAGGCTTCAAGCGGCGGTCGAACTAGAGGCTCCGGTGGCAGCGATGCCCTGCGGTGCCGTAACCCTAGCTCACACGACACGGTCATTAGTTAGGTGGTCTCTGCCTATCCGATTCTCTCTCTGTAGTCTGTAGTCTAAAGTTGAACTGGCCTGATGGGTTAGGGACTTAGGATTACATCTTACATACTACATAGTCATATAGTACCAGATATCCAAGCGGATATTACCGGATTTATCAATTATCGAAGAAATTTTATCAATCCCGAATTCGCTACAAACACCCCCTGTTCTTTTTTTTTTGGCCAGACTATGTCACAGTTCTTTTTTTTGCTAGACTGGTGGTGATCAGTTGGGTTTAAAAGCTCATGGCTTATGGCTGAAAACACTGTAGCTGGCTGAAAAAACACTGTAGCTGATAGAGGCTTATTTAGCATAATTAAATTTTAAAATATAAAAAAATTTATTAGCTCATTACGTATAGTACAAACAAATACGAGAAAAAAAGAACCGGCAAAAAAGCTCAACTAAAAGTCAAAAGTTCAGAAAAAGACGAAATTTATAAATAGTGAAAAATAAGCTGTAAACCAAAAGCTGTCATTTTCAGCTTCCTTTTCTAAACACCCCCTGTTCTTTTTTTTTCCCAGACTATGTCAATTTCAGCTTCCTTTTCTAAACATTTCTGGATGACGCACGAATTGTTGGTGATAGGATATCCATCCATCCATCCCTCTCCGGCCCCCGGCTTATTTTATTTTCGGCGCAACTTGTCAGTTGTACCCATCTCACTCAGCCTTTTCGCGGTCCTTTTGGTTCCTGCAGAGGAATATGAAAAACGTTGCCTAGGGAAGTGACCAGCCTGAGGTGGAGTGGATGCTTCCTCCGCTGGTCCCTACCCCGCAACTGTCCGTAGTAAGTTCCTTCCTACCGCCTTCCTCGTGCGGACACCTGTGACATTAATGGGCTGTTTGGTTGCCTGCATAGGGGTGGCTCGCATCAGCGCATGCAGGGAGATGATATTTGGTTGTCTGCATCGGGGTGAGAGCCTGCACGAGCGGATGCAAAAAATCAACTGGAGCCAGGCTGAGGAAAAACGCAGCTGAGGACCTTCTCTACTCAGCCTGGCCACGCTCATGCAGCTGCATCAGTTCATGCAGGCAACCAAACAGGCACTGTGTTCGTTCCTGCTTGACACGCTTTGGGTGTGTATTTTCTTTTTGCGGGGAGTTTCTGCTCAAGTTAGCTTACGTTTTTTTGTTTTTAGTTTCTAATTTCTACCCTCTTAATTTAGTTTTTCTGATTTTTTTATCTTTTTTCATATTTATTTGTATTATTCGTGATGAGAAACCCTATTTTTTATTTTTTAAATTTAATTATAAAAAAACTTAGAATAGAGTACCAAATAAACTTAGAAACTAAAAACATAGGTCCAATGTGCGCCCCGATTAATGTGGGGTGCTACGGTGGTGCGAGCTCACAGCAGCCGCCCATAATGATTTTAGGGGATTGGGTGCATAATGATTAGCAAATTCTAACAGTTAACTCTGCTTGGAATCTCTCGGCTGCTGTGGCTAGACTTTCTGTAATTAATAAAGCCGCCAAGCCATGGAAAACGCATTGCTAGTCCAGTCACTCCACGGAGTTTTGATTCTGCATTTTCGCCTTCTCCTGTATATCCTGTCATAGTCACAAGTTAATTTTAGGTACTGTATAATGTGAGGCGCCGTACCTATTTGGCTATTTCCCATTTCACTTTAATTTCTCGCTGCACCAAAACCAAATAACCAAGGATTGCTTGCAGTTACCCGATACCTGATAATTGTCCCTACCTAGCTGACAAGGAGATGTCATGTCTGATCAACTCGGCTTCGGCTTCTGGCTTATTTTTCACTATTTATAAGTTTCGTTTTTTTCTGAACTTTTAGCTTTTTGTTGAGCTTTTTTGCCGGTTCTTTTTTTCCCGTATTTGTTTGTATTATACATGCAAACCCTAACTATTGGGCCACCAAAAACCCTTCGATAGAACCCTAGGAACGCGGCTCAGATGGAGGAATGCAGATATGTCTTGTGGACCGTGTCGCGTCCACAAGCTACAGAACCCATGAATAGGGGGGAAATGAGGAAAAGCTTCCGGATTTGCCAAACGGGACCAAATCGCCACCAATTCGAGCAGGAAAACGATAATATATACACCCTAAGAACACCACAACGCCAATCCCTCGTCAAACCCCACGAATCCACCACAGCGCACCAAAACCTCCCAAGTTTCACCGCAGGAACCGCAGAAAGATCCGGCCAGGGAGGCGGGGGAGGGCGACGAGCAGGCATACCTTCTCCTCGCTGCACGAATCGGTGGAGATCGCCATGGCCGGTGGAGCGAAGGAGCGCAGGGGGCAGGAGCTGTGCACAACGGGGCAGGAGCTGTGCAGGTCGAGCGGAGACGCGGGGAAGGTGAGGGAGCGGAGGCGCGGGGGAGGCGGAGATGGGGGAGGATGGGGGGTGGCACGGTGGAGGATGGGGGGAGGCGGAGGGAGGGGAGGCGCGGGGGGGATGGGGGGAGGCGGAGGGAGCGAAGGAGGCGCGGGGGAGGCGGAGGGAGGGGGTAGCGCAGGTCGAACGGCGGCAGCGCGGGGTGGGTTTCTAGGTTAAATGATGTGCATGATCCAAATGATTTTGGCCTTAGGATCTTCAATGAGTAAGAGAAGAAGGTTTGAGGAGAGATCCAGACCATTCATTCGTATGTAGTTGGATTACTTTGGTACACAAATCTGGGTGGATTTAGATTAGGCATGACTGTGGGGGTGGTTGAGGGGGGTGGATTTAGTAAAGAAAATTTTGGTGTATTATAGAGTAGGGTAGAGGCATTTTAGTCGCATGTTATACAAAACATGGTTATCTTCATACGTGTGATTTAGTCAAGAGTAGCAACAATTTGAGAATGGAGCGAGTGGTAAATGATAAAATTATGAAAAAGGTCACATATTGCGATGCATTTTAAAGTATAACTTTTAAATCAAGTTAAATTTAGAAGTATGGCTGGCAAATTACCAAAAATAAAAGTGTAGCTGGCAATTTGCATCAACTCAAAACTACAATGCAGAATTACAGTCCTAAGAATTGCCAAAAATACTGAAATGCATTTAAAAAGTAAGGTGGCAAATCACGTTAAATTTGAAAGAAAATTGCACCTAAAATTTGTAAAAATTGAAACAGGTGATATGATGCATTTAAAAGTAAGGTGGCAAATCACGTTAAATTTAGAAGTATGGCCAGTACACTGCCAAAACTAAAAGTGTGGCTGGTAATTTGCATCAACTCGAAACCACAATGGAGAATTATCAAAATTAATCATAAAATTACAAAAAAATATGGAAACAACTGATACACTGCATTTAAAAGTAAGGTAGCAAATCACATTAAAATTAGAAGTATGGCCAGTAACTTGCCAAAATTAAAAATGCGCCTGCTAATTTGCATCAACTCAAAACCACAATGGAGAATTAGCAAAATTAGTCCTAAAAGTACCAAAAATATGAAAACAATTGATACACTGCATTTAAAATTACGGTGGCAAATCACGTTAAATTTAGAAGTATGGCCAGTAAATTGCATAAATTAAAAGTGTGGCTGATAATTTGCATCAACTCAAAACAACAATGGAGAATTTGCATCAACTCAAAACCACAATGGAAAGTTACCAAAAATTAGTCCTAAAATTACCAAAAATATGGAAACAACCGGTACACTACATTTAAAAGTAAGGTGGCAAATCAATTGTAAATTTCCAAAATTAAAAGTGTGCCTGGTAATTTGCATAAACCCAAGACCACAATGGAGGAGTACCAAAATTAAACATACAGGTAGGCATCTCAAATCTTACGAAAGTACACGTGTGTCTACCGTGCATTTTTTTTTTCTAAAAAAAGAGAAATACGATTTATACTTCCATAAATAAAAGAAGGCCACAACCAAGGAAAACACTTCAGCTGAGGAGGTTGGTTGGTGGCCACATCACCTGCCCTTTTCCCCGCTCCCCTAACGTGCCACCAACCCTATCCGCTTTTGTAAATCTCCAATCTTGAGCTCAGAAAGGCAGACGGCTCCCCGAGAGGGCGAGTGAAAACTGAAAACGAAGGGGGAGCGCAAGTGGGTGCGAAAGGGGAGATGTATAGTAGGGTGGTCCAAATGGCACGCCTCCTTTTCCTTTTCCTCATTTATGGCGTGCAGGAACTCTCGCGATCCCCCAGTTTTTAAGTGGCTGAGGCGTCGAGTGCAGCCGGGACTGGGATAGAGACTCTTCCTGGTGCATCCTGGAGTTCAGTCGAGGAAGGAAAAGAAAATAAAACCAGATGTTTGGTTCGCGGTGGATTCGGATGTTCAGGCTTGTGATTGGGCGACGAGGCTTGATGCTCTTTTGGATCTTCTTCGGTTAACCGAACATTTTATTTGTGTTGTTCCCTGCGATCTTCATTCAGCAGACAGGCGGGCACAACCGAGGGTAGCATTTTATTCGTCCCAAAATATTAGATATGATCATCTTTCAGGAACACAAGATCACGCCTCATGCCATAACCGGAGAACGAACTTCAGTCGTGCACCAAATTAGCAGCAAGGTATTGATAAAGAAAAACAGAATCAACCGACGAACAAAACAACTCCCAACCTTAATTGTCATTAAAACAGCGAAGAAATAGTGTAAAGGCAGCCTACCACAACAGTTTAGTTGTCCCTGAAGCCGACAGCTCAATACCAAAATTTCGTAGTTGCTGTGCTCCTTGTTAGACAGACGCAACCACAACCTACGTTTTAACATGCTGCCTTGCCTCTTTTTTTTATTATCTACCCTCCTGTGCAAACTAATGGCATGTACAAAAGAATTTGCTGCCGTAAATTTATGTTATGTTCTGCACACCTCCATTCCTGAATGACTGTAGGCACTACGCTGTGTTACTGGGAATCGGCAGAAGATTGAATCGACTTTATCACCTGGGAGCGCAGGGTGTTATGAAGCATAGTTGATCAGCCACTCGAGACTCTGCATGAAAAGATTCAATAGGATAACGAAACTTAGTTGCCGTGGAACAATAAACAAATCCAGTCGTGTCTACTGCTGCGAGCTGTGAAGAGCACATTTCAATTCATGGTGCCAAGCATCAGAATGTGATCGAGAGAACAAACCATTAGGCATTCAGGCAGATCATCGTTCTCCGTCCTCATGTGAGTCTGCATTTATGTGAAGAGCAAGTGGTTAGGCATTTCTAGTATTTGCTAGGATCAGCATGGTGTAAAGTTGGAATCAGTATGTGAAGAACCAGCGGCTATAAATTCCAGGCATTTGCTATCTAAGCTAGGATGAAAGCAGCGGTACGTTTTACGCCGAATTATAACCAAACTGGGCAGAGGTTTTGAATGTTACCATTGATACTTTGATCTACGCGTATCAAATTTCTGAACGACAGCAGATGTAAGAGAAATGTATATAGCTTTGATGGAGATATAAAGTATTTACCTCCATAACCAAATGGCATGAGGACTCATTGTCTGTGGCAAGGCAAGCAAGGGCTACCACAGCAGCAGCCACAGTTGAGGGCCAGAAGGAGAGATGCTTATGGTCAAGAAGTGACAGTAAGGCCAGGTACTTCGCCAGGTCCTCGACTTTGTCATCTGCCTTCGCCGCCTTCAGATAGAACCTGCAGAATCGAAACAAAATGAACTCTTATCCTCTCCATTCATTTTGTTCAGCTTGACACAAATAAGAACGCAGGAAACGCGTAGCACCAGAGGAAATGGTGGGTTGTCGTGACAAAGCACTGGAAGCTGAGGACCTCCTGAACCAGCCACTCCATGGCGACGACCTCGCTACGGCTGTAAGTATTGATCCCTACTTTGAAAGTTTTTTGAAGGATGCTGAAAGAGATAACATAATGAGGTTTGTTATTGCACATTGTCCTTAACAGAAACAAGGGACAGGAAAGAAATGTTGACCCCGGAGACAAACTCATAAGTTCAACAGTGATACTGCAGTGCGATGCAAAGGAGTGGACTGGTAAAGAACAATACTTCACATTCTTAACTGTTTCTGCGTAGTACTAAGTGCCACATGATGAATATTTTTTTTTTGAAAAAATGCTCAAGAATAAGAAAAGATCCACTTGAGTTCAGGATCGAAGGCCTTAAGAAAACCACACAAAAGGCTCTGAATTATCTTGCAGAAAGTTGACGTAATGAGCTTACTTGGAAAAAAAATAGATCGAGCTATGCCAATTGCCAAGGACAGTCTATGCAAGTCGCAATGGCCACTAAATTGTTTGAACTGCCTAGAGTAATCAAACAAAAGTCTGGATCTTATGCTAGCATAACACTATTCAGTACAGTGAATATCAAATATCATAAGATTTTTAAGTTATAAATCAAAGATGATAACTTCTATGCTCAAGTGGTTGGTGTCTTGGTAAGTGCTACCTGATCCCAGGTAAAACAATCAGGAAAGTCAATTTCTAAAATGCTCAACCCATAAACATTTTCTTGATGTAAGTTGATAAATGGCAAATGTTCTAGTTCTTGCATGCAGCAATAATCCTTGAATGAGATAAATGACTACTGTGTATGCTAAGAGGTATTGTCACATCTTTGTACGGAGATTCAGTACATAATTAAACAATGACAGTTTTCTACAGAATCAAACCATCCCATGGACATTTGCTAAGGTCTATCAAAGGCCCAATTAATTGATATTGCAATGAGTTGTAGCAAATAGAAAAAAAGGAGTGTCTAGACATCATCCGGATGTTTTTTCCTAATTATCATCTAAATTTGTGACCCTTGGATTGTTTTTGAAGGGGGGAGATTTTTTTAAAGGTGGAGGGGGTAGAATTTAAGGGGGAGGAGGGATAATTTATGACCATTGGATCTCTAATTCAACAGTTCTAAATTTGAATGATAGTTAAAAAGAAAACATCTGGATAATGTTTAACAAAACCCAATAGAAAAACATATACTCCAAAGAAGAGCTTAGGATCTTACGTATTACAACCATCCGAGGCTAGAATAATAATTCACATTGAAACTAGAAAAGGGATTGAAAGGAGGAGCGTATTTGAAGCATTATTTCATTAACAATACATCAATAGAGGCTAGATTCAAATGAGGCAATCTGACTACCGGACATCAACAACTACACAGCAGTACTTATACTGAAACTGGGCATAAGGAAAAATAGACCATGCACCAAATATGCTGAAATAGAATGAACATGTTGTACAAGGGAACTCGTTACCAGTTGTATGGTTGGTTCTCTTCAATGCGGGTGGCCAGGGTGATGCAGGCAATGCCCAGCAACTGCAGATTCCTAGATCCCTTTAAATATCCACGCGTCAAGAAGCGGTCCATCAGTCCAATCCCCATGAACACTGTCTCTGGCTGCAGCTTCATCACATTGGAATGCTAGCAATTCACGGGAAACAGTCATTCTTTGCAAGTTCGAGCTGAATTTTATCAGAGAACAAATCTTATCTCCAGAAGCGATGGCACTCAAGGATAGCATATTTAGATAAAAACAATGCAGGTATCCTAATTGTTACAATGTGCCTGCCAGACACGGCGGCCATATGCCAATGCCATGGGCTTTCAGATGCCAAATGGCAAGTTGGTAACTACAGAATAGCTTTGCAGTATAACGGAACAAGCAAAATTGTCTACTACTTTTCAAACAGCAAATGTCAAAACAAACACCTACTGAAACATCCTACCACTGATCGCTGGGGCCTGGATGAGTAGGCCGTCAAAATCAGTGATTAAACTCACAATGCAAGTACTAGCATTACTACAACAGTTTTGACAAACAATAACAGGGGGGTCCTTCTGGTCTGCGAACAATAGTCTATTGTGCAATCTACTAATCAAAATGCTATACAACAAATTCTTCGATCTGTACAAATACGAAAATCATAGCTAGATCTGCTGCTTCAGCACGCCCAACACAACGCATTACACTAGATCAGCTTATTAGTGCAAGCACAGAACTACAGTTCTTGTAGAACATATTAGTCAGACAAATAAATCAACACAGAATCTGGAGCACTACATGACTTCTATAGTATGCATGTATATTATCAGTACAATACCCGCATTATACTAGTCTCAACACACAACTGTAAACCTGTACGGCTCTACCACAAATACAAGTTGAGCTAAGCATCCGATGCATCACCCGATCGAGGTAAAGTGATAATCGCAGTATACATGAACAATAAAGAGTACAATACTGGTATAAACTGACCTCGATGATCCAGTTCACCATGACCACACGCTGCTCCACGGCGGCACGGGCGTAGCTGCCTGGCATGGAGGCGTACACCTCAGTGTAGTCGCGCGCCACCACCCCCCGCCGCTCGCGCCGCCGGAACCGCTTGTAGCTCTCCTCGTCGTCCAAGTCCTCAAACCGATTCCCCTAGTGCAAACATCCCCACCGAACGATCCAATCAGATCAAACACCCCATTCACCAAAACAAACCCAATGTCCAACAAATTTAAGAGCAATTGCGTGGAACCCGCACACCTCTAGGAGAGCGACGTCGACGACGGCGCGCGCTTTGGGGTGCATGCAGGGGACGAACTGCTTGGCGAAGGCGAGGAAGAGGGAGAAGGTGGGGGAGGGCTCGGCGTCGTCGTCGTCGTCGGACGAGGAGGAGTCGATAAGGGGGGTGAGGCAGTACTCGGAGCAGGGGCAGGGACCACTGAGCACCTCCTCCTCGGGCTCCGACAGCGTCAGCCCCTCGCGGGCGGAGGAGTACTCGGTCGCCTCGGCCTCGTCGGCGAGATTCTCGGGGCATGCGAGCACGGAGCCGAGGCACGACGACTCGGAGACCTCGACCTCCGCGGTGCGCGCCCCCGGGTCGCCGATCACCTCGGAGCACTCGGAGGCCGCGGGCCGCGCCTCGTCCGCGTCCTGACGTCGAGGCCTCTTCTCCGGGTGCTGCGCTGCCGTGAGGGAGGCGGAGGAGGAGGCTGAGATGACCTCGCTGTGGAAGCAGGAGGAGGCCGAGGCGGAGGACTCAGCAGTCCGCTTCGCCGCCGCTGTCGCCGCGATCTGACCTGGGAATGGGAGCAGAGGAGCGGCCCCTCTCCGCCGGCGGAAGGGGTTGGAGCGTGGCCTCGTAGTCACCGATGCGAGCATGGTGGGAGGCATGGTGTGCGCGTGCGTGTTGCTACGGCTAGGTGTTTTTTTGCCTTGCTTATATAGCTGTGAGGCTACGGAGAAGAAGGGGAAGGAGACTCCTGTTTGACGAACTCACAGCCCGACCAGTTCTTTCGAATTTTTAAATCCCGAAGCTTGGTAGGGAAGCCACGAGCTCGTGGAGCTCCATTGGACGGAGCCCGCTTGCACTCATAGGGTGGGTTTTTTAAGGCTGTATTTATGGGTTATATCTATGACTTATAATTTTTGATTTAAATTATGGTGTTGATGTGATCACACCACCAACACATATGACCCTAGCGTCCAATATCAAGATTGAACTAAAGGTGAATTCGTTTCTTCAGTTTCAACATATTTTAAATAAGAATACTATACTACCTAATGATGAAAAAATATATTTTTGTAGCACCACATCATGTTTGCATCAATTCAAGCAAGAGTTCAACTTGGACACGTTTTGGAATCCAATTCGGCCTCCAGATCAGTTCGGATTCAGCACGACGGCTCAACTTCAAAATGTTCATAACTTTCACATACGGAGTTCGTTTGAGGTCCACGAGTACTCGATGGAAAGCTTTTCTCGTCCTCTTTCCAATGGATCCGACCTCATCTCCAAATTCCTCCTGTGCTTGCCGCAATCACTCAAAGAAAGTGTTGCATCACCTATTTGGGTCAAATTGGGCCTTGTAATGTTTGGGCCCAAAGGGGAGGTGCTCCCCCACCTAGGTCCATACTGTTCACGGGTTACTATTCATGTGAACAGTACCATAAATAGTATCACCCCTTTTCCTTAGTTTTGTGTGGCTTCCTCACCCCTATTTAAGGAGGCTGCACCCTTCTAGTTTTCTTGGATTTCGTTTGATTAGTTTTTTCATGCTGAAAACTTTTGTTCTTCGCTTGTGTCGGCTAGACCAACCGTAAATAAGCTTCTGCGGAATCCCACCTTTTGAGCTCAATATAAATCTTTGCAATTTCAGATTGCTTGTTATCTTGTTCTTGCGTGTTCTTCGGTTGCATGCAGGAATAGACCTTCGTGGTCAGGTCAACCGCGTTCATGGAACGGTTGATAACGACTTGGAGTGTGGTTCAGCGATTGCTAAGGCGCAAGCGACGTCGTACGGTTGTAGTCGGGTCGCAAGAGTCACCTCCGCCAAAATCGAAGTTATCATCCTATCGGAAGATCGGGACCCCATCACCTCATCAGTTGGTATCAGAGCTTCAGTTAACCGGTAGGAATTCTTTATATCCCATACATTGCATTATCTCCTTCTGCATTTACCACTCCCATACATTCTTTGACCGGTTCCAGATTGCATTCGATTGAATTATCTTGTATTTACCACTCCCATACATTGCCATACACTTATTTTAGCCTTCTTCCATCTTTGGTTGATCAACAACACAGGCTAAGTACTAGATACGAACTATAATTCAATTCTGTGCAATTTCTGAAATTAATTGATTGTTTTCCTTTGCTACAAAATACATAGCCTATCCAGCTCCACTTTTCTACTAACCGAACAGGTCTCGCTGTACCTTGCAATTGCTTTACTCATCACTTGAGTTAGATTTATCACGAACCAGCCACCGGTTGCACCACCTGTTTGCTTTGGTAAGAACTTGTAAGAATTTGGTAAAAGCTTGAGAGATACGTGACTTGATTTGAGCCTTCATATCGTAGTAGTTGATAGGAACATTTATTTGTGATTTGTTTCCTTGTTTTCTACTAACAATGACAGACTTGAGAAAATTGGTAGATTATAATGTCATCGCGGGCAGATTTGAACTCGAAGGGAAATAATTACCAGTATATATCTTGCCACTCACCGCTGAGAGTACGTCGTCGGACTACTTCTTGTGGGTTACTATGTTGGATAGCTACTTTGAAAAACAGGATCTTGATCCTATTGAGAAGATGAGCATGGCAAGGACGGTGCTGATTGGTGATGTTCAACATTGGTGGTCAAATCTCGAGTTCCACTATATATACACATGGGAGGAGATGAAAAAGAAATTGCGACATCGTTTTGTACCTCCAGCACCCATGGTCACAAACGAGGTGCAACCTGAGGTAACTGAAAATATTGATATTGTTTTGGTTCCTACTCCATCTACAGATACCACCGAGGTACTTGAAGAGGTGAAGGATGATCTGGTGCATCTTATGCCATTAGAGGAGAAGTTTGAGGTACCTACAGTATCTGATGAGGACGATAATGACAAACGTACTGATTTGGTGCTACAACAAGACATAGAGCAACCTTGTGAGTATATACCTGCTATAGTGCAATGTTTTAATATTCCTTGTATTCACTTGAACGAACCATGTGCTGATCTAAATTCTCATAATTTTGCACATGTCGAATTAATTACACATAAAGAAGTTTTGTCTAGAATTTCTCCTGCTAATTCATTGTGTTACATCATGCTGGATCTACCTATGAAATTGTCACATGCTATGGAGAAAGTTTCTGAACTTGCATGTTCAAAATTCTTGTTTAGTGCCTACACCACTGGGTATAAGTTTAATTTGATTGGAGATTATGGTGTAGAAAATCAATTTCTTGTATATCGAATATGCATAACTTGCGATCACATGGATAAATTGAAACTTACTTTTTGGGACAACAATTCTTGTATGCTGAATCATGTTCAATGTGAGAGGGAAGTAAAATTTAGTATTCATACAATGCCTATGTGTTCATCTCTTTTTGCATCCTCTAGTATGGACAATCTGAATAAAGATAATGAATTATGGAAGAACATACAAATCTCTTCACCCTTGCTGGATAAATTTGCTATTGCTCCATTGGGATATGATTATATGGATGAACTATGCTTAATTTCAAAAGTTGTAGCTTTGCCCATATGTGCCACCACTGCAAGTTTACAACTTCAGATATTTCAATTGCATAAATGCTTTACTTACAATTGCAAATCTAGTTGCAATAATTGCTGTGTGAGAAATTTTAATTTGGTCATTGACATATATGACTACTATTGGGTTAATGATACGATGAACTTCTATGATTGTTGCTATTTTACAATATTAATTGTGCAACAACGAAGAATTGTTAAAACAGATGACATATACATATACCATGCATACACCTTGGCTTCTTTGTTACCATACTTTCAACTTATCAAAAGCCGAGGACGGCTTTGTTTTCAAGAAGGGAGGATGATGAGGACACGACCCCTGTGGATACAACCATATTTGTTATGCTTGTTGTTCCAATTACAAGAGCTCCTACGCATCACTTAAATTATAAGGTGAGCTCGTTTCAAAAAGGTTTTACTTTGTTTGATAAAGAACTTATGATATTACATAATGAGAGTTTGTTGCGTTTGTTATTATGTATCGAGATTTATGATGCAGATCATGCAATACGTGAGGCTACACATATGCTAAAACCGAGGACGGTTTTCTATCAAGAAAGGGAGGATGATGTGACCACGCCACCAACACATATGACCCTAGCGCCCAATATCAAGATTGAACTAAAAGTGAATTCGTTTTTTCAGTTTCAACATATTTTAAATAAGAATATGATGTTACATAATGATGAAAATATATATTTTTGTAGCACCACATCATGTTTGCACCAATTCAAGCAAGAGTTCAACTTGGACACGTTTTGGAATCCAATTCGGCCTCCAGATCAGTTCGGATTCAGCACGACGGCTCAACTTCAAATGTGCATAACTTTCACATACGGAGTCGTTTGAGGTCCACGAGTACTCGATGGAAAGCTTTTCTCGTCCTCTTTCCAATGGATTCGGCCTCATCTCCAAATTCCTCCTGTGCTTGCCGCAATCACTCAAAAAATGTGCTGTATCACCTATTTGGGTCAAATTGAGCCTTGTAATGTTTGGGCCCAAAGGGGCGGTGCTCCCCCACCTAGGTCCATACTGTTCACGGGTTACTATTCATGTGAACAGTACCATGAATAGTACCATCCCCTTTTCTTTAGTTTTGTGTGGCTTCCTCACCCCTATTTAAGGAGGCTGCACCCTTCTAGTTTTCTTGGATTTCGTTTGATTAGTTTTTCCAAGGTGAAAACTTTTGTCCTTCTGCGGAATCCCGCCTTTTGAGCTCAATATAAATATTTGCAATTTCAGATTGCTTGTTATCTTGTTCTTGCGTGTTCTTCGGTTGCATGCAGGAATAGACCTTCGTGGTCAGGTCAACCGCGTTTTTGGCACGGTTGATAATGACTTGGAGTGTGATTCAGCGATTGCTAAGGCGCAAGCGACGTCGTACGGTTGTAGTCGGGTCGCAAGAGTCACCTCCGCCAAAATCGAAGTTATCATCCTATCGGAAGATCGGGACCCCATCGCCTCATTGAAAGCATCTAGGCCCCTAAAAATGGTTTTGGTAATTAATGAAATTATGTGAATATTGGACTAACGTATTTTATGAGCATGCAAAGGGTTAGTCTATACATGAGCAACAAGATGCAAGCCAAAAGGATGTATGTGAAGACCAAATTGATTCAAGACAAATGTATACTTAGCATAAGATCTCGTTTTATTTTTACCGGTCTTAGGTGAATGGTGGAAAACCGGATTATAGGATAGATGATCGTACCATCAAGAGGGATCTTGGCAAGTAGCTTGAAAACACATTTCTTGTGCCATATGGATCAACATTAGAAACTTGCATCCATCAAAAATCAGTTTTAAAACAAAATATGTGCTCTGTCTGGAAGGGCGGTAGTACCGCAGTTTTGAACATTGGAACTACCAGAGAGCGGTAGTTCCGCGCCCAAATGCGGTAGTACCGGCAAGCGGAAGATCCGTTTCTTGAGCGGATCAATTTTTCCAGAGAGCACCCGCGGATGCACTTGAGCTCTTGCGGGAACGGAAGTACCGGCCACTTAAACGCCGGAACTACTGCACCAAGCGGTAGTACCGCATTATAGAGCGGTACTTCCGGAGCCCAGAAGATCCGGAGGGAGAGCGGATTGATTTTTCCAGAGAGCACCCTCCGGATGAAGTCTGGATTTTCTTGGAGCGGAAGTACCGGCGATTTCAACGCCGGAACTACCGCTGTGTGCGGTAGTTCCGCTGTCCAGAGCGGTACTTCCGGAGTTCGAAAGATCCAGCCTCAAGAGCGGATCAATTTTTCCAAAGAGCGCCAAAATTGGGACCTTTTGGAGTTTGGCTGGAGCGGTAGTACCGCGCCGACTTTGCGGAACTACCGGTGAGCGGTAGTACCGCAAATTTCAACGGCGGTAGTACCGCGCCGCCAAATCCAACAGTCACTGCAGAGCTCTGACATTACCGTTCTGGCGCGAAGATTTGGTGGCGGTAGTACCGGCCCCTAGGGCGGTAGTACCGCTCGACCAGAATTTTTTCTGGAAATTATGTCAAACGGCTAGTTTTGGTTGGTGGAGGCTATAAATACCCCCACCACTGCACAAGGGCCAAGTTTAGAGACTCATTGCATATTCCTTAAGCCCAAGAGCATTCATTCCACCCACTTTCTCTCATTGAGCATTAAATTGAGGTGGTTTTGCAATTAGTGCAAGATTTTCAATTGTTGATTCACTTAGCACAAGAATTGCATTCAAGTGAAGCCCAAGGTCTATTACTCTTAGTGCTTGCCGGCACTTGGACGATCGGGCGAAGTTTGGCTTAGTGATCTTCTCAAGAAGCTTGTGAGAAGACCCGGCAATTTGTGAAGGTTGGAGCTCGCCTACCCGTAGCGGGGAAGAGCTACATTAGTGATCGAGGTGTTTGGCTCAATTCGTGGAGCCAGTCCGATTCGTCCGGGCTAACCTCAACGTGGACTAGGGGAAACCGGCAAGTTTCCGATCACCACGGTAAAACATCGGTTGTGTTCTTTTGTTCTTAGCTCTTACTTATTTACATCTTTATTATCATTTGATCGTTTAGAGCTAAGTTTGCTATATTGTTAACTAGAATTGAATATGATTAATTGCTTTACATTCTTGTTGTTTAAATTGTAAAGAATTAATCAAGTGAACAAGAAAAATATAAAAACCTCCTATTCACCCCCTCTAGTCGGTATCCTTGATCCTACACTCATCAAGTGTTCTTTTGGTCTGATAACTTATAGCTAAAGCTGTTGCATTCTGTTGGGTTGTTGGCTTATTGCTGATTTTAAGATGTGAAATGCATATTTTGGGACATATAGAGGATCATGATAAACCCGTAACGTATGACCAAAGATAACAAAGTGCTAAGAAAGGTTCGTAAACACGTATATCTTTGCAACGTATGACTTAACAATGACAAACACGTACATGACCCATTTATTACGGCTTCGAAATGGGACCATATTATCCTACAACAAGATTGTACAAGATGATGTCCCGTACGTAATCCATTTGTGTATCCCCATTGAGTATGGCCTCTGTTAGTGAGGTCGTACTGTCTGATTCATTTGAGCTGTAGCCAAGCCCTAGCGCAGGGTCCGCGAAATCCGGATCGCCCAACTCCTGGCCAATGATGAAATTATGTATGGCCGTAGTTGCGGAAATTATCTTCTTTTGGCACTATGCGGGATATGCATCAATGTTCTCTAGTATACGCCACTTCCGCTTCCACACCCTGAACATCAATGCCGGATAACGGCACTATCATAAAAGGATGTGCCATACTTTGTACACAAATCTGTCTCTCCAACGTAGGTCTAGTCTCCAAACCCATCGGGGTGTCCGCGTACGAACCACCCCTAACTCGGTCTCCTTGTCCCCACCCTCGGGATGCAGGATATGACGGCTTGTACGGTGCTGCACGTCGACGTTCTAGCCCAGCAAGCCAATAGGCCAGTCCGAATCACCAAGGTCGCGAGCTATATCTGCAAATCGATTTTTAAACTAGCAATTATAACACAATTACTTACACATATAACACAAAGTAAATCTTAAATATAATAATTATATGAATTATACTAAGGCATCCCATGGGATCCCTGAATTTTATTTTAGTCGTTTATGGATATTTACAACTCAAATGCTATTTAAATCGTCACGTACGATTTTAATCGCTATGCATAATCTTAAATCATCGCGTACTATTTTAAACCGCGCGTCGTATTCTAATCGTCACGAACAGTTTTAAATCTGAAAGATACCTATTAGTTATTGTAATAATTAACAATACTTATTACGAGGTTTGTACAATTTATAAGTGACTAACAAAATTAACTGCGCCTTCAACTGCACAACAAAGCGATCTAAATGGCAATACAATTATTAACAACTAAATTACCGTTAGCTTCTAAACTATAAATTTAATGATTTCAATTGCTATTGTTTAAAAGTAATTGCTATTCTCCTCCTCCCCTCCCTCTCCTCTCCTCTCCTCCCCTCCTCCTCCTCTCCTTCTCCCCTCTCTTTCTCTTTTTCCCCCTTCCTTTCTTTCTCTCGTGCGAATGAGCCAAGCGGTATGTACCCTCTAGTCACACAACCGTTCGGCAAGTAGGGACAAAGTCACCCAACGGTTCGGCGACTAGAGTCCAAGTCACCCAACCATTGAGCGACATAGACTAGTCATCAGACGGTTGAGTGACTTGGTCATGTATCGTTCAATGGTTGGTGTGGTGACATGTGGTCAAAACTGTAAAAAAAATTTGGAAGTATAATTTTGTAATACTAAATAAAAAATAATTATTTAAAAAAAATCATGAATCATTGGTGGTTGGGGATAGGATGGGAAGAAAGGAATGCTCTAGAGACCAACGTGGATGGGCAAGATGCAAAGAAGCGAATCATTTTTTGAGAAGGAAGAGAGGGGAAAAGAATGTACTACTCACCAACTTGCTCTTTTAAGTAGTAGAGAAACATGAAATCCAAAATTTTCATTCCTTAACACTGGCTGTGCGAGGAATGGCACATGTTGTGAATTCATGATTGGTATTACTGGCTTTGAGTTTAATTTTCTTTGAGAACCTTTTGGCCATAAAGTTCAGATAGAAGAAAGTGAGATTTCTGATGCTGCCCTTACAACAAACCTTTTTGCTACTAAGCCTTTGACTGGATAGACTTAGTTAGCTTTAGCAGTGCTGATCATTTTTTAGACATTTGACTTACATCCAAGTAACTAAATCTTTTTTTACATGACTACACAGTGGTGAATCTTCGTCCAAAATCTACCTCATCAACTGCTTATCAGCTATTCAGGAACCATTGATGGGCCAGGAGGTTGCTACAAGTTATGCTAACAACCTACGCTCTATGATTGAAGCACATATTCATGCCCTAGTAGATGATGAAGTTGATGGCATTCTTAGGAAATGTGGATTGTCGTATAAGATGCCATACATAAAGGAGTACAGCTCTACTGACAGCAAGGATGACGCAAGACGTCTGGCAGATGTTGTGGAGACATCACAACAAATGCTTCTGGAATGCTTGAAGGCATTCTATGGTCTTGTGACTGGAACAGAAGGTTCCTTGCCTGAAGACTTTGAGCAGCTGCAGGTTCCAAGGTTACGTTCAGATGCGTGCTACGGTTTGGCGAGAGCTCTAGCAGAAGCTTATGGGCTGATTTATAAGGCAGTGATGGATCCAAAGAACTGTTATCCTGACCCGAGGTCGTTGGTTAAGCATTCGCCTGATCAGATAAGAACTATAATGGAAATCTGAGGTTCGCACACCATACCTTTTGATACAATGTTAATGAGAGGAGAACCATGTTAAGGAATCAGTATGATGTATATTTCCCTACTAAAAGCTGTGATTGCAGTCTCTTGCAGAAGTATTGAGGTGGTTACGCCTTTACTGAACTCTATCATAGTGCTTCTCCTGTATTCAGTTTTCGCTTTATAAAACTACATGAATCGTTGTTTTGATTAGCGCAGTACTGTTAACGTACGGCTTGACCGATTAATAATACTAGTGGTATACCAGAGAAGAGACAAGCATTCTCCAAGCAACTTGCAGCTTCGGATTCTATACAAGGCTTATGCCTGACAAGTCTTGAATTCTATATTTGAAGGAATACGCGGGCAAGCGCCTCTGGGTCTGGTTAGTGTATTTTTGAAAATGATGACTAAGGGCACTCTCAGCGGTCTAATTTGCTTCATACTTAGGCTTGTCCATATTTGCTGCGGCTTATGACTTTGCTAGCTACGGTTGATGATTTTTTGTTAAAAATAAATAGTAGTAGTTAAAAAAAGTGGCTTTCAGAAAGAGGAGACGTGTGATGGGAAAAGCAAGAGAGAGAGATATGTGTGCGTAAAATGGGAGCGAGAGAAGTGGAGTATGTGATGCACCTGTGACCTCTGCCTTATCTCCGAAGAGATACGAGAACTAGAGGAGTAGAGAAACCGCTTTAGGAAGCCGAATGTTTATATTAGCTTCTGACTTCTTCAAGTAGAAACTAGAAGGGGAAGCTAATATGAATGGGGCTTTAGTCCATGCCATGTTAGTTTTCTGAAGAGGTGGAAGAGAGAGGAAAGGGATTGAACAAGATTGATGCTTAATCAAGTATCAAACCAAGCTCATGCAAGTACGAAGCTTTTGTAGGAAATGAATATTTTAGTATTGACTAGATTATCATCGGAGAACTTGTTAAGAAATTTGTGGGGCCTATAGTATCAATTTGTGATGGATCCATGCAACAAATAAATTATTGTGAGGATCTATAGCAACAAGCTTTAGTATCAATACTCTTCTCTAGTATCAAATGACTGGGAGTGCCCTGATAACTACATCCAACTCGCCGACTAAAGTCAAGAAACTGGCAGATCAGTTACTCATCTGCAAACTGGTAGAAAATGACATTGTCTTTTTTTCCCTATCCTTCTGCAAAACATCCAAATTAATTGCATCCTTATCTGTTACTTTCAGTACTGCACACTAGCAGTTGATTTTGTTTGAGCTTTGCTTGTGGCCCCATCTATCTGATCTCGTTTTTGCGCTGATTTGGCGGATTCACCAGCTGTAGTGGTTGACTGCGCCGAGGAAACGAACTCCGAAGTTTGGCAGGTGTGCAAACAACTGATGCTAACCAAGATCCAAGGCTGTCTTTTGAGTGAAGAACAAATAATTTATCAGGGACAAGCTATCCCAGGTTTGGTTGAAAAAATATTCAACTTTATCGGAATCGGTGTCCGTGTTCCATCCTTAATTTCCACAGTGCACATGTATTCTATCTCTTGTTTCATCATGAAATTTTCTCCTTTTGGCAGCTGAAATTGTGATAGGCAAGTCAGTTAAGCTTGACATATTGAACACTGTAGCTTGTAAGGGAAGCATGAACTTCCTCGAAAGGATTTAGCCATCCGTTAGTTTGACTCGTTGTTTGATTGTCGATAGCATAGAAGTGGTTAAGATACTTTTCCAATGAGCAAAAACTGGGTTAGGCGTGTGCGCTCCATTTCGTTCGTCTGACTCTGACCGTGGGTTGTCGTTTAGATTTGGGTTTTCATTCGGTTCCGTGCGTTGGCCGGCGGAGTGGCAAGTGGGGCAACGTGTGGAGAGGGTGGATTGTCCGGTGCGTTGGCTCGCTCAGTCGCGGTCGGCGGTCCACGGCCACGGGGCAGAATGTGAGCCGCCACCGCGACGGGCGAGCAATTTACGGGCCGTGTGGGAACGGGTGTCGTTGGCACGGCAGACGACGACGGCCCCGCAATCCTATGACGTCACGTGGCCAAGGAGCAGTCGTGAAGATAAAGTACATATTTTTTTTTTAACTTTTGGCTCCGTCGAACGACTTTGTATTCTATCATCTGTTAACCGTTCTAAAAAAACATAAATAAGAATTATTTACCGTAACTAAAAGTCAGGAGACAGCTAAAAGAAGAGTGCCGAAGTGATTACCGATCGACTGCATGGTAGATGGATGCATTGCAGCGGGGGTGTAGCGCCAGTACATGCGGCGGGGCCCAGTGATGAGCTGCGTGTGCAGTGCACGATGGGGATAGGAGTAGGGATGAAAACGGAACGGAAATATCCTGTACCGAACCGTATTGTTTTCTACATTTGACCCGATCGAATTCGTATTTTCGGACAAATTCGAATTCGGTTCAAAATACGGAATACCAATATCGAAAACGGAGCAGAAACGGTTTAGGCGTTTTCCGACCGTTTTCTACTTTTCTATATTTTATTCGGAATATACCGTATTGTAAATTCGGTTCGAAATACGGAATACCAAATTTTTTGTTCAGATTCTAAAATGGTTGGATCAATTGTGAGTGATCTTGAGGTTGAGGCTTTGGCTAATGTTGTGGCTAAACTGAAAATTGAGGTATGTGTATGTTTATTGACTGCTTGCTCTGAAATATGCTATTGCTACATCTAATTTTAATTCACTTTGCAAACTTGTAGGAAAAGGACAATGAGGGGGATGAGGACTCTGAGGAGGACAATGAGGAAGTAAAAGATATGGAAAGCGATCCTGACCTCATAGATGATGCTGATGAACTGTAGATGTTCTGCTAGCTGTTAATTGCTTGTTCTAGACGTGTATTGTATTTGTATTTGTGTCGGCTATTGTGTTAATACTTAAGACCAAGGGTCATGCACTTGTTAATTATTATATGCACTTGAACTTGATCATGCACTTGGTAATTGTTATGTACTTGGTCACTTGTTAATTGTTATGCACTTGATCCTACAGGTCGGTATTCCGTATTGAATTTTCGTATACCGATCGTGTTCGACATAATTCCGCTCGAATTGGTTCGTTTTCGAAATTCTCGATATTCCGTAAGTTCGCGTTCGTTTTCGTGTCCGGCTTTACCGCTTTCGCTTTCGCTTTCGTTTTCGTATTCAAATGTAGAAGTAGAAAACGGTTGAGGAGTTTTCCGACCGTTTCCGACCGTTTTCATCCCTAGATCGGAGTAGGTTAGTGGTAGGCCCGAACGGCTCCGGTTTTAGGACGTGTTTAGTACGTGTCTAAACTAATTCTATGAAAATTTAGGTAGTCGTAATAATTTGACTTTTATTTCAATGATTATAAAATGTGAGCAATGAAAATCTTAACTAAAATTTTAGCTAGCTAAATTTTAGTAAGATTGATTTAAGGACCAAACAAACACACCCTTAAGCCGGAATTCCACACCAAGGAACCAAAAACAAAGAGAGCAGCAGCCAGCAGCCGCGGCGGCGGCAAGCGCACGGCACCAGCCGTCCAACTCCAACCGCGCGCGCCTCGAAACGAACCAAATCCATCGCCGTCTTTCCTACGCCGTGGCAGCCCGTTTGCTTGACTAAGATGAGACGCCTTGCTCGGAAGTAGCTGGCTACCTGGGTTCCCGTCAGAGATGCGGGCCGCGGCGCTGCTACTGCCGCTGCTGGCGCTGCTGCTGCTGCATGCGGAGGCGGGTGGCCGAGGCAACGGGAGCTGCGCGCGGAGCTGCGGGCGCATGAAAGTGCCCTACCCGTTCGGCTTCTCCCCCGGCTGCACGATACCGCTCGGCTGCGACGTCATCGACGGCACCGCGTGGGTCGGGGAGGCGCGCGAGCTGGGCCTGCTCGTGCGCAACGTCACGCCGCGCACCCTCGTCCTCGACCTTCTCCCCGACTGCTCCCGCCCGTTCAACACGTCCGTCGCGGCGCTATTCACAGACAACTACGTGCCCGCCGCCCGGAACACCCTCGTCGTGAGCTCATGCAGCCCTGCCGCCCACACCAGCAACTGCAGCACCCCACCGGACAACTACCTTGACAAGGTCGTATCCCACTGCGCCACCAACGTGTCCATCCGCTGCATCCTGCCTCCTCCCAGCAACGCCAGCCGCAGCCGTTTCTTGAATAAAAGCGAGTTGCTCAGCTCGGAGTGCACCGGGCTGGTGTCGTCGGTGAGCTATTGGGATGCGCCGGGGCCGGCGCTGCTGCTGGGCGCGCTGGAGCTGGATTGGTGGGTGGAGGGGCGGTGCCTCTGTTCGAGCCGCGCCAACTGCACCCCGCTCACCGCGCCGACCACGCGGCAGGAGGCGTTCCGGTGCGAATGCCCGGAGGGGTTCGAGGGCGACGGCTTCATCGACGGCACCGGCTGCCGGAGAGGTCAGTACTCAGCAGTACAATGGCTGGATGGCATTTACTGATTTGTCTCCTTGCTTTCCTGATTTGTGAGTTGATTTGGTCCGTCAAATTCTGCGAGCTAGCCAGTATCCGCGGCGTCAGCTTGTTATTGATAGTAATCGGTGTTGAGTACTCATGTATAGAGTAGTATGCAGTTATGTATAGAGTATTATGTAGTTATACCGAGTATTCGTGTGTCAATACTAGGTAGTCAGACTCGAGTACTCGTATGTTGAGTACTATATAGTCATATGTCGAGTACTAGGTAGTCGGAGTCGAGGACTTGGTAGTCACAGTCGTGAGTCGATATGTACAGTGACCATAGCTACAGTACCTGATCGGTAGCAGAGGGTGTGTCCAGGTGCTACAATGGTCGTGAGCTACAGTGAACTTCTCGTAAGTCGAGTGATCAGTAGTCGTAGCTACCGTGGTCAAAGTACTCGTACGTCGATTAGCAGCCGTGGTAAAAAACAATGTGATCGAACGTGATCGAAGACACCGTAGTCGAGAAGCCGTGGTCGAAGTACTCATAAGTTGAGTAGTAGCCGTGGTCAAACGTGTTCAAAGACACCGTGGTCGAAGTACTCGTAAGTTAAGTAGTAGCTGTGTGTCGAAAAGTCGTGGTAGAAGACACCCTGGTCAGAGCAGCCTTGTGTCGGAGATGTCGAGGGAAGGAAGGAGTCTATCTCCGACCGCAGTGCGAGGCCTGCTACGAGATGGTCCGTCCACTTCGCAAGTGGTGGAGAGAAAGAACACGGTGACATTGTCGTATCTGTAACTCACTCGTATGAACTACATGATTTGGGCAATGAAGATGCGAGTCGCTCTTTAGGCTCAGAACGTGTAGGAAGCAATCGAATCTAGTGCTGCAGAGTGCCAGCAGGATCGATTAGCGTTGTACGCCATATACCAATCAGTGCCAGAAGACGTCATGTCTTCCCTCGCCGAGAAAAACATGGTGAAGTTAGCATTGGAGGCAATCAAGATGGTGCACATGTGGCATGAGTGCGTGTGCGAAGCCAAGCTCCAGACCCTCAAGGGAGACTTTGAGGGGCTAAAGATGGAGGAAGGGGAATCCATTGAAGACTTTGCCAGTCGGGTGACATCAATCGTCATAGGCATTTGTGCTTTGGGCGATAACACGATGGATGAAATTGTCGTTGTTTACAGGTTTCTTCGTGCTGCCCCAGCGCGCTACATGCAGCTCGTCACCTCGATCGAGCAGTGCGTGGACTTGAAGACTTTCATCATTGAAGATCTTGTCGGGCGGTACAAAGCCTATGACAAATGTGTCCGAATTAGTTTCGGTGACACGAATGAGAGAGAGCATTTGTTGCTCACACACACATAGTGGAAGACCCTCAACAATGACAAGATAGGAGGGTCAGGCAGCGGCACGAAGAAGAACTGTGACCGTGGCAGTGGCCGCCGTGTCAAAGGAGGTGATGGTCGTAGAGACGACCATGACGATGATGAGGACGATAATGACTCCGACACCAGTGAGCACAAGTTCAACAGGAAGAAGGTGAAGTGCTTCAACTGTGACTTACGTGGGCATTTTGCTAGTGAGTGCTGCAAACCAAAGAAGGAAGAGGCACATCTCATGGTGGTGAAGGAAGAACCGGTGCTTCTCTGAAGATTGGCAAGGAGGTACTCACAAATAAAGACAACAATATTAGGGGTTGATTGTTGGAACTAATTTTGTTGTTGATAGTAGTCGGTGTCGAGTGCTCGTGTGTCGAGTACTATGTAGTCGTGTGTCGAGTACTATGTAGTGTGTCAAGTACTAGGTAGTCGGAGTCGAATACTCGTGTGTCGAGTACTATGCAGTCATGTGTCGAGTACTAGATAGTCGGAGTCAAGTACTCGTCTATCGAGTACTTGGTAGTCGCAGTCGTGAGTCGATATGTGCATTGGTCGTAGCTACAGTACCTAGTCAGTAGCAAACGGTATGTCCGAGTGCTACAATGGTCGTAGCTTAAGTGTCGTAAGCTACAATGAACCACTCATAAATCAAATGATCGGTAGTCGTAATTACCGTGGTCGAAGATACCGTGGTCAAAGAAGTCGTGGTCGAAGTAATCGTACGTCGAGTAGCAGCCGTGGTCGAAGACATCGTGGTTGAGAAGCCATGGTCGAAGTACTCGTAAGTCGAGTAGTAGCCGTGGTTGAAGACACCATGGTCGTAGCCGTCGTGGTCAAGCAGACGCAGTGGTCGTAATTCATCACTAGGCGTCCAAGTAACAGCTGAGTCAATGAGTTATGGTGTAGTTAGTGGCTACATGCATGTAACGGAAGCATTAAAGGTGTAGTTAGTATATCATTAAGGTCCTGTAACTATTTGTTGTGTTGAGCAGTATATAAAGAAGAGAAAATAGAAAAGTTGTACGGTGTGTTAAGCAATATATAAAGAAGAAAAAATAGAAAAGTTGTACGACATTACGTAGCATGAAAAAACTCTGTGTCTGAGTCAATCGTAAAAACTCAGTGTGTCTAAAATACTCAAAAGTGTTCGTGTATGTTGTATCCATAGAGAATGTACGTTTTTATCCGTCTAAACCAACAAACAAGGATTGGACTGGACCATTTGGCTAATCAACCTTAAAGACGAACAATCAAATCATCGCCTGATTGAATCACCCACATGTTCAATTAAACCGCGAAAGGCTCTGCCTACCAACTTTTCTAACAAAAATCTCGCCGATAAGGTGACTCCGCCTCCGTTCTTGGTACGTGCGGGTGAGCGTGTTTCTACAGGAGTTGATACGTGTAGCAACTGGCAAGCAATGTAAAAAGCATTCAAACTGATTAATCTTTGGTGGTTCATGGTTGGTAAACTGCCATGTATAGTATATTCAGACTTGAATGGATGGGAGATAGCTATTCCAACCAGCCAGTGGCAACATTCGAGTTACCTTTTGTTTTCTCGGTGAATTACCTGCGTAAGGTATAATGCCATTTGATATTTTACGTTTTGTTGGTGTTTGTGAGTGGTGTGCTGATGTATGGGCTATGGTGGTTGGCCTTGGAGAATTGGAGGCTTTGATACTAGCGTACCTGCGTGCTGAGGAATACTAGCTTGTTTGACATGCATCCAATTAGGGCTGTAAAAAAAGCTCGAGGCTCGCGAGCTGCTCGAGCTTGGCTCGCTCTAGACTCGATTCGAACTTGGCTCGAGCTCCAAACGAGCCGAATTCGAGCTTCATCCTAAGCTCGCGAGCTTTAACGAGCCGAACTCGAATAGCTCGCGAGCTTAGGATTTTTTACCCCCCAATTCCCCACCTCCCACCTCTCCTCTCAAATTTTCCCACCTGGCCACCCCAGCCCCCAGGCCCCTCGCCGCCACGCGCGGACGCGCCCACGCCTCTCCCCCACCCGTGGGCCTCCGCCTGCCCCCACCCGCGGCCCCGCCCCCGTCGCCCCTCGTCGCCCCCGCCGCCGGCCGCCCCCCCTGTCCCCCTCGTCGCCTCCTTCCTCTTCCCCGCCGTCCCCCTCCTCGCCCCCCCCCCCCCGCGCCGCCGCCCCTCCTCTCCGCCGCCACCGCCCCTCCTCCCCCCGCTAGTGCCCCCCCTTCCCCTCCTCGGCTCCTCGCCTCCCGCCCCGCCGCCGCCCCCCGTCCCCTTCCTCTCCCCCGCCGCCCCCCCCCCCCCCCGCCGCCGCCCCTCCTCTCCCCCGCCGCTGGCGCCTCTCCTCCCCCCGGCGCCCCTCCTTCCCCGCCGGCGCCGCCCCTCCTCGACCGGGATCCGATCACGCAGGTACGCACCGAGCCCTACACGAGCCGAGCTCGAGTGAGCTCGAGTTTTGTCCGAGCCGAGCTCGAGCCCAGTTTAAAGTTCGACGTTGATTTTAGGCTCGTTCGAGTTCGGCTCGAGTTTCTACCGAGCTCAAGCTTGCTAGGTCAAGCTCGCTCGAGCTCGGCTCGTTTACAGCCCTACATCCAATGTAGATGTTGTGATTAAGTCCTATAATCATTTATATAAAAAATCAAGTTGGTACATAAAAAATACATATCAAGTGCGTAGGGCGTATCTTGTGCTACCCCAGTTTCTAGGTGCTATCGTGCTCACCCATAGTTTCTATGTGATACTGTGCTAAGGGTGCAAGCGGGTCGGATTTAGATAGATATTATTTATACCGTATCCTAATTTATATCTTTCCTAGATTCGAAGTCATATATGGTAAAGTCGGGTGCGAATATGAATTCGGAGTTTCGGATATAGTACCAACAAGACGGATACATAACGGTTTCGAATCGAAAACGGATAGTATATATGTACTTAAAGGAATATACATTAAACCATACCACCATCACTTTAACCCTTCAACTAGCAATAAATTCATCTAGATCACTTAAGTACGATAGCCGACACAACACAAGTTCAACTTAAGCGATAAATTCATACATAAATTTGAAAACAGATAAATTCATATGCAAGTTCAACATAAGCAGGAGGATTGGTGGCGATTGGCTAGAGTGGCTGGACTTTAGAGTTAAGTTAGGATTTAGGTAAAATCTACGACGGTTGATGTCATTGATGGTTGATGGGCTGGGCCGGCTGAGATACTAACTTGCTTATCAGATATCCAGTCGGATAGTATTCGGTTCACCATTTACTGACGCTATTCGGTCAGATTTTAGCTCTCCTATTTTTGTTACCATATTTTGCAACAACTATCCAATACCAACCGGATTTGGTATCGGATACTAAATTACCTTCCCGTATTTAGTACCGACCGGATCGGTCGGGATTAACTAGTACCGTTTGCACTCCTATACACTACCTTCTTCCAATGGCTGCATTTCTAAAAGAAGACTTCTCCAAATTGCCGCTTAAATTTTGTTGAAATTGCTCAATGTGTGAAGCCAACTTTGATAATCTGCAGCTCCGCTGTTTTCTTTCTTCCCTTCAATCTTACACTTTTGTTCATTGGTTTCAGTTCCAAAGTGCGATCCTTCGAAATACCTATCAGGAGTATGCGACAAGACGGTCCAAATCGCCCTTCTCATGTCAGGTAAATTGCTTATAAATCGAAAAGTAATTATATGCACTTTTGTCCAAAAGTGGTTGGAATTGATTTTTAGGAGAAGACAAAAGTAAAAACAAGGCAATGCGATATGATTCCTACTCCTATCCCAACCAAACATTTCTGATGACCTATGTAGACCTGACTACTTGGTAAGGCCGTGTTTTGTGCACGCGAATTTTTATAGATTCCTGTAGAAATTAAACTATTTTATCCGAAATTTCTGCAAAATTTCCTTAAAATGCAGGCATGACTCGCAAAAAATCTCATGTTCTAAATGGGCTTTAAAAGTAAGACCGAGTGAAGGCCCATCTTGCAAAAATAAAGCCCAAATTATTTAGGCTTTACCCCTGGCCCCTAAATACCTCTTCGGGTTGGTCGGGATGGCAGGCTGAATAAGATTTCTCAAGCTGGGTTAGATTATATTTATGACACGAGAAAGGTCCATTTATTTTAGTCTAGCAGGCCAGGTTGGGCTGTGCATCAGTTTCTGAGCTTTTAGCCTAGGCTACTAGCAAACTACACAAATCGTAGCTAGGCTAGTCTGACGATTAGGGGCGTGAAAACGGTTCGAATACGGATAGGAAATAGTTCTTTTGTATTTGTTTTTATATTTTTTTGCTGGATATAGATATGAAGATAGATATCTCAAATATAAATATGAATAATATCGAATATAATATGGAGCGAATACAAATCGAATCAAATATAGTTACGAATATTTCTCGAAACATAAAAACCATTAAAATTGTACAAGCAAAATGAATAGAAAAACATAAATAATTTATTTCATCCAAACATTCATGACAAACATTCATGAATTCTTCATATAAGCTAAGATTCTTTCTCTAACTTCATGTATTGATGTGTATGGTAATGTATAATGGGCTACTAAAGTATCATGTAAATGGGTTGAGCTAAAATAGATAGTATATGCTGCCGATATCCGGCCCCTAAATATTCTGATAATCCGGATCCATATTCGACAGATAGTAAGCTACCTAATCCGTATTTGTATCCGATAAAAAAAATCTATATTCATTTTCGATCCGATACTACCTGATAAATATTCGAACCGATAAAATCTATATTAAAAAATTATCCGAATTAATCGAAAACTATCCAATCTGATTTCACCCCATGCTACATTTTTTGCAATGGTGCATCGCACGGTCGCACCTCGCACGATGAAAAATGAACCTTTGCACGTACTCAGGAATCATTTTTGGAGCCATGGTGATGGGCGTCACCTGCTTGGTGTACCACCTGCTCAAGCGCCGGTCCGCGTCCATCCGCGCGCAGCGAAGCACGAAGCGGCTCCTGAACGAGGCCTCCTGCACGGTGCCCTTCTACACGTACCGCGAGATCGAGCGCGCCACCGACGGCTTCTCCGAGGACCGGCGGCTCGGCACGGGCGCCTACGGCACGGTGTACGTGGGCCGGCTCAGCAACAACCGGCTCGTGGCCGTGAAGCGGATCAAGCAGCGCGACAACGCTGGGCTGGACCTCGTCATGAACGAGGTGAAGCTGGTGTCATCGGTGAGCCACCGCAACCTCGTCCGCCTCCTCGGCTGCTGCATCCAGCAGGGCCAGCAGATCCTCGTCTATGAGTTAATGCCCAACGGCACGCTGGCCCAGCACCTGCAGCGGGAGCGCGGCCCCGCAGTGCCGTGGACGGTCCGCCTCCGCATCGCCGCTGAGACGGCCAAGGCCATCGCGTACCTGCACTCGGAGGTGCACCCGCCCATCTACCACCGCGACATCAAGTCCAGCAACATCCTGCTCGACTACGAGTACAACTCCAAGGTCGCCGACTTCGGGCTGTCGCGGATGGGCATGACGTCCGTCGACTCGTCGCACATCTCCACCGCGCCGCAGGGCACGCCGGGGTACGTCGACCCGCAGTACCACCAGAACTTCCACCTCTCCGACAAGAGCGACGTGTACAGCTTCGGCGTCGTCCTCGTCGAGATCATCACCTCCATGAAGGCTGTCGACTTCACCCGGGTGCCCAGCGAGGTCAACCTGGCGCAGCTGGCGGTCCACAGGATCGGCAGGGGCTGCGTCGACGACATCGTCGACCCCTTCCTGGATCCGCACAGGGACGCGTGGACGCGCACGTCCATCCACAATGTGGCGGAGCTGGCCTTCCGGTGCCTGGCGTTCCACAGCGAGATGAGGCCGTCCATGGCCGAGGTCGCCGACGAGCTGGATCAGATACAGGTTAGCGGGTGGGCGCCATCGGCGGATGACGCCACGTTCACGTCGAGCACGTCATCGCTCTGCTCGTCGGCGCCGTCGCGTTGCACGGACAAGTCGTGGGGGACAGGTAAAAGCAGGAGGGAGGCAGTGGCGGCCGCGATGAACGCAGCAGTGGCACAAGACACAGCGAAGGGTGCAGTGGATTCCCCCGTGTCCGTGCAGGAGAGGTGGTTCAGTGAGAGGAGCTCCCCGTCCTCCAATAGCTTGCTGGGGAATTGCTCCCTGCCCTGAACCGAAACTGAAACATGCCATTGCATCGCTCCTCCTGTCATCAACTCATCATAGCTACGTAGGGTGGATGAAAATGACAGGTGAATGCATGTAATCTACAGTAAAAAATTTCTCGCAATCTGCTGTTACCTAATCGTAGAAAAACAGGAAAAGAAAAACAGCAAAAGAGGGGGAAAATATTTTCGTTCTCGGCACTGTAGCAATTTAATGTAGCAGAACGGGAAAAATCAGGACTGTCGCTTTCGGTCAGCAACTGCAGGAAACAAAAAAAAAGGGTGTGTATATGTATCACCCGGATGTTTTATTCCTAAAAATCATCCAAATTTCGGACCGTTGGATTAGAGATCCAACGGCCTCTTATTTTTGGAGAGGGAGATTTTTTTTAGGGGGCGGGGAGAATTCATGGCCGTTGGATCTCTAATCCAACGGTCACAAAACTAGATGATAGTTAGAACGAAAACATCCAGATACTGTGAGCACTGTATCCGCAATACTCTTTGTGTAGCAATTCCAAACAAAAAATCGAGTCGCCCCTCTCTACGGCAGCGCAACACTGTAGCAAAGTAAAAACCGATCCAACCCGTCGCTTTCACCGGGGACGCTGCGTGCAGTAAATAAAAAAAGCAATGAAAGCCGTGGCTTTCACTAGCAAAGTAAAAATCGATCCAACCCGTCGCTTTCACCGGGGACGCTGCGTGCAGTAAATAAAAAAGCAATGAAAGCCGTGGCTTTCACCAGCTGATTTATATTTTTTACTGTTAGATTATTTTTGTGGCTATAAGGTACCTTTCTGGCATCCCTTAAAACCTAATATGAAAATTGCTCTATTTTTTCTTGAGGTTAGTCCCTAACTCCATCGCTAATTCCAAACAAATAAGTGACGTAAAACCCTTACGTAACACGTGTTTTTTTAACTATTGTCATGTATCGTAACCTCCGGACCATACCTCTGTCGCTCCAACACATATCATCCATCTTTGATCTCTACGTATCTCAACTCGAGCACGATCGTCTCTTCTAACATCTTAACCCTTTAGACTATAGCTTTGTATCAAGCCATCTCCTAATCCTCGTTGTAGACTACGATCCACTCTGAGTTACCTTGCACAAGCAAAGACCAAAGCAACATCTGTATCCGGCACAAATTCTATTCAACTTAACCAACATGAGTCAACATACGTCACACGCCTCAAATAGCTTCAATAAATAACATTACTAATTATTCATCATCATAAATATTCTAGATATAACCATATGGTCTAATAATCTCCTCCTTAATGAATACATTGACAACACCTCAAGATAACATGACTTCAAACAGGTTTAATTGAAAAAAATAAAGCCAAGAGAATATTTTAAACCACAAGCCACAAATCTCACAAGTCTCTCCCAAATCTCTCACAAAGCATACCAAAAAAGCATGGAAATCATTTAGCATTTTGAGCTACAAATCTCACAAATCTCTCCCCATTTGGCAATGTAAGCATCAAGGCACAAAAGGAAGAAACAGCAAAGAGAGAACTCACATCCAAGTATCATTGATCCAATATTTTTAAAGAAAAACGCACCATGAAAACTTAAAAAAATATTTAAACCAATTGAAACGATGTGTACAAGATCATCCTCTTATAAAGCTTACCCGATCATAAGCATACATATATAACAAAGCAAACCAAAAGAAGCTTATAATACGATTAAGCAAATTAATGTACACAACAGACCTTCACAAAAACGACCAGTTAAGCTAAAGTTCTCACTAAAGAAAATATCCATATAAAAATACAGATTTAAATATAAATACTAGAATCAAATACTATGTGAGTCACAAGTGTCAAACTGAAGCACAAAGCTTAATATAGATTTACATAACTTAACACATATCACTTTATTATTGAAACTTAATTATGGCTTATCTTAGTAAAACATGTCGTGAACTGGGAGCCATCTACAACGGCCTCTTGAGTTTTAGCCCAAATTAATTTCAGCACATTTGTAAAGACCTTTTTGAGCAACTTGAATCACATCTTATTAATTGTAGCATCTCAAACCATACTTCTCAATCATACCAAGGCAAAGAGCTTAAGGTTTTATGATCTTGGTTATACAAAACTCCCCTCAAGTTTATGCCTAGTGCAATGACGAGCTGTCTCGTGGGAAAGAATTGTTGAGATGCATACATAATTAGCAAATTCACCATAATTTGCTACATGTATTTGTAGAAAAGCTAAAAACGATTCAAGAAGGAACTAGAATGGCACAAACTTAGACTTAACGTAGAATCAGGATTTAACTAGATATTTAAACATGACACATCTCAAGAAATAATCACTCTAGGCAAAACTTATCCAAAGAATTCAGCCTTGCCATGTTGTTTGTTTAAGTTGATAAAATTTTGTCCATGACAACCGTCTTCAAGTTGGTGATATCTGAAGTAGAAAAAAATAATTTTACACAGCACACACCAGGTATACCTTACAGAATAAGGAATGATTATACCTGATGTGTGCTGTGTAAAATTATTTTTTCTACTTCATATATCACCAACTTACAGATGGTTGTCATACGGACCGTGAAACTAAAGTGGTAGAAAACATTAATAAGTGGTATTCTTATCTTGGTAATGAAGGCACCCTTGGGGGCGACGAACATGGTAGAGATTTTATTGAAACAAAATAGTTGTAAGAATTGGAGTTCTTGGTACACTGTAGATTAGAACCATCATAAGTGTGCTAGTAGTATTAATTTAACTCATGAATCATTTAATATGGGATATGAAATCATTAGGATTGTAAAATTGTAAACCTCGGTGGGTGAGAGGCCATCAGGCGAGTGGATGATGGCATAACTCATTTTTACTCTAGCCCTTAGATGATAGCGGTATCATACTCAATATATTTTGTATAGCTAAAGAAAATCAAGTGCAACTTTATTTAATTATAATTGTGTTAGTTACTGACTTGAGATCTATATATGACTTATCTTTTATTTAGGGAATTGATGCTTGAGAGCATTAGCAATTCATCTTCGGGATATTGACATCAAAAGGGAATAATTGAAACTTAAGTCCAAGTTTTTATCCTCAGGACGTGTAACCATGACGATACATTGCTCATTGCCATATCATAAACAAGAAAGAAGAATGTTACATACGTCGTGCTCAGGGAGGCACGTCGGGGAGCAAGCGGCGTGCTCGGGGAGGAGGCGCGCTGGGGAGGAGGTGGTGGCTCGTGCTTGGGGGAGAGTTAGAGATATATTTAGCATTTGAGTGGGCGCATAGGCAAACCCTAGAATCCGAATATAAATAGGTTGGACAAATCACAAATGGTTCTAAATTAGAACCATCTGCAATAATATACATCACAAATGGTTGTACTTTAGAACAGTTTGTGATAAGTATACGTCACAGATGGTTCTAAAGTAGAATCATCTGTGATAATACACATCATAGATGGTTCTAAATTCATTCTCATGTACATAAATGCAAGTTCACACATATATATATATATATATATATATATATATATATATATATATATATATATATATAACACATTCTCATGGATATAAATGCAACTTCACATATACATGACATATTCTCATGTATATAAATGCAAATTCACATATACATGACACATTCTCATATACATAAATGCAAATTCACAAATACATGACACACTCTCATATGCATAAATGCAAAATCACATATACATGACACATTTTCGTATACATAAATACAAATTCAGAAATACCTCAGGAATAAATATATATTAATTAATTATTTTTTATCGGTCAGTAATGCCGTCATGTTGTTATATCGAGACCATTTACATATATAAAAAACAATAAATACAATTCAACCGGTTTTTTATTTTTGTATTTACAGATGACCAAACAACATGGCCAGTGCCAGTCACTTCTTGCAAAGCTCAAAGTTTTTCTAGTGGCAGATATAGCATGCTACCTCTGTCTTCAAAACTTCGTAGGCAACGTTGTCGGCATTAGACGGTTCGGGATCATCAGCGAGTGAAGCCTGAAATGTGTCCACCCGCTGACACGCTCATTCATGTGTCTTCCGAAGACCCTCCGACTAAACAATCAAAATGAATTAAACACATAGGCTCTGTTCACTTGCTTCAAGGGTCTCGACAAGGTTGACTAGTTGCCTGCCGCCTTGACTAAGCACTCCAAGTGATGGCAAGACTCCTGGAAACATGCAACGTCATTTTGGAGGATCACGTCGATGGCGAGGTTAGCTTGCTGGAAGTGGGAGACCAATCGGAAGATGTGGCTGAGGAGGATGTCAAGACAATGGAAGGTGGCCTTCCTTGCTTTGGCAAATCTTCAGACATAGGAGGGGGAGCATAGTGTCCTTTCGCATCATCCTTCAGCGTACGGCTAGTGAGGTGCTTGTACAGGATGGCCAGGTTGGCCATCAATGCTGGCGATAAGAAAGAGGCTGCCAAAGCCATTTGTTTGTGCTTAAGAGTAGATATGTGTATCATCGATGTGGGGATTCATCTTTGGTACATGACAGATAATCAATTTTATAAATTCAACGCGTGAGATGAAGAGACACATTGGGGAGCTGAAACGAAGAGACACATCGGGGAGATGAAGTGCTTGCCATTCATGCATATAAGAGATACATCACAAATGATTTGTATTAATAACCGTCTGTGGTAATATCATAGATGATTCTAATTAAAAACTATCTGTGACGTCTGCAATTATCACAGACGTTTGTAAAAATGTCTGTGATAATTACAATACAGATGGTTCTCTATGAATCGTCTGTAATAAAATGTCTAATATAATTTTTTTTATAGTAGTGTGAAATACAGGCTCACTCAGTTCTCGTGCCACTTGAGTCTCCAGTTCCTAATGGTCGATTGGTTATCCATTTATCGAACGGGTGCATATTGCATACATATTCCTTTGCCATATCCTGTCACCGCGTCTTACATATTATGCCCACGTGCTAGTTTAGATTTATCTTAGTAATGCGATGGTGTGTACGCATGCGCTTTGTGCTCTAGTTTCATCGGGAGATGACAAGTCGCTGTATCTAGATTCAGTGACCAATTCTCCCATGAACACTGTAGAGGTGAGAAAATGCCCTTTGACTTCCAGGTAAATAAGGGAACTCGTGCATGCATTTGATCACTTGCCTGCGTTGAAACAGAGAAGCAAAACGGCGACGCTACTTTCCCGGTACAGTTCCAAAACCAAGACGGGATCCGTTCCTTTCTCGAGGAAATTACGTGCCGGTCACACTTACATACGGCTATTTTCGTGCAGATACAATACGTGTACGTATTGCTTCGAATTCGACATGTACGTTTCTCTACATTTTCCCGCCTGCCAGCCTGCCCATGTTGACATGTTGTCTCACGGAACACACGTCTAACTGTTCATAATATCGAAGAATAAATAAAATCAATGTAGCATATGGTCCCGAAAAGACCATATGCATGCGTTTCACATATGTGCTCCATGATGAGTGATTCATACCGGCAGCTAGCTATCATGGCTTGCATGCGTTCTTTCTCTGTCCGTGCTTTAGCTTATTTGGGACGTGCATGCGTTCGTAAATCAGGACAGAGACAGCCTCGCATGCCACTGCCGCCGGCCGTTTTCTCCACACGGCCGGGCCTTATCCCCCCTCGCGCGACGCGCGATGATCGCTGTACCGCCGGCGCCGGCTGGGCTCGATCGGTAGAAGCAGCCAAGAGAGGCTATCTTCCGTCGTGCTTCATGCAATGGAAATCGACGGCACGGTTTATCTATTTGATCATACTCGAAAGACTTCTCCGTGGTGAGTTGGCTGGGACGCCGCGTCCGGGTTCGACTCCGTCCAACCTTGTGCTCACCAATAACCCCGCGCGGATACACACGGTGCGCGTCAAGTGGAACGGCATATTCCTGTACTCTGGAGATCTTATAATCTCTGATTAATTTTTTAGTATATGCTGAAGACGTACATGTATGTGTACGGTGTGTATAATCTGGAACATTAACAAAAGAGAAACATTCAAGACTTTCCTGTGGTAATCTGCAGTTGGACGCTATATGCATGGCCGCCTTCCATGGTACAACGCTGCTGCAATTTTGCCATCGAGCAAAAGACTGGAACTGGTTAATTTCTGTGGTACAGAATGGGTACGAGAAATTGCTGGGTGCCTCGGTCACATTCGCCGTAGACTTCGATTTGACGTTTTCTGTCAAGAAGATATGTGTTCTCACGAGCACGGTCCACTCAACCGACTAAACAATAGTACTTTGGACGGTTTGGAAGGAGGGGAATAACCGAGTATTCAACAATGAGCAAGCCGCTCTAGCTCAAGTGGTACAAGCGATAAGGAGGAAAGTGGACGATCGGGACTTCCTTTTGTTTGGGTTTATAACTTATAGCTTTTAAGTTATTTATGAAAGAGTAAGAGTAACAGAAACTCGCGTGAGATTTTAGTCGATATAAATAAAATCGCTATAATTTGTACTATAATCAATTTATAGACCATGTTTTAAAAGGATACTTCGTTTAAAAGATAATTACTATAGAAAAACTAAAAAATAGTTTTTAAAAATTAAAAAGAAGAGGTCATAGCAGCTAGAAGAGGTCATAGCAGCTAGCTAGAGCAAGCTGGTTGGAGTCGCTGCTGCCGGTGTAATACATCCCGGTCGTAGGTCGCTCAATCTGTTCCCGGCGATTAGGTTCTAGTTTCATTGTAGCTTGCACAGTATAGTCTATTTGTTTTGTTTTTGTTTGTTTCGGTCGCTTATTCTGGTTCCCGGGGGTTGGGTTTCCTCCTATAAACCTAATTGCTTGTATGGTCTCCTTTCTTAATGGATGTTCTCGACCCAAAAAAAACCTCAGCGATCCAACGCAGGTTATAGGTACGTACACAAGCAAAAAAACAGCCTCTGCAGTTTCTCTCATGCCTTGTGAACGCTTAGGACGGCAATGATCAAGAAGCATGAGCCCTACAGTCCACGTCGAGTAGTACAGGTTGTGTTGGCCACACACCACAACCCGCGCCACACATGACAGCATAAGATCCCCACTAACCACATACGGAGTACATGTAAATTGACGGAGTGAGGAATGAAACTTTACAATCTCCTTTTGTATGGGCACACGCTCCAACTATCCGGATGCACGTGTAAATGCAAGTCGTATTTAGGACTGTTCATTCCATTTTTTCGGTTTATACGATTCGATAAATACAGTTTGTTCGGTAAATACGATTTGAATAATTCGGCAAATATGGTATTTTATAGAATACGATGTGGTATCGGTAAATACCATATTATTTCGGTACGGTATCCGTAAATACCAATTTTACCAAAGTTTGCGCGAATTGCTAAACGTTAAATAATCTCCATAAGACCATAACTCCATTCCAGAATCCAGACTAGCTCTGGCTGGCACAAGCACAAGCGGACAGCACAACTACAACTCTACAACTACAAGCACAAGCACAACTCTCTCTCTCTCACCAGTTCTGGGCTTCTGGCTGGCACATGCACAAGCCGCACAACATCAAAAAAGCTCATCAATTCATCATCACATTCACAGATCACTCATTCATCAATCACCAATTTTATCTCATCTCCAATTCTCCATTCTAGAAGCAAAAACCTGCATAATGCATATAAAATAGACCCAATTATCATGAGCATAACGCACAAGGAAACAAATAGGAAAAAGATAAAGCCATGCAGATTGCAGAATGAGAAGCGGAGCCATGGTCGGATACTCGGATCTAGGCGTTGATGTGCGCAAGAAGCAGCAGAGTGAGAGGGGGGCTGCTGCATGCATGGAAGCCATCAGAAGAGCAGGGATACAGGGTGCCCGCGGCCGACAGAGGTGATGGGGGAGAGGAGGATCCTGTGGACGGCGGAGGCGGGATCCGCCACATGCGGCGGCAGGGGAGGGAGGGGGGCGACGGCGGAGGATTGGGGTGGGGGGGTGGTGGGGCGACGGCGGAGGGGGGGTGGGGGCGCGACGGGGGAGGATTGGGGTGGGGGGGGTGGGGCAACGGCGGAGGGGGGTGGGGGGCGCGACGGCGGAGGGGGGTGGGGGGCGCGATGGCGGAGGATTGGGGTGGGGGTGGTGGGGCGACGGCGGAGGGGGGGCGCGACGGCGGAGGCAGAGGATGGGGATCCGAGGCTGCGGTGGGCGGGGGAGCAGGGGAGGGGGCGGTGGGGGATAGGAAAGCGACGGCCGGCGGGCGGAGGCGATGGGGCAGGATGCAGGAGGAGCTCAGCGGCCGAGGCAGCGAGGCGGATGGAGGATTAGAGGCGAGTGGCGTCTGCGGCGAGGCCGACTAGGGTTGAAGCCTTGAAGGCATGACCGCGTGCGTGAGGCCGCCTGGTGGGCCGAGACGGAGACGCCGAGCTGGGCCGTTCGGTTTAATCGGTTTTTCCTTGGTTTATACCGGAAAAACCGAACCAGTGAAATGTCGCTTTTCTAGAAACCGAACCGAATACCGGTCAAACCGAGTTGACCGATTCAGTTTTTTTGGTACGGTTTTTTCAGTTCGATTTTAATCTGCACAGTCCTAGTCATATTGAATCTGTATAACCATAGACAACAGGTGGGATTCAAGGTTGCTCATTTGCTTTGAGAGCATAATAAATAGAGTAAATTATATTTTGCATCAGATAAATTATCACTTATTTCACTTTCACTTTATATTAGAATGAAGCAAATATTATTTCACTATGTACTAGGGTGGAAGTCGAAGCCGTGGCTGTTAAGGCTGTAAAAAAGCTCGAAGCTCACGAGCTACTCGAGTTCAGCTCGTTCTAGCCTCGATTTGAGCTCGGCTCGAACTTTAAATAAGCCGAACTCGAGCTTAATCTCGAGCTCGCGAGCTTCACCAAGCCGAGCTCGAATAGTTTGTGAGTCTCGATTTGAGCTTAAATAGTGATACATATTAACTCTTATCGAGCCTACTCGAGCTCGAACTTTTTTTGTTGTTGAAAATTAGTGTATGTTTGAATTATTTTGACTATTATTTAGTTTACTAGAGCCGAGTTTGAACTCAAAATTTTCTTATTATTGAAAAATAGTATATAATAAATTATTTTAATTGTTATCGAGCTTCAACGAGCCGAGCTTGAGTCTACTCGAGCTTAGACCAAGTAGAGCTTAAGCTCAGGTTCAGACTCCGACCCCAACTCGAGCTCGGCTCGAGCTTCTACCGAACTCGAACCTAAAAGACCAAGCTCGCTCGAGCTTGGCTCATTTATAGCCCTAGTGGTTGTGGTTGAAGTCGAAACCTGAGACGTGGTCGAAGCTGTTGTCGATGTCGAAGCAATAGTCGAGGGGCCATGCTCGAAGGGGGCCGTGCTCAAAGTCGACGTCATGGTCGAAGTCGAAGCCTTGGTTGAAGTCGAAGTCGTGGTCGAAGAGGGCCGTGGTCGAAGTCGAGGCCGTAGTCAAAGGGGGCCATAGTCGAAGTCGGGACCCTAGTGCAAAGTAAAACAACATTTGCTCCATCTTGATGCAAAGTGAAAATATGTGTAAAACTTGATGCAAAGTAAAATAAGTGATAATTTATCTCATACAAAATTGTGTAGCGAATACAACCATATTTGCAAATCTAGTGGCACAATAATTGTGCGGGTAATTAGATATAGTTGATGTGAACCAGAAAAGCACCATGCAGTGTGAATGACTAAACGTCTAATTAAAACTATATGAGACGAAGGTCTGCTGTGCTACTTTGCAGATCTGTTATTCGTCACTCCAACACGACGTTTAGTTCATGGCAGAGGCTCCTTGTGAGTATCCACATTTTTTAATTCATTCTAAACGACAAATTATAACTAAATATATTTAATTAATTAACTAATTGGAGCAACTATACAAGAATCCTTTTCTTTAAATACAGAGCAGACTGTATCAACATAAACACTCCGAAGGACAAGCCATCTCAGTTTACAAATTTTAGTTATGAATACATCTTAGCATGATTTCAAATAATGCATATCAAGTAAAAATTTCACAATCCTTTTACAACAAATAGTTACACCAACCAAGTGATAATTAAAATTATTCTACAAAGCAAATAAAATATTAACTATCCATATTACATCATTTAACAGTTCAAATTACATCAAATTTACAATTATCGATCTCAATCAAAATAATCATCTCCAAACTATAAATAATTACATCACAATTAAAATTACATCAATATTGCTAAGCTGGAATAACCAGCATTGTTAATTGTGAAGAAGACCCATAACAAAAGACCAAACAAAATAAATACATGAAAGTCAACTTGCCGTTAGAACCTGTCCGATTTAGAATACTAAACCGTAGCGCTCATCAAGATACCAGGACCGTCCGGGGCTGGCCAGCGTCTCGTGCTTTATTGAGCTTCATGATCCGGCAAAAATCAAGCTTACACCCACTTTAGGTTTCATTGCCCATGCCTTGATTAGTAGAGAACCAAGTCACAATGCCGAATTAACCTCAAGGACCTTCAGTCCACCAGGGTAAAACCTCACTTTTACCATGCACGGACGAATGAGAGGAAGCATGGGATAAGACCAAGCTAGCTGAGGGAACGAGAGAGAGAGAGAGAGCATTCCATCACTCCCAACCAAAGCCATCAGGGCAAAAAAGAGAGGAGGAAACCACCTCTCCTCCCAACCCATTTTAGCACCTCCCAGAGCTCATCCCACTGGAGATAGGAGCGAGAGAGGGAGCTGAGAGTTGGCACCACTAGAGGGGCATCAGAGGAAGAGGAGAAGGAGGCAGCATTCTAGAGGAGTCGAGAAAGAAAGAAGAGGAGAGAACCATGACTTTAGCGACTCAGGAGCGAAGAACCGGCCAGAGCCAGAGGTGACCAGAGGAAGAGAAGGTGATCGTATCCTTGGCAGCCCTGAAGCAGGGAACCAAGCCAGGACTAGAAGCAGCCAAAAAGATGGCGAGCCAAACCCCGGGAGAGCCATGAAGGAACCGCAGCCCTTTGCACCAACATCTTCCACACCAGAACCCACATCACCATGGTAGGAGCACTTGATTGCATTCTCAAAATCCTCATCCCCACCATAGTAGGATCACAACCGCACATTCGCAATTGTTTGATGAGTTTTTGTACAAATATTTTAAGTTAAAGTAAGTACTGAGGTGCATGTTTGAGAAGAAAGTATCAATACGTGCACGTGCGGTCCAAGATTCAAATTCCTTAAGTTCGGATCATGAAACGACACACGACATGACCCCCAAGCTATAGGTGCATGGTCGACGCATTGCGCCTCATACGGCTGCAAGTCCAGAGCTGACCATGAAACATATGTGCTAGGATTATCCCAAGTTCGTAGGTCTTTGACTATGTGTAGGACCGAAATGGCGACAGAGGGGGGTGAATGTCGTTGGCTTCAAAAAAACGCCCCCGAGAATTCGTACACAGAAATTGCAGAGACAGAGCAACTCACAAAAAAAATAATTATGCTGAAATCTTGAACGCATGTGACACTGAAAAATCCAGCATAAATCAGAGATTAACCAGTAAAAATTTCAGCTGAAAATAATGCCATCTGGATCGCATGCAAAATGGAGGAAAACCAGGAGAGAGAAAAAATTCCTTGTACATTTGCCCAACGAGGGAATGGACTGATTGCTAGATTGAGAAAAAAAAGAAACTCTTGGCTGGCCGAAACTGAGAAGGATTCTTGCTGCAGCCAAACTAAATCTTAGCAATACTCAACCAAAAGCAGCAAGACACTATAGATGAATTAATGAGGTGGTTCGGCTGTAGACAAGGATTGAATACATGCCGCAGCCAGCCTGCTTTGCCGCACAAAAGAACTGAAAAAGGAGCTGCGGCCAAAAACTCTGAGGAACCTGTTTCAAACAGCAGAGGCTTGACACAAGGAGATGTAAATACTCAGATTTGGGAAGCCAGAGAAACAGAGGGAATTCCTGGATTCTCTTCAGACCTCAAGCAACAGACTATGATCCAAATAGCCTAGAGACCTCAAACAACAAGGGAAAAGGACACCAACACAAGAAATTCAGATTTTGGGAAAAACTGAAAATCAACAGAGGCTACACCAAAATCCAAATTACTCTCCAACCTTTGATCCTTTGGCTATGAAATTTTGCAGATAGCTAATCAATAGCCTCTGGACCCTACATGCCAAATTTCAAGTCATCTTATGAAGAGGAACGAAATCTGCACCAAACCCTAGAAATGAAAAACTAAGAATAGAGGAGGCAAAATCCCAAATCTGAAATTAAACTTAGCTTGCTCATAGGATTGACTAGCCAAATGGCTTTTGAGCATCTCCCATGTCATAGCAATCCATTTTGGACGTTCTCAGCAAGAAACAACAAGAAATCAAAAAACTCAAAAATCACACATAGGAACCATCGAAGCAAGAACAGAATGAAAGAGAAAAACTTCAGAATTTCATTCATTAGATCAAAAGGAATATAGAGGAGTCCCCATACGCCTGGACATTAGAACCATGGATGATTACAATAGATTCACCACTCAATCCTCTCCCTCTCACACACACCAATACATGCTTGGAGTAGGAAGAACACTCTACATAGAAACCATCGATGGAGGACAAAAGGGAGCACACTCTGCCTCCACCAACTCACACCAACTAAAGAGCTAAAGGAAAACAACCTTCCCAAAGCCTCTTTTGACTAGTGTAAACCCTAATTCCTTACAAGTGCTCAAGGAGGGCATGCAGCCCCTCCTCTCCTTTTATAGCACTTGGCTAACGGGTCTCCGCCCCGTTACACCCGCTACGTCCAACGGAGCCCGCTCCCGCTTGTGCAGCCTTGCGAATTTCCCGATTCGCCCCTCCTGCACCTTCCGGGAAGCTTCCGCGCTCCTTGCCTCGCACGCCTCGCAACCACCTCGAGTCCACGTCGTCTTCAACACATCCCGACCGTTCTGACCTCAGCGCCACCTGTGCCTAGTCCGGTCCACCGTGTCTCGCCACGACTCCAACTCGACGTCCTGCAGTCACACAGACAAGAAACACGTCAAATAGCACCGCTCGACACATGAAAGCGTAAATACCATCACACTTACCACAGATGAAGTCCAAACCTGTCGAAACATTAGAATATACATCCTAAGCCCAAATGACCAGGTTTGACCAAACCGACCAAGCCCGTTGCACCAGGCAACGACATGGTCCAAACCACCCAAACCAAACTCGACTGACCTAAACCCTTGTCAATTACTCATCACACTCATGGGATCACGACCACATGGTCTCTCACTATGTGTGTTAGCCACACTGTGACGATCATACTGATATGACCACGTTTTGATGGCTACACAGTGTTCTACTTGTGCTCAGCTCGACCATGGCTCATCGACCACATGGTACAATATGGCACATTTTATGACCACGTTTGTGCGGCCACGTCTTTGACCACACGGGTGTCGAGCTCGTTCTTTGGCTATGACCACATTGTGCCGACCAGCTGATACGACCACGTTGTGTCACACTATGTCGACTAGCTATTTCAACCACGCCTGCTCAAGCACCCGCTACGACCATGTTCTTGTGATCACGTCTTTGACCACCTGGGTGAATTGCATGTACTTCGGTTATGACTACATTGTGTCGATTAGACCGATATGACCATGTTTAGTCGGTATGACCACGTTTGCGATCACTTAGGGTATCAAGTACTGCTTTTGATCACATGTGTCGACCACGTTACGATGATCAAACCGGTTCGACCACATTGTGTAGTTCGACTGTGGTTACAGATCAGTAACAACAAGGCATGGTCGCACAACATCCTCATCCAGTTGGAAATAATGCTTAACAAATCCCCGATATGAAAGTAGAGTCCCGGAAGGTAACTAATTCGTAGCCAATCAGGAATCTTATCTCTGATTTAAATGGCACAACCGACACCGTGTTGGAGCCGTGTTTCATCGAGATATATCCTCTGCTACTTGCGAAGGGTCGTGGAAAATGGTGCCCCAACGCCTACTCCCAAGGACTTGCGTCTGCGGCGGCGTCATTCGGTACTGCCAACAAGTGACATTTTAATGATAAGGAGACAACTTGATCCAATTCGATAGTGATTTCCTCCCAGGTTTTTCCTAAAGTCAGAAGAAGATGAACCCTTTCCACTTCCAAGATGTGAGCTTCCTACTTTGGCACAATTCATACCGCAAAGCTAGGGGCAAGCAACCTCAGGAATAACTGAAGAAGTGCGAAAGGAGGACAGTGTTGTTCCATCATGCAAAATTGCTACTTGTAATATCATCTTAGAGGAGGTCACCATAGAGACACCTCAATGTAGTATGTTTTTATGTCCATTAATTAAATCGTAGCCTATGTATTAACTACAGGCAATGAACTAAGTTAGGGAGAAGGACTTCACCTAAACATACCTAAACTCCCTGCATAAAATGAATTTCTGAAAGAAATCATGTGCATGATCATAATAATGGTAAATATGTGTTTGAGATTAATGATGATGAATATGGCAAGGTAGGTAGTTACAGAAGCCACTATCCTACAGATACATAATAAGTGGCGGAGATACCCAGGTCAGGAAAAGAAAAGAGGCAGATTTTGGGACGTTCTACATATGGTTATAATAAAAGGACTAACCAACACTCACTCATGTACAAGCCATATTGTTGCATCGGCCATGGTCCCGTTAATGATGGGCAAAATATGTTACCTATCTAGGTTTATTCTACACTCCATTTAGGTACAAGATTGGGTAAGGCCAAGAGGGGCAAGACTCATGGTGGGTTCTAGGTGATGGATATGCCTCTCTAATATTATGTCGTGTGATGGAAAAGCCTCCCTGACACATAGTTAGCAAGGTGATGACACCTAAGGTGGGTGCTAGGTGATGGATATGGCTCTCTAGCATGTGTTGCTCCTCGACACAAGGGTCATCATCGTGATAACTAGGTTGAGTTATAATACACTGTAGTAGAGAAAACTTTCTGAACTTTGACTTGAGCATCGTATCTAAGGAAATACGAATAAACCTATTGCAGTCAAAGTTGGGATGGCTATTGGTAAAATGATACAAGCCTATGCAATGCTAAATAAACCATGAATTCACACATGTCTCCTGGACTGGTGGCTACGGAAGCCTACAGGGGGTCTTTCCTCTAAATACGAGTGACTACCGGCTTCACAAACTAAAAGACTAGCAATTTTGAAACTTAACTTAATTAATTCAAGAATGATGATGCGAAGATATATGAATTTGACCTGATGATGTCTAGCATGGAGTTGCATACTTGCTATTACTGCTTATTGAGTACTTTTGTACTCACCCTTACTATTAATCCTCCTTGTTAGAGGTGAGTCGATACAACGTTTTACATGGTTATGCTGAGATCTACGCTGAGGACAACTATACAGAAGGCAGCGAAATCGGTCTGGAGTATGATGCGTACAAGACAGAGGCCCCTTACGGAAGTTGGGAGGAGTAGAAGGTGGCCGGTAGTCGACTACATGATCCCTAGTATTTTAGCTTGTCTCCATCCATTAGCTTCGGTACTTGTATAATTATTAGTCTGTACTACTATCTCCTAGTGTTGTAATATTCAGACGATTATGGCCTTGTTAAAAACTTTAGCCCTGCGTGTAACGGTATTATAATAATATTGTACTGTCTCTAGCTATTATTCTGCTACAATACTCTGCTGTGGTTATTATTCAATAAAATAGGAACTTATTCTATTTTGTTGGGTAAAATAATCATAGAATAGTGTCATTACCTAAGGTAGTGATATCATGGGTGGTCACACCCCCGCCACAATTTGAGCAAAACTACATAATTGTGAGATCTTTCCTAGAATTTTAGAATTGACCTTGCAATTCTCTAGTCTAGCTAGTCTGTGACATGCATAACAAACCGCTTCAAAGCTGATAATAAACTTTCTTCCCCTCTAGTTTATCTCGCAACTTTACTTCTAGACGTTTATTTATCCCACAGTACTTGTGCTTCGTACTGTCACTAATTACAAAAAAGTCTAAATACTAGCATCTAGCAACCATTGGACCCGATGAGACGCAATAGGAACATATATACTAATTGAGAAATACTAACCCACCCCATACCATTCCAACGAAATAGTCCACAGCCATTAGATCTAAACCATACGAATCTCAAAACACGATCGTCTATTCCTTCGGCAGCTCCGCTCCAGCAGCCTCTCTCCCCTGCTCCCTCTCCTTTCTCCCCTGCTCCCTCTCGTTCTCCCTCCTTCGCCGCCGCCATCCCTCAACTGTCCTCCACCGTCGGCCCAGCCACGCGCTGGATCTGGCAGCCTAAAGGAACGTCGCCGTTGGATCTGACGTCGGCCTCCCCCGCTACGGTTCACCCTTCCCCTGAGCATAGAAGGAGGACGGGGAGGCGAAGGCCCAACGGCGGGCAGCAGCGGAGATGGTGAGTGGGTAGGAGGGCGGTGGCAACGGTGGCTGTGGCAGTTAGGTTAGAGAGCAGCACGGCGAGGTGACGACAGCGCCGCCAGCCACGAGTGATGGTGGAGGGGGTGGAGGGTGGCGGAGGCGGCATGTGGAGCTACTTGGGGTAGCACGATGATGACGACCGGTGACGAGGTATATCCTATATACCATTGAATTTTCTCTCAATGATGTACCGTTCGGTAGATGTGCTCCCACTAATTTCCCTTTGATCTTTTGGGTCGCAATAGGGACGTGTTCCAGCACGCGCGCGACCGTTTTTTCACCCGGAAAGCCCCTATGTTGTTTCATGCGATGATGGGTTGGTGAAGCACTGACCACTGAATGTGCAACCGTACGTACCGAAAAGATTCGGTTTTTCAGTCAGTTTTTTATTTGGGTATTGATAAATATCATGCTTACGCAAGTTGAGTTTTCTATTTATTTTAAGTTTTTAGTAATTATTATTTATTAGATTAATAAATTATAACCTAGAAGAACATTCCGTATTTACCCCAGATAATGATCCGTCCCGTTCAAATGTTTGCGCAAGTTGCTTGCCGGCCACACGTCTTGAAAGCAAGCGAAACACGTACGTAGCGCTGGATCACGCGCGGCCCCACGTGCCATGCTTTCTCCGCGGGCTATTTGTATCGATCCCTGCTGAGCAGAGCAGACCCTGCTGCATTAACCAAAACACAAACAGACTCGCCGATCACCAAACTTGTCGATCGAGAGTGAGAGAAGGAAACAAGAGGAAAGCTAGCTAGATCTAGTGCTCATATCTTGCAAAACTTCTCAAGAGCTGCGAGCTAGTAATAGATTGGAAGGCACAAGTAGGTAGGTTTTCGTTTATGGAGAGCGGCGAGGGTTCCCGCGTGCCGCGGCCCGTGCCGGGCAGCTACGGCCTCCCGGTCATCTCGGCCGTGCGCGACCGCCTCGACTTCTACTACTTCCAGGGCCAGGACAAGTACTTCGAGTCCCGCGTCGAGAGGTACGGCTCCACCGTCGTCCGCATCAACGTCCCGCCGGGCCCCTTCATGGCGCGCGACCCGCGCGTCGTCGCGCTGCTCGACGCCAAGAGCTTCCCCGTCCTCTTCGACGTCTCCAAGGTCGAGAAAAGGAACGTCTTCACCGGCACCTACATGCCCTCCACCTCCCTCACCGGCGGCTACCGCGTCTGCTCCTACCTCGACCCCTCCGAGCCCAACCACGCCAAGGTCAAGCAGCTGCTCTTCTCCGTCCTGGCGTCCCGCAAGGACGCCTTCGTCCCGGCCTTCCGCTCCAACTTCTCCTCGCTCCTCGCCACCGTCGAGTCGCAGCTCGTGCTCGGCGGCAAGTCCGACTTCAACAAGCTCAACGACGCCACTTCCTTCGAGTTCATCGGCGAGGCCTACTTCGGCGTGCGCCCCTCCGCGTCCGGCCTCGGCACCGGCGGGCCGACCAAGGCGGCCAAGTGGCTCTTCTGGCAGCTCTGCCCCCTCATCACGCTAGGCCTCCCCATGATCCTCGAGGAGCCGCTCCTCCACACGGTGCCCCTCCCGCCCATCCTTGTCAGCGGCGACTACAAGGCGCTGTACAAGTACTTCTCGGCCGCCGCGTCGCAGGCGCTCGACACCGCCGAGCGCCTCGGGCTGTCGCGGGACGAGGCCTGCCACAACCTGCTGTTCGCGACGGTGTTCAACAGCTACGGCGGCCTCAAGGTGCTGCTCCCGGGGATCCTGGCGCGCGTCGCGGAGGCCGGCGAGAAGCTCCACCAGAAGCTGGCCGCTGAGATACGAGCTGCCGTAGCCGACGCCGGCGGCAAAGTCACGCCGGCGGCGCTGGAGAAGATGGAACTGGCCAACTCGGTGGTGTGGGAGGCGCTCCGGTTGGACCCGCCCGTCAAGTTCCAGTACGGGCGCGCCAAGGCCGACCTGCAGATCGAGAGCCACGACGCGGTGTTCGCGGTCAAGAAGGGGGAGATGCTGTTCGGGTACCAGCCGTGCGCCACCAGGGACCCGCGCGTGTTCGGCCCCACGGCGAGGCAGTTCGTCGGCGACCGGTTCGTCGGGGCGGAGGGGAGGAAGCTGCTGAACTACGTGTACTGGTCCAACGGGCGGGAGACCGAGAACCCCAGCGTCAACGACAAGCAGTGTCCCGGTAAGAACCTGGTGGTGCTCGTCGGCAGGCTCTTCCTTGTCGAGCTGTTCCTCCGGTACGACACCTTCACCGCCGAGGTCGGCACCCAGCTGCTCGGCACCAAGGTCGTCTTCACCGGCGTCACCAAAGCTACTTCCGGTCCTGCTACGGAGTAAACCTGCACCGGCGACGCTTTAGCTTGTTGAGTTAATCTTGTTGTACATGAGTTGTGACACGTTTAATATGTTATGTGTTAGTTTGATGCATTTGTCTGTATGTAACAAATAAGACGTGTGTGCATTAGAGCTGTGTACGTGCACACGCAGGGGTGTTTAGGATTAAACTTGGTAAGAATCTGATAGTTAAGGAGTTACTTTGTTAGTGATGCTGCATGTCATATATGTGCACGCGCGATGCCTGAGTCATGATGTGCGTGGTGGAACCAAGTTAATTAGTTGGACCGCTTATAGGGGCACGTAGCAAAAGAAGCGGATCAGGAAGTCATGCTGTTACATGGGACTGAGTTGGGTTCCGGCCGTGCTGTTAGCTGCTCGATGTGGTAGTGCATGCTTTGATATGTATCCCTTGTTGGTTCTGCTTCGAGGAGAGAATAAAAGAACAGAAAGAAGGAAAACGCTGCATGTTGCGCAGCACAAACCTCCGTGCCGTGTTCGTCTTCTCCCAGTGAATTGTGTTGTTCCGTATTACTTTGCCGGTTATTTTCGTCTCCCGGCGAGCGCACCACCGTGTGTGTGTTCTGCCTTTTTCCGTTGTTTTTCCTTTTGGGGCCTATTTGTAATAAGATTCCACCTTCACGTACTGTTGGAGGGGACGGGCCGTTTGTAATGCATGTAGCAGTAATGTTGTCTTTCATAAATCTACGCAAGCATGAAGCATGCATTCACATTGTAGATCAAGATTACCACGTTAATTAGCAACAACGATGCGAGAAATAAATTATTTCTTGGCATCAACCTCGATAGCTGAGGTACAGTTGACGAATCCCTTCTTTAATCTGACATCGATCGGATGATCCTTCCTAGCCATTCGCATATACTACTACAACTAGTAAATGTACTATCATACTAAAGATTTTGAAGTAGTAACAAGGGCGCAATGACAAAAGCAAAATAAGGGGAGAACCTAACAGGGCGCAATCCGTTCCATTTCTCACACATAGCACGTACGTACATGCAGGGACCATATGCAGCTCGCTCGCGCTCTCTATGATGAAGCTTACGCAGTTTTCTCTGTTATTTATGCTATACATGTCAGTCGATTTTTGTCACCTTTGGATCGCGTGTGAAGGTTCGTGCTCAGGAGGTCATCTTCTTCTCCGGCCGATGGCAACGACGTCTTCATCGGAGACTACGAGTTAGGGTTAAGGTTCATCACAGCCCGGGCTTTAAAGGGAGGAGGGTGGCGGTGGCGCTGTCTCGGCCACGGGCAAAGGAGGAGGGTGGGCAGTAGAGGTCGATGAGGGCGACAAAAATCACACTGATTAGAAGACGGTGAAAGGTTGTTATTCTACGCTCGGGCGGAAACTACAGCCGCGCTCGACCACGCAATCACCGGCACGCCCGAGTCTTCCACCGTAGACCGTAGTACTGTGCGTCTGCGCCCCTGCAATATTTTTTCAGCCAGCATTGCATCACCGTCGCCAAATGGCAATCATGGCGCTGCGATTAGGAGCATGCACATGTGGAGTTGCTGTCCATGCACGGATGCACCTGCCTGCCGCTTCTCGATCGATCTCGCCGGTGGCGATCCACGAGTTTGGAGGGTTGCGCGCGTGTGAGACGGCCGGCCGGTGTAGTCTGTCCATCTATCCCACTTTGTCGAGCTACGCTCCTGCCAAGCTATCTTTGAATATTGCCCGATATCGGAATCGCACACACAAGTACCGGTGCGCAACACATGCATAGTTGCATAGACCACGCGCGCGCTGCTCATCAGGCTGCAACTGCAAAGATCGATCAGTGCTACTTGTATTTTCCACAGATCTAGGTAGGTTGTTATAAAAACGCATGATAAAATACGAAATAACGAGGAATAATTAAGAACATGAGATAAAGATTTAACACAAAAAAATCTTATGAAAAAACTATAGACGTATAATCAACAAAATCACTATAAAAATGAGAAGTTACGGAACATTCTTGATGTATCTTTACTATTTAATAAGTTTGAGTTGGTGGTTGGTGCATTCTCCTTCCTCCTTTCTCAACCGTCCGATCTGAATACTGAAATCTTGACCATCTATCTAACATCACTCTCCCTCTCTCTCATATCTACCTAACCCTCATCTCCACTTCCATCAACAGTTATCATCTCCCACCTTCTCTTCACCCGGCCTCTCTCGCCTCCTGCTTGGACTGTATAATTTTTTTATATGCCCTATCTTTCTTGGTGATGCAAATTTGTAAAATTTATATAGTTAGAAACTGATAAAAATTAACTCATCATCATTTGAATTATGCCCTGATTCCTCTTGCCTTTTGACAATTGACCTGCACTAGCTGAATGTCCGTGTGTTATTACAGATTTAAAAACTTTTAGAACATGTTTGTATATATATTTTAAAAAATTTTACCACCCGTGAGTTTCTTTTTAAAATCCGTAGCAACGCATAGGCATTCTGCTAGTTAAATATATAGATAACTTGTGACATATGTGCTATTTATCATGAGGCTTGCAAGGGGAATAAATAGCCTTGAAAACAAGAATAATAATATGCTCAAAGACGGCAACAATACTCAGCTCGAAGACGGAACAAAATCTCATAGGATAACAGTAAAGAGTTATAGTCGTAAGCGCCTTAAGTAGTCACATCTAACGCCAATTAGCATAAACATCTTTGGATACCACGATAGTGTAAGTCGGTGCAGAGTCAATACGAACTCAAAGATGATTCAATCATAACTTCCGACTATTTACTGATTAAAATATATCTTTAAACGAAATCTGACTAGATTCTTTAAGTGATCAGATTTGATTAGATTTAGACCACAAATATATCATAGGTTAATTTGGTAGGTAAAGCTCATAATCCGTAGCACAGGACTGCACCACTAAGGCCACCTTTTCCGGTCGAGTACAACATCGTGCAACTCAGTTATTGGATAGAGTACATGAAGAAATTTGTAGCTTGCGCGCGCCCTTTTCAATGAGCTCGCTAGCCGCCGGTGCGACAAACATGAATAATTGTTTGAACACGACTAAAATGTGCATGCACATATGGAGTTGCTGGCACAGATGCACCTGCCTGCCGCTTCTCGAGTAAAATTTTTGCTTTTTAACCTAAAATTTGAAAGTTTTTTATATATGAACCTTTGGAGAAAAGATTTGTAAAAATTGACCCTAACCACGGCGCCAAAGCATATGGCGCCCAGGATACACGACACGGCGCCATATGCTTTAACGCTGTGTGTGGCCACGTAGGATCCACGATGGCATAGAACGGCGCCAAAACCCATGGCACCGTGCTGTGCAACAACGGCGCTAAAGGCCGTGGCACCGTACTCTGGGACTTAAGCCCGAGCGCGGCCCCCAGCCCCCACCCCCTCACTTGCCCTGCCTGTTCAAACAGACCGCCGCCGCCGCCCCTCTCCTTCCCCCTCCAAATCCACTCCATTCCATCCATTTTTCTCGCGATTTTGCTTCCAAACCGAGCAAGCAAGGTGAACTCCCTCCCCTCCCTTGATTTTTTGCAATAAATATGGATTATTTGAGCTACATTTCGTGGGGCAAGATTTGAAACCCTAAATGAAATTAGTTCAATTTGGCTCAGTTTTAGGTTGGATTTTCAATAGATATGCATAATGTAAGAGTAGTAATGTGTATAGATTCGTTTTTAGGGTTTGATTTTTAGAAATACATATGTTTTTAGGGTTTAATTTAGAAATACATATGTTTTTAGGGTTTGATTTGGGCGAGATTGATGAATGTTTATATTTAGGGTTTGATTTAGAAATACACATGTTTTTAGGGTTTGGTTTGAGCGAGATTGATGAATGTTTAGAAATACATATGTTTTTAGGGTCCATTTTAGAAATATATATGTTTTTAGGGTCCATTTTAGAAATACGTATGTTTTTAGGGTTTGATTTAGAAATAGATATGTTTTTAGGGTTTGATTTGAGCGAGATTGATGAAAGTTTAAATTTAGGGTTTGATTTAGAAATACATATGTTTTTAGGGTTTGATTTGAGCGAGATTGATGGATGTTGAGAAATACATATGTTTTTAGGGTTTGATTTAGAAATACATATGTTTTTAGGGTTTGTTTTGAGGGAGATTGATGAATATTTAGAAATACATATGTTTTTACGGTTTTTTGTTATTCTTATCATTAACGTATTTTTGAATGCACAGGATGGCGAGGTACCGGCTACTAGACGAGTTCTACGAGAGGGAGCACCGCAGCAGGCTCATGGAGGACGGCCATGTACATGTGTTGTCAAAATATACATGTGTTTTCATCACGCAGCTAACTTTTATAACAATTTTCAGGAACTTCACATACTTCGTTGTCGAACCCATGATGGGTTCCACTTGATGCGATACGACGACCGCTATACCCCACTGCTTCGTCGTGCTGGGCTTCACACGGTCGCCAACCTAGTACGGCGGGGCATGCCAGTCTTTAACCCCGCAGCTTTGACCGCACTCGTCGACAGGTGCATTTTCTCTATTGGGTCCATTTGTTTTCGTTTTTATATTCTTACGTACGTAACTAATTTTTTCTCCGTGTACTATTAACAGGTGGAGGCTAGAGACTTACACGTTCCACCTTCCCTGTGGGGAGATGACCATCACGCTGCAGGACGTGGTGATGATTCTTGGACTTCCCATTAGGGGACAGCCGGTGGTCGGCCCGACGGTGTCTGAGGGCTGGAGGGCACGTGTGGAGGCCTTTCTGGGCACGCCATTGCCTCCTGTCCCAGAGAATGCCAGGCGAGGCCGCGTCTCGGGGGTCCACAATAGATGGTTGCGGGATACATTTGGTGCATGCCCTGCGGCCGCAGACGATGCCATGGTGACCTACCACTGCCGCGCTGGGGTCCTCCACATGTTCGGGGCCGTGCTTTTCCCGGACGCCACGGGGGACACCGCTTCGTGGATGTACATCCACTGCCTCCAAGACTGGGGTGACGCTGGACAGTTCAGTTGGGGTTCGGCGGTCCTCGCGTTCCTCTACCGCCAGCTTTGCGAGGCCTGCAGACGCACGGCGCCCACGTCGACGCTCGGTGGCTGCGTCTTCCTCCTGCAGGTGTGGATGTGGACACGCATTCCTGTGGGACGCCCTCGAGTGTTCCAGGCGCAGCCTTGGCGTCCACAGGGTGTGGATGACCTCGGCTCCACAGTGGCGTACCTATGGGATAGCGTCTCAGTCCCATTCGCGACCACAGAGCGGGCGTACGTGGATTTCAGCAACGAGCTGGACACCTTGTCTCCCACGATGATAAGAAATTGGTAATGCATTTATTTTTCTTACAGTTCTTGGTTTTTGTACATGACTAATCGTGTGTTTGCCCATATGTTTGCTTGCTAGGTCTCGTGGTAGCCTTACTCTGAGCCACAGGTTGCAGCTCTACCGTTCAGCACTATGTGCCACAGGGACTACCATCTTTGGAGGATGAGGTGTCCGCTGATTTGCTTCTACGCCGTAGAGATTCACCTCCCCCACAGAGTTGCGTGGCAGTTTGGCCTCGTGCAGTTCTACCCCCCCCCGAGGAGGTGTCGACTTCTGTTCAGTTGCACAAGTTATAATTTTTGCTTTATTTAAAATTTTGTTGGTTCGTACTCTAACACCTATTGTTGACATCTGCCATATGTACAGGTTCGACAAGGTCCGCTAACGAAAGGTGACGGACTTTGCTCACCACCACCGAGACTACGTCTAGTGGTGGAGGAGGATGGAGGATAACTGTGAGCGGGACATTACCCCCCACAACAACGCCAGCTTCCGGGAGTACTTGTCCTGGTACCACACTGCCACTCGCTACAGGCTGAGGCAGCAGTGGACCGATGTCGACTACGCGGACCTCGCTTCCTCCGAGGACGAGGACACTGCGTACGACAGGCGTGCGAGGGAGGGCACAGTTGTCGAGGCCACTCCGATTCTCGATTGAGTGGTACGGAAAGCATGATATTTGCAATAATCTGGTTCCATACGTTTATCTCGCACTTATGTTTACTTATTTCTTTAGGGGACTTCTCTCCAAACCTCGGTGCGTGAGATCGATGAGGCTCTCAGCCACCTGGACAGCGAGAGCCACCCCCTAAGGGACTTGCTGCAGGTACGAAGATAATTCGTTAAGTTAGATCCATTCAGCATGTATGCAATTATGACATATCATTACTTGCAGGGACTTCGACATCGGCTCAGTCGGGCGGCAGGTCGTTGTGGTTGCTGTGCACGCTCGGATGTGATCATACCAGCGGCCTCCCAGCGCTCGGGTGCCTCAGCCGCTGCAGCCTCGTCATCACACGCCGGCAGACGCTAGTCCACGAGGAGCTCGTCACGCACTCCGACTTCAGTCAGGGCGATGACGACGACGACGAGGCGGAGCAGGATGACGAGGACGAGGAGCACGAGGATGAGGAGGCATCTACCCACGACGAGATTGGGATGTCACAGATGCCCGACGCACCATCTACTCAGGCTTCGCAGCGACCTCGTCGTTCGGCCCGTCCCCCGAGCACGTACACTCCAGGGCCTGATGCCCTGGCCAAGGACAAGGGAAAGGCCAAGAGGCAGTGACTTATTGATGTTTTCAGACTTTTGACAGTTATGTGATATTTTGAGACTTTTGATATTTATGTGATGTTATGTAATATTTTGAGACTATTGATAATTATGCGATGTTGTCATTTGCGTTTTCGGATGTTTTATGTGTGAATGTATATGTTTGCTGTTTTGTATATGTATGTGCATATGTTTTGCAAAAAAAACAGCAAAGCTTACTATTTTTTCTGGTGTAGCCAGCACGGCGCCAAATCTGCTGACGCCGTATATAGAAGTCTCGGTGCCAAAGCATCTGGCGCCGCATGAGGCACATATGGCGCCAGACTGTTTGGCACCGTGATATGTGGCCTTGCACCAAAACTATTTCGGGCTAAGTCCTAGAGCACGGCGCCACGGCCGTTAGCGCCGTTGTTGCACATCACAGCGCCATGGGCTTTAGTGCCGTTCTATGCCACCGTGGATCCTACATGGCCACACACGGCGTTAAAGCATATGGCGTTGTGTCATGTATCCTGGGCGCCATATGCTTTGGCGCCGTGGTTAGGGTCCATTTTTGCAAATCTTTTCTCCAGGGGTCCATATGTAAAAAACTTTCAAATTTTGGGCTAAAAAGCAAAAATTTTACGCTTCTCGATCGATCTCGCCGGAGGTGATCCACGAGTTTGGAGGATTGCGCGTGTGAGACGGCAGGCAGGGCGGTGTAGTCTATCCATCTCAGGGTTAAATATTTCAATGAAATTTTGGTAATCTCGGTCCTTTCGGAGGGTACCGAAAGGAAGAGTATTTGGTCAAATTTTGACTGGATTTATCTTTATTTAAAATACATTCAAAATTTAGTTAAACTTCATCAAAATTTAAATAATATTTAAGTATTTGTGCGAATTTTTAGCCAAAATAAATGAAAATTTGTCATTTCGTCGCTTTCCTTGCCATTCGAAAAAATTTGAAAACTGAATTATTTTCCTCTGGTCATCTATCCCACTTTGTCGAGCTGCGCTCCTGCCAAACTCTTTGAATATTGCCCGATATCGGAAACGCACACACAAGTACCGGTGCGCAACACATGCATTGTTGCAGAGACCACACGCTGTTCATCAACTCATCAGGCTGCAACTGCAAGACCGATCAGTGCTATTTGTATTTTCCACAGATCTAGGTAGGTTGTTATAAAAACGCATGATAAAATACGAAATAACGAGGAATAATTAAGAACATGAGGTAAAGATTTAACACAAAAAACTCTTACAAAAAACTATAGACGTATAATCAACAAAATACTATAAAAATAAGAAGTTACGGAACATTTTTGATGTATTAAATATATAGATAACTTGTGATATACGTGTTATTTATCATGAGACTTGCAAGGGGAATAAATAGCCTTGGAAACAAGAATTTTCGATAAGAGAGGGAGAGAGTTCTAGTCAGCAATGAAAACAGAGACATACTTGAAAACAAGAATAATAATATGCTCGAAGACGGCAACAATACTCAGCTCGAAGACGAAACAAAATCTCAGAAGATAACGATAAAGAGTTACAGTCGTAAGCACCTTGAGTAGTCACATCTAACTCCAATTAGCATAAACATCTTTGGATACCACGATGGTGTAAGTCGGTGCAGAGTCAGTACGAACTTAAAGATAATCTAATCATAACTTCCGACTATTTGCTGATTCTTTAAGTGATCAGACTCGATTAGATTTGGACCATAAAATATAACATAGGTCAAATTGGTAGGTAAATCTCATAATCCGTAGCACAGGGCTGCACTGGTAAGCTCGCCTTTTCCGGTCGAGTACAACATCGTGCAACTTGGTTATTGGATAGAGTACATACAGAAATTTGTAGCTTGCGCGCCCTTTTGAATGAGCTCGCTAGCCGCCGGTACGACAAACATGAATAATTTTTTGAACACGACTAAAATATGCATGCACGTATGGAGTTGCTGGCACAGATGCACCTGCCTGCCGCTTCTCGATCGATCTCGCCGGAGGCGATCCACGAGTTTAGAGGATTGCGCGTGTGAGACGGCAGGGCCGGCGGTGTAGTGATCTGTCCATCTCAGGGTTAAATATTTCAATGAAATTTTGGTAATCTCAGTCCTTTCGGAGGGTACAGAAAGGAAGAGTATTTAATCAAATTTTGACTGGATTTATCTTTATTTGAAACATATTTAAATTTTAGTTAAATTTCATCAAAATTTAAATAATATTTAAATATTTGTCCGAATTTCTAGCCAAAATAAACGCAATTTTGTCATTTCATCGCTTTCCTTGCCCCTCGAAAAATTTTGAAAACTGGATGATTTTTCTCTGATTATCTTTAAAAAATACTCTATTTAAAAATTAGTTATCATAGAAAAGCGGAAAATAGTCTTCCGAAGCTGAAAAGAAGCCCCAATATTGGATAATTAGGTAGGCGAAGCTGATAACCCGTAGCACGGGACTGCACCGGTAAGGCCGCTTTTTCGGGTCGAGTACAGCATCGTGCAACTCGGTTATTGGATGGACCGATGGAGTACATATGGAAATTTCTAGCTTGCGCGCTCCCTTTTCAATGGGCTCGCTAGCCGTCGGTGCGACTATATACCGCATACTTGAACACGAATAATTGTTTGTACCAGTGACCTGCATCCCGTCGCTAGCAGCGGGCGTAGGCCGCCAGTCCGCCACAAACCTGCAGGCTGCAGTGAAAACTTGGTATATTTGACAGCCATGGGGAAGGTCAAATTCAAATTCTTTGTACCAGTGCCCATCAGTGGCGGATCTAGAAAAATTTTTTGGAGGGGCTGAAGTACCTTCAACTCGACCTTAGCCCCTTCTACATTATACATCTATAGCTAAAAATTTAGAGGGGCTCCAAGGGTCCGATAGCGGTAGGGGGCTCGAGCCCCCCGCCCCACCGCTAGATCTGCCCCTGGTGCCCATCATGTTACAGACTCTTACGACGGAAGGAAATCAGTTTGACAGGAGAGACGCAGATTCACTCCAGTCTTTCAGAACTCCTGGATAGAAATCTAGTGCCAGGACCAGGATCGACTACGTGCAGCATCGTGCAAGTAGTTCGCTTTCACTCGAAACTGAGCTCGTGCAACTCTCAGTTATCTTCCTTCACGTACGAACAAGGGTTAGCCTTGGTCCATGGGCCAGGTCGTTTCTGGGCCGCAAATGAGCTGTGTTGCCTAGGAATTGGACTCTGCCCGTGCAAAGGCCTTCTAGCGCCCGTTTTCAATTCCTCGTCCGCGGCCCAAGGACAGAATTGCAAATCTAGAATTGTGACCGCCCGCTAATCGCAATTATGACACGCACTCACTGACGAACCTCCCAAGCAGAGGAGCGATAAAGGCTAGGTTTTTTAAGTTTTTGTGTTTATGCCTTTTAGTTTTTTTACTATAGTAACTAACTTTTGGATAATGTATCATTTTAATAAAGTCTACAAGTCGATTGTAATAGATATTATACCGATTTGGACTATATCAACTAAACATACATACGACTGTTTTTTTCGTACTCTCTCCCAAACAGTTAGAATTTAAAAACTATAAGCTACAGCCCCCAAAAATTCATGGGATATTCCGTATGCCGTGGCACACGCAGGCCCACAGCCCACATAGCTAATAGGGAGGCAACGCTTTCTTCTTTGGAAACGGATGGAAGGCTATGGGGTGCTTGGGCTGTCAAAAGGGTGGGGTGTCGTGGTCTCCGAATTCTTTTTTTATTTTACTTTATTGTGCCACTTTAATTTTAAAATTAAAGTCTCATGTAGTATGAAATTGTAAATCTAGCTTCTTTATCGAGCGTGAAAAAATCAGCAGCCGAAGCATGGCTCCTACCACGGTAGGATCTAGCAGCACCCCAGTGCGACATAGTTTGGCCAGGCACGACAGGGTGGCAAGGCCCACGAAGGTGCCGTGCCACCCGACTGAGGCAGGGGCCAAGGGAGGTGTCATGCTAGGAAAGCGTGACACTAGAAAGGAGGGTATAATTGGCCCCCGACATCTAAGAATTCCCAGGACTGCCTCCCGCGCGAAAGGCCAGAAATGCCCCCTGGCGCGGTGACCCGGCACGCCAGGTCTCCTAGAGCGCCCCCCCCCGGTGCGCAAGCTCCCTGGCTCAGCCAACCAGCGCGTGAGCTACATGGTGCAGCCACCTGGCATGGCCCCTGATCACGCGAGCACATCACTGCTTTTTTTTAAGGAAAAGAATTGTCCTAATTTTACGAATTTTGCAGGAATAGAAATACAAAAAATGTACAAATTGTCAGGTATATAAAATAAGCTGCAAAAAATAAATTGATTTCATGGAGTGATGCAACATTTTTTTTTGAAATAATGTATTTTTGTTTGAATTTACAACAATATACCTTTGTTCAACCGGTGGGCGATACGTCGACAAGTCGTTCACCGGTTCACCGATTTTAAAAAAATAATAGTAATATTTTTGGATTGATCTGATGAAAATAATTATGGATGAGTAAAGAGCAATTATTATATGTAATACATGTATGGAATCTTGTTTATAGGTTATTATTGTTTTTTTTGGAAAAAAAAGGGCAGACAAGGTAGGTTGATTTGTTTGTGATTTTCATAGATTTTGAAGGGTACAAATCTGTTAGACTCGCAATAACATTTTGTGATCGTTGTATGTTGTTGTAGTGTGGTAAATTTCTGAATAATTTTCTTGGGACGATTGAGGTGGCAATGATTTGTAAGTACGAAGGTAAGTGATATTTTAATGTAACAGGGAATCCATACACAAAGAACTTTGAATAAATTGTGTAACAATAACAACACGACAGTTAATCCGATAGAGGGGTTACATGGCGCACAGGCTAACGAACTAATGATGGTACATACATGCCTTTAAGGAATTAGAAATACATGGGACATATGGAGGAAGAGGATAAAACTACTACGTTGACCATAGCCATTTGCCCGTCCTCCTGAAGTCAGCGTTGTAGTCCTCGGGGCCGCCAGTTCGCGCTTTCTCTCACGTGTATCTCACGGTTCATGCATTTACAATACGCGCATAGCGGATCCGGAGACTGCGGGAAGAGGGGAAAGCTTGTTAATGCGTGCCATAGAAGAGAACTAGTAGAAGAATATATTGTAACACGTCCTTATCGGTTGCTGATAGCGGTTCGTGTCCCAACGCTAGTCGAGATAGTCCCAGGCATAGTTACAATAACCCCAGTAATGTATACCTAATTTTAACCGTTTCTTTGACTTGAAGAACTTACATGCGTCTCTGCACCAGTAGAGGACGGCGTTTCCCCATGGCCGGGTCTTGAGGTGAATGCTCGGTGGGAACGTTTAGGTATGGGTTAGGATTGGAGGTACGGGGGGCTTTGTTTTGAGGAGGTGGCCTCTTGGCACGCTTTGCTTGTTCGTCCCAGGCTGCTGTAACCCTTGCGAGTCAGGTGATATTCTCCTACTACTTCTCTATGCTAGGGATGTGGTGTTTTAGCCTGGTGTAGGAAATACGATGTGGAAGGGGTAGTACTTATAGGCTAAGCCGACGGGGCACACGCTACAAGTCTAATTCGGTTAGGGTAAATTTGAGTCCGTGAGGCAGGGACACATCAGACAATTTGTGGACCAGCGTAGCATCAAGCCACTACATCGTTGGGTCTTGTCGGTGAGAAAAAGTTGATTCATTGGGTCACGTCGCTGCGAAAAGGTGACTTGTTGGGTCACATCGATGGACAAAGTTGCATCACTGAGATAGCGATAGAATAGTTATTAATTCTTGCAAAATCACATTTTATCGTGGCTCTTTCAATGAAAATGTTATTTACGTGAAACGACATCATTTTATTTAGCTTGTAGTAATGTTCAGATGTGATGAAAAAGATATTGGCATACAAATTATTTTTGACAGACATCTGAGTCATGTCGTGCACAAAGATGGTTCGTTAGGTCACGTGTTGCACGAAGGTGGGTCGTTTAGTCACGTCATGTCCCTGCGCAAAGCTAACTCAATGGGTCACGTTGGTGCGAAAAGCTGCCTTGTTGGATCACGTCGGTAGTGATCCCTAGTAATGCCTCCCTAGTGCAGTACCTCCCTTGGCTCCTGCCACGGTCAGGTGGCGCGACAGCTCCATGGGCCCCGCCACTTGCCGCGCCCTGCGAACTGTACCGCACTGCCACGGTCGAGTGACGTAGTAGGAGCCACACATCGGCCGCTGGTTTTTTGCGCTCGACAAAGAGGCTAATTTCAAAATTAAGGGGGCATAATAGGGCTAAATTATAAAAATTTGGCCTCCTAGGTCAGACTCATCTTTTGTGGTTGGCGATTCTTTTTTCATGATTTTTTTCATCGTCTTTCTGAGTCGAATGTTAGTATTAATTTGCAATATTGACTTTGCGAATTTGTTATTTTCTGGACTAGATGCTTATCAACACTTGTCAATCTATGTGTTTTTTTTCTTTTCATGTACATGAGATACTTGTCTAATTTTAATTTTCCTTTCTTTCTCTCTTCTTCTTTTTCATTTAGATGTGGGTTTTTTTAACTACTAGTATTGAACATCATCAATAAATTATTGAAACAGTGAAATGAAATGTGTAGAAGATTGACCCACTCCCGTTGACTGTGGAACATTACCGATAAACTATTGTAACATTATCGATGAACTATTGAAATATTGAAACCAAACACGTGGAACATTAGTTATTCCTCCTTGTAACTTAATGTATGGAATATCGTTAATAAACTGTTAGAATATTGAAATCAAATGCATAGAACAATTCATTTTGCCTACCGAAACTTTCAACACCCATCCTATTCATCCCCCTACTTACATCAAAAGATGTGCGTTGGAACATCATCTATGAATTAATAGAACATTTGAAAGTAATATGCCGAATATTTTTTATCTACTGAAACATACGTCTAATGATATCATTTACTAAGTTTAAATACATACAAGTAGGATTTAGTTTTAAATATCTTGTCGGAAAAATATAATGGTTCAAATGGATTGTAAATCGAATGGTCCATGCTCGGAGCTAAGGCCCTGTTTGGAATGCGGGAATTTTTCCCGATTCCTGCGGGAATTGAACTGTTTCCTGTAAAATTCCTGCAAAATTCCTCTGTTCTAAACAGGCCCTAAAGCGGAAGAAAAACCACTCAAACTCCGTACGTGGGGCTTCCTGTGTGTTGGATAGGCTGGGTTCGGGGCCGTGGGCCAAGTGGGCGGCGACGCGCGGGCGGCGTATAGACTCGCCCCAAATTCGTAGCTATGCAATATGTCCACCCATGCACGGTTTGTTCTGTCGGAATTGCTAGAAAAGCGCACAACATGCACATCTTTATTTATGATCTATCACAAAAGACAGTACGTGCATATAATACACACTTTTTTTTCCAGCGATGAATATTAGCAAAACACAATGCCACGATTCAATCGGCAAGCAGCAACGGCGGATGGATTCATGGATGGAAGTGGAGCAGTATTACGCAGATGGCTTCGTCTCTTGCTTGATGGCTGCGACCAGCTGGTCGTAGGCTTCGCCCCAGGCGTTCTTCATCTCCGGGCCCCACATGTCAGCCGGAACCGCCTCCTTTATCGTCTCCAGCAGCGCGAACCTCGTTACCTGTGATCGACCGAGACAGAGAAAACAAAATCAGACACGCATTTCATGTTAATTTACGAAACAAAAATCAAACACGCATTTCATGTTAATTTACGAGGCTTCATTTTCTCTCTCTCCCGCATGGAATAATTAAACATACTACTATACTCAAGTGGTTCGTGACTTGTTTACCTCAAAGTGGCCATCTGCCACGCCGTACTTGAAGTGCGTGGCGCCCAGCTTCCTCAGGGTGGTCTCCCTCACGGTGACCTTGCCGGATTTCCGCAGCTGCGCAGCCGCCTCACACGTCTGCGCCATCGATCGAGACATACAAATTTGTCAGTCCCTGCTGCGAAATTTCCTCATCTATAATAAGCTATGTGTGTACTGTGCATTGAGTTTTAGCATGCGTTACCATGACAAAGACGGACATGGCGTGGGTCTTGAGCTTGTGGTTCTTCTCGAGCGGCACGTCGGAGTTGCGCAGGAACGAGAACATCTGCTTCGCCGACGGCGCGATCTCAAAGATCCTGGAGTACCAATCACGCGCGCACACAGCATTTCAATGAAAATGCATTGTACAATGTTTTATATATGCGTGGTAATTGGTACGTACATATCATGACTCTAAAGCATAGGGATTTACAGTTTGAGTAACACTACGTACTTCAGGAAGAAGCGAAGCCCAAGGTTGGCCGAGTCCTTCTTCATGATGGCCCATGACTTGAGCACCAGCGCCTCCTGCTCCTCGCTGAAGCAGACGGCTCCTCCCGACACGCCGTTCCCCTCCGCGAGAGCCATGGCTTCTTCCTGCTTAATTAATTTAGATAGGTATATGCAACTGTGTAACTAATGGATCAATCAGGCCGATCTAGTACGTGTTGGTTGTGAATTGTGATTCGAACCCAAACTGGAGCAGAGGCTTATATAGGTCGATCGGCCCTGACTTCGGCGGCCTTTGGGGCTCCTGACGAGCCAGGATGCATGGAGATGCAGTGGCCATGTTGCGTTGATCCTCTTAGGCCCTGTTTGGAATGCGGGAATTTTTCCCTATTCCTGCGGGAATTGAACTGTTTCCTGCAAAATTTCTGCAAAATTCCTGTGAAATTCCTCTGTTCCAAACAGGCCCTAAGGTGACTACTTTTCGCTTTTAAAACTGTTTTTTTTTATAATAATTACTTTTAAATAAAATATTTTTAAGATAAAATCTATAAATTAATTATAGTATATACTATAACAATTTTATTTACATCGGTCAAAATTACACATGATCTCTATCTCTCTGTATTCTTTCTCGTAAATAGCTAAAATAATATAAACTGTAATATAAAAGAATATACCTAACATGAATTAAAGATACGTACAGAAGTACAGGACAGGCAACGAGATGGGGGATAGGAGGCGAAAAAAGCGGGTGGTTTCGGGCGCACCTGTGTGTCAATAACGTGGGCGGCTGGGCGCGCGGAAACGAACGGCGGGTTAAAGAATTCAAGTCAAAGACTGCAAGCTCTCTCGGTTCTTTCTTGTCAACCAAGACGCTGAAAAGGTCGCGCTCTTTCGTGTCCACCAAAGGGCCAGCGGTGGAACGTTCCACAGACATGGGCAGAAGGGGCTGCCTTTTTTGGGCCGCCAGTTAAACCACTTTCGGGTTTTTTCGGCTTTTGCCGTGCCGAACTTTGTACCTCAGCTCAACTCGGTACAACTGCTTTGGTCCTCTTCTAGGGGAGAAAGTGGAGGATTTTTTTTAAAAAAAGGAATTTTCACTTAATTCTCGCATGAATCGAGCGAAATTCCTACGGGCCTAAACGCAGTTCGGACTTACGATGCATTTCCTATCAGTCGTATGTACACCGGGATGGTTAGAGCATATAGTTGTGTACGCATAAGAAAATCTAGAAAACAGTATACCATTTTGTTGGATTTAATGATATAGGTCTTCGACGAAAGGGTGTCGCTGCCGTCTTTTCTAGACGAATTGAGATCCGCTGACTTTGCACAGGGAACGGCAGAGTGCAGTTGGTGAATGTGAACCGTTTGATGAGAAAAGAACGGCCCAGATTAAGCACTGTAGCACTAGCGCTACAGTGCTTAATCTGCGCCGTTCTTTTCTCATCAAGCGGTTCACATTCACCAACTGCACTCTGCCGTTCCCTGTGCAAAGTCAGAGGATTCGATTCCTTTCTAGACTGGTTCACCACGGCCTCCTAGGACGTAGAGAGAGGTCGGGGAGGCGGTGGAGGGCGTGGGGATGGTGGGCGGCATGGCGAGGCGGCAGCACAGTAAATTTTAAATTGGATGGGGTGAGGACAGCGGGGAGGGGGAGAGGGTGGCGTGGCAAGGCGACAGGGTCACAGTCTGCCATTAGTGGTGGAGGAGAGGGCGGGGGAGGCAGAGGAGGAGCGCTGCGGCCGGTGCCGGAGAAGAAGACGGAGAGGACGAAGGGTGTGGAGAAGAGAGAGGGAGAGAAGGGCAACGGTCAGCGTCGAAGATGGAGATAGGTGAAATGGAGGGGGGCAGTGGCGCATTCGAGAGGAAGGTGAGGGAGAACAGCGGCAACCGTCGAGATACAGTGGGCTAGCTAGTTCCTGCCTACGCAAAAGGTCGTGAGTTAGGCTCCGGTTACTTCAGTTTTCTTGTGTGCCTAGTAGAAAGTATGTTGGCCGCGAGTGTGGGTTTGGATCGACGAACTACATAACAACAGATACTACTACTCGCTTTTACTCGGTTGTTTTATATCCATTCTTCTCTGTATATACACAACCACGCCCAAAATGTTCCAGGCAGCTCGCACGTCTGAATCTTGTTACATCTTGGACTCCGGACACACCATCATCACGCAACGGAAGTCACTGCGTCTGCCTGCTAGTTGCTGCACGCCGGGGACACGCCGACCAACTCCTTGGACAGCACGTATCTGAAGGCCATGCTGTGGGGCTTCCACTCGACGCTGCTCCTGCGCGCTCTCCCCGGCTGGCACAGGTGCACGCCCGTGCGGAGGCTCTCCGGGAGGCAGGACTCCACCGTGCGCAGCAGGTCCTGCGCGCCCAACCCGGCGTCTCTCGCGTACGACTCGAGGATCTTCGGGAGGAGGACCTTGTGCCCTCTGCCGCGGACGCTGATGTTGGCTCGGATGAACTCTTCCTTGGCCATCTCCAGCTGCTGGAACAGCCTCTTCGGGCTGTACAGCCGCACCTGATGGAGGCAACGAATAGTGAAGAGTCAGAGAGATGATCAATGCGAGCGTTGGTGGTGGCACTTGATGCATGGATGTGCTATTGGAAACTGAAGTGCCAGATTGTGTTGATGCTTCGTACCACTGGATCTGAGTGGCTTCCGGAAGACAGCGCGAAGTGTACCAGCGGTTCGGGGCGGTCGATGGCGAAGCCTTGCAACTCTTCCCTGTCTTTGGACTTCCATTTTGGGTAGAGTAGTATTCTAAGCCACTGCAGGATTCAAAGGAAGCAAACCATTATTAGAACAAGTATGTAATGCCAGCTTACATATTTCAATAGGTAAGTCAAACTGAAGTGAGTTTTTAGGACTTGAGGATTAGAGGAGGTAAAAGGCAGGTGGTTGAATAAACCTGTCCAGAAGAGTGTACTCGGCAACACAGGATTTGGTACTCTATCAACTCCACGTTTACTCTTTGACCACTAATGATGTAGGATACCTGTGGTGCAAAATTGGTCGCCAGATTAAAATTTGAGATGGGATGAGGTACTGTTCTATCTAAGGAATTGCAATTCGAGGCGGGTACTGGGTACCACCTTAGTAAGCAACAATCTCTTGCTGTTACTCTGTGGAATCCCGTATTCTATATGGGCCTGCAAATAACAATGTCAGGATTAAAGTCCATCAATTTGAAGAAGTATAGCAAGATATAGAAGTACAGGCTAAGAAGCTAGTTACATGCATCATCATGGCATTATGCACATTGATCCAGAAAGCAAGCTTTTCTTCGTTTTTCATTCCACTGAGATCGACAGTTTCTAGCAGCTGTACAAGTGAACTGCAGAGTGACATATTTCACTAGTCAGCAAATAGTTCTATGAATCGTTTGCTCGCTATCAATGTATCAACTGAAAGACGATAATGACATGAAAAATACTCACTTATATTTACGCAACATGTCTTTGACATCTGCAGACCTCTGATCTCCCTTGCAAAGAGCAGACACCTCAACCACAGAATCATATTGCTTACCCAAATCCATTGATTCACCAGAACCTAATACATTGTCTTGCCACGCCTCAATAAAGCTCTCTTTCCTGCATCTGGGGCTCCATATATCCCCAGTATATTTGGAAGAGAGCCCGCTCGCTGATGAAAATGACGAGCACGGTGAGGGGAAGAAGGCATGTTGCACGGCAGGAACGTCTCTAAGCCTGATGTATATGGCAGCAATGCATTTGATCATGTCCTCAGATATCTTGTTAGGTGTTTGAGGAACATGGTCTGCAATCCTGGTCCCCAGGATGTCTGCCAAGCTTACAATACCAGGATCCATGCACTTGCCCTCCTGGTCATCAAAGATTTGTTAGTACCAACATTGCTACAAGCCTACAATCAAGATCGTATGGCAAACTGGTTAGAAATGAGAGAGTTTTCAGACATTGTTAATTTGTTCTGTACCTCAACAAACGATAGAGGCAAAGTATGACATGGTTTCAGAGCTCTAGCAAGATTGTTTGCTGAAGGAGATACTCTAGCTGAGCAAATGGAGCGCTGCAGGAGTGAAGAATGGCTGCGTCCGATACTGTTCTTGCTGTCAGTGAGCTGTGAAATGCTGGTTTCACTATTAAGAGTTGTCGGTGTCGACTTGCGTGCCAGGACCATGCCACTGGACTGCACCAGTTGGTGTTTCCTTGGGGTTGAGAAATCGAGCGCTGAAGCTTCTGGGAGTATGCCTGAAAATGACCTTGCTGGTTGCTTGTTTCTTTCCGTGTCGCAAGCAGAAGTTACACGGCAAAATTGCTGTTCAAAGGCCTTCCGGTAGAGTGTTAGGAGATGCTGCTCCAAGCATATAACCTCTAGCTCTAGTACAGCAATCTCCTTTATTAGCTCCTCAGTAGGCTGAGACGACATGAAAGAAAGATAGTTGCTTTGAGTCAACAATTAAAAAAATACTGCCCTTGGAAACAATGTGCATATACAATTGAGAAGTAAATCATTACGATGATATATTGAAAACCTGATTTTTCTGTAATTCCAGAATCACTCTATCAGAAAAAAAGAATTGTACCTTTGGAATGCAACTGTCATTTGATGAATGAATAGCGCAGGGCTTGTAACCTAATGCTTTCTCTAGAGCACGCCGCATAGCAAACTGATCATTTAGTCGCTTCTCAAGGTGTTGGACCTGAAGAACTAACATCATAAGTATCAAAACTAAATTGAAGTACCACAATTAGTCAATAAACATAGTCTCTGAAGCAGTTCTCAATACAGTAGAACTGATTCTTCGGTCTTATACTACTCTGGGACAGAGAGGTTGTGGGCAAAAATGGCTAATCTACCCTTTAAATTCCTCCAGTTTGGAAATGGATTCTCTATGCACTGCAAGACTGAATTGCTATTCACGGAATTCTGTACTATGAATGGCCAATTTTAGTTTTAAAGTTCTCATCATTAGCACATTTCCATGGCTGAATTAATCCGTAGATATGACATTTAGGAGAGGGGACAAGGCAGCATCATGGGCAATTCTCAAACGATTGACCAATAATTCTGAGAAGAGTACTAACATATGGCATGGGTATATGTTAAGACAAATTGGAAAATTTGTGCGATATTTTTTTTACCTCTTGTATCAAAGAGAACGGAAGCTCAGTGGTATGGGATTGCCTCTTACTGGTGCTGTTCTGATCCTTCAGCTCTCCAGGATTCTTGCAAATAACAGAAAATGGTAAGGCTGGGAGAAAGATGAGATGATATAGAGTAATAAAAAGGTACACCCCATGGCACCTAGCAAATAATGCAACCAAGAGATCTGTATTATTAATGGGCAGCACAAAAGTGGTTCAGAAATAGAGACAATTTTAAGAAAAAAAAAAGAGGCGAAATCCTACATTATATATTGTGGCAATTTACCAGGAAAATTGGGCTATGCATGTGTACATTAAGAGAAACAGCAATGAAGAAGATGTACCAGACCATTTTATCTCTATAACTGCCAATTTACCTGTTGACGCTGAGCATGGCACCTCGGAGATGACGAATCCATGCTATCCATTATGAGCATTCTAATCGAATCACTGCCGATGCAAATTCGCCAAGATCATTAGCCAAGAAGTGCTTCTATCCAAGAAATATAGAATCATAACATCTGGACTGGGACTAGTATCTGTAAGTTGACAGCAACAAGTTCAACCAGGGTATTGTAAGCAAGGTAACAAGCTTGCTGCAACTGCATAATACCACAGGGTTCGCATCTCTTGGAGCGGCTATGGTACATTGCTAATCAGAAAGGAGCCTACAATGCAACAACTCCACTGCAGGTCTGCGCCACTGAGCTCAAGAAGAGCTTCTCCTCAGTGATCTTGCACAAGTGAGCCTAGCTAAGCAAAGAGTTGAAATCTGTAACCATATCGTAGGTCAGAAAGCTAAAAAGAACAGATTATGCAGGTAGAGACTATTATGGAGAAGCATCTCACCTTACAGATAAACCACCCACAAGAAGTGGTAGCCTGGAGTTGCTGCTGAGTTGATCACCTAATAAAACCTTTGACCTGCTTATACTTTTTCCTGTCTAAAAGCTGCTTCTTCTAAGGTCCCTTCTCTGTGAGGAGCATGAGGGTGATGAACTGGAGGTAGTACTATTGGTACTAGCACTGTTTCTACCACTGGAGCTTACATCAGTATCATACCATCACACTGGATCGGTCCTCCTGTCCGGCTATTAAGATACTTTGTTTATGGTGGGAAGATATATTTATGTCTGTCGTAGAACTTACCAACTTCCTTTCTTTTTTAATGCAAGTTAGAGGTGAGAGCTCAGAAAGGGCTTCACTCACTTATTCTATCCAGATCTGGCTGCTTTCCTTTATTTATACCCACAGGCTAATTTACTTCATCCAAAGCTGCTCACCTTTTTACCCCTGTTCATCAGATCAGATGGTGATGACATAACTGAATCTTCTGTCACATTAAGCCTCTACCACTTGGCTTGGATGGTTTTAACTAATATGTTAATTAACACATGAGTTTTGCTTCATTTTTCTGATAAAAAATTCCCTACGTGACAATAAAAAGGATGATACAGTTTCATCTTGTATGCAAGTGTTTCCTCTTTCCTGAACAATAATGAGCCATATGCAGATAAAATAGCGCAGCAGGGCAGTAACATGCATGGCTTTTCTTTGACCTGTGAAGACTCTGCTCAGGTAATTGATGGGAAGTCGTCCTATATGTCTCTACATGACCACACCACAGACACGAGCAAGGGTGTGTAGAGAGGCAGAGTTACAAGGAAGTCCAAAGAAGCAGCCAAAGAAATGGCCAGGAACACGTCCACTGTTGCGGTGAGTTTGTCATCTTTTCGCCTAGAAAGAGGCGCTCCTTTGCCTTGATGCACTGCCTCTGCTGCTGAAAAGAAAATTTTTGGCAGGTCATGTGACACGGCCACAGATCTTACTGTCTACCAGGGTACACCAGTACTCGAGTACTCAGTGCTCACAAGGTCGCCACAGCCACTGTCCTGCTGCTAGCTATAGTTCTTCCTCCTGTTTATACCAAACCTACTCGTAGTTGATTGTGATGCGTTAGTTACTATTCTTGACCGTTGATTGTGATGCATTAGTTACGGCACACACAGTTGCTTCAGAAGAAGCTGCATGTTAGTCATTAGATAGAGGCACACACATGGTTTGATTGTGTCAGTTATCCCAAGTTGCTTTTATTTGTGGGCAAGTAGCAGTATGAGGATACATGACAAACGCTAGATAGAATGTATACCAGTTGGATTGGTGGATGGCCAACACCATCCGTGATGTACCCTCCAACCAGGCCCCAAATGTCATGTAGCTGCTTGTCACAGAATCTCTCCGTGCTTTGGGGTGCTCTATAATCCTTAGTTATTGTTATGATTACAGATCAAACAGTAAATAAAGGAGGCTACCAAAAGGCCTCAAAGTGGATATCCGAAGCCTTACAAATCATGGAGACCTTGCTAAAAGTTTGTGCTACTTGAGTTTGTCTGAAAAAAGAGTGTGCTTAGTCCCCATAGCATCCTAGACACCTATTTATAGCTATGGGGGCTGGTTACATAAATACCTCTACCTGGTTCTATACTTACAGGCAAACATGCCATTTCCCCACTTGGAGTTGCACAAATATTCCTATCTGGCACTATACGTATAGGGGTAGGCACACCATTTCCGGTCTACTGTGTTATGAATATTGTGTATGTATTGAAGAGGCCCAATGGGCAACATATATAGAGTACAAAGGGGACACAAGAGTAAACCCTAGCACAATAAGAAATACCACTAATACTCTTAACACCCTCTCAAATGCAAAGCATATGCAATAGCATTACATTTGAAAAGGGTTGACATTAAAATAGGAAAAATCCGAAGTCCGACTCTTGATAATGTCGTCATAACATGTAGCTCTTGAATAAACTGTCAAATCAAGTCGAAAAGAAATATATAGAAGCATGACGATGCAGATTGAAGCCCAAGACGGCGGCGGCACAGTGCATAAAAAGCGCAATAGAAGCGCAACGACCTTAGAAGCTCGGGGCGGTGGCTTAGAGAAGCAGCGGCATCATAATAATTTCTATGATTTGCACGCGGCTCAGAAAGAAGAGCAGCGGCTACAGTCATACAAAAAAAGGAAATTCTTATGCTTGTATGACTGACAATAAATTTGTAGACTTGTACGGCTTGGACGAACTGAAAATAGTGCTACGGACTTAGATTGATGCAACGAAAGACTCAAAGAAAAAAACTCAAAATCCTAAACACTAATACCAAGCTCCTTGTAACACTATAAAGCAATATGCAGCTACACTCATATCATATCTTCGTGCCATCAACTCTCCAACAGAGGCTCTCCTCATAGCAACTCCACTCATTTCTTTTGTCCTCTCTCCCTCCCAAGGCTCTCCCGGCCCTTAAGTCTCGGAGCAACGACGACACGGCAGGACCAGGAGACAGCGGCGAGGTCCGGGCCGGTCGCTTCCGACTCGGTGGAAGCCGGTCGGGAGAGGAGGAGGTGCCGGGAGATCGGCGGTTGCACGGCGACTGAGGAAGCGCGGAGCACCGGAAGAGGAGATGTGCTGATCGGGGTGGGAGGAGCGACGACCCAAGGGCAGTGGCCTGTGAAGGTGGCGACCCAAGGGTGGCAGCAGAAGGCAGTGGCGTGGGCGCGGTGGCCGAGAGGCGGCGGCGCGTGGTCAGCAGCGGTTGGATCTGCACGGATCCAGCGGTAGGAGACGGCGCCGCCATCTTCTTTCTCTCCGGTCACCGATGTCATCTTCCTCGAGATGACCGATGAAGCTGGAGGCCATTGGATCTGGCACCGAGGTAGCGGGGATGGTGACATGCTGAAGAGGGCCGACGCTGAACAGATCTCATCGGATACGGTCTTGATGGTGGTGGATCCGAATGGGCCACAACCAGATCTGGGACTACATCTGGGAGGCGGTAGCCGGATCGAGCTTGGGGCGGGCACAGCGAAAGTGGGATCTAGCACGACTAAAAATCTGATACCATGTTATGAATATTGTATGTGTATTGAAGAGGCCCAATGGGCAATATATATAGGGTACAAAGGAGACATAAGAGTAAACCCTAGTACAATAGAAAATACCACTAATACCCTTAACATACTGCTCCTGCTGGGAAGGCCGGTTGTCTTATTGGTGCAATGGGCCAATTGGGCTAAGGTGGGAGCCACTCCCCTAATAGTAGCCTCTCATGGTTGAGGGGCCCTACTTTCTATAGGTCGAGACCATGCCCGGTGCTCATTGTCCCCCTTCATCCCTTTGGCCCATTGGAAAGTCACCACTTGAACTCCTGCCAAGGTGGTGTAGACCGAGTCGGTGCAGGTAACCCCTGAGACTGGGTGATCATGGCGATAGTGGCCAGTCCACACGTGGCGACGGTTGGTTTCTCAATTTATGAGAGATGAGGCGTCGCGTTGGTCCAGGTGTGGTGCGCGCCTCCCTGATTCTCGTGCCTACTACCTATGCATTAAATGGTGCTATCACGTCATCTTAAGCATGCGGCCAATGCCCTTTTCCCCTATTTGCTTCTTGCATCCCTTTCTCGCATTTCTTTTCGTTGCTCGCCATTGTTTGTTGTTGTTGCCTCTTTTCCTCGCACTCCCTGCCGTTGGAGCTCTTGGTTGCCGCAATGGTGCGCGCCAGAGATCGCTGTGGCCGCAGTGTGGTGTCGATTCCGTTGAGCACTTGGGCTTGTGGAGACGACTGTACGGAGGTGACCTTTGGGAAGTGATGGAGGGCATCGGGGAAATCCGGCAGCGTGTTCGTGAACACGCTGGGTCCATCGATTGCTACAGAGGAGCTAGTGGACTCCCTCGTGCATGATGGCAAGGTCGTGTCTCGAGAACTGTGCTCCTTCCTAGCGATGAGGAGGCCGAGCCACAGCCATGGGAGACCGAGGTGGTCATGTTTACCGCGTACTTTGATACCGGTGGGATTGGTTGGAGGGGGCTGAAGGGCATGGGAGAACCTTCCCGTCCATTAGTATCCCTAGCAATGTTGGATCAGTTCCTTCACATCTGACGCTGCCGTTGGTAGTGAAAACCCTACCGGAAGGCCTTCCCGATGAGGGCCCTTGGGCCTAAGTGAGAGTTGCACAGTCCTCCATGTATCTTTGCGAGCAATTCCCGCCCTTCTCAACGAGAGAGGCAATGGAGGAGTGGGGGTGCAAACGCCACATTTTCCCGCCCTTCTCAACGAGAGAGGCAATGGAGGAGTGGGGGTGCAAACGGCACATTTGTACATGATGCCCTTGACCAGCTCGAAGGCTCTTGCTCGGTGCGCCATTCTTTGTGCCTCACATGGGTCGTCTGGCTCATTGCTCCCCTGGAGGAAGGCAATGATGGGCTACCTCTAATTGCCCCTTTGCAGCGACCTCGGAGACGGTGCTTCTTTTTCGCTTGGTGGTCGGCGCTGCCACCTTTGTTGGGGTCGATGTTGCTGTCTTCTTCAAGGTCGACGTCGCTGCCTTTTCGGGGTCGACGTCGCCGCCTTCTTGGGGGTTGATGGTGCCACCTTCTTCAGCTCCATTTCTTCTGACAGCTCCTACCTTAGCTCGTAGCCTACACGAAGGGGGCTACCGGGGAGGCATCAAATGGGCTGCCTGAAGACTTCCAAGTCGTGGAGATCTTACTAGAAGTTTGTGTTGCCTGAGCTTGTCTAAAAAAGAGTGCTTAGTCCCCATGGTGTCGTAAGACACCTATTTATGGCTATAGGGGCTGGTTACATAAATATCCATATCTAGATCTATACTTGTAGGGGTAAATATGCAATTTCCCTCTACTTGAAGTTACACAAATATCCTTATCTGGCCCTACACGTATAGAGGTAGGCACATCATTTCCCTGATACATTGCTCTTGCCAGGAAGATCGGTTGTCTTACTGGCGCAATGGACCAACTAGGTAAGATGGGAGCCACTCCCCCAAGATTTACTTAGCTGTGGCTTTGGCCTCACTAGGCCTGCATCAACTGTTCAGGAACAGGATGCAGGGGCAGCGCCACAACGTCACATGCGAGCGTGGTGCACGTATACAGCATTATTGGACCCATCTTTTGCGAATCATGCTATAAATCCTTGTAATAGAAATGGTACTTACTTCTGCCTCACGAGTATTTAACACAATTGGATTTATGGCAACCGGGCAAATACGTACATTAGATGATATACTAGTACAATTGTTGCTTCTTGTTTGTGTGAGGTTGTGAGCCATGAACTGCTTCTGTAAACTAGCCACTTGCTAAGCAAGGAGGCAGAAGAAAGGAAGCACACGTTGTTGCTATTTTTTTTTCCTTTCCCCAGCTTAGTTACAAATGATTATTATCATGACTACTAAGATAAGATACAATGATGCTGCCAATGGCAACTACGGAAGCCGTGCCAATTATAACGACAAAAGGGACCTTGGCAAGGCTAATCTTTCTGCATAATCAAATCTCATTGGGGAGATTAAAGAAACATCCCAGCGACAGACATGCTCGAGGTTTCATGTGCTCTTGGAGACCCTACTCCCCTGCTACTTCTACTACTAGTCTACTATGTCCATCTACATCTACTAGAGGTAAACAATCACTGAAAGGAGTAGGTGAAGTATATAGTAAGAAACCACAAGATATGTAATGTCCATGCACATTGGAAACCAGCTCCAAGAGCATTTGACTATAGAAGCCTCTCAGGCCGAGATCCAGAAAGATTCTTCTCATCGGTTTTCCAAGCTGTCGGAGAGAGCGAGCCGCGGGGGCGGGGTGGACGCCTAAACTAACAAGTAACAACTACTGTAAATACACTCCTAGGATGGCAATGGTGTGTTACCGACGAAGTCAATGTGCTGCAGAGCTCGAGCAATCCCCATTTTTCTTCTCCTATTTGGCTAGCTTACCTAGAGATTGAGGAATCGAAGGACAAGCACAAGAGAGGACAACAGAGGAGTGTTCTTTCACGCACAAGATTCTACGAGTGCATCCCCGATTCCAGTGGGTCACCATCCGTGTGTCCCTTGCATGGGTTCTAGAAAGCTAGCGCAGCTAGATGCTACGTTTCAACGCATAGTCCAAAGCTTGACTTGAAAATATGTTCCAAGCAAGTACAGTGATAATGAGTAGGTTCTTTTATGGCATATAGCTAATATTTATGATTTTTCTCCATAACATAAGTGTTTGTGTAAACGAACCAAATACTAATAAACCGATTAGCTGCTTAAAAAAGATGATATGGTAAACCGCTTTAAAATAGCAATAAAGAAAATATCTCATTTGTTTGTTCGATAAAAGTTATAAGCCATAAACTAATAATAACTCCAAAGAGTCATAGGAAGAAACAGAGGGAAGAAACCTGCTCGGAGATAACCAGGCACCCAATAACTCAACACCAGATTTGCCCCTCGCAGCCACCCCCTCGGCCAGGCCGCATCTTACATTTCAGCAGAAGAGAATCAGAAACTGTTCGGAGATTCCAGTTTTCGCCAGTTTGAATGGAAATAAATCAAAATTGACCTCAAAGACTGACCTAAAAATCAGTTGTTCAAGACCACAAGATGGTTCCCAAATAAAATGTTTTCTTTGGCACGAAACCAGCTGGCAGGCGGCCGAGAATAACCTGGTAGCATTCATTTGCAGGTAATGTGCATCCCATAAGAGCTAAAAACCAGTTAATTCAATATGCTTCATACATTATATCTGAATTTTGCAGCACAGCGATAGTAGAGCATATCTAAAGTTCTCTTCCAAAAAGTCCACGTCTTGCTTGAGGGGTAGATTTGGCTTTATAAAAGCTATGCACATTGGCATCAAGTCTTGTCATGATATACAAGAGAATAAGTGAAAGCTACTCTATTTGTTGGCATCATAGCCCCAGGGTAAGCTTGCAACGAAGGCACCCTAAGGCAACAAAAAAGAACAGAGTTTTCCTTTATGTAGCTGAAGAAGCACAGGTCAGCTGTACACTTGCAACGGAATGTGCCGTCAGATATTGAAGTTTCAAATCTTGTCTGCCACTTCAGCTGGCACATTGAGATCAAAAAGTGCACCACCACCATGAGCATCTGTTCTTTCTCTCTTGTGAGATGGGCGTCCGCTGTTATCAGAACTTGATCCATGCAACTGAAGAATAGGCCGCTTTCCCAGAAGAGATGGGCCTAAGAAGCATATTGAAATATGTATCAGCAACAAGAAACCATTAAATGGAGCTCACTTCTAGTATGGTGATCCTTATCATATGATTTTAAGCTGTCATACGAAAGAAAAATGTCATATATAAATACCTGATTCATTACTATATAAACCAGGTTGACTCTTGTTGTCATCCTGACTATACTTCATGGATTGTGAACTTTGTCCAGCAAACTCCAAACAAATGTGGAGCTCTGAGGCCCTATCAAGGCCCTTGGATTTGTACGGAGCGATATTATGAGGTGTGCGGAGAGGATACAACAAATCATTCTCGATGCACTGATACCTGCAAAGTAATATAGTTAGTACAATAATTTACATGCTGACTTGAGCATTTTTAAGGCATCTGACAGAACTTTGTCAATCAGAGTTCTTACATTTGCTTGCAGAGCCTATCTACAACATTGGAGAGATTGATGACATGCTTCATTGTATCCATAACCTCATCGTCAGTAAAATTTTGAAAATCCTTCTCAAGGAAACCAGATAGTCTTTCAACGTTGAATTCTAATTGTTGTTGCTGATCCTCAAATAGGTTTTGCTTAAGTTCTCTTTCCTCAGGAGTCATCTCATCCTTGAAAATTTCATCACCAAACATGTAGAATGCAAAAGGATAAGAATATGAAAGAACACGCCTTGATCTGAAAAGCCTGTTTAGTCCATTTATCACCCAAGAGTAATCTTTTATCTTGGAATCCTTGTTTTCAGAAATGGAAATCTTCCCCTGGATGTCGCCCTTGAGCTTTGCTTCATGTTTAAGTGAATCAGTGTGAGCCTTGTATCTGTTGTGGTAGTGCATATATCGATAGAGGTTTCGCCTTGCTTGCTCTGTCCTCTTCGACTGATCTTCAGTGAATCGGCCACAGCTGTGGCCACTAATACTTGACCATGTATGATCTCTACCAGTAGCAGCACCACATAACCAACTACATCCAAAAGCATCAAATGAGCAAAATAAAACTAACTTAATTGCAAATGGAAAAATAGACAAGATCCAGGAAGTGAAGCAAGAACAGAGAACATCCTCAATCAGTACAACATGTGACTTGCAGGACAACATAAATGACACACCAAGCAACTTAACATAACCTTTATAGGCTATCTAGACATGTTTATAAAGGGCCTATGACGTCTGCTGACTCTTGACGTAACAATTGAAATCTGCAGCGTCTCTTGTACTAGCTTATGGTCTCCATATTTTCTATTATAAAAGTGCCAGACTGCCAGTATTACCTCTAGCAATGAGAATGCTTGTATAGAAAACAATATTCTCACTACAAAATTTGCAGAGAACCGCTTTTGCTATGTCCATACTCCATTAGTCCATTAAGTGCCTAGCATACATGATTAGGGCAAGGGCTATCTCCATTGCACCGACATGTCAGTAAGCCATCGTGTACATGTCGGACATCGTATCCGACACGGATACGCCCCCGATACGTATCCATGGCATATCTTATAATTTCTACTTGAAAAAAATGAATTTTGTTTTCAGGTACAGCTTGGACACGCAGCCGATTCGTTCCTGACACAACCCAGCCCAAAACAGCAAAACAGCCCACTATCTGATAACCCTATCATGAGCAGGAACGTATTCTCACAGGCGCACCACCATCCTTCCCAGGCGCTGACGGCTCTCTCTCTCTCTCCCTCTGTCTCTCTCGTCTCAGATCTGCTGCACTGACAGCTGAAGCTCTCCCCTGGCTGCTCGGCTCTCCAGCAGCTCTCCCCTGCGCTGTGGCGGCTCTACCCTATGCCGGTGTCTCTCCCCAGCGGCGGTGGTTCTACCCTGCGCCGATGGCTCTCCCCTGTGGCGGCGGCTCTCCCCTGCACTGACAGCTCTCCCTTGCCCGAGCCCCTTCGTTGAGTCTGGAAGAATCAACATGGTGAGTGCTTCGTCTTCTCCCTCCTCTCTTCATCATTCAGTCTTATCTTTCCTCAACTTCTTCCATGTCTAAGCTTGTACTACTAGGTCTACTGCTATAGGAGATGGAAGTGAGTGATTCAAATTCCCTTAGAGTGGAGCAGCAAAACCAAAACAGCAAGGCTCCATTGTGGAAGTTGACGTTCTAGAGAGGAATGGTATGGGAGGAAATGTGAGACTTAGATGCAAGTACTGTACATAGGTGCACATTGGAAGCTATTCTAGAGTAAAAGCTCTTTTTTTTTTAAGATTTCTAATGGCGGAATCAAAATGTGCCAAAAGGTTACAGTATCTCTCATTACTCAGCTTAGAAGTTGCAAAGGTTGAAGAAGCAGCAGCAAAAGCAAAGCCAAGAAATGTTCCCTTGCCAACCACTGCAGGTAGTACTCATACTGCTAGTGTTGCCTCATCTAGCTAGTGTTGACATTCTTGAAGTAGCTAGTCTCTCTTTCGATGAACCACAGTTGGAGAGTATGTCTTTTGACGACGGCAAGTCTAATGTGGAAATAGAGGCAAATATGGATGAAGAAGACTAGAAGCCTCTTGATGTGCTTCTTATCTTTTTAGTTACTAGCTGAATTTGAGTGTCTTTGTCATTTAACCTATGTTGAACACCACTGCCTCCTATGTTTCTGTCATTCTATGTCTCAATGTTTGTACTTGCTCTTATGAACACCACTCATATGAGTGTATCAGTTTGTTATCCATTGTCATCCTATTCCTATGATGCAAACTCTTGTTGCCTGTCGGTTTGCATCATTTTATGGTGTGGCTGATAGTTCAATTCTACATGTGTTAAATTTTCTGCACTAATTATGATACTTCATTACCAGGTAAACGGTATTAATATGCTATGAATATATGATGATGGATCTGCCATGATCACATTACTTACTGCTGACGGTCATATATAAGGTACATTTTCCATGTTTACACCTTATATTGGTTGGGTTCTTTTGGCTTATGGCTTATGCTCCAGTAACTAACTTTCAAACTGTGTCTTTTCAAGATGAGGTCTACAAGTCGATTGTAATAGAGTAATAGACACTATACCAAATTCATCTATATCGGCCAAAATTATACGCGAGTGTCTCTCTCACCGTACTCTGTCTTACGAACAGCTAGAATTCAAAATTTTAAACTAAAAGCCATAAACTACAACCCAAAAGAACCGATCCATTATTTCAGTTTAGCATAAACATGTGTGTATATATATATATATATATATATATATATATATATATATATATATATATATATATATATTATTTGATTAAAATATACGTAGCTGTGTCCACGTGTTAGCATTTTTGGGAAAATGCCAAATCCCATGTCCGACACGTGTGTCCGTGTCTGTGCAACATAGGGAGCTATGATTGGTAGAAGACTTTCATAGTAAGGTTAGATAAGCTACATCCTCAAATTCTTCCCTGCTATGAATGATTGGTGACAGCGTAATACTGGATTTATTCTTCCGAATTTGCAACAGATTTTCATGAACAATTTAAGTGGTGGTCTGAGGTCTCTAACTAAAAAAAATCATCATTATGGTTATAAAAATATGGGATTACAAATATAATAGAGAACCATGTGCTTACAAAGAGAAATCAATGGTAGGGCTAGGGGAACCAACATAAATACAAGGACCCAAACTTGGTGCTACAATCATCTCAGATGCAAACTACTCGACTTTGTAAAAAGAATTAGGATCTAATCGATCAAAGAGATTCAAGCTATATACCTTAATAGCATCCAACTATATGCCAAGATTTAGTTCCACGGATTTCCATCATACCATTGGCTCATAATAGTAGTATTGACCAAGCTAACTTAGTAACTTACTATATCTGAATATTCTGTAAATGATATTCAGAATCATTTGCACATACATTGCCCATTGGGTTTTGATCCAGGGCATAAGTTGTAAGGTAAAAGCTGGCAGCCACATTAAAGACACTTCTTTACTTCACAAAAAAGAAAATTCTTCACAAGCTTCTTGTGGAAGAAAACCTTGCAACTAGCTATGAGGGTGTGACCATGCTATGACATGACAGCGAATCTAACAATGATAACAAAAAGCAGAAGTGCTAATAAAATAATAAATTGCCTTGTATTTGCCTAAATAGCCAAAAACAAGGGATACGCACCAAGATTAAGTGGAAGGTAAAACAAATTATGTTGCTAGATTAGCAGATGCACCATGTCTTCCTACCTAATATAATTATAATCGAGTGTCACAGTCACAGTTACATAATTCTATATTCTTACCTGGGACAAAGCTATTTTCAACATTAACGGTAGCGGACGCCACATTCTGGACACCTAACGATGTCACGAACAGCTACATTATTGATGTAAAATATATACGTAAAAAGCATCACAAAACATTAAGCTTCAAAACGTTTTGAGTTGTGATCATCTAACATCAACTACTTCATGTTAATGCAAACAGCCTAAAATAGTTTGCATTACTTCCACAAGCTCTTAGTGTCATGATACTGAGGGGATTTCAGAGAGATGTCAATGCAATGTCAGTTCGAGTAATCAAGTTCTGAAGTGCCTAATTAGGTCTGAGTATATCCAAAATCATCAGTCCGCCATAAGCCCATAACAAAATCATCCAATACAATTAGGGTTAAGCCACAGACCTTAAGAACATTAGCCTATTACGCTATACCATTTCATAATGCGTCAACAGTCTTGAAGATAACAAAGATACCATATCCAGTCAGCTCAGTAATCCATGCATGCATTCAGCTATTCAGGTGGAACCTGCGAGATCATTAATGACAGAAGAAAAGAACAAGCAAGTAGTGTTGGGCAGTACATTCGTGCTTACATAAAGCAGGAAAAAGAGAGAAGACAAGAAGTACACAATGCTTTTAGTGTGTATGAACAAATATCAAACTAACAGAAAAAGGGCACAGATAGAACAATAGCATATCATTAGCTGCCAAACAAATAGGAATTGGTAAATATGTAAAATGTAAATGTTGAAGAAGCATAAGGAATCTCACCAGAATGCTTGTCCACATATACATGCAACCAGGTTGCAGCCACCATTCTTCTCCACAGGTTTGTGGCACTTGGGACAGGGCTTAGTATTTACTGTTATCCAATTCACTGTCTCCGATTCATCACGACATTTCTTGATCCAGAGCTCCCACATTACACAGGAACATGGTGAATGTGCTTCTGAGGAGCAATTAAAACAAAACTGGCGTCCACATGTACATTCCACCTCACAATGAATATCACCTTTGACACGTATAGCATTTCCACAATGTGGTGTGCTTGGGCACCACTTGACTGTGTCATTATCCTCTATATAAGATTCCAGTAAAAATCTTTCAAAGCGCTCTGAAATATCGGGCCGCTTTGCACTTACTAGCTTCCGGACTAATGCTTCATCACAGATAGCATTGCACTTTGGGGCCATGCACTTGACACGCCGACTCTGCCCCTCGTTTATTTTCACAATAAAATATTCTGTCCAACCTGGGTGATGGGACAAGAAATGCACAGATTGGTAGCTACTCCCGGGGGGGTGGGGGTGCTAGATACAGCAAAGCTTATCCTCTTCTATGGTAGTACTTAGAGCCCCAGTTCGTAATGGTAAGTTTACATAAAGTTTATGATGGGTTACGAGTTGGCACATCATTCTTGAAAAGGATAAGTTAAATGTATGTGATGCTTCATGCTTTTACAAAAGTAACATAATGATTATTCATAAGAATAGAAAGTGATACCCCAACTCCCCTAGGTTAGTTTCATGCATGAAATACGGCTAGAGATGCTCAATAATGAAATATGTTGTAGTTATCTAAATGAAGATGTGATGTTGCGCCATTTTCTTGGTACTATAAGGATAGTAAGATGTCAGCCAATAACGCAGCTTCCACATACAAACATATTTAACTCCTAATGGGCGAATTTCAGACTGCTAATTAGCACAGTGGTGAATAAGTGGCGCATTCACCCAATGGAATGCAATACACAATCGTTCTACCAGAATCTATAACTAGCACAAATGGAAAGGTGAATACTTAAAACAATCATTTCCTTAGTTTAAACGACCGTCACTCACATTCATTGCAGTAGTTGTGGCCGCAGTCCATCTCGGAAGCAGCTGAGAGGGGCACATCCTCGTAGCAAACATTGCAGGTCACCTCCGTCGCGGAGGGCAAGCCGGCATTATTGGCGGGTCGGAGAGGAACACCAGCCTCCGAGAAGAGCCTGTCCCTCCCCTTCTGATCGAGCAGCTCAAAGATCCTCTCCACGTCCCAGCGGTAGTAGATGAGCAGTGTCCGCGCGTTGTGCTCCTTCAACCCTAGCAGCTCCATCACCTTCCTCAGATCCTCCCTCTACAAACCCCAAACAACCGAAAGTAATTTACAAAAGAAAGCGTCAGCATCCAGAAATCGCTTACCCCCTGGAAATCGAATGGGAAGAGCCCTCATAGTCACCTGCGCCGCTAAGAGGCATTCCTTGGTGATCACCTGCAAGCACAAGCAAGGAAGGAATCCGTCAAGAAGAGAAGCAATCGGGGTGGTCCAAGAATGGAGACGAGGAGGAGAAGCAAGGGTAAGTAAGGCGCGTACGGAGGAAGAGGACCAATGGCAATCCTCGAGGTGGCCGTCCTCCAGGACCTGCAGGACGGACTCCTCTAGGGCATCGTCCTCCTGATCGCTCAGGTAGCAGTCGTCGTCCTCCTCCTCCTGCTCCAATTCCGATGACGACACCGGCGGCGAGGCCTCCTCGGCGTCGCTACCCATCGGTTCAGCGACCGATCAGATCAGCCCAAATCAAACAACCGATGGCCGAAGGGGTTGCTGGACTGGAGGGTAGAGCTGGTGGATGAGGCGGCGCGGGCGGGGAAGGGAGGGAGGAGGGGTGGGGAGATGGCGGCGTGGTCGGGGCGCCAAGGGAGGGAGACGGCGATGGGGGTGGAGAAGCCGCGAGGGGAGTGAGGGGGGAAGCGGAGGCGTTGGGCGTGGCCGGAATGGATTGGGATCCTCTGCCCTTCGCGCACAGTGAAGTCACGGTGACTTCACGCGATCTGAGCCGTCCGCGGGAAAAATGACGGTCCAGATCAGATGTTGCTACAGTATTTTTTACTGTAGCTACAGTAAAAAATACTGTAGCTACAGTAAAAAATACTGTAGCAGCATCTGATCTGGGCCGTCATTTTTCCCGCGGACGGCTCAGATCGCGTGAAGTCACCGTGACTTCACTGTGCGAAGGCAGAGGATTCGAATCCGGCCGGAATAGGGGAAGGGCTGGTGCGGGTACAGGTGAAGGGTGAAAATGTAAAATTGGTGCCGCTAGCAATAGCATCCGATTTCCCCCTTTTTGGGTAGTGAAATTTGGATTCGAATTCAGACGTGGGAAGAATTTTCATTTTGCGATTTCGAATTTGGGACCGAGGTGTTGTTAGTTTTAAGTTTGATTTAGATTCTAGGGAGCTAGGGGTGTAGGGGGTGGTTCGGCCCATTTGCCCTTATGATCTACCCCCAAAATTTTGACATCAAAAGTTATCAGGCCGATTTCAAAATTAAGAGATTCAACAAGGTAGGACCAGCGGCCCTAGGGTTGACCTGGACCTCATCCGCCGTCTCCTCCATGAGCACTGCTTTGCCCTCCACCTTCGCCTCTACTTCCGCGAGCGCTGCCTTTGCCTCCTCCTCCTCCTCCTCCGTGAGCGCCGCTCCCCCACCACCAAATCCTAGCACAACATCCACACGCCATCACATCCTCTGTTGGCCTCGAGCTCGTCCCCACCGCCGACATGGCAAGTCCAGAGATGCAAGATTAACAGCAGCCTGCAACAGAAGGAGGATTGCCTCTTGCTTCTCCCGCGATGAGGTTGTCTTCAGCAGCAAGGTCCCTGGTGGTGGTGGCTTCTCATGCGGCAAGATCATCTGAGGCATTTCGAACATCCACAACAACACTTGGCATTGGCTCTTTTCATGGTAAGGTTTCGATTGCCTTCTCTTTAGTTCTCTATCAGACTATCATATGATAGTAGCACAGTAAAGCATAATGCTCCAAACACTCATATTTATTCTGCACTAGCCTAGCCACACATTTAGATTTAGAAGACATAAAGAAAACCATTCTTTTTAGTTGAAATAATTTAGAGCAATCTAATTCAAACACAACCACAACACTAACGGATACCAAGAAAACCAAGATAAAGAATAGTGAAATAAATTTTGGCTTCAGCCTCAATGACCCAATTATGAACCACGTTATAACAAGAGTAATTTTTTATTAGAGGATTGTCCATCACTATAAGCTAAATCGTCCAGTTACCTCCTCTTTAGTTAGGTGCTTTTTAATTGTGACATTTTTCTTGAAATTTCTGAAACCATCCGGTTGCCTTCTCTCTAGTTAGATACTTTTTATTTGTCATATTTTTCCTGTGGCAAATCATCCTGTTACCATCTCTTTAGGTAGAGATAAAATACTATATGTTGTTCTTGTTGATCGGATTCACCGAAGATTTAGAAATGGATGATGTTGATGTTGACAATAATGATGCCGTCAACGCTAACGATCAAACCAAGATTGTTGGTGGTCGTCCATCTATTGAAGTGAGAACCCAAAAAAAAAAAAAAAATCAAATTTGATGCTTGGAAAGAGTATGTACAAATACTTTGTCCCCTTTTATTACTTGTCATTCTTCTTTCTTGCTTGTACCTTGTAATTTGGATATCTGGTAGTCTCAAAATTTAGTATTAGTTGATTTTATGAAGTCTTGAAAAATTAAAATAATTGAATATACAGGGTCACGTCTTTGCAAAGAAATTTGTTTTATGTCGTACCATGGGGAGATTTTTTTGATTGTCTTGCTTTGAGAACTTCTTTTAATAAAATAACTAATTTTGATCCTAGCAGAACATGAAGATATGAAGCAAGAGCCAAGATGGAAGAGAAAATTGTTGAGATGGATGTGCAAAGACTAGAGACAACATGAATATGTACACTCTTCTTGGAGTAGAGTTTGTTGTTGTTATTGACAAGGTGGTTGGTTTGGAAGTTGTGGGTTCCCTTGAAAATCTTATTTTCTAGAACATAATTTTGACTAGAGATGATATAGTATGAGCTTATATGAGTCACGCTGTGCATGGTTGCATGCGTGGGAAAATTTATGTATTTGCCACCCTTACGATTCGGGTGGCAACAGATTTGCCACCCGGGCCCGTTGTCAGTGACTCAGGTGGCCCCACATGTAAGTGATAGAGTTTCGGTGGCAATCTTAAGGGTGGCAAAAACATGAATCTCCCGCATGCGTGTGTGTGTGTTTTCTCTGAACCTTAATTTAATCAACATCTATTTAGTGATTTTGTTGTTGTTAAGTTGCTTTCTAACATTGGTTACAAAGTTTGAATGTTTGTACGCCCAGGTTTGTGTATTGCATTATTGTGTGATGAGAAAGAAGAAACAACAAGCTGGTGTCCATTGTTTCTCTACTTGTGGACTTTTGGTCTACTTGGCTTGGTCAGAATTGTTTGAGAGTAAGGGGCAAGCATTGAGAGAAATACTTTGCTGTTTGATGCCATTATACAGGAAAAATTATATGCAATAACTGAGTCAAGTTTTATATGTGAGTTTGCAAGTTCTAGTACACTAGATTTTTTGAGAGGTACTGTGATTTTTTTGTTCATTTTGATGATTAAATTTTCAATGATTTTCCTCATAATTTTATGTGTCTTTTTTTTTTGTCTTTTTTTGCTAATAGTATATGAGTATATGACCATCTAGTTCACACAAACCATGAAACCATCGAAGCCATCCCGTAATCAGCGGGCTCCCAAAACCTAGAGCATTCATGCCGCAACCCACAAGTGACAAGCCACAGGCCACAAGCCAACACGTTCGCCAATCGTCAGCATGGTAGTTCCATGCGGGCCGGACCATTGACCCTAGAGGGTCAACATGTTCCCACCCAAGGGAGGTCCGGGCCAACCCATTACCCTTTGTTTTCCCTCATGGGCCATGGGGCTAGGTAAGAAGCCGCACCGAACCGCCCCCTTGCACCTTTATAGGGAGCTATGAATCAATTTTGTGAGTAGTATTGCCAAGTGACTTCCAAAAAAATGCCATATTTTTGTGGATTTCCCCTTGAACTTTCCATTCGGTTACATGATGTGGCACCAATTGGCATTGTCCCTTTGAGTTGTGAATTGGCTTCATAACCCGAAATTACTTTGCAAATGGGTGTTGTTTTGTGTAAAGAGGAGAAGTCATGTGTGGCCAAGAGGGAGGGAGAAAAGGTCGGCCAAGGGAGAATGACCTTAACACATGGGTCGCATAGGATTGCGCAAGGCTTCAATCGTGGAGCATGCAGGCGCATGAACGCATCATGGCGGGAGTGTGTAAAGGGAAAGACCACGTGGGATCATGAGCCGCATGGAGTGCGTGGGCTGCAAGTAGGGCGTGGTCGCTCGGTTGGCTGGCATCCATGTAGAGAAAAAGGAAGCGCATGGAGATGGAAACCATATGAGCTACGCAAGGAAAAAATTGATGGTAACCTTGGAAAGAAGGTAAGAGAAAGGAAAGGAGTTCGAGTGGGATTCCTTGCATCAGTTTGAGTGGAAGTCATGTTCAGCCAAGAGTCCAAGCCAGATACATGACATCCAGCCGTGCTATGAGCCAGAAAGAAGAGGGAGCACGTGAGGAGCTAGGAGACTGGAAGGAGGAAGGAAAGCTGAGCCAAGAGAAGGGCTGTGTGTAAGGGAAGGGAGCCGTGTTCCACAAGGAAGGCTAAGATCAGAGAATCCGTTGGTTAACGGATTAGGGAGATCCCAATTCAGATGACTCCTTTAAAACCAATGTGATATCTTGTGAGTCCAAGTTGTTACATGCGTGCGTTTGAATTAGTAGTTGTCACCATTGTTGCTAGCGTGAGACTCTTCGCTCAATTATGCATGTGTTACACCTTGTGAGCAAGAAGAGAGATTTTTAGTTGTACATGTTACATCTAGAGGTGGATTTAGTACCCACATTGAGTTTATGCATTTATTGCACATGGTGAGAGTCAAACAAAGGGCTTGACTTATTACTCTTAGAGGTTGCCTACTCCTAAATGGTCTTGGAGGCGTTGTACACGGTGATCTTCTTAAAGAAGCTTGTGAGAAGACTCAACATTGTTATGAAGGTTGGAGCTCACCTATCTGAAGAGGAAAAGCACTACCACTAGTGAAATTGAGGTGCTCGGCTTAATTCGTGTAGTTAGTCCAATTCTTTTGGATTTACCTCAATGTAGATTAGGTGAAACCAACAAGTTTTTGAACACCATGGTAAAACATCGTGTGTCAATTGTGATTTGCTTTCTTGGGCTTAATTTATATACTTACAATTTATATTCATATCAATTGAATTAATTACTTGTCACCCTAAGATTGTAAACCTTGACATAGACTTAAGGTGTTAGTGCACTTAGTCTTACTTGTGTAAAACCAATTTGATTTACGCTTTCGCATATAAACTCGATTTTAGCCCAAGAGTGAATTTTAAAGGCGTCTATTCACTCCCTAATCAGCTTTTTCGGCCTTTTAATGAGGGAACAAAGTATGGGGATAGCGAGGAGGAAGGAAAAGGGCAAAATGGTTAGAAGTGGCAAAAGATGAAGGATCCAGCCTTTTGAGTGGCAAAAACAAATTGCATTTTGTATGGTACCATATCATGGAACATGTTTTATGATTTGCCATTGTACCGAATGTAATTCCCTTTTTGCCACTTTAGAGATGGGAAATGCATCTTTTGTACTTCGAGACCATTTTGTCCATTTTCTACTTCCTCCTCCAACTACTCCATTCGTATAAACAACAATGGTTTACAGCCTCGGCTCACCACTAGATTGCCATGCTATATGTTGTTGGTTGCTAACATGTTTCCATTATGTGCTACTCATGAAGCCTCTTCTTCCTCTAGCCATCGTCTCCTGCCTCTTGCCGTCCCCATGGACCTCAAGCTATTGCGATGCTCATGGTTAGTAGTAGCGATTTGTGCAAGATGGGGCCATGGCGCTAGAAGGCACACACAATAGTAGTGGAGTGGCATGTATGGGACGGAAGCAGTCATCTTGACATAGTGTTAGACCAGATATGTGAGTTCTTTACTGCTGCTTCTCTGAAGAGATGGAGTCTCAACCGCGTCATCTCCCAAGAAATCTATTGCATCCTAAAAACCAGCATTGATCACCATGACCGGTGAGGTCCTCAACCTCCTCATCATCTAGCACAATTAGAATCATCCTTGAGTTCGTTGCGGTGTCCATTAGGAAGCAACACTGCTCAAGTCACTCGATTTTGATGATATCTTCACCGATGTCATACGGACATCAGTACCGCCCAACGTGGCCAATGAGGGAAGGAACATAGGAGGAAGAGGGCGAGGAGAAGAAAGAAGAAGAAAAGGGGCACCATGGTCCAAAGTGGCAAAAGATGAAGGATCAAACCTTATCAACAATAATGAATCACATTATGTACACTAACAAATCATTCAATACCACTCTTTACAGTGGCAAATATCTAAATATCACTATAAAGTAAGTGGCTGAAAGCTTAGGATCTTCAGGAGTAGCTGAAAGCTTATGATCTTTAGGACCATGATTTTTGAAATATGATCCCACCACGATCTTAGGATCTTGATGTTACCAACATGAAAATGATCCTGCCTAGGATGCCAATATGACAAACTTAAACTTGTACATTGTGTTTCTTTGATGCTTAACAAGTAACTGAATTACGAGAACATCATAGTAAATACCACATTCTCAGGATGTGCAGATTGACGAGAAATAATTTTAGAGAGAGACTAACAAATCAAAGAGCAAGAAGATTGATGCGAAGAAAGCAATTAGCTTACATTTCTGGCCTAGCAAGTCCTACTAAATATGTGCATTTACTTCATACCATAAATATAGTACACATCAAATGGATCTCTTAGAGCAAGTTTAATAAGGCTGACTGTGCTAGCTATAAGGGAATCCATGTCAGCATAATCCTATGTGGAGGGAAGAGAAAAGGAGAGAGAGAGCCAAGCCGACTCCCATGTAAGAGTCAGGCTATAGCACAGGAAAAGAGGCGTTATCCATGCATGTACCAATAGGACTAACTGTTATACCCATGCATGTATTAAATGATCACACTATTAAATGATTGAGAGCTCTTGTGAAGACAACTTATAGCCAGCTTATTGTATAAGTTGGCTGCATCATTATCTTTTGATGACATGGAAATGTATTGGAGGTAGCAGCTATCTATACTATTAAACTTGCTCTTAGTACTTGCTATCATTTTTACACCACCATTAAGGGGTGTTTGGGACTGCTCCGCTCCACGTTTTTCAGCTCCGCTCCACGTTTTTTAGCCAAACGGTTTCAGCTCCACGCACCCTGTTCGAGGAAAAAAGGTGAAGTTGTGAGAGCACCTAAAGAGGTACTTCACAAACTCCAGTTTTTTGTGGAGCTGCTCCACGGTGGAGTTTGTGGAGCAGAGTTTGTGGAGCAGTCCCAAACACCCCCTAACTTTCATGCCCATCCATTCATCACTTTAGACGGCAATTCTATTAATTATCTAGAATAACTCTTGGTTGGGTTCAGTGTCTACACATTAAATGCCCCCTCTTTAATACCTCCTAAATATATATAAATTAGCATCGGAATCTAGGTAAGTAACTTACCTGACATACACTAGGCATATCCATCTATCCAAATAAATGCTCCATTTCTCATATCTATATAAACGCTTCTATATCATCCCCTCACAACATACAATCTTTGCTAACTACACCTAATACTAGAATCTATTGATTAGCTACATGATGGTGAAGAGTGAGCGGAGAATGGGTAAGTACAAGATTGAGATCAAGCACATCTAGGATGAAGTGGTAAGGTAAGTATACTTCTCAAAGCGTCATGCCAGTATCTTCAAGAAGGCCAATAAGGGCAGTCCCAACCCATAGTTTCTATGGGTGGTTTTTAGAGAAGAGAGAGAGAGAGAGAGCAATAACTATCAAACTAGAACTAACCATCCCAATGCTATAGTTTCTATAGTAGTTTCTATGGAGAAAAGAATTAATGACCAATTGCATGTAGTAATAAACATAGCATGATCAGCTGTGGCAATTTGATGTGGCCAAAGGGAGGAGGAGCAGAGGAGCGCGATGCAGTGGATCCAAAGGGAGGGGAAAACTAGCGCTATGGAAACGAAGAAGACACCCAACGCTGAAACCAGCCGTTTCTTCGTTGTTTGGAACACGCGCCAACGCCGTTTCTCAGGTAGGAAACAATTTCTCCTTCTCTCCTCATTAACTCCAATGCCACATCATATTTTTGCTTACATGGCAATGCATTTAATTCCATGGAAACCATCCTAATCACTGGGTTGGGACTGCCCTAAGCTCTCCATCCTCTGCTGTGTAGATATTGCTGTCATTGTCTTTTCTCCTAACGATAATCCATACTCCTTTGGCCATCCCTCTGTTAGCTCTGTCCTCAATTGTTTCCTTCCTGATGGCACTCGTGACAACCCCATCGTCAGCAACTGCGACAAAGGTAGCATTGAGACAACCACACTACGTGAGTTAAATTAACAACATCAGGAGTTGTAGAGGATGGTAGAGGCTCAAAAGTGCCAAGATAAGAAGATCAAGGAGGCAAGAGAGAAGGAAAGGAAAGGGGCATGATGGGTTGCCTATGTAGCAAGACTCAGGAAATGAGATCAGATGATTTAGAAAAGCTCCACGAGGAGCTAGTTGGACTAGATGACATGATCAAGATGAGGACCACCCAGAAGATGAAGGAGAGGGCCATCCAGGAATTTGAAGATGCTATGATGGGCGTCTATGGGCCACCACAATACTTGCTTGGTGGTCAAGGTGCCTCGCAACTTGGAGTCAATCCTGCTCCCAATTGCGGCACTACTGGAACAGGGTCCTTTGAGCATGGCCTTAATGGCCATTTTTCCAAGTGATTGGCATAAGTTATGTTAAGAGTAACAATAAATTAATAATTGGTCATATCTACATGGCTTGGTAAGCAAAAGCTAGCGCTATCAATATTCCAATATTTGTATTGTGGGTTAAAACCAGCTTGGAAGTTATTGTTGGTTGTTATTTCAATTCCCTAAAACTTCATTGCGTTTCATTCCAACCATTGTTTTATGTGATGATATGATATTATGTTGATCTCATTCTTGTTTGATGAAGATAATCAATGTCATGATGCTGTTGTTTATATAGGAGATGTCATTGTTTTCATGTGGTCGATCTTTATACTTCTACATATATTAAGGTTCTGTTTGGGTTGCGGGATTTTTTCTTATTCATGTAGGAAATGAACTAAAACATGTGAAATTTTTGCGTTCCAAAGAAGCCCTAGAGGTCAAATTTTCAAAATTTTGACTAACAAAGGTAGTAAACCCTATGATACGGATATGTCACCTCGGATGTGCAATTTATAAACCTTGCTATAAGTATTTGTCTTTTGCCGAATATTATTCGTAGTTTTAAATTGGATTTGCCTACTTTGTCAAGGTAAAGAAAAATGAAAGCCCAAACTGTCTTTCATTTTGTTTTTGCAATTCGTGTCCAAAGTGACTACAGTCAAGAAAAGCTAATCTGCCATGGACGCCCAGACTGTTTTCTGAAGCGAGATGAAAACAAGCGCATTTCTTGCGTGCACAAAAACAACTCCTTGTCGATCGGACTAATTGTATCTTCTACTAGTACTAGTATAGTGCCCGTGCTAACGCTACGGCGGCATTTCAGGGATGCATATGAAAACAACCAAATGACGATATTTTTTTTCATAGTTTAAGTTTCACGCAATTGTATATCACCATGTATATAATCTGGAAAACACTCATGTATATCACCAGCAAGTTCTGAACTAATGTACAAAATGCCACATTGTGCCTTGCAACATAAAAGGCTTGAATTCAATGTATTTTCAAAAGCTTCCGAAACAGCAGTACTTTGAAGCTCAAGCCCCATTGGAGAATATCTATGGCTAAGCATATAACTACTGTTGTCCAATTTAGCTTCCCATATAACATCATAGTACACTGGGTAAGCCATTTCTTTTGCTGGTAGATTCTTCTCAAGGCAAACTGTAAGTGCGCCGAGAGTTATTTGATAAACATTTGTCCATAAATTATGCAACCGCACCAAGTGTTCCAGGGAAATAATCGCAAGAAAAATATCAATTGGTTGGTTCCCTCTTATTTTTGGAACTTGAAGCAGACTCGCTTTCTACTGCAGCAATAGGAAGGCTAAATTGAAGACTCAGTTGAATTTGCCAAGTTCTATCTTCTTCTTGATTGCTCTTTGGCCATGGTATACGAATGAATCTATGATTCCAGAAACAGTGAACACACCTGCACATCAAGAATACAAGCACCTTAGGGTATTGGTTGAACTACTACAAGGATGTTGAAAAATTGGCTAAATTCCCCAAATTCCTTTTTTTATATAAATCCGAGACATTACTTTGCCATGATTCAGGAAATAGTCTAAATTGGACGTAACCCAGAAATACAAGACTCAACAGACAGATGTATGTCTAACTTGAGCTGTTGTTTACCAACTACAGTTATATCAGCATCTACATTTGTGCTGAGACACAGATTTAGATGGTTCATGGTCAAAGGCTCAAAGCAAAGGAAAAAGCATATGTTCCAACTGAAGCAAAAGCAGTTCAACAAATGTACGAACAGAAAAGGCGTGATTTAACAGAAATGGCTAGTTAGTATAAAGAAAAATGGCCGCAAGGGAAATATTACCTCCAACAATTGCACAAACATTAGTTAAGAAGTGTAAGAATGACCGGTGTTGCTCCGTGAATGTGACCTGCAAAAGGCATGGGTGCCAAGTTTACACTAATGTATTACAAAAGTATCAATGCACAATGCATGACTAAATATTAAAAACATAAAAAGTTGATTCACATTCTTATCTAAACAAATAAAAGGACAATAAGAAAATGTCATACACAAAAGACAGAAATGGTGCAAAACAAGAAAAACGTGTCAGCGTTACATGGTCATCTTTGATAGCAGTGTCAAATGCAAATACGTTAAAATGGTACCTTAATTGGTGAAAGATCGTAAAAGAAAAACACGCCAGGAAGAGCTTGTATCCGACCACTCTCACTATTTCTAAAATGCTCTGTCACAGAAAACTGAGGCAAGGAATAACATCAACTTAAGAAATGCCTGAAAATCACATTTATACATCTATTCAACATGTGCATCGGCACACACAAGTATGCTTGTGCACACAAAGAAAAAAAATTACCTGGTTTGAGAGAATAATGTGCTCATTTATATCAGTGTAGACAGTGGGAACAACCTGACAAAAAAAGAGAATGATGCTATGATCACATATTGCAATTTTAGTCATGTTGTAAGGATCTAATAAAATCAGAAGCAATGAAATTAGCATTGTGAGCTACCTTTTATATACTTGTTTTGCTTGGCCAGTTTCAAAGGATTGATAGGACATACCTTAATGAAGTATTGATACATTCCATACGATGAATGCTGCACCCATTGCACCCTGCACATTTTACGAGTTGAGAAATGTTAAATTATCACTCCATTTTTCTTGGGTGAAACTTTCTCACTTTCTAACAAACACATAAAACAAGAAATCAGGAAATTAAAAACATTATAAGAAAATGAAGCTACCCGTCGAGGGGATTAACCACACCAGGAAAATGTTCTCCAAAACTCAGTTTATTTATTTTATGGCTGACCTGGAATCATAAAGAATAAAATAGAATGTGTGAATATTTAAAGCAAGAATGCTGGTGAGTGGCAAGAAAATGATAATTTATCCTGCCAGTATTCACAGAGATAAAAATCATTTGCAGATTTTCTCAAGTATGATTACATTGAAGCTGTCCTTTTGGAACGGAAGCAAGTCATGAACATGCACGTTTGACTGCTGGAAGCTTTTCCCTGGAGCAAAGTGGAAGTTTCCAGCAACCTTGTTGACTTCCAGGAAGCCATAAATATTGCATCCTTTCACCTTCTTCATCTTTTATGCTTTGAAGGAAGCCCTCCCTTTTGCACTACAGAACAGTGCACATCAGACAAAATAAACTGCCTTGAAGGTAAAGGATAAACAGTGCACATCACAGGTATAGTTATAATTCAGACAAGATGGTTGTACCTGGTCGATCAAATCTGGATTTGATACACCCCAACCTTTTTTCCTGTATGCTTCACGGACATCTTCACACGAGTTACAACATACCCATCTAGCAACCTATGACAATATACAATCATGAATATGTGGAAAACATACCAAAGAACAGCTGATCTTCTCTCCTCTAGTAGTCGGCATAACTCAAATTTCAGGCAGGTGACCTGCAGTAATACAACTAATCAAATTAGTAAATTACAGCAACCACTTGAGATCTTGAGCTATTACTCAAGGAAGGATAAAAATGGTAAGGGTCCACAGATTACAACCCTTCGTGTACGGTAGTAAAGCTTAGATTTTATCATTGAGATGGCTTACCTGGTCCATTGGATCTGGCAAAGAATCAATCTCAGAATTAACTGTCAGACCACCATACGTATCATCCATATTACCAGAATCACTTTCTTGGTTGACATCCCCATCTGCCACATCACTCATTTGGTCTGCCGAATTACTTATTGACACCAGTGGTTCAGGGTCACGTTTGAAATTATATAGCTTTGATGCAAGACTGTTGGTATCCGTGCAAACGCCTAGACCTTTCACTCTTTCTTCCATTGAAGATATAACAGATGGCCGGTGTTTATTTCTCAGCTCTTGCAATCTTGTTTCATTTACAGATTGACATCCCATGCGAGCTGTCAAGACAAGCTGGCTGCTGTCAAAAGTGGAACCAGCTAAAGACTGCAAAAGGGTAACCGCATCACCGGCATCTTTTGTAGTCACAAGTGCAGGGCCTGAAATTGACACAAGCATCAGTGTCCATTTAGTCCATGAGATGGACTTTTGCATGTATGCTGACTATAAATATTATCCTTTTCTTTTTGAAATTATGAGTTTATGACAAATCAAAAGTATCTCAGTCCCATAAAACTCCAGTAGTGCAAGAGCTGTCCGGAACAGCATCACACGATTCCCATCGAACAGAAGCACATCCCAGACACGGAGAACTGAAATGTTCAAATAGTATATAGAAATAAAATGTCATATTTTTTTCAAACAGAAGAAAATGTATGAGGCTGCTACACCAAACAAGGCTGGTGCTTACATAGAGGTAACCAATAATAACTATAACAGATCATGGTAAAGAATATTTTTCATTGTTCCTAGGTACCCCATAACCATCACATGAGGTGTAAGAAAAACATGGTTATGGTCGTTTTCACACTTTCCAGTGAGGGCCAAGGGCTCTCTTTACAACTTCTCCCTCGTTATAAAGATCACATGGATCTGCATTATCTACTTTTTTTCCCCACAAATAGGTTATAATCGATGTATGCCTTACATGAGATTAGCGTTGTTCACATATTCAGTAAAAGCAATGTCGGCATGGAATTAATGAGATATCAATGTGCTTTGTGGAGGTAACCCCACAGACTTAGCTAAGTTAGAATCTTAGAGAAAGTTCTTTTAGAAGCAGCAACCGTTAAAAATAACATAAAGTAAAGCCTAACCACTCTCCCAGGGAAGCACATTGGTGAAAATGGATAAGAACCATGGTCCAGTAACCCATGCAACTTGAAGGCCAAGGTAATCCATGTGATTTGCTGCATCAAAAAGCATGTCGAGTCCTAAATTCTTGGATTTTTGCAGTTACCAGCTACATGAGTTACATCGCACCAATATTATATTCTATGTGTAATAAGTTGCTAACCTAGTTTTGGGAATTTCTCTCAGACTAACTCCTCTAAGACAAGCTGATCCACCTGAAGGGCAACCAAATATTCATCTCACGTAAGAATGAATCAAACTTGGAGTTTCAAGCACCTGAACATGAAAGTGCTAAAGGGAGAAAAAGTGAGAGCATCACAATACATATCACCACCGCCTCAGCCGCCGGCGCTGGCATTGCCCACGGCGGCGGTATTAGTTTGGCACAAAGAAGCAAACCTATGAATGGTTGTAAAACTGACACTGCAAGTTCATGCCACTTTGAATATGCTAAGCTTACCACCTTGTCACCATTCGAGGACATCTTTATACACAATATTCTTGGTGCTCTTCCCGGTTGGATCTAATTCCTTGTTTGGTTTAGCCAAAATTCTTGTTGTTTGCCTGGACACACCCCTTGACAAGGCAACATAGAGCTGCCCATGTGAGAACACTGGCTCTGGAAGATATATCCCAACATTTGGGATGGTTTGCCCCTGAGCTTTATTTATGGTCATCGCAAAACTCAAACGAATTGGGAATTGTTTCCTCTTGAACTTGAAAGGAAGTGAAATATCATCTGATGGAGACATAGGGATCCTAGGTATGAACACCCTTTTGCCTGCATGGTGCCCACCAACTATTTCTGCATCAATTGCATTGTCTTGGAATGCTCTAACCATTAGTCTTGTTCCATTGCACAAACCATTGTTAGGATCAAGATTGCGGAGAAGGATTACAGGGCAGTTGGATTTTATTTTGAGCTCATGCGGGGGGAGACCATTTGGAGTGATGGAGTTCAGGAAGTCAATAGGGTAGTTATTTCTTGAATCGTCATCGACAGAGTCGAAGCTATGATAAACCTTTTCCTCACCTGGAAACTTGTCAATCATACTTGCATTTAGCTGATCCACATGTTCATTTGTGGTAGACAGGATGGCATGTGTGCTCATATAAGCTGATGATCTTGCGTTTTTGTCAAGTGATGGGAAGACTTCTTGAATGAGTTTGTTTACTGATTCTTCGTTGTCTGTATAGGCAATCAAAATATCATCTGGAAGGCGTACATAATCATCTCCAATTGTCTCTTCAGTTCCATTCCCAATTCTAAGGAGGTAATCTGCAAACCATGGGTCAGACTGAGCCCTCATGTTACGTGACAACCGTATCTTCCTTATACTTTCCCACAAATACGATCGCTGCAATGTAGCATCTGTTACCTGTGCTCTTGTCCCACGTGGTACCACAGGTAGCACCTGTCTAAAATCTCCACCAAATACCATAACCTTTCCCCCAAATGGCAAACAAGAATGCATAATATCTTGTAGGGACCTATCAAGACACTCAACTGCTAGTCGCTTTGTCATCGCTACTTCATCCCAGATAATTAAGGATGCCATACGCAGTAACTCTGCAGTGCCACTTTGCTTTGTGAAGCTGCATGTGCTATTGTCAGCAAGCTTAATTGGGATTTTGAACCTTGAGTGTGCTGTGCGTCCTCCAGGCAATATCGACGCCGCAATACCAGAAGATGCAGTTGCAATGGCAATCAATCCCTCTGAGCGCACTCTACCAAGAAGTGCCTTATATAGGAATGTCTTTCCTATTCCTCCTGGACCATCCACGAAAAACACTTGGCTCTTCTTATTCATTACACAATTTAATATTTCATCAAATCCTTCACGTTGTTCCTTGTTAAGAGATGTATCTATATCCAAATGTTCTTGGTCGACAGGCATAGCTAGTTCCTCCCTAACCTCTTTCATAATGTCATTGTTAAATTCATCTGCTTGACACAAGAACAGGAACATGAAATAAGTAAATAAATATAAAATAGTTAAAAGAGCAAATTAGGATTTTATTTTGAGTTATAGTCAATCTTATCAGTAAGGCACTATTTGACATCCAAATATACTATTACAACAAAATATTTTTTTAGAATAATATTAGTGCTGAAAATATTACCCGTATCATTTAGCTCAGGTAGATCATAATTCCTGATATCCTTCCCCATTGACTGAACTACTACCCGAATGTCTCTGAGAACCATTTGTTCTACTACTGATGTGTTAGGATTGTTTCGGCTATAATCTTCAGAGAAAGATTCCTTGTGCTTGTCCCACAATCCACGGATGTTGATGGCCTCACAAAACACAAGAATAGTCGCAAATAACCTTCGCAGAGCTGCAGGCATCTGAAAAGTTGTTGCCTCACACAATGGGTCATCAATTGTTTGATCCCTTTCTATGAGTCCTCTCTTCTCGCATGCTTCTCTGAAAGTAGGGTACGTGATTCCAGCAACTGTCCTTAAATTCTCAAATGAGGTTGCACCTCGTACATGATTTAAAAGCACTCTCAAGAAATATCTTTCTCCTTCAGCCGGGTGTGCATACACAATACGCCCCACCTGTCCCCTCTGTTTTCTTCTATGCCACGCCTTCTTACCACTAATCCACCGGTAGTGTTCTGGGATCTCTCTATACAAAAATTTCCTTGCATAACTATCAGCGCGGTTCAATGTGAAGTATTCTGTGAGTGTCGTCATAGTTGCAGATGGCTTTTTGACAACATCATTGAGATTTGCTGTCTCCTGAATAATAACAGACTGCATATTAGGTAGATGACACTGGAGCTGTAAAACAGATGGACAAACTCCAAAAAGGTGGAAGCCGAAAATCCTATGTACAGCTTCCGGGGGTGATATGTATCTTGCATCCCTGTACTGACGGATCTCATTGATTACTCCAGCAGGATCAATAGAGAATTCTGCACGGTCATGACCTTTGTGTACATACTTAAACAAGTACTTACAAGCTTTGATGCTTGAGCAAGCTTCAACATTTATGTGGCAATTATATGTCATAAGCAGCCCAGGATTGTATGGAACCACCCACCTATTGTCCAACTCGGCACCTCTTACTTTCACACGCCGTCCATCATCCCTCCTCCTATACAAAGGATATAAATCTTTGCCTTGCTGTGTTGCTGCACAAAACTGTCTAGGATAGCGAAAGCGACATTCTCCATTAACCATACAAGCACACTTTCTATTCAAGACCCCACATGGGCCATGCAGCATATGCTTGATGACCAGGCTATGCAACACATGGTATTTATCCTTGTCTGGTAGCTCTGCAGAGATGACTTTGTCATAAGCATCTGGGGTTGTTAAGTTACTGCCTTTCTTCATAATCAGTAGGATGTGTTCATGTGGAAGTCCCCTCTTCTGGAATTCAGTGACATGGACATATGCTGACACCTCTCCAAAATACTTTTTCTTGATCAATAAATCTTTTAAGGACCGCAGCTTGGCCCTGTATACTCTTGAAACCAGGTCTGGCCTATCTTGTGGTTTTTGTCCAGGCTCAAGATTTTGAGTAATCTCCTCCCAGTACGGATTGCAAGTCATGGTGATGAAGTAATCTGGTTTCCCAAAACGCTGGACTATAGCCATTGCATTAAGAAATCGCTACATCATGTCACGATCGCCACCAGGGAAACTGCGAGGTAGCACTATTCTCTTGCCAACCTCTGAAGCCCTTGTCTCTCCAGCAGAAATTACATCAACCAAACCCTACGTGAAAATTAAAAATTTACAGCATGGATGATTAATTAGTGTATATTGATTAGGCTTGAATTGTTGTGACATAATATATTTTGCAATAATAAAACATTGCATAACTCACCTGATGTCGGAACCCGGAGCAACGACTCCTGGATCCTCTGTGTAAATCGCACTAGTCCAGGATCAGCTAGTGCACACAGTCACAACAAAGATAAATACCAAGCACAAATGACTGATTATATTAAATAAAAGGTACGGCCTTATGGCCAAGTCTTACATCAATGCTCATTGGCAAAAATAAATAAAGGAAATAACTGCGGAAGCAAAATGATAAAAGCGAAGCCCATGCCTGCCCACAGGCAAACGACAGTAAGACGCGGCCTACTCGTCCAGATCTTCACCGTAGTTGACGTCAACATCTTCCTCTGTGTGGAAAAAGCAAGGTGAGTACAAACTTGTACTCCGCAAATCACCCGGGAAAATGCAACATAATGATAAAGGCTTCAAAGGAAGGCTCATAGGGTTAGTTTGCATAAAACAGCATTTAAGAAATACAATAAGTAGATTGAAATTGCTGAATTTAATACCGTAAGTAAAAGCAATACTTGAATTAGAAAATAATACCGTCAGTGCAGGCTCCGACCATACACCAACCTATCCACGGGCATCCCACCCGGACCATCTTTTCCAAAAAATCACGTATGGATTCCATCCATCCACACGCTTTCACTGCGCAACTCTGATGAATTCCATCCATTCACCAGATTTCCATCTCTCACGGATTCCATCCATCCGCAAGGTTTTCATCTCTCGCGGATTCCATCCATCCACAAGGTTTTCGAAAACGTTTTTGAAAAACAAAGTCTAATCCATGAAAAACTTTTACTCAGCATGCCCATGACCGTGGGCACGGCTATCCAGGATAGATTATACACTCTGCAGAGGTTATACAGCTTTACCCACAAGACACGATCATCCCATATTGCCACCGGTTTACACACTTCCTTAGGTGTGCGGCGAGGAGTCGTGACAAGGCCTTTACAATGCAAAGCCTTCAACCTGGTCGAGCCAACTCTAAGGTTTCACCCCAGTGAGGAATCCACCAGACCGGGACCCCCTCTTGAGCCTAGACGAGACTTCTCATGGCTTAACCACGCTCGCCTAAGTGAGACTTCACATGGCACCAACCACGCTCACTTTCAACCTACGACTCGACTCAGATTGGGACTTCACAAATTATTCAGCCAGGGCTGTCCCATACCAGCCATGTGGTAGTACGATTAGGGCTTTGCAACAGTAGCTCACAGACCGGTCCTTAATTGACTCAGGTCCAACCACATACCCCCGTGCACGACAATCAACCACTGCGGCTCCAACCAACAGGGCATGCCTGCACCCACCACTCTAACCAATTGCCTAAGTCTAAACCAGGTTTAATATTTTGCTTTCAAAATAATTCATAAACCTCCTTGACTCACCAAAGTCAAGAGTACATAACATTTCATGTAAAAGGGGTTATCATTTTATGTGAAAGACATCCCAAAACAAAATTATATGACTAAGCTGGACTAAGCATTTGATTAAACTCTCTAGCCAACACTAATGTATTAACTAGAGTTTGATTCTAGGGTGACAAGGTATTGAGGAATTCAAATTCAATGGAGGGATTAACAAGTAGGCAATAACTAAATTTAAAACTGAATTGAAATACATTGAATAAAAATATGCATGCAATATAATTTAAATCAACATAATTTTATTTGCAATTCTGGGATCAACATGATCAAGGAGGGTGACTTGCCTTGCCCTTGAACTTGGTTTGAATCTCCCGAATCGTCGAAGTCTACACGTCAAAATAACCCACCAAATTCAAATAAATTCAAATTGAACTCAAATATTTTAATTGAGGCTAGAAATGGATAGAGAGGAATTTTTGATGAATTTAGAAATTTGAATGGGCCAAATCGGAGTTAAAACGAGGGAGAACGGGCTCCGGGAAGATTAAATTCAGGGAAAAAGGAAAAACTGGATTTTTGGAATTATTTTTCTAAAGGAAAATCTGGGATTATGACGTCAGCGAGGAATTTCTTTTCGGCCGAATTGTTTTTAAACGGAAAACTCGGATTTATTGCGTCAGCTCTGGGGTGCTCCTGCTGACAAGTGGGACCCCGGTCTATGGACCGAGTCCACGGGCCCAGGAGGAGGATGAGGTGGCGGGGGTGGCGGGGTTGGCGCTGACGGGGCGGCTGGCGCGGAGGTGGCGCCGACGTGGCTGCCACTCGGGCGCCGACGTGGACAGGGTGGCCGGGGGAGCTCCGGCCCGGGGAGCTCGCCGGCGAACGGCGGCCCGGCTGCCGGCGGCGAGGGGCTGAGGAGAGAGAGGTGGAGACGGGGAGTGCGGTGGTGGGGGCGGAGACTACCGGGGATGGCCGGAGTTGGCCGGCGGCGATCGCAGAGCGGCGGCGGAGCTCGGGTGGCGGCGGGGACGGCTCTGCGGCGGCTATGAGGGGCGGAGGAGGTCGGGGGCGTCACGCCGAAGCTGGGGGCGGCGTCGGCGAGGCGTGAGGCGGGGCGAAGCGCCGGCAATGGCTCGCCGTTGTTGGCGGCGGCGGCGGAGGCGGGTGAGCACGGCGCGGCGGCGGTGGAGCGGCCGGGAGCGAGAGGAAAGGGGCGGGGAGGTGGAGTGGGGAGAGGCGAAGCCCGGAGGGGGATTTATAGGGGCGGGGAGGAGGGAGGTGCCGGGAATTTCTCGCCGGAGGGGTGGGGTCGTGGCGGCGGTTGCGGGAGGGGAGTGGGTGGTGGGTGGCGGATTCGGCGGGTGGGGGCGCGCGGGTCCTGCGGGAGGAGTGGGCGTGTGGCGGCGACGTGCGCGGGAGGGAGGAGGGCGCCGGGTAGGGCGGGAGCGGCGCAACGGCCGGTGGCGGCGCGGCCGGAGAAAAAGGCGGGGTCGCGCGGGGAAGACGCCCCTGGCATGCGGGCCCCGCGGTGCAGCGAGAGGCGGAAGGGGAGGGAGTGGCTGCCGGGTGGGACCGAGGGGGAAAGGGAGAGAGGGAAGCGGCGTCGACAGGTGGGGTCCAGCGGCAGCGAGAGAAAAGAGGGAGCGGGCGGGATGGGCCGATTAAGGGCGACGTGGCCGGATCGGGCCCGTACGCGTGGCGCGCGGGGAGGGAGGGGAGGCGGAATCCGGCGGGTGACGTGGGCGCAAATCTGGCCGTCCACGTGGCGGCCGGAGAGGGAGGGAGGGGATAATTAATTTTGATTTTGGATTTTGGATTTTCAGAAAGCACAGAAAATACAATAAGCCTCAGAAAAAATACCAAATAATCTCCAAAAATTCCAGAAAAATTCCTAGAATCTCCTGGAGACATTTGGAACCTAATAAAAATATTTCCAACTAATGTTGATATTTAATTTTCATACTTTAAAATACTTTTAAATTACAAAAATACATTTTAAAACTCAGAAAAATCCAGGAAACCAAATAAACTCCAAATTTTTAATTTGACATAGAGTTTTTATACAAAATCAAAATAATTTAATTAATAATAATTTTAGGTTTTTCTGAAATGCTTTTCAAATCCAGCTTTTTTTAAAAACAGAAATTCAGGGCAAATCCAAATTCAAACTTAGGCACAAAAAAATACTTGTTTTAGATTAAATTTTATTTTTTTCCATTTTTATTATTTATTTAATTATTTTTATTTTACCAAAAATTTGGGCTGTTACAAATCTACCCCCCTTAAAAAGAATCTCGTCCCCGAGATTCGGGTTGGCTAGCAAGAATTGGGTTTGGATCTTACTCTGCTTAGCTTGAACGGATATCTGATTCAGGCGTCCTTTCAGGAACTTCTTCGGTGCTCTATTCACGCCTGCAGGTTGTTGGCAGTCGGTGCTCCAGCTTGATGCTCCCAAAGATTAGGAAAGAGGAGACTCAAGGCAAAGGGAGGAATAGGGGATATTTTGTGCAACCCAAAGCAAAACTTCAACTTTAATAAAACCTTTATTAATCACTTAATAAGTAATAGTTATGGCTGCCGACAAAAGAGAAAGCTTGACAGCTCATAACAACGCTTTATTAACTAGCCTAACAACTCATCCTAAATGGGTAAGGGTCTTCTTGGAGTCATCCTTCGCAACTCTCGAGGTACGAAGCTTGATCTTTCAAGGCGAAGATTGAAGTGGCGACAGGGTCGAAGAATTCCAGCTGTTGCCATCTATAGTTGTTTTGGAACGAGGGAAGATGCAGAAATAGGTTTTTCAAGAATCACATAAAGACGAGAAAGAATTGAGATAAGGATAAGCAAAGATTAAGAGGTAAGATTAAGCAAAACTTTTGAAATTACTGGTTTAATAAAATAAGTACTTAAAGTCTGACCATTCTATTCTATCTACGGTCGCGTCTTAGTATCGTCATGGCTCTGATACCACCTTTGTCGGAACCCGGAGCAACGACTCCTGGATCCTCTGTGTAAATCGCACTAGTCCAGGATCAGCTAGTGCACACAGTCACAACAAAGATAAATACCAAGCACAAATGACTGATTATATTAAATAAAAGGTACGGCCTTATGGCCAAGTCTTACATCAATGCTCATTGGCAAAACTAAATAAAGGAAATAACTGCGGAAGCAAAATGATAAAAGCGAAGCCCATGCCTGCCCACAGGCAAACGACAGTAAGACGCGGCCTACTCGTCCAGATCTTCACCGTAGTTGACGTCGACATCTTCCTCTGTGTGGAAAAAGCAAGGTGAGTACAAAATTGTACTCCGCAAATCACCCGGGAAAATGCAACATAATGATAAAGGCTTCAAAGGAAGGCTCATAGGGTTAGTTTGCATAAAACAGCATTTAAGAAATACAATAAGTAGATTGAAATTGCTGAATTTAATACCGTAAGTAAAAGCAATACTTGAATTAGAAAATAATACCGTCAGTGCAGGCTCCGACCATACACCAACCTATCCACGGGCATCCCACCCGGACCATCTTTTCCAAAAGATCACGTATGGATTCCATCCATCCACACGCTTTCACTGCGCAACTCTGATGAATTCCATCCATTCACCAGATTTCCATCTCTCACGGATTCCATTCATCCGCAAGGTTTTCATCTCTCGCGGATTCCATCCATCCACAAGGTTTTCGAAAACGTTTTTTGAAAAACAAAGTCTAATCCATGAAAAACTTTTACTCAGCATGCCCATGACCGTGGGCACGGCTATCCAGGATAGATTATACACTCTGCAGAGGTTGTACAGCTTTACCCACAAGACACGATCATCCCATATTGCCACCGGTTTACACACTTCCTTAGGTGTGCGGCGAGGAGTCGTGACAAGGCCTTTACAATGCAAAGCCTTCAACCTGGTCGAGCCAACTCTAAGGTTTCACCCCAGTGAGGAATCCACCAGACCGGGACCCCCTCTTGAGCCTAGACGAGACTTCTCATGGCTTAACCACGCTCGCCTAAGTGAGACTTCACATGGCACCAACCACGCTCACTTTCAACCTACGACTTGACTCAGATTGGGACTTCACAAATTATTCAGCCAGGGCTGTCCCATACCAGCCATGTGGTAGTACGATTAGGGCTTTGCAACAGTAGCTCACAGACCGGTCCTTAATTGACTCAGGTCCAACCACATACCCCCGTGCACGACAATCAACCACTGCGGCTCCATCCAACAGGGCATGCCTGCACCCACCACTCTAACCAATTGCCTAAGTCTAAACCAGGTTTAATATTTTGCTTTCAAAATAATTCATAAACCTCCTTGACTCACCAAAGTCAAGAGTACATAACATTTCATGTAAAAGGGGTTATCATTTTATGTGAAAGACATCCCAAAACAAAATTATATGACTAAGCTGGACTAAGCATTTGATTAAACTCTCTAGCCAACACTAATGTATTAACTAGAGTTTGATTCTAGGGTGACAAGGTATTGAGGAATTCAAATTCAATGGAGGGATTAACAAGTAGGCAATAACTAAATTTAAAACTGAATTGAAATACATTGAATAAAAATATGCATGCAATATAATTTAAATCAACATAATTTTATTTGCAATTCTGGGATCAACATGATCAAGGAGGGTGACTTGCCTTGCCCTTGAACTTGGTTTGAATCTCCCGAATCGTCGAAGTCTACACGTCAAAATAACCCACCAAATTCAAATAAATTCAAATTGAACTCAAATATTTTAATTGAGGCTAGAAATGGATAGAGAGGAATTTTTGATGAATTTAGAAATTTGAATGGGCCAAATCGGAGTTAAAACGAGGGAGAACGGGCTCCGGGAAGATTAAATTCAGGGAAAAAGGAAAAACTGGATTTTTGGAATTATTTTTCTAAAGGAAAATCTGGGATTATGACGTCAGCGAGGAATTTCTTTTCGGCCGAATTGTTTTTAAACGGAAAACTCGGCTTTATTGCGTCAGCTCTGGGTGCTCCTGCTGACAAGTGGGACCCCGGTCTATGGACCGAGTCCACGGGCCCAGGAGGAGGATGAGGTGGCGGGGTTGGCGCTGACGGGGCGGCTGGCGCGGAGGTGGTGCCGACGTGGCTGCCACTCGGGCGCCGACGTGGACAGGGTGGCCGGGGGAGCTCCGGCCCGGGGAGCTCGCCGGCGAACGGCGGCCCGGCTGCCGGCGGCGAGGGGCTGAGGAGAGAGAGGTGGAGACGGGGAGTGCGGTGGTGGGGCGGAGACTACCGGGGATGGCCGGAGTTGGCCGGCGGCGATCGCAGAGCGGCGGCGGAGCTCGGGTGGCGGCGGGGACGGCTCTGCGGCGGCTATGAGGGGCGGCCGAGGGGCGGAGGAGGTCGGGGGTGTCACTCCGAAGCTGGGGGCGGCGTCGGCGAGGCGTGAGGCTGGGCGAAGCGGCAGCAATGGCTCGCCGTTGTTGGCGGCGGCGGCGGAGGCGGGTGAGCACGGCGCGGCGGCGGTGGAGCGGCCGGGAGCGAGAGGAAAGGGGCGGGGAGGTGGAGTGGGGAGAGGCGAAGCCCGGAGGGGGATTTATGTCGGGACCCGGAGCAGCAACTCCAGAACCCTCTGTGTTAATCGCACTATCCCAGGAAAAGCTAGTGCACACAGTATCGCAAAGACAAATATCATGCGTAATGACAAAACTTTATTTAACTAATATGAGCCTGATGGCCAAAGTTTACAATAATAGCAAAAGAAGACAGCGGAAGAAATACATAAAGCAGCAGCCCATCCAGCCTTCCCACAAGGCGAATGACTGTAAGACGTGGCCTAGTCGCAATCCTCACCGAAGTCGTCGAAGGCTTCCTCTGAAAAGAGTTAGATTGAGCAACATGAGTACATAAAGTACTCCACAAGTTACACCAGGAGGTTTAACAGAGTTGATGCATGCATATGGATTGACAAAGGAATGCATAATAAGGTTAGTTGAGCATAAAGCGAAATTGAAGTAAATACTGTAAGTAGATTCAAAAGCTGAATTTGATACAATAGATAGAAACAAGATTTTAACAAAATAATATCGTTAGTGCAGGCTCCGACCAAACACCAACCTATCCACGGGCATCCCACCCGGACCATCTTTTTCCAAAAAGATCTCATATGGATTCCATCCATCCATAAGCAGTTTGTAAAACCATTTTGAAAAACAAAGTCTAATCCATGAAAAACTTTACTCAGCTTACCCATGACCGTGGGCACGGCTATCCAGGATAGGTTATACACTCTGCAGAGGTTGTACAGCTTTACCCACAAGACATGATCATCCCAGTTTGCCACGCGGTTACACACTTCCTTAGGTGTGCGGCGAGGAGATCATGACAAGGCCTTTACAATGATCCGTTGTCAACAAAATCACGCCGCCACTAAGGTTTCACCACAACATGAATCCACATGTTGGAGCCCCCTCTTGTGCCATGTGAGACTTCTCACGGCCTACGCCGCGCTCACATTCAGCCTATAGCGAGATTAAGTTGGAACTTCACAAATTATTCGGCCAGGTCTGTCCCATACCAGACTTGTGGTAGTACGAAAGGGCTTTGCAACAGTAGCTCACAGACCGGTCCTTAATCTGACTTAGGCCCAACCACAAACCCCTTGTGCACGACAATCAACCACTGCGGCTCCAACCAACAGGGCATGCCTGCACCCACCACTCTGACCAATTGCCTAAGTCTAAACCAGTTTTATATTTTGTTTCCAAAATATTTCATAACACTCCTTGACTCACCAAAGTCAAGAGTACAATTTTAAAGTCCATCATTTTATGTGAAAAATCATCCCAAACCATAAGTATTATAAGCACGGCTAAGCATTTCTACAAAATTTCTAGTTAGTGCTATTGTACTAACTAGGCTTTATCTAGGGTTGACAAGGTATAATGGTAAGCAATATCAAATTTGGCTGTCCAAAGAATTTGGGTGTAACTAGAGTTCAAAACTGAATTTAAACTAACTTGAATAGAATTACGCATGCAATAATAATTTAAAAAGAGTAAAGTCCATTACCGGTCCTTAAACTTTTTATGCTGTGTCATCCCGGTCCATAGACTTTTAAAGTATGTCATCCCGGTCCATAAACTTCAAAATGTGTCATTACCGGTCCTTAAACTTTTTATGCTGTGTCATCCCGGTCCATAGACTTTCAAAAGTGTGCCATTACAGCTGGACCCGTAATAGGTGGTAATGGCACACTTTGAAAGTTTATGGACCGGGATGGCATACTTTAAAAGTCTATGGACCGGGATGACACAGCATAAAAAGTTTAAGGACCGGTAATGGACTTTACTCATTTAAAAACAATATAATTAGTTTAAAATATTAGGTTCAACATGATCAAAGGTGTAACTTGCCTTGCTCGAAGACCTGGTGCGAATCGTCGGCGTCGTTCTCTCCGAATTCGTCGAAATCTACGCGCGAAGAACCAAACAAAAAAATTCAAATAAAATCGAAATAAAATCCAAAAATTCAAAAAGATTCTAGATTTGGGTAGCTTAAGATTTTAGAAGAATTTAGAAATTTGAACGGGTTGAATCGGAGTTACGATGAAGAAGTTATGGCTTTCGGAAGATTAACAGGAGGGAAAAAGGAAAAGGCTGGTTTCGGGAATTATTTTTATACTGAAAAATGCTATTTATGACATCAGCAAATTTCGAATTTTCCGAGCGGGAAAATGATTTGAATGACCGGTGGGCCCGGTCTACCGTGGACCAAATCCGCGGACCACGGGGTTCGCCGACGTGGCACGCCGGCCACATGGCGCCATGCGGGCGTGACGTGGAAGCCACGCGGGCGACCACGCGGGCAAGGCCGGCCACGCGGGCGGCGCGCATGGGAGGCTCGGGAGGCGCACGGCCGGCGGCCTTGCCGGCGGCCGGCGGCCGGAGGCGGGGGCGGCGAGCGGCGGCGGGGTGAGGAGGGGCGGCGGCGCACTCACCGGCGGCGGCGGGGAGGCCCGGGGCGGCCGGCGGCGGCGCAAGGAGGAGGCGGCGGTGGTGAAGCGCGGGCGGCGGCGGGAGGTCGCCGGGACGGCGGCGCACGGCGGCGGGAGAGCGGCCGAAGGGAGGGGAGGGCGGCGGTGAAAAGGGGGGGCCGAAATGGTGAAGAAACCGGGTATGGGGAGAGGTTTTTATAGGTGGAGAGAGAAGAAACGGCCGCGGCTTTAGAGGGGATTTTAATGGGAAGAAACGGCCGGTAGATTAATGGGGGTGATTAGGGCATTCATTTCCATGCGCTAATCGGGAGTTAAGAGAAGGAAACGGCCGGGAATTAAAGCTTTTGTTCGGCATCAATGGTGGAGGAGAGAGAAGACTAGAGGAAGAAGAAAGAGGAGGAAGAAGAAACATATGACAAGTGGGTCCTCATATGTCATAGAGAGAGGGAGTAAGTGAAGGGGTATGGGCCGTCAGATTTGCGACACGTGGCAAGTGGATGGCTCATGTCCTTTGGATTTTATGAAGGGGTAAGTCATCATGTGTGGCTAGGATTAAAACGTGGAGAGAGAGTGATTCAATCTGAGAGCGACACGTGGCGAGCTTGGATGAATTTGATTTTTATTTTCGGAATAAAATTTCAGAAAATACTAGAAACTTCAAAAACACTTATAAAAATAATATTTAATGTCTAAAAATTCCAGAAAAATTATACAATATTCCTGGAAGCATTTTAGACTTAGGAAAAATATTTTTAATTTCAGATTTTCATTTAATAATTTTATAAAATACTTTTTAACATTTAAAATTGATTTTTAACTCCAGAAAAACACAGAAAATCCAAATAAAAGCCAAATGCTTTTAAATACTTAATTTTAAATGATATTTTTACATAAACTCAAAATATCTTTTTATTTAATCGTAAATTTATGTTTTTAGTTAAATTACTTTTTATAAAAGCCTTTTTTTAAAAAACTAAAAACAGACAAATAAAATCTCCAAAATTTAGGCAACCAAAGAACACTTATTTTTATTTTAAATTAAATTATTTTTTTTACTAAAATTTTTGAAATAAACAGCTGGGCTGTTACAATTTATAGGGGGCGGGGAGGAGGGAGGTGCCGGGAATTTCTCGCCGGAGGGGTGGGGTCGTGGCGGCGGTTGCGGGAGGGGAGTGGGTGGTGGGCGGCTGATTCGACGGGTGGGGGCGCGCGGGTCCTGCGGGAGGAGTGGGCGCGTGGCGGCGACGTGCGCGGGAGGGAGGAGGGCGCCGGGTAGGGCGGGAGCGGCGCAACGGTCGGTGGCGGCGCGGCCGGAGAAGAAGGGCGGGGTCGCGCGGGAAGACGCCCCTGGCATGCGGGCCCTGCGGTGCAGCGAGAGGCGGAAGGGGAGGGAGTGGCTGCCGGGTGGGACCGAGGGGGAAAGGGAGAGAGGGAAGCGGCGCCGACAGGTGGGGTCCAGCGGCAGCGAGAGAAAAGAGGGAGCGGGCGGGATGGGCCGATGAAGGGCGACGTGGCCGGATCGGGCCCGTACGCGTGGCGCGCGGGGAGGGAGGGGAGGCGGAATCCGGCGGGTGACGTGGGCGCAAATCTGGCCGTCCACGTGGCGGCCGGAGAGGGAGGGAGGGGATAATTAATTTTGATTTTGGATTTCGGATTTTCAGAAAGCACAAAAAATACAATAAGCCTCAGAAAAAATACCAAATAATCTCCAAAAATTCCAGAAAAATTCCTAGAATCTCCTGGAGACATTTGGAACCTAATAAAAATATTTCCAACTAATGTTGATATTTAATTTTCATACTTTAAAATACTTTTAAATTACAAAAATACATTTTAAAACTCAGAAAAATCCAGGAAACCAAATAAACTCCAAATTTTTAATTTGACATAGAGTTTTTATACAAAATCAAAATATTTTAATTAATAATAATTTTAGGTTTTTCTGAAATGCTTTTCAAATCCAGCTTTTTTTAAAAACAGAAATTCAGGGCAAATCCAAATTCAAACTTAGGCACAAAAAAAATACTTGTTTTAGATTAAATTTTATTTTATTCCATTTTTATTATTTATTTAATTATTTTTATTTTACCAAAAATTTGGGCTGTTACACCTGATATAGTTCCGCGCGTATGAGTTTCTGGTTATCCGGGTTAGAATACCAATCAAGCCTCATAGACTCGATCTTTATGTACATGTCAACGGCCCATTGTTGGAAAAGTCGTCCCCCAAATAGCAATATGTTAAAAAGCCCCTCTCTAACTTGCATCAAAAAACAATAGTACTCTCTTGCTGTTACAAATCTTCCAGATTGTCTTTCTTCCACCATGGTACTCATGTATTCACCTTGTTGTACGTCCGCGTCATCCTCACCATGCTCTGTCTCAAATGGAAATTATATATTAGTATGTACACATGCGTTTTATTAAGGCATTGGAAATTAAATCATGTTCGGTACCTGTTGGATATGTCGGATCTGTTGCATCTGTTGGATCAACAGAGGTGTGTCTTTCCATATCAGTCAGTATATCATTGTACGGCATAAATTTATTCCAGCCAGTTTCTCCCTTAGGGTAAAATATCGGATATGCCAATGGATCATAACATCCATGATATGCTTTGATATAGCGCGGGCGATCCCCTCTGGCATACACAAGCACACTCCTATCAAAACATCTTTGAGGATCATTGCCAACTAACCAGATAGCCGCCACTTGTGACGCCGTGGGTGCATTGTACCTTGTTTTCAGCAAAGAAATATATGTATAAAATCAATCATTGATTTATTAGTAAAACTAAATCAAATTTATTTTGCGTACCTTCGTTGGTCTGGCGTGACATTAGTATTGATTTCAATTACATAGTCATCAAGATTTGGAATAGCTCCAACTCTGTTAAAGGTCTGTACATATGGGTTGCCTTCCATTATTCGCAGCACAGTTTTGATAAGATTGATATCTAGGTCAGGCGATCTCTGTACTCTGTGCGCCAAACTGTCATCCTCCGTATCATAAAAGTAGAGTTGCAAGTGGCGAGGCCCTTTAGAACCTGGAACCAATTGGTCCAGGCGATGGTACAAGGCCCCATGCACACGAAATGTATATATACCAGTCCCTGCCGCAGTGGCAACTCGTCGATCCAAGGTTACTCCAAGGCTCGTGAAAGAGAAATGAGCGTTGAAGTACCGAATATTTTGCCTGAAATATTTTGCATCATTATCTACCTGACTTGTGAATAACCTTTTTAATTCAGTAGGCACCTGTGGAACATGTACTTTTATCTTTCCTTTTCTGCAACAGAATCCAGGTGGTTCATATTGAAATCTCATTGCTGCACAGTACAAGCAGTTAGGCACCTTTCTCAAAACATTGTGCCTATCAGGCACATTTTGGTAGACATAATCATAAGGATCTTCATTGGTAATCAAATCAACACCATTGACACTGACACGATAGGACTCGTAGGCACCATCTGTTATGAAAGCAAGCACTGGCCGTCATTACACAACATTAATAAGCGAAACACCTGTGATGACACACAAAAAAAAGTTACCTTCACCAACGTACTGCCTAGTCTCATCGTAATCAAGAAGATCATCAATATCCAAGGCATGAGGTGCCTCCAGATGTTCCTCTGCATGATGTTTGCTTGAACATTAGGAATAGAACACACCGACTGACTGTGTTATTAAAATAAAAAAATAAACAAAGAAAAAGAACACACCTTCATCAGATTGATTGTTCATAGGTTCGAACAAGGCACTATCATATTCTATATCATTCTGTCCTATATGCAATGCTTCCTTCACCAAAACACCGACTGACTGTATTCTCATCTTTTTTTTGTTGTCCCTATTTGTCTGCAACATTTTTTCCTTGCTGTGCTCATCCATATTGTTGTACCTCTCTCTTTTTGCAAGGGCCCTTTGCCTCTTTGAGCTGCTAACTGGTCACCATTGGGAGGAAAACATTGGCATGGTCAGATGATCTATTCTATTATACATATAGTATAACATGCTACTATTGCTTGCACAAATGAAAAAAAATACAAGGATAGCACCTGGAGTTGCCGCACTTGCATTCAACAGAGTGTGGCTTGACAGGTTGTTGGGCACACAAGTATCATAGGTCGGTTGTCTTCTCCGGACATAATTATAATTTCTATGTAGCCAATCCATGTTGTTATCCGAACAGACATTTTCCTTGTCCTCATCGTTTGATGCTCGGAGAATACTTGAACACGCTCCATACGGTGCTTGTTGACCTATCATGGAGCAGGATGAAACATTAATTTTTCATTGTCCGGACATAATTATTATTGCTTAATAAAGAGTAACATTTCAAATAACAAAGGAACCATTATTAAATAATAAATAAGCAATACCATGATCAGGTCCTATAGTATGCGTTGATGATTCTGTCCTCTTCAATACTCGTTGTTCCCGGCGCCTTTTATTCCTTTCTTCTCTTTGCTCGGTGGATTCCTCAGCCTTTATCCTTGCTCGGTATTCTCGTTGTTTTCTATTCCTCTCTTCCCTCTTTTGCTCGGCCTCATCCACAGGTGCTGCAAGTGATTTTAAAACTGAGAAGGTTATAAAAATATCGAAAGCAATTCCGTCACAGCCGAGGAAGCGCTCACATACCTGTGTTGTTGTTTGTTATCTCGCCTAAAGCAGTGCGCTGTGCTTTCTGGTTTGACATGTCCTTTTTTTTATTTAACCAACCAACAACATGCAAAACCAACCTGAGGAAGATGCAATCACCAATGTTTAAAATCGCAACAGTTTTAAATTATCATATTGAGAGTCAGCTTCGCGGGAGGCGGCGGCTGGGAGGACGCCCGACGGCATCACGATCTCGGCCGCGCCGTCGAAGCCCAGGAGGAACGCGCGGTCCAGGTCCCCTGCCGCTGAGGAATAATAGGTACCCAAATCTGAGCCGACGAGGACTCAAAATTTGGGTGCTAATGGTGTACACCCACACATCCAGCCAACCGAGCGACACACAGTTTCCTTCTCACATACAATCTTAACCCTTTCATATGATGCAAAATACTTGGTACTTATCATTTATCTGGAAACTTTGGGGTCAATGTATCAGCAAACTGAAATTTTCTGATGGATTTTCTTATAATACCCTTGACAATGAGATGTCCTTCAACTTTCAATGATTAGTTAAGCATATCTTTAAAGTAATCGAATGCTCATCGAATGCTCAGATCAGATGTCACAGTAACACATGAACAAGTTTTTGTTGTTGCATACTTTCTTCTTACTTCATAAATATCACTTAAGCATGTAATGTGAATGGCCTGAGCTATGCTATGGACAATATAAAAGGTCACATATGTATCAGCTGTAATGCTATATTCAAATTTCCTGACATATTGTGATCTGGAAGAAAATTCAAGTAGCATTTTGGGCTGAACATGTCGAAGGTCTAACCTTTCACAATATCATAAACCAAGTAGATGTAAGATCAAAATAATTAGTAAGACTGGACCATGCTTACCTATATTTAATGAAATACTCCAATACTCCAATCTCTTACCCAAATTGAACATTTCACATCAGACAATGTATCAGCAGACCAATACATGTAAGATGGGATATTTTTTGACTTCCTCCAGAATGATAGCAAGCATGTTAGCTGTAAGTAAACTAACAGAACAACAGACACTGTTTGGTGCACCAGAAGCAGCATCCTAGGCTGGCAAGGCACACAGCCCTTTCGCAAACAAAGATAGTTTAGGACACGAAAACAGGAAGAGAAAACCAAAGGGAAAAAAGATGCTACGCCTAACTGAAGCTCAATAACAAAGTGGAGTGGTCCCAAATCTCATGATCTAGTGTTTGCTTTGATCCATCAAGCACACAAACTTGCAAGAAACCAAAATGAATAAAGAGTAAAGACCATCAGTGAAGAGAGATCAGCTGCAAGTGAGAGGAACCCATCCTCATGGAGATGTTGAGGAGGCAAAGCTCAATATCCTGATCCTCCCAAGCTCACTATCCCCATCCTCCCCCTTTTTAAAGTGATGCAGACTTGTCTGCTCAGCATTTAGCTTTGTTCCTTCCACGGCTCTTATTATTCTTTTTACGTATTGCAGCAATAATGTCTTCATCTGTCTACGCCAGGGGTATATTGGTGCTATGTCAAGCAACAAGAAAGGCCTGGCTGGAAATATGATTTCCTAGATGTTCTAAAACACCAAATTGCTAGTGATTAGTGGATTCTCAACATAAAATATTTTTAGTCTACTCTAGTTGTCATCTAGATAGTAGGGAAATATTTATGTTCATGTTTTGCACCTAATGTTTCTCCACCGTTATGTCACCTAACGGCAGACACCTGAGTTTAGTGAACAGTACTATCCAATTATAGCTACCCTCTGAAGAAAGAAGAATCACATCATGCAGATCTTCAGAAGTGGACCAGTGATGTGGGTGTAGGAAGGTTCCAACTGCCAAATTACCTTCCCTACAAGGAACAGAGGGATGACGAATGCCGGCACGGTGGACACCAATCCAAGAACCAAGTACTCCAGCTCCGTGAACCTCTGCACATCACAACAAAAGTCCAAGAATGCTTAAGCAGCTAATCCACCCACTTCAAATCTCTAAAAAAATAAGAACACCATATAGCAATGCTCCAAGATCCAATCTTTTCCGGTGCTAATGGTGCCCTTCGGGCACCATGGAGTCGATTCGGGGGAGGCGGCGGAGGCGGGGGAGGCGGCGGCCGGGAGTCGATTCGGGGGAGGCGGCGGAGGCGGCGGCCTTCGGGGGAGGCGGGGGAGGCGGCGGCCTTCGGGGGAGGAGGCGGAGGCGGCGGCTTGGGGGGAGGCGGCGGCCTTCGGGGGAGGAGGCGGAGGCGGCGGCTTCGGGGGAGGCGGCGGCCTTCGGGGGAGGAGGCGGCGGCTTCGGGGGAGGAGGCGGAGGCGGCGGCTTCGGGGCAGGCGGGGGAGGCGGGGCCTTCGGGGAGGCGGGGGAGGCGGGGCTGGCGGGGGAGTCTGGAACCAGGAGACGACGATCGACCTGCATGCATAATTGTAAAAGTATACTCCATATGAATATATATATATCAGGATGAGGGGGAGGGTGAAGGAGAACACTCTCACCTCTCCACTACCATCTCTCTCTCTGTTTGGTCAGTAACCACGACAGTTGGCGCCATCCGTGGGGAGGACAGGGACAAGCCTGAAGACCGAAGAAAAAGGATGGCACCGAAAAAAGCTTCATCAGCGGCGGCGGCGGGAAGAAAGACGGCTGGGTCGGAGCGGCGCGTGAATACTGGGGCTTCGGCATCGGCCGTCGAAGGCGCTGGCGACGGCGTAGGCGTAATGGTCGCGGGCGTCGACGCCCACGCTACAACGACCGACCCCGCCAACGCCGCTACAACGACATCCAACCCCGTCGCTGGCGCTGCAACGACAGTCCCCGCCACCCTCGCCGGCAGCGCGGATCAGGCGGCCGGGGGTAGCCGCAATGAAGCATCTGGCGGATCTGGAGATCGTGAGGCGATGGTCCCTGCACCGACCCGTGCGGTGGGAAGCGCCCTACTAGCAGCCCTCAATGCATTCCAGCGGCCCCGACAGCACCTACGGTGGGAAGCGCCCTACTAGCAGCCCTCAATGCATTCCAGCGGGAACTAGGGGACCTTCGTGGAGCCGTCCGAGATATGCAAGAAGCTCGGGGCCAGCAGGCCGCGCCAGTAATCGCGCCCGAGCCCACGCCGGAGAGGGCGGACAGTCGCGAAGCCCCCACGTCTAGTCGCGTGCCGCGGCGGCGCCTAGATCCGGAGTCCCCGCTTTCGGTGGGGCTGCAGCAGGCGGCCTGGCCCAAAGACTTCAAGTTTCCTAGCGTCATCGACCCGTACAAAGGCGACACGGACCCCCGCGAGTTCGTGCGCGTGTACGAAACCGCGATCGAGGCTGCGAGCGGAGACGACACCACGAAGGCGAAGGGACTCCCCCTCGCGCTGCAAGGAGTGGCGCTCTCTTGGTTCTTTACCATAGAGCCGGGCTCCATCCACGTGTGGGAGCAGCTCCGTGACCGCCTTCACAACAACTTCCAAGGAAACTATGTCGAGCGAGTCGACGCGGACCAACTCTTCGCTGTGAAGCAAAGACCCTCGGAGAAGCTCCGGGACTACTTCAAGCGCTTCGCCAAGATTCGATGCCAAGTAAAGGACGTTAATGAAACCACCATCGTTAATGCAGCCATACAGGGCCTTCGTCCGTGCCCAATGGCCGAGTACCACGCGCGGAGGCCAATCAAGACAGTCGCCAAGCTCTTCGACAAAATGGATGAGTATGCGCGGGCGGAGGAGGATGCGCGAAGACGCAGCATAACCGCCCTCGACCTCGCCCATGAGGAGCGCCCCCCGCGCGAGGTGGGGGCGGGTGGTCCCTCCTCGAAGCAGGGCCGCAGCCGAGAGCCCCGAGGAGGCCCTCCCCGAGGCAGCGATACCGGGGTACAGGAAGGCTCTTCAGGGAGCAGGCATAAACCTCGGCGCCACCAGCGCAGGTCACAGGCGGCCCATCATGTCCTCGACACCGGGAGCGCCCGCCAAGGACCCGACCCCGCCTCATGGAGGGGAGACCGGGGATCGGAAGGCGGACTTGGTTGCGGCGGCCAACCCCACGCAGAACAAGAGCTCCTACATTATGGCAAGTGGTGCGAGGTGCACGGCTACGGTGATCATTAAACAAGGGCATGCACCGCAGTTATGGAGCTGCGGAGGGTGGCGGCCGGGTCTCGGGCTCAGCCTCCTCGGCCCCTCGTCGGAGCCCACGTGGGGCACCCAAGGGGTAGCCCCCTGCGAGCCACCGCAGCGGAGGGCGCGCATCATCGCACCATCAGCATCATCACCGGAGGTTCCTCTTCAAGGGCCCCCGGGGAGCAGCCACAATCGTGGATGCCGCCCTGCAACATCACCTTCGACTTGAACGACGCCAGTGGTGTGCAGTACCCTCATCAAGACCCTCTGGTCATCCAGGCCCTCATAGAACGCTGTGACGTCAGGCGCGTCCTTGTCGACGGGGGAAGCTCCGCGAATATCCTGTTCGCCGAGGCCCTCGACCATATGGGGATCCCCCGCAGCCGGCTACAACAGCCAGGAGCTCCACTTCAAGGCCTCGGAGGTCAACTGCTGCAGGCCCTGGGGCACGTGTCCCTTCCGGTCACTTTCCGTCAGGAGGGCAACAAGGGTAACATCCGGACCGAGCATGTCATCTTCGACGTCGTGGATATCCCACATCCCTACAACGCCATACTGGGGCGACCCGCCATCAACTCTTTCGAGGCGATCCCACACTACGCATTTTTGTGTGTGAAGCTCCCGGGCCCGGAGGGTGTTATCACCGTCTTCGGCGATCAGGACCTGGCCAGACGTGCTGAGGTCGGCAGCCGGGTTCCGCATCGCCCGGTGCACACCCTCTCCGACACGCTCGGCGATGGGCCCTCCGCCCCCGGGTGGACGCCCAAGCCTCGGCCTGAGGGCGGAGTCAAGAAGGTACCACTCCAGGCGGAGGGACAGTTTGTGTCCATCGGCGAGGGGCTCCCCCCGGGGGTCGAACGGGATCTGCTCCGAGTGCTTCAGAACAACGTTGACATTTTTGCATGGTCCCCGGAGGACATCAAGGGCGTAGACCGAGCGGTAATCGAGCATCGCTTGGCGGTCTGCCCCGACGCCAAGCCGGTCAAGCAAAGGCTTCGGCGTATGTCGATGGACCGGCAGCAGGCGGCCAAAACAGAGGTGGCGAAGCTCTTTCGGGCCGGGGTCATTCGCGAGGTCCACCATCCAGAGTGGCTCGCTAACCCAGTACTAGTCAAAAAGGCCAGCGGGGCCTGGCGTATGTGCATCGACTTCACGGCGCTAAACAAGGCGTGCCCAAAGGACAATTACCCCTTGCCGCGCATCGATCAGCTGGTCGACGCCACCGCTGGGTGCGAACTAATGAGTTTCCTGGACGCCTATTCCGGCTACCACCAGGTATACATGGCCGAAGATGACGAGGAGAAGACCAGTTTCATCACACCACTTGGGACGTTCTGCTTCGTCAGGATGCCCTTTGGCTTGAAGAACGCAGGCGCTACCTTTACCCGCCTCGTCGCTATTGCCCTGGCCGCCCAGCTCGGGAGGAACGTCGAAGCTTACGTCGATGACGTGGTGGTCAAAACCCGACAGCTTGCTCTGCATGGCCGGGACCTCCAGGAGACCTTCGACAACCTCCGGAAGGCGGGCATCAAGCTCAACCCCGACAAATGTGTCTTCGGGGTGCAGGCGGGCAAACTCCTAGGTTTCCTCGTGTCCGGACGGGGAATCCAGGCGAACCCCGACAAAGTAGATGCCATCCTGGGTATGGAGCCGCCCAAGACAACGAGGGAGGTCCAGAGGCTGGCGGGCCGCATGGCAGCACTAAGCCGCTTCCTATCCAGGGCGGTGGAGCGGGGCCTGCCATTCTTCAAGACACTCCGCGGGTGCGACGGATTTCGTTGGGACGGCGATTGCGCGAAGGCCTTCAACGAGCTCAAGGAGCACCTGGCAAGCCTCCCCACTCTGGTCGCCCCAGCACTAGAGGCTCCCCTCCTGCTCTATCTGGCCGCGTCAGCCACCGCGGTCAGCGCCGTCCTCGTCTTAGAGGAAGGCGCCAGGCAGCGGCCCGTATACTTTGTCTCTGAAGCCCTCCAAGGCGCCAAGACAAGATACACGGAGCTTGTGAAGCTCGCCTACGCGCTGGTCATGGCCTCCAGGAAACTTCGGCATTACTTTCTGGCCCACCCGATTACAGTGCCTTCCTCATTCCCCCTGGCAGAGATGTTACACAACAAGGAGTCCACAGGGCGCATCGGCAAATGGGCTGCCGAGCTCGCTCCCTTCTCCTTGACATATGCCTCACGAACGGCAATCAAATCCCAAGTCCTTGCGGATTTTCTCGCCGAATGGACCCCGCCGGCCCAGCCCGTCCGGACGCACGATGACCCCGTCTGGACGCTCACCATCGACGGAGCCTACGGCGTCGCGGGCGCAAGCGTAGGTGCGGTGATCGTCACGCCCGAAGGACAGCGCTTCTATACTCGGCGCGCCTTGCCTTCCCCGCTACCAACAACACGGCTGAGTACGAGGCGCTCCTCTTTGGCCTGACGAAGCTCAAGGCAGTCGGCGCGAGACGGGTGCTAGTCCGCACCGACTCGCGCTTGGTGGCTGGTCATGTGGACAAGTCATATCAAGCCAAGGACCCTGAGTTGGCCAAGTACCTCGCGGCTGTGAGAACGAGGGAAAGGCACTTTTTGGGCGTCATCGTCAAGGCCATCCCCCGCGCGGAGAACGAGCAGGCCGACGCCCTTGCTAAGGTGGCCAGCCAGCAACTGCCCCCCTGATGGGGCGTTTTACGAAATATTATTGCAGGCGGCCATCGCGCAGGACAACCGGGACGCGGCACTTGTCCATCACATCGACCGGCCAGGTAACTGGCGCGAGCCCATCTTCAATTTTTTGCAAGGCATCGCCGAGCCGGAGAACCCCGCCGAGCTTCGGCGTTTGCAGCACCGCGCAAGATCCTTCCAGGTGTTCAAAGGGAGACTCTACAAGAGAGGGGTTTGCGCACCGCTCCTGCGCTGCCTCTCGACTGAGGGGGGAAAAGAGCTCCTTGAGGAGATCCACGCGGGCGCGTGCGGGTCCCACCTGGCACCAAGGTCGTTAGTCGGCAATGCGTTCAGGCAAGGCTTCTACTGGCCAACTGCCATCACCGACGTCCAGGACCTCGTCTGTCGGTGCCAAGGGTGCCAGTGGATGGCGCGCATCGTCCACAGGCCCCCGACGAGCCTCAACCCCATTCCTCCGGTGTGGCCACTGGCACGCTGGGGCGTCGACATAGTAGGACCACTGGCCCGAGCTCCAGTGGACCTGCGGTTCGTGGTAGTCACGCTGGAGTATTTCTCCAGATGGCCGGAAGCGGTCGCCCTGGCTAAAGTAACCTCTGCGGCCGTACAGCGCTTCCTCTGGCAAAACATCATATGTTGCTTTGGCGTGCCCCGGGAGCTCACGGTCGACAACGGCCTGCAGTTCGACGCCACCCTTTTCAAAGAATATTGTGGCAGCATGAGCATCACCCTTCAATTCGCCTCGGTAGGGCATCCCCAGTCCAACGGGGCGGTCGAACGGGCGAATGGCGCCATCTCCGCCGCCATCAAAAAGCGCCTGGTCGGGTTGCCGAAGGGCAAGTGGCCAAGCGAGCTTCACAATGTTCTTTGGTCGCTTCGCACAACGGTAACGCGTCCAACGGGATTCACGCCGTTCAAACTCCTTTTCGGCGACGAAGCAGTGACGCCAGAGGAAATCAAGGCCGGCTCGTGGAGGGTCCTCGTCCAAATACCCGAAGAGGAGCGTCGTGTGTCCTTGGACCTCCTCGACGGGCTACGGGCAGATGCAGCCCACCATGTCGAGAAGTATGCGCGGCAGACAATGCGTACTCGGGTTTGCTCCATATGCCCGCGGGGATTCAAGCCTGGGGATCTCGTTCTCAGAGTGACGCTCCAAGCGGAGACCGCTGGCAAGCTGGAGTCCAAGTGGGAAGGCCCATACATCGTAACGGAAGCATTGCCGAAGGGGGCGTACCGCCTCGCCACGCTCGAAGGACAAGCCCTCCGGCACACATGGAATGCAGACAGGTTGCGGCGATACTACGCCTAGAAGCAGGATGACAAGCGTAGAGCCACCAGCCCCTTGTTGTACAATGCTAGCCCGCGCAAACGGGAGTTCAATAAAGATTGCTGTTCCCAGAGCATTGTTTGTCCGCGCTGCGCAGAACAAAGTCCACGGACGCTAAATAAGACGTAGCGTCGAAGTCCGCCTCCGCACGCGCGAGTCTCCGGACTATAAAGGAAGTCGTAGCGTCGAGGTTCACCTCCGCACGCGCCAGTCCACGGACTCTAAACAAGACGTAGCATCGAGGTTCACCTCCGCACGCGCCAGTCCACGGACTCTAAATAAGACGTAGCGTCGAGGTCTGCCTCCGCACGCGCGAGTCTCCGGACTATAAAGGAAGTCGTAGCGTCGAGGTTCGCCTCCGCACGCGCCAGTCCGCGGACTCTAAATAAGACGTAGCGTCGAGGTCCGCCTCCGCACGCGCGAGTCTCCGGACTATAAAGGAAGTCGTAGCGTCGAGGTTCGCCTCCGCACGCGCCAGTCCACGGACTCTAAATAAGACGCAATGGGGGGACGCCCTCGCGCGCACCAGTCTCCGGACTATAAAGGAAGTCGTAGCGTCGAGGTTCACCTCCGCACGCGCCAGTCCACGGACTCTAAATAAGACGTAGCGTCGAGGTCCGCCTCCGCACGCGCGAGTCTCCAGACTATAAAGGAAGTCGTAGCGTCGAGGTTCACCTCCGCACGCGCCAGTCCGCGGACTCTAAATAAGACGTAGCGTCGAGGTCCGCCTCCGCACGCGCGAGTCTCCGGACTATAAAGGAAGTCATAGCGTCGAGGTTCACCTCCGCACGCGCCAGTCCGCGGACTCTAAATAAGACGTAGCGTCGAGGTCCGCCTCCGCACGCGCGAGTCTCCGGACTATAAAGGAAGTCGTAGCGTCAAGGTTCACCTCCGCACGCGCCAGTCCACGGACTCTAAATAAGACGTAGCGTCGAGGTCCGCCTCCGCACGCGCGAGTCTCCGGACTATAAAGGAAGTCGTAGCGTTGAGGTTCGCCTCCGCACGCGCCAGTCTACGGACTCTAAACACGACACAGTGGGGAATGCCCTCGCGCCCGCTGAAAGGCGGAGGTCTTCCCCTCGCACTCGGCGGCAGGTAACACCAAGAATAAAGTGCTACTTGGTTGCATTGCAAAAGCAAGGGGGGTTACAAGCATGAGAACCAATACATCATCCCCCCGCCCTACCCGACCGACAGCTCAGTCGTGGCGCGGTGCGGACAAACCCGTGCCGACGTCGTCGTGGTGTTGGACGACTCCTTCGAGCCACCGGAGGAGGTCCCCTTCCCCATGCAGCGTCTGCTGCACGGCGACCCTCGCTGCATCTTCCCCGAAGCGGCCCCAGATCCGTTGGTGGAAGTTCTGCAGGCTAGGCCCGATGGAGCGAATGGCGTCCGACATAACCTGTGGTCGGCCGGGAAGATCCAGTTGAGGATTCGCCAGCTCATGGGTATGTCTACACCCGCGAGTGTGAAGCGTGGCGAGGGCAAAGCACGCACCAAGATAGCCGCAGTGCTCACCAAAGGTTCTGGCACCATGAAGAGCAACGCCCGCCCCCTCCTCGATCAACTCGATCGTCTCCGACAGGTCTTCCGGCCCGTGCATAGTGTCCGGCACTCTGACGCACAGGTCTCGGAGGGCCTGGTTCAGAGACTCCATGGCCCGCCACGCCGACGTGGACGCATTTTCCAAGACGCGGCTATTCCCTGCAGCAGACTCCGCCAGCTGGGCTTTCTCCCCTTCTAGGACGGCGATCTGCTGCAGGAAGGCAGCGCGCTCCTCAGCCGCGGCGCACTTGGCTTACGTGGCCTCGAGTTGCGCGGCCGCCATGGCGCCCTCCAGCGCGCGAAGCTCTTCATCCTTCGCCGCGAGAGCATTGTTTGCTTCGCGAAGGCTGGCTTCCAGAACCCTCCGCTCCCGAACACGGGCCTCGTCAAAGGCCCGGCTGAGGGCAAGCGTCTGGCAAAAACAACAAGTCAGCAGGCGCCCAGCAGTACCTTACAAGCTGAAGCGCACATATTTACCCTCATCTCGGAGGCCTGCAGCGCGAGCGCTAGGAGTTCCCCCTCGCACGACGACAACATCTCTCGGTCAAGGCCGTTGTTGGCACGCTCTGCGGCTGCGGTGAGGACGCGAAGTGTCACCAGGCGAGGGAGGAAGTCCGAGCGAGCGAGCCCCGGCCCCAATGTGCCAGGATTTACCGAGGCCGCGGCCACATCAACAGCAACGGACACCTGCGGGGCACCCTGCACAAGGCTTTGGACTTCGCGCACACCTCCGTTGCTCGATCCTTCGCCACGTCCGGGAGACTTCGTCTCGCCTGATGTTGGCAGAATGAGCGAGCAGATCGGGGAGAGTCTCGCGAAGTCATGTGAAGAGAGGGACTCACGCCTACCGCCTGCGTCTCTCGTCGCGGTAGGAAGTGGCGCCGGTTCGACTGCCAAGTGGGAGGCGGGCGCCTCGGTGGTCGGCGAGGAGGTTTTCTCGGCCGCGCCAGACGCCATAATCCCACGACAAGGCCCCGCAACGGCGTATCGACCCCTCGCTGGCGGCGGGGACTGCGTCCGAGGGCATTTTGCCTGCGGCGGCACAAGCGAGTCTTCCGCGGCAACACCAGCTACGGTTTCCGTCGCACCCACGGTTTCCTCCATAGGGGGCGCGCCCGCGCCGGCCGCTGCGGTTGATAACGCACCATCAGCTGTGGTTTTCTCGCCGGGAACTGTGCTCCCCCCGGGTTGGCAAGTTCCAGCTTGACGATGGCCGCGAGCACGGGTTCGTTGGCGTCGGCAGAGGGTGCCGGGGGACTCGAGGCGGCGCGCTCCTCCGAAGCAGTGTGGCCGGGCCCACCGCCGGTCGCACGCCCTATCTCAGCAGTGCTAGCCGCCGAGGGGCCTGCGGGGTCGCATACGGCAGCCGGGGAGCGGGCCCGGCATCGCGAAGATAACACCCCCGCGGGGCTATCACCGTCCTGAGCGCCCGGAGTCCCGGCGAGAAGCTCCCCCGGCACAGCGCGCTCGGGCACAGTAATGCCCAGAGCCTCGCATGTGCGGTTTACCCGCCCTTGCTTAGCCGCCTTGACTGCGGCCTCGCGAGCCTGGTGCTTCTTAAGCGTGTACGGGCCGAGAAGCGCCGCAACCGCGCACTCCGCGTCTTCTAGCCGAGCCACTGCGCAGAAGATCACGTCAGTCAGGCAGAGACCAAATAGATACAATGGCGCGCGTACAACGTGCTGGGCGACTTATGAGGAGCGGAAGGTGGAAGCAGGCGAGATACGGATGGGTTGAACCCGTCCTCGCGGGGGCCGTCCTGTCCAACATACTTCCCCCGGGAGGAGAGTGGCGCCACCCCATACATTGTGAACTCCTCGGCTAGGTCGCGCAGGCTCATTCGACGGGCGACACCGACAAGACTCTGTAGCCTTTGCGTGTCGTCAATCTCCGCCTTCAGACTCGGCGTACTGTTAAGCGAGATTGGCCCACCTCGGCATTGCATTCCACTCTTGTCGGTCACGGTGTAGTAGAACCACTGCCGAGTCCAGCCGGACTCCCATTGCCTCGGCGAGGCTGGCGCAGGGAACAACGTCGCGCACGACGCCCGGAGCACGAAGTCCACACCGCCGAAGTTGGACACCACCCCGTCAACTTTTCTGGATCGACAGCGTGCGTCGTGCAGTGTGGCGAATAAGCTCGCGCTGGGACGCCGCCCCTCTGTCCGCATCGCCCACGTGAAGACAGCTAGGCGGAGTATTGCGTGGGGCGTCAGTTGGGCTAGCTCCAACTTGTAGGCCCGCAGGACTTCGCCCACGAACAACGTGGAGGGCATTCGAAGGCCAGCGTCAAAGAACGCAACAAAAACAATCGCCTCCATGGCCCGGGGCTTCGGCTCCGCCTCGTCCCGACGGGGTAGGCGAGCCCCATCGCGATCCGCGATCTTCCCCTCCTCCATGAGTCACTGCAGCGTCCCTTCGGTCACGCGGCTCCTCCCCAACACACGGGAACAGCAGCCTCCCGAGTGCTCCATGGCGTCCCACCACTTGTTGGCGCGCGAGCTCCCCCGCGGCACCAGCTCGTACTCCCGGGAAGGATGGGACACCTCGCCCTGGCTAGGCAAGCAACCGCTGCGGGGAGGGTGGGTGGCATCGTCGTGGCTAGCCATTGAAATCGCGACCAGGGAGAAAGAAGCAGGGAAAGGAGCAACTGGCGTTACAGTTAGCACAGGCGGAAGCAAAGCGGCAGATCACAAAAAAAACAAGGGTGCTTCCACCTCAACGCTGGCACCTTATAAAGGCCGCTCACCTCTCATATGGCTCGAGGCACAGACAGATCAAACTTGCAGCGATTCGGCTGCCCACGATTTGGAAAGAAGAACCGCCGGGGCTTAGAGGGCCGTGCCCGGTAGGTGACCAAACAGCGCACAACGCCTCCACGCCCTCAACACGCGTCCAACTTCCCTGGGGAAGAGGTGAACGGCCGCGGTCACGCAACCGCTCACATCCCACGACGCACCAGTCGCGAGTCGCCGCGTGTCCCACACACAGGATGGCAGACTGCACGACGCGACAGCCTGACCTCTGCCAGGCCAGGTGTCGGCGTGATTCCAGCCGCCATTAAAAGCGCACTACCAGACTGCAAGGCCACAACAGCCTCCAATCTTAGCGCGAGGGCGGAGCGCGCGCGCGCGTCTACTTCGACTAGGCGCCAGCCCCCGCTGCCACCCGTTCGAAGGGTAGGGAACGGAGCGCGCGCGCGTCTAATTCGAACCTGGCGCCAGCCTCCGCTGCCACCCATTCGAAGGGTAGGGGACGGAGCGCGCGCGCGTCTACTTTGAACCAGGCGCCAGCCTCCGCTGCCACCCGTTCGAAGGGTAGGGGACGGAGCGCTTGCGCCTCGGTTTCGACTTAGGCGCCAGCCTCCGCTGCCACCCGTTCGAAGGGTAGGGGACGGAGCGCGCGCGCATCTACTTCGACTAGGCACCAGCCCCCGCTGCCACCCGTTCGAAGGGTAGGGGACAGAGCGCGCGCGCGTCTACTTCGAACCAGGCACCAGCCTCCGCTGCCACCCGTTCGAAGGGTAGGGGACGGAGCGCGCGCGCGTCTACTTCGAACCAGGCGCCAGTCTCCGCTGCCACCCGTTCGAAGGGTAGGGGACGGAGCGCGCGCGCCTCGGCTTCGACTTAGGCGACAGCCTCCGCTGCCACCCGTTCGAAGGGTAGGGGACGGAGCGCGCGCGCATCTACTTCGAGCTAGGTGCCAGCCTCCACTGCCACCCGTTCGAAGGGTAGGGGACGGAGCGCGCGTGCCTCGGCTTCGACTTAGGCGCCAGCCTCTGCTGCCACCCGTTCGAATGGTAGGGGACGGAGCGCGCACGCATCTACTTCGAGCTAGGCGCCAGCCTCCGCTGCCACCCGTTCGAAGGGTAGGGGACGGAGCGCGCGCGCCTTGGCTTCGACTCAGGCGCCAGCCTCCGCTGCCACCCGTTCGAAGCGTAGGGGACGGAGCGCGCGCGCGTCGCGCCTCCGCTGTACTTCGACATCACCTTCCATCCCACACCTCGAGCTCCCCAACCGCAAGTTTGGAGAAATTCACAGGCCGCAGGGGACGGAGGGGGCCAAAGGACTCGGCGACATGGCTTCGGCCCTGTGAAGCCCTTCACCATGAGTGGCTCCTGTTGTAGGGGTGGCCCCCACCTAAGCCCAGCAGGCCTGTTAGGAGGTTATAAGAACCAGAGTAATATGAGTAATGACTCAAATGCCCCTAAGGGGGACGTACGGATGTAAGGGCATAATTGTAAAAGTATACTCCATATGAATATATATATATATATATATCAGGATGAGGGGGAGGGTGAAGGAGAACACTCCCACCTCTCCACTACCATCTCTCTCTCTGTTTGGTCAGTAACCACGACAGATAGATTCTGATATTTTGGCCAAACTACCAAAATACCCTTTCTTGACCGGGTCTTAGCAATCGCCATGCTTACCATGTGTAGGTTCACCATTGGCTTGCCACGCATCGGCAAGTCTCTCTCGCTCCGGTTCTATTGGACTGTGCCTCACTTGAATCGACCAAGCCATATGGTGTAAACCCACCGTTCGAACTCACCTTCAGTATTTCCCACCTTTCTCGTGCCATGCTTGAGCCCACCATCTCACCCAGCAAACTTGATCATTCTGGGCCTCGGCTCCTCCCTGAGCATAGCCTCGATCCTCGCCATCAACCATGATGACACCAAGCATCACTGCACATCCAAAGACAAAGAAATTGTTTCTGAGCACAAGTTCTTCACAACTTGAGCCACATTAGTCAAACTTGCATCATGCAACCTTAATGTAATGACCCAAGTCAACCCAACTCGATTTATGACTCAATTCCCAAAATCTTGTTTTTCTGGAACTTCCATAACACAGTCTAAATCAAATGCAATCTTTGCAAAACTATTTGACCACTGCACAAAACTTGCAATGGTTTATCACAACATTAAACATGACTTTCTTACATGGTCCTTCAATCTCCCCTTGATGAATCCATTGGCGGTTCTTCAAAAATGCAAATTGGAGGTGGTTTTAGAAAGAGGAAAAAAGAATTTTGCAAAGAGAGCTCCAAATGGTCAAAAGAAGATTGTGAAGTCCCGAAAATAATCATTTGAGACAGAGATGGATAGACATAGGTCTCATGCGCGCTTTGTCCCCTACCCTTCGAACTAACGTCGTCAAAGACAACATAGGCAGAGTAGGACTCACACGCACTTTGTCCCCAATCCTCAACGAGTGTCATCTATGTCGAGACCCGAATATGAAAATTCGGACTCTCTGTGTATACTACACTAGTCTAGGAACATGCTAATGCACACAGTGAAAACATAGATGAAATATCAACCATATCACGATTTTACTAAAAAAAGACTCAAATATTATTAATATCAGAATTGCAACCTTATGGCCAAGCTTATAGATAATAGCATGAATGGCTTAAAAAACTTGCAGCGGAAAACAGAAATAAGCGTAATAGCCGAGGGGGGTGGCGCGGCTTTTATACCCAGACGTCGAGGCATCCAGGTCGGACATGGAACGAAGTCCGAGACAGCAATAACACGAACTCTGGAGTGAACACGGCGAGCGACGGTGAGAGTTCGGCTCGAGGACGGCGTCGTCTCTGGGAAGACGATGAACAATGCTCCACACTCCCGACGGGCGACATGTGGCTCAACCGATTAAGGGAACTAGCAGCTAAAGACCGTTGGATTTGTCGATGCAGATGGTGCAGATGAGGGGAACGGTGGCCGTTCGATGGGTGACGTGTGTCGCTCAACAGGCGGGGCAAGGCGACGGGGCGGGCTGGGCTGGACCAGGCTGAGGCGGGAAGAGATGGACCGGGCTCTAGGGTTTCAACCCAAGAAGCTTTAGGGATTTTCCCATGCTTTTCTATTTTTAGAAATCCAAATAAATTCATTTGAGCTCTAGAAAATAGCAAGTAAATCCAGAAAATCTCAAAAAAAATTCCAGAAAACCTTGAGACTCAAAGAACCCAAATAAATTACTTCTAGCACATGTTAATGTTTATTTAGTCATATTAAATCCTTTTAATTACTAAAAATTCAATTTAAGATTTAATTAATTCCAAAAAAATTCAAATAGTAAATTTTATTTTTAAAGGCTTCAAATAAGTCTCAAAAATAGGATGTTACAATCCGAGATGGCGGTAGAACAAGTAGGGCTCGCACGTGCTCCGTCCCCACCCGTTGAATGAGCATCATCGAAAATAGTGGTAGAACAAGTAGGGCTCGCACATGCTCCGTCCCACGTCTCGAACGAGCATCGTCAAAGACAGTGGTAGATAGGGGTGGAAAACGGTAATAGATAATTCGTTTTATCCGATATTCGTATCCGAGAAAACACGAATGTGGTAAGCAAAATCCGTATTCGAAAATGTTCGTATTCGAGAATATTCGTATCCATATTTGAGAATATTGTATTCGCATTCGTATTCGAGAATATTCATATCCGTATTCGTATTTGAGACTATTCGATTCGTATTCGATCCGTTTCTAGAACCCATGAAAAATCCGTATGAATTGTGTGATTCAAAATTTGAATTTAGGCAGTTTAAAACCAGTAACCAGCCAAAAATCAGTGAAAAATCAGAAAAATCGCTTGGAATCCATTTTATCCAATATTCGTATCCGAGAAAATCCATATTCGAAAATATCTGTATTCGTATTCGAGAATATTCGTATCCATATTTAATAATATTTGAATTCGTATTCGAATTCATTTTAAAAATATGAATTCATATTCGTATTTAAGACTATTCGATCATATCCGATCTGTTTCCTCCCCTAGTGGTAGAATGAGTAGGGCTCACGTGCGCTCTGTCCCCACCCCTCGAACAAGCGTCGTGAAATACGGCGGTAGAACGAGTAGAGCTCATGTGCGCTCCATCCCCCACACCTTGAATGAGCATCGTCAAAGATAGTGGTAGGCAAAGTAGGGTTCACATGCACTGCGTCCCCCACCCCTCGAACGAGTATCTCGAAGATGGTGGTAGAACGAGTAGGGCTCTTGCATGCTCTATTCCCCACCCCTCGAATGAGCGTCATCGAAGATAGTGGTAGACAGAGTAGGGTTCACGCACGCTCCATCCCCCACCCTTCGAACGAGCATCATTGAAGACTACGGTAGAACGAGTAGGGCTTGTGCGTGTTGAAGACGACATCGCCTTCCTTTCTGAAGCTCAAGTTCTCCATTAGGGAGAGCTAGGGTCTGGGGAGAAAGAAAAGATGGTAGTTGTAGGTAGAGATGACCAGTCACAATAATACCACTAGATTTAGGGGGATAAACATCGTGGGGCTCTGCCTACTTTTGGTGGTCGCTGATTAAGCACTATGGTGGAGCGCGCACAAACGCGCAATGGGACTAGGTACTTTTCACCCCTTCGTGGTTTTAGGCTCCACAGAGCGATGTGGGTCACGTAGGCCCGCTAGGATGCATGTGGGTCTCGGCACTTATTTTAGACTCTACAGAGTTAGCCGGGATGCACGAGAGTCCCAATGCTTGTTTTAGACTCTGTAGAGTGGGCCGAGACGCGCGAGGGTCCCGACGCTTGTTTTAGACTCCGTAGAGTCGGCCAGGCCGCCCGAGGGTCTCGGCACTTGTTTTAGACCATAGATGGGCCGGGACATGTGAGGATCCCGAGGCTTATTTTAGACTTCCACTACTACAAAAAAGCTATAATGGATGCCTCATCATAGACGGTTCCCTGGAATCGTCTGTGTTACTATTATCATAGACGGTTTTACACTAGTATGGCTATAACCATCTGTGATACATAATTATCATAGACGGTTCTTAACAATAACCATCTATAAATTATCATAGATGATTTAGATTAAAAACTGTCTATGATATCAGCAATTACCATGGACGATTTTTTAATAAAAACTATCTGTGTCTATGATGTCACAATTATCACAGATGGTTCAGATTAAAAATCGTCTGCGATGTTGCAATTAAAAACCATTTGAAAATCCAAATCCTCTTACCTTGCTTGAAATGTTGGATCTCCTAAAATCCAAATCCGGTGTGACTGTTTTTCCAATTTTGCCGTGTAGAACTTCCAAAAAAGTGTCTACCTTCCTAAAAATTGAAAAGCATGCCAAATTTATGCCAAATCTACTAAAAACTGGTGGAATACTTGTAAATATAGCCACAAACTTTTACAAAAAAATTCAGCAAGTTTGGCCTACGGGATTGAAAGATATAGTAGTTTCAATTTGAACCCAAGACGAATTCGAGTCCGAGCAACATTCCATTCTGAGACACCTTCAGTAAAAGGGCATAACTTTACATATGGTAAAATTGCTCAAAGAAATTAAATACACAAGCTAAAATTATAAAATAGAATTTTTTTCTTTTTTCTTTTGTTGAGGCTTTTTCTTTATGTCGGCTGCTTTTTTTTTAACTTGTTGGTTGGCACTAGGGTTTAGCGTTTCTTTGCACAAAAATTTAAAATTTTAGCAAATGTAAATTAATACCAAGAGCAGTCCTTAATACAATTTTCAAAGACTAGTCTCAAAGATGGAAGCAAAAATATGGATATAATCGCCCAAATCGACTGCAGCACCTTTTTTCGACGCGCACTGTAGCAGCGATCTACTGTAGTGCGTACTGTAGCAGGTACTATAGCATACGAGATGTACTGTAGCGAGTTACTGTAGCGTACGCGCGGTACTGTAGTGAAAATATTGTAGCGTACGCGCGGTACTATAGCGAAAATACTGTAGCGTACGCGCGGCACTATGTGGTGTTGCGGTACTATAGCGATCATAATTTTTTTTGGATTTAGGTGAAACAAAGGAAATAACACAATGATCAAGCGACGTAAAGGATCACGGTGATCAGCACCTAAACAAAATTCTAATGGACAAAAAATTAACAAAACTAACAAAAAATAACAAATGCAAAACTAGGGTTTAGATTTTTTTGGCCTTTTGTGTATAGGAAAAATAAACAAATCTAACTACAGGTAAATTGATCCTACCGTATCAACCGCACTCTGATACCAAGATGATGCGGGAGATTACCTGATCTTCACGGCGTAGGATCGATCCAGATAATTTGGATCCGTGCAACCTGATGAATCAATGGCGTCAACCACTGTTAGAACAACAACCTGTGACAAAAGAATTCGGTCAACCACACACTCGTGATCCCGTCTACCCAACCACCAAGTAGACGTGTCATCGCTCCGGCCAATCACAAGGAAACACAAGAACGATGGGTAGAGAACGTCCAATTCCCCTCTAGGTTGCAATCGTATGCCAAACCCTAGGAAGAACAAGCTTATAGCTCTCTGAAAATAATAGATTGATTTCTGTGGTCTAACTTCTCCAAACGAGTTTGAACAAATAAATAGGGCGTAGCCCTAACTCGGCTCATCCATATAGCACCACTATTCCGAATAATACTCAATCTAATCCCATGAGTTGGGTTTGGACTCACCTAAGATACAACCAACTCAGTTTTGAGTTCGGCAAACAAGCACACAGGCCAACTCCTATTGGTAATTAATGAGTTGTCAGCTAGCCCTCACGTTTTTGGTAGCTGGCTTTAAAAAATAGAAACACATGATTTCCTTTCTTTTCTTGTACTGCATGTATGGTTTGCTTGGAAACCGACAGAACATGCATTTTCTTCATGCAGAGGCTTACATGCACAATAGCAGCCACTGCTCTCGCTGCATGCATGCATCGACCATGCAGCCTAGCTTCTTCTTTTGCACAACATGAAGTTCTTAGTGTTTGTCCTACATGCTATCCTTTGCATCGCTCTCTTGACTAATTTTCTCACGTATAAACCTAAGAACAATTAAAATACCAGTATTAGGTAGTAACAAGTTCTCATGTAACTTAAAGCCAAAATTAACTAGGAGCAGTTCACCTATTGATAAATCTTTTTAGCTTGTGTTCATGTAATCGGTCCTATTGGGATGTCCTCATCAACACTTACCAGTACTTTGCGAATTGGCGCGACTAGGCGATGGGCCCGGGACCTCAGCCCACATCCCCGTAGATTCTCTCTGGGTCATAGCTCAGCGATGCACCAGTGGCCACACAGGCAGCACTACTGTCCACCCCTCTAGCTTTGGGACCTCGTGTGCGCAGGTCTCTTGAGCATCTTACCTTGTCGGGGCATCGACACCCAGCGCTGAGGAAGACGGCCAAGTAGGGCTATACGGGAGGACGTAGACGTGGAGATGGAGGGTGTGCTGGGGGTGATGTTGGGGGGATGTAGTGCTGGTTATACTTTTATTATTACTGTAATACTTATATTTCTTACTATGTGATGTTTCCAATACTATTGCGTTCTTATTTGTACTCATTTTTATGATGTTCGTTTGTTCGATCCATGTCGACGCCTCTAGTTTAATGCATGCAACGCAACACTGGAATAGTGAACTCAATAAATGGCAACCGCACCGACGCATAAACCATTTGATTATATGCTTTAGAACATTGAACAAAACCATGGACAATAGGAGAGAGTACTAAGGTACAACCTTCTCCGTATATGCCTATTGGCAGAATGTGCCTTGTGCTACCCACATGGAGGGTTGCAGAGAGGGCGTCTCAAACGTGGCTAGCCATCGTTGTAGTGGCACGTACATATATAGCTAGAGTTCGTGCAGCAACATGTTGGATCATATGAACTTCATATGTTGATGACCTCCTCGTTGCTCCTCTCGTGTTGCATCTACTGATGGAGGTCATCGTTTTCCTCTTTGAGACTTTCAATCTACGCCTCCAAGTCAAAGTTTCGCTCCCACAACGTATCCATGTATCTCACAATGTACCGTTCATGGGAAGGATCAATCCAGCAGACGAAGTCATATCTAGCCATCTGGGGGAAAGGAAGGTTAATATCGAAACCCTATTAGCAGTAATACAAAATAGACGATTGTCTAATTGTACCCCAGAGTATGGGCATCGAAAGAAATGTCGCCTCCTATCGAAATGGCCTTCTGCGACCTGCACGCCCGCATCCTCCCCATGTCTGCATTTCGCCACACCAGTTGAGCACATCTATTTGGCATCAAGCGGTTGTTAGAACTGAAGTCCTCTCTCCTTTTCAGTGGAAGATCTTCCTTTGGTGACCCATGTTTGACTGGCCCCTCCGCGTCTACCATGGCATGTTACTCTAGGACAGAGAAGATAGTTTTTTTCTACTATCAAGGGGGTAGGACGTGCATTTTATAGCCCGTGGAGGAGGCTGCGTGCTTTATGACAAACTAGATCATGTGCTACCTTCGTACAACTTTGCCCCAGACAGAGCAGCTTTGCACAGTGACAAGACTGGAGGGTGCAGCTTTGCGTAGTGGCAAGACCAAATGAGGTAGCTTTGCGCAGTGACAAGGCCAGAAGGGTCAGCTTTGCACAATGACAAAACCAAAGGTTGAAGATTTGCGCAGTGGTAAGACCACACAAGGCAGATTTGCACAGTGATCCTGTCGAGACCCCGGATTTCCGAACCCGGACCCTCTGTGTATTACTGCACTAGTCCCAGATCAAAGCTAGTGCACACAGTTAAACAGAATGGAAAACATCACCAACAGCGATTTATTACAATAATTGAGAGTACCGACCGAAAGGTCTCCTTATTACAATAGAGGTTTAAGACATCGCACACACGAAACACAGCGGAAGCAAAAGATAACTCGATGACGACCCATCAATACGCCACAGGCAATTGACTGGGGAAGCGCGACCTAGTTCTCCGGGAAGAATCCATCGCAGCCACACGCGAAGCAGTAGTCGTAGTCACCTTCTTGAGCTTCAACTTCCTCTGAGATTTGTTTTTGAGTGTAGCATGTGAGTACATAAAGTACTCCGCAAGTCTTGGGAAAAATGCATAGATGCAAGGCTTGACAAAGGAAGGCTATATGGCTCTTTTAGCACAAAGCAACATTTTAAATTACCACTAATCAAATTCAAAGGCATCAAGTTAATCAAATAAATGTTTTAACAGAACTACATTAACTTAATAGTGAAGGTTCCATCCACCAACACTAGATAACAAATTTTAAAGTTTCGGGTTCCATTCACCCTCTCTGGCTCCAACTGCCAGAATACCCTTCCAAGAGTTCCCTCCACTCTCGGAACACAAATTCTTGATTTTTAAAACCAAAACCAGAAATCTACCATGTGAATGCATTCCTTGCCCGCCCTTGACCGTGGGCACGGCTATTCGAATAGTCTTACACTCTGCAGAAGTTGTACAACTTTACCCACAAGAGATAAATTATCCTAAAAGTCAACACGCTTCCTTTGGCATGAGACCCAGATAAAATATCACAAAGCCTTTACCTTACTCTAATCTAGCTAGATACCACCCGCTGAGGTTTCACCGCAGGTAGGCTAACTGCCCGAACCGAAGCCCCCTCTTGCGCCATATGAGTACAGTAAATCCCTGTCCCTCACTGTGGATAACCAGTCCATCTCTGGCACCCACTTTCCACTGGTGGCACCTAAACTAGACTATCATAAGTTAGTCAGCTAGGTCGTACCCATATAGACTTGTGGTTGTACGGTTAATGCTCAGTCTGGACAAACACAAGCGTCGGTCCTTAATTGACTAGGGTGGAACATACACTTAACAAGATCTCGTGCTAACTGCACCAAGCCAAACCAACCATCCACCCTAATCTAAATCAACTTTGACATTTTATTTTATTTTAAAAGATCAGTGGCAACTCCAATTACCACTACATTTACAAACACAAGGGTTCAATAATAAATATTAGTTTCCCATTTTCAAGATTTAAGAAATATTCATAAGCATGGCTAAGCATCGTACTACCACTCTAATATCAACAAGTAATTATAATACTCTCATTAATGAGACAAAGGAAATTCTATGGTGACAAGAGTACATGGCATTCAACTTCAATGGAGGGCATAGCAAGTTGGAATAACTAGTTCCTAGATATTTGAACTAATATTTTATGTAAATAGCAATGCACATAATTTAAAATAGTTTGAAAACATTTCAAATCATGGGTTCAAGATGATCAAAGGAGACTTGCCTTCTTGCAGATTCTCTGGGTCTTCTTGCTGTTGGGTGGAGTGATCGTCGACAACGTTGGAATCTACGCGATAGAAACGAAGCAAACCAAACAAATAATTACAAACAAAATTCAAATAAAATCTAAAAATTCAAAAGAGGCCATATTTGGGTAGATCATGATTTTAGATGAATTTAGAAATTTGAATGGCTGAAATTGGAGTTAAAACGAGAAAGTTATGATCATTTGAAATTCTCAGTTTGAATAAATCCAGAAATTCGAAAATTTCTGACAGGTGGGACCCACTGGGATATTTAATTTTTAATCTTTTATTTTATTCCGAGAATCTGACAGGTGGGACCCACTGACCAGTAGACCCTCTGCGGTCACTGACATGTGGGACCCCTCTGCCAGTGACCTCATCTGCCTTGGTCACCGACAGGTGGGACCCACTGGGATCTGGACCCACTTGTCAGAGGCTGGCGCAGACAGATGGGACCCAGGCGGCAGTGGCCCGCACAGACGGCTGCCGCTGACGGTGGGACCCACTTGTCAGCGCGGAAAATAAACGAAAAACTCAACCCAGCGCGCGGAGCCGAAGGCTCGAACGCGCACCGGGGAGTTGAAATCGCGCGCTGCTAACCAGAGGGGAGGGGGAGGCTTTGCCTACCCATAAAGGGCAGCAAATCCCTTTGAGGGATACCTTCGGGTGGCCCGGGCAGCGATGGTCGGAGGCGACGGCGCCGGCGGCGAGGATGGGCCGGAGAGGTTCAAGCGGTGCGTAGATTGTAATCTGCGTGCGAAGGGGGTTTGGTTGGAGGAGTTGGTGAGGTCCGGGGATGAACGGAGACGGCCGGCGGCGAGGGAGCAGCGGAGGCAGCTCGGGTGCTCCGGTGCGACGACGCTCCGGCGACGGGAAGAGGTGGCCGAGGTGCCCAGGAGATCCGCCGATGCTCGGAGAATCTGCAGGTGGCGGCTACGGGCTCCGGGGAGGTCTGAGGCGGCGGGGAGAGCTCGTCGGAGTTGGGCGGGGCTCGCGGAGAGAGAAGCTCGGCTGCGGGGCGTCTCAGGGCTCCGGAGAAGAGGTGGAGGGTGCTGCGAGGTGGTGCGGGGAGAGGCGAAGGCCGAGGGGCTATTTATAGGGCTCAGGGAGGGGTGAGGCAGCGGGAATTCCTCGCCGAAGTCGACGGCCGAGGCTGATTCAAATTTGGGGATAAGCCGTCGGAGGCAACGCGGAGCTCCGGGCTTTTAGGGGATAAGACGCTTATCCCCCCGGTAGTTTGAATCCGCGTTCAATTCGAAGAAAGAGGCCGAGTTCGAGCGGGATTCGGTCGCCGGATTCTTCGGGAGAGAGAGAAAGGGAAGAGGAGTCCGGCGTCCGCGCGGAGACGACGGAACTTACCAGCGGGGCCCGCAGTCAGCGAGAGCGGGGCGCGTGGTGCGGATGGCGGCCACGTAACTCCGATGCAGATCGGGCGGCGGGCGCGCTTAAGTGGGAGGGAGCGGTGGATTGAGGCCGGGCGCGAAGACGCGGCTCATCCGAGCCGTCCACGCGTCGGGCGAGGAGGAGGGGAAGGCGAGGCCGAGGCTGACGGGCCGGGCCCGCTAGGCAGCGAGGGAAGGGGAGGGGTGGCCTGGATTTGGCCGAGCGGCGACGTGGGCGGTCCTGGGCCGTCCACGCGTCGGCTGGAGGGAGGGGGATGAGTTTTTATTTTCGATTTTGATTTTATATTTCCAGAAAATGCTAAGTAATTATTTAGGCCTCAGAAAAATATGAAAGTACCTCCAAAAATTCCAGAAAAATTCACAGAAGCTCCTGGACACATTTTGGACTAAGTAAAATTATTTCCAGCTATTGATGGTATTTAATTTTTATACTTTAAATTAATTTTAAATATTAAAAATAGGTTTTAAATTCCAGAAATTCAGAAAAGCCAAATAAATTTCCAATTACCTTAAAATAATTAACTTGAATTTAATTTTTTCCAAAAAGCAAAATTTTGGGATGTGACAGATCCATGCAAATGTTTCAAGTCTAAGCAATGGCTCAACCTGGCCATGCGTTACTGGGGTTGCGCAAACTACTCCTGTAACTATCCCGACCGCCGTCAGGACACGAAAGCTATCGGCAACCGGTAAGGACCAACTGCAATGTGTTCCTCTTACTATTTCTCTTTTAAAGTATGCACTAATAACCTCTTCCATCTACTCACAATTCTCAGAACAGCTATGTCGCTACCGCAAGTAGATTGACTTAGAGATCCACCCACATGACCAGTGGGCTCTCGACTTCGAGGAGTAGGATGTCAAAAGGGCTTACAAGATCCTGGAGAAGGAGCATCGCAATGATGAGCAAACTGAGCTTATACGTCAGTAGACAAAATCTCACCTCGAGACGTCCACGTGCAGGTAGTGTGAGGCTTGTGAAAGGGAGCGCGAGAAAAAGAGGGAAATGGCTGCCAAGGTCAAAGAGGCCGACGAGGAGTTTAACACCGAGCTCGCAAGAAAGGGAAAATGGTCTCGGTCCACTCATTAAGTCGGGCCGTTTCGCACTAGCCCCTAAAGGTCGAATTTATTTCTATTCCAAAAAAGCGCATATGTATCATACGAGTACTTCGGATTATTGCATCGTGCATGATGCTCTTTCTTATGCATGTAACCAAATCATGTGCGCTGTGTTGCGTTCAGCTTTATTATGAAGTCTATTTTTAATTCGCAAAATCACTTGTCGTTGTCTTTTCACATTCAATTCTTCCGTGTAGTAAGGCATCCAACAATAGGAAAAAATAAGTTCTCCTCTATATATGAATTTTCGATTCCATCACAATATCACTTATCTTTGTACTTACCAATCATTGCTATATCAATCATCCTCAAAAAAAATGTCACAAAATTTCTTGCACTACAACAATATACGATGATCGTAAAATGTTATTGCAAATCTGATAGATTTTGTACCATTAATCATCTATGAAAATCACAAATAAATCAACCAACATTGTCTACTATTTTTTTAAAAAAATACAACTCATAGACAAAATTTGATAAATGTTACCTATCTACAATAATTGTTATTTACCCCCATGTGCGGTCGGGGGCTAATTATGTAAAAATGGGCTCAGTTATTGTCGCTGAACAGTCCCAGTCACCTGACTGTTTGGCGACAGGTCCTAGTTGCCCAATAGTGAGGCGACTGTAACATATCGCCCAACGGGCTACCGACTGCATGCTTGTCGCGCGCCCATTGGGCGCCAGCATCTAGTCGCCCAACAGTTGGGTGACCGGAGGTCATTCCTGTAAAAAAATTTGGCGTCAGTATATTTCTGTAATTTCGAATAAAAATTGAATTATTTTAAAAAAATTCCACCGCGTACTAACCGAAAGACTCGGCTCTGCTGAGACCAAGTTCGGACTCTTATGACCGCCCTCTGCACTCGAACGCTTATGACTGCCCTCTGTATTCGGACGCTTACCATCGCCCTTCGTACTTAGACTCTTCGACTGCCCTTTATACTCAGACGCTTTGACTGCCCTTCGTACTCGGAGCTACAATACTCGATCCAGTACAACCGCTGCTACAGTAATCGGTCGTGCCACAGAAACCAAACCAGTTGAATAGTCGACTACTTCTGACTTCCGGCTTCCGATACTAAGGAACCGGCTCGGCAAACCAACCTCATCAAATCTGAATTATTGATAACAGGTTGTGTGTGTGGTGGGGGGTGGCGCCGAGGGTGGCCTGCTAGAGCGCGTGAGGCGTTCGGGACGCCCGAGTAGTGCTGCACGGGCGAGCATGGGGGCCTATCAGCTGCGGACCGAGGTGGTACTCGAAGCTGTTCAAGGCGGCGTGGCCCGCGGCGTACAGCTACGCGTACGAGGATCCCACGAGCACGTTCACGTGCGGCATTGGTGCGCAGTACCTCGTCACCTTCTGCCCGGCGCAGCAGCAGTAGGCGTGCTCCTGCCTCTGCCGGCCAATGAATTGAACTAACCACGAGGAGTTCTCGATTATTTTTGTTCGTTACTATAGGTCGTGTCGTTGTCTCGTTGAGTCCTGTGTTGTCTCGTTGAGCAGTGCTGGGCAATGGGCATTGGGCATTCATGCGACTTGCCAAGTCCTGTGTTAAGTGTTTAATTAGTTTGTTGGTATCAATTTGTATCCTTTTGATGAGCTGCTTCTAGATTTTTCTTGCTTGCTATGATGGACATTCATCTCTCCTTCCGTATGCGTACAAGTCAGAACTCATCCGAGCACCGGACACTCCATGTCTCAAACTACTAACTGGTAAGTGTAACCGCTGGTAACAGAGTTTCCTATTGTACGTGCCTAAACACGTCGGCGTCGCACACGTCGCAATCGCTTTGTGCCGCGGAAATTTTGGTGAAATTTTAGAAAATTCGTCCCTTTCATTATCCTTCAAAACAAGAATGATTCCATCAAATTTTGTCTCAATTTCATCCGAATTTAGTTAAATTCTATTAAAATTTAAATACCGTTTAAACATTTTGTTCTAATTTTGGAACGAAATAACGAAATTTCGTTCGCTTTCGCTGCCAGGCGAAATTATTTTTAAACCGGAAGACCTAACCCGCCGTGCTGTCCCCCCTGCTTGAGAGAATTGTACCGGGCGACGTCGAACCGGCGCGCCCGCATGAGCAGGCGCTGCCTCGATGCGAAGCGGCTCCGGTAGAAGCCCTCGAAGGACGGCTCCGTGGCCGTCCGCATGAAGAAGGCGTAGCCGAACATGAAGTAGAGTGACGTGACGTAGAAGCAGACGGGCTCCATGACGTCCCACGACAGCTCCCAGAAGGTGAGCCGCATGAAGCCCAGCATCTGCGCCGCAAAGAGGCCCAGCCCGGACCACAGCTCCCGCCGCACCTGCGCCGCCGCCTCAGCGTCGATGGCCGCCTTCTGCTCCTCCATATTCTGCAGCTCCCGCTTGCGCGCGTCGTCGCCTGCTCGCGGCGCCTGCGTCGTCGCCGGGAGCATGCTCCCGATCGCTTTTGCTACCTGCACGCAATGGAATGCGCAAGGTTAATCGCTTCCAGCACTGAGTTGTTCAATGCTCTGTCTTGTCTTTTCTGAGTGGTAGATAACATACCATGTCGGGGCGGAGGAAGACGGCGTCGCCGAGCACGATGACGGCGCCGGACTGGTCGAGCGCTCTGACGAGCCTGCGTCCGCCCTCGGCGCCGCCGGCAATGTCGACGCAGAGCGCGGCGAATTCTGACCCGGACACGACGCTCTGGGCGTTGGCCCTCAGCCTCGCCCGCGCCAGCTCCACCTCCGCCGCCCTCGCCACCTTCCTCGCCTCCTCCACCGTCACGCCCAACTCCTCAGGTGGCCGCGTTATTGTCGTAGGTAGCATGGGTCCGTCAAGACGGAGGCGGTTGAACAGTTGGTCGCCGACGGGGAGGGCGGGGAAGCAATGGGCGGGTAGCGGGACGGACACGGTGGAGTAGCGGCCGGTGGCCGTGCGGGGCTGCAGGCATGCGAGCGTCAGGCAGTCCTCCACGGCAGGTAGCGACCGCCGCGCCGGGGGAATGGGAACCGAAGGTTTCGGCACGGTCGTGGCACAAATGGCGGCGCTCTTGCCTGCCCATAGGCTCTGCGCTATTGTTCTGCGGAATGCCATGTTGCTTGCCTTTCAGACACGAGTTTATTGACTTTGTGTCACGTGACAGAGATGAGGGATGGCGCCAGATGTTTGGTGGGTGACTCGATGAGCGAGAATTGATGGGCAGCCAGGCCGGTATTTATACCCGCTTAGACGTCGACGACAGTCGACACGTACATATTGGAACTTTGTGGCTCGGTCGGTGTCGTACAAAAATGTGACTAACGCCGATGAAGAAACGCTCTTGTACAAGTAGACTTTTTTTTTTAGACAATCAGGTCAGCACGCAAATCAGATGGAGCGTTCCAAAGAAACATGGTGGGGTTAACTTTTTTATGACCTTTTGACGCAAATAAATATACGGCTTAGCTTAAAGATTGCTGTAATTTGAAACTCCAACGAATATGTGGAATTTGATGAATGATTAATTCGAGCCCGCCAGTATTCAGAAGCTCAAGTCGTCCTCTCCTAGCTATTTCATGGCCAGAACTTATGCGCAGACTGAAACTCTACCAGGAGAAGTTCTGCAAAAAGAATGGGAAGCCTGGTCATAACTGGCCCCTGTGCTAGCGAATTGCCAAAACTGGCTTTCTCCCACGCGGAATTCCTAAAATGACCCTCTGACACGATGGGGAAGCACGCAAGGCACCTGGCATGGACACCCATCTAAGAGTGAAAACTGATCGGATAAACGGATACGAATTATGTCGTATTGGATTTTTTTCGAATAATTCTTGGATCAAATACGAATACAGATTTTTTTATCGGATACGAATACAAATACAGTAAGCCTGGTATCCGTCGAATACGAATACGAATACAGATTATCCGGATAATACGAAACCGGATATCCAAGATTTTAGCCCAATAGCTTTTACCCAGCCCATAATGCCATAAGCCCACCAACGGCGACGGCCCATTAGCCCAGGCACAATCCAGCCGTCCATTCCCGCTCTACGATCGCATTAACCGGAGCGACTGCCGCTAGGGTTCCTCATTCCCCACCGAGGCACCACGACGGCGACGACGAGTGCCGACTAGCGACTGTACGAGCGTGACTGTCGTGCCGAGTGCCGATGGTGCATCTGCCTCCGCCCACCTACCGAATCTTGTTCGCTTCCGTCGGCGGTCATCTCGCCTGCCTCCGCTGGCTGCCCTGCGCCTTCGTCAGCTCCCCCTCACCGCCTCACAGGCCCGTGCCTCCGTCGGCTGCCCTGCGTCTTTGCCGACTCCCCCTCGCTACCTCACGGGCCCGTGCCTCCGCCGGCTGCCATGTGCCTTTGCCGGCTCCCCCTCACCGCCTCACTGGCCCGTGCCTCCGCCGGCTGCCCTGTGCCTTTGCCGGCTCCCCCTCACCGCCTCACGGGCTCGTGCCTCCGCCGGCTGCCCTGCGTCGTCGCCGGCTCCCCCTCACCCCCTCATGGCCCTGTGCCTCCGCCGGCTGCCCTGCGTCTTCGGCAGTTCCCCCTCACCGCCTCATGGGCCCGTGCCTCCGCCGGCTGCCCTGCGCCTCCGTCGGATCCCCCTCATGGCCACCTCCCCTCACCGTCGGCCACCTCGCTGCTCACTGGTACGTGCATCCTAATTTCCTAGCCTACACTTTAAATAGACCATGGTTCTTAGTTCTTACTTAAGCTCACCCTACTGAGTTTTCCTATGAAGACACTGGATTTCACCTAGCTGAATTCCGTTAGCAACTAGAACTTAAGAGTTAAAATGCTGCTACAGTTCAGTTGGATGAATGAATGGCAGAGCATCTATGCTACAGAATGGCGAGAGCACTAACAGGGACACGATGCAGGACATAACATCAGAACATTCAACGTCGTTGTGATCTTGAGAAGTTTATATACTTGAGATGAACTTTTAGCAATCCATGAGAACTTTGTAGTTTATCTTGTCTTATTTGTAAACTTCGTGTCTATAAGACTGTAACTCGTAAGATCTCTTTGTAGACTATTGAGTATATTTTCATTGTAGATGAAAAGATTATTTTTGTTTAGATTTCATGAATGTTTTGAGAAGATAAACTATTTATGTATTTTCATTAATTTTGGATGTATAGTTTAAGGGGTTTTCATGTTCCGATAAATATTCGTAACCGTATTAGTTTTGATTCGTATTCACTCCGTATCTGTATTCAATATTATTCATATTTGTATTCGTATTTGAGTTATCTGTATTCGTATCCGCATCCGAGAAAAAATATGAAAACAAATATGGTAAATGCATTCTCCGTCCGTATTCGATCCGTTTGCATCCCTACACCCACCGCGCAGCCAGACCAGGCGCGCTCGCGAGCCGCGCCAGCTACTTTTTTAAGTTTTTTTAAGAAATAGTAAAAGGATTGAAAATTTGAAAAATTGTTTTTGGCAAATTTAGCATTTATGAATTAGTCTAGAAAGTTTATATAATCGTATTATTTGTACGAATTTTGTAATATAGGAAATGAGACCAAAACATTATGAAATTTATTGTGAAGGTTTTTTATAGTGTATTTGGTTGCCTAATTTCTGGCAAATTTTGTATATTGTTAAATTATGTCACAAATTTCATACAAAATTGCATTTTATTGTGGCTCTTTCAGTGAAGGTGTTATTTACGTGAAATGACGTCATTTTATGTAGCTTGTTTTCGAGAGACATCCAACATCTGGTTGTTTGTAATGTATACTTCAATTGGAATTGTATTACGCGGACATACAATACGAACAGAGTATACATGAAGTCATGATTCATCCGGCCACCGCGGCCTCTGACGACATAGGTGATCCTTGGAGAAGGTAAACCTGTCGGGAGGGCAGCGTGCGTCTCAGAGCTCATGCTGCGAGGCTTGCGTCGGAGGCAGGGCTACGGATGACTGCGTGTAGGGGTAATGTGAGGCTTGTGTCAGAGGCGGGGCTATGGACTACTGTGTGTAGGGGTATAGCGAAGGGCCAAACCAAGTGTGAAACTAGTCAGTTGAAGATGGGTCAATAGCCTGCGCAGATGGTACAGTGGGTTAGGGCAGGCGATGCAACGTTTACAGTGCGTACTACTATTGGAAGGCACGTACCAAGGCAGTGCGAGGTGCTGACGACGAACCCTGTCCTGTATGACTGAGCTGATCTGTCCAAACCTATAGATTTTGTGCCATGCGTTAGTGTGGCGCAGTTTGGAAATATGTTCTGTTACGTACATTACAATATACCGGTGTTTGTGGCTGTGCGGACGATGATCCCCCAGCATAATCACCGTTGTGATGTTGCACTATGTATGGTCCGTACATCTGGGTAAACCGGGCGTCACCCTCGTGCAGGTCAGATGGAGCCTCGTGTGCTAACGTGGGCAACACGTCGTCGTGACACGGCGGAGAGTCGGGGTCATTGTCTGGGCTCGGTTCCCGTTAGCCCAGCGAGGAAGTCTGTTCGCGCATCTCCCTCCGTGATGAAGATGGCTGTAAGAGAGTGCTGTCCCCTGCCAAATGCTGCAAGAATAAATAAGGGTGAGAGATACTTTACAATGGAGTGCATGAACAAAAAATAGATCAACATCTGTGAACTCCCGTACCGCTGCCCCGAAGCGCATGGAGGAGGAACGACCATAGCTAGGATGAGAATTTTTTACGAATAATCTATTTTTTATTCGAAATAACAGAAATATACCCTATCATTTTTTTACAAAATTGGCTCCAGTCACCTACTAGAGCCTATCGCCCAACGGCTGAGCGACACGCAAGCAATCCGCTGGCCATTGGGCAAATTATTGCAGTTGCCAAAGGGTTGGGTGACTGCAAATTGCTGTTGCCCACCGGTTAGGCGATTGTGGTTCCAGTCATCCAACCATTCAGTAACTAGAAGTGCAGATAAAAGGAGGGCGCGGCCGAGCAACTGAGGCCGTTCAACCACACCGTGAATATAAGTGACAGAAGAATAGAAGAGAGGGCAAAAGAGAAAAGGAGACAGCGGAGGAGAGGAGAAGGAGAGGGAAGAAAAGAGATAAGAGAAAAGGAGAGGAGAGGGAGGAGGGGAGGAGAGGAGAGGAAGAAGCAACTCTATGTATTTTTTTCTTGTATTTTAAAATTGGCAAATTGGCATGCGTATAAAATTGTAGTTGTAGAAAATTCAGTCAATGTTACATACAAATTAATCGTCCGTAGAAATTTGTAGGTATTACAATATTCAGTCAATATTTATGTAAGAATTTCATAATTTGCTTTGTAAAAAGTAATATGTAATATTTATGATTAAATACGAATGAATGTAATATCGTTAGTACATTGGAAAAACGTGTGTACCATTGTAACTGGTATATAGGTATTTAAATCGATATGCCATGTAAATTGTCAAAACCATTAGGAATTATTTGCAGTATGGGACAGCTCGAGTAGCAAGAAAAGTGCAGTGTCGGTGCACAAGCTACCGATAGGAAGTTAATACTACGATGTTAGTGTAGTTGGTTACGACAGGTGAACGATCGGTGAAATGTGAATTACAGTACATCAGTACTTTCATAGTATGCGATGCAACTTGACATGTTACAAAATTGAAACATATATGCAGGCAAACATCAGCAATGCTGATACCCACTACATTGAGAGTGCATTATGGTGCTGGAACCGTTCATGAAGGTCCGAATGATGTGGATTTGCTTACCCGCATTTTCTCGTTGGACCCCAAGGTGTGTAGTGTCGTCATACAAGGGCTTTGGAGCTGGTCTCCCACGGACATCAGATGGGAGTTGAAAACATTGATGTGCACTGTTGCGTGAAAGGGGATTATGCAAGGGTGCCGGGACCGTGGATACGAGTGTGTGATGCTTTGCAACCATGCCCATTAGAAGCTGTGCAAGGTCGTGCGTATAGTCATCATCTGGGAGGTGCGAGTAGCTCGGGCGGCTCGCATGTTGGCAAAGAGAAGGAAGATGCTCATAATGAGGTCAATGCAGTACATGGAGGAGAGAGAAAATTGTCACGCCATGGTGAGGGAACAGGACAAGCCGATGAAGGGGAGTATATAGAGTATATAGTGCATCAGATGGAGTGCGATGACCAGACGGCATGGGCTGAAGAGGAAGCTGTACAGGAGGATGGCGTGGATAGTACGGATGAGAATGAAGCTCATGTCCCGTAGGAATGGAACCGGTTTGATGCTGAGTGTGTTTCCGCACATGACGAGCACAAATTGTCGTGGGAGTATCATGGGACAGAGGTTTGGTTGCATTCAATATTTGTTGACAAGGCATCACTGCAGGGTGCCATCAAGTTGTGGGCCCTTTCTATGCGGACTTTTCGGGTCATGAAATCTAACCAGGAGCAGTATACCATGAAGTGCGAGCATGCCAGTTGTCCTTAGAGGGTGGACGCACGTAGATCCTAGTATGAGACCCACTAGATTATGTCGAAGGTGGAGCTGCACTCATGCATTCTCAGTAGTGTTTTGGCGAGGCATCGTAACCTAACGTCTGCCTTTATAGCCAATCTGATATATAGATAGATATAGTGGAGAAGAAAGACATAGAGGCCATGCACATCGTGGTAGCTATCGAGAAAAAAATCAAGTACAAGATTAGCTACGTGAAGGTGTGGCGTGCGAAGCAGAAGGCATTGGAAAAGTAGTTCGAGTCTTTCGAGGCAGCATACGATAATCTTTCTCGTATGTTTAAGGTATTGTAGGACAGGAATCAAGGCACATATATCGCTGTGAAGGACAAGCCTTCTACAAGGCCAACAGGTAATGCGGTGTTGCGGAGGGCCTTCTTAGCATTTAATGCGTGCATCGAGGTATTCAGACACATGTTGCCCATGATCTCAGTTGACGGGACCTTTTTGACCAACAACTAAGGGCCGGATCGTGATGGCCATAGGCATTGGCGGCAAATATCAGTGTTGCACGACACGAATGGTGCAAGGTACTGCATAATGACGACTAACCTTACGGAGGTGTATAATTGGGTTCTTAAGAGCCTTCATTCTCAGCCCCTCACCGCCATCGTGGAAGGTGTTCTGCATAGCACAATCGTCTATTTCAGGAAGATACTTGTGAATGCCGCACTTCATGTGGCCAACCCACAAACATTGTACTTATCAAAAATTATGGCATACATGGAGACGAAGGCACAGAAGGGCCAATTGCACACGGTGCACATCATGGGCAATAGGGAGATTCATTTCAACGTGGTACTCTGTGATAGAGCCGGATTTGGGACGGCTCCTGCCCTTGTTACCCACGAGGTATACCTTAGAGATCATGTAAATGAACCTAGCTACATGTGCAACAATCCAAAGCTATTACACAAGCCATGCTTTCATGTGCTCATTACATGCGGGGTTGTGGCCATAGATCCTTCGAACTTCATGTCTGAGTACTTCTTCAAGGAGAGGGTGTGTCCCTGCTACTTGGCCTTCCGATTGTGGGAGCTGCTGCCTTCCTACCGGAGGCCCCGGCCGAGTGGCACGTGGACCTGCTCACCAGATTCGAGGGGGTCCTTCCGCCTGGTGCCGCGGAGGAGTACTATGTCTTCCCATTGGCTCAGATACACAGGCCGTCGTTGAGGTGGCTCTCATAGCTCCCGGTACATGCCCTTTCTGTTTGATCTTGTATGCTCTCATTTCCACTATTACGTACTAATAACTTCTTGGGCTACATTCAGGTGGAGCAGTGGATCCGAAGGTGAACGAGCAGTAGGTCTTGCTGCACTTGGAGGCATACTTGCTATGGCCATTTGGTTGGGTGCTCTTCACCACCAGCCATGGCAACACTGTCGACGCGTGCCTCATCACACATGCTAGGGCCATCGCCAACTGTGAGTCTCCCTAGATCAGCTGGGGTTCGGTCGCACTTGCCGCGACCTAGGCAAACTCAGTTCTCGTGGGGTGTCCGCTGCTACTGCAACTGTGGTCATTCGAGCGCTTTAGCCTCAGACAACCCATGCTTGAGGACATGACTCCGTATGGGGCAGATATGTACCCCGGGGGCAACGTCGATCGGCCTACGATAGGTTCTCTCTGGTATCGCCGATGGGTAAGTAGTATGACAATAAGCTATTTTCTTCGTATTAACGATGGTTGTTCGTAATAGATGTTGTTCCTTGTAGGTACAGTTCACGCACGTCTAGGTCACATGGGCATATCTACCCTTTGTGGAGCAGTTCGACCGCCTCACAGCTGACGATGTGCGCTGGAAGCCGTACTCACCTACAACACTGTAGAGCTGCGCTCCTAACGGCCTATCCTCGCTCTGCTGGTGCGACCGGGATTTCTGGCTGATGCACCGGAAGCTCATGTGTGATGTCTTTGTTAAGGACTACGAGCCACAGCGTGTGATGCACTAGTTTGGGCTATGTCAGGTTGTTCCAATACCAGTCGGACCACCGATGCTGCAGAGTGTCCACGCGTGAGTGATCGCCTCTCAAGAATCTCCTTGTACTTAGTATTCGTTTGATGACTACTAACAAAATGATCCTATAAGCAGGCACTATAGGAAGAGAGTAAAACGTGGCACGGATTGGACGATGAAGATGGAGGGGTGGACTACGCAGTGGGAGGGTGTGCTTGATGACTATGTGGAAGAGGAGCACCCCTAGACAGCAGTGCGTACGTGGAGTACCTATGCTGGTACCAGCCTCAGGCACGTATCAGGCTCGTACATATCGTTGACTAGACCACAGCACACGTCGCCGCACTGACAGACACGTACTCTGCACACCTCGCACGGGACGCTCTCATCATTGTATGTTACATCTAATTTTTAAATATTCTCTAATGGCAATATCACTGAGATGATTGACCATTTCATGTTTTTTCTGTAGGTTGATGTCGGTGCTGCGATTTGGAGGGAGTCTTGCGCCATGGCGAATAGGATCGCTAGTGGTGCGGAGATGACACAGGAGGAGATGGTGAGCGCTTGGTGTCATGTGGAGGCCTGGGGTGCATGTGTAGTAGCCCTGTTGTCTTGCACGAGGCAACCGGAGGTCCGCACGCCCACGCCTAGTGCACACACGGTTCGTCCACCGGGCCGCCCCGACCGGCATGGCACAATGCGGGGGGTTCTACCGGGGGGTCAGCCTGGGGACGGCCTCGTACACTGCCAGGGCAGCCATTTGTGTGTCATTCGTACATCTCCGGTTTCCCCATGCAGGGAGTGTACTCCATGTTGTACATCCCTCTAGACACCATGGCGCTAGCTGAGGGTACGCTTCGCCTCTTGTCGGTTTTATCCCATTGCTTTATCTGACGAACTAACAATATTTGTATTACAGGTCTTGTCTTCCCCGACCAAGGATGGGAGGTCTCCCCGGGCCAGGATGACACAGACCTATACTTTTAAGACTGGCTAGCACAGGCGATGGGCTCTGCACCTTGAGCCACATCCCTAGAGGTTCTCTCTGGGAGTGCCCTCACCGGTGCACTGGTGGCCACACAAGCAGTGGTGCAGTCCACTCCACCAGCTCAGGGGTGTGTGCGACAGTCTCCTGATCATCTTACCTTGTCATGGTGTCGTCACCCGGCGCTGAGGAAGACGGCCAAGCGGGCCATATGGGTGGACGGAAGGGGCCAGGGTGGCGACGGAGGGGGGCTGGGGATGCTGTTGGGGTTGGTTAGTACTGACTGTACACTTGTTGTTCATGTATTGCTACCGTTTCTTGTTTACGTATTCATGTTTACAATACTGTGGTGAGCTTAGTTGTACTTCTCTTTACCTTGTCGACGCCTGTACCACTGAACTAATGGCAATTGCACCAATGACCGCACCACTCGAATGGTGAACTGAATTGATGGCAACCACACCAATGTACGAACCATTCGATTACATGGTTAACGACATTGCAAAATATTTCGAACAACAAGCGAGAGTACATCGGTACAACCATACGCATCATTGCCTATAGGTAAAAGGAGCCTCGTGGTACCCACATGGAGTGTTACTGAGGGGGCTGCCTTGGACATGGCTAGCCATCGTTGTAGTGGTAAGCACATATACAACTAGGCTTTGCGCAACAGCATGTTGGGCCGTACAAACTCGCTATGTTGATGACCTCCTCATTGCCCCTCTCATGCTCCATCTGCTGACGGAGGTCATCATTCTACTCTTCAAGACTTTCAATCTATGCCTATAAATCAGTGATTCGCTCTCACAACGTATGCACGTACCTCGCAACATACCATTCATGGGGAGGATCAATCCATCGTATAAAGTCGCATTTATCCATCTGCTACAAAGGAACGTTAACATCGAAACTCTATTACTAGTACCACAAAATAGACGAGTGCCTACTTGTATCTCAGAGTATGGGTATCGGAAGAAACATCGCCCGCCATCCGTATGGCCTTCTGCCACCTGCACCACTGCGTCTTGCATGTGTTTGCATTTTGGCCACACTAGTTGAGCGTGCTTATTTGGCAACAAGCAGTACGTAACAGAACAGACCAGCTTTGAGCAGTGAGATGACCACACGCACCATTCAAGCGAAAGGTCCCCCCTTGGTGACCCATATTCGACTGGCCCCTCGTCGTCTGTCATGGGGCTTACTCTACGATGGAGAAGATAGTTGTTCCTACAATCAATGGCTCAGCCATTCATTTTATAGCGTAATTGTGGTGTCACAGTGTCATTTATGATACAGGGCAGCTTTGCGCAGTGACAAGACCACACACGCCAGCTGTGAGTAGTGAGAAGACTGCACGTGCTAGCTTTGCGCAGCGACATGACCGCACGGGCCAGCTTTGCGTAGTGAGGGGACCAGATGAGACACCTTTGTGCAGTGACAAGACTAAAGGGTGTAGCTTTCCGCGGTTTGAAGACCTGACTAGGTAGTTTCGCATGCCCACAATACCAAACTTGGTAGCTTTTCACAGTAACGCAACCACACAGGCATCTTCATGCAGCGAGAAGGCCACAAGGGGCCCTATAAAAGGAGGTAGAAGAGATTTTTGAGAGAACACTATACAAGAAAACCCCACACTACACCAGCGCTTGCTTCACCACATCGAGATGGACAAGAGGCAGAAAAAGCAATGTGACAAGATGATGAAGCAATGGGAGGAGACCCGTGACCTAGTAAGGTTAGCTGCTACCTGCAATGAGAAAGCAAGGGCTGCTGTGACCCGGGCAGAACAAGCCCAATGTTCTATGAGGTCAGCTCCCCGCAATGACATGACCCATAGCAACAACCCCATCATGAACGTTCCTACCTAGAGTTCGCTGCAACACCCACTAGAGGGGGAGATGCCAATTTGTTTGAAGAAGGTGTTTAGTTTGCGCTATTCTCCTCCCCAGTCAGTTTGCATAGTAAGCATCTTTTTATTCAACAAGCATTTAACATGTTTTTGAAATTGGATAACTACATCCCAAACATCAGCTTTACTTTACAAGAGATAAAGTATAGCATAATCTTGATAATAAATCTCAATACATGACAAAGGATGCAATGAACTCTCATTATGTAATATCATAAGTTCTTTATCAAATAAAATAAAACCTCTTTGAAACGAATGTACCTAATTAGAAGTATTCTCACTAGATGGTGTTGGAACTATGTATTTATGTGTCTCATCCCGCTCCCCTTCTTTAGAAAATAGGGTATTGGATTGTAAAACAGGTATAAACAAGTTCACCTCAATGTTAATCTTCTTGGCAAAAGTTTTAGCTCTTCTAGTAAGCTCATGTTGTTTTGAAATAGATGGATTGCAAATAACATATGGAACAATTTTGGAATCGAGATGGCTAAATAACCAAGCACCAAACGATATTGTCCCTAATTTGTTCAAGTTGGTGTTCAAGGAAAAATTGGTCCATTCAGGATGAGCTTGAAAATAATAGCTTACTCTAGCCATTACATCGTATTACCGCCTCTGAGGAACTCTCAGAGCTAATAAATTTATGGTCACAAGTCAATCAGATCATGCTTCCAGCAAATATAGCGGATTCCATCCATTGGAAATGGAGGATATTCAGCAAAAGCAGCTTATGAAGTGCAGTTCTCATGTGTCATTGTAAAGTACAAGCTTGACATGGTTTGGAACACATATATAGAGCATAGCTTGAGGAATAACTAGACCTGCGCCGTCTAGTTATTCCTCAAGCTGTGCTATGTGTATATGTTCCCATGACTATGCACCGACTTGCATGGAGGCAATCCTTCGCTATCAGCATCTGAAAGCATGCCCATACTCAAGGAGGACTATAGTTCTGTGGCCAAGCCTGGAGGGCTACTTGCCGCCAAGCCTCACAATGCCTACCCCCTAACAGTTCCTGCAAGGACTGTCGGCTGTTGGGAACCATGCCGTGCGGCCTGCTCAGCCTACATGGCCTCACTCAAATCCACCTACGCCACATGTTCAATCGTTGGGTGCTTTCGGATGGCCGCCCTAGTAGCTATCCTACCCAACCCACACCCAATGTGAGTACCTACCACTATGACAGGACCTAGATTGATAGTACTCTCCTGGAACATTAAGGGTCTAAACGCCCCAGTTCACTGCACAGCAATTAGAGAAATGATCGATGCTAACAGTCTACACATTGCATGTCTTCAAGAGACGAAGCTAAGCACGATAGATCAAGCCTAGGCTCACGCCCTTGGCAGGAACAGACTGCGGTGTTTTCTCTTCCTGCTAGCACAGAACAACCGAGGAGGCATACTCATCCTCTAGAACAGAGGGATGGTCCATGCCACCAATTGCTCCTACCACGAACACTGCATGATGGTAGATGTACATATCAAAGACCACTCAACACACTTTATCATGATGACAGTCTACGGACTCTCGGTACAGAGAGACAAGGAAAGGTTTCTAGCTGAGCTACGTGAAATGAACCCCACCAATAGCACGGGGTGGCTCCTATTAGGTGACTTCTATCTATAGGGCCAATGACAAAAACAACCTAAACCATGATTGATAGCTAATGGATCAGTTTTGAAACACCGTAGATTTATGAACTGAAAGAGGTACACCTTCGGAACTGCAAGTTCACCTGGACCAATGAAAGAGACAATTCAACCCTGATCAGACTAGACAAATTCTTCTGTAAAAACTCCTAGAATGACACCTTCAACAACCATGTACTGCATGCCTTATCCACATCTCATTTAGACCACTGCCCCTTACTCCTATGGCCTACGACCGCTAAAGAGTTTTTGCTTTGAAAACTTTTGGACTCGGCTACCGCAATTCCCACACATAGTCCAACAAGCTGGGGGGAACCAACCTTCGGGCTAGATCCCATTCTAAGGCTAAACAACAAATTAGCAAACATGGCAAGAAGGCTCAAAAATTGGAGTAAGAAAATGTTCCTATAAAACAAACTCCAGCTATATATGGCCCAAGAGATCATCCTACGTTGGACATCGCATAGGATAATAGGCCCCTTTCACCGGAAGTGAGGGACTTGCAAATGCGCCTAAAGAAAAGGGTGATGGGTCTAGCTGTAATTGAAAAGGCTAGGAAGAAATAGGCAGCACAAATCAATTGGCTATGAGAGGGAGATGCAAATAAAACTTCTTGCACATTAGAATGAATTGCCGCAAGAGGAATAACTTCATCCAATGGCTATCCACAGACCGGGAATGGGCGGTGACACACAAACATAAAGCAAATCTGCTTTTCGACCACTTCAACCAAATCATGGGACAGAGATCGCCTGCAGTCACCTCCTTCAATTGGGAGACTCCAGTTGCCCCAAATAGATCAGCAACCCCTAGTTGCTCCCTTCACCGATCATGAGACACATCAGGCGATACTTCAATTGCTAGCTGACAAAGCTCCAGGTTCCAATGGGTTCAACGGAACCTTCTACCGCATCTGTTGGGACATCATAAAGGATGACTTCATGGCTACTCTACAAGAATTTTTTCAACCTGAGAAAAAATAACTTCCCTTGCCTAAATACTGCAAATTTGATCTAGCTACCGGAAAAAAGATGGCTCCACCTCTACAGGAGACTTCAAACGCATTAGTCTCATTCACAGTGTATCCGAAATCAATGCAAAAATTTTGGCACTACAGCTAATGCCTTACATGAATGAGTTTATCTCCCCAAGCCAAAGTGCTTTCATTAGAGGGAAATGCATTCAAGACAACTACCTTTATGTCCGCAACCTAGCAAGAAGATACCACCAGAACAGAATGCCATCCCTGCTCCTCAAGCTCGATATTGCAAAAGCCTTTGACTCAGTCCATTAGGAATACCGCTTCATCTTCTGGAAAACATGGGTTTTTCGACACGCTGGAGGTATTGAGTCTCTTGCCTCCTATCTACTGCCACCTCAAAAATTCTCCTAAATTGAGTTCCAGCGGATAAACTACAACACCACAGAGGCATCTGATAGGGTGACCCATTATCTCCTTTCCTTTTTATCTTAGTGATCGACCCGCTATAGAAAATTTTGGAGAACTGGTGCTTCACAGCCCCTAGGGGTCATCCAATTTTCCTGGTACTAGAGCATCAAGATGTCTACACCCTCGTCCAAATCCTACAATAATTCGGTGACGCAACAGGCTTATGCACCAATCTTCAGAAAAGCCAGGTAGCACCAATAAGGTGCAACCAAATCGACCTACAACAAATATCGATTGACTTACCTGTGCAACTTGCCTCCTTCCCAATGAAGTACCTAGGCCTACTGCTCGCAATCAAAAGACTTTGCAATGTTGACTTCCAAGTACTGCAAGACAAATATGAGAGCCGCCTCGCATGATGGGGCAGCAAGTTGTTGACTCTAGCGGGAAGGAAAACCCTGATCAAATCCATTCTAACACCCCAGTCGACCTACTTTCTTACAACCATTAAGGCGCCAAAATGTGTGATCAAAACACTTAATAGACGAATGAGACGCTTCCTTTGGGCTGAGCAGCAGCTAGCAGGTGGAAGCTATAAGGTCAATTAGGATAGGATTTGCAGGCCTACACAGATGGGAGGATTGGGCCTCCTAAACCTAGAGCACTTCGTCAAGGCCCTCAGACTTAGATGGCTCTGGCAGGAATGGGGAGCCCAAACCAAACCCTGGCAAGGAATGGAAACCCTACGAGACGACCTAGATCGCCGTCTCTTCGCAGCAGCCACAACCATAACAATTGATGATGGTACAAAGACATTGTTCTGGACTTCCTTCTGGGCTGACGGCAACAGGCTTTGTGATATGGCGCCCATGATCTTCAAGGCATCCAGGAGGGGAAAAAAGCACCCTACGGAATGTCTTACAGGGAACAACTAGCTTCATCACTTAATATGGATGGATGGCATAACACCACATCACATACACAAACTAATCTCTATCTGGGGACACACGTCCGTGATTACTCTACACAAGGTAGCCAACGACGCACTCACATGGAAACTAACTACCAACAACACATACATGACCGCCTCAGCATACAAAGCATAGTTCTTTGGGACAGTTCAAACCACCACGAATCCTCTAGTCTGAAAAACTTGGGCGCCACAGAAATGTAAAATCTTTGTCCGGTTGGCCTTACAAAATAGACTGTGGACCACAGACCGCCTGGACAAGCGTGGCTAGCCTCATCATCTCACGTGCCCCCTATGTAGACAAGAATTGGAATCTGCCATACATCTGCTGGTTGGGTGCCGCTTTACCATAAGAATTTGGACCTCCATAGCACAATGGACTGCTTGTGACTCCATTAACCCGACTTCCTGACGGGACGTTCCATTTGGTCCGAGACTGGTGGGAGGAGATTGTTCTCTTGTCTGAAACACCGTGGAAGGCTATGGCATCACTAGTGATGCTAGTGGTTTGGCAAATTTGGAATGAACATAACGCTTGTATTTTTCGTTCGACGACAACTGCAACTCCACTCTTGATCGCCACCATTAAGGACGAAGTTGGAGCCTGGGTGCTAGCAGAGGCCAAGAGGCTACAAGAGTTCTCAATATTTTCTGTAACAACAATTTAGTTTCTTTTTAGGCCAGCTCGTGGCCACATCCCCCACCACCATCCCTCCCTTGTTTTTCCAGACCGTCCCATTTATTGTTTTCATTCTCCCTTTAAAAGTAATACAAGGCAGTCCTCCTGCCCAGTTCAAAAAAAAGGGCATGGTTTGGAAAGCATCAACCGAGAGCAAATGTAAATTTTCACATGGTTGTTTCTGGAGGAAAGAATTCTAACTGCAAATAAGTTGATGGTAAGAGGGTGGCCGCACTCCCCATCTGCAGCCTTTGTGCTCAATGTGACGAAACAACATCGCACCTCTTTTTTTAGTGTGTTTTCGCTAGGCAGGTGTGGTTTCAGATAGCTCAATGGATCAATCTACCGGCTCTGGCAGTAAGTTCAGCAGGTCATTATAGTAATATGGCGGCCCTATGGCAAGAATTAAGGAAAAGTTTCTTAAAAATGAATGCAAGATTTTCGACTGTATCGTAATGTACACCATTTGGAATATTTGGAAGGAATGGAATGGAAGAATTTTCAGCAAAAATATCGATCCTTTCAACAGGTTGTTGCGTAAATAAAAGAAGACGCAGAACAAAGATCACGGGCCTTTCCAGATTGTCTCGTAACAGGGTGTAGATCGTTTTGGCTAATTGTTGATCTTTGTCTTTGTTCTGTTTTCTCTTTATTGGGCTAGATTTCTTTGTTTAGCCTTGTTGTTTTATTGCTAAACTCTCTTTAATGAAAGGCAGAGCTCCGGTCCGATCCTTCTAAAAAAGAACTTTCTGTTTCATTGCCCTGACGAGTGACGACATAGTACACTAGCAAGCTGAATCACCAACCTATTGCTTGGCCAGCTCTGAAAGACTGGCACTTTGTGTTTTCTGATAATGAAGCCAAATGCTTTTGTGAAATGCGTTGAGGGACTTTAGTCGGGTGGTTAGTTAAAAGCTGATTGAATTGGTGCTTAGTATGCTGTAATTATGAGCTTATACTTTTCCTCCTGGAGTTTTCTTCCCTCATTGCGGTGGATTGGTCAGCCTGAAAGATACTGGAATGCCAAATATTAATTGTTAGCAAGGACCAGTTTGGCAACTAAATATGCATGCCTCATTCATTGGTTCTAGCGTTAGTGCTCTTAAATTGCAACAACAAAGGTCGAAGGAACAGATTACTGATGTAAACCGCACGGTTTTCTTTTTAAGGCAAAACCACACAGTTAGAATTAGGCTAGCTCTATGCAGAAAACCAATCCATTTCTAGAATTTTGGTAGTGATAAGTAATAACATCGATATAAACCTAACAAACAATTGGGCGGAATTTCAACTAGGCTCACGAAAATTCAAAAGACAAGTAGGATTTGTTGGGCGACTAGAATAAAGCGTTTTGGCTGTATGGCTACTACTACACTTGATTCAGCACTCACCAGCAAGTGTTTCTATCTTATGGATAATCACGAGGCAAAACCCCCTTTGAATCTAACAGGGAAGATTCTTGGAGAATCTCAAGTGAATGCGCGATGCATCACCTGTCGGTAGAATCCACCGTATTCCACATATCTGGAAAGCTTCAGCAGATGCATAAGCTGCCTACTAGATCAGTGGTGCTACGCAAGTATGCATATCGAACAAAAAAGGCGAACTAAACACCAAAGCGTCTTTTTTGTTTTTCCGTAGTTTTTGGCTTTTAACTTCTTTCATCAATTACTATTTTTTAGACTAATAAAAGTGACGGATCTAAGATTTCCAAGATGGGTGTTTAGAGTTAATAAAATATTGCTCAAAGAAAAAAAAAAGCCCTCGGTGGGAAAAAATCAAAATGCAAATTGTCCCAACAAAAACATCTCAAAATAATGTCAAAAAATTACAAAATAATCAAGCAAAATATAATTTTAACTCTATGACCCTTTATGCAATTTTAGGGATAATCATTTTAATCTTCCTTAGGACCATCTTGCTAACTTATTCAAATTTTTATGCTAGCCAATTTAAAAGTTCAAAAAAAATCTTTATTATGTTAATATAACCAAACTATCTACAAAAATTTTAAATATGCAAACTTCTTCATATTTGAAGGTTCTATAATCTACATTTCACAAAGGTACAATAATTCAATAAACTATTTGGGATTTATCGATTTCGGAATTGGAGGGAGAGTGGGACATCGAATGCAACTCACCTGAGAAATAAGATCCTGCCTAAACGCCATGCGTGTCATACCTCCCTGCTCACCACGTCGTTACCCAACTCGTCGTTCACTTTCCTGCCTACCCGCATTGGCTCGCACCCTCACTTCACTCCTAGAGCGCACCTATGACCCTGATTTGGGAATTGATTTGGCTTCTTGTCGGCTCGCCGTTGCCGGCCGCCACTGCACCGTACTCCCTCTTCCTTTCCTTGGTCGCCGCCGTGTGCAGCCATTGTAGGCTTACGTCACTATGGCACTATCTCGCGCCTCCCATCTGGCCAACTCTACCACCCTCTAGTGGGCTAAGAGAGAGATGAGCTAGTTAGAATTAGGACTAGGGTGGTTGGTTGGCTTTGGAGAATGTAGGTTATGGTGGGTCTAGTGGACGTAAAGAGAGCTCTAGTGAGCTAAGAGAAGGAGATGTGAGTTGAATTAGTTTTTTATATTTATTAGTACAAATATATATTATTTTAACTTAATTAAGAGTATATATGTAATATATATACTGTATTTTTTAAAAAAATAATAATAGGTGTTTAGTTGAACACCTATAAACTACAAAGCAACCGCCCCTGCTAATAAACCGCAGCCCAAATAGACAGGCCATCTTTAACGCTTGTGGATCTGGAGTAATACTAGAATCTGGTTCTCCATTCTTGATTCGCCCGCCTGATACTACTTGTGAAAACAAGTGCGGTGTAACTATGCAGAGCGGAGCAAAAGGAACAAATGTTGGTGGCCACATCCACGTCGACAGGAACCCTTGCTCCTTCTGTGTCAAGCAGCACTACTAGGATGCTTTGCTCGCGAGATCCTTCTGAACTTTCTGTTGCCAATCTTTTGATGCTGTTTTGTGGGAAATCAAGCAGGAGTATTAATCATTCTGCAACTGGCTGCCATACAGGAGACATGCGCCGATTATGCACCCTATGATCTCGAGTCTAGTCGAGTCGGATCATGCTCGGGATGCTTGGGCCGGGCTTTCGGAATGAGAGAATAAACAGAAGAAACGCAATCGGATAGGCAACTTGGGCCACCCAAAGCGCCGACAACCGAATAATGGCCCAAAGATATTCGAGCGTGAACAATCTGATGGTCTTTTGTTGTATCTGTACCATGGGCCTTGGGTGCAAATCGATGTTCCGGAAGCACGTGGACGAAGTCGCCAACACGTCCCTCGCGTGCGACAACGCACGCCTCTGTTATTTTCCGTAAACGCATGGCGCTATGGCACGTCAGATCCGTGAAACGGGCGTGGCCCGGCCGACCCCGTGCGGCGCCGCGAGACGAGACGGGAGCCACGAAACCGACGCACGGCCCCACGCATCAGTCACAGGGAGAGCGAGAGGGCATGACGATCACGCTCGGGTCGCGCTCATCACGTATCGAGCCGAACTTAAACGAATTCGGCTTGGGTTGGGGTTGAAGCTTAGAGGTGAGCTTGAGTTCGACTCAGCTAAAACTAGTAAGCTTGAGCTTAGCTTGAATCAGTAACAAGTAACGTTGATGAGAAGAACAGAATGGTAAGGTGCAGTGCATTGACTGTCAGGATTTTTACGTGGTTTTCAATATTTATTGTAGTTATTATTTGTTTTACTCAATATGAAATTATTTATACTATTGATGCGAGTAATAGGGAATATTTTGATGCGGAACTTAACTCGATGAATTAATACTCGAGGTGCCGGGAACGACTGTGCTGGAATATGGTAGACATATATATTGATATCAAGTCTATTGGATTTTAATATGCATGCATTTGTTAACCCGGGTACAGCACAGGGTGGAATAACTGGGTTTGTTTTGTAGAATCGGCTCTGCAGGCTGTTGACCCACATGATCAAATTGGAATTGATCTCATAAACAATCTGATCATAGCGCATGACTCACACATGTGTGCTTGGGACTAATATGTTTTAGACTCATAAAGCTAGTCTGTCTGATCATGGTTGGTGACATGGTTCAGAAGTCTCACAGGATACCGAAAATAGGTTGATCACTTTGTAACTCCTGGAAGATAAATATGTTCCTACCCTCTAGCCTCATTATGCTTTCTGAGCGGCACCACAGATAAAGCAGAGAAATAGAGGGTAGACCGAAAGCCTCCATGGAATCAATCTAGGGTTTGAGAAAACCGAACATTGGTATCAAAGCCGGAAGACGACTCAAAGGTGGCACCGACGGTGACCGTCCGAGTGGAAAGTCTTCATCCTCGGGCTCATGCTGTCTCGCGGCATTTCTTTGTCCTCGGTTGCTTTGCGTTAATTCGGTCGCAGAGACTTCGTGATTGATTCAGTCGCTTGACTTCGGGATTGATTCGGTCGAGGAGGCCACCGCGTGGAAAGTCGACGACATTGCCATAAGGAGGTCTCAGCCACGCAGAGGGAAAGAAGCGAGCGCATCTCCTCGGTCTATCAGTGGTGTGCCACTGGCGCACTAGTCATCACACGGGGTGTCTAAGGGCCTGTTTGGTTCACGTACGAGTAGGCTCGTATCTGAGAGCCAGGCTCTCGTGGGACAGGTTGAGCGCATGCAACGCTGTCGTGTTTGGTTCACGTACGAGTAGAGTCTGGCTGAGAAGAGATATTGTTTGGTTGCCTGTACGAAGATATGTTGCATAAGATAAAAATAATATAAGATTATGATTATGATTATGAAGATATGTTATATGAGATGTTCGTATCTTATTATATCTTAAACTTCTTCAAAACACGTTAATAATACTTGATATTTACTAATATACACTAATAACATCATCAACTGACTAATCACCTGCATCCCGCGAGCCTGGCTCCCCAGAAACGCCCGATTCCCACGTTTCTCCAGAGCCTGGCTGCGGGGGGAATCTTGCATGAGCAGAGCCAGGCTGAACCCAACGACCAGGCAACCAAACAAGGAGACCCTGCATCCGGCCAGCCTGGTTCAACCGGATGCAGGCAACCAAACAGGCCCTAAGTGTCTTGGACCATCGCACGGTCTTCGATCTTCTCGTTCATTGTGCCTCGGTCTTCGACCATCATGCTCGGTCATTGCATCAACAAATCAATACAGCACATTATGCGTCAACAAATCAAGGCAACAATGCCTCAAATCTTCCTTCGTCTCTTTCCTCGGTCAAGTCACAGCCAACACCAACCGATATAAGGTGATCTCACGGGAAGAGAAGTCCAAGAACCAGATTAATTCATGTCATATCAAAGCTTCAGTAGCATTGAGTTGAATGAGCATTGATTGAGGCAATTATTTTATTCCCTTCAGCCGCATCCAAGATGATATTGGTGGTATTAATTAATTGAGACAACATTAATTAAGGGCAGTCCCAATGGGGTATTTATAATAGTTTCTATGTATATTAATTATCTTGACAGCTCAGCTTTTTGCTGATGTGGCAAAGGAATTAATGAGGAAAGAGAACACAAAACGGAGAAACGATTTCTACGGCAAGGAACGATTTCTACGCTAGCACCGATGCATATAGAAACGAGGCAAACCCCGTTGGGGAGACTCGAGTAGAGTCGAGCGGCTTGATGGTGGATCCTGTGCGCCGCCGCCGCCGGGCGCTCGCTCGCGCGCCCTCCCGCCTCCGCGCGCTCGCCCTCCCGCCTCGCGCGCGCTCACCACTCGCTCCCGCGTCCCGCCCTCCCGCCTCTGCGCGCGCTCGCCTTGCTCTCCCGTGCGCAGTCTTTATCCCGCGCCGCTGCCCCAATCTTCCTTTGTTGCCTATAGCTGAGATTGTAAATCCCCCTTTTCTCTCTCAAGACTAACTAGTCGTGCTTTAGCCTGTTTGAGTGCGAAGCTCAAATAATTGGCTTTATGCTGATTCATGTAGCATCTGTATATTCTTCGTTTGTATATTCTTGCCATTTTCTGGAGGCTACATGGCTGATTGCCACAGTTGATCTACTCTCCTTTTGTGTTGCATTTAATTTATCCTTTGTATTAACTCTGCTGTAGAAACCATGGGTTGGGAGAAATAGTTTCTACTGGACATTAATTGCTCTCTTTCTCTCTTGGAATCTACATCTAGAAACCCCCCATTGGGACTGCCCTAAGGAAGATTGATTGAGCCAATAGGTACAGGTAACACATGTTCTCGCAATGGTGATTAATATTTTTCCTTGAACTATTTAGATCTTGCTTAATCTTGCATTGAGAGTGAACAAAATACGTGGAAAATAATACGCAGTCTAGAACAAGATTTTGTTGAGTATCTCTTATAAAAGTACTTATTTTTGTTAATCGTTTTCTCTCTAATAAGATGTACAATAGCACTTCATTTAATGAACATCTCAATGAACTCTATGTTTTAGCAGAGAAATTATATATAAAAAATGCTGGTTATTTTTCTAAAGAAGTGCAAGTCATTGTTGTTCTAAACTCTTTGCCAAATTCATGAGAACAATTTAAGATATCTTTCTGTCATTCTGAAAGGATACTCAATATGTGCACTTTGAGACATCATTTGCTCATCGAAGAAGATAGAAAACTCTCTCAGGGAAAGGAACAAAATACTCATAATTCTAAGTGACACCTTGGAGAGGAAAAAACCTAATAATAAAAGAAGTTGGTAAAATAGGAAGTCTAATAGTGATTTGAGAGAAAAACTTAATAAGAAACACGATCAGGATGATCATGGAAATTATAACTCAGTTTAGAGGAATGAAAAGTATAAAAATTTCAAGTGTCACAACTGTGGTCAGTATGGGCATTTCAAAGCTGATCGCAGGAAAGAAATCAAAGCAATCAACCAGTTGAGCATAAAGGGAATTCTTCGCCTAACGGTATGTCTAATATTTTTATATGCTCTGAATCTTTACTTACTACTACTTTTCTAAATAGTTGGGTTGTCGATTCTGGTGCTACATCTCATATTACTAGAGATAATAAAATTTTCACTTCTATGCAAACAATTCCAAGGAAAAATAGATATATCTTCTTAGGCACTAATGCTAAAGCTGATGTACTTGGAATTAGAAATTATGTCCTAAAACTCCCAAATGGAGGAAGATTTAAAATATTGCTCAATAAAAATTAATGCATACTTGAACCCGTCATGATGGTCTTTATTTTCTTGATGAGTTATCAAATGATGACAATATTTATTTCTTAGTTGGTGAAAATAACTCCATAGTGATGAATACTATTGACAGGAACACATGCTTAGAGTCATATTTATGGCATTTACGACTTGGTCACATATCTAAAAATATAATTAAGAGGCTTATTAATTCTAAAATTCTGCACTTTAAGTGGGAGGATTTTGGTATTTGTGAGGCATGTATAACAGGTAAGATGACCCGTGCGTCTTTTCCAAAGGCGGAAAGATCTAATGGGCCTCTTGCCATTATTCATTCTGATATTTGTGGTGAAATAGCTACTCTCACTAGAGGTCAAAAAATTTATTTTATCACGTTTATTCATGATTATTCTAGATTTAGATATGTGTATCTTCTTAAACACAAATTGGAATGATTTGATATATTCAAGACATTTAAAACTAAAGTGGAAAATCAATTAAATAGAAATGTTAAAGTTTTGAGAACTGATCGTGTAGGAGAATACACTTCAGGAATATTAAATATTTTTTTGTAAATAGCATAGAATTATTCATTATTATATCATACCTTACACTCCGCAACAAAGTGGTATTGTTGAACGGGGGAATAGAATACTTATGGATATGGTTAGGTCTATGATGGCTTATTAAGATCTTCCTTTGTCTTTTGGAGGAAGCTTTACATACTACTATTTATTTATTAAATCATTCATCTGAGGCTATAACAGTCACTCCTACGGAGTTGTGGACTGGAAGAAAAATTGAAGCCTAAAAGTACGTTAGGAATTTGTTATTGGTTATTCTTTACAATTTAAAGGGTACAAGTTTTATGATACAGAAAAAGGATAAACTGGTGGAAAGCAAGAATTTAATACTTTTATATCTAAACACGCCTTGCCGTGCTAACTGGGTAAGAATTGAATTATTGGCAACTCCACAAAAAACATAGATAGATATATCTGATATTAATTCTCACACTGAAGGAGATTCTGCTCCTCAAGGAAATACAAATCAAACTTCCACACTAATATGCTTAGAAAAAGTGGGAGGAATTTAAGTACACCCCAATATCTAGATGATTGTTATTTGTTCTTGCGGAAAGTTCACTCTAAAAATTTCAGATTTAGAGGAAGAACCAGAACTATGGGTGGAAGCAGTGCGGAAAGAATTAAACTCGATGAAGAGGAATAAAGTTTAGGAACTTGTTGATCTATCAAACAACCGTAAGCCCATAGGTTGTAAATGGATTTTTAAAAGGAAATTAAATGCAGCTGGTTTAGTGGGAAAATATCAGGCTAGACTTGTTGCTAAAGGCTTTACACAAAGGGAAGGTATTGACTTTATGGAAATTTTTTCTCCTGTCGCTAAGTTCACGCCAATTCGTATTATTAGTGCTTTAACGGCTTACTATGATCTTGAACTCCACTAAATGGATGTTAAATTGGCTTTTCTTAATGGTCTTTTGGAGGAGAAAATATATGATCTTGAACTCCAGTCGCCCAACCGTATGGTGACTAGAGCTCTAGTCGCCCAACGCCCGGGTGACAGCAATAATTCACCCAGTGGCGGATCCAGGATTGGAGCACGCCCCGGGCTAAATTTAAACTAAGTAATAGTCTAGTATAATACAAGTTTACTAGCCCCAGTTCCTAATGTTTCTGGTTCTGGAGATTGGTTCGAGTTGGACTGTGTTTCTTGTGTTGGAAAATACGATGACAATGTCTTGCTCCTCTTCATTTTGTAATTTGTATCCTTAAATCTTTTTAGTTACTTCCTAAATAGCAAATGTAAAACATTAAATATATAACATTAAATATTTGATCATTCATACAATCATTAATCATACATATTTTAAACCATAAAAAAACTATGCTTATTGCCTGATTACCTCGCTGGCTCACTGGCCACTGCCTTGCGGTCGGTCACTGCTCCTCGCCTGTCGCCTCGGTTCGGTTCGGCACTTCGGCCGTTCGGTGGCTCGGTCAGGCGGTCAGGCCGCTCACTGTTCAGCACTTCAGCAAGTCAGCACAGCATAAATCGGCCGCATTTCCTCATTTCTTCCGCATCTTCACTTCAGCACTTTAACCGGCCTTCAGGCGTTCAGCCGAATCGAATCAGCCTCAAAGCCTCCACTCCTCCTCAAAGCCTCAAAGGCTCAAACCTCCTCCCTGCAGACCCTGCTCGGCTGCTCCCATGCTCCGGGTCCGGGCGGCGCTCGCGGGTCGCGGCCGGCGGCTCCCTGCTCGGCGCCTCGGCTCCTCCAATCCTCCTCCCCGCTCGCCGTGCTCTGCTCCCCGCGGCCCGCGCAGCCGCGCAGCGGCGCAGGAGAGGGGTCGCCGTTGCCGACTCGGTGGAGGCGCGCGCGGCGCAGGCAAGGCGGCGGCCGGCGGTGCGGGCGCGCGCAGGAGTCAGATCTGGATGCCTCGGTGATGGGCGGCTGGGGCTGGGTTGCCTGGTTGGGGAACTTGCGAATGGGGATTAGGGTTTTGCACTTTTTGCTGGTGGATGTCTGATGTCTCTACTGCTGACTGCTGTGGGCTGATTGTTGTGTGGGGGGTGGGGCTGTGGCCTGTGGGCTACCATGGGCCTCGGGCTGGGCTGTGGGGTAGATATTTTTTGCAGTATATAGTAGTGGGGGTACTATTAGTAGTTTCACTGGGCCTCGGGCTATAGCCTACCCAGCCCGAGGCCCAGTTCCGCCCCTGAATTCACCCAACCGTTGCTAGATTCTCCATGTGTCGCCTCCTGGTTGGGCGATTGACTCCAGCCGCCTCTCATTGGACGACTGGAGCCTATTTTTGTAAAAAAAAATCCCACAGGTATTTTTTTGTAATTTCGAATAAAAATAGATTATTCATACAAAAAAAATTCACAATATAGCTCTCGCTAGCTGCTACGTATTTATAATGTACTGTAGCGTTGTTGGTGCGAGTCTAAAAGGTGTTAACTCATCAGGGCCGACCAAAATAAAATTCTGGGCCAGTCAACGCCTCGTGATCTCTCCTAAACAACATCTAAACAAGTGCGCTTAGATAATCGGCCTCTTGGCCCATAGCTTGAATTCTGGCCATACAAATCGTTGCTTGGGAATGGGATCGTTAGATGGGCGTTCTTGTTACAAGGGCTGCCTGCCTGGAGTCTTTGGGTTGGCCTTCTCAGGCTCTTGTTGGGGCAAATGGGCTTAGAGGATTTATTCATTTTTGTATTTTCAACGTTTATCTTGTTTTCGAATGATCGTTTGAAAAATCCTGAGAATTGGGGTCACATCGATAAAGCTTGTCATGGCATTATCAGAAACATTGTACAAAAGGAAGAGTTGTACCAAATTACTCTGTATCATATGAAAATGCTCTCGAGTCGAATCCGTATTTCTTTTTTCACAAAGATCCTTTTTAGGCTCTGTTTGGAATAATTATAGGATTCTTAATAATTTTAATGTAGATGCAAGGAAATATCCTTTTGGAATTACAGGTACGTATGCAAGATAACATAATGGTGCAGTACACGACAGCGTGATCGGAGAAGCAACCAAACTGAGTGAGCGAGTGAATGAATGGATTGAGCGATGATGGAGCAGAGCCGGAGCAGCAAGGACCATCGTCCTGTGCGCAGTGAGGTTGATGCCACTAGCCGGCCCGAGCCCTGTTAGCAAACAATGCACTTTAGTGATTTATTTAAACTGATAAATAATATGAAATGTAAATTGGTAGACTGTAAATACATGTGTACTGCAAGCTCTCAATAGATTATCAAACAACAAAAATACTAGAGTGGTAATCTTGTATATACCAGACAGTACATTGAGTAAAAATAACATTGTATTCATAGCGGGTGTTGGGATCAGTCGAAGTGTTACAGGAAGCGGCGAGAAGTCGCGCGAAGTGCTTCCTAAAAATATGATTTGCTCCTTCCTTTGCAGAACTCGAGAGACGATGGTTTCGAAGACAATGCTTTCCCCATGTAGTTGCACGCCGACGCAGGAACGTAGAAGTCAAAAACAACTAAGTGCATAAAACAGTGAAAATGAGAGGGAAAGAGCTCAAGGTCGTCCAATTTCTTGGTCACCTCCTCCCTTTTGATCATGAGCTAGTAACTGATACATTAATACAATTTACTATGTTGTAATGTTTGCATTAATGCACATGTTATCAATGAAAAAAGTTAGTTACAGATGTAAGTTAAAAACTGCAGGATACAAAAGGAAGTAGCGCTTTAGCAAGCAAACGGGCGAATCACAACACCATTTACGCACACAGTGCAGGCGATGGCGAGGCAAGGTGAGCAAGCATGTAGTCTTTTTTTGCTTTTTTTACCATAGTTATATTCACTCTTCCTTATAAATAAGTGTGACTCTCTTTTGGTGAGTAATATGGGACTATTAATCTTATCGCTTATCATACATGAGTGAGCCTTTATGATTCATAGGGATTATTATTTGATCCATTTGGATTAAGGTCCAAATACAATTTCAACCAATTACTTGTGTGGTTCGTAATCCTGTTGTTCGTTTGGTTGGTTTGCGCTTCCACCCTTTCAAAGCAGCTGGACCTTCTGCAGCTCACTACCGATCAATTCGATAGCACCTGTGCATACCCTGCACCATACGTTAGTGCTAGCTGCGCTGGTACTGGTAGAACCCCGTAGTTTCACCGTGGTCCACCCACCGGGCAATTTCGTGTAGCTTAGTCCCAAGACCGTGGGATCCATCCCAGCCAAACGAGTCTCCCACCGGCAGGGCAAGGAAACCAATCAGACGGATCCTCTTCATGCCTTCACCCACCACCGCTACTGCAACTATTATTTTCCTCCTTGAAATGAAAAAAAAGAAGAAGAAGAAGAAGAGTTGCAGCTGAACCAGACCAGAACTGGTCCTTGAGAAAGGGTGGGAGGAGGAGTGCTGCTGCTGGTGAGGTCATGGTCAAAGCGAGCAAGGCAGGCAACAAAGGTGGTTGGCAGCATCAAGAAATGCCCTCCTCGATTGCTTCCTCTGGCGCATGGATAGATGGCGTTGGCACGTTGCCATGGCGCTGGCTGGCCCTGGACCACATTGACCGGTCAGACCCGGGCCACGGGGGCGGGCACGCTGCACACCGCGACGCCCCGTGCACGCGACGCGGTGCGAGCTCACGCCGTCCCGTGAGCTCCAGCGCTCCGCGGGTGAAGTTAAACAAGCAAACCCCACACGACCTGTCGCCGATCCGGATTAGGCTTAGCACTAATTAGTCCGATTAATTAAAGCATCCCGAGCTGGGTTCGGGTTAGCAGCATCCGCCTGCCTGCCCCTGTGGCCTGTGGCGTCGTAATGATCACTGCAGCGGTTTAAGTTATTGCTGTTCGCGCGGATGCCGGTGCGGGCTGAGGCTCTCGGCTTGGCTTGGGGGGAAGCGACTCTGCCCGCCTGCTTCCTCCGCGTTGTTTATGGCTGGCTGCTGTTCCTCGTTATTTTTGCTGCAGTTTTTTTTAGTTGCTTGCTTTCTGCTTCTGGGGAACAGACCAGGCCAGCTTTGGCATTTTATATTGCGGCATCGTCTCAATGGCCGTGTAGCCAGTTCCAGGAGCATGTGGATGCCGAGAACATGCAAGTTGAGGTGAAAACGGATCATATTCATACTCTTCAAACACAGATTCGACTTGAATCTCAAATGTACTACGTCGCATCAAACTTTGCCGCCAACCTCCTGAAGTTGTGTCCATGCATCAGATCCAAACGGCAAATGACACGTCCTGTAACACTCGCCTGTCGCTGGATTCAGTTACGTTGCTACCCCGACGAGACAAAGATCAACAGTCGCGTTACGTACGTAGGGCTGTGCTGCCGCTGTTCTGCGGGTGCGCCCCGGCAGGAAAGTGCGTGGCGCCCATGCCACGAACGCGCGCAGCGGCTGAACAGAAGGCGACGACGGGCGGGCTGGGTAGGGCGAGCGAGTCGCGCGGCGCTTGCCTCGATCGGGGGCACGCACGTACGACGCCCCCTGTGCTCGCACGTATGGTCAGCCAGGACTCCGGTCGCGCGCACTGTGTCTCGCCGTCGTGCACGCGCCGTCCCCTCCGCTCCGCTCCGCGCGCGGCCGTGCCGAGAGACCGACGTGCCTGCCCGTCACTCGATCGCGCCGAGCCGACGTGCCGATCGAGGGGGGTTTCCGCCTTCCTGGGCCTCGGCGTAGGGCAGAAACGAGGCTCTCGGTCAGCCTCCTAGGCTTCCTAGCTGCCTGCGTGCCTCGCCCACGTACGCGATGCTGTGTACTCCACCGAGCACGTACGGTAAACAGCGGCCCGTAGCTAGCGCCCTGTGCAGCACTAGTGAATCGCTTTACGGATGGATTTGACTCCTGGAGCTAGCTACCTGACGCGTCTCCGTCTCTTGGTGTCTTGTTAGTTCTCGTGTTTAATGCCTTGGCTTCGCCCTTTGACTTGATCCCATCATCTGCACGCACGCACGTACGGGAATCGGATCGCCTGACGTTGGCGATCTGGACTGCCCTCTGCAGTCTATCATCTGAGCCATCCATTTTAGATCCAATGACTTATATTCAATCTTCTAGTATTTAAAATATATGTTATAAAAAATTCTAAATAATTTTTATTAAAATTAGGATTTTTATTTAAGTATAAAAATCCTAATTTTAATAAAATTTATTTAGAACTTTTTATAACATATTTTTTAAATACTAGAAGATTGAATATAAGTCATTGGATCTAAAATGGATGGCTCAGATGATGAACTGCAGAGGGCAGCCAGATCGCCAACGTCAGGCGATCTGATTCCACGTACGTAGTATGTCTGGACATGTCGTTGGGTGTTGATATCGTCCCATCATCTGGACATCTACAGACTGTTACGCACTTTTGCCTTTATGTTCCTGTCTGTTTTCTAGTTTTTTTAATTTTATTCTTTTTAGTGTTTAGGATTTTTATTTTTTTCATTATTTATGATGATATAGGTGGTGATCGGTTCGGCTGAAAGCCTCATGGCTTTTGGCTGAAAACACTGTAGCTAGCTGAAAAAAGCACTGTAGCTGACAGATGCTTATTTACCATAATTAAATTTAAAAAATTTAAAAATAGAAAAAACATATTAGCTCATCACGTATAATGTAAACAAATACGAGGAAAAAAAGAACCGGTAAAAAAACTCAAAAAAAAACCAAAAGTTCAGAAAAAGTCGAAATTTATGAATAGTGCAAAAATAAGCTGAAGCCATATTGATCAGAGCCATAGCTTTTTTTTCTTGTTTAAATTTAATTATATAAAAAACAATCAGTAAATATACTATATTTTTAGTCGATAAGAAAAATAGTGATCTAGTCTTATAAACCCTTTAGAGCACCGTCAAAGGTCCTGATCACGGTCATGGTCATAGCGGATCCACTTAATTAACGCAAGAAAGAGGGCTCTAACCTGCATCGCTGCACGTGCAATGTTTTGCCATCTTTTTCTCTCTTTTGGGGGCTTGGAGATTTCGGACGCTGATGCCCGGATGCTAATCTATCTCCCGCCTAACACAGACTTTTGTTTAAGTTAAAGCCTGTCTGTGACAGGTCCTTCGTTCAGTAAACCACTGGAAATGAGATGCGCTGAATCCACACAGGCTATGAACACCAAGTTAGTGCTGCCGTATTAGGGCTCTGCTTGGCTTCTAGTTTATTTTTTACTATTTATTAATTTTATTTTTTAGTTTTTTAGCCTTTTGTCATTCTTTTTTATTCGCTTATATTATTCGTGATGGACTAATATTTTTTTTATGTTTAAAATTTTAAATTTAATTATGTTAAATAAATCATTATTAGTTATAGTATAATTTTAATCAGCTATAATACAATTTTAATTATAAAATCACTATTTTTCAAGCTAAATGAGTGGCACCTAAGTTGAAAACTTTTTGAAACGATACGGGTACTTATGTGCAGTAACCCATGCGTAGTTAGAGCATTGAGGGGGCAACACGGTCAAACAGACTGAGCGCCACGTCGTCCGATGTAACGTAACTAGAAGGTTGCGGGCCACAAGGAGGGGGCAACAAGCCTGCCCCTTCGGTGGTGGTGATCTCACCGTATCTACCGTTCGCATGCCCAGGTTTACAGCATACACACAAGGCATGTTTAGGTTGTACCCAGTAGGAGCCAAAGAGACCAAGCCAAAATTTGGCATCCCACAAGTTGATACTATTCATAAATTAAACCTAAAATCATCAGCAAAACCTAATATAAATGGGTAGTCTCTGTTTGCTTTAAAGCTAAATTTTGGTAAGATTCTAGGGCCAGTTCAAGCAGCTTTTGACCATGGTTTCTGACTGTTGATTGAAATTACGTTTTAACAACCGTTAGTTTTTCAACGTTATTCAATTAAAAAATAAAAACATTGTTATATCCCACGGACAATGCAAAGAAAAATAAAAAATAAAAATTTAAAAATTGATATGTTCCAAGTGGTTTTTAGTTTTTAAAAGCTAGAAGAAATCAGAAACCAATGCCAATTGGAGCAGGTGTTTATATTGACTCTAATTTATTTTTTTAGCTAATTTTCGGCCAAAATATAGATAGCTAATTTGGTGACCAAATTTTAGCTAGACCAATTTTTAATAAGGCTTATAAAGTGAAAGTTGTAATCAAACCCAACATCCCACGGTACGCACGCCCGGACACGGCTCGAGCCCGTCGTCATCTGTCATCTCATCTGCCTCTCGTTTCGTTTCGGTCTTCACCGTTCCCATTCCCCAGAAAAAATGGAATAAAATGGGTAAAAGGAAAACAGTAAGGCCATTTCCTCGGAATGGAAGTAAAAATCACATCAAACCTAAACATTACGACTCAAAATGCCACCATCTCCTGCAAGATTCTACTCCTTCCCTTCCTGTCGTTGCTTTCGGCATATTGGCCAATTTCCGACTTGTGAGAGTAGCAGTAGCACAGAAAAGGGAGAGAAAAAAAATCAAATACTAAGAGAAATAAAATACCTCTGCAAGAAAATAGAAAAAAAAGGAGGGGAGGACAAGAGAGTCTGCAGGGAGGCCCACCCACACAGGCAGTGTCAGTGGGTGTGAAAATGGCTTGGTCGGTTGGTCCCCACCCCTCTCATCCAATCCCCGGAATCCCCCCACTCCCCACAGACAAAAAAAATGCAACCCAAATAATAATTCCATCAGGATATTCGTGCTCACACACACACACACACACGCAACCCCTCCCCTCCGCTCCCCTTGCTCTCTTCTCCAGTGCTCCACCCACTCTTAAGCTTTAGACTATCTTCAGTTTCACTCCCGTCCTCTCCTCTCAGATCTCCCCGTATCTCCGTGTCTCGCAGCAATCCACCTACAAACCAAAAACCCAAAAGCTTTCAGCTCCAGCTGCATGTTCGCTTGCCCACCTTTTGACTCGTAGCTAGCTGCAGGGACCCAAAAATCCAAGAAAAGCAACAGGTCAAGAAAGAGGGAAAGCAAGGAGGGAAGAAAGGAAGAAAGATGGTGATGATGATGGCGATAAGTCGCCCCATCATTCCGTCTCCTCCGAGGTCTGTGCGCTGGTGGTAAAAGGGCCTCGCCGTCCGTGTACGCGCGTGGTGCGTGGTGGTACGCGTTTCTTGGGGCAGTCGGTCGCCGCGCCGCTCACAATGCCGCAGTACCAGGAGCTTCCCTGCGGCGGGCAGGTGCTCGACATCGACACGGCGCTCAAGGACGGCATCCTGGGTTGCGGCCCGGAGCCCGGGGACGGGGCGGCGGGGTATGGAGGGAAGCAGACGGTGGAGCTGAGGAAGATGATGGACGAGCTGGACGCCGCGGGAGACGGCGGCGGGGACGAGGCCGTGCCGGCGGTGTTCATCTGCCCGATCTCGCTGGAGCCGATGGTGGATCCGGTCACGCTCTGCACCGGGCAGACGTACGAGCGCGCCAACATCTCGCGGTGGCTGGCGCTCGGCCACCGGACCTGCCCGACCACGATGCAGGAGCTCTGGGACGAAGCGCTCACCCCCAACGCCACGCTCCGGCAGCTCATTGCCGCCTGGTTCTCCCGCCGCTACACCCGCTTCAAGAAGCGCTCTGCTGACTTCCACGGCCGCGCCGCCGAGCTCGTCCACGGGCTCCGCGGCACGGCCGTCCCCAAGAGGCAGCCCCTTAAGGGCCAGGCCCGCGTCGCGGCGCTCCGGGAGTTGCATTCCCTCGCCTCCACCCACCAGTCCGTGACCAAGGCCATCGCCGAGGCCGGCGGCTTGGCGCTGTTGACCTCGCTGCTCGGCCCCTTTACGTCACACGCCGTGGGTTCCGAGGCGGTCGCAATTCTTGTGAGCGGCGTGCCGCTCGACGCCGACGCGAAAGCGGCGCTCATGCAGCCGGCGAAGGTGTCCCTCGTCGTGGACATGCTCAATGAGGGCGCGGTCGACACCAAGATCAACTGCGTCCGCCTCATCCGCATCCTCATGGACGAGAAAAGCTTCCGGGCGGAGACGGTGGCGAGCTTGAGCCTCTTGGCTGGCGCCATGCGCCTAGTCCGAGACAAGCGGCACCCGGACGGTGTGGCCGCTGGGCTCGAGCTGCTCAATTCGATATGTGCTGTGCACAGGCCGGCCAGGAGTATGATTGTTAGCATTGGTGCGGTGCCGCAGCTGGTGGAGTTGCTGCCAGAGCTGGCGATGGAGTGTGTGGAACCAGCCTTGGACATCTTGGACGCGCTCGCTGCAGTCCCGGAAGGCAGGACGGCTCTGAAGCATTGCCCGCGGACAATACCCAATGCCGTGCGCTTGCTGATGAGGGTATCGGAAGCCTGCACGCGGCGTGCGCTGTCCATGCTGTGGGTGGTGTGTCGGATGGTGCCTGAAGAGTGCGCACCCGCCGCCCTGGAGGCTGGTCTGGCTGCCAAGCTTCTACTGGTCATCCAGAGTGGGTGCGGACCGGAGCTAAAGCAGCAAGCGTCGGAACTGCTCAAGCTTTGCACCCTGAATTGCACATCCACCGTCTTCATCTCCAAGTGCAAGCTCACGAAGACAATTCAGTGAGAAGAGATGGGGATAGTATTGTTTTGATTGTGATCCGATTCCATGACGTGTGGTTCTCATCGGCTGGTCTCGCATAGTCTGAAGTAGGGAATGGATGGAATTGGCGGATTGGTGGATGAAGACGTTTATGTATAGATAAATTCGCAAGTATGCAGAACTTGCTGTGTCATAGAAGTCATGAGGGTGGATGAATAGATTGCGAGGCCTATGGCTATGACATGAATTTGATCATCGACAGGAAGCTTAGAGCAGCTATGCAGCATAAGCACCGCCAAGTTGGTGGCAAGCGCACGCAAATTGATGTGAATTTGGTCAGCTCAATAAGCACTGGAGGCTGATGGTGGTAAGGACAGCCAGTTTTGCCATTAGTAGTAGAGAATTAAGCAAAAAAAAACTTGCAATTTTAGAAATTTTGGCAATGTGAGTCTTGTCAGGGCTGTAGGTGCTCTTCCTTTTTCTGGTTTTTGGTGTAATTGATGGTATAACTGGGTAGAATTGTATACAGTACTGTTGCTTAAACATTGGAGTACACGTTGCCGTAGCTTTGAAAATTTTCTGAATTCTTCCTGCATCTTGTTGACTTGATTGTCGAGTCAAATTTGGGAAGTGCACAGTTGTACACTTGGCCGATAGCTTGAACTGAAAAGCTTCAGGGGGCGTTACTACTGTTGAAATTGAAGCTGTTGAAAATTGACGTTCTGTGACTGCTTGTGCCGGTGTTCTCAATGCGGCTTGCAAGTAGCAACCCTCTGTGCTCTGCATGTAGATACAATTCATGCTCTACTTGCGGTTGCAGCACCTGAAATTTAGCAATTGCCGGATAACCCAGCTTGAATTTAAAATGCGTGATCAATTAGCTGGCAATTCTCTTGCTCTTCATTTCTTTCCGATGCATCTGCAGTGTTCAAATGATCCTCAACTCAAATTGCGGACAATTCATATCCATTCAAGATGTCTGTATTTTTCCTCTTTCCTCCCCATCTAGTCAGCAAGGAGTAATAAAGCCATTCACAGCGTGACTTAGCTCCTCTAAGTCATCCATTCTCAGATGAGTGGTCCAGATTTTTTTTAGTTTTAATTTTTTTATTTTTAGTTTTTAGTTTTTTATTTTTATAAAAAATAGGTTATTTTAACACAGATAATATAAAAATAGAAATAGAAAAAATAAAAAACTAAAAATTAGAATAAAAAATCAAAACAAAAAAAATCTGGATCACTCATCCGAGAATGGATGGCTTAGAGGCCTCTAAGTAAGAGAATACGCGCATAGTGACGCCTCTGTAGTCTGTACTGGCCTCTCCCCTGTGCTTTAGCCACAAAAAGCAAGACGCACGACGTGGTGTGACGGGTGATGCCATTTGACTGGGAAGGGAAGCGAGCAGCCGTCGCCATCCGACTCGTTCTTTCCAAGATCCACGATGCTACGAAAACCGACGGCGAGACACGAAACAACAAGAATAATCAAGAATACGCAATAAGATAAAGATTTTACGTAAAAAAACGTTTACAAAAAAAACTATAGATATACAATCGATGAAATTATTATCAAAGAAAAAATTATAGAACACTTTTAACATATTATATGGATAGCTAACTTGTGCTTCACATGCTCCCTATAATAAGGATTACAAAGATATAGATAGTCTTACGAGCAGAGTCCTAGATGAGAAAAGAATATAGTCTAGTCAGTAATGAAAATAAAGTTACTCGAAAACTAAAACAATAACTTAGTCTGAGATGGGAACAACACCCACTCGGAGACGAAAACAGAGTATCGGAAGATGACAATGAATAGTTGTAGTTGGAATCGCCTCGAGTAGCCACGACTAACTCTAGTTGGCACAAACACCTTTGAACACCACGTCTATTATAAGTCGGTGTAAAGTCCATCACTAACACGAAGATGATCCCAATTATAATATCTAACCAATTTGCATTACCGACCCAGTCATACTGATCGGAATAATTTTTTAAGTGAAACCTGATCGGATTTTTAAGTGGTCTTCGGAATAAATTTTGAGCGAAGCCTGATCAGATTCTTAAGTGGTTGGATCTAGCCAGATTCGGATCACAAGATACAATGATCTTCATCTTGAATCGAATTCCTCCTGCAGCGAAAAAGAATCAAATAACTTCTCGAATAACTTGTACAACATTTCTTGTATGTCAAACGTCCGAAAGGACTAATCTTAACAAGACTGAAATAGTCTTATCCAAAGCTTCTCATGAAGCAAATTTGAGAAAATCACTAGTAGATCTAAACATACAGCTATCAACAAAGTAGACAAATAAATTTGTATCTTCAATAAGTCATAACCCAGAAAAGTCCGAGTCTATACAACTGATCTCCTGAAACGAATAGGTTAATCGTTGAATGGCATAAGCCAAAACAACACTTATGGTGTTGGATAAATAGCGAATAACTCATATCATGAAATTTGATATGATCCACATGGAATACAAAACTTGGAAAACAATGCTCATTGAAAGAGTAACTTACACGTGTGGCTGAATTTCTTATGCCATCAATAGAGTATAAACTTCATTGAAGCCATTTCGAGTATGTCCTAGATTGATCTATCGTAAAACCAAGATCTGATATCACTTATTATGAAAACCAATGAAGAATAATCAGGAACATGAGACAAATATTTTATGTGGGAAACCTTTACGAAAAAACCACGAACGCATAATCGGCGAAATCAAAGAAGTTACGAAACACTCTTGACGTATTACATGGGTAGATAACTTATGCTGCACACGCTCACTATCATGAGGCTTACATGGGACAAAGAAGAAACAAGGTCCTAGTTGGCAATATAAATAGAGATCTGCTCGGAAACTGAAACAATAACTGCTTAGAGACCGAATCAACACTCTGTTTGGAGATAGAAACATATTCTCAGAAGATGACGGTGAAGAGTTATAGTCGAAAGCGTATTGAGTAGCCATATCTGACTATATTTAACACAAACACATTTGGACACCACATCGAGTGTAAGTTGGTACAGAGTTCATCACGAAAATGATCCAATTATAATATCTGACCAGTTCATATTACTGACCAGTCAAAGATGATTCTGTCATAACCCCAATCAATTTGTGTTATCGATCGGTTATACTGATCAGAATAAACATTCGAATGAAACATGTTCGAATTCTTCTAGCGATCAGATCTATCCAATTTTAGATCATAAAATACAACTATCTACGAGACATCTGGATAACAAAATACAACGCATGACGTGACGTCTCCATGTCACACGCAGGCCCGGCTCTAGGGGTAGGCCGGGGGGGCGCCGGCCTAGGGCCCCGGGCCAGGGAGGGCCCATCCCCGCGCAAGCCGCACGAATTAGCGATCAAACATGCACCATGCATGCATCTCGTAACATGCAAAAATTAGACGAAAACGAAGCAAAGTTCACAGGAGATTTGTAGTACACACCCATGCAGTGCTCGGACTCGCACGTTCGGCTGCACTGCTTCGGCGAAAGAGTTGCATGCATACATACGCGCAGGATATGATGAGTATCTGGTAGAGAAGATCAATCTAGATCGATCTGTCAAAAAGGATTCCATGGAAATGTAGTCAAACCGTTGTGGTGTCGTCGCCGGGGCTGATCGGCCCTATTTGAAAGACATTGGATATTTGTCGCTCCTATTTGAGGTACATTAATTCTTACTAGTTACATTTGGTTTATAAACTAGTTAGTACCTAATTAGTTTATCATGTTAAAACTATTGATTTGTGTCACTTTAAACAATATAAAGTTTAAACTGCATATTTTATAAGTAGAAAAAAATTATAGTAAAAGGCCTATAGAGCCGAATTCACCCTAGGGCCCTTGAAAACGTTGAGCCGGCCCTGGTCACACGCTAACGCACATCCACGGGCACAACTCGTCCCTTTTTTCCACACCCTTGGACGCGCGATAAAAGGAGAAAGGTGGCCATGGGCGGGCGCGCGTGGCCAAGCCGGCCATGTGGCGTGGGCGCTGGGCGGGGGCAGTAGCCTGCGAGGTGACGAGAAGATGAGATGACACACTCGCCCAAAGGCTGGGGAAGGACCACGAATATGCATGGATCCATCGGCATCGACCGGCCCATTGATTGACGTACGAGTTCGTGGAGTCACTGTGCTGAGCACAAACACAATTTGGATCGTTACGGATCGATAGATTTTAGTCGTAGTTGCTGTCGTGGAGACTGCCTTTATGCTTGCAAGCGAGTAAATACGAACCATCAATTCTTTTTAATCTAACACTAATAGTGCTAATAGTAGAATTCGCAAATGAATAAGGCCCTGTTTGGATACGCTTATCTGAGAATCGATTTTAATCTGATCAGGATTTTCTGATAAGTCGCGGTCTGAAGAATCTGCAGTCTGAAGAATCATCGCGGTGGAAGAAACGACCCCTCGGGCTCGCGGTATAGGATTTTGGACTCCCAGTGCAAATGCCGATCTTTCCCACCGCGGCGGTTGAAAGAATCGAAAAATAATCAAAGCGTTTGGGTGGGATTCTCGCTTAATTCTACCCAGAATCGGATTTTAAGCGTATCCAAACAGGGTCTAAAATTGTAAAGAAAATTTGATCTATGACAGTGCCAATGGCGTGCGCAACCTCTTCTGTCTCGTCGCCAAGCGCATCCGCATGGAGGGATTCCTGGCCTTCGAGGACATGGGCGCGTACCATGTGACGACCCGCATTATTACCATGGGGTAATAATGTCAGTCAACGGATTATTATTCGTTTTAGCCGATAAAACATCGCTCTAACGAATAATAAGCCATCAGAGTGATGCAGCAGAACAATAATTAGAGACAGAACACGATATTACAAGAATATCGCCACGCAGGGCTAAAATTTATTACAAAGCCTCAAGGGCTTAAATATTACAATCTTTAGACAAAATTTTCTAACTATTTCCTATTCACCCAACTCTACACGGAGTGTCCACCTTGTACCCACTATATTCCGAGTCCATGGCATTTCATCCAGGTAGCTTCCTCTTGATCTCTGCCCTCCCCTGAATTGACATGCCCTAAGCAAAGGGGGGATAATAGCAACGGTGAGTACAGACGTACTCAGCAAGCGTTATAATACAAAATGCATAAAATGCCCATCATTTACACGTGTAGGAATCTCAATTCCTCTCTTCAGTCTCGTGTTCATTCTTAACACTCTTTTTCATCATCCCTGTCATTTCCATGACTTATAGAAAATAAGGTTTGTTGGTTTTGAAAGAAGTCCGATTTATTAATTTAGAAAACTACTGAACATACGCATGAACAGCAAAAACCCCCATAAGTTTCCGTAATTCTCCTTTCCCGGAGACAGGCATGAATTCATGATTTGGATAGCATTGCGCAAGCTTGTATCACTTTACCCATCATCACTTTGATCGTGTTGGCTCTTGGGTTAATCCGCAATTCCTTTGAAGCGGCGCCCAGACCAGAGTACAGTACAATTTTCTCTAGTTTAGTAATTATATCTCCACCCGGTTATACACAATCAGCAGCCTGGATCACACAGACCCACTGAAAACGACATAACCGTTGGCTGGTAGGGTACTCCGACCCTTCCCCAGCCCCCACTCTGCGTAATATAACGCCAATGCGCAACCCGCCTGTGGGTTCTTACGCTCCGGTCTTATACCGGTTCCTTTGGGCCTATTCCCTGAATAAATCACTCCTGTGGAGAACATAACACCTCACTAGAGTACCGACTGCCCGTGAAAACGGAACGATGGTTGATACGGTTGGTACGGTCTGTTCATACAAATGAAGTTTGTAGTCCCTTATATTCTATTCTTATGCAGAGGTCCCACGCCTCCCACTCACACCTGCCCTGGCAACCTCTGCCCACCTTTTTACTACTAATAGGGCCAACTGCTCCATCAGTTGCCATCCATTTCTTATCTCTTGCCTCTTTTCGATTTAAATCTTATTTTATTTATTTCATGCAGGGTGATACTAAGTTAATATCAAAATACTTGTTTCAAGCAATATACGCTAAAAATTTGATCAAAGGAATGCTTGCCTGGATTTCAACCATAAATTCGGATTCAAGTAGGATCAGGTGAAATCACCCCTGTAGCTTGGATTGTCGCCTGCAATTAAATACGTTGGCTACGACTTAATTTACGAGAACATAATAAAATACAAGGTATCGATGTGTTTGTGCTCCTAAGGTAGGATGTCACTCCCTTTTACTCCGATCACGGTAATTGAGGTTAATTTCGGTACACTACTCGTCGTTCAATATTATCGTACTAATGTTAGGATATATGGTTGATTTAGTAAGTATGCTCGGTATTTTATTAATGCTCGGTATTTTATTAATTCCTAGCAATTTTTCACTACACGGGTTACTTTGAATGCATGTATAATTATAATGGCGAATATTATTCTAGTCAATCTCGCGTATGTAATTAAGTCCATTTAATTTCTTAAAGGTTCGCATATATTTATTCACCTCTCTAATTCGTTTTAGATCTTAAGATTGCTCAATGCATTTTCTCGTACTAGTACGCGCAACGAGTTGAATTATAGATCCAAAATAAAATGGTCTCATGTATCAATTACTTAATTTCTTAATTAAACTATATTCTGGTGTCCTTATAGGATTTATACATTTTAATGTAGTCCTGAGCATATTTCTACAGCTTAACTGCTATTTAAATCACCGCTTGCAATTCTAATTGCTATTCAATTTCTTAACTTGACGATTACTATTTTGACTTAGCTCGCTATTCTAGTCGTCGCATATAGTTTTAAATCTTCTAATAGTTATGAATTTACTTTTATGATTTGGAATACTTATTAGTGGATTCCTATAGTTTATAATCGACTAATAAAAGTTAACTGGTTATTTAAATGTGCAATAGAGTGGTTCAATTGATATTATAACAATTTACTTCGTATATGCAATTCCAGCCTACAGGCATCATTTGACTCATCTTTCATAACCTATAATATTTATTAAGGCAATTATATGATTTAACACTATCTAGATTAATTAGGTATTTAGTTACGACCCCGAACGATTTAATTAGCGATGCATTAATTACATCGGTACACGCTACGTCTTTATTCTACAGATGGCCATTCATTGATTCTATTCATTGTAAGTACTGATTAGTGATCTTCTACTATTTAGACGAACCTAATCAAATTATCTGGATGTTTAAATCTACAACAAAATGGTCTTAAACTACAGTACCCTAATTGAATGCGTACGCGTATAAGCTTACTCGATTTGTGTCTTTTACATCCTCAGACCCACTTAACTTGTCCTAATAACTCTAAATATTCAAGGGTGGATTTCTATAATTTAGATGCGACTAATCAAATTGTCTGAATGGTTAACTATACCATGGAAAGGTTTAAACGACAATATACAAATTTTAATACACCTGCGTACTAGTTTTAATCCACTAATAGTATTACATTTATTATAGGAACTTAAGAATTATCTTGGACTTCGGACTTAATCTCTGGCGTCGAAGAGATGCTATGGTTGAAATAATTAAACGACTCTTGCTAAATATGCTGGCTGTTTTCTAGGTTTTCATTTCATTCGTAAAAGAATTTCTATTGCGTTTATATGGCTAATAGTCCAATACCAGATTCTTAACTATATGCAGCTAATTTATTTAATTTCAACAAATCTGTTATAGCAAGGTTGTGACACTACCTGCTTATAAAAATGCCTAAATTTAGCAAATCTATTCTTTCACATTTCCCTTTTTCCTATTTTCCTTATTTCTCTCTTTCTTTTTCTTCTTTCCCTTTTCTTTCCTTGCCTCTTTTCTTCCGCCCGATCCCCTTTCTCCTGCTGCCTTCGGCCGAAGTCTTCACCCCGGCGCCACATCTCGGCGCCTCCGCGCCGCTTCCCGATGCGCCCGCCTCAAGCCGGCCTCCGCGCTCCCCCTACCGGTTCTCCGACACGCCGCCCCTAAGCGCCGTCAATCCCAGCGGTGCCGCGCCCTGCCGCCCGGCCGCCCCCACCTTGCCGCTCGGCTCCTCCCCGACTCGGTGCCTCCGCCGTCCACTCCCTCTGCGCCTCCTCCTCCGGCGTCGCCCCCACCGACGCGCCTCCCCTCTACACCGCCTCCTCCCTTAGCCCGGTCGGCTACTGCCGGATCCAGGGCCTATGGCCCGGATCTGGCGCTCCTCCCTCTGGTTCAACCGGATCCACGGTTGATTTCATTACTATTTCATTTTGGTTCTACACTTTGATTTGTCTATTGTGATTTTTGGGAATCTACCTGAGGGTGAGCGTTGGTGGCTCCGGCGGGGCTCGAGGTCGTGCCATGCGCCGGGGGAGCATGGACTGGCCGTCGGGTGCGCGGAGTTCACCTGGCCCTATAGCGGCTTGCCTTCTCGGTAACTTCTGTTCCTTTGCTCTATTTCCCCTACTTTCGGTGGTTGCTCTGTGTGATGGTTCCATGTATTCTACTGAGGATGGATGCTTATGGTTTCTATTTCAATGTTGGCTATAATGGATGAATGTAGTATATGGATAGCGATTTTGTGGGTTTACCTGTACTGGTGATTGTGAGGAAGGTAAGGGTTTGGGGTTGGTTGCGGTCGCTGGCTTGCGGTTGCTGGCTTGCGGTCCTCCTGCCGCCGTCACGGTCGCCTTGCTCCTTCGGCTTGCCGTGCCTTCGCCTCCCTGGCCTTAGGGCTCCACTCGGTGGCTGGCTTCTCTGTTGGTCTTGGGATTGGCTGGGGAGTTTGGGGGAATGCTTACCGTGCCTTGCTCTGTCTCTTGCGCTCGTTCCTCTGGTTGGCTATTGATGTATTGGCAGTGGGATATTTGGCTGGCAGTGCTGTGGTTTTGGCCGTGAGGTCTTGCTGGGGTTTTGGCCGTGATGGTGTGCTGGCTGGAGGTGCTATCTCGGCCTCATTGGCTCTGGCCGTGTGCTATCTGGGGATATTTTTGGGATGCTACTGTGGTCTCTGGGGTGGCTTATGCTCTCGGTTGCTCCCTGCCTCAGTTAGCCGTGGCTCAGTTGCTCGGTTGTGGTTTGGCTTGAAAATGGAATTATGGCATTTTTGGCTTTGCCTTGGTTGGTTCCTATACTCAAAACAGGTTTGTATAATAAAATACCGTGTGATGAGCCTATGGTTGTGAGAGGTGCCGACTGGCCCCCGGACGGTCAGGTATCTCCGTGAACGGATTACCCCGCCCGAAGTTAATCCTTAGGGCTCTGACGGCAATGCTTTCTTTATTTTACTTTAATTTTGCTTAATTCTTTTGTTCGGTCTTTTTCGGTCTTATAATTTGATTGTTTAATCACAAATGAATAACGATGTAACGGCAACTCGACGACAGTCTGATCCATGTATGAAATGGCCTAAATTGTAATTCGGTTTTCTCTTACTATTGATGTATACAAAATAATGTAATTTCTATTCTTTATTTCCCTATTGTCATAATTTTGTATGAGATGGATCTCTAGTTGTAATTGATGCTCTCTATTGTAATTGTTTCATATTTGAGTTAGTTATTTGGTTAAGATACAAAATTGCATATTTGTTGTAATTCAGATTGTCATTATCATGTAATGCAATTTGTAATATTTTAATTGACTTGAAAGTTTCTATTTGTCGTGCAATCAAATTTTATCTCTCTAGTCTATACCATTTGGTCTTCGCCGTCGTCGAAGAAATGGTGAAAACAATGCATTAGTTTATCGCTCGATAAGTTCATTTAAAACGATTGTAAAGAAAAGTTTAAATTCCCTCGTATTTTTAAATCATTAGTTACATAATTAATCCTGCTTACGTCGTAATTCGCTAATTAGGGTTAATTAACGACGTGAGTTGTTACATACCACCTGTTCGAGGAGAAGATGGCAGGATACCTCAAGGAAGGCAAGGTCACCTACGTCTACGTGGAGGACATCGCTGAGGGGATCGAGGCGGCGCTGGTCGGGCTCTTCTCCGGCCACAACGTCGGCAAGCAGGTCATCGCTGTTGAATAGTGAAATTAATGCAGAAATGAGCAGGGCAGAAAAAACGAAATTGTTGAATAGTTAAAAAATAAACCAGAAGTTAGAAATCTAAACCGAAATGAGCCGACCTGTTGGAGAGAGAATTAATGCAGAGTGGTGTAACGTCAAAGCTCTGAGTACACTGGCGTTGCCAGGTAGACAGTTGTGTTGTGATGGAATATCAGGAGATGAAGGTTGCTCGTTCTGTGCATGTTTTCGTCTGTTAGAAATAGAGCTCTTTTAAATAAAATTTATAAAGAAAAGTCTATTATATCTTTATAAATCAACGGTTAGATTTAATTTTTACTACTACTTTTTTACTATCAGTAGAATATATTGTAAAAATTTCCTTGCAACCGCACAAGCCAAACTAGCTAGCCAAGCTGCCAATGAATTGCATTTTGCCTGGAACTTGGAAAGGCTGGAACAGGAAGGCGGATTAGTCTTATTGCGCTATACCAAGAATGTGCGGCTGTTGGGTGGTCTCGCCTGCAGGGCTAGCTACTAGTACAGCACTACTACATCTCTCTCTTAATTACCTGGTGAATGGAACGCTACGTTATGTTGCAGCCCATTCCATTCTGCGATGCCACGACCCCAGCCTCTGCAGTACTCACTTGAGCAGTGCCATTGTTACCCAGTGTCAAAGTCACGGCAACGATCGGCAAGCAAATGTTACCGTGCAGAGGATATGGAACTGCCTGTCGTCGCAATGCAAAGATTTTGCTTATGCTTAAAGCCTCAAAACTCAAAGTAGCACGTATAAAACAAGTCTGGGTATGCTTAAAGTAGAACGTACGTATAATATATGTATAGTCAGGACTCAGGAGAGGAAGCCGAAGCTACCTGGTGGACAAAGCGTGAATGTCTCGTGTCGCTTCTCGCTTGCGTTGGCCATGGGTATCGCTGTGGATGAAGGTTGAGTGCTTGTGTTGAGAAACGCGCGCGAGGCGCGTGCACTGCAGTTTGGCAAAGAAAACGAGCAAAACGCGAAGAGCTGGCTGCAGGCAGGCAGGCAGGCGGTGAGAGTGCCACGGCAGGGGGCAGCGGCACAGGCCGATATCAACGAAGCGCGCGCGCCTGCATGCAGGCGGTGCGATGCAAAACCTGAGGCGAGCGGCAGAGGCGGAAATAGTTTATGTTCCCTGTGGCCGTGGACTTTGGGGTCGAGCTGATCATCATTTCTGATCCTGCTCTTCCTCTTTTACTGGCCTGGACGTTGATGCGTGCTGTCACGCGTGGCAGAAACGCCCTGCGAGTTTTGGGCACATCTCGCCCCGTACCAGTACAATACCACTTTTGGCCCCCTCGTGTGAAATCCTATTTTTGGTCCATTGGCGTGCCCACGCATCACACTACGGGCCTGTTTGGTTTGCGGTCTGAGAACTTGCCTAGCCCAGGCAACTGATCCCAGGTGTCCATTTTCCTCTGCCTGGGACAGGATTGCTGCCTGGCTGTTCAGCTGCCTGCCAGGCAGCATCCAAACACGCCCTACATGCCTGGCGCGCCGTCCAACCGTGCCAGGATGCCTGGTGCACCCGCCCATCGTGCCTAGCTGCCCCCCTCTGTCATTGTCTCTTACCACATTAGGTATCGAACGTCCGCCTGGCAGGGCCATCTTCTCCGGTGCGCACATCCTAGGTGTCAGCACCTACTCAATCAGGCCCCTGCACTGTGCTGATTGCATGATAAAATGGTTGTTTCGTTCTCTGGAAGAGGCAGCAATGCCATTTTATTTGAGTGTAGCCAAGAGCGGAGAGGCAGCAGAGAAGACAGAAAGTAAGACCATAAAAGAATCCCCACTACTATAAAAAGTGTCATCATAGACGGTTCTCTGAACCGTTTGAATTTATAGATCTGTGATAATATACGGTTATCACAGACGATTTATAAGCCGTATGTGATAAACCACAACACAGACGGTTTGTATAAAGAACCGTCTATGAAAGCCTACTATCATAGATGGTTTGTATAAAGAACCGTCTATGAAAGCCTACTATCATAGATGGTTTGTATAAAGAACCGTATGTAAAAGCCTGCTATCACAGACGGCTACTACCAAAAACTGTGTGTGATATACGGCCATCCTAGATGATTTTATTTTTGGTTGCCATGTAATTATTTATTTGTTTTGTTCTACCAAGTATGGTCCGTGGTTGATATCCAATTTACTGTCTGATTAGTGGGAAACTAGATGCATCCAATTTATTTGTTTTGTTCTAGTTGCAATCGAAGTGCCATGGTCGAAGCGTTGTGGTTAAAGCCGTGGCCGAAGTGCCATGGTTGAAGCTTTGTGATCGAAGCCGTGGTCGAAGCGTCGTGGTCAAAACTATGGTTGAAGTTCCATGGGGAAATTTCTCTGCCATGGGGGGCTTCTTTCCTTTAGCTCCTGTAGATGTAAAATCACTTCCCCAAGTCACTACTGCATGCCCCAACCAAAAAGCCATGCCACTAACACAACAACTAAAACACACATAACAATTTGATTTTGATACCTTTCAAAGCAATTTGCTGATGGAGCGCGCATGCTCGACGCCCTACGGTGCTAGCCCGAACTCTGGCTTCATGCCGTTCTCCTCCCTACACCAGAAAGGTCACTGCAATTAAAACTCTGAATTAGATTTGCAATTCTTTGGACAAAAAAATTAAAGAAAGGTAGTTACTTGGGATGGATGGATTCGTACTAGGGAGAAGACGATGAGGTCGCGCTCATTGGGGACTCTATGACCATAGTGGAGGATCAGGTACGTACCTGTTATATTGGTTCTTGGAGTGAATGGAGGAAAGGGTAGGGAATTAATAAGGGCGAGAGGTGGGAGGAGATTCGGTGCCTGCTATTCGATGAAGAGAGAATGGACGGGTGAAATCGGGATCCTAGGCTGAAAGAATGAGGAAAGAAAAAGAAGTCATCTAGCATATAATAAACGGTTTATAAGACCTTATAGACGGCTTATTTTCTATTATATCCATGCGTATAGAAATTATAGGGTTAACTTTGCCATTTTAAGGCATGTATAATGGAACGACATAAGCTGTTCGTAATCCATGTCTTGTAAGATTTTTGACCATGTGGACGAGAAAGAACGAGGAAAGAAAAAGAAGTCATCTTGATGAACCATGTGGAGGTGACCACATGTGTATGATGAGTAATTGACATTGGTTAGGTAAGTCGAGTTTGGTTTGAGTGGTTCGGAGTCGAGTCGTTGCGTGGCGCAATCGGGCTCGGTCGGACTTGGTCAATCCTGGTCGTATGGGATTAGGTTGCATATTTCGATGATTCGACAGGTTTGGACTTCGTCATGGTAAGTATAATGGTATTTACGCTTTCATGTATCGAGCGGTGCTATTTGACGTGTTTCTTGTCTGTGTGGCTGCAGGACGTCGAGGCGGAGTCGTGGCGAGACACGGTGGACCGGACTAGGCGCAGGTGGCGCTGAGGTCAGAACGGTCAGGATGTGTCGAAGACGACGTGGACTCGAGGTGGTTGCGAGGCGTGCGAGGCAAGGAGCGCGGAAGCTTCCCGGAAGGTGCACGAGGGGCGAATTGGGAAATTCGCATGGCTGCACAAGCGGGAGCGGGCTCCGTTGGACTTAGCGGACATAACGGGGTGGAGACCCGTTAGCCGTGGGCTATAAATAGGATGGAGGGGCTGCATGCCCACTTAAGCATCTGGATGGATTCAAGAGAGAGCTAGGGTTTAGAGGGTCAAAAGAAGCTTTGGAGGGTGGTTGTGCTTTGCTCTTTAGCAGTTGAGGGCAGCAGGTGTTGTTCCACCTTCGTAGCTTTCTCAGAGTTGTGTCTCTTCTTCTTCAATCATGTAGTGTGGTGTTCTTGAGTGATTGTGAGAGGGAGAGGATGGATTGAGTGGTTTGTAATCATTCCTCTTGTATCAATCATGTATCTTCTTTCCTCTCTAGCAATGAGATGGATTTGATTGAGTTTATTTGAGTTCCAGTCTCTCTGTTCAGTTTCTTTTCCTTCGATGCTCTCTCAGTTGAATTTGTGAGTTTCTTGTTTTCTTGTTGTTTGATGCTTGGGAGTGCCAAAATGGGTTGCTCTGTGATGGGATAGTGCCACAAGATCATTTGATCAATTTCCCAAAGAGCAAACTTCATTTTAATCTCAGATTTGCATTTTGAGGTTTCTCTGTTCTTCACTGTCATTTCTAGGGTTTTGGTGCCCTTTGCGATTCCCTTCTTGAGCTGTCCTGAAACTTGGCATGTAGATTCCTGAGGCTATTGGTTAGCTATCTACAAAATCTCAAGGCCAAAGGTTCAAGGGTTTGATGGGAATTTAAGTTTTTGTGCTCTCTCTGTAGTTGTCAGGCTGATTCTAGGGTTTGGAGTAATCCTTTGATTTCCTTCATGGTTTGGCTTGAAATTTGGCTTGTAGAGTCCTCTTGCTATTGCTAACATATCTGCAAAATCTCATTAGCAAAGGACTTGAGCCCATGGAGTAATTTTGATTTGTGTGAGCTTCTCTCTGTAGTTGTTCAGATTTTTTGCCCTTTCTAGGATTTGGGGCTGCTCTTAATTCCCTTCATGAAAAATGACGAAACTTGGCATGCAGATTCCTATGGCTATTAAGTAGCTATTCTCAAAGTTTCGTGGCCAAAGATTCAAGGATTGAGTGGGAATTTAAGTTTTGGTAGCTGCTGTCAGTAATTTTCAAGTTTGGCCCATATTCTGAAATTCTTGCTCTTGGGTTGGATTTCATTGGTCACTAGATCTCTCTAGCTATTGTAGTTACTTTCTTGCTTCCCTTGTCCAAAAAGAATAGAAGTGTTTCATTAATTCTCTTGGTTTTGGCAAGAAAAAGGGGAAGTTCAATCTGCTGTCTGAAAATTCAGGGTGTCTCTTTAGTTGGCAATTGATTTTCTTGACATAGCTTCTCATAGCTAGTGGAAAGGAAATCAATTTGGGGGCAAGGTTTAAAGTTTCGACATTCAACCCCCCTTCTGTCGCCAACTTCGGTCCAACACATCTAGCATGCAACAAATGGTTTATAAGACCTTATAGACGGCTTATTTTCTATTATATCTATGCCGTCTACAGAAATTACAGGGTTAACTTAAGCTCCTCTCGTTTCGGCTTCAGCTTCCGACTTATTTTTTACTATTCATAAATTTCGTTTTTTTCTGAACTTTTAGCTTTTTTGAGCTTTTTTGCCGGTTCTTTTTTTCCCGTATTCGTTTGCATTGTCCGTGATGAGCTAGCATTTTTTTCTATTTTTAAAATTTTTAAATTTAATTACGCCAAATAAGCTACCTTTATCTACAGTGAAATTTCAGCCGCTACAGTACAATTTTAACCATAAGCTACAACTTTTCAGCCCAACCAAACGGGCCTTAGAGATTACCTATTGCATAAGTTATCTTTAGTTTTATATAAAACATATTAAAGATAATAGTTTTCTATACTAACGTATCTACTCTTACACCGTAAGACGTGTAGGACCTAAAATAACTGATAAATTAATGTGACCGCGTGAGACCGTTTTAAATCAGACTCATGGGATTTGGCATATCTCCGTATAAACAGAGTCCAACGCGCAGAGACGGGTGAAGTACGATAGAAGTTACTGGTTGCCGTGTTCTGAAGCAAGGCTACAACTTTTCGTGGAGTTGCATTGCGCACAACAATTAACTCCAGCTTCGGCAATAGCATAGGTTGGTGACATGTGGTGGTGGTGGTAGCAGTAGCAGAGCAGAGAGAAGGGCCCCTGCGTGTCCCTGTGCACCGGGCCTTGCAGAAGCCAGAGAGAGAGATGTTGTGGCCTGGGGGGTGAGGGTAGAGGTGGCTAATGGACCAGGTTTTATCATGTCGGCTTGTGACTCGGTAGTATTGGTCCGATCTAAGTACGGTACGGTCTATTTAGCTTATGGATCATGCCGGCACGGGCTGGTAAACGGTGCCATGCCTGGGTCGAGAGGGCGGCACGGTGTGCTTTTTAATCTTATTGTTAAATCTAGTTTAAAAAGATTAAGTGTTTGTATTGTTTCTTTTAGGAATGCAATTTCATATATTAATTTTTTAACCAACAAATAGCCACATATATGGGCTTTTGCGTAGCAATAAATGTCCATCCCAGAAAATTTGGCTTAGACATACCTGTTAGATGGAACTCTACTTACCTTATACTTAAACATATATTACCATATAAGGGCATCTTATCTATTTTCCTTCACACCTAAGATCATCAATCTCGTAGCTCCTCTAGTAGAACTCAAGTTAGAGACCCTGAAATTATTGAGGATGATTGGGTTGTTGGTGAAAAAATGTTTTCTTTTTTAGAATTTTTTCATAAAGCTACATTTTGTCTTTCTGGGGTATACTACCCAACCTCTCCTCTAATTGTTCATAACATTCTTGAAATTATCACTCACATAAGGACTTTTGAAAATGATCCTGTAATACGGGATGCTGTAGTTGCCATGAAAGCTAAGTTTTTAAAATATTGGAGGGAAATTCCTATTTTATATGCATTCACGTTTATTTTGGATCCTAAGCCCAAACTCCAAGGATTTATAAATATATTACAACTTTTAAGTGATGCTACCGGTTTAGATTATTGTACATACTATAGAGTGGTTAATGATGAATTATATGAGCTATACGAGAAATACAAAAATAAGTTTGGCTCCGTGCATTTGGAAAGACCCCCGGTAGCCCCTGCACCTTTATGGAGACTATGCAATGGGGCAAGATTTTTTGTTCTTCCTTTAGATATTCTTGTGCAGGTACACATCAGTCAGGAGGAGAAAAGCGGCAAAGCATCGGAGACCTATCAAGCTATCTCAATAGTGATAGCATTAGCTTCGAGCAAGAGTTGAACATCCTCTCGTGGTGGCAAACCCAGAAAGTAACATATCCAGTATTATCCATATTAGCACAGGATGTATTGACTATTCCTGTCTCTATGGTTTCTTTAGAGTCAGCCTTCAGTCTATCTGGAAGAATAATCGATGAACGTCAAACAAGTCTCTCGAATGAGATGGTCGAAATCCTTCTGACCGTCAAAGACTGGGAATAAGCTGAATTGATACTCCAACATACTGCAGAGAATAAGGACTTAGAAGAATATTTTGAGAATTTGTATCTAGATAGCAATAAATAGGATTTTCAATATGTAGTCACTAGTGAGCTTTATAGGCTGTATACTTTTTTCTTTATCTTCTCAAGTTGAGTTTTTACTTGGTAATGTTTTTAACGAGGCAGCCATCCCATGTAATTTAACAAGTTAATAAAGCTCATTATGTTATTAAAAATAATTATCTTGATGATTAATAATGTCTACAATTTTCTATAATTTTTTAATAATTTTCTATAATTTTCTAAATTTTTTCCTCTTTTTCTCGGCTTAACGGGCTAACCGTATCGGCATGGCCCGTTAAGTCCTTACTATGCTCGTGCCGGCATGGCATAATCGTGGATTGTGCCTGGGCTGACACCGTGGCCCGTGGGTCAGCATGGCACAGCATGGCACCGTGTGCGAGAGGCAAGCCGGCGGGGTTCGGGGAGCAGCACGCGAAGCCCCGGCGAAAGTGAAGCACTTTCAGTACGTGCATGGCTCGCTTTCTGTTTTCCCTGTCCGGCCTGCCAGTGGAGCCTAGTTGTGTTCATGTCTCGGCTGGTCAAAGTGAAAGGGGTCATCCCCGGTCCATAGGACCCCATGGCCGACATATATGCACCACTACCACCAATGGAATCTGGATTTTATCAAATTACTACTACCAGTAGTACCATGCAGTATAAGCCACCCGAGCCAGCAGTCTGCCGGGCAATAAAATGCATGCGAAAAATTTAATTTTTGTCCCATTAAATGTGCACAGTATATTGAATTTTCTTGGCTGTCTTCACCATAAATGTCTAGTTCCAGATCGGCCTATTGCACTCCGCCTCTGGAATCCGTCGCATATATATAGCTCTATAGCAATTTTTTCTCCAAATCTGTCATCTTAACACATGATTTTGTAATTTAGCCCTTTGACCACGAAAGCAGCGACAAACGACACGTGTCGTTTACCTCAGCTATCACGGTAGGTGGCAAACACCACGGTAGCCAGTTCTAACTCGGCAGGCGATGACCGAGTGTGGCAGGTGGTAGAGCTGCTGAGCTTGTCTAGCTCGGTAGGTTGCTATTGAACTTAGTCGGCACGACAAGCTGATGAGTCCACTAGCTACCAAGCTCGTCTAGCTTGGTAGATCACTTTCTAAGCACACCTATCTCAGTATGCCTGCAATATTGGCTACGGTGCCTGTCACCTATCACTATGGGGCTGTTTGGTTGCCTGCATGTGCTCATGCAGCTGCATGAGCGTGGCCAGGCTGAGGAGGGAAGCTCCTCAGCCACGTTTCTCCTCAGCCTGGCTCCAGTTGATTTTTTGCATCTACTCATGCAGGCTCTCTCCTCCATGTAGACAACCAAACACCATCTCCCTACATGAGCTGGTGCGAGCCACCCTCATGCAGGCAACCAAACAGATCTATATGTTGCTGCCACGGTCATAAAGGAGAACAAAAAATTGCTACAGTATTATATATGCGAGGACTTCCTCCGCCCTGCTGCTGCAGAGCCTAGGGCGTACTCTAGTACCATTCAGAAATCATAACGAGACTTCCACAGGTAAGACCGTAAGAGACAAATACGGTATTACAACAAGCGCACAGAGGTAGTATCGGGTATGAGTGAACACCCCGCAAGTAGAAATTAGAAGAAACTGCATATCATAAATCATGCTCCACTATACATTAAAAGGCCAAACACAGAAACACTTGAAATGAAACTGAAACGAGAATTCCATGTAAAGCGAGATCCCTCGGTTGAAGGTCATGGTCTGTGTCTTCTACAGTACTCTGTTGCTGTTCCTAGCTGCAGCTGGCCCAATCACCCCTACCTAGGCTGCTTCATTCTCCCAGTAGTTCCGCAACTGTGACATATGCATGGGCTTTTTTTTGTTTCGGCCCATATCTTTTAGCTATGATTTATAATTTTGAAGTTATTTGTGAGAGAGTACGAAATAACAAAAACTCACGTATGATTTTGGCCAATATAAATAAAATCGTTACAATGTGTACTACAATCAACTTGTAAACTCTACCTTGAAAACAATCCGTTTGAAAACTAGTTACTATAAAAAAAAAACCAAAAAACAGCTTTTAGAAACTAAAAAAAAGAGACCCAGTAGCCCGTCACAGCGTAACCCAATAGCGCTACTCGTCATGATCCATGGAGGAGGCTCTGGATACAGCTCACTGATCGTTTCCTGGAACACCTTGATGTTCTCATCGGGCCGCGCCCCTTTGCCTCTCTTTGCTTTGTCACACTTGGTGAACACAAAGGTCAATCCAATCTGAAAAACACACAATAAATTAGCCAGATCGTAGTTGGAGTTCAGTATAATAGACATGTGTACCATAAATCCTAGAAATAAGTCACTTGCAATTTTGCCACAATCAGCATAAATATCAACTGAAGAGTCAGTTGTCTCACATTGTTACGACCAAGCCAATTGGCACAGTCAAGGTCAATTTTCTGAGGTGGAATACTAGCATCAACAAGAAGCAGCACACCGACCAAGGTGTCTCTGTTGAAGAAGTATCCCTTGGTAAATGAAGACCAGTCCATTCGAGCAGATTGAGACGCAGCTGCAAATCTACATGTACGAAGAAAATTGATCATTGATCGTGTTCACTGGAGAGCCCAGATAAGTCCTAAAGTATGTTGAATTAGTTTATGCTGGGGGCAATGTCCTAATGAGAATATTGAAGTAGTTTATGCTGGGGTAATGTCCTAATGAGAAAATCATCTAAAAATAAGAATGAAAATTAACGCTAGTAGGCCTTTTGAGTTCCATTGAAACATTCTTATTTCATGCAGTAGGTATAGATCACTGTATTCCCAGAAACGACAATCAAATAAAAACTATTTACAGAAGAAGGTAGAGCTTATGGCTGTGTTCCAAATAGTTTCTAGCTTTTGGTTTTTAGAAGCCGGAAGTTGAAAGGAATGGTTTCTCAAAGTGGTTTTTATAAGTCGTTTGTAGGAATTAATGCAGGAGCTATTTTGAACGAAGTGGCTTCTCAACGTGTGTATCCCTTACTCCCTTAATTTATCTCACAATCAGCCAAAAATCAAAGGCCGCAACACTTTTGAAGAGGGCCTATGTTTGTTCTAATATTGCAGTTGAAAAAACATCACAGCAGGCTTCCAAAACTAATACTTTCAACAGCAATCAATCTTATCTTAAAGACAGGGTGACATGTCCTATGCTATTCCGTATCAGCAGTTTGAACCTGAAAAAATTGGTACTACTGCCTATTGGGAATGTACTGAACCTACTACTGCTAATGCAAGAGAGAATGTATTGAACTTACAAGGTATAGTTTATATATTCTAACATTGACATCACAAATGAACACACAATTGGAATTACATCCAGAATGAATATCCAACAAAAACAACAAAAATAAAAAAGAATCAGAGGATGCTACTATTCAACATCCGAAGAACAAGCTAACAAAAGGTTGACTTCCAAATCAGATATCCTGATGAAAGCTCATGCTCCTAAAAATTATTTATAAGTTACTAGGCATGGGCGATTTACCTTAGAAATGGAGCTTCATATATTAGGATTAACCAGACAACTAGTTCACATTTAATGTGGGTGAAGAAAGTGAACATACCCATAACCAGGCAAATCCGCAAGGTACCAACTCTTGTTAATCAAAAAGTGATTAATTGTCTGGGCCTTCACTGCACAACATATGATCTCAGACCCAATATGATACATAACGAGAATAAAAATACATGTTTTAACAAAAATACAACAGATAAAGGCATGCCAAGTTTTCCACAGTAAAGAAAATTCATGAAGCTTGATAAATAGGATCAATGAAATAATGCATCCCTCATGGAAGAACAGAACAATGAGCCAATAAGCTAGTCCATACTTAAAATGCAATTTACAATATGAAAACCTCCCAATAAGATAGTTGCAAAACAAAATCTTCTATTCCTAACGCTGCACAAAGATCACAATTTTCAACCTAAAAACACCACAAACACCAAAAGAGTCTTATCAAGTCCATAGCAAAATTACAACTTCATCTCAAGCCTGGAGCAATAATTAGAACAACGTTACATATTCAGTTATTTACCACAAACAAATCATTAAAAAAAGAACTAATTTTCTTTGGTTCTTTTAAAGCAATACTAGGTTTAATTCATAAACTAAGGGAAATACAATCATCTAGGGCATTACACTGACAGTACCACAGGCCACAACTCACTGAGAAGCTGCTTCAGAACTAGGAAGGAAGCTGAATACTTAACTAAATTAAGACCATCTCTAAAGACAAAGGAATGAAGCAGCAAAAGATGAAATCGTCTTCTTTAGGATTACCAGGCTTCTTAGATGTGAGCGCGGCTTCCTTGCGTTGATGAGTGAGGACTTCCCGACGTTGGAGCGGCCGAGGACGGCGAACTCGGGGCAGTCATCCTTGGGGCAGTCCCGCGAGCGCGCTGCTCTTCACGAACTCCGCCTCCTTCATCAGTTTGCAAGCCACCATGCTCGATCTGGTTTCATGTTCGCTTTACAGAAGTCGGAAGCCGGACCGAATGGAAGGGCTTCCGTGGGGGTAAAAAAGCCGCGCGCACCTGCTTTTTGTTGTCCACTACCTATCCTAAGAGCATCTCCAACAAATCTTCTATAATACTCATATCCCCTATATTTTAGAAGAAGAGGTAAAAAAAAAGCTCCAATAGCTCTTCTAAATGATCCCCAAAAATACAGAGGACTCCATCCCTGAATTTTCGTCCCCCAAATATAGAGGACGCAATCCATCCCCCAAAATCCATCCCCCAAAAGCCTTCGACGGTTTTGTCCCGCGCTACGGTGATCTCCTGACAAAATCTTTTCCGCACGAAAGTCGCCTGCAGCTTCACAGTTCGCAGCGCCGAAACCTAATGGATAAATCAAAACAACTCCCCGCGTGATTCAATTCTCTAGTCAGAAGATTGGATGGAAAAGTCTTGCACGGAAATCGAGATTGGATGGCAAAATCTTGAAGCTTGATTCACTGATTCGTGTTCCTGGAGATGGATGGAAAAGTCTTCACGTGAAAGCTTCTTGTCTTGACTAGTAGATGTGATAGCTTCTCATCTTCACGGCGCCTGGTTGCTAGTTTTTGTGGACCCACATTTTAATTTAGGGAACCATATTTAGGGGATTTGTTGGAGGTTACATATTTTTAGTTTTCTATTTTCTAGATTGTGTCCTCTAAAAAGTGATTTAGAGGATGAGATTTAGAGGACATTGTTGGAGATGCTCTAACCCCCTAGATCCGGCCTCCTTCTAGATTGGCAGCCCACGGCCCCCTCCTCTAGAGCCAGCGTTCGCCATCCCCCACCTCCCTCCTCACCCTCTAGATTTGACGTTTGCCCTTCCGCCCCTTACCCTTTAGGCCCTGTTTGGAATGCGGGAATTTTTCCCGATTCCTGCGAGAATTAAACTATTTCCTGCAAAATTCCTGTGAAATTCCTCTGTTCCAAACAGGCCCTGATCCGGTGTCCACCTTCGCCTCCCTCCAGATTTGGAGCCAGCCAGACGCCCACCCTCTCCTCCAGATTTGCCGTCCGCCGTCGTGAACCCTCCCCTGCGTCCCTCCTCCAGATCCGCCCCCCTCACCCTCCAGATCTAGCGTCCGCGACCTCCTCCTCACCCTCCATATCCGGTGTCCCCCCGCCCTCCAGATCTAGAGCCCGCCATCCCCACCCCGCCTCCCTCCTTCCCCTCCTCTCTCCCCCGTCGGGCACATATGAGATCTGGGCTGGTCTTCCCGAGCCGTCCCCCTACCACGTTCTCTGCACTGGCTTCTCCTTCTCGAAAGGCATTGGCGTTGGCGTCCACACCCTAAGCAGGGACCACTGACTCGTCGTCGTCCACTTCCACGTCCAACGCCACCTCTCCCCTGCAGTCGGAGTCAACATCGAACATTCCATCGTCCCCCAATCCTGCAGCGTCGTCCCCTTATCGGCTTGCCACCCCTTCGACACCATGTACGGCCAAGAGGCAAACCGGGCCATATCCCATCGATCTCCATGTGTGTGGCGAAGAACACATTGCCGACCTATGATTGACCGCCCCTAAGGTAGTGAAGATAAGCAATGCACAGCACTACGGATTGGAACATACTACTCGCACTACTGTATCTTGCACCATTGTCCTTATTTTGTGCAACCAAACAACATAGTGTGTGGTTACCCCATTTCAATTTTGCTCCTTCGTAGGGTTGTTCGTAAGTAATTTTCAGTGCTTGGATTTTTGTCCACGCACCGGGGTGGTCAGATTTGTTGGTAATTTTAGTGTGCGCTGGTACGTACATGAATCCCAGCATTTAGCCAATGGTACCAGATTTGTTGGTAATTTTAGCAATGATGAGGAATTGTGTTACCAATTAATTAACATTGCACTCGTCTTGCCCACCTAGTGCTGATCTTTCATTCCTTTGCCTGCCGCGCTTTCGCAGATGGTCAAGGGGAAGACTTGCAAGGATCACGTTGGCAACACTACTTGGGAGGGCGCCACCCACATCACTATGCTAGAAATCTACCGTGATGAGTTCAAGGCCCAAAACATGGTCATGGGCTACCTAAGCAGGCGTGGGTACACCAAACTTGCAAAATTCAAGGAATGGACTGGGTGTGACTACACCAAAAAGCAATTTAAGAATCACTGGGACTCACTGAAGAGGGAGTACTACATTTAGAAGACACTAAAGCTGAATGTGGTAGGCTTGGGAATGAATCCAAGCACAAGCTTGATCGCGCCGCAAACGCATGGTGGGAGGAGAAAAACAAGGTAAATGAAAGTATCCCACTCCAGGGATGTTGTGTTCACTTCAAATGATGTACTCTGGCCGTCATAATTTAAGTATCAATAAAGTAGCTTGGTGTGCGGTTGCAATGCTTGGTTCTATACCATTTAGAAAACGTAATTACTCTATCATGGATAATTACTGAAATGTTGAGAGTTGTAGTTCCTAAACAACTAGGATGATCACTGTAAGCATGACATGTACAGATGGTTCTAGTAAATATCCCATAGAGTCATGAGTGCTTTTAGGATTGGTGGGCGTACTAGTAATGCATGCTTGGTTGAGTAATGCTGCAGTAATGCTAGGGTATAGCTGAGATGGTAGTTTTTTAGGGTGATTTTTGTTTGCATCACTCCATTCATACAATGCTATGTCACTTTGACTATTGTAACCCCAATCTTTGTGACATCGTACATGCTGCAAGCAATGCCAGGGGCCCAAAATTTTGCAAAAGGCCCACTGGCGCATGAGGAGTTAAATGGACATTATATTCCAGGAGGGCCTTTGCACTAACGAGCATGCGGAAGTCCTTGGGGTGACCAGGCAGCATGCTGATGTCTCCTCTGATGTAGCTCTAATCCAGAGCCTTTTGACATCTTCGAGCCTAGCAACTCATCCTCAAAATGCAATGGCAAGCAGCAAGCCCCATCCTTAGGACCCAAGTCCAAGAAGAGCCAGGGCATCACAGTGGATGAGTGCATGGGACGGATATGCTATGCGTACGAGCAGTCCGTGAGTGCTAGGTGTCCAATTGCACCGGGGGACAATGTAACACCCCCATTTTTGGGAGCGTTATGAATTCCTCGCAATTGCCCAGGATAGTTCAATTGCGAGTTACATTCATCGAGTGAATAACATTGCCAACGCGAGCTTACAAACAAAAGTCGACTTTATTACAATAATGGCATAAAGCCAAGTTTAACAGTAGGGCCCACGGCCAGCAGATATATTACACAAAAAGAAACACCACAGGCAGACTTGAGCATAGAACGACCCTAATCCCAAGATTCTTCCATGTCGAAGTACACCACTTCTTCATCTTCACCGGGCTCCTCAAAGTTAACAATTTCTGTTTATGTTTTTAAGCAAGTATGAGTACAACTTCCGTACTCAGCAAGTCACACGGAGCTTAACATTAACTATATGCATGGGATATCAAATAAAGGGGATAGGTTCTTTAATTGGGTAGATGCAGTTTTATTTAATAAAATTTGAAAAGCAACTCCATTAAGTAAAGGGGTTTTCAAGCGTGATTAATATCCAACATTTCCAAACCATTCTCAATCCTACTTATGCCTTGCTATTGGAATCACCCATTAAACACAGCTTCATTAACCGGAAGCACGGCGTATTCGAATACCATTTATTTCACTCTGCAGAGTTGCCCTGCTTTACCCACAAGATCTCCTAACTCCCGCGACAGAGTTAAGAAAACAGGGTTGTTCACTGCTCAATTCTTTATATAGCCTCCACCCAGTAGGTCCTTGGCCTCCATAAACTCGGATGACCCCACGGATCACATCCAATTTATAGCAGTCCTACTGTTGTATGGTTAACCCCCTCTCATACAATCTCACCCTCGACTCCCTCAGCCAGTTGTAGAGGTTCAATTGAACTTGAGCAGTTACTAAACCAGGTGTGATAAAATCAACACTTGTGGTTGGGCGAATTCTATGTTCTTTACTTAGCATAAGGGTCTAGTCCTTACAGTTTTCACTGAGGCATCAATCATTCACAAACCCATATTCAGTACCTTCCCGTACTGCCACCATCCCACTCCCATGCCTCCACCCTAGGATAAGGTCTTCGGATCTCCATCTGTGATCCTCGCCTACCCTAGATCCAGTTTTTCTAAATCACTACGCAAATATCCAAAAGCCTTAACAGTATAAACATTTGATGATTTCCTAATTACCATGTTTATATTATGATTATATATTAAATATTACTAGGTTTGTCAACATGAATATGGCCATCAAATTTAAACGGGGCTTTTCAAGTGGTAGGATACATCTATCATTTCATGTCATTCTAAACTAATTTCGCATAAAATAATGACTTAAAATACCATAATGGAAATACTGTAAGATATATACATAGATCAAGGCACAGTAGGTTCAACATGATCGAGGTATGTGCAACTTGCCTTGCGAGTCTACGATTTCCACAAGTTCAAATTCTTCGGAAGACGGGGCTTGAACTGAGTCTTCTCCTTCCAGCTCCTGAGATAATCCGGCGTCGGAGGCTAGCGCAAATGCAATAAAAATAACATCAATTCCATGCCCCAAAAGTCGAGCTAGGAATAAAAAAAATTAAAATAAAGAAATGAAATTCAAAAGAATGCAAACAAATTGGAATTTGGGCTTATAGGAAGGTCATATGTGGAAATGGGCTTTGGATATGGGTTATTGGGCTCGAGACGAATCCGGGGAGTATAAATATGTATTTTGGGCTTTGGGCTTGTTACTGTTCATCGGGCTCGGTCAATCGCTGTTCATCGGGTCCAGGTCGGGTGCAACGGGTGCGAGCGAGTGGGCTGGACTCAACTCAACCGGCGGGCGGCGCGGTCGGGCGCGGGCGGGCGCAGCCAGGCGCGGGCGCGTGGCGCGAGCGGCGCGTCGGGCGCGGGGCGGTGCGACCGGAGGGCGTACGGTCGGGCTCGAGCGCGCGGGAGCGGGCGCGGTCGGACTCGACGGGCGGTGCGGTCGGGCGCGCAGGTGGCTGGTGCGGCTCGACCGAATGGAGGCGGTCCGGGTTGGGGAAACAGGGCCTTCTTCCTCCTTCAGCTCGCGCGTGAGGAGCGAACAGAGGAGAGAGGCGGCAGTTGGCGGCGGCGGTAGAAGGAGTTGCGACGGCGGTGGAGGGTATAGGCGGGTGCGGGAGGATGTGGGGGTTTCATTTTTGGCTGTGGCTAGGTCGGCGGAGGCGGCAATCGCCGACGGCGACCTCCTCTCCTTTGCGGCTACTATTGTGATTGTGGGCTTATGGTAGCTTCCTAGGGCAATTAGGCTGGTGCTAGAGCACCACTAGGACTTAGGTAAACTCATGAGAGTGGCGGTTTGGGCTAGGGATGGCCGTGCAAGGCTAGCCACGGCGAGGTGGTGGCGGCCATTAGGGGCTATCGGTGCCGGAGAAGATGGGACTTCGGGAGGCTAGGGCGGCGGTCGGGTAGGGTTTATGGGGTGTCGGTGATGCTCTAGGAGAAGGTAATTGGAAAGTTATGGGGCGGGTGACCGACATTGGCCTAGGGCTCGGGTTTGGGGATTTTTGCATTTACCGGCGATGGGGGCGGCAATGGAGGGGGTGGGGGCGTCGGGTGGATGGTGGAGGGTGCTAGCTTCGGCTAGGGCAAGCTCGGGCACTTATATAGGCGGAGTATGACGGTTCGACGCGAGATTTTTCCCGGGCGGCCGTGGAGCGTGGCGGCCGGCGACGTTGCCACGGTGATTGGCCGGTGCAGAGCGTCAGGGCGGCAGAGGAGAGGTGTAAAGGAGGGTCTGTCCGCGCGGGGAGGTGGCGTCGACGGTTGGCGCGGGGTGGCGGTGGCGCACGCAGAGAAGGCGGGCGGCGGGAAAAGCTGCGGCGGCGGCAGGGCAGCGGGGTGGCGTGGCACGCCACGGGGCCGGGCAGGGGTGCGCTGGCCATCCCACCGAGCGGGAATGGCGGGGAGTGACGCGGGCGCGGGGAGGTCACGCGAGACGCGTGAGCGGCGACGGCAACAGAGGGAGGCGGCGGCGATTTTGTCTGAAAAGTACAGTGCACACCCTTCTCCTCCCTAATCCAAAGGTTCCAGCAGAGATTTGGGGCAATGGTTGCTTGAGATTTGTGGTGAATATGCTTAGGATTTGAGAGAGCAAAGCAAAAATCGAAATTGAACTCAAATTCAAGTTTTTGAACTTTCTGAATTTTGGTTTTGTTTCAGACAACATTGACATGGATCACATGGAGGTACACCGGTTGTTGGAGGTGGTCGTCAGTGGTGGGTTCCCGGAGTCCACGGATGAGCATTTCTACGCCTTGGCGATGTTGATGGACAAGAGGTACATTGATGTTTTCACGGGCCTTTGTACCCTGAAAGGTCGTGCTAACTGGCTACGTAGGATGTGCCCCCTCTACCAGTCCTACGGAGTCGCTGGGTACTCATGAGGCACTCTCCGGTAGTGTGAAGTCCTACTTCTACTCGTACGTATGCACATGAGAGGTTAAGTGCACAGCATGTGAAGGTATCATTTATTTGTTCGTTGGACCATTTGTTTGTTCAATTCCATGTAGACCTAAGTGTGACAATGCCTACTTCCTATGGTTCCTTCTCCTGTAACAGACTATGATCATGTGTTTTCCTCTTTGAGTTCCAGGGCATCCCTATAGTTAGGCCATATAATTGGTGTCCTCCATATCATTGGTGCTGTCCTGTTTGCCTCCTCTGTGCACGCATGGGCGGGTCCTGTGCTCCCTGCACACCATAGACCGAATAGCACTCCGGTAGGTTACAAAAGCAATGCCCGCCGAGACCTCCAGCAGGGTCTCACACAATCTGCACATATGTCATGAGAGCCGAAGCACATTCACGTAGCAAGTCGGTAGAGGGCCAGGCAATCGCAGAGCAGTAGCATAGAGCATTGGGCCTTACAAGCTTTGTAGTTCAGTGATGTTTGGCCAACAAGGAGACGGCGAGAACAATATAATGGCAGCACCCACCATCCACCTATGATGGAGGCTATCCTCATTCAGCACCTGACACAGTTCGATTGGGTCATCGCAAAGGCCTTGCCGAGAGCCAATGTAGATCGGCCTGGAATGGGTCGACGAGCAACTGATGTCACCGTACTTGTGCCAAAGTATGTTTAGGATGGATCAGGAGTTTTTCACATGCTGCATGACACCCTTGTAACAAGGTATGGTTTAGAGTCGTCGCTGGGAGTACTTTCTAGGGAAGCGCTGGGCATGTTTCTATGAGCTGTCAGTGCCCAACAGTCCAATTCGTAGGTACGAAACCGATTCACCCACTCATCATCAACGGTGAGCGAGAAATTTCACCATGTGCTAGACTACATGTATGACATGGCAAAAGACTACGTTAAGCCGGTTGATCCATCATTTAGCACTGTGCATGAATGATTGATGGAACTAATATTTACCCTCACTTCTCAGGAGCGATAGGTGCCATCGACGGTACCCACATTCCTATCGTAGTGCGTGCCATGAGGCATGTAATGCACACCAACCGGCATGAGTACACTAACCAGAACATAATGGCCATGTGTGACTTCGAAATACGGTTCATGTTTGTGGTTGCAGGATGGCCTGGCTCTGCTCACGACACACGCATCCTGCTTTACACGTTGAATGGTTATGACCATGTGTTTCCGCATCCTCCTCCAAGTACAATGCGCATTACCCTACGCGTGGTTCCACATTTGTAATTTTAACGTTTGTATGACTAAATTGGCTCATATTTTGCATTGCAGGGAAGTATTACTTGGTCGACTCAGGGTATCATGTTACCTAGCGCTGTTCCGAAACAGTTGGTATCATGTTGCCGATTTTGCCCATGGCGGTCGGCCATGGGACCGTAACAAGTTGTTCAACTACTTTCACGCATCTTTGTGTAATGTTATCGAGTGTGCGTTCGATGTGTGGAAGAACAAATAGCACATTTTGGAACACATCCCTAACTTCCATCACGTCACATAGAGAGATAATTATTGCTACTATGGTGTTGCATAAATTCATACTTGATGATAGGCAGGCGACGTGGATTACGCAAATGTCGCCGTTGGCGCTGATCATGGCTTCTCTGCGTTGACACCGCTCAAGACAGAGATGACTTACAAATGAATTAGGTACGCAAAGCGCTAGCAGAGGTTCTGGTCGCGTGACGTACTTTGACGACGTAGTACGTTTGTCCGGTCTCATGCATGCAACTTTACGACTACGTATGCCCGAAAGTTTATGTACGTCATTGTGCCAAGCTCGTCAGATTGTACGGCAACTACTCCAGGATAATGACCGCCATTGCGGCAACATCGTCGTTTACTGCACTTGTAGTCTCGTACTCTCATTGACATTGCAAGCCTCTATTTCCTTCTCTTTGGTTACAACCTAAGTGCACACAACGTACAGCAATTAATCTACAGGCAAGGCGTGGGTGCCGACATGTGCTGCAGCCGACGAGAAATGCGTTCGTACTTCGCTTTTTGCGTACGGGTATAGCAAACGGACACGTCGTGGTGCAAGCTAGTTCATACGTACTGTGTTTTCTCAGTACAAGTATTACATTCCAACGTATCTCAACTTAATCAACAAAAAAAGGCAACAAACACAAAGAACATACGTACTTTTTTACCAGTTATTACTTATTTACAAGTTACAAATAAAAACTACAGATCACAGTCAAAAAATCACTAACTAAAGTCAAATAGAACATGATCACAACCAACTCTGCCACTAGCTACTAGGGCTGGCAAAAAAGCTCAGGCTCGTGAGCTCGGCTCGGGCTTGGCTCGGCTCGTAGAGGCTTGGCTCGGCTCGTAGATGAAACGAGCCGAGCCGAGCCAGCAAAAAAGCTCGGGATCTAAACGAGCCGAGCCCGAGCTAGCTCGCGAGCCAGCTTAGCTCGGCCCATCCGCTGGCCCGAGCGGGCGAGCGGCGTGCGGCGATGCCTCCGTTAGTCCGTTCCCCACTTCCCCTTTTCTTCATTTCTCGGGCCTTCCGCCGCCAGCGCCTCTTCCTCTCCCCTTTTTCCACCGACGCTACGCCTCCTTGGCTCCCCCTCTCCCTCTGCTTCCTCTCGCGGTCGCGGGCCTCGCGGCTCTCTCTCTCTCCCCTGACCCCTATGCCGCGCCGGCGCGCCGCCTCGGCTCCACCCTCTCTCTCCGCCTTCCGCAACGCCGCCGCTGCTCCCGAGTCCAAACTCCCCCGACCCCGAGGCCCCCGTCACCCCGAGCCCCCGTCCCCCGACTCCCCCGTTCTTCCCCCATAGTCGCCGGCCGCCGCCCCGACTCCCCCGTTCTTCCCCCATAGCGGTCGGCGGCGGGGGAGGCGGAGTCGCCGAAAAAGATGAGGTCGGGGACGAAGGGCACGAGGCCGGCGGCGAGCAGCGGGCGGAGGAAGGGGGCTGCCGTCCTGCCGAGTCCCGACTCCCCCGACCATAGCCGACAGGGAAGCATTCGCGGCGGCGCCTCCTCATCCCATAGCTCCTCTCGGCGGCGGGTTTTGGTTCATGCTTCATGCTTATGGTTTCTAGTTCAATGTTGGCTATAATGGATGAATGTAGTACATGGATGGTGATTTGTGGGGTTTACCTTTACTGGTGATTGCGAGAAGGGTTAGGGTTTGGGGCTGGTGGTGGTGGTGGTCACTTGCTTGCGGTGGGGTTGCCGTGCCTTCGTCTTCTTGCCGTCGGTTCCCCTCCCCTCGGTGGTTGTTGGCTCGCGAGCTGGCTCGAGCCGCATCACGAGCCGAACCGAGCCCACAAAAAGCTTGATACCCTAACCAAGCCGAGCCGAACCGAGCCTCCATTCCACCAAGCTTTCACGAGCCGGCTCGGCTCGGCTCGGCTCGTTGCCACCCCTACTAGCTACTACAACAAAAGCACGTACAGAGTTGACCAACTAGGTTACTATTCTGTTCAGATTCAACTGCTACGAGAACTTTATCATTTATTTAGCCGCTTTGATGTTATCACAAAAATATTAGACCAAGGAGGCAAGGAACGATGGTGAGAGAAAAGTCAATTGCTTACATAGTCGGCAGGTAGGCGGGGAAACGCCGCCGAATCAAGAAACGAAGGCCAAGATCGACCCGCGTGCTGTAGCGAAACATCTGGAGCAGCACTGTAGCAAAACTCAATGTCTTCACTGACTCTGCGTGATAAGTTACAGGATCGCGGTCCGTAGACCGGGCGTCTAATCCTGACTGCGTCTGGTCATTTCTGCACTGCTGGACGGTTCCATATAGGCAGCTAATTACGTCGAGTTGGCTAACCAACAATCAGCGTAACTGACGCAGTGCTAAATTTTAAATTAGTATACATGTTCCCTATAATTATATTCGGCGGAGAGCTATAGAGATAACAAACTTGTGGACTGAAGTAGAATGCCAGTCCTTGCTCACACACTTTCAGTAGATAGATAGATATAAAGACAGTAGAACTGTAGTTTGTTGTAAATGAAGCACAGGGAATACATATTCAGCTTAGTGTGGATGGACGGTGTGTATGATCCAGAATTTCCATTTGGTATCTGAAGAGTGAAGATATATGATGGATAGAAGTCAAAAACAGATACATGAGCTGAAAAAAAGGGAACAACGAAGTTACAAAGAAGCGACTACATGTGTAATCTATAGGTGACACGACTGCAGAACAGATAGGCTCGTGAACAATGCCATCTTTGGGCCTCTCTGTTCCTGCCTTCTAACCGGGCGTTAATTTTTTGAGGTCTTTGTAGGCATGAGCACACTAGTTGTGCTTCCCTTGGGTGTAGATGTAGTCCGTGTGAGCAACGAGGGTCCTCCTCATCAGGCTCTCCTCCACTCCTTCCCCCCTCTCACACTCTCTCATTGCCTCGTGCTCTTCTTGATCCATTTCCATTCCGATTCCTGCACCACTCTTCTGATGGGCAATAGTGGAGTCAGCACCCTGCAAAGATCAAACTCAACATTGTAAGATGACAAGAAACTGTGGTCAAATTGTATAGTGTTCAAATTAAAAGGAACATGGAGTACATGTTCATGTGCTGGTACAGCTAGGAGATTGTCTCTTGTGGCGACAGACTGATGCGAGTTGATAGTACAATTCTTGCATGAATCAAACAAAACAAGTACGGGATCGATCAATGGATGCGCCATGCAGTTACATGTAATTGATTAGATTGCTAAGTAACCATACCTGTGATTTGTGGTCATTGGATCCTGGTTCGGGCCTTGCTGTTTGGCCCCTCGTGCAGATGAGGCAGAGCAGAGCTGCCACCAAGAAGAGAGTAGCCTGCTTGGAGCAGGAGGCCATCTCCCTCTCTCCAGGGATCAGGGGTTAATTTGGGTGATACACAAGATAGCATCCACCCATGGACTTATATAGAGAGCTGAGTCCACAAAACAACACGCAATTCCCCGCTGTTTGGTTTCATCTTTTGATTTTTTGACTTTTAGCTTCTAGATTTTAATTTCAATTTTTTTTACTTTTTACGCTTTTTGAGGCTTTTTTGTCTTTTCTTTTTCCCGTATTCATTTGTATTGTCCATAATAGGTTAATCTGTTTGTTTCTTTAAAAAATTTTAAATTTAATTAGCAAAAAAGTCATTAATAGTTACAATGTAAAATAAACCAGCAACAGTGCCAAACAGTAAAAAATAAATTAAAATGAGCAACACCTTATAGACAAGGGTTTTCCTTTTGCCTAGAATGCTAGGGAACTGACAACCCCCTCGGGAACTCCCCCATCTTGGGAGAGAAACGGCTCTAGCTATTCCACTTAAATCGGTAAATAAAACTTTCAGATTTTCCATACCACCCGGGAGGTAAAGTGGAGGACAACCTTCACCCCGAGAGGCGCTTATACACTTGGACCATGTACGATAGTGTGATGACATATTATGTAGAGAAGTTGTCTATAAAGACATGTAAAAAGACAACATATTGTATGAGTTGCCTTTAGTGTCGTTTATAGATAACATAGAGGATATTATAGATAACAGTTATCTATACTATTGTATATGCCCTTATCAGCAAAGCACCCTCTGGATCCCGGTTGTACTAGGAGTAGCAGCAAGTAAAAGGTCTTCATTTCCCAATGAATCCACCTAATTACCTACTACTAATGACCGCCTTCTTGTGTTCTTCCTTTGTTCCTCTTCCCTGGATAAACCAATCACAAGTCTAGGGTTTTGGGGTCCGGCCATGCCGTAGCCCGTAGGTATCCGGTGTTCACCTATATCCTCTGATGACGCCGCCCGGACAAGATAACTCATGGTCATAATAGCTTCTTCGTCCACATCTCATTTCAAAGGAATCAATCATCAAGGGATAATCTATTCTGTACTTGAGAAACTGGAGGCGCAAGGTGGTTGGTGGGGAGCTCATGTGGCGAGCAAGAGGTCAGGTTCTTCAGTAGGATGTACGTAATGGCTATCGACCGGATGGTGTTTGTGCGGGAAACATCCGTCTAGCAACGGGTTTCACACATTGACGGCATGTAATCGTGTCCGTGTGAACATGGATACCGTGTTACACATGGAACATCACATGCGCCTGTGGTCATATCAATTGAACATCAACTTTTTTCATATTAGTTTCTAAAAACTGATTTTCTACAGTAATAGCTTTCTTTAGTAAATGACTTTTATACAGTACTTAACTTTTAAACAGTATATATTTTTAAGGCAGAATTTACCAGTTGATTGTAGTACACACTATGGTAACTTTATTTATATCAGCTAAAATCACACTCGAGTGTCTTTCTACAAGCTTCTCTATATTCATAAGCTAAAGCTAGAGTCAAAGCCCCATGATTCTGGCCAAGGCAAAGGCGTGCGTTACCACAAGCACAGGTCATGCACTACACACACCTAGCTAGGTGATGAGGACAGGCGTGTACGCACACACCTGAAATGATTTCTGGAAGGGGTGTTGATCTTGCGTACGAACTGGGGATGTCAAAAACGAGAGGGCAACGGATCTAATTAAGAACCAACTAGCCATTGGTGACCCGCGACCGGTCGGAAAGGCGACGTATGCGTGCATCATATATGCCTACTGGGGGCGGCAACTTGCACGGCGGATTGTCCGTGTATGGCTTGAACGCTCGGTGTGGCAACCAGTTGAGCCGATCGCATCTAGAAGTGACAAAAAAGCTCGATGCTCCTGAATCAGCTCAACTCATTTAAAACTCAGCTTAGCTCATGATATAAACGAGCCGAGGTAAACCAGAGTTTCAGCTCAACTATCTAACGAGCCAAGCCTGAGTCAGTTCGCGAGCCGCGCATTAGCTGGTTGGCTCGGTTGGCCCAGAGGCGGCGTGTGTGCCCCATTGTGCGGAGAGTGCCCAAAATCCCTAACCATCCCAGTGTTACCTAAGCACCCAACCCATTCGCCCCCATCCCCAATGCCTTATCCATTTCATTCCCCATTCCTCGGCTGTGGAAGAAGTAGCGCCACCGCTGACCTTTGTTGGAATTAATCTTGATAATTTATACATGGCCATGATCGAGTGCTCGCGGTCGAGGATGGCCGTGGCCGGACGACCGTGGTAGAAGATGGCCGTGGTCGGATGATGCCCGTGGTCGAGCCGCCGTGTGTGGTCGGTAACGACCACGTTGTGAGCAGTGGTTACGACCACGTTGAAGCGGGCATCTACGACCACGCTGAAGAGCGGTCGGTTTTGACCACGTTGAGAGCGATCGGTACGACCACGTTGAAGAGCGATCGGGTACGACCACGTTGAGAGTGGTCGGCACGACCACGATGAGAGTGACCAGTAACGACCACGTTGTGTGTGGTCGGAGGTCGTACGACCACGAGCTCGTTACAACCACATTGTGCGTGGTCGAAGCTCGTTACGACCACGGTGTGTGTGGTCGTAACAGGGCCTTGTGCGTGGCCGGTTTCTACCACGTTGGAGTCAGTTACGACCACAGTTTGTGTGGTTGTAATAGCTCTTGTGTGTGGTCGGTTTCGACCATGTTGTAGTCGGTTAGAACCATGGTGTGTGTGGTCGTAACAAAGTCTTTTGTGTGGTCGGTTTCAACCATGTCATAGGTTGTTACGACCACGGTGTGTGTGGTCATAACAGGGGTTGTGTGAGTGGTCGGCTACGACCAGTGTGGTCATGGGCGACCAGTCTGTACGAAGTCGACCAGTGCAGTGATTGCGTGGTCGAAGCTCGAGTGTTGCGGTCTAAGTCAAGATTGAAGAAGCGGTCGAGGAGCAGCTGAAGTGGATTCCAGTGGCTAAGATCGTGCGGCCAGTAGCTTGAGCAGTCAAAGACGGCGCAGTGAGTTGTCGTAGGCATCGGCACTAGGAAGCGCAAATGACATAGATAGTACAGCGGTCGATGAGCTGACAGGTCACAACGACAGCAGGAGCGGTGAGCACTGTAGCTGTCGACAGAGATGGATCAGAGCAGCGCAGCGGAGTCGCAGTGAGTAGTCTGTGTCGCCAGCAGCAGCAGCTATCGTCAGTATCTCTGCTCTGGTTGGGCAGTAGGTGCGGTGGAGCACTACAGCCGTTGTCAGTGTTCAGGTTGGGCAGTAGTCTGCCCGGTGTATGCGGTAGAAGTGTCTATATATACCCCTGTAACCTCTGTGTAGTGTGAGAGTGAAGAAAAAGGAAGAAAATTGCCCCCAAACACTCTCCACCGCGTTTTGAATCAGTCCTCTATTTTTCTTCGCCGCAGTTGTTAGAAGCTGGTCGGAGGCGCACTGTGTGCCGTCCGACAACAGCAGCGAAGATCCGATCGTAGTGACTTTGAGTGTGTAGATCCGGTGCCGGTTTTTCCAACAACCTTGAGGAGGAGCAACGCCTCCACGAGCTCTAGGAGGCCGAGACCAACGCGTCCGAGCGCGCGCGATGGGACTTCGAGGCCACTGCCGCGTGCGGACAAGGCAGCCGCCGCGGCTGCTGCTGCGGAAGAGGCGACGACGGCTCTCGAAGCTTCCTCCTGCGAGGTCTCTCTATACTCACTAAGCCTAATTCCTTGGCTTCTTCTACAGTCTAATGTTTTCAGCTATTTGTTTTACTTAGTAGTTACACTCGATGCATGTTCTCCGTTTCTACTGCTGTGATGAGCTTATACGCCCGATTCGTCATAGCAGTAATCCGTACTCATCTATTCATGGGAGGATATGATGCGCATGTGGTTGAATGTTCTTTGGTAGCTCAATCCATTTATTGACGATTTCTCATCAGGAATTATTCTACCAGTTGGTGCAATGTAGATGTAGTTTCTGAATTTTCTATTGCATGTTTTGAAAATGAACTTGGACACATGCTAATGAAGGATTCTAATTATTGTCTTATCTTGACTATTGCAGTATAAAGATGACCATGGAGACAAGTAGAAAGGGGATAGGGAATGGGAATATGTTGAAGATGGACCCGCGGAGATCATGTGGCAAGCATATGAGATCACTGTAGAGAAGAAAAAGGTCAAAGTACCAAACAAGGCTAAGGATAAACTACCAATTCAGGAGGTCCAAATTATATTTGTGATAAAGTTTTGCTGGCTCTTTTCCACTGCTCTAAGATCCAAATTTTTACATATTGTCTGAAAAGGACCGGGCATGCTAAATATCTTGCAGGAAGATAGAACTACATCAAATCCACTTCTGTAGCTTTTGCTTCTCCAGAGGAGAGAATCTTCCTTGTCTGCTCAAGTAGTACTTGAGAAAGTTGCTCAAGAGAATCGGCTGCTTTGAATTAGAAGCTACTCCATTTCGTTTTCATTCATATCCTTATTCCTGATTTCGAGCCAACTCTAACGAGCTGAGCTCGAGCTTTCAATCAAACCGAACCGAGCCACCATTTTAACGAGTCGACACGAGCCGCTTCTATAAGAGCTTATCTAAGCCGAGCCAGCTCGATATCCACCTCTAATCGCATCAGATATTGGGCCACGACGGGTCGTGCAAGCAGCTGTGCGAATGCTGGGATCGATCGAGTTATATGTTGTATATCACCTCTTATAAATAGATCAGAATTTATATATTATATATCACCTCTCATAAATAGATTAAAATTCAAAAATCAAAGCTATAAACCAGCTTAGCCCAAAAGAACCCCCTTGCGAATCCCGTATGCCGTATCTAGAGTTCTGGACAGGAGTACGTGCAGTGCTACAACTTGCATGCAAACTATGCTACCACGGCATGATGGCAGCAGCCAGTTTAATTTGTGGTGGAGATGCATGCATTTACTTGCGTGCAAAGAAGGCTTTTATTATTAGAGCAAGGCTAATAATACAGCCTTCAGCTGGCTGTATGGACATTTACAGCCCATTTATCAGCCCATTCATATAGTAGTTTACAGCCAGCTGAAGGCTGTATGACCCACCCCTTTGTCTCACAAAGTTTCTTGGTTCTTGTGCTTCAGCTGGCTGTAAACTTACAGCCCATCTCTCTTCTCTCTCCTCCTCTCTTTCCTCCACCTCAGCATATAGCCTACTAACAGCCTCTTATTATACTTGCTCTTAGACGGTAGCAGCACGGATGTACGGGCAAAGTTCATGCTCGAGAGGAATGTCTGGGCAAGTTGCATGTCTTCTCATGCTGATACGAGTTGGTAGATATCGGAGCAGTTTGTGTACGTAGGCGCTAGGCAAGTAGTAATTGTTAGGAAACCTGGACTCTATCCAGAGTCCTGATCTAATTGGGCACTCTACCGTAGACTATAAATAGGGCCCTAGACCCCCCTCATTTTGTACCCCCGATGTAATCTAAAGCAATAAAGAAAGACCAGGAGTTCTCTCTACCTCTCTGTGTTCAATCTATTATTCTGTGATTCTGTGATTGATTCGTTCTTGTTCTAAGCAGAGGAATCGCTCGGACTGGTCTCCAGCGTCGGTTCCTCAACACGTTATCAGCACGACTCCGCTCCGGTGAACGAGGTAATCATCGAAGCACAGATTGAATTTTCTAGATCGCTTTTGAATCTGTATTTTCTTTTCGCGTTCTAGATTGAAATTCTACGGTGCAAATCCGCCCTAATCTACCGTGAGCAGACTTGAAGTCGCCGGCACAATGCCGATCGGTAGATTGTGAAATGGGGTAGATGTTGATTGCACTGTAGAATGATGCAAATCCGCCCTAAATCTACCGCGAGCAGATCTGAAATCGCCGGCACAATGTCGATCGGTAGATTGCGAAAAAAGGGGTAGATGTCGATTGCATCCTAGATTGAAAAACGAAAGCAGAAATTTTACATGATTTTTGCTCGATCCCGCATGATCACTGCATCAAATTTACGCATCTGTTCTTCCTGTTATGCATGGCATCACAAAAGAAAAAAAGCATTGGCCAGAAGCCGCCTGGGAGCTGCCGGCCTCATCGTCGTCGACGCCAGCCGCCCGTATGCGGCCAGCCTCTCGCCGCCGTACCAGCCCCGCATGGCACCGCCGCTCCCCGGCCTTGGCTCCGGCCGCCAGCAGGGTCCACCGCGCCCGCACGCGCGTTTGCACCGCCGCCCGAAGCGGCTTCCGCATGCTCGCTGGCGCTCGCAGCAGCCGTGCCCCAGCCCCGCAGCCGCCGCGCTCCGGCCCGCCGCTCCCGGCCGCCGCACCGGCTCCTCCGCCGCTCCCGCCATGGGCGACGCCCGCATGCGTGTGCCGCCCCGGCTCCACCACGCCGCCGAACCGGCTCCGACGCCCGCATGCGCGCCGACCCCACAGACGCCTCGGTTTCCCCGTCGCGCCCGCATGCGCGCCGACCCCGCTGACGCCTCGGCCTCCCCGTCGCGCTCGCATGCGTGCCAGCCCCGCCGACGCCTCGGCTTCCCCGTCGCGCCCGCATGCGCGCCAGCCCCGCCGACGCCTCGGCTTCCCCTCTGCGCCAGCATGCGCGCTGGGCCCTGCCTCGGTTTCCCTGCCGCCGTTCCGCGCATGGCCGCCTCGCCCTGTATGGCGTCGCCCCGCCGCCAGCCGCCAGCTCCTCCATAGCGCGGCGTAGCTGCCGCCCCGCCGGCCACCGGTTCGCCGACGCACGGCCATCGGTGCCTCGGACCACACGCCCGCACGTGCGCTTGACGCGCTGTCGTGCCCGCAGCGCCCGCTCGCCTTCCAGCCGCCTCCGCCCGCCAGGTGGCTGCCCCTTTTGCGCCGCCGCCACCGAGGTCGGGAAACCCTACCTCCCTCCCGTGTGAAAACCGGTCGGGCAGGCCGGCTGGGCTGTTGGGCCGAATAGGCCGTGCGGGTCAAGGGCAAAACGGGCCGGGTCAAAAGAAAAAAAAGGTGGGCCGCGCGGTGGGGGAAGAAAAGATGGGCCAGGGGGAGGAAAAGGGGGCCCAGCCGAGAAAAAAAGGAGGAGGGCCGGTAGGGGCACTGGTCAATTTAAGAAAACACCCCCGAATTTCTGTGAAATTACAGAAAAGCCCTTAAATTTTGCATATGAGTCCTGATTTTTGCAGATAAGGCCTCGCAGTTCCGGAAATTGCGAATAAGCCCTCAAATTTTTGCATATGCTATTATTATTCCCTGTATTTTCTGTATTTATTTACTGTTTTGGTTAATTGTAATTGCTGAAAATTGCTTTTAATCACTGAAATTAGCAGTAAAATTATAGAAAATGCACAGAAAATTATGAAACATTGCGAGAACCTTTTGTACCATTTATTTACCCGTAGTGAATTATTCCGTGCATGTCTACCAGCAGTAGACTTATACACATTTAGATGACTAGCATCACGAACTGGGAGTTCGAGGAGCTGGCCCCGCATGGCCAAAACTATCTGACATAGGCATCCGATGTCGAGATTGTGCTTGGAGCCAGGAAGCTCCGCGCTGCTATTGGGATTGGCGGACTAAATGACGCTCAACCCAAATCTGAGGAGAATGATCAGGCACTTCATTTTCTCAGGCACCACCTCTGCCTCACTCTCAAGAATGAGTATATGGTGGAGAAAAGCGCGCTAGCACTCTGGACTGCATTCAAGAAGCAGGTTTGAGAGGCTAAAGTACACCATTCTTCCTCAAGCAAAGTAGGAGTGGATCAGACTGAGGTTTGCCGACTTTAAGACGGTCGGGGAATACAATTCTGCCTTGCACAGGATTTGTGTCCCAATACAGAAAATTGAGAAAAACCTTCCACCCAAATGAAGTACAATCCGCACGCAATTATTGTTAAGACGGCTATGAGGAATATGCCGAATTGATAGATATGATGCAAGTTGCGGAGGCTCAGGACGAAGTTCTCCGCAAGAACTAAGTCACTCAGCCATCTGGGAGCTCCACTGGCCGTGAAGCCAACGTTGGGAGCAACAAGGTGCGAAAGCCCTTGATAGAGAAAAGAGGCAGGAAGGGTAAGACCGCAGCCCAGAAAGGCGAATCAGATGCTCCACGAGAGAATAAGGCTAACAAGCCAAAACGGGATGGCAAAGGGCACATGAAGCCCACTCTGCATCGGTTGAGGGGAAGCATTCTGAGCAGCTGCCTGCGTTGATGGTGTTTGAGACCATTACGACAGCAGCACCTCTCTCGACCTAGAAGCAACCTCCGTCATAATTTCTCTTGAAGAGAATGTCACCCCGAGAAAATAACAGAAGAAGTCCAGTGCACTGAATGCATTTCGACTTCAATTGTCATTTATTTTGTGTGGAAGAATATGTTAGAATTTGCATGGATGGTACTTAAGAATTGTTATTTTCTCGTGATGGTTGGATGATATTTGATGAATTCATTCATTTATTCAGTTTATGATGGCATGATATGTTCTGATATTGGTGTATTTTATCTATGTGTTGATTGCCTTCTCATGCATATTAATAAAATACCATATATTAGAACGCTTGTAGCGCCCTATGAAGGAAGTGTGCTTAGCTAGCAGCGGCACAACGCATACCATCTTAAGAGAGATTATGTATTTTCAGTCGATTTGTAAGAGCACTGGCAGCCTTACGACAATCGCCTGAAGCGATGGATGTATAATTGGTTCAGGAAGAGCCATAATGGGTACAACTTTGGTTATTGAAGAAGCCTTATTGTACCCAGAATCGACTAGAACTCTCCTAAGCTTTAAGAATATCCGCGCAAATGGTTTCCACGTTGAGACTGAAGAAGAGTACGGTAAGAAATACCTGCTCATTATGAAGCGCGAAGAGAATGGCAAAAGAATATTAGAAAAACTTCCTTCACTGGGCTATATTATACCAACATTAAAGCGCCTGCAGCGTACACTGTTCTGAAAACAGTGTTTAGAAGCTCTTAACTCTTCTGTCTCTGGCATGACAGATTAGGCCACCCAGGTCTTAGGATGATGAGAAACATAATAAATAACTCGCATGGGCATAATATTAATGTGAAGAATTTCCCGAATCAAGAAGCTTTTGTGTGCCCTGTATGTGCCACCGGGAAACTAATAACTAGACCCTCCACTCCGAAAGTGAAGGATGAAGTCCCTGCATTCCTGGAACGCATCCAGGGAGACATTTGCGGTCCCATTCAGCCCATCTTAGGGTCATTTAAGTATTTCATGGTGCTCATTGACGCTTCTTCGAAGTAGTCATATGTGGGTTTGTTGTCCACAAGAAACCACGTCTTTGCACAAATTGATCTCGCAGATCATCCGCATCAGAAATGTGTTTCCTGATTATCACATCAAGTCCATCAGAATGGACAACGCCGAAGAATTTACTTCAAAGGCATTTGATGATCATTGCATGGCAATGGGAATTGCAGTTGAGCATTCAGTACCGCATGTCCATACCCAGAATGGTCTGGCAGAGATTTTAATTAAAAGAATTAAATTTATTGCCTGACCCCTTTTGTATAATTGAAATCTAGCAGCTACATGTTGGGGACACTCAGTCCTTCATGCAGCGAATCTCATCAACCTTAGACCTTCGGCCTACAACATCCATTCACCTATGCAACTAGCGCAATGGTCAGCACCGAAGATTTCCCAACATTAGGGGGAGGAAATCAACCCCTTGATGAAAAATGTCGGGAAATTACGTGGCAAACCATGGGAATCTATGCAGATAACCCGCGCACTAGTGAAACAATAGAAGTCCAGAAGACAAGAGAAGTCTAGAAGACAATAGATTTGCAAGCATTAGCAAATCAACTGCCTGATCACTTTAGTGATTTGAAGAGCGTGACTAAGTCGCATGTGCCTGCACGCACTGCACCGGAGAGGGTTGAAATACCAAAGAAAGCAAAAGGTATCCCTAATCTCGTCCAGAGGCCTCAGAAAAATAAAAAAGAGGACGAGAACTCCGGTTCCTCGAATCCTTAGTAACCGGGGACGCCTGGTGAAAAAGGATAAGAGGGATTTATCACAACCGATCATTGAAGTCCCCCAGAATGAGAAGGGGAGCCAGTTGAGACCTGGCACAAGTATGACACCTTCAGAAAAGGGCATACCGGATCTGAATATCCCCATCGGCATGGATGTGTGCGCACACATCGGAGCCGAAAAACTAAAGGGACTTGCCACCGCAATTGAAAGAAGCGATGTGCAAGGTAAAGCTCTAGCAGAAGCAATCGCTCCAGAAGAAGCAACTCATGAAGAAATAGCTATAAATTATGTGCACACGGGAGAGTCCCTGAATAGGACAACAGCTAATATCGATATCTACTTCGCAAAGAAAATTGCCACCATCATCGATCTTGATCCCGAGCCTGCATCGCTCGCTGAATGTAAGAAAAGATCAGATTGGGAAGATTGGAAGAAGGCAATAGCAACTGAATTGCTATCTCTGAATAAAAGAGAGGTGTTTGGGCCCGTATGCCGCACACCTCCCCACATACATCCCGTTGGGCACAAGTGGGTATTTGTTCGAAAGAGAAATGAAAGAAATGAAGTAGTGAGATACAAAGCAAGGCTGGTAGCCCAAAGTTTCACTCAACGTCCTGAAGTTGATTATGAAGAAACCTACCTCCAGTCATGAGTGGAATTACCTTTAGATACTTGATCTCAATGGCAGTGAACTTGAATTTAGAAATGAAATTGATGGATGTTGTGACTGCATACCTTTACGGTAACTTGGATTCGGAGATTTACATGAAAGTCCCTGAAGGAATTCCTCTCCCGAACCAAAACAGAGCAAATAGAAATATGTACAGTGTGAAACTCAGAAAGTCACTGTATGGACTGAAACAATCTGGAAGAATGTGGTATAATCGCTTGAGCGACTTTCTCTGCAAGAAAGGCTACACGAACAATGAAGACTGTCCTTGTGTATTTATACGGCGATCCCAGAATGGATTCTGTATAATCTCTGTGTATGTAGATGATCTGAATATCATCGGGACAGCCGAAGACATAAAAGAAGCAAGCTCCTACTTGGAGTCAGAATTTGAAATGAAAGATTTGGGCAAGACCAAGTTTTGCTTGAGCATGTCCATGAAGGAGTTTTGGTACATCAGTCGACCTACACCCAGAAGGTGCTTGAAAGGTTTGGCTTTGAGAAGACATTTCCCTCGAAAGTACCGATGATCGGTAGGTCTTTACAGCAAGAAAAAGATCCTTTCCGACCAAGGGAAGAGGGGGAGGAAGTCCTGGGATCGGAATTCCCATACTTGAGTGCAGTGGGAGCACTCATGTACTTAGTAAACTGCACTAGACCGAACATTGCATTTGTCGTGAACCTGTTAGCAAGGTACAGTGCAGAGCCCATCAAAAGGCATTGGCAGGGCATAAAGGACACCTTCCAAGGAAGCAAAGACATTGGATTGTCTTACAGAAAGAATCAAGATCTGAACTTGATTGACTATGCAGATGCTGGGTACCTGTCTAACCCGCATACCGCTAAGTCGCAAATAGGCTATGTATTTTTCATGTGGTGGAACTGCAATTTCCTAGAAATCGTCTAAGCAAAGCCTTGTAGCTACTTCGACGAACCACTCAAAAATTATAGCGCTATATGAAGCCGCACGAGAGTGCGCTTGGTTCCGCTGAATGATTCACCACATCCAGCAGTCATGTGAAATGAACATTGTGCAAACCCCCACAATTATCCATGAAGATAATGCAGCTTGCGTTGCACAAGTGCAGACGGGCTATGTAAGCATATCAACCCCAAGTTCCTCTATGCTCATGAATTGCAAAGATGGACAAGATTAAAGTACTGTACACTAAGTCATGTAGACTTGTTCACTAAGTCACTCCCGCATCTAGCTTTGAAAGGTGCGTGCGTGGAATTGGAATGACGAGACTTAGAGAAGTGCAGAATTCAGGGGGAGAATTCTCACAAGCCCGCTAATAAATCTTGATCATGAAGATTAAGTACCCAAAAATAAAGTCCTGCAGACCAAATGAATTTGGGTGAATTGTACTCTTTTTCCCTTGACGAGTTTTCCATGAAGTTTCTCGACCAAGGTTTTTAACGAGGCAATTCGTGCATCGCAGCATCATATGTATCATGCACTCTTTCTCCAAATTTTTCCCACTGGGTTTTTATGGAGTTTTGACGAGGCATGAGCATGTTGGGTGAGTGCCCAAGGGGGAGTGTTAGGAAACCTGGACTCTATCCAGAGTCCTGATCTAATTGGGCACCCCACCGTAGACTATAAATAGGGCCCTAGACCCCCCTCATTTTGTACCCCCGATTCAATCTAAAGCAATAAAGAAAGACCATGAGTTCTCTCTACCTCTCTGTGTTCAATCTATTATTCTGTGATTCTGTGATTGATTCGTTCTTGTTCTAAGCAGAGGAATCGCTCGGACTGGTCTCCAGCGTCGGTTCCTCAACAGTAATCTGGAATCGTGGTTGGAGGAGACTCCTGAGCAGCATGGGGCAATATTGGGCCTAGTAGGCTAGTATAGCTAAGTAATGTACCATGGATAACGACGCGGCGCGAGCGGTTGGGTTTCAGTAGCGGCCGGCCCGGCGGCTCAGTACATGGCCTACGGTTGAGGTTTTCGGCCGCCCGCCGCGCGCGCGGACGCGCCGGCGGATGGGCTGGCAGGCATCAGGCTGCTCCCGCGAGCTCTTCGCCCCACTGGCGGGTGCAGATTGTTGAATTTTTGTAGTGGATGATCATTCACTCAAGAATCACATAAACAACGTAAGATGAATATATGAGAGAGAAAGGTAGGAACTCTTTCGTTTATTCATCATCTCTTTTTTAAAATAATAAACCCTATTTATACACTAAAAGGGTGAAACCCTTCAAGAGAAATTTCGGCATGTTGCCCATAACCCTAAGGTTTTCTTAACGCTCCCTTTGGGCAAATAGACTACACCATATACATGCCTCATCAAAACCATATACAATGTTCAATGGCTTTCGACTATGGACAACCTCCGATGGCTTTCGACCACGACCGACCTTTGATGGCTTTCGACTATGGATGACCACCGATGGCTTTCAACCGTGGCTGACTTTCGATGGATTTCGACCACGATGGCTTTTGACCACGATGGCTTTCAACCATAGATGGCCTCCAATGGCTTTGGCATAGTCTGTGCGAGTTGAAGCCATGGTGTGCTACGCTCAAGATGGTAAAAGATCTTCCCTTTTCTCTTTCTTTGCTATTGTAGGGACCCAGATATTACAATCCGGATTCCTCTGTGATTCCACCGCACTATTCCCTGGATCAGTAGATAGTGCTCACAGATTACAGTTCTGATTATCAAAGTACATATCATGCGGAAGCGTAAATATAATAGTAAACTTACTCATGGGCCGATTAGGCCGAAGTCAATAAATTGCAGCAGCGGAATGAAGCACACAGGTGGGACCTTCAGGACATGCCCACAGGCAGCCAACTGGAGGTTCGCGACCTAGCCCTTGACATCTTCATCTTCTCGGCCAGCTTGTCCAATCTTGTTGCTGAGGCGAGGTGATTTGATTCCTGATTCTGAATTTTGTCGCAAAGCGAGCGTGAGCAATCCGACCCCGTGCTCCGCGAGTAGGGCTGTAAAAAAAGCTCGAGACTCGTGAGCTACTCGGGTTCGGTTCGTCTTAGACTTGACTCGAGTTCGGCTCGAATTATAAACGAGCCAAGCTCAAGCTTGAGCTGAAGCTCGCAAGCTTATCAGCTCGAGCTCGAAAAGCTCGAGTAGGCTCGTTCATTATTGCTAAGCATGACTCTTTAAAGTGTATACACATGTATTTCAATTTTTTTATCAATTGTATTGTCCAAATCACACTGGGCTTATAAATAAGACAATGGTTTAAGCCTAAGAACAAGATAGACTGCAGTTGGCTAAGCTTATGGTAGATAAAAAGCTAAAGACTCGTGAATTACTTGTGTTTCGCTCGTCTCAAGTTCGACTCGAGATCGGCTCGAAAGATAAATGAGCCAAGCTTGAGCCTAACTCTAGGCTCGGGTGATTCTGAGGCTCGGTTCGAGTTCGGTTCGATTCTCTAACAAACTCAAGCTTGAGGCAGTGAGCTCGCTCGAGCTCGGCTCATTTACAGCCCTATCCGTGAGCCAATACACAGAATGCAAATAAATAGTATGCATGGCTTAACAAAGGAGAGGCTTGGGTTGTTTTATTTGCCATAAACGCGCCTTGTAGCATTTCTATTATTATATCATATTGTTGTTTTTGTGACCTAAAGACTCCTCACTGCAAATGACATCATCGACTTAATCCACTAAAGACTCACGCTCTTTATTAACTTCTGTCTAAGACTCCCAACAGCGATTGCCATAATTGACTTAATCCACCGAGATTACACTTCCTTTATTGAGTGCTCTCTAAACTCCAAACAACATGTGTCATCCTCTACTCAATCCTCCGATCATATTCTTTCTGTATTGGTTGCTGTCTAAGACTCAAAACAGCAAGTGACATTATCCAATTACTCCACCGATTTTACACCTTCTATATTTATTGCTGTCTAAAACTCCAAACAACGAGTATCATCAATTATATAATCCACCAATCAATTTCTGCCTAAATCCCCAAATAGCGAGTATCATAATTTATATTATCCACAGATCACTTGCTGCCTAAAACTCCAACCAGCTTGTGACATCCTTTACCTAATATCATTTAATTCATCCACCAATATCTTTTGCATTCTAAGTTCCTAACAATCCAATCCTTTGCTTATTGATCCACAACCATAATCTGTTCCTCCCATAATCGACCTTATTTTTATATTATCTATCTCCAAACAAAAACATTAATATATTTCCACCAAGAATATCATTGATCAGATCTACGATTCACTAGTGTACATCCATCGAACATATTACTGATCAAGGTTATACTCCAATACTGGTTATTATTCCTCCAACATTCTCAAAAATCCGATTCATCTATCTAGTATTTGATCAAATCCTATCAATCCCAATATTATCAACATCCTCCAAGAATTTATATTAGTTATTGGTGTCATAACCCGACAATTAACTGTGCACTTCCTAATACTCCAAAAGTCACATAAATCATCTATCTAGTCTATATATCCATTTGGGCTCCACCAATTTATTTCTCCCAAAATTCACACTATCGTTTCCTATTTATGATCGACCTGAATCCACCAATACCTTTATGTGCATACTACAAACATCCATCTTCTTTACTCACGACTCTTTTTATTATACCCATGTTTTATTTTGTAAGAATAGAAATACCACTATTTGAATTACAATACATAAAATTTCCTGAGACCTAGCAGCTTTTGCACAAAACATAATGTTCAAGGAATATTAACATGATTTTCCATACATATGGCATCACACCATATGCCTAATAACACCATAATTTTGCCATACCTATGGCATCTCACCGTATAACACCTTTCAGCGTTATAGCCGCTTAACTTACCACTGGGACAACACTCAGGACAACTCAAATCAGGGCTTTCCACTGCCCTCCACTTTTCCATCCCACCCACAAAATATTTTGAAATAGAACTATATCTGGTTAAGTTCCCATGTCCGCCCTTGACCGTGGGTACGGCTATTCGAATAGTTTTGACTCTGCAGAGTTTACACACTTTACCCACAAGAGACAGTTTACTCGTTGCCCCGCACAATTCCTTAGTCATGCGGTTGAGCCAACCATCACAGTAACCGTTCAAAGTACCTCACCCCTTCCATCATCTCAACCCTATGATCTTGTCCCGCTTGCGGCAGGTCTCATAAGTTGTGCGGGGGTTCCCCTCCTATGCGTCTAGTAGCTGGCTACCCACACTACTAGCCCGCCGCAGAAGAACTTCACCCTCCGCGGGTGCCCCATTCAAGCCGTCACCTAGACCGCCACTTGCACTACCTCACCTCCTCCACCGATGACGGTGATTTTCAGGGTCCGGTAAATTTACTAGGCCAAGTTGTACTTTACAGACTTGTGGTTGTACTTGTTTTACACAGGAGGTCGTGACAAGATTCAGTCCTTAGGGTTATCTGGGCGGTTCTACCACAAACCACACTCTCGTGCACACCTACACCATACCCCCGAACCATCCACCCAGATAAATAAGCAATTTGAGGTTTTTGGGAATATAAAATAACCATATCCAACATACACCAGTCATTACCACCATGACTGCCCAACCAATTTTTCTCAGGATTAAAAGTGATGCTTGGTGCTCTCGCCCCCATGAGTATCTAAACAATACTAAGCATGGCATATAATTTCGGACTTATTTTCGAAAGGTTACTATTATAATTTTGCTAGGGCGACAAGGTTCACACATTCAAATATTCCAAAGGAGGTGTAATATTATTCAAGGTAAACAGTAGGCATGTAACTAGAATCTTAAATTATCATGTATTTGCATATAGCATAACAGCATGCAATTTGATAATTTAAACAAAAGTAATTTGCAGAAAATGTAGGTTCAATATGATCAAAGTATTGACTCGCCTGGCACGGTTTACCGCAGTCTTGAGCTCGCACAAAGTCGTCTCATGCGATGATTCTTTAATTTCTGGTCTTCATCGATCTCGGTCAATCTTCAGGATCCCAGTTTCTAATTACGCGACAAAGGACTGAATCCAATTAAAAGCAATCAACTCAAAGATCCAAATAAATCCGAATAAGTTCAATTTAGTTTTATTATGATTTAATGGGTGATTCGATGATTGGAGGCAAGGTTGTGGTAGCATACAATAACTTAATCTTTTTGTTACAAACTTCATCTACTATTGTTATATTTATCAAGGAAGCCCCATATGTTAGGTTAATCCTATAAATTGATGTATTTGTCGAGCGCTAACATTTAGGGCATACATTATATACGCGATGTATAAAATCTTTAGCTTGTCAATTTTGTCCTAGATTGAGTTTATAGCATCAGGTGATGTGATATTTTATGTACCTCCTGTTATCGCTAGGCTAGGTTTAATTTGATTTAGGTCCCATTTATACGGGTTCCAGCTTGCTATATGTGCAGTTATGCTCCATGCCTCTATATACTAAAGCTAGTGTTAAAACTTAGCTAATGACACTATTTTTATTCCTACTTATACTTTAGCTACCAGTAGGCTTATTCTTATCCCTAATTTTAGCTTAAACTTAGTTATCTGAGCAAGGCTTGGTGTATAAAGTTATATTTCAATATTTGCTATTTTAGCAGAATCTACGGTTTAGATTTATTTAATGAAGGCATGCTGAATTTTGGGCATAGATTTAGTTATAATTAATGGTAGTCCTTATTAAATTTGAGCATTTAACCGAAAGAGGTTTCCTTTATTATTGCTTTTAATTAGTATCAATCTTATTTAGTATTTTAATCCCTTGAATTCATTTAGGCAAATAGCAATAATTATTCATATGTGATATACACCATTGAGATTTATTTATCGGTGAGGTATTAATGATGGGGTATATTTAAATTATGACTTTTCGCTTTACACGTGTAGTTTATTTTTAAATGGCTACGGCATATCTTTTAATAAATTTTATGGAGCGATTTGATTTGTCACCCACCTTGCTAACTTTGGTTGGGGCTTTCATTAAATCCGGTAAAGGACACCTTTTGTTAATAATTTGGTTTTGAATAAATAACCAAGCCATAGTAGTTTATTTGATAACTAATCCATCATCAAATCTCTAATGATCTTACCTTGCACAATGCTTTACACTCTTGTCTTTTATTTTAAATTTATGTCCATTACTTGTATTTCACATAATTATTTCCAAGGTTTACGCAATTGTATACTAGGAAATCTTTAACTTAAATTTTAATCATTTAAGTATTAGTGAGCTAATACTAAACTATTTCTCTTAAGCACTTAATTGCTCTTATGCATATAAACTTTATATTCTGATGCATATACAAATTTTATTTGATCGTAAATTAATTATCTTAGCTCCCTGTGATTATTTCGTAATTATCTTCCATTGGATTTGGCTAAAGAAAACAAAATAACAAAAAGAAGGGAAAAGGGCGGTGTGTGGATTCGAACCAAGACTTCAGGGGAGCGCACTAGGCAACATGAACTGGTGGCCATCTGGGCGCCACCCACTTGCATTAGGAGGGGGAGGAAATCCATAAGAAGTAAGGCACCGCCTGGGGCAAAACAGAGGAATAACAGGGGAGGTGCAGGCGGCGCACGGCCGGCGGCGCCGACGGCGGAGCGTGACCGGAGTGGAGAAGGGGGCCGGCGAAATGGGTTGCTGGGGGTGTCAGTAATTCACGGGAGGTCACGGCTGGGCCCTGGTGGCGTCGGTGAAGGGCTGGAGACCATGAGAGGTGGCCGGCGGCGGGGTCAAAAGGCACGGCGACGACCGGGGAGGAAGAGGGTGAAACTAAGGGGAGCAAGAGGTGGAGGTGACTGTGGGGAACTCACCGGTAGTGGTGGCTCGGCCGGGGAGGCTCCGAGGTGAGCCGGCGGCGTGGACGGGGAGGCGGCAAAGAGGAGCTCACGTCGCCGACGGCCTACAGCGGAGGGGAGGGTGAGGCGACGCTCAGAAGAGCTCGACGACGACTTGGTGTTGCTCCTGGCGAAGGGAATTGGACCGAAATGCGACGGGCAAGAAACGGGGGCGGTGGCGGCGTAGTTGGTCGGTGGTGAGGAAGATGGGTATTTCGGCGAGACCAGTGCTCGTTTTTCCAATCCGGCGGGAGGGGAAGGAGGTGGGGAGTGGGGGAACGTCGAGAAGTGATCGAAAAGGTGGGGCTTCGTCGGAGCGGCCGGGGCGGCGCGGAGGCGCGGCGGCCGGTGCGGGTTCTGGCAAGCTTCGGCTCGGGGAGGAGGGATGTAGAGCAAACATTGGGGCATTGGGCACCTTATAGCCGAATGGATGAAAGGCGTTGCCGCTGAGGTATGGTGGAGCTAGCGGAGGACCAGGCGGAGCAGGGGAAGGACCACCGGGCATGGCGCCGCGCGGGCTCGGGCGCGGAGGCGCGGGGCTCGACGCATGTCAGGAGCGGCGCAGAGCAGGGAGCGGACGCGACTGGACGCTGGCGATGGCGATGGTTCGTCGTAGAGGCAGGCAGGGCTGCGGCAGGCGCATGAGGGTGCGGAGAGGGAGGACGTGGAGCTAGCTCTGCCGCGCACAGGAAAAGAAAAGAAAGGGGGAAGGAAAGAAGAAGGCAGCGTGGGGTGGGAGGAGAAAAGAGAGAGAAGGGGGGCTGCGCGCAGTGTCGGCAGAGAGAGGAGGATGGGCTGGGCCCGCAAGCAGTGGAACAAAAGAGAGGGGAAGGGGAGAGAAGAAAAAGAAAAAGGAGGGGGCCCACATGTAGTAGAGAGAGAGGAGATTGTTGAAAATTGGAATTCTCATTCTTAATTCATGTTTTAAATTTTTATATTAGGGTTTACTGATTTCAATATTTGCATGACATTTAAAGCTTTATATTTTCATTTATGCATCCAACTTTTGGGCTATTTATTTTGGGATATATATATATATATATACACACACACACACACACACACACAAATATTCTTTTGGGTTTCATTTATTGACTTGGATTTGAATCTAAGATTTTTGGTATTTTAATTCTTAGAGTTTTAAACTCCCCAAAATAATTTCTTACCCTTTTTTTATATATCTTATTTGTATTTGGAGTTTATTCCCTGTTACTATTTTGCTCAGCAAAAAATTCGGGAAAACTCAAATAAGATTTCTTGAGCCAAAAATTCAAATCGCAGTAAGAAGCGGATAAAAATTTTAATTTGCTCCAAATTTCAGACATCCTAATTTTGGGATGTTACATCTATTTAGCTAGCATGAAGGCCGGATAGCGATAGCAATGGGGGCATCACCAACGTCTAAAGTCGCTGCCGGTAATGCCGTCGCTTAGATGGCTTTGGAGCTTGCTGTCATGCAGTCCGCAGCCATCATGACCGGACTGCCGAGATTGCACACATGCACCTACAATCTGATGATAGCTCCACAACGTGAGGTAGATGGTGCTACTTGCAAGTCCTTCTCGATGCCTGAGACATGCAACATCGCCAATCACCATTGCAATTCACCGAGGATAGCTTGTCCATGTGATCTTGGCATTCTCCTGCTGAGCACCTTCACCACATCGGAGATGTTCTAGCCATCTCCTACAGTACCCATCACAATGCCTACGACCAGACACTGTACCCGAATATCTTCGATCATCGGTGATACTTGGTTGCTTACAACCACCCGCTGAGCCTGGACGTCTATGACTGCTTTCAACACTCGGACACCATTGACCGCTCTCAGTGCTTGAACGTCTCTGACCACCCACTTGGCCCGAACTTCTACGATCGCCTTCAACACTCAGGCACCATCGATTGTTCACGGTAGTTGTACGTCACTGAACACTGGTGTACTTGGACATCATTGACCACCATCAGTGCTCGAACATCACTGACCACTCACTATGCTTGGGTGCCATCAACCCGTAGTACTCCGACTTCTCCGACCGTTGACTATGTCTGATGGTTAATGGCTGCCCACTCTAGACTATGGGCAACATCCGATGGCTTTTGACCATGCTGGCTTTCGACGATGGACAATGTCCAATGGCTTTCGACCACAGTGGTTTTCGACCACAGATAACGTCCGACGACTTTCAACCATGATGGCATTCGACCAGGACAAAGTTTGATGGCTTTTCAACCATGATGGCTTGCGACCACGGACAACATCCAATGGCTTTCGATCATGATGGATTTCAACCACAGATAACCTTCGATGGCTTTTGACCATGATGGATTTCGACCATGGATGACCTCCGATGGCTTTTGACCACAGATGACCACCAATGGCTTTTGACCATGGATGACATCCGATGACTTTCGACCATAATGGCTTTCAACCATGGACGACCTCCAATGGCTTTCGACCACGATGACTTTCAACCATGGATGACCTCCAATGGCTTTCGACTATGGACAACATCCGATGGCTTTCAACCATGGACGACCTATGATGCCTTTCAACCACGATGGCTTTCGACCACAAAGGACTTCTGATGGATTTCAACCATGATGGCTTTCAACCACGGACATCTTCTGATGGATTTCGACCACGATGGATTTCGACCACGGATGACTTCTGATGGCTTTTGACCACGGACAACTTTCGATGACTTTCGACCATGGACAGCTTCCGATGGTATTCGATCATGAACAACTTTCAATGGTTCTCGGCCACAGACTACGTTTGATTGCTGATGGTTTCTGGCTTTTGACCACTGATCACTCCCGAAGACTGATGGTTTCCAACTTTCAATTACTGACTACTCCCTATGGCTTCCGGTTTCCGAGGAGTCATTCAAAGCGGTCACTTTTGACCACGTCGATACTCGACCCTAGTGTCTTGCTATGCTAATCCCACTATCTGTATTATGTCTGCTACCCTGATTCTACCACTGTGCCATCAGATCGGTCAAGCTTGGTGTAAACTATACATGTTATCGATCACCTCTTTCCCTTGTGGCATTTGATATCGACGATGTTGAATGACACGGGCGGGCGCTGCCAATGTAAAGGCTATGCTATCAATGGCCTCATAGACCGACGAGGCTATGGATTATATCAACGCTCACATCTACATCAACCATTCATCACCTGCATGGAGAACATGAAGCAAAGACTAAAGATTACAACCAATGCACAACTTAATCGGAGGTAAGTTGACCAAAATACCAAAAACGGCCTTGAATCAAAACCACGACGCTTAAGCGATGCTTGGAAGAGCGGTTTAGATCAAAGAGAAACTGAGAAGATCTAGGTGGATCTAGGCTAAGGACTTAGTGGATTCGGACTTATATACTTTGAAAAGCGTAAATAATTATAGTGAGTAAATAAAACCCGTGTTGTGTGGGGTTAACACGTTTCCCCCATATATGCTAAATGGATAGTATTAACTAGGGTTATATAGGTGCTGGTTGTCTATCTATTTAACGAGTTAGGATGGAGACTTGCTATTTAACCATCTAACTTCCAACCTTGCTTATTGAAGCTAAGTGTTCAATATATTAACTTTGTTCATCTCCCATGGATCACTCAAATTTTGGTTGATTTGCTCTAGATTTGTTTAGTTTTGATCTTTTCTCTCCCCTTTTTGTCGGAGATATTCCATGGAAATCAATTCGCATACATCTAAGCATCAGGTTTTGTAAGTTCTTAAAATTGCCCTTTTTTTGTTGGATTTGACACTCTCAAGTGATTTCTTGATTTAGTCTTTTTTGTCTCGATTATTTAGTGTTCTTACTTGTTGTGACATGTGGGAATACATCTAGAGTCATCTTAGTTATCATCCACTCACGAGCAAATCATATGCACCATTTTTGGTTTTTGGCCGATTTTGGTACAACACTCTTTCAAATTGAAAAAAGGTTATAACTTTGGCAATGATTTTCTTATCGTTGGTTGGAATAGTTTCTTGACATCCTAGAGAAGGTGTATGCCAAATTTCATGTTATTTAGATCTACAGATCAAAAGTTTTATGATTTTTTATTTTGAAATAGTGTTGTTTTTACTATTTTCATGCTGAAACTACTTAGCAGTCTGTTTGGGTACTGTTCATCCGGTCTGACCTCCGGGTAAGTTAAGGGTTAGTTTGCTCCGCTTCTTTTGGATTTTTCGTGTAATTATTGGTTTCTGATCTTTATAGTTTGTTATAGTTATTGAAATAAAGATTGATAAATATTTAGAGAAAAATTCGAAGATATCAATCATCTCTTTATTGTCATAACGATTCTTCCACGTATATGTAGCCATGTGGACCTCCCACATTCCACATAGCAGAAGAATAACGAATAGCTTCAGTTACTTTTCCTGCTTCCTTGAACATAAAACGGGCAGTGCTCTTTTATGCCATTTAATTTTGTTTTCATGTGGAAACAGCCCAAGAGCCTGCTACTGCTCGTGGCCAGGCCTGTGTTAATGCGGCTGTAGTGACTGTGACTGCGACGTGCGAGCTAGAGGTAGAGCATGCAGGCATGCACTGGCTAAGCTATGATCTATGGCTCCCGTGTGTAGCTAGCATCTAATCTTAGCCTATGTGCTTGCCTTCCCTCTCCATGCCATCTCTTTTCCTTCAGTCACAGCTCCCAGGTCTGAACCAAGTGAGAGGTGAGTCATGAAGGCAAGCTGAGGTGTGCTGAGCCATCAAGAAAGGAAAACTGCAGGAGGCCGGCCCCGGGTTCGATAGCGAAGTGACAAGCCAAGCTTTGCTCCTTTCCGTTGCACGACAGCGAAGATCTGCAGGCGCAAGTGCGCGCGCGCGCGCGCGAGAGAGAGAGAGGCGCTGTGTGTGCTTGCTGGGCAGTTGAAGGCCGATGAGGGCGTTGCATATGGGTGGAGTTCAGGCTTTGAGCTGCCGACGGCGGGAAATTTAACTTTTTGTCACTTTTAAGAATGACACATATTCAAATACCATCATCTTCGTTGCAATCAACAATTTGTCACTCTTAAGATGTGGTTGACTAATTTTTTGCCACTTGCGAGCCCACGAGGTGCCAAATCATGCCATGTCAGCGCCTCCGCCTCCGTCGGCGCGCCGCCGCCCGCGCCTCCCCGCTCGCCGGCACCCGCGCCTCCGCCTCCGACCCCGCGCCGCCGCCCGCGCCCCCCTCCGCCTCCGGAGCCGCGCCTCTGCCTCCGCCTCCATCCCCGCGCCGCCGCCCGCGCCTCCCCGCTCGCCCGCGCCTCCGCCTCCGTCCCCGCGCCGCCGCCCGCGCCTCCCCGCCACGCTGGCCCGCGCCTGCGCCTCCGTCGGCGTGCCGCCGCCCGCGCCTCCCCTCTCGCCCGCGCCTGCGCGCCGGGGACGGAGGCGGAGGCACGGGCGCCGGCGAGCGGGGAGGCGCGGGCGGCGGCGCGGGGACGGAGGCGGAGGCGGAGGCGCGGGCGGCGGCGCACCGACGGAGGCGCAGGCGCGGGCCAGCGTGGCAGGGAGGCGCTGACATGGCATGATTTGACGCCTCGTGGGCTCGAAAGTGGCAAAAAAATTAGTCAACCACATCTTAAGAGTGGCAAATTGTTGATTGCAATAAAGAGAATGGCATTTGAATAGGTGGCATTCTTAAGGGTGGTAAAAAGTTAAATTTCCCGCCGACGGCTGACCTCCTGTCCTGGATGAACAATATTCCGTGTTGCGTAATGTTACGGTACACCACGTGGCGGAGTGAATGGTCGCACATGCGTCGCATTTCCATCGCCTCTGCTTGCATATTTTTGGCTGTAGCATGTTGTCTCACTCGGAATGTACCGGAAGCGGAATACCTGCACGGCTCTTCAACTGAATTGCTAAATGGTAGTACCGTTTCTGCACTGAACAAGCACCAGTAATTGGCACCCTCTCATTCCCCATGGGCCCGTAAGGTCTTACATGTGGACGGTTCTTTGTTTTTCGCGTCAATCCATTTTTCAAATGCATCTCCTGTTACACCCCCTTCGGCCTTTGGCAATCCGCAGAGACTGCATGCGGCATGCCATGCAAATAGCCAACTGGCTTCCCGCTTGTTTGCTCTTCTTTTGCATGCATACAGGCTGATGCCCAACAACCAACGGGACTAGAGGTGGCCTAATGGGTATGGCTAATCGTGCTAGCTAAAGTTTGGCACCGCCCGTAAGGGATTAAGGCAGCGGTGGATCCAGGATTAGAGTACGTCTCAGGCTAAATTTAAACCAAATAATAATCTAGCATACCATAAATCTAGAACTATATTATGATATACCAAAAATACGCCATAAATGCATTATTGATATGAAAATTTTGCTTAATGCTCAATACTTGAAGAGCTCACGTTTTCAACACAAATCACAATAAAGAAAGTATATGAAACCATAAAAAATGTAGCGTTATAAAGATACATAAGTACCTCAAATCATACAGGGAGATTTGCTCACTATCTTATACGGCTAACCCACCATTTCCTCATCAATAGTAGGACAAGAATCATAACCTACAACGACAACATAAAAAATAAAATAAAATAAAATAAAATATGCATATAGATAAATTCAAATAGCATGAATATTACATTTGAAATAAACTAACTTCACTCGCACAAGGAAGTTGTTTCTTGCGTGACATCATCCCTTGAAAATGCTCTAAAATCTTCTCATCTTTAATACTTGCAAATACATCTCGCTCAATATAGCATACCATGCTATGATTCATGCAGTCATCATTTATCTTGTTTCGTAAATCAGTCTTAATGATGTTCATAGATTGGAGACATGCAACATTATTGTGGAAGACCACATCGATGGCGAGGTTAGCTTGCCGGAAGCGGGAGATCAACTGGAAGACAAGGCAAAGAAGGATGTTAAGACGGCGGAAGGTGGCATTCAACTGCTTTGGCAAATTGTCGGACATAGGAGGGAGGACACTATTGGCACAGTGTCCTTCCGCAGCATCCGGCAGTGCACAGCCGGCAAGATGCTCATCTAGGATAGCCAGGATGGCCATCAATGTCAGCGACAAGGACGAATAGGGAGCTCTTTATTTGTGCTTGAGAGACAAGGAAGATAGCCAGCCGGTGAGGTGCTCATACAAGATCAATCTCCAGTGGCGGACGATCATTTTTATACAATAAAAAATATATTTGGCTCATGAGACGGAGAGATGCATCTGGGAGCCAAAACTATCGAAGGGAGCTGAAACGATTGAAGGTGCACATTGGGAAGAGGAAACATATCACAGATGATTCCAACCACAAGCTGTCTGTGATACACAACTACCACAGACATTTTATATTAATGACCATCTGCGAACTATCACATATGGTTCTAATTAAAAACCATCTGTGATGTCTTAATTATCATAGCTGTTCATATTAATAACCGTCTATAAAATATCACAGACGGTTATTAACAAGAACCATCTACGATAGTAGAGTATCACAGACGGTACACAAAGCACGCTTATAAAATCGTCTGTGATAATTATAACACAAATGGCTCGAGGAAATTGTCTATGATAAGATGTCTAGTATATACTTTTTATAGTAGTGTTACCTCACTTAAAGATTGTTAATAATGTCCCAGTGAAGCTATTTCTAGCATCCACTCGCACGAGTGTGCATTCAGATGGTTAGAATGTGTGCCAGGTTGTGAGTTTGATTCTTTGCTCTTTGATTTTTCTTTCTTGATTTTTTGCTCTTTGATTTTTCTTTCTTTCCTTTTTTGTCTAATAAAGAAACTACTACAAAATAAGCTATACTAGATACCTCATCACAAACGATTCTTGGGGAGCCGTCTATGCTATTATTATCATAGATGATTTTACAAAAGTGACTATTTGTCGTCTATGATGAGCCACTATCACAGACAGTTCGTATTAATAACCGACTGTGATAGTTCACGGATGGTTATTAACACGGACCATCTGTGATAGTTGAAGACATCCAGACGGTTCATATTAAAAGCCATCTATAATAGTTTATAGATAGTTATTAACATGAATCGTTTGCGATATTGCACACATCATAGATGTTTATTAATACGAACTGTGTGTGATAGTTCACAGATGGTTGTTAACATGAACCATTTGTGATAATTATGTATTACAGACGATTTGTGGTTGGATGTGTCTGGGATACGCCACATTAGTAATTAATACCAAGCCAGATCGGTTCCAACAGATCTATCTTCATTGCGCTGCATTGAAGGAGGCGACCGGCTTTGGGAAGCATTCTGATTGTAAATCTAACTGCTTGTGGATCGATTTGTTCTAGCCTGGTGATTAGAGGCTAGGATTTATTTTTAATTTATATGTCTTGTAATAAAGAGAAATGATAGCTAGATTTAGATCCAGCTTAATAGTTAGTTTGCTGCAATTTAAGAATGGGCCTACTCACTCCTAGTTTACTTCAACATATTAATTTTTGCTTGATATATATTGCTTCATGAATAGTACATAGCTAGCTAGCTATATATAGTAGCATTAATAATCCAATTTGACACTAATTTGTTACATGCGTAGTGTAGATTGAACGAAACTGGATGTACGTTGAAAATCGTGTAAGTACATTAATGGCTTGTCTACTTTTAGAAGAGTAGCCGAGCAGGATATGTTGAAGAAGGGGATGGAATATATGTACTATCAGTACATTGATTGCGATAATCTGAAGATATTTACCAACTCAGCGTAGATCAAAGCTCACCTGATTCGAATGGGTTTCAAAAAGGGGTATATATGTTGGACCAATCATGGTGAAGAGAAGATTATACAGGAAGATGTCGAGGGATACAGCGATATGCCGGTTGTGGACTATGCTTTTGATGAGGATAGATCATATAATGACAATCTGGATTAAATGCTACGTAATGCAGAAGCAAACTATAATGAGAGAGAGTTTAGTAAATCTGATGACTTGACGAAGGACTTGGAGAAACCTTTGTTCTTGGTCTGGAAGCCACAATACACAAAATTGTCATCTGCTTTTGAACTGCCAAAATTGAAGACAAGCAATGGTTGATTCGACAAGAGTTTCACAACGTTGTTAGGTCTCCTAGCGAACATCCTTCCAGAGGGAAATATGTTACCGAGAACCACCTACCAAGCCAAGAAGATTTTTTGTCTATCAAGAATGGAAGTAAAAAGAACACATGTATGTCCAAATGATTGTATCCTCTATCATAAAGAGTATGAAAAATTACACGTTTATCCGATGTGCAAAACATCCCAATACAAGCGTAAGAATGACTCCGATGACTGTGAAGGCATCAAGGTGAAATAAGGACCTCCTACTAAGATGTTGTGGCATCTACCTATAATTCCCTATTTGAAGCATTTATTTGCAAACCGAAAGGATATAAAATTACTACGTTGGCACTTGGAGAAGCGTAAGAAATATGGAATGATAAGGCACGTTGCTGATTCTGCCTAGTGGAGGAACAACAATAAGATGTTTGTAGACTTCACTGCTGAATCGAGAAATATAAGGTTTGGGTTGAGTACAAATGAAATGAATCCTTTTGGTAACATTAGCAGCCGACATAGCACCTGGCCCGTGATTGTATGCATGTACAACCTCCTCCTTGGCTGTGTATGAAGCGGAAGTACATTTTGATGTCACTATTTTTGCATGGGCCAAAGCAACCTGAGAACAATATTGATGTGTATCTAGCACCATTAGTGGAAAGCTAACAAAAGAAGCAATAAACTACATAGATAAAGAGTTTTGACATGACTACAACCTAATGCCAAGACAAAACTGCAGCTTACATCACACACAATGGTAAGAAAAAGCAAAATGATCTACACAATATAAAAACTATAGCAGGTTTCTAATCTGATGGCTTCTAATCTTCACAATAATCTTCAAACTAATACACCAAAGAAGGCAAAGAGTAAGAATCCTAAGAATGAGATAAGAATAGATAATTACTAGATAATCATTTTGTTGATTTGGTTTAAAAATAAATTATGGAAACTTTGTTAATTCGACCATTCTAACTGGGGCTTCATCCTACAGTCGATATGGCTCTAATACCACATCTGTCGAGACCCACATATGCAAATATGGACTCTCTGTGTATACCGTACTAGTTCAGGATCACGCTATTGCACACAATGTAACATAGGTGAAATATCGACCATATGCATGACAAATAAAAAGAAAAGGCTCAAATATTAATAATTATTAGAGTACGATCTTATGGCCAAGTTTACAATTAATTAGCCTAAAGGTTTAAAGAAATAGCAGCGGAAAACAAGAGTAAGCATAGTAGTCATTTGATAAGCCCACATGAAATCGACTGGAAAGCGAAGTCCTAATCTGTGAAGTCATCGAAGTATTCTCTTTTTGGTACCTCCTGCTGATATGGATCCTCTTCTTCAACTGAGCAAATATGAATATAGTCGTGAGTACAAAGAATACTCAGCAAGTCATTTCTAACAAAGAATGTAATATAGCATGCAAGGCTTACCAATGGATGGCTGAAAGGCTTACCAATTCAACTGTCCCACTTGGTTCCATGGTCCAACACACAAGCTTTTAGCATATCCTCAAGAATTTGATTCACACGCTTAGTCTGACCATTAGTCTGGGCATGATATACTGTATTGAAATTCAAATGAGTACCCACTCCTTCGAAGACGTGATCTAACGAGAGAGAAAACGAATGAGACATAAAATAAATTCAAATAAAATTCAAATGAACTCCAAAATCTATAAAACTAGAACCAAAAGATAGGGCTCGAATTTAGATGAATTTAGGAAAAAGAATCGGATCAATCAGAGTTAGGATAGAGGAGAACGGGCTTTCCGAAGATCTAAATATAAAGAAAAAGGAAAAAAGATATATTGGATCTATTTTTCTAAAGGAAATCCTAATTATGACATCAGCAGTAACGTGACGGGCTGATTGGGCATCTAGGCTGACGTGGCACAAGGGACGGCTCGGGTGTTAACGTGGCGCTGACATGTCAGATTAGGGCTCACGTGGATGCTAATGTGGCTGCTGACTCGACTGCTTGCGGGCATGGTCTACGGGTTTATGGCATAATAGATCTAATCAATGGGTCCCACAGATCAGAGACACAACTCATGATGGACTCGGTGCACGAAGAAGGCGAAGGGACGCGGTCAGCGCGGTCGACCTGTCGTGGGTGGGCACGCGCTTTGGGGCGTCAACACGTGGACCGAAGCGATGATGGGGTTTAGCTGGTAAGGATGACAAGGCACGATGGCGCTATTGAGGCGAGAGTGCTCACCAGTGTCGAGGAAGATAACGATGATGATGATGAATGAACCGATGACGTCGGCAACGGTGAATGGCCGGCGAACGGCGGCAGAGACGAAGGCGACGGCTGCTGGAGTGAAAGATGGAAGCGGCTCAGCGGCGATGGCAGAGCAAGACGACGCTGCACGGACAACGTGGGCGCACAGCAAGGTTGGCTACGGGTGCAGAAAATGAGAACAGCGGTGCTCTTAAATAGGCACGGATGTCGAGGCATGTCCGGCTAGGAGACGACCGAGAGTCCCAGTCGGGCACGCACGCCGAGGCGGGATGAACGCGGACGGCGGCGACTGTGTTCGCAATGAAGACGGCTAATGGAGTCTGGGATAGAGACGAAAAGCCTGACAAGTGGGCCCCACTTGCTAGTGGCTCGAAAGGGATGAGTGCGGGCGAGACGGACGCTCCGATAGCCATGGATCGAATTGGTTTCTCATTTCCATTTCCTTTTTTCTTTGGACGGTACAAGTTGCAACTCTCACAGAGCAGTACCAGCATTGCACTACTGATAGGGATTTCACAATTAGGATTACTCACGTATTTTTTTTGGGTGAGTTGCTGGTTAAATCAGCTAGCTGATAGACACTGGTTCGCAATGCACGCATGCATGAGTAGTCCATCAGAAGATTAAGGCATTGTTCTTTTTTCTTTTGGTTTCTTTAAAAGTTAAAGCAAAAGAAATAGTTTTTAAAATAGAATTTTTAAATAATTTTTTAAATCTAAAATTATATACATTATCTATATCGATATCTCAATAGCACAATCACATAGACAAAGGCTATCAGATCGTAGCCAAAAGCAATGAAAATAGCCTACAAACAAGAAAAGGGCGCAGAAAAAAGGCACGTATGCGCATGCTGACAGAAGCCTCAAGTCTGAAGTCTGAACCGGTGAAAGGGTCAGAGGCATCATTCCATGGGAAAGTACTCCAATGGGGAAAATTTTCAGTTCGTTTATTCTACCACTCTCCGGTCATCACTGCCATAATCAAAGGGGCATACTCCATTTGAGACAGGTGTCTGTTGTGTGGTTCAGTATTTGTCGTTGCAGCCTACAAATGGTGCCAGGCCTGGTTACTCAGGCTACTAACAACGCTCGGAGGCGCCATTGAGAACAGATGTGTCCTTGATCTCCCAAACAGCAAGACTCCGTTGGCGATCGGTTGGACTTTTTTTTTTGTGGCTTATGGCTAAAAGCACTGTAGCTGGCTAAAAAAATACTGTAGTTGACAAAGGTTTATTTAACATAATTAAATTTTTAAAAAAATTAAAAATATAAAAAATATGTTAGCCTATTACGTATAATACAAACAAGTACGGGAAAAAAGAACCGGCAAAAAAGCACAAAAAGCCAAAAATTCAGAAAAAGACAAAATTTATGAATAGTGAAAAATAAGCCGGAAACCAGAAGCTTAAGCCGAATTGATTATTTCTTTCATTTTCAGCTACCTCATCAATACGTAAAAAAAATCTGATACTATATATCCTTATCTTATTAATTAGTCATTTCGGTGATGATTTCAACAAGAAAACTTGTCCCATGAAGGACCCTGTATATCTGCATGCATGACCGAAGAGCAATTATCATACCCTTTCGGGTAGATACAATTATTCTACCATCCAGGAGGCCCCAAGAAACCAGAGGACGGGGGAGAAATTTAAGGAATTTATCAAGTTGCAGTCCTTTATATTAGAGAAAATTGATTATATTTTATATCATCAAGGTCACCTTGCCATCTAAATCTATCTATTAACCTTGTTGGTTTTTTCAAAAATGGCCAAAATACCCCTACATGCTCTTTATCCCCACCTCTCATTCTCTCCCACCTCTAACAATCCTCCCCCCAACCAGCTCCTGGTACTGCTCTTCATTGGCGAGTGCGCACAGGTGAGGCGGTGCAGGCCAGAGATAGGAGAGGAAGCCGGATCCGACAACTGCGTGACAAGGGATGGCTGGATCGGGCAGCCCCGTGGGCCGGGATGTCTGGTTAGTGGTTACGACGGAGCCTTCCTCAACTTCGGTGGAGCATCAGCGGCTTGAGCTTCGTCTTTGGCACATCGGTGGCATATCGATGGATGGGGATCATGTCTTTGAGGTCGCGGATGTGCGAGAATGCCTTGGGGTGGCGCTTGTGTAGGAGCGCCTCGACGAGGGCCTCTGAAGAGTATTGAGTTTCATGCACCAACCAGTTCACCTAAAAGCTTAAGCTAATGAGGAAAGATAGACAATTCACTTATACTTCAACACTCCCCTCATGTGTATGCTCTCTTAGGCCTAATACGTGGAATAGAAGTGGACTGCAATTAGTTTTTTTTAATTGCATCAGTCAGGTCTTGAACTCGAGATCTCTTGGCTCTGATACTATATTGAGTTTCATACACCAACCAGTTCACCCAAAATCTTAAGAGCAACTCCAAGAGATTATCCAAAAGAAGTATCCAAATTTAGTGATTTAGCTATTCTCTAAAATGAATCTCACCCAAAAAAAATAAGACTACTCCAACAGGCTATCTAAACTAGAGGGCGCGCGGTGGGTCGCGTACGCGTGGGAATGGGGCGCAGCGTGCGGGAAGGAAACGCCGATCACGCCAAGAGGCTGGATGGTGAGCGAGGTAGGCTATCCAAAAATAGAGAGCGGAGGAGGAGGGATGGAGAGCTACTAAATTTGGAGAGTCATTTACAAAGTCTATTGGAGATGTTTTTTCTCCAATAATAGCCAAATTTACCTTTAGAAAATGATTTAGTTCTTCTCTTGAAGTTGCTCTAAGCTGATAAGGAAAGATAGATAATTCACTTATACTTCAACAAAGAGGTTCCCTAGGCGACTGGCAACGGCGGGGGCAGCAAGGGGCTCCTTGGACAACCCGCAGCAGGTGAAGCGAGACAGGCCGGCCTCGTTGGAGTTGGCCTTGTCGGGCTTTCTTGGTGAGGTACATGAAGAGGTAGCAGTCAAGGGACTTGGCGCCAGTGGCCCCGTCGTCACCGCCCCGCCGCAGAGCGCATGGAGGCGGACGGCAGGACGAAGGCGACAGGAGAGGAGGGCGAGAGACAGAGAGGACGGCGTCGGAGGTGAGATAGAGAATGGCACGTGTGGCTTGGCTATTACTGGCTTGTTCGTGAGGGTAAAATAATCTTTGCACACTCTTAACGACACGCATTGTAACCCGATGGCATATCACGAGTAAGAAGTTATTTGATAGCATATCACGAGAAAGAGAGTTATTCCATAGTATATAATTAAATTTTTTATATTATGTTACCTTAAGTTATCAAAAAAATTAGTTTTAGTTGTAGAACTCCAAGGGTTGTAAGTGAATTACATAAAAAAAACGTAGTTGGTCTTGTGTATCTCACTTATTTACTAGCTTCGGAGAGGCTCAGACTATTTTTTTTTACATGTAGGGACCTATTTGGTTTGTGATCTGTGATTTTAAGACAACTAGCATATACTACTATAGAAAGACTCATCATAGACGGTTCAGAACTGTCATCACAGACAGCTTCTAAACAGTCTGAATTTATGTGTCTGTGATAATAGGTGGTTATCACAGACGACTCATAAATTGTCTGTGATATTTACAACACAGGCGATTGTTTTTTTAAAAAAAATCGTATGTGACATATCAAGTATCACAGATGGTTCTTTAATATGGTCGTATTTGACATATTAAGTATCACAGACGGTTAATACCAAAAACTGTCTGTGATATGTCATATATCACAGACGGTTCTCGGACATAGTCGTATGTGATATCTTAGATATCACAGACGGCTAATACTAAAATCGTCTATGATAGCTATTTAAATATCTATATTATTTTCTGATTTTCGGTTAGCCTTAGAAAATACTAGCCATGTCCTCTAAAAACAAGCAAACAGATCAAAGAGAAAATAGAAGAGAGAGCGAGTTGTCAGGTGGGGAAAGGAATTTTTGGTACGGATAATCCGTTTTTTATTCGTAAATACATAAATATACCCGCGAGAAATTTTTTTACAAAAATTGTCTCCAGTCACCCCCCATTGGGCGACTTCTGTCTTTCGCCCAACCGGGAGGTGACATTTAGGGAATATGTAAACCGTTGGGCGACTTATGAAGTCGCTGTACGGTTGAGCGACTGCAATTGCAGTCGTCCAACGGTAGGGCGACAGGGGTGGATATTCCACCGTCCGCCCACTACCCATGCCTCTTTTCCCTCGCCCAGAGAACCACTTTTCCCTCATTCTGCCCAGAGAGCCAAAGAGAAGAAACGAGAGAAGAAGAAAAGAGGAGGAAGGGGAAGAAAAGAAGGGGAGAAGAGAGGGAGGAGGGGAAGAAAAGGAGGGGAGGGGAGAAGAGAAGGAGAGGAGAACAGTGTTGAAGGAGGAGGTGAGGGAGGAAGAAGGAGTCCAAGCTATTCCATCGATTTGGATCCAGGTATTTTTGTGAATTATGTTGTATTTACACTATTATTTAGATGAAATATTGGTGTAAGTAAAAATTGAGATGTAATATACATTTTGTAATATGGAATATTTTGTAGTCTAGAAATTTTACTACCCTTTTTAGTATAGAAAGTTTAGTTTAGTGTTGTACGATGTTATTTGACATGTCGTAAATTTCAATCATACATGTAGGGCTACATCATTAATGGCCACTACTACATTGAGAGTGTATTATGGTGCTGGAATTATTCGTGAAGGTCCGAATGGTGTGGATTTGAGCGATTTTCCGCAAGTCACTCTCGTACTTCCGGATGACGAGAACGCTGGAATGACAGATGTGCAGCATTGGCTGACCCAGAGTTTTTCATTGGACCCCGAGGTGTGCAGCGTCGTTGTGTAAGGGCTTTGGAGCCGGTCTCCCACTGACATCAGATGGGAGTTGAAAACATTGGTGCGCTCTGCTTCGTGGAAGGGCTTTGTGCAAGGGTGCCGGCGCCGTGGATACGAGTGTGTCCTGCTTGTGCAACCATGCTCACTACAAGCAGCTGCGCAAGCTCGTGCGTCCGCCTATGCTTCGGGAGGTGCTAGCAGCTCGGGCGGGCCGCACGTTGGTGGAGCTGATGAATTTGCTCGTGATGAATGCAATGCGGTACATGGAGGAGAGTTACGGCCGTCAAGCTATAGAGAGGGAACTGGGCAAGCCGATGCGGTACATGGAGGAGAGTTACAGCTGTCAAGCTATAGAGAGGGAATTGGGCAAGCTGATGAAGGAGAGCATAATGAGTATATCGTGTAGCAGATGGAATCTGATGACCAGAGGGCATGGGATGAAGAGCAAGCTGTAGAGGACGACGAGGAGGACAGTTCCGATGATGAAGAAGTTCCTATCCCCCAGGAATGGAACCGGTTTAATGCGGAGGGTGTTTCTGCACATGATGAGCATGAATCACCATGGGAGTATCATGAGACAGATGTTCGGGTGCATGCTATGTTTGCTGACAAGGAAGAGCTGCAGTATGTCATCAAGCTTTGGGCCCTTTCAATGCAACAGACATTTCGCATCGTCAAATCAAGCCAGGAGCAGTACACTGTGAAGTGCGAGCAGGCTGGTTGTCCTTGGAGGGTGCACGCACGTAGACCCAAGTATGAGACTCACTGGATTGTGTCCAAGGTGGAGCCGCACTACTGCATTCTAAACACTGTTCTGGCGAGGCGTCGTAACCTCACGTCCAGATTTATAGCCAATTTGATGTATGAGGAGATAGTGGAGAAGAAAGATGTTGCGGCCACACATATTGTGGTAGCTATTGAGAATAAATTCAAGTATAAGATTAGCTACACGAAGGCGTGACGTGCCAAGCAAAAGGCGTTGGAAAAACGTTTTGGCACTTTCGAGGCGGCGTACGACAACCTTCCTCGTATGCTTAAGGTGTTGCAACAAAGGAACCCGGGCACGTACATCGCCGTGCACGAGAAGCCGTCCATAAGTCCACCGGGATTTGCAGTGTTGCAGAGAGCATTGTTTGCATTTGGTGCAAGCATTGAAGCATTCAAGCACATGCTGCCAGTGACTCTGTAGATGGGACCTTCTTGACAGGCAAATACAAAGGGCAGCTCCTGACGGCCATAGGCGTTGACGGTAACAATCAAATATTGCCGCTGGCTATTGCATTTGTGGAGAGTGAGAATTATGAGAGCTGGCTGTGGTTTCTCAGACATGTGAAGGCTGGAGTTGTAGGCACCCGTCCTGGTGTGTGCCGGAGTGGCATGAGCGCCCGGAGTGCGGCTTTAGGACGATGTTGTGCGTCTGGACGGATCCAGTACAACGAGCCAACTACGGCCTCAGGTTCTTCGAGTGTCCAGACCTGGATGACGACTTCGTGGTAACGACGACAACTAAATCCTTTGTTTCTCGTTATCGTTTTTTCAACTTGATCCATGACATCTACCACGCCACACATAGCCTTGCAAATTCATCGAATGGGTGGATCGGGTGCCGCCGGCATGGCCAGGGAACCGGCCAAAGGAGGTGGAAAACAAAGAACAATACTTTGTCAAGATGACTCAAGCTCACGAGGTGGAACGACAGATGCGGCTTGAGCAAGAGCGCCGCGTGAGGGTGGACCAAATCCGTCTGAAGGGCAAGGAGGATAAGCTGCAAAGGAGGCGGGAGCAGCTAAGTCTGCGTGAAGCAGCCATGAAGCGTCAGGAGGAAGAGCTTGAAGCTCATGAGGCAGCTCTCAAGTCCAAGAGTGACAGGAAGAAGGATGCAGCGGAGCCATCTTCAAGGCGCGAGAAAAAGGGGAAACAACCACGCTACACCCAGTAGACAAAATGTGGCGAGGAAGGCAAAGTGGCCCCCGTCCACACAGTAGGTGGTACGAGCAGTTGGGTGGGTTAGTCGCATATCATGCTATATGTTATGCATGTAATAAAAATATACGCGGCATGTTACTTCCAACTGTATTATGAAGTTTATTTCTATTCACATAAGGTTATTATCTCGTGTGTTCGCGATCAATGATTCAGATAGCAAGTCATTTAACAATATTAACATACCAGTTCTCTTCGTACACTAATTCTTAGTAACATAAAAAAAATCACTTGCCAATGTATATATCAAACGTTCTACAGTCAATTGTTCTTAAAAAAATTTCTCAAAATTTTTAATGCACCTACAACATACAATAAACATAAACTTTTATTACAAAATTGACAAAACTCTAAAAAATCACGGGGACTGAGTAAAGTCGCCCTTCCATTGGGCGACTGCGCTTATAAGTCGCCCATCCATTGGGCGACTGCCATGCAGTCGCCTAATAGGAAAACGACTCCTGGCAGTCGCTCGAACAACCAGCGACAGATATTTTGTCGCCTCCCGGTTGGGCGAAAGGCAGAAATCGCCCAATGGGGGGGCGACTGGAGACTATTTTTGTAAAAAAAATTTCTCGCGGGTATATTTATGTATTTACGAATAAAAAACAGATTATTGTACAAAAAATTCTGGGGAAAGTGACTCATGGATGAAAATGATCAGCGTGAGGGAGTGGTGGCTTGTGGGATGGCTCGTTGGATTTGTCGAATCGGCTGGACGAAAGCTATTTCGTTGATTTTGCCTCAGACGATGTACCATTATTTAGATTTTCCATTTATTTCTGGAACCTCATGGTTTTAATGTGAGCCACAAAAGAAGTGTCGGGCATGGGGAAACCTAGAAAAAGAAAATAAAGGATCATCTGGTAGGGTTTTCCATGGGGCCTATACATGCTGGTAGGAATCTAAAGTAACCACAACCAGGTAGCCAGTGACAAATGATGATTAGTTAGGAGCAAATCAACGCCATCATTGCTGAAAGGACACAGGAGATTATTCGACCTCGCTGCACGCTTAAAAGCCTCGCCCATTTTGATTTAAATTTTGGATTTATTTTTTATTATTCTTAAATTTCGTCTTTTTTAACTCTTTAGATTTTTTGAGCTTTTTTACTAGTTCTTTTTATCTCGTATTTATTTGTATTATCTGTGATGGCCTAATCTGTTTTTTCATTTTAAAATTTAGTTACACTAAATAAGTCACCATCATATACAATATAATTTTAATTATAAGCTAATTTATTTTAATCCAATCAAAAGACACCTAAACCAGAGGCAGCTAAATCAGATGCATATGCAGTTAGGAGCGGCTCAGTTCCCAGAACAAGAAGCTAGGCACATTCTTCCTTGTACTTTGTGATCTCTCTCTTTCTTCCAAGGGAGAGGGGAGCGGCTCAGGTGCTGGGGGCACAGCACTTAGTGCGTGCGGGGGTGCCCCCAGCACCCGCCACGTGTCCCGCAAAATCCAAAAATATTCCAAAAAATTCAAAAAAAATACTTACAAAATCCGAAAATTTGTAAAAAGTACTTTTTGTAAAAATACCTTTATTAAAAAGTATTTTTAAGTACTTAAAAAAAATACTTTTTTAATGAAAAGTATAAATCAAAAAAATTTAAGTACTTACAAGAAAAAAATACTTTTTATACTTAAAAAATAGTTTTTACAAATTTTCGGATTTTGTAAGTATTTTTTTTGAATTTTTTGGAATATTTTTGGATTTTGCGGGACACGTGGCGGGTGCTGGGGGCACCCCCGCACGCACTAAGTGCTGTGCCCCCAGCACCTGAGCCGCTCCCAAGGGAGAGGGCCCTCTACATTGCATGCCTTCATCAGGGACCAGCTCGCACACGCACCTTTGGTGCGATATTCAGAAAGAACGAGGCCGTGGGACCAGCACAATTTGAAGCTGCGTGCAGCTTTCTTTTGGCTCGCGAAATGCAATCGATTTGGTATGGGGGATCTTTAGGGAGGCCCTAGCTCTCGGCTCTCAACAGGACGTTGTACGTAGGGCATGATCTAAGGCTACCAGACGAATCTAAGATGTGGCTGCAGCATGCATGCAGCGGCTGGTTACGACGCGCGAGGATGGACGTGGTCCTGATTTTATTAAGGCCCGCTCGGTTGGGCTGAAAAGCTGTGACTTATAGTTGAAATTTCACTGTAGTTGAAGGTGATTTATTTAGCATAATTAAAATTAAAAATTTTAAAAATAAAAAAATATGCTAGCTCATCATGGACAACATAAACGAATACGAGAAAAAAGAACCGGCAAAAAAGCTCAAAAAAGCCAAAAGTTCAGAAAAAACGAAATTTATGAATATTAAAAAATAAGTTAGAAGTCAGAAACTGAAGCTAAAATGAGTAGATGTGGTAAGTCCAATGGGTGACATCATCTGTATTCTTGACATGCGAGATATTTTACGATGCGGACGAGAGGAGACAAGGAAGCCGTCGGACATGCAATAAATACTATATTAGATTTTTATATACAACTTTTTCGTTGTTGTATTCATATTATATATAAATTATGAGGATTTTATATAAACAATTTAGAGATAAATTATTATATAAGTTGCCTTCAGTTTTATTTATAAATAACATAAGAGGTGTTACAGACTACAGCCGGCCATACTACTGTACGTGCGCTGAGATGAGCTTATAGCTTCGGTGGCACGATGATAATTCACTTGCCAAACTATGGCTACGGTGCATACCTGTAAAGGGTATCGGAGTCGTTGGCAAAAGATGAGTATTCATTTCTGAACGAAGCAATGCACCTATGTATGTCTTTTAAGTTTACGTGCCATTTTTCACTCTATTTTTCTTTTGCTGTCTCTATTCTATGAGCCTCAATGTGGTCTATAGTCAGATAAATCTGGAAAACTTTCCGGTTCTGAATGAATGGTGCCCTAATTAACTGGTCATCCATACCTGGAATAAAAATAGTCAAATGCTGTTTCCACTTTACGGCAATTGCGTGCTCTGATTTTCCTCCTAAATTTTAAGCAATCCGTTTGGAATCAGAATGTTAGCATTGGGCAAAAGCTACCCTGGTTGGCTTTTATCATGCCCACAAGGGGGGTGGGGCCTTCCTCGTGGTTCCTGGAACTTTTGAGTCATTTCTTTTCAGTCTATGATTTATATTTTTTTAATAAATAAATAAGATAATTTTTTATCATCTTTTTAAAATGATTTTTATCATAAATAGCTTATTAGCATTCAGCTTATTTACATAAATAATCACACTAGAAAAAAAACATCGGCCCTGTTTGGATACGCTTAAAATCCGATTCTGGGTAGAATTAAGCGAGAATCCCACCCAAACGCTTTGATTATTTTTCGATTCTTTCAACCGCCGCGGTGGGAAAAATCAGCATTTGCACTGAGAATCCAAAATCCTGTACCGCAAGCCCCATCAGGATTATTCAGATCGCAGATTCTTCAGATCGCGACTTATCAGAAAATCTTGATCAAATTAAAATCGATTCTCAGATAAGTGTATCCAAACAGGGCCATCACCAGCTGCAATAAACCGAAAACGACAGTGCAAAAGTGTCCACCCGAAGGCGGCCTACCAAGCCCCACACAAACCGGTCTTTTTTTTGTCTGAAGGAGCTGCCTTACCCGTGTTTGCTGCTCGTTTGACCAACCCCCGGTCAAACACACTTTATCACTGCCTTGAAGAAGCACTCGTATCTTCCTATGGGCATGCAAGTTTTCAGCGAAACCAACCCAGCCCAACCCTCTACGCTGAACTGCAGATCCCTTGTGTTCAGCTGCAGTCCTAGTTTAATTAAGCTTTGTTTCGCCGTAGCACTGAGCTAAGATAGGGCAATAGGGATCATAGTTGGGCTGTTTCGCATTTGCAACACTGCAGTGCAGCTCAGACGGATGGTACTGTTGTGAAGTGACTGGCTTTTTTGTACAGTTGTCTTGCCCTTTCAATCTACGTTCGGTACACTCCCCTCCTCTCCTCTCGTGTGTGTCCATGGGGTCTTGTGGCGAAAGCAGCGTTCTTTCAGCCACTCTTGTCTGATCAGCATCCAGCTACAAGCCTACAGCATCTAGGCAGCAGTAGTAGTAACATATAGCTATATATGACAGAGGGTGGGGGGGGGGGGGGGCGCTGGCCATCCCGTCCCGTCCGATGGCAACTTCAGAGTCTTAACTTTGTGTCTTGAGTTTTGAACAGCATATAGTGACCTCAACAAAGGGAGTGAAGGGTTCAGGAGCGCGCACACATACACAAGCATCTTTCTCCAATCACAGATCCCTATGGAATGGAGAGGCATGGTGGTGATCGATTGGGCTGTGACTTATGACTTATTTCACTATAGCTGACTGAAATTACACTAAGGTGACTTATTTGTTATAATTAAATTTAAAAAATTTTAAAAATAGAAAAAACAGGTTAGCCCATCACGTGTAATGCAAACGAATACGGGAAAAAAGAACCGGTAAAAACGCTAAAAAAATCAGAAAAAATCAGAAGAAGACGAAATTTAGGAATAGTGTAAAATAAACCAGAAGCCGAAGTCGAAACGATCGGGGCCACAAACAAAACCTTAGATTTTGGCTCGATACTTCCTAGTTTAAAATCAACTTATATTTATAATGCCTATAATAACTAACTTTTAAATAATATATTTTTAAAACATGATTAATATAAAGATTATAGTAAAAATATACTAAATTTAATTATACCGATTAAAATCATATATTCTCTTATAAACAGTCAGAATTTAAATATTTAAACCATTCGCCATAAATCAGCAACCTCTCGTATTGCATCATGATTCAGGAGAGTACTACTTATCCACCGCTTCGCTTTGGCCCTCTCATTCCTTCTGCTCAGTTCACGGGTCCCCTCTCATCTTCCTCCTCGTCGTTCACTTCTCGTCGCAGCTAGCTCTTGCATGAATGTAAGCCAGTAGTACTACGAGTGAAGCAAAGCAAGAACAGGAGAACTGCACAACAGGAGAACAACACACTAGAGCAAGAAGTCCTTTCGTGTGCCTGGTTGATGAGAGCAATGGCTAGTGGCGGCAACTGGTTAGGCTTCTCCCTCTCCCCACACATGGCCATGGAGGTGCCCGCCTCTTCTGAACCCCCACCTTCTCATCCTCCGCTGCCTGCTAGTGCTATATCCTCTTCTTCCAACGACGCCACGACTTGCAACTTCCTCTTCTCCCCTCCTGCACAAATGGCTGCTCCCTCTCCTGGCTACTACTATGTGGGCGGCGCCTATGGAAATGGTACCAGTACCGCTGGCGTCTACTACTCCCACCTCCCTGTCATACCCATCAAGTCCGATGGCTCCCTCTGCATCATGGAAGGTGGTCACCATTGCCCTTCTCTCTCTCTCTCTCTCTCTCTCTCTCTCTCTCTCTCTCTCTCTCTCTAACTTGGTTCCTTTTCTTGGCATGAAATAGGCATGATGCCGTCGTCCTCGCCGAAGCTCGAGGACTTCTTGGGTGGTGGCAATGGCAGTGGGCATGACACGGCCACCTACTACAGCCACCATCAGGGCCAAGAAGACGAGGCAAGCAGGGCCACCTACCAGCAACAGCACCAGCTAGTTCCCTACAACTTCCAGCCATTGACGGAGGCAGAGATGCTCGAAGAGGACGCGGCGCCAATGGAGGAGGCAATGGCCGCGGCCAAGAACTTCCTCGTCACGAGCTACGGCGCTTGCTACAGCAACGTGGAGATGCACCCGCTGAGCCTGTCCATGAGCCCAGGTTCCCAGTCCAGCAGCTGCGTCAGCGCAGCTCCGCAGCAGCACCAGATGCCTGTGGCCGCAGCCGCCTCTGTGGCCGCTACCCAGGGAGGCAGTAATGGCGGTGGGGAGCAATGTGTGGGGAAGAAGAGGGGCACTGGGAAGGGAGGCCAGAGGCAGCCTGTGCACCGGAAGTCCATTGACACATTTGGGCAGAGGACCTCTCAGTACAGGGGCGTCACCAGGTAAGCTGCTTTCAAAGATTTCTTTTCTATGCATGTATGATCTCTTGTTGCAATTGTTCGGTCAGGTAGGTCTCGTACTGACTTCGCTTGATGCCTTTTTTAGTTCTAGTGATGTGTATGTTCTGGGGGTGGTCTTCTGTACACTGAGACATTGTCTCCTGCGTTGTGGCATTTAATCATTTGGTTGGGCATTTTGTACATTGCTGATCTTGTGCAAATCAATTAATAGTATCAATTAATTCCTTGTTCCTTTGGAATATACGGAGTACTACTAGTTTGTTTAGCCTTATGTTTTGCACTTGATTTTTCCTAGTTTGCAGCATTGATGCGTGCTCTCTTCCTCTTATGCCTCTGTCGTTCTTGGTATTTAGTAGGGCGCCTACTCATTCTTGATGCCAAAACAATTTAATACCTCTTGCTGGAATAGTTCGATTTATTCCCCCCATAACTTATTTTGTTCCATTCCTCAAGATTAAAGCCTGGGGTGCTCTGTATCTGTTGCTTCTGACGTCTCTTCAGTTCTTTGTATTAATGAGGCACCTACTCTTTTGTTTTTGAGCAAATCATTTGATTCCCTGTTTATATTGAATGACGAAGGTTTGTGTGTGTTTGATTCACTGGAGCAGGCACAGGTGGACTGGGAGATATGAAGCCCACCTCTGGGACAACAGTTGCAAAAAGGATGGGCAGACAAGGAAAGGAAGGCAAGGTTGATAGCTAAACATCCAACGATAATATATCCGAACTTATGCATCACTTTATGACTCTTCCTGACCTTCTGATTCCTCTTCTTTTTGATATGTCACCATTTGGGGGTTACCATGACTGGAATGTGATTCCTTGCAGTATATCTAGGTAAAAATGACTTCTTGCCCCATCTTTTGTCACAAGTACTTGTATCAAGGTGTATCTAGGTTACTGATCTTCTCTATATGTGCATTAGGTGGTTATGACACTGAAGACAAGGCTGCGAGGGCTTATGATCTGGCTGCTCTGAAATATTGGGGCCCATCTACGCACATCAATTTCCCGGTACGGATAAGGAAACGGTTCTGTACATGGAAATTGGAGCTTTGACGTAGATTTCTGTAATGTGGTCTAATGTATTGTTTTTGGCAGCTAGAAAATTATCGAGATGAGCTTGAGGAGATGAAAGGCATGACAAGGCAGGAATACGTTGCGCACTTGAGAAGGTGAGACCATGCTCATTTTCTCTGCATTCTATGAGCACTGTTTGATTGATATATTAATAAGTTGTTGCTGATCACAGGAGAAGCAGTGGTTTTTCCCGTGGTGCTTCAATCTACCGAGGAGTAACAAGGTTTTTATTCTTCTTTCTGTGCAGAAGATGTCCACATTTTGCTTTCTTAATTCAAGAAAAAAAATTACATTTAGAAACAATCTCAACATGTCTAACTTGCATTGTAGGCATCACCAGCATGGGAGATGGCAAGCTCGTATTGGCAGGGTTGCTGGGAACAAAGACTTGTACCTCGGCACTTTCAGTAAGAAAAATCTCTACTTGACTGTAGAACCTAAATGCTTTCACAAAGTAATGTGCCATAAGTGAAAGAAGCTTTTAGTGCTAATCTTTAGTAACATGCATCCCTTCACTGTCGATGCTATCCTAATTGTCTTGTCAAAGTAGATTTGCTAGGGGAGGTAGACACCAAACAGAAGCTTTTGCTGCTAATCTCCAGTTTGTGCATTGCTTTAGGAGCTAACTTCCCTGACCAATGCATTCTTCCCTGATCATTCTTTGCTTTTCCAGATGGTTATGCTTTTCATAAGGCTGTGACCTGTGAACAAAGCTACCGGTTGACTGTTTTGAGAACTCCTTCGAACTGAAAGATGCCATTAGCATGATCGAAAATTGTACTTTGCAGTAGGATCTACATTGGTTTATGAATGTATAAACAAGATGAATTGTTAACATAAACTCCAAAAGTACCAAAAGTTTTAAGATAAGGCTAACAGCATTTACCGAATATATTTACACAGGTACTCAAGAAGAAGCAGCTGAGGCATATGACATCGCTGCAATCAAGTTCCGTGGCTTGAACGCTGTGACAAACTTTGAGGTAACCAGATACGACGTTGATAAGATCATGGAAAGCAGCTCGCTGCTGCCTGGGGAGGCAGCACGCAAGGTCAAGACCATCGAGGCAGCGAACGATGTGTCCGTGATGGAAAATAGCGGCAGGGAGCTCATCCCTGCCGAAGAAGCAAGCGCCACGGGCACTGACTGGAGGATGGTGTTCCATGGCGCGCCGCAGCAAACTGAACCGTGCGCCGAAGTAACTGACCTTCAGAAGGACATCATGGGTGACCCTCGCTCGTCCCTGCATGGTATTGTCGGGCTCGAAGTCGAGTCGGCAGCGCATGACATTGACGTTTCGGGCAAGATCGGTGGCATCAACTTCTCAAACTCGTCTTCCCTGGTGACCAGCCTCAGCAACTCGAGGGAGGGCAGCCCCGAGAGGTTGGGCCTGGCCTTGCTCTACGCCAAGCACCCCAACGCCGCCAGCCTCGCCAGTATGAGCCCGTGGATGCCAATGCCGACGCCGACAGCGACGCATGCGCTGAGGCCGCCTAATGCCATCTCCCATCTGCCTGTTTTTGCTGCTTGGACGGATGCATAATTAAGCAATCACGTTGCTCCTCAATCTTGTTTGTTATTGTCCCTTACTTTGTGAACTGAAGCAAGATTAGTAGCTCACGTTGCTTAAATTTAGCTGGAATAGCAAACTTGGTTGGTTATCATGAAGGTGGTGTAATGGTACGTAGGAGAAGCAGGCATCTAGTCTCTACCTCAATCTTTCTTTTGAGCCTCTTTTTGGGTAATTTGGCTGGAATGTATGGCATGGCTTTTAACATTACATGAAACGAGGCTATCCCAAGAAAAGGAAAAGTTTCATCGAAATGAGATGTGTCTTTGCTCCTACGGTTATTCATAGGTTAAATCGGTTTTCAATTCAGTGGGGTCGTCGGCAATTCACTGCAGATGTAAATCTTTTGACCACTGTCTCACGTTCTTTTTGCTTTCTCTGCTTGGCACGGCATTTCTTCATGATGCGATGAGTATCATAAACATCGCCCTCTTTTTTCCCGCTTCCCATATGAAGGGAACTTTGCCCCCAAGGCTCCTAGCCTCCTACATTCCAGCCCCAATCATTGAGAGATTCCCATAGCATGTTTTTATTGGACCGATGCTCAGGGGACAGATGATTTGTGAAACTTTTTCTTTTTACAGTATTCAAAATCTTTACTCAAGTGACTATGATAGTCACCAAGTTCATATCACACCAATACGGCTAAGTAAAACAAAATTAGGTACAAAATCCAACAAAATCAGTAGGCTCCTACACAGGGTCAGTCAGACCATCGTTGATGGGTCAGTCTGACCGCTGGCCTGTGACCGGCCACACCAGTAGGCCAATCTGACTATAGGTCTAAGGCCTGTCCAAATGATCCCTTGTTCCCAAACCTAAAAACCTCTCGAGATAAAAACTCAAATCTCAGTAACTTGTCCAATTCTCATTCAAAAACAACCAAGTTTTGCATAAAACTTGTTCAAGATAACAGGAACCTAATCAAATCAAGAATCGTAATGTTCTTTGGCTCCAGTTCACCAAATTGAAAAAAATAAAATATAGGTTAGAAGAACATCAGAAACCCTAAGTCTCAAATTACTTCTTATTTATGAGGTCCAACCAATCCCATGTTCCTAGACTTGAAAACCTCTCAAGACAAAAGCTCAAATCTCAAGAACTTATCTAATTCTCATTCAAACATAACCAAGTTTTGCATAAGACATGTTCAAGGCAATAGGAACTAAACCAATTAAGAATCATAAGGTTACTGGGCTCGAGTTCACTGAATTGAAGATAATCGAATCTAGGTCATAAGAACACCAAAACCCTAAATCTCAAATTACTCCTTGTTCGTGGGGATCTAAGACATGAGGTCTTTTATATCTATTTCACATGTCCTAACAAGGAAATTTAAGCAAAAGAGTGTGCTAGAACTCCCAAGAACTCGAAACCACAAATCTGGCTAAAAAACAAGCAAAGCCAAGTAATAACACAAACAAGAACATAATTTGGACAAAACTTTGATCTATTTCAGTGGAGGATGGGGTTTACATATTCATAAATGATTACAAGGTACAACCAAAGCACCACCATTTTCTCTCTCTCAACCATGAAAGGAGACAATGTGGTATAGCAAAAACTAAACCCTAGAATCCTTAAATCTACCACCTCCTCTCCTGCCCTCTAAATAACCAGCACAACCCAACCCATTAAGCTTACCGAGGAACTTGTCAACCCACTAATATAGGATTTACACACTCACGCACGCTCCTCAAGGTGTTAAGAAGACTCACCCCACTAACTCTTTAGTGATTAACCCACTTGTCAATTTCAGTTCTTCTTGACCTAAACCACTTCTTCTTTGCGCCTCTTCACGCCACGGTTTTGATCAAGATAGCAACCCAGTATTTGGCCAACTACTAAAATGCCCTCGACGAAGCTTTCGAACACCTTCCATTGAGGTCGTCTTCATCTTCACCTCAAAGCATCTCCACATGCTTTGATACAAAACTAGTAGTGTGCAATGACTAGTCGTCACGTCTTCACGTATTTGGACTCCCCTGAACCGTCTCTACATGCATTGAGTCTCATCACTTGGCGCACTATATGCACTAACTCGCATCTATCTTTGTCTTCTCAATGCTTACCACTAAAGCCACGTAGCCTCACCCGAACTTATATGACCACTCTGGACCTTAGCTCCCCCGCCTAGTTCCGATCCATTGCCATTGACAGCCATGTAATATATGGTCTCTCGATCTCCCCTTTGATGAATGTTGTGGGGATGGCCCCCTACCATATCTGTTCGGTCTGTTGAGCTGAAAGGTTCAGTGGGGGACATAAAAGGATGAAAATACTCTTGTAATAGTACCCTAGGATAGGGGTAAGGTTGTAATAAGGCCTTATGGTCATGTATAAATATCCCCTAGGGAATAGAGAAATAGACAGATTCATTCTCACACCCTCTTTAGTCCTCTCATACACTGTTTGGTTTGTAACCACAACAGTTGGCACCATCTGTGGGGACGACGGGAGAGCTGCAAGTTCAGGATGACCATGGCTTCTAAGAAAGCAGTGGCGACAACCAAGCAGAACAGAAGTGCATTGGTGTGGGAATTAGCGAGCAAGGGCCCATCAAGCAACCCATTTCCCTCATGGTAGCGGTGTTCAGCCATTGTAGGGGGTGAACGGGGTGCCAGTGCGACCAGGACTATTGGCCACGATGCAACCCGCACCGGCGGCACCGCTGACCAAGGCACAGACGGCATGTAACTGTCGACCCAAGCACATGTGCCAGCACAGCAATCGACCCTAGCACTCGCATTGACGCAACTGTCGACCACGACCTCTGAGTGGACACGTCTGTCGACCTCGACGCCCGCATTGACGCGACCATTGACCCTGGCCTCCTCGTGGACGTGTCCATCAACTTTCGCAGCTCTAGCCCCACCTCGAGTGATCCTCCACGTTACGCGACTACTGGAGCCCAAGTCGCTACACCAACAACCTTGCGATCGGCACACCCGCGTTAGTAGGCCCCGTCGGACGTATGACAGAGGATAGTCTTGTGGTGGTCCTCAGCATGTTACAACACGAGTTGACCAACCTCCAAAATGCCTTGTGAGAAATGCAAGAGGCTCGGAGTCAGCCAACGCCCACGGCAACGGTAGTAGAGGTCGCAGCTGAGCAGGCGGATAGCCGTGAGGTATTTGTCTCCAGGCCTTGGTGCATAGACCCAGAGTCTTTGCTCTCCACCGGCTTGCAGTAGTCCCTGTGGCTAGAAGATTTCAAGTTCCCCACCATTGAACCGCATAAGGGTGATACGGACCCTCGAGAGTTCATGCGAGTGTACGAGACGGCCATTTAGGCAGTCGGTGGAGACAACTGCACAAAAGCGAAGGGTCTGCCGCTGGTCCTCCAGGGGATAGCACTTTCTTGCTTCTTCACCATTGCGCCGATCTCCATATACACGTGGGAGAAAATTCGGGACCACATGTACAACAATTTCCAGGGCAACTACGTTGACCAAGTCCATGCAAGCCAACTCTTTGCCATCACACAAAAGCCCTCGGAGAGGCTCTGAGACTATTTCAAGCATTTCACCAAGGTCTGTTGCCAAGTGAAGGAAGTAAATGAGACAACCATCATCAATGCGACAGTGCGAGGTCTTCGCCTGGGGCCGTTAGCCGGGTATAACGTGCGCAAGACAATTAAAATGGTCACCAAACTCTTCGACAAGATGGAGGAGTATGCGAGGGCCAAAGAGGACGCACAATGACGCTGAGGTGACATCTCCGAGTCGAAGCAAGAGCCCGACTCCTCAAAGGAGGGGTCGAGCCGAAAGCATCACAAGAACCAACAGCCCAAGTACGGCTGCGACATTGATGGCAGAAGCAACAATGGCGGGAACAATGACGACAACACTCCCACAAGCCATGGCTGGGGTCACGGAAGAGGATGTGGTCGAGACGACAGGGAACTTGGCCGCGACGACAGGGAACATGGCCATGACAAGCAACAAGGCTTATGGTGCGAAGTGCATGGCCAGGGTGACCACCTCTCTTGGCACTGCCCTGCCATCGCAACGCTCCAGGAGAGCATCGCCCGGGATCGTGCGGCCCCTAAGGCCAGACAACGCTGAGTTATCAATGTCATCACAGGCTCATCGCCATTGGAATTTTCGCCCCAAAGACATAAGAAGGCTTATGCCCGTCGCGTCCACCACGTCGCCTCAATCCTGCTCAAGTACCACCAACTTGGATGCATAACGACATTACCTTCACGGTAGCTAACGCGGAGGGAATCGACTTCCCGCATCAGGATCCACTAATGATCCAGGCTGGCATCGCAGGCTGTGATGTCAACGCGTCTTAGGGCATCAGGACCTCACCCGTCATATAGAGCTTCTTGTGCATGAAGCTGCCGGGTCCGCGAGGAATTGTCACCATCTTAGGGGATCACGACCTCGCCCGTCGTATAGAGCTTGTCGCTCGAGACCCTCTTCGCAAGGTGCATGCCATCAACGAGACCTCCGTGGCGGCCGCGGCCTGATCGCCGCACTCTCCGGCGTGGACGCCCAACCCAAGCCAGATGGCGAGGTCAAGAAGGTCCGCCTCGATGTCTCCAATGACTCTTGGCAAGTTACCATCGGTGAAGGTCTCACCCTGGAGGCCAAGGGTGTGCTTCTCAAAGTCCCTCGCACTAATGCTAATTTGTTTGCGTGGTCCCCACATCGGAGGAGTGGATCGGTGCATCATTGAACATCGTCTCGTTGTACGGCCTGACACTAAATCGGTCAAGCAGAGTCTCAAACACATGTCACTCAAGCGCCAGCAAGCTGCCAAAGCTGAGGCGGCAAAGTTGATGTGATCCGATGTCATCCACGAGGTCCACCACCCAGAGTGGCTTACCAATCCGGTGTTGGTTAAGAAGGCCAACAACACCTGGCGCATGTGTATTGACTTCACCAACCTTACACAAGGCATGCCCAAAAGACAACTACCCCCTCCCGTGGATTGATCAACTGGTGGACGCTACAGCGGGCTATCAACTAATGAGCTTCCACGATGCCTACTCCGGCTATCACCAAATACACATGGTCAATGACAATGCGGCCAAGACAAGCTTCATAACCACGGGAGGCACATATTGGTTTGTGAGAATGCCATTCAGCCTCAAAAACGCGGCAGCTACATTCACCCGCCTCATCACCTCACCCTCACCGACGAGTTGGGCAAGAACGTTGAGGCGTATGTCAATGACGTGGTGGTCAAGAGTATGAGGGCTTTGAACTGCACGAAAATAGCATGTGTCGGTCCAAGGCCGCGTCCACGCAGTTCGCAGCTGTAGGATCAAGGATACCGACTAGAGGGGGGTGAATAGGAGGTTTTTAAATTTTTCTTGTTCACTTGATTAATTCTTCACAATTTAAATGACAAAGATGTAAAGCAATTAATCCTATGCAATTATAGTTAACAACTTAGCCAACTTAGCTCTGAACAATCAAATGATCACAATGAAGCAAATAAACAAGAGTTAAAGAGACAAGAGACACAACCGATGTTTTACCGTGGTAATCGGAAACTTGCCGGTTTCCCCTAGTCCACGTTGAGGTAAGCCTGGACGAATCGGACCGGCTCCACGAATTGAGCCAACCACCTCGATCACTAATGTAGCTCTTCCCCACTCCGGGTAGGCGAGCTCCAACCTTCACAATTGCCGGGTCTTCTCACAATCTTCTTGAGAAGATCACCGAACCAACTTCTACCGGATCGTCCAAGTGCCGGCAAGCACTAAGAGTAATAGATCCCGGTGTTCTCTTGAATGCAACCTAGTGCCAAATGGATTTGCAATTGAAATCTAGCACTAAATGCTCAACCACCTCACTTTGATGTGCAAAGGAAGAATTGTGGTGAAATGAATGCTCTAGGGCTTAGGAAATGTGCAATGAGTCTCTAACAATTTCCCTTGTGCAGTGGTGGGGGTATTTATAGCCTCCACCAACCAAACTAGCCGTTTGGCTCAATTTCCCGCAAAAATCAGGATGAGCGGTACTACCGCCCTTCTGGGGCCGGTACTACCGCTCCCAAATCTTTGTGTCAGAACGGCTCTGTCAGACGTGAGCAGTGACCGTTGGATTTGGCGGCGCGGTACTACCGCCGTTGAAATTTGCGGTACTACCGCTCTCCGGTAGTTCCGCAAAGTCGGCGCGGTACTACCGCTCTGGCCAAACTCCGAAGGGTCCTCAGAAATGCCGCTCTCTGGAAATTACATTCCGCTTGGGCTCCGGATCAACCGGACTCCGGAAGTACCGCTCTGGGAGCGGTACTACCGCTTCTTGCGGTAGTACCGACATTGAAAAAGCCGGTACTTCCGGTCTGGTTAAAATCCGAGACCAACCGGAGATGCTCTCTGGAAAAAACATACCGCTCGAACCTCCGGTTCTTCCGGAATCCGGAAGTACCGCTTGAGTATGCGGTACTACCGCTCTCAACGGTAGTACCAACGTTGAAACGGCCGGTACTTCCGTTCCGCGAAGATTCAACCGAGTTCGAGGGGTGCTCTCTGGAAAAAAGGTTCCGCTCCGGAAGCGGAGCTACCGTTCTGCGGTACTACCGCATTTGGGCGCGGTACTACCGCTGGCCGGTAGTACCGACGTTGAAATATGCGGTACTACCGCTTGTCCAGACAGAGCACAAACTTAGTTTTTAAATTGAATTTTCATGAATGCAAGATTCAAAAGATAATCCAAATGGCACTAGAAGTACGATTTCAAGTTACTAGCCAAGATCCCCCTTGATGGTACGATCATCTATCCTATAATCCGGTCTTTCCCCATTCTCCAAGACCGGTAAAAATAAAATAGATCCTGCACTAAGCATACCTTTGCCTTGAGCCAAAACTTGGATCTTCATAAGAGTTCTTTGGCTTGCATCTTATCACTCATATGTGGACTGACCCTTCACATGCTCATAAAACACGTTAGTCCCATATTCATATGATTTCATTAATTACCAAAATCATTTTTAGGGGCCTAGATGCTTTCAGCAGCCCCCTGCAAACCCCTCAGTGCCCCAGACGGGGTACAAAGTCCGCCAAAATGAGCTGCCGTGACTATGAAGCGGTGGTGTCGGGAGGGATCAGACCTGAAGACACGTCCACGGCGGCAGCGCCAGCGGGGCCATGAGCAGCTCTGTCGCTAGTCCTGTGCGTGGCCCAGAGATCGAGGGCAGGCTGACATCGGGGATAGTGTAAGGGAGCAAATCGGAGAAAGTCTCACGAAATCACGAGAGGAAAATGAGTTACATGTACCTGTAGCATGAATTGGAGAGACTGGCTAAAGGCTGTCGGTGCCCATGGATCCCATGGCTTGGCCCGCCGAAGTGTCATCCGCATCCTCTCGGGTCAGTCCTATCGAGCGTATGAAAGAACTACCAATAGCGTTTATAAGCAACGAAGGTAGGCAGGGTGCTTAATGCGTTCTTACTTGGATCAACCGACCTCGGCAGCGATGTGACACTAGGCCAGACGCCATCATCACGGGCAGGGCCGAACTGCATAAGCCATGGACGTGTTAAAGGAGTTACTCCATACATACAGTACTCCTCCACGAGATCCCGCATGTTGAATCGAAGAGCGACCCTGACGAGCCTCCGGGTGTGCTGCTTGTCATCGCGGTCGAGGGCCACTGATGGGGACATATTGAAGTCCATTTGCCACCCGGACCACCTCAGGCTACTGTCGCCCTCCACTCGGTAGTAGAACCATTGCCGCATCTAGCCCGACTCCCACTTCGTCCTCATCAAATTTGCGGGGAACAACTTCGTGCGAAGGATGAAGTTGATGCTGTCAAAGTTGGAGTATTCGCCCTCTGCGAGCTTCTTCAGCTAGCAACGAGTGTCATGCAAGAACGTGAATAGTGAGGGGCTAGGCCATATCGTCTCCGCCCGGGAGGCCCAACAGTATACCGCCAACCGGATGATGGTGTTGGGCATCAACTGCGCCAGCTCTAGCCCATATAGCCTCAGCACCTCACCAACGAACATTGTTGTCAGAAATTGGAGACCGGCATCGAAGTACACAGTGAACACGATAGTCTCCATCTCAGAGGGGTAGGGCTCCACCTTGCCGGTGGCTGGTAGGTGGAGTGACTCACAATCCGCGATTTTGCCATCACAAACCAATGATGTGATCAGATCTTCGATCGCTAAGCTCCGTCCTAGCACATTGGTGCACGTGCCGTGCACATTCTTCGCTATGCTCTAGTGCTTGTTGGTTGTCAACGAACCTCGGTCGATTAGCTCGTACTCCACCTCCGTCGCCGATGAACCTCGGCAGCTAGACGTGCCGCTGCGGCTTGACGACGCACCTCCACCGTTGCGGTGAGAGCGAGGGTCATTCCCATGAGTCATTATTCCAACACAGAGAAAAAGCAGCATTGGATCCAGTGTAATGGAGTGCGGGCGAAAGAAAAGGCAGCGCGGATAGCGATAGCGAAAGAAGAAAGAACACTCATGTGAGAGGTGAGACGAAGAAGACTACCAGAGACATCTTTTCGTCCAGCATGCCGTGCTTTAAAGGTGCACGCCTTTTTCGGCCGACTCTTCGGAGCTTGCGCCCTGGAGTGGAGCAGTTCGCCACAAGCCAGTTGAGGGGCGACGCATGTCCCTAGTCACACCAACCGTGTTTAAACGCGGTCCAGAAGACCAAAAGTATATGGTCCATAGGACTGGATGCCACTCCTCTTCTAGGCCAAAGGGACGGAGCAGGCCAAAAGATCTGCATGACATGGTTTCGGCCTGTTTGAGAGGAAGCTCTTTACCATAAGAGGCTCCTGTTGTGGGGATGGCCCCCTATCGTATCCGTTCGGCCTGTTGAGCTGAAAGATTCAGTGGGGGACATAAAAGGATGAAAATACTCTTGTAATAGTACCCTAGGATAGGGGTAAGGTTGTAATAAGGCCTTATGATCATGTATAAATATCACCCTGGGGAACAGGGAAATAGACAGATTTATTCTCACACTCTCCCTAGTCCTCTCATATACTGTTTGGTCTGTAACTACAACAATGAACATATTGGCAATTCTCCCAAAAATGCAAAATTGAGTTGGTTTTAGAATTTAGAAGAGAATTTTACAAAAGTGAACTCAACTTTACTCAAGAAGTGAATAGAAGATGAACACAACCAAGTGAGCTAGAAAATAGAGTGAAAAAATAGAAAGAGCAAGTTTTCAACATAAGCACTTCAAACCCATTTAAACTTAGAAAATCCTCACTTTAGGTCTATAAGAATGAAGAATTATTTATTTTGACCTTGATCATGGTGAGAAGAAGCTAAAAAAATCAAGAATTTACAATAAAGCTCAAAAATCCAAAAGTCCCTCATTTTCTCCCCCCTTAGCTCGATTCTTTTATTTTTGCCACCCTTTTTCCCCTTTGACAATGAATTAATCAAGTAAACAAAGGAATGTGTAAATAAAGACTTAGAGGCAAACATGACTATTTTTTGGTAATTTTGAAATTTTAGTTGGATTGAGAGCTTTAAAAATTATCAAAGTCAATTAAAAGGTATTTCATTAAGACATACTAATTAGCTTACAGAATCACGTAAGAACATACATATCAAAGCAAGCTAAGACTAGCTAGAAATAATTATATGGACTAAAAATATATTAGGCTGTCTCAAAGTCGCAAGTATATCTAGAAAGATATTAATGTGAGTCATGACAAGACAACGTGCAAAATGTATAAGATTCTAAGTCAACCAAGAAATTTGCTAAAGAGCTCCAAAATAACTCACTTAAGCTAAAAGCCTATTTGAACATTGTAATTGACTTGATCAATGATTTATTTTGATAGAGCAAGTCCTAGACTAGCAACCCATCTATAACTGCCCCCCCAAGTTTCAATCCAAATTGTAATTCACATTTGGATGGTCTATCTCAATACAGCAAATCCTAAACTGTGAGCCATCTACAACTACCTCCTAAGTTTCAATCAATTTATAACTCACATTGGTATGGTCTACCTTAGTAAAGCAAGTCCTGGACTTGGAGCCATCTACAACTGCCTCCTGAGCTTCAACGAATTTAAATTAATTTCATTTAATTAATTTGATTTTATCTCAAGCCATTGTCAACCACATCAAGCAATGACCATAAGAAGATAGTTTGGTCATACATAACTCCCCCAAAGTTCATGCTAATGCAATGACAAGCAGTCTCATGAGAAAGAAATGCTGAGATACAATTATAAGCACAATTGAGATCATCTAAAGCAATAAAAGGCAAGAACTACTAAATGCTTCACAATGAAACTAAGGGTATTGATAAACATCATCCTGATATTTTCTTTCTAACTATCATCCAGATTTGTGACCGTTGGATTAGAGATCCAAGGGCCACAAATTCTCCCCACCCCCTCCAAAAAAAATTCACCCCCTTCCAAAAAAATTCTCCCCCTCCAAAAAAAGAGACCGTTGGATTTCTAATCCGACGGTCCGAAATTTGGATGATTGTTGGGAAGAAAACATCCGGGTGACCTATACACACCCAAGCTCTACCTAAGCTGGACTCAGACTCAAAACTCAACTAGGTACTTTGCTATGGCAGGAACCAAAAAATAATTACTACATCTAAACTATTCAAATGATTCAACCTTAACGTATTTTAGTTCAATTTGAGCAATTTTATAAAGCTAATCATGGCATATGCTAAGTTACACATGTAAGCATATGACAAAGAAAGCTCGTTAAAGTATACATGACTGGATACAGAGAAAGAGCTTAGATAATAGACAAAGCTCCTGATTATATTATAATGCAAGAATAAAAGGTAAATATGCAGCATATTGCACATGTATGCAAATGAAGGTAACTACCCTCATATTAGTCCAATATATGAATAACCACGTCTCTCTTCAATAAAGCAAAATAAGAAGAATCCAAAGGTTTTATAAAAATATTAGCAAACCGGAGTTTAAACTCAACAAAGTGCAGGACAACATCCCTTTTTTCACATGGTTTCTAATGAAGTGATACATGATGTCTATATGTTTGGTCCTGGAATGCTGCACTGGGTTGGAGAGGCTGACTTGCTCCCTTGGAAAGCTTAGGTTCAGGATTGGCCATGCGCAGAGCACCTCAAAGAGCACGACACCGAAGGAGTAGACGTCAGACTTCTCCGTGAGCTACTGCCACTGGAAGTACTCCTGGTCGAGGTAGCTGAAGCAACCCTTGACCATGGTGCTGACGTGCGTTTGGTTCGTGGCGCCACGGTTCTGACATAAATTATTGGCTTTTAAACCAGGATCAATATGTACCCACACCGGTAAGAATATTAAGGGAAATCAAGCACGAACAAAAGAATTTAGGAACATATAGAACAATATTTGTGGTTCGGTCAAAATAGATTACAAGCTTTCTGATTATGTAGGCTATATGTAGTCGGATTTCAAGTTAATTATGACTTTAACTTAAATAACATACAGAGACAAATTCTGCTGTCTCGCACTCTACTCGCGCAAGCAATAACATGATTATTCTAACAGCTGGGACACACGCGCGTCGATTCGTATAATTCCGTCGTCCTGGCATCTTGGATTTGCACCCGTACCTTGTCACTGGCGTGTCCAATGTTTCTCGCCACAGGAAACCGGAAGCGACGAATTTGACTCTGCTACATTAGCAGCAAATCGAAAAGGCGACTCCCGCAAAGTGCCGCCCACTGCCTCACCCGCCCGCGGCTACCCACCCTCGGCCCTTGCCCCTCCAGATGAGACGACGCCAACATGTGCCGAGCACCCAGGCCCGAGCTATGCCTAGCGAAGCAGCAACACCGTTCGCTCGCTCGGTGTGTCTCCACTCCACACCGCGGACGGCGCAGCGCGCGCTGAACAGGCAGGCGCGGAAGGATCCCACGCCGCGCGCGCGCGCGCTTTGAAGCCGTCGGGCGCAGCAGTGCAGTGCGGTGCTGTGGTGGCGGGGTCTCGTCTCGGCGGGTGGGGTGGGTGGGTGCGTGCGCGGGCGGCTGTCGTGATGGACGCGCGGCCGTGGTGTTTTGGCGTTGCCATGCTGTACGCATGCGACGCACGCCGGAGGTGACAAGCGGCTGGGTGTGGTGCGTTGGCCGCGGTTAGCAGATAGGCGGTGTCGCCTTGCGCCTTAGAGCAAGTATAATAAGAGGCTGTTAGTAGGCTGTATGCTGAGGTGGAGGAGAGAGAGGAGGAGAGAGAAGAGAGATGGGCTGTAAGTTTACAGCCAGCTGAAGCACAAGAACCAAAAAACTTTGTGAGAGAAGGGGGTGGGTCATACAGCCTTCAGCTGGCTGTAAACTACTATATGAATGGACTGATAAGTGGGATGTAAGTGTCGATATAGCCAGCTGAAGGCTGTATTATTAGCCTTGCTCTTACGACGGCATTTTCGCTGCGACCTGCCTGCGTGTCTCGATTTTGAAAAATACCGGCGCTCTCCCGCTCTCAGCCTACCTCCAGCGGTCCTGCCGACGTTTACAACCATTTCGTTTACAGTAAATTATATTTTACATCAGGTAATTTATCATTTATTCATCGGGTAAATTATAGTTTACAGCCATCTTGGTAGCTAACTGTTTCCGCGGTGTCTTGCAATGAAGGAGAAGTGGCGGTAGCGTCACCTTTGTGTCACAATGGTGACACTGCACAAGACACTCTTACGACAAGAACATCTTGTGCAGTGAACCGTGGTGTCACAACAGAGGCTCACAGTGGTAGTCGGCGTCGTCAAGGAAAAAGTTATGAGTGGATAAACTAGTTAGGAGCACCCGATAGATCTTATGTATCTTAGAGTGAAAGAGAGCGTGGGACTAATTAATAAGGGGTGAGAGGTGGGAGGAATCGGTGCCTACCGTTCAATGAGTAAACAATAGACGGGTGAGATCAGAATCCTGAGGGAGATGCTATAGATCGGTGTCGTGACATTATCACAAACGATTTATACTAATAACTAACCGTCTGTGAAAATACCACAAACGATTGTTAGTATAAACCGTCTGTGATAGTTATAGCACGAACGATTCATCTATCTAATAGACTCTTTTTATAGTAGTGTCTTTATTTTACAGTAACATTTATCAATATCCGGGACTACTCTCTAGCTTGGACGTGAAAACCTTGATCTAGTAAAGAAGAAAAAGGCGACGGCTAGATGGTGCACAGTTCAACAAGTTGTTCGAGTACTACCACCATCTTCTCACGTCGAATCTGTCCGTGCAGTCAAGGCAGCCAAAAGCCACACACACACACACAACTTGATCCTCCACCGTTAGCTCGCGCGTCGTGTGTGTGTTTTTTTAAAATCCATGCGCCGTACAGCATGCTCCCAGCCTCTGCCACCCCTTTCAGGATCATCGCCGTCCCTTGCTGGGCCTTGACGGGCACCCACGAACCGGCCTCGCTAGGGAACGCGAAACGGGGGGCGGTCAAAAGTAATCGTTGGAAGCGATGCCACTCGAGAGAGCGCGGCAGTACCAGTACAATCCAGTCAACGGCTTTCACCGGTTCTGCTTTTTGCCTTGTGTGGCCATGTTTCGGCGTGTCACATCACACCACACGTCTATCACTGTGTTCTGCTCAGGCCGGACAAGCTCGGGAACAAAAGATTTCCTTGACAGGACCCAGAGAAACAAGGCCGTGTAGGTATGCTGCCTAGATGGGCTTGAGAAGGCCCAAGTTTCTACTTAGCTCTTAGCTACACAAGTAGGCGGTAAGTTGGGCACGTCTGGTTAGTCGGCTCATTGAGCCCGTTGAAATCTGGCCCGCATGTGAACCGTGTCATTTTTTTTTACCCCGGCATTCCCCAATTATCAAAAGACCTCGACGACGACGAGCCGTGTCGTGCCGATCGCGATATTCCCCAGGAAACCATGAAGCTTCGGTTGCGGTCCATGGACGCCGGCGGCGGCGGCGGCGAGACCCACCGCGTGCAGCTGCCGGACACGGCCGCGCTCTCCGATGTGAAGGCCTTCCTCGCCGCCAAGCTCTCCGCGGCGCAGCCCGTCCCCGCCGAGTCCGTCCGCCTCTCCCTCAACCGCTCCGAGGAGCTCATCTCCCCAGACCCCTCCGCCAACCTCCCCGCCCTCGGACTCGCATCCGGTGACCTCCTCTACTTCACGCTCTCTCCCTTCCCGTCCCACCCGCCGCCTCCCCAGACTATCCCCCGGAGCCCTAATCCGGATGCCCTCTCGATCCCCAAAGTTGTTGGCTGTTCCAAGTCTCCTGTGGAGGCTGGTAGATCCTCGCCGCCGCCGCAAACCCTACACACAGAGCTTGTCTCCTCTTCGCTGCCGCGAACCCTACACGTGGAGCCTAGCTTGCCCGCGGCGTCTGATCCGCCGGATGTGATGATGGCGGAGGCCTTCGAGGCGACCAAGGGCTCGTCGAGCTTCGTGATTTGGGTTCTGAAGAGGGAGATGGAGGCGGAGAATGCGGGGGGCCCAGAGGGGACCGTCGTCCATCGCCTTGTTGTGGCCTTGCATGCAACTCTGCTCGATGCTGGTTTCCTCGCCGTGAACCCGCTGGGGTCTTGCCTCCGGTTGCCCCAGGACCAGTCCTTGGGTGCTTCGGCCACACTGACCATGAAGTATACCCTACCGGAGATTTCTGCAATGTTACCCGAGGCTGAGGGGAAGGTGGCGATACTGAACTATTCCTTGATGGCGAATTACGTGATGGTATATGGGTGCGTGCCCGGGGCACAATCAGAGGTGCGCCGGTTGTGCTTGGAGTTGCCAAAGCTTGCACCTTTGCTGTATCTGGATAGCGCTGAAATGGGTGGAGTGGAGGAGAGAGAGATTCTTGAGCTGTGGAGGGTGCTGAAGGATGAGCTGTGCCTGCCTCTGATGGTATCCTTGTGCGAACTGAATGGTTTGCGCTTGCCACCGTGCTTGATGGCATTGCCAGGTGATCTGAAGGCTAAGGTATTGGAGTTTGTTCCTGGGGTGGATGTTGCAAGGGTTGAGTGCACATGCAAGGAATTGAGGGATCTTGCAGCAGATGATAACCTTTGGAAGAGAAAGTGTGAACTGGAGTTGAAAGCTCGTGGTGAGGGTTCTAGAGGGAGCAGAAACTGGAAGCAAAGGTTTGGGGCAGCTTGGGCTGTGAAGGTGTCTGCCAGTAAGAAACAACTGAAGAATCCCAGTCCAAGGTTTTGGAACTATGGCTGGGGCAACAATCCACATAGCCCACTTGGGTCCCCGGTGATTGGTGGGGATTCGGACCGTCTTCCATTTATGTGAATCACAGTTTTCTTGGGGTTGGGCGTTTTGGAAATCAGTGAAGGAACATCTTGCCCAGCTGTAATCGTGACGGTCACCGTCATAGCTTCCTTGGTTGAAATCATTTCATGTTTGCTAGTATCTTGAGTATTTCATAAGCAGAGGTACATAGACCGTCTTGTTCATATTTATAAGTTGCACACTTATGCATGTGCACAATGCTTTTATCCTCATAAACTTGTTTTGTATCTTAGATCCTTTGTGCTGTGGTGGTATCAATGTATTCCATGCTCAATTACTAAAGTACTTTTGCTCTATTCTCAGATGAGTGATTTAGCAAGAGTCATTTGTTGAATGTGTATATATGTAAAGTTAAGATAACAGCTTTAGACTTAGGGTACTACAGCACATTTGTGTTAAATACGTTATCATAAACTCCGAGAGCTTAATTTCACTTATGCATATTCTCCATATACGTTTTGATTTCAATATTGAGATTGCAAGTGCCTCGCGTTACTATGTGGCATAAAATGGCATCCTCTAGAATTTAGTGAAATACTTGAAGTTCACTGGTTTTTTAGTAGCAACAATGAAATATAAACTGATATCAAGTTGGTGTGAAATACTTGGAAGTTGGAAACTTACTGGTGGCTTTTTGAGTAGCAACAATGAGATATTTACTGATGTCAAGCTTTTTTAATCCTATTATTTTTTGTACTATAAGAAGACAAGAATACAACATCACACAATCTTGAATTGTTGCTGGGATTTTTGTACCACAAGATGGCTTATGCATAATTTTGTAATGTTTATGTGTGAGGCAATGGTGTTTGTCTGAAAGTACTTGGAACTACTACATCTGATCATGCAAAACTGCAACCTTAAACAGAATGGCATATTAATAGGTTTCCTTTTGGACGATCAAGTGGACTGCTAGCCTCAAAATAAACAGATAAACCCTAGCGTGAATAGATAAAACCTAGAACGCTGGCCATAGAGTCTATTGCAGGTCATGTAAAGGTCGGGATTGAGCTTTGTTCTTCGTTTCATACCACTTAAGTGTACCCCATATCATGGTTTTCCAAGATTGTTCATGGTATAAATCTGGCAACTATGAACTTGCTACTCGCTATACATATTATCTGTGTTAACATGACCAATTAGTTGTTTGTATCGCTGAAACTGAACTGCCTTGTTTTCAAGTGTACTGTGGTTACCATAGATCATATCCTTGTCTCTATTCTTTAAGAATATGTGATCTGTTATTGCGTGTGAAACCTATTAATGTAATATTTTGGTCTGTAATGCCCTTCTGCGTGATTCTATCACCTGAATGCTTTTAGAAAGTTAGAGCTTAATAGTATTGGGTTGGGTTTGCTATCATACACCATTTCTTTGAATTGCTTCAGGTAAAATTGAAGAGATTTTGTATTGATTGAGGAAATTGCAGGTTGTGGGATCTAACACAGTTATCTCTATCTATAACAGAGTGAAAGTCTCCACTTTGAAGCTGCAGATTTATTCTTGATATACCCACAATTCTCAGCGTAATGTTTATTTAGCTGAACTTTGAGTTGTTTCCGAATCCCAACTAACAGTGCAAAGCTGGATGGTTTCTTTGTGCAACCCAGTCATATTAAACTCGATACTGTGTGCCCATCATAATTTGCGCAAACTTGTAAGCAATCTGTGGTTGACGTTTTCGTACTATATTTTTTGTTTCCTGTGGCCTATGATGGGTCGACTGAAACTTGGAGCTCCTGCTCCTCAATTGGAGGTCTGGACTCTGGAGTTGGGGACCAAAGATTGATCAATTTTCTTAAAGTGAGCTTTACATTGACCGCAGGTAGAAAGATAACTTTTTTGGTGTAGGCGTGCATCCTCTTCGCTTTGCCTACACATGTTCTATTGACTATTGGCCTGGTTTATCTTTGATGTTACATTTTTAAACAATGAAATATCTGTCATGAGATTTAGCTTTTTGATCACTTATCTTTGGACGGGAGCTGTGAGCCACCGTTACTAGTACTCAATTGGCAACTGTACGGAGCCACATCGTAGCCCGAGAAAGGCCTCAGCTTTCTCGCGCCGGGGGGGGGGGGGGGGGCACTCTTTGCTTGTGGTTTGGTGCACTGAAAAGATTGTGGGGGAGAGCATGGGAAGAAAGAGTTTACAAATCCAGATGGGTAGGTAGTGCAGTGTTTTACTGCCAGGAGATCTCAATACTATGATGGTTGATCTTAATTCTGATTTTGTAGATCCCTTGGTTGGTGTGACATCTTCTGCGTAGAGTAGCAGTTACACAGTGTGCCTAAAAAACTGCACTAGCTGTGGCTGCTTTACAAAAAGTACCTGTGTTAGTTTCCAATGCTAAATCATTGTTTATATGCATCATTTGTTTTTCTACCTCCCTTTTCTGCTACCGTTTTTCAAGTATATTATGGGGTGTGAATGAAAATTTTATCAGCTTAGGGCTGCTTTGTGGAGAAGTATTCGTTCTTTGCTTGCTTGCTAGATCTTATTTACTCTGTCCTCGTTTATCGTATCTTTTGAGTCGAATACAAATCCTTTGCTAAGGAACGTCTTAACTCGACTTCAAACCTGATTTGTTGTCGTGTTCTTTCCCCTGCCTGCATATGTTTTGCGTCTTCATGTTGCATTAATAATATTGAAATCAAAGAAAGACTATTTCAGAAGACCGCATCTCTGTCCAATTCAGTTCCACGTATTCACTTCGGTTATCTTGGGAACAAGAATACTACGAAAGCTGGATGGTACTGCGCAAGCGACAACAAGCCTCTACAGGATTCCAGAGAGTGAACAAGAATCCAATTCGCTGCCAAGACACGTCTGCTCCTGGCAGGATGCCCCTGCTGCAGGTCTTCACTTCGACTGTATTATTCCACTTCCAGCTCCCTACCAGCTTCCCCAATCTGCTGCTGCTCGTCTCAAACAGCAGCAGCAGCGAAAGGTAGTGGTAATGGAGGCCAGATTCCAAGTGAAACAGGACAGGACACTGATGAACTGCTACATGGACACTTGGACAGCACCTTTCAGCTTTGCTTGTGCTCTTATCTACAAGTGGTATTCGGTATTTTATCATTGGCTTTGTCCTTTTTTTGCTTTTGGTTTTTCAGAAAACTAAAATAAACAGTGTTGTTTCTTAAAATTGTTTCTTCAAATGGCTGCCTAAGCTAAAACCGTATACACCATCTATATCGGTAGCTCCATTGTTCATCACTGTCTTGAAAAACATAGGTAAAACCCGTCAAGCGTGACCCAAACAACAAGGCCAATATGGTACAACGCAACAGGTAGTGCTTGTCAGGGAAGCCCCAACAGATAGATACTCTTATGGCGATGCAAGCATGCAATTAGTCTGCTACAAAAAGGAAGTACTTCTATTATTGCTTATACTGAGGTGTAATAAAATAAGACACAGAAGCTGGTGCAAGCAGCAGTGATGGCGTTCTATCTTTTATTTTCCCTCCTAGCCAGTAGCCACATGTCCGCATGCTGCCACTACATGGTGAACACTATTCATTCTACCATAGACTGGTGGAGTGGTGGGTAACTACGCCAGCACTTCTGATCCAGAGAGGAGGAGCAGGAAAAGCAGCAGCTCTCACCTCCTTGCTGGTAACAACTCTTCCCCCTCCATTGCAACTATATATGTTACTATGCCATGCTTCAGTGGTGAGCATTTAGGGTCTTTGGTAGAATATTTTCTTTGAAGATAGTGCATTGCTTTCCTCCTTTCATGAGTACTCACGGTCTTTATTCAACAGTACATGAGCATTTGTTTTTTTAGAAATTACAGTACAAGAGCATTATTAGCCTATTAAGTGGCATCAGCTTTTCACTGAGCGATTTCTGGGCTGCATCCAAGTGTTTTTGACTCGTCACATCTCTCTCAATATTAACATTAAATAAAGGGGAGAAGTTTCAACGTTTCCGGACCCTCCTCCTTGCATCTTGTCTGAATTTAGCTTCTGAATTTCCCGGTGATTCTTAAATCGCCATGCTGGAGGGTGTGCGCTAGTGACAACCGAGTCTGAAGTGTCGACAGCTTGTGTAAATCCTGCATTTCTACTCCTGTTTGCTGTAGTATCATTTGTAGTTCCAGTATCAATTTTGGATGTTAGGAGTGACAGTACTCACTGTTGAGCCCTGAGGAATCACTCAGCTTTGCCACTAGTAACACCAGCTAACTTTTTGGCTTTTCTCGATCACAGACACTAAATTGCTTCCATGGTTCCTCTGATATGATTTATCGAAGCTTGCACTTTCTTAGCTGCTGCTCTCTTTCCTGTACTGTGGATCTGATTCTACAGTTCTGATATTTCCATTCAGTGTGGCAGTGTGCAACAACTAGCTAACTTTTTGGCATTGCTACCTATACACTTGCACCCACCCCAGCAAACACATATTCTGAGTCCTTATGCTGGAGACATAGGTTCCATAATGGACGAATACAAATATGAGGAAATAAAAGAGAACCGGAGGGTCCAATCTGTGCAAACCATTATTTAGTAGCCACAGGAACTTGAATCAGCATGGGCATCAGAGTGATGCCACTTAATGCTGAAGTTGTTTCGCCTCTTACACAAGAATTGGTTTGTCTCAAAAAGTATCATAACCCTCCAAGAGGAGTTCTTATATAATCTTATAAAAAAAATTGCATAGGTCCATGAACTGAAGACTTATAAACTAGGATTCTAAGAAATTTTAAAGAAGTGGGACATATGTCCAATTTTGAGAGGGTTTTAAGTTTAAACGATATAGATGGGTCTGGTTCATTCATTAATCATTAACCTTAATCTGGGCTGGCCATACAGTGGATGGCAGTAGCATCTGATCCTTGGGTTGGTCTTGATTTTGCAGTACCAACTGTAATTGATCTTACTTCAGAAGTCTTTATTCTTATCTCTGGATGTGATCCAGCTGGTGCATCGTTGCTAGCAGTACCGACAATTCTATTCCGGGACTGTGGTTTCCACCTTTGCCCTTGTGTTTGTCTATTGCATTAGGCTCACTTAACTTTTCACTTTGCGCAATCTTTATGTAAGGCTGCAAGGGTTAGTTGTTCCTTGTTGAGCCTTGCAAGAAATTGACTGCCCAGCTCCCGATCTATCCCACCCTTTAAGTAAAGCTCTTTCACTTGGCAAAGCCAGCAATTTAGAAGATCACACATTCCTAAATGATTGCAACATCACACGGAGATCAAGTATCAGGCACAAGGTTGGTGGCTTTGTTTCCTCAGTGTATATGTTCATGGGAGGATATGTCTAGTACACTAGCTAGCTAGCTACCTTCACTTTTCGACATGATGGAGATCATGTGATTAAACATTGTTTCTTGGCAGATGTATTCCACTCCCTGTACTGCTCCTGGAAACAACGAAGAGCAGTGCTTCGCGGTTGGAGCTAACGCTCTTGCTTCACTAGACCATGCCATGGATTTCGATGAGCACATCCTTTTTCCTATGCACAATGTAGGCATGCAAGATGGGGTTCAGTTTTACAATCCTACCGGTGGTATGTTTCTCCTCAGTTGGATTTTCAAGAATAATGGCATTCTGTTGATCCGTAAAGCTTCTGAATATTAACATTTCCATGTTCCCAACTATCCCCAGATACTCAGATAAGTAGAAATATGAGCGTTGAGAAGTGTTTAAAGGGCAGCAAAAGGAAGGGCTCAGGCGAGGGCAGTTCATCAATGCATTTTCAAGTAAGAATGTTCCCTTTGCTTAGTTTTCCTCGTTTGGACTACTTCTCATCGTCAATGTGTTACTGCAGGAGGAAACTGGTGCGATGTCTCAAAGAGAAGCCAGCATGGAGCGTGCTAACGAGAAGGCAGGTGATGCTGATACCAATCGAGAGAACTACGTGCATGTCCGGGCAAAGCGCGGCCAAGCGACCAACAGCCACAGCCTTGCAGAAAGAGTGATTAACCTCTCGAGCAACATAACTAAAAATCCTGCAATTTGTAACTTCCTTGCTCATCGTACATTGTCCACCCGAAATGCAGTTTCGAAGGGAAAAGATCAATGAAAGGATGAAGCTTCTCCAAGACCTTGTCCCGGGTTGCAATAAGGTATCAATGGCAGCAACTAGAAATTTACTCATAGTAATGTGGTGCTGGTGTACTCTTAACCGATGTGAGTGCTTATGACAAGCAGATAACAGGCAAGGCCGTGATGCTTGATGAGATTATAAACTACGTGCAATCTCTGCAGCGGCAGGTTGAGGTGAGTGTACTAGTTAGTTCTGCAAGTATCCCAAAGACTTCTCTAGGCCAATGACTGAAGTTGAAGTTACCTGTTTCCGTTGGATTTTGCAGTTTCTCTCGATGAAGCTCTCAGCAATCAGTCCCGAGCTGAACTGTGATCTCGACTTACAAGACGTAAGATAGCAGACCAAACTCTGAAGGACAAAGGACTCAACTATCTTTACTCTTTACTGTTACAATTGCTCCTAGATTGATCTTTCATTCTTGTTTGCTGTGCAGATCCTTTGCTCACAAGATGTTCTTGCTGCATTTCCGGGATACAGCCCGCGATTGAGCAACGTTCATCCTAATCTGTACAGGCCGTCTCAGCAAGGCCTCTCGCGCCCAGAATTATATGGGAGCGTCGCAAATCAAGTAAATGTTCATACGGCAAGAACGGCTCAGTTATCTGCATTCCCTCAGGTTTGCATTGGACGCTCTTGAACAGACATTCACAAAATAACTGAAGAACAGCTCATATCCTTTATAACAACTAAGAGAGATCAATGTATTTTTTCCCCAACAGAGAGGTATCGTTTGGGACGAGGAACTTCGCAGCATTGCTCCGGTTGCTTTCGCTGCGGACGCCGGCACCAGTAGCTTAGATAATTCCGGTTGGTTTCCAGCTTCTCTCCATTGCTATCCTGCTCGGCAGGGGCGGATCCAGCTCATGAGTATTGGGGTCACGGGACCACAATGACATTTTTTACATTCTACAGAAAATTACTATTCATCAATAGAGGTGACCCTAATGGTCTTCTCGCCTGGATCCGCCCTGCTCGGCTGTTTGCAGATTGGTATTTTTTGCATTTCTACTGCAGTTGTGTTGAACAGAGAAAACTCCATTTTTTTTATGTTGCAGACTCAATGAGAGTGGAATAGTCATGTCAGGAGCTGATGGTGGACAATATACAGTTACACATCTGAAAGTCTTGAAGTGTTCATCAGTTTTGACACTTTTGACTGCTACTAGGGTTTACAAACTCTTGCAACGGTTGCATATGTTCCTTGGGCTCAGCGAGTGAACTGTTGTTGAGGAGAATTCTTAAGTGTGTTTATGTACAGTTAACTAATCAAAAGGGATGAAAAGTTTGCGGTCTGGTGTAATGTACTATTTCTGCCTGCAATCAGTGATACAACTGGGTTTTATGACTCGTGGTTCGATCTACGTATGTTTGTGTGTATTGTTAGTCACAACTTCTGAAAACTTAACTGCATATATTTTAAAACAGAATTTTTTGAACGAGAAGTATTAAACAATTTTTCGAGACTAATATTCGTCACCGGTAACATCTTACCTCTAAACATATTATCCTCCATATAAACGATCTTAAAGTCTTATTCTTATTGTAGTAGTACTATAAATGATCGTGATCATAGGTACTAATCTTAATCAAGCAGCACCATAGAAAATAGTGATCTTGATCTTACTCAAGCATTATTATATTTGGAATCACGACTTTCGAGGTACATTCTTACCATGATCTATTGTCTCGATGTGCAATTTGATTTCAAACATATCCGGTAAAAATGAAGCGATTTGCCAACCAATTGATAATTCAACTAGTACAGTATTCCCTTTGTCCACAAATATAGGTGTTGTGGCTACTGACCAAACAGAGGGAGAGATGGTATTGGAGAGGTGGGAGTGTTCTGCCTCATCCTCCCCCTCATCCTGATATATATATTCATATGGAGTATACTTTTACAACTATGCCCTTTCATCCGTACATCCCCTTAGGGGCATTTGAGTCATTACACATGTTACTCTGGTTCTTATAACCTCCTAACAGGCCTGCTGGGCTTAGGTGGGGGTTACCCCTACAACAGGAGCCTCTCATGGTAAAGGGCTTCACAGGGCCGAAGCCATGTCGCCGAGTCCTTTGGCCCCCTCCGTCCCCTGCGGCCTGTGAATTTCTCCAAACTTGCGGTTGGGGAGCTCGAGGTGTGGGATGGAAGGTGATGTCGAAGTACAGCGGAGGCGCGATGCGCGCGCGCTCCGTCCCCTACGCTCCGAACGGGTGGCAGCGGAGGCTGGCGCCTAGTCGAAGTAGACGCGCGTGCGCTCCGTCCCCTACCCTTCGAACGGGTGGCAGCGGAGGCTGGCGCCTAGTCGAAGTACACGGGCGTGCGCTCCGTCCCCTACCCTTCGAACGGGTGGCAGCGGAGGCTGGCGTCTAAGTCGAAGCAGAGGCGCGCGCGCTCCGTCCCCTACCCTTCGAACGGGTGGCAGCGGAGGTTGGCGCCTGGTTCGAAGTAGACGCGCGCGCTCCGTCCCCTACCCTTCGAACGGGTGGCAGCGGAAGCTGGCGCCTAAGTCGAAGCCGAGGCGCGCGCGCTCCGTCCCCTACCCTTTGAACGGGTGGCAGCGGAGGCTAGCGCCTAAGTCGAAGTAGACGCGCGCGCGCTCCGTCCCCTACCCTGCGAACGGGTGGCAGCGGAGGCTGGCGCCTGGTTCGAAGTAGACGCGCGCGCGCTCCGTCCCCTACCCTTCGAACGGGTGGCAGCGGAGGCTGGCGCCTAGCTCGAAGTAGACGCGTGCGCGCTCCGTCCCCTACCCTTCGAACGGGTGGCAGCGGAAGCTGGCGCCTAAGTCGAAGCCGAGGCGCGCGCGCTCCGTCCCCTACCATTCGAACGGGTGGCAGCGGAAGCTGGCGCCTAAGTCGAAGCCGAGGCGCGCGCGCTCCGTCCCCTACCCTTCGAACGGGTGGCAGCGGAAGCTGGCGCCTAAGTCGAAGCCGAGGCGCGCGCGCTCCGTCCCCTACCCTTCGAACGGGTGGCAGCGGAGGCTGGCGCCTAGCTTGAAGTAGATGCGCGCGTGCGCTCCGCCCTCGCGCTAAGATTGGAGATTGTTGTGGCCTTGCAGTCTGGTAGTGCGCTTTTAATGGCGGCTGGAATCACGCCGACACCTGGCCTGGCAGAGGCCAGGCTGTCGCGTCGTGCAGTCTGCCATCCTGTGTGTGGGACACGCGGCGACTCGCGACAGGTGCGTCGTGGGATGTGAGCGGTTGCGTGACCGCGGCCGTTCGCCTCTTCCCCAGGGAAGTTGGACGCGTGTTGAGGGCGTGGAGGCGTTGTGCGCTATTTGGTCACCTACCGGGCACGGCCCTCTAAGCCCCGGCGGTTCTTCTTTCCAAATCGTGGGTAGCCGAATCGCTACAAGTTTGATCTGTCTGCGCTTCGAGCCACATGAGAGGCGAGCGGCCTTTATAAGGTGCCAGCGTTGGGGCGGAAGCACCCTTGTTTTTTTTGTGATCTGCCACTTTGCTTCCGCTCGTGCTAACTGTAACGCCAGTTGCTCCTTTCCCTGCTTCTTTCTCCCTGGTCGCGAAGAGTGATGGCTAGCCATGACGACGCCACCCCCCTCCCCGCAGCGGTTGCTTGCCTAGCCAGGGCGAGATGTCCCATCCTTCCCGGGAGTATGAGCTGGTGCCGCGGGGGTGCTCGCGCGCCAACAAGTGGTGGGACGCCATGGAGCACTCGGGAGGCTGCTGTTCCCGTGTGTTGGGGAGGAGCCGCGTGACCGAAGGGACGCTGCAGCGACTCGTGGGGGAGGGGAAGATCGCGGATCGCGATGGGGCTCGCCTACCCCGTCGGGACGAGGCGGAGCCGAAGCCCCGGGCCATGGAGGCGATTGTTTTTGTCGCGTTCTTCGACGCCGGCCTTCGAATGCCGTCCACGTTGTTCGTGGGCGAAGTCCTGCGGGCCTACAAGTTGGAGCTAGCCCAACTGACGCCCCACGCAATACTCCGCCTAGCTGTCTTCACGTGGGCGATGCGGACAGAGGGGCGGCGTCCCAGCGCGAGCTTATTCGCCACACTGCACGACGCACGCTGTCGACCCAGAAAAGTTGACGGGGCGGTGTCCAACTTCGGCGGTGTGGACTTCGTGCTCCGGGCGTCGTGCGCGACGTTGTTCCCCACGCCAGCCTCGCCGAGGCAATGGGAGTCCGGCTGGACTCGGCAGTGGTTCTACTACACCGTGACCGACAAGAGCGGAATGCACTGCCGAGGTGGGCCGATCTCGCTTAACAGTACGCCGAGTCTGAAGGCGGAGATTGACGATACGCAAAGGCTACAGAGTCTTGTTGGTGTCGCCCGTCGAATGAGCCTGCGCGACCTAGCCGAGGAGTTCACAACGTATGGGGTGGCGCCACTCTCCTCCCGGGGGAAGTATGTTGGACAGGACGGCCCCCGCGAGGACGGGTTCAGCCCATCCGTATCTCGCCTGCTTTCACCTTCCGCTCCTTGTAAGTCGCCCAGCACGTTGTACGCGCGCCATTGTATCTGTTTGGTCTCCGCCTGACTGACGTGATCTTCTGCGCAGTGGCTCGGCTAGAAGACGCGGAGCGCGCGGTTGCGGCGCTTCTCGGCCCGTACACGCTTAAGCAGCACCAGGCTCGCGAGGCCACAGTCAAGGCTGCTAAGCAAGGGCGGGTAAACCGCACATGCGAGGCTCTGGGCCTTACAGTGCCCGAGCGCGCGGTGCCGGGGGAGCTTCCCACCGGGACTCCGGGCGCTCAGGACGGTGATAGCCCTGCGAGGGTGTTATCTTCGCGACGCCAGGCCCGCTCCCCGGCTGCCGTATGCGACCCCGCAGGCCCCTCGGCGGCTAGCACAGCTGAGATAGGGCATGCGACCGGCGGAGGGCCCGGCCACACTGCTTCGGAGGAGCGCGCCGCCTCGAGTCCCCCGGCACCCTCTGCCGACGCCAGCGAACCCGTGCTCGCGGCCATCGTCGAGCTGGAACTCGCCAACCCGGGGGGAGCACCGTTCCCGGCGAGAAAACCACGGTTGATGGTGCGTTATCAACCGCAGCGGCCGGCGCGGGCGCGCCCCCTACCGAGGAAACCGTGGGGGCGACGGGAACCGTAGCTGGTGTTGCCGCGGAAGACTCGCTTGTGCCGCCGCAGGCGAAACGCCCTCGGACGCAGTCCCCACCGCCAGCGAGGGGTCGATACACCGTTGCGGGGCCTTGTCGCGGGATTACGGCGTCTGGCGCGGCCGAGAAGACCTCCTCGCCGACCACCGAGGCGCCCGCCTCCCACTTGGCAGTCAAACCGGCGCCACTTCCTACCGTGACAAGAGGCGTAGGAGGTAGGCGTGAGTCCCTCTCTTCGCATGACTTCGCGAGACTCTCTCCGATCTGCTCGCTCATTCTGCCAACATCAGGCGAGACGAAGTCTCCCGGACGTGGCGAAGGATCGAGCAACGGAGGTGTGCGCGAAGTCCAAAGCCTTGTGCAGGGTGCCCCGCAGGTGTCCGTTGCTGTTGATGTGGCCGCGGCCTCGGTAAATCCTGGCGCGTTGGGGCCAGGGCTCGCTCGCTCGGACTTCCTCCCTCGCCTGGAGACACTTCGCGTCCTCACCGCAGCCGCAGAGCGTGCCGACAACGGCCTTGACCGAGAGATGTTGTCGTCGTGCGAGGGGGAACTCCTAGCGCTCACGCTGCAGGCCTCCGAGATGAGGGTAAATATGTGCGCTTCAGCTTGTAAGGTACGGCTAGGCGTCTGCTACTTGTTGTTTTTGCCAGACGCTTGCCCTCAGCCGGGCCTTTGACGAGGCCTGTGTTCGGGAGCGGAGGGTTCTGGAAGCCAGCCTTCGCGAAGCAAACAATGCTTTCGCGGCGAAGGATGAAGAGCTTCGCGCGCTGGAGGGCGCCATGGCGGCCGCGCAACTCGAAGCCACGGAAGCCAAGTGCGCCGCGGCTGAGGAGCGCGCCGCCTTCCTGCAGCAGATCGCTGTCCTAGAAGGGGAGAAGGCCCAACTGGCGGAGTCTGCTGCAGGGAATAGCCGTGTCTTGGAAAATGCGTCCACGTCGGCGTGGTGGGCCATGGAGTCTCTGAACCAGGCCCTCCGAGACCTGTGCGTTAGAGTGCTGGACACTATGCACGGGTCGGAGGACCTGTCGGAGACACTCGGGTTGATCGAGGAGGGGGCGGGCGTTGCTCTTCATGGCGCCAGAACCTTTGGCGAGCACTGCGGCTATCTTGGTGCGTGCTTCGCCCTCGCCATGCTTCACACTCGTGGGTGTAGACATACCCATGAGCTGGCGAATCCTCAACTGGATCTTCCCGGCCAACCACAGGTTATGTCGGACGCCATTCGCTCCACCGGGCCTAGCCTGCAGAACTTCCACCAACGGATCTGGGGCCGCTTCGGGGAAGATGCAGCGAGGGTCGCCGTGCAGCAGACGCTGCATGGGGAGGGGGATCTCCTCCGGTGGCTCGAAGGAGTCGTTCAACACCACGACGACGTCGGCACGGGTTTGTCCGCACCGCGCCAAGACTGAGCTGTTGGTCGGGTAGGGCGGGGGATGATTTATTGGTTCTCATGCTTGTAACCATGTAACCCCCCCTTGCTTTTGCAATGAAACCAAGTAGCACTTTATTCTTGGTGTTACCTGCCGCCCAGTGCGAGGGGAAGACCTCCGCCTTTTAGCGGGCGCGAGGGCATTCCCCACTGTGTCGTGTTTAGAGTCCGTAGACTGGCGCGTGCGAAGGCGAACCTCGACGCCACGACTTCCTTTATAGTCCGGAGACTCGCGCGTGCGGAGGCGGACCTCGACGCTACGTCTTATTTAGAGTCCGTGGACTGGCGCGTGCGGAGGTGAACCTCGACGCTACGACTTCCTTTATAGTCCGGAGACTCGCGCGTGCGGAGGCGGACCTCGACGCTACGTCTTATTTAGAGTCCGTGGACTGGCGCGTGCGGAGGTGAACCTCGACGCTACGACTTCATTTAGAGTCCGTAGACTGGTGCGCGCGAGGGCGTCCCCCCATTGCGTCTTATTTAGAGTCCGTGGACTGGCGCGTGCGGAGGCGAACCTCGACGCTACGACTTCCTTTATAGTCCGGAGACTCGCGCGTGCGGAGGCGGACCTCGACGCTACGTCTTATTTAGAGTCCGCAGACTGGCGCGTGCGGAGGTGAACCTCGACGCTACGACTTCCTTTATAGTCCGGAGACTCGCGCGTGCGGAGGCGGACCTCGACGCTACGTCTTATTTAGAGTCCGCAGACTGGCGCGTGCGGAGGTGAACCTCGACGCTACGACTTCCTTTATAGTCCGGAGACTCGCGCGTGCGGAGGCGGACCTCGACGCTACGTCTTATTTAGAGTCCGCAGACTGGCGCGTGCGGAGGTGAACCTCGACGCTACGTCTTATTTAGAGTCCGCAGACTGGCGCGTGCGGAGGTGAACCTCGACGCTACGACTTCATTCATAGTCCGGAGTCTCGCGCGTGCGGAGGCGGACCTCGACGCTACGTCTTATTTAGAGTCCACAGACTAGCGCGTGCGGAGGTGAACCTCGACGCTACGACTTCCTTTATAGTCTGGAGACTCGCGCGTGCGGAGGCGGACCTCGACGCTACGTCTTATTTAGAGTCCGTGGACTTTGTTCTGCGCAGCGCGGACAGACAATGCTCTGGGAACAGCAATCTTTATTGAACTCCCGTTTACGTAGGCGAGCATTGTACAACAAGGGGCTGGTGGCTCTACGCTTGTCGTCCTGCTTCTAGGCGTAGTATCGCCGCAACCTGTCCGCATTCCATGTGTGCCGGAGGGCTTGTCCTTCGAGCGTGGCGAGGCGGTACGCCCCCTTCGGCAATGCTTCCGTTACGATGTACGGGCCTTCCCATTTGGACTCCAGCTTGCTAGCGGTCTCCGCCTGGAGCGCCACTCTGAGAACGAGATCCCCAGGCTTGAATCCCCGCGGGCATATAGAGCGGTCCCGAGTACGCATTGTCTGCCGCGCATACTTCTCGACATGGTGGGCTGCATCTGCCCGTAGCCTGTCGAGGAGGTCCAAGGACACACGGCGCTCCTCTTCGGGTGCTTGGACGAGGACCCTCCACGAGCCAGCCTTGATTTCCTCTAGCGTCACTGCTTCGTCGCCGAAGAGGAGTTTGAACGGCGTGAATCCCGTTGGACGCGTTACCGTTGTGCGAAGCGACCAAAGAACATTGTGAAGCTCGCTTGGCCACTTGCCCTTCGGCAACCCGACCAGGCGCTTTTTGATGGCGGCGGAGATGGCACCATTCGCCCGTTCGACCGCCCTGTTGGACTGGGGATGCCCTACCGAGGCGAATCGAAGGGTGATGCCCATGCTGCCACAATATTCTTTGAAAAGTGTGGCATCGAACTGCAGGCCGTTGTCGACCGTGAGCTCCCGGGGCACGCCGAAGCGACATATGATGTTTTGCCAGAGGAAGCGCTGTACGGTCGCCGAGGTTACTTTAGCCAGGGCGACCGCTTCCGGCCATCTGGAGAAATACTCCAGCGCGACTACCACGAACCGCAGGTCCCCCGGAGCTCGGGCCAGTGGTCCTACTATGTCGATGCCCCAGCATGCCAGTGGCCACACCGGAGGAATGGGGTTGAGGCTCGTCGGGGGCCTGCGGACGATGTGCGCCATCCACTGGCACCCTTGGCACCGATGGACGAGGTCCTGGGCGTCGGTGATGGCAGTTGGCCAGTAGAAGCCTTGCCTGAACGCCTTGCCGACTAACGACCTCGGTGCCAGGTGGGACCCGCACGCGCCCGCGTGGATCTCCGCAAGGAGCTCTTTTCCCCCCTCAGTCGAGAGGCAGCGCAGGAGCGGTGGGCAAACCCCTCTCTTGTAGAGTCTCCCTTCGAACACCTGGAAGGATCTTGCGCGGTGCTGCAAACGCCGAAGCTCGGCGGGGTTCTCCGGCTCGGCGATGCCTTGCAAAAAATTGAAGATGGGCTCGTGCCAGTCACCTGGCCGGTCGATGTGATGGACAAGTGCCGCATCCCGGTTGTCCTGCGCGATGGCCGCTTGCAATAATATTTCGTAAAACGCCCCATCGGGGGGGGGCAGTTGCTGGCTGGCCACCTTAGCGAGGGCGTCGGCCTGCTCGTTCTCCGCGCGGGGGATGGCCTTGACGGTGACGCCCAAAAAGTGCCTTTCCCTCGCTCTCACAGCCGCGAGGTACTTGGCCAACTCAGGGTCCTTGGCTTGGCTTGATATGACTTGTCCACATGACCAGCCACCAAGCGCGAGTCGGTGCGGACTAGCACCCGTCTCGCGCCGACTGCCTTGAGCTTCGTCAGGCCAAAGAGCAGCGCCTCGTACTCAGCCGTGTTGTTGGTAGCGGGGAAGGCAAGGCGCGCCGAGTATAGCAAGCGCTGTCCTTCGGGCGTGACGATCACCGCACCTACGCCCGCGCCCGTGACACCGTAGGCTCCGTCGATGGTGAGCGTCCAGACGGGGTCATCGTGCGTCTGGACGGGCTGGGCCGGCGGGGTCCATTCGGCGAGAAAATCCGCAAGGACTTGGGATTTGATTGCCGTTCATGAGGCATATGTCAAGGAGAAGGGAGCGATCTCGGCGGCCCATTTGCCGATGCGCCCTGTGGACTCCTTGTTGTGTAACATCTCTGCCAGGGGGAATGAGGAAGGCACTATAATCGGGAGAGCCAGAAAGTAATGCCGAAGTTTCCTGGAGGCCATGACCAGCGCGTAGGCGAGCTTCTCAAGCTCCGTGTATCTTGTCTTGGCGCCTTGGAGGGCTTCATAGACAAAGTATACGGGCCGCTGCCTGGCGCCTTCCTCTAGGACGAGGACAGCGCTGACCGCGGTGGCTGACGCGGCCAGATAGAGTAGGAGGGGAGCCTCTGGTGCTGGGGCGACCAGAGTGGGGAGGCTTGCCAGGTGCTCCTTGAGCTCGTTGAAGGCCTTCGCGCAATCGCCGTCCCAACAAAATCCGTCGCACCCGCGTAGTGTCTTGAAGAATGGCAGGCCCCGCTCCGCCGCCCTGGATAAGAAGCGGCTTAGTGCTGCCATGCGGCAGCCAGCCTCTGGACCTCCCTCGTTGTCTTGAGCGGCTCCATACCCAGGATGGCGTCTACTTTGTCGGGGTTCGCCTGGATTCCCCGTCCGGACACGAGGAAACCTAGGAGTTTGCCCGCCTGCACCCCGAAGACACATTTGTCGGGGTTGAGCTTGATGCCCGCCTTCCGGAGGTTGTCGAAGGTCTCCTGGAGGTCCCGGCCATGCAGAGCAAGCTGCCGGGTTTTGACCACCACGTCATCGACGTAAGCTTCGACGTTCCTCCCGAGCTGGGCGGCCAGGGCAATAGCGACGAGGCGGGTAAAGGTAGCGCCTGCGTTCTTCAAGCCAAAGGGCATCCTGACGAAGCAGAACGTCCAAAGTGGTGTGATGAAACTGGTCTTCTCCTCGTCATCTTCGGCCATGTATACCTGGTGGTAGCCGGAATAGGCGTCCAGGAAACTCATTAGTTCGCACCCAGCGGTGGCGTCGACCAGCTGATCGATGCGCGGCAAGGGGTAATTGTCCTTTGGGCACGCCTTGTTTAGCGCCGTGAAGTCGATGCACATACGCCAGGCCCCACTGGCCTTTTTGACTAGTATCGGGTTAGCGAGCCACTCTGGATGGTGGACCTCGCGAATGACCCCGGCCCGAAGAAGCTTCGCCACCTCTGTTTTGGCCGCCTGCTGCCGGTCCATCGACATACGCCGAAGCCTTTGCTTGACCGGCTTGGTGTCGGGGTGGACCGCCAAGCGATGCTCGATTACCGCTCGGTCTACGCCCTTGATGTCCTCCGGGGACCATGCGAAAATGTCAACGTTGTTCTGAAGCACTCGGAGCAGATCCCGTTCGACCCCCGGGGGGAGCCCCTCGCCGATGGACACAAATTGTCCCTCCGCCTGGAGCGGCACCTTCTTGACTCCGCCGTCGGGCCGAGGCTTGGGCGTCCACCCGGGGGCGGAGGGCCCATCGCCGAGCGTGTCGGAGAGGGCGTGCACCGGGCGATGCGGAACTCGGCTGCCGACCTCAGCACGTCTGGCCAGGTCCTGATCGCCGAAGACGGTGATAACACCCTTCGGGCCCGGGATCTTCACACACAAAAACGCGTAGTGTGGGACCGCCTCGAAAGAGTTGATGGCGGGCCACCCCAGTATGGCGTTGTAGGGATGTGGGATATCCACGACGTCGAAGATGACATGCTCGGTCCGGATGTTACCCTTGTTGCCCTCCTGACGGAAAGTGACCGGAAGGGACACGTGCCCCAGGGCCTGCAGCGGTTGACCTCCGAGGCCTTGAAGTGGAGCTCCTGGCTGCTGTAGCCGGCTGCAGGGGATCCCCATATGGTCGAGGGCCTCTGCGAACAGGATATTCGCGGAGCTTCCCGCGTCGACAAGGACGCGCCTAACGTCACAGCGTTCTATGAGGGCCTGGATGACCAGAGGGTCTTGGTGAGGGTACTCCACACCCCTGGCGTCGTTCAAGTCGAAGGTGATGTTGCAGGGCGGCATCCACGATTGCGGCTGCTCCCCGGGGGCCCTTGAAGAGGAACCTCCGGTGATGATGCTGATGGTGCGATGCTACGCGCCCTCCGCTGCGGTGGCTCGCAGGGGGCTACCCCTTGGGTGCCCCACGTGGGCTCCGGCGAGGGGCCGAGGAGGCAGAGCCCGAGAGCCGGCTGTCACCCTCCGCAGCTCCATAACTGCGGTGCATGCCCTTGTGTAATGATCACCGTAGCCGTGCACCTCGCACCACTTGCCATAATGTAGGAGCTCTTGTTCTGCGTGGGGTTGGCCGCCGCAACCAAGTCCGCCTTCCGATCCCCGGTCTCCCTTCCATGAGGCGGGGTCGGGTCCTTGGCGGGCGCTCCCGGTGTCGAGGACATGATGGGCCGCCTGTGACCTGCGCTGGTGGCGCCGAGGTTTATGCCTGCTCCCTGAAGAGCCTTCCTGTATCCCGGTATCGCTGCCTCGGGGAGGGCCTCCTCAGGGCTCTCGGCTGCGGCCCTGCTTCGAGGAGGGACCACCCGCCCCCACCTCGCGCGGGGGGCGCTCCTCATGGGCGAGGTCGAGGGCGGTAATGCTGCGTCTTCGCGCATCCTCCTCCGCCCGCGCATACTCGTCCATTTTGTCGAAGAGCTTGGCGACTGTCTTGATTGGCCTCCGCGCGTGGTACTCGGCCATTGGGCCCGGACGAAGGCCCTGTATGGCTGCATTAACGATGGTGGTTTCATTAACGTCTTTTACTTGGCATCGAATCTTGGCGAAGCGCTTGAAGTAGTCCCGGAGCTTCTCCGAGGGTCTTTGCTTCACAGCGAAGAGTTGGTCCGCGTCGACTCGCTCGACATAGTTTCCTTGGAAGTTGTTGTGAAGGCGGTCACGGAGCTGCTCCCACGCGTGGATGGAGCCCGGCTCTATGGTAAAGAACCACGAGAGCGCCACTCCTTGCAGCGCGAGGGGGAGTCCCTTCGCCTTCGTGGTGTCGTCTCCGCCCGCAGCCCCAACCGCGGTTTCGTACACGCGCACGAACTCGCGGGAGTCCGTGTCGCCTTTGTACGGGTCGATGACGCTAGGAAACCTGAAGTCTTTGGGCCATGCCGCCTGCTGTAGCCCCACTGAAAGCGGGGACTCCGGATCTAGGTGCCGCCGCGGCACGCGGCTAGATGTGGGGGCTTCGCGACTGTCCGCCCTCTCCGGCGTGGGCTCGGGCGCGATTACTGGTGCGGCCTGCTGGCCCCGAGCCTCTTGCATATCTCGGACGGCTCCGCGAAGGTCCCCTAGTTCCCGCTGGAACGCGTTGAGGGCTGCTAGTAGGGCGCTTTCTACCGCAGGTGCTATCGGGGCCGCCGGAACACCCAGCGGACGGGTCGGTGCAGGGACCATCGCCTCACGATCTCCAGATCCGCCAGATGCTTCATTGCGGCTACCCCCGGCTGCCTGATCCGCGCTGCCGGCGAGGGTGGCGGGGACTGTCGCTGCAGCGCCGGCGACGGGGTTGGATGTCGTTGTAGCGGCGCTGGCGGGGTCGGTCGTTGTAGCGCGGGCGTCGACGCCCGCGACCATTACGCCTACGCCGTCGCCAGCTCCTTCGACGGCCGACGCCGAAGCCCCGGTATTCCCGCGCCGCTCTGACCCAGCCGTCTTTCTTCCCGCCGCCGCTGCTGATGAAGCTTTTTTTTGGTGCCATCCTTCTTCTTCGGTCTTCAGGCTTGTCCCTGTCCTCCCCACGGACGGCGCCAACTGTTGTGGCTACTGACCAAACAGAGGGAGAGATGGTAGTGGAGAAGTGGGAGTGTTCTGCCTCACCCTCCCCCTCATCCTGATATATATATTCATATGGAGTATACTTTTACAACTATGCCCTTTCATCCGTACATCCCCCTTAGGGGCATTTGAGTCATTACACATGTTACTCTGGTTCTTATAACCTCCTAACAGGCCTGCTGGGCTTAGGTGGGGGCCACCCCTACAACAATAGGTCACTTTGGATTCTATGTGGTTAAACTTTTCAAACTTTGACCATTAATATATGTTAAAATAAATAGATTGACTACATAAAAATAATACCATTAATAGACTTGTCTTGCAAAATATTTTCATAATATATATTTTTATATTATTTTTGCTAGTATATTACGATAATAAATTATAGTCAAAGCCTTACATTGAAGACTATAAAAAAATCAAAAATGACTTACATTTGTGGACGGAGGGGGTATAGCTTATTATTAAAAAAGTTTTGTTTTGCCACTGCCCATTTGGCTCCGCAGAATTGAATTTCATTCATTCAATTGGACTTCAAATCTTATTATAGTGGAATTCAAATTTGATTGGGACCCATTTAAATTCACAATTTTCTATTTGTATATTATTTGGAATTGGATATTTCTTTTTGAAATGTTCTTAACAAAAAAACATCATATTTCACAACTACCGCATCCAATGACTCCCTTGAAAGAGTCCCTCCTATCTCCTGGTAGTCCAGTACCCCCACCACTCTTTCTATTTCTCTGTCCAAAGAGGTCTCTAGTTGATCCACCAGATGCAGATGGCCAACCAAAACAGTGGTGGACTTGGGACTAAAATATAGGTATGGTGAACTCGCATGCGTGAAGCAAGCACTATTTACCCAAAAAGAAAACAATTCATACTTAAACAACATTGCAATCGCACTAATAAGAATATGTAACATCAAATGGAAGTAACAACTATATTTCGCATGCAAACATATGAAAATAAGAGTAGAACATTGAAAAATACCTCAATAATAAAACTAATCTACAAGTAGCCACCTCAACCAATTAACTTCTGTTGTCACTGCTGCCATAGCTCTCAACTCAGCCTCTACACTCGAACAGGAAACTACAGTTTGTCTTTCAGGCAATCAGGGAAGAAGCCAAGAAAAATATAGTAAGCAGAAAGATAACGACAATCAGAAAGATCACTAGCACAGATTGCATCAGAGTATGCCTGAAGTTGTAGTGAGTTGGAGCTAGGGAAAACAAATGACGAGAGATAGTCTCATGCAAGTAGTGAAAATCACGAAGAAGAAAACTATAGTGAAAATGGGTAGGACGAGCCATGAACTGACTTAAGATATAAACAGCATGAGTAATATCAAGATGAATGCTCACAAGATACACCAAACTCCCAACAAGATGACGATATCAAGTAGGATCCTAAAGAAGATCACCATCAGTGTCACAAAGCTGAAGAGATAGCTCTATGAGAGTCCCAGCAGTGCGAGTGTCAGTCAGACAAACCGATCAAAAAGATCATGAACATACTTCTGCTGGGAGAGGTAGTAGCTCTCAAGCATGGAAGAAGCCTCAATTCCAAGGAAGTACGTAAGAGAACCAAGGCCAATCATTAGAAACTGCTCATTGAGATACTTCTTCACATACGTGATGAACGAGGAATCTGATGGACCATGTGAGATGGTTTAGGTTTTTGTTGTGATGAACCATTACAATGTTTGTGGAGTGGTCAATTGGCTTTACAAAGATTGTTCTCTGTCAGGATTGGTTGGGTAGAAATTGAGGTTTTGGGTTTTGAGTCATGGATGTATGTAGGTTGACCTGAGTCATTGAGTTAAGGTTACATGATGCATGCCTTGGCTAATGTAGGTAAAGTTGTGAAGAACTTGTGTTTATAAATGAATTCTTTGTCTTTAGATGTGCAGGATCACTTGGAGTCAACTGTGGTCAACAGCGGTGATCGGGGTTAGGCTCATGGAGGAGTTGAGGTCTAGAATGATCAAGGATATCGGGTGAGACGGTGAGCTCAAGCATGGCACGAGAAAGGCGGGAATCTTGAAGGCAAGTTCGAACAGCGGGATGGTGCCAGGTGGCTTTCACGAGCTAAGTAAACCGAACCCCAGGTGGCTTTCACGAGCTAAGTAAACCGTGGTTCGGTGGAACCAGGACGGGAGAGACTTGGCGGCACATGACAAGCTAATGATGCACCTACATGTGACAAACATGGCGTTTGCTTGCAAAGGAAGGTGATGACCGGGTCAATGAGGCGCATTTCAGTAATTTGACCAAAATACCGGAAACCATGTTGGATCAAAACCACGGCGCATGGATGATGCGTTGGAGAGTGGTTTAGGTCAAGATGAAACTAACAAATCAATAATAAGGATTTAGCGGATGCACACTTATGCGCTTTGAAAAGCATGCATAAGTGGACTTGAGTAAAACCCATGTGTGTGGGATTAACGGGTTTCCCCCCATTGTAATAGTGGGTAGGAAACCATCAAGCTCTTCTGTCATAGCGAGCTGCCACTCAGAATGAGCAGCCTCATGATAAGAACTAGGATCAATGACAGAGAGAGCATGAGCTATCGAAGCAAAACCAAAACGTTCAGGAAGCCGAAGTGATGTCTGATCATGAAGAGCGTGATGAGGAGCATCATCAGAAGGATTAGACGTCGGTGTCGGCAAGATACCAGGAGAGGAGGCTGGTGAAGAACGAGGATGCCTGGAGTAGTGAACCCTAGAGAAACGAGATGGTGGTGCTGCAAGAATAAGAGGCGGTGCTGCAAGAGGCAGCACAGGAGGTGAGGGTACAGAAGGAACCATTGGAGACAGACTAGAGGAAGCTTGTGATAGTGGAGAAATAGGTGGAGAGTTCAAAAGAGACAACTATGAGATCATCTCAGTAGTGGAAATGGGACAAGGAGCCAAATCTCGATAGAATAAATGTCAAGAATTGTCAAAGACAACGTCTCGTGAAATCCTGATCGGCCAAGCAGAAGGATCATAGGAGCAATAACCCTTATGCTCAGAATCATGGGCCTGTTCTTTAAGTTAAAATCTGGTGGCTTTTGGCTTTTGCTACAGTACCTAACTTTCAAACGGAGTATTTTTTCAAGACAGAGTCTATAAGTTAAAATGATCTACACATTAAAACCTAACATCTGTACCAGCCAAAATCGCAAGTGAGTATCTGTCTCTCCGTAATCTGTACCGTAAACAGCCAAAATTCAAAAATTTCAGCCAAAAGCCAAAAGCTGCAGCCGAAAAGAACAGGCCCTATAACCAAGAAGCACACACTCAACTGACTAAATCGACAATTTGGTACGTTCACAAGGCTGCAACAGGACAAAACATGTGCAACCGAAAACACGAAGGCGTTGTACTAGGGCTCAAGAGTAGAGACGCTCTATAGGACCGACATTCTTAAAAGCAATGAAAGGCTGCATATTGATGAGATATGTAGTGATAAAAATAGCCTCAGCCCAGAGCTGTGGTGGAACGCGAGAGGCAAGGAGAAGAGTGTAGGCAGTCTCACTCAGATGATGATGTTTACGGTCAACAACCTCATTCTGCGCACGGGCACAGGACAACAAGACTGGTAAAGAGTGCCTTGCTCAGAAAGAAACTGTCTAAAAGCATCAAAATAGTATTCGCCAGCAGAATCACAGTGAAAAGTACGAATAGAGGACTCAAATTGAGTACGAACCATCATTGCAAAGCTACAATACATCGTAAGAACTGACTATGATTAGACATAGGGAAAAACCATATAAAGCGGGAATAATCATCAATGAAAATCACAGAATTTATACCTGCCTTTAGAGATAATAGGCATAGGTCTCCATACATATGAATGAACTAAATCAAAACGATAAGAAGGCAATGACTCACAAGAAACATAAGAAAGTTGTAGCTGCCTGCCCAGCTTACAATCTTAACAAAATATGGTCGTGTCAATATTAATACATCCAAGAACACCCTGACAAACTAATGAAGAAAGGTAGGATCCACACAAGTGACCTAACTTACGCTGAAGCAAAAAGAATTAATCATCGTTGCTCTGCAGGTATCGCTCACGCAAGTACTCCTAGATCTGATGAGTGGAACGCAAACCAACAATGTATGGTTGGATGGAGTCATTGACGCTGACCACTAGGATGGCTCGAATACGGGTCTCATCAACACACCAGCGCTCGAAAGCATCTATAGCATACTGAAAGGCCTTTTCAACAGCGTGAGCAGCAGCAGCCTCTGTCTCCTTCTTGGTGGTCTCATCTTTTGCAGAAGGTATAGAAGTAGGCCGTCTGGAAGGAGGCTGAACCGGTGATGGCAGACAAGATCAAGTACCGGTGACATGTCTCTAGAGACGAAGACCATCGAGCATGATCTCCATAAGTAAAAACTATAACCTATAGTTTGTCCTATGAATTTTTGTTCTCGAGCATAGGATCACACCTGCTGGAATGGAAGCTATTGATAGACAGCGCTAGACGGTGTGGTGATCAAGACAACGAAGTCTAACACGCGGTTCTGAGCGACACCACGGTTACATCGACGTGTTTTTTTTACTTTTTTTTAAGTTGAAGACTTTTTATATGGAAAACTATCGGTTTCTATATCAGTGTCTATACAAGGCCGATGAGGCGGCGCCCGGTCAGCGACGGAGGAGGCGCAGCCGACGGCGATCCGAACGGCGGGGTTTGGGCGGTGGCTGGGTCTCTCCCTCGGCGACCAGGTCTCTCGCTCCTAGAGGAGTCCGGATGACGGTCGGCGGCACAGGAGCGAGGACCTGCGGCGGCAGCCCGGAGCGTCACCGGCGGGTGGTGGTGGCTGGGGAAGGGCCTCCCCGCTGAGCGGCGACCTGCAGCGGTGACTCGTGGCGTCACCGGTGGGAGAGGAGGACACGAACAGGCGGCAGTTGCCAGTATAATACACTGAAGCACTGTATAATTTTCATGTCATATTCCTGGTTACCATTACTGGCCCAGAAATTGGTCATCGACCCTTTCACTTGGTTTGTAGAAAATTTAATGTCAAGTTTTTAGTTGATCTTGTGCAACCAACACATCATTTAGGGTTACAACTGCGGAAAACCAAGTCAGGAAAAATCCAGCAGTTCCATATGGGCAGTTTTTTTGGAGATATTAATTAGGGTCACATTGGTCAGCTTTTGGGAGGTACCTCCATACTGCATTTATATGACCAGCAAAATGGTTCCACATAATGTACCTGTCATATACCTCTCAAAGCTTTAATTCTTACACAAACTGCATATCCAAATTTGCTTCTGGGAGAGAGACGCCAAGTCCATAATTATTTGAGATTTATCAGCGTAGTGAATGCCTACAAAGTTGGTGGTGTTTGAATTGCCAGAATGAGGTTAGGTTCATTGAGGAGCACATGAGAGCCATACACTGCGGTCCGTTGCATTGATGCTTGCTGCAAAATAAAATTGTATTCCTTTCTTTCAGTGACTTGTTCGTATTTTCTGCGTGCAGATGGTCTGCACATTTGGAAGCATGGAGTTTGCGAGCATTCTTCTTGTTCGAGGAATATGGTCTGGAGTGACTTGCATCAGAGAAAACTGATACAGCTATATTCACCAGCTCAAAGATAACCAATGGAGCAGAGTACAGACTGTTGGTTGATCATTTACTTTCCTTCTCTACAAACACACACTTTGAATCGAAGGGCCCATGAATAAATCTAAGTTCACTGTAGCGATAACATGCTCCCAGTTCAGTGCAAACTGCCAATTATTGTTATTGCTATACAGCCCAGCTGCATGAGAATGAAAGGAAACCCATGTACTTGTATAAATAATCAATTCCTTTCTTCCTCTGGGGTATACAGCAGGGATGGTTGAATTCAACAGGATTCATGTCTGCGGAAAACAACCAAATGGTGCTGAAGAATGTTACTAGCAGCTATGAATGATAGTGATACGCTTTTTGTTGCCTGGTTGGCTTTTATGTATTTCCCCATATTAGTCGATTTATAAAAACTCGTGTTTGTTGTATGAAAGGTGGTGCAAAATACTTTTGGTTAAGAGAACAGGGTACTTCGAATTTATTTGTCCAATCCAGAAGTGGGACTTCTCTGTCGAGTTCATTGCATCTCACATCAATCAAATTGGATATTGTAGGACCGAAATGGCGACAGAGAGGGGGGTGAATGAAGCCCTCAAAAATCCACCCCGAGTACTCTCACTGACTTCTTCTCTTTAATAGCTATAGATGCGAAAGCAAAATGTGCGACTTAGTCACTTCTCTGGAAAAGAGCTCACACAAGTCTACCGATCTGAACGGACTTCAGCCCAAGATCACACTTGATCTGAAGGGAAAAGAGCAGCAAATGTTCTTTTGAACTGGAAACTTAACTCACTAGCTACTGCCAAAATAAGAGTGTTTTCTGCTGTCCAAACTGCACATCTGCAGATTTTTTTTTTGAGAATTATTGCTGCCGTGAGAGAGGATTAAGTGCTACTGCTAGCTGAAAGTCTGAAACGAAGAGGGAGGCTGATCGGCAGTCAAAAGGAGAGCAAATAATTGATCTTTTGAGCCCAAATACTGCCGACAAAAACTGCACAAAAATCTGCACCAAAAACAGCAAGGAAGGAAGAAACAACAAGAGCAGAGCTGCAGCCAAAGGGAAGAAATGAACTGCTGCCCCAAAAAAAATTGCACACAGTAACAATTTCAGACCATCACCAAACTAAGAAAAAGAAGAAATTCAGCTGCAATTTTTTAACCCAAAAGAACAAGAAAAGATACTAAATAGCAGAGGGAGCCCAAGACTCAAGAGAAATCAAGAGGAACTCAAGAATTTCATATTTTGAGCCACAACCTGACAACTACAGAATGAAACACTAAAACTCAAATTCCCATCGAATCCATGATCCTTTGGCTATGAAATTTTGTAAATATATTAGCAATAGCCACAGGATACCTCAGGTCAAGTTCTAGGCCAACTCACAAAGGAAAAATCAAGAAATGAAACCAAACCCTAGAAATGCCAAAAGTCTGAACAACTTCAGAGAGGAATAGACCCAAATCCAAATTTCTCCATTGTCTCAAACCCTTTGCTAATGGGATTTTGCAGATATGTTAGCAATAGCATAAGGGGTTATCAGACCAAAGATTAGGCCTTCTCTCAAAGGGAATCCAAATTTAGATCAAACCCTAGAAGCCACAAATGAAGAACAGAGGAGGAGAAATCTGAAAATCTGAGATTACACTTGATTTGCTCTTGGGATTAAATAGCCAAATGGCTTTTGAGCATCTCCCAGACCATAGCAATCCATTTTGGCAATCTCAAACAAGAACCAACAAGAAACTCAAAAGATCACAATTCAAGCCAACAGAGCATCGAAGGAAAAATGTGCAGAGAGACAGAAGATTGATCAAACTTAAGCACAACCATCTCAAATTGGTATTGATGAAGAGAGATACCACGATTACAATGGAGAATCAACTCACACCCTCTCTACTTCCCCATACATGCTTGGATGATCAAGAATCCATCTCCTATCCCTCAAGAACACACACAGGAAAAGCTACGTACAAAGAAGGAGACACAGAGGGAGCACACTCTGCCTCCACCAACTAAAACCTAAAGCCAAAAACCATCTCTAAAGACTCTTTTGACTAGAGGAAACCCTAAAATCCTTTCAAGTGCTCAAGTGGGCATGCAGCCCCTCCACTCCTTTTATAGCCCATGGCTAACGGGTCTCCGCCCCGTTACGCCCGCTATTTCCAACGGAGCCCGCTCCCGCTTGTGTAGCCTTGCGAAATTCCTGTTTCGCCCCTCCTGCACCTTCCGGGAAGCTTCCGCGCTCCTTGTCTCGCACGCCTCGCAACCACCTCGAGTCCACGTCGTCTTCGACACATCCTGACTGTTCTGACCTCAGCGCCACCTGCGCCTAGTCCAGTCCTTCGTGTCTCACCACGACTCCGTCTCGACGTCCTGCAGTTACACAGACAAGAAACACGTCAAATAGCACCACTCGATACATGAAAGCGTAAATAACATCATGCTTATCACAGATGAAGTCCAAACTTGTCAAATCAAAGAATCAGTGTCCTAATCCCATATGACCAAGTTTGACACAGTCCGACCGAGCCCGTTGCACCACACAACGTCAAGGTCCGATCAACCCAAACCAAACTCGACTTATCTAAACCAATGTCAATTACTCATCATTAACACGTGGTCACCTCCACATGGTCCATCAATCTCCCCCTTGATGAGTATATTGACAAACTCCGAAAAAGCACAAAGTTGAGTTTGAAGAAGTCAAACATGGTCCAATGAAGGGAAAGAAGCTAATGACCATGTCGACAGAAGGAACCACTAGAGCAACAACTGAAAGAGCAAATTGATCTCCAAAGCTCCAAAGTGTTCCCAAATGACTTTTTCTACTCTATTCTCCCCCTTTTGGCAATAAACACATCAAGAATGCAAAGGCGAGAATATGATCACAAGGATGTATGAAATGGCTGAAGTTTGATTATTTCTAAGCAATGTGAGCCATGAGAATTATCCATAATGACCATAATGAGATACACCAAGCCATAACTCTATAAAAAGTTATCTAGATTATGACATGACATGTATAAGCTAGCTAGAACACATAGATGACAATCTGAAATATAGTGCATTAAGTGAGAATGTCAAGTCATCAAGAGGTAAAGTCTAACTAGAGATACCCAAGGATGATGCCGGCCATGTCAATTAAGCTAAGCGGAACCAAGAAGCTAGTATTGAGACCAACTAGAGTGCTATGCTCAAGAATGAAACATTTGCGCAAGTACTTGGTTCTTTTTGTAGATTAAGCAAATTGAGTACATTAAACATTGTCTTTTGAAGGCATATGGTCGTTTCCAACCCAATTTTTGTTTATGTGCTAGATCTCAAGCCTTATGCGACTACTCCAAGCAATAAGCTTAAGAAGATAGTCTAGGTCATCCAAAACTCCCCCTGAGTTCATGCCTCATGCAATGGCAAGCCGTCTCATGAGAAATAATTGGTGAAATCAGTTTTTTCGCACAAAGGAGATCCTTTTGCTTTGTAAACATGTTGTACTACCTCATGCTACATCAAGAGACTAAAATAGCTCAATCTAAGGCTCAATAAAAGATTCAACGCTCAGCTAAGCCTAGTTGATATGGCATGAATCATAAAGGGATAGCTCCAGAAAGACTAAACTCAAATGCTAGCATGACAAGTTTTACTTCAAGTTGGGCAATTTTAATTAACTTATCATGGTAAAATCTAGTCTACACATATGAAGTCATGATCAATCTAGCATATAAAGCACAAATCATGGCAAGGTGTACAACATTGTAAACATGTCATAACAGGATAATAATCAAGGCTCAAAGCAGTTATATTACAATGCTAAATGCTAAAATGCAAGAAAATCCAACTCCCCCTCAACATTAGATGCAACTTTTAGTTCAAGTTGAGTTATGTCAATATTAAGCTCCAGAAGCTCCCAAATGAACTCCCCCTGAACTAAAGCAATAAAAACGAGAAGCTGGCAAAGAAAATCCAAACGGGCAGTCCTTAAAGCATAGATAAGATATAGAGACAACTATGGCTCAGACAGACTCTCATCTATCCCATATGACTCCAAGACTATTAGCTGACCGTAAAACACACACTAGAGAGCAAACACGTACCATGTCTACCCGAGGGTGGCCCGACCCTCGCTAGAGCCTACAAGAAGTGAGTGAGCTCAATCTAGTGAGATAAGAAGCAGCTAATAAGAAGCATCCTGGAAGCACAAGATAAGAGTAGGAAGTCTAAGCAACTAGGCAAGAGAAGCACTCTAACCTATGCTAGAAGGACTAAACCCAATGCACCCAAATGCAAAGCGACAGAAATGAGACAGAAGCATAATCAATATAGTAAAGCAGTAAAGCCCAAAACTCCCCCTCACTACAGTCCATAAGGACAAACCACCCCAAGCTCTCCCCGCAGAGCTGAAAACCTCGAACTATCCAATGGCTTGGTGAAAATGTCAGCCAACTGGTGGTCACTCTCCACAAACTGGAGCACTATATCGCCCTTCTCTACATGGTCTCTAAGGAAGTGATAACGGATATCGATGTGCTTGGTCCGAGAGTGTTGCACTGGGTTCTTAGCAATGTTAATCGCAGAAGTGTTATCACAAAAGTGTGGAACACTGTCGATAACTAACCCAAAGTCCCGCAGGGTCGAAGCCATCCAGAGTACCTGACTGCAGCAGCTGGCTGCAGCAACATACTCGGCCTCTGCGGTGGACTGTGCAACACCGGACTGCTTCCTAGAAGACCAAGAGACGAGAGAAGTGCCAATGAATTGGCAAGTGCTAGAAGTGCTCTTCCTATCTATCCTACAGCCAGCAAAGTCTGCGTCCGAGAAGGCTCTCAAGGAAAGACAGGATGAGGAAGAGTATCAGATACCATAGTCAATGGTAGCTCGGAGGTACCGAAAGATGCGCTTCACCGCCTGGCGATGAGATACGCGAGGAGAGGCCTGAAAACGAGCACACAGACACACAGAGAAGTGTATGTCTGGTCTCAAGGCAGTGAGGTAAAGAAGGGAGCCGATCAATCTTCTGAACTCTTTCTGATCAACTGGCTCGCCGTCCTCATCTGGGTCAAGATAGGCTGTAGAAGCCATGGGAGTCGACACAGGCTTACCATCACTCATGTCGAAGCGCCTCAGGAGGTCACGAGTGTACTTGCCCTGATGCAAGAAGGTACCCTCCCGAGTCTACTTGATTTGGAAGCCAAGAAAGAAGGCCAACTCGCCCATCATGCTCATCTCAAACTCGGTGCTCATGACATCCGAGAACTGTGAAACCAGATCATGGGAAGAACCGCCAAAGATGATGTCATCGACATAGATCTGGACGAGCAGAAGGTCAGTACCATGCCGGCGGATGAACAAGGTTTTGTCAACTTTACCCATCTCAAAACCATGACTTAACAAGTAGGACTTAAGCCTTTCATACCAAGCTCTAGGGGCTTGCTTAAGTACATATAAAGCTTTGAAAAGCTTGAATACATGATTTGGGTATTTGGGGTTTTCAAAACCAGGAGGCTGTCGGACGTAGACCTCTTCCTCAATAAAGCCATTGAGAAAGGCACTCTTGACGTCCATCTGGTAAAGCTTGAAACCCTTAGAAGCTGCAAAGGCAAGCAGGATTCTAATGGCTTCAAGTCTAGCTACAGGGGCAAAGGTCTCCTCGAAATCTAGACCCTCAACCTGGGAGAACCCCTGAGCTACCAGTCTAGCCTTGTTCCGAATAACCACTCCATCCTCTCTCTGCTTGTTCTTGAACACCCACTTAGTCCCAATAATATTGTGACCTCGCGGGGGCTCGACAAGCGACCAGACCTTATTTCTCTCGAAATTCTCTAACTCCTCATGCATGGCATTGACCCAAGACTCATCGGAAAGGGCATGACTAACATCCTTGGGCTCAAAGGAAGCAACAAAAGCAGAATGGAGACAGAATTGAGACATGCCAGATTTTGAACGAGTGACTCGCTCAAAGAGGTCTCCAATAATCTGCTCGAAAGGATGCCTTTTCTAGATATGTCGGGGAGGTCCTGGATGAGAAGAAGAAGTGGCCTCTACCTCATGAGCTGAAGAGATAGGAACAGAGCCACTAGCTCCTGAGGAAGCAGAAGGCATGGGCTGATCACCTGGAGGTGCGGTGGAAGAAGGCACCTCAAGGGGTGGATGAGAGACTAGATCGGGTAGACAACTCTCATCTCCATCGTCCTCATCATCCACAAAGATGGGCACGGACTGCTCTAAAGAACCTGAGATATCGGGCCTAGTCCCTGGACTGGCCTCGTCGAAGGTCACCTCACAGGTCTCTACCATTTTGCTAGACTCGCAGTTCCAGACCCTATAAGCCCGCGAAGAAGGCGAGTAACCAGAAAGATCCCATCACAAGAACGTGACTCGAACTTATCTAGATTCCCGGACTTCAGAATAAAGCACTTGCAACCAAACACACGAAAATGAGAGACGCTGGGCTTTTGCCCGTATCTCAACTCATAAGAAGTGCGGTGCAAGTGTGCCCTAAGAAAAACTCGATTTGAGACATGGCACGCGGTGGCTATAGCCTCAGCCCAAAACTTCCGCGGTGTAGAGTACTCATCAAGCATCGTCCTGGCCATCTCGACCAAGGTACTGTTCTTCCTCTCCACAACGCCATTTTGTTGTGGGACGTGCGGAGAAGAGAACTGGTGCTTTACACCTGTCTCACCACAGAAACTCTCGAAGTAGGAATTCTTGAACTCCGTGCCATTGTCACTGCGGATCGCTCGTAAGGCACCCGGGAGCTCAACAGAAAGTCTACTAAAAAGACCTCGAAAACGTGAAAACGTCTCATCCTTCGATGCTAAGAAAAACACCCAATAAAATCTCGAATAGTCGTCGACCACAACAAGAACATACCACTTCACTCCGGCTGACTGCACTCGAGCTGGTCTAACAGTGTCCATATGGAGCAGCTGTCCCGGTGCATCAGTCATGGTCACAGTGACCGGAGGATGTGAAGCGGCAACCATCTTACCGTGCCGGCATGGAGCGCAAACAAGATCTTTGACCATTTTGAGCTTCGGCAGACCACGAATGAGGTCGTGACCGCTAACTCGGGTCAAATGGTCAAATCCAATATGACCAAGTCTCCTATGCCAGAAGGTCAAATCACGGGACTCTGAGGCAACTAAACACCGGAGAGGATCACCAGAAGAATCAGAAAAATCAGCACGAAAGATCCTCCCATAACGAGAAATCTCGCAAACCAGACTACCCAAAGAATCAAGAATTTTGCAAGCGTTTTTCTTGAAGCTCACCTCGAAACCGTCATCGGTAAGCTGAGAAACGGAAAGCAAATTGTACTGCAGCTTACTAACCAAGGCAACATCCTTAAGAATAAAAGAAGCATTAACATGCACGGTACCTTTGGCGATGACGCGCCCAGACGAAGCGTCTCCGAAGGTGATCGTCTCATCACCTGGAGCGCAGGCTAGGGAGGAGAACCAACGGGAGTCTCCGGTCATATGACGAGAACAACCGGAGTCGACAAGCCAAACCTTCTCCTTCCCTACCCGGCGAACCTGAGTCAACGAGAGAGTAAGTCTCAGTACTGGGATAAATCAAGAGTGATTTCGGCACCCAATACTGAGTAACACGTGAAGCAGATGAAGTAGTCAAACACAACTGACCTCTATCTACCCTACGCTCTCTGTGACTCAAAGAAGCAGAAGGTCTGTGTGCAAACCTGAAGCTGTTGCTAGGTCCGACTGTTATGGGAAAGTGAGTCGAAACACCTGCAACCTGCTGATCACGCCGTGGGTAACTGTCTCGACGGGGGAAACGAGATGTACCCTCAGGACGGCGGAAGTCACGACCTGGAGCAGCACGAGGATGAAAACCAGAAGACTCAGAAAAACCAAGTCCTCGATGCTGTCCAAACTCGTCAGAAGCAAACCTGGATCTCGTGCTAGTCTTAGGTGCACTCAGGATCTGGGGCTGACCCTGAATACGCCTAAATGCCTCCGCACGGTCTCTACGCGCAATCCTAGCGCGCCTAAAGCATCGATCGACTGTGTGTCCATCCTTCTGACAGAAGGTGCAGTGGTACTTCACCTTCTGAGAGGTAGAAGTAGCATGGGGAGGCTTCGCCTTCTGAGAGGCTAAAGCTGCAGGTGGACTCACCTTGCTGTCAGAGATCCCTTGGACAAAACCCGCTGATTTGAATTTAACCTCATCAGATCTGAGCTCGACCTCGATCACACCTCCTACTATGGGTTGGAGAATGGCAGGTGGATGCTTCATCATATCCTCATAAAAATCATATCCTAGACCTTGATTGAACTTGCAAATCTTGGATTGGTCTAGAATAAGATTAAGCTTCTTCTTGCCGCCTACAAATCTCTCGAGAGTGTTCATAAGATACTGACACTTCCGGAAGAGAGAGGTGCAAGAAGAGCAGGGAGAAGAAGAGACAGCAGAAGGTAAGGGAGCAGAAGAAGAAGAACCAACAGTAGAGGAAAGAATGGCTTGTGCACGCACAGCCGACTCTGAGGGGACAGTCCTACTACTAGCAGGTTGGTTCGCATCTCTAGGCGTCTCACCCTTACCCTGGGGCTTCTACCCCACACCATCAATCACATCACAACCAGATTGTGGCTTCTCTAGTAAGTCCTTAGTTAGCTTCACACATTTGTCATTCAATGCAACGAGTTCAAGTTTTAGTTTATCACAATTAATGCATGGTGAGCTAACAGGATCCTTAGTCGCATACTGAGCCATTTTCTTGTTGTTGTCAATCATTTATTGAAATTGTTTTGAGACAGATTCAAGTTCAGCAGTTAACTTGGGACAGTTCAAACATGAATCAATAGGCTCAAGTAAAGAAGCACTCAACTCAGCAATCTTGTGATCTGCCTGTTTTAAGTTCGTCTTCAATTTATTGCAGTTTTCACAAGACTCAGGCAGATCTAACAGCATGGTGTAAAGACCTCTAAAAGCATTGTTCTTATCCTCACATGAGGTGCAAACAATAGTCTCAACAGGAGTAGATGAAGTAGAAGCAATCCTACTCGTTTGTAGTTCAGCCATCAGACTAAGATTCTCCACCTTAATACTATCAAGCTCGGAGAACAAACTATCATGCGAGGTCCTTAATTTTTCCATATCACCCAGCAAGGCAGAGCATGTATCACAGTCGTCACTAGAGGGACCAGATGTAAGAGCAATAATCTCTAGTGACAATCTGTCTACTTCCTTCTCTAACTCAGTACACCTAGCCCTAGCTCTAGCATGAAATCCACCTAGCTTAAGAAAAGCATGATTGAGCTGGTCGTAGGTGGGGCATACCTCGTCCGAGTCGGAGTACAGCTCGCTGTCGCTGAGTTCGCCCTCGAGGGCCATGAAGCACATGCCGGAGAAGTCGTCGCCGCCATCCTTGGGCTCTTGGTCACCCGTCCCGTCGTCGTCGCTCCATCCCTCCACCTCGCTGAGGTCGAGGTCGTCGAAGGCGGTGAGGACGCGGTGGAAGAGCTTCTTGGCTTTGCCGAAGTTGCGGAACTTCTTCTTGCCTTGAGCAGGTGCTGAGGGCTTCGTGTTGCGGTTCTTGTCGGTGTAGTCGTTCTTGCCCGAACCGCCGTAGTCACCTTTGCCCTTCCCAAGCTTGGGGCAGTTTGCTCGGATGTGGTTGGGGCCACCACACTCGAAGCAAATCACGGGTCCTCCTCTCTTTCTGTCCCTCCTCTCTTTGTAAGCGTGGGAGAATCTTCGAGCAAGGAGGGAAAGCTGCTCATCCGCAAGCTGCTCTAACTGATCATCAGTTATGTCAAAGAGAGCAGCAAGGGAGAATCCGCAAAGAGAATCAGAAGAAGAGGAACCAGAAGCCAACGTGGGATCAGTGACCAAAGCCATCGACTGTGACTTCGACCTACGAGAGACAACGTCAATCTCGTGAGTCTTGAGGCGCGAGTACAGCGCATCAAGAGTCAAGGTCGAGAGGTCTGTCGTGTCCTTGATGGTGGTCACTTTCATCTCCCAAACACGCAGAACGAGTGCCACGAGCATCTGACGAGCGTTGTCCGAGTCGGGGTATGTGAGACCGACCGCTCGGAGGTTGCTCAAGATCTTGTGAAAGCGCGCAAAGCACTCGTCGAGGGACTCACCAGCAAACATCTCGAATTTGTTGTATTCTCGCTTGAACTGGTCCTGTCGAACCGTCTTGATCTGGGTGGTGCCCTCATGGTATGCGTCGAGGGTCACCCAGATGTCGTAGGCGGATGACAGGTGAGAGATGCGATCGAATTCGCTTCTGCTCAAGCCCTGGATAATGATGTTCCTTACCTTCGCATTTGCCTCAACATCGGGCATGTTCGCCACGTTGATGTTCTCATCGGCAGGAACAACATACCGCACCTTCACCTTCCGCCAGATGGCGTACCCCTGAGCCTGGATGTATGTCTCCATTCGGCTCTTCCAGAAGGGGTAATCGATGCCATCAAACACGGGCGGCTTGGTCGAGTACTTGTCCGTCGCCATGGCTCTTGAGACCGGTTAAGATCTATGAATTAGAGCTAACCGGCTCTGATACCAATTGTAGGACCGAAATGGCGACAGAGGGGGGTGAATGGAGACCTCAAAAATCCACCCCGAGTACTCTCACTGACTTCTTCTCTTTAATAGCTATAGATGCGAAAGCAAAATGTGCGACTTAGTCACTTCTCTGGAAAAGAGCTCACACAAGTCTACTGATCTGAACGGACTTCAGCCCAAGATCACACTTGATCTGAAGGGAAAAGAGCAGCAAATGTTCTTTTGAACTGGAAACTTAACTCACTAGCTACTGCCAAAATAAGAGTGTTTTCTGCTGTCCAAACTGCACATCTGCAGATTTTTTTTTGAGAATTACTGCTGCCGTGAGAGAGGATTAAGTGCTACTGCTAGCTGAAAGTCTGAAACGAAGAGGGAGGCTGATCGGCAGTCAAAAGGAGAGCAAATAATTGATCTTTTGAGCCCAAATACTGCCGACAAAAACTGCACAAAAATCTGCACCAAAAACAGCAAGGAAGGAAGAAACAACAAGAGCAGAGCTGCAGCCAAAGGGAAGAAATGAACTGCTGCCCCAAAAAAATTGCACACAGTAACAATTTCAGACCATCACCAAACTAAGAAAAAGAAGAAATTCAGCTGCAATTTTTTAACCCAAAAGAACAAGAAAAGATACTAAATAGCAGAGGGAGCCCAAGACTCAAGAGAAATCAAGAGGAACTCAAGAATTTCATATTTTGAGCCACAACCTGACAACTACAGAATGAAACACTAAAACTCAAATTCCCATCGAATCCATGATCCTTTGGCTATGAAATTTTGTAAATATATTAGCAATAGCCACAGGATACCTCAGGTCAAGTTCTAGGCCAACTCACAAAGGAAAAATCAAGAAATGAAACCAAACCCTAGAAATGCCAAAAGTCTGAACAACTTCAGAGAGGAATAGACCCAAATCCAAATTTCTCCATTGTCTCAAACCCTTTGCTAATGGGATTTTGCAGATATGTTAGCAATAGCATAAGGGGTTATCAGACCAAAGATTAGGCCTTCTCTCAAAGGGAATCCAAATTTAGATCAAACCCTAGAAGCCACAAATGAAGAACAGAGGAGGAGAAATCTGAAAATCTGAGATTACACTTGATTTGCTCTTGGGATTAAATAGCCAAATGGCTTTTGAGCATCTCCCAGACCATAGCAATCCATTTTGGCAATCTCAAACAAGAACCAACAAGAAACTCAAAAGATCACAATTCAAGCCAACAGAGCATCGAAGGAAAAATGTGCAGAGAGACAGAAGATTGATCAAACTTAAGCACAACCATCTCAAATTGGTATTGATGAAGAGAGATACCACGATTACAATGGAGAATCAACTCACACCCTCTCTACTTCCCCATACATGCTTGGATGATCAAGAATCCATCTCCTATCCCTCAAGAACACACACAGGAAAAGCTACGTACAAAGAAGGAGACACAGAGGGAGCACACTCTGCCTCCACCAACTAAAACCTAAAGCCAAAAACCATCTCTAAAGACTCTTTTGACTAGAGGAAACCCTAAAATCCTTTCAAGTGCTCAAGTGGGCATGCAGCTCCTCCACTCCTTTTATAGCCCATGGCTAACGGGTCTCCGCCCCGTTACGCCCGCTATTTCCAACGGAGCCCGCTCCCGCTTGTGCAGCCTTGCGAAATTCCCGTTTCGCCCCTCCTGCACCTTCCGGGAAGCTTCCGCGCTCCTTGTCTCGCACGCCTCGCAACCACCTCGAGTCCACGTCGTCTTCGACACATCCTGACTGTTCTGACCTCAGCGCCACCTGCGTCTTGTCCAGTCCTTCGTGTCTCACCACGACTCCGTCTCGACGTCCTGCAGTCACACAGACAAGAAACACGTCAAATAGCACCGCTCGATACATGAAAGCGTAAATAACATCATGCTTATCACAGATGAAGTCCAAACCTGTCAAATCAAAGAATCAGCGTCCTAATCCCATATGACCAAGTTTGACACAGTCCGACCGAGCCCGTTGCACCACACAACGTCAAGGTCCGATCAACCCAAACCAAACTCGACTTATCTAAACCAATGTCAATTACTCATCATTAACACGTGGTCACCTCCACATGGTCCATCAGATCAATTACTCATCATTAACACGTGGTCACCTCCACATGGTCCATCAGATATATCCAATGCCACTCCATATTTCTCAGAGAAATATGGAGTGGCATTGGATATATCCAATTTGATTGATGTGAGATGCAATGAACTCGACAGAGAAGTCCCACTTCTGGATTGGATTTCAGAACCATGACGGGCAGATGTGCGTCGGAGTCGGACGTCTGTCTTTTGACCCGCAACAAGTTGTCCGTTTGTCGCTTTTCTTGTGGCTTCTGGTCGTTCATTTGGATTTTGTGATTGCTGCTCTTTCGATCCCTGCAATGGTGCTGATTTGTTCGTAGTTACGTGATGTTATACTGTAGTTGCAACTTGCGAGTAAGGCTGGGAAACACTCAAACTAGGTTAGCTGTTAGGGCTTAGTTGGTCAGTGGCCTCGTTTTATCCAAAACTTGCATTCCTCTTTTCGCTGACACTAGTTTTTGGTCTGTTATTGCAAAAAAAATATGTGGCAGCAAAAAAAGTGGCAAATTAGTCCGCTTGTTAGTTTCACACCGTAGACAAGCAAAAGCATGAAAAGTTTCACTATGGAGTAGCAAAACCATGGAAAGTATGTCCAATGATGGAGGTCGCGATTCCTCAAGGGCTACCACTTCGTTTGGGCGTGATGATCCTGTGTTGGCAACAGGTATGGAAACTTGCTGTTCCTCCAAAGGTACGAGTGTTTTGGTCGTGCAGAATTTTATGGTCTCTAGAGCGACGTTGAAAAGAAGGTGTAACAACCCCCATTTCTGGGAGCGTTAGGTTAACCTCGCAACTGACCAGGACTGTTCAGCTGCGAGTACTGTAGAAGAATGTGCACCATTGCCAAAGCATGCTTTAAGCAATGGTGCACATTCTTCTACAGTACTCGCAGCTGAACAGTCCTGGGCAGTTGCGAGGTTAACCTAACGCTCCCAGAAATGGGGGTTGTTACAGAAGGCATATCGAGCGACTGGCTTTGCGCAGATTCTGTGGGACTACAATGCATGTATTGATATACTGTCCTTTTGCCAAGGCATTCTGGTCGGCGATCAGAGACCTCGCTGGCGTCAAGCTGCCGTGTTTACATCCTAATACTTGGGTACGAGATATACCTGACATGGAGGTGTGCAATGAGAAGGACATCCCGGTGATCTTATGTCGAATGTGGTCTATATGGAATGCAAGGAATGCTCGTAGACACGGGGAGTGCCCGATGAATCTGTTGGCGTCAGTGAAATGGGCTAGAGATGTGTGGCATATGACTTGGTGCAGACCAAACCAGCGAGAAGCGGTGGTGCTGGAATTCCTGACGCCATGGAATGGGAAGCTCCTTCTTTCGGTGTCAGCAAAATAAAAATGTCGACGGGGCTTCCTACGAGAATGTCCAACAAGGTGCTTTACGAGTGGTGACTCGAGATAGCATGGGTTTCTGTCAGGTGGCGCTGGCCAGAAGGTATCCTCACGAGGCTAGTGCTCTTATGGCAGAAGCAATGGAATGCGGAGACAGAACAAAGCTTGCTGCTGAATGGGGAATTGATCCGGTTGTGATAAGAGACGGATTTCCTCTGCTTGGTTAATCTTTGGCACAGATACAGGAGCTCAGTGGGGGTTTCATAGAATTTGGTGTTTGTTTTGTACGACGAGGAGCAAATCATGCCGCTCGCTCGTGCCTGAAACAGGCGTCGAGTGATAGAAAATGGTGCACATGATTTAACCTGGTGCTATCTTTCCTTGTATAAGATATGTGTGATCTTGTTCAAGGGTAAAAAAGTTTAAAGCTCCTGAGACAGAAAAAAAATAACTGCGCTTGGGAGCTAACTAAGGTCCATTCAAAACGGCTTTCGGCTTTGGATTTCTAGATTTCACAAGCTAAAAACTGTTTTAAACACGTTCGCTTCTTAACGTGATTTTTCTCTCTCTTTTTTCATTTTTTCTTTTTTCTTTGTATTATTCTAAAAATATAACGAATGTTTTAATTTTCTCTTTTTTATTTTTCTTTAATTAGATATTAAAAAAACTAAAGACTGCTACAGTAACTCTTTTAGCTAAATACCATAGCCATAGCAAAAAAAACTATCTAAAAACCGTTTTGAACGGGGCTAAACTGGGCTACGACACGCCAGGACGCCACCACTCCTTGTAATTTGCTGCGCTGAGCTAATCTTGCTTAGCAGCCACTGCCTGTCCCTTGGTGTATGTAACCACGCGCGGTTGGCTGTCGCTATCAGCATTCGTGGCAAATCCTTGACCACCCACCGTTGGCGTTGGGTCCAAGAGAGCGACGTGGCTGCGCCAGAAATGCAGGAAGGTATGTACCTCGACGTGGCAGAAGCTCGGCGTCATAGTCACTGGGAGGCTCGTGCTACACGTTCACCTTGGGGCTGTTTAGTTGCCTGCATGCGGGTGGCTCGCACCCGTGTATGCAGGGAGATGGTGTTTGGTTGCCTGCATGGAGAAGAGAGTCTGCACGAGTGGATGAAAAAAATCAACTGAAGCCGGGCTAAGGAGAAACGTGGCTGAGGAGTTTCCCTCCTCAACCTGGCCACGCTCATGCAGCTGCATGAGCACATACAGGCAACCAAACAGCCCCCTTGTTCTGCTAGCCAACATTTATGTTGCAATTGACCGATATTAATTTATGGTACTGTCATAGCCACTGGGAGGCTCGTGCTACACGTTCACCTTGCTCTACTAGCTAACATTTATGTTGCAATTGGCCGATATTAATTTATGGTACTAATCTTTGATTTGGTGTTGCGGCAGCAGCACGTTTACGCCGAATCTGGCCCATTAATCAGATGATTTTCCTAGAGCCGAACGCATAAATGGCCCAGCAGCAAAGCTTTATTCCAAAAGTAGCCCTCGTCGCTTGTATTTGCAGATATAGCTGACAATAACGACAGATGACATATGTTACCTATCGTGTTAGCCTAGCTCAGCAGGAAGGTGCCTCCTTGGTAACCCGCTCCAACTCGGAATCGGACGAATGGCCGCGGCAAATGGTGGGGCCTACGGTCCTACCGTGTCGCGCAGGCTTGGTAGGTGTGTCTAGTCTTGACGAGCTTGACTAGATGGGTAGGTTCCAGTCGTGCCTGACCAACTCGGCAGGTGCACTCCTGCCCATGTCAATCACCAACTTGGTCTCCGCATACATAAATTCCCTTACATGTCGCTCTTTCACCCAAAGCCCCCATTGAGCTCATTTTCTTACCTACCAAGTGACTAAGACTGAGCGAGAGAGAACCGAGGGAGAGGAAAGAAAGAGAGCAGAGAAGAGAGCTTCAATTAAATATTTGAGATGGTTTTGTTGGGATTTACAAGATTTGCTAATTGGAAAAAGTGTAGATCCAATGGAGACCTTTAAGAACAATTATGTTTCATTCGCATCGCACAATACGCTTAATATGTCATTAGTGTTTCATTATCGTAATGATGGTTTGGTAGTATGAAATGCATCGGTAACCATGCTAAGTTGACGTATGTATTTAGTTCATGCGGATGATATTTTGTAATTAGCCAAATTAATGATGTATTAGTGGTGATAACGATGACATTTTGTAAATAGCCATGTTGAAGAAGCATGCACTGTTATTTTTAGTATTCTTGGTGGTTTTGTAATTTAGAAAATATATATGTACGTATATACATATATATTGCTCTAGTAAGATTAAAAAATATAGAAAATAATGATGAGATTACAATAATGTGCACTGTTATTTTTAGTATTTGTGTGTGTATGTATATATGTCTACATGTATACATGCATATATGCATATGTCGACATATATGATAGCTCTATTATGTAGATGTGCATGATTTTTTTGTTATGTTTAGTTGTATTTAGCGTCGTCAAAAATAAGCATGCATACACCATCGACAAAGTAGTGACCCGCATATGCAACAAGCCGAAGCTCCTTCACAAGCCTTACTCGCATGTAACACAGTGTGCACCGTATGGCGTCAGTTCTCTACGCAGTACATATCGAAATAGTATGGCATCCATCATTTGTGCGAGATTTGGAGCGCTGAGTTCAACTCCTACGAGTGGATTTGCATTATAGGGACCTTTAGCTAGGGCAAGTGAAGTGAGTGCCAAATGACGCACTCAAGCAACCCGATTGCGGAAGACGGTAGTCCCGTTGTATCCGCAACGACATGGACGATAGTCAGTGTGGCCAACGGGCTAGACCACGGAAGTGCAGGCTATGAAGACAATAGGGCACTCCATGAGAGACTACTCGAATATGCCAACTTTGTCGGCCGCACCATAGACAAGGCGATATGTACTACCTTCACTTATGTACTCGTTTATGCTTTGTTCTCATTGGACTACTATGATCCAAAATGTAGTGTTGTGTGTCAAAACATCCTTAGTAGCTACTGGTGAACGTAAATTTGTAAGGCCGATATGTCATATGCAATGATATAAGACCGGAGTATCCTGCAGTGTAGTACCTTGGAAGTTCATCATCTGAGCAATACGTGACATCGGTATGTACAATTATGACTTTCCTTGCTATTACATAATTACTCTTCCCGTAGCTAACTAAACAATAGGAATGTGCAAGTCTCGAGGGATGAGTTTCGAGAGTGGGCTGCGAGTTCATTGTCTACCCAGCACACAACGTCGATACATCCTTTTGGAATCGGGCTTTGTATTGCAACTGTACCTTCCGTCAATCTAACGAAACGTGTTTCCCTCCATAGGATGCCAGCACTTTCGTTGAGGACTAGGTGCAGTAGATGTTCAACACTTAAGAGATTGGGCTCAGTCAATTGTCCTGTGTCTCGGTTCCAAGCGGCCATTGCGATATGACTTGTGTGACGTATGATGCTCCCACGACAGGCTGACTTTCCCTAAGGATCAAGTTTGCGATGAGAGGAAGCATTCAGTGGATCAGCCTTGACCCTGTCACTACTATAAAACAAGCTATACTGGACATCTTGTCACAGACAGTTCATGTAAAGCCGTCTGTGCTTTGATTATTACAGACGGTTCATGGCTAAAACCGTCTCTAAAATTATCATAGACGGTTAGATTTAAAAGCCATATGTGATATACGAATTGTCACAGACGGTTTTTAACTAGAAACATCTATGAAACTATCACAGATGGTTACGTTTAAAAGCCATATATGATATACGAATTATCACAGATGGTTTTTAACTAGAACCGTCTATGAAACTATCACAGACGGTATTTATTTACAACCGTCTGTGTTTTGTCGTTTGTCATATGAACTATAGAAGCTACTGAGACAAGAGACAAATTCAAGGAAATTTAGTACAAAAGTCCCAAAAAAAGATATTCCCAGATCTTAGTTTTCTGGGCTTCATATGCTTCTTCTTCAACTTTTGGAGTTGGAGGATCAGCCGCTAAGTTCTCGAATACCGTGAAGTTTGCTCTTGCCCTGTGCACTTCCTCCTCCAGCCTGGGTAAATCATTAGCACGGTCTATAATCTCATAGAGGATGCCGTGATAAGTTTTCTCAGAATCGGCCGCTTCTGCTTGATCGGCAATGTTATCCATGTGTCTCACCACTGCCACAAGAGCTTCTTCCACTTTGTGCACATTGCAGAGAAGAATGAGGCTAAGAGCAGTTTCCCTTTGCTAAGTGGCAACGAGACGCCTCCGTCGACGGCGGATGATAAGGTCCAGCTGACGGATGGAAGCGAGTCAAGGAAGGAGAGAAGGGCGAGAGCGAAGGAGCTGCTCCAGACGTAAATTGTTGGCCGCCTTTGTAAGGTTGCGGCCGAACAACTCATAATGGATAGATGAGAGAAAGAAGATCAAAAGAATATTAGATGCCATTATTAAGAAATCTGGTGAAGAAGATGAGAGGACAGTTTAGAAGAGCTGGATTAGGACGCGCATATTAAGCTTTATCACAGACGGTTCATATACCAAACCGTCTTTGATATTAATATCATGGATAGTTCATATACCAAACCGTCTCTGGTATTAATATCATGGACGGTTCGTATACCTTATCATAGACGGTTCGTATAACAAACTGTCTCTGATATGCGAGTTATCACAGACGGTTGTATAACAAACCATCTTTGATATGTGTTATCACAAACAGTGCGTATAACAAACCGTCTCTGATAATGACACATCACTGATCCGTGGCGTGTCACTCAGGATTTCGATCTCACCCGTCCATTCTCTCCACATCGAATGACAGGCACCGGTTCCTCCCACCGCTCGGCCCTTATTAATTACCCCATCTACCTTTCCACTGGCAGTCACGGATGAGTCCATCCACTATATAACTTCCTGGATCCCCCTTGACGACGCCGACTACCACCGTGAGCTAGCGCCTCCGTTGTGACACCACGGTCGACTGCATAACACACTCTTGTCATAAGTATCGTAAGAGTGTCTTATGCAGTCTCACCGTTGTGCCACAAAGGTGGCGCTACTGCTGCCTCTCCATTGCCGGTGATATCCGGTCGCCATCCGATGCATCCAGCTTCTTCCTCAATCTCACCGACTACCGCCATGAGCTAGCACCTCCGTTGTGACACCACGGTCGACTACACAACGCATTCTTGTCGTAAGTGTCATAAGATTGTCTTGTGTAGTCTCACCGTCGTGCCACAAAGGTGCGCTACCGCCGCCTCTCCATTGTCGGTGATATCTAACCGCCATTCGATGCATCCAGCTTCTACTGTCTACTAGGATCTCTGCTTCTTATATATTCTTGCCACGTTAAAGAGTTGGATTCGTTATCTTGTTATGCTGTAATGCTGGATTCTAATCTTAATGGAAATGGAATGTGCTGTTGTGTTAATTTGCCACTGTATTTGCTTGTTTTCAAAGGGCATAGGCAACATTATTTCTTGAGGCTAGCCAAAAAATAGGAAAAAAAATTTAGGTATAGAGTGAACTATCACAGACGGTTTTGTGGCATAAACCGCCTATGAAGGACTATCACAGACAGATCTATATACCAATCGTCTGTGATATTCGCTAATCACAGACGGTTGGTTACTAAAACCGTCTGTGATGTGTGAGTATCACAGACAGTTTTTGGTTCGAGACGTCTGTAATAGTTTTCTTCACAGACGGTTCTAGTTACAAACTGTTTGTGTTGTCTTTATCACAGACAGTTCCAGTTACAAACCGTCTGTGTTGTCTTTATCACAAACGGCTCATAAACCATCTATGATAACCTTTGATTATCACTGACACATAAATATAGGCGGTTCAGAAAACCGTCTGTGATGACAGTACTGAACCATCTGTGATGACCCTTTTTGTAGTAGTGTGTACTGTGTGGGATTTTAGCTCTTTGCACCGAGCATGTCGAAATGTTGTTCCATGCATCATGTATGTATCGATTATGTACCACGAGCGGCACCTGCGTTTTGTGCTATACGTGTACAATCTAATTATAGGGGGTGCTAAGAAGAAGAGATCATACCCTGATAATTATTGCAAGGATGCACCTATGCCACCAGAGTTTCCACGCGCCGTAATGTGACTGTGGTAATCCGGCATAGATCATTCAATCAATACATCCATCCACCACCGCCCGAGCGCACTACATGTGCGGCGATAACCACGTAAGTGAATGTCACTTATTGATAAATTACATTGCATGTTTTATTTCACATATCGCTAATCCTTTCTATGTACAATGGTAGATGACAAAGTGTTGCTACTTTTTTCCAATAGATCGATGTCTAGGAGAGGTACGACAGGGTATTCATCGAGCAAAAATACATGCTTAACTACCCCGGTGGCGCCCGAGAACTTCACCTATCAGAAACCTTATACCCTGGAGGACAAGGGAAAGGCTAAGAGGGAGAAAGACAAGGGAAAGGCACGGTGCCCTCGATGGCCCTGCTGAACGAGAGGTTAACATGCCTATTCTTTTCAGCTTCTAAAAACTGCTTTTTTACTTTTATATAGTAACTAACTTTCAAACAGAATGTCTTTTCAAGACGGGGTCTATAAGTTAATTATAGTATACATTATAGCAACTTTATTTATATCGGCCAAAATCACACGTAGAGTCATGCGGTCCCGGACCGCACGACCGGACAGGTGTCGCGCCGGCAGTGTTCCGCGGTCGGGAAGGGGCCAGAAACGGAATTTTTATGGTCAAGAGGCTATAATTGGAATTTCTAGCTCTCACGGTGTTAGATACGTCCAAAGCTCATTCATAGCACACGATTTTTTTTTAACACCAACACATGAATTTAGATTATCTAGATTTCTAGACGTGGAAGGAGGGGATTAAATAGCAACTCAACAGTAAATACAACTTGGTGTTATTGGATAGTAGACCCTGTATTCCATTTAGGTGCATTTGAGGAAATATATTATCTAAAAAACAATAGATCAGTATTTGCAAACCAAAACCATCTGTCTACTTCGTAAGATTAGTGTACCGCTCGATTGGATTAAAATAAACTGGCTTATAGCTAAAATTACACTATAATTATTGAAATTATACTGTAACTGATGATATCTTATTTAGCGTAACTAAATTTAAAAAAAAATAAAAAATAGAAAAAACATGTTAGCCCATCATAGACAATACAAATGAATACGAAAAAAGAACCAACAAAAAAGCTAAAAAAGATAAACAATCAAAAAATGAAATTTAGAAATAATAAAAAATAAACTAAAAGTTAAAAGCTCAAATCGAAATGAACAGAACCGATATATCTTGACATTGGAAACAAGGGGATTAAAAAGTAGCATCTCAACGGTTAATATGGTATCTTATCGTCAGATAGATAACACAGACTTTCGATTTACGCTGTCACATGTCACGAAATCCTAGGAATTCTCGCTTGGTTAGCAGTAGACACTTGTCTGAACTGCAGCCTGTATGCAAAAGCAACTTTAGCACCAATTACAAAACAAGGCAATACGCACAAATTTATTGAACTGTACTGTTTTGTCCCTCAAAAATTGAAGTGGCCTTTGAGTAATCTTTTAGGAGAAGTTGTGCGGTACGGTGGGCACTGTAGAGCACATGATTGGTCCTACCATCTTGGCCACGCATGTGCGTGTTGATCTCGTCCTTAATTTAAAATATAACCATTTAGCTGGGTCGCATTGCATATATGTTATATGTATAAGTCGACAAGTACTTTTTTAAAAATATGGATATTATTCTTCACAAAAAGAAACGAATACTTGATGATAGAGCATACTCAGTTTGAAAGACATCGATAATAAAAAGGAAAATTTCATGAAACAATCAAACTATTTCAAACTATGCAGAAAAACAATACGTGAGATTCTTGTTTTTTTTAAATGGGTAGAGCACTGCCTTGTATTAAAAGCCAGAAGAAAGGTTTATATACAGGAAAAGGATAGTAGACTAGGGAGCCCCCTCAAAAAAAGAAAATTAAGGTGTTGCAGTGTTAGGTAAGAACTCCTCTAGCCTCTTAGTCCTGGTTATGATCCAAGATTGTGCATCTTCCTTTATTTTAGCGAAAAGGGATGTGAGGGAGGACGCTACGGAATGAAAAATACGAGAATTTCGTTCTTTCCACATCTCCTAGGTGACGAGCACCATTAACGAAGCCAGGGGTTTGCGAGGCACGTCTGGCTTCAGAATGACAGACTCCCACTAGTGCCAGATAGAGGCAGTAGTGTGCCAGGAGATTAGGTATATGGAATCCGAAGTGATCCAGTGGTTGATGAGGGTCCAAATTCTTTTCGTGTAGCGACATTTGGTGATGAGGTGAATGGCTATTTCTGGGTGAATTATGCAAAGTGAGCAGTACGATTGGTTTGGCCATCCTCTCAAGGAGAGATAGTCAGCAGTCCACAACATGTTATATAGTGCCAGCCACGGGAAAATTTTGCATTTTTCAGGGGCCCAAATCTTCCAGACCAGAGGGTTCATACAGGTGTTTGTTGTGCCGAATAACTGCACTTTGTATACTAAGGTTGCGGTGTAGCTTCCATGTGAAGTAAGTTTCCAAGTTATAGTGTCATCCACTCCTTTGTGAAGGCTCAAGGAAGATATGTGGCACCATAGGGCGACGAATTCTTGGATGTGCTATGCAATTGGGCCGTCTAGCCAATTGAGGTCCTGTAGCTATTTATTTTTAGTTAAATCCGCATGTAGGGAGCGGTTTTTTCTTTTTGAGGCAGCGAAAAGACTTTGAGCGATGTCACGCAAACGTCTCCCCTGAGCCCAGACCGAGTTCCAGAAGCTCACTAGCTTCCTGTCACCAATTGTAATGGTGGTGGCTGCCGCACATAAGGGATTATCATGTTCGTCGCAAGGGATTTGCATTCCTTTCCACGGTTTGTTTGTGGCTGCCCACTCACTCATACCAAAGCCATCTAATTCGCAGGGCTCGCGCAAAGCGTTGGAGATCAAGCCCACCTAGGGATGTGGGTCTGCAAACCTTATCCCAGCTGGCCTTGCATTTTCCTCCCGTTAATTGGGTCAAAACTAGCCCAAAGAAATTGTCTCGTCCGTCTGTTTAGGAACTGAAGCACTCCAGTTGGTGGTTTGATAACCGTGAAGAGGTATGCTGCTTGGGCGTTTAGGACTGACTTTGTTAGAACTTTCCTTCCTGCTTGAGTCAACAATTTACTATGCCAGCTCGATAGATGGCCGGACACTTTGTCTTACAACCTTTGAAAGTGCGGGTGACGTAGTCTTCGAATTGCAAGGGGTAATCCCAGGTATTCCAAGGGGAAGGTGGCTAGGATGGCCGGTAAGTTCTGAAGAACGACATGTAAATCAATCCCTTCGCAACAAATCGGTGTCACCCGGCTTTTCTGTAAGTTTGTATGAAGACCCATTGCTTCTCTAAATTCCTTGAGAATGTATACAAGGGCATTAACATCTGGCGGGGAAAGGTGTAGGAAGATGGTTGTGTCATCCGCATAAAGGGAGGTTCGCAGGGTTGTTGTTCGCCCACGCAAAGGTTGTTGGAGGCCACGTTCCGTTGCTATGTTGAGAATGTTTTGGATTGGGCCTATCGCAATGATAAAGCGGAAGGGGAAAGCGGGTCGCCTTGCTAAAGGCCTTTATAGTGTTGAATAATGTTACTGGGAAAGCCATTTTGGAGAACTCTAGAGGTTGCGGTGGAGAGGAGGTAAGAGATCCAATCCCTTCAACATAGAGGGAAATTCCCGGATTGCTAGTAGCTGCAATAGGTAGTCCCACCGTACAAGTTAAAGGCTTTTGCGATATCTAACTTGAAGAGGGTTGGTATTCTCGCCCGATGAAAAAATCTTATGAAATTATAGCCGTAGAGGAAAATTTCCTGAATGCATCTAGCTTTGATGAAAGCACTCTGGCTATGTGAGACTATGTCGTTCATGAAGGGTGTAAGGTGCAAGGACAAGGTTTTAGTAATAATTTTGAAAACAGTGAATTAGACTAATTGGCCTAGAAATCAAGCGCCCTACGAACTGGAGCAATCAAGAATATGAACTGTTGGTCCACCGTGTATGATAAAATACTTGTGCATATGTGGAATCTGACAAATCTGGCAACGATACAGCAGCCATTTTCAACTCGAGAAACGATTCTTTTGATTGCTACGTGAGAGGTGAAAAAGGAAGGATGCTTGGTCGCGACAGTTGGAGCAGTTGGCGAAGGATTTCTTTACCCGGGCATATGGGTGGCGATCTAGTCTTAGGATTGAATGTCACTAGATTCTGCTCAGTTTTTTCTTTACTCATAAGCTGTGTGCCTATTTAGGCAGAGGCTGGAAGTTTGTTCCAAGAATGTGTATCAACTCGATGTAACGAACTTGGGATTAATAAAGTCTTCCTTATAAAAAAAAAGGAAGGATGCTTGGTCCACACACTCCATGACTCCAATATGATACTCCATTCACATGATAACGAAGCAACTGGCCATATCTCCGTAAAGCAACCAAAGCTTCGGGGCGTGGGGATTCGCGCCCGGGCTCTGATGAATGGAAGAACTCGGCCGCAGGTGGTGGGATCTGAAACCGAGGAGCCGGACATGGTTTTTGGGGTTGGGGGGGGAGTGGATTCGCGCCCCGTGACGCCGTGTTTCGACGTGCGCGCACGGCGAGACGCACGGTCGGCGAGCGTCTCGCGGCCGCGGCTGCTCAGGAGACAGGAAGGGGGTCGCTTCGGTGGCACGGGCGCACCGCCAGCTGTCGTGGTGTGTGGACCAATCTCGCGTGACAGCGTGTATTTCTGTTCACTTTTCCTGCCAGAGTTCAGGCTCCGGCCCGTCTCTGTCTCTTCTTTTTCAATCCGTGCTTTTCATCTGTTAGCTCTCCTAGACCGTTGAGTTAGATTGTGGTACGGGTGGGTCAATCGACTCATTAATGACGTTTCAAACTAACGTATGGAATGTCGAAGGAAAAAAAATTCTAATATCACATTAAAACATTATATTTTATTTAGAATTTGAACTGATTCGCGCTTCTTAACTTTATTTCTAGGGGTCTTAACGCCCTGCTCGATTGGGCTGAAAAATAGTAGATTATGGTTAAAATTACACTGTACTGATTAAAATTACACTATAACTGAAAGTGACTTATTTAGCGTAATTAAATTTAAAAAATTTTAAAAATAGAAAAAAAAATGTTAGCTCATTATGGACAACGCAAATGAATACGGAAAAAAGAACCGACAAAAAAGTTCAAAAAAACCTAAAAGTTCATAAAAAGACAAAATTTATAAATAGTAAAAAATAAGTTGGTTCAAGTCGAAATGAGCGAGACGTAAATTCCAGCAACCCTGAATCACAAAACATAAATCTCCGAGTAGAGGTAACCAACCAAACAACGGTGTGAATTCAAAGCAGGCCGGCTACAGGGCAGACCCCATAGCACGGACCATGACACCGCTCGAAACCTCCTCTTACTATTATACACCAACAAGAAATGATACAAAAAAAATAGCCCTAAAGAAAACATATATGTATGGAAGCAAATATTCGAAGAGGTCAGAAAGTCCAGCGAAGCCAAGCCAGGCAGCCAGCTACGGCAGACAGGGCGGGGAGAGCGATCTCCCCCCATAAAACGGAAGAATCTGGAAGCCCTCGCTCCCACACCTGCTCCTGTTGTCCTGTCTCGTCCCGAACGCATCGACCGCACTCCACAACCCCTAAGAAACCCGCACGCAAAACAACAGACGCGCCGCACCGGGCGAGAGATCCCCAAGAACGATCCGAGGAGCCCCCCATTGCGGCATGGCTGCGGCCACCGGCGTCGGGCAGCTCATTGGTGTCGCCGCGGCCACGCTCCTCGCGGCGCTCTTCCTCGCCGCCGTGCTGGGGCGGCGGCGGCGCCTGCGCCGGTCCCCGGTGGTGGAAGGGAGCCCCGCGCTAGAGGTTGACTGCGGGGCGGCCGCCGGCGAAGGGAGCGCGCCTGGAGATGGCCGGACGGACGTCATCATCGTCGGCGCCGGCGTCGCCGGATCTGCGCTCGCCTACACGCTCGGAAAGGTGGCTGCTTTTTGCCTTCACGTTTGTTTCCGTGTTTCCGTTGGTTCGGCGGAAAGTTCTTGTTCCTTTTAGATTGCAAGTCGTAGCTGTTCTTCCTTTTAATTTTCGTATTTGTTACAAAGACCGAATCTTTATTGAAAGGAGAACACAAGATTGATTTTTTTTTCGGTGAGAGCTGGGATCAAAATTTCCATCATGAAGTATAGTATCTAAGAACAGTTCCCCTCTATTTAGTTCAGGAAGGCAACAGCTTTGTTAGTCTAGCGAGACTATTAGCCACCTTTTCGTACAAAAATTTCTGTAACGGTTGTTGATCAGGGGTAGATTCATGCAGGGAATAATTGTGATCTGTTGCAATTTTTCGTTGGCTTTTTTTTTGCGTGTTTGCGCAGTTCGGAGAAAGCGAAGTCCCTCTCGGCGTCCCTCTCTGTTGTGGACGTGGGAGTTCGTGTGGCTAATAGCTTTTAGGTGTCTCGTAATTTGCATGTCATGCAACTTGGAAAAGAAATCTTTTCCTTTCCAATGAAAGCAGTGGAACGATATTTAGGCACCTTGTTTCAATGGATTAATCAATTCTTGTTTTTTGCTGGCCACAACTCGCCTGGACGGAAGGAAAAAGAGAAAGCAAACAACAGCGGAGGGAAGATTAAACATGTAATGTATCTATATAAAAACAAGGGAGTGTCTAGGTATCACCCGGATGTTTTCTTCCTAATTATTATCCAAATTTGTGATCCTTGGATTAGAAATCAAGAGGCCTCTTGTTTTTGAATAGGGGAGATTTTTTCAAGGGGGGACAAAATTCAAGGGGAAGGGGGAAGAATTTATGGCCATTGGATCTGTAATCCAACAGTCATAAATCTGGATGATAGTTAGGAAGAAAATATCCGGATGATATTTAACAAAACCCTAAAAACAAAACCTTAATGCTAGGGTGTTTAGTAAAACTAAACATGTTTGGTTATAGCAAATTAGGTTCTTGTTAAATTGGCGTTGAACTTTAACCACTGGAATAAAAAAGAGTTATCTCTAAACTAAAAAAAGTGTTTCTAACCATCTTAGGGCTGCCTAATATACTTCATAAATACGTAAATTTATTTCATACTAAATCATGCCAGGGCTACCCTATAGGTTTTGTTGAATATGGTTTTTGAGAACACGCAGAAGAATTGCACGTCTTTGTAGTAAAGAAAGCAAATCAGCTAAGAGCTACCGCTAACAACTGTTGAAAATATTGTGCCAGCACAAATGTAGATGGCAAAAACTGTAACTACTCCTACTATCTACTCTATTGTCTTTACTCGTAAATGGGCAAACGGGAGGAAGATTCATTTGTATTATCTTCTCTCGCTTTCTACTCTTTTCCATGCTCTATTTCTATCTGCTCCAACAGAGCATTGATGTGCTCTATCTTTGTCATCATTAATGAAATGCCCAACTAATTCGATGACCCACTTTACTTTCATGACTCAGCCACTCTGAGAATGATACGTCATTAATACAACAGTGCTGAGTATCATGTTATTGAATTCGATTCTTTTGCTTTTGTTTTGAAGTACTCCACAATAGAAGTGATTGTTTATAAAACATAGCAAGTAAGAAAGTTGCTTTTGTAAGTGTTAGAGACTACCTGTACCCATATGAATATATGATTAGTATGCTATTATTAATGCCCTCAAGAAGTCAAGAATTCTAATTTCTGTGTTGCTGTACCCAGACTGAGGCTGATTGAACTATTTCTTTTCCCTTTTTTTTTCTTGAAATTTTCATCCAAGCAGTCTATGATAAGATAAAGATCTCCATGAAAATATAGAAAAGAACTACGGCTGCTTATAGATCTCCAAGACAAAGTCGTAGTGTGTTAAACCTTCACCCTTTGTTTTGTATCCAGTTCAGCCTATAGGACTCATACATTGGATTTAGGACTGATCAAACGGAAATGTTCCTGTCTTATAAATTTATTAGGCATGAAATTAATGTGGCAAAAATGATGTTCCTTTGTCTCATGCTTATTGGTTGTTGTGGGTTGCAGTATTCCCTCCAAAAAAAATGTAGTGCAGTGATAACCTATTCTCATCTGGATTTTGCTATAAGTCTTTTTGTTGTTTATTCATTCCTGCTCCCTAACAACAGATATAAATAGTAAAATGCAATTCTGCAGCTCATCGTGATCAAGTGATGCATTACGGTTATCCTAGATGCTATGTAGCACGGACACGGATACGTCGACACGACACGACACGACACCGACACGGGAATTCGCCGTTTTCCCAAAAAGACCGATACGGCGACACAGCTATATATATTTAAATAATAAATTATATATATATATGTATTATTTTCTATGTTTCTACATGCTTAAACTGCAATAATGTAAATTGTAAACTTGTAAGAAGCCGGTGGGTGGTGCGCGGCGAGTGGGGAAGAAGCCGGCGGGCGGCGCTTGCGGAAGAAGCCGACGGTGGCGGCGCTTGGGGAAGAAGCTGGCGGAGCTTGGGGAGAAAGCCGACGGGCGGCGCTTGGGGAAGAACTGAAGAAGCCGGCGGCACTTGGCGACGAATCCGACGGCGCACAGGGAAGTAGCTGGCGGAGCTTGGGGAGGAAGCCGACGTGCGGCGCTTGGAGAAGAACTGAAGTAGCCGGCGGCGCTTGGCGACTAATCTGGCGGCGCGCGGGGACGAAGCCGGAGGCGCTTCGGGAGGAAGCTGACGGGCGGCGGTGTGGTGCGGGAGCGCGAGCGGGCGGCGGCGCGAGCAGACGATGCGCAGCAGCGGGAATGACGCGCTCGGCGTGTGCGATACTGCGATGCGTGCGTTAGGGTTAGCCGGTTAGGGCACGCGTGCGTTATGGGTAATGGGCCGGCCTGGGCCGGCTGTGTCTAGGCCGTGTCCGATTCATGTATTTAATGTGTCCGACACCTGTCGAGAATTTTACTAATTAAAATTAATTCTAAAATCATCTGATACGTCTCCGACACGTGTCGAAGACGTGTCCGTGTCGTATCCGTGTCCGACACGGTGTCGGACACGGATACGGCTGTTTTGCCAAGTGTCCGTGCTACATAGCCTAGATGTTTCTTATATTCCTGGCTTTATTTGTTGGTGACATAGGATGGTCGTCGGGTGCATGTTATAGAGAGAGACCTGACAGAGCCCGATAGAATTGTGGGTGAACTGCTACAGCCTGGTGGCTACTTGAAATTGATCGAATTGGGTCTTCAAGGTAAGCATGTGCTCTCGCTCGCTCACAGTGATTTTTCTAACAGTATTATAAGTGCACTATATACTAAATCTTTGACATTATATACTAAATCTTTGACTTTATCCAGACTGTGTTGAAGAAATTGATGCTCAGCGTGTTCTTGGTTATGCATTATTCAAAGATGGGAGGAACACAAAGCTTTCTTATCCCTTGGAAAAGTTCCATTCAGATGTTGCTGGTAGGAGCTTTCACAATGGACGGTTTATACAGAGGATGCGTCAGAAAGCTGCATCATTGCCTAAGTAATACCCATTATCCATATGAGATTATCTGTACTAAACTTTTTCGTATATTTCTTTGTATAATTTTCATCTAGTATTCTTCATGTGATCATTTCATTTTGTTCTTAAGTTATGCCTTCAGAATGATAAATTTTAAATTGCACTACTGGATTGACATCTTTGATTATGTGGAAGTTCTTGATTTGGGTGTGCTACCTCATGTTCTTTCCTTTTACCTTTTGTTTTCATTTTTATTTGGGTTGCCTTTTCATGCATGTAAGAGTGTAGCACTGGAATTTATGTATATATTGATTTGAGAAACAGCAATACACAGTGAATAAATAGGCAAGGGAGTCTAGGGTTAGGTGTAACAACCAGCCTGGAAACCCTAACAGAATCCCTGGAAAACCCTAACAGAATTCAGACTAGGAGCTTATGGGCCCAAGGCCATAAGTCCAATAGCTAAGCCCATAAGCATGTCTAACACCCCCCCGCAGTCGGAGCGTCCGCACCTCGGACGTTAAGGCTGGACCGAAACTCACTAAAAACTAATGAAGGAAGACCCTTGGTGAAGATGTCGGCATACTGTGAAGTAGTGGGTACATGCAGTACTCGAACATCGCCAAGAGCCACTTTCTCGCGGACGAAGTGAAGGTCAATCTCAATGTGCTTGGTGCGCTGATGCTGGACTGGGTTGGAGGACAAGTAGACTGAACTGATGTTGTCGCAATACACCAAGGTAGCCTGCTGGAGAGGGGTATGCAATTCCAACAGAAGGTGGCGTAACCAGGATGCCTCGGCAACAGCATTGGCCACACCGCGATACTCAGCCTCTGCGCTGGAGCGTGACACCGTGTTCTGACGCTTGGAGGACCTGGAAACAAGGTTGTCTCCGAGAAACACGGCAGAACCCGAGGTGGACTTGCGCGTGTTCGGGCAACCGGCCCAGTCAGCATCAGAGTAAACCACGAGATCAGACTGCGAGGAGGGCTGAATAAGGAGGCCCAGATGGAGAGTGCCACAAACATACCGAAGAATCCGTTTGAGAGCAGCAAGGTGGGGCTCGCGAGGGTCGTGCATATGAAGACACACCTGCTGAACTGCATAGGAGATGTCCGGCCTGGTGAATGTGAAATACTGCAGGGCCCCGGCTAAGCTGCGGAAGTCGCTGGGATCACTGACAGGGTCACCGGCTGAGGCTGACACCTTTGGATTGGTGTCAACAGGGGTGGTGCATGGCTTGCAATCTGCCATGCCTGCACGCTCCAGGATGTCCAGCATATACTGTCGTTGTGAGAGAAGAAGACCATCACGACTCTTCTGTACATGCATTCCCAAGAAGTGATGAAGCTCACCAAGGTCCTTCATAGAAAACTCTTGCTGCAATGCAGAGATGATGCGACGGAGGAGCTCGGCAGATGAGGTGGTGAGAACGATGTCATCAACATAAAGAAGCAGGTAGACCATCTCAGTGCCGCGGTGGTACACAAACAGGGAGGTGTCAGACTTGGCCTCAATAAACCCAAGAGATAGGAGATATGAAGCAAACCGACTGTACCAAGCACGAGGAGCTTGCTTGAGACCATACAGTGATTTGTTCAGGCGGCAGACAAACTCCGGATGAGTAGAATCCTCGAATCCTGATGGCTGTGAACAATAAACTGTCTCAGACAAGGTCCCGTGAAGGAAGGCGTTCTTAACATCAAGTTGATGGATCGGCCACTTCTTGGAGAGGGCAAGAGCCAGCACTGTCCGCACAGTTGCCGGTTTCACAACGGGACTAAAAGTCTCGGCGAAATCCACTCCCGGGTGCTGAGTAAAACCACGGAGCACCCAACGGGCTTTGTAGCGCTCGAGAGAACCATCTGCCTTGAGCTTGTGCTTGAAGATCCATTTACCAGAAACGACATTTGCCTTGCTTGGGCGAGGAACCAAGTCCCAGGTGCGGTTTTGCAAGAGGGCCGCATATTCTTCTTCCATAGCAGTCCGCCAATTTGGATCGGCGAGGGCGGCACGGTAAGTCCGAGGGGACAGGTGACAACTGCAGGACGTGGTAGAGAGCGGGTAGCCGAAAGCCGGACTTGCCGCGCGTCGTCATCGGGTGCTGATTGAGCACGGGAGGCACCGGCACTGCACCCGGGGGAAGGGGCGTCGGGAGGACGGTGCAGCCGGGGCAAGAGGTGCCGGGGAGTGCACCGGGGCAGAGGGTGGAGGATCCACCTTCGCACGCCGGGTGTAGACATGGCGAATGATGCGTCCGGCGGGGGCCGCATGTGGCAATGCGGGTGGAGGGGCTGCCGCACATGGCAGTGCCGGAGAGGGAGGCGCCCTGCTCACGGCATCGACCTCCATCGGTGTGTGCGGCAGGGTTGGCGGTGCAGTGTCGTCGACGGCCGCGCACGGCAGAGTGGCGGGTGCGGCATCGTCCGGGGCCGCGCGTGGCACGCGCGCGGAGACGTTAGCACACGCATCGGCCAGGCGCGCGGGAGGAGTTGCTGTGGGAAGACCTGCAGGCAAAGAAGTGCACGACGGTCCAATGGGAGTCGGCACGGGATTAGTGTAGTCATCCAGAAACTCAAAGTCTGCCATGGAGGGGGTGGAAGGAAGATCGGCAAAGGGAAAGGAAGTTTCATCGAAGATGACATGACGGGAGAGGTAGACTCGATTGGAGGTCATGTCGAGACACCGGTATCCCTTATGGTGGGCGGAGTAGCCAAGGAAGGTGCATAAGGCGGAGCGATGAGCGAGTTTGTGGGAGGCTGTTGATGCAAGATTTGGGTAGCATGTGCACCCAAAAATGCGAAGATGATCATAGGAGGGTGAAGACTCAAAGAGTGCATAGTGGTGTGGAGAAGTTCAGCGTCTTGGTGGAAAGAATGTTGAGGAGGTGAGTGGCAGTGGTCAAAGCCTCGACCCAGTAGGATGGTGGCATAGAAGCCTGAAATAAAAGTGAGTGAATGACATTGTTAATGGAACGAATGATACGCTCAGCTTTGCCATTCTGCTGGGAGGTGTAGGGGCAAGACATGCGGAGGTGTACACCGCGGGTGAGGAAGAACGTGCGGGTGCTGGAGTTGTCAAACTCGCGGCCGTTCTCGCACTGGACTGCCTTAATGGTGACACCGAACTGAGTGGAGACAAGCGAGAAGAAGTTAGCGAGAGTCGAAAAGGTGTCAGACTTGAATCGAAGAGGAAAAGTCCACAGATGATGTGAGTAGTCGTCGAGAATGACCAAGTAATACTTATAACCAGAAACACTATCAACAGGTGATGTCCAAAGGTCACAGTGTATAAGCTCAAACTTTTTGGAAGCACGGGACGTGGACACATGAAAAGGGAGACGAACATGACGACCCAGTTGACATGCATGACAAATTTGAGGACCTGCAGTTTTATTACATGAGGGAATGACAGAAGAACTCGCTAACTTAGACAAGACTTCATGACCGGGATGACCAAGACGACGATGCCAAAGCGGAGCGGAGGAAGCGGCGAGAAGAGACTCGGCTGCAGGAAGATGTAGGGGGTAGAGCGGACCGGAGCTATTGCACCTGATGATCATGTTCCGAGACCGAAGATCCTTCACAGAACAGCCAGCGGGATCAAATTCAATCGAACAGTTATTATCAGATGTAAACTGACGAACAAAAATGAGATTTTTAATAAGTGTGGGAGCAACAAGGACATTATGAAGGCGAAGCGAACCATGAAGATCGGCTGTGCCGGTGGAGATAACAGGGAGTAAAGAGCCGTTACCGACCACAATGGAAGAGGGAGTGGAGGACCGAAGGGCTGAGGAGTGAGAGAGGATACTCGGATCAGAGGTCATGTGGGAGGTAGCTCTGGTGTCGAAGAACCACTCGGGTTGCCAGGGGGGGGGGTGAGCGTCATGGTGGAGAAGGCACCCGCAAGGCTGTGCTGGTCCCAGGGAGTAGCGGCGTAGCTCCGAGGCGCTGGGCCGGCGGGAGAACCTTCGTAGAGTCCTGTCTGGCCGGCGGGAGTACCTCCGTAGAATCCAACTTGGCCGGTAGGAAGACCGCCAAGGAGCCCAGCGGTCTGGCCGGGAAGAACCCATTGGTTCTGGGCAGCCAGCAGAGCATGGGGTTGCGGAGGTCTCGCCGGAGCCTGGGAAGACACGGCCGGCCCGGAGACACGTCCCTGCGGAGGAGCAAGAGGAGGATGGGAGCCGGGCCACATCTGGATAGTACCTGTCCAGGGGTTGTAGAAGCTGGGCCAGCCACCGGGTTTGGGCGCTCCTGGAGGGCCGGTTCCGCCTGCGCCACCGTGCTGGCCAGCTCGGCCGAAGCGCTTGCCGCGCCGACCACGGGAGTGGGAGGGGCCACCGCCCCCGCCCCCGCCCCCGCCTCCGTTGCTTCCGCCGGAGCCGCTGGAAGCAGAGGAGGAGCGGTTGGTGGGTGTCGCTGCAGACGAGACGCCGGAGGAGAGCAGAGCTGTGGCCGATGTAGACTTGCGATTTGCGATGTGGAGTTCTTCCAGAAGGAGATCAGCACGGGCCTCAAGGAAGGAGGGGAAAGGTCTGCTCCGTTGAAGGTGTAGGCCGATGGCAGCGAACTTCTCATTGAGGCCGCGAATGACATGGAGGACGAGAGTCCGGTCGGCGACGAGCTCCCCGAGATCGGTGAGGGCATCGGCCATGCTCTTGAAACGGCAGCAGTAATCAGCAATAGAGAGATCTCCTTGGACGAAGGTGCGGAACTCGGCGTCGAGGTAGAGGACACGCGACTCCCGGTTGCCGAGGAATTGGGTCTCGATGGCGAGCCAGGTGACGCGCGCGGTGGCCCGGCGCTCCAGCACGGTCTTGACAAGCTCGGTGGAGAGGGTGCCGAGGATCCAGGATTTGACGACGCAGTCCATGCGGATCCAATCGGGAAGGGTCAGGTTGGGAGCATCGCTGAGCACATGGTCCTCGAGGGAGTATTTCCCAAGAGCGAGGAGGAAGAGCTCGCGCCACCGTGTGTAGTGGCCGGAGGTGAGGTCGAGGACGAGAGGAACCAGCGATCGGATGTTCTGGACGCCGACGGCTTGAGCATGAAGATTGGCGATGGCGGCGGCTTCATGAAGGAGAAGGGCGTCGTGAAGGGGAGGGGCCTCGCGGACGGACTCGGCGTCGGAGTCGTCGTCCCCAGTAGCAGCGGCGCGCTCACGGGCTGCGCGTGCGAGGGCAGCACGCTCCCGATCAGCGGCGGCCGCGTGTTCTTGGGCGGCGATGGCGGCCTCGCGCTCAGCGGCTTCGGCCCGCGCGAGAGCGGCGGCGCGGACCGTGGCGGCGGCAGCGAGGCGCGCATCGCGGACGCGGGCGTCACCTCCAGAGCTGGCGGCGTCTCCAGTCGGCAACGGATCGACATCAGCGAGGGTAGCAGGGGAAGAGGTCGGCGGCGGGTCGCCCGGCATGCCGCCTGGGAAAAGAAGAAGCTAGGGTTGGGCAGGAATGGACGGTCGAGATTGACCGGAGGGAAAGGATCGACCCTCTGATACCATGTAAGAGTGTAGCACTGGAATTTATGTATGTATTGATTTGAGAAACAGCAATACACAGTGAATAAATAGGCAAGGGAATCTAGGGTTAGGTGTAACAACCAGCCTGGAAACCCTAACAGAATCCCTGGAAAACCCTAACAGAATTCAGACTAGGAGCTTATGGGCCCAAGGCCATAAGTCCAATAGCTAAGCCCATAAGCATGTCTAACAATGCATATAATTGTTTATGAACCTGCGTGTGACATAAGATTAATGTTTGACATACCGTTGGATATTTCAGTGTCCAATTGGAGCAAGGAACAGTTACATCTTTGCTTGAAGAAAATGGTACAGTTAAGGGTGTTCAATACAAGACCAAGTCAGGTGAAGAACTAAAAGCTTATGCACCCTTGACAATTGTATGTGATGGATGCTTTTCAAATCTACGGCGTGCCCTATGCTCGCCAAAGGTACAGTTTTCAGTTTTCACCTTATACTTATTGCTAAATCTAGTTATTCACCTGTACTAATGGAAATATGTGCTTAGGTTGATGTGCCATCTTGTTTTGTTGGATTGGTCTTGGAGAATTGTCAACTTCCTTACCCAAATCACGGGCATGTTATCTTGGCCAATCCTTCACCTATCCTATTTTACCCAATAAGCTGCACTGAGGTTCGCTGTCTGGTTGATGTCCCTGGTCAGAAGGTGCCTTCCATAGCAAGTGGTGAAATGGCAAATTATCTCAAGACCGTGGTTGCACCTCAGGTATTATATTTTTGTTATTTCATTTGATCTTGTCCTATGTGTAATTTGCAGTTTTGCACTGCCTACTCGCTTGTAGCTAGATGTTAATGGAAAATTTTATGTTGTAACTTGTCAGATTCCTCCAGAAATATATGATTCTTTCATAGCGGCAATTGATAAGGGAAGCATAAGAACAATGCCAAATAGGAGCATGCCAGCTGCCCCACATCCAACCCCTGGTGCACTTCTGATGGGGGATGCATTCAATATGCGACATCCTTTAACTGGTGGAGGAATGACTGTTGCATTATCTGACATCGTTGTCCTACGTAATCTTCTCAAGCCTCTTCGCAATCTGCATGATGCCTCTTCCCTGTGCAAATACCTTGAATCATTCTATACACTGCGGAAGGTCAGTCTTCATGTGGCAATTCACCACCTAGCTTTCTCACAATGTAATATGGGTTCTTTAATATGATTGCTTTCTCTTTTCAGCCGGTTGCTTCTACAATCAACACATTGGCTGGTGCTCTATACAAGGTCTTCAGTTCCTCACCTGACCAGGCTAGGAATGAGATGCGCCAAGCTTGCTTTGATTACTTAAGCCTTGGAGGGGTCTTTTCAAATGGACCTATTGCTCTACTTTCTGGTCTTAATCCTCGGCCATTGAGTTTAGTTGCACATTTCTTTGCTGTTGCTATATATGGTGTTGGACGCCTGATGTTCCCCCTTCCTTCACCCAAACGAATGTGGATCGGAGCACAATTAATATCTGTAAGTCCGCAATCTTCTGTATCTTCAACATCTTCAGAGACTGTTTCATTATGATACAAGGCAGTCCCATTTTGAACATTTACATGGATGCTTTAATAGTAACATGCAAGACATTGAATTGCAGGAAAAAAAACTAATTTACATGGATGCTTTAATAGTAACATGCAAGACATTGAATTGCAGGAAAAAAACTAACTGTTCTCTATCCTTGTGATCTGCATTTGTTCAGGAAGATTGATACTGGTAGTAGAATTCATGGAATCATTTTCGTAATTTGGTCAGCTTTTTCTGTGATCTGCTGTATCCATTTTACTGTTTGCCTTACTGGTGGCTTAACACGCTGTTGTATGTTATTATTCCATCCAATCTGAATAGTACAATAGTACTTGTATACACAACACTTGGTTTGTATCATACAGGTGTCTGAAGCATGACAAAGTAGAATGCGTCCCCTCTGTGGTAAAATTCATGCAAGACTGACATTTAGCCTAATTCACAAGCCATCTCATGATGCAGAAGTCAGAGCTGCACAGCGTCGTGCTTTTCTTTAGAATCCACGCAGTACTTTCCCCCCTTATTTACCTTGTCTAATTCAGAGCTTTCACCGCAGGGCGCATGTGGTATCATCTTCCCAATCATCAAAGCTGAAGGTGTGAGGCAGATGTTCTTCCCTGCAACCGTCCCTGCCTATTACCGAGCTCCTCGTGCTGCAGAGTAAAAACTCTTCTCCCTCGGTGCTTGTATGATGCAACTGATGTCGCCCGGATGGCAGTTTTCCTGTGTTGGTAGTCGTTCGTCAGCATTAGCCGGTCGTGTGTGCTGTTAAATGGAATGAGGAACCTGTAGTGTCTCTTGTGGGTGCTGATTCGAGCTGTTAGAATGTGTTGATTTATTCCATTGGTGCGCATGTCCATCCTTCCTAAGTTGTATATCCTTCTTGAACTAGTGGACGCGTCGTCTTCTTTTCGATCTAACCGGAGGTGTTCCTTGTCTACTGAACTCGGAAGTCGTGCTGCAAGCGTGTTAGTATCAGATGGTCCAATTTGTTTGTGGATGCATGATCCCGCTGTGTATGCTAATCTCCGCGGAGAAATAAGCTTGTTAGCTCGTTCTGCCTTGCAAGCAATCAAATCTCGCAGAGGTGGGGCGAGCAAGCAAAGCGTGGGACGCGCGGACGGACGGCAGTATGTTCCCCCTGCTGGCCGGATGCCGCGCGCGCGTCCGTGTGAGTTCGCAGGCCTCGCCATAGCAGCTCGCGCTGAACCTTTGCACCGCGAAGTAGCTTTTCTTGAGATTATTTGACTTGACCATCAACTGGACCAGCCTCTGGCAGCTGAGGTCAGTCTCGGATGACACACATCCAACTGGATGATATTTTTCATATTATCCTGCATCGTCATCCTGTGTCCTAGATCAGAGCTGCTGAAAAGAAGAACCGTGTTGTTTTCGTATGGAATTCTTCAATCGATCAAAAAGAAGATCCACTAAGCATGCGCATTGGCTTCGGATTGGCCTGCCTACGTGGAGTCGAAGATAAACGAGTACTTGCCTTGTTGCAATTTGGAATACGTTTCTTTCGTTCATGCCATGCACTGGCGTTGCTGTTTTGCTTGTGCTACCCTGCTACAGTCGCACGCAGAAACGTACTACACTACTACTGTTACTCCGTATGCTAGGAGAATTCTACACCTGATGTTAAGGCGAAGATATTAAGGTGCGCAAAGAAGAGTCGCACGCATGCATATTGTAACAACGCGAAGGTGTCATGGAACATCAATGCACGTCCAATCTTTACGCCTAACAATGGAAAGTTCGCATACTATGCATTGGCTTATCAGTCGATTGTACGCCTCAGAGATTGCCATGAACACGGTTTATTGGCCAAAGTAAAATGTCCAATGAGATTAAGATTTGCTTCTTTCTGTGCCCAAATTTTTGCTTGCTGGTCACTGGCTAGTTTCTACCACAAGATAGTACCAAATTTACAATGGCAAAACATAAGAAGATGAACGATTGAGGCTCTTCGCCCATGCTGTCATCTTAATGATTCAATCTATCGCTACTGTCCATCCTTTCTTGTCTTCGGCCAGGCCCGTCTGAATGGATGTCAGAGTCGTGTACAGCTTCTGTGACACTGTGCCTTGGCCAGTTCTGAATTCATACCTGGATACCCCAAAAAAAGGAGGTAAAATCTCAGGACTGAAGAAAACATCACATTGTCGTGTACGGATTCTAAATTTCCACGTATCTGTAGGAATTCTTCAGTGAAGTGGTTGCGAGTTTACCTTTTCCCTTGGTAAGTAACGGTCGACGCTGGAGCGACAACCACCGCTGTTCCGGTGCAGAAGACTTCATCTGCACTGATCAGATCATCGATGGAGACAAGGCGTTCTTCAACCTGCTTGATCAGACATATCAGGATCACAGTGCTTCAGATGATGCAATTCGCTTTATGTGATAATGTGGTATCATCATACTCGTCACAATAGAGCTGTAGCGCACAGCACTGACCTGATAGCCGCAGTCCCTGGCGAGCTCGATGATGCTCTTGCGCGTGATCCCCGGCAGGATGGTTCCTATGGTCGCTGGCGTCGCGACGACGCCGTCCTTCACGATGAAGAGGTTGCACGAGGAGGCCTCCTCCAGGTACCTCTTGTGAACCGAGTCGAGGTACAGCACGTCCGTGAATCCTTTGCTCTTGGCGTCCATCTGCGCCTTGAGCACCTGAACTTAAGCAGCAGTCAATCAGTGACACTTGATACGAGCAATACGCTGCACACCCAGTAGGCAGTAGCTAGAGACCTCTAATTAAGGCACAAGGCTACAGAAGAGCAGCTGGAGTCTCAGTCAGATGTCCTTACCGGCGCGTAGTTCGTGATCGTCTTGACCCCGCCGGTCCCGCCCGGCATCGCGCGGTGGATCTCGTCCTCGACGACCAGGTTTATCGGCGCTAGGCCCTCCTGAAAGCCCACAATTAATTTTGGACCAAAAATTACAAACAAAATTTGAATTTCAAACTAATTTCGGCTGAAAATCACCGGCCGATAATCGATTGAAAATATCGACCGAAATTTTTAAAAATAAATTTCACAAACAATTTCTTCTATATTTCATAAAATTCATGCAAACCAAGTTTTTCAGAAATGATTTGCAATTTTGCCGCCGGTGGCCGATACGGTCGATATTTCCGATAATCGACCGATTATCAGAACCCTGTGCCGTACTCAGATTTTGCTTCTGATCATTCAAGGTACATATAATAGACTAGGTTACAGGTAATTGATTGCACCCCGAAGACGCTACTGACCTTGAAATATGTTCCTACAGGTGCAGCATAGATCATAAACATGTACTCGGGGGCCGGGGCCAAGCCGAGGATCGGCCCGCTCCCGATGAGCAGTGGCCTGATGTACAGGGCTCCCCTTCCTCGCGGTGGCACCTGAAACGCGAGCGGTGTGGTTGCAGAAATTAGTCAAGAACGTACGTGAGCTTGGCACGCGGTCACGTGAAATTAATCATCGTCGGATCAACGCTTCGGCGTGGAGTGGGTACGTACCCAGCGCCTGTTGGCGAGGACGGTCTGCTTGACGGCGTGGACGAACTGCTCGACCGACGGGGACGGCATGCACATGCGCTCCGCGCCGAGCTGCATCCGCCGCGCGTTCTCCTCCGGCCGGAACAGCATGTACCCCACCCTGTCCGACCTCCTGTACGCCTTCAGCCCCTCAAACAGGCCCTAATCGATCAGAAACACACAAGAAACTTCGATCAACATCGTTACCATAGTGTAAAACTTACATACTCCTACCGTCCTACGTACGCACAGAAGCCTGTGGTTCGAGGACGGACCTGGCCGTAGTTGAGGACGCCGGAGGAGGGGCTGAGCTCGATGTTGCCGTAGGGGCTGAGCTCGCCGCGGGAGAAGCCGCCCTCGCCCAGCGAGCACCGCATGACGTACATGTAATCGGTCGGGGTCAGCCCGAAGCTGAGGTTGTCCCAGTCGATGTCACCACCGCTGTCCTCGTCGGACCTGCAATGGCGTAAGCAGCAGAATCGAACGTGAAAAAAATGGCAACGGAGAATCGGACAACTTGTTTTTGCGAGGAAGAATCTGTGATTGATGGGACAGTACCGAAACGTAGGACGGCAACAAATTTTAAAGGCAAATGCTACACTTAAAATGTGCAAATGGCAAGCACAGAGAGACGGCATCGACCACCGAAAGAAAGAAATGAATATGCATGTCACCTGTCGGCGGAGTCCAACTGCGGCAGCGTCGACGACTTCCACCGGGACGGGAGAAGAGAGCAGCCGCCTCCGGCCTGCATGTTGAGAAGGCGCCTACCGTGAGTTTTGATCGATCTCACTGTCATCAAGGCAGGACTAACCATCTTGGACACGGGCAATGGTTCTTTCGAACCGAAACAGGGAAACGATCGAATAAAAACACCGGAGTCAATCATGCAGCGGAGTGAGAGACGGAGAGTGAGATCTGAACCATAAACACGAAAAGCGCGCACGCACCGTTGCGAGCGCCCCGCGGAGGCTGCCGCTTCCCCCCAAGACCCTCGCCCAGGCATGGCCGTTGCAAGCCCATGAGAGGACGCCCATCGCAGACGACAACATTGTTGGAACTCTGCTAACGGGGAACAAGCAAGAAAACAAAGGAGTATTGGGCAGAAGAAACACTAATATATGTTGTGACGACCCATATTTTTACTATAGGGATAAAAATAGTAGTTAATGGATTATTATTCATTTTAGTCGATAGGACATCGCTCTAACGAATAATAAGCAGAGTGTTACAATAGAACAATAATTAGAGACAAAATACAATATTACAAGAATATCACCACGCAGAACTAAACTTTATTATAAAACCTCAAGGGCTTGAATATCACAATAGTTAGAAAAGAAAATATTCTAACTACTTTCTATTAAAAAACAAAGACAATAGAACTACACTCAATCGTACTCGGATTCACCAAAGACAATTCCTAATTGTTGCCTACTTCATCCAACCTCCACATGGGGTGTCCGCCTTATACTCGTTGTATCCTGAGTCCACAGTATTCCATCCGGGTAGATTCCATTTCCGCCTAATCTTAGCTATTCTCCGAACTGACATACTCCTAAACAAAGGAAGATAATAGCAAGAGTGAGTACAGAAGTACTCGGCAAACGTTATTAGCAAAATGTACTGAATGTTTATCTTCTACACTTCTAGGAATATCCGTTCCTATCCTCCATCCCTTACTCATTCTTATTCTCTTTTTCTCCCTCATTCTCCTTCCCATGATTTATAGAAAATAAGGTTTTTTTGTTAGATTTTGAAAGAATTCGAGATTACTAATTTAGAAAATTAACAAACACTTGTATAAACGGCTAAAACCCTCATAAGTTTCCGCAATTCTCCTTTCCCGGAGACAAATATGAATTCATGATTTGTATAGCATTGTGCAAGTTTGTATCACCTTACCCATCATCACTCTGATCCTGGTAGCTCATGGATCTTCACATTTTCTAATATGCAATGTCCAGATCAAAGTATAGAACTTTTATATCTATCTTAGCATATTATATATCCACCCAGTTAACTGGCAGCCTAGGGCAGTGTACCAGACTCACCAATAGTAACTATTGGCTGGGATGGTTTCTGATCCTCACCCAACATCCAACTGCGTAATATATCGCCTTCGTGTACCCCGCTTTGGGTATTTTGACCAGTCTTGGGTTCTTACGATCCGCATCCCCCACTTCTGGCCTACTTACCAGTTCTGGGTTCTTGCGGCTGTGGATGCCCCCACTCCGGTTCTGGTCCGGTTGATCTTGTGGGCTCCTCCCCTAATTAATATTTACCCATGTGGAGAATATAATAATCTTGATAGAATTACTAATTTTTTCCATCCGCAGATGAAATGATGGTTGGTACGTTTTAGTACGGTCCGTTCACACGGATGAAGTCTGATTAACCTTATATATTATCCCTATGCAGAAGATCCCATACCTGTCCTTTTTCTCCTGCCCTGGGGACCTTCTACCCACTTATTTATTGGCCTGACAGTGGCTTCTCTGACTGTCTACTATTATCTCTTTCTTTTCTTTCTTACCATAATCATCCATTTTAAACAGGATTTTTATTTTTATGCATGATAATAATAACTTAATAGGAAAATATTTTATTTTACTGAAGATACTCTGATCATATGCTCAAAGGGATGCTTGCCTGGACATTAACCATATATTCGAATTCAAGTAGGATCAGGTGAAGTCCCTCCCGTGGCTTGGATTATTGCTTGCAATTAAATACGTCGGCTACGACTTAATTTATGGAAATATAATAAAATACAAGGTGTCGATGTGCTTGTGCTTCTAGCGTAAGGTTTCACTCCATTTAACTTGGTCATGGTAATCGTAATTAATTTCTATCCAATATTCATGCTTGATGTTATTGTACTAGCATTAGGGGGTATGTCTGGCGTTCTGTTGATTTCCGGCAACTTATTGATTAAACATTATTAAATAGATGCTCATATAGATATAACGACGAACATTATTCCTAGTCGATTTCACGTATGCAATTATGTCTATTTAATATCTCGTAGGTGTGTATGGATTTACCCGCTTCTAACTCATTTTAGGTCTTAGGGTTACTCAAATAAATTCTTACTTCTTGGTACCAGTGCTTTTCTCGTAACTAGTACGCGCGTGACTATTTAAGTTATCGATAAATAAAATTAATCCTAAGTAAATTATTAATTAAATTATACTAAAGCATCCCAATGTAATTAATTAGGTATTTAATTAGGAAACCAAATAATTTGCATAGCCAGCCTCTCTATTCCATGGCCCAGCCCAGCCTATTCTACAGCACCTCCCCCTTCCGTCTTCTACTCCTACCCCCCTCTGCTACTTCTCCCTCTGGTTCTTACTTATTCCAGTGATTTGCTTTGTTTAAGTTCATTTTTATACCTTGCAATGCATTTTTGATTGTTGCCTTACTGAGAGTAGTGTTCGGTGGTGGCTACGACAGGGCCTGAGGTCCATCCCTACGCTGAGGGAGTATGGGTGGGCTGTTGGGTGCGAGTAGTGGCCTGGTACTACGGCGCTCCGCCTCTCGGTACCTTCTTCTACTTATGTTCTTACCGTCCTATGATCTATCTCATTGAAATGGTGGTGCCTTAGCGATATGGTAGTGTCGTGGGCGCTTGTGGTACTATGCTTGTTCGGCTTGGTTCCTGGTCTCCCTAATTTTGCTATGTTTTACTATGTTGCATGTGTGGTTCTGAATACTGGAATAATGGGAAATTGGGGGCATGGCTTACCTCTGTTGGCTGGTTGTTGGGTTGATTTTGGGAAGAGACTTGGAATGGCCATGGAGTCGCCTTTCCGTTGTGTCAGCCATGCAGGTGAAAGCTTGTGGTCATTGCCTTGGTCGGCTGTGCGGTGTTGCCCTTCTCCTCCTATGGCCTGATGCCCTATGGCTTGCCTCCTTGTTCCTGTTGGTTTGCCTTGGTTCTGACCTTGTGGTGGCCAGAGAGATTTGGCTGTGCTAGGGTTTTGAAGGTTTGGAACGGGAAGGGAAGAAAAGAGACTAGAAGTGGCTTGCTGGTGTCATGGGCTTTCTTCTCCCTTCTCTTCTCTTCGGTTGGCTTTTTTGCCCTATTGTACTGTGCTGGAGGTCGTGCGGTGCCTTCTCAATTGCCTTATTGTCCCTCTCTGTGATTGAGGTGCCCAAAAGGGTTTTGCTAGCTTTCCTGTTGCCATGTGGATGCATGAGGGTATTTTTGGACAGTGTGTTGGTCTCTATGTCTTTTGAAAATAACTTATGTTTGTTTAACGCCGAATGTTGACCCTATGATTGTGAGATGTGCCGACTGGCCCCTGGATGGTCAGGTATTTCCGTGACACAGACTGCCTCACTCGAAATTAACCTTTAGGGCTCTAACGGCAATTCTTCCTTTAATTATTTTCTTTGTTCGGTCTTTTTGGGTATCTCTACATTAATTCTTATTGCAATTGACACCGTGGCTGTGTTGGAGAATCAGGTGATTGTAAATGTTGCATGAAATGCTATGTATGTAATTTATCTTTTCCATCGCTCTTGGTTAATTGTAAATTGAACGAAATGGTCCTATTGAAATTTTATTCGTACACGAGATGTAATACTACAATGGACTACACAATTATAGATTGCAATGAGTTGCAATATTTTTATTTGACTTAATGTAAATTTTAATTGTTACTTAATACAAATTTTAATTATCATTGGATGGATGTAATTAATTTGTTGTATAAGGATTACAATTAATTCACTGTTATATGTATTTTAATTGAGTTGAATGCTTTTTACTTGTCATGCAATTAAATTCTATTTCTCACTCTAGTATGTAAAAATGGTTTCCGTTCTCGTCGATAGAATTACGGTAGTAACATATTTGTTTATCACTCGTTGGTTTCAATCTATACGGATATACAAAAAGTTTAAATTTCTCGTATTTTAGATCATTAGTTACATAAATAATCCCGTTTAACGTTGTAGCCTATCACTTAAAAGTTAATCAAAGACGGGTTGTTGCACACGTGCTCTGATAAGACGACGCATGTATACACGCACACACTTAGATACTACTAGTAATCTCCATGTGCATACATGTTACAAAAGGGGTCTGGTCCTTTTATAGATCACTAGAACCGACTCAAACCCAAACCGACATGAAGTACTACAGGGTCTTCTTCTGATGGTTTCTCAAGAGCCGCACTGTCTTGTGACAGCTCCACACTTGCCTAGTTGCCTTGCCTTTCTGTTCTGATGGTTATCCTTCTAAACCATCTTGCACATTATTTACTCTTTCTTTTTCGGCTGCCTACGCATGAGTAATCAAGTTTCGTGTTAATTCTATACGCTGCCCACTAATTCCACATCATCCTGGTTAGATCTTGCTAGCTGCCAACATTATCCACTGAAAAGAGTTATCCAGCCGACATGGCTTTATACGACGGCTGCTACTGCTTCTCGTTGTCGGCAACAAGATTATAACCAACAAACATGGCCATGCACGCCCACCAGATCGATCGCGCGCACCACTACGACGGCCTCGGTCTCGGCATAGTTCTTCAGGAGCTCGAACCTGCACGGCGAGCGGCGAGCTGCCTAGGTACGCGATGAGGATGAGAGCACCAATGAGTAGCAACCGTCCATAAAAGGCCTTTCTACACAAGCCGTGGATAACTTGGCACGTATTCAATTTGCAGTGCTGTATTCTAGTCTCAGTACACGTCCGTTGGTTGCGACTAGTGCAATGTTAATTGGCTTATGTGACCGTGTACTAAGCTAGAAGCAGCAACCTTTTCCTGGATGGAGACAAACCAGTGACCGGGCAAATTTCGAAACGAAAAACGAGTTGACGGGCGTGGTAAATTGACCTGTGGGCCTCCTAGCAGCAACCTTTTCCTGGGTGAAGACAAACCAGTGACCAGGCAAATTTCGAAACGAAATACGAGTGACGGGCGTGGATGGCGTGGTAATTGACCTGTGGGCCCTGGTCACGTGACTTTTTGTTCGGAGAGTTTACGGGGTTTGATTTTGATTTTGAAATTCGTAAATGAGGTTTTGCTGATAGGTGGGCAACGGTTTGACAGGCCTACAGAGACAATCTTACTAGTCATGGGTGGTAGTTTGACTGGTCCCTATTACCATGAGATTTTAAGTCGGTTCGTGGTGGTCTGATCGACCATTATTGAGCTAGGTGAGTTGAATTCGTCATGGATTGAATTTCAAATTATTAGGTCATTGCATTCATGGTATATAAAGTATGTTTGGACTAATTTAGGTTAAGTCGTAAAGAAGTTATACGGAAAATGATTTCAAAGAAGTTATACGAGAAATGATTTCTTGGTCTTTAATGCATAGGAAAGGTTGGAAACAACTATAGTCAACGGTGTGGACCAGGACTAAGCTCAGGGGTAAGTTGAAGTATGGTTAAGTAAGTCAGACGAATGGTCAGGCTCAAGCAAGGCAAATAAAGACAAGAGATGTTGAAGATAAGGTTAGAGCAACGGTTCATCGAATATTGCAGCCAGTGCAAGTGAGATGTGATCGAGGGAACTGCCATGGAGAGAATTGCCGATGCAGTTATTGGTGAACCTACATATTGCAAGTATGGGGATTGCTTGCAAAGGAGAAGATGACCACGGAACAAGCTCAAGGAAGAGGTGAGGTCTAGGATCAAGATGAAGGAAGCGTGAAGTTTCGTGAAATGCAGTAAAGGGGTATTTTGGTAAATTATTCAATACAAAAAAGTGACTATGTGTGAAATCGCGGCGGCGGCTTAAGCGGGTTAGGTCATGAATGTGTTGAAAATGTTAAATGGATTAAGTGTTGATTCACTAATGGATTATTGGTTGTGTGCATTTTGAGAAGCGTGTATGTGTAAGTGTAAAACCTGGTACGGTGTTGAGTTAACGAGTTAACCTATGTAAGAGTGTATGAAACCCAACTAGAGGTGCTAGCTAGGGTTTTCTGTAAGCCTCTATATATAAGAAAGGAGAGATGTGGTTTGTGTGCTAAGCTTGGGAAAAGTTTAGGCTAAGTCTTAAGGAGAGTTAGTGTTTTTAGAGAGAATTTTGTGGGAGATGTGAGAGACTCTTGTGGTTAACCTTTTTGTTATCTTTAGGGTTTGTGTATGGCGAGGGAGTGACTGTAAACATTTATCTCCAGGTATCAATATATATATCCAAAATTCGTTCAAATCTTTCCCTTTTGTGTTTAAGTATTGAAATCTTGATTTGGGTTGATTTTTTAGTATTTCTCCTTCTTCTCTTGAGCTTTCTTGTTGCGAAGGACGTGTAAGAGGTAAAGATATCTCTTAGAGACTAAAATCATCCAACTAGGCACTTCTATGGAAAGTTCTTATGATTGCCTGGTTTTACTCAAAAGAAGGGTGATTTTGGGGGTTTGATCTTGTTGACATTTCAACTTGAGTTCATGCTGTGATTTAGGTTAGTATGACATGTGAGAATCCATCCAAGGTCTTCTAGATCATCAAAAGCTCATGAATAATAGTAGATCGTAGTTTATTTCTTTTGCTCAATTTTGGTATAACTTTTCTTATTTTGGCTAATGGTCGGAACTTTGGAAATGATCTTCACAATCCATAATTGGAATAAGTTTGTATGTCCTAGAGAAGGTCCATACCAATTTTCAGATCTTTTAGAGTTTATGGATCAAAAGTTACATCATTTTTGGATTGAAATCGTGCTAAAAATCTTTCTCCTCTAGAGGGAGAAGTCAGACTGGCCTAGACCAGTCGGATCGGCCTCTAGTTGGCAGTCTGACCGGCGATTCCTGTGGTGGTCCGTCCATGATATTTATAGCTTTCCATAGCTATTATAGAAAAAGGCTTTGTTTTTCTCCTTTGAGGAAAAGATGAGCAAAAAGGCTTATATTGCATTGGCTCCTATTTACCCTCTCTGTTTCTCCTTATCGGTCCTAGAGAGGTACAGATACGGCTGGCACCGTGCCACCACGCGTGCTAGGCGGTACTACTTTACTTGCAAGTCGTCGTTTTTGAACCGAAACGCCAGGAGAACTACCCATCATATTGATAAAGTAAGAAAAAAAAAGAAAGAAAAAGTTAACAGAACACCGGCTCTAGCAGAGAACTCCGCACGTGGGGGAAAACCCCAACCGAAATACGCGGTTTGAGGTAAATACCATCTAACACCACGCCAAACACCAACCAACCGTCACGTGCACAAACCACAAAATGCAGCTATGAAAAGAACGATACTCTCACCATCTAATATGCTAAAGTTTTTAGCTGATTTTTAAGCTAGATGCAAGTAGTGGTTGCACGGCTCCTAATCCTTGGCCCCTTCGTGAAAAAAAAAATACTTTTTTCTTCTCCGCATTTTCTAAGGGCCTGTTTGGAACAGAGGAATTTCACAGGAATTTTACAGGAAACAGTTCAATTCCCGCAGAAATCGGGAAAAATTTCCGCATTTCAATCAGGGCCTAAGGGAAGAGATCCGTAGATCGCCGCTTAAAGTCCGTTCGCTTTCACCGGCTGAACGTGTTCAAATCTTGTTTTGTTTTGTTTACTTTCTTATTAAGAGGAGGAGGTTGCCCCCACCTACCGCTTCTAGTTCTTTTGAGCTGGCGATATGCAACGAGTCCTTGATTGCTTATCCTTTTCGCCTTTTCGGTTATCTCGTCTCGATCGACAGCAAGCGGTTGCTGATCTTGTCATCCATGCAGGCCATGACTTGTAGTCTTGTCATCCATGCAGGCCATGACTTGCTGTCTTGTTATCCATGCTGTCTTGTTATCCATGAAGAACAGATAGGCATCCATTATTAGCTAGGTGGATGGGATCAGCTGACTACATACGTACGTGTACAATTGACAATGTCCCCACAAAACAAAATCAACGAAATGCATGCACTGTGTGTTAACTGCTATCTCGCTTCTCTCAAATTTGCCAATCATCAGTGGTTTCTCCGCAGAAATCAGCAACTCTTCCCCCGCCCTAGCTATCAATCTGTCTGGTACTGTATGCTTTCGATCAAAGGAAAAAGAAATCAGCCACCTTTTAAGCCTTGCATTGAATTATACGTGATTAGTGTCGCGGTTAGTTTTTTTTTGGTTTATCGAGCACCTAGCAAGGGCGACGGCCAAGTGAACAGACGGGGTGGAGTTAGGTGTTATGGTGAAAGATTTTATGTTTATGATTTACGACTTCCTTTGAATAAATAAATAAAAATAGTTTTTTTATTATTGTATTGAAGTGGATTATTGGGACAGTTTTTCAAAGCGATTTATCGGTATTCGGTTCATTCGCATGAACACTCGCATTAAAATCAAAAGTCATCAGCCGTAGCCGAAAAGAACATGACCAAAATGAGGCGACGGGTCGGGAGAAGAAAGGCGGGTGGCGCCAATAGCCCTTGCAGGAGTCATACCAGCTAGTTGGAGGAGAAACCAATAAGCTAATGTGCTGCTCATTTCGGCTTATTTTCTACTGTTTAGCACTGTAGCTTACTTATTTTACACTATAACTAATGCTTATTTTTTTAGGTGTAATTAAATTTATAAATTTTTAAAATAAGTTAACTCATCACGGATAATACAAAACGAATACAAAAAAAGACAAAAGAAACTAAAAATAAAAAAGATGAATTAAAAAAACTAGAAGCTAGAAGTCCAAATGAGCAGAATAAGACTATCTATGGGCCTTTGTAAAGCGTAAAACAGTAAAAACACATCGAGCTGTGGGATGCCCAAAGACTTGTGGAAAGGTACGGCTGGCCTTAGCTAGACCGTTCATGGTTGCTTCCCGAGCTCGAGCTCACTCCTTGCCTGCTTCTGCCGTAGCAGACAAAACAAAAAGTGGCCGTATAGTTCAAGTCACGTTTGACATGTTCTGATCCGATCTACTTGTGCACGCACATCAGCAAAACAAATATAACCAAAAAAGGAGGCAGTGAACGATACAAAGCATCGCACTCCTACTGTCTTATTACAGGCGCTCGACGGCTTGAGGCTGGGTGAAGGTTGATGGCGAAGGAGCGGAGTACGGGTAACGCAAGAAGACCTTGAAGACTACAGATGCCCAGGACAAAAGCATAACCCCGCAAAGCTAGCTCGCAGTTTGCGTGTTAGACGCTGCAGCTTGACATGGACATGACGCTAACATGCATGACAAAAACTTGACAGGTAGCTCAGGATAGTTTCGGGTAGATTTTTTTAGGTCGTGGTTTATGACTTCTAGCTTTTAAATTTTTATTGTTTGTAAGAGAGAGTACGAGAAGAGAGACAGTCATGTGCAGTTTTAGCTGATACAGCTGAAGTCGATACAGTGTCTACTATAATCAACTTATAAATTTTATCTAAAAAATATTATTTAAAAATTAGTTACTGTAGCACACAAAAGGAAAGCCAAACCCAGCCTTCACGTTCACAAACTTTCTTGTGCGAGCCTACGGTACTCTGCAAAACGCCGTTGGTATTTATCCGTGAGCCCAATTCCTGTGTTTTGGTCAGATAGGTGCCCATTTAAGCCCTCAAACTGAATGCGGCCCATAGCCCATCCGCGCATGCGGCCCACGGCAACTGTCTCTACCCGAGCCCCCTGCCACCGTCCTCCCCCCGCGCTTGCGGAAGCAGAGCGCGCATCATCCCAGCCAGTCGGCGTACTCGCCATCTCCAACGACCGTGCAAGTTGTGATGCAGGCGCGGCGGGCGGGCTTCATCCTGCCAGCGCGCTCGGTTTGTGCGTGCGTCCTGTAGCCGTGGCCGAAGAAGCTGTAGGCCGTCCGTGACGTCCAGTAATTGGCCCCGTGCACCACCGTGCGGAAGCACATACCGCCGGTGAGTCGGTGACCGTGCCCCTCGGGAGCACGGAAAAATAAAAATATCTGAGTCCTGCGAATTCTAGATTGATGGAGCCTCTCTGCCCTGCTTCCCTCCGTGATGGCCGACGAGAGCGTTCACGCCGGACGCATGGACATCCAGAGATTGGAGTACGATAAGAGGTGTTCACGCTGAACGAATTGAATGCGCTGGAAACTCGCCGCTGGCTCACGGGATCTGCCCCCGGATGGAATTGGGCCAAGCTCGGCCGGCCACCCATGATGCCTTCACGCGCGTAGCGCCACTCGGCACACCGTCCGCACGCTGGCATTTAAGCCCGGCCCATCGACGCTGCAAGGGAACCCAGCCGCCACTTGACCACTTTGCTCCTCCGTTCTCGATAATGGTGCATCTTTCTCTGAGTCCACGTCACCCCACCATTTCTATGCTTCCGTTTCGATCGATGGAGAAGCTGCGTGCTTATGCGGATGCCCCTTCTTTTTCTTCTTTTCAATCGATTTTTAGTTTTGACTTTTTTAACAATTATTATTTATTAGATTAATAAAGAGCCGCTTTAACTTGCTGAAAGATTCAGCTTATAACTACGGTTTTTATTTTATAACTGAAATTACTATAATGATTTATAGCTTTTTCTGAGTCATTTGATTAAGAAAAACGCTATTATATCTCCATAGACAAAGAAAAGAAAAGAAAAAACAAAAAATGAAAAGAAACTAAAAATCAAAATTACAAGCCGACGTATTCTAAGTAACTGCTACCTTAAATAAATCAAAAACAAAAAATTAAAAGCTAAAACTATTTAAAACAGAACCTAAATTAAGCCCTTACTCAAATGAACACGACAGAAGAATCTTTTGACCTATATCGCCCCCATCCTAATCCGTGGCGGCTCCAGCTAGATCTGCTCTCTTATCCCACGTGCATTTGGCTGCGGGATAGCAAACCAATGGCATCGCATGCTGCTTGCATTAGCAATTTGTTGGTGATAAGACGGACCCATCAGTCCTAGAAAATAAGGCTATGTGAACGAGCTTGTGCTCCATTAAAATTTATAGTACACTTGCACCAATATAAAAGCATAATTTTATCAGCATATTTATTAGATGGAATTAAGGACAAAGTGTGCGGTTTGCGGTGCATCGTGGGCTCGATTCTTTTGGCTTTCACCTTTATACTTATGATATTTGTTTTTTTTTTTGCGATAGTAATAGCCTTTCAAATGATATATCTTTTTAAGATACGATCTACAAATTGATTATAGTAGACAATATACCGACTTCAGTTATATCGACCAAAATTATACATAACTGTCTCTCTATATTCTTTATCGCGAATAACCAGAATTCAAAAATCATAAATCAAAAATCATAAGCTATAGCTTAAAAAACCACCCGTGATCAAAGTTGATGCAAGAAAATAATCTCCAAAAAAACTACTAACCTATTTGGCAAATCAGATTACAGTTTAATGCATTGTGCTTTTACATGGTAACTACTCGTATATTTTCGTTTGTTGTTCAAAAGGCGACATTATCCATTTGCCATGTGGTTTAGAATAAGCTGGTAGCCAGATGAGAAACATAATCGAAAGCGGTTTCACTGATAAGGTTATCATAATCTACTGCAATGTCTTATAGAGTTTTGTCGCGATCGAGTCGTTGATCTTATGGAATAATATGAGAAATATGGCAAAAATCTTTGGAAAAAAACAATGATGCTCTTTATTGCTATGAACCGGTCTGTATGATCGAATACCGCAATCAGAGGGGGTGAATGATTGTATCTGCTTTTTGGAATCTCTTAGTGCTCGATGAAAGTTTATACCGCTCGGCGTTCGACCGCTCGCTCGACCTCTTTGTACGTAGTCGTAATCTTCATCTGCTTGAATGTTTCGACACATATGCTGTTGGCGACGATCGAGTGGACGACTCGGTGACAACCAAGTCGACGGCGGAATGCTATGCGCCATGCCCTATGTACTCGTAACGAGAACGAGTCGAAGAAGACGCCTAGAAAACAATGCCATCGATGCCGATTAACTTTTCTTGGAATAGATCTGATCTTCTATCTCTAAAACATATTTTGTGGCTACAAAGTGCTCCCACGGCACCCTCAAACCCTAGCACAAAAGTTTTCTCTTCAAAGTCATCTCAAGTCCTTCTAATTATGGACGCCTTCCATAACTTCTTCCAACTCATCACGTGTTGAAACCTCTAGAACCGCACCTCTCATGGCTTCTCCATACATCATCTACCTTTTATCTCCACGTGCTCCAGCGTGAGTCTGATCATCTCGTGACATCCTCGATCACCTGAACATCAGATTTTCCCTTCCTAGTCTTGGCCCTCATTGTCACCGACCATGACCATCTCCACGCCCAACCTGCATATGCAAAGACCATAGAACGTTTTCCCGGCACAAGTTCTTTCTAACTTGTCCGACATTAGTCCACACATGCATAACACACTTTTGTCCATCCATAGACACAAACCAAATCATTCACAATATCAATATCTACGCTTTCCAAAAATTAACCTTAGACCACCTAGTAAAACCGATGAGACCGCCATGCCCAAGTCGGTCAGACCGCTGGCCCAACAAACACGGTTGATCTGCCGATCATATCGCCAAACACAAGGTTGATCAGACTTCTTAACACAAGGCCCCGATTGGACTGCCCAACACAAGGTCGATCGGACCACTGGCTGTGGTCCGTGATCGAAACCTGCTGGTTAGACCGTCTAATATAAGGCGGTCAAATCGCTTATCCTAAACATTCCTGCAATTCCAGTTTTACAAAAGCGCATCGACCAAAACTTTCACAATCACAAAATTCAATGCAACCTGGATATCAATTATTCATCATCACTATATTCACGACCTATCCACATGGTCTAACATGATTATAGGGTGTCTTTAACAAGATATGAGACTAGCCCTACTTACACTAAATAGAATGAGATGCCAATTGTATTGTCTAATTGCTTCCTTTGGATGTCTTCTGTTGTGTCTTTGTTTTCTTTCGTTCATCTTTAAATATCAATGAAGAGACGTCAGTTATCTGCAGGGAAGACGACTTATGAAACCAACGTGTTTGATAGGGGGGCATAGTTATTGTCAGAGAGAGGATGCCTGATCATTGGTTATTGTCAGTGGGGGACGAATGTAGGAAACAACCGCATGGCAGCTGTTGTCAGAGACTTAGGGTCAAAACGTTGTGCCGTTTGAAATTGATAAAGCATATGTTTTATCTACCACATGAAAGGAATATCCTATAATTGGGTCTGGGTATCAATTCACAGAATCTCCGAGTGGTCATCTTGTCGGGCAACACGCATAGTGTTTCTCTAACCAGAGTATTCGGAGAGCAATATCTGGAGGTTTACGACTGTTATGGCTACAAACCAAACAGAGAGAGAGAGAGAGAGAGTATGGTAGTGGAGGAGTTAGGTGAGTATGGCCTCTTCCCCCTCTCCATGGCTTGTGTTGCATATATACATCTATATGGGGAGTGCTTTTACACTAATGCCCTTACATCTGAGTACCCCCCTCGGGGGTATTTATGTCATTATATATGCACCGTTTTGGGCCTTACATTTCTCTGACAGGTCTGCTGGGCTTATGTGGGGGCCACCCCTACAACAGGAGCCTCTCATGGTGATGGGCTTCACGGCCCGATGCCATGTTGTCGAGCCCTTTGGCCCCCTCCGTCCCTGCGGCCTGTGAGCATATGCAATCGTCTGTTGAAATGTAGTGTTCGCCTTATTGCGAAGGTATGGCTCCGGGCGGCTCGGCGAAGGCTTCGTCATCCACAGTCCTGCCATGGTGGGGTCGGGGTTGTCATCCGGAGCGAAGGTCGAAGTTGAGGTTGGCATGCCCTTGTCGATGGGCGACTGCCGGCCTGCCCAACGAGGCTTGGTTGACGTGGCGCGAGACTTGAGGGGTCGTGGCGCGAGACTTGAGGGGTCGTGGCGATACCACGTTGCGACGTTCCTGCTCCTGGCCGTCCACGTGGCGAAACACGCTTGGCGCGACGCGGGTCTTGAAGCATCGTGGTGGTGCGATACTGCGACGCTCCTCCGCCAGTTGGACTCCTGTCGATTGGACTTTCGTCGGTTGGCTTCCCCGCTGATGGGGTATATATAGCATGCTGGTGCAGCATTGTGTCTGCATTGTGTGCTCGGATAGATGCTGCTCCCCTAAAAGGGGCCTCTTCAGTGCATCCACATTCCCTAGCGGCACTACGCAGCTTGGGGAATGTTGATGTACTGATGGAGGCCTGTTTTTCTTGGGAGCTTGACTAACGTCTGTTAGCGGTGTCTGGTCGCAATTGCTGCGCTCGCGCTGTGTTTCTGCATATAACGGCAAGGTTTGCCCTGTTCTCTTAGACATGCCCACCTTCAGTCGGGGTTTCTGGTCAAGCCCGTCCGCATTACTTTCGAAAGAATGTTGATGCACTGAAGGTGGCCTGTTTATGAGAACAAGCCAAAACTTGGCGTGACGTAACCTCCGCCCGTACGACGTGTGGGGAATGCCGACGGACGAGTCCCCCCGCGCGAGTTCGCTCCTCGAACCCAAAGCCGAGGTCGAGACCGTGGCCGCGCTGGTGCTACATGCGTGACGTAACCTCCGCCCGTACCATGTTGTCCCGCCGAGACGGTGCCTCCCGCCGAGGCAGTGCCTAGGAGGCGAAGGCAGGCGCCGAGGATGTGCCGTCCAGCCGAGGCGATGCCTACAAGGTGGACAGCGAGGCGGTGCTCCGAAGACGCTGGTCCCCTACCTTGGAGGATAGTAGCCGCGGAGACCAGGCGCTTGCGGGGTGGGGCCGAGGGTGCTACATGCGTGGGGGTAAACGCGCGGGCGCTCCGTCCCCTATCCTTCGAAGCGGTGGCCGCGGAGCTGGCGCCTAGCCGAAGCAGACGCGCGAGCGCTCCGTCCCTTACCCTTTGAAGTGGTGGCAGTGGAGCTGGCGCCTAGTCGAAGTAGATGCGCGAGCGCTCCGTCCCCTAGCCTTCGAAGTGGTGGCAGCGGAGCTGGCGCCTAGTCAGAGTAGGCGCGCGAGCGCTCCGTGCCCTACCCTTCGAAGTGGTGGCAGCGGAGCTGGCGCCTAGTCGAAGTAGACGCGCGAGCGCTCCGTCCCCTACCCTTCGAAGTGGTGGTAGCGGAGCTGGCGTCTAGTCGAAGTAGACGCGCGAGCGCTCCGTGCCCTACCCTTCGAAGTGGTGGCAGCGGAGCTGGCACCTAGTCGAAGTAGACGCGCGAGCGCTCCGTGCCCTACCCTTCTAAGTGGTGGTAGCGGAGCTGGCGCCTAGTCGAAGTAGACACGCAAACGCTCCGTCCCCTACCCTTTGAAGTAGTGACAATGCACTCCCTAGAGTGAACGCGACCCCGCGGTAGTGCGCCTTAATGGCTCCGGGAATCGTGCCGACCCCTGGGCTGGTACGAGCAGGCTGCTGTATCCGTACGTGCTTGTCCATTCGAGATGCACACGCGGCGGGCCATGATTGGCGTGCGACGGGCCGTCAGCGGTCAAGCCCCTTCCCTAGAGGGGCGGGGCACGCGGCGCGGTGCTGTAGGCGCGCCGCGTGTTGGCTGCTCGCCTTGCAACGTGCGTCACCGGCTACTAGCAGTTGTCCTTCTTGCCGATCATCAGTTTCCTATGTCACGCAGATTTGCGGTTGTCCCCCGTACAGGCTGGCGAAGCCCTACTTGCCTTGCGACATCAGGGGCGTGGTTGCTTCCCGGGCGCAAGGTCGGGGCCGAGGCCGGAGCCCAAACTAGTGTGGGGGATGCCTCGCACCCCAAACTCCGCCCCAGATGGTCCCGTCCGGTGCCTTCGAAGAGCCACGCCGATGCGCACCGAAAACTGTGTCGGGTCGCACGACCTGCATTTATTCCCTGTGCTGATCGACACGCGGTGGGATGCTAATGGCGCGTCGAGTGGTGACAGGACTTGGTACGACCACAGTCGTATGCGGGCTACGTGTACCGTCGCGACGCTTCGGCTTCGCACGTGGGGAGGTGAGCGGTTGTCACTCGCCGTTTGCGCTTACCGATGGTGGGAGGCGAGGGACCTTTAAGTACCCCCCGTGGTACTGTGCCTGCGCCTCCTCACGCTTTCTAGTTGTTCACGCCGCCTCCCGCATTTGCTCGCCCTGTTCCTGTGCTTCTTTTTGTCGTCGAGTTCCCCGTGGATGCTGATGGCGACTTGCGACGAACGTGCTCTGGTGGGCGGCGAAGAAGAGTCAAGGTCCGTACTCCGGCGAGTTGGGCCGCACGCTCGTGACGGAGGACACGATCCGGTCACTGCTGCGGGAGGGGAGGCTATCGGACCGCCAAGCGGTGCGGCTGCCCGCCGATGATGAGACGGAGCCGCACCCTGAAAAGTCGGAGGCGATCGTCTTCGTCGCCTACTTCGAAGCCGGACTCCGCATCCCGTCCGCGGCAATTGTTGGGGACGTGCTGCAGACCTTCAGGCTGGAGCTGTCACAGCTGACTCCGAACGCGGTGGCTCGCCTCGCGGTGTACAGCTGGGCCCTACGCTCGGAAGCATGTTGGCCCAGCGCCTCCCTGTTCGCGTATCTGCATGAAGCTCGGTGCCAACCGAAGGAGTGGAAGGACGATACGCTGTCGAAGTTTGGCAGCGTCAACTTCGTCCTGCGGACGCCATGTGGGGGGCTCTTCCCTGCGAATTCGACCCGAGGGAAGTGGGAGTCCAACTGGGCGAGGCGGTGGTTCTACCATCGTGCGGGGAATGGCAGCGGGCTTGAGTGTGCAGGCGGGCCGATTACGTTCAAGAGCACACCCGGCCTGACACTTGACCAGGAAGATAGGCAGAGCGCGCGAAGACTTGTGGGGTCGCCGCCCGCTTCAATATGTGCGACCTCGCCAAGGAGTACATAATGCTCAGTGCGACGCCGCTCTCCCGCGATTGGCGCTTCACGGCCGGGGAACATCGGGATGATAACGTTCACCCGTCCATTTGTTCGCTGCCCGCGCCGACTGGTCTTCGTAAGCCTCGACCGTGCATTCCTCTCCGTTCGTACGGATTGCATTGTGTAAATGTACTTTCTGCCCCGCGCAGGGATTCGCCTTGAGGATGCGGAGTGCGCTGCGCGCGTGTTTCTCGGGCCATACACCGCCAGAGAGCACAGGCAGCGTGCAGCTGTGACTGCGAAGGCAGGATTGGGGCGGATAAACCGCGTGTGCGAGGCCTTAGGGCTTCTTGTGTCGGATCGCACCCCTCCGGACCAGCAACATGAGGATGACGGTGCCGCGAAGACGAGAGCGTCATCCCGCAAGAGGGCCCGGAGCACCGCGACCACGCCCTGTATGGCAATTGCCGATGTTCCTGCCGGTGTGGCAAGCCCAGAGTCGGATTCGATGAAATATGCCGACTCAGACTTGGAGGGCACGGGTACTGAGGGCGAAGGCGCTGGTAGCGGAGGGCACTCCGCGGAGGTCTCGTTGCCCACGACAGTCGCCGAGGTGGAGGTGGTGCTGGCTGGCGGCACCGGTGCGGAGTCCTCGTCTACGACCATGGTCGTGGCGGGGCTGCCATCCGCGGAAGTATGTGGAGCGCAGCCCTTGCCAACAGCGTCGACCGAGGTGGAAGTGCCCCCCGCAGAGGCGGAAGTGTCCCCCGCGGAGGTCGTGAGGACGAAGCCCCCGACCGCTGTTGTTGTAGCTGTGGAGACCCCTTTGGCGGGTATTGTTGCCGCAAGGGCTCCTTTTGTAGCGGTTACCGAGGTGGGACCTTCCCCTCAAGCGAAGTGGCCACACCTGCAGTCCCCGCTTCAGCGGACTTCGCGAGGGTTCGTCGTGGCGACCGGTGTTGGGAGCTTGTGGGACTTTGCTTCGAGCACCGAGGTTCCTCCACCCCGCGCCCTCCCGGCCCCTCGGGCCACAGTGACCGTGGCGCAGGATCGGTTGGCGCTAGATCCAGACTCGGCGGTCCCCCCGCTTCGCGAATCAGTGCCGTCCGTTGGGGCCGAAGTCGTTGCGGCCCAGCCCGGGGCTGGGGAGGTGTCTCGGCAAAGTCCCCCATCCGCCACCGAGGGTAAGTTATGACGGTACACCTTTAACACGACTTTTCCACGTCTCGCGCGACGATCTTATACTTCCTCTTGCAGCGGCCCTTATTCCGGAGGAGGAGCCATCCCTTGAGCGTGGGGGTCCTAGCGATGGCAACACAGATGCCGCGCGCCCGGGCCCAGCAGACTTCGTCCCTCCATCGGATGCTCTGAGGGCCTGGCGCGGGATTGCTGACGATGCGGCCACCAACATTGGCCAAGAGGCGTTGCAGACCTATGGATCAAGGCGCCTTGGGGACGCATTAGAAGTGTCTGGAGTGAGGGTAAGCGTCCGCCTTCTGGCCCACTCGCTGCCGTTTATCGCTTGCTAACCCCTCCGTCACGCAGACACTCGTGTTGGCCCAGGCCCTGCAAGTGGCTCACGCTCGCGAGGAAGGAGCGCTACGTGGCAGGCTGCAAGCCGCCGAAGGGGAGCTGCTGGGGGCTGCTGGGGCACGCTTTGCTCAGGACGCTCGCATACGCCGCTTGGAAGCGGAGTGCGCGGAGATGAAGACGCGCAATGAGGAGCTTGTCGCCGTAGCGCGAGAGTTGGCCGCCGAAGCGGTGCGGCAGGAAGTTGCTGCCGAGCGAGATGGCCGGCAGCAGGTTGCCGCGCTGGAGAGGGAGAACAGCGAGCTTGCTGCCTCTCTCGCGGAGCGGGATCGAGCCTTGGGCAACGGTTCGGTAGCTGCCTGGGACGCCATGCTGGCCCTGGAAGACACCCTTAAGGGGCTTGTTGCCGAAGTGCCGGCACGCTCCTTCGGGCCCGAGGACCTGTCGCAGTCACTTCGGTGGATTGGAGATGCGGCCGGCATCGCACGCGGCGCCGCTACGTCCTTTGGCAATCACTGCGCCTACGTGGCGTCGTGCCTGACATGCGCGCTCCTGCGACTCCGCGGCTGTGAACATGTTGCGGGGCTAGTCGATCCGCGACTGGAGATGCCCGCCGGAGGCAGGGTAATGTCCGGTGCCGTACGCGCCGTTCGCCGCGCCATGAAGTTCTTCCATGAACGGATATGGGAATACTGCGGCAAGGCCGCGGCCATTGTCGAGCTGCGGAATAACTTACACGGCGAGGGAAACCTTGGTCGGTTTCTGGACGAGGTCCCACGACGTGACGAGGATGGCGCTGCGGCCCCGGAGGACACCGCGACCCCACAGGTGTGACGGGGGGTTGTCGCGTGTTGGTGTGCGTTGTAACCGAAGCCCAGGGTTTTTTTCTTTTTTTAAGTAATGTACGGAGTTGTTTCACCGTTGTTCTGATTCTTGCCCCTTGTCCCGAGCAGCTACACAGCCGGGGCCGGCGGCTAATTTCCGACCTTACGACTCGACGGCGTCTTCGGCGCTGGCGAAGGGCCGAGGAAGCGTTGGATTTTTGGGCGGGTCGGGCGTCTTCGAGTGGAGCCTGGGCGCGAACGCGTGTTAAGGATGAGCCTGCCGAGTAGCGGCCTGGTGTGCCGGAGGTGTTTGTGCGCCTTTGTAAGCGTCCTTAGCGAATGTAAAGGATAGTCTTGATTGGAACTTGCAAGGTGCGTCTCCTCCTTTCCGATTGCGCTGTCCCATGGTAAACTCGGAAGGTTACTACGCTTGCCCGTATACGACGGTTTGCGCTTCGCAAGGGCAGGGTGGTTGAGGTGGACGCGTAGTTGCAACAACCGCACATGCGCTCCGTACGTTATGCCTTCGAAGTGGTGGCCGCGGAGTTAGCGCCTAGTCTAAGTAGACGCGCAAGCGCTCCGTCCCCTACCCTTCGAAGTGGTGGCAGCGGAGCTGGCGCCTAGTCAAAGTAGGCGCGCGAGCGTTCCGTCCCCTACCCTTCGAAGTGGTGGCAGCAGAGCTGGCGCCTAGTCGAAGTAGGCGCGCGAACGCTCCGTGCCCTACCTTTCGAAGTGGTGGCACCGGAGCTAGCGCCTAGTCGAAGTAGACGCGCGAGCGCTCCATGCCCTACCCTTCGAAGTGGTGGCAGCGGAGCTGGCGCCTAGTCGAAGTAGACACGCGAGCGCTCCGTGCCCTACCCTTCGAAGTGGTGGCAGCAGAGCTGGCACCTAGTCGAAGTAGACGCGCGAGCGCTCCGTGCCCTACCCTTCGAAGTGGTGGCAGCGGAGCTGGTGCCTAGTCGAAGTAGACGCGCGAGCGCTCCGAGATGCGCGAGCGCTCCGTGCCCTACCCTTCGAAGTGGTGGCAGCGAAGCTGGCGCCTAGTCGAAGTAGACGCGCGAACGCTCCGTCCCCTACCCTTCGAAGTGGTGGCAGCGGAGCTGGCGCCTAGTCGAAGTAGACGCGCGAGCGCTCCGTCCCCTAGCCTTCGAAGTGGTGGCAGCGGAGCTGGCGCCTAGTCGAAGTAGACGCGTGAGCGCTCCGTCCCCTAGCCTTCGAAGTGGTGGCAGCGGAGCTGGCGCCTAGTCAGAGTATGCGCGCGAGCGCTCCGTGCCCTACCCTTCGAAGTGATGGCAGCAGAGCTGGCACCTAGTCGCAGTAGACGCGCGAGCGCTCCGTGCCCTACCCTTCGAAGTGGTGGCAGAGGAGCTGGCGTCTAGTCGAAGTAGACGCGCGAGCGCTCCGTGCCCTACCCTTCGAAGTGATGGCAGCGGAGCTGGCGCCTAGTCGAAGTAGACTCGCGAGCGCTCCGTCCCCTACCCTTCGAAGTGGTGGCTGCGGAGCTGGCGCCTAGTCGAAGTAGACGCGCGCGAGCGCTGTTCCCTAGGATTGCGCGAGGGCAACCTCTGGTGCGTCACCTTGGTACTTTGGGGGATGCGCATAGGAGCGGGCTCCCGTGACGCGCTTTGCACCCCATAGAGCACGTCGGGAGAGCATTCGCGTCTCTTTTATTCTCCGGAGAGTGCGCGGGACCGACATCCGCGTCTTTTTTATACTCCAGAGAGTGCGCGGGGCCGACATCCGCGTCTCATTTATACTCCGAAGAGTACGCACAGGAGCAACGTCCATGCGTGCGCGGTGTTCGCGTCTTGTTTATACTCCGTAGAGTGTGCAGGGATGGCATCCGCGTCTTTTTTATACTCCATAGAGTGCGCGGGATCGACATCCGCGTCTCGTTTATACTCCGAAGAGTACGCACAGGAGCAACATCCATGCGTGCGCGGTGTTCGCGTCTTGTTTATACTCCGTAGAGTGCGCAGGGATGGCATCTACGTCTTTTTTATACTCCGGAGAGTGCGCGGGATCGACATCCGCATCTTGTTTATACTCTGAAGAGTACACACAGGAGCAACGTCCATGCGTGCGCGGTGTTCGTGTCTTGTTTATACTCCGTAGAGTGCGCAGGGATGGCATCCGCGTCTTTTTTATACTCCGGAGAGTGCGCGGGATCGACATCCGCGTCTTGCTTATACTCCGAAGATTACGCACAGGAGCAACGACCATGCGTGCGCGGTGTTCGCGTCTTGTTTATACTCCGTAGAGTGCGCAGGGATGGCATCCGCGTCTTTTTTATACTCCGGAGAGTGCGTGCGGAGGCAAACCTCAACGCTACGTCTTATTTAGAGTCCGTGGACTACGTGCGGAGGCGTCCCTCCGCGCATCTTTGTTTATACTCATACCCGTGTCTTTGACAGAGAGTGCGCGCGCGGACGCGTGTCATTGTTTATACTCATACCCGTATCTCTGACGGAGAGTGCGTGCGCGAACACGCGTCTTTGTTTATACTCATACCCGTATCTCTGACAAAGAGTGCGCGCGCGAACGCGCGTCTTTGTTTATACTCATACCCGTATCTCTGACGGAGAGTGCGTGCGCGAACACGCGTCTTTGTTTATACTCATACCCGTATCTCTGACAAAGAGTGCGTGCGCGAACGCGCGTCTTTGTTTATACTCATACCCGTATCTCTGACGGAGAGTGCGCGCACGAACGCGTGTCTTTGTTGCGGGAAACAAGAAAAATTTGTGCAAACGGTGAACTTTATTAAATTCCCGTTTGCGCGGGTGAGCGATTACAAAAGAGGGGAGGTATCGACCACTAATCGCTGTTAGGACGGGGGCGACCGCTGGCGAGCCGTTGCTGCTGGGGCAACCTTGTGCCCGAGGAGCGCGAAGCGCTCTCCGGGGGCGCCCGGGGGCTCCGCACCTGCACACCCGGCCTAGGTGCCTTGGCGAGCCGCGTGGCATGGACCCCTGGCGCCAAGCTCTATACGCCGAGCCATGTCCTGGTCGCCATGGACGATGATAATGGCCCGCGGTCCGGGAAGCTTTATGCACAGGAAGCCGTGGTGCGGAACTGCCCCAAGAGTATTTAGGAGTGGCCGCCCCAAAATGGCGTTATAGGGGTATGCAATGTCGACCACGTCGAAGATGGCATCTTCGCTCCTCACGTTGTCGTTTTGGCCGAAGGAGACTTGGAGGCATATCTGGCCCAAAGCGCGCAAAGGTTGCCCTCCAAATCCTTGCAATGGGATGCCTAAAGGGCCCAACCGACTCCGAGGGATCCCCATTTGGTCGAAGGCCGCAGCGAGCAGGATGTTCGCGGAGCTTCCTCCATCGACTAGGGCGCGCCTGACCTCGCATCCTGCTACGAGGACCCGGATGAGTAAAGGGTCTTGGTGGGGAAACTCCACGCCCTCAGCGTCAGCAGGCGTGAATGTGACTTCGTGTTGTGCCCATTCCGGCGGCGCCTGCGCTGGGTATGCTGCGACGTGGTGCAACCTCCTCGCGTAGGCCTTCCGTTGGCGCGCCGAGGCGAACTCCAACGAGGAGCCTCCAGAAATGACGTTGATGATCCTGCGTTGGGCCCCTTCCGGGGCTTGTAACTGCAGGTGGCCCTCCCGAGGTTGTTGCACATGTGCTTGAATTCGCAGGAGGCCTTCCTGGGGCTGCATTCCTTGGTCCTGGGGTGTTGGACGTGGGCCACGACGGGCGCGCGCGCCTCCGGGTTTTTGTCCCTGGCGACGCTCTGCCGGAGCGCTGCGATAGTGGCACAAGCACGCGTGTCATGGTTGCCTCGGCCGTGGATTTCGCACCACTGCCTGTGGTGCTGTTCGCTGTACTCTTCGCGGGTTCTGTCGTCGCGACCCCAGCCACGCCCCCGTCCTCGGCCCCGGCGCCCTCTGCCTCCGCGACCTGCGGAGGCGTTATCTTCGAAGCCGCCCTCGATGTCAAAGACGTAACGAGGTTTTCTGGACTTGCGTTGGTTGCGCTTGGGCCTATCGCCTGACGGGTCATTGTGTTGGGGTTCTTTGCGTTCGGAGGTGTCATTCGGCTGCTCTTGCTTGCGTTTACCTTTCAAAGAGCCCTACTTCGGCGAGCCTTCGCTCTTTGCCGAGCCTTCCGCCTTGTTGGTGTCGGAGTCATCACCGTGTCGCCGCCGCGCGTCCTCTTCCGTCCTGGCGTACTCTTCCATCTTGTCGAAGAGCTTCGCGACCGTCTTAATGGGCTTGCGCGCGTTGTACTCGGCCATTGGTCCCGGTCGGAGGCCTTGTATTGCCGCGTTGATGACGGTTGTTTCGTTGACGTACTTGACCTGGCAACGTACTTTCGCGAAGCGCTTGAAGTAATCCCGGAGCCTCTCCTCAGGTTTTTGCTTGACTGCGAAGAGCTGGTCCGCATCGACACGCTCGACGTAGTTTCCCTGGAAGTTGTTGTAGAGTCGATCGCGAATTTGTTCCCACGCGTAGATGGACTGTGGTTCGATTGTGAAGAACCAGGACAGCGCCACCCCTTGTGACGCGAGAGGGAGTCCTTTTGCCTTCGTGGTGTCGTCCCCGCCAGCGGCTTCGATAGCGGTCTCATACACGCGCATGAATTCCCGTGGGTCGGAGTCGCCCTTGTATGCCTCGATGACGCTCGGGAACTTGAAGTCCTCAGGCCATGCCGCCTGCTGTAGGCCCGCGGAGAGCGGGGACTCTGGGTCTACTCGCCGCAATGGGACGCGACTAGACGTAGGGGCGTCGCGGCTGTCCGCCCTCTCCGGAGCGGGTTCGGATGCCACCGCCGGGGGGGGTGTTGGCTCCGAGCCTCTTGCATGTCTCGCATAGCTCCGCGGAGGTCTGTTAGCTCCCACTAAAATGCGCTGAGGGCCGCCAGCAGGGCAGTCTCCACTACGGACGTGGCTGGGGCCGTCGGTGCACCCGGCGGTACGACTGGCACAGCGGTGACCACGGCCTGCGCGCCCAGGCTGCCCGCCGCGTTGTCCTGGAGGACCCTGGAGCCGGTGACGAGGTTCGCGCCGCCGCTAGGACCATTCACCGCTTCTATGCCGGGTGGGAAAACGGATGCGCCTGCGTTGCCATCGCCGGGGCTGGTCGTCGGGGCGGTGTTGGTGGAGTCTGGCGGCGCGGCGACGTTGGCGAGGTCGGGCGTTGTGTCACTGGTGGCGGGGTTGTTCGTCGCGGCGGTGGCGGGGCTGGGCGTCGCATCGGTGGCGGGGTTGGGCGTCGCGTCGCGAACGTCGATGTTCACGGTCATCACGCCCGCACCGCCGCCCGTACCTGCAGCTGCTAAAGCCGAAGCCCTGTTGTTGACGCGAGACTTCGCCGCTTCCGCCTTCTTCTTCGCTGTCGACGGTGAAGCTTTCTTTGGTGCCATCCTCCTTCAGACCTAGAGGCTTGCTCTTGTCCTCCCCACGGACGGCGCTAACTGTTATGGCTACAGACCAAACAGAGAGAGAGAGTATGGTAGTGGGGGAGTTAGGTGAGTATGGCCTCTTCCCCCTCCCCATGGCTTGTGTTGCATATATACATCTATATGGGGAGTGCTTTTACACTAATGCCCTTACATCTGAGTACCCCCCTCGGGGGTATTTATGTTATTATACATGCACCGTTTTGGGCCTTACATTCCTCTGACATGCCTGCTGGGCTTAGGTGGGGGCCACCCCTACAACAACGACCACAAGAGTCTCTTAGCTTTAATTAAATATTAAAATCGTATTTAGAGATTTATTCAATACCTATCAAGTCTTAATGGCTGCATTAGAGTGTAATTAGTAATTATGTGAGGCAATAAGAGTACTAGGCATGTTTTGGACCGATGATCACACAATCAGTGGTCTAGATTAAAGGGTAGGCCGAACGGGTAGCATGGATAATTTGCAGTTTGTCTTCAATTGCGACATACTCCCTTCGTTATTAAATTGTAGATCGCTGTGGTTTTTTATGTGGTCAAAATTCTGAAATTTTAACTAAGAATATATTAAAAGTATAGCATTAACCACATGAAAATAATGTTAGCAAATTTGTCTTTCAAAATACCTTGACGAAAAAATCATTTTTTACTAATATATTATGATTAAAAAACTTTGGTTAAAGTCAGTGGAGGAGCCACAAAAGGTGTATGGGGTATAGCTGTACCCTCAAAAATTTTGGCAAAAAAACTACTATATGCACCTATAATATACAAGGTATAAGTGACAAACTCCTTCCTGAGTTGTAGCCCACAACATATCATTCCAATATACCCAAAACACAATAATCCCTAAATAGGCCCACAACCACAGCCCACCAAACCACAGCTATCACCATTGGTCACCTCTAGAATGGCAGGATTGATCCCCAAATTCTCATATCCCCGTCCTTTGCCCTAGCAGTCGACGAGCCCTAGGCGCAGCACAGCAGGAGTGAGCTACAGGCGACGACGCGATGGGAGGTGGGGAGTGCAGCGAGAACACGACGCCATATTAGATACTCAGATGATTTATGTCATGCTTTGCAAAAGAGAGATCAAGATATTTGTTAAAACTATTGAGCGTGTATACATGACTAAGCTTCAGTTGCAATTGTTGCAGGAGGATTATGGATGGAAAACTTTTCTCTAGGATGTAATTTCTTTTTTGTGTTAAGTATCACACCAAAGTTCCTGATATGGATGGTTTGTTTGTGCCTGTGGAGAGACCAAACCGTTTCTTTGGAAAAGCAAAGAATTTTCATCACTTCCGCGTTGAAATGTTTCTAAGTGTCATCGATATACAACATCAAGAGCTCAGTAGCAGGTTGGCTAAATTTGGTACAACTACTTATTTTCAACTTCCAATGCATCTTTGCTTCCTATTAAGACACTTGCTTCTTATGACAGGTTTGATGAAGTTAATATATAGCTACTTTGCATGGCATCTTTGCATCTAGCTAATTCATTTGCTTCATATGACAAGGCTAAAGTTCTTAAACTTACTAAGTTTTATCCTAAATATTTCTTGAACACAGATTTGGTCCAACATTCTTTGCAACTTAATATGTTTATTGCTGACATGCACCAAGATACAAGGTTTCAAGAAGTGGAGAATCTTAGTGAGCTTTCTATTAAACTTGTCGAGGCAAAAAAGCATGATCACTATAAACTTATTTGCTGCTCAAATTTGTGTTGATCCTTCCTGTTGCTACTGTAAGTGTAGAGAGGGTATTTTCGGCACTAAATCATGTGAAGAACAAGGTAAGAAATAATATAGACGAATAATACTTGAATGATTATTTAGTTATACACATTGATCATGAGTTTTTTCTACAAACTAATGATGATATTGTCATCAAGCATTTAAAAAGTATGAAGGAATGCCGTATCAAGTTGTAATTTTTTAAAAACATGTTGTGATGTTGATTGTAGTATAAATATGTAATTTGTTATATTTAAACTTTCGTACTATATTATTTGAACTTATATTAGAATATATATGTTTTAAGTTCGCACCCTATCGTTAAAATCATGGCTCTGTCACCGGTTAAGGTCTTGTATTATAGACTATGAAAAATAAAAAAAACAATCTATATTTAGTGATAGGAAGTATAGTTCTATATTTTCTTTCTTAATTATGTATGTTGCACCGGCTGATTGGCTCGTGGTTGCTGTTAGATCGATGCACGTGCATGGCTGCACGGGCGTACACATGTACCGATGCTACCGAGCACTTAGAACCCGATCCGTCTCCGTGTCACCGTGCGCTGTCCTGCGGATGCATTATGCATTGGCAGGTACTGAAATTAGTTTTTCGAAAAATTCCTCTGTTCAAACACTTGAAAAAGCAAGCAACTATTCCTTTGTTTTCTTGATCTTTTGTGTTCGTCGAGAGCAGGACGTCGTCAAGTTAAGAACATTGTCGTGAGACAGATTCGAATTCCGGAAGCGCATATATTCCAATATCTCATCTGATCTGATGTGCAGGCAGAAAGCAACGCCAGGGTGATGTGGGGAAGCGAGGCGCAAATCCACAGCTAGATCTCCCCTGAATGTATTCCTCTGCTGCAAACCGCCCGTTTGCACCCTCAAATCAACCATAACGGTACAGCGGTGAGCAGTTTAATTCGGAAACAATCTTTGGATCGCCGGGGCAGTTCATCTCGTCTGGATTATGTCAAGCACTGTATGTGGAATAGGACACGATTGTACGTCGGAATAAATCGTTGCATATATACAAGATAGGTACGAATGGTCACCAGCAAAGGTATCATATCCTTATCTTAGATCTCATTTATAACAGCTTTTGGTTTCTGGCTTCAAACTTTTGAAAGATGAAAGTCGTTTCGAACGTGTTATTTTTCACATAGTTTTTTCTCTATTTTCTTTGTATTGTTTCTGAAGATATAATAGTTTTTATTTTTTCTTTATTTCCTTTTAGTTGAATGACCCAATTAAAAGCTAAGAGCTGCTATAGTATCTATTTCAGCGAAAAGCCAATGACCACCTCCAAAAAGATATCGGCAAAAGCTATTTTGAATAGAGCCAGTACAGTGTAGGACCCGTGCCTAGTCACTGTTGACATGGATTCCGTAAAAAAGATCATTTGTACTCAGCAGCATCCTATGAGAATCATGTGGGTTCATCAGGGGTGATAGATAGATGCTTAAAGTTAAACATGAAAACGTACGAAATTACTAATATCCTCCAAATCCGAAGGATTAGATCTGGTCCCCTTCTATCCAAACAGACTCTAATGGGGTTGTTCACACCTGGTCGACGGCTACTAGCCATCGAAATCTACGATCGTGCGAACCCCATAACCGCGAATCCTAGCCCACTGTGCAGCGTTCATGTTTCCTGGTGTCAAACCCCGTTCTGGAAAATTACCCTGAAATTGGGAGCGAGCCTCCTGTTTTGGAAAAAACAAGATTGCTAATGGTCCTTCCTGCTAAAGCATTCTGAGACAGTTCTGTGAAAAAAACTACCAGCACCACAGTGAATGAACGCAGGAGCATATTGCAGTTTTTAAATAGAGTATCTTTTCAAGTCAAAAATTTACAAATTGATTGTAACGTGCACTGTAGCGACTTCATTTATATCGGTCAGAATTACATGTAAATTTCTGTTACTCCATACTCTCTCTTACAAACAGTCTAAAATTCACAGAAAAAAACCATAAAGAACAGCCAATCATATCATGCCGTGCGTGATTGACGCGTTTGGCAAAATTACTACGTGCTACTCCAGCTGCTTCACAGTTGGCTAACTAAGAGCAAGTCTAATAATAGAGTCAAGTGTTTGGCTATAAGTCAAGTTATAAGAGCCAAGTTATACAATAATTTGTCTTTTATTTGTCTACAAAAGATTTATTATTATTATGTGGTACCATGTCTCACATTCTCTTTCCTATTCCTCCTCACATACATTTATTATCTGAGCCCACCACTGCATAGGCTCCCGTGCCCAGCTTGTTGCTTGCATGAGAGCCAAGCTCTCATCTCTCTCCTCTCTTCTCTCCTCCACATCAGCAAAAATGCTGACTAGTTTGGCTATAAGACCATTATTGGACTTGCTCTAAGGTCGCACGACTTGGGGCCCAATGATTGCTCGAGGCTTGTTTACCCGCGCGTCGGGCACGTCATGTGGGCGGCGACGCAGCATCCGCATATCCACGCGAATGACGAGAGGCAGCATTGTACCCTTGGACGGGTAGACCATACATGCTCCCTCGATCTCACTCGACAGCCGCGACCACTGCACTCGTCGTCGCCAGTTAATTCACCCATTACTAGCTGTACATATATACAAATCTTACGGATCAGATATCTGCACAGTTTACTTTGACGTACCAATCTGCCTGCCGTGAGAACTGAGATTTTGAGTGAGAATCCCATGAGTTCGATGGAATACCACCGTCGCGCGTGTCGCTGTCCAGATCGATCCACAAATCACAACAGTCGCAGCATCTGTGCTGTGCACTGTCCCGATTGCGTTGGCAAGGCAGGCTGCAGCCCAACCTACGGGCAGGACGTATATCCTTATGTTCTTCCTAACTTATAACTTATAGTTTATAACTTTTTAGAATAAATAAATAGAATCGTTGTTTTACTGTTTTTTAAGCAATTTATCAAAATAACTTTTTAAAACGGCTTATCGATATTTGGTTCATTTGTATAAATATTTATGTTTAGACTAAAAACCACCAGCTGTAAATCTAAGCCAAAAGACAGGGCCTTAACGGCCCGAGCAACCTGCAGCATAGCCCATGCATGCCAGGCCCGGCCGGCAGATAGATGGCTTGGATCCGACGGTGTGAGACCCTTCCTCATCAGATACTTCACGTGGCCTTTGAAACATCTTCGGAGAGCGACGTGGCAGAGGGGCCGTACAATTTGCTTTGGCGTTCCATGGCCGTTCGTGCAGAGACTAGCGAGGGAGAGGCAGAACAGAAGATAGGCACGTACGGCAGCTCGTGCGCGTCGAAATTAATTAATCGATGATGGTGATGGTTAGGAAACTCAAGGCTGCAAAAAAGACTTGTTTTTAGTGCGTGCCGACCGCTGACCAGACGCGAACGGCCCGGCCGGCCGGTCGCGCACTTGCCATGCCATGCGCCGGGCGACGAGGCGCGCGACGCGTCGAGGCACGGGGGGCGCCACATTTAACCCTCGGGAGGCGGAGCGGGCATGCGCTCGGTGTGACCGCCGCGATCGTTAAGACTATTCTCCGTTTCGTTTCATCGCGTTCACGGGAAACTGGCCGGGCTTCCTCATGCCGTTTGGCTGCCTTGCCTAGCTCCCTCTGCTGCGCTAGTCCCAGGGCAGGCGGGTGAGGTGAGACGGTAAGCTCCGTGTGTGTGATTAAGGCCAGCTGCGGGTGGACCTGTACTGTGTCGCACTATATTTCATGTTCTTAACTGTTTACAGAAGCGGTTTTAAGAAATCGTATAAAGAAGTCACATCGCTTATTTTAGTTTTTGGAGAGAACAAAAATCTTAAAAAAGAATAGGGCATTTTAGCTTATGCTTTTGGTTTATTTGGAAGTGAATGAGACAAACATTAAAAAAGACGGTCTATTAAAGCGGATTCTCTGAATATTTTTTCGAATCTAAAACTGTACGTATTATCTGTATCGATATCTTCACCGTTCATTGTCATATTAAAAAAAGAGAGCAAAAATCATCAACCTCAATCAAAAGTAGTTATCCGTTGAAGAAAACAAACCCAACATATTCTACTCCGTACAGAACTACGACGAGGAATACTCTTGTCGACTAGCACTAGAAGCATCGAGTGATACCAAAACGCCAGACCCCGGTAAGCAATTATACGAGTACGATAGCGAAGTGCCGTGTTAAGAAAAGCACAGAATTCCCTATAAAAAAGAAAAGCACAGATTTCTCAAATTAATAGTTGAATGTTCTTGCTTTTCGACGGATAAACAAAATTCATATTACTCCAGTCCCGTACGTAGAGCCGTCATAACCGGACTTGGTTTGCGTCATGTCTGCGGCTTCACTGCGGCGTTAGACTGAGCTTAGGGTCTGTGTGATACGGTTACGGTTTATGGATTTTGGCTGAAGTTTTTGAATTTTAGCTGTTTGCGACAGAGATTACAGAGAAAAAGATGCTTGCGATTTTGATTGATATAGATATTGGGCTTTTAATGTGTACTACAATTAACTTGTAGACTCCGTCTTGACAAAATACTCCTTTTGAAAGTTAGGTACTATAGCAAAAACCAAAAACCGCTTTTCAAAGCTGTAAAGAACAGGACCTTAGTCATAAGCAGAAGCTTTTGCAGCAGTGACTAAGTTTCCACCGCATATTCAGTCTACACTGCTCGTCAGCTCCACTGCTGTGTTCGACCAAACTGTCAATTTTCCTGTAATATTAGTACAGCAAAAAGCTTTACCTCTGATAACAAATCAAGGGTGGTTTTTCATTTTTTTTGTACTTTCCAAACTTACAATTTTGAAATAAGCTGTATTGCACCGATATTCTTCCACTTTTTTTTTCATTTGCTTCTAAATTTCCATGTAGTGCACATGCAGCTTCTGATAACTCCATCACGCACTGGCTGGATACTTAGGGCCTGTTTGGTACAGCTCCTGCTCCCAGCTTCTCTGTTGAATCAGGTGGAGCTGTGCCAAACAACCCGCTTCCCAAAATGACCAAATTCAGCTTCTCGCGAGGAGCAGGTTCCAAAATGAACTGTTCAGGAGAAGCTGGGTTGAGGTGAATTCTCGTGGGGAGCCAACACACCCTAAATACAATAACCCATTGAAGTTCGTAGTATTTACCCGCAAAATGCCACCATATAAAAACCAAAAACCACCCGACGCCTCCCTCTACCCCTCTCCCGCCGCCTTCCCCTCTCCCCTTCCCCTCTCACGCCCGCGCGCCTCCCTCCGCCCCTCTCCCGCCGCCTTCCCCTCTCCCCTTCCCCTCTCACGCCGCCTTCCCCTCTCACGCCCACGCGCCTCCTTCCCCTCTCCCCTTCCCGTCTCCCGGCGCCGCCCTCCTCCGCCCCTCAGCACCGCCGCCGCCGCTCGGCCGCCTCCCTCCAGATCTCCGCCGCCGCCTCCTTCCCCTCTCCCCTTCCCGTCTCCCGGCGCCGCCCTCCCCCCGACCCTCAGGACCGCTGCCGCCCGCCTCCTTCCCCTCTCCCCTCGCCGTCTCCGCCCCTCAGCACCGCCGCCGCCGCCCGCCTCCTTCCCCTCTCCCCTCGCCGTCTCCGCCCCTCAGCACCGCCGCCACCGCCCGGCCGCCTCCCTCCAAACATGACACAGGTAATCTCCATTTCAGTATTCTTGCACGGTAGCAGGTGATCTGCACTTTTAGTACTGGAAAAAAATGTGAGCAATTGGCAAATTGTTGATTTACTTCAGCTAAAATTTACCCTTTGTTCTATGCTGGATGTCAGATCCTCTGACGGCCCTAATGCATGCTGTCCAATACTGGAGGAAAGCGCAAGAAAACAGCGCGAAATGAGCTCAGAGATGATGGACATCAAGGATGTTCATCCTGAACTGAAAGTTGAAAGCAAGGGAACTTGAAATGAAGACTTGAAAGAAAGGAAGAAGACTTGAAATGATCAAAATCCTGTATTTTATTTCAGCTAGAACTTGTGATTTAGTTTCTACTGGATTGTTTTTTCAACATCTGGTTGAATGTTAATCATAATTCGTATGTGGGTCAATCATAACTGCCCTAGGACATTAATTTATGGGAACGATCATTAGTGTGTATGTCAATGTTACTATTCATATGTACTACTGTTATCTGGGAATACCTTTTTTATCTTACATCTGCGAGTTAATGTATAATTCTCCATCGTCTGCCAAGAGAAGATGGTCACCAGGCATTAGTAGTAAGATGGTATCACTAACAGGACAATGGATTTCCATCGACTTGTTCGTGTGCATATAAAATTGAAATTTGAACACAATCAAGATTCAGTAAATTCATCATTTGCTATGCTAGGTTCAATACCACAATGTCTAAGATATTGGTATTATCCCTACTCAATACCACGTTTGTTGTACGAAATGTCAAAAACAAGATAATGCATGCTAAGGGTAACAACATGACAAGAAATGTCAAAGAAGAGCTCTTAAATCAAAATCTCATGGTTACAACTAGGGGTAACATGATCTATTTCCCTCCAATCTCTTCTTTTAAGAATCTGGAGCCAACCCACTAGCCAAACGTTTTTCAGAGGTAGCTCCAGATTCTCAGAGAAGTGGATTCTTACAGAATCTAGAGCAGAAGCTGAAAAATGAGAATCTGGAGCTCTGCCAAACAGGCCCTTACTATCATAGAATGGCGCCAGGTTCTTTCTCATCATTGAATCCGGACATGTACATGGATAGTGATGGGAGTTGGGCTATGCTGTGCCGCAACGTCATGGCTTGCCACCGGCGAGGCCTAGCACGGCATGGCGGGCTGCCATTGGGCTATGCCGGCGTGAGCACGGCACATAGTGCTTGTACGTATACTGGGCTATCACTCATCCGCTGCCGCGTGCCTGCCTGTCTCGCTTGTCTTACCCGCCGCCACATGCTTGCTCATCTCCGTCTACCTCGGTCGCCGTCGCCGCACCAATTGCCTACCTCGGTCGCCGCTGTGCGCCTGCTCGATGTTGCCGTGCCAGTTGCCTGCCTCGGCTACCACCCCCATGCCTGCCTGCCTCGGCCACTGTCCTTGCGCTTTCCCTCCTCCGCCCGCCTCTGTTGCGTTGCCTGCTTCAACCGCGCAGCCGCGCTTACCCATCGCCATTGAGGATCCGAGGGGAAGGGAGACAGGGAGGTGAGGCAAGGGCAAACGGGAAATAGTGGTGCACGGAGGTTGGTCCTTGGTACCACAGCACGACGTCGATTTGACCGCCTGTCTCAATGGTCACCTTGGCTCGACGTAGGGCACAGTGCCCTTGACCCACTTGGCCATCCACGTGCTGTCTACCGCACATGGCACGAGGCCAACGATGGGGTCCACGCGGCCAGAGTGGAGGATGCCGTTGGTGAATGCCATGCTAGGGCCACCCCCACGATGATGTTGGTGTATGTAAGATCGAGGAGGCTAATTAGAGAGGTGAATAGGCGTTTTTATAATTTCTTTGGCTAAAATCAAGTTTTAGATGCAGAAGTATAAATTAAATCGGTTTTGCTAAATTAAGGACTAAATCATTTTGTTTCACTAAGTGCATCAATAACCTAAGTCAATATCAAGGCTTACCTAAATTAAGGACTAAATCATTTAGTTTCACTAAGTGCACCAATAATTTAAGTCAATATCAAGGTTTGCAATCCTAGGGTGATAATCAGTTAATATAATTCTAGATATGTAAATTGCAAGAATGTAAAATAAACACAACGTAGCAAACCACAATTGACACAATTCCTTTTTACCGTGGTGTCCCCTAGTCTACATTGAGGTAAGCTCAAATGAATTAGACCAGTTCCACGAATTAAGTCAAACACCTTAAATCCATTAGTGATAGCTCTTTTTACCTCTAGTTAGGTAGGCTTCAACCTTCATAACATGACGGGTCTTCTCACAAGCTTCTCGAGAAAATCACCGAACCACGACGCCTGCACGCCATGACTCTCACTATGCACAAGTGGATACTCAATCCACCTCTATAAACGACACATGCAACTAGAAACTTCTCTCCTTGCTCGTGCAACACATGGATAATTGAGAAGAGAAGCTCGCACTACTAAATAGAATGAAATATGATGCATCAATCTTTCTCCTAATCAACTATCGTGGGTATTTATAGCCCACACACACAAAACGAGCCATTAAGACAAGATTCCAGCAAAAACAGCTTAGACTGGTCTGGGCACCAACACATCGTCGATTAGATCGGTCCCCACTGCAACGGCTAGAAAACTATTCGTTACAAACTAGGCCAGTCAAACCGCCAACATAGGGTTCAGCCAAACCGCTCAAACACCATCGGTCAAATCGCTCAACTAAAACCTCATAGATACACCAAAGTATGCTATCTGGAAAAAATATATAGGCTACATAGCCCGATCGAACTGCTCCACTGGTCAGACCGCCAACACATGACCGGCCAGACAGTTGCAAGAGGACTAGTCAGACCGCTCACATAGAGCCTGTCAGAGCACCGGCTGGTCCGATCGCCCACACAGAGCCAGTCGTACTGTCCTGAATTTTTCAGTAAAGACAAAGATACATGTACTCATGTACTTCAACAATTTTGCAAAATACATTCATAAATCATAGGTACCATACAACCAAATATCAAAGCATGATTCACAATAAGTTGCAAAACACACTCGTAAACTTTGTAATCATGACACAAGGTTTAGGGATATGGATTTAAACCTTTGCAAAACATATTCGCAAACTTAAGTCACATGCTACAGGGATTATGCATGAGCTTCAACTATTTATAAAACACATTCATAAATAATAGCATCATGCAACACAGAGTAGGTGCATGGACTTCAACCATTTGCAAAATATATTTACAAACTCTAGTCACATACTATAAGGATTAGATATGCATGAGTCTCAACTATTTGCAAAACATATTTGTAAATAATAGTATCATACCATGAAGAGCTAAAGCAAGTAGGATTGATCTATCAACACATGATAAAATTCAAACTACTAGGTAAGACACCTCTAAATAGTATGGTAACCTATACTAGCAATACGGTCTCTTAGCCAAATGATCGGTAAAAACTATAAACATATTCTTAACTTATGCTAGTTATATCTTTGTCTTGTACATGCACTTGAAGCTTGGATGAGGAACATTTCCTCTCCCAAGTTTGGGTCCTTTTATTGTTGTGCATCAACACATGATGCTATCATCACATCGCAGTTTTGACTTGATCACCATCAACACATGTTGACGTCCTTCATCCCGAACCTTGACTTAATCTTTAACCCATGATATCCATTGGTTGCCTTAATAACAATCAACACATGAAATCATCAAAAGTTTTTCATCATCATGGGATACAACCTATTTCACTAACTCATGAAAAATATTAGTCTCACTGATTGTTATTAATTACCAAAACTCATCATTAACTCATAATGAAGAGACTAGATTCTTCAGCATCAATGTCGGCGTGAAATGGCTTGTGGGCCTCCTCCTAGCAGAGCTATGGGGAGAGGCGGAGGATGGAGGGTGAGGCATGTAGTCGAGGGGCACGATGCCATCCCAGTGGTTGGCGAGGACGTCCCTCTGGGCAGCCATGTTGGACTAGCCCGCGAGGATGAAGACCACCTTGTTGGAGGGCGGCACGACGACATTGACGGTTGCATGCTACAGCAGCTGCTGGTGCGCTAGGACAAGGAGGAGGAGAGGGAGGAGTAGGACAGGCCTCCCACAATTGGGTAATTGGGGAAACAAAGTAGGAGAGAGAAGTGAAAATAAAGGAGGGGAAAAAGGGAGGGAAAGGGGAAATAGCAAGGGGAATGTAGAAATTTAAGTAATTGCGTAAAATTATGGACACGTAAATATTTGGGAGAAAATGGTGAAATTTCATTGATATTTTACAAATATATATCGGATGGCAATCGGGTGCGGCGGGTACGGGTAGTGCTCGCCCATACCCGTACCCATGACCCCGATTTACACCCACGGGTATACCCACGAAGGATGACGGGTGAAAAACCTCGCCCATACCCGTCGCCCATGGGCATACCCGTTTACCCGCAAATTGAGAATCACCATCTAAGAGTTGAACTAATGACAGGTACATATAAGCAACAGTTGTTGTTAGGAAATATAATAGCTATCAAAAAAGTTTATAACAATCAATAGCTATTAGTGATATGGAAAAGTTTATAACAATGAATAATAATTAGAGATATGGCTATGACTGCGCTACCTGTTAATCTATATCGTGGGTAAACAGGCGGGGCGAGTATGGGTGGAGCTTACCCATACCCGTTTACCCGACGGGTAGAGTGTTCCCCTCATTTTCATACCCGTGGGTAAAAGAAAATATCCCATACCTAGCTCCATTAGGGTATTTACCCACGGGTATACTGGTAAACGAGTACAATTGCCATCCCTAATTATTACTGTCTTGTTAAAAATCTTACACCCCAGTGTGAGATTTCCTAGTAAGGAAAAGAGTACAATAACTACATACATGCATGCATACCGACTACTCGATGTTGAGATTCGCTAACACCTATGTGATCTTGAGATCCTTCAATTGATGCTACTGCTGCTCATCTGCTTTCTGCCAATACTTGAGACAAGTGATTGCCTTTACAGTCTTGGGCTTAAGGGACGATCTTATTTCTTCAATTTAGCTACGTGTGCACACCTCCTCCTTAGGTTCGTCCCAACTTTTGCATGCACACTTTGTAGTGCTGATTCATATGTCCCGTCCCTCCTCCCAAACCTACAGTCAATTCAGCTTTGCAATAATTACAAACTGCAGTTACCTGTCTTTGGTCATTTACAATGTTGATCTTCCTCGTCATGTGCTTCCAACAATACGCCCTTTCATTGGTGGATGGTGGGGTTGATGATGATCCTTTGATTCTGCGTGTGATGGCGGAGGTGAGAAGTTCTCAAAGGCAGCATTCTTGTAGCCCTCCGTACCATACATGTAACGGTCATCCATATCGTAGTCTCCCATGCCTGGGAAGAGTTGGCAAGGATTGATGTGAGCATCGTCCTGCTCAGGGGGAGGACTAGTGTGGGTGCGCATGGGGGGTGCCTCAACCCTGTTGACTTCTTCTTGCTAAACATATCGAGTGGTGTATAAATGGAGAGAGTATTGAGTTTGCTAGACTGCTGGTATTGAGTTGTGTCAAAAATGAGGTGAGGGGTGGGTTTTATAGGCATGCATGGAGAGGATCATTGCCTCCTTTGTTCCTCTCGATCTCTATGACCATTGTCTCATGAGATCGCGAGCTCTTCTGGCTATTCCTTGTAGAACTTGCCGATCATAGGCATAGGAGAGGACCATTGCCTCCTCTAATCCTCTCTGCTCCATGGCCGTTGGCTCAATTGGTCAATCCACTTCCCAATCCCACCCTACCATCTTTCTCTCACTCGTGAGCTCTCTCTCTCTCTCTCTCGACATCGCCACATGCTCGCAAGACGCATCGCCCGGCTCTGTCTCTGTCCCTCATGGCCTCGCTAGATCCTCAGCTCGCCACCTGCTCTCTCCCCCTCATCAGCTCTCTCTCCCTCATAGCACCCTTGCATGCCCATAGGCCGCACCACACAGCTCTCTCTCTCTCTCAGCTCACTCTCCCTCTCCCGTTGGTTAGTCAGCGGTAGCCATGCCTTGCACGGCCTCTCTATCTCTCCTAAGTCCTAAATCTGGGCGGTACTGGCTGTGAGGGAGACAGCGGTGGCTGCGAAGCTCACCACAATGATAGCTGCGACGAGCACCCTTCCATGCCGTGGCCGTCCATGCCGACCGGGCCACGGCCAGCCCAGAAAAGCTCGCCCGCTCCAAGGGCTATACGTGCACCGGTGGACGACCTCGGACGTACGGTTGCTGTGTAGCCCGATCCCGGACAGCCTACGTCAACGTACCAGCGCGCTCCACGACGAAGCCATCAGAAAACCCAGCCAATTTGCCCGGATATCGATGACCGTATCTAGGTGTAGTACATGAACGTCCCTGACCAACGAAAAGATCACTGTTCACTTGCGTCGCCTCGCCCCGACCGGCTCATCCAAACAACCGCGCCCCCGAACCCCCTTTTACGTGTCACGACTTGCTCATGCCCTCGCTCATACGATCCGCACGTATACAGAGATCAACCGAGAACAACTTAATTTAATTTTGACTACCTAATAATTACTCAACGATGTAGAAAATAAAATGGCAGCTGATGGGTAGTGTGATCACGCAGAAACCGCCATTACTTATCCGGCAATTTTATGAACTTCTAGAGCATTAGACAATGAGTTAAGCCGAGTGGTTGTGTGAAATTTGTCCTTGGTTCATCAGCGTGCAACACAACAGATGGTTAAGCAAGAGCAGAAGAGAGGCTTGATCGCTCTCCCATTAACTAATCAGCAAAAGTGAAAGCAACAGCAACGATTCGAAGTCTGAGCCCCGACACGCACAATCATTGAAACGTATATCCATATTAAAAAAAGTAGTATACATATGTACACGCACCCGACAGGCCAAGCAAACAGGGAGTCTCTCGATGTTCTCTCTCTCTCTCTCTCTCATGTCATCATCCAACACTAGTAGCAGCAGCTTAATCTAACAGTACGTCGTAACGTACTACTCAATTCCCCTCTGATAATTAACTTGGGAAACGAAAAAAGAAGCTAAGGAGAGGAGACACAGTTACATGCATTGCACAAAAATATACATTGGTTGAGGACTAGCTACTGCTATTTGACTAGCCCATCTATCGATCGAGTCTATGATGGATTAATTAGCAAATGGGAACTAAACCCCCAAACCAAGAAATAACAAAAGGAGGAGGAGCATGTCCATGCCCTGCAGGATCATATGTTACTTGTGACGTGAGGTATTAGCTATGGCGGGCGGCTAGTAATAGCTACCTAGCTTAGCTGTAGTAGTAGTAGTAGTAGTGCTCTGTTTGGTGCATGCTGACACGATGCGCCGCGCGCGAACGAACGTGCGTGCAAATTAATCAGCAGGCGGCGGAGTGGGTGAAGGGGTTGAAGAAGTGGTGGGTGGTCCGGCCGGGGCCGGCCTTGGGCCTGTCGGGGTCGACCTTGGCGGCGGCGGAGGCGGGGCCGCCGAGGCGCTCGCAGGACGGGCAGATGGTGAACGTGGCGGCCGGCAGCTGCATGTAAAACGGCGGCGTGCCGTGTTGGGCGGCGGCGGTCGACGGTGGTGGCGGCGGGGCGAACTTGAGGGCGCGGAGCTCCTGGAGCTCCCGCTGCAGGCGGCGGTTCTCCTCGGTGAGCGTCTCGCAGCAGCGCTTCAGGAACTCGCAGTCCACCTCCGTCTGCTTCAGCTTCGTCCTGCATGCATGTGCAACCAAATCGTTTTTTCTTTTGAGAGAGAGTAACCAAATCGTTAACCACCATCAGAATTGCAAACAATTTTCATGCATGCATGAACGTGAAAAATTAAAGAGAAAAAGGTGAAACCGTGAGAGTTGTTGGGATGGCGTATACTAGTGTTGTGCAAGGATCGATGCACTATGGAATATGTGCACACTTGTGTGTGCATGTTGCATAATACTAACCTTGCTCTTCTGTTTTGGAACCAGACCTCCACCTGCCTTGGCCTGAGGTTTAGATGCTTGGCTAAAGCGACTTTCTGCTTCTGCTCAAAGCCAAAAAGGACACACAAATAAAAAGGCTGTTCAGTAACTCATCTCGATCAACAAACGAACAAGCATGTAACATGCTTCTTTACATGTATGTGCATATAATCCAAGTAGGTAAGTGCAGCTATCTGCACTTTTGCAGCTGCAGCCAGTCAATCGAACGTGAGTAGTACGTATAGTCGTATACGTACGCACCGGGTTGAGGGTGCTGTGCTCCTTGAAGCGGTCCTCCAGGAGCGCGGACTGCTCCTTGGTCAGCCTCAGCTTCTTCCGCGTGCTGCCGTCGTCGTCGTCCTCGGCGCTAGCGCCGGCCCCCCGCGCCGCCGCCGTCGACGACACCCGCTCGCCCTGGTCCGCCTCCTCCACGCGCTCCCTCTTCACCGCCCCCACCGACAGCGACGACACGCTGTGGGTCCGGCCTCCCCCGCCGGACGCCGTCGCCGTCACGGTCGCGTCGTCCGGCATGCTCAGGGTCAGCGACGGCTCCAGCGGGCACTGCGTCGACGTCGGCGGCGCCGCCTCCCGGCGCGCCCGGCCGTGACCATGGTACGCCCCGTCGGACGCGCCACCGCCGCCGAGGGACAGGCCCAGCGCCAGGCCGGCGTCACTCAGGTGGACGTCCTCCTGAGCCATGTACACAACGGTTTCCTCACACAAGAAACTACAAGCCGCCTAATCCCTAGCTCTCGTGCCGAGGCTGTTTCTTGCAAGGCGCAAGGGTGCGCGTTTCGCGCTTTTGTTGGGGTCGAGGGGAGGGAGAGGAAGGAAGGAATGAGTGAGGGGGAATGAACGGGTCGAGGGGCTGAGAATATTTGAGGAGGAGGCGGGGGAGGTGGGGGAGCCAACGTGGGGACAAGCGGACACACACGCATCACACATACGCACGCGCACTCGACACTTGCAGAGGTTTGACAAGCCCAGCGAGGCCGACGGTCCAAAGCGCCGTGCTGCTGCGTGTGCCCTCCTCTCCTCCCCCTGCGCGCGGCTCTGCCCGTCCGTGTTGCCTCTCGACTGACCTCCTCCTCTCTGCTCTGAACATCCGTCGCTGCTGCCAAAAAGTTGGGTTTTTTCTATTGGCATGATCAGGGCGCGAGGCGCGAGACGGCCACGTGGACGCGTAAGTGCGAAGGGGCGGGCAATATTTAGACGCGCACACATCATTCTCATTCTCACCCCCTCCGTACCTGTACCCTGCGCCATCCGCCCTCCTCCCCGTATGCAAGCATGCATATATATAGGGCTGGCAAAAAAGCTCAGGCTCGACTCAGCTTGTGAAGGCTTGGCTCGGCTCGTGGATGAAACGAGCCGAGCCGAGCCAGCAAAAAAGCTCGGGATCTAAACGAGCCGAGCCCGAGGCGGCTCGGTTGGTTCGGCCCAAGTCCACTGTTCATGAGGCCCAACGCAGCCTAAAAGACTATGCACTCGGCTTCTATTGAGGCTCACTGTGAATTCTACGAGTTCAAGCGTTCCTTAGCTGAGGCCCAAGTCCAACTAAAGTAAAAACCCTAGTTGGCTAGTTTCCCAATCCCAGGCGCCAGCCGCCAGGAGACCTCGCCCTTTTCCTCCCTCTCGCCTCCCCACCTCTACACCACATCATCTCCTCCTACCATTTCTCATCTTGCGACTTTGCTCTAGGGTTTTGCGGCTTTGCTCCCCGGCTTCCCGGGTCCAACTCGACGAGGCGGGCCCTTCAAAAGCTTCGGATCGCGCGAGCATGCACCGCTCACTCGCCGTTCCCCCCTCCTCCTCCGCCGCCGCCGCCACGCCGACGAGCTGCTCTGCCTCAGACTAGACTCTCCGCTGCTTCTCCGTTGACACCACTGGTGAGGAACTGCTCCTCCTTCCTAGAGCTCTCATCTGTCGCCGCAGCAGCTGGGAGCTCACTGCTCACCCAGTTCGCGTCGTGCTCTGTTTAGCTGCGCGCTCGATTGGATGTGTGGGAAACGGAGGACGGTGGCGGAGCTGGTGTGGGTAACTGGAAGCTAACTAGGAGATAACACTGTCGCTTGCTTTTCTGTGTGTTTGGGGCAGGCTCCCTCGGTCCCTCTCCAGCGTCTCCGCAACACAAGCTCCCAAATCCCAATAGCCGCCACTCCCTCGGTCCCTCTCCGGCGTCCTCGCATTGTTGGCTCGCGAGGGCTCGCGAGCTGGCTCGAGCTGCATCACGAGTCGAACCGAGCCCACAAAAAAGCTTGATATCCTAACCAAGCCGAGCCGAACCGAGCCTCCATTCCACCAAGCTTTCACCTCGGCTCGTTGCCACCCCTACATATATATGCACTGCACTGCAGAGATGCGAGGTGAGACGTGCGAATCAAAAGAATTGCCTTTTACTGTTTTTCAACGGCGGGCACGTTCTAGGCAGTTAGGTACGTATCCCTTAATCCCTACGAGCGTGTGTATCTAGGGGTACGTATATGTTCAAGTGTTGGCTGGCTTATTTTTATATGAATCCGGTTAATTAATACGTTGTTATTAGGTATTCGATCAAATGATTGTGGCATGTTCTACCGCTTACTGGGAGGAAGGGACAAGGGCAGGAAGGGTGTGCGATTGTGGCAAGATTACTCGTCATGCACCCACCCAGCCACCTATGAATGTGCTCATTTACTGGGTGTGCGGTTGGCTTCTTTCCAATCTCAGGTTGCTTTTCTTCCTCACCATCTAGTGCCTTTCCTTAGTGTTACTAGTAGTATGAAATAAGCATCTCTGTAAACTAGGTAGCTATTGACTTTTAGACTGCGGTTAATATTATTTTTTTTGTCTATTTCTTACCTTTTTTTCCTAAGTTCCAAGTTAGCATCTTGCTCTCTCTTTCCACACCATTCCTTGCTTTCCACATAGGACATGAATAAGCCCCTGGAAAGGTTTGTGTGGTGTGGGGCAGGGCCTGTTAGCTCATCCTGCGACATCTTTTTAATGATAGGCTTTGGATAGAGTTATTAATTATTTTTAGTTTATGATTTATATTTTTTAAAATAAATAAATAAAATGGCTTCTCTACCGTCATTTTAAAAGTCATACCGACTTATCGGTATTTGGTTAGTTCATATAAAAACTCGTATTATGATCAGAAGTCAGAAACTATAGCCATGGACCAACTGATAATGACCCACCCTATCTTATTCTCATCACTTCCTTGCTAATCAGGGCGTGTAGCTGCTAGCTAGGCCAGGATGGATTAATTATGGGGCGACTTCTTGCTCAGTTGTACACTGGCGTACAATCTTATATATTGGTTGGTTTATAATCCTTTTGCGTTGCACATCATCACATGGCTGCCAATAAACAGGGGGAATTGAAGCGGGGAAACAGAGAGGAAGAGAACAATCACTTCCAGAGTATGTCAATCGACTATATAGGTGTGATTGGGGCATGCAGCTACCTTATTATAGGGAGTACGAACATTTTAATTTTTTTAGTTGTATTGCAATAAACTTGTGATTCAAGGCACAGATTAAGATATGTTTGTCTAGTTCACTTTTAATTGCAAGAACTCAGTTTAAAATGCTGATTGAGCATTAAAAACACTGTGGCGTGCGTTCTACACAAGGAGGTCATGTATGCCGTAGTGTCATATATTTGAATGCCTTCAATCAGCTACTAAAAAGACACTTGAAATTTTTTTTCCGTTTCCTGCAAAAATTAAACTATTTCATATGAAATCCTTATGAAATTTTTATAAAAAAAACTTATGTTCCAAATGGGCCTTAATTTATGCTATGAACCTATACCTACTCTCTCGTAGCAGTCTCGATTATAGTGCTAATTCTCATATTATTACGAGGACGTGCTAGCGTCCAGACGTACAATGCGAGCTTTTTCATCGTTTGCTCCTCCTCACCGTCGGATCTTCATAAACCAGAGTGCTATCAAGTATCACTATCCGATCTCATCCATGGTGGCACAAACACAAACACCCACATGCAACGCCTCCCATCGGATCCGATGTAACAAAAAAAAACCCCAGAAGTGCAACAATTAGTCACTATGTTTACAACAAATCTTTGCTACGAATACAACAAACACGAAATCAATAAACAAAATAGTGTAACAAATTTGACCTATTAGGACAACAAAAACAAGAACCTACTACGACAAAAACAAGACCGACCGGTGTTGGGACACGGCTCGCTACCGGCAGCCGGTAAGAATGGGTTACAATACATTCCCTTATCGGTTCTCTTGTATGCCACGCATTAACAAGCTCTCTCCTCTTCCTGTAGTCTCCGAATCCGCTATGCGCCTATCACAAATGGATCGACCAGGAGATCTACCTGCACGACCAGTGGACTCTGGACTGCGAGGAGTAGGACGCTCAGATGGTACATGAGAGAATGAAGGAGTGGCACTGTAGCGAAGATAGAAGCGAGTGTATCTAGCAGGAGACGCAAACTCACTGGAGGCTTCGTTGCCTTCGTTGCACATCGATCATACAAAGTAGGCTACGTACGCAGCTAGCTAACATACGTGTACCAAACATGATTGTACCATGATCAGATGAGTGTGGTACACCACCGAATCCATGAGCCGGATTCCCTTTGCATGATTGAAACTTAAGGACACTGGTGAACCATGATCAGATGAGTGTGGTACACCACCGAATCCATCAGTCGGATTCCCTTTGTATGATTGAAACTTAAGGACACTGGTGACGTACTGTAAAGCGAGGGCCAGCATCCTCCAAGGACACACATGAGATCGATGTTACCCTTTTTTTCTCCTCCATGCACACATCTGCATGCGAGCATAGGGGAGGTGAGTTTGCCATTGTTACATGCAATGGTGCCTAAGTGCCTTCGGCATGGGGATCATGTAGCCAGCCAGGGCTGGCCCTTCCATTGCTTTGGCACAAAGAGGTGGGCGGCAATGCAATGCACTAGCAGGAGGACACGCCAACTAATGGTGGCAAATGGGGTGTGGCTTAACTGCACCATGGCCCCCCATGTCTAGCTCACAAGGGAAAAAGAAGATGATGTGGGACCTAATTGAGGGGACATTCGTATTGACTACGGCTGATGGGTTTTAATTATAACTGATAACTTTTGGTCAAAAATAAAAGTAGTGGCCGAAAGAAGTAACTTTAAATATGAGGGCGGAAGCGGCGAGAAAAGTGATGGAAATATACGTGCACAAGATAGGAGTGACGTGCGTGATGCGTCTATGACATTTTATCTTATGTTTGAAGCGAAAGAAGCCTAATGTCTATATTGATTTTTGCCTTCTCTAAATAGAAAAAAAAACTAATAGAAATAGGCTCCACCACTTCTAGATATTGGTGCCTCAATAGTCAAGACGATCAGTTGGGGTTTTTGGGGGAGGTTGCTTTGGGCGCTTGCCATTTGGCCTGCTCCCTTGCATTGGACAATAATGATGTGTTGATGTGGCCAGCTACACCTCCAATGATCCAATCTATCTAGCTAACCTGAGAGGCTAGCCAGGGAAGACGCATGATGTATTGTTGCAGTACTCTGCACCACGAAATGGGCTTCTTTCGATGACAAGAATGGGCGCAATGATCAGCCGCATGACTACCAACCGCCCCCCTGTCAACTGAACTGTACTGTCGTAGTTACGCCCCGTTCAGTGATAACAGCTAAACTGTGGGAATGGGGCATGTACGGTAGGTGATACAGACTGTTTACAAGAGATGCCACAGAGAAATTTTGTTGATATGGATAAAAGACTGAAATTCTATAAATAGTTGAAATATGAGAAAATAGCATACTATAAATAGTATATGTACCATTATATTAATATTGTCTATATGTATAGGCAACCTATTATAGATAACTTACAAACAATTCATTATAAACAGATGTCTTTAATATTGTCTATATATGACATAAAATAATATTATAGATAATAGCTGTCTATACTACTGTACATATCTTTATTATTATTATAAAAGTGTGAGTTGGTGGTTGGTCCATTCTCCCTCCTCTCTTCTCAGCCATCCGATTTGATCTGGATCATTCGTCTCTCTCCTCCTCTCTCTCTCTCTCTCAGGATACAACCGCCCACCCCCTCCACTTTCCCCATCTCCTCATGCATTCTGGCCACCCTTCTGTCTTTGTCGCTTGCTCTCCAATGTTTGATGTGTGAAGTTAATCGGGCAGTAAGTTTCGTTTCACCATTTTTATGATTTTATTGCAACGCACATATCTCTAACTAGTCTTAATAGAATTATATTGGTAGGGCCTCACGTGAGACACTACCCCCATAAAAATCGCTTCCAACGACGCTCCTTACATGACGAGTTAACCAACCCAATGCAAGACTTGAATGGCATATATCATGCCATGTTTTCAAGAGGATTGAGCGGTACAGAACCTCACACATGTACATCATCACTCGTCCATGAGAGCAAGTACGATTGGATCACAATAAAAACATGCCTGCACTTCGACAGAGGAGAAAGATTGGACATTGACAAAACCAAAACAGTTTGCTACAGTTCTTTTTAGTTGGAAGGAAACGATGCCATGTCAATTTGATGCCATAATCAAATTGAGTACGGAGCAAACCACCGGCAGATGGAGAAGGGCGCAACCTAGATATTGGCTTAAAATTCGCGTGAGCCTTCACTTGTCGAGCAATGTACGAAAGTGGGATCTATGAAAACATGTGGTCGCGTATGGCGAACGGTACGTGGCGCACGAGAATACCATGAGATGCGAGAAGGCACAAGGGTATCACGGACGTAACGTCTTGACAAAATATTTCACTGGGTAAAGTTCTGCTTTTGAGAGGTGACACTAGCTAAGCAGTGTTGTTTTTATGATGGGCAGAAAAGATTAAATTTTGCGAAATTAAATTTGGAGTCTGTCTACTAATTAAATTTCCTGTTCGGTTGGTCTATTGCGAAATTAAATACGATAAGAAAAAAACCGCCCTTGAGTATGTTCGCTAGCTCTCCAATAAGTTACCACCATTATCTTATATATGTAACCCGCACAGCTGCACGCATATTTTGCGAGGCCTCTTCCGCAGTTCCACCTCGCAACATACGAAGAGGAATTGCGCACAACTTCCTTAAATATGTAAAAGTATATTTGTCAACTGTTTACTGCTTTGGCATGTTAGGTTTGGTCATGACTGGAACATATGATCTTTAGGGACCAAATCGTGGAGGACTTTGAATTGGAAATTAGTTACCATTCCATTTGGTAATTAAAATTTTCCTTACCTTTCACCTTTTAAGATTCTATGCCACAGGTAAAAGAAATCTTATCAAATCTTCTGGAGATTTGTCACTGTCGTTATTGAAGTAGGCGTGCAACAACGACAATTACGGGTGAAGATGATTGCTCTGACAAACGCCCATTCGTCTTGCAGTTCATTAAGGGGACACCAGAGAATATCCGATAATCCGAATTTACAAGGTGAGACAATACTGCAGCCTAATTTCGCAAAAGCACATAAGGAAATTAGTTACCCAAAATACAAAATGAAAATCTTGTTTAGATTAATTTCTTTATGGTGCATATTATGCATTTTTTAAAGGTTACTACCATTACGTACGTAAGGAGTACATAAGAAATACTCCAATTTCGTTACACGATGTATTTAAGAAATTAAAGTGTTTTAAAGATTTGAGCCCCACTCATTTCGGTTTGAGCTTCTGGTTTATTTTTCACTATTCATAAATTTCGTATTTTTCGGAACTTTTGGATTTTTTGAGCTTTTTTTGCTGGTTCTTTTTTCCGTATTCGTTTGCATTGTCCGTGATGAGCTAACATATTTTTTCTATTTTTAAAATGTAATTACGTCAAATAAGTCACCTTCAGCTACAGTGTAATTTCAGCCAGCTACAGTGTAAGTTCAGGCATAAGCCACAATTTTTCAGTCCAACTGAGCATAGTACACGTGGAACTGAGCACAGCTTTCGTAATAACGCATTGTACACGTGGAACTACAGGTCCAAGAAAATGAAGATAAAAGTCCATCCAGACCCTATTTAATTGGAACTAGAATTCCACCCATAGATTTTGTAGGAGACCACGCATCTAACGAAAATAGATGTTTCATTTCCTATAAATTTTTAAAAAAAATTTAAGAAAATTGTATTATATCTCTATTGCTTCAAACAAGAAGTTGGTGGGCGATAGTTCTTTCCCCTCCCTCTTTAAACAAATGATTCGCTCATCTCATCTCTCCCATTCGATGAGATATCGCTCGCTCGCACGCCTCTTCCACCTCCTTCCCTCCCCACCGCCTCCTCCTCCCCACCCCACCCCACCCCACCCTGCACTATCTCGCCTCCTCCTCCTTCCCTACCACGTGCTGCTGGCCCTCTCCTGCCACCGCTTCCACTGGTTGAAGTTGGCGCGGCCTCTACCTACTATTCCCGACTATCACCCCAAACTCTCCATCCTCTCCTCAACTCCCAGCAGCACCGCCATTGCCGCCTCCCATCCCATTTGGCCAGCGCCGCATCCCTCTATCGCTGCCTCCCCTCCCCATCCACTGGACGCCTCCTCCCTACCACATCCCTCACCACCGGCCGACTCCTCTTCCCCATTCCCAATCTAACCATCCCGCAACGGTGATAGCTCCCCATTACTGCAGAAAAGGTCATCACTGATGGTTCAGAAACGTCATCACAGACGGTTTCGTAAGGTGTCTGAGTTTATGGGTCAGTAATGATATGTCATCACCGACGGTTTTCGAACCGTTTGTGGTACGTACTATCACAGACGATTATTAGCTCATAACCGTCTGTGATTGTTGATAGTTTAATATCATAAACGATTTGTAGTTAAAATCATCTGTGATTCATGAGATATCATAGATGGTTTCTACTACAAGCTGTCTCTAATAGTTAATTATCGCAGACAGTTATGAGTTAATAACCGTCTGTGATATTTTTTTGTATTCCTAAATTTATTTTAGTTTATTGGCTAATGTCAGAAAATGCTAGCCACGCCCTCTGAAATAAGTAGAACACAACACGTACATGTATACATCCAATTCACATTTATTTCAGAAACAAGAACATCCATTTCATAAATCAATTAACTCAAATTAAATAAATTAATCATCCATGAACAAATACACATGTGCAATTAAGCTCAATCGTATCCCAATCAAATTCATTTTTACATTGATGTTTATGACCTAAGACATCGATCGAAAAGTACGCACACTGTCCTCGAATTTGTTGGAGCTCAGCCTGTTCCAACGCAGTTGTAGCGATGGTCACAACTTGTTGGTAGGAAGATCAATGTCATACATACATATAAATTGATAAGTATGAAATAATTATTGTAAGATTGATAAACCTGAGGATCATTGGTCTTTACGGAATCAAGGAGTAGTTCCATGTTGTGGCAAACATAGAATCCGCAAGTGTTGTCCAACGACTGCTGGTGGCACTGAAAAAATAGAATTTGTTACTTCGAGAAGCATTATTATGAAGTGTTATATAGGATTAATGTGTATTAGCAAATACCAAAAAAATCTAGATCGTGTCGCGGGACGTTGATTCCTTCCTTAGATTTCCATATAGTAGCAACATACGGGGTGAACGACCTACGTGATTCAAAACAGTTAGCCTTAATCATTGGGAAAGAAGAAAAGACTACAATAGAGTTATTTATAGAGAAATATGTTTACCTGTCGATTAATTATTGGACAACTATGAAGTCGGTTTTGGCCTTCTTTCGGGAATCATGGTATATTACCCTCTTCTATTTTGGTTTAATTACAATTAGAATCTAGTGGAACCTACACAGGTATGTTGTCATGGTCATTAAACCTAAATTCGTGTTGCTTATAAAGTACAAATTAATAAGTATAGCCACTAGTGCAGCACTTACCCTTGATTGTAGGGTATAAGTATGAATTCCTTGTTGCGGTGATCCACCAATATTGTTGTGATGTAATCCTTGATGAAGGATGCATCCTCTTTGATGATATGCATGGAGACCAAATGTGGGTCGAGAAAACCTACCAGTGATTTCGTTAATCTAGCTTCAGTCACTATGTATACACACACACATAGAAAGCAATGAGTTATATATGATATTTCTGTATTACATAAATGTAGACTATAATTGTATACACTTATAGTGTCCAACATCGAATGAGTGAGGCATCAAGGGCATCGAGTTTGAAGAGAAAGAACAAGTCCTCGAAGATCATTGTGAAGACACAATCATGAATATCGTGCTAAAGATGATGCGGTCTGAAATGATGTTGACACCCGAGTGTTGCTGTCCCTTTGGCTTGTTGGCCTGTTTCATATACCATGCATGTAATCTTTGGCAAGCCAGTCCTATGATTTGGAGGTGCTCTGTCGGGATAACCAACGGCTCGCCTAGCACGAATTTTTGGGCCAACGGTAAGTAGGGGATATCATCGGCCTTCTTCGGTTTGCTCTTGCCACCTCGGTTGTTAGAGGTATTCATGGTAGTTAACCGGCCACGAGATGTAGATTCATGTGATTCACCACGCCCTTGTAGCGTCATTACAGGTAGCTCTCGTGGACTTGGCACCGGTGCAGATAACCCCCTAGACTTGGCACTAGTGCAATAGCTCCCATGAACTTGGCACCAATGCAGATAGCTCCCGTGGACTTGGCACTGGTGTAGAAGCCTTTAGGCAGATGTCCCTCTTAGGATATTGGATGAATGTTCCAATGACTTGCCCTATAGTCACAACCTCGTCGTTTGGGAGCATCTGTAGCGGGACAACGTTGCAATTGGCATGAACACCATCCACATTCACTTTTGTGAAACCTAGCACTAGAGTTACACCATGTACTAAGGCCTCAGTACCGGATGGATACGCCTGGCCCCACGCAGCTCATAGGGCATTGGAGGCATATCCCATTTGGAGCTTACACTTCGTAACCACTTACATAACGATACAAAATTAGCTACTCCAATAGTTCTATCAATGGACTAAGCATTCCAGAGATAATAATTATTACCAGGATGTCATCGACAGGAAATCTGTGATCACTTTCTGAGATAGAGTTGGACGCGTAGCTACTCCGACGATTGGGGGACTGGTTAGCACAGGAGTGGTGGGAGCTTCCAACTATTTTTTTCCTAAACCTTTGTATCTTATCTCTAATGACATTAGTGATCTTCTCTCTAAGGGATGCCTTAATCTACTCTCGTAGTCGTGCGTCGCGCTCGGCTTTAGCTCTCTTCCTACTCCGGTATGCTTCGAAATCCTCTGAGAAACTATATTTCCAAGGAACATATAGACCAAGGCCTCTCATGTGACCCGGGTGCTCCTTGCTTCCGAGGGCCACGGAGAGTATATCTCTCTCCCTGACTGCCTGGAATGAGCCTTTGGAAGATTCTACACTTAGCGCTTCCTACAAGAGCCGGACATGTCATTTCACTTGAAGTTATGGAGTAATTACAAACTAGATAATTCGATATCTTACAAGGCAGTGGGACACTTCCTCGTCTGTAGGGTTTCGAAAGGAGATGCCCCCCTGACGACATGGTAGATAACATCGCTCTTATCTAGTTTCGAGCGCGCTCATCAAAGATCCCAGCAAATGGTGGGGAGGCCTCTTGTAGGATTGGCATCCTCCTTCCTCCATTGCGGGATTGTACCTGCATACCAAGCGATGCCGACTCTGTGGGGGTGCCTGTTTTTTACCTGGAGGGCCCTGTGCACCACACTTTAACTCATAAAATTATCTGTCATCTTCTTCGCCATAAACTCTTGCCATTGCAGTTCCAGTAACAGATACTTCTGGACGGACATCAGATCCTTCTCCATGTATTGCTTGATAAGCATGCTCTTGAAATTTTTCCATGCTTTGCACGCCGCTAGCAATGCATATCGTCGCACGAAGGCCTGGTGTTAGTCTAGGATCTCGAACGATCAAAATTTTTCCATCACCAGCTCATTTTTTTGAACTTCGCTCACGTTCTTCCACGAATTTTATGTGATATCAATCAGTTCTTGTGCAACTATTCTGACCATTATCTGGAGTGCGGTCACTACTCAACGAGGATTGAGAGGAGTCCCAGATGCATTGGCATCCGCGATGGTAAATCGGCCTCGGGTCTTTTCGATAGTGCTCTTCTATGGCACTTGGATTTTCCAGAGGATGGTGCATCACACACCTCAGGCGACAATGACAAAGAATTAGTGGACAACGTCTTCACAAAATAATAGAAGTGACGGAGAAATAGAGAGTACTAGTGAATTGGCTGCTAGTAACAAATGATAATAAGAATCAATGTGAGCCTTGCCACTACTGCCTTCTCGGTGGCTTGGATTGTTGGAAATTAGGTAGTTTTAGCAATAATTTTAGGTTAATTCCAAATCCAAGTATTAACAATAAAGCATATATCCAGAAATATGTAAATGACATGAAGATAAACTTATTATATCTCAAAATAGAGAAAACATTCAGATCATTAACACATGATAATATGCTGAACTATACAGGAAAGTGGGTATTTATGAAGTGCATATTGCACAGATTAAAGTTGTGAATTTTCTCTAAGTTGAGGAGTTGCACAAAATTAAATCTTAGCCTTCTTCCACTCTTGTCAATATATCAATAATCAAAGTGACTATCTATTTACTATTTTGCTAGTCTAACAATGTATAAATTATCTCAGATGAGAGACAAAGTCAATTGTATGTTATAAGCACAAATGGAAACAGAGAACTGCTATTGTAATGCCAATAGAATTTTGGCAATAACCAGAAGTATATAACAGATATATGCTACCGCGATATCAACTAAATTCAGCAATAATCAGGACATCAATAAACTATACCGAAATAGAAGTATCTATCCTAGCAATCGATAAAATCAAAAGCTAGTAAAATACTTTAATTGATAGTCACAATGATCTCTAATATGATAAGTTTCCTCATCGAGCAAGCCATGCATGAAAATTGGTTGTTTTGTGATGGCTATATCAATCTGTATTTCTTGGTCTTCGGGGATTGTGTTATTCTAATATGAGTCTTTGGCTATCCAACACCTGTCTGTTATTTGAATTTGTTAGATGGCCTATTGAAAAGTTGAGAAGCTATCTAGCATCATGCATCAATGATAAAATGATATAAAAGGTATCTGAAAAACCATATTAATTATTTGAATCAAAAACCACGTACTAAGCATGTTTATGATTTCTTTAGTTTATATATAGTAAGCGCGTTTGTGCAGGATTTCAATGATAGTTGTGGTAATGCTATTGATGTACTTCACATCTTTATTTGGGAAATAAAAAATAAGACTAGATAAATAACTTCTTCTTGTTTGATTTCTTTACTAGCCTATATATTTATGTTTCAGTTGATATGCGCATGCAAGAGAAAATTAATGTTCATTGTACGGATTGGGATCACGTTTGATGATATGTATAACCATCTTTTGGTACTCCTTTTGATGATGTGTATAACCTTTTTGGGTACTCCGTTGTAACGTATGTACATTTTACTAGTAACAATTAAATACCGTATCGATGATGTTGCTATCAAAACACATATAGTAACACGTGAATGATGGTCGTTGAATTGTATACCGGGCAGGGCCTCGTGCATGTCTCGTTTCTTGGGGTTCTAATCAAGCTAATTAATTAGCACGCTCAAATTCGTATGTACACGAAGGCCAATCAGGCCATGGAACTGCAAAGATCGTTAGTAATTAAATACTCTTAAGAGCATGTAGAGATGCACGATAGTGATACCAGCCATCTATAATCTTTGGCAGGTATGATTTTTTTATAATGTGGATGAAAAGGAATAGTCTATATGGCTTTTTTGCTATTGTATTCATGCCGTCCATATCCTATGCGTTTTGAGATCCCATTTTGTGGACGATGTGTATAAATTGTGAAGTCTTATATTGACAGCTTAGGGCATTTCTACTGCAGATACAACTTTGTTGTGTCTAGTGCTCTTCGCATTATTTAGCAACAAACTTAGATACAACATCTACAATGCATTATATCTATCGGTGAGCCCAAATAGTAAATATAAAACCTCCTCTCATATTCTCCTTCTCCCCTCCCTAATGCACAATTTAATGTAGTGGCCCAACAAACAATGTAGTTAGATACAAGTCTCCTCCCAATGCAATTTTTTGTTTGTATCCTCATGATTGAATTTTGTGCTCAAGGTGTATCTCACGCAAGACATAGCTTCCCTCGATCTCTTCTTTAATTTCTCCCCCCTCAACTTCAATCCTACATAGCATCTTATGGAAACTACTGATGTAGAGGTATGGAGAGTGCCCTTAGAGATAACCCATTGTACAAATCGTCCTACAAATAACATGGAGGATACTGTAGACAATAGTAGTCTACTCGTCTATATCATTGTACATGCCTCTAGCCCGTAATTATCCATAATTAATTAGCCACTCCATCCATTCCCTTTCCTTAATCATCACCACATGCGCCTCATCGTCTAAGAGTATCTGTAAGCATTATCATGTAGTACATAGAATGGCGTGGAGGAGAGAGGAGAGTGTAGAGAATTAAGCTGTTTTTCATACAATAGCTCACTATAGCACGAGAAACAAGATATAATATATGGAGGAGCTATCTATAGAGACATGCTAAAAAAACAATCCTATAAGAGTTATCTTTAGTATTAATTATAGATAATATAATAATATTATAGATAATAGTTGTCTATATTATTATATATATCTTAAATCTGGCTGTGCATTGACTTGGAAGCCCATTTGAGAAAAGCCATATCTAATGGCATGATTAGCGAATAACCGCCTCGCGATCGCGGGAGAAAAGAGGTTAAAAAGCGCGCGCGGCCCAACGCCTGACGTGCGTGTGGCGCCCGCGTGGCAGCGGGCTGTTGGCTCCACGTCAGCGTCAGCAGTCACCAGTGGTCGTCCCAGGTCAGCAGCACAGCCCGTGGTCCCAAAGCCCCGTACGCACTACGCACAGCCGCAGCAGCAGCAGCTGGACGTGTACCGTCTATCGAGTCGATCCAAAGTTGGTTTATCTCATGGAAATCAATGTCTAAAGTAGTAGTCTAGGAATGGCCTTTTTCTCTTTGTTTATTTAAAGGGTCGAGTGCCAAGTACATTCCGGTCCTACAAAACTGAGGGGGGAAAAATACACGAGTGCTTTTAACTTTCAAGAGCAAGAGGAAGTGACATTATTTAGAGAGTTAAGAGTAGGGTGGAAAACGGTAACGGATAATTCGTTTTATTCGATATTCGTATTTGAGAAAATATGAATGTGATAAGCAAAATTCGTATTCGAAAATATCCGTATTCGTATTCGAGAATATTCGTATTTGTATTTGAGAATATCCGTATTCGCATTCGTATTTGAGAATATTCGTATCCATATTCGTATTCGAGATTATTCGATTCGTATTCGATGTGTTTCTAGAACCCATGAAAAATCCGTACGAATTTTATGATTCAAAATTTGAATTTAGGCGGTTTAAAACCGTAACCGGTCAAAAATCAGTAAAAAATCGGCAAAACCGCTAGGAATCCGTTTTATCCGATATTCGTATCTGAGAAAATCCATATTAAAAAATATCCATATTCGTATTCGAGAATATTCGTATCCGTATTTGAGAATATTCGAATTCATATTCGTTTTAAAAATATAGATTCGTATTCGTATTTAAGACTATTCGACCGTATCTGATCCGTTTCCACCCCTAGTTAAGAGAGTAAGTGCAGCAACTGACCAGATCAGCTTTTAGGGTCTGAACAAATTCTAATATTAACAACTTAATCATTGGGACCATGTTTTGTGGGTAGGAATTTCATGAAGAATCTAGAGGAATTTTTTTGTTATCTACATTTTTTCCCAAGCAGAACTTAAAATTGCCTATACATTTTGATACTTGAAATATTATTGCATTAACCACTACTATAAACTCGAATCATGTAAACTAGCCCATTGGTTTTTTTAGACTCAACTAGCCCGTGAATTAGGTAATTGGATACCTTTTACAAAACCAATAAATTGTTGTTATCAAGTAATTACAGAAACCATGCAAGAAAACCAGCACAATTGAAGCATCACTATCAGCAACCAGTAGCATCCATTTCATTCATTTGGGAAGGAAAGGATCCCAATTAGAAGAGGGAAAAAGAGAGGTAGAGAAAACAAGACAGAAACTGCCGGATAAAGCAAGCGACGGTGCCGACGGCTGACTTGTCGGGGAAATGTGGTGACACGTTGGCCGGAGACGATGATCTGCTATCCTGTCGCTCGATTCGTTTGAAGGGATAATGATGACGATGATCTGCAAATGTGTACGGATTGTCTGCGGTTCTCAAATCCGAGTGGCGTTTCAGTCTTGACTACGTGGGAAATATTTCCGTACATACTACTCCCTTCAAAATTAGTACGTACCACTGTATGAATACTAAACTGCTCCGTCGAAGAAAACGGAATTGATGAAGTGACGTTCAAGAAGATAGAAATATTTGTATATATGTGTATCAGTTGGGCGCAAATGAAAGGAGCAATTTAACCAAAACAAAACAATCACTGTCCGTTTCCAAAATTAAAGGGGCTAGAGCGCTTGCAGCGCTCTGCCTATCCATGCACCGAGTAGCTCCAATAGCACTGTGACCACAAATAGATGATCATCAGAATTTTTTTGTTACTATTGGGAAACTTGGGTCTCTGTTTGAAGTCTTGGCCCATGGTGGGCACCACACCATTAGATTATATATAGTAAATCATATTGGCTATTTTGTACACATGAAAAAAGAAAGCAATCAAGAAAGATCAGGAGTTCTCTCTTATGTCTCTGTGTTTCCAAACTATTATTTGCATTACTCTGTGATTGATCTGTCTCTTTGCATAGGAGAGGAATTGATCGGACTAGACTCGCTAGCGACGGTTCCTCAACTCGTTATCAGCACGAATCGCTCCATGGATCGAAGGTAATTGTCGAAGCACTCACAGATTGAATTGTCCATCTAGATTGCTTTAAATTCTGCAGATTTCGCTTTCTAGATTAATTCCTATAGTGCAAATCTGCTCTAATCTACCACGAGCAGACCTGAAGTTGCCGGCACAATGTCGATCGGTAAATTACATGAAAGAGTATATGTTGATTGCACTGTAGGTTGAAAAGAAAAAAGGCACGAAGCGGGCCCCCGCAAGGCTGCTCCCGTAGTCGCTGACCCTGTAGGGCTGCCGAGCGTGAGCATGCCGTCAGCCCGTAGCCGCGTCAGATCGCCGAAGCCCCACATGGCTGACGCTGCTAGGCCCCGAGGCCACCGTCGCTCGACCTCCAGCAGCCATCGGCCCGCAGCCACGCTGCCGGAGCCACCACGCCATTCGCATACTACCGCACGCACGAAGCCGCCGGCCGCTCGCATGCCACCCGTATGCGGCCGACCGCCGAGTCACCATTGTCGCCCTCGAGCGGCACCCTCCAGTGGCACGCAGGTCGCCCTCGGCCGTGCCTCCATCCGCACATGCAATCGAGCCGCTATCTCCCGCATGAGGCGTCGCCGCCACTCGGCTTCAGGCCCAGTCGCCGACTACTCACCTCCCGCACGAGGCACGCCGCCCATTGGCCCCCGTCGGCTCCCCCACGCACCGTCACCGGCCCAAAGCCGCGTTGCATCGCCCCCGCACGGGATCGACGAACCACTTGGAAATCATAGCGTTGTACGAAGCCACACGAGAATGTGTTTGGTTCCGACGAATGATTCACCACATCCAGAAGTTATGTGGGATAAATATCATGAAAGCTCCCACAGTTATCTATGAAGATAATGCAGTTTGTGTTGCACAAGTGCAGACGGGCTACGTGAAGAATCATCTCACAAAGCATATTAACCTCAAGTTCTTCTATGCTCATGAATTGCAAAAGATGGACGAAATTAAGATATTGCATACTAAATCATATGAAAATCTTGTAGACTTATTCACTAAGTCACTCCCAGCATCTAGTTTTGAAAGATGCGTACGAGGAACTGAAATGACGAGACTTAGAGAAGTGCAGAATTCAGGGGGAGATTTTTCTCAAGCTTGTTACTAAAACTTGATCACGAGATCGAGTACCCAAAGAATAAATCCTGAAGATTAAATGAAATTGGGTAGATTGTACTCTTTTTTTCTTGACGAGTTTTCCTAAAGTTTCTCGGCCAAGGTTTTTAATGAGGCAATTCGTACAACATAGCATAACATGCATCATGTACTCCTTCTCCAAATTTTTTCCACTAGGTTTTTATGGAGTTTTGATGAGGCATGAACGTGTCGGATGAGTACCCAAGGGGGAGTGTTGGAAAGCCTAGGCCTGGGCTTGAAGCCTTGGCCCATGGTGGGCACATCACCACTAGGCTATATACAGGGAGCCCTATTGGCTATTTTGTACACGTGAAAGAGAAAGCAATAAAGAAAGACCAGGAGTTCTGCCCCCTATCTCTGTGTTTTCAATCTGCTATTTGCATTACTCTGTGATTGATCTATCTCTTTGCATAGGAGAGGAATCGATCAGACTGGACTCACCAGCGACAGTTCCTCAACAGTTACAATAGGGAAGAAACCCATTGGTCAGGAACATGTGGAGCATTTAGAATAGTACAAGTCCACGCAGAGATTAGGTTCTGGCATGTTTGTCCAATCGAGCCTTGTGCCGCCGCTTGACCAAGGTAATATTTTTCCGTCATTTGGCTCTTGATTTCTTCAAAAATCAAAAATAAATAGAACAACTTCTTGAAATAGGTTTTTTCTAAATAGCTTTCTGAGTCTGAAATCGTGCACGTTGTCCACGTCAATATCGTTATCATCCACTGTCTTCTTAAAAAATCTAGACAAAACCTATTGATCATAGCTAAAACTATCGATTGCAGCCAAAAACACCTGGCCTAAACCGCTGCCCCAATCTCACCCAACAAATCAATTAGGAGAACCTCAGCCAACCATGCTGTCTTCTGCAAAAGCTCCTGTTGCTGTGCCCTCCAAATCACCAGCTCTACGTGACACCACGTGGTCCCTATCCAAAATTCCAAGCAAGCGAGACACCTCCCTAGCTAGCTTGTAGCCGCTGGTACAAGCTTTTCTCCCCTCCTAATCGACATGGTGAGATCGCATTATCTATCACAATACACCACTACTGGCTAGCTAGCCATGCACTGGATAGCCTCCCTAATCGAGTTCCTTTCTTGGCTATCTTTTGATGATCGAGTTAGGATAAAGATGCACTATGTGAAGGGGTTAAGATGTTTGTTTGTGCTTTGTATGCGTCGTGAACTCATGATGCACCAACGTTTCTTTTCTCAGCAAAAGTATGTGGAACGTTTCTTTTCTCAGCGAAAGTATGTGGACTAATTATTCGGTCGGCCCACCTAGTAAATATTTTTTTCGTTGTACAAAGTGCTCTAAATGAATTTTACCACTTGTACAGCTATACTTGATCCACAGTATGGCTAATGAAAAACTCGTACGTGTACAAGTGCAATGCTTAGGGCCTGTTTGGACAGGGGAATATGGATTCAAACCCTTAGAATTTAGTTCTAAATCCTAAAATTTTTCCAAAGAAATTCCTTTATCCAAACTTGCCTTTGCAGCATGTACATGCCTGAATAATCAGGAAGAGGATTCTGACCGAGAGACGGGCCTATGTGCTCGTGGGGGTTAGACCAGATCGAACATGTAAAACCTCAGAGCTGAGGAAGCTTCCAGGATGCTGCCTCCAAAATCACTATGTGCACGTCTTGCCAAATGCTGTGCAGTGCCACACTACAGCCGTTTTATCGTTTGGTTAGTACTGTAGCAAATTTCGGGGAATACATTTGCAAAGAATTCTGACCTAAAAGGTGGTAGTACATGTTATGTGTATTGTCACTGGCATCCACTTAATTGGGAACAATTACTATAATGTAGCTAGGAGAATTACCTTATGCCTCCTTACATTTGTACCTGATTTTTCTATGTTTTCCACTTAGGTTTCGTTTTTGGCCTTCGGGCCACTTGCGATCTAATCATATCCACAAGTTGTCCTTTGTATGGAGTTTTCTGCTGAATCTGCTGAAAGAAATAAGCACATTGTCCCTATTGCTCTGCTAGACTAGTCACTAGCATCGCCACATCTTCATAATAGGGACATACCTATTAGCCTCTTGTCTAATTGGTTATACTTTCTTCTATGATTTTTCGTTGCCCGTTGTTGCCTATTATATGAGTGGAAGTGGACTAATAGCGTTTGCTTTGCACTCATCCTCATCACTTACCTCACAACAGTTGACATTCGTTGGTGCGGGGAGAACATGGAATTGCTTCCGACTCACTTCACGAGATTTCCCGTTGATTTGTGAAAAAAAGCTATGCTTTTGCTCTCCTTTTCTTCTCACTCGTCAAAAAGAAAAGAATAAAAATGCGTAATCAACTCCATTCAGTTTCATCCTTGCAATATCATTAGGTGAGCCCATGATAGCGATCATTAACCATTTTTTAGGTCTAGTAGGGCATGCCCATCAAATTATTAGTAACCATCTGTCAAGGCTCAAGATGCAAAGATGATAACAACAAATACATCCAAACAAGATCGGCGACGAAAGAGAAAACCCCAGTTCTTTCTGATAGATCATACAGATATCGGTATGAAAAGGACAAAGCTTATATATAATCCTACTTAGACATTGGAACTATAGTTGCGCCACAGTTTATATTTCGGCTGTTACTGTTAAGCGAAAAACAATCTACATAACTGGGTACTGGTAGCAATTTGGTGTGGGCAGGAACACAAAAACAAGGAGTCCACGTCACGGCGAGTAGGGCTCTAAAAGACCTCAAGGCTCATGAATTGCTTGAGCTAGACTCCCCTAGCTCCAAACGATCTGACCTCAAGCTTGATCTCGAGCTCATAAGTTTTAACGAGCCAAACTCAAATAATTCAACTGGGCTCGTTATTTTACGTAGCCTACTTGCATGTCCCGCCCCCTCCAAAATTTCCCTCGATCCAAATTCAAAACCATCCCCGGTCACCCCAGCCAAAGTCTTTCTCACTTGACACCTCAAGTCCTCAACCTTATCCACTTAGAGAGTTACAGTTCACCTATTCCCTAACCCCAAATCCCAAATTCCCTTCATGCGGCCTCAAGCTCCTACCCAGGCTCCCATCTACGCCACCACTCCACCAGTCCATCACGCCACCCTTCCTCCCGGCTCCCAGCTCCCACCCGGCAGGTCACTGCCTACCAACCATGGTGGAGTGTGCCATCCTCCGCCTCCCACCCTGAACCTTCTCCTGTTCTGCCTCCAAGCGACGAGACGACGCAGGCAGCCAAGCACGCGGCGACGCACTACTGCTTCTCCTCCACTGCGAAGAATCTCCTTGGCTCCACGCATCCACCCTAACACCAAGTCCCACTGCGGACCGAGTATGGACTATTTCCCTTCACCTCTCCTCTTCTTTTGTTGTTGCGAAGAACTAAAAATTTGTGGATGTTTGGATTATTCTTTTTCCTGTAGTTGTTGTGTATTCCATTCAAGAAGATTGCTTGTTGTGGCTACTAGTGCCAAAAAGATTTCTTTCTTTCTGCCAAGGTTGCTTATCTTGATTTAGATATTACTGAAATTTATTTTTTATTCTTACATTCATGCATTTTTTCTGATGGCAGTATATGAATTGTTCTAGATGTCTCAAAATCAACAATCTATTGATTCACCAGCAAGGGAGAAGGATGGCACGGCAACAACAGTAGCACTAGAAGATTAGCAAGTGGAGGTTCAAGAGGATGGACCAATAAAACCCACTAGGAAGAAGAAGTTCCTAATATGGAATTTCTTTGAGGAATGTGAAGTTCCATTGAAAAAAAGAGGAGAGATGGAAAGCAAGGTGAAGTATAAGGCATGCAGAGGTTTACTAATGAAGAGTAGCAGTGGTACTAGATCATATTTTAAGAGGTATCTTGAGCAATGTGATTATTAGAAGCTTCAGTAGAAATCCAAGCAGCAAAAGACCATCAATTTCTGTAGCACCAAGGAAGGTGATGTTGATGCTGAAACTCCTTATGTTGCTGCCCCTGGTTATTATGATCCTGCAAGAATTCGTGAACTTATTTGTAAGATGATAATTGTTCATGAGTTACCATTCAGTATTGTGGAGTATACTTGGTTTAATGTTTTGTTGAAGTCACTAAATCCTACATACAAAAAGGTGTCTAGAGTCACTATTAAAAATGAATGCATGAAGCTCTATGAATATAAAAAGAAAACGTTGAAGAAGGGTTTAAAGGATACTAGGATGATAAGGCTCACATGCAATCTTTGGACGTCTAACCAAATAAGAAACTATTGAAGAAGGGTTTAAAGGATATTAAGATGATAAGGCTCACATGCAATCTTTGGACGTCTAACCAAATACTATGTTATATGAGCCTAGTTGCTCACTACATAGATGCAGATTGGTTAATGCATTGTCATGTCATTAACTTCCTAGAGTTGGAGCCTTCCCACACTGGTGTAGTCATCTATAATGCCATTTTTTTATTGTTTGGCTGCATGGAAAATTGAGCATAAGATAACTAGCATCACATTTGATAATGCCTCGAGTATTGTTATTAAATTGTTGCTTGCCACGTTTACAAACCGAGGTACACTTTGGTTTAAAGGAAAGTTCCTTCATAACCGTTGTTGTACTCACATTCTAAATTTGGTTGTCCAAGATGGCCTGAAGGTTATTCAACTTTTAATTGACAAGTTAGAGAGACTATAAAAACATTAAGAATTCCATTTCTTTGTATCAACTAAAACTCCAAAAGCAATTTAGAATGTGGGTAGCAATTAGTTATTATGTCTTCTTTATTAGGTATTCTAGCTCACTGGTTTCTCTTTGAAAAAAATATCAGAACATTAGATTGGTAAACATAATTCAAATGAATGCATATTGCTCTGGATCTCTATATTTTTGCTACTTTGTAGTGTTATGGTCAAGATGGCTCTTCTTATCTCTCAAGAAAAAAGATGGCTCCTCTTCCAGAAGGCTGTTATTGTTCGCATTGTTAGTTTTGATGGTAACTTAGAAGCTTGTTATCCTACCAATGCTATCAAGTGTAGACGAATAAGACATATATCTTTTGATTCATCATGGCTCATTAAATATGAATATAACCAACCCTGCTTGTTTGTGATCAATACTAGTTTGTTATAGATATAAGCAATATATACATTCAATTTTCTGAAATTTAAATTTTTTATGCCGAACTAAGTAACAACATATCAGAGTGAAGTACTTTGATATCGACTGAAGTGTTTGGAGGTTCTAGTTGAAGCAAATTTCTCTGATTTCCAACAGTGGAAGCATTTTGTGGCTGTTGGATGAAGATAAAGTAACTTTTGGCTAACAGGTAGAGTAGAATGTAGAAGTGTCATCAGATCTCTCTCTTCTACACACACAATTGGGGAGGGGGCAGGGGTTCCAACTAGGAGTGCAATCAGAGTGGATACGGATGAATATCGCTCTACCTGTATCTTATTCCACATGTTTTTTTTCGGAGTTGGAGTTAGATACGGATAGTGGCGTATACCCATTTCTTCTTTCCATATTCGCTCTGTAAACCTTCGCTCGGTCAGACGAATGGATACGGGAGCTGATCCAAGAAATTGGACCACAGTTGTCACCACATGCTAATCTTATTTTATCAATTAGGGTCACCTCCTACATATATAGCTTGTTACCTTTGATTATGCTGCGGTTGTTGGGGTTACAAGACCCCATTGGATAGAAATTATTTGCTCCATTTGCTTTCCTACACAAGAAGTTAGATAGTAGATGTGCAATTAAAGCGAATACAGATGGATACCACTCATCTGTATCCTATTTCATTTTTTTCTTGGAGCAAAGTCGGACACGGACAATGTCTAATACCTATTTCTCCCTTTCGTATTCGCTCCGTAAGTCTTCGGTTGGTATGTTGGATGAAAATTATCCACTCCGTTTGCATCTCTAGTTCCAATCCTTCACATGGCATTTGGATCACACCCCAATCACCTAGCCGAAACAATCTGTCATGGACCCTGCCTTGTCCACCTGCTTGTACTCTAGTATTTTGCAATCCAAGCCTCCATCTCAAGTTGCTCTCTTCTCTGCATCCATCTCTTTTGTGCCATGTTGCCATCTTCTGTGGTCAACATGCTCATGATCTAATCCGAAGCCATCCATGCATCCCCATGGACAGAGCAAAACAAACCACAGGGCAACCATTTGTGCCGTCCAATGATCGATGGGCCAGCCACTTGCCCCGTCTAAGATTTCATATGGTGTCCCCTTGAAAATTTTGCCAGATCTTTGGCAATCAAAGTGCGGGTCCACCTAAAATATTGCAGATACAAATCGTGGATTAGTGGTTAATCGATTAAATGGTCTGACGTGGGACAATTCAGTTGTCAGGCTCAATTAGTCAGCTTGCTAATTCAACAATGTTTATCTCCAAAAAGAAAAATCAAGATGGCTTCATGGTTCAATTTCATGATGCAAGTCCCATAATTGTGATACTAGTTTATGAACTCAATGATTAGCAGACGATAAAACATAGCGCCCATATGTGCTTATTAGTTGGCTTCTAAAGCTGGTACTATAACTATAGAAAGATGTCTAAACTCTTTTTTAAAAAATATTGGAAAGATGTCTAATCTCTATTCAACAAGTTTGTTATAGAGGAACGAAAACTGAATCCAAATTCTTGCTCAAGGCCCCAAGTTGGTCACTGATCGAGCAGATCGAATCAATTGCAAAACTGATCAGCAATCAATAGCTTTAGACGACAGATGTAAGTGAGTTGCAGGGCTATCTCGGGGGTATCTTCGACTAGTAGCTCAAATTATTGCTGGTGCGGGCATGAACTGTGACCTCACCACTATATTCTCTTCTAGATCAAGTAGAAAATGGAATACTTAGTGTGTGTGCCTTCCATGATTCTTTCACCAATTGCAACCAATCATGCTGTATGCAAGTTCTTTCTATATCGCGCAAGATCTAAGTGTAATAACTGCCTAGGCATTTGCTGCATGTATTATTGGTGCTTATTCTTTTTCCATTCTCATGGTTGGGTCAGCCGATCTAGCTTCTCAACTAATCTACCGTTGTTAATTAAGTTCATTATTGTTAGCATCAACCTAGATAGCTTGATAATCTAACCACCATGTACACAGTATGTTTAATATTGCATCCATACCGGTCATATATATCTTGTCTTGGTTGTGTTGCCTAACTTGTCCCTTCTCTTGATTTAGCAGGCTGATGTATCATCCTTTTCTTTAACTAATCCTTTTGTTCTTACCATTTAATTAAACGTATTGATCGCTTTGTCTTCATCCGTATCTCTACAAAATTTTGATCATCTAACCACGTTTCTTAGTGTGGTTCTTATCTAGTTCTATCCGAGTCGCAAGTTGTTGCCGACTATTAGATTTCTAAGTAAACTAAAGCCTGCAGGTCAATGATAATTTCCAGCAAGAGAAATGTGTAGTTGACACAAAGGTGAATTATCTATCTCTATCACTGTGGAAATCTACTCGTGTGTAGAAACTAATTCGATATATAAATTCTTCCCAACTCAAGAAGGGTTCCATGTGATAAGGCATCAGGATATATTTTCCATGTGCCTAAAGTGTTTAGATTACTTGCAATGCTACCGAAAATACAGCCAAGAGCCCTGAGGAATCCTATGCTGATGAATAATTTTCAGACAGCATGATGAGCAGAAAGAAATTCCGATTTCTGATGTATCGGAGGAAAAGTAACAATTTACTATCTGTCTGGCCTACAAAATATCCTCTGAGAAATGCCTGAAATACGGTTGTGGACTTTGCAAAAGGCAAAAATATTCAGTTCATCTTGCAACAGTTGAGACTCCATTTTTTATTTTGTGGCATAAACATGCCCTAGATGAATAAACCTACTGATTAGTTTTGTTGTTAAGAGATTCTTGGTGTCTTGCAGGAAGTAAACAGGCAAATGATTGATAATAGCAACTTGACATCATGTCCATATCTTTTGTTTGCTTTTTGTCTGGTTGAATTGGCCTATTTGAGAGGCTAAGATAAACCACCCTTTCATTAGTGCAATAACAAATGAATAGGCCAATCATTTGGTTATGTAAAGTACTGATAATATATAAATGTGCCATATGACCTTCAGAAAGGGACTATGGATAACGCTCTTCTGTTTGTTTTTACTTAATTGTTAGGTCAGTGAAGGAGAAGTTCTAAAATAATATTGTGATGAATCATTGTCAAGTTTGTGAAGTGAAATTTTGAAGTTTGTATTTTTATCAGTTTTGTTGTCAGCCAAACCAGTCTGACAACTGGTCTGTTGCCGATCAAACCACCGGTGTACCAGCGGTCAGACCGCTAACCTATAGTACTACTGTTTAGTTGCAAGTTGCAATTTTCCAGAGCAGATTATTCTGCGCTGAGTGTGACCAGTCTGATCGACCTTTGGTTGGTAGTCAGACCGGCCTAGAAATTTGGTTGTGATTTTTGGGATTTTGGTCATGAAATGATTTGAATTATATTTGGTCAGTGTATTAATATTGTATGATGTATATTTTGGCTAACGTGGGTCAAATTATGAAGAACTTGTGCTCAAAAATAATTTTTATCTTTGAATATGCAGGAAGCTTTGGAGTCAACCATGGTCAACAGTGAGGATCAGGGCTACACTCATAGAGGAGCCGAAGTCCAGAACAATCAAGTATAACGGGCAAAATGGTTGAGCTCAAGCATGACACAAGAAAGGCAAGAAATATTGAAGGGAATGTTCAAATGACGATGTGTCAACCTATGTCATCACCAAGGGGTAATAACACTAGTCAATGAATTATTATTCATTTGCTCAGTAGAACACCACTCCAACGAATAATAAGCCCATGAGAGTTATGTAGCATAATAATAATTAGAGTAGAATATAATATTATATAAACATAGATACACATGGCTAAAGTTTGATACAAAACCACCAGGGCTCGAATATTACAGTACCAAAAGTTTAATTCAACTTCTAATTATACAAGAAGTAATAAATATAAAGACAACATGTTAATTTTACAAATACCCTGGGGGTCATTCCTATATTGCTAGTAACCCCCCCTAGTCATCTCAGATATCGTATAAGGTGTTCATCTCATACGGTCCGTTCTCATAACCATCTCGCTCCCACTTGGGATAAAGTTCCTCTGGGTAGGACTCATCCACCCCAAGTGAGATTCCAGGCTGTTATTCTCTAAACAAAAAATAATGATAGAAAGTGTTATTAGCAAAAATACGTTGTATGCTCATAAAATAACATTTTCTGGAACATCCAGTCTCATTCTCTTTCTCTTTATCATGACATATAGAAAATAAATGTTTTATTAGGTTGAGAAATAGTTTTGGATTATTAATTTAGAAATCTACCAAACTCTCATATAAATAGATAAAAACCTCCATTGATTCCCCTAGCCTCCAGTCCAGAAGACAGCCATGAATTCATGATTTATATAGTATTGTGCAAGCTTGTATCACTTTACCTATGGCCACCCTGATTTTTGCAGCGAATGAATCTTCACATTTTTCTTAGATACGATACCCAAATCAGAGCACATAACTTTTCTCTCTATCTCAGTATATTATATCTCCACCCAACTATTATTAACATGTGGCTTGGAGCGGTCTCTCACCCTGACCCAACGCCCACCGATCTTGAAATAGTTGTTGGTTGGGGCGGTTTAACCCTTACCCAACACTCCACTGCGCTAATATATGCACCTTAGATCCTCCACTTTTGGGCTTTATACCATTTCTGAGTTCCTCCTACTTTGGATCCCCCCACTTCTAGGCTTGATACCACTTCTGGGTTCCTCTTAGATCCCCCACTTCCAGGCTCTATACCAGTTTTGGGTTCCTTCACCTAGTTATACTACTTAACCATGAGGAGATGATAATAACCTTGATAGAGTTACTGATTCTGACCGTCTTCCAACAGAACAATGGTTGATATGATTGATACGATCCATTACACAAGTGAAGTTTGTAAGTCTTTAGATTTTATCACTATGCAGACGGTCCCAACCTTGCCCTTTATCACCTGTCAAAGGCACCCTCTGTCCACCCTTTACTTATCGGTACGACAGTGGCTTCTCTAACTACCTACCCTTTACTTATACTGCGGGTCAACTACTCCATTAGTTGAGACTGTGATATTGCTTTTATTTCTTTCTCATAGCATTCATCCAAATTAAACATGATTTCATTTTTATGCAGAGTGATAATAATTTAGTAGGTAAATACTTGTTTTACTGAAGATAATCTGATCACATGTTCTAAGGTATTCTTGCCTAAGTATTGGTCGAAATTCTAGGTTTCAACGTCAATCGGATAAAATCCTCCCTCCGGTAATGGTTCCCTTCTTGCAATTTAACATGTATGCTATGGTTTAATTTATGGATATAAAAAAATAAATTAAATTATACTAAAGCATTCCCATGCGATCTCTGAAATTAATTTAGCCAATTGCATATTTTTATAATTTAAACGCTATCTAAACTACCACGTACAATTTTAAATCACTATATATAGTTTTTAGTCTACTGATGGAAATTAATTTATTCCAATAGTCATGAATAATTATTAGTTGGTTTCTGCAATTTAAATACGACTAACAAAATTAACAGGGTATTTAAATATGCAATAGAGCGATATCTAGGCGACAGTACGTGAATACAAAATTTGTATGCCCTTAATCTCTCTCAAAACACTATTTGGCCAAATGGCCTTTACTGGCCTCTAATGGATTCTTCTTTTCTCTGCCCAAACTCCCTCTACTGCTCTCTCTAGCGACTCCCTCTACTCTCTCTCTCTAGGGCCAACTGCCTCCCCCGGTGCCATCCCCACTAGCTCCTCTGTAGGCTAGCCTCTTGCCCCCTGCTTCCACTCAATGCTACTTGGCCACCTCCCCTGCTCCCTCCTCTCTTCCTATTCCCTCTGCCTCACTGTCGGCTACTGCACCCAGCTCCCTTCCTGCTTACCTCCGACAGCCCCAACTTGGCTACGACCTCCTCCAGCTTGGCCACGATTAGATCTGTGGCCGGCCATTGAGAATTAGCTCCCCCTTACTAGAAATTGCTCCCTTCCTAATTGCTTTTAATTCATGATTTGAGTTTGTTCTATTTTGTGATTTGGGTTAATTTTTGCGTATGAATGGTGAAGGTGATGGTGGTATGCTATTACGGTGGGGCTCAAGGCTTCCCATATGCCGTGGAGTGTGGTGGTCGTCAGGTGCGTGTGGTTGGCTGGCAGTGGCATGCCGTCATCGCTGTAGTCTCACCTAGGGTATACTCTTTCCTCTCCCTACTCTATTCCTCCTCTCTGTGATGGTTCTGTGGTTGCTATGGTTGAATGATTTGTGTGAGTGGCGATGCACGTGGTGTGGTCCCGTGATGGCGATGACAAATTGAAAATGGGATGTAGGCTACCTTGTCAGTTGATGGTCAGCTTGATTCAGGAAAGAACCAGAGTTTGATCTTGTCGATCGCTTTATTGGTTTAGGTCAAGGAGATACTGAGAAGATCAAATGGATCAAAATTTAAGGACTTAGCAAATTCGGGCTCATGTGCCTTGAAGAGTGTGGATGAGTTAAATGTGTGTATAAAACTCGTGTTATGTGGGATTAATGAATTTTTCTTAAATTTGCTAGTGGATAGTATCCATTAGGGTTAAATGTGAGATGGTGCCTCATTTATTTAACGGGTTATGATGGAAACTTGCAAATTAAGCATCCAATCATCCCTCATTCTAACATTGTGTTCTAGGGTTAGGGTTAGAAGAGTTAGTACTGTGGCAAGTGAAGTGGATGTAGAACATTCATCCTCAAGTAGCGATACATCAACTTTGTTCATCTCTCATGGTGTCTTCTTGTTTTGATTGATTTGCTTTGCTCTCGTTGGTTTTAATCTCTTCTCTCCCCTTCTTGACTTGCTATTTGTCAATGATGTGTTAGTGATGGAGATGACTCATAAGAGATCAAATCACATTTATCTTGGCACCAGGTCTTGAAGGATTTCAAAGTTGCCCAGTTTTACATGATTTTGGCTACATCTTGAAGTTTCTTGTTCTCAAGATTTTTGTTTCGAATCTTTGGAAGTTCTTGCTTGCTGTGATATGTGCAAATATATCTAGAGATATCCTGATTATCATCTACCCATGAGCAAGTCCTATCTCGAGTTTTCGAGGAGGGGGTGGGTTGGTACAATTTTGCTCCTTCTTTAGAAAAGGTCTGAACTTTGATGAGAATTCAAGCGATCCTTAGATGGAATAGATTTTTAATATCTTAAACAATGTGTGTGTAAAGTTTCATCTTATTTGACCATAAATTTTCGAGGTCACACTAAAAGTGGTTTAGATTCAGGTTGATTCTCTGTTCTACGACCAGAGGAGCGGTTACTACCTGTCCTTGGGCTAGTTGTACTGCTCGTCGGTCAGACCGCTCTCTTGTTGTTGGCCCGACCACAAGGGCACCACCGGTCTGACCACTGTGTAGCTGTGGTTTAGACCGCACCTGCAAGCCGGTCATACCACTCCAGTGCTAAAGTTTCACTCTCTTTGGTTTTTGAGGTTGCTGCTTTGGGTTTGGTTTTTAACTTTGATCTTCATAACTTTGTATCTACTTAGGGAAAAATTTTGTAAGGCGCCATCCCTCTTTTGCCATTTGGTCCTACGGTCAGAAACGATGGCCAATAAACAGTAGACGCAAAGCAACAATGCATAAGCCAGGGACAAGATCTCACAATATATTTTAGGCTTTGTGTGATTCATCCACAAGCCAAATGTGAACTGCATATCGCAATTAGCAACCTTTCGTTGCCTTTAAAAAAAGGATAGTGTTTGACTAGTTATTATGAGGTGGAGATCATTAGGTGAAGCGACAAAGTTCTCATTCACTGATTAGTATGAACCCGGTTGATTGCGTAATGTGTGACTAGAGAAACAAAAAGGCTGTAAGATATACTAAGTGATCTAGACCAGAGATATTTTTTTTTTCTCAAAGCACTGATATGCTTATCTTTTCGTGTTTCCTGAAACAAGTGATCGAGCGTAAAGTGGTCATTGCAAGAACAAACTAAGAAGTGGTCATTACAAGAACAAACTAAGAACGATTAAAACATGGAGAACAAAAAAGAACTTGATATGAGATCAAGATTTTACCTGCTTCCACATACAGCCAACATGCAATTGGGGAATCTGAATGTTTCGTTCTCTGAAAAAACGAAGTCCACCAGACATCGCATATTTGTCTATACAAATACCAAGTTGGCCTGTTACCTTTGTGCGTGTCAACCAAGCTAGAATTTCCTAGCGTACTTGTCATCTTTGAAAATCTGTACTTACCAGGACAGATCAAAATATCTTGGAACGATAATGATTACTAAACAAGATTAATCAGGAGCTACCAATCATCGGTGTCAATCATTTAATTCTTATGTAATACAAAACATTCCCGACTACTGAAAACTAAGCCTCTGAATGGTCACCCCTGAATTAGAATTTTATCGTACAGTTACACCTCTTGCTGCATAACAATCATCCTAATCGAATATCGCAATCAGAGGAGGTAAATGATTATCTCCGCTTTTGAAATCTCTCAATGCTCGATGAAGTGCTTGGCGTTCGACTGCTTGCTCGACCCCTTTGTATGTAGGTGTAATCTTCTTCCACTCGAATGCTTTGACACCGATGTGTTAGCGATGATCAAGTGGACGACTCGGTGAGCGGTCAAGTCGGAGGAGGAAAGCTATCTCGCCACACACTACTCTACTCCTAACGAGAACAAGTCAAAGACGACGCCCAAAAAACACGCCACTGACGCTGATTAACTTTTTCGGAATAGATCTGATCTTTTATTTCTGAATCATATTCTGTGGCTACAAAATGCCCTCACGACACCCCTTAAATCCTAGCACAAAAATTCTCAAAGCTTTCTCTCCAAAGTCGTCAAAAACCACTACCAACTCTTAACATCTCCTTGTTTTTATATACTAGAGTCCCAAACCGTGTCCTCATCAAATACGGACACGAAATTCTAACCGATTCCAAAAATCAAGGGACCCAAAATCCTTTCAAATATGGGTTTCCCAAAATCTCTAAAGTTTCCAGTTATGGACACCTTCTATAATATCTTCCAACTTATCACGTGTCGAAGCCTCTAGAACCGCACCTCCAATAGCTTCTTCATGCATTATCCACCTTTAATCTTCACGTGTTCCAGCGGGAGCCCGACCACCTCGTGACATCTTCGACCGCTTGGACCTCAGATTTTCCCCTCCTAATCTCAGTCCTCCTCGTCATCGATCATGGCTGTCTCCATGCCTAACCTGCATATGCAAAAATCAAAGAACGTTTTTCCAGTATAAGTTCTCTCCAACTTGACCAACATCAGTCCACGCACGCATAACACACCCTTGTCCATCCATAAACACAAACTAAATCATCCACGACCTTAATATCCACGCTTTCCAAAAATCAATCTCAGACTACTAAGAAAGACCGGTCTGACTGCCGAGTGCACGCCGGTTGTACCACTGGCCCAATACAGGTACTCAAAGATTACAAGTGCTCAGGGTATTCAAAAGTCACAAGTAGCGACGACCAACGACCAAGCCCTGTAGCTAGGACAACTGGGCGAGTACTGTAGCTACCAACCACCGACCTGATATTGTATCTACCGACTACCGACCAGATACTGTAGTTACTGACCATCAACTACTGAGTACCGACCAGGTACTATAGCACCGACTACCGATCACCGAATACCGACTAGGTACTGTAGCACCGACTACCGATTACTGACCGGTTCAATGTAGCCTATGGCCGGTTCACTGTAGCTCCGACTATCCCGGTCGTCTTGCCGTGGTCGACCCGCCATGGTTGATCCATCATAGTCGACCCGTCATGGTCGACCTTCCGTGGTCGACCTGCGGTAGTCGATCTACTGTGGTCGACCTGTCGATCGGACGGCCCAATGTGAGGCCAATCGGACCATCGACTACTGTTCATGGTCGAAGGCTGCTGGTCAGACCGTCCAATACAAAACGGTTAGACCGCTTAATCTGAGTATTCCAACAATTCCAAATTACCATAATGCATCGACCAAAATTTTCACAAGCATAAATTTCAATGCAATCCAAATATCAATTATTCAACGTCACTATATTTCTGACCTGTCCACAGTCCAACACTTATCATTTCCTGCAGATTAGTCCCCATTGACTAAGCAACTGCTTACCTAATCTTCAAGTAGAGTTGAAAGCGCACAACCGCAAGCGCGTACCCGGGCCACGCCATGATCAAGCAGACAAAAAGAAAAAGGCAAGAGAATTGAGGATGAAAGAAGCAAGGAAGGAGAAGGCCAGAGGCATGAGGCATCACCTCCATCATTCCTTGGTGGCGGCACTGGAAGCAGAAAGGCTCCCGGCGCTATCATGATGCATTGGAAGGCATGGAGATAACGTTCTTTACACAATGAGCTAAACGACAGCACCTAACCGAAAAGAGACCTGCAAAACTACACACTTGGGGAGAAGATGTCAAAGGCGGAGATCCATGCGTCGTCGAACGGCGATTCGATCAGCGCACGATTGAAAATTCCGGCCTTGGGATGGGGATAAGGTTGCAAGTAGCATTGTAGCTAGCAGGCTGATGAATGGCGATCAACCACAGCGTAGTAGTTTGGTTAATTATCTTGCCGTGCCGGCTGACGACTGTGCTTTTGCTCAGTTTAGTTACGGGTGCAGCTTAGGTCATGCGCTTTTGTTTAAGCTGTATCGGCCGGGGGGAGGAGTAGGAGACAGGGATATGAATAACAATTCAGATGCATGAGCAGTAACAAATTGAGACAACTTAGAAAAAGGAAAAAAGAGGCTTGTGCTGTACATGCGTACCTAAACACTCCTGTTAATGGTTGTGATGACTCGTGTGGGTGATCGAGCACTGCATATCTATCCATCCTCAGTTCAGGAGTCGATTCGTGCATGATTGGATGCAGCGGCCTGATCGATTGTCTGCGGTTGTGCTTTTGTATGTGAATTAGGTCAGCTCCAGGTTGTCGCCGGTAGGCTTGAGAAGGCCTTTGAAGCGACGAGAGTGCTAGGCTAGAGAGCCTAGACAGAGAAGACTTGGATTCGGAGCCAGCGCCGGTAGAAAAATCGGCCGTGCCGGCCAGTCGCGGCCGCTGAGAAGCACCGGGCGGACGCGACGCGTGCCGTGCCATAAGAACTGCATGGTCGTCACGGCGCCCGCACCCGTCTTTTGTGTGCGCGCGCGTCATCGTATACCACGTGGCGTAAGGAGTCTGTAGAGAAATCGGCCGTGCCGGCCCAGGCGCGACCGACGGAAAACAGACACCGCGCGGCCGCATGCCATGAGGAGGCCTTGTGGGCGCCGAAGCCCATAGGTAGCCTTGCGAAGTTGTGACGCTACCAAAATCTGCTCAGGTAGCTGCATGACCTTCAGCTTCCGTTGCAATCAGGTCGATCTCTCCCGTCTACAAGCGAAACTTTCTTTTTTAAAAAAAAATCTACATGTGAAACTTAGCCTGCTGGAGTTGTAGGGTGTCACGGAGACGAGATCCTTCGAAAAATAGTGAGCACGCGAAGTTCAAAGCAAGCTCCAAATGACACTTTACAGAACACTACTAAAAGACGATCTTGTTTAATGTCTGAATGTTGTCGAATGCAATTGAGAATGAGAGTTGCCCCATGTCATCTGTTTGCTGATCAATCCATACTTTTTATAGACCCGAACTCTCTGTAAAACTAACCCAGCAAAAACCTCAATCAGCAGTCAATCAGCACCGCATTGCAATGTTCAGAAAAGAACAGGAGCGAGAACAGCAAGCAATTGAGCGAAGATACAAATATCACTAAATTATGGTTAAAATATGCCTCCTACACGAAGGCTCTCAGGAAACAACATTCAAGTATTCAACGATTTATACAAGATGGGCACAGAGCATTCGAGCATTCTCCCTTGTTTTCAACTCCGAATCCAGTGTCTGCCGCCATTTTTTAGCAGGCACGCACTGTGACTTCCTCAAGCCTTGGGCTTAAGCTTATGTCTCCAAGATATGTACATCGGTGGAAAAGCATGGCTGCCACCGTTCCATGCCATTCTGTCGGCGTTCACTCTTCACAGACTTTTTTGCACTTCAGCTCCCGCTTAAGCACCTTTTGTACTTGCTTTGTGCAAGACTTAACAAGAAGTCGGTGAATATGTGCTCATAGCCTGGCATTTTCCCATACCCTTCACAATTATATTAGAGAAAAGGGAAATTTTACCATCCTTGAGGGGAAGAGGTACCAAATTTAAGCCGTTGATCATACTGATCGGACGACTGAGATTTGGCAGTACCTACTGGTACCGGACGCGAGATACCAAGAGGTACCAAATTTTGAGCCGTTGATCACACTGATTGAATGGCTGGATCTAATTTGGTACCTCTTGGTACCTTCTCAAGGATAGAAAAACTGCTCTAGAGAAAAAACAATCAAGAAATGCTATTGTAAAGCAATAATGATGTCGTGGTATTAAATAACAACACTACTGAAATTATTAAGACCATGAATAACTACGTTGTTGCAGTAATTTTACATGAAAGTTGTGCCCACAGTAATCCAGTAATTCAACAAAAAGAAGTCTCTTCTGCAGTAGCACGTATGGCTATCTCCATACAAAATGATCTGACAACTTTACAAACTACCCAGCATCGAAATGGCCTTCATGATTTGCATGTCATATTCCTAATCAAAAAATATTTCTATTATGAAGTTCCTTGTAATGATTAAGAAAAATCTGCACCTAGGGACGAATAAAATCCAATTAGCAAGACACTACTTTTGCCCCAACCAAGTCAAGCTTTGGTAATGGAGAAGATATCCTACTGGAACAGTGTTATATTGGCCTCGAATGCAACAGATGTGTCACATGGTACACTCCTTTTCCCCTCACATTTGAGAATCTTTTTGGCCTAGCAAGCTCTTCATGAACAAACCGAGAGAAGAGAAGAAATGCAATAGATAAAATCAGGGGCGGATCCAGCGGTGGGGGCGGGGGGCTCGAGCCCCCCTACCGCTATCGGACCCTTGGAGCTCCCCTAGAGCCCCCCCTAAATTTTTAGCCATGGATGTATAATGTAGAAGGGGCTGAGGTCGAGCTGAAGGTACTTCAGCCCCTCCAAAAAATTTTCCTGGATCCGCCACTGGATAAAATGACATGTATTAATGACAGACAAAATAACTACACACCTGGGAAGTAATTGATGTAAATTATATAGTACCGATCATTGGTTCCAAGGCCTCTAATCATATCTATGTTGAACAATCTTAGACCCTGCAAGTTTTAACATGTCAGGTGAGGCAACAAATGGAACAACTACACATGGTTAAGAAATGTTGATCATACCAGCTGACCACGAAGCTCCCTGCCCAGTTTCTCTAGAAGTGGTCTTGGAGGGAGCTCTGTCATGTAACATAAAGCTCTGTTCAGTAATGTAATCAAAAGTTCATTTGGTGCAATAGAAAACTCTTAAGCAAAACGCATTGCAAGGTAACTCCTTTCGAACTGAACAAATTTTGTCCTCAACTTAGATATCACGATGAAAGGATATATTCACTCTTCATCTTCTTCATAGCCAAGACAATTCTAAAGTCAAATTGTGTTATGAATTAATGGCTCACTTATGTTAATGAAGCAAGGATAGCAAATTTGAACCAAACATAAATTGACTGCAGTACTGCAGAAGGCCCGCCTGAAATACGAGGGTGGAGATCTGCATGGTCTGCACTAGCTGCAGCACATGAAACACTTGGAAGTAGATAGATGCCAACATTGTTTAGTAAGTCATAGGTGTTTTGTCCTCAACTTAGATATCACGATGAAAGGATATATTCACTCTTCATCTTCTTCATAGCCAAGACAATTCTAAAGTCAAATTGTGTTATGAATTAATGGCTCACTTATGTTAATGAAGCAAGGATAGCAAATTTGAACCAAACATAAATTGACTGCAGTACTGCAGAAGGCCCGCCTGAAATACGAGGGTGGAGATCTGCATGGTCTGCACTAGCTGCAGCACATGAAACACTTGGAAGTAGATAGATGCCAACATCGTTTAGTAAGTCATAGGTGTTAACATCAGGAAGAGAGAACCTGCGGACAACCTGTATTGTTTCACCAATGCTGTACACCTTAGAGAGGATCCCGCCTGTAGAGGCAATAAATCAGATGCCACATTTCTACTATTCCAGGGAAAGTGCCAGGATACGTGACAAAGTAGAAATATAGACAGAAATAGGAAATAAGATCCTACCATGATTCACAAATTCCTGGAGAACAAGAGGAGGATCAAGCATTGACAAGGATGCCTCGTCGTATGCCAGAGATAGCTCATGAGATTTAGAAGTTCCATCAACAAACAATGGCTTGGCAACTGCACAAAGCTAATTTAGACGCATTGGTAGTACAACGGAGAAAGAGAATGGGATAAGAGTCCATGATATATATGCCTGTTACCTCTTTCCGATGTGGTCTTTTCTTATATAGTAAATTTCTCTTGAAAGAACATGCATTCATTTTTTTTTTTTGAGACAGGATGTCTTCAGGAACATAGTTATGCATACACATATTTTCCCTGTTAGTCTATCACTATGCAGTTCTCAGTGTCTAATTTACTGTGCTGTATTTTGTCTTCTGATCATTTGTAGCGCCCAAAAAAAAAAAGGAAGAAAAGAACTGACCATAAACTCTCTCTCCCGTAATACTCTCTCTCTCCCGTAAAACTCTCTCTCCCCCGGATATCTCTCTCTCCCGATGTAATCTCTCTTTTTTCTCTCTTAGTTTCCAATCTCTCTCTCATCTCTTCAACAGCACGTCTACCTCCTTCCATCTATTCCATATCCTCTCTCTCCAGTTTACAACTTCTTCTTCCATCCAACCTCCTTTTACCTCTCTCTCTTTCTCTCTCTCCCTCCTCCCACCTGTGCACCTGCATGCATGCGACGGCGGCGCCTGGCCGGCGAGCTGCGGCAGCCTGCACGCGCAATGGCGCATGCACTGCATGCATGAGAACGGGCCTGTACGCGGGTGACTGCGGCGGCGGCGGCGACGACGAGGAGCGCTGCAGCAGCGGCGGCATCATCGGCAGCGTAGCGGCGGCTGGTCGCGGCGGCCACGTGGTGGTGCCTTCCCGCACGCCCGCTCACGCTCGCCCGCGCGCTCGCATGGCCATGGAGGCTGCGGTGGCGGCGCCGAGGGGCTGCAGCGGCGGCGGCGATGGCAGCCGTTGGTTGGCTGACCCACGGTAGTGGCGACGGCAACGCCGGCACGTCTGCGTGTTCGTCGGCACGCCTGCACGCGCTCGCACGGCCTTGGGGCTGCGGTGGTGGCAGCGGCAGCAGTAGCAGCGGCGGCAAGCGATGGCGGCGGCGTTGGTCGGCAGAGCGCGCAGTGTAGCCCTTGCGCCGTGTGCATGCATGCAGCAGTAGCGCGCGTGCGGCCGGAGTCGGCCGAGGCGACGGCGCGGCCGAATTGCCGTTTTCCTTTCAATCGTTTATCCCTTGTCGTTCCTAATCAAAATCGTCATATCTAATCGATGGTTTCCATATCACTCTGTAGGTTCTCACGCAGCTGTCGAGGGAGTAGCTGGGCAGTTGCATTTCTCGGATCCATCGTGCAGCGCGTCCGTCGAGTGTGCTCAAGGCAAGTACCTCGCGGCCGTAACCTTTGCATTTCACATTTTGCATCTCCCATGATTGCTTGTTACCATTGCTAGTGAGTACCATTACCATATCGCTAAAGCTGGGTTGTCTATTATCATATCACCCAACGCTTGCCTATCCATTATCATGTCACTAAAGCGTATCTGTTTACGATCATATCACCAAAACCTACCGGGCTTTTATCATATCACTAATGTTATCTGATTAATACCATACCCTGAAAGTTACCTGCTTGTTATCATATTATTAACGCTTGCCCGATTGCTGTCACATGCTAATGCCTGCCAGTTATGTACTTTTAATATTGGATTCATACCATGAGGTTCTAGGCTATCTTATTTTCCGTGCTTTATGTTAATTATTACCTTAGACACTTAGATGTATTAAAATGCTATGGGTAATTTCTAAGTTGCAAGCTTTAACTACTAATTATAATTGTTGTTTATATTGTGGTTGGGGTAGTATAGGAGTGACTTCAACTTAAGGTTAACCACTAGTAATCTTTAGCTTCAGAATGATATATTTAATTACCGGTTGCCTGATTCATTACTTGTATGTTATCGCTTGATTGGTTTCGATGGAATTACGTATGATATTGTTAACCTGACTAATAACAACTTATCACGTAATAAAATCTAGCTGTTTGACAACCCCTTGGTGCAGTGGCGGAGCTAGAGCAAAACGGAGGGGGTGCAATGGGCCACGCGTGGGAGCATAGGACGGTGGGAGAATGGGCTGGACAGGGCGAGTGAGGGTATTTGTTGGGCTAGGAGTACACCATATTGGACCAAGGGGGTGCACAAAGGGTGAATGTTTACTAGTAATAACTAAAAAAATTTTTGGACCCGGGTTCCTGGGAACCCCCTCCCCTCCATTGGGCTCCGCCCCTGCCTTGGTGTGAGTAAAGTTTTAATGCTGGGTGAGAATCATTATGGATCCTTACCACCGTCGTATTATCCTTCTTCATCTCCCATCTGATTTTATCTCCTGTCCCCAACCTCAGCAATCCTTTTCACTCCTTGTAATCGTGCATGAACTTATCTCCAATTATTTTAATTTCACATTTCACATCTTTCATGATTACTTGTTACCATTGTCAATGAGTACAATTATCATATCAATGAATTACCTGGTTCTTATCATATCACTGAATTTACCTGGCTAATATCCTGTCACCAAGTTACCCGGTTATTATCATCTCTCTAGTACTTGCTTGGTTGTTATAATAGTATTCATGCTTGCCTAGTTATGATCATATTGTTAATGCTTGTCTAGTTCTTGTCAAATTGTTAATGCTTGCTGGTTGTATACCCTTAATATTGTATTCCTGCCATGATGTTCTAGATTACCTTATTTCACATGCCTTTAGGTTTATCATAATACTCTGTTAATAATGTTATAAGATTCATGCTTTTAAGTAATGTGTAGAGTTCATGCTTAAACCGTTAATGGGGGTAGCGGGTGATCATGTTGTAGACTTAGGTTAAAATCACTAGCAGTCCTTTAAGTATCACGCTTCTGTGTTTATCCTCTCGATATCATGATGTATTGCCGATACAGTTCCTTGTGTAAGTCATGAACGTTATACCTTAATAAATGTTAATTTGACTAATAATCACTTATCACTTAATAAAACTTAATTGGTTGATAACCTTGTGTGAGTTACAGTATAATACCTCTTAAGGTGATTACTATATCACTATCATCTTATCATTATTCCACATCGCCCTCTTATCAGAAACTACGTCTTTCCATTTTCAACCCTAGCATATCTTTTCACTTCTCATAACTTTATTACAGCCTTATCCTCGCCATCTCTTAGTTTCCTTAATTTTGTTCTATTTCATCTGTCCATGATGTATCGGTTACTTGATCACCTAGTTTCATCAATCATGTCTTTTCGGTCACATTGGATTAAATCATTACTCTCATAACTTTACCTTAATTCAATCACAACTCTCTAATTATATCATGGATAATTCGCTAAATAACAAACTAAGGGTTATCACGCCGGGGCTACCCACATATAAGGGTCATTTCCACCCAACCTGGTAACGTACGGGGGGCCGTACATTCTTGTTACACAGGATATTACACCCCGTCTGCGGTTATAGAGTCGAGGACAAGGTTGTGCATGGCTATTCTCGTATAACCGGGTATGTGGGAGGAGGTCGCCGGCACCCTTGCTATAACTTGCTATAACTCGTCACATAACAACCATTTTTAATACACAGTCTCCATGATATCCATATCTCATTTATGACAATATCTCAGATATCAGTTGTGCGTTGCTTTCATCTTGTACCCGTTGTTTACTTGTCATGTTTGCCTTTATTTCATGTGGTTGCATTACCTGTCTTTACTCACTGTGTTGCGACCGTTGTTGGGTACTTGCTGAGATTTCCAAATCTCACGCTTGCTCTTTTCAGTCTCAGGTAAAAGGCCAGTGGAGTGATAGCATCATGCATGGGTGGGAGTACTCGAGTTTTCAGCACCGTGGTTGCCACTGTTTGTTTGTTTGTTTCATTTGTTCCTTATTTGGTTAGAAGTGGACCGGTCCCATGTTTTAAACATTTATTCCAGCTTCCGTTGGTTCTCTATTAAAGTGTTAATAAAGTTTTAAACTCTTTGTGATTTCTTTTATTGTACTTATTTATTCTTCACTTTGGCGATGACGTTCCATAGTAATATCCCATATGGTTACGTGGGGTGTTACAGTTGGTATCAGAGCTCAGGCTGTAGTTTCTGGAAAAAAATGGTTTGCACTGACACGGGGCTTCGGGTTAATTCATTCATGCATGCATATCCACTCACTGGCATATTACCATGATCCCATATCCAATTTCTGTTTCCCTTATTTCATTGTTAACCTGTGACATTGCTCCAACCCTATACTTCCCTGAATCTTAATTCCATTGTTTCGCCTGGCTGCTCCTGAAGTGCAAGGCCCCTGCTGGCACTGCAAATCAACTTGCTTTCCACATTCACCCGCTGGCAATCAGAACACGGCTTCAGTTCCTGTTATAATAGTTACCGTACCAAAGGGTACTGATGGGCGTCTCTACGTACTATTGACTCTGGAGTGGTGTAGTTGTCATCACACCTTACCTCCCCATTGTTATCCATCCCACCATTTACTTTCCTCATTCCCGACCTTATAGGTTTTGTCACCTTGAATTCACGCCCTACTCTTGTATTGCTGACTCGAGAGCTGGCTCTCCTTTTGGGCATCTCGCTTCTTTCAGTAACACTCTGTAACCATTAGTATCTTAGCGTATTCCGTGGTGGTGACCGCTACTAATGGATCTTTGCTAGCAATCTTACCTATTCCAATATTGCTCAAGAGTTGAAGGCCATAAATTTCAGTTTTGACGCAATTGTGGTGTCCATCCAACCTTTGACCTGTTGTGAGCAGGGACTAGCTATCTCTTCATTCCGCTTTTATCCATTGCTTGACCGCAAGATTATTTCCCTTCAGGATGATAAAGGGATCGTTGATCAAGGCAAAAAAAATGATGCATCAATCTCTTATTTTGGCCTTCCTATTTCGATCATCGCTGGATGACCAGGTCGGGGCGCCTTCTCGCCCTGTTAGAGAGGCCTACATTGGACCCTTATCAAAAGATTTGCCTATTGTTCAAGAATTTCTTGATATCCTCTTTACGAATCTTCTAGGCCAGTCTCCAGTTATAGTAGTTGAGTGTGACTAGGGGTGGAAAACGGTAACGGATAATTCGTTTTATCCGATATTCGTATCCGAGAAAACACAAATATGGTAAGCAAAAATCCGTATTCGAAAATATTCGTATTCGTATTCGAGAATATTCGTATCCGTATTTGAGAGTATTCGTATTCGCATTCGTATTCGAGAATATTCGTATCCGTATTCGTATTCGAGACTATTCGATTCGTATTCGATCCGTTTCTAGAACTTATGAAAAAATCGTACAAATTTTGTGATTCAAGATTTGAATTTAGGCGGTTTAAAACCGGTAACCGGTCAAAAACTGGTGAAAAATCATTAAAACCGCTAGGAATCCGTTTTATCCGATATTCGTATCCGAGAAAATCCGTATTCGAAAATATCCATATTCGTATTCGAGAATATTCGTATCCGTATTTAAGAATATCCGAATTCGTATCCGTATTCGTTTGAAAAATATGGATTCGTATTCGTATTTGAGACTATTCGACCGTATCCGATCCGTTTCCACCCCTAAGTGTGACATTGATATTATCCCTGGCACTACTCCTATCACCAAGACTCCCTACCATCTATCCCATGCTGAGGAAAAAAGAGTCGAAGCGGCAATTGGATGCCCTTCAGAGCAAAGACTTTATCTGATGCTTTACCTCAAGTGGGCTTCTCAATCACTCTTGTGGATAAGGAAGGTATGATCTGCGTATGTACCTTTATTATCGAGCTCTCAATTCAAGAACGGCTACCCTTCACCTCGTATGGATGATCTCTTTGACCAGCTCAAGGGTGTCAAGTTCTTCAAGATAGATTCGCAGTCCGGCTACCACCAAGTCAGGACCAAGACTTTCAATATCTAGAAGGTAGTTGTCGCTCTGGTTATGGCCTTTTCGAGTTCCTGGTTGTGCCATTTGGGCTGACCAATGCTTTAACAATGTTAATGGATTTGATGCACCGGGTGTTCCACGAGTACCTGGATCAGTTTGGCATCATCTTTATCGATGACATTCTAGCACTGCAGAGGAGCACGAGCGACATTCCGTGTTATGCTTGATCTTCTTCGGAGTCATCAACTCTTGGCTAAACTAAAGAAGTGTGCTTTTTAGCTTTCTTCTGTCAGCTTTCTAGGGCATGTCATTAGTGACTGGGGACTTTCTGTGGATCTCTCCAAGATTGCTGCAGTAGTAAACTAGCCGAGACCTGGTGATGTTGCAGAGATCCGCAGTTTCTTGAGTTTGGCTGGGTTCTGCTGCCGTTTTGTCCAGGATTTCTCTTTCATTTCAAAGCCTTTGACCAAGTTGACTCAAAAAGGGTGAGCAACTCATTTGGACAGAGGACTGTGAGTTCAGCTTTCAGACCCTGAAGGAGCATCTTGTTCCGCTCCCATTCTTGCTTTGCCGAGGGAGTGGTTCGTTTTGGGGCAAAAGGAAGGTTGAACCATCTCCTATCACGGAGCGAATAGAAAAACTTGCTTATGGTCTGGAGTTGCCTGCCTCCCTAGCCAGCGTCCCTAACATCTTTCATATCTCTATGATGAGGAAGTACCTTAATGACCTTGATCAGTTTCTGGAGTAGTCCAACTTGAAGGCCTCGGAGGACCTACCCGTTGTGGCACGACTGTTCCATATCCTGGAACGTTCAGAGTGTCAACTACGATGCCGGACTATTTCTTATGTCAAGGTGTTGTGGTTCCACCAGATGGAACGCGGAACCACCTGAGAATTTCAGTCCCAGTTGTGTGAGAAATTTCTAGATCTGTTGTCCCAGGCTTCTCCTTAGGATTAGCTGCATTTAACTAACTTTCTCACATTCTGTTTGTCCTATCTTTTGAGGCAGTCGATTCGAGGCCGAATCTTTTCTAAGGGGGGAGTGCTGTAGCGCCCAAAAAAAAGGAAGAAAAGAACTAACCATAAACTCTCTCTCCCGTAATACTCTCTCTCTCTCTCTCTCCCGTAAAACTCTCTCTCCCCTGGATATCTCTCTCCCGATGTAATCTCTCTTTTTTCTCTCTTAGTTTCCAATCTCTCTCTCATCTCTTCAACAGCACGTCTACCTCCTTCCATCTATTCCATATCCTCTCTCTCCAGTTTACAACTTCTTCTTCCATCCAACCTCCTTTTACCTCTCTCTCTTTCTCTCTCTCCCTCCTCCCACCTGTGCACCTGCATGCATGTGACGGCGGCGCCTGGCCGGCGAGCGGCGGCGACTGGCCAGCGAGCCGCGGCAGCCTGCACGCGCAATGGCGCACGCACTGCATGCATGAGAACGGGCCTGTACGCGGGTGACTGCGGCGGCGGCGACGACGAGGAGCGCTGCAGCAGCAGCGGCATCATCGGCGGCGTAGCGGCAGCTGGTCGCGGCGGCCACGTGGTGGTGCCTTCCCGCACGCTCGCATGGCCATAGAGGCTGCGGTGGCGGCGCCGAGGGGCTGCACCGGCGACGGCGATGGCAGCCGTTGGTTGGCTGACCCACGGTAGTGGCGACGGCAACGCCGGCACGTCTGCGTGTTCGTCGGCACGCCTGCACGCGCTCGCACGGCCTTGGGGCTGCGGTGGTGGCAGCAGCAGCAGTAGCGGCGGCGGCGTTGGTCGGCAGAGCGCGCAGTGTAGCGCCTTGCGCGCGCGTACGAGTTAGCTGGGGTTGAAGCTTTGCGCGCGCGTACAAGTTAGCTGGGGTTGGAGCTGGTGGGAGGGTGGTAATACCGGATAGCAGTAGATAAAGCCGAAGTCACAATACAATTTTCATCCTCGCAAATATCTTATTCATTCCCCACGACATACTACCTGTGAGACAGCGAAGCCATGCACGGCCGAGTAGCCGACAGACAGAGGAATAAAGAAAAAACTAAACCATCATCAGCCAGGTGTGGCATTTCTCCCACTTCTTAAGCATGCCAACCAAACCAAGCAATCACTCCTCACCCATTGCATAGCTCATTTTTTCCAAACGAAAGCACCAAGCCAAGCAAGAAAACCCATTCATTCTCTTGCTCGGCCAACACAAAAAGCACCTAAGCCAAAAAAAGCTCGGGATGTAGGGAAGACAGCAGAGCGAGGACGAGATCATAAAGACTTAGAATATCCACAGCCGCGAGGGCCACGACAGGCTGATAGAGACAAGGAGGACCATGGAGATGACCGAGAGCACGTGGAGCACATCACCACCACCATGACCTCGCATCGTCGCTTCTCCATTACCAGCCTAATGCATGGGACGATTTTGAGCCCCATCGTAGCAGCCACAGTAGCACCACCCTTGCATCCTCAAATCAAAAAGCATGCAAATCATAAGCTAACTCAAGCAATCAAGTAATGGAAAGAAGTAAGACTAGAGAAAGAGACATTCGGCCATAGCGGAGGCATTCGGCATTGAGGCCGGTGTCACAGCTTGGGTAGGGATGAGCTGAGAGGTAGCCATAGGGGGAGGAGAGTCGGCACTAGGGAGACTTGGAGGCTCCAAGGGACACAGGAGTGGCCATTGTACAACCACATGCTTGGAATGGGATGAGCCTAGCTCAGTAAGTTACCAAGTTTCTATATTGATTCCTCAGGTGGTAGTTTAAGCCTTGTATCAGGGATGCAAGGTGTAACTGCTTACGAGGATTACATTGTATGGACGGAGTATACCATTTGCAAATCTAATGGTGAGTCCCCTTTCCACCACATCAGTGCTAGTTTAACGGGGTGTGGGTGGTGAGGACAAGGATCATTAGGAAAGTCATTGCTAGGTCAAAGTTTCTGAAAGATTTTTGTTATAATCATCTTAGTTGCACATCTAAGTAAATATGTAATTGACTGACAGGTTGAGTTGATCATATCATGTGAAAAAAGTTATATAACTTCTACAGAGTGTTAAATCAATCTATTCAAAATAGCTGTGTCTGAGGTCATGGCCATGCTCGAAGATTTTACACGAGAGTTAGATTTTCATAACCAAAAACCTTGGAAAGAAAGCTATGTGAAATTGATGGATGAGTTATGTGAGATCTTGTTACCTATTTACTATCTGTTTTACTCAAATTATGCTTTCAATCTATTTATTGTATTTACAAGTCAAATTAGTTTTCCACAAAATAAGCCAAGTTAGTCATTTTCCTTGTATAAGCCTTACATCTATATACTGCATTCTACATGCACAACTTGTTGAGTGCTCTATGTGCTCACCCTTGCTATCAATACAACTTAGTTGCTGAAGGATAGAAATCTTCACCGCTCTTCGAGGAGGAGTACGAAGGAGTTAAGCACTAAGTTGAGCAACCCCAGTCGATTGCTTATGGTTGAGATGGGTTATTTTCTGCTGAAGTTATCTTTTGATTTTTCACTGTAAGTTTATTTCTTAGTGCTAAGCCCTACGAGGCATAATAAATGTAAACTCTAATCATAAGATCGTAACTCTATTTCTTAAATAATATTAGGTATTTCTTAATTATTCGTGTGCATAGATGATATTAAATCAATATTGCCACTGTGTGCACTAACATAATTCTAGACTAGTGCAGTATACACAAAGGATCTAGATTTGTATATTCAGGTCACGACAGAGATGGTAGCAGATTCATATCGACTGTATGTCTTAACCTTAGCTAGAATGGTCGTATAGGAAACCTTCCAACTATTTTCTAAAAGTGAAAAAATAACTTGCAATAATAAATGATATCTTCTCTCATCTTGATCTTCTTGGTCTTATCTTGATGCTGAAATTCTTTCTTTTACCCAAAGAATTTTAATCTGACCCTTAGCATGTTCACTTTCTGTGAATAGATGTTGATGCTTCACACAATGGAGAGCGTACTGGAGGTTATGTTGCCGAACTTTGGAAGATGTTGCAGTTCCTAGAGGGCTATGATAATCCTCTATATTGTGGAAACAACTAGAATAAGAATGGAAAAAAAGAGGAACTCACTGCAAGATGACAATCTTTGTAAGGGAGAAAACCAAGGCAAGTTGTCCATTCATTTCCATGCAAGGAGAGCTACCTTTAAGGAAGGAATTCAAGAGACATCTCGCCTGGCCATACGTCAACTTGGAAGCATGCACTACGAAGAATTGGAGAACACTATGTTTTATTTCTATCCTTCAGCTAGCCAAGTTGAACATCCTACTCGCTGCCGCTCTACTTGTGGAGAAAGCATTGCTACCATAGTTCACCACGCCCACATGGTTGCAGCTTAAGAAGATACCATGAAAGCCACAATGGATGAACTAACTAATATTTATGAACAACTGCGTGAGACTAAAGTGAAGATTGCCAAATTGGAGTAATCGTTGAAAGGTGCCATCATGTTCGAGTATCACTCAGAAGAAGAGGAGGAAGATCATGAAAAGGTGGAGTTTGAACCTCAAGAGCCACAAGAAGAGGTTCAACAACTGACACTACTTACCCCTAACCTTCTGCTAAAGTTCCCCTAGAGCCATCTGTAACAGCCCAAATTTGCTTCAAAATAAAACTTACATTTTAAAAATTCTCCCTAAATCCTTGCTTGAGATTCAACATTTAAAAATAAATCCCTCGGCCCAAAAATGTAATGTCAAAATTTCTTAAAGTTAATTGGGTGCTAATAAATTTTTCAAAAAAATTATGTGTGAAAATACCCTATGGAATTCAAACTACAAATTCAAAATCAAAGTAGATCTAGAATAAAAGTTTGAATCAAATTATTTTTCCTTTCCTCGGCTTGGGCCAAAACTCATCTGTCGGCCTGGCCTCTTTCCTCTTCCCCGTTGGCCCACTCTTCTCTTCCCTCTATCTTCTTTCCCCTATCGTGGCCCAACCAAACCGACCTGCACTCGCTCGCACCCATAGCCCATTCTCTCCTTTCCTCCCGCTATCACTATCATGTGGGCCCCGGTCCCACCTGTCAGTGTTGAGCACTGTGCTTCTTCCACCCTCCATGCTAGCTCACTCTCTCCCGATCCTTCTCTCCACATGTGCAGCAAAGAAGGCATTGAAGAGCCTACAGTCTCGAGCCTTGCACCGCCACAACTTTGTTGCATCGCTGCGACCTCGTCCCATCACCGCTCGGTCTCTCTCTCACTCACTCTCGCGTGCTCTCTCCCTTGACGCTCGAAGCCACGCCATGGCGCTGCACCCTCAGCATGTCAAAACCGTCGCCCTAACTCACACTTCTTTTCCTCTAAGCTCTCTCAAATTCCTTAAGCGTGACCTCAAAAGAATACAAGAGATTGTCTCTCTCTCACAACCCTCTCAAACCTCTTAGGACCCTCGAATCCTTATCCTATACAAGAATCTAGTACTAAAAAATTACCTAGCATGTAATCCTATCGTGTGCCCTCCATCTTTGGATGCGTTTGTTTGTGGGTTGGGTTCTCCATGGCCAACTCTCATAGCTTTATATAATTCCCCACTAGTTCTCCTCCAAAGTGAAGTTGGAATCCTAATCTGACTTTAGGATTAGAATAGAAATCCTTATAGCACACCTCTCCAAATCCTTTTAGGTTAGGATATGAGGCACCATACACAGCAATCTCTACCTTGACTCTTTCTGTTTAAGTCACTGTACTCCTCCAATAATTTGCTCCAAGCCAACTCCACCCATTTTATTTTGTTTTTTCATCCCACCTTTAGGAGTGTGACCACCACTGGGGCCCATGCACATTACCACAATATGTGTCGTCGTCTAGACTTGACCGCCCGGACTCTCCACCTGAGAGCTCCTTTGTTGTATAGTTTGTTTAACCATACATCATGTTTTTATAGCCATCCATGTCATAGGTTTGTACCACCTCCAAGCTTCACCTGCTCGTCGGTACCATGTGGTTGGTCCCACCATGTCTTCATTCTTCCAACATCTTACACCTTCACCTCCACTACTGCTAGAGTTTGCAACTATCTTTACGGTTTTGCACATAACTGCAAATAAGATATGTGTACCTATCATTGACAACAAGATTCCATTTCCCTTACTAGGATTTATAATAGATCCCCTATTGGTTTCTCATCCCTTATAATTACCCATCAATCGGTATCCTCTATTGCTTCGGATAATTTTCATGAATACTCATTTTTTTTGTAAATAACTCGCATCACTCCACCTCAACGTGAACATTGCCTTGCCCTTCTTCTTCCTATGATTATTACTTTTGCCTACAACACCTACACCAGCCAATGCTTGATCATTCGAGGATAAAGAATTCGATGGCTTTTTCAAGGACTTTGCCTCCTATAGATATGCCACTGCGTCATTGAAGTTGAGATTGCTTTTCCCAATGATAATATTTATCATCAATTACCCCCATGATGGTGGTAGAGATAAAACCAATATGACTATCTTGTCATTCTCCTCAATTTTCTCATCCATACTAGTCAGTTGTGTAATAAGTTTGTTGAATACATTGAGATGGTCAACAAACCGTGTACCTTCCTCCATGTGCAACCTATATAGTTGCCACTTCAGTTGAAGAATCTAGCCCTGCTATTATATATTAATGGTGAATTTTGGCAATTAATGACAATAGTTTATGGTACTAATATTTTTACAATGATAATAGTTTATGGTGCTAATAATTATGTCCCATAATAATGAAAACTTTGGATGGCTTTATGTGTTGATCATCATCTCAAGCAAAGGATATCATATATTGATGGTTAAAGTCAACGACTTGGATTTGGAGAAAAAATGCTCATCATCAATCTTCAAGAGGATGTGCAAAGTAAGGGTATAACTAGCATAAGGTAAAGACGTGCTTCTTAATAGTTTTGCCGGTCTTAGTGTTTGGTGAAAGACCGAGTTACTAGTGCAGGTTGTCATACTATTAAAAGAGGTCTTGACTAGTAGCTTGAGTGTATTATGTGTTGATAGCTTATTTAGTTTGCTCTAACTCTCCATGCCATGATACTATCATTTGCGAATATGTTTTGCAAATAGTCGAGGCTGATGCATAATCATTATAACATGTGACTAAAGTTTGTAAATGTTTTTACAAATAGTTCAAGTCTATGCCCTTAATTTTTGTGGCATGATTCTAAAGTGTGTGAATGTGTTTTGCAACTTGTTGCGAATCATACTTTTCATTTTTGTTTGCATGATACTACAATTTGCGAATGTGTTCTGCAAATTGATGTATGTATGTATGTATGTATGTATGTATGTATGTATGTATGTATGTATGTATGTATGTATGTACGTACGTACGTACGTATGTACGTACGTACGTATGTATACGTACGTACGTACGTATGTATGTATGTATGTACGTATGTACGTACGTACGTACGTACGTACGTATGTATGTATCTTGACCTGCGCTAGTCTTAGCATAATGGTCTGACTGGCCATGAGTTGGTAGTCTGACGAGTGCTGTTGGTTTGACTGGCTATGAGTTGGCGGTCTGACCGGTCCTCGTGACAGTTTGACCGACTGTGTGGTCCGATCGGGCTACATGCTTTGTTGCTTTTTTTCATATAGCTATTTTATGGAAATTGGTCTGGTGGTCTGACTGCACCTTGTATGGGCGGTCTGATCAATAGCGTCGATAATGGCTAGTTTTCTAGCTGTTGTAGAGGAGACCATAGTATTGGATATTATTTGGCGGTGGTATCGATCTTGTGCTATTTTTTATTGAATTCTTACTCCAACGGCTAGTTTCTTGGTGTGGGGTAATGTTTAATCGTAAGTCATTAGGCTTAATCCTAGATCAAAGCATGAACACCTAGAATGGAACTTTGAGCGGAAGCGTGATTACGTACCCGAACTGGATGATGCCATTGTGGTCTCGGTGATGCAGTAGAGAAGAGTGGCCGACGGTGTAGCTGATGCCGTTGTCGAGGACGAAGTCGTTCTGGCCTTCGTTCACCTTTGCGCCCGTAATAGATCGGGTCTGTATGCATTTCTTTAGGGATTAAACAACTTGTGTCACCACCCTGCCGAAAATCCTAAAAACTTTTTTATAGCGCTGGTGACCGGGACCAAAACCAAAATGTTGGTAACCGCCTCCGATCAAGGCGCGGGGTGGAGGTGTGCCTCCCTAAAAACTCAGAGGTTGTTAGCCGAGATCAACCCAACATTCTCCCCTTTGATCGTAAGGCTAACATCATAAGCCCATTCTCGATAAAATAGTATACCAAGGCAATGTGTTGCATGGCCAATTAAATGCCATACAACCTCAGTACCTATAGTGTACTATCGTATCTCGAAATGGATATACATTATACTTAATGGGAGTTGGTTTGCTTTAAGGTCCTTTTTATCCAGAATCAGAGGCTTTCCAATAAACCAATGCCGGCAACATGATCACGAAAAATATTAGGTGGTAAGCCTTTAGTAAGCGGATCCGCAAGCATTAACTTAGTACTAATATGCTTGATACTTATGGTTTGATCCTGGATTCTATCTTTCACAACATGATACTTAATGTCAATGTGTTTGGCAGCACCACTTGACTTGTTGTTATTTGCATAAAAGACTGCGGGTTCATTATCGCGGTATAAAGTGAGTGGTTTGGAAATGCTGTCTACCACTCTAAGTCCCGGGATAAGTTCTTAAGCCATACAGCCTGCCCGGTAGCCTCATAACATGCCACAAACTCAGCTTGCATCATTGAAGATGTCGTAAGGGTTTGTTTGGAGCTTTTCCATGAGATAGCTCCTCCAGCGAGTGTGAAGATATAACCTGACGTGGATTTCTTAGTATCAACACATCCCGCAAAATCTGAATCTGAATAACCAATAACTTCAAGGTTATCAGAAAACTTATATGTGAGCATGAAATGTTTAGTAGCTTGCATATAACGCAAAGCTTTCTTAACGGCTTTCCAGTGGTCCGGTCCTGGATTTGACTGATATATGTCAAGCATCCCGGTTACAAAAGCTAAATCAGGGCGTGTACAAACTTGAGCATACATAATGCTTCCGACAGCTGAAGCATAAGGAACCGATTTCATCTGATCAGTTTCATATTGGCTCCTCGGACATTGAAATGTCCCAAACTTATCGCCCTTAACAATAGGAGCAGGCGAGCTAGAGCATTTATGCATATTGTATCTCTTCAATACTCTGTCAATGTATGCCTTCTGAGATAAACCTAATATTCCTTTGGACCTATCTCGGTGAATTTCAATGCCAAGAACATAAGAGGCATCACCGAGATCCTTCACATCAAAATTAGATGAAAGAAATCTCTTGGTCTCAAACAGCATGTCCTTATCGCTGCTGGCCAATAAGATATCATCCACATAAAGTACTAAGATGGTAAATTTACTCCCCTTGAACTTAACATATATGCAGTTATCAACTTCATTTTCTTTAAAGCCAAAACTCCTTATAATCTTATCGAATTTGAGGTACCACTGCCTCGATGCTTGTTTTAAGCCATAAATGGATTTCTTAAGTCGACACCCCATATGCTCCTTGCCTTCCACGACAAAAACTTCCGGTTGAGCCATGTAAACACTCTCTTGCAAGTCGCCATTAAGAAATACCATTTTAACATCCATCTAATGCAGCTCTAAATCATAATGAGCTACAAGTGCCATAACAATCCTGAATGAATCCTTAGTTGAGACAGGGGAAAAGGTGTCATTATAGTCAATCCCCTCTCTTTGGGAGAAGCCTTTTGCTACAAGCCTATCGATATTTCCCTTAGAGTCATGCTTGGTTTTGTAGACCCATTTACAGCCTACTGTTTTGACTCCGTCAGGAATTTCTACTAAGTCCCATACATCATTAATGCTCATAGACTTTAGTTCATCCTCCATGGCTTCAAGCCATTTAGAAGAATGTTCACTCATTATGGCTTCCTTATAAGAGGTGGGATCATCTACCTTCCCTATATCATTAGCATCCTCATTCATATAAACAACATAATCATTTGGGATGGCAGATCTTCTCTCCCGCTGTGATCTTCTAAGAGGTTCATTAGTTATTTCAGGAGGCTGCTGAGGCTCTTCATTAGGCATAACATCAGGAATTTCAGGGACCTCAACAGTGGGTGCAACAACAGTATTCTCTACTGGAGGTGCAACCGCCTGAGGCACAGGAATAAAGATCTCTGGGATGAGCGGTGAAGGAACATAAATCCGCTTCTCCTCAAGATCTATTTTCCTGGGGCTCCAGGTCCTCGTTATTTTCTAAGAACACAGTGTGCCTTGTTTCTACAAACTTAGTTATCCTATCAGGACAATAAAACCGATACCCTTTAGATCTGTCAGGGTACCCAATAAAATGGCAACTTACTGTCTTAGGATCTAATTTTCCCAATGTGTGAATTAAATAACTTAGCTTCAGCACGACAACCCCACACTCGTAAATATTTCATACTCGGTTTCCTCCCAGTTCATAATTCATAAGGTGTTTTAGGTATTGATTTACTGGGAACCCGATTAAGAATATGTGCGGCTGTCTTTAGTGCTTCCATCCACAAGTCAATTGGTAAACTAGAATGGCTAAGCATGCTCCGTACCATATCCATAAGTGTACGGTTGCGTCTTTCAACTACACCATTCTGCTGAGGTTTGCCCGGCATAGAATACTGGGCAACGATGTCATTTTCCTGAAGGAACTTAGCGAAAGGGCCATGTATTTGCCCATAAGAGGCATGTCTTCCATAATATTCTCCCCCACGATCCAATCTTACCACTTTAATTCTTAGGTTGTGCTGATTTTCAACTTCGGCCTTAAATTTGTCAAGTGATTCAGATCAATCCTTAATGGGAATGATATAACCATAACGAGAGAAATCATCAGTGAATGTGATGAATGTATCAAAACCATCCACTGATGTCACAGGAAAAGGACCACAAATATCAGTATGAATTAATTCTAAAAGTCCCGTGCTGCGAGTGGCTCCCTTCTTTATTTGCTTAACATATTTTCCTTTAATGTAATCAGTGCAGTGGTCTGAGTCAGAGAAATCTAATGGGTGGAGAATTTCTTCTTTAATGAGACGCTCCATTCTCCCCCTCGAAATGTGGCCTAAACGACAGTGCCACAGTTTCGAAGAAGTCTCATCATTATTTTTACGCTTAGCATCACACACAATCTTTCTGAAAATGCCCTAGCTGCTTGCAGAAAAGACATTCCCCTCCCCCTTTAGATGCTCCGGTGGGAGCAACATGAGGCTTAGGTGCATTGTGCACTTTAGGCCCCGACTTGTCTGAATTAGGGGAGAATTGCATCTTTTTCTTAGATTTGAAGTCCCCCTGGAACTCCCTTTTGTTTGAGCCACCAACATGAAGAGCAAAATCCTTCTTTTCTGTTCTTATTCTCTCTTCCTCCTGAATACACATGGCGATCAAATCGCTCATGCTCCATTTTTCTTTCTGAGTATTGTAATTAATTTTAACAGTTGTATACTTAGAAGGAAAGGAGGTCATAATGAAATGAACAAGGAAACCATCAGATATTGCCATGTCCATGCCCTTGAGTTTTTCTGCCATATTAGTCATCATCATGATATGCTCTCTTATGCTACCAAACCCATCATACTTACTGGTCAAGAGCCTCTGAATTAAAGTACTGGCATAAACTTTTGTGGAGCCTTTGAATTTCTCCTCGATTGAAGCCAAGTACTCCTTAGCATTTTCGGAATCGGGGATTGCTCCCCTAATCCCGACTGAAATAGAGGTCTTCATGATCATTAGCGATAAGCGGTTAGACCGCTACCATTTTTCAGCATTAGCCTCGTAAACTTTCTTTTTCTCATCAAAATTCTCCTCACCTTCGGTGGGAGGAATGAGAACGGCTACCCTTAAGGCATAGTCAAGGTCCAAAACCCCAAGGACAACATAAATTCGTTCTTTCCACGTGGGAAAATTGCTCCCAGTGAGCTGCTCAATGTTATCAATAGTGGCGGCAACGTTTGAAGCATTAAGTGCTGAATCTCAAAATAAAAAGGGCAAAAAAATAGAAATATCATAAAGATATATGTTGCATGTAATTAACACTATATTGGTCTGATTAATAACATGCAAAAATTACAGTTCTAATTCATATCACCGTTGGGCAGAAAATGAAAAAGAACTTAATTTTATATGGCGACATATGATTATAAACAATGTTGGTCAGAATATAACCATATGCATACATAATGCCAAAATTAATCATAAAATCTCAAAATTAAAATATCCCGTTGGTTCAATTTTAATCTGAGACAATACATGATAATATGGCAATGATACCCCTATTCTTCATCCTTGAGTTACGAATAAGCCATCTCACCTCTTATGTGCATATGTTACATTTAGTGAGCTTGCAGAGAAAAATCCTTGAGCATATGTTGCACTTGGTGGTGAATTTTGTATCCATTGAGCTTTGGCACTTGAGTCATTCAAGTGAGCATTTTCGACTTATTACTCTTGGAGGTTGCTGGCTCCTAGATGATGTAGAGGTGTTGTGGCCCGATGATCTTCTCAAGAAATTTGCGAGAAGGCCTGACATGTTGTGAAGGTTGGAGCTCACCTACTTAGAGCGAAAAAGAGCTACCACTAATGAAAATTGAGGTGTTTAACTTAAGTTGTAGAGCTAATCCAATTTGTTTGGACTTATCTTAATATGGACTAGGGGAGACCGGCAAGTCTCCAAACATCATAGTAAAAAGAGATGGTGTTAATTGTGATTCATTTCCTTGTGCTCATTGATATTCTTGTAATTTATATTCACATAATTGAATTTATTGCTTATCACTCTAAGATTGCAAGCTTTAACATAGATTGTTGGAGTACTTAGATGAAACTAGATGTTCTAGGTTTTAATTGAGTAAAACCGATGATTTACGCTTCCACATCTAAAACTTGGTTTTAGCCAAAAAGAATTTTAAAAGCACCTATTCACCACCCCTCTTGTCGGCCTCCTCGACCTTACATCAGCACCCACTAGTTTGTTAGAGGCTTCACCATATACAGTTCTTCTAAGTCACTCCATAATTTATTCGGTGAATTCTCTTTGATCACCGAGTATGTTACCTCATCGAAGAGACATAGATGGATTATATTAGCAGCTTTCCACTATATCATATTCCATTCTTCAATGTACAACTTTTCTGGTTTGTCCTTTTCAACAGCATCGATTAACCCTTACTTGACAAGGACATCCTTCACCACATATTGTCACACGCTGAAATTTTCTCCGCTGTCAAATTTCTCTACTTAATTCTACATCATTGATATTAATCTTGATCTTATGCCACCTGACACTTTGCTGACCTTCTCGCAAATCAGATCAATCGGACCTTGACTTTGATACCACATGTTATACTCTTATACCCATTCTTATGCGTAGCAGCTTCCAGATTGGATCAGAGTTGCGAGGTACAATAAAAGCATGCATGATATCAAGAATAAAGTAGATAAAATCCCTTAGAGAGAACCGAAATAGTAACGACAAAACAATCACGACAAGAAAAAGATTTGGTAAAATCGACCACAAATTTCTTAAGCACGATCTTAAAAGAGTATAAGAGATTGTCGCTCTCTCACAATCCTTTCAAACCTTGTAGGATTCTCGAATTTTTGCTCTATACAAAAATATAGTGATAAAAAAAATAACCTAATCTCTAGTAGTCTCGTCCGCCAGCCGCCTTTCGATGAGTTGGTTTCTAGTTTGATTTGTGACGTAGGTTCTCTGTTAGGTTAGAGAGATAAATCACCATGTTCAACAAGAACACACGTATCATCTACTAACAGCAGTGCAGTTATCGACGATAACAACTTGCCAGAAATTTTGTACTGTGATGAATTATTTCAAAAGCGAAGTACTGACTCTATATCCCAACTGTTCGTTAGATCGATGCTTTCAACGAATAAATTGATGAAACTTACGGTCTGTACAAATTACAAGTTGCAAAACACTAAAGAAAAGTATCATCATGGATTACATCTACCCTTGTGTTGGTTAATAGAAGCGTTCCCGGCAAAACTACGGCAACAGAAGAAAAACCCTCGTCACTCTGCTTGGCACAGAACACACGCCCCGCTCGATTCTATGGAGTTAGCCGAATCAGCAGACCACCGGTACACCACAACGATAACAACAAAACCAGGCAGGAAGGAACATGCAACCTTGCACCGTGCATTTTTAGTATCCTCGCAGCTTCTTGGCCGCGGTGGTCAGCACACTGTCGCCGATGAATGCGCGTAAGAATCGGATGAATTGGTCCTTCTTCATCTGCCCTTTCTGCAGCACAAAAAAGATATTTGTCATTGAAAATGCAGACTAATGATGTGCTCGTAATACCAGTAGTCAGTAGCTCACAAATACACAAATGAAATGTGAGAAGTAAGAATCAGACACAATTTCGTTAATCAAATGCAGCAGCTGTGCCGATCGGCCATATAAATGAAATGATTGAAGGACTGGGAAAGAAGCACCAATTTACCTTGAAGCTATTGTAAGTCCTCTGCAATGTCCGCAGCTTGGAGGATGGCACGAACCGCTGGATCTCCGCTAGAAGCGTAGGGAACATGTCACGAGCCACCGGTGAAGGCTTCTTCAGCTCCGAGGTCGCTCCCGGTGATCCTGAAAACCAAAATTTCCATTGAGTAATGACATGACATTCAAGCACAATTGGAAACAATTGCAGCAATCCAGACAGGACATTAGCTAACCTTGCATCTGCTGCAGGTTGGGGCACTTGAAGCTGACCACGTACTCTGGGAGGATCCTTGTGTTCATGTCCGTGCTCCACACAATGTACCACCGTGGATTCATCATGTTGTCGACGGCGCTGTCGTAGTCGTCGCTGCTGGGGTGGAACTGGGCGGACCCAGCAGGGACGGCCTCCGGCCGGCCCATCAGCACGCGGCACAGCACGATGTGCGCCTCGCCGCTCTCATCCGCCTTCGCCAGCATCGCACTGATCAAGAGTCAAAGTTCATGGACTCGTTAGCTTTCTGATGAACTTCTTAACTGCGTATTGCCAACATATTTCATCACTACGTTTGCTACTGTTTCATGCTTTTGTTCTATTCATGTTTGCTGAAGTTGGAAGTTGGTCTGAATTCATACCTTATCCGTGTATGATACTGCATCGTCTCATACCAGGCATGATATAACCGGTCAGGACTATGCACAGGTTGTATCAGAAGTAGTATCAACCTGTAGCAATCGACTCCAATTTGGTATTCTCTTTAGGGATAGACTATTGCACAGGCGACTGAAATTTTTTTAACTTTCAGTCACCTAAAGTTGCACTTTGAATCGCCTGAAGTTGCATATGTTTTTTTAGGGGGGCTGCAATTTTAGTTGATTGAGAGTGCAATTTCAGGTCACCTGAAGTTGCACTCTGAATCACCTAAAGTTGCAGCTGTTTTTTTGGAGGGGGGCTGCAATTTTAGTTCATTGAGAGTGCAATTTCAGGTGACTGAAACATAAAAAAATTTCAGTCGCCTGTGCAATAGCAAAACTGTTCTCTTTATGTTGGACTCGTTTCTCACCCTATATATGTAGGGAACATATGTTGTGCACTCACCTCTCCCATGCACTCAAGGTGATCTGGCGCATCTGCGAGGGAAGTAGTAGCCTGGATGGAGAAGGGTGTGCACCCTAGGCCTTTTTCCGTTTACTCCCGTGTGCATCCAAAGACTCCAAAATTAGCCCCCGCATGCCATGCTCTCCCCCCCCCCCCCTCCCCTGCACACCTCCAAAATATTGAGCTCGCCTGCCCAAGCCTGCGGCCTGCGACAGAGAGGAGGGAGGCATGGTCGTAGCATCGTGGTTGTGGCACTATGGTCGTAGCACAGTGGTCATGGCACCGTGGTTGTGGCATCGAAGCATCAAGTCGAAGGGCCTCGGGTGAGAGGACACTGTTGCCGGGTAGAGAACACTGTCGAAGGGGCGCTCCCTCCTCGCCGGCGCCGTCGGAGACGCCATTGGCTTCTAGGGTTAGGGATTAGGGAGGGTTGCGGAGAGGACGCCATCGAAGGGCATAGGGAAGAGGACTCAAAGGACGCCATCGAAGAGGCGTGTGGGCCAGAGGACGCAATTGAAAGGGCGTGTAGGCAGCGGCGGTGCCGCTACCAAATCATCGTCGCCATCATCGCTTGAAGTGGAATCGGGGAAGAGTTTAGGGTTTGCACAAGGGAATCCAGCGCAGGAGGGTTTTTTTGCAAAATGTCGAGGCACCGCCCGTGGGTGCATCTAGGCCGTCCGTTCCAAATCAGATGACACATCGCTGGGTAGCCCCTGCCTCAATCTGGAGCATCCGTTGGCACCGGGACGGATCGGATGGCGTGAGTGCACGAGTGCACAGGAGATGTGAGTGCATAGCAAACATTGCCATATATGTAACCCAGTAGTCCATAGGAAAAACCAAGAGCTCTATTGTAAACATTTACTTATTATAGTGATTTGCTTTTGTATGTGGTTTTTTGCTGTAAAACTTTTTCACATAAAAATTCGTGCCTATCGTCTTTTTTTTTGTTCATTACGTTCTCCCCCTTAAGAAACCATTTGCCTAATCGAAGTATTGGATTGATAAAAATGCTAACACTGACGGCAGCTTGTTTTCCCCAATTCTTTCAACTACTTCGTACTTCTCTATGTAAATCGTCAGCTTAGCTACAGTAATTGAGCACCTGTTTCATGGTTTAGAAACCAAGAACAAGAATTTTGCTCGAGATTGGTGTGGCAATGCCTATGGATATAAATCAGCCGCTTAGCTACAACAACACGTTAACAGTTTATGATTTAGCAACCAAAAGGCTAGATAAAACAAGAATTTTGGTCAAGATTCATACGGTAATATCGATGCAAGTTGCAACCATTCCCCAATTGCTACATGTGTTTGATGAATTTTGCTAAAACTATATGCATGCTTGTCATCGATCAATTTAAAACCAAGAGTTGAAAACCAATTCGGAACTTACCTAGTGTAAGGACACTTCGGCGAAGAGAGGTGCATGCCGTCGCCGTGCGCGCGTGGGCCGAGCAGCCGGCCGTTGGTCCTCTCGAACCCGTGCTCCACCGCCGCGGCCACATCCGCCCCCGGCGCACCGTACCACGCGAACTTGGCATTGCCAGCGCCCGCGCCGCGCGCGGCGACCAGGAGCTGACCCTGCCGCTGGAACGCCCTGGCCCGGGGCCCTTGCTCTACCTTGTGCACCGCCGTGATCTCCACGCCGCGGCCCGCCGCCGCGGGGACCATCCCACTGAGGAACAGCTTCCTGACCACCTGATAGAACCTGTCCGTCTCCTCTAGTCTCACGGCCTGTCCCCAGGCCCCGCGCGCCTTCTTGATCCCGCCAGACTCCACCGTCTCGCTGCTCTCGCCGGACCTCTTCTCCACCCCCGACGACGCCCCGTCCTCCTCCCCATCCCTCTCGGGCTCGTCCCTCTTCCGCTTCCTCCCGTAGTCCGGCGCCGGGAAGAAGCACGCCCCGCGCTCGTCGATCCACCCCATCGCGACCTGCTGGGCGGTGGCCGCGTCGATGCGCACCATTAACAGGAAGTCGAACAGGAAGGCCCTGCCCCCGCACGCGGCCTCGGCCACCACCCTCCCGTCCAGGAACGCCCTTCGCAGCGTCGCGACCGCCTCGCCGTCGACGTCAGCCCACGCGCCGCCCTCGAAGCAGAGGAACCTCGCCGGCGCGCCGCTCCGCCGGAACTCCCGCCACCCCCGCAGGAGCGGGGACTGGCCACCGCTCCCGACGCCGGTGACGGCAACATCGGGCCGCGGGATAGCCTGCTTGACGTCGCCGGAGAAGTCCATCGCTTTGTCCCCGAGTCGGATCTCTCTGTATGCAAGTGCTAAGCGAGGCTCCGCTTCTCCGTTGATGCGTGACGAGATAGGACTAAGCGGAGGCGGAGGCTGGAATATATAGGTTTGAGGAAGGAGGAGGAGACGGCGGGTCGGACTCGTTTGCTTCCGGGCCGTCGCGCCGTTTTTTTTCTTTCCTTCGCAATGGCGGTTTTGCCCCTGGGGAGGTGACTTGCGGAGAGGTCTAGAAATGCGAAATGCCTAGTTTAGCCTCGTAACCGCTTTCCTACTTTGCCTTGTTCTCTTCTTCAACTAGAACTCTTCTGTTTTTTTACTAGGTTAGCTATACAAGAATTATATTATTAATAAATTTGCTATTAAAAAATTTTATAATACTATAGTTTTATTAGTATATTTTAGTACAAAATTATAAGAAGTGGGATCAAAGTTATATCTCAAACACCGTAAAAAATTAAAACATTAAATAAAAAAGAATAGATGGAGTACTTAAATTGAAAGAACAGTACACTATTAAGTGTGGGCAACTATGGAATATGGGCAAGTATATAATGGCAAACATTTATAGTTATGTCCACAGTTTTGAAATGGACATAGAACGGGTGGAAACACGTGTACTTATCTGAAGAATCAGATATACTACAAATTTTCTATATACTAGTTATATACCCATGCGTTGCAATGGAACTTATTAAATGCATAGACAATGTGCTATAGAAGAGAGTTGGTCTAATCGGTTGAAAAGTGAAGAATGGTAAGAAGTTAAGAAAATAGAGCGGTTGGAGGAGAATGGACATACAACCACCAACTCGTTCTTTTATAATAGTAATGATATCCTAGGTGTGAGCTTCTTTTTTACGTGTTCATGAGTATCTTCTCCACGTATTATGTATCGATACGGTGTTTAGAGAGAAATAAACTAAAAAAAGTCACATTTCAGATTTTAGAACTCGTGGAGTCGGCAACTCAGCATACGTTTTGCTTCTCCCAGGCGGTGAATACTTGTGTAGAAAACATTTAGTTTGTACTTGTATCAGATGTCACGGTTTTCTCATGCATGTTAGGCCCTGCTCGGTTTGGCTGAAAAGCTGTGGCTTATGGTTGAAAATGCACTGTAGCTGGTTGAAATTTCACTGTAGCTGAAGGTGACTTATTTGGCGTAATTAAATTTAAAAAATTTAAAAATAGAAAAAATATGTTAGCTCATCTCAGACAATGTAAACGAATACATGAAAAAAAGAACTGGTAAAAAAATTCAAAAAAGCAAAAATCAGAAAAAGATGAAATTTATAAATAGTAAAAAATAAGCCAGAAGCTGAAACTGAAACACGAGCGGGCCTAAGCATGCGGTTTTCTCACGGTGGTTGTACCGAATTTGCCCTTCGGCTTGAATAGCTGTGTTTCCTTGCGTGCCACGTAATTAGCCCGAAGCGGCGCGTTGCTTTCACTCGGCAGCGACTACTACTAGGACAGCCGTACTTCGTTTTTTTTTTCTTGGCGCTTAAGATTCTCTCCACTACTTTAATCTGTTCTTGGAAAGCAAGTACCCGTATTAGTCTTCCAGGTGGGTCCCGCCTGCCAGCCATCCGCGGGAGCCAAGTAAGCCAACGCAGCAACGCTGACCCTGATCGCCATTAGACGTTTTCTTCGAGTATTCTTGTGTGTCCCGTGTACGCTGAGATCCATGTTGGACATGGAAATGGCGAGGTGTGGAACGTTTTTTTTTCGGCTTTTCAGTTATTTTTTATTTCAATTCTTTTTAACTATTATTATTTATTAGACTAGTAGATCCTAGCTAATAGTTCATAAACTGTAGAAAAAAATTGGCCTTCTCTACTGAAGTACTAATATTTAAGCAGGCAAACGTAACGTACTGCCTTACCGCATCACACGTGAGCAACTTGCAGCTGTTTGCATCTGGAAACGTCTGCTCCTCTTGTTTTTACTGGCAGGATCGCTTGCACGCAACATCTTGCCGGCGATTTCTCCAGAAAAGAAAAACATTTTGCCGGCAAACACCGGCATTATTATTTTTTTACAACTCCTGCAGCTTTGGCCTTCAAGTTTATCCATTGCATCTCTCAAGAAAAAAAGTTTACCCATTGCAAAATATCTCTCTTTTGCTGATTGTTGCAATAGATAAATCATTGAGAATTTCTTCATTTATTCCGAAATGAGATTTCGGAGATAGCCCTATTTTTCACTGCCAACAACCCCTAACATATTGGAGGAAGCATATGTCTAAGGTGAATCCGCACAAGCAAACCTAGCTAAAACACGGACTCAACTACAAGACATTTTTCTACTCCTATTCCAATTACATATAGGTTGCCCCCTTGGCAGCTGTGTCCTCGCGACGCAAAAAGCTATTCTAGCCACTACCTAGCACATACACATTAAACCCCTGCAATGCAGTGCTTGATCTTTGTTGCATCCGGCCATTGTTGGTCTAGTTAGTGTTTACGACCACGTTGAAGCTTCAACTTTAGTACTCATAGCTCGTTTATGATCACGTTGTGATTTACGACCACTGCGTTTTCCTGATCAGCTCGTACTCGTAGCCTTGTTACGACCAGCACGTTCTCGTAACGACCACGATTTCTCTGTTGCATAAGTGCTCGTAGCTTTTTCTTGATAAGATTTACGACCACGCTCCCATTGTGCTTTACACGTACTCGTAACCAAGTTACGAATACTCGATATTTCTACTGCAAACACCAGCACCTTTGACCACGACCACTTTGCTGCCTCTTCGAGTACTCCTGTACTCATTACCTTCGAGCACCCTTGGTTCTCGATGATTTCGAGCACTCGATAAAGCACGTGAACATAGTATGTTTTCCCCAGAGCCAAAACACTTCTACTTCACTTCTTTTTTTTCTTTTCCTCAACTTCTCGATCACAATCAATCACGCTTGTTTGCTTTTTTTCTCGTTTACATTGCTCTGCTACTTATAGTTAATATATTGACTACAAACGGACTCGGTTTCTTACTCTATCCTCTACTCGTATACTTGTATATGGGCACAACTCGTGCACGTTAAACCGACTCGGATACTACTAGCAACAAAGGAAACAAGATTATTTCTAACAATCACCCCCTTAATCTTGTTTCTTCACCTTGATCACGCCGATCATCTCTTTTATCTTCTAGAACTTGATCATGCCGATCTTCTCTCATCCCCCATCCTTTTCTTGCATTCCCGTGCACTGTTCCTTCCTGGGTCCACACCATCCTACAGCATGCGCTTGCTCCATCCTGTGCCCCTCAGAAACCAACGCTTCCCGCGTCTCGTACTTGACTGAACTCGTCCTTCTTTGCATGCTTACTTGGGCTGGAGCACCTGCTCCTATAGCTGTCTTGGATTTGCTATTACCCGAGCCTTCTGCTCCCTTCATCTTCTACTGTTGCCGCACTGGCATCCACACCTACTCGTCCTTCCTCCACTGGCGCTGCCGGTGACATCTTCCTCTCGAGCGTGGGACTATTGCATGCTCATGAGACCTTCCTCAACCTTCTGCATGTCTATGGGACTCGTCGCCTGGTCGTCTCGAGCCATTGTGATTTGCCCTAGTTACACACGCATGAACATGCACACCTACAAATGCTCCCGAGCAGCTGCTCATTGTGCCTGACACACGGATGTGGGGCCCCGCCTGGACTGCTAAATTCCACGCCACATGCAGTGAAATTTTTTCTTGCTCGAAAATTTTATTTTGCTCTATCTCCCACAGGGATGCGTCGTCCTTTTCCTTCAGTGAGACCTGCTGGTCCCCATGATGTCTTCCCCACTGTTGGCTTCGACCACACAACCTCCGACCACTCCGTGCTCCAGAACCTCCGACCACTGCGTACTCTGATCCTTCGACCACACCGCTCAGAACTTTCAACTGGTAGCACTCAAACGCATCCGACTGTGCACTCGAACTCGAAGTTCAACTATACGCTTCTGACTTCGCACTCGAAAGCTTCTAGTTACTTGAAACTCCTCTGCTACTCGTATCTTCTTCGGACGCCTGGGACAGCTTGGGATACCTCCTGTGCCTTGCATGGCCAAAACTTTCCAAGCGTATACGCACCCCTGTGCATCCAATGTACTCTCCATGCGCACCCCCTGTGCATGGAATCCACTGCCTTGACCCGAGCCGTTGGCTTCTGTACTTGGCGCAATTATCCCTTGGGACTCGTCGTGCTGACCACCCTCTCGAGCTTGCTCTTTGCTGCCACCTGGCTCCTCCAGGCTGCTCTTCAAACAAGCAAACTTACAAGTTTTCAAGGAAATCTTGTACAACCAATTCAGAGATCTTTTCACTTTCATCAATAAATCATTGTTCTTTGCATAGACATGCAAGAACTCATCCTAAGCACCACCCTGCATCCTTCTTCTATCATCTGCCCAAGACTGAGTATATTGTTACACAGTCTCAGTATAAAATAAATTTCAGACACCAATTTTTGATCGCCATTCTTGCATTGCAACAACATCAATCCTTTGCCTTTTATCTCCACCATGGAGCCATCGCCAAACTTAATTTTGCCCAAAATCTTCTCGTTGAGCTTATGGAATATGGAGCGATCTCCCGTCATGTGATTACATGCTCCATTATCCAGGTACCACCAATCAGTGTGATCAACGTTGTCTTCCTCCATTCATAATTTAGGAACTAGCTTTTCTCGTTCAACATCACCATAACTGGCATCTCTTCAACATATAAGGAAAGAAGTAGTGCCGGCTCAACATTCTCCTCAGCATGAATGAGGTTTATCTCCTCGTCCTTCTTGCTTCAGCAATCCGAAGCATAGTGACTGTACTTGTCACAGTTGAAACATTTTATGTGGCTGCGGCATTCCGACGCGTAGTGCCTATATTCATCACATTCAAAGCACTTGATATGTGACTTGTTACGGGATCTTTCACCACCGCCTTGTCCACGATCGCGTCCCCGAGCATTCTCGTGACGTCCTCCTCAGTCGGCACTGCTAGAGCCCTCCGTCTTTGTCTTCAAGTTCCTTGCTGCCCACTTGGTTTGGGTAAAGAGCAGCTTCTCTCCTTCTTCCTTGGAGTGCCATCGACCCTTAAGTCCTTCCTCGAATGTTCTGAGACGACCGATCATCTCTGTGAGTGACATTGCAGCGACATCGCTGAACTGTTCGATCGTTCCAATAATCTAGAGGAATCGATCTGGGACCGAACCGAACAGTTTTTCGACAACATCGCTCTCTTCTAGCTTTGCACCGAGTGAAAGGATCTCACCCACCAAAGTTGTGAATTTCATGGAGTACTCGGTGATCGTCTTCAAGTCTTTTATCTGCAACTTGCTCAGTTGCCGTTTGAACACTTGAGCGCGTGCCTTCTTGATGCGATATTCGCCTACCCACATCTCCCTGAGTGCGATCCAGGCTTCTTTCACTGTCTCCTTCTCAACAATCGACATCAACACGTCGTCTGGCACCGCTTGCGAGATGGCCACCATCGCGCCTTGATCCTTGTCTCCATCTTCGACCGCCAACCAAAACCCTAATGAATACAAGATTAACTTCATCTTGACGGCCCATATGCCATAATTCGTTTCGCTCAACATTGGGTATTGAATCGGGATCGTTGCGCTTCTTGTCGTCGGCTTGACAAGTATGCCTGTCTTCGATAGATCGAGCTCATTGCCCGTGACCTTGATGAGCGCTCCTGACTTCAATAGATCACCAGTGTTGCCAACCATCTCTTCGTCCCCTTAGACTCTGATACCAACTGCTGGCCCAGTTGATGTTTACGACCATGTTGAAGCTTCAATCTTAGTAGTCGTAGCTCATTTATGACCACGTTGTGGTTTACGACCACTTCTTGCTGCTGTGCACGTACTCATAACCGAGTAACGACCACTACAGCGAGTACGTCTTCCCGATTAGCTCGTACTTGCAGCCTTGTTACGACCAGCACGTCCTCGTAATGACCACGTCTTCTCTGTTGCGTACGTGCTCGTAGCTTTTTCTTGATAAAATTTACGACCACGCTCCCACTGCGCTTTGCACGTACTCGTAACCGAGTTCTGAGTACTCGTTACCTTCGAGCACCCTTTGTTCTCGATGATTTCGAGCACTCGATAAAGCACGCAAACACAGTCTATTTTTCCGAGAGCCAAAGCACTTCGCTTCTCTTCTTTTTTTTTTCTTTCCCTCAACTTTTCGCTCACAACCGATCACTCTTGTTCGTTTTTTCTCATTTATATTGCTCTGCTACTTATACTTAATAGATTGACTTCAAAACGGACTCTACCACCGATTTGGTTTCTTACTCTATTATCTACTCGTATACTCATATACGGATATAACTCGTACACATCAAACCGACTTAGATAGTATTAGCAACAAAGAAAATAAGATTATTTCTAACCATGACGTTACTCCCTCGTGCCCTACGTCCTGTCCGACGGTGACAGACCTCCACAGCTTATCGTCGGCAAGCCCAAGCAGTCGCCGGCGCTCGCGGGAGGTAGCTCACCACGTAAGGTCCAAATCTGGGGGATAAAACCAGTTGGATTTTCTGTCTCGTCAGGAATGAGGTGTCGATCGGCCGACCAACTCGATCTGGCGACTTAATTAATTGACCGAACTTTCAGTTCGCGCCCGAGGTCATGGAGATCGTGCCAGGCCTGCACACGTATGCGCGCGGCAGAAACTTAGGGCCTAAGCTAGCTGACCTGCGCGCAGTCGGCTCGGGTCGTGCTGCTGCATATGAATATGCAAAGAAAAAAGGGGGAAAAAAAGGGGCCAACTTATTCTTGCAGACGATGCATTTGGATAGCGACGTACGGAGAGGCGAGCGGCGCGGCGAGCGATACAGGAACAGGAGGCAGGGGACTTTACGATTGCTAAGCTAGCATCTGCTTTTCGTTAGAATGTGCTGGTTTGATTTGTTTAATGGCTTAGGTTTGCAAGAAGAACCATTGCATGCATGCATGCTTTGGTTTGGTTTAGGTTCAGCTTCGTAGTGATCTTCTGCTTCTCTTCCATCACTTTGCTTTGGCGCAAAGGAAAGAACAATGGCCTGCAACTGAAAAGGGATGAGCTGTCGACTTTGCAAGGACGACCCCAGTTTTCCCCGGAATTTGCTCGAGGCCCCTCACCGGCATCGCAAACTTCCAATAATTAATGAGGCACAAAGTCTTTCAAAATAGATCTATTCTTTTCAGCTTATGACTTATGATTTTTCTCGAATAAATAAAAGATGGAATGCAAAGCAATTCCAAACACCCTAAGGTGGTGATCGGTTGGGCTGTGGCTTATAACTTATTTTACTGTAACTAGTTGAAATTATACTGTAGCTGAAGGTGGCTTATTTGGTATAGTTAAATTTAAAACATTTTAAAAATAGAAAAAATAGGTTAGCCCATCACGTGTAATGCAAACGAATACAGGAAAAAAGAACCAGTAAAAACTCAAAAATATCCAAAAAAAATCAGAAAAAAAACAAAATTTAGAAATAGTGAAAAATAAGCTAGAAGCCAAAGCCAAAATGATCAGGGTAGTCACTTCTGGAATGCAAAGCAATCCCAAACAAAGTCTTCGTCGTCTGCCTACTTAAGTGATGATATGACTAGGACTGTTTGGGAGAGCATCAACTCAAAGCTACCAGAAGTTTAACATACCCAACCAGGGTGTGGCTTCTTGAGAAGCCTACTTGTACTACCGGATTCTTGGAGAAGCTTCAGCCCCTCGAACAGGGCCTAAGGGAAGCTAAAGTTCCCAAAACAAGGCCTAAAATTAATCATGTACTACTATGTTGATCAGTTGATATAAGAGGCGAGTACATCCTTGGGATTTCCACTAACATGTGAGGTTATTTTTGTCTCCGCAGAAGATGGGGGTGCCCTCCGTAATATCCACAGGAACCAGAGGTGCTTCTTGTAAAGAGAACAAGATGTGCTTCTTCTTGTAAAGAGCATAGCAAAAGGCGGATTCAAAGGAGCAGAACTAAAGCCGGGAGAAGAATGTTTCCCTTCTTTTGGTTCTCTGTGATGGAAGGGCTACTCGCAAGGTCAGATTTCCACCTAGTTGACCCTTTTGACTCATCCCTTTCCGATTCTCTACAATTACATAGCTTTCTCCTGATTGTCTATTCTGCGTAGGAGATCAGCGTGGCTATACTTCACTAAGCAAAGTGCACCTCACTACGACGTAGTTAAGATCTGCATGTGCATGCATGGCAGCATGCAGGGAGTGATGATCTATCTGCCTAACCAAAGCCTAAAACTAATTTGTTCTCTCTTCTTCTTTTTAGAGCTAGTCTTTCTCTCTTCTTGTTTTTAGAGTTAGTCTTTCTTTGATTTATATACTATAGAGGTCACTCATTTGCATGCTAGTTGATTTGAGTTACATTTGTATACTGGTTGTGAATTGCTTTTGTCCAGTTGAAATAAAAAACGAATTGATCAGTGTCAAATGAAATCTGTATTGTTCCATGTCATGGAGAGGATGAAGAATACATATGGATTATTCACAAAAGGGAAAAGAAAGGTTCAAAGTTTACGAGATGTAAAACATGATAGATTTGATCATAGAGCTGGTGCATTGGACATTTTGCTCTGCATTTTTCCTCGTGTTCCTTTTTTTCTGAAAAAAAATGGAAAAGCGTAGAGCCGTAGATGATGCCTTATATGAAATTTTCCATGCCTATCCTATTCGGAATATAAAAGTAAAACGAAATAGACATTGTTTATTATTTTATAGGAATAGGGGAAAATGGACATTGTTTATGCGTTAAGGAAGCCATTTGGTAGAGTCTAGTCTAGTAATGAACTTGCTGATCTATTTGCAAAAAAGTTCCCTTAAAGCATGAGCTTATGTAGCAGAAGGATCCAATTCCATTTTCACTTGGGGGCTAGGTGTTCAACCATCATGCATGATTTGGTACTAATTAGGAATTTCTCTTTGAGAAAGATTTGTCACTTGATTAGTGCATCAGCTGAGCTCACTTAGCCCATCTTTTTTTCTGGTATTCCTATTTCTTGATGTTCTAGAAAGTTGGACAAAAGAAAAATGGAATATTTATCTCCATGAAGCATTAGCCCCAAAGGAAGGAATCGAACCATTTCAGAGGGGCCCCTCAGAGTATAAAGGCAAGAACAATGTCACTGAAAATTCTCACCTACACAAAATACTTGGGCAACTTCTGAAGTTGCATGGTCGCTATGCTAATTCTGAGTATAACCTTTTCCTTGCTGTGATGCAGAATCATTGTGGGAAGAAGGATTTTCTTAAGAGAGAGGCCTTAATAATTCACCCCATTTGCTAAAATGCTCCAAGTAGATCGACCTTGTTCTGTGAGGAAATGTTACTCCTTTTATCATCTTATAATAGAGCTAAACAAGGCCTACCACCATGTCCTTGCAGTTTCTCCAATTTATTTAAATTGAACTAACCTCACTTTATGATAGTACCATTTTATGGCATGTATGGTAGGGAAATGGACAGTTACTGCTGAGAAATCCAAACCATGGATTGCCAATGACGTGAAGATCGGTCAAGAACTAAGATCGCTTCTGGAATGTTTGAACTGAGCTTTCATAGGGCTAGATAAAGTGTAAGCGGGACGTGTTGAGTTCGACTCTCGACGAAAGAACAAGCATGTATTCTTTTTTTCCCTTTTTACCCTCAGCTGCTACAGGAGTAGTTTCCTTATTCTTGTGACAGATTAAAATGCTTCTTTACAAAGCTGATTTTTATCAAGGAAAGAAAGCACAATCATGTTTTCTCTCTCTCTTTTCCCTTTTTTTAACCCTCGGCTGCTACAGGAGTAGTTTCCTTATTCTTGTCTCAGCATAGCTTCACAGATCATCATAAATGGACAGATTAAAATGCTTCTTTACAGAGCATATTTTTATCAAGGAAAGATAGCAAAAGCATGTTTTCTTTCTTTCTTTTTTTTCCTTTTTGTTAACCCTCGGCTGCTACACAGCTTCACAGATCATCATGAATGGATAGATTAAATGCCTCTTTACGGAGCAGATTTTTACCAAGGAAAGATAGCACAAGCATGGCCCCCCCCCCCCCCCCCGGTTAACCCTCGGCTGCTACAGGAGTAGTTTCCTTAATTTTTGTCTCAGCTGCACAGATCATCATGAATTTGTCTCAACACAGCTGCACAGATAATCATGAATGGACATATTAAAATGCTTCTTTACGGAGCAGATTTTATCAAGGAAAGATCCTTCAGCACTTCTGATGCCCCGTAAGTCTGTAACCAATGGGGAAAACAGATCTGCAAAACAAGATCCAAAATGATTTCATCCAATCGCGACCAGCTGCAAAGCAGGGAAGTAGGCAGTTCATTTCTCATTGCGCACATCCAGCCATTGGAGCTCTGCGATGATGGATCACCGGAAAGGCCGTCTAACTGGACGGCCGGGTGCTCATCGGAGCCAGATTTCCAGGCATCACCGCAGGCATCATCGCCCAGGCACAGGAAAAGGGGGGCGTCACTAAGCGCTAAGCAATGAGTCGATCTCGATCACTCAAACACAATTTGCAGAGATATTGGATCCTGCACTAGCCAAAAGAAGAGCGGCAGATTAAGGGATCGGGAAAGGCTTGGTGGGTGGAAATGCGAGCCTCTGACCTGAAAAATAACGATGCATCGACACAATGATTGCGGGCGCGAAGGAGGTACGCGCATGATCGCGTCCACAATCACTGAAAATTGACGACAGCCGTGTGTGTCCTAGAAAGGCGATGCGGAGTCAAGGCGTTCGCGGTGATGAGAGAGCTGAGAATGGGATGTGAGGAAAATGGTGAATGCTGTGACCAAAATGTGACTGTAAAGATCTGCAGAAATCAATGATAATGTCCTCATGATTTTTAAAACTGTCCCTTTGAAAACGCGAATGCAAAGGATAATGTCTGCCACCAAAGGCCTTGCATCAGGCATCTCGAATAAAAAAAAAAGAAGAATTGCATCAGGCGACTGGAACTACTGTCATGCCGAGAAAACATCCTGTTCCCTCCATTCATGGTGACTGATTGATTGATTGGTGAGTGAGAACAGATGGACACCATAACTGAAAATTGCAAAGTATGATAAAACAATGAATGCTACGCGCTCTCTTTTTTACAGCATGTTGACACCGAAGGATCAATGGTGGCTAACATAAGGTAATGCACAACCAGCTTCCAACTTACCGATATCCATTAATCCAGATTCAACCTACCCTCTGAAGAAAGGAAAAGCATTCTGAAGAATCTCTCTATAGCGCCTCACATGATTGCAGGTCTGCAGCTAATCTCCTTTGCCTGTTTCTTGAACCGGAAGTTAACTGATAGGAACCAGTGATGATATTGGATGTCCTCAACTTGTCTGAACTTCCGAGTACGGAATGCGTAGACATATACTAGAACCTTCAGTTCAAGGAAGGACCCAAAGATTCTCAACCCAGTTATGAAAAAAGACCTAATTTAAACTTCAATAAAGAGTCTGATAATGATGATGAGCAGTGCTTTTATACTTTCCTCTCTAACAAAAGTAGTACTAATCTCAAAGTAAATGAAGAGATAAGTAATATCTATCCATCATTTATCATACTTTAAAAATTGTGACCATTGTCAACCACTCAGAGCTAAACTAAGTGACCAACATCGAGGGAAAGAACCAGTCCAGGAAAAAATGATCAGCTTGAGCATTCAAAGAACCATAGCCACATCTGATTCACTTTTAGCCAACATCTGATTCACTTTTAGCCAATCATATAACAGCGGAAGTAATGGATTATGCTAAAATTGCAACATACAAGTGTTCCTATTATGATTTGTGCAAGAATGAATTCAAGCATATAAACGATCCAACCATGCTAATTTGCTAATCATTATACTTACCAAAACTAAGTGTAGAAATATTAAGATACAAATGTGCAAAAGCTATAAAGCTACCAGGCCAATTTGGGCATGAATCTAATCAAAGTAAGCATTGCAATTGCAGATAAAATAATATACATAGGCCTATTTTGCAAGAATCCTCGACCTGTCCCACTGAAACAAATCCTGGGTCGATTTGGGCAAGGACATGCATTCAATTAACTGAACCAAAGTAGCCATAAAACCTCCAACAACAAAAAGAGCCCAAATTATTTAAAGAAGCGTACCACATTAAGAAACAGAAATAAAGTACTGAAGAAACTAGACTTTAACGCATAACAACATTGCATCCAGAGCACATTGAAAGTTCCACAAAGCCAACCATGCGGTCCATGCTGAATTGAAAGTACCCAAGATTTTAAACAAAATCTAGTGTTCAGTTCTGAAGTTTCACTAAACTAAACCTTAACAAGCATTTAGCAGAATACACAAAGGATCCAATTCCAACTAGAATAATCAATTGTGCCTCCAAGAAATGCAAGCATGTCATAGACCAAGATGAAAGCTACCTCCAGACAATAATCCAAACCACATTGCACCAGTAGCCCTACCACAGCAATCGTTAAGGAACGAGCCATGATTAGAGAGATGAGCAAACAACTTTGCATGCATCACACACACCAACCAAAGTTTAAGCAGGAACCACAACGAACAACGCAAGAACCAAACCACATTAGCTTATTCAACGTTTCAAACCTTAAGAGACAGCAACACATGAAGAAATGAGCAAATACTTCAGCTTAACTCTTGTACTTAATTCAAGCGGGACATGGGGGAGAAGAGCATTCCAAGAATTTAGCCACATTAACCAATCAAGCTCTCAGAGCAAATTTGGAATTGCAAAATCGCTAGCAAATTTTAGACTTTATAATTGACGAGGGCACAACTTGAACAGGGTTCCCTAGAATCCAACCACATTGCAGCCATTCAAGAACTCCCCGAATTAGCTTAAAATCCCCCCACCTTTCTGTCCTCTACTTCTCTGTAAAGAACAAAACTAGAAAAAGGAATAATAGTAAAAGGGTTCTAACTTCCGAGGACTGCGCAAAGATACCCTCCAATTCCACCCATCAACTTACACTAAAGAAAAAAGAACCTGAAAAAAATCACCAAGAACACGGCGAGCGGCGCCAAGAATGCCGTAGATCCGTACAATACGCCGCAGCCTCCGACCGTATGTATACGCCGTATATACGGACGACGTACGTACGCCTGCTTCCAAGTCCTTAACCTTCTTCCTTCCCCACCTCTCGCCGTTAGTAGTAGGAATAATGCCTGGCTCCATCCTGTCTGCCTTTGGTGTGGCGGCGGCGCCCTCCAGCGCCTACATTGGACGAGACGCCCTCATGGCGAGGGCGATTGGAGGGTGACTGGGAGGAGGGGCAGTTTGGTCATTGGAGGGGGTGGTCGCCGGGCTTGCCATGGGAGGAGAGGAGGCGAGGAGGGAAGGAGAGGAGACGGAGACGAAGAAACGTTTTGCTTTATCCAAAGGCGAGGGGGTCGGTGACTCTGTGTATGTGTAGCTTGTGGGATTCATAGTCTGCAGACTTGGTCTATAGACCGATGTGACCAAGGCCATTTTGCGTCAGGAGATGTGTGTGTAGCACTGACTATTTGCTTTTTAAGGTTATTATTATTTTTACTACTACAACACTACAATAACATGTCACCGATTTGTTTGGCTATAATCAAACTGCTAGTTTATGCTCTGAAAGCATCCTCCTGGTTTATAATCTGTAAGAAAAAAATACTAATATGTTTTGCCTTTCAGAACCATTTGATGGGAAGAATTTGATATTTGAGTTAATGGGATAATGATTCCTAGTAATTATGTGAAGCATTATCGAAGTTTCTCTAACAACGGTTTATCATACCGTAAGATGTATTCCTTTTGCGTCGTGTCGATCCACTAGTTCATTCTTACCAAAAAAACGTCAATTTCTAGGCAATGATAGCTGAAGTGAGGCAAAACGCATATGTGATATCAAGGCATAAAAAATTTAGCTTTCCAAACAGGAATATCTGATGCGTGCATTATATCATGTAAGGTCATCTCCTTAAAAGTTGTTTATTCAATGTAGTCGTGGTAGTAAGAAAAGTTGCTATTTATATAAATTAAGGATGGGTATTGATAAACATTATCCGGATATGGTTTCAAATCTAGATGATTGTTAGAAAAAAAACATCCGGATGATGTCTAGACACACCCATTAAGGATACCTTTTTTTTGTTGTAATTTATGGTATTAGCTAGCATGAATGTTTATGTAAATAAATCAAATATCGATAAGATATTTAAAAAAAGATTATTTCAATAAATCGTTTTAAAATAATGATAAAAAATTATCATATAAGTCATTAACGAAAAATATCAAAGCCCACATCTGGACAAGAGTACACGAATAATGGGGAAGGTTCTGCCGGTGTGGGCCCTGTAGGACCCACAGGAGCTAGAGCGCATGGGCCGTCCAAGTTGAATGGGAGATGGGAAGACGGAGTGTCGAGGGGCCCTTGCAGTTTTCTGTTGGTGGTGCTGCTGCTGCACAAAGGACATTCCTCCCCTCCATCCATGTGGTTTTCATGCGTTTTATCTTCCCTCGCTTCGCTTTAACCGCAAAGTCCCAAACCACCCAAATGGACAGCCCACTACACGCCCAGACCTCACACCGTCTTTTTCCCTCGACAGTGGTACATGACGATCAAAGAGGAAATATTGCATGAACAGATATTAATATTTAACATATTGTCTTAAATACTTGAATAATAAATATTGTATTTTTTATTACAAGACGTCGGCACACATTTAAATATAAAAATGCGTTTATTGGACGGTGTTTTCATATTTTAGGTTTTTGCAATGTTAAAATATATATTATTTGACGCCGCAAAGAAATTGTGTCAACCCAAAAAGTTCCAAAAATACATATTTTTTCGTAAAATCATTCGAATTGTTTGTTGTGTTTTTCTAAGTCCCTTGCATTTCTTTCGTACGCCAGAAATCATATCTTCTTTCCCTAAAATTTCTAAAAAGCCATCTAAATTACTCAAAATCTGGTTTCGGGTACGGGTACCCTTTTGTTAAAGGTCATTTGAGATTTTTCATGGGAGTTTTTCTCCTATTTGGGTTGTTTATGTCCCAGCCAGCGGCTGTAGGATAAAAAATAACTGATTAGAGGGGATGAATAGAAGATTTTTAAATACTTTTAGCTAAAACATAATTTTAAAGCAAGTATAAGCTAATTAAAAAGGTTTTGTACAAGTCAATGCCTAAATTCTCTATGTCTTGCTAAGACACCACAAATCTATGCCTAGCCAATATACAATTTCTAGCTAAGCAAGTCAATCAAGTAATTGCTACAAATGTAAGTGTGAAAAGTAAAAGAATTAAACCAAAAAAATGACACGCAATGTTTTCCCATGGTCTCAAAGACTTGTCGATCTTCCCTAATCCATGTTGAGTAAGATTGAACTAATCAAGCCAGTACTTTGCGCAATCTTGAGCCTTTCCTCAATCTACTATGGTAGCTATTTCCCGCTCTGGGAGTGAGCTCTGACATTTCACAACTGTACCGGGTCTTTTCACAATCTTCTTTGAAGAGATCACCATGCAAACTCCTCCAAACAGTCTAGGTGTCAGCAACCATTAAAAATAAAAAGCCAATGACGCTTACTTGAAGATTTTCAAGTGCCACAATAATCAACTAGATGATGTAATACACTTGAATGCTCTTAACAACCTCAAAATGAGAAAACAAAGCAAATGAGTTGAAGAGAGTGTGATAAGAGCTCAAGCGTATTTAATAAGGTCCAAAAGTTCTTGCTTGGTGCTGGTGGGGAGGTATTTATAGCCTCCACCCAATAAGATGACTGTTGGAGTCAATCTCCAAAAATTAGGGGATGCAGTACTATCGCTATATAAATGGTAGGTACTATCGCATATATTGTTCAATAACTACTTAAGGTCCATTAAATACATGAAAAGTAGCCATTAAATAAAATATTGATATGTACAGAAATATACATTACTTGGTTGTCCAATGAATGTTCTGGTGTGAAGATATGCGGAGCAATAAGCCAACCATAGCTACTATGTATATGTTCCTAAAGAAAATTAAGTGTATCTTCCGCTACAAATTGTGCTGTCAAATATGAATTATGTTTATCTCTTGTTTGTCATTAGTTTTTTTTTCTGAATGGCATTGCATATGTCGTATGTGTTACTTGCGGCACTGTAATGTTTTTTTAACTAGGCTTGTTTTTTCCCCTGTACTTTTGAACTACACTAACTTGTGAGATCATTTACCTCCATGAAAGTGGGCACTATTCCTCTTGGTGGAAAAATATTGTTCTACTTGGTCTTGTTCAAACCTACTGTTGGTTTATCATTTTTGCGCTCTTCTTTTTAAACAGAGTGGTTTCTTAAAGTGATTTTTATAAGTCGTTTGTATGACTCACTGCAGAAGCCGCTTTGAACAGAGTGACTTCTCAATACGAGTGTCACTTGCTCTCTCATTTCTCACAAAAGTTAAAAGTCAAAGTCAAAAGTCATAATACTTTTAAAGAGGGAGATTCAATTTTTTGCCACTCTTAAGATTGAACAGAGTGACTTCTCAATACGAGTGTCACTTGCTCTCTCATTTCTCACAAAAGTTAAAAGTCAAAGTCAAAAGTCATAATACTTTTAAAGAGGGAGATTCAATTTTTTGCCACTCTCAAGATTGACATCGAGACTCTGTCACTTACATGTAGGGTCACCTGAGTCACTGACAATGGGCCCGGGTGGCAAATCTGTTGCCACCCGAGTCGTAAGGGTGGCAAATAAATAAATTTTCCTTTTAAAGAAGGTCTTAGATGTCGCCACCTTAGACTGAGTCACTGACAATGGGCCCGGGTGGCAAATCTGTTGCCACCTGAGTCGTAAGGGTGGCAAATAAATAAATTTTCCTTTTAAAGAAGGTCTTAGATGTCGCCACCTTAGACACACTATCAAGCAAGAAGAGATGTCAACTTTGCTACACATCTTTGCGCAGAGGAGGCTTCATCGTGTAGGGATAGATGTTGTATGTGGCAAACTGTAACAGCTCCTTTTCTTTCTGGTCTAAAAGGACACCTTCTTCTATATCTCAACGTGTCCAATCTGATTGTTATCTAGCCTCTGACCAATAAGCTGAGCTTTTTAGTCTACAGAAGCAAAGAAATAAAGGAGAGTGAAATACTTTATAGTACTGTTCCTGTGAACATTGCCCTTCTAATAAATTTGTAAATTTTTTGCACTAATCTGCTTACTGGCCACTTTTTAGATTTGAAACTTCAATAGACCATCCTGTATGGCCAAGTCTCTACGTGGCAAATTGACCTAATAAAATGGTCGCATTTTCTATCCAATCTACGTCCTCAAATAGATGTTGTTTTCAGAACACGAAAACACTTAGATTTATTATATAGAAACAATATTAGTAGACTTGTCATCAAAAATATTTGTATCATATATATTTTTTAGTACCAAAATATAATTACAAAATGCAGTGGCTGAACGTCTGAAACCACGAGTAAAAGAGAGTCAGGTTAGCATGACACAGTGCTGTCGGGCCGCCAAAATCCATTAACTCACTTCACTCCCCCACGGCATGACAGTCTGCCACGCCTTAGATGACCAATCAATCAGCCAACCCATAACGCGAACTCCAAAAACATAGGTTTTAATCATCACTGTCATGAGACCCCAGCCTAACCTGAAGCACATGGATAGCTCGACGAACGATGAGCACGGCGGCAGGAAACGGCCGGACGCCGGACCAGTGGCCACACGACACGAGCAGTGTCGCAGAGGCCGGCCGGGGAATCCGCACCCCGATCAACATCTGGCAATCTTGCTCTCCTCTCCTCTCCTCCCCTCCCCTCCCTGGCCCTCAGGCACTGCACGAACCGGATTCAATTCACCGCAGGCTTGAGTAGACGTGCACGCGCTCCACCTCCCGATCTCCCTCCTCACGCAAAACCAGATGCAGCCGGCAGCAGATTGGCAGGCAGCGTCCTTGGGCAGAGCACACGGCCTTGAATCTCGATCGATCGGTGCCGCTCGCTTGACCACAGCGGCGCTACGATGGACGAGACGGCTTCAGGTTCAGGCTCAAGCTGAAGCAGCGCTCGAAAGCGTGGTGTTTGGAATGGACGCCACCGGCCGCCGGTTTGGGATTGGCCACGGCCGATTGATGAGAGCAGTGGATCCATGCTGCGCGTGATGTGACCCGTCCATGGCATGGTAACACATATAATGCCTGGACTTTTGTCTCGGCGCATGGGGGGGGGGGGGGGGGACACCGCTGTGTGGCTGAGTCATTTTTTGTGCTTGTGAGGCAATGTGCCGCGCTGCCAGGGCACCCACTGGGTCTGGGCCTCACAACCCGACCTGGCTGCGCCTGCACGGGGCTCGTGCGTTGCTTGCCGCGAACCCTGCCTCTCTGGCAGGATCATTGAATGCTGGAAATGCGTTCACGCAGTGCAAGTCAGCAGCCAGCAGTTGTTTTGTATGATTGTATCACACTTCCGTGTGCGATGTGTTAAACACCAGTTACAATCAACTGCCCAATGTACAGTTATAGCAAAAGGGATAGATATCTTTATGTAAAGACACCTTTTATGCCACCCATTCTCACCTATATAAAGCAATGTACAGATTAACAGATTGATTAATGAAAGCATCATTTTCTCTCAATCACTTGTCCTAATCTCTTGCAATACGTTATCAGCACCCACAAACACACAAGTGCAAACAGAGACAGCATTCAAGGTAATGGCACTATGTGAGAATCATAAAAAAGCTTTTTTGGAGATTATTGCTTTGGTCGATTCTCTGCACAAACAACTGCATGTTCTTCTTGCTCCTCTCTGGGAGAAGCCTTCACCACCACCATGCCCGGCGTCCACCACCGTCATCGCCACCGGCCATGGCTCTAGGCCAGTTCGTCGTCGTCCATGGGCGACGCACGGTGTCTTCTCACCAGCACGGGCTCCGCGCTATGGACCTTACCGGCGACCGGCGCACGCCTCCGCGGCGGCTAACCGCCGTCCCGGCCTCTATATCCGTGCCCGAACGCCTCCAACAGCCTCCTCCGCAGAGGAGGCATTCTCCTCTACATAACTTACGAAAAGAGGGGAGGGGGCCCGGCGCGGCGCGGTGGCGCGGCCAGCGGAGGCGTGCGAAGACAGGGGAGACCCGACAGCCGGCTCGACTTGGCGTACGCCGAGCGACGCCCGAGGTCGGCGCGTGGACGGGACCGGCGCGACGCAGCCCGGCGCGGCGTGTGCGGTGGCGCGGCCCGATCCGGCCGAAGTCCACGGCGATGACGACGGCGGCATCCCCTGGTGCAAGCCCGAGGCGGCTCCCGGCCGGCGGCACCCAAACCCAAGCCCAAGCCCGAGGCGAGGCGGCGCGCGGTGGAGAACCCCGGAGCGGCGCCCGCGGCCCGGCGGCGCGCGGCAGCGCGGCGGCCCGACGTGGCGCTCGGCGTGGCCGGCAGAGCCCAAGGCCGGCGCGGTGGCGCCCGAGCCGGAAACGCCCGCGGCCGGTGGCTCCCGAGACGGCGCGTGGCGCCGGCGGCGGTGGCGCCTAGGGCCGGCGGTGACGCATCATGGGGCATGGCCGGCGGATTGGCTAGGGTTTGGGGGGAAACCCTAAAGTAAAATTTTTGCTTTTTAGCCCAAAATTTAAAAGTTTTTTTACATATGGACCCCTGGAGAAAAGATTTGCAAAAATAGACCCCTAGCACGGCGCCAACTCACATGGCGCCCAGGGTACACGGCATGACGCCATATGCTTTGGCGCCGTGAGTGGACACGTAGGATCCACGGTGGCACACCACGGCGCCAAAGCACATGGCGCCGTGACATTCATGAACGGCGCTAACGTTCGTGGCGCCGTTTCCTGGGACTTAAGACCGAGCGTAGCCCCCGGCCCCCTCACTCCACTCCTCTGTTTGAACAGACCGAGCAGAGAGCAGCCTCCGCCGCCGCCCCTCTCTCCCCCCTCAAAATCCACCCCGATCCATCGATTTTCTTCGCGATTTTGCTTCCAAACCGAGCAAGCAAGGTGAGCTCCCTCTCCTCCTTTGATTTGTTGCAGTAGATATGGATTATTTGAGGTACATTTCGTAGGGCAAAAGTTGAAACCCTAGATGAAATTAGTTGGATTTGGCTCGGTTTTAGGTTCAACTCGCAATAGATATGCGTAATGTATTAGCAATAATGTGGATAGATCCGTTTCTAGGGTTTGATTATTGTACGTAATGACTGAGATATGTTTGTTTGTTGTGCTATAGATGGATAAGGTTGTGACTTTGCACCATGGTGGTACTGTGAAGAGAAATGACAATGGGGGTGTTGATTTGGAGGGCATGGAAGAGACCACATTGCTATTTAGTTCACGTCCGTCGTATGGTGAGGTCATTTATCGCTTGAAAGAGAGGTTGGGATGGACAGATGAGCATGGTGATGTCGTTATGCAAGGATTGATTGATGTTGGGTCGTCAAAGGGGCCGCGTATAAAGAGATTGGTTTCGATTGGCAGCGACGGTGAATGGGATAACTATGTGGCCATTGTTTTGGACTCAGAGGTCAGAGCACCTGACTTGTTTGTGCAGAGGGTGGTGAGAGATCAATCGCCTCCTAGGGTTGCACTGGATCCCAATGACTCACCGTTGGTTGGGTCACCAGATCATGAAGAGGTCGAGGTGCAAGTTGTATCCTCGGCTCAAGTATGTGAGGTTCCATTGACTCAGGTAGAAGCTGACTTTGAGGATGTCGATGACCGCTTTGTTGGTGGATTCGACGAGGAGACAGTGTTTGAGGAACCCATGGTTTGTGTAGCATCTAACAGGGTGGATGTACAGCTTGCAGGAGACGAGCCTGATTATGAGGATGCGAGGGCTGTGGACTCAGATAATGACAGACCAGTCACAGGTTTGACGTCTAGCGAAATTGAGATGTTGAGAAGAATATTTCCTGGCCGTGATCCACTAGTGTCCGATTATAATGACCTGAGCAACGCACATAGGGCTGTCGCGGATGGAGGGCAAATGCAGAGGGACGTACCTAGGCCTAGGGCTAGTATCATAATTCAGAAGGGTCATGTCTTTGAGGATATGTCGGCATTGAAGATGTGGTTGAAAGAGTACTCGATCGTGCACAACCGTCCATACCGGGTTAAGAACTCATACGCCAAACGTCGGTACACCATCAAATGTGAGAGCATAGGGTGTGCATGGAAAGTCTGTGCCAGGAAGGTGAAGGGTACGGAGAGGTTTAAGATTACAACTGTGGATGGACCGCACAGCTGTGGGTCTTCCGAGCCCAGCCAGAAACATCGTCAGTTGACTTCTCGGTTCATTGCAACCCGCCTGTACCCCATGATAAAGCACATGTCGACGATGCGCGTGGCAGCAGTGATAGAGGCCGTTAAACTAAAGTGGCACCACACAATCAAGTATGGGAAAGCATGGAGGGCGCAACAACGTGCTTTGAAGTTGATTTATGGTGATTGGGAGGAGGCGTATGAGCGTTTGCCGGCCATGTTGAACGCAATGAAAGCGGCCAATGCAGGAATGCAGTATGAGTACGTGCCTAAGCCCGATGTATGGGTTAATGGAAGACAGATTTTTTTAGCATTCTGGTGCTTTGGTAAGTGTGTCGAGGCTTTCAAACATTGTAGGCCTGTTCTGTCAATTGATGGGACGTTCCTGTTGGGCAAGTATGAGGGAACGTTATTGATTTCTATTGGCTGTGATGCGGACAACTCGCTTGTGCCGTTGGCTTTTGCTTTGGTGGAGAAGGAGGACAAATCTAGCTGGGCTTGGTTTCTACAGCTTGTACGGATCCATGTGGTTGGCCCGGGGAGGGAGGTATGTATGTTGTCTGACAGACACGCTGGGATCTTGAGCGCCGCTAAGGAAGTGATACCAGGACATTTACCTGTACATCATCGTTGGTGCACAAGGCACCTTGCAGAGAACTTGTTCAAAAAAGATGGGGTGAAGGCCAACTTTGCACTTTTCGAGGAGGTATGTCGCCAGAGGGAGGTAAAGCTGTTCGATGAGAAGTTAGAGGAGTTGAAAACAAAAACTAATGCCGAGGGTCGTGATTGGATAAGGGGTTTAATGAGGGATGTGCACAAATGGTCAAGGGCTCATGACCCATTGGGAAGGAGGTATGGGTTCATGACTAGCAACATGGCAGAATGCTTCAACGGGCTGCTTAAGGGGGCACGTGGATTGCCAGTTACCGCAATTGCGGCGTTCACTTTCTACAAGTGTGTTGCATGGTTTGTCAACCGGCACCGGGAAGCCTCAGACATGTTAAAGGGACATGCACGTTGGCCACCTCGTCCTCACGGCTTCATTACCAAAGCGAATATGCAAGCCAATGAACAGGAGTACCACTGTTTTGACCATGTGACGGGCACGTATGAGGTTGTTGAGGGTGGAGGGACAACCGAGAATGGAGAGCTCCGAGAGGCCCGAAAGCATAAGGTCGTGATTACATCCTTCACATGCACATGCGGTGTTCCCGACAAGTTCCATTTTCCATGCTCCCACATGGTGACCGCATGTAGGGCCCGGAATGTCGATGTTGAGACCAAAATCCCGAGACTATTCAGCGTGGATTCGTTGGTGAGGACATGGGCCCCACGGTTCGAGCCATATCGTGATGAAAGCGAGTGACCACTTTACTCGGGTCCTAGGTACATAGCGGACGCGGGGTTACGTTGGCACAAGAGGGGCAGCAGGAAGCGGTCAAGGTACAAGATGGACATGGATCGGATACCTGGTCGCACCAAGAGGGGTAGGGCAAATCCCTTCGTTGAGGACCCACAGGAGACACACTGCAGTATGTGTGGTCTATTGGGTCACAATTCACGGACGTGTCAACGTCGTTCCACTCAGGTTAGCAGCGTTAGGTCTAGAGAGCATAATTTTTAGATATTTTGTTATTTTTATCACTAACGTAATTTTGAATGCACAGGATGGCGAGGTACCGGCCGGTGGACGAGTTCTACGACAGAGAGCACCGCGGCAAGCTCACGATGATTCCCATACTGCGTCCTCCAACCCATGATGATGAGAGTTGTGTGTATGTGTATGTGTATTTTATATGTGTGCATGACGATGTATGTGTGCATATATGTATGTGTATGTGTATTTTATATGTGTATGTGTGCATATATGTATGTATGTATGTATGATTTGAGATATATATATATATATATATATATATATATGTAAAATGTTTGCATCTAGACTTTATTTAGAGTTATGTGTATGTGTTTTATATGTGAATGTATGTATATACATGTGTGCATGTATTTTGATGCAGAAACAGACAGCTCTTTGCTGTTTTTTTGTAGGTTTTCGTAGCACGGCGCCAAACACTCTGGCGCCAAGTTATTGAAAAACGGCGCCAGGAACTTTGGCGCCATGTTATGGCGCCAAAGTTTTGCAAGGATCGCCGCAATAACACATCGGCACAGGAACACCGGATGGAGGTGGCAAACGAGTGAAGCCCATGACAACCTAAAATGCGAAATGAATAAGATTTATAATTTTTCTCGTTTCTAACCCTAGGTTAGCTAGTTACCCAAATCAAACCCTAATCCAACTAATTTCAACCTAGAAACGGATCTATCCACATTATTGCTAATACATTACGCATATCTATTGCGAATCGAACCTAAAACCAAGCCAAATCCAACTAATTTCATCTAGGGTTTCAACTTTTGCCCTACGAAATGTACCTCAAATAATCCATATATACTGCAACAAATCAAAGGAGGAGAGGGAGCTCACCTTGCTTGCTCGGTTTGGAAGCAAAATAGCGAAGAAAATCGATGGATCGGGGTGGATTTTGAGGGGGGAGAGAGGGGCGGCGACGGAGGCTGCTCTCTGCTCGGTCTGTTCAAATAGAGGAGTGGAGTGAGGGGGCCGGGGGCTGCGCTCGGTCTTAAGTCCCAGGAAACGGCGCCACGAACGTTAGCGTCGTTCATGAATGTCACGGCGCCATGTGCTTTGGCGCCGTGGTGTGCCACCGTGGATCCTACGTGTCCACTCACGGCGCCAAAGCATATGGCGCCGTGCCGTGTACCCTGGGCGCCATGTGAGTTGGCGCCGTGCTAGGGGTCCATTTTTGCAAATCTTTTCTCCAGGGGTCCATATGTAAAAAACTTTTAAATTTTGGGCTAAAAAGCAAAAATTTTACAACCCTAAATCCCCCCCGGTCATTTATATAGTCCCCCTAAAAATGGGCTTTGGCCCATTAAATCCCACCATCCCCACTTGGGCCTAAAGGCCGAATGGGCTTCAGCCCAAGTTGTCGGAAATTTGCAATTTCCCCTGTAGTTATTGGAAAATGCAGCATTTTTATTTTAAATAAATTTCTATTGTTGTATTTGCAGTTTAGTCCTTATGCTTATTTATAATTGTACCTGTCAGTTTGTATATTTATAAATTAGCATTTCAGTCCCTACAGGATCTGAAAATTATGTAATTGTTCAAATAAATGTGCATGCACATTTCTATAACTTTTACATATTTAGGATTATTTTATTGCAATTTATTTACAGTATGAATTGCGACCATATTTCAATTTGCTATCTTTCGCAAATTTACAATTTAAAATTCCCATTTAGTGAGTACCATTGTACTTAATAATTTGGAATTTTTTGCAAAATATTATACCTAACATAAATACCATAATTACAATTTATGGAACTTTGCTACATTCATTGTACGCTATGCCATACAATAAATTGGTGTTCACCACCAATATTGTGATTATACGGTATGATAAATATAACTACATGTTATATTTAATTTGGGTATATATTCATTTAGATTACAATACTCATATTGTTTTCCACATATTTTGCATTTTATTACAACATTATCATACATTTACCTCATGTAAATTAATCATATATGGTGTACTTTTCATGTAGGTTTTAAATGGCTACCAAAGATTTTGAGCATCTCGCTCTCGATGGTTCCAATTACCCTACATGGGCTATGGACTTAAAAATCAACCTCACCACACGTGGGTTGCAAAGGGTAATATTTGATCCTCCAAATGATCAAATTCCGCCGAATATTGTGATATATTCCGTTTTAAGCATAATACGGAATCACATACATCCAAATTTAAAGGCTGAATATTTGTATGAGGAGAATCCACTCACATTATGGTTAGCTCTCAAAAATAGATATGAACAGCAGAAAGCTGTTATCTTACCTGAGGCTAATCATGAATGGGCACTGTTGTGGCTACAGACCAAACAAAGAGAGAGATGGTAGTGGAGAGTGATGAAGATGAATGTAATGGCCTGGTCCTCCCCATGGCTTACTCATACATATATATACACATGAGGAGTGCTTTTACAGCTATACCCTCACATCTGGTTATCCCCTCTGGGGGCAGTTATGTCATTACACTTGGCCTATTCTGGGCCTTATAATCTCCTACCAGGCCTGCTGGGTTTAGGTGGGGCCACCCCTACGACAGGAGCCTCTCATGGTGAAGGGCTTCACAGGGCCGAAGCCATGTCGCCGAGTCCTTTGGCCCCCTCCGTCCCCTGCGGCCTGTGAATTCTTCCAAGCTTGTGGTTGGGGAGCCTGAAGTCTGGGATGGTGGTAGCGGAGGCTGGCGCCTGAGTCGAAGCAGGCGCGCGCGCTCCGTTCCCTGCCCTTCGAACTGATGGCAGCGAAGCTGGCGCCTAAATCGAAGTAGACGCGCGCGCTCCGTCCCCTACCCTGCGAACGGGTGGCAGCGAAGGCTGGCGCCCAAGTCGAAGTAGACGCGCGCGCTCCGTCCCCTACCCTTCGAATGGGTGGCAGCGAAGGCTGGCGCCCAAGTCGAAGTAGATGCGCGTGCTCCGTCCCCTACCCTTCGAACGGGCGGCAGCGAAGCTGCCGCCTAGTCGAAGTAGACGCGCGCGCTCCGTCCCCTACCCTTCGAACGGGTGGCAGCGAAGGCTGGCGCCCAAGTCGAAGTAGACACGCGCGCTCCGTCCCCTACCCTTCGAACGGGTGGCAGCGAAGCTGACGCCTAGTCGAAGTAGACGCGCGTGCTCCGTCCCCTACCCTTCGAACGGGTGGCGGCGAAGGCTGGCGCCCAAGTCGAAGTAGACGCGCGCGCTCTGTCCCCTACCCTTCGAACGGGTGGCAGCGAAGCTGACACCTAGTCGAGGTAGACGCGCGCGCTCCGTTCCCTACCCTTCAAACGGGTGGCCGCGAAGCTGGCGCCTAAGTCGAAGTAGACGCGCGCGCTCCGTCCCCTACCCTTCGAACGGGTGGCAGCGAAGCTGGCTCCTAAGTCGAAGTAGAGGCGCGCGCTTCGTCCCCTACCCTTCGAACGGGTGGCAGCGAAGCTGGCGCCTAGTCGAAGTAGACGCGCGCGCTCCGTCCCCTACCCTTCGAACGGGTGGCAGCGAAGCTGACGCCTAAGTCGAAGTAGACGCGCGCGCTCCGTCCCCTACCCTTCGAATGGGTGGCAGCGAAGCTGGCGCCTAGTCGAAGTAGACGCGCGCGCTCCGTGCCCTACCCTTTGAACGGGTGGCAGCGAAGCTGGCGCCTAAGTCGAAGTAGACGCTCGCGGTCCGTCCCCTACCCTTCGAACGGGTGGCAGCGAAACTAACGCCTAGTCGAGGTAGACGCGCGCGCTCCGTGCCCTACCCTTCGAACGGGTGGCAGCGAAGCTGGCGCCTAAGTCGACGTAGACGCGCGCGCTCCGTCCCCTACCCTTCGAACGGGTGGCAGCGAAGCTGGCGCCTAAGTCGAAGTAGACGCGCGCGCTCCGTCCCCTACCCTTCGAACGGGTGGCAGCGAAGCTGGCGCCTAGTCGAAGTAGACGCGCGCGCTCCGTCCCCTACCCTTCGAACGGGTGGCAGCGAAGCTGACGCCTAAGTCGAAGTAGACGCGCGCGCTCCGTCCCCTACCCTTCGAACGGGTGGCAGCGAAGCTGGCGCCTAGTCGAAGTAGACGCGCGCGCTCCGTCCCCTACCCTTCGAACGGGTGGCAGCGAAGCTGACGCCTAGTCGAAGTAGACGCGCGCGCTCCGTTCCCTACCCTTCGAACGGGTGGCAGCGAAGCTAGCGCCTAAGTCGAAGTAGACGCGCGCGCTCCGTCCCTGTGCGGAGATCGGAGCCTGGCGCCGTTATGGTTGCGCTCTGGGGCTGTTGTGACCTTGCAGTCTGGTAGTGCGCTTTTAATGGCGGCTGGAATCACGCCGACGCCTGGCCTGGCAGAAGTCAGGCTATCGCATCGTGCAGTCTGTCATGCTGCAGGTGGGGCACATGGCGACTCACGACTGGTGCGTCGTGGGATGTGAGCGGTTGCGTGACCGCGGCCGTTCGCCTCGTCCCCCGAGAAGTTGGACGCGTGTGGAAGATGTGGGGGCGTTGTGCGCTGCTTGGCCACCTACCCGGCACGGCCCTCTAGGTCCCGGCGGTTCTTCCTTCCAAATCTTGGACAGCCGAATCGCTGGGAATTTGATCCGTCTGTGCGTTGAGCCACAAGGCAGGCGAGCGGCCTTTATAAGGTGCTAGTGTTGAGGTGGAGGCACCCTTTCTTGCTTTGCTTTTTGATCTGCCACTTCGCTTCCGCCCGTGCTAATTGTCACGCCAGTTGCTCCTTTGCCTGCATCTTCTTCCCTTGTCGCGAAGAGCGATGGCTAGCCAGGACGACGCCACCTACCACCCCCGCAGCAGTTCCTTGCCTAGCCAGGGCGGGGCGACCCATCCTTCCCAGGAGTACAAACTGGTGCCGCGGGGGAGCTCGCGCGCCAACAAGTGGTGGAACGCCATGGGGCACTCGGGAGGCTGCTGCTCCCGTGTGCTGGGGAAGAGCCGCATGACTGAAGGGACGCTGCAGCGACTCGTGGATGAGGGGAAGATCGTGGATCGCAATGGGGCTCGCCTACCCCCCGGGACGAGACGAAGCCGAAGCCCGGGGCCATGGAGGTGATTGTTTTGGTCGCGTTCTTCGATGCCGGCCTTCGAATGCCCTCCACGTTGTTCGTGGGCGAAGTCTTGCGGGCCTACAAGTTGGATCTAGCCCAGTTGACGCCCCACGCGATACTCCGCCTAGCCGTCTTCACGTGGGCGATGCGGACAGAGGGGTGGCGTCCTAGCGCGAGCTTATTCGCCACCCTGCACGACGCACACTGTCGACCCAGAAAGGTTGACGGGGCGGTGTCCAACTTCGGCGGTGTGGACTTCGTGCTCCGGGCGTCATGCGCGACGTTGTTCCCTGTGCCAGCCTCGTCAGGGCAATGGGCGGTCGGCTGGACGCGGTGGTGGTTCTATTACACCGTGACCGACAAGAGCAGAATGCATTGCCAAGGTGGGCCGATCTCGTTTAATAGCATGCCGAGTCTGAAGGCGGAGATCGACGACACGCAAAAGCTACAGAGCCTTGTCGGTGTCGCCCGTCGAATGAGCGTGCGCGACCTAGCCGAGGAGTTCACGATGTATGGGGCGGCGCCACTCTCCTCCCGGGGGAAGTATGTTGGACAGAATGGCCCCCGCGAGGACGGGTTCGACCCATCCGTGTCTCGCCTGCTGCCGCCCTCCGCCCCTTGTAAGTCGCCCAGCACGCTTTACGCGCGCCATTGTATCTGTTTGGCTTCCGCCTGACTGACGTGATCTCCTGCGCAGTGGCTCGGCTAGAAGATGCGGAGCGCGCGGTTGCGGCGCTCCTCGGCCCGTACACGCTTAAGGAGCACCGGGCTCGCGAGGCCGCAGTAAAGGCGGCTAAGCAGGGGCGGGTAAACCGCACCTGCGAGGCTGTGGGCATTACCGTGCCCGAGCGTGCGGTGCCGGAAGAGCTTCCCGCCGGGACTCCGGGCGCTCAGGACGGTGATAGCCCTACGGGGGTGCTATCTTCACGACGCCGGGCCCGTTCCCCGGCTGCCGTATGCGACCCGGAAGCCCCCCCGGCGGCTAGCCCAGCTGAGACGGGGCGTGCGACCGGCGGTGGGCCTGGCCATACTGCTTCGGAGGGGCGCACCGCCGCGGATCCCCCGGCACCTTCTGCCGACGCCCACGAGCCCGTGCTCGGGCTCGCGGCCATCGTTGAGCTGGAACTCGCCAACCCGGGGGGTGGCGTCGTTCCTGGCGAGCAAACCATGGTGGAAGGTGCGTTATCAACCGCAGCGGCCGACGAGGGCGTGCCCCCTACAGAGGAAACCGTGGGGGCGACAGTGACCGGAGCTGGTCCTGCCGTGGAAGAATCGCCTGTGCCACCGCAGGCGAAACGCCCTCGGACGCAGTCCCCGCCGCCAACGAGGGGCCGGTACGCTGTTGCGGGGCCTTGCCGCGGGATTACGGCGTCTGGCGCGGCCGAGAAGACCTTCTCCCCGAGCGTCGAGGCGCCCGCCTCCCCCTGGGCGGTCGAACCGGCGCCACTTCCTACCACGACGAGGGGCGCAGGAGGTAGGTGTGAGTCCCTTTCTTCACCTGACTTCGCGAGACTCTCTCCGATCTACTCGCTCATTCTGCCGACATCAGGCGAGACGACGTCTCCCGTACGTGGCGAAGGATCGAGCAGCGGAGGTATGCGCGAAGTTGGGAGCCTTGTGCAGGATGCCCCGCAGGTGTCCGCTGCTGCTGACGTGGCCGTGGCCGCGATAACTCTGGGCGCGTTGGGGCCGGGGCTCGCTCGCTCGGACTTCCTCCCTCGCCCGGAGATATTCTGCGACCTCACCGCAGCCGCAGAGCGTGCCGACCACGGCCTCAACCGAGAGGTGATGTCGTCATGCGCGGGGGACCTCCTAGCACTCGCGCTGCAGGCCTCCGAGATGAGGGTAAATATGTGCGCTTCAGCTTGTAAGGTACTGCTGGACGCCCGCTGATTTGTTGTTTCTGCCAGACGCTCGCACTCGGCCGGTCCTTTGACGAAGCCCGCGTTCGGGAGCGGAGGGCTCTGGAAGCCAACCTCCGCGAAGCAGACACTGCTCTCGCCGTGAATGATGAAGAACTTCGCGCGCTGGAGGGCGCCCTGGTGGCCGCACAACTCGATGCCACGGAAGCTCGGAGCGCCGCGGCTGGGGAGCGCGCCGCCTTCGTGCAGCAGATCGCCGTCCTAGAAGGGGAGAAGGCCCAGCTGGCGGAGTCTGCTGCCGAGAACCGCCTTGTCTTGGAAAATGCGTCCCTGTCGGCATGGCGGGCCATGGAGTCTCTGAACCAGGCCCTCCGAGATCTGTGCGTCCGAGTGCCGGACACTACGCACGGGCCGGAGGCCCTGTCGGAGACGCTCGGGCTGATCGAGGAGGGGGCCGGCGTTGCTCTTCGTGGCGCCAGGACCTATGGCGAGCACTGTAGCTATGTTGGTGCGTGCTTCGCCCTCGCCCTGCTTCATACTCGTGGGTGTAGGCATACCCATGAGCTAGCGAATCCTCAACTGGATCCTCCCGACCGCCCAGAGGTTATGTCGGACGCCATCCGCTCCATCGGGCCTAGCCTGCAGAACTTCCATCAACGGATCTGGGGCCGCTTCGGGGAAGGTGCAGCGAGGGTCGCCGTGCAGCAGACGTTGCATGGGGAGGGGGACCTCCTCCAGTGGCTTGCAGGGGTCCTTCAGCGCCGCGGCGACGATGGCACAGGCTCGTCCGCACCGCGCCAAGGCTGAGCGGTTGGCCGGGTAGGGCAGGGGGATGATGTACTGGTTCTTACGCTTGTAACCATGTAACCCCTTTGCTTTTATAATGGAACCAAGTAGTACCTTATGCTTGGTGTTACCTGCCGTCGAACGCGGAGGGCAGGTCTGCGCATCTCGTTTATACTCCGTGGAGTGGCGCGTGCGGAGGCGAACCTCGACGCTACGACTTCCTTTATAGTCCGGAGACTTGCGCGTGCGGAGGCGGACTTCGACGCTCCATCTTATTTAAAGTCCGTGGACTAGTGCGCGCGGAGCTTGGCTCGACGCTACGACTTCTTTATAGTCCGGAGACTCGCGCGTGCGGAGGCGAACCTCGACGCTACGTCTTTTTTAAAGTCCGTGGACTAGTGCGCGCGGAGCTAGGCTCGACGCTACGACTTCTTTATAGTCCGGAGACTCGCGCGTGCGGAGGCGAACCTCGACGCTACGTCTTATTTAAAGTCCGTGGACTAGTGCGTGCGGAGCTAGGCTCGACGCTACGACTTCCTTTATAGTCCGGAGACTTGCGCGTGCGGAGGCGGACTTCGACGCTCCGTCTTATTTAAAGTCCGTGGACTAGTGCGCGCGGAGCTAGGCTCGACGCTACGACTTCTTTATAGTCCGGAGACTCGCGCGTGCGGAGGCGAACCTCGACGCTACGTCTTTTTTAAAGTCCGTGGACTAGTGCGTGCGGAGCTAGGCTCGACGCTACCACTTCTTTATACTCCTTAGAGTGCGCGCGGAGGCGTCCCCCCGCTGCGTATTATTTATACTCCGTAGAGTGCGTGCGGAGGCGGACCTCAACGCCACGTCTTATTTAAAGTCCGTGGACTGGTGCGTGCGGAGCTAGGCTCGACGCTACGTCTTATTTAAAGTCCGTAGACTAGTGCGTGCGGAGCTGGGCTCGACGCTACGTCTTATTTAAAGTCCGTGGACTGGTGCGTGCGGAGCTAGGCTCGACGCTACGTCTTATTTATAGTCAGCAGACTCTCGCGTGCGGAGACGGACCTCGACGCTACGTCTTATTTAAAGTCCGTGGACTGGTGCGTGCGGAGCTAGGCTCGACGCTACATCTTATTTATAGTCCGCAGACTCTCGCGTGCGGAGGCGGACCTCGACGCTACGTCTTATTTAAAGTCCGTGGACTGGTGCGTGCGGAGCTAGGCTCGACGCTACGTCTTATTTATAGTCCGCAGACTCTCGCGTGCGGAGGCGGACCTCGACGCTACGTCTTATTTAAAGTCCGTGGACTAGTGCGTGCGGAGCTAGGCTCGACGCTACGTCTTATTTATAGTTCGCAGACTCTCGCGTGCGGAGGCGGATCTCGACGCTACATCTTATTTAAAGTCCGTGGACTGGTGCGTGCGGAGCTAGGCTCGACGCTACGTCTTATTTATAGTCCGCAGACTCTCGCGTGCGGAGGCGGACCTCGACGCTACGTCTTATTTAAAGTCCGTGGACTTTATTCTGCTCAGCGCGGATAGGTGATGCTCTGGGAACAGGAACCTTTATTGAGCTCCCGTTTGCGCGGGCGGGCATCATATAACAAAGGGCTGGTGGTTCTACGCTTGCTGTCCTGCTTCTAGGCGTAGTATCGCCGCAACCTGTCCGCGTTCCATGTGTGCCGGAGAGCTTGTCCTTCGAGCGTGGCGAGGCGGTATGCCCACTTCGGCAATGCCTCCATCACGATGTACGGGCCTTCCCACTTGGACTCCAGCTTGCCGACAGTTTCCGCCTGGAGCGGCACTCTGAGAACTAGATCCCCAGGCTTGAACCCCCGTGGGCATATAGAGCGGTACCGAGCACGTATTGTCTGTCGCGCATATTTCTCAACATGGTGGGCTGCGTCTGCCCGTATCCCGTCGAGGAGGTCCAAGGACACACGGCGCTCCTCTTCGGGTGCTTGGACGAGGATCCTCCGCGAGCCGGCCTTGATTTCCTCGGGCGTCAGTGCCTCATCGCCGAAGAGGAGCCTGAACGGCGTAAATCCCGTCGGGCGCGTCACCGTTGTGCGAAGCGACCACAGAACGCTGTGAAGCTCGCTTGGCCACTTGCCCTTCGGCAATCCGACCAGGCGCTTTTTGATGGCGGCAGAGATGGCGCCATTCGCCCGTTCGACCGCCCCGTTGGACTGGGGATGCCCCACCGAGGCGAATCAGAGGGTGATGCCCATGCTGTCACAATAGTCTTTGAAAAGGGTGGCGTCGAACTGCAGGCCATTGTCAACCGTGAGCTCCCGGGGCACGCCGAAGCGACATATGATGTTTTGCCATAGGAAGCGTTGTATGGCCGCAGAAGTTACTTTGGCGAGGGCAACCGCTTCTGGCCATCTGGAGAAATACTCCAGTGCGACTACCACGAACCAGAGGTCCCCTGGAGCTCGGGTAAGTGGTCCTACTATGTCGAGGCCCCAGCGTGCCAGTGGCCACACCGGGGGAATGGGGTTGAGGCTCGTCGGGGGCCTGCGGTCGATGCGCGCCATCCACTGGCATCCTTGACACCGACGGACGAGGTCCTGGGCGTCGGTGGTGGCGGTTGGCCAGTAAAAGCCTTGCCTGAACGCCTTGCCGACCAGCGACCTCGGCGCCAGGTGGGATCCGCACATGCCCGCGTGGATCTCCGCCAGGAGCTCCTTTCCCCCTTCCGTCGAGAGGCAGCGCAGTAGCGGCGCGCAAACCCCCTCTTGTAGAGTATCCCTTCGAACATCTGGAAGGACCTTGCGCGGTGCTGCAAGCGCCGAAACTCGGCGGGGTCGTCGGGCTCGGCGATGCCTTGCAAGAAATTGAAAATGGGCTCTCGCCAATCACCTGGCCGGTCGATGCGGTGGACGAGTGCCGCGTCCCGGTTGTCTTGCGCGATGGCCGCCTGCGCTAATATCTCGTAAAGTTGCTGGCTGGCCGCCTTAGCGAGGGCGTCGGCCTGCTCGTTCTCCGCGCGGGGGATGGCCTTGACGGTTATGCCCAAAAAGTGCCTTTCCCTTGCCCTCACGGCCGCGAGGTACTTGGCCAACTCAGGGTCCTTGGCTTGATATGACTTGTCCACATGACCAGCCACCAAGCGCGAGTCAGTGCGGACTAACACCCGTCTCGCGCCAACTGCCTTGAGCTTCGCCAGGCCGAAGAGCAGCGCCTCGTATTCCGCCGTGTTGTTGGTGGCGGGGAAGGCAAGGCACGCCGAGTATAGCAAATGCTGCCCCTCGGGTGTGACGACCACCGCCCCTACGCCTGCGCCAGCGACGCCGTAAGCGCCGTCGATCGTGAGCGTCCAGACGGGGTCATCGTGCGTCTGGACGGGTTGGGCCGGCGGGGTCCATTCGGCGAGAAAATCCGCCAGGACTTGGGATTTGATTGCCGTTCGCGAAGCATACGTCAAGGAGAAGGGGGCGAGCTCGGCCGCCCATTTGCCGATGCGCCCCGTGGACTCCTTATTGTGCAGCATCTCTGCCAGGGGGAACGAGGAAGGCACTGTGATTGGGTGGGCCAGGAAATAATGTCGAAGCTTCCTGGAGGCCATGACCAGCGCGTAGGCGAGCTTCTCAAGTTCCGTGTATCTTGTCTTGGCGCCTTGGAGGGCTTCGGAGACAAAGTAGACGGGCCGCTGCATGGCGCCTTCCTCTAAGACGAGGACGGCGCTGACCGCGGTGGATGACGCGGCCAGATAGAGCAGGAGGGGAGCCTCTGGTGCTGGGGTGACCAGCGTGGGGAGGCTAGCCAGGTGCTCCTTGAGCTCGTTGAAGGCCTTCACGCAATCTCCGTCCCAACGAAATCCGTCGCACCCGCGGAGCGTTTTGAAAAATGGCAAGCCCCGTTTCGCCGCCCTGGATAGGAAGCGGCTTAATGCTGCCATGCGGCTCGCCAGCCTCTGGACCTCCCGCGTAGTCTTGGGCGGCTCCATACCCAGGATGGCGTCTACTTTGTCGGGGTTCGCCTGGATGCCCCGTCCGGAGACGAGGAAACCCAGGAGCTTGCCCGCCTGCACCCCGAAGACACATTTGTCGGGGTTGAGCTTGATGCCCGCCTTCCGGAGGTTGTCGAAGGTCTCCTGGAGGTCCCGGCCATGCAGAGCAAGCTGCCGAGTTTTGACCACTACGTCATCGACATAAGCTTCGACGTTCCTCCCGAGCTGGGCGGCCAGGGCAATAGCGACGAGGCGGGTGAAGGTAGCGCCGACATTCTTCAAGCCAAAGGGCATTCTGACGAAGCAGAATGTCCCAAGTGGTGTGATGAAACTGGTCTTCTCTTCGTCGTCTTCGGCCATGTATACCTGGTGATAGCCAGAATAGGCGTCCAGGAAACTCATGAGTTCGCACCCAGCAGTGGCGTCGACCAGCTGATCGATGCGCGGCAAGGGGTAATTGTCCTTCGGGCACGCCTTGTTGAGTGCTGTGAAGTCGATGCACATGCGCCAGGCCCCGCTGGCCTTTTTGACTAGCACCGGGTTAGCAAGCCACTCTGGGTGGTGGACCTCGCGGATGACCCCGGCACGAAGAAGCTTCGCGACCTCCGTTTTGGCCGCCTGCTGCCGATCCATTGACATGCGCCGAAGCCGTTGCTTGACCGGCTTGGCGTCGGGGCGGACCGCCAAGCGATGCTCGATTACTGCTCGATCTACGCCCTTGATATCCTCTGGGGACCATGCGAAAATGTCAACGTTGTTCTGAAGCACTCGGAGCAGATCCCGTTCGACCCCCGGAGGGAGCCCCTCGCCGATGGACACAAACTGTCCCTCCGCTTGGAGTGGCACCTTCTTGACTCCGCCGTCAGGCCGAGGCTTGGGCGTCCATCCAGGGGCGGAGGGCCCGTCGCCGCGCGCACCGGAGAGAGCATGCACCGAGCGATGCGGAACGCGGCTGCCGACCTCAGCCCGTCTGGCCAGGTCCTGATCGCCGAAGACGGTGATAACGCCCTCCGGGCCCGGGAGCTTCACGCACAAAAACGCATAGTGTGGGATCGCCTCGAAAGAGTTGATGGCGGGCCGACCCAGTATGGCGTTGTAGGGATGCGAGATATCGACGACGTCGAAGATGACATGCTCGGTCCGGATGTTACCCTTGTTGCCCTCTTGACGAAAAGTGACCGGAAGGGACACGTGCCCCAAGGCCTGCAGCGGTTGACCCCCGAAACCTTGAAGTGGGGCTCCTGGCTGCTCTAGCCTGCTTCGTGGGATCCCCATACGGTCGAGGGCCTCTGCGAACAAGATATTCGCGGAGCTTCCCCCATCAACAAGGACGCGCCTGACGTCACAACGTGCTATATGGGCCTGGATGACTAGGGGGTCTTGGTGAGGGTACTCCACACCCCTGGCGTCGTTCAAGTCGAAGGTGATGTTGCGGGGCGACATCCATAGTTGCGGCTGCTTCCCGGGAGCTTTTAAGGAGGAGCCTCCGGTGATGACGTTAACGGTGCGATGCTGCGCGCCCTCCATTGGGGGCGGGGCCCGAGACCCGGCCGTCACCCCCCGCAGCTCCATGACGGCAGCGCATGCCCTTGTGTAATGATCGCCGTAGCCGTGCACCTCGCACCACTTGCCATAGTGCAGGAACTCTTGTTCTGCCTGGGGTTGGCCGTCGTAATCGAGTCCGCCTTCCGACCCCCGGCCTCCCCTCCGTGAGGCGGGGTCGGGTCCTCAGCGGGTGCCCTTGGTGTCGCGGACATGACGGGCCGCCTGTGTCCTGCGCTGGCGGCGCCGAGGCTTACACCCGCTCCTTGAAGAGCCTTCCTGTACCTCGGTGTCGCCACCTCGAGGGGGGCCCACTCGCCCCCGCCTCGCGCGGGGGGCGCTCCCCCTGGACGAGGTCCAGGGCGGTGATGCTGCGCCTTCGCGCATCCTCCTCCGCCCGCACGTACTCGTCCATTTGGTCGAAGAGTTTGATGACTGTCTTGATTGGCCTCCGCGCGTTGTACTCGGCCATCGGGCTCGGACGAAGGCCCTGTATGGCTGCATTAACGACGGTGGTTTCATTAATGTCTTTCACCTGGCATCGGATGTTGGCGAAGCGCTGGAAGTAGTCCCGGAGCTTCTCCGAGGGTCCTTGCTTCACAGCGAAGAGCTGGTCCGCATCGACTCGCTCGACGCAATTTCCTTGGAAGCTGCTTTGAAGGCGGCCGCGATGCAACGATAGTAGGCTCTGGTCGCGCCTCTATCACTCTCCCTTTGAGTACACAGTTGGAAATTGAGGATGCACTCTTGTATCCCGATTCAACACGTACCCTACTTAGTTATAGAGATATCCGTCAGAATGGTTTCCATGTTGAAACCCGAAATGACAACAAAGAGAAATATCTCCTCTTAACCAAACACAACGGATATGGCAAACAAGTACTAGAAAAACTTCCATCGTTAAACTCCGGATTGTACTATACATACATCAAACCCGTTCAACATATTGCGTACAAAGTAATTTTCTAAAACACTAACACATTCCAAACATGGCATGATCGCCTTGGCCACCCAGGCATTGGAATGATGAGGAAAATTATTTGCAATTCAATTGGTCATACATACCATAAAACAAAATTTCCGGAATCCTCAGATTTTGTGTGCACTTCCTGTGCCACCGGAAAATTGATTTTAAGACCCTCTTATCTTAAAATCAGAGCTGAACCACTTAAATTCTTTGAACGCATTCAAGGAGATATATGTGGTCCTATACAACCATTGTGTGGACCGTTCAGATACTTCATGGTTCTCATTGACGCATCTACTAGATGGTCACATGTGTGTCTTTTATCCACACGAAACCATGCATTTGCTAAGTTAATTGGTCAAATTATCCAATTACGAGCACATTATCCTGAATATCGAATTCAATCAATTCGAATGGACAATGCTGCTGAATTTACATCCCATGCCTTCAATGACTATTGTATGGCTCTTGGGATACAAGTTCAACACTCTGTTCCATATGTTCATACACAAAATGGTTTAGCAGAATCTCTTATCAAGAGAATCAAGCTCATTGCAAGACCATTACTACAGAATTGCAACTTACCAACGTCATGTTGGGGTCATGCAGTTTTACACGCTGCTGACTTAATCCAATTGCGTCCAACTGCTTATCATAGCACTTCCCCGCTACAATTAGTACGTGGAAATCCACCAGATATTTCTCATCTGCGAAAGTTCGGTTGCGCTACATACGTACCGATCTCACCACCGCAGCGTACCTCAATGGGACCGCACAGGAAACTTGGGATCTATGTTGGGTATAAATCTCCGTCAATTATAAAATACCTCGAGCCCCTCACAGGGGACCTGTTTACGGTCCGGTACGCTGATTGCATATTCAATGAGGAATATTTCCCGGCATTAGGGGGAGATAACAAGTACCAAACTAAATGCCAGGAAATTAATTGGAATGTACAAGGCATTCCTGCCTCAGACCCACGTACCAGAGAGACTGAACTTCAAGTTCAGAAAATCATTCATTTGCAAAACATTGCAAATAATCTGCCAGATGCATTTACTGATTACAAGGGTGTCACAAAATCCTATAATCCTGCCAGAAATGTACCTGAAAGAGTGGAGGTACCGCAAAATACCACTCAACTCCCAGTTCAAAATAAGAGAGGGAGAAGTACGGTACAAATGGCGGATACAGCTTCTAACAAGCGACAAAGGAAACAAAAGAATGTAAATGCAGATCAACCTCAAGTTGATAAACACCAAAGGATCCTTGAACCCAGATCAACAGTGCACTCAAATTCTAATCCTGGGACATCGGAATACCCCGACTCAAATGTTTTGGGAAATAACATTGAGTCAACAGGGGTCCAAGAAATTTCCACTAACTATACTGATTTTGGAGAATCATACGATCGTAAGACTACAATTGTCGACATTTATTTCTCCACAACAATTGCAAATAACCTTCAAAATGATCCAGATCCCAATACCATGGCAGAGTGCAAACAGCGCTCGGACTGGAATCAATGGAAGGATGCAATTCAAGCGGAGTTAGCCTCGCTTAAGAAAAGAAATGTATTCACCAATGTGATACATACACCTCGCAAAGTATTCCCTGTCGGTTTCAAATGGGTTTTCGTCCGCAAACGGAATGAAAACAATGAGGTGGTGAGATACAAAGTAAGGCTTGTAGCACAAGGGTTCACGCAGAGACCCGGCATTGATTACAATAAAACTTATTCTCCAGTAATGAGTGGAATAACATTCCGATACTTAATCTCATTGGCAGTTAAAAATCATCTATCTTTTCAGTTGATGGATGTAGTGACTGCATATCTTTATGGGTCACTTGATTCGGAAATATATATGAAAGTTCCCGATGGAATTTCAATTCCGAATCCAAACGCAAATCGCAATATGTATTGTGTAAAAGTGAACAAGTCTTTATACGGCTTGAAACGGTCGGGTAGAATTTGGTACAACCGACTAAGTGAGTTCCTAACCAAAAAGGGATACTCCAACAATGATGATTGCCCATGTGTATTAATCAAAAGATCCTCAACAGAATTTTGTATTATATCTGTGTATGTTGATGATCTTAATATCATTGGTAACACACAAGATATAGATGAAGCGCGTAAACATCTTATGACGGAATTTGAAATGAAGGATTTGGATAAAACCAAATTTTGCTTAGGTATACAACTTGAGCACCTTCATTCAGGCATCCTAGTGCATCAATCAGCCTATGTCCAGAAAATATTGGAGAAATTCAATATGGACAAAGTATATCCATCGAAAACCCCCATGGTTGTTCGATCTCTAGACAGGGATAACGATCCATTTAGACTCCGAGATGACAATGAAGAGTTATTGGGACCCGAGGTTCCATATCTCAGTGCCATCGGAGCGCTTATGTACCTTGCAAATTGCACCCGGCTGGATATTGCATTTGCAGTAAATCTACTGGCTAGATATAGCGCTGCTCCAACCAAACGACATTGAGTAGGAGTGAAGCATATACTTAGATATCTTCAAGGCACTAAAGATCTCGGTCTATTCTTCCAGAAGAATAAAAATGTGGATTTAATAGGATATACAGATGCTGGCTATTTATCAGATCCCCATAATGCCAGATCTCAAACAGGCTTTGTATTTTTACATGTTGGAACAACCATCTCTTGGAAGTCTTCAAAACAAACTCTAGTGGCTACATCCACTAATTATTCTGAAATAATTGCATTATATGAAGCATCACGTGAATGTATATGGTTTCGCAGAATGATTAACCACATACAACAATCATGTGGTATAGGTGCTATTGCATCACCTACCATTATCTATGAAGATAATGATGCTTACGTTGTTCAAATGCAAACGGATTACATAAAGAGCAATATCACAAAACATATTACACCTAAACTATTTTACCCACATGAATTGCAAGAGAGTGGGAAAATAAATATTCTACAAACTAAGTCTTGTGATAATTTCGCAGACTTATTCACTAAGTCATTACCAACCTCCACATTCCAAAAATGTGTTCATGAAATTGGTATGCGAAGACTACGTGATTTGCAGATGTCAGGGGGAGAAATATCCTAAGACTTAACCCGTTCAAATATAAATATTGTACTCTTTTCCCTTTATGAGTTTTCCCTCTAAGGTTTCTCATCAAGGTTTTAATGAGGCAATATGACAACGTAATAATAAATATATCTCCCTTTTCCCCACAGGGGTTTTTAGGAGATATAATCAAATATATGTCATATCATTTTTCTCCTTAAAATTGCCCACCGGGTTTTAAAGGAGTTTTTCATGGCATATCTACTCTATTGGTTCTCCTCATATTTTTCCCTACAGAGTTTTGGAGGAGTTATTTCAAGATGATGAATCAAGGTGATCATGTGAAGATACATTGGTCAAGGGGGAGTGTTAAACACCAGTTACAATCAACTGCCCAATGTACAGTTATAGCAAAAGGGACAGATGCCTTTATGTAAAGGCACCTTTTATGCCACCTATTCTCACCTATATAAAGCAATGTACAGATTAACAGATTGATTAATGAAAGCATCATTTTCTCTCAATCACTTGTCCTAATCTCTTGCAATACGATGCATGCATGCACCTCCTCGGCTGTCGATGGTGCCGCCTGTTACATCCTACTGGCCTGCGTAGAACACATGAATTTCCCACGAATTTTACAATAGGCAGCCTAATTTTCACATAAATCGGAAAAAGAAATACACCTTTTCTGTACCCTATAGGTAGGTTTTTTCGGCCTATAACTTTTTCCAAATAAATAAATCGGGACAATTTCTCCCGCTTTTTTGAAGTGATTTATTGTGACAGCCTTTTCAAAGTGGCTTATCGGCATTTGATTTGTTCGCACAAATGATCACGCTATGACTAAAAACTATCAGCCGCAACTGAAAAGAGCCCATCCTATGTCTTTGCTTTGCTTTCAGTGTTTCCATTTTTTTCATTGCTATGCTTCGAATATGGGTGGATTCTTTTCAGTTACGGCTTATGTTTTTGATCCTACCACAAGTATTTGTGTGAACAAACTGAATTCCGATAAACCGCTTCAAAAAGGTTATCTCGATAAACTGTTTCGAAACGGCGATGAAAAAACTGTCATATTTATTTATTCAAAGAAAACCATAAACCGTACGGTAAAAAGAGCTGTGCTTACATCATAATGCTACGTTTACTTTGAACACCTTAACGGACAATAAAGGTTAAGTTCTTTTCTACTTTCAGCCAGTTTATGTTTGTATGAACTATATTAACTAGCTTTTGAACGGTACGTTTTTAAGACAGGGTTAACAGAAATATTATAGTAAAAAATATACTGAGCTCGGTTATACCAACTAAAATTACATGTGATTATCTTTCTGTGTATACTATCTCTTATGAACATACAAAATTTAAATATTTAAATCATAAGTGGTAAGACTGAAAGAACCCATGAAAAAAAATGTAGCACTAGTTGAGCGGATACCGCAAACTGGCCTACACTGAGCTTACCTAGACTGAGTTGGCAGTCTACAGGTTTAGCTAGCCCCATTCTGGATTGGATGTGCACTTGGGTCAACGAAAGGCTCCATGCTAGAAGGAAGAGCCCAAACAACAGGGTGGCAGTGGTGATTTTATTTGGGTTGGGCTCTCCCTCCGTCCGAGCTCCACATTGCAAAATGCCCAAATACTTGGCCCAAATGGAGCAACTTTCCGCTGCCTATCTACGCTAGGCCCGCCAAAGATGGCGCTCACGGGCGCGGCAGTCATGACTCATGAGTACACCTCTCTCTGTCTCAGATAAAAGAGTACACCTGTGCACGACACGACAGCGCTGTGGTGGAGTGCACGGCTGCACGCGCCCGTGTCACACGGCACATGCGCGTCTTCCACAACCTCCGCACCGCATTGAACCATTGATTAGCGCGCAGGGATGCACTGTGTTGTGCCGACCGATGGCCCATCCCGCGCGAGCCGTTGCGCAGCGCTGTCTCGAGCTGCGCTCCCGTGCGGCGCACGTCCAAGGAGGTGTTTGGTTAGTGGGAGGGAGCAAAATGATCTTGAGTTTTTTTTTAATCATGACTTATGACTTGAATTTTAATTGTTTGTGAGAGACAGTACTTAGAGAAAAATAATCATACCGATATAGCTGAACTTAGTATATTTTTTACTATAATTTTCCTATTGACCTCGTCTTAAAAAAACGCATGGTTTAAAAGCTAATTGCTGTAATATAAACCATAAACTCAAAAAAAACTACGCCCTTATTCATATTTTAGAGTTATCATTTTGTTTGGTTCGTGGAACGTGAGAAAACCATCCTCGACGAGCTCATACTCCTCAAGCAAATATTCGCTCCCGATGCTGGATGGAGCGGTGCGACCAAAATTGCCAGATGAGCTCATCCAGCGATGCATGTGCCATCGCATGAACTCATCTCTCGTTCCACTCATCTCCTGGGTGGCCAAGAAGGAGAGTAGCGTAGTTGCAACTATGGTGGAGGAGGGCATGCATTAGCTGCCGTTTGTGTGGGAGACGGTGTTGAATAAGCGGATGGTGAACGAGAACTGGGCCATCAAGAATCGGGAACGCTAGGCGGCGAAGAAGCAGCACTGTCGCTACGATGACAAGGGTGCCATCAAGCGACCCAAGGAGTTCATCAAGGAGTTCCGCAACAAGGAGCCCGACTTGCTGCGGATGAGGACCCCCTTAAGGTCCGCAAGCTGCCACCCACCAAGAGCCTCGGCTCCAAGTTGCTCTTTACGCTTCGCATCCATGGGTCAGTACTCAGTACTTAATAGTAGTAATATGCAAAGTTTCTGCCTTTTTATCCTTGCAAAGTTTATTTCGCTAGATGGTGATGGTGTTTGACAATTACTAACATGGTTTGGTGTGTGTGTAATTGCAGCACTACCGACTTGCATCAGCATATCAGAAAGATTTTGAAGAAGCTATAGCTGACGCAAGTCCTAACCGACGTGTTCCTGAAGGCCACTGAGGCAACTCTGAAGAGGCTTCTTGTTGTAGAACCGTTTGTCACTTATGGGTAATTGAATGCAAGCATTCTTCTCCATTGCAGTGTTTAAAAAAACATGATTCATTGTTTTGTTAATATGTAGTTTGTGGTGTTGAAATTTTGTTACTGTTGTGTAACAATAGGTTCCCGAATTTGAAGATTGTGAAGGAGCTTATTTACAAGAAGGGTTGTGGATTCTTGGACAAGGAGTTTTCCCCTCTTACCAGCAATGATCTAATTGAGAAGGTATAATTTTGTAACATCTTCTAAAGATCAAGGTTAAGGGCATTAGTAAATATGTTCAAGACAGTCCATTCATTGAAAAATAAGTATGTGGAATATTAGTAAGGCATATCTTTGGGTATATCAGTCAGTTTTATCTTGTCCACTTTCACCAATATAATTTATTATGGAGGAATTAACATTATATGAAACTTAAATTCCCTATGTCTCCAAATTTAACACACTACAACACTTAGTTTGGATGATCATCATCTTTGTTACGTGCGCTGCTGTGGTAAAACTATTTTGGAATCCTTCCACTAGCGAAAAATTCATCTTATCTTTTACTTTGACGATCGGTTTCAGTATTTCTCCCCTTGTGGAGGGAGAGAGATGGTGTATTATTTACACATAGATGATCGGTTTAATTTTTTTGGTGTGTCTCAAAAGGAGAGAATTATTTATCATGATTTAGTAATGTACATTGAGAAATCATCATCTATGTTTTGCTAAAAACATGCTCTTGGAGAAGATGGCATCATATGCTTGGAAGATATTGTGCACGAAATCACTATAGTTGGACCGCACTTCAGAGAAGCATCAAGCTTCCTCATGCTCTTCAAGCTCAAGTGTCTAGAGAGGAGGTTGCAAATGAAGAAGAAACCCTACAAGGATGGTGGCGATTCAGGCAACTGTGGGAATAAAGTCAACAAACTAATTGAGAAGCTAAACTAAGGCAAAACTTGTCTCCAGTTGTCATCTACGTACAAGTGATGGATCTATTACCTTATTAGTTTTGTTATAGCATAGCTGAATGTACCTTTGTTCTTGAGACCCTACCTGAATTTTTGGGATTAGGTTATGAAATAGCATAATCTGTTTTCATCTCCCTGTCTTCTGCTCGTTTTGAGAGCTTTTTGATTGATCTGTTGCATTTGACTAAAACTAGTTGTTGACAATGTTACTTTCAACTACAGATGAAACTAGTAGTTGCTGTGATTTAGGATGCAAGCAGGTAAGGTGTCTAGGGTAATCTAACCTAGGGGTTATCTCAACCCATCTTATCCACTTTTGTCCACCCAACCAAACACAAAATTGGCTTATCTCATTCACCCTCATCCCACCAACCAAACAATAACATGTACCATCCCATCCATAGAACCAAACAGACTTCTGGATCATTCCACCCCATTCCACCAAATTCTAGATCATCCCATCCCATCCATCCCCATCCACCCAACCAAACACACCCTAACTTCCGTTGTTGCCGAGTGCACCGTGGCTACATTTTAGCTGAACAGCCCGACCGTCATGCACTACACCTACGCGCGAGACGTTTTATCCGCACCGCAAGGCGCACCCATACCTTACATTTGCCGTCGTGGCTTATGGTTATGGCTGCAGCTGATGGTTTTTGCCCCTAGAACGAGCGCTTGTGCAAACAAACCGAATGTCGATAAGTTGCTTCAAAAACGTTGTTCCAATAAGCCGCTTTGAAAATATGGCATAGAAGCCACCCCTATTTGTTTGTTCGGAGGAAACCATAAACCATATACTCTGTTGTTTTTGGTTACGGCTAATGGCTTTTGGCTATGTCTAGTATGTTTAATTAATAGTATTGACTAATAGAAGCTGAAGCTAAAAGCAAGATAAAAAGCAGAAAAGAACGGGATGATAAGCTGAAAAGAATAGAGCCAATGATGTCAGCTTCACTGTACCAACAATGAATCTATGATCGTCTAAGGGTCTGTTTGGGAGAGCTCCACCAGCTCCAGATCCACGAAAAACAGATCCGGATTCAATTTTGTTAGCCAAACAGCAAGATAAAAAGCAGAAAAGAACGGGATGATAAGTCTGTTGGGCAGTAACATCTTTGGAGCCTTTTTTTTCTTCTGTGATCAACTCATCATGATTAGACTTCATTCTTAGCTGCCATGTTCTTGAAGTCCGATGAACCAAACAATCTATCTTCTGTTATGCGTTCTGCCGCAAGCTATCAAGAGACCACCAGGTTGCAAATTGCTTTGGACCATAAATAGTGTGCATGGTTAAGCTCGATACACTGCAAGTCTGCGTGCTTTGTCTACCCTTGTTTTGTTATATTAAAATGCAACCGCGTGTGCTCTGGTAGACAGGTTATTTGTTGTTTGTGGAGAAATAACCAATGTCACACATGGAGCATTGAAGCTGAGTTCGCAACAAGAGGAACTGGTTAGCGTGAGCAGCGCTCCTGTGTTGTAGTGATGGCTAAGCTGCAAGAATGAAAGCAGTGCGGTTAGCAGCGAGACTCATTCGTGGAGTTTTCTAGTCCCTGAGGAAATCGGTAGTTCTGCACGAGTGCTGCGGTATTTTCGATGATCGGTAGTACCGGACTTTGCACGACGGAACTACTGGATTTGCCTACAACAACTAGTTTTCTGACTGTTGCTGAGGGGAGCAGAAGTACCGGTCGTTTGCCTGTGGTACTTCTAGAAATCTTGTTTTTCTGTCCCAATGGTTAGTTTCGAGATGTAGGGTATATATACCCCCTTGTGGCCGGTTGGAGAATAACTTTTGGTACTCCATTTCATTCGTTTGAGCTAGTGTAAACTTATCATCTCAATTATACATGTGTTGTACCTTATGAGCAAGGAGGAAAGCTCTAGATTGCATGTGTTGCATCTATAGGTGGATTGTATATTCACTTGAGCTTGTGGATTTGTTGCACGTGGTGAAAGTCAAGCGAGGGGTTTGACTTATTACGCTTAGAGTTTGTTGACTCCTAGACGACGTTGGAGGCGTCGTGCGTGGTGATCTTCTCAAGGAAGATTGTGAGAAGACCCGACAAAATTGTGAATCTTTTTCTTAAATTAATTTTTTGTTTTGAACTTCAAATGACTCGTTCTCACTCATTGTAGCTCTAAATTTAATGAAATTTATTTCTAATTTTTTTCTAAATTCAAGATCTATCTAATGGAACTAGTTTTGTTCAATTAGGAGTTCATTTGAATTTGTTATTTGTATTTATTTGTTTCGCTCTCTAGTGTGCACATTTTTTGATACGACCATCCGAATATAGTACGAAATGCCGCGGAGCTGCAGTCCGAGCAAGCTCAATAATTCTAAGACCACCCTGCTTATGAGCCAAGCGAGTCATCACTTCAATTATTTTGCTCCTACATTTCAATGCAAGTTATTTCAATTTAAAATTTTAAAATACATGGTTTAATTTTATTATGCAATTTATATTTGCATTAGATCATAGTTAATTCCTTATATATGACTAGATAAACCACTCGCTATCTTTGGATTTAACACCTTGTCACGCTAGGATTAATGACTAATCTATTAGTAATAAGTCCCTACTTAAAGAGCCATGCTTAGTCTGGTTTAGATACTCGAGGGTATTAATTTGTCCTGGCGTCATTTCATATATGAAAACTTGCTTTGGATAGTTACTAGTGGAAAGTGACCGGTATGTTGGACTCCATTATTTGGTACTCTCAAAAGTCCTAACTTGCTTAAAAATCTAGACGGATGGTAAGAGGAGCTGGTGCAATGGATGCACAAGAGTGTTGGGGTGTGGTAAACCGCTCAGATAACTTTAAGGATTGAATCTTGTGATGATCTATCAATGTAAAATAGCGCAACCACAATTCTATAATAGGTACGACCTGGCAAACTAATTTGCATCGACCTAGTGTGGGTTGTGCCATAGGTGTGAACACGTGCATAACGGAAGGCCTTTGACGTGATGACACAAGAGGGACTTCTGAAGGGGTTGTCGTACCCTACAACGGTGGAAAACTAAGCGGGTGTGACCTCGCTGAAAAGATGCATTGTAAAGCCTTTGTGATGACCTTCTTGATCTGCGTGTCTAAGAAAACATGTGGAATATAACAAGTGGTAATCTCTTGTGGGTAAAGTGTGCAACCCTATATTGTGTGAACTGTTCGAATAGCCGTGTCCACGGTCATAGATGGCTATGAGAATTTACTTGAGTTAGTGTCTATTTCAAAAAACTTTGTGGGTGGAATAAAAAGTGACAGGCAGTTAAAATCCTGAATTGTGTTGCCTTGGGCGTTAGTCCCAATGATAATAATAAGCGGATGTAACGCTGAAAATCTAGCATATGGTACAGGTAGCCTTGTAACAATGGATGGACTCTTTACTACTATTAATATTGCAACCTTTCACATACATTAGAAAAATCTATTCTAGTTAAAATGTTAAGCCTTAGGAATTTCTAATTATTCATAATTTTAAAATGTTGGCTTTAACAAATAAAAAACTTGAGCCATCCTTGTTAAACCTTGCATGTATAAATATCGCATTATGTGTGTTGGCTTGCAGAGCATTGTTGCTTGTGCTCACACTCGCTCACAAAATCCTCAGAATCTATGGATCAAGGGCAATACGCATACTAGGACGTTCAAGGAGTTGATGAAAATGGCGGAGTTTAGTTTAGTCCCTATTAATCTTGGGGTGGGTTCTTTTGGGCTGAGACTTATGACTTATGGCTGTGATTTTTGAATTTTGACCTGTTCGTGAGAGGTAGTACATAAAGGGAAATAGTCGCATGCAATTTTGGTCGGCACAACCGAACTCGGTATAATTTGTACTATAATTTATCTGTAGACTCTGTCTTAAAAAATACACCATTTAACAACGAGTTACTATAAAAATGGAAGCCAAAGTCTAAGTATAAGCCCAAAAGAAATGAGCCTAGATTTCACCCTAATCTGACTAACTAAAGTAGTATTCACGTGCACCAATACTATCTAAGTCTATAGTTAATAGCAGGTGTACACATACCTTCACCAGTTGCTTATATGTGGCGAGATGTGCCTTCCCTTTTTGTTTCCACTACGCTTTCGCATTTTATATAGTGTATCATTTTGGTTTAGTCGGCTTTACTGTAAACTCGACTCGATGCTGTCTATTGAACTCTAATATTATAATATTATTGTATAGTATGGTTTACGTTCTATATGAAATGATTCAGTGATGTATTTATGATTACTATCTACTGATCGAGAAAATAGTGCAGTAGTATTCACAGATAATTTTGAATTGTTTAAATATGGGTCTGACAAGATGGCACTAGAATTTATAGCCGAGTGCTTTTATGGTTGGCATTGTCAATCTCTCGATGGGAGTTACTTCGATCATTGTTGTCATTGTCATGTGGTGACGTTATCGACGACGTCGAATAGGTGCAAGTTTTCTTATTTGCATAGGTTTTGATTCAAAACAAAAATTTTAATGCCTGACAACCTAGCCATTTGTGGATGGCCTAATGGAATACGTAGCCTCTGTCAGCAACAAGACGAGACGCCGGGGTGCATCTTTGCAAAGATTACCCATTCGCCATGCAATGCAACTATGCAAGGACGTTTGGCATCGAGTAATCTCATCGACGGACTTCACAAATGAGCCTAGCCGTCTGCGAGGAGAAACGGCGAGATTTCAGTGGCATGGCGATATGTACCGGTGATTAGAGACGACATCCTTACGGGATTAAACCCGGGGGACTCCGCGCGAGGGGACGCGCCCCACGTCACCCCCAGCGCTCCTTCGGCCGGCGCGTGGCGGGGGAATCCGTGTATGGTCGGGGGAGCGATTTTCCTGTATTTTTCAAAAATTACGTAAAAATCCTTTTTTCTCGCGAAAAGGTCCATATCAGTTTTTCAGGCCCCTTCACTTTGCAGGATAGCGCCCCGCGGTTTCTAAATTACGTACGAGTCCTCATTTATTACGTACAGACCCTCGGTTTTTTACGAAAAAGCCTTTCGATTTTTTTGAAAATACACATCTGCCCCCGATTTTTTTTAAATTTTTTTAAAACTCCTCTGCCAGTTTTTTCCAGGCCCCTCCACTTTGCAGGGTAGCGCCCCGTGGTTCCTAAATTACGTACGGGTCCTCATTTATTACGTACAGGCCCTCGGTTTTTTACGAAAAAGTCTTTCGGCTTTTTTGAAAATACACATGTGCCCTCGATTTTTTTAAATTTTTTTTAAAACTTCTCACGAATTATCGCCTCTTTCACTTCGGTACACACGGTGGCTAGCGCGGCGTGGCGCCACGCCTATGAGGCTAGTATTCCTAAGGAGGGGACAAAACGCAAAAAGGGGGGGGGGGGGGGGTAGAAACGCAAAAGCACCCCAGTAGAACCCTAGCCTACCGGTGAGAGCGCCGAGAGACCGGCTAGTCGGAGAGCGTGAGGTGGCTGCTGCTTAGCTTGGCCGCCGCCAAAGATGTTCCCGCCGGTGATCAGGAAGTCCCACCTCCTGCACCGGAGGGACAAGAAGGACGCGTCCCCTTCGCCTCCTCCTGCTGCTGCTCCCCTCCACTCACCGTCGCCCCGTGGATTTGCCGTCCCAGACCGCCCGGCCACCGGCACCCCGGCCCCATGGACCTCCTCCTCCTCCGTCCTCACCAGGTGCCCCTTTCTTCTCACCTATCTTTGATTTCACCAAAATCACCGCATTTCGCCGTAAGGTCAATCTAATTGAGGCACCGGAAGCGGGCGATGCGCAGGAATCCTTTTGCCTCCCTCATTGCAGTAGTCTAATGTGTTTACTTCAGATCACCGAGCTCTGATATTTCTACATGTTTGTTTCTTCGCCTCAGATCACGGAGAGATGAACTTCTCGGATCCCTCTATGACCTTGCAAAACAAATCGTAGAGGCAAAATATTGTATCAGGTTTGATTTAACTCAACATCACTATTTGCTTAATTTATCTTTTGCAAGTTCGTGTTGTCCGTTGATTTGCCTGTTCTTTTTTATCTTATTTGTTCTATTTGATAGTTGGTCTTTCATTCTCTCAGAAAATAATATGGTTACCTAATAAAGGCATAGGCTTATTTAAGTATGACGCAATGTCCTAACCAAAAAGGTGGATTTCTGAGGAGCTTGATGTCATATGTATGCAATAGTAGTTCTGGGACCACTTTGATGTTTAGGTAGCCATCTTTTCAGTACTGAATCCACGATTACCAATTGCATCGATGTTCGGATGTAATTTTGATAGCTCGCTGTTTGGTTGGTTCTCTGATTGATTTCCCCCTTAGTTCATTGTATTGAGTATGAACCATAGATCATGGTAATATCTGATCATACAAGTATTCTTTGGTCAGCTGCCATGAATGTAAGTTTGTATGCATTAACATAATTGTTAAAGTGTGATTTGAATTCTTCATCGTGTCTGTGTTGCACACAGCACTAGACGTGGCGCTGAGGGGTGCATACGCCAAGCCATGTCAGACGTGGCAACGACCAGCGCAACCGATTCTAATTCGATTTCTTTCTCCGTTTAGGGCTCTAATACATAGCCTATATATGTACCCTATAGTTGCATAGTTTAGATACGCCGAAGTTCCCCGTACTTGTAATCCCTCCTTATATAGTGATTTCCTCCTTCGTGCGTCTGTGGTTTTTTCTGAAAGGGTTTTTACATTAAATTCGTGTCTCTTGTTCTTTCGATCGTATATTTTTACCGTGCGTTTTATAACAAGTGGTATCAGAGCTCAGGATTTAATCCTGATCCATTGCCCCCGGGAAGAGCATCCCCACTCTCGGGGGTGGCACGCAGGGCGACACTGTACGACATTTGCGACATATGACCGTCGCCATGATTCGGCGACTCAAATTCTGCATCGGTTCCGATGGAAATAAACTTGAAGCCTTGTTCCGTCCGAAGCCGCTAGTGTCACGGAAACAGTAGCAAAAGACCCAGCACCCTGCAGCATTGATTCCGAGGAGGTAGTCGTTCATCAACACGTCGCGAAGAGCAGAGAAAGAAAATCGCACCAAGCCCAAGGCGTCAGGATTCTGTCACCAGGAGCAACCGTTCGTGGCTTGTTCTCTTTTGTGATTTTCGGCGATTTCGCTTGGTGTACACAACAATTGTACCAAGGCGCGTACAACAATTTTTTCTTGGCGCACATAGGGAACCATACAAGAGCTTTAAAGTTCTTTGCTAGGTACACATAAGGAATTGTACCAAGATATTTTCAGAAGCCTTAACTCGACTATTTCAACTCGCCTTAACTTCGTTCCACGACAACTTCATACTGAGCGTCGACCTGTGCTGTACCTCGGCGACTACTCCAACTTTAGGTTCCGCCAACACCATAGCCTGCGCCACCCGCCGCCATGCCATGGTGTCGTACTGCGCCATCTCCGTCAACGATCTTCTGTCTCGGTCGATCGTCATCTTCCATGAAGAAGTTGTGTCGTCAGATTTGCATGTTTTTCGTTGGAGGTGAAGTACATTGCCACTTAGGCCATTGAGCCTATTATTGGTAGCGTACATGTGGAATCAATCATTAGCTATTTATTCGACGATCCATTGTCTACTACGGGTTATTGTGACAAGATCTGCACATATAGAGTTAGGTGGAGTTGTAGGTCTTTCAACACAAGTGAGTTAATTTGGGCTATGCTTGATCGAGAAGATTTTGAAAAAAAAATCAATGTCAGTTGTGGGAGCAACTGAATTTGGTGTTTTATTTACCGTTTGAATATGTCGCAATTTGGATTGCTTGCATGACCATTATGGAGGCTTTGGTAACATTGAATTTCAGAAGTTTGATGACACCATGATGGCAACTAGCATGATGCTCTCCGGAGTTTTGCTATTTAAAAGTAAAGGTTTTGCTCCAATTCCAGTTCAAGATGAAGGATTTAAGTGCAAGAAGTTTGTTTTTGCGTGGATACCATAACAATTGTTCAGTTGTCGCAGCTCGATACGAGGGATTTACCGCAGTTTATACACCATTGATGACACAAGATGGAATTCAGTTTATACTTCATTCGGACAATTCTACATGAGCAGTTTCAACCATGTCATGGAATTCAGTTACCTCTAAAGTCGGCAGTTTGATGTACATGATGGTTGCACACGTGCAAGTTGCTCTTTCAATGAGCATTGTTTGCCAAGTTTTGTTTTCCAGGTGGAACATGCTAGATTCCATGAGATGAGTTTTTCCTTATCTATCCAGCACCACAGGTGATGTTTTAGCTTATGCTATTTTGATGATTGAGCATTTGTTTCAGGAGGTCAGTTGCACAGACTCAGAGCCCATTTATATAGGCTTTTGGCTTTGGTTTATGAATAGTAATAGCTTGTAAAGAAGCCTGTAGAGAAACTTGCGTGCGATTTTGGCTAATATAAATAAAGTCGTTGCAATGTGTACTATAGTTGACTAGCAGACTCTGCCTTAAAAAGACACTTTATTTGAAAGTTAGGTACCGTCGAAAGCCATTTATTATAAAAAAAACAGATTTTAGAAGCCAATATGAACAAGGCTTTAGACTTTTGCTAGGGTTATGAATTGTTGAAGACTCAGATTTGTTCGTCTGCTTTGTTGATAACTGTGTGTTCATACCTGTTGGTGATTTGCTCAATTTTGCTTCACGAGAAGCGTTTCGATAAGACTGTTCCAATCTTTTTTATTGAGATTAGTCTGATGGACTTTCGAGACATAAGGTCTGTTGATAAAGACTTTGAGGAAATTTGATATTCGGCTACAGGAGTGAATGTCAAGTTGGAGATTGTTAAAGTGTAATCCAAATTCTTTATCTTGTTCGTGTCGAACAATGCACTAGACGTGCACTGAGCGGTGCATGCGCCAAGCTATGTCAGATGTGGTAACGGCTGGCGCATTTGACTCTGATTTGGTTTTCTTCTTCGTTTGGGACTCGTCTCTCTTGCTCTATATATGTACCCCTATTGTCTATAGGAAGAGCAAGAGCCTCATGGTAAACATCTCCTCATATAGTTTTTTTTTTTACTTTTGTGAGTTATTGGTTTTTCCTGCAAGCGTTTTTCATGTTAAATCTATGTCTTTTTTTTTGGGATCTTCTATTTCTGCAGTGCGATTTATAACAATAATGGATAGCAGGTTGGCATTAATTAGCAAAACACAGTTTCTGCTAGAATGGTAGTTCAAATCACAAAGAAGCAAGACAAAGGTCCATTTGGACGATTCACAATAATTAAGGCAACAGTTTTCTGGATTATCCATTGGTCTATTGCTGTTATCAGTTTTTTCACGTCATACTTACAGGTAGTTGTGTATGACTGCTGTCAAATTTGGCGTTTTGATATTTGCAGTACTGTTTGATCTTAATATGGAATACCTAATACCTGTGCGTTTCTGTCAGGAGTCAAGAGAATCCACTGACAATCTGGACTGAAAGAATCTTATATTTAGAGAGGTTACTTCTCCTATTTTGGCAACAGCTAAACGGCATGAAGGGTACCAAACATTGTGGCAGATTTGCTATGACATCAGTGATTCGTTTCCCCTATGCAATCTTATGGTATAATCACATGACATATCCCAAATGTCTCGTATCATCTTTCTACTGCTTGAACATTTGAGTGCATCATGCAGGAAATAACATATTGTATTTTTTCTCAATGACCTAGCATATAAGATTAGATTATTCACTTTCTGCCAAAATCAATTATAGGACATGGTTTTATGTTGATCTTGTGTTGCAGCATGATAGTGTTGTTATGAATATTGTGTGTATTCATGAGGCCCACTGGATAGTATATATAGAGAGTATAAGGAGATATTATAAGAGAATATGCCCTACATGTATAAGGAAATATAAAAGAATTTATATTCTAACACTCCCCCTTAAACTCATGGTGGATCACACACTGAGTTTGAAGAGAAAATACAAATGTTGCACCCTACTATGTGGCTTTGTGAAGAAGTTAGCAATCTGTAACTCAGAGGGTATAAGCTGTAAAGCAAGCACTCCCTCCTAAACCTGTGAGTGAGTGTATGAAGTATCTACATCAATATGCTTGTGAGCTCATGTTTTACTGGGTCACAGGCAATACTGATAGTATCTGTACTATTAGACAAAAGAGTCGTAGCCCATACAGGTATTCCAAAATCTGCAAGTAGTCACCTCAACCAAGTAACCTCTACTGTCACTGCTACCATAGCTCTCAACTCAGCTTCTGCACTCGAACGGAAAACTGTGGTATGTTTCTTTGTCTTCCAGGTATTCCAAACACAGTAAACAGAAAGAGAACGAAAAACACAGTAAACAAAAAGAGAACGATGATAAGAAGAATCACTAGCCTAGGTCGCATCGGAGTATGTCTAAAACTATAATGAGTTGGAGCTAGAGAAAAACAAATGACGAGAGATAGTCCCACACAAATAGCATCCCACACAAGTAGCGAAAAACCCGAAGGTGACTGTAATGAAGGTGGGCAGGGCAAGCCATGAACTGACTCAAGAGATGAATAGCGTAAGCAATATCAGGACTCCCAACAAGATACACTAGATTCCCAACAAGATGGCGATATTGAGTAGGATTTTCAAGAAGATCACCATCAGTGGCCCGAAGCTGAAGAGATAGTTCCACGGGAGTCTCAGCAGTGTGTCAGTTAAATCAAAACGATTAAAAAGATCCTGGACATACTTCTGCTGGGAGAGATAGTAGCCCTTAGGAGTAGAAGTGATCTCAATCTCAAGGAAGTATGTAAGAGAACCAAAATCAGTTATCAGAAACTGCTCACTGAGAGTTTCTTCACATATGTGATGAATAAGGAGTCATCACCAGTGATGAGCATGTCATTCACATACATAAGAAGTAGTGTCCGACCTCGAGGTGAGACATGGACTAAAAGAATAGGATTATGGGAGCTGACGGTGAAACTGACAACGGTAATTATTGAGGTAAAACGCGCAAACTAGTCACGAGGAGCTTGTTTGAGGCCATAAAGATTAAAGAGCACGTCGAAGACAATAGGCATGCCCATTTGGAACAGAATACCGGCTGCATGTAGACTTCCACATGCAAAACACTATTAAGAAATGCATTCTTAACATCCAGTTAAGAGAAGATGTTCTATAGGACTGACATCCTTAAGAACAGTGGAATGCTGTATATTGATGAGATATGCAGATGTAGAAATAGCCTCAATTGATGAGATATGCAGCTGTAGAAATAGTCTCAGCCTAGAACTATGGTGAAACATGAGAGGCAAGGTGAAGAGTGCAGGCAGTCTCAATCAGATAACAATGTTTGCGTGTAGCAATCCCATTTAGAGCATGGGCACTAGGACAAAAAGACTAGTAAAGAGTGCCCTGCTCAGAAAGAAACTGTCAAAAAGCGTCAGGACAATATTCGTTAGCAGAATTACAGTGAAAAATACGAATAGAAGGCTCAAACTGAGTATGAACCATTGTTGCAAAGTTACGATAGATCGCAATAAATTGACCACGATTAGACATAGGGAAAAGTCATGTAAAACAGGAATAGTCATAAATAAAAATCACAAAATTTATACCCGCCTTTAGAGATAATAGGCACATGTCCCCATACATCTGAATGAACTAAATTAAAAGGATGAGAAGATAAAAACTCACTAGAATGATAAGAAAGTTGTAGCTGCTTGTCCAGCTTACAAACCCAGACAAAACATGGTCATGTCAACAGTAATATGTCCAAGAGCACCTTGACAAACTAATGCAGAAAGGCGGTACCCACACAAGTAACCTAAGTGGTGATGCCATTGCGCAAAAGTTTTAGAGGTGGTGGTAGCAGTGGTGGTGGGGGGTAGACGTAGAGGTGATAGGAGCAACTAAGGTGGACGGAAGGTGGGGGCGGTTGATGTAGAGACCCCGGTGATCCTTGCAGCACCGACCAGTCCCAAGTACCATCCCTGTCTGTCAATCCTAGACAAAACCAACCCTGTAGCCGAGATCGGTGAGTTGACTCACTGAGAGAAACTGCATGGTAAGCTGGAGAACATGGGAAACAGCTGGAACAAAAAGTCAGTAGACCAAATAGTACCCTGACAGCTGACAGAGAAGTACCATTAGCTGCCTGAATAGAGATAAAAAACAGGAGGTCTTACTGAAGTGAGAGATGTGGAGTCCGGTGTCATGTGGAAAAAGCACCAGAGTCTAGAATCCAAGAGGTACTTGGAAAAGACGTCTAACCTAGATTGGCAGACCTACTGAGCTGCGAGAGCTGCTGAAGAAGAGCCCGACAGAACTGCTGAACAAAGTCACCTCGTTGAGAACCTGACGTGCTGGTCTGTCTTCTTGTAGAGGAAGGGCCTCCCTGTCCCGCTTGGATCGTCCACCTCCATGCACTTTGTTCCACTTTTTTCTGCACCACACAACTCTGGTAGTTGTGCCCGAAGTTCTTGCAAAAGTTGCACTGAATCCCAGTTGGTCTGAAAACAGGAGCGGTAACAGGCTCCCAGGGAGGAACTGTACTCGAAGCAGGAGCAGCAAGCATAGTTGAAACAGACCATACCGCTAAACTGTAGTGAACCTCCTTATCACGAAGCGTCGAAAGGGCCTTGGTGACAGTCGGTTGTGGCGAGCAGCTCAGTAGTTGAGCCCTGATAGGCTCGAACTTTGGGCGAAGACATCAGACGAAGTCATAAGGACGAAGGCGATCATGATCCACCTTTTGCACTTTATGACACTTCTGGCATAAGGAGAGGCCAGCTCATCTAGTTGGCGCCAAAGACTTGCCAAGGCTCGGTAGAAGTCGTCGACGAAGTCCTCCTAGCAAAGCGTCTCCAACTCATGCTGAAGCGAAAAGAACTGAGTATCATTGCTTTGTTAGTATCGCTCGCACAAGTACTCGCAGATCTGACGAGTGGAACACAGACTAACGATGTCTGGCTGGATGGAGTCGTCGACGCTGACCACCAGGATGGCTTGAACACGGGCCTCATCAGCACACTGGCGCTTGAAAGCGTCAATGGTATACTGAAATGCCTCATCAGCAGCATCAATAGCGGCAACCTCTACCTCCTTGGCGGCCTCTTCTTTTGTAGGAGGTGCACAAATAGGCTGCCTGGGAGGAGGCCAAATCGGCGATGGCGAACAAGGTCGTGCACCAGTGACATGTCCCCAAAGGCGGAGACCATCGAGTGTGATCTCTATGAGTGAAGACTATAACTTATAATTCGTCCCATGGAGCTTTGTTCCCTATAATGGGATCGCAACTGATGGAATAGAAGCCATCGATAGGCGCGCTAAAGTCGGCAATCGGTGGCGGCAACCCGATTTGGGCGCGGGCGTCCCTGGCGGCTGTGGAGCAGTGGCGGCTCGGCGGCAGTCCCTTGTGGCATAGCCCGTGCGGAGTCGGCAGGGGCGGCGGCCGGGTATGGCGGCGGTGTCGTTAAAGCAATGTTCCCCTAGGTGCTAGGCGCTAGTCGGGCGGCAGATCAGCGCCTAGCACCTAATCGGGCTAGGCGGGCAAAATCGGCTAGGCGGCCAAGGCGGGAGGCTGGCGCCTAGGCGGGCCGCCTAGGGGAACACTGCGTTAAAGATCGATCCCGTGCGGCAACTCCCTCGGGCTAGGCGGCTGCAGCTCTAGGTGGAGCAGTGGCGGCCCAGTGGCGGTCTCGAGTGGTATGGCCGGCTATGCAGTCGGCAGGGTCGGCGGTCCCAGTGGTCGAGGATGCCGGCGGTGTTGTTGGAGGTCAATGATTGCAGTGGTCCCTAGGCGGCCGACGATTTACTGGATGGCGGCAGCCTATGATGATGACGGTGGCAGGATGGCAGCGGAAGGAATTAGGTTAGTGTACTAGCTCTGATGCCATGTTGTGAATATTGTGTGTATTCATGAGGTTTAATGGGTAGTATATATAGAGAATATAAGGAGATATTACAAGAGAATACACCCTACACATGTAAGGAAATACAAAAAATTCCTATTCTAACAAGTGTAGGACCTCTTTGGGGATTTAGTTTCTATGTTTTTAAACAGCTAATCAACAGCCGTCAATACGCTAAGCTATTAAGGCTGGGCGAAGAATTCCAGGAAGACCTAGCTAGTTTTCTGAAAGACTGAAATGAGCTTCTGTGGCTTCATGAGGTATGCTTAAACCAGTTCCCGTCTGCTTCAGACTTCAGGGACTCTTCATAGCTGTGCTTTGCTTGCGAGTCCTAAGGAAGATGTTGACCTCACAAGCAACAGAAAACCGCTGTCCTTTGTTGAAAGAACTCATTTATCTCTCTAAAAGTGCTGCAACCGCAGGTTAGCTGTTTCTTCTGTTCCACTTTAATGCTATACCTTCATCTGTGCACTGAAAGCAATAATTCGGGAAGTTGCACTCATAGATGTTGTGGTTGATAAGAAGGATGATATTATCCACATATCATGCGGGTTTTATGCAAAATAGGCTTCCAGTATCCTTTTAATGATGGATAATAGTAGTTTATGAAGTGATAAATTTATGTGAGGAATTTCATGATTCAATCCATCATTTAACTAGCGTTACATGCTTGGGACTTATATGCCTCTGTGCAAGCTCTTGCACAGTCTCATGTGGCATGCCGCTCAACATTCTATCATGATAAAAAAAATTCTTTCCTAATTCTACTGAACTTTTCACAGCATAGTAAATGCTTGAATGCTGATCGCCTAGAAGATTATTTTAGCGAATGGAACATAATTTTGCTTCATTCTTCTGTATTAATTCTTGTTTAGCACAAGACATGGGTTTTTAATTTTTGTTTTCTATTTCTTGGATAAATGGACTCCTGATATATTGCAATTTTTAACAAGTAGGTAAGGATATTGACTATGAAGTGAAGGTTGCAAGGGTAGATGCTGATATCTGGATTCTAAAACTACTGGTGAATTTTCTTAAACAGAAAAGTTCATGTTGTACTTCTGTTTTCTACTCACGATATTTGCTTCTGAACTTCAATGTAAAAATGCCATGTTTTTGCATACTCACCTTCATGTGCGCCACATGTTGGTAGGGCTAGCCGGCTAGGAGCCCAAAATCCACCATGGGATGGATCTACATCTGTGTCCTCTGATGACTTTATATGTTCCATATTTAGATGCATGACAGTATTTCCAACTCCTAGAAAGTTATATAGTTTTGTCTTATTTGTCTTTGATTAAGGTATATCCAAGCTGTGCAAAAGAGGGGAAACCTGCAGGATGGCATTTAGATGGATACATTGTCTTTTCGAATGAAGTAGGAATGAACAGCTGACCAAATTATTTTTACCCTTTTTCTGTTCTTTACAGGAAGAAAATGTTCAGCATGATTCAGAATATGCACAGGGCAAGTATACAAGCAAGCTACTTTGTCCATCAGAACTGATTGAGATGTTTCTGAAGAGAGGCTGAGAGCTTTCTCTTAAAGCTTTTGAAGGGTCTGCTTGGCCTTTTTTAACTTGAACTTTGCCCTCGATAAGCTTAATCTATAAGGTGAAATGGAATGTTTTCTGTTAGGGGTTTAGCCAGCTTACATGGATAACCTGCAGCTATATATCCAGAGTCTGCTTTTCTAGAGTATAAGATTTTTTCCCCGTAATTTTAGAGTTTCTGTACATTTGTCTTTACAAACATTATTTCTGGTTGTTGGTCATTTAGGCCTGAAGCTATTGTAGACTATAGAGTGTATTATAAAAGAAGCTTAAGCAGGATAGAAGTTCCAAGCATGCCATTAATCTAGTTGACGCTGTTCTTACTTGGAGCAACTGAACTCTAGTATCTATCATGGGCTGTGTGGTTATGGCTGGCCTAACCACCAAGATTATTGCCAGAGTTTTTAGTTGAGCTAAGCTGTTTCATTGGAGCACCAGACTTTGATATGGAACTTTGGTTGTATCAGTTTCTTCTGGTTGGAAGTACTCTGAAGCCAATTTGGAATGCTCGAAACTTCAATTTATTGTTTGTGCTTGCCTTTTCACGTATCCATTTTGACACCAGAAATGTATGGCTCACCCTTTTGATGCTTTGCTTGGAATTTGTCAGCAGAAGTCTCTAAGTTGTTCCAAATCATACCTCCCTGGTTTCCAGTACACAAATAATGTGTACTTGGTTGCAGCTTTCTAGCTTGTAGACTCAATTGTTGCGCAAATTGGTCGTAGTGATATTTAACATGCCTTGTCCTCTCTTCTGTAGAAACAGTGGTGGCACCAAATCTAGTAATGTATATTTTGATGGTTCCTTTTATTAACTAACTTACATCGGGCCATTCTGTTGCTTTCTTATCTAATTAGAAAGGAGAGAGCTTGAACTACTTTTATATTCAAATTCAAAGCACCTATTCCTTGCCTTGATGGATAACTTTTATATTGTAACACAAATATTTAGAACTTAGTTACAACAAAATTTTCTTCTATTGCAATTGATGTGTCTCGTGGAAGCAGTTTTTTTGGGAATATGAACACCAGAGAATCTATTCAAGTTTGTCATATTATAATTAATTTACTGCTTATCACATTGTTACTGTGGCTGACGGGAAAGTTGTACTAGACCAGGTGTTCTGCCTCTGGGTGATGTACTGTGATCAATTATATGAATGTGGCAATTTTGCCAGCCTTTTCTGCAGCGGCAGATTTGCAGCTTTTTCAGTGTGCTTGGTGTCAATTATCAGGGTTACTACTATGGTGCTAGGACGGGGTCAAAAGCACTGAAAGATCATATTGATGTTGCTGCTACTGCTTGTCATTTGCATGCTGCTGTTCAAAGCAGCTATTTGGTGGAATTTTTTTAGATGTTTAGTCAGTTGGTGTAACACTGCTGTTTTTCTCTGTGGTCCATCTCTGCTGCATGCCCATAGCTATGTGCCTAGTTAGCTATAGGTTTTTGCTGTGTCCTTGGTAATACTTTGCAAAAGGATTTCCCCGTTTTTGCTTCTATGCTTGTCATGGAAAAGGAAACTGATATTTGACATACAGTTCTTGCTGAGTTGTTTGTGGGTCTTCTATGTAAATGTTTGCTGAAACTTTGTAATTGATTATTTCTTTCCAACTTCCTTTAGTTTCAATATTTGGATGCATGTGCTTCAGCCCATCATTGATGTCTCCAACGTTGCCATGGATTACATAAGAAGGAAATGTCCTAGGAAGTAGAAAGAGGGGATGTTTCTAGAAGGTACCTTTCTCATAAGTTTGCGCTTTAACTCACACACTCCGGCACAAACTTGCGTATGTCTGGACTTGTTTGATAATGAGCACTTGGACTCCATTGTATGGCATAATAAAAAAATACCATCTCAACGGTGTTCTCCAGGATTCGGTTTGTTGTGATGTGCTAATTCGTGGTGATTGGGCCTGCTGTTGATATTTGGATCAATTACCCAAGTGGCTGACAACCAAGATGAGGATATGCTGATCGTCATCGCCGATGGAGACAGGTGGTGCTTCTGTTTCTGTGGACTTTAAATTTTGGCCTTTTCCTTTTAAATGTTCATCTATCATTATCCGGAATAAATTCCTGCATTACAGCATTTGGAGCCAGCATAAGGTTCTGAAGACACCTGATTGCTTTCAATGCCATACCACAGTGAATTGAATGTTCTGAAAATGTTAGCAAGCCAAGACCCTTATGCCCTTGCTGTTTACTATTATCAATGTCAGGGCATTTCACATTGGATATGCAATAACTATTGCTACTATACCAACTAATAGAATCAAAATAATTTGCTGATTACACTACTTCTAAAGAAAAATGTAGTTCTTTTAACCATAGCACAAACATTTTTTTCCATGTTAATTGCTTATGCTGAGATAGATTTTTGAGACATTTTAGAGAGAGGAAAGAGGAACTGCACAGCAACTTAAAGTGATGGTTGCTCACCCAGCTGTTACTCGTTCACTGTTTCTTCACATATCATTGATCAAAATTATGTAGCCTTGACTGATAGAATGGAAAGGAGGTGTGCCCGTGTACCCATTGGCACAAAATGCCAGCTATACGATCAAATGATAGGGGCATGGTGGTCACACACAACCAGGTTTTAGGAGCACCAAGTCCAGCTGGTAGTGGGGGCAATGGTGAGAGGAGCATTACTCACATATACCCACACCAGGCAGAATTGCCATATAAGTCCCAGCAGATGCTTTCACCATTGGAACATATTCTGTTCATGCCTTGTCTTTTTTTTAAGAGTAATTGATTCTGCAAGATATTTGCAACTTGTTTTGATTCTGGTGCGCCCACAGCAACCCGTTTCTGACATGCAGGCCTTGTAGAGGTTTTCACACTGTATTTCCTTGTTTTTTTTCAGCCGTGAAGTATTATTATTCATGAACTGTTTTGTTGGTCATTACATGTGATTTTTTTTAAAGTAAAAACACTCATTACATGTGATCTAATTGGTACCCTGTTGCATCAGGAGCGGCCAGATAGACAAAGGATCACGTTTAAGATCACTGATTGTCAGGGTAAGTCAGTGCAAGCGGGTTCTGCATGGAGGTCCAGCAGGAGGGAGAAAGTCCTCCCTGTAAGTGGGGTTAAAGCATGCTTATCGTAACGTGCATCTGATCCTCTGGGGCTTGCAATAACGAGATTCAAAGGATGATGCTTCTTCGATAATGTTCCCATTTTGTCACTTTATCCACGGAAAAGCAATGCCTCCTATCTACTCAAGAACCAAGCTCGGTAAGAGAAAATTCCAACATGGAGGGGCTCCTGTGGGGGCTGGTAAATAAGTGGTGTGGTTTCGGTCTGTTTGCGGCTAGACATACCGATGTCATAATCGATGTCACATGAAGACTGCAGCTGTTTGATCTGAATCCAAGTTCAGTTTCTGGCCCTGGCAAAGCTTGGTGTTTTTACCTACAGTTTTACGCGTAAATTTTGTCGGTAAAATATCCTTGTCGCTCCTTAGTTTTGCTATATCTCGTGCGAAAAGGAACATGATTGTACAGTTGATACTGGACCAGGATTTATTTGTCACTAGGATGGAAACCATGTTTTTGTTTGCAGAAATGGACCAATGTAGGCTTTGAGGGCGGGCCAAGCGCGTGGAGATGGTCCTGAGATTTGGTTTTAGTTTTAAGCGTGTAATTGCAATGGCCCAGTTGCATGCCAAAGATCAATTAATCGGAACCTAACAAAGATGTGGAATTGGGCACAGGAAGAGGGCTAAGTTGATGCTCGTTTTTGTAACAATTGCACAGGGCTTTGACAGTAAAGCAAGCTAGCATGGCCAGGGCGATCGACCAGGGTGCCCACTAGAGCAACAGTCTCTCTTATCTTCGAGATTATCTTCTCGAAGCTGCATTCTCCATCTCGCTCGCTAGGAGACAACCGAGAAATCGCATTCGATCTCCCTTTTGCTTGATGTATCATGCTGTCTGCTGCTGGTGGTTTCGCAAGACGTGCGAGCTAGTACGAACATATACTGCACTACCTATGGTTACCAATGTTCCAACTCGTTTTCTGCTTTACAGTTTGGAGTACGTACGTACTGCACGCAAGCATTTTCCATCAGATCACTGTATCGTGCCTGTCGCGTCTCATTAGCCAGCTGCCAGCGTGTCGGCTAATGAATGATGAATAAGAAGATTTTGTGTCGGTATGGAGCCAACAAGGCTACCATGCCGGAGCAGGTGACGGTAGTAACAGATAGGCTAATATGTAGCAACAGGCTTTACATATCTCTCTCTGCATCACATCTCCCCGGCCCCCTACCTGGTAACTCGAGGGTAACATGCATGTGGCGTGCGCCCCCCCTGACACCTCCCTCGTGTGCCCGGGCTAATTTCACTCGCTGACGATCACCGGCCGCTCGGTCGACGCACAGCATGCTATGCAGCAAGCAAGCTCGCCAATCGCCATTCGATACGACATACACGACGTCGACGTGCGTGAATGCATGCGCGCAACGACGCAGGCTGTTGTGTGTGCACGCACCAACCATTCCGGCGATCGATCGATCGACGGCGACGTGAGACGGGGCCGGCATGGCGGTACTGGGGCTGCCTGCCGCGCAAGAGACATGGGCGATAATGCTATCGTACTACTGGGTAACGAGCGACATGATCCCCCGATACCAGCTACCATGCACATGCATATATGCAATCATCTACTCCTCTCATTGAGCCAGCCAGCCACTGTTTGTGTCTGCATGCATGCATGTGTCCATACTAGGCTTTACTGGCCACTAGCTAGCATGCTGTATACTACTGCTACGTTCCTCCGTGCATGCCCAGGGCCCACCCCGCAGAGGCACCAAGCTGGTCGTATGCAAGCACGTACGTAGCTATCAGCTATGGGGTCTCGGTCGCGTCACTGTACCCGACTTGAACGGCTCGAGTCTCGATCGACTGATCATGCATGCAACATGTCCGGACGGACGCGCGTGGATAAAACCGATTTCTCACTGGATCGAACTGGGGTGTTTTTATGGGAGGCAATACGGATACCTGAATTTTTAAAGCGATTTTTTTTTCAATTTTTTTCGCTCTCTCGTTTTATTCCGAGAATAAGACAAAGTGTGTTACAGGTGCAACATGTATCCATTCCTCTCATTCTCATCCCATGCATATATCTTTCTCTGACCTTTTGTACTACTCGTTTTCTCCTTCTAAAAGTTACTTCTTTCAACTATTACTATTTATTTTCAATCAAAACTATCAGCAGAAGCAAATACGAATAAGCCACGTAGGCGTACACGTACATACTGCACGCACTGTGCCGCTTGCTACCACGGAAAGGAAAGGCAAGGCAAGGCAAGCGAAGCCAGGCGAGACGTTACCGTCCCCGATCGATGTTTCTTAGCATGCCGTGCTCGCCGAACCGCCAGATATGACGGTACGTTCGTACGTCCATGCGACCGTGCCAAACTCATGATCGATCACTAGATCACTACTGCTTTGAGCTTTGGTGTCGCTTGATGAGTCGCTGCTCGATCGAGCAAGGGGTACGTTTCTGCTGCCAATGGTATGTGTCGATCGCATAGCAGAGCGCTAGCTTCGGTGTCTGCCTGTGTCTGTGTGTGTGTGCACTGCAATTTAGTTGCTTCTGCATCTGGTGTGAGTGTGAGTAGTGTGTGTTCCCCTACAGACAACTGCTCCCCTCCCTACTAACCATTTAGCAACCGCTCGTATCGCTCTCATCCATCATCATCATCATCTCTCTCTCTCTCTCTCTCTCTGGGGCTGGCACTCGTAGCAGCCCATGATCATGATGTGGTACAGCCAAGGGCGGGCAGGCAGGCAGTTAAATGGGGAAGTACTCGGTCCCGCGCTCGAGTCATTGCACATGCACTTTGTGTCCACTTGATTGAATTCTTCTTGTCTCTTCCCTTCCTCCCTCGTGTCCTTGAGATGCGAGCCATCAACATACAGTGCATACAGTAACATCTTCTAGTCTAGTCTGATTCGCTACATTATATATGGTACCGTATCATTGTACGTATACAAACATCCAGGCCAATTTAAGGAAAAGCTTTTTTTACCTCGTAAGGGAATATTCTTCTACCTCATTCACCGTCTATTTTATCTTAAGATTCACACCATGTTGTCTCTCGCTGTATTCTCTATTTATCAAAATATGCATGCACATCTTGAGATGATATGGGACAATATTTGTTTATCTCAAGTAACCAATTGATTTTTCTTATGCCTTAACTAGTCTACGGTTTGGCATATGCACTAGCACCATATATATCCATCGATCGGAGCTTTGCTATCTCCTTGAAGAAACTAAAGTAGCATCGATCCCCTGCAGCTTGTGGGGGTGAAAAGCCACATGATTCCGAGGCCCAAATGCTTAACTAAGAAGTGATCGTTGTAAGGGAAAGACCTTACGTACTTATATCTATTGTGTGTTATCCTTCTAATTAAATATATCAATCGAGTCATGAAAAACTTTCATTTCGGTTTCAGTTAGGTTCACCGATTGTTAACTTCCTTGGCAGAATTGTTGATGTTGTGGCGTTGCATATCAGCCACATGTCAATGACATCGCCACGTCATTGGTCCGGTATACCACATCACATGCCAAGTGGAGTTAATGGATAGATAACAAAGGCCAGACCAATACCACATCACATGCCATGTCATCATGCAGTGTACTTGGCAACGTCATCGATGCTATATATGTGCCACATGGAAAATTAAAAAAGGAACAGAAAATTTTGAAACAGAGAAAAAGTAGAAAGAATGACTTAATGTTAGAATTAGTAAAATTACTGATTTCCCTTGTTCATGCTCCTTTAAATTTCCATTCCTCACTACACAGCATATGTAGGAGAAATGAAGAAAGCTTCTTGTATAATAGTCCTAAGCGAAGTTAGCATAAATAAATAATCAAACGGACACATGTGAGCCCGTGTTATGCATGCCTCTCAATTTGAGTTCTAGTTGAAGTCTAGGTTCATTTCCTGTATGGGTTTACTTATTGTTTTGCCACCGAGTTTCACCTTAGGCAATATCCAATTAGCCATAAAAGCACAAGTTCTGTAATGTGTGGAGTTTGGAGTCATAGGAGTACGTGGCATATGAAACTTTAGGAGGACTAAGGTATTAGCATTATGTGTATGATTCTCTTATATAAATAGTTGTAATTTAAGATTTTTAATATATGTGTGGCTTATTCCTTTATTAATATTTGTCATACAACCAAGGTTTACTGTTGTGGGGGTGGCCCAGCTCCAAACGACTGGACCTTATAACAGACCCAATAGTATAAGAGAATGTATCAATATACTCTCACTTTTTGTAATTATTAACGAGTAGGATGAAAATTTTCCATCATATCCCATTCATGTATATATAAACCTCTAAGAGGGGTGCAAGAGGGCCCAAGCCACTCATTTATGCCAACCCAGTCTCTCTCTGTCGGTCGTCTCTCTAGCTCTCAGTCCATATCCCCTAAGGGGGAAACGAGTACGCTGTACCTACTATTATGCTCATGCTACAATAGTTGGCGCCGTCCGGGGAGACGACGAGGTGGGGGGGGGGGGGGGCGACCCCGCTGAGTCAAGGGCATGACCTCAACGCGGTGGCTCAAGCTCCGCGACCACGTCATGATCAATGCAAGAAGAACCCTGCTTTGGGAGGTTTAGAGCGTCCTCACCCCCGGAGGCTAGAGCTACTAGTTACATCAGCTCGCCCATTGAAACCTTCGTGCTTGCTGTTAGGGGATGGGGACTAGGCCAAATGATCACGTCAGCTTGCCCCTTGAGACCTCTGCGCTTGCTGTCAAGGAAGTACTGTTGTGAGGGTGACTCAGCCCCAAACGACTGGACCTTGTAACAGGTCCAATAGTACAAGGGAATGTACCATCACCTTTTGTAATTATTAAGGGATAGGATGGAAATTTCTAATCCTATCCCATTCATATATATATATATATATATATATATATATATATAAACCTCCAAGAGGAGTGCAAGAGGGTCCAACCACTCATTTCTACCAGCCCAGTCTCTCTCTGTCGGTTGTGTCTCTAGCTCTTAGTCCATATTCCTAAACGGGTACTCTGTACCCACTGTTGTGCTCATGCTACAATATTTACCATTTGAGGATGGGAGCATCTTGTGTAAATAGCAAGTGATGTGGCAAAGGCTCATAGTAGCTTTGGAGTAATTAGTGTAGCAGACAGTGGGGATCGATCACTTGTTTAAGAACAATAATACAATAGTTCCTTTTGTACCTAAGTGTACGTAGTTGAGACATTGATAATCGCACGTTCGATTAAGCTTATAGTTTATGTTTATGTACTGTAGCTATAGTAGATTTTGTACCGACCAAAATCACATTTGACTATTTTTCTATGCATACTACCTCTTGCGAACAGACCAGAATTCAAAAACCACAGCCATAAGCCATAAGTCACAGCTCAAAAGAACACACCCAATGTCTCTATGCCTTTGACTACCAATTTCCATAATATATAATTGTGAGTATCTATACCTCTGACTACCTATTTCCATAATATATAGTAGTGAGTATCTATACCTCTGACTATTAATATATAATAATAAGTATCCATACCTTTGACTACCAATTTCCATAATATATAACAATGAGTATCTATACCTCTGACTACCATTTCCATTATATATATATATATATATATATATATATATATATATATATATATATATATATATATATTATTGAATTGCATCATTTATTTATTATACAAATGTATGTTAACTTTAAGGTTGTAGATACATGCCTAATTGACATCATATTATTATTATACCATCCTTTGGATACTTGAATCACATAATCCTTGCCACCCTAGAAAATTTAATGGTAACTTTACTAGCTATAAGTCATATTTAAACATCATACTTAGTTTTACTTAAGTACTAGAGCATTAATTTGCCCTATCTTCATCTTTTAATTATGAAACTTATTTAGGGTAGTCATTGGAGAGAAATGACTGGTATATTTGAGATAACTTAGCTTTATACTTTCAAAATCCTAAAACTTGCTATTACTATATCTGGGTGGAAGGTAAGATAGTTGGTGCGGATGTAGCATGATAAATGATGGTTTGTGGTAAGAACCGCTCAGATAGTTTTAAGGACTAAATCCTGTGAGGACATCCTAATTTAAACAGTACAACTACAAGTGTATAATGGGTACGACCTAGCCAATTAATTCATATCCATCAGTGTAGGTTGCATCATTGGAGTGACCCACAAGTCATGTTGCTGGTTTTAAGTCGTCGTGGACACGAGTTGTGTCACTTGTGTAAGCCGTCGTGTGGTGCAAGAGGGGGGTTTGGTGTTGTGGACATAACCTCACTAAGATGAAACCTTAGTGGGTGTAACTTATACTGGGTGATATATTGTAAAGGCTTTGTGGTGATCTTCTTGATTCACATGTCTAAGAAAATGTGTGAAACATAATAACTTGATCATCTCTTATGGGTAAAGTGTACAATCTTTGCAGAGTATAAACCATTCGAACAATCGTGCCCACGGTCAAAGGTGGACATAGGAATTTACTCGAGTTAGTATCTATTTCTAAATTTTTGTGGGTGGGTTGAAAACTCGTTGGGTGGATGTAACCCTGAATTTCGTTTTCTCTAAATGGATGTAACTCAATAATGATAATGGGTGAATGTAACCCTAGTAGCAAAAATTAGCATATGGTGGATGGAACCATGTAACACGTGGATGGAATCTGCACTGTTATAAATATTGTATACTTTTACTCCCTTTAATAAAACTTGGTTTGCTTAAAATGGTAAGTCATAGGAATTTCTAATTATTATAGTTATCAAATAATACCTTTAAGCAAATAAAAGAACTCGAGCCTACCTTGTTGAACCTTGCATATATACTATTGTATTATGTGTGTTGGCTCACAAAGTACTGTTGCTTGTGCTCATCCTCGCTCACAAAATTTCTCAGAACCTGTGGATTAAGAACACTATGCATACTACGATGCCCTAGATGCCAATGGTGAAGAAGTTGGAGGAGATTAGAATAGTCTTTAGTAGTCTAGGTTTTACCCCAGTCATGCTGACTAAGTTGGTATTTGCATGCACTAGTATTGTCCAAGCTCTTGGTTGATATCGATCGCATACAACTCACCTCTAGTCACTTGCCTGTGGTGAGATGTGCTATCCCCTTTTGCTTTTACTTTCACGTCCGTTTATATAATGTATCCATTTGGTCTAATTGGGTTTATTGTAAACTTGATCTGATATGGTCTATTTAAACTCTGATGATGTTGTAATATTAATGTATGGTATAGTTTACGTCATGTATGAAATGATTCAGTGTTGTATTTGTGAGAACTATCTACTGATCCAAAGAATAGTACAATAGTTCCTTATATGATTCTGAATTAACTAAATCCAGACCCAACAATGATGCTGCTACACAATAAGCTGACGTGGCTAAAGCGGGAGGCGCTGATATTTTACTACACGCGAGACATCAAAATCAGTGTTGGAGGATTCTTCTTCAACGCCGCAAAGGAGGCCACCTGGCTGAAAGGGTGCGGAGGGACCTCGGGTAAAGGTGAGTATGGAACAAATTCAGTATGTATAGCCGGTATTGGGCAATCTTATATAGAAGGAAGCAAAAGCAAAGTCCACCCCCAAAATGTTTAGGTTGTTTGCAGTAGAAGAAACAGACCAAAAGCTACACACAGCTTTTGCTAGAATGGAAAATGCACAGCAAAAAAAGCAATAAAAAGATGGAGAGCAACAAGGTTGGCTGTTTGAACTTGAAAGGACTGAAATCAATCAACCACCTCAGCTGTACTACTGCCATCTTCAGATTAAAATGACGGGTTTTGTAATACCTTCCTGCAGGCAGCAAGGACAGAGCAAAGAGTAAATAAGAGTACATGCATTTTTCTGCAGTCACAGATCTATCGAGTGTTGTTTAATTCGAACAAATCGGCTCGCTAGATTGCAAAATCCTGTACTGCACTGAACTAAAGGATCAATGCTAGCTGCCACTCTGAAAAGAGGGAGAGGAAAGTTATTCTTTCATTTCTTTCAGAGGGACCACCAATAGTTGCTGTGCCCAAGTAGTAGTGAACAATAGAGACAGACAAGGTATATAGTTCATGTATGCACGAGCAGATGAGCTCATTGAGCTGAACTACTCTTTGCTGTTTTGGTTTTAATGTATAGGAACGCATCGATTAAGCATGCATGGACAGGCAAGTGCATAGAGACCTGATCATGCCTATCCCAGCTTGCATGTAAGGCTAGCTAGCTAGCTCATCCTGTCATTCTGTGCGGTGAACTCAATGCAGTAACACTTCACAGTGCAGCCATCATTTCTGGATGCCCCGGCCCTGCTGTGTATGTCATGCTGCCTAGCTCATTGATATCCAACGTCGACAGCATAGCTAGCTACCTAGCTGGCTAGGCACATAGGTCCTAGCTATCAATCTAGCAAAAGTAAAAGTAAAAAAAAAAGAGTAACCCATTGATGGAGAATAATCCCACAATGCATGCTAACCAGCTAGGTCAAGTTCAGATCGACCGATCCCAAACCCTATTCTACGACGCGCAGTTCGGCAGTGAGCCACTCACTCACCGGCCCGGTGATCGCCACTCGACAATTACCAAGAGTACTGGCCAATCGATCAACCTGCATCGATCACTAAGCTGTCACGGCCGGCCGGGCAGGCTGCGTGTACGTTGGTGGTGCAAATGAGACTGGATCCATTTGTCCCGACACATCAGACGTGCTAACATGCCATTCCGCGAACGAAGAGATAGGGGAATTTTCAGACAAGGGCATATATGCCGAGCCAACTTTACGATATATTCCGCTGAAAACTCCGGCCCGGCCTCTCGCGCGGCAGCGAATTCTCCATGTACGTAGGGGCAGCCTCTCCCTCCTCCCCCACCCGTGCGCGCGGTTCGCGTATATATATATATAGGCTGAAGCCACCTCCCAAGGCGACCCAAACCAACAAACGCCGGCCCTGATCACTCACCTCACCTCTTTGGAGGAGACCAAAAGGCCAACAAACGAGCACAGCACCAACCCAAACAAAGCCAGGGGAGGGAGGGAGAGAGAGAGAGAGAGATTAAAGGGCTTTGTGAGCTAACCAGTCAAATGTACTTGTAGCTCACAGCGGCCACCACTCACCAGAGGACAGCAGCCAGCTGCTTATATCTTCTTCAACAGTTGGAGAGAGACGCGCGCACTCACGAACGCACTTTTGAGCCTTGAGAGCGAGCCGTGGGTTGCCGTCGTCGTCCTCAGCGCCATCATGTGCAACACCGGCACCAGCCCTCCCCCCTCGCCGCCGCCGGCGCTCACCTCCTTCAAGAATTCCTCGCACCTGCTCCACCCCATGGACGACGACGACGACGGCCACGGCCATGCACTCCTGCTCTCCAAGGTAATATACGCATGTTGTAGATGTGCACATTCTTTGGCTAGCTACTCTCCAAGGTAAGTAGCACGTATACTGGCATGCACAAGTAGGTACAATTAGATGGGAAGACGTAATTAAGCGTACACATAGCTGCTAGCTACAGTGTGTACGTGAAAGGTCGCAGCCTATCTAGTTGTTTAATGTTTATATACTAGCTAGCTAGTAGCATGTAACAGTAACGGGAAAGAAACGGAAAGCTCGAGCTGTTGGAAAATGGCAGCTAGTTCTGAGCTGAGTACGTTGTACGTGTTGGTCTTACATGTGTATGTGTGCACCAGGTGGCCGTCGAGGCGAGGGCGATCGGGCGGGTGTCGGTGCCGATGGCGGTGACGGGGCTGGTCATGTACTCGCGGGCGCTCATCTCGATGCTCGTCCTGGGCCGACTGGGCGAGCTGGCGCTCGCCGGCGGGTCGCTGGCGCTGGGCTTCGCCAACATCACCGGCTACTCCGTGCTCTCGGGGCTGGCGCTCGGCATGGAGCCCATCTGCGGTCAGGCCTTCGGCGCTCGCCGGGGCAAGCTCCTGGCCCTCGCGCTCCACCGCACCGTGCTGCTGCTCCTCGCGGTGGCGCTGCCCATCTCCCTCCTGTGGATCACCTCCACGGGGTACATACTGAAGCTGCTAGGCCAGGACGAGGGCGTGGCGGACGCCGCGCAGACGTTCGCGGCGTACGCGTCGGCCGACCTGGCGGTGCTGGCGGTGCTGCACCCGCTGCGCGTGTACCTCCGGTCGCAGAACCTGACGCTGCCCATCACCGCGTGCTCCCTCTTCTCCGTGCTGCTGCACGGACCCATCAACTACCTCCTCGTGGTGCGCCTCCGCATGGGCGTCGCCGGGGTGGCGCTCGCCGTCGCGCTCACCGACCTCAACCTGCTCCTCGCGCTGCTCTGCTTCCTGGCCATCTCAGGGGCCCACAAGGACTCGTGGGTGGGCCCCACCTCGGACTGCCTCCGCGGCTGGCCGGCGCTGCTCCGCCTCGCCGTCCCCACCGCCACCGCGGTCTGCCTCGAGTGGTGGTGGTACGAGCTCATGATCGTGCTGTCGGGCCTCCTCGCCAACCCGCGCGCCACCGTGGCGTCCATGGGCATCCTCATCCAGGCCACGTCGCTCGTATACGTGTTCCCCTCCTCGCTTGGCCAGGGCGCGTCCACGCGCGTCAGTCACCAGCTCGGTGCGGGCCGCCCCGGGGGCGCCCGCCGCGCAGCCGGCGCCGCCCTCTCCATCGGCCTCGTCGTCGGCGCCGCGGCCGCCACCTTCATGGTGTCCGTCCGCAACCACTGGGGCCGCATGTTCACGTCGGACGCGGACATCCTGAGGCTCACCGCCGTGGCGCTCCCCATCGCGGGGCTGTGCGAGTTCGGCAACTGCCCACAGACGGCCGGGTGCGGGGTGCTCCGCGGCAGCGCCCGCCCCGCCAGCGGCGCGCGCATCAACCTGGCCTCCTTCTACCTGGTCGGCATGCCGGTGGGCGTGGCGCTGGCCTTCGGCGCCCGCCTCGGTTTCGCCGGCCTCTGGCTTGGCCTCCTGGCGGCGCAGGCAGCCTGCGCGGTCTGGATGGCGCGCGCCGTGGCGGCCACCGACTGGGACGTCGAGGTGGCCCGCGCCAAGGAGCTGACCAAAGCTACCACCACAACCAACCACGCCGAATGCAACACCAACACCTCAACTAGCGTTACCACTACCACCAAAACGGCAACAACTACCACCAGAATCAACAATGCCGGTGGCAACAACAACAACATCCACAACAACGGCTACGTGCCGATCAGCGAGAACAGCAACGACGACGCGCTAGAGAAACTGGAGGAAGGGTTCATGACAACGACGGCCAGCTCTACCGGTGCTAGCAGCATTAGCATCAGCAATGGCGACGCGTTAGGCGACACCAATGCCGCGGTTAGGGACAAGAAGCACAGCAGCAACAGTAACAACTGCGACAGCAGTGGTGCTGCTAGTGGTACGACGGCGGAGGGAAAGGAGCAGAGGACGGACGACGTCTCGGAGGGGGCCCCGCTCATCAGTGTGGGGGACGACGAGGAGGAGGAGGAGCACGATGGCGACGGCCGTGGTGGTGGACAAGTCTAGTGTGGTCGACTGATTCTGGGTTTTGATAACTAGGCTGTTGCTATTGACTTCTTTGATCTATCTCCATTTCATCTTCTTTTTTCGGGGGTGAGGTTTTGTACAAGAGAGAGTACTGAGAGAAAAAGGATTATATATTGGCCTTCTTAATTTTCCTTTTGCTATCTTCTCCTCGCCCCAGTATATATAATGTTCTAATTAAATTGATACTATGTATAAGCTGGGGTCCTTGCGTAAGTACTACTCCACGTTGTAAGATGCCCTTATTCTTAATTAATTGATGATGAAAAATTGACAAGTGCACACGTGTATATGCACACGGCCATCCAAAGTCGTCCATGCATGTAATATTGTTTGTTGTTTTCATGATTCGAGGGCTGGCTTGATTCCAGCACTGTAGCGATGTTCCCCTGGTGGTTACAAACGTGAGGGCCAATGGTGGTGCCCCATTTCTGCCATTTCCACACACACTGCTTATATATTGAACTCATCTGCCCCCTTTTTTGCCTTTCCTTTTGATAAAGTTGCGTATGATCTGATATCTACAAGCACTTGGCCTTGGTGTCTTGCGGTTTGTAAAGAATATACTTTTTCGTGCTGCGAAGGAACGATGGTGCATACCTCTATTTCCCCTGTTTACTATCTTTAGATAATATTTTTTTTATCAAAAGGCTCTTACCACAAATATTTGACAGTGTTCGTCACACAGATGTCAAATAAAGTGTAGAGAGCAGCATGAAATGCTACTACACAGATATGGAAAAAAAAAGAGAAATCCATACTCCATATAGCTTACCACGCATAAACAGCCTCCCTCTCAAAGGTTCCTCATCGCCAAACAGATATGGGAAGAAAAAGAGAAATCCATACTCCACATAGTTTATCCTATAAGAGGTGTATGATATGGTCAAGGATATCGATGTTGTGCCTAAAAAGTGACGTAAGTTGAGGACCCGTTAAAAGAACATGTGGAAGAAGATACCAGTATTTTGGGACTTGCCTTATTGGGTTTGTATTTGATGGTTAAGCAATTATTCCATTGTAATTGATTTAGTAATTCAGAAATAATTACATTTGCGATTGTATCTGCTTGCTTGTTTTCAGAGGGCATGGCTAGCATTTCCCGAGGCTAACCGAAAAACCTGATATATTGTATACAGAAGGAACTATCACAGGTGGTTTAGTGGCATAAACCGTCTGTAATATATATGTATCACATATGGTTCCATAATAGAACTGTCTGTGATACATACAACATCATGGACGGTTCCATAATAGAACTATCTATGATAAGGTACAATATTACAGACGGTTCCATAGTAGAACCGTCCGTGATAAGGTACAACATCACAGACGGTTCCATAATAGAACCATCTGTGATATGCTACGCATCACAGATGGTTCCATTATGGAACTATTTGTGATTATAATATCATATATGATTATTTAATAGAATTGTCTGTGATAGTTCTTCTATAAATACAACCCCTGCTAGGTTTTACGCTCGTACTCCTCACTTGCACATCCCTCTGTCTCCTCATCCCCCACCACCGCCGACGGAGAACCCAACATCTCTATCCTCTCCTCCTCACCTGGCGTGGTGGACCCATCGCCTCTCCCCTCGACACCGCCTCTCCTCCCAGTGTTGTCTTTCCTTCCTGTCGCCTCTCATCCTGACGTCGCCTGTCCTCCCTATTGCCTCTTCTTCCGAAGGTATGGATCTCAAATCCCACTTCTTTACCTCATATGTGATAAATCTGTCCATATCTGTTAATATGTGTTCATGAGTTCTCTCCTCACTATAGCCTCTCCTATCGAAGATATGGATCCCAAATCCCACTTTTTACCTCATGCGTGTTACATTTATCCATATATGTTAGTGTCTTGTTTATGTGGAACCCAAAAAGGAATGGAGGAAATGGATGTAGGAGGGAAGGTGGGCCTACTTGTGTTGGGTTGGAAGTGATACAGTTATTAGGGATGATCTCGATGTGGTCCTCATGTGTTGAAGATGTGGATGGTGGTCCCTTATTGTTGCTGAAAATGTCACCTTCATGTGGTCCTCACGGTCTTCCTTATGGGTCCCCGGTGGTCCACACTCTTCTTTGGCTTCCACTACATTCTTGCCTCTCCTCCTCCTCCTCCGACTCTTCTCTTGTTACTTCTATGGGTGGGCTGCTGGTTTAAGTAAAAAAAGGGTATAAAGCATTGTGAGTTGGAGTAGTAGTTGTACAAGAGGAACATTACAACACTATACATGTAGCTTCAAAAGGGTTAAAGCAAGTTACTTTGCTTCAGCCATTTTTAAGCTCATGTGTAGGGTGCTTTAATGTTCGTCTTGTAATTGTTGAGAAATATATGTCACATCACTCAAAATTCTAGTTAGGGGAGAAACGAATTGTGAGGGTGTAGAGGATGAAATTTGTGGTGAAAATAATAATAATAGCTGGGGAATGATATTAGAGATAAATTGTTAGAACTGTTGTTTCTAAGTGAGTTGAAGTTCTTATAAACAATCTTAAGGAGGGTTGTGTTATTGCTACAAGATGTATTTGGAATAGTATTTTAGTGTTCTAAAGAGACCTTGTAACAATAATATATGCCAAAGAAACCTTCAAATGGCATGAAGCAAATCACACACTCTAGTGTTCTCTGTGATTCACTTTGTTATTGCCATAAGATCTATTTAGAATGGCAAATCACATATTTCAGCGTGTTAGCTTCTATAAAGTAAGTTATGGTTGTTGTTTCTTCCTCCTTATCATGCTGTGTGTTAGACTTGGTTGCTATCTTAGGCATAAAATAACCTTTAGGCTGCTGAGCCATTCATTTGTAAATGAAGGGAGTAGCAGCTCAAAGGTTTTTTATGCCTAAGACAACAACTAACCCCAACACGCAGAATGATGAGGAGGCAAAGACTTCAGCCATAACTTACTTTGTAGAACCTGAGACACTGGGCTATGTGATTTGGGATGTTAGTATTGCAAAGAAAGCTTGTAGCAATAACATACATCGCTGAATGTTCTTATTTATTGTCAGATCAGCCATGTGCTAATATTTACGCTCACATCACACTGTAATTAGTTTTTTCTTGCAAGAGAGATAACATCATCGTCATCGCTATTGACATCACCGAATGGGTCCAATGCTCCAAAGACTGGGGTAACTAAGCATGGCAGAGGAGTATCGAAAAGACCAAAGGGCCAAATGACCATCACAACGGTCTCACCGAATAGGGTCCTTCTGCAATCGAAGAAAGTAGCGGCAGCATTTCGGACTACCTATAGGATACTTGGAAGACAACGGGTCCTCATCACTGTAGCAAACTAGAAAGCTTTGACAAAAGATGAGAAAAATGAGCTGTGGACGGAAATTTCAAACTTGTTCGAGATTACAACAGAGGTCTATGGATTCGTACAATGGCAGGCGCTCCTCATGATGAGAAAAGCGTGGAAGACCTTCAAGAGCACGCTTGTCACACAGTACGTGACCAAGGATCGGACGCTTTTCATGAGGAATCCTTTCGTGTCACCGAAAACATGGGAGACCTTTGTGCAGATGAAGACGATGACCGAATTTCAATAGGAAAGTGTGACACACAAGGCTCTCTAGGCACAAAACACTCACCTCACAGACTTGGCACCGCTGGGTACGCGGGTAAAATCTCACAATGGAGGATAGAGGATGATGTCACAATCCGATCGGAGGTCTCTCCACCATTTGCCGGGATCACAACAAGCACGTCCAAAACTGGTTAAGAGCAGGTCATCAACCACGTCTTTGTTGAACTACCCCACAGACGAGGAAGTGTCCCATGCCTGGTAGGATATGTTAAACTACCTAGTTGTTAATAGATCCATAACTTCATAGGGTCTAAAATAATATGATTGCCTCTTACAGCAAACATTGATTACTGAATCTTCCGAAAGCTGCTTCGAAGCAGTCAGGGAGAGGGATATACTATCCACGGCCCAAGGAAACAAAGAGCATCCAGGTCATACACGAGGCCTATGGGTTTATGTATCTTGAAGGCACGAATTCCTAAACAACTCTGAGGCGTATAGGAGAAGGAAGAGATCCAAGGCCGAGCGCGAGGAATGTACGAAATAGGACTTTGATGCAAAACTTGAGGAGATAGCTATCTCATTTCGAGGAGAGACAGATTCATTGAGGGAAAAACTAAGAGAAGTTCGCACCCCCGTTATTGCGGTACCCAGTCCCCCTCAACGTTGGAGTAGCTGCGCGTCCACGCACTTTCTAAGCATAGTGATGCCAGCTTACCTATTGACGATATCCAAATAATGTACATCTTTAGAATACTATATAAACTAGTATAGTACCCGTGCTAACGCCACGGCGGCATTTCGGGGATGCATATGAAACAACCAAATGATGATTTTTTTTCATAGTTTAAGTTTCACGCAATTGTATATCACCATGTATATAATCTAGAAAACACTCATGTATATCACCAGCAAGTTCAGGTCATGAAATTACAAGCCTAGGCCAATTATAATGCATAACAAGGCAATAATAAGTCATGTCTCGCCTGAACCATCTAATTTCTGATTTGCTTAAGTAGGTCTTGGAGTTCTCCAGGGATAATGTCTTTACATTCATTTTCACTGCTCTTCAAAATGTCCACCAAGAAATTCGTCCTCAGTGAATGTGATCGATTGAATCAGAACTTTACAATTTCAAGGACCGACACACTTTAATAAAATAAAAACCTGAAATTGACATATAGGTCTAAATAAGTAAGCACCTGGGTGTCATGCTCAACGCAATGTGTATTTGTCAATAATTTCCCATCACCGATCATAAAAGCGCTGCAAAAGAAGTATTTATGAAGATAAGCACAGAGGTTATAAATTCAAGGAATATGGCTCATATTATTTTGAAATGGGTGACTCCAACCAAAAGATGCAGATGAAGGTCAAGATGTAAAAGTGAGACTATTTGTTCATTGCTTCAACAAGCAGTAAGCCTTTTAGAATGAAATGATCAAATGACCACCACATTTGTTTACAAATTTGTTCTTGAAGTTGTTCAATCAATGTATAAAACATAACTGAAAAAGGAGACGCTACAACTCCCCTATAACATTATTAAATCACTAACTGAAGCATAATTAGTCCATATCTTTATCCCCGCATCCTTTCCCACCCACTCACCAACCTCACAGGCAGACGAAACTCAGTGCTGAATAACAAAAATTTAACAAAAGAAGTCCAGTAAAGATCTTAATCTGAGATACATATTAGATCAATACTTGCCTCCCTGTGCTTGCATGCTGCCTTTGCTTCTGCCAAGGGAGTCCATAATCAGGAGCAATATGAGTGCAGTAGACCTAACAAGAGGGCAGACAGTCAACTCAAGCACAAAAGTACATGACTAAATTAAAAATAAGCATAACACAAAATCAAGATAACAAGACCTTTGAGCAGGTTATATCACTATGTTTGATATACTGTACCAAAAAACATTTATACTACCAAAAGCAGTACCTAGCACTCACTTCAATTTTTCTTGCTAAACTATAGATTAACTAAAATAAGGAACAGTAACCAGAACAAGCATCATTGATAGCCAGGGCGTATATTATTGAGCCCACCTTAACAACAGCATTAAGGAATTTGTCCTCTTCAAGATCTTCCAAATCGGCAACCTAATATAACAGCATAGTTAGCAGAAGATCATGCAACCTTTACAAGTCGATCGCAGCATTGAATTGAATATATTCGTATATCACAGTCATTTCTCATAAAAACAAACACAGAGACACACATAACATACATGGATAGTGAAGATAGTGGTGTGCGGAGCAGTGTGGCCCAGGAGGTTGAATGAGTTCAGAGAGTACTTCCGTTGGAGAAAATGAACATACTGCAAAACGAACAGAAATTACAGCATACTTAAAATTGTGCACCCTTTTTAATTGGGTCTACGATAGGATAATAGGACCACAGTCCACAAGTACCGCTGATAGAACAAACTGAAATATGTAGAGCAGCAAGGGCAATCAAATAATAGAAGAATGCCATGCAGTTGTCAGGTTAACCAAAGGAATGCATTGCATATTTGGAAAATGTAGTGATAATGTGTCTGTAAACATTAAGTAATATCATGAGGACATAAAGAATGTTATCATCTCATTCCATCAATGTCAAACATTGGCATGATGCTTTCTTTCCATGCTCAATGAAGTAAAAAAAAATCCTAAAGCAGTGCCAATTATTCATAACGCTGCAGAATTACAGAGAACCACAGTAACTATTGTTGCCACCATGTAATATCTTGTCTTTTAAAAAAGTTTGTGGTTACCAAATAACAGCTACAGCGGGTAATATTATTGGAATTGTTGGAATAAGCAGCTCATAAGATTGAATTAATGAACAGTGGAAAAATTTTCACCTACCTCGTGGAACTGGCAGAGAACATCTTTCAGTCTTGAGTTTTTTGTCCACCGTAATTTTGGGAGATAAGGAACATCCTGCAAAAGATAGACAATGATATAGCATGCGTGATCCTTCAGAAATATCAAACATTACACAATATCATGAAAACAAAATGCGACAGAAGCATTGTTTTTTTTTTTGAAAAAGTGGGAAAGCCCCCCAATTTCATTAAGGACATCGAGATAAATAGCATACAGAGTCTGCTATCAGAGTATTCGGCAAATAAATAGATCTTCCAGACTTGGGCCCTAACAGGAAATTGTCCCGGCATACCAGCAACATCACCCGCCCCGGGAAGAGAAACAAGTTTTAACATGTAGGAGAAGCTGCAAACAGTTTAGCTCTCGAACAGCCTAATGTCAACTACAAAACATACTATACTTTGACAGAACAGGAAGGAACTACCACGGAGACAGAAGCATTGATAGTTTGACAAAATGTACCGCGGCAATGGAAGGAGGCCATCTAGGATAGTTCATGGGCAGTGTGATCTCCAGTAAATGGTTTCGCCCGTGTTCATCCCTGGAATCCAGAGATGATACAAGCCATAACCAGAGATGTGGCATTAACACCCCCATGCTATTGCAAATGTAATCTATAACCTCATCACAGCTCATCGAGGGAAACAATGTTCATGTGAAGCCAGTGGATTCAGTGCCATACATACCTTCAGCACGGATGTCGCTATCAGTATACGCCGAACAATAGCTATTGAAATTAGAAAGGCAATGACCATTATTATTGTCATTAATACTGCAGCAGCATGAAGGTGATTTGCTTCCTGATAAAAAGATGAATTGTGAGATGACAAGAAGCTTAGCAGGATATTGCTAAAAATGATATCAAGAAGAGGTACATAACATACCTGCCCACTTATGCTGACGTATGGATCACTTTCACCGATTACAACAGTTAAGGGATCATTGCCAATCCAGCCAACTGAGTATATCGAATAGATAGAAGACATATGTTCAAGCTAAAAATCTACTCAGTGCAACATCCAATAGATATTAGACTGCATAATTGGTCCAACGCAGCAAAACTTTCACATGATCCGGTCATTACCGAGCACCAACAAAATCTTCCGTTCAACTGATCGAAACTACCAAAATCATACCTAGCATGCACTCCTAGACTATGCATATCGACAACCTAACGTCCAATAATCTCATGCACACCGAATTGCACAAAAGTGCTCACCTTTGCCGCGTCAAGCTGCAACCGCTGAAGCCTGGGATCAAATCATCAAACCCAGCCGATGCCGCTGCTGGTTCTGGCTTCCTCTTCTCCTCTGGAGCCTCCCTGGCCTCCGCCGTCCTCCCGTATCCCCCAGCAGGTCGTCCACTGAAAGCAACACAGAGAGAGCTCACAGCAAAATATTGAGGAGATATGTTCCTAACAGATCTACCACAGAGAGATTTCAGAACAAGTATGAATGGGGAATGACCGAACTACCACAGAACTACCAACATCTATCGCAGAGCAATGTTCATGAATAGCGATGGGGAATAACCATGAACATCAATGCTCATGTGAAACAGCCAGATCTACCAACATCCATTACAGATCCAACTACACAATCTAGTTATCTGGGCGATTTGGGTTCCATACCTTCAGATTGGCGGAGGAAGACACACCCAAGGTGAGGGAGAAGAAGAAACCCAGGAGGAAAGTGAGATGCAGGAGCGGAGGCAGGGATCCGGGAAGACGCCTGTTGCTGTCGCCATAGGCTGGCCTCCAGCCGCTGCCCTCCTCGCTCGCTCGCCGTCCGCCGGGCGACGCCTTCCCCTCGCTCGCACGCCTCCAGTCGCGGCCCTGCTCGCTCGCCTCCCGTGGTCAAGTCATCCTCTCTCGCTCGCCGTCGGGAGTATGCCGAGGAGAAGGGAGAGCACTCGCTCACCTCCCAGGCGCCGCCCTCGACTGGAGAGAGATGGGAGGATGCTGAGCGAGGAGGAGACGGGTATCGCGGGGTGGGGGGAGGAAGCGGCGGCGGAGCGGGGGAGGAGGCGACGGCGCGGGGTGGGGAGGAGGAGGAGGCGGCGGCGGAGTGGAGGAGCGGGGCAGGCGGCGGAAGAGGAGGAGGGAGGGGAGGAGGCGGCGGCGCGGGGTGGGGAGGAGGAGGAGGCGGCTGCGGCGCGGGGTGGGGTAAGGAGGAGGCGGCGGTGGAGCGGGGCAGGCGGCGGCGGATGAGGAGGGAGGGGAGGAGGCAGGCGGCGGCGGAGAAGGAGGGAGGGGAGGGGGCGGCGGAGAAAGGGGAGGCGCACGGGTTCGCCAGGGGGGAGGCAGCGCACAGGGAGGCGCACGGGTTAGGTTGGGGGAATGAGGCAGCGCACGGGTAGGCGCTTGGAGAGGGGAAGGAGGCGGATGAGTGATGAGGTTTGGTCCCAGCAATCTGATCCGTTAGATCTGAGTGAGTAAGAGAAAGACAAGGTTAGATGGGATCTTGTCCCTTCATTTCAAACGTTGGTTGGGTTTGGTTGTAAATTTTTGGGTGTACTTAGCATAGCCAATGACTGTGCTGTACAATTTTCTGTGTGGCTTTAGAATTATTTTTTAGGTGCATTATATGTGGTAGAGATAGACTTGGTGGTCGCCTTAGCTCATCGTATATCATTATGTAGGAGCCCACGCCGTGCATGTTTAGAGTCAAGCTTGGTGACTCCATTCCCGTTGATGCTGGGGGGATGGCGTATCTATGCATGCCAGGGATGTTGGTGCACGGTGCCCACCTAGGGACCGGTTTCACGATGGTCTAGGTGGACATGATTAATGACGTTTTTAGGGCCGAGGACCCTAAACAAAGAAATTATGATGCTAGAGGATGTCGTCTACACATTTGTCCAGTGGCCCAAGAGGGACAGCACCCTGGATGTCGCGATCTCTACATGACAATGCCTGTCAAATAGGACCCTCTATGACTCCACCTCAAGCTCCTCTTCAGAAGGACATCGCATTGACTCCCACAGAGACGACGCCGAAGAAACAAGCGAGACGATGAGGCCCAACCAAATAAGATTAAGGCGCCTCCCAGGCTCTGGAAGTACAAGCTTAGAGTGTTGTTGGTCCTCAACTCACAATTACCTAGCCTTGGACTGGTTTGGAGGACTTTACATACCTGGTAGATGCAGAGGTCCAACAGGCAGCCAAACCGGCAAACTAGATTCACCATGAAATACACGGAGGCACATTTCTTTCACGACTCGGTCTACTTCGTCATGACATTCGAAGACTTATTCTTACTATTCAACCTCGACGAGCTCGATGTCTCACGTTTACGATGCTAGACATTGTAAGTGTACTGCATAATAAAGTTTTACATTAACATAATACTGATAAATGTCATAACTCATTACTTATATATAGATCCATGATCCAACAAGTCTGGCGACGTCGAGAACTGGTGGTTTTCTCGACCCACACTTGATCTTTGAGCAATCCATCAAGGAAAACACATCCTTCATCAAGAATTACATAACGACAAGATTGCTTGCTCAGAGTAACAAGGACTACATCTTGTTACCCTTCAACCAGGGATAAGTGCTTCACTAGTTGTCATACAAGTTTTATTTGTACTTTATACGCAACATGAACTTAAGATTAATCACTATGGCAACATACATGACTAGATCTCACTAGATTCTGATTATAATTATACCAAAGTGGAGCAAGGTAATATACCTTGATTCCCTACATAGGAGCAACCACAATTTCACTCATGTGCAATAAGCAATTGACAGGTAAACTCATTTCCTCCATATATAACTCTATTGTAGTCTTCCCTTTGTTTGCAATGGCTCAGGCTAACTTTTTGGAACCATGTAGGTCGTTCAATGCTTACGTTGCTTAGGGAGGGAGACACAACAAATCCAGTGCCACACTGTGATACAAGACATAATTTTTGGTACCCGCTATAATACAATAATGATATATCACACTTCATAATAATTCCTCTAGAACTGACAATATCTATGTATGTAATTCTATTTTTACAGTGCCACCAGCAGCTATAGGGCAACGTATATGGATTCTATGTTTGTAGACATATGCAGGAAATCATTTGTTAACCTACCAATATTTATTTCATAACTATCAATATATATATATATATATATATATATATATATATATATATATATATGCTAATGACATTAACACTCCTAGCGACAGGGCGTGGAATTCAACACAAGTACATTCGATCTTGACAAACTCACTGAAGTTTGAGGAAAGCTCTCTAAATTCTTGATGGCGCATGTTATTAACCTGAATGGAGAGTTCAATGCTAGTGAAGATGATTAGATGTTCAAACATTTGATTCAATTGTAATTCACTCAGTTGTGCTTAATTAAATAATTAATTCAAGTGTACTTTATTCAGTTGTTTAATTCATTTATGAGATCTGTGTAATGATTGTAGTGTGCTATATATATGACTTCTTGCTTGTTTTCGAAGGACATGACTAGCATTTCTTGAGGCTGGCCGAAAAACAGAAAATAATTTACCTATTCAAATAGCTATCACAGACAGTTTGTTACACCAAACCGTCTGTGATATGTAACATATCACATGCGTTTATGTCTAAAAACTGTCTGTGATACATGACACATCACATATGGTTTTGGGTATTAGCTATTTGTGATATTTTAGATATCACAGATGGCTATTTAAGATCCGTCTATGATATCTGACATATCACATATGGTTTTTGGTATTAGTCATCTGTGATATGTCAGATATCACATACGGTTATGTTTAACAATCGTCTGTGATATCTGACATATTATAGACGGTTTTAGTATTAGCCGTCTATAATATGTCAGATATCACAAACGGCTATTTTTAAGAATCGTTTGTGATATCTGACATATCACAGACGGTTGTTTTGAAAAACCACCTGTGTTGTAACTTATCATAGACAGTTTGAGAGCCGTCTGTGATAACCACCTGTTATCACAAACACATAAATTCAGACAATTCAGAAACTGTTTGTGATGACGGTTTTGAACTGCCTATGATGATCCTTTCTATGGTAGTGTCTAACCGTTGTGCTGGAGCGGTCTAACTGGCCGTGAGTGATGGTCTGACTGGTGTGCGATGTGATCAAAACTCATGAGCAAGTCATATTTCAAGTTCTTGAATTTAGCCCGGTTTTGATGCAGTATTGTTTTCCTTGAGGAAAGATTGAAATTTTAGCTAAGACCATGCGATCATTGGATGGATTATATTCTTGAGATCCTCAGCAAGGTATGTATAAAGTTTCATATCATTTGGAGATATATTTTGAAGATTACAACACTTTTGCTTTTGGCTCGGTCTAATTTTCAATTCTAGGGCCAGGAGTGCGGTTAGACCACCTCCAGGTCTACGGTCTGACCAGAGTTTGGTCAGACCGGCCATCACCAGTAGTCAAACCATTCGGCTAGTCCAATCGCTCTCCCATATCGGCCAAATCAGATCTGAGGAGTTGAACTCCATTTGCTTACGTGCTTTTGTGTTTGCTTTTATTGGTGGGTAAATTTGATTTTTGTATCTTCTAGTAGCTAATGGAGTGAAAGTTTTGAAATACCATTTGAGAAGGTTGAATTTGAAGACATCATTCATTCTCTCTAATTACCATATCGGGTCCAATAATATAGTCCCTCTCATCCTTTTCTGAAGTGCAGTAGCAATTATAATTTTGTTATGATTTATCTAGGATTTTTATAGCATATATATATATATATATATATATATTCTAAAACACTAGAATATAAGTATGCGTGCTCAGCATATCAACAGATATCATATAACAATATAATAGGGTGCTTGCCGATTGGACTAGTCACCGTTTATCTTTTGTACCGATGGAATGCCTCTAGAGCTGCATCCGGCGTACATGTCAACGCGTAAATGTCATGTACGTCCAAGTCAGCACGCAGAATAATTAAGGGTTTGCGCAAAGGCGTCAGACATCCAGTAAGGAATGAAACTGACGGATGGATGGATAAATGAGGGCTAGTAACGCGATAAATAACAAAGGAGGTGAGGGGCCCCCCTGCATGGAGAGGGAGAAACGATATCCTGCCATTATTTGCCTCTGTCTACTTCTCAGATGACAAAGAGGCTTGGGCAGTGGCTCTGGGCGGAAATTAACAGTAGTACTTGCCCACTATCACCAGACCTCCCCCACACCCCGTCACTCCCATGGCCCCTCCCTGCCTCCTATTTCACCTCACCTTTCCTTTCTGCACATGCTAGCTTGTCATGACTCATGATATAGCATATATTCTCTCTCTTTTCTCATCATAATTATCCTTTTACATTATAATTAATTTCATCAACAATGAGGGCGCCGCTATATATTTTTTCATTAAAGATGTAATGACAATTGGGAATTGCATTTACAATAGGATATGTGTAGTTTTCTTCCAGAAAAACATATAAACCTCCTCGGTAATTCATATGCATTGCCTTTTTTCTTTAAAAAATGTGATGACGATAGGAAGTTGCATCTGCACTGGATACGTATACTTTTCTTCCAGAAAAACATATAAACTGAGAGACCATATGAAGGTTCGACTATATCTGCGATGGATAATTGGCATTTTGGTTGAGTTAAATTTGGATTTTTGCAAAAGTTGCAGAAAATTTAGATTTCAGTTTGTGCTGTTAGGTTTCAGTCGGTCTAACCGGCCGGGGTTGACGGTATGACCGCCGGTCTAGTGTGACGGGCTCTAGTTGGCAGTCGGATCACTGGTGCGGTGTGGTCAGATTCTAGTTGGTGTCTACTTTTTTTTTCCAGAAAGCGTATTTTGGATTTGGGCACGAGCGATCCGACTGGCCAGTGTTGGCGGTTGGACAAAATTTGAGTTGGACGGTGTGACCGGCATTGAAGATGCTGTCACACCGGTAGTTGGTCACACCAGCTGTTATTTGGCGGTCTAATCAGTGCGGTCTAACCATTATGGGGAGACTGGTTAGACCCGTTGGTGCAGCTAGAGAACAATGAAAATGGTTTTTGAGTTGGATAAGTGTGTGCACGGTATGGGTGCCGTTGGTTGGTTGTGTTGTGTTGCATGATGCAGGGTTTTGACTAATGTGAGTCAAGTGCATTGAACTTGTGATTGAGATGGTTACTTAGTCTTTGGATGTGGAGGTGGCTTATAGAATGTTAGTGGTCGACGACAATGGACCAGAACTAGACGGGGGAGCTAAGGTTCGAGTGATCGTATGAGTCTGATGAGGCTATGTGACTCAAGTGGGAAGCACAGAGAAGATAAAGATCGTGATGAAGTGAGTTGGTGCATGTGGTATACCAAGTGACGAAGTCGATGCACATAAAGACGGTTCGGGGGAGTCCGAACGTGCGAAGACATGACGACTAGTCATTGGGAACTACGAGCTGCGTGTTAAAGTATGTGTAGATGCTTTGAGGTGAAGGTAAAGACAGAGTCAAAGGAAGGTACTCGGAAGATTCGTTGAGGGTATTTTAGTAGTTGGCGAATGCTGGGTTGGTGTCTTAATCAAAACCGCGGTATGGAGAGACACAAAGGAGAAGTAGTTTAGACCTAGAAGAGCCGGAATTATCAAGTGGATCAAACGCTAAAGGGTTAGTGGGTTGAGTCTTGTAAACACTTTGAGAAGCGTGTGTGAGTGTAAAACTCGTGTTAGTGGGGTTAACGGATTTTTCTGGTATGTTTAATGAGTTGGACCCATTAGGGTTGTTGCTGTTTATTAAAATCAAGGAGAGAAGGTGGTAGATTTAGGGATTCTAGGGTTTATATTTTTGGTTCTACCACCTTGTCTTCTTCCATGGTTGTGAGAGAAAACAATTGAGAGAAGAAAAGGTGGTGCTTTGGCTGCAACTTGTAATCATCTATGAGCATGTAAACTTCGTCCTCCACTAAAAATAGATAAATTTTTTTCTTAATCATGTTCTTATTTGCATTCTTACTTAATTTTGTTTGTTCTTGAGCTAGATTTATGATTTCGTATTCCTGAAAGTTCTAGCCTAATCTTTTACTTAAATTACCTTACTGGGACATGTGAGAATAGATCTAGAAGACCTCATGTTTTAGATCCTCACGAGTAAGAAGTAGTTTGAGTTTTAGTGTTTTTGGTGTTCTTATGACCTAGATTTGATTCTCTGCAATTGAGTGAACTCGAGTCCAAAAACCTTATGATTCTTGATTGGTTTAGATTCTAAATGCTTTGAGCAAATCTCATGAAAAATTTGGAAGTGTTTGGATGATATTTGAATAAACTCTTGATATTTGAGTTTTATCCCGAGAGGGTTTTAGGTCTGGGAACAACAGACCGGTCAGGTCGGCCCTAGACCTGTAGTCTAACCACCCCTACCAGTCAAACCAGGCGTGGTGGTTAGACCGGCCTTAGGCTGAAGGCTGCCGAGTTTGTTGGTTTAGATTTCTAGTCTTATTTTATAAAGCTTAGCTGGTGAAATCTAAACTTAGTGACTTTATATCAGTTGAGTAAAGATTTTAAATATTATTAGAGAAAAAGTTTAAACGAGTATTCACACATGTATTGTCCTGTAGACTGCCTATGATGACATAGTTAGAACTATTTCGCGGTTTAAAGGTACCTCCAAGGTACCTTGTTAAATTATGACCGAGCAGCTCGAACGGTTAAGATTTGCGCAACTCACGACCTCCGAGCTTGCACCGTATAACACGCCTCTTCGCGGAGATCACGTGGTTTGTCGATACGTCGAGCCGATAGGCCTAGCTACGTAGCCGTGTCTCCTCCCCCCATGATCGCGTCCTACATCACAAGGAGCATCGTCCCCCACCTCTGGCGATCTACTGCCTGCCGGCCGGTTGATCGCCCCTGCGATCGATATATCCTAGCTTGCATGCAATTGGCGCCTCCCCCGGCCCGGCTCTACCCTATCACCATCTTTTTTCCCCTAAAGAAAGAGATCGAGCTGCATGATGATGATGCGAGCAGGGACGACGTGTCAAACGCGAGCGGCTTATCAACGAGCTCGCCGCTTGGTGGGGCCGGCTCAGAGAAAGGAAAGCCCCAGGTTACCATGACGTACCGGACGACCGGGCCTGTAAGTTTTCCCCTTCTCACACGATCAGTCGCATGCAGCATCGATCTTCTCGGTCTATCGCTCCGTATCCAATCGACAAGTCAGCTCGATCGGTTCCACTATCTCTGCACAAACCACAAAGTTTACGTGTTAGCTTTGGCAAAGCAAGCTAGCCCCTTCTGCCTCTTCGTCATCAGCTGCTGCTGCACGCTCAAGTAGTTCATGTCCCTAGCCAGCTCTTGTGTGATCAGTTCACATGCTGATGATAAGTACAGAAACATGCATGCATGAGTTGGGGTGAAAACGGATCGGATAGTTTCCGATCGATCCGGATGAAAACGAATACGGATTGTGTCGGATCGGATTTTCTTCGAATAATTCTCGGATCGGAAACAAATACGGATTTTTTTGTCGGAAACGAATACAAATACAGTAGGCCTGATATCCGGCGAATACGGATACAGATTATCCGGATAATATGGATTTGGATATCCGAGATTTTAGCCCAATATTGCCCAGCCCAAGCCAGCCTCTCTCATCTCCCCTGCCACCAACCCACTAGTAAATATTTGTGTTTATTAAAAATAAATTTAGTATTGTCGGTAGATTAAAATTTGTACTGATTAAATTGATATACCGCCGTTTAAATCATTTTGATGCAATTTTAAATTCTTAATTAATTTATTAGTCACATGTAAATGGTAGAAATCCATTAAGAATTATGTAGGACTTTAGAAAAAATAACTGCCATTTAAAGATTTAAAATCTATACAATGGTATGACTATTGTGGATAAAAATACTTATGCTTGTTAGATTTCATTAATGTTTTGACAAGATGAACTATTTACATATTTTCATTGATTTTGGATGTATAGTTTAAGGGGTTTTCATGTTCCGATAAATATTCGTCACCTTATTCATTTCGATTTGTATTCGCTTTGTATCAGTATTCGATATTATTCGTATTCGTATCCGAGGTATCCATATTCGTATCCGTATCTGAGAAAAAAATATGAAAATAAATATGGTAGAAATATTATCCATTCGTATTCGATCCGTTTGCATCCCTATGCATGAGAGAGTACAATACAACCGGGAAAAAACACATCGCGGTCTCGTTGTGTAATCAATCGGGCCTAGTTTCGAAAAGGCGCACTGGATCTGAGCATGACACAACACGCACATATTTTTTGTGGCAAGTTAGGGACGTGTTTTCTTTCTTGATACGAACACAAAAGTTTAATGAGGAGTGGTTTAGATGCGGAAACCCAGCTTGATTTTGGTAACAGTTACTGAGATGGGCACCTTCTCTTTTATCCATTTTGTTTTCGAGCATGATTTATATGTTGTCAACTGACTTTGTCACTGCAAAAGCTTGATCTTTTTAGTACGATAACGGGAGGAAAAGATAGGTATATATCATGAGATGGAAACGATTAATTTGACGTTGAACGGTTGGCTTAGATTAACCGAAGGAAAAGATAGGTATATATCAATATACCAAAGATGATCGCTTTTGCTTTTGCTTTTGCTTTTGCTTTTGTTTTGTGTTTTTTTTTCTGTTTCCTTTCGTGGTCGTTTGATTCTAGGGCTTTTCCCTACTGTATTTGGTTGTATTTTACGTGTTCGCGAAAAATACCAAAGATGAGATCGATTATACAAATTCTGTTAGTTTTGGTTACGGCCGTTCAATCCCGCATGAGAGGTCGCAAGCTAATGTAATACTAGCGTGCATAGTTGGGTTTGATCCCGCGACCTCGTGATTATCTGTGTCTAAAAGCACCTCACGTTTCCATCACCTTACGTGTTTGGTAAATCGGAAGCTTGGAAAAAGATATACGGAACAAGAAGGAAATTTTGAACCGTAGACTTAAGTATCAGATGCAAAGTACGTCTAGAACCCATCAGATAAATCGCAATGCTCATCTGGGAAAGTACCTTTTTGCAAATTTCCCCCCTAGTGTCAGACCATGTGTGTAAGATCATGTGTGCCAGCGCTATAAGAATGATGAGTATTTAATATTACTTATGCCTTACTTTTTCTGTTTGAGTTTTATTTTTGTCAAATGACATTTTGACCTATGCTTTTTGGTAACACCGGTCAGACCGGCCTAGGGTGGGGGTCTAATCGCTGTGCGGCTACGGTCAAACAGGCCGTGCCTCGGCGGTTTGTCTGGCGCGTTGTGATTGGTCGTTGCTGACAGTCTAACTGGCGCTTGGGTTGTGGTCTGATTGTTTGTGGTGCAGTCCGACTAGAGAGCGATAGTATTGGTATTTTGTCAGCGGTAGCTATTTTTAGAGAGATTCTCATTGAGTTGTGGGTTGTTTTTGTAGAGCGATCTGATCGACCTTGTCAGGGCGGCGGGCGGCCTCGTCTGACCGGTGTTGTGGCCACAGTCAGACCGGCGTCTGTAGGGTTGTCTGACCAGCCTGGTGGCCATGGTTAGACCAGCCTATGTTTCTAAGAAGAGTTGAGTTGTTTCTTATGGTGTTAGTCACGGCAGGTGTTAGTCATGGTATGTCCATGCATGTGTTAGTCATGATGTGTTCATGTATATGTTTTGCTAATTGAGAGTCAAGTGCAAATCATTTATGTTCAGATCAATTGCTTTGTCTTTGATGTCCAAGTGCTTTGATGATGGATTGCGGGCAATGGTAAGACCAAGGCTTGGTGGTTTTGGAGTGTCATGTAAGTCCATGTGGAGCATCATCTCAAGCCGAGAGAATAAGAGAAAGACAAGAATCGTGAGGAGGCAAAGTGTGTATGTGGTGTGCCAAGTTGTTTCGTGTGTTTCAAGTGGTGACGGTTCTCAGAGCAGACGTACGATGTTGGTGGCAAGCATTGAGCATCACAAACTATGGTGTGATGTTAGTGTGCCATGGGACTTGCGCATTTTAAGTGGTGACGGTCCTGGCGCAAGCATACGATCTTGGCGACAAGTTATGGGCATCGCATCTTTGTGAAGACAGGTGAGCGTTTCTTGGGCTAAAGATCATGTAGTGGAGATGTTTTCTTTCTTGCAAGAGTTTTTCTTTTTCTTACTTTTAGCCCTTGTTTTTCATTTTTAAGTGATTCTTGTAGATAGGCGAGTTTTAGTTCTTGCTTCCTTTTTGCATCATGCATACATGGCATTGCATTGTAATTTATGTATTTTAGATAACACTTTGACTATGACTTATTTGTGATGTAATCTTGACTTGATATTGCTCCTTGCCATGTTATGCCTACTTATCTAGCATTGTAATGCTTTTGTATATATGATTAAATCTTTGCAATGCTAACTTAACTTGCCAACTTGAACTTAGTTTCACAAGTGGTATCAATTTTTTGCAATTGGTATCTTTTAAGTTGCAAAGATGGATGTTTTTACTATTTTTCTCTCCATTGATCCTTTTATAATATATATACCATGTTAAAAATGCTGTGTTGAATCTTGAATATTATATTTTGATTTATGTAGTGTTATGCTAGTTCTTTGGCAAATCTTATCTTAATCATTAAACTAGTGCCTAACTTAATAAAATGATTTTTTTTTTGCAAAAACTTGAATATCAGTAATTCTTTTTCATGAGACTACTTATCAAATCTCAATAATTCTTCTTCATGAGACTACTTGTCATTCATTTGGCATGAAATCAGAGGGAGGTTTTGTATAACCAAGACCATTCTTTTAAACGTAATACTTGAGGTGGTTGACAATGGCATGAGATTAATGAAAATGAGAAAAATGCAATTAGGTTGAAGCTGAAGGGGTAGTTGTAAATGGCTCCTAGTATAGGAATTGCTTTACTGAGATAGACTACAAAAATATAATAAGTGGCTAAAACTTAGGAGATAGTTGTGGATGGCTCTTAGTAGAGGACTTACTTTATTAAGATAAAGTCTAAATAATTTCTAAAATATCAAGAATGGATGTTATCTAGTATTTGAGCATAATTAGCTAAAATTAAATTTCTAGTACTTTAAATGATTCAACTTGAGTTTTTAGGTTATATTTAGCCTTCTTGACATGACTTAGCTCATATTTAGATACATTTAGTTGAACTTGTCAATTTTAAAGCCTTGCTTAACTTGAAATCAAATTGAATGCTCTAAATTATGCCATCTTGCTTAGATTGGTCGTATATGCCTTATCATGATCTAGATAACTTTGTACGCATTCTATATTTTTAAGTGGTATCTTTTTTTACTTTGAACCTCACTTTGGATAGTTTTCTAAGCTCTCTTTTAGATTATGTATTTTTATTCATGCATATATGCTCTTTCTTGCTCTGTTGTTGTTTATAAGTGTTTTATGCATCTTCTAAGGGTGAGTGGTAGTGAGCTTGCATAGCCCCTTGCCCTTGATGACTATTCTGCCAAAAGGGAAGAATAATTAAAGCAAAATTTGGTATTAGTCTAAAAAGGGTGAAACTATTCAGATTGGGGGAGAGTGTTTTTCTAAAGGGGAGAATGCTTATAATTAGAAAGATTAAAAAAAGGGGGGAATGAGCTTTGTGTGGTTGCATTAGAGTAAAATGAGCATTTATGTGAGAAAACTACATTTTGAGTCTTAATTGACCTTTTGTTTTCAAGTGGTATTGCATTTGTTCTTATGTACTCTTTTGTGCTTTATTTTTCTATGATATTGGTCATGATAAACAATTGTTCTTTTATTTAGATCATGAGTAGGATTGTGCTATTTGAGGTTTGTTAGGTGCAAATGGAACTTTTGGTGAACACTTGCTCTTTCTTAGTCTTAGCACCATTCTACATCTTGCCATGGTGGTTATGTTCTTACTTTCTCTTAAATCTAAAACACTAGCAGCGCTTGCAAATTTTGTGCTTGAAAAGTCTAAAATTCAAACTCAAATTCATACCTTTAGGGTGTTTGTCAAATTACTAACCAAGGGGGGATTGTAAAACCATATAGTGGCAGCTTCATGAGTGATGAGTAGTTGACATTGCTTATACCTTGCTTTTGCTGTTTTAGTTTGATTTTTTTTTGTTAAATGGCATTTTGACATATGCTTTTCTGGTAGCACCGGTCAGACCGGCCCAGGGTGGCAGTCTGACGCTGTGTGGCTGCGGTCTAACTGGTTGTGCCTTGCAGTCTGACCGGCATGGTGTGACCGGCCATTGCAAGCGATCCAACTAGCGCTTGGGTTGCAGTCTGACCAGCCATGGTGGCAATCTGACCGAAGAGCAGTAGTATTGGTCCTTTATTGGTGGTAGCTATTTTTTAAAGAGGTCCTCGTTGAGTTGCGAGTTGTTGTTGTAGAGCAGTATGATTGGCCTTGCCATGACGGTCTGACCAACGTCTGTAGGGACGTTTGACTGGCCTGGTGGCCATGGTCAAACCGGCCCCTACTTCTGAGTAGAGTTGATTTTGAGTTGTTTCTTGTGGTGTTAGTCCTAGTAGGAGTCTATGCTGGTGTTAGTTATGGTGTGTCCATGTATGTCTTAGTTATGGTGTGTCCATGCATGCATTAGTCACGGTGTGTCCATACATATATTTTGTTAATTGAGAGTCAGATGCATATCATTTGTGCTCAGATCGATTGCTTTGTCTTTGATGTGCAGATGCTTTGATGATGGATTGTGGCTAGCGGTAGAACTGAGGCTTGGTGGTCATGGAGTGTTGTGTAAGTACATGTTGAGCATCATCTCAAGCCGAGAGCATAGGAGGAAGCAATAATTGTGAGGAGGCACTGTGTGCATGTGGTGTGCTAAGTGGTCTTATGTGTTTTAAGTGGTAACGGTTCTAGGAGCAGACGTATGATCTTGACGGCAAGCATTGGGCATCACAGATTATGGTGACAAGTCATGGGCATCGCATCTTTATGAAGACCAATTGGTGCAGTTATGGAAATTGTCTGAAACTAGGTGGAGTGGCTGTTTGCAAAACCACGATGCTGGTCTAAGTGGTTTAGGTCACGTCTTTGTGGTTAGAATATCTTATCGAGCTATTGGATCCTTGGAAGTTATGCTTTGAAAAGCGTGCAAATTTATGCAATGTAAAACCTATTTATGTGTGGGTTATCGGGTTCCCCTATGTGTAGGTGGTGTGATCCACTAAGGATATGGTGGTTAGGGTTTGGTATAAGGTGGTAGCCTCCACTATATAAGTTCTTGTGTTGAAGAGAGAGATAACACTTGTGACTTGAGATATTAGGGTTAGGGTTTCCAAGTGTGGAGCCATTTGTGAGTGTGCTTTAGATTTAGAGCTCTGCTATCTTGAGGGATTAGCTGAAAACATTCCTCTCCAAGTGGTATGAACATCCAAAATTTGTCTAAGTAAGTTGTGCTATGGATCCTCTTTTGTGTTTTTGATTTGCTTGACTTTTTTGTTTGGATTTATCTTTTCTTGATCTTTTCTGGTGCCAAGGATGTGTAAGAGGTGAAGATATCTCTTGGAGATAAGATCTCATCCATCTAAGTATAATCTAGAGGAAGTTCTTGAATTTACTCAGTTTTCCTCATGAGAGTGGTGATTTTGGAGTTTTGCTCTTGTGAGTGTTTTGGGTTGAATTCGTACTGTGATTTAACTTAGTATGACATGTAAGAATCCATCGAAGGTCATCTAGATCATCAAGGACTCACGAGCAAGAGTAGATCAAGATTTTCCTCATTTGCCCAATTTTGATGCAACATTTGTTCAAATAGAAAAATGTCAGGACTTTGGCAACGATTCTCTCAATCGTTGATTAGAATAGATTTGTGATATCCTAGAGAAGGCTCATACCAAGTTTCAAGTTATTTAGATGAATGGATAAAAAGTTAAATGTATTCTTGGTTTTAAAATTATGCTGATTTTCTGTTCTGAGTTAGAGGTTTGACCACTATCAATTAGAGGTCTAATTGGTGTTGGGTTACTTTTCTGGAGTTTTGTCATCTATGGCTCTGGACTTTGATGAGTTTATAAATTTGTGTTTCTGCTGTATGTTACTGATATTTGGAGGAAGATTTTAAAGAGTCATTCACCCCTCTGACTAGCCATACTTCACCCTACACCTTTCTTTTTCATGCCCTGAGAATTCTGCCACAAAATAAAATAGGGAATGTATTTGACTCCTACCATGCAAATTTGCAAAAGCTTTCTATCTGAGAAAATGAAGCAAAAGAAAAGCATATAGTATCTTTTTGTCAGACCGCCACTTTCCTCTCAAGTTGACACAATGTGCACCATCCAAATCTAAAGGGGGAAAATATTATTCCCATGATTGTTTCCTGGTGCCAACTTGTTTTTGCCATAGGAATTATGCTCGTGCCAAAGATTCCCCCAGCTCAAAAATAGGGGGCATTCGCTGAAAATGAGCTAGCTAGCTAATCTCATTTTCCTTTTTTTTTGTGCAGAGCGTGCAGATATTATTATCTCTACTACTTCAAAAAAGTTGGTGAGTGATATGTTCTCTCTCCTCCCTCCCTGCTCACAGAAAAATCATGCCGATGACATGGACCTACCCCAAGCTGTGCGGCTTCTACTTCGCTTAATTTCCGTGTCTCCCATCTTCTCCAAACCGAAATCGTCATCGCCGCATCCTAAACTTGCCCCGCATTGCCTCCTCCCTCCTTCTCCTCCCCAACACGCCACCGCTGTCACCCCCTCAATGGCATACTCCCCCACTTGTCCTCCTCCTTCCATCCCAATGCACCACGCCTTCTTAGGCTACTTGCTGTTCACTCATCTCGCCGCCGCATTCTACTCCTCCCTTGCGCCTCATCCTAATCCTCCTACCCACACGCCGTTGCTGCCGCCCCTCACCGATGTACTCCATGCCTCCACCTCCTCGTCACTAGTGTCCGATCTGATCTGATCTGATCTGGAGGCGGTGACTGGATCCGACTGGTGATAGGCTGTGTCGACGACCATGTATCGGTCGGCGCCAGCAGACATTTCGATACCTCCTCGGCACTGTGCAATAGAAAATTGACAGAAAATCGTAGGGAGCAAAGTGCATATCCACTTCCTAATCCAGCAATCACCCCTTTCTTACCGTGAATCCCCCAATTTTCCTCACCCCTATTGCAATTTCATCTAATCTCTACCATTTTTTGTTCGATTCATTCACCACCCCGTTGGTTTGCTGCAAGGTTTGATCCTGTGCCTAGCGATTCAATTCGTTTGATTCTGATTCCGTGCAAAACCAGATAGGATTGTGCTAATCCTTTTGTTGGTTTTGTTATTGTTTGGTTTTTCTTGCGGAAGCCATGGCATCGTCGATGCTAATCTGTGATACCCAGCAATGGAAGGGCCTTCAGGTGTGTGAACTGATGATGCTATATGCAATATACCACTTTTGTAGGTATTATGCTCCGGTAGGCTCACTGTGGTTTCATGTTGTCATGCATGCGGGAGAAGGCACACGTCGGCGCAATCCAGAAGACGCACCTGCATGGTCTTTCACATCTCTCTCTCTCTCTCTCTCTCTCTCTCTCTCTCTCTCTCTCTCTCTCTCTCTCTCTCTCTCTCTCTCTCTCTCTCTCTCTCTCTTCCCTGATGAGCTAACGATTTCCTCTGTGGGGAAGTGGCATAGGGTATGCGGCGAAGGACGCGGCCTTCGGTGTAAACGCCAGCACCGTCATGCTGCAGGCCGTCCGCACCGCCCTGCTGCAGGTTGTCAATGACCTCGCGGACGCTTTCAAGGTCACCACGGGATTGGTCAAGACGTGGCATGATAATTGGCATAGATGTAGTGAAAGTGCTGAGCCATCACACTTGATTTATCGATTGAGTATTCTACTTGTTTGTGTTGTAGGCGCACAATCTCAACGTAATCTCCATGTTTGCATGTGAACCAAAAATGCATCAACCGAAAATAGATATGGTTTCCAGAACTATGATAGAACAAAATTTTATTCTTAACTATTCACCTTCTTGCAGGTACATAATGAACAGATTAAAGGCCAATTGGATCCATCTCAGCATCACCTTTGAGGTATATTACTCCCTCCGTTCGCCCTTTTTTTTTCATAAATATACTTTACACTAATGTTGTGTTGCCCTCTCTGTAGTTACTTGTTGTCTTTTTTGTTTTATCCATTTTGCATCTGTTGTAAGGTAGACGACAACAATGGTATGTATGTTCGGTTTCACAAAACACATGCCCGCCTCTCCTAGCTGTTGACTAACAAATTCTACATCCGTCTCTTGATCGGTTCCAATTTATCTATTAGAACTAGTTAGAGACCTGTACGTTGCAACGAAGTCATAAAAATGATGAGACGAAACTTACTATCTGGCCAATTTCACACATCAAATATTGGAGAGCAAGCGACGGAGATAGAAGAGTGGCCAGAATGCGCGAGGAGATGAGGAAAGTGGAGGGGGTGGGCGGTTGTATCCTGAGAGAGAGAGAGGAGGAGGAGAGAGACGAATGGTCCAGATCAAATCGGATGGCTGAGAAGAGAGGAGGGAAAATGGACCAACCACCAACTCACACTTTTATAATAGTAAAGATTTTGAGTGCAAAACCAAGCTTCTAGGCTATTTGATCAAATTTAGCAAAAAGGTTGTGTGTATTAAGCTAAAAATTATCACTCGATTCACATACTGTATTGCCCTCACTGAAATGTTTTTATAATTTTCCAGGGACTGCAAGCGGTATGTTGATTAAGTGGTGACGATTTGTTAGTTTAATTGATCCCTCTGTGCTGGCTTATGTTGAAGAGTCAGGTTTTAATGTTGCAACATCGGTCTGTATGCTCAGCCGGTTATTAATTGAGTCTCGACACGTGTTGGTGGTGGCCGGGGCTGTGATGGGCTGATCACGGTGGAATCGGCCAGGGCACCGTGGTGCAGGCCGAGCACAGTGGTGGAGAAGACGGTCAGGGTGGAGATCAGCTGAGTGACAGTTTACTCCGCGCAGTGATGAAGTTGTGACGTAGGCCTAGTTCGGCAATGGTAACTTGACATGTGCGCAGGAGATGAGCTCATGCAGTGACTTGATAGGATAAAGCAACCGTGGGGAATGGTGGGAACCATCGGCTCTGGAGCGTGGTGGTAATGACGAATTTTTTGTATAAATATTTTATTTTTTATTTGAAATAATAGGAATATATTTGCGCGAATATTTTTTTACAGAAATAGTCTCCAGTCGTCAAACTGTCGACCGACTGGAACCTATCGTCCAACGGCCGATTGACACACAAGTAATCCGTTGGCCATTGGACGAATTGATTGCAGTCGCCGAACGGTCGGGCGACTGGTTACAGTCGCCCATCGGTTAGGCGACTGGAGTTCCAGTTGCTCGGCTGTGCAGCAACTGCAAACAAGAGGTGGTGTGGTTAATCTATTTATAATTTTCGTAGATTATGAATGGCAGATAATCTGTTAGATTCGCAATAAGAGTTTACGATCGTTGTATGTTGTTATAGTGCAAAAAATTCATGAAACTTTTTTTAAGAATGATTGAAATAAGAACGATCGGTAAGTAGAAGGGTAAGTGATATTTTGATGTTACCGGGAATTTGTACACTGAGGAGAACTGGTTTGTTAATGTTGTTGGATGATTTGCTACAGGAATAATTGAATGCGAAAATACGAGGAAATAAATTTGTCTGAATTAAAATAGACTTCATAGTACAGTTGGGAGTAACAAGTTGTGTAGGGCTTGATTACATACATAACATAGAACATCATGTGCGAGCAACCAACCCAACTACTCATACGACCTATTGTGTGGACCGGAGCTATTTTCCCTTCCTTACGAGTTCGGCGTTGAACTCCTCGGTGGCCTCTTTTGCCTTGATCGCCATTTTCCACTTTTTCTCATGCTTCCTCTCACGAGCCTCGCGCTTCCTGCACTGAGTTTCGTCTCCCGATGTATACACTCGGTTTGCTCATGCTTACAACGCTCCTCCTCCTGGATCTCGTAGGACCTTTTGACGTTCTACTCCTCGAAGTCGAGGGCCCACTGGTCCTTTGGGTGGATCTTAAGATCGATCCATTTGCGGTAGCCACATAGGGGTTCCGGGGATTGTGGATACACGCGATAGGTTGTTAGTGCGTACTTTAAAGGAGAAAAAAAATAGGGGAACATAGTGCACTTGGTCCTTTTCGGCTGCCGATAGGTGGTGGTGTCTAGACGGCGGTCGGGATAGTCACTGAAGTAGTTTGTGCAACCCCAGTAACGCATACGTAGGCTGAGGCAGTGCTTAGACTTGAAAACCTGCATGGGTACAACAAGGGGGCGTCTCCCCCTCTGGTGGGTGCTGCGGCGAACGCTCAGTAGGAACGTTCGGGATGAGGTTGTTGCTACGGGTGGCGTCATTGCGGGGAGCTGATCTCGTAGCACGCTCAGCTTGTTCTATCCGGGCCGTAACAGCCCTTGCTTTTTCGTCGTGGGCGGCAGCTGACCTCGCTAGGTCGCGGGTCTTGTCCCATTGCTTCTGAGAGACCATGTGGTTATGACCCCATGTTTGTGATGAGTAATTGACATCGGTTTAGGAAAGTCGAGTTTGGTTTGAGTAGTTCGGACCATGTCGTTGCGTGGTGCAATCGGTTTCGGTCGAACTTGGTCAAACCTGGTCAAAGTGATTAGGATGCATATTCTCTTGATTTGACAAGTTTGGGCTCTTTCATGCGTAAGATGGTTCATTGATGCTATTTGTGCTTACATGTGTCGAGCGGTGCTATTTGATGTGTTTCTTGTCTGTGATGGCTGCAAGACGTCGAGGCAGAGTCGTGGCGAGGCACGAGGTGACCGGACTAGGCACAGGCGGTGTCGAGGTCAGAACGGTCGGATGTGTCGAAGACGGCGGAGACTCGAGGTGGTTGCGAGGCTTGGACGACAAGGAACGCGGAAGCTTCCCGGAAGGTGCAGGAGGGGCGTTTCGGTAAAAGCGCAAAGCTGCACAGGTGGAAGCAGTTCCGTTCGGGGTTTAGCAGGCATAACGGGTTGGAGACCCGTTAGCCAAAGGCTATAAATAAGAGAGGGATTCTCAAGTGCATGTATGTCTTGTGAGGGATGTGCATGGCTTTTGGAGAGAGTTAGGGTTTTGCTTGAGTCAAAAGAGCCTTTGGAGAGGTTGTTTTGGCTTTAGGCTTTAGTTGGTAGGAGAGAGCAAGTGTTGTCTCCCGTAGCTTCTCTGTCCCCTTCGTGTGTTCTTGAGAGATAGAGAGAGGAATTCTTGATTTCTCCAAGCATGTATGGTATTGTAGGGATGATATGAGTTGATACTCCTTGTAATCATGTATCTCTCATCCTCAATATCAATCTGAGGTGGCTTTGTTTGAGTTTGATTGAGTTCCTGGCTCTCTGTTGGTTTTTATTCTTCGATGTCCCTTCAGTGTGATTTTTGAGTTTTGGCTCGATTCTTGCTGAGGAGTAGCAAAATGGGTTGCTCTATGATGGAATTGCATTTCTAGACCCTTTGGTTATCTAGTTCCAAGAGCAATTTGATCGATTTGTAAGAATCTCTTGTTTGCCTTCCTATGTTCTTGTTCTCATTTCTAGGGTTTAGGTGTGTTTTTTAATTTCTTTCATGAGATGGTATGAAACTTGGCATGTTAAGTCCTGAGGCTATTAATTAGCTATCTCAAAGTTTCATGGCCAAATGATCAAAGTTTAGATGGAAATTTGTGTTTTAGTGTTGCTCCTTGTAGCTTTTCAGTTCTTGGTTAAATTCTCAAATTCATGAGTTTGTGTTGATTTTCTGTGATGATTGGAGCCTCTATGATGTTTAGATTAAGTCTTTGATGTCTTGGGCTAAAAAGGAAAGGAGCATTTCTCCCATTTTCTTGATTTTGGCAAAAATCTGAAAAGTCAGGGTTTTTCAGTAGGGCTGCGCAGGTGTCTGGTCAGATGAACCAGTCAGACCGGCCGTTTGCCTGCGGTCAAACCGGCCGACTGTTGGCGGTCTGACCGGCGGCCAACAAGCGGTCAGACCGGAGGCAAGCTTGCGGTCAGACCGCCTAGTGACCTGCGGTCTGACCGCCCAGTCAGTTTTGGCCGTTGGTACTTAGGTGTTTATGCTTGCTATTTTTCTTGATGGGTTCCTTTCGCATGTTTATTTTCTTGGTCTTCTAGAGAACTTTTTCATCCACTTCATAGCTTCTCATAGCTATTGAAGAGGAAGTTTTAGTGGATACCTTTCAGAGGCGTAATTTTAAGAGGCGACATTCACCCCCCTCTGTCGCCATTTCGGTCCAACAGCTTCATCATCTTGTCCCATTGGTTCTTCTGCCTCTTGTCCATCGCAGTGTGGTGAAGCAAGCACTGGTATAGTGTTGGGTTTGCTTATGTAGTGTTCTCTCTGAAATCTCTTCGACCTCCTTTTATAGGGCCACATGTGGCTTTCTCACTGCATGAAGATGACCGTGTGGTCTTGTCACTGTGCAAAGCTACCCAGTGTGGTCTTGTCGGTACACAAAACTATTCAGTCAGGTCTTCACATTGCGTAAAACTACACCCTTTGGTCTTGTCGCTACGCAAAGCTGGCCCGTGTTGTCTTGTCGCTATGCAAAGCTGTCCTATTTGGTGTACTCGCTGTGCAAAGCTGGACCATTTAGTCTTCGCACTGTGTAAAGCTAGCCCGTGCTTTCATGTCGCTGTGCAAAGCTGGCCTGTGTGGTCTTGTCGCTATGCAAAGGTGTCTCGTCTGGTCTTCTCACTATGCAAAGCTAGCCTGTGTTGCCTTGTCGTTGCACTAAGCTGTCTCGTCTGTTGTAGTCGCTGCATGAAGCTGACGCTTGTGGTCTTGTCATAGTGCAAAGGTGCCCCATGTGGTCGTGTCATTGAGCAAAGCTGTCACATCTGGTTTAGTTGCTACGCAAGGCTAGATTGTCTGATCTTCCCACTGCGCAAAGCTGGCTCATGTGGTCTTGTCGCTGCGCAGAGCTACCCTGTGTCATAAAGCACGCCGCGATACCTCAATTACACTATAAAATGCATGCCCGAGCCATTGATGGTAGACCAACTATCTTCTCCATCGTAGAGTAAGCCACCATGACAGACGCTAAGGGGCTAGTTGAACATGGGTCACCAAGAGGGGACCTTCCGCTCAAAAGGAAGGAGGACTTCGGCATTAACTACCGCTTGTTGCCAAATAGGCGCGCTCAGCCAGTGTGGCCGAAATGCAAACACATAAAGGGCGCGGTGGTGCATGTGGCAAAAGGCCATTTAGATGGCGAGCGACGTTTCTTCCGATGCCCACACTCCGGGGTACAAGTAGGCAATCGTCTATTTTGTAGTACTGCTAATAGAGTTTTGATGTTAACGTTGCTTTGTAGCAAATGGCTAAATACAACTTCGTGCGATGGATTGATCCTCCCATGAACGGTACATTGCGAGATATGTGGATATATTGTGGGAGCGAATCGTTGACTGGGAGGCATGAATTGAAAGTTCCAAAGAGCACAACGGTGACCTCCATCAGTAGATAGAGTGTGAGAGGGGCAACGAGGCGGTCATCAATATAGCAAGTTCGTATGATCCAACATGCTGCTGCGTGAACTCTAGTTGTATATGTGCTTGTCACTACAACGATAGTCAGCCACATCCGAGGCGGCCCCCTTTGCAACACTCCATGTGGGTACCACGAGGCTCCTTCCACCTATAGGCAACAACGTGTAAGGTTGTACCGTAGTACTCTCCCATGTTGTTCACAGTATTTTTCAATATCGTTAAGCATGTAATCTGAGAGACCATGTGGTGGTGATCCCATGTGTATGATGAGTAATTGACATCAGTTTATGAGAGTCGAGTTTGGTTTGAGTGGTTCGGAGTCGAGTCGTTGCATGGTGCGACGGGCTCGGTCGGACTTGGTCATTCCTGGTCAAACGGGTTAGGATGCATATTCTGATATTTTGACAGGTTTGGACTTCAATGTGTGTAAGTATGGTGTGTTTATACCATTTACGTTTTCATGTATCGAGCGGTGCTATTTAATGTGTTTATTGTCTGTGTGGCTGCAGGACATCGGGCGGAGTCGTGGCGAGACACGGTGGACCGGACTAGGCGCAGGTGGCGCTGAGGTCAGAACGGTCGAGGATGTGTCGAAGACGACGTGGACTCGAGGTGGTTGCGAGGCGTGCGAGACAAGGAGCGCGGAAGCTTCCCGGAAGGTGCAGGAGGGGCGAAACGGGAATTTCGCAAGGCTGCACAAGCGGGAGCGGGCTTCGTTGGATTTAGCGGGCGTAACGGGGTGGAGACCCGTTAGCCGTGGGCTATAAATAGGTTGGAGGGGCTGCATGCCCACTTGAACACTTGAAGGGATTTTAGGGTTTCCTTTAGTCAAAATAGGCTTTAGAGTTTGTTTTGGCTTTAGGCTTTAGTTGTTGAGGGTTGGTGGAGGCAGAGTTGTGTTCCCTCTGTGTCCCCTTCGATGGTTTCTAGAGTGTGTCTCTCCAAGAAACATGTAGAGGGCTTGTGTTCTTGAGCTTGAGAGGGAGAGGATGGATTGCGTGGCTTGTAATCATTCCTCTTGTATCAATCATGTATCTCCTTTCCTCGTTATCAATATGAGATGGTGGAGTTTGAGATTGATTCAGTTCTTGTCACTCTGTTCATGTTCTTCTCTTCGATGCTCCTCTCTGTTGATTTCTTGACTTTCTTGGTTTCTTGTTCTTTCTTGCTGGGAAGGCCCAAAATGGGTTGCTCTATGTTGGGATGATGCCTCAAGATCATTTGATCAAGTTTCCCAGGAGCAAACTTGGTTTAATTTCATATTTTCGTTTTTGAGCCTCCCTGTTCTTGTTTTGTATTTCTAGGGTTTTGGTCAAAATCTTGTTTCCTTCTTTGAGATGGCATGAAACCTGGTACCTAGAGTCCAGAGGCTATCTTTTAGCTATCCTCAAAGTTTCATGGCCAAAGGATCAAAGGTTGAGGAGTAATTTGGTTTTTGGCTCGGTTCTTGCAAGATTTCAGATTTTTATCCCAAATCTGAAATTCTTGCTTCTTGGAGTGGTTTCTTGTTTTTGGCTCTTGGCTTATTCTTCTGGGAGTATTTCCTAGCTATCCTCAAAGTTTCCCAAGCCAAGAATCCAAGAATCCTTGCGAATTTCTCAGTTCTCTGAAAATCCGGTTTGCTGTTTTTCTCGAGAGGTACTACCGCTCCTCGAGAGGTACTACCGCTCAGAGGTACTACCGCTCGTTTCAGCGGTACTACCGCTTGCAGTCAGTTTTGCTCTGAATTTATTTTTCTTGACTGCTTCTTTCTGGATCTGGTTTTTCCTTGTTGCCTTGACTTTCAGTAAGTGCATATCTTCTACCTTCATAGCTTCCATAGCTATTGGAGAAGAAGTATAAGTGTGAGTACTTGAGGGGCGAATTTAATTTTTTAAAGATCGACATTCACCCCCCCTCTGTCGCCATTTCGGTCCTACATAATCGAATGGTTCGTACGTCGATGTGGTTGCCATCAATTCAGTGCACTATTTGAGTGGTGCGGTTGTTGGTGCAATTGCCATTAATTGAGTGGTACGGGCGTCGACACGGTAAAGAGAAGTACAATTAAGCTCGTCACAGTATTGCAAACATCACTAAGTAAATAAGAAACGTAAGCAGTACATGAACAACAAGTGTACAACCAGCACTAACTGCGCCCAATAGCATCCTCAGCCCCCTTCGCCACCACCCTAGTGCCCTCCGTCTCCGCGTCTGCGTCCTCTCATACTTCTCCTGGCTAGATTTCATGACCCGAAAAGTCCGCTGCATAGACAGGGCCCACAACTTGATGGAATCCTGCAGCGATGACTTGTCAACAAACATTGAATGCAACCGAACCTCTGTGCCATGATACTCCCACGTGATTCATGCTCATCATGTGTGGCAACACCCTCAACATCAAACCGGTTCCATTCCTACGGGATGGGAGCTTCGTCCTTATCCGAATTGTCCTCTTCGTCCTCTTGTACAACTTCCTCTTCAGTCCAAACCATCCAGTCATCACTCTCCATGTGATGCACTATATACTCCAGATGCTCCCCTCATCGGCTTGTCCTGTACCCTCACCATGGTGTGACCATTCTCCCCCTCCTCCATGTACCACATCAGTATTGTCACAAGCAACTTCCTTCTCTTCACCAACATGCGGGGCGCCTGAGTTGCTCGCACCTGCCGAATGATGGCCGTCCGCACAACCTTGCACAGCTTCTGTTGGGCATGGTTGCACAAGCATCACGCACTCGTATCCACAGTGCTAGCACCCTGCACAAATCCCTTCCACGCAACAGTGCGCATTAATGTTCTCAACTCCCATCTGATGTCCATGGGAGACCGGCTCCAAAGCCCTTATATGATGACGCTACATACCTCGGGGTCCAATGAAAAATTGCAAGTAAGCCAGTGTATCACATCTGCAATTCGACCATCCTCACCGTCCGGGTGTACCAGAGTGGCTTTACAAATGGTTCCAACATCGTAATGCACTTTCAACATTACAGAAGTACTGATGTATTATAATTTACATTTCAATGATCGTTCGCCTATCGTAACCAACTACACTACCCTCGTAATATTAACTTCCTATCGACAGACCACGCACCGACACCGCTTTTCCTCGCTACTCGAGCTCTCCCCTACTGCAAATAATTCCTAATGGGTTTCGATGCAAATAATTTACATGACATATTGATTTAAATGCCTATATACCAGTTATAACGGTACATGTGATTTTCAATGTACTAACGACATTACATTCATTCATGATTAATCATAAATTTTACGTATTATTGTTTTATTCAAAGCTAGTTATTAAATTCTTACAAAAAATATTGATTGTATTTTGAATAACTACAAATTTCTACGGACAATTATTTCTATGTAACGTTGACTAAATTTTCTACAACTATAATTTTGTATGCATGCTAATTTGACAAGGATGCTATTTTTCTACAACTATATTCACTAAATTTTCTACAACTACAGGTTACTACGGCTACTAATTTTCTAAAACTACATTGACTAAATTTTCTACACCAAAATTGTACTATTCTTTACTACATCTTTAATTTTCTACTGATACTAACACTGAATAAACTATCTATTTTATTTACAAAATTTAAACAATAACGTACAAAAAAATTACCTCACAAAATTCACAAAACCTCTCCTTCTTCCTCTCTCTCTCCTCTCCTCCTCCCTCTCGTTTTCTCTCTTTCCTCTCCTCTCCGCTTTTTTCTTTCTGTTGCCTGCCTTTATTCACCAAGCGGTTGAGCTCGCTCGCTTGGCCGTGCGGTCCTTTTATATGTGCTTCCAGTCGTCCAACCGTTCGGTGACTACAACTCCAGTCACCTAACCGATGGGTGACTGTAAGCAGTCGCCCAACCGTTCGACGACTGCAATCAATTCGCCCAACGGCCAGCGGATTACTTTTGTATCGCACGGCCATATTCTATAGGTTCCAGTCGCCCCACAACTCGGCAACTAGAGCCTATTTTTGTAAAAAAAATATTCGTGTGGGTATATTTCTATTATTTTGAATAAAAAATGGACTATTCATAAAATTATTCAATTGTTTTTCTACCTCTAGAGTTCCAAACGCAAAAGTTGGACTAAGTGTAATATATAAAAAATGCATGTTAGGGCTGGAATAACACATATCAGGAGTCTTAACAACATGTAATATGCTTTTTTTAACTTATAGCAACGCATGTGCATGTATATATGTTTCCTTAACATCTTGTGTAACAGGATATTGATGTTCATTGTACAGCTTGGGTTCATATTTGATGCTATGTATCACCCTCTCTTGTGGCCCCATTAACATGTATGGGCATCTTACTAGTTCTTGCTTAAGAATTAATGCAGGCACAATCTAGTCATGCCCATGGCCACAACCACAATTTCTACCTCTCGTTCTCACTATCCATCTCAACTAACATTCAGGCAATACAAATAGGTAACATCTCATAACAACACTTATTAACCATAACTATCGAAAACATAAATACAATGCATGACCCAAAAACTCATCCTACTGTGCACTGGTGTGTTAAATTTTTATTTCAAATAATTAATTAGCCTAAGTTATATCTTAAAAATTATTTAGCCAAAAACACATCCTACAATGCACCAATGCACACGCTAGCGGGAGTGCGGCGTGTGGATAGCATTGGAGCGTAGCGAAGGCTTTGGCTGCAATGTGCATGGGTGACATTGGCTGCATGGTGTATGGCGTGCATGTGGGAGGCTGGCCATGGCAGATGGTGATGGAGCAAATGCCTGGCAGCAGCGATGCGCGTCGGTGCAAGGCAAGCAATGGAATGACGACTGCGTAGGAAACAACAGTGGAGGCTAGGGTTTTCCTCCCTGGGTTTGGGTCTCCCCTTCCCCCACAATCCCCTTTTAACATGACACAAGATCGACTCAACCTCTAACTTCCCCATACAACTCACTCCATGAAACAAATTCCTCCTCCAAAAATCCAAGCACCAGCTTTTCCTGTATCTCCTTTCCTCTATTTATGCATAGGTCCTCAAGAGAGTTATTTCGGGATATTATATTCTACCCCTTAACAAAATTCAACTCCGAATTCTATGCCTCACTTCTCTATATAAAAGTGACATATAGACTAGCACATGTATTGATTGATGACTACGTTTCACTGATCATAGATATAGGGATATCAAATCAATAATATAGACACATATTAGAGAACATGGTGTTGGATTGACCCACCTCGAGTCATTGTTGAGATTGTTATATTTTATGTGTTAACAGTCCGTCTCAAGTAATGATGATGTATAATCCTTACATCTGAGATTAGCATAGTTTTATACATGTGTAATAGTGCACTTAGGAGTTGCCAAATGTTACATCGTAACTAGGTAGTTATAAAGGTAACTTTCAGGTATACCATGAAACATGCAGAGAAAAGTGACTAGCTGGATATGGATTTGCCCCTCTTTCATAACTGGAGAGATATCTCTGAGCCCCTTGATGTGGTCAGATAAAGAAAATGCATGATCATTCCAGGAGTAGTCGAAGAATCAACCATATGAAGTTATCTATCACTAGATCAGAAAAGGACTGAATAGTCCATTGATGACACATTTCTTGCTTGGAGTTCAATCGAATATCGAGAATACATAAACAGGTCGATAGGTCCGACTGGTTGTGATACGGTCATATGGAGATACTAACTGGTTATGAGCTGATCAGACATATCACAGACTGATTTGTGATCTGGTTGTATGGGGATGCGAACTGGATATGTCATATACGATCTGGTTGTAAGGAGTTATGATCTGATCGTGAGTGACTAGGATCTGGTTACAAATCATATTGTGTGAGGTTCATCCAGATTGATCTTTGTGTATGTTTGGGGGTCGATATGTCCTGCTAGGGACCGCTTCGAACAAGTGATCATAATAGATTAATAGTGTTTCCGAGTAACAACTAAGTATACATGAACCTACTGGGTCACGCACTTAACAAGTTGGAACAGTAAGGGTTTGGATAATAGACTTCGAGTGAGATATGATCTCGACTTGTATTGCATAAGGATCTGACCAAAGGTTTTCGGAGTAAGACACGATTTCTACTCATGTTAGATATGGATCCAGTCAGAGTCTCTATATAAAGGGGTACATGGGCTGAGGGTTGTGTGCGATTAACACACCCACTGAAACTCTAGCCACCACATCTCATAGGCCTTGCCATGCGTGCTGGTGCTAGCATACCGACGCACGATTTTCCATACTTGAATATGTGAACTTCGGTAGAGGCGCTGCTGCGACTGCGGCATTGATTAGGACGATTACAAAGAGAAGACAATTGGTTCATGGGGATCGGCTACCGTTTGAGGATGATCGCCTTCCAAGAACACTGATCGGGACATTGAACGATTGACTACTTCCACTACATAGGCGTGCGCTATGTTAAACCAGGCTGCTTCAACTCTTTTTCAACTGCACTGCGCGTCTAGTAGTAATGATCCATGAACTTTTACTCATGTAGCTTTCTGATTTATGTGGTAGAAAATCTTAATTTATGCTAATGTAGGCTACTCCATATCCCAACAGAATTCGGATCACACTTTAATACAAAATACTAATGCAAAGTTAACTTTACATCTCATAACGATGCGATGCCATTAGGACCATCACATTGCGCGCCATAGTTAATTAGTTATTCTAGAGGAGGCTTTGAGCCTCATTATCATGAATTAATTGGCACAAGGTGGACGTGCAAAGTTGTAACGTGGGAAAAGAAGTGGTTTGTCATTAGAGCACACAAGTGTAAAGAACGTTTGTGAAGGCCACCTTCTCGACATGTGACTTTGTCGGTAAGCTCATGAACACACGTAACGTGATGGTGCTTCAGAACCTTAAAACCTACATCACCATTCTCAATGGGAAACAAAGCCCAAATGGACTCACCAATGGCACATTGACCATCTTTTTTTTAATTAGTAGAGTATATGGAGCCTTCCTTTTGTTGCTTTAATGGGGTGGGTGAAGATAAGGAGCAATCAGTAGCCTACCTAGGGCTCCATCACATGACATTTGGTACACGAGCAAGAGATAATTAAGTGTAGTGAGCTAAACTAGCAACACTAGTTCTACTTGTAGCAGCTTGCCACAATACAGATGGATGGTCCAATGGACCAACATTTGGCTAAGAACCTTTGATTATCTTTCTTTTAATAACAGTCGTTACTATTTATTCATATGAGAAGAAGTAAAGACCCAAGAAAGAATTGGGTATAAAAAATAACAACTCTAAAAGCCCAACAAGATAAAAGTCCGTGGCAAACATACCTAACACCAATAAGGATGTCAAACACGACTGACAGGCACCACCACTCAACCTAACATATGTTATCGTTGCCACCCATCGTGCCCATGACCCAGCTACTCTGGCTTCACCGTAGCACGCCTCATGGTAGCACACATCAACACAACGATAACCTCACAGCAAAGGGCCTCCGTTGACGAACACTAGCTTGCCAGCAAAACCACACATCCGGCCAAGGCAGCCGGCTTCGAGTCGTCGACGCACACAGGCACCACTTGCCGCACTACCCTGACACGAGAGCCGCACCACGCCACCCTACCACCCGGGCGAGGAGTCAGATCTAGCAAGAAGAAGGGTAGATTTGGCCCGAGCGTCGAGGTGTGGAGACAGCCCTGACACAACTAGGAAAGGAAAACGACGTTGAGAGGATGACCATCGTTGATGGACAAGGACCAGCCAATGCGAAAGCAACGCGCATGCGGAAAAACAAGGAGGGTAGGGTCAGGTGATCTAAGGGAACGACACCAAAGGCGTCACTGTCACTCGATCCAGTATGTGTTTTTCACCTCGGACAAAATGCTACAAGACCCCGCGGTGAGTGAGGTACAGCTTCAAGACAACGTCTCCAAGGAGGGAAACGATGCCTAAGGACGTCGTCATTGTTGGATCCTGCTAAGGAGAGCCAGATCTAAGATTTTCACCCATAGCACGGCACCACACCACCGCCTACCAGCCGGCCACAGCTCGGCCTGGTCATGCACCGGTCGGCCCCCAATCCAACAAATAGCAACAAGGGCCGACTATGCAGCTACGACTCCATCGCCTCCATCCAACTTTGGCGGCTACTCTCGATGAACTCCGGTGCTCGCCTTTTTCTGTCTTGGCTTGCCCAGCCTCCATCGAACCCCCAAACTCATGGGGGCACCACCGTAGTCTGGAGCCGCCAAGCACTACCGCGCTACCCACCATGTAGCACATGCGTGGCCGCGACACTCTGCACCCCCGAGAGCCGCCACGTGTAGCCCAGCGCCGACGTAGACCGCCGTCGTCGTGCTCACCTACGCCAACGCCTGCGCCCACCCAAGCCAGCACCTCTACGCCATGGCCATCCACGCGCGACAGAGAAGCTGAAGGTGATGGAGGCCCCCGCCAAGCCTGGATCCGGCTCAGAGACAGCCAGATCCGGCCACCTCTGGCTCTTCTCGCTTCAGATCCAGCCGCCTCCGGCCTCTGGGCTTCACACCGCCACACCATTTCTGGCTAGATCCGCTAAGGAGGTGGATAGATCTGGCCCATGCCGCTAGTTCACCGCGTGGCCCGCCAAGCAGCTGCAAGAGGCCCCACCGCCACTCACCGGTGACGAGGGAGAAAACGCGGTGGTAAAAGGTGGTTTTTGGGGGCGGTTGAGTCCTTCCCTGAGTCACCTAGAAGCGGCTCAAGAGGCGTGTCTTTTTTACCAGTCTTACTAGGTGGTCTAAGGTTGAACCTTTGATTATTATAATGCTAGCTTGAATTATGTCCATTTGTCGAGCATTTTACAGTATAATTCTTTCCATCCACCCTTTGCCCCGACAACCACTAGTACGCCAATCTTCCACCAATGACAGTCCATGGTTGCATCTGAACGAGTAGTTTATTTATCCCCTAAAGGGAGGCTATACTTTATGCATGCATGGTTGGCGCTGAGAATCGCTCTCTCGTTCAATTCGCTCCATGCAAGGGCCAGAAAGAATATAGCATCCGAATTCTGATCGATCGGCAAGTCGCGCTGAGATTGTTCGGTATATGGCAAGTTGAGAGCACTCACGAGAGAGAAAAAGGGGAAAGGAGAAGAGGTCGATGAACTATGGCTAGTAGTCTGCATGCACTGCATGGACCGTCTCTCAACACGTCGTAACAGTACGCCACTTTGCATGTATCGGATTCCACGCGCACAAGCTAGGTCGCGCTAGGTAGGCCCAATCTAATCTAGAACTTATGTAAAGCTAGCGTGTCGCTCAACTGGAGTGAAGAATTAGTTGGCCACCATGTTACCTAATGCAAGCTAGTGTCAACCGTGTAGATCACCTGCTGGGGGCCGGCCTGCGAAACGCCATGCAAGAACCAGCACGTCTAAAATGAGCGAGTCGTTGCAATTTGCCATTGCCAGTCCAAAGGTGCACCACGGAACTATTCTACTATCCATCCGACACACACGCACACTCACACGCGCATATATAGATATACACAGAGAGAGAACGCTGAAATAGGGCACTATAGTGTCTGTGCACTAAATCACTCTATGTCTTTGGATTGCTTTTAGATACGTGCAAGTGCAATGATATATAATATATCAGGATAGAAAGTCTCAATCATTGTGTTACCGTATTACATCTTCTGAAACAATTCAAATTAACTCCTCATTTTAGCTTCAGCTTCTGGCTTTTAATTCACTATTCTTTAATTTCGTTTTTTTTCTAGCTTTTGGGAGGGTTTTTTGCCTTTTTTTTATTCCTTCGTATTGTCTGTGATGGGCTAATCTGTTTTTCTATTTTTAAAATTTTAAATTTAATTACGTTAAATAAATTACTATCAATTATAATAAAAAATAAACCAACCACAATAAAAAAAAGTCATAAATTATCATCAAATTGAGTGTCCCAGTGTGATAGTGTACATGCCCAGCAACTGCAAAGGAATTGTTTCACGAGATGTAGTACAGTAATAGCGATAGTGTGCATCATATACATCTATTATAGCCGAAGGAATTCGGGTCTTCTCAGCGATACCTTGCGTTTCGGACGCTCTTCGCCGCTCGACGCGTGGCGAGCCCGCTCCGTGCGACCGGATGTTGCCTTTGGCTTTTCGCGCTCGCCGTCCGCTCGTGTTTCGGTCGCCATCTCGTCCGTCTGTTGTGCACTCCGTGTGCTCCTTGCCTCCTAGTATATAATATTATGTTGCCAGCCACTAGGATGTGTTCTCCGCGGCGGTGGGGTATGTATGTATGTATGTATGTATGTATGTATGTATGTATGTATGTATGTATGTATGTATGTATGCGCGGAAGTCACTTAAGACATAGTTCAAATTAAGTGTGAGTCATCAAGCATGGGTGAAAAAACATCTTTTAGAGAAATAAATACGCTTCTATTTACCACGTGCGTACTGCCCACGGAAATGCATTGCATCAATACTGGCTAGGAATATATACATCAAATGGTAATTAAATTAAGATCAAAACGTTAGGCATGAGGAGAAGTCAAGGTTGAACGGCGAGAGGATAACGTAATACTACTAACTAGATAAGGCAGGGCATACGTCTAGATGGGTTAAGTTAGTGTATCTTAACACCGACTTCATGGATGGATCGGATGGAACACTGCTACACTAGCTAGCTAGTTCTACCATGCATACAAAGTTTAATGGCATCGTCAGTTACGATAGAATGTGCACCACCACTGCTACCCTCCCAATCTCCCATATTTAGCCCACTAGGTGCACACCATGCTTTAGCCATAGCATTAAGGACTGATGAGTACTCATGACCATTGTTTAATTAACGCAGCACCGCCGTGAAATCATGATGAGGCGCACTTTTTGTACCATGTTGATAGTTTGCTTTTGTCAAAGCTTACGATTAGCTAAATAATAATACTCCTGCTGCTAGCTAGAACAAGGCTTAACAAAGACTCGGGAGTTTAGAAAGTTCGAATTGCAAGGGAGCACCACCTGAAGTGTGAGTACCAGTAGCAGCTGCTTGTATGTAATTGTATTGTCCTCCTATTCAAACATTACAACAGTCAAATTTCCAGCTCTTGCTTACTACCACGAGATCTTAATTTGTGCGCGCTAAAGATTGGCTTAGTGCATGCGGGCACTGTAACAGGCACCATCTATCGAGGTACCATATGAACCAATCGCCGCAAGTTTTTAATAAGCAAAAAATCAAAATTGATGTTTGAGTTCTAAAATAATCATGTGGAAGATCTCACGGGTGGGGGTGCTAATGTATGAAATAAGAATGACTTAAAAATAGAAGAATAACACCTCGAGTTTTACATCTGATATGTATAAGGCCCAGTTTGGAACACAAAAATTAATTCTGCAAGAATCATGTGAGAATTATATAGTCTCATATGAAATTCTTGTAATATTCCAAGCATGACCTAAATGGCTTAGACCAAAACACTAAATAACACTAATATATTTACAAAAAAAAACACACATCTGAAGAATTGAGTATATGAAGTTATGAAGGAACTAGGCAAACGCATTAAACTTACTAGAACAATGTACTATTTGAAATTGATACAAAGTAAACATGATACATGGCAAAAAAAAGATGATCGAAAGAACATAATACACGGATTTAATGTAAAAAAACTCTTACAGAAAAAACCACAGATACACGAAGGCGAAATTTACTATATGAAGAGATATTACAATGAGACACTTTCTCTTCCTATAAACTACATGTGTACATATATAGAGCGAAGAAGACAAGTCCCAAACAGAGAAGTAGACTGAATCGGAGTCGGATGCACCAGCCGGTGTCACATGTGACACGGCTTAGAGCATGCACCGTTCGGTGCCACATCTAGCGCAGTGTCCAGTAAGGGCATGATAACGAATTAGGATCACTCTTTAATAATCTCCTCCTTGAGACGAATTCCTTCCTATAGACAAAGAATGCAATAAACTCCTCTAATTAAATCAGGATGAGCAACTTGTGTGTCGAAAGTTCATAGGACTAATCTCAATAAGAAGGACTAGAACAGTCTAATCCAAATGCTTCTCGCGAAGTAAAATTGAGCAAATTACCAGCTAGTTCAAACACACAGCTATCAACAAAGTAGATAAATAAATCTGGGTTAGCAAAGTCTAAGTCTGTACAACTGACCTCCTGAAACAAATATTCATTAATCAAACGATATAAGCCAAAACATCACCTATGGTTAGGGATGCAAACGGGTCGGGTTAATCCTGACCGATCCGGCACCGAATCCGATTGGTACCGAATCCGGAGAAAAAATATGGGTTAGGATATGGTAACAGCAATATCCGTCCGAATCCGATACGTCTTCAAGTTTGATTTCAGGTTAGTGCTACTATTTGACGTTTCATTTTCTTTTGCAATGGTAAAATAAAATCTTCCACATCAGCCTATTAAGTAGTAACATCAAGTTCTTGACAGTACGTCCTCCTACTCCATTTGTTGTACTGCATGCATTCCTTACAAACGGGTTAATCCCGACCGATCCGGCACCGAATCCGATTGGTACCGAATCCGGAGAAAAAAATATGGGTTAGGATATGGTAACAACAATATCCGTCCGAATCCGACCCGTTTGCACTCCTACCTATGATGCTAGATAGATAGTGAATAACTCATCCCATGAAATCTAACATGCTCCACTTGGAACATAAAACTTGGCAAACAATGCTCATTGAACGAGCAACTCGTACGTGTGGCCATACTTACGTCAAACTACTAGCTTCAAAGGTAATTAAATTCTATGACATGGTTAAAGCTGCTCCTGTAAAATTGTCCAGATGAAAAGAACTCTTATATCGTCAGTGGAGTATAAACTATGGTAGACTCCTCATATCCAACTGCAATAACTGAAAAACATTGTAGTATCTACGCAAAAAAAAATAAACTCCTTGTACTTAAATCCTTTTATCTCAAATTGAAATTGGAACAAAAACTTCACTTTCAAACAACAAAACTCTAGAAAGTACATGCTAGCTGCCATCAGAGTATCGTCAAACTTCTAAAATTGAATATTGCCAAAGCCTCCATAACAATCGCATGAGGAATCTATATTACAATATATCCAAATGATGAATAAAACACCAAATTCAATTATCCTCACAACTGGCATTGTTTTTCTTTAAAGTCTTAATCAAGTGTAGCTCAAATTGTATTGAAAACCTTCTTTCTCGATTCAGTATCAAATCATACTTCAAGCCACCATGCGAAAGAAAGCTAAATTTGCTGGTACAATCTATGTGCACCAAGCAAAAAAGCTTACAATCAGAATCCCTTGTACACTTTTGTGTGCACAAAGCAATTCCGCCGAAAAACAAATCCTTGCCGACAGCTAATCAACCTAGGAATCGCGTGCCTTTCTTTTCTTTTCTCGCTTGCTGTACGGCTCGGTGACTTTTCTCTTCTCGCTCCTCGGATTTTGATGCCTTTTGATGCTACTCTGCCTTTTCTTTTCTGTTGCGATGTGATGCTCTCGTGATCACTCCTCGGAATCGATGGTTGCTTGATTGCTCCTCCGATCGAAGTTGTAGGTCGGCTGCTGAGTATCCGACTCGAACGCAGACATGGCGTTTAACATGGCCCCGTTTGGTGGGCTGAAAAATAATAGTTTATAATTAAAATTACATTATAACTAGTTAAAATTATACTGTAACTGAAAGTATTTTATTTAGCGTAATTAAATTTAAAAAATTTTAAAATAAAAAAATATGTTAGCTCATTATAGACAACATGAACAAATACGAGAAAAAAAACCGGCAAAAAAACTCAAAAAACCAAAAGTTCAAAAAAAGATGAAATTTATAAATAGTAAAAAATAAGCTAAAAGCTCAAGCCAAAATGAGTGAGTCGCTTTCTGTCGGCAGCGGGTGTCTTGATGCAATGCGAAACATATGGCTTTGCGGTTCTTTGCGTCGCTCGGAGGAGGAAAATTCTTGCTGAAACATAGCGACGAGTCGATGAGTTGACGAGAATGCTTAAAGTCGAGACGTCTAAGTTGCCTTGATGCCGCGCGCATGCCCCCCTAGGAGCCCAGATTGCTCTTTCCAGCGGCAGCGGATAAGGATTAAACTGAGAGCTCTAATATTATTTGTTATAAAACGCACAACAAAAATAGATGATCAAAAGAACGAGACACATAGATTTAACATTAAAAATCTTTGCGAAAAACTATGAACGGAAAAGGACAGAATTCACAATATAAAGAAATATTACAATAAGACTCTTGATCTTCCTATAAACTTTAGGAGTACATATATAGGACGAAGGAGATGAGTCCCAAATAGATAAGAAAACCGAATTAGAGTTGAATACACCGGCCAGTGTCACGTCTGACATGGTTGGCTCATGCACCGCGTGGTGCCACGTCTAGTATGTGTCTGGCAAAAACATGATAACAAATATGAATCACACTTTAATAGAAAATACTAATGCAAAGTTAACTTTCCATCTCATAACGATGCGATGCCATTAGGACCACCGCATTGTGCGCCATAGTTAATTAGTTTATTCTAGAGGAGGTTTAATTCTCATTATCATGAATTAATTGGCACAAGGTTACGAGTCACTGTTAGTATAGTTTTCGATATCACTTACGTAGCCTCAATTTTTTAAGAAAGTAAGTAGCTTAATTCAGCAATGATACAAAAATTAGGAAGCTGTGGCACAAAAGATGAGCAGGACAACCGAGCACCAAGGTGATAAAAAGCATCATAATCATGATCATCACCGTTGCATGGCCCAAGAAACTTACACGCAAATCATTTTTCTACACGTGAACTTTACCAAGACAGCCATAAAATAGTTTGGGGATAATATACCATGGGCGACTACCATAACGCCACGTGTCACACTGCACCAACCATGCATGCATAAAGTATCCCTGCCTTTAGGGGATAAATAAAACTACTCGTTCAGATGCACCATGGACTGTCATTGGTGAAAGATTGGCGTACTAGTGGTTGTCGGAGCAAAGGGAGGATGGAAAGAATTAAACTGTAAAATGCTCGACAAATGGGCATAATCCAAGCTAGCATTATGATAATCAAATGTTCCTAGCCAATTGTTGGTCCATTAGAGCATCCATTAGTATTGTGGCAAGCTGCTAGTGGTACAACTAGTAATAGTGCTGCTAGTTTGTCACTACACTTGCCTCTTGCTCCTGTACCAAATGTCATGTAGGCTACTGATTGCTCCTCATCTTCACCCACCCCATTAAAGCAACAAAAGGAAGGCTCAATATACTAATTTTGGTTTTGTTTCCCACTGAGAAGGGTGATGTAGGGTTTAGGGTTCTGAAGCACCATCACGTCACATTTGTTTATGAGCTTACCGACGAAGTCACAGTAGCAAGAAGGCGGCCTTCACAAACGTTCTTTACACTTGTGTACTCTAATCATAGAACTATTCACACTATGGCCCCTTAGAAATATTTTTTGTCAATTTTAACCTCTTAGCTTTTTTTTGCAAAAATAGACCCTCCATAAGCTTGAAAGACGTTATAGGCGATACGTGTTACCTGCTACGCTCTTGGTTCGGCACATCGGGTGGCGCACGGCTGGGCGAGTTGGTATGATAGTTAGCTCCTACCAAGTTGCCCATGCGCGGGAGGTTCCCGCCGAGCCGCCAAAACGCGATAGGTACTGTATGGCACTATTTGGTACTGTTCATCCATTAATTAGCGGTAAGCGCAATTAATTATTTTTAATAGTACTTAATTAGTGCTGATTAAAGCACTAAATTAATAGTATTTTATTTAATGTTAATCATATTTAATTTGCACTAATCATATAGTGCTAATTAAGCGTGCACGATAATTTATTGCACTTGTAATTAATTAGTACTAATCATATTTAGTTAGTGCTTTAATGAATTCTAGTGCTAATTAAATGCAATTAGGGAAGCGCATTTGTTGACTTCTATAATTTTTGTTGCGCAATATGAAATGAATTTTAGTGTCGAATTTCTATGCCACATTAGCAGTTCAAGTAAAAGTCTTGTGTGAAATCTTTAGCTTATTTGGATAACAAATACATGCATGTATGATTAACGGAGACGAACGGTGTAGGGAAAGCACGTGTGTTGACTACCATTATTTTTGCATGCTTTACACTGACCTCGTCGCCTTCACTGAGCAATAAAAATAAAATACTGTTAATTTAATGCTTTAATCTAATTTGTTACTCTTATAACTAATTAATTGCTGAGTACTTAATTGTGCTTCGCGCTAATTAATACATAAACAGTGCCAAGTAGTACGCATAGTACCTACCGCGTTTTGGTGGCTCGGCAGATACCTCCTGTGCATGGGCAGCTAGGGGCTCTATAGGTCACACGTATCATCTATCATACTTTCTAGGTTGAAGGAGGGATTTATCTTTGCAACAAAAAAAGTGCTAGGGATCAAAATTAGAAAAACGTTGCCAGGGACGTATGTGTGAACAGTTCCTAATCAAAAACCACTCCCCCCCCCCCCCCCGAGGCTAGGAAAGCAAGAGCTTGCATATTACAACTTTGCACGTCCACCCAACCAAACCAATTATGTACATCCTTTAGGCCAGTGAGCTCCATTTGGTTACAGATTCACAGCCCAATTCCTTGAGACATTACTACAGAATTCCTGCATTCTCAACGTGGCTCTTTTGCTTACTTGGAAATATGTATAAATTTATATTCGATAAACTTCCACTCCATAGGAAATTCCATATTAAATATGTTTGTTGGGAGAGGGTCCCCACACTACCCCAGGTCTATGACCACCTTAGAGCGGCGGCACTCGATGGAAGGTACCTCGAGCCAAGTCCTTGAGTCAGCCTCGAGCGAGGTACACAAGATCGACCCTAGAGGGTCCTGGGGCTAACCCCTGACGAGGTACGCAAGACTAACTCTGAAGTCCAGGAACAACCCTGAACCAGCTTCGGGGTCCCGGACGTGGCGGGACCCGCATAGAGCAAATGACAGAGATACCCTTAGGAGTAAACTAGACCCTGAGGGTAAACTCATAACTTCACTCGCCTTTCTCTCTCGCTCTATAAATAGGACCCCTTATAATAGGAGAAGGAGAGGCCATTCTTGTAACCCTAAATACTCATATTGAATACACTTGGTGGTTGTGTGTTTCTCCTTGGGTCCCTTCACATTCTTGGCGATCTCTGTATCCGACTAGGATGCTTCTAAGTTTACTGTTTAGATTCATATCGATGACAATTGGCATCGTTCATGGAGACTTGAGTAAGAAGCCATGCCACCCAAAAAGGGGAAAGCACAGAAGGTCACCAAGGTCGAAGGTGTTAACCCCCCTTTGAGACCAAAGTCAAGCCGGGTCGCAACCCGCACCATACAGGTGCCAAGGGTGCAGCTGGACATCTCCATGTAGGCTCAGGTCTAGACCGTGGCCTCTTGGGAAGCCAACCCTCCAAATGCTTGTGAGGAGGTGGAGGGGGAGTTGGAGGACCTCTGAAAGCAGTTGAGAGAGTCGGAGGCTGAGACTCATCAAGTGGGGAGCTCCAGGCACAACTCAAGAGGGCACGAGCTAAGGCTCGACCCCCATTGAAGCATGAGAAGCCAATGAGCTAAGGAACCACTTAGAGGGAGCACGCGCATCTGCGCGGGAGACAACACGCAATGAGGTCAAAGCTGTTTGGGCCAAGCTAGCTGAGGTTCGTGCTCAGGCGAACCTGCAACCTTTGGTCGGAGTCCGAGAAGCCACCGACCTTCGAGCACAACTCGACCAAGTACGCAGGGAAGTCCTCGCCTCAGGGGGGCACAGGGACAAGCCGTGAACACCAAGGGGCTAACCTGCTTTAGGCCAGCCAGATGCAAGACCTCGCGACCCAACCCCATGCTGGACCTCCCTCGTGCCCCCACCTCAAGGGGCTCCCACCCACGAGGTGGCCCATCTCATTGACTAGTCAAACCCACTAAGCCTGGGCCTACAAGCCACACCATGGCCCGTGCATTTTCAAATGCCTAAGGTCACCAAGTACGTGGGGAGCTCTGATATGGTGTACGAAACTTTCATAGCGGCGGCAAGAAGGGGCAAAGCCATATGGCAAAAAGCTTACCCCTGGCTCTTTCAGGGGTCGCTCAATCCTAGTACCTCTCCCTTCCACCGTGCTCGGTGTACTCATGGGAGAAACTTTGGGATAAGTTGAGCAAGCACTTCCAAGGAAGTCGGAACAAGGCGATCACATCCTCTGACCTACTTGCGCTCAAGCAAATGTCGGGCGAGTCATTCCGAGACTTCATGCACTGATTCATCCACATCCATTGCCAAGTCCAAGGCATTTTCGACACAAGCACCATCGAAACAGCACGTCTGGCCCTACACAAGTGGGATTTGATTGGCAAACTAGATCGGAAGGAACCAAAGATGGTGGCAAAGCTGCTACCCATCATTGAGAAATATTCTAAGTCCAAAGAGGGGAGGACCTGTCAGGAGGTAGAGGCCTCGATTGCCATAGCCCTGGTGCATACACCTGACCTGAGGCCGCCAAAAGGCTGCAACGCTGCCACCACCCTGTATACCATGTCAAGTCTAAAGACACTCGGCATGATGACCACCGCAATGACCACAGCAGCGACCACCGCAACAGCTGCAATGACGACCACTGTGATGACCGCTGAAACTACTACCATGGGCGTGAGCCAAAGGGCGGGTCGAAGGCGAGACAAGCAATGCCCTAACCACCATGACAACCACTGCCTCTATGACATTCATGGGTGGGATTTTCATGAGACTTCAAAGTGCACACCTGTTGCCTGTAACATCCTGATTTTTAGAGCCTTTTCCAGCTTTCAAAATAAAATTCACCATTTGGATTTTTTTGGAATTAGTTCAAGCTTAAATGGAATTTTTATGAATTAAAAAGGATTTAATATGACTAAATAAAACTTTAGGATTTGCCGCCAATCCAAGTCGCCCACACCCGCCAATCTGACGATCCCCATCCGTCTCATCCTCGGCCAGCTATTGTGCCACATGTCATGCATCTAGAGCCCAAAGCATTGTGCTTCATTTTTGTTTGGCCGTCGTTGAGCAAGAGACAAGTTTGTCTCGGTGTTGTGCAGGAGACGACGACATACCTATGTAGGTTCCACTGGATTCTAAATGTAATTATACTAAAATGGAATAAGATAATATATCTTGATTCCCTAAGGAGGAACATAACCGAATACACAGCTGTCCAATAATTAATTGATAGGTAAACACATTTCCTCCATAGATAACTCCATTGTAGTCTTTCCTGCCTTCCCAATGACTAAGACTAACTTTTTGGAATTACGTAGGTTGTTCGCCACATATGTTGCAGAAGTACGAAAATTCAAGGGAGGGATCGACGCCCTATGACATGATCTAGATGTTTGGTATTCACCAGTACACATTAATCCTATATAACACTTCGTAGTAATACCTCTTGAACTAACAAATTATATTTTTGCAGTGTCACCAGCAACCGCCGGGCAACATCTGTGGATTCTATGTTTGCCACAATATGCAACTACTTGTCAATTCTGGGAAGAACTATGATACTCAGGTTTATCAATCTTGCGATAATTATTTTATACTTATCAATTATATATGTATGCACGACATTGATCTTCCTACTGACAGGTTGTGTCCATCCCTACAACTCCGTTGAACTAGGCTAACCTCAAACATATTCGAGTACAATGTGTGTACTTCTTAATATCTAAAGTCATAAAAGAAGATGGAGAGTTCCACGATGTAGAATGAATTTTACTGGTATAAGATTAAGCTTAATTATTTATGTGATAATAAATATTATTAATTCTATATGTATGTATGCGTGTCCCCGCACACAAAACACCAAAAGTCCCTCGAAAATATAGCCTTAGATATATTAGCTATGTGTCAAGTCCCGGAAAAGCCCTGGGTACATTTCTGGCTCGTAGTCGTAGATGCTTGGGCCCACACGAGAATACGTAACCATTTCGAAGATAACACTTGCTTGGACGATATGCATACATGGATTATCCTCGACACAGCTTCACATCAGCATTAGCTCACTACACACGTTAATTACTAATTTTCATAGACTAGTAGCTCCAACCAATATGGACAAAGCATCTATACCCAGCAACCCACAACATACAAGTTTCGATCGAGTGGCAAGATTTCAAAACGAAAAGTCGCACGGGTATTGGATGGATAGCTTCCATACGCATCGACAAAACTGGAACTCTTCGTCCGTGTGGCGCTATCTGCACCGAAAACGCTGCGGAAAAAAAACCGTGTCCGTTTCCTGGTGTAGCGAAGGCCAAAGGGAGATCGATCAAAGAAAGATAAAAAGGACGGTCGAACATTGCATGCAGCACGTAGCTCTTTTAAGCTCCTTTTGATCTCTATCGCTTTGGAGTCTGCAGGTCTCCGGCCTGGCTTTTTTTATTAAAAAAAAAGAGGATAGGGGCATGCCATTCAATTAAGAGGAAAAAAGAATAAAAGTATACAGTAGAACTGTGCTACGACACAGCTTACATAGCGAGGTACCACGTATCACTAAAAGATGATCGGCTTGTGGCAGACCGACCAACAGTAATGTGATTGGGATAAGCGGTCGTTTAGGGCATCGATGCACCACCCGAACCTTTTTACCGTTTTTGGAAACGTGTGTAGGGCGCTGGTGAACACTAGGAGCTAAGTCTTGGCCTGTCCATGCTTTGTTTAACAAGTGTACATCGACCTGCTTTCGGTTGGTTTGTCCTAAATGGAAAATATCGTGCTCCAAAAACAAAGGGGAAAAAAAGACGTTGAAGAACAAAGCAAAAGTGTTGCTATATTACGTACAGGCAAATGATATCTATTTTGTTGGCAACACACATGCAAGCCCTAACCAACATTGTCCCCCAACCCAAGCAAAATGGAAAAAAAACATGAAAGTACAGGGGTTACAAGATTTTAATCCTGACATGTGAGGGCACACACTGTTATCTTATTTACACAAATTTGCAGCATACGTGACCACCTTGAAAAAATAATGTAGTATAGATTATAGTACTGATTAATTTACGAAAACTTAGTGCTATATATGTTTTTTTTGTTTTTTTGTCATACCTTTTCATCTGTAGAAAATGTAGTGATTTAAAGGACGTGTAGGGCTAGATCTTCTACTAATCCATCATTGCTCCCGTAACAATATGATATCTTGTCGTGCATGTGGGAGGGAAAGACTAGGGACAATACAGTCAGTCACCATGATAGGATTCATGCACCAAAGTTTGGTTCAAGTTCCCAAACCAATCAGCCAAAAGCTAGGAGCAATTTAATAATGAGTTTGCTCGAGCTTAGCAGCATGTTACAGTCGATTCGAATTGTTATGCGTGTTGTTAATCATACCTTTCTAATCGATATAAAGTTGTATGCGTGCCAAGAATCTTATATGCCCCATAAATTAATATATATTCATTCCAATTTCTAGATGGATCAAAGTTGAGTCTGAGTCAGATCCACCCGAGACCTGTCTGTACCTTAGCTTGATAAGTATTTGGTTTGAGACCTAATTTAGAGTTGGATCAGTGTCCTAATGTGATTTTCAAAAAGAATTCATCGAGGACAGCACTTTAGCTAGCATGCATGGCATGAAAAGAACCAACTTTATTATTATTGCACAATTAGCTTTGCTGTGGATGCTCTGGAACTAACAAAACTTGTGGCATGGTCAAATTTTACATACTCATCAGACAATTCTTTTCGAGATGGAGAAGAAGAAGCAAACACCGCTACAATTATAGAGCTTGATATAAGAAAACTGTAGGGAATCAGGTATTTGACTAGCTAGAGAAATTTGTCAGATATTGACCAGAACAGCGCATGCACATTACATCGAGAATAATCAGTCTCAATGTACTTTTCATGCCAATGCACTTGCACCACTTTATGTTCTTGTTTGGTAAGAAGTTGGTCAAAATCAAACACAAAAAGGTGAGAGCAAGAGGAACGGTGGTCACAGAGGTGACCGAGTCCCACAAGCTAGACCATGCATTACCAATGGAGAAAAAGAATCTCCTCTCCTTGTAGCAGAATGCAACCGAGCAAGCAATAGTAGCCATTTCAAACTAGTCCTTGGACCAGTCCACTCACTGCGAGAGATCAAGATGGCAATGGCGGATGACAATTCCGTCGAGATGTGGATCGATCAACCACGTAATCGCTGACCGGGAGGCGTACCCGGCCCTCGGTGTTTTGAGCGTGCGCGAGTCGGCGTCAGGCCGTCAGCCAGCCGACAGTGGCCCAATGCGGCCCGGACAGGGTTGCGACGGTGGCTGGAGTCAAGATCCAGACAAGCACTTGGACCATGCATCAGAAACAAGCCCTGAAAGCAACTGATGCAGAGAAGCGGTCAGTCGTCAGTCTGATGTCTGTAAACTGATTTTTGTGTATGCAGTATCGCTGCAATCTTCAGTGGACTGGGATAGGAGGAGAAAAGGTATATTTGGTATTTGGTTTAGCACTGCTGTGCTGGAAGAATATTTCTACTAGGTTCGGGATCACGCGTGCAGCGGTCAAACTTTCATGTTTTCACCGTGAGTAGGGCTAATCTACTGGCACCTGAAAGGCTGGAATTGCTCTGAGAGGGATGGACAACAAAACCGATCGAATCTTTGACTTCGCAGATCGCGGACCGTATATATAGCGAATACTAGCGTGATCGATGCTGACACACTGTACATGGAACGATTTGACCGAGTACTACACTTTCCGAACGAACCACACGCACGTGGCACGTGGAGTCCTAGCACGACACGCACGGAGAAGAGGCAGCACGCACGCACGCCGGGGACGACAGGTGCAGCGTGCCTGCCTGCCTGCCTGCGACGTCGCACGGCGAAGTCAGGGAGAACGAACCGTGCGGCAACAGCAGCCCGGCAAGCAAAAGCAACGAGCATTGACCGATCCACCCCCCGCGCGCTGCGCTGGACCGGGAAGCTCGTGCGCGACGTCCCGCGCATGCATGCAGGACATCGCACCGGCGGCTGGTCGGCCCAAGTCGTCCGAGGCAGCGCCCAACTCGCGACGTCACGTACGACGCCGTGCACGCTTCGAACCTTTCTTTCTTTTCTCTCTCTCTCTCTCTCTCTCTCTCTCTCTCTCTCTCGAAGGAAGTGAACGCTTCGAACCTTTCTTTTCTCTCTCTCTCTCTCTCTCTCTTTCGAAGGAAGTGAACGCTTCGAACCTGATGTGGACGTCTTATTGCGTTGGTCCGGTCGTCTAGCTTCGCCGGGTCTTCCTTTGCAGCGACCAAACCGACTGCGTCGCATCTCCTTTGCGTCACGAGTGATGATGATGATGTGTTTACAGGTCTGTTTTTTTTTTCGGCTTGTAACTTCTGGATGTAACTTTTAGCTTTTGTTGTTCACAAGTAAGAGCACGGAGAGATACTTGGGTGCAATTTTGACCGATACAAATAAAATCATTACAGTATCTACTACAATTAATTTATAAACTCTGTCTTAATAAATATTTCATTTAAAAACTAGTTAATATAGAAAAACATTTTTTAAAAGTTAAAAAGAAAAAGGCCCTAGTTTAACACATTTGATATACGGCCCTGGCCCTGGCGCCAAGAGGCCGAATATGATGGGTACGTTGTTGCAGGCTGGAATTAGATTATACTCGGCCTGTTGGTACATTTGGATACTTAGCCCACTACCCTAACGTGCAATGCAACGAGAGATGTCTAAGGTTATTGGGCTTTTTTGGCAATAGTGAAACGCAAAGATGCTGGAATAAGCGACCGCGTGTTTATTTTCTCTGATTAGGCTGGCTTCTTCTGTAACTCTGTTTGTGATATGTTTATTTCTTCTGATTAGGCTGGCTACTTCTGTAACTCTGTTTGTGAAATGCTTCATTGGAGGCATCGGTGCATCATGGTATACACGTTCTAGCTGGTCAGCAAACCGGTGCTAGTTGTTACGCATATTGAGAGGCATGCAGAGTATTAGCAACCATATGCGTTCTGTGTAATGTCTTCTGATGCAGAGGACTTTCTTTAGTGTGACTACGTTAGTAAATCTATACATGGCAAGGGCATTTTTAATGGCCACTTGCAAATTAGTTCAGAAACTTTGTTAATTTTCAGCTTGCGTGCTACAGAACGTTTATTGTTTGGTTCTCTTGTACAATAATATATGCACCTGAACAGAGGAAACAATAGTGGGGACTTCGTATTGGTAGACATCTTACTTTACTAGATCCTTTTGCCTTGTTGATGGGCAAAGAGTTCCACTGGACCAAGTTGCATGACTTTAAAATTTCCAAGGAGAGGCCTTCTGATTCCTTCATTAATGGGTAACACAATTTGTATATCCACACCCACAAGTCTTACTTTTATATTTTTGTGACAACAGCAGCCTCTTCAAGATTCAATCACGATATCCTGACAACTCCAAACATTATTCTTCCAGTTTGTTTACTTCCATTAGAATCTTTTGGTTTAGTTGTACTTTTTACAATATTTTCAGATACGGTGTGAATGCAATGTGCCAACATGTACAAGATGGTCTTGCTAGTTGTAGGTGCTTAGTAGCTCAAGTTGATGCAAGCATGACTTCTCCAACACGGTCACCTCCTCAAAAGTTTATTAACTTATCGCCTGAGCCGGAAAAAAAGAGTTGGTAATCATAACATTAGCATGTGATTGTAGTTTGGGTAACTCCAACTCATCCAAGTGGGAGTAATTTGTTGATGCTGGCAAAGTAGTGGTCGGACAAAATGCAAGGAAAACGATGGAGTAGTACAGACTACAGAGAAGCATAGTTTTAGGTTCTGTTTGCAATTGATCCAAATAGGCCATGTTAGTCTATATATGTAGTCAACTTCATGCCTAATTAGTGATTATTAGGCCATGTGGTTTCGCGAGTTGAGCAATTTAGAATTACAAGAAGCCACTAAATCTAGGCCAAAATGTGGATCTCAATCTTATATGCGGCCAAGTTGCTGTTGGGCAACAACGTTAACCAGCCCTGGGGAAAGGTGCCACCAAAGCTGAACTCAGTTTCTTTCAGAAACTAGTTACATATCTGTACGTTGTGATAGATGAAAAGAATTTTACTATTCTAACATGTCAAGCCACTGTGGCCAGGCTCGATCAACACCATGCCCTGGGCTCCGCCATGGTGCCCAGCAAAGCTCCTCTGTAGCTCACGTCATTGTTAGGATATAAATAATCATACTACACTACCATATATAGCCCTCCCTCGTTGTTAGGATCCTCAATACGCCATCATACCATCAAGTATTAGAAAGAATCTCAAAAGTATATAGACATGTTCAACCTGTTGAAAGAAAAAAAGAGAAAAAAACAAAATAAATAAGCCTCTTGGTGACAAAGTGCCATTAAGACACATTAACACTATTTGAGTGTAAGTTTCATCAAAGGTTGCAAGGAAGTGGTCATTTTATAGCTTATGACCCAACAGAGGTGCCTACCAGGACAGTAGTATATCAAGATGCTTGCGTATAACCAGACACACTTGAGCACAGACATTTGCAATGACAGTCATACTGGCCCTATATCAACCAAGGGACAAAGTCACACACCTCCATCACATAAGAATACAATTCTCCCATGGAACATTAGAGTTCAACAGAGCGAGATAATATACATATGTTCACATGCAAAAGCGTGCATCCTCATAAAGTGACCGCATTGAATGAATGGTATCGGCACTAAAACCAGGCTACCATTGCGGTTACAAGCATATAGTCCAGCAGACCCAAGGAAAGCATATAGTATTTATCTCTAACAAGTAATAGGTCATTTATAGTTGTTCCAGTTCAGAATGTAATAAGGTGTCAACATATCCAACAATTGGTAACTAATAACCATCACCTATCTCAAGCGGCAAGATGATCTGATTACCTTTCAAATTATAGCCAATTCACCCATTTTCACGTATAAAAGATTACAGTACACTACAGCCGAACAAGTACTGAGTATTCTATTTGAAGCCAGAATGTTTTCAGCCTTCGCGTCCAAGTAAACTAAGTACCCAATTCTATAGTCAATCCAATCCTACTATCAATCGGGTGGACTATACTATCACGTGCTATTTTCCAGCGCATGGAGTCAAACAACAGTGGGATGAAATGAAATGAACCTGTGGGAGTGAGGGAAGAGATAGTCAGGCGAGGGGAGCCAGGCGTACCCTGTTCACGCAGACTGGTCCTGGTTGGCATCAAGCATCTGCGTAACCTCGCGGTGCATCTGGCGCACCTGCACCTCCTTCCAGTTTCGCAGCAGCTTGATCCACACCAACGCCATCTGCAGCGCCATCTTACTGTAGCATCACAAAAGCAAACATTTTTTTCCTTCTTCACTTCTCCACCGGGGGTAAAAAAGGGGGAAAATGCATCCAACATGATCTCAAAACCAGTAGCGACCGAGCGACTGACCACTTATCAGGCTTGAAACCCTTGTGTAGGACACCGAACAACTTCCCCTTGCTTTTGTGCATTTCCGCCGTCACCTCCTCCCCCTCCTCCTCCTTTTCTAACTACACATTGTACTCAGCTGCATAAACATTTATCAAAGCATATAAGTACACTATAGAGGGAACCTTAACAATGGTGAAAAAATAAACCCAATGAATTTTCACAAATCCACAGTATAGTGCAATTGTGTAATTAAGCAATAAAGATGCATGGTTTTAGATTTTTAGTTCAACATATATAGCATTATCCAACGGGGTCAGTTTAAGGGCATTCATATTTATTTATTCTAAAGTCTAAACATTTAGCATTTAGGCACTTCCACACCTGAAATTATCATCTTCCTTTCAGTGCGCTACTTGTGGAATACTAACTAGATTCGTATTCAGATAGTGGCAAATTGAACTAGAAAATGTTCTCTAATTAAACAATGGCATCAAGCTATAAATGTTTAAAAAACCAAGTGATGTGGAAATACTTACTGCATGCTCAAGTTTTTGCTTTAAAACATCCTCTACAAAAGAAAACAAAAGATATTGTGTCACATTGTGCAGAGAAATAGAAGGGGATACTTACATGACTAATTCAATTGTTGGCTTCATGTATACTGGCCCCTGATCTCAGATATTGAGTAACACATTGCTAAGTTAAAACAGAATTGAACTAAGTTAAAAATAGAATTGTTAATTACCTCAGCAGGGTAAACATGCAAATGAGATTATAGCTGCAACCACCAATCCATTTATCTATATTGTAGTAAAGCAATTTGGCAATTCCCTTTTGCCTATTTTGCTCCAATGGCAAAAGCAGATCACTTGAAATCAAGAGATCATTTCCTAGGCAGTGGGCAGAGATTAATATAGGCAAAATGAAAAAACTAGGAGTTTTCCATGAACACAACATGATCCTCCCTACCACCAACAATCTCCCCAAACCGAGATCGTACAATATAAAGCCCTAAAATTTGTAGAAGAATGATCAAGGGGTGTACCTAAGATGGGGCATATGAGCAATTACATGGAGCTTAGTCCCAAATGATTGAAACCACAAGTAAGATGGGGGGGCAAATGATCAATTTTCCCTAAGAATTAAAAAGAACGAGAAGAAGTAGAGCGGTAGAGAGAAAACTTTTGTTGCTTCTATTGCTGTTGTTGTGTGCCTTTGCCACCTCATTAGCCATGCACCACCGCCACCACAAGAAACTTCTACAACCACCAGAAGCCGCCCCCATCACCAGAATTTGTTATAGTTGTTAAAGAGAACAACTGCCTCTAGTTCAATAATTCAATACTAAGAGAGAAAATTACAAATTAACAAAATTTATAATCTAGTTTAGTTTCCAAATTCTAAGTGTGTTTTGGGATTTCCAATTACATCGAGAGAATCGGACTTGAGACATCCAATCTAGGTCAATGGAAACTTTTAAAATAGGGATTTAAGGATTTGAGAATCACCTTCGGGGTTCAGTCATCGCTCCCGGCTCCTTGTTGCTCAACTTTGGCTGCAACTCCTCTCCACTCATTGGAAGCCTACTTGCCCAGTAATCGACAATGATGTCCAGATGCCACAACCACCAATCAAGCACCCCACCTCCTCTATCGCAGGGCTTGGCCTCGCCGACACTACTCGAGGGAGATGGGGCGATAGCGGTGGGAAATGTTCGGCGGCCGACAAGGAGGGAGAGGCAAGATGGGGATCATGGGGGATCGAGACGAAGGTTATCTACACGTGAGGGAGGCGGCGGGTGTGAGAGTTGTGGGGAGAGTAGGATAGCGGAGGAGCGTGGGTGTGACTTGTGCAGGGGTGCAGTGCCTGTCGGTTTTGGACCCCTGAATTGATGGATGGCGTGGATTCGATGATTTTAGGAGGCAAATGATCTGCCATTAGGAGTGGTGGTGAACCACTACCACCAACTCCTTCTTTTAAGTAGTAAAGATAGCAATGTGTATGTTTAATAGTCAGCCAAATTAAGGGCATGATGATATTCCTATAAGCTACATATCACGTGATTATAGTTTCTACACGTAGTGGTTCATGAACATGACGATTACATCCATATGTGTCAAAATCAAAATGACACCTAAATGAAAAGAACACCGTTTCCAAAGTATAATATGACATGCACCAAAATGAAGCATGTAGATAAAATATTTACATGGTTAGTTAAAGTAGTCCTCAACATCAATTTGGTTGCCCCACCTAAGATGGCACTTGAATCACATTTTCTAGCTTCTGCATGTGACACAACCATATTTTTCAAGTTTCACCTAGAACAATGCAACAATATGATATTTTAACAAGCAGCTTAACTTCATTGATATATGATGGGGCCAAGACAAAACAATAGAGTCCTTTCTCCTCTTCTTTTGCCGTTCTTTAGGTTTAGGGGTGCTCATTAGAGCTTATAAGCTGTTGCTGTGGGTTTATTTGCATTGTTGTGGACTTTTTTTACATTGTAGCTGCTATTAGCTCTTTTAGCGTAATTAAATATAAAAAGAAAAAAGAGATTATATCATCATGGACAATAAAAATAAATAAAAAAACTAAAAAATGAAATTAAGAAACTAGAAGTCTAAAACTAAAAGCTAAAGCTAAAAGAAGAAATTAGACTTACGAACCAGTCAGTCCGGAACAGTTGTCTGGTATTTGTACTTTGAATTGAAGCCTCTTTCTTGAGATTTGCTTCTGTACTCCAAAACTTGCAAGTTCAGCATAAATAATGCAGTGCCATTATCATGTGGATCTCCTAAACAATCAACAAAATTATATGATATTAGTATGCATACTGTTGAAGTTCGTACTTGCCTCCAATAACAAATGTACACATCCTTACAAAAATGTCGCCATCACTTCAACCTACTTGACCATCACACGTTGATTCAATACAACTACCAATGTAAAAATAGGTGAATGTTCTCTTATAACTTTTCTTGGAGTATTCTTAAATTCTTCGTTTCAGCAGCTACAAGATATAAATATCAGAATTAGAGGTCAAAAACAAAGTAATAATCTCATAAACCAAAGAGTTAGGTTCTGCACTTGAGTGGCCTGACCGGCCATTGAGGTGTAGTTTGACCGACGACAAAGTTATGGTCTGATTGGTTGTGCCTTTGCAGTATGACCGAACCAAGAAGCGGTTTGACCGCTCCTCTGTTACCATAATAGAAAATCAGCTCGAGTCCAAATCATTTTTGGTGCAACTCCCAAAATCTATTGCCAAATGAGATAAAACTTTGCACATATCTTGCTCAGAATCTTAGGAATCTATTCTAACCAAGGATCGGGATGACCCTTGCCAAAGTCTCAACCTTTCCTCAAAACACGCGAGGTTGCATCAAAATCGAACAAAACTCAAAATCTTGAGATACAACTTGCTCATGGGTAGAGGATAGCCAAGATGACTCTAGATGAGTTCTCATATATCACAACAAGTTGTTTCTCTAAAAAATTAGAAGCAAAAACCCTAAGATCAAAAAAACTCAAGATTAGGCCAAAACTAGGCAACTTCAAAATCCTGTAAGACTTGGTATCTAGATGAATGAAATTTGATCTCCATGAGTCCTCTTCATCACTTACACATCCTTGGCACATAAAAAGATCAACAAGAGGAAAAAAGATATCAAAACTAATAATAACAAAAGCAAATCTACCAAAACAAGGAGACATCATGAGTGATTTGCAAAGTTAATCTATTGCTACTTGAGGATGAATATTTTACAGCCATTTCACTTGGAGGACAAGAGAGTGTACCATAACACTCACTCTTCTCTAACAATAACCCTAGAATATAAAGTTAGAATGATTGAATAGTTATGATAGTTAACATGCAAGCCTCTATTCCAACCCGTTAAATAGATGAGTCAACTAGCCCACATCTAATTTTAATGAATACTATCTACTAGCATATTTGGGAAACCCATTAAACCCACACAATACGAGTTTTGCTCACACACTTAATTCATGCATACATTTCAAAACACATGAGCCTAAATGTGCTAAGTCTTTAACATTTGATCCACTTGATCTTCTTAATATTTACTTGGCCTAAATCACTTTCCTAAGTACCGTGGTTTTGATCCAACGAGTTTTCGGTATTTGATAAACTACTAAAATACCCTCATCTTGACTCGATCTTTATCTTCCCTTGCAAGTAATCACCATGCTTACTATGTGTAGGTGCACTAATGACTTGTCATGCATCAACAAGCCTCTCCCGATCTAGTTCCGCTGGACCACGTCTCATTTAGACTAACCAAGCCACTTGGTGCAACTCGGCACTCGAACCTTCTCTTCAACATTTCTGTATTTCTTGTGCTATGCTTGAGCTCAACCATCTCATCCAACATCCTTAACCAGTTTGGGTCTCGGCTTCTCTATGAGTGTAGCCTCGATCTTTGTCGTTGACTATAGTTGACTCTAAAGCTTTCTTGCATATCTAAAGACAAAAAAATTATTTTTGTGCACAAGTTCTTCACAACTTGACTCATGTTAGCCAAAACACACTTCATACAATATAAATGCACCGACCAAACATAATTCAATTTATCCAAATACAATTTTCTAAAATCACATAACCAAACTTCAGAGCCAATCTGACCACCAACCAGAGACCGTTTAGATCGGTCAAGTCACGCGCAAAACACTTGTTCTAACAAATTGCAACCACCATTAAACCACCAGTCATGCCGCTCGGTGGTCTGACCGGCAACAGCTAGTGGCCAGACCGGTGACAACCAGCAATCATACTGGTTTCTCTGATAAAACCATCTGAAAATGCATACGAGGCAAAATTCAAATTTTAACTCTACAAACTTTATAAGGTTCATCACATACTAACTGGACCTTTTTCACGTGGTCCCTCAGAATTGCATTGCTTAGTTGTAACTATCGTACTTTTAAGTGAAACAGACTTCTTCAGACAACCATGAACACTTTCATACACGGTGTCACTGTCAATGAACCTACTGAATCTTCAGACAGGTCTTGTTGAGGTATGCGCAAAAAGTTGTTTAAACTAGTTTCAGATCACAAATTTCTGAGCGAAATAAAGATAATAAGAGATCTTCAGAGATCAGAGCTGCGACGTCAACACAAAAGTTGGCTTGGCGAGACCTGAAAAGGCGTTGAAAAAAATGAAACGCGTGTGCGGAGCCAAACGTGCAAATATTTGCTCACTACTCACGTTACCTTGACCTTACCTGCGAATGCAAGGAGCACGTGAACGACGCCTTCTGAACAGCTGGGGCCGTAAGTTAACACCACTAGGCCTGTATATATATAAGCTCGACAGCAAGTTAGGAAAAAAGAGACCAGAGAAGAGGGGCTGAAGGAAACTAAACAACTAGAAGAGGTATGTCTTTCCCTGAGTTCCTACAGAAACTTCCGAGTTTTTGAGGATTCAACACTACGCTGTCTTGGTTGTCTACTCTCGGTGTTACTTTGTACTGATATTGTTCTTCTTGTATCCTCCCGATATACAGGATTCAGTGATGGACCAACCAAACCAATGGCTCACGCCGCTGGTAAGCACATTCGATCCTTCCGTCTAAGCTCTGAAAAGTTGGATACTTTGAGTACTGAAGTTTATAATTCTTGTAATGGCCATGTCAGGAACCTGAGGAGCTAGCCTACATGTACCAGCAAGAAGAGCACCCCGGCATGCAACAACAGTTCACAGAGCCACCACTCCCCGAGCAACAAGAGCAGTACTACACGCCACCAATGGCAGACCCGTTCCATCAATCTCATAGCTCCAATTTCCAGAGCTTTGGGGGTTCGGCCGCATTGCCCAACCTGCCGTTCGGGACGATGACGATCAAGAGCGAGCAAGGGCAGCCGTCGGCTTCGTCGTCGAACATCCTCTCCTTCGGCAGTCAGGCTAGCACTTTCAACTTCTCGGGAGGAGCCTGGCAACAAGACGGCATTATTGAAGCGATGCAACAGGTGCCGGAGAAGCGGAGCAGGGCGCCAGGGAACGCGCTGGAGCACGTCATGGCCGAGCGCAAGCGGCGGGAGAAGCTGCAGCAGCAGTTCGTGGCGTTGGCCACCATCGTCCCTGGCCTCAAGAAGGTGCGCCCGATCAATTTTTTTCTTACTATCGAAATAAAGTGATTGGGCAGCGGGAGCCGGGAATTAGAGTTCATAAACTGAGGTACGGGAGGCACGGTCGAAACGCCGGATGGGGGCCGTGCGGAGGTGTGCCATGTACGTGTGGAACCGGAGAGCGTGGAGGAGTCCATGCGGCCGTGTGGAGTGGCCGGTTGATGAGCGGCCGGGCGTCCCGCGTGCGGAGGCGCGTGTGAGCCGGACGGCCCGGTGGTCGCCATGAGCTGACCGATGCGCCAGTTACTTAATACTTTCGGTAGGTCCTCGACCACGAGGGGCGTGCGGGGCAGGTTTGTGGGCTGGAAGGCGGGTGTGACCACGTCGTGCACCTCTGGCAACCCCGCACGGGGTTGCCGGAGCCGGAGCTGTCCAGTAGGGCTATGGCCTATGGGACGTTTCCGCAGCGAATGCCGCTGCCGCCGTGGTGTCCCAAGTTCGAAACATTTTTCTTCTCGGCGTGTTTCCTAGGAACCACTGACATTTCCTCGTGGACGGATCATTACGGGTTATTTTTAAGGAACGTGTAGGATCGGTATCGGCAACGAAAGGTAAATGATGTTTTCAATTTTTTCTCTAAGTATTTATCGATATTCACTATAATAGTTATAAAAAAGATCAGAGACTAATTAATCACCACACGAAAAAAATTAAGTAAAAACTGAGCAAACAACCTTTGATGTATCTGGCAGTCAGACCAGAAAAATAGTAGCCAATCAGACTGGTGAACAGTACCCAGTTAGTCTGCCATTGTAAAAACAGCCCAGGAATAGTAAAACAACATTATTTCAAGAGTATTGCTATACAATATTCGACTGCTTTTGAGGACAAAAACAGTCAGATTGATCTGGGACGTTAGATCTTCATCCAACGGATCCACCCATACAAACCCCCCTCCAAAAAAATGATCTAGGACGTTAGATCTCCATCTAACGGCTCAAAATCTGACTGTTTTTATCCTCAAAAATAGTCAAATGTTGTATAGTCACTCCCTTATTTCAAAACTAAAAAACCATAAAACTTTTGATTTGCAGATCTAAATAACATGAAACTTGGCATAGACCTTCTCTAGGAAATTCCTGCAAAATTTGTGAAAACATTCTGTTTGGAACTAACTCAGTATTAACCCTTAGGGATTACATATCCCTCCCGCCGGTTTGACATATCACTACTGATTACTGAAAAAGACAACACCAGAACTTGCACCACGTATGTCTGAACACTCATGTAATCGGGCATCAAGTTTCACGAAGTGCCAGCTTAACCTTTCCCATTTTTCAGACAGACAAGATCTCTCTCCTAGGGAGCACCATCGACTATGTCAAGCAGCTGGAGGAGAAGGTGAAGGCCCTGGAGGAGAAAGGCACGCGGAGCACGGACGAGTCCACCGTCTTCGAGAGCAAGTGCCGCATATCCGCCGACAACGAAACCTCAGACCCCAGCGGGAGCGCCTCCGGTGCCGGCGAGTCCAGCCCGTCCGTCGAGGTCAGCATCCGGGAGAACACGGCCCTCTTGAAAATCTGCTGCAAGGAGAGGAGAGGAGTGCTGGTGATGGTCCTCTCCGAACTCGAGAACCAGGGCCTTTCCATCATAAACACCAACGTCGTGCCGTTTACAGATTCGTGCCTCAACATCACTATCACTGCAAAGGCAAGGCTTCTCTACCCTGGACCCCTGGTCATACATTGTGCAAACGTGGTTATAGCTAGTGTTTTTAGCTACTATTAGCACCTTGGTATATCAGCGTACCATAAGATGGTCTTCGGAATTCTAAATCTGTTGCATAATGAAAAGAGTGACATGTTTCAATTTCTTCAATTTTTGTGCAGATCGAGGAGGGTTTTTCGTCTGCAGTTGAGCTTGTGAAGAACCTGACCATGGCTCTAAGAAGTTTCAATTGAAAAAGATGGAAACCATTGTACAAATGACAAATGATTAGATTTCTCCTCTCCCTTCCTTTTCTTCCTCTCTCTTTTAACACGAACAGGAGTCCCGGGCTTCCAGAGAAATCAGCTTTACTTTTTTTGGTTACGTATCCATTTCTACAAGTGTCATGTAAAGTCTGTGATCATTCCAGAATACCCATTTCTGTAACTAAACAGATTTCTCCCTCTGATTTCATAATTAATGTATTTTCTCTACAAGAGAATATTCCAGATATATACTAGAACCGTATATGAATGTCCTGAAAATTTTCCATCTCATATTACATGTCCCAAAATATGGGCCTTATTCTTGATAGGGTCTACACAAATACGCAGGAGAGATGGCAGGACTAACATCTTTTTAGAGGAATGGCAGGACAAACTTTTTTTAGAGGAATGGCAGGACTAGCTTGTATGTATAGCAAAAGTAGCAAAACTCGAGTGCGCCTTAATCCCCTTAGAGGCTACAGCCCAGCAGCAAAGTCCCCCATAAGGGCTGGCAGCCCAGTAAGAGCTTGTTTGGAAGAAGGGATTAGGTATATTCCCTTCGCCTCTCCACGCAAACAAGCCCTAACAGATTCCAACCATCCGGCGAGGACCGGAGCCCAAGCAGACGGCCGAACGAACGGGCGTGCGGCCCAGCCAAGGCCTACAGGCCGACGACTACTGAGTACCCTACCGCAGGAAACGAACTTACGGGCAAAACTCAGAAGAAAAAAGAGGGACCGAAGGCACGAAGGCGCCTCGGTCCGTAGCAGTGTACCACCGCTGCCCGTCCGGTTGTGCCCACTCGTCGCCGGCTCGGTTGCAGGAGTGCCCGTCTCGACGGCCGCGCGGTTCTCCTCGTTCTACCCCGCGCGCGCGCGCGCGTTGCTCTCCGGCCCGTGCTTCCTGGCCGGCCGGACGAACAGTCTCCTGTCTTGCCCGGCGACTTTACGCCCCGCGCCGCGCGCCTGGCCGATCGACAGTACAGTACTGCACCCGTGGTCCGCCTGGTGTTGCGGCAGGTCCCGACGTCCCGTGCAGCGCTCTGCTGCTTCGCGCCGTGCCCACGTTGTCTGCAGCAGGCCGTCCTTGCGCTTGCACGTTGAACCGTACCGGCAAATCCTTCCTCTCATTGGCCCGTCTTGCGATTCAAAATCTAGATCATGTTTTTTTTTTACTTTTAGTTTCGAAAGTTAAAATAAATGGGATAGTTATTCAAATGGATTTTTCATGAACGAGTTACAACCACAGTCGTGGAGCAGAAGATATGGTCGTAACTTTACGACCACGGCGATCGAGCCTTCAGCGTTGTCGTAATCGAGTTACGACTACAGTGATCGAGTGATCGAAGAAGCGGTTACGAGAACGCGCAGCGTAGCATGAACGTAATCGTAACTCTCATCAACTGAAGTTACGAGTATATGGTCGGAGTACGAAGGCGTGGTCAGAGCAGTCGGAGCAAACAAGAATTGGTCGTAACGACTTTAAGTGTGGTCGTAATGACTGCTGAGTGGTCGTAAACTGCAACAAGTGGTATCAGAGCCTATTGATTTCAGTGATTTTTGAAGATCATGGGTGATAAGGCGAAGGCCTAGGGTGGGCTAATCTCCCTCTAGTACCCTCTCCTGAAGACCGACAATTATCCAGTGTGGGCAATGAAGGTGAAGGCGAACATGCGCGTCCAGGGAGTATGGGGTGCAGTCGATTCGGAGGGGAAAGATAAGGAGGTGGACGACAAGGTGGATCAGGCGCCTTTGGCCATCATCTACCAGACGGTGTCAGATGCGATGATGCATCAGCTCATCGGCAAAGAGACAGCACGGGAAGCATAGGAGACACTGCAGACGATGCACAAGGGCACTGATCATGTGAAGGAGGTGCGGCTTCAGAATTTACGGAGCGAGTTCGAGAATCTCAAGATGAAAGAGACCCAATCGGTGGATGAATTCGCTGGCAAGCTGATTTCATTGTACAATCAGATTAACTCTCTTGGCGACAAGATGGAGGAATTTGTGGCAGTGAAGAAGTACCTGCACATGCTTCCGAAGAAGTACATACCTGTTGTCACCACACATATGTACTCATCCGATCTGGACAAGAAGAAGATAGAGCAGATCACCGGCTCCCTCATGGCGCATGAGGAGTTATTGAAGGGGTTTTAGTCACATAACTCTCTTGGCGACAACGAGTAGGTATTGCTAGTAAAGGGAGATCCGAGAGACGGTCGTGGCTCATCAAACAACCGCGGGAAGTGGTGCGGTTGAGGCGGCTAGAGCGGACAAGGCGGCAAAGTTGGCCATGGAGACAAGGCTAGGCAAAGCGGTGGTGACAGATCCCGTGATAAGTCACATATCAAGTGCTTTGAATGTGGCGAAACGAGCACACACATCAGGATACCGCAGCCATATAAAGTTTTTGAACTGTGATGAGTATGTGCACTATGCTTTAGATTGTCAGAGCAAGAAGAAGGATGGGGAGATGAATTTCGCCTAAGACAAAAAAAAAGATGAAGAACCAGGACTACTTCTCTACTCATATATTGAAAAGGCGCCAGTCATGGTGATATTGAATGAGGAAAATGTAGTTCCAAAACTACGCACGAAAAAAGGTAGCCAGGATTACACTGATCAATGGTACTTGGACAATGGAGCAAGCAACCATATAACGGGAGATCGCTCCGTGTTTCATGAGCTTGACAAAAAGGTTTGGGGTAAGGTCAAGTTTAGCGAAGACTCCACGGTGGAGATAAGAGGTAAAGGGGTAATGATGTTGCAATGTAAGAATGGAGATAAGAAATTGTTGATAGGAATTTACTTTATACCAAGTCTGTGCAACAACATATTTAGTCTTAGGCAGATGACAGAAAGAGGGTGCAGGGTGGTACTGTAGGATGAGTTCCTGCGTGTGTACGACAAGAACAAAGATCTGTTAATGAAAGTGAAGAGATCTTCAAATCGGTTGTACAAGATTTCTTTGAAAACTTGTAAACAGGTTTGTGTGAAGATAGGCACGGATGGACAAGGTGCAAAAACAGCATGAGGCAAGCATGGCGCACATGCAGGCGTGGCACCCTATTCTTATGTAGACGATGCTGAAGGAGATGGCTTGGGCAGGAGACCATAGGCGGACGTGGCGTCCCATGCACACGGCCCGCATGAAGTAGACACTACAGGCAACAGCTCAGGTGACCACGCACATGCAGGTGCGTATGAAGGAAGCAACAACTCCAAAGTGCGTGCAGTTGGCGGAGGCGATGCGAGTGTCACTCCAACGAAATCATGCATGCGGGAGGCATGAGTACAGGTTGGTACAGTCTTTTGTGGTTTTGTAGAGGGAACGTAGCAAGCATTGGAGACAGAAGTTAAGGACGGTGTAGCCTCAGTTGAGACGTATGTCGGAAAGTGAACAAACTTGGTCCAAGAGAGAGGAGCGGGAGGCTCAGGTAACGGCGAAACCAAGGTGGCTATGGGAACAAGTGCTCCAGCCTAGGCAGGCATACAAGGAAGGATGGGATCAATCTAGGTGTGAGGCGTGGCAAGCATTGATTTGTGCAAGGCTCAGGAAGTTACGACGTACAGGAGTGCAGGTAGAAGAAAGAAGCGGAAGCAAGAGAGAAGATTGGCGTGATCAAGATGGAGAAACAAGATTAAGGAGGTGATTGTTAGAGTTAGTAATCTTGTTTAGTCGTATTTGAGTCGGTTTGTCATAGTCGTAACCGTGTACGAGTTTGTTTCAGTGTACAAGTCAGTTTTCGAGTTCATGTCATAGTTTTCTCTGTATGGTAGTCGTTGTGTTGGGTATAAAAGGCAGAGCCATGTAACAATAGAAGTACAGCAAGTGATCGGGGTGATCGAAACGAGAGGGAGAGAAACAAAGAAAGCGGAGTGCTTTGGTTCCCAGAAAAATATCGAGTTTGTTGTGTTTCACAGACATGAAACAAGTTACGACCACAGCGAGCAGAAGTGTCCGCAGGAGCAGAAGACGTGGTCGTAAACGAGTTACGACCACGGTCATGGAGCAGAAGACGTAGTCGTAAGCTTCACGACCACAGCAATCGAGCCTTCAGCGTGGTCATAATCGAGTTACGACTACAGTGATCGAGTGGTCGAAGGAGCAGTTACGAGAATGCACAGCATAGCGTGAGCGTGGTATGAGTACATGGTCGGAGTATGAAGACATAGTCGGAGCAGTTGGAGCAAATAAAAAATAGTCCTAACGACTTTAAATATGACCGTAACAACTACTGAGTGGTCATAAACCGAACACCATTTTTTTCCTTCTCCGTGTGCTGTAGCGCTAGCAATCTGTGACCACGCCCAGCTAGGGCTGTAAACGAGCCGAGCTCGAGCGAGCTTGACCTGGCAAGCTCGAGCTCGGTAGAAAATCGAGCCGAGCTCGAGCGAGCCTGAGATCAACATCGAACTTTAAGCTAGGCTCGAGCTCGGCTCGGACAAAACTCGAGCTCGCTCGAGCTCGGCTCGTGTAAGGTTCGGTGGGGAGGAGGGAGGGAGTACCTGCGGGCTGCGAAGCCGTGGCCGAGGCGCCGAGCTGCCGGATCCGGGTCGAGGAGGGGCGACGCCGCCGGGGGAGAGGAGGGGTGCCGGGGGGGAGGAGAGGCGGCGGCGGGGGAGAGGAGGGGCGCCGGGGGGACGAGGAGGAGCGGCGGCGGGCCGAGTCAAGGAGGGGAGCCGGGGGGACGAGGGGCGGCGGCGGGGGGCGAGGAGAGGCGGCGGGAGGCGAGGAGCCGAGGAAGGGGACGGGGGGCGGCGGCGGGGGGAGAGGAAGGGGACGGGGGCGGGAGAGGGGGGCGGCGGCGGGGGAGAGGAAGGGGACGGGGGGCGGGAGAGGGGGCGAGGAGGGGCGCCGGCGGGGGGAGGAGGGGCGGCGACGGCAGCGGAGAGAAGGGGACGGGGGGCGGAAGAGGGGGTCGGCGGCGGGAGGGGCGAGGAGGGGCGGCGGCGGGGGAGAGGAGGAGGGCGACGAGGTGGACGGGAGTGGGGGGCAGCCGGCGAGGGGCGGCGAGGAGGGGCGGGCCGCGGGGTGCGGCGAGGAGGGGCGGGGGGGGCAGGAGGGGCGGGGGCGGCGAGCCGGCGAGGTGGGGCGGGGGGGCAGGACCGCAGGAGCTAGGAGGGGCGGCGGCGGGGAGCAGGCTGCAGGCGGAGGCGCCGAGGCGCGTGGGGGAGAGGTGCGGGAGCCCTAGGGCTAGGGGGTGGGGGCGGGATTTTGAGAGGAGAGGCGGGAGGAAGGCCGGAGGGGGTGTGGGGAAATGAAAAAATCTTAAGCTCGCGAGCTATTCGAGTTCGGCTCGTTAAAACTCGCGAGCTTAAGATGAAGCTCGAATTCGGCTCGTTTGGAGCTCGAGCCAAGCTCGAATCGAGTCTAGAGCGAGCCAAGCTCGAGCAGTTCGCGAGCCTCGAGCTTTTTTTACAGCCCTACGCCCAGCAGCCGAGGTCCCAATTAAAGTACGCCAAGTTGAGAGCTCAGACTAGGGCAATCTCGGGTCATGAACCGAGGAATTAACTCCTGGCTGAAACCAAGATTTGTCCCAGATTAATGCGCCAAAATGGTTGATACGCGAGCGCAACTTTGTCAATGCACGTACGTACGCTGCATTGACCCAAACCAAGTCTACGTGTACCCATGCTTGCAAATAAATGCTATGGTTTGACCAGACATGAGAGCAAGTTTAATAAGACTAACTGTGCTAGCTATAAAGGAATCCATGTCAGCATAGTATTATATGGAGGGGAGAGAAAAGGAGAGAGAGAGCCAAGCTGACTCTCATGCAAGAGTCAGGTTATAGCACAGGAAAAGAGGCATTATCCATGCATGTACCCATAGAACTAAGAGCAAGTTTAATAAGTCTGACTGTGCTAGTTACAAGGGAATCCATGTCAGCATAGTCCCATGTGGAGGGGAGAGAAAAGGAGAGAGAGAGCCAAGCCGACTCCCATGCAAGAGTCATGAGGGCGCGATCAACATGGCTGCGCTACAGTGCTGCGGGCTTATTTGGCATTATTCATAAGTTTCGTCTTTTTCTGAAATTTTGGCTTTTTGTTGAGCTTTTTTGTCGGTTCTTTTTTTCCCGTATGTGTTTGTATTATACGTAATGGGCTAACATATTTTTTATATTTTTAAATTTTTTTAAATTTAATTATGCTAAATAAGCCTCTGTCAGCTACAGTGCTTTTTCAGCCAGCTACAGTGTTTTCAGCCTAAGCCACGAGCTTTTCAGCCGAACCGATCACCCCCTCAGGCTACAGCACTGGAAAAGAGGCATTATCCATGCATGTACCCATAGAACTAATTGCTATACCCATGCATGTATTAAATTATCAATACATATGTATGTATTAAATGATTGAGAGCTTTTGTGGAGACAACTTATAGCCAGCTTATTGTATGAGTTGACTGCATCATTATCTTTTGATGACATGGAAATATATTGGAGGTACCAGCTATCTGTACTATTAAACTTGCTCTAATTGCTATACCCATGCATGTATTAAATTATCAATACCCATGTATGTATTAAATGATTGAGAGCTCTTGTGGAGACAACTTATAGCCAGCTTATTGTATGAGTTGACTGCATCATTATCTTTTGATGACATGGAAATGTATTGGAGGTAGCAGCTATCTGTACTATTAAACTTGCTCTGAGCAGCTTCGTAGAGTCCTTGTAAGGGCATCATCGCAATTGTCTCTTATCGATATTAAATAAATAAAATTTTATACGAAGAAAAGAATTAACAAGAGGTAATATGCTATTTTTTATATAGAGGACGATTTGAGTCTGTAAACCAACGTAAATAGTAAGAGAGTGAGTTATGAAGTTACGGTGAAAATAGTATAAAATAGTTAGAAAAATAATTTACTGTTAGAGAAGTTATCTCTAATGTTGTTTTTAGGTGGGGTGGAAATTTTAGAAATAATCTTAAAAGATAAACTATTATATATACCTTTAAAGTATGGGCTAGTTAATTTCCTCTTGATTAGCAACTGGATTTACAAATCGATCTGTCGATGATCCCGGGCAATCCGTGGTCCGGGGGCAGTGGGGCTTAGTGCATGCACAGCTGAACTCGCTCCAAGGGTACGTCCAAATTAAGCTCCCGGAAGACAAGGAGGAAGCCGCTCGAGATGATGGGACATGGGAGTAGTGGTAGTGTGATTTGTGCTGAGTGTTGACAAACGAAATCAATTCATCCTGTTTAGTATCTTCTCTAGCTAAAAGCAGACTCCAATCACCCTCTAGTCCTCCCCACCTAAAACCATGATGCGAGGATCGTGTTCCTGAGGAATGGGGGAGACACTGAAGATTCTACGGTGGCAGATATTGCGTGGATTATTTTAAACTGTGGTTTATAATTTAAAATTTTGAATTCTGACTGTTTGTAAGAGGTAGCACGTACAGAAAAATAGTCACATGTGATTTTAGTCGATACAATTGAACTCAGTATACTTTTTTACTATAATATTTTTGCTGACCCTATCTTGAAAAAACGGACCAATCAAAAATCGGCTACTGTAGCAAACGAAATAACCCGGAGCCAGTCCTGCCGAACCCAGCCATTATTGTGTCCGATTCCTCTATGATGCCATTTTTTGTTAGATTTCAAGGCTTTCCTTGCTGTTCGAGTTATCGGGAAGGGGAAGGAGGAAGAGGGCGAAGAAAGGTCAAAAGCGTCGTCCGATCCAACTTAACAGCAAGCTCACAGTCAGAGGATGGAAATGGCAGGAATTTTTTTTCTAGCGGCACATAAGGAAACATCAATTTTTCAGTGGCAGAAGAGGGAAAAAAAACTAGACATTCAATGATAAATAAGGAATTTTTTCGAAATAATTTGGTTAGCCTCATATATCCCACTAGTTTTCTATTTGCCACCACCAAACGAGGCCGCAATAGACTCTCGCCATCACTCGGTCGTCCTATTCATCGTCGTTGAGTGAGGCCGTCTCTCCCAATCCAGGCAAGGCTCGTGCTGGTAGCGCGACGCGATGACAGCGACGCATGTAGGGCATGGCTTTTCTGGTCCAACGACCATGGGTGCAACACAGTTTTAAGCATGGTGGCTGAGGCGTGTCGCGAGCTGTGGTGGAGCCGTGGGCATGTGGCATGCTGAGCAGAACAGCGAAGACACGGCGCGCGTAGGGGCGAAGCTCAACTGTGTATTGTGGCTGAGTCAAAAGCGTGGCACTAGTCGAGCATGGCGATTGCGGCTAGCTAGCGTGATGTGGGAGTAGTATGATTTTTTTTTTTTGAGAGTGTCTAGATACCACCTAAATATTTTCTTCTTATTTATCATCTAAATTTGTAATATTTGGATTAGAGATCAAAATGCCTCTTATTTTTGAAGGAGGGATTTTTTCAAGGAAGAGGTGGTAGAATTCAAGGGGGAGGGGGATAATTCATGACCATTGGCAGCCCTGGGCGTTCGGTATTACCGAACCGATCGGTTCGGTTCCTCGGTACCCATACAAATTCGGTTCCTACGAATCTCGGTACCGTTCGGTTCCTGAAAAAACTCGGTACCGAAGAAATTCGGTATCGGTTCTTTCGGTTCGGTTCCGGTATTTACCGAAATTACCGAACAGGGTACATCAACATGTAACATCAAATTCAATAGCCAATTTTGACATAAATGTAACATGATTTCATATAGAATAAGTGCAAATTATACAGAGAAAAAGCCACAAATACATAATATTTCGGTAGTTCGGTATTTCGGTAAACCGAGGCACCGAACCGAATTTCCTCGGTAAATTCGGTTCCTGAGAACCTAGAACCGAACATGGAACCGAAATTTTCGGTTTCGGTACTTTCGGTTCGGTTCTCGGTAAATTCGGTTCGGTATTCGGTTTTCGGTTTTTTGTGCCCACCCCTAACCATTGGATCTCTAATCCAACAATTCTAAATATGAATGATAGTTAGGAAGAAAACATCCAGATAATATTTAACAAAACTCATTTTTTATCTATAATAATGTAGTGATATTGAACTACTCTATTACTATGGCTGGGTTTTTTCTAGCTTAAAGTTAGTTTATACTTGTACAGCCTATAGTAACTAGCTTTTAAATGGTACGTTCTTTAAGACAAGATCAATAGAAAGATTGTAGTAAAAAGTATTTTGAGTTTAGCTATACCGGCCAATATCGCATGCACCTATTTTCATATGCGTACTACCTCTCGCAAATAATCAGAATTCAAATATTTAAGCCATCAGTCTAAAAGAACCCACCCTATATTCAAGTGATTAACAATTGGCCATATATCTAGTACTATTGAATTAGAAGAAAGATTGTGTAGGACCCAAAAGTAACAAAGGGGTGAATAGTGACGTCGAAATTTTTCTCATGTATTTTTTATCCTTTTCTCAAATAACTACAGAGTTACAAAGAATATGATCAATAGCCAAAGACCTAAATAAAATCACTCAAGAGATCAAACTCTGGGAAATGACAAACCCTAGCGGTCTGACCGACTACTTGCTGTCGATCTAACCTCTTGGTTGTCAGACCGCTAGCACTAAGCCGACCTAGCCAGCCTCCTAGCGGTTGGACCAGTCTGACTGAATTCAACCCGACGCGATCCAAGAAATGATGCAACTTCAAAAATACAAGTCCAAATGATATAAAATTTTACACACCTTGCTTATGGTCTCAAGAATCTATTTTAATCAAGGATCGCAAGAATCCGTAACAAAGTTCGGACCTTTTTTAAGATTAAGCATAATTGCACCAAAACGGGCTAAAATCGAAAACGGCGAATATGACTTGATCGCATGTAAAAGATGGCCAAGATGGCTCTCGAATTATTTCCACATATCACAGCAAATAAGAACATCAAATAAATCAAGGCAAAAACACTTGGATCAAGAAATCACTTGAGAGGATAAAATCTATGCAAAACCATATTTCTTCAAGAACTTGCCAACCAGGTGCCTAAATGGATGGAGATTGATTTTTAGGGGTCATCTCCATCTCTTACACATCCTTGACGCAACAAAATCAAGAAGGGGAGAGAAAAGAGCAAAAACCAACCAAAACAAAAAAAACAAATCAACCAACATAAGGTAAATCCATGAAGATGAACAAATATTGATGTATTACTACTTGAGGATGAAGATTTTATAGCCACTCTATCTGGAGGACAAGAGAGCACATCACAGTACTTAACTTCTCTTAAACCCTAACCCTAGAACACTTAGTCTTAATTCAAGAGAGAGTAGTTAGATGGTTAACTTCAAGTCTTCATCCAAACCTGTTAAATAGATTGTCCAGCCGACCCTATCGAATACTAGTGGATATTATCTATTTAGCACATATGAAAAACCCATTAATCCCACACACGGGTTTTAACTCACACACTACACTTATGTACATTTTTTCAAGCATATAAGACCGAATCCGCTAAGCCCATGGCATTGATCCAACTTGATTATTTCAGCTTCTTCTTGACCTAAATCACTCTTCCAAGCGCCACAATTTCTTCTAAGGTAGTTTTCAGTATTTCGGTCAACTTACCAAACTACCCTTTCTTGACCCGGTCTTCTCCATCCTTTGCAAGCAATTGTCATACTTGCCATGTGTAGATGCACCACTGGCTTACCATGTGTCAGCAAGTCACTCCCATTCTGGTTCCACCAAACTACACCTCACTTGGGCCCAGAGTTCTGATAACCGGTCGAACATCGGCTGTATTGGGTATAGCTGTACCCACAAGTAAAATCCCGTGTCGACCAAAATAATTCGACCTGTTTTGAATAGAAGCTAGCCCATAATGGCCCATGGAGGGTATCGAGTCTGCCCTAAGGTGTAGTCGTGCAAGTTGGCCTTCTCATTAGTCCTCCCCTGGTAGCTACCATTCGGCTGATCTCTTCCTCCCTACTCCCTCTCAAATCCCTAGAGATTGTCAGGGAATGGAGGGCGCTGAAGGCGGTGGAGGCTGAGGCGATAGGGGGAGAATCTAGGATGATGATGGAGGCCAGGTGGTGGGGGTGGAGGTCAGGAGGGCGATGGCAGTCGGGGCCTCGGTGGTAGAGACTAGGGTCTGGGGTGACAAGGGCATCAAGCGGCGGCGTTGTGCTCTGCCCACATGGCCTAGTTGGGGTTGTGGACGGAGACGGTGAGGGAGAGGTCATATGCAAAGGATGTGTCCACCATGGTGACACAGACGGGGTGTGCGACGTTGTAGGCCTCGACGAGCGTGCTAATGATCGAGCACAAGATGAGGGCGCGCTTGTTGCTGAGGCATTGCTACAACCCTCGATGTAGCCGCCAAGGACGTTGATGCAGCAGTCGCAGTCGTTGGCACTTGGCCATCCTGATCGAGTAGCAATTGATTGAGGTTGGTTGGCTCTTACAATCGATCCCAATGGTAGTAGAGTGTGAGTATGAATTGTAAAGGCAAGGATTGAACAAGAAGAAGGAATTGCACCGGCGTAGTAGAGTACGAGTCGGGCTTGGATCCAAAATCCAACACTGAATTAAAATGGAAAAACATGGGAAAAGAAAAGCCACACAAATCCTCCAAATGAGGAACACAGATCAAATCAAATCAAATAGATCGAACACCGCAGCTCCAACGGCATGGAAATTGGGCAAGAACAAAAGTAGAGCAAGTGAAAAACTTCAGAGCGACTTCTCCGGTGGTGCCCTTGGTTCCTTCCTCTAACAGCGCCAAGGTATGCATGCGATTTGTCAGGTTGCAACTACTTTCTGTTAGCCTAATATCGGCCGATTTCACATTGATATTTTCATCCGATTATCGGTCAATAATTGGTGATTTTTGGCCAAAAATTGTTTGAAATTTAAATGTTCATTTGAATTGTTTGGACAAAATTCTCTGAAATTTACCGATTATCACTCATATCACCTATATCCCCCCTCCCCCGGTAAAAAATTGATACAAGTGTTGAAAACTCTACTTGGACCGACCAAGCCACATATGCAACCCATTGTTTGAACTTTCTTTCAATATTTTTCACCTTTCTCGTGCCATGCTTGAGCTCAGCTATCTCACTCTGCATCCCCAATCTTTCTGGGCCTCAGTTCCTCTATGAGCGTAGACTTGATCCTCGCGTTGATCATGGTTGACTCCAATCGACTATGCACATCCAAAGATAAAAAAAAATCGTTTTTGGACGCAAGTTTTCATAACCTAACCCCAATTAGCTGTAATATATCTAATGCAACATATAAACCCAGAGCTAGGTAGACAAAAATCATCGCGTGACCAAAATCTCCAAATAATAGAAACCGTTGCAGGGGATCGGTCAGACTGGTATTGACCATCGGTTTGGCCGATGGGAGTATCTGGTCTCACCATTACCCTATGGCCAGTCAGACCGGCTTGACTGCTAATCGTCCCAAAAATCCAACAATTTTTTTAAATCCAAATTTCTAACATTCTCAAATTGCAATGGTTGTCTTATATGGTCCATCAATTGACCATACCAACCATTTCAATCGTCCTAGCTTAATCAGCAGTGCTAGCTACCACCCGGGCAGGATACAGAGAAGACGGTGTACTACATTAGATCTCCTGGTTTTTCTGTCGACCCTGTGCTACAGTAACGACGAGAGCAGAAAATAAGAAAGATGAGCTACTTTACTAGGACCAGCGAAGATCTTGGTTGCACGAGGCACCCCACAAGAGCTTTTGCGGTTAATGCGCGCATTACTTTGTGCTCTACGAAGTTGACAGCTTGGTCACTCTTTTTTTTTCAAATTTAACTTAGCTCATTCATTCTTATAAATCTAATCGGTCTAAGTACCTAAGCTACAATATTTCGGTAGGACTACTGTAGCTATAGTAGGGTCATCAGCCGAGCTTTCCTATCTTGACAGTGTTTGTCCCATACGGTAGGTGTTAGGAGATAACTAGATTTGTAAAAATGGATATTCGGTTACTAAATTTTAAAAATGACTAAAGCGATATTTTTAGACTCGATTCCAAATTAATTATGTAATGCGACCATGGCTCTGCGATATGTATATACGTGCAGGGAGTCCAAAGTCACTTAGAACAGCGTTCCGTTGGAACGTCGGTGTTGGGAGGCTAAAACAAAAAACCGCACTGTGTTTAGGAGGCTAAGTAGTGGGCAACCAATTTAATTAATCTCGCGAGGGCATTGGGCCTCGGCCCAACCCAACCCCACATCGCCGAGGTTGGCGGGTGCGCGTACGAGTCAAAACGCCGTCGTGGTGGTGGGCTGCCGTCGCGCGCGCCGCCGCTTGCACTTGCAGTGCAGTGCGACGTATCGTTACTTCGATCGGTTCCCTCCCTCCTCGCCGGCCGAGTCAAAGTAGCGGTCGTGTTCGGGGACAAAATTTCGCGGCGTTTCGGACAGAATCATGGGCACCGCATCGTGTCTGCTCCGGACTCGACTCGATCCACGCTTGTTCCCGTTGCTCGCTTCCGTCTTCCATCACCGACCCGTCTCGATCATTACTCTGCATACAGCCATGATTCAGTTTACCAACTACTTACTGTGTGACATCGTGATCCTGGTTCTTGGTGGGCCATGTCTGTAAGGGCCTATTAATATTGCCTTTTAGTTTTAGTTTATAAATAGTAACAGTTTTTATAGGAACTTGTATAGAGAATTTCACGTGTGATTTTAGCTGATATAAATGAAGGTACTATAGTGTGTATTATAAATCTATAATCGGCTAGTACTCCACCTTAAAACGACACTTTGTTTGAAAACTAGGTATTAAAAAACTATTTACTATAAAAAATAACTTTTAAAAACCATTGTGCGCCTTTGGGCATGCTTGCGCAGCACTTCACGTTTGTTTTTGTTCGTTTGATGCGGCGCTATTGGTGGAGCTAACATGATGGCATTCCGTAGGGAAGTGTTGCGCCTCTTCTATAGATAAACAAAGACGTGCTAGCTCCGGATGACAATGGAGTCTCAGCGTGAGGAGAAAGTTTTTTCAAGTCACACTCTTTTATGGTCTTCTTATTACTAAAACAAACATGAATGAATGTTACAGTATGCCGGTATAGGAGAGGGAAGAAGCGGCGTACTGCACGGTAGAGTGTGCGTCTCCTACCGACCCACAGAGAATCCGGGTCCACCAGAGGCTCGCACTCTCCATGTTTTGCTGTACTGCGACTGACTCGCGGGGCCCATTTCCCGAACAGGCGCAACTGATGTCGCTCCGCGTTCTTTCTTCCCTGATACGGAAAACCTGATCGGCACATACTTTCTTCCTGTACCCAGTCAACGACATCATGGACCCACAATACATGGACCCACCACGTCAGTGTCGAATTCAAACTGTGTGTATAGAGTGCGTCGAATAATTACTCGGGACCATTTCCTCGATTCCCGACAGAGCCTGTACTTTCCATCAGCGATAAAATCAGCAAAAACTTTGGACATTCAACACTGGGCCCTGCAGTTGTCCTTGTTCCCATGTGGGCCGATAAAATAATCGGAGCCCACCTATGATAGAGTAGGCATTCTATGGAATCAGATCCTCTAACTTTGGCCTCCTGGACTTCTCTCTACAGTCGATCATCATAGTCATCCATTTTAGATCCAACTGTGAAAAAGTGAGTTATTTTTTAGGGTTGCTCTTACCGTGCATGTACGTGAGCTCTGGAAAGCAAAATCCCAATGTTTCTCGTTCAAAATTCGGAGGATTTCAGTGAAAAAAAGTGGGTTTTTAAAGCTTGTCGCTTATGATTTTGGTTTAAAATTTTGAATTCTAATTGTTTATAAGAGAGTACGAAAAGAGATATTCGTATATGATTTTAGCCAACGTAGATGAAATCAGGACAGTGTTTACTATTATCAACTTATAGACCCCGTCTTAAAAAACACTTTATTTGAAAGTTAGTTACTATAGAAAGCAAAAACATAAGACCTAATAGTACTTGATCAAAAGTTCAAATATGCCATTTTTGCACAATAGCCCCTCAAGTTCTATGAAATAAGCTTACCGTTTTTAGTGCTGAAGTGTGAAGGCAGAGTCACAAGCTTGGGTTGAAAAAAATTTTCTTCCAAGGGAATTGGGTTGAGATCTTCACCTGTATGATCGAAAGCTACAGTGATCAATCAGAAGTCGTAGCTACAGTGACTAGTCGGAAGTCGTAGCTACCATGACTAGTCGAAAATCGAGCTACAACGACTGGTCAAAAGTCCTAGCTACAATAGTCGGTCAAAGGCTCTTCAGAGCTATAGTAGTCGGTCAAAGGCTTAGAACAGTTGGAGGCTCAGGGCGGTCGGAGGCTTTAAAGCGGTCAAAGGTTTAGAGTAGTCGGAGGCTTTAGAGTGGTGCAGCAGTCGAAGAAGGCCGCGATGGTGGCGGCTTAGGGCAGCGGTCACCAGCGCCCCGGTGGCCAATGGTGAGTGGCGAGATGCCCAAATGAAAAAAGAGAACATGGGCAATACATTGGTGGCACGGGGTTTATCGGAGATGGTCGAAGAGTGGTCGGCAACGGACAGAAGGCGATGGTGGCATGGCTCAAATCTCTGGTGGATCGGCACTCTGGTGATGCTCGTGCTTGATGAAGTGGTGGCCGAGGCTTGCCTCGGTGCAGCAAAGCCGGAGGCGGGATCATCGAGACACAAAGACAACAAGGACGGCTGGGATTTCTCGCTTGGAAAGGTGGGACATCTTTAATAGATTCTTACTCTAGGCCAAAATAAAAGAAATAAGAAAAGGGTAATAAATTCTAGAATAAACCAATTAATTTCAAATAAAATAAGCAAAATTTTGGGATATCACAGTTGTAGTTCTTCCACCAGACAGATATATTTTGGGTACTCGTCTCTAGACCAAAACATTTTCTCTCATTAGTGTCGGAGCCAAGGAGGAATTTTTAATAATGGCAGCCTCTGTTTTTCCAGTCAGCATCTACTGGAGAACAAGTTCGATGACTGCTGCCGCCTCCTACTTCTCCTTTGCCTTATCTTGATCATCAAAAAATGAAGTCATAGAGGGGTAGTGGCCTTCTCGATCACTTCAACACCTGACATAGTAGGTGAACTTCAAGATAAAAGAGGGGAAGAAGTGAGAAATTCAAGGTATTGCAAGATTGAAGGTATGATAATACTTTTTCTAAAAAAAACTATTACATACTTGGTCTTCTTAGTCTTTAATTTAAATCTTCCTAGAGCATATTCCAGTGTACTTGTTTTTCTTTTCTTATAAACCAATTTCACCAGTTTAGAACTGGTAGGGCGGGTTAGACCCTTAGGAACCTCCGATTGGATAAAACCACTCGAAGTAGTATTTTTGACTGGTTCCTTCTTAGGCTGGTCAAAGATTATCTCTTTCACCCTTTGGATCTCCTCAAAGGGTCGGGCCTCCTCGACTGGTAGAGCACTTGTCTCTGATGACGTCTTAGTGGTTGCCGTCTGATTTTCAGCCTGTTCGATCCCAACCACCTTCACGACCCTGACCTGCAGGATTGCTTCCGCTATCGGTTCAGTGGCTTTGGTCTCTTCAACCAGTGGCTCTGTATTCACTAATGACTTCGTTCCTATGGCCTTGCTACCAACATTGGATCTAGCTATGATAGTCTTCATCCAAGAATGTATTCTCGCTAGTGTAATTTATCCATTCTTTGTATAAGAGCAGAAGTAGATTTGTAAGAAAAGCTTTTAGAGTCTAGTAGAAAAATTGAATTAGGTGCTAAGTTCACCAATTTGATCCTATAATACTCGAGCACTTTCGATAAGAAAGAATTCACCGGAAGCCTAAACCCACATTTCACATATGCCCATAACATCGATATCTTGCCTTCTTTACCACTTGGGAAGCCTTCACCTTCAGCCGATATCCAAAGGATCAAAACTCGATTGGCGATCAATCCCGCGTCTTCTAGAGCTATAAGTCTTTTTTTGTTCCAATTCTGTTCTGGGCCACTAGGAGATGAGCTCAGATATCTTCGTAGATTGGGCTTAGATTAAGAAAGTTTTGAGGAAAAGGATAGGGCTACAGCCATCGGGACGACGGAAACAAAGAGAAAATTGTGAGAATATGAAAGGTTTCTAGGGAGCGTGGAAAATGCGAACCTCAATTCGGTTTATAAGGACTCTCCCACGTCCAAAGTTAGAAGTTATAGGAACTGTGCCTAACAGGTATAAACCTTTTGGTTCTTCTTCCCACTGGTTTATTAACTTCAAGTGAAAAGACTTCTTTACCATTCTTGATTAATGTTGAGTAATCTCTCGACTGGAATATACATCCTGACTACTGTTCCTGTCAAAGAATCCAGTCATAATTTCACATGAAGTTTAGCGGCTAGCTGACGAGGATTAAATAATCCATTAAAGAGTCACTTTAATATGTAATCAAATCCCTTAAACCAATGTTGTAGTACCTTATGCTATAATAAATCCCAAGTACCCCTAGTCGAAGAATCATTTATTTGTTCGACTAACTACTACTTGGAAGCTTTATGACCTGACATTTGGGCCTCCCATGAGGCATTGTCTTGTGCAGTTAAGGAGAGGGTCACGTGTGTTTCCTTTCCATGACCACTCCACATTCAGTTCAGTGTCTCTGACAACAACCACCCTGCAGTTATTTCCTAGTGATCTCCTTCACTGCCAACAACTGATCATCGGTTATTGTTAGGCTTCTCTCACTTCCATCAACCGCTTACACGTATGAATGAGAAAATCGACAAGGCACCTATTCGTACCAACAATTGATGTCTCTTTAGTGCTATTTAAGCCTTACTTGGGAGAGAAGAAAGGACAAAGAACAACGACAAGACCAATCCATATTAGGGTCGAGGCGGGATTGGGGGAAGAGGATCGAGGCGACGCAGGTGTACACCGGCAAGGCCGCCATAGTGGGAGGGGCAGTTGGGTGGCGGCGGGGTGGTAGCCTAGTGGCTAGGGTTGGAGAGGGAAAGGGGAGGGGTTATAAAGGAGTGAAGGGGAGCGATTTCATCCGTTAGATTCGTATCTGAAGGCTCAAAAGTTGTATACTATTTAACAAGAAAATACTGTATTACTTCGTAGACACCGTTTTTAAGGAAAAAACAGAGAAACTAGAATCAAAGCCACTTTTGGCATGTTTTCGCATCGTATTTACAAAAATAGCCGTATACGCACCGTATTGACAAAAATGTCTTTTTACCGTCCGGTGGGCAGGCGGCAGTGCGGAGCAGACGACGCGTCGCACCTGCCACCTCGTGAGCAGACAGCCGGCGCCTGCCGCCCGCCTACGGGACGGCAGGTGATTAAGCCGGCTCGGCTTAATCACCTGCCTAATTCGTAATTTATAATTTTTTAAATTTGTAAATATGGCAAGTGAGCTCAAAAAATTATGAATTTGTTTGAAGCTTCCTAAGGCATCGTGGTATGTTGTGTAATTGTTTTGCAATTTTTTGAGACTATTTGCTACATCTAAAAATTCTTAGAATGACGCATAATTATCCAGGCGATTAAGCAATTATGCGCTGCTCTAAGAATTTTTAGAGGTATGGTCGTGAAAAATTATGAATTTTTTTGTGAAGCTTCTGTATATAGTGTGCTACATTGTGTAATTTTTTTTGCACCACTTTGCTACCTCTGAAAATTATTTAAGCAACACATAATTAAATGGGTAATTAAGAACTAATGGTCAGGGCTAATGACCTGTCGCCCGGCCACTGTACGGCAGGCCTGGTGCCGTCCAGTGGCCAGATAGCAGGTCATTTTGCCCGGCTATTAGTGCTTAATCATCTTTTTTATTGTGCGCCATTCAAATAATTTTTATAGGTAGTAAAGTGGTGCAAACAATTATGTAAAAAATTTACAACATAGATCACTGTATCTGAAAGCTCCACAAAAAATTTTGTAATTTTTCACGACCATTAGCTACTTCTAAAAATTCTTAGAGCGATGTATAACTGCTTAATCGCCTGGTTAATTATGCATCGTTACAAGAATTTTTAGTGGTAGCAAATGCTTCAAAAAGTTGAAAAACAATTACACAATATACCATGATGCCTCAAGAAGCTATACAAAAAAAAAGTCATAATTTTTGAGCTCATTTGCTATATTTACAAATTTAAAAAATTATAAATTGTGAATTAGGCAGGTAGCCGGCTTAATCACCTGTCGTCCCGTGGGCGGGCGACAGGCGCCTGCCATCTACTCACAGGGCGATAGGTGCCACGCGTCGTCTGCTCTGCGTTGTCGCCCGCCCACCAGACGGCATAAACGATATTTTTGTCAATACATGAACATATGACTATTTTTATAAATACGATGTAAAACGTGCTAAAAGTGGCTTTAACTAGAGAAACTGAAGAGTTTCACATACATATATCCCACATTGTCCACCTGAATTCGAACGCCCACTCCACCACCACCCCCATCCATGGCAGGCTCCATGGCCACCACTTCCACCCTTCTCATCCCCGTCCTTCTCCTCCTCTCCACCGCCACCCACTCCACCGCCTCCAACTCAACCTCCTTCTCCGCCTCCCCTGAAGCAGCCGCTCTCCTCAACCTTTCCGCCGCACTCGCTGATCCCTCGGGCTACCTATCCACGCACTGGACGCCGGACACGCCGCTCTGCTCCTGGCCGCGCCTCTCCTGCGACGCCACCGGCTCCCACGTCCTCTCCCTCGACCTCTCCGGACTCAACCTCTCCAGCCCAATCCCCGCCGCTGCCCTATCCTCCCTCCCGCACCTCCAGTCCCTCAACCTCTCCAATAACATCCTCAACTCCACCTTCCCGGAGGGCCTCATCACCAGGCTCAAGAACCTTCGCGTTCTTGACCTCTACAATAACAACGTCACCGGCCCGCTCCCTGCGGCGCTCTCCAACCTCACCGACCTTGTACACCTCCACCTCGGCGGCAATTTTTTCTCCGGCAGCATCCCGCGGTCGTACGGCCAGTGGAGCCGAATCCGGTACCTGGCCCTCTCCGGCAATGAGCTCACCGGGGAGATACCGCCGGAGCTCGGCAACCTGACGACGCTGAGGGAGCTGTACCTCGGCTACTTCAACAACTTCACCGGCGGGATACCGCCGGAGCTCGGGAGGCTGCGGGAGCTCATGCGGCTCGACATGGCGAATTGCGGGATCTCCGGCGAGATCCCGCCCGAGGTGGCGAACCTGACGTCGCTCGACACTCTGTTTCTTCAGATCAACGCGCTGTCCGGGCGGCTGCCACCGGAGATAGGCGCAATGGGGGCGCTGAAATCGCTCGACTTGTCGAACAACTTGTTCGTTGGGGAGATCCCCGCGAGCTTCGCGTCGCTTAAGAACCTAACACTGTTGAACCTCTTCCGGAACCGCCTCGCCGGTGAGATTCCCGAGTTCGTCGGCGACCTGCCGAACCTCGAGGTGCTGCAGCTGTGGGAGAACAACTTCACGGGCGGGGTGCCGGCGCAGCTTGGTGTGGCGGCATCCAGGTTGAGAATCGTCGACGTGAGCACGAACAGGCTCACCGGCGTTTTACCAACCGAGCTATGCGCCGGGGAGCAGCTGGAGACGTTCATCGCGCTGGGGAATTCGCTGTTTGGCGGCATTCCGGATGGGCTCGCGGGGTGCTCATCCTTGAGGAGGATTCGGCTGGGAGAGAATTATCTCAACGGGACGATACCGGCCATGCTGTTTACGTTGCAGAACCTGACGCAGATAGAGCTGCATGACAATTTGCTGTCCGGCGAGCTCCGGCTGGACGCCGGCGAGATGTCGCCATCAATAGGGGAGCTGAGCCTGTATAACAACCGATTGTCCGGCCCGTTGCCGTCGGGGATCGGCGCGCTCGTGGGCCTGCAGAAGCTACTGGTCTCCGGGAATAGATTGTCCGGCGAGCTCCCGCCGGAGATTGGGAAGCTGCAGCAGCTTTCGAAGGCGGACCTCTCTGGCAACCTGATATCCGGGGAGGTGCCTCCGGTGATCGCCAGATGCAGGCTGCTCACCTTCCTCGATCTCTCGGGCAACAAGCTCTCCGGCAGCATCCCGCCAGCGCTCGCCAGCCTACGCATTCTCAACTACCTCAACCTATCCCATAACGCGCTCGACGGGAGGATCCCACCAGCCATAGCCGCAATGCAGAGCCTAACAGCCGTCGACTTCTCGTACAACAACCTCTCAGGTGAGGTCCCGGTCACCGGTCAGTTCGCCTACTTCAACTCCACCTCCTTCGCCGGCAACCCCCTCCTCTGCGGGGCCTTCCTCTCCCCTTGCCGCTCTCACGGTGTCGCCACTTCGACCTTCGGCTCCCTCTCCTCGTCCTCGAAGCTTCTTCTCGTGCTCGGCCTCCTCGCGCTCTCCGTCGTGTTCGCCGGCGCGGCCGTCCTGAAGGTGCGGTCGCTGAAGCGCTCGGCGGCGGCGCGCGCGTGGATCCTCACGGCGTTCCAGCGCCTGGACTTCGCCGTGGACGACGTGCTCGACTGCCTCAAGGAGGAGAACGTGATCGGCAAGGGCGGGTCCGGGATCGTGTACAAGGGCGCAATGCCGGGGGGCGCGGTGGTGGCCGTGAAGCGGCTCCCGGCCATCGGGCGCGCGGGCGGCGCGCACGACGACTACGGTTTCTCCGCCGAGATACAGACGCTGGGGAGCATCCGGCACCGCCACATCGTGCGGCTGCTCGGGTTCGCGGCCAACCGCGAGACCAACCTGCTGGTGTACGAGTACATGCCGAACGGCAGCCTCGGCGAGGTGCTCCACGGCAAGAAGGGCGGCCACCTGCAGTGGGAGACGCGGTACAAGATCGCCGTCGAGGCGGCCAAGGGCCTGTGCTACCTGCACCACGACTGCTCGCCGCCGATACTGCACCGCGACGTCAAGTCCAACAACATCCTCCTCGACGCCGAGTTCGAGGCGCACGTCGCCGACTTCGGCCTCGCCAAGTTCCTCCACGGCAATGCCGGTGGCTCCGAGTGCATGTCCGCGATCGCCGGCTCCTACGGCTACATCGCTCCTGGTATGTACGACAACTACAGATCACCCGCCTCTGTTTGCTCTGTTCAGTTCATAGTATCAACTCTGCAAGGTTACTCCTTTTCGGTGATTTCACGGCTAAAATATTCGACCGGAACGACTTTTTGCGATTATCCTCCTTTTTTGACAGAACATTCGTTTCCTAAGGCTCTACCACTCGAGGTTGCTACTGGTCCGGCAAGTGGCAAATGTTTGGGGAAATTTCCGAAACTTGCTTAGGCCGCGATCAACATGGCTGCCCAACAGAGCTCATGATTTATTTGTCACTATTTATAAGTTTCGTCTTTTTCTGAATTTTTAGCTTTTTGTTGAGCTTTTTTGCCGGTTCTTTTTCCCCGTATTTGTTTGTATTATACGTAATGGGCTAACATATTTTTTATATTTTTAAATTTTTTTAAATTTAATTATGCTAAATAAGTCCTTATCAGTTACAGTGCTTTTTTCAGTCAGCTACAGTGTTTTTAGCCATAAACCATGAGCTTTTCAGCTGAACCGATCACCCCTAAGGGATGGTTGGTCCTGTTGTCATGTGGAAATTTGAAAGGAATGGTTGGTTTTGGTAGGATGCTCTGGTCTGTTTTTAGTGCGTCGCACTCGCACCAACTGTGATGTCATGCGCTGAAGTCTGCCTCCCATCGGTTTGTCGTTTTAATGGATTATCATTGGGGATTGTTGGCTTGTGATCTTATGCGGTTGCGTTCTCTCTTTTGTGTATGTACCCAGAGTACGCCTACACGCTGAAGGTGGACGAGAAGAGCGACGTGTACAGCTTCGGAGTCGTGCTGCTCGAGCTCATCACAGGCAGGAAGCCGGTCGGGGAGTTCGGCGATGGCGTCGACATCGTCCAGTGGGTGCGGATGGTGACCGGGTCGAGCAAGGAGGGCGTGATGAAGATCACCGATTCGCGCCTCTCCACGGTGCCCATCCACGAGCTGACGCACGTCTTGTACGTCGCCATGCTCTGCGTCGCTGAGCATAGCGTTGAGCGGCCCACGATGCGGGAGGTCGTACAGATCCTGACCGACATGGCCGGGGCGACGTCCGTGACCATAGACATGCCACCACCGCAGCTCGTCGTCGAAGCAAAAGAGGAGGACCGGAGCCACGAGAGGGAGGAGGACAGGCCACGCGAGTCCCCGCCGCAGCAGGATCTGCTTAGCATCTAGAAGTGTTTAGTCGTAGTAGTGGTACTTCGTCGTTGCATCCCATGTGCCTTTGGGGTACTCTTGGAATGTGGTAGTGTCCGGTTGTGTGTGCAAGAAGAGGCAAGCATGTACCGTTATGAGCTTAGATTATTGTTAGTATTACATATTGTGAGTTAGACCTCTGTAATCTTCGGTACTCTCGTGTACAAAGAAACTAGTATGGCTCTCCGATTGGTCTGAGTTCTATAATCTCCCGGGAAAAAAAGCGGTCCTTCAATCAAGTAACGCACAGTGGTGCGTCATTCCAAAACTGCTATTGATTGATACGCACTGGTGTTCCTACTCCCAGTCAGTCTTGAGAATGTTCAAATGTTGGGGATTAGCCCTCATCTTGGGCCAGTCGTTCCGTTGTATCAGCACGTCAAATAATCATGCTGCCATATAGTTGCTGCCACATGGTTGATTCGACAGGGCTGTTATAAGAGAACGAAGATATTGTCCTTACAATTATAGAATCAGATAAGAATATTTATATAAGAAACTTTCTTATAGCTATAAATGTCTTAAGACGGCACGAGGAGGCATAGCTTATTTTTTTTTCACTGAGACAACTCTATATAACACATATTTGTATCCTCTATCTTCATAGTTTTTTCAAGCTCCAAAAACCCCCCTTATAATCTCTCTACAATTATATTGTTCATTGTTTAGGGGCTGTTTGGTTGCCAGCCACAGTTTACCACGCCTAAGGTTAGGCAAGTTTGACCAACTCAAGGAGCTGTTTGGTTGCAGCCATAGTTGTGGCAAGATTCCCTTCCAGCAAATTAGGTCCCACATGTCAATGACTCAAAAAAGTGTGGCAAGATTCCCTTAGACTTGCTAAGGTGTGGCAAAGAATTTGAGCACCTCAACTTAAACAAGTGTGGCAATTTTTGTTGGCAAAGTGTGGCTAGCAACCAAACAGCCCCTTAGTCTGTAGCTACAACAGCAATCAACGAAAAACTCGTGCACGATTGCTCGCTGCTCCTGCGCAGCTGTGCTGTGCTGTTGGGCGACACGCACCCGCATCACCGGCGCGGATTGTCTGACGTAGTGGAGGTAAGTCACGCTGTGACTTACCTCCTCAAAACCAATATCAGCCGTCCATCTTTCAGATGGACGGTTCTAGTTTTTTACTTCTAATTTTTATTCTAGTTTTTAGTTTATTTTACTTTCATCTTTTTCTAGATTTTTCTTTTTTCTTTATATTATCTGTGTTAAAATAACCTATTTTTAATATAAGGAAAAAGAAAAATCTAGGAAAAGATGAAAGTAAAATAAACTAAAAATTAGAATAAAAATTAGAAGTAAAAAAACTAGAACCGTCCAACTAAAAGATGGACGGCTGATATTGGTTTTGAGAGGTAAGTCATCCACTACCTCAGAGAATCCCGTCTGCCGCATCACGTATCGTCCGGCAGCTGGGAGGAGAGGACATGCACGCTTGCTCCTGCCGTTTGCTGTAGTGCCGCTCAGTTCCAGCATAGTTGGCCAAGTTGGAGCGTGCACGTGAACGGTCAATTCCACTGTGCCTCTTTTCACTTGAAGATGACAGGCGGGCCCAGGCCACGCTGGCCTACGTACACGCACGACACGGCGCCATGACCTGGGCTCGGGTTGAAAGGATGTTTGCTATGCTCAGCACCAAACTTCGGTGAGCGTCGCGGACAGTGCCCTCTGCACAGGGCAGGGCACTCGCTGCGTTTCATTTTAGAGCCCCCTGCACTGCGCTGCACTGCACTGCAGCCATCATATACTACATGCTGCGACACTGTTAAGTCTGTAACACTGTAAAAGCTGTTGGAAAGTTCAGGCAGGCAGAGGTAGGGCCTGAATCTATCGACAGCTACCACCCTTTTTTTTCTTAAGCCTGCTGCGTACGTGGTGCGACTCTTGCGAGTGCTGTGAGTGATGGGCTGTGACTGAACACGTAGTCGATCGGGGATACAGCGCAGGCGAGGCTGTGACTAGTGTGAGTGCGCTGCCACTGTTGCTATCCTGTACGAGGCGATGCGGGGCGAGGGGTGGCGAAGTGTGCGTGTTGTGTGTGACTGTGTGGTCAGGTCATATTCTTTATCGCTACAGGTCACACCGCAGTTGTACCAGCGATGCCACTCGAAGAATCTCGTCATTTTGGTCATCTATTTTGGGTCACGGTAGATAGATTTTGTTTGTATTTTTTAAAATAATGAAATATAAATAGTATATATAATTTTAGATTTGAAGAACTATTTGTAGTAGCCGTTTGGATAAACTGTCATATTTAGGCCCTGATCAACTCGGCTTCGGCTTCTGGCTTATTTTTCACTATTCATAAGTTTCGTCTTTTTCTGAACTTTTGACTTTTTGTTGAGTTTTTTTGCCGGTTCTTTTTTCCCGTATTTGTTTGTATTATACGTAATGGGCTAATATATTTTTTATATTTTTAATTTTTTTAAATTTAATTATGCTAAATAAGCCTCTATCAGCTACAGTGCTTTTTTCAGCCAGCTACAGTGTTTTCAGCCATAAGTCATAAGCTTTTCAGCCGAACCGATCACCACCTTATTTTGACTTCTGGAGAAATAGTAGCTAAAACAAAAAAGTAAAAAACATGCTCTTTGTCGTGGAAATCTGAGCGGCTCTCTCGCTTGCTTCGCCCCTCGGATCCACTGTGCTTTGAAATAATGAAATGGGAGATCTTTCTTTAGTACAGTACATTACTCCCTCGCTACAACGCGAGCGGCCAAATCATATTAACTTTGACTAAAAATATAGGGCATGTTTGGTGCATGATCAGAAGTTGTCTAGCCACAAGTTAGGTGTGCCATAGTTTTTAGGTAGCTGTTTGGTTCACTGACGTAACTATGGCATGCCACACTTTCTTAGCACCCGGCCCCACACGTCATAGACTCAGTTTCTTGTCAAACTTTGTCACAAGTGTGGCTTCGATTTTGTTAGCCATACTTTCTGTGGCAGCCACATATTGCCTAAGTTTAGGCATGGCAAGCTTAGGCACTAACCAAACAGGCTAGTTTAGAATATATTGTTTGTTTATGTGTGTGTGTATATATATATATATCACATCATATATATATATATGATGTGAGTAAATATGTTATAAAATATTTAAACAATAATATATTTTTATATATTTTTTAAAATATGACAAACACTTGAGTATTGCTTATCAATTTTTAATAAAATGTAGTGGTCAGTGGTATCTTATCGACGTTGAAAAGCCAAAAGCATTACTTTTTTTATTAGGGGGGCAACGTAGTGAAACAGCACTAAAAAGTTGGAAATTTTACTCTTTGTTTTTCTTGTAACTTTTTGCAAGACCTGATTCGGTTGGTCTTGATATATACGGCAATGGAATGCGCTGTTGTGTGATAGACTAGTCGTTCCACGCGCCATACACTTTCCAAGACCGATCTACTACGAATCTTCCAAAACTGTGCATCTCCGCATCAATCAAAAGCACACAGGGGTAACACGGTAGGCATACTTACGTACCAGTACGTCCTTAAAAAAACTGTACCAACGTATACGTGCATTCCATGCAATGGTTAAACTGCACGTCCAAATCGGTACACAGAACAAATACATGCTAAATTGGTCTCCAGCTTTTGTTTGTGCCCTTCCTATTAGACCGATCAACCTACTGAGCACTGACCTAGCATACTAGATCCATCGATGCAACAGCTCAAGAAGGCCACTTTCATGGCCTGAATAGCTAGGCACATCAACTCGAGTCGACTTCCCTCTTTAGCCAAGGCATGCAGACTTTTCCTTTTGTCTCGGCTCCGGGTCTCTGCTGCCGTGGGATCCACGGAGTTTGGCGGCAGGCAGGGCGATACGACGGGCAAAGGCAGAGAGAGAGAGAGAGAGAGAGAGAGAGCGGAGCGGCGAAATTTATTAGTTAAAGCATCGCATAGCATGCAGGTCTAGCTAGATTAGGGCTAGCTTTGCTCTACGTAACGTACGTATGCCCGGTCGGTCGGCCAGGCCATGAAACACGATGTGACGTGGACCGTATAGCTAGGCCAGCACTGCATGCATGACTCGTCGTCTCGTGATCATCACATGGGAGAAGAAGCTACTAGTATGAGGGAAAAAGGAGGAGATGAGAGATGATGTTTTGGTTCCGACTCGGAAGAGAAGAGATGAGAAAAGTGATGCATGGATCGATGGATGCATACATTGGACCGGACCGGACGGCCGTGTTGCTGCCGTGCATGCGCGACGTGACGTGTGTGTGTGTTGGTGCTCTCGTTTCGTTTCCTTGCCTCCGCTTTACGAGCCCCAGCTAATGGCTAATGAGGCTGCGTAGCTCGCCGTGGGAGAAGAAAGCTCGGGGGATTTTCTTTGAAATTCTTGCAGTCAGGTAAACTATTTTCTTTGAAATTCTTGCGGTCAAAACGAGCGCTAGGAGTTCAAGCATGCCATAGAGACGAGGGGATCGTATGTCTTACCCTGTAAACATTCAAGTCTACCATGCATGATACCATCATTAAATAGATAAAACTGTCATTGTGGGGAGGCAATCAGTCGGCAAGTCGCAGGTGGTGAGCTCGAAGAGTACAACGTCATCACTCATCAGTCGTTACCCCGTGATTCAGATGAAACGTGGTCCACGCGTGCATGATGTATAATAAGTGGAGTCAGGACTCAACACCTGCTCTGCAGCGTCCGTACAGGAATTACTCACTACACAAGGAAGGGAAGAGGAGTGGAGAGGAGAATAGGAGAAAAAGAAGAAGATATGATATGCAGTTCTGCTTCCGAAAGATCTTTTTTCTCCCGTGCAGGGGATCAAATTAATTGTGTTGAGTCCACCTTTGCGATAGAACCTTTTCCGGCCTGATCAGCGGCCGTGTTGGCAGGCGTGAAACAATGCTGCCGCAAGCGTGCTGATATCTGTGCTCTGTTTCGTATAAGCAGGAGCACTTGAGCGATTTAGGAAGATGTTACGAAGTAGATTAGGCGAGATACCCTACAAAGAAGGATAAAATAACATAAGGTAAAGATTTAATATAAAAAATTCAGAAAAAAAATTATAGATACATAAACAACAAAATTACTATATAGAAAAGAAGTTACAAATGTTTTTGGCGGTACGTCTACACCTAAGCAACATATGCTTTACAATGCATTGCCTATCAAGAGACTTACATAGGTATAGATAACCTTGGTAACAGAAGTTCTAAACGATGAAGGAACATAATCCTAGCTAACAAAGGGAACAATATCTTACTTGGAGGCGAAGCAAAATCCCAGTCGAAGACGATGAAGAATTGTAGTTGGAGGCATCTTGAGTTAGCCATGTCTGACTTCAGTCAGCGTAAACACCGTTGGACACTATGTTTGATGCAAGTCGGTGTAGAGTCTGTCACAAACACGAAGATGGTCCCAATCATAATCTCCGACCACTTCGTGTTGCTCACGACCAGTCATACTGATTGGAACTATCCTTTCGGGCGAATCCTGATCGAACATTTCAAGTGGTCGGATTCGACGAGATTCGGATCACAAAAATTATAACAATCTCCACCTTAAGTCGAATTCCTCCTATAGCAAAATGAACTGAAGGACTTGCCAAAGAACTTGTAGAACATCTATTGTGTATCAAACATCCGAACAGACTAATGAACAATACAGATCAAGTTTGAGCAAAACTTAAACTTAGCGGTTAGAATCAACTTTGTCAACATATCAGCTGGATTATCATGAGTATTTATCTTACAAACTTTAACATCACCTTAAGCAATAACCCTCTAATAAAGTGATATCTGACATCAATATGCTTTGTTATCTCGTGGAATATCTGATCTTTTGTAAAACAAATAGCACTCTCACTATCACAAAATAAATTGATATAATGTATTTCCACAAAGCTCAGTGTGTAGACCATTCACGACCATCAACCAGGTCATTTACGACCACCAATTCCATCGCTTTCTTCAAATCAGACTTAAATCACTCAATACGACCGCTAATTCAACAAGTACTTAGAAATTACCATCGCTCTGCTTCAAGCACTCAGGAATACCATGCATCGCTACCGACCAAAATCATTGAGTACCGAGCGCCAATTCTATGACTATCGATCATCAACCAATCACCGCACCATCGATCATCGAGCACTGAGTATCAACAACAACTGCTACGACCAGATCAGTCAACCACTGACCTAACACGAGCACTCGAGGTACCCGAAGACAACAACAGCAGACTGCAAAGTCTACGACCATCGACCACAAAGCCTTCGACTATCGACCAGAAGAATCTCCGACTATCGAGTATCGAGTACCGACCAGTAAAGTTTACGACTATCGAGTACTGACTAGTAAAGTATACGACTATCGAGTGCAGACCTGTAAAGTATACGACTATCAAGTACTGACTAGTAAAGTATACAACTATCGACCGGTTACTGTAACAATGATCATAGGCAAGGTACGGTAGCTACGACCATTGACAAGATACTGTAACTTTCCACCTTCGACTAGGTATGGTCGTTCTACCATAGTTGATATTCCGTGGTCGAAACCGGACGTGGTCGAAGTAGAATGTGGTCATAGTCGAACATGGTCGTAATTGAACGTGGTCGTAAACGACTCTGAGTCGTAACCAACGTGGTCGAAGTCTGACATGGTCGAAATTTGCCGTGGTCGTTCAGTCATACGATCCTTTGATGCTACTCGAGTGCCGTCCGATGTTCCATGCATCTCGAAAGCCGTATGATGCGATTCGTACTCGATTGGACTGATCCGAAACTACTCAGAACAACCAAAACCACTCGAAGCCATTCGATACTCCAGAGCTACTCGAATAACGTCGATATCACTCGGACCCGATTAGACTAGTCCGATACTACTCGGAGCAACCAAAAACACTCGGAGAAGACAAAAATCACTCGAAGTAGATTGAAATTATTTGAACTTGAAACCTTCGACCGCAATTTACCAAAACTTTCACAAACACAAAATCTAAAAAAAATTAAATATCAATTATTTACTATTACTTTATTTACAACCATTCACGTTACAGTTTTCGTTCCTACGCCAGGTATCGAACGAGCCCGACGCCCATCCATGGATCCGCTGGCCAGGAGCGCACGATAGGTGTAGTAGGGGGTCGCTTTACGGGACACAAGTACACATGTTTCCTATCTCTCGCACCAATCCCTCCGCGGATTGAAGCCGCTGATTGCATGCAGAGCTCTCGCTGGCTGCAGACCTGCACCCTGATGATAGGATGGGAACTTGAAGAAATGCAGCCAGCGATGATGGGACGCCGCTGATGGCATGCAGCGCCAGACCCCTTACCCCCTAGTTTACGGAGCGGAACACTGCATTTCTTCAAGTGGCCAGGACGGCGGTAGTGCAATGTACCCCTCGAGGAGTAGCGCCGAAATGGCGGGTGCATTGAAGTGGTTTGTGCTTGGAGCGATCGGACGGCTCTGTTCTTTAGGTGAGCACAGACACGTGAATTATATTCGCACTAGGACGTGGGTGTTCTTGTGCCATGATAAATAGGTAACGTCACCATGGTGCCACGTTGATGCTGACTAGGCTTCCACATTACCGTGCAAAGCTACATAAGGCTCCTCTCCATTGGGTCTGTGCAGGCCTGCAGAGGAGTGGTCCACACTCACAGCCTGCACAGGGCGCTAAGAGCATCCATAGTGCTTCACTCTGGACGGTGGCCTCGCCGGTCCACGTCAGAGCCGAGACATGGTGGAGGGAAGGAGGAATAGTGGTGGCTTGCAGTGTGCCAGATGCGCCTGCAGAAGCTACGGTAGTTTGGGGGAGAGAGAAGGTGGTCTATGGAGAAAGGGGAGAGAAAAAGCCAAAAAAAGGCACCACATCTCGTCGCTTTGCCCAAATCGTGCGTGGTGGTCGCATGAGTGCAACCGAGAAGACGCACTGGGCGACAAAGTGACGGAGGTCCGTGAAGAGGTTGCCGATGCCACCCGGCCATGGTCGTCCAACGGTCGAACGGGAAGACGACGCCGTGGTCGTCCTGCGGTCGAGCAGCCGTGGTTGTCTGGTGGTCGACCGTGAAGACAACGCTTTGGTCAAGCGGCCATGGTCGTCCAACGGTCGAGCGGTCGTGGTCATCCGGCGGTCGAGCGGCCATGGGCGACCAGCCGTGATCGTCTGGCGGTCAAGCAGGAAAACGACGCAGTGGTCGTCCGGTGGTCGAGCGGGAAGACGATGCCGTGGTTGTCCGGCGGTCAAGCAGGAAGACGACGCAGTGGTCGTCCGGTGGTTGAACGGGAAGACGACGCAGTGGTCGTCCGGCGGTTGAGCAGCCATGGTTATCTGGCGGTTGAGCGGTCGTGGTCGTCCGATGTTCGAATGGGAAGATGATGTTGTGGTCATTCGGCGGTCGAACGGGAAGACAAAGCCGTGGTCGTCTGACGGTCGAACAGGAAGATGACGCTGTGGTCGTCCGACGGTCGAGTGGCCATGGTTAACTGACCATCGAACGGGAAGATGACGCCGTGGTCGTCCGACGGTCGAGCGGCCGTGGTTGAACAACCGTGGTCATCCGACGGTCGAGTGGGAAGACGATGTCGGGGTGTTGGAGCTGCGCGCAACTAGATCCAGGCTAGGACGAGATTGTCAGCTGCTAGATCCAGTAGGACGAGGGCGACGGTGAGGTCTGGCCAGATCTGACCGCATCTGGCCAGAGCCTGGCGGTGGCAAGGGCAATGCCAGGCAAGAAAATGTTGAACACAAGGGCGGCGGCGCCGAGGCTTGCAAACTGCGGTGGAGTGGTGACGGCGGTGTTGGATGGGCAACGAAGCGGTGTTAGATCGCCGGTTGCCGAATCCGGTCGAACGAGAGCGACGGCGAGGTTTGACCAGATCTGGCCGTGGAGCAGCGGCAAGGGGGAGAGAAGAGTGCATTTTGGATGCTCTGAGTGGGGAATGTGAATGTGGTTGAAGCTACCTCTCAAGCCACCATGCACTGTGGGAGAAATTTTTTTATGTAGTGGTTTAAACTGATATGGTGGTATTATCTCTCACGAGACCACTATCCTGTGGTAGACTCCACTGTGGATGCTCTAACTCTAGAGTACGTTGCCTGCACGGACCTCTTCTACTCTATTCTAGGCGTCTAGTGGCAAATGTTATTCTTTTCGGCTTTTCAGCCTTTTTAACTTAGAATTTTTTTAATATCACTATTTATTATACTAACGGGTCATAGCTAAAAATCTATTTGTCCTATTTCAACAGCTCCAGAATGTGACGTCCCAAAGAGGTAAAATCTCTCTCTCCCCCTGTACTACTTGTCAAGCCCCCATCCCATGTTGTCCTGACTCCTGACATAAGAAAAAGGACTTCTTGAAAAATCTCTACTAGGGCCCTGATCAATATGGCTTCAGCTTATTTTTGCACTATTCATAAATTTCGTCTTTTTCTGAACTTTTGGCTTTTTTTAAGTTTTTTTACCGGTTCTTTTTTTCTCGTATTTGTTTACATTATACGTGATGGGCTAATATGTTTTTTCTATTTTTAAATTTTTTAAAATTTAATTATGGTAAATAAGCCTCTGTCAGCTACAGTGCTTTTTTCAGCCAGCTACAGTGTTTTCAGCCATAAGCCATGAGGCTTTCAGCCGAACCGATCACCACCTAGATTGTACAGTTGTATGGGCTTAAACTGAAATGATGATTGCCTTACACTTCCTATTTCTGCTGCCTGTGAGCGTCTTACTTTCGGGCATCTGAGTGAGGGTTTACCAGTTACCAGCGAAGCAAAACAGACAGAGTAGACTACCGACGGGCACTGTAAGTTGCACAACCCCAAGCGTTCCGTTTCAACCAATAAGTTTGTCACTGCATGCTTGTTTGGTTACTTATTGGCCCATTGCTACTTTTGGCATTTTGATAGCCTTTTTCAAGGCGTCAAAGAGTCAAATGTGATGTACACTGATTACAGATACATCCATGAAAATAGCTAGTCTTCCAAATGCCATAGCTGTTGCTACTCTTGCCATGAATGCTAGCTTATTGATTTGAGTAGAACTCTACTGTAACTGTTCTGAAAAATAAAAGAAACTAAACCAACCAGGCAATGACGCCATGCCGACAGAATAGTGATCTTAGCATAACAAACATTCCCTCGTTCCTACCAAGAACTAACGTTCTGTTAAGTGTCAACCTCCCTCTCATCCTCTTCTCCTTGTACCTCAACACAAAGCGCGCGCGCACTCACACATGCATGCACGCACCTTTCAAGCTGCAGTAAGCTTTGATAGCGTCCACACCGACCCCTCAGAATGGCCATTTGATAGCGTCCAAAGCACACACGTAAGCGCTAGGCAGGCCACACCACGGATAGAGACGCAGGATGGCGATTGTACCACGGACGAGCATGGCATGAACATTAAAATGGAACAAGTGAGGCACACAGCCACACAGGGTGCAAGGCATATGTACTGATCTAGCCATAGTGGCAAGTTTTCTATTGGCGAGAATGAATGAGATGGGTGCTGCATCATCTGTGGTTGATGATTCCATGTGCGTGCATGCCTCAATCATGCAGGCAATTCCACGATATTTTTTTTTCGGGTTTTCTCCTTTTCCTTTTCAACCGCAACACCTTTGCTTTTTCCTGTCCTTGTTTAGTCCTAATTAGCTAATTAATTATCTATGCACTTGCTTGAGTACCAGGCAAGGAGTGGATAGTTAGTGAAATTTGCTGGTGTCTTGGCATGGAGAAGACAAGGGCACCAGACATTCATGACTTCATAGTTTCCCAAACTTCCAAACAAATGTCCCCCATCAGTGTGCCTTTGTGCTAAGCAAACAGGCACCTTTGGCTGGTCATGTGGCTTGTGTGTTAGATAAACTAATGCCATGTTGACGTGCTTTCTCCACGAACTTTGACTGGGGGATGGACTGTGCGACCCTGATGTCATCATGTCAGTGAGGCTCATCTGACATTGGAAGGCAGGGATTGCATCCATGTTTAAAATCAGGATGGAGGAATGGTGTACCTTTCTCTTCACATTAGCGGAAAGAAGCTTGGTGAGCTCAGAGTGCATTAGTGACTGCTAGAAGTTTATGTAAATCTTCCACAGAGAATTAGCTCAATTAAAGTCACGCATATTTGTCATGTTTATGCAAGGAAGAGTGCAGTGAATGGGAGAATAGAACTAGCTAGTTGTACTACTCTATTTTACATTATCAAATTTACCTCCTCTCAGTGCAGAATTTTATTTAAATAATTCATTTTTATTTGAAATTATAGAAATATACCCGCACAAAAATTTTTATAGGAGTGGACTCCAATCGCCCAACCGTTGGGCGACTAGAATCTATCGCTTAACGGCCGCGCGACACGAATGCAGTTGGTGGACCGTTAGGCGATAGGATCCAGTCGCTGAACAATTAGGCGACTAAAATCTGTCGCCGAACTGTTGGCCGACTGCAGGCCTAGTCGTCTGACTGGTCAGCGACTGCCACCTCAGCCTATTTTTTGCGCAGTTGGCACTCCAACAATACATGGGGTAAATGACAATTGTTGTAAGTTGGTGATATTTACCAAATTTTATCTGTGATTTGTATTTTGTGGAAAAAATAGTAGACAGTGTTAGATGATCCATTTGTGATTTTTCATAGATTATGAATGGTACAAAAACTATTAGATTCGTAATAACAATTTGTGATCGTTGTATGTTGCTGTAGTGCAAGAAATTTTCAGAAATGTTTTTAGGATGATTGAGACAACAACGATCGGTAAGTACGAAAGTAAGTGATATTGTGATGTAACAAAAAATTCATACATGGAGGAGTATTTAGTTTTTCATGATGTTGGATGCCTTGGTACGTGAAGAATTGAATACAAAAAGACGGGGAGATGCGATGTCATGAATTAAAATAGACTTCATAATAAGATGGAAATAACACGGTACACATGGTTTGTTTACATGCATAAGAAACAACATCATGCACGATGCAACAAACTGAAGTACTTGTACGATACATATGCACTTTTTGGAATGGAAATAAATTAACTTGCCTTGTGCGATTTACCACAGTCTTGAGTTCACTCAAAACTTTCTCATTCGATGATCTTGAGCTTCTGGTCTTCATCTTCATCTGGATCTTGATCTCGTTTTATCCGTTGATTCTTTAGGACTCCAATTTCTAATTAAATGCTAAACAACTGAATTCAAATAAACACAAATAACTCAAAAGGTCCAAATAAATCCAAATAAACTCAATTTAGTTTTATTATGAGTTAATGGGTGATTTGAGGCAAGATTGATTGGCATGGAGTCAAAGAGATTGGAGCGAAGTGACAAATGGCTAAGGAAAATCCGTCGAGACAGATGCCAAGGATGGTTCATGATAAAGGAATATTTACGAGAATATTTCCGCTTAGAACTCGGAGATGGCTTGGCATAGTTAATGATAGAATGCCATATCTCGATCTTTTAATTTAACAACTTCTTTTGAGTCAAGCTAGACATATGCACATGTGTATAAATTTAGTTGGGTATTAAGTATTGTATTAGTCGAGTGTTGCCATTTATGAATTAAGGCCCTTCCATAGGTGATGTATACAACTTTTAGTTTATCGATTTAATTTATATTGCTAGTAATTTGATATGTAGCATTTTATGCAACCCTAATTATCAATTAATTATATAAATAGTTAAATATTTATTTTAGAATATATATTCGTGAGATCATTTCAATGTCTGATGACCTAGGGCTACTATATTTTAGTACCTATATACTAATATGACCTTTTATTGGAGGCACTCTAAGAATCAACCGACATTGATATTTTATCGCCTTATCTGGCATATTTTAATCTTATTTATATTTTATTTACACAGGGTTGAGTTTGTTATACACAATTATATTTCACTATCATTATTAACTAAATTTACCGTTAAGATTTATTTATCAGTGATGTGCCAATGGCGGGGATTATATTTTAAATCGTGACTTTCAAATTTAAATGTGCATTTCATTTTAAATGGTTACGGCATATCGTTTAATTAATTATACGAAGCGGCTTGATTTGTCATTCACCTTGTTACCTTCGGGTTGGAATTTTTATTAAATGTTGACATTTCACCAAAGCCATCTTTTATTAATGCCCCTTTATTAATAATTAGACTTTAAATAAATATTCAAGCTACATTAGTTACTCATATATGGTAATTAATCCAATATTAAATCTTAAATGATCTTTTTTACATCCTAATCAAATTTATTAGCTTCCATGGATTAATTTCTAATTTTCCTAAGTTTTCCTTAATTGAAATGGATGTAAGAAAAATAAAAGAAAAAATGTGGGGGACGGGATTCGAACTCGGGACCTAGGGCATTAACGATCGGCTTAGCTAAACAACTGGGTAGCTACCTTTTGTGATTTGGAGGGGGGCTTAATTTAGAAGAGGCGAGCGCAAAGTTTGGGCTCAAAATAGAGCAAGGCAGCGCCGGCGTAGAGCTGTTTTGCCGATGGTGAGTGGTGGCCGGAGGGGCAATAGTGACTCAAAAAATGGAACAATGGGTGGTCAAGGAAGCTATTATAGGTGACGTCAGGGCTTGCAACAGCATGGAGGCAGCTCGGCATGGCGCGCGACAGCCGGAGCTGGGAGAGGAATGGGGCGGCGGCGCCGGCATGGAGGAGAGGGAAATTAGCAAACGCATGAGCATGAGAGAGACCAGTGGAACTTGCCTAGGTAGTTGGCGCGGCCGGAGGGATGCCGAGGTGGGCCAGCGACGGAGACCAGGGGCGGCGCAGGGAGGCCAGGAGGGGGTTCTCGGGTGGTGGAGGGTGTCGGCCGGGAGTGGGAAAAGCTCCAGTATGCCTAGGAGATGCTCCCACTGTGAGGAATCGAACCGGGGGTTGCCAAAGAGGGAGTGGCGGTGGCGACGGTAGTTTTGGCCGGCAATGGGGAAGGAGGCGATGCGCAAGCTTTGGTGCACGAAAATCCGATTAACTTGGAGAAAGAGTAGATGGGAAGTGGAGACACGATGTGACGCAATCGCATTTGCAATGGCCTTGCTGGAGGGCTGGGAATGGCGAGGAGGTGGGTTGACCGGTATTGTGAGCAGAGCACGGGATGAGCTCGGCTTGTGGGGAGGAAAAGAGGGAATGAGAGGGGAAATGTCTTAGAGGTAATGGCGGCTTGGGGCTATTTATAGCGCGAAGGAGGAGCTCTGTGGGGGTGCTGTGCCATGGCGTGTTCCGATATGACCGTGATGCCAATGCGATGTGGTTACAAGCATGGCACCAGTGGAGTGTGGTAGGGCCGTGGCAGGGCATGGTGCCAGTCAGGGGCGGGCACATGCTATGGCTACAGGGGAGGAGTTGGCGACGCGATGGAGTCAACTCCTCGGGTGTGCGTGAGGGCGGCGACATGGGTGCGAGTGCCGAGATGCCGATGGCTAGGCGAAGACACAAAGGAGGCGACGGGAGCAGTTCAGGCGACGCGGTGGCACTGTGGCTAACGGAGTGGAACTGTTGGCGGGAGTGGCTGATGGCGAAGGGATGGCCGATGTGCAGCGCCAGGAGAAAGGAAGAGAGAGAGGAAAAAGGAGGGAGGAGGAAGAAGACAGGGGATGCGACGGGAGGCGCAGGGTGGCTGACGAAGTGCCGACGCAGGCATAGGTGCGGTGACACACACATAGTGGAGGTGGGGCCGGCCGGTCAGGGGCGAAGCGAGAGCAGACGGGAGAAGAAGAAGGGACGAGGAGGAGGGAGAAGAAGAAAGAGAAAGGAGGGGCCCGGCTGCAGAGAAAAGGAACTGGAGGGAGGAGGAAGGAGAGAGAAGGATGGCCTACATGTAAGAGAGAGGGAGAAAGAGAGAGAGAGTGAGTGAGAGGAGAGGAAAAAGAAATAAGAAAATTTTGAAGTTTAGATTTTTAATTTAAATAAGAACAGTTGGATGACTGGACACTGCAATCGTCCAACGGTTAGATGACTGGATACTATAGTCGCTCAACAGTTGGGCGATAGAATCTAGTCGTCCCACCGTTCGGCAACTGCAATTATGTCGTCCAACAGCCCATTGATTGCATTCGTGTCATGTGGCTATTGGGCGACAAGTTCCAGTCGCCTAACAATTAGGCGACTGGAGCCTATTCCTGTAAATTTTTTTGTATGTGTATATTTTTGTAATTTCGAATAAAGAAGATTATTTTAAAAAAGCTCGTGCATTCATCGTGCTGTTCCCTCGGAAAAGAAAAGGTCACGGCACTGTTTCGAGATTCCGGATCCAATAATTCCAAAAGGGACAGCATAAGTCCATTGTGTCCTCGACGTCACTGTTTTGAGAATATATCAGCGTACTATATTGATATTTATGTATTCTCCGAGGGGGCCATTTTGCATATGTGCAGTGCAGTGCATGTATGTACGTAGTACACAGAAATGGGTACCATGGTGTTTTGATATCATAATTTTAAATACGTGAATTTAACCTAAATTTAGATGTATTTTTCTAAATATCAGTTTAAGAGTATATACATATCTATAACAATTCAAATGAAATGTATACCTTTAAAAATATACTTGATTTCAAAGTTTGGAACAAATTAAGGTTACATACTTTACTGATTTATATATATAATTGGTACATATCTACAATTAAACTATTATAAAAAGGCAACCGCAATTTAAATTTCAGTTCAAACTAGTTAAACTCAACATCTAAAAAATTCTAAAATTTGTCGCACACGATACATAGAGAAAATACCTATTTTAGATCACAGTGCTCAGGTACCATAGTGTGCTAGTTAATTATACTTGTATGTATGTATGTATGTATGTATGTATGTATGTATGTATGTATGTATGTATGTATGTGTGTGTGTGTATGTATATACATATATGGGGCACGATGATTTCAAATGCGTGAATTCAACCTAAAATCAGGTGTACTTGTTTTATTGAAAATATCAGTTTTAGGGTATATACCCAGCTATAACAATTCAAAATGAAACGTGTGTGTATATCCAAAAATTCTAAAATTTTTGCATATGATACATAGAAGAAATACCTATTATAGATCATGGTGTTCAGGCAACATGGTATTCACACACGATACTGCTATTTTGCACCTGTACGTTCTGTGCGCATAGTTTTGTGCTCCGAAAAGTTATTCCCGGCTGTATGGAAAGTTACCTCCTAGCTGTGTAAATGTTTGATAGTAACTTCATTCGTTACCGATGGTAACTTCACTCACTACTGAAGTCGTAAAGAACACTTCCGTATTCTCCTAAAAAAAGAACACTTCCGTAAGAACCACTTTCAACAGTGAACAAAATCTGAGCAGATTCCGAGTAATCCAATTTTCTTTGATCTTTCAACATAAAAAATCCCACACACTAACCATTTCCAATGTAATATAAATAGATCCCTGCCTGCAACCGTATAAATAGCTCCATCAGAAGAAAGAACTAAAACATCCAAATCTATAAAAGTGCATTAAAAGTACATGTTTGACAAAATTTAACAATGTATTAATGCAAAAATGGGTTCACATAATTTATTATGGTAACAATAGGTAGTTTAAACTTTGTAGTGTGATGCTCATTAGTTTGCAAATGGTGTATTAAGTGAAATTGAAAATTGAGCAAACTGAATCAGGCGAATGAATATATGAGATACTACTTAAGTTCATAATTGAGGATCTCTTAACATATTGGTGAAAGCAGAAATCCAACAAAAATCATGTATGTAAAAATAATCTAGGGTAATACTAAAAAAAAAAGCAACATAAAACACTCATATACTTCTGTCACCAACTTATCCTGCATTCCAAAAATGCATTTTGATATATATAAATCTTTCTTTTTTGTAGCATGTTGTGAGCCTAATGAGATTTAACTATTTTTGTCAGCAACTTTTTTTGCAGTCCAAACATGCATTTTGATATACATATAGTTTAATGCATGTGCTTTACTACGGACAAAAAAATCGTATTAAATCTGCACATCGAGCCGTTATCATATAGATGTAGTTAACTGTTAAGAACGAGAAAACCACTTACCTCGACGACTTTGATCTTTGATGAATCCCCTGGTCATTGTGGCTGACAGTAAAGTTCGAATTCAAACCGGAAATGTTCAGGAAGATCCGATGCTCATACAATGAGATTGACGTGGTGATTGATTGCATAGCATAGTACATTACATCGTTCCACATCCTGTGCTGCAAGATTTGAGAGACTTGAATGTAAATATGTAGTCAGTTCAGTACAGCTGTCTTTGTCTGATGCATCCTGCAATCTTGTTATGAAAGATCTAGGATCAGTGTTCCAGTCTCTGGTCTTCCTTGTAGAGAGGAAAAAAGAGAGGAAGAGAGGCTTTTGTGGGATGCAGTGACCAACCCTAGTGCTGATTGCAAGATCCAGAGCAAAAGGATGTTTGAGTGTAAAAGTGTAGAGATTACAGGATTAGTTATTTATTTACTCCTTACATTCCATACTTGCAGTTACCATGGTGATTGCAGTTAGATGCAATCACACATGCTTTTACATTGATTTTTTCCAGATATCAAACATAAGCATGTCAATAAATCCAGAGGCATGCAATGTTTCTGTTTGTAACTTTTGAGAGGAAAGTAAATTGGAATATTAGTTATTAAAAATTCATTAAAATATACAAAAAAATGTCCATGATGTTGAGTGACTGTACATTTGGTACAAGCAATAGAAATACGTCTAAAAGGAGTGCAGAACTAACTTCTGAAATGTAGCTAGGCAGAGCACCTCCACATAATTTAGCTGCCTCTTCAAAAGGAAAAACAGAAGCTAAGACCTGCGTCAAGGGTAAATAATTAAAGATAACAAGATATGTACTTCAATATGCTCGGTTTGTTTCGTCTACCTTGCTTCATTTTGAAATTAGCTCATTTGCTTCTTTTTCCAACTCATTTTGCTTATCCTGCAATTGATCCGGTGGAATAACTCCTTTATACTCAACGAAAGCTCTGCAAAGAACAAAAGCCACATAATTGTGTACTTAATACATTAAGTCCAACAAAAATAGTAAAAACTAACATGAGCTGAAGTGCCTACAGTGAGTAAAGAAAACCAAAATAGAAGCTGGATACAGAGGCAAGCAATTTTTTTTTAGATAAAGGATATAAAATCCGGCCTCTATATCCACTTGGGATATATACAGCCAAAAGTTAACGAGCTCTTAGGCTCAAAGCCTCAACACTGAGGATTACACAACCGCACGAAATAGAGCTTAAGGACTAAGAAAAAGCTAGAAAGACTAAGCTTCAGAATTCTTCTCCGTCCTTGCTTTCAACCAAACCCTAAATCTCCTCCAACTGAGCCACCCAAACTCCGGTCTATTCTGCGCGAAGATGAAACTCCAAGGCGACGCCATCAAAGAAGCGACGAGGGTCACTGACGCCGCCCGCCTCACTGAGGCTAGGCTTTCACCTGGAGAACAGATAAGGGCTGTGAAGTGCCAAGACAACCCTTCAAGAAGGAACATGGCATCCAAAGACGTCATAGTTGTCGAGACCGGTATGGACACCGACAAGGCTTTCGCCAGCATCTCCACAGCAACCCACGCACAAAACAGACCGCCACCGGCACACCGGGGATCTACACGCTTCAAGGCCCTGGCGTAACCATCCTTGAATTCCACGACGAACCGCTTCCCGCGCGAGCAACGTCGCGCCATGGGTTCCTGGACAAAACCAGCAGCCCCAACTCCTGCCGCCTCCCAGCCTTCTCCACCAGCGCCGACTGGCCTCCTCCAGCACGCCCACCACCAGACTGCTCTGCTCCCCCACCGCCGGCTCCACCCTCCACCGCCGGCTCCGCCCCCCACCGTCCACCTCACCTTCACTCCCACCGGGACAAACCTCCGCTCGGCTCACGGCATCGCCTACTACCACACCCGCGCCCGGCTTTGTCCTCCGACGACCGATGCGGCGCCCGACGTCACAACGCGCGGCCGGCCCGGCGGCGCGGCGTGTCCTCACGATGCGGCGACACCCAAAGCCCGACGCGGCACACAGCCCGACGTGGCTTGGCGCAGCGATGCACAGCGCGAGGCGCGGTCGATGCGGCGCAGTGCGGTTGCGCAGCCCGGAGAGGCGCGGTTGCACTGCACGCCCGGCCGAAGGCGACGGGCGCCCGAAGCGGCGTCGACCGGCGGTGGCACACGACGCCCGAAGCCCGCGAGCCGGAGACGTCCGCGGATGGCCGGCGCGACGGAGCCCAAGGCCGGCGCGGCGGCGCCCGAGCCGGAGACGTCCGCGGATGGTCGGCGCGGCGGAGCCCAAGGCCAGGGCCGGCGGAGGCGGCGCCCAAGGCCGGCGGCGGCGGAGGCGGCGCCTAGGGCCGGCGGCGGCTGGCTAGGGTTTCTAACCATTAGACCTCAACCAGTTGCGCCCAGATCCAGATGCCTCCGCCCAGATCCATCAGAGACAGCCCCGCCGCCGCCTTCCTAGCACCCGCACAGGCCTCCAGCGGCGTGCTCCAGCGGCGGCAAAGCGGAGGGGAGAGGAAAGAGGGAGGCGACGGCGAAGGAAAGTGGAAGCGGAAGTAGGTACTTCAAATCAAATCGAAGTTTGGAGAATCTCCACAGAGGCAAGCAATTAGTGGTACAGAGAACAATAGAATCAATAATCTGAAAACAAGTAGTCATACCCATCAGGAAAATGATATACTTCCCAAGGTTCCAGATGAGATAGGACAACTGAGATAGGCCAACATTCTGCATACAGATGTCCAATAAATGCCCTGTAGAATTACCGGTTCAGCTCAATTGAGAAGCTTAAGAAATCAGGAGAGATACAAAGAAAACAAAATCGTAATGAAAAGGTGCTGATTAGAGTGACCTTCTATCATGCTGAATTGCTAATTCAATATCATTTTAATATGGTATTCCTTATGGAAATACAAATTGAAGCCACTAAAATTATACACCATATATCATGCCAACAATGAATTTAACTGTGATTGTACGCCTAAATGGGAAGCCTTTGTTTGGTCAATATAGTCTTCAACCTAAGCCATTTCAGTAAACTGTCTCAAAATCATCAATTGTTTACACCGTGCACGCTCCATACCTGGAATTTATGCTGCACCGTTCCACATCAACTTCCAAGGTAACGCTCTGGCCATCGTTAAACTCAGTTTTGCATCCATCTCAAGCATCCTCAAATCTCCCATAGTGGAAAACCTAGATAGCAACACAACACGGATGAGCCTCAAATGGCAAATCGAACACTCTTATCGCAACCTCGCGAACAAGTTCGCAGCTTTTTCTTCGTGATCGTGAAAATGTCGGTTCTCACTACTCCATGCTTCATGCACACATCCTCGATGAGGAACCTGGCGCCACTGGCGGAGATGACGCCGGTGTCAACTGGCTGGCCACCGCCCTACGGGTGGAGACGAAAACTCCGAGCATTTCTTGGTTCAAGAGGTTTGATCGAGTTCGACCGACCGATTGATCGCCCACTGGTTGTTTCTGAGGCCCCATGCAAGATGCAGATGCAAATTGCAATGATCCATGGTGCATGTTGTCGCGAGTCTTGCAGCTAGCAATACGACATCCTGTCGCTTGCACACATACGCAACAACATATGATTTGCGGTTTGACGATCGAGCAGCTCTACGAGACGGCCGGCCGGTCATACTCTGAAGAAGAAACAAAATTGGCGGCACAGCAGTGCCGGTTCATGGTGGTATCTGCCTACTCTGAATTCAACATGCATGTAGTACAAAGTACAAAAATATGCTTCTTTTCGTAGTGATGAAACCGCTTAAAAAGTTGTTGCGTATAGGGTATACCAACTGAGAAGTACTGAAGCATATGTACATGTGGGGGCGAACTCAATTACGAAGGTACGTTCAATTCGTCCATATATGGAACTTCATATTAGTAATACAGCAATCTATCCTGCATACTAGTACTATATCCATAATACTATGTCTTATGTCAGATCTGGTCAAATGGGTTATCCGGCATATCCTGTTTAGACACGACTTAGTTGGTCCAGTTAACTAAACAGATCATGTTGTGCCGACCGATGGGCTTAGCCGGCCCAATGAGGTCATGGGCCATGCCGTGCCGGTCCAGACCTATGTAGCACGACAGACCAAGGATGCACGGCTCACCGCCCGCACTACACTCCCTCACACGACCTTAGTCTTACTCACTCTCCCGCAGCCCCGTTCCTCTCTCTCTTTCTCCCCGCCGCTGTAGCCACCGGTGGATCTCGTTGTCTAGCACTCTTGCCCGGCTACCACCGATCACCTCGTTTTCCTCTTCTAGCTATCGCCCCTCCCATCGCCTCTGCTGTTGTGCCGCTCCCCCCACCCCTACCTCCTTCGCCGCTCGTCCCCACCTCTTCTGGCCGCTCAGCCCGCCCACCTCCTTTGTCGTTTCGCCCATGCTTACTCCGCCCTCTCCCTCCCTCAGTCTCTCACTCCCTCCTTCACTGGCACGCGGCCTCCCACCTGCCCCTAGCCCCCCACTCCCTCCGCCACCCACCTCCTTAACTCCTCCTCCGCCGCCACCCACCAGATCCACCACAGACCGCCCCTAGCCCCCCTCCACCTCCCGGCTGGGCTCCCGCACCGTCGGACCTAACGGGCCATGCCGTGCTCACCTGTGTATAGCACGGCCCGGTACTATATGTGTCGTGTCGGGGTGGCTCACTGGGCCGAGATCACAAGCTAAGTACAGGACGCCACATCGGGCTAGGCCGGCATAGCCCATTTAGTCCCGAATCATGTTGTGTCCAGATCAGGTCAACATAATCGTGCTTCGAACCGGCACGGTTAGTCTAACCTATTTGGCCATCTCTACCTTTTGTGATGGCACTGATGTAAAAGAAAAGAAAGGGCGAGTTGATTTGATTCTTCCGGCCATGGGCGAGGGAGCAAAATTAGCTGTTGGTGCACGGAAGAGAAAGAGGAAGCTAGGCAACAAGCAAGTGAAAAGGAGAGCGTAAAAAAAGCTAAGACAAGAGCAAGTGGAGGTCACTCACTTTGATAAAATGTTACACATAAAAAAAATGCTGTAGCAGATCACATGTCCTTGTGGAATAAGATGTTGCAGCAGTAGCAGTAGAAGGAATAATGTCAAGGCGTTGGAGTTTTCCAGTGACGCACAAAAAGAAAAGAGAAAGTAATTGTACCATGTACCAACTCCAGGCTCCAGTGTCCCTGCATCAAGGCTCAAGAGCTCACTCACGCCCTTCAATGGCCAGCTCCAGCTTCCAGTCCACCCATGCGTCTAGGGCTAGCCACGTCACGCGCAGGGAGCCCTGTCTCCTCATTGATTATTCGTGCGAGCACTTGAGGGATTTGTCGTTGCAGTACGTAGCAGTAGGGCTTTAGGTTCAATAATGCATTCGATTTTAGCTCGAAACTTATCGTGAATTCGCGCTGGTTTGTACGTGTTGCAGCGCGTCTGCTTGTGCTGTATTTTGACTTTGGAGTGAGAGCTCAGGTGAAGCATTTCATTGCTCATAGGACTTGGTTTTTTATTCGCTGGTGTATCGTGTATGGCATGTAGAATTGAATTCAAACGCCTGCAGTTGTACTAGATGGGTTTTGTTTCGATCGGCCATCCTGCTAGTTCCTTTTAGATTCGCACTCGATGTTTTCGTACCGCTGGTTGTTCAAACCAGTCCAGAGAAAAGTTGTCGTTTTGTAAATTTTGCTTCAAGCCCTCCCATGATGCCCAAAAGGCCAAGACGCACTGATATAGTGATGCGATTCGTCTTTTAATCATGATCCAGGTTGGCAAGGTTGCCTTTTCCTTGTAAGTGCAGCTATGCTTTGACCCAATGCCACCAAACCCATCACTTAGGACAGTTTTTTAGCAGACAAGGTGATGCTAATTGTATACTGCTGTATTCCCATGGGAGGAATCATACCATATGATCTTGTCATATGCTGCTGGAAGTTCTCTGCGATTTCTGAAATCATTTTAAAACCTGCGATTTCTGAAATCATTTTCTTTTTAAAATTTGACAGGATGGAGATTCTGAGATCCGAATCCATGTATTCGCGTCGCCAAAAATGAGCCCATGGGCCTCAAATGCATTAAAAAAACAACATAGCCCATGGGCTCTAGACTGACCCCATTTAATTTTGCAGAGGTACGTCTTTGCAGCTTCAGACGAGTCAGAACACCTTCAGTCTTTACGCGAACCACACAACCAGTACCACACTCAGGAAGCACGCATAAGTCTGAAGATAACGCACACAACGAAGCCACTGTTCGCGAAGCTTGTCTATTGCCCATTTTTCTTCTGATTAATACAGCAAAAGTTAAAGACAGCATGGACTTGCCAGCTGCCATCTTGATATATTATACCGGTTTCACTTTCAACACTCAAGATTCACATGAAATCTGTACCTATCGAGCTGCAAATATAAACTAAATCATTTCTGCTCTTGTTCATTGCTGACAAAGAAACGATCGCACTGCCATAGAAGTTAGCAGGCTGTTAACCAAACCCAGGAGGCACATCAGGATCCTCATCGTCGTCATCCCCCAGGTTGCCAACGGCAACTGGCACACCCTCATTTGGTTTCACTTGGTCATGATTCTCTGCATTCAATGGCTGCTCCTGCGTTACTATGCGCTGATGGTCACTGAAACCAAATCCTGGTGGTTCCTCTGGATCATCATCTTCCAACTTAACAGTAACAGAAGTTGACGCTTTTGCTGGTGAAATTTGCTCCTCTTTGACATTTCTCTTCATATTCTTGGAAGAAGGCTCAGTGTCCCGTTGATGTTCAGGGTTCATCATCCTATTGTAGACAGCTTCCACAGTTCCTCGGATATCAGTTTCATTTGACTGGATGACACTCCATACCTCGTCAGAGATTTGACCCATTACTTTGCTCCTGTTTTGGAAGCACAGCGTGATAATATATTAAATTACTGATATCTTGTACATAGTAGTAACAAGGGGCAATATTTGAAAAACCCTTAAAACCAGATATGGTGGCTCAGCTCACCCAATATATTGAAAGATCGCATCAGAAAGGTCTTTTAGTTTTAACTTTCCACAGCCATCTTCATTTAGTACCACTGATTGCCTTACCTCTGTGATAATGTTGTTGCGTAGCAGCTCCTGAAAGAAAAAACTTGCCGTCAACTCATGGAATGAGGAAGCATTAAGAGCTTATCTGGTGCACACCAATATGTTATTGGGCCACAGTAATCAGGACAATACTGAGCAAGGGGCTGACCATGTTTGCAGGCTATATAATACTCATCCAGAATGTGGCACAGCATAAATATTATCTCACAGATTTCACACTCATCCAACATGTGGCACAGAATAAAGTAAGAACACAATAGAGCTTGAGTTGAAATATATGTCAAACCAAAAACCAGACAACATATAGTCCTTGTAGCTAGTACAGTGAACCTGTATCAGTACAGCTTACATAAACAAAGTAAAATGGCTATTACGAATGGGACACTTTCATCACACAATGTAAGAGTATATGCCACTGGAACACAATTTGGGATGAAGTTGAGCACCTGGCAATCAGCATGACTCATGTGACTGATAAAGACACAAAGCAATCAGTGTACTGAGTCCCTCACATTTATATGTCAACAGTTAACTAGATAATAATTATGCAACGTCACCAAAACTTTGCATTGTAGTGACGATGATATCAAGTGTTGAACTATGACACTGACTGGAACAGTTGGCTTCAATGAAATTGAAGTCTAGCTACTTTTGGTTTTGATGGTCCTGCATGTCACATGAGAATTATCAGGATTATCAATGACAACGGTGGGGGTAATTTGAGTGTTTACCTCTACTTGATCATGTTGAAGCAGCAGCCAGATGCGGCAGAACCAGACTCAATTATTTAAAACGCTGGTTCTAGCTGTCCAATACTTATCTCTCACCCCCACCCCAATCTGAACCATCTTTTGAATGTGAATCAAGCAATCAGCGGCCACCCTCTATGTGGTGGTCCTAATACAACAAAAACATTGGTCTCTTGCAGTGACTTGGCGGGAGGCATATGTGTTGTACTTGCAAGCCAAATTTTCACACCGAGGTGTTAGGGACGTGGGCCAGAGAGGGGGGGGGGGGGCACAACCCATTAGAGGCTGCACACAAGGAGAGACATCAGCATATCTTTATATTATGAATAGTTAGATGCATATCTTTATATTAGGAATGGTTAGATACGTATATTCATATTTGGATAGTATAGATATTATCCTATGCTTAACGATTGGTTACATTAGATAAGATAGTTTCCATAATATTATGTGCTAACCTCATCTATATAAAGAGAGCAGTCGAACCATTCTAATCAAGCAATAAGAAAAAATAGTTATTCTAGTCTCTCCCCCAAGTTCTTCGCTCTAGTCCATGATCTCCCCTTTCTCCTAAAGCCTCCCCCTTCAGCTGTTCCGTCGCGGCTTCTGTACCGTATTTACCCCATTATAAACTACGATTCATAACAACTTGGCATAGAGCCAACACCATGGCTTCTGGTGCCAAAGAGATCAAAGCCATAAGTGCCACCTTCGACAAGATGAACGCCAATCTTGCCAACATGCAAGCCACATTGGTGGACATCGCGGCTATGGTGTCCAAGCTGATGGAGAAGGAGGAGGAGGAGAAGGCATGCGCAGTTGTTGCACCGTGATCTACGTCAGCACCATTGGCACCACCTCCGCTGCCATCGACAACACTTCTCTCAACCTTGTTGCCTATGGTTGTGCTAATAGTGCCTTCACCGAGGAAGAAGAAGGCCGTTGTCCAGCAACCAGTCTCTCCACACAAGCAGCTAACACCGTGCATTTGGAGGTGCGGAATGTGGCAGGACACGTGTGGGAGGGGCTACACACAAGGAGGGGCAGCACCATATCTTTATATTAGGAATAGTTAGATACACATCTTCATATTAAGAATAGTTAGATGCATATCTTCATATTTGGATAGTATAGATATTATCTTATGCTTAGTGATTGGTTGTATTAGACAAGATAGTTTTCATATTGTTAGGGGCTAACTTCATCTATATAAAGAGAGAAGCCACACGATTCTAATTAAGCAATAAGACAAAATAGTTATTCTAGTATCTTCCCTAAGTTCTTCTCCTCGGTCCATAATCTCCCCTTTCTCCTAAAGCCTCTCCCCTTCAGTCGTGCCGTCTTGGCCATCTTCTATACAGTATTTATGGTTCATAACATGAGGTGTTGCAATACAGCTATGGCAAACAATATGCAAGTAAATGTGAAGACGCTCCTCACAATTCAAGCTTCCATTTTTACCCATGCAAACTACTTTGCAACTTCAAAGAAATCTACATGTAACAGATAGGATCAAATGCTTGGAACTTTCAATTTTAAATAAAATGAGCTCCATTCAACATGCGGCTATTTACAAACTTCCTTTCCAGATGCAGCTAAGGAAAACACAAACACACAAGAAGTTCCTTATGTTCCATGTTTTCTTCCACCATATCAGTAATTTCCAAATGCTTTCTAACAGCTACGCACATAAAATTGAAGCAAACCAGTTTTAGGACTCTGCATTTGACTCCATTCCATAACCCTGGGGAATTAATGGAAACAAACCTGCCCCAACCATGCATTCGCACATGACATACGAAACTTAACAAGCACAAGAACGTTCACCTGAAACTAACGCAACGCAGGAGGAGTTCTAGGCGTAATCTAAGCTCCCCCTGAATGATTTCTGCAAAACCCAAACCTCAAATCGCCTATACTTTGAATACCACCACAGCCCTAAAGCAACTATCCACATGAAACCTAGCAAACGCAGGATCGATTCAATTCTCAACGAGGGTTCAATCTAAAGCGATCCCTTCAGAACAAGTCCTACCACAGTACCACATCAAACCGAACCAATTCAGAACGAGTTCTACCCTCTAGGCCATCCACTCCAATCTCTTACAAACATCAAAACGGTAACGAATCAGGTGATGGCGTTCCACGGGACAATTCCAAGCAACAGCGGTCAGCGGAATCGAGCAAATCGTAACGTAAATGAGTTGGGGGCGGTTGGGGGGAGCTTACGTTGTCCTTGACCTTGCGGGTGATGGCGCGGCGGAGGGCGTCGAAGTCGCCGTCGTCCTTGAGCCGTCCCACCACCTCCGCCGCCGTCGGCAGCCACCGCAGGCCGAAGCCGCCGAGATCGCCCATGGGAGCGGGGGAGAGAGGCGGCCGCAAGCCTCGAACCCCCGAACCCTAACAAGATAAAATTTGGAGTGTACATAAGTGGAAACTCGCGAGCACGAGTAAAATATGCTGTTAATGGCCGGCCTGGCTACAACTAGATGCTGCGTAAAGTTGAACCATGGCAATTTTATGGTAGTTTTTTCCTTCAATTTTAGAGCAAGTTTAATAAAGCTGACTGTGCTAGCTATAAGGGAATTCATGTCAGCATAGTCCTATGTGGAGGGAAGAGAAAAGGAGAGAGAGAGCCAAGCCGACTCCCATGTAAGAGTCAGGCTATAGCACAGGAAAAGAGTCATTATCCATGCATGTACCCATAGAACTAATTGCTATACCAATGTATGTATTAAATTATCAATACACATGTATGTATTAAATGATTGAGAGCTCTTGTGGAGACAACTTATAGCCAGCTTATTGTATGAGTTGACTGCATCATTATCTTTTGATGACATGGAAATGTATTAGAGGTAGCAGCTATCTGTACTATTAAACTTGCTCTTATGGTAGTTTGTGGTGTTTACTTTTTTTTGCTAACAAGTGATTAGCGATTACAAGCGCTGTTCACCACAGAAACCACGCTGCTTGTTTAATTCAGAATAAGAAATTTCAAAGAACAAGGGAAAAAAGTAATTTCAAAGAACAAGAAAAAAAAAGGGAGTGCACACATGTGTCGAATTTCGTTAGAGACCACATTAGAACACCAAAGGAAGGAAAATCTTGGAACTATGGCGAAGGCAATTAATCTATGGAAAAAGGACAACGCATAATCCTTCAAGACATTGGATCTTAGTGTGGAGTAACGGACTAGCACGAGGATATTCAGTCCCTGTTACAAACAATTCTTGATTTTTGGCATTTACAAATCGGCTTTTGAAAGGAGTATCAAGGTGCTGCAGGAGACGTTTTAGATGAAGTGTCTTTTTAACATAAGTATCTTTTATTTCTTTGATCTCTCGCAATCAGCTAAAAGGCCACGTACATTTTTAAACAGGGCCTCAGGTCCATATCTGAGCCATATTACATTTCATCGACAGACAATTGTCTCATCGGACCGCTCGGAGATCATCAGGCAAGTGAGAAACAAGCTATTCTTTATCTTGCTACCGATGCATAATGCTTCAGCCTGCAAAATAGCAAACACAGACATATAGTTCGGGGCCAACCGAATTCACATATCAGGTTACATCTTACAATTCAGGCGGGATAAAGTGAGTCATGCATGCTAGCCATAAGTTTTCATGTCAAATGGCAGATGTTCAAGACTACAGAGAACTGAAACGTGACCGGAGATAATACGCTTGAGGGCCAGTCTGATTTCTTCTGCTCATGCCTTCAAATTTTATGTCCAGAAAACCAGTGGTTATTTAACGGCTGAAGCGCTCCGAAATCGACTTCGGTATGAGGCTGGTTGTGCTTGATTGTTTCTCTAGCCTGTGTCGAGTAATGAACAACACTGTTAGAATTTGGCACAAGCATGCACGCGAGATATGGAGCGGGACGGCAGAAGTGAGTAAGAACCTCGCAATCTCTTCAACAGATTTCATTATTTGCTCCGAACTTGTTTCAATCACCTGTCCCCCCAGTATCATTTCATCCAAAATGGTGTGCAGCTGCATTTGATATTGCAATGAGCCAAAGAAGAATCTTGGTCATCTTTAAGTAGTATTACCCATCACTATGACAGGTGCAAAGACTGCTGGGATGAATCATTGGAATTTTTGTCTGAACAAAAAAGTGTGCATTTCTCTCTATGTATACACTTCCAACCATTACATGGTGTAGACACTAAGGAAGCAGGGAGCAGCAGAAACATAGGCATCAGCGATCAGTCAATTTGTTGAAATCCTAGATAAGACTTGCCATTTGATACTTATTTTGTTTCCTACAGAGTTTCATACAAAATTACTGCCTCAATTATGCTTTTGGACCTTGGTTGAGATGTAAGCACTGTAGTATCTTTAAGGCGTGCATATGTTGTGGAACTTCCATGGACGCTAGAATAACTTTGACATCATTTCAATTCAGAAATCGCTTATTCTCATTTCAACTATGATCACTCGATTAGTAGTGGACACGGGACTACTAGTATAGCTAAGCAAAATAATAGGTCTTCTTGGGGTTACATTGAGACATTTGGATTTGCATTACAGATGATCCATGCATCAAAAAGCTAATTCACTAGGGATAACAGTTATTCTGGCAAAATCTCATATCATATTGAAGAAATTGTGCTTTCCAGCTTTTTGTTGCTCAAAATTGCTACTCCATACAATGTGCCACTCAAGAATCTATGGTAAATAAAAACTTCAACAGACATGTCGGCATGCTTATTTTCGACTTTACAACAGTATTCACTATCTAGAATAATGGATCAAATCAAGAGAATCATGGTACCTTGTTGAAGTTAAATACAATGTCAAGCTCGCAGACATTCTTGAAGCATCTGTCCAACGTTTCAACAAAAACTGAGCACAACATAAAATATGTACATATTTAATCAATCTCCTCAAATCAGAGCTGATGAAGGGTGCTTTAAGTGACTTAGACAGAGGACAGAAGAGATGAAAAGCTGTCACTCAGCATCGAATGGACAAAGGAAGACATGTTAACAATGTGCTAGTACAGTTACACGTATAGAAATTTAGCAACAAACAAAGACTGCATTACAAATACAGAATACAAAATTGTAAATAAGAGTGTACAAATACTGAAAGAAGCTTAGAAGCACAACAGTAATGAGAGAAGCATAGATTGATAGCTGATTCTGTACTAAGACATGTCAAACTAGTATAGCAAGAAGCAAGATAACATGCTGAACATAATCTGTTGCTCATGCGGATGCGAATGCCTTCTCTCTCTTTTTTTTCGAGCATAGCGCACACACCAATTAATTCTAGTAAATGAGGGAACAATTGCATCAGCAAGGAGTTAAGTTACCTTGTATGAGATCGAGCATGGCGAGTTCATTCTCGGAGCTATCAAAGACAAAAACAAAGTATAATGTGGCCAAGTGCTTGTAGACCAGTTTCGTTCCCTGCATAGAGCAAACAATAAAATCAAACTTTTCTAACCCTCATACAACTCATTGCAGGTAAATTGAGCAAAAAAAAAACTTAGATCATTCAGCTTTTTTCCTCACGATAAGTCAATCCAGATAGAACAGGAATCGTAACTCTCGTGAGGAAATGTCAACTTATATCACCAATAGTTGTTTCCAGCAAGAAAAATTAAAAAAAAAACTTCTCCCTTTTCTTTCCTCTACAAGGATATTTCAAGCATTTGCAGTTACACACAGATTAACTAGAGTCTAAGCAAGTTATATAACTAAAGAGAGAGAAAACAATTGACATCCGGCAAGGAAATTCCAATTTTCATTCTTCGTTGTTAGCATTCGCATACCATTTATCTCTTTTGCATAATATTTACTACTAGATTAGTCTGGGAGAGGGTTCAGTACCGGTCCAAAGATTGCATCGGCCTCAACGAAATTGCTCACGCTGTCGGGCCTCGCAGACAGTACTGCAAGAAGAGACTCCACAGCTCAAAGACAGTCCATACAAAGAGTGAAAAGAACAGGAAAACATCTATACATACATTGGAAGACGCCGCGAACGAGGTCCTGATGCTTCTCGGGGGGCTGCATCCATAAATTAATCCGTGAAACGGGGAACACAGAAAAGAACAGAGCTTAGTCGCTAAGGCATTTCATCAAGCACAAAACGATCCATGGCCGAAGCGGTTCTTGATCTGGGTGGGGAAATTGACCGAGCACTTGGTGGGTGGGTGAAGAGGGCGTGAAAAACAAGAGGAGGATGGGGGTGACAAATGGGGAAGGTTCGGAACCTGAAAGTTGTAGAACTTGAGGAGGCGGGGCTTGCCCTGCGTGCTGATCACCATCACCGCCTGGATCATGGCCGACGAGGAGGAGGAGGCGAGCGAAACGACGAGATCGCAACAGCTCGCAGGGAAAATACGAGGAAATCGAGGAGTAATTGGGGATGATAATGAGCACTCTGTATTGAATAAATAAATATTATTAGATGCCCAGAGGACGTAATGCGCTTGCAGCTCAGTGGATGGATCGTCTGTTTCTTAGATAGGCAGTCGTAGGTTCGATCCCTATCTGCCGCATTCTTTTTTTATACATAGTTTTTAGTTTTTTGGTTTGCTAAACCAATTTATGTGTTAAACAAAAAAATTGGTTAAATTTTCAGTTTTTTTGCAAGGATTTTCAGGTTTCATTACGTTTAAGGTATAAAAGCTGACTTTGGTTGTTATCTAATAAAAGTTTATGTGTTAAACAAAAAATTGGTTAAATTTTCAGTTTTTTGCAAGGATTTTCAGGTTTCTTTTTTTAGTTTTTAGTTGGTTTGCTAAACCAATATATGTGTTAAACAAAAAATTGGTTAAATTTTCAGTTTTTTGCAAGGATTTTTAGGTTTCATTACAATTAAGGTATAAAAGCTTACGTTGGTTGTTATCTAATAAAAAATAACTTTGATGTTCTGAGATAATTATGATATGTGTTTTGTTATGAAATCCTGTAGATACTAAAAATAAAGCAAAATTGGCTAGAGGACATCATAAAAGTTTTTCTAAAGGATACCGAAAAATCGATAATTTGCTTATGGAGATGTTCTGAGATAAAATATGATATGTGTTTTGTTATGATATTGTGTAGATATTGAAAATAAAGCAAAATTGGCTCGAGGACATCATAAAAGTTTTCTAAAGGACACCGAAAAATTGATAATTTTCTTTTATAGTTTTTGGTTTGCACCAATTTATGTGTTTAACAAAAAATTGGTTAAATTTTCAGTTTTTTGCAAGGATTTTCATGTTTCATTACGTTTAAGGTATAAAAGCTTACTTTGGTTGTTATCTAATAAAAAATACCTTTGATGTTCTGAGATAACTATGATATGTGTTTTGATATGACATCCTATAGATACTAAAAATAAAGCAAAATTGGCTCAAGGACATCATAAAAGTTTTTCTAAAGGACACCGAAAAATCGATAATTTGCTTATGGAGATGTTCTGAGGTAAATATGATATGTGTTTTGTTATGATATTGTGTAGATATTGAAAATAAAGCAAAATTGGCTCGAGGGCATCATAAAAGTTTTCTAAAGGACACCAAAAAATTGATAATTTGCTTATGGACACCACAAAATTGTTGTAATTTGCTAGAACACATCACACATGTTAAAATAATACTATTTTGAAATTTAGGAGAGAGAAGGGGCATGAAAAGTCCTATTTGATGAACAAATTAAAGTAAAGTCTAGATGGTAAAATTATAGATGAGTGAACCATCAAGACAGGGTGGCCAAGTTCTTTTAAATCATTACTATTATAAAAAAATGAGTTGGTGGTTGTACGTTCATTCTCCTTCAACCGCTCTATTCACTCAACTTCTCATCATTCTTCACTTTTCAACCGATCAGAGCAACCCTCTTCTATAGCACGATTCTCTATATATTTAATGAGTTCCGTTGCAACGCACGGGTACGTAACTATCGCTTTTAAAATAGAACTTTTCATGCCCTTATATCTCCAAAATTTCAAAATAATAATATTTGAGTGGGTGCAGTGTGTTATGACTGTAACACCTCAGCCCAACCTCTAAGCCTGGAATGCTACCACTACTCCATAACGTTAACATTAACAATCGTTGTTGATAGATTTAGGCAACAACTGCTCTATTAAACCTCAATGATATGACAAACAACATATTATTTTAACACTGGCCACCGAAGTAAGTCATTAAAGTCTAAATACATCAATTGTAGGTGATGTGCGAATTACTGCTTGTACATGAAAATATATGCTTGTACATGACAATATATGTGCTACTCCTATCCGTGCATATTGTATTCAATGTTCACCTAAAAACCAATAAATAAATAAATAAGGATGAGTCCGAAGACTCAACAAGCATATCATAAAATGATAAACACTAATTTAGCATAAGCATTAACCTAGCCATGTCATTTTCCCCACATGTTTTAACATAATCATAAATATAATCTGTTGGATTTGTAATAAAAGTTTATGGTCGTTGTATGTTGTAGGTGCATAAAAAAATTTGTGAAATTTTTTTAAGAACGATTGACCTTAGAATGATCAGTAAGTACGATGGTAAGTGATATTGTGATGTTACTGGGAATTCGTATACGGAGGAAAACTGGTATGTTAATATTGTTATATGACATTCTATGTGAATAATTGAATGCGAAAAGATGAGAAAATAAGCTTGTCTGAATTTAAATAGACTTCATAATACAGTTGGGAGTAATATGCCGCGTACTTTTTAATTACATGCATAACATATAGCATCATATGCGACTAACCCACCCAATTGCTCGTAGGACCTACTGTGTGGACCGGGTCCATTTTCCCTTCCTAGTCAGCTCGGCGTTGAACTCCTCGGCGGTCTCTTTTGCCTTGGTCACTATTTCCCTCTTTCTCTTGCGCTCCCTCTTGCGAGCCTCCCGCCCCCTACGCGTGCATGCCTCGAGATGAGCTTTTGTCTCGCGTTGTATACACAGGGTTTGCTCGTTCTTGCGGCGCTTCTCCTCCCGAATCTTCGATGGCCTTGCAACATTCCACTCTTCGAAGTCGAGGGCCCACTGGTCCTCTGGGTGGATCTCAATATCAATCCATTTGCGGTAGCCACATAGGGGTTCCGGGGACTGTGAATACAGGGGAGAGGTTGTTAGTACGTACTATGAAGGAGAAAAGGTAGGGGGGAAACGGTGCACCTGGTCCTTACCGGCTGCCGATAGGTTGCGTTGTCTAGATGGCGGTCGGGGTAGTCACTGCAGTAGTTTGCGCAACTCCAGTAATGCATACCTAGGCTGAGGCGGTGCTTAGACTTGAAGAACTTGCACATGTCCTGGCACCAACAAAGGGGGGCATCTCCCCCTCGGGTGGGAGTTGCGGCGAATGCTTGATAGGAATGTTCGGGATGGGGTTGCTGCCAGGGCCGGCTCTGGGGGTAGGCCGGAGGGGCGCCGGCCTAGGGCCCCGGGCCAGGGAGGGCCCACCCCCCTCAGTATTACTGTTTTGCTGAGTTCTATTTTTTGCCGGTACTGTTCACCATAATCTGAACCTCAGGGAAGCAGCGGGAGCAAAGTTCAGAGAAGAGGCGCCAGCGAGTTGATGCGAGCGGTTGCTGGAGTTAGGATGGTTGCTGGAGGAGATGCTCTTGGTCAACAATACAACACTCCTTATTCTGTGAGTTTAACCGTGCCATTACAATTTGTTTGTGTGATTAGTATTCTTCACCCATCGTAGTGCTTAGTCTTTATAGATGTTTAATGATGTCTGCATAGTATGTTAGCTGTATTTTTTCACTGTGCTACACAGAATTATATCCCCTTTGGCTTGCAGACTAAATAATAGTATGTTTCATGTTTCCTCTTCGAAAACCAACCAGAGACTTCAATAAGCAGCATGTTAAGATGAATAAGCAAGCGAGAAACACCTCTGAGATGAGACTGAGACTTAAAAGTTCTTTAGGAGACTGCATTTTACACTATGCAACTGGATGCTTTTGTAACTTTCTTCAGATAACAATGTTTAATTTATGTTTTACCATATTGTGATCCTTATATTACTCTTTTTCATTTTTGCTGCAACCTATATAACTATCGGCTGTTCCTTAGTGATCTTTCAACAGATTTGCAGCAGTGTACAGCTCATTCCTTAGAGACCTTGGACAGGTTCTTGCAATTTGTTTGGCTTACTCTTGTTTCTCTCTTTCTTTTATCAACTGATTAGGGAGCAAATACTATCTATTTTTCTTGGATTCTTTTATTCTAAATCTGTTGTTCTTTATCCTCACAAATAGTTCAATTTCATTTGCCAGCAATTACCGATAACCTTGACTCAAAGCTTGCTGTTTGGGATTTCTCCAAAGGTAAATTAATTCTTACTAGTTACATTTGGTTTATGAACTAGTTAGTACCTAATTAGTTTATCATGTTAGAACTATTGATTTGTGTCACTTTAGACAATATAAAGTTTAAACTGCATATTTTATAAGTAGAAAAAAAATTTATAGTAAAGGGCCCATAGAGCCGAATTCGCCCTAGGGCCCTTGAAAACGTTGAGCCGGCCCTGGTTGTTGCTACGGGGCGCGTCATTACGGGGAGCTGACCTCGTAGCACGTTGGGTTTGTTCTGCCCAGGCCCCAGTAGCCTTTACTTTCTCATCGTGGGCGGCAGCTAACCGTGCTAGGTCGCGGGTCTCCTCCCATTGCTTCATCATCTTGTCACATTGCTTCTTCAGCCTTTTGTCCATCCCAGTGTGGTGAAGGAAGCACCGGTGTAGTGTGGTGTTTGGTTGTGAAGTGTTCTCTGATAAATCTATTCGACCTCCTTTTATGGGGTCCCTTGTTGCCCTATCGGTACATGAAGGTCCTTGTGTGATCTTATCACTACGCAAAGCTACCAAGTGTGCAAAGCTGGTAAAACTGGGTCATGAGGTCATGTCACTGTGCAAAGCTAGCACGTTCGGTCTTCTCACTGCGCAAAGCTGGGCCGTACTGTCATGTCACTGCAAAAAGTTACGCCGTCATGTCATGTCACTGCGGAAAGCTGACCCGTGCAATTATGTCGCTACGAAAAGCTGGCTTGTACGGTCATGACTCATTTGCAAGAGAAAGCAAACCGACAGAATTAACCAATTAGGAATAAACAAGAGAAAGCATAACTCGTTTGCAAACCGACAGAATTAACCAATTAGGTATAGTATCAAACTGAGATCTTTCCATAAAAAAAAGCCTTAGACCTTTCAGTTGTCCAGCGGGCTCCACGTTTGGGCTTGGGCTTCTAACTTCGAGCTTATTTTTCACTATTTCTAAATTTTGTCTTTTTCTGACTTTTCGGATTTGTTTTAGTTTTTTTTTGTTCTTTTTTCCCGTATTCGTTGTCATTATACGTGCTGGGCTAACTAGTTTTTTTTCTATTTTTAATTTTTCAAAATTTAATTATGACAAATAAGACATTATCAGTTACAGTATAATTTCGGTCAGCTACAGTGAAATTTTAGTCATAAACCACAAAAAAGCCTAACTGAGCACTGTTACACTGGCCTCCCTGTCTGTCCATCAGCCGCATCAGTTGCCACGCCTACCGGCCTACGTATTTTAGTATATACAAGGTCATCAATTGTCCATCTCGGTTGGACGTTTCAACTCAGCATCATCACGTAAAAATGGCAATGCACGTCGAGAAGGAGGAGGGCGCGCCTGCCACGGGGTTTCTCAGCCGAGTCATCACGGCGTGCGGGACAAGCGCCTGGCGGGCGGCCAAGACGCCGTCGTACCTGATGGCCTCCGAGGCCGGCGGCGGCGCAGGCGGGATGGAGATGGCGATTTTCCCGGGGTACCAGCGCCTGCCGAGCACGTGAGACACGACGTTCCCCGACGATGGCAGCGGCTACTATGGCACGGAGTCGTCGTCGTGCCCGCCCCGCGCGGCCAGGCTGCTCCGGGGGATGCTCACCCGCGCCGTCCTGAGGTTGAGGGGCGGAGATGAGGAGGCGATCGTCGTGGCGGCCGGACCCCGACAGGCTGTGGACGGTGCAGGGCTGGTGCTAATTACGGAAGGGATCAGAGAGGCCTACGTACGTGCGTGCACGGTATTTTTAACTTGTGCACTTGTTGGTTGGTGAACTCTTTTTGGCAGATTTGATTGTCTTTCTCTTGATTTGATTATTGTTCAGTGCCATTCAATTGCAAAACTCATGCAAACTCGAGTTAGAATACAGCACCTCTCAAGCGTTTTGGGTCAGATTGGAACAGAGACCAATTGTGCTAGGCCTGTCTTAGCCCATCTAGACCTGCTTAGGAATCCCAGGTGACTTGGAGAGGCTTGATTGGGCTTGGAAAGATGGGCGTCTTTCGGCCTAGTCGAGTGGCCTGGGAGGCTTTGGCGACATTTGTTTCCCTTATCACCTACAAAAGTGATTTTCTTTTTCTGACGCGAGCGTACACACACTATTATGCACGCACACCGCACGCACACCGCAAAGCCATATTTAGTATTATTTTACATTGTATTTATAAAACTAGCCATATGTCAAACGTATTTGCAGAAATATTGCTTCTGCTATCCGACAACCGGGCGGTAGCTCCCGCGAGATGACAGGTAGCAAGGCCACCGGCGGTAGGGCCATCGGCGGCAGGCGCCTGCCACTCCGCCAGCAGAGAACAGGTAGCCTGCCATTTGGTCTCTCTCTCACTCACTTACTCTCTCTCTCTTGGTCTCTAGCTGATCTTATCAACTTGCGTGTGCATTGTATTGCTCGAGCCAAAGGAAATGCACAACTGTGGGTAATTTACTATGCGCTTCAGTGATTTACTGTGTGGAACTTTCTATGAAGAATTGAAATGGATTTCAGGATTATTAATCTCACAGGATGATGATGCCCTATTAGCAAGAGGTGTCGACCAATTCTGGACAATCTGGTATCTCGATAAGTGCTAATACTCGATATTTACCATCGACGGGTTCTGACGGTAATTTTGTTTTACTTATATGTGCATCATTCCTTTTTTACTTTTGTCATTCTCTTTTCCTACATATATCATTTTTAGATTAAATTGTTATCAATACCATAAATAATATGTTGTTGCATTTTTACTTGAATATCTGTATATTATGGACTGTAATTTATTAAGTGATTTGTATTACATTGAAACATGTACTAAATACAGTGGTTGTGTGTGTGTGTGTGTGTATATATATATTCATTACTCATTCACATATCTATATATCTTGTTATGTACATTTTTTGCTAACTCTGTAGTGTATGATAATGCTTTATTATTGTGGGTTCAGCTAGTGTGATAATGCTTTGTTACTGTAAGTTCAACTATTGACTTAGTAGTTCATGTTTAATGATGACTGTTAATTAAGTTACTAAAAGGCAGGTTGTGACAGTATATAATCCAGAGGCCAATAGTACAATAATCAGGATTTAATTAAGCCACGGAATAGATCATGACTAGCGATCAAGATTATTAAGCTACCCTTGCATTCGCTTGCTCGAATGCGATTGGAAATGTCTTGATGCTCACGAATCATATAGCTTCGATTTGGTCGAACAAGGCTAGGCATCTCTGAAAGTGACCTCTCTGCAACCACCGATCCAAAGGCGCTCAAGATCAAGCATACATAAATATATTGTGTTAGCTGAGCTCTAATTAATCAGACCAACGAGGAGCATGAGATGTAACAGTGGCCGAGTGTGCATGCAACTTTTTGAGCGACTAAGGAAGCAAGATTAGATAGGTGTTTAATTTACAGGTACGACTGTTTGTGTCCTGCTTGTGGGTGCGCCATGGATCATGATGCCCTGTTTCCTTATGGATTCTTTTGTGTCAACATGGTCATGGACGTATTTCTTCTGTACCGGCCAAATCTAATCTAAGTACTAAACTTACGAATGGACCCGGAGAAATGACAACAACTCCAGCTCATCATTTGGTTTGATGCAAGTTCTTAATTCCTACTGTAACGAACCTATTTTTAAGAATTAAGGCCGTTGTATTTCCTGCAATAGTTTATAAATTCAGTTACGCACAGAAAAGTATCATGTCTACCTATGATTATTTTAAAAAAGGATTATTTTGATTAAAATATGATCTAATGACCAAATTACAACAGTTTTATGGCGTCTAAATCCAAAACTTAACTTACATTCAAAAAGACCAATGAAATCTTATATGAACGCTTGAGTGCAGTCATAACATTAGCACATTAGCTGATCCATCCTTCATTCTCCTGCCATCTGTTTTGATAAAATAAGTAAAATTAAATACACTAAGTACTCAACAAGTTACATGAGAAAACTATTTAACTGCCATGCAAGGTATTTAATTGGACAAATTCATGGGTTGTATTATGATAATAATATATGCAAGTTTACTGGTAAAGAACATTGCACTTGAAACAACAAAATAATATTTAATTAACAAGGGGGTTGTCATCCAAAATTTTCACATTAAATTCATTCCAAATCTACTTATGCCTCATTGGAATCACACATGAAATACAACTCTATTGATCGGAAGCACGGTATATTCAAATACCATTTATTATACTCTACAAAGTTGCCCAACTTCATCCACAAAATATCTCAGACTTGTAATGTCAAGCTATAGACATGCAACATGTAAGCATGCTACTAAGTTGAGATAATAAGGTCGTTTCACTGCTCTTTTCATTCTAATTTCTACCCGGTAGGCTTAGGACCATTCAACCTTTGCCGGGAATCCACAGGACAATGTAAAAATCCCGGCCCGTTGTTGAGTGGACCTACCATTGAGAGTGATTTATGTGTCCTTTACTTAGCATAAGGGTCTAGTCCCTAATTTTCCCAAATGAGGCCAACATCCACATTCCCTGTGCACCTCAGCATAGTACCACCAAACCAAACCAAAGCCTCTACCCTAGCATGAGATTATGGGCTCCAACCATCTAGTGGTTTCCCACCAATTAGCCTTTATCCTAGTACCATTTTAAAATCTAATGGCATGAAGCTGAAATATGCTTATTAGTTTAGGTAAATCATATGATTGTCCAATTCTACTAATAATTGATTATACAATAATTAATAATTAAATTTGTCAAGGTAAATATGTCTTACAAAATTAAGACATGGTTTTTAGGTGGTAGGATTTAACTAATTCTCATGTCATTCTAAACTATTATTTTATGTAAATAAAGGTGCAAAAATAACATGAACGAAAAATAAAGCTTATATAAGTAATATGGATTCAACATGATCAAAGGCATATGACTTGCCTTTAGAGTTTTTGATTACTTCTTTGTAAGATTCCGGTTTAACACTTACGACGATAGAATAATCCTCAAATTATTACGTCAATATATTTCTTGAATATACCCCTTATCAATAAGAGGTAAATATGACAGGATGGTCATAAGCACTTCCATGACCATATAGTCGAAGTTCTTCTACTACCGTATAGTCGTAAGTCTTACTGCGACTACCCCCTTGGTTATAAGTCCTTCTACAACCATATAGTTGTAAGTCCTACTGCTACTATCCAACGGTCGTAAGTCCTTCTGCGACCATGTAGTCGTAAGTCTTACTACGACTATCCCATGGTTGTAAGTTCTTCTACGACCATATAATCGTAAGTTTTTCTGCGATCACTTTGTGATTATGAGAATTCCTACGACGAGTTTATCTTCAACCAATTTGTCTACGACAATGAACTACACTGTCGGTTCATCTGACAAGGTGGTTAGAATGTGTGTTAGTCCACGAACCGCACACGATCTCTCTTTGACAACAACCGCTACACGGAGAACGGCCTTATATGTCTCTCTGACAATAACTTCTATCAAGTGGTTATCATCCGAAGCGTTGAGGCTTCTTCTAGCACGGGACAACTGTCGTTGCTTGCTGGCTATTTAAAGGTTAACGTCAAAAAGAGAAAGGGTGATTCTAATTGGAGAGGAAGATAGGGTTAGCCATTCAGATAATTCTTTGTTGTAATGTCTCTTTCTAGCAATTAGCAATCATACTGGACGTAGGGTTATTATTCTCTCAGTGAGAAGGCCCGAACCTCTACTCCGCATGCGCATACACCGGGTCTTCTAAGAGTTTCCTCGAATCCAAACAACTCATACGTAATATCGATATTAAAACATTGACAGTTGGCGTCGTTCGTGGGGATCTTTCCTTCCAAGATTTGGGTAATTTCTTAGTCAGCAAGTTTCTCTTTTTTCCTCCTGATGTTCTCATGGTAGATGAATGGAATGAGGAGAACTGGTTTGACTTGGCCGACCACGTGAGTATCGACATGGAGGCCTGCTATGATTATGAGCACACCTTGCCTGCTTCCAATGGCGAATGTCTCCCTGGAGATTTCTCCAGCGATCCCAAAGACGACACCATCAGAAAGGCTGATGAGGGATCAGAGTCCTCCATAGCGGTACGCCCAATGGAGGACTCTTCTCCCCCAAGCGGCACGGGTCAATCCAACCATGAAGAGGGCTTGCAACGCGATGATGGGTCCGCTCCCAAGCGCTCGAGTCCCATGGCGTTGCCCCGTGTAATTTCAGAGAGCCCTAGACTCTGCCATCAGGGAGCGCGTTGCCATTTCCTAGTGCGCGGCTATGTTTATTTAGGTTTTTTATGGTTTATAATTTATTTTTTACTGTTTGACACCGTAGCTACCTTATTTTTGCACTATAGCTGTTAGTGGCTTTTTTTAGCGTAATTAAATTTAAAAATTTTAAAAATAAAAAAAATAGTTTAGCACATTATAGATGATATAAAGAAATACGATAAAAAGGAAAAGACAAAAAACCTATTAAACTAAAAGACTAAATTTAGAAGCCAAAAAGACCGGAGAAGCCGAGTCTCTGACCAGTGACCACCAAACAAGCAAAGCCAAATCGAGCGTCCGCAGATGCATGTCCCCCCACCCCCAGGACAGGTGCAGTGCTGCCAGTGCAAAAGATGGAGACTAAGGGCAAAGAAGTAAAGATGATGCATGGCAAGAATCCCTATACGTGCCTTTACCTTGAAGCTACTTTCATCAGCAGCTACATGCCAAAGCAACAACACAACCAGGCCCTTTCGGTGCATTGTTTGTTGTACGCAGCTTTTGCTATATCCCATGTTGAGGGCAACAGAGATTTCAGACCACAAAATCAACAAAAAGAGACAAAACACTCCTCCCATCTAGGGTGGATATATAGATGATGCGATGCTGAAAAACAGAGCAGGTTAATATCATCTATGCATGCACAATTAATCATCGAAACTTGATTTCCTCTACATATATATAGATTGTACAAAATTAATGTACTTATTTACTCCATAATGCTGCTCCTCGGCACGACCGAGCACGTCGCCATGCATATGCTACATTAATTTGCAGTTCTTGGTCTTAATCTCTGAATAATCACAGATAACTTAAAATTAATACGAACGAACGACATTCATGCATGCGCGTGGCATGTTTGATGGTGCCGGCGTTCATGCATGCGCGCGCGCCAGGTGTGAATCTCGTGGTATTTTAATTACGTGGTGCCGCGCGTTTCGAGTCTTCAGCAAAAGGCGTATATTTCCCTGCACGTTTCATAACAGCCATATTCCCGGGGGCATTCCGCGCAGGAGAGAACGGCCACGTCGCCCCTGCGCGCGCTCGCGCCGGCGCGTGGCCGCCGAATCTTCGTACGGTCTGAGAAGGTGATTTCCTCCAGTTTTTCAAAAATTACGTAAAGGTCCTTTTTCCTCGTGAAAAGGTCCCTGGCAGTTTTTTTCCACCGAAATTTTTGCAGGATAGCGTCCCACGGTTTTCTAAATTACGTACGGGTCCTCGTAGTTTCAACGTTTGTGCCGGTGGAGAGTGGTTGCAACGTTTGTGCCGGTAAACTACAACTAGTAGCAATGCATTCTTCCTCTTTGTGCCATATAGTCTGAGCAGTTGGAAGGAATTTTGGGGTGTTTTTTTTGGGTTACGACTGTTGGTTTTTATTTACGCTTTTTGACATTATATAAAACGAGGGATCAATCAGAGGGTTCCCAACAAGCTAGCATTTGTGAACGCCATGCTTGGTCGAGTGTAGATGCAGTTCTTGTTCACAGTAGTATACCACCACCGCCAACCGGCTGTCCAGCTGGGAACTCCATACATGTAGGGAAGTACACAAGTCAATGTTGTTAATGTTACTGATGTACTACTACTCCATAGTGCATGCATGTCTTATTAACATTGCCGATCTTGTGTCAACTTAACTCCCATGTGACGAGAGGCAGTACTACATATGTACTAGTAGGCCATGCATCTCCCTCTTCCGTCCATCATCCCAAAATTATTGAAAACTAGGGAAGGTACAATTATTTCGCATATATAGGCAATAATTAAGTACAATTCGGCCGGCCTTGCACTCAATCTTCACGAGCTCGTGCATGATTGGATCTTTGTCCCCTTTCTCTTACTACAGCTGATAGCTTTCGTTCATGCTTTTTGATATGATAACAAGCGAACAGTAAAGATATAAACATGGATGACACAAATAATTGTAAGTTTGAAAAAAAAAATCGTTTCATCAAAAGGCCAAAAGAACGTGATCAACTGTCGGAAAAGCGGTCTCTACAGTCGACGTCTAGGCAAGCAGGAAAGCTAACCATCTATATAGCTTCACCGAAACAAAAGCAAGGCCGGCCGGGCCGGGGTGCCTGCCTGACAATTGATGTCTCCTTTCCCTGCGCCGACGGCGACGCCGCCGACCGTGGGCGTGGGCGTGGGGGAGGGCCAGGACTAGGGGCCTGTTTGGAACAGAGGAATTTCACAGGAATTTTGCAGGAATTTTGCAGGAAACAGTTCAATTCTCGCAGGAATCGGGAAAAAATCTCGCATTCCAAACAGGGCCTAGGTTCCTCGCCTCGCGCGCCTACCTGATGCATGCATTTGAGTATCTGACACTCGAACATTAGGCTTGCCTGGCTAGAAGAATTGGCAAAAAAAAAGAGAGAGAGAGAGAGAGAGGAGTATGTTCTCTCTCGCCTGAAATTATTGCAGGGAACAGCCCGGCTAGGGCCTCGCCTGCTAAATGTTAAATTTGACACTTGGCAATTAGAGAGTCCATTTAGCCCAAAGGATTATACAAATAAACCAAAATTATACAAGTTTTGTTCTGCTTTACATGAAATTCCTATGGCCCTAGAATTGTGTACTTGCAACCAGTGGCGGACCCAGGATTTTACTAAAGTGTATGCCGCACCAAAATTTTCATATGCAATTCGGTAAAATTATTTGCCAATTCGGTAAATAATTGTAAAATTTGAACCGTAATTCGATATACAGGCACTAAATAATATGATAAGTCTTAAATTCAAGAATTAAGTTGGAAACTTGTACAAATTACAATATAAATAGTTCAAACACCATACTAATTGTTAGCGAACGCTTCTGCATGTGACGCCTCGTCTACAACCTGCATGCGCCGCTCCTACATGCGACGCCTCGTCTACAGCCTGCATGCGCCGCTCCTCCATACGACGCCTCGTCTTCAGCCTGCATGCGCCGCTCCTGCATGCGTCTTCGGCCTGCATGCGCTGCTTCCGCATGCGACGCTACATCTTCTGCGAGTATATATATGTATTGCTCTCTTAGATCAATCAAGACATTATGTATTGACAATAGCATACGTCTTCATGGTATCAGTCGCAGGATCTCCTGCATGCTTCCGCTCTTCCCATCCCCGGTGAACGTAGTCGCCGTTCTTCTCTTCGATGGCCTCGCCCGTTGACGACGCTGCTGAGGCTGTGGCCGCCGCAGTCCGCGCCTCTCTTGCGCCCGCGCCTGACGGCACCGACGCCATGACCCCCACTCTCGATGCCGCCGCCCTCGACGCTATCGCCTCGGCCGCCGCTGCTGCCGTGCGTTCGGCCCTCTCCAGCGCTTCTTCTTCGACCTCACCCGGTGCTGCTACGACGACGCCCGTCACGCCTCCAGCCACTACTGCCATTGCTGCTCAACTTGGACCGTCTTCCTCGACTTCCGACGCGATCGTCGCCCTACATGCCCAGGCGGTGGCCGTCCTCAACGTCAAGGCACTCGTCCCCGTTACCCTCGACCTGGCGGCCTCCAACTACTCCAAGTGGCGCGGCCTGATGCTCGTGGTTCTCGGCAAATATGCCCTCACTGATCACGTCCTCGACGACGCTCCGGAGCCTAGCCGTCTGGACTGGGCACGCATGGACTGCGTTGTCCTCTCTTGGCTCTACGGCACTATTTCTGCTGAGCTTCTCGAACTCGTCATGGGTGCTGCGGTCACCGCGCGTATTGTTTGGCAGGGGCTCGAGCACCAATTCCTAGGTAACATGGAGAGCCGCGCGTTGTACTTGGAAGCCGAATTTCGCACATTCAGTCAAGGCGCCCTCTCCATCTCTGATTATTGCCGGCGCCTCAAAGGAATGGCTGATGCTCTTGCCGATCTCGGCGAGACCGTCAGCGACAGGACATTGGTTCTCACCACCCTTCGTGGCCTCAACGAACAGTACTCTCATATGGCCACCTTCCTCCCTATGCAGCGCCCCTTTCCAACCTTTATCGAAGCACGATCCCAACTTTTGCTCGAAGAAATCAACCGCTCCAAGCGCACTACCGAGCAGCAACAACAGCTGCCGACTGCGTTTGTCTCCGCCAGTCGCCCCTCGGCCGGCCACAGTGGTGGCGCCAACAGTGGCTCTGGCGGAGGTAGCTTCGGCGGGTCGACAAGTGGAGGTACCTCTTCTGCCGGCAACAACAACAACAACCGTCGCGGTCGACGTCGTGCTAGCCCAAATACCAGAGGTAACAGCAATTTCTCCAATGGCAATGGCGTTCAAGGCTTCTCCAACAACAGCCGCCACCCGGCACCGTGGCCTTCCCCCTACAATCCCTGGGCCGGGACGATTCAGATGTGGCCCGGCCCGCGTACCGGCGCACCTGCTTCTGGTCTACTGGGCCCCCGTCCAGGGGCTCCCTTCGCTGGTGCAACGAGCCACCTTTCACCAATGCCTCCTGCCGTCAGCACACCTGCTACACCGACTACGACACCCATTGGCGGCACGCCGCACTGGGACCAGCAAGCTTTGGTCAACGCCTTCAACATGGCGACACTACATCCGCCACCGTCGGGTGAATGGTATATGGATACGGGTGCCACTTCTCATATGACTTCGGATGCCGGTATTCTCTCCGTTGCTTACCCCTCTAGCCACCATACTCCCTCTTCCATTGTTGTCGGCAATGGCCATTTACTCCCTGTTACACACACTGGTGCAGCTAGCTTTGTTACTCCTACTTCTAACTTTCAGCTTCACAATGTCCTTGTTACTCCCCAGCTTATTAAAAATCTTATCTCAGTTCGGCAATTTACTATTGATAACTCTTGTTCCGTCGAGTTTGACCCCTTTGGCTTTTCTGTGAAGGATCTTCAATCCAAGAACGTGATCGCCAGGTGCAATAGCTCCGGACATCTCTACCCATTTTGCCTCCGCCCGCACGCGCCCGAAGCCCTTGTCGCCCACACCTCCTGCAACACCTTGTGGCACCGCCGCCTCGGCCATCCCGGCCGTGAGGCCCTTTCACATCTCTCTAGATATTACGGTATACCTTTAAATAAAGGCGAGACCGAGTCCATTTGTCATGCTTGTCAACTCGGCCGCCATGTTAGATTGCCTTTTTCTTCTTCTAGCTCTCGAGCCACTACTAATTTTGATCTTATTCATTGTGATCTTTGGACCTCCCCCGTTGTCAGTGTATCAGGCTACAAATACTACTTAGTTATTCTTGATGATTGCTCTCACTTTCTGTGGACCTTTCCATTGCGTCTTAAGTCTGACACTTTTACTACCCTTTTTAATTTCTTCTCTTATGTTCGCACCCAATTTGCCACCACCATCAAGGCTGTTCAGTGCGACAATGGCCGCGAGTTCGACAACTCCGCCTCCCGCTCCTTCTTTCTCGCCAATGGTGTCCACCTTCGCATGTCGTGTCCTTATACTTCTTCCCAAAATGGCCGTGCTGAACGCATCATCCGCACTACAAACAACATCATACGCTCCCTACTTTTTCAAGCCAGCCTTCCTGCTGCCTATTGGGTCGAAGCCTTACACACTGCCACCTACCTCCTAAATCGACACCCAACCAAAACCTTGACCTTTCAGACACCCTACTTTGCCCTCCATGGCACACACCCATCCTATGATCACCTTCGAGTTTTTGGTTGCACTTGTTACCCCAATCTTTCTGCCACTACCTCTCACAAATTGTCCCCGCGCTCCACTTTATGTGTCTTTTTGGGCTATTCTTCTGAGCACAAGGGTTATCGCTGCCTAGACATCTCCACCAACCGTCTCATTGTTTCCCGGCACGTCGTCTTTGAGGAGCACACGTTTCCATTTGCCCTTTTACCGATGGCTAACACTGAGGCTACTAATCTTGATTTTTTGGAGATTGATTGTGCAGACTTGCCTCCCCCCATCGGCACTCTTCGGCCCTCTTCGGCGGTGACTACGCCACTGGCGCCGACGCCCGTCGACACGACCAACGCGCCTGGCAGTCCAGCCCGTGCGTCTTCTTGGTCGGCCACGCGTACTGGGGCAACTGATGGACCAGCCGCGGCGCGCTCCTCTGGGCCGTCTTCCACTTCGGTTGGGCCTTCTCCACCTACACAGCCCAGCTTGGCCCCTCTGTCAGGAGTCCTCTCGACCTCCGCCGGACTACCGCCTACGGCTGCCCAGCCGAGCATGGCTCCTCTGCCGACTACGACTGTCGAACCGATCATGGTTCCTCTACCGAGGGAGCTTCCAGCTTCTGCCATACCCGCCACCCCAGTTATCAACACTCACGGCATGACTACTCGAGGCAAGCTCGGTTTCCGACAGCCCAAGCAGCACATCGACCTCCATACCGAGGTGCTCTCTCCAGTGCCGCGTACTTACCGTGCCGCACTGGCTGATCCTCATTGGAGGGCGGCCATGGAGGAGGAGTACTCCGCCCTTCGCTCCAACAATACGTGGGATCTCGTCCCCCGTCCGCCCAACACCAACCTCGTTACTGGCAAGTGGATCTACAAGCACAAATTTCATGCCGATGGGACCCTTGATCGGTACAAGGCACGGTGGGTTCTTCGGGGTTTCACTCAACGCCCCGGCATTGATTTTTCTGAGACATTTAGTCCAGTGGTCAAGCCTGCTACCATCCGCACCATCCTCAGCCTAGCGCTCTCCCGCAATTGGCCCATTCACCAGCTTGATGTCAAGAATGCCTTTCTTCACGGCACATTGCAAGAGACAGTCTACTGCAGTCAGCCTTCCGGGTTTGTGGATCCTTCTCATCCAGACTATGTCTGCCGTCTGAACAAGTCTTTGTATGGGCTCAAGCAGGCGCCTCGGGCGTGGTTCAGTCGTTTTGCCACCTATCTTCAATCTATTGGTTTTTTGGAGACTAAATCAGATGCTTCCCTGTTTGTTTGGCGCCGTGGCACTGACCTGATCTACCTGCTCCTGTACGTGGATGACATCGTTGTCACAGCATCCACCCCGGCTCTTCTCCAATGGGTCATCTCCTCCCTTCAATCAGAATTCTCTATGAAGGATCTTGGTGAGCTGCATCATTTTTTGGGCGTTTCTGTCTCGCACCGTCCCGAGGGCCTTTTTCTTTCCCAGCACCAGTATTGCCTTGACATTTTGGACCGTGCTGGTATGACTCATTGCAAGCCGTGCAGCACTCCGGTCGACACTCAAGGGAAGCTCTCTGCCGATGGCAATCCGGTTGATGACCCCACTGATTATCGCAGCATTGCTGGTGCTCTGCAGTATCTCACGTTCACTCGGCCAGACATCACCTACGCCGTTCAGCAGATTTGCTTGTTTATGCATGATCCACGCGCTCCACATCTGGCGGCCATGAAGAGGATTCTACGCTACATCTCTGGGACCCTAGATCATGGCCTACTGCTTCACCGATCCTCCTCTACGGATCTGGTTGTCTACTCTGACGCGGATTGGGCCGGCTGCCCTGATACACGCCGGTCTACCTCAGGCTATGCTGTCTTCCTCGGCGATAATCTCGTGTCATGGTCATCTAAACGTCAGCTCACCATCTCCCGATCCAGCGCTGAGGCCGAATACCGAGCAGTTGCTAATGCTGTTGCAGAAGTTTGCTGGCTACGACAACTCCTTCTTGAGTTACATCTTCCTCCTCGTCGGGCCACCGTCGTCTACTGCGACAACATCAGCACCGTCTACCTCTCCACCAACCCAGTGCAACACCAACGGACCAAGCACATCGAGATCGATCTGCACTTCGTTCGCGAACGTGTCGGCCTTGGTGAAGTCCGCGTCCTGCACGTACCTACCGCCTCCCAGTACGCCGACATCTTCACCAAGGGGCTACCCACGTCCGTCTTCACCGACTTTCGTTCCAGCCTGAACGTGCGGCCAGCCGCAGCTCCGTCTGCGGGGGGGTGTTAGCGAACGCTTCTGCATGTGACGCCTCGTCTACAACCTGCATGCGCCGCTCCTACATGCGACGCCTCGTCTACAGCCTGCATGCGCCGCTCCTCCATACGACGCCTCGTCTTCAGCCTGCATGCGCCGCTCCTGCATGCGTCTTCGGCCTGCATGCGCTGCTTCCGCATGCGACGCTACATCTTCTGCGAGTATATATATGTATTGCTCTCTTAGATCAATCAAGACATTATGTATTGACAATAGCATACGTCTTCACTAATAGTCTCAAATATACATAAAAAAGACTTACAATACTACTTGTCTGACTTTTTTTGGCAATGAACGAAGCTCCACTGTTGCCTGAAACACAAGGTAAAAACGAAACTATACACAATCAATTGAGCAAACTTCATGAACAGGTTCACAATACATACCAAAAATCAAGTTTCAGTTGCACATCAGACTATCACAGTACCACAGGCACAGGAGAATATTACCTGAATAGGTGCTCCGAGGGCTGAACCTCATTTCTGTACCTAAGCCTCAAGATGAACAAAACATCAAATATTTACACAATGTAAAGCTCAAATGGCAATCACAATCTTATTTCTCGTCGCAAGCGTCTGTATGTCACAATCAAATATTTGGGCAGGCACTCTTCTCCTTTGCTCATCCTCTCAAACAAATCCAAAGCCTTCTCGATTTTCCCTTCCTCAAATGAATACCTTATAAGGACATTGTATGTCTGAACCACAAGCTCACAACCTCCATTCCTCATCCTCTCCAAGAGCTTCATAGCTCGGTCAATCTTCCCAGCATGGCAGAGGCCTCGGATCAAGACGGTGTAGGTAACCACATTTGGCACGTAATCCTTTCCAAGCATATCATCAAACACTGTCAATGCATCCTCCACATTTCCCTTCTTACAGATCACCTGAATAAGCGCATTGTAAGCGACGACTGATGGCATGCATCCTTCTATAGACATTTCATCAAACACGTTGCGAGCTTTGTCCAGCTGCCCAGCAACACCCAGCCCACGAACGACGGTAGTGTACGAAACGACGTCAGGCTTACAGCTCTCGTCTTTACACCCCCTCTTCTTCATCTGGAGGAACAAGTCCCATGCGTGCTGTAACTGTCCAGCACGGAAGAAGCCTTTGAGGATGACGTTATAGGTTGTCTTCGTTGGTGTAATGCCGGACTCGACCATCTGCCGCAGCACGTCGAGCGCGCGGGAGGTGTCTTTGACGCGGCACCATCCGTCGGCGAGGGTGTTGTACGTCACCACGTCCGGGGGGAAGCGCCGCTCGAGAGCGCGTACGAGGGAGGCGGCCTTGCCGGCATGGCGCGACTTGCCAAGCGCGTCGAGGAGGGAGTTGAATAGGGGGAGGTCCTGCGCGACGCGGTGGGAGCGGTGGAGCGAGAGGAAGAGGCGGACGGTGAGGTCGGGGCGGCGCGCCGGTACTCAGTTCGGCTGGGCCCCAGGTATGCCCTGTGGGTCCGCCCATGCTTGCAACGATAGTTTGAATAGATGATATGATGGCCCTGTTTTTTTTAGTATTTCAGTGATTTTTGGTTTTTCTAGCGACTACTATTTATTAGACTAATAAGTCTCAGTCCAAAACAACATACTCGATGACATATTACATATAAACAAAAATATAAAAACAAAATGTACAAATATATGTATATAAATAAATCTAGCTGTACACAATACATACATCACACTAACACATAGGCCCAACCGCCTGCTCGTTCAATCCAGCTTTAGTAGGTGGTTTTTAGCTTTTGGCTTGTGGTTTTTGTTGAAATTATACTGTAGCGACTGTTAACTTTTAAAGAAAAAAGTTAAAAACATCGTTATATCTTCACGAACAATGAAAAAAATAGGAAAAGCAATAGCCAAAAAGCCAAAAAAAGCTAAAACCCGAAATTAAGAAGCTAACGTGTTTACTCCAGCTCCTGCCTTCTAAAAGCCGAAGAAGCCAAAAATTAAAAGCTAAAACCCGAAAGTCCAAACCGAATTGAACGAGATTATACAAGACGCAGATTCAAGAATTAATATTGATCTATACAAACCACCTATACGGAGTCCTTTCCTTATTACTAGTACAACTTTGTGTCCTAGAATTAGTACTACTTCACTTAATACTCTGTTCATTGCATTATAAAATCTTAGTGCATCAACCTACCTAGCAACCTAAATATTACTGCTGGTCCTGCCTAAAGAAATCAACTGTGGCCCCACGCGGCAGCCTCTACACCTCTCTGGTAAAAGAGCCGGTAAAATAGTTAGCAGCGGGATGGCGTAACGTAACCGTTCCGGTTCCCCGACAACCACGAGACTGAACAGACTCACCGACAGGTGGGTCCGTAACTTCTCTCGGGCCCACGCTCAGTGGTGTATACGTTTTCCGCGGTGCCTCTCCCGTGGGGCTAAATCATCGCCGTAAAGGCCGAGGGGTTCCGCAGATCAAGGGAAGTAGCGGTGTGGCATCTTTGTCATGTATCGCCAACCTAGGTCCGTCTTGAATACCACCGGCCCGTCCTACTCTTCTTCGGAACGATTGCTGCCAAGTCCGTCCGGAGCAGATGGAGCTAGCACGCCAGCGGCATCATTCTCCTGCTGCCCTGCACCCAACGGAAAAAAAATAAGCTGTTTTCGAGACCAGATGGAGATTAATTGTGTGTTTGTCAGTTTTAGATTTGATGTGCTCGGCACTAAAAAATTTTGAACAAGGTTCTGGCAGATTACTTGGCCAATAGTTCGATGCTTTGATGCAGTAGAGCTGGCTACAAGAATGTCGTTTGTTGAATTGAACTGGATCGGGTGGCTGTTCGGAAGTCTCTTTACGAAAAAGTGGTTTCGCCATCAATAAGTTGATCGCTGATATTGCACATCTACCGGTCTTCTTTCTTCTTTGGAGGAAGGCGTATGCCATTAGTCGTGCACATGTATTTTTGAACATATTGTGATAAAAGTAAATCCATTAGATGATTGTTGTGATTAAACCAATTTTTTCAAAAAAGAATATTTCAGCAGCACTAGCTAGTTCTTGTTCAGATAGTCATAATTTGTAACAACTTGCACGATGGCAATGAAACATACCATGAAAAATTGAAACTTCATTACTGATCAGCTAAATACTCTACTTTCTAATGTTTTTCTTTAAAAGTATACTAGGAAGATTTCAAAGGTACAAGTTCGGTGGAGACTGGAGACAACCACAAGACAGGCATGGCAGCATTGAAGACATGCATCAAACGTTTGAATTATGATTAAGGCATGATTACCAAAAATTTTATTCCAACTGAATAGTGCCACTTTGGCACTAAACTAAACTAAATCACGAGCATGGGCACGCACACACATCCCCACTCTTTTGCACGCTTGCTTTCCAAGCCAAGCCAATCGCTTGTTTATTCATCAAATCCGTTGGCCTCTTCGCCTCGTCGCTTTCCCGGCAACCATGGTTAACCTACCTAAGTAGCTCCCGAACGTTGCAGATGAGACCTTAATTAATCCACTAACTCATGCCAAAAGAGATAATCCAAGTTTACTCGTCTGTCACCGTCTAAGTTCTGGAGAATTCATGAGTTAATCAGTTATCTTTCTGAAAGGAGGCTGTTGGATCTTTTATCGATGTGATTAACATCTCTTTTTTTAGGGGCCCATGGGGACTGTGACGTCTGAAAAGATTACAGTAGCGATGGACATTTAATGAATTGACTGCCTGATGGAGGAATCGATCGTTTGGTGTGCAAGGAATAGGGGATGTTTGAGATGGTTCATCGTCGGATACTGTGCTACTGTCGGCAGCTTAGAGCATCTCTAACAGTATGAGCTAGTTACTAACTCTAAGACAACTACTTCAATAGTACTAACTTTTAGTACATAGCTTATTTTTTTTGATAATGGAAGTCTTTATTAATAAACCAAGAACAGTACATCAAGATGATACACAGTCTTGGAATAGAAAACTCCCAGCCTCTGCCTCACTCAGAGACACACAGCTAAACCAAAGAAAATAAAACAATCTAATGGCTATCAATCCGTAGACTAGATCGCCACCCATATGCCCGGGAGTAAAAATCCTTGGCCGCACGGTCCAAAAGTTGGGAGGCCGCCACAACCAGATCCTGTAAATCCGTTCTGTGAAGGATAGCCCAAGAACGGAGTCGTTGAGAAGCCGCATAAATAACCTGCAAGGGAGAAAAAGTTTGTTTCTTTTCAAAAATAATGTCATTTCTGTGTAACCAAATTGACCAACAGATAGCTGCTGCCCCAAGCAGAACTAACGGTTTCAAATTTTTAGTTACACCCTTTAGCCAACTTCCAAACATGTGTGTTACTTTTTGGGGTTTCATTATGTTGAAAGCAATTTGGGGGATACTCCAGACCGCTCTAGCAAAACGACAATCAAAAAACAAGTGCCTAATTGTCTCGTCTTCGTGACAAAAGCAACATGTTTTGCTTCCTTGCCAGTTACGTTTAGCTAGGTTATCTTTAGTCAACACAACACCTCTCCGTAAGTACCACAGAAAAACCTTCAGTTTCAGAGGTGCCTTTAGTTTCCAAAGTATCTTATTCAAATTAGGCACAGCTGAACGGATCATGGCTTGATAGAATGATTTCACCGAGAAATGTCCATCTGGGTGTAAGGACCAGCGAAACACATCCTGACCTTGGGACAACTGTATATTAGTCAAACGAGGAAGAAGATTATTCCACGCCACTAACTTGGGTCCAATAAGGTCTCGTCGCCATGATAAATTTGGAGGATCAGAGTTTAGCACTTCCGAAATAGTTATGAATTTTGGTCTTGCAATATTATAAAGACAAGGGTACTGAAATTTTAAGGGAGAGTTACCTAACCACTTATCCTCCCAGAACCTCACTTGTGACCCGTCCTTAATAATGGAAAAACCAAAACGGAAGAAAACTTGTTTGATCTTCATAAGACTGGACCAGAATTGGGAGTCCCCTTGCTTTCTTTCAACTTGAACAAGTGGTTTAGTGCCTAGGTATTTATTGCGCAAGAGTTGTTGCCAGGTACCATCCGTCGTAAGAAGCTTAAAAAGCCATTTACCTAAAAGGGCAATATTTTTCAAATGCAAATCATGAATCCCAAGACCACCTTGGTCTTTTGGCTGGCAAAGGATATTCCATTTAACAAGACGATATTTCCTCTTTTGTTCATCACTTTGCCAATAAAACCTAGATCGATAGTAATTTAGCTTTTTTAACACCCCCTTAGGTATAGCGAAAAAGGACATCAAGTACATTGGAAGGCTACTCAAGACTGAGTTAATAAGAGTCAGTCTACCACCTATCGAAAGGTGTTTGCTCTTCCAACTACTAAGTCTTTTCTCGAACCGCTCCTCAATTATCCTCCAATCCGAAAGTTTAAGCTTTTTGTAGTGTATGGGGATTCCAAGATATCTTAAAGGAAGACCACCAGCTTTACAACCGAATAAATCTACATATTGACCTATAGCCAACTGAGCTTCCCCAAAGCAAAAAATTTCACTCTTATGGAAGTTTATTTTGAGACCTGAAAGTTGTTCAAAGGCACAGAGAAGGAGCTTCACGTTTTTTGCCTTAGCTAGATCGTGATCCAAGAAAAGTATAGTATCATCAGCATACTGAAGGATAGATAGTCCATCATCCACCAGATGAGGAGCTACTCCACGAAACTGACCATCTTACATGACACTCTCATATAATTTTGGAATGTGTGTATGAGAGTAGCTCTTGATCAAGAGATAGCTTTTCTTTCTCTTCTATTAAAATATGAAATAATATGCTTAGAGCTAGCTCATAAGTCACTATTGGAGATGCTCATAGGAAACTGACTAGTTTACCTTGTTTCTGTTTGCACAAACAATTGATTGGGAAGGATCGAGTGCTGATGTATAATGTCTACTCAAATATTCATTGTGTATTCATGTGTTTCAGACCAGGTTGGGCTGTGCAAATAGTGGAAAATTCAATTCTGTTCTCGTACTGATCCTTAATAGCAGCGGTCGTACGCTGTAGATGTGTAAATACATACAGAGGCTCTGTACATCAGTGCATGTGTAAACAGCTTCATTCACGGAGGATGGGTAGCAGCAGCACTCGGCTTGGGGCAATAGTAGAACCGAAACTGCACAGCCTTCACGCGGCCCCGCTTCTCAGGTGGGCCCTGCTCTTGGCTCTCCCGGGGCCCACCCAAATGGCACACCAAAACAAAAACAGGGGCGATCCGTGTCCGTAAGTGCAACTCGGCTCGCCAGAGAAGTCCGTCTCTGCTCCATCTTCGGCCACCACTATCTTATTAGTGATCTAGCTTATGGGAGGAGATCATAACGGGCAGCCTCTCTCTCGAATTTGAGCGACGACGACCTTAGACAATAGTTAATGTTGGAGCTCAGGGTACTGATATCGGAGCTTTATAATATCGGTGCTCATAGTCTGCTTCCAAGAAGAAGACGATCTTACAATAAATTTATAAAGAGATGTAACATCGATATAATCAACATGCAACAAAAATTCTCCACGATTGCAACAACTAATCACAAATAAAAATCTAGCTTCAAAAAAAGATTAATACATAATTTTTTACGGAATGTGACCAGGGGCGGAGCCAGGATCCAGACAAAGGGGGGGCCGACCCGCCAAGGCGCCGGCGTCATAGGTCCTGGGCGCCGTGTGTCGGCAAAATTAGACATACACATATATAATTAAACATACGCATATATATTGTCATATAAATTCAATCATAACACATATGGCAAAATAATGTAGCATACGTCTAGCATACTGAAAAGACTCTCTCAGTGGTCGCTGTTGATACTGGAAGAGTTATGACTAATCTTAGCAATCTATCGACCATTGGATAAATAGAATTTTTACCTAATCTCACTAGTCCCTTTGTTAGATCAGCAAGTGATGGCAATGTACTTAGCTCTAGATGGTTGCATACATCAAGTTGAAAATGTGGTAGTTGACACTCCAATTGAGCTTGATCTTGACTTGAAAAATCAGCGGGATAGTACTTTTCCACCAGAGTACTTATCTTTGAAATGTCAAAGCCATCTTTTCTTGGATCTAGTGAGGCACAAAGTGATAGAAGCTCTATTGCTTGAGAACTGAATCGATCTTCTAACTCAATCAATTGTTGGTCGACCGCAACATTAAACACATCTATTTTATAATGGTGAAGAGTGGTGGTATTATCATTTTTGTTCCGAGATTTGGTCACATCTACACACCTACAAATTGCGACATGTAGTTAAACAAGTTAGATATGTACCATAAGAATAAAAAATATGTATTTGTGCTCATATTAAAAAACTGAAGTTAAGATAATAACTTGCGATTTAAATCCGAAATCTCAATCTCGTGCTTGTCACAAAAGGCTTTCACCTCCTCAAGAAGTGGTTCCCAGCCATCATTTCTCAAGTCACTAAGCAATGATTTTGTGTTAGAAATGCAGGGGCCTAATTGACTAATTGACTGTGATGAATGGTGATTAAGGGGTCCTATTAATGCATTTGGTGGACCATTGGGGGGGGCCAGGCCCCTGCCCGCCCCCCTGTCTCCGCCCCTGAATGTGACATTGATTAGCTCGCAACAAAAGAAACATCCGGTTACAACAAATATTAATAAAGCTTGCAAAAAAAATAGTTGAAATAACTCATGACGATGAAAAAAAAGGCAGCAACAAAGCCATAAACTATTACAACAAAAAATGATTTGGATGCAACAAATCATAATCTTGAATGCAACAAAAACAAACTTATTACAACATTTTTAAGATTACACGCTGCAACAAATTCAAAAACTCATTGAAATAATTGATAAAAAGGTTACAATAAAAATGACCAATACACGTAACAAATTAGATTTGATCCAACTCTAGCAGTTACATTGGCCTCCTTTATGGTTACACCGCCTCCTCGCCCTTAACCATGGCGATCTTTGCTCGATGTCTGTCGTCCCAGCTCTTCTCGCCTTGGTTCTACTAAATCCCGTGAGATTTGGCCGCTCTGTGGAAAGGAAAATCCACGAGCTCAAGCCATGACGGTAGGTTGATGAAGTAGGCGTCCCTTTTTTTTTTGTTGCATCGGACGCACGGCCCTGTCATTGCCCAATAAAGATTGCCGTCATCATTTAGCGCCTGGCTACCTTCACAAATCGCGGGGTAAATCACAAGCCTATCACCGTTACTACTTCATAAAACAACTAGTGCTAATACTTTCAGTCTTGCACAGTGCGCTAGTAACTTACTCCTATATTGCAGCTACGTGAACAAATGCACATATATATATATATATATATATATATATATATATATATATATATATATATATATATATATATATATATATATATATATATATATATATATATATATATATATGTTAACACTATTCCCATTTCACAAACTTGACATCTGAGTATCTGACTTATTCGTTCGACTAATGATAAAAGGAAGAGGGCTCGCATGTACTGATATACGTGATACTGTATTGAGTCGTTGATACGTCCACAGTCATAGTAAATACATGGACTTTGAGCAAAAGAACAAACGACAGTACACGGAACGGGGGCCGCGGATCACCTAGTCCGCCAACGTTAACAAAGCAAAATTCTCATAACTCCATGTAACACGGCCGCACGCAGCCACGCTACACCTCCCAACGACCACCCTCCACTCCCTCGCCTCGCCACCCTCCTTGCAACGGGTCGGACCCACCGCCGCCGATGGACGCAGCCGGACCGCCGCCCTCCGCCGCCGTCGATGTAGGCGGCGCCTCCGACGCCAGGACCTCCCTCCTCGGCCTGCCCACCTCCGCCGCGGCCGCGGCCGCCGCCTCCCTCGTCGTCCTCCTCGTCCTCGTGGCGGCCGCCGCCGCCGCCGCGTTGCTGACGCGCCGGCGGGGCGCCAAGCCGCTGTCGTCGCGCGTCGAGCACGCGCCCTCCTCCGGCTCCCTCCTCCCGACGTCCACGCCCAAGGAGAAGGACGCGGACGCTGGCGCGAGTTCCTCCGACGTGGCCAGCTCGTCCGCGGCAGCGAGCTTCCTGGAGTCTCCGGCGAGGAGGAAAGTGGAGAGGATCAGTGGAGCGGCGGGGGTGGAGATGGGCTGGGGGAGGTGGTACGAGCTGGCGGAGCTGGAGGCGGCGACGGGGGGGTTCCGCGAGGGGAGTGTGGTCGGGGAGGGAGGCTACGGCACGGTGTACCGCGGCGTGCTCGCCGGAGGCGAGGTGGTCGCGGTCAAGGACTTGTTCGATCACAAGTGAGTACTCGAGTACTCGACTCTTGTCCTTGTCACTGTTACCCTGTTACTTTTGTTTTGTAGTTATTAAGCATGGTAGAAACGAAAGTGCGTTTTAATCCCTAGATAAAAAAAATGGACGATTGTAAAAAAGAATTAACCGTAGCGGTACAACCGTGTTCCCTTGCATTTGTTTTTCTGCAGTAAATGTCTGAGTGGGTGGAAGCTTGTAGTACTCTTTTGGGGTCATGGATTTCGACAATGGGTGTACGTTTGATGCTTTTCTAGATTAAATGCATTTGTTGGTCATTTGTCATGGTAAGTGGGGTGGGCGCAGTTTTGCTGTTGATGTGGCTTTAAGATTGTCAATTTATATGGTCATATCAAAAGCAAAAAAAACCCTTGTCAAAAGATGTTTTTTATTAGCTTACAAGCAATGTTTGTCCTTAGTTAGGATTATGAGTCATGTGTTAAATTTGATTTTGGTGGGCATTCGTGATTCTTTTCATCCCCTTTTGAGTAATTTTAGTGCGGTGGTCATGCACTCATGCTAGTGCATTATGTGATTCAAATTTATCGTAAAAGTTAAGTGAGCACAATTTTAGAGATCTATTCCTTCGAAAGAATTTCTTAGGATTATTGAACAAGTTGATATGAGGGAACACTCGGAGAGAAAAAAAAGAGATCGTAAGGTTCAAAGTGCAAAAGGGTAGGGCTTCAATGGATCAATGCTTTCTAGAAAAGGTGAATTAGACAGATTGAAAAGAAACCGATTGGACTGCTTTGCAATTATTCAACCTTAGAATACAAACCATGTTACTTCAGTTCCTTTTGCGCAATTTAGTTTCTGAAAAGCATGGTAGAACTACTCATTGCAGATTTCTCTTTTATTAGCGGAACCCTTTTTGTCTTTGCCAAAAATAAAAGGTAGATGCTTGCAAGCTCTCTTCAGAATCTTCGGATGTCATTTTGATTGAACGGACAAAATCACAAAAGTCAACAACGAACAATATTTTGCTACGGAGAAAATCGTAAACAATGCAGGGTGTTTTGCCATTTTTCACACCCTAATTTTCAATATCATGCGTGTGATGATTGATAGGGTTGGTTTTCATGGTCGTGTGAATTAATGGACTTTGGCCTATTCTTTTTTTTTCATTTTATGGTTTTTGGCTGTAGTTTATGGTTTTTAGTCTGTTCATGAGAGAGTACGGAGTAACAGAAACTTAATGTAGTTTTGACCGATATAAATGAAGTCGTTATAGTTTGTACTCCAATTAACTTATAAATCTCACATAAAAAAAGCTCTATTTGAAAACTAGTTCATGTAGAAAAATCGAAAAACGGCTTTTAGAAGCTGAAAAGAAGAGGCTATATAGGGGAGTCAATGCTATAAAGAATGGATAAAATTGCTTTTATTTTCTTTTATACCATTACATATGATTGTGATACGAGTAGGTGGCTCTTTTTGTGCTGTTGTGTGATTATGTATCCATCTACTTGGTTGAGGTCGTCGGCAGTCATATGCACCGGGCGATCCTTTCTTTCAAGAAAAGATAAAGCAAAGGCAAAGCAAAGCAATGACCAGACTTTTCCTTTTCCTGATCATAGAAATATTCAATTAAAAATATATGGAGTCACGTCTTTGGAGCAGTTTTAGCTTTTAAGCAAACCAAATGCATGCACGTGGATTGCTGAAGATCGGCACGGGCGTAATAACAGTTATGTGCGTTTCTTTCCTGCTCATTGGATTAGTATATTTACTGTTGAGGTTCAAACTTCAAACAGCATGCTCGGGTCATTCAGAGAGCCCAGTCGATGAAAAATCAAAGCTCGAGATGTAACAGAAAAGTTTCTAGTGTGATAACTGTGCACATGATTAAAAATGGAATAGTAAGAAGTTGATGAGACTGTAGTACATATTCAGTGACGCAGTAATATCTAAACTGCTAGGGATGCTGATTTGAAATTACAATTGGTTTTTAGGGGTCAGGCTGAGAAGGAATTCAAGGTGGAGGTTGAAGCCATCGGCAAAGTGAGGCACAAGCACCTTGTCGGCCTCATCGGTTACTGCGCAGAAGGGCCTAAACGGCGAGGACACTTCTGAATTCTGGATGAATCGTCCGCCTGCTGAATATAAAATGCAACTGACTGTCATGTGCTAATGCCGCCATATTTAATTTGTTCACAGGATGCTCGTGTATGAGTTTGTTGAGAATGGCAACTTGGAGCAGTGGCTGCACGGCGACGTTGGGCCCTTCAGCCCGCTGACATGGGAAATACGGATGAAGATCGCCGTCGGAACAGCCAAAGGGTTTGTTTCTGTTCACAATCGAAAAGATTACAGCTCCAGAAAGCCATGTCTACAACGATTGTGTTATGATCTTCTTCTGTGAATTTCATCTGCTAACATTGCTGCTTTGCCCATGCCCCATTTGCAGTATAGCATACCTACACGAAGGCCTGGAGCCCAAAGTTGTGCACCGAGACATCAAATCCAGCAACATCCTTCTGGACAAGAAATGGAATCCAAAGGTGTCAGACTTCGGAATGGCCAAGGTTCTGGGCTCAGGCTCGAGCTACGTGACAACCCGTGTAATGGGGACGTTCGGGTACATTACCCGCTCATACACTCCCTGGCTCAATTCAATACGGCCAAGAAGAAGAAGAACGTAGTCTGCACTAAACGTCTTAAGCACTAATACTCTGAACATTTTTTGCAGTTACGTTGCCCCTGAGTACGCTTCCACGGGCATGCTCAACGAAAGCAGCGACATATACAGCTTCGGCGTTCTGCTCATGGAGCTAATTTCGGGGAGAAGTCCGGTGGACTATAACAGGCCTGCCGGCGAGGTGAGCCGTCACCGTGTGCAACTCTTAACCCGAAACTGAATGCTACAGGGATTGCATACATCATACATGGAGTTGACTGAAGAGAGTTTGTATGTGTGCATGTGCAGGTGAACTTGGTGGAGTGGTTCAAGGGGATGGTGGGGAGCAGGCGCGTGGAGGACCTGGTCGACCCGCGCATCGAGGTGCCGCCGTCGCCGAGGGTGCTGAACAGGGTGCTGCTGGTGTGCCTCCGGTGCATCGACTCCGACGCTCACAAGCGGCCCAAGATGGGGCAGATCGTGCACATGCTCGAGGGCGACGAGTTCCCCTTCCGCACGGTGCGTGCTTTCTCACTCAGCCAATGTCACTCGTCATACTAGTTCACAGGCTTGGTAGGTAAATCCTTCAAGGTTTACGCGATGCAGGAGCACCGCTCGCCGCGGGCGGCTCACCGGACGTCGACTAATGCGCGGCCGTCGCTTCTGTCCGAGAAGGTCGGAGCCGATGACTCGGACAAATCGATCTGGAGATGAGAATGTGAGATGATCAATGCGAGGAGCTGAACTGACTTTCCCCCCCGGTGTACAGTTTTGTTTATTCGCGCGCTGTTCTGTTCGTTCGAGTTTACGGTGTTTGCAAGTAATGTATTGACACGATCGATATTTTATTTTATTTCACGGTAATGCTGTTGCTGACCAAACGTGATGATCTTTATTAATCTCTACTATTTTTAAAAAAATGAGTTCATAAGTGGTACACTCTTTCCCTTCCTCTCCTCGCAAAACACAATTAGCACCAACATATAGGCCATCCCCGCCCCACTAGGACACCACCGCCATCCTCCTCATCTCCTCCCTTCCCCGACCCTCCTCATCCTTGAGCCCCTCCCCATCTCATCTCGCCACCAACCTTCCTGACCCATCCCCCCGTTCCCCATCCCCACCATTGTTTCAAGCTCCGAATAGCCCATTTGTGGTCTCACCGTAGCCCTATTATTCACTGTTTAGCGCGTAACTATAAAAGTTGACATCATCCATGGGAAGCGGCGTAGAAAATACAAGCTAAGGCAAGGACGCTAGGGCACGATGCCGCCAAGGAAAACAACGTCGGCCAGCAAGAGAAAGAGAAGTACAACGACCAAAACCACCACAACAAAAACAAGGGAGCCAATGGTCGAAGGCCCATGAGGCAGTTTGTTCCTTATGTTTTTGTTTATATGTTTAGATGCACAAAACAGTTTTTTGATATTCCGGACTCCTGAGAACATTTCAGTTTTTATTTCATTCAGCAAGATTAGTCCATATTCCTTACTTGGAATATTCCTAATTAAGAAGATTTGTTATTTCTTTAGTTGATGCCTGATAACTTTACTGTTACTATATTCATTCATAATTCAAAGGGAAGGTGCTGTCGTGAACTCCCAAGGGGGCCCTAAAGAACGTGTATGGGTTGTTGTCTACGGAGGTTTTGGGGTGGCAAATTATTGGAACGCCCCTCCTTCAGTAGAGCATTGTGGAAGGGCAGCAAGAAGGGATTTTTCCCTCTCCCCTTCTGCCATAAATAGGACCTTAATGGCAACACTTGGCGTGATTTGCCCATGTTTTCTTCACATTTCTGGTTAGGTTACTACCCACTGCTGTAATTCATGCTGCGACACACAAAGTTATTAGCACCCGCTTTGGCCTTGTGGCAGTTTGTTCCTTCACCTTTCTTGTTATATGTTTGATACAAAAAGAAATTTGCTGATATTTCCGAGAACATTTCAGTTTGTCATTGCAGTCAGCTAGACTACTCCGCAACCCTAAATTGGTCCTTTTTTTATGTGGTTTGATACGCTATTATGATTGACATGATCTTGCATCTTCATCTGTTACAACTGGCTGTATTTTTGGGGGTCAGAAACTGACTTTAGAAACATCTAAGGTAACATATACTATACATTTCTTATGTGGAGATAAGTATTTCCTACAAAAACTGCATGATTTTAATCTTGCTTTCGTAACTAGTCTTTTTTTAATACTTGTTGCTTGTTTAAGGTTCAATCACTTTTTCTATGTTTGAGAAGTACATTTTATATGTTGTCACTGAATGCCCTTTTTTCCGTTATGCAGCAAGATACGCTAGATGATAGATCCACAAGAAATGTCATGCGATTGGAATGAAGAGATCTTACTAGTGAAGGCCTAAGGGCCCTTACCATTTGATAATCTGGTTAGTTCCTTTTTCCCATCTGCAACTAGCATAGGTGAATGGATAGTGTTGTGAATGTTCTTCATTTTAGTTGCTAGATTGTGAAACCAAAAGATGGGATTTAATTACCTGTTAAGATGTACTATACAATTAAATTTCTGATCTGGGGTGGTCAAGAAAGGTTATATAGGTCTAGATTTAGGGCCTGTTTGTTTCAGCTGTAGATTCTGAGAAGTAGCTGGTGAGTATCCAGCTAGTCAGAATCTGGAGAAGCTGGATAACTCCAGCTTCTGGCTACTAGTTCATTTTCTGGATTCTGTAGCTTCTGGCTACTTAGAATCTGGATGAAAATCTGGACTGTTTGGGGGAGCTGCAGATTCTAGGAGTAGCTGCAGCTGCCAGAAACTGAAACAAACAGGCCCTTAGATTATGATGGATCTTTTGGTCATCTTGGAATTTAAATCGCTGCTCTTGGGCCTTAACCATTGTTTAGATCAGGCAAGTTGTAAGTGGTCCTAGATTCCAAAAGTTCATATTAGCATGTAAAGGCGTCATGCATTCATTCCATTATAAAGGAAACCGGTCCAATTTATCACAATATGACAGCTTAAACGTATAGGCCCATCAAGGGCCCAACTCAAGGCCTAATACAAATAAACACATTTGGGGCCTACAAAACCCAAAGATGGTAAGCGACTGGCTCATTAAGGGCCCAAATATTGGCCCAGAGTTTCTGCTGTTCACCTTAGTCAAGGCCCAAATATTCTGCCGTCAGGCTCATTTAAAGGTCTAGCGAACGGGCTATCAAGGCCTAATAAAAATTGGGCCCGTTAAATGTGCAGGACGTTGAATTCTCCAACAAACGGCAGCTTACCGTTCCATAAGGCCCACGTTGTCCAACGTTTCAGGCACAAAATATTTCTGAATTGCCATTTATGGCATGTCATGTCATAGTTTGTCAAGCCTTCGAAGCTTTAGTAATAGGCCAGGATGTGGATTTGCCGAGCCATTAATGGTCCAGAAAATATTAACATTATCGAGATTTCGTCCGGGATGAGATTGATGCAATATTGATGGGACAAATAAACCTAGGTGCATCTCGGCATGCCGATCATTCTCACGTGCAACCAAAGATTATGTGAATGGAGGATTAGCTGCCTACTAAACTATAATATGAGTACATTGCAAATTTCAATTACCAGTCCCATTACAATGTTGGAGTACAAATAATAAATAACGTCCATAATAGTACGTCAAAACTTTATCACATTCCAAAGAAAGTAATAAAATGTCCAATCTATCAGTCCCACTACAGGAAGTGTTCATTCACAAATTGTCATTTAACAAGACAGCTTTTGCTACCCTACTTCTAATTTTGATTGAAACAATTCCTAAAGGAAAGCTTGCCATTAAATTTGCATCCTTGAATCGAAGGATGTAGTGATGGAGAGGTGGGCGATAATTTTTTGCTAAAGCTTGCACGCGTGTACCTAAGCGTGATGAGAACCATGGCTTCAGCACATCCCTTCCATGATGGGGTTCGTTCTGGATCCCGGTAACTCGGGTGGCAACGGGACAGGGGTAACAGGGGAGGTCCCAGTGATTTCGTCCTGCTCCACCCGGGCAACCTTGCTCCACCCCTGTTATGCCCCCGTCAGGGACCCGACCCCACGGATATCCTTGCGAGGGATAAAAATTCGGTCAAATACTTTTAAACAATAATCATATAAATTTATTTATTTATTTATAATTATTTAATTGTACTTTTTTTAAAAAATATAGTTTTAAAATATATATTCTAACATATAGATTCAAATTTTAGTTAAATATAAAAAAGAATCTCTTATATATAAAAACTATAGTCTACTATTTGAAAAGAATTTTTTATATTATCAGGTCCCATAGGCCTTGCAAAGGCAGGACAACCCCGGCCCTATCCAGCTAGCATAGCGAGGTGTCACCCCCACAAGAGGAATTGCTGACCCTATTGGTAGCAGCCTAAGCCCTCTTGATATTAGCTTTTAAAAGCTGCAATTTTCAATACCTAGTTTTCAAACAAGATATTTTTTCAAGACGAGATCTACTAAGAGCAAGTCCAATAATAGAGTCAAGTGTTTGGCTATAAGTCAAGTTATAAGAGCCAAGTTATACAATAATTTGTCTTCTATTTGTCTACAAAAGGTTTTTTTATTATTATGTGGTACCATGTCTCACATTCTCTTTCCTATTCCTCCTCACATACATTTATTATCTGAGTCCACCACTGCATAGGCTCCCGTGCCCAGCTTGTTGCTTGCATGAGAGCCAAGCTCTCATCTCTCTCCTCTCTTCTCTCCTCCACATCAGCAAAAATGCTGACTAGCTTGGCTATAAGACCATTATTGGACTTGCTCTAAGAGCAAGTTTAATAGTACAGATAGCTGCTACCTCTAATACATTTCCATGTCATCAAAAGATAATGATGCAGTCAACTCATACAATAAGCTGGCTATAAGTTGTCTCCACAAGAGCTCTCAATCATTTAATACATACATATGTATTGATAATTTAATACATGCATGGGTATAGCAATTAGTTCTATGGGTGCATGCATGGATAATGCCTCTTTTCCTGTGCTATAGCCTGACTCTTGCATGGGAGTCGGCTTGGCTCTCTCTCTCATTTTCTCTCCCTTCCACATAGGACTATGCTGACATGGATTCCCTTGTAGCTAGCACAGTCAGCCTTATTAAACTTGCTCTAATCGATTGTAGTACACACTACATCAACTTCATTTATATCGGCAAAAATTATAAACAAATATCTTTCTACAAGCTTCTCTACAATCTATTAATATTCTTAAGCCAAAGCGAAAAGTTTATATGGGTGCCACTCGGTTGGGCTGAAATTGCATTATAACTGGTTAAATTACACTGTAACTAATGATGTCTTATTTGGCGTAATTAAAATTAAAAATTTTCAAAATAGCAAAAAAACATATTAACTCATCACGGACAACGCAAACAAATGCGGGAAAAAATAGCAAAAAACTCAAAAAAGCTAAAAAAGCCACAAAAATGAAATTTAAGAATAGTAAAAAATAAACCAAAAGTCAGAAACTCAAGCTAAAATAAGTGGGACCATGAACGGGCCGACAAATTTAGCAGACAGATCAACTTACATCATATTAGTGTAAAAAGTACATTTCAAAGACTAGCAGCAAAGGCCGAGTCCACTTGCAATTTGAAAGTATGCTAGCCTTTGTAGGAATAAAACATTGAAAATTTTAAAAGATCAATAATGTTTCGATGTATGTGTCACATCTCATACACGCATCTTGAACCATTAAAAAAGCTTTGCATATTATTTTGGGTAAATCAGGTCTAAAAAAAATTGACAAGCATGCATGAACGTGCCATCGAATTTGCTAGGTATACCAATTGGAGTCCTGAACGTTCGACCATTCCTAAGTTCACAAAGCTAACTTAGGTATTACCAATTGCAATCCTGAACATTCACCATGTTCACCCATTGCTTGGAGTGTGCCTTAATCATTTGAGAGGCAAACCACAAGTGCAGCTTCTAGAAAATCATACATCTCAGTTATATCTTGACCCAACCTACCACGAGTGCAGCTTCCAAAATACGTACTACTGGGGTCCTTTTTTTTTGTTATTCGCTACCTAACAATACAAATTTAATGTATATGTACTAAAGGATCTTGGTGGAGTTGAACCACCTCCCGTCTGTAAATGCGGAGCTCAGGCCCAACAATCCACAGAGGTCCTCACCGAATAGAGATAAGATCCACAGTTTCAACACACCACCGAGACAAGGTCGAACATTTACCAGCGAAACGTGTGCAGACAGAACAATACTGATGAAAAGGAGTTTTTAGACGAATTAGCCGCTCCCAGGTTCATATTTTGAGTTCATATTTACAGGACTAGCACCAATCCTGCGAAAATGGTACTTCTACTGCACGGTAGCCATGCGACGAAGCCCAGAGGAGGTTGACACGTCAGGACGCACGACCACCGTGTGACTGCCTACTAGCACACTAATTATACCTAACGCACAGCAACCATACAGTAGAGGATGGCGCCTCACGGCCCCATGCGGTGGTGGTGTGACCAGGTGATCTTTTAGTTTGCTTTTACATCCAAAATTGTTCTGCTTTTACATATGAAATTATTGCGTCTCACCAAACAAATTGTTTTTGCATACAAAACTGTTCTGCTTTTACCAAACAAGCTTTTACATACAAAATACAAAATCAATGCTACTGCCATATGCAACGAGAGAACCACCGAAAGAGCTGTAACATGGCATATGACCCCTCTTTCAATAATTTGTCCCCTCGTCGCACATAGCATGAACTTTGATTTCACATGCGACAACAGGGTATATTTGAACCAACCTCGACCTCACAGGCTTCAGTTTCTAGTATATTTTGCAAACTAAAAATATCACCCAGCCCCACCACCGCACAACACCAACCCCCACCGCACCACCACACTTAAAGAGACAGGATTAATTAGTGCGCTAACGAAGGTGCTAATAGTGGGCCACACCATGCGACACCCACATCGACCGCACGGTGACCACAGCCCGGTGGTGGGCGATAGACCATTACAATAGGCCTAAGCAGATATTAATCACCTATTAATTATACAAATTTTTAAGCACCTTCAAACACACAAAATAAAAAATTACACAATCAAGTACATTATATCAAAAGACTTCTTTAAGCTCATTTGCCATAATTAAAAAATAACACCACTATACAAAAAATAAATAAACCAAGTAATTAAATCTGCTAATTACCCAGTATTATCACCTACCGTCCGATGGTAAAACGACGAGAGCACCTGATGCCTGGTGACCGAGCAACATACTGCCAATCACCCGGTTGCCGGGCTCCAGTTCACGTAGTGTCTGCGTTCGTCGCCACCCGATCACCAAGCAGCGAAATGACATTTTTAACAATACCACAATTATAGTCATTTCTGTAAACAGTACCAAATATAGCAAACGAACCAATTCCTGGTACTCAGGGAGTACATACCAATTCGAATATAGTAGCGTAACAAATGACAAATTCAAGAATGTACCTTTCAATAATGTCAATGACCAGACGCAGAAAATAATTTTCAACAACCAGCCACATCCTTCAGTAGTTGAACTCCCGAGCATCCAAATTATTGGTACGGAGTTGCACAAGCTATTTAACAGTGCTCCACCCAAAGACGACAGTTTCATAGCCTTTGTATTAATCAGTTACATTATTGAAAGTTCAATGCCTTCCTGCTTCAAGAAATTCATTGGCTTCACGAAAATAACAAGTCCACTGAAATTGCAGCACACACCGCAATCGATAACAGTGACAACCACCTTAATTAGTATACCATATAGCCACTCAGGTCAAGAACTACCTGGCAGCACTAAACAGCGAGTGTTGTCCGATCTGGGTGGTGGTCCTAAATTTGCCGAAGCATCAGACAATCTCCATGTCCATACCTCCAGAGGAAGAAAATTTGTACAATCCTTCACAGCTTTTACAGTTGAAATAAATAACTTACAGGCAAGAAAAGACTACAAATTGCATAAACGGACCCTAACAACCAGGTTGTACAAATTACAATCTTGCTGATTTAAACAATAGTATCAGCACAAATATTCACATTAATCAAAGCCACCATAGAGCCATAACCAGACTTAGCAAAGAAACTCGCACGAATTGGGATAGAGCGTATTGCAATAACCACTTGTGCAACCTAAATGTCTAGACATGGAGATTATGCACACGCGCGTATGTTTTGGTTGGGAGGGGGGCTAATCGCCGGTATAGATAGGCCGGTATAGAACAGTTATTATATTAATCTGTCCAATTCTTGATAGAAGACGGATTCAATTATAAGCAGTGCTCAAATCTTGATTACAATTTACGTTTTAGAACTAATGAAATATCAAACCAAGATCTTAGTCATAACATCAATTATAACTATATTAGCCAATTAGTAAGTATTCTCAAATATTAGCCAATTAGTAAGTATTCTCAAACTAGTTCAGCTCTGCATATTGGGAATTTAACATCCGGGAATTTCGTGTTTTAAGAGCAGTTTCGCGGCAGTGCTAGAACATTTTTCCAGTATGTAAACAACAGAACAAAATTATTGCGCAAATAAATATCAAATTTAGATGGGTTCCTTTAGAACATCTATTGGAAAAAGCATAGGACACGCAGTTGCGCAAATGAATTAATGATGCACTGTAAATTATCAGTTGTACCTTGTCTGTCGCGCTGTAGCTCCATGTTAGATTCACGTTTGCAGAACGTGTACCAGGTAGTCGCAGTAGGGTGTACGAACAGAAGAAAAGGAGACCGGAAGACGAGCGAGGAGGGAGAACCCGGGGCTAAAACAAATAACCCCCGTGCGATCTCCCCCCGAGGACAAAAAGAAACATCTTTATTACGGTGGCCTGCCATGCGAGCGCACCCTACATGGCAAAGGCCTCTGCGATGTCACATCCCTCTTTTTTTTCCATTTTTTCGACCCAAGCACCTCGTTTGTTACATGCTCTTACCTTGCCTTCACCTCGGCACGGCTCCCTTTAACATCTCTTAGATCTAATAATTATCGAAATTTTCATCCAATAATTATCAATACAAGAGAGATCATCACGCGAGGCAGAGCAGACAGGTCCCGCGAACCGGCCGGCCACGACTCCTTCCTCGCCGCTTCGTCACCTCCATCTCGCCTGGAACGTAAAATATCCGCCTGGAGAAGCCGGAGCTACAGGCCAAAACGGAACAGATCCATAGATCAGCACAAGCTACGTCGTATGTACAACTCAATCCACGCAAGAACTCGAAAACCAACTCAAAATCACTCGGTTTCCGGAGAAAAGGAACTCAACAGTACCATATCTGACTCCCCAACGCGCAGATCAGCCGCTTCCGCACACGGATCCAGGCGAAGCAACCTCGCTTCAAAAAAAAACGCAAGACGCTCACCCCATCCATCAGATCGGAACCTGCGCATCAGAAAACAAACGCGTGTTTCGCATATATCAGGGCAGAGGGATTCACCGTTCCGAGATCGAAGGGCCGAGGGATTCGACCCATAACCAACACGGAGAATACATAGCAATTTAGGCGAAATCTAAAAATTTAGGCGAATTCTAGATCTAGAGGAAAAGGTCAAGGTCGGTGGGTGGATGAACGGACGCAGCGAGTCCTAAAGAAGGAAAAGGTTTGGCGGAGAGGAAACGTGCCTAGGGTGTGCCTGGCTGGGACGGGAACAGAGGAAGCAAGGTATTTATGGTCTAGTCGGGCGTAGCGGACGGCCCGGATGAAGCAGTTCGGCTTGGACGGGTAGGATGCGTGGCGCGTGGAGCGAGGCCATTGGCTGTGCCAGCTGGATCGCACCGGGAGCGCAACTTGCGGGGAATTAACGTCATTGCTTACGTCATTTTCTCGTGGGATCTTTTGTGGGCGTGGGCAAACGTATGTTGTTTGTGCTACATGTTACATGTTGGACATTTTACATCAGATAAAATGTAAGGTATTCTTAAAGATAATACATGAAGCGTAAATATTGTTATTTCTCTGTGGCAATTCTGATATATGAGTCAATAACTAATGAAGCATTCAGAGCTGACAACATCAATTGGCTCATCTCAAAACATTGGAAGATAAAAACATTCAAAAGAAATTTGAGAGTTGTATCTGCATCGATAAAAAGGATATTATTGAACTATTCAAGATGTTTGATGAACATGACCACACCCATCCACACCATACTATACTACAAACTGAGGGCCTGTTTGGTTGGTGCCTAAGCTTGCCATGCCTAAACTTAGGCAATATGTGGCTGCCACAGAAAGTGTGGCTAACAAAATCGAAGCCACACTTGTGGCAAAGTTTGGCAAGAAACTGAGTCTATGACGTGTGGGGCCGGGTGCTAAGAAAGTGTGGCATGCCACAGTTACATCAGTGAACCAAACAGCTACCTAAAAACTGTGGCACGCCTAACTTGTGGCTAGGCAACTTCTGGTCATGAACCAAACAGGCCCTGAATCTCGTAGTGGTAAACAAAAGTGATTTTGGTTACTCTAAGAGCACTCCCAATGCTAGACACCACATGCCATGTCTATGCTAATTAATGTGATGCCATCTAGGATAGACACAACTTAAGAAACCACCTCCCCAATGCATTGTTTCTATAAGTGGGGTCCAACAATAAATCCCTCTCCACCTCTCTCTCTATTTTATTGGCTGTTTTTTATTTGAAATTGTGGCATAGACACCATCTATACTCCTAATGCTATTTTTGCTCATGTCTTGTGTCTTGGTTTATGTGTCCAGCTAGTGTCTCATGCAAGACATGGTTTCCACCTCTCACCTCATTAACTATGGTGCCACATCAGATTTTCATCCTAGGTGGTATCACATTAATTAGCATAGACACTCTCACTGGGAGTGCCCTAACTAACCAACCTAAAAGCAGGAGTCGGAATAAAAAACTGTGCACCAAGTGGAGTCCACTTAACAAGTATAGACTGCACAATCACATATGCATGCCCTTGCTCTGTCTGACCAGCCTACACAATGTAGTCAAAGTAAAAAACTGAAAACAAAGCAATACAAAATATGCTCTAACCTTGAGTTTTACCATTTTGTTATGAGCAGTAAAATATATTAACAGTAATACATCTATGTAATAATGAAACAAATTCCAAATGCAAGGGACACATACCTGGATTACACTAAAACATCTCTATATACTTTTTTTTTTGTGTTGTTTCATTTGGGATCATGTCATTTTTGGTGACCTCATGGGGGTTGAATGGCAAGATTCAGATTCATCGTCCTTCCACTTCTTTTGTGTTGAGAACTTAGTGATTTTAGGATGTGGGTTTTACATGAGATAAGTATAATTTTAATTACTTGATGTAACTTGATAGTTCAAGATGCAATATTATCTGAGGTTGCAACTGCCAATTTAATGAACCATTATTTTTAATAACTTAATTAAAGTATGGAGTTGGTCATTTTAGTCCAATTGTTATTAAGAGCAAAGTTGGTTATTCTGCTTGATTAACAAAATTGTTAGAAATGGCCAACGGTTGCGATTTACTAGGAAGGGAAGTTATGAATTAATGGGGATCTTCTTGATAAAGCTATTTCTTTCATTATTAACTATTCTCAACCATTAAATTTAAATCCTGAGATACTAACTGGAGATTTGGATGTGAGACAAAGATTAATGATTACTCCTTCTTGTTTAAGAATTCTTAATCATAAACATTTGTTATTTTATATTTTTAGCACTTTAAGGTATATGTTGAAGTCTTTACTACAATTATTTTAAGCACTTTTGAAAAGAGAGTTTTCATGATTTTAGAGATGAGCAAACCACACTTGATATTATATGTGGCATGCAAATGATTTTTGAGAGATAATCTTATTAAATAAGGTAGGTTTAAATTCTTACTATTTGAAGTGTTATAATTGATGATACACTTATTCAAATTATCACATTAATTATTTTATTGCCGTTTTCTTAGTTGTCATAGACTTAGACAAGATTAAATGGGTATAAATCTTTTATCAAGCTTAATAACTAAATCTTTTAGCCATGTTATTATTATTATTATTTCATTAACTTCATGTTAGTTTCTTGGTAATAGGAAAATAGTTCATGGCATAGACTTGCTTTAATTAACCTTTTACATGAGGATTAACTTATCAATCTTGATTGGCATATGATTAACCAATGTTAAGTTTTTATTTAATTGCATAGATCTTTTCGTTATGAATTCATAAGTAATTTCTTATTCTCATTATTATTCACAAATTATTTTATTAGAATGTATGCATGAATATTTCTTAAACATGAATTCATCATTTAGTCAAAAGGTTGAAAAGAGATGCAGTTTATCTAGTTTGGCACGCATGTCAGAAGAGAGAGAGAGATAGACAGAAGAGGGGGTATCTTTGGCTGGGGTAGAGCCAAAACAGAGGAGGGAGGAGCTGGGGCTAGGCGGCGGCAACACCGGCTGGGAATGGCCGGGGAGGCGGTGGTGACCGGTAAAACGGGACCCCGTGGAGAAGAGGATGTCCCTGGGGCTAGCGGCTCCGGCTGGAAGGCACTGTGGCGGGCTAGTGGCGATGGGGAGCGGCCAGGTGAGGGGAGCCGAATGGGCACTGGTGGCTGGAGAGAGAGGAGAGCGGAATAGGGTGAGCATGGGCATGAGTAGGGTGCAGGGAGCTCACCTGAGCGATTGAATTTACCGGAGGGAGGCTGAGGCGGGCTAGCGACATGCACGGGTGGCAGCGTGGTCAGGTCGCCGCCGAGGGGGAGCTCGGGTGGCGGAGGGCATCGACCGGCAGTTGGGTGAGCTTCGAGGCACTGAGGAGCTACTCCCACAGCGAGGAATCAGACAGGGGTCGACCGAGGGGGAGATGGCAGCGGAATGGCGGCGACCGGCTGGAAGTGAGGAAGGAATAGGCGCGGCGTGCTCAGGTAATGATTCTTCAATTAACTGGGGGGGGGGGAAGGCATAAGATGTCTTGGGGCATGCCATGACGCAGTCGATTTGTGGAAGGGATCACCGGAGAGATGGAACGGCATGGAGTGGCAGCGGTTGGTGCGAGTGTAGGGGGCGCTGCTCGAGCGAGCTTGGTTTGAGGGAGGAGAAGGGGTAAGGAGATGCCGGCCTTTTACAGCTTAGGAAGGGCAGGCGGTGGTTGGCGCATTGAGGGCAAGTGCAGTGTCGGATCCCGGAGTAACGACTCCGAAACCCTCTATGTAAATAGTACTAGTCCAGGAACAGCTAGTGCACACAGCCAAACAAAGATACATATCGAACGCAAATGACCAAATATATTAAGCAAATGGGTACGGCCTTATGGCCAAGTCTTACAATGATAAATCAAATAAAAGGGATAAATAACAGCGAAAAAATAATAAGATAACTGGCGAAGCCCAACTGCCTCCCCACAGGCAGACGACTGCAAGACACGTCCTACTCATCCTGGTCCTCACCGTAGTCGTAGACATCCTCCTCTGTTAAGATGCAGCAAGGTGAGTACAAACTTGTACTCCGCAAGTCACCCGGGAAAAATGCAACATAATGATAAAGGCTTCAACGGAAGGCTTATAGGGTTAATTTGCAAAAACAACATTATGAAATACAATAAATAGATTGAAATTGCTGAATTTAATACAGTAAGTAAAAACAATATGCTTGAATAAAGTTCATACCGTTAGTGCAGGCTCCGACCATACACCAACCTAACCACGAGAATCCCTCCCGGACCAATTTCCCAAAAACAAATCCATGTGAATTCCATCCATCCACACAATAACCATACGCTCATGGACTCCATCCATCCATAAGGTTTTTGAAAACATTTTTGTAAAACCAAGTCTAATCTATGAAAAACTTTTGCTTAGCATGCCCGTGACCGTGGGCACGGCTATCCAGGATAGGTTATACACTCTGCAGAGGTTGTACAGCTTTACCCACAAGATATGATGTCCTCATTATGTCGGCCAATACACGCTTCCTTAGGCGTGCGACTGAGTAATCATAACAAGGCCTTTACAATGCGAAGCCGTCAACTCGGTCAAGCCAACTCTAAGGTTTCACCCCAGTAAGGAATCCACCAGACCGGGACCCCCTCTTGAGCCTAGGTGAGACTTCTCATGGCTACAACCACGCTCACCCAAGTGAGACTTCGCATGGCACCAACCACGCCCACTTTCAACCTACGACTTGACTCGAGTTTGGACTCCGCAAATTATTTGGCCAGGGCTGTCCCATACCAGCCATGTGGTAGTACGTTAAGGCTTTTGCAACAGTAGCTCAAAGACCGGTCCTTAATCTGACTCAGGCCCAACCACATACCCCCGTGCACGACAATCAACCACTGCGGCTCCAACCAACAGGGCATGCCTGCACCCACCACTCTAACCAAATGCCTAAGTCTAAACCAGTTTTTATATTTTATTTTGAAATAGTTTTGTAAACTTCCTTGACTCTCCAAAGTCAAGAATACTATCCAAAAGCTTGTCATTTTAAGTGAAAAGGTATCCCCAACCTAAGTTTCATCTATGCATGGCTAAGCATATGCTATAAAGTTTTCTAGCCATTCTATTGAACTAACTAGAGTTTTTAATCTAGGGTTACAAGGTATTGAGAATTTCAAATTCAATGAGGAAATAACAAGTAGGCAATAACTAGATTTAAAACTGAATTGAAATACGTTGAATATAAATACGCATGCAATATAATTTAAATCAATATAATTTTATTTGCAATTCTGGGATCAACATGATCAAGGAGGGTGACTTGCCTTGCTCTTCGAATTGGTGAGATCCGTCGTCGAGGAAATCTTCAGAATCGTCGTAATCTACACGTGAAAATAACTCTCCAAACTCAAAATAAATTCAAATCAAATTCAAATAAACTCAAAAATTCAAATTGAGACTAGGAATGGGTAGAGGGGAATTTTTGATGAATTTAGAAATTTGAATGGGTTAAATCGGAGTTAGAACGAAGGAGAACAGGCTCCGGGAAGTTTAAATTCAGGGAAAATGAATAAAAGGAATTTTTGGAATTATTTTTGTATAGGAAATTGAGGATTATGACGTCAGCACCAAAATTATTTTCGTCCGAATTAATTTTCTACGGAAAAACCTGAGTTTTTGCGTCAGCATGACGTCATCTCGGGATTGGGCCGGCTGACATGTGGGCCTCGGTCCATGGACCGGGTCCACGGAAGGAATAGCGGCCGACGTGGCGGGGAGGTGCGCGGTGGCGCTGACGGGGCGGCCTGGTGCGCGGGTGGCGCCGACGTGGACGCCACACAGGCCTGGGCTGGCTGATGTGGCTCGGCCACCGGCGGGGGCGCACGGGTCCCAAGGGTCGCCGGCGGTAGCGACCACGGCGGGGGACGACGAGGGCGGAAATGGGGAGAGGGGCGCACGGGGAGCAGACCTATACCTCCGGCGAAGCTCGGCGGTGGACGGAGGTGGCCGACGACGAGGTGGAGGCGGCGAAGTGATCGGGTTCCGGCGGGCGGGGCTCTCCGGCGGTGCTCGGGCACGGGGCAAAAGCGGAGGAGGCTCGGCGTGAGGCGGCGGAGCTCGGGGCGGCCTCGGCGAAGCTCGAGCGGCTCTCCTTCGCCGGCGATTCCTCGCTGGAGGAGAAGGCGGCGCGGCGGAGCGAAGACGCTCGGCAGGGGAGCTCTCGGGCGCCGGAGAGTGCAAACGGGAGGTGGAGCGAGGTGGAGTGGGGAAGGGTGGTGCTTGGGGGTGGCTTTTATAGGGCCGAAGGGGTGGAGGCGCTGCGGAATCCCTCGCCGGAGAAAGCGGGGAGGTGGGCGGCGGTTGCAACGGGAGTGGCCGAGTGCCACGTGGGAGACGTGGGCGTCGTGCGCGGAAAACGGGGGGGGACGGGGCGCGGGCTTGCGGCGCACGAAGATAGGGGCGGCGTGCGGAAGAGATAAGGGGGAGGAGGCCGGTTAGGGCGGAGCCGGCCAACGGCCATGGCGGCGGCGCCCGCGTGAGGGCCGCGTGAGGGGATGGGGGTCGGGGATGACAAGTGGGGCCGGGGCAGAGAGAGAGGGGCGGAAGCGGGTGAGATCGCGGGGCGGGGAGATCGGACTGTGGAGAATGAACGCGGGGCGTTAAGTGGAAGGGAGCGGCCACGATGCGATCGCTGGGATCGGGCGGCGGTGGGAGAAGGAGGAGTGGGCGGGCGAGATGGGCCGGCGTGGCCGCTATCGGGCCGCACGCGTGGCGCGGGGAGGGAGGGGAGGCGGGATGGAGGAGGCGACGTGGGCGGCATCTGGCCGTCCACGTGGCGGCCGAAGAGAGGGGTTGAATTTTCTCTCTTTTTTTTGATTTTCTGGAAATCCGAAAAAGGACTTTTAGTCTTAGAAAATAGCAGAAAAATCCAAATAAATCCCAGAAAAATCCTATAAGTCTAGAAAAATGCAAGGAACCCAAATAAAAGCATTTAAACTTATTTTGATCACAATTTCTTCCAAACTTACTAATTTTTAAAACAAAGCAATAAACAAAAGAAGGAATTTAAATTCCAGAAAAGAAATTAAAATAAAGGAAAATTTGGGATGTCACATGCAGCAGAGGAGTAACCTGAGCAGTAGGCGTCGCACACCCGCATTCATGGCGATGAGAGCAGGCGTAGGGCAGTTGGCGCAGAGGAGCTGGGGTTAGGCCGGTGGAGAAGGGACAACGCTAGGTCAGCCGGTGCGACGCAAGCCAGGTGATGCGACGCAGCGTAGGCCTGGCAACGCGATGCGGCATTAACGCCGGAGCTGGGGCATCGCTGAGGAGTAACACCGATCGACGGCAGCAGGGCTAGCGGAGCGGCGCAGGTGAGGCCGGTGGTAGGGGCGATAGCTAGGCGCGGAGGTGACGGGGAAACCAAGGGCGATGCGCGAAACCATGGGCGGCATGGGTTGGGCCGGCTTGGCGCGACGAGAGAAGAGGGAGGAGAAGGAAGAAGGAAGGAGGAAGTGGTGGCTGGGCCAGGTGGGCCGGGGCCGAGGAGAAATGGCCGGCTAGGCCAAGAGGGAAAACAAGCTGGGCTTGAAAATTTGAGAAGAATTCTGAATTTTGAGTTTCAGATTTAGATTTGTAATTAGGTTTTGAATTTGAAAGCTTGGTTCAAATTTTTGGATCCAATAATTAAATTTTAAGATTGTTGAGTATTGAGAGATAATTCTTAAATTTCAGAATTTGAATTTTTAGATATGTAAATTGGATGGAAAAGATTTTATATTGGTTTCAATTTCTATTCTTGGTTTTGAATATCTTGTTTTCAATTTTTAGATTTGAATTTAAGACTTCCAAGGAGATTTGGATTTTCTTAATTTGATTTTCAGTCTTGGTTCTTGATTCCAAGGTTTTGATTTTTATTAATCGAGTTTTTGGCAAGAATCCAAATTAAGAAATTCGAATAATGCCAAAAATATTTGAGATACACTGGAAAATAATTAAAATATTTTATAATTTTTGTAATTACAGTAATTCCCATTTTGGGATGTTACAGGCGTGGACCGGTGGAGTAGGGGCGGCACAGGGTGGAGCAGCGCGGTCGGAATGGAGCAGGGGGCAACGTGGGTGCGGATTGGGGTGGACCACAGGGGACAGCGCGCGGGATTTGAGTGGATTGGGACGGGAGGAAGTATTGATTAGGGGATAGGCAGGACCAACTTACAGTGCTGCATGTTGGATTAGCTGAATGAACGGTGTAGATATCCAGGTGATGGGACCAATTTGCAATGTTAGTTATTGGATTTTGTTGATCTAACCACCAGAAGAGGAATGTATTAACGTGGTTGGATGATAAAAGGTTTAATCAAATAGGTGCCTTTTATATTAGCATAGATCAGCCACAGGCAAAAGTCACCAGCAAAAGACAAGATGAACATGCCCTAATACTGGTCTTGTGAGCGGTAACCCATGGGTCTCTTATCTTTTTGGAAGGCCATGTTTTTGTACCAACTCTACTGCCATGGGCCTTAGCCACTCTTGCATTCAAGGCCTGGGCCCAACTCCATCGCCATTGAAAGCCATTCCCTCCCTGGCCATCATCTTGCTCCTTGTCTGATCCAACAGCCGCCACCACCGCCTCATAATCCACTAGTCCTCCTCCGCCAACTGGTGCACCACCATGGTCTTTCACGTTCCTCGACCATGGTGCCTTCCTCCAACTCCTCCTCGTCTTCTCCCCTCTCAAAAACCAAGCCGGTCGACGTCACTACTAGATCTCGTCGCTCCAACTGCCACTCGGTGGCGGGGTGCCGCTGCTAGCATCCCAGTGATGGGGAGGTCGCCACCACCATCATCATCGATCGGAGGGGGAGCAAAGCCATGGTACGATTTTTTGAAGTTCTCGCCCGAATCCGGTGCATATAAGCCAGCTTTGCACGAATGGAAAAGTTTGATTTTGAAAGTTGTTTTGAATGTCGACTTGGGAAGCTCCTAAATTAAATGTGTCTATATCTCAATTGAAAGTTTTTGGATTTGGAATTTTTTTAGCCCTCGACTGAAAGCTCAAATTTGAAAGTTTGTATCTAAGTTGAAAGCTTCTTTTTTGAAGATTGAAAGTGTTGGGATCTGAGTAAAAGTTCTTAGTTGAAAGTTAAATCTCTGTTGAAAGTTGAAAGGTATTTCAAGTAGCACCTCTTTTAAACGTTAGTTGAAAGTTTAAATCTAAGTGAAAGTTAAAAGTTGAATTTCAAAGTTGAAATTGAAGTTCAAAGGAGGAGTAAGGAGGGGAAAGGGATTTGGAGGAGGAAGGAGGATGACGTTCGGGGGACACCCTTGGAGGCGTCTTCTGAATTCTGACAGCCGATGTGCCGACCGCGCATGGCTTTGCTCATGGCGAGAGAATTGATGAAACGAGAGATTTCAACAAAAAAATATATACACTCTTTTTGTCCGTCGGTTAAGCTTTCTAAGATTTAACTATTAATATATGTCTAAAATATATATTAATTATATAAAAAACAATATAATTATTTTATTATATATTATAATAATAAATTACAGTTAAAGTCTTATATTAAAGACCTAAAATCTACCCAACATTTTCCAGCCATCTTTACTTTTTTTTATCTGATCTTCTATCAGCCCCCCAAAAGAAAGACAAAGATGTGTACATTTCCTATGTGCCCTTACCTAGACATCATATTCACAGTTAAAACGCTTTTAGTCTTCCTCTTGTACAATTCTATGAACCCTAATCGGGAGGCCCTTGGGGAAGTCAATGAAGGGGTACACGAACGCCTGGTCCGGCTCAACGAGCTCCCATCGGAAATTGAGCACTAGATGGTGCAAAAAGATGGCGATCTCAAGCTTGGCGAGCTCCGACCCGGCGCAGAGCCGCGTGCCGCCGCCATACGGCATGAAGTTGCTGTTCTGCGCAACGCTGGATGCATTATTCTGCAATAGAAAAGATACATCAACACATTCTGTTAGTCATATATACTTGTCAACACTGAATTTAAATAATCATATCATCATCTATTGGCATGAAAGACTGGCTGCTATGCATATCCAGAAAAAGATGGGAAATGTCCTCAATAATCTAGGTTTGACTTCTCTTGGTGAAAGGCAATGCTATTGCCACGATCACATAATCCCTACGGACATCGACAATGGCATAGATTGTCCGAACATACACATGTGGGCGCGTCCCAGGAATTGATATTCCAACGTGCCATTTTTTCAAGCCTATGCTAGTGTAGCCATACCAGCTAGGTCGCAATGACTTGGCAAGCCTCGTTAGTGATAGATTGGGGACAGTAGCAGATGGACAGATGGTGCAAGCAAGCAAACACATCTCTTTTGATCGGACCAGAGCAAAAGCACATGTGCGCGAGCTGAACATTTCCTTCCATGTCAGGCTCATGTTGTCATCATGGAGTTACGCGGAAAAGGTGTCGTGTATTGTAGAATTGATCAAGCTAGGCACACATTTAGCTTATGCATCTTTTCTCTTTTCTTTCACGGATCCTACTAATGTTGTTGGTGACATGAAGGCTCATGATTGACTAGACCACAATGACTAAATGCCGATATATTTTCTTCCTTCCTTTCTTTCTTCTCGAAGGACTATGTGAAAAGGTCCAGAATACTGTTATGATGAACCATTATAAGTTTTATGGAGTGGTAAATGGTTTTGTAGTGATTGCATTTGATTTGGGCTGTCTTCTAGAAGTGTCAGAAAAATTGAAAGTACCGTAAGTATAAGTGTGATAGTTCCGTTTGGCGGCAAGTACCGTAGGTGTAAGTACGGAAGTATCGCTTGGTGGAAGTACCGGGTTGAGTTGCGGTATATTTTTTCAGAGAGCCCTGGGAGAGGTTTTCAACATGTGGAAGTACTATTTTGGGAGGCGGTAGTTCCGCATTACGGAAGTACCGGTGTGTTAGGCACGGTACTTCCAATCTTCCCAGAAAATAGGGGTTTGGGAAATTGAGTCATAGATTGAGTTCGGATGACTTGAGTCAATGGATTAAGGTTGCATGATGCATGTCTTGAGTAATGTAGGTTAAGTTGTGAAGATTTTGTGCCTACAAACGATTTCTTTGTCTTTAGATGTGCAGGATCGCTTGGAGTCAACCGTGGTCAACGGTGAGGGTCAGGGCTAGGCTCATGAAGAAGTTGAGCCTAAAACGATCGAGGATGCCGGGTGAGACAGTAAGCTCAAGCATGGCATGAGAAAGGCGGGAATGTTGAAGGCCAGTTCAAACAGCGGGATGGCGTCATGTAACTTGCACGAGCCAAGTGAGTAGTGGTTTTGTAGAATTGGGGCGGGAGAGATTGGCGTCACGTGGCAAGCATGGTGATTGCTTGCAGTGGTTAGTGATAACCAGGTCAAGGAGGGTATTTTGGTAGTTTAACCAAGATATCTGAAACTATCTTGAATCAAAACCACGGCGTATGGGTGATGTGTTAGAGAGTAGTTTAGATCAAAGTGGAGCTGGTTGGATTAATGCTAAAGATTTAGCAGATGCACACTTATGCGATTTGAAAAGCATGCGTAAGTGAACTTGTGAGAGTAAAACCCGTGTGTGTAGGGTTAACAGGTTCCACCAAATTGTAATAGTTGATAGAATCCATTAAGGGTGGAGGTGGCTGATTGCCCATCTATAGAAGGGGGTTGGGATGAAAACATGTATGGTTAACCATCCAAACCATCTCATGTGCTCTCATCTCTATTGTTAGGGTTTGAGAGTGAGTGCCTTCTATACTTTTTATCCTCCAAGATAGAGTGGCTATAAAATCTATCTTCTCAAGTAAGCAATACATCGATCGTTATGTAACTCTTGAGTCACTCTTATTTTGTTTGATGTGCTTGTGATTTTGGTTGGTTTTGATCTCTCATCTTCTCTTTTCTTGATCTTGCTATGCCAAGAACAAATAAGTGATGGAGACAACCTCTAGGAATCTATCTCCACCCAACTAGACACTTTGATAGCAAGTTTATCAAAAAAACCTGGTTTTGCCTGATTTTGGCCTCTTTGGTCTATCCCTTGATCTAAGGGTATTTTGCTAGCATTCTTCAGTGTTCTAACTTGCTGTGACATGTGTGAATATATTTAGAACCATCTTGGCCATCATCTACCCACGAGCAAGTTGTATTCACCGTTTGGGGTTTTTGTTCGGTTTTGGTACAACCTTTCAACAAACTAAAATATTCACAATTTTGATCATGATTTTTATGATGTTTTATTGGAATAGATTCTTGATACCCTAGAGTAGATTCCTGCAAAGTTTTATATCATTGGATATACGGATCAAAAGTTATCTTGATTTTCGTTTTTGAAACCATGCTGAAAATACTATTCATTTACTTGATTTTACTGTAGCAGCAGTCAAGCTGCCTGAACGGTTAGACCATCATTTAGAGGACGGTAAGACCGCCGGGAAGGGTTAGGTTCAAAGTTTTGTTGTCTTGAGCTAGTTGATTTGGGTTTTCAGCTAAAATTTTTTTGTTCTACACTTCTGTGGATGTTTAAGGATAGAATCTTGAATACTTAGGGAAATTTTAAACGGTACCATTCACCCCCTCTGTTGACATATTCAGTCTTTTAATTGGTATCCGAGCCCGGTTAGCTCTTTTAATAGATCTTAACCAGTCTTTAAAGACATGGCAATCGATAAGTATTCCACCAAGCCGCCTCTCTTCAATGGGGTTGACTATCCCTTTTAGAAGAGCAGGATGAAATCTTACATTTAGGCTCAAGGCTATGCAATCTGGAGAAAGGTTAAGACTCGGTTCGTTGTTCCTACCGATGAGCACATCACAGCAATAAATACGATAGATGTGGAGGCAAATGTTAATGTAAGGAATATCATCATCCAAGGTCTTAGTCGAAGTAAGTTTGATCGCATCTCTCATCTCATATCGGCATCCGACATCTAGGTAACCCTCGATGCCTACTATGAGGGTACCACCCAGATCAAGACTATCCAATAGGACCAGTACAAGCGAGAATACAACAAATTCGAGATGCTTGCTAGTGAGTCTCTAGATGAGTGCTTTGGCAGATTTCACAAGATTCTAAGCAACCTCCAAGCTGTTGGTCTCACATACTCAGACTCGGATAATCTCGCCAGATGCTTTTTGCCTTGAACCTCAGGGTTTGGGAGATGAAAGTGAGCTCCATTAAGGACATGATTGATTTATCGACCTTGACTCTTGACACGTTGTACGCAAGCCTCAAGACTCATGAGATTGACATCGTCTCTCACAAGACAAAGTCACAGTCGATGGCTTTGGTCATCGATCCTATTTATTCCTCTGGAGCATCGTCTGATGGTGCTTCGGGCTTCTCTTTGGCTTCTTTGTAAGAGATGAGCGATGGCCAGTTTAAGCAGTTTCCAAAGAGTGACCTAGTGCTCTTAGCCAAAAAATTCTCACATGCATACAAGAGGGTTAGAGAGAGGAAGAAAGGAGGTCCGGTGATTCGCTTCAAGTGTGGTGACTCCAATCACATTCGAGCAAACTGCTCCAAGTTGGAGAAGGGTAAGGACGACTACGACGGTGTGAGCAAGAATAACTATATCAGCAAGAACCGCAACAAGAAGTCCCCAGCTCGTGATTAAGACAAGGAGAAGAAGTACCGCAATCTTGGCAAGGCTAAGAAGCTCTTCCACCACATCCTTACCGTCTTTGACAACTTCGACTTCAACGACATGGAGAGCTAGAGCGACGACAACGGTGAGGATGATCTGCACAAGGACACCAAGGACGGTGATGACTTCATTGGGATATGCTTCGTGGCTGATGAGAACGGGATCAGCGATGATGATCTCTACAGCGACTCTGTTGAGCTATGCCCTTCCTACGACCAGCTTAATGATGCTTTTCTCAAGTTAAGAAAGTTTTATGCTTAAGTCTAGGGCTAGGTGTGGTGAGTTAGAGAAGGAGGTAGAGAGCCTGTCATGGGAGCTTACTTCACTTAAATCTGCTTCTTCCCAAAACGATTGCGATGTATGTGCTTTCTTGCTTAGCGATATGGAAAAACTAAGGACCTCACATAATAGTGTGATTTCTGAGTTGGATTTGCTTAAGGTGAAGAATGTTAGTTTGCTAGCTGAGTTAGAGTTGTCTAGGGTTGCTCCTTTACATTCTGATTATGTTGAGACTACATTCTGTATCTCATATAAGGATAAGAATAATGCTTTTAGAGGATTATATACCATGCTTTTTGATCTGCCTGAAACCTGTGATAGTTGTGACAAATTGAAGATTAATTAAAAAAGGTAGATCATAAGATTGATGAAATGCGTGCTTCTTTGCATGAGCCCATTGTTTCTTGTTCCAATCCTAAATTGAGTACTAAACTTGAATCTGTTTCTAAGCAATTTCAAGACATGTGTGATCAAAATGGCTCAATATACTTCTAAGACACATGTTAGCTCACCATGCAATAATTGTGAAAAACTAAAATCTGAATTAATTGCATTGGATGAAAAATATGTGAAGCTAACTAAGGATCTACTAGAGAAGCTAAAATCTGATTACTTGTTATATGTTGAAGTTGGGGAGAAAATGGAGGATATGCAAAAGATCTTTAGGGAGAGTTACGAAGCCTAGATGGTTAGGATTAGAACTGCCCCCTATGTATCTTGCAAATGCCTCAAAGTTGAGGTGGCCGTGCATAAGGAGAGATATGCATATGCTATTCGATCTTCTCCTTCTGGTTTCTCATCCCCTCCTTCTCCTTGTGCTTCTCTTTTTCGGGAGTTTGAGTACCTCATGAGCACTCTCGAAAAAATTGTTGGAGGTAAGAAAAGGCTCAATATTATCCTAGACAGATCCAAGATTTACAAGTTCAGTCAAGGTCTAGGATATAATTTCTTAGAGGATGTAAGAAAACATACACCTACTGTTGTTAGAGCTATAGCAACAGGTGTGATCGAGGTTGTGCCCAAGCCTAAAAAAGTAGTGTTTAAGTCTATGGGCTTTGTCCAAGAGATTTCTGACAATAAGGTTATGCCGTCTACTGCTTTGACCTCTTAGAAGGCGAAGTCTCATCTTGCTGCTTCGACCTCTCAGAAGGCGAAGTACCATTGCACCTTCTGTCGGAAGGATGAACATATAGTTGAGTTCTGCTTCAGGCGCACCAAGATCGCGCGAAGAGACTGTGTTCGTGCTCTTAAGAGTATTCAGAGTCAGCCCCGGACTCGGAGTGCTCTTAAGACCAACATGAGGTCTAGAGTCGTAGGCAACACTTCTGGTGTGTTTAGTGTTGGGTAGTGTAGAGGACTTGGTTTTTAGGCTCCTTCTGCTTTTGGTCCTCGAGCTGTTTCTAGTCAGGGTTTCCACTGTCCTAAGGAAATACCTCACTTTCCCTGTCGAGGCAGCTATCCACGACGTGATCAGCATACTGATGTAGGTCAGTCCCGCTCTTCCATAGCGGTCGAACCTAACAGAGGCTTGTGGTCTGCTCCTAGACCTTCTGATTCCGTGAGAGGCGAGGTGCATAGAGTAGCTAGAGGTCAGTCTTTTGTTTCTATGACTACATCTTCTGCTCATCGTATGACTCATTACTGGGTTTCCAGATCTACTCTTATTTACCCCAGTACGGAGCCACCGATGTTGTCTTCTCACTAGCTCAGGTTCGCCGGGTTGGAAAGGGTGATATGTGGCTTGTGGACTCTGGCTGTTCTCACCACACGACTGGAGGCTTCCATTGGTTGCTTCCATAGTTTGAGCTTCAGGGGATGGGACGATCACCTTTGGAGATACTTCATTAGGTCGAGTCATCGCTAAAGGTGCTATGCTATTAATGATTCTTTTATTCTTAAGGATGTTGCCTTAGTGAATAAGCTGTGTTATAATTTGCTTTGTTTCTCAGCTTATCGATGACAATTTTGAGGTAAGATTTGAGAAAAATACTTGTAAAGTTCTTGATTCTTCGGGAAGTTTGATTTGCGGGATTTCTAGATTTAGGAGGATCTGTGCTGATTTTATTGAGTTTTCTAGTAATTCTCTTCGATGCTTTGTTGCTTGAGTCATGTGATCTCTCCTTCTAGCATAGCAGACTTAGGTCGAGTCATCGCTAAAGGTGCTATGCTATTAATGATTCTTTTATTCTTAAGGATGTTGCCTTAGTGAATAAGCTGTGTTATAATTTGCTTTGTTTCTCAGCTTATCGATGACAATTTTGAGGTAAGATTTGAGAAAAATACTTGTAAAGTTCTTGATTCTTCGGGAAGTTTGATTTGTGGGATTTCTAGATTTAGGAGGATCTGTGCTGATTTTATTGAGTTTTCTAGTAATTCTCTTCGATGCTTTGTTGCTTGAGTCATGTGATCTCTCCTTCTAGCATAGCAGACTTGGTCACATTGGTTTTGATTATTTGACTCAAGTGAGTGGCCATGACCTCGTTCGTGGTCTGCCTAAGCTCAAGATGGTTAAAAACTTAGTTTGTACTTCTTGATGACATGGCAAGATGGTTGCCGCTTCTCATCTCCTAATCATTATGACTATGACTAATGCACCAGGACAGCTTTTTCATATGGACACTGTTGGTTCAACTAGAGTGCAGTTAGCAGGTGGGAAGTGGTACATTCTTGTTGTAGTTGATGACTTTTCGAGATTCTCTTGGGTGTTTTTCTTAGCCTTGAAGGATGAGACTTCTAGTCATTTTTGGGCTTTGTTCGGTAGGTTGTCTGTTAAGCTCCCTGGTGCCTTACAAGCGATCCATAGTGACAATGGCATGGAGTTCAAGCACTCCTACTTCGAGAGCTTTTGTGATGAGTCAGGTGTAGAGCATCAGTTTTCTTCTTTGCATGTCTCTCAGCAAAATGGTATTGTTAAAAGGAAGAACCGTACCTTGGTCAAAATGGCCAGGACGATACTCCATGAGTATGCTACACCTAGAAAGTTTTAGGCTGAGGCTATAGCCACTGCGTGCCATGTTTCGAATAGAGTTTTTCTTAGAGCACACTTCATCGCACTTCTTATGTGTTGAGGTATGGGCAAAAGCTCAGTGTCTCTCATTTTTGTGTTTTCGGTTGCAAGTATTTTATTATGAAGTCTGGGAACCTAGATAAGTTTGAGTCTCGTTCTTTTGATGGTATCTTTCTAGGCTACTCGACTTTTTCGCGGGGTTGTACGGTTTGGAACTGCGATACTAGTAGGATTATAGAGACCTGTGAGGTGACTTTCGATGAGGCCAATCCTGGTACTAGGCCGAATATCTCAGGTCCAGTTATACAGTCCAAGACCATCTTCATAGATGATGAGGATGGAGATGAAAGTTTTTTTACCTAATCTAGTCTCTCTTTCTCTTAAGGTACCTGCATCTACCACTGCGCCTCAGGGAGATCAGCCCGTACCTTCTAGCTCTTTTGGAGCTTATGGCTCTACTCCTACGTCCACATCTCATGAGGTAGATGTCACTTCTTCTCATCTAGGACCTCTCAAACATATTCAGCATCGACATCCTCCTGAGCAGATTATTGGAGATCTCCTTAAGCGTGTCACGCGTTCAAAATATGGCTTATCTCACTTCTATCTACATTATGCCTTTGTCACCTCTTTCGAGCCCAAGGATGTCTGTCATGCACTCTCTAATGAGTATTGGGTCAATGCCATGCATGAGGAGTTAGAAAATTTCGAGAAGAACATGGTCTGGTTGCTTATCGAGCCCCCTAGTGGTCACAATGTCATATGGACTAAATGAGTTTTCAAGAACAAGCAGAGTAAGGATGGGGTAGTCATTCAAAACTAGGCTAGTCTGATAGCTCAGGGTTTCTCCCAAGTTGAGGGTTTAGATTTTAAAAAGACTTTCACCCCTGTAACTAGGTTAGAGGCCATTAGGATTTTACTTGCGTTTGTAGCGTCTAAGGGTTTCAAGCTGTACCAGATGGATATCAAGAGTGCCTTCCTCAATGAGATATTGGGAAAGAGGTTTATGTTAGACAACCTCTAGGTTTCGAGAACCTCAAATACCCAAACCGTGTCTTCAAGCTTTCCAAAGCCTTATATGGACTTAAGCAGGCTCCTAGAGCTTGATATCAGAGGCTTAAATCCGACTTGTTGAGTCATATGTTTGAGATGGGTAAGATTGATAAGACCTTGTTCATTCATAGGCATGGTAATAATCTTCTGCTCATCTAGATTTATATGGATGACATTATCTTTGGTGGCTCTTCTTATGCTCTTGTTTCCTAGTTTTTTTATGTCATGAGCACAGAGTTTGAGATGAGCATGATGGGCGAGTTAAGCTCCTTCCTCGGCTTCCAGATTAAGCAGACTCGGGAGGATACCTTCTTGCATCAAGGCAAGTACACTCGAGACCTCCTGAGATGCTCCGACATGAGTGATGGAAAGCCAGTGTCAACTTCAATGGCGACCTCAACTATACTTGAACCTGACGAGGATGGCGAGCCGGTAGATTAGAAGGAGTACTACAACATGATTGACTCTCTCTTGTACCTCACTGCTTCGAGGCCGGGCATACATTTCGTTGTGTGTCTTTGCGCTTGATTTTAGGCTTCCTCTCACATCTCTCACCGTCAGGAGGTGAAGCGCATCTTCAGGTACCTTCGAGCTACTCTAGACTATGGTATCTGGTACTCTTCTACTTCATATCTTTCCCTTAGAGCCTACTCCGATGCAAACTTTGTTGGCTATAGGATAGATAGAAAGAGCACCTCTGGCACTTGTCAATTTATTAACATTTCTCTTATTTCTTGGTCTTCTAGAAAGCAGTCCAGTGTTGCACAGTTCATTGTAGAGGCCGAGTATGTGGCAGCCGCTAGTTGTTGTAGTCAAGTGCTTTGCATGGTTTCGACCTTGCAGGACTTTGGGTTAGCCATAGATGGTGTTTCTCTCTTCTGTGATAACACTTCTGCCATTAACATTGGTAAGAACCCAGTGCAGCACTCCAAGACCAAGAACATACATATCAGATATCATTTCCTTATATACCATATAGAGAAGGGTGACATAGTGCTTCAATTTGTCAACAGTGACCACTAGTTTGGCTGATATTTTTACTAAGCCTTAGATAACTCGAGGTTCATGACCTTGCAGGGAGAGCTTAGGGTGGTATATCCTTATGGCTTAATTTGAGGGGAGCATCGTGTACTTTCTGTATTATATTGTTTATATACTTTTTCATTCTGTTGCACTTTGTTTATTGGATGCATTTGGGTTAGTCTTTCTAGTGTAGAGTAGAGTGGTTCTCATTCTCAGTTGTTTAGACTTTTCCTCTCATCTTGTGATCCTAGGATGCTGCTTATTAGTTATTTCTTTTCTCACTAGGTTAAGTTCACTCACTTATTTTAGGTCTAGCGAGAGTTGGACCCCTTTGAGTAGACAAGAAACGTGTTTACTCTCTTGTATTTTAGATGACCATCTAATAGTCCTAGGGTCATTTAAGGTAGATGAAAGTGAGTCTGAGCTATGGTGATTCTTCTATCTTGTCTATACTTGAAGGATTGCCATTTCTTCCTTCTGTCCAAGCTTCTTCCCTCTTGTTTATTACTTTGGTTCAAGGGAGTTTATTTAAGATTTTCTGGAGCTTAATGATGACATAACTCAATTTGAAGCAAATTATTTCTAAAATTGATGCATTGTAATATAAATACATAGAACCCTGATTATTATCTTAGTATGACATGATAAATTGCTTTACATCTTGCCATGTCTTGTGCTCAACCTGCTATATTTATCATGCTATTTCATGTATAGCTTAGCTTTTATCATGATATCTCCTTTAAATATGAAAAACTTGAACTAAATCATGTCTTACCTCCTATTATGATCCATGCTATGTCAAATCAGCTAAGTTAAGTCTTGAACTTAGATTAAGCTTTAGATTGAGCTATGCTAGTTTCTTATTGAAACATGAGTTAGTATTAGCCCTTTATTCTTGAACTAGGTCAAGAAAATGCAAAATTATCTCTTTTATGCAAAAAAAGATCTCACCAACTCTTTCGCATGATATGGCTTGCCATTACAGTAGGCATGAATTCAGGAGGAGTTTTGGATGACCAAGATCACTTCCTTAAGTTTATTGCTTAGAGTGGTCGCATAAGACTTGAGATCTAGCACATGGCCAAGAAAACAAAATTTTATGAGAAAATGATTGAAGCTCGGTTATAACCAAAAATGAACTTAAAAAGGGTGCCAAATGTGCTAAATTTGCTAAATTACAAATGCTATCAAGCGCTTGAACAAAATATTTCAATTTTTAACTTGTAGTACTCTAAAATAACTCAATTATATTTTCTTGGCTCCATTTAGTCTGTTGACATGGTTTCCTCATTTCTGGATAAATTGACATGCTAAAAATCTATTTAATTTTAGAATTATTGCTTATTTGGCTTGAGCTTGGCTATATATGTTTTGGTATAATCTAAATAGCACTTTCACTTTTTATGGCTTGGTGTAATACTTGTAAAATTGCTTTGGATAATCTTCATGGCTTCTAAATACTAAAAATGAATAAAATGCAGTTACTTCATCTAATCGTGCTCTATCTTTTTCCATATATCTTGATAATTTTATTGTTACATAGGAAGAAAGATAGGTAAAAATGCACATTTAGAGCGTGTTTTGCTATTTTTTTGTGCAAAATCTCGATTGTTAGATCTTTGTTGTGTTGCTGTGATTTTCTATCACCTCTCAATATGACTAAGGTCAAATCGAGCAATTACTCTTTCATTTGGACCTAGAGTGAGATTTTCTAACATTTTTGGGTGGATATTAAGTTTTTATGCAAAATTATCATTTTCAGCAATTTCTATCCATTTCTGTTTCAAATGGTTATCTTCAATTCTTCACAATCTTCATTTGACCATTGGAGCTCTCTTTGTAAAATTCCTCTTTCTCTTTCTAAAACCACCTTCAATTTGCATTTTTAAAGAATTGCCAATGAGTTTATCAAGAGTGAGATTAAAGGACCATGTGAGAAGGTCTAGGATACTATTGTGATGAACCAATATAAGTTTTGTGGAGTGATAAAATAGTTTTGAAAAGATTGCAATTAATTTGGGCTATCTTCTAGAAGTGTCAGGAAAATCGGAAGTATCGTAGGTATAAGTGCGGTAGTTCCGTTTGGTACAAGTACCACAGGTATAAGTGCAGAAGTACCGCTTGGCAGAAGTACCGGGTTGAGTTACGGTACGTTTTTTTCTAGAGAGCCCTAGGGGAGGTTTTCAGCGTGCGAAAGTATCGTTTTAGGATGCGGTAATTCCGCATTACGGAAGTATCGACGTGTTAAGCACGGTAGTTTTGATCTTCCCAAAAAAACAGGGATTTGTAAAATCGAGTTATGGATTGAGTTGGGATGACATGGGTCAATGGATTAAGGTTGTATGATGCATGTCTTGACTAATGTAGGTCAAGTTGTGAAGAATTTGTTCTTGAAAACGATTTCTTTGTCTTTAGATGTGTAGGGTCGCTTGGAGTCAACCGTGGTCAACGGGGAGGATCGGGGCTAGGCACATGGAGGAGTTGAGGCCCAGAACGATCGAAGATGACAGGTGAGACGGTGAGCTCAAGCATGGACGAGAAAGGCGGGCATATTGAAGGCGAGTTCGAATAACGGGATGACACCATATAGGTTGCACGAGCCAAGTGAGCCGTGGTTCGGTGGAACCGGGACGGGAGAGACTTGGTGTCGCGTGGCAAGCTAGTGGTGCACCTACAAATGGTAAGTATGACGATTGCTTGCAGTGGTTGGTGATGACCGGGTCAAGGAAGGGTAATTTGGTTGTTTGACCAAATGCCGGAAACCATCTTGGGTCAAAACCACGGCACATGAGCGATGCATTGGAGAGCAGGTTAAGTCAAGGTGGAGCTGGTTGGATCAAGGCTAAGGATTTAGCGGATGCACAGTTATGTGCTTTGAAAAAGCGTGCATATATGAACTTATGAGAGTAAAACCCGTGTGGGGGGGTTAACGGGTTTCCCCATTGTAATAGTGGATAAAATTCATTAAGGGGTATAGGTGGTTGGTTTGCCTACCTATAAAATGGGGTTAGGATGGAGACATATGTGATTAACCATCCAACCCATCTTATGTGCTCTCATATCTAGGATTAGGGTTTGAGAGTGAGTGACTTGTGTGCTCTTTAACCTTCAAGGTGGAGTCGCTGTAAAACCTGTCTTTTCAAGTAAGTAATACATTAATCGTTATTCAACTCTTGAGTCTCTCTTGTTTTGTTTGATGTGCTTGTGATTTTGGTTGGTTTTAATATTTTCTCTTTCTTTTTCTTGATCTTGATGTGCCAAGGACGTGTAAGTGATGGTGACAACCTCTAAAAATCTATCTCCACCCATTTAGTCACTTTGATAGCAAGTTTATTAAGAAAACTCGATTTTGCTTGATTTTGAGCTCTTTGATCCATCTCTTGATTCGAGCATTTTTGGCTGGGATTCTTCGGTGTTCTAGCTTGTTGTGATATGTGGGAATACATCTAGAGCTATATTGGCTGTCATCTACCTACGAGCAAGTTATATTCACCTTTAGGGTTTTTGCTCTATTTTGGTGTAACTTTTCAACAAACTGAAAAAGGTCACAATTTTGACCATAATTTTTATGATCGTTTGTTGAAATATGTTCTTGATATACGAGAGTAGATCCTTGCAAAGTTTCATATCATTTGGATCTACGGATCAAAAGTTAACGATTTTCATTTTTGAAACCGTACTGAAAACACTATTAATTTGCTTGATTTTACTGTAGCGGTCAGACCACCGTTTCGAGGCCAGTCATTCTGCCAAGAAAGGTTAGGTTCAAAGTTTTGTTGTCTTGAGTTAGTCGATTTGGGTTTTCAGTTGAGGATTTTATGTTCTACACCTTTGTAAGTGTTTGAGGATAAATATTGAATACTTAGGGGAAATTTTAAATAGCACCATTTACCCTCCTCTGTTGCGATATTCGATCTTTCACTTTCTTGATGGATTGGTGATGTATCGATATTCATGGGATATCTACTTGGCAGTCATGTACTCGCCCTAGATGTGCATTCAACAGTATTGTTCTTAGATTCAGTTGATTTGTGTAAATCGAACTGCATCGGTTGGGCACTGACCTTCCATCTCCAAGGGTTGAAACGGTGGGGTTCTTCGTACAACGACGAGTCGAGATGCACCGCCGCTAACACCGGAAGAATTTTCCATCCCCTTGGAATGTCGTACCCTTCAATTCATACACAAAGACAGACGCATATGTCAAATTTCCAACGAAATATTCAGTGCCTGCTGCCAAATGTTCGAGGGATATAGGCAAAGTTAAGCTACCATTGTAGTGCACATCTCGAATGACTTTCCGGTGCAGGAACCTGACCACGTTGCCTAGCCGTAATGTCTCGTTTATTACCTGCAAGAAACCAAACAAAACAAGCAGAAAAAATGTCAGTCATTTTCATCTTTTCTACAGCTTTGAACACACAAGGAGAGAGTTCGGCAGTTGGAATTTAGGAGGGAATAGGCCGTTCTCACGTACAATCTACAGTAGTACTACAACACCTATACTGTTTGTATAAGGCCAGATATACATATCACTTGACTATATAAACTGCTGTACCAGAACATGTACTCCACAACTTTTCAGGGGAATCGGATCCTTTATTTGCCTTGGCATCAAACTGTATGAACAGTGCTAACTAATAAAGCCATTCTACTGACCCATCGACGTCTAAGACCATGGTAGGCCTCTAGTTTCAAGCATCTTGTGGGAATTTCTGAGGCCTCAGTTACCTTACCCCTTGGTTGATTCTTGCCTGAATGACGCTTGACATGTTCTGCTAGATTGTGCCGTTTGAACAGCAAGGCAGACGACACAGATACTTCTTATACTGAACAACATATACTTCTCAAAGCATTTGGATTGTAGTAAAACGATGGGCCTCACCTTGTAGAAACTTCCAAAACAACAAAAGAAACTCTGATAGCTAGAAGAGCAACCAGACGCTGTGCACTCCAAAAGTTGGCCGGCCAATTGTTTCTCATAGCCTTCGGTTTGCATTCGACATGACATTTCGGGAAGTTCCTATCCTTATACGCAACTAGACGAGACTTGTGCTAGTAGGAGTTGGAAGTAGGCAGCAAACAGCAGAGCACACATCTATCTCTTGACTGTTTATCACTGGGGAGGAAACGAACAAATTAAGGGCCTTACGCATTGTGTGAAAACCATCTCTTTGTAGTCTTCCCAGCTCAATTTGCACTCCCCTCTTAGCCTTTGTCTCCTAGCAATCTCAAGATGCTCCTCCTGTAAGCCAAGCATCAATGTGAATAACTCCGTGACATTTCTGATGCATTTCACCATTAGAGTCTCTGTAGAGACTCAAAATTAACTGTGTAAAGGTTGATTAAATTGAGTTGGCTGTAAATTAAATTTTTACCCGTAGTTCTTGGACAGCCTTAGGGCAACCTTCAAGGAAGAAGATGGCGAGGGCGAGTGCCATTGATGACGTCTCATGCCCGGCGAAGAGCAAGCTCAGCAAGAGGTCCAGGATTTGTTCTTTTGAAAGATTGGATTGCTTCAGGGCCCATCCAAGAAGATCATCTTCTTCGACACTTGTGTCTTCCTTGCTCATTTTCTGAACCCTCTCCTCCATTTTCCTCTCTATTACTCCAAGTATGGCGGCACGCGACTGCGGGGAAATGTAGTAATTGTATAATGTGATTTTAAGCTACAACAAATCTTTTACAGTGCAAAGTTTCTTAGCCAATTTGTTGGGAGAATATTGGACACCAGTATCATTTTAGATGTTGCCTAACTGCCTACTAGTCTAAGATTGTGTGTTGTCATAGCTTTCTGTACTGTTTTTGAGAAAATTATTATGTCATTTCAACATAGCTACCGCCAAATAAGAGAGAGAGAGAGAGAGAGAGAGAGAGAGGAGGTCTTTAGCTCACTAGCTACCCCAATTTTCTTTCTGGGAACTGAAAGAGGATAAAGCAAAAAAAAAAGTATTGTTTTTAAGCTTGCATGTTCTCCATTTTTTGAAACATCTGTCTTTGTGGTGGTACAATTAGACGTACCTTATAAGCTAAAATTCACAAAATAACATAGTGTGCAAATAAACCAATCTCTTGAGGCGTTTCATAAAACGAGCATATGCTAACATTGATCACAACATTTCTTCTCTTGTCTAAATTTCTTTCTTAGCCAAACAAGTATCTTTTTCTTTAGGATTGATCTTAGCTAACCAAACCGGTACCCCTATACTTCTTCATTAAGTAAAACCAAATTAAGAGGGTTGCTAAGTGCCTACTTGACGAAATTATTTTGGTTCCAGTGTGGCAAGAGTTGGTCAGCGGCTGAATCATGATAAATGATGGGTTCTCCCAACATTATATCATGCCAAATTATGAAGGTTGGTCATTTTAACTTTTTCAACAGATTAAAAACTCCACTTGCAATTGCATGCTGTTCAGAACACAGGCCGTGTGTAGGAGAGAGAAAGAGAGAGATTGTGAAAGCATGCATGCTGCAGCTGGGAGCAATCAATAAAGATCATTTGAGTGTGACCTCACAAGCAGTAAAAAGTGGGCAACATTTTATGCGCCCATGGGTGATGATCAGTCACCAAGGGCAAAGCAGGGTTACAGGGAAAAGAAACAAAAGAAGCATGCAGCAAGCAAGGCAAAGGTTGATCTATTCACAAGTAAAACCATGTCCACGTGCATGGTTTCCTGCTGTTAATAAACTATCGATTGTATGCAATGATTACCATGTGTACAAATGAATTTTTACAAACGAGTATTGATCGGCTGATTAGCCTCCTAATCAAAATAATTCCACCATGCATACACTAGCTAGACATACCTTTCAACCAGCATTTGTAAAACCTAGTATTTCACTATTTATTTTAAAATAAATAGTTTCATTTTCGCGCACATATAGTGATGATCTATTTCTATACAGTTTTTGGCCATGTTGATTCCTCAATCAAAGAATTTATTTTGTCCAACCAATTAATATTAGTAAATCCATTCTACAGAGCCATTGCAATCGAAGTGGCTGTAGCAGAAAGGAAAAGATCTAGGTCACTGGTCCGATTGGACCTGATGCAGTAGTACGTGTGAATAACAATTCTAACCCTTGGACCGTCCACAATTCGAACCCACACATGCACGAATTTTTAACACATCTAGACCCTTAATGACCCGAAATTCCATTTTTAGCCCCCAATCAAAAAAATTCCCAATTTGGACCCCTCCCCACCGCGCGTTTACGAGAGGCCGACACGTGTCCCGGTCGTGCGCTCAAAAAATTGGTCGTGCGCTCAAAAAATCGGTCATGCGGTCAAAAAATCGGTCATGCGCTCAAAAAATCGAAACGGGCAGCCGGCGCGGAGGGCGAGGCAGTCGTGCGGTGTGGTACCGCACGACCCGTGCTACAGGGCGGTCGTGCGGTACCACATCGCACGACCGGACACGTGTCGACGCCACGCGAACGCGTGCTCAGGCGGGGTCCAGTTTTGGAATTTTTTTGGTTTGGGGGCCAAAAACGGAATTTCGGGTGTTTAGGGGTCCACATGTGTCCAAAATTCCACATGCACTGCTGCTGCCGTGTACATTAATGTGGTCTTATCTTCCGATAGCTCTATGTATATGCAATATACATGTATAGGCCGAGTGTGTGTATAGGCGCTGAAATGGATACCAGAGTGTCTAAGCACCAAGCCTCTCTATTTTTAGATTGCTTTTAAATACGTACAAGTACAATGATATATAGGCTCCGTTTGACACAGCTCCACCACCGGCTCCTGGAGCTGTTTGGAGCCGTTTTGTGCCAAACGGGGTAAAACAAAATAACTCCACCCAAGGAGTCTCTTAAAACATACTGAGACAAAAGATATGTACGAGATGGAGCTGAAAAAAGTAGCTCCACCCGGCTCCATCCGCAGGCCCGCATACCACTGCCCTTGTACTTTCGTGAATTTACGCGATCTGTCACCGGCTCTTCTATTCTCCCGTTCCCGTTCCTCTGTTCGGTCTTCTCGTCTTCGACCGTGAAGGGAGCGCCGCCGTCATTAAATATTGGTTGCTAATACTTTGTGTTATTTTAAATTTTAATTTTTTTGAATTCAAATTTACACGGATGAAAAATCATGTAGAAACATACAGCTCTTGATGTTACTACAAGCCAAATAGACAGGGGTATATTGGACAATTGACATCTCTTAACCATGCATGATAAAACAGGTGGAGCTGTTTTGCCAAACAGTCTACCAAAACAGCTCCAGCTTCACCGGTGGAGCTGTTCGTGGAGCTGAAGCAAAAAAAAAAAAACAGCTCCACTTGTGAAGTGGAGCCGTGCCAAACGGGGTCATAATATATCAGGCAAACCCATTAACATTCATTAATTCAAAAAATCATTGATTTGGAAAGAAAGTTATTGATTTAGCATGCTGAATCAATCATAGATGGAAAGTCTCAATCATGAAGCCTGCGTACTATGGTACCCTTGTTTTTATACTATATATATGCACACACACATAACTCTTCTATGTACATTTTAAATTCTTCATCCTATATATATATGGCCTCTTCTTTTTGGTTAAAGCTTACAACTTTTGGACTGTTTGTGCGAGAGATTACAGAGTAACAGAAACTCACGTGCGATTTTTGTCGATATAAATGAAGTCGGTATAGTATGTACTAGAATTAACTAGTAGACCCCATCTTAAAAAAAACTCCGTTTAAAAGCTAGGTAATGTATAAAAGTCAAAAGTAAAAACTAAAAGCTAAAAAAGAACATGACCATATATATATATATATATATATATATATATATATATATATATATATATATATATATATATATATATATATGTGTGTGTGTGTGAATGCACTGCACATAAACTATCAAATTTTTTGTTTTTAAAAAAACAATACTCTCTCTAGCCAGCTTCTAATAGTTCTTTCTTATTTTCTTTTCATGTGAGTACCAAGCAAAACGTTGACAGGGTTGATATGACATATCTCCCTAGCTCCCCTTGTATCGACCGGTTGTTGTAACATCGTCTGATGAAACGCCCATATGTAAAACGAATCCGCACCCGCACGCGCACGCGCGCGGAGAGAAAGGGACAGCCACTATACCTTGAGCGCCTTCCAGTACGCCGTCCCGGGGAAGTTGAGCGGCGCGGAGACCACCCCCTTCATGAAGGTGATGTACTCCCGCCTCAGCCGCTCCGTCTCCTCCTCCCCGGGGTCCATGCTCATAATGTTCTTCGCCATCAGGTTAAACGTGAACTGCACGCACGAATCCGCCCATCCAGCGATACGTTAGCACTGCGTCGCGCGCGTTCGACGTTGTTCTTTCTTGCATCTATGCGCGCAGTACGTTTGTACGAGCTAGTAGTGCTATGCAGCAGGGGCACCTACCTTCTTGGCTTCGTGCTGGGCGGAGAAGACGGCGGGGGAGGAGGAGGAGGGAGGGGGCCAAGCGCGGAGGACGAGGAGGGTGTGGCGCTCGACCTCGGGGAGGAGCACGGCGCGGAGGCGGACGGAGCTGAGGAAGTTGAGGGAGATGGCGCGCATCTCGCGGTGGGGGTCGCCGACGAGCACCAGCATCGACCACTTGCCCAGGATGCCGCCGATGCTGCGCGGGTAGCTGCACTCGAACAGCCGCCCCTCGTTCTGCAGGATGTACCGGTTCAGCCCCGCGTCCGCCGACACCACCGTCCGCTCGCCGAAGAGGCTCGACCGGTATATCTTCCCGTACCTGCATGCATGGCACCGTGGCACGGCGTGCGCGGCCGCTCGCAGTTAGTTCTCAATTACAGCTGCCGTATACTCTTCCTCTACATGCATCGATAGATCATTCACGCGTGTTGTGAGGTGCGTGCATGCGCGTGTATGTGTACCGACCGTGCGATGTGCTGGTCCATGAAGTGGCCGATGGAGGTGGCGGGGTGGGCGCGGAGGTAGCCGTAGGTCTCGCCGACGAAAGGCCAGCCACGGGCGCCAGGCGGCAGGTTCTTCTTCGCCCCGCGCCACCGGTGACCGCAGTGGCATTTGGCGACGGTGGTGGTGTAGAAGGTGAGCAGGGCCAGGATGATGAAGGGGAGGAAGAAGAGGAGCTCGCTGGTTATGGAGGCCATCATGGCGGCCATGAGCTAGCTACTCTGAGGCCGGTCTTTCTCGAAATTTATTTCCCTTCTCGCTTTGCTCGCTCGCTCGCTTTGTTGGTGCGTGTGAGAGAGGATGGGCTAAAGAGAGAGAGAGAGATGGGGGCTACATTAAAGAGAGGCTTTAAGCTCTAAAATTTTGGTAGGAAGGAGCCCACTACGCCTCCCTCTCTGCTGTTCGGCAAGTTTAAAAAGCTGACCAACTTTTAGTTTTTATTATAGTATCTAACTTTCAAATAGAGTATTTTTTTAAGATGTGATCTACAAGTTAAACGATCTACACGTTAAAAGCCTAACATCTGTCGCAGCCAAAATCATAAGTGAGTATCTGTCTCTTCGTAATCTGTATCGTAAACAGCTAAAATTCAAAAATTGTAGCCAAAAGCCATAAGCCACAGCCAAAAGACTCTCTTTTAAATCTATAGTTTTCTTCTAACAAATAAATGATACGATTTTTTTATAATATATGATAGGGAGAAAAAGATTGTGGAGACTCAGTCTAATTTTGGTGCGGCGCAAGGAGTGGAGCCACTGCCACTTATTTACCCCCTTTCCTTTGCTCTGTTCCTCTCTGGCATGGAAAGGCAAAAATCATTGTATCTGACCAGCCGGTTGAACGGCTGATGCGTTGTTCCATTCACAGTGTACTCTATCGAAAGGACGGGCTAGTCAGTTTTACCATCATATGTGGTTAGAAGCTATTCAAAATTTATGGGCTTTTTAATTTCATTTTTTTAATCTTTTTTTCTTGTTTCTTTATATTGTCAAAAAGATATAGTGGTGTTTTTTAATTTTTTCTTATGCTTTAACTAAAAAACTAATAGCCGCTATAATATAATTATAGCTAAAAGACTAAAGCAGAAACCAAAAGTCATAGCTTATAAATCGTTTGGAGCGCTATCACGATGTTTTCCATTAATTTTATTCCGTGATAGTATAACTTATAAGAGCAAGTCCAATAATGGTCTTATAACCAAGCTAGTCAGCATTTTTGCTGATGTGGAGGAGAGAAGAGAGGAGAGAGATGAGAGCTTGGCTCTCATGCAAGCAACAAGCTGGGCACATAAGCCTATGCAGTGGTGGGCTCAGATAATAAATGTATGTGAGGAGGAATAGGAAAGAGAATGTGAGACATGGTACCATATAATAATAAAAAAAACCTTTTGTAGACAAATAGAAGACAAATTATTGTATAACTTGGCTCTTATAACTTACTTATAGCCAAACACTTGGCTCTATTATTGGACTTGCTCTAAGGTGAAACCTTTTTGGCTGCTGTAAAAGATCTTGCACGTGAGTCAACGGAATAACTACAAGTTCAATTTTGTATATTAAAAACATTTCCTCATGTTCAGTGAAGCTTGGGTAGAAGATCGAATACCATAAGAGCAAGTTTAATAAGGCTGACTATGCTAGCTACAAGGGAATCCATGTCAGCATAGTTCTATGTGGAGGGGAGAGAAAAGGAGAGAGAGAGCCAAGCCGACTCCCATGCAAGAGTCAGACTATAGCACAGGAAAAGATGCATTATCCATGCATGTACCCATAGAACTAATTGCTATACCCATGCATATATTAAATTATCAATACCCATGTATGTATTAAATGATTGAGAGCTCTTGTGGAGACAACTTATAGCCAGCTTATTGTATGAGTTGACTGCATCATTATCTTTTGATGACATGTAAATGTATTGTAGGTAGCAGCTATCTGTACTATTCAACTTGCTCTAAGTAAGAAACCACATCTATTTCTGTACTCGATATATAGCAACATTCGTATAGAAGTTTAAACGAAATAGGTTTACATACGTACCACACGCAAATATGTGCTTTTAAAAAACTCTATAGATCAGAATTTTTTTGGATTTATTGTAATTTGTGATCCAAATCTAGCGGAGTCCAATCGCATGAAGAGTTTGATCCGATTTCGCTCGGAAGGATAAAAGTAATCGGGTCAACAAGTCTCGCCCCCCCGACTAGTATACAATTTTGAACTGGTTGGAATTTTTGTACTAGTCAGAATGGTAGGGATTGAATTTGTTCCGACCAGTATGTTGGTGATGAGCAATACAAACTGGTTAGAGATTATGATTGGAATCATCTTTGTTTTCGTGATGAACTCTGCACCGACATGCATCTGACGTGGTGCCCAAAGGTGTTTGCACCGACTGGAGTTAGACATGGCTACTCGAGGCGTTTATGACTACAACTCTTCATCATCTCCGACTAAGATTATGTTTTGTCTTCGAGTAGGATACTGTTCCCTTTGTTGACTATGAATATCTTCTTTCATCTTCTGAAACTCTTGTTCCCAAGGCTATTTATACTACTTGTAACCTCTTGATAGGCAATGCATTGCAAGGTGTATGTTGCATAGGTATAAACGCACCATTGCCAAGAGCGTTTTGTAACTTCTTCATATAGTGATTTTTTTCTCGCGAGAGTTTTTCATGTTAAATCTTTATATCATAATCTTAATTATTCTTCGGTGTTTTGTATCATGTCTAGTCGATTTCTCAATAGGATTCGATTAATATAAAATTCTGGATGCGAACAAAATTGGTCTAGTCATCTGTACAAAACTACAGCACATAGCATCTATAATTAATGAATGACTTACAGAACTTATTCATAACACTTCTACCGCTGTGCGGATGCTGCAAAGGGAATTATCCAACCGATGGTGACAGCACCTCTGGATCAAGCCTAATTGCTGCTACTCCGTAGTGTTAAATATTGAGGAAAAGCCAAATGTGGTTGGACGATACACTTGATCATCTATATGAAGCCTCAATTTCTACATATCCAATAACCAGATGGAACTATAGATTTAGCCATCAAAGTTCTATAATGTGTCTGTATCCTCTGACATGCGAATAGTCTGGGTTGAACTAAGTCTCATCGTACCATCATACCACATGACAATATAGGCTGTATTTTTGTTTTTTTTTTTGTGTGTGCAGTAGCAGTAAGGAAATGTGCACCGGCTTATCTAGAAAAGAGACTCCCACCTGGATTGTGCATTAACTTATTTAAAAGAAGGAACGAAATCACACCATTAAATTAAGAGTTTTGGTTCAGTCCATATGGAGGTGCTGGAGGTGCTAACACCTCCACCACATCTGACCGTTCAATTACTCTTTTGCTTCATTTCGCTAACATCATCCCTGTGCACCACTCACAAACACCGGAGGTGTCAAAGCATCATAACCGTTAGATGAGCTTTATTGAACGGTTGACAATGGACAAAGTGTATCGAACCAACTCTCTTAAATTAATGCATTGCTGAAACATGAATATTATAGGCTGCTAGTTTCTCTGTGAAGGGCTTGAGCTTTTGGAGTTTGTTAACAAGCATTCCAGTTAAATATCACCATCTTAATCAATTTAGTATTGAGCATGGATTACATTCTTAGTGCTTCCAGCTTGTTAATGGAATCAAGTGGCTCTGAGGCTTGATTGGTCACGTTCATCCCAGGCATGGTACTCCGCAGCATTGATAATCTTTGGTGGATCAATGGCAGAGATGGCCCCTTCCATGAGGCGGCATGGCACAGCAATGATCAAAAGGAGGGGTCTGGATTCAGATTTCCAGATAGGCCGGCATCATTGCTAATTTGGTGCCATGGAAGGATGATTAGGGTGATGTTTACCGATAAACTTTTTTTATATGTATGTATGTATGTGCTGCATAATTCGTGGCTGTTGCTGCGGTCCCATGTAATTATGAGAAGTACCTTCGAGGACAGAGGCCTGAAGGTTGCGAAATACTATCTGTTGCATGTGCCCCTAGTAGAGTCGGATGTACATACAGTTGGTACGGCGTCCATTAACTCAACGGGGTATGGTGATGGCGTCCGCATGGAGAGAGCTAAATTAAACGTATAAAAAATTAAAAAGAGAAAAATAGAAACAATGTAGCGCTAAAAAAATCACAAAGGTTCCTAGAACAATGATTTTTCGCTCATTTCGGCTTGAGCTTCTAACTTTTAGCTTATTTTTTACTATTCCTAAATTTTGTTTTTTCTGACATTTTAGTTTTTTTTGAGCTTTTTTTCGCCGGTTCTTTTTTCGTGTTCGTTTGCGGTGTCCATGATGGGCTAACATATTTTTTCTATTTTTAATTTTTTTAAAAAATTTTAGTTACGCTAAATAAGCCACCATCAGTTACAGTGTAACTTCAGCCAGCTACAGTGCAATTTTAATCATAAACCAGCTTATTTCAGCTCAACCGAACCGAACGGCACCTAAAGCTTATTAAGCGTGACTAGAAACAGTACATGTAGCTTGCGTGAGCACGGGAGAATACACAGCATGGAGACTTTTGACAATGTACAACAAGCTCTTATACTTTGGATGAAATAATAACCATAACATTAGCGGGGGAGTTCCGGCGTTCTCAGCGTGGCCACGTCGCCCGGCGCGCTCGGTCGGCCGGCGCGTGTCCAGCGGAATTCGCGTACGGCCGGCCGAGCCACTTTCCTCGTATTTTTCGATAATTATGTAAATGTCCTTTTTCCTCGCAAATAGGTCCCTGCAAGTTTTTTCTTCGCAAAAAAAATTTTTGGATGGCGCCCCGCGGGTTTCCAAAATTACGTATAGGTCCTTATTTACTTACGTACAAGTCCTTGCAAGTCCTCGGTTTTTTACCAAAAAAACCTTTGATTTCTCCGAAATTTCGCATTTGTCCTTGGTTTTTTTATGAAAACTCCCTGCGAATTATCGCCTCTTTTACTTTAGTCCACACGGTAGCTAGCGCGGCGTTCGCCGCGCTTATGCAGCTAGTATTTCATAAATGAATTGTCTTGGTTATCCATGGAGAATGAAAACATATTTGCCAGATCCAGATCTAGCTAAAGATTTTATTCGACTATCTCCTGCTCCGTCCTCGCAAAAATGAATTTTGACCATCTCGTGCCCAGTGCCTTTTACACTCCTTGAAATAACCTCAAAATTCAAAATTTTAAATTTTATTTGAATTTTACTTGATTTTCCTTCCCTTTCCCAATTTGGCAATTTTCCAGGAAAATACGCTTTCCCCTTTTGTCTCTTCCGCCTTCTCCCTGCACAGAAAACCCCCCTAATTTTAAGAAGAAATGTTTTAGTTTTGTTCTTTGCAAATAAAACTGCATCCACTCCCTGTAATAAAACCAGTATATCCCTACCTTTGAATATCCTTGCAAGTAGTAAATTAGGGTTCACCTTTGTAACTTGCTGGGTACGGTTGTACTCATAACTTGCTAAAACAACAATATAACATCAGTGGAATTAGGAAGCCCCAACTGAAGACGAGGTTCCTGAAGAGCCTTTCTTCTCTGAGGAGGATTAGTTTTAGGTCTCAGCCTTGCTCGGGCCGCTTGGGAGTTTTTGTGATGTATTATAGTTTTGGGCTTGCGCGCCTGCTGACAAAAACTTGTTGTTAAACCGTATCTTGTAATAAAAGTTGGATCTTTTGTTGTAAACTTGTGCTGTTGTGATGATCACTCATGTTCAGTGCTCCGTAACTGTTCATTTTGAATTGTTGCGGTGATTCGTAGCGCCTTCAAAAATGAGGACGTTACACTCCTTTCCCCCTTTCTTGTACATAACTTCTTTTGTTTAATATATATACTCTATATGACATAGTATCTTAAGGAACAATAGGCAACAAGAAGACTTTTGACCGAATACAACCAACGCTTACATTGTACTTTTGAAGAAATATTTCAAAGATGGATTTGCCATGGTTATCCACAGAGAAAGGAAACATATTAATTTGTTGGATATGCAGGTCTGGCTAAAGAATTTTGACTAACTCTTTCCTCACCCCAAAAAAGATTTTTTATTCTCTCTTTCCCAATGGTTTTTTTGTACATTCCTTTTCCCTTTTCTTGTACGTAACTCCTCCTGTTTAATATATAGTCCTACATGACATTAGTATCTTAAGGGCGATCCACAACAAGTACTTTTGACATTATACAACCAACGCTTACATTTTACTAGTTTGAAAAAAATAGTTCAAAAATGGATTTACCTTCGTTAGCATACAGAAAGAAAACATAGTTCCTGGATATTCAAATCTAGCTAAAGAGTTTCGACTAGCACTCCTCACGAAAGAAAAGTTTTTTTACTACATCTTACCCATGCGGTTTGTATATTTCTTTCCTGTAGGACGGAAGGCGACGAGTAGAGGGGATGAATCGGAGCTCACTCTTTTCGATACCAAATCGAACCTCCAAATTGTCCACAGCTTCAAAACAAGCAGCGGAAGATTAAGCACATGAAACCTACAAGCCAACCCTATGAAAACGGAACCAAAACTGAGGAACACCTCTCCTAGTGGTACAACCACACTCTTGGCCAATTGGACCGCAAGCTAGTCTGATCGATGCCTTGGGCCGGTCTAATTGGGGCTCGGGTATAGACAAGAATAGCTCGAGTTCAAACTCTAAAAAAACTTAATTCAAAAACTATAGCTCCAAATCTTATGAAACTTGGTACAAATCTTCACAAAGATGTCAAAAACCTATTCTAACTTTATCCAGAACAAAGAAAGTTATACCAAAAAAGGGCCAAAATCAAACTTAGACTCAAACACTTGCTTGTGGGTATAACCTTAGACGAGTTCTCACATCACAGTGTTTGACGAGTTTTTGTACAAATATTTTTTTAAGTTAAAGCAAGTACCAAAGTGTATATTTGGAAAAAAAAACTATGGTATGTGTACGTGGTGCATGGTCGATGCGTTGCGCCTCATAAGGTTGTAAGTCCCAGCCAACCATGAAATATATACGCCAAGATCATCCTTTGTGTTCGTGGGTCTTCGACCACGTTGTGTCCACCACGCCTGCTCAAGCACGGTCACTTAGACCACGTACTACGACCACACCTGCTACGACTACGTTTTGTGACCACGTCTTCGACCACATGGGATTTCGAGCACATTCTTCGATCACGTTGTGTCAACTACATTATGTTGACTGGCCATTACGATCACGTTGTGCCAACAGTGTTGCTTTGACCACAGCACCTCATCTTGGTTTTTCAAGCATGGTGCTATAAGCTTACGAGTACCGTGGCGCCGCGCCTCATACGGCCATGGTTCAATCAATTGCGGCACCGTGCCTCATACGACCTCATGTTCTCAAACAGTCGATGCACGAGGCCAAGCAATGGCAGCCCACGTACCAAGAAGAAAAGAAAAGATTGGTTCCAAGTAAACCATATTTACGACGGGAAGATGGTTGTGCTATTTACGGAAGTATTTCTCAATAAATCTGGTCTAACTTGGAAGGCGCAGGTATATAGGGAAAAAATCGGCAATCGAATCAGGACCTCGATCCTGGAGGCCAGGGATTGATTTGCGCCATGTGAAGGCCGCGTATGATGCCCATAGCACTTGCTTGTGCCTATAAAAAGAGACAGACGCAGACGGGAGGGGAGGGGAGAGACCCCTTGGCACCTACGAGAGAAGATAGACAGATAGGGAGGCATGCCGATAGAGTGTGGCAGTAGCGAGACGGCCACCAACACCTACGATCGCTGCTGGTGAAGCCTTCCCACTCTTGAGCAACCTTTGACTGCAACGACGGGCTGGCAAGATCGTTGTCATCTCACCGAGGTTGAGGCATGAAGTCTTCCCACTCTTGGATATAGTGCACACCCCGGTCGCGCGCGCATGGGCTGTGGGCCGGTTGGCCTGCTCAACTGCGCGGTCGGAAAGTCGGCCGGGCTGCACTGTGCATTCGGGTCGGCCCAACACTATTCATCCGATTTGAAAATTCAGAAAAATCATTAAAAATCCTAGAAAATCCAGAAAATTCCCAAAATCCCAAAAATATACCATTTTGATCATCTTGACACCCTGAATTTATATTTGACCTCCTTTCCACCAAAATCATCTCCAAATAAATTCAAATCCCTCCATTTGAATTTTACGCAATTTACTTCTTTTTAATTAGATTATTTTTCCTAACTTGATTAGAATCAAGTATGGACTTATGTGTTATTTTATGTGTTTACGCTAGCTTCCGACTTCTCCGAAGCTGCAATTCAAGACCCAGAACCAAGCACCCAAGTTTACGAGATTGTCTAGATCCCCTAGCAGCAAGGCAAGTTGCAAGTTTTTGATCATATTGAAACTATGAATTTTAAGTATTTAATTAATGTATTTCCATTATTGATAATTGTGAAATGTTAATTGCTTAAAATAAATGTTTAGAATGGTATGCTATTTAGATAAATCCTACCACTGATAAATGCCCTGTTTAATTTGTGACCACATTCACCTTGACAGCCTTAGTAGTAATTAAAATATTGTATAATTATTCATAGATCATTCCATTCAACATTTTGTACTACTAAGTAAATTTGGCCGTTGGCCGGTAGGATATGAAAACTGATACTAGGGTAAGGGTGCACTGTGGAAAGCCACGATGTGACCTCCGTCCACGACCTTACCCTAGGGTGGAGGCTGGTTTGAAAGGGTGGTGGTGCTGTTGAGCCCAGTGGAGTTGGGGTTTGTGCCTCAGGTAAAAAATATAAGGACAAGAGCCTTATGCTAAGTAAAAGACACAGTGACCGCTCAACCACAGGAGTTGACTTGTCAACCCTGATTTAGTAGCTGTTCAACTCGATTGAAACTCTACAGGAGGTAGGTGTGTGATGCTGGGGAGTTAGGTATGCGGAACGGTAAAACCATACCTAACAACGATAGTGGTCACTCAGAGCGGCAAGGGAGTTTAGATCTAGTTGTGAGTTGTGTCTGAGTGATTCGATCGGGTAGAGCCTACATAAAGAATTGAGCAGTGAAACGACCTGATTTTCTTAACTCTGTCACGGGAGTTAAGAAATCGTGTGGGTAAAACTGAGCAACTCTGTAGAGTAAAACTAATGGTATTCGAATACGCCGTACTTCCGGTTAATGAAGCTATGCTAATTAGGTGATTCCAACAACGAGGCATAAGTAGAGTTTATAATGTTGTTAAGTTGGATAATTGTGAATTTTATCTGATAACAGAAAACCCCCCTGATTTTAAGAAGAACTGTTTTAGTTTTGTTCTTTGCAAATAAAACTGCATCCACTCCCTGTAATAAAACCAGTATATCCCTACCTTTGAATATCCTTGCAAGTAGTAAATTAGGGTTTACCCTTGTAACTTGTTGGGTACGGTTGTACTCATAACTTGCTAAAACAACAACAGAAGATCAATGGAATCAGGAAGCCCTAACTGAAGACGAGGTTCCTGAAGAGCCTTTCTTCTATGAGGAGGATTGGTCTTAGGTCTCAGCCTCGCTCAGGCCGCTTGGGAGTTTTGTGATGTATTATAGTTTTGGGCTTGCGCGCCGAATTTTTTCTATTTTAGCCCTTTTTTTGAAAAATATTCACATTTAGACCCCTGGTAGTTTTAATTCCGATTTTGGACCCAGGGGGTCGGAGCCGTGACCCACGGCGCCGAGGTAACACATCTCGGCGCCGTGCTCCACGGCGCCGAGGCGCCAGGCCCGCACCAGCGTGGTGGCCTGCGTGGCGCCGACGTGGCAGCACCTCGGCGCCGTGGTCAGTGGCGCCGAGCTCGGAGCCGTGAATTGTGGCGCCGAGCTCGGAGCCGTGGATCGTGGCACCGAGCTGTGAAAATTCAGAAAAGCCGCCGTGACCGGTGGCGCTCCTGCTCGGCGCCTTCAAAATAATCCGTAGCTTTTGCAAACATTCAGAAAATTGATGAACTGTGTGAAACACAATTTTTGTTTCCTACTACATTTTTTGATGATGTCGTGTTCAATCTGAAAATTTCGGGTGCTAATAAGGTAATAATGTTTGTAACTTTTTTCCTAAGCAGGGAACTCCGATGGTCAAACACTAATTGTTAGAGAAGGGGATAATGGTGTTGCTTATTCATGGAATTCAAAAGAGCTAAAATGGGGCAAGGTAAGAACCTATGTGCCTTAGACTTTTCCATTATATTGCCCGTAAGTAATTATGTTGCTACCTCAAATCACATGGTATAATCTGCGAAGTTGAGGATATAGTTTAATGTCTTGTTGTTCTTTTGCAGATATTTATGTGCTTGAAAATGTGAATTTTCCATGTAATGATTTACAATTTTGAACTGAGTAGGCATGATTTCCCTGTTCTTTTCTATATGCAAACTAATCCATTATGCAGACATTCTTTGGAGCAAGCATGGGTGGGCAACATTATGCACTCTATTAAATTGTAGTTTTGTGAAGCACCGATACGCAATACCGTCATACCGGTAGTCTCAAGTGCAGTCGATACAGCTAGGCAAACACAATACAGTGCATAATAATAGGATTACATAGACCGTAGATAGCGTGGGTCTATTCTACTGGGTGTAGCGTGGTTGTTTCCCATTTTTATTGGGCCCTGAGGATGGCTTCGCTGCATCATTCTTCCTGTCACTCTTGGTCTTGAGAGCTGCCTCACGAGCTTGAAGCTCTTCCTCCTGACGCTTGATGGCTGCTTCACGCAGACTTAACTGCTCCCGCCTCCTTTGCAGCTCATCCTCCTTGCCCTTCAGACGGTTTTGGTCCACCCTCACGCGACGCTCTTGCTCAAGCCGCATCTGTCGTTCCACCTCGCGAGCCTGAGTCATCTTGACAAAGTATTGTCCTTTGTTTTCCACCTCCACTGCCCGGTTATCTGGCCATGCCGGCGACACCCGATCCACCCATTCGATGAACGTGCAAGCCTATGTGTGGCGTGGTAGATGTCATGGATCAAGTTGAAAAACGATAACGAGAAACAAATGATTTAGTTGTCGTCGTTACCACGAAGTCGTCATCCAGGTCTGGACACTTGAAGAACCTACGGTCGTATTTGGCTCATTGTACTCGATCCGTCCAGACTCTCAACATCGTCCTAAAGCCGCAATGGCACTTCGGGCGCTCATGCCACTCTGGCACTCCAAATGGGTCGGACCTCCAGGAAGACATTGTTGTGTAGTAGTATTGTGATGGCTTGAGGAGAAGATGTGATATGGAAGACATAGGAGGGCTTTATGTAGGCAGGTTATCTGGTGCAGTGGGCATAGTCCATGGAGAGGAGGTCGTACGAATCTTTTCGCTTTTTCAGGATTCCAGTTTAGCAATAAATGTTCCTATGTAGGCTTTTCAGAGCCTGTAGTCTCGTAATAAATTCATAGTTCGTAGCCTTTTCAGTCGTTTGCAGGAAACAGCTCGTAGGCTTTTTCAGGATTCCAGTTTAGCAATAAATGTTCCTATGTAGGCTTTTCAGAGCCTTTAGTCTCGTAATAAATTCATAGTTCGTAGCCTTTGCAGTCGTTTGCAGGAAACATAAATTCATTGCAGGAATTATAGAACCACAAAGGACAGACTACGGATTCGAACACAAATATCACATGAATATAACATATACACATATATACAACAAGTAGCTCATTACAAACACATCTCTGTCCAACCACATACCAAGTGCCTCCTAGCTCATTACAACATATATACAACGACTTTTAAGCCCAATCACAAGCCTACACGTAAGTATCACTGCCTCCTAGCCTTACCCTTACCCTTACCCAGGTCGTCGGTGCCTGGAGTGTAACGGCTAGGCTCGCGGCGGCGTCTGCGTGGTACAGGCTGTGAAGGATGAGTCGAAGGAGCGTCTACGAGCTGAGACGGGCCTATCTCATCGTAAGTCTGCTGCTCCACCTCGTCCTCACCGCCCTCGTAAGGGAAAGTGTCGCTCCTCGTGGGGGACGAGCTCTGCCCCGTGTAAAAGGTGAAGGATACGACAGCATTGACGGGCATACCACGTATACCCCTAAGCAAATTATTGAATGATTCGGCCATGTTGCTTGTCTGAAACTCGTACCTCCAGCCACCATCGTCATGAGCCCTTGTCCATTTGTCGACATCTCTCATCAATCCCGTCAACCACTGTCTACCTTCTGCGTTTGTTGCAGTATTAAGCTGCTCTAACTTCTCCTGGAAGAACTTGACCTCAAGCATTCGCGCGACCTCCTCAAACAGATGAAAGTTATCCTTCGTACCATCCTTACGGAGTAGATTCTCGGCAAGATGCCGAGTGCACCAACGGTGGTGCAAAGCTGGATACCCCGGTATCTGCTCCTGTACGGCAGCAAGTATGCCCTGGTGTCTATCAGATATGAGACCAACCTCCCTACCAGGGCCGACCACGTGCCTCCGAACGAGCCGCAAGAACCATCACCAGCTGTCTTTGTTCTCCCTCTCAACCAAAGCAAACGCCAAAGGAACCAACGCGTTGTCTGCGTCACAGGAAAAGGCTATCAGAAGTGTGCCCTGGTACTTGCCAAGAAGAAACGTACCGTCAATGGAGAAGACGGGACGACAATGCCGAAAGGCCTCGATGGACTGAGCAAAGCACCAGAAAGCACGGAAGAATATCTGCATCCCATCTTGAGTCCATTCGTTCGGTTTCGGGACGTACTCATAATGCATGCCTGGATTAACCGCTTTGATTGCATTGAAGAGTGCTGGCAACTGCAAGTACCCATCTTCCCAGTCCCCATATATCATCTTCCAGATGCGTTGCTTTGCCCTCCATGCTTTTCCATATCTTATCTCGTATCCAAATTTCTCCTTAACAATCCCAGCAAGTGTCTTCACCTTCATATTGGGTTCTCCCTTTACTATGTGACACAGTGACTTGGCAATAATGGTAGAGGTCAATTGCCGATGCTTCTGTTTGAGCTCTGCTTCGGCACAAGTGTGTGGGCCAACGATTCTTGTGATCTTGAACTTTCCCGTGTCCTTCTGTTTCCTAGCACAAATCCTCCATTCACATGTTTTCTTCTCGCACACAACTGTGTACCTCCGCTCCACATAAGAATGCCTCACCTTGAATGGCCTTTTACGAATCACTGAATACTCCTGCAGCCACCTTTTCAATGCTGACAAGTCCTCAAACACCATGCCCTTCTCAATTGTCATGCTTGACCCGGCCTCAGGAGCATCTAGCAACTCGTCATCCCTTCCTTCTGCATAAGCCTCGTGAGAATGCCTAAGATCGCTGAATTCATGAACTGATGGATCCCGGCCAGGGCAATAATGCATGATCAGCTCAATATCACTTTCGGTCAGCTCTCCAAAAGGGCGGTCATCATCAGAATCAACGGCCCTTGCGATCTCGTAAGGCTCCAGATCATCCACAATTTGAACATCCACACTGTTGGAGTCCCTGCAGACTTCTTCAACGTTGCCAGATGGAGCAACGGGAGGAACACCCACATTATTAGGAATGTCTCCTGCATCATAAGCACGAAAACAATGGGATTGAGACAAAAGAATGGAATAACGGGAAAAGGCTAAAGTGTTGCTTGCCACTTACTGGGATGATCCTGAGGGGCCACCACGACATCATCAGTTCGACATTCGACTCGAACTGGTTGAGAAATGTGAACCTCGTTCGGGGCAGATAGAGCATCGAGCACCTCAGGCACTTCTTCCACATCCACCGCAAGGTCCGGTAACGGAGGGTCAAAGGGTGCCTGATCACCTAGTTCTGGTGAATAACCATGAGGGGTGGGGTCAATGGACACCTTCCGCACAACAAGGTCCAAACATTGGAACTCATTCCTCATAACCAATTTGACATATTTGTCCCACTGATCCTCACAACCAATTAAGATCAACCGCCTTAAAATTGTGTCTTTCGAACCGAAGTGAAGTAACCCCTCAACTGTGATGCTCTCCTCGTTTGCATGACAATGTAGCTCCTCCCGGGCCCTAGCAACCAATTCACTAAACGACGGCCGATCACTGAATATCAGAGGCACCCTTTGCATTTCAACAAATCGAACATTTCCATAATCATCACTTGTCACACTGCCTCCATGATATAGGGTGACTAGGTTGTCCATCTAGTTCATACAGAAAACCAAACTTAATACCTTAATCGAAATTAGATACTAGAAAACTAACTAAGTACCTAGTCACTAACTTTCAACTTGAAATAAAGATCCAAAACGGTTTAGAGCTGCTAACAACTTGCATACAGGCTTATTAAATGCTTTTCACACTGTAGTCTAAAGCTTTTCACAAGGATGGCTTCACGATACAAACGGTAAACAAATAAATGCTTCACGAGCTCCATGCCTACTTGGCCCCAAATGAAAATTTTCTAGTTCCCTTCAAAGGCCCCAACTCTCAGAAACAATCAACTGGAATATCAAGCTACATATGATATGTTACATGAGAACAATACAATTAATTTAAGTGACCTGGTTGCACAGCCGATTGGCCAAAACATGCTCAAGCATAGCATTTCATACATCATCGTCTCTACTCTCGTGTACAAGACATGAATTGGGATTTCTACCTCCAGTGGAGAGTTCACCCCAAAAGATTTGCAAAAAACATCACAGTCGGGCTATATGCAAGCAACTAAATGATTCAAGTCGCAGAATACATTGACCAATGGAACTGTAAGCAACCGAGTGCTCAAGCATTACATTTTAAAGCATGTTTTACCTGTCCGAAGATGGGGCGGGCGGCGGCCGCGGCGGGGAGGCGGCGGGGATGCCGGCGGGCTGGGAGGCAAGCGGCCGGGGAGGCGACGGCCGCGGCGGGGCGGCGCGCGGGCGGCCGCGGCGGGGACGCGGGTGGGCGTGGAGGCGGTGGGGGCTTGGCCGCCGGCGGGGACGCGGGCGGGCGAGGAGGGGAGGCGGGACGGGAGGCGGGCGGCCGGAGACGCGGGGAGGCGGACGCGCGCAGACGCAGCCGGGCGGAGACTGGAGGCGGCGGGGAGCCGGCGGCAGGGAGGTGGGAGGTCGGGGACGCGGGCGGGGATTGGAGGCGGCGGGGAGGCGTGCGAACAAGAGACAAATGGGACAGAGACCGAAAGAAACACGGGGAGAAAGGATAGGGCCGTCCGGTGCCCAAAGCTCGGCGCCACGACCCACGGCTCCGAGCTCGGCGCCACGACACACAGCGCCGAGGTGCTGCCACGTCGGCGCCACGCAGCCGCGGGCCTGGCGCCTCGGCGCCGTGGACCACGGCGCCGAGATGTGTTAGCTCGGCGCCGTGGGTCACGGCTCCGACCCCCTGGGTCCAAAAACGGAATTAAAACTATTAGGGGTCTAAATGTGAATATTTTTCAAAAAAAGAGCTAAAATAGAAAAAATTCGGGGCTTGCGCGCCTGCTGGTAAAAATCGGTTGTTAAACCGTATCTTGTAATAAAAGTTGGATCTTTTGTTGTAAGCTTGTATTGTTGTGATGATCACTCGTGTTCAGTGCTCCACAACTGTTCATTTTGGATGGTTGCGGGGATTCGTAGCGCCTTCAGAAATGGGGGCGTTACACTCCTTTCCCCCTTTCTTGTACACAACTTCTTTTGTCTAATATATATACTCTATATTATCTTAAGGAACAATACGCAACAAGAAGACTTTTGACCGAATGCAACCAACGCTTACATTGTACTTTGGAAGAAATATTTCAAAGATGGATTTGCCATGGTTATCCACAAAGAAAGAAATCATATTAATTTGTTGGATATGCAGGTCTGGCAAAAGAATTTTGACTATCTCTTTCCTCACCCCAAAAAAGATATTTTTTATTGTCTCTTTCCCAATGGTTTTTTTGTACATTCCTTTTCCCTTTTCTTGTACGTAACTCCTCCTGTTTAATATATAGCCCTACATGACATTAGTATCTTAAGGGCGATCCACAACAAGTACCTTTGACATTATACAACCAACGCTTACATTGTACTAGTTTGAAAAAAAATAGTCCAAAAATGGGTTTACCTTCGTTATCATACAGAAAGAAAACTTAGTTCCTGGATATTCAAATCTAGCTAAAGAGTTTCGACTAGCACTCCTCACGAAAGAAAAGTTTTGAAGTCATTAATATTGATTAAAAAAACACAGCCGCAACACATATTTGAAGTCTACGAGTACAGATAAACATTCCAGCACCCGACCACTTGTCGTGGTCGTGAATTCACTTCTACCGAGTACCGAGTCCTCCGACTACGAGTACTTCAAGCAACGACCATTCATCATTGACCACCACTCACTGTCCAGTCAGCCACTGGCCCAAACCGAGTACTTGACGTACTTGAAGATCACAAGAGTGAAACACTCGTATCGACCAGAAAGTCTTACGAGTACCGACTGTGAAGCCAAAGGCAACCGATCGTTAAGCCTCTGACTACTGCACGCGGAATAGCAGACTGTGAAGTCTATGAGTATCGACAAAACTGCCAAATCAACGACCATGAAGATAGTCTGTAAAATCTACGACCATGAAGGTAGTCTATAAAATCTACGACCATGAAGATAGTCTGTAAAATCTACGACCATGGAGGTAGTCTGCAAAACCTACGACCATGAAGGTAGTCTGCAAAATCTATGACCATGGAGGTAGTCTGCAAAATCTACGACCATCGACCGCACAACCCTCAATTAACGACCAGTAAAACCTTCGACTATCGAGTACGACCAATACAGTCTTACAACTATCGAGTATTGTAGTTACGACCATGAAAGAGTGCTATAGCTATGATTACCTGCCGTGGTCATAAAGCCAAAGTCGTACTGCCGTGGTCAAAAGATGTAGTCGTACTGCCGTGGTCGAAGCCAGACGTGGTCGTAGGTTGCTGCGGTCGTAAGCCAAACGTGGTCGTAGCATGCCGTGGTCATAAGCTGAACGTGGTCGTAGTATGCCATGGTCGTAAGCTGAACGTGGTCGTAGCATGCCGTGGTCATAAGATTGCCTGTGTTCTGATGCCGTGGTCGTAAGAGTGTCTGTGTTCTGATGCCGTGGTCGTAAAAACTCCTACCGATCACCAAGTCGTAAAGACTCCTGCCGTAGTCGTAGTCGTGTTCATGCCGTGGTCGAAGCATGATGTCTGAAGTCTGTGGTCGTAGCCATGCCGTGGTCGTATGGCATCTATTGCCGTGGTCGTATAGCATCTGTTGCCATGGTCGTAGAGCGTCTGTTATTGTGGTCGTAGGGCATCTGTTGCCGTGGTCGTACAGTAGCATTTGTGACCTGAACTCACCCAAAACTGTGCACGACCACTCAAGGACAACGACTTCAACTGCAAATGACCAAGTCTTTCACAAACGAAAATTCAAAGCAAACCAAATGTCAATTATTCATCATCTCTTTATTTTCGACCATCCACATGGTCTAACAGATCCAGTTATTTGAACTCTCTTTTTGTACAAATTATTGATGAGGATCCAGTTGCAAACTTGGTGAAATTATTTTTAGCTAAGGTAGCTCCATATGCTCTCTAGCTTTGTTTTCTTAGTATTCTCATAATTGCAGGTAAGTCTGACATATCTGCTATTGTTCATAAAGCTGGTGAATGCATGCAAGAGCTTTTGAAATCATGGAAAGAGTTTGAAGCAACCCCGGATGCTAAAAATGCTGAAAACCAACAAAATGGTCCTATTCTTGAAATTTGAATACCTGCTTCCACTAATAATCAAATAAGTGTACTGACTTTACAGGTGATGTCTATGTTATGAAATTGATTTAATTTGTCAACTTATATATTTGCTATTATCTATAAATGTCAATTTTGCCATTATTAGGTTGCTCTATACGATCCTGCTTGTGGTCACAGAAGTGAAGAGCCATAGGAAGTGAAGAAAGGCCATGATTCGGTGCCAATAGTAGTATCACAGAAGGCATGCTTACCCCATCGAGGTGATCTTAGTTATTTTTTGTGTAAGCCTCAAATCCCATCTGATGTTGGTAACATCCATCATATGTACACCAAGAGAGATGAATTATAATGCGTTAATAGTTATTTGTGCACAGTTGGGGAATGAATTGACTTGTTATGTCAAGTGTAACTACGCTACTAGAAATTTTGGGGAAGAGATTCAGAGATTGTGCCGTTTGTAGTCAATTTATTCAAGTTGGTCCAATCTTCTGAAACTTCTAGCTTTTCTTGAAATTTGTGTGGATAGTTGGTGGTAAATTGTAATTGATTTTTCATGTCAGGTGCTACTATGCTACTACGAATTTAGGTAGAGATATTGAGGTCGTGCCGTTTGTAGTTGAGTTATTCAGGTCCGTCTAATCTTCTAGAACTTCTATCTTGTTGTGAAGTTTCAAGTTTGAGACTGTGCAGTGTGAAAATGTACTGACACATCATTATGCAGTTTGGTCATTTCTATTGCATATTGGTACCTCTTCCGCCTCAAGGATGGTAAAATTTCCCGTAGTTCTAAATATTGCATCCACTATTTAAGTGATGGCATTCTGAACTGTGTAGATCAGTTACTTATATATTTAAAGGTCTAAACGCACACACCGATTTTGCTAATAAATATGTATAAATTTGCATGAATGTATAAGCTTCAATATCTATGGACTATTGCATGTGTATCAATGATATTGCAGAAGGAGTATAGGACGTGACATCCTTGTGAGGCGTTTCATCGAACGGGTTGCGGCGGGATGCTAGATGTAGAGCCAATGTGCACTCGGATGGCAGCAGCTGAGCAGCGGCACCTACCGTGACCGAGTGGCATGTAACTTAGAGAGTTACATTGTGTGAAGTGTTAGAATTTTCTGATTGGTTCAGGTTGTTAGAATTTCAAATAGGTTACATATGTCAATTGTTGATTGCTATTTGTTCTCCTATTTAGAAATTAGAAATTTGTACTGACAGTGAAGTAGAAATTGTTTTCTTGAACTGAAATTAGTAATGCATACCGAAAATTATATGTCACTTCTTGAACTGAAATATGTGCTATACAATAAATTGTGTTCTTGAACAGAAATTTGTAAGTCATTGTTTGATTGTGTAGGCATTAAACACAGATGCAAAGAGCGGATCCAACCTCCAATCAAGTAGTACCCTGCAAAAAAGGCCACAAATTGAATGTAATGTGAATCATTTTGTGCTTGCCAGATTAGTGTACTTATGTGTGTGAGACTTAAAGCAGTGATCAATTATGCTTTGATTTGGCATGTAGTTTAAAGCTGATGGTAGTCTATAAATTCAGATTTGGATTAATTATTTTGGATCTGTAGTTTTGAGCTTACATGGGTAACATCTGCTACTACATCTCTGGTACTGATACTATATGTATGGATGCTTGGAGATGCATCTATCTAAAATTTGCCACCTTCACACAAAAAATGAAGCATCCCTTATTCCCTTGTTTGATTATATTTGGATTTGGATCTATAGTTTGATTGCTCACATGACAAATTAGGAGACATAGACCAGTCAGGTCTTTTGCTCAATTTAGATGATGATAGCTGCAATTGAGTTAGGATTTTTATGCATGCATGATGATAGGTGCTAGTATCCTTAAACCCACATGTGTCACATCTGATTGAAAAGATTCTGGAATGGCAAGCACATTCAACAATCTTGACAGGATACTGAAATCCGTGGGGACCTCGACTGTCGCATGGGTTAGGGAGGCTGGATGTGTTTACTGCAGGTCTGCAGCGACCACCACTTTGTCATCGATCCATTCGTATGCAACTTTTGGTGAGCTAAGAACTTCTTAAGAATTTTTCCGTATCTACTGTTGAATTGGTTATTCTTATGACTCGGTCATTTTCAAGTACTTCGATCAGCTCAGGGGATATCACCAAAGTATTATGACACAAAGAGTTAGTGCAGAGAAAGTATGATTGGTGGGGACTATGACTTGTTAATGGTTTTACTACTTACAATATAATGAAATTGTTTTGAACATGCTAGGAAGAAGTAATTGTTGAAACATGACTAATCTATATTTTGGAATGATGCAGAAAATAAAAGACCGATTGGATTTTTTAGGAAACTATAGATGTGGTATGTGTATTTGTAAATGGATCAAATCACTTAACCCAGTTTGTTAATCGTAGAAGTTACAAAATGTATTGTTCCAGCATATCTGGATTAATCGCATATCTTTGTATATATCCTTGCAAAAAGACATTATATATGTATTTTATATACATAGGAAATATATAGTACTATTATGATTTTGTTAGGTTTTCCTTAGATTTTGAGATTCCGTGGCAACGACATTGAACTAGTGGAGTAGGAACTATCGGATGAGCGACTTAGGGAACCATATCATGGAACATGACTGACTGACCATGGTACTACGTAAAAGTAAGCGGTAGCTTCTAGAAACCATGCTGACGTACTCCCTAGCAAGTTATGACCTGTCCAACGAAAAGCAAGCCTAGCTATGCTACATGATTTGTGAGCCTTTTTTTACAGTTGTTCATGAAAATGATTTGTGTACAACCCAGCTACCAGGGAGGAAGGCGAGTGACGTGCCTCCACCCCTGGGAGAGGAGAGATGCGGCCAAGCACCTGTGTTGGGGCTCCACCCACGCATGCTAAGACACGTGTAAAGCCAATGGTAAGATCGGAATTTTGGTCAAATCTAGTATTGTTGGTCACGCAAATACCAAATCTAGCTTCCGAAGCACTGCAATTCTATTTTTAGCCCACTCTCCGACCGCAAGATTACTGGTGCTCGACACGTGTTGCGGTCAGGAACCACACGACAGCGAGATCGTGTGGCACTGTAGCTTGAGTTGTGCGGTCCCTGACCGCATGACTCAGCACTGTAGTGAGTAGACGTACGGTCAGGGACCGCATGACCACTGTGCGCCATCTCATCCACCCACCGAAAGCTGTCGTTCTATTGCTGTGTATGGCTTTTTGCATGTTGCATGCCGCCCATACCTTCCCCCTTTTAGCTTTTCTTGTAGCATGCATGCACCGCATGCACACGCACCACCAGGTTGCATGCATTGGCTGTCCCCCACCTGTGTTGTCTGCATTTCAGCTTGCTCAGTCGTGCAATAAAATGCTTCGGACAGCCTGCGTTTCAGGATTCGCATCAAAACATTGGAGGTTAGACAAAGCAAGAAAATTCCAGAGCAAGAGAGGGAGTGAAGTGAAGGAAGAAAGGAGTGTAAACACAGGATTATGAGTATTTTCGTTTGGGATCAGAAGTTTTTGCAATTGTGAAAGTTGTAGATCGCTGGCCCTCCGAGCTTGATCCTTAGGAGCCCCGCGAGCACTGGCCTCTAGACCAGTGGTACATCCCACTACTGTGAGACATCGGGCTGCTACCCATTGCCCGCTTGCTAGATCTACCGCATGCGTTCCAGTTCAATGCGGTGTTGCTGTCCGTACTCGTTGATCGTTGGAGACTGAAGACTCACACCTTCCACTTTCGGTGGGGCGAGATGACAGTTACTCTTCAGGACGTATCCATGCTTACAATTCTACCACTGCGTGGTGCTGCAATAGTGCCACCCCAAGCCAACAAACTGGAAGGTACGCCTGGGTCACCGGTTCGGTCACCTGATCCCGCACAACGTATCCGGTGTGCCACATTCGTGGCTATGACGCAACATAACCTACCCCGTGCACACACCTCAAGAGGTGGTGTGGGCGCACTTCATTGCGTATATGTTGTTTCTGTTCGGGTAGGTTTTATTTCCTACCACCACTGGAGACTCCGTTTACCCTAGCTACATACACTCTGCGGAGTCCTTGGCGAATGCCTGGCCCGACCAAGTGACGTAATACAGTTGGGGATCTGTAGTTCTTAGGGCCACATATCGAGGCTTATGTGATGCCTCACAGCGTACTACGGCCAGTGAGCCGGTCCTTGCGGTGTGCTACATTCTCCTTCAATTGTGGTCATATGAGCACTTCCCTATTGGCAAGCTATACTTTCGTAGTGCTGTGCATCCTTTCGAGTTCAGCCCGGAGTTCTACGACGAGGGTGATGGCGATGACCCCGTTCATGGGCCCACAATGGGGATGTGTTGGACACATACTTAGCTACGCTAGGCCAAGGAGAGACCTAGGTGTGTATACTCGGAGTTCCACAATCAGTTCAAGACTCTTCACGAGGGCGAGATAGTCTGGTGGCCATGGACTCCACAGTTCATTGCGGACACGGCCCCCCACGGGTTGTCATCTTAGTGCCACCAAGACCACACATACTGGTTGATGACCTGCCGCCTGGTCTTCTCCCACTTCGTCAAGTCATACAACCCACAGTGAGTCATGAGGCAGTTTGGCTGTACCAGCAGGTGCCACCTTGACTAGGACGTCCACTTGCAGCGAAGACTCATGAGTATGTCATTACATGGTAACTTTACTTTATGTATTAATGCGTTGTACTACTAATTGTGTAATGTGTCAATTAACTTGCAGGCAGACTAGAAGAAGGCGACGGAATGATGACTGGCGGGGCACACAGCAGCCGTGGACGGACATGTGGCATGACTGGGCGAACATGGAAGTTGTGGATGAGCCTCGGTCGTACGACCTCGACACGTACACTACATACCTTGTGTGGTACGTTCTACACACCCGCTAGCAGGCTTACTAAGCCAGCCCCATACTGTCCAGTAGAGGTCATGCACGAGGCTGCTGTATGGGCATGTCCAGACCATCATCAAGCAGCACAGCATGACGAGACGGTATGAGACTACTCTGAGTATACCCTATGTGCCAATGCGTTTTAACTCATTCTTTGTTTCCCTGTAGTACGACCGTATGCATCGTATCCACAACAAGGCTGCTCAGGCTCTCCATAGTGGGAGGGCCAACTCGATTGATCGGCTGCTCGCTGCAATGCGCAACATATACGATGATGCAAGGTCTACAATCAGGACCATTAGTTGTGGTTGGCACAGAGACGACGCCGTTGTATGACACGATCACGGAGGACAGCATGCAGCAGCACCCCCTCAGCACCGCCATCAGCACCATCGTCCACACGTCCATCGTAGTCCAGTAGTCATCCCAGCTACGCTCGCTTGTCCTCTACGTGCCTTGGCCCGGTGGTACGACAGTTGCCAACTGTTTGTTCATACACTTGATTGCCACTTATCTCTCACTACCGTTTTTCCTTATAGCATTTGCGATAGGATAGCAGCTTGTTACAATCATCGTCGTCACAGAGGGCGACGGAGGACTGAACGTTCTCGCCAGGTCGACAGGGGCTCTCTCCTGACAGCGACCCTGACTCGCCACAGCAACTGGAGGTGGCATTGCCCATGTTCGTGCATGGCGTTCAGTCCGGCTTGCATGAGCGACACGAGTGGTTCAGGTAGACCTACCTAGGATATACTGCGCAGGAGAACATGCGCGATTTGCCTACAGGATCATCATTCAGACATCCACATACACTGGTACGCATTACGTAGTAAACAGAACATGTGTATTTCAAGGTGTCGACTACAATTTCATCGCATCGTAAACAAAATGCAGGTTTGCACAGAGCAACTCAGACACGAAGGCCACGGTCCATCGTATGCACTTCAGACTACCCAGGTAAATGCCTTGTGATAGTACTATGCATTACAAACATCACTGTGCATGGCCTAATCCAGCTGTACCATCTGAGTAGGATGTAGACCCCTCTTCGACCAAATGGCTGAACTCCATTTTCAACCATCCGTCGCAACTCTCCACAGAGTTCTACGTAGCACCACCTTGGACGTAGGCCTCGTAGTACGACTTTCTAGACGCACCACATTCCCCTCGCAGGTTCATCTTCTTTGAGGATCACATACGTCGTCAGAGGAAGCGGCGGCCAGATGCACAATGAGTTTATGTATTTCAACTTTTGTACCATCACATGGTTACCTGTAATCATTTGTATAATGTACGTATGTGTAATGCATATCCACATCACCTTGTGCAAATAATAATCTTCTCAGTGGAATGTGCATGGAAATTCTTTTACCAACAAGAAAGGCATCATTCAAATACGACGACTACGTACATATATGATACAAAGCACCGCACGTACCAACACGAATGAAAAAACACTTCAAGCACTACAGCTTCACGATAACAATAAACACAAGAAAGAAAATTACACATAACAATAAACACAGTCTTTCGAAACGATGTCGTATCTCTAAGGGGTTGCTACCCCCCATGACAACTCTCTCATGCAGAACAATGCTAGGCCTAGTGGCCATTTCATACTCTCACACCGAGAATCAGCAACAGCCTGGGCCTTCCTGCAATTCCATGAGAAGAAGATTTTGTAACATACCTGCATGATTTGAACCAACTCGAATCAAGCTGACTTATCGAGTGAAAGGGGCACTTGTAGTAGTGCCGCCCAGGATTCGTGGTTGTCTGTGAGGTCTTGCGTCTCACAAGCGTGTTGCATTTTAGGCAAATCACCACAGGTGCCGATGAAGAGGCGCTAAGTTGACTCATATCGATGTCCATGGGAGTGAGCACCAAAGCAAGGTACACAGACTGGAAACAAATAATTCACGAGGTCAAAGAGAACAATGCAGGGGAGTAGGTGAGGAATGGCTCCCTCTTATAGGCTAAGTGGGGGGCGGTGGCCTTACACATTGAGAACACCAAATGAGACGGCGTTATGCACTGACAATACCAAACAACATATGCATTGCACATACGTAAATCATACAAAGTAGTATAGGCAACAACACGAATGAAAAAAACACTCACAACACTACACTTGAACACAACAAGGAACACCAAAAAGAAAATAGCACACAACATTAAGTTAATCATTTTCTCGAGTCTACACCATATAAAGTCTGCCTACTAATAAAAGGTGCCTTGTGCTACCCATATGAAGTGTTCCAGAGGGGGCCTGTCTCGGATGTGGCTAGCCATCATTGTAGTGACACACACATATGTAGCTAGGGTTCATGCAGTAACATATGGGATCATACGAATTTCCTATGTTGACGACCTCTTTGTTGCCCCTCTCGTGATGTATCTGTTGGTGGATGTTATTGTTCTCCTCATTGAGAATATCAATTCACGCCTCCAACTCTAAGATTCGCTCCCATGACGTATCCACATACCTCACAATATAGCGTTCATGCGAAGGATCGATCCAGCGGATGAAGTCGCATTTCGCCATCTGCTGGAAAGGACGGTTAACATGGCGGCTATATTAGCAGTAAGGAAAAATATACTACTACCAATTTGTACCACGGAGTGTGGGCATCGGAAGAAACATCGCCCGCCATTGCAATGGTTTCACACGATATGCACAACTGCGTCCTCCTTGTGTCTGCATTTCAGCCATACTGGTTGACCATGCATGTTTGGCATCAAGTGGTAATTAGGACCGAAGTCCTCCCTCCTTTCCACGGGAAGGTCTTCCTTTGGTGACCCCGCTCCGACTAGCCCCTCAGCGTCCACCATGGTATGTTATTGCACGACGGAGAAGGTACTTCTTCATTCGATTCACAGGGTCGAATGGTCCTACTTTCATGGGGTGCGCCATGCATTTTATAAGAAACGAGACAACTTAGTGCAGTGACTTGACTAGACAGGGTACCTTTATGCAATCCCAACATCAAGAATAGGGTGCAACTTTGCACAGTGACAAGACCAAAGGGGCAACTTTATGCAGTGACAAGTCCAGACGGGAGCATCTTTACGCAGTGACAAAACCAAAGGGACAACTTTACGCAGTGACAAGTCCAGAGGGGGCATCTTCGTAGTGACAAGACCAAAGGGGTAGCTTTACACAGTGATATGATCAGACGGGGCCAGCTTTGCGCAGTGACAAGACAAAAGGGGCAGCTTCATGCAATAACAAGACCAGACGGGGGCAGATTTCCGCAGTGACAAAACCAAAGGGCCACCTTTACTCAGTGACAAGACCAGACGGGGGGAGGTTTGCACAGTGAGAAGACCACAGGGGGCACCTTTGCGCAATGAAAACACTCTGTCTCGCCAGGTACTTTTCAGAAACACAAGATGCAGCAGTTTTGCGCAGTGATAAGACCAAAGGGGCAACTTTGCGCAGTAACAAGATGAAAGTGGGGCAGCTTTACACAGTGACAAGACTAAAGGGGCAGTTTTACGCTGTAATAAGACCAAAGGAAGCACATTTGCGCAGTGACAAGACCAAAGGGTAGTTTTGCATAGTGACAAGACCAAACGGGGATAGTTTTGCGCAATGACAAGACCAAAGGGGGCAACTTTGCAAAGTGACATAAAATAACTCACATCATGCCAACCCTTTGACTTATAAAATGATATGGAATAGATCTACGAGAGAATACTACACAACCGAACACTATACCGTACCTTTCTTCACTACATCGAGATGGACAAGAGATAGAAGAAACAATGGGACAAGATGATGAAGCAATGGGAGGAGACCCGCGAATGTCAATAGCATATCATAGATAGTTTTTAAACATATGACTTAGCCATTAATTAAAATCAAAATGTACAATATCAATTAACTTGTGGGAGTAGCTCTCCTCATAGTTACTTACCGTGTCCAGTCCATGTCCTTCACCATACCAGTAACTATTTTATAAAAACTACACACTATGGTATTTTCACACTTTACCCATGACCATAGGCACTGCTATTCGAATAGATTATAACACTCTACAGAGGTGTACAACTTTCTCCAAAAGATATGATTATCTCATAATGTCGATCATTACACGCTTTCGTATATGTGCAACTAAGAAATCATAACAAGACATTACACGCTTTCGTATATGTGCGACTGAGAAATCATAACAAGACATTTATAATACTTAGTTCCAATGCTTTCCCCACTCTAGATTATAAATCCTTCAGCACTAAAGTACCCCTGTTGTTAGGGTAACCATCCCTATCGACGAATGCGCACTCTATATAAGGGCAGGGACCTTTCGGGTCCCTCCCGGGCAATGACCCCTATAGGTTCACTCCCATCACTTTTACCTGAGCAAAGACCCCACGGGCCATCCCAACTTGTTACACTAGCGCAGGAATCCACACTGAAACCAAGCAAATTAGTTGACCAGGTCTGAAACCTAAGGTCAGAATAACATTTGGATTGGTTAGAGTTTTATCGGAGTCTACGATGGTGAAACAGAGAAGAAAATAGTTTAAATAGGCTTGAAATGGTCAAAACAAGTGTATACATGTTTATTAGATTTTTTCGGTGAATAGTAATGGATTTTACTATTCATCATGGGTTGGGCTAGAAACATTAACAGGTCAGATTTTGGGTTGAATAGTATCGTGTTTTTACTGTTCACATTGGACTAGGTCTAGAACAATAACGGATGCTAATGGGTTAGGTCGGTGAACAGTGGCTATAGGATCGGGCTTGGCTCGAAGCCTCGTCATGGCTGAGTTTGATGCGTTGGGTTGCTATTGTGCGGCCCAAGGCCTGTCACTATTGCGTCGTCTTCCTCCTCTCGGTGCTATTGTAGCAGCCAAACAGGGCTTAGCGACGGCTGCGAAATACGGCGTGTGCAATGGCTCCCGATGGTAATGGAGGGCACAGTTGGGTTCTATATGAGCTAGGGAACCCATTTTTGAGCTTTGGGGTGATCAAAAACCATGTTGGATGGCCTATGGCGAGGTGGTCTTCTTGGGTCTTTACCACAATACCAGTGCCTCAGGAGAGCTAAAAGGCAAAAGCAAGCTTGGATTAAGCATCCTTCGGGCAAAGGGAGGCTAGTGGTAGGATTGGCTTGAGCTCTAAGGCTCTATGGCGAGCTGCCCATGGTGAGGTGCCTTGGTTGAGCGACGAAGGTAGCTATCAGCGTGGTGGGAGCTTGGAATGTTAAGACCATGCTTCGATAGGGTTTGTAGGGGCTCAAGGAAGTTAGGGACAAAAGTAATTGGAGAATGACGAAGGCTATAGCATGAATTGAAATATGGGCTTACCGAGGGGTTTTTGGCGGCAACGACGAAGCTAGGGCTGGCGAGGGCAAGAGAGGTTGGTGGCTACTAGACGCTAATGTGATCACAGAAGGAGCTTGCGGGCTTTTATAGCCAGATTGAGGTAGTTCGGCACAGTGGCGTCGTTGCTCGGGAGATGGCGCATGGGCGGGAAGGATGGTGTGGGTGGCTTCAATGAGGTTCAGTACTGGCATAACACAGTGGTCTCTGCGCCTTCTTGAGTGACGCATTGCGACGGTCAAAGAAGTGTGGTGTTGTCAGGTCGGCCAGGAGAGAGCGGAGGCATCGGCGGTGAACTTCGGTTTTGTCTTGTCCGGCGCCGATCAGAGGCCATTGATGGGAGTGTCAGGGTTTGGGCAATTGAGGGTACGACGATTGACAGGTTGGCAAAGGCGTATTAACAGCGATGGCAATATTGAGCCATGGTGGCGGCGAATGAAGAGGAGCCAGGTGGCGGAGCGAGCTCAGGGGAGAAGGCTGATTCTTGGAAGGTGCCAGGGAGGCGAGAAGGCGTAAAGCCAAAAGGAGAAAGCATAAAAGGCCAGGAATTGTTAAATTGAGAAAGAATTCAAATTAAATCAAAATCTAAGAAAATTTCAAATTCTTTTGAATTTTTGGGGCGTTCGAGTTCCAGCAGCTAGGTAGCTAGAACATGATCCGTCGATTTATTCCAAGAGCCGGACAAGCCTGGATGGAACCTAACGACTGATCGATGGATTAGCTGGCCAAGTAGCAGGCGCAAGGTGGCCAGGGGAAACAGTAGTTTATGTTGCCGCTATGCGTCGGTCGTATGGTTCACCAGATCACATCGCTCTCGCACGTCGCCGTCGGGCGCGCACGCACTCGCTGACGCGCGTGAGGATGCCGGTTCCGGTCGTAAGATTCGTGTGCTACGTTTCCTTTTTCTCTTTCCCGGTCCGGCGCGCGCACGTACGCGCGCGCAGAGCCAATCAACGGCGCGGCGCGGAGATCCCACCCGCGCGGCCGTGTCCACAAAGCGCCGAGGGGGTCCAGCCGGACGAGTACTGCGACGTCCGCCGTGCCAACGGACGAACGGCGACGGCGACCCCGACGGGCGCGGCCGAAAGCGACGCGCGAGCCTCCGCGGTTCTTCACCTTGGCGATATATTGTACGGCTCACAGGCCGGTCCCTTTCCGTCCTCCTCCCTGTCAGATTGGCCTACACGGAGGCTAGCTACCTACACACGCGCACATCAGATTGCATATCTCGCAGGCATGACAGGGCCTTAGCTGGCTGGCCGGGCACAGTGGCCACTCACTATTCATGAGCTGATCGACAATTCAGACTGCACAGCTGCACCCCACTGTTCCGAAAACTCGTGTGATCGCTCCATGGGTAGCTCTGCTTAGTGACTGGATCGGATGTTTGGATTGGGTGCATGCACGGCACGGGGGATGCATCGCACACTCGCTACTGCACGTGGGCGACGGCGTACTTGCCTCCTTTTGGGATCTAGCCCGTGCGTACGTGATCGATCGCGTGATTTGCGTCCCTTCTCCTGCTATGTTGTGAACACTTAGCTTAGTAGCCTTTTCTTTTGAACTAAAGCTAATGAATTTTGTTTGTGTTTTTTAAGACTGCAACACACAAAGTTTTAGTCTTAAGAAAATAATTAAAAGATTTGTTTTAAGAAGCCGTGCCATTTGTTTCGATTTTAAAGAACCAAAAGCCTAAAAGAACCGACTAATTTCTGCTCTGCTGGGGACTCTGAACTGTTGAAGACTTGGGAGGGGTGTTATCTTCTCTGTAGATTCCTGAGTTGCTCTGTTGGCATATGCTAGTAGTACTAGTGCTGATATAGCTACCTAACGGTGCGATTGAACGCTGATTTGACCTGATTTTACCAGACATGTCAGCAAAAATCCTGTGCCAATTACCAACAGGATAAATGGGCAAGAAAATAGAACAGCAAGCTAGTGTCGGGAAAGATGTACCGACATCATGAATGTGCATGAACAAAAGATGATGCTGGGGGGAAGAAAAGAAGGGCACCATATATTAGACTTTGCTTTTACCTAAAAATGCGAATGCAAGTGCACAGGATGTGTCGAGTGCTCAACAGACAAATAGCTTCTTTTGACCAAAGGGTAACTGGATGAGCTTAGCATCCGATTAATAAATGTGCCGAGGAAGTGACCAGGTTAGAAGAAAAGTAACCGAGTTTTTTAGTGCAAGCTGAAGTGTGTAGGATTGGGTTGCGGCTTGCTTGCGACCTCAGAGCTCAGAAGGACGAGCCATCATTTGTTCATGAACATTCATGAACAAATGCAGGCACTTGTCATGGCCCCTTTGGTCCTAATATCGCATCTTACCGTTCCATTGGGCACTCATTGCACACAAATATAAATGCTATTACTTTTCGCTAATTTGCCGCATAGATAGCTTTCGGAAGGACCGCAAATCCAGGGACTCTTCAGACAGTGAAAGACATCGGCACTGGACACAATTTTTATCAGGAAAAGTTAGGACAAATACTGCTTGGCAGATAAAGCCAAGGCTAGTTGGCGGTCGAAGACGCACTGATATTGTTGGTCCGATTCTTTTATGTTATGATTGATGGTATTGAATTATGCTTTTTGAAATAGCAGCGTACGATAAAAACGTCAATACAGACGATATATATAGTTTTAGGTTTTGAAAGCCATGTAGAAAATTCACTTTAAAAATCACCCCTTTATTTTAACTTTTTTATTTACAAGTACAACAAAGACGCACACATAACACCACACACTCACCCACATGGGTGCGTCTAACGTATACACTAAGACAAGATGGAGACCCTAAAGCCTCACGGAGTGCGGGCACACGCTTTGACCACTGAACATACCCTGCTTTCCGAAATGGCAGCGGATGATAAAAACATCAATACGGACAATACATATAGTTTTAGACTTAGAAAGCCGTGTGACCTCACGGAGCGTGGGCACACGTTTTGACCACTGAATATATCCACATGTACACGTACTCGAAAAGGGCCTCCAGCGCCTCAGGTTCGAGCTTGGGTGGGTGGGCTATACAACAGCATGCCACACTAGCCGAGTTAGGTTTGTTCCTCGTTTATTTTAATTTTGAAAAAACTAAAACATAAAAGCCAAAAATATAAAAGAACTGTCGGGATATGGTAATCTAGGAAGCGCTCGTGCAACGCCAAAACGTGGCTCTGCAAGGTGCGGGCCTTTCTGATAAAAGATGAAAGGGTGATAGGCTTTTCGGCCCACCTTGTGCAGCGTGAGTGGTGGACACATTGCCCAACTAGACGCTGAAATCCAAGTATAATGTGCTAGCGGCAGAAGTTGTTTTGCTATGCGTGGCGAATGGAGCGTGCAAAGCTGGTTGAACTAATGGAGTACATATACACATGCTTGGTAGGATACTTGACTAGTGCACACGAAGCAGGTCAAATACGCAAGCAGTCAAGGAGACAAATTGTGCAAGCATGTGCCAGAATTTGAGTAGCTTAGATATTTGCTCCTGTCTAGTCTGAAACTGTGGTGAATGGTCGTGCTGCACTCCGACCCGGTGTTATCTTTCTCTGCGAGATATATGATTCCCTCGGTGGATGACAAATCTATCCACTTGGGTTAAAACGCAACAGGCATATCGCCAGCCCAACAATCGAGGCTGAGATGGGTAAAAAATGTTTCGATCTATGTAGTTTTTTTTCCAATTGTAACTAATAGCTTTTAGCTGTATGTTTATGCTAATGAACTGAAGTCGATAAGTCATTTTAAAAAATCTACCTTAATAAATTATTTCAAAACAGCGACGAAAAAACTACCCCATTTAAAGTCGAAGTCAAAAGCTGGTTGAAAAGGCGGACCGTGCTTCCAATTCAGCAACACCTCGGCGCGCGTGCAGGCGTTAGCGCCAGCGCGGAAGCCATCGACGTGCACGCGCGCCGCAAACGGACGCCGTAGCACGCGCGGCATATGCCTTGCCTTGGCTGGGGCGACGTGGCGACATGCTCGACGCGGGTGGCAATGTACGCGTGCGCTCGGGGTCAGACCGGCCGGGACTTTTGGTTTGGGGGCGTGGCGTGGGCTGGTGTTCCGCGGCCGCGCGCCTCGACCGTGGAACGGAACCCCAACATACGCCGCGCGCGCGGCCCCGGCCCCGTCGCGCGCAACGTAACGTCCGCATGTTGGTGTCACGACCGGCCGATCGAACGGGTGGCAACAGTGCATGCATGAGAGGCAGTGGGCGCGCCAAGGGTGGGGAGCGAGGCAGATCAGGCGGAACGGCGGTGGGTGGGAGAGCGGCATCGGCGAAATCGGCAGCTGATTCGGCCCGGCCGGCCGTGACCGTGATCCCGTGACTCGTGGCCGCGAGGCGCTATTGCGGATAACGCATTGATCCTACGTTCCATCATATCACAAATCGCACTCCGGGTAACAATTTACAACACCGTCAGTGGCGCGGTGCCGAACCATGGATAAAGATCTTATCCCCTCAGATGGCGGGCGACTCTGGTTTAAACTATGAGCAGCAACAGTGCGTCTGAACTGAACTGTTTCTGGCCTGACCAGCTAAATGTAAGTTATCCTGGTGTTGCCTTTACCAGGTCGCCTTGCCTCTACCAGCCTACCTGCACCCCTTCATTAGAAGTACAAGAATATCATGTTCGAGATTGCATGAGAACTGACGCGTTTTTATCTACAAAGCTAACTATGATCAGTTTCGTGGTATGCACAGCCTGTCTAAGCAGGCACCGTCGATTTTTAGTGCGCTTCAGCACACCATTTGCCAGTAATTGATTTCCATTTTGGACATGGTTGAGTGCTTGCTACGCAGAAGCAAAACGATCGCATCAATATTTTGACACCACCATGGCACCAAGTCTCGTATCTTCTCATGCAAACCTTTATCCTAGCAAAATTCCTTTCTTATCACCACTGGACACATTGGAATCATCATGATTTAAGTTTGTTCCAAAGATAGGCAGCTCTTCTGATGATTGGGTCCGCTGAGGAGCCTTCCGCATATGCTTCCAAAGCTCGCAATAGTTTGATGAATTTGGCTCCATCATCCTGAAGCAGCATCACCCACAAGAATAGCAGTGTAAGCAGGAAGCAGAAGCACAAAATGAGCAGAATTCAGCTGTATTTGTTGAAGTATATGAAGCTACAATGTTAGTCACCTTTGGCTTCTGAAATACAAGGTCAGACGTCTTAAAAGGAACCATATAAGATGGAAGGTCAGAACGTAATGTGGCCTACAACAAGTGCAACTTCAATCAAAAGAGTTTGGTTGAGAGATGGTCTCTTAACAAGCTAATATCAAAGATGGCACAATTCATAATTCAATGATTCATGGGACGACAACAGAAAGAAAGACATGAATTTTTCATAGCAACATCACTAAAAGAATACCAGGCTTTTGCAAAGGAGTGCCTGTTCCGAATGAGATATCAAAGCCTGTAAAGGACCACATTAAACTCAATTACTCAACCATTTAAGAAACCACAAGCCAGTATAAAGATAGCAACATATTTAATCTAAGTCTAAAAATTTAGATGTTATTTAGTTTTTGGGACCATGGTATTGAGCAATTCCATTGCAACAAAGGCACCATGTATCCCAAATGAAGCAAAACCATATCAGCATTATGAGAAAGCAACTCCACATGTATATGGATGTCCATATACTATCTTAGCCCTCCAAAGTGCCTCAAGAGTCTTGCAAAGGACAAGAATATGTGATGGTTGTTTGAATTTTGAAAGTTTGCATCAATCTCAAGGCACATTTGATGGTGGTGATAGTATATGGATGTATACATGTGGAGATCCATATTCAACAGTATTGGAGTTTCTGTGCACATGTGCATGCATTCATGCTGATACATACATACACTGGAGAAAAATTATTTAATCTTATGATCAAGATTTAGATCGGTCAACTCTACCTGTTTAATTCGTTCATCCTCAACTTCATCCACAGATTTCAAGAGATTCTCCAAGGAACCTATTCCAGTAAAAGGACAACATTAAGTTTTCAAAACCTCACAAGACAATCAGGGTGTCTGATATGTCAATTAATTTCTACTAAACTCGAAACATAGAATAGAGCTTAACAAACAAGAATAAACAGGTGGGTTACTAATGGAACATCAATAATTTTTCAATTGTGTGTATACAAGCCCTCCTTTATTACATGAGCATGTGTACTTAGCTCGATCAGTTTGCAAGAAGTGAAAACTTATAAGAAAATCACTACAGTCTACATGTCTTAAACCAATCCAGATTTAGCAAGTCACATTGCAGAATGAAAACAATTTAAAACATGGACATACCAAACTTAGTTATCAATTTTACTGCATTGACATCTCCAATCCCTTCAACTCCTGAAAATGAAATTTGGTTCTAGTCACATCACAAACATCTCAGTCAATAGGCCCCGGCAAAGAAAAAATTATATCACGAATTTGCATTGCATTAATGAATGATGAACGTTGTGAGGTAACATATATAAACAACAGACAATTTTCAGCCATGAGAATTTTGGTTTTCCTAAAAAGGTGAAGTGAACTTAGAAGGGTTCATAACTCATTTGATGAGTTAACAAAAGGTCCTTATCCAACAGCTAAAAGTATCATCCTATTGTACAGTACGCAAATGAACTAATAAATAAACAGGTAGAAGAACCAAAAAGAAAACCTTAAAATTGTCATTTTCTCCATAAAAGAAGAGTTACAGTAAAAACACTATTTCCAATGCTTGTACTTTCTTTTCTATTATGTTCACATTGTCATCTTACAAATACCTATGCATTTGAAAACTGTGTGGGACTCTGGTCAGTTTCACTCAAGTTTAGAGCTGAAATGATGATACTAAAGTACAAAAACAGAGGTATCCAAGCACAAGAAAGCAGCACTCTAGAAATTCTTGTAACAGGTAGCCACTACTGTGCTCGGTTACTCAGCCCCTTCTCTGTTGGAAAATAGCAAAGACTAAGGAGGTGTTTGGTTGCCAGCCACAGTTTACCACGCCTAAGGCTAGGCAAGTTTGACCAACTTTGGGAGCTGTTTGATTGCAGCCACAGTTGTGGCAAGATTCCCTTCCAGCAAACTACGTCCCACGCGTCAATGACTCAAAAAAGTGTGGCAAGATTTCCTTAGACTTACTAAGGTGTGGCAAAGAATTTGAGCACTTCAACTTAGGCAAGTGTGGTAATTTTTGTTGGCAAAGTGTGGCTAGCAACCAAACAGCCTCTAAAGGCCAAGAATGTGCAATGAACTGACCAAACCCAAGACAAACTAAGTTTTGTTTCCTTTTCCTTTTTATTCATAGTTTTTTATCAATGGATGTAAGAAATAACAAACAAAATTGAGGGGAATGGAATGGAGAATGAATGCCAGAATGGGTGAATATCATAAGACAACAGTAGTAGAAGACTGCCTGGTATATTATCAGCTTTGTCTCCTGAAAGTGCAACAACATCAACAAACTGTGATGGCTTGAGTGCTCCGTATCTCTTAACGAAATCTTCTACTCCAAATGAAACCATCCTGCATGTCCACATCATGAAGATTAACTGTTTGTACATTTTCAGTAACACACTTAGAAAAGGCAACAAAACAATTACACTGACCCAGAACCACGTGGAGAAACCCTCAGCAAACGTAGAGAAGGTGATAAAATTTGGAAGAAGTCTTTATCGGGAGAGACAATCCGTACCTTCAGAAGAGAGCCAGGCATTTTGAGACAAAGGCATTAGTCATAGACTCGCAGATGAGGACAAGAGGACATGAGAAGATATCAATTCCAACACACTTTAACCATATCCCATTTTATTAGATAGCACTTCATTTCTTGCAATTTTTGGTACAATATTTAAGAAATACCAAGACAGTATTGTTATAAATATTGTGTATATATTCATGAGGCCTAAAGGGCAATATATATAAGAAGTACAAGGGAATAAACAGAGGAATATACTATATACAAATAAAGAAACCAAGGCATAAAAGGAAAAGAATAACAATCCTATTCTATCCTTAACAAGTATGACCTTAAGTCATTGCATATTATTTCATTTTTCAAGACAAATGGAAGTATCAATCTATTATATTATTGAAACAAAGCCAAAAGAAGCCACCATATTCGCTCTCAAGGGATAAAAATTACCATATTAATTGGAGGAAAAAGAGAAAGATCTACACCGTTGATTTTTGGTTAACTCAGATTGTACCGGTTGAGATTAATCAGATATATAGTACAACTATTACAATTGTATAAGAAATACAACTCTATTTTCAATCATAAGCACTAGAGTTCTATATCAAATACAAGTCTGTTTTTAAATAAAAGCATATGTATTTTAGTTGGTAGCCACGCAATTGCACGGGAAATTCAGCTAATTATTTATTATTCCCTTGTTACCAGAACTCCAGTGATCTTTCAAAAAAAAATCCCAGTGAATCTATAACTAATACATCAGCAGTTAATAAAAAAATAATTTGCAATGAATATGAACAATTCATGGCAGAAGTATTGGAGAACGATTCATGAATAGAAATATTGTCAAATAGTTCATGAATAGAAGTATATTGACAAAAGATTCACGGCAGAAGTATCTTTACCTTGTAACCTGCAGACACACTGTTGACAGCTAGCGTGCCAATAACATCATCAGCTTCAACACCTGGAACCTACATCAATAATTTAACAATATTAAATATCACCATACAATAAATAATATCCTGCCAATCACATATACATATGCTAGTTTTTACCTCAATTACTTTGATTGACATTGCTTTGATAGATGCCTTCAAGTATTGCATGCCCTGGACAATCGTGTCTGGTGTTGGGATTCGATTGCTTTTGTAAGCAGGGTATAACATATGGCGAAAAGTCATTCCTAAGAAAACACAAAAACATAGTATCATGTTTTTTTTTGTGTAGAATTAAACCACCAGGTCGTTGGTCCCGCCCAGGTCGTTGGTCGTTCTCACACGGGCGATGGTGCCGCTGTGTAAGGGTGGAGCAGGGGTTCGGGGGTTTTCTCGATCTGCGTGAGAGGATCTTCTTCTTAAGCAAAATGCCCGGGGGTCATCTTACCCCCCGCAGGTCGAGTTTTTTTTTGTGTAGAATTAAACCCACAGAGAACATCGGAGTCAACAGTTATGGTTGAAACGCTCTTCATAAACGTATATTCATTTAGGGGGTGTTTGGATGAGGTCCTTCTTGGGATTTGCACTAAATCCTGATAATTCTATATTAAAAAAACCCTTCGTGTTATTTTATAAATGGAAACCTATATATATCGATAAAGAAGGCAGCACAGCAGGCTATAGAAAAATAACACATATCCAGACATCAGAAGGACCAAACAGGTGATCCAGAGTTTCCAAATATACATACTGGATATGCTATACAATATTATTTCCAAATATAGTATGAGGTTCTACAATATGTTACTCACTTACTTGCTCCCAATATACTATTTACCTACTAGGCTGAGAGAGAGGAGGATTTGAAAGAGAATCAGAAACAGGCATCTAATCTCCCCAAAAGTCATAGAAAGTTAAACCTGGCCTTTGTAAGGATGGAGTCTTCCAAAATTGCTTAATCCAACTCGTATATCACTCATACGGTCGTACCCACAAGACAGCTCATGTGCACATATGTCCAGGACATCTGTCGCATAAAAATGCGGACCAATCTAAAATCTTATATGCATCCCCAAGATGACAGCCACTGATTACTTCTCCCATGATCCCATCGAGTTACTTGAGTATGTCTTACTCTTACCTTTTGCCATGTGACATTCTTTGGATGGCATGGCAGTATAATGACCATATGGGACTCCTGAAAAGAAAAGTTTGGCCACTTATTTGTTACTTTAAGGAAATTTATTACATGAAATTTGCATAGCAAAGATATTGGGGTTCCTCTTACAATCAAATAAACCAGGGATGTCCACCTTTAAGAAGGAATCCAAACAAATAGACTAACCCCACAATCCACGAAAACACAGATATTAATTTCAACTGTAGTCAAACATCTTGAACTGAATTATATTGTCAAATCCTTGTTTCAAAAAAATACTAAACCAACTCATAGCAGCGTGTAACATTTTTTTTGGATTTGCACCAATGCATAAATATCCCCCTGTGCTCCCCCTTGTGCAGAAACAAAGCATCCATAGTACATTTCAACCGAGATAAATAGAAAAGAAATTGTTTACCTCAACAATTACAAGAGAAAAATCAAATAAGGGGAGATAAAACATGAGCATGAAAAAATAAAGTTTTCTCTCAATATATTGAATTTTCAATCAAAGAGTCATTCAGAGGGACCCCCCCCCCCCCCCCCCTCTGGCTCATATTATTTCCTTTTGTTTCTTGCCCATCACTCTGTCTACAATCTAGATAAGAGCTGCATATCCAGATAGCAACATAAGACAAATACTTGCAGAGCACGGCATATGGAGTCAGCATTCTGAATGTACAAAAACTCTTCAGATTGACATTATGTGAACTAGTGGTGCACTAAATTATGATAGCAAGAAATTCACAGCTAAGCAAAAGCTTCTTGCAGATCAATATGCTGGAACGGTGCAAAAATTAGTGTAATAAGTTGAAGGAAAACATCACATTACATAGACTCAATGTAACTTTTTATAGAGAAAAATGTAGCAAGTGCTTTACTGCAGAGAACATCAACAAAAGAATTACTGCAAGAGTACTAAAAATTAAACAGAATTGAGTTTACTCAATGAATATGAGAATCATCTGATGGAGACAGCTCACCATCATGGTCAAACACCACCTGCAAATGAGTTTAAAGAATCATGAGGGATAGGAAGGCTAAGAGGAAACAAACAGAAAAGCACACACAGAAACAAGCTGTAATTTCTATAGTTGTTGCACTCACTGCTCAGAATTTAGCTTAGTTAAAAAGTGCCAAATGACGCTTTAAGCCAAAAAAATGTTGAAAAAAATAAGGATAGTACACATGCACTGGTTACCTACAGTTGACAACTCAAATCTTTTAGTTCAATATTGAGTATTAGACTTTTATTTCTAATATTCTAGCCGTGTTAAGGATTATGCTCTGGTATACTGGTAAAAAAAAGATACTCGGATGGCTCACTGGCCCTTAATTATGGGCTAATACACTATTTAAGTTGCTTATATGCATAATGCACTATTGAGTTCCACAATTTAGCATCATGTGTTAAAATTTCCCAGTTTTTAAGGACACACAGATGTTAAACTTTTACATTTTTAGTTAGCAAGACATCTGATTGGAATGGCGAGGGCTGTCTGTGATCTTAGTTGTTTATATAAAATTGACATGTAAGTACTGCTTTGTCCCTTTTGGATAGTTGACTCCAGGGTTTCCTCTGAATATTGTATCAATGATCTCCATGGTCATCCAACACTGTTCAAGTCTTGGTTTTTGCATAACATGTTTGTGTAATGCACACTTAGAGCAGGCTAAAGCACTTATCAACAAATTTTTTTGTGTGTGTATATAGATAACCAGAATGTAGTTTAATAAAGATAAGCAATGCCACTAGAATCAATGCTAGAACAAAATAAACATACCGCAGCATGAGATGGAATGAATTCCAGCATGTCAAGAAGCTGCACAAAAAATTCAGCAGATTCACAACAAAGGATCACACATGTTATCAATTATTACAAATAAATAAATTGCAATGCCAATGTGCCATTTGGTACTTGAAAAAAAAAGCGTAGGGGCAAAAGGTTAATGATTAAGCCATGAAAGTGTTGAAATATTTTCTTCAAAGCCATATTAAACACCACCATATAATGAAGAACATATAGTGGTTTTCTATTGACTCGGAAGGAGCACTATCAACTGAGAATAAACTTTTGTGGTTAACAAACATCTCAATTCTGAAACAGGCAGATATGTACCAAAAAAATCCTACTGTCTGTCAGCACTCAGCACTATCTATTGCAGGTAACTCCTATCTGACTTTGACCACTAGGGGTCATTAATTAAACAATGTCATATAAAGATAGCATGAGTCAGCAAGCCTGCCACTCACTATCCAATACACTACATCTGAACCATAGTAAACTGAAAATAAGATTGAAAACATCTCTTACTACAAAAAGTTCCTCAACTTTTCTCTCCTAAAATCGCTTACTACTTGTTGGATTAGTGGTGGATGGTGAGAAGTGTTTGTGAAGTGCATAAAATACACACACACATGGTTATTAAGCTGTCGCTATATCGACGATATGGCATCGCCATGGCGGCTCGCCGCGCTTCGGCATGCAGACGGCATGGAGCTGTGGCGGCGTAGCCAAGGAAGGAGACCACGAGGTCGACAGCGAGGTCATTGGCGGCAAGCCATAGTCCGGTGACGCGTAGGGGAAACCGGCGGAGAGGTAGCCAACGGTGGATCCCGAGCCGGCGGCGAGCTCCTGACCGGCGCACCCAAGGCACCGACACGACGGCGTGTAGATCGGGAGAGCGGGAATGGGAGCTTGCAACTAAGGGGGAGAGGGTTGAGAGGCGACCATGGTCAGGAGCCGAGGGGCGACACCGGGTAGGGGAAGCGGCGGAGGACTGACGGCCGGTGGCCGGCGACGCGGGGAACGGCCGCCCCAAGATTCGGATCAGGGGGAGCAGATCAAAGAAAGAGGGAGAGAGTGATGGAGAGGAGGCAGCTGGGACCGGAGCCGCTCGGCCGGATCTGAGGGGGTGCCAAGTGAGGAGCCGGAGGGGAGGAGGCGAATGCAAGCTAAGGTCGTTCGGTCGGATGAGGGAGAGAGAATAGAGGGAGAGAGACCGGGTGGGGAAAAAAGAAACAGAAAGAAACGGAGGAGTCAAGAGAAGAAAAGAAGGCCGGTCGGCCGTGAAGAAAAAAAGAAAAAGGGGGAAAATAAAAAAAGAGTAAGGAAAAAACTTGGTTACAAGGGAATTGGTGCTATATGGGAGAAGGTATACATCGGTAGATGACGGCGCTACATGGACTCAAGAATAGACAAAATCAAGGTATGCATATTCTACTATATTGTTGATCTAATTTGCTATCAAACTAGATTAAGATGTGTGCATGACTGCATGGCGTCGCCACGCCGCATGTCATATGGCGTCGCCATGCTGCACGCTATAAGCGATATTGTGGTATGAAGGTAGTGAGTCGCCGCACCTCGCCGCATCACTTTAATAACCATCATAGTTATTACGGCGGTGCGGCGAGGCGCGGCGCCTCACCACCTTCACACAACAATATCGCTTATGGCGCGCGACGTGGCGACGCCATACACATAAGTAGCCACAAAAATATTGGACTTTCGGAGGGTTTAAACAGAAGAAATATAAAGGAAGAAGGACCTTATTGTAATTTCAGAAAATACAAGGACTAAATTGCAAAATGTCAAACCCTAAATCCAACTGGCGTGCGTGGCGGCGGCCACACGCTCAGTCTTTTCGCCCTCTCGCCCTCTCGGTCGGCCGCCTCTCTCTGCTCGCCCTCTCGGCCGCCTCCCTCCTCTCTCCCTCTCTCCTTCCCCCATCTCCTCCGGCGCCGGCGAGGCCGAGCCAGCTCGCCGACGGCCGCTCCCTCTTACCACCACCACTCTCCACCGCCCCCAACGGCAGCCGCGGAGGAGGCGGCGAAGCAGGAGGCGACGCGACGGCGGATCCGGCTGCGGCGTGGGCGGAGGCAGTGGATCCTGCTGCGGCGATGGTGGATCCGGCTGCGGCGAGGGCGGATCCCATTGCGGCGATGGCGGATCCGGCTACGGCGACAGCGGAGGCAGTAGATCCGGCGGTGGCGGCGGATCCGGCCACGGCGACGGCGGTGGCGGCGGATCCGGCCACGGCGACGGCGGATACGGCGCACCTCCATGCCGTCCGGATGGCATGGAGCCTCCGGTCCGCCACGGCGATATGGCGACGAGATATCGCCGATATCTCAACGCCATAACAACCTTGATAACCATGCACACACATGTACCATAGTCACTCCTTAAGTATAAATACAAATGCAGAGACAAAATTGTGCGGGCAGATTGTGGTTTGGACAAACTTTAGAACGAAGGAACTGAAAATTGGGGCATTAATAAAGAAACTGGGAAAACCAATTACAAATAAATTTGAGCTTATTAACATCAAGGACGTCTCTTAAAAGATATAAACAAGGCCTACTTACCACGGATAGAGCTTTGAATATAGTTATGACCCAATCCCCATTGCCATCAGCATGCTCCAATTGACCATGCTGCAGCTGTGCTGCAGCAGATGAAAAAAAGATGAGCTGTAGGAAAACACACAAAAGAATGCAAAAAAAGGAAGATGAGGGCAATGATGCAGATAAAATAATCTTATCGTGCTAGCAGGTACCTGCAGCGGTTGCTTTTGGTACCTTTTTTGTGACATAAATTTTATGGAAAAGGTTCAGATGGTTTTGCTGAAAGTGATTATGTTTGGATGATTTTGACATAACTATCATAATAGAAGTCCAGAAGAACAAGCTGGGAATCAATTATCAATTTCGTGCTACTTGAAAGTTGCTGTCACAGCATAGCACACAGATCAACCAGAAAGAAAAACTTCAATATAATGGATGTGCATATCACAGTGCAGGTAATACAGCAGCTAAACCATCAATCTGTGAATACAATGCACATCTTATGGTAAATGAATGAGAAAAATGTTGTCATGACATGAAAAACCAAACTTGCATGTGTGGACACGTGTAGGATTTCTATTGCCTGCTATATTTTTGCGTCTAATACAATTACACAACATTCTGTTATACCTTTGATTATCATAGAAAATTAAGGCCAACAGTTCCATATCAAAGTCCAGTTCCAAGTTCCAACATTTCATTTGCCAGTGGAAGTACTTATTTAAATACAGACATCAATACATTTCCTTTTTACACATACATTTATGATGATAAGTAGCAGAAAGCAAACAAAATAGCAAAACATACCATCAAAGCGGTGAAGAAGTCAGGGAAACACTGACCTAATATCTTGTAGTAGGATCTGTACATTACTGAGGTTCCATCAACAAGCATTATTCTACTCTTTGAAGGGTCAGCATGAGTGACACTCTCACTAGGATTCGAAAATGTGGTCGGTACACTTGACATGCTGTCATCATACAATGGAATCTGTGGAGTACTCGGCACAGATGGTCCTTGAAAACTCTCAATCGAGTCTGTGCTTGGCAAGACAGACTGCTCTGAAAACCCCTAATATTACAGAGAAGATTTTAGGAACATTAATTAATTGATACTTGCATCACATCCTTGGTCACATTAAGTTGAAATTACTATAATTTCAAAAGAAATAAAGGGTAACAAGTCCAATTTGCTATGCAAGCACACAAAGATGCCCCGATGAGGGGGGGGGGGGGGGGGGGTCAATATGTGCTTCTCCTTAACACCTCACTGGCGAAACTATATAATTCCAGTTTCCAATTTCCGAACAACCGAAGTAATGTACATAAGTTGAGTACAAGTAAACCATGGCAATGTAGCACTAGTACCAGTGGAGTGGCTGATAAGCTCCCCAGTTTCATTAGGGCTGATGCCGTATTCCACTAATGTTTTCGCCCCAGTGCACTCTCCAAGCCGTCAAGCCTTGAGAGGAGAGAAGGGGTGCGATGTCCCGATTGCCGTAAGCAACCGGGGATCACGAATCAGCGGAAGCAATTGAGGAGGGTTTAGAACGTAAGCATGTACCTTCCTGAAGACGGCGAGCGGCAACGGTGCGCGCCGAGCAGCGGCGCGGAAGAGGAGGAAGTGGGGCGCCGCGGCGGCGCGGAGGCAGCAGCACGACATCGCCGAAGGCTACCTCTTCCGCATCGCCCGAGTGGAGCGGAGGCAGCAGCACGACATCGCCGAAGGCTACCTCTTCCGCAACGCCCGAGTGGAGCGGGGGTGGCCGGCAGAACGGTTAGGGTTTGAGGGATGGGGATTGGGGAGGCTGAGATGGGGTTGGAGGAGCAGGATGTTCGACGAAATGCGCGAGGGCCGAGGAGTGGAGGAAACGAGAGCCCAGAGGAGCCTGTTGTGACCGTGAGACAGACATGGCCAAATGCGCTAACGGGCAGCCAGGGAGGTTGGGCCGGGGCACCACCGTGCCGGTATGGCATGGCACGAGAAGTGTCAGTTCTAGCCCGGCACGGCACAGTTTATTAGGTCTATTGACATAATTTCCACAATTTAATGTATTTTTTGTAATTTCTATAATTTAATGTGTTTTCTATATTTTTTATAAGTTATTGCGTATATTCTATAATTTTTATAATTTAATGTATAATTTTTGTACTTTCTATAATTTATTATGCCTTTTTTGAATTTTAGATTTTTTAATAGGTCAGTTTTTTCATTTCTTTCGGTCCGTACAAGCTACACGGGCTAAACGGGCGTGCTGTACCAGCCTGGCCCGATGGGCTAATCGTGTCTCAGGGCGGCCCCGCACAACACGGCACCCTCTAGGATGTGCCTGGGTCGAAGGCTCGACCCACAGGCTGGCACGGCACAGTTCGTTTAAGTCGACGGGCCAAACAGGCCATGCCTAATGGGCCTGTGCCTCGTCGGGCCTGGGCCGTGCTGGGCCGGGCCACCACTGCCATGAGATGGCTTGTTTGCCTCGCTTTTGCCCTGTTCTTTTTTCAGCCTGTTCGGCTGTTCGGAAGTCATAGCAAATGAGATGGTCTTTTCAAGTGGCTTCGAGAAACCGTTTCTCTAAACGGCTTTCTGAATCTAAAACGTGTGTACCATCCACGTCGATAACTTCATCGTCTATCACTGTTTCGAAAAAGCACAAATAAAAAGGCATTAATCTTAGCCAAAAACTATCAACTGTCGTCTAAAAAAACAGGGCCGAGATAGCCGTCAGCTACTTGTTTATAGTTATGTTTCCATGATTCTGAATCACTGGTAATTGCATGGTTAAGTAGATACTGCCGATAAGTAGATACTGCCGCCGCCTCGTCTTCGAGTTTCGTCGATGAGACGTTTGTCAATACCATTACTGTGCATGCATGTGTGCGCTTGGTATAGCATTCTAGAATCCACGTTAGACTAGAGGATAATCTTAGCAGTGCTTGTAAAATTCTCGTGGTGTAATGACACTTACCAATAGATGCTGCATTGCATATGTAGCTCAAGAACATCACACGCCCGTTTGGACCAAAGGATTTTTACAAAAATTTTGGAGGTTTGGTTTTCTTTGGAAAATATTGCTCTCAGACTGTTTGGATTAAAGGAACTCACCGTTTACAGGAAACAAAACATCCAGCTTGAGCTCTTATTTTCGCGTAGAAACAAGGCAGCGCTTATGAATACATACATCAACATTTGGTGCGCCTATTCTTTTGTGGTTGTGTTTTATGTACGGCTTTTACCGATATAAATGAAGTCGGTACAGTATGTATCACAATTAACTAGTAGACCCGTCTTTAAAAAACACTCCATTTAAAAACTAATTACTGCGGGTCTAGGGATCACCAAGGTCAGCTGAAGCTCACAATAGCCTACACGTTAAAGTCGGTAGGCATATGAAAACCAGATTTTACTATTAGTGAGACCAAGCATGTTCAGAAATCAACTGCGCAGTGAACACAAGATGGCACAGGATACACTGTCCGAGCAAGAACACGCACGAGGCCAAGGGCACATATTGTCTAGTTGTCTGTAAACATCGAGGCATTCACATGTGTACTTTTTTCTCACAAGCAAGGAAACGTTTAAGACTATCTACCGGCTCTACATGATATTTTAGCGGGGGGTTGTGGAGGTCCGGTTTATCCACTGGCAACAATCTCGTGGATCTTGTCACTGACTTCGGGATCATCTGACCTGACCGCGAGTTTCATCGCCACTTCCTTGGGCCCGCTGAGTCCAAATGATAACCTGACAAGAACCTTCACGTCCCCGATATACACACCAGATAGAAGGCAAGTGTGCGATCTTGCATTGCTTGGTACAACCTCAGTGCCCTGTCAAACATGAGTAACGATTTAGCAACATTCCAAGCTCTCAAAAACCATGTTTTGACCATGTGCCGATGATTTAGCAACCTCCACACTGGACTATGATGACATAGCTACCATCTCCCTTTGTGCCTAATTAACTGACTATAGTTTCCAGATCAGGCCGTTCATTCAAATGTTTATATATGTCAAAAACATCAAATAGCAGATTATCTCATTATTTCACATGTAACTGCACCATCCCCCAGAAATATCAACATCATCATAAATGAAAGGGCATAAGGTGCAAAGCAATGTGACTGTAAATTCTTGGGTTCAGTTTTGGTACTGAAGCTCCAAGAAACAGCTAATTATGAATATGAAAAATCGATAATTGCTTTTACAAGATTAGTTTAGAGAAGTGGAAGCTGACCTCGCACGGCTGCATGCCAAGGATACTAATGACGGCACTCATGGCCTCAGCCAAGCTCTCTCTAACCCCGAGTCCATACTCATCGACACGCTCAGTTTCCGGGTCCATATTTTCCCAAGCATTCCTAAAGTTGGAGACTGCAACCCTCAGCATATAATCAGCTGAAACAATTTCAAGGTCTTCTATCTGGTATTCATCCTCCACACCATCTTCATCAACTTCCCCAGTAGATATGTCCACCTGACAAAGGGTAACAACATCAGTCATAGACCGATAAAACAGCTAAAATCAAGACAATGGCTACCCCAGTACAGGCCACATGTTAATGTCTTATAATCGCTTGAAGTGTAAAACACTTTATTATATTATATTCCTAATTTATTTTCGAATATTTCATTTTTACGAACAGATGAAGCAGGTTTCTCATAAAGGATCCAATACTTTTAAGATCCAGAAAAGGTGAAACCACAATATTACATATTGATCAAATAGTTTGACAAAATGCTTTTCCACATGGCAAGACAGAAAACACCAAAAGTATACCAAATTCACAATTTCATATGATATAGAATTAGTCATACTTACATACAGGATAATATTAGCCATGCCAGAATCCAATAATACATGGAATGTTATTACACTAACCTCTTTAACAGTAAACTTCAATACATTTGAAAATTTCCCAGTAGCAGGAACACGTTCCGGCTTTTCAAAAGCAACAAAAATTTGCCCAGGTGAATCATAAGACAAGCTTCTCAAAGGCTTTGAAAAAACTTCTGAAAACTCCTCGGCGTCCGTTGCATCAACATAAACAGTAACCTGAAAGAAGCAACAGACATTTACCAAATCTTCAGGGTGAGTTGACAGTTATGCCTCCAAGAAAATGATTAAAGGTTTGCTGCTTACATCTTCTAGCAGTTGTGCAGGTATAGTATTTGTACAGTTGTACTGCAGTACAACATGGTTGTCATAAATGTGCTTAACCACATTAACTGTGTATTCGGTCTCTGCCTCTGTCAGCTCCACAGGTTCTGAGGACTGGGGAAAAGAGAGGGTTTAGCATGTGTACTTGTCCGAAATAACTAAATAGTACTAACTATGCAAACCTTGAAGAGCTTGCCGAACCCAGAGAACTGAGGAATGGATGAAAGTATCTTCTGAAAAGCATCAACAGCTGAAACAGGGGCAGGGGCAGGAGCGCCAGCAGGTAGCTTCTTTCCAGGGGCCTTTTTCTCTTGAAGCGGTTGCGACTTGACTTCTCTTGACACCAAAGAAATATCAAAAGGCTCCTCAGATGGTTCCTGTTAAGTTCTTGAAGATGTTAGCGTAGTGCATGCATTTACTTGAAATATGCAGAATGTAATGCTCATTGTAGACATACATATGTTCTTAGACTAGCTTCCAAGTTGGCAAGTGGCACATCGAAGGATCCAAATAGAAATTCCTTCACATCCTTCTCAGTGTTACCTACATCAACTTCACCATCAAGAGTTTGAAGATAAAGTGTAGCACGATCACGGACCTACAACAGCAAAGACCAATAAGACTTGTTATTTCCCAGATGCATCATACGAGAATTGTACACCTGATGAAAAACGATCTGAGGTTTGCATGTCATGTAAAGGACATAATAGAAATCAAGTGGGCTTCCAAATTTACCTCATCATCAGTGTCAAACAGGCACCGTCGCAAAAGAACAAAAATCCGAGGCTGAAAACATTAAAAAAACTAAATGAGTTAAAAATAGGAAGGAACAATAGTGGTATACAAACTAGAAAAATGGGTCTTTGATGTTATCATACCTTCAACGTATCAACTAAGGCACCAAACTTTGCCAACGTACTGACAGCACTAGCACGAACAGTGGCATTTTCCAATATCACACGGTTGTAGATGTAGCGTATGTATCTGCTTGGATCTGATGTCCTTGGCCCTTCATTTCCCAAAAAGTGCAATATCTAGCAGTAAGAGAAAGAAAGGGTTAATTCTCTAGTTTGATTGTTGAACTAACTGGAGCTCCTTTTTATGCTATGAACTCCAAGAGGCAAGACAACAAGAGTTGATTCAGAAAAAAAAATCCCCAACAGCTCCTCTTAACATCATGGCGGATGAGGCAGTGCAATTGAAATACTGCTTAAGCACTTAAATCTGCCAAATGCCACCCACTACACCCATATGGCTGTAATATGTACATATATAAACAGAAGATATAAATATTAAATGCGTGTGACCAATTTCATCAAGTGAAGAACTGACCGTAAACAGGACTATCCAGGTACAGTTTGAAATTGATCAAGTGGTGTGGGCAACAAAAAGAAAACAGTTAACCTCATTGGCTAAAAATTATTAGTACGATCAGCAAAGAGAAAACAGTTAAACTCATTGGCTAAAAATTCTTAGTACGATCAACAGAATCTCTCCTTGACAAATTTTTGTGATCACAATATATTATTCAATCTAAGGTATATTTTCACTTTATTGTGCTCTGTTGACAGGTATATTGTATGGTAAAAACCCAGATAACTTTTTTAAACTCCTTTGCTGGATTTGCCAGAGAAAATAATATTCTCCATATGACTGCTAATTTTTTTACTGCAATACTTTTGCTGTTCTAGATATATATGACAAAAAGGCTTTTTGTGCACAGTATTTTGGGGAAGGATAAAACAACCAATACATAGGAAAGCACCCACAGCTATCATGCGATGCACAAGCTTTCTGGTCCACATGTACTTTTTAGAGATACCAAACTATAATCACTAAACATTTTCACTGTCATAGCTATCAGTGTAATAATGACTCATAAGGCTTACCATCGACAGCATTTTGAAACAATATCAAGTAATCAATACATGAAATTTGTACTTATGCTATAAAAGGGTTTGTTATGCACATGCCTTTTGTTAAACATTAACAACCACTACATAAGATGACTGCTTAATTCGTACGTAGATGGAAGCTTGAAAGATAAATCATTTGCTTAATCAACACTAACAATATAGCAAATGTAATTACCTGACTAGAAAGATATGTGAATTCACAGTCTTCAATGAATTCACAAAGATGCAGAAGGCCAAGTTCTTTGGCATCTGGTATCTCACTGATCAGAGTAACTATAGAATCCACTATGGCCTTTTTATACTCAAAGCCCCCTTCTTCTCTCAAACTGTTACTCAAAAAATTCATCCTACACAAGAAAAAATTGTCAAAACATTGAACTACGAATGCAACTTAAAAATAGTCAAACATAAGGCATTGAAAGAATATAAATATTATATCAACAGTCAATAAATTGTTCACATACATTGAGCGATACTTCAGTGGGAACTTCAGGCACAGAGATCGTATAGCTTCGACAACAACTATCTTGAATTCATCTGCTATGTCGGACATGAAATTGGTAATTTGTTTCATGAGGCGGTCCACACTTGATTCATTGCCAGTTTTAAGAAGTGTAGTGATTGCCAGGGTCGCTATACTCCTGTTCTGGTCGGACATCAGACTTTCCAAGTCCACATTGCAGTTTGTCACTGCCAAAGGGCGTGTCATAGCAACCTGCAAGACAACGGGAAGATTAAGAAATGGATATAGGACAATAAACTTTTTGTATATCATAGCTTGATAAATATGCATCGATAACCTTGTTGAGTGTCCGGACAGCAGCAAATCGAAGCACAGGCTTGGATGAACTCAAAAATAGCTGTAACACGGTAATCGCTGGTGCTAATTCACGACTTGTGACATCCATCTCTGTTATTTTCCGTGCAGCCTCTAAAACCACCATTTCTGATTTATGTCTGAGACATGATTCCAGATAATCAAAAAATGGGCGGTCACCATTTTGTGTGTTCATGCTTGACTCACGTATTACCTGCCAAATTGCCCTTCCTTTTTCAGCAATTTACTTATTTTCCCAAGTTCCAGTAAAAGTAGATATGGGTTACCTGACTAGTGTAACGAATCAGAAGACATTGTGCAAGAGGCGAGCGGATCGAACCCCTAGTCAAACTAGAAACCAGCTTGCTAACAGCCAAACGATCATTCTGTCTGATCTGCAATTTGGAAGGAAAATTAACTGAACATCAAGTGTCTCAGACTAAAAGAAATTATATCATACTATTTCTTACTCATTCTCATTCATAACACATGCGTCTTAATAAAACATCCCCATGTCTCTACACCACTACAGAGTTTTTAGACATGTAGTAAAATGGAACTCGGTGATAATCACATAAATTAGCCCATATAGGGTATGAGTAACACTAGTGTAAAGTGGATCTTATGAACAGAACACTGGCTACCAAAAAATTTACTTCAGCAAAAACCAGAATATCCAGAAAGCAGAACATAGTTAAAACCACTAGTCCCTCAAGCTTATTTATGTAAAGTTTTGTTACAAAGTTCATGAGGTTACATGGGACATACAAGGAGATATCACTTGGTGTATGCTTTTCGCTGACGATGTGGTGCCGGTTGATAAGAGTAGGATAGGTGTTGATAGGAAACTCGAGTTGTGAAAGAAGACCTTAGAATTGAAGGCATTTAGACTTAGCAGAACTAAAACTGAGTATATGAGGTGTGATTTCAGTGGTGCTATGGCAGATGATGGAGATGTTAGATTGGATGGACAAGTAGTACCTAAGAAGGACACGTTTCGTTATTTGGGATGGATACTACAGTGGGATGATGAGATTGATGAAGACGTGAGCCACAAGATAAGAGCGGGGTGGGTGAAATGGCGCCAAACATCTAGTGTCCTATGTGACAAAAAAGTCCCTCAAAAGTTAATGGTAAGTTCTAGAGGACGGCGATCAGACCCACGATGCTATATGGAGCAAAATGTTGGACGACTGAAAGACAACATATACAAAAAATGAGTGTAGCGGAGATAAAGATGCTGCGGCGGATCTATGGTCACATAAGGCGGGATCGCATCCGCAATGATGATATACGTGATAGAGTGGAGGTAACACCAATTGAAGAGAAGCATGTCCAACATCGCTTGAGATGGTTTGGATATCTTCCTAAGACACCGGTACGTAGTAGAATTTTAAGACATACTGAAAACGTAAGAAGAGGCAGAGGTCAACCAAAACTGACGTGGGAGGAAACAGTTAAAAGAAACTTGAAGGATTGCAATGTATCTAAAGAATTAGCTTTGGATAGAAGCACATGGAAGTTAGGATCCATGTACCGAAACCATAAGAAAGTTAGGGGTAGTGTTTTAGGCTCTCGGCTCAGATAGTAGGATGTACAGTTTAGGGTTTTAGCATTGTAGGTTTTATTTCAAGACTTTCATTTCTTTGATTTTAAGAAGGTTTCATTCTCAGTCTACCCTAACTTGTTTGGGACAAAAAAGTTTGTTATTGTTGTTGTTTGTTACAAAGTTCAGCATTAGAACACTGATATAGAGGGTGTTGGCGTCAGCTGGTGTATAAGTTAGTGGTCCATGACCCGCACTGGTAAACCAACCATGACCTATTTCCACTCAGTGCTGCTTAGTATATGACCTGGCCCAGCAGTGGCCTTCTACACTGAATCTATTAAGGTATCAAGTCAACCTGGATGCAAGGAATGATTCAGGGAGGTGACCTAACTTGGCATCAAAGAAAGCCGTCCTCCAAAAACATTATTAAAATAATGAATGATGAAAAGCTAGAAGCTTTTACCATCAAGTAATAACCTGATATTGCATCGTTCCATATCATGTGTGGTTTAGTCAAATGATGCCATGTAAGCCAAAGTGTTGTTCAAAAAGGGCATGCTAACCTCACAACGTACATTGCTACACAGAGCACTACAGCCAGCTTTTTTGGTACTATACAGGTTAACCCAGCAGTTCCATATGGTAGACCATGAAGTATCCCGAAAGACTATTAAGGTATACCATAGACTATAAGGTATACCTTAAGGCTTAAGGTACTTCACTCTTCAATTCCATAAGAAATATAAGAAAAAGACTTATGCGGCAAGTAGCAAATAGGCATTCTAACCAGCTGCACTGCCATTTTCTACAGCTTTTCCTTTGTTATTTGCCCCTAAATTAACTGGGGAGGGTTCAACGAAACAACAATTATACCTGGTGAAGAAGAGCAAGGCCATGAAATTGCACAAGCACAGCTCTTGATTGAACAGTCTCCTGCACTTCGTTGCTCCATCTTTTCACAATGTCTGGATTTGCCTATACATAAAAGATATTATCAGGTGACTTTAAACAAGATATAGAGATTTTTCTATAGAACTATAGCAGTACCTGAAACAGGTGGATGCCACTAACAAGAGCAGCACTAGCAACCACAGGGTTTTTGTCAACAATAGCTTGCTTCAAGTATCTCTCAATTTGCGTAAGGAGGGTGCCATCAATTATTCTACAAAGAACTCTAATAGCGTTGGCACGGTACATGTCTGTCTTGCTGTTCATATCTTTCATCAATGAGCTTGTGACTATGATAACCTGTTGTAAAAACAAAACTCAAACAATTTAGAGTTTCATGACATGAAACAGACTTCAAATTTGTGCATCTAAAGACAGCATTCCTTTGACCTCATCTGATGATGGAGAAAGCTCTTTGATCATTAAATACACCAGCCTCCTAAGACCAGCATCACTGGACTGGAATAACTTAGTAACTGCAAAGAAAACTTCTGTGGCCTCAACCTGCAACAGAAACATATCCATCAGGGAGTCTGAAAAAAAAAACAAAATTCAATTCGCTCTTTTGTTCTTTAGCTGGACAGCTTGCTTTACTGCGTTGCAGCATAATTTAGTTTCACAAGAGCTAAAAGTGTACAACCACGCCCAACCCCAAAAAAGGAAAAGAAGAAAGATGCTCCCTAATCCCTATTGTACCTTTGTGAATGTCTCTCCTTGATTAAGTAAATACAATAGCTTGGTGATGACCTACAAAATTCCAAGATAGATATCGAACAAAGCCATATAAATAAGAGGGCGAAAAATATACAGCTCAATGTATTATTGGATAGGATACGAAATTGAGAGCAATTGCAAGCGACACTTACTTGGGAGCACCGTCTGGCATCAAGCTGAGGATCATGGAAAGCCCGTGCCTCCTGCAGAACAGCCCCCTTCTCAATCCCAAAGAATGGCGAGTACTCAACTGCAAAGGCATCCACACGGTTGATAAACATGAAATAACTTGAAAGTATTTGATTACACTCTGAATTGAATCTAAAAACTTTTTAATAAAAGATCAACATGAAACTCAATATCAAAAATCACTATCCATAATTCCATATTTAAGTCCCAGTGTTCAAGAAACCTTAAAAGGATTAAAGTCCCAAAGTAATGGAACCAACCTCACACATCCAGACATCTTTGATGCAAATTTAGACCCAGAGAACCTAATCCACACCCATCTCAACCTAGTACAGTCTACCTATCAAATGAGATCAATCTTGGGGTGTACATGCAAGAGGATCAGAAATGCCTTGTTAGAAGGTTTAGGGGGTGTTTGGGACTGCTCCACAAACTCTGCTCCACGAATTCTACCGTGGAGCAGCTCCACAAAAAACCTAAAGTTTGTGGAGCACCCCTTTAGGTGCTCTCACAACTCCACCTTTTTTTCCTCGAACAGAGTGCGTGGAGTTGAACCTGTTTGGCTAAAAAACATAGAGCGGAACTGAAAAACGTGGAGTGAAGCAGTCCCAAACACCCCCTTAGGCTGGCTGGTTGCAAAATGCACTGCCACAATTTGATTGAATCGTGAATATCAGCTGGAAATTTTCATGCACTAAAAAAATATTTGAAGCACGGGAATTGGATCTTACTGCATATAATCAAACCATATTGTTTTCCAAAGATACATGCAAGAAATCCAATTGCTCTTGCCAGAAATTCGTTAGAAGCTCGGCCAGTGTTATTAAGGCGTCGCCTAATCGCCGCTTTGGAGTCGGAGCGGCCTGGAGCTGCCGCCACAGCCGTCGCCTCGCCTTGGGTGCGTATGGCGTCCGCCTTGGACGGGATGGCGTCGCCTAGTCGTCGCCATGGCCACGACGCTGCGTCGCAAGAGCAAGGCAGGCGCCATACCTCTGTGCTAGGCGGGAAAATGGAGGGAGAGAGGGAGGGAGCGCGGGAGAAACAAGTGGCGGGGGGAATAAGGGGATACCGGATACGGGCGTAGGCGTTACATGCGAAGCGAAGGGAGGTCGGCGCGGCGGCGACCTCGGGCGATCTCTAGGCCTCCACGCCGCCGCCTCCCTCCGGGCCTCCACGCCGCCGCCTCACTCCGAGGCTCCGAGCCTCCACGCCGCCACCCTCCGGGCCAGTGAGCTAGGGTTTCTTCGCGCGCGCGCGCATGGGGCCGCCGCCGCCGCCGACTTGCCAGATTCTGCCTCGCCGTCGCCGGTAAACACCGCCTCGCTGCCTCGCCGGATTCTGCCTTGCCCAACCGCCCAGGTGCATTCCACCTCCCCTCCTCGACTCCTCCCCTTCGTTGTGTGCTTGTTGTCTTCTCTCCGGCCTCCGCTCGTGCTTGTCCGCCGTCTTCTCCGCCTCCCCTCCCCTTCGCCTTCTCCACTTCCCCCTCCCCCTTGGCCTCCCCTCCCCTTCGCCCTCTCCGTCTCCCCAGTGGCCCAGTCCCCTCCCCCGTTCGCCTCCCCACCGCCGCGCCGTTACGGCCGGATAGCCCCACAAGGGCGGAGACCGGTGGGGACTATGGATGGTGAGGGAGGGAGGAGCGAGGGAGACCGAGGGAGGGAGCAGCCGAGGGAGGAAGCCTTGAGCGAGCGAGAGAGGCCGGCGGCCGTGCTGCCGAGAAATGAAGAGCGAGCGAGGAGCGATTGAGCAAGGGAGCGACCGGCGAGAGAGAGAGAATGGCGAGTGCGACTGATGGACATCGACGGGCGACGGACGTGTTTATATTACGGTTATTACTTCATAGCAATCAAGCAATGCAACCAATAATACATGTTTCGGTTATTTACCTGTTTAATACAAGTTTCAGTATCCATCATTATCTGATATATTTATAACATTACACTGTATGTTCAACAAATTTGCTGCTATAAAAGGTTAGGGTGTGAGTATGGCGTCGCCTCGCCGCACGCCATACTCGCCTAAAAGGTGTGAAGGTAGTCTGGCGCCTCGCCTCGCCTTATCGCCGTGATAACCTTGAGCTCGCTACAAAATACGGAAATTGCATGCATTTACCGGTATATGCTTTCGTGATGCACAAGCCATGCTAAAGGGTGCAGTCACACCACTGTTGTGAAAACAAGGACAGACAACATGCGGTTACGGAGGCCAATTTCCAATCAGTCTATCACATTTGTGTTACACAAAAAGGACTAATTGTACACCCCAAAGCAATAGCATCAAACTCCACTTAACATAGATCGCGCATCTGATACAACAACAACAACAAAACCTTTTGTCCCAAACAAGTTGAGGTAAGCTAGGAATGAAATCTTCTCAAGATCAAAGAGATATGAGTCTTGAAATAAAATTTACAAGCTAAAACCCTAAACTGTACAACCTGCTATCTGAGCCAAGAGCTTAAAACACCGCCCCTAACTTTCTTATGGTTCCGATACGTGGATCGCTAACTTCCATACACTCCTATCCAAAGCTAATTCTTTAGATACATTCCAATCGCTCAAGTCTCTTTTAACTGCTTCCTCACATGTCAGTTTTGATCGACCTCTGCCTCTTTTTACATTTTCAGTGCGTCGTAAAATTCCACTACGTACCGGTGCCTCAGAAGGCCGTCGTTGCAGATGTCCGAACCATCTCAAGCGATGTTGGACAAGCTTCTCTTCAATTGGTGCTACCCCCACCCTATCACGTATATCATCATTGCGAATGTGATCCCGCCTTGTATGACCACAGATCCACCGTAGCATCCTCATCTCCGCTACACTAATTTTATGTATACGTTGTCTTTTAGTCGCCCAACATTCTGCTCCATAGAGCATAGCAGGTCTGATCGCTATCCTATAGAACTTACCCTTTAACTTTTGAGGGACTTTTTTGTTACACAGGACACTAGATACTTGGCGTCATTTCACCCACCCCGCTTTTATCCTATGGCTCACGTCTTCATCAATCTCACCGTCCCACTGTAGCATCGATCCCAAATAACGAAACGTGTCATTTTAGGCACTACTTGTCCATCCAATCTAACATCTCTATCATCTACCCTAGCACCACTGAAACCACACCTCATATACTCAGTTTTAATTCTACTAAGTCAAAAGCCCTTCAATTCTAAGGTTTTCCTCCATAACTCGAGCTTCCTATCAACACCTATCCTACTCTCATCAACCAGCACCACATCATCAGCGAAAAGCATACACTAAGGGATATCTCCTTATATGTCTCGTGTAACCTCGTTCATCACTAGGGCAAAAATGCATGGACTCAACACTGACCCTTGGTGTAGTCCTATTTTAATGGGAAAGTCATTAGTAACACTACCACATGTTCTGACATTAGTCACAATATTTTCGTACATGTCCTTAATTAGGGTAATATATTTTGTTGGGACTCTTTTCTTTTGAACCGCCCACCACATGACATTTCTTGTCACTTTGTCATAGGTTTTCTCTAAGTCAATAAATATCATGTGAGGGTCCTTCTTTTGCTCCCTATACCTCTCCATTAACTGTCGTAGCAAGAAAATCGCCTCCGTAGTCGACCTCCCAGGCATAAAACCAAATTGGTTTGTCATCACGCTAGTCACTTTTCTTGAACGACGCTCAATCACTCGTTCCCAGAGCTTCATTGTGTGGCTCATGAGCTTGATTCCTCTATAATTAGTACAACTTTGAATGTCTCCTTTATTTTTGATAATTGGTATTAATGTGCCCCTCCGCCACTCGTTTGACATTTTGTTCAACCTAAAAATACTATTGAACAACTTAGTTAGCCAAACAATCGCCACTTCTCCTAGGCATTTCCACACCTCAATAGGGATGTTATTAGGCCCCAACACCTTACTCACTTTCATCCTTTTTAAGACCTCTCTTACTTCCGACTCCTGGATTCTTCGAACAAACCACATATCGGTGTCGTCAAAAACATTATCCAGTTCAATCATACTATAATCATTATCATGATTGAACAACTTGTCGAAGTAATCTCTCCACCTATCCTTGATCTCCTCGTCTTTCACCAAAAGTCTATTAGTGTCGTCTTTGATGCATTTAACTTGGGTGAAAAACTCGTCTTCCTTTCTCGAATTTTAGCCATCTGATATATGAACAAAAACACAAGCAATTCATTGTTTTCACATCCTGTCAACTATGAAAATTGTCTGCAGCACAGAACCAGGGCATCCTCAAACGGACCAACCAGTGATCAGATATAAGCTCTAATTGCAACATCAATCCCCTGGTTCACGCAGGAAAGATGAAACCAATTGTGTAGAGAATGATATGGTCTGAAGTCTGAAGTTAAGGCAAACACCGCATCTAACCAGTTTGCGAGATCCTATGACCAAAAGCATACGAATCTTATCTTTCTAATTGGCGAAAGACCCACATAGGCTAAGGAACGCGTCTAGATAGAAATTCCGCGCGGCGCAGCTTCAATGGCACGTGGAACGAACTGGTTCCAGCCGCCGGGTGCACCTGAATCTCGCTGTCGATCAATCACTGGAGGGCCTCGCCGCTCGCTGGCGGGAGGATGAATCAATAAGTAAGAGGGCACTGCAACCGCCCGAGTTGGTCGCGTGGTGCCGCAGAGCAGTGCACTCCAGATCCAGGTAAATCCGATCTCTCCCGCCCCAATTCCCAACCAAATCCCGCAAACGACCAGATCGACACGGCCGCCACCACCGACAAGAGCAATAGCAACTCGCGCGGGACACGCGACGCGAGATCCACCGCGAAATCGCGTCAGATCCGGCAATTTCTGTCGGCAACGGCTCCCCCAGATCGTAGCGCACCCGAGCCAAACCAGCGAGCAACGGTAAATGGGCGTGAGGAGGAGGAGGGGGTAGGGTTTATTGGGGAGGGAAAAGGGGTCTCACTGTCGGACTCGTCGTCGTCCTTCTTCATGTAGGGTTGCGCCATCTCCGGGTCGGCGAGGTCACCGGCGAGGGAGCGAGGCATACGGCGCTTTTAACGGTGGAACCAGCCGCACCGAGGCGAGGTGGTGAGTGCTTTGAGGGCTTGATGAGGCAGGCTTCGAGCGGAAGAAGCTTTTTTCGCCGGGATCCTACGCAACGACGGCCGTGCGGTGGTGGCCTGGCCGGCCGGTGGGGTGGCGATCGGGACTCGGGACGCGACGCTCGGCCGTGGGTCATTCGATGCCTCGAGTCAGCATTGCCAGATGTCGGGCCCGGATTTTCGGCTACAGGTGGGCCCAACAACATACATTATTTTTACTATTATAAAAAAAATAAGTTGGTGATTATAGGTCCATTCTCCTTCAACCACTCTACTCTCTTAGGTTGTGTTTGGTTTAGAGACAAGGTGGGATGGGATGGTCCTGTCCCTGGTTTTGGGATGGGATAATCCCATTTTTTGTTTGGTTAGGGGGATAGAGTCGTCCCTGTTTTTTGTTTGGTTGGAAGGATAAAGTGGGATGAAATGGTCCCATCCTTTGTTTGGATGGAAGGATGAATGTGTGACATGTGTGGCCTTTGAGTTTTTTTAAAAAAAATTGAAGGCTATTGTTGATATGTTTGTATACATAAGCCTTTGAGTTTTTTTTAAAAAAAAATTAAACAAAATAGTACTTCAAAAAACAAAGAGGTGGGATGACTCTATCCCACGTGGGATGACTCTGTCCCATGAAAAAAAGAGGATTGCCTGGTCCCGGATCTACAAGGAATATTCCTAGTGGGATGTCCTTGACTCTGCTTGTCCCAGAAGCAAACACCATCCCAATGTGGGATATCCTACCTGGGACGTCCCTGTCCCTCGAACCAAACACTGCCTTAACTTCTCACTATTCTTCACTTACCAACTGATTAGAGTAACTCTCATCTATAGCATAATTCTTTATATATTCAATGAGTTCAGTTGCAACGCACGGGTACGTAACTAGTTCGCCATGAAGAAACTCTTGGAAGGGCATGTTTGGAATAAAACACAGGACAGTGAAAACTGTTAGAAAAACTGGGCTTAGGTGTATAAGTCTAGTCTATTGTTGGTATTTTTTTACGTAGTCTATAAATAAGGATCTCAATTATTACAAAATATACCTGAAAGGAGAAATTGATAAAGAAAGAGTTCTCCTATCTTTCTTTGTGTTCAATCTTTTATTTTCTTGCATTAATCTGTGATTGATCCATCTCTCATGCATAGGAGGAATCACTCGGAATAGACTCGTCAGCGATGGTTCCTCAACATGTTATCAGTACGAATCGCTCCGGTGGATCGCAAGGTAATCATTCACAGATTAAATTACCTATCTAGATCGCTTTTAATTCCGTAAATTTCACTTTCTAGATTATGTTCTACAGTGCAAATCCACTCTAATCTACTACAAGCAGACTTAAAATTATCGGCACAATGCCAATCAGCAGATTACATGAAAAAGTAGATGTTGAGTGCACTCTAGATTGAAAAGAAAAATGAACGAAGCCTGCCCCGCACGGCCGCGTTGTGCCACTGGCCCCGTGCGTTGAGCCACTACGTCGCCGTCAGCACACGATCACGCAGCCGCCCGCCTCCCGTATGAGGCACGGATTCGTGCCGCCGCACCGGTAGGCCCCACATGGCCACCGCCGCATTGCGTGCGCCACCGTGCCCCGCGCCGTTGCTCAGCCGCCGTTAGCTTGGAGCCACGCTGTCGCTTGGGCATCGCCCGCATGCAGCATGGGCGCCGCCCCCCCGCACGGGCTCCCACCGCGTTGCGCCGTCTTCATCGCACCGACGTCACCTCGCACGGGCTCCCCGTTGTCTCGGCTGCCTCGCCCCACAAGGTCACCACCGCCTGCAGCGCCCAGCCCCACATGACCGCCACTGCCCCGCAGTGCCTCGGCCTCCCAGCCCCGCACGGCTATCGGCTTCGGCCGCTCTGTGCCTGCGCCGCCGGCTCCCGACGGCAAGCCACGCCGCACAGCCCAGCCGGCGACTCCCACCTACATGTGCTGCCATTTTTGCATGAATAGTGGAAGGGGAAACCCTACCCCTTCCATTTGATCGGATCAACGTGGGTCGAATGGCCCGGGGAAGGCCTTGCCCGGCAAGTGGGAGAAAAGAAAAAAGGGCGGGGAGCCTGTGCCCGAAATTTTGCAAATAGGCCCTCAGAAAATTACGTGAAATTTTTTCTCGAAATTGAAAATTAGCGGACAAGCTCTCAGAAGTTGCAAAATTCAATGAAAAGACGTACCCATTGAAAGTACCGATGATTGGGAGATCTTTACAATAAAGTAAAGTTCTGTACAGACCTAAGGGTGAGGAAGTCCTAGGATCAAAAATTTCATATTTAAGTGCAATAAGAGCATTTATGTATTTAGCAAATTGCACTAGACCGGATATCACATTTGTCGTAAACCTATTAGCAAGGTTTAGTGCATAACCTACCTAAAGGCATTGATAGAGAATAAATGACATCTTCTGATACCTTCAAAGAAGCCAAGACCTTGGACTGTTCTATCAAAGAACCAAGATCTTAATATGGCTAGCTATGCAGATGCAGGATACTTGTTAGACCCGCATATAGTTAGGCCACAAACAGGCTATGTATTTCTATGTGTTGGAACTGCAATTTCATGTAAATCGTCTAAACAAAGTTTTGTATCGACTTCAACGAATTACTCAAAAATCATAGCGCTGTACGAAATTACACGAGAATGTGTTTGGCTTCGACGAATGAATCACCACATCCAGTAGTCATATAGATTGAATATAGTGCAAACTCTCATAATTATCTATGAAAATAATGCAGCTTGTGTTGCATGAGTGCAAACGGGTTATGTGAAGAGTCATTTTACAAAACATATTAATTCCAAATTTTTCTATGCTCATGAATTGCAAAAGATGGATGAAATTAAGATACCACATTCTAAGTCATGTGAAAATCTTGCAGATTTGTTCATTAAGTTACTTTTAGCATCCAACTTTAAAAGGTATATATGTGGAATTAGAATGATGAGACTTAGAGAAGTGCAGAACTCAGGCGATTTTTTTAGCTCACTATTAAAACTTGATCACGAAGATCGAGTACCCAAAGAATAAATCATGCATATTAAATGAAATTGGGTAGATTATATTTTTTCCTTGATGAGTTTTCTAGAAATTTCTCGGCCAAGATTTTTAATGAGTTAATTCGTACAACATATCATGTATAATGTACTCTTTCTCTAAAAAATTTTCCCGCTGGGTTTATATGGAGTTTTAATGAGATATGAACGTGTCGGATGATGAGTGTCAAATGAGGAGTGTTCAAAAACCTGGGGCTGGGCCTGCAAGCCTGACCCATAGGTGAGCACCATCCACTTAGTCCATAAATAGAGATCCTAATCATTGTAAAGTATATTTGGAAGGAGAAATTAATAAAGAAGAAGGAGTTCTCCTATCTTTCTGTGTTCAATCTTGTATTTTCTTTATTAATATGTGATTGATCCATCTGAGAAATTGCTCGGACTGGACTCGTGAGTGATGATTCCTCAACAAAAACAAAAACATAGGAAAGACTGTGTGTCTAAAACTTACGAATACCAAACTTGGGGGGGGGGGGGGGGGAATACGTGAATTGGTCGCTTGGATTAGGAGAGTTTGAAATTTTTCGACGGGTACTCTTTTCCATTTTCCTCCAAAAGCGTAGTAATATTGAGACATTCCAAAAGAATATAATTGGCCGATCCTCCGTTGCAAACGCCCAAGAAAATGATCCTTTGAATTGCAATTCCTCCACGTATCCTCTAATCCAACCAAGCCCCAAGTACGGTGAGTCTTACATTCACATGATCATGGATTCATGCTTTCCTTTTTTTTTCTCTCTCTTCTTGCATAGAACCCCAAGCGAACAAGACCTAACTCATCTCATTGACACAAAACCAAAAGAAACCTTGTTTCGTCTCGGCCGCCGGGGGGGGGGGGAGAAAACCTCTTTTAATCCTAAGAATTGGGCCCGAAATATATGAACAAAAACATCTTAAGGGTGATTGATTGGCCATATGAGACTTACCCAGGATCACATATGCACTTGTGCAGCATAGCTAAGTGACTGGTTGCTTGTGTTGCCCAAGTAGATATGGCTCCTCGATGCAAAAATTCCCTTTTGAGTCTGGGTGTGAGAGAAGCTCAAGTTGAGCGTGCGAGTGAGCCAGGCCTACCTAACGGCAACATGTCTTCTAAAGTTACTAAGAAAAAATATACTATAAATTCTTATAAAAAGCAAAATATCTAGTTTTTAATTTGATGAACTCAAATTATAAGAATTCAGATTAAAAGAAAGAGTTTATAAAGTATAAGGATGTTGGTGGCGCCGGTGAAGTGGAGCACCAGTTTGGTCGGGCCGGTGTGTGAGACACCTTCGACCCGCGCGGCGGGCGACAACGTCGGCACGCATGGAAACGACCAATCATTGTTAGTCCAAGATGGATGCATACTATGTATGGGATCGAAATATGATCATGTGCGCGCGTCCTGCTCTCCATCAAAACGGATAGGGGAGATAGACCGGTGGTGATGACTGGTCTGAACTGACAACGACAGTCAGGGACTCTGCTAATTAACTTTTGTTGGATATTATTTATCATATAATAAAAATATGCGATATGCAATTACATTAGCTGACTAAAAAATAGTAGAAATTCTTCTAAAAATAATAAACATCTTTCCTTTAATTTGGTGTACCCTAATTATATGTAGCAATCCATAACTGATGGATGTTACCTAATAAATGAGAATAATTGCTAGAAATTCTTAAAAAAAGTACTTGACTCTTAATTAGATGAACCATTCTTATGATTAACAAATTACAATCAATAATTTTTCTTGATCTATGAAAGTGTGTATGAAATTGATTTACACTATGATATGTATGCATGTATAGTTAGGAAACTCTTGTATGAAATTAAAACATGAGATGTTAGAGATAGAATTGAACTCAAGCGATCTACGCACAGGAACAAACTTGCCTATAATATCCATTGTAATTTGCATTCTTTTAATTGTATTAATATAGATATAACTATTGTTTCTATTATTGGAGGTGCCGATTAAAAATTATAAAGAACAAGTATTTCCTCCCAAAAATACAATCTATATCCTTTGTTTTAACATATACTACGATACATTAATATCATAAATGAAACTAATTATACAAATATGAAATTAAATCAAATTGATAATCTCTAAAATTCTATTATTTTAATTCTTTTATGTGATTTGCAACTATTTATTTTCTATATGTAGTTCATTTGTTATCATCACAAATGTACCACTAAACCAGTTAAATATACTCTAAGAATGATACCCGCGCGCACCTACGCGGGCCATCATGCTACTTATATAAGTAACTAGTGTGAATTAGGTTATTTAACACATAATAAGGTGGATTAAGTATTATCAAGGTACAAGTTCGAATGTAGAGTATAATTAAGTTAGGATAAAGGGTATTAAAGTTGAATAGGTCAAATTACTAGTACCTTTCATTTTTACATATCACATCCTCAACGTACATTGTACACTCAATTAAACAACATCTCATCGTAGCCTAAGTGATTCATGTAACTAGCACAGACAGCCCTTGCTTGCATGATCTTGACTGGTCTCGACCAAACGAGTCTGACCCATTGACCCGACTGCAACGCAAGCAACCAATCAACCCCAATGGACGATGTTCCTAAGCTTCACCACTAGGGCTTTTCGTTTTTTTTTAAAAAAAAATCTCTTTGCACTCAGCTACGGGAAAAACGAAAGCGAACAACAGCACATTACATAGAAGTACATACATAGATACATCAATTACACGATAATACAAAAATAATTACAAGTATCAAAGCAGTTACATCAAACATCCAGCATGCATGTATATCTCAAACCCAGCAATCAAGTTCCACTACCTGGCCACCTTACGTCACAAACTTGTACACTGAAGAATTCTCAGATGCCTTGGATTGATCAGTGCTGCCGTCGGGTGGGATCCCCCGACTCGGCGCTCGACTGCGACGGGTTCAGGCCGTGCTCGCTCGTCCCACTGTACTCGTTGCTGTACTCGCCGCTCTCGAAGGCGACCTTCCTGAACTTGCTAATGTTCGACGCGTAGTTGCCGGAGTCGTACTCTGATCCCGAGGTAAACATCATGCTCTGCCCAGGCTTGACCCCTTCTCTCAGGTCGTCCAGCGACGCATCGCCCTCCAAAGCACGAACAATCTGCACAGGAAACAGTGAAAACAATTACTGTTCTAAGTAACGCATCACTTCGAAGCCCAAAGTAAGCTGCCTAAAAGAAAATGGCATTGAGAAATCAAGGGGAATGGTGTTCTCTTCACCTGTTTCATCTTTGGGCGGCGCTTGGCGGAGTGGCGGACGGCGGCGGCGGCGCAGGTGGCCATGCGCTCCAGCTCCAGCCGGTCGACCTTGTTCTCTAGGCGCGGGTCGGCCAGCTCGTCGAAGCTGCCGCCTTCGGATAACGCGCGCGCCAAGAGAGGCCTTGCCTGTCGCGACGAAACGAACGGCCGGCGTGTCAGGAACGAGCGCAACATGCAGAGAAAGCTACGTGAAGATGATTTTGGAGAGGGAGAGGAGCTAACCCAATCGACCAAGCTATCTTCCATGTAGTTTGTGGGATCGACCGGTCGCCGGCCGGTGATCAGCTCGAGCAGCATGACGCCGAAGGAGAAGACGTCTGATTTGTCCGTGAGCTTGCCGCTCGACGCGTACTCGGGGGCCAAATACCTACATCATGCAAGCAGCAGAAAGATGGTCATGTGCGCGCTTTGCTATGTTCGTTTCAGAAAAACAGAGAAGCACTCCTCTCACGTCTACCAGAACGCGGCAATTGTTGCTGTGCTCACCCGAAAGTTCCCATGACGCGCGTGGAGACGTGCGTGTTGGTGTCCGTGGTTAACTTGGCGAGACCAAAATCCGCAACCTGCATACATTCAAGCAAGTTTTTACTCCAATCCTATACATTTTTTTTTCTTTTTTTGAAATCCCAATCTTATATATCTTGTGCAGTGTTAATTCGATTAGGCAAAACACGCGCCCACATCAAGTTGCTAGGCCTTGGTTAATTACCTTAGCCTCGAAATTCTCGTCCAAAAGAATGTTAGCCGCCTTGATGTCACGGTGGATGATCCTAGGGTGGCCTTAACACGTCACACCACAAACAATCAGATCGTTAGAAAGACATGGAGAACGCTTCACAAATTGCCAAGCAACAGAAGAAACTACTACGAATATGGAGCTTACAGTCCTCGTGCAGGTAAGCGAGGCCCTTGGCCGAGCCCAGTGCGATGGTGAGCCTAGTCGGCCAGTCCATAACCGGCACGCCCTTCCCTGCACCCGCGGCACGTATCAGGACTCACACGCGCGGCGCATTAGAATACCCCAGAAAAAACGGAAAAAAAGAGTGTTTAGATATCATCTGGATGTTTTATTTTTAACTATCATCTAAATTTTTGACCCATTGAATTAGAGATTAAGAGACCCCTTGTTTTTGAAGGGGGACTTTTTTTTGGAGGGAGCAGAATTCAAGAGGGAGTGGGATAATTCATGATCATTGGATTTTTAATTCAACAGTCTTAAATCTAAATAATAATTAAAAAGAAAACATCCGTATAGAAAAACTCCGCGTGCGCACACTGACCGTGGAGGTGGTGCTCAAGGGTGTCGTTGGGCACGAACTCGTAGACGAGCAGGCGCTGGGAGGAGCCGGAGATGCAGTAGCCGACGAGGGAGACGAGGTGGCGGTGGTGGACGCGGCTGATGATCTCGACCTCAGCCTGGAACTCGCGCTCGCCCTGTCCGCTCCCGGACTTGAGCTGCTTCACCGCCACCTCCTTGCCGCTGCCCGGCAGCACGCCCTTGTACACGTACCCGAACCCGCCCTGCCCCAGAAGGTTGGCCGACGAGAACCCGCCCGTCGCTGACGCCAGCTCCTCGTACGAGAACGCGCTCTTCGAGAACCCCAGCGCCATGCCCGGTGACGGCGGCGGCAGCGGCCCCGTCCCGTGCGGCCCGCTCATCTCCCCGCTCGGCGGCCCCGGCCCCGGCGAGTACTGCGCGTGCCATCCCCCACCGTGGTCCATCGCGCTGCTGTTCTGCCACTTCGGCATGCTGTTCGCGTAGTACACGTTCCCTGCATGCATGCGTGCGCGCCGCCATGTTAGATCTCTGCAATCTGCACGCGTGGACACGAATTGAACATGCGTGTACCGTTCTCGTCGGTGTAGTAGGGCATGTTCTTGTGCGGGGGCCTCTTCTTCCTCTTCTTGGCGCAGCACACGCACGCGGCGATGGCCAGCAGCAGCGCGAAGGCCAGTACCCCGATCACCGCGCCGGCGACGATGGCCGCCACCGGTGGCGCCCCGTCGCCGCTGCTTCCGCTCTTGCCACGGCCGTTCGAGCTGCTCCCACCCTTGGAGCTTCTACTGTCCGAGGAGGAGTCACGCTTCGGAGCCGGTGGAGACGGGACGACCTTTGACGCTGGAGGTGAGCCTTGCGGCGGGGGGGACTCGCCAGTATCTGCTGGTGGAGCCGGCGGCGGCGACAGGGACGGTGGTGATCCAGAGGACTTGGGCGGTGGGGCCGACGGCGCGGACGGTGGCGGGCTGGCAGGAGGCGCCGATGACTGCGGAGGCGACGGCGCGGACGAGGAGGAGCTCGGTGGTGATCCCGTGGAGCTATCCGAGTTTCCCGGCGATGCCGGCGAGTCCACTCCATCAAACAGGTTGTCCAGCGGCGAGTTGTCCATTTTCGATAGGATGCCTCGTTAGCGTTTGCGCGCGCCGTGACGACGGATGTTTTCCTGGTGAAGATGACTCAACCCTCTAGAGGGCGCTCTGGGTTGGAATGGCGCACCTCCTTCCTCCTCGTCGTGATGAACCCCTGGAACATCGTTGGGAGGAAAAAATTTGTGATGCGCAATCATGGAGAGGCGAGTTTCTGTAGCAATTCCGTTTGAAAAATGTGATTTGATTTTGCAACGCTTGGCTTGGTATTGTAATTTCAGACTTGATTGTTGAACGAGCAAAAATTGTCCATCTATCTAGATTCTAGAGCTTAGTGCTGGAAATCAAATATCCCAGTTGTTTGACAAAGGAAAATATTTCATGCACTATTTCACCTCACATTTAAGAATGGCCAATCCAAGATCAACAACAAGAAAATGCTGGACCAGATTTCATGAGGAAGACTGAAGATCGTGGGGAAAGAAAGGGGCTTTGTGTCATTGAAAGTTGAAACGAATATAAAATACGACGGACCAAACCAACCAAAGACGTTAAAATGTGAAGAAATTGAAGGATCCATGATGTACCTTCCCTTCCCCGTGTTCTATTGCAAAAGAAGAAGAGAAGGGGTTGAAACAGAATTGGAGAGATGAGGGAAAGGAAGTAGGCTCCAACGCATGGGATTCGTCACATTGTCCAACCTCCACCGCACCGCCTCGCCACATTTCTTGGATACGAGCCATTGCTCTCTTTATATTTTTTCCATTTTTAGTTTCAATGCCAGATGGGAGGCTGCCATCCAATGGAGCTCAGCTGACCAACAGCATTATTGTTCATGGTTTTGGGAGCCTCTATACGTTTACCATGCAAACTCTGTACACCCTGTAGTTTGTTTTCTTTTAAATATAAAATTAGTAACAGGTCTTCCATGACGAACAGTTGATCTGAATTCTGAACTTTGGCGCTGACCTGAAAATCTTGGCTCTGCAACTGATGGACTGTGGTCACAAATAATACTCAAGGCCAGATAAATGAATAAACAACATTGAAACTGGTAGACTGATCACACATGATACAAGCCTCTTTTCAGAGATGTCAGATACAGACAGAGTAGGGAAATGTTATAGAAGCATCACAATTGTTTGAGAGTAGCACATGTTGAAGAGAAAATCATCTTTTGTAGGATCGTTAAAGCAGAGGGAGTGAGACTTTTTAAAACCTTTTTCCCTAAGTATCTACTCTATGTAGTGAAAACATAAACTTACAAGTTCATTAAAATCAAAAGCCAAAATCCAACAGAGACTCTCTGTCTTCAACCAGTCTGACGACTGACCAACAAACGGTCTAACCGCTAGCCGGAATGACTACGCCGGTCTGACTGGTGGCCGCCCTGACCACTCAGGTCATTGCGGTCTGAACACTCATCAAGAAACATTGCAAACAACACTACACACAAACCTACAAAAGATCAAACTCTCAAACCATTGATCCAAATATAGTAAAACTTAACACAAACCCTCCCTAGAATGTCAGAAACCAATTCCAATAATAGATCATAAAGATTGATGCCAAAATTCTAACATTTATCCAAAACAAGGAGAGTTGCACCAGAACCGGATAAAAGAGAAAAATCTTGATCTGCTCTTGCTCGTTAGTCATTGATGATCTAGATAAACTTAGATGGGTTCCCACGTGTCATAGCAAACTAAATTATAGCACAAACTCAAGTCAAAACTCTCACAAGAGCAAAATTCCAAAGCCACCTCTCTCCTGAGGAAAAACGAGTAAACTCAAGAACTTTCTCTAGATCATGCCCTAAATGGATACAATCTAATCTACAAGAGATATCTCTACCTCTTACGCATCTTTCACACCAGGAAAGATTAAGAAGAAAGAAATTCAAACAATAAAGTTGTAGGATCGTATGACACAATCAGAGAGGGTGAATGATTGTCTCCGCTTTTTGGAATTTGAAACCAAAACTAAAAGTAGAAGAAAAAACAATCTAAATTACCAGATGTAGATTATGACCGCAAGACGCTAGTTCGCTTGCACATGCTCGATGAATGCTTTGATCATCCGACCGCTCCCTTCAATCGTTCGCTATAACCACTCGCTACGACCGCTCACTACAACCGTTGATGCACGTAGTCGTAATCTCCCTCCACTCGAAGCTCGAACGCTTCAATCGCTCGAACGAGTGCACACCGGAGACAGAAGAAAAACGATGCTCAGAAAACACATCGCCGATGCCAGTAAACTTTTCTTAGAATAGATCTCATCTATTATTTATGTATCATGGATGTATTTACAAAGTGCCCTCATGGCATCCTTAAAAGCTCTCTCGACGAAAGCCCTCTAAAAACCCACACGTTAGCCCTTAGGCTCTCCCTGCCTTTTTAGGCTAACGTCTAAATTGTGTCCACTTCAAACACAAACACACAACTCTATCTCTTCCTTAAATCAAGGGACCCGAAACCCTTCATAACACGGGTTTTACCGTATCTCTAAATCTTCCCATTACGGACTCATTCCATAATGTCTCCAATCTCACCACGTGACGAAACCTCTAGGACGCACCTCCTGTACCTCCATCACGCATTACCAACACTTGTGTCGAAGCCTCCAGAACCACACCTCATGTAGTTTCTTCACGCATCATTACATGCTCTAGCGTGAGCCTGATCACATCGCATTACATCTCGACTGCCTGGAACTCAGATTATCCTTCCTAGTCTCAGTCCTCCTCGTCGCTAACCGTAACCGTCTCCACGCCTCCACGCATCATCCACCTTCGATCTCCACATGCTCCATCACACACACACATACTCACACCACCCTTGTCCATCCATAGATAAAAACAAAATCATCCATGACCATCAACCAGGTCGTATATGATCACACATTCCATCGCTTTCCACAAAACAACTTGAGACAACTCATTACGACCGCTAGCTCAACGAATACTCGAAAACCACAGGTACTCTGGAAATGTTATCGATCCACCAAAAACACTCAGAAAAAAACAAGCATCTCTATAGAGATCCAAGCCCTTTCGACTATGGAATACTCCCAACTTCCAAGTACCGAAACCTTCAAGTATTGTCCCTTCGAACACTATTCACCGATCACCAAATACCTACCCAGTATTGTAGCAATGACCACCGCGCACCAACCAACTAACCAATGGCCCCAACATGAGTACGCAAAGGTACTCGAAGATCACAAGAATGAAGCACTCGAACCGATAATGAAGTCTAAGAGTACCGACCGTGAAGCCTATCGCAGCCGATCACAAAGTCTTCGACTATCGAAGACAATGACAATATATTGCAAAGTCTACGACTATGAAAACAAGACTGCGAAGTATATGACTATAACAGTAGATTGCAAAGTCTATGACCATGAAAACAAGACTGCGAAGTCTACGACTATAACATCAGTCTTCAATGTCTACGACCATTGACCAGTAAAATCTTTGACTATCAAGTATTGACCAGTAAAGTCTATGAGTATGGAGTACCAACCAGTTACTGTAGCTACGACCATGAAAAATTACTGTAGCTACGACCATGAAAAAACACTATAGCTATGATTACGTCCAGTGGCCATTCTGTTGTGGTCAAAGCCGGACGTGATCGAAGTAGAACGTAGTCGAAGCCAGATGTGGTCGAAGTATAACATAGTTGTAGTAGAACATGGTCAAAAGCTGCCGTGGTCGAAGTCAGCTGTGGTTGAAAGCTATCGTGGTCAAAGTGAGCCGTGGGATCCTTTGATGCCACTCAAATGCGGTCCGATGCTCGGTTTCCACTTGAACATCGTCCGATGCCTTAATGCTACTCAAACACCATCCGATCCTCCTTGGATCCAATCAAAACTACTTGGACTAGTCCAAACTTGCTCAGACACCCACCACAAATTGAAGATGACTAGAGGTGATCCCCATCACTTATGCTGCAATAGATAATTACATGGCTCTAGCAAACCACTTTGTTATTTTTGGCCTTGATACGAGTCACTATCAATGGTCCGAGAGTTATTTGCTCTATATGGTATGGTTTTTGCCTCATCAAGTATACTACGGTATGGTCTTTCGCCTCAACATGATCGTATAGCATGGTCTTTTGCTTCAACACCATTATACGGCATGAACTACCGACTCAACATAAACAAGCTCAACCTGGGTCAATAGTCTTTGACATACTTTAGAATACTGATCCAGTATATGCATAAATCTGGTTCCATCTTTTTGCTTTCTTTTGTGTTCTTCTAATCTCCTAAGGTAGGCAACTGATGGATACGACAGCTACAATACCGACTTCGACTGGTACTCAACTCCTTACGACCAATGCTTCGATTGCTGCAACACGTGGACACATCAATTGCTACAATAACCGATCCTTACGAGCTATTATGTTCGTTGTAAGCTCGATGTCCATGTGTGCCTTGCTCTTGAAACTATGAGTACACCGCTAGCTGAGCCTGACATCAAGAAGTCGTGGCTCCTCAAGCATGCATGCTTCTTTTTCTTTTAAAAAAATCAATGTCTTTTTAAAAATGACTCTTCTCACATTACGTCAGTTGATGATGAAGATTTGGCTGCCTTATGACCTGTGGCAAACTATACCTTACACCCATTGCACGGCATGCATGCCAAGCAATTGTTACTCGGGCAGGGAAAAAGCTCGCTTGAATCATTTTCCCGACGCGTCTCAGATTTACAGAGACATCAAGCCCCAGGGAAGACTATAGGAGAAGAGCATGAAAGGGCTACCTGGTTAACACAAGTTCGGTTTAGTGTTCAGCCGCTTGTTACCCTGTGAGGTGTATCAACAAGGGACGAAAAAATCTAGCCTGCAAGAATTGTTTAGTCCATAAAGGTGAATGGCTATTCTCCAAATTCCTGATAAGGTGTACCGTTAAATGCAAGTTGGGTAGTCTTCGAAAGAAGCAAATTCAAGTTCCAATGTTAAATAATTACAAAAAAATAAAAAGAGAAAAGAGAAAGCAAAATTCATCCTCATAAGTGAGAAGGGAGAAAAATCCCACATCAAAGGTTCAAAAGTTCTCCAGCAATCAAAGGAGATAATCCTCTCAAAGTGAAGCAGTTGGAAGGAGGAGAGCAGTCATTCACCATCCTCAGCAAAAGTAATGGCAAATACTTCCAAGCCATTTTCCCAAAACCATTTCTTCTTGTTTAAGCCCACCTAAGTCTCTTGGTTCGATGAGACAAAGCGTTGGGATGTTCGCTGTCACCTGGTAACATTGCCTCTCCTAAACACGAACACTTCAAGAAGTAAAGTTGTTGAGTTGTGATCGTCATGACCTTTCGACATTTAACAACTAAGTCCTTCGGCAGCCTTATCCAAGGTCACCCTACACTTGATGCTCAACAGGAAATCCAGCATTAAAAAAATCAATTTTTCAAACAACTTGCATATTCTTTTGCATGCATGCCTAGTGCAGCCATTGCTACTATTCAGGCATACTATGTGAAACCTACCTCTTCTTGCAAGAAGACAGATCATGGAACTTAACTATGATGACTTTGCTTCTATTGACAATCATTAGAGAAGGAGAATTGTCTTAACTTCAATACCACCAACGACATCCTAGCATCCAATTTTTCTATGTCAATATATATTCGGGGCATCAAGGACAGCATCACCTATGCGTCCATCAAACACTGACTGTATTTCTGTGCATCCCATATTGCTTGAGAATAAATTAGCAGTCGATGGCATCACAGTATCTCATCTTCTACATCAACAACGATGGGGGCAGCACTGATTCCTCCTGATATACACCGCCAATGGCATCTTGGCATCCAACTTTTCTATATCAATATACATTTAGGAAATCAAGGACAGCATCACCTATACATCCATCAAACACTGACAGCATTCCGCACCGACTCCTATTGATATGCATCACCGATGTCATTCTGGCATGTCATTTTTCTATCGATGTACAACAACTCTTAATGGCTTCTCGGCACATCATCTGCTAGATTCAAGTACATCAATTGTTGACGGCATTCTGGTACTTCACATTCTGCATTAATATATGTTTGATATCGATGGCTTTCTAACACCTCATCACCCATAGATATCGTCAAGGGTATTCCGATGTCTCATCATCAACACCAAATTACTTCAGCGTCGGTGGTGTCCTGGCACCGTAGCTAGCATGTCAGTGTGAATCTGTGAAACATTTTCACCTAGTTGGCAGGCACCGTAACAGAAACATAGTCATGACTAGGTCGATAAAGCTCCTTCAGTACGCGGCATGGCTTTCGATGCAAATTCAAGATGGGTAGAGGATCACCAGCATCTCGCTAGAAGATTATGTGGCCTCGGTGGATTGCCTTGTTATTTTCGGCCTTGATACAAGTCACTATCAATGGTCCGGAGGATTATTTGCCCTTAGTGGCATGGATGTCCGTCACAATACAAGTGTACTATGGCAAGAGTTTTGCTTCAGCACAAACATATTTAGCTTGTATTTCATTTGACAACATGCTTTGATGGTCATTCACTTTCATTCAACAATGATGACTCATCACATGTGGGAGCAGTGTAGCACGCTGGTGTGGCCAGTGTGCATCTGTGAAAGCCTTCTACCTTGTTGGTAGGCACTGTACCAGCTAGACTAGGTCAATAAAAACTCCTTCAGTGCGTGGTATAAGCTTTCACCACAAATTGAAGATGACTAGAGGTGGTCCTCATCACTAATGCTGCAACAAATAATTACGTGGCTCTAGCAGACTAACTTGTTATTTTTGGCCTTGATACGAGTCACTATCAATGGTCCGAGAGTTATTTGTTCTCTATGGTATGGTCTTTTGACTCATCAAGTATACTACAGTATGGTCTTTCAACTCAACATGATCGTACAACATGGTCTTTTGCTTCAACACCATTATACGGCATGAACTACTGACTCAACACAAACATACTCGATATGGGTTAATAGTCTTCGATGTACTTTAGAATACTGATCCAGTATATGCATAAATATGGTTTCGTTGTTTTGCTTTCTTTTGTGTTCTTCTAATCTCCTTAGGTAGGAAACTGATGGGTACGACAGCTACAATACCCACTTCGACTAGTACTCCTTACGACCCACGCTTCGGTCGCTATAGCACATGGACACATCAATTGCTACAATAACCGGCCAAGTATGACTGCAAACATGTACTCAGACACTCTTAAGGCTGCCATAAAATCGGGCACATATTTAACTACCAAACTAGTGTTGCCAAGTTAAGTTTGCATCGCTTCGCACATCAAACTTAACTCGGTGGGGGGTATTTCTTTGATGAGTTTTGTACAAATATTTAAGTCAAAACAAATACAGAGGTGTATATTTGGGAAGGAAACTTTGATACGTACATGTGCTATCCAAGATTCAAATTCTTTAAGTCTGGGTCATGAAACGGCACGCGACCTGGTCCTCAAGCTGTCGGTGCATGGTAGATGCATTGTGCCTCATATGGCTGCATGTCCTTGTCCGACCATGAAGCATATGCGCCAAGATCATCCTGAGTTCGTGGGTCTTCAACCACGTTGTGTCAACCATGCTGTGTCGATCATGCTGATATGACTACGTTGTGTCGACCACATTTTGTGACCACATCTTTGATCATGTGGGGGTGTCGAGCACATTCTTTGATCATGTTTTGTCAACCATGCTGCGTCGACCGACTGTTATGACCATGTTGTATTGACCACGCTCTCCGACCACACCATGTCGACCATGATGTTACGACCACTTCATTATGACCACGGCTGGTCGACCACGTTGCGTGGACCATGGATGCTCGACCACAGTTGCTTGACCATGTCTCGTCAACCACGTTGATAATTACTGCAACTCTGGTTGTACCGCTTAACATAGAGCCAGAACTTTCGGTCTTTGACCACTCGCTGTTTCGACCACGTGGGTTTAGTGCTTTGTTCTCTTCAACCATTACTCGGATGCTTCAACCATGGCTCCTCGATCGCGTAGGCCCTTGAAGCACTAATCGAATACTTAAGCTTCGTTCACTAAACGATTCGCATTATCTTATGACCAACTTACTATAATATGGAGGGTCTTTGACTCCAGGGGTTTCGACTGGTCTTCGACTACTACATGGGCTCGGGTACACGTGTACTCAACTACCATCAACAACAAGATTAGTGCCAACACGATCTACGGTCCAGTTCGACCGATTATTGTGCCGTGCCTCACACGGCTGCATGTTCTCAGTTGATTGCAAGGCATTGTTGATTTATGGCAACTTATGCATCAAGATGGAAGGAAAGATAATTACACCGTATCTCTATCTGATGAAAGTAATTTTCAACAAATCTTTTTGATATAGAAGGCAGAGGTTTAGAAGGTAAGAAATCAGTAATCGACTAGGAATTTGATCTCAAAATTAATGGCATGGTTGGAACCGTGTGGGTGCCGCGTATGTTGCCTGCATCCTTTCGCTCGTGCCTATAAAAGGAGAGACGGGGGGAAGCCATCATGGGAGATCAAACAGAAGGAGGAGAGAATAGAAGAGGAGGGACAAATGGAGCTAGCTTGCATGCTGATAGAAGGCGGTAGTAATGAGACAGCTACAAATGCATGTGGTCGCTGCTGGTGATACTATCGAGGAAGTGCTTTGGAGCTCACTGTTGGGTAGCCTGTGGCCACAACTACATCATCTCATTAGGCTTGAAGCATGAAGTCCTCCCATTCTTGCATGTGGCGTGCGCCCCGGCCAAGCTGTGCAGCCATGATGATCCATCATGTACCATGTTTGTTCCACTTGTACCTCTGATCTGATGATAGCTCCACAAGGTGAGGTAGATGGCGCTACTCGCAGGTCCTTTTCGTTGCTCGGGACACGTGACGTCGCCAACCATCGCTCCAATCTAGTGATGATGGCCTGTCCTCGTGATGTGTCTTTCCTATTGTGTGCCCTCACTGCATTGAAGTTGTCCTGGTGGCCTACTATGCTCGGTCACTTACAACCACTGGCTGTACCTGGACGTCATTAACTACCTTCTGTGCTCGGTCACTTATGATCGCCAGCTGTACTTGGTCGCTTCAATGCTTGAATGCTTCCAACCACTTTCAACACTTGGATTGCCATCTACCGCTCACAATACTCAGATGTCATCAACCACCCGCTAGGCCAGGACACTTCCAATTGCCTCTAATACTCAGACGCTTTTGACCGTCTATAATACTCGATTGCTTTTGACCACCTGCTGTACTCTGGCATTGCCGATCACCTTTGATATTCAATAGCTTACGACTGCCTGCTGTGCTCGATCACTTACGACCACTAGTTGTACCTGGATGTTATCGAATGCTCACTGTGCTCGAGAGCTTACGAAAATTCATAGTACTCGAACATTGCCGATCGTCCTCAATACCCTGTCACTTACGACCATTTGCCGTATTCGAGCATCTCCAATTGCCTTTAGAACTGGGTGCTTTTGACCGCCTTTGATACTCAGACTTCTTCGATTGCCTTCAGAACATGGTGCCATCGACCGCCTTCGATACTTAGGCTTCTCTGACTACCTTCAAAACTTGGCGCTTTTGACCACCTTCAATACTCTGGCTTCTTTGACTACATTCAGAACTTGGCGCTTTTGACCACCTGCGATACTCAAGTGCCTTCGACCGATTGTGATACTTGAGGGTCACCGACTGCCTTCGATACTCTAACGCCTCTAACCGCTTGTCGAAGATGGGCACCTCCAACCGCTTGTCGTACTCAGATGCCTTTGACTACTCGCTATATGTGGTCACCTTCGACCACTCACTGTACTTCCGATGGATTTCGACCATGGATAACTTACACCTTCTGATGGATTTACCATGATGGACTTCGACCACAGATGGCTTCTGATGGACTTCGAACCATGATGGACTTCGACCATGAACATCTTCCAATGGAGTTTGACCATGATGGACTTCAACCACGGACAACTTCCGATGGACTTCAACCATGATGGACTTTGACCACGGACAACTTCCGAAGGATTTCGACCACAGACAACTTCCGATGGACTTTGACCATGATGGATTTCAACCATGATGGACTTCAACCACGGACATTTTCCGATGGAGTTCGGCCATGATGGACTTCGACCACCCACTGTACTTCCAATGGATTTTGACCACGATAGCTTTCAACCCCGGATAACTTCTGATGGATTTCGACCATGATGGATTTCGACCACGGACGACTTTTTATAGATATCGATCATGATGACTTTTGACTACCGGCTACTTTCAACAAAGATGAATGTTGACGGCGCACAACGCGACAATCTACATTACTCATTTCCCACTGTATATGTTTTACTTTGAACTTCCCACTAATGCATAATCCAATGTCAGAAGCAAACCATGAACGAAACAATGTGGGAACCGGATCTTTACCTCATATTATGCTTGTTTTTTAAGGGCTTCTAAAAGCGGTTTTTGGTTTTTGTTACAGTACCTAACTTTTAAACGGAGTATTTTCTCAAGATGGGGTCTACAAGTTAATTGTAGTACACATTAAAAGCCCAATATCTGTATCAACCAAAATCGCAAGTGAATATCTCTCTCCGTAATCTCTGTCCCAAACAGGTAAAATTCAAAAATTTCAGCCAAAAGCCATAAGTCGCAGCCAAGTCAAATAGACCCATTAAGTGATGGCTTTTGGCTTCTGCTTTTAATTCACTATTTTTTTAATTTCGTCTTCTTTTGGTTTTTTGCCCTTTTTTGTTTTTTTACCGGTTCTTTTTTCCCGTATTCCTTTATATTGTTCATGATGGACTAACTTTTTTTCTATTTTTAAATTTTGTTAAATTTAATTACGTCAAATAAATAACTTCAGTTACAATTGAAAAAAAACTAGGTACAATGAAAAAAACATAAGCCATCGCCAATCAGAGCACCCTTAGAAATCAAGAGGCTATACCATACACTAGCTTTTCATACACGAGGGGGAGGACAGGCAAAGACAAAATGGAGAAAGATAAGGCAGACAAAAATGCAGAAAAAACCTCAACATCTTTTATTTCGTTTGGAGAATACAAATCACTCACCACGTATAGTGCCAACCATAAGCAGCGGCAATGGGGAAGAGCAAGTCTCCCACATGCGTTGCTTTTATTTCGTTTGGAGAATACAAATCACTCACCACGTATAGTGCCAACCATAAGCAGCGGCAATGGGGAAGAGCAAGTCTCCCACATGCGTTGCTTTTATCTAGATAAACCAAAATATACCGCCATTTTTCGTGGAGAACAGGTTATACTCCTTCACATCCGTCTGCTCTCTCGAGCAAGGCTGAGCTTGAACCTGAGCCAATGGCGTCCTTGCCTCCAACTCTCCACTCTTATCACCTTTGGATGATGGTGGGGCGGGCGGAGCTATCGGCAGGTTGAATTGGAACAACGAGAAGGATGCACTCCCGTCCTGCGATTTGTTATTGCCTTCAACAGCGTCCTTCGGGACCATCGGCTTCAACTTAGAAGGATGCCTGTCTGTATTGGAGTCTCCATGAGGACGGCCGCCAATCTGCCCTGTTCCGTTTCGGTAAGGCAGCGATGGAGGCACGACGCTGAAGCTTGCCGAAGTCTTGTGAATTGGCTCTGGAGGCATACAACTAAATACAGGAGCTGGGTAAGGATGTACATTGCTGTATTGCACTGGGAAATCAGCAGATTGGTTCCCAGGTACTCCGAATCCAAGTGGACTAGAATAGAAGTAGGGAGGCTGAGCATACTGGAAGTATCCATTTGTTGGAGCAGCCCAGGAATGGCTGTGGATCCCCATTGTGGCTGACGAATATGGAGGCACATGCATGATTTGGTGATGCAACAGCTGATCCTGGAAGGGGGATATATTGAATCCAAATCTGTCGTTGTGTGGCGGGCATGTGACTTTTGGTCGGTATTCTCTGAAACCCTTTCCTGCACATGTCTCAAGTAAAGACCGTGAAGCAGTTCTTGTTGATGGAGCTTCTGTGATTCTGTTAACTCCCTCAGAAGATTCCTCTGAGTCAGATGACGATGATTCTGGATTTTGAGCGCTCAAAGAGGTCATATTGCTTGTGCTGCTTTCTCTATCTGCCTCGCTCATACACGAAGATGAGCCGTCAGAACTGCCAGAGTTCATCATCAGCTCTTCATCATGCCTAGAACCTTCATCATTTGTCACGTTGCAGTTTTGTTTATTCATCGTAAGAGTTCCATCACAACAAGCAGATTGACTTTTCTCACCTTTTTCATATGGCTGATCAGTTTCTGATTTAGAAACATCCCTGGACCTTTCAGAAACCTGACCCAGTGGTTCACGTCCTGTGTCAAGCTTTTGACATCCACTGATATCACACTCCAATGGTTTGGGTGAATTGACATTGTCAACTGATCCTGACGCATTATTTGTGTTGTCTAAGCTAGTCTTCTTTCGAGCATCCATTGGCTCCCATACTTGCTTTGGAATTGCATTTTTCTGTTGTGTACTACCAACACGGCTTCCTTTCGACACTATAAAGGTATCCAATGGATAGCACCGGCGGTACTGCACCCTAGGCTTCTCAACTCCTGTTTTTCTTGCCATCTTCATCTCCCTACCTGATCTAGCAGTTGATGAAAACCAGTTGTCCTCTATTCCGTAATCTTCCTGATGGCCACAGCTGCAGGAATTGTAGTCATGCCTATCTCTTGTTCTATTATTTGTAGTAAATGCCGAGTTACAACTTCTAGCACTATTTCTTGCCCTTTCCCTTGATTGCTGCTGCAAATTGCCAACACTTCCAGATTCATCTCGGCAATCATCGTACCAACAGGAGGACTGATGTTGAGGAAAATCCTTTCTCAACCTCAGATTTCGTTTTGATGATTTTGATTGCTCAGATGTGAAAGGGTCACTGCTATTTATTGGAGAAAATTCTGTCACTGTATTGCAGTGGTCCACATTGTTTTGTCCATTAATTTCTCTGCAGGAAGATCGATCAATACAGGTGTCAGGGGAGCACAGGTCCACAACTGTGGCATTGTCTTCCTCTTCACTAGCTGAATCTCTCGAGTCAAAAGTATTTGTTGATTCATCATTAGTATTTGCTGAGGAATTGCTTAGAGCTGAAGATGAAATATCATCTGATGGTTTTAATTCAACTAATTTTTTCCCCTTGTCCCTTTCCTTTTCTTTCATCCTCTCTTTTCTCCTGTGCTTCTTTTCTCTTTCTTTTGTTTTCCTCCTCATCCTGCGCTCTTGTTCTTCACGCTTTTCTTTCTCCTCTTCCTCAAGAAGCTTGTTCTACAAGCAGAGTGCCCACAAAATTGATGTTCACAAATACGAACGAGTTAATATTTTCTAAATTTTCTTTGCAAGTACAACAAGTACCTGCTTTTCCAACGTAATAATTTCTTTGCATGCAACATGAACTCGCTCTTCCAAAAGTTTCAGTGCAAGAGACACAAAAACACTATGTGTATTTTGCCGGGCTGTGCCTTCTCTGAAGGCCTTCTCAACCTGCAAAGGAACTCATGTTTAGTACATGATTAATGCTTGGATATGGGTTTTTAAATTTTTTAAAGAAACCCACAAAAATCTTGAATAGTTGCTGTGTGATCACAGTAAACACTAGTATTACAGGAAAAATGAGCATGTCCATAAGCTATCCAGAGCGGAAGTTAGAAAGATATATCAACCTCAGTAGTGATTAAAATCAATCCTATCGTAGGATGAAAAGCAGCCAAAAAACATTCAAGGAACCAATCTCTCTCTCTCTCACACACACACACACACACACACACACACACACACACACAAACTTCTGTTGATGAACCTTAGGTAAATAAGTAGTACTGCCAGAAAGAATACGCCATCAACAGCAAAACAATGAAATTGTCATTTAAAGAGATAAATAAAATAGATGACATACGCCACTAGAAGTCTTCACATAGGAATCATTAAAACTGATATGTTATTGTACTTTCCTTCTACAGTCACAACCAAAGGATATTATATCTTATTGAACTGGAACATGTGAGCTGGCATATACAGCTAATACACCTTAATTTGGGAGATGTGGTTCAGGATTTATAAAAATTGTTTCTTTTCTTTCTCTGTACAGTCAGAATCATTATAGCAAGTGTTGCTTCCAATAATTTTTGTGAATATTTTGACAATAAACTACCTGCTCTTTGAATATCACGGCAGCAGCATCCAAAAGAAATTCTCTTGCCAGTTCAGGGCTCTTGGCATGTTTCTGTGGATGGGAGCCATCACCGTCAAGATCATTTCCATCTCTGTCCATGGCATCATCTTCCTGCTCATGTTTTCATCGGTCAGAACAACAACTTTTGACACCAATAATAAATCCCCCCCCCCCCCCCAAAAAAAAGAAGCCTTATAATCCACCATAAGTGGTAAGTCACGTACATCCTCTTCCTCGGCCTGTTCAGCGTGCTCAAAGAAACTTCTGATACTTTCACCCTTTGTAATTGTCACAAAGCCATCCCCCACCACCAGGCTGTGGTGGACACATGATTGGCCCTTCAAGGCATGTGCTTTTACACACAACTCCGTGTAACGCCCATCGAGCCTCCAAGCTCTCAGAGTTATGAAATAGTCTTCAAACTGATCAAGATTAATGCCAGTTCTGTGGACTTGGGCATTCATTCCAACATCTTCAAAGCCAAAAACATCGGATTGTCTTTCATCTGTCCCAATAGCCCATTCAAAATGATGATAAGGTCCATCCATCTCTGATAAAGATTGCCGCCAATCAACTATGATGGCATCCTCAAACACCTAAAAATCAGAGAAGCCAGATGTAGCTTACGTAGGAATTATAAACCATGTACCAAACAATTAAATGAGAATTTTTATTGGTGAAGCAGGTTTTGTGGAGGCACCCTGACCTCACATTGAAAAGCAGTATCTGCAACACAAAACCAACTGGTGCAGCGAGGTTCCCTTCGCATGCGCTTCAGTTCCTTCAGCTCCTTGAATTCACGGATCACATTCCTTCGGCAATCTCGGCAAAACCTCTTGCTGTCAAACCTGCTTAAAATTTTCTTCCAAACTGTTAATTGAATATTAGACCTATCTGTTGGCAGCTGCTGGATAAATACCAAAAGAAACGGCAGCATTGTAGGAAAAAGTTACTCAAATTTCCAACAGGACTAAATAGAACCAATCAGTAAATGGTAAAAACCATCAGGTTCTTACCATATCTGTACTAGATGGGAACCGGGCACTGCTCAGTTGGTAGAGCGTGGCGTTGACCACCCCACCCAGCCGGGCTCAAACCCAGGCGGTCATTTCTTACCGTGAACGCTAGAGCTCCTAACCAAATTTCAAAACAAAAATGTACTAGACAAATGTTGTGGCAACGAGGCCAAATAGTGGGTAAGACCAAGAGATGGGGGAGCTAAAAGCATCATATAAGCAGAGAGGAAGTTCTGGATGAGTAAAAGCGAGAGAGCCTCACAATGCCCTCATGGGGCTTTATATATAGAGGAGAAAGACAATCCCCATCTTGGCCCTCCATTACATGACTTAAGGAGGGGTATTTTGGTACATTCCTCCTGAGTACAACACGATAATTAATTTATTCACATGCACATATTCCCAAAGGCCCACTAAATATTTCCGGCGGCTTAGGGGTTGGGTTACCCATACAACAATAAATATATATAAAAAATGTTCTTTCATGGTTTAGTAGCAATTCTCTAAACATCCACATTCCCATTTCCCATCAATCTCCAAGTGCAATTCAAAACACCTTAGAAATACTTGTTTATTCTCTAGGTCATCTTCCATTTGGTGGATATAAGCCTTTCAGCTTGCTATGAACTCACTAGTTCAACTTGGTGTCGGTTATTTTTGTTCATAAGCTGAATGCTTAGTTCAATCAGTACTGATTTATGTCACTAATTTAAATTTGCATGAAACAGACAGCATCGCCGTATTGCTCACCTATACATAAGTCTTTCAATGAAATCCTCCTCACTCATCCGCAGAAGAGATGATCTAGTTTCTTCACCTAGTGCCGACCAGAAATCCACCAGCGTGTCACACGAAAGGCGAGCAGTGTGCAGAACACACGTTTCTCTAGTTCCATGCCCCCTGCTATAGCTAGCCATCCCGTGGCTAATCCATCCTCTGCCACCCCCACCACATGCATCAGGATAAAGCATTTCTCGTTCCCTCTCTCTTGCACGTGCATTGTCAAATACCTGATTAAACCAATGTCGAATGCATTAAGCTACTAGAATGATCAAAGGAACCTATCCTGATAGAGCATTAAAACTTTCGAGTGAAACCCACAAACATGATTTGGAGATTACTTCAGACAAAGGATCAATATACAAACATAGCAAATTGTTTATTAATCAAATAGTCACAATGCAGAGAACAAACAGAAAACATGAAGCCCAAGTTACTGCATAATTGTTCACACTTACATTCTGAAGCACTCGTAGTGACTTGGCTTTTATAAAGCAGTCAATAAGCGTAAGGATGCCATCCTTCGTTGTTGCAAGGCCTCCCCAAGGATGAACTGATGGATCCTGAGCCTCATCTTGTTCCCGTTGACAAATCCTTGATTCACCAGTTGTGCTTAGACAATCAATATCTGAAACTTCTTGCTGCAGTGACTTCCCATACATGACTATTTGTGCGAAACTTTCCAGAAGCAACCCATTACACCTTGAACAGTAGAAATTCTTGCGTGCTTGCTCAATGAGGGTTTGCTTATCCAATTTGAGGAGCTCCTGCCGTGCTTGAGGAGGCAAATCATTCCAGAACTGAAACAAGTTCAATCCACAGCCATAAAATGATCAGCTCCCTTTGCAATAAAGCAATCATGAAAACTTCCATAACTTCAATGACAGAGGAAAGTAGCTATTTTAAGCGTGAGAAGAATAACATCCAGTAGAATCTATTCAATGACAGAAAGAAACAGCTCAACAAGTAGCTTAGTTACAGAACAGCAATCAATCACAATATCAATCAATATTACTGCAACATCACATGTACAGCCTCAAACCAAGGTAGTGGTACAACGAATTTTAGGTGCTTCAGGAGAGTTGTAAGGACAAATGCAAGGTCATTGTAGACAACATAGCAGAAACTTAGAATATCAGATGACACGACATACCACTTTGCCAAAATGGGAACAATACGAAGCAAGCTTATTTATTCTATTCTTATCACCAATTTCTATCCAATCAAATTCTACTTGCATCTATGCTAGCTTATGAGCCTGCTACAATTGAAGAAAATAGATAATATCATAATAGCAAGTGCAAATATGTAAAACATGAAGGCTTAGGATTGTAGAGTTCAATACATGATTTTTTTAATATGCCCTGCGAGTCTTGAGACTCATCACTACTTGACAAAAGTTTCAGAATTATACATTCTTCTGCATAAGCAAATTTTTTGAGGCATTAGTTTGCTTTGTAACTTGTTTTGACAGAATTTTGTTTTCCTAACTCGAACCAGCATTTTTACATATCAGATATCATCCACATAGCACTGCTTTATAGGCCACTCGAATTAAACATCACGACAGACTTGAAACCAGTCCTAAGTTCTCATTGCAGCTCAAATCAAGTGCCTAAAGCTGTTGTGAACCATTCCATCATTGACTGCTCCAATTCAAGCCACACAAAATTCATACAGAAATGAATCGATAACCCCATCTCTGTTTTCCCAGGTCTATATACCAACCAAACGTGCAACTCTAGCCGTTACCATCTCTTAAGGGCAATGCTCCACTAACATCAACTCAAAGTCAATACAATCGAGCTTCTGAAAAGTCAATATTAGCATATATGCTCATCAGGGGCACCGAGAGTAATCCAATTGAATCCAACCACCAGAATTCACCGCGCAAATGAATTCTCAAGCTTAGGAGGAAAATCCCCAAACCAACCAAACACCTCGCTTTCCCCGACGCCATCTCCAGGTAGCTTTTACGCGAATCACACGCTGAAACCAAATCAATCCAAGGCAGATGCAGGCCACCGGCTCAGTCTCAGATCCGCGGGAACACCACCACCGATCCAGCCCAATTACCACCACTCACATCGAACCCAGCATAATGCCAAAGCAACGCCCCACGCGACGGTACCTTCTGGAGGCGATCGAACGTGATCTCGTCCCGCCGCCGCGACCAGATACCCGATCCCGACGCCGACGCCACCGCCGTATCCTCTGCCACCCCCGGCATCACGTCCCCACGCCGCCGCCCTCAACGCAACGACGTCTTCGCGCCCGATCCACTGCCCATCCAAGCCGGCGCCGCCAAGGAGGACGACGCCGCAGCCGGAGAACGAACCGCCGGAGCTGCGGCCGGGTCGGATCGGCCGCGGTGGTGGCCGCGGGACGGGGGTTTTGGCGAGAGGGGGCGATGGGGTGAGGTAAAAGGAGAGGGGTGGAGGGCAGCGAGATGAAATGCAGAGGGAACGCGACGAGCCGACGACGACGTACGCTTTTTAACCGCCACGGTGAGGTCGCACGTTTCTGATGCCTGATGGGGGGTAGTTTCGGGATTCTAAAAGGAGGTTTTTGTTGTAAATTTTATTATCCCGCGGCTGTGATTTTTACTTGCCTCCAAAACTCTAGTGTGACGTTTCTGTCTGAATTCTTATAGAATGCTGAATTCTTTTTTTTCTTGTTGATGGAGCTACATGGTATATGATATGTTCTTTTGAATTGTGGCTGATAGTTTTTAGCTACGACTGATGATTTTATCTATATTTTTCGGCACGACAGTGGATAATGAAGACGTCAACATAAATGATGCACACAATTTTTCGAAAGTTATTTAGAGAATCCACTTTTAAAAAAAACCACTCTATTTCGACGGAGAAGCCAAAAGTCAAAAAGAACATGCACGCTTACAAGGTATGACTTTCTACTAGAATAACATAATACCTTACATCTTTATTACATGTAATTTTTAGTGTTTTCGCCAATCTGTTCTCCATTTGATGACGGCCAAATACTCATAAATGGTATTGCTTGGTTTAGGAGCTGTAATATAATGGTGATTTTTATTATTTATAGTCTGACAATAATATCTTGTAGTATGTTGACTTTTTTCAGATAAGCTGATCTCGTTTCACGACAAACAATGATTTGTATAAATGGAGTTAGAAGAAAACTATTTATGTTATTATCATAAAATAAATATTTGTTTCCAGAAGGAATAAAAAATACACACAAAATAAGTTAGATATACAAGCTAAACTTCTCGATAATAAAATCCAAATGACTATATAGAAAGACGAACCTGGTCTCTAATCCGGTTGCATACCATCTTTCTTAAGTAAATGACAGAGCTTCTAGCCAAATATAAAAAAGAACTATAGCAAAAAAAAAATTCCCTCTAAACAGGCAAGGTGATGCATCTGGGCTAACTGTGAAGTTAACCTTGCGACATTTAACAGTGGAGGAGCGATGGAAGAATTGGATGTAGAATGCTGATGGTGCCTATAAACAACTTGCAAAGCACCAAACCCATTTATTAGGGCTTGTTCTTTTGGGCTTTTCAAATCGGCTTTTGGCTTCTGCTACAGTACATAACTTTTAAACGGAGTATTTTATCAAGACGAGGTCTACAAGTTAAACGATCTACACGTTAAAAGCCCAACATCTGTACCAGCCAAAATCACAAGTGAGCATCTGTCTCTCCGTGATCTGTACCGTAAACAGCCAAAATTCAAAAATTTCAGCCATAGACCGCAGCCGAAAAGAACATGCCCTAAAGATGACGGTCTTACAGATCACACTGGCCTAACAATATGACTTCAACACGCATTTTAGGTCCCTATAATCTATTTAAGATGTTTTTAGTTAAATGGGTGAGCTCTACTTAATTGACCACAATAATATCCAGCTAATTCGAAACCTAGAAGCAATAAATGCAAAACTAGCACAATATCTCAGATGAAATGGATGTGATTTTTGGATGGGAAATAGATGTGGATTTTAAAAAATCTAGAGATATTATACGAAGGCCAACATTTATTGTTCTTCATGTGTCATCATTTTGCTAGGTTGATTTTTTTTAAAGTTTCCATTCTTCACGCATAATCAATTAACACAACTATATTAAAACTTGTACAACATGAAAACCGTGGAACGAATGAACAAAAACACACAGTTTAACATGTCAGGTTTTTTTTGCGACTAATGTAAGAAATTATTATCAAACATATATGTTACACCAATTCAAGCAGCCAACCGTGAATCACTTTATAGGATCCCACACACCCCCACCACAAACACTTTGCTTCTGGGGTTTTCAGGCAACTTTGAAAAGGAACACGGAAGAGTGGCAAGTGCTGAAAAGGCGACATCAAAATTCAAAAGGACTGGTAAGAACAGTGGATCAGTGACCAAAGGGAGCAAAAAAGCTCAGACCTTTTACTTAAAAAAGGTTCAGGCTTTTGGATCGCGTGCTGCTGCTTCTGCCAGCTGTGGTCGGGCACTCGCTGCCCTCGGGTCCCGGTGGACAGTGACACCCTCCCCTCCTGCTCGATGGTAAAGTGAGCCCGTGCAGGAAAGTGCCACGTCGTGCTACCGTTCTCTTTGCCCGACTTTTTTTTTGTCTTGTATTCGGTCTTGGAGCCTTTTCGAACACGAGCTTCTAGACCGGCTGAACCACTTTGATTGGGGTTTGCAAACAATAATCAAATTTATTTTTTACATTTATTTCTTTTTTTTACATTTTCTATTTTAAACCGAATTATCCAGGAAAACTTATGTTCTGCCCTGTGTTTAGATTTGCTATTACCGCTGTGTTTCACAAGTAAGAGTTTCGTAAGAAATAGTTCAATTTCCATGGGAGTTTGAAAGAATTATTGTATTTCAAACGACTGTGCTATCCTACGTAACAATTGTTTTATTGTATGTTACGTAGTGTGTTTTGGTACGCTAATGCTGGTGTGTTTCAGATGTAGGAATTTTGTAAGAAATAGTTTAATTTTTTTGTAAAAATTTGATAGACTTATTGTATTTCAAATAGGACTTAAGACAACTGTGTTGTAACAAGTTTATTAATATTGTTCTGCACAGTTCCTTTCTAAGGACTAAGGGCATGTCTTGATAGACTTATTGTATTACAAATAGGACTTAAGACAACTGTGTTGTAACAAGTTTATTAATATTGTTATGCACAGTTCCTTTCTAAGGACTAAGGGCATGTCCACATATGAATACATAGTTTCTTGATGCGGTTTACCCACTCCTTTCGTTTCTGTCTTGTTCTGTAGATAAGACAGGGGGTCACAGGTGCATTACGCACTTCACTCCTCTCGCTGCTATCTCGTATATGCATCTCTTACTCATTTTCCTCAATCACTCTCACCCCCCTTCTAAAAGGCGTTTTTTCAGTCAATATTATTCATTTTTAGTAGCAAACCATCAGCTATAGCCAAACAAAAGTCATTGTTCGCAGTCAATATAACAGGGTCTAAGATGCGGCTAATTTGGGGCGGAACAGCACACTAAACACCGAAAAAAAAGCAGGAACTATTCGGAAAGTGCAGAATCATGGAGTCGTCACTAAGGTTTCACTCTGCGATGCGGTGCATCTGGATGCAACTACCGCGGCTCGGACGAAGCACGCGTTGACGGTCGGGAACTTTTCAGTGCCATCATGTCGTCATCGTCGTGCAAGACCGATGTCATGTGATATCCCTCGAGCAGGACAGGAGTGACGACACTGTTTCATTATCAGCACGACACAATGGTCATCGATTTTAATACGAGAACTGAACAAAGTATTAGGCCCTGTTTGGATCCAATGGTCTAAAATTTAGTTGTCTAGAGTTTTGGATTAAACTTTAGTTGTTTAAACTTTAGCCACTAAATTTTAGTCGAAGGTCCTGTTTGGATCCTGCACTAATGGATAGGACTAAAGTTTCAAAAAGATCATACTACCTCTCCTCGTTTCGTGCGTCAGCCATTAAATGAGAGGTGAGAGACCAACATGCATGGGTAAACACGTCTTTATGCCTAAGAACCCAAAACTTTAGACCACTTTAGTTCACTTTGGTGGACTAATGGTCTAAAGTGTTTTTTAGGGGTTACCTAAAGTTTAGATCTAACTTTAGACCACCTGTTTGGAGACTTTAGATCTAAACTTTAGTGACTAAACTTTAGATGGAGAAATCCAAACATGGCAGTAAGGATTAGTACTAGATCAGATTGGACACACGAGTACACAAATGGTAGGCATGTACCGTTACATGGCAGATCAGATCTCTCTCTCTCGCCCCCCCCCCCCCCCCCCCCCGGCGCAGAACTGTGATCTATTGAATGGTAGTGGTGCCAATAGTACACAAGTATGCAACTTCAGCCAATCATGCGTGGCCTGCAAAAACCAGCAGAAACGCGATCGGCCGCTAGTGACGAAGCCTCAACATGTGCAGTCTATCAGATCATAAGCCAACACATCAAAAGATTTCTCATTTGAGAAGAGGCTGCTGTATATGCCTGTATATATCTTGCCGGATATTTGTCAGATGCATTTCGTCAAACTTGCTCTGCTACCGCTTATTGGGCATGGTGTTCTTTTTTATTTTTTTCGAACAACACTTGTCTTTTTTTGGCGATGAGAAAGAATAATGGGCCTTTTTTCTGGGCCTAGTTTTGGGCTAAAAAGAAACATGTACATTAAGATATCGACTAGTATTGGAACATGAAAAACACATTTTTCTTAAGTTTAATTGGGACAGAAATGGATTGTCATTCAGAAGGATATTTTTTTTAAAAAAAAATGAGCACGTTTTAGCACAAACCATATCAGCAAAACAGTGAATTTGAGCACATCAAATTTACAATTAACCTGAATTTGAGCACAGAAAAAATCACTTAAAGCCAACCAGAAGGTGCTTCCTTTTTGTGCCCATCGGTGGTCTAAACATTATTATAGTGCAGCCGTACTAGCACGCAAACAATTACAACTTGGATAAGCAAAGGGCCTAATTTTACTCAAAACACAACTCTTAAAAAGAGGGTTCCACAAATTCAGTCCGTACAATCTCTAATATTGGTACTTATCTCTCTTAGATATGCCTAATAAAGGATATCATGACCAGACAACGCCTCATTTAACTGCACTGCAGCCCTGCTATATAGCACAGGACACCAGGTACTGTAGCAAATCCTGCACGACAAGCAAATAGCCAACTGCTTCAAGGTTGGCTGCTAGGCAGCTTGCTGAGAATTGAGTGCTCTGGCTTGTGGTCGCACTCGAAATCAAGGTGAACGAATGCCCGCTCGACTTCTGGGAGTTCCTCGATCTTTATTTGAAGTGATTCTCCAATGGCATGCGCCTCCTTAAGTGGCAAGTCCTCCGGAAGCTCAATGTCAACCTGCCAGTCCATTGATCACATGCGTTGTGAGTTTGCAAAGATACTGAAAATACTACTATCAACATTAAAATCTGATTGCATATGTGATTAATATCAAGGTACTGAATTCCTAGTTAAGACTACCCACTGTACATATCTCAATTCATTTGTGCAGTGCTGTGTCAAACTACTGTTTCTATTACTGTACTCCTACAGCCCACTTCACATTTCTTCTGGTGAATGACCACTAACAATGTTAATAAAATTATTTTATCATAAGAGACCAGAGCGAATGTAAGCCCCGGATATAAAAGAGTGACAAAACAGAAAAGAAAACAAAGAGATACCAACCTCAACAAAGTAAAGCACCCCAAAGGTGTATGCCCGAACTGTATCGACACGCTTAATTTGAGAATGATGTCTGATGGCCAGATATGTCAACTTCTGCAGCATTTCTGGGGGAGCTGATTCACCTACGAGTGATACTGCATCAAGGATAGCAATATGCATTAGTGCACGACTATCTGTCAGTGTAACCTAGTCTGTAAACTGTAACCTGCAAATAATCTTGATGTCATATGCAGGCTTTTACACTTAGATGGCAGTGCTAAATGATGTAAGAGCAACCAATTTATTCAAGTTATTATTTCTTTTAAAAAGAAAATATGTTTCCTAGAATCCTGCATGGTTTGAGTCTTTGAGACTTCCATGTCCAGTAGGCCTATGAAAACAAATTTGTCCTAATATTAGGTTAAAAAACAATTTGTCCTAACAGAAGTTCTTGTGTGGAACTTTTTCCGGTAAGAGATTATTGATATGATTGGACAACTATAAACGAGTGCAAGTGATGTTGCCTATGCCAAGTTTTAATATTGTAACAAGTAATGCAAACCTGCATTTTCCCACACTGTTCCAGACCAGTTTGTAATTGTGTAGACTGCAAGGGTGATTGCACCAACTGGGTCGATCCACCAGCAGAACATATCACCGAGGACAGCAGCAGCCAAACCCACGACATTTGTGACAACATCGAAATAATGATCCTGTGAAAAACAACCCATTACAATACTTTGACAAGCTATGCTCATTTTTTCATTCAAAGTATCTTGTAAAATCGAGAAATGAAACAAGATATAAACCTTAGCATAGGCACGGACTATCTTGTTACCAGATGTTCGGCAATAGAGCCAGAGAGCTAGCTTAACTACTGTTGCAAATATCATGATTGAATACAGCCACATGAGTTGTACTGGGGTCAATTTATCTGGAGTCTCGTTCACTAACAGCTTTTCAACAGCTTGAACAAATACTTGGAATCCTGGAAATGCAACACAATTAAAAAAACACACATAGCAGTTTCAATGCATACTTTTGACACAAAGATCACACTGAGTTGAGAAAATTTTGAAGACAATAATACTAGTCCATATGCAAAACCAAACAAGGACATGACTTGATTGGCGATGCACCTCCTGTTCCAAGAAAGAGCAAGCATACCTAAAGTAGCCATAACAGCAGCGAAGATGATAATGCCTACTGGCTGCACCCTCAATTTACCAATGGGATACTTGTAGACATTGATGCTCTTCATCGAGAGATGTGTGAACCAAAGGATACCACCAGCCATGAGATCAAGCAATGAATCCAGTGTCGAGGCAGCTATAGCAATTGATCCACTTTTAATTGTAGCGTATATCTGAGGAAAATGAGACAGTATAATGAGCACGAAAGGAGTTCAAGCAAGCAGATTTAAAATAAAGGGGAAACAAGCCGACCTTCAATGCTAAGAGAATAATGTTTGCATAATTTGAGATCTTCATGGCAAATTCACTCTGCTTTTGCTCCTCAAGCTCATCTTCTTCGTTGATTACATTGGATTCTTCTAGGGAGTCAACTTCCTCAAAGGATCTCAAGGTGGCAAATTGTTTCTCGTAGTATTCTTTCTCTCCTATATAAGCCCAAAAAGTAACCACATCACAAATTAGATTACAAAATAGTATATTTTGAGCACATAAAAACAGAGCTATTATTAGGTCCTACCCTACATGTGGATCATGGGGAACTAAGTGATTATAAAATTTAGGAATAGTTTATATGTGGTATACTTGTACAGTCCATTACAGTAAACTATGACACAGTTTATCTTAACAAGCAAAAAATATATTTAAAATATGTAGAAAAAATTCTTAACAAGTAAAAATAGGAACATCCTCTAAAAATATAAAGATAGGAACAGCAACAACTAATTTGAATAATGCTAGATTATCAAATAATGAAATAAATCTCACCCACTGTTCGTGAAACAGCAAAGGCATCTGATTTTTTTATTCCAACAAACCACAAGGACAGTCCGGAGACAACTAGCTTGGACTGGATCCAACCACTGATAAAAATAAATGAGTTCCCCCACTTAGTTAAAAGAAACGGGGACAGTGAACACCGTGGCCATTTAACCTGTTCCAAAGAATCTAAGTTTTTGGTTTATAACTTTAGCTATTATATTTGAGTTAAAATTACATTATAGCGGCGTCAACTTTTCCTGAGTCATTCAATTGAAAAAATAAAAAAATTAGAAAAAAAATTATATCATTACAGACAATACTGACAAATAAGAAAAAAGATTAACAAAAAACTAAAATTAAAAACCAACCCGTTTCAAATGATTTCTGCAAGCCATTTAGAGCGGAGCTTATACCCATGAAATCACATAAACAAATTGTTTGTGCACGCTATTGGAACTCTTTTTTCCAAAGCGGTGCCTTTTCAATATCTCAATCAAGAAAAGTCAAGACTTTCCACTGTCCCATAAAGATAGACAGAAAAAAGGGGCCAAATCGGCAGGTGCAGAACATCCTGACAAAGATATTGGTATTAAAAAATAACGCCAGCTGGTATTGTAGAATCTAGATGTTCCTCCCTTTCACAAAATGTAGTTTTTTCTTGATGTATCTTAGTATCTAAACTACAATCTAGAAAAACACAAAGATCAAAGCTGGGCTGGTCAGTAACAAAAATGAATTGAGCTATATGCAGGCACAGTTAAAAATCACAGCTCAATTTCAGGCAAACTGTAAACAAAGGCACCACGCCATACCGTATTTACTAAACCCATTTATATGTCTGCTCCAGAACACAAGAAATAATCAATATTGTCCTGAAGGATTTTTAACCAAAACAAACACAAAAACTTTTCAGTATTTTTGAAATACAACGAAATACCTTGAGCTAAGGGGGCTAGGACCATCATAACACAACAGGCAGACAAAAATGTCGCCCAACATACAACGTTAAAACTTACAACCGTAGGAAACAACCATCAGAAGCACCGAGAGATAGTAAACCCAAGAACTGTTAAATCATAAAGTAAGAAAGGACATCATACAATCTAACAAAAGCGTACAAAGAATCAAGAATAAGTGGCAACTTTCTCCCAGCACTGCAAGTCTACAACCATGACGACTCAGCGATCGCCAGAAGAATCCAATTATGCACTGCAATTCCAGAATCTAGGATCAAAAGCGCAGCCATCAGCCAATCTACCACCAGGAGACTGTAACAGAAAAAAAAAGGAAGCCACAAAAATGCCTCCTTCCTTGAAACGTTACGACAACCAAACCCAAACGCCAGAATAATTCCCAAAGACAGATCGAACAAGAAAAACGAATTGCTCTTCCAAGAAATAGTAATGCGAGGAGGCTTCTAGAACCTTCGAGGAGGCCCTTGGAGCGGGAGAAGTCGACGTGGGACGGCCTCTCAGGGTCGACGGCGTCAAGCACCTTCTTGGGCAGCCGCGACACGAACTCCCCGCGCATCGATCCCACCGAGTTGCGCCGCCGACCGGCGAGGAGCGGCGCCCGCGCGTCACTCCCCCCATGCCCGTTCGCGTCCATGCTCTCCCTCTCGGCGTTCCGCTCCCGTCCGTGGGAAGAGGCCTCTCTCTCTCTCTCTCTCTCTGCTTCGCGATTCGGTCGTCCCCTTCGCCGGCTTCTTATTTTTGGCGTCTCGCCAGAATCGCCTATGCCTGGCCCATGGCAAGGCCAAGGGCGTGTCGCATACCACGGACCGAGCGTGCTGCGCGTTGCCTGTGCCTCGCGTTGCCTGTGCCTGTTTGCTTAAATGGAAACGTATCGGCGGCGGCCACGATCGATGCACAGGACCGTGCGATCATGTAATCGACGGCTCAGATCACAGTATCAATGAAGGAGAATGCTTTACCTAGAGCTAGTGGTAGCGCATTACTCCAAAAGCGCTACCTCTTGCGTGGATTAGGGTTCGGATTCATAGGGTTAGGGGTAGCGGCAGCAGAGCGACGGGCAATGTGTTGGGGTGGCAGCAGTGATATTGAGGTTAAGGTCAGAAGGTGGTAATGTGTTAGTCATGTGAAATAAAAATATTGTACCTTTATTTTTCTACAGTGGCTAACATGGAGTATCATCTTATATCTTGCAAATGTATTATCTATCTATATGGACAAATGTTGTAAACTTGCCCTCTTAACGAAATAGAGAGCATCTCTTCTGTACGCCCATCGAAAGATGATGAACTTATCCTAGCATGCACACCGAAGTCCTAGGGTGTGCCATTCATTTTGGATATCAGATCATGCTAGCAAGTTTTTACCTATGTCATTCATTTATGATGGATTAATCTAGGTGACCTTGCTGTTAAGAAGTATGTAGATGGTAAATCCTATTGGAGCCCATAAACAATAACATTAATGCATGCATGATCTTGTTCAGCAGAGTGGATTATGTGGTAAGGATAAATGTATCAATCTCAATTGCGAATCTAGGATAATTTTCACAAGATTCAGTCCTAGAATGAATAAGCATTTCAATCATTTATTTCATCTTAACTTTGTTATCCTTACAATAAAAGCAAGTATGATCAGGATTAAATTTGAGCACTTCTTTAGTGTTATTATCCAATTTTAATTCAAACAAACTACAGTTTAAGCATGACGAAGAAATAGCATCTAAAGGAATCACATCCAAAACAATAGCATTTAAGCACTTATGATTATTACTAGACTAAAGAGATTCTAATTCATCTACAGCATCTTTAAATTGACTAGACAGAAGAATGAGCAACTTTCAAACCATCCAACTGATCATGCAAGTACAAATAAGATTCACAATTATTATCAGGATTTATGTATTTGAGCCTAACAACTTCTAGGTTCAAATTGTTAATCATAATATTATAGTTCTTGATCATTTTAGCTTGTTTGTTTAGTTTTTGTTCAGTAGTAATAAGAGCACGTTTCATCTCTTTGGAGTAAAGGTATACCTCATCAAGATCACTGTAGGGCTAGTCGGAGAAGGAGTGACGTCAATGCTGTATTTGATCATGAAACACATACTGGTGAAGTCTTGAGTCATCTTCTTGCCACTGCAGTCATCCTGTGTCCCTGAGTTCATCGCTCATGTCGACGTTCTCAAGAGCGGCAAAGACCCGAATGACGAATTTGCAGTAGTTAAGCTTCCTGGACTTCACATCACAAGTTTGAGGATGCATTCGAAAGTTCTTCCCCTCCTTACCCTTTAGCTTGGGGCACTTGGCCCTGATATGGTTTGGCTTATCACACTCAAAGCAAAGTGATAAGCTATCCCTTCTTTTGTTCCTCACCTTATTGTGTGCTCTCGTGAATTTTGTGAATAGGAAGGCTAAATCATCCTCATGGAGCTTCTTTAGCATCGCTCAAAGAATGCAAAGCTGACAATAAAAATCCAAAGAGCCAAAATCTAAGGAACTAGAAGAGTTGCTCTGAGTAGGATTAATCATAAGTGCCATCAACTCTGTCTTGGAATGACACGAGATGAAGTCAATCTCATATGTGTTCAACCTCGAGTAGAGTTTATCTATGATAAATTTACTCATAACAGTGTTGTCGTTAATAGAAATGTTCTTTATGTTCTAAACCTTTATATCAAATGCACCCAACACCTGGCATGCATTCTCAGAATTAGAAAATATCAAACCAACAGCTCAAATATCATGAATAATCTTGTTGAACCTTTTTCAATATTATTCTAGATCTTTTTACATGATCATTCGTCATCAAAGGACCAAAAGAAGACCCAGCACAGACATGGACATGTGGCATGGGACATGGGCACCGTTCTCATCTGACTTTCATCTGACTTTCAATATGCACACTCCCTAAGCGTAGTGACAGATCCAAGAATTTTCACTAGTAATGCCAAATTATCAGGTTCAAAGTCATTCCTACAAAGTAAAACTTCATAATGTCATTATCTAGAATGCAAAGTATGCTTGCAAAATGGACTAAATACAACTAATTTATAGGGCATACGGTGCATTTGATTGAACTCAGTCCATTTCACGCTAGTCCACCCATTCGTTGTTTGCTTATGACAAGACGGTGCTATGTAGGGACGGTAGATTCGGCATTTGCAATGCACGTTCTTGCCGTCTGCTACACGCCATGTCCGAAATGAAAGCTTCTTGTATATTTTCGTCGTCCTTGTCTATTGGGCAGGGACATTTTCTTAATAGGTTTCAGCTTTTCTACTTTGTTTCTCTGAATTTGTTTGGCCGAGTTATCTGAATTTACACCGTAGTCTTCAAAGATGATGAAAAAAAAAACAGTCAGAGAATTACTTCATCCATGACGAATGATTCAAGCGTTCAGTCAGCTTTCTTGCACACCTAGTCTTCAAAAATTAAAAAGAGAATTGTTCAGGTCAGTCCTGATCGGTTCGGCTTGAGCTTCTGGTTTCTAGCTTATTTTTTACTATTCATAAATTTCGTCTTTTTCTGAACTTTTGGCTTTTTGTTGAGCTTTTTTGCCGGTTCTTTTTTCCGTATACGTTTGTATTATACATATTGGGCTAACATATTTTTTTATATTTTTAAATTTTTTAAATTTAATTATGCTAAATAAATCTCTGTCAGCTATAGTATTTTTTCAGCTAGCTACAGTGTTTTCAGCTATAAACCATGAGCTTTTAAGCCCAACTGATCACCGGACAGTCTTCGTTGCACGACAGCATCACCAAAACTCAATTTCTGGGCTGGCAACTCTCAACCATTTCATGCACAGTTAGTGTCAACCAAATCTCCTCTAGATAAAAATTGGCAGCAGGTTTCTCATCGGTCTGCTGGGGCTTCCAACTGCCACATTCACTGAGATCGCAGTTGACTTAATTGGGGGAACCTCTAAAAAATAATCCAGTCGCCAGGAGGGTGCAATCATGCAAATACGCACGGATATCGTTCGTTATGTATTTTATTCTATATTTTTTCTCAAAGTTAGATACGGACAATATCAGATATCTTTTTTTATTCCGTATTCATTTTATAAGCCTTCGGACGGTCGGTCGAATGGAAACTATCCACTTTTTACACAGGACATTGGACAGTAGGATACAATCAGAGCGAATAAGGAGAGATTAATTGCTGAGATATCGAAGAAAGAGCACTCGGTATTCTCTGCATGTTTAGATGTGATAATCTGTCTATATATTATCTTGTTCCTAAGTAAAGTCACAATAGATTTCCTCATATCACTTGATATACAGATATATTATGAATAGTTGTCACGCATCTCGTATTCTATTCTATATTTTTTCCTTGAAGTCGGAATCGGATACAGATAGTACCAGATATCCATTTACCTCTTCCGTATTTACTCCACGAATCTTTGGTCGAGCGATTGGATGGAAATTATTTGCTCTGTTTGCACCACAAGTCACCAGCTATTGTTGACAGGAACCAACTCTGGGACTGTAATTTGCATGCAGCTACAATTTGCAGGTCGGCAGATCATTTTGCAAATATCATATGTACATGGTCTAAACCGGCGAAGCGCAGCTAGGATTTTGCTAGGTCTAAACCGGCGAAACGCAGCTAGGATTTTGCTAGTAATATTAAAAGGTCAGAAGAAAAGTTTATGTATCTTACTGCAAGGACTAAATATTCAGTGTTTGGTCACTCGGACATTTTCTTGATTTGGTCACTTGGACATTTTCTTGATACTCAAGGGTGCTCAAATATCATTTACCATTGGGATCTTACCACCAAAAAATAGTTACCATGGGCATTCATCTATGTAAATTGGTACTACTTTTTTTTTTGGTGAAGTGAGATATAAAGTGGGGATCTACTAACTGGCCACCTCACATGCCTTCCACCGTGATATGCTGCAATTTTTTTAAGTGAGAACAAGAAGGACGGACGCACAAGACATCATATATATACTCTTATACACCTACGTGGATACATCCAATATATACGCTAAAATAAGACGGAGACCCTGAAGTCTCATAGAGCGTGGACATATATTTTGACCACTAAACACACCCGTATATACATATACTCTGAGAAATACTATTTATATAGTCAGTATCGTATAACAGTATCCTCAAAAATAAAACAACCATAAATTTAATTACATATAACGGTACTCTAAAAAAGAGAGAGCCGCGAACTCAGTCCAGTGGATAGACTGCGCACCTACAAGTCACGCCAAACGAGCTAAGCTGGGTCCTCGATACGCTGCAATTGACTCAGCATGCGAGAGCCCATCTCATCATCTAACACATGCTGCTTGGATCGCGACAAGGAGAGAAAAACAAGATACTGTGGGTCGTTGATTAGCTAGCATCCCGATGAATGATGTGATTTTCCTGTAGTCTCGAGCTGTGAACGATATATTATATATGCGAGAGCCCATCTCATCATCTAACACATGCGGCTGGCATCGCGATAAGCAGAAAAAAAAAAGAGAAGAGATTGTGGGACGTTGATTAGCTAGCATCCCGATGAATGATGTGATTTTCTTGAAGTCTCTCACACACACACACACATACATACATATATATATATATATATATATATATATATATATATATATATATATATATATATATATATATATATATATATATTTGGGATGTTACAATTTATGTATATAATCAGGAAGGAAAGAAAAATCCAAATAAAATCCCAAAAATTTTAAATAATTGATTTGAAATTAATTTTTAAAGAATAATTGATTTGAAATTATTTTTTAAAGAAAATAAATTTTTGGGATGTTACAATTTATGTATATACCCCTTTCATATATGGAAAATGGTATAGAGCAAAAATAAATGACCCCGATGAAATTTTTTCAACCAAATTGTACTGGCATCTTAGAATTAGTATTTAAATATACCAAAAGTGATAAATAAGTATAACATATTCATTTACATAATATATTGGCAGTGGGAGTATGTACTCCCAAGAGTACGAAAAAGGATTCCTATACACACACATATTCATACACTGAAATGGGGCACCATGGTACTTAGGCATCATGATTTCAAATGCGCTAATTTAACCCAAATTCAGGTGTATTTTTTTAAAATATGAGTTTTTGGGTATATACCCATCTATAACAATTTAAATATATACCTTTGAAAAAATATATTCAATTTCAAAGTTTTGAACGAATTTAGATTACATGCTTTGTTAATTTATATATATAATCAACACATAGCTATAATCAAACTATCATAAAAAAAGACAACTATAATTCGAATTTCAGTTCAAACTTGTTTCAACTAATTAGTAAACTAGTTAAGTTCGACATCCAAAAAATTCCTAAATTTTTTGCACATGATACATAAGAGAAATACCTATTTTAAATTATGATGCCCAGCCAACATGATGTTCCAGTTAATTATACAGTATGTATGTATGTATGTATGTGTGTGTGTATGTGTGTGTATGTATGTGTGTGTATGTGTGTGTGTGTATATATGTGTGTGTGTATGTATGTATGTGTGTGTATGTATGTATGTATGTATGTATGTGTATGTATGTGTGTATAGAATTACTATTCTGCGCACAGGTGTAGAATATGTGCCGAAAAGTTACTGTCTTGCATGAGTGAAGTTACGATCAAATACATGTAGAGTTACTGTCAGTTATAATACTACATAACTGGCAGTAACTCTACATGTATTTGACAGTAACTTCACTTACGTACGACAGTAACTTTTCGGCGTGCACAGTGCGCGCAAGCGCAGAATAACGCAAGCCATGTGTGTGTGTGTGTGTCTATATATAGAATTACTATTTTGTGTGCAGGTATAGAATGTACGTCGAAAAGTTACTGTCAAACACATGTAGAGTTACTGTCAGTTGTAACACTACACGACTGACAGTAACTCTACATGTATTTGACAGTAACTTCACTCACGCACGACAGCAACTTTCTGGCGTGCACAGTAAACGTAGGTGTAGAATAGCACAGCTGTGTGTATATCAATTGATACGGCAATAACTTGACCATTGCTTGCCTCAACGAAAAGGTTTTGCTCCATTTTGGCTCGTCTTCTTTTGTCTATTTCTCGCTGTTTTCTTCGACACAGCATTTCCTGCGAGTCTGAAAGGATGGATTCCCTTTAACCACAAGAAAAGGAATGAAATATCGATACAAATGTGTAGCAATATCCGTAGACGGATGCATGGGTCCTCACCGCGATAAGCACGCGATGTGCGTCACAGATACACGGCTTGTCGGTAGTATGTTCGCTATTATGAGCAAGAGATACGGACGCTTGCATAAGTACAGAACGCACGTACGAACGAACCCAAGCAACGCATCTCTTACATGGCTCTAGTTACATTACACTTACACCTCTGCTTGTTGCTTCTTCTCTCTTGCCCATCTTTTTGTTCCGATGCTAAAAGGAAAATTCTGAAAGGGATGTGTAACGTTGCTGCTTGACAGACGCAGTTTCCAGTGTACTCTGAAAGCCTGAGTTCCGAAATAAACTGGGCAGTACGTGTAGAAAATCGCGCGGTTCATGTACTGTAAGGCGTCAATTTTATGGTACGTTTTTCATTGGTTCTTTGTGAATGTAGTAGTACAGTTGTCATTGTACAGTGATCAATTCGTTTTGGGAGAGCAGTGTTCATGCGGACAGGACTGGATGGCACTTGTTACTGCTGACACCGGCGGGTAGATCTTATCCTCTTGAAGAATTACCAACAGTATCATGCAATTTGTACGGCATGTACTGCTTCAGTACCCAGTAGTTCCACTTGCTTTAATGTAACGTACCGATATACCTACCACTGGGTTCTGATTCCATTAGATTTTTGAGAGCACTTGTGTTGTCAGGTGTCAAATTGTGTTGCGTATTGTTTGTTTGGAAAGTAAGTTGCGTACTGTTTGTTATTACAGGAAAAAATCATTCATTTGTCCGAGACACAAATAGTTCAGTAACTAAATGCAGTAAGCTTTCTGATTCTGTGCTGACTCGAGTATATTCTGACGATCTCCTTGTAAATGGAGCACTGTTTTGTCAGTTGGGGACGATTTTGTTTTTCCACAACCATGCATTGGATGATCGCATCCACTGATAAGATCCTAATTCAACATTACTCTGAAATCTGAAGCACAGAGGGAAAAGATCATCTGTTGTATTCATAAGTTATGACTAATGACTAGCCCATAAGGCCATAACAGAGGACAATCAAAGATAACCACGGTATACAGTGAAGCGACAATGGTCACAAACTGCAATTATACTGGAAACATCGTCTCCTTTCGCATACCTTTAACGTTTTCTCTTTGAATGGAATCTTTGATGAGATGGTTTGTTACTTCTTCTGCGGTACTAGTGGACGCCACCCACCGGTGTGACGTCGAGATAAGAACAGGGTGTAGCCTGTAGGGCGACAGATCCATTTCGTACCTACAAACCGAGACAAGGAAAATATCTGCTAATCCGAAGCCTAAACCATGAAATGGAGCGTCACGTAAACTTGCCAAGAACTCAAAACCTTACGAACAGTTGAACCCATTGCAGATAGATCAATTTGTACATGCTACAACCACTGATAACGTACAGAAGTGACAACACCCAAGAACAACCGAGTACATTTCCGCCCTTTCCCACGTTTTGGATGCCAACTCTGCAGAGATATTGGTAGTGTGTAACGTACTAGGGCCCCCCAGCTCCGGCTGGCTTGCCGAGAAGAGGTTGTACCACCTTCACCACGATGGTCATGCTCGGCCGGAAATCGGATTCGTACTGCACGCACAACGCCGCCATCTCGAACGCACACAAATGTTCTAGCTTGTAAAGAGTCATCACAGAATATGATCTGAAGGAGAATCACCTAGAAAAGTTAATGGGAGACCAGGGTATCATTACCTTTGATACTGCTAATTTGGTGGATAGTCGCTCCTTAGCTTCGCATCGACGCATTGCTTAACCTTGTCCTCGCTCAACAAATTTTCTGTCTCCTAATCGTTCAATCTGAAAAACAGAAATAACAAAAAAGGAAAAAAAATTTGAACATACTGTAGCAATACTATTAGGCACTGTAGCGATTATTGTTCGGTACTGTAGCACTACTATAGTAACCGAGAAAGAAATCACAGATGTTGCTTTCACTTCTTTGCTGCAGTCGGCTGAATAAAAATTGATGATGCTGTTTTCAACGGAACTGTACACTTCTTTGACCAAAGTGCATGCAGATGCAAACGCCTAATGGATTAAACAACGTAGCCGCACCTCATCTAATCAGCAAGTCTCGCCTAGACTAATAAAGCTATCCCTTAGGCCAGTCTCAGTGGTGGTTTCAACAGAGTTTCATTCTCATTTAATAGGGTGACACATCAGCAGATTAGATGAGTTGGCAATGTATTAATGAGGAGAGAGCAGCTGGGTTTCATCCGGATGAAACCCGAGCCGCACGAGTACCCAGGCGATGAAACGCCGATGAAACCCCGTTGAGAGCGACGAGTTTCATTTCATCCCGCTGAGCCGGATCTCCTGTGCGACGCGCGCGCTGATTCCCCTTCCCGCGCATCCTCCCGCCTTCCCCTTCCTTTTCTCGCGCCAAATCCCATCTCCTGCTGCAGCGGCGTTGGCAAGGGCCGGATAGGGCGCACATGGCGGGTGATGGAGCGGTGCCTCCAACATCACGCCGTGGCAAGAAGGCCTCCACCAAATCCACTTCGTCCTCTTCATCTCCGCTATCTCCACAAGCACCGGCGTCTGCGCCACCGACGGCTGTGCCCCCTCCGGCTGCGCCACGCTCGACTGCGCCCCCTCCGGTGGGATTTCCTTTCCCCCTGCAGCAGCCGCCGGCATCAATCGATGGTTTCTGGCCCAGATCGAATGGAAGCACTGGAGCAGGTCACTCACCGCCAGGGAATCCCTCTGCAAATATGTGGTAATCTCTTCTATAGCAGGTCACTCATCGTTTAATGAAATGCCTGGTTGGTAGGCTGCATCTCGATGTGTCGTTTTTATTTGCTTGATCACCATCTCGTTGACTCGCTACTTGCAGGTGTGTCACTAGTGTAGTTACTAGTGTAATTTTTTTCCTGTATACATTTGCTAGTTGTGGCACTAGTGTAGTCCAAATTTCTTTCTGTGGGGAACATACAGTTTCAAAGATCTTAAAACTGGACTTGCAGGTGTTCTTTTTGATAGCAGCAGATAGTTGCAATGCAGCCATTGAAATTCTTGTATGTGCTTAAATGTGAGGAATTTTACAGTTTTTTACTGTATATAATTAATATGTCTGAATTTCTGAAGTATAAAATGCAGTACGACTTTCTGAATATATAGAAAGAGACAATTCTTAGAATAAAATGCAGAGCATAAATTTGCAATAAAAAAACAAGGCTAGTAAGCTTTTGCTGTAGTTCATCGGGTTTTCGAACCTTTTCTGTAGTTTGGCAATCTATAAAATATTTTCTACTTGATATGTTAGGGGATATCCGCCGCCAGGTGGATATGTAAATTTTCTAAATCAACCTCAATATCCGGTGGCGCATCCACCTCCACCTCCAGGAGACAATTTCCACCTTGTTGGACTTACTCAGGCCTTCAACCCATTCTCTCCAACACCGCAAACACCATGTGGCAAAGGGACTCCACCACCAGCAACAGAAAGAGTTGCCAGCATTGACAATGATGAAGATGATGTTGTTGAGACAAGTAGGACAGCAAAGAAAAGGCACTGGACACTTGATGAGGAAGAAAGATTGGTAATCACATACATACAAAAATGTTCTTTTGTTCTTATTGCATTATGACATACTCTTTCGGTGAACTGAGTGCTTGTATTTTTTCAGGCTAGTGCTTGGCTGAACACTTCTAAAGACCCGATATATGGGAACGATAAGATCCGTGATACATTTTGGGGTCAGATCAGCAATGTGTTTAACAAGAACATTGAGGAACACCTTAAAAGAGACATTAACCAACTGAAGATCCATTGGGGACGCCTGAACAAAAGCATGACTGAATTTAATGGCTTCTTTAGTTCAGTAACTAAGATCCATACAAGTGGTTACTCTGATGACATGCTGATAGATGAAGCACAACAGATGTATAAAAGGAAATATGGCAAATTGTTCACATTGGTGCATTGGTGGAAGAAGTTAAAAAAAGAACCAAAGTGGACTGCATCTATTGCACAATCAGAGAAAGACAAAAACAAGAGAGTGGATGTGGATGTTGTAGATGATGTGGAGGAAGCACGTCCTATCGGGAGAGAAGCAGCCAAGGCGCAACGCAGAGGGAAGCGAAAGGTTGAAGAAGTTAAAGATGGTATTTCCATGCTAGGTGACAGCATAAACAAGATAGCAGAAATTACACAGGAGCGTAAGAAGGAGCGTGAAAAGGTGACAGAGGCCCAGCTTGAGATCTCTAGAAATAATCTTCAGACTGCAATACAGCAAAATGAAGCAAAGTTGCTCGAAACTTATACTTCGCTCTTGGTTCAAGACACAAGTCAGATGACTCAAGAAGCTAAGGAAGGTCGAGTCAAAGCATTGGCTTTGATGGAAAGGAAGCTGTTTGGGAACCAGCAAGAAGCCGCATGAGTCTCAGTTAGCTGCAATAGTCTCAGTTATCTGAAATAGTCTCAGTTAGTTATCTCAATTGTTATCTGATACTTGCTATTTGAAAATTCTGGTGTGAAACTTAGTTGTGATGCTATCTGAAACCTACCATTCAGTTTCTGAAACTTAGTTGTGACGCTATCTGAAACTTGCTATCTGAAAATTCTGGTGTGAAACTTAGTTTCTGTTGCTATCTGAAACCTAGTGTGAAAATAAATTCACGTGTGAATGGTGATTCTAGTTTGAAAGCCTGATATCTCTAGTGTGAAAATAAATTCACGTGTGAATGGTGATTCTAGTGTGAAAGCCTGATATCTCTAGTGTGAAAATAAATTCACGTGTGAAGCCTTGCTTTGGCCTTGAGTATATATAAGGTACCACATATACATCCACTCTGAAAGCTTCCTCCATTCATATCTACTAGCCAGACCATGCGCCAGCAAACATGTCAGATCACAATATTTTGGATGATTTCATCGCTGAGGATGACATCCTGGATGAGGTACTCGATCAAGCCATGGGGGTTCTGAAGTCTAGCATGGAAGCTCTTCAAAAGGAGACGGACGATCATCGGTTGCATCCATGGAAGTACATCAGAAGACCTCGTGAGGAATTTGGTCAGCGTCTAGTGGATGATTATTTCTCTGAAAATCCTATTTATTCTTCCAATATTTTTCGCCGAAGATTTCGTATGTCTAGACCTCTTTTTCTCCATATTGTCGAGGCTTTAGGCCAATGGTCGGATTACTTCACTCAAAGGGTCGATGCGACTAATCGCCAAGGACTGACTCCGTTGCAAAAATGCACTGCGGCTATTCGCAAATTAGCTAATGGCAGCGCCGCAGATCATCTCGATGATTATCTGAAGATCGGAAAAACTACTGCTATGGAGGCAATGAAGAATTTTGTGCAAGGTGTTATAGCAATATTTGGTGAACGATATTTGAGGCGTCCGACTGTGGAGGATACTAAGTGTCTTCTGAAAATTGGCGAGAAGCGAGGATTTCCTGGTATGTTTGGCAGCATTGACTGTATGCATTGGCACTGGGAAAGATGCCCAACTGCATGGAAGGGGCAATTCACTCGTGGTGATCAGAAAGTGCCGACGATAATTCTTGAGGCCGTGGCATCACATGATCTCTGGATTTGGCACGCATTCTTTGGGGTCGTGGGTTCTAACAATGATATCAATGTTCTGAACCAATCTACTATATTTATCGAAGAGCTAAAGGGACAAGCTCCTAGAGTCCAATACATGGTCAACGGGAATCAACACAACATAGGGTACTATCTTGCTGATGGAATATATCCGGATTGGGCTGTATTTGTGAAGTCAATATCAATGCCCATCTCCGAAAAGGATAAGTTATATGCACAAGAACAAGAAGGAGCAAGAAAGGATATTGAACGGGCCTTTGGTGTACTGCGCCGTCGATTTTGCATTCTAAAACAACCGGCTCGTCTATATGACCGGAATCAACTCCACAATGTTGTGCTAGCTTGCATCATACTTCACAATGTGATAGTTGAAGATGAAAAGGAAGATGACCTGGAAGAGAATCTTGATTTGAATGAGGCTCCAAGTACAGTGATTGTCGAAGAACCGGAATTCTCTCCCGACCAATATGTTACATTTGAAAGAGTTTTAGAGAAAGATAGTGACATTCGGGATCGTTCGGCGCATCATCGGTTGAAGAAAGATTTGGTGGAACATATTTGGAACAAGTTCGGACGCCGTCAAAATATATCTTGGGTTTGAGATATAAAATGTAATCCGTTTGAATTATATGTGGTCGTTTTGATATATGTGTATGCACTCATGAACGTGGAATTAATTAATATATTTTATTTTATATGATTATTTTTCTACATAAGATATATTGTGGTTAGATCTATTAGTTTAAGATATATTTACGAATGACTACATAGTTTACGTGGTACATAGGATCACAACTTCATGCACATATTAACTTCTGCAGCTTGTCTTGGAAACAGTGAAATGAAACTTCCCACTGAGAGAGTGTGGATTTCATCCAAGTTTTATTTCATTCTATATGATGTGGCAGTCTTGGAAACGACGAAATGAAACTCTCCACTGAGACTGGCCTTAATCACCAAAAAACCAACCGCTGCTATGCTTCAACAGGAAAAACAATTAGCACTAACTACATCTCAATGCGATCAAGGAAAATCGATGCAAAGTCTCAGCCAGAATTCCCGTGATCACGGGAAGGCCTTCATCATGGACCAATAGCCAACATGCATGCAATCACCAGACTCAATTATCCATCAGATCTCGAAAACCATGCACTTCTCATTACTATCCATCAGCAATGCATCTCGTATGCATGCAGCCGCCGCTAACTCTCTTTTTTTGTGTTCGCACAGTCCACGCCACTGCACACCGTATATGTTTTTTGTTTTTGCAGCCTCCTATAACCCTAATTCAATCTCTACTCAAAACCTTGATACCACTCGTCTAGCTAGGCCTAAGCATTTTTTACCTTAACTAGACTTTTGGCCCACTAATTTTCAAGGGACCTGAATGTTGGATCCCGGAGCAACGACTCCAAAATCCTCTGTGTAAATCGCACTAGTTCAAGAACAGCTAGTGCACACAGTAGAACAAAGACACATATCGAACATAAATGACCAAATATATTAAGCAAATGAGTACGACCTTATGGCCAGGTCTTACATTGATAATTCAAATAAGGGAAATCAACAGCGGAAAATAAATTGATAAACAGCGAAGTCCAACTGCCTTCCCACAGGCAAACGACTGCAAGATACGTCCTACTCATCCTGGTCCTCACCGTAGTCATAGACATCCTCCTCTGTAATAAAATAGCAAGGTGAGTACAAACTTGTACTCCATTCAGGTTGCCGTTGCTATTGTTCCTTGTGTTCACCATTTGCTCATTGCTTTTAAGAATTAGGAGAGAGGAGACTCAAGGCAAACGGGGAATAGGGGATATTTTGCACAACCCAAAGGAAAATACCAACTTAGCAAAACTTTATTAATTTCATAATAGGTAATAGTTACGGCTGCCGACAATACAGAAAACTTGACAGCTCATAACAACGTTTTATTACTAGCCTAACAACTCATCCTAAAGGGGTAAGGGTCATTTGGGAGTCATCCTGCGTGGTGCTCGATGCACAACACGAGATCCCTCCATTCGAAGACTGAAAAGGTGGCATAGACGAAGAACTGCTTTACGAGCGGCTTCTTGTCTGGCTCTTTCAAACGAGTATCCATTTCTTTTGAAGTGGAGACGAAGACTTCCTTGTCCAGTTCGCTTGGTGATGAGCAGAGTGAAGCGATGTCCCATCGTCCGGTCTCCATGGCGATCTTCTTTATGCACGTAGATGGCTCGGCGTCGGAAACCTAAACGACAAAGTAGTCGATGAAGGCCCATACTCCATCCATCATTTGGTGCAACGTCAAAAATGTTCATCTACAATTGTTTGAAGAAGAGAGAAGTTAGAAATATGTTTTTTTTGAAGGATAACATAAAGATGAGGAAGAGTTGAGAGAAGAGATAAAGCAAAGACTGGGGGTGAGAGTAAGCATATATATGTATATATATACATATATTTGTTTTTGAAAATACTGTTTATTAAAAATAAGTCCTTAGGGTCTGACCATTCTATTCTACCTACGGTCACGTCTTAGAGTCGTCATGGCTCTGATACTACCTTTGTCGGAACCCGGAGTAGCGACTCCTGGATCCTCTGTGTAAATCGCACTAGTCCAGGACCAACTAGTGCACATAGTACCAAAAAGATACATATCAAGCACAAATTACCAACTATATTAAATAAAAGAATACAACCTTATGGTCAAGTTTTACATCAACGCACATTGGCAAAGATAAATAAAGCAAATAACTGCGAAAGCAACTAAAAAGAAGAGAAGCCCAAGCCTGCCCACAGGCAAATGACAGTAAGACGCGGCCTACTCGTCCTGATCTTCATCGTAGTCGACGACATCTTCCTCTGTATGGAGATTGCAAGCTGAGTACAAACTTGTACTCCGCAAATCACATGGAGAAATGCAATATAATGATAGAGGCAACAATGGAAAGCTTGTAGTGTCAGTTTGCATAAAACAATATTTCAAGAAATATAGTAGACAGATTGAAAATGCTGAATTTAATACAGTAAATAAAAACAATACTTGTAATTGAAAATAATATCGTCAGTGCAGGCTCCGACCAAACACCGACCTATCCACGGGCATCCCACTCGGACCATCTTTTCCAAAAGTTCACGTATGGATTCCATCCATCCACACGCTTTCACTGCGTAACTCTGATGGATTCCATCCATCCACCAGGTTTCAATATCTCACGGATTCCGTCCATCCGCAAGATTTTCAGCCTGTCGTGGATTCCATCCATCCACAAGGTTTTAAAAAAAATCATTTTGAAAAACAAAATCTAATTCATGAAAAACTTTTACTCAGCATGCCCATGACCGTGGGCACGACTATCTAGGATAGATTATACACTCTGCAGAAGTTGTACAACTTTACCCACAAGACATGATGATCCCGGATTGCCACACGAGTTACACACTTCCTTTGGCGTGCGGCGAGAAGATCTTGACAAGACCTTTACAATGCAAAGCCTTCAATCTGGCCAAGCCAGCTCTAAGGTTTCACCCCAGTAAGGAATCCACTAGACCAGGACCCCCTCTTGAGCCTGAGTGAGACTTCACATGGCTTAACCACGCTCACTCAAGTGAGACTTTTCATGGCATCAACCACACTCATTTTCAACCTACAACTTGACTCAGATTGGGACTTCGCAAATTATTCAGCCAGGGTTGTCCCATACCAGCCATGTGGTAGTACGATAGGGCTTTGTAACAATAGCTCACAGACCAGTCCTTAATTGACTTAGGCCTAACCACATACCCCTGTGCACGACAATTAACCCTGTGTCTCCGAACAACAGGGCATGCCTGCACCCACTACCTAACCAATTCCCTAAGTCTAAACCAGTTTTTATATTTTATTTTCAAAATATTCCATAAACCTCCTCGACTCACCAAAGTCAAGAGTACATTTGAAAAGCTTATCATTTTATGTGAAAAATTCATCATTTTATGTGAAAAGGTATCCCAACCCATAACTGTTTATAAGTAAAACTAAGCATTTGCAATCCATAAAGTCTCTATCCATACTATTGTACCAACTAGAGTTTTAATCTATGGTGACAAGGTATCAGGGAAGTTAAATGTCAATGGAGATGATACCAAGTAGGCAATATCTAAATTTAAAATTGAATTGAAATACGTTGAATAAAAATATGCATGCAGAATAATTTAAAAACAACATAAATTTTATTTTAAAATTTGGGATCAACATGATCAAGGAGTGTGACTTGCCTTGCTCTTCAAATTGGTACAAATATTCGTCTTTGAATTCTCCTGAATCGTCGAAGTCTACACGTGAAAATAACCCACCAAATTCAAATAAATTTAAAATAAATTCAAATGAACTCAAATATTTTAATTAAGGCCAGAAATAGATAGAGGAGAATTTTTGATAAATTTAGAAATTTGAATGGGCTCAATCGGAGTTAGGATGAAGGAGAACGGGCTCTCGGAAGTTTAAAATTAGAGAAAAAGATAAAAGGGATTTTCTGGAATTATTTTTCTAAAGGAAAATGGGAATTATTATGTCAACAGGGATTTTATTTTCGGCTGAATTATTTTTCAACGGCAAAATGGATTTAGGGCGTCAGCATGACATCAGCTCTTCGGACCAGAGGCTGATAGGTGGGCCCCGGTCCATGTGGACCGAGTCCACGGATGAGGTGAGTGGCCGAGGTGGCACGGGGGTGAGGTGCGGCCTGCGTGGCGCCGATGGGGCAGGAGGGGCTGAGGTGGTCAGGGACGTGGCACCACTTGACACCCACGTCAACTTCGATGCTGGCGTGGCTCGGCGCCGGCGGGGAGGAGCTCGGGGCTACGGGCTTGCCGGCGATCGGCGGCACGGCAGCGGCCGGCGAGGGTCAGAACGGGGAGAGGAGGCCGAGGGGAGGCGGGCTCACCTTGTCGCGGACCTCGGCGGGCACGGGAGGCAACTGGCGACGAGGGAGAAGCGGCGGTGGCTCGGGGGCTCCGGCGTGACAGCGATGGAGGGGTTGGGAGGGAGAGAGAAGTGGTGGGGGAGGTGGTGCGGAGAGAGGGGAGGCCGGGGTGGCTTTTATTGGGGTCGGGAAGGGAGGAGCCGGTGGGAATTTCTTGCCGGAGAGGGCGCGGGGGCGGCGGCGGTTACAGGGGGGCCGGTGCGGGAATGGGGGAGAAGGTGGGCGCGTGGGGTGTGGGGCATGCGGGAGAGGAGGTGGGGAAGTGGGGAGGTGGGTGGCGCGCACACGGAAAGGGAGGGGCGTGCGCGAGATGGCCGGGAGGCGGTTGCGGCGCAGGGGCGGCGCGAGGAAGGGGACGGCGGGGAAGAAGAACCCGACAAGCGAGCCTTAGGCGCAGAGGGGGAGAGAGAGAGAGAGGAGTCGTGGGTGGCTGCGATGGAGCCACGCGGTAGAGCGGACGGGCGGATTGGGCCGGGGCGGGGACGCGCACGGTCATCGGGCCGTCCACGTGTCGGCCTCAAAGTAGGGGTAGGCGGGGTTTAGCGGGCGGTGGAGATGGCGGCGATGTGGACGGACCCAGACCGTCCACGCGTCGACCGGAGGGAGGAGGGAATTTTATAGTTTTTATTTTCATTTTAGATTTTCAGAAAAGCTTAGGAAATTCAATAAAACTCAGAAAATTACGAAAATTACTTCCAAAAATTCCAGAAAAATTCATAGAAGTTTCTAGAAATGTTTTGGACCTAAATAAAATATTTCTAACTCAATTTGGTTTTTAATTTTCATACTTAAAATACTTTTTAATTTCAAAAATAGGTTTTAAACTCCAGAAAACTCAGAAACCCAAATAAAAGCCAAATGAATCCAAATAATTAATTTAAATTAGGATTTTTGTAGAAAATCAAAATATAATTTTATTTAATAATATTTTTAGGTTTTACTTAAAATACGTTTCAAATCAGTACTTTTCAAAAACAGAAATCAAGGCAAAGCAAAAAATAAAATTTAGGCATCGAAAATACTTATTTTAATTTAAATTTTATTTTAATATTATTTATTTACTTATTTATTTTTAACAAAAACAAGGGTTGTTAGACCGAAACCCTTTCTAACACGGGGTTTTTAAAACTCCAACTTTTCTAACACGTCACGTGTCAAAGCCTTCAGAACTGCACCTCCCGTAGTTTCTCCACGCATCATCCACCTCGTGTCGTAACCTCTGGACCGCACCTCCATAGCTCCAACACGTGACATCCATCTCTGATCTCCATGCGCCTCAAACATGAGCCCGACTCTCTCGTGACCTCCTTGACCGTCTGAACGTCGGATCTCCCATCCTAGTCCCGGTCCACCTCGTCACTAACCATGATCACCTCTATGCTCAACCTGCACATGTAAAGGCCAAAGAATATTTTACCGGCACAAGTTCGTCCTAACTTGTGGGACCCGGATTTTTCAATCCAAATCCCCTGTGTTTTATTGCACTATTCCCAAGATCAGTGGATAGTGCACACAGTAACATTGCTGGATCATTCACATACATCGCAAAATATTACATGCAATAAAGGTCTTTGCCCACATCGAGCGATAGTTCACATAGGTGCCACATTGGCTAAAAGTTACATCATATTAAAGCAGCGGAATAGAAGCAAAAGTGAAACCATTACCACAGGCAAGTGACCGGGGGTATTTGTGTCCATGCATATTACCCAAGATTGGATAATATATATGCACACAATCTCCATCTAGTCCCCTTGTCTATGTTTCAAAATACGTAATAAGCGTCCTAGTTGTTGCCTTCGCCTCCTTCTGCATTTATAGGAGCCTCCTCATGCTCATAGTGCTCCTGAGTCCCTGTCTCTGTTTGATAATGCGAGAATGAGCACTCCGACCCCGTGCTCAGCAAGCCAACACACAGAATGCAAATATATAACATGCATGGCTTGACAATGGAAAGGCATAGGGCTATTTTGTTTTCTAAAGAGTGCTTTTGAATACCATTACTTAAAATTTCATATGACCTAGCAGGTTTGCAATCACATTTTTAAACCATTAGTTGAAATAATCCATGTAAACATGTTGGCATCACACCAACTAACCTTATGGCATCGCACCATAAGTTACCTCTTGGCATCGCACCAAGGGCTGTTGGGACTGTTGTCGTCTGCTGCCTCCTCTTGCTGGGCCTCGAATGCTATATACGTTGCACGATATTTTTGAGCAAAAATTAGCAAATCATTCAAACCACAATCGAAAATTCAAATGAACTCAAAAATTTGTGGTTTCGGTTCCATTAGACAGATCTTGAATTTAGATGAATTTACAAATTTGTTTCATTCAATTTGGAGCTAAAATGAAGTAGTTATGATTGGTCAAAGTTCTCTGTTTCGGTCAAATCCAAAAATTACTAAATCCTGACATGTGGGGTCCATTGTCAGCCTCAGTTTTATTTTGATTTTCCATTTTATTTTTCTTTTATCTCCTCTGTGCCACTGACATGTGGGTCCAGCTACTGTTTATTGGGGTCCACATGTCAGTACGGGTTCGGTGTGAGAGTTCCACTGACCAGTGGGGCCCAGTGGTCAGTGGACGGCTCTGGCTACAGCGGCTGACAGGTGGGGCCCACCTGTCAGGTGGAAATAAAAGAAATGTTCGACCTCTGCGCGCTGCGGAGCCGGGGGCTCGAACGCGCGCGGCCGAGGGAACTGGAGGGGGAAAGAGACGAGAGCTGCTAGCCAAGTGAGCGGGGAGGCGTTGCCTACCCATAATGGGTACGTAACCCTTTTGAGGGTACCTGCTAGCGGGACCGGCAGAGGAATCGGGGACGGCGGTGGCCGACGGCGATGGAGTGACGGGGAGGTCCGGCAGAGAGGTGAAATGCGTTCCCCGAGCTACGGCGAAGATGGTGACGCGGTCGCCAGGGGCCGAGGAGGTCCGGAGATGGGTCGGCGTCGTGCGGCGGCGGCGGCTCGAGGAGGCTCTCGACGACGGCGGCGTACGGGCGACGGGGAGCTCGAGTGAGGGTCGGGGAAGCTTCGCAGCGCTCTGGAGACGGTCCTAGCGCAAGGGATTGGGCTCTGGGATAGTAGAACAGCGGAGAGTTAGTTCGCCGGAGTTGGGGGAGAAAAAGCTCGCCGACGGCTACGGGGCACGAGTACCCGATTACCTTCTGAAGAACGGAGAGGGCGGCGTGGGAAATTTAACGGACGGCTTAGTGCCTTTTATAGGCGGTCGGGCGAAGCTGGCAACGGGCGACGGTCGTGTGGTCTTGTCGGAGCAGGTGGCGGAGCAGCTGGTGACGCAGGCGGCGTTAATGCCAGGCAGACTGCAGTGTGACGCAGCGCGTCCACCCCCGTGCGGTCTCCTCCGCTTTACTGCCTCTCTCACGCACAGGCGGAGCGGCAGACGACCGGCGCCACGTGGCCGGCCGGACGCGACCGGGCGGGGGAAAACTGTGGGCGGTGGCGCCGAGCCGTGGGTAGAGGCGGTGGAACCAGGGGCGGCGACGGTTCCGCAGGCTTTCCACCAAGGCGACGGGACGGCACAGGCAGGGCGATGCCGGTGCATGAGCTCCACGGGGAGCGCGAGCTCTGCGCCGAGCGGAAAAAGGCGACCGGGGAGGAAGACGCCTCTGACAGGGCCGGTCCACCGGCCAGCGAGAGAGGGAGAGGGAAGAGCGACGGCATAGATGAATCCGCGTGGCCAGGTAGGCGGATCTGGCGGCCGAGCAAGAGCGGGAAGGAGGACGGTGGATGGCGTAGGCAGGGCGGCGTGGCGCTCATCGGGACCCGCTAGGTGGCGGCCCGGAAGGAGACGCGGGCGGGGAGGGCCCGCGGTCAGGGGAAAGGAGGGTGCGGGGCGGGGCCCGCTTGCCAGGGGCGCGCGCACGCGCGCGTCGCGCGGCTGAACCGAGCGGATGCTGGGCCGGGGTGATAGCCGGCCCGGCTCCTATGTACATATATTATTATTATTATTTTCTTTATTTTGTTGCTTTATATTTCTTGTTATATTTTGGGTTAACCTTGGCATAATTTCCTGCATAAATTCCAGTTTTATTTAAATTCATCCCTCCTAATTTCTGGATCATCTTTTCAGATTCTAATTTACAATTTGAAATTTCCTCTTAATTGTATATTCCTTCTTTCTTTTTTTTAAATTTTGGGAACCTTAACCAAAAATCTCGAAGAAACACCATGAAATCCAAATCAGAAATAGAATATATTGCAAAGTGTTTCAAGGCTCCACCTTTTACAAAAATCAAAATTTAGGGATGTTACATAACTTGACCTACATTAGTCCACACACGCCACATGTCTCGCATAACATCCATAAGCAATATTATCAAGTATTCATTATCATAAATAAACTATTATCAATTATTCATCACCAAAATATTCTAGATTTAGCCACATGGTCTAATATTAAGTATCTCCCGGAATGGTACTGATTGCTGAACTTCCTTGTGTTCTGCACTTGCTGAATTTTATGCCTAAAGATGATGTTGTAAAGGCAACAAAAATTGATCTACTGAATTGAATACCTTTTCCGATTGCCTTTTAGCCGAAAACTAAGAAAAAGTTGACCTGACATAATTTTCTGTTAAGGCTAAAAAGTTCTATAACTTGTATAACCAAATTATCACCAAAGAGAGCGCACTACAAAATTTTGCTCCGTTTTAGCGAACAATCTGCGAAACAAGAGGAGGAAATGGGGGGATTTTACCTGCATTGTACTGCGCTGCAGTTGCTGGGTGTTGGCTGCGGCTGGCAGCTGCCCCGTAAGCGGTAAGCGTCCTCTTCTGCACCACCGCAGCAAATCGTCCGATGCACCCGATCGGCCTGGGAGCCTTCTGAAGAATGAAGGCTGCAAAATTGAGAATGCTTACACCTCAAGAGGCTTAGACAAAGAAACCGTACGTGGGAGGATGGAAACACTAGCCATAGAAAATGTCTAGCCATCCAGGGGAAATAAGGGATGAGAAAGGAAAGCACCAGCATTTTTAAAACCGGAGAAAGGAGAGAGAGAGAGAGAGAGAGAGAGAGAGAGAGAGAGCAGGTCATAGAAGAAACAAGCGATGGGGCGATCAAGAAACAGGAACAGATTGGACCGAGGCAAGAAAGAAGCAGGTACGATTCAAGCCAGATGTAATGTTGCTCCTCCTCGCCGACGACGAGGTAAAGATTGAAATTGGACGACCGAGGAAACGGCGGCGGCGGAGGAGGCAAATGGAAGGAAACGGGAGGCTAAGAGCAAGTCCAATAATAGAGCCAAGTGTTTGGCTATAAGTCAAGTTATAAGAGCCAAGTTATACAATAATCTGTCTTCTATTTGTCTACAAAAGATTTTTTTATTATTATATGGTATCATGTCTCACATTCTCTTTCCTACTCCTCCTCACATACATTTATTATCTGGACCCACCACTGCATAGGCTCCCGTGTGCAGCTTGTTGCTTGCATGAGAGCCAAGCTCTCCTCTCTCTCCTCTCTTCTCTCCTCCACATCAGCAAAAATGCTGACTAGCTTGACTATAAGACCATTGTTGTACTTGCTCTAATAAGGAAAAGGAACACGCACCAGCAAACCGACGCGTTTCCTGGGGGCGCGAAAAATTTGGCTTATTTCTTTTGGGCTGATAGTTTATGATTTAAATTTTTGAATTTAGTTGTTTACGAGAGATAGTACGCAGAGAAAAATAGTTACATATGATTTTGATCGATACAACTAAACTCAATACACTTTTCCTATAATTTTTCTATTAATTATACCTTAAAAACGTATCATTTAAAAACTAGTTATATAAATATAAGTTAATTTTAAGTCTAAAAGAACCCGCCAAGACTTCCAAGATTACAAGCACTGACATTCAGGGACCACTGCAAGTCACAAGAGGCCACTGAGGTGTACATACGCATTGGGTAGGTCACACGCAAATTCGGGGCTAGGCCCAGTCCTCCGCATCGTCTACACCTTTGGGCCCAGGCCCATTGTGACAGAAACCGTGCAGGAGTTGTGTATCTACCAAGCCCGCCACGAGCCTGAACACATCGCTCGACATCCTGCTGAACCCAAACCGCATTTCTTCAAGCTTGAGGACGAGGAGATCGGCCTTATGCCCGCGGCGGCAGCAAAGGCTTTGTGGTGGCCATCCTTGCCACGTAGCTGGTCCGATGGGGTACCGGCTCCACATCTTCTCGTTCAAGATGGGCGGGTCCAGCTGCCATCCCCTAGGTACGTATGTGCTTTTGGGGTCGCGTCATTGCCTTGCCCGCTCCTCAGTCATGTGTAATAGTGTGGTATCTAATTTTGCAATATTGCCTCCACCACTAAGATTCTGTAACTAATACAGTATAAACATATATTTATATTTAATTTCAGCATATTCAATAAACACATAAGCATAATATAAAAGGCATAAAAATGACTTAATCAACATATAAACATATGAATCTTTTAAGTCATTGAAATAGAAAAATATACCCAACATATATATCATGTAAGAGTCTAAAATCAGCATATCCATATATAAACAATGTATGTTATTCCAATTGAATGTTGATATCGACATAACATGTATGTCCAAATTCAGCGTGTTACCAATATTTTGATTAATATATATTGCTCTCAGAAGGCTAGTTGCACAAGATTCATTCTTGGTCATCTCCGCCATGACAAATATTAATCTTGATTATATATGACAGTTATAGATTAGATCTTGATCCCTAAATCAAGCTTTGCTGTTAAAGAAAACTATTAGATCATGATCCAATGATGTTGTACATCTTGAAGGATGGTATAATCAATCTAACATTCAATTAACATGAACACTATTGATTATAACAGAGTTCTTGCAAGAACAACCAAAACTAACCACTGAACTGAGATAGCACCAAGCAAAGTATAGCAAATGCAATGATCAGAGCATACACAATAGTAAAGCTAGCCGAAAGCCCATGTCATTTCATTACCGAGCAAATGAATCCAGTTCTTTGCAATTTCCAATCAGAGATACCACACAAATAGCAGAAATATATCTCGAAATTGCCAAGAGCAAGCAATCGACAAACTCACAGTGACGGTGATACTCAAAATCACCGAGAAGCGGTCAAAGAAAGCAAGGCACGCAAGCTGCGCTGTCTTAGGAAACCAAGAGCCTTGCTATGCCGAGCAAAGAGACGATGGCAATTGGAAATACAATGCTACAGTCCAACCTCGAATAGCCAAAGTAAGAGCCTAGGGTCAGAGTAGGTGCTGCACAAAAACCGTCGAGAGCTCCGGCCAATAGCCCTCGTGAACACCACATTCAAACCACAAATACTCGATCTTCAACTTTGTGAACACCGAATTCAGCCCTCAATGGGAAATTCCCAAAGTTTTTTTCATGACAAACCTCAAGGAAAAGGCACAAGAAACCACACGGAAAAGCCCAGGACAGGCGAATTGGCCTTGCACAGCCGCCGGCGCTGGAGAAGACTGCGGCAAATCGGCTGCCCCAAAGCCTGAATCGAGACAAAACCGAGAGATTTAGAATATCGGAGAGGAGGAGGAAGTAAACTCACTGCTCTTTTTTCCAAAAGGAGAAGATAATGTCGCCTTTTATACGGGAGTAAGGTGGAGGCCGGCGGGCTGTAGCCACGGCCGACGCCAAAGCGCTCAGGCCGGTGGCGCCTTCGTCGCCGTCGCCGCCAGATCCAATCAGCCGGGAGAAGCAATCAGTCGAATGCCTCCCCCCAAATGGCTCAATCGAATAGGTTTTTGGCCTTATCCCTCTCTTGCCCCACTGATAGGTGGGACCCTTTTCCTTTTTTTTTCTTTTCATCAAATTGGGAAATTCCCAAATTGCCCTCAGGAGTTTTTAACATAAGAGACCACTAAAAGTAATATCTCTAACAAGTTTTCTCTAACACGTTTCACAACATCAAATGTTACAATTTCTATCCTCAACGGGCCTCACTTGTCAATTAATTCTAATATTTCACCCCTCACCCCACAGTGGCGGCTCCATGTTGTGACTTGTGGGGTCAAGCAATTCCATATGTTTTTATAAAAGTCTAAATACTATTGATATTTAGAGTGAAACATATAAAATTGTAACGATTTTAAGAGATTGACCTCACAGAATGAGTTCTGACTCCACCACTACTCTCTCACCACCAATGCCATCACCTCACCCTCCCTTTCTTCTTCCTTCCACCAACCTCCCTCCACCTTCCTTTCTTACTGACGCTAGCTTCCAACTCCCTCCGCCCCCCATCTATGATCGACCTCCCTTGCCTCTCCATCGCACTGGTCTCCACTTGCCTTGCCTTTGCCTCTCCTGCACCTCCCCCGCCTTCCTACTGTCGAGTAGGTCAGATCCAGCCCATTCCCTCCTCTCATCAGGGTCTCCACCATCACTGCCATTCGATTTTTTTGTACGGATAATCCATTTTTTATTCGAAATTACATAAATATACCCGCGGGAAATTTTTTTTACAAAAATAGGCTCCAGTCGCCTAATGGTTGGGCGACTGGAGCCTTTCGCCCAACCAGACGGCGACATTTAATGAATCTACCAACCGTTGGGCGATTAATTGCAGTCGCCCCACGGTTGGGCGACTTCCATGCAGTCGCCCAACCGTTAGGCGACTGCAATTTCAGTCGCTCAACGGTTCGGCGACTTCTAGTGAGATATATCCCGAGCGGCCGAGCGCGTTCATCGTTCGGCCGCCGTCGCAGAGAAGAGAGGGGGAAAGGAGAGGGAGAGGAGGAGGAGAAGAGGAGGGGAAGAGAAGGAGAGGGAGAGGAGGAGAAGGGGAGGAGGAGAAGAGGAGAGGGAGTGCGCGATTTTCAGGTAATTTTTCGTGTTATATTTTTTGTTAGTGTAGAAAATTAGTTTAGAAAATGTAGTGTAGAAAATTAGTTTAGAAAATTAGTTTAGAAAATGTAGTGTAGAAAATTAGTTTACAAATTTAGTTTAGAAAATTAGTTTAGAAAATGTAGTTTCCAAATTTAGTTTAGAAATTAAATATAGAAATATAATTTAGACATTTAATTTTCAAATTTTGTGTAGTAAATGTAGTTTAGAAATTAAGTTTAGAAAATTTAGTTTATAAATTTTGTGTACCATTTATAATGCATTTTTTTACAAAATATAGTGTTGAAATTTAGATGTAGAAAATTTAATGTTGGATTTATTGTACAAATTTAGATGTAGAAAATTTAGTGTTTAAATTTAGATGTAGAAAATTTAATGTTGAAATTATTGTACAAATTTAGATGTAGAAAGTATAATGTACCAGTTTAGATGTAGAAAGTTTAATGTACAAATTTAGATGTACCAAGTTTAATGTACACATTTAGATGTATAAAATTTAGTGTTGAAATTATTGTACAAATTTAGATGCAGAAAATTTAATGTTGAAATTATTGTACAAATTTTGCAGGTATGACTCGTGCTGGACGTGACTCGGAGTGGCGGTTCGCGCTGTTGGACGAGCACGTGGACCGCTCTCATCGCGCTTCCCGTCTAGTGCCGCCACCGGGGAGCACGGACGAGCCGCCTCAGCTGGGAGTGGTCCGGACACGGACACCTCGCGTGGCCTAGGGACTCGACCCTCGTTGGACTGCCAGGTGAGCACTATTTCAACGTTTAGTGCGACCGTTAGTTCGTTCCGTGCTGACCTTCACTTTGTTTGCAGGCTGCGGGATGCCGGGCTACTCCCTCTTGCCCGGATGGTGCAGGCCACGGACGAGGATGGAGCCGCTGGCGGGGACGAGGGCGGGGACGAGGCGGGCGGGGAGCGATCACGACGCTTTCCGTTCGACCGTTCCCTGCTGACGGCTTTGGTGGACCGCTGGCGACCCGAGACGCACACTTTCCACCTCCCATTCGGGGAGATGACGCCGACCTTGCAGGATGTGTCCCTGCTCCTTGGGCTTCCGATCGCGGGAGACGCTGCCTTCCTACCGGAGGCCCCGGCCCACTGGCGCGCTGACCTGCTCGGCAGATTCGAGGGTGTCGTTCCACCGGCCGCTGACCACCACGTGTTCGGAGAGGCGCAGACCCATGGGCCGACACTGAGGTGGCTCAGACAGTACCGGGGTACGTGGTATATAAAATCGATCGTATCTCCGAAGCTCTTATTTGTGGTATTACGTACTAATAACAACTTTTTTGCATTCAGGTGGAGCGCATGGTTCCGCAGGCAGACGATCACCAGGTCTCGCGGCACCTGGAGGCGTACGTGCTGTGGCTGTTTGGTTGGGTGCTTTTCACCACCAGCCACGGCAACTCGGTGGATGCGCGCCTTATCGCTTATGCGAGGGCGATCGCTGATGGCGAGCCCCACCAGGTCAGCTGGGGATCGGCCGTACTTGCCGCGACGTACCGCGCGCTGTGCGATGCGTGCACGAGGATCAAGACGAACTCGATCCTCACGGGCTGTCCCCTGCTACTGCAGTTGTGGTCGTTCGAGCGCTTAAGCGTCGGACGACCTTTGCTAGAGGACATGGGTCCGTTCGGGCCCGAGATGTATCCAGGGGGAGACATCGACCGGCCGACGATGGGTTCTATCTGGTGCCGTCGTCGAGTAAGTATTATCACAGTCATCTATTTCTTTCTTATTCATGATCGTCATTCTAAACAACTTGTCTTTCTTGCAGGTACAGTTCGCGCACGTGCAGGTCACGCGGGCGTACCGGGTCTTTGTGGAGCAGCTCGACCGCATCACATCCGACGACGTGCACTGGGAGCCGTACGCTGAGACGGCAGTGCAGGCCCGTGCTCCTGGCGGTCTGTCCTCACTTTGCTGGCGTGACCGGGCTTTCTGGCTCACCCGCCGGAAGCTCGTGTACCTCATCTACGTGGAGGACTACGCACCCCAGCGGGTGATGCGGCAGTTCGGGCTATGGCAGCCGGTTCCTGTACCAGTCGGACCATCGCTTCCGCGGCACGTGCACGGATGAGTGATCGTTTGTGGTAAATATGTACATACTTACTACTGCGTTCGCAAGTATCTCACATTACGTAATGGTTCTATACGCAGGCACAGCGGGAAGGGAGTAAAAAGAGGCACGGACTGGTCGGTGAGAATGCAGCCCTGGGTCGAGCAGTGGCAGGGTGCGCTCGACGACCGCGTGGACGAGGACCGGCCGTACGACGGCAGGGAGTACGCGGAGTACCAGCGCTGGTACCAGCCGCAGACCCGTATCAGGCTCGTATATGTGGTAGACCCGCCTGCCACACACGTCGCCGCTCCGACGGACACGTACCCCGCGCACTTCGCGCACGACGCTCACCCCGCGGTACGTTACATGTCATTTCAAAGATTCCCAAATGGGAATGTCGTTTCCATAATCGATCATTTCATGTCTTTGTGTCCAGGCTGACGTCGGTTCTGCCCTATACGCCGAGTCCGGCACAGTAGTGGAGAGGCTCGCCAGTGGTGCGCAGCTGACCCATGAGGAGGGCCTCAGCTTTGCGCGTCGGGTGCACGAGGGGTGTAGACGTATCGTTAGCCTACTGTCCTGCACGAGGCTACCGGCGGTCTCCACGCCCACCGCTACGACTGCTCGTCCACCAGTGCCACCCCCACCAGCGTGGCACTACTCTGGTGCACCTACGTGGACACGTCCTCCACCACCTCACCCGGAGCAGCCAGGGGGTTCAGCCTGGGCAGGGCCTCCTACACCGGTTCACTTCACGCCTCCTACGCAGACCCCTGTCTTCCCCACGCAGGGAATGTACGCCTCCTCCATGGCGCCAGCTACGGGTACGAATAGGGTCTTATACCGTGTTTATCCGAAGACGACATGCAACGCACTAACGATATTATTATTGCAGGTACTTACCAGCACGGCGTCTCCCTAGGCCAGGAGGATGTGGACCAGTTTTTCGCGCCGTCGCCCGACGTCGCACCGCAGGTTCTTTCTGCCAGTGCCCTCCCCGGTGCACCGGAGATTACACAGCCAGAGGTGCAGCTGACTCCACCAGCACAGGGGCGGGATAGACACCCTCCTCCTCGTTTTACCTTTTTGGATTGTCCTAATCCGTTGCACCGGAGGAGGGCCAAGCGAGGCCGTATGGGAGGACGCGGGCGCGGTGACAGGGCATAGCAGGGTGACCAGTTAGGCGTGTTGCAGATGCTATATATGTTATGCATGTAATGAAAAAACATGCGCCATGTTACTCACAGTTATATTATGATGTTTATTTAAATTTACATAAGTCTATCATCTCTTTCCGCACATAAACTATCTCACTTAACAGTGTATGTATCGATCGTTCTCTACTCAATCTTTCATAAAAAAAATTTAAAAAAACTTTTTACACACCTACAATATACAATGAACATAAACTTTTATTACAACTTCACCGTATTTTTTACCGGTTCAACGTTACAAAATTCACAAATTCTAAAACAATCACGGGGGCTACCTGCAGTCGCCTAACGGGATGGCGACTGCATGTCAGTCGCCTAACGGGATGGCGACTGCATGCCAGTCGCCATACGGAAGAGCGATTTAATGCAGTCGCTCTACTGTGCAGCGAGATATATTGTGTCGCCGTCTGGTTGGGCGAAAGGCTCCAGTCGTCCAACCATTAGGCGACTGGAGCCTATTTTTGTAAAAAAATTTCCCGCAGATATATTTATGTAATTTCGAATAAAAAATGGATTATCCGTACAAAAAATTCCTGCCATTCTCCAACACCTTCCCAACCATGTCACCGTTTGCCTAGCCAGATCCGTGGCTTCGACCTCATCTCTAGATGCGACGACCTCACCTCATTCTCTCCTCTAGCTCAACTTTAGCGAGATATACAAGCTAACTGACGACCACAGCTGACAGATGCCCTCGACGTGGCAACGCACGTGGCAGACGCTCCGCACGTCTTGGGGCATTCAACTTTTTGCCACTCTGAAGATTGGCCAATTACCTCTCTCACTTACACACGGGGCCGCCTGAGTCACTGACAACGGGCCAGGGTGGCAAATCTGTTACCACTCTACTCATAAGAGTGGCAAATAATTAAATTATCCCGCGTGGCACAGCGCGCGAAGTACCACGCGTCCATGCACACGCCATGTCGTCCCCACTTCCCACCGGTGCCGGGCTCAACTTGGTAGTTGCGACTCAAAAGCTGCGTGCGTACCAACTTACCCAGGATACAGGCGCCTACCAGTCCTCAGTTCTACAGTACTCTAGAACGCAGAAAAAAATACGGAGCCTAGCATTAAAAAAATAGAGCCAGAAGATAATGCTCGTCTCGAGCAGAATATAGTTGCTACTAAATGTTAACCACCACGACTTGTCACAAACAAGCTGAAACATTCAGCACAGTAAACAGGGTTCAACAGCATCCAGAGAACAAAAAAGCATAGAGTACGATACGATGATCAATTTAACCCGTCCATGAAACTGACAAGTGAAGCTCTAGTTCTTGATCTTCTTCTTGGGCCTCAGCTGAAAGGAAAGAGGTCAGAAATTTTCATTAGATCAGAAGATTGAATATCAAAAGATCTAGTCATCATGAGTCATGACAGCTTAAGTTATGTACTCGTGCAATTATCTGCCAGTAAAAACTTAGGTCAGGAGCTACAAGCTAGTAGACAACAAAATTGCATACATAGCAGCAAGCACAGACCATAATTATAAAACATATTATAAATCCTATAGATAAACATAAGTACCATCCTGAAATCAATGCATGCAACTTGGCAACTTGAATCTAATTCAACATGGCCTCATTTGGTACGATGATAACTAGACAGTGCTAGCTAACACTACACTACAGAACAAAAACAAGATTTTATGAATTACATTGGTTAAGATTGCAAAATGCCACGAAACAAGAACAAGTAGAATGCTACCCATATGAAAGTATGACACTATAATGAAAGCTCACCTGGTTGCTGTGACCACACTTCTTCTTGCGGCAGTTGACAGCCCTCGGGTGCAGGCGAGCATAGCACCTGTAGATAAATCGTAAAACATCAGGTGGAAGTCAGAAAATTTGCTATGCCAAATAAAACATGCCTCAGGAATCAAAAGTTTAGCATAAAAGGTTAATTCACACATCGAGTAACTGTTTTAACACTCCTACCAAAAACTAGCATTATCTGCGGGTTTGTTTCTTTTGGCTTCGACTTATGGCTTTGGGGCTGTTCGTGAGAGTACGGAGTACCAGAAACTCGTGTGCAGTTTTAACCGATATAAATGAAGTAGATATAGTTTGTACTACAATCAACTTATAGACCTTAACTTCAAAAGACACTCTGTTTAAAAACTAGTTAATGTAGAAAAGCCAAAAGGCAGATTTTCGAAGCTGAAAAGACAAGGCCCGTAGACATGCAAAAAGGCAATTAAAATGAAGAATACAAGCACCAAATAACTGCAGTGAAACACAGATAAGCAAATTGGCAGGTCAGACAGGAAGTATGCCTCAAAACTTTAGCTCACAAGGTCACTTTGCACATCTAATTGATTCATCACTCTTGCCAATTAAAAGAACACCCTCTCCACATAAACAAACAAAAACAAGCAAACTCAGGCACTCATAATCAGTATATTAATACACCTCAAAACCTAATAACAATGAGTAAACTCACATTACATGGAACATTCCCAGCTATCGATTAACTATTTAGATTGCATAGGAATAGGGTGTAGAGACGCAAAAGGGCAAATGAAAAGAACGAAACAGGCACCGCCAACTTGAAGTGAAATACACATAAGTAATTCAGCAGGTCAGACAGAAAGTATGCCTCAAAATTTTAGTTCATAAGGTCACTTAATACATCTAATTGATTTTCATCACTCCTGCGGTCCTGCCATTTAAAAGAGCTCCCCCCACTAAATAAACAAAAATAACCAAACTCAGGCACTCATGATCGGTATATCAGCACATCTGAAAAACCTTACAGCAATGAGTAAAATTGCATTGCAGAAGAAATGCAGAATTCAACAGGACAATTCCGAATTCTGACAGAAACAGTTGAAGCTACCTCAACAAGACCTACAATAAATAAACAACAATTTCATTGGGGGCTCTCAGCATAAAGGCCAAAATTTTCCACATGGGAAGATCCATCAGAAGAGCTCCTCCCCCTCCTTTTATGCAATGCTCCCCAATCTCGCTGCATCCTTCTATCTCAATCTTTTGATGAAGAACACAAACTAGGGAATATTAATTTCCGCAATAGTTCTTCACCAAAAGAAAGGGACTTCATGAGGAGCCACCGAGACTAAAGAGCATAGTGCACAGGAGGAAGGGAGATTACACTTCCTCCGGTCTTCAAATTCGGTGTGGTTAAAGCAAGAGTAGTCGTCATCGAGCCGATAATTGATTGTCACAAATGTAATGCTATAGGGGAAACCAAGCCATAAGAAAGTGTTGGACCTACGAGAAAATGCAAGAATCTACTGGAAGAGGCCGCATGTCCAGAGGTCGTCAGATCTTATCTTGCATCTCTGATCTCTTCGAAAAGAAAGCTTCGGGTTCACGTAATGGCGACCCAACGAGAAATCTTTAAACTAGAAGAGTGCACCAGAATGGGTATAATCCTAGAAAAATTTAGAAGAGAAAAAGAAAATAAATATATTCCGAGAGTTCGTAGGACATTCTTCCTCCTCTAATAAATGCGGATGTAATATATCAAGATAGATGACACACGTACAAGGGAATCGCGCTAGCTAACCAAATCATTAACACGCCGCTATATATATCCCATGGCCTAATGCGAAGTGAAGTCGGAGTTGGACTATGCGATCTACAGAAGAGTATAGACGGAGGCGGTGTGCAGGTTGTAGCTTACTTGCGGCAGATCATCTTGTCCTGGTTGTACTTGCGGGCGAGCGCCTGCAGCGATGGCTCGATGATGCCTCCGCGGAGCCTGAGGACGAGATGGAGCGTCGACTCCTTCTGGATGTTGTAGTCCGCCAGGGTGCGGCCGTCCTCCAGCTGCTTCCCGGCGAAGATCAGGCGCTGCTGGTCCGGCGGGATACCTGCGTATGGAAACAAACCCAGCTTAGCTACAACCACACGGACGAATCTTGCTACAGAAAGAACTTCCCCAGGAACGAAGCAAAGAAACAAGAACACATGAGGAGGAGGAGAAGCGAGGTGCGTAGTGCGTAGTGCGTACCTTCCTTGTCCTGGATCTTGGCCTTGACATTGTCGATGGTGTCGCTGCTCTCCACCTCGAGGGTGATGGTCTTCCCGGTCAGCGTCTTCACGAAGATCTGCATCTTGCCCTCTCCTTTCCTTCCCCTCTCCCCGCTGGTTCTTCGGTGCCTGGCTCTGCTCCTCCCTCTCCTCGCAACGGCGGCGGCGGCTGAGGGTGAGGGTGCGCATTTTATACGGCTCGTGGCGGCCTAGGGTTTGGTCACTCTGAAGCATTGTTTGGATGGGCCAACGTGGATCCCAGCCAGAAGTGAGCCGGGCTGCTGAAATAGGCTCTTGGAATTATCCCAGCTGTGCTCTCACCTCTGTGCACTCCTTGTTTCTTTCCAGGCCCAGTATGTGGGCCGACCAAGTTTGATGCCATGCATGGCAGAGAGGAGTAGTAATGCTTGATCCGTCTATTAAAAAAATCAAGATGCTATTTTTTTAGTTTGATGGCTGTGGTAGCTAATACCTGCAGGCTGTAGACTTGCAGAGGTCTATCCGTTCTCTCTTGGGAACATTATGATCGCGGCTATCGAAAAAATGAACGTGAGGAAATGATTCCTGATATGTGAGGCAGATGTTGTCAGTATTATGTCCTAGAGACAATTATATTGATGACTATATTAATGATTGCATTATTTTTATATTTATGATTGTTTAAATAATATACTATTTTGACCTTAAATAAATGTCTTTCATATTGATCAATAAGTATGTGACTTGTTCACGGAACTCTTTATTCATATTTTGATAGTATACTAAATTATTTCTGATCTTATATTATCATGTAGAACAATTATGACTGATAGAGATTGATGATGATCATGTTTCACGGATCATGTATATGGGGATGTCAAATCAATATATAGATACGTGTCAGAGAACATGCTGTTGGATTGACCTGCTATGAGATATTGTAAAAATTGTTATATTCTTAAATATCATTAGTTGGTATCATATATAGTGTATGTAGAATTATTAGAACTGAGATCATCATTGTTTTCTACATGTGTAATAGTTTACTTAAGAATTGCCAAATACTATCATGTAACTGGGTGGCCATGAAGATATCTTTCGAATTTACTATAAAACGTACAGAGTAATGTGAGTGATTAAAATAGAATTTACTCCTCCTATATAACGAGCGAGATATCACTGGGCTTTTCGATGTGGTTGGATTATGGAAGTGCATGCCCATGCCTAGTGTGGCTGATGAGTCCATCACAATTGAATAATACACTACATGTTCGAGTGAAGAATCGAGTTATATAGCACGTTTCTCATATGATAATACCCAGTCAAGTATTAGTAATATGATAACAACCAGACAAACATTAGTAATATGATTATAATTAAGTAAGTTTTAGTGATATAATAATAACCAGGTAAGCAGGAGTGAACGATGATAATCAGGTAAGTTTTAGTGATACGATAATAACTAGGGTAAGCTTTGGTGATATGATAATATCAGTCAAGTATGAATGATATGATAATTGTACTCAATAGCAATGGTAACAAATGATCATGAAAGATGTGGAATGTGGAACGAAGAGGTTACGGCCGCGAGATACTTACCTTGAACACGTTTGGTGGACTCGCTGCACGAAGGATCAGAGGTGCGCAACTACCCGAACGTTTCCTTAAAGGCCATGTGCGAACCTACAAAGTGGAACAGAGATGAATCAGATACGGCCCAGTTGAAATTGACGAGAGATGACATGAGATTCGCTTGATTGAAAAGAAACGGGTTCGCCAGTCCCCTTTCGCCATGCGAATCGTTGTTCGACTGGCAAACCACATTCCACAGCACGAGCTAGTGGAATCCCGCATGAAATGCTATTCGGCCATGCCCCCGTCCGCCCGATCCATGTGGCCAAGGGAGCCAGCCGCTTTGCCGCGTCCGGTTGCCGTCGCCACACCGCCCGCGGGCCCACTGCCACACACACTCACGCACGCGCTGGCCTATACACTGGTGCCGTGCGCCTGCGCCGCCCGGCTATGCTGTATCGCATCGCCGCCCAACCATGCCGCCACGCCGTCACCTGGCCGCACTTTTTAGTTTACATGGTAGAAATTTTAATTTACGCTAGTATAATCTACTTCGTATCCCAACAGATGTCTTTGTTAAAGGCCATCATGACAAATTCGAACACGAAGTCACCTTTTATATAGACTAATCCCATGTCGGGAATTTTACATGGGTTTTGTTAAATATCATCCAGATGTTTTCTTCCTAACTATTATCTAGATTTAAGACTGTTAGATTAAAAATCCAATGGCCATGAATTCCCCCCCCCCCCCTTAAATTCTACTCCCTCCCTCTTTATAAAAATCTCCCCTCTTCAAAAACAAGGGACCTATTGATCTATAATCCAAAGATCACAAATTTGAATGATAATTAGAAAGTAAACATCCGAATAATATTTAGACACATCCAATTTACATAGACTGATTCATGAGTTCGACAATTCCACTGACTGTGTGAAGTTTAACGTAGCAAAGTCCTTAGCAGTTTCATTTTAGTCAATGAAGAGTGCAAGGCAACCACTAACGTCACTAACACAAGCTCCTGCACGCTTTTGAAGTATCTTATGCGGTTAGTTGTGTGTGCACCGAAATTTACACAACCGCAGGAGGACCATTTCCCGCTTGCCTATCTACCTCTCATTTCTCAAGACCCTTTCTCCCCCACTGTGCTAATGAAACTACCAATCAATCCAGTACTACGCGTTGCAGGAGTTAGTCCACACATCATCGCAGGAAAACAACACAAAACCCACGAATCACAAGCCAAAAGTCATAAGGCATAAACTGTAGCCGAAAAGAACAGGCCAGAGATCACACCAACAAGTGGCCGGTCGAGCAGCACTGCAGTGCAGCAAGCGACACCCACAGTCCGCGCGCGCACAAGCAGGAGAAGAGACAAAGATCTCAATTCTTGCAGCGGCATGGCGTCTCCTCATCTATCGGTACTAGACTTATGCGCCTTGCTTCCCCTAGTCGCGCTCCACGGCGCGCGAGCTCAGCTGAGCCCGGCGTACTACGACGGCTCGTGCCCGCACGTCTACGACACCGTGCGGCGCGTCATCCAGGAGGCGCGGGCCGCCGACCGGCGCATCCTCGCTAGCCTCGTCCGCCTCCACTTCCACGACTGCTTCGTCAATGTACGTAACGTGCCTGACCCTGGCGAGCGCGCAGGTTCTTGTTGTGCCGTATGCTCTGAGCTGAGACTAACGAGCGCGAGCGGCGCTTGCCTGTGTGCTGTGCAGGGTTGTGACGGATCGCTGCTGCTCGACGACAGCCCGACGATAAACAGCGAGAAGAGCGCCGCACCGAACAACAACTCGGCGCGGGGGTTTGCGGTGGTGGACGGCATCAAGTTCGCCCTGGTGAATAATCGCCTGACAGAATTTCTATCGTGATGCAACGGTAGGCAGTAAAACATACCACTTAGAATGCTTTCCCTAGTAGGCTAGATCCAGTCAACTAAATCATGCATGCGCGAGCGCAAAACACACGACCTGCTGTCAGCAACAGATCATGCATGCAACCTCATAGCACATGCAAAAAAGATTTCGTGCATACATTCACACAGATAAAATCCAGTTGCTTGAGAAGTAATAATTCTAACAACAAAAAGAGCACAAGTTATACAACACAGGAAATAGCTTCAAGTCGAGCACATTTACATGGAGCTACTGGTTCCGAGAATATGCAGAACTGTCTGGAGGAAACACTATCACCCTGCTCCTTTTGGCTCTTTTTTTGTGTTTTTCAGCTTCGGCTTCTCCGGAAGCCGAAAAAATAGTGCGGCTTCTCCAACGGATTTCCAAGCTCAAATCCGTATGCGTCTTTCGCCGTTGTCTCCAAAAGCATAGACAAAAGCCACCGGCAACAGCCTAAAAGAACAGGGTCTATATTACTTCTTAGGCTATAGCTGCAAAGTTTAATGCTGGTTATAAAGCTGCTCAAACAAAGTACATTTCAGGATTCGTTTGAGCTGCTGGCACTTGCAATCTCAAGGGTCAATTTTATGGAAGACCGTCATGCTTCCCAAGCTCGCTAGGTGGGGGCAAAAGAAGAGCAAGGCGCTGCTTGTATCTTTCAATTCGGCGAAGCCGCTCCCTCTGCAATCTGCCAAAGAAACTTATGTCAAAATGGAACAAAATAACTCGCTACCCAATCAAGATCACATTCTTATGTTCCCATTTCTCAGTGTATGTTTACAAACAGTTATTCTACCAATACAACAAGCTCTCGGCTGCGAAGATGAAAAGGAATTAAATTATCTAATTTAATAACAACCCCACAAAGGCACAAACCAATCATCTCTATTGCATTGTCATATTTTGGCATAATCCTTCCCTAAAAAATATTTAGTTCCCTCACAATGTTTTGGCCTGATCTTCTTCTGGTGATTTATTCTGCCTCTAATAGAAAGATAGAAAAGGGCTGAAATAAGATAAGAATAATACATACCCAGCACGTATCTTCTTCGCGCGGTATACATGCTGCTTCAGTAAGTCACTTGCAGTATATTCACCAGTATCGTTCTGCACAATGAAAGATCAAATTCAATGGTCTCTAACATTGCAATTATTTAATGTAAACACTAGTGTTTTGGTGATAGAAAAAGATGATAGAAGTAAAATCCATGAATAACTACAAAGTGGTAGGTAACAAAAAGTCACAAACCACCAAAGAATCTCATTACAAGAAGAAATACTTCTTTACATCTTTAGTCTCATGAAATGATAAATAATTTTCGGAATGCAACATTTTTTGTTAAGGAAGAACAGACAGCCCAAATCTTGCCAGCAGGTTAAGTTTGGAAGTTTTAGCTAGATATGATTTAAAGTAGTGCCCATGTACCCAATTTAACCCTCCCAGGAGCAAATGAAACATAAAAGTTTTTAGAAGGGGCAAATAATGGAGTAATAAAAGTGGACACAAGCAAGAATAGCCTATGCAGAATATAGCACTTAGCAAACAGAAAAGAAGTAAACAGTAAGAAAAAAAGAAACAAGGTAGAACTGAAAATTCAGATCTAGTCTGTGACACTGCAAGTCCCAAGCAAGACAGTCGAATTTGTATGTCAATCATCATAATGTTAGTTATCAAAAGGCCTACATGCCAAAAGCTCGAAAATGCCCAGGAAGCTCTAGATTAGGTAGAGGAAAATGGCCTATCACATTAAAAAATGAAGCTATAACTTCATCCAGCCTCTTTTTGGCAAAGTACCGAACTTAAAACTAAAAAGGTCATTGCTTATATCAAGTCTTTGAACTAAGTGCAGCCAACTACCTGCCATTCAGTGGTATTGACAGTGAATTAGCAAACTTTACGCCCTTACAAAGATATGTTTCAGATAGTGGTATTGATGGAAGTTTAACATTCATCCTTCAAACCCCTAAGCTGACTATAAGATCTGGACAATAAAAATTTCATGTAGAATTAATATTGCCTGAAAAGAATATATCTAAGTGGTATGCTCCACAGTGCATTTGTATCAGTATAGCAATAACGTCACTGAATCAAAACAGCCGAGCTGCAAAGTTGCTTTTTACAAGATACCTTCTCTTCCTCTGAATCTACATTCTCAACATCATTGTCCTTTTCTGATATCCTAGAATCTACGACTGAAGCAGGCAAAGGTCTTGGAAGACGTGGTCCACCATTTCCAAAGCTTGGCTGAAAAATACCAGTGAGATAAGTGCATGGACAAAGTGATACGCATACAAAATCTAGAGTAAGGACAGCAGAAACATTCACATACAATCCATCCGCACTAAAAACAGTAGTCATGGGTATACCGACAAACTGCACTTAGACATTCACACAAGTTTGAAGCTTGGAACTTAGAACTTTAAATAATAACACAAAGATATAGCCTCTGAAAGTAATAAGAGGAAAACCAGAAAACACAACACAATCAATCCAGCTGTACACTGACAAATGTATTTACAATATGACAAATATATCTTCTAGTGAGCTTTGCGGATATAAAATAAAGATTGTGTATAACTCAAATCATGTTTTTGCAATGCAGGATAATACTTCAATCATCCTTAATGCAAATATGCAACAGCAGAAGATTGTCAGGACAAATAAACAGTAAACCTCAAAATAAATGACTTTTAAGATCAAAGTCTCAATTTCACCTTGACCAATCTACCCATAGATCAAATTTCCTAACAAACATTTATCTAACCAATAGCCTATATAGAGCTCACAGAATATTTAGCTAAAGAGCATGCATGAATTTAATCAAGGAGTCAAAGACCAAATTTGAAATATGAAAATCACCAGAAAGACATTTGAGGTGCGTTCAAACGTAGAATGAACTGATCTCGAGGAATTCTACAGTAAAGTTACAAAGCTATTCTAGAACAATTTTATCAACCAAGTAAACTATGCATTCATCTGAAGGAAAGTATGCTAACCTGACTTTCATGTGGAACACCATTACGCACCCAAGATCGACAAAGAGCATACAAGGATCCTGACTCACTGTCCAACAAATTAACCTTTCGAGCAACCAAAATAAAATTAGAAGAAATGTCAGTTCTTGTGTGCAATCCACCTCGTCTATCTGGATAACAAACAAGGCATGCATAAAATCGATGAATTTATATTTTCTCCTTCAGCTGAGGACCAATTACTTTATGAATCAGGTACCGATCTCAACCTCATAACCCAAGTATCTAACATGATCAAAATGGTTTGGAAAATTAAGAAAATGAAATAGAAGCAGATTGTCTTGCTTAAACAGGAGAGAGAAAAGGTATGAGGAGCAAATTACAGTGCCATAACATTTCCCATCTCTTTAGTAAAGTATTAAACTCTATGAGATCATATTACCTTAGGAACTGAAATAGCTTATCACTAATCAGTAGAAAGTACAAACTTATAACATATCCTCTGCACGTCTGAAGTGAGTCATAAAGATACATGTACCTAAAGATCCATTTGCATGTCCAATAGTAACTGAACACGTTCAAACTATCCAAAAAGTAGAATCATTCTCCTCATATTAGACAACGTATTTACAGTAGTACAAATGAGTAAAAATGTTGCATCCCGCAACTTTATGCAGTTGGAAGAATAATTTTACCTTTCCACTAACGGGGCCCGCTTTGCAGAATACGCATACATACAGATCAAGGAACTGCAATCATGCTTAGAAATGACAACTATATGTCTATATCCCTCATTTGTACTCACAAACTAGTTATCTCTCTAAGGGGTATTTCCGTCTTTTTTACAGGCTCAAGAGCCTATAAATACCACATGTATCTATCATTTGTGGAGAGAACTCTCTTGAGCAGTAAAGAAATATATTCAAACTGGTGAGCCCTCAGGGGCTCCCTCCCTAAAGGTAACCCCCCATTAGCTCACCGACAGGAGTAGAGCGGTCCTCTCAACCTCTCAAACTTGTATAAATCCTCATGTCATTTTTACTTTCATGGATAATGACCCGTTGATGGCCGACGTTCACTCCTTCACTTGTGTTTGGGATTTACACCTACAGTATATGTCTAGAAGTCAAAGTTTAAGAAACATGAACTTACTTTGCGGTCATTAATCACCACAGTTGTAGGGTCTTCTTTGCTAGTTTCTCTACAACGAAGTCAACAAGCAAAATTTTCACTTATACCTTCATTCTAAGGAAAAAAAACATTTAAATGCATGTGGTATTGTTGCTTACTTGTCCTTTGAGTTGTTATGCTCTTGAGGAGATGGAGTGACAGCTGGGACTGGATTAACCTACGAAATTGGGGGGAAAGCATATTAAGAGAACTTCACAATTCATAATCTTGCCTGCAGAATTTACCACTAAGGAATATCCTAATTAACACAATACCTAAAACAGATCAGCACCATCTAACATCAAATAACATGCTCAAATAACAAAAGTTCTATGATTTCCTTTCTCCAATAATTCACAAGCTCTAAATCCCCAGTGCCTAACCATTGGCATAGCCGTAGATCACCTGCCTCCTAACATTACACAATGTTATGCCATATAAGTTCACTAAATAGCTCAACCTGTACGTGAAGCCCTAGACACATGCTCAATTAGGCTCAAGCTTCAAATTTTATCAGAAAGCACCGTCCAAAATTACAAGCAAACATCTAATTTGAGAGATCTAAAGCCTTAGACTGAGAATCAATTAAAGGTTCGAGCTTTAGTTCAAATTCCCCTTCCAGTCAAAGCTCACAAACTAAAAATAAGTCATTAACCTTGGGCTGCGCCTGCGGAGCTATAGGGACACCTCGAGGAGGCTGCTCGGGACGCAACGCCACACCCGCCACCACAGCCCGCGGCACGGCAGCGAAGGACCGTGGCTGCGTGGGTACCAGGGGCTGCTGCGGTGGCGCGACGGGGACAGCGACGGCGTGGGCACGGGGGAACCCGACGCCTACGGGAGGAGAGCGGCGGTGGTTCCCGGCGGCGGTGGCGGAGGATGTGGCGACGGGGTAGAGGATGCCGTAGGCGGCGGAGGCATGGCTAGGGTTAGGGTTTAGCGGGCGGCCGGTGAAGAGCGGGGGCGTCGGGGTTGCGGCGGCCGCGCGGCGGGGGGAGGAGGTGGCGAGGAAGGCGCGGGGCAGGGGCTGGGTGGCGGTGGTCGGAGGCGGGGATGTGGCGGTGGGCTGGGCGGAGGAGGCGGGTGGGCGCTGCGCTGGGGATGACATGGCGCGGAGGATCGGAAGACCTGGTGGGGTCTCCTCTTTGAAATCGTTTGAAATGGACTCTCGCCTGCGTTGGTTGAGGATTTTATTTCGGGAATTTTCAGGTGGGACAGGATTCGACGACTTCTCCCTACCTGGGCCTTGAGTTCTGTGTGCCGCCTCTTCTCCTGGGCAGGCTGTTTGTTCTGAAGTGTTTGGGTGAGGTTTCAGCTGAGCCTAGTATTGATTGGGCCAAAACGTAGAAAACCTGTTTGCTAAGATAATCGTCCTGATTTTTTGCTTTTCTGTCGATTTTTACCTTCAACTTTTTCATCAATCACTATTTATTATACTAATAAATTGTAGTCTAAAAAATATCGTATTATTTATTATACTAATAAGTCGTAATCTAAAAAAGTATCCTATATTAGCCTTTTCATGTCGGTTTCACACCACTAGTATGCACACATGCGGCGGCCGACGTGATTGCCGATTGGCCGTCCCCGGCGCCGGTGCTTTTGCGGGAGCGTTCTTAATCATCTAACAACTCTTACAACCGGTACTGTGTATTCGATCTTTCTTTGTCCTTGCTCAGTTGTTGTTGTACAGGTAATTGAGTTGGGTTAGAATTGTGTTTTCGATCTTTGTCCTTGCTGAGTTGTTGTACAGGAAATTGAGTTGGGTTAGAATTGAACATTCCTTTTCCCTTGGATTCTCACGAATCAGGACTGGAGAAAGAAAAAACTTGTTTTTCGAAGCTACGGCTTATAGCTTTTCTCTCCTAATATACTGTGGGAGCTTGTCCGTTCACTTCTCTCAACTCCCCCGTGCACGCGCACGTTGCGCCACCCCTCCACGTCTAGGAAAAACCGCCTCCTTCCCAAATCCCAACTCATCTGCCCACCGCCACCTCTCCTCGACGACAACACCACCCGCACATGCCACTGCCGGGTGGCTGTCTACCGCACAACGCCGCCCGCCATGCTGGACTCCAGTGGCGGAGTCAGGATTTGGCTACGCCCCGAGCTAAACTCTAACAACCTAAAACTAACGCCAATTTATACTTATACTAACAAACGTACATCACAAATGTATCAATTATATGAAGCTTGAGTTCAATGCTAAAACATAAAACATAATAAGGAAAACATGACAAACTATAAATAGTGTAGCATAGTAGAGATATGTTTTGAGTACCTAAATTACGAAGATTTGCAAAAAGGGACATATTAGTCTTCAAGAAGCCAATAGCAACAGGTTGATTTCAATAGATGTATAACAGCGCCTCCAACATAGCATTGGCAATCTGCCCCTAGCATGATCTGAAATTGAAAAGTGGAAGTGCATATGAGATTGTGATCTCCCAATTTCATAAACTCAATGTTCTTGAGTAGATACACCATCATCCAAACTTAATTCCTAACTAAGCATGATAGTATTTACCTTCGTGTACCATTGCAGTCCTAATTTGTCAGAATGCCATATATAATTTGGAAATTGTCCATGCGGTTTTATTGACACATCCTATGTTTCCCAGTCACACAGTCCACTTGTTTAGGAAGAGAAATACTGAAAAACAAACCCAGAAGATGAGCATGTGTAACATCCCAAAAATTTAGAATCGAAAAATGGGAAGTTTTTAAATTATCTTTGCAATATAATTTATTTGAAATTGGAGTCCGTGGATTTTTCTGAAAATTTGGATACGATTTCCAATAATTGAAGAAAGCCTAAGAAACAAAAATTGGAAATGTAACAAAGAGAGTATGTAAATAATTGAAACTCGAAATTTTTAAATATGAATCTTAGAGATGCTCCAGGAGAAAATTGAGTAAACAAAATATAAAATTTTCATTTTGAAAATAATGGCATAAATAGCAATAGTAGCAAGCAAATGAAAAACCAACATATATGGATATATATATAAACATACATACTAAAAGTTTTGCACCTACAAAATTAGTGACAAGAATATAAAAATGTCGAATTAGGGTGTAAAAAGGAAAATACAAGTATATATGAACATATACAAGAACTGAAACAAATAATTTTGAAGGTGAAATAAAAACTCAATTTCCTAGTTTGTCATCCATTTTTCCCCTATTTTCCAAAATCATGGCTGCAGCCTTTTTCTACTCTTCCTCTTACCCTCTCTTCCTCTTACATGTGGGCCCTTTTTCCCCGCCGACAGCATCCCGGACCGGATTCCCCCTTTCTTACTCCCCCTCATTCCACTGCGCCGCGGGCCCCGCCACCACCGCGCCCCCTCTCTGCGGTCGCTGTGCCGTGGGACCTTCCCACGCCCGCCTCTCCTCTCTCCCCGCGCGGAGCTCCTCCTCCTCCTTCCTTCTTCCGTGGCCAAGCTCCATCCACGTCGCCCCTTCCTTCTCTCTGCTCTGCATCGCTGCTCCCTCTCGCTGCCCTCCTCTGCCCTCTGCGCAGCGCCGCTCGTCCCGTCCCCTCCGTGCGGTGCCAGGGCATCATACCAAATCGCCGCGGGATCTCCTGCTCTGCCCGCCGCCTGCGCCTGCCTCTGCTCTGCCGCTCACCGACACGACCTAACAAGCCGCTCGGTCCTTCGCGCCTCTCCCGCCCCCTCTGCGGTTATAAGCAACCCCAGTCCTCCCCCGTAGCCCCGCACCATTTCCTCTCTTTTCCCTTTTTCCCCTACTTCTTCCACCGTGCGCAGGCCGCCGCGCCTCCACGCTGCCCCGGCCGCTCCGGCCATCTTCCCACAAACCACCCGCGCCACAGCGTGTCTGCGTCTCCCCTCTGCCCCCTCGTCAAGCCGATTGGAATTTCGTCCACTGGAGCACGCGCGCCGGCCATCTCCCTCAGCACCGGCCGAAACCGCCGCCGACCACGCCATTCTCTCCTCGGTCGGTCCCGGTTCAATTCGGCGTGGTGGGAGCGACTCCTCAGCGCCCCGGACCTCTGCCGACCGTCGCCGGAGCCTCTCCCCCACCCCAGCTGGCCGGCACCGCGCGCCACCGCCACCCAACTCCGCCTCACGCCGCCGGTCCACCCCGGCCTCTCTTCGACCACGCCAACCACCGGGGTAAACTCTACTAACCTCCCTCATGCTCTAGCGCTCGTCGATTTATCCTCTCCCCCACGCCGGTGCCGCCGCCCTCTTCCAGCCTCACCGTCGGCCGCCCCGCGCCGTCTCCTGTCCACCTCATTGCTGCCCCGACCATCGTGCCGCCCCCAGGAGCTTTCTCTTCCCTGCGGGATTCCATTTTGACTGTCACCGACGCCCCTACGACCGCCGCCCGCCGCCGGCAAGGCCGCTCCCCGCCGGCCTGGCTTTCCCCTGTTTTCCCCAGCCATATGTTGCCTCTTTTAATTTGATACTTCATCTGTATCACAAAACAGCCGCCGTCCAGTTGGTCACCAGCGTGCGCCTCACACACTCACAGCAGGTTCTGAGTTCAAATCCATCGGCTGCATCTTTTCTTCAGTTTTGCTTCATTTTCTTTGTAGCCATTTCAGCTAGTAAAAATCAGAGGGAATTCAAGAATGATTTAGAGAAATTGATAAATATAACTAGAATGTGAAAGAGATTATGTAGGGTCTAAATGTGGGATTAGTTATCGAAATTAATTTACCTTTACTATTTAAGTCTGAAAACTTGTAAAGGGATATTAGTAGAAGAAGGTTTTTAGTATAAATGCCCAAACATCACAGGAACCTTAGTTAGACTAAAATAGCAATTAAGTTCATATCAAAGTAATTAGCCAACAAATCTTATCAGGCTGTAAATGAAATTGTTTAAGATTTAATATTGGTTAATTACCATATATGCATAATTAATGTGCCGTTATTATTTACTCTAAAAACCTGAAAATTTAAGCTGGTTCTTTTTGTGTAAATGTCTAAATATCACAAAAACTTTAATTAAAAGAAAATAATCAGAGGAATGTAGACATCATCATTGCCATACCACCGATCATAAAATCATGAATGACAACCTTGAATTAGTAGTGATGGTGAAATATAATTTTATGTAACATACTTCATCGGCCATAAATAAGTTAAGACTAACGTATGACAAATACCTAGGGGTAAAATATCACTACCAGAAAAAATTCCACAGCACCTCCAGATCAAAAGGTCACATTAATATACAGTTACTAAAATATAATGGCCCTAGGCCATCATACATTAAAAATGACCTGACCAATATATGTAAACAATCTGAAGTAAATGTTTAACTAATAACACGGTTAATTAAGGTCGCATAAAATGTTACATATCAAATTACTAGTAATATGAGTTAATCCGATAAGATCAAATTTGTATACATCGCGTATATAGTATAAGCCCGGAATATTAGCGCTCAATAAAATAATACCCAGCTAGATTTGTACTCCAACTTATAGCACTAACCTGCCTCATGGGACTCCCTAAGTAGATGTAAAAGAAATAAAAGAATTACTAAGTCAAAGGTCGAACCACGATATTCTAAAATCGGCTTGGTTTAGCCATCCTCGCGTTCTAAGAAGAATATCCTTGAGAATATTCCGTCGTTATAAACCCTCCTTGGATCTTCCCTAGCCAATCATTACTTCGCTCCAACCTCTTCAACTCCGTCAAATACTCCGTGCCCAGCCAATCTCAAATCACCCGTTTAATCATAATAAAAACTAATCAAGTTCAATTGGGTTTGTTTGGAGCTTTTGAGTTATTTGCAATTGTTTGGATTCAGTTGTTTGTCGCGTAATTAGAAACCGGAGTCCTGAAGATTCCACGGATCGAGCGTGGTCAGAGTGAAGTGAAGATGAAGAATAGCAGCTCAAGAGGAAGCTACGAGTGAGCTCAAGTCTACGGAAAACCGCGCAAGGCGAGTCAATACTTTGATCATGTTGAACCTACATTTTTCGCAAATTATTTCTGTTTAAATTATCAAATTGCATGCTGTTATTTTATATGCAAATCCATGTTTAACTTCAGATCTTAGTTATATGTCCAGTGTTGCTTGATTAATATTACCCTCCTTTGAAATATTTGAATGTGTGAACCTTGTCGCCGTAGCAAAATTATAATAGTAACCTTTCGAAAATAAGTCCCTAAAAATATGCCTTGCTTAGTATCGCTTAGATAATCATGGGCGCGAGAGCGCCCAAGCATCACTTTTAACCCTGAGAAAAATTGGTTGGGCAGTCATGGTGGAAATGACTGATATTTGTTGATATTGTTATTTTATGCTCCCAAAAACCTCAACTTGCTTATTTATCTGGGCGGATGGTTCGGGGGTATGGTGCAGCGGTGCACGAGAGTGTGGTTTGTGGTAGAACCGCCCAGATACCAATAAGGACTGAATCTTGTCATGACCTCCTATGTAAAACAGTACAACCACAAGTCTGTAAAGTACAACTTGGCTAAGTAGACTTATCGAAATCCCGGACTCATCTCACTGGTAGTGGATTGATGGGGTTATGCTATGGCAAGGGGGCCTGAAGGGACACCAGGTAGGGTGAAGTTTCTCAGTCGTACTAGCGCAGAGGGGAGGGAAGCCCGTACGCTAGTAGCAGTGAGAAACATCCCGTGCAATTAGATGGGACCCATCGCAAATGGGAGAAGCTCATATAGTGGGATGAGAAAAGGGACTAGATACTTTGAAAAGTCACTGTGATGGTCTGCTCAACCACACGTCTAAGGAATCGTGTGGGGCAACGAGTTGATTGTCTCTTGTGGTGAAAGTGTACAAACTCTGCAGAGTCAAAACTATTCGAATAGCCGTGCCCACGGTCAAGGGCGGACATGGGAACTTAACCAGATATAGTTCTATTTCAAAATGTTTTGTGGGTGGGATGGAAAAGTGGAGGGCAGTGAAAGGCCCTAGTTTGGAGTTGTCCTGGGTGTCGTCCCAGTGGTAAGTTAAGCGGCTATAACGCTGAAGAAATTGCTATATGGTGCAGATGCCATGTAACGGTGGATGGAATCTGAATCGATATTAATAATGCATTTCCTTGTACATTATGATTTGTTCCAAAATTGCTAAGTCATAGGGCTTTTTAATTAATTGTATTCAAAAGCACTCTACGCAAAATAAAATAGCCCGAGCCTCTCCTTTGTTAAGCTATGCATACTATTTATTTGCATTCTGTGTATTGGCTCGCGGAGCACGGGGTCGGAGTGCTCACGCTCGCTTTTGCGGCAAAATTCAGAATCAGGAGTCAAATCGCATCGCCTCAGCAACAAGAGTGGACAAGCTGGCAGATAAGATGAAGATGAAGATGTCAATGGCTAGGTCACGAACCTCCAGTTGGCTGCCTGTGGGCATGTCCTGAAGGTCCCACCTTTGTGCTTCGTTCTTCCGCTGCTGCAATTTATTGATTTCGGCCTAATCGGCCCATGAGTAAGTTTATTATTTTAATTACGTTTCCGCATGATATGTACTTTGATATTCAGAACTGTAACTGTGTGCACTATCTACTGATCCAGGGAATAGTGCAATTAAACACAGTAGATTCCGGATTGTAAAATCTGGGTCCCTACAGCATGATATGCATTATGCAGGCCCTTTGCGTGTCTAGTACTCTAGCAGCTGCAAAGATGACAAATGCGAAAATACTAGACCAAGTAATTGCCAGGTAACAGAAAGCCTACCTTCATATGATGACTTGTGTTAGGACACGAAAATAAATAGTTCTAATCCAGTATTTTGTATTATAAATCCACTAATCAAAGGCTCAAAGCCAATGTGCTACTAAACAATTAGCCATGTCTGAAAGACTGAAACAAATACCACCTTCACAGTCACAAAATATACTACTAGCCCGAGCTTCAGACAATTCATATATCACTCTATTGTGTCAACTGAGAGCCCTACTTGGCTACTTCCATCATACCATTCACTTAGAAAAACAAGTACTCAACTATCGGGAAACAATAAACAAACAACAAAAGATACTGCCAGTGACACAGTGAGAGGAAAACTTTGTATATAGCTTCAGTTCTTTGTCTGCATAACAAAACACATTAAAGTTCAAGACAAGTCTAGGCAAAACCTTCAGTGCAAAACTGCAAATCATCGGCGCTGGCTAGGAGGGGGCGACGCAGCCACGCAAGGAGGGCCAGAAAGGGGCGGCGCTGGCCGGGAGGCCAAAGGGGGTGGCGTAGCCGCGTAGGGAGGGAGGCGCCGTTGGCCCGCCTGGCCGGGAGGGGGCGAGGGCGACATAGAGAGGGGGCAGCGCTGGCTGGGAGGGGGGCGGCGCGGGGAGGGAGGCGGCGCTGGCTGGGAGGGGCAGCGCTGGGAGGGGGGACGACGCTGGCCGGGAGGGGGCGACACTGTCAGACCCAGATTTTATAATCTGGAATCTACTGTGTTTAGCTGCACTATTCCCTGGATCAGTAGATAGTGCACACAGTTACAGTAATGGACATCAAATTACATATCATGCGGAAACGTAAATATAATAGCAAACTTACACATGGGCCGATGAGGCCGAAATCATTAAATTGCAGCAGCGGAAGAACGAAGCACACAGGTGGGACCTTCAGGACATGCCCACAGGCAGCCAACTGGAGGTTCGCGACCTAGTTCTCGACATCTTCATCGTGATCCAAAAGTATTATTGAAGCGTAGCGATCCGGTTCCTGCTTCTGAATTTGCCGCAAAAGCGAGCGTGAGCACTCCGACCCCGTGCTCAGCGAATCAACACACAGAATGCAGTATATAACATGTATGGCTAATCAAGGATGGCTTAAGTTTATTTTCTTTTGCGAAGAGTGCTTTTGAATACAATTATATAAAAATTCCTTAAGACCTAGTATTTTGAACACACGTATATGTTGAATGCAGTAATAATAGTGATTCAGATTCCATCCACCATTACATGGCATCTGCACCATATAGCAATTCTTCAGCGTTATAGCCGCTTAACTTACCACTGGGACGACACCCAGGACAATTCCAAACTAGGGCCATACACTGCCCTTCCACTTTTCCAACCCATCATAAAGCATTTTGAAATAGAACTATATCTGGTTAAGTTCCCATGTCTGCCCTTGACCGTAGGCACGGCTATTCGAATAGTTTTGACTCTGCAGAGTTTTGCACACTTTACCCACAAGAGATAAATCCACCCGTTGCCCCACATGATTCCTTAGCCATGCGGTTGAGTAGACTATCACAGGATTGTCACAATGCATAGTCCTACTGTGGTTACGCCCGCTAAGGTCCATCTTCCGTAGGATACGACCATCCCTCGGGAAGGGTCCCTCGTGAGCCATCACGGGCAAAGGCGGGGATGCGACCATCCATCCCTTTGCTCGTGGTCATACCTTCACGTAACCACCTTAGAGCCACACAAATTAGTAAACCCTGCCTACACTTTGCCAGCTTGTGGTTGTACTGTTTTTACACGGGGTGACATGACAAGATTCAGTCCTTAGGGTTATCTGGGCGGTCTTATCACTAGCCCACTTTGTGCATCCACTGCACCACACTGTGCATCCACTGCACCACACATACACACCCTCGAACCAATCCGCCCAGATATTTAAGCAAGTTGAGAATATTGGGGTGTGTAAAATAGGTATATCAAGTATATCAGTCATTATCACCATGACTGCCCAAACCAGTTCTTATGATTAAAAGTGACAATGAAACTTGGGGCCTTTCAGTGCCCCCTGAGTATTAATGCAACACTAAGCATAGCATATCATTAGGGACTTATTTTTGAAATATTGGTATTATACTTTTGCTAGGGCGACAAGGTTTTCACATTCAATCATTCCAAAGGAGGGTAATACTATTCAAGGTAAGCATTGGCATTTAACTAGAATATCAAGCTTAGCATGTATTTGCATAAAAATAACAGCATGCATTTTGTTAATTTAAAACCAAGTAATTTGCATAAATGTGGGTTCAACATGATCAAAGTATTGACTTGCCTGGCGCCGTTCGCGGTCTTGAGCTCACGCGATGCTTTCTCTTGAGCTTCGGATCTTTTCTTCACTTCGCTCTTGATCTCACTTGATCCGTGGAATCTCCGAACTTCAGTTTCTAATTACGCGACAAACGACTTAATCCAAAAGAAAGCAAATAACTCAATAGATCCAAATAACTCCAAATAAATTCAACTTTTGTATTATTATGAGTTATTGGGTGATTTGGGTAATTTGAGGCAAGGCTGGTGGCAGAGAAGGATGTCTTGACCTTTTATTAATAGTTTCTTTCATTATTTTTATATTTATCAAGGAAGTTCCATGAGTCGGGTTGTACCTATAGACTGGCGCAGGAGTTTAATGTATAAATTTTATCTTCAGGTAAGTTTTCCTTGCGACTTAGGTAAAGGCAAACTGGACTGATGGATGAGATCTGTACTTATTCTATAAATCTTTTAGTCAAAAGTATTATCATACTTGGATAACTTTATTAAGTTTTTGATTAAGTGTTTACTTTGGAATGTTTATTTATATTAGATAGGTCATTTTAATGCTCGATGCCCTAGTGCTATTATATTTTAGTATCTCTATATTAATATGGCCCTTTAGGGATGTAGGAATGATAGTCATACTTTAGATGGTTACTTTTGCATCCCTTTACTATTCAAACCTGCTACACATGATTACATTTTATTACCTCTACTAAATTAAAACTACTACCTCAGATTTCGGGTTGGTAATATGTTAATGTTAGGGTTTATATTTTCAATAAGGCCTAAGGTGTTTAAAAATTGAACTAACATATTTACTAATGGCGCATATACGTCATCAACATTTTTCTAACTATTTATCTATATTCATTTGCTTATGAATGTCTCTAACTTCAATGGACATCTTTTTACTAAATTTCAATACCAACCAAGAATACTTTTCTTTACTAATGCCTTTAATTAACTTTTCGTCCTTGAGTTAAATATTACTTATTCATATGTGATAACTAATCTATAGTTAATATGAAATAAGCTGGTGTTATAATCTAGGCAGAGATCTCTGTACAAGGTAGTACTCTATTATTCTATTTAGTAAGGTACATTACTGAGATTTATTAGGTGACATTATGATAAATATTGAACTTATGTTTTAATTTATGATTTAAGAGCATCTTTACTAAGTTTAGAGGTTTAGCCCAAAGTTATTCCTCTTTATCAACGTCTTAACTAATATTTAGTCTTTTCAATTTATTTATGCAAACCACATTAAATATCACCAAAAATTCAATGGACCTCTAAAATTTATGGTTTCAGTTCCACTGGATAGATCTTGATTTTAGATGAATTTAGAAATTTGTCTCATCCAATTTGGAGTTAAAATGAAAAAGTTATGATTATTTGAATTTCTCAGGTTTAATTAATTCCAGAAAATATAAAATATCTGACACGTGGGACCCACTGGTTATTTTAATATTTTTATCTTTTTATTATTTCGTTTAATCCTGAGTCTCTGACCAGTGGGGTCCACATGTCAGCGACATTATACACTGACGGGTGGGGTCCGGCTGTCAGTGGGCTGGCGGTCCCGTAGCGGCTGACGAACGGGGCCCACCTGTCAGCTGGGAAAAGAAAAGAACTGCTCGACCGCAGGCGCGGAGCAGGGCTCGAACGCGCGCCGCGGGAGCGAGGGGGGAGAAGAGACGAGCGGCGGTAACCAAGTGAGCGGGGAGGCTTTGCCTACCTCTATAGAGCAAGCAATTCTTTTGAGGTAGCTCGCGGAGGAGGCCGGGCAGAGGAAGAAGAGGACGGCGGCGCCGGCGGCGAGTAGTGGCCGGAGAGTTCCAGGGGCTGCGTGATATATAATGTCGGGGTCGCGGGGATGCTGGTGGTGGTGGCGTCTGAGGCTGAGGTGCGCCGGAGGTAGGCCGGCAGCGTGCGGTGGTGGCGGCTCGGGGAGGTGGTCGACGCCGGCGAGGTAGAGACCACGGGAGGCGTGGAGAAGGCCGGGGATGTGTTGGCAACGCTCCGGAGATGGTTCCAGAGCAGGGAATTGAGCTATGGTGGCGCGGTCTGGCGGGTCGGCGATTGCCGGGGCTGGGGAAGAAGGAGAGGCCGGCGGGGAATTGGGACGCTATGGTGCAATTGCGGCCAGGGGAGGGAAGAGTGAAGCGTTGCGGCGCATTTGCGGCTCCTTGGCAGGGCTTTTATAGCCGGGAGAGGCACACGGCGAGGGCGGCACCTGGCTCCGCCCTGCTCATGCCGGCGAGAGGAGATGAACCAAATCTCCTCCGAGATTTTGCGGGAGAGAGAGAACAGGGGGTGCGCTGAATCTTGCCCGCGGGGGTGAGAAAGAGAGGGAGAGATTTGCTGCGGCCAGAGAAGCAAGCGCGAGAGAGAGCGAGCATGAGGGGGAGCTGCGACGCGTGCTCGCGGAGAGGAAGGAGCCTGGGGGAGATTCACCAAATCTTGCCGAGATTTTGTGGGGGAGAGGTGGCGGGAAGGTGCACTCCCCCTCCTGTGACATGCCCTGGAGATGAGAGAGAGGAAGGGGGATTTGCTGCGCAACGCAAGAGGGAGCTGGCGCGAGGGGCGCGGCCGCGTGGAGAAGAAGCTGGGGAGGAAGAAAGAGAGGAGCGCGAGCGCAGGCGGGTCCACCGGCCAGCGGGTGTGAGTGGGAGGGCGCCGGGCCCGCGGGCAGGGAGAGAAGCGCGAGTGGAGGCGGCCCACTGCGCAGGCGCGGTCGGGGCAACGCCGCGTGCGGAGAGGAGGCTGGGCCGGGGTGATGGCCGGCCCGGCCGATTTTCCTTTTTCTATTTTCTTTTTCTTTTGTATTTTCTTTGATTTTCAGTTATATATATACATATCTTTTATGTCTTGCTTATCTTTCTAGGTCCTTGTATGCATACTTGTTTAGGCTCTATTTATTTTTGGTTTTCCCTTCATATACTATTATCTTTAAAATGATATTATATATATATACCCCCATATAGGTTAGCATTTTAATTGTTCACCTCCTTGTCATTCATGCCATCACGTTTAGAGATGGGATTTCATGTTTACACCCAATTCCCTTGTGGTATTTTATGGATCATCTTCTCAGATTCGAATTTAAGATTTTGAGTTTCCTTTATTTGCATATATCCCTCAGGGTCCTATTATGATAACTTTTATTTTCATGACTCGTATTAAATTTTCTAATATTTAAATATGCTTGTTTCCCCTTGGTACTTTTAACTTTTTGGAACCTTCATTAGATTTTTCAGAAAAATACCATAAACTCCAAATTCAAATAAAACATATTGCAGAAATAAATTCAAAAGCTTCATATTTTCAAATTCAAATTTTCAGGATGTTACAGACACAGGGAGTGGGCGGCGTAGGGAGGGGGCTGGTGGGCGACGCTAGCCGGGAGAGGGCGGCGGTGCAGGGAGGAGGCGGGTGGGCGGCGCAGGTAGGGGGCGGGTGGGCAGCGGCGCAGGCAGGGGGCGGGTGGGCGGCGCTGGCCTGGAATGGGCGGCTGCGCAGGCAGGGGGCGGCTAGGTGGCGCTGGCCGGGAGAGGGCGGCGATGCAGGTAGGGGACGGGTGGGCGACGTTGGCCAGGAGAGGGCGGTGGGCAGGCAGGGGGCGAGTGGGCGGCGCTGGTCGGGAGAGGGCGGCGGCGGAGGGATGGTTTGGCATTGGGGCTTTGGGCGTCACGGCCTCACGGTCATGGGACTCGGGAGTATGGCTACACCGCGCGAGGCTGGGCTTCCTACCTGGGCTGGACCTCAGCAATCTACCTCGGGCTGGACTAAATATATATGGGCTATACACTGCTAATATTCTCACGCCCCGGGCTGAAGCCCACCTTGCCATGGGCCTAAATCCGCCCCTGCTGGACTCCCTCGAGCTCGCCCACTTCCATGCCATGCTACCCTACGACGCCGCATTCAATGCCCATGGCTACGAGGACGTCGCCGCCGAGTGCAAGCGCGGGCTCAACGTCGAGGCCCCCAGCAACCCACTCCCTAAGGCTGCCCGCCATCGACGTCGAGCAGGTCCAATCCGAGCTCCGCTCCCTGATCCAAAAGGCCAACCTAACATCCATCTACACGTGGGTCAAGACCCTGGACGGCGGCGCTGGGGATGATAAGCTTCAGTTGATCACTGTGCGCTAGCGCTGGATCCGCTTCCCTGAGCCGTTGTCCCCAAGGTCACCGACGCTGGATCCACCATCCCCTACGTTGTTGGTATCGGATCTGCCATCCCACGATGTTTCCTCTCTCCTTTCAGCCACCTCAGATCTCGCTGGCGCTCACTAGCCAAGAAAACGCTCACATCATCTCTTCTCTTCTTACCCCCTGCGAGAGACCCCATTTCCACGGTAGGAGAAGCAAGAGCAAGGCCTGCTCTAATCGGCGGTAACTGGTCACCGGGAGCTACAAGCTAATTGCAGAGAGGAGACGGAAGAAGATCCTTGAATGTAGCCTACTCTTCTTGCTTCATTAGTTTCTTGCTTCGTGTGTTGTGCTTTGCATTCAAGTTTATTCTATTTCCATCCGTTTAGTTCTGCGTTTGGTTCTTTTCTTGTTCTCGGAGGAATGCGGCTTCTTGTGAACTACTTGCACATGGTAGGGTTCAACTTCCCACAATGTTGACGTTTCTGGATCATCATTTGCTTCTGTTCATGTGTGGAAGTGTTTGGATGATTCCTTCAAAAATGAATTCAAGAAAGCCTTGCTCACATGGATCCTCCTATGCTTCCTTTGATGATTTTGAGTTCGTCGCGATTAGGAATATGCATGTCTTCCTTCTTAAAAAATGAAAAATCCCACAATGGCAATGGAATTGAGTTCTTGATTGGCGTCTTCTTTCATCGATTTTTTTGCATGCTGATGCTAGTAGTTTGATTTTATTGTAGGAAAGAAATCCTAATGCTAATGAGAGATCGAGGCCACTCAATTTTGACTTCTTCCTGCGGAGTCTGACATATCTTGCACAATTTTACAGGATAGAGCGGTCTATCTCATTCGGCCTGTATAGATTCTAATCTCCCCATCAAATCATACTGCTAGATCTCTATGGCAGTGCCATCATGCTACAGTATCTGGACTTCTTTCATGCCAGTAACTTAAGGAAGTGGATGCACAAGAGGTAGGGCGAAGGTACGATGATACATGGTGATTCATTTCTCTTTGTCCATGGCGAGTACGAATGGTTCGTCTTTGTATCTGACATATTTGAGGTCCACAGTAGTAACACCATACTTATCGACCTTCACCTATGGAAGATGATCTCAATGACACCGAAATAAGAGGATCTTGAAAAGCATGTAGTCGAGCTCTCAAATCTCCTCTATGAACTTATAGTAGGAGTTTCTCAACTCATCGGTACTGAACGCATCTATGCGAACCCATAGTAGAATATTGAATAAATCAATATTCTTCTCCATGTGCATGATGTCGATGCAGCGGCGAACTTCTACATACTCCCAACAAGGTAAGTCCTAAAATATTGATCTCTTCTTCCAAACGTTCTTCTCACGGGTCGTCAATTTACGTCCCTTTCTGAGCACAACATTTAAATCTTTAACCATATCATAGATCTCTTTTCTGCTTAAATGCCTTAGAGCTAAACTGTCATCGTTCTTTCCATCGAATTGTTTCTTTATCCTGCAGTATGGGTGAGCCCTCCGAAGGAACCTACAATGACGCATGTACACGGTTTTGGCCCCTTTTATACTCTGACCTGACAGCTTAGCAAGGGCAGGATAATCATTTATGGTGCAGAACAACAAGGAGCATAAAGTGAAATTCTCTCGCTTGTATGCATCCCATACTCGTACCCATTCAATCCACAATATTTTTAGATCTTCCACCAACAATGCTAGTATACATCAATATCGTTCCCAGGTTGTTTCGGCCCTTTGATAAGTATTGGCAGTAAAATATAATTCCGTTTTATACACAACCAAGGAGGAAGGTTGTAGATGCGGAGAGTTACGGGCCAAGTGCTATGTTGGCTGCTCATGTTACCAAAAGAATTTATTCTATCTATACTTAATCCGAACATTATATTTCTCGATTCTGCACCGAAGTCTGCAAACCTCCTATCGATGTTTATCCACTGGGCAAAATCAGCAATGTGTCTTAGCATTCTATCCTTCTTACGCTCCTTCGAGTGCCAACGCAACAGTTTTGCCTCCTTTGGGTTCGCAAAAAACCACCTTAGTAGAAGGTTATCTCTTCACCTCTATTCTCTCACTGTCATCTGATTGATTCTTACACCTGCATCGGGATGCGTTTCACACCGGACATACATGCATGTTTGCATATTCTTTACGGTAGAGGATACAGTTATTCGGACATGCATGTGTCTTTTCTACTTCTATTCTCAATGGACAAAGAATCTTCTTAGTTTTGTAGGTGGTTTTGGGCAACTCGTTTCTCTCTATATAAGTATGTCTACTAAAAGTCCTAACAATATCGTGAAACTCTTATCGGATCAACCGTTACTTGCCTTCAATTTCAGTAGTTCAAGCATGACTGACAACTTCATGTACTTTGACTTGCAGCACGTGAACAGAGATTTCTTCGAGTCCTCCATCAAGCCTCAAAATTTAACATACTCTCTCTCATCATAGTTTCCTTCTGTATCGCAAAGCATTTGATCCAGATTGTCATCATGTAGCCTATCCGAATCGAAACCACAGTTGACATGATCATCTAGCAGCATATTATTGACTTCATCGGTGATGTCATTATTACTATGTTCCTATGTAATCTGCTCTTCACCATGACTGATCCAATGTTTATACCCCTTTTTTGAAACCCCTTCGAATCAAGTATGTTTCAATCTACGCTCGGTTCTTAAATATCTTTAGATTCGCGCAGTCAATACATAGACAGTACATATATTCCACTCCCTTATTCAATATGTCCTCCTCGGCAGCTCTTGTAAAAGCAGAAACACCGTTAATGTACTCTTGACTCATACGGTTCCCAGTGTACACCAGCTTCGGTCCTACGTTATGCATATAACAATTTAGTATAACCTATTCAATTAATTAATTATAATAGTATATATGTATGATATAAATTAAGTAGCTATATGTAGCACGAATAATTAATTATATTGAATTAAGTAGAAATAGATTATGAGTTGACTAAATCGTAAACCCTAAACCATGCTAGGTGTAAATAATTTTATCTCTACATCAAGCTAGTTAGATCTAAACCGTCTTCAATTCTCCTCTCACCAAAAGCTAGATCTAAATTATAATGTAATTAGGAATAAATTACTAACCATAACTAGCCAATAAATTAGTGGATCCACAATTACTCTTGTCAAATAGTCTCCTTCCACCAAATGGCCTCAAAGCCCACCTTTAGCTCAAAGCAGCAGTGTATAGATCTGAAATTTAAGACAAAGAGTCAATGGATATATGCACAATTAATATAGCGAAGTTATCACAGACGGTTCCTATTAAAAACTATCCATGATAAACTAATTATCACATATGGTTTTTAATAGAAATTATCTGTGAATTATCATAGATGATTCAACTTAAAAACCGTCTATGATACTTCATAATATCACAGATGGTTCTTGTTAATAACCATCTATAATACTTTATAGATGGTTTTAATCACGACCCATCTGTGATAGTTCACTTTCACAGACAATTTTTAGCACTAGCAACAACACAGACAATCTCTGAACTAAAACCGTCTGTGATTGTATTTAATATAGATGGTTTTTGGTAACCGTCTGTGATGTGGCGTATAGTATTAGGCTTTGTGTAGTAGTGTAGGTTGCCTTCTTTCCGGCTTATAGTTTATTGCTTTTCTCAAATAAACAAACAGAATGGTTTCTTCACCGCTATTTCGAAGTGGTTTATCAGGACAACCTTTTCAAAGTTGTTTATTGGCTTTCTAGTATTTGTTTCATTTCGAAAAGCGCTAGCGGTAGGATCAAAAACCATAAATCGTAGCTATAGAGTATAAGCCACAGCAAAAAAAAAAAAAAAACCCACCGAACCCTAACCTTCCCAACTTGAGCATCCCTGCGCATCTGTAGGGCACGGTCGATAATAATGTAATTGACACTACATTATAGATGTGTATATATAGGAGGGGCGGATCTAGGAAAATAAGCTATTGAGGTCACAACACTCTAATCCTACTAGAGCCCATCATCTAAATATAAAGAGTAATATTAAGGATTGTGCCGAAGGTCGTCGGGGTATTGTGACCCCGGCGATTACACTCTGGATCCTCCCCGATATATAAGCATAGATAGCTTATACATCCAAGTATTTCCCCCATAACAAAAATGCAGACATCTCTTTATTGTACCCAACGGAAAAAATCAACGCATAAATTAAAAAGAGCTCCAACTACGTACTACATTCTTGCAGGCATCATACAGTACGGGAGAATTGCTTTTAGGCTGTGCTCAAAATAGTTTTTTAAGTGATTTATGGTTGAAAAGCATTGTAGCTGGCTGAAATTATACTGTAGCTGATAGTGGCTTATTTGGTATAATTAAATTTAAAAAATTTAAAAATAGAAAAAAAAATAGGTTAGCCCATCACAGACAATACAAACGAATACGAGAAAAAAGAACCGACAAAAAACTAAAAAACAGCCAAAAAACCAAAAAAGACGAAATTGCTGAATAGTGAAAAATAAGCCAGAAGCTAGAAGCCTAAGCCGTTTTGAGCGGGGAGTAAACATTTCGCATTTACAGTCCAGCCATCCTCGATCGGTCTAACTTCCATTGACCTTTCTGCAGTTCTTCCGAATCTCCCCCTGTTCGCCCGTCAGCGGCTTGATGTTCCCCATGTCGATCATTGACCTGGCGAAGCTCTTGAAGAAGGCCTTCTGGCTGCTCGCGAACCGGTTGACGATCTTCCCCGTGGGCGCGCCGGGCGTCGACAGCAGCTCCTGGTCGGACTGGAGGAAGCCGCGGTTCACCTCGAGGTTGGTGAAGTAGTTCTTGTCGAAGGTGTCGGGCGTGGTCGGGTCGAGGTCGTTCAGCGCCGACCTGTTGCCGCCCCGCCTCGGGCAGCTCTTGGAGAGGATCGCCCGGTAGCCCCCGTCCAGCGTCGGGTCCGGCCTATTCGTCCCGCTGAAGTTGTATAGCCGGTCTGTCACGAACTGGCACCGCACGCGCCCAAACGTGTGCGCCCCTAAACAATTCGATTCAGCGAGTTATTTTGTCATGTCGTTATATATCTGTTCTAGAATCCTGGCTAGTCCTATCTGCGGACGATAATCGATCAGTACGCTGTTGTGTACCTGAGAGGGTGACGAGGTTGGTGTTGTCGAGGCCGACGGCGCCGAACTTCTGCTGGAGCGTGGTGAGGTTGTCGCGGGGGCCCGGGAGGTTGTTCGCGGCGGTGATGTTGGCCGTGGTGCCGTCGCGCCGGCCGAGCGGCACGCCCCACCGGGGGCCTCCGGACTGCGTGCATGAATACAGAACATATGGGACCAGGGGGATGTATGTGCGTCATGTGACCGTGGGTTTGGTGTGATCTCGACATCTGGTGCCTATCCATCGACAGCCGATGCGACGTGGCGTGTGAATATCCACGTCGTACTAGGTTGTGCGTCTTTATGCTCTAAAAAGTAGGGGGGCAATGTTGTCATCGATCTCTCTACAGCCATTGTACTTCAATTATTTTGCATCGACAGCTAGCTTCCGAATTATTTTGTTCCAGGCCGGGCATATGTAGGGTGCCTTTGGTTGAGCTTTTGGGAGCTGTTTTTGCTTCCAAACAGCCAAAAGCCAACCAAAGGGGTGGAAACCAGAAGCTGCTTTTTCAGAAGCAGCTACTTTTGGGTAGTACAGTTTTGAAAGCACATTGGACCTTGCTTTTGGCTTTTGGCTTTCTGCTTTTTGAAATGGTGAAAATAGAGAGCTGTTTCACAGTTGTTTCAAGGAAAATAGAGATAAGAGGTAAGTTTTATACTTGTTTGAACCAAACAGCTTACAGCTTTTCCACAGCCCACAACCTACAGCAGCTTTTCCACAGCCCACAGTTTACAGCAGCTTTTTCAAAAGCCACAGCTCAACCAAACACACCCGTAGGCTATAGCTGTTGCTAGGACATTGCCACAGTGCGCGCGTGAAAAGTATGCGAAGAACGTTGCTGATTAAGCATATGTTCATTACTTAACTTTCAAATAGCTAGGTCGATGTGATACGATGAGCTAATGATGGATATATGGCCCTGATCAATATGACTTCAGCTTCTGGTTTCAGCTTATTTTTGCACTATTTATAAATTTCGTCTTTTTTCTGAACTTTTGGCTTTTTTTTGAGTTTTTTTACCGATTCTTTTTTCCTCGTATTTGTTTACATTATACGTGATGGGCTAATATGTTTTTTCTATTTTTAAATTTTTTTAAATTTAATTATGGTAAATAAGCCTCGGTCAGCTACAATGCTTTTTTCAGCCAGCTACAGTGTTTTCAGCCATAAGCCATGAGGCTTTCAGCCGAACCGATCACCACCATAAGCTAGTGAGAATGAACATATATATTGCCAGCTAATTAATTACGTACGTACCAGTTCGACCGAGATCTTGGCTGCGATGGCGAGGATGTCGGCACAGGAGACGACGCCGGGGCAGGCCTCCTCTAGCGCTGCCTTGACGGCGTCCACCACCGGGTACCCCCGGGCCGAGTTGTTGTTCGGCCCCGCGAACTTCTCCGACACGATGCTCGAGCTGTTGTCCAGCAGGATCGACCCATCGCACCCCTGAAACACACACGACGCACGGAGCAGACGTGTCAAAACCTCGTGCGCGCACGGCATTGGCAGCAAACGCGCGCAAACGTACGTGCGCGCGGCCGGCGTGCCGGCCGATCGAGTCGGCGAGGGGTTGGCTGGTTTGCTTAATTACTTGGACGAAGCAGTCGTGGAAGTGGAGGCGGGTGAGGCTGGCGTAGATGCGGACGTCGGCCTGGTGCGCCTTCTTCAGCACCCGCCGGACGATCCTGTGCACGTCGGGGCACGTGCCGTCGTAGAACTCCTCGCACAGCTGCGCCGTGTTGGCCTGGACGCCGAAGCCGAGCACCACGCCGACGGCGAGGAGGAGCACGGCACGAGGACCACTGTAAGAGACGCCGCGAGCCATCTTTGCCGCAACGATAGCTGCGTACGCGTACGTGTTTGCAGGTGCAGCACCCTCACTGTGTGTGCATGTGGCTCAGGGACAGTGGTTCACTCTCGAGGGCAAGTTTTATAGCTAGCCGTGTACTGCTGAAGATGCGCGCCGTTAATTTGGGCGCAAGGAGGCATGGCTAGTTTGAGAAAAGCGGCACCTTTACTTGGATCCGAAGGGTGGCCAATCATTTCGGACACACATGCTGAAGATGCATGCAGGTATGCCGTGCATGGTGCATGGCCGGTGTCCGGTGCCTTGTTTGTGCGGTGCCGTCGAACAGTGTTGCCTTGACTGCACGGTCACTGTATCTATTTAGTTGATCCGTACTTCAATCTACACCAGACAAGTTGAGTACTGACAGAATCCTCTCGAGAAGGAACCACGGTGAGAATTAATAGGGAAGTGTAGGCTGTAGCAATCTAACTAACAAAAAGGAACAGAAAGGAGATGATGGTGAGATAACTTTTGGTCTCCTCTCTCTCAAATAATTGCAGCCAAATGGAGTAGCCAGCTGGCAATATTTGGCGTCTTTCTTCTTCCCTCGATCAGCACGGCGGTCGTTTGCAGGGCAACGATTCCCTGGTTGCTAAGGTCTAGTACAGGCCGTACGTGGGCAGTAGCGCATACACGAAGAACATCACTACTACTTTCTCACAATCTCGTACGGTGTTCTCATCAAATTAATGTTCGGCTCATTTCGACTTGTGCTTTTAACTTTTAGCTTATTTTTTACTATTTTTAAATTTTGTTCTTTTCTGACTTTTTTAGCTTTTTATCGGTTTTTTCTTTCGATATTCGTTTGTATTATCCGTGATGGAATAATCTTTTTTATTTTTAATATTTTTAAAATTTAGTTAGCCAAATAAGCCATTATCAATTACAGTATAATTTTAGTTAATTACAATATAATTTTAACCTTAAATCAGTTTATTTTAACCTAACCAAACGGCACCTAAAACTCCTGCAAATTACATTCGTTAGGTAACACCATCTTTTCACCTTCCTGTCCATGAACTAACGCACGAACTGTTACTTTTTTCGAAATCTGAGCTTTGAAGTACTCTCTCGTCTTTTCACCTGCTTGTTAAATTCAGCAACCGTCTTTGCTCCCGAATTACAGCCCGACCATATTCGCCACAGTACGGTAATGTTGGTTGGTGCAGACGATTCTGGCCACATCATACGTCAGTGTCGTTAGGGCATCTGTAGTGTATGAAAAGAGGAGATCTTAAGTCACATTAAGGTCAACTTTATATATTACAGGGGTGACCTTAAGCAGACCCTAAGCAAAAAAAGCTTAAGGCTGGTCCTCAAGCTAAAGACCTGGCCATAAGCATTAAAATACAATTTTTCTTTATCTGCCATGTGGGACCGTCTTAAGATCCCTTGGGTTATATACACTATGGAGTTGGTCTTAAGGTTTAGATGGGACCCACCTTAAGACCCTTTGGGTTATATACACTACAGATGCTCTTAGTCACTGTATCATATGTGCCACGCACGTATTCGAAAAGTTTCACGTAGTACTAAACTTACTAATTAGAGAGAAGGCGAGGCGTCGTTCTCAGAGCAGAAGCAGGGGCCGCCCGGGATGATGTGAATAGGTGACTGACAGCGAAATGCAAGTCAAGCAAGATAGCATTTAAGCTTTCTTGATTGTTCAAGGGAACATCATTCAGGGACGCCGTAAGGGCAGTTGCAGATTCTTTATTTCGTCTGCACGGTAAACCTCTTAAGTTTCACCAGAATGGAGGTTGTCGGCGACAGACCTCGAGCGGCCGCTGGAAACCTCGAGGTTTCCGGCGACGACCGGGAGGCCACGCCACTGCCGTCCGCCATCGCGCGTCGTGAGCTGAGCCACAGTCCTCCGCACCGCCAAGTCGCCCTGCACGGGTTCGCTCTGTCGCACCGCCAGCTTGGCCGCCCCCAAGCTCTAGCGACCCTCCCGCGTTCGCCCCATCGGATTCAAGGAGCCGCCCGGGTTCGCTCCGTCGGTCCCGGCCTTTCTGAGGAGCCGTCCGCTCGCAGGTGAGAGGGGAGGGAGTGAATGGAGAGTTTTTTTTTGAAAAGATGTATTTTTTTAGCACGTAGACTAAGAAGATACTGAAAATGACTAGACTATCTATAATTATCATCTCTAAACACTATATTCAATACGTGCATGTAAAGATTATAAAGTAAAACAGGATATTATTAAAGATATAAAGAGAACATCACACTAATTTTACAATAGAATATGAAATTCGTCATATATCTATATACATAATTATTCAAAAAATACACTCTCTAAACTTGGATGGAGAAATAAATATTAGTGGGTATAGATACACATGAGTCTCAAAGCGTGGTTGGTGGTGGATATGATATGTGCATATTCATCAATGGGCAAAAAAGAGATTCCCGGTATACCAGAGCTGAGAGCCCTGATTGCTACGACTCATCTGCCCGAATTGATACGTTCGTTGTCCCACTGCAATGCAACTGCAGGTTCATAGGACGAGCAACTTGCGTGCTAGTGTGCTGGCTACCCGTACTGGAGAGAATCCTAGCTTGCACCAAACGAAACATGTAGTAGCCACAACGTAAAGACAATTTCACACTTACATCCAAACGCACGATATTAACTTTCGACAATGCGAGATGTGGGCCATGCATGGCAAATAATGCAGAATCTTGCTCAGTTGGCAGTGTCAACTGAGCTTGACAGCCCTGCAGTTCTTGCGAATCTGGCCGACCGAGCCGGTGAGAGGGCTGATGCTGCCCATCTTGACCATGGACCTGCCGGAGTCGCGGAAGAAGCGCTGGCTGTCGGCGCTGTAGGCCTGCACCAGGGCCTTGGTAGCGGCGACGCCGTCGGAGCTGGAAAAGAGGCCCTTGGTCGGAGGAGAGAAGGCCGTTCTGGGCGAGCAGATTTCTGGAAGTAGTGGTTGTCGTTGTCGAACGCGTTGGCGGAGTTAGCGTCCAGCGCTGTTTTAGAAGTTCATTTATCAGCTCATTTGACAGCACTAGCTGTAGTTTGGCATGGGGATTTTCACAGGGAATATAATTTCCAGGTGGAACGGCCGGGACGACCTCCCTGAACCAGCAGTAGTAAAGGCAACGAGTTTCATTTTTCTGGTAAGCAAAGGAGCCACGTATAAACTAGGAAAGAAACCAGAGTGCTCAGACCAGTCGACTACCAGGTAAGACGACCACGTCGGTTGTATCCAGACCGACATCCCTGAATCTCGCAATGGTTTCGTTGATGGAATCGAATGGCCCAGGCAGGTTACTGTAAGCTCCTGTCTGTTTTGCCACCAAACAGTCCCTTCTTCCGAGAAGAACATCACAATCAGGTCCACTCTGAACATATCAACAACTTTGCACCTTCAGTGTGATACTTGCATGATGATTGAACGACTAATTCCTTGCTAAGGTGCTATCGATATTACTTTCTATATATAGACTAGCTAAGGTGCATGATGATTGAACGTTCTCTTTTTTGTGTGAGGGGAAGCTATGAGCTTTCGTTAGAAGGAAGATTCTTGGATATAATCAATCTTTAGGCTGTGAACTAGAATCTGCGAGCGAGAGAGCAATCAAATTTGTGAGCCTCGCTGTGTATAAGCATGCTTAGCACAACAATGAGCCGTAAAATTTGATGTTCTCCTATCAAACTGAACAACAAAACACACAATCCAGAACTAAGCTCATAGGCTTCATGAATGATTGCATCTATCGTAAATTTGCATCTTCGACGGTCCTCTCAGAGATTCACCAATTCATGATAATCTAACTCCATGATCATCTGACTAAAGCCTCTTTGACTAACAAAATTTACGCCATCATGGAACACCAGTGCTTCAATAATCGGTGGGTTTGAAGTTTGAACCCCTTGGTATAACTTGCTACAAGCTCCAAGGAAAACATTGTATTTCCGAGCAACACCCTTAGCACCTCCTACATTAGTTGCCGAAGCAATTGCACCATCAGTGTTTAACTTGATCCCTCGTCCAAGGATTTTTAGCGATTGTAGCATCAATGTTTTAGTATCAAGCTTACGTATGAATTTTTAGATCCGGGGCATCTCTTACTACAACCTAGATATGATCACATAGAGAAAAGACACAGAAATTTTTATATAGATTCGAGCCTTCTCCTGGGAGAATAGCAATCCTACTCCTGTGTGACTATTGCTCAATGAAACTGATTACAATCGAGAGAGAAATACGAAATGTCTTGCTCTACTCTTGTTCTCTCTCGGGTCTCATCCTCCTCCTCCCTGATGCCAACCTTTATATAGCTCGCGAAGCGATGGCAGTTATTCCATGCTAAGAGACATGCGTAGTTATTCTAGAGAATAAATGCACGTACCAACCGCCTCATCAAATCAACCCACGATGCAATGGGTTGTCGTACATAGGTCAGTCGGAGTTTGGCTTAATTGTAGGAGGATCTACGGCCACAGGATGGTTGCAGGATAACTTACGACTATGTTATGGTCATAGAAGAGCTTACGACTAAGGAGTGGTTGTAGAAGAACTTAAGACTACCCTGTGAAATATCTCCCTTATGACAAGGGGTATATTCAACGAGTATAATGATGTAAGAATATCATTTACAAATAAATAAATAAATAATAATTTAAGGATCATTATATCTTCATCATCTAGCCCTCCAACTTCAAATGAAAATAACTTATTTGAGAAAGAGAAGTCATAGATGAAGATCGAAAGTAGAGTCTTTTCGATCTAATTTGACCTAAAGCGAACTTCGTCAAAAAGGTAATTTCGCTTGAGTTGTAGCACCAAAATGAGGAATACAAATCGGCTCTCATCGATCTGTCCGTTTGGAATAGTTCCCGAAGAGGTAATAACCGTTTGAGTTTCCGAGATTGGTAACCAACTCGTATGGTTATAAAAACACACCTTGTGGTAACTTTTGAGCGTCTTACTTTCCCCTTCTGCCTCAATCTTCTTCAAGCTTTTTTTGGCCAACCAAGCTTTCTTCTTTCCCCAATTTCTTCCAAATCCAAACCAATCACTTAGAGAAAATGACGAAGTCTTCTTCGAATTGGCCGGTGTCAAAGATGGATAGGCGAAAATGAAAGCCTTGGTCATAGCGGAGAAGATTCCTTCAAGAAATTTTGTGAAGTGGATTGAAGCCGCTGGACAAAATTGGCCAATGAGAGAGATTGAACAAATCCCAGTTTTCCAAGCTTACTGTGAGTGCGGACTTCGACTTTCTACTCACCTTTTTCTCACAATTGCACTTGAATACTTTGGGGTGAAATTGGTGAATTTGGTTCCTAATTCAATCACCATGTTGAGTGTATTTGTGTATCTGTGTGAAGCCTATCTAGGGATTCCTCTAGATTTAGAGTTTTTTTGGTATTATTACGAGATGAGCAGGCAGATTAGAATTGCCGGGAGCTATAGTCTGAAGCTCCACCACAGCAAAACAGAGCAGTATATCCCAATGTTTAGTCGGTCATCATGGCCAATTGGAAGAAGAAATGGTTTTACTAGGAGACAACTAGTGAAGACAGCCTTTCCTCTGTGGGGAAGGGTGCCGAGAAGATTTCTTACTAGAACTCAATCCCAAAAGACCTAACTCAGATAGCTCGCTACATCCAAGCCATGAAAGAACTAAGGGAAAATGGGCTTACCGGCTGGTACGTGGTGAAAGACTTCATCAATCATCATATCAACCCTCTGAAGGAATGAGCACATCCAATGTGGATGTACTCCGGGGCTAAGGATACGACCAGGGACTATGAGAATGGTAAGTAACGATTAAACTCGTTTTCTGAATTTCGAGTTCTAGTTACCGATCACTTTTATATGTCTAAACATATCTTATTTTGGGAGAGATTGATTCTCGAGTCAAAGGCCGCCTTAAAGGAGAGCGATTATGTTGAGGATTTCTTCCACGCTCATCAGAGTACTCACTTGGCTCATCACTGAGGCCTCCTCGTTATCATCACGAGGGGTTGCAATGTGTGATCGGCGGGGAGCATTGTTAGCCCCTCCCCCCGAGTGATTAATATCTGAGGGGAGGGCGAAGACCTCCCGGACATGATCTCCACTCGCGTCAGATGCCTCCTGGCTTGAGGAGTCGTCAAACGATATAGACTCATGGCACGGAATAAGCCTCTCCAGAAAAGGAAACTCCGGGTTATAACTGTCTTCGACTGGAGTTGAATTTTGCAAGAGTATGAGCGGACTCGAACACTTTGGGAAAGATCCCTTGCTATGCTTGCGAAGCATGCCAGTTGTTCCATGCTAAGAGATATCTTTACGTTTCAGATAATAATTTAAGGATCATTATATCCTCATCAGTAGCTATCGGGTTTTTACTTTTTTTAAGGTAGCTCTAGTGCAATTAAAGTCTCACGGACGAGCTCCATTGATCTTGGGTCGTAGCCATTTTCTTCATGTGTCCAATTATTAAGGAACATTCTTTCACAACTGAGCATTACACCTAAAATTGAGTCAGGATAAGCGCTACATTTTTTTTTGTTATGGTGCCTGAAATTGCTATATTATTTAGTACAATACTATTATTAATACTAATAATTAATTCTTGATCCAATGAAAAAATTCACGATATTGCCCCGCTCGATTGGGCTAAAAAATAGTGGCTCATGGTTGAAATTATACTGTAGCTGAAGGTGGCTTATTTGGCGTAATTAAATTTAAAAAATTTTAAAAATAGAAAAAATATGTTAATTCATCATGGATAATGCAAACGAATACAGGAATAAAAGAACCGGCAAAAAAAGCTAAAAAAAAGCCAAAAATTTAGGAAAAAAATGAAATTTATGAATAATGAAAAATAAGCAAAAAGACAGAAACTCAAACCGAAATGAGCAAGACAATTATTATGCGTAATGGTAGAGGATATGAATCCAAATGTGAGTGCCATTTGCTACTAAATTAATGCTATTGAAACACAACAATCGTAGTCATCATAAAATCAATTTGTGATGCAGCTATCTTATAGGCAGCTATACAACTTATAACTTCTTCGAAAAGAAAATCCTCATGACTGAAAAATTAGAAGCAATCAAGGAAAGAATTAGAGAAAGACTCTCCTGCAAGTTAGTTCCCCCTCCCCGACCTCGATTCCTCACCTGCTCCTCCAAGTCTCCAATCCAATCCACCTTCCCTCCGCCGCGAAACCCTAGCCCCTCACCTCCTCGCTGGACGCTGCCGGTGGATGGCGACGGCGTGATCGGTCCGGCCACCAACCGTCTCTGCCTCCCCTCCGCATCTGATGTTCCTCTCCCGCATCGTCCTGCGCGACCTGGACTCCATCGACTCCCCCGCCTCCATGGCGTCCTCGAAGAAGGTGGTGACGCGCGACGAGTGGGAGCGGAAGCTCCGCGACGTCAAGATCCGCAAGGTGGACATGAACCGCCTCGTCATGAACTTCCTCGTCACCGAGGGCTTCGTCGACGCCGCCGACAAGTTCCGCGTCGAGTCCGGCACCCAACGTACTATACGCCTTGCCGCTACGCTCACCGGGTCTCTTGTAATACTTGAGGTTTATGGACATTGAAGTGTGAATTTACGTTGTTTTGCAGCGGATATTGACCTGGCGACCATCACGGATCGAATGGAGGTGAAGAGAGCGGTTCAGTCGGGTAATATTCAGGAGGCCATCGAGAAGATCAACGATCTTAACCCCACGGTTCGATTCTGTCACTGTTTCTCGCAATTTTAGTTCCGGTTTGGATGTTGGACTGTCTGTCAAGGGAATGGAGGAGCAGCAATGGTGTTGCAGATTTGGGAATTAGGTGTATGTGCTAAGAACCTTCTGGTAGCTCTTGGTAGTCTGTTTGTCCACAGTTAGTTGTGCTGCTTCCTGGGATATGATATATGACAATTGGAGGAACGCTTGGTTTTTGCAATGTGGAAAATTTGGATGTTTTGTTTGTTGTCGGCCGTTTTTGTCAACAATTAAGAGCTTCGACAGTTCAACTAGTTTTGCAATACCGGAATTAAATCCTTTTCCATGGTCCATGTTTGCTACCCAATCTTATTTATCATCTTGGTATGTATTTATTTAAATGTTTCATGCGATTGGAGAATAGGCAGTGGGAGTGGAGCTTCCTGATGTATCAAACCAGATAGATGTTCCTGATTTGGTCATTTGTTCTTGACATTTTGTCAGCAATGGAGTAACCTGCCAATTCAACTTTAGAATAATGTTCTTATCATTAATTAGTACATAGATCTGCAATATGCTAATCCATGGGATGCCTATATTTAACCCTACAGTGCCTTTTCTTCTTGTTGTGGTTACTTCCAATTTTTGAGGGTTTTTTATCTGTGCAGAATGAGTTATAATTTTAAATGATTCAACCAAGAAACTCAAATAAGGTTGTTGGACATATTAAACTTATCTATTTTGTCAAGAATCACTACCTACGTCAGTTTTTCCCTTGCTATTTTCTAAGCATGTGTTTTGAAATTTGAACTTGTTTATTTAGATGGGAAATGTGAACAACCTAGAAGTATACTGGTCATGTTGAAGTGAGTGAATTTTGGACTAGAGTTATTCTGCTCATTTTCGTTGTTTTTTGGCACCAGTATATTAAAAAGCCTTCATTAACTTTTGACTTCTTATCCTGACTTGAATTATCACATGCAGATTCTGGATACAAATCCCCAATTATACTTCCATCTACAGCAACAGAAGCTAATAGAGTTGATTCGTGTGGGAAAAATAAATGAAGCTTTGGAGTTTGCTCAAGAAGAACTTGCACCAAGAGGCGAAGAAAATGTAATTTCCAGTAAAATCATCTCTATTAGTTCAGTTAGGAGTCAGGGTTCAAACCTACATTAATGAGAATGCAACACATCATATTAGCTAGATTTCTTGGGATAACACTGCTTTTAAGACCATGTTGTGACATTACTTTCGGTTTATGAAATTTTGACAATTTTGCAGCAAGCTTTTCTTGAGGAAATAGAGAAAACTGTAGCACTTTTGGTTTTTCAAGATGTAAAAAACTGCCCCTATGGGGAACTGTTGGATGTTTCTCAACGTTTGAAGACCGCAAGTGAAGTTAACGCTGCCATTCTTACAAGCCAAAGTCATGAGAAAGGTTAGTAGCACAGGGATGTATATGCCGTGATACCTATTATTTATTTATCTATTTCGTGATTTATTGTCACAGATGTGTACTTGCATGTATATGAATCGATATATCAAATTTATTATTTTAAAATAAGCCATATTTGGTTGAAAAAAGAAATTGAGATGACAAGTGTACATATTAATTTAGAAGGATGCACAGAAGATGTATTTATTCTCATTTTTTACTTCAAAGCAAATCAAGATCGGGGAGGCCCAATATTAGAGGCCTAATAGTATAAAGGAATGTACCAATGTATCCTTACCTTTTATAATTAGTAGAATGAGAATTTTCCGTTCTACCCCATTCATATATATACCCAGTCATATATATAAGTTCTCAAGAGGAGTATGAGGAAGACAGATCCACTCATTTTATATACAAGTTTTCTCTAGCTCTACCTCTTCCCATGGAGAAAGGGGTACACAACAGATACATATAAGTGCATATGCTGCCATGCTCAAAACAGCTAAGTCTTAAGCTGATCATGTGTGACCAGCCATAAAAAAATACTGACAAACATGGGTCAAAGTAATTACTTATGGGTACTTCTTTAAAACCTTTTTGAGACATGTCATTGAAAAAATCTACATGAATATTTTTGAAGATTTTAGGATATATGATTCAGGTTTGCAAGACTGAAATTCAAAATTTGCACCTCGGTGATGCATGATGTGTGCTCTTTATTACTATTTGACCGTCATTTCTCACAGTACAAACAGAATGAGGCTCTGTCTTCTGTGTTTGTGTTTATCTTAAAAACTGCTAGCATGCTTGTTCCAGAATTTGGCTTTTACTAAATGTCCATCTTTGTGATCTCACATGTGGCAGATCCAAAACTCCCTAGCCTGCTGAAGATGTTGATTTGGACTCAAAACCAACTGAACGAAAAGGCAGCATATCCACGGATCAATAACTTCTCAACTGCCGTGCTGGAAGATCCAGCAATATGAGCTGCTGCTGAGGTGTTGACCACGGAGCATAGGCACCATGTCTGTCTGTACGCATTCCGCGTCTTAGATCTGTTAATTGTTCATCACCTGCAGTTCTTGAACACAGTTCTTTCTTCAGTGTTCAAGCTCAATGCAAAAAACTGACATCAGAAAGTCTCTCTCTCTCTGTTGCATATGATGTAGAGGAGGTTTTCATCACATTTTAGTTAGTGAAAAATGTTGGATTTGATTATCATTGAACAGCTCTTTGTCGAACTTATGACACTTGTTACACAAAAGGTTTCCAGTCAAAATTTAAGTCTTGAATTCGTGCACTTTCTCCTTGCAAAGGTCCAGTACGATGCAATTATGCAAAGGTAGCAGATTCGTCTTGTCTATTTGTATACAGAAGAATGTTAGAATTGCATGGTAAAAATAGAGAAGCAAACTTTTAGGTTTTAGCTACAACAACTGGTTTTTCGTGGTAAATACGTACCTTGTTTTTTCATGCATCATGATGGATGATAGTACATGCTGTGATGCTTATTTGAAAAGGCCAGCGGTTAGTGTAGCACTAGCAACCAGCATTTCATAGGCATTTTAGTAGAAGTTTTCTATCAATTTCTGGGCGATCTGTGCCGATTCCCGATGAGTTCCTCCGCCGTCGGGTGACTCGGGTCGGTCCAACCGCCAATTTTCCGCTCCCCTCTCCATGAAGACGAAGACCCCGACCTTCTCGGTCACCACCGCGTCCCCAGCTCCACGACGCCATCGACCGCCTCCTCCCGCTCCTCCGCGCCGACGCCTCCCTCGCCCCAGCCGCGCGCGCCATCGCCGCGGCCGCCGCCTCGCTCCCGCCCTCCACCTCCTCTCCAACCGACTCCTCCACCTGCTCTCCTCCCACCCCGCGTCCCCGCCACCCTCCCCGACGCCATCTCCCTCTTCTCCTCCATCCCCAGCCCCGACCTCTGCTCCTGCAACACCCTCATCTCCGCGCTCTCCCGCTCCCCGCACCAGCTCCCGTCTGCGCGCGCGCTGTTCGACGGAATGCCCCAGAGGGACCACTTATTCTGGTCCGCCGTCGTCTCCGCCTACGCCCGCCACGGCCAGCCCCGCGCCGCGCTCGCGCTCTACCCGCGGATGCAGGGGGAGCCGGGGAACGCCGGCGCGGACAACGAGTTCACCGCGTCCAGCGCGCTCGCCGCGGCCGCGGCAGCCCGGTGGCCGGTGCGCCCGCACGTGGAGGGAGTTGCGCTGCCACGTGGTGAGGAGAGGCATCGATGCGGACTTAGCCGTCGTGTGGAGCGCGCTCGCGGACATGCACGCCAAGTGCGGGCGCGTGGACGACGCGAGGAGGGTGTTCGACCGAATGCCGGTCCGTGAGACGGCGATGGTGGAGAGGTACTTCGACGGCGGGGAAGGGTTCAGGCTGTTCCTCCGCGTGCTGAGGACTGGAGGTTTTCGACCGAACGAGTTCACCTACGCGGGGGTTCTGCATGCTTGCGCAGAGTTCGCCGTTGAGAGCCTCGGGAGGCAGGTGCACGGTCGAATGGCGAAGCGCAGCATCGGGGACTCGTGCTTTGCAGAGAGCGCGCTGGTGCACATGCACTCCAAGTGCGGGGGCATGGGGGCGCAGTGCGTGTCTTTGAAGGGGACGGCAAAGCCGGACTTGGTGTCGTGGACGGCGATGATCTCTGGCTAAGCGCAGAATGGGCAGCCGGAGGATGCATTGCGCTACTTCGACATGATCTTGAGGTCTGGAATTAGGCCTGACCATGTGGCGTTTGTTGTTGTTCTGTCTGCGTGTGCCCATGCTGGTCTAGTCGACAAAGGTCTGGAGGTCTTCCATTTGATAAAGGATGTGTACGGCATTGAGCACACTGCTGATCATTATGCTTGCGTGATCGACCTCCTCAGCCGATCAAGCCAGTTTGAGCGAGCAGAAGAGATGATCAGTGAGATGGCCGCGAAGCCGAACAAGTTCCTATGGGCGTCCTTGCTTGGTGGTTGCCGGATTCACAAGAATGTCCGCCTGGTGAGGCGGGCAGCAGAAGCATTGTTCGAAATAGAGCCTGAAAATCCAGCGACGTATGTTACTCTAACAAATACGTATGCCTCGGTTGGTCTGTTCGACGAGGTTGGGAATGTGAGGAGGATCATGGATTCGAAGGGCATAACGAAAATTCCAGCCTCAAGTTGGATTGAAGTTGGGAGGAGAGTGCATGTGTTTCTGGTCGGCGATAAGTTGCATCCTCGAGCTGAAGAAATCTATGCGCTTCTGAAGAAGCTTTGCTCGAAAATGAGGGAAGAAGGGTATGTGGCAGACATGCAAGACCTTCAATTAAATCCAAATGGTTATTTTTATTTTAAAAACTTTAAAAAGGCACTGAAAATCAGGATGCTACAGTGTTGTCTGGTTCTCATAATATGTAAGACCTGTTGGGGAATGGCAGTCGCCCATGATCGAATTGAGAGTACTCTGACCCTCGGACCGTGGCTTCGCGCTCTTGTATATATGTTTTCTGGTCTAGTGCGCCGGACTTGTCGTGCTACCTGGGCATTCCAACAAGGATGCTTGACTCCCCAGGAAATGTTGATGACTAGGGTGGCATATCTTTCTCCATCTGGTCAACCTCGCTGGGCACAAGGACTGATGACTCTGGGATGGAGGACGATAACGAGGAGGCATTGTGTTCTATTATACATATACATACGTCCATGTTGAGATTGGCGCAGTATGCCAGATCGAACTAATTCTCCTTATCTCAGGTTCCGGCCATGATCGCATAGGCGAGGTCGACAGAAATTGAGAAATCGATCTATCTCTAGATTGTATGTATTCATCTTCTCCTGTAAGACTTAAATAGCGTCGAAGAGGTGTCAGTTGTCTTACTAGAACAGGCACCTTGTTGATTCCTCATGTCCAGTCGAGCAGACAGTTGCTACAAGCGAGAAAGATCTGATAAATAACTGTCAATTGGTTACTTGTCAATGGGAGAAGATTGTAACAACAACTGTGAGATGGTTGTTGTCAAAGGTATAGGGTTGAATCATCATGTGGTTTTGGAATTAGGGACGCATGTGCCCTATTTCACCACATGGAAAACTGTCAAGAGCTAAGCCTAGTTATCGGATCATAGGATCTCCGAGTAGTGGTTGGTTGAGTAGTAATCCTCCGACCAGGGGTACTTGGGCAGTAATTCTCCGATTGGTGGTACTCGAGCAGTATTGCTTTAAGTGGTCTATGATCATAATAGCTTAGGGCTTTAATTACATATCAAAGACGTATTTAATGAATTATTCAATCCTTGTCAGTATGTGATACGTTGGATCAACAATAATTTCATTAGGATTAAATTCTAGTCGAAATCTCTTTGGTTGAGTTGTGCTCTCAACACTTGAAAGAGTACTACTTGAATTGTTAATGAAATAGTTACATAAAGTTCGTTTCTCCATTATTGTAAATATATTAATAAATTGTAAATTCATCACTACACAAAATACAACTAGATAGTCTAGAATTTTACTGCCTAATTGTCTATGCAAATATGAAATACAACATTAACACGAATGAAAAAAATAAAGATTGATAGTCTTCATAAATACCCTGTTGTTCCTCCTCAGCGGCTCAGCTGATCCTTCGGTCCTCCCTAGCTCCCTTAAATCTAATCCACTGATCCTCTTCCCCCCGATCTCACCTTCTCCTCCACCTCCCTAGTCAGTCCGTCCTCTCCTTCTCTTGGCCTCACCTCCCACTAGGTCCCGCGTAGCCCCTCTACCGCAAGGCCGCCACTACTAATTCCCTTCGCCGCCAAACGGCCACCTGCTTGCCATGGAGGTGGCGAAAGGACCCTGCTTAGGACAACACCACAAGGGAGGCATGGTCGGAGGAGTCAGCGATGAGGATGGGGACGTTGGGCACCGCAACCCAGTGGAGCGTGGCAGCGAGGCGCTCCTGGCTGCGGCTAGCGAGAACGAGCGAGCAGAGTGGCGAGGCATTGGGGGCATGAACTTGAGCACCTTGCGGACGACGTAATTGCCGCCGGTGAAGCTCAATGCCTCGAAGATGATAAAGCCGAACACCTCCGGCTCCGGCACTGCCTCAGAACTCCCACGCGTTCACCGATCCGCTCAACCCTTAGGTGCGCCGCACTCTTGACTCCCCTCTCCTCGAGCTGCCAATTTGGATTTTGGATGTGAGAATTTGAAATTTTGGATGTAAGGTGGATTGGATTTAGATGCGTGCTATCTGGGCCTTGCCTGTGGACCTGGGGTTGTGGCCTATAGACCGGCCCATTTCCATTCCTTCCCCTCTCTCCCGTCTCTAAGCTTTAGCTCCATGATCCAGCCATAGGCCATAGCGTTTTTTGGGGGGGGGGGCGCTCTGGTGCTAGAGGGTAGGCTAGAGCCTAACGAAACCCCTACGTGGATTCACCCTTAGGAACTAGAGGTGTAAATTAAGTCTAATAATTTATTCCTAAAGGGGAAATATGACTTTTTTTTCAAATATCATTTTCGTACTGGAACCTTAATTTACCTCTGCACAGGTCAATAGCAGATAAATCCTTTTCGTAATTAATACCAAATCATAAGTTTGAATGATGTTACTGTTCTGCCATCGTTTGCATATCGATTTCCTCCAGTCTTGACAACCGAACATGATATGCGATTGCGAGCGATATGGTTGACAGTGCAATCCTTCTCGGCAAATTAACCACGTGATTGCTGTTTTCTGTCTTTGTGTGTGCGTGTGTGAATTTTGAGTTGACAGTTTACAGCCTTTTATTTACACTAATTTGATAAACCCGCAAGGCTATGAAATGAACGTCTTTTGATTTGATCAGAACTATGGAGCCTTCAAAGGTGAAAAGAAATATCTTTGTGCAATTTGATTGTGATATCTGTGCTACTTAGACCAACACGCAATACAGTTCAACAAGGCAGCAATAAGCAGCCGCTTTATTCAGAGTAAGAACTAAGAAGTAAGATGTCACAACACCTAATACAGTTCAACATTCACAAATGACGTTTGCAAGCCATGAAATGAATTCTAGAAGTATTTCTGCACTCAGGAAACATTCTTGCACCTGTATCTCTTGGCACAATAGATGAATACTGCCAGATTCAGTGAACTAAGCACAACAGTGAGGCAAACTAAGCGGTAGAGGTGGCCTTCGTTGAGGTTATCAGGTATCCATCCAGGCTTACCATCGGAAGGAATATGTGTGAATATCCATAGATAAGTGATGAATAATCGGTACATTTGGAAAGTTGGATTTTGATTTTGCAAAGGTTAGCAAATTTTAGTTTTGTTGTCTATCAATGGCAGTCTAACCAACATGTAACTACGGTCAGACCGGTGTGCATCAGACGGTTTGACTGACCGATGGTTGCGGTTTGACCACCGGTGCAGTGTGCCAAGACTATGGTTGGCGGTTTGATAGGGCGGTTCAAGCGTTATGGAGAACGCAGTTCGATCGGTGGCTCGGTGACAAACATATTTGGGGTACCCTAGACATGTTTGGGTGTCCACAGAGATTCTGGAGAGGCTAGATATGTCTTGGATTGTTGATGAAAATATATATTGAGTTGGTTTGAGTGTGCACACGGCATGGACGCCGTTGGTTGGTTGTGTTGTATTGCATGATGCATTGTTTTAACTAACGTGAGTCAAGGATATAAAACTTGTGCTCGAGATTGTTGCTTGGTCTTTAGATGCATATGTGGATTGAAAAACGTTAGCAGTCAATAGAAAAGAACCAGAACTAGATGAGAAAGCTGAGGTCCATACAGTTAGGTAAATCCAGGTGAGACTACATAACTCAAGTGAAAAGAACAGAGAAGATAAGGATCGTAAAGAGGTGAGTTGGTGCATGTGGTGCTCCAAGTAACGACGCCAATGCACGTAGAGAACATTCGGGAGAGACCGAATGCATGAAGACATGATAGCCAATCATTGAGCACTACAGACTATGTGTCAAAGTATGTGGAAATGTTTTGATGTGAAGGTGGAGATAGAGTCAAAGGAAAGATGCACGGAAGCATCATCGGGGGTATTTTGGTAGTTTACCAAAATATCGGGTTTAAGCCTTGGACAAAACCATAGCACGGAGAGGCGCAAAGGAGAAGCGGTTTAGATCAAGGTAAGCTAGTTTGGCTAAGTAGATCAATGGCTAAGGTGTTAGCGAGTTCAGTTTTGTAAACGCTTTAAAAAGCGTATGTGAGTGTGTAAAACCCATGTTAGTAGGGTTGACGTGTTTTTCATATGCTTAGCAGGTTAAGACCCCCCTAAGTGGTGTTGGTTATATGAGGAAGGAGAGGGGAAAGCTAGAGTTGAGGTGGTGAGAGAGACATAGAGAGCTGGTCTAGGTCTTAACTAATTTTTTCTCTGACAAAACCTGAGAGAATAACAGTGGTGGTTTAGGAGCACCTTGTTACTATCCATGTAATCATGAATCACCTACTCTATTGGTAATAGATCAACTTTGTTTCACTTGTTCTTTGATTGGTTTTTCGTGTTCTTGAACAGGAAATTAAAAATCGTGATCTAGATGATTTTTGCCTGAATCTTTGCCTTGATTACATTGGTAGGACATGTGAGAGTAAATCTGGAAGATCCCATGTCATGGATCACTATGAGTAAGAAGTAACTTGGGTTGCTCTTGAGACTTAGATTTGATTTTCCTCAAATTGGTGTATCCAAGCATAAGAAACTTACAGTTCTTGATTAGTTTAGATTTCTAATGTCTTGAATAAATCTCATACAAAATTTAAAAGTGTTTAGATAAAATTCAAACAAATTCTTAAGATTTGAGTTTTGATCTGAGAAATTTCTCAAATCTAGGAACAGAAGATAAGTCAAATCGGTCCTGAACTTGTGGTCCAACTGATTGTAGCAGGCAAACCGCTCTTGTCCCTAATGTTAGACCGGATTTGGCGGTCGGACTAATCCTGTGCTAAATGTTATTGATTTTGTTGGTTTAGGTCTCTAACGATATTTTATTAAGTACAGATAATGTAATCTGAACTTGACGACTCTCATAGCCACGTGAGCGAAGATTTTGAATACCATTAAAGAAAAACGTTTCCATAATCGTTTACCCGTTCTTCTTACCGGCGTGGATCCTACACCATCCCTCGTCGAACGAGCTCAGGTAGCTCCCGAGTAGAGATGGCAATGGGTACCCGATACCTGAATACCCGACGGGTTTTACCCGATAAAGAGACGGGTATGGAAAATTTTATGTACCCATGAGTACGTTATTGGGCGAAATCCTCTACCCGCCGGGTAGGCGGGTGCGGGTGTGGGTATATACTACCCATACCCGCCTACCCGCGGGTAATGAATACCCGCATTAGACAACTAGACATCCCACTCAAATGTTAATTTTATTATCTACTTGTTGTTGATTGTTTGTTTGTTTGTCATATGTTGATATGATCATGTCAAGTATGTTTATGTGATGTACTAATTTTGATCATTAGACGCTTTTGTGCTTGGTATGTATGATTAATGAATGTCTAAATTGATGATATTCTTATGTGTTGAACCGGGTATGCTTGCGGGTATGGGTTACCCGTCGGGTAGTAATACCCGCGCGGGTACGGGTATGGGTAAATTTTCCTACCCGCGTGCGGATACGGGTAACCCGACGGGTAAATTTACACCTAGCGGGTACGGGTATGGAATGGCAATACCCGATGGGTATTTACCCGTTGCCATCTCTACTCCCGAGTGCCCCTGTGAGAAGCCCCAGAGTTGAGCACAGGCTCCTCGTGGACTCCGGAGCATCATTGTTGAAGAACTCCGACCGCCCGACCCACGCGAAAACGACGCTGGCACCGACCAGGAAGTACTGGGGCACCTGGCACAGGATGCACATTGGAACCTCGAGCTTCTGTTGATCAGGCCGTACGCTCTGGCGATCGCCAAGCGCTTTGTCTCGAGCGGTTGCCATCACCAGGACTGACAAGAACAGGCCGATCCCAGACCGTTGCAACTCTGAGAGTCCCCTCTCGTTGCCAGTGAACCTCCTGGCTGCTGGGATGAGGACTTAGTCGTAGACAGACACCCATATGATGACGCTGACGGCGTCGAATGAAGCCAGGGAAGCTGGAGGAATGGCAATAGTGCCAACTAGTTTGTTCATGATTCTCCCTTGTTCCAGGCATGTCGAGGAGAACTGCGCAAGGACAGCAAAGAATATGATCCCGGGCCCAAATGGCCAAATGGGGAGCATCCTTATGATTATCTTCAGTTCCTCGACTTGCGTGGCAGTGCAAAGCCTCCATGGAGCAGAAAACTCTTCACTAGAAGAAATTACTGCAGCCTTGCCAAGGAAACTGGACAAAAAAGCTTGTCACAGCAAAAGAGTGAGCCTATGAAAAGCAGTGGCCATTAGAGATTCGGATAGCTACGTAAGTACTAATGTATGCTGCAGTTTCTTACCATCTATCACTGATGTCTTCTCAGGTAACTCGTAGAGAAGGGAATCATCATGCGGTAAACCTACATTCCATTTGCGAATAGTTTCAACAATGGCTTGGAAAACTCTTATCAGTGGACTTCCTAGAGGCTTTTGGACTCTATGAATTGGAACCCAGCAAGAAGCTTGCAATAGCCAATGTGATGAACAGAGTTGGGATCCAAAGGCTTATAACCCATCCATAATGTGAGACCATGTGGAGGTCACCTTATGGTTGTGATGAGAAATTGCCCTTTAGGTTAGAATTTGTGTAGAGATTGAGTTTGATTTTTGAGGCTTTAGTAGAGGTTTGTCTTCTGGCTGTCATTCTCGTGGTTTACAACCTATTGGTCGTAGGTGCCTTACGACTTTGTGGTCGTAGGTGCTCTTTCGATTAGGTAGTCGGAAGTGGCTTTTACGACTTGATAGTCGGCCGAGGCCTTAAACTTGGTGGTCGGCAGAGGCTTTACGACTTGGTAGTCGCAGAAGCCTTTACGACTTGGTGGTCGCAGACGCTCTTACGACTAAGTGGTCGGCTGACTCTACGACTTGATGGTCATAGAAGCTTTTACGACTTAGTTGTCGGCAGAGGCTTTTACGACTTTGTGGTTGACAAGTGCTCCTACGACTTGCTAGTCGTAGCCTCCAGTCGATGGTCGTAGCTCTGCCTGGCTTGTGATCGATAGTCGTAAGTCGTAGCGACCAATTGTCAATAGTCGTAGCCTGTGATCGATGATCGTAGGTTGTGGTGCTCGATAGTCGTAGCGATTGGGTGCAGAAGTCGAAGCCTATGTGATCGGTGCTCGAGCGACCTGATTGGGTAAGTCGTAGCCAAGGTGAGCGATAGTCGTAGCGCTCTGATCGATAGTCATAGCTTGTGTCTCGATGGTCATACATGGCATCTTGTGGCACCAGAGAAAGATTAGGTTTATAAAATCAAGAGGAAAGCTGATGGAAATATTGAAAGATAAAAAGCAAGATTGGTGGCCAAAGGGTTCAAGCAGAGGTATGGAATAGACTATGAAGATACTTTTAGTCCTGTTGTTAAGCCAGCTTCTATTCGACTAGTATTATCGATAGCAGTATCCTGTGGATGGACTCTACGCAGCTTGACGTTCAGAACGTGTTTCTTCATGGTGTTATAGAGGAAGAAGTATTCATGAGACAACCACCTGGGTATAAGGATAAATAGAAATTCCAGTATGTTTGTCAGTTGAAAAAAACTTTGTATGGCTTGAAACAAGTTTCACGGGCATAGTATTCTAGACTGAGTTCAAAACTGAAAGAACTTGGTTTTCTACCGTCTCGCTCAGATGCTTTGCTATTTATTTACAATCATGGTGGAATAGTCACATTTTTTTTATTTATGTTGACGATATTATTGTGACTGGCGCTTCTAGTGATGCAGCTTCACAATTGCTTCATGATTTGCAATCAGATTTTGCATTGAAGGATATTGAACACCTACATTACTTTCTTGGGATAGAAGTGAAGATGTCAGATGAATTATTACTATCTTATACCAAATACACCAAATACATCAATGAGGTTTTGAGAACTAGGAGTTGTTCAGTCAAAAGCAACGTGTTTGTGGTGTGACAATCTTAGCGCTACTTATTTATCTGCGAATAAAATGTTTCATGCAAGAACAAAACATATCGAAATTGATTTTTTACTTTGTTCATGAAAGAGTAGCAAGAAAAGTCCTGGACATCCGATTTATTTCTTCCCAAGGTCAGGTTGCCGATGGGTTTACGAAACCGCTCACTAAGAAGCAATCGACAAGTTTTCGGCGTAGTCTTAACCTTCACTCAGTTTAGATTTGTAGGATCATCGATGGCAATCAGAGGGGGTGAATGATTGTAATGCCTAGCGGAAGCTTTTTCACAAAATCCATTGTTTTTAAAATACAAATCATAAAAGCACACACAAAAATATCCCACCGCAATGCATGCAAAACAATCTATCCTTTTTCCTCACCGATGCATGCTCAACCATCACGTCCGTATGGCCACCACAAGCATTAAGACTTAGTGCCAAAAACACAAGGCTTAATTAGCCTCACCTTAATTACCTTGCATTCATGGCCAACACCAACTATTAGCTTCTCACGTGTTTGCTTCTCACCGCACGCAGATCTAGGCAAGGCACGGCGACGGCTTGGATCAGCAAGCAACGCTCCGTGAGCGCCACACGCTGCCTTTTCCTTGGACGTCGTGGTTGCGAAGCGCGTGACAAAGCCAACAGAGCGAACGAAGACGCACATGGCCCAAGCAAGGACGAGATGACGCCAATGATGAAAAACTTACCATTGTTGTTGGTGATCAACGACGCACGTAATTGGGACCGCTGCTGACAATTTTTTTGATCCAATCTAATCTTTTATTTCTTAACCATGGTGGTTACAAAGTGCCATTTCCTAACACCTCTAAACCCCAACACGAAAGTAGTCTCTCCAAAAGCCACAGGGTTAGCCCCTAACCCAATCTCTATTTATAGTCTAGGGCCCAAAACCTGGCCTGAGCCTAAGCCCACGAGTTCTAATCTAATTCCAACAACAAAGGGACCCAAAAACCCTTTCTAACACGGATTTTCTAAAATTTCAACTTTTCTAATACATCATGTGTCGAACCTCCATGACCACACTTCCCGTAGCTTCTCTACGCATCATCCACCACGTGTCGTAGCCTCTGGATCGCACCTCCGTAGCTCCAACACGTATCATCCATCTCTGATCTCCATATGCCTCAGGTATGAGCCCGACCATCTCGTAACCTTCTTGACCGTCTGAAACTCAGATCTCCCATCCTAGTTCCAGTCCACTTCGTCGTTGACCATAATCGCCTTCATGCTCAACCTGAACATACAAAGATCAAAAAATATTTTTTCGGCAGAAGTTCATCCCAACTTAACCAAGATCAGTCCACACACGCGCCACACACCTCAGGTAACGATTAACAACATCATCACTTATTCATCACAAATTAGCCATTGTCAATTATTCATCACCAAAATATCTTAGACCTAGCCATATAATTTAACAATCTCCCCCTTGATGAATCATTGACAACACCACAAGATTACATGATGAGTTAGCTTCAAACAGATATAAGTGAAGAATTGAAGCCGAAAAAATATTTTAAGCCATAAATCTCAAATCTCTTCGAAACCTTTCCCCCTCAACACAAGAGAATCATTTTTAGCAAATTTCTCCAATATCTCTCCATTCTCTCTAAGTTCTCATAAAACATTTCTCCAATATCTCTCCATTCTCTCTAAGTTCCCACAAATCATACCAAATCTCTCCCCCTTTAGCAATGTAATCATCAAGAAAATTAAAATAAGAAATAATTTTAAGAAAGAGCAATAAGAGTAAAAATCAAAAACTTTGTAGATTATTCAAGTCACTGTGCATTAATTTAGTCAATTAATCAAGCCATATTTTTTTAGTAGAGCTATCTAGATCATATAAAGTAATATATCATATAGCAATGTCAAAATCAGTCTTGAGCATGATTAAGCAATTTATATTAATAACAGACATCTCAACAATGACCAAAATAATTATAAAGAGCACAATAAGATATCACAACGAAAAGTCAAAGTCTAAAAGTGAAGCAAAATTTAAATCCAGACGAGCTAGCAGTCTCATATAACAACCTGTTACTCCATACTCAATTCATAGGCATGTGACATGCTTGTAGCATACTTCTTTTCATAATGAAATGCTTGTAACATGCTTTTTTAGATGGTGGCATGCTTGAAATATACTTCTTTTTATTTGTATTTGTGCACTTTTATGCCTTTTTCTTTTTGTGTACCATGGTGTGCTTGAAACATACATTTTTTCAATTGTCACTCATTTTTTTATCATGCCAACTTGAGTGATCATAAAAAGATCACAATATGAAACATGCGAGCCTCATAGCCAAGATTTAAAATAAGACTCACAATCAATCTAATCATTTTCGATGAACATCGTAGAATACTATCTATAATCAATTTAGTCAAAATATTCCACCACATCATATTTTAGTTCAAGTATAGTAAATTAATTATAACTAGTCATAATCAAAGCTACACAACATATGAATAAATATGATAAAGAGAGCTCTACAACTCATTTAATTTCAATGGCTTTTACTTGTTGTTTTATTTGACAAGTATAATAAATAAAACTTCTGAAATTTTTAAACAAGCTCCCCCTCGGAATAATCTCATTGGATAACATACCCCTAACTCACTCCGCAAACAAACAAAACGCGAAGTATCAAGCAGCTTAGCGAGAATATCAGCAATCTAAAAATCAGACTAAAAAAAGTGTAGAACAACATCACCTTTTTCCACGTGGCCTCTTAGAAAGTGAAATTGAATATCAATATGTTTAGTCAGTGAAATATTACTCAATTGTAACCCATAATCCCTTAGTGTAGCAGAAATCCATAAACTTTGAGAACAACAAGCATCAGTAGCTACATATTCAGTTTCAGCAGTGGATTGTGCAACAGATGATTGTTTGCTACATATTCAGGGTGCGCTGAAGCAAAGCCAATCTATTCCCTACTCTGATTTTCCACAAAAAGCTTGATTAACAAAACGGAAAAGGAAACTCTCTTTCCACTGTCCAAGTAATACTGTATCCAAGTACCATAGAGGACGCAATACTGTACATTACATAAGAGACTATACATCATATTTTTCAGTAGTGTTTCTATACTTTCCACTCTAAAAATCTCAAATCATACGAACGGATAAGTAATCACTGTCCACTATTCAGTTCTGTTTTGAAAGTTATGCAAATCACTTTAAAAAAAACATAGAAACATCTCATATACATATAGTTTGCTTTACAATAAATATACATATATATTTTTATAAAAAATATACATATAGTTTGCTGTACAGTAAATATAAAAAAGCAAAGCCAGAAATTAAACTACCGAAGCTTTCTTGCACTTGTATTGCTGTGCATAATAAATGAAAACAAGAAGATTCAGAGAGCTGAGGCCAGCTATGAGCCAGAAGAAGCGGTCAAGATGGCCTTCATTTAAGTTATCAGGGACCCACCCCATCTGGTCGCTTCGAGTTGTAAAATATGACACTAGAGTCAGTATGAATGAGCTAAGATAACTTCCGAGCGACACAGTAACAAGAGCAAAAGCGGAGCATAAGCTTCTCATGGAATCTGGAGACTCATTGTAGAAGAACTCTGCTTGACCGATGGATGTGAACACCTCACCGACACCAACCAACAAGTACTGAGGTGCTTGCCAAAGAATGCTCATAGGAACAGCTACCTTCTGATGGATCAGATCCTCTGACCTTGCAATCTCCAGACGCTTAATCTCAACCAACGCTGCAACTGCCACTGCAATAGTAGACACAAACAGACCAATCCCCATGCGTTGAAGCTCTGAGAAGCCCCTCTCCTTACCAGTGAATCTCCTGGCTATTGGCACGATGAATCTCTCATAAATTGGGACCCAAAGAACAATGCTAATAACATCCAAGGATGAGAGAGTGGCTGGAGGAATTTTAAAAGATCCAACTTGGTTGTTGAGGGCCATCCCTTGTGCTATGAACATTGATGAATTTTGAGCACACACAGTGAAGAACACAATGCCTGTTGCCCAGATTGGAAACATTCTCATTAATATTTTAAGCTCTTCAACCTGTGTGATAGTGCAAAGTCTCCAAGGATTATGAGAACCACCACATTCACTCCACAAAATGACTGCAGCTTTGTCAAGGAAACTGTAGAGGAAAGATAATGCATCAGGTGAGAGGGTATGTAAGTCTATGCACATCTGCACACGTCTTGGGTAAGTTACCTGTCATGGTTCTGAAAAAAGGTTGCAATACCCAGGAAGTCCCAAGACACAGGCTTGGAAGCATGTGCATGTTAGACCAAAAGTGTATCTTACTTTGTATATCCATGTCAACGTTGTTACATTGTAATCATTTTTATCTTTTTTCTTGAACTTAAAAAATTGTGTTTTCCCAATATAGCAATCTGAATGTTTTTTTTCATTATTTGGGTAAAATAAATAATATCTTGCGGAACATAGCAGATGATTGACAAAGATAGCCAAGGAAAGTACCTGAATTTGCTACTATGCTCCAGCTTACGACTCCCCTCAATAGTTGACGTCTTCCCATGAAGCTCATAGAGAAGAGAACTATCAACTGGCAAATCAACATTTCGCTTGCGAATGGCTGCAACAACTACCTGGCATGCTCTTGTAAGCGGGCTTCCTCCAGGTATCTGAAATCTATATATTTCTGAACCTATAAAAAAGCTTCCAATAGCTAAGGCAATGAAGAAAGTAGGGATTCCAAATCCAATGCCATATCCAAAATTTTCTTGTACCCAAATAAGAACAGTGCCAGAGATCAAAGAGCCAATATTTATGGAGAAATAAAACCAATTGAAGAAAGCGCCTTTCTTTGTTCTCTCAACTGGATCAGTATCATCAAATTGGTCAGCACCAAAGGATGAAACACATGGCTTTATACCTCCAGCCCCTAAAGCGATCATGTATAGTCCAACAAAGTATATCAGATACTGTGGTAAGGCTGGTTGTGGACAAAACGACCCAATACATTGAGGGGGCTGGAGAGAAGGAACTGATGCTGAAAGTGTCAATGCTGCCATCCCCTTCAATAAAATACACATTGAGGAGCCATTAGCACAAAATATCGGTAGGAACAAGTGCGTAAGTGGGACATAAGATTCACAACTTGGACAAGTAGGTTTGCAAATGATGAACCACACCAGTTGTCTATTATCATGCTGGAAAATATGGTTGAACTCACTATTATGCATGAAATCATAATGTTAGATATGGGATAAGCTATGGGTCTGTTCTTTTTCAGCTTTTGGCTTTTCTCGAGTAACTAGCTTTTAAACGGAGTGTCTTTTCAAGATCGGATCTACTAATTAATTGTAGTACATACTGTACCAACTTCATTTATATCAACAAAAACTGCACATAAGTTTCAGTTACTCTGTAATCTCTCACACAAACAGCCCAAAAACTACAAGTCATAGCCAAAAAGAACAGTATATATGCCCATGTTCACTCTGTCTAGTCAACCTCCCATCTATGAACAAATAACAATGCAAACATCATGCCATAATAATTAGGCACTTAATTCATTAACATGTGCGAAGTTTTTTTCCCGCGGGGAGGGGGGGGGGGGGGGGTAATTCTTTTTGAAGAAATAACATATGCAAAGTATTAAACACTTATGCACAGCCCATTCAAGTGAACCATTGAGAAACATAACTATTTGATATCTCTCCCAATATGAATTTCTTAAGGTACATGTGTATTTGGCTAGTTGTAACTTACAAGAAAGTAAATAGTTGAAAAGACAGCAATAGTCCGGTACTTTCCCCAGTATGAATCTGCTAAGGTTGCTCCAATAAGTGGTGTGAGATAACAAGTTCCTTGCCAGGTCGTAAAGTTTCTCGCTGCAGAGACATTGCCTTCATGCAGTCTTGTTGAAAGGTAAGTGACCAAACTTTTTGAGATGCCATAGTAGGCCAAGCGTTCACACACTTCAGTTCCTATCATGTAAGAAAAAGGCAATTGCTAATTGAATTTAACATTAGATACAAGTATAAAAAGGCTTATGTTTCTGACGTTTAAGACATAAAAGACTTTCAGGTTAACATATGTTTTCCAGCTGGCAAATGCTGAAATAGACTTACAATAGAGAGGATGTTCCATTCAATCAATTGCAAGCTTAGAATTTTGCAAGCAAGACAACTGATAATATGTTTTTACAAAGAAGATTCACAATAATATGATCAATCTAAATGGTTTTCATCCCTAACAAGAAAAAGATCATGCTGCTCCTCAGTGGAGAGTGTTGGCTGAATTGTTACCAAGAATCAATGAGCACGCTCTCCAATTGCCTGTATTATGCTTTAAAATAGGGTGGCCTCTGAAGTCGACTGACCCATCACCTGTGTATTCATCAAAATCCTGTGCAGAAAAGTAAAGTTGTTAATAGTTGATCTACAAATCATTTGATGAGTGGAAGCTACGTATAACACCATCAAAATCAGAAGAAAACAAAGGAAACATGTGACACAAAACTGTTGAATGAAACAAAAAAAAACACAGATTGGCAGGGGCAGTGGCCAACTCAACAGTTGCATAAAAATTTTAAAGGAATTGCCTCACTGAATGTTTAAACTCACTATTGACCCCACAGGCAAATATTCTAGGATAGGCCACTACAATTAGATGCTGGAAATACGGTCCATACATTTTCACAGTGATCAAATATATAAAGCAGATTTCCTAGAACTCGTAGAGCAGAGAATGTGAGGAGCATGATCAATATAAGATGCTGCCCATGGTAGGTGTCCATATGATCATCATAGGTTGTTCAGACACAGTTACTTGTAACAGCAAATTCTCATCATGTATTTTGTTTACTAATCCTTTCCATATTTTTGTGTTTACTAATTTTAGTAGAATTAGTCCGTGCAAAATAAGGAGGAAATTGATCTTTCCATTCAGATGGACAGATTTCTTCCAACATCAGACTAAGAAAGGCAGCATGAACATAAACTTTCCATATTTTTGTGTTTACTAATTTAGCAGAACTAGTCCGTGCAAAATAAGGAACAAATTGATCTTTCTTTTCAGATGGACAGATTTCTTCCAAGATCAGACTCAGAAGGGCAGCATGAACATAAACTGAACTAAAAAGGTAAAAGCATTGTTACTTCAGAATGAATGTAGGTTCCAAACACATAAGCAAATAAGAACTCCCAACATGCTTGGAAAAAGTTTGGAGCTCTTTATATATCAACAAGGTGAAAAAATCTGAGATGTTCTCGACAATGGGTTTTTTATGAAAAGACGGCAGCGTGCCTGATCATATTAATGGATAGGAGGATATGCAGGGGAGAAGAACTCCTCAAGACAAAACTGAAGAAGCGACCAAAACAAAAAGAAAGCTACAAGCTACTATAGGAGCTACTTGTACAAGCTATCTAAAACAGTGAGAAATAGAGGAAAATGTACTACTATTAACAACACCAGGATCTACTTATACTGTCACTCACACAACACACCAAGGAGGAGACCAACGACAGCCAACAGGTCTACAGTCAGGACAGTGGGTCATACCTTTGTCTGGAATATTTCAGCTATGAAGTTAATTTAGTAATATTCCAACTCCATAAATGTTATAGAGTATGATTATCTTCCAATGGGAATCATCAGTTTGAACAGTTGAACATTTCACAGGACTTCCGTTCATGTTCCTCTAGTTTAGATTACCACAGCTATAGTTGAACATATTTTCTGTAAACGTAAAGTAGTAGGGAGGCATTACACGTTTCAACAATGGATACATATTAACTATAAATATCACAGTGTTTCACTTCTACCTAGTAACGTGGAATACTCACTGACAAATACATACTTCGATTACAAATCAAGGTTTTTCTTTCTCGGATAGGTTGATCAAAAAAGACCGCAATCTAAAATATAATGACGAGAATAGACAAACGTGCCTAAATCATTTACGTTTCAGTCAAACATGTGTAACCCATTCTACTCCATCCGTTTCAACTAGTCCCATCAAAGAATTATCTTGTACCAGTCAAATTAACCATCAGACCTCTCAACCAAAACAACATCAGCAAATCTCACTTTCAAAAAAAAAATCAGCAAATCTCATACCAACAAGCAAATCAAATTTCAGGAAAACCAATTTATTCACTTATGTTAGTAATTTATACAAGTCAATCGATCTACAGTCCTCAGAATTGTGGTGTGTTCCAATATAATATATCCAATCAAGGATTCTAAATCGGTACCCGTCATCCTGTGGGGCTCACCTGTCAGTTACCATACCCCTCTAAACATTTCCCCCATTGTTTTTTCCTTCCCAACGACCATTATTTTGCAGTCGACAAATCAAAGAAGTGCACGCCAATCTATTCGAGCTCTACGCCTCTATGCCATTCCAAGAATCCAAGAACTGAGCAATCGAGATATCCCCCCCCCCCCCTCCTCCTCACGATTATGTCCGATTTAAGCATTTGCGATCGATCACAATACAACCAAGAGAAGAAACTAAAGAGGATTAGACGGCTAGCAACCCTACGATTTCTTGAATCTTGGCTGAACAAGCAGAAAAAAAATCAAATTGTGATGGTAAGATGATAGGATGGGAGTACCGCTGGCTGAGTCGTGCGCACCAGCAGGCTCTGCTGCACCTCGTCCAGCGACGACCCCATGAATGCTGTTTTGGGAGCTCCGAAGGCTTGCTGTTCCCTTCAAAGAAAAGGGAGATCTTTAAACTTTGAAGGCTTCTTGAGCTATTGCTTCTTTGGTAACTACCGCGACTGCCACTACTAATACTAATCCCAGAAGCAGGGACGACGAAGCAACAAGCTTATCGTTTGCCTTTTATCTTGACTCTGCTGCCATTAGCTCCGCCAGGCATTGGTCGCCATTTTTATTGGTGACATTACGCCCATGTCCTCTTAAAATTATGTAATTACAAAATATCTTTTTTGTATAATTATACTGCAGTGTCAAAAAATTCCTGCCCGAGCTCTCTGTCTATTTTGTTTTGACCGTTGATTTGGTGGGGCTTAGTTTCCAAGCTTTAGCAGATGATTTGTCAATATCCTAGTGTCGAATTGTATGTCAAATTATCTTACTTTGATTCAAAAGTTCTCCTTTTTTACCATTCGTTTTGTCAGTTCTTTTTGTTAGAAATTGGCTCATATTAGCAAGACTTATTTCCTTAATTTCAAAATATGCATGATTTAGTATCATATTGCTAAGACAAGGTGGAGGAAACCAATTTATAATGTGGACTCCTCACCACTTCTTGAATATAGATAGAGATGGCATGATGAGGGTTTTGGCTAATCTCGCACATGCGCGCGTGTATTCGCGCATTTTCACATGAAAATCACATGACTTGTGACTTGCTGAACCCTGCACCACACTCTCTCTATTTGAATGAGATTCAAACATTTGAATGAGCCTTTATTGGGTTTGATGACAGACAGTTAACAGTGGGTAAATGGTTGGTTAAATATGTCAGTTATCAAAGAGTAAATGACGGTTTTAATCATATCAGTTTTCAATATGTCTATTTATATGCTTGGAGACGTCCAGAGTATGTGTGAGAAACTCACTGCCTTTATTTCTTTCTTCTCTGCGATCTTGTGCTTTTGTACCGCGCCGTCTGAACTTCGTCAATCTTTCTTCCCGGCGTGCACTTGGAAGGAGGGAGAGCAGCTATCTCCGAATCATTGCCGCAGAGAGTACCTGCACGGGACGGCAATAAGGTTTCTAGGCAGCGCACGTCTACACGACTGCTCACTTCACTATATCAAGCCTGCGCTGCTTCCTATTCTTCAACAAACCCAATTGTAAGTCGTTTGCACGTTTATTCAACTTTGTTAATATAATTTACTTGTGCATATTCTAAAGTATGATGAGTAGTTTGCTGTTAGTTGTGAGTTTTACATCACTAGTTTATTGTTTTTATCTCGTAGTAAAACTTGGAATTAAAATTTTGCCCACATATTTAACACCTTTTTAGCCATTTGTCACTGTAGGTGGTTGGTGAAAATACAGGTGTATTGTTATGATAAAAATGAAGATGTATCTGTAATTTACAAATTTATCGAGGATTTATATGCGTTTATTTTCTTTTGCCGTTCCTATTATATTATTTCCTTTGAAAGTCCTATTATTCTGATGAAGCCACTCGTCGTGGAAGTCGGGACGGGCACCACAAAGCAGAAAGCGACCAAGGAAGCCGCAGGCCAGGAAGCGAAGCGAGGCGGCGATGTCAGCAGCAGGTCAGGTCTTTCCATTTTATGGCATATTCAATTCAATGTGCGAATAGGACGAGAAAATTGACAATTTGCCATCCTATTCGGGGGGTTTCGACAAAATGCCACTCTCAAGAATAACCACTATAAAATGCCACTCTTAACATTGCCACTTTGATTATTTGCCATTCTGAGTAGTTTTTAGGATTCTTAATTATTTGTTAATCATTTTCAGAGTATTTACCATGTGAAATGACATATTTGCCCCTTGGGCCATTCCATTTGCTTCTCCTGGACGTCTCCTCCTGGACAGGAGAAAATTGACAATTTGCCATCCTATTCGGGGGGCTTCGACAAAATGCCACTCTCAAGAATAACCACTATAAAATGTCACTCTTAACATTGCCACTTTGATTATTTGCCATTCTGAGTAGTTTTTAGGATTCTTAATTATTTGTTAATCATTTTCAGAGTATTTACCATGTGAAATGACATATTTGCCCCTTGGGCCATTCCATTTGCTTCTCCTGGACGTCTCCTCCTGGACAGTGGACACACAGACGAGATCTCCACACAGACAGAGCCGCCCCTCCCCGCCTTCCCCAGCGACGGCGCCGCCCCTCCCCGCCAGCCCGGCCACGGCGCCGCCCCTCCCCGGCCGGCCCCTCCCCCGACTTCTCTGGCGCGGCGTCGCCCCTCCCCGGCCTCCTCGACCTCCCCGGCCGCAACCCGGCGCGGCGCCCCTCCCCGACCGCGCGCTCCCCCCAACTTCTCCCTGCGCCGCCCCTGCCCCGACTTGTCTTGTACGGCGCTGCCCCTCCCCGGCCTCCTGACTTCCGCGGCAGCAACCCGGCGCGGCGCCCCTCCCCGGCGACGGCAGGTCGGCAACAGCCCATCGACGGCTCGCCGGCTTTCTTCCCATCAGCAGCATCACTTGTTAGGCCCAGCATCCGTAAAGGTCGGAAACTAAAACAAAACCCTAGGTGATGGATGTTTGAGGGTTGAGTGCTTACGACGACCTGACAATATGAACTCCATTCCAGATGACACTTCCTCAGGGTAAAAGCTGTTACTAATTTGTTCTCTTTTACTATTTTATTTGCATCGAGTTAGATGGAGCTAACTCGATTTATTTGTTCTTTTCTCCCGTGTACAAATCGGTTAGGTTGGATCCAGAGTGTGCGTGTAGAATACGCGAAACAGTCCATACAAGCGAATGTCTCTCGAACCAGTCTAAATCAGATATGCTTGGTACTTGTACAAATGAACCTCTACTCCTTGAGCATGGGACAAGTTCAGAAGTAGCAAGTTTAAATGTAGGTATCGGTGAACAATCGGTTGGGGTGATTGATTGGGATAACTTGGAAATTCAGGAAACACAAGATGAGGAAGGTAGAATTCAAATTATGAGCGAGGATCAGTTATATGGGCTTCTAGGTTTGAGGGATGATGATGAGAGGGCAAAGAGTAGTAAACATGTTGCTGGTCCGAGCAATGTAGCTGAAACAAGTGGTCCTAGGGTCATTGAGGACACCGAGGGGGCAGCCGTTCCTGTTGATGATGCCATACCAGGTGAACTTATAATAAGTTATGACAAGGATAACCCATGTATGGATCTTGGCACTAAGTATCCCTCAATGAAGGAATTCAGGTTAGCTGTGAGGCAGTATGCTATCAACAAGGAATTTGAGCTCGGCACTGATAAATCTGATACGGAGAGATTTAGAGGGTTTTGTACAGCTGAAGGTTGTCAATGGAGAATCGTTGGGCGTAGACAGAGTGATAAGAAAACCATCATGGTACTAACTTTTTACTAACTTGGTAGACAATGAAAGTAACTCTAAGCATGACTAATTGATTTCCTTGCATTGCAGGTTACTGTTCATAATGAAGAGCATGATTGTACATCGAGCATGAGGATAAAGACCACCACAGCATCACAAGCCTGGGTAGCTGACAAGTCTTTGGATATTCTGATGGATTCTCCTAACATGGGAGCAAAAGAGTTGCAGAAAAAATTGCAAGATGATTATAAGCTCACAATTGCTTATGATACAGTTTGGAAGGGAAGGGAGAAAGCTTTGCAAGAATTATATGGATGTTGGGAAGAAAGCTTTGCCATGTTGTATAGTTGGAAGGAAGAGGTCTTGAAGAGGTCACCTGGTAGTGTTGTAGAAATTGACACCAAAGAAGTTAATGGAAGAGTGTACTTTCATAGGTTTTTTTGTGCATTTCATCCATGCATTGAGGGCTTTGTAGCTGGATGTAGGCTATACCTTAGTGTAGATTCGACGGCACTAAATGGAAGGTGGAATGGTCATTTAGCTGCAGCTACAGCTATAGATGGGCATAATTGGATGTATCCAATTGCATTTGGATTTATACACTCTGAGACTGAGGACAACTGGATTTGGTTCATGAGTCAGCTACATAAGGCAATAGGAGAGCTTCCTATTCTTGCTGTGTGTACAGATGCTTGCAAAGGGTTGGAGAATGCAGTACAGAAGGTGTTCCCTCAAGCTGAATAGAGGGAATGTTTCCGGCATCTTATGCAAAACTTTGCCAAAAGGTACCATGGTGAGACATTTGGTCATATGTACCCTGCAGCCAGGGCTTACAGGAGAGAGATATTTGAGAAGCACATGACCCCCATTATAACCGCAGCTCCTGATGTTTGGCAATGGTTGACACAATTCCATTCGTTGAAGTGGATGAGATGTGCCTTCAACACTGAAATCAAGTGTGACTACATCACCAACAATCTTGCAGAATGTTTTAACAATTGGATCAGAGACTTCAAAGACCTACCTGTTGTTGATCTAGCTGACAAGCTGAGAGAGATGATAATGGTTTTGTGGGACAAGAGAAGGAGGATTGGAGAAAGATTGCATGGTAGGATTCTACCAGCTGTCATGCATCAGTTGAGGGCAAGGACTAGAGGGTTAGCACACTTGAGAGTTGTCACAGCTAGCTTGCATAGTGCCGAGGTTTGGGACAACAGCATTGATAATGGGAGACATGTTGTTAATACCACGATGAAGGAGTGTACATGTCTTGAATGGCAGCACACGGGTCAGCCTTGTCAGCATGCATTGGCCTTTTTAACAACACAGAAGAATGTGGACTTGGAAGCATATGTTCATGACTATTACTCTTTGCAGAAATTCAAGTCTGCATATGAGAGAGTGATAGAGCCAATGCCAGACAAGTCACAGTGGCCGAGGCCGAAGGTAGATATGTCTTTTAACTTGGGTGCACCACTAGGAAAAAGGGGTGTTGGGAGACAAAGAAAATTGAGGATAAAAGGATGCCTTGAGACCGGTGGCAAACCTAGTGCACAAAGTGATGATAGGAAGAAGAAAATGATTAGAGGGCCAATCACATGCACAAGATGTGGTGAAAAGGGTCACAGGCAAGCTAGCTACAAATGCCCACTTAATGGAACAAAAAAAAGGTAACCCTTGTTTTTTACATTTTTTAGGTTTGTTAAGTGTCTTCTAATGCAAAAGATTTGTGTGCATATTTGCAGGAAAAGAAAGCCAAGAAAGAACAACACAAAGTACCCACCTGAATCTTCTACACCAATAAGGCCAATCAACAGGGATACTATACTTCAAGAAAGCCCAGGGATGGTAACAAGAAGGTAATCAAAACTTTAGTTTGTTCTCACATATGAAATCACCATGGTTTTATGTCTTAAAATAATTTTTCTATACAGGCGTCTTGCAGTGTTGCTGGGAGAAGCAGGCACTTCTAGAGGTGGGGAACCTTCTCAAGCAGCCACTTATGGATGCCCTGTAGGAAGCACTTCTCAAGCAGCCACTTATGGATGCCCTGTAGGAAGCACTTCTCAAGCAGCCACACCTCAGAAGAAAGCTCCAATTAAAAACAAGAAAAAGATTACTCCCAAGAAAAAGAAGACCTAATTTTCTTTGTTGAAAAAGAATTGTATTGATTTTGGATGGTTGGTTGCATCAACTGTACTAAGTGTTGAATGATGTCTATCTTGCAATTATGGTTGCTCTATTATTTTGTGAATTTTCTGCTGCATTTTGGAACTCCACACATCTCTGGAATGTGGATCTGGGCACTGTTATATAGCAAATTTCTGTATTGGCAATGTCCTGTTATGTTGCAAATCAATGTTGGATTCCCTTTTATTGACTTCTCTTGATCCAATGCATTATTGTTGAACCTGTAGTATAAGAATCTTGATATTTCCTGCAAGGTGACCAGGCAACCTGAGGATGTGTATCATGTCATAAAGGCATTCACAGAGAAAGGCGAAAGAATAGGTATTGAAGCAACAAGATTTGTCCAATGCTTGGTACAGAATTCATGCCACTACATGTGATGCTAGCCTCATACATAAACTCATGTTCTGACTGGCAACTGCATTGTCGCTGGAGATCCATACATACTGGCAACTGAATGTTGCATATCTTTTTTTTGCTAGGATCACTTTGTACATCACTTTGCCTCTTGAACACAAAACTTAATGCACGTTCAACAAAAGAACAGAGGCACAAGCTTGCACAATTCACAGCATATATTCATCAAAATCTCATCCATACATACATGTACATCAGATTGTTTGAAATGCCACAATTGTCGCTGGAGATCTCATACATGTACAGCATATATACATACATGTACATCATATATTCACAGCATTTAGCATTTTGAAGCAATTGTCGCTGGAGATCTCATTGTCGCTGCCGGGGAAATGCGCGGGGGAGAAGCGCCGGGTGCCGACCCGACACGCCGTTGCCGACCTGCCGTCGCCGGGGAGGGGCACCGCGCCGGGTTGCTGCCGCGGAAGTCAGGAGGCCGGGGAGGGGCAGCGCCGCACAAGACAAGTCGGGGCAGGGGCGGCGCAGGGAGAAGTTGGGGGGAGCGCGCCGTTACCGGGGAGGGGCGGCGCCGTTACCGGGGAGGGGCGCCGCCCCGGGTTGCGGCCGGGGAGGTCGAGGAGGCCGGGGAGGGGCGGCGCCGCACCAGAGAAGTCGGGGGAGGGGCCGGCCGGGGAGGGGCGGCGCCGTGGCCGGGCTGGCGGGGAGGGGCGGCGCCGTGGCCGGGCTGGCGGGGAGGGGCGGCGCCGTGGCCGGGCTGGCGGGGAGGGGCGGCGCCGTCGCCGGGGAAGGCGGGGAGGGGCGGCGCCGTCGCTGGGGAAGGCGGGGAGGGGCGGCTCTGTCTGTGTGGAGATCTCATCTGTGTGTCCACTGTCCAGGAGGAGACGTCCAGGAGAAGCAAATGGAATGGCCCAAGGGGCAAATATGTCATTTCACATGGTAAATACTCTGAAAATGATTAACAAATAATTAAGAATCCTAAAAACTACTCAGAATGGCAAATAATCAAAGTGGCAATGTTAAGAGTGTCATTTTATAGTGGTTATTCTTGAGAGTGACATTTTGTCGAAGCCCACCGAATAGGATGGCAAATTGTCAATTTTCTCCGAATAGGACTACTGTTGATGAGTGATGGCGATGCATTGTACAAATTAGCAGATATGCTGAAAAACTTATCTTCTTGTTTCTGTTTTCTGATGTAATGCTGCTATCGTCGGTTCTGACAGTGTGAGCGAGTTACAACCCTCAGTCCCTCACGACTCATGAGCCATGAATAAATCACTTGAATTTTTTAATAATCAGTTTCATGAACAAATCACTCAGTTACAACTGCTGATGAATCATGATACCTTGTAGAGAAAACTAATCTAGCCACCAAATTGAGCCCTTGTTGCCGATAAGCCACACTGATGTAGAGTTTCAGAGTCTTCAGTTACGACTGCTGATGAATCATAACAATTATAGAGAACCAATCCAGCCACCAAACTGGGCCCTTGTTGCAGATAAGCCCCACTGCGGTAGAGTTTCAGAGTTTTATTTCAACCGAGTAATTATTTTCATGAATAAATCACAAGTATCCTTCAACTTCAGACATAGTTTCCATTCTCAACATGAATATTCTTACATGATATATGCAGATTGCATTTGCTACTGAGCTGCTTACAGACAGAATTCAGGATGTCAGGTACTCAAATACTGTATCTTGAAAAACACATTCAAATCTGAACATGATTGCATACTTTACCTGCTATTCATGTTTAGATTCAGCAAATCTCGGCTATGAAAACTGGTACATGCTTTGCAATTTCCTAACTTGATACGGCAGTACAATTGTCTGTTCGCTTCTCCAGCATAGTTTACCTGTGAATATGACTTGTTATTACAGTACAATTTCCCCCCGCACCTTTAGCCAAGATGTAGTAGGATCCCTGAAACTCAAATCCACTCAAAACATCATACAATTTGTAATTTTTTACCAAACGCACATTGGCAAGTGAAATCCTTGGCCTAATAAGTACTACTAGAACAAATGATAAGAATCACCCAACATATTCACATATATCTGGCTCAGATGTCAATAAACTCTTTAGAGTTGTTATTTCTTATTATAATGGCAATGTCAACAAGGCTCAGGAAGCCTTTTTACATTTGTACCTCACAGCACAGAATACAAAGGCGAACAAATTCAAGAAACTCAAGCCAGCCATCATCCAGTAGAACCTATCCAAATGCCCTTCATTTAAGTTATCAGGTATCCACCCCGGACTGCCTCCTCTGGCTGTGAAGATGGGCACGAGAGAAACGATGAATGAACTAAGGTAATTTCCAGCCGAGATGTTAGAAAGTGAGAATGCAAAACATAAGCTTCTCATGGCGTCTGGTGATTCCTCATAGAAGAACTCATTTAATCCAATGATAGAGAACACCTCGCCGGCACCTATCAGGAAGTACTGAGGTCCTTGCCACAGGATGCTCATTGGAACAGCCACCTCACAGTGCACCAAACCTTCAGCCTGTGCAATCTGTAACCGATTACTCTCCACCAACGCTGCCGACACCATTGAGAGCATGGAGAAAGATAAACCGATCCCCATTCGTTGAAGTGGTGTAATGCCATTCGCCCTGCCAGTGAATTTTCTGAATACTGGAACAAGAACTCTTTCATAGACTGGAACTAGTATAAGGACAGCAATAACATCTACAGTCTGGAAGGACGCAGCAGGTATTTTGAAAGAGCCGATGTGTTTCTCCATTACCATCCCTTGTTCTACAAATGTTGAAAACATGTGTTCCAGAACTGTAGCAAAAAATAGCATTGTTGCCCAAATTGGGAACATCCTGATCAGAATCTTTAACTCCTCCACTTGAGTGACAGTACAAATCTTCCATGTATTAAGTAGGCCAGCAGATTCATAGTCAGATGATGTCACAATTGCAGCTCTATCAAAGAACCTGAGAGAGAAAGAAAAAGATTACTACCTTGCTAATTTTTGAAATATACTTGATCAGACTATATGTGCTTTTCCTCCCCAGTCCGCTAGTTCCTCGCTACAGTTACCAGCCCAGTTGAGACCCCGCTGGCATCAAAGTTGCGCTGGCATGACCAAATGCCTGATACCGCTACCTCGCGACGTAGTGCTCGTCTAACAAACAAACAACAACAAAACCTGGTCCGCCCTCTCAGGTAGGCTCAATTAGTACTGATGAGGAAGCTAGGTGTCATCTCGGCCAAAGTATCGCCGTCTCCAAAAGACTATGCTTCTTTCAACAGCATCTTCAACCAACCCTTGTCGTAGGAACACATCCTGGCCTTGCATGACCTCTTCAAGCTGACGCCTTCAGGCCAACCGGCCGGCTCCTCAGCTATCCGGTCGTAGCCCAGATGCTCAGATCCCCTGTCATCCCTCCTCTTTATGGACAGGTCTTCATGTAATATTCTTGTGTGGAATGTGCGGGGACTAAATGCTAAGGGTCGTCGGGATGCCTTGCGCGTGTTAGTAGACAATCATAGAGTAGACGTGGTCTATATCCAGGAGACCAAGATGGCCGTCCTAACGGTGTCGGTCATCCTCTCCATGCTTGATTCTCAATTCAGTAAATTCACTTATCTCTCGGCTTCAGAAACTCGTGGGGGAGTCTTGATTGCCTGCAGATCACCTGAAGTTGTTGTGCTTGATGCTCACATCGCCACCTTCTCTGTAACCCTGCTCATCCAACTGGCCGGTGAGCAAACGCCATGGAGGCTCACTTTGGTTTATGGCCCCCAATATGATGCTTCTAAATTGGATTTCCTTGAGGAATTGAGGCAAACCAGAGCCTCTTGCCCAGGCCCCTGGTGTGTCGTTGGGGACTTTATGATCCTAAGCTTCAAAGACAAGAGTAACAACAACGTGCATCGCGCAATCCTTGGCCGTTTCCGTCGACTGGTCAATGACCTCGAATTGACCGACGTCCATCTCAATGGAAGAGAGTTCACTTGGAGCAATGAGCGAGTCAGCCCAACCATGTCAAGGATTGACAGAGTGCTAACCTCGGCAGACTGGGAAGCCTTGTATCCACACTTTTCTATCGTCGTTAGCAACTGCATGCTCCAATCATGCGCCATTGGGTCTCAAGCAAGGTGGACGATTCCATTTTGACAACCATTGGGCGTCGCATGAGAATTTCCCTCAGATTGTTGCCAACAATTGGTCAAGCCCGGTTCCTCCCGCCACCCCTTCCCATTGGTTGGACGCCCTGCTTCGCGCCACTAATAAAGCCTTCCAGAGCTGGAGTCAAACTCAACTTGGGAACACCTCTCTCCAAATCGTCATGGCTGAAGAGGTCATTTCCAAGCTTGACTGTGCACAAGAAAAACGCGCGTTATCACCAAAAGAAATTGACCTCAGGAGGCTGCTCAAACATAGATTTCTTGCCCTGTGCTCACTCAAAAGAACAATGATTCGGTAGTGCTCGCGGCTCACTTGGCTTCAGGAGGGTGACGATAACACATCATTCTTTCACTTCCAGTCCAGGTATCATAGCCAAAAGAACAGAATCACCTCGCTCTTACACAATGGGAATATCTACCATTCACATGAAGAAATGGAATCCCTTCTGCACCAACATTTCATTTCTATGATGCAAACAAATGAACAAACTTCAACATCGATCAACCTTAATGCGATAGGTCTGTAGCACCTTGAATTGCACAGCATGGAGCAGCCCTTCTCTGAAAGCGAGGTTCTCCAAGCAATCCAAGCGCTACTGGCTGAGAAGGCACCAGGACCAGACGGATTCACAGGGCTTTTCTATCAAAAAGTTTGGCCTATTATCAAGCAAGATATCATGGCCGATGTGCATTCTTTCTTCTCCTCGGATCGTCGCGGATTCCACAGGTTGAATTCGGCCTTAATTATCCTTCTACCCAAAACGAAAGGCGCTTCCTAGCCGGCAGATTACAGGCTGATCAGTTTGATACATAGCTTTTCCAAACTGATCACCAAGCTTCTGGCCATCAAATTGCAACCGCTCATGGACCAGTTGGTGGATTACAACCAATGTGCCTACATCAAAGGTCGTATGATCCAAGATAACTTCAAGTTTGTGCATGATGCCATCAGGAAGTTAAGTAAAAGAGAAAAGAAAATTCTCCTCAAACTTGACATACAAAGGCCTTCGACACCCTCTCATGGTCATTCCTGCTAAAGCTACTACGTGCTCGGGGTTTCGGCACTCGATGGGAGGACTGGCTCTCTCTTTGACTCTCGTTGTTTGGAGCAGCTTCAGGCCTCAGGCCGAACATGCTCAAATCATCCATAACACCTATCTGCTGCACACAAGATGAGCTCTGGAGTGCCCAACAAGTTTTCAGATGTAGGTCTGAAACCTTCCCCTTTAGATATTTGGGAATGCCACTTCCGGCCGGAAAGCTACGAAGGCAAGATATCCAGTCGTATGTTGACAAAATATAGGCTACATTACCTAATTGGAAAGCCAAGCTTCTCTCAGCAGCAAGGTGGCTCATCGTTGTCAAATCTGTCCTGTCGTCCATGGTAATCTTCCCCCTCCTTACGCTTCAATTCCCTACCTAGGCATTCCGAGCAATTGACAAGAAACGTAGAGCCTTTCTCTAGACCGGAGGTAGCCAGATCACAGGAGGAAAATGCCTGGTAAGCTGGCAACAAGTTTGCAGCCCATTTGAATATGGAGGACTTGGCATCCTAGACTTAAAGCTAGCCGGCATAGCATTCCGCTCTCGCTGGGAATGGTTGGCTCCTAAAGATCCAGGATGACTTTGGCAGACCGTTCGAGTGCCGGAAGACCCAGTTACTAAAAGTTTCTTCTATGCATCAACCTCAACACTTATAGGAGATGGTGCCTCAACCCTGTTCTGGACCGACAAATAGTGTCAAGGGCAAGGACTCCGTGATATAGCCCCGACAATTTTCGCCAAAGTGACCACAGCTCGCAAGCAAAGAACCCTGGTCAAGGATGCACTTCACAACCATTGTTGGATGAAGGACATCAAAGCCCCCTTCACCTTACAAGTCTTACGTGAATTCCTTGCGCTGCATTCAAAGATCGCTCAGAGTTCCAGACGAAATCACTTGGCGTTGGACTTCCGGCGGGAACTTTGCTCCCAAATTGGCCTACAAAACCCTTTTCCATGGCTCGGTCCAATTCCCTTGTGCAATTGAATTGTGGAAAAGCGTCGTCCCCCTCAAAGCTAAATTGTTCACTTGGTTGGTCCTCAAACAAAGAGTATGGACTTTTGCAAGACTTTTACGACATAACATACCAACACCGGCATCATGTTTGTTCTGCGATCAAGATTCCGAGACTGCCGACAACCTTTTTGTCCAGTGTCCAGTGGTGAAGCAGATATGGCACTGTATGTTTTCCTGGTTGTCGATATGTGCTACTTATGATTTCACCGTGCACACTACATGATTCCTGGCCTGTGACTCGAGAATTGGTGCTCGACTCCACGCGAAAAGGGTTAGACTCCCTCATTATTCTGGTCACTTGGATGATCTGGAAGGAAAGGAACTTGATGCACCATAACCAGCAAAGCCTTAACATCTAGGAATTTACAGACCGCATCAAACAGGAGTTCCTCGCCTGGACGTCAATGGCAAGATCCAAGCTTTCCAAGCTCCTTGCTACCCAACATCACAGAAGGTCATCTTCAGTTATAGTCTGATGTCCTTCAGTTTTATGTGTTTCTCTTTGTTTCCCTTCAGTTTTTTTCTCCCCAGTCTCTTTCAGTCATCTGCCTTTTGTAATCTTCACCTAATTCCCGCTTTGCGCATGGTCTTCAAACCATGTTTGTTTCATATTCTCCTTAATGAATGAAACGCACGTCTCCTACATTTTCGAGAGGAAAAAAACTTCCCTAAATACTGAACCGGACGGATAGCTCCTTCCGAGCTTTGTATTGACAAATGAAAGAGCATGAAGAAAAAGCGTTGCTTCAATGACAAACAGAAATAAGGACATCACAAGCAACATTTCTTTGGAGAGGGTTAGAGACAACGTGCTGAAGCTCTTGTAATGTTAACTTATGTTCAATGTCTGCATTGCAGCTTATGGTCACGTCCGATGAATTTCTATATGACATTAATCAAACATGTCAATATTAACGTTCAAGGTTCATACGTTCATGTTAGACAGTTGTTTGTGGGCCTTTCTTATGGCTTTGGGCCCCTGTGCCCTTAGACTGAGTTTGTTAGGGTTTCCAGGGATTCAGGGATTCTGTTAGGATTTCAGGGTTCTGTTACACCTAACCCTTGACACTCCCTTCCCTTTATATACTCCTTGTAATGGTGGATCCCTATTCAATCAATGAGATAAACATCTCTTACATGGTATCAGAAGTTTAGGATTCCTTCCCCTCCCTCTCCCGGTTACGCCGCCTCTGTGCGCGTCCCTCTCTCGGTTACGCCGCCCTGTGCGCGTCTCCCTCTCCCCACCCCTCTCTCGGCTCCGCTGCCCTCGCACCGGTCTCCCGACCGTCACTGTGCCCCTCGCGGACGTCTCCCTCGCTCCGCGCTCCTCTCCATGGCTGGCCTCTCCCCAGCTGCTCCCCCTTCCCCCCACGCCGCCGCTGCTGGCACTGATGCCGCGCACGACGACCTCCTCCCCGACGACACCGCCTCCGCCGCCGCCGCCGCCGCGCAGCAGCTCGACCGCGTTCGCGCTGCTCAAGCCGCTCGCGAGAAAGCCCTAGCGCTTGCAGCGGAGGCTGACTGCGAAGCTGCTGCGGCGACCCAGGCGCGCGACGCGGCCGCGACTCGTCTCCGGGACGCACTCGAGCGCGCTGCTCGCGCTCGTGCTGAAGCTGCCGTCGATCTCCCGCGGGCGGACGTCGCCGACACCGTCTCCCCTGTCTCCGACGACCGCCCTCTCCAGGACGTCCTGCTTCTCCACGAGGCCACTGCCGTCCTCAACCTTCATGCTCAGGCTTTCTCCCTTGCCTGCAGGTATCTCCACATCAGTGCCCACTGCTGCCTCGCCCGGACGCCTGGCCTCTGATGCTGTGATTCCTCCTCCTGCAACACCACCAGGAGCCTCACTCCCACGGCAAGCGACCACGGTGCACTCCCAGCCAGCTCAGTCCCAAGTGACTGCCCTGGCTCAGCCGTGTGCACCTTCCCCAGCGACAGTCCCAGCTCCGGCTTCTGCATCGCCTCCTGCTCCTCCTGCCACGGACCGGGATTTCCGCTATGTCTACTCCCGGCTGCCTACGGATCCGCTTGCACCTGATACTGCGCCGGTTGCACCCCCATCATTACCGCCGGGCGCAGTTCCCGTTCCGCCGGTGGTCAACAGCCATGGGATGATCACTCGAGCCAAACATGGTTTTCGAGTACCGGCCCTCTTCGTCGCCACCCCGCTATCTCCACTCCCGAAGAGTTACCGAAGTGCCCTTGCCGATCCCAATTGGCGAGCAGCTATGGAAGAGGAGTACCGCGCACTTCAGCAAAATGATACTTGGGAGTTGGTTCCTCGCCCGCCCAAGGCAAATGTCGTCACCGGTAAATGGATTTTCAAGCACAAACTTCAGGCCGATGGTTCTCTGGAACGCTATAAAGCGCGTTGGGTGCTACGCGGCTTTACACAACGACCTGGAGTGGATTTTGCCGAGACATTCAGTCCTGTTGTGAAGCCGGCCACAGTCCGGACCGTGCTGGCTATCGCTCTTTCCAGGCAGTGGCCGATTCATCAATTGGATGTGAAGAATGCTTTTCTTCATGGGACCTTGACCGAGACAGTTTATTGCTCACAGCCTTCCGGATTCGAGGACTTCACTCATCCGGAGTTTGTTTGCCGTCTGAACAAGTCTCTTTATGGTCTCAAACAGGCTCCCCGTGCATGGTACAGCAGATTTGCCTCATATTTGCTTTCCCTTGGGTTTCTTGAGGCCAAGTCTGACACATCGCTATTTGTGTACCACCGCGGCACTGAGGTTGTGTACCTGCTCCTCTATGTTGATGACATCGTCCTCACCGCTTCATTTGTCGAGCTCCTACGTCGCATCATCCATGCCTTACAGCAGGAGTTCTGTATGAAGGACTTCAGTGAACTTCATCACTTTTTGGGGATGCATGTGCAGAAGTATCAAGGTGGTCTTCTCCTCTCACAACGTCAGTACATGATGGACATTCTGGATCGTGCGGGCATGTCTGCCTGCAAACCTTGCACTACCCCGGTCGACACCAATCCCAAGGTGTCCGCCTCAGAAGGTGGTCCTGTCAGTGACCCTAGCGACTTTCGCAGCTTAGCCGAGGCCCTTCAGTACCTCACCTTCACCCGACCGGACATCTCCTATGCAGTCCAACAGGTGTGCCTTCATATGCACGATCCTCGTGAGCCTCACCTTGCTGCACTCAAGCGGATTCTCCGGTATATTCGTGGCACCCTTCACTTGGGCCTCTTCCTCCAGCCGTCCTCACAGTCTGACCTCGTGGTTTACTCCGATGCTGACTGAGCCGGTTGCCCGGACACACGCAAGTCTACCTCAGGATATGCCGTGTTCCTTGGTGACAACCTGGTCTCCTGGTCCTCCAAACGTCAGAACACGGTGTCACGTTCCAGCGCAGAGGCTGAGTATCGTGGTGTTGCCAATGCTGTCGCCGAAGCTTCCTGGTTGCGTCAGCTCCTATTGGAACTACACACTCCTCTCAGGCAGACTACTTTGGTGTATTGTGACAACATCAGCTCAGTCTACATGTCTTCCAACCCCGTCCAACATCAGCGCACCAAACACATTGAGATTGACCTTCACTTCGTCCGCGAGAAAGTAGCCCTTGGCGATGTTCGCGTGCTGCATGTCCCTACTACCTCACAGTATGCCGACATCTTCACCAAGGGCCTTCCGTCATCGCTCTTTAGTGTTTTTCGGTCCAGTCTGAACGTCCGTGGTGCGGACGCTCCGACTGCGGGGGGGTGTTAGACAGTTGTTTGTGGGCCTTTCTTATGGCTTTGGGCCCATGTGCCCTTAGACTGAGTTTGTTAGGGTTTCCAGGGATTCAGGGATTCTGTTAGGGTTTCAGGGTTCTGTTACACCTAACCCTTGACACTCCCTTCCCTTTATATACTCCTTGTAATGGTGGATCCCTATTCAATCAATGAGATAAACATCTCTTACAGTTCATATCAAATAAAAGAAGAGTTCAAGTTTCACGTGATACCAGTTAAGCATATGTAGCAGATATATTAACACTTCAGTCATAATAAGGCAGAATCATCAGAAGTCTGCTGAAGGCTTTTTCATTCATGGAGTCAGATATTAATTGAAGCCAATGGGAAAACAAAAGTTTATCAAATAAAAAAAGTAGAAATCAGACTGAACAAAAGCTTGACCTGTTCCCTATGGGAAATATAAGCAATACAAAGTGTATAGGTCATATAGTTTGAGCAAAGCAAAGCAGAGAAAAATGATTTTTGTACAAATTTCAACACATCCATTTGTACCACTATAGACTTTTCACCAAGTGTGCAAGAATCTTTTGCAAGAATTCAAATATAAGTTAAAGATAAGCTTAAAATATCACATCACTAGCATATGAACTAATCAACGATACTTGAATGGGAATGCAAACATAAATGAATGCATGGATTGTAAGCTTCAAAGTTGAAATCTCAGCGTAGAGTATTACTCAAGTCCAGTTGTATGCACCAATTTCCGGCTGCCTTCAATTGCTGAACCTTGCCCCAGAAGCTCATAAAGAGCTGAGGAATCACATGGCAAATCTTTATCGAAATTGCGAGTAGCTGCAACAACAACCTGGCATACTCTTGCAAGAGGGCTTCCTCCAGGTTTCTGAAATCTATACACAATGGAGCCGAGGAGAAAAGTACCTATACCTAAAGACACAAATAGTGTAGAAATGGTAAAACCCCAGAGCCAGCCTTCATGGTCTTGCACCCACACAATAATAGTCCCTGATATCAATGAACCAGCATTGAGTATGAAATGGTGCCAATTGAAGAAAGTGCTCTTTTTGGTTTTCTCCTCTTCATCAGTGTCATCAAATTGGTCGGCTCCAAAGGATGTAACACAAGGGCTCTGTGCACCAGATCCTAAAGCAACCATGTACAAGCCAATGAAGAATATGATGTACTGAGAAGAGACTGGATCTGTCCAAACAATCCAAGCGTGAGGACCAGTAGAGATTAACGGCACTGCTGCTGACAGAAGCAACATCATCATTCCCTAAATCACCAGAATGGAAAGGAAAAGGTAAACACACATTCTAAGAAAATTGAGCTCATGTGCTGAATGCACATCTCAGGTTACAATGGCAGATAAGTGTGGCTAAAGATTGAACTCTAGAAACCAGAGGCATCTATATCGTTCATCCATCAGAACATCATGATATCGTGTGCTGAAAATAAGGCTTCACTTACAATAATGATAAACGAGCATGAGTTAATTCTAGCACTTACAATAATGAAGATCGTGCAGAAGATCAGAGCTGTGCAGTACTTCCCCAGATATGAATCAGCTAAGAAGGCTCCAACCAGAGGTGCGAGATAGCTAGTACCTTGCCAGGTTGAAACATCTCTTGCAGCAACCACATTTGTTTGATGTAGGACTTTTGTGAGATAACTGACTAGGTTTTTTGCAATCGAAGAATAGGCCAGATACGAGCAGAATGAACAAACTGCAACAAGGTATTTTGATTTCTGTTGGATCTAGCATTGAATAAAGAAGGCAACAATAAAAAATCTAGTGTAAAATTGTTAATTCTATGCATTATCTGAAGAGACAAGACATCCTCACAAATATTGTTGGAATGTATATGAATTTCTGAGGGTAAAGTATAAGTGTCGATTGTTCAAGTATTTAACCATCATATTGTTAGCTATTCTTCTTTTGCACTTGGGGTTTAGATCCGAGAGAGTAGGGGAGAGGAAGAGTGGTGTGATTGGTACCGTCAAAGCCGGCCGCCGGAGTTGTCGATGTCCCGGCCATCCCGCTCCTTTGGTTGGGGTAGTCTGCGCTAGGCAGCGACGTTCGGTGGAGAAGGAGCGGCGTCTCCCTGGTGGCGGCGTGTTCTCGGCGGCGTGGTCTGACGGCCGGTGGATGTTTCCCGTCGCTGGAGCGCCCCCTCAGATCGGGTTTTAGGGTTTGTTGGTGGGGAAGGTGGCGGCACGGTGAACCTCGTCGTGCGTGCCGCCCCGGCCCCCACCTCTCTTTTATATGGCGCTGGCGACAGGGGCCCACCAGCCTATTGGGCTGTGCGCCCCCGATCAGGGCGCGAGCAAGGGGAGGGTATTTGGCCGTTGGGCCAAATGCCCTGCTGAGATCATTCTAACATTCTCCCCCTTGATCTCAATCTATACTTTATCTTTAATTACTTTTGACTTTACACATTCCATCATAGATTAGTGCATAGAACATGTCTCATCGTCACGGTCAATCGCCGATAGATTCAACAGCTACAATACACCTCTCTGTTCTGAAATAGTTACTTTAAACTTTTGGGCCATCTTTTAGTCCAGGAATCATAGGCTTTCCCTTAAACCCATGCCGGCTACATGTTCTCTGAACACGTTGGGTGGTAAGCCTTTTGTAAGCGGATCCGCTAACATCTTTGCGGTACTTATATGCTCAAGACTTATAATTTGATCCCGAACTTTATCTTTCACAACATAGTACTTTATGTCAATGTGTTTGGCAGCACCACTTGACTTATTGTTGTGGGCATACATTACTGCGGGTTCATTATCGCAGTACAACTTAAGTGGTCTATTGATGTCGTCAACCACTTTTAAACCGGGTATGAACTTCTTTAGCCAGTTCACCTGCCCCGTAGCCTCATAACATGCTACAAACTCGGCATACATTGTGGACGATGTAGTGACGGTTTGCTTTGAGCTTTTCCACGATATAGCTCCTCCTGCGAGAGTGAATACATATCCGGATGTAGACTTTCTATCATCTCCCGCAAAATCAGAATCTGTATACCCCACTATATGGAGTAAATCTGATCTTCTGTATGTCATCATGAGGCCTTTTGTTCCTTGCAAATAACGCAAGACTTTCTTTATCAATTTCCAATGTTCTATTCCAGGATTGCTCTGGAATCTGCCAAGTAACCCGGTAACAAATGCTAAGTCAGGGCGTGTGCATACTTGAGCATACTGTAAGCTTCCGACAGCTGAAGCATATGGAACCGCTTTCATTTGATCAATCTCATACTGGTTCCTGGGCATTGAAAATCCCCATATCTGTCGCCCTTGACTATAGGTGCAGGTGAAGGACTACTTTTATGCATACCAAAATTTCTTTAAGACTTTCTCTGTGTATGCTTTTTGTGACAGTCCCAATATCCCCTTGTTTCTATCCCGGTGAATTTCGATCCCAAGAACGAACGAAACTTCACCAAGGTCTTTCATATCAAAATTCGAGGACAAAAACTTCTTTGTTTCCAGTAGCAGACTGACATCACTACTAGCTAGTAGGATATCATCCACATACAGGATTAGGAAGATAAACTTCCCATCTTTAAACTTTGCATAAACACAGTTGTCCTCCACATTTTCTTTAAACCCAAATTTTCTTATTGTACTGTCAAACTTCAAATACCATTGTCTTGAAGCTTGCTTTAACCCATAAATCGATTTCTTTAGGCGGCATCTCATTCTTTCATTTCCTTCCACGACAAAACCTTTCGGTTGTGCCATGTAAACATTTTCCTCCAAATCCCCATTAAGAAATGCCGTCTTTACATCCATCTGATGTAACTCTAAATCATAATGTGCTACTAATGCCATTATGATTCTGAAAGAATCTTTACATGAGACTGGAGAAAAAGTCTCATTGTAATCAATCCCTTCTCTTTGCGTAAATCCTTTTGCCACAAGTCGCGCTTTGTATCTTTCTACATTCCCTTGGGAGTCATGTTTTGTCTTGTAGACCCATTTACAGCCTACTGTTTTGGCTCCTTTAGGAATAATTTCCAAGTCCCAGACTTTATTAGTCTTCATGGACCTCATCTCCTCTTCCATGGCCTCAAGCCATTTTGAGGAATTTTCGCTTCTCATGGCTTCTTCAAATGAGGTGGGATCATCCTCCATTTGAAATTCCTCTGTATGATAAATCTGATTATCATCAGAAATAGCTGATCTTCTTACTCTTTGAGACCTCCTCGGGGCCTACTCATTTGGTGCATCTACTGTTTGAGGCTGCTGTTGCTCCCCCTCATCTGTGGCAATAGGTTCTATATGATCCTGAAGAACAGGTTCTTCATTCTCATTCATTGTTGCCACGGGAGGAACAATAACAGGTGCTGGCACCATAGTGTCTTGCACCGTCGGTGCAGCGACAACAGGTAGTGTGAAGAATGGCTCTTGAATCATAGGAGTGGGCGCAAACACCCGCTTCTCTTCAAGGTCAATCTCTCGAGCTACCATGCTCCCCCTCATCATTTCATCCTCTAAGAAGACAGCATGTCTCGTTTCTACAAACTTTGTGTATCTGTCTGGACAGTAGAAACGATAACCTTTTGACTTTTCAGGGTAGCCAATGAAATGGCAACTTACTGTTTTGGGATCAAGTTTCCCAAGGTTTGGGTTAAATACTTTAGCCTCAGCAGGACTCCCCCACACACGTAAGTGGTTTAGTGAGGGAACTCTTCCTGTCCACAACTCGTACGCTGTTTTGGGCACCGACTTACTAGGCACTCTGTTGAGAATATGAATGGCGGTTTTCAACGCCTCCATCCATAAACTCAATGGGAGTGTGGGGTAGCTCATCATACTTCGCACCATATCCATCAGGGTACGGTTGCGTCTTTCAGCTACTCCATTTTGCTGAGATTCGCCCGGCATAGAATACTGGGCCACTATTCCATTTTCCTGTAAAAACCTCGCAAAAGGTCCAGGAACTTGTCCATATGGGGTATGTCGACCGTAGTACTCCCCCCCACGATCAGATCGGACTATCTTATCTTTAAATCGTGTTGGTTTTCAATTTCAGCCTTAAATATCTTGAATTTATCCAAGGCTTCATTTCTTTCTTTGATTGGATAAATATATCCATAACAGGAGTAATCATCTGTGAATGTTATGAACGAGTCATATCCATCCACACTTTTCACAGGAAAAGGACCACAAAAATCTGTGTGAATAATTTGTAGAACTCCTGTGCTTCTTTTAGCGTCTTTCTTTATTTTCTTTACATATTTTCCTTTAATGCATTCTCTGCATTGTTCTAAGTCTGAGAACTCTAATGGAGGAAGAATATCATTCTTTACTAGTCTTTCTATTCTCCCCCTCGAAATATGGCCTAAACGATAGTGCCATAATTTCGACGACTCATCTAGAGTTTTCTTTCGTTTTCTGTTTACATTCGTAGACGAGGATTCAATCACTTTCTCGCACGCAACGTTCTCATTATCGCATACGACATTCACATAATTGTTCTCACTTTTCTTTGCCATTATCATCTTTAAGTAATCAGGACAGTTCTTCTTGTAGTGTCCCGTCTTTTAACAGTGAAGACACTGATCTTTGTCTACTGCAAACTTATTCTGTTGAGGCTGATAGACAGGGGTTTTTCCCTTGTTCTTTGAGAAGGAGTTACTGTTGAAGTTCGTTTCTTGTTGTCCTTCACATAGTTGATAGAACCACCATGTGAGGATTTGATTCTTTCCTCCTCTTGCACGCACATAGCTATGCACTTTTCTATGTCCCATTTCTCGGGCTGCATATTATAGTTGACAACAAAAGTGGCAAACTCTTTTGGCAAAGAAGCAAAAACCAAATGAATAAGGAAATCATCCTTGAGAGCCAAATCCATCGGTTTAAGTTTAGATGCCAAGTTGCTCTCTTATGCCACTGCCACCACCAGAGTACCTTTCTTTCACAAGCTGCTTAATCAGCTGTGTAGTATAAGTCTTTGAAGAGTCAGTAAACTGACTCTTTATTTTCTCAAGGTACTCTGTGACAGTGTCACACTCTGCGATTGAGCCCACAATTGCAGGCTTAATCGTGTTCTTTATCACAGCCAAACATTTCTTGTTGGCAGTGACCCACTTTTTATGATCAAGATCATATGATATTTTTATGGGAGCATAGTCCCTCTGTCTGGTCTGCCAAACAGCATCAGCCTCATTTTCATCCCTCACCGGTGCCACAAACTCTGTGGGACACGGTGTGGCGACACAATTCATATACAATGAGAACAATTAAACATAATAACAACAACTGCATGCCTTGGTTTCAACGTTGGTTAAAATTAAAACATACAGTTGTTTACACATTAAATCTACATCACCGTTGGGCAGAAATAGAAATAATGCATAAAATCATCAATTAAAATTATAATACTGTTAACAGCAAAATTATATGCCTTATTTCCAACATTGGTCAAAATACGACATACAATTTAAATCTATTTTACTATACATTAAATCTACATCACCGTTGGGCAGAAATAGAAATAATGCATAAAATTCATCAATTAAAAATTATAATATTGTTATTCTCAACGTTGGTCAGAAAATAACAATATCATAATTATCTGGGATTTATCTCTATTTTTCCAAAATTAAATTCTCCCGTTGGTTCGAATTTAATAATGAAAAATCAATCAATAATATCTTTTGCAGCGGAAACTGTAATTATCCAAAAATAATTCATTATACAGAAGCATTATAACTGTACTCTTTTAATCTCTGAAAAATTAACACGTTGGTGCAAAATTTACAGAGATTTAGGATCAAAATTTCAATTAAATTCATTCACAAATGCTTCTGAAAAACAATAAAAATCCAAATTGGATTTACTGTTTAATTCGGCCAAAATGGCCCATTCTTTCGGAGGGAGCCTGGCCCGCGGCCGCCAGCAGCCCACGTAACACGCGGCCGGGCCATTCCTCTTGCGGCCCATGGCCTCCATCGGCCCAAAAGCCCCCCCACCCAAACATTCCTCCCGGCCTCATCACAGCCGTCCACCGGATCGGATGGCACGGAGTGATTTTCGGCCGAACAAAAAGCCGCCCCACCCAAAAACCCTAACCCTAGATTCTTTTGCATCCGGGCAGATCCGAAAAAAACGGATCAAGGGGAAAGGGAGCGGCGGCGCATGGGCGCAGCCCGGTGGCGGAGCGTGGCGCGGCGGAGGCGACGCGCGACGGCGGCAGCGGCCGCGGAGCGGAGGCGGCGCGACGCGGGAGGCGGCGGCCCCGGCGGGCGCGGCGAGCGGCGGCTCCCGCACGCGGACGGCAGCGCTCTGCGGCGCAGCAGAGGAGGCGGCGCCATCGGAGCCCGGGGAGGGGCGGCAACGGCCGGCCAAACGGCGGCGGCCCCCGAGGCGGCTCAACCGCGACGGCGGCGCGGAGGAGACGGCGGAGGCGGCCCGAGCCGGCGCAGAGCGGCGGTGGCGCCCACGGTTAGCCCAAAACCCCTCCCTTTTTCCCCCCCTTTTTTTTTTTTGATTTGCAGCCGATCCAACATTTGGGGATTTAGGGTTCGGGGATCTTGAGACTTTTCCCGCTCTGATACCATTGTTAGCTATTCTTCTTTTGCACTTGGGGTTTAGATCCGAGAGAGTAGGGGAGAGGAAGAGTGGTGTGATTGGTACCGTCAAAGCCGGCCGCCGGAGTTGTCGATGTCCCGGCCATCCCGCTCCTTTGGTTGGGGTAGTCTGCGCTAGGCAGCGACGTTCGGTGGAGAAGGAGCGGCGTCTCCCTGGTGGCGGCGTGTTCTCGGCGGCGTGGTCTGACGGCCGGTGGATGTTTCCCGTCGCTGGAGCGCCCCCTCAGATCGGGTTTTAGGGTTTGTTGGTGGGGAAGGTGGCGGCACGGTGAACCTCGTCGTGCGTGCCGCCCCGGCCCCCACCTCTCTTTTATATGGCGCTGGCGACAGGGGCCCACCAGCCTATTGGGCTGTGCGCCCCCGATCAGGGCGCGAGCAAGGGGAGGGTATTTGGCCGTTGGGCCAAATGCCCTGCTGAGATCATTCTAACACATATGTCCTACTATGGTATTTTCAATAGAAGGTTAACTATACAGCAGCATTTTGCAGTACTAACCCATGGTGAAGGAGCAAGCCTTCCAGTTTCCTGTATTTTTTTTGAAAGCGGGGTGCCCACGGATGCAAACAGATCCATCACCTGTATATTCTATGGTATTCTGCATTTTCACAGTACAACATAAGTAACCATAATGCTAGTCTCATCCTTCTAATTTGCATAGATGTTTTAATAGAGAAACGTGCATACACAAAATGTAAAGGACGTTATTTAATATCTTACATGAATATCCAAAATGTGTCTAAGGAGAGATTCTTCTCTTTAAGTTATTTTTTATTAAAGGATAATAGATTCCTCAGCTTTCTCAGAAATTTGAATAAAGTCTTTGTAAGGTATCATAATCCAGAAAACTAAGCACGGAAAATTGTTGGCTGTTCGGAGATATAGAAAGCAAGGTCACACCTTTGCAGGTAAAGCACCTGCATACCTGGTTATATCAGCAAGCCTGAGCGTAGACTGTACAAAGATAATGGATGCGCTTATGCACATCTGTCAGCGAACATTTGCACGAGCATGCCTTGCAAGCACATGGGGTCACGCGCGCACACACACGCAGAGAGAGAGAGAGAGAGAGAGAGAGAGAGAGAGAGAGAGAGAGAGAGAGAGAACCTCTTGCGAGGAGTAGTCTTCTTCCAGCAGAGGACTCTTGTCAAACTGGCCTGTGGAGTCCATGGTTTTGTTTTCTTACAAGTAGAAGAAACGAAGGTAGATGTCCTGATAAAACAGGAGAAAGAAGATAAACAGCACAGGAGAGCTAGTAATGGAACTGCAGGTTGGCTTCGCTCCTTTCTTTCTTGCCTTCGCTCGTTTCTTGGGGGCAAAACGCGACGATCACATCTCAAACTTGCATGAACTCCAACTTTGCAAAATCAACAAAGAAAAGCATATAAAGAATCGGATAAAAGAGTGAAGAACCGAAGGCCGCGCACCGAAAAGGGGGGATTTTTCCTCTTTCCAACAACTAGGAGGAGAGAAATATTGCACGGAATTGGCGAATTACGCACCACGAGGATGCAGCGTGAACTGGATTGAGCGGAGAGCCAGAGAGAGAGAGAGAGAGAGAGAGAGAGAGCAGAACTGTAAAAGCAGGGCGAGGAGACGCACCTCGGATAGTTCCTGCTGCTCCACGGGATGGTCCGCCTGGTACTCTCTTCCCCACACAGGCAAAAAAATCTTGCTCTTGTAGAAGTGCACACGTGGAAGGGCAAGGGCTTCTGTGCTTTTGAAACTGACAGCCAAGCTTGCAAGGTTTTTCTCCTTTTTACGCTTCAGTTTCCCTTTTCGCGGGATGGACGACGCGATGGTACAGGTTATTTAGAGCCTTTCATTTCGTTTTTTAGGGTTTATAACTTTCAGCTTTTTATGTCTACAATTGCACTATTATTAGATTTTATTTGCAACTGCACTATAGCAACTGTTGCCTTTTGAAATTGTTTAATTAAAAAATATATTATTATATCTCCATGAATAATACAAAAAACTTAAAAAGTCAAAATTAAAAAACCGACGTATTCATTTCGGTGGTTTTTAGAAGCCAGAAGTCAGAAGTTGGATGAACGGAGCCTTAGTAGATCCCAAAGCTGATTTGGGCCTTAGAGCAACTCCAGCAGTAGCCCTCAAATCAGGGCACATACTTTTGATTTGAGAGCTCCTCCTATTTTTGAGGGCCCAGTTTTTTTTGCATCTACTCCAACAGCACCCCTCAAATCTAAGCCCGCAAATCCATTCCACTACACACTGACACATGGGACCCACTCCTCAAATCCGGTCGGAGCCGAGCGGAGGCCCCGGGCGAGCGGGGGATTTTGGCGGTGACGACGACGGGCGAGGCGACGGCGACGGGCGGAGGCGTCGGGCGAGGCGACGGCGATGGGCGGAGGCATCGGGCGAGGCGACGGGTGTGGCGGCGGGCGAACGGAGGAGTCGGGCGAGGCGGGGGCGAGCGGAAGCGGCAGAGGCGGGGGATTTTGGCGGCGCAAGGGGGACACGGGCGGCGGCGGGGAGTCAGGCGAGGCGGGGGCGAGCGGAAGCGGCGGAGGCGGGGTATTTTGGCGGCGCGCGGGGGACACGGGCGGTGGTGGAGGAGTCGGGCAAGGCAGGGGTGAGCGGAAGCGGAGGAGTCGGGCGAGACGGGGGACGAGCAGAAGCGACGGATTTTGGGGGGGCGCGGGGGAAGTTTCACCAAGCGGGAAAAAACCGTAGGATGAGAGCCAGGAGAGGGGCCCTAGGAATGAGGGCTTGGAGACCTCATTTGAGAGGCCTCCTATTTTTGAGAGCCAAGTAGAGGCCCTGTTGGAGCTAAGTTTTTTGCTCTGGCTCTCAAATTTGAGTTTGAGAGGCTAAGTAGGGGCCCTGCTGGAGTTGCTCTTAGTAGATAGCAAGGTTGTTTTGTTTCTATTTGTGTTGCTAGTTTTATTTGGAATCTAAATTTTACATTTAGAGCTGTCAAGCAATAAATAGTGTACCAATTTAATGCTTAATGGTGTACTACTACCGACAAAATAAGGGGATATAGCTCTTCACACCCATCACCTATCCATTAGTGAGAGTTACGTCATTGAAACACAACTAAATTTTCGACTCCAATTTTAGAACTTCTGAGCTTGAGCTTCGGTTTTACAAAAGTTTTGGGTTTCGAATGCAAATTTTAGGCCCTTTTTAAAATACAGAAATTTCACCGGTAAACAGTCCATTTCCTAAAAAATTCAGGGAGAAAAAAAATCTCGTGCTCTAAATTCCAGACGAAGCCTTAGGGCCTGTTTGGTTGGTGCCTAAGCTTGCCATGCCTAAGTTTAGGCAATGTGTGGCTGCCACAGAAAGTGTGGCTAACAAAATGGAAGCCACACTTGTGGCAAAGTTTGGCAAGAAACTGAGTATATGACGTGTGGGGCCGGATGCTAAGAAAGTGTTGCATGCCACAGTTGCGTCAGTGAACCAAACAGCTACCTAAAAACTGTGGCATATCTAACTTGTGGGTAGGCAATTTCTGATCATGAATCAAACAGGCCCTTAGTTCTGAATAGAGTTGGAGCCTGCTGACTGGCCCAAAGGGGACTCAGTAGTTCGCCAAGAAACGGGCCCTCCTAAACCCCAAACGCAAGCAAACGCGGGGCCTGTACTACCCAATTCCAGTCTTGCCAACCGCGCGCGGACAACGGTCCACCCACCCCGTCCGCGAGCCCGCCTGCGCCCTGCGCGCCTTGCCCGCGCGTGAGCGAACTCCAGAATACGTGCTGTGCCACTGCGCTGTATGGGCGTGCGATTGCTCGTTTGCTTGGAAATGGGTAGTCAGAATTGGTATAAGATCTATTCCCATGTTCCGATCTTTTCAATGTACCCATTTCTTGGGGAGCCTTCAGGTTGTACTCATTTGGATTTAAGATTTTAGCTTCTAACTTTTTGTCTCATTTTTTGTGGTTTTTTCTTTATTGTTTTACATTATCCATGATAATATAATTTTTTATCTTTTAAAAATTAATTATACTAAAAAAACTACCTACAGATATAATAAAAAACTGTTGCAATACCATAAAAACTAAAAGCTTAAGCTTAAAAGTCTAAATGAACACCCCAGAGTGTGACCCTCGTGTTCTTGTAGTAGCTACTAGCTAGGACGAACTGTGACATGCACGCTTTGGTTTTGTGTTTGCTTTCGAGTGGGTTTCCCTTTGGACTTTTGTGTGCTCGCAAATTTGCGTGCGCGGTGATGCATCACTGTTCATTGACGAGGAGGTGAGGTATGGCTGTCTTGACCAACGAGCGCAGCTTGGTTCAGCCCACAGAACGGGCGCCCGGCCTATCGTGCCACAAATTGTGCGAATTGTCTGCGCGTGGCTACGTGTACGTACGGCACAAAGATTCAATTGTCAATGCACAGAGGTTGACTTTATTTTCAAATTTTGTGAGGAACTCCGTTCATTGTCTTTTTCGGATGATTTTTAGTTTTTAGCTGTAATAGTTCTGCAGCAGCTTTTAGTTTTTTTTCTAAAATTATTTAATTAAACATAAAAGAAGAATTAAAAGAAACTGTTATATCTCTTCGCAAGATGCCAAGGAAAATGAGAGAAGAAAAAAAAAACACGTTGAGAAATAAAGAGGTAGGCATCCGGCGAACTCCGAAGAGTCCAAACCGGCCGAAGGACAACGCCACCTCTTGACCAACCGGTCACTAGTCGGCTCCTCATAGAGATTGACTTGTCTTAGTTATCTATATTACGAAGCAACTGTATAGGTAAATTTATTTGTACAAACTTTAGGCGGGGATTTCTCATCTCATTCTAGAAACTGTAGGTTTGCAGAACTCAAATATCTTATTAAGACAAATCTGCTACCAAAACGGTTGGACAAGCAATTGACAAGTGTGGCCCTAGCCATTTGATTAAAGTGCCACTTAGTTGAGCTGAAATAAATTAGCTTATAGATGAAATTACACTGTAACTAGTTGAAATTGTACTGTAACTGATGGTGGTTTATTTGATGTAACTAAATTTAAAAATAGATTAGCCCATCACACAAACAATGCAAACAAATACAAAAAAAAGAACTGGTAAAAAACTATAAAAATAAAAAAACAAAAAAATCGGTATAGCATTTTTGAAGCGGTTTATCGGCTTATAGCTATTTAGTTTGTTCGCATAAGTGCTCACGTTAGACCCAAAAGCCATCAAGCACATCTATAAGCTATCATCCGCAGCCAAAGAAAACACACCCAAAGTGATGTGGCTTTTGGCTGAAACGGCATTATAGTGGGTGTTAGTTTTTTATAAGGTATTCAATTAAAGAAAAATGAAGGTAAAATAAAAAACACCATTGTATCAAAATAAAAGAAAAAAAGGCATGTTAAAAAGCTTTTTGTTTAAAACAAAGAGGTGAGACCCTCCAATTTCTCTTAACAGAAACTGACATAAGTTCTACATATGCAAAGAAAACTGAAAAAACAAAAACCGTGACAGGATATCTATGACTATTTTCAGCCAACATGAGCCAAAAGTCTAAACACCTCGCAAGTCCTAACTTCCCCTGAAGACAGGAAAGTAAGGAATTACAGAAGGATATCTCTACCACTCCATCAGAATAGAAGACAAAACATTTCTCCCAAAAGACACAGGACCAAAATACAGAGTATTCGGAGCTACACAAAAAGAAGCAATCTATTCTGCCCTCCATCAGTTTGTAACATCTTTAGCCAATTGTGATCCTCCTAACACCAGGTCTCCAACCTCTGCTAGCATTGAAGATCTCCATGGCCACTTGCTCCAGCAATCTTGCCCCGATGAATTGTTTTTCGCCGTCCTCCTTTATCTGCAATATAGCTCATTGATTCATTCAATAGCATAAAAGATAAAAGGTTAGACGATAGTTCATTTTTAAAAGTATGTTGTATTACGGGCTTTGTCGTGTTAAGAAGTTCTAAATAGATTTTAATTTTTGAAAACCAGAACATCAATTCTTAGGTGGCATGTCTTCAAATCAACGTCGATTTTATACATCAGAGACGCACCTACCATTCTTGGAAGTAAATAGTTGGAGAGTTACTAGCAGTATTCATTCAAGAGATCCATGCATGAAATGTCGGCAAAAACAAGGGAAGAGAAGCATTTGAGTAAGCCCCTCATCCAAGCCAAGGAAGATTCTTTGAATTCCAAAAGGCGCGAGCATATATACCTAAAGATAATCTAGAAAAGTAGAATCTTTTTTTTTTGATAAGTAGAAAAGTAGAATCTAGAAAAGTAGAAGCGACATATGGTCGGTTCGAGCTAACAATGCATAAAGAACTCCTCGGATTCCTTGCTCGTTGGCAAGAAGCAAAGCAATTAATATCAGAAATTCAACATAATCCCAACTGGGGAAGGCAGATATGCTCATGCAGTCATGTGGATGTTTCTTCTTGGTAACTAACCAAACCGAAAAACTGAGACAAGTACATGTGCTAGCACCTCCCCCAGTTACAAACGCGGAATACTTTTAGCCGTTGTTGTCTAGTAGCCGCGTCCCTTCCTGCCTCCGACTCCGGCGACAGTATCGAGAGCTGCACGATTTGTCAAGATAGATGGGTGGGTGGTGGTCGGTTGGGCTGTGGTTTATGGCTTATTTCACTGTAGCTAGCTGAAATTACACTATAACTGAAGGTGACTTATTTGGTTTAATTAAATTTAAAAAATTTAAAAATAGAAAAAATGGGTTAGCCCATCACGTGTAATGCCAACGAATACGGGAAAAAAACCGGTAAAAAAACTCAAAAAATCCAAAAAAATCAGAAAAAATAAAATTTAGAAATAGTGAAAAATAAACTAGAAGCCAGAAGCCGAAATCCAACCGATCACCACCCTTAGGTGATTCTTACAAAGAACGACTGAAAATTTCTGCGTACGATGCTGGCTTTGTGTGTGTGTTGTATTCTTGATTAATGCTTTGATTCAAGTTGCCTAGATGGAGTAGTACGTACGTGCATTGTGCTAGGCAGTTAGACAATTGAAATGGGAACATGGACTTACAATTTTTTTTTTCTCCGTCTTGCTCCGAAGTGTATGGAGGTCAGGATGTATAAATGTCAAGATTCTGATTTCGCACAAGCTAGTCAACACGTTCTAAGCGGGATTTTTTCCTGCGTGATAAATCTTGGTTTGGTGCACTAGAGCAGTTCTCAAGTAGGCAGTTTTGAACGATTGTGAACTTGAGGCAAACATGGCCCGTTCTCACTGGTGGTTACGGCTAGACAAGCATCTTCACAAACCTGTATGTTCGGAGACGGTGCAACATCGCTGAGCACGCGAGGTGATCCACCAGGCAGGCGCAGCACCAAACAGGCCAATACGCAGGCAGCACTCTGTTTCTTATGAAACGAAATGACGATTTGGCACAGCCCCCAGGGTCTAGAAATTGTCTGCCCAAGAGCTCAAAAGGCGCAGGAGACGAAAAAGGCAGGAAAGGAAGGACACGAGTCGGTGGGCACGCAGGATTGGGGGAGGATGGAGCGCGGAAACCAGTAAACCACCCGAAAACGCAGGAAAGGAGGGGACACGAGTCGGTGGGCACGCAGGATGGGGGGCGGGTGGTGCGCGGAAACCAGTAAACCACCCGTGGCTTTTCTTGGACGGCAAGCCCGTGGGCCGACGCGCCCGCGGGATGCCGACGCGGCCCGCGGGGAGGCGCGACTGGTGACGGCGGTTTCGCGTGGCCCCCGAAAACCGGCGTCGGGACTCGGGCGTTGGACGCGGTCGGGTCGCTGCCGCGCGCGCGACGTCACCCGGACGCCACGCGCGCGGCCCGAGGCGGCGGGGGTGGGTTCGGCAGGCGTTCGACGGTAATTGGTGCTCGGTTTTGGGCATCTCCCATGTACGATGCGTCGATGCCGCGCATATTCCCTGGCTTTGAACCCTACGTTTTGGGTTTCCGGGAGGGGAATTCCGTCTGCGCGCTTTGCACCTTGTTTTGCCGTTGGCCGCGTATGGTTCCCTGGGAAACGACTTTGCCCGATCACTGACGGTACGGGATTATTTACTACTTTATGCTAAGGTGAGCGTCTGTGTTTGTGAGGGAGGATTATACTGGTGTTTATCGGTATTTAAAGGCTTAGCTCCAGTGGCGTAGCCAAGTCTAAAAAACTATGAGATCAACTATTATAAGTAAGTATTGATATTAATTAAGTATTTTTGTAAACATGTGTGGGTTTTCCTCTGACTTTCTCACACCTCTGCGTAGCTCACGCCTAACCGCGAAGTTAGCAGAGAACTGACTTTCTCGGCTAACATTTTCCTTGTGTTACCGCTCTTCGCAAACAAAAATGTCAAAGCTGGCGCAGTGACGTGACGCAGAATAAGATGAATAAGAGAAAGCTGAAAATTGAACGAAATAAAAAGCTAATGTGTGTCAAACACGTCTAATCTACTATATACCATACTAAATTTACATTTGAACTCACGTGTCAGCGAGGAACGCCTAAAAAATACATATGTGAATAACTCATTTTTATAGGGATACCAAATACAGTATTAAAAAGGTTGCTAACCTCTGCTTCTTTTCCACGAATATAACTTCAGAGCTCGTACAAGTACTAGCACACTTTTACGGATCAAATGTGATTTTGTTTGACCTTGCATAGTCAAATCTTGCCGTCATTTTCTGATTTTTAATGCCTCAAACCAAATGGGACATAGCACAGCTAAAAATTGGAATTGAGATCCCCTGCCTTCAAAGTCAGTGACTTTAGGTCACTGACGCGTGGGCCCACGAGCCGTGGGGCCCATGCATCAGTGACCCAAAGTCAGTGACTTTGAAGGCAGGGGATACGCGTCCGAAAATTGAATAGTTCTTCTCGAGCACTTAGGCTCGGCTCAACATGTCTTTTGGCTATTGACTTGTACTGTAGCGATCAAAAATATATTGTAGCGATTGGTAGTTTTTCTAAGTAATACTAAAAAAGAGAAAAAAATATTATATCACCATAGATAATTAAAAAACAATGAAAATAAAATTAAAAAGGTAAAAGCTGAAACCGAGGGTGTAACTGTGACTTACACGAAACCATGGTTTCAATATGGAAAGATAGAGCAGTACTTCTGACGTCTGTCTACTCTCGAAAAAAGAGAAAGCTTGGTTTTTTTAGACCAAAATTTGGTTTCAATTGCAGACTATGAATACTCTTTTTCAGACTATACACGTGTTGGTGTTGACTATTCACCGTCTCTTAACCTAACCTCTGCCTCTCTCCCTCTCAGAAAAGAAGAGTATCCGAGGAATGGTAAGACAGCCAGGTGCTTTTACGTCCGCTCGGGCTCGAGAGCTCGCAGTGTCTCATTTTTAAGAATACTGATCATATAAACAGTGTATTCTGAGTACACACATGTATATATATGCTTTCAATGGTTAAAATGTATGCCTGTACCCTATAAGATCTTTGTGTGTTTATCTTGTGTCAAACGTATGTATTGAACCCATCTACGTGGGTGTGTATGTGATGTGGTTAAAGTGTGTGCTCAACGCTCTATAAGACATTTATATCTTTGTTTAGTGTCAAGCGTGTGTATTAAATATATCTATGTGAGTGTGACGTGAGGTGTGTATATATGCATGAGTATGTTTTTATTATACTCACTTAAAAAAAAGGAAAGAAGAGTATACACCGGTTGCTTTCTTTTCCGTGTTGACCGCCGCTTGACTGAATCAAATCGAAGTGTCGATTAACCGAACCAGGCGCTGCCATTTTTACCTTCCACGACCCAATTCAAACGAGGACTAGCGTGAGAAAGGGTCAGTCGTGGGCATAAAAATGGGAAAGGGACAAGACGAATAGTACGTGCACTAGGCCCTGCTCCCTTTCCTCTCTTTTGCGGTTTGACCTTTCCTTCGGGAACGCATCACCACACGGACCCTTTTTTTCGTTGTATTCTCCTCCAGGAGGCCAAGATCTTTTTTTTTTGAAGACTGCCTTTTGCTTCAGCTATTCCAAGTTTGCACCCGCGTCGATCGCGTATATAAACCCAGGCAATGCCTCGGCCACAACACACACCAAAACTCATATCGCATCCGTTCGAAGTCCCCCAAAGAGCATAGCCACAAGCGCAATTAGCTCGTCTATCCGGTTCTCTCGTCTTCTCCCAGCCTAAAAGCCAAGAGCAGGTCGATTGATCGATCGGTATAGCAGCCATGGTGCTCTCCAAGGCCGTCTCCGAGAGCGACATGTCCGTGCACTCGACGTTCGCCTCGCGCTACGTCCGGTCGTCCCTCCCAAGGCATGTGTGAACCTGTCCTCTTGATTGCTGCCGCTCTTGTTCTTGAGCAGTTCTTCCTCCCGCATTTGTCCTTGCCAACGCTCCTGCTGGATTAATAGCCAATCAAACAGCCACAGCTTAGTTTGTTCAATGCCTGATCAGAGCTTCTAGTCCATGCCGAATTAATCGATATTCTCTCGATCCCCTATAGGTCTAATTATGGATTGGTCGGTGCAGGTACCGTATGCCGGAGAACTCGATCCCGAAGGAGGCGGCGTACCAGATCATCAACGACGAGCTGATGCTGGACGGGAACCCGCGGCTGAACCTGGCGTCGTTCGTCACCACGTGGATGGAGCCCGAGTGTGACAAGCTCATCATGGACGCCATCAACAAGAACTACGTCGACATGGACGAGTACCCGGTCACCACGGAGCTCCAGGTATTTCACAGTTCACAGTTTGTGTTTTGTCATCGTACGTACATGGAAAGCCGGGTTTTTTGGTCGGCGAAGGTTTCGCTGGCCCTGGGTGGGACTGCCATGGCGTATGATAAATTATTTTCACTATTCACAAATTTCGTTTTTCTTTTTGTTTTGGCTTTTTTTGAGCTTTTTTGCCGATTTTTTCGTATTTGTTTGTATTATAAGTAATAGGCTAACATATTTTTTAATTTTTTAAATTTAATTATGCTAAATAAACCTATGTCAGCTACAGTGTTTTTTCAGCCAAATACAGTGCTTTCAGCCATAAGCCGCCCAAAAAAACCCATCTGATCACCACCTTAGATTGGTGGCGATAAGAAGTTGTCAGGCCCGATCTCCTAGTTGGCCATTAGTGTTTTCTTTCTTTTTTTCCCCCTAGTTGCAGATAGCCCACTTAAAAAATTGAGATGCTCCATTATATCTCATGTGGGCTTTTTTTTTTAAAAAAAAGGTGTAGAAACGCCATGAATAAAATATGGAAATGGAAAAGGGTGTGTATAGGTATCATCCAGATGTTTTCTTCCCAACAATCATCCAAATTTTAGACCGTTGGATTAGAGATCCAACGGTCTCTTCTTTTGGAGGGGGGAGAAATTTTTTTGGAGGGGGGTGAATTTTTTTTGGAGGGGTGGGGAGAATTTGTGACCCTTGGATCTCTAATCCAACGGTCACAAACCTGAATGATAGTTAGAAAGAAAACATCCGGATGATGTTTATCAATACCCAATGGAAAAAATATCATTTGTTTTTGGCTAAATGGTTTAGCCGTTGTACATCCACCGAGACTCTTGTTTTCTGTTTCATTTTTCTAACACTTACGCGTGCAACATTGCAGAACCGGTGCGTCAACATGATCGCGCATCTCTTCAACGCGCCGCTCGGCGAGTCCGAGACGGCGGTCGGCGTCGGCACGGTGGGATCGTCGGAGGCCATCATGCTGGCCGGGTTGGCCTTCAAGAGGAGGTGGCAGAACAAGCGCAAGGCCGAGGGCAAGCCATTCGACAAGCCCAACATTATCACCGGCGCCAACGTCCAAGTAATTAAGCAACTGCCCAACTTTAGAAATCCTGAACCGTTTCAAGCTGTTTCCTGTGTCTAATTTGCAATGTTTGTACTTGAACTCATGTAGGTTTGCTGGGAGAAGTTCGCGAGGTACTTTGAAGTGGAGCTGAAGGAGGTGAAGCTGCGCGACGGCTACTACGTGATGGACCCTGAGAAGGCGGTCGAGATGGTCGACGAGAACACCATCTGCGTCGCGGCGATCCTGGGCTCGACGCTCAACGGCGAGTTCGAGGACGTCAAGCTTCTCAACGACTTGCTTGACAAGAAGAACAAGGAGACAGGGTAATTAAGCCGAAGCCACCACTCTGTTTTTTCGTTGGTCACAGCAGAGCAATGCAATGCAACCGCATGCGCGTCATTTACATTTTTGTCGTGCTAAACGTGTACTATTTCTTGCGCCGTAGCTGGGACACGCCGATCCACGTGGATGCGGCGAGCGGCGGGTTCATCGCGCCGTTCCTGTACCCGGAGCTGGAGTGGGACTTCCGGCTGCCGTGGGTGAAGAGCATCAACGTGAGCGGCCACAAGTACGGCCTCGTCTACGCCGGCATCGGCTGGTGCATCTGGCGCAACAAGGAGGACCTGCCGGACGAGCTCATCTTCCACATCAACTACCTCGGCGCCGACCAGCCGACCTTCACCCTCAACTTCTCCAAAGGCTCCAGCCAAGTGATCGCGCAGTACTACCAGCTAATTCGCCACGGGTTCGAGGTAATTTACGATACGATTGGGTAGCTGCCCTTGACCAAAATCTCGATCAGGAGCGTTTGATGAACTGACATGATGGATCAACTGCAAATTTGCAGGGGTACAGGAACATCATGGAGAACTGCCACGAGAACGCCATGGTGCTCAAGGAGGGCCTGGAGAAGACGGGCCGCTTCAACATCGTGTCCAAGGACGACGGCGTGCCCCTGGTGGCCTTCTCCCTCAAGGACCGCAGCCGCCACGACGAGTTCGAGATCTCCGACATGCTGCGCCGCTTCGGCTGGATCGTGCCGGCCTACACCATGCCCCCCGACGCGCAGCACGTCACGGTGCTCCGCGTCGTCATCCGGGAGGAGTTCAGCCGCACCCTGGCCGAGCGCCTCGTCCTCGACATCGAGAAGGTCATGTACCAGCTGGACGCGCTCCCGTCCAAGCTCATGCCTCCCGCCCTGCCGGCGCCGCTGGCCAACGGCCACGCCATGAACGGCGTGGTGGCCAACGTGCACGCCAAGAAGTCGGAGCTCGAGACGCAGAAGTCGGTGACGGAGGCGTGGAAGAAGTTTGTGCTCGCCAAGAAGACCAACGGCGTCTGCTAGTGCCACCGTGCTAGTAGTAACAAGAGGCTCCTAATTAATTAACGCATCATGGATTCATAGTCATGGTGAGCTACCGATATTTTTTCGTGCTTATTCGAGTGAAGGCTTCTAGGTCTAGGCAGTCTGTAACCAAAAAGTTTTGCTTTTGGCTTTTGATAAATTGTGCAGTTGCGCTGCACTGATCATTTGAGAATTGAGACTGATATGAGTTAATGTTCGCTATGCTTGTGCTTATTGTTGAGTGGCATAAGAAAAAAAACTTAATTCGATCAATCAGAGCATAATGTTTGTGTTTGACGTTGACTAAGTGTTGCATAATCTCTGTTCTGATAAAGGCGAAAAAAGGAGAGGAGGATTAACCAACCTACCGTTGGGGCACAGCAAGTTTAGCAGTGGAGGTTGGTTATCTGAACATAATACTTGTTCTTGTTCTCACTTCCCTGTTTTGGGAAATTATCACGTAGTTGATGTTGCCTTTTTTTGTTTGTTTGTTTGGAGACGATCACGTAGTTGTTATTTTTTAATAGCGGAAATCACTAAATTGCATTCATTCAGGAAATGTGCACAGACGGATAGATGATACTCGCTTAACGCTCCAGGCCTACAGCTACAGGGTTCTGTTCAACATTAAGAACTAGCATCAAGAGCCACTTTTGTTGGTCACATCAAGAGCATCATACTCCGGCGTGAGCTTCACACAGGCCTTCTTCCAATCAGACCTGGTCAAACTTTCTTTCCCTGATTGTTCTTCATCGCACCTTCAGTTGTAATGGGGTGCTTTGAGGATTTGGTACGATCAAGCTTGCTCCTGCCAGGGCCACTGATTCCTGGGTACTTCGGGCCTCTCGGTTTCTACAGAGGCTTTGATCGATGAAACATCACATTTTTTTTATTGAGGGGACGTGAAACATCACATATGTGCGGATCTTCTTGGAATTAAAAAAACCATCAGATTTATATTAATAATAACTCAACGATAAAGTGTATAATTATCTAACTCTCACGTTAAAAATTCTAGAAGAACAAAAGCTGGCTTGTGGTCTTAGACTTAGCACTAGTGTCTACCGATTTTAAAAGTACACCGTATGTGCGTTTGATGAGAAAGTGCATGCCTGCACTCCCATGAAGCCTTAAGTGTCTTTGATAAATTTCGAGCGTGTGTAGAAGACGCATACACACGTGTGTAGATTGTGTGAGTATGTGCAATGGGAAGTAGATTGTCAATTCATGTGTATAACTCTATTTTTGAGAGAGTATAAATAGGGGACACACACCATACACACGCACACCATACACGTGTGCATAGCGTGCGCTCAGCAAACATGAGAGAAAGTTCTGAGTTCAATTTCTGGGATGGAACAAAGGCTAGAAGGGGCACCACCCTTGCACCCTCCCCCTAAGCTAGAACTCCCTTTTTTTTAAGATTACAAGGAGGGTGTACACTACACTCACACCACATGCACATATGCATATGCGCACTACTAAAAAATACGTTAGACCTAAAGTGGAGGTCAGTGAATAAATCCTAGATTTATTCAATACCTCACGAAATGTGAGCATACGTTTTTCCATGGAATGCACACGTATGTGTGAAGATGAGTGTGCACGGTGAACCTAGGGTTCAAATCTGAGCTAATCGATTCTCCATGCGTAGAACTCCTGATCGTCCCAGACTAAACTGCCTTGGCAACCTTCAAGGCTTAGGGGGTTGATGGCCAGTTCCACTTCTGGCCCATACATGCAAGATGGGTTGGCTCACTCGGTCATAGGTTACCGATTAGTCACCATTATTACTTGCTAGCTCGGTTATTTTTTGGACTCTAAAAGAACTCAATTCTTTCCTAGGAGAATTACAGTTGTGCAGGTAGATGCTAATGTATCTTTTTTCTGCAACAATGTATCTATATTTTATATTTGACAATAATGTTATATCGTTGCCTAACATCTATACGTTGGATTTGATATAGTTATCATTCGTTCTATGATTCTGACACAACGTACAACGTACAAGTTGTATTTATTAAAAAAATGATTCATTACACGTGATAGTTGCAGCGTATCTAGCTAATCTGTATCATTATATTCATGTAAAAAAATGCAAAACATGTTCTTGATCCCTCGATCAATGAGAAAATTTCTAGTTTTTTATATGGGAGTAACTATTACGCAAGCGACTGAAATTTTCTTATCTCTCAGTCATCTGAAGTTGCACTCTTAATCATCTGAAATTACAGGTAATTTTTTCAAGGGAAAGCTGTAATTTTATGTGATTCAGAGTGCAACTTAACTTCAGTTGCACTCTAAATCACCTGAAATTGCAAATGATTTTTTGGAGGGGACTGCAATTTCAGTTGATTGAGAGTGCAACTTCAGGTGACTGAGAGATAAAAAATTTCAGTCGCCTGTGCAAGAGCAAAACCGTTTTTATATTGTTGTAGGGATTTCGAGTTGCTTTAAACGGTTTCAGCTTCTGGCTTATTTTGACTTTCAGTTTGTTTAAACTACAAGTCACTTGAAACGCATCAGTTTCAAATTTCGACTTATTTTGAGTTTTTAGTTTTTTTTTACTTTTTTGCCTTTTTTTCTTTTTATTCCTTTGCATTGTCATGACATAACGGTTTTTTTTATTTTTTTCTCAGAAAAATGCTAATAGCTGTTACAATGCAATTTCAACTATAAATCAAACCCGTTAGAAACTTAAGACGTAAGGTAGTTAGATTAGGCCTACGCCGATAGCTGGCACATGTAGATCGGACGGTTAGTTTTGCCGATGCAACTTTCCATTTTTCTAGTCGTGCGCGTTACGAAGCCTATACGGGTTCAATCGGACTCGGTTTCCTATAACAGCGAAGCCGTGCTTGTTTCGAGTCCGACTCGGGTGCGGACTACGCTACTTCCCCTGTTAGGTTTTTAACTGTCCCAGCCATGCCACACGCCTGCGCGGCTCTATATATGGCAACACGCAGCGGCGGCGCCCAACCGCACCCACTTCTCTCACAACAGATCAGCTCGATCCTGTTAGTATAATCTGTTGTTTTCGGGCGGAGTTTGATTAGGACTCGGATTTGAGCAGGACTCAGTTTCAGAGTTGTTTTAGCTTCTGTTTAGGAGTCCGATTTGGAGTCTGTTTCGGTTCTTTTCTTGTCCAGATTAGAGCTTTGTGTTGCTGTATATAAAGAGAAGAAAGGTGCAGTGAATAGAGCAGCGCAGCACAGAAACAGAAAACATTGCGAGCGTTCTTCGTCCGTTTCCTGCCCCAACTCTGTGTGAGTTTGTCCGTGCGAGAGCGATCGTGATTGTCTCTCTTTGCCAACAGATCCCGCGAGAAACGAGACGAGACGCGAGACGAGCACGAGGCGAGGCGACTCAGGCGAGGTGGAGAGATGGCGCTGGCGGACAACGCCGGCGAGCTGCACGTGGTCAAGAAGTCTGCGTGGAGCCTGGAGGAGGACAGGGTGCTGCGGCAGCAGGTGCTGCTGCATGGCGCGCAGAGCTGGGGCACCATCAGCCTCGCGCTGCCCGGGCGGAACCCCAAGTCGTGCCGCCACCGGTGGACCCAGCAACTGAACCCCAACGTGGACGCCGTGAAGGCCTTCACCCGCGAGGAGGACGAGGTCATCATCAGGTACCAACGCGTCCACGGCAACCGCTGGTCCACCATCGCGCGCTTCCTCCCCGGCCGCACCGACAACGCCATCAAGAACCGTTGGAACTCCGTCCTCCGTAAGCTGAAGCAGCAGTCGCCAACGCGGGAGTGCCTCCCGCTGCTTCCTCTGGAGAGCGGGGATGTCAAGTGGAACGGGAGAGGCGCCGCGCCGGGATGCCCCCAGGTGGCGCCTGGGAAGGACGTCGCGGGGGATGCGAGAGGTGCTGCGATGGAGTGCCTCGAGCTGATGCCTCTGGCGCCCGGAGATGTCAGGGACAATGCGGGCGCTGCTGAGTTGAAGGGCGTGGATTGCGCAGCCGGCGACCCGCTCACCGAACCGAGGCTCGCGCCGCCGACGGTGGTGGTGCTCGACGAAATGCCGCTGCAGACTGTCCGGGTGTAGATTCTTGCCTCGCCTTACGTTCTTTTCTTCTACATTGTTGTAGATTTTGAGGAATTTCCTAGTGGAATCGAACTTGTAGTTGAAGAGCTGTGGATGGTGCAGTAATCAAGAATGTTTTGACCTTGATTCTTGCTTGTAAGTAGTAATTAAGAAAGTTCTGACTTTCTTATAATTTATTTTCTTGTTGGTAATCAGGAGTTATGACCTTTTCGTAATTTTCTTGCTTGTTAGTAATCAACAAAGTTCTGATCCTGTAATTTCCTTGCTTGTTAGTAACCAAGTCAGTCTCGATCTCTTGTAAGGTCGATGCCTCCTCTTCTTTTTTGTTATGGTATTCAGTTATACGCTTGCATAAGGAGAATTGTGCTTGAGTATGTAATTCGCACAGATTTCATCAATGTTTGGTCCAAATTGCCTTGCCTATTTTTGAGCTTGAAAAACAGAGCTTCAATGAGGCTGCCTGTTTGTACTAAACTCTGACTCTTGATCTGGATTGGAACACTACTTGCTATTTGCCTGGGCTTGTTGCTATCAATGTTCTGTTGTCCGGTCTACTTATTGTATTGTGTTCTGTGATTCGAATATGGTCAGATTCGACCACTTAAGAATCCGATCAGGTTTCGTTCAAAGATATATTCTAACAAGTAACTTGTTGATAATACGAACTAGTCAGAGGTTACGATTGAGATCATCATCGAGTTCGTGATAGACTCTGTACCGACTTGCACCAGACGTAGTATCCAAACGTGTTTACGTAGACTAGAGTCAGACGTAACTACTCGAGATGCTTTCAATTATAACTCTTCACCGATATCTTTTGAGGCTGTGCTACGTCTCTGAGCAGAGTGTTATTCTCATCTCGAAGCATGTTATTTGGAAGATAACGAGTAGGTTTTTGTTTCTATTGCCGATTAGAAATCTATTCCTTTCACGTTTGGAACTCTTGTTTCTAATGCTATTTATTTCTCCTGCAAGCCTCCTAATAGATAGCATGCATAATATAAGTTTTCTACACGTGTAATACGCCAAGAGCTAACTTCTCCTCTATATAATGATTTCATCGATTGTGTGTTCGTGAGTTTTCCTTGTAATAGTTTTTCACATTAAAAACTTGTTTCGTGACTCTAATTATTTTTCATTGTTTATCATATCTCGTGCGTTTTATAACATGTTGAATGCTTGTCTTAGTTTGCACTGAACTCTGAAACAACATGTTTGGAAAATTGCAGTGTGTGTTTCTGCCCATTCTTGTTCTCCAGATCTACCGATTGGCCCAGCTGCAATTAATACTCGCCTTATTGCTCGTTATGTCTCACGATATAAGCCCGCTACATATATGTAAGAAGTACAATATCTAAATAATATTTAATTGAATTGTATCATAGTTGCTGCTATCAGATAGATATAGTACCACTCTTTCTATTAGAAACAAATATGATCTAATTTTATTAAATATTATTTAAATAATATACCTCATACGTATACGTGTTATACTTATATGTGGAATAGTGAGAGTAGTTACTCCTGTCTTTCAATTGACATTCATCCAAAACTACTATCTGTAAACAATTTACCTTCCTTTGCACCCTGCCTTGCCATTTGCTTCCATCAGGAAAGAGGGTTTGCGCAGATGTACGACAACATGTACATCTGTTTCAGGTTCTCTGCAGAATATAGCAAATCAAGCACATGTCATCTCTATTAGAGCAACTCCAACAGTTTGGCATTTTTTGTTTCCCATATATTGTTGTTTGCCAACTCCCAAAATAATATAGGGAGAAAAAAAGAAGCCAATCTCCAATAGTTTGCCATAATTCACTTGCCAAAAATTAAAATTGGTCCCACGATCGTGTTTTTTTTCACGGCAAAATCCTTTCGCGGGAAACCTACTCGCGGGTGCTACCGCCAGAACGCCGCCGCCGCGTGCTTCGTTTCATCGGGCGGTGTCTTCACCAGATCGAGACAGCCGGCTTCTGCATCCAGCCGGACATCACCATCGTGCAGGTCAGCACGTCAACAGAACGACGGCAGGCGGCAAGCAGCAGGTCCCAGGCAGCATCCAGGACCCGGCAGGAAGCACATCTTCGAGGTATGTATTTCCTTCATAAATATATAGGAGCCCGATCGAGGCTGTCCTCTGTATTTGTGACTTGAACAAATGCCGGCAGCAGAGCACGTTGTTCTTCTAGACACAGTAAACGTTCTACGCCAATATTAGTAGTACTAATCGGATACAGTACTACTCTTTTTTCGCCTTCATGCTTGAGATGGCTAAACAAAAAGTGTTTGATCTTCTCCAATTATCATTCGCAGCAGGGTTAGTCGACGTCATGAGTGCTTACAAATCATATCTTCAAAGACAATTGGATGACGATTCATCTTCAAATGACGATGATTATTTCATCATCACAGCTGCTCGAATTGTACAAACGTTTTCGGGTCATAAACGAAGACATGGTGGTTCTGTCCCTGGCCATGTTGTTATTTATCGAGATAGAGAAGGTGGCCATGAAAAAATGTTTCAAGATTATTTAGCGGATAATCCGACGTACGGTCCACATTTATTCCGTCGGAGGTTGGTGTTCATTCACCTTTGATTAGCCCCGTACTATGCAATTAATTATAATATGTGTTGTTAAAATTTTGTTTATTTTGTTCAGGTACAGGATGAGTAGGGACCTTTTCGTACGCATAATGAATGCTGTTGAGTCACACGATGATTACTTTGTGCAAAAAAGAAATGCGGCCAATGTACTTGGATTAAGTTGCTTCCAAAAAGTCACCGCTGCATTTCGTATGCTCACATATGGGGTACCGGCTGATGCTACAGATGAGTATGTTCGCATTGGTGAAAGTACTGCACTTGAGAGCCTTCGTAGGTTCGTTGCTGCAGTTGTTGATATTTTTGAAGATGAGTACCTGAGACATCCCGATCAGGCAGACACAGCACGCTTACTGGCACTCGGTGAGGAAAATGCTTTTCCTGGAATGTTAGGGTCCATCGACTGTATGCATTGGGTGTGGAAGAATTGTCCATACGAATCTCATGGTCAGTACAAGGGTCATGTGGAGAAGCCCACTATCATTTTAGCAGCAGTTGCTTCGAATGACCTTTGGATATGGCATGCCTTTTTTGGAATGCCTGGGTCTCATAATGACATCAATGTCCTGCACCGGTCTCCGTTATTTGCAAACCTGGCAGAGGGTAGAGCTCCAGAGGTGAACTACACCATTAATGGCCACGATTACACCATGGGTTATTATCTAGCAGATGGTATATACCCCTCGTGGGCAACTTTAGTCAAATCAATCTCTCTACCTATGGGGAATAAGAACAAATATTTTGCCAAAGCACAAGAAGCAGCGAGGAAGGATGTCGAAAGAGCTTTTGGGGTTCTGCAATCTAGGTTCGCCATTATTCGAGGACCAGCTCGCTTGTGGGACACAAAGACACTTGGTTTGATCATGAGGGCTTGTGTCATCATGCACAATATGATTGTTGAAGATGAAAAAATCGTCGACCCTACTGAAAGGTTCGATTATGGTGGTGCAAATGTGGAACCTTCTCGTGGCCAGGCTACTCGAACACTTGATGAATTTATTGATGCTCATAAAAAGATCAGAGACCTGGCAACACATGTCCAGTTGAAAGAAGACCTCATCGAGCACCTATGGAACCATCATCCAGATTTATATTAGGTACATAGTATTTTCATTTAATCGTTAGAATCAGTTTATATTTTCACTCAAGTGTAATCGGTTCATTTTAATTTGTTCAGTTTATATTTTCATTCAAGTGTAATCGGTACATTTTATTCTGTTCAATCTTCTACGTGCAAATACCATCAGCAGTAATCGGTTCAACAGGCAGACAAGCACAGGCGATCAGCAGTAGTCGATGCTTTTTGCCGGCAGAGAAGCACAGGCCGAGCAGCATGTCTGTCCCATGCATAATTTAATTTCCGGCCACCAGCAACATGTACAGTTCCATGCATGTGGAATAAAATAAAATATATGATAATGGAAGCAAAGGTTCTCCGAATCACAAACAAAAGCAAAGGTTCTCCGAATCATAAAATAAACTAATGTTTACAGATTATTGAAAGCAAATGACATGATCTAAATTTAATTTCCCATACGCCGAGCGATAATCTTCTGCTGCATCATCTCGTAGTACTGCTGCTGCAGCGGGGTGAGGGAGCTCATGTCCATTAACATTATTTCTTTTTCCTCTTTGATCAAATCCGCTTCAGCTTTTTTTTCTTCTAATAACAGACGTTTCTTCTCTAACTCGTGTGAAATCAAGAACCTCTCCTCTTTCTTCTTCTCTCTCTCCAAGTCAAACGCCTCCTTCTTTGCCCACATTTTGTCCAAAGCTTCCATGCAAGCTTCGGCACCTCCTCGCTTAAGAGCTTCTTTTGCCTTCTTTACACCCTGTGGCCTTTTCCTTTCTTCGGATTCTGGAGTTGCAATCTCTGTGACATCTTCAGTGTTTGTTGCTTCTCCATTCGTTGGCGTCGAGTCCAAGTTAACCTTCTGTTTTCTCTTGCCTGCTAGCTTCTCTTGCTCGGCCAGTTCCACCCTCTTGGCTTTCCACTTGTCTTCTTCCTTCAATTTGTTCCAACAAGGTATAAGAGTAAATGACTTCTTGTCCTTGTCCAATTCCTTGTACATCTCAAGCGCGTCCGAAATCTGTACATGTAAAAATGTCAATATATATATAATTTCAAATGAACCAAATAAAAGAAAAAAACGTGCAAAACAAACCTTGTCATGGATAGTTTTGCCACTTTGATTCCTACGCTCAATCGCCTTGTAGCATGCGCAAAACTTGTTCACTTGCATCTGAATAGCGAGCCACCTATGCATAATTGAACTCTCTGTTCTGATAGCTGTAGTTGTCTTTTTTGCCTCAAAGTAAGCATGAACTCTACTCCAAAACTTGGAACGAGATTGATTGGCCCCGTTAATAGGATCTTTGCTAACGTTCAACCAAGCAGAGCATACAACTATATCCTCCTTTGCATGAAAATTCTTTGTTCTCTTAGCCAATCCCTTTGTTCTACGAGGGCCCTCAACACCTTCACTTGGCTGCACTTGCACGCCAATTTGTTGATCTTGAGAAGGAAGGTCATGAGTTTCCTGAGTGTTTTCTGTCATCGGAAAGGTGAAGTCGTCCAACCCAGCAACATCAACATCATCTCCTGTTATCATGTTTGTATAAAATCCACCTCCTTCCATTTAGACGAATCTACAAATAAATAAGAATAAATGAATGACAAATGTGATGAACAAATATACATGATCATGTACTATTCTCGTCGGCCCAGTTCGCTCGAGCCCTTACCTCCTTCACTGATCGTGCTATGACCTAGCTAGCTGTAGTAGACATTTTCTTTCAGTAAAATGCAGTAAACTTGAGTAGTACTGCACACGAAGGGGGAAACATAGCATCCGATCCTATACAGTCAACAAGAAAAGATTGCCCATCCGATACTATACAGTCAACCTAGCTAGCTGTAGTAGCGTGGCATTCAGAGGAGATACCTGCCGCCATCCATGCAGTGGATCGGATCGGAGGAGTGCGAGTGAAGATACCTGCCATCAACCGGCTAATTGCTAATCGCGCGTACCCTAGCGAACCGTAGTACACGTACCTGAGATTCCTGGGAGCCGCCGGCGATGATGATCCCTGGTAGCCGACCGCGGGAAAGGACTGGAGATCGAGTCGCCTGAGGGAAGAAGGACGCGGCGCGTCTTCCAGGTGTCGCGCGCGCGGGAAGAGAAGGAGTCGGCGCGAGCCTGCGCGCACGGGAAGAGAAGGGTGGCGCGGCTTCCAGGCTTCGCGCGCGGGAAGAAGAGGCGGCGCGGCTTCCCAACCCCGATGCGCGATACTTCTCGACGCGGATATTTGCGCGCTCAGGAGGGATATTTGGCAAGTTGGGAAAGACGGGGAAGGAGGATGCCAAACTGTTGGAGAGGGTTTTATCTCGTTTTGCCAAAAATTAAAGGATGGGGAAGCCGGATGCCAAACTGTTGGAGTTGCTCTTATTGTTTCTGCACATTTGTTTCCCTGCGTAATACTCCTTCAGGTACAAGAGAGAGGCCCTCTGATGTAACTTATCTTGCAGAAGATCTGAATTTAATCAACAAGGATCAGGAAAACTTGGCACTTCTTTAGACGGAAGCGCTTGGCAGACCCCTGTCTCTTCTCGTTAAGAAAAGCCTGTTTAGCTGCCTAGAATAGAATTTAATTCATAGGATTGGATTCCAAATCCTATTTAATAAGGATTAAATAATTCATTAAATATGATTTTAATACATAATTAGGGCTATAAGATATTATAGTCGTAGATTACTTGAAACAATACTATCCGAGTACCTCTGGTCGAAGGATTACTACTCATGTGCCTAAGCAGGCACCACTCGAAGATCCTATAATCCAATAATTGGGCTTTGACTTCAGGTAGCCTCTTGTGTGGTGAAATAGAGCATATGCGCCTTTATCCCCAATAACTGCATGGCAATTCGGGCTTGCACCTCCAACAGCAGCTGTCTCACAATTATTTCTACGATCTTCTCCTACTGACAAATAATCAATCGACAATTATTTGTCAGATCTCTCTCGCTGATAGCAACCGAGTATCTGATCAGACATGAGGAATCGACAAGGTGTCTATTCCAATAGACAACCGAGACCTCTTCAGCTTTATTTAAGATTTATGGGAGGAGATTGGTGACATAGAGTAATAGACAGTGTAGGTAAGTAATAGCAAAATAAGGCCTAGTAGCACCCATTTGTAATCGCTCTACAAGAGCAACCTTTAATCACAATATAGCAATAAAGATAGTCTTTTTTCTTATTTTTAATCCTTTTATAAGGTTCGGGTTTTCCCTACAATTCGTAAGATCCATGATTTGATCGTCGACACTATTCTAGTTGAATTTGAATTTGATTCTAACCAATTCATAACCTATTTTTTGTTTGGTTGTCATTTGGAATTCTACGAGACTGTGGGCCCACCTGTTCTATACTGATAGAATTCTCCTCAATCTACTACTTCAGACTTCAATAGATCGATTCCTACGTCTACCTACTATTTTTTCTCTTTTTTTCTATAAAGAAAGATCAAAGCCTTGGCCGCCCATTATTTGAGCATGACTTGGCTCCGTAGATCCACTGGCAAACGTTTCAGAGTAGTAGTCAACCCGATAGGAAAGCTTTTTCAAGTGATTGTGAAATCAAAAACGACCTCCCTCCCAAGCATTCTCGGCATAACTTCAATAACTCCAGTGCAGCTCAGCTTGGCACGTAGGTCCATCAATGTGCATAAATTAGCTTCTCTATATGCTAAATCGTCTCCAGACAATTTTGTGAAAAATTATAGTGTGAAAGTGAGGTTAAAATTTCAAATACCAAACTTTTATGAAATCATTGTCTACCAGGCTACGGGGAGCCACCTGTGCAACTAGTCCCCCGAATGTGTATAAATTAGCTTCTCTACACAGTGAATCATTTCTAATCAATTTTTGTTGATTTTGTGAAAATTTTATGGTGTGAACATGAGGTTGAAATTCTAAACACTGAACTTTTACTTAATTTTGTACAATGAATTCTAGATAAAATAATAGGTGTAGGTAATAATTGCTTCTAATTATGTCATGCCTCTTGCAATTGGCTTTGGAATCATCCATTCAATCCTAGGTGGCAGCCAAATAGCTACATCCTTAAAATTGAATTCCAATTCCATAATTACATGGCCAATACCTAGAAGCCAAAGGAGAAGAGAAACCAAACACAGAAAACATAGTTTTTTTGGAGCTTGAACTCCAAATTTAGACTCTGTTCTTTTTGGCTCTTCAATAACTTTTAGTTTTTCTTAAAAATCATTATTTATTAGACTAATAAGTCGTATCTCATAAGAACAGACCCTTACATTGAGACTTTACTAGCAGTACTAGCTAGCTAGAGCACATCAGATAAAATTTGATCTGAAGTCCGGAAAGACTATATTTGTTTTTGCACTTTTACATAGAGGAAGTATTAATCCAAATTCATAAAAAGTCACAGTTGTAAACACGCAAGACTGGGAGGTAGAATTAAGGTCTTCTTTTTATTAGTTATTGCTTCTGATTTTTGTGTCAATACGAACATCCGGTTTTTTGAAGCAGTTTATCTATTTTTCTTGCTACCGTTTTGTTTTAGAGATAAGCCAGAGGGTCACGAGTGCATCAGATATTCCACTCCTCTTGCTCTTGTCATGCACATGCTTATCTTCTTTACGTTTCCCACCGCTCATGCCTTCCTTTTTGAAATCACTTCTTTCAGCCATTACTTTTTTCAGCCAAAAATCATCACATATAGCTAAAAGTTATTAGAAAAAGTTAATATGAACGATTCTACGAGCTGACGCCAGCTCTGCCTCATTTGTAAATTTGAACGGCATAAATTCATTCCTTTTTTTCCTAAAAAAAGGCCATTCCTTCTTTCAGGGCTTACTATTTGTACTAGTAGTGTGCCCATGCTAACACTACGGTAAAATACAAAACAAGATAAAATTTGTAAAAAATAAAACGAACAATTAGATTCATTAAGATTCACGTCTCATATATTGTATAACCAAATATTTTTGTCACATAATGAATGTCACATAACGACTGATCCTTTGAGGAGGCGACAACATCATTGGACTCACCCACCGACGACTTTCTCCATCCCCACATTGTTTAAACTTGAGGCTACAAAGAAAACAAACATTTTTGTCACATAAAGAAATATGAAACACAGTAAGAAAATAAGTGTTTGTAGACTATTTACTTACCACATCACCATGCTAGGACGTCTATATACACAATATTTTTGGTGCTCTTCCCTGAGGCATCTCCCCGAACACCCTTTATACTGTTCACCATGGTCGAACACCCTTTCGACCACGTTCAGATCTCCCCGATGAAGTCCCAGCTCCTTACGACCGATTACACCGTGGTCGTAGCTCTTCAACGTGGTCGTAGCCTCCTTACGACCACGTTCAAACTTTGTCGCAGTCGTACGCCTTCGGATCACCTTCGACTTCTCTCGGATGTGGTCGTATTGCTTCTTGACCTCACCGTCTTCCAATTTCGCCATGGTCGAACGCCTTTCGACCTTGTCTACAGTAGATTTGCCGTGGTCGTAAAGATGCCACTTTAATATCCGCCCATTTATCTCGGTACAGCTGTGTATGCTCTGCTGTAAGTTTTATTACTCTTTCCAGTCCTCTTAACTGTTGTGACCGAAACACCAAGATTTAGAAAGGAATATTAGAATTAAAATACAATATGAAACTATATATTAATCATTAAGCCCTACCGTAGTTTTGAGATCTCGACGGTCCGATAGTTCTCGTCCGAACGAATCCAAGACATGTATCTCACATTTTTTAGCATTCACAACCGCTAGGTACCAGTGAAACTTCTCAATATTAATTGGAAGGAACACCTGCACTAACAGAGTTTTATCTCAAATTTTCTTCTATCTTTAAATTAACATCTGCATGATATTATATATATAATAATAATTATGGCATCGACACGTTTACCATATCAGCGTGTAAATACTTTTCAACCCTTTTGATTTGATATTCACTCTTCATATGCAAATCTGCATTTGATATACACTCTTCACATGCAAATCTACATTTGATATACCAGTTTCCAATGTTTTGCATACAACAGAGAAGCGTGTTCTTTTCGTGCCCTATATGCAAGCATTTTACATGCTTTGAGCAACAGAAAATGGAACCTTCGTCTACACATTGTTCTTGGCGCTGCTTATTCAAATACCTTGGAACAATACTTTAAACAAAGTTTTGTAAATTTCTTCTTGGAGAAAAAGGCTTTATACAACCAAACACCCTTACATTTTCTAGTAATGAGTGCATCTCAATTAACGGAAAGTTTGTTGATTGCTCTTCTTAAAATGTCGCAAATTAAACACAAATAAGTCTATGCGATTGAAGTGATCGGTTGAAAAACAAAATTATACCATTTAGATCCAAATAGGTGACTGACTCCTCTACAGTGTTATTCTACATTAGTAGAGCATTCAGAATTTCAGACTGCAGGGGAGTCATCTACTTTATTAGAGCTTTAGAGATACCAGTTTATCTCAACTATCATACGGCAAGAGAAATTCTCATAAATGAATGTGATTTGAAGTTCTTATCTTACAGAGATCTACACTAACATTATAAAACAATTGGGCAAGGAAAACATTCCTTCAACAGTTGCCATAAACCTGAACTGGATGGTAAGAAATAATATTTTTGTTATTACACAAAATGTTGCTTAACATGAAAAACTACCGATAACTAATGACAGAAAAATGAATTATCTACATAATATTTGGCATGCACAAAATCAGATAGATTTGAATTAATGCTAACAGAGATCACAGAAGTACTTTTCATAAATAATCCTCAACTACCCAATAGACAAATGCTAAAGTGGCAATCCACCAAATGTGTGTGCTGATTTGGTGGAGATATAATTTTGAGGTATAACATAATTCGCAGATTGTTCCTTTCAGGGAGCTTGCAATTAGCACAAGTAGAAATTTAGTCGGCCAGAAGAAAACCTCCGACCAACAACAAAACAAATAACCTCCAACGTACAAAGTAAGCAGCTAAGAAATATATAAAGGAGCAATGCTATTGCTGTTTCAGAAAAAAAAAATCAGATGGATAAGTAGACCACCAGACGAAATGAAATACAGGAAATAGAACAAACAAGCTCACAAGTTTCTATCAGTTTTCACAGAGTACACTTTTAGCGGTGGTTTCAATATCTGTGCTCAAAGTTCTGTACAGGTACCGTATGACAAAACCAATTTCTTCAGAACATAAACAAAACACAATGGTGCAACAAATATTATAAACAAATTGTGGTGCTTCTGACAAAAAAAAAGGAAACTCATTTTCAGTGAATTAGAATGTTGGTTGCTCCCTAAAATCAACCTAAAGTGAGTCTAATTTAACAAGAATGCCAGGTGCTCACTTTCTCTTTAATAGCATCTTCCCTTTGGATCAGTGCTTGTTGCCTCCGCCGTGTAGCTGCTGGATTCACCTCAGCCTCACCAATCTGCTGCTTCCACTCAAACTGTGATGTGATAATGAGCACAAGCAGGAGGAAGAAGAGGACTACTGGTCTCGAATTCATCACTCCGACCAGAAATCAGAGAACCTAAGGAAAGTTGTACCATTGTTAGCTGATTCGAATTTACATGATGTCTACGAAAAATTTAACATCACAACTTCTGATTAATGGTATTTACAACACACACAAAAAGTAAAGAAAAGACAGAGACCGGAAGGTTGGTTGGGACCTAGGACTTTACAAGTTACAAATTACAACAAGTCTTCAAAGAGCTTTGGGAAATTACACCAAATTCTAAGAAGGGGAGGGGAGATCTTCAGAAGCCACATAGAGTTAACAAATTTCTTTTAATTTAAACTGAAAACAAATGGATGAAACCAAGGAATAGGAGAAATCGGAGAGGCTACTTCAAGTATACTTATCAAGTTATCATAATCCAGGTTGTGAGGGCTCGTAATGATCAGCTAAGACAATTTCACACTCCCGCAAATGCCGCAACGGACATACCCACAAAATTCACGGCAAAGATACGCACTAAAAAGCACAAGAAAATTAGGAAATTTTCTTAGCACACGAGAAACTGCCCAGAGATCCTAACTTTACAGCGCGAAGCAAGGACCAATTAACGATCCACCCACAAATTGAAACGGGTCTAGCCGTTCTGCGCGAGAGCTACCGAGAGATCCAACGCCTCAACGAAATCTATCTTATCGAAACAAGAACATGAGCAACTCACAGGAAATGAAATCGTACCATCTCAGGCTGGCCGCGGAAGCCAATTGGGGAATCGATGCGGAACTTGCGGGAGGGATTGGGCGAAGCCGTGATGGCCTGGGGGAAGTAGGGTTCCTTCGATTTTGACCTCTCCACACGGATTACGAATTAATATACTACGTCAACCGCACGATTATCTGGGGTTTGGTGGGGCGGCGGCGCCGTGGGAGGGGGCGGCGGCGTCGAGGGAGGGGTCGGCAGAGAGGAGGCAAGGCGGCGTTGCAGCGGAGAGGAGGTTTTTCTGGGGCGGTTGCGTAGGGGAAGGGGGGAGCAGGGGAGGCGGCAACGCGGGGTGGGGAGGAGGAGGCGAGGGCGGAGCGGAGGAGCGGGGGGAGGAGGAGGAGGCGGCAGCGCGGGGTGGGAAGGAGGAGGCGACAGCGCGGGGTAGGAAGGAGGAGGCGAGGGCGGATCGGAGGAGTGGGGGAGGAGGTGGCGGCGCGGGGTGGGGAGGAGGAGGCGGCGGCGGCGCGGGGCGGGGGGAGGAGGCGGCGGCGGCAGAGCGCAGGGCAGGGGAGGCGGCGGCGCGCAGGGTGGGGGAGGAGGCGGCGGCACGGAGGGCGGGGGAGGAGGCGGTGGACGTCAGACTATTTTTTTAAGAAGGTTCTGGGTTCAATGATGTGCATGATCCGGATGATTTTGGCCTTAGGATCTTCAATGAGTAAGAGAAGAAGGTTTGAGGAGAGATCCAGGCCATTCATTTGTATGAAGTTGGATTACTTTGGTACACAAATCTGGGTAGACTTAGATTAGGCATGACTGTGGGGGTGGTTGAGAGGGCTGGATTTAGTAAAGAAAATTTTGGTGTATTATAGAGGGGTAGAGACTAACACCATCTCTTGTGTAGTGCCCATTCTGCACGTGAACGCATAGAAAACAGATAGCAGCTAGAACCAAGTTCATAAGTTTTCTAAAAAAGGCAAGGATTAAAACCCGTAATAACATCTTTACATATACTATTGCCATAAAAACTCGAGAACAAGCATACCTTCTCACTAATATAATAGTAATAACTCCACCAAGATACGACCCTATATATAAGACACCCGTCATCTCTGTCACTGCGCAAACGCACGCATTCTGAAATGGCTTTCTCGGCTTCCATCTTCCACGTTTCCTTCGTCATCGCCGTCGTCCTGCTAGCAACCACCGTGGGCGCCTTTGTGGCCGGCGTCACCAATGCCACGGTGGCCACCAACGCCACTGTAATGGTGCGCCGCGACGACCACTCCTCGGCGGTGTCGACGACGCCGGCCGACTTGGCTCAGTACATCTGCTACCTTTGCCGCGGCCGCAACACCCTGATGATCAAGTGGTGCCCCATCGACAAGGACGAGTGCCACATCGCGTGCCTGTCGTCCCCGTCGACCTCCTCTCCACGCGTCCTGACGGCCCCCGCCGCCGACGGTGATAGGAACGGCGACGACTGCTACGTCATGAAGCTGTACCCCGACGGCAGCTGGGTTATCGTCGACGTGGTTAGCTGCCAGGCGTCTGCGGGCTGCTACCTCGTGTGCAGCTACAGCGACAAGCAGAGGGATGGAGCCGGCGGCACCACCCCGACTGCCGCGGCCAGGGGCCCGCTGCCGCCCCGCGTCGCCGATTTCGAGCGGTGCGGCGACCAGCTCTAGCGCCGGACTCGGCCGTCCCCGTCGTGTCGCCACGAGCCCACGATGACGCAAGCAATTGACTCGATCGAACGTACCATGTGAGCAGGGGCGGATTTAAAAATTTTGGAATGGATATTCGAATTTACAAAAATATTGTCCAATAGAAAACATAAAAGTTGACAATAGCGAAAATTAAAATACAAATGATCATACTAGAGACAACGTCTCCAATAATATAAAGAAATTAACAAACAATTAAAAATCACAAATTAACTCGACAATTCTCTGTGCCCTGAAACCGATTGAAATACTACAATTAGTTCTACCAATATGCAATTCTACTTAGCTTCTATTGTCTCTTCTGAAACTATCTATATTTACTATTCACATTAGAATAGTGAAAATCAACTTGAAACTATTTGTTCACACTTGTGAAATACTTGGTATTTGTTCACAGAATCACAGGTAAGAGGTGGAGAATATGTATTCCAATAACTCATAAGTGATAATTTGTCTGCTGCCAAGGATCTTATTTCACATATTCACAGCAAAGAGTTTGGATGAAGGCATGACATGAAGCTCAGTAGCTCACATCTCTGAAATACTTGACATATAGATATTGGCTACTCAGACTTAAAGATGTGGAGAACATTGATTTCAATTCATAAGGCATAACCACTAATTTAAAGATAACTAACCAAATCCAGTAATCCACCACATCTAAATAAGATGTAAGCACCAAAAGTGAAACAAAGAATAAACATATGCCAAATCCACATCCATTCAATTATCCACGGATCTATCATCCACTTAACACGGAAATATAAAACTACAAACTCTAGGGGCACACAAGCAGAGTAGATCTACCATCTACGCATCTAGATTCTACAGCATGGGGGTCGTCGGGTCGGAGAGGATGAACCTACCCCAGTGCTGCAGGCCTGTAGACTGTAGTGCGGCAGTGCCTGCTTGGTCGGTGGCCACTCCGGCCTCCAGCGCTCCTGCCACCTGCGCAGCCTCCAGCCCCCTTGCCACCTACGCCGCCTCCAGAAGACTAGAACCACGGGCACAGACACCCACCACTACTAGGCGCTAGCTGAGTGCCGAGAGATGGAGAGACCATCAGACGCTAGATGAAGAGAGGAGAGACTGAGTGAGACACGGTCTCACAATTGGGAATGAACAGGATGACAGTGGGTCTGGGTCAGTGTCGATGGGAGGGGGAAAATGGGCCAAAAGTGTTGGAAGACCGCTTCTCACGTCCAGTACTCCAACTGCACACCAGCATTGTTGGGGAGTCTGTTAGCGTTAGATTATCTCCACACTCTTGTAACGCCTCATGCCTATATATGGCTTGCATGTAATACATCTCCTGTGCGTGATCATTATTCACTCTTGCATGGTATCAGAAGTCCCAGTCTAGATCCTATTTTCTCGCACACGCTCCTCGCCGACGCCATGGCTGACACTACACCTGCTGCCGGTGACTCTACTGCCTCTGCCCTGACTAACAGCTCCACTTTCTCCTCCAACTCCTCGACATCTGCCCCAACCCCTCCACTATCTCAGGCTATCTCCAGTGTCAACATCAAAGCCTTCATCCCCTACACCCTCTCCATGGAGTCCAACAATTATCGTAAGTGGAAGAACCTCATGCTCGTCGTCCTTGAATGGTTCCACTTGCGCTCTCATGTTGAAGACATGGAACCCGCTCATGACGACCCCGACCGGGCCATTGAGAATATTTAGGTTCTCATGTGGATCTATGCCACCATTGACGCGAGACTTACTAACATGGTGATGGAGGACGACGCCACCGCTTTTGGCATTTGGTAGAAACTCCGTTGTCTTCTGCTCCAACAAACCGTCTCGCGCAGTCCATCTCGAGTCCGAGCTCCACAACCTCGTTCAAGGAGACCTCTCCGTCGCCGCGTACTGCCACAAGTTGAAGACAATCGCGGACGCACTGGCTGACTGCGACCAACCGGTGCGAGAACGCGCACTGGTGCATCATCTGATCTGTGGCCTTAACCCGAAGTTCCATGTCCTCAAATCGATCATGCCTATGCTCCCAACCTTCCCCACATTCATGCAGGCGCGCGACTATATTTTGGTGGAGGAGCAATCCTAGAAGGCCGAGAAGCCGGCGTCGCCCGAGACCGCTCTGGTTGTCGGCGGCTCCGGATCCGGTTCCAATGCACCTCCCTGTGTTCCGAAGCCCAGGACTCCGTCCCTCCCACCACCCACAACAACTCAGAGGGGGGGGGGGGCGCACGTGGCTATCGTGGTCGCGGACGCAGCCGCGGCGGCTGCAACGGTGGCGGTCGAGGTCGTTATCAGCAGCATCAACTGCCCCTGTGGATGGTGTCCTATCCACCATCAATTTGGGTTAACTTGTTGTGAACAGAATGAATTTAACCCAACTACTAAAATACATATGTATTACCTTATATATAATGATTTTTTACTAAAAGGTATTCGATTGAATACCCATGAATTGGGCTGGATCCGCCCATGCATGTGAGACATACCTAGTAGCCTTGCCTGGACAGAGTCCGTGTCAAATTGTGCATATATGTAGGGGAACATGGTACAGAAACACAGGAGAAATTCAAAGAAGCAAAACAAATAAGTCTGGAAAGACAAGGTTTATATTTGCAATGTAGTAGCTACTAGGGGACTCTTTCACTAACATCCCAAAACCATCTCTTTTTTCTTGCGGCAGCTATACGTGAACTCCCCTCGTTTTCTGGCTAGAAACATCCCAATGTGGCGATTCGGTGGTTTGTTTTTTCGGGCATGCAGGCTGTACGTAGCGCACCGCATGCTTACTGCTCGAAACTTTCAACCGCATCCATTGCTTTCTGGGCTAGGTAACCATGGGCCCGGCCGGCGGCGCCGATCGATCGCTGCCGCGCGCGCCGGTGCGTCGCCGATCGTGTCGCGAGGCGCGAACAACTCACAGATGGGCGCGCGTGCTTGTGCGGTTGTGCCGTGCCGTACGCGCGTGCGTGTATGCAATTGGGCGTGTGTTCACTGCTTGGAACTTTTGTTAGAGGTCGATCGATTTGGACTCGAACTGTGTGTGCACCTGAGAAATTCAGAGCATCACGGCGAAGGAACGGGGTCGTGACTCGTGAGCGGTCTAGGGGCACGTTGCGGGTCCGGTCTTGGCACGAGCCTGTGTAGTTGACCGGACATAAACCCAGCCGAGGATTAGCCAACAAATTGCCATAGGCACAAACACGTCATGACTAATTAAACAGGTCAATGTTGATTCGAACTCGACACGACTGTCAAACAAGCCGGCATGCATGAGAGGATTTACACGGCGTCGTTTGCTATCTAGCTCTGTATGATACGATAATTAATCGCAGCTTACAGAGACCGACTGTAACAGATAGAAAGCGGAGTTCGGAGTCCAATCCGGACGCTAACTCTGCACGATTGATCACAATATTTTTTATCATCTATGTAATATTTCTCGGCCATGTATATAAAAAATGATAAGAATATTAATGTTGCACGTATAAAATCAAAATATTACACACATGAAATCAAAATATTGCATTTATGAAATCAGAAAGGGATAATTGATGATTTGTCCCATCTTTTATTGGCATCGGCTCATATGGATATATCCAGAGATGCCAGCATGAGGATGGTGTCATGTGCGAGAATGCAGCCATTGCCGATGGTGGTGGACATGCTGAGCGTGAGGTCGGCGACGAGGCCGCATTGGTGTTAAAAACTTCGACCACGGCCACTTTGACCATGCCCGTGGTCGTAGCGGCCGTGGTTGAAGTGATCGTGGTCGTACGGTCGTTCAAAACATTTTTTATCCATCTATACAACATTTCTTATTGATAAGAATATCAATGTTGCACGCATGAAATCAAAACATTACACACATGAAATAAAAATGTTGCAATAAAAAACAACACCTACCTCCTATGGCAGGCAGCGGCGAGGCCTCGGGTGCGGCGGTGTGGATCCAACGCCGGTAGGAGAAGGCGACAGAGCTCGCGGAGACTGCAACTGACTTTGCCGGACTCCCAGGTGGCAGTCGCGACCACGAAGCTAGTGCCCTTCGCACGGGATTCAGGGCCGGCGGCGGGGGCGGGAGCGAGAGCTTGAATCGGGGTCTCGGCGCTGCGGGGGAGTAGACAGAGCCGAGAAGACGGGAGGCACACTTGCGGATCTGCATGCGCAGAGCGATTGGGTGGCGCACGACCGTGGAGGGATGGATATGGGGATTTGGGATTGGAGTGGGAGGCTGGAGGTGGGAGAGGAGGCGAGCAGGAATAGAGAGATGATCATAGGTTTAGGGAGAGGATGCACTCAAGTGGAGTGACTGAGTGAGGTATCCAATCGATTTATTCGGTCGGACGTAAAAGCCGTATCAAGTCCCCCACTATAAATATACCAACAAGAGACCATCCCGTTCTCAAATGGCTTAGCAGGCTGCATCTGTCTAACTGTCTTCCATGTCCCCACCTTATTCCCCGTTGCCGGAGTACTCCTCCTCCTCGCTGCCACCACCGCCGCCTGTGACACCAACACAACGGTAACGGCGACAAGCAGCAACTCCTTGGTGCTGTCGACGCTGATGGCCAACGACCGTGATGCGCCGGAGTTGTACGTCTGCTACCTTTGTAGCGGGTGCAATCGGACTCTGATGAGTTGGTGCCCAGTCTACTTAGACGAGTGCCACCTTGTCTGCTACGCGCACAAGGCTACCACCAACGCCACTGCGGCCACGTGCATGCCGTCCTCCGATGAGAACAATGAAGACGACGGATGGTACATCATGGAGCTGTATGACAAAAACCGGCCGCTACCTCATCGTCACCCGCATCAGCTGCGCCGTGAACCATATATAGCTGCCTCCTCTCGTTCGGCAGCGGCGATGCGGCCACCACTGGGATGGCTCCGCTCGTGAACCGGGGTCTGTCGCCGCCTAGGTGAGTTTGAGCCTTGGTGTGGCACCCAGTAATTAAACTCCGAGCGCCGCCGCCCCCGACGTGTATATGCATGTACGGCGCTATCGACGCAAATCGGGCATACATGTTGCGTACATATGCATGCACGTGGACGAGATGCATGGTTTGTATAGAGACTTTACTCTTGAACTTAGAATTCGGGGTTTGTTTTAAGCCATTAGAACTAGTGTTCGTCTATAATACAGAAATTTAACACAAATAAATTTAATTCCCGTATTTTTAAACAAGCCCTTGACGTTGGGATCTGTGCATGCTTGATGACTATGCGTTTGTGACCTAGTCCTGACTCATGGCTCCGCAGGATTGGATGCTATCGTGAGTCGAGCTCGAGCAAGCTCGTCTATGTAGGCTCGAGCTCGGTATAAACTTGAGTTAAGTTTAAGTTAGAGCCCGAGCTTAGATTTGGGCTCAAGCTCAACGCCATCTAAAGCTTGAGTAGGCTAGCTCGGCTCAATAAGCTCGTTAAGAAGTGACATACAACTTTTACAAAGCTCGAGTAAGTTTGAGCTGGGCTCGAGGATAAGTTTGGTCACGAGTGGCTTTGGGCCTTGCAGAAAAATAAAAACTTGACAAAGGGAAGGGGAAAGAGGGTTGGTGTACTGGTAAAAAAGACATATGAATACTATTATGAAGCTATTCGAGCCATACCGAGTAGGGCTATAAATGAGCCGAGCTCGAGTGAGCCTGGCCTCTCAAGCTCGAGCTTGAGCGAGCCTGAGTTAGGGTTCGAACCTGGATTTGGGCTCGAACTCAACTCAAATATGCACCAATTTTCAACAATAAGAAAAGCTTAAGCTTGAGCTCAGCTCGAATAAAGGCGGGCTGAAAAATTTACTGGGGCCCTGATGAGCAATTCGAGCTCAGCTCGTTCAGGCTCTCAAGCTCGAGCTGAGCATGAATCGAGTTTAGAGTAAGCCGAGCTTGAGCAGTTCGTGAGCCTCAAGCTTTTTTTATAGCCCTAATATTGTGCTATTCGAGCTATTCAAACTCGAGCTCACTAAACTTGTGGGTCTTCACTTAAGCTTAAGCTCAGTTTGTTTGGAACTGAGCCAATCTCAATGTTGTGATCAATTGGGCCAGTTCTTTTTGGCATCATCTTATAGCTTTTGGTTACGGCTTATGGTTTTTAACCTATTCGTGAGAGAGAATACGAAGTAACAGAAATTCGTGTGCGGTTTTGACAGATATAAATAAAGTCGTTACAATGTGTACTACAATTAACTTGTAGATCCATCGTAAAAAGTTATAGCTTCATTGCAAGGGAGGTGACGTCCCAGTGTACGTATGAGTCGACACTACTACAGAAATGGTCATCAGAGATGGTTCAAAATCATCATCATAGACGGTTTCCTAACTGCCTGAATTTATGTGTCTGTGATATGTTATCACAGACAGTTTTCAAACTGTCTGTGATAAGTTACAACATAAACAGTTTTTTGAAAAAACTATCAAAAAACTGTATGTAATATATCAGATATCAGAGACGGTTTTTAAACATAGCCATCTGTATTATGTTTGATATTATAGACGGATAATACTAAAAACCGTCTGTGATATAGCAGATATCACAGATGGTTCTTTAACATAGCCGTCTGTGATATCTGAAATATCATAGACAGCTAATACCAAAAACTGTCTATAATAGCTATTCTAGTAGCTAAATTATTTTCTATTTTTCGACTAGCCTCAGGAAATGCTAGCCATGCCATCTGAAAACAAGCAAACATATCACACATATAGCATAATGTAGCACATGACAATCATTACACAGATCTCACAAATAATTAAACAACTCAAGGAAGTACAACTGAATGAATTTTTTGATTAAGCACAATTGGGTGGTTACAATTGTATCACATGTTTGAACATATAATCATCATCACTGCTATAGAACTCTCCATTCTTATGTATAACCTCCCCCCCATCAAGAATTCGGAGACACTACTACAGAAATCCACATTACAGACGGTTCAGAAACGTCATCACAGACGGTTTTCTGAACCGTCTGAAATTATGGGTCAGTGATAATCCAAGTTATCACAGACGGTTTTTGAACCGTCTGTGATTATGCGATATCACAGACGGTTTTTCATTAAAAACCGTCTGTGATTATCCGATATCACACCGGACATACATGCATGTTTGCATACTCTTTACGGTAGAGGATACAGTCGTTCGGGCATGCATGTATTCTTTCTACTTTCATTCCCAACGGACAAAGAACCTTCTTGACTTTATACGTGGTTTTAGGCAACTCATTTCCCTCCGGAAGCATGTTCGCTAAAAGACCTAGCAGCGCCGTGAAACTCTTGTCGGACCAACCATTGCTTGTCTTCAATTTCAACAGTTCAAGCACGCCCGACAACCTCGTGTACTTGCAGCCCGTGTACAAAGGTTTCTCTGAGTCCTCCATCAAGCCACGGAATTTAACATACTCTCTCTCATCATAGTTCTCTTCTACATCGCGAAGCATCTGATCCAGATTATCATCGTGCAACCTATCCGAATCCGAGCCACAATCGACATCAGCCGGCGGCATGTCATTCACTTCACCTGCGATGTCATCCGGGGGCATATCATTCACTTCACCGGCGATGTCATCCGGCGGCATATGATCATTCACTTCGCCATGACTGGTCCAACACGTATAATCCTTTTTGAAACCCCTCCGAATCAAGTGCGCTTCAATTTGCCCTCGGTTCTTAAACATCTTCAAATTCTCGCAGTCAGTGCATGGACAACACATATATTCCACCCCCTTATTCAACATATCCTCCTCGGCGGCTCTTATAAAAGCAGAAACGCCATTAATGTACTCTTCACTCACACGGCTCGCGACATACATCCAACTTCGGTCCTACGTTATGTACATATATAACAACTTAGTATTAAAATCTAGAATAACTAATTATAACTACATATATATCGGCCACATTTATTATATTGAGACTTAATTTCCTAGCTCAATTCATATTACAAACACAATAGCTATTATATAACCAACAATTTTGCAAATTAATTAACCATCTTCAATAACCACTCATGGATTACTTACACCTAAATTGTAATGCAATTAAAAATAAATAAATTTCATTACTAACCATATCTACAGCAACCAGGAAAGTCTGAATCTTAATTCAAAGCTCAATCTCTGCCTCTTCCCACCAAATTAACTGGCCTGAAATCGCTCTAGCTTCCTCCCGAGTGAAAAAGTGCGCAGCAGTGGCTAGATCTGGATCGAAATGAAGACGATGCGGTCTGAGCAGCGCAATAAATGCCTTTGTCATTATCACAGACGGTTTTTAACTACGGTTTTTTATAAAAAACCGTCTGTGATAAGCTTCATACCAGAACGCTTCGCGCGTGTTTCGATGCCAGAACGCTTCGTGTTTCGATCGTCTAATTAACGTCTCTCGATCATTATACGAAGCGTCTATATCATTCATGTTTGGGTATACGAACCGTTTGTGCTAAAGGTTAAATATGCGCTCCTAATCCAGGTCTCTAGCTAGCTTCTACGTACGTACAATACAATATACAATTAATACAACATGGCTTCTACTACTGTTCTTGTGATCATCTCCTTCCTCTCATCTGTTCATCACGAATTGTTCGGCCGGAACCTTACACAGGCGGCCAGCAATTTGCATCTGGAGCAGCTTCTCCGCACCCGCCCTGCTGTCCTTCCCCGACTTTCTTGCATCCGTCAGCTTGACCTGATCCTCCGCCGTCGACGGAGGCGTCTCGCTGCCGCTCAAGAAAGGGAAACAACCCTCACCCTGGTTCTTCTCCACAATGTGCGCAATGCGGAAGAAGCTCTACACGCATTGCAGAGACTGATGGATAGCCTTGCCAATCAAGCAGAAACGGCAGATTCTGAGGAATCTTTTCATGCTATCCTGTACGACATTATGGATGCTGCTGATCATTTGCCCAGGCTGCACGAGGAAGTGCTGAGGACAAGGGCAATCTTAACGGCGTTCGAGAATTTAGCGGCTGATCCTCCAAGTCCCCAAGTGGAAGAAGAAGCTTACGAAGCCCAAAAGAATACAATCTGGGAAACTCTTTACCTGTGCGACTTTTGTAATAAATTTGCCTCTAATTGAAATTAATAAATTTGCCTTTAATTTGTGACCTCTTGTCTCATTAGTTCTGTAGTTAAGTTATTAGAAGCAATGTGTACTTATATATTAACCTCTGATCTAGAATATGACAAACAAAGGGACATCACAGCCGGTTCTTGTGAAAAACCGTCTGTGAAGTATCACAGACGGTTCTTACTTCTGAACCGTCTGTGATACTGGAATATCACAGACGGTTTTTATTAAAAACCGTCTGTGTTATCACAGATGGTTTTTTATTAAAAACCGTCTGTGTTGTGTCGACTATCACAGCCGGTTGTTGTGAAAACCGTCTGGGAACATTCCCAGACGGTTCTTAACAACAACCGGCTGTGATAGTCGACACAACACAGACGGTTTTTAATAAAAAACCATCTGTGATAACACAGACGGTTTTTAATAAAAACCGTCTGTGATATTCCAGTATCACAGACGGTTCAGAAGTAAGAACCGTCTGTGATACTCCTTTTTCCCGCCACAAATACCACAGACGGCCTTCAAATTAAAACCGTCTGTAATAGTTTACATTACAGACGGTTTCACAAAACCGTCTGTGATTTGCCGTCTACTATTAGCCTTTCTGTAGTAGTGATAGCTATCCTCGAACTTCAGCGAGTTTGTCAAGATTGAATGTACTTTCGTTCAATTCCACGCACTGTCGCTAGCAGTGTTAAAGTCATTATCGTATATATATATATAAATATATATATTTATATAAAATTGATAATCATGAAATATTTATTGGCAGGTTGACAAATCTGTACATCATTCGTCTTAGCGTCCATGATTTCCTACATATGGTGGCAAACATAGAATCCATATACGTTGCTCTATAGTTGCTGGTGTCACTGTAAAAATAGAATTATATATATAGGTATCGTCAGTTCTAGAGGCATTATAATGAAGTGTGATATTGTAGTATTGTAGTGGGTACCGAAAATCACATCCTATGTCATAGTGTGGCGTTGGATTCCTTGTATCTCCTTTCCTGGGCAACGTAAATGTTGAATGACTTATGTGATTTCAAAAAGTTAGCCTCGGCCATTGCAAACAAAGGGTAGACTACAATATAGTTATGTATCGAGGAAATGAGATTACTTGTCAATTGTTTGTTGTACACGGGTGAAGTTGTGGTTGCTACTAAGTAGGGAATCAATGTATATTACCTTGCTCCACTTTGGTACAATCGTAATTAGAATCCAGTGAGACATAGTCATGTGTGTCGCCATAGTGATTAATCCTAAGTTCGTATTGCATATAAAATACAAATAAAATTTGTATGGCGACTAGTGAAGCACTTACCTCTGGTTGAAGTGTACCAGGATGTACTCCTTGTTAGTATGAGCAAGCAATCTCGTCGTTATGTATTCTTCAACAAAGGATGTGTCTGTGTTGATGGATTGTTCAGAGACCAAGTGTTAGTCGAGGAAATCCATCGGTTGTCACTGTTGCTAAACTTGTTGCATCATAAATCTATACATAAGCAACGAGTTATGAGATTTATCAGTATTACGTAAATGTAGAACTTCATTATACAATACACTTACAGTGTGCAACATTGTTGAAATGATGCGTCGAGTTCATCGAGGTTGAATAGTGAAGATAAGTTTTTGAAGGTCACAATGATGTAGCCTTGGTCGTAGAGGAAATGCGCCTCTATGTATCACACGATGAATCTACTTTACCGATTTGGCTTCCTGTTAGACATTTGCATGTACTAGGTATGCAAAGACCTGCAAGCCAGTCCAAGGCTAAGCAATTGTGACTCGGAGACCAACAACAGTCTGAGCTGGTACTTCTGGAATTCGAGAGGTGGCTTAGTCTTCTTTGGTTGGGCTTCGTGCCTCGCTTGCGATACATTTTTGACGTCATCTCCACAGGAGTCGATGCAATGGACTTGTGAAGTGGAGTTTGTGGTCAAGTCATAGAGAGCTTTTTTTGACAAGCAAGGTCATGTGGAGATCGCAGCACGGAAGGGTCCAAGTGATGCCCCTTTTGGGCCATTGGAGGAATATGTGGACGACATCCCCAGTGTCATGATTTCTCTGTTTGGGGCCTCTCTAGCAGGACATCCCTAAAAACGTTATTGATCCTGTCCACCTGGACCTTCGCGAAATCGGTCCCTAGCTAGGCACTGTGCACCAACGCCCCTAGCAGGCATGGATACGCCAACACCTACCTGGCATCAATGAGAATGGAGCTAACAACCCTGATTCTAAAGATGCACAGTGTGGTCTCCTACATAACGATACATGATGAGCTAACGCGTCCACCAGGTCTATCTATGTAACATTCTAGAGATATATATTACCTGGATGTCAGTGATAGGTAAGTGGGCATCGCTATATTCAGAAAGCGACGTGGACACGCAGCTACTCCGACATTGAAGGGAATACCGCAAAAATGAGGATGGCTTGTGATTGGTCATGGATTTCTCTCAGTTTTGCCCTCAATGTATCTATCGCTCATTAAAGTGAGGCAGTTATGTTCTCAAGTTTTGTATCAAAGTCCCGTTTCATATATTTCTCGCGCTCCTTGTTTTCTAGGGCCGTGGATGGTATATCCCTCTCCTTGACTGCTTGGAAGGAGTCTTCAGAAGATTCAGTAATCAATGCTTGTTGCAAGAGGCAATCATGTTATTTTGGGCCCCATGAAGTTTTGGACCTATTAACAACTAGGTAATTTAATATATCTTACCAAGTATTGGGACACTTTATCATCTGTAGGGTTTTTGAAAAAGACGGCGCCCGAAGATGTGGTTGATGACCTCACTCTTAACCAGTTTCGGGTGCACTCGTTTGTGATCCTAGCAAATGGTGGGGAAGCCTCTGATTAGATTGCGAGCCCGTCCTCCATCCTCCATTGCGGGATTTTACCCGCGTACTCAGTAGTGCCGAGTTTGTGGAGGTGAGTGTTTTGTGCCTAGAAAACCTTGTGAGCCGCACTTTCCTGTTGAAATTCGGTCATCGTCTTTATCCGTATAAAGGTCTTCTATGTTTCTAGCGACACGAAAGGATATCTCATGAATGACATACGATCCTTGGTCATGAACTTCATGACAAGCGTGTTCTTGAAGGTCTTCCATGCTTTTCCCATCGCGAGGAGCGTCTGCCGTCGCATGAGTCCCTGGACTTCTACTGAGATCTCAAACATGTTTGAAATTTCCGTCCACAACGCACTTTTCTCGTCTTTTGTCAAGCCTTTCCAGCTTTCTATGGTGATGAAGACCCGTTGCCTTCCAAGTATCCCGTTGGTAGTCCGAAATACTGCCACTACTTTCTTCGGTTGCAGAGGGACGCAATCCGGAGAGACCTCCATAATGGTCATCCGACCCTCTAGCCTTTTCAATACTCCTCTACCATGCCTAGTTACCAGTCTTTGGAGCGTCAGTCCCATTCAGCGACGTTGATGACGGTGACATCATCTCTTTTTATAGGAAAAAACTAATTAGAATGAGTTGTGAGCGTAAATATTGGCACATGTTAATCTTATAATAAATTAGAACATTCAGCGATGTATATTATTGTTACAAGATCTCTTTGCAATATGAACAATAAAATACCATATACATGAGCTAGAAAAGGGCTAAAGCAAATTAATTTGTTTCAACCCTTTTCAAGCTCAAGTGTATAGTGCTGTAATGTTTCTCTTGTACAAGTATTACTCTGACTCCAGTGTTTCATGCCCTTTTTTACTTGAACCAAGAGCCCACACATAGAACTAAGAAGAGGTGAGTTGGAGGAGAGGACATATATTTCTCAATAACTAAAAGACAAACAATAAAGCACCGTACAGATGTGTTCGAAAAGGGTTGAAGAAAATTAATTTTCTTCCACCCCTTTCAAGCTCATGTGTATAGTACTGCAATGTTCCTCTTGTATAACTACTACTCCAACTCATAGTGTTTCATGCCTCTTTTTACTTGATCCAGTAGCCCACCCGTAAGAGTAAAAAGAGTTAGGAGAGAGGAGAGAGGAGACAGGAACGTAGTGGAAGCCGAAGGAGAGTGTGGACCACCGGACACCAAGAAGGCCGACCGTGAAGATGACATGGTGACATTTTCAGCAACAGCAAAGGATCACCATCCATGTCTTCATCTGCGTGAGGACCACACCGAGATTACCCCTAACAACCTTACCACTTCCAGCCCAAGACAAGTAGGCCCACCTTCCCTCCCACATCCATTCTCCCATTCCTTTTTGGGTTTCACATAAAAAAAGACATTAACAGATATAGACGGATGTAACACACATGAGCTAACAAGTGAGATTTGGATTCCATACCTTCAGGAGGAGAGGTGGTGGGGAGGAGAGAACTCATGAACACACATTAAAAGATATGGACGGATCTATCGCATATGAGGTAAAAAAATGGGATTTGGTATCCATACCTTCAGGAGGAGAGAACATATGAACACAAATTAATAGATATAGACAGATCTATCGCACATGAGGTAAAAAAGTGAGATTTGGGATCCATACCTTCAGGAGGAGAGGCAGTGACGGGATGAGAGGCGGCGTCAGGACAAGAGGCAACGGAAAGGAGTGGCAGTGCTAAAGGAGAGGTGGCGTTAGGAGGAGAGGCGACGGGACAACCACACCAGGTGAGAAAGGAGAGGACGGAGGCGTCAGGTTCTCCAACAGAGGCGGTGAAGGTTGGGGACGAGGAGATAGAGGGGGTGCGTGAGTGAGAGGAGTAAGAGCGCAAAACCTAGCAAGGAATTACTTATACAAGAACTATCACAGACGGTTCTATTAAATAACCGTTTATGATATGAATATTATAGACGGTTCTATGATGTAACTGTTTGTGATGTATAGCATATCATAGACAGTTATATTATAGAGCCGTCTGTGATATTAGCATTATCACAGACGGTTCTATTATAGAGCCATCTGTGATGTTATACATTATCATTGACGGTTCTCTAATATAATCGTAAACCCTTCATAATGATCAACATGCATATAGCTTGCTTCATTTCTTGGTTCTTCCTCGAACCTGATGCCATCTCCGAATGGAGGCAAGTCATCAAATTAATTGTACTCTTCCTCATACACAACATTCTCAACTCCGACAATCCTTCTTTTTCTATAGAGAACTATATGGCACATCTTATTTGCTGAGTTGATTATATAAAAAACTTAAACAACTTGCTTCATGAATACAAATGGTTCATCTTTGTATCCTACACGTTTGAAGTCCACTGTAGTGACGCCGTACTTATCGACCTTTATACCCTGTGAGAGTTGGACCCAATGGCACCGAAAGAGATGGATCTTGAAAATTACATAGTCAGGCTCTCAAATCTCCTCTACAAGCGCATAGCAGGAGCTTGGGTAGCGGTACTGAACTGCTCATGAAATGCATCTATACGAATACCTGAGTTCTACACTGTGCTCTTTCTATACTGATCTGTTGTGTAAAATTTATTCCCATTAATGTTGTATCTTTGCAATGTTAAAATTGTAAATTTTAGCCCTCTTGCCAACCATTGCAGCTTTTTACTTGACCTCCTAGTGAAGCGCACCTTTAACCATTCGTTGAACCGACGATTGTGCTGTCTCGTGATCAAACCCCCGATCGGCCTGTATTCTCTTGGCGTAGCATGCTCTTGTGCTCTTCAATATACGATGACACTTCAGTCATGTGTTGCAAGACCATACAAGGACTGACATAATTTTGCGTAAGTTGTTCAACCACACACTCATATACTCTCGGTACATTCTAAGTAGTGCGGATAGGCTTTAGCTCCTTTTGTTCTCAACCCTGACAGGTCACCAAGGGCAAGAAAAACATTGATGGTGTAGAATAACATGGCGTGCACAGTGAAGTTCTCTCGTTTGTCTGCAACCCGTACCTGTACCCCTTTGTTCCACAATGTCACAAGATCTTCCACTGATTGTGCTAGGTACACATCAACATTGTTCCTAGGTTGTGTTAGTCTTTGGATAAGTAGTGACATCAAAATATACTTCTACTTCATACACAACCAAGGAGGAAGGCTGGACATGTATACATTCACGGGCAAGGTACTATGCCGACTGCTCATATTACCGAAAGGATTTATTCCATCTGTACTCAACCCAAATCTTATATTCTCGGTTCCGCATCGAAGTCTATAAACATCCTATCGATGTTCCTCTACTGGGCAAAATTAACACTGTGTCTTATCATTCCATCTTTCTTATGCTTCTTTGAGTGCCAACGCAGCAATCTTGCATCCTTTCGGTTCACAAATAAATGTTTCAAATGGAGAATTACAGGTATATACCACAACATCTTATCCGGAGGTCCTTACTTCACCTCAATGCCATCGTTGTCATTAGAGTTATCCATACGCTTGTATCAGGAATTCAGGATGCTTTGCACACTGGATAAACATGTAATTTTGCATACTCCTTAGGTAGAGGATACAATCATTTGAACATGCATGTATTCTTTGTACTTTCATTCCCAATGGACAAAGAACCTTCTTGTCTTAGTAGGTAGTTCTCGGCAACACATTTCTCTCTAGAAGGATATTCGCTAGGAGACCTAACAATGTCATGAAACTTTTGTCAGACCAACCATTATTTGCCTTCAATTTCACCAGTTTAAGAACATATGACAATCTTGTGTATTGCGGCTTGCCGCCTAGGAACAAATGTTTTGCCGAATCCTCCATCAAGCCCTTGAATTACCAAATTCTCTCTCACTATAGTTCCCTTTTGCATCGCGTAGCATTTGATCTAGATTATCATCATACGACCTATCCTCATCGAAAGCATAGTCCACAATTGACATATCGTTGTTTCCCTGAATGATGTTATAATTACCTTCCTGTATAATATTCTTCTCTTCACTGTGACTAGTCCAATACTACCTCTTTTTAAAACCCTTTCAAATCAAGTAAGCTGCGATCTATGATAAGTTGGAACCTTCTTCACATTACTACAATCAATACATAGACAGTACATATATTCCATTTCTTTTTTCAACATATCCTGCTTGGCCGCTCTTCTAAAAGCAGACTTGTCATAAATGTACTCTTCACTCATACGGTTGTCAACGTACATCCAGCTTCGGTCTATCTACGCTACACATGTAACAAATTTGTGTCAAATTAGATTATTAATGCTACTATATAGCTAGCTAGCCTAATACTTATACATAATTGACATTTACGTTATAGTAAAATGTCCATATCTAAATTAAGTATCTAGCTATGTACTACTCATAAAACAATGTATATATCAAGTAAGAATATATTAAAATAAACTAGGAGTAGTGACTCATTGTTAAATTGGAGCAAACTACCAACTAATCTAGATCTAAACCTAGCTATCACCTCTCTTTATTACAAGTCATATAATTAGAAACAAATACGTACTGATCTCTAACCACCAAGAACAAATAGATCTACAAAAGCTAGATCTGCAAGCGGTATACTTTCACCAAACTCCCCATGGTCAGTCGCCCCTTCAATGCAGCACAATGAAGACAGATCTGTTGGGACCTCGCTGGCTAGCCATTTAATAACGCGACGAATGCCAGACACGTCCAACCATGAACCATCAGTGGTCTTGCACTATCATAGATGGTTCTCATTAATAACCGTCTATGATAATTCATAAAAGATTCTTAATAAGAATTGTCTGTGATAGATTTCACAGATGGTTATTATTACGAACCGTCTGTGATAATTACTTATCACACAGATGGTTTATATTAATAACCGTCTGTGAATAAATATCACCACACAATTTTACCGGGTCTTCTCACAACCTTCGTTGAGAAGATCACCGCACACGATACCTCCAACGTTGTCTAGGTGTCGGCAAATTCCAAGAGTAATAAGTCAAGCCCCTTGCTTGACTCTCACCACGTGCAACGAATGCACAAACTCAAGTGGATACACAATCCACCTCTAGATGCAACACATACAATCTAGAACCTTCCTCTTTGCTCATAAGGTGCAACACATGCATAATTGAGAGAATGACCTCACACTAGCTCAAAAGGAGTGAAATGGAGCACCAAAAGTTATCCTAACCGGCCACAAGGGGTATATATAACCCACATCTCGAAACTAGCCGTTGGGACAGAAAAACATGATTTCCAAAAGTACCACAAGCAAACGAATTCTGGCTGTTCGTGAGAGGTAGTATGCACAGAAAAATAGTCGCATGTGATTTTGACCGATACAGCCGGACTCAGTACACTTTTTACTGCAATATTCCTATTGACCCTTTTGAAAAAGGCACTGTTTAAAAGTTAGTAACTGTAGACAATACAAACATAAGCCGACTGAAAGTAAATAAAACTCAGCTATAGATACTCTACATCGAATTATATTTCTGCAGTGCACCATAACACATGCATAACAAAAAACAAAAGTGAAGTATAGCAACATAATTTAGCAGAATCGAAGACAAAATCTATATGAAAGCAATGTTTTGTAAACCTGCTATTTTTGACAACTTCCTTTGAGCTAGGCCAAGCTAATTCTATTAGACAGGCTTGGGCCGGCCTAATCCCTAGTTCTCGTTAAGGAAACATAGGGCTATTTTTTTACTTTTGAAACCGGGGTTTGGCTTTTGTTACAGTACCTAACTTTTAAATAGAGTATTTTTCAAGACGAGATCGACAAGTTAATTATAGTACACGTTAAAAGCTCAACATCTGTGCCATCTAAAATTGTAAGTGGGTATCCCTCTCCATAATCTCTGTTGCAAATAGCTAAAATTCAAAAATTTCAGCCAAAATCCATAAGCCACAGCCATAAAGAACATGCGCATAGCTTATTTTGTCCAACTGGCCCTAGCTCAGGCGTAACAATATCTTCAAATTTGAAGAGCAAACCACTCAAGTCCTGTTTTTGGGCTTTTGGCTTCAGCTTCTTAGTAAGCCAAGTGGCCAAATGGGTGGTGTAGAATGGTACCACACGAGCCCATCTAGGCATGACCCATTTAGGCATAGGCTCATTTGCTCGTTACTTAAATGGGTTGTACCATATCAGGCCTTGAGCTGAGCCACTAACCCAAACATGGTCCGGTAGCCTCATGGGCTGGCCCATCATGATTAACCTATTGGGCTGGCCTAGAAACAGTTAGCTCATTTGGCATGATTTTTTTAAAAAATATATAATAAATCCTTGAAAATATATACAAATTAAAAAAGCAAAATAAAATTAAGTATACTTATAAAAGTATATATATATACTTATAAAAGTATATATATATTTTAAAGATATTATAAATGTTAAAAAAAATAAAAAAGGCTAACGGGCCATGTTAGGCTAGGCTAGATTGTGCCAGGGCCAAACCGTGTCGGCACGCGTTGGCTAGGGTGGTGGGCTAAGCATGGTCAAGTGCATCGTGACAGGCCAGGTCGACACAATTCGATGGTGGGTTGTGTTATGTTTGGATCAGGCTAATAGCAGTATGCTTTCGGCTGGCTCAGCAGTCACGATCTATTTGGCCATCTCTATCGAAAATAGAAGTAAATAGGATGGTTTTTTTAAACTACTTTTCTAAATGACCTTTTAAGCTTATCAATATATAACCATTCATATCAATATCTTCTTCGTCCGATACTATCTTAAAAAACGCAACAAAAAAAATATGGGCCGCAGCCCCAAATAACAGTCCCACGGAGCTACCCGCGGCGACTTCTTCCGACTTCCGACCATTTCGTTTATTTCTTCATTTTGTTTTGTTTTTTTTCTTTAAGAAACCCCACTCCGCGAACCCTAGTTCGAATGTTGGATACGAAATTCGGTTTCCCTCCCGTGCCGCCCTCCTCCGCAGCCGCAGCAGCACGGAACCCCAAGCGGAGGAGAGAAGGAGAAGGCGAGGCGGAGATGAGGGAGGAGGCGGTGGAGCGGCTGCGCGGGGTGGTGCGGGACAGCGTCGGGAAGCACCTCTACGTGTCCGCCATCTTCCTCGCTGACAAGGTGGCTGCGGCCACGGGCGACCCCGCCGACGTCTACATGCTGGCCCAGGCCCTCTTCCTCGGTCGCCACTTCCGCCGCGCGCTCCACCTCCTCAACTCCTCCCGCCTCCTCCGCGACCTCCGGTTCCGCTTCCTCGCCGCCAAGTGCCTCGTGAGCTCTACTCCCCACCTTTTTCCCCTCCCTCTGCCATATCGTCGAACGCGTTGCGTCCATGCCAATAAGTCCGGTTTCGCTTCCCCTGTTTGTGTCGCTGCGCGCGGTCGTTACCAGCAGCTTGTTTGGCCTGAACATTTCATCAGTCCGGCGCATCGTGGTAGAGTATTTTGATTCCCGGTAAAATTCTCTTGATTCGCTTTCAGCGGGAGGAGTTTGAGCTGGATTTGGGTATTTTGTTAAGACACATTGCGCCCCTAATGGCTATAGCCGCTGGTTTCGTTCTCGGCTTGTAGTCAAATACCTCGCCAGTGCTTTGAAGTGATAAGCAGGACTTTCCTTGTTTCAATGGGAGGTTTTTTTGACGTGGGTATCCCCTCAAACATATTGGGTGCTTGAGCTCGGTTCTGATTAGCTGGTTTGATTTGAGCTTTTGGTTGAGCAGATTGCATGCTTCCTGCTTTGGATTGCTAAAGAACAGAGAATTTGTGTTGAGTGGTATATGTGTCAATATAATAAACTATTAAACTGTTTATGTGTTTTTGACTTCTTATTCGATCAATCACCCTGCTACTTAGAACAAAAGTCTGAATTCCTTGGGGGGGGGGGGGGGGGGGGGGAAGGATCAAAAGACCTGCATGGAATTAGTGGTGTAGTTTGATGTATTTCTTCTAACAATGGAACAGTGAAGCATATACAAAGAGTTTGTGATGTAGTACAAAATTGTCTGATTTACGATTTGTATAAAATACTTTATCATCTATTGTGGAAAGCCAAAGGCTTTTGATTTTTCTATTTCTAGGTTATTTTAATTTGTTAATTTAGCAACAAGTTTTATCTTTGATCTTTTCATATGCTGCACCGCTTCACATTTTTTTTATTGGTCAGGAAGAGTTGAAAGAATGGCATCAGTGTTTGATGATGCTTGGGGATGCCAAAGTAGATGAGCATGGAAATGTTCTTGATCAGGATGATGGCAGTGACATCTATTTTGATAAGGACGCCGAAGATCACGAGATCAATGTGTGATGACTCTCTCTCTCTTGCTCACTTTGAGTAAGTGGTATGATGATCGCTTATTATTGTGATTTGTGCTTGCCAGATCAAATCAGCTATATGTTTCTTACGTGGCAAGGCATATGAAGCACTGGACAATCGTGATCTTGCTCGTCAATGGTGAAACCATCAACTTTCATCTATTTTTCCTTTGATTAAATGCTTGTATATTTCGAAATAGTATCATCCTCTTTAGTGTATTCAGTGGCATTGGCAATGCAGTTCTTTCAAGTGCTTCTTTTTTGTACACCTTTTGAGTTGAGTTGATTAGTGAACATAGTTGAAATAATTGTCCAGTACTAGGAAATAAAGCTGCTTGTGCCTGATAGTTTTCTTTATATAAAAATAAAATTGACAGTTTGATTAAGCTGGCTTCTGCTAATCAGTGTTTATTTTTTGTTTGCTTGTGGCTAATCAGTTTGGTTAAGCTGGCTTGATGACCTCCTCCTATTTATCTATTGTTATCTCAGGTACAAGGCAGCAGTTAAAGCTGATCCTTTGTGTTATGAGGTGAGAAGAATGATATGGCTCTGTAAACTAAAGATACTACAACACTTGTTAGGTTTTTTCAATTAAATTAACTGTCCCTTATAAATTATAATTAATATTACATACGGAAAATACAGGTAGCCTCATTGTTGTTAGATTTGACTGCCAATTTCCATATGCATGAGTACACACAAATGAAATTTAATCTATGAATCGTTCTATGGGTTTCAAGTTTACTTTGACATGTCTATTCCTCAGTTGGGTAGTCTGAACTTTCTTATGGGGTTTGCCATGCTGTCAGCTATGGCCCTAGGGATGATGTGTGTGCTAGTATTGCAGGTTAGATGCAGTAGGCCAATATCTGATCATTTAATGTGCCTGCCATCTGACTTTCAGAATATTGTGGACATGAGTCGTAGCCCTATAACTATAATGCTGTAACTTGTGGTGTCAACTGGCAAATGATAACAACATAACTCTGATACATCCTTGTCTGTTATTGTTTTTTCCACTTTCCAGCAATGTTGAAAATAGAAATGAATGCATAGCATTGTACAAAACACTATCATCAATCCAATTCTTTACCATCATAGCTCTGGTTGAGGATAAAGTTACCAGTGGATTGATATTGTGGGAACATCTCTTAGATGGTTTACGTGATATGATGTCTTGTGGTATTCTCATTTGGTGTGCTCCTAACTACTATTTTTTTAATATACGTGCCAGGCTCTGGAATGCCTTGTCGATAATTACATGTTAACATGCGAGGAAGGTATGCTTCAAACTGGCTCTTTTTTTGCCTATCTTGAGGCTTGCTTATATTGTGAATGTTAGTGTTAAGTCTTGTATTGCTTTTTAGAACTGCATTATCCAGTTATCATCATTTTGTTTCCTTTTGTAAAACTGTGCACTGTAATAATTTTTAATTAGATATGAGCTACAAAAGCTAGATATGTATTACCAACTAGATAAGCTTGACAAAATCAGTCTGCTCATCTGTCTGGCAACTGCATCCTTTGAAGACATTTCTGTTAAATATCATAATGTCTATTGCCATTATTTGACTAATTTATAGAAGAACATGCTTTACCTGCAATCCTCTCTTAGTTCTCAGCATATTGAAACCTAAATACAGTGCAATGATATTTTTCAGAATCTGAGTTATTGTCCTCTCTGCAATTCGGAAAAGAAGATGGGTGGTTATCAGCATTCTACTCATGTTTGATTAGGAAGGTACCTGACTAAGTAACTACAATGCTATGCATTGCATGCAAATAAATAATTAATGTTTTTGGTCTTTATTTATGTTTATATTGGTCATGGTTTCTTTTATGCCCTTTTAGCATGAAAAAGAATATGTAGTGGAAGCAAAATTCAAGGAAATTGAACGAGAATCATGCAGTATTTCATCTTCTAATTCTGGCCAAACACTGAAAAACAACATTGACATTTTGGCTTGCAAAGCTGAACACTACCATCAGAGTGGAGAGTATCAAAAATGTTTTGAACTCACGTCTGCGTAAGTTGGTGAACTTTCCTGCTTCACTTTTGTTTCCTCGACCAATGTTGATTTTACATCCTTATAATAAAGTATCTATCTCAGGTTACTTGAAAGAGACCCTTTTCATTTGAAATGCACGTTAGTTCATTTGGCTGCTGCAATGGAGCTTGGTCATTCCAATGATCTTTATCTTTTGGCATGCAATTTAGTGAAGGACTATCCTCAAAAGTGAGTATCAACCTTAATAATTGATCGAGTTATTATATTATCCTTCAGAATTTGATCTGCATGACCCCATAATATAAATGTTGTCAGAAAAACTCAGCAGCGCCTGACTTTTCCTTTCATTTGGATATTGAACAATTTGAGATATAATGACAGTCTCAGTTGTAATATATATGCATCTTCCTACAGTATTTTCATTTTTAATGCCATCTGTAAATTGTAACCTTAACAGCATGAACTGCATGGATAATATTGCACTTGTTGGTTTGCAGTCAACCATGAGCAAAGCATGTCATTATAATTTGTGTTCTGATCCATCTGTAGAGCTCTCTCCTGGTTTGCTGTTGGCTGCTATTATTACTGTATTAAGAAGTATGATCAAGCACGGAGATACTTTGGGTAAGAATACTGTCCTGTTAAACCGTCACCTCCGTATTGTTTCCGTTTGAAGCTTCATTATTCTGTCATTTTTGCTCTTTGGTAAAACTACTCAGTTTGGAAACTCTGGCACTAATTGCTATGTTTTGATGGCAGTTTGGAAACTCTGGCACTAATTGCTATGTTTTGATGGTTATTTTGTTCTTTCTCTTGTTTCTGTCAATTAGATCAAAACAGAATACATGTAATACTACCACTTTTAGAGAACGATGCAGGTTGTATTTGGGGATATTCCCATGTGCCCTCCAAAGTTATCAAATGCACTTTGCACTAATATGTTAATATGTTTCCCATCAGCAAAGCCACAGGGTTAGACGGGGCATTTCCTCCTGCTTGGATTGGTACTGGTATTGCTTATGCTGCTCAAGAGGAGGGTGATCAAGCAATGGCTGCATTTCGGACAGCAGCTCGGCTATTTTCTGGGTCAGTAATCTTTGTCCTTCTTTTTCTTGAAATTCCAAAGTGATCGTTGATGTAAAGATCCAGTCCATTTGTTCTGTTATTCTGCTGTACAATGGGGCAGAATATTCTTCAAGTTGAGTTGAAAATTTTAATACCTTGTGTCAACTTAATATTCTTGGCCTGGGCTTGACAACAGTTATCTTCATACAAGTAATGATAATTGACACTGTAAATTGTGTTGAACTTGTCTCATTGTTCTATTATCTGTTTTAAGAGTTTTAGGGCATAGCCCCAGTCTCATTTTCGTTTAAAAATGGACCAGAGTTCAGCATGCAGGTTCAGATACATATTGCAGCAGAGGGTCACCGTAAGTGATGCCTCTACCAGTACAAGAACAACTAAGAAAAAGCACAACCCGATCAAAGCATAACGGCAACATGCCTGGATAGCATCCACCAAGACACCCGTAACCTAACTCATACATCTAATTTCCTAACATAAAACTCCTCAAAGATAATCAGCTTCAGATTCCAGAGCTTCACTGCATTTAGATCGATGTGTTGGCTTTGCTGCATTTTTCTTTTATCTGTTGTGTGTTTTTGCCCTCTTATTCTGAAAATACCTATGAGTGTTTTTTTCCGGGACGTGTGCGCGCGAGACAAGCTCTTCAGTATTTGTTGAGCACAATACTGTCTAGATATTGTCATATTCATTAAGGGCATCGTGGATTGAGTCCTGCTCTTTATTTGGGGTATAGATATCATTGATAATTTTTTGTTGTACCTTAATTATCTTCATCGTACTTGTTTACTAGTTTCCATCTAACTATTTTTATTTTCATTTCAGATGTCATCTGCCAACTTTATACATGGGCATGCAATATGTGCGAATGCATAGTTTCAAACTTGCTGAGCAGGTAATTACTTGAGCTTGCTAACCAATTCGAATTTTCCCATGAAGACTATCATTCTGATAGAGAAAATATACAATTATACATAGAGCAAGACTTTCCCTCCTAATCTTTTCTCGTTCACCTCGCTACTTGTGTAGTTTTAGGCAAAAAGGAGGTTTAGAATGTCAATAGTTGTTGGTCAAATACATCTTGTGAATGCGGATTCTTGGTCATGCTGAGTTGCTGACAGAAAATGAGAAATCAGCATGTACAACTTCTTTTTGGCTTTTGCTAACCATCGTTCACGGGAGTGCTATTTGTTATAGTTCACAGGGAGAATCCTACTAACTTGTAGTGTAGCGTTTGAGCCTTTGAGGACCTAGTATTTGAAAAATAATCATTAATAAACTTCCAAGTGCTTAGTAAGATTTCAAATAGGCTACAAAAGATACTTGTGGCTCACAAACCAGCTCAATTCCACTCCTCTAAAATGCGACTTGAGCTTTACTTAAGATCCAAATGAGCCATGTTTGAGCTGGATTCTCATCTTGTTTACTTATTAGTAGGGCTTAAGCTCACTTTGGTTCAATCATGGTCCGCTTGGTGCCAATTCAAGTATACTTTCATATACAAAATGTAACAACTATTGAGTACTAACTATTCAACATTTAAACATAACCAAGCTATCGATATGTAGGGTCTTATATAGTTTTATATGGGTTACATAGGTTCCCAATATCTAGGCTGGTACTGAAACGAAAAACTGTCAGGTATCTGTTATGCTGGCTACTAAATGTAAGATTCTCTGCATAAATGCGGTGACCTCATGACCAAAGTTTTAAGCAGGTCGAGATAGAATCAGGTGGATTTTGAACCAGGAGATCTGGGACTCCATTTGTGTGTGATTTATTTTGCTGCTTGAACTTAGATGTTCTGAGCTGAGGTTGGTTTAGTTTTTTGCAAGCTCTGCTCATTTACACCCTTAATTTTCAAATCTAAGATCTGAAATAATTTTAGTTGTTGACAAGGATCTGAGGACCATATGTTACTTGAACTGCAACATTTACTACTGCCAGCAGCTTGCAGTTATCTCTATAAGCTTGTTTGTAATAAACAAAAGTTTTGTTTCCGTTTCTTGTTGATCCAATTTGTTTTCTGTGCTGCAGTTCTTCATGCAAGCAAAATCTATCTGTCCATCTGATCCACTTATATATAATGAGTTGGGGGTTGTAGCGTATAATATGAAAGAGTAAGAAAACTTCTCTGTTCTAAAGGCTTCTGTTGTCCTAGTATGATTAGAATTAGAGCTCAGCAAATGCTCCACTTTTAGTTCTGGATGCTTTCCTTTCATAAACATCATTCATACTCATTTCTCCACCTCAAATGAGAAGGGGGCATCAGTTTACTACAAAGGTGCCATGTTGGACATTCCTGGAGGGAAAAATTGGATTACCACACAGAGCCCTGGCCTTTGGGAAGTCACGAAATACGGCAACAGAAAAGTTGTTAAGAGATGTTGTCCATGTTGTACATATGCTTTATTATGCATAACATGTTTGAATTGGGAGCAAATATTGTTGTCTGCATTTGAAACCATTAAGAGTTTGAGAAAATATTTCATACACGTAATCTATACAAATTTGGTTGTCCTTGTTTGTTTTCCAAATTCTCATCCACTTTTCCATTCAACACAGAATTCCTTATGATATTTCATCCTATTGGATCGGGTAGTTTGTTGGATAGAATATCAATTCCATCCATATTTGGCACTAAAATGCATAATAATATCAGAAAAATGTGTTCTATTGCTCTTGAAGGACTTGATATGCTTGTTTGTTTGATGTTTAGGTATCAAAAGGCAGTTCAGTGGTTTGAGTTCACACTGGATCATACCTCATCCTCGCTGAATGAAATGTGGGAGCCAACATTGGTGAATCTTGGACATGCACTTCGAAAACTCAAGTAAGTAATTGAACAATTGCATCACATTGTTATGTTTAGTGTCATAAATTTCTTGGCTTCTAGCTTGTTTATGCTAATTGAGAAAGAGATTTGCTAACGCCAATCCCATTTACCTGCCCCATCGATGAATATCATTATATGAAAGGGAATGGAAATTAAAATTGTTTTATTTAGTTGACACTATTATGAATATTGTGTGTGTATTCATGAGCTCCAATGGGCAAATATATAGAGAGTATAAGGGACTGTATGCAAAGACAACCCTTCACATATACGTAAATATAAAAGGAATATGCCTACTCTAACACTCTCCCTCAAACTCATAATGGATCACATACACTGAGTTTGGAGAGAAAATACAAAGTTGCACCCTAGTTTCTAGCTTCGTGAAGAAGTCAGTAATCTGTAAGCCTGAGGGTACAAACTGTAGAGTAAGCACTCCCTCCTGTACCTGTATGCGAGTGTATGAAACATCCATACCAATGTGCTTGGTGAGCTTATTCTTCACTGGGTCGTGGGAAATATTGATAGCACTTGTACTGTCAGACAAAAGCGTCGTAGCGCCCATCGTAGGCACGCCAAAATTTACAAGTAGCCACTTTAACTAAGTAACCTCTGCTACTGCTGTCGTAGCTCTTAACTCAATCTCAACACTTGAACGAGAAACTACAGTCTGCTTCTTTGTCTTCTAGGTAATCAGGAAGGAGTAAAAAAAGTAAGCAGAAAGAGAACGACGACCAGAAGGATCACTAGCCCAGGTCACATCGGAGTACGTCTGAAGCTGTAGTGATTGGAGCAGCCAAAAACAAACGATGAGAGATAGTTCCACACAGTGTTCGCGTAAGTGGCCGCCTATGGCGCTGGGCGTAGGCTAGGCGCCGCGACTCGGGCATAGTCGGCGCCTTAGGCGCTCGGCCCGCCTAGGTAGTCAACGCCGGTCCCAGGCGGCCCTAGGCGGGCAAGGCGTGGCGGTGTTGGGCGGCCTGAGGCGGTGCTGGGAGCTCCGAGGTGGTGGCGGGTGCACGGGTTGCGCGCTGAAAAGGGGTAACCCAAACATCTCCTTACTATGCGTTTTGTGTCTTGCCTCTTGCTTGCGCCACGCCTCCTTTGTCGCCTAGGCTCCCTGTCCCTGCCGACCGCCTCCTCCTGTGGGTCCTCCTTGGCTCGCCGTCCGTCCCCGTTGCCTCCTCTAGCTCCTCGTCCCCGTCGCCTCATCGGGGTTGCTCCTCGTCTCGTTGTCAGCGTCGCGCGCGCCTCGTCCAGTTGCCCGCAGGTAACAGTGCCTCCTCTTCTCCTCTGCCTCCATCTGAAATAAACGGCGCAACGATGACGACGCCCAAATCTCCTCATTCCTCATTACTGTATGCAACACTGTTAGGATTTGCAATTTTCTATCCATCGCCCTCATACTTTTTGAGCTGATATGTCAGTAGACTAGTAGAGTCATGACATTGTTAGGTAGACCGTAGATAATGAAAACACAATGTATCCATCGCCCTCATACGTTTTTATCTATTTAGGTCCTGTTGGCTGCTGGTGAGGATATATTCCATTGACTACTCCTTCAAGCCCCCAAAAGTTAGCAGTGAATCTTGTTGTAGAGCAAATTTTTTCCGCACATGTTTGTCATTTTTTATTGAAACATGCTTTCAATTAGTCATTTCTGTTCGGTCACCTAGGTGGCCTAGACGCTAGGCGGCCACTCACTGCCTGCCTAGCGCCTAGGTGAACATTGGTTCCACATAAGTAGCGAAGAACACGAAGAAAATGACTGTAGTGAAGATGGGTAGGACGAGCCATTAATTGACTGAAAATATGAACAACATAAATAATATTTGGATGAGTACTCACAAGATGCACTAGAAAAACTAATGAAGAAAGGTAGGACCCACACAAGTAACCTAAACGATGATGCCATTGTGCAAAAGCTCCAGAGGTGGTGATCGGACATTCCTTTGGTTTTCTAATCGTCTTGGTTTCGTTTTGATAGCTCATGTTCTCTCTGTCACTGAGCCTAGTTTTTATTGTGAGATTGCTCCACATTTTGAGTGGCAGCTTGCTATGGTAGAGGAGCTTGGTGCTCTTCGGCGTGCGGAGACTTAGGATGTTGTACTGACACCTGTGTATGCTTGTCTTATCACATGCAAGTGGGTGTACAAGATTAAGACCTAGTCTGATTGTACTATCAAGCGCTACAAGACTCGTCTTGTGGCTCGCGGCTTTCAGCAGGAGTACGGTCATGACTATAATGATATTTTTGCCCTTGTTTCCTAAATGACTACTGTTCACACTTTTATTGTGGTTGCTTCTGTTCGTCCGTGGTCTATCTCTTAATTCTGATACCATGTTATGAATATTGTGTGTGTATTCTGATGAGGGAGAACCACCTCACAGGATCTCTGTACACCCAAACTCAATACGACCTCACCAGTCGATCCTACGACTACGGTGAAACAGAGCAGTCTCAACTCGTTCGACCATACCGGTCAATGCTCTGCTGTCGGAAGGAAAATAGTGCAGATACGAGTTACACGTGGACGCACTCTACACGGGGAAGTCGAACGAACAGGCACACATATGATTTTTCCGAAGCGAACACAACTGCGTCGCTTTTCTTTTTTTTCTCTGCTCATTCGACTTATTTTGCTCTTCCGATTACATGGTATATATACACCCGAGCCTCCCTGCAGAGCACTCAACTGCTCCGCCGCTCGCCCATGCTCTGTTCCATCGTTGATGATAGCTACAGTGTTCCACCGCAACTGCTACCCAACCGGAGCAAAGCTCTGACAACTGCTACAGTGCCACCGCAACTGCTGCCCAACCGGAGCAGAGCTCTGACGTCTGGCTGCTACTGTGACTAGTCAGCTCACCGATCACTGTACGGTCTGCGTCACTCACGTCTCCCCGTGCCGACGCCTGCGACTACTCACTGCGCCGACTTGACTGCTCGAGAGACTGGCCGCACGACCTCAGCCACTGGCCTCAACTTTAGCTGCTCCTTGACTGCTTCTTTGAACTTGGCTTCGACCGCGATGCTGCAGTTACGACTACTGCAGACAGACGCCATGACCCCGACGCGTACGACTACCTTACTGGTCATTACGACCACACACAGCGTGGTAACCGACCACTCACAAGTCGACTTGTTACGACCACACACACCGTGGTCGTAATCGACTATAGACAATGTGGTCGTGACCAACTACACACAACGTGGTCGTGACCAACTACAAACAACATGGTCATAATGACCACAGACGACCACTCACAACGTGGTCGTGACCGACCACTCACAACGTGGTCGTAATGACCACAGATGATGTGGTCGAGGCTTCGACCACGGGCACTCGACCACGGCCACTCCGACCATGGTACTTTGAGTATATGCACTGACGACTAGACTGTCGATTATCGACTATGGACCACGATTGTCGACTGTGGACTATTGACCGTATACAAGCACCATGACCACGTACAATTCAGCAAGATTAATTCCAACATTCTCCCCCTTAATCTTGATGGTTTGTACTTCACCGATACGGATCAACCGCATCTTGCCACGCGTAGAGGTTTCTGGTCGTATGCTGTGGTGTCTTGCCAATGTCTTCTTGTAGCGTCTTCTCGTCTGCGTTGTTGTCGGTCTCACACCGACTTCTTGTTGCAGTGGCATCGCACCGCTTCTCCAGCGACGATGGCTCACACCACCGTTTTTCGACCACAAGTCGAAACCTTGCTCAGCAGCTTTGCGCCGCTCTAATTGTCGGTCTCACACCGACTTTACCCGCAGCGGTCTCACATCGCCATCGACCACAAGGTCGAAACTCCACACAACAGTTTCGCACTACTGTAGCATTGTCGGTTTCACACCGAGCCTTGTGGCGGTCTCACACCGTCGTCGACCACTGCTTGGCCTCACACCGAGGCGTGGTCGTCGGCTTCACGCCGACCTCTCCTTGTAGCGGCATCGCACCGCCACTCCTTGGCATCACACCGAGGCGTGGTCGTCGGCTTCGCACCGACTACTGTTGTCGACTTCACATTGACCTCTGTTGTTGGCTTCACACCGATTTCTAGCGAGATGGCTTCACACCGTCGACCACATAGCGGCACTGTTGTGGGCTTTGTCGGTCTCACACCAACTTCACCCTTGTAGCGGCATCGCACCGCTACTGCTCGGCATCACACCGAGGCGTGGTCGTCGACTTCATGTTGGCCTCTCCTTGCAGCGGCATCGCACCGCTACTCGGCATCACACCGAGGCGTGGTTGTCGTCATCTCGCCGACTTCCGTTGTCGGCTTCACACCGACATCATCCTGCAACGGAGGCTTCGACCATGGTGCTCCTCCAGGCCTTCGCCGCCCTGCTTCTGAGCGCACAGTGCTGTAGCTAACTCGTGGCTAGCACTTGCGCACCTATGCCTGATGCGCGTTGCCGCGCACCGACGTCGGCCCTGGGTGAGGCTGTGGTCACCCAGGCTAACAGAGCCGCCGGCCCCGCGTCGCTCGAGCCGCTGTGCGCCCGCACGCATTGCCCGAGCCGATTGCCGACTTGTCCGTTGCATCTACGACCACTCTGGTCGCCGGTTCGATGGTCTCCCAGATCACCTGGGCGTCCATCAGCGGCTGAGAGGGCACACCGCCGCTCTCCATCGCCGCTTGCTGCACGCTGGTCGCCATCGACTCCAATCGTATGTGCTTGAGCATACACTGTGCTATGCTACGGACGCGCCGGAACCGAGAGAACGGAGAGAGCCGAAGCCCTGCTTTCCTTCTCGATTTGCATCCGACAATAGCCTGGGCTCTGATACCAGGTGATGGGGGAGAACCGCCTCACAGGATCTCTGTACACCCAAACTCAATACGACCTCATCGGTCGATCCTACGACTACGGTGAAACAGAGTAGTCTCAACTCGTTTGACCACACCGGTCGATGCTGTGTTGTCGGAAGGCAAATAGTGTAGATACGAGTTACCCGTGGACGCACTCTACACGGGTAAGTCGAACGAACAGGCACGCAGATGATTTTTTCGATGCGAACACAACTGCATCGCTTTTCTTCTTTTTCTCTGCTCATTCGACTTATTCTACTCTTGCGATTACATGGTATATATACACCCAGGCCTCCCTGCAGAGCACTCAACTGCTCCGCCGCTCGCCCATGCTTTGTTCCATCGCTGATGACAGCTACAGTGTTCCACCGCAACTGCTACCCAACCGGAGCAGAGCTCTGACGACTGCTACAGTGCCACTGCAACTGCTGTCCAACCGGAGCAGAGCTCTGATGACTGGTTGCTACTGTGACTAGTCAGCTCACCAACCACTGTATGGTCTGCGTCACGTCTCCCCGTGCCGATGCCTGCAACTACTCACTACGCTGATTGACTGCTCGAGAGACTGGCCGCACGACCTCAGCCACTGGCCTCAACTTCAGCTGCTCCTTGACTGCTTCTTTGAACTTGGCTTCGACTGCGATGCTGCATATACGACTACTACAGACACAGACGCCATGACCCCGGCGCATACGACTACCTTATTGGTCGTTGCGACGACACACAAGTCGACCTGTTATGACCACACACGCCGTGGTCGTAACCGACTACAGACAATGTGGTCGTGACCATGGTTCCAAATACCGGCGGTAACCGGCCGGTAACCAGTCTTACCGGTGCCGACCGGGAGAAAAAAAACCGCCGGTTTTTTATTTAATTCAAATTTAAACTTTTGAATGTAAAAGTTAGTTTCTCTAATGATATTTACATTGTTTAACACTAATAGAATGTATTTAGACCCAATGTTGTCAAATCTATTCCTAAAGCAAGAGATGCTAAGTCCAATATGATCCCAAACTAGAAGTTTGACTTGGAGAATTTAGTGGTCTTAGTCCAATATTTTGGGGTCCAGCATTCTGAACCTAATGAAACATAACTGATATTACCACTCCTTGTATTAAAGGGTCAATGTAAACAGTAAATTTCAACCATGCATCTGAATGATACATGCCATGTGAAAATGGAAACATATCAGAACCATGACAATGCAGTAGATGTTGATTGATAGATGATTGTTTTAAGGAATTCCCAGTATTACTTACTAAATTAGCACCTTGCTGGTGTTGCTGACGATTTGGTGGGTAGCTACTTCCTAAATTAAAGCCAACTGACCTTGCCATCTGCTAAATTATATACTTGTCTGAAAATGATTTCTAGCCATAGTAAGCATGAGAATACCTCATCAAGCCGACATGCCCTGACTTTTAGTTGATGTCTTATATGAAGAGTAGCAATGCCATATATATAAGACATAAGCAAGAGTTAGGCTGCAGTCTTCATACTCAACTTTATTAAATACTTCATTAAATATTTTTCAATCTTCATATTTCATTCTACCGGTTTATCCGGTTTTTCCACCGGTATTTCCGGTAACCGGTCTCCTCCAGCCCCGCGCAAAAAATCCATTTGGCAAAATTTAACCGGTTTTTTTCCGGGATTTCCGGTAACCGGCCGGTTACCGGTACCGCCCGGCGGTCGGGATTTGCCCTGGTTTCGGTTTTTTGATCCTTGGTCGTGACCGACCACAGATGACGTGGTCGTGACCGACCACTCACAACGTGGTCGTATTCGACCACACACAACGTGGTCGTAACGTCCACAAACAACGTGGTTGTAATGACCACAGACGACGTGGTCGAGGCTTCGACCGCGGGGTACTCGACCACGGCCACTCCGACCATGGTACTCCTCCGAGTATGCACTGACGACTGTCGACTATCGACCACGGCTGTCGACTATCGACCACAGCTGTCGACTGCCGACTATCGACCACATACAAGCACCATGACCACGTACAAATCACCAAGATTAATTCCAACATATTCATGAGGCCTAATCGGCAATATATAGATAGTACAATAGATTATATGTAAAAACTCTACACATATATGTAAATACAAAAGGAATATGTCTACTCGAATAGACACATCAACGGTTGCTCTGTGTAAACTCTTTTTATTATAAATTACAAAAAAAAAAAATTTAGTACGATTATTTTCTAGGCCATCAGGTGAGAATGTAAGAGTCCATTTAAATTTGCGGCTTTCTTTGTTTCCAGAGCCAATATGAAGCTGTCAATCGCATCAGACTTTACTAAATACATACATTAGATTTTGTGCCTAACGAAATTATCACCTGATAAGCATTTTTTTGGATAAACAACAGCATTGGTTTTTAGTTTTGTGTATTAGTATCTCTGGGATGTCACTGGTATTCTTTTCTTATGTTATTGTTAGCTCTGATGAAAATATCACACCGAAATAACTTTTTTGCTGTTTCAACAGGAAATATGAAAAAGCAATATCATATTATGAAAAGGCTCTCACTTTTCCAACCAAAAGTTTGAGTGCGTTTTCTGGTCTTGCTTATACTTACCATCTTATGGTATTTCTCTAATCCTCTATAATTCGTTGTTCTGTACAATGTTATTTCTGCTGTAATGCTGTCCTTGCAATATTATAAATATGATGATAGAAACTGGAAGATGCAGTGTGTTAAAGATCATATTGCTTTGTCTATGGCTAATCTTTAAATATCCATTTGGTATCCATATTAATCAATGATTAAGCTTTACCTATATGTACCCTGTTACTTCTTTTACGACTGCAACTGTTATCTACTTAGTGCTGATCATTGAAGCCTTTGCCCTTTGGATACTTGATACTAGTTTCCCCTGATTAGAAGTAACAATAGATGAGGCTATGAGGGGATGCCATTGGTAAGAAGAACTTCAGAATAGGGCGGCTGACTTGGTCATGAAAGATTGAGTGGTTAGCGTTCTCAGAGTCAATTTGGGTGCAACCTTGCTAACTGTACTTTCAGTTTGTTGAAAGTAGCTTAATATATGTTATGAATATTGTGTATATTCATGAGGCCAAATGAGCAATATTTATAGAGAGGACAAAGGACTACATGCAAAAACAACCCTACACATAAAGAAATACAAAAGAGATGCCTACCCTAACACCCCCTCAAACTCGTGGTGGATCACACACTAAGTTTAGAGAGAAAATATAAATGTTGCATCCTAATATGTGGTTTCGTGAAGAAGTCAGCAATCTATACTCTAATAGCATAAACTGTAGAGTAACCACTCCCTCCTGCACCTGTGAGTGAGTGTATAAAGTATCTACACCAATGTGCTTGATGAGCTCATGTTTCACTAGGTCACGGGCTATATATAACACCTGTGCCGTCAGACAAAAGAGTTGTGGGTCCCATCACAAGCACTCTAAAATCTGCAAGTAGCCATTTCAACTAACTTTTGTTATCACTGCTGTTATAGCTCTCAACTCAGCCTCAACATTCAAACTAGAAACCGCAGTCTTCTTCTGTCTTCCAAGCAATCAGGGAGGAGCCAAGAAAAACATATTACGTAAAAAGAGAACGGTGATTAGAATGTCACTAGCCCGGGTCTCATCGGAGTATGTCTAAAGCTGTAGTGAGTTGGAGTTAGAAAAAATAAACGACAAGAGATAGTCCTACGCAAGTAGCGAAGAACACGAAGAAGGTGACTGTATTGAAGGTGGGTAGGGTGAGCCATGAATTGACTCGATATGAATAGCATAAGCAATATCAGGACGAGTGCTCACAAGATACACCACTTCCAACAAGATGGCGATATCGAGTAGGATCCTCGAGAAGATCACCATCAGTGGACGAAACTGAAGAAATAGCTCCATGGGAGTCTCAATAGTGCGAGTGTCAGTCTGATTAGAACGATCAAGAAGATTCTGGATATACTTCTACCGGGAAAGATAGTAGCCCTTAGGTATGGAAATGACATCAATTCCAAGGAAGTACGTAAGAGAACCAATGTCAGTCATCAGAAACTGCTCACTGGGATGCTTCTTCACATATGTGATGAATGAGGAATCATCATCAATGATGTGCATATCATCCACATATAGAAGCAGTGTCTTACCCCGAGGTGAGACATGGATAAAAAGAGCAAGATTGTGGGAACTGATAGTGAAATTGACAACGGTAATTAGAGGTAAAACACGCAAAACAAATGCGAGGCACCTGTTTGAGACCATAAAGAGCACGACGAAGACGACATACGTGCCTATCTGGAACAAAATACTCAGGTGGTAGCAGCATGTAAACCTCCTCATGCTAAAAACCATTAAGAAACATATTTTAAACATCCAATTGAGAGATAGACTATTGGTGAACAGAAGTAACGCAACAAGAGTGCGAATGGTGGTCATATAGGCAACATGGGCAAATGTCTTATTGTAGTCATGACCGTACTCCTGCTGGAAGTCACAAGCCACAAGACAAGCCTTGTAGCATTCGATAGTACCATTAGATCGGGTCTTAATCTTATATTCACTTGTATTATATGATAGGGTGAGCACACACATGTGTCAGTACAATATCCTAAGCCTTCATACGTCCAAGAGCATCAAGCTCTTTGCCATAGCGACCTGCTACTCAGAATGAGGAGTAGCCTCACGATAAGAATTAGGCTCGATGATAGAGAGAGCATGAGCTATCGGAGCAAAACCAAGACAATCAGGAGGCCGAAGGGATGTCCGGTCATGAAGGGCGTAATGAGGAGCATCATTAGGAGAATCCAATGAAGGTGTTGGTAAGATACCAGGAGAGGATGCTGGTGAAGGACGAGGACGTCTGGAGTAGTGAACACTAAAGAAACGAGACAGTGGTGCTGTAAGAGCAAGAGGCAACACAAAAGGTAGGGGTATAGAAGGAACCATTGTAGATAGACTAGGGAAAGACTGATAGTGGAGAAATGGGTGAAAAGTTAGAAAAAGATCATCAGAAAAAGATTATCATGAGATCGTTTGAACGGTGGAAACAGGACAATGAGCCAAATCTCGATAAAAGAAAGGTCGAGATTCGTCAAATATGTCTTGTGGGATCCTGAGTCGTTGAGCAGAAGGATCAAAGCAGCGATAACCATGGTTATTAAGGCGGTGCAGCGAGGCGCAGTGCCTCACCACCTTCACACAACAATATCGCTTATGGCACGCGACGTGACGATGCCATATGACGTGCGGCGTGGCGACACCATACACACATCTTAACGTAGTTTGTAGCAAATTAAATTGACAATGTAGTAGAACATGCATACTTTGATTTTGTCTATTCTTGATCCCATGTAGCTCCATCATCTACCAATGTACCTTCTCCCATATAGCACCTACCCCCTTGTAACTTGTAGGTTGCAACATGTAGCTTGTTACAGTACATTACAATAATGCATATTTGATATCAAATTTTATTGAGTAAATATGAATTGAATGACATACCCTGTTCATACTTGATAATATGTCATCTTCTCGTAACCCACAAACTGCATGAAAGTGGGTCAATGTGAAGTGAATAACTAAGAATTAAAATATACAATTGCATGAATAATGAGCAACATGACAAGCATGACATAACCAACATAAGTCCACAGTTCACAAGCATGGAAACATAAGTCCACAGCCTACAAGCGTCATAAGTCCACAGCAATAACATAAATCCAACTATCTCATATCACAAGAGTCATCCAAGTCCAACTCATCTCTCAAAAGTCATCTAGCTCGAACTCATCTAAATTGGTAGATGCTACCATGTTGTTCCTATCATCTTGGATAGCATCAATTGGATCTTCATCACAATTATCCACATCATCGTCATCAAGCATGATCTCTTCTTCCTCTTCTTCATTGCCTGAGTGTGGCTTATCTTCTTTAACCACCCTTGACATACATCTTACACGCTGAGTGTAGGTCAAAGGCTCATGATGAGCCTTTTTAGGAAGATTACGACCTTGAAGCTCGTGTGATGCACCAGTGGCTTCATCAACATGGTTCCATGTAAGGTCACACTCACACCCACGAGAACTTTGAGGTGGGTTGGCCATTGGGTCAACCCATTCATTGCCCCAATCAAACTCTTGTATGATCAAAGGGTCATAACTTTTGCCATCTTCCAAATGTCGCTTTTGAAACCTACTTGCATCTTTCGGTTGTATGCAACATAGACCAAATCACATAACTTTTGCTACCTTTGTCACGTCGCTTTTGAAACCTACTTGTCATCTTTCGGTTGCATGCAACATAGACTAAATTATTCAATTTCTTGTGCTCTAACTGGTTCCTTTTCTTACTATGGATCTATAAATGATCAAAGCAAGCAAAAATTAATAATAGGTTTGCTGAAATTTTGCTAACAAAATTGATCAACTTGACTTACAAATTCAAATGTACTCCAATTTCGCTTACAACCGGATGATGAAGCACAAGGAGTAACGATACGCTTTGCATGGGTGGCGGAGCTGCCGCTTCCATGGTAGAATGGATCCCGATGGCTTAGGGTTTGGACTTGGACGAGGAGTGGTGATGGGGGAAGTGGGGACGAAGACGACCGGAAGGCAACCGGCAGGAGGCGGGACGAGGCGACGGGTGTGGAGGGATGCAGTTTGGGGGCCAACTGGAGACGGCCGTGGAGGCGGCGGGTCGAGGTGGTGTGGAGGCCCCTGTTGAGTCGTGAGATGCATGGAGACGGCGTGGGGAAGAATGGATTTGGATCTGGATCGTGGTGCTGAAGGGATGGGTTATTAGGTTAAAAGTATCGGAGAAGTATCGGGAATTATTTTCTTTTTTTAAATAATCACAAATTCAGGATACGTGCAAGATACGTATCGGAGCGTATCAGGGCCGTATCCGTATCCTGTATAGTATCTGATACCGGTACACGAGTTTTGTAAAGTATCCGCGCAACGTAGGCGAAAAGAACTGAGTATCGCTGCAGTGCTGGTATCTCTCGCGCAAATACTCCTAGATTTGACGAGTAGAACGCAGACCAACAATGTCTAGCTAGATGGAGTTGTTGATGCTAAACACCAAGATGGCTTGAACACGGGCCTCATCAGCATACCAGCGCTTGAAAACGTTAATGGCATACTGAATGGCCTCATTAGCATCGTCAACAACAGCAGCGATAGCCTCGGCCTTCTTGGCGGCCTCATCTATTGGTGGTGCAAAAGTAGGCTGACTGGTAGGAAGCTGAACCGACGATTATGGGCAAAGTCGTGCACAAGTGACATGTCCTCAGAGGTGGAGATCATCGTGCGTGATCTCTATAAGTGAAGACGGCAAACTATAGTTCGTCATGGAGTTTTGTTCCCGATAATGGGGTCGCTGTTAATGGAATGGAATCAATCGGTAGGCGGCGCTTAGAGATGGCAACGGGTAAATACCCATCGGGTATTGCCATTCCATACCCGTACCCGCTATGTGTAAATTTACCCGTCGGGTTACCCGTATCCGTACGCGGGTAGGAAAATTTACCCATACCCGTACCCGCGCGGGTATTACTACCCGACGGGTAACCCATACCCGCAAGCATACCCGGTTCAACACATAAGAATATCATCAATTTAGACATTCATTAATCATACATGCCAAGCCCAAAAGCGTCTAATGATCAAAATTAGTACATCACATAAACATACTTGACATGAACATATCAACATATGACAAACAAATAAACAATCAACAACAAGTAGATAATAAAATTAACATTTGAGTGGGATCTAGTTGTCTAATGCGGGTATTCATTAGCCGTGCGTCTAATGATCAAAATTAGTACATCACATAAACATACTTGACATGAACATATCAACATATGACAAACAAATAAACAATCAACAACAAGTAGATAATAAAATTAACATTTGAGTGGGATGTCTAGTTGTCTAATGCGGGTATTCATTAGCCGCGGGTAGGCGGGTATGGGTAGTATATACCCACACCCGCACCCGCCTACCCGGCGGGTAGAGGATTTCGCCCAATAACGTACCCATGGGTACATAAAATTTTCCATCCCGTCTCTATCGGGTAAAACCCGTCGGGTATTCGGATATCGGGTACCCATTGCCATCTCTAGCGGCGCTGGACGGCGCGGTGACCAAGGCAATGAAGTCTGACAGGCGGCGCTGGATGATGCAGCAGTTGGATCGACATAAAGAACATGATTTTTATTTTTATTTTGAAAGGAACTCTTTTAATAGAAGCCGATCAGAGTTTCTATTCGCTTAGAGATTGGCCCAGAAGGGGGTCAGTACCTTGTTGGTAGTTAGCAACGCCAGTGTGGCCTACTGAAGTCGGCGGTGGCGACCAATGTAGCAACCCCTGGTAGGTGATGGCCAGAGACAGAGGAAGGGGAGCTTGAGGGGCGAGCGATAGTCTTTGGCGTAGATGGCTTGGGCGGGGTCCTATCGGGCGGCGTCGAGAGTAGACATCGGTGCGAATTTGAAGGTTGATGCGGGGTCCTAGCGAGCGGCGATGTCGAGAGTGGATGCCGGCGTGGATTTGGCATTCGACGCAGTTGGCGGCGGCGAGGGCGACAACGATTGGAGGAGGCGGCTAGATCCCGGCGGCGGCGGTCCGACCCGAGCGAGGCAACCTCGGGCTGGCGATGGCGGCTGACGGCGAACGACGGCAGCCGTGGCAGGATGGTAGCGGAAAAAAAAGCTAGGTTAGTGCTCTAGCTCTGATAACATGTTATGAACATTGTGTATTTTGTTGGTGAAAGTACACAATGTTCATAACATGTTATCAGAGCTAGAGCACTAACCTAGCTTTTTTTTCCGCTACAAAAGGCCAATGACATGGGGCTGCTTCAACCTTTAGCACGACATCCTCTCCAACATCGGGTTTCCCTCTACGCGGATGACGTGGTCATGTTCCTCCATCCGGCTGCTACGAATATTGATCTTGTCGTGGATATCTTACGGGTGTTTGGCGCAGCTACGGGGCTGAAAACAAATGTTCAAAAGAGCAGCGTCACCCCAATTCGCTGCTCCACCGAGGATTTGGATCTAGTGCAGCAGCGGATCCCGTGCGAGGTTCTTGAGTTTCCTTGCAAATATCTTGGTTTACCTTTATCAGTCAAGAAGCTGACGAAAGCCCATGTCCAGCCTATCGTTGATCGTCTCACAAACCAGCTGCCGGGATGGAAAGCAGACCTTATGAATAGGGCCGAACGAACTGTACAGGTTAGATTTGTCATGACCTCCATGATTATCTACCTGGCGATGGCGGTGGACCTACCACCTTGGGCGCTGAAGGCCATGGATAAGATCCGTAGAGGGTTCCTTTGGCGAGGAAGGAAAGATGCAAAAGGGGGACACTGTTTGCTGGCTTGGCCGAAAGTAACTCGGCCACTAGAACTCGGGGGTCTGGGGATTCATGATCTGAAATCATTGTGCTGGGCACTTCGGATGAGATGGTTATGGTTAGAAAGAACTCAGCCGGACAAACCATGGGCTGCCTTCCCTATTCAAGTGCAGGAGCCAGTGAAAGCTCTCTTTGCCACTGCCTTGAACACAATTGTGGGTGATGGAAATACCACTCTGTTCTGGACCGACAATTGGCTCCATGGCTCGTCCTTTGCTGTCCTAGCCCCTCACATTTTCGCCCTGGTCCCGAAACGGCTACGGAGTCGACGTAAAGTTAGTGAAGCGTTGCATGAGCTTCAATGGACTCACGACATCCGGGGTGCTCTCAGTGTCGCTACTCTTGCCGAGTTCATAGGAATCGTGGACCTGCTGGAGGAAGTGCAGCTAATGTCGGGCGTCCCGGACAAGCATCAATGGAGATTCTCAGCTTCTGGATAGTATTCGTCGAAATCGGCTTATGAGATCTTCATTGGAGCAGTACATTTTGAACCATGGGAACTCATCTGGAAGAGCTGGGCGCCTAAGAAATGCCAGTTCTTTATCTGGTTGGCGGTTCACAAATGTTGCTGGACGGCGGACAGACTAGCAAGAAGAGGACTACCTCACCCAAGCTGCTGTGTGCTCTGCGATCAAGTCGAGGAGGACATCCAGTACATCCTCATCGGCTGTGTTTTCGCTAAGCAAGTGTGGTTTCAATTGCTCAGTAAAGTGGGACTCTCAGTCCTGTCCCCTCAAGCTGCGGACACTTCATTTGAGGATTGGTGGGTCAAGATAGACAAGCTGGTTCCTACAATCTTCAGAAAGGGAATCAATTCTCTGATTTTTTGGGCGCATGGATGATCTGGAAGCAGCGAAACGATTGTGTTTTCAACGGGGCGACGCCAAGCGTGCAGAGGATCCTAACACACATCGAAGAGGAAGCACATCTGTGGTGTTTAGCTGGAGCAAGGGAGCTTGCACGGCTCCCCGTAGCAAACGGTTAAAGCTCACCGCCGTTGTTAGTGTTTAATGCTTGGTCGTGTTTTTTTCTCTGACAGGCGCGTTTGTAACTGAAAGTTAAGGGGTGTGTTTGGTGTGCGTGTTGTGCTTTGCATTCTCTTCTTCTTAATAAAATGATATGCAGCTCTCCTGCGTATTCGAGAAAAAAAACATTGTGTATATTCATGAGGTCCAATGGACAATACATATAGAGGGTTCAAGGGACTATATGCAAAGACAACACTACACATATAAGGAAATAAAAAAGAGATATGCCTATTGTAACAATGTACACTGAGATAATCAGACAAAAGGGAGTTTAGATTGACACATGCATAAGTACACATGGAAAAGAGGAAAGAAAACTAACCTTTAATTTAAGTTGTGTTGGTGGAAACAAAATCTGGTTTCAAGAATAAGGACATCATCCTTCATTTGTTTGTTTTAGCTTGACACTTTGTCTGTTTGAGCCTAAGTAATGATGCCATCATTTATTTTCTGAGTGTATCTGAGTTTTGGTAATATTTTCGTTTCAATATGCAGGATAAATTCGAGGCTGCCATAACTTACTACCACAAGGTAAGTCCTTATATACATTAGTAGTTTAGCCTTCATTTTTAGAAGAGTTTACCTTCATACTATCAGTAGGCCAAAATAGGACTTCTGCAAAATTTATATTTTTTTTTCATTTCGTATACTATCAGGCAATTAGACATGCTTCAAATGGGGACCAAAACCTTGTTTTAGTTATGTTCTTTGCCTCATGTAAGGATAGTGACTGATAGTTCTCATCTCTGCATTTTTGTCAGGCTCTGTGGTTGAAACCAGACGATCAGTTCTGCACAGACATGCTAACATTAGCTCTTGAGTCCAGTTGCCAAAGCACTGCTCGGAGAAAATAGTTTAGGCTTAGTCGCTGTTTGCAAATTGCAACAGGTGCTGTTGTCTTAAGGATATTGTCCTGATGTAAAGTTGTTAATTTGGCTTAGTTAATGTGCAATATGTAATTGTTCAAGTTCATTTGTAGCCGCCCATACTGATTCTGGATTTCTGGTGTACTATCAAGATTTTGCTACCTTGTACTACTGTAAATAACATCCATTCCTTTTCATCAGGAGTAATAATATATGGACTATTTTGTGCATAGTTATTTTATTTTATTATAGTATTTTGATTTAGTTGTTCTGAGAATTTGGAGTTTTGAGCACATATGAGATTATGGGAGTGTTTGGTTTGTTGGCACAAGATGCCATTAGGGGTGAAACCTGGTCGGATACGAGCATATATTGCTCTTTCTGTATCCTAATCCATATTTTTTCTTAATTCGGAGCTGGATACGGTCTGGCTAGATTTGAATACAAATTCGATGTTTTTCCTTGATTCGGAGCTGGACACGGGTAGGCTAGATGTGAATACAAATTCGAAGTATTTAGGATACGGAATGTGGTGGATACGTGATAGATTTGAATCAGAAACGAATAGAATAGTTGGATAGTGCGTGCGTTGATGGACCATATCACCATAATTTTAACTTTTTAACATGAGTACATATGTAAGTCTCACACACATACGATCATCCCGACGTAAAGGTATAGTACACTTCAATGTAAGTTCATACCTAAATTTGATACGATGACTCCGACATAAGGTGTAATAGCCTTAATTTTCAAATTCCATCTTTAAATAATTATTTTATCCATTATTCAATTTTTGAGCCATTTCGAGACTAAAAGCATTCTTACAAAATAAATAAATCCTTTTCAAAGTCAGAAAATATTTTATTTGTGTTCCAAATATTCCAAAATACCTCTGTGAATTTTTTTTGGAAATTTTGAGTGTCTTGCTATTTTTCAAATCCCAAAAATCTTTTCTTGGAATTTTTCTTCTACTTCCTACAATATGGAAACTATTTGGGTTACAATACGGGAAAAATCTGGATCCGACGGAGAGTATGTAACACCCCGTCCATTCTCTTGACCTGGAATGCTACCGCTATTGTATAAATTTACCATTTTCAACCAGTACTCATAGTTTTAAGCAATCACTACTCATAGTTTTAAGCAATCACTGCTTAATTTACATTGTAGTGACTAGATTAACATCATTCCATTTTAACTCTTTTTTTTAAAATTTTTAAAAACTATTCTAGCATACCAGTAAAGTTTAAAACATACTAACAAAAGTTGATACTTGAAGTGTTGTCGGTATGTAAAATTATTCATGTACTACTCCTGCCCGTGTATGACGCCATCAATGATCACCTAAAAAACAAAGCAGAGGTGAGTCTGGAGACAAAGCAAGCACATAATAGACCGATAAATACTATCATAATGTCAAACTCGAATATGCAAATCCGGACTCTCCTGTGTATTCTGCGCTAGTCAAGGATCACGCTAGTGTACACAGTGTAAACATAGATGAAATATTGATCATATCATGATTTACTAAGAAAAGACTTAAATATTATTAATTATCAGAGTTGTGACCTAATGGCCAAGCTTATAGATAATAGCCTGAAAGGCCTAAGAAACTTATAGCAGAAAACAGAAAATAAGTGTAGTAGTCATTCGACATGCCCACTTGCAATCAACTGGGAGCGAAGTCGTAAATCGCGAAGGCGTCGAAGTATCCTCCTTCACACACCTCTGGTTTGTATAGTTCTTCTTCTTTAATTGAGCAAATATGGATGTAGCCGTGAGTACATAGAGTACTCAGTAAGTCGTTTGTAACAAAGATGCAATATAGTATGCAAGGCTTATCAAAAGATGGCTGAATGGTTATTTTGCAGAAAGCAATAATTTGAAGTAAACACAATAAATAGATTGAAAGCAAACTTCAAGGATAATAATAATAAATAAATAACCAAAGTAATTTAATAAACCACTCATGAACTAATCATTCACAAAGTGAACCACCAGGGAAACTACCCATTCACTTTCCAGACTTAACCCAACCAAATTTTTATGAAATATCTACCACTCGTGTGAAATTACCGAGTATTGTCCATAAACAGAGACCTGGCTATTGAAATAATTTTACACTTTTTAGAGATGTACAACTTTACCCACAAGATATGATCATCCCCATGTTAGAGAAAATCACAACAAGCCTTTTACAATTCTCAATCTCAACCTGATCTCGCCCACTAAGGTTTTGCCGTCGAGTAGGCGAACCACCTAATCGATAATTGCTCCCTCTTGCGCCAAGAAAACATCAGTGGTGGAATCAAAGTTGAAACTTCACAAATTATTATACAAGGTCTATTCTATAGTAGACATGTGGTTGTACGATAAGGCTTAGATCAATGGCGCACAAAGTTAATTCCTTAGATATTACCTAGGCGAAACATCCACATCCCTGAAGTGCTAGCCACACTTCCCCCTTTACTGCACGATTATTCGCCCAAATGAAAACCATTTTGTATAACCACCACCAATAACACTTCTCATGCTAAGATGCACAAATTTAAAACTATGGCTGACCAACACGATTTAGTATCTCATTAAATCAAAATTAATTAATTGATTACAGGTGATGATAAGCCCAACAAAACTATAAGCATGGCTAAGCAATTTAAATGTACAACTTATGTGATGACTAATATTGTATCACTAGATAATTACCCATCATATGGTGACAATGGAATCATGGTATTCAAATTATCAAGCAGGAATTAATCAAATAGGTCGTTAACTACCAATACAAAGGTTTTATAATAAAATAGCAACACATGATAATTTAAAACAAAATAATACATAATAGATTTGAAAACTGAGTTCAACATGATCAAAGGACATGACCTGCCTTGGCCTTGCTCAGTTATGAACTCTTGATCTTCTGGTGGTGCTCCCGCTCCTTCGTAGACGCAATCTAACGAGAGAGAGAGAGAGAGAGAAAATGAATGAGGCACAAATAAAATCTAATAAAATTCAAATGAACTCCAAAATCTGCAAAAATAGAACCAAAAGATAAATCTCAATTTTAGATTAATTTAGAAAAAAAATCAAGTTAATTGCTGCTAGGACGAAGAAGAGCGGGCTTTTGGAAAAATCTAATCTAAAGAAAATACTGGAAATTCAGAAATTCTATGGTGTTGTGGACCGGGTTCTTAGAATAGCAAGTCTGCGGTGGACTCGGCTCATGGAACAGTGCAATGGACAACTGGGCTGACGACGTGGCGGCTCACTGGGCAACTAGGGGTAACGTGGCAGCTAAGGTGGTAGTGCGAACGAGGCCCGGTCTACGGGTGCATGGAATAGTGTGGCTGACAGGCAGGTTCGACTTGTCAGTGGCTCGGTGCACGGTGGACCATGTTCACCAAGAAGACGAAGCGTCGCACGGGCGTGGGTGCAGGGTGACGTTGGCAGCACACGGACTAAGGTGCGATGGGCACACATGTCGAGGTGGAGATGACACGGACGACAGTGGCGGCGTTTCAATTAGGGATGAAGAATAGTGCTAGCACCATTGGATGGGTGACGCGTGGCACGACGGATTGTCAAGGCAATGACGGGGGACGACCGTCGGTTGGCTGGCGCGGGCGCTTGGCTTGGCAACGTGTGGCAAGGGTGGACGACAGGCCGAGGCAGACTAGGTCGAGCGAAAGACGGGCCTGACAAACAGGGCCGAACTAATGGGTTTTGGCCCATAGGCCTTAGGGGATTTTCTTAGGATTTTCCTATTTTTAGAAATAGGTTTTAATTCATATGAGCTCTAGGAAATAGCAAATAAATCCGGACAAATATAAGAAAATTCCAAAAAATTTTGAGACACAAGGGCCCAAATAAAATACTTCTAGCAAATGTTAAAATTTAATTTAGTCATATTAAATCTTTTTAATTCATAAAAATTCCATTTAAGCTTTAGTTAATTCCAAAAAATCCAAATGGTGAATTGTATTTTAAAAGCTTCAAAAAGGCTCTAAAAATCCAGATGTTACACATAAGCATGGGCAACAATAACACCATGTCCTTTCCACCTATTTCAACATTAATATAAATACGAACATACCATAACACGTTCATTCTCCACATGTCTCGATATCACATCTCAATCGCTCTTAATGCAATGCAATGCTCATGATCGAGTCTCATTCTTCATCTGTAGCTTACACCGGTAGAGTGAAGGGAATACCTATTGATGTCACCCTTTACTTCCATCCCATAGAGGTGCTTACCAAAATAGATCTTTCCCTCCATCCCATGGAGGTGCTTACCGAAGTAGGTCTTTCTCAAGAGCAAGTTAGATTAGTCAATAGCTTTACTCATAGCTATTGACTTTCTTACCACCTTGGCTTGTAATGTATATGTCATATCAAGAATGCTATTCTCCATCATTTTATCATCTAGCATAAGTATCATCACCAATCAAGGAGCATCAAATACCGTAAACATCATATATTTCCCAACAATTACCGTTTATGCTGTACCATGTACTTGCATGGTTAGCCTTGGGAACAATGTGTTAACGGCTTCGAACCAGGACCTCCACTTGTACAAACATCAACCCGACTCAACACAGTATAGCGATGCACATGCGCTTATATGAACATTATCGATTCTACGTGCAAAGCCCAATAATGGCATAAAGATGCGTAGGGGTAAGGATTTGACACGCACGTCATAAATCCCCCCATTTTCTCTTTTTTGTTTTCTCCTCTTTTCTTTTCTTTTCTTTTCTCTATTTTTTCTTACTCGACCGGCCATTATCTATTCTCTCTCTCCCTTGCTCATTTCGGCCGAGTGGCCTTCTCTCCTCCCATTCCACTCCTAACTCCGTTTGGCTCTCCCTCTCAGATTCGATCGACCGGCCTCAACTCAGTCGCCACCCTTGTCGTCAGTCGGTCCCCTTGTTGTCTCCCCTGTGGATCTTGGCCCTATCCTCTCCTCTTCCCTTTCTACCTCTTCCTCACTCAGGTGACGCCGCTGCTGCACCCTCTGGGCCCAGTGGCCACGACGCGCCAGCCTGTCGGCACCACACTTGCGCCTCCGGCCATCAGTGCCTTGGCCTCGGCCCGTTTGCCGCGCCGCCACCCCTCACGAATCGTTGGCCACGGAGCGCCGCCACCCCTCTGCACATCAGCAGGGCTGCTACTGCTGGCTGCTCACCTGCCAGCTCCATTTCTCCAGCGCCAACTCCCGCGCCTTCGGTCATCATACTTAGCCCGGTCCCTGGCTGCTTTGCCGACCTTCTACCGCCATGGCTAGGCGTCACCACCCTCTAGCTCGCCAGGCATGGCTTGCAGCCGGCTGGGAGTCTTGGCATCTTGCCTCCTCTTCGGTTTGTTGCTCCGACCAACCATGGCTATGGCCAAGGTCACCAAGTACCACCCTGGCTCCTCCTGTGGCCCCCAATGCCTGCTACGGCTAGCTTCCCCCCTTGCCGGCTGCTGGTTCAGCCCCTCACCGTCAACGCCAACTTGGTGCCCTGGGAGTCTGGCTTGGCCGTGGTTGGGCTCCATGACTCTGGTCTTCCCCCATGGCTTACTACGGCTCACCACTACCCAGGACGGTCCTCTCTTCCTCCCTATACTAAATGCATTTTGTTCTAGCCTCTATTTTGCATGCTTTTACTCTTATGTGTGCCCTATCTTGGGAAAGCCCAATGTTGCCGCCTCGATAGTACATGTTTGAGAGGCGTGCACCGGGGAGCACATCCTCTTTCTCATGGGCGCGTGGTGGTGTCCACGGCTTGCCGTCGGTGGCGCAGCAACCTATTGGCCTAGTGTTTAGGTGCTGCCATGGGGTTGCATTAGGGGTGAGGTGAAGAAAAATGGGCTTATTAGATGTCAGGTTGATGATGGCAAGGACCGTGGATGATGACAGCGATGGCCGCGTTGCTGTTCGGTTGGGTCCCCTCCTCTTGATGTTGTGGTCGGCCACGTCCTTGCTCTTCTCCTTCATCTTCCCCAACCCCCTAGCTCTTCTCCTCCCCTTGTCTCTTCCTCACATCCTCTCTATGTTGCTCTGGTTGGTTTGGTGGTGCTTGGCTTTAGGGCTTTGCTCTCGGTTGAGGGAAGGAAAAGAGACAGGGTATGAGAAAAGGAGGCTTGTGATGTGTTTTCTCTTGGTGCTAGCTCTAAACATGGAAATGAAATGAATTGAGAGATAAGAAGTGAATGCTCTCAATTGGTGGCCTCTCAGTTGGCTTGAGGTGGGAGGCACGGTTGGCCTCTCCCTCTACTGCTCTATGCATCGACCATGCTACCCCTCACTTTTCTTTACTTGTCTCATGTGGCTGTTTGCCTCAAGGACCTCTTGGTCCAATGGGTGGGCTTTGTGTTGTTTAGTGCCTTTTTCTACTACGGATGATAAGTCGGTAAAATGTGGGTGTTAAATTTTTCTCTATTGCTGGATGACGATGCCAACATAAGTGAGAGGACCGACTGACCCCGGATGGTCTAGGAACATCAATGGGCGCTATTTTCATTCGTCATTTCTAAGCCGAAGGGCTTGACAACAAAACCCTTTTTCATTTTGTTTTATTCTCCCTTAGATTGTTTTCATTCCCCACTTTTCTTCTCTTCTGTGTTCTACTGGTAATACATAGTAGTCGCTTTGGATTCGGTCCTGGAGCCGGTACTGGATCTAGCCGAATAGTAAAATAGCTTCTCGAATTTGGTCCCAACCGATTTGCCTCCGAATCAGCGGGAATTATCTGCCCAGATATCACCCCTAATTGCCATATATGATTTATGCATGTCTGATTTTTTTTATGAGAGGCAAGTTTGACTTTGTTATGCTAGTGTTGGTTCTTTGCCAAAGTTGTGGCATGCTATACTTTCTTAACAATATACCCCATATATCTTACTCAGAATTTCTTACCAAATTTTGTCGTAGTTGTGGCCAACTATTTGCTAGTCACAAATGTTATGGCGTGACACACTTTTATCATAAAATTGTGGCAAAACATGACAAGCAACCAAATACGCCCTATATGACAAACATTTCTTCAGAAGGTGTTGTTTATTTTAGGGGAAAAGGAGAGCTCATTTCATTAATTAGAAGTAGGGGTACAATCTCGGAGTAGAAGCAAGCACACCATTACCTACTTGAAGAAGGTTGCTTAGCACAAAGATGAGCTGCCGAATTTGCATCTCGATGAACAAAACATAATTTGAACTTAACAAAACCCCTACTAAGCTCCTGTATTTCATCATGGATCGGCCTAATCACTGCTCTATGCTGGTCTTGGGCATTCCAAAGGTTGACCAAGGTGAGGGAATCACTTTATAAGATTACATCCCTGTAGTTCCACTGCATAGCGAGTGTTGCACCCACTACTACAAAAGAGGCTATACTGGACGGCTACATCATAGACGGTTCATAGGGAACCGCCTGTGTTTAAACTATCATATATGGTTTATACTAACAATTGTATGTGATATTTTCACAGACGATTATTAACATAAACCGTCTGTGATAATTGAGACATCATAGACGGTTTGTGTTAATAACCATCTGTGAAAGCTACGCATATCAAAGACGTTCGTATAAAAACCATCTGTGATATTATGAACATCACAAATAGTTCTTATAACAAACCGTATGTGATATTGCGGACATCATAGACGGTTTGTATGAATAATCGTCTGTGATAGTGTCGTATCATAGACGGTTTGTGGTTGGAACCATCTGGGATAATCTGTGATATTAAATAGCAGGTGTATATGGTCTCGACACATATCTGTCTTTGTTGCGCTGCATCGGTGGAGCGATGAGACCGACTTTGGGGAGTTTGGTGAAAACATATTGCTTGTAGATCTATATACGTTTTCTTGGTGATCAGAGGTTAGTATTAAATTGCTTCTAATGACTTATATGCCTTGTAATAGAAAGAGATGATAGCTAAGTTTTTGTATAGATCTAGCTAGCTAGCTAGGTTTAGAAAGATAATGGTACTTTGCTCAATTTCAGAATGGGTAAGTACTCAATCCTAGTTTACTTCAATATATTCTTGCTTAATATTATTGTTCCATGAATACGTGGCTAGCTAGCTACCTAACATAGATGTGTGTAATTAAGTAGCTAGTTTGATTTGCTATAGTAGCGCTAATAATCCAATTTGACACCTATTTGTTACATGTGTAGTGTAGATGGACCGAAACTGGTTGCACATTGAAAACCGTGTGAGTGAACAGTACATTAATGATGTGTCTGCTTTTAGAAGAGCGCCCGAGCTAGATATGTTGAAGAAGGGGATGAAATATATGTACTGTCTATGCATTGATTATGATAATCTAAAGATGTTTATCAACTCAGCACAGATTGAGGCTCACTTGGTTTGAAGGGGTTTCAGAAAGGGGTACAAATGTTGAACCAGTCATGGTGAAGAGAAGATTACACAAGAAGGTAGTTATGACATCGTCGAGCGAGACAACGATATGCCGGTTGTGGGCTGTGCTTTCGATGAGGATAGGTCGCAGGATGACAGTTTGGATCAGATACTATGTGATGCAGAAGGGAACTGTAGTGAGAGAGAGTTTGGTAAATTCGAGGGCTTGATGGAGGACTCAGAGAAACCTTTGTTCCCAGGCTGCAAGCTGCAATACAAAAGGTTGCCATCTGTTCTAGAACTGCTGAAATTGAGGGTAAGTAATGGTTGGTCCGACAAGAGTTTCATAGCATTGTTAGATCTCCTAGTGGATATGGTTCCAAAGGGAAATGTGTTACTGAGAACCACCTACCAAGTCAAGAATATTCTTTGTCCATTGGGAATGGAAGTAGAAAGAATACATGCATGTCCGAATGATTGTATCCTCTACTGTAAAGAGTATGCTAGCTTCATGTTTGTCCGGTGCATAAAGCATCCCGATACAAGTGTAAAAATGACTCCGATGATGGGAAGGGTATTGAGGTGAAGCAAGAACCTCTTGCGAAGGTGTTGTGGTATCTTCCTATAATTCCCTGTTTGAAGCGTTTATTTGCAAACCGAAAGAATGCAAGATTGGTGTGTTGGCACTCGGAGCAGCGTAAGAAAGACGGCATGATAAGACACACTGCTGATTCTGCCGAGTGGTGGAATATCGATAGGACGTTTGTAGACTTCAGTGTGGAACTGAGGAATATAAGGTTTGTGTTGAGTACAGATGGAATAAATACTTTTGGTAACATGAGCAGCCGACATATCACTTGGCCCATGACACTATGAATGTACAACTTTTCTCCTTGGCTGTGTATGAAGTGGAAGTATATTTTTGATGTCACTAACTATCCAAGGGCCAAAGCAAACTGGGAACGATATTGCTGTATAATTAGTACCATTAGTGGAAGATCTTGTAATGCTGTGGAACGAAGGGGTACATGTATGTGATGCGGACAAATGAGAGAACTTCACTATGCACGTCATGTTGCTCTACACCATTAATGATTTTTCTGCCCTTGGTAACTTGTCAGGATTGAGCACAAAAGGAGCCAAACCCTGTCTGCACTGCTTAGATTATACCGAGGGTGTGTGGTTAAACAACTCGCGTAAAACTTTGTATATGCGTCACCGTAGGTTCCTACCAAAGTATCACTTATACTACAAGATGAAGAAATAATTTGATAAAAAAAGGATGACTCAGTACCTAGGTCTTTAAGCGGGAAAGAGGTCTATGATATGGTAAAGGATATCGATGTTGTGCTTGGAAAGTGATGTAAATTGAGAATCTCTCGGAAGAACATGTGAAAGAAGAGGTCAATATTTTGGAACTTGCCTTATTGGGAGCACTTAGAAGTTCATAATTGCATCGATGTCATGCACGCAGAGAAGAATGTATGTGACAGTTTGTTCGGTCTCTTACTGAACATTCCTGACAAAACAAAGGATGGTGTCAACACAAAGCGTGACTTGGTCGCTATGAATATCATATTATAGTTAGCACTGATATTGACCGATAAACGTCGGACGTACTTCCCCCAGTTTGCTACACTCTATCTAAGTCTGAGAGAACTCAACTGTGCCAGGCTTGCATGGTGTGAAAGTTCCGTCTGGTCACTCTACTAAAATGAAGAATCTTATTTCCATGGAACAATTGAAATTAATTGGCATGAAGTCTCATGACTGTCATGTGCTAATGACACAAATGCTACCTGTTATAATTAGAAGTATTTTGTCGAACAAGGTTTGCGTGACAATCATAAGGCTATATTATTTTTTAACGCAATTGCTCAGAAGGTCATTGATCCTGATGGACTAGATGCTCTGTAGACCGAGGTGGTGACGACAATATGTCATCTAGGGATGTATTTCCCTCCGTCATTTTTTGGTATCATGGTCCATCTCATTGTCTACCTTGTGAAAGAGATAAAGATATGCGGCACCGTGTTTCTATGTCACATGTACCCGTTCGAGAGGTACATGAGAATTCTCAAGTCCTATGTACGCAATCGATCTCGATCGGAGGGTAGCATCATCGAATGTTATACAACTGAAGAGGTCATTGAATTTTGCATCGATTACATGGCTCAGGTCGAACTGATAGGTATACCTCTATCTCATCATGAGGGGAGGCTAGAAGGTATTGAGACTATTGGAAGAAGTATTGAGACTATTGGAAGAAAAGTAATAACTCCGGATTGAGATACGTATGCTCAAACCCATTTCACGGTTTACAACACATGATTGAAGTGACCCCATATATTGAAGAGCATAAGGATATGCTATGCCAAGAGAATGCAGGCCAGTCAGAGATTTGGATCACAAGACAACACAACCGTCAGTTCAACGAATGATTGAAGGTGCAATTGACTGGGAGGTCATCAAGTGAAACACTATAATGGTTAACAAAAGGGCCAAAATTTACAATTGTGACATGGGAATGATACGACATTAATGGCTACACATTTTATACAACAGATGAAGATAGAAAGAGCACAGTGCAGAACTCAGGTGTCCGCATAGATGCCTTTGATGTGCACGTTAGTACTGTTGATCCAAGCTGATACTATTAGCTTGTAGAGGAGATTTGGGAGCTTGACTACGTAATTTTTAAGATTCCTTTATTTCGGTGCCGTTGGGTCCAACTCCCATGGGCTGTAAAGGTTGACAAGTACGACGTCACTATCGTGGACCTCGAATGTGTAGGATATGAAGACAAACCATTCATACTCGCGAGCAGCAAGTTGTTCAAGTATTTTATGTAACTGACCAAACAAATAAGAAGCGCCATGCAGTTCTTCACGGAAAAAGGAGGATTATCAGAGTTGAGAATGTCGTGGATGAGGAAGACTACAATAGATTTAATGAGTTGCCTTTATTCAGAGACGACATTAGGCTTGAGAAAGAACAAGCCGACGAAGCAAGATATATGAGTGCCGATCATCGTGAAGGGCTTTATTTAAAAGGAAATCGCCAAGTGTAATCATTGATCCCACACAGTAAGCACTTATTTGGAAATTGTTGCAATGTAATCATAATTAGGAAACTCGGCATGTAATTATGGAACTATATTTCGTTGTAATTGTAATTGATTCTGTAACTATGAAATAGTTATATTTATGATTATGCGTGCGTTTTTCATATTGCATGGCCAGCATGCATTTCTTGTGGCTAGATGAAGAATAGGGAACTATCACAGGCGGTTTATCGGAACAAACCATCTGTGACAGTATTATCACATACGGTTCCATAATAGAACCATCTGTGATAGTTTCCCTATAAATATACACCAAGGATAGGTCCTGCTCGCAGAGTCTTCACTCACGCACTCCGTCTCCGTCGCCCCTGCTAGGTTTTGCTAGATATGACTGCTCACTCGCGTGCGACGCTGCCTCTCCCTCCCGATACCACCTCTCCCTCTTGGCGCGCCTCTCCCTCCCATTGCTGCCTTTCCCTCCCGACACCGGCTGCCTCTCCCTCCTAATGTCGGTTGTCTCTCCTTCCCGACGCTGGCTGCCTCTCCCTCCCGACGCCGTCTTTCCCCCTTGACACCGGCCGCCTCTCCCTCCCGACACTGGTCGGCTCTCCCTCCTGACGTCGACCGTCGCTCCTTCCCAACGCCGACTGCCTCTCCTCCTTACGGTACGAAACCCAAATCCACAGTGGGTTCGGATATTAGCTCGATGATGATTCTGGTCCAATACTTCATGATATGTAATACTTCATGATATATGCTTCACTTGTTAGCTACAAGATCTGATATCAACAGTTGGCTAATTTGTTTTGTGATCTTTTGTACTTCATGATATATGCTTCACTTGTTAGCTACAAGATTTAATACTAAAATCAGACATTCAAACTTGAGCTCTAAATTGTTATTATTACTGTCATTTGTCAATCTTGTGGTCTGTCTCAATAGTTGGCTAATTTGTTTTGTGATCTTCAGTAGTTGGCTAATTTGTTTTATGATCTTTAGTATTTCATGACATATGCTTTACTTGTTAGCTACAAGATCTATTTGGAATGGTAAATTACTGTTCCAAAGGGACCTTGTAGCAGTAATATATGCCACATAGACCTTCAAAGGGCATGAAGCAAGTTACACACTCCAGTGTGTCATGTTCAATGAACGTGAGACACTGGTGTGTATAATTTGATTAATAGAACTTTGTTTTATGATTTTTAGTACTTCATGATATATACTTCACTTGTTAGGTACAAGATCTATTTGGATGGCATGTTACTGTTTCAAAGGGACCTTGTAGTAGTAATATATGCCATATAAACCTTCAAAGGGCATGAAGCAGGTTACACACTCCAGTGTGTCAGGTTCAATGAACATGAGACACTAGTGTGTGTATAATTTGATTCATAGATCTTTATTTTATGATCTTTAATACTTCATGATATATAATTCACTTATTAGCTACAAGATCTATTTGGAATGGCATGTTACTGTTCCAAAGGGATCTTGTAGCAATAATATATGCCACATAGACCTTCAAAAGGCATGAAGCAAGTTACACACTCTAGTGTGTCAGGTTCAATGAACTTGAGACACTGGTGTGTAATTTGATTCATAGAACTTTGTTTTATGATATTTAGTACTTCATGATATATGCTTCACTTGTTAGTCACAAGATCTATTTGGAATGGCATGTTATTGTTCAAAAGGGACCTTGAGACACTAGTGTGTGTAATTCGATTCATAGAACTTAATTTGTTTACGCTCATTGCTCACTATAGTTAGTTTTTTCTTATAAGAGAGATGACGTCCATACAGTTATCGTCGTAGTCATCTGGTCTCATGCTCTGAAGATCGGGATAACTAAGCATGGCCGAGGAGTATCGAAAAGGCCAGAGGGTCGAATGACCATCACGGTGGTCTCTCCGAATAGGGTCCCTCTGCAACCGAAGAAAGCAACGGTAGCATTTTGGACTACCTGCGGGGTAATTGGAAGGCAATGGGTCCACATCAATGTAGCAAGCTGGAAAGATTTGGCAAAGGATTAGAAAAATCAGCTGTGGGTGGAAATATAGGGACTCGTGCAATAGCAGGGGCTCCTCGTGATGGGAAAAGCATGGAAGAACTTCAAGAGCACTCTTGTCATGCAGTACGTGGCTAATGATCTCACGCCCTTCACGAGGTATCCTTTTGTGTCACCGAAAACATGGGAGACCTTTGTGCAGATGAAGATAACGACCGAATTTGAACAACAAAGTGCAGTGTACAAGACTCTCCAGTCACAAAACACTCACCCTCACAGACTCGGCACCGCTGGGTATGCGGGTAAAATCCCGCAGTGGATGACGCAACACGTGGTCACAATCCGATCGGAGGCTTCTTCGCCATTTGTCAGGATCGCAAACGAGCGCACCTGAAACTAGTTAAGAGTGATGTCATCAACTACGTCTACGGGTGTCTCCTCTTTCAAAAATCCGCAGACGAGGAAGTGTCACAACGCCTGGTAAGATATGTTAAACTACATAGTTGTTAATACCTCTTGAACTTCATGGGTTCGAAAATAACTTGATTGCCTCTTGTAGCAATCATTGACTATCAAATCTTACCGAGGCTCCTTTGAAGAATACAAGGAGAGATATATACTATCACAGGCCTTGGGAAATAAGGAGCACCTAGGTCGCATGCGAGGCCTAGGGGTTTACGTATCTTGGAGGCACGGATTCCCAAATGACTCTGAGATATAAGGAGTAGGAAGAGATCCAAGGTCTATCGCAATGAACAAATAAAATAGGAGCTTCGTGCATAACTTGAGGAACAACTATTTGCCTCACTTTAAGAGAAGACGGCCTCACTTCAAGGAGAGAGATTCATTGAGGGAAGAATTAAGACAAGTCCTCAACCAATCGCAACTCACCCCCGTTAATGCAGTACCCAGTTCCCCTCAACATCGGAGTAGATGCACGTCTACGCCAATTACTCAACATAGCAACGTCCACTTACCTATCGACGACATCTAGGTAATGTACCTCTTTAGAATGCTACATAGATAGATCTAGCTGGTGGACGCCTTAGCTTATCGTGTATTGTTATGTAGGAGCCCATACCTTGCATCCTCAGAGTCAGGCTTGTTGGCTCCATTCCCATTGACGCTGGGCGGGGGATGGTGTATCCATGGCTATCAGGGACGCTGGTGCACGGTGCCCAACTAGAGACCGGTTTCATGAAGGTTCAGGTGGATATAATTAATGATGTTTTTAGGACCGTCCCTCTTGAGAAGCCCCCAAATGAAGAGATTACGACATTAGGGGATGCTGTCCACACATTCATCCAGTGGCCCAAGAGGGACATCTTCCTCGACTCGTCCGTGTCACGATCTCCACATCTAGTTGCCCAAGAGGGACATCGCCCTAGAACTATCACATCGACTCACGTGGCTCCATCTCCAGCTTCATTTCTGAAGCCTGTTGCATTGGCTCCCGTGCAGTCGATGCCAAAAATGTATCGTAAGCGAGGCGCTAAGACCCAACCAAAGAAGATTAAAGCACCTCTCGGGCAATGGAAGTTTATTCTTGGAGTTTCATTGGTGCTCGAGTCACAATAACCCAGGCTTGGACTGGTTTGCAATACATTGCATACCTGGTACATGCAGAGGTCCAATATGAAGCTAAACTGGCACAGTGGATTCACTTTGAGATACACGGATGTGCATTTCCTCCATGACTTAGGCTACTTCGTCGTGACCTTCGAAGACTTATTCTTACTATTCAACCTCGACAAACTCGATGGCTCACTTCTAAAATACTGGACACTGTAAGTGTACTGTACAATGAAGTTCTATATTCTCGTCATACCGATAAATGACATTACTCTTTACTTATGTATAGATACATGATTCAACAAGTCCGGTGATTGGTCTTTGAGCAATCCATCAATAATAATGCATCTTTCATCCGAGATTACATAACAAGTAGATTGATTGCTCACAGTGATAAGGAGTACATCATAGTACCCTTCAACCAAGGGTAAGTGCTTCACTAGTTACCACATAAGTTTCATTTGTACTTTATACGCAACATGAACTTAGGATTAATTACTATGGCGACACACATGACTAGGTCTCACTGGATTTTGACTATGATTGTATCAAAGTGGAGCAAGGTAATATAACTTGATTCCCTACTTAGGAGCAATCACGACTTCACTTATGTACAACAAACAATTGATAGGTAAACTCATTTTCACTATACATAACTCTGTTGTAATCTTTGCTTCGTTTGCAATTGCTAAGGCTAACTTTTTTGGAATCACGTAGGTCGTTTTGCACTTATGTTTCCTAGGGAGAGAGACACAAAAAATCCGACGATACCCTATGACACAGGACACGATTTTCTGTACCTGCTACAACACAATAATCCTATATCACACTTTGGTATAATGCCTTTAGAATTGACAGTATCTATGTATGTAATTCTATTTTTGCAGTGTCACCAGCAGCTACAGGGCAACGTATGTGGATTCGACGTTTGCCACCATATGAAGGAAATCATGGACGTTAAGACGAATGATTCTGAGGTTTGTCAACCTTCCAATAATTATTATTTTCTAATTATATATATGTATATACACACACATACATGCTAATTAGTGATTTAACATTACTAGCGACATCGTGTAGATTTCGATGAAAGTGCAATTGATCTTGACAATTTTGTCAAAATTTGAGGAAACCTCTACCAATTCTTGCTAGCAGAGGTCATAAACAAGACTGGAGAGTTCCACTCTGGCAATGGTGATTAGATGTTGAAACAATGGATTCATTTGAAATCACTCAATTGTGTTTAATCAAACAATTCATTCAATTTAATTCATTTGTGAGATCTGTGTAACGATTGTCATGCTATATATGTGATCTGCTTGTGTTGTTTCATTCATCTGTGAGATTTATGTAATGATTGTCCTGTGCTATATATACGTGATCTTGCTTATTTTCAGATGATATGGCTAGCATATCCTGAAACTAGCCGAAAAAGAGCAATCAACATTGCTGTTGAAATAGCTATCACAGACGGTTCGGTGTTCCAAGCATCCAGGCTGGAGGGCCAAAAGAGGAGAAGATAGGTGGAGCAAGAGAGCTGGAGGGGTGAAGGGTGTGTGTTGTGTGTGGTGGCCATGTGTATAGGGTGTGCTGGATCGATCAGGTGAGTGAACTGGGAGAGTGGACCAGCTAAGCGGGCCGGGTGGGCCAAATGAATAGTAGGTCGACCAGGGAAAAAGAACGAGAAGAAGAGGATAGGAAAAATCACATTGGGGAAAAATGTTGACTTCATCAAATAAATCCAAAAAATTTTAGCAAATAAAATTGACAAGAAATCCATCAAAATAGGGGAAACTGACATTATAAAACTTATAAATGACCTACTTAAGTATTTTCTCAAGTCGTGCGTCTGCCTGGTAAATACAGGAGGCGAGTCATATCAGATCGAGGTAGTGGACCTAGCCGCAGTTGATGCCAAGGTTTACTACTATTACACATGCAAGCTCGTATCTTAACTATAAATCTAGTTATATTAAATGTACAAATTACATTTCTGTATCATCTATTACATACGTGCATTAAAACCTTATTTCAAAACTAAATTAGATAAAAGAGATGAAGGAGAAGATATATGAGAAAAGAGCAGTCCAGCTGGGCTGCAAGAGTAATTATTAGGATGGTAAAGAGGCCCTAGACAGGAAAGAGAGGGAAGGCGAGACCCTTTACATATGGATAGAAAATAAGGACCAACAAAACTCTCACTTGGAAAGGGGCCGTAATTCAGTGCCAGCCAGTTTCCCGTTTTCAACAGGCAAAAAATGCTTCCCTGTTATGTTATTATTCTCTCCACAACGGACAAGTACTATAAGTGTGAATGTGATGGAGGAACTCAGGATCGGTAGCGTAAGTTTGAAAGTGAGGGTTTCTCAAGCGCATATATTAGCGCAGGTGGAGTGTTGGGTGAAAGAATAATCGGCCCAACCAACGCTACTCGAAGTCGGTGGATGCCGGGTGAGCGTCCCGGAACATCGGTGGAAAATAGGATGGGTGGAGAATTAATAATGTAATCTGAAAAACGTTCTGTACTCTGAATTTGACACCGCATCAAAGGAAATACGGGATACGTAGTTTCATGAGGGCTCAGAGTAGCTATAGGTATAGCGGCACAAGTCTGCACAATGCACAATAAAATCATGAATTCACGCTTGTCTAATAGATTGGAGACTACGGAAGTCACTAGGAATCTTTCTTTTCACCGAGTGAAAAGTAGTATTTTCATAAATTAAAATTTGCCACTTAATTTGATAAAATAGTTTCCAGAATCAAATATGAGTTAGAAAATGTGATAACGAATAGAGAAGAGTCATACAATGCATCTTGCTAATAATGCTTACTGAGTACACTAATACTCACCATTGCTATTATTTTCTTTGTTAGATCCTATTCCAATCGGGGATTACCTTGAGTGGGATGAGGGACACCGGCACTGATGAGGTTGCTGGGGACGACGACGATTACCACAAGGAACAGGGCGAGGTGGACACCCTATACAGTGGTTAGAACGAGTAGGCGTCTCGCTAAGCAGAGCATGCGAGAGATAGGGCATATGTCCTATATCTCCTATATTTAAATAAATGTATTAAAAATCATAGCCATGCGTGGCAACTGCTGTAATAGAGATACAATATCTACATTATTGTTCTGCTGCGCTACTCTGGTAAGACTTATTATTTGTTAGAGCAGTATTCTACTGAACAAATGAATAATAATCTATTATTTAAGTGTGATTATCTCTTGGTAATGATACGGGACGTCTCACATGTGTTAATTCCTAAGACCTATCAAAGTTACGGGCTTGAGTTGATTGTTCTTTGATTTTTGATTGAGTTCGTTAAAATGAACGAGTAATTAAGAACGTGGGGCTGATAAAGAGTAGCGTTGAAGCAAGACTGCAGCTTTTATAGTGTTCGATTCATGAATGATTGTGTTTTTGGAGCTTGTCATTGGTTGGTGGCAGAGTATTTGGGGTTGAATTCATAAAAAATGCACTAGTGTGTAAACATTGACAAGAATGTGCTCTAATAGAAAAGTGTGTGCTTGCTTAGTGTGTTTTTTGACTTATGTCTTGACTTTTTTTTTTATAGTAACTAACTTTTAAATAAAATATCTTTTTAAAATGGGGTCTATAAGGCCAGTCTCAGTGGAAGTTTCATCTGCATTTAATAGGCTGTCACATAGGCATTTTTGATGATATGACAACATTTTTAAGAAGAGAGAGAAGAAGTGAGTTTCATCTAGATGAAACTCACTTGGCACGATTACCAACTCTATATGAGTCATGAAATTAAATGTTTATGAAACAATAGAATGAAACTATGCATTGAGGATGGATGTTTCATCCGTATTTCATTTCATTTTACATGATGTGGCAGTTTTGAAAACAACGTCATGAAACTCTCCACTGAGAATGGCCTAAGTAGATTATAGTGTACACTGTCTCGACTTTATCTATATTAACTAAAATCACACGTAAGTATCTCTCTTCGTACTCTCTCTTACGGATAGTCAGAATTTAAAAATTTAAATAAGCCACAGCCGCTGGCCGTCACATGGTTGTTCTTTTTGGCTGCGGCTTGTGGCTTTTGGGCTGTTTGTACGAGAGATTACAGAGTAACAGAAACTCATGTGCGGTTTTTGCCGATATAAATGAAGTCATTAAAATATATACTATAATTAACTAGTAAATCATGTCTTGAAAAATACTCTATTTAAAAGTTAGTTACTATAGAAAACAGCTTTTAGAAGCTGAAAAGAATAGGGTCACAATTTCATGTACGTGTAAATGAACGCACTCGTACGTATGTTGAGGTGCGTATGTGTCGCTCTCCAGAGCGTGTGTGCATGTATAGTTAGCAATTGTACTGGGAAAACAGACAGTAGGAGAGTTTAATCAACTACCAATAATGAGAGTTTAGAAGGTGAGCAGCAGAGCAGGCATAAAAGGCGCAAAGAAACTTGCACTGGACTCAACCCGGGGGGGGGGGGGGGGGGGGGCCGGATTTGGATCCGTCTAACCGACCGACGCACCAAAACGAGGATTCGCTAGCTGACCAATATACAAAAGGCGACGGAGTACGGCCATTCTTTTTGCTTTTTTCTTGTCGCCGACTTCTCTATAAATAGTAACTAGTCACATATTCTTATGTTACAATAAAATTTATTAGATATATAAAAAATCATGTTATAAAAGAGTGTTACTCTAATCAGTTGAAAAGTAGAGAGTGATGAAAAGTTAAGAATAAGACAGTTGGAGGAGAATAGACATACTGACCACCAACTCGTTCTTTTATAATAGTAATGATAAATGGTGCGATTTGATACTGGTATGTTCATCTAGGTTTAAATTTATAGCTTTTGGTTTTTTACGGTTTAATTTTTTATATTATAGCTACTAGTAGCTTTTTCAGTGTAAATAAATTTAAGATAAAAAAATAAAATATTCCATCATAAACAATATAAAGAAATAAATAACAAAAAATAACAAAACTAAAGAACTAAAAGCTAGAACATAGCCACCTTCCACCACCCAACGCTGAAAACGCAATCTGTGGAGCCCTGCCGTGCCGAGCCAATCCGACCCCCAGATCTCTCCTTCCCCATCTCCCCTCTCCCTCTATTAAGCAGCAAGCAAAGCCAGCACTCTACTCTCCCGGATCTCTCCGCCCCTTCCCCTCCCCTTCCCCTCGCCTCCCTCGTCAACGCCGCCCGACGAGAGCGATGGCACCGCCGGCCGCGGCCTCGGCGCTCCTCCTCCTCGCCTTCGCGGTGGCCGGCGTGGTCTCCGACGGTTCGGACCACCGCTACAAGGCCGGCGAGACCGTCCCGCTATACGCCAACAAGGTCGGCCCCTTCCACAACCCCAGGTGAGCCTCCTCCTTCAGATCCCCATCCCTCGTATGGCGGGGGATCTGATCCGTCAGATTCGTGGGAGCGGGAGCGTGCTCTGGATTGTTTGCATCCGATCTCGGGTTGGAATGAGTTGGGGTTTACGTTAATATGACCAACACCGATTAGTTTTGGAGATCTACCAGAGAAAGGTTTGGAGTTTTTGTGGGATTCGGGTGGAATCGCAACTGACTTAGTACACGTGGATCTTCTCGTAGGGTTTTTATTTTGTTTTGTTTTAGAAAGCATCGGCTTGTATTGGTTTTAGCGCGAATTCTAGATGTAATGAACCTTTTGTCTGCAGCTGTGAATCTATTGTCGTTAGGAATCGGTTCTGTTTGTAAAGCAGATTTTTTCCCCTAAAGGCTATATCGTTACGGGAACGCTATTCTCATGACGTGTTCCTTGTCCTTGCAGCGAGACGTATCGGTACTTTGACCTGCCATTCTGCTCTCCGGGTTAGTCTCATAAATGTTTGCCTACTAATAAGTACTTGCTGCTAATAAATGGTGTTAATTACAGAGAAAGTGAGGGAGAAGAGTGAGGCCCTTGGCGAGGTCCTCAACGGGGATCGGTTGGTTGATGCACCTTACAAGCTTGATTTCCGCATGAATCATGATTCCAAGCCGGTTTGCTCAAAGAAGCTCACCAAGGAGGATGTGGCCAAGTTCCGGAATGCAGTAGCTAAGGATTACTACTTCCAGATGTACTATGATGACCTCCCACTGTGGGGTTTCATTGGTAAGGTGGAAAAGGGAGGCGGCAAGGCTGATCCGAGCAAGTGGAGGTACTACATGTACAGGCACATTATCTTTGACATCCTCTACAATAATGACCGGGTGATTGAGATCAATGTGCACACTGACCAGAGTGCACTGGTCGACCTGACAGAGGACAAGGAGGTTAATGTAGAATTCCTTTACTCAGTCAAGTGGAAGGAGACGCCAACACCATTCGAGAAGAGGATGGAGAAGTATTCCAGTTCCTCCAACCTTCCGCATCACCTGGAGGTTCATTGGTTCTCGATTATAAACTCATGTGTTACAGTCCTCCTACTGACAGGATTCTTGGCGACAATCCTCATGCGAGTACTGAAGAATGATTTTGTCAAGTAAGGGTCTACCATTTTCATCTGTTCAAGGATATGTTTTTCTATTCTAGATATGCTAGAGCACTTCAAATATTTTATTTCTCCCTATATTGCTATACATATCAAAAAAGCACAGTCTCGATTCATAGGCTTTGTTTTATTCTTAGTTCTTACTGCAAGCCAGGTACTAATGATACATGTGAATTAACATCTCAGTTATTGCTGTTTATTCATCTGGCAATTTATCTTCAATATTCTCTTGCATGTATTGTTCTATTCACAGTGTTACCAGGACTCGGACACGAGTGTCAGTTCGATTTGGCAAACTTTAGAAAATAAGATTCTGGGATTCGCCTAATATAAATACATTTTATCATAAAAATGATAGGAAATAAAAACTAATAGGTAAGATTATGTGAATGCAATCAAGATTCACGAAGATATGCAATGGAGCGATCTAGACACAGTACGCAAATACCAACATCATACGCTTATTCTCTCTCATCATTCACTATTCGGCCGATGGACTTATTAGCCATCCCTTCCTCTCTCTCTATTCCTATCTCCTAAATTTTCTATTCAGCCGAATGGCTTTCCATCTCTCTCCATTCCTTCTCTCTTCCTCATTTTCCCCCGTTTTCCTTCTCTGCTACTGTCGATCTCTCTCTGGCTTTTGGCTCCCAATCCTGGCCTCCTTTGGCACCGCCTCTTGCCCCCATCTCCTGCCCCCTCTGCCGGCTGCATCAGCCAGCTCGCCTCCGGCCTCCCTCTGCTGCGCATCCGGCCTCCTTGTTGCGCCTTTGGCCTCTTGGCGTCGGTCGATGGTCCCCAGACTGCCTCTAGCCTCTCCTTTGTCTTCCCCTACTCGGCCGCAAGGTAGTGGAGTTCTTCCACCCCGCGTGCATGGTAGCGGCGGCGCCTCCCTTCCACCTCGTCGGCACCATCACCGAGAGGGGCTTCGCTGCCGCCGCGCCCTCCTCCACCCCGCACCCCACTGCCCCCCCCCCTTCTGCATCGGAGGTATGTTTTTTCTTTGGACATGGGTAGAGGTGTCGGAGACGCATCCCGCCGTGTCAAATGCAAGGTTATTAAGGCGGTAAGGCGAGGTAAGGCGACTCACCCCCCTCACACCTTTTAAGCGGTAAGGCGTGAGGCGAGGCGACGCCTTACACATCCTAAGGCGCTAAGGGCAATAAATAAAATGAGCATTTACAGCACATATGTATCTTGTTGTTGCCAATTCTTAAGGTCATCTAGCACCCATCTTTCTATTCTAATTACTCTTCTCCCATGTAACATCCATCCTCTTTGCCCCTTGTAAGTTTCAACATATGGATTATTATAAATGCAATAGATATAAACACCCAGTACTAGCGAGCACAGTGACTACCTATCACTAGCGAGCACAACATTCAACTAAAAATTGATAGGTTTCAGTCAATTTTTTCTGAACCATTGGATTAAAATCGGATGGCCCAGATTCTTCCTCTCTCCTCCCACTATACAATCCCGTCCGCCCCCCCTCAACCTAATGCGCTGCCGCCTCCTATCCCCACACCGCGCGCTCCCTCGATGGCTCCGCCGCCGCCTCCAGCGATGGCTCCGCCGCCGCCTCCAGCGATCCAGCTCCACCTCCGCCTCCAGGCGATCCGGCTCCACCTCCCCCAGTCCCCCTCCATCCCCGGCTCCCTCTCCCTCTCGACCTCCCCCTCCCGGTCGGCCTCCATCTCCCTCCCTTCTCCCGGCCTCCTCCTCCCGGCGGCGACCCGGCCGACGGATGAGGGAGGAGGGGGGAGGGAGAGCAGGGAGATGAGGGGGGAGGGGAGTACCTTGCTGCTGGGCGACGGGGATGGAGGCGTCGGCGCGCCGCTGCGACGGGATCTGCGAGATGGAGGCGGCGCCGACGCCGAGAGACCGGAGCGGAGAGATGGAGGCGCCGCCGGCCACCGCCTTGGTTCCAGGTACTTCGCCGCCTACGGTTCTTTCTCCAGATCCGGATCTCTTTCTCTGCCTCTCTGGTTTAGCCACCGGCCGACCGCCTACTCACTTCATTTAGTCGTGGTCGTCACCTCCTCCATGCGAAAGGCGTCGCCTCGAGCCTTCCCGACGCCATACGCCGCCTAAGCGTCGCCTCAGCGATGCCTTCGTGCTAAGGTGGACGCCATACGCACGCAGGGCAAGGCGGGGCGACACCTTGCCGGCTTGGGGCGCCTTACCGCCTAAGCGTCGCTTAAGCGACGCTTAGGCGACGCCTTAATAACCCTGGTCAAATGAGAGTCGACACTCCCAAAAAGTTTTGGACACGCGAGTCCCGGTAACACTGTCTATTCATTCTGCTAACTCCAGAAATGATACTTAAGTCCCCATTTAATTCAGTATGTTATGGAGATGAGAAAAATTACTGTCCCTAGATCCTAATTAGAAAAATTTCTAATGGCTGCCCTTCAAGTTTTCTTTGTAGTTACTTTTGGTCAAGTTGATATCTTTTGGTAGAACTGGTTTGCATCTCAGTTGGACAACCTTCCAAATAATGTGCAAATCTACCTTTATAGCATTCCCATGAAAATGTTTGCTCAAAATGCAAGTATGCCACGTATTGATTTATTACTAGTTTTTACATTATTTAGACCTGTGCTTCCTCTTTAGTAATGATATTCTGCAGTTGAGAATGTAGACCAATGCATGGTGCAGAAAGTAATATTTTTGTTTGAAATGAATTTCTACTCATTAAGAAAATGTATGGAACACAGCTCTTACTTGATGGACATATTCAAATTTTGTCACCCATGTTTTTATGTTATATAGCGATGGTTCAACTGTGATGTCCTCAAATTTGGTTTTCTCTATTGATGTACGAGCATAAGAATGTTGACTACATTTCTTCTCTATTTTTCTGAGCACTGTCTTCATTTGAAGGTATGCCCATGATGAGGAAGTAGCTGATGACCAAGAAGAGTCTGGATGGAAGTATATCCACGGTGATGTCTTCCGGTTCCCCAAGAACAAGTCATTATTTTCAGCTGCTCTTGGCACTGGAACTCAACTGTTTGCTCTGTAAGTGCTGATGTACCCCGCCTGTTATACTAGTATCATATTTTGCATTATGGAAAATTTTCCACCTGTTATTTCTTTGACTTGCAGATATCTAACATTCTTATTTGGCACATTGCAGCACAACATTTATATTCCTGCTTGCACTTGTTGGAGTATTCTACCCTTACAATCGTGGTGCACTTTTTACTGCATTGGTTGTCATCTATGCACTCACTTCAGGAATTGCTGGGTACATTGCATCTTCGTTCTATTGTCAGCTAGAGGGAACGAACTGGGTATGTGTTGACTTCATTTATAAGATATCCCTATGCACTTCTATTATGTTCAGATTTCCAAATTCAAAGGTCTGGATTATATTTGTTTTAGTACTAAGGCTGCCATTTTATGTTTGTCTTCTCAGGTGAGGAACTTGCTATTGACAGGATGCCTGTTTTGTGGACCTCTCTTCCTGACATTCTGTTTCTTGAACACTGTTGCTATTGCTTATAGTGCAACAGCAGCATTGCCCTTCGGCACTATCTGTGTCATTGTGCTCATCTGGACCTTAGTTACATTTCCTCTACTAGTTTTGGGAGGCATTGCTGGTAAAAACAGCAAAACTGAATTCCAAGCACCTTGCCGTACCACCAAATACCCTAGGGAGATTCCTCCACTTCAGTGGTACCGGAAAACAATTCCACAGATGGCCATGGCTGGATTTCTGCCTTTCAGCGCCATATATATCGAGCTCTACTACATCTTTGCTAGTGTTTGGGGCCACAGGATTTACACCATTTACAGCATTCTCTTTATAGTCTTCATCATCCTCCTTATCGTCACTGCCTTCATTACTGTTGCACTGACATACTTCCAGCTTGCTACTGAAGACCATGAATGGTGGTGGAGGTACAGTCATTTTCCTTTCTCTATTTTACTTTTGTGAATGATTACTTCCGGGGAAGTGTTGGGTGTTTCAATTGCAAACATTCACTGCTAGTCTACTATACTAACCATGCTGCTTTAAGATTTGTGTAATGTAGTTTTTGTTAGAGCATAGAAGTACTATACTATTTGTTTTGGTAATTTACCTGGTGGTATGAGTGTCTCTTGCTGTTACATCTGCATACTGGTACTATTTATTGATTTATTCCGGCTATATACAATGAAACCTTAGTGTATTGATGGTTTAATTGTCACGGTGCATTCTGCTGTCAGTTGAGTCTTTGCTTCAATTCTTGTCTGTTAGCTTAGGTATCAATCAGGTGGCTGCCAGTTTAGCATCTTACACATAGATTTCCTGGCTTCCCTTTTGCAGTATTTTCATATTTTGGCACTGGAGTTGCAGGTTAGCAAAAGTATCATATTAGGCAATATGACATTTTTGTAAGGACATTAGAGGGTTAAATTCCTGAAATCTATTACAACTCTACATTCAATTGCATGTTTTTCTTGTATATCAATTTCATGAATAGATTGTCTTGAATACTACATATGCTACACACTACACAGTACCAAACTCTGTCCTGGTAAATTTAGAATGATTGCTCAAAGAAGATCAGTCCTTTCCATTAATGGACATTCAGCCGGTAGCTACTTAGATCAGTCCTTTCCATTAATGGAAATTCAGCCGGGAGCTACTTTTTACCTTTCTTTTCTTTTGCTATTGGGGAACTCTAGTCAAATGTTGTACCGAGCAATTCTTCTTTTTTAAATTTTCTGCCCTTTCTCTAACACAGGTCATTCCTGTGCGGAGGATCAACTGGATTTTTCATCTACGGCTACTGCCTGTACTACTACTATGCACGATCGGATATGTCCGGCTTCATGCAGACATCTTTCTTCTTTGGATACATGGCCTGCATCTGCTACGCATTCTTCCTGATGCTGGGCATGGTGGGTTTCCGTGCTGCCTTGTTCTTTGTCCGTCACATATACAAATCCATCAAGTGTGAGTAAACTGTTGTTGGCGGATGAAGAGCAGCAGAGTTGTACTCCTTTTTGGTGCCACTGAGAAGTCCCCAGTATACAAAAGGCTAGCTCGCGTGCAACAAGAAGCAGCTAAAGAGTTTCAGATTAGGCCATTATTTATAGGAACAGGTAATGAACCTATAAATTTGTTCTCATTTTGTGCGACTGCTGTGATAAATCGTCTTTTCCTTAGTCCCATGTATTATCTCCCTGTGACATCAGACAGTATTACTTTGTTCAACCACGACCTACCTGAATATCGGTGAAAGATAATATTGTGTTATGCCAAATTTCCTGAGGCACAATAACAAACGTCTAGAGACGATGCCTCTAGAGGGGCGTGTCCACGGCCCACTTGTACCGTTATACGTGTATCCATTCCTTTCTAGTTATGTATTGTCAAATTTTGAAATATCAGGTCCATTTTTTTTACCAAGATAGTGAAATTTCTAGACTATAAAAAAGTTGCGCACTCATCGCTGTCTCTGGTTTGCAATTTGCAATGCTGGCATTCCATGTATTGGCAAAATGACTAGCATGAAAGCGACAAGCATTCCATGTATTGGCAAAATACTTTCTGTACTCTGTGTTCCACTGGTATGAGCATTCCATGTATTGGCAAAATACTTTCTGTACTCTGTGTTCCACTGGTATGTTCATCATCTGGAGGATGGCGTCAGCATAAACCATTTGTGCGCAAATTAATTCGCGAGCACTGAGGGAGATCTCGCAATTACCGAGTGCCATCGTAGTTCTGATTTTTGACTTGGCTCGGATTCAGATTTGTTTCGATTCATATTCTGTTTAGTCCATTGATCAGGACTAAGCATGGTGATGTAGCGCGGGTGATGCAGAGTGATGGCATGAACTTGTCCGGCCTACCGCTCGCTATGCTACAAAATTGCATGATGGCATGATCTGGGCCTTCCTTTCTAAATATAGGTATCGGCTAAGGGTGCCGCTTGCTTCTTTTTTTTTCCCCCTTCTCCCGTCGAGATGGCAAACACCAGGTGGGCGCGCCAACGCCAAACGTAAGAAAAGCCTTTCGAAAGAAGCCCAAACGCAAATAAACTTCGGCCGTTACAAACCGGAAAAAGGGCAGGAATCCAAGAGGCAAACAAGGATGATGAGGGCACCGGGTGTGCTTCCGGACGAACACTCGTCAAAATTTCCGCTTTTGTAACCGGCTAAAGCTTCCAATTGAGCTCCGTACAACGTCAGATTTACCTTAAAAAAAGATTACAAAAGGTGCATCGCTACACAAATTTTGTACTGGTCACCCACGCTTACCACGAGGTCCTAGCGTGAGCTTTGGCACGTGCTGAGCTCACACGACACATGCCGTCAACGCCGGCACCAACAGAATCCCACGGAATAACGGCTAGTTTGGTTGGTACCCCGAGCTCTATGCCTAAAAAAAAAGTGATGTTTGAAGGTAGCATGTTATTCTGATAGTTTTTGTCTTGTCAGGCAGATTTCCGGATGTGGCGTTTGGTTGAAAACGTGGGCCTGAAGATAGCGAACCAAATTGAGAGCCCGGGCACGGCGGCGGTGGCGGGAGCCTAGTGAGCGGTGGCGACGGGAGCGCAGCGAGTAACCACGGAGGTCTCGACAACGGGATCCAGCCGGGCGAGGAGGTAACGGCATCACAGCTGGGCAAGGAGGAGGCGACGGTGGAGCTCGGTGGTGGTATGTGGGTGAGGAAGAGGAGGTGCTCGGCATCGGTGAGGAGCCGGCGATGCCAAGCGAGGAGGCGGCGGCAGTGGCGGGAGCCCAGAGAGTGACCACGGAGGTCTCGGCGATGGGATCCAGCTAGGCGAGGAGGTGGCGACGGCGTCGTAGCTGGGCGAGGAGGTGACGGTGGAGCTTAGTGGCGGTATGTGGGTGAGGAAGAAGAGGTGCTCGGTGTCGGTGAGGAGCCGATGATGCCGAGCGAGGAGGTGGCGGCGGCAGGAGCCCAGCGAGTGACCACGGAGGTCTCGGCGACAGGTTCCAGCTGAGCGAGGAGGCGGCGGCGGCGTTGTAGCCGGGTGAGGAGGAGGCGACGGTGGAGCTCGGCGCTAGCGCGGAGGAGCTCGATGGCAGTAGCTCATTCAAACTCCCAGGCCTCATTCAAACTCCCAGGCCTCCGTTTTTGAATGCCTGGGCTGGTGTCCTCACCTGGACCAGGCGAGCTCCCAGAGTGGCAACCAAACACACCTAGGTGCTCCCTAGGGAAGTCCCAGCCAGGCAAATCGGCTCCATGGTGGCAACCAAACATGCCCTTACTACCCGAAGTGGCCAGGCGCTCCTTCGACCATGCAACCACTGATATCGGGGAAAAAAGTTTCCCAATCATGAGTGTTGTGACTCCCGCGGGCATGCCGCGCATCAGCATGGGCACCGTGGTGCAGGGTCCCAAGCCGGAGCCTATCCGCCACGCTGTCCTCTGTGCCATCGAGCTCGGCTACCGCCACTTCGACACCGGCGTGCGCTACGAGACCGAGGCGCCCATTGGCTAGGCCGCCGCCGAGGCCGTGCGATCGGGCACCGTCGCCTCGAGGGACGAGCTCTTCATCACCTCCAAGCTCTGATGCAGCGATGCGCACCATGATAGGGTCCTCCCTGCCCTCAGGCAGAGGCTCCGGTACGTTCGTCTCCTCTCCTCTTTTAGTTATCTTGGATTAGACGAGGATTTAGCAGAGGGATAAGAACAAGCTAGTGATTTAGACTCTCAATAGGACTAAGATAATATAGCCCTAAAAAAGGGACTAAGATAATATAATCCACTTAGTACAGCTTTGCCCCTGCTTAATAATTATTTTTGCTTTAAGATTTACAAACTCTTTAAGATTTACAAACTTCTGTTAGGATTACCGAAACAAAACCTAAAAAGAAAAGAAAGAGAGACACAATTAGGGCCGGGCTTTTTCAAGCCTAACCTAGCCCGAAAAAAGACCTTTTATTTATTTTTTCCAAACAAAATATTCTTTTATATTATTTTCAACAAATAATTTTTTAATTTTTAGAAAAATTCTCTAATTTATATTAATAACTCATGTATAAAGTATATAAGTACTCAACTTTTACATCGAAGATTCTAAATACATAACATGTCGTCATTAATCCTTGAGTTGATGAATGCGTTGGGCTTCTTTATCTTTGTCACCAGAAACTCTGGATCTTGCAACAAGATCATGATTGCCGATGATCATAAGATCTACGTGTTGGTAGTAGTGTTGTTTCTTCAGTAAAACATTAGAGGAGTTGTATTTATACCCAACTTGGCCTTGTGTGGATCTCCAGCATAGTTGTTTCCATCATTGTCCAAGTGAGCTGGTTTGATAAAACCCATCATAGGTAAAGAGAATCTGGCTAAGAACTTGGTGGAGAAGAACAAGCTAAATGTTTTTATTATTTTATGATTTTTACGGGCATCAAGCCAAGTCTCTGTAGGATTAAGAATAACTGACTAAAGGTGATGAATAGGAGGTTTTGAAATATTTTTGGCTAAAACCTAGTTTTTGAGCTAGTATGAAAGTGAAATTTGTTTTTGCACAATTCAAAGTCTAAATATTCTAAGTCTTGCTAAGTGCACCAATAATCCAAGTCTGAACAAGGTTTGCAAATTCTAAAGAGACAATAATACAATTCAATCACTAGGAATGTAAATGCACAAATCAAAGAGTTAGAGAGAGAATCACAAGATGAACACAAGAGTTTTCCCGTGGTCTTGATGTTTTGCCGAACTCTTCTAATCCACGTTGAGGGAGCTTGAACAAATCAAGTTGGCTCTGTGTGCAATGTGAGCCTTCCTCAATCGACTAGGGTAGCTCTTTCTCGCTTTGGGTAGGTAAGCATAAACTTTCACACCAATACCAAGCCTCTTTACAATCTTCTTAAATATATCACCAGTTCCACACCACCAAGCTGTCTAGGAGGCGGTAACCTTCAAGAGTAACAAACCAATAGCACTTGCTTGGTGATGACCGGGTGTCACAAACCTCAAACAATGGGTGCTATGCACTTAAATGCTCTCAACAGCCTCACAAGGATGAAATCAATGCTCAAGAGGTGAAGAGAAGAGGAAAGGGCTCAAGTGTATTTAATAGGGTTTTAGGAGAGAGACCTTGCTACCGGAGGGAGTATTTATCGTCCCCAACCAGCAGGATAACTATTGGGGATGAAATCCCTATTTTAATGGGGAGTGGTCATACCGCCATTGTATGGTCAGTTGGACTGTATCATTGTTCAACTGCTATTTACTGTGCATTAAATGCACATAAACTAGTTGTTAACCCTAGGTCTGGTCTTACCGCCCTCACAAGGTACGGTATGACCACTTGAGTGAAATCAACCTCTCTGGTAAAAGGCAACTGCCAACTAAAGTGCGGTCGCACTACAATTCTGGTTGTACTGGGGGTAGCATGGCAGTAGTACCGCACTACAAGAAGTCCAAACACCCAAAAACGTGCACTCTAGAATATTACAACCGGCAACAAAAGCACAATCGTACCATTGTTGCGGTCATACCGGCATCAAGGGTGCAGTTATACCATTGTTGTGGTAGTACCGCCTAATCAATAGCGATCATACCATTGGTGAAAATCAACTGTTCTGAAAAAAGCAACTGGCATATAAGGTGCGGTCATACCATGGAGTAGTCATACCGCTTTATCAATGGTGGTCATACCAGCTTAATAATTCCAGTCAGGGGCGATCCCTCTGTAGTTCATATACTAGGTATATTACACATATGTATTCTTAATTGAGACAAAATATGATATATTTATACCAAAAACTATAAATCAGCCCAATCCAATCGACACCTCCCTCTCTTAGCCCACTAGAGCCCCTTTATGCCCACCATACCCACCATAGCCCAAATTCTCCAAGGCCCCAACTAGTCACCTAAGTTCTAACCCTAACTGGCTCATCTTGTCTCTCTCTCTCTCTCTGCCCCTCTCCCTTTCTCTCTCCACCATCGGCCGAAGACCAGAGAGGAGGGAGAAGCCGGAGGCAGAAGGAGGCGACGACCGAAGGGGAGCCTAACGGCGGCACAGAGCAGTGGCGCGCGCAGAGACGCGACATCGTCAAGGAGGCCGGAGCCAGTGCGGGCGACTACACGAGCAGCGGCGGTGGGATCTGGCGGCGGCTGCCATGGGAGCAGCAGCGGTGGGATCCAGCGGCGGCGGTAGCGGCCAAAAGGCGACAACAGCAGCAGCGGCCGGGGGGAGGTGGGAGGCCCGAGGCGACAAGGAGGGCACCAGATCTGGCCAGACAGCAATCGGGTGGCCAGATCCACGCGGGGAAGGCCAGATCCAGCACGGGCCAGACCGAATCCGGGGTGGCGGCAGTTGGATTCGAGGCGGCAGCGGCCGGATCTATGGCGGCAGTCGCTAGATCTGAGGTGACGGTGGCTGGGTCTGTGGCGGTGGCGACTGGATTCAGGCGGCAGCTAGAAGAGGTGGCCACCCCGGGAGTGGAGCACACTCCTCTCTAGGGTGGCGGTGGCAGCGGCCCACGGCGACCGACGGTGGCCGGAGCGGAGGCTAGATTCAAAACCTAGGCTTTGATACCACGTTAATATGAAAAGAAACTTGTTGTATTGCAATAGCCCATGGGGGCATATGAATAGTTCAAGGACTATAAGGACCCAAACCTTAGACATAAATGAAATGATACTTATACCCTTAACAGAGAACACTGTAATTTTTAAAGATAGTGTTCAGTCTGCACTTAGTTGATATAGTGCACCAGGAACCATTGCATGCATTTGTTAGAAAAGGTACTACTAGATAGCAAAATAGAGAGAAGTAAGACAAATTTTAGCATTAAAGTAGGAAAAAACAACTCGTCGAATAGGTCATGTGTGCCACACCGAGCAACTTCTAGGCTCACATCAGAGTCAATGGAACACCGGGATGAAAATTCCTTGCAAAATTTACCCATTATTTAATTAGTGCCCATATATATTTCTGTATGAGTCACAGGGTATATCATATTTACCTTGTAGCATACTAGTGTGCGACATGATACTTGCATACAAAACATGTCATCAAATAGCGAAATGATGCAAACCTGCAGAAGAACTTTGTTGGGGGGGGGGGGGGGGGGGTGAAAAACTGTCAAAGTAATATATTCACAGGGGGTTTTGGCTATTATTTTATGTAGAAGTGGATTAGTCACCTTACTTTGAGCATACCTGATTGATGGGTTACTCTATAGCGGCAAGATCACCATAAGAGCAGGCAGGCTGAAGATTTATAACTTCAACTCTTCCTTTGGAAGTCGCTGAAGGGCATCTCACTAGTTTGAACAAACTATACTTAAAATGGATTTACTAACATGAGGAAAAATAGCATGCGCCAACCAATCAAGCATCTGACATGCAAAAGAGAGGTTACTAAATTGTTCACTGAAACAAAGCTTAAATAGGTTCAAAGATAACTGAACACTACTGTCTAATTGGAAACTCTTAGAACAACATGATAGCCAAAAAGACATGTGTGTAGGTTGCGAATAAAACCATTATGGAAAATGTTATTCTCAGTTGTCAAGATTAGCAATTGGGACAGCTAATACCACACACCTGATTTCCAAATAGGCAAAATGGGAAGTTCAGATGCAATCTCGCACCTGTGTCACCGTCTGGGTGGCCTTGTTAGCTCCTAAGTGTTGCAGCTAGTAGCAGTGTGAATAGAGACGCGTTGAATCGGTAGCGGGCGCACCCAAAGAAGCTGCACCAGCACGCACCAAAGCTGGAAAGTGAAGTGAGCAGGTCCCCACCCTTCTCCTTGGTTCCTCACGAGGATGGTTGCGTGAGGGCAGCGACAGTTCAATGGAGCAGTCTAGATTTTGGCTAATGAAGCTCGGGCATGGTGCACTACTACAGAAAGCCTAATAGTAGACGCCTCATCACAGACGGTTTTGTGAAACCGTCTCTAATGAGCACTATTACAGACGGTTGTAATTTGGAAGACGTCTGTGGTATTTGTGGCGGGAAAATGGATTATCACAGACGGTTATTAACTATGAACCGTCTGTGATACGTTTGTATCACAGACAGTCTGTATTAAAAACCGTCTGTGATAATCCCAGATTATCACAGACGGTTTTTAAATAAAAACCGTCTGTGATAACCTTGTTATCACAAACGGTTAATAATTAAAAACCGTCTGTGATAATGTCAGTAGGCATTTATTGCGCTGCTCAGACCGCATCTGTCTTCATTTCGATCCAGATCTAGCCACTGCTGCGCACTTTTTCACTCGGGAGGAAGCTAGGCGATTTCAGGCCTTGTTAATTTGGTGGGAAGAGGCAGAGATTGAGCTTTGAAGATTCATACTTTGCTGGTTGTTCTAGATATGGTTAGTAATGCAATTTATATTTTCTTTAATTGCATTACAATTTAGTTCTAAGTAATCCATGAGTGGTTATTGAAGATGGTTAATTTGCAAAATTGTTGGTTATATAATAGCTGTTGTGTTTGTAATATGAATCTAGCAAATAAAGTCTCAATATAATAAATGTGGCCGGTATATATGTAGTTATAATTATTTAATCTAGATTTTAATACTAAGTTGTTATATATGTACGTAACGTAGGACCGAAACTGGATGTATGCCGCGAGCCGTGTGAGTGAAGAGTACATTAATGGCGTTTCTGCTTTTATAAGAGCTGCCGAGGAGGATATGTTGAATAAGGGGGCGATATATATGTGCTGTCCATGCACTGACTGCGAGAATGTGAAGATGTTTAAGAACCGAGGGCAAATTGAATCGCACTTGATTCGGAGGGGTTTCAAAAAGGATTATACGTGTTCGACCAGTCATGGCGAAGTGAATGATCATATGCCGCCGGATGACATCGCCGGTGAAGTGAATGATATGCCCCCGGATGACATCGCCTGTGAACTGAATGACATGCCACCGGCTGATGTCGATTGTGGGTCGGATTCGGATAGGTTGCACGATGATAATCTGGATCAGATGCTTCGCGATGTTGAAGAGAACTATGATGAGAGAGAGTATGTTAAATTTCGTGGCTTGATGGAGGACTCAGAGAAACCTTTGTACACAGGATGCAAGTACACGAGGTTGTCGGCCGTGCTTGAACTGTTGAAATTGAAGGCAAGCAACGGTTGGTCGGACAAGAGTTTCACGGCGCTGCTAGGTCTTTTAGCGGACATGCTTCCGGAGGGAAATGAGTTGCCTAAAACCACGTATAAAGCCAAGAAGGTTCTTTGTCCGTTGGGAATGGAAGTAGAAAGAATACATGCATGCCCGAACGATTGTATCCTCTACCGTAAAGAGTATGCAAACATGCATGTATATCCGGTGTGCAACGCATCCCGATACAAACGTAACAATCAATCGGTTGATGGCGAGGGAACAGAGGCGAAGAAAGGACCTCCTGCTAAGGTGACATGGTATTTTCCTATAATTCCCCGTTTGAAAAGGTTTTTTGCAAATCCAAAGGAGGCAAAACTGCTGCGTTGGCACTCGGAGGAGCGCAAGAAGGATGGAATGATAAGACACCTTGCTGATTCCGCGCAGTGGAGAAACATCGATAGGAGTTTTGCAGAGTTCGGTGCAGAACCAAGGAATATAATGTTTGGACTGAGTACAGATAGAATGAATCCTTTCAGTAGCATGAGCAGCCGACATAGCACATGGCCCGTGACTCTCTGCATCTATAACCTTCCTCCTTGGTTGTGTATGAAGCGAAAGTATATTTTGCTGTCGATACTTATCCAAGGGCCAAAACAACCTGGGAATGATATCGATGTGTTCCTAGCACCGTTGGTGGAAGATCTAAAAGTAATGTGGAACGAAGGGGTACAGGTATGGGATGCGTACAAACGAGAGAACTTCACTCTGCGCTCCTTATTGTTCTGCACCATAAATGATTATCCTGCCCTTGGTAACCTATCGGGCCATAGTACAAAAGGTGCCAAAGCTTGTACTCACTGTTTAGATGGTACCGAGAGTGTGTGGCTGAGACACTCACGCAAAACCGTCTACATGCGTCACCGCCGGTTCCTTCGGAGGGCTCACCCATACCGCGAGATGAAGAAACAATTTGACGGAGAGAAGGAAGATGGTTCAGCCCCAAGGCATTTAAGGGGACGTGAGGTTTATGATATGGTTAAGGATTTAGATGTTGTCCTCGGAAAGGGACGTAAATTGAGGGCTCATGAGAAGAACACCTGGAAGAAGAGATCAATATTTTGGGACTTACCTTATTGGGAGTACCTAGATGTTCGGCACTGCATCGACGTCATGCACGTAGAAAAGAATGTGTGCGACAGCTTGATTGGTCTCTTACTGAACATCCGTGATAAAACAAAGGACGGTGTCAACGCACGGCTTGACTTGGCTGACATGGACATCAGGCCTGAGTTAGCACCGACAAGCACTGATAATGGACGAACGTACCTTCCCCCTGCGTGTTACACTCTGTCCAAGGCTGAGAAAACAGAACTGTGCCAGTGCTTGCATGGTGTGAAAGTTCCGTCTGGTTACTCCGGCAACGTGAAGAAACTTGTTTCGATGCAAGATTTGAAGTTAAATGGCATGAAGTCTCATGATTGTCATGTGCTGATGACACAGATGCTCCCTATTGCAATTAGAAATATTTTGCCGATCAAAGTCCGAGAGACAATCATGAGGCTATGTTATTTCTTTAGCACAATTGCTCAGAAGGTCATCGATCCCGAAGGACTAGATGCTATGCAGGACGAGGTGGTGATGACTCTATGTCACCTTGAAATGTATTTCCCTCCTTCGTTTTTCGATATCATGGTCCATCTCATTGTTCACGTTGTGTGGGAGATAAAAATGTGCAGGCCCGTATTCCTACGCAGCACGTACCCATTTGAGAGGTTCATGGGAATTCTCAAGTCCTACGTACGGAATCGTTCTCGGCCGGAGGGCAGCATCGTCGAAGGTTATGCAAGCGAAGAGGTGATTGAGTTTTGTGTCGATTATATGGCTCAGATTCAACCGATAGTTGTCCCTCAATCTCGTCATGAAGGGAGGCTGAAGGGTCTCGGAACTATCGGAAGGAAAGCAATCACTCCAGATATGGACACGTATACTCAAGCCCATTTCACGGTGTTGCAACACATGACTGAAGTGGCGCCTTATGTGGACCAGCACAAGGATGTGCTTCGGCAATAGAATCCAGAGCGGCCGGATGTTTGGATCATGAGGCAACACAACCGTTGGTTCAACCAATGGTTGAAGGAGCAAATTGCTAGGAGCTCGCCGAGTGAGACGCTGAGATGGTTGGCAAAAGGGCCGACATTTACAGTTGTGACATGACAAGGATATGACATAAATGGGTACACATTCTATACGCAGTCTCAGGATGTCAAGAGCACTAACCAGAACAGCGGAGTCCGCATAGATGCATTCAGTACCGATGGGTCGAGAAACTCGTACTATGGCTTAATAGAAGAGATTTGGGAGCTCGACTATGTGGTTTTCAAGATCCCCTTATTTCGCTGCCGTTGGGTGCATCTCCCACAGGTGAAGGTTGACAAGTACGGTGTCACGACCGTGGACCTCCAACGTGTCGGGTACAAAGACGAACCATTCGTACTCGCCAATCAAGTTGTTCAAGTTTTCTATGTAACCGACCCGGCAAATAAGAAACGCCATGTAGTTCTTCATGGAAAAAGGAGAATTGTCGGAGTGGAGAATGTAGTGGACGAGGAGGAATACAATCAATTTGACGAGTTACCTCGTTTTGGAAATGGCATAAGGGTCGACGATGAACAACGTGACGAAACTAGTTACGTACGCATTGATCATGATGAAGGGCTAATTTTTAAAGGAAATAAGCAAGTACAATAAGAATGTATATGTGAAAATGTGTGACAATTTTGAGATCTATATGTGAAAATGTGTGATGTAGTCAATTTTGAGATGTATATGTGAAAATGTGTGACAATTTTGAGATGTATATGTGAAAATGTATGATGTAGTCAATTTTGAGATGTATATGTGAAAATGTGTGATGTAGTCAATTTTGAGATGTATATGTGAAAATGTGTGACAAAATGTATATGAGTATTGGCATTTATGTATATGTGTGATGCACATGTGATGGTTGATATGAATGCAGCTGGTTGGTGTTGTATATGAATGCAGCTGTTTGGTGGTGGATATGAATGCAGCTGTGCTTATTGGTGTTGTCTTAATAACTACAGTCGCAAAGGCTTATCACAGACGGTTTTAAACTTAGAACCGTCTGTGATATCAATAAAACAGACGGTTCTAAGTTTAAAACCGTCTGTGATAATATGACTATCACAGACGGTTATACACTTAGAACCGTCTGTGATATTTATACTATCACAGGCGGTTTTAGACTTGGAACCGTCTGTGATATTAATATCACAGACGGTTTTTGAGTTAGAACCGTCTGTGATAACATCCCTATATATACCCTCTGGCTAGGGTTTTCCCTGTGCGCTGCGCAGTTATTCGATCTAGATCCAAGTAAATCCCGAGCCCGTCGTCGCCTCCGCCTCCCCGAACCCTCGTCGGCCGCCTCCTCGAGCCCCTCGCCGGCCGCCTCCGTCGAGCCCCTCGTCGCCTTCGCCTCCTCGAGCCCCTCGTCGCCTCCGCCTCCCCGAACCCTCGTCGACCGCCTCCCCGAGCCCCTCGCCGGCCGCCTTCGTCGAGCCCCTCGTCGCCTCGGCCTCCCTGAGCCCCTCGTCGACCGCCTCCGTCGAGCCCCTCGTCGCCTCCGCCTCCCCGAACCCTCGTCGACCGCCTCCCCGAGCCCCTCGCCGGCCGCCTCCGTCGAGCCCCTCGCCGGCCACCTCCCCTCGATTACCGACTGCATTGTGAGCACTTTCTGTGATGGACTAGGGTTTTGAGCATTGTGAGCATTGTTTACTGCAGTAGCTTAATTAGTTTGCTATTTGGTACATATTGCTATTTGGTACATTAATTGTTTACTACAGTTGCTCGATGATGATAAAATCATATACTGAGATTGGTTCATTCAGTGCTTGAGCTCTAATAGCTGTCGGTTCATGCAGTTTTCAGGTTATAGCATGTTATTAAATTGATCTGTTAGGATTTAATCTTGACAAGTTAAAAGACTGAATTATTGGGCAAAGTTAACTTGTGTGGTCTTGATCTGTATGAATACTGCTGTTTGAATATATACATGCTGAATATATCTTGATCTTGAGATTTTAGAGTTTGTATCTAGAGCTCAAAATACTGAATTCATTATTTGGCATAACCAATCAAGGAAGAGTATATGATTTAGTAGCGGGACGGCCAAGATTAATCTTGTGCAACCCTACAATTTGAGAGCACATATTCATGTTGAGACTGTTATTGATTCTATTATTGATGCTTGTTGCTTGTTGCTTCATATTGCTACCATTATATATGTATATATGTAGGTATGTATATGTATATATGTAGGTATGTATATGTATATGTATGTATATACACATATAGTATGTAGTATATAGTATAGGCACATAACCCCTCTCTGTGTCCACATCACCCCCTCCCTTCTCCCCCTTCCCTCTACTCCTCTCCTCTCTTCCGAACATTGAGCATCATGTTTCACTTTTCGTGCTTCCTCACTTTGAACATTCTCATCTTATCTTAATAGACCCACAAAATGAGCAACATGTCACCCGCGCATTCTTCATCATCATCGCCGGAGGCGTCCGCTCCAACATCAAGACGCCAAGGAAGAGGGCTATCAAAGAAGCCTCAGAGCCGACAGACCATCACAGCGGTAAACGCAGCTGGGGTCCCTATCCTTCCTAAGCAAGCGGTAAACGCATTCCGAACCATGGTCGGAATAGTTGCACGACAACGAATTGAGATCACATACAATTCGTGGAAGAACGTGCCTGACACTCGGAAACGTGAGCTGTGGACCGAAATCTTGGCATCGTTCGAGTTCCCAGAAGAACACTTACACGCTGTGGAACGACAAACCTACCAAGCGGCATGCAAAGCATGGAAGAACTTCAAGAGCACGCTTGTCAGGAAATACGTGGAGACGGACGAAACGCCTTTTACTAAATACCCATTCCTGGAACCACAATGGGAAGAGTTCAAGGCGATGAAAACGACCGAAGAATTCAAAAGTACAAGTGTGGCGCACAAGGCCCTCCAGGCAAAAAACACGCACCCCCACAGACTTGGCACAGCTGGGTATGCGGGTAAAATCCCGCAGAGGAGGTTGGAGGATGAGCTGGCAGCTGCAGAGGACATCGCCCCGCCGTTTTCCAATATCCTGGATGACCGCGCTCGAAATTGGCTTAGAGCAAGGTCATCTACAACGACATCGGGGGACGTCTCCTTTCGAAACCCTGCAGACCAGCAAGTGTCCCAGCGCCTGGTAAGATATCGATCGAACTACGTAGCTTGTAATTACTCCACAACTTCGTACGAATTGAAATGACATGTCGTGCTCTTGCGGGAAGAGCTGAGTTTTGAATCTACCCTGGGATCATTCCAGGGAACAAGGGAGAATGATATGCTCTCCGTGGCCCTGGGAAACAAGGAGCACCCGGGTCGTACGAGAGGCCTTGGGCTTTACGTTCCTTGGAAACATTGTTTCCAAGATGACTCCGGAATGTATCGGCGTAGGAAGAGAAACAAAGCCGAACGTGAGGAGCAGCTACGAGAAGAGATCAAGGAATCTCTTCGAGAGGAGCTATTTGCTCAGATGGGTGAAGTAATCAGAGAAGAGGTGCGGAAACAGACAGAAAGTCAGCAGGCCGCCACCGCCGCTGCTATGCTAGGTAGCCCGCACAACCGTCCGAGTAGCTGCGCGTCCAATCCGACGCATACCCAGTCCAAATTTCCTGTGGACGACATCCTGGTAATAATTATTACCTCTCGAATGCTTGCTCCATTGGTAGGCCTATTCGAGTAGCTAATTTTGTATCGTTATGTAGGAGCCTACGAACTGCAAGCTCCAAGTGAGATATGGCGCCATTCCCTTGTACGCTGCTTGGGGCCAGGCATATTCGTCTGGTAACGGGGCCATGGTGCACGGCCAAGCTTTAGCGCCAGGCTTCGCAAAAGTTAATGTGGATGGTGTGTATGGCAATTTTGAGGTGGTCCCGCTACCGAAGCCCCCCAACGACGAGATCGTGACTCTAGGACAGGCCATTGGAACATTCATCCAATGGCCCAAAAGCGACATCTTCCTGGAGGCTTCTTCACCGGTGGCAGGACCAGAGCAACATGCACTGGTGCCATCTCTAGTACAAGACCAGTCGGTTCCACCACCGGATACTACAACGATGCTATCTCCACGGGCCCTATTCTCGCCAGAGCAACTTGCACCGCTGCTACCTTCAAAGTCGACTTCCGTGAAGTCGACCTATAGCCGAGGCAGTAAGGCCAGCAAGGGCAAAGCAAAGAAGACCAATGATGATCTTCCGTACCACCCTTTGGCCCGCAAATTCGTGCTTGGCGAGCCGTTGCTCGAGCAAAAAGCCCTCCAAAAGCTACCATATAGTTGCATGCAATTGCACACGTGGTATATGCAGCAGTCCAATAAGCCAGAGGGAGAACGGACTTCAAGTATCACTGTCAAATTCTCCGAGGAAGATTTACACCACAATCTTCAAGAGTGTACATTCGTGGTCGCCTTTGAGGATTTATTCGAGCTGTTCATGCTCAACGCTCTTGACGTCTCAATCATTCGATGCTGGACGCTGTAAGTGTGTACAATCACAGTCTCCGTTAATGTCATACCGATAAATGCCATATCTAATTTTTTGCTTTCGTGTGTATATATATAGACACATGCTGATTAAAGCTAGAGTATCGAACTCATCAGCTGGTTTCTTGGACCCACAATTGGTCGCCAAGACTACCATCAACGTGGAGGCATCCCTCGTCGAGAGGTACATTGCATCAGGCCTGCTGAGTTGCCGCAATAAGGACTATGTACTTATGCCCTTCAATCAGAGCTTTCATTGGATTTTAATAGTAATTGTACCAAAATGGAACAAGGTATATTACCTTGATTCCCTAAGTAAGAATAAAATGGACTTCACAGTTGTCAGCCAAGTAATCGATAGGTAAGCACATATTCCCCATACATATCTACATTGTACTCTTTCTTTCCTTCCGAATGATTAAGGTTAACCTTTTCGAATTACGTAGGGCGTTCGCGATGTACATTGAAAAGAGAGGTGACTCGAAGCGCGGGGCCAACGTCCTGCTGACACATGTTCGAGATTTTAAGGTATTCGCTATTTCACATTAATTAATCCTATGCAACAGATGGTACTAATACCTTTTGAACTAACACATTCCATTTTTTGCAGTGCCACCAGCAGCAGCCAGGCAACACATGTGGATACTACGTTTGCCAACATATGGAACTACTCCTCGATTCCTCGAGGGTCACCAATCGCAAGGTTTGTCACTCTTCCCATAATTACTTCATACTTATCACGTTACATATATATGTACATTGATATTCCTATCGACAGGCTGTATCAATCCCGTCAACTGCATTGAAACAGTCTGAGCTTCGAGAGGTTCAATCAGAGTTGGCGTTCTTTTTGCTGACTCAAGTCATACAGCCAGAAGGACGGTTCCACTGCGCACACTGATTTCTTATTGGTCTTATCACTAAGTGTAAATGCAGTGTAGATCTTTTGTAACTGTGCATTTGTTAATGGATATTTCAGTTCAATTCAATTAATTGATTTGCGAAATGGATGCATGCTTTATGTCTGTGAGATGAAGTGCGATGTCAATTGGATATTTTATGTCTGCGAAATGTACCTGAAAGCAAATGAGATGTGTGAATTGTATGTTTTTTGTCTGTGATTATCTGCTTGTTTCAGAGGGCATGGCTAGCATTTCCTGAGGCTAGCCAATAAACAGAAATAGATTTTGGTTTAGGAGGAAGGAATATCACAGACGGTTTTTAAGTAAAAACCGTCTGTGATATGTATCACAGACGGTTTTTCATTAAAAACCGTCTGTGATTATCGGTTATCACAGACGGTTTTTAATTAAAAACCGTCTGTGATAACCGATAATCACAGACGGTTTTTAATTAAAAACCGTCTGTGATATCTAATAATCACAGACGGTTCGAAAACCGTCTGTGATAACCTTCGATCATCACTGACCCATAAATTCAGACGGTTCAGAAAACCGTCTGTGATGACGTTTCTGAACCGTCTGTAATGTCGATTTCTGTAGTAGTGGTGGTCTCACGCGCAAGAGAGCAGAGATCGCCGGGGGACAACGCGAAGGGCAGCGGGATCCGACTTGAATCAAGGAAGGAGTGGATGGACTTGAGGAAAGCTATAGGAAAGGATCGGAAGGTAGTTCCTCGTGAAGCTTATACACTAGCCATTGCTACCTACACGCAAACAAAACTACATCCTCCTCGCATTGTGCGGCTACGCCGTTGCCGGCCGCTTGCCATGATGTTAGTTTGGGGGCAAGACAGAATCGGGGGCGACTGCACAAACTATAATTGGTACAGATGTTTTACCGTAGAATTTGAAAACTTGCCAATTTTCCCTAATTTATGTTGAGGTAAGCCTAAATAAATTGGATTGGCTCCATAAATCCAGTCAACCACCTCAACTCTACTATGGTTGCTCTCTCTCCACTCTGGAGACGACGAGCACCGCACAACTCACAACAAGTCGGGTCTACTCACAAGTTTCTTGAGAAAATTACCGACTACCACATCACCAAAGTTATCTAGAAGTCAGCAACATTCAAGAGTAACAAATTGGAGATGCTCACTTGAACAAATCAAGTGTCAAAGCTCAAAGGATACAAAGTCTACCGCCAAGAGCAACACATACACAAGGTTTTGCCTCTCTAAGCTCACTAAGTGCAACACATACACAAAATAGATTAGAGGGCTTACTCTTAGCTCAACGGAGAACAAAATAGCACAACAGTCTACCCCAACCAGCCACAAGGATGTATTATTACTGCACACCAAAAAACTAGCCGTTGAAGCAAGAATTCAGCAAGAAACAGTCGGAGGTCCGATACTATCGCCAATTAATGGCAGGTACTACCACAAACTCTGCAACGGCTAGAAAACTAGCCATTACAGGAGCTACTGGTCAAATCACCCACACAAGAACTAGTATGACCGCTAGGTCTGGCCAGACCGCAAGCATACTGGTCAAACCACTAAACCAAACCACAAAAAAACATAGTCCTCTAGAAAAAAGCAACCGTCTTTAAAATTCTGATAGGAACGTGGAACCAGTCAGACTGCATCTTGGAATGTCAGACCGCCATCTCAACACTGGTCTAACCGCCAGCACCGGTCAGACCACCACCTGCTTGTCGGTCTGACCAGTGTGCCAAGGCAAGCATAGGTCAGTCAAAGCATATACTCCAAGCAATCAACAAAACACATTTGTAAATTGTAGTGTTATACAATCAAGGTAAGACATGACTCAAAATAAGTCATGAAACACAATTCACATACTTTTAGAATCACACCACAAGGATTAGGGACATGGACTTGAACCGTTTGCAAAACACATTCGTAAACTTAAGTCGTATATTACAAAGATTTTGCATGAGCTTCAATCACTTGCAAAACACATTCATATATTTAAGCATCATGCTTCAGGGAGGAGGGAACATGGACTTCAATAATTTTGCAAAACATATTTGCAAATCCAAATCAGATATCACAAAGGAATTATGTATGTATTACAACTATTTTCAAAACACATTTGAAAGTACTAGCATTATGCTACAGAGAGTTAGAGCAAGTAAATGAGATATCAACATATGACACATTCAAGTTACTAGTCATGACACATCTTAATAGTACGACAACCAAAACTAGTAACCTAGTCTTTCAACCAAATACCAAGACTGGCAAAAGATTAGGAATACATTCTTAACCCTAACTAGTTATACGTTTGCCTTGCACATCTTCTTGAAGCTTAATGACGTACATCTCAACTTTAAGTCTAGATCCTTGACTTTGATCACCACCACATGATGATCTTTGCTTGACTTGAAGACGATCAAGCATGTGAAGCCATCTCAAGTCATCCACCACCGTGGGACATAGCCTATTCATCAATCTCAATGAAAATATTAGTCCCATGATTTTATTTTCATTAATTGCTAAAAGTTGTAATTAACTTATAATGGTGAGTCTAGCTTCTTCAACTACACTGGCCAGGCGTAGGTGCGTGGCCACAACCCGCCCACAACCTGCAATGTCGACTTCTCTGCTCGGCCCGTGCCCCCTCCCGTCGTCCTCGTCGCCTCCTCATGTCTCCTCATGCCGCTGCGCCGGCTTCTCCACTCGACGCTCAAACCTTGCCCCCATCCCCTTCCTGCGCTACAGTTGTGATGCAGTGGGGACGGATCAGGGGGCACGTGCATGGGGGTGGGGGTGTGTCATTCGTAGTGGTTTCAGGAGGGTGGGTGTGGCCGAGATGTTTTTTCAGGAGACGTGATGGTCTGACACATTGAGGAGAAGGGAAGCCCTCCATGCATGGGTGGATATTGTTGTGGGGGGGGGGTAAACAGAGGGGAGGGGCGGTTCGATTGAGAGAGAGAGAGAGAGAGGGGAGAGGAGGGGCGCGAGATGGATGGTCCAAATTCTATCTTGTAGTCAGATCGGACTGTTGCAGAGAGACGAGGGAGAACGAACGTACGACCATCAACTCGTATTTTTAAGTAGTAGAGATACTTTTGGATTTCACCTTGTGCTGTGGGCTCGTGTATCCGTCAGTCCTCACAAGAATCCAGAATCCACTGGCATGTATAGCCAGTGCACCAATTCCCAGAAGTCAACAAGCTCGCTCAAAATAGAGATTAGTCCTATATTAATTATCTCTCAGTCCCATGACAGTGAACCAATATTGAAATTGCACTGGTGATCTATCATGTGACTGATCGGTCGATTAAGATGTGCTTTGACCGAGATCGTGCATGTCACTGCAGGAATATTCACATGGAGTATGTGGACATGTACCTGGTCCATTGGCCGGTGTCCATAAAGCCAGGGCGGTACAAGGCCCCCTTAACGGCCGACGACTTCGTGCAGTTCGACATGAAGATCGTCTGGGAGGCCATGGAGGAGTGCCGCAGGCTGGGCCTCGCCAAGGCCATCGGCGTCTGCAATTTCTCCTGCAAGAAGCTCGACGCCCTGCTCTCCTTCGCAACCACCCTTCCTGCCGTTAATCAGGTCCATTAATCCCCTATATATGGCATCTAACCACATTTAAGCTGTTAATTTTGGGATCATACGAAGCGATCATCGGTAAGTTTTTTCTTTTGGTTGGCACAGGTTGAAGTGAACCCTATGTGGCAGCAGAGGAAGCTGAGGGAGTTCTGCAGGGAGAATGGTATCCAGATATGCGCCTACGCCCCTCTCGGCGCCAAGGGGACGCACAGGGGGAGCGACTCGGCGATGGACTCCGGGGTCCTGCACGAGATCGCCAAATCCAAGGGCAAAACCGTAGCCCAGGCACGTACAGAACCACCACCTTACTGCTAATCACCGGCATATATAGCTGAACTGCAAGCATGCATGCAGTACACGAATTGATTACTGAATGACATGCATGCCATCATCTGCGCAATATTAATGTGCTTAATGCTATGCAACAGGTGTGCCTGAGGTGGGTGTACGAGCAGGGCGACTGCCTGATCGTGAAGAGCTTCAACGATGCGCTGATGCGGGAGAACCTCGACATTGTGGACTGGGAGCTGACCGAGGAGGAGCGGCGGATGATCGGCGAGATCCCGCAGGCCGCAGCGGATGATCGGCGGTGCATTTTACCTGTTTCTATGACTCTCCTGGGCAGAGATGGCTGATCCGAGAGCAGCTTTACACCGATTTCCCTACCCTAAAATGTTGTTCTACAATGTGTGTACAGTAAGTAAAAATAGATTTACAGTGAAGTTGCCCATTTCATGGGTACCATTTACCAAATGCAAGAACAGAGTAATAAAGGTTGTCTGGCTAGGGATATCATCATGCTATACATCGCATCGTGGTTGCTCCGAGTGCAGAGCATAGCAGATCGATCAAATCAACAAGCAAATCAACACGAAAAACACACGCGCGCGCACATGCGCCGCACGTAGTTAAACCAGTTCGCTTTGCCCATCAGCCTCCTTCCTGTCCACACATGCAATTGCGCGACTGCAAAGCCGGTCGAAGCCGGAAAAAAAGGCAGGCAGGCAGCGCAAGAGAACACGAAAGACTAAGCAAAAAGAACATCAGTGTAAATAAAGAGAGAGCCAAGGCTCATGATGGGCCGTATGCCGCATGCAACGCAAGCACCAGGCCGTTGCTTTCCATATCCCCAGATGGTCATGGACTCAACCAGCCTACCAACCGCGCGCCAGGCTCGTCATGAGTGGCAGCTCGCTGCCTGCTAGCCGTCGTGCCAACCGGCCCTGACAAGGCTGGCGTGCAGTGCAGGGCGCAGGCCTTCTTGCTTTGGCTCGCCAAACAGGAGGCCAGGACGATCAGATGCCTGCTTTACTGCTTACGTACGTCGATATATGCAACCGAAAAGCATCAGAATTTGAGAAACAAAAAGAAAGAAAGAAAGAAAGAAAGTCAAGGGTATCATTATGCCATCACAGCTTTGTGCAATAAAGGGTATGTTCATTTGATCTTTTGTCCTTTGGTTTCTCCTAAGAGTTCTGGTTTAGTACATTCGGTTATTTTTAACCGTCAAATATAGCCCTTTCAATAGTTGTGGCCTTGACACCTCCAGTGCCACTGAACAGTACGAAGGGGTGGTGCTAGCGAAGTGGGCAAAGAAGTGAGTTTGCCCTGAGAACTCGCTGTCTTACAAGTTACAACGCAAAAGTAGTTCGTTGTCCTGCACACCCACTACGAGTCCAATTCCTCCACTCCTCCTAGCCGAGCTCCGACGCTGCGGCTCTACTACAAGCATTGCAGAGTTTCCTCAACCCTGGGAAAGCATTACTAGTAAAAGACTAGGAACACATCCTCAGCCCTAACTAGTCATACCTTTGCCTTGAGCATCCACTTAAAGTTTTATGACGCACATCATCACTTTAAGTTCGGGCTATCGTCTTGACATACATTAACACACATGATGCATCCACTTCTTAAACTCCATCAACACATGATGGATCTTCGCTTGACTTGATAATCAATACATGATCATCTCTCCTTGGGCATGTATCAACTCATGATGCATCTTCTTCTTGATAGCCTTCAACACATGAAGCTATCTTCCATCTAGACTTGATGATCTTCAACACATGAAGTCATCCCAAAGTCATCATCATTTGTAGAACCTAACATATTCTTCCAACTCATGGAAAATATTAGTTCACAAACTAATTGCCATCAATTACCAAACTTCACCATTAACACATAATGGAGGGATTAAGTTTAACAATCTTTCCTTTTTGATAATTTATAACAATCTCAACAAATAATAAGATAAAGATTGTATTTATGAGTATACAACATGTACACAACATTGTATACTCGAAGATAAGCTTTAAGCAAAATTTACTTATCCAGTTGTCATTAATCATTCAACCATTAACACATAACAGAGAAGTTAGATGACAACCCGATTGCAAATGAGTATATATAAACTACACAAGCTATATATACTCAAAGGATGTATTTTAAAGTAAAGATTCTAAATATGTGTATTAAAAGAAATATGGATCAGTACTTATGAAATCTCAAAACATAGAGTGAACCCCCCCTAAATGTGTGCATACAAGTATGTGTAATGAAGACATATGCACATATTTATTTTGGACTATTTGTGGAGTTCAATCTATATTTTGGATTTAAGGAATGCACTATTATAGGAGAATGTGATTTTGAATGCATACCTCTTTGATTTTATCTTTTTTATCTAAATGAGACTAAGCAATAATATATTTAAACAAACATATTAGTCGCATATATAGATTTGTCATTTAATCATATATTTGGATGTGAGAAATGCAAAAAGATTATAAGTAAGGTATCGAATGCATATTTTAATGATTTCACTTTTTTCATCCATGTGAGACTAAATAATATCATAATCAATAAATAAGATTAGTCTCACAAATGCATTTGTCATTATCATCAAAATCTCATAATAATATTTGTCATTATCATTAAAACTAACTTAAATAGAGTTTGATCTTTCAGTTTGACGTTTCATGGTTCTTTTTCTGCTTGCAAAACAAAAAGGAGTCACTACTAGTCAAAACAAATAGGACGTCTTCTTAAAGTGGGTTCTCAAGTTCAAAATCGTATAAACCATCTACTGCTATCTCAAATAATATAATAAAAAATCATCAATCATAAACAAAATCTTTCGATTGCAATCTAAAACAGGACCAACTATATATCGATCACCTACCTTGTCCAGTTGCTACTATATAGGTAGGGAGATGTCTAGGGAATATTTGCTTTCTAGCTTGGTCAAACTGAGCTGTCAATCTTTTCCGGAGCAACAATATCTTTCGTCGCTTATTTGGGCGAAAGAGCGGTACTGACGTCCATTTCCAGCTCTGAACCTTCCGACCGTACGAACAAAAGTTTTTTTTAGTTTTATTGCACTGTTGTTTATTACTAAAAGTATTCATAAATCCAAAGTTCAGGGACCAAATATGTTTTTTCCCTCGATCATTTTCCTGCAGTAGTTCGGTAAAGTTACTGAAGCACCTAGTTTTTACCTGAGCCAAAGTTACTGAAGAAACCATGTGGCAAAGCTCAAGGGCAAGGACCCGTGGATTCTCTTTGCTGCAGGAAAAGTGCCATTGCGAGTGTTTGTACCAGAGTCAGTACGCAGGGAATTCAGCACTGGACGAAATGGATTGCGCTTGCGTTGGCAGTACTGACCGACCCGTGCGGTGCAAAGCTGTTCACGTGAAGAACGCAGGCCAGGAGTAAAGGCGTTTTTTGGTTCCTTTTGCAAAAGAAAGGCATTCCATCTTGCTGCTGCAATGCCCACTTTCCCAGTGACACACTGATGCTGCTGGTAGACTGGGAGTGTTTTTCTTGAGATACCTTTCTCAGTTTTCAATTATTTCACAAAGTAATTATGATGGACAATTCTTCTTAAAATTAGGGAAGGATAGCAAAATTGCTAAATAAAAAAAATCCCATCTTCTTGCCCTACTTTACCGGGCATGACCCTCAGGCCTCAACACTTTGTTGTGGTCTGTTTGGTATTGTTTTTACATGGGTACATTCGACTAAGTATGTTATCTAAATCAAGATTTAAATCGAAATAAAGGAAATATGACCGGTGATTTTTCACATTGAATCTATCGCTCTAGAATGTTGACTTACGTCAACAGCTTGTCCAGGTTGTAGTTTGTCCCCCGGATCCATTTTCGCAGAAGGTTTCGTTCGACGACTCGCGAGAGTAGCCGAGGCATACCGATTGCCACCGTTTCTTTTGTCCTCAAAAAAACTACTAAACACTATTTAAGACGTGTATCAAAATTCTCTAGAAATTTTAAAAATAACTTATTATTTCCCATAAAATTTCTTAGAATTCCTCCGTTTCACACAATACAACAGTAGCAACGGGAAAGTACCAAGAACTTGTGGGATCGACTGTCCCATAGCCTTACAAGCCCAGAGGAGCAACTAGCACCCTAAAAACCAATGGGGTGCGTGCAACCGCAGCGCATGCATCCAAACACCTTCTTCCTTCATCGCCAAACGGTCACCCATGGATCCAAGAAAGGGCCTACGAAACTACGTAAAAGTTTGCGGCTAGAAGAAGTTATACCACCACCCCACCCCCTGCTACGTGTTACATACATGCGTGCAAACGTAGGAGTTGTACGTGCACAGGTGCACTAGATGCCGAAGCCTACCCCTCCTCCCCTCAGGGACTCGCAGGCCACCGCCGAGCCGCCGTGGCCGTCGACGGCCATGGACAACACGGCCAGCGAGCGCTGCCGGCACGCGTGGCAGGTGACCTGCGCCAGCAGCCTCGCGGCGTGGTCGCGCAGCGCGCACGCCTTCTCGAGCTCGGCCCGGGCCCGCTGCCGCGCGCGGCGCGCCTCCTCCAGCGCGCGCTCCGCCGCCGCTGCCTCCTCGCGCGCCCGCTCCCGCGCCTCGCCAGCCGCGGCCTTCTCCTCCATCGCCTTCCTCACCTCTTCCCTCTCCTCAGCCGCGGTTCCGTCGGCACCGGCTGCGACGCCGTTGGAGGAGGCGACGGGACCAATGGAGAGCTGCAGCTTCGTCGTCGCGTGGGGCTCGTGGGAGGTGGAGAAGCCGGTCGTGGCGGTCAACGGCGCATTCGTAGATGCCGGGAGGAGCTGGAGCTCCGGCGGAGGAGGAGGAGGAGGTGGCGGCGGCGCAGTAGGATGCCTCAGAATGGCGGGACGGATGACCGGGAGCGTCGACGGCACGGCCCCCACCTCCCGGCGCATCCGGCCGGAGTTGCACGCGTCCTGGTGCTCTATGAAGCTCTCCACCCTGCAATGCAAAACCACCGGAAGTCACACCACCATTAGCACTCCTAAGAACTGCATTAAGTAGCATAGCTCAATATTACGTCAATATGTTAGTATTGAGTGCTAATATTAAGCTATATTAACCAGCATTAACCTGCAACGCAAATGTTACGTCGCTGTCACGAGCAGGACGCGTATGTGCGTAAGATGGGAAGGCCCCTTTGCGACGTTAGGTGCTGCCTTGAACCTTCCTGGCCTGGGCAGTGGCACCGCTCGCGCACAGGAGAGAAATGCGAGAAAGCTGCAGTGTGCATGCATGATTGCCTTCATCGCTTGTGCATTTCAGCATTTGTGTAGATCGAAAGCAACCCGTCGACGAGTGAGCTAGGCACTCAGACAACGAGATCGATCGGTCGATGCCAATCTTACAAGCTAGCTACTAGTAGTAACAACCCGTCCATTAATTAATTGGCCACGACTCGATCGATGCATCACTTCAGTTCAGGGACCAACAGCTACGCTACATGGTGATGGTTTGTGCACTATATATGCACACAGCCATGTACAGGCTACAGCAACAGCAGTATTGATCCGAGTCACATGAAGCTAAGTGAGGAAATCAACCAAGGACCACTCGGCTAACTAGATCGAACAATGGAAGATTAGATATGCAAGGACGACACTAAGGAGTCCCCATCGAGGCAGGGAAAACATGCGTGCCGGCCCGGCCGGTATATTTATGTGCCGGTCTGTGACGAGAGTGTGGCTGCCAATTATTGAAGTGCCAGGCCAGTGCTGTTGTTTTGGAGGAAAAAAAAGGCGAAGGAGATTATACACATGGGTCCTGTTCTTTTGCTCTTTTGATTTTTAGTTTTTAAAAAAATTGAAATAAATAAAATTGCTTCTTTAAACAGATACTCTAAATGATTTCTTGAGTTTAAAACTATATGTATTATCCACGTCTCCATTATCTATCACCGTCTCAAAACATAGCCAAAAACAGCAGTCGTCGCCTCGTGACCTGATGGTGCGTGTGTGGCATGGCATGCAGCTAGAGTGGCGCGCGCGCTTGTACTTTGGTGGATCCAGGGGGTCCGAGGAATGGAGCAGCTTGTCTCTACCTGCCTAGCTAACTAGCCAGTCGCCCTGGTCAGCTCGGCTACATCAGTACATCAGGCACCTGTTCAAGCTCACACCAGACATCACAAGTGGTACACATGTTTTTTTTTAGATAAAGGATATAAAATCCGGCCTCTATATCCACTTGGGATATATACAGCCAAAAGTTAACGAGCTCTTAGGCTCAAAGCCTCAACACTGAGGATTACACAACCGCACGAAATAGAGCTTAAGGACTAAGAAAAAGCTAGAAAGACTAAGCTTCAGAATTCTTCGCCGTCCTTGCTTTCAACCAAACCCTAAATCTCCTCCAACTGAGCCACCCAAACTCCGGTCTATTCTGCGCGAAGATGAAACTCCAAGGCGACGCCATCAAAGAAGCGACGAGGGTCACTGATGCCGCCCGCCTCACTGAGGCTAGGCTTTCACCTGGAGAACAGATAAGGGCTGTGAAGTGCCAAGACAACCCTTCAAGAAGGAACATGGCATCCAAAGACGTCATAGTTGTCGAGACCGGTATGGACACCGACAAGGCTTTCGCCAGCATCTCCACAGCAACCCACGCACAAAACAGACCGCCACCGGCACACCGAGGATCTACACGCTTCAAGGCCCTGGCGTAACCATCCTTGAATTCCACGACGAACCGCTTCCTGCGCGAGCAACGTCGCGCCATGGGTTCCTGGACAAAACCAGCAGCCCCAACTCCTGCCGCCTCCCAGCCTTCTCCACCAGCGCCGACTGGCCTCCTCCAGCACGCCCACCACCAGACTGCTCTGCTCCCCCACCGCCGGCTCCACCCTCCACCGCCGGCTCCGCCCCCCACCGTCCACCTCACCTTCACTCCCACCGGGACAAACCTCCGCTCGGCTCACGGCATCGCCTACTACCACACCCGCGCCCGGCTTTGTCCTCCGACGACCGATGCGGCGCCCGACGTCACAACGCGCGGCCGGCCCGGCGGCGCGGCGTGTCCTCACGATGCGGCGACACCCAAAGCCCGACGCGGCACACAGCCCGACGTGGCTTGGCGCAGCGATGCACAGCGCGAGGCGCGGTCGATGCGGCGCAGTGCGGTTGCGCAGCCCGGAGAGGCGCGGTTGCACTGCACGCCCGGCCGAAGGCGACGGGCGCCCGAAGCGGCGTCGACCGGCGGTGGCACACGACGCCCGAAGCCCGCGAGCCGGAGACGTCCGCGGATGGCCGGCGCGACGGAGCCCAAGGCCGGCGCGGCGGCGCCCGAGCCGGAGACGTCCGCGGATGGTCGGCGCGGCGGAGCCCAAGGCCAGGGCCGGCGGAGGCGGCGCCCAAGGCCGGCGGCGGCGGAGGCGGCGCCTAGGGCCGGCGGCGGCTGGCTAGGGTTTCTAACCATCAGACCTCAACCAGTTGCGCCCAGATCCAGATGCCTCCGCCCAGATCCATGAGAGACAGCCCCGCCGCCGCCTTCCTAGCACCCGCACAGGCCTCCAGCGGCGTGCTCCAGCGGCGGCAAAGCGGAGGGGAGAGGAAAGAGGGAGGCGACGGCGAAGGAAAGTGGAAGCGGAAGGACGTGTGCTGTGAGGGACAAGTGGTACACATGTAGCTAGTACATGCATGCATGCATGTCACCGTTATCTTTAGTTGACTGCTAATATATTCTAATTCGCTGTTTTGGTTGCATGTGTATCCATAGCGATCAGTGTTAATTGAGTAGTAGTGTAATTAGCATGGGTGATGCTTCTTTGAGTTTCCGGGAGCTTGCATTCAGTGCTGTTGGGGGAAATGCGCGGATACTGTTTTTGGTCGATGTGCCGTCGCTTTCCTGTTGGAATTTTCGGTCCTATCGCAATCCGCCACCGAAATGATCATATGCCCAGCACCCTTTGCTTTTCATCCCCCTCTTTTCTCCTTCCCATTTTGCAGTCTAGAAATGATCTGAATCAGTGGATATATAGATACTATGGAACCCACTCGAGCTGGATATATATCATCAGCATGCACCAGGCCTGAAGTCCCCGTCCATGTCCGTACAAAAATATGCTCTTGTCGGCTAACTAACTTGTTTAACAATGGATCGATCAAACTAGTTAATTGGTGTCGGCTACACATCTCTCTCTCTCTCTCTCTCCCCCCGAGTGGCCGGACACTGGGACAGGAGAACGAGATGTACAGAGCCAGTGGCAAGCCTAGCTAAATCCTGAACCAACACCATAGCTTTTGTCTTATCTCTATCGCCATACGAGCCTGTCTCCCACCAAAAATATAAAAATTTGTTTGGGGGGCTAAATTAATTATGGGCACAAACATGAACCATCAACCTAGCGATGGCCAACAACTTACTTCGTTCTTATGCGCCGTCCGTCCTCGCACATGACGCTAATTAGTTAGCGTCAGATGCCATGACCATATCCTAACAGTGAGCGTACTACTTCAGATAAAAAAATATCAATCAAGCTGATATATACTACAAAGCAAGGCAGCAGTGTACATTGGTGTGCATGTACGTACGTACTAACGTACGTGTAGGGACTAGGGATGGGCGTACGTACCGGGAGAAGACGCGGCCGCAGTCGCAGGAGTGGCCGCGGGTGCCGCAGGTCTTGAGGTGGGCCTTGTAGTCGGACTGGACGGCGTAGCCCTTGGCGCAGCGGGCGCACACCCACTGCCGCCGGCCGCCGTGCTTGCGCCGGAAGTGCTTCTTGATGCCCACCAGGTCGCCCAGCGCGTGCGCCGGGTCGTGGTGCAGGCAGCTCGGCTCAGGGCACACGAACACCCGTTTCCGCGCCCCGGCCGCGCCTCCACCCCCGCCACCGCCGCCTCCCGTACCGCCCGCGCCGCAGTCCTCCCCTCCCGCCACCCGCTTCACCAGCCGCCACGGCACCTTGTGCCGCCGCCGGTGCATCTGCAGGTTCTGCTCCCGCTGGAACCCCTGCCCGCAGATCTCGCACACGTACCTGTCCGACTCCAGCAGCGTCCTCGGCGACAGCGCCACCACCTCCGCATCAGGGTCTAGGTACGTACCACATACACATACATGTGTACATGTCAGTCATCTTACCGTACGTGCGAGGCGCACATTAACAACCGGTGATCCATGATCCATACATATGCATGATCTACGTATGTACGTGAAGCATAGCACGTATACCTGGCGTGCCGGGCGGGCGCCTCTTGCGCTTGGCGGGGGAGGGCTGTTCGGCGGCGAGGCAGGAGGAGGAGGAGGGTGGAGGTGCCGGCGGCTGCTGCAGCTGCTGCTGGGAGGAGGGGGAGGAGGAGGCCAACATTTGGTGGTGGCTCTTGACCAGTGCCGTAAGTGTTGTGCGCTTGCTTCTTTTAAGGGCTAAGCTTACTTGCTGCCTTGGCCTTTGCCTAGCTTGTCTCCTTTCCCTCTTCTCTTTTTGCTCCTTAGTGGGATAGGGGTGCCAAGGGAGGCTTTATGGGGTGGAAAGGTGAAGGTGCATTTGTGTGTGCGCGCTTGCGCTTGCGCTTGTGCGTTGCGGAAAGGCTTGGGGCTTGAGGGGATCATATATAGCTAGGGAAGAGAGAGAGAGAGAGAGAGAGAGAGAGAGAGAGAGAGAGAGAGAGAGAGAGAGAGAGGTGCCTATGGTGAGGCTCTGTCTATATATCTTTGCTTTTGTGCTTGCATCGGTGTGTGGGTGTGGCAACCTTTTTTGAAGGGGGAATGTGTCTCATATACTCATTGGATGGGCAGCTTTTATCAAGGCTTTGCTTGTTTGTTTTGGGGGTTTTTTTTTAAAGATGGGAGCATGAGACTAGTCTCCAATCCCGTCGCCACAATTAATCAGATGCATAGTTAATTAATAAGCTCAGCTCTTTAATTGCATGTGTTTGTGTGTGTGTGATGTCTGTACCTGCATGTAGTTATTGTAGTATCATATAGGAGTACTCCATATTCTCTCTCCTTTTCTTCTCTCTTGCCGAAACAGGAGTTAGGCAGTGAGAAGGAAATTCAGTTCATGCAGTCTTTAATTAGAGGTATATGGAAATATATACCCCAAAAAATACACTTGTCAACCATACATATGCATGTAAAATGAAGATAATTAAATGTGTGTGCGTCTTTGGTATATATGCATAGTTGTTGAGTGGGTGCCTTGCTGACCAAACGAAATTAATTAAGCTAGTTTCGCCAATCATAAACTATGCACGAACAGCTCATCCATGTCACTGTACTGATTGCTTTGCTGAAAAAACGTTGCACTATTAGTGAGCAACGGGGGGATGATGGGGGGAAGATTCTTCACACATGCAAGCGATCATTTTTGCCCCCTAGTGTGCATGGCCTTGATCCTATATAGGATATTTCTTTTGCTGACTAAACTAACGCCACAATGAGATGTCATTGACATCTTTCTCCTCAAACAAACTAAAGTTTATTTGTCTCTTGGCTTTTCCTCCCTCCTGCTTTCGACTTTCTGCTAAGATGGCTGCATGTGTAGCTCATTAACAATCCAAAGTAAGTTGCCCACACATGTCTTTCTTAATCGTTCCGGCTAGCTGGTCTTCACAATATTCACAAGTTGTCCTTTTGGTGAAGCTGTAGTACGCATAGATTCGATGAGATGAGGGGGGGAAAGCAGGCATCTTTTCGGGAGGAAACTAGACGATGGGCCAGCCGGCGAACAATCCATCTTCTTTTGAACAGAATTTTAGCAATTACTTTTGGACCCAAACTAACAAATAATAGTAGTACTTTACGCACTAGCTTGCTAGAAGTAGTTGATTTTCATGGCATGAACACTTACTAATAGGTGGGGTCAGTTGAATTCTACTCGTTATTATTGGTCAATGCTTAAAACAATGTCATATAAAACGGGTATCGGCTGCGTATAATTAAGTTCGAAGAAAGAAAGACAAATTCATGAATTTGGTGGCTGTCTTTCTTTTCTCATGCACATAAGTAGGGGGTTGAAGAAACTTCGTTACGTGCACCATTTTTTATGGTGCCATCTTGCTCCCTCTCTGGCTGGTTAGCACTCAACATCACCAATTAGTACTGCCGTATATTAACGTGCGACTTTATGGCGTACGTTAATGACTACTATATAGCGGAAAAAGGCGTTGGAGCTTATTAAAATATATATTATCCGATCTAGATTTAGCCATTCAAAATTCTCTATAAAACCACTACACTATTCACTATATTAGTAGATAGTACTTACACATATATTACTGAATCATTTCATACACAACGTAAACTATACCATACATTAATATTATAGATAAGAGTTTAAATAGATCACATCGGATCAAATTTATATTAGGACCGGTCAGACCAAATGGATATATTACATAAATCGGAAGCGAAAGGGAAGAGTTCATCTCGCCACAGGCAAGAGACTGACTGGGGGAAAGATCCTAGACTACTAGAAACTATCTTAACCTTCTCCATGTTCATCTCCATCAACTCCTGGTTCATCATAGTACGCATAGTGACTTTGATTCATAGGTTCTGAGGTATTTAGTGAGCGAGGGTGAGCACAAACAACCGTGTTTCGTGGCCAACACACATAATACTATATATATATATATATATATATATATATATATATATATATATATATATATATATATATATATATATATATATATATATATATATATATGAAACTTACATATATATATATATGGTTCAACAAAGGTAAACTTAAATTCTTTTATTTGTTAAAGGCATTTATTGAAATTTACCATAATAGAAATTCCTATGACTTAGTTTTTAACTAACCCATGTTTTTATTAAAGGGAGCAAAAATGTACAATATTTATAACGTTGTAGATTCCATCCACCTGTTACATGGTTCATCCATCATATGCTATTTTTTATACGAGGACTACATCTACCCACTATCACCACTAGGTTACATCCCCTAGAAAAAGCCAAATTCAGGGTTACATTCACCTGACGAGTTTTTATCACACCCACAAAGTTTTTGAAATAGACAATAACTCAAGTAAGTTCCCATGCCCGCCTTTGACCGTGGACATGACTGTTTGAATAATTTACAGTCTGTAGAGATTGTATATTTTACCCACAAGAGATAATCAACTTGTTATATTTCACACATTTTCTTGGACATGTGAATTAAGAAGATCACCACAAGATCTTTACAATGCATCATCCAGTGTAAGTTACACTCGCTAAGGTTTCATCTTAGTGAGGTTACATCTGCCAACTAATGGATGAAAATTATTTAGTCAGGTCGTACCCATTATAGACTTGTGATTGTACTATTTTATATTGGGAGGTCATCACATGATTCAGTCCTTAGAGTTATCTGGGTGGTGCAACTATAAACTATAATTTCTCGTGCTATATCTACACCAACTTTCTTACCATCTGCCCAGATAGGTAAAGCAAGTTTTATTATTTTGAGAAGCAAAAAACTACGGTATTTCAACATATCATTAATTTCCCTCCAATGGCTGCCCAAAACTGGTTTCATAATTGAAAAGATGACGAGAGGGTAATTCAATACCCTGGTACTTAAGCAAGACTAAGTATGACGCTTAAGTACGATTTATAGCTAGTATGGTTACCATTAACGTTTCTAGAGTAACAAGAATTATGTGATTCAAGTGTCCAAAAGATGGTGTAATAATAATACAAGATTGAATAGGCATATATCTATAACCTTAAGTGAGCATACATTTGCATAACAAATAAAGCATACAATTTGATAATTTAAACAAATATAAATTTCCATAAAAGTGCAACTTCAATATGATCAAAGCATTGACTAGCCTCGTTCATAAGTGGGTTGATTTTGAAGATCTTGATTTAGCTTGAACTACGGCTCTTCCATATCCTCGTCCTCTACTTTGACGATCGCATCAGAAAATAAATAAACACGTGAGCAAAATAAATAAATTCAAATAAAAATTCAAATAAACACCAAATTGAAAGATTTCATTGCCATTAGATAGATCTTGAATTTATATAGATTTAGAAATAAGTTTAACTAAGTTTGGAGTTAAAATTAATGAGAATGGGCTCTCTAAAATTTAAATTAGGATTAAATCTAAAAATAAACAGAGGAGAGAGATTACTCTCTCACTAATAGGTATGGTCCACCAAGGAGGGCGTGGCTCGTCATCGGCGGAGCAGGCGGCGGGGGTCGTCGGCAAGGGAAAAATGGAGTGCCTGTGTTGAGCCGCACCTAGAGGCGAGGTGGTGCAGCCTGATTTTGTGGCTCCAGTGGCCGGCGGGGAGCTAGGCAGCGGCGAAGTTGGGCACCATGGCACTACAGTGAGCTATGACACTAAAAGCCAAATAAATGCTAGGTGAGCATCTAGGGGTAGAGGGAAACTCACCGGTGGTGGAGGAGGAGCTTGGGGAGGCGCGAAGCGGGCTAGCGGCATGGACCGGGTTGGCAGAGGGGAGAAGCATAGCACTGGCGACATAGGAGTGATGGCGGTCCAAGCTGACTTTGGAGATCAACCAAGGAGGTCACAGAGGGCCTTCGGACGGAAGGAATTGGTCGAAGGGTGACGAAGTGATAGCTCGATCGGGCGTTGGTGTTGGAGAAGGGGAGCTCCGACGACCTGCATGGCTAAAGAAACCAATCGGGATCTATGAGAGGGAGAGAGAGAGAGAGAACGCAATCACAACAAGGTGCTTGGGGGCACAGGGCTCACCGAGATGGCTGGCGATGGTGAGGTCCGAGCGGAGGCAGGCGGTGGTGACATCGAGCTTAGGGGAGCTTGGCACGGCCAAGGTGAGGGGAGAGGGGGCAATGGCAAGGTGGGAGGTGGCTTGGGAGTCAATAGGTCGGTCTTAAATAGCCAAGAAGAAGGGCGGAGCCATTGGGAACCTTCAATGCCGTGCAGAAGCCAAGGGCAGTGTCCCTCGGTGCACGGCATAGTGCAAGTCGGGTGGAGCCAGTGTGCGGTGCCAAAGGGAGTTAAGGCACGAAGGAGCGAAGATGCAATGGTCGAGCGTGAAGACCAAGCACGCAAGGCAGACACGGGCATGGTGTGGCGTGGAGAGGAGGGAGGAGAGGGGGGTCCAGGCAAGGGCGGTGCATAATTGGTGAGCACGAGGGCACATAGTGATGCATAGGGGCGCACAAGAAGGGGCGACGCTAACCGCGCATGCAGGGGACGAGGGTCGGGGCATGCACGTCGCAAGCGGCGCATGAGCAGAGCGCGTCCATGGCGCGAACGATGCAGAGGAGGGCGTCTTAGGCCGGCGTGGGCTAGGCCGAAGGCCAACTGGGCTGGGGAGGGAAAGAATGGGCTAGGCTCGGCCCAGGCAGCGTTTGGGCTTTGGGAATTTTAAAAACTAGTTTGAATTTTGGGTTTGAATTCAAATTTTAAATTGCAAATTCATTCGAACACTTTTGAACTCCCAAAAATGGGATGTTACACATTTCGAGCAACACCTTTCTCCCTCGTTCGCCTGTTTCATCATTCGGGTCTCTATGCAATGCAACATGCTTGCCAAAGTTTGCAAAGGCAAAGAACCACTTTTATCTCTGGGTTGCTCCCAGTTATCGCCATCATCATGCCATGGCATTGCAAGTTCATGCCAATGTGTATACATGTATGTACATGTCCTCGTGCTCTCGAATCCCAACCAGGTTACCAACATGAACTAGTGCCTATGCCCATGTGTGTTGATCTATTATTATTCATGTGCTTTTTCACAGCGTCTGTTGCATGCAGATGCTAGCTGGGAAAGAAATAAGAATTGACTGCACATATATAATGGAGTTGGTTGTGGAAAAATAAGACGTGTGTGAGCTATATACATAATGCACATAAAAATTTCAATGAAATTTTTAGTTTAATTCATTAGCTAGGCTGTAGTACAGATTGCGGATTAGCATCACCACAAAATTTAACCTCACATGCAATGTCAACATCTTTTAAACCTGACAATACACCGACGTGACTTTCCTTTTGGAAAGGGATCTATTGAAGGAGAAATAAAGAAAAAAATTACATAACCCTATACCATTTCAACAATATAGGGTGGAGCTGTTTGACTGAATCCAACCTATTGGATAAGCTATCCCCTTTCCCCACCACATATCCACTCATTTTCCCGTCTCCTCTCACCTAAAGCCAACTTATTTGGATGAGCCATCCCCTTCTCATCACGCATCCACTCCTTCTCCCGCCTCCTCCTCCACCACCTCTCACCTGCCCATGGCGAGGGCATCTTTTTCTCCCATGCCAGCATCCTCCAACCAGCTGCTGTTTAGATGGAGGAAGAACTCAAGGTGCTGGTCGAGGTACAACACATAGGCACGGAAAAAAGTGGAGTGGTCCTCATCGTGGAAGTCGGAGAGGTTGAGGAGGTGGGTGCCACGACATGTGGCAAGGAGCTCACAGTGGAAGGATGGGTCATCGTCAGCCAAGAGGTGGTGCATGAGCATGAGCGACTTGAGCGTAACAACATAGTCGTAGGTGCCAAAGAGCTTGTGGGAGCATCCAGCCAACTACTTGTAGGAACTTCCTGACTACAAATTCTAGATCCTTTTACCAAGGTCAATAGACAAAATCATTTGCATAAGATCAAATCACCAGAAATTCCTCTCCATCATGCACAATTTTGAACCCCTCGATCGATCACCACAAGGGGTGGTAAAAAAGCTCGAGGTTCACTAACGAGCCGAGCTCGAGCTGGCTCACGAGTCGCTCGCTAGCTTGGTTGGCTCGGCCGGCCCGATTCCAGCCCAATACCTCCCCACCTCTCTCTCCACTCTCCTCATTCAACGCCACCGCCCAATGGTGTTGCCGCCCTCGTCAGCCTCCTTGTCTACAACCTCTCGTTGCCGCCCTCTTCTCCTCCCCCGGCTCCTCTGTGCTGGGTTCAAGGAGCCACCTTCGCCACTGCTAAGGCTGCCGGTACCTCGACCGCCCCTTCGCCTCGGCAATGTCACCATGTTACCGACGCCGGTGGCCTCGCCATGGAGACCCCCAAGGGCCCGTACTTCCCCGGCCTTACTTTTCTCATTCTCTATCTTAATGGATTTGGATTTGAGCAGATCATCGTCCAATCCTCAACACCGCACTCAACTTGCCGGTGATCGCCGTCGGTCGTGAGGTGGCATGGTGTTTGGCACTACTATAACTCCGGCCGACCACCTACTCTCTAGGTTTGGCCCCCTTATCTGTAGCTCTTAAATCATATTTGGCTGAGTCATGGATGATGCATGGATGAATGGGAATATCTAAATTGATGCTTGAATGTTGGATGATTGATGCCTAGAAACATATATGGATAATATGCACATACATTTGCATCATATTTTTTAGGATTTGGCCTGACAACCCATACTAATATGATGGCGTCCTTAATTTCATATGATAAAGCATAATTAAAATGAGCAAATGATAGTATGGATGATGTTAATCAGCATAACAATGAATCTGACAGATAAAATAGTAACGAGCCTATCGAGTCAAGCTCAGGCTTCCTATCAACTGAATTTTTTCTATTTTAGCCCTTTTTTTGAAAAATATTCACATTTAGACCCTTGGTAGTTTTAATTCCGTTTTTGGACCCAGGGGGTCGGCGCCGTGGGTCACGGCGCCGAGCTAACACATCTCAGCGCCCTGGTCCATGGCGCCGAGGTCGCAGTCCCGCTCCAGCGTGGCGGCTGGCATGGCGCCGACGTGGCAGGTACCTCGGCGCCGTGGCTCGTGGCGCCGAGTTGCCTGCCACGTGGCGCCGAGCTCCCTGCCACGTCTGCAGACACTCGGCTGTTTAGGGTTTGCATCGATCAGCTTTTTTTTCGCAAAATGAATTACTAGTTGTATTTTTTATTTGGATTATATAATTATAGTAATATTATATAATATATTTATTTATTTATAGAGAGCAAAAAAATACGACATATGTTTTGACAATTCGTTATGTATTACAGATGATACATGTAGGGAATTTTTTGTAGATTTTTTTAAAATATTATGGTACGTTGGTAATGGTTTTTAAAAAATAAAATTTTGATGTGGAGTACAGTTTGCTGCTACGCAAATTATTTTTGCAATTATGAAAATTAAGAAATTTGCTTGGTAGAGTACGAACGAGTTTTGTGTGAAGTAACAATTAGTGTATTTGTGATTTTTGTACAATGCTGACCGTGAAAAATATGTTGAACTGGCAATAACATTTTTCGATCATGTTATGTTGTTTTATTGGAAGAAATTTATTGAAATTTTTTTTAGGACAACTGTGATAGGAACAATTGGACGAAAGGAGGGGAAGTGATAATAAGACACGTGGGAATCATTGCATGCGAAAAGCCGAGATAATAAGTTTATAAAGTTGGGACGAACATGGCGCGTACATTTTTATTATATGCATAGCATATAGCATGATATCCGACTAACCGACCCAACTGCTCGTACGACCTCTCGTGTGGACCGGGTCTATTACATCTTGTCTACTGGGTGTAGCGTGGTTGTTTCCCCTTTTTGTCGTGCCCTGAAGATGGCTCCGCTGCATCCTTCTTCCTGTCACTCTTGGTCTTGAGAGCTGCCTCACGAGCTTGAAGCTCTTCCTCCTGACGCTTGATGGCTGCTTCACGCAGATTTAACTGCTCCTGCCTCCTTTGCAGCTCACCCTCCTTGCCCTTCAGACGGATTTGGTCCACCCTCACGCGGCGCTCTTGCTCAAGCCGCATCTGTCGTTCCACCTCGCGAGCCTGAGTCATCTTGACAAAGTATTGTCCTTTGTTTTCCACCTCCATTGGCCGGTTCCGTGGCCATGCCGGTTGCACCCGATCCACCCATTGCATGAACCCACAAGGCTATGTGTGGCGTGGTAGATGTCATGGATCAAGTTGAGAAACGAAAACGAGAAACAAAGGATTTAGTTGTCGTCGTTACCACGAAGTCGTCATCCAGGTCTGGACACTTGAAGAACCTACGGCCGTAGTTGGCTCGTTGTACTGGATTCGTCCAGACGCACAACATCGTCCGAAAGCCGCAATGGCACTTCGGGCGCTCATGCCACTCCGGCACTCCAAATGGGTCGGACCTCCAGGAAGACATTATTGTGTAGTAGTATTGTGATGTCTTGAGGAGGAGATGTGGTATGGAAGACATAGGAGGCCTTTATGTAGGCAGGTTATCTAGTGCAGTGGGCATAGTCCATGGAGAGGATCTTTTCGCTTTTCCTGGATTCCAGTGTAGCAATAAATAAATGGCCCTATGTAGGCTTTTCAGAGACTATAGTCTCGTAATAAATTCATAGTTCGTAGCCTTTTCAGAGCTTGGACCATTCAATGTATTTGGTACAACATAGCCTTTTCTGTCGTTTTCTGCTACAGGCCTATGTCACTGAGCAAAGCTGGGATCTTTTGTCATGTCTCTGCGCAAAGCTGTCGCGTTGTATCATGAAAATTCCTATGTAGGCTTTTTAGACTCTGTAGTCTCATAATAAATTCATAGATCGTAGCCTTTTCAGAGGCCAGTAATCATAATTCCTGTAAAGGCTAAAGGCCTACGCCCCTATATGTGTACTGGCATTACTTTGTTGAAGCGACGGAAGCCTGAAAAGCCTAGAAAGCTAATTATTGCGTCATTAGTCTATCTCTCATGTTGTGTCATTGCAAACGTGTTGGCATATCAACTACTTTTATCGTGGATATCAGAAAATTTCGGCAAGTTTGCGCTGTTTTTGGAGCCACTCTAAACACAAATATCACATGAATATAACATATACACATATATACAACAAGTAGCTCATTACAAACCCATCTCAGTCCATACGAACAAAGTACAAATAGGCCAATAACGTTATAACAGTCCATACAAGTGAAACGGCTACTCTCCGTCACTGCCTCCAAGCCTTACCCTTACCAAGTGCGTCGGTGCCTGGAGTGTAACGGCTAGGCTCGCGGTGGCGTCTGCGTGGTAGAGGCTGAGTCGAAGGAGCGTCTACGAGCTGAGACGGGCCTATCTCATCATAAGTCTGTTGCTCCACCTCGTCCTCGTCGTCGTCCTCACCGCCCGGGGCCGGGAAAGTGTCGCTTCTCGTGGGGGACGAGCTCTGTCCCGTGTACGACCCTCGCCGCGTCGGGTCTGCAAATCGTGTCAAAGGCACGTCTACGTCCCACGCCGCGCCTGTGCTGCAACCACAACGACCAGCCGCACGACGTAGCCGACCTGCTAGCCTCTGTCATCCAACATTTTGTTAACCAACAAGATACGAAGATATTAGGTACTAATTTTGTGAGTGGCTTTGTCGAAGCTTACCTCTAGGAAGCTACGCGTCCTGACGTCGCCGACTGTCCTGGAGAAACGCTCTATGTCCTGTACGGACTGCTTCAGGGTGTTGCCCTGCAAACAAGCAAAAGAATGGATAATTTGCTATATGTAGTGTTATTTATGTCTATTGGAAAATAAGCAATGAGATTGAACATTACCACACGGTCCAGGACTGGTGCTATCTCCACCTGCGTCCCAAGTCGAGTAGACTGGTCGTAGGGCGTGTCTTCGTCGTCGGAGGACTCAATGTCGGCATAGTCATCTTGAGTCCATTGTCCCTTAAGCTTGGACCGCGTCGCACGCTGGTACCAAACTTGGTACCGCCGGAAGTGCTCGTTGCTGTGCGTCTCGTCGTTGTCGTCCACGTGGTCCTGAAAGTGTCCCCACTCCTCAACGTACACGTGGTGGTGCTGCTCGAAGTCTGTGACCTTCTTCTGTCGCTGACGATCAAATATGCATGTCACGTAAACCAATAGTTAAAATTAGTAGAAACTCTATGCAATTGGAATCCAAGGTTAGAATTGAAATTGCATGCCACTTACTTGTGCAAGGCCACAGACGTGGAGAACGGCGCTACTGGCCACAGCTGCCTCATACCAAACTGGCGTGCAACTCTATGTGGCAGGTGATACTCAACAGCATAGAAACAGATTAGGGGGCACCTCATCCTGTAGAGGGCCTCGTCTATGCTGCACAGTGCGCTGAACTGAATGGCCTCCACCTCTTGCTCGGCGTACGGCTCCCACTTAACCTGCATAGCAACAATTTACTTGTAAGGTACTATACTAACAAATGAAAATCACGATACCAAATGGAATTAACTTACATTGGAGGCCGTGAGCGCATCTAGCTCGTTCGTGTACTCTAGGTAGGCCCGCTTCGTCCTGGCGTAGGGAACTGAAACCTGGTCCCAAAGATATGCAACTGTCGGACGTCGACGAAGAGGAACCTCTGCGAACCATGGATGAAGAGGCAAAACCGTGGGACGACCAACTGGTAGACGACACCACATCCACAGCTGGAGGAGGTAGAGGCAACCACCTACTGACGAGTTCGCCGAAGTCCGACGACACACCTCGCAGAGGTGGCGGTAAAGGAACGCCAACACCCCGGAAGCCCAGCTGTACTGCCCCGCAGTGTCCCAGTCAGTGAGGCAGTGGATGTACATCCACGACGCGCTGTCTCCCGTTCCGTCGGGGAAGAGAACGCAGCCAAACAAGTGAAGGATCCATGCTCTGCAATTATATGTAAAATGATATTAAATCAAACTATGTCAATTTTAGAAAAAAGCTCAATAAGACGACGAGTTGGCTCAATATCCACCCCTACCTGCAGTAGTAGGCAACTGTCTGCTCGTCCGCACCTTCAGGACACACTGCGAAAGTCTGCCGGAGCCAGGTGATTGGAACTCCAGAAGTGCGATGGCCTGCCTCAGGAGGAAGCTCTCTCTCGAGGAAGGCCTCTACTCGGGCTCTCCAACCAGCAGCCACGCACGGTCCGATCACTGGACGGCCGTGAATGGCGACACCAAGTATCTTCTGAGTGTCCTCGAGCGTAATAGTCATCTCTCCGAAAGGGAGGTGGAAGCTGTGAGTCTCCGGCCTCCACCTACATGATACAAAAAAGAGAATTTGAGGCGCACATAGCCGATAAACAATGAACATGCAAGTGGAGCAATGGTTTAGGAGAATACCTGTCAACCAGTGCAGTGATGGCCGGGGGGTTGAAGGTGGGCAACTCACGGCGAACCTGGTAAGAGATGGCGTCTAGGCCAGCCCTCTCCAGGAAGGGAGTGTACCTCTCGTCGTACCGCATGTCCAGGAACCCGTCATGGGTTCGAGGACGAAGGATGGGCAGTTCCTGTATAGAATACACCAATTTTTTTAGTTAATGCATCAACATAAATAATTAATTGTACAAGAAGTGATGAAGGCAGTACCCTCCCCTCCGCGGTGAGCCGTCCTCGGTGGTTCTCCTCGTAGTACGGGTCTAGCAGGTGCAATTGCGCCATCCTACAAAAAAATTGAATTTGTCAGTCCAACATAGAAGTAAAAAAAATTGAACATGCATAAAATATGGAAATAATAAGAAATTAAACAAGAAACATAGCAAATTGCATATGGGAAAACAACTAGACGAACTATGAAACATAACGAACAACAAGCACTCGCACCTGACTAAGTGGCCAATGGCATGTGCGTGAATTGTGGCCAAGTCTACCACATCTGCTACATTGGTTCTGCTCGGGGTCAGTAAGAAAGGGGGTTGCTCTCCCTCGCCTCGTTCTTCCTGGAAGCTGATCCATAACCATCTTGTGTCTCGTCCTCTTCCTGGTTTCACGTTTGTTCCAACGGCTACCCGGATCCGCAATGTATTTGGGCCCAGTGTATGGTGGCCACTCTCCCTCCCCGGTAAGGCTCGAAACAGGGAGACCACGTAAGCACAAGGTTGTCAACACTGAACTCCCGAGGTATCTTGCTCTCGTAGTCAAAGTTGCGATGCCTTGCTGCTGCCACATAATGAGAACATGGAAAGTGGTATTGCCTCGGTTTACCACATGTGCATGAGAAAGTAATAAGGACAACCTTATGCCTCCTCGTCAGCCGGAGCTCTCTATCGGTCGTTGTACCACCCCTTTCTACAACCTCGTAAGTGCCCGTGGCGTTGTCAAAACAATGTACCTCATGTGCCTCAGCCCTCGCCTTTGCCTTTTCAAGGTGGCGCTTCGGTTTTGGCGCCCATCTCACTTGTTTACTCTGTAGCGCCATTGCATGTGCATGTCTTTCGTTGAACCAGGCAACAAGCTTGTAAAAGGTGAAGGATACGATAGCATTGACGGGCATACCACGTATACCCCTAAGCAAATTATTGAAGGATTCGGCCATGTTGCTTGTCTGAAACTCGTACCTTCAGCCACCATCGTCATGAGCCCTTGTCCATTTGTCGACATCTCTCATCAATCCCGTCAACCATTGTCTACCTTCTGAGTTTGCTGCAGTATTAAGCTGCTCCAACTTCTCCTGGAAGAACTTCACCTCAAGCATTCGAGCGACCTTCTCGAACAGATGAAAGTTATCCTTCGTACCATTCTTACGGAGTAGATTCTCGGCAAGATGCCGAGTGCACCAACGGTGGTGCAAAGCTGGATACCCCGGTATCTGCTCCTGTACGGCAGCAAGTATGCCCTGGTGTTTATCAGATATGACACCAACCTCCCTACCAGGGCCGACTACGTGCCTCCGAACGAGCCGCAAGAACCATCCCCAGCTGTCTTTGTTCTCCCTCTCAACCAAAGCAAACGCCAAAGGAACCAACGCGTTGTCTGCGTCACACGAAATGGCAATCAGAAGTGTGCCCTGGTACTTGCCAAGAAGAAACGTACCGTCAATGGAGAAGACGAGACGACAATGCCGAAAGGCCTCGATGGACTAAGCAAAGCACCAGAAAGCACGGAAGAATATCTGCATCCCATCTTGAGTCCATTCGTTCGGTTTCGGGACGTACTCATAATGCATGCCTGGATTAACCGCTTTGATTGCACTGAAGAGTGATGGCAACTGCAAGTACCCATCTTCCCAGTCCCCATATATCATCTTCCAGATGCGTTGCTTTGCCCTCCATGCTTTTCCATACCTTATCTTGTATCCAAATTTCTCCTTAACAATCCCAGCAAGTGTCTTCACCTTCATATTGGGTTCTCCCTTTACTATGTGCCACAATGACTTGGCAATAATGGTAGAGGTCAACTGCTTCTGTTTGAGCTCTGCTTCAGCACAAGTGTGTGGGCCAACGATTCTTGTGATCTTGAACTTTCCCGTGTCCTTCTGTTTCCTAGCACAAACCCTCCATTCACATGTTTTCTTCTCGCACACAACTGTGTACCTCCGCTCCACATAAGAATGCCTCACCTTGAATGGCCTTTTACGAATCACTGAATACTCCTGCAGCCACCTTTTCAATGCTGACAAGTCCTCAAACACCATGCCCTTCTCAATTGTCATGCTTGACCCGGCCTCAGGAGCATCTAGCAGCTTGTCATCCCTTCCTTCTACATAAGCCTCATGGGAATGCCTAAGATCGCTGAATTCATGAACTGATGGATCCCAGCCAGGGCAATAACGCCTGATCAGCTCAATATCACTTTCGGTCAGCTCTCCAAAAGGGCGGTCATCATCAGAATCAACGGCCCTTGCGATCTCGTACGGCTCCAGATCATCCACAATTTGAACATCCACACTGTTGGAGTCCCTGCAGACTTCTTCAATGTTGCTAGATGGAGCAACGGGAGGAACACCCACATTATCAGGAATGTCTCCTGCATCATAAGCACGAAAACGATGGGATTGAGACAAAATAATGGAATGGCGGGAAAAGGCTAAAGTATTGCTCGACACTTACTGGGATGATTCTGGGTCAAAGGGATCGCCTGAGGGGCCGCCACGATATCATCTGTCCGACATTCAACTCGAACTGGTTGAGAAGTCTGAACCTCGTTCGGGGCAGATAGAGCATCGGGCACCTCAGGCACTTCTTCCATATCCACCGCAAGGTCCGGTAACGGAGGGTCAAAGAGTGTCTGATCACCTAGTTCTGGTGAATAACCATGAGGGGTGGGATCAATGGACACCTTCCGCACAACAAGGTCCAAACATTGGAACTCATTCCTCATAACCAATTTGACATACTTGTCCCACTGATCCTCACAACCAATTAAGATCAACCGCCTTAGAATTGTGTCTTTCGAACCGAAGTGAAATAACCCCTCAACTGTGATGCTCTCCTCGTTTGCATGACAATGTAGCTCCTCCCGGGCCCTAGCAACCAACTCACTAAACGACGGCCGATCACTGAATATCAGAGGCACCCTTTGCATTTCAACAAATCGAACATTTCTATAATCATCACTTGTCACACTGCCTCCATGATATAGGGTGACTAGGTTGTCCATCTAGTTCATACAGAAAACCAAACTTAATACCCTTAATCGAAATTGGATACTAGATAGTAACTAATAAGTACCTACTCACTAACTAAATGCTACCTAACTAACTGGCTGACTACCTAAGTACGTAAATTAACTAACTACTACACTATAATTGATGCTAATTAACTAACTAAATTGCATTAGTTTGCAAACACAGCTTTCCATTAGTTTGCACAGACAAGGCATACCTGTTCAGCAAGAGCAAGATTTGCTTCAAAAAAGGATTTAATAGTTCCAATATCTTCCCAGTAATCGTTGAAAAGATATGCCTGAAATGTTCATATTAGATACTGGTGAGTGGTGAGTGACATCATATGGCAATGAAGGTTTAGGGAAAAGAACATGACATCTTGAGACAGTATTACTATTCTTCAAACCTAAAATTGCTACTTCAACACTGTCCTACTTAGTTCAATTCAACATGTCCGTAGGCATCCTAAACTCACAAATGTTCAACTTTTACTCATGATTCAAGCATTCGTATATAAATCCCCTGCACAGGCCGAAATCAAGAAATCAACTGGGAACTGGGAGCCACCCCAACATTGCTTATCAGAAACAACCGACCGAATGCACTCATAGAACCCAGCCTTTGACACTCCACGGACCACAAGAATATCAAGAACCGCTACTTCATGTCACACCCAACGACGAGGTCCCCACAATCCAATCCAATCCCGGTCCACGATGCCCGCATCGGGCAGGAATACACGCGTGAACCAACGTAGGCAGCTGCCTCGACAGGAATCGCGAGGAGAAGAGGTAGGGAGAAGGTGACGGTACCACGGGGCGGCGGCGGGGAGGCGGGCGGCGGGGGAGGGGAGGCGACGGCCGCGGCGGGGACGCGTGCGGGCGTGGAGGCGGCGGGGACGCGGCTGGGGAGGGGAGGCGGCGGCACCACGGGCCGGCGGCGGGGAGGCGGGCGGTCGGGGAGGGGAGGCGACGGCCACGACGGGGACGCGTGCGGGCGTGGAGGCGGCGGGGACGCGGGCGGGGAGGGGAGGCGGCGGCGGGGAGGCGGGCGGCCGGGGAGGGGAGGCGACGGCCGCGACGGGGACGCGGGCGGGGAGGCGGCGGCACCACGGGGCGGCGGCGGGGAGGCGGGCAAGACAGAGGGAGAGAGATGCAAATGAACGAAGGCCGCGTGCTCGGTGCCGTGTCCCAGCAAAAGCCGCGTGCTCGGCGCCGTGGTTCTTGGCGCCAAGATCCACGGCGCCGTCACCAGTGGCGCCGAGCTTCTTGCCACGTCCACGCCACGTAGGCCGCCACGCTGGTGCAGGCCTGGGACCTCGGCGCCATGGGTCACGGCGCCGACCCCCTGGGTCCAAAAACGGAATTAAAACTACCAGGGGTCTAAATGTGAATATTTTTCAAAAAAAAGGCTAAAATAGAAAAAATTCGGTCCTATCAAACCGAGCCAAGCTACCTTTTCAGCTCATTAGACTAACGAGCCGAACCGTCTCCCTAATGAGCCGAGCCAGCTTGATGTCCTAATCACCACTCCTTCGGTGTGCATCGATCCCATGCTAGTAGAGAGAGGTACAGCTGCTGCTGCTGCTGCTGTAACTTTTTCTCTGTACGTATTCAGGCTCTCTATCCCCGGTCAGTCTCCAGCTACACGCAGGCAGCTACATTACATAGCTGCAACTCCCCTTTCTCTCTGGCCGATGCAATCATGCATCTCCCTGAAATGACCGATCGATCCGGCGCACAATTCTTCACCAGGAAAAACATCAAGCCTGCTCCCCCTCCACTCCACACCTAGATCAGAGAAAACATTCTCTACTGAACCTACTCGTATCCTGCGCATTTCTCGGGCGCCGTAACCAATCGAGACCCTGCTGCGGATGCAATGGAGTCATGGAGACCGATGATGAAAGGAAAGAGGGGAGAAAGAGAAGAAACGTTGGCTGAAACTTGCGATGCAATTAGGCCTGTGCCGCTGATGCACTGCAAGCACACCACCAGGCCAGCCAGGGTAAGGCTGCCTGCTGCGCGCGTCTGCAATTCTGTGTGCAGGAAAGAAAGATGCGTGTCCAAGGTATTGCCGACGAAGCTTTTGCTCAGGGATGCGGTAGAAAAGAAGGGAAAGCAGGGCAGGGGAGGTAACCACGCTCGTGATGATTATACTTGCTCGCTTGGTGCAGTAGAAAAAAGACGGTTCATCAGAATCGGTGCCGTTCCTGCGGCACATCATTCTGCCTTTCGGATCTTTTTCAATCCTACTCCATTCATGCTGTTGCTATTTTAATTTCTTTTCTCGGATGCGAAGTCGAGGAATAATATATGGTCAAAGCACGTGTTTTTTTTCCAGCTATCCTATATCATTATTTGTAGGTAAAGGAAAAAAGGCAGATGAATGGTATCTGTGCAACAGGAAATTGTACTCCATGGTGTTTTACAAATTAGCGGAATTTTCATGTAATTGTGCGGCTAGATATTGTAAATTATTATATTTGTTATATAACTCTATTGTTTTCAAAATATAGTTGTATTTATTATATAATTATAATTGTTGTAATATATATACACACAGACAAACATATACATACATAATTAATCTGTATCATTATAATCTGTCCCCACTAAAATAAGTGGTGTGGATCTTCTTTTTTCTCTTGATAAATGATAGAATTTTATTTATGTATGATTAATTTGCATCGTTATAATCTGGCTCCACTAAAATAAGTGGCGTAGATATTCTCTTTTTTCTTTCGTTTAATGAAAGAATTTCTGTATATTTTCTTTTTTCTAATTTAAGGATTGTTGTGAGAATTTCTAGACCTTCATAATGAGGATGTACCTTGAATATCATCAATTGTTTGCAGATACATATATGAGTGTGGCAAGTTACAAGAATGCCCTTTTGATCTTCATATCCAAGGAGGTACTGTATAATAAGACTGATTTTGAATAAAATTGTTTGTGTCCCTGCAATTTTGAATATAGAAAAGTAGGGGTCTTGGCTAGGGTTAACTTACACCCATCCATAGTGCTGCCATGCCATAGTCATCGCTCATCACAGAAATACGAACTTTTCATGAATATGGCACTGTAGCCATTTTCCAAAAAATTAGCCCATGAACACCCATATTTACAAAATAGCCCCATCCCTGAACTCGGAGGGCGAGGCAGACAACACTTGTCACCTGCCGCGCCTCGCTAGCTCGACAGGGCCCTCAACGCACAGCAGACAAGGTAACAGCGGCAGCAAGCACGCACGCAGGCACGACAATAGCACGGCACTATCGTGGATCGGTAGCTGCCTGCCGAGCCTGCCTAGCTCAGTAGCGTGCTGCCGAGCGCTGGCAGCTCAGTAGGTGGTGTGGCGTGAGGGGGCCTTGGTTGGCTGTTGGTATGGGGAGAGGGAGAACTCGCGTGGCCGACTGTGACAATGCGATGCAACATATGATTCCCTTTTTTCACCACAGGATTTCGCGGCCCTCTACGCTCGCATGCACTGACATGGAAATGTCATCGTGAATGCCTTTCCACACGCATAAAATGGGAGGCCTTGCGGTTTGCCCTCTCATTCGAAGCCGTGCTCGATTTCTTTCTTGCCGAGCGAGAGAGCAGTGAGGGAAAAGAAAGAAAGAAAGAGATACTGAAATGAGATATTGAAAGGTGAGTTTGTAATAGTTTTCAAGTTAGTTTAGTTGTGATTTAAGAGTTTTTGTAGTTGCAAGGATTGTAGAGCGGGAGAAGAAATTCAAGAAAAGATATGCTTCATTCGCATACGAACAATACGCTTAATATGTTGTTAGTGTTTCATCAATGTAATGGTGGTTAAGTACTGTAGAATGCACCTGGTAATCATGTTTATTTGATGGATGTGTTTTTGTAATCAACGATGTTTAGTAGGCCTGGGCGTTCGGGTTACCCGAATTTTTCGGGTCGGGTAGTTCGGGTAATTCGAAATTCGGGTAATGAAAACTGCTACCCGATATTAGCCCCAAAAAACACTACCCGCAATTTTGGGTACCCGATAATTCGGGTTCGGGTATACCCGATATACCCGAATTTACAGAATCGCTAGCGATGGGGTTGGGGTGGTGGGGCGGCGGCGGGCGGGGCTGAGGCCGGCGCTGGCCGGGGCGACGGCTGGCGGGTGGCGCTAGGGTTGGGACCGAATGAGGCGGATGCGGGGCCTTGGGGTGGGGTCGACCGAGTCGAGGGAGTGGCGCGGGAGGTCGTCGTGCTCGTGACCGGAGGAGGAGGACGACGACAAGAGGGAGAAGCGGGAGGACGCGAGGGAGAGGGACGCCTCCGAGTCGGAGCTGTCGCGGAGGAGCGGCGCCGCGGAGAGGCCGCCGTTCCGTTGGAGGAGGAGGAGCTTTAGGGACCTGACCGCCGAAGAGTTGGAGGCTCTCGATGGAGTCGCCGCTGTAGTCGAGGGCGATGGCGATGGTGACGCCGACGGCAACGTTTTCTGCGGAGTTTGGACCTTCTTGAGACGGAGCAGCTCCCTCCACCGGCTCGAGCACGTCGGCGCCTTGGGGGAGAACACGTACGGGTCGAGGGCCTCGGCCGCCGCAGTCCGCAGGGTCTTGACCAGCTCCGGCGACCGCGGGATCTCAGCCGGCGGGTTCTCCCGCTCCCGCTCCGCCTCCGGCGCCGCCGCGGGGTGCGGCCGGAGCGGGAGCAGCTTCCCATCCGCGAACAGCTCGTCCGCTGGCAGCATGGTCGCCGATCCCCCCAGGCTGAACTCGAAGTCAATGAAGTCCTTCGAGATCGCCGACTCCGCCGGCTCGCGATCCGCCGCAGCGTCGCGGCCGAACGACACGCGCGGGCTGAGCCAGCCGTACGACACGGCGGCGGGGGCCGTGGCGGGCATGTTACTGGCGACGGCGGATGCCATGGCCGGCGGCGAGGCGCATCAAAGTTGGAGGCGTCAAGGGTGGTACACCGGTTCTGTACTTGGCCGTGGGAGGTGAGAAATGTGAGACAAGGGTACAGGTGGTAAAGGCCCGTATATTCGGGTTCGGGGTAACAATTCGGGTAATTCGGGTAGTTCGGGTATCGGGGGATATTACCCGAACTACCCAAACTAATTTCGGGTAATCAGAATCGCTATCCGAATTTGGGATCGGGTACCTCGGGTTCGGGTATTTCGGGTTCGGGTCCGGGTAATTCGGGTACGGGTAACGGGTAGCGGGTATTTTGCCCAGGCCTAATGTTTAGGATGTATTAGTGGCTAGAATGATTATTTTTATAAATAGCTAAAAAGATAAGCACTAAAAATAGCTGAAATATGTATTTGAGTCTACACTCATATATTTGTTGCTTTTGTATGATTATGAAAAATTATAGAAAATGATGGTTTGGTACACAATGTTAGTTGTGGTACATGTGCGTACATATGTATGCATATACGTGTGTACTTGTATGTATGCATTTAGGCATAATGACTTTTTTTGTAAATAGCTGAAGGAAAACACATCATTATTTTTAGTGTTCCCAGTGTGTTCACAATTTAGAAAATATGTATGCAAGTCTGCGCGTATATACATATTGCTCTTGTCTGACAAACAAATGTTGGAAATGATGCCAGGATTGCAGAAGTACATATTATTAGTTGTAGTATCTGTGTACCTATATGCATGCATATAAGCACATGGCAATAGGCATAATTCGTAGCTCAGCTATGTTTGTATGCATGTTTATTCTCGGTTATGGTAGGCTTTATTTAGCATCATTGGACACCGACATGTTTATTCTCGGTTATGGTAGGCTTTATTTAGCATCATTGGATACCGATATATAATTTTTTTGTATTGCAGGGAATGGCTGCTGGTGAAAATTCACGAGCGTGGTACATTTCTAGACCCATCTTGGGATGGCCAGCATCATTGTCAGGCGTGGTCAAGTGATGATGGCCCACCCCTCTTTGTTCTTCGGGAGCTCAGAAGGATTGGCATGTCGACGATTGGTATGTTTCAATTCTACAATGGGCTGGGTTGCTGTTCCTAGCATGGATGATGCACATTGGGCACTTGTTTGTGTTGGACTCACCGCTCTTGTCGGCACTCATCGATCGGTGGAGAACGAAGACCTACACGTTTTACTTTCGATGGGGAGAGATGATCATCACCTTGCAGGTGTTGCATTCCTTATCGACCTGTCACTACAGAGTCATCCCATGGTTCCACCCCCAAGATCAGCCGACTGAAAGGCACATCTGCTGCACCAGTTTAGTTATCCCATTCCGAACAAGATCTATGAAGTGCGACATTTGTGGTTGCGATGGTACAGGCAATGCCCAGCAGATGAATTTGTAGAGGTTGTGAGGTCCCACCTTGTTGCTTACTTGCTCTTCATATTTAGGTAGGTCCTATTTCCTACAACTTAGGGAGATTGGGTGTATCCTAGCTACATACACATCACTAAGTCCTTGGTCGATGACGAGCTTAAGGAGGTCCCGCTGTACAGCCAGGGCTCAGCGTATATACCCATGATAGTACATCTAAGCCCCAGCTATATAGCCGGACCTTATCAGGCTCAACGCTGACCAAGGACTCAGCGATGTGGATGTAGCTGGGATACACCCAATCTCCCCGAGTCATAGAAAATAGGACCCACCTGAACAAGAAGAGTAAGTAAGTAACTAGGTGGGACCTTACAACCTCTATAGGTGTGTCTACCGGGCATTGTCTGTACCACCGTAGCCACGAATGTGGAACTCTATGAATCCTGTCTGAAATAGGATGACCAAACCGATGCAGCAAACATGCCTTCTAGTTGGCTGATCTGGGGTGGAACCACAGGACGACCCCATAGTGGTAGGCTGGTAAGAAACGCAACAGATTGTAGGGTGATGGTCATCTCCCTCTACCAAAAAGTGAAATGTGTGGGTCTTCAGCCTCCACCGGTTGACGAGTGCCAACAAGAGCGGTGAGTCCAACATGAACGAGTGCCCAATGTGCATCATCCTCGCCATGGGCAGTAACCCAGCCCACTGTAGAATTGGGATGTACTGATCATAGAGAGGCCAGTCCTCTCGAGCTCCTCGGAGAACAAAGGGGGCAATCCATCACCGTTTGACCATGCTCGATAACAATGCTACTCATCCCAAGATGGGTCCAGCAACATACCATGCTCGTGAACGTCACTAGCAGCCATTCCTTGCAATACAAAAAATTAATCAGTGTCCAACGTGCTAAATAAAGCCTACCATAACCGAGAATAAAAATGCACATGCATATAGCTTAGCTACCAATTATGTCTACTGCCATGTGCTTATATGCATGCATACAGGTACACAGATACATATTTCCTAAATTATGAATGCACTAGGAGCATTAAAAATAATAGCATGTTTTTCTTCAGTTATTTACAAAAAAAAGTCATTATGCCTAAATGCATTTATACAAGTATACACACACACATATGTACACACAGGTACTACAACTGACATTGCGTATCAAACCATCTTTTTCTACAACTTTCTGTGATCGCATAAGAGCAACAAATATATACGGTAGACATACATACATATTTTACCTATTTTTCAATGTGTATCTTTTCATCTATTTGCAGAAAATAATCATTTTGGCCACTAATACGTCATAAACATCGCTATTTACAAAAATACATCCGTCAATTAAACATGGTTACCAAGTATATTCCACAGCACCAAACCACCGTTACGTTGATCAAACGTTAAAGACATATTAAGCGAATTGCTCGCATATGAATAAAGCATATCTTTTCTTGAATGTTTTCACCTGCTCTACAATCCTTCCAACTACGAAAGCTCCTAAATCACAGCTAAACCACCTCAAAAATCCATTACAAACCGCCTTTCAATATCTCTTCCTTTCTCTTCTCTTGCTACTGTCTCACTCGCTAGGAAAGAAACCAAGCACGGCTTTGGATGAGAGGACAGGTCGTGAGGTCTCCCATTTTATGTGCGCAAGATGTTCGCGACGACATTGCCACATGGGTGCATGCGAGCATGTAGGGCCACAACATCCTTGGGCAAAAAAAGGGGAATCATAGTCGCATCACATCGCGGGAATCAGCCATGCGAGATTCTCCCTCTCCCTGCACAAGCAGCCAATCGAGCACCCCCATTCGTGCACGCCATGCCACTTGCCAAGCTGCCAACGCTCGGCAGCGCGCTACCGAGCCACGTGAGCTCAGCATGCCGTGGGCCCAAATTGTTGCCATGCCCATGCACACCTGCCGCTGACACCTTGCCTACTGCATGCTGAGGGCCCTGTTGAGCTAGGGGATACGATAGGTGACAAATGTCGCATGTCGTACCTTCCGAGCTTGAAGATGGGATTATTTTTGTAAAAATGGTTGTCTGAGGGTCAAATTTGAGAGACAAAAATGACTACAGTGCCATATTAGTGAATGGTTCCCCAGAACAACACCTCGTATTTTTTTAGGGATTGACTATAGAGCATCTAGGTGCTCTTTAGTCTTATAGGGTATTTGGTCTTCTCTTCATAAAATTTACTACTATATTATGCCATGTAGCTCAAGAAATTCAAAAATACAACTAAAAATAAATAAAAGTTATCATTCAGATTTTTAATAAATTACCAGACGAATGTCACATAAATTACCATCCGTTAGACCCACAAGTTACCACCGATAGCTTAACAAATCACCAACATAAGTTTAAAATTGTCATCAATTTATGAATTGGAGAAAGTTTAGGAATTACCATCATTTGAACCCTAGGTTATCATTATGGCTTTAAGAAATTATCACCCTAAGTTCAAATTATCACCATTTTGATAAGTTTGAAATATAAAACATAACATCACTTGCACTAAAGTTACCATCAGCTGCACTCTAAGTTATCACATGCATTATTAATAAATTACGGCCCTATTTTTTGAATTTACCATCATTTATTATCACTTTTAACCCAAAAAAAACTAGAACCTTCAAAACATATCATCAATTTGATCATAAGTTATCACCTATAGTTTTAACAAGCTACCACCCGAAGTACAGAAACTATCATTATTTTTCATTTAAAAGAAATTTCAAAAACTACCATCCGTTACACCCTAAGTTATCATTTACATTTGTAATAAATTTATCAATCTAAAAACTGTTTCTCCACTGATGAGTCATGATGGATTGTTTTTTGAGAAGCGAAAAATGCAATTCACTTCTCTATATTCATACTTTTTATCATTAGTTGTATCCTAAATTATCATTTGTAGTTCAAAAAAATATTAGCCTAAATTCAATTTATGGGCTTTTTTATCTTAAAAAAATACCATCATTTGCTCCTGAAGTTAGTATCTACTTTGAAAAAAAAATTACCACCCAACATTCTATAAGTTTTCATCTACTATCATTGTGACTAATGCATATGTTGTGTAGTTGAAAAAGAGGATTGTACCTAATTGCATGGGAGATGAGGATACAAATTTGGACCCGCCCAACAAATACTACAAGTACGTGTAGCTAGAATCAAGCTATCTTTCTTGCTTCAGCTTCAGGCTAGAATCAAGTGTGTGTGTGCGCGCGCGCCGAGAGGGGGGGGGGGGGGGCGCAGGCTGCCTGCTATCAATCAGCCTCAACCATGGCTTTTTGATGACGGGTTCCACCACGTTACATGCCATACGAATGGTCATAACCTCTCTTGCCCCGTCAGCCCATCAATCGGACAACAGCTAAATCCATCGAATGGTTGCTAGCTTGGTGTGCGATAAGATAAAAGCGCGCATAGTCGTACAATAGCTCCCCCCCCCCCCCCCCCCCCCCCGGGGTTTGAACTGGGTAGGGTGTTTTTACCCGTTCATCGAACAACGGTCAAGGACGTAACGCTACACAATGAGCACCCCATAACAACTCATTGATTACCTTTCGTCAGCATTGCCTCTCTTGATTAAAAAAACTTCTTTTATAGTCAACTTCAACCATCCCTTTACATAGTCTTTATACTCCAATAAACTTTTTTTAAGACATTTGATACACCAATAAATACTGTACTATTAGTACCCAAGAGCCGTATCAAGTGAAGTATCAACAGAGAAAACATCAACTACTAATTAATTATCACTATAATTTTGAGAGGACTAATTAATTATCACTAAAAAGAGTAAAGTGGGTGCAAGTAAGCCACGTAACTATAAATTTGTCCGTTTACGTCACTAGTTTTGTTTAAGTGATGCAACGAGATACACAATGAGACGTAATAGCACATTTGGCGCTGACATGGTGCTAGCTATGCTTTTAGTGTGGCTCAAGATTGTGTGTATTAGGCTTAGTATGGAAAAAATTAGAAAGAGCCCCTGGTTTTTATTCTTTCTATTAGTTAGGCCCAAAACATATCCTATTCTCACAAAGAAAGAGACGGACACTTCAAGCACGTCGTTTGGAGGAGGGTCCAATGTCAGCCAGCATGCATGGATGGCGGCGCTGGTACTTCGACCACCAGGAGTAGCGCCACTTATATACGGTGAGTTGTGGGGCTTGGAGAGGAGATAGGCAGGGGTGAAGAGGCATGGAGAGTGGTGATGGTAAGAGAAGGGGCACTAGGGGTGACGGTGGGGGGCGCGGGAGGCGGCAGTTGTGGGTGAAGGGCATGGTGGGTGGCGATGGTGCGGGCACAGGCCACGTGTGCAATGATGGTGCAGGAAATCAATCGAAGGATAATAGAACACCGTCGAAACTCCACTAGAATCAATCGAGGGATTGGTAACTCCGCTAGAAGTTCTTCTCACTACAATTTTTTGAAAAAAAACTAGCTCTTTCAATAATTAGTCAAACTCGTATTACAATCGTTCAAAAGTACTGATATAATGAACTCAGGAACAACACCTAGCCAAGATATATAGTTGTTGACAACACAACCAGTCTTCACTAAAAACATTGACTAAAAGCGACCTTGTTTTGTGAGCAATTATCTGAAGAAGTGATCTTATTTTATTATCAATTGTTACAAAAGCAACCACGGGGAGGGGGGACCGCATAAATGAACCATATGATCCTAAGCATCATGTCAGTGTTAGATGTGCCACTGGGTCTTTTTTGTAACTCGCACGATCCTGAGCACCACGTCAGTGTTGGATGTGTCATCAAGTATTTTTTGTATCTCGTTGCATTATTTAAACAAAATCAATGACATAAACTAGTAAATTTACAATTATATAATTTGTTTGCACCCAACTTATAAATTGTTGTACCTAATACATTTTACTCCACTAAAAACGGTATCTAGTCTAGAGAAGAGGTACTATTGGGCCTGGTCCACAAGATTGTCCTTTCGGCCCGTTTGAACTTAGAAGTGGGGCCACGAATCCGATGGTTGAGATCTGAGACGGCAAGGTGGGTCCGCCTTGTGCTTCGTTCCTTGGACACGTATATGGGCCTTGCCTGGGCCCTCCCATGTTGTGTAATCGTCAATGATGACTACGAGGCAGAAGGATACGTGGCCCAGCTTACCATCATTGTGTTTCTATCATAGTGCTTCCCTAATTCCTTCCTGAACAATTAACGGTGTGGTTCTCTCCTAGCCGGTTAGTCCCGCTTGAAATGCGGGGGGTTTTTTTTCAAATCCTGTGAAAATTGAACCACTTTTTGTGAAAACCCCGTGAAATTCTAGCGAAATTCCTAGTGGTTCTCTCTAGGCTGCACTGTTCAGACTCTATTCAGGTCGATTCTTAATCCGTACTCCTCTTTGTGCAACATGGACTTGTGGTATAAGTGAAGACTGTTGGTCGACAACCTAGTAGTAGCATAAAAAAAGGACAGGAAAAATCTGTGTACCCTGAAAAATCCATGGACGCAATCAATGGAAATCTCCAATGGACGTGGCAAAAAAATTGTCGCCCAAGGCATCAAAGGCGAGGATTCCATGTGAAATGTGAGGACTTGAAGGCCAACCCCAATGGTCTCCCTTCCGTTTTAACATATCTATATGCGTGACTGAGATTTCGGTAGCTTATACTATAGATTACGCTAAAAAAACCACAAGTTTGGTCATCTCTAATCCATCATTTTTAGAATTACAGGGAAAAGAAGAGGCAAAATGTTCTTAATACGGCAGGCACAGTAGTACTAGTGAACAAGTGGACTGTGTGTTGATAGTAGACAACTAAAATAGCTACTTCCATTAATTATCTGGCCTTGGTGTGTAAACTCATGTTAACCACAGCCACAACTACATTGGGCATGACAAGCACGTAAGCTAGTTTTCAGCGCGCCCACGTCTCCATCTGTCGGGTGCCCTGCCGGCTTATTGCAACTTTGACTAGTCATATGCATGCACGATTTGGATCCTCTTCTGTATAGTATGGTTTGGCTCTTTGACTAGTCACGCATACTACATGCATGTTGCAGTTTTGCGGCTTACAATCGAGAAGCATTGTCGATACGACTAACTGAAAGAATATATTCCGATCCGTCGGAGACAACAGTTGCGACGATAGCTCGATTTGCAGGACATCACAGATCGACTGCACACCATGTAATATACTGACGATACAAATTAAGGATTTATTATCGCTTCGAATCAAATTTTCGAGCAGCGATACTAGCTTAATTTACACATACTGAAGTTAACTTGTGGCACAACTAACCTGAAGAACTCAGCCACCGATCACGTACGAGGAATCAATTTTATGATTTGCTAGCTAGCGAGCTCTTAAAAAAGCGTCAGGCAGGCAACAGAGTCAAGAAGAAGCAAGCGTAGCCATCGAATCGCGCGGCCCGTCGGTTCAATTCTAATCTGCCGACGTACGCGCGCGGAGATATATGGATGTATAGAGTGGGCAAACGCAAGGACAGATATATATGCAGATGCCTGAACGTTCAAGAGTCAGGCAAAGCAAAACACTTCACAGAGAAGATTAATTAAGGACATTTTCCTTATATATATATCAGCTGGTCTTGTACGTGCTGAGAGATACAGCTCAGCTCGTTCATCTACAGGAGAACAGGGTAGGGCACTGACAAGCTACTGTACGTGAGACGTACGTACGTGGGCGATCGAACAGTAGCCAAAAAAACATAGGCTACACCACACCGCCAAGCTAGTCATCCAAATCAGGCAAACTAATGAGCTAGCAGCTAGCTAGTTGGCATGCACTTCCGATCGATTCTCCTTCCCTGATCCCTAGCTAGTCGTACTCAGCCAAACCGGCGCGCGCGCCACTGCACACCGAATAGACTCCATCGACCGGCGACAGATTAGATCCATCTGTCTAGCTGCATTCACATATAGATCAGATCAGATCAGATCGCCAGGCACTTCCCTAGAATAGACAACACCGCAGCTGCACGCACGAACACTTGAACAGTGGCGGAGATAGCTAGAGGGTCTGTTCTTTTTCTCCGAAGCTAGCGGCTTTTGGCTTTTGTTACAGTACCTAACTTTCAAACGGAGTATTTTCTCAAGACGGGGTCTACAAGTTAAATGATGTACACGTTAAAAGCCCAACATCTGTACCATCCAAAATCGTAAGTATCTATCTCTCCGTAATCTGTACCGTAAACAGTCAAAATTCAAAAGTTTCAGCCAAAAGCCATAAGCCGCAGCCGTTGTCAAACAGGCCCAGAAAACACACACATGCACATGCATCGATCCAATTCGCACGCCTGTTGCACCAATTGGCAACTAGCTCATGAGCTAGCTACTACCTACAGTCGCCTTCCCCAAGTTGTACCGGTGTCGGACGTACGTACGCACACCAATCACCTCATGCATATGCGATCGATCGACATGTATGTCATGCATCGCGGAGCCTGGGAGATCGAGGGACCGATCGATCACTGCTCGCCGTGCATTATAAGGGGGGGAATAAGACGGTGGCAGGTTGTGTACAAACGCAAGGGACCGCGAGCTCGCCGTGGCCGAGGACCCTCCCTTCCCGGCGACAAGAGGATGCGACCAACGCGCGGGCGCGCCGCGCATACTTGTCCTCGTGTGGAAAGCAGCCGAGTGTTGTAGCCCACATGTACCGCTCAGGAGTGCATTCATGGCCCTCGCTAGCTCGCCTGCTTGACCGGCCGGTCGGTGCATGTATACGCTGTTCTACTACCACTACGTACAAATTAAATCCGTTAATTCCCAGCTAGCCCATTGATCACTGTTCGATGCATGACATGTGTGCGTAGAGGAGTTGAATGAAGGAATCACTGGGAGAGAATGGGAGATCGACTGTGACGCTACTTAATTGGCGTCGTACTGTTGTTTTCGTGGACACGAACGGGTGCGTACTTGGTTAGGTATGATTTGCTACAGCGTGACGGTGGCCTTGCCGATGCATGGGCTCCTCACGCATCTACATGCATGATTGCGCTGCTCATATATTTCGATCGATGCCTCTAGAGCTAGCCAGAGAAATCATGTATATGTGAAAACGATGTGTACAGCTTAATTGACATAAATGCAACCGCATGTGCATGATATCTAGCTCTCCGTGCATATATCAGCCTCATACCACAGTGCCATGGTGTCAATTATGGGAAATATATAAGGATATGTAGGATAGGAGACTGGCTCGCAAGGATCGAGTATATATGTGTTACACGCACGATGGAGTGCATCGATCGATCATGCATCATGCACGTATGACGCGACTAAGCGTTTCATAATAGCTATATCTCGCTAGGTATACGTGTACGTGTCCCCTTACAGTACGCATTGATCGCTTTCATGCCACAGCGACGCATCACTGCGCACGCGAGACCAAGGGCGTACAAACAAAAAGCGTCAAGGAGCGAACAGCACAAGTCACACCCAATTGGAGAAGGATTTGGATCATGGTAGCGGCGCAGAGCCATGAGCCAAGGATGAAAGGGACTGAGTTTGTACCGCCAACTCTTTCCAGGAGCCAGATGCCATCGCCTTATCTTTGGAATCCAAATCATTGAGGTAGCCCTTGTGCTCAACAGAGGAATAACCCCCCCCCCCCCCCCTCCCTCCTGCAAAAGCTATGAACAATCGGCAAACATACCATGTGAAATTAATTAACTTTGTGCAAAAGGCAAAGGAATCTTAGATGTAGATATATTAGGGCCTCGTTGGTTGGTCACATATATCACAGATTACATTGCTCGCGCACCTTAGGCTATTCTAGGACATAACCTCCTTATGGCGAATAAAGCATCCACGGTTAATTTCCAGGGTTTTTCTTCTTTTGCAAATGTGAGTGTGGCAAATGTACCGGTCGTATCACACCTTTAATTATTTCGTCGCACGCCTAACAATAGCCCAAAGAAATATCTCACAGTTTATATTATTTTGACCTAAGCTCCTTGCAAACGATCGTCTATACTCCATTTTCTCCCTAATTAATCGTGATAAAGGGAACATTCTCATTGTTGCCTCCCTATTGTGGGTTGTCCCTCTCAACGGATGATCAAACATCAGTGTCTTATCAAAACCAAAGCTGGTCCTGGAAGCACTTTGAAGAGAAAAAGAGAAGAAAAAAGGGGTCGCGAAACGTAGTCTTGACTAGGATACTTACGGGGTTCCTATTCCCCTTTATCACATTCTGATTCCTCTAGTCCCCTTTTCCCCTATTTTCTCGCGCCTCGGTCGGTGACCAGATGAGGTTTGATGTCTGCAAGTGTAGTCCAATCCTGAAGCGTGACCATCCACCAACTTTCCAAGGAAAAGTAGAAGACGGGCTGCAATCGTTTTTGCTTCAGTTTTTAGTTTTCGGTTTATTTTTTACTATTTATTAATTTTGTGTTTTTTTAAACTTTTAGCTTTTTGTTAAGCTTTTTTGCCGGTTCTTTTTTCCCGTATTTGTTTGTATTATACGTAATGGGCTAATATATTTTTTTATATTTTTTAATTTTTTTTAAATTTAATTATGCTAAATAAGCCTCTGTCAGCTACAATATTTTTTTAACCAGTTACAATGTTTTTCAGCTATAAATCACAAAAAAGCCTAAATGATCACCACCTTGGGGCTAGACGTTGGAAAAACCATCTAGTAGCAATCCCTGATGGCTTGGGATTGTGAGGTCCTTAATCATCATGCATTAGACTTAACCCTAGAACTGAACATGAACACCTAGGCATGAGGAGTTAGGGGGGAAACTCACGGTCGCCGATGAACGCCATGGAGCGAAGACCCGTGCCTGCGTGATGCAGGCGTGAGGTAGAGTCGGTGCGGTGCAGAGGGTCGTCGCCGGCAAGGTCCTGCAGTGGCGGCGCCGGCCTTCCCGTTGCTAGCAGCGCTTAGAAGATCGGGTCCCTAGGGTTTGTTAGAGGTCTTGACTCTCACGGGAACGAAGCATGAGCCAGAACCGTGAGATGCCGGAGCCTCTCTTATATATAGCGCTGCGCAACGGGGGACCGTAACCAAAAACGGTTACGCACCCCCGATCAGGGCGCGAGAACGTGGGGTGAGCCCACGTCTTCCTCGTCTCGGCCGTTTGCCTGAGATCAAAACCTAACATTCTCCCCCTTGATCGTAAGGCTAAACATCATAAGCCCTCTCTCAATAAAAGTTCACACCAAAGTAATGCTTCACAACAGTCAATTTAGTACCGCTGGACATCAGTACTTATAGTGCTCCCTTCTATATCGATTGGATAACATAATACTTCATGGGAGTTGGTTACTTTATATGGTCCTCTTATTCCAGGATCACAGGCTCTCCAATAAACCCATGCCGGCAACATGATCACGAAAAATATTGGGTGGTAAGCCTTTTGTGAGCGGATCCGCAAGCATAAATTTAGTTCCAATATGCTCAACCTTAATTGTTTGATCCTGGACTCTATCTTTCACAACATGATACTTTATGTCAATGTGCTTGGCAGCTGCACTCGACTTGTTGTTACTCGAATAGAAAACTGCGGGTTGATTGTCGCAATACAAAATGAGTGGTCTAGAAATTCTGTCTACCACTCTTAATCCCGGGATAAAGTTCTTAAGCCATACAGCCTGCCCGGTAGCCTCATAACATGCCACAAATTCAGCCTGCATTGTCGACGATGCAGTAAGTGTTTGCTTTACACTTTTCCATGAAATTGCTGCTCCTGCGAGGGTGAAAATATAACCTGATGTGGACTTCTTAGTGTCTTTACACCCCGCAAAATCAGCATCAGAATAACCGACAACCTCAAGGTTATCGCATTTTCTATATGTGAGCATGTGACCTTTAGTGCCTTGCATATAGCGCAGGACTTTCTTAACAGCTTTCCAGTGGTCCGGTCCTGGATTTGACTGATATCTGCCAAGCATCCCGGTAACAAAAGCTAAATCAGGGCGTGTACATACTTGAGCATACATAATACTTCCGACAGCAGAAGCGTAAGGTATAGCCTTCATCTGATCAGATTCATAGTCATTCTTTGGGCATTGAAATTTCCCAAACTTATCGCCCTTAACAATAGGAGCAGGCGAGACAGAGCATTTATGCATATTGTATCTCTTTAGTACTCTGTCAATGTATGCCTTTTGTGATAAACCTAATATTCCTTTGGACCTATCTCGGTGAATTTCAATACCAAGAACATAAGATGCTTCACCGAGATCTTTCATGTCAAAATTGGACGAAAGAAAACTTTTAGTTTCCCGCAGCATGTCCACACTGCTGCTGGCCAATAATATATCGTCCACATAAAGAATTAAGAAGGTGTAATTACTCCCCCTAAACTTAACATAAGTACAATTATCAACATCATTCTCCTTAAATCCAAAATTCCTTATGACTTCATCAAACTTAAGGTACCATTGCCTAGAAGCTTGCTTCAGGCCATATATGGATTTTTTTAGCTTGCATCCTAAATGTTCCTCGCCTTCCACAACAAAACCTTCCGGTTGTGTCATGTAAACGTCTTCATACAAGTCTCCATTCAGGAATGCAGTCTTAACGTCCATTTGGTGCAACTCTAAATCGAAATGTGCTGTGAGCGCCATTATTATTCTAAATGAATCTTTAGTTGAGACAGGAGAAAATGTTTCATTATAGTCAATGCCTTCTCTTTGCGTAAACCCTTTTGCTACAAGTCTCGCTTTAAACCTTTCGATATTCCCTTTGGAGTCACGCTTGGTCTTGTAAACCCATTTGCAGCCTACTGTTTTGGCTCCATTAGGAATTTCCACTAAGTCCCATACGTCATTAGCGCCCATAGACTCAATCTCATCTTTCATGGCATCTAGCCATTTAGATGAATCCTTATTCTTCATTGCTTCCTTATAAGAGTTAGGATCATCTGCCTTCCCAAGATCATCCTCATTCAAGTAAACCTCATAATCACTTGGGATAGCAGATCTCCTCACTCGTTGTGATCTCCTGACAGGTTCATTAGTAGGCTCATCAGGTTGTTCATTAATTGTCACAGAGGGCTGTGAAGGCTCAGCATTAGGTATTGCACTTGTATTTTCAGAGCCCTCAACAGAAGGAGTAGCCACAGAATTAACTGGAGATGCAACAGGAGTTGCAACTACAGGATCAACTATGGGCACAACCACTTGGGGCACAGGAAAATCAGTCTGTCGGATTAGCGGTGAAGCAACATAAATCCGTTTCTCCTCAAGATCAATTTTCCTGGGCTCCAAGTCCCCACTGATGCCATCATTTTCCAAGAACACAGCGTGTCTTGTTTCTACAAATTTTGTGGTACGATCTGGACAATAGAATCGGTACCCTTTAGACCTGTCAGGGTAGCCAATAAAATGGCAACTCACAGTCTTGGGATCTAATTTCCCAATATGTGGGTTAAATATTTTAGCTTCAGCTGCACAACCCCACACATGGAGGTAGTTCAAACTAGGTTTTCTCCCAGTCCATAATTCATAAGGTGTTTTAGGCACCGATTTACTAGGAACCCGATTGAGTATATGTGCAGCGGTCTTTAATGCTTCCATCCATAACTTTACAGGCAAAGTGGAGTAGCTCAACATACTTCAAACCATGTCCATAAGTGTGCGGTTTCTTCTTTCCGCAACTCCATTTTGCTGGGGATCACCAGGCATTGAATACTGGGCGACTATACCATTTTCTTGTAGAAACCTGGCAAAAGGACCAGGAATCTGCCCATAAGTTGCGTGTCGCCCATAATACTCTCCCCCACGATCCGAGCGCACTACTTTAATCTTTAGATTGTGCTGATTTTCAACTTCAGCCTTAAATATCTTAAATTTATCAAGTGCCTCCGATCTCTCTTTAATAGGATAGATATAGCCATAACGTGAGTAATCATCAGTGAACGTAATAAAAGAATCATAACCATCCACTGATGTCACAGGGAAAGGACCACATATGTCAGTATGAATTAATTCCACAATCCCTGTGCTTCGAGTAGCACCTTTCTTTATTTGCTTTACATACTTGCCTTTGATACAATCGAGGCAATGATCATTCGAATCATTAAAGTCTAAAGGGTGGAGAATTTCATCTTTAATGAGACGTTCAATTCTCCCCCTCGAAATGTGGCCTAAACGACAGTGCCACAATTTCGACGAAGTTTCATCAATTCGCTTACGTTTTTTATTCTCATCACATACATTCATGGATATAGGAGAATCTTGCAGGGACAACATATAAAGTTTGTCGTGTCGGATGGCACGACCAACATTATCATTATTGAAATAAATCAAACACATTCCGTGTCCAAAATTACAAGAATATCCATCATTATCTAATAATGAAATGGAAATTAAGTTTCTTCTCATCGAGGGAACATAAAGAACATCATTAAGTTTCATTACAAAATCATTATTCAAAACTAAAGAAACCGATCCAATAGCTTGAATTTCGGCTTCCATCCCATTAGCCACTCTAAGGCTTCTTTCCCCTCTGAGACTTCTCAACATATGGAATCCCTGCAAGGAATTCGTAACGTGCACAGAAGCACCAGAATCAATCCACCAAGAATTTATAGGAAAATCAGCATAAAATGCTTCATCAACATAAGCGATTTCATAAGTACCTTTCTTGGCGAGCCATTTCAGCCATCCAGGACAATCATCTTTGAAATGGTCCTTCGACTGACAAAAGTAACATTCACCACTTTTCTTCTGTTCATTTGAGCTCCCAGGTCCTGAAGCGTTTTTAGGCGCCTTAGGATGCTGTGGGTGCTGTGGATTCTGTGGCTTCTGATAAGGGGAGTAGGTTTGCTCCTTCTTTCCCTTTCCTTTGTAGCCACCTCTACTTCTAGAGGGACCAACCTTATTTGAGGAGCCGACTTGATTCACAAAATCAGTAGCCCCTCAGCCTTGAGCCTCTCTTCCTCTTGTGAAACATTAGCGATCAACTCGCTCATGGTCCACTTGTCCTTAATGGTGTTGTAGTTCACTTTGAAAGCTTCAAATTGCTTGGGAAGAGACATCATAATGTAATGGACAACAAAACCATCAGAAATAGCCATGTCCATTGTCTTAAGTCTGGCAGCAATATTGATTATTGTCATAATGTGCTCACGAACATTTCCAGTACCATTGTACTTAGTGTTCATGAGCCTGTGCATCAGTGTGGTAGCATAAACTTTAGAGGACCCCTTAAAATGATCCTCGATGGAGGACAAATAGTCCTTTACCCTTTCCTTTTCAGGGATTGCTCCCCTTATGGCCTCACTGATAGAGTTTTTCATCACAGCAAGTGAAACACGGTTAGACCGCTCCCACTTCTCAGCATTAGCTTTATATTCCTTCATTTTGTCATCATAATTGTCCTCCCCTTCAGTAGGAGCGACAGGCTCATCGAATCTGAACGCGTAGTCCAGATCCAAGAGCTGAAAAGTCGTCATAAGTGTGAACTTCCATTTCTGGAAGTTACTACCATTAAGTGGCTCAATAGCATTTACATGAGCGGAAACAGAAGCAGCTGAAAAAATTTAAAATTTACATTAGGAAAGCGCATAATTAATTTGCATGAAAATTAATCTTACGTTGGTATGATTAATAACATGCTCATAAGAATTTTTCGCATCACCGTTGGGCAGAAACGAAAAATTTAACATAATTTATCGCATGCAATTACAATTAACTTTGGTCAAAGAGTAATAGCATGGCGAAAAATAAACATAATTTGATTACATGCAATTACAATTAACGTTGGTCAAAAGTAATAGCATGTAAAAAAAATAAATAAAGCCCTCCAATTGAATTTCCCGTTGGTTCCATTCAATTAGGGGCAGAACAATACGCAGCGGAAAAAGGCATAATAATTTTCAGCAGCTTAGCAACATTATCCGTTAATAATTTCATAAGATACATCATTAATTAAACATTAATTAAACATGAGATAAACCATAATTACATGAAATATATATACTGAAAATAAAAACCATCATCATGAAATAGGGGCTGGAAAAATAACATCATGCACTGCTGGGCCAAAAACCCAACAGCCCTTCCTCCTTTTTTTTTCGGCCCGTGAGCTAGCCTTGCGGTTCCACCAGCCTTGCCCGTGGCCGCCATGGGCCCAAAACTTACGAGCGCGGCCCAAAATGCACCCGGCCTCAGCCACCGCGCGGCCCACCTTATGCGCCCGGCCCATCATCCCTCACAAAAAAAAACTGAGCCCTCCGATCAAAATCAACGGTTGAACTTCATAAGCGGAGGGGATAACACCCCAAAACCTAACCCTAGATGCCAAAAAATCTGCCTCCACCCGAAAATCACGGGCACAGGCGGCGGCAACCCGCGCGGGGCGACGGCGGCGCGCGCTCCCGCGCGGAGGATGGGTGGCGCGGCGGCCGGCCCTGCTCCCGCGGAGCGGCGGCGGAGCGCGCGGGGCCCGCGGGGCGAGCGGCAGCGCGGGGCGGCAGGGCGCTCCCGCGAGGCGGCGACGTGCTCCCGGGGCGGAGCGGCAGCGGGCCCAGCCGGGGCGGGAGCGCCGGCAGCGGCGCACGGCGGCGCCCGCACGGGGCGGCAGCCCAGCACGGCGGCACCGAAGCGGCGGGCGGCCCCGCGGTAAGCCCGATCCCCTCCCCTTATTTTTTTTTTGGTTCTTGATTTGGGGATTTAGGGTTCGGATGGTGGATCTTTTGGGGATTTTCTTAAGGCTTTGCATAATTTCTTGATTTCCCTCCTTCTAAATTGCTAGCCGAACCAAAAATTGAGCCATAATCCAGTGTTCGGCTATGGTAATTAGGGTTCATGAAGATTTCTAGGGGTGCTCTGATACCAAATGTGAGGTCCTTAATCATCATGCATTAGACTTAACCCTAGAACTGAACATGAACACCTAGGCATGAGGAGTTAGGGGGGAAACTCACGGTCGCCGATGAACGCCATGGAGCGAAGACCCGTGCCTGCGTGATGCAGGCGTGAGGTAGAGTCGGTGCGGTGCAGAGGGTCGTCGCCGGCAAGGTCCTGCAGTGGCGGCGCCGGCCTTCCCGTTGCTAGCAGCGCTTAGAAGATCGGGTCCCTAGGGTTTGTTAGAGGTCTTGACTCTCACGGGAACGAAGCATGAGCCAGAACCGTGAGATGCCGGAGCCTCTCTTATATATAGCGCTGCGCAACGGGGGACCGTAACCAAAAACGGTTACGCACCCCCGATCAGGGCGCGAGAACGTGGGGTGAGCCCACGTCTTCCTCGTCTCGGCCGTTTGCCTGAGATCAAAACCTAACAGGGATACCATCGTACCAATGCGGCCATGTATGATGTGTTCATTTCTTTATTTCTCCCCAAAAGAGAGTAAAACTCACATTCTTGTACGTTGTACGTACAAGAATGCAAACGCATCGGTTACTTGTGCGTTGGTATGTTGGTTTGGAGCTGGTAGCTGAAAGCGGCCTATAGTCAGAATGGGTAATATCATAGATGGACCCCGTATGTACCGTCCCGACGATGCTCGGGTCAGGAGGCCCAGCATTCAAGAACCAGCGGTTCCATCATGACCAGTTTGTTTCGTTCGAAAATCGAAATCAGATGTTCTTTACTGACCGTAGGAGGATTGCAAGGTTGGGCACTACTAAAAGAAGTACATCCCAGACACTCCATTGCTCATCTCTCTGAGTGGTACATACTGCTTAGACAATTCAATGAACCAGAGGTGACTTCATGTGAATAATGGATTCAAATCTGCCCGAAATAAAATGCCAGGAACACAAAAGGAAAACACTTGCTCCAACATACAAGAATAGCACAAACCAGCCAACCATACAGACTAGCACAAGCTGAATGCAAGTATGCAAGACCGCAACTGCAAAGTCATCTCAACAAATGCAAGTTTCAGCCACATATGATGATATGACCAGCAAAAGAAACGAATTCAAATTAACATAAGCAGAATCGTTATGGAGCTGAAACGAAGACCTAACATGACGTCACAAATGCATACAATGTTCACAGCAAAATATCCTCAACCCACACAAACATACATTCAGGAGAAAGCAGCCATCCGATAGGTATACCGAAGCATAACAAAATTATCCATGTCCTTACCGATATACATATGCAAAAATGCTCAGAATTATCTAATACCAATACCTCAAAATGCACTCGAGACCCTAACCAATGAAACAAAAACACAAAGCTTTTTGCATAAGGGCTTGTGATGCCAACTGGCCTATCAAATATAGTAGTTCATATTTTCTGACAGCTAAAAAATACTCCAAACAGAGTTAGCAAACAAGTTTTCTGTTGTCTGGACAAACCGAACAATCTGCACATTAATTAGTTTTGTTACACGTGTATAGCAATGAAATAGACATCAAATCGTAGATCCTGCAAGGCTGCGACTAAAACTGATTCATTTTGGTAAGTATAGACAAATACCTCCCGCACACCCCCACAAATAAACCTCAACTTTCCAAATATTGCACCAAGACACGATATCTATTTTGTCATACTTGTCAGCAGCCTGCTAAGCTAGTCAAATATTCATAATAGCTTTGTAATCATATTTCGAACACTCGAATTTTGGTATATAAAGTTGCTAAAATCAAAATTCCACACTTACATATGTTAATGGTGATAACATAAGACAGGCCACACTGTTTGTCTGACATGATCACATTAGAGAGAAATGGTCCCCTCAGGGCAACAAAACACCATATAAATGAAAGTTCACGTTCTGAAGAAAATTAGACACCATGTTCAGGAAGATATGTAAATTGTGAGTGAACTAGCACTTCACAACGTATGTTAAGTGCAATGCAGAAGTGGCCCTGTCCGTATTGGCTTCTAAAAGCCGTGTTTCTACGGTAAATAGCTTTATTACAGTACATAGTCATCAAATGAAGTGTCTTTTCAAGACAGGGTCTACTAATCGATTATAGTACATACTGTAGTGAGTAGTGACTTTATTTATATTGATCAAAATCGCACGCGAGTATCTCTCGCTCTACAAGCTTCTTTACAAGCTGTTACTATTCATAAACCAAAAGCCAATATATTTTCAGGGTAGGCAAGTAGAGGCGCACAAATAACAAGACTTGCTTCTGTGCACATTGCAACACCAGAGGGGAATGAGGAAAAACTAGCAAGAATTTCACTTCCTTAAATCCATGGAGAGCATTAAAGATGCAATTGATACCAAATTAACCGATATGACCAAGTTCTAGAAGAGCTAGCGGTTATCTTTCGCTGGAGAAAACCTCTGCACAAAGCCATGAGCCCATGAACTTTCAGAACAGTAAACACAGACATTTAACGCATTAAATTCCATGCCATCTAAATTAGAGAGACTGTTGCCGTTACACTACAACTTGTAAAGTGACAAATACAGACAGATTTCCACAGAACTCGACATCTGAAGTTCGATATAGGCATGTAAATCAAGTCCAAGAAACTGAACAAGGCTACAAGCTACTTCTAAAAACTTCTGCAGATTGGAACGAGTAGATACAGACAAAAACTCACGCGAAACTGCAGCATTGGAACCTACAGGGCAACAAACATAGCATGTCTTTTACCTGATCGTTACAAACTTGTTCGTGCCATGCTTGGCCCAGAAAGTCTTCAAGTCAATTGGATTATTAAGGTTGTACCCTTCACCAGCTAGCTTCTCAAGCACCTTTTTGAATGCACCTTGGCTCATCTTCCTTCCAGCAATACGTGCACCCCGGTGCTTTGTGCTCATTGGCAGTGGATACGTCGAAATAGAAGTTGTGCAGCATGCAGACTGCCAGCCACCTGCACCCCATCGGTAGCATTGCAGGGGAGCTCCAGTGCATGAGCACACGGGTGTTGGTATCCTCGAAAGGTCCAAATCAATACCATTAATTACCATCGCCACAGGCTTCTTAGGGCTCCTTCCTCGGGGTGCAGGTCCATTGGGTGCCCCATCCTCCCGCGGAGCAGCAACCTTCTTAGGCTTCTTTGGCTTCGGTGACTTAGGCTGCCGACGTTGCTGCCTCTTCTTCGTAGGCAGCTCGTTTCTAACCACGGAATGCTCTTCAACCAACAGTGGGGGCATGCTCTCCTCCTTGGGCGGAGGAGGCTCCTGCGGCTGCATCATCTGGAGTGTGTGTGCACCATGTGCATCTGGCATCATCCCATATTCAGTAGGGTGGTGATGATCAACATGTCCAGGATGTCCAATATGTCCAGCTGGCCCGACAGGGAGAGCATGAAGGACCTTCTGTTCACGGGGGTGCTGGTGCTGATGCTGCGAGGGGTGCATCCAGGCATCATTGCGCACAAAGTCCATGTGAACGGACGGAGGCTCGGTGGGCATGCCACCGGAGGCTCCGCCGCCGCGGGGATGATGCAAGTGTTGTGGGTGGTGCGGGGCATTGTGGTGCCCATAGTGCTGCAAGAAGGTACCGTTCGGGAGCAGCGGCTTTGTGTCCCGGTCGGCGGCCACAGATGACATCAGCTGCAGGCCAAGGTTGCCTTTCACCGTCTCGTAGAAGCCCCAATTCCTGATGCTTAAGCTGCCGTCGTCGTCCATCTCGGCAAGTCCAACAAACAAATCCAATTCCAAGAACCGAGATTGGACAAAGAAAACTGGCTCCTTTTGCGGTTCTGATCAGCCCATCTCCACCATTGCCTTCCAATCGCCAATCCCTAAACACCCATTTCGGCAAACAAGAAAAAAATCAAGAATACGCAAGAAACAGGCGAAGAAAAATTCAAAATTTCAAGGCATTTTGACCGAACCCGAGACCTCAAGGGCCAACCCAGATATCGCCCAAATCCGCACCGAACCAACCCGAATCCGTGCTCGATAGATCCAGGAAGATCTCCATTGCAAGACGCAAGCGTCAAGATCTAATCTCGCGATGGGGATCTACAGAAAGGTGTGGATTTGGGCCGGCACAGCATGAACACACAAAGAAACCCACATCTACAGAAATAAATTTGTATTCATCCTGCTTCTGCGACCTCCCTTGTAGCATGGAGTGGTGACCTCACTTGTAGCATGGAGGGGGAAATTGCACATATACCCTATAGTTAGTAGGCACTTATAAGTTTGCTCCACACTTGAGTGGCCTTGTAATTTTACCCCATACTTGCCCCCTTATTATTTTGCCCCATTGCCCATTTAGTTGTTATTTTAATTTCGCTTTTTATTTTTTGGGGCAGGAAATGACAGTAAAACCCTTTAATTGGTGAACCTCCTCTCTTAGCTGTGTGTATAGATGCACAAAAAGATTTAGAAAATGCAGTAAAAATATTTTTTAATGTCATTTCCTGCCCAAAAAAATGAAAAACGAAATTAAAATAACAACTAAATGGGCAATGGGGCAAAATAATAAGGGGGCATATCAAGTATGGGGCAAAATTACAAGGCCACTCAAGTGTGGGGCAAACTTACAAGTGCCTACTAACTATAGGGTATATGTGCAATTTTCCCAGCATGGAGTGGTCACTAGACAAGCTTTCGTCAGTTAAAAACAAAAGTTTTCGTGCTTTACCTTGAGGAGGACTGCCTCTAGGGTTCTTTCACTTCTTTGTGGGTGTGATGGGGGAGAGAGAGAGGGGTGACTGGAAAAGCATACGGCCTAATATTTTTCTGTTCCCAGCTGACCCAGCGTTGGAAGAGGAATTTTTTTTAAAATAATCCATTTTTATTTGAATTAACAGAAATATATTTGTGCAAAAAAATTTTACAGGTCCCAGCCGACCCAGCGTTGGATGAGGATTTTTTTTAAAAAAATAATCCATTTCTTTATTCAAATTAACAGAAATATAACCATACAAATTTTTATTTACAGAAATAGAATCCAGTCGCCCAACTGTTGGACGACTATAACTTTTTGCCCAACAGCCGCGCGACACGAAAGCAATCGGTGGGCCGTTGGGCAACATAATTGCAGTCGCCCAGCTCCGCCGTCGCCTTCCTGTTCCCGGCCGCCGCTGCTGCGTTGCCGCCCGGCAAAGCCGTCGCCGTCTACTTCCAGCTGGCCGCCAACGGCCCCTTTGCCTTCCTCAGCGCGCTCGGCCCTGCGCGCCCCTCCGCCACCCTCCCTCTCCCAGAGGCCGGCGACGAACCAGAGCCCCCGGTCGGCCCCGCTAAGCTGGGCGTTGCTGCGGAGGACGCCGCCGCGCTACACCCCCTCCCCCCGCCTCGACGAGCAGCGGGCAGAGCGCGTCGCGCTCCGCGTCGGCGAGAACCTCTTCAACTTCATGCAGTCATTCTGCGGCGCCGACGGCGGCAAGCTAGTGGTGCCCACGGACATCCTGGACTGGTGGTTTCACAAGTTCCAGGAGCGGGCCAAGAAGCTTTGAGTTTTGAGAGCAAATGTGCCTTGCCTTCTCTCTGTTCTTAGGTTCCGTTTGGTGCGAATCGATGCTGCAAGAAGTTTTTTTTGATAGATTGTACTACTGCTGCAAGAAGTTTTAGTTTTATAGAGCGCGAGGTGCGAGGTCCTGCTGCCTAGGCAAAGCCTTCGAGGTGAGGACTCATTGATTGCTGAGGAATGGCCTGCAAGGTGAAGGGTGTGTACCCTGGAGCGCAAGGTGCGAGGTCTCGCTGCCGAGGCAAAGCATTCAAGGCGGGGGCTCCCTGGTCGATGAGGCATGGCATGTGAGGCGAAGGGTTGCACGCCCTGGAGCGCGAGGTGTGAGGTACCGCTGCTGAGGCAAAACCTTCGAGGCGGAGCCTCCCTGATCGCCGAGGCATGGCCTGTGAGGTGAAGGGTTGTGAGTGCTGAAGTGCAAGGTCCCGCTGCCAAGGCAAAGCTTTCAAGGCGGGGACATACATAAGCCCATCGCCATGGCACTGAAAAACCGTTGAGCATGGTCTAAGAGCCCCACGTACACCTCGACGCCCGTTGCGAGTGCTCGGTGTATAAACTGAAAACCGTTGCACCGGCCATGGCGTGCAACTTGCAAGCTTTGGTCTTGATGTATAAACCCACAAAGGTGTCATACATAAGCCCATCACTGTGGCACCAAAAAAGCACCGAGAAATAGCCCAAGAGCCCCAATGCACACCTCGATGCCCCACGTGAGTGCTTGATGTATAAACTGAAAACCATTGCGCATGGCCCAAGAACTGTGGTGCGCACCTTGCAGGCTTTGGTCCTGATGCATAAGCCCACAAAGGTGGCATACATAAGCCCATCACCGTGGCATCAAAAAACTGCCGAAAAACTGACTAAATTATGAGCCTTTCACAAGCTGAGACATCAAAACTTCTGTTCCACAGAATTATTGTGCCAAACACCTATATCCCCTTTCTTTTCTTGTCAGTTAAGTTATTTATTTTAGGATATGCGATCATACAGGCCGATTAATTTCGTTTGGTCTTTTGTTTTGCAGGTTATGTTTTAGTTGCCCTGCAAACGTCATGTCGGCAGAATGTGTTGGGTAGTAGAGTTTTGTACATCATCTCGGTTCTCCTATGTTTGTACACAAAAGTAGCATGCCTTTTAGGGACTAGACTGAATCAAGGTTGACTATTCACTTCTCTATTTGCATTTGAAGTAGAGAAGCGACACCAAAAGCAACCAGACAAACTGTACAAAAATACTTTGGACAATTCTGCTTAGGGCATGTGTATCCTAGCTTGAAACTTCAAACATTTTGTTGGAAATGATGATGAATATTTCCCATTTTCTAGGAAATCCTGGACAAGGATAAGTATGCTGGAAACCAGCAGGTTTTCTGTTGTTTTGCTGTGAACCCTTTTCCCCCATTTTCCCTTGTATTGCTTAATCTTTCCTATTACTTTAGACCTGTAAAACCTAAGCTGTTTTAAGACGACACTAAGGTGCTGATTGGTATGACGGGTAGTCTCTGGGAAATGAATCCCTTTGAGATGAGATGATCATCAATTTGACCGGCCATCTTTAAACTTAAATTGCAATTGCAGCAACATATCCAACGGCTGGAAACATAAGAATGTATTAGGTGCAACATGCAAATACATACGATGTATAGGTTCTTGAGAAATTATACGAGTATTTCGACCTGTTGCTTGTATGAATTGTGTGATCCAATAGGCAACATACTGTGTTGCCTGACTGAATGACGATGTTCGATTACCACAGACCATAGCATAGTACACAATCTGTGATTTCGAACATAGACCATAGCATAGTACACAATCTGTGATCCAATAGATAAGACATCAGAGTACAAGACATCAGGTTGTAAGCCTGTAGGCCGAATACATCACCTTTTTTGATAAAAAAAATCAGCCCTTCTTTTTTCACATGCAAAATGATACACAACCAGAAATACAAAACTTTTTTTTAAAATCGTTTAGCACAATACAAATACCTTGCACAACTTTCGCATGTTTCCTAACCAAACGACCGATCAACGCTAGTTGCAAGTACAGAGCACCACACGTTAGGTCATATATCTACAAGCAATCTTATCTAATCATGTCACAATCTGTCGTCACTCATTAGCAATGTCAACAGCTAGCACACAATAGTCCAATCTTCAGGATATCCTTCATTATCATCCTTCTCGCCAAGAAAATCTCCTCCCTAACCAGAAATGTTGCATTTTGAAAATCAAGATCAGCAGAAGTTCCTGTGACAAATCCCGGAAATCACTCAAAACAAACGTCTGGTGATCTCATACTCAGTGCAAAAGCAATGGAGAATCAGGTTCCAATCCGCTAATGGAGGCAAAGGATGACATGCGGTCCTCCTTCGAAACTGTGGAGAAGTTCAGTGGTGCAGCCGTCAACCGCCTGTTCTCCCTGAAGTAGTTATTGCACTGGCCAGAATATGAGCGTGGTGTTAGAAGCTCAGGAGTGGCACTGCCCGCAGAAACCCTGCGGGGCACCGGGGTCATGAAACCAGCTCCATTTCCATTTGGATGATGACTGCTAGTCCTATTAAAGCTGCTTGTCTTCTTCGGAGTAGGCTTGGACCCAAAAATCAACTCCTTCTCCTTAAGCAATACATTCTGCAGCTTCTTCTTGTCCTGTAGTAAGAATTAATCAACAGTGTAAAAGGAGTTAGGACTCTTTTCTTGTGGTTGTAATGCCAAAAGGAGTACAGGAAGCGGTAGAATTTATACCCGATATCGTTTCTTATCTTCCTCCTTTTGTACCCTTCTGAGTTTTTGCTCTTCCAAAATGGCAACCAGACGAACCTTAACATGCAAATTCAATGTATCTGATTATTAGAGCAGATCTAGTGTACCTGATGCCTGATAAATATGGTGAGCGAGCTTAGTGACTTACTCCATCATATAAAAGTGGCATATTTCTTTCGTCCTCCCAGGCAAATGTTTTGGCTATCAAGTTGTCAATCATAGCTGCAGAAAAAAAAATGTATCTTCTGATCATATTACATAACAAGTGAGCGAGTGACTATAGGTGGGTTGGGTCTATATCAAAGGAAACAAGTAGACTTATGAATCATGAAGTGCTTGTTGATTATGTTAGAAGTACATCAGTATAGTTACGTCAAAAACATTATATCTAGATTTGCAACCACCAGCCCAGTTTACAAAAATAAATTAGCATAATGCACCAGTGTTCAACTGAAGTTAATAGGGTTATCTGAAAGCTACAGAAATGAAGACTCACTTGGAATCTTTTGTACAAGTATCCTTGCCTTCTCTGCACGCTTGAGATTCAAATGGGCACCCCTGCCAGAACTGTACCTGTTATCATCCTGCAGAAAGGACACACGGAAACATTGAAGAGGACATTAAATAAATCATAGCAGAGATGTGCATTATATGTTGTCAGCTAAAGTGTATCTGAATATTCAGTACTAACATGCCAAATAGAGGAAAAGGTGGAAATCATATTCAATTGCAGCACCCTGCAATAGCATATTTTCATGGATAAAAGAATCATACTTGGTTATATTCCTCAAGCCAATTCTCTTCATCACAAGCTGATAGCCATCTGTCTACTTTCTCCATGATATCTTTCCTTGTTAGGGATTCCTCATTTGCTTTTGCTATTTGTGCTTCAATTCTGGAAAGAAGTTCACAAGGATCCACTAGACCTGAACATAGAAAGTTTTTAGATCATTCAAGATATTCATCAGCAGCAGTTCTCAATTGTACACACGAGAGAAAGATATCAGCAGGATAAATACCAGAATCAATCAAAGCAATGATCTTCTCTGGTGCTGTGCTCATATCAGGCTCCGTATGTGCATTTCTGCAGATATCTTCTAGTTCTAACCTTTTCTTAAGAACAAGCTCCTTCATTCTACTTGCCTTTTGTTTAGTTAGTCTTTCGACTTCCTCTTCTGTCTAAAGAATCCAACAATAATACTAATAAGTCCAAATTACAGCTTGTAAAATGTAAAGAAACAAGTAACTCATAGATAGTTGCCAAACCTCCTGAATTGTCTCCAACGACAGAATACTAGGAGAAGTGATCTCTTCCTCAGTAGATCCAAGAACAGCTGCTACTTTGGCAAAGTGTATCCTCTCTTGTTCAGTTGTCTCCATCAGATTCCATAACTCGTGGAGTTTTTCCACAATTTCTTGCAACTGAACACAATTATCAAATGAGAAGCTACAAAACAAAAATGAGTCGCCACAGTTGTTTTGCTAAGAGGAATCACCTTTGAGACTCTTGTCTTCTTTTCCGCTCTGAGCTTCAGGATAGTCTGAGTAAGACCTTCAAGAGTGCTATCACTGATATTCGTTGAATTTTCTGAGTTGGTTCCATGCAAACTTGGATGCACATCTTTTACCGTCTTTGCAAAATCCATCCCAAGCATGGCGCATAGGCAGTGCACTTCATCCATGTATACGAATACCTTCTGAAGGCGGTCAGACTGAACAGAAGGAAGGAGAAAAAAATTATTGCTTATACTAATATGTCATGGCCAAGAAAGGGATTTAGTAAAAATTAGCATGAGTTATCCTTTGAACTATACAATAATTACAGTTTTCTGTTGGCAGCGAAGTTTCTGGTTAAAGCAGTAGGTAAACGTACAATGGTCAAAACATATAAATGTTTATTGCTCACAAATATCCTGAAATCCATTATTCACCCGATTCACAACATTTAGTCATATGCATCTTCTTCGTGTGAAAAGTTGTAGGTTCCATTTTGAAAAGATACAATCAAACAAATTTGATGGCTCAACTCATATCTATCTGATGAGTAGACTGAAGCAAGCCATACAAATAGCCATTTGAGTCAAAATCATAATTACCTTCTCTTTCTGTAAATTGCGCAGCTGCATTTGAAGATCAGCAAGCCATCTGGTTGACAAGTCATGGTTATCCTTATGATGTTTGACCGAACGATCGTCATGCTGATAATTGTAATCAGAAATTTGTGCCTTTATCTTCTCGATTTGAGATTGCACATTTGAGAATTGCCTGATTCTTTCTTCTTTCTTTGCCCTAAGATCTTCCAAGAGAGGTGTCACTGCGGCAAGTTGTTCTTTCAACGTCGCATGCTTTTCATCCACCTATAGATGAACATCCCACACTACTCAAAAATGGAATATACCAGTTTCTTCATATAGTACAACGATGTCAGCCACAAGCTTTTTGGCTCCAGTACAGTTAAATATGAATCTTCATGATTCTCAAACATCTAATAGATAGTATCTACAACACACAAATGCATAATATTTCACCTTTGTTTGGCGTGCTTTAATAATGTCATCCTAAACATTCCAAAAGCAATCAAATTCTGTAGGCAGTGGCTGATGCATGTAGAAGCTGTGGGTAAAAGACCCCACAGCTTTGTTTGCAAAATGCCATTACCAAAAGGAATTTCACATGAAAGCCCACTGTACTATCAGTCTATCACTACACAAATATGTCGCATAGTCAACCTTGTTCGTAAAAGAAAATTCTAGCTGAATCATCGAGGTAGGCTTAAATTATAAGAAAACATCATATTCAATAAACCTTCAACTAAGTAGATGGCTAACAATTATACAGATTCTATACTTCTTTAAACCAAGTTCACAATTATACAGATTCAGCAAAATATTTTGGTCCCTCAAACCAAATTCTATACTTCTTTTTTTTTCTAATGTACCCATCTGACATGACTACGTACCAACCAAATGACTCAGCTGAGCGTGTTCACAATGCTATCTTTTCGTTATTAACTGAAAAAAGACGGCCAGCCCGCAGAATATGATATATTCTACACAAGGTGCAGCATGACATCAACAATGATTTCATTACTTAGTGCACACAATGCACCTGCCAATATCTGCAGCTCTGTAGACAAACCGAAACTTACAATTACAAGACACATGAGCACATGTTCAAGGCTTCAAGCTCCGTACGTCCAAGGACTTGAACAAGAGGCGGAAATAGAAATTATGACAGAATTTACCTTAAATTGTGGGGTATTTTCACCTATTGAAGCCACTAAAGCTTTAAGCTCTGCTTCTTTGGCCATCAATGACTGACGGAGCTGGGCTCTCTCAGCATTGGCACTATCAACCTTCCGACGATACACATGCATGCACTCTGTTTCGAGTTCTAGGAACATGCGATCTTTATCGTCTTCACGCTCCCCCATCTCTGTCCATATTTGCTAAAACAAAAGTCATGTGTCAGATAATCAAACAAGAGGAACAGAAACAATGTAGAAATATCATACCAACTCGCAATTCATAAGAAAATAAACCTCTGCAAGTACCTGAACAGCACTTACAACCAGAACGTGTAACTTAGTAAATAATCTCAGAATCTTTAAAATCAAAATGAATTTTATTTATCCTATCAATAGAGTGATGGTTGATAAGCATTGTTATGACCTTCATAATAATTCATGAAATGGAGCACCACAAGCAACAACAAAACCTAACTGGCAGGACTTTTGTTGAACAAGCAGGCTGATTGCTTGCCCCCAAACCCCCAGGCCAGCAACCCACACCAAATAGAAAAAAAGAAAACAAAAGACTCAGTTACGGTTATAGAACATACAAAATATGAAGTTCACAGCTATGGAAATGTGCCTTTGCAATGCCTAACCAGGCCTCGCCTATCTGGATAGCATTGGTGTTGGAAAATTAATTTGGTTTTATTTTATTTCTTCAAAACTTCTTAAAATTTGGGAACATAATATTATTATTCCAGTTTTGAGCACACCTAATGCTACTATGCTTGTAATATAATGAGCAATAGAAAACTTAAAATTAATACCAGCAAACATAACATCGTTGTCCTTTCTCGTGCTACATCAGACAGTGGCATAATCAAAACGCTACTACTTACAATTGGAATTTACAGCAGTTATATTTTTAAGCCCCTTTTACCTCCAAAATCATTCTTCCAACAGTAGAAGTCAGAAGGCAAAGTAAATCTTTGCGTCTCCATTGCTTCTTAAGAAACATACAAATCAAGACAGATGCTCGACAGGAAATCAAGGCTTGCAACTTTGAAGCTGAAATCAAGAAAGTTGTAGCAGAAGCAACAAATTCCTACTGTTCTTCTTAAAATCCTAACAACTCTTCAAAAGAATGCAACCTATCTGGGAGAGAAAACGAGAAGCTTGCAATTCAAGAAAACAACCCAAAAAAAATAGGGATTTTTAAGCACATTTTGGGAAAAAAAATTGTGCATGTCTTGGAAAGATGCAAATTGCGAAGACATCAAAATCATGGCTCAAAATCTGCACTGTTCTCCGAACAAGCATATCTTTTAAACCTTTTGTTTCCTTCCCAAATCTGCACTGTTCTTGCCAAGAAACAAGCAAATCAAGGATGCCATGAACAGAAACCAGACCACATTTCTTTCTTGCAGAGAAACGCACCTCGAGCTCGCGCAGCAGCGCGCCGCACGGCGTGTCGAAGCTAACGCTGCGCCCCAACGCCTTGTCCAGCCCGTACCCGGCCATCATCTCACCCATCTCCTCTCCCACTTGTCTCCCCCTCTCTCCCCAAGAAGGAGAAAGAATAAGTGGCTAGAAGCAAAGGAGGCCCATCTCCAGTGCTTGTCACTGTCCTCCCACCTCCTCTTCTCTCCTTGGTCCTTGGTTCTTGGTCCGGTCCTAATGGAAGAACGAAGAACTCCCAACTCCAATGCCACCTCTCGGTTCCAAGAAGTAACCACCAACGCTTCCCCTTCTTATTGCACCCTCTCTCCCCTCGCAGCAACCCTGTTCTAGAGAGAGAAGGGGAGGAGAGGGGTGGGCAGCGGTAGTTGCTTGGTTATATATGGATCTCACTCGATTACAGTTGGTAACAAAAAGGGGATTTTTTTGTACGGATAATCCATTTTTTATTCGAAATTACATAAATATACCCGCGGGAAAATTTTTTACAAAAATAGGCTCCAGTCGCCGAATGGTTGGGCGACTGGAGCCTATCGCCCAACCAGACCGCGGCAGCTGAAGAGTCTGCGAACCGTTGGGCGATTAACTCCAGTCGCCCAACGGTTCGGCGATTGCAAAGCAGTCGCTCAACCGTTGGGCGACTGCATATCAGTCGCCCAACCGTTGGGCGACTGAGGGTGGATATAAGGCCGCGCTCGGCCGCCCCCGACGTCCACTTCTTCGGCGCGCAGAGAAGGAGAAAGAGAGGGAGAGGAGGAGAAGAGGGAGGGGAGAGAAAGAGAGGGAGAGGAGGAGAAGAGGGAGAGGAGGAGAAGAGGGAGGGGAGAGAAAGAGAGGGAGAGGAGGAGAAGAGGAGAGGGCGTGCGCGATTTTCAGGTAAGTTTTTGTGTTATATTTTTTGTTAGTTTAGAAATATAGTTAGTGTAGATAATTTAGTTTAGAAACATAGTTAGTGTAGATAATTAGTTTAGAAAATTAGTTAGTTTAGATAGTTAGTGTAGATAATTAGTGTGGATAATTTAGTTTAGACATATAGTTAGTGTAGATAAATTAGTTTAGAAAGATAATTAGTGTAGATAATTAGTTTAGAAAAATAGTTAGTGTAGATAATTAGTTTAGATAATTTAGTTTAGATAATTTAGTGTAGAAAGATAGTTAGTGTAGATAATTTAGTGTAGAAAGATAGTTAGTGTACATAATTAGTGTAGATAATTAGTTTAGAAAATTAGTGTAGAAATATAGTTAGTGTAGATAATTAGTGTAGATAATTAGTTTAGAAATATAGTTAGTGTAGATAATTAGTGTCGATAATTTAGTGTAGAAAGATAGTTAGTGTAGATAATTAGTGTCGATAATTTAGTGTAGAAAGATAGTTAGTGTACATAATTAGTGTAGATAATTAGTTTAGAAAATTAGTGTAGAAATATAGTTAGTGTAGATAATTAGTTTAGAAATATAGTTGGTGTAGATAATTAGTGTCGATAATTTAGTGTAGAAAGATAATTAGTGTAGATAATTAGTGTCGATAATTTAGTGTAGAAAGATAGTTAGTGTACATAATTAGTGTAGATAATTAGTTTAGAAAATTAGTGTAGAAATATAGTTAGTGTAGATAATTAGTTTAGAAATATAGCTAGTGTAGATAATTAGTGTCGATAATTTAGTGTAGAAAGATAGTTAGTTTAGATAATTAGTGTACATAATTTAATATTGAAATTATTGTATAAATTTAGATGTAGAAAATTTAATGTAGAAATTATTGTACAAATTTTGCAGGTATGACTCGTGCTGGACGTGCCTCCGAGTGGCAGTACGAGCTGTTGGACGAGCACGTGGACCGCTCTCATCGCGCTTCCCGTCTAGTGCCGACACCGGGGAGCACGGACGAGCCGCCTCAGCTGGGAGTGATCCGGACACGCACACCTCGCGTGGCCTGGAGACTCGACCCTCGTTGGACTGCCAGGTTTGCACTACTCCAGCGTTTAGTGTGACCGTAAGTTCATTCCGTGCTGAGCTTCACTTTGTTTGCAGGCTTCGGGATGCCGGGCTACTCCCTCTTGCCCGGATGGTGCAGGCCACGGACGAGGATGCAGGCGCTGGCGGGGACGAGGGCGGGGACGAGGCGGGCGGGGACGAGGCGGGCGGGGAGCGATCACGACGCTTCCCGTTCGACCGTTCTCTGCTGACGGCTTTGGTGGACCATTGGCGGCCCGAGACGCACACTTTCCACCTCCCATTCGGGGAGATGACGCCGACCCTGGAGGACGTGTCCCTGCTCCTTGGCCTTCCGATCGCGGGAGACGCTGCCTTCCTACCGGAGGCCCCACACGACTGGCGCGCTGACCTGCTTGGCAGATTCGAGGGTGTCGTTCCACCGGGCCCTCAGCACCACGTGTTCACAGAGGCGCAGACCCATGGGCCGACGCTGAGGTGGCTCACATAGTACCGGGTACGTGGTTTTTTACATTCGATCGTGTCGTCCAACCGTTTATTTGTGGTATCACGTACTAATAACAACTTGTTTGAATTCAGCTGGAGCGCATGGTTCCACAGGCAGACGATCACCAGGTGGCGCGCCACCTGGAGGCGTACGTGCTGTGGCTGTTTGGTTGGGTGCTTTTCACCACCAGCCACGGCAACACGGTGGATGCGCGCCTTATCGCTTATGCGAGGGCGATCGCTGACGGCGAGCCCCACCAGGTCAGCTGGGGATCGGCCGTGCTTGCCGCGACGTACCGCGCCCTATGCGATGCGTGCACGAGGGTCAAGGCGAACTCGATCCTCACGGGCTGTCCGCTGCTACTGCAGTTGTGGTCGTTCGAGCGCTTAAGCCTCGGGTGACCTGTGCTGGACGAGCTTATATTTCTTGCAGGTACAGTTCGCGCACGTGCAGGTCACGCGGGCGTACCGGGCCTTTGTGGAGCAGCTCGACCGCATCACAGCGGACGACGTGCGCTGGGAGCCGTACGCAGATACGGCAGTTCAGGCCCGTGCTCCTGGCGGGCTGTCCTCACTTTGCTGGCGTGACCGGGCTTTCTGGCTCACCCGCCGGAAGCTCGTGTACCTCATCTACGTGGAGGACTACGCACCCCAGCGGGTGATGCGGTAGTTCGGGCTACGGCAGTCGGTTCCTGCACCATTCGGACCATCGATTCCGCGCCACGTGCACGGGTGAGTGATCGTTTCTGGTAAATATTTACATACTTACTACTGCGTTCGCAAGTATCTCACATCCAGTAATGGTTCTATACGCAGGCAAAGCGCGAAGGGAGTGAAAAGAGGCACCGACTGGTCGTTGAGGATGCAGCGATGGGTCGAGCAGTGGCAGGGTGCGCTCGACGACCGCGTGGAGGAGGACAGCCCGTACGACAGCAGGGAGTACGCTGAGTACCTGTGCTGGTACCAGCCGCGGACCCGTACCAGGCTCGTATATGTGGTAGACCCGCCTGCCACACACGTCGCCACTCCGACGGACACGTACCCCTCACACTTCGCGCGCGACGCTCACATCGCGGTACGTTTCATGTCATTTCAAAGATTCCCAAATGGTAATGTCGTTTCGATAATCAACCATTTCATGTCTTTGTGTCCAGGCTGACGTCGGTTCTGCCCTATGCCTCGACTCCGGGACACTACTGGAGAGGCTCTCCAGTGGTGCGCACCTGACCCATGAGGAGGGCATCAGCTTTGCGCGCCGGGTGCACGACGGGTGTAGACGTATCGTTAGCCTACTCTCCTGCACGAGGCTACCCGCGGTCTCCACGCCCACCGCTTCGACTGCTCGTCCACCCCGACCAGCGTGGCACCACTCTGGTGCACCTACGTGGATACGTCCTCCACCACCTCACCCGGAGCAGCCAGGGGGTTCAGCCTGGGCAAGGCCTCCTACACCGGTTCACTTCACGCCTTCTACGCAGGGGGTGTACGCCCCTCCTCCTGCGTGGATGGCACCAGGCACGGGTACGCAGAGGTTCTTATATCGTGTTTATCCGAAGACGATATGCAACGAACTAACGTTATTAATATTGCAGGTGCTTACCAGCAGCACGGCGTCTCCGGCATCTCCCCAGGCCAGGAGGAAGTGGACCAGTTTTTCGCGTCTACACCGGAGTGGCATGGACACTACTCCGACGTAGCACCGGAGGTTATCTCTGCGCCCGGTGCACCGGAGAGCACACAGCCAGAGGTGCAGCTTACTCCGCCCCCGCCCCCGCGGGATAGACACCCTCCTCCTCGTTTTACTTTTTCGGATCGTCCTAACCCGTTGCACCGGAGGAGGGCCAAGCGAGGCCGTATGGGAGGACGCGGGCGCGGTGACGGGGCACACCAGGGTGACTAGTGAGGCGACGCTGCAGATGTATTTATGCATGTACTGAAAAAACATGCGGCATGTTACTCACAGTTATAATATGAAGTTTATTTAAATTTACATAAGTCTATTATCTCTCTCCGCACATAAACTATCTCACTTAACAATGTATGTATCGATCGTTCTGTACTCAATCTTTCATGAAAAAAAATTTTAAAACTTTTTGCACACCTACAATATACAATGAACATAAACTTTTATTACAATTTCACCGTATTTTTTACCCGTTCAACGTTACAAAATTCACAAAATCTAAACAAAACACGGGGGCTACATGCAGTCGCCATCCCGTATGGCGACTGCATGCTAGTCGCTTAACGGAAGAGCGACTGCATGCCAGTCGCTTAACGGAAGAGCGACTGGATGTAGTCGCTCTACTGTGCAGCGAGACAAATTGTGTCGCGGTCTGGTTGGGCGATAGGCTCCAGTCGCCCAACCATTCGGCGACTGGAGCCTATTTTTGTAAAAAAATTTCCCGCGGGTATATTTATGTAATTTCGAATAAAAAATGGATTATCCGTACAAAAAATTCACAAAAAGGGAAGGAAAACGAGATGACAAGGGCGAAAATGCGAAAGGTAGAAGACGAGGGGAGTTGCTTGTGAAATGCAAAAATATTGGGGTGTTCTTGGATGTGAGAAGTAACTGACAAATACTCCCAGTTGTTTTCTTGGTGCGGTTTTCTGAACAGCTTGCCTCAAAAAGTGCCTTTTCTCTGCTTGTTTTCTAAAAGTATTTTGTAAGCAAAATATGGTGACAAAATATGAAGTTTTGTAGTTATACATAGACTCGGGTTTTACTGCATTTCGCCATGTTTTTACCTTTTTTATTTATTAATTTTCTATTTCACATGGAGCACAATTATATAAGGGCATCTGTAGTGTATGAAAATAGAGGGTCTTAAGCCACCTTAAGGTCAACCTTATACATTACAGGGGTGACCTTAAGCAGGCTATATACAAAAAAGGCTTGAGGCTGGTCCTCAAGCTAAAGACCTGGCCACAAGCATTAAAATACAATTTTTCTTTATCTGCCGAGTGGGACCATCTTAAGACCCCTTGGGTTATATACATTAAAGCGTCAGCCTTAAGGTTTAGATGGGACCCACCTTAAGGCCCCTTGGGTTATATACACTATGGATGCCCTAACACACAGAGTGCCTCTACATTTGATAGCTGTGTTCGTATTGGCTTTGCTTCAAAAAAAATCAAAGACTAATATAAATACCTGCTTTTTCGAAGTAGTTTGTTTACTCCTCTTGCTATCGTCTCATTCCGGGGATTAGATAGGAGGCCACGGGTGCATCACTCATCCCACTCTCCTCACTCCTGTCACGCGTACACATCTCTCCTTCACTTTTTGACCACACTCCTCTTCTTCTAAAAGATACTTCTTTTAGCCACTGCTATTTATTTTCAGTCAAAAACTATAAGCCACAATCAAAAATCATTAGTAAAAGATAATACGAACGCTCCATAGTATATACTCCATCTAATCGAAATTACACAAATTTAGGGATTACTTTGAACGCAGGAGTTTTGTAAGAAACAATCTATTTCCTAAGGAATTTGAAAACTCCCATGTTCCAAGTTGAGCCTTAAAGTAATTCGATTTAAGACTGGCTTGAGTTTAGACTTGAATTACCCCAATTTAAAGCCAAATCTTAAAATGTCAACACTATGCACAAACAGTGAGCAAGTTACCTTTAAATTTACACTTTCTAAAGAAACTGATAGCTACATAATTAAATGCTAACAATATTGCTTACTGCGAAGTGAGATTGTGACCTAGGAGTATGAATTAGTCTGGGATTTGTGAGACAAATGTACACATAATTGGCAAGCAAAGGCCTGGAGGAGAGGGTCTAGAATTTTTTTTATATGGTCTCGTTGTGTCAACTTAATTTCAAAATTAGCCTTATACAATATGAAATTATAAATTTAGCCTTCTTTCCGAACATGAAAGAACCTACAAACAACATGTATCTCCTCCCACACCACTCAACCATGGCTTCACGGAGGTGCCATGCCACCCGAGCGCGGCTGCAGGAACCAAGCGTGGTGTCGCGCTCTGTTCTGCGACAACAACACGCACCGAAATGCATGAACAGGCGCGTGTACTTGAGAATCATCATGAGATTAGAGATTCCCAGCTGAAGCTAAATGACAAAACAATTAAGCTACCACGGGGGCGTGTTGTTGCCGCGGAACGAGAGCGCGGCACCATGCCTGGTTCCTGTTGCTCTCGGTGGCATGGCACCTCCGTGGGCTTGCCACCTGCCGCGTCTGACCGGCTTGTGCCGTGCTGTGGGCCGTGGTGGTAGGTTACTGCTATGGCCGGATGGCGTCGTAGGAAACCATGCGTTACCTGTGAGTTATTTTATGCTCGGAAAAAGGATTAGATTTGCAATTTCATATCATATGAAACCAATTTTTAAATTAAAGTGGTACAATGAAACCAAATAAAAAATAATTCAAGGGTCTACATGCTACATGCATATTGGATACTATCAAATCCATGAAGGTGAGACATCTACTTCTTGAGTGAAATTTCGTGGGGCTACAAATTAAGTGAAAAGGCGTCCAGCCAAACACCCCCATTTTAGATGGACCGATTTGCTGCACCGTAAATTGCAAGTTACCCTTGGGTCAATCAGTGGTCCAGATCACGTGCGTCGCAGCTCGCACACGATCTGAACCGTTCATCCTATATCAGATGGACGGACCCAAGCGATCTGATTTTACACATTGATCGTCGTAAGCATAGGGTTGCTCTTAAACTAATTGCATGTTATAATGTCGCCAGGAACAATTACTGTGAACAGCGAGTGACGAGGAATATAAAAATATCGGCGCCGATTGACAGTTTGTGCCGACCGTTAAGCAATACGCAGGAAGAAGTTGACTGAAAATGCATTCTTGCAAGTATGATGAATCTACACTGGAAATATATCCTGTGATGCCGAGGTCAACATCAATAGATCAGGAAAAGCCATCGAGTTCAGAAGGATTAAAGTTAGCTATATATAAAATGCACTGGATCACACCTGTCCTTCCAATCCTGCGTTCCGGTGAGGCTCATCGTCACAGTGAAGAACACACAAACTCCGAGTGTTACTTGCAATGCTTTCCTGTGCAGTTCTGCACTGCACACATATTGATTGTTCCAGTTACTTCAGAGCAAGTATACTAAGAGGTTGTTAGTAGACTATATACTGAGGTGGAGGAGAGAGAGGAGAGGTGGGCTGTAAGTTTACAGCCAGCTGAAGCACAAGAACCAAGAAACTTTGTGAGAGAAAGGGGTGGGTCATACAGCCTTCAGCTGGCTGTAAACTACTATATGAATGAACTGATAAGTTGGCTGTAAATATCCATATAGTCAGCTGAAAGCTATATTATTAACCTTGCTCTCAGAACGTAGGATAGTCATGTGGGTTGGTGCTGCTACAGCAGAAAGGCGAGGAGTCTCCGCCAAAAAGGACTATTCCTCTCATGAGTTGGCGTCATCGCAGAGAACTCCCATGGTGCCTTCGCTACTAACTCCGCCATAGTGACATCTCTGCGACCGTACAGTGCACTCTCGCCTTCTTGTTTGGTAAAACAAATGCAAGTCGTCAGAATGCAGAAACTTATGTGTGCAAGTACTGAAGTACTTTCACATGTTTATTCCATGCATTGTTTCCTTTTTCTGTTCTCTGTTTTTTGGAGTTAAGTGTTTGTTAGTACTATTATTGTTGCAACCAGCCAGAATGAAGTTGAAGTCAAGAACTGTTTATGTATGTAGCCCTCAAGCAATGTTTTTCTTTTAATTTTAACCAGGCCTGATCCTGTGAATTTAGTGACCTGGAGTGAAGCTAGAAAAATGGGCCCTTTAATATAACTCTAATAATATAATATGTTCCTAATAAGTGTAATGCATAAAAAACATTCTTATCAAACAAGTTATACATCTTACCTTAAAATTTTCTTCTAACATTTACTGATGCGAAGTCATTGATGATGGCATCAATATCAATTTCATCTAATAATTGCTTCTCACTAACATGCCTCCAATCTCTAAACCCATCATGCCCCAATGAACTCTTGCGGTTACTAGAACCGAACATCTTACAACAAAAGCAAAACACTTTGTCAACACTTTTTGAATAGACCAACCATTTCCTATCACGTACCTCTCCATTACTCATTTTTCTAGAATAATGAGTGTATGAAAAACGTCTTGAGTTGGCATCCAAAGGAAACACAATATTTTCATCTCTAATAGGCCCCTTCTCCACTAATATGTCCCTTGCTTTGTTATCAAGATTATCCCAATTTACTGGATCATGCATATCAACAGTAAAAACTGGTTCTTCATCAACACGAGTAGATTCCGTCGCAGGAGAATTAAATATGGGCTCATGATCACTCACATTATTATCATCCGTGTTGATGCCAACATTTTCTTCTATAGGGCCTTGATCTTCTGGATGCGTAGTTTGTTCCTCCACAGCAACTATTGCCCACTCATCTGGATTTCTTGAAGTGCTTGTATTACTCTTAAAAAATTTATCAATAGCTCCTCTTTGTGATTGTATCAAGTCCTATATCCTTCTCTTCTTTTTTCTTTTCTCACTTCCAGATGCGTGCTTTTTGGGCAACATGAGTTCACTGTAAATTTAGAAATTAGTAAGTAATTTCAGAAAATTATGCCATACTAAATTGAATTTCAGAATTTCAGAAAATTCAATGTCATACTAAACATGCGTGCTGCACCGTAAGGGATTCCTAAATCCCAAATCTAAAGAATAAATATTGGGGACAAAAGCAAACTAAATATTGATTAAACATATATACTTGACATACCGCATACACAAACACAATCAAAGGGCTTAGGGGCAATTTTTTACCTCCGTACGTACGAAGACCAGGAACTGATCAACTGAGGAACGGAGAGTGCACACGACGCACGGGCGCACCGCGCTGCCGCGCACAGCCGATCGGTGATGGCAGCACGACACGCAGTCTCGCAGAGTCGCAGGTCGTAGGCTCGTAGCGGGGAAGAAGGCAGTCACGGCCGCGCGGCGGAAGGGCGGAACGCGGACTCGCGGAGTCGCAGACGCGGAAGCTGAATCGACGCAGCACCAGCACGTTACGCACGTACGTGCCTTTCCTAATTCCTGCTTCCTGGCCTGTGGCCTCCTGGGCGGCCCATACTCCATAGAAAGAATACTGAAGTCTAAATACTATACCTACTTAGTACTTACATATCTGGGGTTGGGCCCCTTGGTGTCGAGGGCCCTGTGTGGCGGCACAGCTCGACCCCCCCGGGGCAGGCCTGATTTTAACCCACTAGCATCCTTTTTTTAATATAAAAAGACCCTATCCACAAGCTCAAAAGTCGTTCCACACCGCCGTAGCTCGGTAGGAGACGTGACGCATGGCGTGGCAAGATGACGCGATAGGCGGGTGGGCCCGAGCAGCTTCTGAGCCGTGGCTGCTCGGCAGCAGCCTGTCGTGCCACCCCGGCTCGGCAGGTGCTACCGAGCAAACATGGCTTGATAGCTGCTCGGCCGTGGATTTTTTAGTTTCATTATACTACCTTAATTTTAAAACTAATCTCATACATCACGAAATTGTAAATCTAGCCCTCTTACTAAATACGAAAGAGCCAGCAGCGGATGCGGTTCCTACCACACCACCCGACCACGGCAACAGTATTGGAAGCGCGACACTAAGGGCCCTAGGGTGTGGCAGAAGTGGAGCCTCAATTAGTCCACAAGCACGCATGCATATATCTCCCCGCTCGGTTGGGCTGAAAAGCTGTGGCTTATGGCTGAAATTTCACTGTACCTAAAGGTAGCCTATTTAGCGTAATTAAATTTAAAAATTTTAAAAATAGAAAATAATATGCTAGCTCATCACGGACAACGCAAACGAATACAGAAAAAAGAACCGGTAAAAAAGCTCAAAAAAGCTAAAAGTTTAGAAAAAGATGAAATTTATGAATAGTAAAAAATAAGCCACAAGCTGAAGCCGAAACGAGCGGGGCGGCAATATGCATTGCGTGAAGACGCATGAATGTAGTGATTAACTAACCAACGTCCTTTTTGTACGTAGTTGGGTAAATGTAAACTAGTAACGGATCACTGATATATAGTACTCCGTTTTCCGTTCAGTTTATATAGGTCAATCATATGAATACATGCGTTGCATACATATTGATCGAAACTAATTAAGCCCAGAAAGCTAGCCAAGCCACGGCTTGTCATTAATTTACTAGCTAGCAGCTAGCGCAATTAATAGGTGTGCGTCTGATTCTAACTCCGATCCAATGGTTAAACAATGGGACTCATGCCTTGTAAATACTATACTAGTTGCTCAAGATTTTGTCGCGATCAGGTGGCGCAGTAGGAGCCACACGTCAGCCACTAGCTCTTTCGCGTCTGACAAGAGACTAGATTTATAATTTCGTGTCGCATGAGGCTAATTTTAAAATTAAGATGGTATAATAGGACCAAATAAAAAAAGAACTCCCGACCACGCATAGTGTGTCCATGGGGCATGCAGTTAGTTTGCGCATTAATAAATTGACAATTTTCATATGTACATATGCTAAACGGTTCATAAAAATATAATAGTACACCAAACTCCAAATAATAAGATGAGATGCAATAATTTTTCGCCAGTGGAGTTGTCTTATAAAAATTTATAATTTAAAACGACCCAACTAAAAAGCTGGCACCGAACGTAGTAGCGGGTTAAGGGTTGCTCGCTGTTCACTTCTTTTGGAGACGAAGCTGGTCCTGAGGGAAGATCGGTCTGTCGGGAGAGAGTTGTACGTCGCGCATGTTGTATTGCGATGGTGGCCGAGTGGGAGCGGGTGCACCGTACAATTGACTAGGCCCAATCTCTTGCACGCTGAACATCTAATGCACCCAGTCCTCCGCGTAATTGCTGCATCCTATGGAGGGAAACATATTCAATTAGGCCGACATAAGGTAGAACTGAAATGGAACATGTAATTGTAAGCACCGATGTTGCGTGTTGTGCGAACGATAAACCTTCCGGCTACTCCAGTCAATGGTAGTTGTCTGCAGTGAAGCCTGATGCCATGCAATCTGTGCCATACTGGTGGACCATGTAGCTGCCGTATGTCTAATCGTACCACTCATCACGCTGTCAGAGATGTGGGTGGTTCACGCGCGTGTACGTGTCGGACTGTATCTCGCAGTCTCAGACAGGGGAGTCGATGTCGGTGCCTGTGGTGTCCCGTGTGTCGGGCTATCTCCGTGACAAGGATGGAAGTAGAGTGCTCCCCATCCCCGTCCCTCTAGCGAGGATAGTCTAGGCTTGGGCTGCCTCCATGACGAAGACGAAAGTAGAGTAGTATCAGCATGAACGTCCTGTATGAAGACGACATATATGGAAAGCAATGAAAAGAAGGTGTCTTGCCAATTGCAGTAGATTATAAAATCATCAAACCTCTACTAGGGGTGCGCAGATGGGTTTGGATGTGCGGACGAAGCTACCGACGGACGATGCAGTGGCTCGTCACCCCTGGGATAAACATGTCACTACTACGACTGTAGCTGATGGCCCTTAGTGTGTGTTTGGCATCGTTGTACATGCTGCGAATGAACTCTAGTAGTCGTTTGATCGTGCTCGATCTTTCGCGGCACAGTGTGGCTCTACTCTCGGATATGATGCGGCATAGCCGGTCCACCTGCAACGATGAACAGAACATGTTAGGCATATATGCTCAAACATTAGGGTACAAATACAAACTTTAAGTCTTTTACCGCTTTGTCCTGCCGTGCCACACGGTGTCAGTCCGAGCCAAGTGCTGGCCTATACACTAGTGCACAACAGGTCATCATAGACAATTCAAGAACATCAGCATAGATGGTTTCGTGAGCCGTCTGAGTTTATGGGTGTCGGATCCCAGAGCGGCAACTCCAGGACCCTCTGTGTTAATCGCACTATCTCAGAAAAAGCTAGTGCACACAGGGTCAACAGGGATGCATATCTCACATAACAACCACACTTTATTATATAGCAAGGTATGAGCCTTATGGCCAAAGTTTACAATAACAACTTAAAGCCAAAACATAAAGAAGACAGCAGAAGATAAATATAGCAGCAGCCCATCCAGCCTTCCCACAGGCAAATGACTGTAAGACGTGGCCTACTCGTTGCAATCTTCACCGTAGTCGTCGAAGGCTTCCTCTAGAAAGAAGTTAAATTGAGCAACGTGAGTACATAAAGTACTCCACAAGTTACACCAGGAGTTTAACAGAGTTAATGTATGCATAAAGAATATCAAAGGAAGGCATAGTATGGTTATATTGCATAAAAGGCAACATTGATGTAAATATCACAATGTATGAACAATAGCTGAATTTGATACAATAATTAGAAACAATATTTTAATGAAATAATAACATTAGTGCATGCTTCAACCAAGCACTAATCTGTGAAAAACATTACTCAGCATGTTCTTGACCGTGGACATGGCTATCCAGAATAGTTTGTTACTCTGCAGAGGTGTACAACTTTACCCACAAGACATGTACTCTCGTTTTGCCACGCGATTAGCACACTGCCTTAGGTGTGTGGCTGAGAGTTCATGACAAAGCCTTTACAATGCTCCGTTGTCAACTAGATCACGCCTCCACTAAGGTTTCACCACAACATGAATCCATATGTTGGAGCCCCCTCTTGTGCCATGCTCGACTTCTCGCGGCGTACGCCATGCTCATATTTAGCCTATAATGAGATCAAGTTGAAACTTCACAAATTATTTGGTCAGGTCTGTCCCATACCAGACTTGTGGTAGTACGGTGTGCCTTTGTAAAAGTAGCATGTGCCTGGCAATTGACATTGAGTTAACAATGCATGCCAGCAAGCACCCACCACCATACCAATGCTTAAGTCTAAACCAAGTTTTATATTTTGTTTAAAAATTATTTCATAAATATCTTTGACTCACAAAGTCAAGAATACACTTTAAAAGTTTATCATTTTATGTGAAAGATTGTCCCAACCCATAATTATTCTAAGTATGGATAAACAATTTTACAAAATTTCTAGTTAATACTAACGTACTAACTAGGTTTTCATCTAGGGTGACAAGACATGAGTATTCAACAGCAAATTTGGCCATATACAAAGGTATTTGGTGTAACTAAAGTTTAAATCAGATTTGAACTAATTTGAATAAAAGTACGCATGCATAATAATTTAAAGACAACATAATTAATTTAAAGTATTGGGATCAACATGATCAAGAGTGTAACTTGCCTTGCTCAGGGTCCTCGTGCGAGTCATTAAAGTCGTGCTCTCCGAGATCATCGTAATCTACGCGCGAAGAACCAAACAAATAAACTCAAATAAAATTCAAAAAGAGTCTAGAAATGGGTAGTTTAAGATTTTAGAAAAATTTAGAAATTTGAACGGGTCAAATCGGAGTTAAAATGAAGAAATACAGGCTTCCAGAAGTTTAAAAAGAGAGAAAATGAAAAGGTTGATTTTTGGGAATTATTTTTGGGAAAATAATTTTTGGCTCAATTATTTTTCAATTAAAATGCTGATGTGGCCGCCGTGGCATGCCACATGGCTGCCACGTGGGCACGGGGGGCGCTGACGTGGCCAGGCGGATGCGACGGCGCACGGGGCCGCGAGTTCGCCGGAGCTCCGGCGCTCGGCGGTGGCTGTCGAGAGGCGGAGGAGGGAGGGGAGGAGATGTTGGTTCGGACCCTACCCAGCGCTGGGCTCGGGGATGGCCGGAGGACAGGCGACAGCGGCGGCGGCTCTCGGCGGTTTTGGGGCTCGGCCGAGGTGGGGGAAAGGAGGAGCGAAGGGAGGGGATACGGAAGAAGGCGCCTGGAGGGGGTTTATAGGGGGAAGGGGCGGCGCGGCTCGCCGGACTTCCTGGAGGGAAGAGCCGGTTCGGTTGTGCTAATGCAAGCGGGGCGACATTAAAGGGCTGGCGGGGGTGCGGCGGCAAGGGGGAAACCCGAGACGACGATTTTGGGGAGAGGAACGGCCGAAAGCAGAGCTTGGGCGTGGCATCAATGGCGTGCGGTCGGAGGTAGAAGAAGAGAGAGGTAGGAGAAGGATATGACAAGTGGGGCCCACTTGTTGGTGGGAGAGGAGGGGAGAGGAATGGACGGGCGGCCGGATGGTGGACACATGTCCAGAAAGGAAGTCTCGACTGTTGAGACAAAATGAAAGCGTAAGTTGTGGTGGATGGTCAGAATTAGATCAAGGGCGGGTGGATTTAATCCGAGTGCGACACATGTCAGCCCGAGATTAATCCCGAATTAAATTTTATTTTTCACTTTTTAGAAATACCGGAAAGTTTTATATATACTTAGAAAATAGTAAATAATATCTAAAAATTCCAGAAAAATTCATAAAAATTCCTGGAGTTATTTTAGACTTAGGAAAAAATATTTTTTAAATTAAATTGGCCTTTAAATTTTTTGCAAAAATACCTTTTTAACTTTTAAAATTGATTTTTAAATCTAGAAAATTATCAAAAATTCCATAAAATTCAGGGGAGCTTACGGAAAACAAAATAAACTTTTTTTGGCTTTAATAAAATATTTAAAGTACATTTTGTTAATCTTAGACTTTGAAATAAAATCCAGATAACTCTAAATAAATACCAGAAAATCAAATAAAAAGCAAATAAAATTTTGGGATGTTACAATGGGTCAGTAATAATACGATGTCATCACAGATGATTTTCGAACCGTTTGTGATGCATACTATCATAGACGGTTTGTAGTAGAAACCGTCTGTGATATATGGTTTATCACAGATGGTTTCTAGTACAAACTGTCTATGATAAACTATATATCATAGACGGTTTCTATTACAAACTATCTGTGATAGTCAACTATCATAGATGACTATGAGTTAATAACCGTCTGTAATATTCTTTTCTGTTCCTAAATCTATTTCTATTTATTGGCTAGCCTCAAGAAATGCTAGCCATGCCCTCTGAAAGAAACAAATCAACATTGTGTGTGTGTGTGTATATATATATCCAATTCACATTCATTAATTTCAGAAACAAGAAAATTCATTTCACAAATCAATTAACATAAATGAAATACAAATACACACATGAATAATTAAGCTCAATCTTATCCCAGTGAAATTCATTCTACATTGTGGAACTCTCCATTTTATTTTATGACTTTAGATATCAAGAAGTACATCCATGATGTCTATGAGTACCGACTGTGAAGCCTACAGCAACCGACCACTAAGCCTTCGACTACCGAAGACAACGACAACAGACTGCAAAGTCTACGACTACAAAAACAAGACTACGAAGTATATGACTAACAACAGTTCACAAAGTCTACGACTAACGACTGCAAAGCCTTCAACTATCGGCTAGTAAAATCTATGACTATCGAGTAATGACCAGATACTGTAGCTATGACCATGAAAAAGTACTATAGCTACAATTACCTTCAGTGGCTGTTCTGTCGTGGTCGAAGTCGAATGCGGTCGAACTGCCATAGTCGATATTCTGTGGTCGACGCTAGTCGTGGTCGAAGTAAAACATGGTCGTAATCGAACATGGTCGTAATCGAACATGATCGTAAATGACTTTGAGTCATGACCAATGTCATCGAAGTCTGACATGGTCGAAATCTGACGTGATCGAAGGCTGATGTGGTCGAAGTCTGTTGTGATCGAAGTCTAACGTGGTCGTTCAGCCGTGTGATCCTATGATGCCATTGAGTGTAGTATGATGCATCTTGGAACGCCGTCCGATGCTACTTGAACCTGATGGAACTGATCTGAAACTACTCAGAACAACTGAAAACACTCGAAGAAGACAAAAACCACTTGAAATTGAAACCTTCGACCGTGATCGACCAAAACTTTTACAAATGCAAAATCTAAAGCAATCCAAATGTCAATTATTCATCATCACTTTATTTACAACCATCCACATAGTCTAACAGAATCTATATTCGTGTTTGAGTCGAACATGGTTTAAAGCTCTAACATATAAAAAAAGAGGTAGAATAAGGGTTTTAGCAGTGGCTTTGCGAGACTTTTTGTGCGTGCGTTTTTAGTGTTGTTGTGAGGGCGCTTTGTAGCCACAAATATGATATAGAAATAATAGATTGGATCTATTCTAAGAAAAGTTCATCGGTAGCGTGTTTTCCTAAGCTTTGCTTTTCTGCATCCTCGGTGGCGTGGTAACGCATCGTGATCCAGCGTGCTACGAGCACGGTAGCGAGCAGTCAGTGTTGTCTTCGGCTTGTACTCATTCGAACAGTCGAAACGTTCAAGCGACAAAGTGTTTGAGTGGTTGAAGCTTTTCAAGCGGAAGGATATTTCGACTATATGCAAAAGCGATCGTAACGAGCAGTCACGCGAGCGGTCAAACAACTTGCGATCAAAATCTACATTTAATAATTTAGATTACTTTTCTTTGAGTTTAAGATTTGTTTTTGGTATCAAAAAACGGATACAATCATTCATCTCTTCTCTGATTGCGTCATATGATCCTACACCTTTCTTTATATCACTCATCAACGTCAATTTGCGCTGTCAGATCGTTGTGCAGGAGCTTCCGTGATGGTGTGCCCTTCAACATCCTTAAACCGGGATGACCAACCAGAGCACTTCATCAGAAACTGTCTCTAAAAGAAAAGGAAGGAGCTTCCAAAGCGACGATTCTTGTCGTTAGATTGGGATGTATCGCCTGAAACGGGAACCGGCCGTCAGCTCGGCAAGTGGGCCACACGTGTATGCTTTTGCACCTCTTGTATCCCTCTCTACTTCGTACTTCTTCTATACTGCAAAGACATTGTTCTTGAGCAGTTTCAGACGGGATTTTCATGCCGAATTTGCTTGTTATTAGTCAAATAAAACGATACCATTTCATGACTCAATTTTCTAATCTATAGCGTGTGCTTTATGTTTACAGGAAGAATAAACCATCGTGATCTACCTAGTGGCCTAACCTTAGGATTTGACATGTTTTATAGGCCTAATGATTAGCCAAAATCAGTTCATGTTAGCTTGGAAGGTATCAGTTAAGTAAACCCCAGGATAAGTTGTCCCATTTGTATGTTGATGTATTATTTAACCCTTTGACGCATTGACTAGTCCTTTTGTAGCTCGATTAAACATGAAAAACGCCATTAAGCCCATGATTTGATGGTTTCTGTAGAGCCTTGTATACTGTTAGCTTCCATGGTGGAGTCTTCAGTTCCTACTTAGAACTTATTAACCTTTGAATAGGGACATAATTGTTGCATTTTCAGTCTCCTTTTCCTGTCTTATATTATTACTTCCCAATTTCTGATAAACACCATTTGTAGTGTCATAAATTATGCATATTTTCTTCCACTGTCCTTGAAATGCCCCCGCTGATTTCTAATCGGTGGTGTACTGGTTTTGCACAGTTCTGTTATTTTCTAGAGAGGGTAGGAGATCTAATAGATGCCACAAAAAAGGTAGAGTATAAAAGAGAAAATTTTGAAGGAAAGGAAACTTTAATTGTTTTAAGCAAAATGCTTGCAACTTAGAAGTTACATATATTGTTCTGGAGATAAGGTGTTGAGATGCTTCCCTTCCTACATGTATTAAATTGCAAGCAACCTAGCTCGCATGGGTAGCCTGTTAACTAACTACACATATCATGCAAGTATATGAGAAAAGAAACAAGTGTTTACTGATTAAACTAAACAGCCTCTGCATGTGTTAGCTAGCTGCAGGTTCATACTTCAAAACCCCTGAAATGAATAATTGATAATCTTCTACCCACAAACAAATGGTTGTCTATTGCAAAAGAAATATAACTGCAATATCCAACAATTTGATCTGAACTGTCTAAATTGTGTACTTATCACTGCAAGGGGGTAGACAGATACTACATTGAGGGACCATGGGAGAAGTTCTTGGAATTTTTGTGACAAACTATTGTCAATATGTGTTGAGTTGATATTCAAATTTGCGAAAGATTTGGATTTTTAGTCTGCTAGTTTCAACCTCAGGTGGTAAGACTTGCCCTATTGAGCAGTCTAACTAGTGCAACCAATGCAACCGGTTTGACCAGCCGTGCAAGGCGGTCAGATCGGCCGTGCGTAGCGGTCAGACTAGCCGCACATGGCGGCTAGTTCTGAATTTCAACTGAGAGTTTATGAATTTTCGGAATTTGATCATGGATCGAGTCAAATTGCCCTAGGTCGGTGCATTCATATTGCATGAAGTAAGCTTAACCTAATGTAGGTCAAGTTGTGAAGAACTTTTGTCCAAAAATGATTTCTTGTTCTTTAAATGTGAGGGAAGCTTAGAGTCAACTATGGTTAATGATGAGGACTGGGACTACACTCATGGGAGCCAAGGTCCAGAACGTTCAATGATGATGGGCGAGATGGTTGAGTTCAAACATGGTACTAGGAAGTCAATGAATGTTGAAGGAAAGATTGAAGCGATGGGTTGTATTAAGTGACTTGGTTGGTCCAAGTGAGGTGTGGTCCAGTGAGAACGGAGCAAAAGAGACTTGTTGATGCGTGATAATCCATTGGTGCACTTACACATAACAAGTATGGCGATTGCTTGCAAGGAAAGGAGAAAACCGAGTCAAGTGAGGTTATATTGGTAATTAGCAAAATACCAAAAACTTATTGAACCAAAACCATGATGCCTGAGCGGCATTTAGGGAAACGGTTTAGGTCAAGGAGATGCTGACAAGATCAAATGGATCAAAGGCTAATGACTTAGCGAGTTCAGACTCATATGCTTTGAAAAGCGTGCATGTGTGAAGTGTGAGTGTAAAACCCGTATTGTATGGAGTTAACGGGTTTCCTTAATTATACTAATAAATAGTATCCATTAGGGTTATATGTGGATTGATTGCTCCATCTATTTAATGGGTTAGGGATGGAAGCTTGCAGGCAAACCATCCTAACCATTTCATTCTTGAGTTATAGAGTTATGGTTTGAGAGAGAAGAGTGAGTGTTGTGATATGCTCTCTTGTCTTCCTTATGGAGTGGCTATGAAATATTCATCTTTAAATTGCAATAAATCAACTTTGTTTATCTCTCATAGAGTGTTCTTGTCTTGGTTGATTTGCCCATATTCTTGTTCGTTCTTTGCCTCTTCTTTTCCCTTCTTAATCTTGCTACGTGCTAAGGATGTGTAAGTGATGGAGATATTTTATGTGATCATATTCCATCCATATATGCACTATGGTTTGCAACAGTTCAAAGTTTCCTGGTTCTTGCTTGGATTGGAGCCTTTCTTGAGAAATCTTGATCTGAGGATTTTTTTTGTTTCGAATCTTTAGATGATTTTGCTTATTGTGACATGTGGGAACTCATCTAGAGTAGTTTTGGCTATTCTTAATACACAAGCAAGTTGTTTATCAAGTTCTTAAGATTTGCCCGATTTTGATGCAATATTGCACGTTTTGAGGAAAGTTAGAACTTTGATCAAGATCCATGCGATCTTTGAATCAAATAGTTGTTTTGGCCTGGACTGATTCTCTGTTTTGGGAACGGGGAGATGTTAGACCGCTCCTAGACCCAGTTAGACTGCCAGTTTGTGGAGGGTCAGACTAATTAGGTGCTGAATTTGTGAGACTTTGCAATTTTCGATTAATGTTTGGATTTAAGTTGTTAAATTTAATCTTCTTAGCTTTTTAGCTCTGGAGTGAAATATTTGTGACTAATTGGAGGAACATTGTAAGAATGTATCATTCACCCTCCTCTCCTCTTTGTTGCCATTGCCAGTCTGCATACATACGTAGACTTTTTTCCTTCAGTTCTTTCTCATTGGTTTGACGATAATTCCATGAACCAACTACAACTGGCGATGTGAAAGGTTTATCTGAAGCCGGTAAGGGATCACATTTCTTTCGTTTCTCCTTTGGTCTGTATTTTCCCTGGTGTAAATTGCATGCATATACAAGTCTACAATAAACCATGGTGTAGCGTGCATTGTGGCAAGTAGCAGACAGTGACAAAGGTCTAGGGTGTACCAAAAAATGACATCTACAATCCAAGATAAATGACTTCTAAATTTGCAAGAAAAGTTATGTCCCATTTGAGAGGAATTTTTTAGCTAATTAGGTTGGAATTATGGACATGGTAGGCCCCATCAAGAAGATAATGATATGATCATTTGTTAAGCAACCAAATCAAACGATTGGGGGTGGGATTGGAGCATTTGGGCTGGGTTTGAGTTGATTGGCCAGAGGGGTCCGGGTCCAATTTCACCAGCAATGAGGCCCTAGTATTTTTTGGCTTTTGGTTTCTACTTTTAGTTTTTAACTTTTTTAAAATTTAAAAAGTCAAACATCTAATCAGAGCTATCTCTTGAAGCAGATTATCCAAATGGCTTCACAAACCCAAAACAGTATGTGTCATTCACGTCGACGTCTCCACCATCTTCTATCGTGTCAAAAAGTACAGCCAAAATCTATTAGCCATAGCCCCAAAGAACCTCCTATTTTCTGATTTTAATATGGTCAGAATTGGGGACAGATTAAGGGGAGTTATTATGCCCAAATTTTTGGCCAACCTCCCAATGGTGGGGATTTGGTGCAGGATCCATTCGAGCTCAACTTTGCCTTCCCCTGCACTTCATCTACAGCTATACTCCTCATGCTTGGAACCATGCATGGCATTTGTTCCTTCCTTTTGGTGCACCACCTACCTGTTCAGGTGACGACAGTTTGTTCCTTCTTTCTTTTGGTGCACGACATACCGATTCAGGTGATGGCAATCTTGCCCCCAACTTGTACGGAAGCTAAAGAGTGTATATGTACACACAAGTATTTTGTGCCAAAGAGGTTTTGTACTCAGGTCCTCGTGCGCATTGATCATCGATTAAAAATGTGCACAAGATTGCCGAAATATAAAATGCAGTATGATATCAATTTGGAACGTTATATATATGCAGTTATGCACCCGAGAGTACCTGAAAATCACTTTTTTTGTAGAACGTTTCTTACAGTGGAACCTGTCCTACAGGGCATGCTTAACGATATACATGTGGACAAGTAGACGTACGTACGCGAGAAAACACAAAAGGTGCAAAAAAAAAGACGTACATAAGATGGCCCGAAAGGTACGGACACAATGACCATCAAGATTTGTCCTGACATTCCATGGCTAGATTAGTTCTTCAGGGGACTACGAGTTTTATCCTTACTGAGATCGGCGAAGTACTAGCGCTTTCGTTCTGAAAGTACTATTCCGTCGACCAAACAAGTAGTAATGGAAGCATCACTGCGTCAAGCATGCATGTGCTTGTCCTTTCGTTCCCTGTCCAGTTGTCCATCAGTGCAGCGATTAGAAACATTACACAAACATGAACAATCAAATCATAACAGAGTTTGCAGCATTGCAGTATTGAGTATTAACTTCAGCACTGTTCACACAAGCAACTTTTTTTCAATTTTAATCTCCTAACACCCGTTTTTGCAAAAAAAAAAACTCTCTCCTCAAGCTCGGAATGTACGACAAGCACGTCGTCGTAGCTCGGTAGCCTAGGTGGCGCGCGGCAGGGCAACGTGCAAGCACAGCAGCCGGCCGAGATTCGCGGCAGCAGCCGCGCGTGGGCTCAAGCAACAGGCACGTGGGCATTGAGCACCGGGGCTAGGGAATCATGGGGGAGCACGCACACGCGGTTTTGCATCCAAGAATCCCGTGGATAATTACACGACGCGACATTATATTCTCATTTTATTAGCACGTTAATTGCATTGTGTTCGTGCGCGCGTATAAAACATGAAGTATGGCCGATTTGCTACCAAGCGAGAGCACAGTGAGGAAGGGAAAGGAAATAAAAGAGAGATTTCCTGCCGAGCAATAGTGCAGCTGTAATAATTCGCAGTTAGAAGCATTGTAGAGCTGGTGAATACCTTTAAAAAAATGTATGCTTCATTTGCATGTGAGCAACGCGCTTAATATATTGTTAGTGTAACTGTGGTTTTGTAATGTAGAATGCATTAGGTAGTTATGTTTAGTTGACAGATGTATTTATGCAAGTAGCTATGTTTACTTATTGTAAATAACTATGGAAATACAAGCCAAAAAATAGCTAAACTAACTTTATGTATGTCCGCACGTGTATATTTATTAGTCTCGTGCATTTGTAGAAATCTATAGAAAATGATGGGTTTGTATGTACTGTACAAGCCTAATTAGCATTGTAATTAGTGCTAATCATAATTAAATAGTATTAATCATAATAAATTAGTATGAGTCTACATTTAATCAAAGCAGCAAGTTAGCGCAAGAAGAAAAATGTAATTCAGACAATATGTACATATGTATACAACGTAGGGGTGCAAATGGGTTGGGCTAATCCCGACCGATCCGATACCGAATCCGGTCGGTACCGGATTCGGAAAGGGAATTTGGTATCCAGTCGGATTCGGATAATTCATGTCGGATTCGGATTCGAGAGATTTGTTATTCGACCGAATAGTATCGGTATTCGGATACTGGATAATTATCCGATCGAATATCCGATAAGAATTTCCTTCCTTACCCCCAGAAATCTTCTGTGTCGGCTTCTGTTGGCGACTGCTGCTCGCCGGTCAATCCGTTCGTGTCTGACAAATCAATTCCACCTACTTAAAACCGATGAGGTAAGCACATCCTGTAACACCCCCATTTCTGGGAGTATTATGAAACCCTCGCAACCGCCCAGGACTGTTCAGTTGCGAGTTACATCAATCGAGTGTATAACATTGCCAACACATGCTTAAGACAAATGCCAACTTTATTCCAATATAAAGGCATAGAAGCCAAATAATACAGAAGGGCAAGCGGCCCTTAGATAACTTACAAACAAAAGAACGCCACAGGCACGCCTGAGCGGAGGACGGCCCTAACTTCCACGTATCCTTGATCTCGTAGTTCCATCCCTTTGCCTTCATCTGCCTCTTTATTGCTGGCTATTTCTGTTTATGTTTTTAGCAAGCATGAGTACAACCACCGTACTCAACAAGTCACACGGAGCTTAACAGTAACTATATGCAAGGTATAACAAATAAAGGGAGGCATGTCTGTTATTTTATGTGGATGCAGTTTTAGTTGAAAACAGGTTTTAAACATAAAATCATAGCTTTCTATAAGCTTTAGGGGGTTTTCAAGGTTCAATTACCAGACCACCAACATTACCAAATCCTTTCCAAATCTACTTATGCCTTGTTGCTGGATTCACCCATTAAACATAACTCCATTGACCGGAAGTACGGCGTATTCGAATATCATTAGTCATGACTTTGCAAAGCTGCCCTGCTTTACCCACAAGATTCCTTAACTCCGCGCTAAAGAGTAAAGGAAACAAGGTTGTTCACTGCTCAATTCTTTATATAGCCTTTACCTAGTAGACTTCCTCAACAAGCCCAGGCCACAACCTCTGACTTATCTCAGTCTACTATTGTGTGGACACCCGATAATCAAATCAATAATAAAAACAATAACGGTGCCAACTTCCATACGGCCCTCCCTTAACTCCCTTCCGTATGTACTCACACTTTGCCTCCAACCGCCTATGTAAAGGTTCAATCAAAGTTGAGCAGTTACTAGCCCAGGTTTGACGTATCAACGCTTGTGGTTGGGCGGTCACTATGTTCTTTACTCAGCATAAGGGTCTAGTCCTTATAATTTCACCGGTGGCAAATTCCCTTCTACAAATCTGTCCAGTGATTTGACACTCCCATTGATTTGTAACATTTGCCTTCGCCCCAGGTCAGAGGATCCAGCGATCCTCGCTTACCATAGAGCCACTTCCCAAATAAGTACCACTTCTTTCAGAAGATATCAATTCTCTAAACTATCATATTTACGTTATTACTATACTTAATATTACTATATCTTGTCAAGGTGAATATGGCCATCAAATTAGACTGGGCTTTTTCGGGTGGTAGGACATAACTAATATCATGTCATTCTAAGCATTTATTGTACATAAAATAACAGTTCACAAATAACATAATGAAAATACTAGTAAATAAATAAATAGCGAAAATGTAGGCTCAACATGATCAAGGTATGTGTGACTTGCCTTGCGGATTTACGATTTCGATTAACTTGTATTCTTCGACGGGCTGGGCTTGGGTTTGAATTTCTTCCTTCTGCTCCTGCGAACCTTCGACTTCGGAAGCTAACGCGAAATGAAATAAAATAAATTAATTCATGCTCGAAGGGTTGAGCAATGAATAAAGAAAATAAAAGAATGAAGAAAATCCGAAGAACTCCATTAAATTGAGGATATTGGATTATAGGAGGGCTATATGGGGAAATGGGTCTTGGATTTGGGTTGGCGGGCTCGAAACGAATCCGGGGAGTATAAACTTGTATTTTTGGGTTTGGGCTCAACACTGTTCATCGGGTTCGGATCCGACGCGGTTAAGCGGCTCGGCTCGACCGCGTGGCACTGGCTCGGTCGGAGGCATCGGGCGCGGGCAGACGGGTTCGGTCGGGCGCGGCGACGGGGCTCGGTCCAGCCGGGTCGCGGGATGGCTCGGGTCGGGCGCGACGGGCGCAGGCGGGCGGTGCGGGGGCGACGCGGTCGGGCGCGGGGCGGCTGGCTCGGCCCAGCCAAGTCAGGGCGGCGGGGTCGGATGAACAGTGCCCGGGGCACTGTTCTTCTTCTCCACCGGGTTCCCGCGCGAGCGGAAGAGCAGAGGAGTGGGCGGCGAGTGGCGGCGGAGCTACAGCGACTTGCGACGCAGACCGAGGGTACCGGCGGGTTCCTGGGGGTGAGGGGAGTCCGTTTTGGGCGGTTGGGGGCCCAGCGGATGCGGCGTTCGCCGGCGGCGAGGCCATCTCTCCCACAGCCATTTTTGAAAGCTGGGGTGACTGGGTAGCTCTTGGGGCAGTTGGGCTGGTCCTAGGGCATCAGTGGGGGTTGGGTAAGCTCGGAGAGAGGTTGTCCGAAGCTCAAAAGGTCTGGGCTAGGCTGGCCACGGTGGCCGGTTGCGGTGGGGAAGAGGCGAACGGTGCCGGGGAAGATGGGGGTTTTGGAGCTCAAGGCAATGGCCGGGGGAGGTTTCTAGGGCTATGAGGATGCTAGAAGCGAACGCAATTGGAGAATGGTAGTGGGAAGGACCGACATTGAATTAGGGTTGGGATTTGGGGGTTTTCGGGCTTACCGGAGTTGGGAGGGACGTGGGACGCTCAGGGATGGCTGGTGAGCTTCAGGGGTGCCAATGGAGTGTAGTGGAAGGGTTGCGGCGGTTTAAATAGCCATGGAATGGCGGTTCACCGAAGAGGGGCGGTGAGATATTTGGCGATGGTGGTGAGCTGGAGCTCGGGAAGGCTCGGCCGGCTTGGGCGTCACTCCACGGCTGTCGGGGGCTCAGGGGTCGGCAGTGTACGGGGCGGCTGCGGCTGTGAGAGGAAGGGGCGAGAAAACGGCAGAGGTGGGCAGTGGCGGAGGCGAAACAGGGCACGGGAGCGGCGGGAGAGCTCGGCGACGGCCGACAGTGGTGCTGGCGCATTTAAGGGGCTTGTACGGTGGCTGACAGGTGGGCGGACGCTGGCAGAGGCGAGCAGGCGCGCGAAGGCGCGAGAGGAGCGGCGTCGGCAAAAATCAGAGGCGGCGACGATTTTTCGGGCCAGCTACAGTAACCGCGGGAGAAAAATCCGTTTTTGCCGTTATGACGCCGTGATGACAGGGATTAGTGGCTGTGATGCTTTGAGATTGGTGAGGATTAGGATTAGGGAGGAGATGGAGCTCAAACCAAAGCAATTCAAATCCAAATTTGGCTTTTGCAAATTTTTGGTTGTTTCAACCTACCCTCCTTAAAAAGGATCTCGTCCCCGAGATCAACTCGGGCCAAGGAGTAGGTTGGGAAATTCTCGCTGTAGGTCTGACTCCTTCTCCCATGTTGCCTCCTCTGGGGTATGGTTTCTCCACTGTATTTTGTGAAAGCTGACATTTTTACCCTTTAACTGCCTTTCTGTAGTTTCTAGGACTTGGATTGGTTCTTCGGCATATGATAGGTCATCTCGTAAGTCTATGTCATCAACTGGCACTTGCTCTGTGGGATTGCGGAGACATTTCCGTAGCTGGGATACATGAAATACATTATGCACTCTTGCGAGATTCGGTGTCAACTGCAACTTATAAGCTACTTCTCCTATTCTCTCGAGAATCTTGAACGGGCCAATATACCTCGGGGCTAGCTTTCCTTTAACTTGAAACCTTTTTACTGACTTGAAGGGTGTAACCTTGAGATATACCAAATCTCTAACTTCAAAACTCAATTCTTTCCGACGTTTATCAGCATAACTCTTCTGTCGTCTCTGGGCCATCTTCATTTTGTCTTGAATAATCTTGATGTGGGCTTCTGCATCTTGAACGACTTGTGGTCCTAAGAACTGCTGTTCTCCGATTTCAGTCCAATTCAATGGTGTTCTACATGCTCTTCCATACAGGGCTTCAAATGGTGCCATCTTGATACTAGCTTGATAACTGTTATTATAAGAAAATTCTGCAAATGGTAAGCACATATCCCAAGCTGCTCCATATACTAGCGCACATGCTCGCAACATGTCTTCTAGGATTTGGTTTACTCGTTCTGTCTGTCCTCCGGTTTGTGGGTGATAGGCTGTACTGAATGCTAGGTCTGTTCCCATTGCCTCATGCAATTTTTCCCAGAAAACAGACGTAAATTGTGCTCCTCTATCAGATACTATCCTCTTTGGTATTCCATGTAATACCACAATCTTGGTTAAGTATAACTCTGCTAGTTTGTTCTTGCCATAGGTTTGCTTGATTGGTATGAAGTGTGCTACCTTTGTCAGTCGGTCTACGATTACCCAAATAGCATCGTAACCGTTACGGGTTTTTGGGAATCCTGTGATAAAGTCCATACCAACATCTTCCCATTTCCATTCTGGGATGGGTAAAGGGTTTAACAATCCTGATGGTTTCTGATGATCTATTTTTATCTTTTGACATGTGTCACAGCGTGCAATATACTCTGCTATTTCCTTTTTCATTTTTCTCCACCAATATCTCTTCTTTAAGTCTTGATACATTTTAGTTCCTCCTGGATGTATGGAAAATTGAGATGAGTGGCCTTCTCGTAAAATCAAGTCCTTCAGCTCTTTATCATTAGGTATACAATAACGACCTTGGAACCTCAGGATCCCTTGATCATCTTTAACAAACTCAGTTGAACTTTCCTCTTGACTTTTCTTTATAAGTCGCTGTATTTCTTCATCATTCTCTTGGGTTGTCTTGATCTGATCTGTCAGAGTCTGTTGAATTTCTAAGGTTGCTATCTGACCTTGTTCGCCATGGTACCTTTTCTGACTCAATGCATCAACGATGCCGTCGTTGGCTCTAGTTGCTTCTTCTGCCGAGATATGATTTATTCTTCCTTGGACTGGTCTCAGTATTCCTTTGTCCTTGTCCGTTGCTGGCGTTGTAGCTGTCGTCTGAATTCTTGCTGTCTTGTCTGTAGACTGTTGGCTCTGGTCTTCTTTCTTTTGTGGCGAAGATGCTTGTGTCCTGACTTGAGCCTTTGCCACTTCAGAAGGCAGTCCCCTTCTTGGGCACTGATTCTTGAAATGACCAACTTGGCCACAATGCAAACAAGCAGGAGGCCACTGTGGACACTGCTCCTGTGGATGGTTCCCACCACAACTAAAGCACTTCGGATTTAAGGCTCTCACTGTATCTTGTGGTGGAGTTGTGGTATTCTGGTTCATTTGCAATTGTGGTCTTGGAGTAAATATCATTTTCTTGCCTTGCTGGTTTTTGAACTGGGATGCTAGGATTACTCGTTTTCGAGGTGCATCTGACGATGATGTTACTTGTGCTATTTTCCTCTTCTGTATATCTTCTAACCCCTTTTTGGTTTCCTCTGATATAATAAGTTTATTTACCATTGAAGGAAAATTTTTAAAGTCCATAGCCGAGATATGATGCTTTAAAGATATCTGCAATCCGTCTCTAAATCTTTCCATCTTTTTCTCCTCAGATTTCACATCGTCAGGGGCGTAACGGGCCAATGCGTTAAATTGATGAAGATACTCTGTGATTGTGCATCCTCTATGCTTCAACGCGAGAAATTCTCGACGCTTAGCTTCAACCATCCCAGTAGGTACATGGGTTTGGCGGAAAGAATCCTCAAATTCCTTCCAAGAAATTTCTCGACCTTCAATCATAGCTTGATAATTCATCCACCATGCTGCTGCTGGGCCTTGCAATTGATGGGAGGCGTATAACACCTTTTCCTTATCGTTACATTGAACAGTATTTAACTTTCTTTCTACATCTCTAAACCAATCTTCTGCCACCATTGGGTCAGGTGAGGAAGAAAAGACTGGTGGTCGGGTCTTATGAAAATCTGCCCATTTTGGTTGTACGGGCAGTCCTTGCTGACTGTTTCCTTCACTTTTCATAACAATTTGTTCTAACAGCTTAGTATGTTGTTCCATCTTGCTGGCTTGACTAAGTTCCGCTTGATGCCGGCTTTCTTCCATTGCTACCAATAGGTTTATTATGTTTGGCTGCCTTGCTTCTTCTGGATAAGAATGGTCTTGCTCTTGTGATCCATTTTCAGTTTCAGCCATCTTGATTGATGGGATTGGGAGCTAGGTCTGCAGCGAGTTTTTAAGGAAGTCAGATAGAGAAGTAAGGATTCAGAACGTTGGGTAAGATTAGAATGAAATAGGTAAGGACTTAGAGTGAAATAGAAAGACTGAAATGTGAAGAGGGTAGACTAGAGATACTTGTAGCAAACAAATTATCAACTAGGCAAAGATAGTTTCTATTCATTACACAAGCTGGATACATACCATTCTTATAAGGTACACATCTCAACTTATTTTACACAGCCAAGAAGATACTACTACCGAAGGGTTCAACTATACTAACGCACACAGCTCTACAGTACTTTCTAACTCTTTTACTTTTTCTTCTCTTTTTTTCCTCTTTTTTTTGACATCTACTCACATCGCCAAATTTGAATTTAGACAAGAATGGATATAAATAGTTTTAGGAAAACAAAATTTAGTTTTAAATAACACTAATATAGATAGGGGAAAAGAAGTTATACAAGAATATTACCTATATTTTATGCAATTCATTTTTTTTAACAAAATAGTTTTTGCAAATACATCTAACACACTTAGGGTCATCCTACGGTCAAGCAAGCAGGCTCTGATACCACTCTGTAACACCCCCATTTCTGGGAGTATTATGAAACCCTCGCAACCGCCCAGGACTGTTCAGTTGCGAGTTACATCAATCGAGTGTATAACATTGCCAACACATGCTTAAGACAAATGCCAACTTTATTCCAATATAAAGGCATAGAAGCCAAATAATACAGAAGGGCAAGCGGCCCTTAGATAACTTACAAACAAAAGAACGCCACAGGCACGCCTGAGCGGAGGACGGCCCTAACTTCCACGTATCCTTGATCTCGTAGTTCCATCCCTTTGCCTTCATCTGCCTCTTTATTGCTGGCTATTTCTGTTTATGTTTTTAGCAAGCATGAGTACAACCACCGTACTCAACAAGTCACACGGAGCTTAACAGTAACTATATGCAAGGTATAACAAATAAAGGGAGGCATGTCTGTTATTTTATGTGGATGCAGTTTTAGTTGAAAACAGGTTTTAAACATAAAATCATAGCTTTCTATAAGCTTTAGGGGGTTTTCAAGGTTCAATTACCAGACCACCAACATTACCAAATCCTTTCCAAATCTACTTATGCCTTGTTGCTGGATTCACCCATTAAACATAACTCCATTGACCGGAAGTACGGCGTATTCGAATATCATTAGTCATGACTTTGCAAAGCTGCCCTGCTTTACCCACAAGATTCCTTAACTCCGCGCTAAAGAGTAAAGGAAACAAGGTTGTTCACTGCTCAATTCTTTATATAGCCTTTACCTAGTAGACTTCCTCAACAAGCCCAGGCCACAACCTCTGACTTATCTCAGTCTACTATTGTGTGGACACCCGATAATCAAATCAATAATAAAAACAATAACGGTGCCAACTTCCATACGGCCCTCCCTTAACTCCCTTCCGTATGTACTCACACTTTGCCTCCAACCGCCTATGTAAAGGTTCAATCAAAGTTGAGCAGTTACTAGCCCAGGTTTGACGTATCAACGCTTGTGGTTGGGCGGTCACTATGTTCTTTACTCAGCATAAGGGTCTAGTCCTTATAATTTCACCGGTGGCAAATTCCCTTCTACAAATCTGTCCAGTGATTTGACACTCCCATTGATTTGTAACATTTGCCTTCGCCCCAGGTCAGAGGATCCAGCGATCCTCGCTTACCATAGAGCCACTTCCCAAATAAGTACCACTTCTTTCAGAAGATATCAATTCTCTAAACTATCATATTTACGTTATTACTATACTTAATATTACTATATCTTGTCAAGGTGAATATGGCCATCAAATTAGACTGGGCTTTTTCGGGTGGTAGGACATAACTAATATCATGTCATTCTAAGCATTTATTGTACATAAAATAACAGTTCACAAATAACATAATGAAAATACTAGTAAATAAATAAATAGCGAAAATGTAGGCTCAACATGATCAAGGTATGTGTGACTTGCCTTGCGGATTTACGATTTCGATTAACTTGTATTCTTCGACGGGCTGGGCTTGGGTTTGAATTTCTTCCTTCTGCTCCTGCGAACCTTCGACTTCGGAAGCTAACGCGAAATGAAATAAAATAAATTAATTCATGCTCGAAGGGTTGAGCAATGAATAAAGAAAATAAAAGAATGAAGAAAATCCGAAGAACTCCATTAAATTGAGGATATTGGATTATAGGAGGGCTATATGGGGAAATGGGTCTTGGATTTGGGTTGGCGGGCTCGAAACGAATCCGGGGAGTATAAACTTGTATTTTTGGGTTTGGGCTCAACACTGTTCATCGGGTTCGGATCCGACGCGGTTAAGCGGCTCGGCTCGACCGCGTGGCACTGGCTCGGTCGGAGGCATCGGGCGCGGGCAGACGGGTTCGGTCGGGCGCGGCGACGGGGCTCGGTCCAGCCGGGTCGCGGGATGGCTCGGGTCGGGCGCGACGGGCGCAGGCGGGCGGTGCGGGGGCGACGCGGTCGGGCGCGGGGCGGCTGGCTCGGCCCAGCCAAGTCAGGGCGGCGGGGTCGGATGAACAGTGCCCGGGGCACTGTTCTTCTTCTCCACCGGGTTCCCGCGCGAGCGGAAGAGCAGAGGAGTGGGCGGCGAGTGGCGGCGGAGCTACAGCGACTTGCGACGCAGACCGAGGGTACCGGCGGGTTCCTGGGGGTGAGGGGAGTCCGTTTTGGGCGGTTGGGGGCCCAGCGGATGCGGCGTTCGCCGGCGGCGAGGCCATCTCTCCCACAGCCATTTTTGAAAGCTGGGGTGACTGGGTAGCTCTTGGGGCAGTTGGGCTGGTCCTAGGGCATCAGTGGGGGTTGGGTAAGCTCGGAGAGAGGTTGTCCGAAGCTCAAAAGGTCTGGGCTAGGCTGGCCACGGTGGCCGGTTGCGGTGGGGAAGAGGCGAACGGTGCCGGGGAAGATGGGGGTTTTGGAGCTCAAGGCAATGGCCGGGGGAGGTTTCTAGGGCTATGAGGATGCTAGAAGCGAAGGCAATTGGAGAATGGTAGTGGGAAGGACCGACATTGAATTAGGGTTGGGATTTGGGGGTTTTCGGGCTTACCGGAGTTGGGAGGGACGGGGGACGCTCAGGGATGGCTGGTGAGCTTCAGGGGTGCCAATGGAGTGTAGTGGAAGGGTTGCGGCGGTTTAAATAGCCATGGAATGGCGGTTCACCGAAGAGGGGCGGTGAGATATTTGGCGATGGTGGTGAGCTGGAGCTCGGGAAGGCTCGGCCGGCTTGGGCGTCACTCCACGGCTGTCGGGGGCTCAGGGGTCGGCAGTGTACGGGGCGGCTGCGGCTGTGAGAGGAAGGGGCGAGAAAACGGCAGAGGTGGGCAGTGGCGGAGGCGAAACAGGGCACGGGAGCGGCGGGAGAGCTCGGCGACGGCCGACAGTGGTGCTGGCGCATTTAAGGGGCTTGTACGGTGGCTGACAGGTGGGCGGACGCTGGCAGAGGCGAGCAGGCGCGCGAAGGCGCGAGAGGAGCGGCGTCGGCAAAAATCAGAGGCGGCGACGATTTTTCGGGCCAGCTACAGTAACCGCGGGAGAAAAATCCGTTTTTGCCGTTATGACGCCGTGATGACAGGGATTAGTGGCTGTGATGCTTTGAGATTGGTGAGGATTAGGATTAGGGAGGAGATGGAGCTCAAACCAAAGCAATTCAAATCCAAATTTGGCTTTTGCAAATTTTTGGTTGTTTCACATCCCCGCCGACGTGGCAACGCATGTGTACCCAGGCTCTGTTTCGGATAAGATCCATGGCGCGAAAAGCCTATGTTTATGCAGCCTAATGCCCTAAGTAATTAGCGTTATGAGCTAGTACTAGTGATACGCAATAAAGCATCATTTTGGTCGCATTATGGATTGTAATCCAAGCAAAGAGGCCGTCGTTTCAACCTCACGAGATCGATCCATCCATCCATCTTTAGACAAAAAGGAAAAGGTTATTGTCTTGAATTAAGGCCTTATTTTAAATAGTTTTTAAATTTTGATTTTTAGAAGTCATCTTTTGGTTAAGTGGGTTTTTAATACGAGTATTCCTTACTTCCTTGCTGTTCAAATTTAACACCCAACTAAAATTTTAGAAATTTCAACCAGTTTTCTCACAGTTGGATGTCTTTGAAAGTTTGAAGATTGGTGTGCCGCACCTCCACCTCCATCTACAGTGAGCAACACCATCTTCGGCTGATGAATTATAATCATTATTATATACTTATATCTAACAGTTTAAGACTTGAAGTGATGGTGGTATGGTTTAGCATATGTTCCTTTCCGTATGCACGTACTATCCATCTACATTATTCGTTTTCGATCCGAAACCGTCAAGTATCCGTTCCGGCGGCACCGTATTCAAAATTCAGAATAGTCCGAATTCGTATCCGGTTTTACCGTATCCGACCCCGAATCCGAAAAAAATATGGGTTAGGATACGGTATAAGTAATATCCGTTCGAATCCGACCCGATTGCACCCCTAATACAACGTGATTATTCTTGGTTGTGGTCAATTGTATTTAGTACTATTTGACATCAATAATATTTTATGTACTGTAGGGAATGGCTGCTGGTGGCAGTCTCAGGAGTGGCACGTTGCTAGACCTATCCTAAGATGGCTACCATCGTTGTCAGGTATGGTCGAGCGGTGAAGGACCAACTCCCTTTGTTCTACGGGGACCTCAGGAGGACAGACCTCTCAATGATCGGTACGTTCCAGTTCTATGGCAAGTTGCTGCCCATGAAGAGGATGATGGACATTGGGTGGTCATTCACGTTGGACTCGCTGCTTCTTTTATCAGCACTCGTTGACTGGTGGAGTCTAGAGACCCACACATTTCACTTTCGGTGAGGGGAGATGACCATCACCCCATAGGATGTTGCGTACCTCACCAGTCTGCCAATACGAGATCATGACATGGTTCCACCCGCTAGATTACCTGACTTGAAGGCATGTATGAAAGCATCTAGGCCCCTAAAACTTGTTTTGATAATTAATGACAATATGTGAATATGAGACTAACATGTTTATTGAGTATTTGAAAGATTTAGTACTAGTGATGAATGTGACAACCTGGAGATGCATGCTAAAGGTCAACATGAAGATAAATATGGTTCAAGACAAAGGTATAAATAGTCTAGAATCCCTTTTGATTTTACCGGTCTTAGAAGAAAGGGATAGAAAATGGATTTTAGGTTAGATGCCATACTATTAAGATGGATCATGACTAGTAGCTTGATAGCATGTTCTTCTGCCATTTGGATCAATCTAGGATCATGCATGCACTTAGAATTTAATTTAAAAGCCAACTAAGCTTTTCTCAGAAAATTCGATAGTATCGACGTTTACATGGCGTACTATTGCACAGCGGTATGACCGGGAAGATGGTGCGGTACTACCGCAATGGTGCGGTACTACCGCACCCCGGTCGAACCGAAACCTAGTTGGCGGTACGTATTTTCCAAAGAGAAACTTTTGGAGCATGTTTAATACCCTAAAGACGGTAGTACCAGAGTTCATTTGACAGAACTACCGCATCGGGGTATGACTCATATCCTGAGTGAAACTATCACACACCGAAAGTACCAAAAGTTAGTTAATGGTACGTTATTTCCAGAGTGGGCTAGGTTTGGACCTCAAAGGGAAGCAGTAGTACCGCCTTGAAGAAACAGAACTACCGAAAAGTGGAACTACTGCACTTACAGCGGCGGTAGTACCATGCCATAATTTTAACGGCTAATTCAGAGGCATTTGATTCGTTTACTATAGCCATTACTGTGAAGTCAGTATAGGTACGGTAGTATCGGCCGATGAACGGCGGTACTACCGCTCGTGCTGAAAAATTTAGGAACTTACCTCTAACGGTCAAATTGGTTGGTGAGGGGTATAAATACCCCTCCACCAGCTCAAGGACAGAACTAGAAACCTCATTTAACATCCTTGAACTAAGAGAAGTTGCCATGCTTATGCTAGTTTGCTAGATTAACATATTTTTCTATGTGTAGCTTTGCTTTTTCCATGCTAGTTATATTAAATGTGAGAAATTTGAACTAAATAATATCTTATTGGATCTTATAATTAGTTTTTCTCTAGTAATCCTTTTATAATTTATACCATGTTAAATAGGCTAACTTGAGTCTTAAACCTAAATTGAGTTTTAGATTGAGTTATGATAGTTATTTATTGAAGCATGAGTTTAGTTCTCCTTGTCTTTTGTAGCGCGAGTTGGGTATAGCTTACGGACTAAGGAGTAGTTCATTATTCTTGAACTAAAAATGAAATCTGAAAATGATATATTTTTGTGCAGAAAAGCTGATCTCACAATTACCTCTCATAAGACAACTTACTATCGCACTAGGCATAAATTCAAAGGCAGTTTTGGATGACTTAGACTACTCTTTTAAGCTTCTTGCCTAGGATGATCATAGTAATACTTGAGATCTAGCATATGGCTAAAAAAGAAAAATATGAAAAGAAAATAGTTGAACCTTATGAGGTAATTGTGGATGGTACTTATTTCAGGACTTACTTTGCAATGATAAAAGAAAAAATGAATCTTGGTAAGTGCTATATGTACTAATTATGATCAATTCCAAGTGCTTGAATAAAATAATTTAATATTGAACTTGTAGCACTCTAAATTGATTCAATTGTAGCTTTTTGGTTCTATATAGTTTATTAACATGGCTTGGCTTATTTTGTATACCTTCAGCTAAACTATGATTTTATGATTTTTCAGATTATTGCTCATTTGGCTTTAGTTTTGCTATATATAGTTTGGCATGATCTAAAGTAACTATTTCACATAATATGGCTTACAATAATATTTGTAGAGTCACTTTAGATAATTTTTATGGATCCTAATGCTAAAAATAAATAAAATACAATCACTTTATTTCATTCATGCTCTATCTTTTTCTGTGTATCTTGATGACTCCATTATCAAAGGAAGAAAAATGTTGGTAAAAATTCATATCTAGTGCATGATTTGGAGTTTTATGTAAAATCTTGCTAAGTTAGAGCTTTAATGATTTGTTGTGATTATCTTGATTTTTTGATTTTTTTCTCACCATGATCAAGGTTAAATAAAAAAATTGTTCTTTTATATGGACCTAGAGTGAGATTTTCGAATTCATTTGGTGGATTCGATGCTTTTTTGTGGAAAACTTGTCATTTTCAGTAGCTTTAATCCATTTCGCCTCATATGATCATTTTCAATCTTTGCATTCCTCTTGTGACTATTTTGAGCTTTATTTGTAAATTTCCTCTCTAAATTCTAAAACCACCTCCTATTTGTTTTTTTTTTTTGAGAATTTGTCAATGGGTTCATCAAGAGGAGATTGAAGGACCATATCAGAAGGTCCATAGTTTTGTTGTGATGAACCATTATTATTTTGGAGGTGTGAAAATTTGAAATTTGTAAATTTGTAGTTTCTCTTGGACAGCTTACAAAAATGGATGATTTTAGAAAATTTGAGTCATGGAATGCAAGATGAGCTACCTAATTGAACTCAGATCTTCCTATGCCTCGGATCAAGAAATTGCATGTCTTAACATTTGCCTCAACGTCATCTGACTTAACAATATTGTGGATCACGTTATCGGCAAGCACAACAAAAGGATTTGTCACTTTATTTCAAATGGCTAAGCCTTGAGACTTGATTTACATTGGCATCTATGTCTTCCAATAGGGATGGTCAGCCCCATCGAAGACAGGAGATTTGTTATGATACCTCTCCGATGCCATTACTCAAAATCAGTTAAGATCAATAAAGATCAACCTCGCACTAATACCACTTGTAGGATCGAGCATGGTAAGTTAAAGGGGGTGAATGACTCTCAAAATCTTCCTCAAATATCAAAAACAATAATAGAAACCAAATTCATAACTTCATTAAAGCCCGCAAAATCACAACCTTCACTGGTCAGACTGAAATTACCAACTAGCTAGACCGAAATTACCAACCGATCAGACCTTTGGTGAGGGGTGGTCAGACTTTTAGCTTAACGGCGGTCAGACCTCTAACAAATGGCGGTCTAACCGAAATGAACAGTAAAATCAGGCGAACGAACATAATTTCAGAACTATTTCAAAACAAAAAATCCATATAAGTTTTTATCGGTGATATACTCTTGCTTGTGAGTCCTATATAGTCTAATTGGCCTGGGATGGGTTCTCATATATCATAGCAACGTAGAATGCAACACAAATTCAATCTAAAACCTAAAAATCACCTCCCTCTTGAGAAAAATCAAGCAAAATTAAGTACTTCCTCTAAATCGTACCTAGATGGATGAGATCTTGTCTTCAGTAGACATCTTCACCTCTTATACATCCTTAGCACCAAAAAAGCTCAAGAGAACAGAAACTCAAACAAGAAAGCGAAGAAAAATCAAAAGCACATCAAGGGATCCATGGCATAACTCACTTAGACAAACTTTGGATGTTTGTTTCACTTAGAGAGGAATGTTTTACAGCCAATCCCTCAGTATATCAGAGCTCTAATACTAAAGCACACATATAAAATGCTCCAACACAAGAAAACCCTAACCCCAATCTTGATTGTCTCTCATAAGACTCAACTCAATACAAGGTTTATATAGTTGTGTCTCATCACCTCTCACTTAGCCCTTACAACCAACCACTATTAGTGGATCACATCACTTACATATGGAGAAACTCGGTAACCCACACACAGATGAATTTTACTTTCACACACTTACACGTTTTTTAAAGAGTGACTTTTAAAGGCTCCATAAGTCCGATAAGATACTCCAACTAGAAAGACATTACTTAGACCACTTAGGCTAGTGCCATGGTTTTGCAAACCGCCACTTCATCCTGGTTTCAGACAATTTATCAAATTGTCACCCGCCAGTCTTCACGACGATGCAATGCCCATGACTTGTCGCCAAGATCGTATGTCTACGTTGAGGCCATCACTACTTGAGACGTTCAAGTCCCATGGCACACTAACATCACTCCACAGTCCGCGATGCCCAATGCCTTGCCGTCAAGATCGTATGCCTGCTCCAAGGAATGTCACCACTTGAAACGCACAAGTCCATTTGGTACTTCACATGCATGCATTTCCTCTTCACGATCCTTGTCTTTCTCCCGTGCTTCTCGGCTTGAGATGTTGCTCCACCCGGACTTACGCGATACGTCATAGCCTTAGAACTCCTTCCATAGCCTTAGTCTTGACGTTGGCCGCAATAATCATCAAAGTACCTGCACACCAAAGAACAAATCAATCGATCCGAGCACAAATGACATATACTTGACTCTCTATTAGTAAACCATATGCATGGACACACACCATGACTCGCACATGCATGGACTCCCCCATAACTAACACTTGCACGGCTCTGGCCGTGACTCAGACTCAAACAGTAACTCAACACAGGGCCGATCTGATCATGGCACACACGCCGGTCGGACCACCTCCCCAAGCCAGTCTAACCGCACCACCTCGTCGGTCAGACCGCCTAGCTAGGCCGGTCTGACCGGAACTCCAGAATAGGACAACTGAAGATCAAATTCACAAAAGTTAAACTCAAGCAATGAAAGTGAGACACGACCAATATCAAATACTCATCACTCATATGGGGTTGCCACCACATGGCCTTACACTATCGTTGGGCCACAGCTTGAGGACACAACGGATGACCGTGGCGAGGGCATGAAGACAGTGAAGGCGGTTCTTGGGGAGCATGGACACCATCATGTCGCTGAACACCTCAAGGCTCGTCATGTTGCAGTGAGGAGAATGCAAGGATGAGGATCTTGTGTCTCGACGTAGCGAGATGGCGGCAACTGCCAAGGAGGGAGGAGTGGAAAGGAGCACAAGGACGATGAAGAGAAGGGTCACAACGAAGGCGACGCTAAGGCCAGCGAGTAGGTGCCGTGGCTTGAGCACGAAGAGCCTCTTCCTCTTCCTTGAGGTCATCATGCATAAGTTCTTTTTAGCTGCGACTTATTGTTGCGACTAATGACTTTTAGCCTTGACATGACTTTTTGTAGGAACGAACCGAGTGCTGATAAGCCACTTTGAAAAGACTATCTCAATAAACCGCTTCAAATAAACTATCTTAATAAACCGCTTCGAAACGGCGACAAAAAAGTCACTCTATTTGTCTGTTCCAGATAAGTTATAAATAAGACGAAAAGAACGGGGCGAAATTGGTTTTAGGGTGGTCGAGAGCGTGAGCAACAGTTACTGCTTGTTGCTTGGTCTGTCGATCTGTCAGGCTATCCATGAGTGAATCACCGAACCAGCGTGCGTCCGTTCAATCGCACTAATCATCTTTCCTAATCACGGGGTTTTCCTAATCTCCTGATAGATTTTACGTGAGGCAGACGGCGTGGGGATGGACACGACACGACCGCACATGACGGATCTGACTACCTATGTGTTCCATTCCCGATGTTTTCGGCCCCCCGCCGCTGGAAACCGAAGTTAGTCTGAATTTGATGAGGAGAAACGCTCGAGGGCGGATAGGCGCGTCGGACGAGACGGGCCGGCGGGTGGAGCAGAAATCCTCGCAGCGGGCCGACCCATTACATACGGGCCGAGAAGGTCCCGTCTAGTTACTCTGGTATGGGTTGTGTGAGGAGCCCAAGGGCTACGCGAGGTTTGACGCGCACGCGGGTGCAACGCAAAGAGAGGAGACCGTGCCGAGTCCGTCGCCGACGAGGTGGTCTGCGAATTTTGCGATACCTTCAGCAGGTGGGCCGTGGTAGCGCCCCCGACCTGACCGCGGCGGGAGATCCGGCGATTCGCCTTTTCTTTTTCTTTCGTTTTGATTGACATTGTACATGACCTGAATCCTAATTCCCGATGATGGGTACCAACCCAATGAAACATCGTCTGGCTTACTGAGTGCACAGGTGGTTTGTCGAGGGGTGAACAGATGAAGTGAAATCTGAGGCACGTATGGCGATGCTTACTTTCGAATATTTTGGCCTGAGTTGATTGCTGTAAGAAACAATCCTATCGGCATTGTACATATAGAGCTCCAGAGAAGGTTGTATTCAGTTCAGATAAGGACTGCTATTGTCGGTTGGGACTGTAGATCATACAACAATTAGTTTAACCTTCCTGATCCTCTCTTATCTGTACCAATCTCTAGTTTGTAATTGTACCAACTTGTAAGTCTTGTATTATATAATGAGATGGAACCCCAGAGGTTTATTGTGTGCTGCAATTCTGAGTTTTGTTTATGCTGATCGTAGAAAAAAAAATCTCATAGATTGAAAGGTTGATTGTTATTCCAGCCTTCCTGGTGTTCTAACAGGCACATTCTGGAATTCGTTCGATTGGAAGGTATCATAGTAAGTAACCTCAAATGACGCATATAAATCACTTTATGTAAGGGGACACTGGCTGAACCCCTACCTTATCCATCTACTCGGATACTCGCTACCAGAACAAGCACTTTCCATGACAGAAAAAAGGCGTAAAGGCTCAAGAAGCCCTGCATGGATTTGAGGCCAATGTGACGTGTACAGTGCATTATTGAACGTATAAGGCCATACGATGGGAATGACGAAAGAACTTGCAGCTGCCACTTGTACATACCATTTGCCTTCAAAGTTGCATATCTTTCAATCATGCCGAGTTCCACAAAGTTGGCCAATTAGCCCAACAAAACTTGGAGACCAAAGTTGCCCAAGCTTTGAACTGAAAGTCAGAAAGCTTGCCACTTAGCTTTGAATCTTTTGTACCTTCTGTTTGGCACATAATGAGACATCATGCGACATCATGCCGAGTTCCACAAAGTTGGCCACTTAGCCCAACAAAACTTGGAGATCAAATTTGCCCAAGCTTTGAACGGAAAGTCAGAAAGCTTGCCACTCAGCTTTGAGTCATTTGTACCTTCTGTTTGGCACATAATGAGACATCATGCGACATTAGACTATGTGTATGGCTGTAGCAGGATATTTTTTCTAGGAAAGGCAAAGAACACAGAGTTCTCTAGACCATTTCCTTTCTTGGCAGACTGTTTTCCTTGTTTGCTCAACATGCTAAGTGGTTGTGAGGGAGTTTACCTAAGTGTTAGTGATACGTCCTAGAGGCGATCATAGAGACGATTGTACCACTTCTATGTTTAGATCTTTCGAATAAATATCTTTCATATTAATCAACAAGTATATAACTTGTCCGTGGAACTCTTTATTCATGTTTTGATGTTATTCGAAATTATTCCTGATCTTATATCATTATGTGGAATAATTATGATTTATACATTAACACACGTATTGATTGATGATCATTTTGCACAGATCATAGATATGGGGATATCAAATCAGTAATATAGACATATATTAGAGAATATAGTGGTGGATTGACTTACCATAAGACATTATAGGAATTGTTATATTCTTAAGTGTCATCAGTTGGTATCATACATAGTATATGTAGAATCCTTAAACATGATATCGTTATAGTTTTCTATGTGTCATAGTTTATTTAGGGATTATCAAATGCTACTTTGTAACTGGATGGTTATAAAGATAGCTTTCGGGTTTACTATGAAATACGTAGAGAAATATAAGAGATCAAGATAGAATTTGCCCCTCCTATATAACGGGAGAGATATATCTAGACCCTTCAATGCTATTGGATTAAGAAAATGTGTAGCCATACTGAATGTAGTTGAGGAATTAATCATAAACTAAGTAATTTACTACAGGTTTGAGTGAAGGATTGAGCTATCATAGGATGGTATGCTTCTTGTCTTGAGTTCGATCTAATATCGTGAGGTAAAGGGATTGGTACATAAACACTATATAGGTTCATCCGATATGATTTTTATGTATATTTAGGAGCTGCTATGTCCTGCTAGTGACCGCTACTGACTTATAGACCGGAAAGGAGTTTTCGAGCCATGGCTAAATATACATGAACCTACAGGGTTACACACTTAATGGATTGGAACTATAAGGATCTGAATGATAGGCACTGAGTGGGATATGATCTCTATTCGTATTGGATAAGGATCCGGTCGGATGCTCTTTGAGTGGGATACGATCTCTACTCATGTTGGATAAGGTCCCCCGGTTGCCTCCCTGGCTCTCTGCCTAAGGCCTCCTGGCCATCCCTAGGGCACTTCGGCCCGGGTCCCTGGCCATCTTCAGGGCTCATCGCCTAGGGCCTCTGGCCACCCCCAGGCTCTCCGGTTCGAACCTCCAACCACCTCTGGGTCTTGCCGTCTTGGGTCCCCTGGTCGCCTCCTGGGGTCTCCGCCTAAGGCCTCCCAGCCACCCCTAGGGCACTTTGGCCCAGGTCCCTTGGCAAACTCCAGGGCTCGCTGCCTAGGGCCTCCTGGCCGTCCCCGAGCACTTTGGCTCGGGCCGCCTGGCCACTTCTGAGGCTTATCGCCTAGGGCCCCCCGGCCTCCTCCTGGGCTCTCCGCCTAAGGCCTCTCGGCCATCCCTAGGGCACTTCGGCCCAGGTCCCCTGGCCCCCTCCGAGGCTCAACACCTAAGACCTCCTGGATGCCCCGGGCTCTCCACCTCGAGCCTCCCAGCTGCCTCCAGGTCTTGCCACCTAGGGTCCCCTAGCAACCTCTAGGGCTTTACTCATAAGGCCTCCTAGCCACCCCTGAGGCACTTTGGCCTGGGTCCTCCAGTTGCCTCCAAGGCTCGCCACCTAGGGCCTTCCGGTTGCCCTGAGCTCTACGGCTCGGGCCTCTTGGCCACCTTAGGGTCTTTGCATCAATTCACTCGGACCCTCCTCGGGGGGCCACTTCCTCTGCTCAATCCAACCCCGAAGTCCTCTGCTTGAACTCAGACCAACTAACCCTTCTTCGCACCTCTCTGGTTAGCTGTCCGACTCATGTCAACCACAGAGCCCACTGGCCCTTTCAAGGCCAGACCCAGAGGGGGGTCCGGGATGCCTTGTAGTGGAATCCCGAAGGGTGTTTGGGCTTCTGAGTAAGAAAATCCTGGAGAGGGTCCGAGGCTTCGAGTCTCCGCACCACCTCAGGCGAAGTTTGTGAGCCAACTTCAGCAAAGTCTGGGGTAGCACGGTGGTCCGAGCCTAGAGGGTGTCTGAGGCATGGAGTGGTTCAGACCCGGACGGGGTCCGAAGGTGGGAGGTGGTCTGGACCCAGAGGGGGTCCAGGGGCACAAGGTGGTCCGAACCTAGAGGGGGTCCGAGGCGGAGTCCAAAGCACCTCCGCGCGGATGGAGTTTGGATGACCTTTGCATGGATGGAGTCTGGGGCAAAGTTCGAAGGACCTCCACGCAGACAGAGTTCAGGGCAGAGTTCAGAGTGGAGTCTGGGTTGCAGTCTGGAGGGCCTCGGGGATGGCACGGACCCGCTCAGCGACCTTTTGTACCTTCTTCTTCCTAGACAACATGGCTTCTCACTCAAGTCCCCACAGACAGTGCCAAGTGTCATGGATACGAGACTGGACAGTAAACACAAGGATGTGAAGACTACCGAGAATGTGGAGGGACTCAAGGAGAAGCACAAGAATGATCAAGTGTATTCCATATGAGTGTCTAGGGTTACAAATAGTCTCCCCCTCCTATTACAAGGGGTCTTATTTATAGGAGGAAAGGTGAGTGAAGTTATAAGTTTGCCCTCAGGGCCTAGCTTACTTCTAGAGATACCGATGTCATTTGCCTCACTTGGGCCCCGCCTCGTCCGAGGCTCTGAAGTTGGTTCGTGGCCGGCTTTAGGCTCCACCCAAGGTCAGCCCTGGACCTCGCCGAGGGATGGCCTTGTGTACCTCGTTCAGGGTCTCATGTATCTCGTCCGAGGTTGGCATCACATGTACCTTGCCCGAGGTTAACCTCGGACCCCCCTCAGGTTGGCCCTAGACCCTTCCGAGGTTTGTCTTGTGTATCTCACTCAGGGTTGGCCCTAGACCCCTTGAGTTGGCCAGACCCCTCCGAGGGTAGCCTTGCAAACCTTACTAAAGTTGACTCGTGGCCTTGACTTGAGGAAAACCTTCCAATATGTACCGTCGCTCTGAGGTAATCATGAGCCCGAGGTGACACGAGGACCCTCCCCCAACAATATCCATCTATACCCTCCAGTCGATCTCTGAAAATTTTTATACCCATCAACGGCGCTCTGTTCTTACGGATCTAATGATTTTTTTCCGATTTTCCTCAATAAAATTGGACCCATATGGTTTAGCAGGTGTTAGGTGATGATGTAAGATGATTGGTTATTTCTTTATCATAAACGATAAGAGCTTCATGTGGTTATCATGTGGAACACCGCCTATGGCCCAACGCTGTTGTAATTTAGCTATTTGTTAAAGAAAGCCATGATTTAATTACTTTGGGTACTGGGAAGAATCTTCAGGAATGCCCTTGTTTAGGACTGATTACACATTAATCAAACTGCAGTGATGAAACTTCTGAAGGAGTAAACGACAAGATTCAGTAAACGACAAGATTCATGATATGGCCAAGTGTTCACACATTCTGTACCTAATTTTCTGAACAAAACTGAGATGATTTTTCGTATGGAGAGTGAAAGTTTAACTACACTGATACAATTTTAGAGAAACTAATCCAACCCAACTGCGTTCTAAAAAAAATTAACCCAACCATTCATGTACAGCTACAAATACATTAATCGCATGATATAGACCACAGGAAAATACATACGGCCTCCTGCGGATGATAAGTACAAACAAATCCTACTGTTGTCTTGTACCCTATGCAATGTTGCAATTTGCAAGGCGGCAACTTTGTCTCGGATCACCTCACTTGTTCTGTACAATACTGACAAATAGAAGGAACAAGCAGCAGAAAACAAGAAGGGGGACAATCTTAACAGAGCCCTTGAATTTAGGGGCTGGATTGAGACCACTAGTAGTGTGTAGCTTTTCGGCTTTTCAGCTGGTATTTAGCTTCCGTTATTTTAATGATTATTATTTATTAGATTAATAAGTTGTAGTCTAAAATGATGTCTCATGTCATAATACCTCTTTTTCTATAGAGATACTGTGTATACATACGCAAAAAGCGAAGCCCAAGAAGAACACTAGATTAGAGGTTCACAAGCTATTCAATATTGGAAGCTGCTAGCTCAGTTGATACGGTACAACAGTTTTACGGGTTCTATGAGGTTTTAGCGTGTTTCATAAAAAAGTTCTAAAGAAGTTTCAGAAGATTTCGATGCATTTCAAAATCTGAAACTTAAGTTTCAACTGGTTCAAATCTAAAACTTGAAGCTTTATACCTAAGTTTAAGTTTTAGACCTGAGATTTCAATTTCAAATGTGAGTTTTCAGCAAGTCTCGGCGAGTTTCACACAAGTTCCATCCAAATCTCAGCCAAGTTTCAACCAATCCAAAACGATTCGGCGAGCTTCACACAAATTCCATCTAAGTTTCAAAAATCTAAAACGAGTTTCATGGGTTTAGGCGGTTTCAGAACACAGCTAGCTCAGTGATAGTAATCCGCTGCTCGCCGTGCCAACAGGACGAGCAGGCGGTGCGCCTCCGACAAAGGGGAGGGAAAATTGCATATCTACCCTATAGTTAATAGGCACTTGTAGATTTGCCCTACACTTAAGTGGTCTTGTAATTTTGCCCTATATTACAAGGCCACTTAAGTGTGAGGTAAATTTATAAGTGCGTACTAACTATGGGGTACCTGTGCAATTTTTCCAAAGGGGACGAGCCGATCCCGTGGACTGCCGCTCTCCACCTCGCTAGGCTCCGACTACAGTCTGATCTGATGGATCTCTACCCCCACCGCACCGTCCTTGCTGCCGTGGCCACGCTGGTCGTCGAACGTAGCCACCGCACCTCGTCGATAGCCACCCTGCCTCGCCGGACGCAGCCACCACGCCTCACGGGTCGCCGCCCACCCGTCGCTGGGCACAAGACCGGATCCGGCCGCCGCGCGCAAGGGATGAGAACGGCGACGAGCTCTAGCCACAGCCGGATCTGGTGGCCCTCCACCTCGCCTCGCCGAACGCAACCACCGTGCCGCCTGTCGCTTGCGGGAGAGAGGAGAGAGATGGAGAAGTGATTCTGCTTAAGCTCGACTCATTTGCTTAAGCTACCCATCTGAAGCAGCCAAAAGCAATACCCACTAGAAAAGTACCGTTCATAGCCTATTTGCAGTTGTTTATGGGCACAATCTGTTATGCTTGTCCATCCAAACAAATTTGAGACAACTCATTGGATCAAGATTCAAGAAGAGTACAAATGTAATTACAGAAAGTCAGGAACAGGGGGGAAAAACATCTGTATCCTAGCTATACTGTAGACATGAACACGCAGAACAGAATGATATTATACTCTCCACTCTCTCTCTCTCTCTCTCTCTCTGTCTCTGTTGCTGTGTACAATTGGAGCAATGATTCGTTTTCTCCTTGCAGCCAAATCAGGGCCTCTGTACGCAGTAAGTATGTCTGTCTGTCTCAAACATTCTCGCCAAATCTTGCGCTATTCGTGTCGTCCTTCAGGAGCAAATCACCGGAGCTCTTCACCCTGTCGAACCCCTCGGACAAGAAGAAACTCCTGAGGGAGTTGAGGTTCCTCGGCGCGTCCACCTCGACCGTGAAGAGGGCTCGCACGGGACGGTGGTCCGACAGCCTCGACTCGCACCGGTCGTACCGGCTCTGCTTCAGGCCCGTGCCGTGCCACAGTATGCGGTCGCACCTGACGTAAAAATTCAGTGCACACACTCCAATCAGCCACAACTTCGATCTACACGTACTTTCCCATGCTTGATTCGGATGCAGATTTCATTGTGTTCTGAACTGAGTGCTCACCATGCCGGCGCGCGCCGCTTCTCGCCTTTCTTGCCCTGGACGCAGCCGTAGTACGTGTCGGAGTTCGGGTAGTACTTGTACGTCGGCGAAAACGTGATTGCCCCCTCGTTCCAGCCTTCGAAGGCTCCACCTTCAGATACCTCGCGTCGCAGCTGCAAAAATCAAATGACGAACAGGTTTTAGATTTGAGATTTTAGACTTATCAATATTTTTTTTTCGAAAACACACAAAAGCTTGGCACGCATCTCATTAAGAATTGTTCTTTGTTGTACTTTCTTGTGCAGATGTTTTGTAGTTTAGATTTGTAAACCTGATCGTTTTCCAGCAGTGTCTTCCAGTCCTGCCGTTCCACCAGCAACCTCATCTTGGCCTCGGGCAAGGAGATTCTGTAGTTGAGGTCCCCAAGCAGGATCACTCGGCTGCGGAAGAAGTAAACAATTAAAGCCCAGATATTACTAAACATCCAGATTGGTCAAAGTCTGCCACATGATTGCTTGATTTGAACTGTCTTTGTCATGACTCATGAGAGCCGGTGAATTCAACGAACGATGAAGGTACCATCGCAAGTTGATGTATCTCATACGTGGTAGATTACCGGCGTCGGTACAAAAAACAGGGAGTTCGGTAGATATAACGCATTCACTTTTGGAACTTGTACTTAATTATGTTTATTTATATGCTTGCTATGAGATGTAATACGTATGCTTCCACTACCAGATTAAGGGTCTGTTCTTTAAGTCAAAAGCCGGCGGCTTTTGGCTTTTGCTACAGTACCTAACTTTCAAACGGAGTATTTTTTCAAAACGGTGTTTACAAGTTAAACGATCTACATGTTAAAAGCCCAACATCTGTACCAACCAAAATCGCAAGTGAGTATCTGTCTCTCCGTAATCTGTACCGTAAACAGTCAAAATTCAAAAATTTCAGCCAAAAGCCATAAGCCGCAGCCGAAAAGAACAGGCCCTAAGTCCTTATCCAAAAATATTGTGGCTTTTGATTTTTAGGACTAACTGTAAGAAAAATTGAGGAAATAAGATAAATCAAACAGTTTATAGAAACCACATTAAAAACCTACTCTATTCAACTTTTAGCTTCTAAAAATCAAAAGTCAAAAACTGTTCAGAATATAGGGCCTGTTTGACAACGGCTGCGGCTTATGGCTTTTGGCTGAAATTTTTGAATTTGGCTGTTTACGGTACAGATTACGGAGAGATAGATACTCACTTACGATTTTAGATGGTACAGATGTTGGGCGTTTACCGTGTACATCGTTTAACTTATAGACCTCATCTTAAGAAAATACTCCGTTTGAAAGTTAGGTACTAAAGCCAAAAGTCGCCAGCTTCGGAGGAAAAGAACAGGCCCATAACCTAAATTTGTAATATTGATATTTGGTGCGTGCCAGCTCTGTGTCAAGTTATTTCCGGCGCTCCGGTCAGCGACAACGATTTCTTACATTCTATAGTGCTACTGGTCTGGCTTTCATCGATTAATTTGCAGCACACAAATTAAGGTTTCCATCTGGTCATGCGTAAGTATCTACACTGTTTCCTGCTGATTATTGGAGCATAGAGTACGATGCTTACTCGTGTTCTAGAATCTTCTGCGGCAGGTTGAGCGAATGCCCCCGTGGGAAGCTCGTCCGCGAGAGGATCTCCGTGGCGTCGGAGTTGCGGTGCGCCTCGTCGCCCTCCCTGCCGCCGGAAGCGAGGTGGCAGCACACGAAGCAGAAGCTCGTGTCGTGCAGCCAAAACCCGACTGACACGGCACCCTGTGTAATTGCGCGCACACATGCTAATACTATGTTAGCTACATCTCATTTGAGCTTCAGCTTTTAATTTATAACTTTTAATTTTATTTTTTTCTAGTTTTTAGGTTTTTATTTTTTTTTCTTATTCATTTGTATTGTTTGTGATTATGTAATATTTTCTTTTTTAAATTTAATTATGTTAAAATAACCAATAATAGTTACAGTAAAAAAAGTCTCAAACAGTATCACATAAATCAAAAGCTTAAGCTTTGAGCTTAAATGAGCACCTCAAAGTCCTGTACTAGTTAGCTAGGGGTACATATCAAGAAGCAAGTAGCTAGCTAGAGGTACCTTGTTGCCGAGGCAACCCATGACGCCGCAGCCGACGCAGGAGACGCTGGCGCGGCGGACGAAACGCCGGAGGTCGCCGCGGACCCAGACGGTGAGCAGGATGCCGACCATCTGCTTGCTGACAATGCACCGGAAGTCCCTCGCCAGGTCGCCGTCGCCGTCCCGCACCGGATGCACCTTCTGCTTCTCCCCGCCTCCTCCTCCGCCCTTGGGCTCCTGGCAGCCCGACGGCGTCGCCGCCGACCGGTTCAGCGCCGCCCGTATGAGCTCGTTCCACCGCATGCCGATGCGGTTCTTGTCCGCGCCCAGCACGTTCCGCGCGCTCAACGGCACCACCTCTTGAAATCTGCGTACGCAGAGAGGGCAAGCACGGGAACATTTGTAACCATCTGCATGTACTGCATGTGCTATTGTGCATGTGAGTAGAATGAGCTTGCTGCTTTGCTTACCCAAGGACATAGATGTCGTAGGTGCCGTTCCTCGTGTCAAGCCAGTCCGCCAGGTCGAGGTCGTCCGGTGGCACGATGCCGCCGACGTTCCATGTGCTCGCAAACAGCCTGGTGATCCATCCAGAGTGGCGGTCAACAAAAACAAGATGAGTTTCATATACTCCACGGCGCAAGTGAGATGAGAGTCGCGCGTACGAGTGTTCGGTTGTGGTTGCATGGACACTGAGCATACGTACTTGAGGGTCTTGTTCCGCTGCTGCGGCCGCGGCCGCTTCACGCAGAGGTGGGTGTCGGCGTCGGGGCTGCAGCCATCGAGCTTGTCCTCAAAGTCGTAGGCGACGATCGGGAAGTCGGCGACGAAGGCGTGGCTGCCGGAGGTCTTCCTGAAGAGCTTGCTGGCCACAAGCCTCGGCCAAAGAACCTAGCCACCATGTGCATACAAAACAGCGTTAGTCACACACACCCACGAGCTAGAGATGGTAGCTAGCTACGATAGGGGCAGAGGGAGAGATTGCGCGTGCGTTTCGCCTACCTCCGCTTGCTCCTGGTTCTCTAGCATGGTGAGCGCGCACGGCCGTAGGTAGGCCCTCGTATAGGGTGAACCAGGTGAGGTGATGAGAGGATTGGTAAAGTAAAGGGCGAGACGGAAACGTTAGACGGGGAAGGGAAAGGCGGCTTAAATATACGCTAAGGCGCCAACGGACAAGGAGCCAGCAGACAAATGGAGGCGCCCATGTTTATGCGCTATTGCGCAAGTGGTGGTATTGATGGATTTGCACAAGTGGTATTGATGGATGTCGATCGATGCATGCTTCGCATTACATGGCGCATGTGGTGAGAGAGCAAAGGGGGAGGACGGCTGGCTGTGACACTGGGGATGAACGCTGTAGGTGGTCAGAGTGGGATTACAGTACAGATCATGGAAAGTTGTTTAGGGACAGGACAGGGAAGCTGGGAATCTTTGGGCTTTAGGCTGTTCACCACAGTTGCACTGAATTGTCATGCACTGTCATTTTAGCACTCCCTCCAGTTAAAAAAAGTGGTTTTTATTCTTGAAAGTCAACAAGATACCACTTTAATCGTTAAATTTTATCATCATATTTTTTAAAAAATATTAAAGTATGATATGAATTCGTACGCATATCCAAGTGAACACATACGCCGACCTCGTCTCGATTTCGTAATCTCCTAGATCTCTTATTCCCTAGCTTATATATATACCCATGTAGTTACATGGTTGAGGCACGCCGAAGTTCCCCATGCTTGTAATATCTGCTCGTATAATGAATTTCGCATTCATGTGTCCATGGTTTTTCTGCAATGATTTTTTGCGTAAAATTTAAGTCTCTTGTTTACACTTTTTCATGCATTATTTGCAACAAACATATATTTAAAAGTGTAATGATATGAAAGAATTTTTTATGACAAATTTACTTATGCCATTTTTTGTACATCCAAACTACATACTTTAGATAATATCATTGTCAAAATTAATGTGGTTCGGTTGCGCACATTCTAGGACAGCTTCCTTTAGTGGCTGGAGGAAGTATTTATTGAGCTGCCATGTCTGCACTTAGGCCCATGAAAGCTTGTTATGTATTTAGATATGAAAGCCATAGATTTTGTGGCTTTTAGTAAAAAATAATTATATTGAAACTTTTTTGAAAAGTTCAGGCTTTAGTTTGAAGGTAGTAAGGGGGTAGAGGTGAATGTGCACCAAATTACGCAATATCTTGCAATTTTACAAAAGAAGGTCAGTGGCTGGTTGTTAATGTGTATCTTTTTGTATGTATAACTAACTGTGTTATTGTACTTTTTGTAGAGAGAGCATAACTATTTTCTAGCACGTGTCCCTGGTATAGACTAAGTGGTAGGGAGGTTGAGGTCTACAGAGTTTTCAGGCTCAACTTGAGCAACTTGTGTTCGGTGCCACATCTTGTATGTTACTAGAAAATGAATCACATCATGTCGACAAAATGGTCTATCTCACTAATGTTCTTACTCTTCGGTTTTAAACTTTTTAGCAGGTCAAAAATTTTCTTACTTGTGCCACTAGTTTCGTATGCCCTAGTAGAAAAGGCAATATAAATCTACTTAATCATGCCGTTTTACGTCATTTACTCATATGTAACTTACTGATAGGAAAAAAATGATGTGACTTAGTTTGATAGTGACGTACCCTTGCAAATCAAAGCAAAATGTTATTGCAACTAGGTTGTACTGAAGGTTTATACATTTTTTTCAAATAATTTAGATTTGATTCTTATATTCTGATGTAGCTTTGCATCTGCTCTCACAGGTTTTGGCGTACATATTGCCAAAAAGCCTAATGCATAGTACTACTAACTAATAAGACCTCGATATCTTTTATAAAAAAAAAACTAATAAGGCCTACTGTAGTGATTTTCTCTCTTGGAAAGGTCAATTTAATAATATTTTCACTCTCTGTGTATCCTCTTTGAAAACAACCTCCTTACTTGTGTCTACCAAATTTTCTTGTGGCCTTATCTCTTTTTGATCTGCTATGAAGATAAAATTATTTATGATGTTCTGGTTGATACTCTTACGATATTTCTATGCACATTTAATTTACACTACGCTTTGCACCTATAACTTTCCTAGCTCTTACATGATTAAATTTTTTAAAGTGGTTATAGTTGTGGCTATAGTTGTGGCTTTATTTAAAATTCAAATGCTTCTTTAAAAAGTGAACATAACACTGAGAAAATACGAATAGAACTGTATTTCATTACAGAGTTCACTGTCTTTTTTATTCAAAACTACATATTCTTTATAAACTAGCAGTGTGGTCTATGCATTTGCGTGGCTAGATTTATTTCAAAGTTTATAGTATCAGATGATATAACTTAGATATTTGATAATATATTTATGTATCTTGTATGCTATGTAGATTTTTAAGATACCATAAACATTAGAAATGATAATGGAAGCTTAAAGGAAAATACAATTTGTGGAACGTAATTGAAGTATGAGCTTTGATAGAACAAAACCATTGAGTATAATAAGTTGTTGTTCTTAGAAACGTAACCACTCTCTATCATGTATGGATCATATAGCTATATACCCCTATTCTTCTTCTATTAGTTACTGTTTTTCCAAAATATATGCATGCATATGTACCTCTATTTAATCTCAAGCAATATATTCATTATATGTGCGGCAAATTATCTTATTAGTTTATATGGTTTTAGAGTACCTTACTCATACACATACCAATGCACGATGGGTGACAACTTATCTTCACTCACACATTGCTGCCCCACTGAACCATGTATCTTCTATCTATTCTTCGAACTTCCCATTTGACTGTTGAAGATGGAAGAAGTGGTCGAAGGCTACAATGGTAGGTTTCATGCACCTACCGTCAATCGTTGTCTCGCATAGCCACAGAAACACTCTCACCCTGGCAAAGAGGTTGGGTGAGAAGTGCAAGAGTTCCACCTGGCAGATGAATGGATGCATTGGAAGCTCAAGGCCAACCTCAAACCAAGCTTTGAGCACGACAATGTACCCATTCAAGGGTAGGGGCATTCATTCGATCTTGGCCACAAGACGTCTCTCAAGGTACGGTGGTTCCTAGGTGCCACCAGCACTGCCTTCTCCACCTTAGTAAGTGAAGAGGGCTCAACCCCCACAAGAACCTCCTTGGTGAGATCATCATCAAGAATCTCGACCCCCTCATCAAGATCATCACATGACAAATCCTCTATCTTGGGTTCCTTGGCCCAGTCTTCACTTTCCCTCCCCCCATGAGGGAAGTTGCAGTCCTTAGCCGTGGAAGTAGAGTGGTGAAAACCTACGATGTCAACACTACAAAGTGGATAATTATTCAATAGAGGAATGCCAATGTGCACATAAATTATACAAGAGATAAATTATTTAGTGTCAACACTGACAGGTGGCCTACACCTAAGGATATACATGCCTTACGTGACCCCAATGCCCTAGAAACTATGCCTACTGCACCCCAGCGCCCTGGGCACCCACGCTGTATGCACCCCCACGCCATCGCCCCACTTTACATCTGCAGCACTCAGTGGCTATGCATGCCATGTAGACTCAACATCTACGCGCATTGCCTTGCAGAATTGGCATCTCCTCGACTCCCAGCTCCATGTGCCCTAGCGCCCTGATGCCTCGTGCACTCCGTGTGCCTTAGCACCCTGGTTCCTCAGCGCCCTACACTCCGTGTGCCCTGGCCCCCCACACGCTCCACATGCCTCGACATCCTGGCACCACGGTGCCCCAACACCCTATGCATCCTGGGCCGTGCACAAGTTCCGACACCTTGGTGCCCCTACATACCACACACTTCCTGTGCTTCGATGCCCCAGTGCCCTGTGCCCCAACGCCACGATGACCTGTGCGCCCTGTGCCATGTGTAAGTCCCGACACCTCGGTGCCCCAATGCCCTGGTACCCTCACCTGGTGCCCCGATGCCCTGCATGCTCCTAGCACCCTGGTGCCCTATGCACCCTGCACCATGCACATCCAAGAACTCGCACCATTCTGCCTACCTCGCGCCATGCACTAAGCCCATGGCACCCGATGGCCTCACGCACCCAACAGCTTGATGCCCTGCAATGCCTATACCCTACACACCCTGGCAGCCGTATCGCACTGCTCACCGCCTACACACGATGCCTGCACCTAACAGCCAAGACCTGTGCCCTCGCCCTAGTGCCCCACATGCTCCATGGACCTTGACAACTACGTCGCACTGCTCATTCCCGTGCCCCTGTAGCCACACCCTCACCCTATGCCTACTCCTAGGCTAATGCCTACTCTCAAGCTTCCCACACACGACATTCAGCTAAAGCGCTTGGAGAAGTCACGAAGCACATAGAAGAGGGAAATCAAGAACTCGGCAAAGAGACTGCAAGCTCACCTCGCCCAAGCTTGCCACTGGCATCTGCTGTAGCAACATCAAGTGGGGGATTACATAGCCCACGTCTGTCACATGACAGTCACTGGTGGGGCCCAATCCATGGCTCCTTATGCCTGCCTAGGGCGATGCCTATGGCTGTGCAACTCTCATCCCTGTTGTCCCGAACACCAGGACGTTGGCCATGTCTAGGCGATGCTAGCCATGCCAAAACCTTCCTGCTCGCCCAGGCCTGACGCCCACACCAACTTCACTCTGGCTCACTTTTGAGTACACAACCATGCCCCCCCTCTTTTCTTGCTTCGGCCTGTGCTCATTTTCTTTGGATAGGAGAGGCGGTGGCTATAAAAAGGGGTGGAGAACAGTGAGGATTCTCGTACCCCTTGCCATGTGTAATTGTTTGGACCAACCAAAAACACCCAAGAGGGCATAGGCCCTGCTCAGTCATTTGGGCCAGCCAAAAGGCCCAATAGGGCATGGAATCAATCAACTAGATGGGTCGACTTAAGCATCCCAATCAAATCCTAGCCCAAAAGGTGTCAAAATCACGTGACAAGCCAGGAGCTTCACCATAGCATAGGAAGGAAAATTTTCAATAAAGCCTGAGAATTTGCCATGATTTTAGCACCTAGTTCTAGAAGCAACTATGATTCAAATCCATGAAATCTTGGCTGAGCACCAACCCTAGTACGGCAATTTGAAACTACCCCTTTGAGCACTTCCCTTAGTGCCAAGGGGTGGATGGGCTAGTGTTGGAGGAATAGAATTATTCCTCCACTAATAGGGCCCACTTTAAGGAAGATACCTATATACAAATCCAAGAACTACAGTTATGCTTGGAAAAGATAGTACTACCCCTTGCTTGTACTCATAGTTTCATAGACTAGCTATCTCACTAAGGGGTATTCCCATCATTGTATAAGCCCAAGAGCCTATAAATACCCCATGTATCCTTCACTTGTAACTTGAGCTCAAAAGGAATACAAGAAGACATTTCAACTGGTGGGCCTCAGGGAAGACCCTTTGTAACCCCTCGTAGGCCACTGACAGGAGTAGGGCGGTCCTCTTGGACCCTTGTGACACTTTCACTCTCATGGACATCAACCTGTAGCACAGCCAACATTCACCTCCTCACTTGTGTTTCGTTTCTACACTAACAACATGTTCGATGTCCTCTTCTCCTGTGTCGATCGCTCATTTTCTTCGACGTTGGCCAACTTAACACTATGGCTTCCTTCCTAACCACTGTGACTTCCCATATTCATTGATGTTAGCATGTCTAACAATACAGAGACTCTTCTCAGCATCACCGGTGACATCACACCCCTTACCAACAATGGTATACTCCTAGCTACCCAATGGCCCCATATTATCAATAGCTCATCTTCAATGCATATCTTCATCTCCTCTTTGTCAAGGTTTCCCCATCATCAAGCTTCTTTGGCCACTGACTTCTTCAACAACGTCGACGCTCATCACTCATCATCGCGGCCCTTGGCTCCTTTGACTCTAGCCTTTTTCTTCAATGGCTTCAGCGAGTAGTACAACATTGCCCTCGTCGAATGGCACACAACATTGTCCCCATCTTTGTCATCATCGCCTTGGCTCTTCACTTTTCCGTGGGTCAATGTCTTCTTGCAGGACAGATCAACGCCATAGCACTCTTTTGTAGTCTCATCTGACACCATTCAAGCTATCCTTGTTATAACTTTTATTTTCATTCCAAATTTTAGTTATATTTTATTAGAGTTCATATACAAATCAAATTGATAATTTTATTTTATTGGAATCTTAGTTATTTAGAAATTTACTTTGGAATTCGTATAGAAATCAAATTGCAATTTTCTTTATTTTTATTCCGAATTTCATTTTTTGTTGGAAGTCATATACAAGTACATTGCTATTTTTATTTATTTTTTATTTGAATTATAGTTATTTAGGGATTTTATTTGGAATTGCACTTTTATTTTATTTTTATTTTGAATTTTAGTTATTTTTGTTGGAATTTGTATACAAATCTAATTGTTAATTTTTGTTTAATTTTTATTCTGAATTATATTTATTTAGAGTTTTTACTTAGGAATTTGTGTGAAAATCATATTACTAATTTTATTTATTTTATTCTAAATTTCAATTATTTCTAGATTGTACTTGGCATGGACTCTTTCTTTTAATCTAGTCTATTATAATCTAGACTGACCACGATCAACGGTGTAGATGATTCTTTTTTCCTTTGGTTAATGTGAGAATTTCTAGCCGAGTGAACATTGTGGCTTCTTTTGTATTTGCTTTAATTAATTAGAGTCTCCTGTTTCCGCTTGTGCGCGTGTTTGCTTTATGCTCTACACGGTGACTCAAGCCTATGGATGTATGAACCCCACGTGGCATTTGCTTGAGGATTTGTTTAAATGTCAATCCCTCGTTCCGCGCATGCACGTTTTTGTGTGATGGTCCACATGGTATTGAAGCGAGTCAATCCAAGTCGTCCGTGTGGCATCGAGTCATGTGATTATAGCCAACCAACCAACCCCTCGCACACACAGATAATAAAGGTATCCCCACGAGGCAGTGGCACATGACTGGTTTACATTGAAGTAAGGTCAGTCTCAGTGGGGGTTTCATGGAGTTTCATAGGCATTAAATACGCTGACATGTCACTGTATTGATGAAGAGAGATGATAAAAGTTTCATGGGAGTAGAGAGAGTTTCATGGGGATGAAACTCTTATGCACTGTTTTCAAAATATGGGTGTGTTGGAAACTGGGACATGAAACCTCCACTGAGACTGACCTAAATGCAAGTAGAAAGGAGGGAGGTGGTTTGTGAATTGAATGGTCACAGGTGGTAGAGCTGACCATCATCGAGTTCCAATGAAAAATGGAACTGAAGCATGACGGCCCACATGCTAACTTGCTATGGTAAAGAGGTAGTTGAACGGGCCAACATGTGCAGTGCAAAGGAATTTAATTTGAATTTTTCTACCAGCTTACTTTCAAATTATTCTCAATTTTGTCCCTAAAATTTTATCCTGACTTGTTTCACATTTAGATAAATTTCATTTCTATATTTTATTTGTAATTTTGCTTGCAAATTATGATCATTCTGCTTCCATGTTTAATCCAACTTGGTTTCAAATTTATAGTCAATTGCTTTTGAATTTATAATCAAATGATTTTGAATTTATCCTGACTTACACAAATTTAATTTTATATTTTATTTCTAATTTTTCTTGCAAGTTATGCTCACTTTGTGTCTATTTTTGTCCCAACTTGCTTTCGAATTTATGCTGACTTACTTTCAAGTTTATACTGACTCATTTCCCAAAACTATGCAAATTTGAATTTTATATAGAATTTGCATTGAAAGTTTCACGACTATGCTTCCAATATATAAGAATTGCTTTAGAATTTTTGTTGATTTTATGTCCAAAGACTATCTTTATTTGCTTAACATCTACACCAATTTGATTCAAAATTTATTGCTAAATTATACTCATTTTACTTCCATATTTATCCCAACTTGCTTTCAAATTTATAGTCAATTGCTTTCAAATTCATGCTGAATTTTGCTCCCTTAAAGAATTCATATGTAAAGAGGAGGGTGTGTGTAGCCAAAGATATGGGTCTACAAGGAATTGTAGGTGCACATATCAACTAGCAACAGTGCATGTAGTTATACGTGGAAATTGGTAAGCTGGAGGGATGCATGTAGCTATGTAATTCGATAATAGGGCAGAGTTGGCTCCAGTGTTATATAAATCAGAAAGATATTCCTTGCATAACTGACTCACGACTGATTCCTCGGTGGGCTAATCTGAACCGGGAATATGCTTTCTTCCCTTCCTCACTTTTTTTTTAAAAGCTTGCAAATTTCTTTGGCTTTTGATGTTAGGTTCCGCCGTTTCAATTTTACGTGAGTACTATGGTATATGCGTTGCAGATACAAGAGCGAGTAGCATATCAGTTCAGAGAAAATTTAGACAACGCGGATGCGCAAAGTTCAGACAATGCTAATCTGATACATTGCTCATACAAATTGAAGGATGGTGGGTGAGTTTCTATCAGAGCAACGAGTTGCTACGATCTAGACACAATGCCCCCATCTCATTCTTTGCTATCCTCATTTAGCTCTTCTTATCCATCAGTTTCGTTGGTCATGTTCAGTGTCGCTCAGCCGGCCAATCATTGTTTGAAACAGAACAAAGGGCAAGCACATGTGGGAAAAGGGAGCTGTACTCTTGACGTGTAGCCAGAAGCTACACAATAATCATGCAGAATTATATAACTAACATTGTTCACTGATACATAAAAAGCTGAGTCATTAGTGGCTATAATGATCCCCATGGGTACGACGATTCCTCGTTAATCCCCCTTTTATATATTTCGGCGAAAGCTCAATCTATTTTTTAGAGCAAAGCGAAACCCCAATCTATTACTCATTCCTTTCTACAACTGTTTTATGTTTATGTCAGCTTCTGAATTATCATTGTACCCAGCACTGCGAGATACTTCCTCGTGTATTTTGTGATAGCCTTTTGCAACTTTCAGCAAATAATTCAGAAAAAGAGATTCTGCTGAGCATTAGGTAGCACAAAGCATTATGTCACGTAAACATATTACATTCTTGTATCACAAAACAAAAAAGAGCTTAATTTTGCAGATATGCGAAAAAAAGTTATGATTTTGCATACATGCGAGAAAAAGTTAAGTTGCAATTTGGGCAGTTAAATGCATGCATTGTACATAAATGAATATGCAAGCCCACAACTTCTAATTTGTCAAGGATTAGAAGGGTAAGCTGGGGCAGAGCCAGCAAGGGTGCCCGGTATGCCCAGGCACACCCAAAAGTCAGAAATTTTCCAATGGATCCCTGCAACGTTTTGGCCATGTTTGTAGTCCTTGGTGTGCACCTTTCTTGAAGGCCAGCGCACAATGGACAGCCCGCTTGTGCCCCCACCAGCCTATAGCCGACAACCACCTCACCACTCAGCCCACCTCCATCTTCATTCTCTCTAATAGACCAATACCCCCAATTCGCCAACCCTAATCCCTAATCCTCTCCTCTCGTCCCCAATGGTGGCGGCTCTGGTTGCCTACTTGGCGGCTAGCACGGAGAAGGAGCAGTGGGCGGCACGGAGAAGAGGACCAGGAGGCAGAGGGGGCACTACGCGGAGCCGTGGGCACCAAGAGCAACACGCAGTGTGGTGTAGGAGTAACAGCCAGTAGACAGGTGGCCACAACACGTGGCGAAGCATGCAACACGGCAACGGCACACAATCATAATAAGTCATGGCTCGATTCTTGATTTTGATTTGATTTGGGATTCATAGAATATTTTGAACTTGTGATTGAAACATTGAAAGCACTAGAATTGTGAATGTGATTTTGATTTGATTTGGGATTTGTGGACGAGGATTGAATCAAGACATGGGATTGGCTAGGCTTGGTGACACTCGTTAGGGTTCTCATTAAAAACTATTTTGTGCATTATTGGTATGTATTCTACAATCCAAAAAAGTATTAATAAAGATTGGAAAAGATCATGCCTTAAAGAATGATGTGTATTCAAACTTATGTGTTGGATTTATTATGCTATGAAACCATTATATAAGACTATGGAATTATGCATGTAAAATGTGCAGCCCCATTCGTCATTGTAAATTTTCTAGCTTCGCCACTAAGGATAAGGCTACCTATTTCAGATATGTACTTGTAGAAGCATCTTTAGTTTAAATAAAAAGAGACAATAGCTGAAAGAAAGGTGAATAAATTTTGAAAAGGACTAATTTCAACATTGATGAGTATCTTTTGTTACTGATAAGGAAGATTGCCTGAAATAGACCAAAAAAATCATAAAAATTGAAATTTCTTGAAATTAATTTGAATTCAGTTTTCCTTCCCAATTTGGCAACCTAACCTGAATTTCCACTTTCCCTTTTCAGCTTTCCCGTTTTCCTCCTCCGTTGGCGCCTTTCACCAATCCGCCTTCTCCCCTATGCACCGAGCCCACCTGGTCACTTGCCCGCATCCGTCGCTGCCACCCCTATGCCACCTTGGCATCCTCACCAGGACCACAACACCAACACCGTAGACTGCGCATTGAAGAGCCATCACCTCCGCGTTGTCATCGCCCTGTCTCGATTGCAGCGCCGCACTGACCACCGAGCCCCATTGCAATTCAGTGTGCTGTGCAACCAACGTGCACTCCCGCGCTATTTCTCCTCTGTCAACACAAGCCATCGTGCCAAGGAGTCATAATCCTCAGCGTGCTAGCTTGCACTCCACTTCTCCCCGCCAACGTGACCCAGTTGTCGCCGCTGTTTCCACTCGCCAACACCATCGTGCCCTCTCCACTGCTTCCACAGCCTTATGCTTCCTTTAAAGCCTTACCAACATGCCATGACACCTCACGGAGACCTCAATTGCAAAGTCAAACCACCCTCATCTCCAACCACGAACGTCATTGACATTACCAACTTTCACCGAGCCGGTGAGCTACTAAGGCCACTACTCCACTTCAGTCGACCATTAACCAATTCGCTGCCACAATAGCATCCTCAGACCATCGCAAAGTCATAGCTAGCCTTGCTGACCACCTTATTAGCTTCATCTCTGCCAGCACCATCCTCTGCTGTTGTGCCAGTCGGTTGCACGTGGACTTCCCTCCACGGACCATTAGAGCACGAACCAATACCACCATCTACCTCCTGACATCACCAAGATGCTCGCACACCCCATGAATTTGTCAATTAGCTGCCGGAGTAACGTTGTGCCATGGAAACATCCAAGAGACTTCATCTCTCTGCCGACCACCACCATCGATCTCCAAGCCACACAAGTCCAAAATCGGCGTCGCTTTTGGTCACCATCGTTGTAGCTCGGTTCGAGTGCACTACTGCGCCTGACGACGAAGACGACACTGTACATCATTGGGCTAGAACAATTTGGCCCAACAGCCAGAACTCCACTCGGGTTGAGCTCATTACTATAGTAATTTACTATTAACCCAACCCGAACTCTATAGACATCCATTGCTCACAAAACCTGATCCAATTACCATTCAAAATCAACCCAGATTCAAATTATAGCCTGATACTATTCCAGAACTGACCCACAATTAATAGTGCTGAACTCGATAATATCCACCAAAAAATCCAATAACATATTTATACCCAATTTGGCTATCTAGAGCCCATCTAACCCATTTTTAACTCCATTCAGCCAAGCCAACCACCGATTAAACCCTATTTGACCAAACCCATTTTCTTTTATACCTTTTTTTTTTATTTTATTGTATTTTATTCCCAGTTTGCATTATGCAAAATAGAAACTTATTTCTATTTGTTTTTTCGCTCTAGCGTCCGAATTCAACTAGTTGGCTAATGGAGAAGTTACTGAAATAATTAAGGCGGACAATATAAACCTAAAGCCTATAGTAAAATAATTAGAGATTCTAGATAAATAGGCAAGTCGCATGTTTTTGAACATATTGAACCCATACTTTTAAATTATTTATTCACAATACTTTGATCACTGTTATTTACGCACTATTATTTACTTGCAATAACTATTTAGAATGACATGATAACTAGTTATGTCCTACCACTAAAAACATACCATGTTTAATTTGAGACCATATTTACTTGACAACCTTAGTAATATCAAATTACAATGTAATTAAATAATCGTAGATAAGTTAAAGTCAAATATTTTATACTACTAAGTGTATCAGCACTTTGTCAATAGATTTATAAAAATTTGTTCTAGGGTTAAGGATGATTTGTGGAAAGCCACAAGTTGGGTGGAATCCATGACCTTACCTTAGGAAGGAGGCTTGGGTTGGATTGGTGGCAATGTCATAGTGCACTGGGTTATTAGTTTGTAGATGGCTACCTCGTTGGTGAAAAATAAAAAGTAGAACTTTATGCTAAGTAAAGGACACAGAAATTGCTCAACCAAAAGTCTTGACTTGTCAAGCCTAACCTAATAACTGCTCAAATTAATTAAATATCTACTGGAGGGTATGCTATTCCAGGAAGGGAATGACCTGCAGACAATGGGGTGGTTTGGAAGGAAGGTCTTCCCTATTTAACGTCAGGTCCAATCATTCGGGTTGCTAATTCCATTTCAGAAATCCCAAGACTGTGAGGTCTGTAACCTACCGAGTAGATACTAGAAAGAGGAGAGCAATGAAAGGTCTTATTTTCTCAACTCAGTCACACACTATCTGTTGTGTGTCTATTGCATAACATTGAGAGTTTGAAAAATCTTATAGGTAAACCTGAGCAACTCTGCAGAGTATAACAAATGGTATTCGAATAAGTTGTGCTCTCGATTAATAAAGTTGTGTTTCATAGGTGATTTCAATAACAACGCATAAGTAGATTTTGGAGAATTTTGATATGAAAATTGTAAACAAAAAAAGAAACCCTTTCGTTAATTATTTTTGTATTATTTTACTATTTTAAATGAAAGTTTTTTACCAACAAACTTGTATCCACTAATGTTACATTACAACCCGTGACCATCCATTGAACTCATGGCACATTAGTTACATAACCTTTCCGTGTGGCTTGCTGAGTACCTAGTGTACTCAATCTTGCTTATTTTCATCATATACCAGAAGAAGTAAGAAAGCTTTAAACTTTCGTGTTAGGGCTATGACCGCACTCAAACGTTTCTGTGGGGATTTTCTTTGATCTTCTAAACATAAGATAAGTTTTGGGCTTTGATGCCCATACAGTTTCTAAAGTTGACCATTATGCCATATTTTAATCAAGTTAACTATTTTTAAGCACTTGTAAGCAAGCATGGTATTCTTTCTGTCCGCGGCTAAACTCCTAGGCTGTTGCGAGAAGTACAACAACCCTGTTTAACTGAAGCTTCAAATTTTGTCCCTGAAAGGAGCTTCCACGGCATCTCATTTGTATTTGTTAACCACGCACCGATTACTTACATTATTTCATCAAGGTCTCTTTGTTCAAAAATATTTGAACATTTTACTTATCACAAGAATAGGTGTGCATAAAGCCACAATTAGGCTGTTTCATATATACTAAGTGCCACATCGTCAGAAGTTATAGAAACATTACAAGAAACATCCATGTAAGGATTTCAAGATGCCCTTGCCTTGTCTTACTTTAAAGTTTCTGTAGATTATTCAGAAAAAGGATCCACCTGCATCCAATGAATAGAGCATGAAAGTCAAATCAAGGAGCAATAGCGTTTCTATAAAAGATTGATCAGAGAAAACCTAACGACAACTCAAGATTCTGCAAATGCATTGCTTCCATCACAAATAGTAATTAAACTCATGGAGCCAGGAGTATTTCTTTTAATTGCGGCCTTAAATGCTGTTACATTTATTGTAATAAAGGTTCTACACTTGTTTCTATCTGGAAAACAATTAGCTCATCCAAAATTAGCCTATCATTAATGCTTTAATTTTCCTGATCCAATCAAAGCAAACAAAAATGACCTCAGAAACAACGTTTTCGCTCATCCACATTTTGATTGGAGCAGAAAGGCCAAAATCCACGTCGGCAAGTTACGGAGATATTTATGAAAGGGACTCGTGGAGTTCTGCAAGCCAGAGACATATACTTGATTAACAAATGTTCTCACTGCAAGTTGCAAATAAACTTGTCATGTGTGATATCAAGAGACCCAAAATTATTGCACTGCATGCTTTAGCAGTCAATAGAACAACGCGCCGCTCGTTATTTTAACCGAAAGGATTGGATTATGTATTTAGTCAGGAGAGAGAGTAAGCAACAACAATATAGTAACCGGCAAGTTGCCGATGATGATGCCTACCATATCTATTTCGATCTTCGTAGAGAGAATTATCACAGGTTAAGTACCAATAACTTCTACTTGTACATATACTAATGACCAAGAAATGCCACGGATTAACTAACAAACTTGTGGCCTAACTTATCCAATTTTAGTAGAGTTTGCATTGCCACAAGTTAGATCAGAGTTATTTAGGTTTCGCACTGATAAGGAGATCGATTTCTGGGTGCTCAACTTGCCACCAGGTCAAACTGTACTTCCAGTCATGCTGCAACAAAACGGTCGGAAACGCATTCGATCATAATCACTGGAGCAGCTTGCTAGTTGTTACCACTGCAGAATTTGTATAGGTTGGCATTGTAATCTCTGAAATTGGTCACAGTTTAGCCGGTATAGCCTAATGCTCAAACATCTTGGCTGATCAGCTTATTTTGTTGTCTGTATAGCAATGTTTCGTAACTTGGACGACTTCAAGGTATATTTGCTGATCCATAAGACCATAGCATCTGATTGCTACATATGCCCATAAGAGCGTATACAATGAAGGTGCTTAGAGAGGTGCTTAGCTATCAAAATCTGAATCTTCTTGCCACATAAGATAGATGAGATGCTTATTTTGTAGCATAGGTGCTTAAGTAGGCATTGGTGATGATGCTTATGTATATAACTATATATAATAAATAGATAATATAGCATCTAAGTACCAAAAAAAGAGATGTTTGTATTTGAGAAAATGGCTTTTATATAAGTGTTTGATGGTGTGGCTATATTTTTTTCTTTAAGCACTTATGTATAAGCATCTTGTATTGTATATGTCCTAACCAAGGTTCCAAAACCCGAAAGTGGGAGAAATCCTGGCCGGTGGCCGGTAACGGTAACCAGCCGGTTATCGGAAAAACAGGTAAAAAACCGGTCACAATTTGAAAATCAAATCTTGAATTTTGAGATGCTTTGAAACCGGTAACCAGAAAAACGAGCTGGTAACCAAAAAAACCGGTCGGAAACCGGAAAAAAACTGGCCAAAATTCAAAAATCAAAAATTAATATCGGCTGATTTTTCGGTTACCGGTCTCTACCGGTAGAAATGGTAACCAGAGGTTACCGGCCAGTAATCGCTGGGATTTTGAACCCTGGTCCTAATTATACTTGTCATGTGAACACTCTAGGTAAGTTCTAGAGGGCACTAAAGCCATTGCTTAGCTCACAGTTGTTTGGGCCTGTGTTTCCTGAACCTTCCAGTCTCCAATTTACTAACTCTGCTTGATTCCGTCATATGAATCCATCATGATGTGTTGTATGTTCTTGTGAATTGTGATCATCTGGAGTTTCTTATGCTCATTGTGGGACAAACTGGGATGTCTTTTTGCTCAAGAGGTCAATGTCAATTGTCAAGTGGCATTTTCAGCAATAGTTTTGACAGGAGCCACTTGCTTTGTCAGGTGTGTCTTGTCAGATACAAGAACAGCATATATACTAAACTTATCCTTGTTAGCTTTCACATGATCTAACTCCTGAAATAGCTTGTTATCCTTGTTAGCTTTCTACAGGCGATTACACTTGTTGGCCAAGTCGTACGTTTCCCCTTTCGTCAATCGACGCCGCCGGTGATATTTGATAGGGTGGTAAAGACAAGCTATTTTAGTTAATAACCGAATTTTTTTTAATAGCAACAGCAGTTCCTCCTGAAAGAGTGAATTAATGTTTTTAGAATAAGATACATGCAGTATTTACAAAAGGAGGAAAAAAGAAAAAGAAAAAATAAATCAAGACTATTAAACCAATTCTCAATGAGTGGTTGACAAGTTTTCTTTGCTCTATGGATAACCATGGCAAATTCATGCTTGAAAATGTTTCTCCAACCTGAGAAATCTGAGTTAATGTGTTGGAAAATAATATTATTCCTTGTTTTCCAGATTGCCCAAGCAGGCAAAACTATAATCTCCATATAAAAAGGTTGGGCAATATTTTGCTTGAGATCCAAAATGGACTCATGAACTGAGAAGCCCTGAGTTCTTGAAGGGCATATATAATCCCAGCATGATTGTACAAAAGGGCAGGTCCAAAATAGATGGTAAATAGTCTCTTCATTGTTCCCATCACGCAATTATAATCATCTAGGCTGAATTGTTTTTCCTTCGCAATAAACTTCTTGTGTTGAGTCTGTCTTTGAGTAGTAACCAGAAAAAGATCTTATGCCTAAGTTGGCAAATACTTTTCCAAAGCCAACTGTAGTATTGCGGTAGCAAAATGTGACCCATAAGGAGCTTGTAGTCCTTTACTGATGAATACCGTCCATTATTCCAAGATACTTGGGCTTATCATTGAGACGTTTAGCACTATCAGAGAATTTCACTTGCCTGTTCCGAGCCTGCTCCACAACAGATAAAAAGCATTGTGCTCTAACCAAAAATTTTCAAATCTGAACAGTTGAGAATTTGGAATGGAAGTCCCTATCTGGATGACACATGGCACATGATCTGAAGTTGTTTTTGCTAGAGGAAAAGCCACATTATTTAGAAAGTGAAGTATCCAACTATTGGTAGTGAAGAACCAATCTAATTTTTCAAGCAAAGGTACCTCTTGCATGTTGGTCCACGTGAAGGCTCTACCCTTGAGTGGTAAGTCAACCAACCCAAGCTCACTAATTGCCTCATTAAACAATAGCATATCATTAAAATCACCCCCTTGTCTATTTCTATTACAGGGTGCTCTAATGAAGTTGAAATCCCCAACAATCAGCCAATCTATATCATCAGGCATTTGAATGCTCTTGAACCAATTAATAAAATCACCCTTATGTTCACTGTTAGCAGGTCCATAAAGGTTTGTCAGAAGCCATTGTTCACTAGAATGGACTGAGGTGAATTCCACTGAAACCGAATACTCATTTTGAAATACCATCTCCCCTTTAAACATAGACTCCGACCAAGCTATGAGTAATCCTCCAGATGCACCATCCGATGGCAAGAAAATGAATTTATTAAATCTTCTTGGGTAGAATTTTTTGAAATATGCTGTGTCAAAGTGCTCTCTTTTGGTCTCTTGCAAACAAATCACACTGCATCCACTCTCCTCGATCTTATTGCTGATTGCTCTCCACTCCTTGTTGGGGTTAGACTGGGAGGGCAACAAATTCATCATTTGTTGTTGTCTGTTTGCACAGGTTAATTTGCCATTTACGGACCTGGCCGTGTGTGGTCCTTGTGATTGGAATAGCAATGTCGGGTGTAGTTAAGAAGACCAAATCATAAAGTAAGCATTCTAAGCAAACTATGATCATTAGTCGGTGGTGACCGGGGGAACAGAGCTGAGTTCCCAAGCTAATCATGCAAGTAAATTAAGCCTTCGCGTTGTCGTTTTTATGGACATGCTAACGGCCGTATCTTTTTATCGTTTTCTTTTGTCCGGTTGATTGTGATGTACATAGAGTAACAGCTAACAAAATGTGAGCCAATCCAATAGGTAGTATATCAAGTGTAGTGTAGTGACTCAAGGAACCCAGTTATTCAATCGGTTCATGTTAACTAAGATGCAAGTTTTATTGGCCTAACCTTAGTTTGACCTGTGTAGTGACGACTCGTTGGGGATTGCGATCGAGAGGATAGTCCCACATCGGGAACTATTCAGAGTTTGGTCCACCATACATAGAAACTCAACCGCCGACGCCATTGAACGAGCGGTTGGGACATACGCGCGCGGCGCCCGCCGCCAAGGCCAGATCCAAAGAAGACCGAGTGAGGGCTCAGGCCCCCACTCAACTTTGACTTTTTGGTAAAGTAATCAAATATTTTAGCACTTGGACCCTATTCAGCCCATCTAAGGTGCCCCCACTCTCTTGGGCCTTAGCCTTTATCTCGCGATTACCAACGCCCGACAGCTCAAGCGAAACGATGGAGCAAACTAGGCAACTAGCGAAGCGTGTTCAGCACTAACATGTTAATCCAAGAGTAGCTAGTCCACACCGACACAAAAGCGTAGTAGCCAGTACACTGACCCACACAGCCACACAGGCGGCAATCACTGCGCTCAGCGGCACGCTCCTCGACCCTCACCTAACGTGGCTCCGACAGTCGGGTCTACTACAGCGTCATCATGCAGCACGGACTGGGTATCTCCACTCTTTTTTTTGTGTTGGGTCCGCACCAGCACGCTTCAAAAGTGGGGGTACTCCACCCTGTGTGTGTGGGTGGTTCCTTATGCATTCACCCTCGCGCATGTCCTACATCATCCCCATGCATGGAGAGGCCCATAAGAGCAACTCCAGCAGTAGCCCTCAAATCTAAGCCCCTACTTTTCATTTGAGGGCCCAATTTTTTTGCTTCTACTCCAACAGCACCCCTCAAATCTAAGCCCTCAAATCTATTTACCACACACTGACACATGGGACCCACTCCCGACAAATTTCTTCGTCCCCTCCCTCGTCACCGTTCCCCTCCCGAAGCTCAAATCCTGCGGCGGCGGCGGCGGCGGGATCCGGCGGCGGCTGGACGGCGTGGAAGCCGAAGAGGGCGTCGACGGCCTTGGCGGAGGCGGCAGCGGATGCGGCGGAGGAGCCGAGGCCGGAGCCGAGGGGGAGGCCCTTGGTGAGGTGGATGGAGACGGCGTGCGGCGCCGGATGGCGTCAGATCCGGTCAGATCCGGGCGGGGAGCGGCGGCCTCGGGCGAAGATGGCTGGATCCGGCAGCGACGGCGCAGCGGCGGACGGATCCGGGCGGAAGGCGGCCGGATCCAGCCGGGCCGAGGCCGGATCTGGTGAGGGGTCGCCGGATCTCGTGCGGTGGAGGCCGGCGGTGGAGGAGCTCGGTCGGTGGCGCCCGGATTCGAGGACGACGGAGGCGCGAGACGAGGAGGCGGCGGGTCGGCGCATGGCCGGCAGTGGCTGGTGGTGGCCGCCCGAAGAGGCGGCGGCGGCCATCCACGCAGGCGGCCATCCATGGACGCGGTCAACGGCGGCACGCGAGCGCAGGCGACGACGGCGCGTGAGCGACGGCTCCGGCGGCCGGGAAGAGGTGGCCGCCCCCGGGAGGCGGGTGGGGAGGGAGGCGGCGGGGAAAGAGGCAGGCGGGGAGGGAGCCGATGGGGAAAAAGGCAGGCGGGGAGGGAGGCGGCGGGGAGGGAGCCGATGGGGAAAAAGGCAGGCGGGGAGGGAGGCGGCGGGGAGGGAGCCGATGGGGAAAAAGGCAGGCGGGGAGGGAGGCGGGCGGGGAAAGAGGAGCGCGGGAGGGGAAACCACTGAAACAGAAATTTGAGGGCTTGGTCCAGAGCCCCTAGGAATGAGGGGTGAATGGGGGATTTGAGGGGCTCCTCAAATTTGAGGGCTCTACTAGGGGCCCTGCTAGACCTCTATTTTTGCCTCAAGCCCTCAAATATGAGGTTTGAGGGCTCAAGTAGGGGCCCTGCTGGAGTTGCTCTAACGGCCGACGATGACGGGGTACCGTCAACGGATACGACTGGCTGATGTACTATGTAGCGTGGCCGCACGTTCTCAGGCCGACGCTTGGTAGGTTTAATTAGGGGTGGGAAATGATAACAGATAATCCATTTTATCCGATATTCATATCCGAGAAAATGCGAATGTGGTAAGCAAAATCCGTATTCGAAAATGTTTGTATTCATATTCGAGAATATTCGTATCCGTATTTGAGAATATTTATATTCGCATTCGTATTCGAGAATATCCGTATTCGCATTCGAGACTATTTGATCTGTTTCCTATACCTATCATCGGTAACCGGTGAAAAAAAGGTAAAAACCACTAGGAATTTGTTCTACTCAGAAGTTGTAACAAGATATTCGTATTCGATCGAATTAAGTATATATTCTATTCAAATTCATATCCATTACAACATTTGATTTGCAATCGTATTCAAAAATATTTGAATTTATTTTTAAAATATAGATTTGTATTTATATTTAAAACTATTTAATCGTATCTGATCCATTTCCATCCCTACATCTAATCCGACATCATGGGATTGCAGGGTCATTGGATTACTTGGTAGTCTGAGCTCGTATAGCCCGGACCAACTCACGCGACCCGGTACTATGAACGGGCCAAACAACAACCTCTCGTGGGCTAACCTCCCTAAACACGACACGACAGCTCGGTTTACTTGAGCCGTGCCAACGAAAACTAGGCCTCTTTTGAAGCCTAGAAACCCTTGGTTCTGAGTAGAGGAGCAACTGAGCCATAGTGTTTAGGGGTAGAAAACGCTAACGGATAATTTATTTTATCTGATATTTATATCTGAGAAAATATAAATATGGTAAACAAAATTCATATTTGAAAATGTTCATATTCATATTCAAGAATATTCGTATCCGTATTTGAGAATATTCATATTCGAGACTATTCGATTCAATTCGATCTGTTTCTAGAACCCATGAAAAACCCGGACAAATTTTGTGATTCAAAATTTGAATTTAGGCAATTTAAAACTGGTAACCGGTCAAAGATCAGTGAAAAATCGGCAAAACCGCTAGGAATCAATTTTATCCGATATTCGTATCCAAGAAAATGCGAATGTGGTAAGCAAAATCCGTATTCGAAAATATTCATATTCGTATCCGTATTTAATAATATTCGAATTCATATTTGTATTCGTTTTAAAAATATGGATTCATATTCGTATTTGAGACTATTCGATCGTATCCGATCCATTTCCATCCCTAATAGTGTTGCAATCCACCGATCCTAAGTTCAATCCCTGATTGAACGAACAATTTCCAGCCGGTTTCCCCGTGCTACCTCCCAAGTAGGAAAAAAATACATATACACGTGAATATATTCAAAGGTTAAAATGTGTGCTCACGCTTTATAAAGTTTAGATCTTCGTTCTAATTAGATATATGCTAGTGAAGGCACCTATATATATGTGTGTGCACGCGCGCTAGTGAAGACACTCATGTATATATGAGTTGAGACATACGTGTGAAGTGTGTGCGCGAGTGAGTGCGTGAGTCCTCCTTTGTACTCTTGAAAAAAAGTAGGAGCCGAAAAAGAGTTACCTACTAAGCACGCAGTGGCCAATGCATATGGGGCGCGAGGGGGCAGGCACACCGGCTCTTGCTGCCGCACTCCTGGTACCTCCCGCCCATTTCATGACGGAGCACCGGCCGACGACGGCGCAAGAAGTAGACAAGCAAGGCTCGGACGAGAAGAAGCAAAGGAACGAGGAGTGAGGTTGAAGACGACTCGGGTCTTGGGGGTAAAGTTGGGCTGTTTGTGGCTTTAGGCAATTATTGTTGTTTCCATGTCACAAGGCCCATGGGATGGGATAGGATGGGTATGTTTATTCCCATGAAGCCACCCCGGAAGCTACCCTGCCTGGATCCTCAACACACTGGCATACGGCTTCACAGGAATTTTGCAGGAATTTTGCAGGAAACAGTTCAATTCCCGCAGGAATCGGGAAAAATTCCCGCATTCCAAACAGGGCCTAAATACCTCCGCTTCCACCGCCAGGGTGGAGACAAGAGGGCCGAGCAAGGGTCTGGCCCTTCTAATATTTCTGTTCTCTTTTATTAGCTATTAAGTATTTTAGTAATTATCTCATAAAGTATTTATTTAGCCATCCTCATGAGAGAGCAAAGTTCACTTTTGATTAAATTATTGACATCTATGATCTTCTTGGTATGTATAGAGCCAAATTTAAATTAATAGAAATGTTTTTTTGTATTGTTATGTTATATTTTTATGTGATTGTTGTTTTCTTAGCAAAAAAAATTATCATCTATTTAACTCCATCTATATTTAAATTCTGGCTCCGCTACCGCAAGGCTAGAGTCGCGATGACGAACCTCAAAACACGAGGTGGAGGAGTCCTTCCTGCTCGTCAACCCCCAAGACGTCTCCCGCTTCCAATCGCACCAGGCAACAACTTTAATACGGCGACTGAGAATTCGTGTGTAGTCTTTCGGCGCGTATTCTCTGAAGCGTGACTTAGCTCCTCTAAGCTATCCATTCTCAGATGAGTGGTCCAGATTTTTTTTAGTTTTGATTTTTTTACTTCTAGTTTTTAGTTTTTATCTTTTTCTAGTTTTTCTTTTTTATTTTTTATATTATCTGTATTAAAATAACATATTTTTTATTTATAAAAAATAGGTTATTTTAACACAGATAATATAAAAAATTAAAAAAATAGAAAAATAAAAATAAAAAACTAAAAACTAGAAATAAAAAAATTAAAACTAAAAAAAATCCGGACCACTCATCTGAGAATGGATGGCTTAGAGGAGCTAAGTCACGCTGTGACTTAGCTCCTCTACGTCAGAGAATCCCGCTCGGTAGTCTTTACACGTACGTACGACAGAAACTTTTACTCTACCAAAATACTCACCACGGTTACATAGTGAATTTTTTATTATTTAATCTTTTTTATTAATATTTTAAAGTTAATCCATCGACAACTTTATTTCCAATTCTGACCTTGGCCAAAACGTTCTGTCGCGCTACGGATGATGATGTGGCCAAAACTACCACGCAAGCCCTAGGCCATGTACCGTGCCAGCGTAGATGGCTTGTGTGGCCTCTATCACGCCGTACGTAATGGCGTGATAATCTTGTATTGTCACACCACGAGACTTGGCGTGACAGGGGTGATTTAAGTGTGGCCGCCGCTCCAGTTCCCATTTTCTCCGCATTTTCTTCGTCTGCTCCACTGGTCACCTGCATTGCCGGCTCCCACCTCCATCGCCGCCACCCAGTGGCGGACCCAGGATTTGAATCCAGGGTATGCCTAACTAAAAAATTATTATCCAATGTTGGTATAATCTAATACAAAAATTCGGTAAACGGTTCGGTAAAAAACATAATATATCTAAAAGATCTCATAATACCTTAAATTCAACAAATAAGTTCGAAATTTGCATAACTGATAATATAAATTGTTCAAATGTAATATAAGGTCTTACATAAATAGAAGATTGCAACACTAGTCTAAGGCTTTTGCTTTCCGCTTCTTTATGGCCATGAAAGTGTGAACTATGTCATCCTCGCTGACATTGGAGAAGATATCATGCTCAATAAAAGTGACCAAACAATCATTCAATAAATGATCACCCATTCTATTTCTCATCTTATTCTTCACTAGACACACTGCAGAGAATACTCTTTCAACAGTTGTTGTTGCCACCGGTAAGATCAATACCAATTTGAGGAGCAAGTATACCAAATCATAAAGATCATGCTTCTTTGTTTCAACAAGCTTAATAGAGAGCTCACCAAGATTGTTCAGGCCTTTGAATCTATCATCCTCTCTCATATCAACAATATATGTATCAAGTTGGAGTTCAAGTTTCATGAGATCAGAGCTTGCAATGTCTTTAGGATAAAAACTTGCAAGTCTAAGTATTTTCTGTGCATCAAAAGAGGCAAATGAATCGGAGGGGTTGAATGCCGACATACAAAGAGGCAACTCCATACTAACCTCATCAAACCGATTCTCAAGCTCTTGATGAACTCTATCAATAACACCAATATATACCTCTCTTCTATAGTGGTCATCAATTGTTTGTTCAGGGTAAAAACGATGGGATCTTCCATGAGGTTCATATTTAGCATCCATTGCAGGAACATCAATGGAATATTTGATGCAAAATGATGTAACCTTTCCTAAGAAACATTCCCACCCATTAGACCTCATCTGTTGCATTCTTTTCTTTGCCAAACCCACAAGTGTCATCGCATTAACTATATCTTGGTCTCTCTTTTGCAAAGAATTAGACAACTCATTTGTGTAACCAAGAATGACAAGCATCAAGTGTGCATTGAAAACAAACTCAAAAGACTCAAATGTAAGAACCATAGCATTTATGTTTGGCCAATCATCCTTTTGGGTGGGATCATTTCCAAGAGTAATGAGTACTTCCCGGATTGTATCATACATGTCAATGATATGCAAAATAGTTTTGTAGTGAGAACCCCACCGAGTGTCACCGGCCCTAGCCAATCACATCTCTTGATTTAACCCACTTCCACTTTCTATTTCATCCAAGTCAAGTGTCTTCTTCAATTTTTGAGCTCTAACATCTCGAAGCATATCATGACGTTTGCAAGAAACACCAACTATATTCAGCAAGCGTGAAACTTGACCAAAAAAGGTTTGGCAACCAATATTTCCCTTGGCAACAGCAACAAGAACTAACTGAAGTTGATGTGCAAAACAATGCACATAATAAGCAGAAGGAGACTCTTTCATAATCAATGTTTTCAGCCCTTTAACCTCTCCTTTCAGGTTACTAGCCCCATCATATCCTTGCCCACGAATTTGAGTAAAAGTCAAGTGATGACTAGTAAGCAAGGACTGAATTGCTGTTTTAAGTTCCAAAGAAGTGGTGCCAGAGACATGAACTACTCCAAGAAACCTCTCACAAACCCTCCCAAGTTTATCAACATAACGCAAGCAAACAGTAAGTTGTTCTTTATGTGATATATCACTAGATTCATCAGCTAGGATTGCATAGTGGTCATCCCCAAGTTCTTCAATTATGTATCTAGTGGTTTCAATAGAACAACATCTAATAATTTGCTTCTGTATGCGAGGGGAAGTCAAAATGCAATTACCTGGAGCATTTTTCAACACCAACTTGTTAACCTCTTCATTATTTCCAGCAAGCCACTTCAAAAGTTCAAGAAAGTTTCCTTTATTGTTAGATTCTTCACTTTCATCATGCCCACGAGAAGCCAAACCTTGATGCAAAAGATACCTCAAACATCTAAGTGAATAAATCAATCTAGCCTTGTACTCAACTCGATCCTTTTCTGACACCTTGACAATGACAATATCAATTTTTGTACCCTTTTTCACAAATAAATTGTATTTGTCTTGAGCAAACTTGTGAATAGTTGAGCAACAATGTTTGTCAAGTGTTTTAGCTCCTATGTTCCAATTATGCCACCCATCCATTACAAACTTTCCACTCTCTTTGCCAAACAAATAGCATATGAAGCAAAACGCTGCATCCTTCTCAACACTATATTCAATCCAAGGGTACTTATGAAACCAAATAATACTAAAGCGGCGATCTTTACCATAAATTTTTCTAATAGGGTAATCATAGGCCCAAAGTTGGCATGGACCTTTTAGAATGTATCCTCTTGTAGCCGCATCTTGATCATTGACATCATATCTTGAAATAGGCACCCTTAAGCCTGGATCATGTTCAATGCAATCAACATTATAAACCAAAGGTGATTCTTCTTCATTTTGAATTGGCCCTTCATCCACAACTGGATCTGCAGATGGTGTTATTCCATCTTCACCTGACCCTTCAGTCACCACTACAATTGGAGAATTATCATCTACAGATAGCCCTTTTTCAATTGGAGAATTATCATCTACAGATAGCCCTTTTTCAATTGGAGAATTATCATCTACAATAGGATCAGACGGCTGTTCATCTAAAGCTGAAATTGGTGGTGGTGGAGCATAAGATGCAATCTTTTTTGCTTCATGTTTCTGAAAAAGCAATGCAATGCTTCCGTTCTTCTTCTTCATGCCTCTCAAGTCCCAATTCAGTGCTAATGTGTGTTGTAGATCTAAAAAAACAAATGATCCTATTAACCATTTAGCATGTAAAATATTTAGTCTAACAATGCAAGACTATAGCCCAAATTAATGCAAACCGCAGCTAAAATCTAAAATCTAAATTATTAGTCTAAAATCTAAAGTCTAAATTACTACATTGATAAAAAAAAGTAGAGAAAAATTACCTCATTTCCCCGAGAGATAGGTGTCGGCAGGCTCCCCGGGACCCGGCTCCTTTTTCCTCATTTCCTCATTTCCCCGGGATCGGGCACTTCGGCAATTCAGCAGTCCCTCTCTCGGCCTCTCCCTAGTCCCTCCCTCGCCGCAGCTCCCTCAGCGCCAGGCGCCGACTCCTCCCTCCCGCCGGCCGCCGCCGGGTGCGCCCCGCTCCGACTCCTCCCTCCCGCCGCCGGGCGCCAGGTCACCCCGCTCCGACTCCTCCCTCCCGCCGGCCGCCGCCGGGTCGCCGCGGCCGCGCCGCCGCCAGTCGCCCGATGCCCCGATGCCCAGATCTGGCTTTTGTATGTTTGTGATTTGTGAATGTTCGTCTCCTCTCTCCTGGGTCCTGGCTCTGGATCTGTCGCCGAGAGTTTTTGCCTTTTTGGGTTAGGGCACCGGATGTTTTTGGGCCAAGTTGCACTGTTGCAGGGTAGTCCTGGGCCTATATGGACTACCTGCTGGGCCCGCCCCTGCCGCCACCCACCTCTAGCCCCACCGCGCCGCCCACCTCCTGCCCTACCCCGCCGCCCGCCTCGAGCTCCGGCGCCCACCTCTTGCCCCGCAGCCCCTTCCATCGCCGCCACCTGCTTTCAGCCCCGCCGTCCACCTCCTACCCTACCGCCCGCCTCAAGCCCCGGCACCCACCTCCATCGCTACCACCCACCTCCATCGCCGGCGCCTACCTCCTGCCCCAGCGCTTGCCTCCATTGCCACCACCCGCCGCTGCCTCCATCATGCCAACAACCTCCAGCCCCACCACCCACGCCTCTAGCCTCGCCGCCATTCCCTCCTTCGCGGACAGGCTGCAATCTCGGCGGCCCCGTCGCCTACCTTGAGTCCCGGCGGCCTTCTTCATGTGCATAGCGGCCTCCTGCGCCGACCTCCTCCCGCTTGTGTCTTCGGACTGATGGAGGTAATAATCAATGACCATGTCATCACCATTTCCCTCCAGTGCGATATTTTCGATTTGGCATTGAGAAATGTTTCATTCTGTATTGATGTGTAATTGTAATTCTAAGTTTAGCATTGGTACAAATGGATGTAGAATTGTATTGAATTTGGCTTAAAATTGTAGTGAGTATTCAAATTATTTTGTGCGCATAACAATGTCCATGTGAATACTTGTACATATGTGGCGCTATATTCATGTTAACACTAATACATTTGGTTTTGACCTTGGTGGGATGGATGGAAGTAGAGGTGAAGTAATTTATGCTTGGTGAAATGGTAGGCTTAGTGAGTGGAGGGTTTATATCTATTCCGGAGAAATGTTGTTGTGCTTGACCGAGAGGCTAGGTTTTGTTTAAGAGTGGATGCTTTGGAGAGCCGAGGGTGTTGACAGCTATGGGTTTGGTCATAGAGGATGGAGGGATGACGGAATATAGAGAGTGTGATACGGAGGATCAGTAATATGAATGTACATGTAGGGGAAATGAGAAAGGGAGAGAGGTGCATAGCGAGGATATTTGTGTTGGATAGTAGGCCTTAATAGGTTTCATCTCTCTATTTGTGACTAGTGCACTCCGGTAAACAATGATATATTTGTCTTTGTCATAGTTAAACTTTATAAACTTTGACCTTCACTATTTAGAAGTAAATAACTGTCATATGAAATTATGATTGCAGTAACGTACAGTAGATTTATTACTAATAGGCTTTCTAGTACCAACCATGTGACGTAGTAGTCCACTAGGCTTGCTGTATGTACATATGATGAAGCAACGTTATGAATTTTATCATATTTGGTAGTATGGTCATACTATCATACTAGGCTTGCGGTACTAACTTTGCAATATTTTGTTGCATGTAGATGGATAAAGTTGTACGTGTATTTACCGGTGGGCTGATTAGCGAAATGTGTAGTGATGTCAACGTTGGTGGTATGGAAGTAAACGTTCTGTTGTTTCACGAATCACCAGACTTTCGAACTCTTGTGACTAGGATTAAGTCAACCTTTGGATGGGATGAGCCCGGGGTAGTTGTCGAACTGTAGGGGGCAATATGATGCTGGTGTGAGTTGTAAGGTGCACGCCTGTTTGATGCCAATCTTATCCAACGATGATGGGACACGTACAAGGATGTTGTGCTCGCATCTCAGGTCCGGTCATTAGAAGTGGCGTTCAGAGGAGAATCATTGTAGGCAAACAATTTGGATGTAGTGAATGGGATACATATGAACTAGAATATGTTCTCCATCTTTCGCAAGGCCCCTCAATGGAGGAGCAACCTTCCGAAGAGTTTGTTGGCGTCAGTCGTAACAATATGGCCCCCTATTGGTGGATCTGTCACAACATGTGCTTGTTCATTCACCGCAACATGTTAGTGACCCCGTGACTAATTTCAATGGCGCTGTGATGAATAACGAGCTTGAGAAAGAGGTGTTCAGAGATAGAACAACCTGTTAAGTGGAGTCTGACGAAGGATGGAGTTCTACCGAAAATGAGATTCCCACACCACTTTTCTCCTGAGGAAGGGCGGGTTCTTCATAGTGTTTTGGGTGAGGTCCCATTACTGCACGCATTCGATGATGTCAGAATGGCTGAGGTTCTTCATAGTGTTTTGGGTGAGGTCCCATTGCTGCACACATTCGATGATGTCAGAATGGCTGATAAAGCCGTTTGTGCTAATGGGTTGAAGAGTCAGAATTGCTCAAAAATATTACCCAAAAAATAACTTTATTAGAAAATTCAGGTGAACAAAAAGGAATGCTAACAAGCAGCTTGGAACTAATGCTAGAAAAACATCATTGTTATGATATTATTATGCTATTTGGAACGAAAAGGAATCCATTCTATCAGTTCAATGTTTAGTTCCCTTCACTACATAACTGGGGCTCGGAGGAATTAACAACAAAAATGGTTTCATTGGACAGCCAATATGGCAAAAATGTCGATAAATTTCTCTTCAATTCTTCTGAATAATTCTCCCACATAGCAACTGCTAACACAAAATCATTCCATTCAAAAGCAAACTCCATGTTATATGGTCCAAATATGGTTTGGACAAGGCCATGGTTGCACGGCAATGGTAGTTCTGTTCCTCTTGATTGTTGTATAATAGGATGGCAGACTGTTTCTGAACCACCAGTAGTTTGTTTTCTCCTTGCTGCCAGCTCAGGTGCTTTCCAGTAGTAGAATTGCACAACCTATTTAAGAGATTTGTAATGGATTTAACTCACTTGACAGAAGTCACAGAACAGAACAGGATGTAATCCACTTGAGATATGTAGGTCAACAATATTTGGTTTGTATTCTCAAAAACTTGTTTTGCCTTACTAGGGATTAGGGAAAATGTCATTCCCCAGGAGAACCACAGTCCACAGACATGCTCACACGTCTGCTGTCATGGCATGCAACTATGATTATCAAACAAGCAAGTCCAAGGAACAATAAATAAGTAATACTTTCCAACTCAAGTTCGACCATAACTTTTTAAAAAAACTGACAATAACATTGAAATAAGGGCATCTTAAACTTGCAGTAAATGAATAGTCTGAAGTGACTAATATGATCCTAATGTACTTTATCTGACTGCAGAAATTAAGGCCACTCATAAAGTGAAGTATACAAATACCTGAAGAGCATGCAAGCTGTTGGCAAATATTTTCTCAAAGACATTATCTCCCCTCCCAAGTTGCAGTGGCTTCCCAAGCAACTCTATAGGGTCATCTTCACCTGGTGCAACAGATGTACTGTCTTCACCACTGCTTGTGCGGAAACTAAACCCAAGAATGTGCACTCTAGCACATCGTATGTCAAAACCAGACTGATCATAGGAAAACCAATACATGTTCTCCGAGGCTGGCAAAGGAATGTAAGAGTTCTGATCAGCTGGCTCATAGCTCAATGATGTCTGAGAGAGAAAAGTAAGGAGCTTTGGATCCTCATCATAAGCACTGTCTCTGGTGAACCAAAGAGTAAGGGTGAGCCTTTCACCTTCAGTCACCTGTAAAAAACTTGCTACAGTTTGTTAATAAACAAGAAAGAGCATGCGAGAAGCTCCGAAAAGACTGAAAATTCTTGATGAGATAACAACATGGCTGCAAATGAATTGAGGTTTACAAAAAAGCTATGCAGGGGAAAAAGGAGAAACGTAAACCAGGATATAAATATCTGATAATGAATGTTGTTAGTTCACATTTCTATTTGATTCATAAAAAGTATTAACAATAATAGAGAACTCCTGTTGCTTATCCAAATAAAGGCGGAAAATATGATACGCAATGCTAGTAAAAGAATAAGCGTACATATAATACAGAAACAATCATCTGACACATGAAGAAAGCAGAAACATACCTCATCTACACAATGGACATTACGATTGTCAGCACTGTAGATGACAACATCCTGAAAACAAGAATACTTCTCAAAAAATTCAAGAAATTATTCTATCATTTTTAACCGGTTAAAATTTATATGTATTTCATAAATGATTATTCTGAAAATACATGCATGTAGAGTGCATTTGCTTACACCAGCAACTGGAACAATATAGGAAGGTTCTCCATCCTGAAACCGCAGAATTCCACCCTCATAATCTTTTCCATGATTGTTCAAGTAGCACACTGCCTTTTATTGAAAGATGATAGTGGTGCATTTCATGCCATATTTAAATTACGAAGGGAAAAAAGGTCAGCATGAGAATGGTTACATGTTGACTAAACTCATATAAAGAAGACAAGAAAGAGCAAGTCATAAAGGCGGTGAAATACTGATAAGTGATAAGCAAAGTAAAACTCAAAAATCATTCCATATCACAAATGACTTTCATTTCTAATCACAAGGATAATACGCCCAACGATCCAAACTTTGAATGCACCTAGTATCTTAACAAATTTAGAGTGTGCATGCAACTATTTGTAGTAGTCCAGTAGTTTCATGCAGGATACATAATGACGTTTTCATTGTGCATGGTTTCTTCCATGATGTAGGCAAATTTTGGAACTTAATCATCTAATTAAAATGAATATAGCATGTAACAGGCAAAAATTGCCAAAAAAAAACTAGTGTATCATATACTGCATCAGAGTTCCTAGAAGGTAAGCCAATGGAAGAGTGACAACTCATCTACTTGCAAGCAGAGATGACAAGAGTAACAGATCAGACATAAGTTCATATCTACCAAAATAAATCAGCTAAGTCGACACCAACAACAAAAACAAAGCTGCATGTGGAAAATCACGAAGCATCACAAGGCATAAATAAACGGAAGCACTTGGAGAAAATTATATTTGAGAAAGCAGCAACATGCTCAAGAAAGATAAATAATCACAACAATTATGAGAACAAAAAAAGTAGGCTTTGAACAGGACCTAAATGGACTAGTAACAGAGACAAGTCATTCCCCCTAAAGATTCCCATTAGATAATATACACCATACAGGCAGTTCACAGTAACTATTTTAGACAGAAGAGCCCAAAGGCAGTTCACAGTAACTGAAGCCCAAGAATGACAATTTTGCATCAGATGCTTCCTCACTGTCTCAATCAGCTGTACAATGCAGTGAAGCAGAATATCCTAAGGCTTTAAATTAACTTTTATCTAGTAGCTTGCTATTTGAAGATGCATCCCATAGAAGATAACCAGCCAATCGCGGAGTACATACAAGCATACCCTAGATATTTGCAAAACAAAAGAAAACTTGTAGAGAGCAATCTAAAGCATAATGAAGGAAAGTTCCCAAATGAAAGTTAAGCACTAAGCATACTGTGACATCACTGCTTGCAGAAATCGTAAACTTAGCATACAAAGAGGAAGAGAAACCATGCCAACTGATTGAATTCCCAAGAACAGATTGGTCCTCACCGTGAAGGCTCTTTGCCTAAGATAAGGTTTATTGTCATCACTGTGCCATCCAATAGAAGCTCCCTTGCACCAACTGCGTACCCAATAGACAGGTTTTCAATATGGAGACCATTATAGTGTCATGTACTATCAGGTTCCTACAGAAGCTATCTTGCACCACCTTCTAAGCAGCAAGGTTTATACGCACTATTAATAAGGTGACAGCATTTTTTATTTATAAGGTGAAAACATATTGTGCATTCTTATGCAGGAGAAACTTGTTCAGTGTTCAAAGTTTGCACGTTCAATCTTGTTAGGAACAACTGCCATACATCGAAGAAAATTATCACAATAATGCTCCAATGAAATGGCACATACTCAAATCATCAGGCTCTGCACGTCCACCACTACGACTTCCAGCCCATCAACCCAAAAAGATACTTCCCACATGATTGATGGTGCCTCTAGCTACCTGAAACTCATTCCACAGTCTACACCATCCCTTTACTGTACATCTGTACCTCAGCGTAATACAGTCAACAACAAGCTCGATTTAGGCAAAGTAACGTACACTAGCAGCAGCCGAATACCCAAACTTACAATACACAATTTCGTCAACTCTTTAACAGAAACGCTTAAGGCATCATGTCGATGATGATGTGAAACAACTAGGATAGAGCATATAGAACGCGGCGTGTACGTAACGCGATTGTTCAGCACCTGATGAGTCCGGTGAACTCGACGAAGAGGTCGAAATGGCAGGAGAAGAAGGACTCGACGGCTTCGCGGAGGCGCTCGCGGATGGGCACGAAGGGGAGGAGGAGATGGCCGCAGCCGGTGGCCGCCAGGTGCGGAAGCGCCGTCGACACCACCGACGGGCGGTACCCCGCCGTGCCGCAGCTCCGGTGCACGAACTCCAGCTCCTGACACACGCGCCGTATCAGATGATTCGGATAGCACCAAGGTGGGGTTTAGGGTTTTGAGAGGCTTCGGGTGATGAGGAAGGACTAAGGGGAGGGGGTAATATACCTTGCAGGTCTCCGGGGAGAGGAAGCCGCGGAGGAGGAGGCGGGGGTGGTCCCCGGCGGTGGCGGGCGGCGGCGGCGAAGTGGTGGTAGTGGCCATTGTTCGAGATGAGGAGGGAGAGACCGACAGGTGGGGGCCAGCGGAAAAGGAGATGGGTGCGGGGCTCCGGGCTGTTTTGGTCATGTTTTTGAGTTTTGAGTACAACGATTACTCTGTAGTTCTGTACTTCTGGGGCCATGTTTTTTTTTTGGGAAAATTTGTTCAGTAGCACTGAAAGATCACTGTTTTCGGAAAATACCACCGAAAAAACCGGGCTCCGAAAATTACCACTAAAAGATGCAATTTTCTTCGGGATCTAGCATTTTGGACAAAAATACCCTTACCCCCTATTCCCCCTCCCTCTTCCTCTTCTCCCTGCCCCTCTCCCTCTTCTCCGTCCGCCTCCTCTTCCCCCACGTCTTCGCCGCCGGCCTCCCCGCCTCCTCCCTCCTCATGCCGCTCGCCTCCTCCCTCTCCGCGCCTGCCATGCGCCCTCCCTCACATCCGGCGCCCCTCCATTTCTTCCCCGCGCCCTCCCTCTCCGCACGACTGGGCTGCGGCGGCGCCGGCAAGGGGTGGCCGAGGAGTCTGGGCAGGCCGGCAAAATGGAACCGTGAGGGGGCAGGGATGCTAGTGGGGAGGTGGCGCGGCCCGGAACGGCGGCGAGGCAGGCGGGCGGCAGTCTGATGCAGCCGGCGGCGAGGTACGCTCGGGGCGGCGGCGCCGGAGAGGGAGAAGGAGGGATTTTGGGTGGGCACGAGCTAGAGACGGTTAGGTGGTGCTTACCACGCTGTCTATTGAGCCGGAGGAGGCCCGAGGTCAGTCGGCAACGGAGGCCATGGGCGGCGCAGGGGAGCTTCATGGTGCCGGCGAGCTAGGGTGGAGGAGGAGCTCCGGCGTCAGTCAGAGGAGGTCCGAGGCGGTGAGAACATTCTCCCCAGGCGAGGAATTGAAGGGAGACTCGCCGAGGAGGGAGCGGCGACGGCGGAGGCGCGTTCGGCCGGCGGTGAGGAAGATGGGCTGTGCGGCGAGTCGGAGGTACCAGGGTTCGATTAAGTGAGGGAGGGGGTAGAGGAGAGGCACAGACACACCGTGACGCAGGTGGTTTGCGGAGGCGATGGCCGGAGCGACCTCGGCGGCATGAGGCGGCGGTGGCTGCGTACGGGCGGAAGAGACTTGGCGTGCGGGGAAGAAATGGAGGGGCGTCGGATGTGAGGGAGGGCGCATAGCAGGCGCGGAGAGGGAGGAGGCAAGCGGCATGAGGAGGGAGGAGGCGGGGAGGCCGGCGGCGAAGAGGTGGGGGAAGAGGAGGCGGACGGAGAAGAGGGAGAGGGGCAGGGAGAAGAGGAAGAGGGAGGGGGAATAGGGGGTAAGGGTATTTTGTCCAAAATGCTAGATCCCGAAGAAAATTGCATCTTTTAGTGGTAATTTCCGGAGCCTGGTTTTTTCGGTGGTATTTTCCGAAAGCAGTGATCTTTCAGTGCTACTGAACAAATTTTCCCTTTTTTTCCTGTTGGGCTGCTTTTTACTTTGATTTCTTTTCGTAATTATTATTTATTAGATTAATAAATTATAACTAAAAATTATAAATTATGGTTCAAAAAGAACACACCAATGGAAACTGTACAAGTTTTGTGTTTCTTCTTCAATTGATTCCAGAAACAGAGAACTGCGTCCACTAGCTATAATCCGTAGTAATTAATCATTGGAACAAGCCAACGAAAGACTTGTCAGCTCAGGCTTGGCTGTGCAACCTGTGCTCCTCACTAGCTAACATATGGAGCTATATGCGCATCATTGTGTGACGAAGGAGATATCTAGCAGATCAAGGAATTTTTTTTACAAATAACCTATTTTTTATTTAAAATAACAGAAATATATCTATAGCAATATTTTTTTACAGAAATAGGCTCTAGTCACCTCACCGTTGGGTGACTGGAGCCTATCGTCCAACGGCCAAGCGACAACAACGTTGTCTGCAAGCCACTAGGCGACAACTGTAGAGCCGCCCACCCACAAGGCAACTGCAAACAGGATCCCGTGAATTTTGTAGATTTTGTGAATTTTGTATATTATAACTGAAAGATAATCTGTTAGATTTGTAATAAAAGTTTATGATCGTTGTATGTTGTTGGAGCATAAAAAAATTTGTGAAACTTTTTTTAAGATCGATTGAGCTTAAAACGATCGGTAAGTACGATGGTAAGTGATATTGTGATGTTTATCGGGAATTCGTATACGGAGGAAAAGTGGTATTTAATATTGTTGGATAACTTGCTATGGGAATAATTGAATGTGCAAATATGAGAAAATGAGTTTGTCTGAATTTAAATAGACGTCATAATACAGTTATGAGTAATATGCCGTTTACTTTTTGATTATATGCATAACATAGAGCATCATGTGTGACTAACAAACTCAACTGCTCGTACGATTTACTGTGTGGATTGGGGTCATTTTCCATTCCTTATCAGCTCGGCGTTGAACTCATCGGCAGCCTCTTTTTCCTTGATCGTCATTTCTCTCTTTTTCTCGCGCTCTCTCTCGCGAGCCTCCCGCTCCCTATGCGTGCACGCCTCGAGATGAGTTTTCGTCTTGCGTTATATACATAGGGTTTTCTCATCCATGCGGTGCTCCTCCTCTCGGATCTTGGAGGACCTTGTGACATTCCACTCCTCGCACTAGTCCTCTGGATGGATCTCAAGATCGATCCATTTGCAGTAGCCACATAGGAGTTCTAGGGACTGTGAATATAGGAGAGAGGTTGTTAGTGCGTACTTTGAAAGAGAAAAAGTAGAGGGAAAACAGTGCACCTGGTCCTTACCGGCTGACGATAGGTTGCGGTGTCTAGACGGTAGTCGGGATTGTCACTAGAGTAGTTTGCACAATTCCAGTAACGCATAACTAGACTGAGGTGGTACTTAGACTTGAAGAACTTGCACGAGTCCTGACACTAACAAAAAGGGGCGTCTCCCTAGGTATTGCATAGATCTATGAAAAATGTTAGATTTATAAAAAAGGACGTTTAAAGGTTAACTTTAAAAAAGTTGCTATAACACTAATTGCATAAACAGTTCCTTGGTGCTCGTCAAACTTATAATACATCTTTCGAATGTTTTTTAGAAGATTTTAGATGAAATTGCTGACGTTACTTGTTTGGATAGAACCACAGAATGGACTCGGCCCATCCTCCAGATTTTAATGGGCCAAGATTAGGATACTTTACGTACTGGCCGATTAGTTCATATCCGGAACAGATTTCCGCCCAGAGAGCACGATCCAGAGAGCTCAGTAGTTTCACGTGGGATCGGTGCTGTTGTTGTAACATTTGAACCAAAACTAAGGAGGCTAATCTGGCCAATTGTGCACTAAATCATAATAAGCACTTGCCAACTTACTACTTGAGTAATGCATCACTAACGACAAATAATGTCTCCCTTCTTTTTTACTTATAACTTATGACTTATATTACAGTAACTAGCTTTTAAACAATGTATTTTTTAAAACGGGATCAAAGTGAAGATTGTACTAAAAAGTGTACTGAGTTCAATTGTACCAGTCAAAATCACATGCAACTATTATCATTTGTGTACTGTCTCTTGCGAACAGCTAGAATTCAAAATTTTAAGCCCTAAGTCAGCTGTACGACCCGAGAAAACTCCACGTGAAATGCTATTCGGCCATGCATTCGACCGGCTGAACCATGTGACCATGAAAAACGGTCACCGGCCACTCCGGCCGGCCACCGCCACCTGTGCTGCGCCGCCCGTGCCACTCGGGCTCCTGCGTCATGCGACCAAGCCGTCTCGGCCTCCTGCGCAGTGCGACCGTGCGCCCAGGTTGTCTCAGCTGGCTACCACACCAAGCCACCACGACCACCGCTGGTCGGCCACCCACGCCACTGGCCACTGTTGCCGCCGTCGGCCAGCAAGCTTCCACCGTCGTGACGCCATCGCCGCCGCCAAAGCGCCTTGTCGTGTGCCTCCCGCCGCTAGTCGCTGCCGACCATGGGCCATACCACACCGCCTCCGACCTGTGCGCCGCTGCCACATTCGCCGTCGCCTCGGCCACCCTGCCGCCTCTGGCCTACGCTCACTGCGCGACGCTGGCCTGCAGTGCCGTTCGGCCCGCGCCACATGCCGCCGCTATGTCCGACCTCCACGCCGACGTGCCTGGCCTAGCTCTAACGGGAGCAAGAGAGAAAAAGAGATAGAGAGATAGGTAGAGACAGGAGAGAGATATGGATGGATAGATATGGTGGAGAGACATATATGGTTAGAGATATCAGAGAGAGAGAGATTGGTGAATTTTTTAAACGTTGTAATCCTCTTCCTATTTTTCAGAGTGCTATAGCTCTCCCACCTTAGAAAAGATTCGCCTTCGAATCTAATACCTCAAGGAAGTAAGATAAACGGAATTTGAGTAAATTGTTAAGATGAAGGGAATCCTAAGAAGCAAACCGGATTTAAAAGAGATCGAGATATTTCTCGCGCATATGGGACACTAATTCCCAATTGGCTCACGTTCAGTTTGATAAGACCACAAAACTTTGACATCAGAAATGGTCCGATGTCACAGTTGATATCTCGAACGCTACAAGATATGAGCTGGTCGTGCAACGATGGTCAGATCCTCTGAGAACTCCAAGGTGGGTAACTCCCGAATTTCATCAGGGTCGCTAGATACTTCCTCAACATAGAAACATGAAAGACGTTATATACACTGGCCAAGCAAGAAGGTAACTCCAAACGGTAGGCAAGCTTCCCGGTGATCTCTTCAAAGAAGACTATGAAGAGGCCTGGCGTGTTTGTAAGGATTGGAGCTCACCTATCCAGAGCGAAAAAAGAGCTACTGTTAGTGGAATTGAGATGATTGGCTTAATTCGTAGAGCTGGTACAATTTTTTTGGACTTATCTCAACGTGGACTAGGGGAAAACGACAAGTTTCTGAACTCCACGATAAAAAGAAACCGTATCAATTATGGTTTATTCTCTTGTGCTCAATTTAAATTCCAATATTTTATATTCCTAGAATTAAATTGATGCTTGTCACTCTAGAATTACAACCTTGAAATAGACTTAGGTTGTTGGTGCACTTAGTGAGACTAGTTGATTTAGGTCTTAATAGTGCAAAACTGATACGATTTACTCTTCCGCACATAAACTCGATTTTAGTCAAAGGATTTTTAAAACTGTCTATTCATCCCCCTCTAGTCAGCCTCCTTGATCTTACAACAGCCCAGCAAGCTGGCTGGCAGGGTGAGGCTCGAGGGGGCAAAGTGAGCGGCTAAGGCGCACATAGCAACAACAGCAGGCAAGCTGACAGCGTTTGAGCACTGGGAATATGGCTCCTCCTCGTAACTCCAAGTCCAAAGCCGAAGGTAAGTAAGCTAGGGGAATTAATGAATTAGTTGAAAATGAAATGGATTGTAATTTGTGATTGATTGTATTGTTTGATTTGCTAGATTTGATGAGCTATTTTAGTATTATGTCGGGAGGATCGATTGTAGTTCATATGCTTATCCTTATATGTTCATGTGCCAATTGTAGTCTTTGGCTCCATTTGGTGGACTGTTTATGTCTTGTGTTACTACAAAATAATACTATTGGTCCATGTCGTCCAATCTAAAATTTATTCCTAGGGTCCGTCACTGATAGAGGCTTTACATATTTTCTAATGTGTGTAATGAATATGAATACGTGCATGCATGTAGCATGAGTGAGGTATATGTGTAGCGTGCGATCTTGTTATAAATCAAAAAAAATTCAGAAGGAGCATGTATGATACTAAGCTCAACGTTATATTCCACGTGCGTGCGTTGCTTGCAATCTTGGTCGTCGTGTAGCCATCTTTTTTCGAAACGTTCCGATCGGACGTGCCCAAGCACATGTTTTGAATGCCATCCGTGTTAATAATATTGAATCGACTATAAATTAACGGCGAGACTGTCAAGTGATGTTTTTGGAATAGTAAATCTTTCAACCTCACACCATAAAAAAAGTCCATTCTCATTCTAAACGTTCCTAGCTCCCGGTCAATCGCCAATTTTTTGCACGGCAGTACCTTGCCGGCTTGCCGTCACCTAAGACTTCGAGCTCACGACGTCCGCCAAGATTGCCCCGCAAGAAACCTCGCGCTTTTCCACAGCGACGTACTCTAGCTAGTGGCAAACACATATCCGCCACCTTCGCACCAGCGCTCGCGGCCAAATCTGCCACGCCGGAGGTTTCCTTGCCCATCAAAAGCTCGTCTTTTCCGCGAGAAAAGAAGCCAAAAACTAACGAATTTCCACAAAGCGCACGATGCGTGGAACACACGTGTTTGTCTGTACTGTGCTACCACACCTGGGATCGCTCGCTCGGCTCACCAAACCGAACGGCTCGCATTCCGACGCTAGCACCGCTCGTGGATCCGATGGTTCGTTAGGTTTTCCGCGTGCGCCGTGCCGTGCCGTGCCGGCCAACCGGGAGACGGACGCACGATCCAAACCGAGACCGAGGAGGAGGAGGAGAGGAGGAAACGGCACAACCGAAAACGAGTAAAACACGAACTCGTTCGTCCGCACGAGAGCGAGTCGTGCCCCAGAAGCCAAGAAGCTGACACGGGGCCCCACGTATGCAAACTTGGTGGCGGTTTGTCGTCGATGACAGGTGGGCCGCAGCCATGTGGGACGGTGGCGGAAAAGGGGCGCTCCCGTGAGCGCAGCGCAGCGCCCCCCCTCAACCACCCCGTATTAAAGTGCGGACTTGCCAACCGACACCCACCACGGGCTCGGCGCGGCGGACATCGGCCGTCCGTTGCGAACAACGCGAATCTCCAGGCGCTGCTCCCACGCGGCTGACGGGTGGGGTTCCTGGCCCGACGAGCGTGGCGTGGCCCCACATGCCGAGTACGGTGAAATTTAGCAGCGTTGTGAGCCTGGGCAAACGGTCTTGTTCCGTAACCGCGTCTGTTCCGCTTTTGCCTACCAGTCGTTCAATGGCGAATGGGCTCGCGAATCTTAAAGACAAAGCACGCAGCTGAGCTAAACCACAGCAGCAGGAGTCTGACAAGGGGCCCGGCGCCCACGTGTCCGGGAGACGACGCCGAACCACCAACCACCGCGTATCGCCTCGGTTCGCGAATCTTGAAGCAAACCCCCCCACGGGCTCGCGGCCGCGTCCGAGCCTAGACGCTGACAGGTGGGTTCAGGACCCACCGTGACAGCCGTTCCAGCCCGTGTGCAGTTCGTTAAGTTTTCCACCGTGACACCGCGTCCTCCTCTCCGCCTCGCCTCTGGTTTCGGGAATCATTTCTTCCCAGATCCGCCTCCGCTTCTCATCTCGCCACTCCTCTTCTCCTCTCCTCTCTCAGTGGTAGTAGTAGTATTGGCCTCCTCTCTCATATCTACTCCATTCCAACACCACCAGAGAAGCAAACAACCTTTCGAAAAGAGAAGGGGAAAAAACACAGCAAAACCCTAGATCTCTCTCTCGCTCGCGCGCATTGCTGATTCGGCTCCGCCTTTCTATGAGCGCTGCCCCCTAGTGACGACGCAAGGTGATGGCCTCCGCCGCCGTCATCCCCTCCGCCGCCCCCGGCGCCGCCGCCGCCGCGGTGGAGCCCGCCGGCTGGGTGATGGACGAGCGTGACGGCTTCATCTCCTGGCTGCGCGGTGAGTTCGCCGCCGCCAACGCCATCATCGATCTTCTGGTCGTCCACCTCCGCGCCGTCGGCGACCCGGGCGAGTACGACCACGTCGCCGCGGCGGTGCAGCAGCGGCGCCACCATTGGGCGCCCGTGATCCACATGCAGCAGTTCTTCCCCGTAGCCGACGTCGCCTTTGCGCTCCAGCAGGCGGGGTGGCGGCGCCGCGTGCCACCGGCTCCGCAGCACGGACCTGGCGCGTCGCCGTCCCCGCCGCCTCCCCCGCGCCGGCCCTCTTTCTCGCCGTCTCACTCGCACCATCGGCACGGTGGTCACCATCGCTCCGATCCGACGCGCGGCGGCAGCACCGTTGCGACGGCTGGATCCGAAAAAGATGGTGAGATGAAATCTCTTGGTGCGGTAGCGTGCTCTTCTTTTGTTTGTTTGGTAGTAGTGTAGTCTGTTGTTAGAAAGGAAGATGCTTTTTCCCATCTTGTTTCGATGGGTACCAGAATGGTCCGATCCATGAAATGCATTTGTGGTGTTTTGAGTTTCTTGCTTGCTAATTGGGGATGTCCTGAGGACACTGTTGGATAATGTTATCCAAAAATAGCTTTCCTATGTTAAGATATGTGTAGGCACGTGCAAGATCATTTTGAGTTGCTTCATATGGAAACGGCATCTTCCTAAGCATTTCGTAATTCTATTTGTTCCACAGTTGCATGAGTTAGTTATACATTATGTTGCCTTAAAGTTGTGATTTACAAATTAAGGGTTTTTGATAAACATGACTCAGATGAAATCTACCAAAAAGTCATCCAAATTTCTGACATCTGGATCGACGTCACGGTTCGGGATCCAGGCAGCGTCTTCCTCCTCACTGGCGGTGAGGGGTTAGGGCTTGGGTTCATCGGAACCCTGACCTTGTGGCTGCCCGCCGCAGGAACAGAAGCCGGCGATGGGCAGAATAGGCGGGGAGGCAACACACTCTGTGATGAGGGAGTTGGGTGTTGGTGGATTGCTGGAGGCGAAGTGGGGTGGCACACAGGATGTGGTGCTGACGCGGTGCTGGCTGTTATATGGGGTGATGGGATTAGGGAGGGGCTGAGGGGGATTTTAGGGTTAATAGCACAGATCTTAAAACAATCCAAAGGTGGAAAATTTGGATGGTTTTTGGCAACAAATCATTCGGGTGATGGGAGACACACTCTTTTAATATCTTCCACTCAAGTATTTCTATAGGAATGACAACTTCGCATTTTCTATTTGCACTTATATTTTGATTGTTGTGCTGTTAGAAACTATTACACCTGTGCTGGTTTATTTCCTCTCTTTATTTTCCTCTTTTAATGCATTTCTATTTCCTATTACTAACTTGTAACATTTATAATGTTGACAAATTCGTGGCCAAGTAGTTTCAAAATAGTTTATCATGTACTCTTCATTGCTTCTAGGACGTGAAGTTCATAACAAGGAAGGGAAGGGACTGAAGGAAGTGGAGAACATGGTTGATACTAAAAGCCCTCGGTTGGATTCTCCTGCTACTGATGGTACATGAACACAAACACACATATTCATGCTTAATCTTTTGCAATATTCATGTGTTTAGTGGTAGCATCATGTGTTTAATGGTAGCATGTTCCATCATGTTGTCTCTAGTGATTCAGTAAATAGGCTTTGCACACTGAGATGGTAGTTGAACCAAAGAACTTTACATTAGTAAAACACTTAATGCAGTGCCGTCATCATGCCCCAGATTAACACTTGTTTCTTCACTTATTTAAGTTGTCACTCCTTTTTGACATTTAAATTCCGCATCTCATTTAAGTTGTCACTCCTTTTTTACATTGAAATTCCACATCGTGGAACTTCATTTTCAGTTTTGGGTTAGTTGTTGATGTAAGTTCTGTAATTGTGTTGCTTTATGCCTTCCCAAAACAATGGTGCTGCTTCGTTAGCTCAAAAGTTCCTTGTAAAACTGTGGACAATTCCTAACTTTGGGAATCTCCTTGTTCTTTTCCTTTATAATGGAGTGTCTTTAGGATAGACAACTAAACTTATGACCCAGTACCCACATTGTTTTAAGGTCTACACTGTTTGTAAGTGAACAGATTTGGCAAAACTATTATTGTTTTTTACATAATGCAAACAATGTAACAGGTCGATATGTAATTCAGTAATTCTAGTCTAATGTTCAGCTTTCCATTGTTTTCAATTATGTCATGGTTGTTCTATTGCCATTTGATATATATATATAAAGAATTAAACAACCTCCAAATTGAAGATGACCTGGCATTATTTTGCCATTGCTGTTTTGAAATGGCTGTGTGCATCATTACCCGAATTTAAGCCGATAAGTTATATTGCAGCAAAGTCTACTCCCATGACCCATCTCATTTTAATTCTATTATTCAAACAACCTTGGCCACACCTAAATTATGACCATGGACATGGCAATTGTTTGAAAAGTGTTCATAACTTCAATCTTAGGATGTGAGGAGGCAAATATACTGACAAATAGGAACTAGCACCTTCTCTTTTTCTAGATTGACATAAGTAAGCTATAGCAACAGGTGACTGTTCAAGTGAGTTGCTATGTTATTAAATCTTGCTACAGCCACAAGGTGGTGCATTTATTACTAATTGTGTTATTCTATTTTTTGTTATGCTTCTGAAACCTATTTGTCTTGTCAAGCTCAAGGGAATGCAATTGAAAGTTTTTTGTATAGGGAGTCAACAAATCACCCTCACTTCTTAACCATGTCCATGTATTATAATTTTTGTAGAAGGTGATAAAAATCCTAGGCTGCAAGCTATCCCTGAAGGAAGCAGCAAAGTGGTTCCAACCCCTGTAGAGTATGCAACCAATGAAATCTTTGACGGCAAACCGGTATGTTAGCAGCAAATCAGAATTTCAAGTGCTGTATTCAGTTTTCCCGTTCAAATAGCTCCTCTTGAAATCTCAAAGTTGAGTTGAACTGCATTATCTTATTACACAACATTATGTGATGAAACATGTTCTATGCTTCTTTAGGTTAATGCTGTCGAAGGGCTTAAGGTCTATGAAGGGTTAGTAAATGTGACCGAGACAAACAAGATTCTTTCTTTAGTTAATGGAATTAAAGCCTCTTGTCGTCGAGGAGGGCTTGAAGGTAAGCTTACAAATTATTGCCCTTTCTGTTTAATGAACTTACAAATTATTGCCCTTTCTGTTTAATGATGATGTGGCTATTAACAGTTATTTATTTTCTGTGCTGCATGCCGTGTGGATATTTGCGTAACCATTTTCACTTTTGTGACATTGAATTTTGAATTTATATATAAAATGCACACCATGATTATATTATTGTTTAGTAGACGGCCTAGGAAAATGTTGCCAGTTACCTTCTGGGTTCTGTATGAAGAAGGTCTGTGGCACTGGATGTTGCATTACAATGGTTAGCTTGGTCATTTGTCTCTAGTTGACGTTCATCATTTGTGTCAACAGAAATGCCATATTCAAGTCCTTATGTACCAGAAAATTAAATTCTCTGGGTTTTTACGACTTCACTATTATTTTTTTACTTGGTAAAACAGCAGGACAGACTGTTATTATTGGTAAAAGACCAATGAAGGGTCATGGAAGGGAAATTATTCAGCTGGGCATTCCTATCATTGAAGGCCCTCTTGAAGATGAAAGTCAAAGAGGTAGAGATCGATCTTGCACCTCATGCTAGTCTCATATTTTGATGACTTTTTTTTTTGTGATTTTAAATGTGAATTCAGAGACAAGGGTGGAGGCTGTTCCTGGATTGCTGCATGACCTATTTGATCGCTTGTTTCAGCAGGAAATTGTACCTTTTAAACCAGATTATTGTGTTATTGACTTCTTCAATGAGGTAATTTGCTTTCATGCTTTAGACTCTTTTGGCCGAAAAGGGATCCTAATCATTGCTAATTTTTTTTTCAGGGGGACTATTCCCATCCTAATCAATCCCCACCTTGGTATGGTAGACCTCTTTGTACACTCTGCCTGACAGATTGTGATATGGTGTTTGGCCGAGTCATTTCAGGAGAACGAGGTGATCATAGAGGTCCTCTGAAGCTCTCTCTCTCAACAGGGTAATTCTTTCCCCAGTAATTTATCCTGTTACATTTGTAGTACTCCTAAAGGCTTAAACTGTTGGCTTGCCTTGCTTGATAGTTGACCCTTCACTGTCTGCGAGAATTTGTAATTTATGTTTCTGGTTAGGGAAACAGACATCCGGCTGGTTAGTACATACTACATTGCACCGGAAGTAGGTAGCTTTGTAATGTATTTTAGTAGGTATATAAGGCAAATCTGAGGTTTTAGTTGTGCGTCTCTAGTTTCAATGGGGTAGGTTGCTTTCTTTGTTTCTAACAGCAAGTACTGTTGTTGAATAGGTAACCAAATAACTATCTGCTTCATTGTTGACTACACTTTCTAAACATTATACTCTTTTTTCTCTCGATTCCAGATGTCTTATAGTGTTGCAAGGGAAAAGTGCTGATGTAGCTAAGCGAGCTATTCCTGCTACACGTAAGCAGCGAATCCTACTAAGTTTTGGAAAATCTGTGCCAATGAAACACATCCCATCTGAAAGTGCTTCACGGTTTACTCCCCCATTAACACCTCCTATGCCCTGGGGTCCACCATCAAGGCCAGCTAACATCGCGAGTCATTCTCCAAGTCCTAAACACTTTGGATACGCCCCCACCAGCGGCGTACTTCCAGCACCATCCATTGGACCGCATCACATCCCTCCTCCTGATGGAATGCAGCCGCTCTTTGTAGCACCTGCTCCTGTCGCTGCCGCAGCCATACCTTTCCCATCAGCTGTTCCGTTGCCAAACACAACAGCAGCTTGGATGGCAGAAGCTGCTCCAAGGCCTACTCCGCCTCGACTCCCTGTTCCAGGTACAGGGGTCTTCCTTCCTCCTGGATCAGGTCACCCACTGCCTCATCAGATGATGCAAGCTTCTCATGCTTCTGCTGAACCTAATTCTCCACAAGGTTCATCCGCTTATCTGCATAACAAGAGTACTGGCATGGAGATGGCTAATGGTAATGTTTCTCCAAAGAGCTCACCAACAAAAAGATCTGATACAATACAGGAGAAACCAGAGTGCAATGGGAGCTCGAATGGTGGTTGCAGCTTTGATGAAAAGTCAGCTGTAAGTAAGGAGCAGCAGAACGGTGGTATGAAGAAGGCTGGGAACAGCAATGTCCAGCCAAATGCCTCTAAATAGAGGGGAAGTATAGTACATAGACAACAGAAACATGAAGAGATGAGGAAACTCCAATTATTTGGGTCCTGATTGCTGGAATGCCACAAAATATTCACTGAGAGTACACTGAGCTTGACTGAGGCCTTCGTTGGTATCTTTCTTATCCTAAACAGGAACCTCGGTGTCGAGTTCTAAAGACTGAATGCTGTCTTAAATTTTGTAGCTGCTCTGTAGCAAAACTGGGTTTATCACGCTGCTTTAAGTTATCATCTGCAATCATTATGGAAGTATGGGGCTACATGTTCTTTGGGCAGTAAGACCATTTCTGAGGTATATGTTTTGTTGATCTTATCATCCTGACGTGTAGCAACCTCGGAAATGGAAAAATGAACTTGCATGCTAATGGTTCTTGTCGTTACATATGCATCCGTTGAGTACAAGCGTTTTGGGATCTTTGATGCAAATGTATCGGAGAGCTGGTGACAATGATCCCCCCTGATGGTTAGTTCTAAAGATGTTCTTGTATGCGCGTGTTTATGTTGCTATACTCTGACCTTGCAAGATTTCAGTGTTGCTAACCTCTGACTGTGTGCAAAACTATGGCACGGGATTTTGAACCCTTGTCCGGCCGCAGTAAGTAGACCCCAGTGGCCACGGGGGTGTGCTTGTCTCAGCTGTGCGTCTGTTAGATCATTATATGCCTCTAGTGCTGTGCACAAGACTACTGACTTGTGTACCGATGTTTGTTAACCGAGCTTAGTTGGCATGGATGGTTGATTTCACTAAGGTCTGCGATGTTTGATGCTCCCAGTCGCTGCTCTCACTCATCTTCTGCTGTCTACGGGTCAAGCATCACCTCTGTTCCTCTGGAAAGCAGGTGATAATTTGTCTGGTGAAAGTGGGTGAGCGGTGGTCAGTTCTAGTTCTAGCCCACAGCGCAGCGCGCGTTCATGGCGTGCATACGGCGCCACTACGAAGGACACGCAACATTGAATTGAACGACCAACTGCTCAGCTAAAGCAAGGGCAGCCTAGCCAATGATGCGCAAACGGTGCAACCGGAGCAGCCGTTTACTGTCCATGCACTTGCCATCAACTTTCGACGTGATATTGCGCTGAAACGCAACATCGAGCCCTCCGCGGCGGAAAAACTAGTCCTCCTTTCCGTGGGTCTTTCTGATCCGGATATGTTAGCAGCCAGACGAGCTGGGGGAGGAAAGAAAGACGAGGCATTGGCGTTTGGCAGGCGAGTGAGAAATCAAAGCTAATCAGTGGAGAGCTGCAACGGTGGCGCATGTGAGAATTCAGCAACCTAAATCATAAATCATCACGCTGGACGCGATACACTGGAGCGCATCATGAGCGCTGCCGTGCCGATCAGAGGGCGGAGTCCGCGCCGCGGCGCCGGTGGCGCTTGCTTTGCCTGCGCCGGTCCGTCGCCCTCGCCCCGCCCGACGGGAGGAACGTCTCCACCTCCGCGCCGACGCTGCACTCCGGCAGCGGCGCGGGGTACCGGACACGGTCGTATATAGCAGTACCCGTACGTCATGTGCCTCGCGCGGAACCCCTCCATCGCCGACCGCTGCCCGGACGACATCGCGCTGTCCGGCTCGCACGCCGCTGGCCGGCCGGTCGCGGGGCCCACGGCGCAGCCGCGGAGCACGAGGTCGGTGAACTCGGCGACGTAGGGCGCGTACTTGTAGTTCACCTTGTACCGGCCACCCGAGGTGGCCCAGCTGGAGCCGTCCCAGATGGTGGCGTAGTACAGCGACATGGACTTGGACGGGAACCCATGGGTTCGCTCCTCACCACCTCCCTAATCAGAGTCCCGTCGATGTAGAATCTGCAAAACGGATGGTCCCATCAATGCAACGAGCAAAAACGTTGGTGATTTCAGTGAAAAAAAATAGTCTAGTACACTGCAATACATTGTCATCAAAAGTATGCTTAGAAGACTGTAGTACAGTAACTCCTTGTTTATGAACGAAAATGCTCATGGTAAGTGTGTTGAGACTTGAATCTAAGTTGGCATTAGTCATGTGACGACAGTTTGAAGCATTTAAGTCAACAGGTTGGCAGTGAAAACTTTCAAAAGTTCAGACTTTGGGTCTGTACTTGCTACTGACGAGAGTCATGTTTTTGGGCGAAAGAAAAAGACGTCACCGTGTGATGACTGAGAGGATGCATGAACCTCAAAAGAGAGGGTTAATTCATGGGAAAATACATGGTGAAAAGTGGAGGTGGTGGTAGAAATCAAAAGTTCTTTTGTGACTGACCACAGAAGTTTTGCCGCGTAGCGGAGAAAGCAGGTATGCGATGCAGTTATGCAAGAAAAAGCGGCACGGGGATCTTGGTGGAAGGATCAGATGCAGAGTTCCGGCCCATGGTATGATGAATGTTCAGGTTTAGTGGAAACTGTAAAAGCAAACGCACCGCTTCTGATGTCAACTTTTCCCACAGGAACAAGTATGTAATATAAATATAAGATGCCTAAGTAATTTGCAGTATTTCAAATTTTCAGTGACTCAAATCCCAAATTACATGTTGCAAATTTTCACAGGCTGGTTTAATGGATGTGGAATCAGAACTAGATCAGAAGATACGAAACTCTTGCTCAAAGGGGAATGCATAGACGAACTGCTGCTAAATCAGGTGGAAGGATATCATTGTTGGCTAGTCAGAACTCAGAAACCTTGATCTGTATACATTGGACAGTTTAGATTAAATCTTGAAGCATATTCCATTAGACTTTCTACTGCATTATTATTTGCATACCCTTTGTGGAAACGCCATTTAGTGCTCAATTTTGGGGCATCTGTACTTGGAATTATTAAAGTGGCAACAGCCTAAGGAATCTATAAGCTGTAAAGAAGAAGAAACCAATATCTCTCAATCATGAGAACCAAAAAAGAAAGAAAAGAAAGGGAAAGCAGAAAAAAAAATACTAGAAGCTAATGACAGTGAAGATTATAAATTATTATAATTTTTGCCACCCCTAGGTGTAGCCCTCGTCGAAGGAGAGCGCCGCCGCCGCTCGCGGGAGGAGCTGCTTGGCCATGGCGGCCGCAGCGAGGCAAGAGGACGACGCCAAGAATTAGACGACCAAGACGGGCAGCAAGGAACAAGCCATGGCCTGCTTCCCTTCGCTTGCACCCTGTTTCTTGTGCTCTGCATTGCGCTCTCTGTCCCTTGCGTTGTCTCTAGCTTAAAGTGTTGGAAAGGAAGCGACCTTTTTCATGCGCTGGGGATGTGAATGGAGCCAGAGAAGGACACGGATGAGCAGCTCTTTATTATTGGGAGTTGCACTCGCAGTGAATGTACTGCGTGTGTCGTATTGAAGAAAAATGAAAGATGTTTTCTAGTACATTTGATTACTGTACTTAATTGCGGCACTCCGTATCTCATTCAACTACTATCCTTTTGGAGCATCCAGTATTCACAAGTCACAACTGCTGTGCCACAAGTGAAATGCAGCGCTTACCTTGGAATCCAGGTAAATTTCTTGCTACTATTGATTGTTCAACGCACTGGCAAACACAAGCACCGGAAAATTAGGGGGGGGGGGGGGGGGGGTGGAGGGGACGGACGACAAGGGTGTCCATGGGAAGAAGACGCCTGTGCGCTACCTTGACCGTCGTCGTGCATGGCAGACCGTAGTGAGACATGTAACTTCCGGCCTTCAATATGGGATTAATTGCTGAGAGTACGAGATGGCTATTCTTATACTTCGATACCTTTTTATGCGCAGTAACTTTTAGGGCTTGTTTGGGAGAGCTCCACCAGCTCTAGATCCACCAGATTCAACTGGATGCACCGTGGAGCAGCTCCATCGTGGATCTGGGATTCGTCAAAGTGTTTGGTACAGCTCCACTCCCTCTCTATCTCACTTCCACCTGGGCCCCACGCGTCAGGGGGCAAAATGAAAAAAAAAGAATTCCCAGCCGGCGGGCGCAGGCGCAGGCGAGGCGGAGAAGAGGAGGAGGCGGAGCGGCGGCTGGGGGGCGGGCGCGGCCGGCCGGGGGTGGCGCGGCGGCCGTCCGAGGGCGGGCACGGCACGCGGCAGAGGAGGAGGCGGAGCAGCGGCCGGCGGGCGTAGGCGTAGGCGAGGCGGAGAAGAGGAGGAGGCGCGCGGCCGGCCAAGGGGCGGGCGCGGTGGAGGGGGTGGAGATGGCGCGGCGGCCAGCCAGGGGAGGACGGGAGGACGGCGCAGCAACGAGAAGAGACGGGAAATAAAAAGAACGAGCCATTTTTTGTGTGTAATCAGTGGCATGGTGGGTAATTTTCCCCAACTCCACCAACTTGAGTTTGGTGGAGTACCCCTTGAGGTGCTCCATGGATTTGGTGGATCTGGAGCCAGATCCATGGTTTTGGTGGAGCAGATCCACGGTGGAGCTGCTGGAGCTAGAACTGTTTGGCTTGGAAAAGTGGATCCGGATCTGTTTTTCGTGAATCTGGAGCTGGTAGAGCTCTCCCAAACAGATCCTTAGATTAAATTAAAGTTATAAAATACGGTATAAATGTGCTCGGTATTAAAAATGGAGCATGTAAACATCATAGAGAGCCAAAACAACACGCCGAAACAATCACATGGAGATCGTAGTGCTTCGGCTCGGTCTTGCTTGCTAGTGGCTTGCTGTTATCCATCCACGGTGTACTGTTTCAAAAAAGAAAGCACCTGAAAGAATGAGAGGATTGGGATCAATGCAAGCGACCGTGCCGGCTGATGGCCTGGCTCGCTACTACTTTCAACTAAGGCCCGCGGCCCGCCCATCTGACCTGCTTATCCCGGTCTATTTTCTCTTTCGGCCCTGAGTGAATAATGGGCTTTAGCCCTCAGGATGAACGGACAATCGCCGAAGCATCGGTCGATTTTCGATGGGCTTGGACATCTCAAGACAGCCCTGGCCCATCTGATATGCTAGCAACCGAAGGAGCCACCGTCGTCTTCCTCGCACAGTCGCCAGCGTACTAGAATTTGGTAACGCATGGGATTGGGAGGAGCGGGGGCAAGAAAAATAGTTGATCGGAATCGATGAGGAGAGACCTCACGTGAGACTCTCCCCGTTACCCCGTAGAAAAGCTCTTCAGAGCGGGGCGTCGCTTTGAAAAAGGATCGCCGAAAGCACCGGCGAATTGGCGACGGAGGCAGTAGGTTCTGCCCCACCGATACTGTCTTGCTTCTTGGTGACTTCCACAGCGACAGCTCTGGCCTCTCGGAGTGGATTGGCCCGTGTGGGCTTTACCGAAAGAGGAGTGGAGGTCGAGTGGGAGATATGATGGAGCGAAGCTCGCAGCTCGAAAGAGACATCCACGTACGGCGTTCCAACGCGTACAGAGGCTTGTGCGGGTTAGCGCGTATGTGTTGAGAACTCTGCGGATCGATTAGCTGTTCCTGTGTGTCCTTGTATGATCCGCACAACGACGAGTAAACGGCGGAAACAAACTACTCCGTCTTCTTTCATTGGGCCTGCGTGCTTTCAAGTTCAGGCATCGGTCGCTGCATTCTCAGCTTGAACTGACTTGACAGACTTAGGTAGGATCAGCAAAAACGGTGCCTGCAGGGCGAAGCGATTATCAGGTAACGAGGGCGATGCCAATCAAACGCCCGGTCAACGGGTGGCGAGAACAGCTTGTTCGTGACACGACTGGCGGCAGCTGGGCGCCTTGGGGCGAGTGGGGTTGACATCGCTAACAGAGACAGGCGCATGCTGCTATACGGTCACCATACTTGGACGCCGTTTGGAATTTCTCACCGAGCAGTGGGGGTGCTCTATGGCTTCTTCCAGCGAACAACCTGTTGCATTTCTTCTGCAAGTAGTTGTATCTTCTTCCAGCGAACAGCCTGTTGCATTTCTTCTGCAAGTAGTTGTATCTTCAGAGTTCAGACTTTCAGATACGAGAGCCATATTTGGGGGAAGCACACAATAGTTTGCGATTAATGATGGCCTTATCGCAACAAACCTTATTGGCACAGCGTCACTGCCCCCACTTAAACCATGGATAAACATCACGGCAATCGCACGGGCGCGAGATAAACTAAGAAATTCCAACTTTCTCCCACCGAGCGCTGATTGCTGCCGCGTCGGCAGTCCACTGAGACCGACCGAGCAGGCGAGCACTCCTCGCCACCCACTCTTCGTGCCAAACTCGCACCGAAGCCTATCCCTGCACAAGAGATCGTTCGTCCTTGTCCAAAATCACATGCAGTTTGACCTTTTTTTCTCGTGCGTACCGAATGGGTTCGTGCTTTCGTGGGCACGACTCACGAGTGGCTTCTCTGCTCTGCTCACTTGTCTAAATGAAAGAAGGGTGGTGCATAAAGAGAACGTAGATATTCTTGCATATGAAGTTGTAAGAGAGAGAGAGAGAGGCTGTTTTTATAGAGACTCGTTTGTGAAACAGCAGCACCGTTCGTGTCGTGTTGTTGTTCTCGCTCTACCGTCCCTAAATCAATCGGTTTTAGTCCGGGGGATTTGCTCAGGTGCCCTAAAGTTTAATGGCGTTTGCTCATTTGCCCTATGATGTCTCACTGACATGTAGACTCTGGACCCGCATGTCAGTGAGACATCATGGGGCAAATGAGCAAACGCCATTAAACTTTAGGGCAGGGGAGCAATTTTTCCTTTTAGTCCTGCTCAAAAGGTTTATTTTGAGTGACTTATGGCTGAATAACACTGTAGCTGACGGTGACTTATTTGATGTAATTAAATTTTAAAAATAGAAAAAACAGGTTAACCCGTCACGGACAGTACAAACAGATACGGAAAAAAACCGATAAAAAAGCTCAAAAAAATACAAAAAATATATAAAATTGTTGAATAGTGAAAAATAAGCCATAAGACATTAAACATGGAAATGGGCAAAGTGGCAAACAGCCAGAAACTCCACGCGCGCACGCTGGAAATCCTTGAAAACGCACGTAATTTGGTCGATAGGGCGGGCGAAACCGAAACGCGGCCGCGCCGCTTTGAGCGGCACGGGCGCGCCCGGCCCGCACCGGCCCAGATCACAGGTAACTCTGTAACTCTTGCCACACCCGACACAAACAAAAGAAAGGGAAAGGAAATTCACACCCCATTTCGGCATTTCCTTCCCACCTCCGCCCCGTTTCCGCGTGCGGCGTGCGGAAGTCAACCAAACCAAGCGCCCGCCCGCCCGCCGCTCCCACCTCCCGTACCCCGCCCGGCCAGCCGGCCAAAAATCCACCGAAATCCCCGCAAATCCGGCCGATCCTGCTCCAAATCCCGCAGCCATGTTCGGCGACTCCGACGGATCCAAGGACCCCAACCCCGCGGCGCCCGCCTCCAACCCCGACCCGCCCTTCCCCAACCGCGAGCTCACCCTCAGCAGCTATCTTTGCGACAAGCCGGGCCCCCTCACCTCCACGGCCGCCGCAGCAGCCGGCCCCTCCTCGCCTCCTAACCCCGCTCCCCCCTCCGACGACGCCAAGCTCTGCGTCGAGCGCGACTTCCTCCACCTCTCTGGCCCCAAGCGCGGGGAGCCCCCTGGCGACGACTCCTCCGTCGTCGGCGGGAAGAAGCCCCGGCTTGACTCCCTGCAGCTCTCGCTCTCCCTCCCCTCCGACGCTCCCGCGCTGCCGTCCTCCCAGCCGCATTCGCAGCTCTCGTCCCTGCTCCCGTCCGCCGCCCCTCCGGCCGATGGCGATCTCCGGGGCGGGGCCACGGCGGCCGCCGCCGTGCCGCCCCCTAGGCGGACCTACAGCGCGACGACGGCGCGCACCCGCAGCATCAACTCGGACGACATGTCCTACTCCTACTCGATGTTCTCGCACAACCCCAGTTGCTCCCTCACGCACAACTCCACCGACATCTACGCCGCCGGGGAGGGCACCAACGGCTCCGTCCACAGCCGATTCAATTTTCGCCCCATGGGGGACGGCAGCGTCGCCTTCGCCACGCCGCCGCTGAAGGAGGGTACGTCCTCGTTCTTCCCCTCGGAACTCCCCGCGAAGATGGCGGCGGCGGCGGTGGCCAGCGCTGGTGGCAGCTTCGACGGCGGCCGCGGTGGGCTGCATGCGTCGCGGCCTGATAGGATCCTGCGGGATATCGTGTCGGACTCTGTGGCGGCCACGGCGCAGGTGCTGCAGGATTTCCCCAGCGAATCGCTGGAGGTGCTGCGGGAGGCGGTGCGGGACATGATTGATGCTCCGGAGAAGAGGGACGAGCTGGCCAGTCTGCAGGGGAGGCTTCAGCGCCGGTCTGACCTGACTGCCGAGGCACTGGGGCGGGCGAACAAGACTCAAATGGAGATCCTGGTGGCCATCAAGACTGGTATGGCTGTGTTTGTCACCGGCAAGGGCCGTGTACCCAGCAGCGAGCTTGTGGAGATGTTCCTCATGACGCGGTGCCGCAACCTGAACTGCAAGAGCGTGCTGCCTGTGGACGACTGTGAGTGCAAGATTTGCTCCACCGAGAAAGGGTTCTGCAGCTCGTGCATGTGCCCGGTGTGCCACAAATTTGACTGTGCTGCAAATACCTGCAGCTGGGTTGGGTGTGATGTCTGCTCGCACTGGTGCCATGCTGCATGCGCACTGGAGAGGAACTTGATCAGGCCAGGTCCGACACTGAAAGGGCCGATGGGGACGACTGAGATGCAGTTCCAGTGCCTTGGTTGCAGCCATGCTTCTGAGATGTTTGGATTTGTTAAGGAGGTGTTCAAGTGCTGCGCAGAGAGCTGGAATGCTGAGACATTGATGAAAGAGCTGGACTTTGTTAGGAAGATCTTTGCTGCTAGTGAGGATTTTGAGGGAAAGGGGCTTCATGCCAAGGCTGGAGAGGTCCTCAGCATGCTCACAAAGAAAAGTATTTCCCCTTTGGATGCAACAAACAGCATGCTACAATTTTTCAAATGTGAGATCTCTTTACTCCTTTACATTCTATCATGTCATGTTACAAACTTGAGCTCTTTAAATGAATCGTTACTTGTTTCACCATTTATACTAGCATGATAATGCAGCAGCTTCATTAACTTTTCTTTACTCGTGACATGTGAGGTCTATATTCTTCATTATGTACATTTAATTGGATAGCAACAATGATTTTATGCTAGTCTATTTGTCAACCGGCATTATAAATTGCTTAGGAATATCATCATTCTTTATATTTCCTACTACATGCCTTTTCTGTTAGCCATATTTAGGTATTCACCATTTCTTCTTTTTGTCCTGTTATATATCATTTTGTATGGCAATACAAATGATGAAATTCTAATAATACATTAGGATGTATATCTTTTTGCATGGCAGCATTGCTGATAAAATTCTTGCCATGCATAGTGAACTTCCTTTATTAGCACATTATACTAGGATAACTGCAAAACTGAACAGAGTTTTTCCCGGGTGGCTTGAAGTTTGAATGGCAAAAAGATTTTATCAATAAGCCAAGAACTCTATTTGAACTAATTAACCTTTAACTGATAAACCTTTATTTCTTTGGCCAATAATATCTGTGTTGAATTCTGTTGAAGAACATATTGCTTCAACTGAACCATGAGTTATTCAATCATGATTTAAGAAGCAAAATCTATAACTATCGAAACTAAATCTATATGCTATCTGTCTCCAAATGTTATTGTTGATGTAATAAAATTTGGCGATGCATAAAAAAGCTGAATAGCTGCTGCCATGCTATTTTTACAATAGAAAATACTTTTGATATAGTTTTATAGAATTTATCATGTACAGTAGCTCTAGCTAACTTTATGTTGTCACAGATGGTGTTACGGACTACTCTGTTACTGGTAGCAAATCAAAAGGTATATTGGCAGCTCAGACGAGCCACCAATCTACAGATATGCTTCATCTTCAAACTCCAACCATAACTTCACCAAAATCCTCGTTCAACTTCAAGGCCACCACTTCCATTCTCGATACACAGATCGATGCGCGCAAAGCCAGCCCAAAGCCACTCTCTATTGAACCCCATTTCAGCACAACCTCAAAGGACGATGACTCCTCTAGCCTTGAGACCATCGTGAAGTGCAAGGAAGCTGAGGCAAAGCTCTTCCAGAAGCTGGCTGACGATGCCAGGAAGGAAGTAGATAGCTACCGCCAGATTGTCCACTCCAGCACTCAGAAGCTGGAGAAGGAGTATGCTGCGAAGCTGGCGAAACTATGCTTCCAAGAGACGGAGGAGAAGAGGAGGAAGAAGATCGAGGAGCTCAAGAAGCTTGAGAATTCGCACTATGACTACCACAAGATGAAGCTGCGGATGCAGACTGAAATCCAGGGCTTGCTTGAGCGGATGGAAGCCACAAAGAAGATGCGGGTATAGACTCCCGGTAAAAACTATCTTCTTCTGCTTAATGTATGAAAATGTATTGTTCTCCTTTAGGATGGTTTCTGTGTTGTCGTTGTATTCCTTCTGTAATTTGTGTTACCAGTTAACTGTTATAAGTGGGGTGGAGGGGCCTAACCTCGCGCTGGCAGATATAACCAGACAGCATATCAATTAATGGCTTGCAAACGTGTGTTGTATCGCTGCAAATATATTTCTAATGTGCAAAATGGAGTTGTATCGCTGCAAATATATTTCTAATGTGCAAAATGGAGTTGTTGGGTCATGCCCTTCGCATTTTGTTCCATGCTATAATCGGTATCGCCATGAGAATATTTCGACGTGGCAGTTTGTCATCTTCTCCTCTTTTATGATATTTTTGGGGCACAGTGTTGGTGTACTAGTAGCGAGTGCTTCTCAGTGCCCATGAGGAAGGCAGGGGAAATAAAAATCGGACAAGGAACCTTATCGGTTGCCACTAGTGGGAATCCCGCGTAGATTTGCTTGTTCGGTTGTTATCCTCTCCCTTGATCGTATCTTCAGGGGGCCACAGCTACAAGTTGCAACTCCTGCTAGAGCATCATGGTCTAACAGTATGTTTTGTTTAGGTATCCAAAATTCTCAATGCATCCCTATAGTTCATCCCTATAAATGAGTCGAGATAGTCAGAAATTTTGGGCTCCCAAACAAAATCTAACGGTGGTATTGGCTAGTCTCTACCTCTCGTTCACCGTATTAGAGTCACCGCCATGACAGAGGCATTTTTATTTGAAGGGTTTTCGTAGAAATTTTCATACTATAATCTCGTAGAAATTTCAAAGAAGCATTTCAATTCCTGCGTAACCTGGAATGCATAGACGAAGTTCAACATGAAGCTTTTCTACCGTAGGAAGGTCTAGGGTAAACGTTACTACCACACGACACGAGCATCAAAGCTCATGGACTTACAAAACTGTATATAAAATACTTCCACGCATGCATGAAACAGTAGGAATCATCATCATTACGATCTGATCGATTATCAAACAGAAGCAAGCAAGCTAGCACTCTCACACGAAAGAGAAGAACCTGACAAATTACACCAACCTAATCGCCGACGGATGGATCAGCTAGCTAGAGTCTAAGCGTGAGGTCAGGCTCCTCGACGGCTTGCACGACGACGCTGCTGCAGAAGTTGGAGACTGAGTTGAGGGCCGCGCTGCTCCCCGCCGGCGCTGCGGGAACGACGCCGGCCGGCCTGAAGCTGCCCGGCCACCCGAAGCTGACCTCCTCGTCGCCCACGAAGAACGGCATTGGGCCCAGCAGGCCCTGCGCCGGCCTCAGCTCGGCGCGCGCCGCGACAACGTGCTGCCGCTCCGCCGGCGCTGTTCCAGGGTGGTGCACCGACGCGTGCGCCTGAATGCCGATGGGGAACAGGCTGGAACCGTACAGCGGCAGCGAGGCCACGTTGGCGTAGCCGTAGGGGAACGCGTCGAGCCGCAGCGCGCGCCGGGCCAGCGTGCGCTCCCGCCGGTGCGCGTTCTGGTGGCCGCCCAGCGCCTGCGAGCTGAAGAACTTCCTCTGGCAGTAGTTGCACGTGAACACCCGCGTCGGCTCGCGAGCGGCCGTGGCCTGCTCGCGGCCGTTGCTGTCGGTGGTGCTCGATTCGGTGGCGGCGGCGACGGTGAGCAACAGGTCGAGGCTGACCAGGCCGGAGGAGGAGTTGGACGCCTCGTTGTTGGACGCCGCCTGGCTGCTGATGTCGGACAGTTCCTCACACGGTTCTTGGCACAACGCGTTGCTCTCCATGTCTGAATGACAGCAAGAATCCTTCACTGCACTGGCTCTCAGCTGCATTCAGAGAACAAACCAGCTCATGTAAGCAAGTGTATGTGTGTGGCTGGCAAGATGCTCTCAACCATGATTCTTCTGTGAACAAGACGTACGGATGCTCTCGTTCTCAAACTGACTTACCTGGTGAGATGAGGTGATGTATGAACTGAGAAGAATCTGAGTGTTTCTAGTCTCAGCTGCACTCAGTGACTGGCTCAGTCACCAGTGTGCAGATAAGTCATGAGTGTGAACGATGGAATAGCATGTTCTTGTCAGTGTCGTACCATGAGTCATGACAAACTGAGTATTTAGAGATAGGCGTGTCTGCAATTAGATAACCTTGTGTAGGGTAAATATCCAGCTATGTCCTCGTTTTATCAAATTATTTTTAAATTAATATAGTTTAATTTAATATTATTTTATTGATAGTTTAAAAGTATTTTTAGAATCAAGCTAACGAGCCGAGTTAAATCAAGTCAAGGTAAATTTTAAATTTATCTAAAATTGACTCATTCAATATTTAACTAATTAACAAGTATAATTAAAATAATTTTATACGGAGCTAACGAGCGCTAATAATATGTTTTTTCACACTACTTGTGGATAAGTCTATGGAGTCTAAATTGACACTTTTGGGGCCTGAAATCGCTTACGGTTTACGTGATTCTGAAGATGTTTATCCAAATAGACTATAGGGTATCCACTGAGCGGATTGTAGGGTGTCCACTAAGCACGACACAAATTTCTTGTTACATTCTGAAATTTCTAGCAATTTTCAAATCAAATCAGAATTTATGAGATATGACATGAGTGTACATAATATCTAGAATGAATAAGATAAATCTCGTATAGAGAACTAAAATAACGACGTTGAAGTAACCATGAGAGAGAGAAAAATTGGCGAAACCGATAACAAATTCATTAAGTACGACCTCAAAAAAGTACAAGGGATTGTAACTCTCTCACAACCCTCTCGAATCTTTTAGAGTTCTGGTCGCCCTATAGAAGAATTTAGTGCTAAAAAATAACCCAGCATCTAATCCTCTCGTGCACATCTACATTTAGATGAGTGCCTTCTTTACTTTGTTGTTTGGTTGCTTAGGTTTTTCATGACCACCCCTGATGGTTTTATATAGTTCTCTTTAACTCTCTTCCAAAGTAGAGTAGAAATCCTACTCTAAAAAAAGTATGAATTCTAATTCTATTGGTATTCATCTACAACTCCTTATAGTACATATTTTTAAATCCTAAAAGACTATGATATGAATCACCATATAATCATACTCAACAATTTTCAGCTTAACTCTTATCCGTTAAAGTTACTATGCTCTGTCAAGAACTCGCTCCAAATCGGATTTGTATTATTTTTTGTTTTTCTCCTATCTTTAGGAGTGCCCCTATCATAGGGGCTCATTCACATCACCATAATTTATATGTTAGTATCCGGGCTAACATGTACGAACCTATACTTAAGAGCTTCTTTGTTTTGTAGTTTGATTAACCACACCTCCTATTTTCTACAGCCTTCCATGCTATAGATCTGTGCCGCCTCCGGGCTCCACCCGCTCGCCGGTATCGCGTGGCTGGTTTTATCATTTCTTCCTTCTTCCAACAATTTGCACATTCGCCTTTATTTCTGCTAGATTTTGCAACTGTCTTTGGAGTTACATAACTATAGATGCGATCTGAATACCTACTATTGACGACACGGTTTCCTTCTCTGGCCAGAATTTTATCAGACCTCCCATTGGTTACCCTTCTTTTAGGTATACCTATCAATCGGTATCCTCCATTACTCCAGATATTTTTCATAATCACTTACCCTTTGCAAGTAACTCGCATAATTCCACTTCGAAGTGATAAATTACAACCTTTCAGTTCAAGTGAAGTTGATACGCAACTGCGCCTCTAAGTGATACGCAACTACTTCACTGAAGTTGAGTGTTTTTTTCGATGAGAATATTCATCACTAATTGCTCTCATGATAGCGGTAGAGATTATGCCAGTATGGCAACCTTGTCGTTCTACTTAATTTTCTTATCTACACTAGTCAGCTGTATGATAAGGTTGTTGAAGGCACTGGATTGTCAATGAACCGTATAACTTCCTTCATGCGCAAGCTGTACAGTTGTCACTTCAGTACCCACCGGTTTGTCAATAACTTTGCCATATACAATTTTGTAAGTCATGTCATACTTTTTCGGTGAATTTTCCTAGATCAACGAGTACTTTACCTCATCGAAGAGACATAGACAGATTGTACTACCAGTTTTTCACTTCATCACCTTCCAATCTTTAGCAGATGTCTTTCCCAGCTTGTCCCTTTCAAGAGCATCGATTATCCCTTGTTGGACAAAGGCATCCTTCACCACGCATTGCCACACGCTAAAATTTTCTCTGCCGTCAAATTTCTCTACTGGATTCCACATTGTTGACATCGATATTGATTTTGTGCCACCTGACATTTTATCGACCTTCTCACAAATAAGAGTAACTCGACATTGGCTCTGATACTTGTTACACTTTGATATATCTTTTTATGCGTAGTAGCCTTCAGATTGGATCAGAATTTATGAGATACAACACGAGTGTGCATAGTATCAAGATAAATATCGTATAGAGAGCCAAAATAATGATGTTGAAGTAACCACAATGAAAGGGAAAAGATTTGGCAAAGCTGATAGCGAATTCCTTAAGTATAACCTCAAAAGAGTATAAGAGATTATCGCTCTCTGACAACACTCTCGAATCTTTTAGGATTCTCAGATCCTTACTTTATACTAGAATCTAGTGCTAAAAATAGTCTATTATGTAATCCACTCGTACACCTCTACCTTTCGATGAGTAGCTTCGTTGTTTTATTATTTAGTTACTCGGATTCTCCATGAACATTCCTCATAATTTTATATAGTTCTCTTCCAAAGTGGAGTAGCAATCATACTCTAAAGAAAGTATGAATTCTAATTCTATTAAGATTATTCTAGAATTTCTTATAGCATATATTTCTAAGTTCTAAAAGACTACGGTATGAATCATCATAGTCAACATTTGTCAATCTACCAATCTTAGAAAATAACACATCTTAGCCTGTTTCCAGATTGCTCAATTTTCCTGCTCAGCAGTTAAGAGAAGCATCTGATTCATTGATAAACCTCGGTATGCTTGTTTTAATTCCAAAAATGAGGACAAACAGATGAAAAGCATGCCTTCTTTTCTGGTCTGAGAATATGCAAAACGGAACCTTATCTAATAGAAAAGGCCAATAATAGCACATCTGTAGTTGTCAGAAAAGATGGAAGCTCTAGTGTTCCCATCTAACCCCTTTCAGGTATTTCAGAAAATCATGGTGTTCTCTGGAGATCTAAATCTCCAGCTGAAAACACTTATGTAAAATGCTGAATAACTAAGCCAAATTCACCAACAAAAGACTTTTTGAGAAGCCCAACAAAGAATACTTTCATAGGTATTTTTCTCATTTATCTGATATAATCACTAAATTACTAAATAAGTTAAAACGTCCTTCTCTTTAAGATGGAGTGCTACGTGATAAATTAAGGAACGTACTGTTAAACAGCACAGCAACGTTTATCTTGTTTAGGCAGAATAAATTATGTAAGCACTTGGACCAGAGAATTTGCTAATTTTGGTAAGACATATGAAGCAAGAAACAGAATTATCCAGACAAGAGATCACCAAACTCATCAGCTGCATCAGGTACGAAAAAGAACTATAAGAACAAAAACCTGATAAGAGCTTAGACTTACTACCAACCAGCAAACGAAATTGAGCATCCAGTCCAAAATATTAATTAGTTCCATATGAGAATTTCACTGAAACATAAAGAGACAACCCCAGGCTTGGATGAATAATCAAAGCAAATTCCTCGAAAGAACTTAACTAGGCCAAGACCAGAAGGAATCAAACTCAGCAGAACCCAAATTCTGTTAAGTTCCTTCTAAGCCCAACTGAGCATGCACAAATAATTACAGAACCAAGAACACTACAATGAACTGCAAAATACAAGAATTCATGAACAACAGCTAAGAAAGATGAGAATCGCTGATTTCTCAAGTAACCCACTGCACTAGGATAACAGGATTACCTTGAACCCAGGAGCAGAATTCTGCACCTCACTTCACCAAGCCCACACCTGAAGAAATTTTTCAAGAAGCCAGAAAGCTCAGGCCATGGCTCCTTGCAGATTGTCCCTTGCGTTCACCAAAGGGGGGGAGAGAAACAAAGTGGTGATGGGGGGGTGGAGTGGTGTGAGGTGGTGTTTCAGTTAGTGGCATCCCCACTGTGATGTTTAATTATCGAAAGCAGAGGTTTGGTAAATTACTGGTAGGGGATGCAGGACAGTGCTCAGAAGTGGTACAAGAAGGATATCTGCACTAAAGATACACCAGCGTATTGGTATACACTTCAACCTACCCTTTTCTTTTCTTTGTACCATCCCTGCCACCACCACCACCACCACCATCCAAGAAAAGGCCATCTGAGAGCAAAAAAAAAAGTGCCCACAATTTGCAAACAATTGAGCTGCTCATTCCTGGCTAGCTAGCACTTGTTTGTTCCTAGCATTAAGTGTGTTCTATCTACCCATCCAGTTGCGAATTATCTATGCATTAGAGAAAAGAGAAATGAAAGGAGAAGAAAAGGATGTGTTTGTGTGAGTTGGAGTTGTAGGGGACCAGAATGCCATGATATTTTTGTCAGGGGTTTGTCAGAATTGCGCCTTTTCCTTTGCACATTGCAGTGCTTTTCCTTTGCACATTGCAGTGCGTTTGCGGTTGTTCTTGCGTAACATGCTTGCAATTCTACTCTATCTCTCATCCTTACGTACTTCGGTGGCCAGTGTTTGTAGTGGCCAATAGTATGGTCATGACCAGTGCAAGATTTATTTTTCTTGTCAGAAAGCAGTTCGAGTGCAGCTTTTGCAATCTCTCTCTCTCGTCTGCTCTGCACAACATGACTGCCCTGCAAGTTAACTCCACTGGGCTGCTGTTCTCCGGTGGATCGCACGCAAAGGTCGTGTGTGTGTGTGTGGATATGCACAGTGTCTGCCATTCCCTTTGGATGGTTGGAACTTGGAAGGGGGACAGGTCAGGGAAAAGAAAAGTTTGTCCTGTGATGGCATTGAGCAAAAAAGTTGTGAGAGTTTTATTTGTGTTCAGTATGCAAAAAAAAAAAATTAACTTCAATGTGTGATCTAATCTATCTCTGAATTGTGCAAACTACAGTGGTCAGTGGAGGACGTGTGGTGTTCAGCAGAAAAAGTATGTCACTGTAGTAGTACTATAGTGACAGCGTCGACTGTGGAGCCGCACAACGCCCATTTCAATTGCAAAACATGTCCAACTACTTTATTTTTTTCCTCTTTGGAAATTTCTGTGGTTAAAAACAGGCATACACTCATCACATTATGATCCATATTTTGGTACTTGCCACGATCATTCCGTTTAATCGCGACTCACGACATTGAAAGGAAAAAGTTTATCCGTAATCTTTCAACTCTTTAGTTTGTCTAATTTTTATCCCTCGTTTACAAAACCGGGTAAAACTCATCTCCCATCTATAGTACCAGATAAACCTTATCCCTCTGCCTGTTTGACCGTGGTTTTGACCTATTGGAGTTCAGCGCGGATCTGAGCCGATGTTTATGTCAGACTATAGGGGTGGGAACCACATATCACAGAGAGGGAGAGAATGAGAAAGATAGAGAGGACTTCGTCTCCATCCTCTTGCCTGTGATGGAAACAGAGGAGAGCAATGGGCATTCGGGCGGCGATCACTGGTTGCGAGGGAAGGCGGTGGCAAACTCCGGCAAAGGGAAAAATGGAACCACTGCGACAGGGGTTTCTACTAGTGGCGATCTCATCGGTAGAGAGGCGAAGGCATGAGCAAACAACAATGGAACGCCTGTTGCATATGGCAGTTGGGGCATGGAAGCGAGCATGGCCACTGGCGGTGACTCGTCGTTCATGAGGAAGACAGAGCTCGACGATGGCCTTGTTCTGGTGGTGTCTTTGAGAAATTGATAAGTTGGAAAGGAATAATGGATCATAAGTACCATGATTATGGTGTCAATTTGGGCAGAGATGACCAAAATTGGTCTAGCAGTGACATACCAGCCATGAAGAAGACGACTTCACTGGTGGTGAACATGGCGTTGGCTGGAGAACATGAGGGGCTTGAGAGTCAAGAGCATCTAGGGGACATGGGGAACCCATCCACGATGGTATCTTGGCTTTGGATGGGTTGTCGTAGCCTAACAACGTGAGCTGTGGAAATAGGGGGCACGACACTATCGGCGGCAAGCCACCAGCGTTGGGGACAAAGGAGGACGCATCCTAGGGACTCATTGAATTGAGGTGGTGCTATTGACGTTGTTTTCATGGATGGAGATGGTCTGAGATGATAGGGTGGCAGCAATAACGATGACAAAACAAGGGAGGTGTAGGTGCTTGCTAGTAGTAAAGAGCAGCAACTAGAGCTCGGGCAAGCAGTTGGGGAGGATCTAGGAGGCATTGATAAGTTAATGATGCAGTCAATTTGGAGGAAGAGGCAATGATTCAGAAGAATTTGATGTGGTAGTGGGATAAAGGGAATTCAGGGCGGCACAAGTTCACCACGGTGTTGGCCAGCGCCGAAGGAGGAATTATAGGTCGAGGTGAACTGGAATGGATGAGGAATGTGTCTATCACATGGTGGATACAAGAGAGAAGGAAGATATCCACACCGTTGTGGATTTTGAATGTGGGTGGTACATAGAGTGCAGCACCGGTGTTGCTTGGCCTGCGAGCGAGCAGAGAGGGTAGAGTGGCACGCAAGGGAAGTCGGTGGCAACGGGTCTGAAAGATGTCCAAGGCCACCGTGTACGTGCTCACACTCCAACACACTGACATCTGTGTTGTAACTGTTAGGCCAGCGGGAAGAAAGTGATGAACAAAGAGAAAACGAGGAAGAAAAGGAAGAGAGAGGATGACAGTTGGGCCTTACAATTTTTTTGTAAATCATCACACCATATCAACTCATTTACCACCTAGGACACCACGTCACCTAAAACTACCGACAAAGCAGCTTTAGATATGATTTGCTCTAGTTTTAATAATTGAAGAATAGGTTTTAACCGGTTTTGTAAATAAGGGATATAAATTAGGCAGGAGTTGATAGACTACAGATGGACTTTTTTCCACGTTGAAATGCTCCACCAGCTAAACAAGAAAGATAAAAAGAGAAAGGAAGCCATCCACGCGATCGAAAAAAGTACAAGATTGGCAAGGCAGATAACAAAAGGGATTAAAGGGCTACCGGACCTTTGAACCGAATCATGGCCTTTTGTTCGTACACTCTATTTGGGTAAAAAGAGAACGGTTGGACTTTGGAGTTTGGAGACCAAAAAGGACTATATAGTACATACAAAAAGGAAAAAAATATCAGCTATAGTTGTTGAATTGGATAGTTATATGCATAATTAAATACCAGGTCCAGGGGTAGACATACCTGAAGACAGATTTTTATTGAAAGGTCTATGTTTGAATCAATGGAGCAAGGAGCAAGTTGATCAGAAGTTCAGAACACACGCTGAATCATAACGCGCACATAGTTACGGACTGAGCTACGGACACCGTCAACATATATCACACAATTGTTTTAAGATTGGCAAACTTTTTTGAGCTAATATTTCACATAAATTTGCAAAGTCACTACTCACTATCGAAGGGAATCTTGTCTCTGAAACTACATACATCAGCGCAAGAAGATAATATATTATTCCGGGTGAGAACAATAATGGCAATTTTCACAATTTCCAGTTTCCATTCGTCAAAGAATGATGCAACCAGGAGTGCAAAAATGCAACAGAATTCCCTTTTAACACTCAAAATGCAGCATAATTCCCTTTAACACTACTAATTAATACCTCTGAATGGATAAATCATAAATTATAACTGTAACACGCAATCAGTTAAGGTCAAGAAGCTCAATGAGCAGCTCTACAACAACTGACTGTAACACGCACCAGTTAAGGTCAAGAAGCTCAATGAGAAGCTCTACAACAACTGACTCTAACACGCACCAGTTAAGGTCAAGAAGCTCAATGAGCAGCTCTACAACAACTATCTCACAAGCTAATCCCCAAAGTTTTAATCACCACTTCGGGATTTTTACATAGCGCTTTGTAGCATCTTACACAAGTGCAGAAAAAGCACAGAGCACAGCAGCTGCGGCAACTGGAAGAAGAATCTGTAGCCATCATGTCAAATCCTATGATACAATTCTACCCCTCGGCCAAAAATCTAATAGCACACATGAATACCTTATAATTGTCGGACCTATCATGTCACCTCCAATTTATCTGAAAATTTCAAGAAAATTACAACAGAAATATTAGATTTTGTATGCTGTAATGGTAAAGACACCTCCTGCCAAGTAATTATTCCTTACATCAGCAGTCAGAAAGTGAAGTCACAGTCGTTTAAGCCTTCAATCTCTTTACTTCCTCACCTTCAATCTCTTTAAGCCTTTCCTGCAATCATTAGGAACGTCTCACATATATTTCTCGAAGTAACGAGTGAAACATTAACTCTAAAATTCTACAACAATTGCACAGATAACTACAGGATCAGTGAGCTAATGTGCTGCTTGGGAGATTCAATAGTAGACCATTGTTTTGCCCGTTATTTGAAGCAAACTAAAAATACAGTAACTATGTGCATGGCACACTTAAAACAACTTTTGGAAACTACGGGGAAAACACAAAAGAAAAGCTTACATGTAAAGATGTATGTTCTGAGGTCAAGCTATCACACTTCTCCTGAAGTTGTTTCAATTCTTCTCTAAGTGAACTGTTTTCCTGCTTTAGCAAATCAGCTCGACTGGCTATTTCTTCCCATTCGGCCTATCAAATAACATCAGTTGTTAGGAAACATATATGATATATCAAAAGGTAAACAGTAGATCTCCATTAAGTTTTTCACAGAAATAGTATCACAATGCATATTTGATTTTGATCCTGTACATCAAACCATGGCATAACTAGGTGTATCCACAACAGTTTCCAATACCCATAGCAGTAAAAGGAGATATGTTGGTAACTTGGTATGCTAGTCTAGTAGTGTTATATCAGGCTATCAGCAATAGCAAACAGAGAACCCTAAGACATCCCGTATATCCCTAGGTTTACACTGGACAATCGTATGTATGTTTGCAAGAAGCCAAGAACACCAACTTATGAACCAATCCAACATCCATCCTCAGGTATTACAGCTAGGGAATGACCAAACAAATATGTAGTCAACCTAAACTTGTATTGGGAGGTTGTTGCTCATGCTTTCTTCTATATGCATAACTTCAGAAACAAATAAGCACTGTGTGATGAAGATGTGTCTCAAGCACATTTATCTTAGCCCTATGACAAATGTAGGTGCCAAGTTTGTAAGATCCTGGTTCAACAACCACCATCTTCTCATCCAATATTTGCACACATCTTGCTTCTGTTGAAATTTTGGTCACACCATCCATAAAAGAGAACTCATTACTGCAGAAAACACCATCACTATCCTACACTCCTAGCAAAGTGTGCACGCATACATACATGTGAAAATGATTAGGTATTATTCTCATCTGCAGTCAAGTTCAGCCACATCTTAATTCACTGCTGTTTAGGTTAGATTTAGGGTGGGTTCTTTTGGGCTTTAGCTTTGCCTTTTGGGCTGTGGTTTTTTGAATTTTGGCTGTTCAGGAGAGACAGTACGCAAAGGGAAATAGTCGCATATGATTTTGACCGTATAGCTGAACTTCGTACAACGTCTACTACAACCTGTAGAGTGTAGACCCCGCCTTGAAAAAATGCATCTTTAAAAGCTAGTTATTGTAGCAAACAGAGGTCAAAGCCTAAGCAAAGCCGTCCCAAACGCACCCATAGTTATAGTTCACAAGTTCAGAACTTCAGATTGCCCTACAGCAACTGGACACCAGATCTGGTAGGGGTTATTTCTTTATACTGGAGAATAGGTTCAATCGATTCTATTTTAAGTCAGTCCTTAGTTATCATCCCCCTAATCTTATTGTTGTCTTCAACTAGAGAACCAGCACCAACAAGTTCTTTTCTCCAACACAGCTTAATGTCTCCTAGATAAGCTGTTAAAGACATGCAAACTACCCAGAAGATACTCAAGCAAATGAATAGCTTCCAACAGTTCATGTGAAATGGTGCAAAAATTACAGACCTGCTTGCGTAATCTTGAGCGCCGAGCTGATTCCCTATTTGATTGCTTCCTTTTTTTCCTCTTCAGTTCTCGCTCGTCCTACATTAACAGAAAGCAGCCCTAAGAAAAAAGTGCACCGCAGTGTCCTGGAATAAAATAAGACCAGGAGAACCAAACCCTGCGTAGTAACAGGAAGATACCTGTATGGCCGGATCAGTGGGAACAATATCACGGGAATTCGACGAAGGAGCTGATGTTGGTGCTGCAATAACTTTACCATGCATCGATACGGAAGTAGGAGCACCCCAGTAATCTATTCCCATGTTTAGACTAGTTGCTGGGCCAGCCATGGGAGGGGGAACAGGCCAATATGGCATCATAGGGTTAAGCACAACTGGCCCAGAAGAGGCTTGTGTGGGCTCAACTGCAGAGCTCTGAGCAGTGACTCCTTTATTGCTAGCACCTGGCCAAAAGAAGCAATTATATTTAGTTGTTTCCTAACACATAGGAAAACTTTTTAACTAATATATTTATTTTTTAAACAAAAATCAATAGTAGTTCCTCGATCCTTTTTCCCTAGTGAGGCACTGAGAGTCTGAGACTATAGGTTAGTTATAACAAATATGCGCTTTTTAAATAGTATACTAGATGGGGTTTTAAGTCCTACCATTACCCTGGCCATGCTCAGAACCATCCTTTGTCCTTGAACCCTGCAGGCAAATTATTTGTTTATGTTGGCCTCAGGTTAGCTCATGGTCATATCCAGCATACAAAGCAAGAAAAATGTAGTAGGTAGGATGCATCCGTCTAGTTTGTCTGTCAGCTAGCAAGCAGGCTACTCATGTGTTTCGAAGGAGAGTGCAGAACATGGATACATCTAACAAATAAGTGCTTATAACTGCCAAAGATGCATGTGACAAAAGACTAGATTCACAAATTATGAAGTATCTTATGCAGGAAATTGAGTTCCTAACAATTTTGGATGACTGGATTTTGCAAAAAATCTCGGACCCTGGCCAGAAGCGCAATCCGGATGGTTCAGTGGGTAAGGCTTGGCTTGTATGCAGAACCAGTGTGCAACCCTACCAAATAGCACCTCTAAGTACTGGATCAGCCCAGTGCAGATGCCATCCAGCAATAGTTGAAAATTGAAACAGTTCAGAAGTTACTCGCCAAATTATTTGTTTATGTTGGCATAAGGTTAGCTCATGGCCATATCCAGCATACAAAGCAAGAAAAATGTAGAAGCTAGGATGAATCCATCTAGTTTGTCCGTCAGCTAGCAAGCAGGCTAATCATGTGTTTCGAAGGAGTGTAGAACATGGATACATCATACATCTAACAAATAAGCGCTTATAACTGCCAAAGATGCATGTGACAAAAGACTAGATTCACAAATTATGAAGTATCTTATGCAGAAAATTGAGTTCCTAACAATTTTAGAAGAATGGATTTTGCAAAAATCTCGGACCCTGGCCAGAAGCGCAATCCGGCTGGTTCAGTGGGTAAGGCTTAACAGGGTTCTCTCTCTCTCTCTCTCGTTTAGGGCCGGCGCAGGACCATGGCCGGTGGTGGCGGCCCCGGTGGCAAGCGGAGGCGGCGACACCAATCGGCGGGAGGCGCGAGGGCAGGCGCAAGCGTCGCGCGGGTGTGCAGTGGTGGCAGCCACTGCAGGCAGCGCGGGCGCACGGCCACGATGCCGTAGGCGGCTGTGAGGCTTGGGCGGCGTGGCACGGCAGCTGGCGGCCGCAGCGGTGGCCGGAGTGGCTGGCTTCCACAGCCATGTGGTTCGGTTGGCTGGGGGCGTGGCCGAACCACGATTCGCACGCTGTTTTTGCGGGTTGCGTTACGCACAACCGAACAACGAGTCGCACAGACGAATAGCGATGCACACTAGCAATCTTTCAATATTATGGTTGCTATGTTTATTTTTTTCCTGGTATCATGATCCATTACTCGTATGATTTTGTATGTGAGTCATGACTAATGTATATAATACATGTTAATTCGACTAATAATCACTCATCACGTAATAAAACTTGGATGGTTGCCAACCCTTGTGTGAGCTATGTTATAATATCTCTTTAGAACAATTCTTATATCACTACCGTATTATCATTCCACATCACCCTCATATCGAGAATTACGTTTCTCCATTTCCAACCTTAACAAATCATTCCACCTATCATAATCTTAACTTAGCCTTCCCTTAGTTCCCTTAAATTCACACCATATAACCTGTTGACAATATAACAGCTACCTGGCTTAGAGTTACCCATATATAGGGGAGATTTCCATTCACCTGGTAACGTACAGGTCGTCGTACACTTTTGTTACTAAGGATATCACACCCCGTCAGCGGTTATACAGTCGAGAATAGTCTACGTTGCGCGGATACTTCCCAAAAGTCACGTACCGGTATCGGATACTGTACCGGATACGGATACTGCCCCGATACGCGCCGATACGTATCCTGCACGTATCCGAATTTATTGATTATTCAAAAAAAGAAATTAATTTCCGATACTTCTCCGATACTTTTTTGATACTTCTAACCTAATATCCCCCACCAAGCCTGCCAGATCCAGATCTGAAATGCGTACTTGGCGTCCGGCGTGAAATCGGAGGAGGGGAAGGCGACCTGCGTAACGATGGCCGGGAATAGCACCGGGAGCTGGAGGTGGGTGATGAAGTAGGAGCAGAAGCCGTACAGGTACCACCCCACCAGCTCCACCATGGCCGGCGGCTCCTCCAGCATGACGTACGCCGGCGTCGCCGTCTCCCTCCGGTACGCCTCCCTCACCACCTGAATCTCCCTCATCGTCTCCTCCCCCGGCTGGGCGCCCCCTCCCCCGTTGTTCCCGCCTCCCCCGTTCCCCCCACCGTTCTTACCCCCGCCGTTCCCGCCGCCGTTCTTGGGAACAGCCGCCTGCTCCTTCTCCTTCTCCTTGGCCGCCGCCGCCTTCTCCTTGTCCTCCTTCTCGAGCGCCTCCCGCATGCTGCTCCGAGGCTGCGGCAATGGCTGCTCCGACATTGCTCCTCCCTCTCCTTTAAGCAGCCGCAACCAAGCGAGAGAGGAGAGGACGAGGGGGAGAGAGAGAGAGAGGCGGGTGTGAGCTACAAGGGCGTGGTTCTTGCTTTCTTCTTCCTTTTGAGGAGTTCCTGGGTTTGGTTTCCTGGGGGTAAAGCTAGCTAGCTAGCCCACGCGGAGAGTGAGCGAGTGTATATTATGTGTGTGGGAAAAGGTGGCGGATTTGAAAGCTGAGAATGAAATGGGGTTTTGGGGGGTCGATTCATAATACATGTACTTATACTAGATTCATAATGCATGTACTCTTATTTCTTGTCTCTGCAAGTTGACTCCACTGCTTTTGAGTAATATCACATTCATTTTGACAGAAAACGGTAGAGCAGTTTATGTATGTAGGTTTCGGTTTCACAATTCCATATAAGAATTCATTAATTTCTTATTTTTATCTATATATATATATACACATACATACATATATATACACACACACATACATACACACACGTATCGCCGTATCGGTGTTTTTAGGAAAATGGCGAATCACGGTATCGCCGTATCGCGTATCCGTATCCGTATCGGGGTATCTGGGCAACATAGAGAATAGTGTTATGCCTAACTACTCTTGTATAATCGGGTATGTGGGAAGTAATCGCCGGTGCCATTGCCATAACTTGCTAAATAACAATTATCTTTAATTCCACCATTTCTGTTATCTCTATCATCTGTATCAGTGTTTCCGGTAACCTAGTTTCATTGCACTTAACCTATGTCAATTACTTGCTTGTATTACTTGTCCTTTGCACACCTTGCTTGCCACTGTTGTTGGGTACTTGCTGAGATTTCTAAATCTCACGCTCTTTCCATTATCAGATAAAAGGCCAGTAGAGTGATAGCAACATGCATGGATGGGAGCACTCGAGCTTTCAGCTCAGGCTATAGTTTCTGGAAAAAAAATTTGCGATTCAGGTTTGAGTCTCATGATTTCCTCCACTCAACTAGTTTATTCAAATTCCGTTTAACTTATCTCCTTGAGGTAATTGATTCAAGGCCGAATCTTTTCTAAGGGGGAGAGCTGTAGCACCCGGAGTAAAAAGAAAAAAAGGATCACAACAATTCAAATAATACCAATTAGCATTAAACCTAAGGGATTACCATCCTAATCTGGGCGATGCAAACGGCGAAGGCTTAGCGGACGCAATCTTTTCCGGCCGAATGCACTTCCTCCCGTCATTCCACAAGTTTACCTTAGCTCTGATCGGATTCGTCTCTGTTCTACCTTGTAGGTTCGCACACGGCCTCCAAAGGAGCATTCAGGCAATTGCGCACCTTTGATCCTTTGAGTAGCGAGTCTGCCGAGCGTGTTTAAGGCAAGTACCTTGCGGCGGTAACATCTCCATTCCACATTCCCATCTTCCATAATTATTGGTTACCACTGCCATTGAGTACAATTATCATATCACTAATGCTTAACTGGTTAATATCATATCACTAAAACTTGTCTGGTTACTATTATATCACTAATACTTGCCTAGTTATTATCATATCACTCATGCTTACCTGGTTACTATCATATCACTAAAACTTACCTAATTATTATATCACTAATATAGTAATATTTACCTGGTTATTATCATATCACTAATGTTTGCCTGGTTATTATCACATCACTAATGCTTGTCTAGTTATTATCACGCCACTCATGCTTTCCTGGTTACTATCACATCACTCATGCTTGCCTGGTTACTATCATATCACCAATGCTTGCCTGGTTACTATCATATCGTTGATGCTTGCCCGGTTACTATCATATCGCTGATGCTTGCCCGGTTACTATCATATCGCTAATGCTTGCCCGGTTACTATCATATCGCTGATGCTTGCCCGGTTGTTATCATATCGCTGATGCTTGCCTAGTTACTATCATATCGTTAATGCTTGTCTAATTATTATCGTATTACTAATGCTTGCCTGGTTATAGACTTCTAATGTATTCATAATATGATGTTCTAGGTTATCTTGTTTCATATATTTTTAGATTTATTAGAATACTCAGTTAGTAATGTTCTAGAATTCGTGCTTTTAATCAGTGTTTTACAATTCATGCTTAAATCATTAATGGGGGTAACATATGAACATGTTTCAAATTTAGGTTTAAACCACTAGCAATCTTTTAACATTAGGGCTGCTATGTTTATTTTTTCCGATATCATGATCCATTACTCGCATGATTTAGTATGTGAGTCATGACTGATGTATATAATACTTGTTAATCCGACTAATAATCACTCATTACGTAATAAAACTTGGATGGTTGCCAACCCTTGTGTGAGCTATGTTATAATACATCTTTAGAATAATTCTTATATCACTATCACTATATTATCATTCCACATCGCCCTCATATCGAGAATTACGTTTCTCTATTTCCAACCTTAGCAAATCCTTCCATTTATCATAACCTTATCTTAGTCTTCCCTTAGTTCCCTTAAATTCACACCATATAACCTGTTGACAACATAACAGTTGTCTGACCTGGGGTTACCCACATATAAGAGAGATTTCCACCCACCTAGTAACATATGGGGAGCGTACACTTTCGTTACTCATGATATTACACCCCGTCTGCAGTTATACAGTCGAGTACAATGTTGTACCTGACTACTCTCGTATAATCGAGTATGTGGGAAGTGATCGCCGATGTCATTGCTATAATTTGCTAAATAACAATTATCTTTAATTCTACTGTTCCTGCGATCTATCTCCGATTCGTATCAGTGTTTCCGGTAACCTAGTTTCATTGCAATTAACATGTGTCAATTACTTGCTTGTATTATTTGTCCTTTACACACCTTGCTTGCGACTATTATTGGGTATTTACTGAGATTTTCTAAATCTCACGCTTGCTCTTTCCATTCTCGGGTAAAAGGTCAGTAGAGTGATAGCAACATGTATAGATGAGAGCACTCGAGTTTTCAGCACCGTGTCTTGCCACTATTTATGTTAGCTTATCTATTCTTCATTTGGTTAGAAGTGAACCGGTCCCATATTTTAAACATTTATTTCAGCTACCGCTAGTTCTCTTAAAGTTTTAATTTGAGTAAAGTCCATTACCGGTCCTTAAACTTTTTATGATGTGTCATCCCGGTCCATAAACTTTTAAAGTATGTCATCCCGGTCCTTAAACTTTCAAAGTGTGGCAATTTCTTTTGAAAGTCTATGGACCGGGATGACACAGCATAAAAAGTTCATTGCTACAACTACATAGGATATTGCCACACTTTGAAAGTTTAAGGACCGGGATGACATACTTTAAAAGTTTATGGACCGGGATGACACAGCATAAAAAGTTTAAGGACCGGTAATGGACTTTACTCTTTTAATTTCCTTGCGATTTTTATTGTTGTTTTTATTATTTATTCTTTACTTTGACGTTAACATTCCATAATAGTATTTCATATTGGTATGTGAGGTACTACAAGGTTACTCATGCTAAACAAGACCTTCTATAACAGGGAGAAAGGTGAAAAAAAAAGCAGAATGTTTTGGAATTTGTACCAAGTTACTAACAAACATAATGAAGTCAAACATCAAAAGAGTAGTATGATGGAATGACATACACTTTTGGAATTTGTACTGCTTCCTTCAGAGTAACTTCCGCTTCCACTCTCACTGCATATCAGATTGTTGAGGATTCATTATTTATCCATTAGCACCACATAAAAGGAAGAAAAGGAGTTACCTTTGTGAAGAACCATCATTGGAGGATGACGCTAAAAGTTTTGCAGGTGGCCTTTTATTTTTGGTTGTAACTACATCCAGGCTACCTAAGCTTCCTTTGGATCTCTTCAGGGGAGTCTTCCGCTTATTTTTGCTCGACTTATCTGTCTCTGTACCGCCAGCACCAGATGTCTAATAACATGATTCAATCACAATCATATCTACTTAGAGGAGAAAAATGATGAAACAGAGGGGACAAATCAAATAAATGGATTCCTATGTGATACGATAATTAAATAATAATAGTATAAGCAACAAATTCGACAGCAAGGTCTCTGTCTCCGGAACTGAAATATAATGACACAACAGAAAGACTCAAAGAATATTCTTTTTGCGAAGTATTAGGTGAAATTTTCTTGTGGTCTACCATGCAATAGAGCAGGTAAAAGATGCCCATTAACTTACAGGAGTTTGAACTGTCCCATTTGGTGATTGCACAGGATAAGGACTGTATGGGTATGAACCCTAATGTACAAACAATTAGAATGTCATTCTTTTGACAAGTGCCATATAAAAGCACGATAAAATTATGCTTTCAAGTAAAATATAAGATAGTGGACTACCGGTGGCATAGGTGCCTGCTGATATGGTGTGCCTTGGGCATACATCGCTGCATATGGTGGTGGTGCCCCATAGGGAGGCATCATCTGCCACCAGATGAATTCATATCGCATGTTAAAACACTGATTTCCGCAGAGCTTGAGGTTGCACTAGCTAATAGTATCATTCACATAAAATAAAATACTAGAAACCCCTATGACCAAAGGTTAAAAGATCTGCCTAACTCACACTAAAGTTAATGGAAAGGCTCATGCTAACATATACTCATTAACACTCATGGTTACACTAGTTCTAGACATAATTCTTGCGGAACAGCAGAAGTGATAGTAGCCAACCAGTCACTGGTTACAGCCTTATGTCAAAACAACAGTAAGCACTACAGAAATAGCAAGAAGTTAAAGAGAATGTACCTGTGGACCCCACATGTACGGGTGCCCCTGAGGACTTGGGGCCACAGTTGAATGAAAAAAGGCTGGTGGGGTCATTGGAGCCATCCCAGCAGCATTATAGTATGCCTACAGATTTATACTAATCAACATAGTAGATCAATTGAAAATATACTAATCAACATAGTAGATCAATTAAAAAGGAATACAGGATAATCTCATTTTATGAACCTGAAACTGAGACCAGTCAGGATATGCTGTCGGCGGATTAGTAGGTGCACTCTGTTCATTCTGAAACAAGTAAAATAAGGTAAGAAGGTGCCACTAATTACTCTTGCAGTTTCGGATTGTTCATATGAACCTGTGTTGCTGACGATTTCTGAGATTTGGACCTAGTGGCCACATCTCCTTTTCCCATTGTTTATTCCTCTCCTCTAGTCCTCCGACCCTTTCACCTCCTAAGTTCCCAAAAGGAGGACAGGGCTTTCACTTTAAAGCAAGAGGTAACAACTTGGGTCGATGGCCATAAGCAACAAAACTTCAGTCCATGAGAATCTAACAGTTATCCAAATCCTAAGGACCTAGCAGCTAGCGTAACATCATCTCCTTTCTGTGAACAAGGAATAATGCAGAATGACACTAACCAGAGGAGTACACTGAAAATGTCTAGGTCTGACCTATGGAAAAAAAATTGTGGAAGCACTGTTACGAGAGGATAATCCTACACCTTAACATACCAAGGTGGCAAGGTCACATCGGGACAGTGCTGACACACAATAACTGGCGGGAATGGAAAAGTATACCTTTACAAGAAAGTGTGTAACCTACCCACCCTCAATAATTGGCGGGAATGGAAAAGTATACCGTTACAAGAAAGTGTGTGTAACCTACCCGGCTAGCTTCAGAAGAGAGGTGCTACAGTATCTTTTTAATCAACTACGAAAATGGGCAAAAATGAGGAACCTACTGCAAAATGAGTTTATAATTAAAAAGAGCACCTGATTCTGTCCAATATGACTCAACATTAGAATATTTTATCAGAAGTTAATTTCATCAAGACTTTGTAGATGCTCTCATCAAGATTTTGTAGATGCTCTTTTTTCAAGTTCTTCATCACCTCATGCTCAGCTTGTGACAATTGGAAGCCCGAAAGAGGTTAATTCTTGTTTTGAACTACTGAACTTAAGAAAAGTCAATGCAAACAATAGCAAAACCACGACCACATAGATTCATCCACCCACCTACTCAGACATACATATGCAGTTATTTGCACAAAGAAAACTTTGTTTACTCGATCTATTGCATAATTACAAACCATCATGTTCACTACGATTACTGGGACTATATTGACACTTTACAACATAGAAGTGAGAGGTTTTGGGTGAAACATAATAAAACCCCATTGTGCGGTACAAAGCAAACAAAACATTCACATATGAATTCACAAGAGATCTTACATCACTTGTATAAATGGTTTCATCTTCAATTATATTTTTCAAAACGCTTAAATTAGATATAACTTAATTTTAATGAAAGCAAAAGAACAGGTTTCGGCAAGCAAACAGGTTGGATCATGGGGAACAACTGTTTCGAAAGGAGAAATGACTGCTCGTAATTACCAGAACATCGGATAATTCAAAAGTGCAACAAACCTCTCAAAAACCAACAAAAATGGCAGAAATCAATAAAGTGAAATGGCAGACATATAAAGAAAAGGTAGCTGCATCATACCCACAAGGTGTCTTTGTTCTTTTATATTCACTTGGTCAAGGGAGCAGTGGAGTCTCCAAGCAGTCCTGAACGCCGCAGGGAATTTTCTTATTTACTAGCACTGAGGAACAAAAGTTGAAAGAAAGATCATAGAATGTATTAATAACTTTTGCTCAAAAACAGAAGGAAAGAAACACTAATTATAATGTTCTACACAGCAAGCTGCAGAGAAGGATGTACATGAAACATTTATATCTCTGCACATGAAACATTTATATCCATTGTATGGTTAAATGGCCATCGGGAGCATCCAATCAGATGATAGTACAATGCACATATCACTGTTAGGTGATTGTCACCACTGACTGGTTGTTTCACACAGTACAAACATGACAGTCCATGTTTGATGCATTTTAACTTATAAAACCTCGAGTGCTGGGGGTACAGAATTATATTAGGACCATCATGATGGTGAACTTTAATAGCGTAAATTATTATACTTTTCAGTAATTGGCTTAATCAGACTCCTACTTACTTTCAAGTTGTCCATTCATGGCAAGGAAATATAGGTGCAATTGCTAATGGTGGTTATTCTAGGCAACAACTTATGGTGCCATCAAATTCCAGCACACCCAGCAAGCTGCATCTAGCATTAAGGTGTCTGTCATCAGTTATTATTAGCAGTAGCTGTCAACACAAGGATCACGGTGATGCTTTTGCTGCTGACTCAACTCCTACAGGAAAAAAAAACTTGGCCGCTGCAAACACATAGCCCAATCAGAACTAGAGGAAGAGCTAGGACACTTGCATCCTTATTTAACTCTTTATGCTCCAGTAGGACAATATTCTATGACTAGATAATTATTACCTTAGTTATAACAAAGATAAGGTTATTTATTTAGACAGTTGCCATTAGCACATGCACGATACTTCGATGAGGGATGTGTTTGTCTCGAACAAAAAGGTATGTAGCTAAGGAATGCACGCAGCTTGAACGCCTCTTATGAAATAGCAAGATATAAATACTTGATGACAATCTATTTGGACCTTCAGCAGTCAGGAGCAGAAATATTTCAGTCGTTTACTTGTTTATCGAATAATTATATTGGTAGGCCAACAGAACTGGGGTGGGTTCAAATGGTGGGAGGGCAGGAGCATGTAGCTCATGACCTGGATTCGATTCCCCGCAGGAGGGGTTTGTCGACTCTAAAATTACTCCTCATATTCGCAAATAAGTGTAATTTCAGGTATTAACATGGTTTCCAATATACATATTTCACCACTAAATTTCATAGTAACATATTAGTAAAATTAAGTTACTAATCTAAATATGTAGTAAAATTAAGTGACTAATCTGAACACTTCTGTGCGTATTAGTGGTCAAACTGTACAAAGGGCCTGTTATTTTTAACTGAGGCTTATGACTTTTGGCTAAGACTTGTGTCTTTTGGGCTGTTCCTTTGAGAGATTACAGAGTTTGACTGGTCCCATTCTAAGATGGCACCCGTTTCGAACCTGAGTACTGAGTTCACCGAGTTCCTCAGGCAGAACAGCCACCCATGACCCCTTGAGCAGAACAATCGGGAGAAATTAAAGATATAGGTTCGTTGTGACTAACTGCTCAGGTATTCGCACAAGATAATCAGGTACTGTAATGGCGACGTCGTCTGAAAGTGATACAGCACTAAACAACACTACGTGATATGCATCAGAACTAAAACAGCCCAAGGGACAAGAAAAGAAGTCAAAGTAGCAACATCAAAATGGCAAACCCACGGATCCTCCGCAGCGATTCCACGCTACAATCCACGAATTGCTCCCGAACACCAGACAGATCCAGATAACGCCGTCACTGGCTCTGAATTGAGGGGCGGATTTGTACTTGATTGCTCACGGCGAAAAGACCAGGACAAATCCAAGCAAGTAGGGCTTACCAGCAAACGAAACCAGCCTGCATGGATCTCCAGCCCCACGCCAATCCAGCGGGAGGGAGGAGGAGGAGGAGGGAAGAATTCGACGCGGCGTGCTTGCTTCGGTGGGAGGAGGCCTGGAGGCGCTGGATTTGGGAATTTGGGGGCGGAGGCGCGGCGCTTGGCGCATGTATGTCTGGAGAGGGGAGAAGAAATGCTCTGAACGCACTCCAATCACGTCTGTGCGCAGAGACAGAAGAGGCAAAGCGTGGTTTCTCCGTTGTGTGTTGCTGTATTTCCATTTTTTTTTCTTCTTCCGTGGGACAGCGAATACCCTAGCAATGACTAACCTTTTCCAAGCTTTTTTTTTAAAAGGTTGGCAATGGTCAACTTGTAAGCTGGAAATTATGCTTGCATAGTACAATTCCGATATGGGTCAGTTAGACGTTTAAATATACTATTCGCTACATTTTTCAAAATTTGTTCAACCCATGTGCAAAATTCAGTGACTGTTAGATCATATGAAGTACCTTACTAACATCTTTTATTGGTTTGTTAGTGTAATGTTCATATTTTTTGATGAGAAAATTCAGTATATGTCACGAAAAATTCCTCGTTTCTTTCACCCACCATTCAAAATAGTTGGTTTTCTCCTGCGCCACTGGATTTCAAATAATTGCCCTTTCAGGCTTTCACGCCACTTCCGCGGGAAATTTAACTATTTGCCACTCTTATCAATGCCATATATCCAAATGTCACCCTCTTCATTGCGATTAATTTTTTGCCACTCTCGAGCCTACGTGGCGCCTAATCACCGCCTAGTCAGCGCCATGTCAGCGCCCGCGCCCCCTCCCCGCCTGCGCCCGCGCGCCTCCCCGCCTGCGCCTCCCCGCCGGCGCCCGCGCCTCCCCGCCGCGCCGCCGCCCGCGCCTCCCCGCCGCGCCCGCGCGCCTCCCCGCCTGCGCCCTCACCCGCGCCTCCCCGCCTGCGCCCGCGCCTCCCCGCCGCGCCCGCGCGCCTCCCCGCCGCGCCCGCGCGCCTCCCCGCCCGCGCCGCCGCCTGCGCCCGCGCCTCCCCGCCGCGCCCGCGCCCGTGCCTCCCCGTGTGACGGTGAAGCTGATGGCGAAGTCGGCCGGGGCTGAAGGTCGCCGGAGGGTGGTCGGTAACGTGCAGTGGCGGCGGCGCTGGGAGGAGCTACGGTGGCAGAGGGCTACGGACGAGGAGGTGTTCCGGCGAGGGTGGGATTGTCTTCGTGGTGAGCCGGAGGTGGTGTGGTGGCGACGAATTAGATTTTAATGGCTCGGGGTGGCGAATTGGATGGTCGCCGGAGTTTGGAGCGGTGCTCGGCTCGCCGGCGATTGAGGGCAGTAGAGGTCGATTGCTTTCGGTGGGATGGAGAGGGAGTCGTGGCGGCGCGGTGGGGAGGCACGGGTGCGGGCGCGGCGGGGAGGCGCGGGCGCGGGCGCAGGCGGCGGCGCGGGCGCAGGCGGGGAGGCGCGCGGGCGCGGCGGGGAGGCGCGCGGGCGCGGCGGGGAGGCGCAGGCGGGGAGGCGCGCGGGCGCAGGCGGGGAGGGGGCGCGGGCGCTGACATGGCGCTGACTAGGCGGTGATTAGGCGCCACGTAGGCTCGAGAGTGGCAAAAAATTAATTGCAATGAAGAGGGTGACATTTGGATATGTGGCATTGATAAGAGTGGCAAATAGTTAAATTTCCCCACTTCCGCCGCTCTTCCGTAACTGTCGTTTAAGTAGCATGCAAAAAATCGTTTTTGCCTTTGTTCTTTCTCCCCTTCTGTCTCTTCATCTTGCTGCTCATCGGATCCAGCACCCTGCCATCCCCGCCCCTCCAACCACCCTCGCCACGAGACAGCATCGTCGATCTAAAAACTCACCGTCACCAGTCAACTAGCTGGGCCGCACAGCCACCCATGGGTCCGGACCGCAGAAATTTGGACACTGTTGGACCCTTGGACCCCGAAAATTCCGCTTTTGGCCCCCTGTGCAAGAAAATTCCAAAACTGGACCCCTCTCCACCGCGCGATCACCAGCGGCCGCCACCTGTCCCGGTCGTGCGGTACCAGACCGCACGACCGGCCCCCGACCGTGCGTCCCGCCCCGCCGACCGCGCGTCCGGTCCCGCCCCGCCCGAGCGCGCGTCCCGCCCCGGCCGACCGCGCGTCTGCCCCGCCCGAGCGCGTGTTCGCTTTGCCGACCGCGCGTCCCATTTCCTGACTGCGCGTCTTGTGCAGCCCAGCGCGCGAATAATTGCCGCCCGCGGGAATCCCTCTGCGACGTCCCGTTCGTCCGCCGAAAGAAGGAAAAGCCCCCAGCGCGCATTACTTTCTCCTGTTCGCTCGCACACGTGTCTTTAGGGCAGGAACGGCCCCCTCTCCATGAGTGCTGAATGCACACTTCAAAACCCGGAACCATAGCGCAAGGGAGGGAGAAAAACTGTTGTCGAAGGCAGAACGCTCAGTTGCAGCTGAAGTGAAGATAGAGCGAGGGAGAAAGTGAAGGGAAGAGAGGAGTGAAAACACGGAGATTTGAGTAGTTTTTGTTTGGAATCAGCGGATTTTATAAGTATAAAAGTTGTAGATCGTGTCGTGAGCATCAAGAAGAGGTAAGTCTTGTGCCCGCGAAACTAAATTTTTATGTATGTGATTAGTCCATAATTAGTTGATTAGCACAAATTATCGTTTGGTAATGTTATTTTATGTGAATGTGTGATACGCCATGTCAATATTTGGTACGTTATGTATTTGTAGGTAATCTTTATGTGAACATATGTATTATAAGCCAATGTGTCATACAGTGTGTATGTGTAGGTAAAAATCCACATATGATGCATACTTTATTGTAGTGTAGATAATGTCGTATTTTATGTTGAAGTTACGTATTGTAATGTAGTTAGTTTTTGCTGAAGAAAAGTGAGGAGCGAAAGCCGGAAGAGTTGAGTTGTTTTCGTTTGGAATCAACGGATTTGGCAAGTACAAAAGTTGTAGATCGTCTCGTGAGCATCAACAAGAGGTAAGTTTTGTGCCCATGCAACTATAATTTTATGTATGTCATTAGCCCTTAATTAACGAAACCATCTTGTATTACTGTTATTTTATGTCAATATTTTATACGATATGTATGTATAGGAAATCTTGCATATGTTTAGCATGATGTATTGTAGTGTATATTGTAGTGTATATAGGGTTTCATTTTTTGTGAACATACGTACTGCAAAGTAGTTTCAGTTAGGTGGAAAATATGAAGTTGTAGTGTGTAGACGTTGAGAAAACACATATTTATGTTAGAGCAATTGTAGGTGATAACAATAGTACTAGGGTTAAAATAAATTAGAAATAAATTTGGTAGATTAGAATTAAAAATTTAGAAAAGACTATATTAAGTTAAAGTTAGAAAAGATTGTAGTGTAAATAATGTGTAGGTGTTGAAAAAGTAAATATTTATGTTGGAGCATTTGTAGGTGGTAAATTTGTAGTAGTTAGATTAGAGACAATTTGTATAATTAGTATGCTTAGTGAATGACTGTAGTATGAAGGTCATTTCATGGAAATAAAAATGATACGAATATTTCATTTGATGTATGGTACAATTTGAAAGTAAAATAGTTACAAATAAATCGTAGATTTAGGAATACAAACCATATATTAATCGAAATTGTTAATTAGATGGTACGATTGTTACGTGTTGTGTACTAAAATGGTTGATTATGCACTTATGATAGGTACGCAATGGCTGGCATTGAACAATTGTTCGTGTTTTATGGGAGTGGTCTCGTACGTGATGGGCCGTATGGGGCGGACCTGTCAAATTGCGAGCAGACCGTGATCCGGGCACCCGGTCTGAGCGCCATGAGCTTGTCTGAGCTACGGAGGTGTGTCCGTTCAGCGTTCGATCGACAGACCACAAGGAATAAGTTACGAATCGAGGCAGTCTATGCCACAATGGTGGATGATGAAAGGCAGAGCATATGGCAACTTCTGAAGGTGACCAATGACGCGTCATGGGCAAACTACATGGAGGTCGTGCGCAACCCTGATGCTGCGATATATGGGAGACCAATGGTGTATGTCGAGTTCGTGGAGTGGGCAGAATCATCAGCCATGGTTGGTTCAGATGCCGCTGGTGGAGATGAAGTGGCCGGCGGTCATGAAGACCCTTCTGCGGGAGAACATGTGGGCGAGGAAGTGGGTGATGAAGACGACAGGAGGCGTGCGCAGAATTTCCAGCCCAACGAAGGTGTGCACGACAGGTGGTGGGCCGCCCGTATTGACTGTCATGAGTATCTTGGGGACCGGGTGGAAGAAGAGGACAGCGAGGAGGATGAGGAGGTTGACACAGGCAGCTCTGGAGAGGACGAGGATGGCGAAGGTGCAACTGGAGGGGTGGTAGGTCGTGTTGTGACCACGGACGGTGCGTACGTGTCGTCCAAACTGGACGACATCGCAGCGGCAGCCCTAGTTCTGCCACAGGCGGAGGAGGGAGAATGGGGGTTCAGCGAGGGCGCACTGTATTTGGGGCAGTGCTTCCGTAATAAGAGTGCTGTCCAGCAGGCTATTGCTAGACATGCCGTCAACATAAGCCGGACGTATCGGGTCCACAAGTCAAAGCTGGACACGTACGTCGTGAAGTGTGTTGACGGGTCATGTGGTGGCAAAGTCCGTGCACAACGGTACAAGGGTGTTGGCACGGAGTTCCGGATAACGGTGCTCCAAGATCACAGTTGCGAGCTTGCGAGGCCAGTACATAGGCACCGCAACATGACATCACGTTATGTTGCGGAGGTGGTCACGCACCTCGTCCAGGCGGATGTGTCAATTACCCCGAAGGTTCTGATGGCAGAAGTAGCGAACACGGCGGGGTACGAAGTGAGCTACAAGAAGGTGTGGCGGGCGAAGCGAAAGGTGCTGCACGGTATGTATGGGACGTACGAGGAGGCGTACGACCTGGTCCCAAGAATGCTGAATCAAATTGCACAATCAAACCCAGGCACTTACATAAACAGGCAGGAGAGGGTCCATCCTACGGAGGGCCCGAACTGTTTCATTCTTGACAGAGTGTTCTGGGCCTTCCATCAGGCGATACAAGGGTTCAGGTGGTGCCGTCCAGTGCTAACCGTAGATGGGACGTTCCTACCCGGCAAGTACAAGGGCACTATCCTTACCGCAGTTGCAGCCGATGCAAATGACCAGTTACTCCCAGTGGCATTTGCAATTGTGGAGAACGAGAATACAGATAGCTGGCTTTGGTTTCTTTGCAATTTGAAGAATGCCGTAGTGCAAGACAGGCCTGAAGTGTGCCTTATCTCCGACCGCAATGCAGGCTTGCTGTCTGCGTTGCGAACATTGCAGAATGGGACACAGGCCCCCGTCCAGTGGACTGATGTGAAGAACCGCTGGTGCATGAGGCATATTGCAGCGAATTTCCACAGAAGGTTCCGTAGCAAGGACCTCATGAAGATGTTCAAGAAGCTATGCATGCAGAACCAGAAGCGGAAGTTCGACACCTTGCGGAGGCAGCTCGATCAGGAGGCTACGAAGCATGTGCATACAGAAGCAGGGGCCGTGGAGGGGGGCTCCACAAGAGTCGGGGTATTCTCACAATGGGTTCAGTCCAATGCACCTGACTTGGAAATGTGGTCTTTGTTGCACGACACCGGTGGGGCGAGGTATGGGATCATGACAACCAATATGTCCGAGGTTTACAACGGTGTATTGAAGGGCGTCAGATCCCTGCCGATCACGGCAATTGTGGCCGAGACCTGGAACCGTACCGTCGGGTACTTTGTGAATAGAGCCAGGATGGCGCAGAAGCACGTTGAGGAAAACAAGCAATACTCTGAGGTCATGCAGGCCTTCATGGACAGGAAGATGGAGAAGGCTCGAACCCACATTGCTCAGCCCATTGATGGCTTAAGGAGGAAGTTTGAGGTCCGCCTAAGGCAGAAGTATGTCATGGGTCACATTAGAGGGGAGCGCAAGCAGGTATGCACGATTGGTGATGAAGTATCTTGCACCTGCAACAAGCCCTAGCTTCTGCACAAGCCATGCTCCCATGTGTACGCAGCCTGCGCTGTATGGAACCAGGCGTCGACACAGTACATCTCCAAGTACTACGACATGCAGCACTTGTATGCAACCTGGAGTGCAGAGTTCCATTCCTACGGGGTAGACATGCACTACAGGGAATTATGGCCGGGGGAGATAAAGTGGGTACCCAACGATGCACTGAAGCATGTCGGTCGTGGAAGACGACAAAGCCGTCGCATCCGCAACGACATGGATGAGAGCCAGCGAGGGGATCGTGTTCGGCGCCCGAAGTGTAGGCTATGCAAGACCTTTGGCCACTCCCTCAGTCAGTGCCCAAACAGGCCGGCATCAAGCAACGCTCCGTAGTACCAACCACAATCCATATGTAATGTATTATTCAGGAGGTGTACGCTGAATTGTTGGCTCGATGGTGTAGCTATGTATTGCACATTACCATGTTATGTATATTTTCGCACATTCCATATGTTTCCTTGTCGTGTGGGTCATATTCGTGCGCACATTTTATGTATGTTTTTGTACATTCCGTATGTTTCCCTGTCATAACATTTGTTGTTAATTATGTTGTTATTTGTTGCACATTTTGTTGTAATGTACACTAACTTGTTATCCTTCTTTGGCAGGACATGGCGTTCGAGCTGCTAGAGCCCCGTTGGGACGAGCACCACCGATGCCATGTGTGGTTGTCGGCACCCGCACACGGGCCTCCTTGCTTCGTCCTTAGGGGCCCCCGAGAGAACTGGCGTCTCGACCATCGGTACATCCCACTACTGCGGGACACCGGTCTGCTGCCCATTGCCCGCATGTTGGATCTACCGCATGGGTTCCAGTACGATGCGCCACTGTTGTCAGCTCTCGTTGATCGATGGAGGCCGGAGACTCACACCTTCCACTTCCGGTGGGGGGAGATGACGGTTACTCTGCAGGACGTCACGATGATTACAGGTCTACCCGTCCGTGGTGCTGCTGTGGTGCCACCCCCAAAGGCAGCAGATTGGAAGGTCCGTATGGGTCACCGGTTCGGTCATGCGATCCGAGACAACGCAGCTGGGGTGCCACATGGATGGCTTCGTCGCTTCATGACCTGTCCTGCAGACGCAGATGAGGTCGCGGTGCGGACGCACTTCGTTGCATACCTGCTATATCTGTTCGGGTACATCTTGTTCCCTAACACGACTGAAGACTCCATGCAGCCTAGCTACATACCGCTAGCGGAGTCCTTGGCGGATGGCTGGCCTGGTCAGCAGCCACAGTATAGCTGGGGATCAGCAGTCCTTAGCTCCACATACCGAGGCTTGTGTGACGCCTCGCAGCGTACCACGGCCAGCGAGCCGGTCCTAGCCGCCTGCTATCTTCTCCTTCAGTTGTGGTCATGGGAACACTTCCCCGTTGCAGGCCTGACTTTGGTCGTCGTGTGCACCCTTATGACCTCATCCCGCAGTTGTATGGTGGCGACGACCCCGTTGATGCGCCCACAATGGGTACACGTTGGACGCATGGTCAGTTGAGGTGGGCCAGGGAGAGACCGAGACGTGCGTACTCGGATTTCCACCAGAGGTTCGAGCTTCTGGCGTTTGGCGACGTAGACTGGTGGCCATGGTCTCCACAGTTAATTGCGAACACGGCCCCCCACGGGTTGTCATATCAGTGCGAGCGAGATCACAGGTACTGGATGACGACCTGCCACTTGGTGTTCGCGCACTGCGTCGAGCCATACAGCCCACACCGAGTCATGAGACAGTTCGGGCTGTACCAGCATGTCCCTCCCATGGCAGGACGCCCTCTTGCGGAGGAGTTCCACCGGTATGTCAGTACACCCCAAATTTAATTAATGCATTAGTGTCAATGTCAGTACCGTACTGATTGTGTAATGTCTCAATGGACTTGCAGGCAATCGAGGAGAGGGCGAGCGACCGAAGACTGGAGAGCCACACAGCGGACGTGGACAGACATGTGGTCTGACCATGCGCATACGATGCTTGTGGATGAGACACGACCGTACGACCCGGACGACCCCGCGCCGTACAGGGCATACCTTGACTGGTACGCTCCACGCACCCGCTGTAGGCTTACTGCAGGGGAGCCGCCACAACCTCCACTTCATGCTGTTCACGAGGCGGCTATACAGGAAGGTCCACACCGTCATCTAGCGGCACGGGTCGACCAGGCGGTACGAGAGTACTGTGTCATTACGCAATGCAGGATTACATTTGAACTGACTGTTTGTTTCACTGCAGGTGGACCGGCTACATCGTATTGACATCGAGGCTAATGAGGCTATACGACATAGGAAGTCAAATACCGAATCTCGGTGGGTAAGTTATATGCGCAGCATCAGCGAAAGGGCAAGGGGTGCGATACGGGGCTTGAGTTGTGGTCGCCACCGAGATGACGTTGTTGCTACACGCGGTGGCGGACGTGGCCAGGGACCACCACCTCCCTCCGCGCCTCCGTCAGCACCAGGATCAGCACGGCCATCCTCGGCCTCCACGCGCTTTGGCCAGGCGGTTCGACAATTGGCAACTATTTGTTTATGCACTCATTTACCATTTATGTCTAACCACATGTTCGTCTTGCAGTAATTGCGACAGGATAGCACGCTGCTACGGAGGGCGACGTCATCACGGAGGTCGACATCGCCGCACGAACCAGAGGGGCCGTCCGAGAGTCGGCCAAGCTACGGTCGCTCGGCCTCCACGCGCTTCGGCCCGGCGGTTCGACAATTGTCAACTATTTGTTCATGCACTCATTTACCATTTATGTCTAACCACATGTTCGTCTTGCAGCAATTGCGACGGGATAGCACGTCGCAACGGGCATCGTCATCACGGAGGGCGACGGACGAGCGACCGCGCTCTCCAGGACGACGGGGGCCCACTCCAGACAGCGCCCCTGACTCGCCGGACCAACCAGAGGGGCAGATGCCCTCGTATCTCCCAGGACAGGTGCAGACCAACCTGTATGACCGGGACAGGTGGGTTGTGCCGACCTATCAAAGCATGACATCGCACGAGTACATGGGGGACTACCCGTCGACATCCTCATTTCACCAGCCACATACCCCGGTATGCACTAACATTGTAAGCTAAACAGGTGTATTTCATTATGAACAATTTTCGTACTTTCCATTGCCTAATTCAGTTGTACCATCTAAGCAGGACGTAGACACCTCCTCCGATTGGGTGAGCTCTATGCTTTATGACCAGCTGTCGCAATAGTCCACAGAGTTGTACCCACCGCCGCCTCGGCCACACCCCTCGCACTACGATCTTCGCGATGCACCACGCTCCCCTAGTAGGTTCACCTTCTCAGAGGATCATATGCGCCGTACGAGGCGGCGACGAGGAGATGATGAATGAATTTTTTAAATTGTGCTTTTGTAATTTTTGTGATGTTTTTCAAGTGCTTGATGGTTTGATGTTCAAAGATGGTTTCCAGTATAAAAGGGTTGCTCTAAGTTCTTTGATTTACTACGGCATACAACCAACTGAGAGATGACAACACGGGGTAGCGGGAGACAACATGAAACAACTCATACATTTCACGTACATGACATGTAGCAAGTAGTATAACCACCAACACACCAACGAACACAACAACTAAAATACAACACAACCGTACATAAAACATTACCAAAAGAGCTTGACGACAACATAGCATAAAACATTGCGAACATACACGAGGAGAACCTCCAGCACTACAACTTGAGGATAACAATACACACAAGAAACAAAATACCACACAACATTACATTTATCTTCCACTCTAGTCTGTCGAAACGATGCCGCATCCCGACGGGGTCGCAACCCCCCACGACAACTCTCTCACGGCGAACACTATCTGTCCTATTTCCCATTTCATCCTCCCACACCCAGAATCGGCAACCACCATGAGCTTCCTGCGATTCCATGACAAGAAGTTTTTTAAACATACAACCATGATTTCAACGAACCCGAAACAATCTGACTCACCGAGTGATTGGGGCACTTGTAGTAGTGTCGCCCAGGATTCGCGGCCGTCTGTGCTATCCTACGTCTAACCAAGATGTTGCAATTTGGGCACATCACCGTGGGTGCCCATGAAGACGTGCTGAGCTGACTCATTGCCTAGTCTGGGGGAGTGAGCACGAAAGAAAACTACACAGATTGTGAACAACTAACTCAGGAGGTGACTGATAACATGGCCAGGGAGTATGTGAGGGATGACTCCGTTTTATAGGCTGTGTGGGGGGGGCAGCCTCACGCACAAAGACCACATACAACACAAATCTGGACCCCACACCATGCTCAGTGCGGAGACAAAACATGCCAGCTTTGCGCAGTGACCTCATAAAAAAGGGGCAGCTTTGCTCAGTGACATGACAAAAGAGGGCAGCTTTGCCCAGTGACATGACAAAACAGTGCAGCTTTGCCCAGTGACTTCACAAAACGGCCCAACTTTGCGCAGTGCCTTGACAAAACGGGCCAGCTTTCCGCAGTGACATGTCAAAAGAGGCCAGCTTTCCGCAGTAACATGACAAAAGAGGCCACCTTTGCCAAGTGGGATGACAAAACGAGGCATCTTTGCTCAGTATTGCATTTTTTCTAGCTTGTGATAACAACTCCACGAAGATAACAACCAATCCATCATATAGTTAACAACGTTGCACATTACATCGCTACGGAAAGAGGCCACAGCATATGAAGGTCACATAAAATGAAGGCGTCACACACTTATAACACGAAACAACACATACATTGCACATACAGAATTTATGGAAAGTAGTACACCCAACATTTTAATTCAACGCATACATGAACTACAATACGACACAACAATAACCCTCGTTACCTACATGCCAAACGAGCCTCGTGGCACCCACATGGAGAATTGCTGAGGGGGCCGCCTCGGACGTGGCTGGCCGTCGTGGGAGTGGCATGCACATATGCAGCTCGGGTTCGCGCAGCAACATGTGGGATCATAAGAGCTTGCTATATTCACGACCTCCTCGTTGCCCCTCTCGCGTTGCATCTGTTCGCGGAGGTCGTTGTTCTACTCAGTGAGGCTCTCCATTCGGTACTCCAAGTCTCATATTCGAGCCCATAATGTATCCACATAACGATCAACATACCGTTCATGAGGAGGGTCGATCCAGCGGGAGAAGTCGCATTTTGCCATATGCAAAAAAAGGACGGTTAACTTCACGGGTCCATAAGCAATACAAAAATGTAATATTACTAAATTGTACCCCGGAGCGTGAGCATCGGAAGAAACGTTGCCCGCCATCGTTCGGGGAATCCAAGATCTGGACGACCGCGTACTCATTGTGCCTGCATTTCGGCCACGCTGGTTGAGCACGCCGACTTGGCATCAATCGGTACTGTGGACCGAACATATCCCTCCTTTCTAAGGGAATGTCGTCCTTCGGTGACCCAAATCCCACTGGCCCCTCGGCTTCCGACATGGTTTGTTCAAGCACGAAAGACAGTGTACTTCTTTGTTCGACTCAACAATGTGCTGGGACCCCAACCGTGCTACTTATACCAAACGAGACAACTTGCTGCATTCACCTCAAACGAATAAAAGGACGGTTCTTCGCACAGACGTGACATAATGGGGCATCTTTGCTCTGAGAGATGACAGAACAGGTCTGCTTTCGCAGTGAAATGACAACACGGGGCAGCTTTGCTCAGTGACATGACAACACGGGGCAGCTTTGCTCAAAGAGATGACAGAGGACAGCTTTTCGCAGTGACATTACTAAAGAGAGCAGCTGTGCTCAGTCAAATGACAAAAAGAGGTTAGCTTTGCTCTGTGAGATGACAATACATGGCAGCTGTGCTCAGAGACATGACATAACGGGGGAGCTTTGCTCAGTGAGATGACAAAAGATGTCAGCTTTGCACAGTTACATGATAAAACGGGGCAGCTTTGCTCAGTGAGATGACAAAAGGTGCCAGCTTTGCGCAGTGACATGATAAAACGGGGCAGCTTTGCTCAGAGACATGACAGAACGGGGCAGCTTTGCTCAGTGAGATGACAAAACATGCCAGCTTTGCGCAGTGACATGACAAAACGACGCAGCTTTGCTCAGTGGGATGACAAAACATGCCAGCTTTGGCAGTGACAGTACTAAAGAGGGCATCTGTTCTCAGTGACATGACAACAAGAGGTCAGCTTTGCTCAGTGAGATGACAATTCAGGGCAGCTTTGCTCAGAGACATTACAAAATAGGACCTTTTTTCAGTGATACCGCATCACTCCCATCTTTACTCACTGCTACCACCACGTGGACCAGCTTTAGACGTACGAGTAGAGACAAAACGACCCCTATAAATTCGTATGCATTCCATTTCCCAGCGAACATTGCCCATCCAAACCCCATACTACATCGCGCTTCCCTCACCCAACCGGGATGGACAAAGGCAAGAAGAAGCAATGGGACAAGATGGTGAAGAATTGGGAGGAGACCCGTGACATAGCACGGTCAGCTGCGGCCCGCGATGCCGCACGCGATGAGAAAATAAGGGCGATACAGGCCCGGGTAGAACAAGCCCATCGTGCTACGATGAAATGCCCCCCCCAGAGCGCCAGCGTAGCAAAAACCCCATCCCGGACGTCCCCACCGAGCGTTCGCCACAACTACCACCTGAGGGGGAGACACCTCCCCTTTGTTGGTGCGGGGACGTGTGCAAGTTCTTCAAGTCTAAGCACAACATCAGTCTAGGTATGCGTTACTGGGGTTGCGCAAACTACTCCAGTGACTACCCCAACCGCCGTTTTGACACCGCAACCTATCGGCAGCCGGTAATAATATCTTTTCTCCTTTTCCCCTACCTTTTCTCCTTCACAGCACGCACTAACAATATCTCCCATGTATTTACAGTCTCCGGAGCCCCTGTGTGGCTACCGCAAATGGATCGATCTTGAGATCCACCCTGAGGACCAATGGACCCTCGACTTCGAGGAGTGGAATGTCACAAAGGAGAAGGAGTTGATGGAGGAGGAGCGCCGCAAGCACGAGCACACCCTGCGTATACAGCGCGAGACGCAAGCTCATCTTGAAGCGTACACGCGTAGGGAGCGGGAGGCTCGCGAGATGGAACGCGAGAGAAAGAGGGAAATTGCGGCTAAGGCAAAAGAGGCCGCGGAGGAGTTCAACGCCGAGCGAGCAAGGAAGGGAAAGTGGCCCCGGTCCACACAGTAGGTCGTACGAGCAGTTGGGTGGGTTAGTCGCATATCATGCTATATGTTATGCATGTAATAAAAATCTACGCGGCATGTTACTCCCAACTGTATTCACTTACCACTTTATGTATCGACCGTTCTACGGTCAATCTTTCCTAAAAAAAATTTACCAAACTTTTTTATGCATCTACAACTTACAATGAACATAATCTTTTATTACAACTTTATCTGATTTTTACCCAGTTTATAACTACAAAATTGCCAAAACTGAAAACATTCACGGAGATTGCTAACCCTAAGAAACAGACCAAACCCTAAAATTCACTTACCACTTTATGTATCGACCGTTATACGGTCAATCGTTCCTAAAAAAATTTACCAAATTTTTTTATGCATCTACAACTTACATTGAACATAAACTTCTATTGCAACTTTATCTGATTCTAACTACAAAATTGACAAAACATACAAACATCACGCGGATTGCAAACCCTTAAAACATACCAAACCCTAAAAGTCACTTACCACTTTATATATCGTTCGTGGAGAGGGGTCCAATTTTGGAATTTTTTTTGCACAGGGGGCCAAAAATGGAATTCTTGATGCACAGGGGTCCAATAGTAAGAGAGTGAATGCACAAATTCCTACAGGTCATCAGGGGAGAAAGCCTATCTCATCAATTATCCATTTTCAGTCCCTGAGCTAGTGTAAAAGTCAATAAGTCATTCCATGAATGTCCCAAGTGCAATGATACACATCACATTCAAAAGGCATTACATACGAAAGCATAAAATGCATACAGGGACAGATGTACATAATATTGACAATGAAATAAATTTTAAGATTGGATCAAATGACACCTCTTACCGATTGAGGCCATCATCTTCGGTTCCCCGTGGCTTGAATAAGGAGGACATCATTTCTAGCCATTGGCTGAGTGTGCACTAATGCTCTGTATTTACAGATAAGAGGCCATTGGCTAGAGCTAACCACCTAAACAATGCCAAAAGGCATGAGTATAGCCGATTAGTGATTAACACACACACATACACTTATAAATTTACAAAATCATTCGGATGCCATGTTTATCCCTCTGACCTTATTGGTGAAGTTCCACCGTCCATTACGTGGGAGGATATCTTCACCATTGACACTAGCTCAGGGACTGAAAATCAAGCATGTCAAAACCTTGTAAGTACATAAAATTCTCACCAACCTTGGGGGCTTGCAGGACCCTTCATTCCACGTCAAAACGGGGCAGCTTTGCCTAGTGACTAGACAATACGAGCCAGCTTTCCGCAGTGACATGACAAAAGAGGCCACCTTTCCTAAGTGTCATGACAAAAGAGGACAATTTGCGCAGGGACATGATAATACGGGCCAGCTTTGCTCCGTGAGGTGACAAAAACATGCCAGTGGTGCGCAGTGACATGACAAAACGACGCAGCTTTGCCCAGTGACTTGACAATACGGGCCAGCTTTCCGCAGTGACATGACAAAAGAGACCACCTTTCCGCAGTGACATGACAAAAGAGTACAATTTGCAGGCTCTGAAAAGCCTTCATACGGACATTTATTACTACACTGCAATCCTGACTATCCTCAAAAGATTCCCATGTCGTCCTCTCCATGGACTATGCCCACTGCACCAGATAACCTGCCTACATAAAGGCCTCCCTCCTATGTCTTCCATACCACATCTCCTCCTCAAGGCATCACAATACTACTACACAACAATGTCTTCCTGGAGGTCCGACCCATTTGGAGTGCCGGAGTGGTATGAGCGCCCGAAGTGCCATTGCGGCTTTAGGACGATGTTGGGAGTCTGGACTGATCGAGTACAACGAGCCAAATACGACCGTAGGTTCTTCAAGTGTCCTGACCTGGATGACGACTTCGTGGTAACGACCATAACTAAATCATTTCTTTTCCGTTATCGTTTTTCAACTTGATCCATGACATCTACCACGCCACACATAGGCTTGCGGGTTCATGGAATGGGTGGATCGCGTGCCGCCGGCATGGCCAAATAACCGGGCAGTGGAGGTGGAAAACAAAGGACAATACTTTGTCAAGATGACTCAGGCTCGCGAGGTGGAACGACAGATGCGGCTTGAGCAAGAGTGCCGCGTGAGGGTGGACCACATGCGTCTGAAGGGCAAGGAGGATGAGCTGCAAAGGAGGCGGGAGCAGTTAAGTCTGCGTGAAGCTGCCATCAAGCGTCAGGAGGAGGAGCTTCAAGCTCGGGAGGCAGCTCTCAAGACCAAGAGTGACAGGAAGAAGGATGCAGCGGAGCCATCTTCAGGGCGCGACAAAAAGGGGAAACAACCACGCTACACCCAGTAGACAAAATGTAATAGACCCAGCAAGTTATGCATGTTACGCATGTAATAAAAAAGTACGCAGCATGTTGCTCCCAATTGTAGTATGCAGTTTATTTGTATTCACCGTACACGAATTCCTATTACAATATCGTCATATTTTTTTCCAGTTTATAACTACAAAATTGACAAAATCTAAAAAAATCACAGGGTTTGCAAACCCTAAAAACACAACAAACCTTAAAAGTCACTTACCACTATTTGTATCGATCATTCTACGGTCAATTGTTCCTAAAAAAATTTACCAAAATTTTATTAGCATCTACAAGTTATAATGAATATAAACTTTTATGACTACTTGGTCAGATTCTTTCCGAGTTTACATTTACAAAATTGACAAAACATACAAAAAACATGGTGATTGCAAACCTCAAAACCATACGAAACCCTAAATATCACTTACCACTTTACGAAACGATCGTTCTATGATTAATCGTTTTTTAAAAAAAATTATCCTAATTTTTTATACATCTGCAACTAACAATGAACATAAATTATTATTGCAACTTTATCTATTTTTTTCTCAGTTTACAACTACAAAATTGAGAAACCATACAAATATTCACGAGTATTACAAACCCTAAACAGACCAAACCCTAAAAAACGGATCGCAGTCGGGGGATCATGCGGTCGGGGATCAATCACGCGCTTGGGGACGCAGATGCGCGCTCGGGCGACCGCGGGACGGCAGACGCGCGCTGGGCGGGGCGGTCGCGCGCTGGGGCGAGGCGATCGCGCGCTGGGCGGGAGATCGCTCGCTCGGGCGCGGCGCCAGGAGATGAACAGTGGCCACGTGGCAGCCTCCCGTAAACGCGCGCTCAAACGGGGTCCATTTTTGGAATTTTTTGCTTTGGGGGGCCAAAAAAGGAATTCCGAAGGGCTATGGGTCCAACAGTGTCCAAATTTCCGGACCGCACTGCCGACGATGGCAACGAACACATGTGGCATTGGCAATTCGTCCATAAGAACTTATGGTATATATACTGGTACAGATAGTTACTGTTTATAGTATTATTGTATATCATCTGTAAACAACACTAAATATATTTTTTAATAATGGATTATCTGTATGTTATCTATAATATGTTATCTGTAAAAAATAGACAATATTGATATAATGGCACAAAAGCTGTCTACAACAAGTTATTTATAGACAGTATTGATACAATAGCGCGAAAGCCGTCTATAGCAAACTATTCGTTCGTATTTCGATAGTCTATAGAATTACAGTTGATACCCTTCTTTCTCCTCTTTTTTTTTACCTATCTCACCAAAATTCCTAAGATCATGATCCTCTGGACCTCTCCCGCACCCAACCGCCAACTCCAATGACATAACCACCGACAACAACAGTGCACAGCACAGGCACAAAAACTTGCCAGTACTAGGTTACTACTCACATGGATCCAACACGAAGCTCAAGTCTTCTAGATCAATCAGATGCGCAAGAAGCAAGAGAAGAATAGCGTATTTCATCTCGAGATCCCAAGGGAGGCCACACACACAAAAAGGATCTCGAGTTCAGGGGGACATGAAGCAGTGCAAATCAAGAACCGGGAAGCGACGGCGCCGGCCGCCTCCTCCATGCAGTTGGAGGGCATCCGCGTCGGGCGTGCGCTGCTCCTTATCCCCAAGTTCATGCTCACGCCGACGCTGCTCCTTATCCCCAAGTTCGTGCTCATGCCGGACCACACATGCACACGAAAGAAACACATGGACAAAAGGAAACATATCAACCTTGCGGGGGGAAAGGTCCGATTGCTCATGGCATAGGCTAGGGAAACACGAGATAGACAAAGGTGGTAGGCATTTGGCTTACCAATCAGACCACGAGAAGCAACAAGAATCAGCTTTGGACGGGCCGCTAAGGGGGGAGGAGAGAGAGGATAGATTGGGGCTCGGGGACTGGGAAATGGGGATTCTTGGGCTCAGTGGTGATCATTTGAGTTTTTTTTTGACTTATGGCGGAAAAGTATTGTAGTTGGCTGAAAAAATATTGTAGCTGATAGAGACTTATTTAGCATAATTAAATTTAAAAAATATAAAAAATATGTTAGCCTATTATGTATAATACGAACACATACGGGAAAAAAAGAACCGACAAAAAACTCAACAAAAAACCAAAAGTTTAGAAAAAAGACAAAATTTATAAATAGTGAAAAATAAGCCGGAAGCCATAAGCTAAAGAGCCTGTTCGGCTGGCCTCCAGCCGGCCGGCTTTTCGCAGCCGCTACAGTACCTAACTTTTAAACGGAATATTTTCTCAAGACGGGGTCTATAAGTTAAACGTAGTACACGTTAAAAGCCCAACATATGTACCAACCAAAATTGCAAGTGAGTATCGATCTCTCCGTAATCTGTACCGTAAACAGCCAAAATTCAAAAATTTTAGCCAAAAACCATAAGCCGCAGCCAAAAAGAACAGGCCCTTTGCCATTTTGATCTTGCACTCTCAATGGGTGAGGAGACGAGATCGATTTGGGGGGTTCGCTTCGCATCCTTTGGTGTGCTTTTATATCCTACGCGGGAGACGAGATAAGAGGAAGGGGTGATGGGAGGGGAGGGACCAGTCCAGATCAAGAACCAGGGACAACCACTACTGCCTTCTCCACGCCCTCCTCCGTGCAAATGGAGGGCATCCGCTCTCAAACACACACTGCTCCCCATCCGTAAAATTTTTGCTTTTTAGTCCAAAATTTAAAAGTTTTTTACATATGGACCCCTGGAGAAAAGATTTGCAAAAATGGACCCCTAGCACGGCGCCAATTCACATGGCGCCCGGGGTACACGACACGACGTCATATTCGTTGGCGCCGTAAATGGACACGTAGGATCCACGGTAGCACAACACGGCGCCAAAGCACATGGCGCCGTGACATTCATGCACAGCGCTAACGTTCGTGGCACCGTTTCCTGGGACTTAACACCGAGCGCAGCCCCCGGCCCCCCAGCACCCCTCAGTGCTCTGTTCAAACAGACCGAGCAAGCAGAGAGCAGCCTCCGCCGCCGCCCCTCTCTCCCCTCCCCAAATACATCCCAATCCAACGAATTTTCTTGCGATTTTGCTTCCAAACCGAGCAAGCAAGGTGAGCTCCCTCTCCTCCTTTGATTTGTTGCAGTAGATATGGATTATTTGAGGTACATTTCGTAGGGCAAAAGTTGAAACCCTAGATGAAATTAGTTGGATTTGGCTCGGTTTTAGGTTCGATTCGCACTAGATATGCGTAATGTATTAGCAATAATGTGTATAGATCCGTTTCTAGGGTTGAAATTAGTTGGATTAGGGTTTGATTTGGGTAACTAGCTAACCTAGGGTTAGAAACGAGAAAAATTATAAATCTTATTCATTTCGCATTTTAGGTTGTCATGGGCTTCACTCGTTTGCCACCTCCATCCGGTGTTCCCGTGCCGATGTGTTATTGCGGCGATCCTTGCAAAGTGGAAAGGTTGGATGATCCGGATACATATAGGCAGAGGTACTGGATGTGCGCCAACTGGGCGTTCGATCCGCCACGTGCCGCCGTTGTCCTCGGCAAGATGGTATGTTGTATTGTCGATTCATCGAATTGATATTAATTCTGTTGGTTTAACGAATGCGTACATTTGCAGGAGCCTCCACCGCTTTGTGATTTTGAGCAGTGGATCGACACTGCGATCGCTGAGGATGACAAAAAATATCTTGACGCCAATAAGAAGTGGGATGAAGAACGAAAGGAGAGGTGGGAAAGGGAGAAGAAACAGGAGGAGGCCGCGAGGGAACACCGTGAGGAGGAGCGTAGGAGGGCCGCGGCAAAGCGCAAGGGAGAAAGGCAGAAGAAGTTAGAGAGAGCGCGGCGTGCCAAGGCAGCCCTTGAGCAATACCCTGATGTTCAGAGAAAGGGGAAGTGGCATCGATGCACTCAGTAGGTTATTTTAATGTTTGATGTATACGGACGTATGTATTTTCTGAAAATTTATGAACTATATATGTGGACTATGTATGTATGTGGACGTATGCACTCAGTATGTTATTTTGGGCTGTGCTTATTCATTTGGTGAATGTCAATTAGTATTATTTGTGCGGATGCGGATGGAACGAAACAACTATAGCTTGCAGTTTTAATGCAAGTGCAATAATCACGGCGCCAAACACCCATATCACGGCGCCAAACACTCTGGCGCCGAGATATTGAAATACGGCGCGCAAAACTTTGGCGCCACATCCCGGCGCCAAAGTTACTGGCGCCGTTTTTCAATATCTCGGCGCCAGAGTGTTTGGCGCCGTGCTACGAAAAGCTACAGAAAAAACAGCAAAGAGCTGTCTGTTTTTGCATATACAAAACACATGCACACATGCACATATACAAAATACATACATTCACATATAAACACATACGCATAACTGAATAAAGTCTAGATGCATACATTTTACATATATATATCTCAAATCATACATACATACATATATGCACACATACATCGTCATGCACACATATAAAATACACATACACATACACATACACATAAACACAACTCTCATCATCATGGGTTGGAGGACGCAGTATGTGAATCATCGTGAGCTTGCCGCGGTGCTCTCTGTCGTAGAACTCGTCCACCAGCCGGTACCTCGCCATCCTGTGCATTCAAAATTACGTTAGTGATAAAAATAACAAAATATCTAAAAATTATGCTCTCTAGACCTAACGATGCTAACCTGAGTGGAACGACGTTGACACGTCCGTGAATTGTGACCCAATAGACCACACATACCGCAGTGTGTCTTCTGTGGGTCCTCAACGAAGGGATTTGCCCTACCCCTCTTGGTGCGACCAGGTATCCGATCCATGTTCATCTTGTACCTTGACCACTTCCTGCTGCCCCTCTTGTGCCAACGTAACCCCGCGTTCGCTATGTACCTGGGACCCGAGTAAAGTGGCCACTCGCTTTCATCACGATATGGCTCGAACCGTGGGGCCCATGTCCTCACCAACGCATCCACGCTGAATAGTCTCGGGATTTTGGTCTCAACATCGACATTCCGGGCCCTGCATGCGGTCACCATGTGGGAGCATGGAAAATGGAACTTGTCGGGAACACCGCATGTGCATGTGAAGGATGTAATCACGACCTTATGCTTTCGGGCCACTCGGAGCTCTCCATTCTCGGTTGTCCCTCCACCCTCAACAACCTCATACGTGCCCGTCACATGGTCAAAACAGTGGTACTCCTGTTCATTGGCTTGCATATTCGCTTTGGTAATGAAGCCGTGAGGACGAGGTGGCCAACGTGCATGTGCCTTTAACATGTCTGAGGCTTCCCGGTGCCGGTTGACAAACCATGCAACACACTTGTAGAAAGTGAACGCCGCAATTGCGGTAACTGGCAATCCACGTGCCCCCTTAAGCAGCCCGTTGAAGCATTCTGCCATGTTGCTAGTCATGAACCCATACCTCCTTCCCAATGGGTCATGAGCCCTTGACCATTTGTGCACATCCCTCATTAAACCCCTTATCCAATCACGACCCTCGGCATTAGTTTTCGTTTTCAACTCCTCTAACTTCTCATCGAACAGCTTTACCTCCCTCTGGCGACATACCTCCTCGAAAAGTGCAAAGTTGGCCTTCACCCCATCTTTTTTGAACAAGTTCTCTGCAAGGTGCCTTGTGCACCAACGATGATGTACATGTAAATGTCCTGGTATCACTTCCTTAACGGCGCTCAAGATCCCAGCGTGCCTGTCAGACAACACACATACCTCCCTCCCCGGGCCAACCACATGGATCCGTACAAGCCGTAGAAACCAAGCCCAGCTAGATTTGTCCTCCTTCTCCACCAAAGCAAAAGCCAACGGCACAAGCGAGTTGTCCGCATCACAACCAATAGAAATCAACAACGTTCCCTCATACTTGCCCAACAGGAACGTCCCATCAATTGACAGAACAGGCCTACAATGTTTGAAAGCCTCGACACACTGACCAAAGCACCAGAATGCTCGAAAAAAAATCTGTCTTCCATTAACCCATACATCGGGCTTAGGCACGTACTCATACCGCATTCCTGCATTGGCCGCTTTCATTGCGTTCAACATGGCCGGCAAACGCTCATACGCCTCCTCCCAATCACCATAAATCAACTTCAAAGCACGTTGTTGCGCCCTCCATGCTTTCCCATACTTGATTGTGTAGTGCCACTTTAGTTTAACGGCCTCTATCACTGCTGCCACGCGCATCGTCGGCATGTGCTTTATCATGGGGTACAGGCGGGTTGCAATGAACCGAGAAGTCAACTGACGATGTTTCTGGCTGGGCTCGGAAGACCCACAGCTGTGCGGTCCATCCACAGTTGTAATCTTAAACCTCTCCGTACCCTTCACCTTCCTGGCACAGACTTTCCATGCACACCCTGTGCTCTCACATTTGATGGTGTACCGACGTTTGGCGTATGAGTTCTTAACCCGGTATGGACGGTTGTGCACGATCGAGTACTCTTTCAACCACATCTTCAATGCCGACATATCCTCAAAGACATGACCCTTCTGAATTATGATACTAGCCCCAGGCCTAGGTACGTCCCTCTGCATTTGCCCTCCATCCGCGACAGCCCTATGTGCGTTGCTCAGGTCATTATAATCGGACACTAGTGGATCACGGCCAGGAAACATTCTTCTCAACATCTCAATTTCGCTAGACGTCAAACCTGTGACTGGTCTATCATCATCTGAGCCCACAGCCCTCGCATCCTCATAATCAGCCTCGTCTCCTGCAAGCTGTACATCCACCCTGTTAGATGCTACACAAACCATGGGTTCCTCAAACACTGTCTCCTCGTCGAATCCACCAACAAAGCGGTCATCGACATCCTCAGAGTCAGCTTCTACCTGAGTCAATGGAACCTCACATACTTGAGCCGAGGATACAACTTGCACCTCGACCTCTTCATGATCTGGTGACCCAACCAACGGTGAGTCATTGGGATCCAATGCAGCCCTAGGAGGCGATTGATCTCTCACCACCCTCTGCACAAACAAGTCAGGTGCTCTGACCTCTGAGTCCAAAACAATGGCCACATAGTTATCCCATTCACCGTCGCTGCCAATCGAAACCAATCTCTTTATACGCGGCCCCTTTGACGACCCAACATCAATCAACCCTTGCATAACGACATCACCATGCTCATCTGTCCATCCCAACCTCTCTTTCAAGCGATAAATGACCTCACCATACGACGGACGTGAACTAAATAGCAATGTGGTCTCTTCCATGCCCTCCAAATCAACACCCCCATTGTCATTTCTCTTCACAGTACCACCATGGTGCAAAGTCACAACCTTATCCATCTATAGCACAACAAACAAACATATCTCAGTCATTACGTACAATAATCAAACCCTAGAAACGGATCTATACACATTATTGCTAATACATTACGCATATCTAGTGCGAATCGAACCTAAAACCGAGCCAAATCCAACTAATTTCATCTAGGGTTTCAACTTTTGCCCTACGAAATGTACCTCAAATAATCCATATCTACTGCAACAAATCAAAAGAGGAGAGAGAGCTCACCTTGCTTGCTCGGTTTGGAAGCAAAATCGCGAAGAAAATCGATGGATTGGGGTGGATTTTGAGGGGGGAGAGAGGGGCGGCGGCGGAGGCTGCTCTCTGCTTGCTCGGTCTGTTCAAACAGAGGAGTGGAGTGAGGGGGCCGGGGGCTGCGCTCGGTGTTAAGTCCCAGGAAACGGCGCCACGAACGTTAGCGCCGTGCATGAATGTCACGGCGCCATGTGCTTTGGCGCCGTGTTGTGCCACCGTGGATCCTACGTGTCCATTTACGGCGCCAACGAATATGGCGCCGTGTCGTGTACCCCGGGCGCCATGTGAATTGGCGCCGTGCTAGGGGTCCATTTTTGCAAATCTTTTCTCCAGGGGTCCATATGTAAAAAACTTTTAAATTTTGGACTAAAAAGCAAAAATTTTACTCCCCATCCCCAGGTTTATATGCTCATGGTGGACCACACTGGCATCGCGCAGGCCATGGTGGACTCTGGCACGCAGTTTAACATTCCTACCTCGTTGGATTGAAAGTAAGCAAATCTACTGGAGTGTTGTAGAACAGACAATGGCACTGTCTTTTAGGCTACTACCAATATCTTTTGACTTTAACTGATAAATAGTAACAGTTAATAAAGAAACTATAAAAGATGATATGGAGTAAGAGAAACTTTCGTACGATTTTAACCGATATAAATAAAGTCACTATAGTATCTACTACAGACAACTTATAGACCATATCTTGAAAAGATGCTCTATTTGAAAACTAGTTACTGTAGGAAAACGTCTTACTATAGAAAAATAAAAGTTGAAGCTGAAAAGCCGAAAAGAAGAAGCTCAATAAAATTGACAAAACATTTCCGCTTTAGAAAAAGGCCTTTCTCCATACTTTAGCAAAACTGTCTCAATTTAAATACTTGTTTTGTAATTACTTATTTTGCATTCTTGCCTTTTTTTTTAGAGAGTACAACGAGGATGTACACAACATGCCTAATCTACTTACGCCACACACGCCACTACACACACTAAAAATTTACGAAGGCTTTAGGACCTCGTAGAGCACATGCACACAACATGCCTTGTATCTTTCCCTCAATCTTTGTTTAGCTCATGTTATCGACCTTGTGTACAAAGCGAAACTCCTTAGGAGAATGTTGTTTAGTTTGAACTTTGATGACACCCACCACGGTGTTTTAGTTTGACGTATCACTTTTTTTCCTGTAAAACGACTAAAACATATTTGATGTGATGGAATTGTCGATAATTCATTCGTATATATACAAAACCCAAAAACTCAATACTAACTATAAAAAATTTACATGACAAGTCCTAAACTCCCAGCTGCACACATGGCACAAAAGTAGTGCTTCAATGCCTTTTTCTTTAACAAGAGTAATATTAATCTCAAAATATACGAAGAGATAAGTAACAACTATCCATTATTTATTGGGAAAATTGCTCTAATGCCACAAACTTATACGTCATCCTTCCTTTTGCCACATACTTAAATAACTTTGTTATTATGCCACAAACTTGAGTGTTTATTTCTTTCTTTTGCCATTTCCTCCACTTAGGGCCTATTTGTTTCAGCTTCTGGCAGCTGCAGCTACTCCCAGAATCTGCAGCTCTCCCAAACAGTCCAGATTTTCATCCATATTCTAAGTAGTCAGAAGCTACAGAATCCAGAAAATGAACTAGTAGCCAGAAGCTGGGGTTATCCAGCTTCTCCAAATTCTGACTAGCTGGATACTCACCAGCTACTTCTCAGAATCTACAGCTGAAACAAACAGGCCCTTAAACTCCATGTTAATGTCAATTTGCTTTTTCCTTACATGAAGTGACCCTTTTGCCCTTCTCACTCCATACCCACGCACAGATCAGATCGATCAGATCTCACTCGATCTATCTCCCCTCCCTCCCCTCACGCACGCACAGGAGATGGAGCCGGCCACCGCGGAGATGGAGCCGGGCCTTCCCGTCGCCGGCGACCCTCTCCCGACGGCGGCGCCCACGACGTCCTCCGGCGTGGCGTCGGCCCCTCTCCCGACGGCGGCGCCCACGACCCCGGCCTCCTCCGCGGCGGCGCCCACGCTGTATCTTGCCCAGCCAGCGACGACCCTTGCCTCGGCCTCCTCTCTTGGGTCGCCGTTGCTCCAGCCTCGTCAATGGCAGCCAACCATGACAGCGAGGATGAGGTAAGTCCTGACATCGTTTGTATTTTTGATCTGTAATTGCATTTAATTTTGTTGAATGGAACCATAGGTTGTTGGATTAAATAGCGGTAATGTCAATGGGATGGACGAGCGCACGATAGACATTGGGTATCCCGGGTATGTTTCGTCGTATGTTCAATACTGATTAGGGTTAAATGTCTATTTGGTACTAACTTTTTCGTATTTAGAACAAGCGATCCTAACTGCGTATTCAACATAGACGCTGGAATAGAACGAGTGGATTGGGCAAGTCTGCAGATAGTACAGGGTCCTGATGAGGAAGGGAGAGATGTATCAATGGAAGAAGATGAGATGTTTGTGTTTTTGGGTCTTAGAGCTGAAGATGACAGAGCTAATGAAAGGCGTAACGTAGGTATTGAACAGGAGAGGAACAATGCGCTGCCAGACATTGAGGGGGCTGCTATTCCCGTTGACGATGTAATACCTGAGGAACGTCACTTTTCTTATGATATGGACCATCCAGAGATAACCATTGGCACCATGTATCCCACGATGGATCAGTTTAGGCTAGCGATTAGGCAATATGCAATAAACGAGGAGTTTGAGTTGGACATCAAGAAGTCTGACCGTTCAAGATTCATGGGATATTGTAAAGGTGATGGATGCCCCTGGAGAATTTTAGCTCGGGTGACACCAGACGGGACAACAATAAGGGTACTAACTTGCACTAACTAACCCATACTTTACATGACATTGTTACTAATTTCTTTTCATAATACTTTTGTAGGTCAACCGACTTGTTGAAGAACATGACTGCTCTTCTACAAGTAGGATCAGATCTTCTATGGCCAATTGTCGATAGGTTGCGTCAAAGGCAGTAAGTATTTTGAGGACCAATCCTAACATGGGTACAAAAAAGATGCAAGAGATGTTGCAGGATGACCATAATGTCACCATTGGATATGATACAGTTTGGAGGGTGAGAGAAAGAGCATTGAATGAGATTTATGGAAGCTGGGAAGGAAGTTTTCAGTTGCTTTACAACTTCAAGGCTGAGGTTGAGCTTAGGTCGCCAGGTAGCATTGTTGAGATTGACACTAAATCAGTGAAAGGTAATGTCTACTTCCACAGGCTTTTCATTGCATTTAGGCCTTGCATTGAGGGCTTTTTGAATGGATGTAGATCATACATTAGTATAGATTCAACTGCTTTGAATGGCAAATGGAATGGACATTTGGCTGCTGTAACTGCATTGGATGGGCATAATTGGATGTTTCCGGTTGCTTTTGGCTTGATACAAGCAGAGACAAATGATAATTGGACTTGGTTTATGAGTCAGCTCAAAAGGGCAATAGGTGAACCTCCTCTTCTTGCAGTTTGTACATATGCATGTAAAGGCTTAGAAAATGCTGTCAAGAGTGTGTTTCCACAAGCAGAACAAAGGGAGTGCTTTATACACCTAATGGAAAATTTTGTTAAGAAATTTCATGGTGACATCCCTAATAACATGTGGCCGGCGGCAAGAGCATACAAGAGTGATGTATTTGACTACCACATGGATTTGGTCCTTCAAAAATCCCCTCAAGTAGCTGAATATCTTGGAAAGTACCATAACATGTTGTAGATGAGATGCATGTTCAATCCTGACATTAAGTGTGATTACGTTAACAACAATTTGGCTGAGTGTTTCAATAGCTGGGTGAAGGGCATAAAGGATCTTCCCGTGGTGGAGCTAGCAGACAAAATTAGGGGAATGGTCATGGAGCTATTTGATAAGAGGAGGAGGATTGGTCAGAAGCTAGAAGGGTATATACTACCAGCTGTTGTTCTTCAGACCAATGCAAGGACTAGGGGCCTTGGGCACTTAAAAGTAAATAGGTCTGCTGATTGGAGTGCAGAGGTGAGAGATACAAATAAAGGTTATTTGAGACATGTTGTGAAGACACTTGAAATGGAGTGCACATGCCAAGAGTGGCAGCATACAGGAAAACCGTGTCAACATGCACTTGCATTTCTTACTACACAATGAAATGTGAAAATGGACAGATGCATACATGAGTACTACTCTGTGCACAAATTCAGGGCTGCATACCAGGGACAAATAGAACCTTTGACGGACAAGTCTCAATGGCCTAAGGTTAATCTAGATTTTGTCCTTCTACCACCACTTGCAAAAAGGTCTTCTGGGAGGCCTCGAAAATTAAGAATCAAGGGCTGCTTAGAGAATGGTGGAAAGGGTAAAAACAAATGCAAGAGGTGTGGGGAGCTAGGACATAGACAGGCAAAATGTCCTCTTAATGGCACCAAGAAGAGGTAATTAAAATGTAGTCATCCAATTTACTGTTTCCATTTTATGCAATTCATTTGACTGTTGTTCTGTAACAGGAAAAGAAAGCCTACAAAAAGGAACACTTCTACTTCTCAAGCAAGCACACCTACTAGAGCAAATGTTTCCATTCCTCAACAAATCATTGATAGTCCAGGGGTGATGACAAGAAGGATGCTTGCACAAGCAATGGGAGAAGGGCCATCACAGCCTGCAATGACATCTTCTCCAGTGAAGGCCTCCAAATCAACAAAGAAGATATCTCCGAGGAAGAAAAAGAAGTAGAATTTTAGTGTAATTCTGTTATTTTAGATGAAAGTAATGAATATGGGATGGGACCACTCTCTTTATGAATGTGTCATACTGCTATATTTTTGTAAGAACTAATGCTGAAATTTGGAGTGCTGAAATATGTGTCATCATAATGCTGAAATATGTGTCATCATAATGTAAGAACTATGGCTGAAATTTGCAAGAATTCTGAACTATGGCATTTTCTGAACTATGGCATATTCCAGTTCTCATTTGGAGTGCTTATAATCAATTGCTTTTCCCTTATATGTGGATGTTTGGCAGTGCTCATTTGGAGTGCTTTTTCCCTTATATGTGGATGTTTGGCAGTGCTCATTTGGAGTGCTTTTTCCCTTATATGTGGATGTTTGGCAGTGCTCATTTGGAGTGCTCAAGGGAAGTATCGTTTGTGCCATGGAGATTTACAAATATGTCCAGATTACTATGGGGTCTCAAGATGGTAAGCAATTGCCCAGCATCATGGTCTTGGGTGCAATGCAGTTCAGAACCAGCACCCAGGTTGTAAGATCAGAATGGTTCATTCTTTTCATCTTCCCTTTTTTTCGCTTCTTATTTGATCTACTTATTTGTGCTAATGCAGAAGGCTCGATGGTAACTCATTTTCTGGTGAAATACCCAATTTCAGTGGATGTCGAAATTTGCAGTATATGTGAGTTTGCAATTCTTTTGATAGTGCAGCAACCGGCAGGATTTATTGAACTAATCCAGTGTGGTTTTCTACATTGCAGTCACCTTGAAAACAATCAATTAACTGGTGCATTGCCATCTTCTTTGGGAGACATACCTAACCTGAAAGAGTTGGAACAAATGCATTTCAACACTCCAGAATCTGGTGGCACAGAGCACTTCATCACTCATTTCAGCATTGCAATTACATCTCATCACTCATTTCAACATTGCAAGCATTGGAAAATGGAGATATGGTAAATGTCCTGTATGAATTCTGGACAAACAGCACTTCATCACTCATTTCAGCATTGCAATTACATTTTTCATTTACAATCACTTCATCACTACATTTTTGAATCACAGTAAATCTAAGAGCTCCTGAGCTAATGCCTAGTCTCTACCTGGTGCCATCCCCAGCCGCTGCTTCCCATGGTGTCATTCATTGGCTCTGTGGCCACACCGCTCATTGGCACACAGGAACTGTCATGCCTGGAGCTCCCACCTGAAGCAAAGCACAACAAAGCGCCATTGATGGCAAATTCTGCAGACGGGGGCCTTCTGCTGCTCTTTGTGAAGGGCCGCGGAGGAGGCCAGGGTCGAGGGCGTCGCCGCAGAGGAGTCCGGGCTCGGGGGCGCCGCCGCGGAGGAGGCCGGGGTCGGGGGCGCCGCCGCCATGGCGGAGGAGGCCGGGGTCGTGGGCGCCGCCGCCTTGGAGGTCGGGGTCGTCGGCGCCGCCGTCGGGAGAGGGTCGCCGGAGGACGCCGGGTCGAGGGTCGCCGGCGACGGGAAGGCCCGGCTCCATCTCCGCGGTGGCCGGCTCCATCTCCTGTGCGTGCGTGAGGGGAGGGAGGGGAGACAGATCGAGTGAGATATGATCAATCTAATCTGTGCGTGGGTATGGAGTGAGAAGGGCAAAATGGTCACTTCATGTAAGGAAAAAGCAAATTGACATTAACATGGAGTTTAAGTGGAGGAAATGACAAAAGAAAGAAATAAACACTCAAGTTTGTGGCATAATAACAAAGCTATTTAAGTATGTGGCAAAAGGAATGATGACATATAAGTTTGTGACATTAGAGTAATTTTCTCTTATTTATTATATTTTAAAAGTTGTATAAATCACTGTTGAGAAAAACATATGAACATCTCTCGCAACCACAATCTGCAATGGCACTCGGCTGATGACAAACAGTTGAACCTTCCGCACGGCGATCGACCGAGACACCGCTCAAAACCGAAATGAGATTCTCTCCAGTCGCGTACGGCGACTGTAGAGTGAATTCGCGAATCTCAGTCGTCCGATCGGGGAAAGAGCGGACCAGATCAGTTTTGCTACAGTAAATTTACTGTAGCTACAGTAAAATTTCCTGTAGCAAAGCTGATCTGATCCGCTCTTTTCTGATCGGACGGCTGAGATTCGCGAATTCACTCTACAGTCGCCGTTGAGAATCCGATTCCTCAAAACCTCCCTTTTCGGTTCCCTCCTCCACGCCCGCGCGCCGGTCCAGACAAGCCGCCGACGCTACCATCCTCTTGCGCCCGCGTGTGGCCGCTGTTCCCGCCCTGCACTCGACTCACTCCCGCGCCGGTTCCCCCTGCTCCTGATTCACATCCGGGCCCTGCGCGGAGGCCGTTCGCGCCGCCGTTTCCGCGCGCCACCATGAGCCTCTTTGACTGGTCAGAACTGCAGCTGCAGCAATGGAATCGTGAAAGAGGTATTCTCAATACCTGTTTCAGGACATGGTGGCTCTGCTTCCCAACAAAGTAGAAACTCCATTGTTGGCTACTATGTGCTTCCAAGCAACCTCTCAATGTTGGAGCCATCGTTTACTGGCTTTGTTTTGATTCAGCTGACAGCATTTGGGAAGTTAGAGATGCAAGGTTACCGTGCATCCAGAGATTTGCATGATGATATCCCATGTGATGAATCACAACATACATCCAGGGTTAGTAGTTCATCCATTTTTCTTGACACAGGGAGAAAATCTCTCAACCAGATATAGTTTCTTGAAGTTGTATTTCCCATCTGAACATCTGGAGGACAATCTGTGCAGTGCATTGGCGAAGCATAATTCTAATGTTAACAAACACACGGAGCAAATTATTATTAGTGAAGATGTTCCAGCATTTTGCAAAGGATAACTCTAGACCATGTTCTCTCTCAGTTTCAGATTTTCTATGTAATGCTAGTGTTCCCATGAACATTTTTGAAAATGCGTCAGAGCATATTAAATTATATGTCTTCAATCTGTGGCTCTGCTCATTTGGACTTAAGTTTCTAACTTCTGACTTAATTTTTATTATTCATAAATTTTATTTTTTTATGTCTTTTTAGCTTTTATTTTTGCGTTGTCCGTGGGCTAACATGTTTTTCTATTTTTAATTTTTTTAATTTAGTTACGCCAAATAAGTCACCATTAGGTACAGTATAATTTCAGTTAGCTACAATGCAATTTTAGCTATAAGCCAACTTATTTCAGCTCAAGCGAGCGACACCTTACTTGAATATTTAGAAGTTTCTACCTGTTTGCCACATAATAAACTTCGGCCTTTCCTGTTGGCAATACCTTCAAGCACAAGTGAGAAGCTGACTAGCAAAGCAATATCTGGAAATGTTCGTGTTGGTCCATTACTCCCCGTACATGTTCTACTTGCAATGGAAGAGAGGAACAAGGGTATAGAAAGCCTTTCTCGAGGAGAAACCACAGAAACTGACTGAGTAAGTGATCGCTGTAGAGAAGTTCTTGAAGCCTTTGTTCCTGAAATATCCATTGCTGACACAGGCAACTGTAATGGATGGTCTGCTTCACAAGAGCTGAATAATGAGAAGTTATATTTTGTTTATGAGCCTCAGATTGAAAATAGGTTCACTCTAGATGAAACTGCTAGAAAGAAGGAAAAAGAAGAGCAAAAGCTCAATGATTATTCATGTCTGCATACATATGCAAAACCATATCAGGATGAGAACTTTATGGCATTTGTTTGTGGAAAAGTTGGAATTCCTGATTCTGGACCTGAGCAAGCTCCATCTGATTTGCTTGATTTCAGCCCAGTGAAGATGTATTTTGATTCCCCAGGCATAGACATTCAGCCTGCCGAGGGAAAAAAAATATGTAACTGCTTGAAGAAACAATTTTTGACATGGCAAAACAATGTTAAGCCATACCAAGATTTTTGTAGCTCATATAAAATACAAAAACCGCCACAATAGGCCTTTCATGGTCCATTCAATTCTAGCAGGGATTTTAGATTCATACATAAGTTTAGAAAAAGGCAGACTAGTAATATATGCTCTCAGGTACTTGGCCTGATGTACATATGCATACCCAAATGTTTGCATTCGAGACATGTAGTATTGTTTATGCTGTAGACTTGTAGTACTGCATTTCTTATATTATATTAAAAAGATTTAGGTCTGTGTAGCAGCTTCCTTACTGATTTGAAATATGTTGCCATATCTATGCATAGTACCTTATTACTATTACAATGCCACAGTATTGGGAGTGAGATGTGGTGGGCTGCAGTGTAAATTCAAAATGGAACTGGTAAGATTTGATGAACTCAATTGACTTTTTAAAAATGTTTCTAAGCTTTCTCTACAACCACGCTATGCTCTCTGGTTTCGGAATGGAGCCGGTTCTTTTCCCATATTATGTTTTTACATGCTCATGTTGTGATACAAATTTAGCATTGACGGGGAGTCAAGGATAGTATAGAACTCAATTTATTTTCAGAATCCGACCTTCACCTTCACTGTTTGCTGTTCGATGTTTCTGCTAGGAGATCAGGGCAACCGCGGGCTAGCCAAATAGCCAATTAACCCTTAGATAGGGATCTCTACGAATTATTATGGCTTAGTTTGCTTATTGAAACCGAAAATTTGCAGTGAAGTATATTTTCCCGTTTGAATGATGGCCCTCGTTTTGCAAATGAAGCATTGTACGTTCTGGTTCTGAAGCTCTATGCTGATGCGCCAAAAGAGTAATGCCTCATCACGGGCACATCATCTGTAACACCCCGGTCCCTCCCTGAGCCCAAAGTGCTACCATCTACTCTATAATGTTACTGATTCCCACCTTTGCTGCTGGTCTTGTAAAACAATTCTTCTATTTAAATACCAACTAAACGACAAAAGCTAGTACACTTGACACTAAGCGCAGCAGAGATATAACTTTGCTAATTACCAAAAAGATACTTAGACTATCCAAAACAAAATATGTCCACTGTAGATGATCTGTGAATCACTGTGGCACGTGAACGACTGTGCTACTCCCGCCCATGCATGTCGTCTTCAACATATTCCTATAAAAACAACGTTAAAGTAAGGGTGAGTCCGTAGACTCAGCAAGCACATGATAAAACAGTAACTTCGCTATAGCAACTCAATCAATTTCACGAACTGTAAGCTGTAAATCCACTCTATGATTGTAAACTATAATTTAATTCTGTAACTGTAAATCAACTCTGTAGCTGTAATCTGTACCTCAACCCTGTATCTGTAATCTGTATCGCTTTCTCTGTCACTTTCATGCAATGCATCTGTTATGCAATGCTATGCAATGCAATACATCTGTAATGCACCTATAATTGTAGCTGATACCGGTATAGCGGAGCGTCCACCCGTCGATGGACCACTCAATTGTCTACCTCTGTAGGTCTTACTCTAGAGCACTCCGGAATAGTCACTTGACTTTCTCACCGACCTTGCTCTTATTCAAGAGCACTCCGGACTAGTCATGACTTTCTCACCGGCCTGACTCTTATGCATTTGTATGATGCAATATGCTTTAAATATGGATGTATAATCATAAGCGGTACTCATCCAGGTATGATTAGCACAATTCATATACATCTCATAAATACTGTAAATCATAGCATGGAAACCCAAATCACAAACATTCACCACAATTTACTGTTCTACTCTGCACTTGCCTGATTGTCCCGTGGACGATGAGTGGAGGAGCGTCAAACCAAACCTCCACCTGGAATCATCATCTGAACACTCAAATTCAATACTATGATTCATACCAGCATGCAAGTAACATCGATTCTCTATATACATAGACAATTGACAACGTCCCTACGCGTAGGCCCAATACCAACGATTTCTCTCACCGGACACCTTTCCGATGCTTCCGTACTCCAACGATCATAATTTAATGATCGTCGTCTATAATTGCAGACAAATCTTATTTACACCTCTCCTATTTTTTTTCTTTCTTTTCTTCTTCTTTTTCTTTCTTTTCCTTTACTTTCTTCTCCCCACTGTTTCTCTTTTTTTTCCATTCGGTCGATGCCTCCCCCGTTTCCTTCTCCACCGCTGTTCCATCTCCTTGGATGCGCCGCCTCTTCCTCCTCTCCCCTTATTTCCCCTCTCTCGGTTCTCTCTCTTTCTTCTACCCCTTCTCCTGCGCCTCTCCCTTCTACTCACTCGGTGCCGCCCCATGGCCTCCCGTGCCACTCCGCCGCGCCTCACCATTCGGCTCTCCTACACGCCTCCTCATCTCGCGCCTCCGGCTCCATCAGCGCCGCGCCGCCCGGCCGACGCGCCTCCCCCTCGCGTCGCCGGTCTCAGCCGCGCTGTGCTGCGCCACCTGGGCCGTCTTCACCCCTCCGCCCGTCCGTTGCACGGTCGGCTGCTGCCGGATCCGTGGCCTACAGCCCGGATCCGGCGCTCCTCCCTCGAATCCGACCCGGTTTGCAGTTGATTTGGTTGTTATTTTGTTTTGATTCTCACGGATTTGCTCCCGATGTGCTAGGTATGGAGGTGTGCTGCCCCAAGCTAGTCACAGCCGGCCAGAGCCGCCCGCACGCCGGGGGAGTGCGCGGTGGCGGTTGGGGTATGACTACGCCGGTGGTAGTACGCCGCCGCCTCTAACTTCGGTGAGTCTCGATCCTATCTACCTTCTCTACTCCACTCCTCTACCTCCGGTTGGCGTGTTTTGTGTCGGTTTCATGGTGCTCTACCGGTGCTCGGTTGTTTGACGTCTCTAGTTAAGTACTACTTACTATGAATGAATGGATGCTATGGTTGTGCACGTTGTGGTTACCTTCACCGGTCGATGGTGGTTTGCTTTGGGTGGACTTGGGGTTGGCTTGCGGCTGTCGGCTTCTTGGTGGTGTGGATGCCGCTTGATGGTGACCTCCTCCTACGGTTGACGGTCTCATGGCTTGTGGTAGCGGTTGCTCTGTAGCCGGATGGTTTGAGGGTTTGGGGATGAGAACGAAAGGCAGTGGGGTGGGGCTGGCTCTGCCGTGGTGTTTCTTCCCTTCTCTGTGGGCTGCACAATATATTTGGTTTGTGGTTGTGCGGTGCCTTCTCGACGTTGTGCTGTCCTCTGTGACTCAGTGGCTGGATTATCCGGAGCGGTGTGCTGTCCCTTACTGTAGCATCACTGTAGCGGCCAATTGATATTTTTGGGTTTTACGGGTGCTATGGTAATTTGATTCACCTTGGCTGGTTGTTATATCAAATTAGGTTTGTTTTAAGCCGGATGATGACCCTACGGCTGTGAGAGGTGCCGACTGGCCCTCAGACGGTCTGGTATCTCAGTGAACGAACTGCCCTGCCCCGAAATTATCCCTCTAGGGTTCTGACGGCACTTTCTTTGCTTTCGTTCGCTTTCTTTCGTTTTCTTTCTCACGAGTATTACATCATCGACTCCAGTCACATGATCACATCATGATTTGTTGCATTTCGCTGGTCACTCGCTGTCTCGCTGAAGGGCAGCCAGCCAGTCATGGCTTCTGCGGCACCTGTCACATTGAGAATGCACTTGCTACATAGCATGATGGTGGATCACACGAATCGACGTACAGTATACAATTCGGCTACTATTTCCAACAGATTGTACCTTCCAACACAATCAAATTCCTGCGAACTTCAAAATCAAATTCCTTCAAAGTTTAAAATCTTTCTTCGATGCTAGTGCCGAAACAATAGTGCCAGTTTCCATGACCCGAGCGTAGCAGTAGAACTAATGCCCATGCCCCCGCGGCATACAACATTTGCAAAATTGCGAGAGCACAATAAAGCATATTATTAGCAACTTAAACACGAACATTTTTGTTCAAGTTGTCCCAGCGAACTCTATAAAACCCCCCAAAACAGACTACTGGAATTAGGAGTGCGAAAAGAACAGCACAGAGAATTGAATGGGTCACAATGCAAATACTTCATGCGCTCTCATTCGCCAGCTCAAGCCTTGCGGTTGCGGGGCGTCGAATCTTTCTGGTCTACGAGGTCTCTGCTTCCAACCAAGTCTCTATAACTCTGCTCCCAGTCATCCAGCTTCCCGTTTGATATGTCAGCATGAATTGCCCTTCGGATTCCTTTTACCACCAAAAAGTACTGGAGAAGAGCATGAAGGATATAAGTATTCTGCTTAGACAAAGGATTTGCCAATTCGATGCTTGGATTTACAACAGCATTATGTGAAGGGAGCTAACCTCCACCACAAGGATGAGCGGTATGAACATCTTCCAGCGATTGTTGGGATTTGGACCATCGATTAGCTTCTGATCAACATGAATGGGCTTGCTCCCATTTGAGATAACAACAGTAATTTCTTTCAGCAAGTTTGGAACCCATGGAGTTCCATCGGGAAGAATCTGTGACCACAATTGTATGTCATCCTATATTAACCATCAAAAAGCTACATACAATCGAATGCAAGTCAAATACAGAATGAAACAAACAAACCTTCTCCCCGTGCTCGTTAGTCTTGCACCTTCCACTGTTCTCCACCAATGCTACTGGCAAGGGAAAATCCTAACATAAGCAGAACATTGTGCTTCCATTATAAATTAATATTCATATACCAAAACGAAAAGATTTCATAAGCACGATTATTTATGTACTAGATCTGTGACATATCTCTGTGAGACAAATCTAACTGTAAGGTTCTTAGTGAAACCATTTGCAAAGAAACAGCATGTCACAAGGTAAATCAGCAGGTGGGGGAAAGGGAATTAATATTGACATATGAGAACTGGTGCAGTTCCTAATATCGAAGCACTTGGATAACTGAGAAAATTAATGAGAACTCTTGACAAGCATTTGCCTGATAAAATACATTACCAGAATGAGGATGGTAGTAGAACTGCAAAATGCAAATTATGCACCACATACAATTGGCAAAAGATTAAAATATGAAATGCAGAGTTCAGCTCCATTTGTACAATTGCTTGTTATCACATGGTATATGATTGTATGCACATCTCATCTTGGAGAGAGTTCTGCTTCACTTCAACAGAAGTTTAGGCACCGAAGAGTTGAAAATCATGGCACAGTGTAGGCTGACCTAAGAGCTATCACTTGTAAACCCTGAAACAGCTCTAAACTCACTCTATGTCAGTGTAGCATTGACTAAGACACTATATGTCATAAAATATCCTAGCATAGACCAGGTTCAGTTTCATAATGCGAAGACTAGATAGCATGTTAAATGGTGGCCATGCAAAGTTAATGACAGAGAAAGATAATTAGATTCACAATATGTTAGCACTTAAAGCTGCAGAGGAACTCAAGAGAGTATAATCAGTTATCTAGATCAAGATACCAAAAGATGAGGGAAAGACACATATATAGTCTTCATGCAGCAGTTAGTATGCATTATATGGGTCTGTTCATATTAGCTTTTGTTGATAGCCTTTGGCTGATGAATAGTAGTACCTTATATAAGAAAAACAATGCAACGAAAAACACAATAACATCCGGATAGTCATATGGCTTACAGAATTATGATATAATAAAATACAAAGTACGCTACAATATATAAAAACAAAAAATAGTGGCTGATGAATAGTAGCGGCTTATAGAAGCTGGGACGTTTGTATTAGCTTCTACTTCTTGAAGCAGAAGACAATATAAACAGGCCCATAGTATTCATTCTAGAGCACCAAAGATAATCAACAAAAAAAAAGAACAGAAATTGAACAAGTATTTCCATAGAAGTATGTTCAAATAAAAAGTGGCTGAATGTGTCTAGTTTAGGCAGAGGAAGCTCTATGCAAATTTCAAATATTTGCCAATGTGCTGATATATTCAATAAAGTGTGATGGAAATTGTCACATAGTAAGTGGAGATATACATTACCCCATGTTCTCGTTTGTTGATTCCTGCACCAGAACGGATGTATCGCAAAAGTGATTCTGATCTTCTCATAAAGAAATCATTATAATCAAGTCCATCAGGTGGTGAGAGCTGAGCATGGGTCAATACAACCAATGTTCTTCGCCAAATGGCCTTTCCAAATGAATTGGTGATGGTTTTTATAACTTGTTCATCCAGCGTATCCATTCTATACGCATCCAAGCGATCCACATACAAGAGAACATCAATAGTCTTGTTCAGAAGAAACCTGCAATATATGCGAGCATAGGAATTAAATGTTATGATTTATATTGTAAAACATCATAGTGATGTAACATCACCTGGGGGGCCAATTACCAAAGCACCATGAACATTTCACAAATGCCAACTTAATGAACTACACCCTCGGTGCAACTTTTGCTGCTTTTATAATGTTTAATAAAAAATAGTTCTGGATAATGGAAAATCAATCCGAGGCAATTGAGCAGAATCTCAATAAGAAGATGGAGGCGAATCAAATAAAAAACCATATGCAGCATAAGAAAAAGGAAATTAAGAACACATGGATTTGTGGGTTAACTTGGTTAGTATGCGAGAAATTAAAAACTGAAGCAAAAAATCCAAATAGAAGATCCACATCACCCAATCGTTGGCGCATATGCACCCACTAATGCATTCAAGGTAACTCAACTGCTCTGCATATCAAGGAGGCTAACACACATATTACCACCCTATGAAGGCCACTATTCTGCATACACACTTAAAGGTAGGGTGGCCACTTGCTAACCGCTGTCTAATATTTGCCTATTTAGAACATTGATGAATTGTAATTCCTGAATAAAAATTAACATGTTTGCATATAATATAGAAGGTTAAAGACTTCCAAAGCAAACTACGAGTTTAACTTATAAAACAAAGGTTGCTATATGCTAATTAGGGATAGGAAGCACGGAAATAATAGTAACTGTTCTTTTGGACTGCGACTTATGGTTTTACTATTCTTTTGGACTACGACTTATGGTTTTTGACTATGACTTATTAGTCTAATGAATAGTGATTGATGAGAGAAACCAAAAGCCGCTAAAAAACCAAAAAGAACATAGCCATAGACCATAGTGCAGTCATGATTAAAGAGCGCAGTAAGGATGGGTAGTTTCATGAACACAAGATTTCAGTAAGAACAGGGGAGTCAGGAACTCATAGAATTCCTTTTTATTCCGTTTACCTTTTTACATTCTGGCAACCCATGAAGAGTATTGGAAGAAATTAAGATGTCGATGTAGACCCATGCATTCACCATTGTTACGGATATATTAGCAACAAGTTAGTGTAAGACCAAGGTAATTTCTATCCACGAGAGAACTGTTTTACCCAAATCTCGGACCTATATTCTAACATAACAGCCTAGGACCTAGATTCTAACATAATAGCCTAAAACCTCCTTCATAAAATCAAGAATGTTGTGGTCACGCATCAAACAACGGATACAAGGGCTTCGGGAGGCACGAGAGGGGTGCCCGGAGCCTAAAACTCAGGAAAGGAGAGTAGTATAGAATGTGGCTGGTGCTCAATCTCAGCTCAAGTCTATTTCGTACATCCAAAATGTTCTCTCCCTCTCTCATGGTGCCCTAGAGGTCATATTTATAGCCATGGGAGAAACTGCATACACAAATGCCCATTGGGGTCTTTACTAGCAAAGGCAAAAATGTCTTTTCCTTGGTATAGCCTTAATGGGCCTATCTTCTACTTACACGCATAATAGGCCTTTGCCCTGGTGGGCCAATCGGACCAAGGTGGGGGACACTCCCCCAACAGCTTCGCAATAGCTAGACCGACACCATGTCGTTCGCACTTTGGGCCCATTTGTCCATTTGGCCCACCGTTGCGATCCTTGAGGTGTTGTACGCCTACGCTATGTAGGCTATCGCATGTGTATTCCTTTGGGGCACCTCTGGGGAGTACGGTTGGATACAGTGCGTCGGTGTCCACTTGGGCTTCGCGTCTTTGCCGACCCTTCTCCGACCCGGAGTGCCACCTTCGTCGTCCGGACCCTGGCCGAGGCATGTCGTCCACGTGCGCCCGGGGGGGTGCTCCTTAAGGGCATGCCTTCGGTTCGCGCACTCCGCCCGTGATCTTCAGGAGGCCCAAGAGGAGTGCCCGAAGCCTAAACTCAGGAGAGGAGAGTGGTATAGAATGTGACTGGTGCTCAATTTTAGCTCAAGTCTATTTCATATATCCAAAATGTTCCCTCCCTCTCTCATGGTGCCCAAGGGGTCATATTTATAGCATGACTTACTAGCAAAGGCAAACATGTCCTTTCCTCGCATAGCCTTAATGGCTTTTGCCCTAGTGGGCCGATCGGGCCAAGGTAGGGGCCACTCCCCCAACAAAGAACATTGTTTGACCTAGGATGTAACAAAAAGAAACTAAAAATTCTCCTCATAAAATTGTTCTGTGCAAAATGCCCCAGGAGCTGCAGTGCGGTAGTTTATATTGAAACAACGTTTTAGATATGCATCACCTAAATATCTTGCCAATTTTACTCGTAAAAGCATCCAACTCAGAGCAACCAGATGCTAAGAAACAATCCACCCTTCACGACCCTAAGTCAAAAATGGCAACCCTTAGGCCGTAGGGCTATCTAAAGCAGCTAATTGAATCACTTACAGTGACCCATGGCTATAACGTGACATGCCCATACCTCTTTATGATCTCGACAGCCTGCTCATTGATGTATCCACCTTCAATGAGCCCTGGAGTATCGATAATGTTCAAGGTGAACCCTGCCGTGGTGCGGGCGCACATCATTGGCCTCAAACCCTCGGACTGCATAGAAAAACATCCAACAACGCACCCATACATAAGCAACCCCAAAAAGAGGCCCAAACAGAAATCGGACAGGGAAGAAGCAAAACCTGGAACGCACTGACGGTGGCGACCCTCTCCCCGACGATGGAATTGACGGTGGACGACTTCCCCACCCCACCCTTCCCCATCACCAGAATTGTCAATGTGCTCACGTTCTTAGCAACACAGACAAAAGCAAAACATACAATTATGATCCATTCGTAACAACATAGACACAAGTACTATAATTATGGTTAATTAATTAACCGGTCCAGGTAAGGAGCGTTGCATAGACGCGCAATACCTCCTCCTTCAGCTTGCCGAGGAGCTCGTGCAGCTTGGTCTGGGTGGCCGCCGGGAACTTCCGCAGCCCGTCCCACTCGCGGGGTATCGGGGCCACCATCTCCATCCTTCCCGTCCTTTCTTCCTTTCCCCTAACACACGGACGAACCCAAACAAATCAGAAACGTCAGCCCAATTTGGTAAAGGCGCACGGCGGCGGCGAGTGTGCGGCGCCGCGTGATGGCTCAGGTGGAGATGCTTACCGGGAGTTGCGGACGCCGGCGAGCTGGGCGGTTAAACCCTAGAAGCGGAGGAGGGGCTCGGACTGAGACGGGGAAGAGGAAGGACTCGGGGGTTTATGAGAGAAGGGAAGGGATAAGGAGAGGAGTTGGATGAGTCGATGAGGGCATGAGGCGTGGCTTGAGGAGGTGGAGTCTCTTTTCTTTTCCTTTTTTGTCTTTTCGGTTTTGTCCTTTTCTTTTTCCCTGTGTGCTAACGGGCTGGGCCTAGGTGCGCTTGTTCTTTTGGGTTGGGTTTAGCGTTCTGAGACGACAAGTAACAGGGTCTCTTCTTTTTAATTTTTAAAAATTATTTTTCGATTTTTTATAGTACCTACTTTTAAATGAAGTATCTTTTTAAAATAGACTATAAATTGATTATAGTATATACTGTAGAAATTTCATTTATATCGGCTAAAATTACACGTGAGTACTCTTACGAACAACTTAAAAACCATAAGTTGTAGCAAAAAATTATACGCTGAAACCAAAAAGAACTAAACCCATAATAATACACTAATACGGCTGGCTCTCATAGAATTATTGAGGTGCTACTAGCTGAATTTTTTCTGATACACAAAAATCTCGTAAATGATATACGTCGAGTGAAGCAAGGAAAACGTCCGGTGTTGCTTGAGCATGCCTCGCAAGTAAACTCGCATTGCTAGTACAGTAGTGCTAGACAGAACGGTGCTTTCAAAAGCTTGAAACAGCCTTTTTTTTTTCTTTTCTTTGTTGCTGGAAGAATTATGTGAAGTTTGGTCGACCTTCTCCGAGCCCACCCACTCGTTCGGCCCAGCTCATCCCGCACAACATCCTCTCTATCGCCAGCCCAACTATACCGAGGCAGCAACGAACCAGACTACGTTCTTTTGGTTTTTAAGTTTGGAAGTGTCTAAAACATCATCCAAATATTTTCTTTCTAATTATTATTTAAAATTATGATTTTTGAATTAGAGATCAATAGACTCTTTATTTTTGAAGGGAGGAAATTTTTTTCAAGGTGGAGGGGGTAGAATTCAAGGGGAAGAGAGAGAATTCATGGCCATTGGATCTCTAATTTAATGGTTCTAAATCTAGATGATAGTTAGAAATAAAACATCCGGATGATGTTTAACAAAACTCTTTAAGTTTTTTAAAAGTTAAAATAAATATAGTGATTTTTAAAACGAATTCTCTAAATAATTTTTTGAGTCTAAATTTATACGTGTCTTTCATATCGGTATCTCTAACATATGCTACCATCTCATAAAATGTAAACAAAATTTACCATCCACAACCAAAAACATCAATCACAGAAAAAAAAACGCGGCCCAAAAAAAAAGATACAGCTAGTATTCCATCCACCGCCGCGTGCGTCGACGGATGGCAACGGCCGACCGCGGCGGCGCATGTCACGAAATCCAAATTCCCAAGGTTATCCTGTACACGCGCCCGTGTGGCCGTGTGCCGAGGACGACGTACGGGCAGTTCCTGTGTTCGGCGCTTGTGCGGCTCGTGCTTCACGCTGCGTCCACAAGCCCGTCGCTTCTCCTTTCCGTCCACGGGAAAACGCACGGTTTTGGCCTTTGGGGAGGATCGAGCACGGACGTCGCGCGAGGTACCGAATGTTCTTTTCTTTCTGCGACGGCGACGTGCGCTCCATGGTTTAGCTGTGTGAGTACGCGCGGCGGTTGGAGCTTTCCGAGCGTACCGTCCATTTGGCACGCGGTGCCATCTGCCGTGTCTGATAGTGGTGCTCATTTACGTTTAAAAATTCTATTTTATAGTTTATTTGATACAGTAATGGTTAAAAATATATTATAGATGTACATAGTTTTCAGCGTAATTAAATTTAATAAAAATAAAAATAAAGTTATATCATCACAGATAATGAAAAAGAATAAGATAAAAAAGGCCAAAAATCAAAACAAGGCATATTACGAAAAAAATAAAATTAAAAAGTTAGAAACTAAAAATGAAGCCGGAAGCAAAAAACTTTAATGAGCAGAGCACTCGATACGCGTGCAGACATGCACCTATGCATGAGCCAACGACGATCAGCCGGGGCAGCACCATGATATATATGCACAAGCCGGATATGTGCCCGAGGAGAGGTCGAAACTCCGAATGGAACGTACAGATCGAGTGGTCCGAGTCCGACTCGGTCGGCGGAGCCGTGCGTGGAGGTCAACTGGGTCACGCTTTACTACTTTTTGTCCAAACTTGAAGTTTCAAAGGTGAGGATTGCATCCAGGTGGATTGGAGACTGGTCTTGCTGCAGAATGTTCCACGTCCGTGTCTTGATTTTGTCAAACCACTCAATAGGGAAAACACGAATGGATGACGAGGAATATGCAAGCAAAAACACATGTATAGTATTGGGTAAGACGGAACGTCGATATTGGGGATGGATATTGGGGACGCTTAATTTGATGATGGTTTATATTTTTTTTCTCTGTAGTTGCAGTGGTTTATTTAGTATAATTAATTTTTAAAAATTTAAAAATAAAAAACAGATTAACACATCACGAATAATATGAAGGAATACGGGAAAAAAAAGAAAAGACAAAAAACCCCCAAAACCAAAAAGTCAGGAAAAAACAAAATAAAGGAATAGTGTATTAAAAACTATAAGCTAAAAACTGAAGTTGAAACAAGCGAGAAGTCGAAGGTGGTGAAGTTGATGTGGAAGGCAAGTCGAGGTGGGATTAATTGGACAATTTTTTTGGAGGCATTGCCCTTTAGTGGTTTTCATAAGCCATTCATATCTGACCGAGTAGCCAATCCGAGAGGTTGTGTATTCGCCTTGTTCTACGTTGGTTCTCTTGGCTCAAATATTTACGTCGGCCATCGCCTAGCGGTATATTTGGTGGTTTGGTTTGATACATGGGTTTGTATAACCAAGAACTGTAACAAAGACAAGCTATGTTTATGCACGCAAGGATGGATCATTTTCTTTTGGGATTATCTTATCGCTGAACTAAAAAAATCACTGAATTTAATAAAAAATTGTGGACCATTAGATCTAGATCCAACCATCCATCTGGTATGCCTCCTCCAACTATATGTTCGCTCCTTCCTCACCTCTCCTAAGCTTAACCTCCTCGTCTTTGCCTAGGTGGCTAGGTTACCCCTTCCTGCCTCATCGCTGCCGCCAGTGGCAAAGACGATAGCCACCTTTGGTGCTAGGACAACTCAAAAAGGTTCAATACCTATTGAGGAAGTTGCGCATGCGTGTGTGTTTTTGGGAAAATAAAATAGTTTAGTGTTGTATATATAGAATTTTCGTTTCCTTTTCCTTGTACTATTTCACGAAAAAAATGAAGTTACTGATTATAGACAAAAAAAAAGAGTGTCTGGACATCCCCGGATATTTTCTTCCTAACAATTATTTAAATTTATGATCGTTGGATTAGAAATCCAATGACCTCTTTTTTTGGGGGTGGGGGATTTTTTTGGAGGGGAGAATTCATTGCGGTTGGATCTTTAATTCAATGGTCACAAATCTAGATGATAGTTAGAAAGAAAACATCCAGGTAATGTTTATCAACACTAAAAAAAATCAGTTTACCAGTCTGTATTTGATTGCTTTAAGACTACTTAAGAGAGCTTGAAAGTACTTCCCTGAAAACTCAAAGGTATTAAACGAGAAACTTACATGTGATGTAGTTACAAATTAAAGAAAAAGACACTTTTTTTAACGTTGTCCATTCGATCATAGTTGCTTTTGAACCTAAGATTGTTTTTAGTTGAAGTAGCATCAAAGCACATCTAAAACAATTTGCACCTAACTAGCCTATCTAGCTGCTTACGGGCCTGTTTGGCAAGTCACAAGCCGGCCGGCTTTTGGCTTTTGCTACAGTACCTAACTTTCAAACGAAGTATTTTTTTAAAACGGGATCTATAAGTTAAACGTTGTACACGTTAAAAGCCCAACATCTGTACCAGCCAAAATTGTAAGTGAGTATCGGTCTCTCTGTAATCTGTACCGTAAACAGCCAAAATTCAAAAATTTCAGCCAAAAGCCATAAGCCGCAGCCAAAACAAACAGGCCCTACATCCCCTCTTACAATGTTTCTTAATTTACACCAGTTTTGGTTCAAGACAGCCTATTGAGCCCTCTGAAATCTACAGCGTCGACGCATTCCTCTACACCTTTGTGCTTGTTGAGCATCTTGAGCAGCTCGGTGGCCTTTTCCTTGGTTGCATCCCTGCAGCCAACCTGCAAGAGAAGCAGCAGCTTCTGGAACGCGCCGACCCGCAGCGCCTCGGCCAGGCACCTCGTCACCGCGTCCTCCTCGTCGGAGTCGCTGAAGCCCTTGCCGAGCCGCCACATCGCCGACACGGCGAGCTCGGTGGCCAGGTCGGACACGCGGAACATCTTCTTGACGAGGACGGGCACAGTGAGCGCGTGGTCCCGCGCGCTCGTGCGGCCTTCCTCCGACGCGAGCACCGCGTCGAGCACCGCTAATGCCTTCTCGGACGCGCTCTTGTCGGTGTCGACGAGGGCCTCGACGAGCACCGGGACGAGCCCGGTAGTCGCTAGGCGAGCCGCGACGCGCTCGTCGGAGCGCGCCAGGTGGTAGGTGGCGACCATGGCGGCCTTGGTGGCCTGCGGGCAGATGGGAGCCTTGATGATCTTGACCAGCGCATCCACGATCTCGTCGACCTTCGCGCTCAAATCCATGAACGTTCCGTCGCACGACACGATCTCCTTGATCACCAGCACAGCGTTCAGCCTTCCCGCCAAGCTCCCATGCTTGGCAATGGCGACCAGATACCCCAGCGAGCTCGGCGAGCCCAAGATCCTGGCGGCCTCCTCGTCCAACGGCATCATGCAGACCAATGCCGCCAGGACGTCCTCAGGAAGTCCCCCCGCCGGCACGCCTGCGGCAGCGAGAGACTCGAACGCCGCAGCGAGCACACGGCCCGTGCCGATGGACACGAAGCAGCGCCGGTTCCGCTCGCTGTCCCTCGCGAGGGCCCTGACCCTGGCGGCCGCCCCGGCGCACCGGGTGGCCGCGCCGTCGTCCGGGACAGCGCGCGCGGACTCGCCGACCTCGAAGAGGAGCTCGGACGCCTGGACGGGCGTGACGGGGATCTTGGGCGTGGGGATCCGCTCCACGCCGCGCGAGCGGTTGGCGACGCACCAGTCCTGGATGACGCAGCGGATGGCGTGGTTGGGGACGAGGTCCTCGTGGCGGAGCGCCCCGTGCGTGACGGGGCACACGGCGCGGCCATTGTCCAGCCACGCCTCGATGCTCTCCCGGTCGTACGTGATGCCCGTCGGCGCCGTGACAGGGTCCCGCATCAGGTCCAGCGAGATCGGGCACCGGAAGTGCGCCGGGATCGCCAGCTCCACGCCCAGCGGCGCGGCCGCGGCCGCCTTCGTCGCCGCCCTCCGCGCCATCGAAGAGGGATTTCGATCGGAAGCTAGGAGTGGTACGTTTCTTGGAGAGAAGCAGACGCGTTGGTGTGGCTGGGTGGGTGCGAAGAGTTCAATATGAAGACCGGAGTGGTGGGAAGGGTTCAAATAGGGAGGGAACGAAGGGTAATACTAATTTCGGGTTTGAATTGGTAGGTTGACGTGGAACGTACGTTCGAATGACTAATGGTGTAAACCGCGGGGGTGGGAGGAAACGGTCGGGCCGAGTGCCTTAACGCTGTGCTTTGGTTGGGTGCCAGCTGGGCCTTGTATTTTTTCTCTGAAGATTTGTTAGGTGTAAGAACTTAATTAGTAGAAAAGGTCTTGTGCGAATGGAGCTCGTACACAGTGCCAGATCTCGCGCCATGTAAGTTTCAAAGTTTGTGTGCCGTCTCTCTGTATCAGAACAAAAGTAAAATGTTTCGATTTTTTGACTAGGACAAGGGGATTCCCGTGCCTATAATCAGTGGAAAGAAGGACCATTCATTCTCGAAGATTGAATGCAACTGGAATACAATCAAAGCCTTGAGTCATTAACAACAGTCAGTAACATGTTCATTCCAGCATCTGCGCACATACACGGGCCGACAATTTTCGTCCTGCTTTATCAGATAAGTCGCACTGAATCGAATGCGACGGTAGCGATTTTTCAGATTCCGAATACTCTTTTGCTCTGAATAATTCAGCTGCTTGCAGCCTGCGGCAACTCCCATCACCACCTTTGAATTGCATGGTACGAGAGTTTTTACAGTACGATATATTTCGTCACTCGCCGATTTCTCTGAAGAACTAACTATAAAGAGAGACCATACCTCAGTTAATTGCAACGATTGCCAATTGTAATCGGTAGTGAACTCTCGTCAAGCTGTTCCAAACTTACAGTAGCTCGCCACCCCATACTAGCTAGTAGGAATAACTCAAATCAAGTGAACTAGTCTAGAAACTCGTTTTAGTATTGATAGCTAGGTCAAACCACAGGTGCTACTAGAACTCCCGGCCAGAGAGACCCTACCAAACAAGAGCTGTACTTTTCCTGCCCATGTGGATTGCCTGAAAGCAACCGAGTTAAAGCTACAGCACGGTGTTCTTTTAGCAATTAAAGTATCTGATTCCAAGCTAGCAGCTATATGAAAAACTTAATACTATTGGGAAAATCAAGGGCTTCTTATTTGTGTATTACATACTTTTGACTGGTATATTCTTTAAACACATTAGTGCGATCATTCGACTAATCCAGGGGGCAGAAGTAAAAAAATTTCTGCAAATAAACTACGACCGAGTTATTGCTTGCTACTATGTATGAATTCATTTGCCTAAAGAACAGTTTTAAATTTGGTGGTATCATTTCCGAAAGCATTTCTTCATGTTATCGTTCTTTAATTCTAGAAGCAAATCACTGAAGACCACCAATTACTACTGCACATCCTAGAAGTCATATAAAGACCCAAAAACAAAATCAAACAAGCGAAAATGAGCAATCTTCAGCACTACCTTCCAAGGTCTGGGGACAGTTAACTTGATCAGACAAATCCCAACGGGAGGGGTCATCGGTATTCAGTTCACGCCTTTTCTTATGTTCCCATTCTCGGTCTATTCAGCTGTGTGGAAATCAAATTTAGGTACATTTACCTACCTTTCAAATGTTGTGTGATTAAATATGTTTTGTTTGAACTGCTGAATCAATTGATCAGTCAATCCCTGGTATCCGATGGAGGTAGGTTCGGATCGAACGCCGTCCACTTTGTTTAACTAAGACCGACACGATCCTTAATTTAGGTTTTGTCTGTCACATATACACACTTCGTTTAACTAAAACCGACACCGTCCGTTGTTCTGCGCACGTTGTGTGACCAGAGTTTTAGAAAAGAAGGAAAGCTTTTGTAGAGTAACAAATGTGTATTTTCACACTGTGAGCACTTCATAATGCTCTTTTTTTTTTGTTGCGCAACTGCAGTACTGACGGCGATGGTGCTACCTCCACGTGCGATACGGTTTCCTCGATACGCACCGAACATACACCGTGTATATGCTCCCCATGGCCCGTGGGGAAAACTAAGGGTAAAGGGCCGGCTTGGCCCTCTATCACATGGCAACAAGGCCAATCCTCGAGGAGCTTCTAGGTCGGCCCATTAATGTCTATAGTTTAGATTGGGGAGATGGGCTAAAGAAGCTTTCGGGTCATCCTAACCAGAAGAATAGTGCCTGGGCTTCATGGGTTGCGGTTCCGCTGCTTTTTGGGCCTTCGTTGAGGCTAGGCTATAGCTGTTGTAAACTCATGGTTTGTTGGCTTGGGAAGCGCTCATGTGACCATCCTTAGGAGCTGTCGTTAAGGTGTACGGCGGTGACCAGATTGGCGTTTGTGACCGAGCGCTCGTGCGGCCGTATAGGGTGGAGGAGGCGATGTTGTGCCATGTATTACCTTCTCTTGAACCAGCTCATTGCACATTCGACCTCATCCTCGCCCTCTCCTCCCTATCGTGCACTCATACTCCCTCCCCTCTCTGCCCCTTAAGTTCATCGCTGACTAGATCCAACCACACTGCTGCTTGTTTTCCACCCACGTCGGTAGCCGCAACATTAGATGGCTGCCACCCGCGAAATCCTATACAACGATTGGCGCTCTAGTACGGTGGTGACCACGCGTGGGTTCCGGATCTTGAACAATCCCATGGAGCCACGGTGGGGGTTGTTGGGGTTCTCTTTGGGGTTGGATGTGGATGGTGTCGGCCGTGGGGAGGAGGAAGAGGAGGCTCTGTCGTCGCTAGCAAATCCCTACTCCATGACAGGCATGAGCTTGAAGATGGCAGCGAGGACGAGATTTGAGGTTGACCGGGGGGGACAAGCTAGAGGCTGGCTTGGAGCTTGTGCTAGGGTTTAGGGAGGTTGGCTGGCAATGGAGGAGGCTTCGCTCATGGTGGTGGGATTCGAGGTAATAGGTGGAGGGGGAGGCGGCACCGATGCTCAGTGGCTATGGCGGACGTGCGTCGTGTGCTGCACGGCCGGAGGATGAGGTCTAGATCGACCCTAGGATCAATGGGATCCTGGCCTCTATTGGACCTCTTGTTTTTGGGGTCGGCCTATTACCCTTTAGTGCCAATATTTCAGGGCGGGCCATATGGGCTAACGGGCCAAACCACCCCCCTTGCATCCCCATGTTCCTGTTCAATGAGGTTCACATTAGCTCGATCCAAACAATGCAAACTTCCATTTCTCCTGATTTTTTTCTAGTTTCCCAGTGACGTAGCTAGTGCCAACTAAATTTTGGGCATTTTTGGCCCTATGCAACATAACAATACCAGAAGTAGCCCCCGGGTGTATGCAGTGCCATTTCTGGCCCCCTCCTTGAGCGCAGGACTCCAGCTGGTCGACGTGTGCGCAGTCCCGCGCCTCGTTACCGCAACACCCGAGTCATACGGTCCAAGAGCGCATGATTCCACCAAAACCAGTAGTGGTCTAAGAATGTATGTGGTCAAAAAGGCTGCTGTGGTCGAATAAGGCAATGGTCGAGCAAGGCAGTGGTCGAACATGGGTGTGGTCAAAAGCGACAATGGTCAAAAGCGGTTGCGGTCGAAAGCAGAGGTGGTCAAAAGCGGTAGCGGTCGGAAGCCGTGGTGGTCGAGGGAGGCAGTGGTCGAAGACGACTGTGGTCGAACAGCCGTGGTCGAAGTAGGTGAGGTTGTGAGCGAACATGATCGTGAGCCACAAGGAGAGGGTGGTGGCGGCGCTTTGGCTCCGACGGTCAGGAAGTTTGGCGGTGCCTGAGCTTGGCGAAGTGGTCGACAATGATCCTCCAGATGTGGTGAAGCTTGCACAATCGTTGGCGAAGTCGGAGGCGACCCTGAGCAGCGATGATTGCTCACCGAAGTGGCGCTGGGGCTCATGAAGAGAGGAGCGCGATGCAGGGGTATCATACGCTTCTGGACCGCATGACTAGGGTGATGCCGTGCCAAGGTGCGGAACTGCGCACGTGTCGACTGGGCAGAGTCTCGTGCTTGATGAGGGATCAGAAATGACATTGAATACAACCAAAGGCTACTTCTAGTATTACTATACTGCACAAGACCAGGAAAACCCAAAAATCGTGCCGACTTACCTCGATGCCGGTCTACGAAACTGTGGATCTTGTCTCGTGATATGAGGCCTCGTGTGGAACATGTGATTTTTTTTTTCTAATTCATGCAGAAAAATTGAACTATTTCATGATAAAATCCAGCGTTCCAAACAGCCCATAAGTCTTCGGCTTTCTCCTTACCACATTCAGGTTTAGTATGGTTTTCTGTACCATCATGGATTGTAGAGGATGCTCCACTGCATTAAGGAATCAGGACACAGTAGTATCTTCACTGCTGGGCGATCAGTAGACAACTAAACTATACAGCGCTACAGTTTGCAAAGTCACTAGAGTTTATGCTGAGCTGCTAACCCATACACACCAGCAAGACAGCAACAGCCAAGGTCAAACAATTCGTATGTGCGTTCTCGGTTCACCAAGTCGAAGGCAATCAAATCGACCGGAAATCAAATTCAAAAAAAAAAAAATCGACCGGAAACACCTGCCCTAATACACGGGTACCCCGACCTTCCAACTCCAGCAATGCAAACATAAAATACACCATCCACCGTAGGTTTATGACCAGGTCTTCATTTCAACTGCTGGGAACTTTGACATCGTCAAGGGAACTGGGCGAGCAGATCTAAGTACAATTCTAAACAAATACCAGACTAATTCAACATGAAAGACCAAGGAAATGCCAGTATGCCAGTAAACGTATGTTCAGACAACATTCTAGTAAATGTTCAAACGGTTGAAGGATGACCAATGTTTAGATGTCTTATTAGTAATTATCATCAGTTATCTCAGAAAAAAAAGTAACAATCATCAGAAGTTAAAAGAGAGAAAAAACAGACGTCTTAAAAAAGATAACAGTAACATTAAGGATGTAAAGTGTCGAAACAAGGTGACATTCTCTTAACAGTAACATTAAGGATGTAAAGTGTCGAAACAACGTGACATTCTCTTTGCTCCATGGAGAATAAAAATATACACTGGAAACACTAAAGAACTATCTGGATTATCTGCTGAAGGCCAGGAATTCCACAAAATCCACCTGCATTAATAAAAGAGATGGAACGGATGTAACTCAAAGCCTCTCTCTGTTTAGAAAATTACGAACTCGGTAATAAAATGAGCAGAGCGAATTTAAACTGTAAAATAAGTAAACTATTACAGGTTTGTACACATCAGCATTTGATTCTCCCTCAAAATATTATATACGATAACGACATCTCCATCTAGTCTAGAAGTCAAATTGTTTTTTCTTTGTGACACTAAAAGTTGTGGAATTATTAATTCGCCATCCCAAAACTCACAAGCAATTTCTGCAATCATGAAACTAGGGCAGGTTAGGAAAGTGACATTTTTGTCAAGCGCTGCAACCAATAGTCAGCTAACAAAATAATTGACCATTTTGCCCTAGACACAGGATGGCACATGAGAATTTACTAGCTTACAAAAATTAACACAAGGCAAGCATAGCTCTCAAATTCCATTACAAACTGAAAAGGCATAAAATAAGATGGTATGTTACTGTATCATGTATGTTGTATTCAAGCTTTACTGCAACCAATCTTTAAAGACTATCTAGCATCCATAGTTGCATACAACATACTACAGTTGGTATAGCAAGCGTTCGATGAAAAAAATAATTGAGAACGCCAGTACTCAGTAGATTGCATATTGGCATGTGTAGGCAGACAATAGTCAAGGCTTCTTCAAATAGTTGTAACCCATTAGGAAAATCGATCAGAACAAAGGACACAGTTTACCACACTACACCATATAGTTTGTGGAAATAAAAGTGCGTTGGTTTCATGGTTGCAATACATGAATTAGCAGAACATTATCTAAATTCCAATTTAGCATGAGCCAAAAAAAATAGATAAGAATATAGACAATCAGCAACACCTACTCCTTTAAGCACATCAATGCAAACCACTAACAAAAAAATCTTCCAACTTTGGTTTGAGCAACGATTCAAGTGCATAAGTAATGTTTCCTTGTGAAAGCTTCTTGAGTTAATATTGAACTAATCATCGATCACATTTCCTTACATATGCATTGTCTAAATTGAATTGGCAAACAATCACTCACCTGAAACTATGATGAACCTAGTCTTCCTTGAGGCGCTTCTCAATCTCCTCCAATGCCTTAATATCCTTGTTGTACTTGCAAATACGATAAATGCACCTATCCAAAGTATCAAATAAAAGATAAGATCAAAATCTTTATAAAAATTCTGTTAATCACACTCTGCAGTTGTGTTTCTTTACCAATAAAGGAGGCATGCTGAAACACAAAGGATGACATTCCTCTGGGCTTTGAAGATCTGCGCAAGAAAACAATTATAATTTCTTTCTGTACACAGCTGAAAACACCGATACAATTGGTTGGTGTGCATCAGTTTATTGCCCCTCACTGCTATCAAAGGGGAATAAAAAGAGATATCCATTAAAGAAAGATAATTGATGCTTTTAACTCCTCATGAATTTCATTATGAACACATATCCAAGAAGAAGAAAACCATTAACTATGAGAGTGAATTGATTATGTACATGCTATACAGATAATGGGTTTCAGCTGATACTAGAATAAAGCCCATGTGCTGTGAAGAGGATAGGATGAAGACCGGCCCAAACCAGCTAGCATTGTTTCGCCCTGCCCCAGCCAAACCTGGGCCCAGCCTAGCCCAAGACTGACAAATGCCCAATCTAGCCTAGCCCAAGCTAAAGAAGTGTTCAAGTTGTGGAATTATCTGAACAGTTAGATGAGTATCACCTAGTAAATCAAAAGGGTGTCAGTTATTTGACAACGTAGCACAATGGATGATCTAGGTTTGCATTCAACTTTAGGGCCCATTTGTATTGGCTTTGGTTTCTGCTTAGAAGCCAAAGCCAATACAAACGGCTCAGCTTTTATAACTCGTTTCTATCCGTCACTACTTTATGCTTTCATATGTTGTAACATACTTTGCATTTTATTATGTCATAATTCCGTAAGTCGCATAGTGATCCGAATGTTGTAGTGCATTTCGTTACACCGTCTTTCTTACATAATACACTCAGCAAAAAGCCATAAACCAATACGAACGCCCCAGCTTCATCAGCCACTACTATTCATCAAGCACAACCAAAAGCTATCAGCAAAAGTCAATACGAACGGGCCCTTAGATAAGAGATAAGAGTTTAGCTAGGATAAGTAAACATGCTACTCTGAAAAAGGGGCAACTTGGCATGTCAGTGCAAAACCACATGATTCGAATGCAGCAGTCATACTGAAAAAGTTTCTTTTGCCCATCATTTCTGTTAAAGAAAAGCACTGAACTTTATTTTCACTACCAACATCGCTGGGCCTAAAGCATTTCAGACTCTACACGGATGCTTCCCAAAACAAGTGCCCTTCCAACAGTAGTTACTAACTTATCATGCAATGAAGCTGATGCAGACACATATATTCAATCTCACCAACCTGTATATCATGTAGGGCAGAAGATATATAAATTGCTTAACATGGGATTCCTCCAACTCAAGAAAACAGAATTGTGGGAGTATAGTCAATTTTCAAAGAGTGATGCCCCTAAAAAAGAATGAGGGTATGCTCAGCTGATTTGGCACAATCTAGCTGCAAACGAACATATATTCGATTCTATCTACCAAGACGGTTGTGACAACAGAAAAATCAGAAACCTCCTTGACAAATAATGCGCTGAAGCTTCCGCTAATCTATGAGGTGGGACTGCCACACTTTCAGATTCTCCCTCGCCTAGTCATCTTAAACATGAAGTCGAATAGGTGTTGTTGTTAAGACTAGAACGCATTCTATCCCAGTATCTTGCCTAGTCATCTTAAACATGAAGACGGATAGGTGATGTGGTTAACACCAGAACGCATTCATTTCCTCCATTATCCCAATTATTCCAATTCCAAAATTTTCAATTAAATCCTGTTCCTAATTTCAGGCCCTCTTAACTTTTTTTTTAAAAAAAAATCAACACTACAAATTTCATTTTCTGTCCAAGCCTTTAGAATAATAGGAAGGAATTATCTAACTGAAGTGGTGGTGATACATCATATTACATTGAAGATCAGATCACAGGAAACAACTACGATCTGGCCTTCTCAATTCACTCACGGATTTCTCGAAGCGGATACGCTCGTCGGCGGTGCAAATCTCCGAGTTGCACATCAGCCTGTGCTCGTTCTTCCAGTAGATATCTACACATCAGGTGAAAAAAAGCAAACCCAACATCAGAGCCTGAAACGAGGCGAGCTTTTTGCACGCGGAAGGTTTTGCAAGGCCTCGCCGCACGCACGCACCGAGGAGCTGGAAGGCGGCGAAGGGGAGTATGCCGGCGAAGGGCTGTAGGAGCATCGAGGTGAGCCCGACGATCTGGGTCCGCACGGCGCGCGGCGCCGGGAGCGTGAGCAGCGCGGCCACCGCCGCCTCCGCCGCCACCACGCACGCCAGGATCATCCACTGCAGCGCCATCGGAATCCCTCCTCTCTCTCACTCTCTCTCACCCTCTAGAACCTTCTCGCGCGATTGGGGGAAGTATGAACTGGGAAGCCTCGGTCTCTCCGATCTCCGTACGCGTGAGCGGGTTAGGCTTCTAGGTGGATAAAAGTCGCGTCGGTTTCCTCCGTACCGGCGAGTGCGGTCACTTTCTGTGCTCTGCGAAGTTTCGTTCCCTTGGGCCGGGAGGCTTTTGCTAATTGGCCCAAACTGTAACAAGCGGCCCAATATGTCCAAACAAAAACGGAGTGGGTCTGGGCTCTGCCCGCGCGCCTCAAGCCTGTTTTCTGGCAGCTTTGCTTCGCGCCGAGCCGGCTCCCGTGCGAGCTGGGGTTTTAGCGGCGATGGAGCCAGAGGGAGAGGGGAGGGGAGGGGAGGGGAAGATAAGCCGAGCCTGGAGATTCCGAGGAAGCTGCTGCACGAGGCGGTGGGGCATGCGGTGACGGTAGAGCTCAAAACTGGTGAGGTGTACCATGGCTCCATGGTTGATTGCGAGGACAACTGGAACTGTTAGCTCGAGAATATCACCTTCGCCGCAAAGTTATGCGCTGTAACGCCATTGTTTTTGGGAACAGAGTCGTTGTATATCCCACAACAGTCCAGGAGTTCAGTTGTGGGCAGAAAGAGTATCATACCTGCTTATAAATATTTCAAAAGAGCTAATTTGATTAAAATAAAGATCGAATGGTCAATTTTAGCAACTTTAAGGGCATCCAAACCTAAAATTTACTTACATTCAGAAGATCCAAAGAAAAATTCCACAGAAACGCTTGAGTGCGATCGTAACCCTAATACAAAAACTTATAATATCCTTTGTTCTTCTGATCTCTGTTCTGGTGGAAAATAAACAAAACTGAGTATAACTAGCCGTACTTAATAAGTCACATGGAAAACGCTATTTATCTATTTGCCAGGATTTTCAAGAGATGGGGATATAGTAGTTTTATTATGATATTTGTGAATGTAGTTTTATTTGTAAATATTTGTAAACACAAAATAACAAAGCAAGAACTTCTTAAGATATTGGGGTTTCAAAAACTTAATTACCAGACTCACAACATTTCCAAATCTACTTATATTTTGCTATTACAATCCCTCATTAAACATAAGTTCATTTACCGGAAGCATGACGTATTTGAATACTATTTATATATATGACTCTGCTGAGTTGCCCAACTTTACCCACAAGATCTCTTAACTCTCACAACAGAGTTAAGAAAATAAGGTTTTTTACTGTTTATCTCTTTATATAGTCTCTATACAATAAGTTCTTATTCTCAACAAACTCGAGTGGCTCGTGGCCCCGCCTGATTTGAAGCGGACTTACTGTTGTTAAGTATGGTTTTACCCAGGGGCGGAGCTGGGCCTCGGGCTGGGTGGGCTATAGCCCGAGGCCCAGCAAACTACCAACACTACTATACGGTATACCCCTGTGAAACCCTAATCCCCAAAACCGTCCTCGCCTCGCACGGTTGCGCTCCAGCGCCAGCCGCCGCCCTCGCCTCGCACGGTCGTGCCCCAGCGCCAACAGCCGCCCTCGCCTCCTCCTCCAGCTCCGCCTCCTCCTTCTCCTCCGGCTCCGCCTCCTCCTCACGGCCTCGCCTCCTCCAGCTGTCACCGTCTTCATCATGCCGCCGTCGCCGACGAGCACGCCTCACTCCTCGTGGCTGTCCAAGTCCCCGCGGTCGGACTTCTCGACCCCCACCCCACGCAGGGCGCCTCCTCCGCCGGCGGCGTCGCCATCTCCCTCGCCCTCATCGCAGAAACCGGCGAGCGCGCCCTCGCCACCGGTGAAGTTCTCCTCCCCTGCACCCCCGACGAAGGTCTCCCCGCCTCCGGTGCAGGTACCCCAGCCGGCCGCTGCAGTACGAGAAAGCGTCGACGGGGGCCAAGCACGACGGATCGGCGTTCAGGTTCTTCTGGGACGCCGTCGCGCGCGTGCAGGAAGGTGATGGGGAAGAGAATTTTTGTGAAGTTATTACTGAATTTCAGATTTTGAGTCAGTTCTTGCTTTCCATTTCTAGGATATGGGGCTTCTAATGCTTGGGATTTCCTTTGGATTGCCACAGCGCACGCGAGCCTGGACGAGTACGTCGCGAACTGGCTTGGGCTGGATCAATCCAAGTACCAATGGGCGCTCAATGACTACTACGAGAGCACAGGCAAGGTGTGTGGCCTCCTATTTCTCCTCCGTTATTTGCTTTTGCTGCATTTTCCATGTGATCCTGGGGGAATTGGGTTCGATCCATGTCGTTTTGGTTGCTTCACACGCATTGTTATTGTTAAGAACTGGATTTGCAACTGTGATGAGAACTGGAGATAGAATGTCATGGTAATATTGGGGGTGAATTGGGCAAATATCTCTGTTTGTTTGGATGTTTGGTTGGTGAAATTCATCTGTGGTTGATGCTAATTTAGTTTATCCCCGTGAAGTCTACTTCTTGGTGCTAAGCTTGGAGTTGTCCCTACAACTTTCCAGATCATAATTTATAACCTACAACTTGCGAATTGGGCAAATTTTATCACAAGCACGTTCAAGAGAAAATTTCAACAAGAGATGGCTTTGCTGCTATCTTTGAATTTGGATTTATATGTATATTTATACCTAATCATTTCACAATGTAGCCTACTTATTGCATAATTTCACATTTGTTGGGTAGTTTAGCGCTTCATATATTTTCTATACATATTTACAAAGGTATTTGCAATTGTAGGGCTTGCCCTCATATTAGTTTGTTTTTGGACAGTAACTTTTCAATTCTCGTATACCACAATCATATGAAGTTGCACATGCCATCTAATTGCTATGTTCATGATTTGAATGTGATGCATAAAGTAAGTCTTCACGATTTAGCCTATATAGTTAGATTATTACTTGATTGAAATTTAGCTCGGGGCGTGATCCAATTCTGGATCCGCCACTGGTTTTACCGTTTCCATACCACAAACCTTCATTCTCCCTCCATCCTTTGTAGATATTTAATCAAGTTGAGTAGCTATTAAACCAGGTTTGACGAATCAAAATTTATGGTTAAGCGATCACTATGTTCTTTATTTAGCATAAGGTGCTGGTCCTTATATTTTCACTGAGGCTACTTTCATCCACAAACTCTTATTTTAGTGCCCATCCGCGCTGCCACCTCTTCAGTCCAAGCCTCCACTTTAGGATAAGGTCATGAAACCCAGTCATCTCATGGCTTCCCACGATGTCTTCTTACCCTAGCACCACTTTTGAAATCCTATCAGCAAAGTGCCAAGTCTTTTAGTAGTATAAAACAATTGAGTTTCTGATCTATTATAATTACTTAAGTAGTATTTATAATAATACTAAGTCTTGTCAAGGTGAATATGTCCATCAAATTATACTGAGTTTTTCATGTGATAGGGCATAACTAATATCATGTCATTCTAAACTTTTATTGTACATGAAATAACATCACGTAAATAACATAATAAAAATACTAATAATTAAATAATTAAAGGAATGTAGATTCAATATGATTAAAAATATGTGACTTGCCTCTTTATCCATCCTTGATGATTTTATTGTAGTCTTCAAGTGACACTTCTTTAATTGTCCTTGTAGTTTTTCTGTTGACCAGCTCGTTGGGTCCGAATACTAGCGCGAAAGACAAATTCAAATAAGTTCCTGTTTTGCATAATGCAAGCTAGGAATAAAATAAAATAAATAACCAAAAAGATACAAAGAAAATATGTTTGGGTGGTTAGGGTTTAGATGGTGTGTGGTTTGGCTTATCTGAGTTGGAATTGGGCTAGATGGATTCGAGGCGGTCGAAATGGCTATGTATGTGTTTTTAGAATTTTGGCCAAAATAGTGCTAGACATGGGTTTGGAATGTATGGGCTAGCTAGGGTTTTCATTAAAGCATATTCAGGATAAACAGAGTTCAAAATTAACTTTACGGCTCAAAATGGTTATGACGAGTATATATATAGGTTTCGGCGAACGGTATGAGTTTGAACTGTGTCGAGTTTAGAGTTTGAAGTAGTGTTTTGGTGGTTTTGGATTTTATCAGTGTCTAATTTGATTAAATGAAATTGAAAATGGGCTTCATGGGGTCAACACGGTCAAAATGGATATAAATATGGTTTTGGGTGAACAATAACGGGTGGCTACTGTTCACTGCGGGTCTGGTTACTATCCATTGCAGGTCTGTCTGCTACAGTGTTGAGCAGCTACTTTTCATCTTCATCACCCCAAGTGGCACTTTAGCAACTGAAATAGGGGAAATGTCGCTGGCAATTCTGGCTGCTAGGGTGATCTTCGGGGAAATCTAAGAGCATAGACAGGTTCATGGGAGTGTGAGGAATCCATTTTTGGGGTTGGGGGTGGCGGGAAGTCGCGCAATGGCTGATGGTGAGGTTCTTCCTCCTCGGGACATTTGACTGGCACATGGGCTATAGTGGGGCTAACAAGACAATATCATTAGGATTCGAGCATCACTGGGAGTATGGGAGGCTTAGGTTAGTGGTGGCTCGGGTCGGGGATCACTGAGTTGGGCTGTTCGCATTGAAGCTTCATGGCTAGGCGGCGACGCTAGTCACCGATGTAGTAGGAAGCTTGGGATTGGATGCTTCAGGGGTATTACTAGGGGTGTGAGGAAGCTATGGGCAAAAGCAATTGAATTGAAATGGACTTAATAGAAAGAATTGTGATTTGGGCTTACTTTGGGTGTCTCTGACATTGATGGAGGAGCAACAGTTGTCAGAGAGATTAGGGTGGCGGTGGCTTACCTTGGGCACCGATGCATCTCAAAGGAGGGGCTTAGGGGTATAGGACAAGAACGGCGGTTTGGCACAGGGAATGGATTAAGGTGGTAATGGCAGGTGGCTTGGTTGAGAAGGCATGGGAGAGTGCAATGCAGCTGGTGGAGCTGATCTTTGTGCTTCCTCGGCCTTAGCATTGCGGTGGTCAAAAGGGCTACAGGGGCATCAGGTCAGCTGTGAGGGGAAAGCATAATGAGGGTGCAGAGAGAACGGTGAGGCGGTGGGGAGCAAGGCAGCTATGACACTTGGCCAGGTGAAGACCATGACAATTAAGGGGCAGGGGTATGGTGGTATGTGCTGGCAGTAGCGAGCTCTGAGGCACACGAATTTATGGTGTGAGGGTTGTCGGCCGTGAGAGAGAGTAGGGAGGCGGAGAAGGCAAAGGTGGCGACGAGTTTTGTCGACGGCTCTGACATGTGGCTGATGCATCTAAGAGGATGTCAGGGTGGGAAAGACAAGGAGTATAGTCAGTTGATAGGTTTGCAAAGGTGAGGTAGAGATGGCGAAGTCGTGGTGGTGGCAAATGCGCGATGGCCAGGTGGGCGATGATTTTTTGCCAATCTGTGAATAGTGATTACCAACTCAGCATTGGCTACAAGCCATGGCCCACGTGGAAGGTACCTTTCATCTCTTAAGATTTTTTCGTGTCGATATATTACAGGAATAAACAATACATGTCCTACAGGTATGACGTGTCGACCAGGAGTTCGGCTATCCCCCCAGGGGATCTCCTGGGGACGTGAGTGACTTCCTCGCGGACGACTTGGCGGAGGTCCTTTCCGGGTTGCAGCTCAGCAGTGTGCCAGTTCCTATGTAGCCACAGGTGTAGTCCACCCCCGAGGCGTTGGGAGCATGGGTTAGCAAGCCTCCTGACCGCCTCACCCTGTCAGGGCGTCGTACGGGTGGACAACGACCAGGGATGGGACGTGGCGACGACAGAGGAGGTGGTGCGGGTGGTATAGCCGGTAGCGAGTAGTGGGTCTTTCTCCTGCTTTATGTACTTTTTCGTTGTGTATGTATTTTGCTTTGTGTTCCTCTGTGTATGAATTCTCTATTGCATTGCATTATCACTTACCTTGCTACTTATGAATCATTACTATCTCAATCGTTATCACAAAATTCTTAAAAAATATATCGCACTACAACAACATACGACAATCGTAAAATATTATTGTGAGTCTAACAGATTTCGTACCATTCATAATCTACAAAAATCACAAACGGATCAACTAACATTATCTGCCCTTTTATTTTAAAAAACAACTTACAAACAAGATTGGCTAAATGTATTACTTACAAAAATTGTCATTTACTCTCCCACAATTATTTCCATCTGATTAATACAATAATTATATTATTTTTTAAATCGCCCAACCGTTGTGTGACTTGGGCTAGTTGCTCAACCAGGCTAGGTGGCTAGGGGTCTTGTCACCCAACGGTTAGGCGACATATATTAGTCGCCCAACGGTTGGACGACTTGGCCACATGTCGCCTAACGACTAGAAGACTAGCCCAAGTCGCCCAATCATGGATCGACATATGGTTAAAACTGCAAAAAATAAAAATAAAAAACAGGTATAATATTGTAATTCAGAATTAAAAATTGATATTTTTTTTTAAAAAATTCGTTATTGTTATGTCATTTGGGTTGTTAGGTTTTTTGTCATTTGGGTCGTTTTAATGTTCTCTCGTTCTTTTGATCTGCAAACTAGCTGCAATGAAGACATATATAGACCAACGTTAATTCACGCCCACCATAGTTATAAACAAGGGTTTCATAGCCGATTGGCAAGGTGAAAAGCACAATCGGGAAGAAACTAGTAGAGTGGCCTTGTTCTTTTCAGCTTCTAAAAGCTTCTTTTCGATTTTTCTACAGTAACTAGCTTTTAAATGGAGTATCTTTTCAAGATAGGGTCTACTAGTTAATTGTAGTATATGCTTTACCGACTTCATTTATATAGGCAAAAACTGTACTTGAGTTTCTGTTGCTCTATAATCTCTCGCACAAACAGTCCAAAAACCATAACCCGTAGCCAAAAACCACAAGCCACAGCCAAAAAGAAGAGGGCATCCGTGCGAAGTTAAAGGAACCAACCAAAGTGACCAGTCACCTTGTAACAAAAGACCTGTGCATGTACCCAAGCATACAAGAATTTGAAACCCAGAAGAAACAAGAAATAGTTATAAGGGTTTAAGCCCCCTGTTCTTTTCAGTTTCTAAAAGCTGCTTTTCGGCTTTTCTACAGTAACTAACTTTTAAATGGAGTATTTTTCAAGATAGAGTCTACTAGTTAATTGTAGTACATACTTTACTGACTTCATTTATATCGACAAAAGCCGCACATGAGTTTCTGTTATTCTGTAATCTCTCATACAAACAGCCTAAAAGCCACAGCCAAAAGCCACAAGGCGCAGCCAAAAAGAACAGGCTGTTTGTACGAGAGATTACAGAGTAACTATGTCAGCACCCGTGTATGAAGAAACTATGTCAGCACCACACAAGAAGAACTATGCCAATAAGCACCAAGTAATCAGTGTATGCATGACACTGTTTAATAGCAAACAATTATGCCCTTACTGTAGCCATGTTCTGTCTGGGCAAATTTGGACTGAATTATGACATATGCATTAAAACGTGACACGCCTACTCAATCTGCAAAGTTAGTTGACGAATGACTCGAAACAGTACAGAAGTTCAAGCGTGATCATCTTGATGCAACTCATCAGTGTACCTAAGCGATGACCGGCCAACTTAGTGCTCCATGAATTCGTCTTGGAGGAGACGATGCAGAGATCATACTCTACTAGCCTCATAGGCGCGGTGCCACGCCACGCCAGCCACCGTGTGTACCGAAGTGAAAGAGGCGATAATTCGTGAGGAGTTTTTTTAAAAATTTTTTTTAAAAAATTGGGGGCACATGTGTATTTTCAAAAAAGTCGAAGGTCTTTTTTGTAAAAAACCGAGGGCCTTACGTAATAAACGAGGACCCGTACGTAATTTAGAAACCGCGGGGCGCTATCCTGCAAAGTGGAGGGGCTTGAAAAAAAACTGGCAGGGACCTTTTCGCGAGAACCAAGGACCTTTACGTAATTTCGGAAAAACGCGGGGACTTTTTCGCAAAACTGCTCCCCCGACCGTACGCGAATTTCGGCCGCCACGCGCCGGCCGAGGGAGCGCTGGGGGCGACGTGGACGCCCTCTCCGGGCCAGGAACCCGCGGGGCGTAATATGGGGAGGATTTGGACCGGTCGCGGACGGAGGACGGCCATCACGAAGTCTTCTTCGCTGCCGACGCAGGGCACGAGACCGATCTCCTCCGGTTCGAATAACTGGGGTTTTGGGTTGGGGAGCAGGTCGAGCGGTGGGTGCTCGGGGTGGGCTCTGCAGACGAGCCGTGTACTCCAGTCATATGTTTCTTTTAGCTTCGGCTTATATATTTTTGGTGTGATTTATAAAATTTAGGCTATTTGTGAGAGAAAGTATGGAATAATAGAAATTCACATGCAGCTTTGGCCGATATAAATGAAGTCGCTACAGTGTGTACTTTCATTAACTTGTAGACTCTGTTTTGAAAAGACATTCTGTTTAAAAGCTAATTAATATAGAAAAGCCGAAAAATAACTTTTAAAAACTGAAAAGAAGAGACCCCAAAATCTTTGTGTGCTCTGTATGTGCCTAGCCCCAAAGGCGGAGGATGGTGATGTCCTTCTCCGAGCAGAAGATGAGGGGCCCGTCCATGAGGTCGATCGCATCCATGCCTGGGTAGGCGGGCAGTGGACACACAGCTGGGAGACACCCTGCGGGTCGGTGAGCCAGAAGGACACCTCCACGGCCTGGCTGGTGCACATGTAGGCTCTAGCAGCCGTCCTTGTCTGTGACTTCGGTCCCACTCCAAACGGCTTCAGCTTCTGGTTTATTTTGGCTTTCGAATTATTTAAGTCAGAAGCCACTTGGAATGTGTCAGCTTTTAATTTTAGCTTATTTTAGCTTTTTAGATTTTTGGGTTTTTTGCCTTTTCTTTTTTTCTTATTTCTTTGCATTGTCCGTGACAATATAACCGTTTTTTCTTTATTTTTTCTTGGAAAAAACTAATAGTTGTTACAGTACAATTTCAGTCATAAACCAAAAGCCACAATCAGAAGCTTAATTTGTAAACCAGTTGGAGCAGAGCAACTACGGAAACGATCTTCTCCTACAAGAAGAGAAGGACAAAACGTAGTTTCCTTTCTTTTCCCCTCAAAACCAAAAAGGCAACATTAGAGATATCAAGGGACTGTTCTTTAAAAAAAAGAAATATCACAGAATTGCTATACAACATGAAACATATATATTTTTAATTCGTGTTTCGGTGGGTAGGATCGTGTTAAGTTCAACGGAGTTTCATCGTGTAATGGTTTGTCTTCGTCGGTGCCCCACTATATAGGGAGAGAGGGAAGGAGGGAGAGGAGGAGGTGACGTTGGCACAACTGGACCATGGGATGCAGGAGGGCGGTGGAGACGGGGCAACGAGATCCTAAATGGCGACTATGGGTATGGCAATAAGATTTCAAGTGACGAGTTTTATTCCGGTGACGATGTGTGGTAGTAGAACTAGCAATGGGAAGCTGCTAGAGATGGGAAAGAATAGAGAAGATGATGGGGGTGCGACAGTACAACAAGAGGTAGGCGGTGGTACATTGATGCCTATATAACTATATTGGTGACGGAGGCAGCACTGAAAAGAAGGTACGTGAGGTAGGGTATGGCAGCGTATAAGTGTGGTGTCAAGCTTTTGAGGGGTAGAGTTGAGAAAAATAGTGTAGATTAAAAAAATATCTAATGCGTTGGATGAACATCTGCTATTTAGAAAGAATTTTATTGATTCTTAAAAAGTTAGTTGGCTGATATAGTCAATGACAATATGAAATACCAGCACGCCACGGCAAAATTCGTGGTATTCCTTCCAAGGGGCCGGATGGACAGACTGACCGACCGATGCTCGGCGTAGCTTGTATGGGTATCGTACAAGGAAGAAAATTAGCCGTGCGATCAAAAAGAAGTGACACGTGGTGGCAGATCCCTCTTGACCGATTGCACTCATCTTTCATTGTTTAATTTTCCCCAATTCCTCCAAATGCCCAACTTTCCCAATCTCAAATTTCCTCAAACTCTAGAAATTTTTCCCCCAAATCGAAATCCGCGGACGGTTCTCTTCGATCGCCACCACGGTCAGTCTCTTCCGCTCTATTAACCCACTCGATTATTCGATCTGTTTTCCTGTTTCGTAAGTGTTCGTTTTTTTTTTCCTTTTTTGAAATCAAAGCAGAGAAATTACGAGATACTTGTGCTGCGAATGCGATGGAGAAGGAGGCGCGTGAAGAGATGAGCCCGCCCCCTCAATCTGTTGATTTGCTAGTAGCCACTCCGCTCTCGGCATCCGATCCGAAGCCTGGTTCGGTTTTTCTCCAACTATTTTGAAAATTTTCTCGCTTAAACTCCTTGTTTATGCTAGTACTGGATCTTCCTGATCTTTTTTGGTATGTTCGTTTTGATAGTGAAAAAGCCGACTCGACAATGGGCCGCATGGACACGCCAAGAGGAAGAGAGTTTTTTCAATGCGCTGCGCCAAGTAGGAAAAGTAAGACGCATACGTTCTGGATGCAATGCTGTACTGTTATCTGCAAACTACTTAGTGTGTGCGCTAATTGATAGATGGCTAATATCGTGCCCTTTTTGGTAGAATTTTGAGAAGATTACGCTCCGTGTCCAGAGCAAAAACAAGGATCAGGTACATCATCTTCTACCAAGATGTTCTTATGATATTTAACATGTATTTAACTGATTAGGAAAGTTGAGGGAGAGGAAGGTACACGTTAAACTGTAAATTATGGTTGTATACGAACTGTCCTAAAGGACTCTCATTTTGTTGACAATTAGAATTGAGTAAACACATTTTATGTTGAGAATCCAGAAGCAACTGGCATTGGGGAAATTATAATTCCAACCAAGGTCTTTGTTGTTGGTTGAAATAGCACCAGTATCCCTTTAGCGTATACATATGAAGCCATTCTTGCTTATGTTGCTGCTGCAACTGGGGAAAGGCTGCAGGAAGGGAGGATCACAAGCTTCATCTCAACAATCCCATGAGCATGAGCTCCTTTTACTTGCAGCTGATCTCCCTTGTTCACTTGCAGCCAATCACTACTCTTCACTTGCAGCTGATGTCACCTCTTCTTTTTCCTCCATTTCAAGTTTGTGCGGGTGTTGGACAACCCAAACCCCAGATCATGAGATCCATAACCACCCCACTATGTTACTGAGTTTTATTTAGGCCTAAAATCTTTTGCCTTCTTGTTTTCCTGTCATAACTATGTTTGGCTGTGAGGCGCATACCTCAGCATCTTAGCACCTTGTTGCCTTGAGCAGAAAGGCGCACACCTCACCTAAGATGCTGTGCCTGGAGCAGCTTGAGGCATTTTACCAAGCCGCACATTGCCTGAGCACCTAAGCGCGCACTTTTGACAGCACTGGGCAGGCTTTAACTGGCAATTGCCAGGAAGACAAATTTAGTTTTCTAACTTTATACGACAGATGCTTTATTGTCTCTTACACCATCACATGGCTAGCATAATTTATGGAAGATACACTTCCATCCTATATAAACAATATTAGCATAAACTAAAGAATACCTGGAATTTTTCTGTTGGCCTCAAGGCTCAATGCTTTTATTGATATACAGGTCAGACATTACTACTATCGCCTTGTTCGACGCATGAAGAAGCTTCTGGGTCCTGAGTTCTCACTTGATGCAAAAAACTCCAAGGACACCATTGCTGCTATGCTCCGCTGGTAATTGATTGAATTTATGATGTGTGAATTGATCTGATAAGATGTAGGTCAAACTACTATTGATTTTATTTATATAGCATAATAGTGAAAGCCTAGTAGCTGACCTCAAAATGTTTCGGAGCTATCTTTCTGGCATATCATTTTCCCAGGAGGATAGGACTTTATATATCTTGTCTTTTTAACTTACAAATCATGTGGTATATTTTACTCCACTACAGATTGTGGCTAACTGGTTATAATGCTTAGAAGGCTAGAAATATGGGGCCTTTATAGTGCTGCTGTGTAGACACCTTATCATATTTACTGTTTTGATGTTTTCTATTCTATTGTGTATCTTTCTGTCACAACTGATTAATCAAAATGGTTTATCTGAAATTTTTAAAAGCTTCGCTTACTCCTTCATTACATAATACATATGCTATCCAAACCAGGGTTCAAAATCCCGGAGGTTACCGTTTTTACCGGTGGAGACCGGTAACCGAAAAACCCGGCTGGTATCAATTTTTGATTTTCAAATTTTGGTCGGTTTTTTCCGGTTACCGGCCGGTTTGTCCGGTTACCGGTTTCAAAACATCTCAAAATTCAAATTTTGATTTTCAAATTGTGACCGGTTTTTTACCAATTTTTCCGGTAACCGCCCGGTTACCGTTACCGGCCGCCGACCGGGATTTCTTCCAGTTCCGGTTTTTGGAACCTTGATCCAAACAATGAAAAACTTCTTCTTGATAACAACAATTGCACTGCTAAGGATGTGCTCGTTTTACAGCTGGGGAAAAAGGAGTGCTTGGAACTAGATGGAGGGTGTTTAATAATTTTTATTCACATGCAAAATGCTCTTTTGTCTATGTGTAATAAGGGAGAGGATATTGTCTGTTGCTAATAATCATTGCCTTTTCATTTGTTCCTGTGCTGTTTCTTTTGCATTTCACGAAACTCCTCAGATATTAGCTGGGTTCTCTGCAGGTGGTCTCTGCTCGAAAAATTTAGCTGCAGCGCATCGAAGCTGCATCTGAAGCCTCGGAGATTCAAAACATTTGTAGAAGCATTGGTGTGTTACTCATCTTGTTTCTTGTCCAGTTTTATTTCAATATAAAAACTGTTTGTTTTGATTAGCTTTCCTTCTCATGCAATATATCATGTTTTTTAGGGAAATCAACTGCTAAAGGACAGAAAGAAAACCAGAAGAAAGTGTCCACAAGGGGATATGTACCTATCTTCTCCATCTCCAATTCTCAGCAAGACTCAGGGAAACGAGTCTTTCTCAGTAGAACTTCTGTCCATCGATGCCCAAAATGGTAGCAAAGTAGCATCTTCTAAAGGGGCATTTTTCAAACGAGTTGCAGAACCAAATTCTAACAAGTCAGGAGCAATTAAAGGGGACCTCTCTGCCACAAGAACTGTAAAACAAAAAAGAAGAGCAGGTGATCACACTGCTTTTCATCTATTTTGATATGGTGTAGCTTACTCATCTTTGATTATATGTGGTCTGCATGTTTTGACAAAGTCTTGATGGTCTAACAAAATTTATCATATGGGGGAACTCTATAGTGTTGAGCATTCCTTACATTAGTGTTGATAGCAGATGACTTGTGTGTTCTTAGGTGGTGTCGTTGCATCTGCTGCATATAAAAAATGGGAGAGAGCTGCCATGGCCGGTGTTTCTTTAGTTGCTGATGCAGCTGAAGAGCTCGAGCGCAACACAGTGAACCTGAACTTGTTATGTAATGTTGATGCAAGAACGTTAGCTTCATCATCAAACAACGTTTCTACTATTGATGGTATTGTTTCTAGTGATTGCATTGTAGTTCATGTATTTCCTGGACTACATTTCATATGCTGTCTGAACTTAGAAATGGCTGATGCAGATTCCTATTGTCTTGATGTTTTATTCTGTATTGGCAGGTATTGGCACAAATCATATAAAGGAAGCAGATCCACAAGCACCTGCAAAGCTGAAGCTGCAGTTATTTCCAATAAATGAAGCTACACGGAAGGCATTGGAGAAGGTAAAAATGTGTCTTTGTTGCTACTTGCTAGCAAGCTGCAAAATGAATCACATGTTTCAGCAACAGCTGTATTTGATACAGCAGTTATTGCTGGTTAATTATTGGCCAGAACACTCAGATCCTTGTAGTCGATAAAATGTCCATGATAGATGAAACATGATGTATAAATAACTTGATTAGTGCTATTTGCATTAAAAATAAACTTTATTAGTGCTATTTGCATTAAAATAAACTTTTTTCTATGGTCAGTGTGGAATTGAGATATTCTTTTCTGTTCTCAAACCTGCGAACAGCTTGAGATATGACAGTCCTATCTCCTCTTAACAGGATGAACATAATCCACATCTGGAGCTCACATTAAGCTCTAGGAAAAAAATATCATCTGTGCTAGAACATCTGAACCGCAAGTGGGGCAACTCAAACATTGCATCTGGAGAGCTTGTGCTTTTTCCGTATTGTGCTCATCAAGAGGATTTAGCTACATATCAGAGGTGGACAACAAGAGATACTGTTGCAGTGGCTGACGTTTTTCTGTCGGTGAATAGCCCCTCTGTTTTCCGATTAAGGTATAGATTTTTTTGTAATATAAAATAGTAATCCACTAGACCATTAGTGGACAACCATAATGATTGCTAACTGTTGTATGCGCTTTTTTAAATAAGGTATGGTTGGTTTTCCCTTGCTGAGCTTGAAGCAGGAGCAAATGAAATATCTTTGACCCACTTTGAGAATTGCATGATACCTGAAGACATCCAGGACAAATCTTCCTCAGGGGCTTGTGTGCAAAAGGATGGTACTTTGCTCAGTGACTTCACTTCTGAGCAACCTCCTTATAATCCGAAAGATCAGTCGGCATTGTTGCTTGCTACGCCATCTAGTAGAGGCAAGAATGCTGAGGAGCCAGAGCGGTCCATTAATGCTCCCCCCTCACAGTTTGGCAGGCAAAAGCAAGAACAAGTTCCTGCAAACCGAGCTTTTGAGGTCCTACTTTTTGTTTCATGCATCCTTTTGTCAAGTGAACATTCCTATGGTTGATCCTCTACTTTCTAATCATTTCTATTATACTTCAGGTTGATCTGGGGATATCTGAAGGAGAGTGGGCAGATACCCTTACTGATATCAGTGTTGGATTCTTACTGACAGAAGCATCAAAGTGCGCTAATTCGGATTTTCTAGGGACTTCTGTTGTTAAAAATGCTTTGTTTCTTGAGAATCCCTGCAGCTATGACTCGTTTGATGCTGCTGTTGCCCTTCATGCTTCTCGTTATCAAGCAGCAGAGCAGCCGGCCCGTACATCCCATTCGACCATCTGGGGTGCAGAAGAAACATGTGATGAGTTCAGTTTTAACTTGGCAGCAGCTAGGAAGCAGGAAGGTTCAAACACTTCAGCTAGCAGCTCTCCTGACAGTGACAATGAAGTTCATTCTTTAAATTCAGAAGGGTTCCAAGGTTTCCTTCAGGTTTGTTGTGATTTTGGGGGTTCTCAACAAGTTTTATATGTTGGCACTGTTGATTTATAATTTATATTTCATATTGTAGGACTTGGCTGGAGCAGAGGTTGCTGATAATCCTTGTATTGGTGATGCCAAAGATATAGAGGCACTTTGTGCCAAATTGCCACCCCAAAATGATGACTCTGGGTTGAAGGATCAGTCTCTAGCTGACATATATTGGGTATTAGACACATGTCCTGGCAGTACTTGTTTTCTTTTTTTGGTGTAATCCTACAGAATTAGCTACAACTAAAGTTATTGTTTATCTTCTCTTTTGACAGCCTGATTCACTTGGACCACTGGACTTGGAGATACCGTCCGTGAGATACCAAGCTGATGACTTGCTCTTAGGAGAAAGTCAAAATAGTTGGAATCGCATGATGGCAAATAGCCTGGATGCATTTCGACACTTGTCATTCTTCGCGGCGGATAAGAATGACTCGATTCCATCCATCATGTAGAGTTGTGGATGCCAGGGTTCGTCCATCACTACCTGATAGTACTTGCTACATTGGCTAGGAAGAGACTGCCAATGATATGCATCTCGCTGAAGAGGAGGCTTTATATTGTCCAAGAGAGCTGCTTGTTGCTAATCCAACAGATGCGGACTTGCTGTGTCTTGCAGTCAAGAGGGACGCATGTCGTTGTAAGATAACATAAAACGTGTACTAACCTGTATCTCATGTAAATTGTGTTGTTCTTGTACAAAAAGCACACGCAGGCGCTTGGTTACAATAAAGCTTCTCCTGCCGTGTATAAGTTATCAGATCAATTGCTCGATGCTTAATGAGTGCAATGTGTTGTGTACCATAGTAAATTTGGTGCACATCCGACTGATTATTTAGTGCAGTCGGTCCGGAAAAAGACGGCAGGGGAAAATGCTGATCCAGCGAACAAATTGCTAGATTCGTATTGGCTTCTAAAAACTATTTTTTTATAGTAAATAAGTTTTTTTTACAGTATTTAGTTTTTAAATGAAGTGTATTTTTAAGATAAGGGTCTACTAGTAGATTATAGTACATAATATAGTGATTTTATTTATATCGATCAAAATCACATATAAGTATCTCTCTTTATAAGATTTTTTATAGGTTTTTACTATTTATAAATCAAAGACAAAAAATAATGGTAAATATCAATATGAATGGGCCTGGATAGTCTCTAGCTTAATGAGGGCAATGTGTTGTGTACTATAGTAAATATGGTGCCCATCTGACTAAATAATACCAATACTAAACCCGGGGGGATTCACGGCCCCCGGGCGTGTCCACGTCACCCCCGCCCGCGCGTCCGGCTGGCGCGTGGCGGGGGGTTTCCCGTACGGCCAGGGGAGGAGTTTTCCTCCGGTTTTTCGGAAATTACGTATAGGTCCTTTTTTCTCGCGAAAAGGTCCCTGCAAGTTTTTTTTCCCAAAAAAAATTTTTGATTGCGCCCCGCAGATTCCCGAAATTACGTATAGACCCTTATTTACTTACGTACAGGTCCTTACAAGTCCTCGATTTTTTCCGAAAAAACCCTTTAGCTTTCTCGAAAATACGTATGTGCCCTCGATTTTTTTTTTAAAACTCCTCACGAATTATCGCCTCTTTTACTTCGGTACACACGGTGGCTGGCGCGGCGTGTCGCCGCGCCTATGAGGCTAGTTATTTAGTGCAGTCGGTCCGGAAAAAGATGGCAGGGGAAAATGGTGTTTCAGGGAATAAATTGTTGTATTCGTATTGGATTTTGATAGCTGTTTTTCTATAATAAATAATTTTTTATAGTATCTAGTTTTTAAATGAAGTGTCTTTTCAATACAGAATCTACTAGTTAATTATAATACATATTGTAGTTATTTCATTTATATCGACCAAAATCATATACGTATATCTCTCTACAAGATTTTCTATAAGCTGTTATTATTAATAAGCCAAAGACAAACGCAAAAATCAATATGAATGCCGGTATTGTCTCTAGCTACAGAATACAGCATTCCTTGGGCACATAATTTCTATATGAGCACATTCGCATTGAGGGCTTACTGGAAACACATGAATTTTGCAATCCATAGAGCAGTTTCTTCAGAATTCCCGTAAAGCTCCCATCTTCCAATAATTTTTTACCATTTGCTGTGAAGTTCAAATGGCACAAAGTGAGTGTTCGAAAACTCCTTTGATTAAAAAGCTCGAAACGAACACAAAATATCAGCGATTGTTTTCTTTTTTGTTAGAATTTGAGCACATCAAATTTCTTATACACTGAAACAAAATCGAATTTCAAAAAGAATTTGATTTCTTGTTTAACTTCAATTTCTTGTGAACCCTAGCCTAATCCATCACCCATCTCAGCCATTCACACCGTGAATCCTCTGCCAAGCCATCCTCTCCGTTCCTCTGTGCGCACGCACTGTTCACCATCCAAAAATATCACCGCCGTCCAGATCTTTTCCCCACCGCACCTTCCCGTCCCTTCCCGCCATTGCCACACCACAGCAAATCAGTCAGAAACCGTACCGCCTCGCCCTGATCCCTCTTAATTGCCCTAGCCGCGTGTCAGAGCAAACAGCAAAGATCGTCATCACCTCTGCATTTTCCGCCTCCTCTGCTCTCTCAAGGCTGACAACCCCGCGCTGCAAAAATCTTGTGCCCCTAAGCTCACTGCTGCCAGCACAAGCCATACACCCCTCATAAATGCTGCATCCCTTACTTGGACAAAGCACCGTCACCGCCTCACTTCTCACCGTCTCGTCACCCTCTCTGCACTCTCACTGTACCTCTCTCTCACAGCCGACCTAACCACTTTTGACCACCGTGATGCCACGCCCGAGGCAACCTGTATCTCCCCTCTGCCAGCCACACCGTGCCCTTCCACACCTTCCCGACCCCTGCCATGCGCTGCCGCCTTAGCCCTACTCCTGTGCCGAACCGCCTTCATCGCCCTATTTAAACCCCCGAGCCCCTCCATTCGAAAGCATCAGTACCCAAAGTGAACCACACACCCCCAATTGAGCCCTCAACCAGAGCCTTGCTGATGATCATCAGAAGGTCGCAAAGTAAACCAATCTTCAATTCTTACTATTCAGTCTTTTTCGTTTCGATTGTTTTTGCCCGCAGCTTCTTCATACCCTTAGTAACACTCCCAAAGCAAGCTACCAGCTCCCCAATTCCCCTGCTACGCTGGCAGCTAGTGCTGCCGCTCGACCACAGAAGGTCACCGTGCACAGCTCGGCTCAGCCATCTCTGACTCAAACCACCACACCTCTAAGCTCCCCTACTCCTAAAGATGCTCTATCACAAATGCTATTGACCTCTTAATCTGCCGTTAACCCCTGTGCCATTCAAAAGTCTCAAGAAGAGAAGACCTCACCGTCGACGCTTGCCTGACTTCCAGCCACTTCCGATCCCAAAAATGGAATCCTCATGGTCCCAGGAACCCCCCATGGTTGCCAATTGTTATTTTGACCATGAATTCTTCGACCGCTCCACTGCTTGAAATCTTCGATTGCCTTATAATAGAAAGAAACTTCAGCCATACAGCTTCAAGTCCTGAGAAACATTGCTCGAACGCCATTCAATGTTCTTAAGCCGCTCGAACGCCGTCCGATGCTCTTAAGCCGCTTGAACGTCGTTCGATGCTCTTTAAGCCTCTCGAACGTCGTCCAATGCTCTTAAGGTACTCATACACCGTCCGATCTCCGTCGACTTCGCACTCCAAGTCGAACCTCAACCATCCACCCGACTTTGTAGTCGTACCTGAAACCATCTGAATACTCAAAAACTGCTCTATTCTTCGATTATGCAGCGATAACCCGATAAAGACTAAACCCACTGTGAACAGTAAAACCCACGATGAACAGTACCCAAATCCGTTACTGTTCACAAAACCCTAAAATGCATATATATATATATTATATATTATATATATATATCCATTTCGATCGTTTTAAGCCCTTCTATCCATTTCTTAGCTCCATTTTTTCCATACTAGACTTCTATAATCCCTAAACCTATTTTATTTGATTTTTTTGGATTTTACTTCTTTATTTTCTTTCTTTATTTCTAGCTCAATCCTTCGAGCATGGAATTGAATTGTTTCTTTTACTTTGTGCTAGCACATGACGTCATAGACCAGCCAGTCCAGAAAGGAGAAGCTTAAGTACAAGCACAAGAATTGAAAGAATACGAACTTGTAGAATATATTGATCCGCAAGGCAAGTCATATGGTTTTTATCATATTGAACCTACATTTCTTTAATTATTTATTTATCAGTATTTTCATTATCTTAATTATGCATTGTTATTTCTTATACAATAAATATTTAAAATGACATGATATTTAGTTATTTCTTATACAATAAATATTTAAAATGACATGATATTTAGTTATGTCCTAGCACTTAAAAAGGCCCTATTTAATTTGATGGCCATATTCACCTTGACAATCCCTAGTAATGATAAATTACTATAAAAATACTATGGTAATTTAGAAAATTCAACTGTTATACACTAGTAGTGGCAGTGCCGCAGTGCACTAGATTATTAATTTATGGATAGTTATCTTATTGATGAAAAGTAAAGACTAAAATTTTATGCTAAGAACATAGTAATCGCTTAACTACAATATTTGACTTGTCAAACCTAGTCTAGTAGCTACTCAAATTGATTTAATCTCTACAATAAAAAAAAAGAGAAAAGAAAAGAAGAGTTGGTATGGGAGGGGGTTAATCATACTAAAACGAAGAGTTGATATGTAATGGAGTTAACCATACGAAAAGGAGAGTTGGTATGGGAGGGGGATACCAATACTTAACAACAGTAGATCTACTTCAAATTGGGTGAGGCCATGGGCCACTCGAGTTTGTTGGGAAACAACACCTACTGGGTAGATGCTATATAAAGAGATGAGCAGTGACACAATCTTATTTTCTTAACTTAGTTATGAGGGTTAAGAAATTTTGTGTGTAAAGTTAGGCAACTCTGCAGAGTTGATTATGAATGGTATTCGAATACGCCATTCTTCCGATAAATGAATATGTGTTTAATGGGTGATTCTGATAGCGAAGCATAAGTAGATTTAGAAATGATTTGGAAATATTAAAGTCTGGTAATCAAGTTTTGAAACCTTAATTTCTTAAGAAGTTAGTATTCTTTTGTGTTTAAAAATGTTTACAAATAAAACTGCATTCACCTAAAACATTAAAACCCATATATCCCCATCCCTTCGAAACCCTGGCAAGTAGTTATATAGCATTTCTTCATGTGACTTGTTGAGTACATGGTTTGTACTCATACTTGCTAAAAATGTGACAGAAAGTACGTGGCAAGAAAATGAGGAAGTCTAAGAGGACAACATGGAAGAATACTACGAAGTAGATGATGTTTGGAATTAGAGTTGTTCTTCGCTCAAGCATGCCCGTGATGTTCTTTTGTAATGTATTGTATCTAAGGGCCGCACACGCCCACTATAAGACCTAGCTGATAAACCGATATCCTGTAATAAAGTTAACTTTTGTATTTGAGCTTGTGATGGCAATGATATACACTCAACTATAATATCTCGCAGCTGAACAGTCCTGGATAGTTGCGAGAGAAATACAGGGCCCCTAGAAATGGGGGTGTTACATGCACCCTCGTTGGTGTGACTCAAGGCAGTCATGTGGCGCCGCGACAAAGGTTGGCTGCCTGTTTGCTATTTTGGATGCCTTCTTTCTTTTTCACTTCTAGCTTATAACAAGTGATGGATCTAGAATCAAATTTTAGAGAGGCTAATGAGACTTGCTCACCAGTTTGTAAAGGTTGAGTTGCCAGTCTATAGTAGCATTGCCTAAGTAATATATGTCTAGTAGCAACGGGGGTACCAAAATACCGTCTGGTTCATCATCTGATGATATAGCAGTGTGGTATGTCAAGTGCTTTATTGGCTTGCTCTGGTGTAGTACACCTTGCCAACGTATGGCGAACTAGCCTCATAGGCGCGGCGCCACGCCGCGCCAGCCACCGTGTGTACCGAAGTAAAAGAGGCGATGATCCGCGAGGAGTTTGTAAAATTTTTTTTTTAAAAAATCGAGGGTACATGTGTATTTTCGAAAATGGCAAAGGTCTTTTTCGTAAAAAACCGAGGGCCTGTACGTAATAAATGAGAAAGTCAAAGGATTTTTTCGTAAAAAACTGAGGGCCTGTACGTAATAAACGAGGACCCGTACGTAATTTAGAAAACGCGGGGCGCTATCCTGTAAAGTGGAGGAGCTTAAAAAAACTGGCAGAGACCTTTTTGCGAGGAAAAAGGACCTTTACATAATTTTCGGAAAATATGAGGAAAGTGCCTCCCCGGACTGTACCGAAATTCCGCTTCCACGTGGCGGGTGGCGCGCGCGCGGGGGTGACGTGGGGCGCGTCTCTGGCCGGGAATCCCCCGAGCTTTGTTTTGGTTATTATTCTTCTTGATAAATTGGAGAGGGCCTACTCTCTTCGTTGCTTATAAGACAAGGAAAAAACAGATGTAGCATTATAGAGTGGAGGCATGCCCCCTTAACCCCCTGTTCAGTCCACCATTGCTTATAACTTATACTATATTAACCAGCTTTTAAATGGTGTGTTTTTTTAAGACGGTGTCAATAGAAAGATTGTAATAAAAAGTATACTGAGTTCAGTTGTACTGATCAAAATTATATGTGACTAATTTTCTCTGCGTACTATCTCTCACAAATAGATATAATTCAAAATTTTAAGCCGTATGCTATAGCTCAAAGGGAGTCATCCTTTGTATAAACCTTGAGAGCCAAGGAAAAAATGAATAGGCGGAAAAAAAAAGAGGAAAGGAAGAATCTCGAAGACAATCCCAGCCGTCGAAACCACCCACCTGACGGGCTATATGAGGCCACCCACAGGCTCGCGATAAACCCTAGCTCCGTTCGCCCAACCAGGAAAGGCCTAGAGAAGCGCTCCCCCGCCGCCGGCGACCGCACCCCCTCCTCCTCCCGCGAGAGCCAAACCACCCACCCACCTCGCGAGAATGGTAACGAGCCCCCTCCTCCTCCTCCTCCTCCTCCTCCTCCTCCTCCTCCAATTTCTCCTCGTCTCCGTTCGGTCCGCCGTCGCGGATCGAATCGAGCCCCGTCCCGCGCGAGCTAACCGCCGTTTTTTTCTTGGAATCTTGCAGAGCCAGGAGGCGGTGAACCCGAAGGCGTACCCGCTGGCGGACGCGCAGCTGACGATGACGATCCTCGACCTCATCCAACAGGCCGCCAACTACAAGCAGCTCAAGAAGGGCGCCAACGAAGGTGATCATCCAATACCTAGCAAAAAAGAATTGCTCCTTTTGCGCGTTCCGTTTGTTTCCTCTGTAAATTTTGGTGTGTTTGGTTTGAATTTGTGTGCTTGTGTGTGTTTAGCGACGAAGACCCTGAACAGGGGGATATCGGAGTTCGTGGTGATGGCGGCCGACACGGAGCCGCTCGAGATCCTCCTCCACCTCCCCTTGCTCGCCGAGGACAAGGTAGAAAATTTTGTCCATATGCTAGTGATCGTATTACTCGAAATTTGTATGCCGTAGTGTGCGCGATTTGTTTATAGCGAGCTTGATAGTCGGTAAGATATTTTTAGTTAAAGGTTTGGCGTCTAACGAACTGTCAAGCTTGTCGCGCCGATGCATGGTAATTTTGTATGCTGTGTTCGTAGTGAATATGCCATGTGCGGATTGTCACTACCAGTCTATTCATATTGGAAGCAGTGGGAGTTTGCTGCCCTGACTATAGTTGAGTATTGCATGATGTTTTGGATTGTGGATTGAGTATGAGGTGCTCTGCTCTCTTCTTGAACTGTTGGTATGAGTTCCCAGCTGTTGGAGGAACTTTGACTATTGAGGGAGCTGATTTGATAATAATTGGGTATTAACATGTAAATCACTCTCGACTGTGTTTCTTTGCATACCTGTTGGCATCCTTATGTTGGTACTCAAACATAGGGGCACTATGAGTCCATTAATTGTTACACTTTGTGTAGTCTAGCTAATTTATTGTTAACATCTCTTGTTATTCAGTGGTGTACCTATTGATATTCAGCCTTGCAGCTTCACATGGAAGCGGAGATAGTGAGCTCTTTGGAGAAGTTGTATTGAGACATTTTATCAGTTCTACATTCTATATCCTGCTTGAGCAACTTGCATGGCCACTCACATTTGTTCATATGATTTAATTGCTGCCTATTTAATGTTTGAGTAAATTTAAGAAAACCCTAGGTATTGGGAATTGGTAACACGAAACCACAGGATTTGCCAAAATTTTCACTAAACCACAGGTATTGAGGTATTTAGTTGCACATAAACCACATGTTTTGCTGCAATTGGGTTGTGTAACCAAATACGTCAATACCTATGGTTTAGGGAAAATTTTGGCAAAACCTGTGTTTTTTTACCAATGCCCCAATACCTGGGGTTTTTGATCTTAATGTTTTGCATCTTTCTTTTGTCATTGCTCATGCATCACTAGTGTTCATTTGTCTTAGTGAATAAGGACAAAGGCCCTTACTGAACTCATTTGTTCTATGATGCAGAACGTACCATATGTCTTTGTCCCTTCGAAGCAAGCCCTTGGTCGTGCTTGTGGGGTGACTAGGCCAGTCATCGCTTGCTCAGTGACCAGCAACGAGGGTAGCCAGCTGAAACAGCCGATACAGAATCTCAAGGTGATCTATTGCTTCCACATTTTGTAATATCTGCTCGTTGGCTGCAGAACTGTGGAGATTTGTTTATTGCCTTATAGTTCTTACACCTCAGTAAATTAATGGAATTTAATAAATGGCAGGATGCTATCGAGAAGCTTCTCATATGATTTATCAAGACCTTTCAGTGTGATGGGCCTCAAGAGCAACAGTTTTTTCAGAGGCTTGGACTGGTGATGGTGTCTTGTTTACTAGACTTTGTGCTTTTCCAGCTATGTTTGCAAGACTTAAGTTAATCATACTGCCATTGTGTCGTATCATCTTATATGTTTTGACTGCTGTGTAATTCTTAAGGCAACTGTATCATGGCAGTTCAATTTTCTTCCTAGACTCCAACCACTATTGTAATGGCTGATGATTTATGGGTTTGAGATCTGAGTTTTGGCTGCCTGCATGCCATTACTTACGGCACGAATGCTCGTTTTCATTGGTTTCAGTAAGTGGGTGGCTGAGGCAATCTTGAAGCTTGCTGACGCTTTTAGGTTTCAGTTGCTTAACCGTAACTGTCGTGGTTTAGGCTAAACAGTAAACAAGGGCTATAGGAGACCACTAAGGGCTGCCCAGAAGTGGGGGTGAATAAAATGAACTGTCTACTTAGCTCTTTTCTTCCCCAGTGCTATATGTACATGGTCATAAGGTCAGATTACACAATGCCTTTGTTAGGACCTATCATGCTAACCTAAGGGTACAGATGTCCTTTGATATGCGTATTGGGTCTCTCGGCCCAGCAGGCTGGATGGGTAAATGGGCAAAGGTGAGGACCACTTTTTTAGCAGTAACAAGTGTAGTTGGGTATCTTTGTAGAATCAACAGTGCTGTAGGCAGATTGGTACATGAAGTATCCGTTAAAAGGGTTTACTTTTGTTTTTGGATATCATGTTTTGCTTGTGTGCGCCGACTGCAACAGGTGAAGAAGCAAATCTTGTTAGTAGATTTGAGCTTGCATTGCTCTTGAGGCGTAAGTTGATATGCATGGCGAGGCTTTCTGCCTGGAAGCAGTAATTGTGACCTGAGTTTTTGATCTGGTGTTTACTTCCTAGGAAAGGATTTCAGTGGACCTTGAGATGTCATTCATAGGGGGGATTCGGGCATGATCTTTTCGGCTGCGGCTTGTGGTTTTCGGCTGCGGCTTGTGGCTTTTGGGCTGTTTGTGTGAGAGATTACAGAATAACAAGAACTCACGTACGGTTTTTGCCGATATAAATAAAGTCGGTAAAGCATGTACTACAATTAACTAGTAGATCCCATGTTAAAAAGATATTCCGTTTAAAAACTAGTTACTGTAAAAAAAATCGAAAAACAACTTTTAGAAGCTGAAAAGAACAGGATCTCAAGTCGCAAACTTCTTTTGACTTCTTAGGCTGTTAGCAGAGGATCTAATGAATTGTTATGATTTATGCTTAGTGCTATTGCTATATAGTTAATTCGATTTATCAGAGCATGTCCGCAACGTAAGGACTACGAAGAGGGGAGAGCTCCCTGTCCAGTTGGATGAAATCCGTGTGCCAATCCAATGGCTACTTTCTCATGTCGAATCCGTATCACAAGCTGAAAAAAAACAGCTGAAATACTGTTCTAACGGCAAACTTGATTCAATCCGGTAAACCCATCATGCTATATATTTAGGTCTCGGTTCTGATCAATGCATGCCTATGCATTACGATTTTTTTTTACACTGAATCGGATTTTTTACAGGAAATTTTTCCCAGTTATCATACAAGTCGAATTCTTTGCCTGTTTCTTCAGGCGCGAGATCAGCAATCGCAGCGCGCAGCATCAGAAATCGAAATTTCCGATGCCTATTCAGCTGGAAAACCTCGCAAAGGCAAGAGAGATCACAGAACGAGCCGCCGATACGAACAGCGCGGGCTCCACGCCGCCGCGCGCCGTGGATCGTTCGGCACCGCAGACACGACGGTGCCTGACGAACGCACACACCTCGGGCTGCGCTGGCACGCGAACTCGGCGTCCCACGTGCCGATGAGTGATCGCCGACGCTTCTGGGTCGGTTCCGCCTCGTGGGCCCCCCACACGCCGCAGGCACGTTTCGTGTACCACGCGATTACTCGACCCCCTCCTCCCTCCCTGCAAACGGGCCCCGCCGGCCACAGCCAATCAGGGGCCGCCGCTTACCCCTGCCCCACCACCCGCCGCGCAGGCGCAGCGTACCGCCGCGCGCTACCCACTCCTGATATCTCTCACTGACATGACTACCCACGGCTCCGTCTCCACCTGTCAGTGATACGTCTGGTGGAGAGATTGGTAAGCGAGGAGGCCCCGCTAGTTCCCCGCACGACTCGGGCTCCTCGCCCCCGGCTATAAATATAGCCCCACCCCCAGACCCGTCGAGGGGCTAACCTTTCGTTCCCTTCGCCTCCCGTAGCCCTAGAATTCCCCTCTTTCCGCGAAACCCTAGCCGCCGCACAGAAACCAAATCCCGTCGCGCGGAAATCTTTCCGCCGGATTTCCACCCGCCGATCGAAATTCCCGTAGCGATTCGCGGCCGGCTAGGGCGAGCCTTGCCGCCCCCCTCGTGATCCGGTGAGGTAAGAGCCGAGGTCGCGTCGGCCATGTCGAGGTGCTTCCCGTACCCGCCGCCGGGTTACGTGCGAAAACCAGCGGCCGCGGCCGAGGCGGAGGCGACCACTAAGGTTTGTTGAACCATCGGATTTACACACGCACGTGCCGGATCATTTGTTCTTGCCTGTAGGCTTTGATCGGATCAGTTGGTTGTGCGTGTGCGATTTGGGGTTCGCACGCGCCGGGATGCTTAACCCTGTGAGGGTGGACACTGAATCTTGTGCGGCTTCGCTGCGGGAGATCGGCCTCATCGATTGGAATTTTAAGTGACAAGAAATCTAGAAAAAAAACCTAGATCTGGCTGACGCGCATTGCATTTATATGCTTAAACTCCCTGACATCCGTTGTGTGGCTAGGAGGTACTGATTCGGATTTGGTATAGCCTTGTTACCAGCCATGATGTCTTGATTACTTGGTCAATTGCATCGTCATTGTTGGTGCTAAATTGCTTTAGAGATGGGTGATTAATTGTGGTGCGCTGATGGACGCCAAATATGATTGGGAACATGGTGGCTGGAACAGTTTGCAGTAGTGCAAAACTGGTGTTGGCACAACAATGCCAATTTATTTACCAGAGAATGTATTATATCTGGGTTCCATGAGAATTTTTAGGCCAATTAGTGTTGTCTGGCTTGGATTCTATTACAAGGAACCCAATTGGTGGTGTTCTAGCTTTGTTTGTGTTGCCACTAATTTGTTTCTCACTGGCGGTGTTTTGGTGCATTAGGAGCAATTTTATATGCGTTTTTCAACTTGTTCACAACTTACAGTTTCGATAGCTGTTTCACTGGAAACTGGAGAGCCTGGGCTGCATTATAGTACCAGATTGGCACATGAATGAAAAGTTGTCATTAAAAGGAACAATGATGCAGTAGGCTCTCTTAGTGCTATTTGTGATTGCTTTTCTATTGCAGTAGTTGCATAATCTTTGATGCAAATATCATTTGCAGAATTCTGTCATTTTGTTAGTCTTGCCTGTCTTGTTAAGATATTCTTTTTTCTATAAAAATGGGATTTTGAATTCACTCTCTTGTGTCACCGATTTGCTTTCTTACCCATGTTTTTCACTGTTTTGGGAATTTTTCTAGTTGTCTGTTACGAAAATGTCCTTGTATTGTGGTTCGGAACATTCTTCATATTGCGAGATATCAACTTAGCTTTTCTTTGGAATCACTCTTGTTGCTTGCTTGTTTAACTAGTTTATATACTTGCTAATATATTTTTATTATTTTCTATGGGGTATAATGAGATAATTGTGGTTTATGCATTATATGTTGTATATTTGTTATGTACAAATATCTGGGGGGAAAATTGTACTAACACTTTATAGAAATGGCAACTAACTGCATTTGTCTTAATTGTGCTTGTTAGATATGCATTGCTTCTTAGAATGGACAGTTTTGCAGGTTTTAAGTACCATCTGTTGTCAAGTGGGTTCAATACGATTGTAAGGGTGTCAATTTTGTGACTAACTGTGTACTGAGCATATCAAGGATAATTGAATTATTCTATGTGAAGCATCCATTTCTTAATTCTTAATTGTTACTGATAGCACATATGTGCAAATGCTACATTAGTTTCTTGTTGTGTGCTTGTGTAAGTATGAAACTTTGCTGCATTGCATTCCCGTCGTCCGTTCTAAATCAGAACTGACGATTACTCTGGTGGCTGAAGCTCCAGAAAGAAAGGGAAAATGCTGAAAAGAAGAAAGAGAAAAGGAATGACAAGAAGGCTCTCCAGCAGGGTGGTGAGACATCTAAACATTCAAAGCGTACCCATAAGAAGAGAAAGCATGAAGATATGAGCGTAGCTGGTCAGGAGTCCAGAAAAACCTCCAAAGAATCAGTTGAGCAGTTGGAAAAGAGTGGACTCTCAGAAGAGCATGGAACTCCTTGTTTCATTCAGACAGTGCATGACTCACCACAGAGCTCTCAGGACAGCAATAAGAGACGAAAGGTTGTATTGCCCAGTTCTTGCCAAAATAAGAATGGTGAGCTTTTATTATTATTATTATTATTATTATTATTATTATTATTATTATTATTATTATTTTCAATCACTGTTTGCAAGATTGGCTTATCCTAATTTATGATCTTGCAGGGAACATTCTTCGCTTCAAGATAAAAAGAGATCAAGATTCTCCAGCAGCCATGTTGGAGAAACCAAGGGCTCTTGAGCAACCACCAGTCCAACAAATGGGATCAGGTTCATCCTTGCTGAGCAAGCAAAACGCAGTCCAACCTCACCATAACAAAGAGATGTTTAAATCAGCAGCACCTCTGCAGCGAAACATCAAGGGTGGTTCTCAAGCAGTACCAAAACAAGTGAGTACACAACCCCCTGCAAGGTTCATCCAAAGAGTTGATCCCCAGACTACGGCCAAGGGCATCCAAAAGGTAGAACCCCAGTTGTCTGTTAAGGCAGCAATGGGAAGAGTTGACCATCCACCTGTGAAGATGATGGGAAGTGTTGATCCTTCACCGGCAAAAGTGATTGGAATAGCTGATCCTTCACCTGCAAAGGTGGCACAAAGAGTTGATCCTCCACCTGCCAAGTTGCTGCAGAGAGTTGATCCTCCGATGTCATCCAAGGTGATTCAGAGAGATGCACCCCCATCTTGTTCTAAGGTTTTGCAGAAGGAAATCAGCACTGCTGCTTTTCGTCAGCGACAAGTAGAGCATCCTCCCCTTCTGCAAAAACCAAAGGTGCCTGTGGATGCTCCTGTCATCAAGCAGCAGCAGCCGCAGCAGACAAACGCCTCTTTGCCCAAAGAAGAGCCTTGCTTCTCTGGTAGGGAGACAGAAGCTACTCCAGTGCCGGAGGCCAAGCAGTCTAAGTCAAATCGGAAGAAGAGCCGCAAGGCTGAAAAGAAAGAAAAGAAGTTGAGAGACCTATTTGTTACCTGGAATCCACCTTCGTTTGAGATGGAAGATATGGATGTCGGTGACCAAGACTGGCTGCTTGGCAGTTGGAGGAAACCTGATGCCATCATGAGCGACTGCAGAGCAAGTGATGGTTCATTGCCGTTTCAATCAATGGAGCAGCAGTTCTCATTGCAGCCCAGGGCGACTCATTTGCCTGATCTTCACGTCTATCAGTTGCCATATGTGGTTCCATTTTAGTTGTGTAGTGAGGTAGATGAGAAGTAGGAGAGATGTTAGGAGACTTGTGTTGGTGTGGGGGAGAATGGTTCCCTGCGACAATTTTCCAGCTTTGTTCCAGATATTCTTTTTTTAGGACGATGAGTGGCAAGCTCCCTGTAATGTCGATGTATTCTTTGCCCCATTTCTCTCAGCAGTCGAACTGCGAAGGACCTTGAATTTTTAAGATGCCAACGTATTCTTTGCCTCGTTTCTCTCAGCAGTCGAACTGCAAAGGACCTAGAAGTTTTTAAGTGATTGCAATGTCGTATCACATATTTGACGTAAACTTACCATGTGTTTGGTTGCAAGGACTAGATGAGACGGAATTGGATGGACCCGTTTTTGTAGGTGTTTGGATGGGAGACAAGGAATATTCCTTGTAGATCCGGGACCAGGCAATCCTCTTTTTTTCATGGGACGGAGTCATCCCATATGGGATAGAGTTATCCCACCTCTTTATTTTTTTAAGTACTGTTTTTTTAAATTTTTTTTTAAAAAACTCAGACTTATGTGTAGAAACATATCAACAATAGCCTTCAAATTTTTTTTTAAAAAACTCAAATGCTACACATGTCCCACTTTCATCCTTCCATCCAAACAAAGGATGAGACAATTCCATCCCACTTTATCCTTCCAACCAAACAAAAAACAGGGATGACTCTATCCCCCAACCAAACAAAAAATGGGATCATCCCATCTCAAAACCAGGGACAAGATCATCCCATCCCACCTTGTCCCTAAATCAAACACAACCTTAGTATGTGTTTGGTTCATGGGACTATGGGGATGGGATGGGGCGGTTCTTGTTCCAGAGCTGTTTGGTTCAGAGTCGAGTGAGATGGGGGATATCCCTCTAGGGAATATTCTGCGAATATATACTCTCAAATTGGGGATGCTCCTGTCCCTCAGAAATGAGGGGATGGTGAGGGATGAGGTGGGACGAGTGGGCCTCACGAGCTGTTGCAATCCCAAAAAAGAGGCTGACAGGTAGACCCCGTATGTCAGACTTGTCATCCCAAACCTTTTGTTCCTAAACCAAACAGAAAACAGGGACCGTCCTATCCTTTGCAATTAAACACGAAACAGGATCAGTTCTATCCCTAAAAAATGAGTTGGATCTGTCCCGTCCCACCATGACTCTGAATCAAACACACCATAAATTTACCATTCAGAGCCTGACCCTGAAAGGGTCTCCCCCTCCCAAGAAGCAAAACGTGTGCATGCCAACGGTACCACAATCTAGCTGTAGCGTATCGGCACACAAATGGACATTCCTTTCTGTTCTCTTCTGTACCTGTAGCTCTCGCAGATCTATCAATAATGTTGTTGTGGACAACCAGAAGCTTGTCGGTGCTGGAAATGTGGCACCGGTGAAGCTTCCATTCTGTACATGAGTTTGTAAAGCAATGACAACCCAACTCAACCCAAACAAAAAAGAAAGAAAAGGAGCCGAAAAGGAGGTGCAGATTCACAGAAAAGGCAGACGAGAAAGAAGTCAATCGAAGCTGGACGATCGGCTCCACCGTTCTCGCAGGTACTCCTCGAGGGGGCTGAGATTGCTGTGCTCGGTGCTCGAGATGGACTCGGCGTCCTCCACGTCGAGCAGCGCGAGGCCCAGGTGCGACTTCACGTTCGCCGCCGGGTAAGTCTCGTCGTCCTGGCAGTCCGGCTCGGCGGTTTGCAGGTCGGCCAAGCTTGCCGTGCTCTGTCCCCGTAGTACGCTCAGTACCTGCAAGGCACAACGACAGGCAAATGTTAACACAAGCTTCGCGTGCACGACTGAGTACCGACCCGCCGAGCAGAACGCGGACTCACCTGCGATATCCGGGGCCTGAGACGAGCTGACCTCCTGAGGCAGAGGGACGCAGCAAAGGCCATTCGCCTCACCTCGGCCTCGTCGTGCTTCACGTCCAGGCTTGGGTCCAGCAGGTCAGAAATGTCGCCACTGTTCAGTATCGGACTCGCCTGTATGCCAAGGACCAATCGTGTCAAGGAATACCAGGGCTAAGTCGTAGCAGAATCATTGAGGGTTCCAAATTCTTCAGGCTAATGTACATCAGGTTGTGATGCATGAGATCGCGGATTGGGAGGTCTTCTTACCCACATGACGAGACTTTCCTGGCCCTTTGGTGACCCATCGCTGATGGGCTTCCTCCCGGTGAGGAGCTCCAGCAGGACGACGCCGAACGCGTACACGTCCACCTTGTCGGTGACCTTCCCGTACATGAAGTACTCCGGCGCTAGGTACCTGCAGAGAGTAAAAGCAACAATTTTCGATGCAGCACAGGCTAAAAAAAACACGGTGTACCAGTAGACGCTACAGAGACAAGCTTGGTCGTGTCACGGTACAAGAACGCACCCGAATGTGCCGACGACGTCGCTGTGCGTTACGGAGGTCGGATTGGACGGCGCCCAGATAGCAAGCCCAAAATCGGACAACTGCCACAGCCACAACCGAGAGATTCAGAGTTCACGTTCGTCGGTGCATGATCCAAACTGAAAAAAAAAAAGAATCCAAAGATGACGCGTTGGTGGTACGTCACTGTTATGCTACCTGAGGCTCGAACTCGTCCGCGAGGAGGATGTTGGACGACTTGACGTCCCTGTGGATCACCGGCCGCGAGCAGCCGGAGTGGACGTAGCCGAGGGCCTCAGCGATTCCCAGCGCCGCCTTGTACCTCTTCTCCCACGACAGCGCCGGCTTCGACCTTTTCCCTGCAAATCGAAGACATCAAACATCAAGTGTGTGAAGAGCAGGCAACTCCCACCCTTGCAACTGTTCTAAAAACGACACCTTGGCTAAAATTTGTCTCGAGTACTGATCATTTTTTTTTGCAAGATGCGCAACTTCCTTAGAACCAAGGCTACCGTACTGAAGTGAAATGTTTCACGGGGACATCACATGTACAGGATAGTAGATGTAGCATGTGCTGTTGTAAAAATGCTAGTACCGTGCAGGTTGTCCTCGAGGCTGCCCTTGGGGAGGTAGCTGTAGACGGAGATAAGGTTGGGGCCTTCGACGCAGATGCCGATGAGCGGGACGATCCTGTGGTGCTGCAGCTTGGTGATGATGTCCACCTCCCGGAGGAAATCCTTGGACGCCTCGGCCGACGCCTTGGACAGCTTGATCGCCACCTGCTGCCGGCTCGCGAGGCTGCCCCTGTACACCCTGCTGTGCCCTCCATTCCCAATCAGATTCTCTGCAACGGAGAGAATTCTCGGCCGTGAGATGGAAGCGTCAGAATCGTTGGGGGCGTCGAGCCTGAGGAAATGATCGGAGAAAAAGAACCTGAGGAGAAGTGGTTGGTGGAGTCGTAGAGCTCCTCGTAGCGGAACCACCGGCACCGCGACGGGACCCCGTCGAGCATTTGCTTCAGCTCGGCGGCGAGCTCTGCGTTCGGCTCGGGGGAAGACGACCGCCTCGGCAGGCTCATCACCCACTGCACCACCGACTGCTTGCGCGGATCGTCGTCCTTGCTCTGCGGGGCGGCGACGGGCGTGCGGCGGAGCAGCGGCCAGCCGAGCCTGTCCTCGGTCGTCGCGCCACCGCCGACCTTGGTGGCGTCGTCGTAGGACTTGACAGGCGCGGCGCCGGGCCTCACGCCCTGGCCACAGCCCATGGCGTCAAAGTCCATGGACCGCGCGCTCCTGTTCGGTTTCGGGATGATCACCTTGGGCTCGTGCCCGACGCTCGGGTGCAGCACCGTGCGGAGCACCGGCTTTGGCTCTGCTCCTGGCGCAGCTCAACACGATGTGACCGAACGATTAATCACTCAGTAACCAAGCGTCTGAAACACCATTGCTCAGAGGTAGTACTTACCGAGTGGTGGCTTGGGCGCCTCCCTTACGAAGATGGCCTTGCCGTTCTGGATGGCGACGACGGTGGTCATCGGCGGTAGCTTCTTGGCGCAGTACTTCGCTAAGCAAGTCGAGCCTCTGAGCAGACGCCCCACAAAAAAAATTTTTTGCTGGTGTTAAACAATTAAGAAGAAACAAAGTAACAAACAGTTGGATCATACAAAGGTTGCTGCGCTGACCCGAAGGAGTACTTCTTGTTGGCGCCAATCACCACCACCATGGCGGCGCAGAGCTTGGCCTCCTTCACCAGCACCTTCTGGATCGAGCTCCCCGGTGTAACCCGGCCGACAAGAACAATCTGACACGAATCATCAATACTAGCATGTGAATTTAATCGTTAACATTATGGCATAGAGCTCCATAGGATTCACTACCGCCCCATGCTTACATCTTTCTTGCTGCAGAGGGCCTCGTACTCTGCCAGGTAGTCGTCCAGAGTCCTGATCAGGGTCAGAGCGTTCGTCTTGCAGATGTCTGCGACAAGAAACAAGAAAATGTCAAAAAAAAAAAAGAACACTACACTACACTGCAGGCGTTACCACGACTGAATCGAACTTGTAGTTCCTTGATGGAAACCTACCGGATTTGCGGTAAATGTGCACGGCGACGACGCGGTCGCCCCTCCTCGCCGACTGGTTGAGCGCCCACCGGAGCAGGTCCTTGCCGACGGCGTCCATGTGCAGCCCGACCAGTATGCACCGGCCGACGCCCTCCCCATGCTCGGGCGCCATGCTTCCCCAATCGACCACCGGCAGCCAGCAGCTCGCAAAAATCAGCAGGAAACGCACTTGTCCATGATGACACGCACAGCACAGCACGCGGATAGCTCAACCACTACTCGCCGAGGACTTCCCCTGTATGGCTATGCTGATAAAATCCTGCTTACTGCAGCCAATGTATGACCTGGAACTGCTCTGCTCGAATAGAAAATTGCTGAGGCGGTCATCGCGACGACGGCCGCCTGGAAAGCGAATTCCGTTAGCAAGAACTGGCCGAAGCCGCCCTCAACTCACTTTACAGTAGCTGAATTCAAACGGAAAGGAAGCGGAGAGCTGAAGACGATACGACACAAGCGCAAGAAACCAGAGCGGCAAATATATCTTAAGAGGAAAGAGGGGTCAAAGCGAAGGGAGAGAGGTTCCAAACGACAGAGTTAACCGCCTAAAATCTGGTTAGGTTGTCAGGCTTCAGCTGCAGGGAGCGTATTAAAAACAATTTTCATGGCGCCACGCCACGCCGCCCCGCGGGGTCGTCGTCACCATCGGCGGGCTCGGCTCGGCTAGGCTCAACTACTCCAACCACAAATCGGGCGCTAGGCTGCTGTTTTGTGCTGCCGGTAAGCCAAAGCTACCGAACAGAGACGGTGACAAAGACAAGCAGGTAAAGAAACTAGAGGGAATTGGAGTTGATACTGTGGCCTATGGGAGAGAAGGACGTGTGCAGTACGATTTGTGATGATGAGAGGTGAGCTGAGAACAAGGGAAAAGAATTTCTTAGTGGAGATTGGAGAGGTAGGGAAAAGTGGGCAAATGGAGAGGGAGGACAAGTGCCATTGCTGATGGGAGCATACACAAACTTTGAGATAACGGGGGAAAGGGATAGGGGAAATAGTCCCCCACATGGCTAGAAAAACAAAAGAAAGGGAAAAAGAAATCGGAAAGGAAAAATGCATCGAACTATTTCCTTGGGATGTTAGACGATAGAGGACAGGATTTGTACATGATTTATCTTTCTGCAAAGTTGCAAAAGGGAGATACTTTGGTAGGACTGTACTACTACTAGTTACTGGCCTCAATGCAGAAATGCTAATGTTAGCTCTGGTACCACTATACTTGGTACCTCCGGTATTGTTTGGTAAATTTGCGTTTAATCTTGTTGAGGTGGACTTGCGGTGATTTATAGTTAGTGGTCTGTTCTTTCACGATTTCTAAAAGTAGTTTTTGGTTTTTATTATAGTATCTAATTTTAAATAGAGTATTTTTTCAAGATAAGATCTACAAGTTAATTATAGTATACGTTAAAAGCCCAACATCTATATCAACCAAAATCGTAAGCGAGTATATCTCTCTCCGTAATCTCTATCGCAAACAACTAAAATTCAAAAATTTTAGCCAAAAGTCATAAGCCGCAACCATATCAACACAGGCCTCAGGTTTCTAGTTTACTTTTTATTGTAGTTAATATTAGCTTTTTCTGTGTAGTTAAAATTTTAATAAATTAAAAAATTATATCGTTACAAATAATACAAATGAATAAAGTGAAAAAAGAAAATACAAAAAACCCCAAAAAGTAAAAACAAACAAGATAAAAATTAAAAGGCTAGAAGACAGAAACAAAAACTCATTAGAGCAGGGTCTAATATTATGATGATTTCAACCATGATAAAATTAAAATGTTAGAAGGCAGAAGTAGAAACTTATTAAAGCAGGGACCAGAATTACGATGATATCAACCATAGGGTCCCATCGGGATATATGCTCACTGATGCTGAGTGCCTCCCATTGGCGGTCCAAGAAACGTCATTTTCATCTCATTCAACGCACCTACAGATTAAAACGAAAAACACGGGGGAAATTAGGAGAGCTTTCAGGGCAATTTTGAAGATCAAGCTTGTTATGATATTTTCTTCCAAAATGAGTTAAGCAGCCATTAATGTCCGTGGTTTTCATTTGGGAGTCTTCTACTGGTTAACACTACAGAAAGGTCGTAACAAAGAGTTAAGTGGTATGCAAACTTTGTTTAGGGAAAAAATACAAAATATCCTAAAAGCATAACATAGGATAGATGCTGATAACCCTAGCAAAAAAAAAAAAAAAGACAGATGTTGATAGTGTAGTGGTGCAACAAATGTCATGTAGCCGACGCTGCCGAGTTTAGATCTAAACATGATAATGGCCACATCCAATGTTTTTTCAGCTGCTCTGTATAAGAAACATTTCGATCCTAATCCGACGACACCACATGTGAGGACGTGCTGGGTTTATTTAGGCGGCTAGCCATATATTCAACGGTTTAGGGGGTGTTTGGTTGCCAGCCACACTTTGCCACAGGTTGCCACGCCTAAGGTTAGGCAAGTTTGACCAACTTGGCAGCTGTTTGGTTGCAGCCACAGTTGTGGCAAGATTCCCTTCCAGCAAACTAGGTCCTACGCGTCAGTGATTCAAAAAAGTGTGGCAAGATTCCCTTAGGCTTGCTAAGGTGTGGCAAAGAATTTGAGCACCTCAACTTAGACAAGTGTGGCAATTTTTATTGGTAAATGATGGCAAAGTGTGGCTAGCAACCAAACAGGCAGCCGCCGTTCCCGCAAGGCGACTGGCAGCGCGATCAAAGCCCTGCCTGGCAGGTCGATCACCTGCCGCCCGAGACAGTAGCGCCGCTACGCGAGCAAGCCAGCAAGGGCTCTCGTGCCGCACGCGCACGCGCGTCGTGTGGCCGCCAAGCGCGACGACGCGGTCTTTGGTGGGATTTTACTTTCTACGAGGAACGGTGACGCGACGCCAGCGGCAGCGGCAGGTGCACGTCGCGGTCGCCCACCCGTGGCAGCCGCAACGACCCAACGAGAGATTCTTCCCGCACAAATTGCTTGGGAGATACGAGGATTGAACCGAGGCGTGGGGCGTGAAGCATTCCGAATAAATTGGGTCTGTTTTTTCCCTTTTGAAACCGGTTTTTATTTTTTCTATAGTATTTAACTTTTAAATGAAATATTTTTTTACAGATTCAATCAATAAATTTACATATTCTCTTATTTTTCTCTCTTGTCTCCCCTTCCTCATCTATATTATGGGTGTGTTCTTTTAGACTGGGGCATATGACTTATGGTTATGTTTTTTGAATTCTTGCCGGTTCGTGAGAGGTAGTACGTAGAGAAAAATAGTATCATAAGATTTTGGTCAGTACAGCTGAATTTGATACAATTTGTACTATAATTTACTTATAGACACCGTCTTAAAAAACGCACCGTTTAACGATGAGTTACTACAGAAATGGAAACTAAAGTCTAAGCATAAGCCCAAAAGAAGTGAGCCTACATATTTAATGGGTTTTGTTGGTTTATGTGCTCAAATAATGTCTCATGTAAGACATTATTTGTTCCTTACTTCTTTTAACTATTTACCACATCATTTTATATTAGATAGCTAATTATTAGCTATAGATGTTGGGCCTACTCTAAATAGCTGAAGTTATGCCCTGATCAATTCGGCTTCTGGCTTATTTTTCACTATTCATAAATTTCGTCTTTTTATAAACTTTTGGCTTTTTGTTGAGCTTTTTTGCCGGTTCTTTTTTTCCCGTATTTGTTTGTATTATACGTAATGGGCTAACATATTTTTTTATATTTTTTAAATTTAATTATGCTAAATAAGCCTCTGTCAGCTACAGTGCTTTTTTCAGCCAGCTACAGTGTTTTCAGTCATAAGCCATGGGCTTTTAAGCCGAACCGATCACCATAGCTTTCAGCTATGAATTTTTTATTGAAATTGTACTATAGCGACAAATAGCTTTTTTTAGTCTTTCGATTAAAGAAAAATGAAGAAAATAAGAAAAAGATGAAAACACCGTTATATCTCCATGATAATAAAAAGAAAAAAGAGAAAACCAAAAAACCAAAAAATACTAAAAAACTTAAATTAGAAAATAATATATTTTAAATAGTTTTTAGCTTAAAAATTGAAATAGAAAAAAATAAAAAAAACAAAGCTACTTGAAGGTGGGACCAGTGTATGGGCCTGTTCTTTTTGGCTGAAGTTTATGGGCCTGCTTGTTTAGGCTTAGACTTTTTGGCTTATAGCTTAAAGCTAGCCTTTTGGCTTAAGCAGCTTAAGAGCAGTTAGCTTTTAAGCCAAGTTAGGCTATTTGGTATCGTGGCTTTTTGATGGATTGAATGGTGTGGCTTATTACCAGAAAGTCTAAAATACCCTTATTACCATTCCGACTACTATGTGGATTCATGTACATGTTTTAATTTGTAGTTGTACAAAAATATGTTGGGTAATTTTTTTACTTTTTATTTCGAATTTCTATTATATTTGCGGATCATAAACGAAGGTTGGTGGACCAAGATGCACGAATCATGCGTTTACCCTTTAAAACATTACTAGCTGGACCAAGATGCGAATCACAAATCATACCCTTATTACCATTTCTATTATATTTCTTTTTTACTTTCGTTTACGCATGAATTCGATCAAATCATTACTACCTGACTTTACATATGCAATCATTCCTATTTAATTTCGTTTACGAGAAAAATCCTAACGTACATGCGTTTTCACCCAAAAAAAGAATCGTAGTATATTTTCAAATATGGGCATATGTATGGTAATAGCTATAGCCTTATGCGGAAAATTCACAACTGTTAAGAAAAAAATAAATATTCTTGGAATTCTCACAAAAAATGAAGACATCCGACCTTGATTTGAGTTGCATATAAGTTGCATATAAAGATACATGTTGCAATATAAATATGAGTTGCACATAAATATAAGTTATCCTACTGTCTATGATCCTGCAGACATCAAGGAATTAGCAAGACTTTCACGAAAGACGCACATGTTTGTATCGTCCACTGCCGATGCACTGCCGCTGTTGCATCCAGATGGTCCAGCGTGTGTAATGTTTGGTTCATAGTCTTCATCATTATCGCATCTCTCAAAAAGTTCATCATGTAAAGCACTATCTCGGATGAAGTTGTGAAGTGCCATACATGCAATAATAATTTGTGTTTGCTTGTCCATGTTGTAACTTGGCATAGCCAACAATATTCGCCATTTCATTTTGAGCACACCAAATGAACGTTCAATCACATTTTGAAGGGAGGAGTGAGCATGATTAAACACATCGTATTTACCACTCGGTTGTCGACCCGTCGAAATTCTGGTAGATGGTACTTTTGTCCTTTGTAAGGAGCTAGATAGCCCTTTCGATTGGGATATCCCGCATCAACAAGATAATATTTTCCTACACATGACAAACATGTAAGTGTTGATGATCCAATTCGAGAACTCCATCATAGCAATTAATTATAGGTTCATATAATCAAAGTACCGTCAGGAGGATGTGGAAACTGATTTGAATATTTGTCCAAAGTATTATTGAGTATCCTTGTGTCATGCGCTGAACCCGGCCATCCGGCGACAACAAAAGTAAACCTCATGTCGAAGTCACACACCGCCATAACATTTTGAGATGTATATCCATGGCGACCGGTGTGGGCAATTTGCTCATCCGCTGGCACAACAATAGGTACATGCGTGCCATCAATTGCACCTATGCAATTGTTGAAGCGACTATCTTGAAGTTTAGGATGAACTGTGTTAAACTCTGGATCTCTTGGTTTAATGTTATCTTCAGATAAACGGTACAAACAGTCCAAGACTTCATGAAATTTTCTGTAGATTGTCTCACTTGATCTCTTGAAGCGGTTCATGACTTGGCTAACTGACTGAGGGCCACCAACTGTCCATAAGAACATAGCCAAAGATTCTACAGAACTCATTTGTGTAGTTGATTTCAAGCCATAGTTTGCAACTAAGGTATCATGCAAGCTATTAAAAATATCTCTACTCATTCTAAACATGCTGTAACAATCTCTGTCATCCCTCAGTTGCTCTATAACCCATTCATATCCGGTTACGAGTGGTTGTCTCTTCTTCCTCTTATTTAGGTAAGTCTCATAATAGTACATACCTACGTAACCAGCTGCTGCAACAAAATCATGAAATGGTAACTTCCTCTTATTTGTTTTCTCAACTTCACCTTCGCTAGAATTGCTTTCGGTTGTCGAACCATCAATTTCACTTGATGAACTCATCTATAGACAAAAAAAAGAACATTTAAAAGGACTTGATGAACATAACTCATTACATAACCATCATTAACTGAATAATATGAGTGCAGATCACTAATAGTTTTAACTTCATTACATAACCATCATTAACTGAATAATATGAGTGCAGATCACTAATAGTTTTAACTTCATTACATAACCATCATTAACTGAATAATATGAGTGCAGATCACTAATAGTTTTAACTTCATTACATAACCATCATTAACTGAATAGTTCGCTAATTTAAAAGGACAACAAATTTTTTCTAATTGTTCTTAATCTTGAGATCATACATCCTTTTGAGCCAATTAATCTTTCCCTCATCAGTCTTCATAGTTACAAATACTTCTCTGTTTTCTTGTTTAGTAAATAGCCTTGTTGCAATGAAGTGTTCATCACTTCCTTCAACCATGCCAGCTTGAACAGCTATATCCATGACTTCTGCTATGGACGGACCACTCGAAGCATGGCCTTTAGCCATAATATCCACCATACGCTTGAAATCCCTCGCAATGGGATTTTTCCTATTCTTCTTTGGACTAGGATTGATACTACTAGCCCTATGCTTCATAGGGCCCTTTTGTTTCTTATCAGCTTCCTCGTTGGTTTCTACATCGGCATTTGCAGCTTCATCGCCTTCCTCCAAAGCATCAACATCAACAATAGTATGTACATCACGTGAAGTCTCACCCGGGATGGCTGAAGTGTTACCCGTCACATGAGCATTTGCAAACATAACTTCCATCTCAGCTAGATTCTCAGGGGGTCCATCACGAAAACTTTTATGTTTTGGATAATTCTGCAAAATCAATAAGAATGATTAAAACAACATCGATTTGCAGTGATTATGATATGAAACATGAAGATATTTCCGTAATGCCTACCTTTATGTGGTCATCCCACCAAGCATCGGACACATCAATGGTTCCTTTTGCATGATCCCAACCTAGCACAGTTGCTTTCAGTTTAAGTTCGTTCCACAAGCTGTACACTTTCTTCATTGTTTCCTAATGATTCTTGAATTGCTTTTTGTCGTGCCTTTTCCCTGTCTTCTGAAAGAACTTGAGCTGCAAGTTCTTGTATCCAGTGGTGCTCAAACAATGCATGGGTCTATTACCAGTCTCAACTTCCTCTTTACAAATCTGGCAAAACGCCCTATTCGAGAATGCATCCCAATTTGCCTTGGATAGAGGAAGTGGATCCATCTACACACTTTTCATTCCACAAAGCAAGTTATTACACACTATTCATCCCAAGTTATTACACACTATTCATCCCAAGTTATATTAACTTTATGGTTTCCAACTGGACAAGATTGTAAACTTTATGATTATCACTTGTACTTTATTCATAGACTGGTTCAATACAAATCCTTTTGTTGTAGGTTCATAGACTACTTTATTCATAATTTCCGAGAAAAGAATAGGTGTGATTTCTCGATTAGGCTTGACTATATACATATATTAACATACACCATGCCTGAGCCTATTCAAGCCTACAAAATACTAACATAAATGAACATATATACGAGTTACTGAGCACAATCCAGCAGGTTTTAAAAAAAAGACAAATAGAATCAGGTTTTGCTTTCTTTTAGTACTTCATTGCAATGCATGGAAAACTTATTAGTTTTTGTAAAGAATGACGAAAACAAATATTGCCTCCACAATGATATGACCTAATTGTATGCCATGGGTTCACAGAAGATACATAGCCAATATCAACCCAATGCCAATCTTTTTTTGCTTCATCATTATTATCATCCCAGACTGATAATCTGCAATAACCCTATACCATAGCAGGAATCAATTTCACTTGATGGGAATAGGAACAAAATCTGCATTGCCCTAAATCATAGCAGGAAACGATCTGCATTGCCCTAAATCATGTAAACACGATCTGCATTGCCCTAAATCTGGATCTGAGAGATATACCTAGGGGCCGGTGGTGTTGGGGATGTGGAGGAGGCTGGCGGGTTCGTCGGAGGATGGCGGGGTTGCGGATGACGAGGAGCCCTGCAGGGTCACCGGAGGACGGCGGGGTTAGGGACGGCGACAAAGCCGATTGGATCACCGGCGGGGTTGGGGCGGCGAGGAGGCCTGCTGGGTCGCTGGAGAGGTTGGGGATGGCGAGGACTGCTGGGTCGCCGGTGGGGTCGGGGGTCGCCCGCGCGGCTGCGGATCGCCGGTTGGGTCGGGGGTCGCCCGCGCGGCGCAAACGAAGGGAGTCGGGCGATTTGGGGGAAACGAAGCGGCGCAAACGAAGGGTTCCGCGAATTATATACCGATGGCATTTTTTTCGTAAATATTTCGAACTTCAGTGGCAAAGTATTATTTCCATTCCGCAAAAGCCAAAAAAGCTCAAAAAAAACTGGCTTTTAGTTATAACAGTCTTTTGGCTTTTTCAAAAGCCTAGTTGAAAAGCCTTCTATTTGTTTAGGATTAAGCTTTTTTGCTTTTAAGCCACAAGAAAAGCCAAAACAAACAGGCCCTATGACTATTGGATGCGGCTTATGGCTTTTGGTCTGTTCGTGTGAGAGATTATAGGGTAACATAAACTTACGTACAATTTTTGCCGATATAAATGAAGTCGGTATAATATGTACTATAATTAACTAGTAGACCATATTAAAAAAATACTTCGTTTAAAAACTAATTATTATTAAAAAAAATTAAAAAATAGTTTTTAAAAATTGAAAAGAACCAGCCCAGTGCCCTCAGGGCGTCGCTGTGGCCGACCCGACTCGACGCGCGTGCACGGGCAGTAAATGCGGTCACCACAGGGCGAAGCGGTGGTAGGCGGCCCACCGACCTGAACTCGATGCAACTCCGGAAGTGCACGGCGACCTAACTCGTACAGCGCCATAAATTTCCTTCCTTGGGATGGATACGGCCTGCCTCACTCGCTTTCTTTTTAGGAAAGCCAGGGCTTCTTTTTTCCCCCTCCGGGAGAGGGTAGAACCTGAGAGAGTTCAATTGAAGCGACAGTTCTATCCGGGTTTTAAAACTGATGTTAAACTTTTATTATATTATTTAATTTTTAAATAGAGTATTTTTAAGATAAAATCTATAAGTTAATTATAGTATACATTAAAAAGTCATTATTTGTATAGATCAAAATCGTATATAAATATCTTATTGTGAACAGCCAAAATTTTAAAATAACAGTTAAAAGTCATGTGGCGTAGACACCATGACCATATCCGAAGACGGCTCCACATGTATGGAGAGGTTCGTCGTCTCTTTTTTAATGGCTTTGTTTAATTTTTCGTGGGATCGCTGGAACGCCTGATCGTGGACACCACCTTGATTCCTTTGAGTGCTGAATAAAGTACGGCGTTAGCTGCAGGGATAGAATGATCGTTCAGAAAACTATAGTTTTAAAATTGGGCCTGTCGCAGATATTGGTTGTAGAGCAGACACTGAGCTAACGCAACAGTCCGTGGCGTACAGATCGTTTGAGGGACCTCAGATGGTGGCATTAGCCCTCCGGACTCCGACACAGGATTAACATGGTGTATGAAAAACCCCAAAAATTTAAAATCAAAAATTTTTGTGCTTTTTGCTGCATTTTTAAGTGTTTTCTGGAAATTTTCCCTTTTTGGAATTTTTCCCCGGAATGCGCTTTCCTTTTTCGGCCATTCCGCTTTCCTTGCCCCGTTGGCGCCACCTCCCCTTCCGCCTCTCCCGCGCCCCAGCGCCTTCCCCCTCCTTCTCTCCGCTGGCGCCGCCCGTGCTCCCCGCCTCCTCCCTCGCGCGTGCGCCCACGTCTGCGCCCGCTCCCGCACCGCCTCTACGCACGCGCGGACAACGCCGCCCCTCGGATCCTCCCTGCGCTCGCGCCGCCCCAACCGCCTCGGTCCGAAACCGTGGGCGCTCCTGCGCCACGCGTCGCCACTCCTCTGCGCCCGACCCCACCTGGCAGTCCCCGCCTCCTCCTTCTCCCGCGCGCGGACGCGCTCCCTGCCCGCAGCTCCCCCACTCCTGCCCCGCTGCGCTGTCGCCGCCCGGTCTGAAGCTGGCAGAACCCTCGCGCCACGCGTCGCCCCGCGTCTGCGCTGGACCCACCTGGCAGCCGCAGTTTTCCCCTCTCCCGTGCGCGGACACGCCCTGCCCTGCTGCCATTCACCTGCTCCCGTGCCGTCGCCTCACCATTACGCCCCGGCAGAGCCCCGTCACCGCCCTCTCCACTCCGAGGCGACGCCCTGCCCACTCCTGTTGACCCCAGCGCCCCCGCCCGTTGCCTTCTCCCCGAAGGACCCCCTCCCTTCTCCCCCTCCCCTCTACTCCTCTCCTTTGCTTCCCGAGCCTCCCCAACACCCCCATTCCCTTCCCACTACTCCTAGCCGCCTCCCAGAGCCGCCGATTGGAGCCCCGCTGCCCGTGGCTCCGCCTTCGCCGTCCCCTGCGCCGGTGGCCCTCGGGAGCCAATCTTCCTCTCCCCTCCCCCATTTATCAACTGCTTTCGCCTGGAGCATCTTCACCCTCCCCTAACCCCTTTGCCGCCCTCCTCTGGACAGGTGAAGCCCCGTGGAACGCCGCCGTCGAGACCCCCTTCCGGCCGCCGCCCCTCTCCGTGGCCAGCACTCTCTGAAGCTTCTCCACCCGAACCGCCACCGCCATTGTAAGCTCCACCCTCCCCTCTCCGTGCAACTGCAGCCGTTTGGGCTATCTCGCCACCGGTGGCCTCTCTCGCCGCTTTGGCCCCGAACCTCCCCCTTCTGTTCCCCGCCTCCTCGACTGAACCCCTCGCCTCCCCAGTGCCCAAAATGGGTTCCCCGTGTCGAGTGGCACCCGGTGGAGCCCTCCCCGACCATCGGGGGCCATCGCCGTCGCCGGGGCACCGCAGCTCCACCACCCCCGTTTCTCTGTCGCCCCCGCCCGGCTGGAGGTAGACGACGACGTGGCCTCCTCCCCTCCGTCCATCCCGCCCAGCGCCACTTAACGGAGGCCGCCCGATTCAACCGTACCGTTTCGCCCGCGTCCCCGCATCGCCACCGTCCGATTATCGTAACCGCACCGCCCCTCATCCGTCGGATCTCCTCCCCGTACCGCTTCGCTCCTCCCCATCCGGTTGTCCACCGATCCACGCGTCGCTCATCCGAACCGCGTAAGCGCGCGTGGGAGTGGGCCGAGTCGGCCTGCTCCGTCGCCGAGCGCGCGCGCGTTTGCGGGCCGCGCGTCGCCGCCCGTGGGCCGCGCTGGCCTTCGGCCGCGTGGGCCGCACAGTGCCAGGCCGCGCTGTAGGGCTGGGCCGGCCTAGTACTGTTCACCGATTTTCCAGATGATTTATCAATTTCTAAAATCCTGAAAAATCCAAATAAATCCTAAAAAATCACAGCAAATCCCAAAAATTCCCAAATTTCACCACATTGCTCCAAATAATATCCTGGACCCATATTTGGCCTCCACTTCCACAGATTCATCCCAGATAAATTCCTGAAATTCCCCATTTGGAGATTTATGCATTTTACTTCTTTTTAAATTAGTTTATTTTGCCTCGCTTGATTAGTCTCAAGCTGGATTTAATTATTCTATGTGTTTGCGCTAGTGTCGGAGATTCCGGAGATTCAAGAGCAGGCTCAGGATCCAGGCGTTACATCGTTCGAGCTAGCTGAGATCGTCCGGATTGACGGCAAGTCCGAAATCCTTTGATCATATTGCAACCCATGTTATTTAATATTGTTATTATGCTATTTGCATTATTCTAGTTGTGAAATGTTAGTTTAAAGCAAAATAAAATGTTTAGAATGACATGTGATATAGTTAGACCTACCATCGATAAATGCCATGTTTAATTCGTAGCCGTGCCATTGAAACCCTAGAAATAATTATCTGTTAATCTAGATAACTGTAAGTTATTATTATCAACATGCAAAGTCTTTATACTGTTAAGGTTGTGGCTGCGGGCCAATAGAATTTGCAAACCCGACTCTAGGGTAGGGTGGTATGGGACACCGTGCCCTAGAGCGGAGAGTGCCGGCGTGCACAAGGTAGGGTAAGGGTTGGGGAAGAGCTGGCGAGTTAGTCTTCGCCCATCTCTTACCCTAGGAACGAAGTTAGGGTAAGGGTGTTGTGGGGCGCCGCGAGACGGCTTTCGCCCACCGCTTACCCTGGGTTGGGTCACGGGCCTGGCAAGGTCGCGGACCAGGGGAGAATATAGAACTAGACCCTTACGCTGAGCAAATGACATAGTGATCGCTCAACCACAGGAGTTGACTTGTCAACACTGGTCTAGTAGCTGCTCAACTCAATTGAAACTCTACAGGTATTGTAAAGGCTTGTCGTTGAGAAAGCGAGGTTAGGTAGGCCGTGCTGCGGGTGCCTAACAACGGTAGAGTTCACTCGAAGCGGACGGGAGTTTATTGTGCCAGACCCGAGTGAATTCTACCGGGTAGAGCCTATACAAAGAATTGAGCAGTGAAACGACCTGGCTAATGGAGCTGTGTCACTTGGGTGATTCCATCAGCGAAGCTTAAGTAGTTTTGTAAATGTTTAACTTGTTTAGGTTGGTTAATTAACTCTTCATGAAACCCCTGAGATCTTAAGAAGTAGTTTTGGGTCCGTCTTACCAAAATGATTGCAAATAAAACTGTATCCACTCAGAGTAAAAAACCAAGTATACTCCCTTCCTTTGACGTTCCATGCATGTAGTAAGATAGAGTCCCTTTGGGACTTGTTGAGCCGGTTGTTTGGCTCACGGCTTGCTTAATCCCCTCTTTAGAGGATCAAGACGCTGGTGAAGGTCTCCCCGTCGAGGACGTCCCTGAGGATTTCTTCGTCGACGAGGACCCGTGGCTTTAGGTCTTCGCCGCGCTCGAAGCAGTTCCTGGAAGTCTTTTGTGATGTAATAAACTTTGGGCTTGCACGCCCCGCTGTCAAAAGCTGGATGTTATTCCATACTTGAAATATATGCTGGACTTTTGTTGTAAGCATGCAATGGTATACTCTTGCGCGACACTCCATAACTGTTCATGCGTGAATAGTTGCGGAATGCCGTGTCCGTACGCGCCCCAGGAAACGGGGGCGTTACAAGAAGTGGTATCAGAGCAGGCACTTTGACCGTAGGTTGAGACCTAAGGCAAACTAGGAAGCGATTTTATCGCAAAACTTAATTTAAGCCATAAAAAGGGTTTACGAAAAATATAAGGCTATTGCTGTCTTTTTCCTCTATTGTTGCTACCTTACCTGTCTTAAATTTATTTCTGCTTAAGTTTTACTTTTGCAAATGTTTACTGTTTCCCTTGTCTAACTTCAAAATTTCGTTTCGGCAGATGGTGCACTACGTGTTCTCGTGCCTGGACCGCATGGATGGTTGGCCCCACAAGCTGTGGGAAATGCAGCGTTACCTCGGAGCCACGGAGTACCACAGCCCGGTGTTCCACGCTGTGGGCCGCTTCCGTGTAAGACAGCAGTACGAGTGGAAGGCGTGGGTGACCCTCACACCCTTGCATGTCCGCCCGGACCTCGAGCACAGATTCATCGCCAGGAGGATTAGAAGAGATGATGCAGTCCAGGATGCAGCCCAGAAGGCTGCACTTTACCTGAGGGACTACTACGACCAGGAGTTCTCAGGCTCGCCCTTCGACCTGATTTCGCAGCAGCTTCGAGGTGCTTTGGCAGTCCCGAGGTTTGGTGAGGAGGACGATCCCCGCTTGGCGGGCATCGCCACCCTCATGGGTGAGCAGGTGGAGCGCTACGACCGAGCAGTTGCAGAGTCCAGGGCTCTGTAGAGGCAGCTTTGGGACGCCCGCGAGCAGGTGCAGCACCTCCGGGAGTCCCTCCTCCGCTACGAGGCCCTTGAGGCAGGCGAGGCCTCTGACTGCGGAGAGTCGCCCAGCGTCCAGTCCTCTTGCTCTACGGTGCAGTCCAGGTGTAGGCGTAGGATGACTGCGGGGCAGTACCGTGCCATGTTCCGCCCCGCAGCCCCTCTTGCCCTTCCTGCACCGGAGGATATGGAGGAGTAGACGCTGTTCGCTAGTTAGTCTGACCCTTTTGTAATAGCAGTACTTTTGTGATGTAATGCAAGTGTAGCCATGAACCCTAAGTGGTCTGTGCACCACTTGCCTTTTGTAAGTTTATGTCCATTAATCCTTTATGTTGCTTGCCTAATTATCAGTATGTTCTCTCTGTGTTCAAAGTTTTCTCCTGTCCCCTTTCGCTCTCGTACTTATCTTGTTCGCCCTGTACTTACCTTGTAATTCGGTGTCTTACTTATCTATTCTTGCTTGTCAAAGCCGCTGCAAAGCTAATCTCAAGTTCCCAATTGGCAGATGGACCCAGAACAGCAGAGCGGACAGACCAGCGGGCAAGGTGCACCTGCCACAGATCAGACAACACTTGCCAGTGTACTAGCAAAGATGGAACAAAATCGCTATCAGGGAGAACAGAATATTCTGCGAGTGCTAGAACAAATTGCAGCCAGATCTCCAGGCACCCAAAGTGGAGGCAATGCCACTCGGGATGGTTCCCCAATAACCACCCGATGGGCAGACTTTCAGAAGACACGCCCACCAGTCTTCACCCCCTCGGCTGACCCAATAGCAGCCGGGGATTGGCTGGCAGATGTGGAAAGGAAACTACAGACTGTACAATGTGAGGACAAGGAAAAAGTGCTATACGCTTCCCACCTATTGCAGGGTGCTGCAGCTACATGGTGGATCAACTATCAGCGCACACTTCAAAACAGGGAAGTGACTTGGGAAGAGTTCTCAGAAGCTTTCCGTAAGGCGCACATCCCTGGTGGTGTCATGGAAGCCAAGCGCCGGGAATTCTTAGCGCTTAAACAAGGCGGACGCACTGTCCTGGAGTATTTGCATCAATTTAACCACTTATCCAGATTTGCTCCGGATGATGTTGACAACGAAGAGAAGAAGATGAGCCGATTTCGTGCAGGACTACAACAGTCCTTGAAATTTTATATTTCAGCCATAAAATTCAAGGACCTACATGAGATGGTGGACAGTTTGATCACCTCAGAAGAGGCTCGAGGTGAGATGGAAGACTTCAGAAAGCGCAAGGCCGCACATGGGTCACAATCATTTTCACACAATGCTCAGCGAAACAAGACCTCAGGATCATCCTCATTCAGATCCCAATCCTCCCAACAGTATGTGATGCTGCCAAAGAATCAGTCGGGACAATCCCAACAGTACAACTCTCCTACACCCTTGGCGATCAAATGCCCCACTTGTGGTGGAAACCATCTTGCCAGCACCTGTCCGCGAAGATCTAATGCTTGCTTCCATTGCGGAGAAATTGGGCATTTCAGAGATCATTGCCCTAGAAGGAACTTGCCCTCAGATGCTGCAAAACTACAAGTCCAGAATTAGCGGCAGCCAGAAAACAAGTCACAAGCAGGCCCTAGTACTCCCAAGGGAGGCTATCTGCAGATTAAGGCAGCCGGACCCCAATCTCCAGCAGGCATAGCCAACTTCACGTCAGTAGGCAGAGGCCGCACCAAGTCTACCTTTTATGCAAGGGTAAATCACATATCTGCGGAAGATGCAACTGGAGCGAGTGATATCATTGCTGGTATGTTCCCGATCAACTCCATACCTGCATTGATTTTATTTGACCCTGGTGCAACGCATTCGTTTATTTCGAAGAGTTTTGCTTCAAGAAACCAGTTGCCTTCTGTGTCACTGCCGAGACCTTATATGGTTGAAACCCCTGGGGTTAGAATGGAGTCCCACAGTGGGTGTGCGGGACTTAACATAAAAATCCAAGGGGTAGACTTTAGAGCAGATTTATTGCAGTTAGATATGTCAGGATTAGATGCCATCTTAGGCATGAACTGGCTATCCAAAAACAAAGGCAAGGTAGATTGTGAGATGAAAACAGTATCCTTGGTTAATCTTGAAGGTCAGAAAGTGGTAGTAGAGACAGACATAAAAGTACTAAAAGATGCCAGAAAGCGTATGATCAACATGATAGCAGCCACACCAGATCAAGTGCCAGTGGTACAAGACTATCCTGAGGTATTTCCAGAAGAACTACCAGGCAAACCCCCTGACAGACAAGTGGAACTTGCCATAGAGTTGATTCCAGGCACCAAACCAATCGCCAAGCATCAATACAGAATGCCAGCCAGTGAGTTGAAAGAACTGAAGAAGCAACTAGGTGAACTGCTGGAAAAAGAATTTATTCGACCAAGTGTTTCACCTTGGTCGGCCCCAGTTCTGTTTGTAAAGAAGAAGAATGGACAGCTGAGAATGTGCGTGGATTACAGAGGACTGAATGCAGTCACAATCAAAAACAAGTACCCATTACCAAGAATTGATGATTTGTTTGACCAACTTAAGGGTGCCAAAGTATTCTCCAAGATCGACTTGCGCTCGGGTTATCATCAACTCAAGATCCGAGAGCAAGATCGAGAGAAGACAGCCTTCATCACTCGATATGGATTGTGTGAGTTCACGGTCGTGCCTTTTGGTTTAACCAATGCGCCAGCTTACTTCATGAACCTTATGAACCTGGTGCATATGGACCAATTGGACCGATTCGTGATAGTCTTCATCGATGATATTCTGATATATTCCAAGAATGAAGAAGAACACAAGGAACATCTGCACATGGCATTGACTAGATTAAGAAAACATCAGCTATATGCCAAGTTCGACAAATGCAGCTTTTGGCTGAAAGAAGTTGCTTTCTTGGGTCACATTATATCTGAAGATGGAGTCAAAGTCGATCCAGAAAAGATATCAGCAGTAATGGAATGGAAACAGCCAAAAGACCGTGATTGAAGTGAGAAGTTTTCTTGGATTGGCGGGCTACTATCGCCGGTTCATAGAGGGATTCTCACGAATTTCTCATCCACTCACTCAACTTCTGAAGAAAGACAGACCATTCACTTGGACAGATGCTTGTGAGGAAAGTTTTCAGTTGCTGAAGACCAAGTTGACAACAACGCCAGTGTTGATTTTGCCCAACCCAGAAAAGGAATTCCAAATCTATTGCGATGCTTCAAAGCAAGGTTTGGGATGTGTACTTATGCAAGACGGAAAAGTTGTTGCCTATGCTCCCAAACAGTTGAAGCCACACGAAGAGAATTACCCCACACACGATTTAGAGCTAGCAGCTGTAGTGCATGCACTCAAAATTTGGCGGCACTACCTGCTAGGGAATCGTTGTGAGATATTCTCAGATCATAAGAGTTTGAAGTACTTGTTCACGCAGCCAGAATTGAATATGAGACAACGAAGATGGCTGGAATTGATCAAGGACTATGATGTGGATCTCCAGTATCACCCGGGCAAGGCCAATGTAGTTGCCGATGCCCTTAGTCGAAAAGCTCGTCCAAGCAAAGTCAGCACAACAGATTACCCACCAGAGTTGCAAAGAGATATGCTACGACTAAATCTAGCGATCACAGAACAGGGTGAAGAAGCAGCATTAGGGATCCGACCACTACTGACAGATCAGATTAAAGCAGCGCAAGATGAAAATGAAGAGATTCAAAAACTGAAAAAGGACATTGAAGAAGGAGATTCGTCAGAGTATGCGATAGACGAACATGAGATACTTACCTTCCGTGGTCGCTATTGCATACCCGACAAGAAAGAGTTAAGGGAGTTAATATTATCTGAAGCTCATTCGTCCCAATTCTCAATTCACCCAGGAGGTACCAAGATGTACCAAGACTTGAAGAAAAAGTATTGGTGGAACCAGATGAAGAAGGAAGTGGCAGAGTATGTAGCTAAATGTGATGTCTGCCAGCAGATCAAGATAGACCACCAGAAACCATCGGGACTGTTGCAGCCTTTGCCAATACCCGAATGGAAATGGGATAGTATCGGCATGGACTTCATTACCAGACTTCCCAAGACTCGTGAGAGATATGATGCTATCTGCGTCATTGTCGATAGATTGACCAAGGTGACTCATTTCCTCCCGATCAAGCAAACCTATGGGAAGGACAAGCTTGCCGAACTGTACTTGACCAGAATAGTGACACTGCATGGAGTTCCCAAGGAAATTATGTCAGATAGAGGAGCACAATTTACCTCCAAGTTTTGGGAGAAATTGCATGAAGCTATGGGCACCGATTTAAACTTCAGCACAGCATATCACCCGCAGACAGATGGACAGACAGAAAGAACCAACCAGATTTTGGAAGACATGCTTAGAGCTTGTGCTATTGTGTATGGGGCAGCGTGGAGTATTTGCTTACCATTTGCCCAGTTCTCACATAACAATAGTTGTCAAGCCAGCATCCAAATGGCTCCGTTTGAAGCACTTTATGGCAGAAAATGCAGGACCCCTCTGAATTGGACAGAAACAGGAGAGCGACAACTTATTGGTCCCCATATTGTTCAAGATGCAGAAGCATATGTCAGGATTGTCAGAGACAGACTCAAGATGGCACAAGACCGACAGAAGAGTTATGCAGATAACCGAAGTTGGAGACTTCGTCTACATCAAGGTTACCCCATTCAAAATAGTCAAGAGGTTTCAAGTGAAAGGCAAATTAGCACCAAGATATGTGGGACCGTTTCAAATTATCGGAAGAGTTGGCGAAGTTGCTTATCAAGTGCAGCTTCCACCCAACTTATCAAGAATCCATAATGTGTTCCATGTATCTCAGCTTCGAAAGTGTCTGCGACAGCCGACAGATGAAGTGCCTTTGTCAGATATTGAATTACAGGATGACTGCACATATGCTGAAGAACCACTACAAATACTTGAAACATTAGAGAGGCAGCTCAGAAACAAGAATATCAGATTTTGCAGAGTGCAGTGGAAGAATCATATAGCGGATGAGTCCACTTGGGAACGAGAATCAGATTTGCAGCGAGATTTCCCCAACTTACTCCCTGGACCAAATTAATCTCAGGGTCGAGATTCTTTTAAGGGGGGTAGGTTGAAAAACCCCAAAAATTCAAAACCAAAAATTTCTGTGCTTTTTGCTGCATTTTTGAGTGTTTTCTGGAAACTTTCCCTTTTTGGGATTTTTCCCCGGAATGCGCTTTCCTTTTTCGGCCTTTCCGCTTTCCTTGCCCCGTTGGCGCCACCTCCCCTTCCGCCTCTCCCGCGCCCCAGCGCCTTCCCCCTCCTTCTCTCCGCTGGCGCCTCCCGTGCTCCCCGCCTCCTCCCTCGCGCGTGCGCCCGCGTCTGCGCCCGCTCCCGCACCGCCTCTACGCGCGCGCGGAAAGCGCCGCCCCTCGGATCCTCCCCGCGCTCGCGCCGCCCCGACCGCCTCGGTCCGAAACCGTGGGCACTCCTGCGCCACGCATCGCCGCTCCTCTACACCCGACCCCACCTGGCAGTCCCCGCCTCCTCCTTCTCCCGCGCGCGGACGCGCTCCCTGCCCGCAGCTCCCCGGCTCCTACCCCGCCGCGCTGTCGCCGCCCGGTCTGAAGCCGGCAGAACCCTCGCGCCACGCGTCGCCCCGTGTCTGCGCTGGACCCACCTGGCAGCCGCAGTTTTGCCCTCTCCTGTGCGCGGACACGCCCTGCCCTGCTGCCATTCACCTGCTCCCGTGCCGTCGCCTCGCCATTACGCCCCGGCAGAGCCCCATCACCGCACTCTCCACTCCGAGGCGACGCCCTGCCCACTCCTGTTGACCCCAGCGCCCCCGCCCGTTGCCTTCTCCCCGAAGGACCCCCTCCCTCCGCTCGGGTATAAAACCCCCTTCCGGCTCCCTCCCTCTCCTTTGCTTCCCGAGCCTCCCCAGCACCCCCATTCCCTTCCCACTACTCCTAGCCGCCTCCCAGAGCCGCCGATTGGAGCCCCGCTGCCCGTGGCTCCGCCTTCGCCGTCCCCTGCGCCGGTGGCCCTCGGGAGCCAATCTCCCTCTCCCCTCCCCCATTTATCAATTGCTTTCGCCTGGAGCATCTTCACCCTCCCCTAACCCCTTTGCCGCCCTCCTCTGGACAGGTGAAGCCCCGTAGAACGCCGCCGTCGAGACCCCCTTCCGGCCGCCGCCCCTCTCCGTGGCCAGCACTCTCTGAAGCTTCTCTACCCGAACCGCCACCGCCATTGTAAGCTCCACCCTCCCCTCTCCGTGTAACTGCAGCCGTTTGGGCTATCTCGCCGCCGATGGCCTCTCTCGCCGCTTTGGCCCCGAACCTCCCCCTTCTGTTCCCCGCCTCCTCCACTGAACCCCTCGCCTCCCCAGTGCCCAAAATGGGTTCCCCGTGTCGAGTGGCACCCGGTGGAGCCCTCCCCGACCATCGGGGGCCATCACCGTCGCCGGGGCACCGCAGCTCCGCCACCCCCGTTTCTCTGTCGCCCCCGCCCGGCTGGAGGTAGACGATGACGACATGGCCTCCTCCCCTCCGTCCATCGCGCCCAACGCCATTTAACGGAGGCCGCCCGATTCAACCGTACCGTTTCGCCCGCGTCCCCGCATCGCCACCGTCCGATTATCGTAACCGCACCGCCCCTCATCCGTCGGATCTCCTCCCCGTACCGCTTCGCTCCTCCCCATCCAGTCGTCCACCGAGCCACGCGTCGCTCATCCGAACCGCGTAAGCGCGCGTGGGAGTGGGCCGAGTCGGCCTGCTCCGTCGCCGAGCGCGCGCGCGTTTGCGGGCCGCGGGCCGCGCGTCGCCGCCTGTGGGCCGCGCTGGCCTTCGGCCGCGTGGGCCGCACAGTGCCAGGCCGCGCTGTAGGGCTGGGCCGGCCTAGTACTGTTCACCGATTTTCCAGATGATTTATCAATTTCTAAAATCCTGAAAAATCCAAATAAATCCTAAAAAATCACAGAAAATCCCAAAAATTCCCAAATTTCACCACATTGCTCCAAATAATATCCTGGACCCATATTTGGCCTCCACTTCCACAGATTCATCCCAGATAAATTCCTGAAATTCCCCATTTGGAGATTTATGCATTTTACTTCTTTTTAAATTAGTTTATTTTGCCTCGCTTGATTAGTCTCAAGCTGGATTTAATTATTCTATGTGTTTGCGCTAGTGTCGGAGATTCCGGAGATTCAAGAGCAGGCTCAGGATCCAGGCGTTACATCGTTCGAGCTAGCTGAGATCGTCCGGATTGACGGCAAGTCCGAAATCCTTTGATCATATTGCAACCCATGTTATTTAATATTGTTATTATGCTATTTGCATTATTCTAGTTGTGAAATGTTAGTTTAAAGCAAAATAAAATGTTTAGAATGACATGTGATATAGTTAGACCTACCACCGATAAATGCCATGTTTAATTCGTTGCCGTGCCATTGAAACCCTAGAAATAATTATCTGTTAATCTAGATAACTGTAAGTTATTATTATCAACATGCAAAGTCTTTATACTGTTAAGGTTGTGGCTGCGGGCCAATAGAATTTGCAAACCCGACTCTAGGGTAGGGTGGTATGGGACACCGTGCCCTAGAGCGGAGAGTGCCGGCGTGCACAAGGTAGGGTAAGGGTTGGGGAAGAGCTGGCGAGTTAGTCTTCGCCCATCTCTTACCCTAGGAACGAAGTTAGGGTAAGGGTGTTGTGGGGCGCCGCGAGACGGCTTTCGCCCACCGCTTACCTTGGGTTGGGTCACGGGCCTGGCAAGGTCGCGGACCAGGGGAGAATATAGAACTAGACCCTTACGCTGAGCAAATGACATAGTGATCGCTCAACCACAGGAGTTGACTTGTCAACACTGGTCTAGTAGCTGCTCAACTCAATTGAAACTCTACAGGTATTGTAAAGGCTTGTCGTTGAGAAAGCGAGGTTAGGTAGGCCGTGCTGCGGGTGCCTAACAACGGTAGAGTTCACTCGAAGCGGACGGGAGTTTATTGTGCCAGACCCGAGTGAATTCTACCGGGTAGAGCCTATACAAAGAATTGAGCAGTGAAACGACCTGGCTAATGGAGCTGTGTCACTTGGGTGATTCCATCAGCGAAGCTTAAGTAGTTTTGTAAATGTTTAACTTGTTTAGGTTGGTTAATTAACTTTTCATGAAACCCCTGAGATCTTAAGAAGTAGTTTTGGGTCCGTCTTACCAAAATGATTGCAAATAAAACTGTATCCACTCAGAGTAAAAAACCAAGTATACTCCCTTCCTTTGACGTTCCATGCATGTAGTAAGATAGAGTCCCTTTGGGACTTGTTGAGCCGGTTGTTTGGCTCACGGCTTGCTTAATCCCCTCTTTAGAGGATCAAGACGCTGGTGAAGGTCTCCCCGTCGAGGACGTCCCTGAGGATTTCTTTGTCGACGAGAACCCGTGGCTTTAGGTCTTCGCCGCGCTCGAAGCAGTTCCTGGAAGTTTTTTGTGATGTAATATACTTTGGGCTTGCACGCCCCACTGTCAAAAGCTGGATGTTATTCCATACTTGAAATATATGCTGGACTTTTGTTGTAAGCATGCAATGGTATACTCTTGCGCGACACTCCATAACTGTTCATGCGTGAATAGTTGCAGAATACCGTGTCCGTACGCGCCCCTGGAAACGGGGGCGTTACAGTGTATGATCCAATATGTACAACGTATGACATTGTCAGAGATAGCTCAAAATGTAAGTTTTACTACAAACTTGCAGTGTCGGTCTTCAACTTCCAACAGCAGGGGAAACCATGGTGTTCAGCCTTATTGTGCTAACGCCACTACTAATCATGGCGTAAGATTTAGGCTGAATTGCTGGACTACTATGTCGTTTCCGATTTCTCGTTCTCTGATCACAAAGATTCTCAAGCACATCTCCGAGAAGTGACCACGCACCTGACCGGGCACGTGAAATCCTCTCTCTCCACGGCGCCCTCACCCGGCCACCGACACACCCCCCTACCGACGACCAATCATTCGGAGGGCGGCACGGGCGCCCCATCAAACACCACACCCTCCCCTGAGCCAGAAACAGGAACACAGCATCAGCGCAGCCATTAACTGCGCCAGAAAGATCGCTCGCCCGCTCGCAAACTGAGGTCCCATGTGCATGTACGTGTAGGGATCGCTAGCTCGACCGACCGAGGCCGAGACCAATCGCTCGCGACGACGTACGTGTCGTGCGTGGCAATCATTGGGGTGCGGCAGAAGGGTGGGAGGTGCCATCCACCGGCCGGTCGCTGTCGTCGCAGTTAAGCCGAGCCGGCCGGCCCCGCCCGGCCCCGCGCGCGGCACGTCGATACGTCGTCGCAGGGCAAAAGTCGGTGGCGCACCGGGCGCCGGCATGCGGATGAGACCGCGCGGTGAATGCTACTCACGAGGCGCGCAGCCGGAGAGCGTAGTACGTACGGGCGGCGCGGTGGGCTGCGCGTCGCTGTTGCGGCCTGTGCGGTTGCCTTCCCGTCCGCGGACGTCCGGGAGCGGGGAGGACGAGGGCGAAATTAACGGATGCATGCGTGGTTGGTGGCGCGAGCCGACGAGAATGGCCCGGTTCTTTCGGCTTAGAGCAAGTTTAATAGTACAGATAGCTGCTACCTCCAATACATTTTCATGTAATCAAAAGATAATGATGCAGTCAACTCATACAATAAGCTGGCTATAAATTGTCTCCACAAGAGCTCTCAATCATTTAATACATACATGGGTATTGATAATTTAATACATACATGAGTATAGCAATTAGTTCTATGGGTACATGCATGGATAATGCCTCTTTTCCTGTGCTATAGCCTGACTCTTGCATGGGAGTCGGCTTGGCTCTCTCTCTCCTTTTCTCTCCCCTCCACATAAGACTATGCTGACATGGATTCCCTTATAGCTAGCACAGTCAGCCTTATTAAACTTGCTCTTAATGACAGTTTCGCTGTCGCCATTTTAAAGTGGTTTCTTTTCGACTGCAGTTTATAGTTTTTGTCTGTTTATATGAGAGATTACAGAATAACATAAATTAACATACATTTTTTGACGATATGAATGAAGTCAGTAAAATATGTACTACAATTAACCATACACTATCTTAAAAAAGATACTCTGTTTAAAAACTAGTTACTGTAGAAAAGATGAAAAGCAGCTTTTAGAAACTGAAAAGAACAGGGTCTATGTCGGAACAGATTTTTAAATAATTATTTAGTATTTAATTTATTTATATACGTATTTACGATAGATTAAAAATCATAGACTGTATCTAAAAAGGAAGCGACCCGATAGCGGACAGCGCTGTGGAGTGGGAGTGGCCGGCCGGTCGCTGTGCTGCCAGAGGTGCAGCTTGTACGTACTACGGGTACTGGCGCAATCGATCGTGGGCTGCAGGATTAGTACTGGTGCTACATGCATGCCTGGCCTTGTGGTGTGATGGATGTGGTGGCCAGAATTAACTCTCTTTCGGGGGCGAGCTTGGAATGTTCATATGCTCTTTTAAATCATCATCATCATTGTCAATACTCAATATGATGATTTCTGGAACAATAAGTTGGTTGTTTTTTTATAGCTAGCTTAAAATAATCGAACAAAATAGTAGTATTCCTTAACCTTTTGTTGATGAACCCGAAAGTTCTGTACCGGCAGCAAGTAGATATGCATAGTGGTCCAAAATATTTTAAGCCAACATTCATAAGCACCTTGTAATTTCGGGCCACAGGTACAATATTTTGTCCTCCGTATATAGGAGTAGTGCGTCTTTTTACTCTAAGGTGGTGATCGGTTCGGCTGAAAAGCTCGTGGCTTATGGCTGAAAAAAGTACTGTAACTAATAGATGCTTATTTAGCATAATTAAATTTAAAAAAATTTAAAAATAAAAAAAATATGTTAGCCCATTACGTATAATACAAACAAATACGGGAAAAAAGAACCGGCAAAAAAGCTCAACAAAAAGCCAAAAGTTCAGAAAAAGACGAAACTTATAAATAGTAAAAAATAAGCCAGAAACCAGAAGCCGAAGCCGAGTTGATCAGGCCACTAGTCTTTTCTCTCTTTTCTTCCCAACATAATTGTAGTGTGTCGGCCAGAGAGATCAAAAGGCATATTCGATCACTCCTCTGAGCTAGAAAGTAACTGAGTACAGTTTCTAAGTATTATTGTTGTCGCCTATAATTTCTAAGTACAGTTTCTTTTCTTCAAGGAAAGAACACTATCTGAAGAAAGCAGAACGCATGTATGGTCGCCAACTTGCTGCTTAATTAGCTGTACCAGAAAGTTATTCTCAACATGAGGTGGGAGGTGTATGATCCTTTTATAGGATTAGGATACCATAAAAACCTCTCAACTGCTTATGCTTTTCATCATTTTTTCCCGGATGCCAGAGATTGAACTATACAATGGTGCCCTCGAAAAAAAAAGAACTATAGAATGGAAGTGCTATCTGCATGCTGCATGCAAGCTTCTTTGCAACATTTTAAGGCGCAGGACATGTACTACCAGGTTAGAATTTCCCTGCTTGCTCTTTAAACAACTCATCCAATCAGCGTCAGGAACTATAATCAGTTTGATCGTGCACTCGGGTGAAAATTCATCAAGAAACAGAAGCGAAAACCTAAACATGAGTGGGAAAAAATCCACACTTAGAACGAGAGGATGCAACAACAGTAGCAAGATTCCGTAGTTCTCCGTTGGATCATACCCCTTGTCTGGACAAGGTCCAGGTAAAGCAATGTGGAGTAGCGAGTAGCATCTCTCACAAGCTCTCCGTAACTACCTCCGCACAGCGACCTGGCCATCAAGGTTTAACGTAGTGCCTACTAATTGATCCCCTCGAACGTAAGCAAAGCTCCTGGCCACCCGATGGAACGAGCGCCATGGCAGAGGGTGAAGTATTAAGGATATGAACAATAGAATAGATAAGTGCTATTTATAATACTTTTATATTATCTATAGATGGTACTAAAAATAACTTATATAATACGTTGTCTTTTTACATATCTTTATAGACAGTTTCTTCATGACACAATGCGTCTTGTTTATCATGTTACAGCCAATTACTATATGAAAGATAGCCTAATTATCTATATTCTCTTCTCTATATTATTTAGTATTCTACATGATAAAATTTATAAATAGCTGACATATGTATATTGTCACAAACGCGATTCACACAAGTTGACGTTTCGCTTTTCTTCTTTGCCCAATCACGACGGCGTGCAACGTAACAGAATGCACACAAACATGCATCATGTCTGATCGATCATGCAGGGTGTTATTGGCAGAGAGAAAAGGGAGCTGAAAAGTCCATCGAGAAAAGGATGGCGAGAGGAAAAACAGCACATACACTGACACATCTGCCACCTAATGTTTAGGCAGGATCAGGCCGCCAATTATTGGATCGGGTGAGACATCGCACGGTCGAAGAGTGCTGCACCCCAACGAATGTGTCACGGGCAGCATTAAGAGGTAGCAGATGCTAAACCCCACCAAGCACTGATTCTTAGAGCAACTCCAGCAGGATCTCTACTTGAGCCCTCATCCTACTTTTGAGGGCCGAGGGGGCAAAAAACTCACTACAGCAGGGCCCCTACTTGAGCCCTCAAAAGTAGGGGGCCCTCAAATCTCCCCCTCGAGCCCTCATTCCTGGGGGTCTGGAGGGAGCCCCTACTTTTGAGGGCTCAAGTAGGGGCTCTGCTGGAGTGAGTTTTTTGCCCCTCGGCCCTCAAAAGTAGGGGCTCCCTCCAGACCCCACAGGAGTGGGTCCTATGTGTCATTCCCTCTAAGAATGAATTTGAGGGTCCTGTTTTGAGGGCTCCTGCTGGAGTGCAGTCCAAAAAACAGAGCCCTCAAAAGTAGGGGGAGCCCTCAAATAAAAAGTAGGGGCCCTGTTTTGAGGGCTACTGCTGGAGTTGCTCTTATGCAATTTTGAACCTTTGAGTGTTTTTTTATATTAGTACTACTCCTTAGAAACAATTATAGAGATAATTATATCGTTTATATATTTATGATCTTTTAAATAATATATTTGTTTATTAAATAAATGTCTTTCATATTGATCAACAAGTATATGACTTATCTGTGAAACTCTTTCTTCATATTTTAATGTTATTCTAAATTATCCTTGATCTTATATCATTATGTGGGATTATTATGATTTATAGATCAATACATATATCTATTAATGATCATGTTTCATAGATCATGGATATAGAGATATCAAATCAATAATGTAGACAGATGTTAAGAATATAGTGTTGGATTGACTTACCATAAGACACCGCGAGAATTGTTATATTCTTAAGTGTCATTAGTTAGTCTCATACATAGTTTATATAGGATCTTTAAACCTAAGATTGTCATGGTTTCTTATATGTGTAATAGTTTACTTAGGGGTTGCTAAACATTATTCCGTAATTGGGTGGCTATAAAGGTAATTTTCGGGTTTACTATGGAACATATGGAGGAATGTGAGTGATCAAGATAGAATTTGCCTCTCCTATACAACGAGAGAGATATCTATGGGCCTCTCAATGCAGTTGGATTAAGAAAGTGTATGGCTATGCTGAATATGGTTGAGTCAATCACAAACTAAGTAATCCACTACAAATTCAAGTAAAAGATTGAATTATCATAAGATGATACGCTTTTCGCCTTGAGTTCGATCTGGTATCGTGGGGGCAAAGGGATTGATACATAAACACCATATAGGTTTATCTGATATGATCTTTTGTGTATATTTAAGAGTTGTTATATCCTGCTACAGACCGCTACTGATTTATGGATCAGAAAGGAGCTTTATAAGGGTCCGGATGATAGACTCCGAGTGACAGGGGCGGACCCTCTATAGTGCTTGGGTGTTTACTTGGACACGCAAATTATTTTGCGAAATACCTAGTATTTAGTAGACATATTACACATATACTAATATTATGCCAAATCCTTTGTATTTGTATCTCAATACAATTTAGCCCACTCTTACACCCAAAATTTCGCCCAAAGGCAAGGAGGGAAGAATTTAGGGTTTAAACTTAATTTTTGGTTTTCAATTTGAGTTTGAATTTCTAGTTTGAATTCCATGAGGAATTCACAAAACACAAAATTTTTAGGAAAAATTCCTCAGCATCCAATAGACTTTTAGAAATTTTGATACCACATTTTTGAGCCACGAAATTTGTTTTAAAAATCTTAAACTTCGACTAGGCTTTGGGAAATTTTTTTTAAAAAAATGCACCCAAAATTTTAGAAACTCATGAAAAATTGTGCATGTTTATTTGGAAGCTAAAATTAGGCTGTTACAAAACCTACCCCCTCAAAAGGAATCTTGTCCCCGAGATTCGGGCTGGTCAGCAAAGAGGTAGGGGGACTCTGCCTTGAGGGTTTCTTCAGGCTCCCAAATAGCTTCTCTTTCGGTATGGTTGCTCCATAAAACTTTGTAGAAATGCATCACTCATGTCCTCATTTGACGTTCTACCACATCGAGAATCTGTACGAGGTACTCTCTACAAATGAGGTCTGTGTTGAGGTCGATAGTCTTTTGGAACTCGAACGCATTTCTTCAGTTGGGACACATGGAAAACATTGTGGATGTCGGCCATCTCTGCTAGTAGGTCTAGCTGGTTAGTGACTTCTCCTCTCTTAGTAGTGATCTGAAAGGGTCCAATGTATTGTGGTGCCTACTTTCCACGAACCCTAAGATGCTTCATGCCCTTTAGAGGCAAAACCTTGAGATAGACAAAATCTCCAACTTCAAAACTTAACTCCAGTCGACGATTGTCTACATAGTTCTTTTGTCTAGATTGTGCTATCTTAAGGTTCCTTTGGACTAGTTGAACTTGTTCTTTAGTCTCCTTCAATATGGGTGGTCCAATGGTAGCCGACTCTCCTGTGTCTGACTATAGGAGGGGTGTTGTACATTTTTGTCCATATAGTGCCTCAAATGATGACATCTATAAACTATCTTGGTAGCTATTATTGTAGAAAAACTCTGCATAAGGCAAACTCCTTTTCCAATTGGTGCTGAAGGTGAGTGCACAAGTATGTGGCATATCCTCAAGAATCTCATTGGTCCATTTTGTTTGTCCTTTTGTCTGATGATGATATGTAGTGCTGAAGGCTAGGTAAGTTCCTAGTGCCTCATGAAGATTGGACCAAAATCGCGAGGTGAACTGTGTTCCTCGATTTGATACAATTTTCTTTGGGACTCCATGTAGGCGAACTATGTGAAGCATGTATAGTTTGGCTAACTTACCTCCTTTATAAGTGGTCTTAATAGAGATAAAGCGGGCTACTTTGGTTAGCCTATCTACTATAACTCATATGGAATCATATTCTATCTTTGCCTTGGGCAGACCCATGATAAAATCCATGCCTACCTCCTCCCATTTCCATTCAGGGACTCTTAATAGTTGGAGTAGTCTTGTGGGTCTTTGGTTTTCGACCTTAATTTGATGGCATACGTTGCACATGGCTACATACCTAGACACCTTCTTTTTCATTCTAGGCCACTGGTATCTTTCCTTTAGATCCTAGTACGTCTTGGTAACTGCAGGGTGAATAGAATAAGTAGGCTCGTGTGCTTCTTTGAAAATTAGGGTCTTAATGTCCCAGTTGTTAGGCACACAAATACATCTCCCAAACCACAGGGTGTCTTTTATCATCTATGGTGAATTCTAGGACTTAAGCCTTTCTTTACGTCCTCTTTGGTCTTTATGAAATCTTTGTCATTTTCTTGGGCTACTCTAATTTGGGCTTCTAATGAGGGTCGAACTTCCATCATGGAGATATAGCTTTGGTCTACGATTTCTAGGTTGAGTCATATAAATTCCTTTTGAAGCTCCTATTGGCAGTCTCTAATGATGGTGGTGCTGCAATAGGCTTTTCTACTTAATGCATTTGCTACCACATTAGCCTTTTTCAGTGGTAGTGAATACCGAGATCATATTTCTTAATTAATTTTAACCATCTTCCTAGCCTAAGGTTTAGGTCTGACTGGGTGAAGATGCACTCCAAACTCTTATGATCCGTATAGATCTCGCCACGATTGTTGATAAGGTAATGCCTTCAGAATTTCAAGGCATGTACCACTTATGCTAACTCCAAATCATGAGTTGGGTAGTTCACTTCGTGTGGCCTTAGCTGCTTGGAAATGTAAGCTACTACCCTTCCTTCCAGCCTCAGTATGCATCTGAATCCTTGTCTTGATGCATCACAGTAAATATCAAGATCCTTCTTGATATCTAGCAATACTAGCACTAGGGCAGAAGTCAATCTCTTATTTAACTCTTAAAAACTTTATTCGCAACACTCAGTCCAAGCGAACTTCTTTTCTTTTTTTGAGTGGTTGGGTGAGGGGTCAGACAATCTTGGAGTTCAATAAATCATCGGTAATAACAGCCTAAGCTTTTGACTTCGGTTATGAAAGATGGCTTCTTCCAATGAAGAGTGGCTTCAGCCTTAGATGGGTCTACAACAAATCCTCTTGCAGACATAACATGTCCCAAGAAAATGACTTCCTTTAGCCAAAATTCACACTTGTTGAATTTGGCATAGAGCTTATGCTCCTTGAGTTTCTCCAAAATCAGCCTCAAGTGTTCTTCATGTTCTTCCTTAGTCTTGGAGTAAATGAGGATGCCATCAATGAAAATGACCACGGACTTGTCTAGGCATTCCATGAATGTTTTGTTCATCAAGTTCATGAAGCATGTCGGGCCATTAGTCAGTCCAAATGGCAATATGGTAAGCTCAAATAATCCATATCTAGTTGAGAAGGTGATTTTAGGGATATCTTTGGGTCTAATTTTCAGCTGGTGGTATCCTAACCACGGATCAATCTTAGAGAACACACATGCTCCCTTGAGTTAATCAAATAGATCATATATCATAGGAGGAAGATATGAGGGCAGAACTGTATAATATCATTTGATAAAATCTTGGCCAGTTGGACTTCATAATCTCTTCCAGGGAGGTGAGAGGGCAAGCTAAAATAAACACTAGGATGGTCACAGAAAGCAGGATGCAGGAAATTATGTGTTTGAGAACCTCCAAACAGTTCAAATAGATATAGATACCATATATTTTGTTTATGTGAAGATGTTTCTGTAAGTTCATGTAAATTCATGTATAAAGAGTACTCATAAATGTGTTGTGTTTATCGTGTTTAATCAATCAATGCAAAATTAAATGATACTAGCAAGCTGTCATAGTTTCTATTGACATGAACGCAGCATATTAAGTTAGTCAGTTTACTTTGCTAAACACTAATTTAGACAAGGGTTAAAGAAGTCAAAATTATTTATAATACAATTCATGGTAAATCCAAATTAGATTGACTAAACTATCATAGCACATAATATTGATGAACTCATTATGTTTTCGAATTCCTGCTTATCATTGCCATAATACTAACTGCACTCCAAAAAGGAAAACATATCTATAGAGAGCTATCATGATCAAAAGGAATTTAAGTACGCACGAGAAAGTAGACAAGAGAAATGCATGCCTCAAATTTGTGTAGCGGACAGAAGAATTAAGTGTTTTTTTCTTCCACAGGTAGTATTGCTATCCTTATTACAATGCACTATTGAGAAGTGGACGCCATGTGTGTACACCCCATGGTGCATGGTTGCCGACATAAACTGCTAAGAAAGCTGAATTGACAAGTCTTGTGCGTAACTTCTATAGCAAAGGCTATTGCTTTCTGCGATTCTTACCGATGCAGAAATTTCTGATTGATATTTGAATGTGAGTATGGGACTGTAGAAACCAAGAAAAGTAGCATTGCAAAGTAGTACAGTTTTGTATGATATCATTTCTTGCATCCATCCTGGTAAACCATTTTTTGGCTCAACCACCAATTCCTGAACAAATTCTGCTATTGTTGGGTATTGTTCAGTACGATATGCAAACATAATCAAGAGAAAAATGTTATTCATAATTGATGCTTCTGGTTCTCCCAGAAATCATTTATCTCATTGACTGCATTCCAAAATATCAAAGAAAGGTTATATGATAGCTTGCATGAGCGTTGCTTAGAAAGCCTTTTGTATCAGGCTATCAACCTTTCTGGCTGGTTGCTTTTATTGAACCAAAGAATCAGATCAGGAAATTAAGATGCTCATTGGATGGATGGGTCTTCTTTCTTCTTTTTGACTCTGGCAGTGCACAGTAGCACATGGATGTTACAGTTATGCAAGGAATGTTGTTCAGACAATTACCATCGCTCTCAAACAACCCAGAAGCACATACACGTTGTGGTCAGATCAATTTAAGCTTCATTCCAAGGTCTTTCCTCTTCAACCAACCCAGCTTGGAATTGAAGTTAAGAATGCGGTATGTGATAATCATATGCTTTGTTACCAATAGTCTCCACATGAGCAAACTCCTACGACTATATAGTGGAACCTATTGATGTCTCTGAGGATAATCTTGTTGTATATACCAAGGGCAAAAGGGTAATTTCCCAATTGATAAAAAGGAAAAAAGAGAAAGAGGGGCCCACCTGTCGGTGGGCCGGATGGGAACAAAAGGAGGAGCTCTGCTCCTCCCCTTGACCAGAGCGAGCGGGCATTTTGGGGGGCGATGGCGGCGGCGATCCAGGAGGCCGAGCGGCGGAGGCAGGCGGGATCGGCGGGATCGGCGGGTCGGTTGGCGGCCCGTTCTCCCCTGCGGTCTTTCCTCCCGTGCGGCTCGCATCTCTCTCCCCCATGAGTTCTTCGCTCCCCTTCTTCCGTGAGACTCGGTCCTCAGATCCGGTATGTGGGGTGGGAAGGAGCTGCGGTGGTGGCGCGTGAGAAGCGGTCCCGGCCGTTGGTGGCGCCGCCGGGTGCTCAACCCCTCCCCTCTCTTGTCTATAAATAGCGGCCGGCCTCTTTTGGTTTGTGCATCCGAAGAACAGTAAGCTTCTCCTCTCTCTTTGAGTTTTGCCTGTGGTGTGTGACGACCTCGATTCCCTGGTGCTCTCCGGCGAGGTGCTTGGCCGGCTCCTCCTCTGCGCTTGTGCGGCATTCCTCTACCTCGACTCGCCGGCATGAGCATCACTTCGGCGAGTGGGCTTTGTATCTTCGTGCCTACTGCTTTCTCTCACGGTGGTGTGAGGGCAATAGGTTTTCTGGGACAGCGCGCAAGCGTGCCTAGCCCGTGTTCTTCTGGTGCTTTCGAATATCACCGGTCTTGTGAGTGAATCTGTCATTTTTATTTGCAATCTCTGTGGGCTGTGCTAGCTTGTTGATCTTTCATATATTATCTGGCACTGGGAGACATAGATTGCTTGTGGGATCGGTTGTTGCTCAATGATGATAGAAATCATATACTGAGATTGGTTGAATTAGTCTTTGAGCTCTAATTACTGTCAACTCTGTTATCACAATTGATTTTGAACTCCGGAAGACAGTCTCTAGACATTGATATATTGTTCTTGTGTCATTCGGTTCTTGCTGTTTTCAGATTATAGCAAATTCATATATTGATCTGTTAGGAATTAATTTTGACAAGTTAAAGACTAATTCATTGAGCAAAAGTTAACTTGTATTTAGATGGATTTGCTCTATTGAATTCTGCTATCTGAATATACATGCTGGATATATTTTGATCTTGAGATTGTAGAGTTTGTATCTAGAGCTCAAAAGACTGAATTCATTATTTGACATAACCAATCAAGGAAGAGCATATGATTTAGTAGCGGGACGGCCAAGATTAATCTTGTGCAACCCTACAATTTGAGAGCACAAATAATCAATTAAACTTGAGCTTATTGCTAGTCTTAATTGATCCATGCTTTATACTTTGACATACATATTCATGTTTAGAATGTTATTGTTTCTATTATTGAATATGTGGTATATCATGAATGATATGTTCAATTCATATGATTACATACTTGTTATGTCCTTTATATTTGAATTGATGTCATTTGTGTGCTTATATGATTATATTGGAATTATATTTATATCTTTGCTTATACCGCAAATATTACAACAAATCTCTCTATTGGTGATGGTTGAAATTAGCTTTGCAGCATGATGGCAATCACCACACATTCTGAGATTCATTGTTATCCTAACAGGTGTCCCTGGACTAGTGTTTATAAGAACAAATGCAATAGCCAATTTCTCACTGTGCACTGAAAGATGGCCCTCCTTGTCTTCCTCTTCAACATCATGAAGTGTAGCCTCAACTTGTGGGTTGTAACCTATTCCCCTGATCTTTCCTAACAACTCATCCAATTTGTCATAGATCATTTCAGATTGTGGATGAGATCTATCACCAATATGAAATGTGTGAACTCGGTCCCCTAGCTCGACATTGCTACCACCAGGCAATTTCTTGATACCCCTGCTTGCCATGACACCTCTCACCAAGGTAACATCCGCCCATCTCCCAGCCCTAGCATAAATATTTGATAATAGCACATAGTATCCCGTTTGTTCAGGTACCAATCTGAACAAATTGTCTGCTGCCAACAACCCAATGTCCATATTGGAGTGAATCCGACAAGCTCCTAATAAGGCTCCCCAAACTCTTTCATTCGGCACGATAGGCATTGTCATGATGAAATCATACGCCTCGCTTATACACCCAGCACGCCCAAGAAGGTCCGCCATGCAAGTATAGTGCTCCGCTTTTGGAGTTAGCTGATACCTACTAGTCATGCAATCAAAGTAACGCTTTCCCACATCCAAAAGGCCAGCATGCCTACATGCTGCAAGAACAGCAACAAAGGCAATAGAATCCGGTTCCAGACCCTGTCCTCGCATATTCTCGAACAGGTCGATGGCCTCTCTCCCACGACCATGCATGCCATATGCAGAAATGATCGAAGTCCATGATACCACATCCCGCACACTCATGGAATCAAAAACCTCCCTAGCATCATTCAAGCATCCACAATTAGCGTACATGTCCATGAGAGCATTCTCAAGCAACATATTGGGGCACATGCTGTTCCACTTGATAATCTCATGGATCCATTTTCCCAGTGAAAATGCTGAGACCTCTCCACAAGAAGGAAGGACAGTGGCCAGAGTCACCGCATCTGGTTCAACCCCATCCTTTTCCATCCTCATGAACAGCTCAACAGCCTCAACATGCATCCCATTGTTAGCATATATAGCGAGCATAGCATTCCAAGAAACAAGTCCTTTAAACTGCATCTCATCAAACACTCCCCTCACGAATGCAATGTCCTCTGTCTTGGCGTTCCCCATAGCGGGCAGGATGCTTGCCATGGTCCCAGCATCGGGCCTTGGACACTGCAGCGCCACCAACTCCCTGAAAACCCCCACGGCCCGGCCAAACAAACTCGCGTGAGCGAACCCAGAAATCATGGCGTTCCAAGAAACGACATCCCGGTGCTGCATTTCGTCGAACATCTGGTACGCATCGTCTGGGCGGCCGCACCGCGCATACATGCTGATCGCCGAGTGCGCTACGAAGAGATTCGCGTCGAGGCCGACCCTGGCGATGGAGGAGTGGATCTGGAGGCCGAGAAGGAGGCTGCTCAACGCTGCGCAGGACTTGAGAGCGAGCGGGTAAGTGTAGTGGTCGGGGAAGCAGGAGGGGCCATGCGACCGCATGGAGGCGAAGACGAGGAGGATGTCGTGGTGGAGGAAGACGCCGCTGAGGGCGCGGAGGAGGACATTGAAGAAGACGGTGGTGCGGTCGGGGGAGGATGCGAGCGCGGCGCAGGCGGCGTAGGCCTGGATGAGCTTGACAAGGACGGCGGCGCTGGAGGGGTGGGAGGCGGGGTGCAGGAGGAGGACAAGGCGGGCGTGCGCGGCGCGGAGGGAGAGGAGGTGGGCGGGGGCGCGGCACGAGTCCACCAGGCGGAGGAGGGCGTGTTGGCCGGCCGGGGGCAGGTGCGGGAGGAGGCTCCGCGGCGGGCTCATCTACTCTTTTGGCGCGGAAGCCGCGCACAGCAACGTTTGATCTGCGCGTGGCACCGTTGCGCCGCCCCCGCCGCCCGCGCGTGTCATCCGCGCGGGATGCGAGTACGCGACTGCCCAGGAGGCCACGCTTGTCTCGACTCCGGAGCGCCCGCCAGTCCGCGTGGCCCGGCGCCGCACGTACTTCGCTTTGAGCTTGGAGTGGGCGCAGTTTGGTTCGGCTGATCTCTGTAGCACGCCGGTCGCGGTTCTTTTGCCACAGATCGATCGCCCGTCCGCTGCCGTGGAACAGGGCTGGAGTGACGTAATACAGCAGAAATTTTGTCAAGAACACTCGTAATGCAGCACACAAGGGCGTGTTTGGATCCTTCATCAAGCTCGCCTCAACAGGCAAGGAGAGACTAGCCTAGCTCGGTAAAGCAAGACAAGCTTTTTTTTTTTTTGACAAATTTGATGATTTGCCCTACTTTTGTTTACAAACAACTCATTTGCCCCATAGTTGATATCAATTAATTTGCCCCATCTTTGAATTTTTATTTGATCATTTGCTCTCTTTGCATTTCCAAACCATTTTCTATTTTTGTAATACTAAATTACCTTACAAAATGACCAAATTTCCCTTTGAGTCAAACGCCGATCCGATTCCCTTCTTCTCTGTCAAACGCCAATCCGATTTCCCCATCCCCTTCTTTTCCCGTGCCGCTGCCCAGCTAGGGTTCTTGACGCTCCCGCCGGCCGTGCTGCGCCTCTCCACGGCGTGCCACCACTCTCCTCCCTCTCCTCGTCGGTTGTCTCCTCGTCGACGCCTTCACCCCCCCCACAAGCCGCCTCCCTTTTCTTCTTCCTCCCGCAAGCAGCCAGTCGCCCCTCCCTACCGCCCGGGAACGTTGGCTCCTCCCCGCCGCTCGGGAACGCCAGCTTCTCCCTACCATCCGGGAACACCGGCTACCTCCCTCTCCTCCTCGTCACCGGTGGAATCCACTCCCCGCAAGCCGCCTCCTGTCCTCCTCCCCCCGCAAGCTAGCAATCGGCCCTTCATCGCGTGGCAACGCCTCCGTCTCCTCCTTGTCGCCCGAGGCCGTCGGCTCCTCCACCCTCCCACAAGCTGCCTCCTCCAGCAAGCATCATCATTCACGTGGTGCAAAGCAGGGATGGAACCAGACCCGCCACCTCCTGTTGGGTAAGATGATTTCAGTCCATCTCTTGCTGAATCATTGCATTGCGTATAAAAAGGATTGATCTAGATTACATTTATTATTGTATCCGATTAGGATTGATCCAGAAAATATATTTGAAGTATGCGTAAGAGTTGTGCAGTACGTCGCGAGGCTTGATGACGGAACACAACACAACTTTGGTAGCTTGGATGTGGACTTGAAAATTGATCTGATAGGGTTTACACTAGAGAAATTTGTGGAACTAATGCATGAGAGAATCTTATGAGGCTCTGGATAGGAACTATATGTATTTTGCAATGATAAGTGTACCGGGGAGATCGATAGGATTCATCATACCTTGGATTTGTTTAGAGCATTTCATGACCGCTGGACAGCCAAACGTGTGTTTTTCTTATGTGAAATTGTAGACAATGCTCATACACAATCTAATGTCACATTTGATGTTGTTAGTCAATGTACCAGTCATGTGGAGTCCAATTGTATTGGTTTTGTTAGAGGAGGTATTAGAGGGTCTCAAGTTGATGAAACTTGTGCATCACAACTAGTGGTAGACTGGAGCACTATTGAAATTGTTTCGGAGATTGAAGATGGGGGTAATTATCTTATGAGTGAGGAAGACATGTATACACTACTAGGGTTGAGGGATGAGGATAAGGGTGAAGCCCATTGTGATGTACCTAGTGATGTAGATATTACTACAGGACCTAGTTGTGATGCTGATGACAGTAATGATGTTGTCATTATAGTTCATGACGACAATCCCTGAGGAGCAACACATTGCATATGATAGAGATAACCCGAAGATGGAGAGAGCACATTGTTTCCTTCAATGAGAGATTTTAGGCTGGCTATTAGACAATATGCTATTCTACAAGAGTTTGACATTGGCACTGCAAAATCTGACCCCACAAGGTTTATGGGCTTTTGTAAGGCGGAAGGATGCCCTTGGAGAATTGTAGCTCGTAGAATGCCAGACAAGACAACTATCAGGGTACTAACCTCCTAGTGATCAATTACATTTATGCATTTCTTTCTTGCTATATTGTAGCAATTGTATCTAATTTCACTATTATTGATGCAGGTCACAAATATTGTAGAGAGCCACACATGTACTTCCACTAGTAGAATAAGTAGTAGTATGGCCTCCCAGGCATGGGTAGCAAATAGGGCTGTCAACATATTGAGGTATAATCTAAACCTTAGTACAAAGGCTCTACAAGAAAAGCTTCAGAATGACTACAAGTGCACAATTGGATATGACACGGTTTGGAGGAGGAGACAAAGAGCTATAGATGAGTTGTATAGGTCATGGGATTACAACTTCCAGAGGTTGTGTAATTTTAAAGCGGAAATTGATTTGAGGTCCCCAGGCAGCATTATAGAGGTTGCCACTCGAACAGTCAAAGGTGAAGTGTACTTCCATATTTTTCTTCACATGTAGTCACTAATGAGTTTTATAGGTTGTACTCTTTTTTCTTTACCAAGGTTTTCTCAAGTTGAGTTTTTACTTGATAGAGTTTTTAATGAGGTAACCATTCTATGTAATTTAATAAGTTAATAAAGCTCATTATGCCATTGAAAATAATTATTTTCATGATTAATAATGTCTACAATTTTCTACATTTTTTATATTTATTCTCCTTTTTTTCTGGTTCCATAACCGTGGGCCTTAACGGACCGAGCCTAAACAGATTGTGACATCGTCGGGCCGTACCGTGCCAGCCCATTGGACACCTATTTTTCCCATCCCATCGGCCACGATCCCCAGGAATGCTGCGCCGCGCCTCCGTCGCACGTACTCGAACACGAACCTTCCCTTCCCTCGTGGATCGAATCGGTTCGGGCGGCGGAGGAGGCGAACGATGTTTTGGAAGGACAGCGGCGACCGGAGTAGCAGCAGCGGCGGCCGGGAGCAGAGCGGCGTGGGGCCCTTCGGCCAGGTGCGCGTCCTCGTCGTCGGCGATTCAGGTCTACCTCGTGCTTCCCCTTCGTAATGCGAGTACTCGTGGAACCTCCTGATACTTGGCGAATGGTATTAGAAATTGGGAACACAAAATTGGACACTCGTGTTATCGATGATTTTGATCAATTGTGAATTGCCTATTTGGTGTCTTGGGAGTATGAAATGGATTGTTGTACATTCGGGATGGGATGTCCTACATGTAGGCTTGCCCTCTTCTTTTAACCTTGCCTGTTTGGATGGGGAGATGGGGCTGGGATTTAGGTCTGTAGTACGAACAAGGCTGATGGAATGGGAGTCATACCGATAGCCTGGTACATTTGTTTGCCCTGTGGGAATTGTCATTTTCCTAAAAACCATTATCATACAGAGCCAGTGACATCGCACACAAAGTTGGAATTTTGTTTTGGTAGTTTACTGCTCCAATTATTCATCAGGCGCTTGCCTTAGTGCCTCAACGAAAATAAAAGCATCTTGGCTAGTACATTGTCTTAAGTATTGTGAGGCCTTCATGGAGCATTGCCTCCCTTTGGCCTAGAAGCTAGATCCATGTGAATCGTTGACAAGATTACTCGAAACATCCACTCGCATCCATGTGAATCTTTGCATGACCATCTGTGCAAGTATGTCGTAGTTTTTCTTTTTATAGGGAACAAGTGTTAAGTAATTGTAATGTCTCTCGTTGATGATTGTGTTTAGACCTGTTCTCCATCATAATCTGAACTAAAACATGGAGCAATGCCTAGGAAAAAAATTAAAACAGTGTAGGCCAAACATGGATCCCTGTTTTTTGTGTGTGGATGTGGGGGGGGGGGGGGGGGGGGGGAGTTCCATCATTGCATTCCTCATCCTCAGAAATATAGAAAAATACATTCAATGCAACCTTTTAATGGATTTCTAATCTTTTATCAAATTATCATACAAGTTACTAGGTTAGTATGGTAGCTACAAGATGTAGTATGCTCCTGGAGAATCGGTAATTAAAACGACCACACAATAACTGCATGCTGTTGTACACTGCTGAGTGCTGACTATAGTTCTTCAGTTGTATACATTGCCCTTATCTTTTTTTCTTCTCAGGTGTCGGGAAATCTTCATTGGTGCATCTCATTTTGAAGGGTTCTGCTATTGCTCGGCCAGCCCAAACAGTAGGATGTGTGGTGGGCCTTAAAGTAGGTACTCTTGTTCTGCACTTTCCTCATTTGTACCTTTTGCAATTTGTATCCACTTACATTTTTACTGTTGTCATTTCAGCATGTTACTCATGGAAGTGCAGGGGGGTCGTCTAATAACATCAGTAAAGATGCTGAAAGGAACTTCTTTGTTGAGCTTTGGGATGTCTCAGGACATGAACACAAATTAATGGTAAATGTTGTGTCTCTCTTAATTACCAACGTTTTACTGTCCTGCATCTTTGTACCCATCACAGTTTGTCTTTTGGCAGTTTCTTTCTATATGAACAAGCCAATCCGTTTTATTTTGCTCTGCTCGGTTGGGCTGAAAAGCTATGGCTTATGGCTGAAATTGCACTGTAGCGGCTGAAATTTTACTGTAACTGAAGGTGACTTATTTAGCGTAATTAAATTTAAAAAATTAAAAATAGAAAAAATGTTAGCTCATTACGAACAACGTGAACGAATATGGGGAAAAACCGACAAAAAAGCTCAAAAAAGCTAAAAGTTCAGAAAAAGACGAAATTTATGAATAGCGAAAAATAAACCAGAAGCCTGAAGCTGAAGCTGAAATAAGCGGGGCTATTCGACCCTAATAACTGTTCACAGGAGGCCTTTTTTATTATATTTTGTACTGCTAATGCTTAAACCCAGAGCTTGGGCTACATGCAACAATTCTGTGATCTGCATGCAATGGCAGCTCTATTTTATTTGTAGTTAGTGCTTCAGTTTGTTTTCAACTTTAGTCATGTCAGTTGGCAAAACCTCTTAGAGAAACTTTTGTCCTTTTCAGATTCTTAAATACTTATTGTGCCTCTTATCAAACAATATTACAAATACTGCATTCACAGTTTCCAAAATTATCCATCAGGTGTCATATTTGTTTATGACCTCTCTCAGAGAAAGACAGACAAATTTGTATAAATGGGCGGTTGAAGTTGCTGAAACTGGCACCTTTTCAGCTCCACTTGGATCCAGTGGACCAGGAGGACTTCCCGTGCCTTACCTTGTAATTTCCAATAAAGTGGATCTTTTTCCAAGAGATGGCACTAGGGTTAGCAGCGGAAGTCTTGTTGATGTTGCTCGGCAATGGGTTGAAAAGCAGGGCCTTCTTCCATGTAGTGAAGAACTTCCACACTCAGAGAGCTTTCCTGGGAACTCTGGTCTCGTCTCGGTTAGATTTTGAGTCTGGGTAGCAGAAAAATTAATGATCCTTTTTCGATCTGTGTCTGCACACTGTTACATTCAGGCTTTCAGCTATTCCTTGCACAATAAGTTGACCTTTGATGCAGGCTACCAAAGAAGCAAGATATGACAAAGAAGCTGTGATTAAGTTTTTCTGCATGGTTTGTAATAAATTATTTCATTGATTCGTTTTCCTCGTACTATCTATTTTCATCTGGTAATGCTGTTGAAATGCATCTTTCAGTTGATCAGGAGAAGGTATTTTTCCAATGAGCCAGCTGCCCCAAGTCCCTGGTCTCTTACCCCGAGAGAAGATTCCATTCTTCCTGTAGAGACTCAAAGATGACGTTGATAGCTTCCAAAGGAAAAGGTGAGCGTGCCTAAAATGAAACAAATTAACTCCCCCTAAAAAAATCCAAAAACATACGAGTAGGGTTCAAAAACTGGGCAGTAACCGGTTCTACTAAAACCGGCAATTTTTTATTTAATTCAAATTTAAAATTTTGAATGTAAAAATTAGTTCCTGTTATGATGTTTACATTGTTTAACACTAATGAAATTATTAGGAAGATGATGCACCTCCGTGCTTAACTTCATATTTTTTGCCATGAATGTATTAGAAATTTTCAATTTTAAATTTAAAAAATGGTGTTTAGCGGTTTTTCTTCGGTTTTTTGGCGGTAGTCACGTAAAATATGGCCTTTTTTTCTGGGTTTTCCGGTTACTGGCTTGTAAGCGTTACCGGCCGCTGAGCAGAACAAGCCCCCCCCCGGCGGGTACCCGAGTTTCTAACCTTGCATATGAGCAAATGGAAGGGTAGAACAAAGGATAGTTGTTGTGGCTACAGGCCAAACAGAGAGAGATGGTAGTGGAGAGTGATGGAGATGAGTATAATGGCTTGCCCCCTCCCCATGGCCTGTATTCATATATATATATATATATATACACATGAGGAGTGCTTTTACAGTTATACCCTTACATCTGGTTATCCCCTCTGGGGCAGTTATGTCATTACACATGGCCTATTCTGGGCCTTATAATCTCCTACCAGGCCTGCTGGGTTTAGGTGGGGGCCACCCCTACGACAGGAGCCTCTCATGGTAAAGGGCTTCACAGGGCCAAAGCCATGTTGCCGAGTCCTTTGGCCCCCTCCGTCCCCGCGGCCTGTGAACTTTTCCAAACTTGACCCGGGGCTGCGCTGCAGCCGAAGCAGACGCGCGCGCTCCGTCCCTCACCCTTCAAACAGGTGGCGGCGGAGGTGGCCCTAGCCGAAGTAGACGCGCGCCGGGGGCGTTGCACTGGCACAGGTCAGCGTAGCGGGCCCCTGAGCCGCCGGATGAGCCTTAAGTGATAAGGGACGTGCTGCGACGCTCGGTCTTCCGGCCGTCCACGTGGTGAAGCGTGCTTGGCGCGGTGCGGACGTTTGAGGCGTCGTGACCATTAATATGACGGCGGACTCCCGGCAGTTGGACTTCTGCCGATTGGCCTTCCGCCGGTTGGCTCCCCTGCTGATGGGGTATATATATGGCGCTGATGCGGCGTTGCTCCTGCGTATATTGTGATAGAAGCTGCTCCCCTAAAATGGGCCCCTGCCGTGCATCAACATTCCTGGGTGACGCTGAACGGCTTGGGGAATGTTGATGCACAGAAGGAGGTCCATTTTTCTTGGGAGCTTGGTCAGCGCCGGTTATCGACAGCCAGCCGCGCTTCCTGCCCTCGCACCGCGCTTCCGCAGGCGACAGCAAGGTCTGCCCTGTTTTTCTTAACAGGCCTACCTACAGTCGGCGTTCCTGATGGAGCCCGCCGGCATTACCTTTTATGTTGATGCACTGTAGGTGGCCTGTTAAGGAAAACGAGACAGACTTTGCGGGACAAGACCCCCGCCTTTGCGGCGCCCTGCCGAAGTAGGCGCACGCGCTCCGTCCCCCACCCTTCGGACGGGTGGCGGCGGAGCTGGCGCCCAGCCGAAGTAGACGCGCGCGCTCCGTCCCCGCCCTTCGAACGGATGGCGGCGGAGCTGGCGCCCAGCCGAAGTAGACGCGCGCGCTCCGTCCCCGCCCTTCGAACGGGTGGCAGCGGAGCTGGCGCCCAGCCGAAGTAGACGCGCGCGCTCCGTCCCCTACCCTTCGAACGGGTGGCGGCGGAGCTGGCGCCCAACCAAAGTAGACGCGCGCGCTCCGTTCCGTACCCCTCGAACGGGTGGCAACGGAGCTGGCGCCCAGCCGAAGTAGACGCGCACGCTCCGTCCCCTACCCTTCGAACGGGTGGCAGCGGAGCTGGCGCCCAGCCGAAGTAGACGCGCGCGCTCCGTCCCCGCCCTTCGAACGGGTGGTAGCGGAGCTGGCGCGCAGCCGAAGTAGACGCGCGCGCTCCGTCCCCTACCCTTCGAACGGGTGGCAGCGGAGCTGGCGCCCAGCTGAAGTAGACGCGCGCGCTCCGTCCCCGCCCTTCGAACGGGTGGCAGCGGAGCTGACGCTCAGCCGAAGTAGACGCGCGCGCTCCGTCCCCTACCCTTCGAACGGGTGGCAGCGGAGCTGGCGCTCAACCGAAGTAGACGCGCGCGCTCCGTCCCTTACCCTTCGAACGGGTGGCAGCGGAGCTGGCGCCCAGCCGAAGTAGACGCGCGCGCTCCGTCCCCTACCCTTCGAACGGGTGGCAGCGGAGCTGGCGACCTTGCGTCGCGAACATCGCCACGCGTGCGGTGACTTGAGATCTCACGATGCGGTCTTGCGCTGTAAAGGTGCATATACCGTGCGACCCGCCTCGACGCGCACGGGGCACGTGGCGGCTTATGACTGGTGCGCGGCGGGATGTGGACGGTTGCGTGCTCACGGCTGCTCGCCTCTTCCCTAGGCAAGGGGGACACGGGGCGGGCGACGAATGGCGCAGCGCCGATGCTGTTGTGATCCCCTGGCCCATTAGTCCGCCTTTAATAGCGGCTAGGGAGCGTCGTGCTGTGACGACCCTTGGCGCTCGTGGTCGTGGCCTTTCAGCTTTGGGTATGGGGAACAACGCTGGACAGGCGTTTGTACGACTGCGGTCGCGTCCCGCACGCGGGCCGTCGCGACGCTTCGGTACTAGGGCGAGGTGGCTTAAAGTAGCCCCCGCGACCGCGGCCCCGCAGTTGTACGCCCCCTTCTTGCTTGCGCCGCCTTCCATACTCACGTAGTATTTTTTGCCGCTGGCCTCCTTCCCGGAGAAGCAATGGCGTCTGATGGCAAGCGTGGTCAGGCGGGTGGTGTCTGCGGCATTCGCCGGCGGTCTTCGCTGTTGGAGGTGAAATACACGCTCCAAGAGCGCGATCCGGCGGCGGCGGACAAGGAGTGGTTGGTGGGGGAGGAGGAAGGCACGTTCTCCGGCGAGCTAGGCCCCTCGCTCGTGACCGAGAAGACGATTCAAGGGCTTCTGCGCGCGGGGAAGTTGTCCGAGCGCCAGGAGGTGCGATTGCCCGCCGCCGATGAGACGGAACCGCATCCCGAGAGGTCGGAGGCGGTTGTGTTCGTTGCCTTTTTCGACGCGGGGCTCCACATCCCCGCGGCGGCTATCGTGGGCGACGTGCTGCGGACCTTCGGGCTGGAGCTAGCGCAACTGACTCCGAACACCGTGGCCCGGCTTGCGGTGTACAGCTGGGCCTTGCGCTCGGGGGCGTGTTGGCCCAGCGCCTCGCTGTTCGCCTATCTTCACGAGGCACGGTGCCAGCCCAAGGACCGGAAGGACGGGACACTGTCGAGCTTCGGTAGCGTCACCTTTATTCTTCGTCCGTCGTGCAAGAAGCTCTTCCCTGCGAACTCAACTCGCGGGAAGTGGGAGTCTTACTGGATAAAGCGGTGGTTCTACCACCGTGTGGAGAGCGGGAGCGACCTTGAGTGCACAGGCCGACCGATCGCGTTCAAGCCCTCGCCCGGCCGGACGCTCGGTGATGAGGACAGGCGGAGGGCTCAGCGGCTCGTAGGCGTGGCCGCCCGCCTCAACATGCGCGACCTCGCCGAAGAGTACGTGATGTACGGCGTGGCCCCGCTTGCCCGCGACTGGCGTCTTGCCGCCGAGAGGCGTCGAGACGACAATGTTTCTCCATCGATCTGCTTGCTGCCGGCACCCTCCAGTCTTCGTAAGCCTCGACCGCGTCTCTCCTTTGCTCACGCGAAATGCGCTATATGCTGATGCTATCTCCGTTGCTTCAGGGATTTGCTTGGAGGAGGTGGAGCAAGCTGCGCGCGTATTCCTAGGGCCGTACACCGGCAGGGAGCACGAGCAGCGCGCGTCTGCTATCGCCGAGGCGGGGCTGGGGCGAATAAACCGCGTGTGCGAGGCCCTGGGCCTTGCCGTGCCGGACCGTGTCGCTCCAGACGACGGTGCGGCGAAGAAGAAGAAGAAGGCGTCGTCTCGGAAGAGGGGCCGCAGCGGGGCTCCTGCCGCGCTTGGCGCGGCAGCTGCTGCTGCTGCTAGTGCTCCCGAGGGCGCGGCGGACGCGGAGTCGGACTCGGCGAGGTATGCCGATTCAGGCTTGGGTGGCGCGGACGCCGAAGGCGAGGTATCTTCGGCGAGCGCCCCGGACAGCAGGTTTGCTGCGAGCAGCCGGAGGGGGGAAGTCTTGCCGCCCACCGAAGTCACCGAGGCAGAACCCGTGCGGACCGGCGATGCTGAGGTGGAGCCTCCGGCCGTGGCCGCTGTGGTGCCGAAGGCGCCCTCCACGGGGGCGCACGGAGCCATGCTGCCTTTACCGACAGCAGCAGAAACCGAGGTGCCCCCTGCGACAATTGCCACCGCGGAACCTTCGCCCCCGGGCGCTGCAACCGCGGGGGCTTCCCCAGCCGCGACTGCGGGGGCAGTATCGCTGCTGGCTGCCCCGGCTAAACGGTCGTGTGTGCGGCCGGAGCTCCACCGGACACCGCGGGGATTCGTCGTGGCCACGGGAGTCAGAAGCTTGTGGGACTCCAGTGCAAATGCCGGAGACCCTGCGGCATATGCGCCTTCCGCCCCTCTGGCCACGCCGCCCGTCGCGCAGGGACAGCCGTCACCTGCCCCGAACGCGGAGGCTTCTGCCCACTGCGGGACCATTCCTTCTGCGGGGGCTTACGCCACCGCCGCCCCACCCGGGGATGAGGGGGCGAGTCCCTGAGACCCTCCTTCTGCTACCGAAGGTAGGGTGGCTTAGCTTACTCTGGTGTATTCTTTCATGCCTTGCGGTGCTCACCTGCAGCCTTGTTTGCAGCGCTGCTCATTCCGGAGGGGGAGCACTTGGCGGACCACGGGACCTCCGCGCGCGTAAGCCCCGCGGACTTCGTGCCGCCCCCGGAGACGCTGAGGGCGTGGCGCGGGATTGTGAATGACGCGGCCACCAGCGTCGACCTGCAAGTGCTGCAGGCCTATGGGGCAGGGCGCCTTGAAGACGCCTTCGAGGTGTCTGGGGTGAGGGTAAGTACTCATGCGACGACGCCTGTGCTGGCTGATCTTGCTAAGTCTTTGCCTTCTGCAGACACTTGTGCTGGGGCAGGCCTTGCAAACGACCTATGCTCGTGGCCGAAAGGCGCTCGAGGATAGGCTGCGGGCCGCCGAGGAGGAGCTACGCGAAGCTTCTGGAGCCCGCTCTGCCCAGGACGCCCGCATCCGCCAGCTGGAAACGGAATGCGTCGAAACGAGGGCACACGCCGAGGGACTTGTTGCGTCGGCGCGGGAGTCGGCCGCGGAAGCTGTGCAACAGAAGTTTGCCGCGGAGCGCAACGGGCTCCTGGAATAGGTCGCCTCGCTAGAGAAGGAAAAAGGCGAGCTTGCCTTGACTCTAGCGGAGCGTAACCAGACGCTTGGCGACGCCTCGGTGGTTGCGTGGGACGCCCTGCAAATGCTGGAAGTCCACCTCCAAAGGCTTGTGGCTGGAGTGCCGGACCACGCCTTCGGCCCGGAGGAGTTGCTGCGGGCCCTTCGCTGGATCCATGACGCCGCCGACGTTGCGCGCGGGGCTGCGACGACCTTTGGCGACCACTGTGCCTATGTGGCGTCGTGCCTGGTGTGCGCCCTCCTTCGGCACCGTGGTTGCACGCACATCGCCGAGCTGGAGAACCCTCAGCTGGAGATGCCCGGCGGGGTCGGAGTGATGTCCGGTGAAGTCCGTGCCGTTCGCGGCCCCGTCAAATTCTTCTACGAGCGCATCTGGGACTACACCAGGATAGCCGCCACGGAGGTCGAGCTTCGGAAGTCCCTTCGTGGTGGGGGGAGCCTCGGCCAATTTCTGGATGAAGTCCCGCGGCGCGACGAGGGCAGCGCTGAGGTCCCGCGGCGCGACGAGGGTGTCGCGGAGGCCTCCGAAGATGCCGAAGGCTCACAGGTGCGGCGCCAACGTGGCTAGGTGTGGGCGTGCGTTGTAGCGTCTGCCCCTTAATTGAATGAATAAAGTGCGTGTTTGCTTCACGAACTGATTACTTGCCTTCATCCCGGGCAGCTTCCTTGCTGGGGGCGACTGCTCGCGTCTGGCCTTGCGACCCGGCGGCGCCTTCGACGCTGGCAAAGGGCCGAGGAGTCGTTGAACTTTTGGGCAAGCCGGCCTTCTTCGAGCGAGGCCCCAGCTTTAGCGCGCGTTAAGGACGAGCCCGCGGTGTGATTTTTCAAGGATGCTGCCGGACCTTTGTACTTGTGTGATTTTTCCGATATGCAAATTTTCTGTCATCTTAAGATATGCGCTGTGTGTTGATGCCGCTTCGGGTTCACCGGTACGCCACATGCTGCGCGGGGACGGGCTCTCCACGCTCGACGCGCGCCGTTGGCGAAGTAGTCGCGCAAGGGTTCCTTAGAATGGCGCTTGCGGGGGCAGTCCTTGGCGCCTCACCTTTTTACCGTCCATAGACGGGCGGGTGCGGAGGCGGACCTCGACGCTTCGCCTTTTTATAGTCCGTAGACTGGCGTGTGCGGAGGCGAACCTCGACGCTTCGCCTTTTTATAGTCCGTAGACTGGCGTGTGCGGAGGCGGACCTCGACGCTTCGCCTTTTTATAGTCTGTAGACTGGCGTGTGCGGAGGCGGACCTCGGCACTTCGCCTTTTTATAGTCCGTGGACTTGCGTGTGCGGAGGCAGACCTCGACGCTTCGCCTTTTTATAGTCCTTAGACTGGCGCGGGCGAGGGTGGAAGTGCGTGCACGCTCTGTTCCTCTTGCTCCTCATGGCGGGGGTAGCCTCTGGCGCGCTGTGTCTTCGTCAACGCGCGCTGCGCTCACCTCCCGCAGTACGCGAGGGTGAGCCTCGCTCCGCTGCGATTAATACTCGTGTCCTTCGCCCGCGTTGCGAAACGCGTGGGGGCCTCCGTAGCCTTATTTATGCTCCGCAGAGTATGCACAGGGACGAGGTTCCCGGCATGCGCGGAATCCGCGTCTTGTTTAGACTCCGTAGAGTGCGCAGGGAGAACATCCGCGTCTTATTTAAAGTCCGTGGACTAGTGCGTGCGGAGGCGGACCTCGACGCTACGACTTCCTTTATAGTCCGGAGACTCGCGCGTGCGGAGGCAGACCTCGACGCAACGTCTTATTTAGAGTCCGTGGACTAGTGCGTGCGGAGGCGGACCTCGACGCTACGACTTCCTTTATAGTCCGGAGACTCGCGCGTGCGGAGGCAGACCTCGACGCTACGTCTTATTTAGAGTCCGTGGACTGGTGCGTGCGGAGGCGGATCTCGAAGCTACGACTTCCTTTATAGTCCGGAGACTCGCGCGTGCGGAGGCAGACCTCGACGCTACGTCTTATTTAGAGTCCGTGGACTGGTGCGCGCGAGGGCGTCCCCCCGTTGCGTCTTTTGTTTATACTCAAGCCCGTCACCCTTGGCTACGGCGAGTGCACACGCGGACATGCGACTTCGATTTATACTCAGTCCCGTACCCCTGGCTACAGCGAGTGCACACGCGAACGTGCGTCTTTGTTTATACTCAGGCCCGTGACCTTTGGCTACGGCGAGTGCACACGCGAACGTGCGACTTCGATTTATACTCAGTCCCGTACCCCTGGCTACGGCGAGTGCACACGCGAACGTGCGTCTTTGTTTATACTCAGGCCCGTCACCTTTGGCTACGGCGAGTGCACACGCGAACGTGCGACTTCGATTTATACTCAGTCCCGTACTGTGACATCCCAAATTTTCCTTTATTTTAATTTCTTTTCTGGAATTTAAATTCCTTCTTTTGTTTATTGCTTTGTTTTAATAATTAGTAAGTTTGGAAGAAATTGTGATCAAAATAAGTTTAAATGCTTTTATTTGGGTTCCTTGCATTTTTCTAGACTTATAGGATTTTTCTGGGATTTATTTGGATTTTTCTGCTATTTTCTAAGCCTAAAAGTCCTTTTTCGGATTTCCAGAAAATCAAAAAAGAAAAGAAAATTCAACCCCTCTCTTCGGCCGCCACGTGGACGGCCAGATGCCGCCCACGTCGCCTCCTCCATCTCGCCTCCCCTCCCTCCCTACGCGCCATGCGTGCGGCCCGATAGCGGCCACGCCGGCCCATCTCGCCCGCCCACTCCTCCTTCTCCCACCGCCGCCCGATCCCAGCGATCGCATCGTGGCCGCTCCCTTCCACTTAACGCCCCGCGTTCATTCTCCACCGTCCGATCTCCCCGCCCCGCGATCTCACCCGCTTCCGCCCCTCTCTCTCTGCCCCGGCCCCACTTGTCATCCCCGACCCCCATCCCCTCACGCGGCCCTCACGCGGGCGCCGCCGCCATGGCCGTTGGCCGGCTCCGCCCTAACCGGCCTCCTCCCCCTTATCTCTTCCGCACGCCGCCCCTATCTTCGTGCGCCGCAAGCCCGCGCCCCGTCTCCCCCGTTTTCAGCGCACGACGCCCACGTCTCCCACGTGGCACTCGGCCACTCCCGTTGCAACCACCGCCCACCTCTCCGCTTTCTCCGGTGAGGGATTCCGCAGCGCCTCCACCCCTTCGGCCCTATAAAAGCCACCCCCGAGCACCACCCTTCCCCACTCCACCTCGCTCCGCCTCCCGTTTGCACTCTCCGGCGCCCGAGAGCTCCCCTACCGAGCGTCTTCGCTCCGCCGCGCCGCCTTCTCCTCCGGCGAGGAATCGCCGGCGAAGGAGAGCCGCTCGAGCTTCGCCGAGGCCGCCCCGAGCTCCGCCGCCTCACGCCGAGCCTCCTCCGCTTTTGCCCCGTGCCCGAGCACAGCCGGAGAGCCCCACCCGCCGGAACGCGATCACTTCGCCGCCTCCACCTCGTCGTCGGCCACCTCCGTCCACCGCCGAGCTTCGCCGGAGGTATGGGTCTGCTCCCCGTGCGCCCCTCTCCCCGTTTCCGCCCTCGTCGTCCCCCGCCGTGGTCGATACCGCCGGCGACCCTTGGGACCCGTGCGCCCCCGCCAGTGGCCGAGCCACATCAGCCAGCCCAGGCCTGTGTGGCGTCCACGTCGGCGCCACCCGCGCACCAGGCCGCCCCGTCAGCGCCACCCGCACCTCCCCGCCACGTCGGCCACTATTCCTTCCGTGGACCCGGTCCATGGACCGAGGCCCACATGTCAGCCGGCCCAATCCCGAGATGACATCATGCTGACGCAAAAACTCAGGTTTTTCCGTAGAAAATTAATTCGGCCGAAAATAATTTTGGTGCTGACGTCATAATCCTCAATTTCCTATACAAAAATAATTCCAAAAATTCCTTTTATTCATTTTCCCTGAATTTAAACTTCCCGGAGCCCGTTCTCCTTCGTTCTAACTCCGATTTAACCCATTCAAATTTCTAAATTCATCAAAAATTCCCCTCTACCCATTCCTAGCCTCAATTTGAATTTTTGAGTTTATTTGAATTTGATTTGAATTCATTTTGAGTTTGGAGGGTTATTTTCACGTGTAGATTACGACGATTCTGAAGATTTCCTCGACGACGGATCTCACCAATTCGAAGAGCAAGGCAAGTCACCCTCCTTGATCATGTTGATCCCAGAATTGCAAATAAAATTATATTGATTTAAATTATATTGCATGCGTATTTATATTCAACGTATTTCAATTCAGTTTTAAATCTAGTTATTGCCTACTTGTTATTTCCTCATTGAATTTGAAATCCTCAATACCTTGTAACCCTAGATTAAAAACTCTGGTTAGTTCAATAGAATGGCTAGAAAACTTTATAGCATATGCTTAGCCATGCATAGATGAAACTTAGGTTGGGGATACCTTTTCACTTAAAATGACAAGCTTTTGGATAGTATTCTTGACTTTGGAGAGTCAAGGAAGTTTACAAAACTATTTCAAAATAAAATATAAAAACTGGTTTAGACTTAGGCATTTGGTTAGAGTGGTGGGTGCAGGCATGCCCTGTTGGTTGGAGCCGCAGTGGTTGATTGTCGTGCACGGGGGTATGTGGTTGGGCCTGAGTCAGATTAAGGACCGGTCTTTGAGCTACTGTTGCAAAAGCCTTAACGTACTACCACATGGCTGGTATGGGACAGCCCTGGCCAAATAATTTGCAGAGTCCAAACTCGAGTCAAGTCGTAGGTTGAAAGTGGGCGTGGTTGGTGCCATGCGAAGTCCCACTTGGGTGAGCGTGGTTGTAGCCATGAGAAGTCTCACCTAGGCTCAAGAGGGGGTCCCGGTCTGGTGGATTCCTTACTGGGGTGAAACCTTAGAGTTGGCTTGACCGAGTTGACGGCTTCGCATTGTAAAGGCCTTGTTATGATTACTCAGTCGCACGCCTAAGGAAGCGTGTATTGGCCGACAGAATGAGGACATCATATCATGTGGGTAAAGCTGTACAACATCTGCAGAGTGTATAACCTATCCTGGATAGCCGTGCCCACGGTCACGGGCATGCTAAGCAAAAGTTTTTCATAGATTAGACTTGGTTTTACAAAAATGTTTTCAAAAACCTTATGGATGGATGGAGTCCATGAGCGTATGGTTATTGTGTGGATGGATGGAATTCACATGGATTTGTTTTTGGGAAATTGGTCCGGGAGGGATTCCCGTGGTTAGGTTGGTGTATGGTCGGAGCCTGCACTAACGGTATGAACTTTATTCAAGCATATTGTTTTTACTTACTGTATTAAATTCAGCAATTTCAATCTATTTATTGTATTTCATAATGCTGTTTTTGCAAATTAACCCTATAAGCCTTCCGTTGAAGCCTTTATCATTATGTTGCATTTTTCCCGGGTGACTTGCGGAGTACAAGTTTGTACTCACCTTGCTGCATCTTAACAGAGGAGGGTGTCTACGACTACGGTGAGGACCAGGACGAGTAGGACGTGTCTTGCAGTCGTCTGCCTGTGGGGAGGCAGTTGGGCTTCGCCAGTTATCTTTTTTTTTCCGCTGTTATTTATCCCTTTTATTTGATTTATCTTTGTAAGACTTGGCCATAAGGCCGTACCCATTTGCTTAATATATTTGGTCATTTGCGTTCGATATGTATCTTTGTTTGGCTGTGTGCACTAGCTGTTCCTGGACTAGTGCTATTTACACAGAGGGTTTCGGAGTCGTTACTCCGGGATCCGACACGTACCCCTGGCTACGGCGAGTGCACACGCGAACGTGCGTCTTTGTTTATACTCAGGCCCGTCACCTTTGGCTACGGCGAGTGCACACACGAACGTGCGACTTCGATTTATACTCAGTCCCGTACCCCTGGCTACGGCGAGTGCACACGCGAACGTGCGTCTTTGTTTATACTCAGGCCCTTCACCTTTGGCTACAGGCGAGTGCACACGCGAACGTACGACTTCGATTTATACTCAGTCCCGTACCCCTGGCTACGGCGAGTGCACACGCGAACGTGCGTCTTTGTTTATACTCAGGCCCGTCACCTTTGGCTACGGCGAGTGCACACGCGAACGTGCGACTTCGATTTATACTCAGTCCCGTACCCCTGGCTACGGCGAGTGCACACGCGAACGTGCGTCTTTGTTTATACTCAGGCCCGTCACCTTTGGCTACGGCGAGTGCACACGCGAACGTGCGACTTCGATTTATACTGCGGGAATGCGCGCGCTGGCCAAGCCTGCGCGCGCCTCCACCGCGTACTTGCGTGTGATGAAGAAAGATTGTTGGCAAACGGCGATCTTCCTTACATCCCCGTTTGCGCGGGTAAGCAATTACAAGGGGTGGATATACTAACCGTTTGTCCTTGGTGCGGCCGAAGCCTCTAGTCGCTAGACATCTGCAGGGCCCGCCAAGGCGCCTCTGACTGGCCCCGCGGACCCCCGCGCTGTGACGCCAGCTCTAAGAGCGCCGCTGGGCTTCGCGACGCGGGTACCTGGTACCTGGCTCGATGCGCCGGGCCATATCCTGGTCGCCTCGGACGGTGATGATGGTCCGGGGACCCGGGATCTTCATGCATAGATAGCCGTGATGTGGTACCGCGCCGAAGGAGTTGAGGATTGGGCACCCTAATATGGCATTGTAGGGGTACAGAAGGTCGACCACGTCGAAGGTGGCATCTTCGGCCCGCACATTGTTATCTTGGCCGAAGGAGACTTGAAGACCTATTTGGCCCAGCGCCCGCAGGGGCTGTCCTCCGAAGCCCTGCAGTGGGATTTCTGAGGGCCCTAGGCGGCTTCGAGGGATCCCCATCTGGTCGAAGGCCGCCGCAAACAATATGTTCGAGGAGCTACCGCCGTCCACCAAGGCACGCCCCACGTCGCATCCCGCGATAGTGACCCGGATGACCAGGGGTCCTGATGAGGGAAGTCCACGCCTTGGGCGTCGTCGGGTGTGAATGTGACTTCGTGCTGCGCCCAGTCCGGCGGTGCTTGCGCTGGGTATGTCGCCACGTGATGTAGTCTTCGCGCATAGGCCTTCTGCTGCCGTGCTGAGGCGAATTCCAGCGCAGAGCCTCCGGATATGACGTTAATGACCCTGCGGTGGGTTGCCTCCAGGGCCTGCAGCGACAGGAGGCCCTCCCGAGGCTGCTGTACGTGAGCTTGGATCCGTAAGGGGCCTTCCTGGGGTTGCATCCCTTGCGCCTGTACCTGCATGGGGGCCTCGTACGGGAATTGGACGTGGGCCACCGCAGGCGGACGTGTCTCCGGGTTCCTGTCCCTAGCGACGCTATCGCGGAGCGCCGCGATGGAGGTGCAGGTGCGGGTATCGTGGTTGCCGCGGCCGTGGACTACGCACCAGAGTCCCTGGTGCTGGTCGTCGTAATCTCCACGACTTTTATCGTCGCGGCCCCGGCCACGGCCGCGCCCCCGACCGCCTCGGCCCGCGGGAGCGCCCTCGTCGGAACCGCCTTCAATGTCGAGGACGTACCGGTTTCGCCTCGACCTCTGCTGGCCGTGCTTGGGCCGATCGGACGACTCCTTGTGCGAGGCGTCCCTGCGGTCGGGCGTATCCCTGGACGAATCCTGCTTACGTTTTCCCTTCGAAGAACCGTCCTTCGGCGGATCTTCGGCTTTTGTCGAGGCTCCGGCCTGGTTGGTGTCGGAATCGTCACCTTGCCTTCGCCACGCGTCCTCTTCCGCCCTGGCGTATTACTCCATTTTGTCGAAGAGCTTCGCCACTGTCTTGATTGGCTTTCGCGCATTGTACTCGGCCATCGGGCCCGAACGAAGGCCCTGTATGGCTGCATTAACGATGGTGATTTCATTAACGTCCTTCACTTGGCATCGAATCTTGGCGAAGCGTTTGAAGTAGTCCCGGAGCTTCTCCGAGGGTTTTTGCTTCACAGCGAAGAGTTGGTCCGCGTCGACTCGCTCGACATAGTTTCCTTGGAAGTTGTTGTGAAGGCAGTCGCGAAGCTGCTCCCACGCGTAGATAGAGTCTGGCTCTATGGTAAAGAACCAAGAGAGCGCCACTCCTTGCAGCGCGAGAGGGAGTCTCTTCGCCTTCGTGGTGTCGTCTCCGCCCGCGGCTTCGATCGCGGTTTCGTACACGCGCACGAACTCGCGGGGTTCCGTGTCGCCTTTGTACGGGTCGATGGCGCTAGGAAACTTGAAGTCTTCAGGCCATGCCGCCTGCTGCAGCCCTGCCGAAAGCGGGGACTCCGGATCTACGCGCCGCAGCGGCGCACGGCTAGACGTGGGGGCTTCGCGACTGTCCGCCCTCTCCGGCGTGGGCTCGGGCGCGATTACTGGCGCGGCCTGCTGGCTCCGAGCCTCTTGCATATCGCGGACGGCTCCGCAAATGTCCCCTAGCTCCCGCTGGAACGCGTTGAGGGCTGCTAGTATGGCGCTTTCCACCGCAGGCGCTGTCGGGGCCGCCGGAACACCCAGCGGACGGGTCGGTGCAGGGACCATCGCTTCACGATCTCCAGATCCGCCGGATGCTTCATTGCGGCTTCCCCGGCCGCCTAATCCGCGCTGCCGGCGAGGGTGGCGGGGGCTGTCGTTGCAGTGCCAGCGACGGGGTTGGGTGTCGTTGTAGCGGCGCTGGCGGGGTCGGTCGCTGTGGTGCCAGCGACGGGGTTGGGTGTCGTTGTAGCGGCGCTGCCAGGGTCGGTCGCTGTAGTGCCAGCGACGGGGTTGGGTGTCGTTGTAGCGGCGCTGGCGGGGTCGGTCGCTGTAGTGCGAGCGTCGACGTCCGCGACCACTGCGCCTGCGCCGCCGCCAGCTCCTTCGGCGACCGATGTCGAAGCCCTAGTATTCACGCGCTGCTCCGACCCAGCCGTCTTCTTTCCCTTCGCCGCCGCTGATGAAGTTTTTTTCGGTGCCATCCTTCTTCTTCGGTCTTCGGGCTTGTCCTTGTCGTCCCCACGGACGGCGCCAACTGTTGTGGCTACAGGCCAAACAGAGAGAGAGATGGTAGTGGAGAGTGATGGAGATGAGTATAATGGCTTGCCCCCTCCCCATGGTCTGTATATATATATATATATATATATATATATATATATATATATATATATATATATATATATATATATATATATATATATATATATATACACACACACACACACATGAGGAGTGCTTTTACAGTTATACCCTTACATCTGGTTATCCCCTCTGGGGGCAGTTATGTCATTACACATGGCTTATTCTGGGCCTTATAATCTCCTACCAGACCTGCTGGGTTTAGGTGGGGCCACCCCTACGACAATAGCAATTTGTTCATCTGAGGCATAAGTGAGGCATCAAATGCAAACGTGTTGCATACTTGCACTTACGTACAGAATTTTGCAGCTATGGTGATGATGACTTCATGTACAATGCAGTAGCCCCACTGCCAGCACAGAGGAGCCTCACACCGCCACCAACTCTCAATCCGCAGCAGCCGGTGTCTACTTCAGATAATTACAGGTATCACAGAGTCTCCTCCCCGTCGCTTACTGACATAAGCAGCAATTGAACAAGCCGAGAAGATATTAATGTATGATACAGTTGATGAGACTTTCCACGTGGGAAGCATATGCTGCCTTGGTGTTGAATGCTCGACCCTCCAACCATTCCGGTTGCTTGAGATACCCTGAAATGGAAATGAAACTTACCCGTAAAACCTTACTCCTGGAGCCGTTGAAAGATAAACAAGCTGATCAATGGTACGAACGAACCCGGAAGAGGGGACAGCAACCATGATCAGGTCGGTCGGTAGCGTCGACCCCAGACGCGGCCGCCCGCACCTTTGGACGGCCGGCCGCGATCATGTAAGTCGTCGCGCGTGTCGGCGGCTTTGGTGCGTCGCGTACGAGGTCTATGCGAATCGCGCGCGACGAAGCGCAAGAATAACTTGCTTGACTCGCAGAACCAACCCTCTCCGGCTCCGGCCTCGTCCTGAGAAAGCTGCCTAGCCACCGGCCGGCTACGATGCCGCACGATACGTACAGCTCAGCCCCACCGTCCCTGGTTCGTCGACGTCTGCCGCAAGAATTAAGGGCGTACGCGGGCGCCATGCTCTCCACCGGAGCTGGGCCAGTGGCCCGCGCCGCCACGGGACCGCGCGGCAGGTCAGGTCAGGTGCTTCGTGAGTGGAGAGTCGAGAGACCGCGCGCCCAGCTTTGAGGGCGGGAGCATGGAGGAGCGGCCGTGCGGGCCGGTGACCATCAAGGGCAGGCGGCCATGCGTGTGGAGCGAGTTCCGATCCGGCGGTGACCATGGATTCATGGGCTATAGAGAGAAGCTGCCATGATGCACACGTGTCCAAGAAGTGGGCGAAGATTTTCTTGAATCAAACCACTCCAGTGCTTTGCTAGTATTGCGCGCTGCAGTGCAGATACAGTGGTGTATACATATAGAACTAGCTACTGGCGACGCACCAAATGCCAAACCGCTTGGTCGGCAAAGGTTATGCTACAAAATCTTTGCACTGTCTGTCATCAATTTATTTGAAATGCTGATGCTATCTAACGATATACCATAGCACGCACATCATCTGGTGCCATAACTTTCTAATGCCGGGACTTGATCGATGTGTACGTGATTTGATCATGATAGTGTGTAACTGTGCAAGTGATCTTCTCTTTGTCCTCATACATACGTTTTTGAATAAAAACATTTCCATCTTCCGGAAGAGCACATATTAATGCCTGTGGTGGGCTGTCTAACTCAAAGTTTAGCTTACAATAATGTTGATAGCGTGAGTAAATTAATTTGGGCCTCCGTTTTCAAGTACAAAAGACGCATATCTACACACGAGTGCGTCTGTGCGTGTCCACTATAGACCCTAGAAATTTTACGGAGGCTCTAAAGCTTTCACACTAAATGCACACTCACATGTATATGTATTCTGATTAAATAAGATATACCGTGTCGTTTCTAGGAATTGAACCGAGTGGGTGGGAACGAAGAACACCCTCGCTCCCGCACCAGCCCGTCCTTTAATTTGGGTCCCTTGCTTACCTTAAAATCACAGGCAAGCAACGAAAAACTAGCTCGATCATCTGAGCAATAGCTCAAAGTTGCATACCTCGAATTGCAGACAAACAAGGAAAAACTAGCCCATCTAAGCAATGGCATGCATGCTCAAAGAGGCAACTGTGCCCAGGCTAGCAATCTCGTTATATACAATGGATATGAAGACTCTCCTTATATACATGAATTAAGGTTGTGTTTGGTTTAGAGACAAGGTGGGATGGGATGGTCCTGTCCCTGGTTTTGGGATGGGATGATCCCATTTTTTGTTTGGTTAGGGGGATAGAGTCATCCCTGTTTTTTGTTTGGTTGGAAGGATAAAGTGGGATGGAATGGTCCCATCCTTTGTTTGGATGGAAGGATGAAGGTGGGATATGTGTGGCCTTTGAGTTTTTTTTATAAAAAAATGAAGGCTATTGTTGATATGTTTGTACACATAAGCCTTTGAGTTTTTTTTAAAAAAATTAAACAAAATAGTACTTAAAAAAACAAAGAGGTGAGATGACTCTATCCCACGTGGGATGACTCTGTCCCATGAAAAAAAAGAGGATTGCCTGGTCCCGGATCTACAAGGAATATTCCTAGTGGGATGTCCTTGACTCTGCTTATCCCAAAAGCAAACACCACTCCAAGGTGGGATATCCTACCTGGGACGTCCCTGTCCCTCGAACCAAACACTGCCTAAAGGTATGCCCGTGTCTTGGGCATCATGCTCAGCATACATTTTCCTGTCGAAGTGTTCGCGTGCGAGCTAATTAACACGTCAATTCATTTTGCTCATATGCACGAGAAAAACTAGTTTTCGTATGCTTGTAAGGTTTATCAACGCAGAACGAGAGCTTGCGCGCATGCATGAGGTGTATTATATCGGAATAAAATTCTGTGGAGAATGGCTCCATCGGTGCGCCCGTGCATACCCATCGCAGATTGCCGACGCGTGTTCAAAGAACGGATCACACGGCTGCCTCCCCGGCTAGGTCTTCGACAGCTTGTTTTTGGCAGCTTTGGGCAGATGGCTCCCTCCGGCTCTCGGCTCAGCTGCAAGCTTCTTGATTAGGCAGACGGAACGTCACAGGCTTCTCCAGCACCTAAATCACGGGATTTTGTTTTCATCAAATCACGAACCGGTGTGGCCGCACTTTACCCTAGCTAGCACGCCGTCGCACGAACCATGCCTTAGCCCTAGAATGCCGCCGACATCACCGTCGCTATTGTCGTCGCCATCGCCTGTAGTACGCAAGAATGGAAGACGAAGGCGCGCTGGTGGCTGTCACGGCAGCAGGAAGTGGCCAGGACGTGGAACACATAGAACAGGTATAGTTTTTTTACCTATTTCCTTTGACTATCATGTACATGTTCTCTGGCTAGTACTGATCCATGATCATTTGTTTAATTGCACAGAGCACCAAGTCGATCGTCGTGGAAGATGAGTTGGACGAAGCACCAGATGAGGTAACGAAACACGAGCGACACGTGCTGCACTTTGAAAACCAAAAAGGGAGAACATGATATTATTTTTATATGATAGAAATATAACTTTGATTCACAATTTATTGTACAATAGGTGGTTGATAAAGTTGGGCGAACTTTGACAGTTCCTGAAGTTGGGATGGCTTTTGAATCAGAGGACAAAGCATATGAGATGTACAACATGTATGCTGCTAAGGTTGGGTTCAGCATTAGAAAGAGCCAGACAAAGCGCAGAGTAGATAAAAGTATATGTCAAAAATATATTGTTTGTAGCAACCAAGGACATCGAGGAAATAAATCATCACAGAAGGACACTACAAGGACGGGTTGCGATGCTCGTGTTCAGTTTAGTGTCAGCAGAGAGGGGATTTGGAGAGTACAAAAGGTTGTTCTCGATCACAATCATTATCTTGCTAGTCCAAATAAGTCACACAAGCTGAGGTCCCAGCGACGTGTTATCGAGGCGGACAGAAAATTAATTGGCCAGATACGGGAAGCCGGGATGAAGCCAGCCCAAGTGTATGAGTTCATGAAGGAATTTTATGGAGGAGCAGACAAAGTACCATTCTCTCGGATGGATTGCAATAATGAAATTGGTCGTGAGCGCAGGAAGTACTTAGAAGCCAATGATGCACAAACGTTGTTGGAATACTTGAGGAATAAGCAGCTAGAGGACCCTTCATTTTTTTATGCTGTTCAGATAGACAAGGAAGATGGTCGGATAGCAAATTTCTTTTGGGCAGATGGCCAATCCATCATGGATTACAAGTGCTTTGGTGATGCTGTGTCATTTGACACCACATTTCAGACTAATAAGTTTGAGATGCCATTTGCTCCGATCCTTGGAACCAACCATCACAAGCGAACAATTATTTTTGGGGCTGCATTATTATATAACGAAACTATTGAATCATTTGTTTGGCTCTTTGAAACCTTCCTAACAGCAATGTCGGGCAAGCATCCTAGCACAATTTTCACTGATCAAGACGCAGCCATGGCAGGAGCAATTGCATATGTATTCCCAAATACAAGTCATCGTCTTTGTTTGTGGCACATTTATCTAAATGCTGCTAAACATCTCGGGCATGTAATTCATGACTCAGATAATAAGTTTCTACCTGATTTTAAGAGATGTGTGTATGAGGACAGATCAGAGGCTTACTTCATTGAAAACTGGCATGAATTGTTGAGGGCATACAATCTTGAGGATAACTCATGGATGAAAAGCCTATATAATATGAGGGCAAAGTGGGCTGCAGTCTACCGTGACTCTTTTACAGCGGATATGAACTCGACTCAAAGGAGTGAAGGTATGAATAATGTCTTCAAGAAAAGGTTTCGTCGGAAACTCGGTCTTACGGAACTCCTTGTGGAATGTGAGAAGGTTTCAGCTAGTCTCCGTGAAAATGAGTTGGATGACGATTTTAAGTCACGTGGCAAGATCCCAGTTACTTATATCCCAAATTTACCTATGTTGAGGACTGCAGCTCAATCATATACAAGGAGGATGTATTCAGAGTTTGAGGAAGAATTTAAAAAACAATTCATATTGTCTTGTAATTTATTGCAAACCGAGGGGACAAACTTAACATTCATGGTTACGCACATGCAATCTGATCGTGGTGCAACAGTGGTATTCAACACTGTAGATTCCACCATTACATATTCTTGCAGAAAGTTTGAATGCATAGGTACGTACACATATTTCAATTCGCAATATAGTTCCTACTATAATTTGTTGAAAATGGCATCCATATCTTATAGGTCTATTGTGCAAGCATGCACTCAGAGTCTTCAATCTGAATGGAGTTTATATTTTGCCATCGCAATATATATTGAATAGATGGACAAAATATGCAAAAAGAGGATTTTATATAGAAAAACAAGGAAATGAGAAGGAAGATTTAAAAACGCGTGCTGCTCTTCTTTCTCGAAATGCGACATCTGTTGCATTGAAGTGTTCTGTGTCAAAAGAACTTCTTGATGATTTGCAGAAAGCCATAGAAAAATTGGACTTGGAAGCAGATACTTATCTAAGAAAGATGCAAGAAGAATCGAATGAGGTTCCGCTAATTCCGAATGAATGTGATAGTGACAAGTGCTCAGGTACAATATCTTTTAGAGTACCTCAGGTAGTAAAAGGCCCAAAGACTTCACGCTTCAAAAACGTTGTTGAAAAGAAGTCAGGGAAGAAGAAGACAAGTGCTCAAAAGAAAGGTAGTGATCTACCCATTCTAGGTGCTTGCACAATAAAATTTTTATCTTCTTTTATCTTAATATAAGTTTGATTGTAGGTGAGGATCCAAATAATGTTGTACAAACTAGAGATGACGGTGCTGGTCCTAAGCAATCTTCGGCTGCTCCATTCATGCAAGGTGGATATGATAATGCTACAATGCCAAACTACAATTCCATCCCAAATTCTTCGACCATGGCTGCACCGTATATACAAGGAGGATATACGCGTCTCTTAATTAATCAAGATGCCACATTGCAGTCTGCTGCTAGGAAATTACATTTTGATGGAGTACGAAATCATGAAAATATGTAATTTGCTATGCTTCTTTATTGTTGCATCAACATACTATCCTTTTTTTTATATATATATATATATATACTCTGCAAATTATTGGAATGACAGTTCAGCAGTTCAACAGTTCAGCTGGGAAATGATTCTGTATTGAGTAGAGATAATTTGCGTAGAGGTTACTGCTTGATTGGTCTTCAAAGGCTCTTTAGTTCAGAAATCCACTTCTATTTTACAGTTTCGCTCTTTAGTTTGTCTACCAGGAAACTTTGTTTATTTGCCTTTTTTTGCAAGTCAATGGCCAGTGGAATTGTCGATTTGGGCTGATCCATAGACAATAAGTGCTTAATCAAGAGCTACAACTTGAGCTTATAGTCCGAACTCTGAACCGATCATCTGACAATACTGAACGTGCAAGTAGTCCTCACTCGCTATCTCAAAAAAGTAATCTGTCAACTGTCCTTTAGTAATCAAGCATCGTTACTGTAAATGCTAGTAATATTCCTGCACAAGGCATTAAGTTAAATTTCTATATCTTAGTTCAACTGTTGTAAAATAAAGGATTGCAAGAAATCTGAAATGAAGCACAGAGCCGTGATTTAGGTGTTGGAGAAGCCTGTGACGTTCCATCTGCCTAATCAAGAAGCTTGCAGCTGAGCCGAGAGCCGGAGGAAGCCATCTGCCCAAAGCTGCCAAAAACAAGCTGTCGAAGACCTGGCCGGGGAGGCAGCCGTGCGATCCGTTCTTTGAACACGCGTCGGCAATCTGCGATGGGTATGCACGGGCGCACCGATGGAGCCATTCTCCACAGAATTTTATTCCATTATATCTGCCACAAATTCTTCTTCAAAGAATTATCGTTCACCGTACACGCGTTTCAAGTACTCCAATCGATGACATGAAGCATAGATCAGTACAGAAAAGGAACTTTGAAGGAAGCGGGAAATTATACCCGGCCCCTTCTATATGGTCAATTAATTTCACAAAGCTTTCAGCCATTAATACCCGTCACGTGTAGTCCACGGAATATATAGATAAGAAAATATATACACTCCATTTTTGTTTTGTCAAGCACACATGCATACAAATTTATGTAACTTAATTCACTTGTACATCACCGTATTAATATCTTGATACAAGGTAATCCAAAAACTCATCACCCCATCAAGAACATAAGAGAAATACTACGTTCATACGTACGTAGGTACGTACGTAACGTAAAACCCTAGATATCTACCACACACATCCCACACAAAGCTTTAAGTAACATCGTCTTCTTCACCTCGACCGACCCGTTTTGCACCGCAGAGCTCGCATCCATCCAACGCCCACATCGTGGTCACGCGACCGGACAATTCGACCGACCATAGCTCAAGCATCACAACTTTTCTTGCTGTCCTCTAATGGTTTTCTTCTACTTTTATTAGTACGTATTTTTCCCGACCAAACAAATAATAGTGTTGGAGGGAAATAATGATAGGGAAGTTATAGGGACGATACACCAAGAACACGGCAGGCATGGTTCCTCCGATCCGATCCTACAGGCGGAGGAGGCGGCGGAGGCCGGCGGCGGCGGCTGCCTCCGCGTTGCAGGTCGGGGCGGCCGGCGCCACCTTGGCGGCCGGGGTGGAGGAGGAGGAGGAGGACGATGCTTTCAGGACAAGGGAGAACCTGGGCAGCGGCAGACTGCTGGGCGGCGGCGAGAGCGCGTGTAGAAGGTCCTGGACGAAGCTCCGGGCCACCTCCTGCTCGAGGTCGTCCAGCGCCTCGGCCACCACCGGCGCGGGCGGCAGCGGCGTCGCCCGCTCCAGCGGCTTCTTCTTCTGCGCCCTTGTCGGCTCAGTCGGCGGCAGCCTTGCCGGCCTCCTCCTTCTGTCTCTCTGGCGCGATGGCGGAGCGGCTGCCTGGATGCCGGCGGTTGTCGTTGCTGCCCTGCCGGATCGTGGCGGTGGTGGAGGTGGGTAAGGGAAAGTGGCGTACTTGGTGGCGGTGGGTGGGAGCGGCAGGAGGGGTGGTTGGTTGGACGGTAGGAGAGGGAGAGAGGGCGACGAGTATATCGGAGGCCTCGCGTATGGAAGCGCGGGAGTGGAATTCCACGCTCCACCTCTGTGAAGGTGATGGTATTGCTGGCATGTCATAGGGAAGGAGCCGTAGGCTCCGCTCGGCGTCGCCGGTCCCGCCGCAAGCCCCGGTCGGCAGCCGCCGCCTACGACCCTCTTCGGGGAATCGAAGCTTCCGGAAGATCGATCCAGCAGAACGTTTTCCATGATCTCTAGCTAGGAGAAGGTTGTCTTTCTTAGGTCTCTCGATCGATGTGGGCCTTTTTCCAAAGAAAGATCAAGTCTTGACGAGATTGCTGAAGAGCGAAGGAAAAGAGAAAAAGAAGGATCAAAGTCGAAAGAACTCGTATTAGTTCTGCATGAAATTTGCAAGAAGAAACTAGATCCTTGGGAAGAAAAACAGCAAGGATGCTAGGACATATCGATCGATGGTGTTGTAGATCAAGAAGAGAAAAGGCAAGAACGAAATAAGCCAAAGAGATCGAAGCTATCTATATTTGTGACGATGTTATCTTCCTCCTCCTCCTCAATGGAAAAGGCGCTCTATCTAAGGCAGAGAGGGAATAGCCATGCACTAAGCCCACCCTCGCCTCCGGGCTACAGCCTACAGCTCGCAGGGATCCAATGCCCGGCCTCTCTTTATAGAGGAGGTTGAGATGGGGTTGGGTGTTGTACTCTTGGGGAAAAAAGGCCGGGATTTGACCTCAAAACTACCGTCCTCATTTTATTGTGTATTGCTAATGGCAGGTTAATTTGCGCATGCTACTTACTACCCTTCTGGGGTGTAAAAACATTTGTTGATGCCCCTTGAGAGGATGGTATTTAGTTCTTTAACCTGGGGTAGAGCCACACCCTGAACAGGGTAGGCTTCAGCTCGGGGTGTTAAAAAATATCTAGTGTACAGCCCGGGTAAATTCAATCTAGCCTAGGTAACATTTTTACGGTCCAGCTCAGATAGACTAGATCATTCATCCACTGAGCTGAGATGTAACCAAATTCTAACTCCGCCACTATCTTTACCCACTTGTGGGGCATTATTCAAAAAATAGCATTTAAGAGCAGATGGACCATTTCGTAAAAGAGCCTTACCTTCGCATTTCTAGCTTTGTATCCATACACTCATTCAGTTACTTGGTGCAGCTTAAGTCAGCTGCTATTCTAAAAAATGTGCCTTGGGCGGCAAGCGCGGCATTCTATGAAGAGCAAATGGCACCCGAAAATATCTTATCTCAACAGAAGGCAACAAGTCACCATCTACATATTCACACCTTAGGGCACATTTGGATTGCCGGTTTGGAAAAGGAATTTTGGCGAATTTGTCCTGTTTACTGCGAAGCTCTCGGGGCTCCATGCAGACTGCAATGTTACAAAACTCTACTCATACTCATAAAATGTAGAAAACTCTACTTGCTAATATAATTAATATGAGTACATTCTTTGCTATTTGTTCAATGGTTCTTTTAGATTGGTGCTATTCATTAATCTCTTAATCTTACTTCCAAGAGCTTGTATCAAATAATTAACCACTTATCTATTTATTACTAAAAGTCGATGATAGATATTTTAGAGTCGCTTAGAAAAAAAGAATGCGCTAGAAATTCTCATAAAAAGCAAAATATCTAACCTTTAATTTAGTGGACCCAAGTTATAATAGCTCAGTTAAAAAAATTCATGTCAAATACAATCCAAATTAAGAGAAATTTGGAATTAAAAATAAAGAAAAATTAGTAATTTTATTTCCATTTAACTTCCAAAGTAACATCTATAAATAACTAAAATTTGGAATAATAATTAAATAAAAATTAGCTAATTAAAAGAAAGAGTTCATGTTAAGTACAATCCAAATTAACTAAAAATCAGAATTAAAAATAAAAATATACTAAAATTCGATGAAAAGTCTTTTAGAGTTGTTAAAAAAAGAATATGCTAGAAATTCTCACAAAAATATCTATCTCTTAATTTAGTAGACCAGAGTTATAACGGTTGAGATTAAAAGAAAGAGTTCATATCAAATACAATCCAAATTAAGAGAAAACGAAATTTAAAATAAAGAAAACTTAGTAATTTGATTTCCATACAGCTTACAAAGTGGAATCCATAAATAACTAAAATTTAGATTAATAATTAAATAAACATTAGCAAATTAAAAGAAAGAGTACATGTTAAGTACAATCCAAAATAAACAAAATTAAGAATTAAAAATAAAATAAAATTAGCAATTTGATTTCCATATGATTTCCAAAGTAAACCTAAAAATAAATTTTGAATAATAACTAAAAGAAATAGAAATTTGTTATTTTATATGAATTCCAAGCTATAACTAAAAAGAAATCTACGCATGTACGATCCAAACACATGCAATTTTGGAATAAAAATTAAAGAATGATTAGACATTTGATTTGTAAATGAATTTGAAACTTAAATTATAAAAATATTAAAATTTATAAACCTATACTAATTAGATACTCCAAGGAAGCTCCCATATTGATCAGAAAAATATATCCATCCATCTCGCGGAACCAAGTTGGAATAGCTCAAATTGAAAGAAAGAATAATATGTCAAGTACAATCCAAATTAACTGTAATTCAGAATAATGAATAAGTGAAATGGACAATTTGATTTGTATATGACATATAAAGTAACGTTCATAAATAACTGAAGTTCAAAATAATAATAAAATGAAATTAGCAATTTTTTACAAAAGAGTTCATCTCAAGTACCATGCAAAATAACTAAAATTCAGGGTAGAAAATAAAACTAAACAATTTGATTTCCATACAAATTCCAAAGTAAATCCATGGAAAAAAAATCTATCTATTATATACTAAAAGTTGATTGCATGAGATTTGCAGTTGCTAAAATAGAGAAATAAGCTAGAAATTCTAAAAAAAGAAAGAAAAGCATTCATCCCTTGATTTAGTGAACCTTTATTATGGTCAGTAAGCGATCACCAGTGGATGTTTTAGATAAAACAAGAAATCTAATAGGACAAGACTATATATCCATTATAGATTCTAAATAAACCCAATAAAAAGAATCCTTGATGACCCACACTAAAATCCATGTACCAGAGGAAAAGAGGGGTATGGATGTGTAAAATAATTGCGTAAAAGCCATCTATGAGAAAAAACAATAGCACTCGGCAAGGAAAAAAAGGCAAGATCCATTCTACTGCACGCTTCTCAACAATATGTGTTATACAACTTTGAATTTTTTTTTCTAGAATTGCCATTGATGTGGTGGATTCTAATCAAAGTCAAACCATATATATCAACCATTGAGTGTTATCTATCATACAATAAAAGTTTAGGATGGTTGATTACATTAGTTGAGAAAAAAAATATCGTAGAAATTCTCCCAAAAATAAAAAAACATCAGGCCCTTAATTCTGTGGACCCTAATTATATTTAGCATTCCATAGCCGATGGATGTACCCTTCTTCTATTAACAAATCATAACTATTGATTTCTTTGATCTATGAAAGTGCGCATGAAATTTATTTGCACCATGATATGCATGCATATGCACGTATAGTTGAAGAACTATTAAGACATGAGATGTTAGAGTTAGAATTAAACTCAAACGATCCATGCACAGAAACGAACTTATCTACAATATCCATTATAATTTGCATGCTTTTAATTATATTAATATACATGCAACTATTGTCTATTATTGGAGATGACGATTAAAATTATAAAACACAAGTATTTCTTCCCAAAGGTATAATCTGTATTCTTTATATATATATATATATATATATATATATATATATATATATATATATATATATATATATATATATATATATATATATATATATATATATATATATATATTACTATACATTAATATCACAATGAAACCAATTTTACAAACATGGAAATTAAATTCAATCGATAATATTCTAAAATTCTAATATTTGAATTCTTTTTATATGATCTGTAACTCTTTATTTTTGCATGTAGTTTATTTAGAATAATACCTATACAGATGCACGAGCCATCATGCTAGTTCTTCGGAAATTTCTATAAGTAAAAAAAAACTCTTAACGCCGACGACCAAATGGCAATGACAACTTTCTTGCTCCCTGCAGAACAAGCACTCATCCATCATCCTAAATATACTTGCACCAAATTCATAAAGATGAATGTACTCGACGACAACAACAATTCCCTGGGGGTTGTGGAATAAAATAAGAAAGGAGGTGGGGGTGGATTTGCAAAATAAAAATGCCGACAGGCACAACAGCTAGAGCAGGCTGCACTCAGCCAACTACTGCCATCCAGCAGCACTGGACGCGGAAAACAACAGAATATGTCTATGACAGTAGGCCCGGTAAGACCACACAACAGCGTCGGCCCCACAGCGCGGTGACCGCACACGCTCAAACCCATAAATATTTTCCTTTCAACCACACAGATCTTCCTTTCTGGTTTAGGTCTTCGCTGTAGCGCGAATCTGGAGGACAGGGACCAACTGCGGCTAGGCCGGCAACCGCCAAACCGGCGCTGGCCGTTGGATGGGGCTTTTGGCAGGTGCCGCTAAGCCGCATCGGGCCGTCCGCTCGCTTACCCGCTTTGACCCCCGCACAAGGACGCGCGGAAAGCGGCGCCACCTTGCTTTCCTCCGCCGCCTTTACTGGGCCGTGGTTGCCCCGGGGCCACCGGCGCTGCGCCACACGCAGATCTCTGCAGCGGCGAGGCTTTTTTTTCGAAGTCTCGCGTCGAAGGCCGAACAGCTTTCTATCAAGAAAACGTCGTGTAGCGCAGCGCGCTGACGAGGGCTGCACATTGGCACGGCGATTCAGAATGGTCAGTCGGGCTCGAATGACCTCACGGAAGCTCGTCGTCCGTTGCTGGATGGAGTAAACAAAATGAAATTGGTGTGCGCGACTATAGCCTAAACCAAAGACTAGCCCTTGCATGTTGTGCGAGGAAGCAAGCATCTTTTCAGTAGTGGGAACTTACGAGCCCGCATTGCAAACCTTCGGATGGTGTAAGCGTTGGAATGTTCCATAAGAGGCAGTGTTCAACCAGGGTGAGGATGTGTTAAACAATTGGCAATTATCTCGAATTAAAAATTGAATTTCCGAAAATTTGTAAGATTTCGGATTTGCTATCAGGTTGGTAACGGTCTGACCGACGCAGAGGTGGTCTAACTGTTGTGTACGTGCGGTTTGACCGGCCATGTAACAACAGTTTGATCGGAGTCCCGTGTGATCAGATTTTTAGTGCAGTCGGATCGCCGGTGCGGTGCAATTGATTTTTAGTTGGTTGTTAGTTTTTTTCAAAGAGATGTTTGCTTATGTGCGTAGGAGAAATTAGGACGGATTGACTGGTCAATGGGTAGTGGTTTGATCGGGGCTAGCCGAGCGATCAGATTAGCATAAGTGTTGTGGTTTGATCGGCTCCCCTATTACCAGGGTTTGATCGGAGTGGTCCGACCGACCGATCAATGTCGGTTAGACTGGTTGTGTCTGAAAGTGGTCGGGAGGGTTTTGGGAATTTATGGGAAATGGTCATGGCTTGAGTTTTTGAGTCTTAGGTCATCGCGTTCATGATGTATGAAGCATATTTGAATTAACATGGATCAAATTGTGAAAAACTTATTCCCAAAAATGATTTTTTGGGTATTTGGTGCACAGAGAAGCTTTGAGGTAACTATGGTCGACGGCGTGAATCGGGACTTGGCTCGGAGATAAATTGAGGTATGGTCAAAGAAGCCGGGTGGGATGGCTGAGTTCAAGCAAGGAATGGGGAAGACAAGGAATGTTAAAGTAAAGGTTCATGCAACAGTTCATCGAATGATGCAGTCGGTGCGAGTGAGGCGTGGTCAGAGAAACCAATACAGAGAGACTTGCTGATGTATGGACCATTGGTGAACCTACACACTGTAGGTATGGGGAGTGTTTCAAAAGGAGGAGATGACTATGGACTAGGCTCAGAGAAGATGTGAGGTCCACAGGCAAAATGAGGGTGTGTTTGGCAGGGAAGCCAAAATACTAGAAATGACGATGGGACCAAAACCACTTTACTTGGAGGGTGCTGGGAAAGCGTTTAGGTCAGGGAAACGATGAGAAGACTAAGTGGATGGGAAGCTTGCTACCTAGCGGGTTTAGGTTATGAGTTTTGAGAAACATACATAAGTTATGTGTGAGTGTGAAATCCAATATGTGTGAGGTTAACAGATTTTTCCGATTGTGCTAATAGATAGCATCAATTAGGATTAGATATGGACTAATTGCTCTATTTATATGAGTAGGAGAGTTGGAGGCATACGACTAATCAATCAACCAACCCATCTATTATTTAGCGTTTGAGAGAGAGGTTTTCTTGGAGGGAAAGTTTTGGGTGAGTGCTCTTGGAAGGGAGAGTTCTGTCCTCTAGGGTGGAGTATCTATAAAATAAATGTCTACATGTTACAATAGATCAATCTTATTCATCCTACATAGTGTGTTCTTGCTCTTGTTGTTTTTTACTTGTTTTGGTTGGTGTTTTGTTCTCTCTCCTCTCTTTATCTTGCTGGGTTTCAAGGATGTGTGAGTGATAGAGATGACTCAGGAGAATTATATTCCATCCATCTAGGGATCAGATATAGCAAGATCATGAATGTCATCTGGTTTGGTTCATTTTGGAGCTCTTGTAGTGCTATCTTGATCAGAGGGTCTTGGTTTCAAATCTTGAAATGTTCTTGTTTGTTGTTACATGTGGGAATTTATCTAGAGCCATCTTGGCCATACTTAACCCAAGAGTAAGTCATATATTAAGTTATTGAATTTTGTTTGGTTTTGATGCAACATTGCTTGTCTTAAGAAAATGTTAGAACTTTAGCAAAGACCATGCGATCGTTGGATGGATTAGGTTCCTGATATTCTCAGAAAGAAGTGTGCAAAGTTCATATCATTTGGAGAGATATTTTTGAGATTACACTATTTTTGTTTTGGCTCGGGCTGATTTTTAGTTCTGGGATCAGAGGTGCAGTCATACCGCTTTCAGGTCTGCAGTCTGACCAGAGTCCGATCAAACCGGCCGTCACCAGCGGTCAAACCGCTTCCTCATAGCGGTTAGACAGGTCCTGAGGAGTTGAACTCTATTTGTTTTCGCGCTTTTGTGAGTGCTTTTTTGATGGGCTAAATCAATATTTTTAATTTACAGTAGCCAGTGAAGAGGAGGTTTTAAAATTTTTTTAGAAGATTAAATTTGAAGATATCATTTAACCCATGGTCCAACAGGTAGGCAGCGTTAGTTCCGCAAAAATCAAGTACTCCAGTCGGCCCAATCAATTTATTTGGCTAGGTCCATCCTTGGATGAAAAAGTCACATGCTTTTACTGTAAGTACTGTTGCGTATGCTCAATGCCGGTAGTAGACAGCGAGATCAAATGAATGTGCACCTTGAATTTCATAGTGTGCGCGTCTAATCTACTAAATGAAGTTCAAACACATTATCAAATTATGCGATCATTTTGTCCAAAATACGGGTATGTTTTTTGGCTGAGACTTATGACTTTTATCCATGACTTGTGGTTTTTAGGCTGTTTATGCGAGAGATTACAGAGTAACAGAAACTCACGTGCGGTTTTTACCGATATAAATAAAGTCGGTATAATATATAATACAATTAACTAATAGACCCTATATTTAAAAGACACTTCATTTAAAAACTAGTTACTATATAAAAGTTAAAAATATAAATTAAAAACTGAAAAAAGAATAGGACCTACAACGAGTTAATAGACGCCCTATGTATCGACAATGTCGCGATTGACAGCTGAATGGAAAAAATATCTATGCAGGTAAAAGAAAATACGCATGGATGGAAAATAAATAAGATACCTCGACCTTATGTTAGCTAAGGATGAGGTTACTTACCCAAAAGGAAAAGAATATTGAAATATACTAGTGCATGTCAAGAGCACGTACGTACGCGTGTTCTTTAGCACTAATTCTGTAGCCCAAGCAGCTCCTACACCAGCTTTTTTTATGGGGATTTTTTTATGGGGATTTTGATTAAAAAAAAGAGATTTTTTTTTTTGGAGAAAGTGATGAGGTGATGACCCTTCCGGGTGCTGTTTCCCTCGGGGGGAAGATCGTGGGAAACACGCGGGCTCATGACGAGATGAATATCTTCTCTTTTTCGAGAACAGAGGGGGTTAAAGATTTGTTAAGCACCGACCAAGTTGAAAAAGGAATTCTGTTCAAAGTATTCCTGAGGCGAAGGAAAGTTTAGTAGAGTGCTAAGGAATTAGGTGAAGAAGCAAACAGATTCATGAGGCTGTCTAGTACTCTCGTGTTTGTCGTTGAGTACAGTGAGCTCGATGGATGCTAGCTGGATATGAAGCAAGAAAAGGTTGCAGCACAACCGAGAAAATCAATGTGGAGTTGGCCTTAAAGGAAGCTTTGGAGCCTAACACATGGTTTTACAGGACCCTGGAAAGTATAAGTGAAAAAGTAAGGTCAAGTATAATAATTAGGTGCGATCAACTAGTCTAATCCCACTTCGTTATGAAAAGAAAGTAAACCCCGCGCTAATGATTAACCTTCCTCACCATTGTTAGGCCCTGTTATTTTGGAGCTGGCTATGTTTGTTTTGGCTTTTTATAGTTTTTAGCTTTGGCTTTTTAAAAGTCAAAACAAACGATATGACTTCTCTAAGCGGTTTCTTAAAGCCATTTTTTCAAACGGCTTCTTGATTCTAAAATTATGTGTACCGTCTATGTCGACATTTCCACTATCCATCACCATCTTAGAAAGCGCAAATAAAAATCATAAATTGTAGCAAGAAAACTGTCAACCGTAGTCCCCAAGAACAAGGCTTTAGACTAATGAAGTTGTCTGAAATATTAGATTATTGATGTATTGAATTGACTAATATAGCTAGTAGTTAGGCACAACTCGAGTTGGCCATGTAATATACAAAACAAAGAACGTGCAAATGCTTGAAATATATATCAGTATTTGCATTCCATATAGACAAACTGGTCATCATTAACTCGTCAGAATAAACAAACTGGTCATCATTAGCTCCAAGCCTTTTTCCGAACATAGTTAGAGCCTTTCGGTACAGCTCCGGATCCCAGCTTCTCGGTATGATCCGGTGGAGCTGAGCCAAACACCCTGCTCCGAAAAGGCAAAATCATGCTCCTAGCTTGGAGCGGTGCAGAAAAAACACTTGCGCATGCGAAGCGACCTCCGGGCGGATTCCAGTAGACAGTCAGTCAACTTGAAAGAGAAGTACATTTGAGCTTGGTAGTTATTTACCTGCAAAATACCACACAATTACCGCCTCCCCCTCCTCGAGCACAGAAACACACACGTACCGCCTCGCTCTGTCGCATCTCCCTCGGGAGTCGGGACTCCTCTCTGGCGATGACGTGTCTAGGGGCAGTGACAGTGGTTGGGGTCAACGACGGCGACTAGAGCACACGGTGACGACGACGACACCCGCGCACCCCTCCTCCGGTCCTCTAGTGAATGCATGGCGACAGTGCTTGGTATGTTTTTCTATTGTCATGTATAGATGCTATGTTTTCATTGTCATTTGGCTCGTTTACGTTGGTATGTTTTTGCATTGTTATGCACAAATATCATGTGAAAGTGATAGTGAAGGAAGTGGTAGCTTCGATGAAGAATATGAGTGTGATGTGTAGATGATATGTCTGTTACATCGAGGAGCCCGACTAAAAGGGATGAATAGACGGTCTAAATTTTTTTCTATAATTGATTATCAAATTATATTTGGCTTAACCAAGTATAAGATACGAAAGCTTAACTCAAATTGATTTATCATAAATATCGCATAAATTAATTATGAACTTGTTCTTTTTGGATGAAGTTTATGACTTTTGGCTGCGGCTTGTGGTTTTTGGCTGCTCGTGCGAGAGATTACAGAGTAATAGAAACTCACGTGCAGTTTTTTCTGATATAAATGAAATCGGTACAGTATGTACTACAATTAACTAGTAGATCCTATCTTGAAAAGATACTCCGTTTAAAAGCTAGTTACTGTAGAAAAGCCGAAAAGTAGCTTTTAGAAGCTGAAAAGAACATGCCCTATGTTCACCTAAGTGCACCAACACTCTAAATTTATATTAAGGTTTGCAATTATAAGATGACAAGCAATCAATTTAATTATATGAATGTAAATTGCTTAAATATAAATTGAGCAAAAGAAAATAAACAACAATTACATGGTTACTTTTTACCGTGGTGATCAGAGACTTGCCTGTCTCCTCTAGTCCACGTTGAGGTTTGCCTAAATGAATTGGATCAGCTGCACAAATTAAACCAAAATACCTCAATCCACTAGGGTTACTCTTCCTTCACTTCGGAGATGGCAAGCACCACACCACTCACAATTCACCGGGCATTCTCACAAGTTTCTTGAGAAGATCACCACACATGACGCCTTCAACGCTGTCTAGGAGTCGGCAAACTCCAACAGTAATAAGTCAAGACCCTGGCTTGACTCTCACCATGTGCAACGAATGCACATCGCTCAAGTTGATACACAATCCACCTCTAGATGCAATACATGCAATCTAGAGCATTTCTCCTTACTCACAAGGTGCAACATATGCACAATTAAAAGGAGGACCTCACACTAGCCTGTCATGTCATCTTCAATGAGTTTTCGTTCCCGTTTGCAGAACTTCCTAACCGGCTAGACCCCTCTGATCATCATTTCCTCCATGAGCTCATAACAACCACCTCCACCTATCTCGCCGCCTGTCACGACCTCCCCAGTTGTTGCCGATGCACTGTTGACTCCCTCTACATCTGCCATGGCTCCCTCCCAACCAAGATTGCTCACCTACTATTGTCAATAGCCATCCCATGACCACTCGGGGGCAAACAAGGCATTCGCCAACCTGTGCAACACCTCAATCTCAATGTCTTAGTCCCCTCTCCTCTCCCTAAAACTTATATAGTCGCACTCAATGATGCAAACTGGCGAGATGTAATGCAGTGTGAGTTTGACGCCCTTTGTGTAAACCACACTTGGGATCTTGTTCCCTGCCCTCCTAGTGTAAATGTTGTCACTGGTAAATGGATCTTTCGCTATAAATTGAAACCCGTTGGTTCCCTAGATCACTAGAAGGCTCGTTGGGCCTTCCGTGGCTTCTCCCAACAACCTGAAGTTGACCACAATGAAACCTTTAGCCTGGTTGTTAAACCAACCATTGTTCATATTGTCCTCTCTATAGCTTTGTCTTATGATTGGTTGATACACCAACTTAATGTCAATGATGCCTTCCTTAATGGCACTTTGACTGAAATCGTCTTTTATCAACAACCATCTGGTTTCATTGATCCTCACCGCAGTTCTAATGTTTGCCGTCTGAATTGATCATTGTACCTCGTGCCTGGTTCAGTCGCTTCGCCACCCAACCCCAATCTCTCATTTTTGCCAGTTCCAAAGTTGATCCCTCCCTGTTCATTTACAAGCGTGATTCTGATATCACCTACTTCCTTCTCTACATAGATGATATCGTTCTCACAACCTGTTCTCCATCTCTTCTCCAGTGGACTATCGACACACTCCACACTGAGTTCTCCCTAAAGGACCTTGGCAGTCTCCATTTCTTCCTCGATGTCGCCATTCAGCGCACACCCACGGGCTTCTTTCTCTCCTAGCACCAATATATCATTGATGTCTTTGCGCACGCCGGGATGTCCAATTGCAAGCCTTGCACTACCCTTATATACACTTCGACCAAGCTTCCTGCTTCTGGTGCCCCTGTTTCCGACGCTACTCATTATCATAGCATCGCAGGTGCCCTCCAGTGGTTGTCTTTTACTCGCCCTGACATTGCATATTCTGTGCAACAAGCATATCTCCACATGTGTGATCTGCGCGAGCCCAACTTTAATCTCCTCAAACGGATTCTGCACTACCTCAACGGGATGATCAGCCATGGCCTCCAACTGCACCGGATGTCACCGGCCTCCCTTACCGCATACAATGACGCTAGCTGGGCTGGCTGTCACGATACACGCAAGTCCACCTCCGGCTATGTCATTTTTCTTAGTGACAACTCGGTCTCTTGGTCCTCCAAGAGGCAACATACTGTTTCTTGCTCCAGCGCCGAGGCCGAATACCACGTTGTTGCCAATGCTGTTGCTGAGTCCTGTTGACTTCGCCAACTGCTGTCCGAGCTACACCACCCTCTTCATCAAACCACTGTTGTTTTTTTGTGACAACATCAGCGGTGTATATCTCTCAACGAACCCCATTCATCATCAATGGACGAAACACATTGAGATTGATTTACATTTCGTTTGAGAACGCGTTGCACTCGACGTGGCCTGGGTTGCCGTTCATAGTACACTGACATCTTCACCAAGGGGTTGCCGTCCTTCGTCATCTGGGAATTATGCTCCGGCTTGAACATTTGTTCTACTCCCGTTCCTTCTGTGGGGGCATTAGACTCATTGGATTTGCTTGACACCATTCACGCTATCTGTTTCCTTCCTGGACTCCATGCATGCGGCAACTGCAGGATCCAAAGTCTGCTAACCATCCTAGAGATAGCCTTCTTGTCTTGTTAGTGCTAATTGTGGCATGTAATCTTTCTGTTTCCTATTATTGCTCAAGCGTTGATCACTCCTATATTTGTACTTAAGTTTCTAGCAATGGAAACAGTGTGTGCGACAATTCTGTACACCAGCAAATCTTTTTATTGGTATGATGTGAATTTGTCTCATTTTTTATTCAAGCCTATCACTGTACACAGGACACGAAAATCTATTTCATGTGCAAAATGCTTTTTGCGTATGACTAGCTCTCAAGACCATATACGTGTTAAACGTTTCTATTTAGAAATACAAGCTTTTTCGTGCTTGCTTTAGCCCTCACGATCATATACAATCAACACAAATGAATAGTGGCAGATAGATATGTTTATACATTCATACGGTCTTGAGAAATTAGTAAAAAAAAAATGTGTACAAATACAAAAGGTGCAGGATACCAATAAAGTGATATAACCAGGGGTAGTATGGCATTTTTGCCTCTAATCCTCTATTTAACTTCATTTTTTGAGCTAAACTGTTAGTCCAGATTATTAGTGAAGTTGATTCTTGAAGAAGCATGATCAGAGCTGAAAAATCAGATCCAGAGCCGTACCAGATGGCCTTAATCCCTCGAACAATCTCGAAGCATACCTGCGTAGCAACGACTCCTATAAACACCAATTCTTCCATGGCGTGTACTCTAGAACGTTAGCTGAACTCTTGAGCTAGCAGCTTTAATTATTCTGAACTGGAGTAGCTTGCGATCGAAGACAAGCGAGACCCTTTAGAACATTGATGAATACAAACAGCTAATTCCGACAGCTACTCGTAAACAGTAAGCAGAAGTGAACCAATGGCGGGTACTGACGATCGATATCACACACAAACGTGAGCAATATAAAAAGTCTCCATCGATGAGAGAGAGAGGGGGGATGGCACAAGAACGAGATTTGTGAGAAAAAATCGGCCGTAATCTGCGGGCGGTCCGGCGAGAGCCAGAAATCCGTCGTAAGCTGCACCGCCGCGCGGCAGTTTTCCCTATCAGAGAAGGTTCGGTCGGCCCGATGCTTGCGCGGATTGCACGAGAACGTCAGCCGCGCACTGCTGCTTCCGAGAAAGTCGTGGCCCTGTCGGTTAAATTCCGCGGCAATGGTAGCTAGCCTCAGCTCGTGTTCTTCTTTTCTCTCGCCGTCCTGAGGTGAGGGCATCTGTAGTGTATATAATCCAAAGGGTTTTAAGGTGGGTCCCATCTAAACCTTAAGACCAACTCTATAGTGTATATAACCCAAGGGGTCTTAAGACGGTCCCACTTGGCAGATAAAGAAAAATTGTATTTTAATGCTTATGGCCAGGTCTTTAGCTTGAGGACCAGCCTTAAGCTTTTTTTGCTTAGGGTCTGCTTAAGGTCACCCCTGTAATGTATAAGGTTGACCTTAAGGTGGCTTAAGACCTCCTCTTTTCATACACTACAGATGCCCTGAGTGAGGCCTCAGATCTTATCGGGAAAAGGAATGCATGTCAGTATGTGGCACAGCGGTAGCGTACTAGCGTGGCGTGCTGCAAGAAGAGTTGAGAGTACGTATCTTTTCTAGGCGAGCGTGTGATGTAGTAGTACATAAAAAAGGGTAATGCTACGGCGAGGATGTCCAATCCGGGCATTCGGTTCCGGACGTTTGGCTATAGTATTTTTTGATCATATTTATAATAATTTTTATTTATGTTTATAATAAAAAATAAAGAACGATGTTAGTACTTTTATCCGTGATATTTCTTGTTTATGTCTGTAACATTTGTCAACTATATATGCAACCAAAAAAAGGAGAAGAAACGATATGAGTATTCGTATTGTGATGCTCCGATGCAATATTTTTAGATAATATGTGTAATAATTTTAATCACCGTATGCAATAAAAATATGTAATACAAAAGTCGATGTTGTATAGACGAAATAAAAAATATTGCAAGAAAAATACGAACAAAAATATTACAAAATATAAATAAAAATGTTATAAATATAGTTAAAAAAATATTACAGTTAAACGTCCAGAGCTAGCCCGCATTTCCCCATAAAAAATGGTGTAGTAACTGCTAATATCCGTGGCGCGCGGCAAGTTAACAGCCTGTGCTCGTCTCGTCTGTCGTTATAAGTTGGTTGTAACTCAACAGTATCGAGCTTTGACTTGGAAGGCCATGCACATGCAGCACATTACGACCAGGTTCCTTCCTAAAACACAATACATAATATCATAAGGACGCTAGTTGGAGCGAGAAAACAAGTGACGACTTCATGACTTGTGACCCTAGCACTACCTCAGAAGGTGAGCTCCGGTTAATATATTTATATACATGGCGGTTATGTTGATTAATTGCAGTCAACCACTCAGCTGAGATCTCTTAATCTTAACCTCAAGTTCAACTAAAACGGAGATCTTTTTTTGCTTAGGCGCATCATCTAACTTTCATTCGACAAATCCTGTCATCACTCCCATGTAGGCGTTTACCATGCACCTCACGGAATAGAATAGTACAACCGGGTCAGTGTTCGGCGTTCTGTTGAGCGCCGACCGTTCTATCAGGTCCACATCTTCGTTCGTCCAGTTCCGCCCATTCACAGGGAAAAAGACATGGCTGGCCTTGCCAGCTTTTCATGCCGCCCCGCCCCGCCCACCGTTCCGGCCACGGCAGGCTCTGCTCCTGCCGTCCTGCGACAGAGTGACACACTCGATCTACTCCCCAGGCAATTTCTATTTTGGAGTTTGCCGGTCTCTCGTGAGCTTCTTCACTTCTTGGGAAACGCTGTTAATCAGATATAGAACATTGTACTTACTGCTTAAAAACTGAAAAGAAAAAAAAAGGCACTACTCTGACGTACCTTCCGCACCCCTTCGTGAATCTATCATGTGATCGTGTCTATGGCTTATCGCTGCCTGTCATGCACTGGTACTGGCCCTCTCGTCTAAGCCAACCAACCCAAACATCAGTGTGCATGTAACGCCCTAGGGTCCAAACCGACTCAGAACTAATCACATTCTGGATAGGCCACGCACACGTAGCAACCCACTTGCACTTTCGTCCTCGCTTCGCGCAAAACGGTTAACCGGGGTGCTACCATTGGAACTCCTAGGTTTATATGTAAATGCTTCTCAATATAAGCTAGCAAGGTGGGACTAACCTAGAAATTCATGTGCACACACACATAGGCTAATATGGGCCGGGGTGTCGCATACACCCCCCTCAAAGGACCCGACGTCCTCGTCGGACCAACATACCCACACCGGGGCAAATGATAATGATCTCCTCTCTTGGTACATGTCCGTGTGTTCAGTGCCAGCACATATGCCATGCCGTGTGTCCGCTACGGGCCCACACGCGCCATGTGCCATATGCCCGCGCCCCTGACCCGCACGCGCCCATGTAACCGCGAGAGTCGGCTCTGATACCATTTGTAACGCTCTAGGGTCCAAACCGGCTCAGACCTAACCACATTCTGGATAGGCCACGCACACGTAGCAACCCGCTTGCACTTTCGTCCTCGCTGTGCACAAAACGATTAACCAGGGGTACTACCATTGGAACTCCTAAGTTTATATGTAAGTACTTCTCAAGGTAAGCTAGTAAGGTGGGACTAACTTAGAAATTCATGTGCATACACACATGGACTAATATGGGCTGGAGTGTCACAGTGCAACGGCAACGGAGAGTACCTGGAGAGGCAGCGGCCCGGACGCCTCCAATGCACGGCGCCGTCGTGCTCACAAGACAGACGAGGACGTGCACGCCGGCACGAGGCAAGTAGGCAACAGGTAAGCAAAAGTTGGCTGAGACCAGCACGGTAGATTATCCGTGGCCAGGCCGCTTGGCTTCAGGCACCCGGCTCGCGCCGTCGTGCGCGCACAAGGGCAAAAGCTACGCGAAGTCGCGAATGCGCCGTGCCAAGCTTGCTCCGGCGGGCTGCACAGGCAGGCGGTCCGCAGCGGAAGATCGAAATACTGGACCGTGATATCTGAGACGGAGCGGGCCGTGCCGGTTGAAACAGAACTGTTGGGCGGCCGCACCGACGGGGCGATGTCAGGAAACGCATGGCTCTTGGCCCATTACTGCCTTTGCCCTTACGTTTTGTGTGGGGTCCGCGCGGTTCCACTTCGGCTTGTTGGTTGGGAAGTGGATCTATGGGTGTTAGCCCACGTTTGGTATTGGGCTTTCTTTTCGGATGACCCATCGATCGTCATATGACCTTTGATAGCCTCACAGACTAAACTCACATCAGTGGCGGAGGGCCCGATAGAGCAAGGTAAGACTTAGACCATATCTTGATTTTTTGCAGCAGGCCCCCATATACCCCCCTATCCAGTATCCAATAGCCCAATAGCTACTAGTTAGTCAATGTAAATGTAAACCCTAGATTGCTCTCTCGGCTGCTCCCTGCCTCCCTGGACGGCTGGACCCTGGGCGTAGCCGGCGACGTGCGGCGGGCGGGCGGCAGCCACCGGTGGGCAGTGGCGCTGGGCGCTGCCGCGCTGGGCAGTGGCGTAGCGGGCGGCGGGCGGGCGGTAGCCACCGGTGGGCAGTGGCGCTGGGCGTTGCCGCGCTAGGCAGTGGCGTAACCGGCGGCGGGCGGCAGCCACCGGCGCGCAAACTCCGGCGTTGACAGGGTTGGAGGAGCTTGAATGGTATTGCTTTCGATCCGCCCCACCTCATTTTTTTCCCGTCCTCCGACACTGACTCACACACCGTCCAGTACAGTTAGCATGTCAAATTCAGTACATCTACAGTGATGTAACATCCCAAATAGAGAGCTAGTGTAATTTCAAAAATTTTAAAATCTTTTAATCGTTTTTCTAGTGCTTCTCAAAAAGTTGTTGGCAAAGTTCAAATTCTTGAGTTGGATTCTTGCCGAAAAGCCCGGCTAATAAAAAAAATCCAAACCTTGAACTCAAGAGTCAAAATTTAAAGTTTAAAATTTGAGAAAATCCAAAGTTCCTTGGAAGTATTAATTTCAAATTTAAAAATTGAAATCTGGTTATTCAAAACCAAGATTAGGAATTGACAATCAAATAAAATCCTTCCATCCAATTCTCGTATCTAGAAATTCAAATTCGAAAAATTAAAATTTATTTCTCCAAAACTTGGCAATCTTAAAATTTAAATTGCTGGATTCAAAAGTTTGAACTGAGATTTCAGATTCAAATATGCTCACAAATCCAATTTCTGAAATTTCAAAAATCCCAAAATTCCTTTTTGGGGCCCGGCCCATTTCTTCTTTTTACCCCGGCCCACTCACCTTTCCCACTCGGCCGCCCAGCATTTTCTTGCCTCTGGCCCAGCCGACGTCTGCTTTCTTCTTCTGCAGCTTCTCCCTTCTCCTTCCTCCTCCCTCGTTCCCCTTTTGCGCCGAGCCGACCCACCCCGGCGCCTCTGTTCCTCGCGCCGGCCCAGCCCGCGCAGCTCGTCCGCCCCCGGTTTCGCCCGCCCCCGGCTTCCCCGTCACCTCTGCGCCAGTAGACTACCACCGGCCTACTCCCCGCGTGTAACATCCTGAAAATTTGAATTTGAAAATATGAAGCTTTTTGAATTTATTTCTGCAATATGTTTTATTTGAATTTGGAGTTTGTGGTATTTTTCTGAATAACTTAATGAAGGTTCCAAAAAGTCAAAAAAAAAACCAAAGGGAAAACAAGCATATTTAAATATTAGAAAATTTAAATTTTAATACGAGTCATGAAAATAAAATTTATCATAATAAGACCCTGAGGGATATATGCAAGTAAAGGAAACTCAAAGTCTTAAATTCGAATATGAAAAGATGATCCAGTATAAGGGAAGGGAAATCTGGGTTAATAAAATAATATCATTTTGAAGATAGTAGTATATAAAGGGAAGCAAAATAATAAATAGAGCCTAAACAAGTATGAATGCAAGGGTCTAGAAAAATGAGCAAGACATAAAATGTAGTGATACAAAATATAGGCATGAAGAAAATATAAATACATGTATATGTAATCGTAAATATAAAAGCTAGGTTAGCAAGATGGGAGAAATGTAAATAAGCATGGAATATCATCTCTAAAAAAATGGAAATAACACAGCCGGGCCGGCCATCACCCCGGCCCAGTCCCTCTCTCCGCGCGCGGCCCAGCGCCCCCGCTGCCCGCTCCCTCGCGCGCGTCGTCTTCCGCTGGCCGGTGGACCCGCCTCCACCGCGCCTCCCGTCTCACTGCCGCGCGGGCCCGCGCCCCGCCTGCTCCTTCTCCCGCTGCCGCGCGACCCCACGCGCCATAACCCTTCCCCTCTGGCCGGTGGACCCCCGCCCGCGCTCTCTTCCTCCTCCCCCTTCTTCTCCACGCGCCTGCAGCGCCGCTCTCCCCCTCGCACTCGCTCTCCCTCGCGCAGCCGCAGCTAATCTCCCTCTCCCTCTCTCTCTCACCCCGAGCAGGTTCAATGCACACCCTGCTCTCTCTCTCCCGCGCAATCCCGGAGAAGATCCCGTTCTTCTCCCCTTCCCCGCGTGAACAGAGAAGCGCCAGCTGCCGTCCTCGCCCGCAGCCTCTCCTTCTTCCTCCTCCCTCCCCTGTTCTCCCGGCGCGTCGCCCGCACCAGCACCCGGCCGCGCCACCCTCCGAACCAGGTCGCCCAGCTACAGCCGCGCCCGCTCCGCCCCAGTTTCGCTCGCCTCCACGCTTTGACCACCGCGTGCTTCATTCCCCCTGGCCACAGTCCTTGCGTTCGCCTCCCCTGGTCGCAACTCCTTCGCGTTCATCCCCCCTCAGCGCCGCCCCCGGTTTTGCTCGACCTCGCCCCAGGTTTCACCTCGCCCAGTTGCCACCCGTGCTCGCTGCCTATAAGATGCTGGCCAAACCTTAGTTGCCCCTCTCCTTTGCGCCCATCCAAGCCGCAGTGAGGTTGTGCCGCCGCCGTCCCTCCCCGTCCCGGCTATCTACGGCGAGCACTCCGCAAATCGCCCGCGTCACGGCGCGCCCCTTGACTCCCACCGCCGTCCCTCACCGTTAATTGGAAGGCCATCACCCGAGAACGCCCCGCCCGCTCCTCTTCCGTCTCCGGCCGGCCGACGCCATTCCTGCCGCCGTCTCCACCTCGGTCGGCCCCGGGGCGATTCCACGCGGAGAGAGCACCACCCCGGTGCCCCGAGGCCTCCCCAGCCTTTGGCCGACGTCCTCCACCACCGGAGCTCCCCCGCCACGATCGCCTTCCCGTACCGCCACCTGCGCACGGTGCCAGGCCGCCTCGGCCTCCCTCCGACCGCTTCAAGCATTCTGGTGAGCTCCCCGTGCCTCCCCCATGCTTACGCGCATCTCCATTCTTTCCCCCTCTCGTCCAGTCGCCGGCGCCCACTTCCTCCACACCGTCGGCCGCCTGAGCCACCGCTCGCATGCTTGGCGCCGCTCCGGCCGAAGCACTCACCTCCCGAAGCCTCCTCGTCAACCGGGCCGTCCGTTTGGTGGCCGTCATCGCCTCCCAACCGCTCCCCGCCGGCATCGCCGCCGCCGCCCTGCCCTCGGCCGTCTTCCCCTGTTCCGCCGTGGTTTCCCCTGCTCTGCCCTCAGCCAGCCGAACCCCCCCCCCCCCAATTCCTCTGTGGCTGTCCTGTGGGCCCAACCAGAAAAGGGTTGCAATGCTTGTTGCTCTTTGGCTAATTGGTACTCATAAGTAAAGGTAAAATCATGCAAGCATTTCCAGAAAAAAGAAATTGGGAACAACAACACAAATGAGAAATTTATTTAAGAGTTCATAATAAAAAGATGTATAAAGCCAAAGTGGAAACTTAACAATTATTAAGGTATTTCCATGCCAATCAATAATTATAAGTTAGTCTTCATATGCAAGACTAATCCAAATAAGCTTATGCCATGAACTCTCTCCTTATTATTAAGAAGTTAACATGAAGATAATAAAATAGTAATAGTGCTAATAAAAAGAACGTCATGGCTAAAAGATCTTGATGATGAAGCATAAGAAATTCCCCATCTCGTTTTGTCTAAATCCAGGATAAATAAAACCCTGGCAACAAAAGTAATTAATATACTAATTTGAATGAATGTATCATCAATAATTCTACGGTACGAATTTGAAGCTACCCTGCTTAAATTAGTTTAACCCTCAAAGATTGATTGCATGCCGCATAAAATATCAAGTGTGGTTCACTTATCTTTAAAATCATGAAAGCTATGTTTCCTGCGTCCAGCTAAATATATTTAAGCGAACTAAATCAATTGGCAAGATTTCGCCACATAAAATATTGACCATAAATTAATCATCCCCTGTAAAACCTCCACATCTTGAAGTCACGAAGTTCTGGCTCTCCTTACTATCTTTGTTGAACTCTTGTAGTTGTCCATAAGTTCTGCTTGACTCATGGAACTTCCTTGATAAATGTAAATCAGTCAAGCCGAAGGTCAATCCTCACTTTTCCCCAATCGGCCATGTATGGCCACTTTCCTTTCACAAAAGCAGATAATTCCTGTAGGTGCATCTTCCCTTTCGATCCCTCGTATTTCTAAAATTTTCCCTCACGGTAAAGTATTCCGACAACTCGCCCTTCTGCTCAAATCCAGCTATCGCTATGCTTACAACACACTAACATGTATCATCCTTCTACTCTCACATCATACTAAATGTCTAATTTAAATTAAATCGGGTGTTTAAAGTGTTTGGATTTATTTGGATCTTTTAAGTTATTTGCTTTCATTTTGAATTCAGTCGTTTGTCGCGTAGTTAGAAACTGAAGTCCGAAGATTCCACGGATCAAGCGAGATCAAGAGTGAAGTGAAGAAAAGATCCGAAACTCAAGAGAAAGCATTGTGTGAGCTCAAGACCGCGGTAAACCGCGCCAGGCGAGTCAATACTTTGATCATGTTGAACCTACATTTCTGCAAATTACTTTGTTTTAAATTAACAAATTGCATGCTGCTATTTTTATGCAAATACATGCTAGATTTGATATTCTAGTTATATGCCATTATTTACCTTGAATAATATTACCCCCTCCTTTGAGTATTTGAATGTGTGAACCTTGTCGCCCTAGCAAAATTATAATAGTAATGTTTTAAAAATAAGTCCCTAGCTATATGCTATGCTTAGTTTAGCATAGATACTCAGGGGGCGCTGAAATGCCCCATACATCATGATCGCTTTTAATGATGAGAAAAGGGTTTGGGCAGTCATGACGGGAATGACTGGTATATGTTGGTATGATTATTTTATGCCCCAAAATTTCCCACTTGCTTTAATGTCTGGGCGGATTGGTTCGAGGGTGTGTATGAGTATGTGTATGTGTGGTGCAGTGGAAGCACAAAATTTTGAGTTAGTGATGGATCAACAGTGGGTTAGTGGTAGACCGCCCAGATAACCCTAAGGACTGAATCTTGTCATGTCCCCCCGTGTATGACAAGCACAACCGCAAGCTGGCAAAGTGTAGGCAGGGTTTACTAATTTGTGTGGCTCTAAGGTGGTTACGTGAAGGTATGACCACGAGCAAAGGGATGGATGGTCGCATCCCCGCCTTTGCCCGTGATGGCTCACGAGGGACCCTTCCCGAGAGATGGTCGTATCCTACGGAAGATAGACCTTAGCGGGCGTAACCACAGTAGGACTATGCATTGTAACAATCCTGTGATAGTCTACTCAACCGCATGGCTAAGGAATCATGTGGGGCAACGGGTGGATTTATCTCTTGTGGGTAAAGTGTGCAAAACTCTGCAGAGTCAAAACTATTCGAATAGCCGTGCCCACGGTCAAGGGCGGACATGGGAACTTAACTAGATATAGTTCTATTTCAAAATGCTTTATGATGGGTTGGAAAAGTGGAAGTGCAGTGTAAGGCCCTAGTTTGGAATTGTCCTGGGTGTCGTCCCAGTGGTAAGTTAAGCGGCTATAACGCTGAAGAATTGCTATATGGTGCAGATGCCATGTAACGGTGGATGGAATCTGAATCACAATTAATATTGCATGTAATCACAACATATACTTGTGTTCAAAATGCTAGGTCTTAAGGATTTTTATATAATTGTATTCAAAAGCACTCTTTGCAAAACAAAATAACCCGAGCCTCTCCTTTGTTAAGCCATGCATATTATCTACTTGCATTCTGTGTATTGGTTCGCTGAGCACGGGGTCGGAGTGCTCACGCTCGCTTTTGCGGCAAAATTCAGAATCAGGAGTCAAATCGCCTCGCCTCAGCAACAAGAGTGGACAAGCTGGAAGATAGGATGAAGATGAAGATGTCGAGAACTAGGCCGCGAACCTCCAGTTGGCTGCCTGTGGGCATGTCCTGAGGGTCCCACCTGTGTGCTCCGTTCTTCCGCTGCTGCAACTTTCTGAATTTCGGCCTAATCGGCCCATGAGTAAGTTTATTATTTTAATTATGCTTCCGCATGATATGTAATTTGATATCCATTACTGTAACTGTGTGCACTATCTACTGATCCAGGGAATAGTGCAGTTAAACACAGTAGATTCCGGATTGTAAAATCTGGGTCTGACACCGCGCCACTCCACTACGCCGCTGCGCCCATGCCGTCGTACGCCTCGCCATGCCTCCAGATGCGCCGCCCATGCTCGTCGTACCCCGCCCATGCCGCCGCCGTACGCGCGCTTGCCAATAAAGGGGCCCGAGCTCGCCTCCCTTCCGCTCCTCCTCCTCCTCCCACCGGCCGAGCACGGCTCGTGTCCGCCGCCATTACCGCCGCCGCTTCCTCCTCCCGCGGTCCCGGGCCGATTCCGCGCGGCAAGAGCGGCGCTTCGACGCCCCGAGACCTTCCCCACTGTCGGCCGACTCCCTCCGCCGCCCAAGCCGTCCCGCCACGGCAACCCGACCGCGCCTCCGCCCGAGCTCGCCGCCAGCCCGCCTCGGCCTTCCTCCGGTCCGGCCAATCGTTCAGGTGAGCTCCTCGCCCTCCACTATTGCCCATGCTCACCTCCCCTCCCTCCCTCTTTCTCTCCGGCCACCGGCGCCCAACCGGCTCTCCTCCGCCGTCCGCTCTCCACTGCCGCCGGCCCGCCACAATGTCCTCCTGCCGGAGCTGCCACCCCCAAGGCCACCCCTCCTCCACGGGGTCCCATTTCGCCGGTCATCGTCGTCTCCCCGGCCGCTCCTCGCCGGCGTCGCCGCCGCTGCCATGCCCTCAGCCTTCCCCCCTGTTTCTGCTGTTGCTGCCCCTGCTCTATCCTCAGCTCAGCCGAAGACAGTTTCCTCTCTGTGTCGTTGTCTCTGTTATGACATGTGGGCCCCATTGCAAGGTAACAGTTGGTAGATGTGTATCACTCGCATCCCCTTAACTCATTTCTAGAAGAAATCTTTAAAATATGGTTTGTGAATAGAAAATGGGAACAACCATTTAATTGTGAGATTACACTAAAAGTGATATGAAATGAAATTAAAAATTTAAGTTTAATTAGTTGCATGAAAAGACACCTTGCGCATAAGAATAAGAATAAGGAGTTACTTATAAATTTATAATGGAAAAGATTAGTGCAATTGAGCTAAAACTTAACATGGGTTAGCTATATGCCAATTAAGATCAATATATTAATCCTCATGTAAAACTAAGACAAGATTACCCATGGTCTATTTTCGGATGGCGAGTAATCGACATGAATTCACGGGATATTGATGATAGAAATCAAATATGTGAAACTAAGTGGAAGATCATCTTGTAGGAATTTCAGGTAATAAAAGTTGATCCTAAATAATTAAAGTACCATGGTTGAACCTTTGTAACGACAATTTCGATGATTTCAACCTTTATTCTAAAAACTCAAATAATAACCATAATCTTAGCAAGCACTCGAGTGGTCTGAATAATGCCCTTCCTTCATCGATCCAAATCTATTTGTGCAAACTAAATAGACGAGTTTAGTAATACCTTGTCACATAAAATATTAACCATAAAGTACTCATCCCTAAAATCATGGAGGCTATCTTTTCAAAAGTGCTTAGAATATTTGTAGTAAAAACTTTAACATTATCTTAAATACTGAGATGTAAGATGACAAATAAAATATGATTAAGAAAGTCTTGAATAAGAAAGAGCAATCCTTAATCTTTGTCTCGCATCCAAATTCCCCATCATTATCTTGGGATTTAACTTTAATGATCGAAAATAATTAATAATGAAAGAAATAGCTTTATTAAGAAGATCCCTATTGATTCATAACACCCCTCTCCAGCAAATCACAATCGACGACCATTTCTAATAACCTTGTTAATTAAGCAGAATAATCAACCTTATAAATTGGGCTAAAATGACCAACTCCATACTTCAATAAAACTATTAAAAGATGGGTTCATTAAGTTGGCAGTCGCAATCTCAAATTAGTATTGCCACATGAAATATCGAAGTTACACCGAGTAATTAAAATTATACTCATCTCCTGTAAAGCTTCCACATCCTAATATTACGAAGTTCTATTCCTCTTTACTATCTTCGCCAACCCCTTTTTATCTGTCCGTAAGTCTTGCCTGACTCACGGGACTTCCTTGATAAATATAAAGTAATAAATAGAAAGTCACCAAATAAAAGATCGAGCCTCGCCCTTCCCCAATTGGCTGTGTTTGGCCACCTTCTTTCCCAAAGCAGGTAATTCCTGTAAAATACTCCTTCATCTCGAATCCCTTCTTATCTTAATTTTCCCTCACGGTAAAGCTATTCCGCCACCTCATTCCTTCGCCCAATTCATCCTCCGCTGTGCTTACGGCACACTAACCCGAATCATCCTTCTATTCTCAAATCGTAATAAATGTATAATTTAAATTAACTTGGGTATTTAAAGTATTTGGATTTATTTGGTCATTCTTTTCTTGGCCGCGTATTAGAATCTGAAGACTCGACGAGGCGACATAGTCGAACAGGATCAAGACTTGGGTAAAAGCGACGACTAGGAAGTTAAGATCACTGACTGAGTAGGCTTTGACATAGATCAATCAAGGTCGTGGTACACCAACCAAGGCAAGTCATCACTTTGATCATATTGATCCTACATTTTATGCAAAAATTATGTTCTTTTAAACTATCAACTTGCATGCTTAATTTATTATGCAAATATATGTCAAAGCTTAAGGTAGCTACATGCCCACTTGATGTTGTATTAAATTTATTATGCCATCCCTTGATACTTGAATTACCTGATCCTTGTCACCATAGAAATTAATGATAATCTTACTAGCTATAAGTCATATTAAATGCCATGCTAGTCGTGTCAAAGTCCAGGGCGCTAGTCGCCCTGATCATCAATCTTCAAAAACATAAGAACTTGTTTTGGGGCAGTCACGGGATATACGTGGCTGAATACTTTGTGATTACTTATTTTATGCTTCTCAAAACCCTAAAAACCTGCTATACCTGTTCGGGCGGTTGGTGAGAGTGGATGGTGCTGATGTCGCACGAGAACCTGAGGTTTGTGGAAAGAACCGCCCGGACGAATTAAGGACTGAATCTTGTGACGACCTCCTTGTGTAAAACAGTGCAACCACAAGTCTATATGGGTACGACTTAGCTGATTAACTCGCAAAGGTTTAGTTTAGATATCATCACGGAAGATGGGTGCCAGAGCACTGGTTTACTCATACGGCGCAAGAGGGGGCTTCTGACTGTGGCGGATGTAACCCTTCAGCGGTGAAACCTCAGCGGGGTGGTATCTGGCTAAATCGGAGTAAGGTAAAGGCTTTGTGATAAACCATCTGGGTCTCATGCCTAAGGAAGCATGTTGGCTATTAAGATGACTTATCTCTTGTGGTGAAAGTGTACAACCTCTGCAGAGTGTAAAACTGTTCGAGCAGCCGTGCCCACGGTCAAGGGCGGACACGGGAACTTACTCGAGTTAGTTCTATTTCAAAAACCTTTGTGGGTGGGATAAAAACTTATCAAAGGGAGGTACTCTGATTTTGAATTTTTCCTAGAGGGACGTACTCCAGCGTGGTAAATAAGATGAAAGTGGCATAATGATCAAAAGCTAGCATAGGTGGATGGAACCATGTAATCGGTGGATGGAACCGACACCGCTATAATTATTGCACCATTTCAAACTCTTTAAAGCATGTATATAAAATGCCAAGTCATAGGAATTTTAATTGTGATTATTGCAAACGTCGCATTAAGCAAATAAAAGAACCTCGAGCCTCCTTCAACAGCCTTGCATCTATTATTACTGCATCCTGTGTGGTGGCTTGCTGAGTATCATCGTACTCATTCTTGCTTAACTACCATCACTCATTCAGAGAGAACAGGAATACCAAACCCTGCGACACTAAAAAGGGGTCGACAAAGCTGGAAGACGAAGAGGCCATGGACTAAATCGCGAACCCCAGTTGGCTGCCTGTGGGCAAGTCCTGCGGGTCCCACCTGTGTGAAGTTTCCGCTGCTGCATTTTATTGTTTTCGGCCTAACCGGCCCATGAGTAAGTATTACTGTATTATTTACGCTTCCGCATGATATATTTTCGATATACAATAATGTATCTGTGAGCACTATCTACTGATCCAGGGAATAGTGCGGTGAATCACAGAGGATCTGGGTTTTCTAACCCGAGGTCCGACAAGTGATCACTGTTCAGCACTATCTTGCAGATCGAGGACTACAATTTCTTTTCAAACGAAAAAGGTGAAAATGAATAAAGAAGAGATTCGTCGTTACAAGCTCTGAACTCTGATGAAGTAAGGGCATGTTCTTTTCCTCCAAAGCTAGCGACTTTTAGCTTTTGCTATAGTACCTAACTTTTAAATGGAGTATTTTCTCAAGACGCGATCTACAAATTAACTGTAGTACATGTTTAAAACCTAACATCTGTATCAAAAAAAATCGCAAGCGAGTATCTCCCTCTCCGTAATCTGTATCGCAAACCGCTAAAATTCAAAAATTTCAGCTAAAAGGCATAAGCCGCAGCCGAAAAGGAACAGGCCCTAAAAGGGTTTTCATGGAGCACAAAAAAAGAGCAAAAGCACACGTAACATAATGCACTTTCTTTGGATAAAGGAAAGAATTACAGAGTAGTATCTTATCCAGACCTGGCAAAATAGGACAGGCCGATTGTGCTGCTCTGAGACACAATACTATTGGCATAATTTAGACACGACACGAATAGTAAATAGGCACGATCGGATATGCTGTGCTTGGGTAGGCACCTCGGTACGGCGGGCTGACACAGCATGCACAGTACCATACCAAGGCACGGCCCAACCTAGCAAGTACGACACACCATTTACCCCCACCCCCAAACCCTCCCAGGAGGTCAGGTCTGCTTAGAAAAGTGCAATAACTCTCCTATGATAATGCAGAAAAATTACTTATAGATTACAGTAAAATAACTTGTGGTAGGGCTACTACAATTTTTCTGACGTACAGGCATGTGACTTAGCAGTAAAATTACTTGTGACTGACGGTAAAATTACTTACGACTAACGGTAAAATTACTTACAACTAACGGTAAAATTACTTGTGATGACAGTAAACTTAATTGTAACTAATATTAAACTTATTGTCAGTGGCCCTCTTAGGCCTTAGCCCTTGCCTAGTTTCCCCTTCCCCTTGGCCTCCTACCCCTGGCCCCTACGGCCTTTCCATTACTGCACTGCTGCATGTGGCAACGGTATCGGCAATGTCGTCATTGGGCGTCAGACTGGCTGCCCCCACCACCTCTGTCACGACGGAGGAGACTGGGATAAGAGGAACTGAACCACACAACAGTGAGACTTCAAGGAAGGAAGCTAATGCATTACGGATGGGTGCGTGAAAGGAGAAGGCATTGGTGGGGGTCCACCTGTAAGCGTGGGTGTGTCTGAGTTAAATACCAAACACATGTTTGACACAGGGTATGAATAGAAATCTGAGTTCTTCCTTGCTAGAACTGGGTGATCTCATGTCTCGATGAACGCCGGTGGTCAAGGGACATTACAGCCTCCTCCATCATGGCTCCCTCCCCTCCCTCGGTGGCCTCCTCTCCTCCCTTCCCTGTCGCCGCCACATCCTCTATCCCCACCCACGCCGGTTGTCGCTTCCTTTCTTCAACTCTCCCTCTCGTTATTGCCTTCAACCTTCTCCTCTCATGCGGGCGCCAATGACGGTGTGGCAGCTGTGGACGATAGCGAGGCGGGGCAGCATCGGACTAGGCCAACGTGCTCAATGGACCATCATGACCCCCTTCTGTCCCATGCCTAGTTAGGAGGGTAAGCATGGAGACCGATACAGTACGGTACGATAACTTATTTGAACCAACCATGTCAAATCTGATCGAGTCATACGACTCATACCCTATCCAAGCCAGGCCGAATAGCCCATTTGGCCAGCTATTCTAAGTAACTGCACATTTCAGTGGATGGAAGTCCTTATCAAGACGCACCCGAATAGTCAGAGCAATTCCTTGCTGAATTTTTAGCAGATTGGTGCTGTTTATGATAGTATTTACAAAACTAGCCATATGCGCAGCATATTTGCTGGCGCTTTTGCCGTCCGGTGGGTGGGCGGTAGCGCGAGGGAGACGGCGCGTGGGCACTTGCCGCCCCATGAGCAAATGGCAGGCGCCTGCCACCTGCCCACTAGATGGCAGGCACTTGCCGCCCACACATGGGACGGCAGGTGATTAAGCTGGCTAACTAGCTGGCTTAATCACTACCTAAATTTGTAATTTTATATCATATTTGTTTAAAATTTTAAATATAGCAAATGAGGTCAAAAAATTGTGCAATTTTATGCACAAACTCTTGACACAATGTAATTCATTGTATATATTTTTTACAATTTTATGTGCTCTGAATTTGTCATGTTAATTCGTGATAATTTAATCGTAATTAGCGATATGCGGCCGCTCGACATCCCTCCTCGCATATCGTGGTGGAGCTTCCCGAGGTATCATGGTACATTGTGTAATTTTTTTGTAATTTTTTGAGGCATTTGCTATCACTAAAAATTCTTAGAACGATGCATAATTAATCAAGCGATTAAGTAGTTATATGCCGCTTTAAGAATTTTTAGAGGTAGGAAGTTATCGTGAAAATTATAAAATATTTATGGAGCTTCTTTATATAGTATGCTATGTTGTGTAATTTTTTGCACCACTTTACTACCTCTAAAAATTATTTGAGTAGTGCATAATTAAATGGGTGATTAAGAACTAATGACTGGGGGCTAATGGCCTACCGCCAAGCCACTTTGTGGCAAGCCTAGTGCCACACAGTGGCCGAACGGCAGGCCATTAGCCTACGGCGAGGTCTTCCCTTCTCGGGACTTTTGAATGGCACATGTGGCATAGCTAAGTTGATTGAATAATTGCATTTGCGTTTGAGCATCAATGGGAGTAGGGGAAGCTTAGGGAAGTGGCGACTTCGGTGGTGGTGGCCGAAGTTGGGCTGTTGATTGTGGAGGGGCTCGGCCAGGCGGTGATGCTAGGCGCCGGGGAGCTAGGGGCCTGGGGTCCTAAGGTGATGCTTTGGGGATGTTCCTAAGAGCATAAGGGTGCTATAGGCGAATGCAATTGAAAAGAAATTAGCGGAATAAGGGGCATTGGGATATGGCTTAAAACGTTGATGTTTTTCGGTGATTGTTGGCAGTGCTTCGGGCATCACGGCAATTGGGAGTGTGTGAGGCTCACTTGGGTACAAGTGTTTCCAAATGGAGGGGCTCATGGGTTTAAATAGCACAAGAGAGGCGGTTCAACACAGGGCCTAGGTCATGGTGGCGGCGACGTGTGGCAGGGCCGGGAAGGTGCGGAAGGGCACGGCGCTGCTCGCTGGGGGAAAGGTATGGGCTACCTCGGGTCTAACATTGCAGCGGTCAAAAGGTGGTATGGTAGGTCAAGTTGGCCAGGAGAGCGAGCGAACGCAAAGAGAGAGAGGCGATAGCAAAGGCGGTGGCGACGCTGTCTCAGCCGGTTCGACACGCGGGTTGGAAGCATTTAAGGGTTGTTAGGGTGTAGTAGGCAAGGCGTACAGGCTTTGACAGGGTGGCAGGGGTGTGGCAGCAATGGGCAAAGTCACAGCGGTGGCGAATGGGCGGTGATATTTGCCGATTTTGTTTACAGTGATTGCTGACTTGGGTTGATCAAATGGCCAAGGGGGACAGTGAGATTGGTTGAAAGGGTTGTCAAGGGTTGAGGTGGGTGATGAATTGGCTAAAGTTTTGGTTAGAAATAAAACCTAAAGAAATTCGATTTCACTTTGAAATTTTGAGGTTGTTTCATGACGTCCTGGAAATGATGGTGCCAGAGGGACGTGCGGCTCAATCGGTCCCTCATGTGGCGATGGTGCGGCTTCAAGGTGAGCATCACTGATGCGCATGTACGATTGGGCTGGCGAACAACACGTGAGCCGCACGAACGAGGACTCCGTCGGCAAAGAGGGTGAGAGACTAGAGACGTCCGGCGACAATGGTAAGCCAGCACCCAGACAGGGCGGTGGAACGATTAAAAGGATAAGGGCATGTTTTTTGCTGCGATTGATGACTTTTAGCTGAAATTAAATATTAGTTATTGAAAAAAGTGATTTTTTAGAAAAAGAGGACAAGCAGTGGAAAAAATGAGAGAGAGATGTGTGCATAAGACAGGAGCGAGAGGAGTGGAGTATGTGATACTCTCATGCTCCTTGCCTTACCCTCAGAGCAAGATAAAAATATGAGAAGTAGAGAAACCGCTTTAAGAAACCAGGTGTTAATATTAGCTTAAACCAATACAAACACCCTTATAAGGCTTGGGCTTGATAAAAAGAGCTCCGAATTTTGGGTCGAGACCGCGGAGGTAAGGCGAGCCCAAATTTAACTAGTTCGGTCTACCGATTACCCGATCTTCTCTGCCAAAACGCGCGTTTTTGCTGGCCCAGCGCGGTATTTGCTTGCATACCGGCCAAAGCCTATTCACTTCATAGTACTGTTTATTTCAACTCACGCCAGTTTCTTGCTAAGCGTGAACATTGTTACTCTGATGGGTAATGGCTCCTGGCATTTCCAGCTCGTTCGGTGTTCGCATTTGGCTCTGCCAGTGCAGCAGCCTCTATAAAACGTCTTGTGAATTGTTTCTTTAACGCTATACCGTGAACAAAATTAGATCCCGCCCAAATAGCTTCAGCTTTTAATTTTTTTTCCGACTTTTAACTTATTTAAATTAGAAACCACTTGGACGCATTGACTTCTAATTTTGATTTTTTTTCTTTTATTTTTTCCCTTATTTCTTTGTGTTATCCGTGACGATATAATAGTTTTTTAGTTTTTTCTCTTTTTTCTATTTATCCTATTTTTCTCAAAAAAACTAATAGCTGTGAAAAATCTAATAGCCACTACAGTGTAATTTCAGCAAAAAAAACCATAACTACGAGTTTAAGCCAAAAACTAGTTGGAGCATATCCAAACCGTGTGTTCCTCATTCTAACCGTGCGTTCGTCATTCTTTGATGCAAATCTGAATAGTTGCCCTTTCCCTTTCGTAACGTTCGCTCTGAATTGGACGTGGAAAAGCTGAGCAATATCTGTAATTTCACTGCATGAAGGAAATCTGAAGTATTCCGTCATTTCTTGAATGAAAAGAACAACCAAGTGGAGCATCATCAGTGGAATTCAACGTCGCAGAGACCGACGTTTCACTAATCCGCTGTCACTCCCCCACCATCTCTTACACGGTACGCGTACCTCCAACTCTGCACAGACCAAACAGCAAGCCATGCACTAAATCAAGCAACCTACGAGAACCGAGAGGCAATTAGCATTCGATTATACAACAATGACAGGCACGCATTTATAAAACTCGCTCTTTGGCAACGCACTCTTGCCAAAGAAGAGAGAGCAGAGAGCATTAGAGCAATGCCAGTGCATGGCCGGAGCTGAAAAACAGTTCATTGCGCGCGGCCTCTGATGACGTCGAAGCCCATCTCGGAGGGGTCGGTGGCCTGCACCTCGTAGTGGACCCCGTCCAGCAACCGCCTTAGGCCCTGCTTCGACGTCGCGTACAGAATCTTGGCTCTGATCCTCGATGCAGTCGGTGACCTGAATAGCGCATGTAAGCAAGCAACGAATCAATAATCAAACCCACCGCACAGCGAATTTTGGACTCTTTTGGCACTGTTGCTACCCGAAATTCCAAAAATAGCCTCTTCGGAAACGAAATTCCAACTCTAGCCCCCACCTGACCGCACCATTTAACCGCGTCGCGACACGTGTCCAATGGTGCGGCCGGGGAGCGCACCACACCTGAGTGGTGCGGTCGGGGACCGCACCACTCACTCTGATGTGACCATGTGGTGCGGTCGGGGAGCGCACCACTCCGGTGTGGTGTGGTCCCCGACCGCACCATTGACACGTGTCACACTCCCGTTAAGTGGTGCGATCAATAGGGTGCTAGAATTGGAATTTTGTTCTCCTCAGCGCCATTTTTGGTATTTTCAGATAGCAACAGTGTCAAAAACGTCCAAAATTCCCGCACAGCCGGTGCAGTGCGTGCAGCCCACTGAATTACATGGCCGGCTATATTGACTGTCTTTTAATTTTTACTGAATTACTAGTCATAAAAATAATAAGATGAAACTGACTGTTTGTCCAATTTCACACATCAAATATAGAGAGCAAGCAACAGAGAGAGAAGAGTGGTCAGAATGCGCGAGGAGATAGGAAAAATGGAGTGGGTGTGCGGTTGTATCCTGAGAGAGAGAGAGGAGAGAGACGAATGTTCCAGATCAAATCGAATGGCTGAGAAGAGAGAAGGGAGAATAGATCAACCACCAACTCACACTTTTATAATAGTAAAGATATGGCCGGCTATATTAGCTTTGTCTTTTAACTTTTAGTTTTAGTTTATACATAGTACCAGTTTGTAAAAAATATTATAGAAAGAGATACTCGTGTACAATTTTGATCGATATAAATAAAGTCGCTACAGTGTGTAATACAATCGACTAATAAATCCTGTTTTGAAAGGACACTTCGTTTGAAAAATAAGTTCTGTAGAAAAAATATTTAATATAAAAACAGTTTTTACAAATTAATACGTATAAGGCCATATATCTAGTCTAGTACTTGCATGAGACAGTGCAACAGCGGCAGTTGCCGTCAAAACAAAGTGCTTTCTTTGACAAAAGGAAACTGGAGCAAATGGACTTACCAGCACTACTTAAATTGTTCGTTGAGTAGTTAAATACTTAGATCATCTTTGGTGAAATTCCCTATCTATATGATTATATTTATAGTGATTATAAAGGAAACTTCAGATAAGAGTAGAACTTCGTGTTGGAAACAAAAAATAACCTAATAGGATTCAAATCAGAAACTCAACAATCTCCACTTTGAGCCAAATTCTCTTATGTAGCCGAAATAAATTTCAAAATAAATTAAATCTCCTCAAATAATAATTCACCATTGATCTGATCAATGAGTAAGACTGGATCAATCTTTCCATATGCCTCTTCTGCGGCACTGGATAATTATAGTGAAGAACTCATCTCATAGACTTTTTACATGCTCTACTAGAACATATAACTTGGCAAACAATACTCATTGAAGAGCAAATTGCACGTATGATCATCACGTAAATCAAACTGCCGACTGTAAAAGTAACTAAATTCCGTGACATGATTGAAAACCGCTCATATAGAAGAATATCTGGGTGAATGCAACTCTTGTACCGTCAATGGAGCAAAAATAATATCTGTAATAGACCCCTCATATTGAGATGTGACAACTAGACTGTATTGTACTTGCAATACCAAACCTTGTAGTATTTATACAGATAATTAACTTCCTTTTGCACTTTTAATCTTTCATCTCAAATTTATATTTGGAGTATAACCTTCACTAATGAATAAGAAATTTCAAAGAATATTGTGTTAGCTGCCGTCATGGTGTTATCAAATAGTGAATCACTTGTCCCCTAATTGGCATTGACTTTTTAGTTTTTTAAAAAATCTCCTCGATTAAGCGTAGTCTAAATTGTGTTAAAAAAAACTGTAACTACACCTTAGACTCTATATGTATGAATCTTTCTACAGTACCCATAGTAGATGGCGAATCGTAAAAAAAAATCGTCAATGATTAATTCCGCATGGATGCCACCAAGAATAGGCACAACGGCTTGAATTGCAATGAACTCCATCTCTGACAAAAAAAATGTGGCGCAGACAATGGTGCTGATTAACCTAGTGCTGGAACAATCATTGGGGTAGAGCACCGGTGGACGCTCGGTATAGTGTGGGTTGGCGCCAAGTCAGAATCGAGGCGAGATGAAATTGCCTAATAAGGGTTGAAGTTTGGTACATTGTTGTGTACGCAAAGCAAGCTTGCAGAATATCCTAGTACTTGTTTGTGTTCGTGTAGTGATTTTTTTTGCCGAAATCACAAAATTGAAAAAAAAACACAACATGGACATATCGGTCCACTATTTCGGTTCTGCTCCAAACGACTTCTATTTCTGGCTTCTAGAACACATCGGCTTCTTAATTTCGTCTTTTTTAGCTTTTTTGGGTTTTTTTATATACAAGAACCTATTGCAACAAAAAATCAGACATTGTTGCAACAACAAAGAAACAAAGAAACATCTGAAACATTTAATGTCTGGTGCTGTAGCATTTCAAAACAAATGTTTCAACAATTTGAATTACCAGTGTTGGCATGTGAGATGAGCATAGAGGAGGATAGGGATCAAGCTCACTAGATAACGTTAAGATGATTGGTTGAGATGGGTTAGTAGATAACACTGAGATGAGTTGTTGAGATGGCTCTAACTGTATGGAACAAGGGAGACGCCCAATACAAGTGATATGAGCCGTATCAATTCCCATTAAGCTGCGGTAAGATAGTGAAGTGTTGATTGGATGGACAGTTTTTTACTGTGGCTATTGGCATGGGTGGTGCTTGCTTTTCATGAGGGATTTAATGTAGACTATGGCTAGGTTCGTTAGTGCTTACGGCTAATGGTTTATGTACGGATAAACAGTAACGCACCGTTTAAGTAACGCACCGTTAAACGGTGCGCTTTTTAAGACGGAGTCTACAGGTAAATTGTAGTACAAATTGTACCAAATTCAGCTATACTGGTCAAAATCGCATGCGACTATTTCTCTCTGCATATTGTCTCTCACAAATAGACCAGAATTCAAAAACCACAGTCATCTTTACTATTATAAAAGTGTGAGTTGGTGGTTGGTCCATTCTCCCTCCTCTCTTCTCAGCCATCCGATTTGATCTAGACCATTCGTCTCTCCTCCTCCTCTCTCTCAGGATACAACCGCCTACCCCTTCACTTTTCCCATCTCCTCGCGCATTCTGGCTACACTTCTCTCTCTGTCGCTTGCTCTCCAATGTTTGATGTATGAAGTTGACCAGGCAGTAAGTTCCGTCTCATTATTTTTATGACTTCATTGCAACGCACAGGTCTCTAACTAGTAAATCATTAGTATCAGTCTAAAAGAACCTATATATAGTAATAGCTGGGCGTACATGTCTGGACAACAGATGGATTCAGGCTTAGATCAGATCTGCTAAAAGAACCGGGCCTCAGCAGTGGAGGTTAAGAAAAATAATGCATTAGAGAGTACGGTAAGAAATGTGGTGTTGGTGTGGGTGTGGGTGTGGGTGGGTCGGTGGGGGCAGGGACAATGCATTAGAGAGTATACCATAATGTTTGTTAGTTTTTCTTAAAAAAAGAAAAAAATAAAAAAACCGTTATATCATTATGAACAATACAAAGAATAAAGGAAAACGAAAAGATAAAAAATTTAAATAAACTAAAATTAGAAACCGATAGATTATAAATGATTTTTAGCTTAAATAAATCAAAAGATAAAATAAACGACAAATCGAAGCACGTTTGTAGTAGGGCTACCTTTTCCTCGCGTGAACAGCAACTGTTTCAGTCACGTACGTGTCGGCGAGACGGATGATGTGCAGGCGTAGGCAACAGCTGAGGCCTGACAGCAGACGGGGCTTTATTTTTTGTTCCGTGTGCCTGGATTTCGTCGTGAGAGCAAAGCTAATAATACAGCCTTTTGCTGGTTGTATGGACACTTACAGTCTACTTATCAGCTCATTCATATAGTAGTTTACAGCCAGCTGAAGGCTGTATGACCCACCCCTTTCTGTTACAAAGTTTTTTGGTTCTTGTGTTTCAGCTGGCTGTAAACTTACAGCCCACCTCTCTTCTCTCTCCTCCTCTCTCTCCTCCACCTCAGCATATAGCCTACTAAGGGCATCTCCAATGGTTATAGCTAGCAACTAACTATAAGACTTCCACATCATCTATATAGTACACACTAAAGTTAGCATTCTAAAGAACTATCTATAAGGATAGCTATTTGATGCTTACATGCACACACAGAATTTATGGAGGCTGCCTCGTTTGGCGCTATAGACTATCTCTAGAGCTGTAGAGAGCTGCGTTCTCTTTCTTCATTTAATATCTTTCACGTAGGACAGTTGATGACATGGATTCTCTTGTAGATAGCTGCTATAGACCCATTGGAGATGCCCTAACAACCTCTTGTTACTTCTCTGATGAGGACGCTCGTCCGCGTGAATTTCTATGTGCTTTTTTAGGGCTTTTTATTGGTCCTTTTTCTCTTCTATTTTTTATATTGAGATGAGTTGTTGAGATGGCTCTAACTGTATGGAACAAGGGAGACGTCCAATACAAGTGATATGAGCCGTATCAATTCCCATTAGAGCATCTCCAACAGTGACTTATGAGCTAGCTCTAAGCATATTATTTCATATTTTAATAGAAGAGAGAGAAAAGCTATCTCTTGATTAAGAGCTAGTCTCATACACACATTCCAAGATTATGTGAGAGTGTCATGTGAGGCTATTTATGTTATGAGCTATATGCTAAAGTTAGTACTATTGGAGAAGTTGTCTTAGAGCTAGTAACTAGCTCATACTGTTGGAGATGCCCTTAAGCTACGGTAAGATAGTGAAGTGTTGATTGGATGGACAGTTTTTGACTGTGGCTATTGGCATGGGTGGTGCTTGCTTTTCATGAGGGATTTAATGTAGACTATAGTTGGGTTCGTTAGTGCTTACGGCTAATGGTTTATGTACAGATGAACAGTAACATGTCGTTAAACGGTGCGTTTTTTTAAGACGGGATCTACAGGTAAATTATAGTACAAATTGTACCAAGTTCAGCTGTAATGTCTCTCATAAATAGACCAGAATTCAAAAACTACAGTCATTAATCATAAGTATCAGTCTAAAAAAACCCACCTATAGTAATAGCTGGGCGTACATGTCTGGACACCAGATGGATTCAGGCTAGATCAGATCTGATAAAAGAACCGGGCCTCAGCAGCAGAGGTTAAGAAAAATAATGCATTAGAGAGTACTAAGAGCATCTCCAATGGCTATAGCTAGCTATATGCATGTACACATCAGCATATATCCTATGTGGAGGAAAGAGAGTATGCAAAAAAAAATCGAGCCAGCTCTTCCTTAGGGCATCTCCAATGGCTATAGCTAGCAACTAACTATAAGACTTCCACATCATCTATATAGTACACACTAAAGTTAGCATTCTAAAAAACTATCTATAAGGATAGCTATTTGATGCTTACATGCACACACAGAATTTATAGAGGCTGCCTCGTTTGGCGTTATAGACTAGTGCTTAAGGAAGAGCTGGCTCGATTTTTTTTTGCATACTCTCTTTCCTCCACATAGGATATATGCTGATGTGTACATGCATATAGCTAGCTGACTCAGACCATTGGAGATACCCTTAATCACTAGTCTATAACGTCAAACGAGGCAGCCTCTATAAATTCTGTGTGTGCATGTAAGAATCAAATAGCTATCCTTATAGATAGTTCTTTAGAATGCTGACTTTAGTGTGTACTATATAAATGATGTGGAAGTTTTATAGTTAGTTGTTAGCTATAACCATTGGAGATGCCCTAAGGACAATGGTAAGAAACGTGGTGTTGGTGTGGGTGGGTCGGTGGGGGCAGGGAGAAAGGGAGGAAGGCCTTTATCAAGAAAGTTAGGTCCCCGTCATGATATCGAGTAAAGTTGCATTTGACAAGGCGGCGGGGATGGTGAGGCAAGCAACTTTTTTTTTTGTGGAAAATAGAAAAAGCTTGCTGCGCCTGCCTTCCTTGTGATAAGGATGCTGGACTGATTGCACAGTCATTTGGTCTGCAGATTTGTAGTCAATTTTCTGATGCTCGCCAGCACCGAAGTCCCAACTCCTAAGTCTCCAGAGGGGGTGCTATTTCTTAATTTTGAGCTGACCTTCTTTCCCCAGGAAAATAAAAAGATAAAGAGTGTCAATGTACAAATCAACGTTTAGTTTGCAAGCTGTTGTTTCATTTGCTTTTTCAATCGCGGTTGAAGAACTAATTTCCAGCTTTTTTGTACGACTATGATCAGTTGTGGAAGATTGCACTTTCATCATGTAAATACCAATCCTAGTGTTTTCAATAGTGCACAAGACAAAAAAGGATTTGGTTTCTTAGCTAGCGGCCGTAGTTTATGAATTACTTGCACATCTTCCAAACTGCAGGAGTGCTTTCAGAGAAAAAGTTGGCAGCTACGGTTTGAACAATCGACATGATCTAATATAATGTGTACAGTAATGCTTAAGTTAGCATCAAGTAATGGACACGAAGCGAGCATCCCATCATCCGCATCAAGAATTCATTAATTCTCACAGTACAACTTACCAAGTATTACCCCCTTCCTAAGAAAATCCTTACTACACTAATCGAGATCGTCATGGAAGAGAAAGAATTGAGGTTTTACGAGGAGATAGCTGAGTAAGAGATCGAGGGTAAAAGCAGACGGAGTGAGTAAAATCGAATTACCAGGCGATGAAGAAGATCTTGCTCTTCTCGCAGTTGTCGACGGTGACGAAGTCGAAGTCGAAGACGGCGTAGCGGCAGTCGTCGTTGGGCAGGGCGGCGACGAGCTCCTCGTACCCTTCCCCCGGGCCGCCCACCTTGTCCACCAGCACGGAGCGCGACCGCTCGTCGATCTTGTACACCACGAACCGGTGCACCTTCTTCCACTTCATCTCCATGAACCAGTGCTGGCACTCCTCCTTCACGTTCATCCCCTCCGTCGCCTGCACGCACGCACACTTAGAACACTGTAATCCATGCACGCGCTGCTCTGACATGAGAAACCGCAGCACTAGCTATTGGCGTATAATTGAGATGCTGGATTACCATCTTGTAAGCCATTGCCATGGCTGCTGCAGATCGTTGCAGATGGACACGGCGCCGCAGCGGTGAGGAGGGAACGGTGGGAGGGTACTCTGTTCTTTGGTGCTTGTTTCTTTTGAGTAGTCTTCCCCTGCTGTGGGTTCTCGTGACATTTATAAAAGAGTGGCAAGCAGCACAAAATCCCCTTCTCCTTTTCCAAATGGAAAAGCGATAATGCATTGGTTTTCCCCCACATGCCTTTCTTGCGGTGAGTGTGCTTGCAGGCATGTCTAGATTTTTTTTTTCAAAAAAATGTTTTGTAATAGAGATATGGAATTGTTAGTTTTCACTATGCTCCACTTCAAACAGCTTTAGCTTCTGTTTTTTTAGCTTTCAGTTTATTTAAGTCATAAGCTACTTAAAACGTATCGAGTTCTAATTTCAACTTATTTTAGCTTTTTGTATTTTCTTTTCCTCTTATTTTTTTTACATTGTTGTAACGATATAACAGTTTTATTTTGTTCTCATTTTTCTTAAAAAATAATAGTCGATACAGTATAATTTCAGTCAAAAGACAAAAGATATAGTTATAGATTTAAACTAAAATCTAGTTAAAACATCACAAATATATCCCGCGAGATAATAGCCGGGACTCTTTAAAAACTTGCCTTGTGCCACTTACAATCTTGTAAAACCTCAACTATCGTCTAGTAGGTCTTCAGCTTCACCCGTTAATTAAGAGAAAAAGAAGCGACGTGACACGCCACAGCGAGGTATGCTAGAGCGCAATCATCGTAGTGATCATGCCATCCACAGGACGATCTCTCAAGATTTGCACTAGTTACGGGTCTCGGCGAGCGTGCACGGGAGCTAGTGCATGCTCCGCCTAGGATCTAAGGTCCCGTTTATTTCGGTTTTAATTTCTAACTTCTGATTTATTTTTTACTATTTATAAATTTTATTTATTTTGAATTTTTGCTTTTTTAAGCTTTTTTGCTAGTTCTTTTTTCTCTATTCGTTTGCGTTGTCCGTAATGAGACATCATATTTTTTCTATTTTTCAATTTAACTATGTCAAATAAGTCACCTTCAGTTACAGTGAAATTTTAGCCGTTACTGTGTAATTTCAGCCATAAACCACAACTTTTCAGCCCAACTGAGCGGGACCTAACATGGCTCGTCATGATCCGTGCCCCCGTTCCCACCCATTCTTTGCTTGGAAAGTAAGGGAGCAAAAGGGAAAGGACCCAAATTTGCCAATGGCCGAAAGCTTTTAACTATAACTTCTAACTAAAAGTATTCTGTAACAATCGTTCGTTTTTCTAAAATAGAAAAAAACCATTATATCATCACGAACAATAAAAAAAGAACAAAAAGGCAAAAAAATAAAATAAACTAAAATTAGAAACCGATACATTATAAATGGTTTTTATTTTAAATAAATCAAAAGATAAAATAAATCAGAAATCGAAGCACGTTTGGAGTTGGGCTATCCTTTTCCTCGCGTGAACAGCAACTGTTTCAGTCACGTACGTGTCGGCGAGACGGATGATGTGCAGGCGTAGGCAACAGCTGAGGCCTGACAGCAGACGGGGCTTTATTTTTTGTTCCGTGTGCCTGAATTTCGTCGTGATGAGGAAGCTCGTCCGCGTGAATTTCTGTGTGCTTTTTTAGGGCTTTTTATTGGTCCTTTTTCTCTTCTATTTTTTATATTATTTATGATAGGCTAATTTATTTTTAAAATTTTTAAATTTTTTAAATTTAATTATGTCAATAAGTCATCTCAATTACAGTAAAAATAAACAACCTATAATTAAAAAAAGTCATAAATCATGGTTAGTCTGAGCGCCCCTAGGCAGTTGGGTCGCAGCAAACCGGTGTCTCTTTTTGTTCTTGTGTGTTCTGCTGCATTTCAACCTCCAAATTGATGAGCAATGATGCCGTTTGTTTGCTGTGTTGTAATGAGCCAATGATACAGGCGACGTTACTTTCCGAGGGAGGGAGAGAGACATTTAGGGTGTGTTTGGTTCGTGGATGGAGATTGTATCATATATCCTGACTGAGTGGATGCAGATTGAGTGGAATCGTATTTCAGAAAAAGAAGATGTTTGGTGAGATTGCATGAGCAGATATAAAAAAACTAAGATGCTGTTTAGTTGCCTGTATGAGCGGATGCCCTTGATACAAATGGCGCAGCTTTTCTCTGCGCGAGTATTGCGTGACAATATAGCATCCTCGAAATTTTGTTCCTGTAAAGATTGCACGAGTTACATGCTTTTCCTTTGAAGATAAGCGCAAGGACAAGTCTAAAACCAGGTACAGCGAAGCATGGTGAGCGCAGCTGAAATGGCCCAAATTACTAGGGATGAAAACGGAACGGAAATATTCCGTACCGAACCGCATCGTTTTCTACATTTGATCCGATCGAATTCGTATTTTCGGACAAATTCGAATTCGGTTCGAAATACGGAATACCAAATTCGAAAACGGAGCGGAAACGGTTTAGATGTTTTCCGACCGTTTTCTACTTTTCTATATTTTATTCGGAATATACCGTATTGTAAATACGGTTTAAACCGAATTTGGCCCACTAGAAGTCCAGGTCTCACTGTCTCACAGCCCAGGCGCCCAGCACCCCAGCCCAGCCTCTGCGCTGGCTCCTGGCTGTCTCCTCCCCTAAATCCCTAATCCCCTTCCCTTCCTATCCGCCGCGGCGTCGCACCCCGCACACGACGCGGTGCGCGACTCCAGCAGCGCCGCCCCCCCCCCCCCCCCCCCGGCCGCCCGCGTGCCATCCTGGCGGCCGCTCGCGTCCCACCCCGGCAGCTCCGCCGCCCCGCCAGCTCCGCTGAACCCCTCCGCATGCTCTGGTTCGTCATTCTTGTCATCCTCCTCGCCGCCGGCATCACCGCGCTCGTCCTCTACCTCGTCTACCGCCCCACCCGTCCTGCCTTCGCGGTCACCTCCGTCGCCGTCTACTCCCTCTACAACGCCAGCGCCGCCAACCAGGCAGCTAGGGCCTAGGGCGCGGCCGCTCCGCCCGCGTCGGACCTCCGCGCCGCGCTTCAGCCGCCAGCCCGCCACAGCCCGGCGCGCCCGTGCAGCCGCTGAAGCCGCCGACGCCCATCGATGGCGCCCCCCACTGGAGAAGGTGGATCTGGTCCTGCAGCAATGAGGAAGGGCAAGACCAAGACCAAATCCGTGCGCCACCTTCTAGCGCCGCCGGAAGCATCGGCAGCGGCAGCAACGGCTTCTCCAGCAGCAGGTAACTAACAGCTGAAGAAAGGATTCACAGCACTTGGGGTTATCAATGCAAATGTTTGAGCACACCAGAATACAATTTCTACCGAGCCACTATGTGCTTTGGCTGTAGTAGCTTGTCATCATGCCTTTACCATGTTCTAAGCTTTATTCTAGTACTCCTTTTCCTTTGATTGAATTGGAATTTCCAGAATGGTAGCTGATTGTCATAATTTGTCACTCGATTTTTGGCAAGCTGGAGAAGCATCGGTTTATAAATGCTGTGTAGGCTTCGTGTCATGTGGTTCATATACAGATATTTTCAGATTGCACTGAAATGGCAATGAAGCCTTGCTGTGGTTACTTTTATTTTTATTTTTGTTTCCAAACAGGACCTGATTGTGTTCTTATAGTCATACATTGAACAATCATTTTACTGAGAAATATCATGTTGCAATAGTAAACAGGTGCATTTCAATACATGTCATCACCAAAAAATTAGCTTCAGCATAGAGATACAAACAGGGGAAGTAAGTCCCAAATTATTCTAGCAATAGAATAATTCACTTGAAACTGCACATCTAACTCTTGCCAATTGCTCCAGCCTCCAGACTTGGCTTCCAAGAAGTGTTGAGATGAAAGTGTAGACGTGCTGCTCCCGGGTTGCTTTACACGTTAGCTCATTCTAAAACACTGTCATGATTCATTTAGGAATCCATTCAGTTTGAAGTATCCAAATGCTATTATTGAGTCATGTGCCTCTGTCATGGCTATTAGGCTTGTTAGATTAGAGAGTTTTGGTATGCAATGTCTCTATTACATGCAGAATAGGATTTTGTCATGTGGTTCATATACTTCAGCTGCATTAATGTTTGGTGCCTATTCCTAATCACTTGTGGTTAATTTGACCCACAGTCTTCTTTTGCACATGGTTTACATTTTGCATTGACCCAGTATTAGCACAAGCTGTAGGTGTGTGCAAGTATCTTCGGCTTTCTTAGCTAAGAAGTATATTGAAATTTCTTGGATCTCCGAATAAGCAGCCCCCCCCCCCCCAATTTGGACATACATGTTTCCGATTGCTTGTTTATTGATTTTGGCAGTGATGATTGATGAAGCTTGGCTATTTGGGACCGGCATGCACTGATTTAGCAATGTTTCACTTGGCTCTTGGCAGGATCAAGGACTTGAACTTGATCATGCACTTGGTAATTGTTATGTACTTGGTCACTTGTTAATTGTTTTGTACTTGGTCCTACAGGTCGGTATTCCGTATTGAATTTTCGTATACCGACCGTGTTCGACATAATTCCGCTCGAATTGGTTCGTTTTCGAAATTCTCGATATTTCGTAAGTTCGCGTTCGTTTTCGTGTCCGGCTTTACCGCTTTCGTTTTCGTATTCAAATGTAGAAGTAAAAAACGGTTGAGGAGTTTTCCGACCGTTTCCGACCGTTTTCATCCCTACAAATTACCCTATGCCTAGAGGTCCCGTCTGGAGCAATCATTTTTTAGCGCTTTGACGTGTGCGAGCGTGTATTGGCACGTTCAAAGGTGCTGTGAGTTTTTGTTTTTTATTGATTGATAGAGAGATTTAGAGAGTAAAAGGCATCCATGTTAAAAAGCCACTCTATTCAAAGTAATTCTTATAGTGAATCTTACAAACGATTTATAAAAATTAATTTAAAAATTCACTTCTAAAAGTCAAAAGATAGAAGCTATTGGAATAAGGTCATAGATTGAGGCCGTTCGGCAAATAACCTTTTGGTCAACCATGGGTCCTCGGTTGTAGGCAGCCCGCCCTTGTTGAAGCTTCAAACGATTTTGGATCTATCCTTTTAGATTACGGTCCATGATTTTTTGTCTGTTTATAGAAAAGAGTACAAAGTAAAAGAAATTTATATGTGATTTTAACCGATATAGATGAAGCAGCTATAGTGTTTACTATAATAAACTTATAGATCATGTCTTAAAAAACACTTCACTTAAAAACTAGTTATTGTAAAAAAACACTTTATTTAAAAACTAATTATTGTAGAAAAATCAAAGCAGAAACCGAAAAAAAGGCGCCACAGAGCATACGTGTAAAGAACTAAAGATGGCACAATCATGGTTTCCAAACAGAGAAGGAAAAAGGCCACAAACAACGATTGATACTGCTAAACAACCTTTCTATCAGTTAACATCTATCAGCTAGCGAGAGGTAATGAATTATGTTTTAAATTTTAACCGTTTATAAGAGACAGTACATAAAGAAAAATAGCTGCATGTAATTTTGGACAGTACAACTGAATTCAATATACTTTTTAATATAAACTTTTTGTTGATCCCATCTTGAAAAAACGTATTATTTAAAAGCTAATTACTATAATATAAGCTATATGCCATAAATAGAAAAGAAAGATCTTTGATTGAAATTCAGTTTTAACTAGCACTCGTTTTTTCTTTTCCGGTACACAACCCTTCCCTCGATTTATCCTTTTATGTGTTCTCTCAACTTATGTCCCCTCTTTTTTTACAATTTTAATCATTTTGGTTTCCTTAATGATTGAATGACGACGTACATTTAATCCACGCAACAGAGCGCCGCGTCCCGGCAACGAAATCAAGACGTGCAGTGGTACTGTGGTAGGCCCCTCGCCAACAGAACAACGAGACATCGGATGCAAAGGTACGTCAAGATACAAATCAACAAGAATGTAGTGTCTGCAGAATTATTTGGCAGAAGTACGTAGATGTGTTAATCGGTTAGGTTGAATGTGTTAAATAGGTTGTGTTTTTGATTGGGTTGATTTTGATTGAGTGGAAATGGGTTAAAAGAATGGATGGGCTGTGTCTCATTGGGTTGTCTCATAAAAAAAAAGTTAGGTAGAGTTAAAATGGTTTCTAAAATTTAGGGTTGAAATTGAGTTGAGAATAGGTTCAACACTTCAGCCTATGATATTGTAATATGGCTCGCTCATAGGTTGCCTCCACCCATAGGGCCCATTGGGCATCTAGGCCTAATAATTTGCACAAAATAACATCTCTATACCCGAAATCATTTATAGTAAATTTCAAGAAATTTCGTGAAACTTTTATTGCGTGAATGCGGGTTATAAATTTTAAATACCAAAATTTTTTAAAAGTTTTATATAAAAGCTTGTTGGTCCCACTTACGTGGCTGGGCATAATAATAAAATCTATAAAAGGCTATTGGTTCTACTTATATGGCTAGACCTAATAATTTATAGAAACTAGCGTCTCTATATCTGAAATCATATATAATAAATTTCAAAAAATATCGTAAAACTTTTATGGTGTGAACGCAAGTTATAAATTTTAAACACCGAACTTTTTCAAAAGTTTTCTGTAAAAGTCTGTTAGTCTCACCTTTGTGTCTAAACCTAAAAATTTGCATAAAGTAACGTCTCTACACTCTAAATCATCCTACACTCCAAATTATCTATAGTAAATTTCAGACAATTTTATAAAACTTTTATGGTGTGAACACAAGTTAAAAATTCTAAATACCGAACTTTTTTTTAAAGTTTTCTATAAAACAGCCCGTCTGCACGCACAAGCCGACGACAGCGAGCGGAAGGCCACCACCAGTCCAGCGCTAGCGAAGAAAGAAGCCAGAAAGTGATGGAAGAGAGACGTACGCACAGCACATCGCCTCGTCATCGATCCGCATCGGGGAAAACCTATCTTGACAAGGCAGATGCGACAGAGCCTTTCCTGTCAGTGCTGTACCCGTTTGCTGCCCTAAGACGGGACACCGGCCCCTCCCTGATTTGACCATGGAGACACACTAGCGAACGTTGAAGGGAATCAAAGGACAGGACACGGGCCCGGGCCGGAAGGGAGCAGAAGCGCCGGTTAGTCGCATGTGGTTAGCATCGAAATGCCGTGTCAGAATTAGACGCAGGTGCGTGAATGGATTAGCGTTGGATGGTGATGTGGTGCATGGATTGTGGACGTGGTGAGCTAGTTGTTCCGACTGAAGGGTTCCAAGTGCTGTTGTTGCATCGCTGGGAGATGTGCAATGCACGGGTAAACTTCATACATTCTATCGGGGTCACATCGTGGTCATGTCGAGAACTAGGGAAGAAACAAGGGCACCAGTAAATCTCTAGATTCGCTTTGGTCTGTAGGCTCTCGATGCCATGGGCCATGGCACGCAATTTCCACGGTGACCTGCTATGCTAGCGTAGCATCGCCCATTTTATATGTGGGAACTCAGCTGGCCAACCGCGTGCTTGCTGCGTTACTTGCGACTTCTCACCGACAATGCAGTACTCGCACTTCGTTATCGCTGTACACTCTTTCCTTTAGGTTATAGCACCGGTTACCAATTAACACGCGTGGACGCTCCAGAGCGGCAATGGTACAAACAGTATTCAGGATGGTAAACGCACGTCCACACACACAAAGCATACTAAATAACGGGGGTCCAGAAACCACCAAAACACTGAACCGTATATTAAGCTAACGTGCCCCACCCAGCCTAAACGAGACGTGAGCAAGAAAGAAGCAGAAACAACGGAAACGGCCACTTCAGAAGCGTCTCTTGTTGTACACTAAAAACACTAACAGCTCGTGACCAACATACGACGAGGGCAAACTATCAGTTTATCACTTTGAAAACAAACATGTAAGTGTACAAATGAATTTGCAACACGAAATCTCTTAAACATATATGGAGGAGCGTTTGTGAGAGCAGTCATAATACAAATTATCTCGGCATTGAAGTTATGGTCAAAGCACAGTTACATGAGGGTAATTTAATCCATGACCAGCGTAAAAGCAGCTACTGCAGCCAATCTTCCATGCTTCGTGCACCTGAAAGATCGGTAAAGACATGTTAATGGCGCAGCTTAGTTAGAAGAAACTAGTAGATAGAATCAAAAGAACAGCTGCTAATCAGTGCTCCGTACTACTAAAACTCCACAGTGCATTTTTCATCAGAGATATTGTAGATTTCCAAAGGAAAACTACATTGTAGATTGCCTAGATCCGTTTTGCACCCAAGTATACCTTAACTATACAATGCCGCTTCTTGCAGCAAAAGACATATGGTAACAAAAAAATCCCAAATTATGTGGCCAATCATGTCAACCCTTTATATAGACGATATCAGACCATTACTAGTGCGACAAACGGCCGATACGAGCTGAACAGGCTATGCAAAATATACATATCAACAATGGATAAGTAGAAAGATACCTTACAGGGAAGCCAGAAAGGAGCTACTTTAGTTCTTTTCATCTTCTGGCTTGTCCGACTTGTCTTCCTTCTTCTCTTGCTGTCAGGGAAAAAGTACAGTTCAGATTTGGTAATGACTATGCACAAAAATGAGAAAATAATATACATGGATGTAAGAATACATGGGAAACTATCGTGATTCCTAAAATTACATACAATGCAGTTCAGATGTAACTCAAGGTTACTGTGTAGCAGAATGGTGTTCTTTTAGACTGCAGCTTATTAATATAGTGATTGCTGAAAAAAAACAGAGGCCAAAAGCTAGCTGAAAAGCCGAAAAGAACAGGGCCTAAGTTTGTTTCAATAAGCCTGTTACTAACTAAAATGTCATAAACATTATGTATTCCGAAGCATTTTTTATGAACATGTGATCCAACACATGACCACGGTTGTCACGACGCTCCAGCAACTCGCGGCTAGAACGCGGCTAGCCTGGAGCGCCTGGACGCTTAGTCGACTAGACACCCACCATGACGATAGTTAGACGATAGTACTTAGACGGTAGTAATAAATACAGGTAATACCTTATATGACCGAAAACTAAATAAATATGCAATATAATAATACAAATTATTCAAATAACAAGATTTATAATAGCAAGTAGCATTAATATAACAAAACTCATGGCCCAGCAGCCCATTTACCTCTCCCCCTTATCTCTTCTCTCTCTCCATTCTCACCGCCCCTCTATTTCTTCTCCCTCTCTCCGTTCTCCCGCACACACGCCTCGCCTTCTCCTCCCCTCCCCTCACCATCTCCGCTGGCCTCCCCTCGCCAGTTGCCCTCCTCTCCCGCTGGCCTCCCCTTGCCGATCGCCCTACTCTCCCGCACGCTTCCCCTCGCCGGCTCGCCCGCCTCTCGCGCAGATCCATGGCATGGAGGGGAGGTGAGGTTGACGGAGGGGAGACGCCAGATCCGGTGGGGAAGAGGCTGTAGATCGACGGCGGGAAAGGCTGCAGATCGAAAGTTCGCCCTCATATCCCGCTCGCCTCCCCTCGCCGGTTCACCCTCGTCTACCGCTCGCCTCCCGTCGTTGGTTCGCCTGCCTCTCCCGCAGATCCGTGGCGTGGAGGGGAGGTGAGGCCGACGGAGGGGAGACGCTAGATCCGGTGGTGAAGAGGTTGGCGGAGGGAGGAGGCTGCAGATCGGCGGCGGGAAAGGCTGCAGATCGCCGCCGGCAACGGGAAGAGGCTGCAGATCGGCGCCGGCGGCGAGAGGTCTCCCCGTGACCGTGAGAGGTGAAACCCTACAAGGGAGGCGGCTGGACTAAGGAGTGTTCGGGTGACTCGGATCAGATACTTACTCCCCATCCCCCCCCCCCCCCCCGGGCGCCCGTGGCCGCCACAAGGAGCTGGGCGTCGCCATGGACGTCCGAGCGTCGCCTAACTCATCGCGTACTAGGCGATTGTCCACAGCGTCCCCCGCCGGCTGCCAGGACGACTTGGCATCACCTAGGCGACGCCTTCTTAACCATGCACATGACATATTTAGATTCCCTTATCTAAAGAAATGACAAGATTGTATGTTCATATGTTGATTATTTATCTGGTAAAGATGAAAGCTGAAACCCTGTGAAAGATTAGCTTATCCAAAGTCCTATTTGGTAAAGATGAAGCTGAAACCCTGCGAAAGATTAACTTATCCAAAAACTAGACCCAAAGATAAGTTGCAGTAATAATATTTGGCAATCTCCATAAGAAACACAGATCCTTTCAGCAGAAACAAAATAGCAGAAACAAAATTTGAAGGATGCAAAAAGACATGCTATGAAACCAACACTGAGGCACATACACAGAAGAGTAGCACTAAGAACTGAGATACCAGGCACATAAAAAAAAGTGTAGAAACAGGTAACAGGGGTGTTTTAAAGGACAACAGGGCCGTTACATCATGGCATAACTAGACGGAAAGACGACCTTCTAATGAAAGAAACTCAGGAAACGAATAGAAAAGAAAAGGCATACCTCTCCCTGGCCATGCAACGACGCCAGCAAATCTTTCACAGATGGGTCATTGGGATCAACACCAGGAAGCTGCAATTTTCCAAAAAGAAAAAAGAAAGACAGACCAATTATATGCAACTGAAACTGTTAAATTCGTATCTGCATGTCATTGGTTCAAAGAGAAGACTTACTGAATTAAGGATGGATGTCACAAATGATCTGTCTTCAAACACCTTGCTCATATCAGACTGACCAGCCATGTTCTCATCCTGGACAGACATTTGAAGAGCTGCATACAAAACAGATAGAATACACATCAGAACATGGAAATATTTCAATATGCGGTTAACACAAAAGCTTTGCATCATAATTATCAACAGAAAAGAAAAAAAAGGGATATATACAGTGAAAAGAGGGAAATCAATGAGCTATGTTTAAACTTGTTTGAACATGGCATTGAATCAATTGAGAACTATGAAACCAGTGTGTTCAAGGTTTATGTTCACAAAATAACGTTTGTTGCCAGTGTAGGTACATTTAGATAGTCAACCAATCAAATTAGATCTATGACACTCATCTTCACGGTTTATCTTAACAAAAAGAACTGTTTTGTTTCCAGCATAGGTGCAAGCCTACACCTATACAGCTAGCTGGTGAACCAATGGACAAATTGCAAGACAGAGGATATAATCAACTATGGTTTCCATGGTGAGCTTTTTATGGGTTTCAGTTAAGGATACATATGGGACCAACTAGAGATCTCTAAACTAGCAAGTAGTAATTTGTCGCCTCCAAAATCAGCTGACTGGAATAAACGCCTATATATACTAGCGTTATTACAAAAATAAAAAAAACTTAAGAAATAAAAGGACCTACCTAATGCCAAGTCCTGGTCATCTGCAGCAACTTCAGCCATAGCAGCATCAGCCACAGCTGCAGCTCCTGAAGAACCATCATCCATTGACATAGCAAGTGCCTGCTGTAGTAGCTGAGCATCGTCATCATCCTGTGATCATAACTATATTAGCCATCTGATGTCACTACTCAGATAAATCAACAATGCAAAGAATAATTTATAAATGAAAGATAGTAAGATACTCAGTCATGCATTTCAATTGAAACAGGGTCCTTACAAACTTCAACTAACAATATTGTTCCAGAATAAGAAACAACTAACAATATGATCAAAGTAGTTAGACAACTTATGTAAATTAAGCAAAAGTCATGGCACCAACAACTAAACAAGAATACGGAATACTCTACTAATTTCAGAGCAAAGGTTAAGCAAGGACAAGGTGAATACTATAGCTGTGGCAGAATCATGACTAATCAGCAGTACAGCGATGGTTACTAAAGATTGATTTTAGTGATCAAGGATCACAAAGTTACTCTATACTGACATGGGGCTTATTCCATTTGATCAGAAACAAGCAAAAATCAAAATATTCAGGAGCTATCCCAAATAACTTCACACACATTTTTGCAGAATTATCTGGGTCTTTAGATGCCATCAAGAGATGCACCAGCAAAACCAAATGATTGCCACCTTTACTTTGTTGGGCTAATAATGATTGCCAACTAGTTATATAGTTACAAACCAAGAAACAAAATGGGCAAGAAGCTTGCATCATCAATACTTTATCATTCACGCAATACTAGAATATTGCTACAGGACTTAGGCAAAACTTGAGTTTTGACCTTTCTTTGTGCCTTGACAAACAACCACTATCAAGCCATCTTTTTTGCTTCTATATAAAGGGTGCTCAATAATGTATGCACGCACATCACTATTTCGTAAGTCATTATACTAGCAAAAAAAAGACTATACTAGGCAGTCCATGTACATGATGAAGTTCAAACTGATTTAGTTTATTATGACACAGAGGTTCTAAAAACCGGTAACCAGTCTCGACCTGTCACCTAACCTAATAATGATTATACGGCATAATAGGCCTATTATACGGCATAACCAGCCCGATTATGCAGATAACCGGCTAACAGGTAAGGGCACTCGTTACTTGTCCAAGTAAACCCGTTTTTAGAACACTACACGGTATCCAAGATTGGAAAAGCTTAAACATGTGATTAGCTGTTGGATAATGAGAATACCTTTGGCTGATCTCTCTTGTCGTCAGCAGAAGCATTTGTGGCAGGCTCTGCTTCAGCCATAACAGAATCAGTGTTTGAGCTCGAGGCATGGTCCTTATTTTCAGTGCCAGAAGATTCTTCTGCAGCCTTTTTCGCAATAGCCTCTTGCCTAGCTCGCTCTTCTTCCATAGACAACCGCAGGGCAAGTGCCAACTCTGGATCTACATTTGGGTCCACACCAAATTCAAATCCAGATGCTCCAGTAGCTGCAGCTGCAGCTGCAGAAGCAGCAAAACCACTTCCACCTTCTTCACCGGTAAAGATAGGAGTGCTGTGAAAATAAGGTGGTCAAAATTAGTATATTATCACAACAACCTAGTGCCCTGACAACATGAAACGCAATTACCTTATAAGGACATCAGAAAGGGCATTTTCACCAGGTGGGACATGAACAATGTGACTGCCATCACTGCTGTTCACAGCAGTGATAAGCGCTTCCAGTTTCTCAGGCTTTTCATCATCGGTTTCACCAAAGTCAACAATGTCAAGAGCAACATTATTCTTCTTCAGCTTTTTCCCGATTGTCTCCAAAACTTTCTTGTCATATTTTACAGGGCTGAGAGATAAGGCCAATGTCATTAACCATGATTCAAACAAATTATGTGCCAGCAATAAAAGTTATCCCGCACCACATACCTTCCAATAAAAGCTATAATCCTCTGCTGCTGCCTCTTATTCTGGCGATGCTTTAGTGCCAGCTGAGCGACCTGGATTGCCGCAGCCAAGTTTGCTTCAGCACCAACTTCCAGCCCTGCATGGACATCAATTTGTCGGAAACTACAAGTACCACAATTTTCCAAAATCACGGCCTACTACACAGACATGGTATCACCAAGCGCCACCAAAAAGGCTACACCACTATATCCTAGACAAGCCCAAAGAGCTCACACAGTTACACTGAAACCCTAAACCATCAGGCACACAAGTTCTGCACTGGTATGAGACACAAACACACTGGTAAAGGCGAGATTTTGGGATTGATCGGGGCATACCATGCATACAGGCGAGGATCTTGCCGAGGTCGCTGGTGGGCGTGACGAGCACGCGTACGCCCTTGCCGGCCATCGTCATGACGCCAACCGTGTTCTCCGGGTTCGACTGCACGCAACCCACCCAAAAACAATCAGATCCGGAACCCAGAACCCTAACCCACACACAGCGAAGCGAACCCGATAGATCGGATCGGAAGGGGCGCGAGACGGGGGCGGCGGTACCTGGGTCTTGGCGCCGCAGATGAGGTTGACGGCGTCCGCCTGCGCCTGGAACCGCGACGGCGCGTAGTCGCCGTTCCGCATCCACTCCGAGTTGTCTATGCAGATCATCGTCGCCTGCAAGGGGCGAAACCAAAGAAACCAGTTAGAATCGGAGCTCGGCGAGAGCGATCTGAGGGGTCGGCGAGCTGTACGTACCTCGAGCACCATGGTTGCGTTGCGCTGTGTCGCTGCCTGCTGCCGTCGAGGGTTTGGTCTGGTTTGGGGAGCAAGATGATACAGGAGAAGAGGAGTGAATTATTTGGAGTTGGAGCTTTCCTTCTGTGGATGCGGATTGGCAGATTGCTTTCTGAACGGGAAACGGGTTCGGTGCTCGGTTGGACGTCGGTTCGGTGCTCGGTTGCTGATCAGTTGGACCTGATCCAAAGGCCCCTAAAACAAAGCAGGCCAAAAATTTGCCAGGATGGGCCCGATTTGTCAGACCGTATATTGTTATTTGGACTGTTGCTGAGACGTATGGCAATACTCCCACTTATTGAAAAATCTAAAGAGTTATGAAAATTTCTGAAAAACATTGCATATATGGGGCACAATATAATCTATCATGCCACAAATTTTCAAATCTAAATTCGAGAAACAAAAAAGAAAAAATTTAGTGAATAGTAGCATTATCCTTTTCTTTTTTATTTTGGATTTCTTGATGCGGAGTCACCGGATCAAGATACTCATGTATAGCCTCTTGAATCGTAACGATCCTCCGTTACTAATGCAAGAATGAACAATATTTAATTCGTAAAATCACACGCTTGACTTCACGACCACCAAGAGAAGCTCTATCGCGCTCCCAATTCCCAGCGGAAAGATTGAACGATCTCAATTTGTAAGAACTCTCAAAATTTCCTATTGGATTTGATTGGCTAACCAAAGAGCAAAAACATGCAAAGACTATTCATCCATTATTGAGTCTCCGTGTGTTTCATATCTAGTCCGTCTCCCTCCATCCGTCTGTGATTGTGACGCGTATATATACAGCGGCTGACCGTCTCCATACATACACGCAGCGCATACCTATTGGGCCTAAGGTCATAACTGAGATGTATTCAGTCCAATTCAACTTGCTAAATATCTCTTCTCTTCCGAATAACATGCACATTGGCTGATCTTAGTTCCTCATCATGGGCTGGTCCCTCATGTGTTCTTCCATTGCTTTGGTTTCAAAGACTTCACATGACTCAAACCTGAAAATACATAAGGTACTAGCATAAGGTAGTATATTGTTGTCATCAATAGAAGGGAATGCATTAAGGAACAGATTCACATGTTGATTTAAAAGCTTGACTTGTGCTCTGATCATTGGACCTTTTGAGGCTTCATGAATACTTAGAAAAGTTGGAGAAAGCGACGATGTGGCAGTAGTAGGGATGTCCTCATCACCCCCCTCTTGGAAAGGAGTTGTTCTCGACTCTGGTTCGTCTTGCCCAAAGAATGGAGACAAATCAGCAACATTAAAAATAGTACTTACCCCATAATCATCTCCTGAATATTCAATCTTGTATGCATTATCATTGATTTTGGCAAGTACTTTAAAAGAACCATCACTACGGGGCATCAATTTTGATCGACGCTTCTTCGGAAAGCATTCTTTGTGAAGGTGTACCCACACTAAGTCGCATGGTCCAAACATCAATTTCTTTTGGGACTTGTTAGCTTTTAGAAGCATAAGCACATGCCTTCTTTTCAATTATCTCTTCGGTCTTTTTCATGGAGTTTTTTCACAAAATCAGCACGCTTCGAAGCCTCTATATTAGCATGTTCTTGTAATGGAAGTGGCATCAAATAAAGTGGCGTGATTGGTTTGAAACCATACATGACCTCAAATGGACACAATAGAGTAGTAGAATGCACCACCCTATTATATGAAAATTCAACATGCGGTAGATAATCTTCCCACTCTTTTAAATTATATTTGATCATTGTTCGTAGTAACATTGAGAGAGTATGATTCACCATCTTTGTTTGTCTATCGGTTTATGGGTGGCAAGTTGTCGAAAAGAGTAACTTTGTCCCAAGCTTGGTCCACAAAGTTTTTCAAAAGTAGCTCATAAATTTGATGTAATGATCTGAAACAATGGTTCTTAGTATGCCATGTAGTCTCACAATTTCCTTGAAAAGCAAGCCAACTACATGCGACGCATCATCGCTCTTATGACAAGAAATAAAGTGAGCCTTTTTAGAGAACCTATCTATAACTACAAACACATAATCCCTCCCCCTCTTAGTTGTAGGCAATCCTAAAACAAAATCCATGCTAATATCTTTCCAAGGTGCACTAGGAACTGGAAGTGGAGTATACAAACCATGTGGATTAAGTTTCGATTTAGCTTTATAGCATATGATACATCGTTGAACAAACCTTTCGACGTCGCGTCTTATACTAGGCCAATAGAAGTGATCGGCCAACATCATGTAAGTTTCTCTCCTCCGAAATGTCCCATCAATCCCCCTGCATGAGATTCTTACAATAATAACAAACACACGGACGATTCTGGAAACATGGTTTGTTAGCACGAAAGAGAAACCCATTATGAATATGTTATTTATCCCATCCTTTTCCATCTTTGCATTTAGAATATAGTGCTAAAAATTCATGGTCAGAAGCATATAAATCTTTCAAACTCTCTAATCCAGGTACCTTTACTTCCAATTGAGTTAAAAGTACATTCGTTCTAGACAATGCATTAGCTACCATATTCTATTTGCATTTCTTGTATTTGACAATGTATAGAAAAGTTTCAATGAATTCAACCCACTTAGCATGTCTACGATTCAGTTTAGCTTGACCTTTCAAGTATTTCAAAACTTCATGATCAGAATGAATTATGAATTCCTTAAGCCAAAATATAATGTTGCCAAGTCTTTAAAACGCGCACGAGAGCATATAATTCTGTCACAAACAGTATAATTCAATTGTGCACCGCTTAGTTTTCTACTAAAGTATGCAACATGTTTTCTTTCTTGTATCAAAACACCACCAATATTTATTTCACTAGCATCACATTCAATCTCAAAAGTTTTAGTGAAATTAGGTAAAACAAGCAATGGTACTTCAGTCAAACATTTGTTTAATTCAGCAATGCCTTTTCTTGCGATTCTCCTCATTCAAAAGCAACACTCTTTTTAGTTAATTCATTTAATGGGGCAGCAATGGTAGTGAAAACTTTCACAAAACGTTGGTAAAAACTAGCAAGCCCATAGAAGCTACAAACTTGACTAACATTGACAGAAGCAGGCTAATTTCAGATAGCTTCAATTTTAGATTCATCTACTTCAATTCCATGAGCTGAAACAATATAGCCTAAGAACACCACTTTGTTTGTGCAAAAAGTACACTTCTCAAAATTAGCATACATTGTTCAATTCTTAGCACTTATAGCACTTGTCTAATGTGTTTAACATATTCTTCCAATGAGTGACTATATATCAGAATGTCATCAAAATAGACTATCATAAATTTTCCAATGAAGTGTTTCAAAACATGATTCATTAATCGCATGAATGTACTAGGAGTATTAGATAAACCAAAATGCATCACTAACCATTCATACAATCCAAATTTTGTTTTAAAAGTTGTCTTCCACTTATCACCATGTTTCATTCTAATTTGATGATATCCGTTACGCAAATTAATCTTAGAAAAATAGTAGAGCCACTCAATTCATCAATCATACCATCTAACTCAGGAATAGGATGAAAATAACGAATGGCAATATTATTGATAACTCTACAGTCTATGCACATTCTCCATGTACCATCTTTCTTAGGAACAAGAATGATAGGAACGGCACAAGGACTAAGACTTTTGTGTACATACCCTTTTGACATGAGTGCTTGCACTTGCTGTTGAATTTCTTTTATCTCCTCCGAGTTTGGGCGGTACGGCGGTCGGTTTGGAAGTGGAGCTCTAGGTACCAAGCCAATTTGATATTCGATGCCTCGAATTGGTGGTAAACTAGCGGGTACCTCCTCCGGAAAGACATCTTCATAAGTCTGTAATACTTGAGAAACCACACTAGAAAGAGATGTTAAGTCATTAGTAGAAAGCAAAACATCTTTATACAGCAAAACCAAATGCTCCAAAGTGGGATCATCTCTCATCTCTCTCAAATCAAATTTAGTGGCTATCATGACTACTCATCTCTCTCAAATCAGATTTAGTGGCTATTATGACTAACTTTTTCACTTCCTCATTCTTTCTTTCCCACTCAATTTTAGCTTGTGGCTCTCACTCACCTTTTGTGAAATCACACTCTTTTGTTCCTTTTCTTTCTCACTCTCCACTTTCACCTCAATCTTTTGCATGTTATCATGTATAATTTGAGAAGGAGTTAATGATCGTAGCACTATTTCTTTATTGTTCCACATGAACTTATATTAATTAGTTCTTCTATCATGAATCACAAAACTATCATATTGCCATGGCCTACCTGTAACAAGTGACATACTTCCATGGACACAACATCACATTCTACAATATCACGATAAGAATCAATCTGAAAGCTAACATCAACTATATCCTCAACATTTATTGAGCCATCATTGTTTAACCATTAAATTTGATATCCTCAACATTTATTGAGCCATCATTGTTTCTTATATTTCAAATAAAGTTTATAATAAACCTTTTACTAGTTAAATTATGGCAACTTTCACCATCAATAATGACTTTGTAACACTTACCATCCTTACTCACCTGAGCCCGTGTTTGGAAAAGATTGCAGGGTTGTTCATGATTTGATTTTGCTTGCACACTCAACACCATTGGTGTACACACAAGTATAAGGCCAGCCTCGGGATCACAAAAACCATTTTTATTCGCATTCTCCCCTTGTCCTTCCTCATGTACATCTCCAATCTTTCAAAATCAGTAAGGGCATCATCTTCCTTCTCACTAGTAGAGTCATATTCTCCATTTTTCAATAGCAATATAACCTTGTTATTTGTACAACCCTTTTGCATATAATCTCGTCCAAGACATTTGACGCACTAGATGGCACTACTTCTTTGTGTAGAACCTTATAATGGTTGGAAACAAACCTTGCTCTCATGTGATACTTCATCTCTTCCCATGTAGTGATGGAAGGTTCGTCGTACTCTCTCCTTTGATTTTGAACTTGTTCCCACCATATAAGTGCATAATCGGTGAATTCAAGCGTAGCCATGTGTATCTTCTTTTCTTCGAAGTAATTGTGCAGACGGAACACCTTGTCCACCTTGAGCTCCCAAATGAGGTAATTCTTAGGGTCATGTGTACCTGAAAATATTAGCATAGTAAATTTAAACTTACCAAACTTCTCTTCATTTGGTCGATCATCGCCGTAGCGATTACGGCGGCAGTAACCATCGTCATAGTGAAGAAAGTCGTCGTCGAGGCGAGGTGCTCCCCACCACGACCTCCACGTCCATGGCCCCTCCCCGGACCATGGAAGCCACCCCCTTCACCTCTCCTAGGTGGGGGTGGATGAACAACATTTGCCACCACGCAGTCTCGCCTTTATTGAGCTTCTTGACCACCTCGGGCAGCAGTCACTCCCCCATCACATCGAAGAAGGCCATCCGCAAGATGAACATTTTCTTCTTGTTGTGGTCGAAGTGCTAGCACAATGTCGTTCACAATGTTCCCATGTAACACATTCATTTGTTGATTGAGCTCAATGCGGAGATCCTGTATATCTGCTTTGAGTTCAATGCGGAGATTCTACATATCTGAGTTGAGTTGTTTCTCTATTGCAGTGGTGCAAGCTACAAATTCTTGTTGCAATGTACGTCTCAATGCCTGATGTTGAAAGCGAGTCACCGCGATATTAAGATTAACTTCATATTCCTGACCATAGTTATCTTCTCCATATGACATGGTTAGATTGTACAAAAAAAACATAAAGCAATAACAAGATCTATGGATGATTACTATAAATCACTTGATCTCACTCTTTTCTCTCACAAGTAAAGTTCTCACCTTTTCGAAGTGAATTAAGGTCAATAAAAACTTACACTTGGTAGAAGTTACAATAGCATTGTAATGATCAAGCGAATGTAAGAGTGTTCATAATTACATAACAATGATTATTTAGTGGAGCTTGGTATGAAGTGTATATTCTATGCAATATGAAATTCTTGATGTTGTAAAGTTAAGTTATAATACTTTGTCTAAGTGTCGATCCAATATGTTTAAGTGAAGTGTATGAACGCACACACAAAGATCAATGTGACTCAATGTAAATAAAGGAATGAGCTAAATAAAGATGATATGAAATTAATAATTAATTAGCTCATTTTGCACCAAGTACTAGGAGATACGCTAGCCAATTGCAATGCTATGAAAGTAAGGGCACAAGATTATTCAAGAAATTAAATTATACAATCTGAATTTATGGACTAAGAACTCTCCCAAATTCAGCCAACGCTTTCTTTCTTTTACTTGCTCAAGCCATTTTTTTTGGACAGCTGCCTTCTTTTTTTTGTTCAAGCTGAACTAGGTTTAATTGTTCATTTGATTTTGCACAAGTCCAAAGTTGTTTAAAAATGTATGAAATACTCAAGAGCAGCCCTAGATGTAATATTCAACAGCTAGTCTAAAAGGATTAACAAAAACAGCAGCGAAGAAGCTTTTTTCTATGCACTGTATCTTGATGCGATACTGTAGCAATTTCCGAAACACTATAAGCAACTACAAATCATTCTCTAGGCAGACAACAATCGGTTACTATAGCAGGTTAGTTTTTTAGGGTTTTGATTAGACACAAAGATTAAACTACACAAAGGAACACGAATGATCAGCACCTAAACAAAAATTCTAATGAATCAAAACTTAACATAACTCATGAAAATAACATATGCAAAAAAACTAGGGTTTGGATTTTTTTTTTGTAATTTTCAGTTTAATGGACTATAGGATAGAAATAAATTAATCTAAAAATAAGAGTAAATAATCCTACCGAGTAAACCGCGCTCTGATACCAAGATGATACAGGGTTGCCCGATCTTGTTGACGTAGGATTAAGATACTCACGTGTGGCCTCTCGAATCGTAGCGATCTTTCGTTGCTAATGCAAGAATGAATGCTCTTTAATTCGCAAGATCACACGCGCTGGACTTCACAACCACCAAGCGAAATCCTATCGTACTCCCAATTCCCAGCGGAAAGGTTGAACGATCTTAATTTGCAAGAACTCTCAAATTTTTCTATTGGATTTGATTGGCTAACTAAAGAGCGAAAACATGCAAAGATTGTTAATCCATTATTGAGTCTTCGTGCATTTCATATCTAGTCCGTCTCCCCCTATCTGTCTGTGATTGTGACGTGTATAATACGGCGGCTAACTGTCTCCATACATACACGCAGTGCATACCTATTGGGTCTAAGGCTGTAACTGAGAGGTATTCGGTCCAGTTTAACTTGATAAATATCTATTACATGATTAAATGCATGGCTTTGCTAACACATTGATGCAAAGCCTGGATGGCTCACGGTGCATTGCACGGCTGCAATCCAAGCCCATCACGCATGGCTTGATTCTCCTATCTCTCTTCTCTTCCGAATAACATGCACCTTGGTTGATCTTAGTTCCTCATCATGGGCTGGTCCCTCATGTGTTCTTCCATTGCTTTGGTTTCAAAGACTTCACATGACTCAAACCTGAAAATACATAAGGTACTAGCATAAGGTAATATATTATTCTCATCAATAGAAGGGAATGCATTAAGAAACAGATTCACCTGTTGATTTAAAAGCTTGGCTCGTGCTCTGGTCATTGGACCTTTTGGGGTTTCATGAATACTTGGAGAAGTTGGAGAAAGCAACGATGTGGTAGTAGTAGGGATGTCCTCATAATTTTCTTTCAGCATTATTTGTCTTTTTTGTTTCTTATTGTGTAGATTTGAAATTTTGTGGTAAGATAGGTTATATTGTATCTTATCAATCTAATTTTTTTTAGTTTTTTTCAAGACCATTTGGACCATTTTTTGATGTGTGGGGACACTGATAGCATGAAATATGTTGGGAGTACTGGAAATGTTCGGCGTATTGATGTGGCAAGGCGAGTCATCTCAAGGATGTGTTTGATCTAAATAGACAACTTTAGTTACCTAGATGACCATTTGAAACATGAGGGACCAAAGTGAGCTTCCAAAAAATCTCGAGGGATTGAAGTGAGCTTCTGATGGAACTTGGTAGACCGCGTTTACATATATAACACTCAACTAAAAATTTGAAGTATTTCAGTCGAATATTAGAGCATTAGATCAAATCCCACACACATCCTGATGAGTGACACATGTTGCTCACCCCTATTTTCCTCTCCTCACAACCATGTTGTTTTGTATTGATCAGATCGAGCCGAACCAACCATCCCGTCATATGACCGTCATCACCCCTTCGGCGGTTCCCTTCTCCTTGCCCCCACCTCTACTCATCATCATCATATTCTCCACTGGTGTGCCATCGCCGCTGTTGCCTCCTGTAGCGGCACCAGTGCTCCCCTTCGCCTCCTCCCACTTGAAAGCATCTATGCCGCTAAAAATGGTTTTGGTAATTAATGACATTATGTGAATATGGGACTAACATGTTTACCGAGTGTTTAAAAGGTTTAGTCCCTATAATGATTGTGAAATGCATGCTACAGGTTAACATGAAGATCAATGTGACTCAAGACAAAGGTATAAGTAGATTAGGGTCCCTTTTGTTTTTATATCGGTCTTAGGAGAAAGTGTGAAAGACCATATTATAGGATAAACGTCGTACTATTAAGAGAGATCATGGCTACTAACTTGATAGCATATTCTTATGCCATTGGATCAATTTAAAATCATGCATTCACTTAAAACTAAAAGTGATAGCCAATATGTGCTCTGTCTGGATAATCGAAAGTACCAAAGTGTAAACGATGGTACTTTCGCTTTCCAAAAGTTCTGTCAAAATGAGCGGTATGTTTTTTCTAGAGAGCACCATTGGAATCACTTTGTCTCTCCAGAAAACGGAAGTACCGAAGTTTCAATGGTGGAACTACTGCATAGCGGTAGTACCGCAACCCTTGAATGGTACTTCTGGATCACGGAAGTTCCAAAAATCCGAGCGATATGTTTTTTCCAGAGAGCACCAACTTTTGACCTCAAAGAAAACGAAAGTACCACGTCGAAATTTTGGAACTTCCGAATATCGGAACTATCGCGATTACAACAACGGTAGTACTGCACCGACTTTCAACAGCTAATTCAGAAATTCTGAAATAACCGTTACTGTTATGTCAGAACAGGTGCGATAGTACCGGTCGATTAACAGCGGTACTTTCACTCACTCTGATTTTTTCAAGGATTGTCCTATAAACGACTAGTTTTAGTTGGTGGGGTATAAATACTTCTACACCTACTCAAGGACATATGTAAGAGACTCCATTGAACACTCTTGAGTATTGAGCATTCATTCCATATATCAATTTCACATTGTGCATTCATTTGAGATGGTTGAGCCAAAATCAAGTGCATACATCTTAAATTGATCCTTTTGGTATTTGATTGCCATCAAGCAAAACTGTGATTTATTACTCTTAGTGCTTGCCGGCACCTAGACGGCTTGGTGGGAACTTCTGCGGTGACTTCTTCAAGAAGGTTGTGAAGAAGCCCGGCGCCGACTTGTGAGTGGTTTGGTGTCCACCATCTTTGGAGCGGATGAATGACAAACACTGGTGGATTAAGGAGCTGAGGCTTAATTCGTGGAGCCGGTCCAAGTCGCTTGGGCTTTCCATAATATGGATAGGGGAAACTAGCAAGTTTTCAAACACCATAGTGAAACATCGTGTGCCAATTGGTTAATTCTTTATCTCTTCATTCTGCCTTTGTATTTCTAGCATATTGTGGCTGTCATATTTATTTGTGCTAGATATATTTTTGTAGAGACTTGTACTTGTAGTGTCTTAGACATACTAGTATTGTGTAGGTTTGAATTACTTTAAATCTTGCTAGACTAAATTGTGGTAATTATTTTTAGAAGGCAAGATAAATTTTTTTGAAGCTCCTATTTATCTCCCTCTAGTCAGTTATTCTTAATCCTACACCACTTTCTTCCCCGTCTCCAGCATCTCATCACTACGCCGACCTAACTCGCCACCGCCCTCCTTCATTCGGCGGCCCGACGGCACCCCTGCTGCACCAACGCCCATTGTTGTATCTTCATCATCCATACGTCCCTCTATAGTTAGCCTAGGTGAATTCAAACCCTAACCCACAAATTCTTAAGCGGATAAAAAAAGTTACAAATTCAACTGATCTTACAAAAAAAATTGAATGCATATAGCATTTCCGAATATACAAATTGGGTTGTATCAGTCAAGATTTGTACGGTTAGAAGTGTTTATTGGAACTTGCAACGTGCGAGGGTTGGAGACTTGGAGCTACAACTTACTGTATTGCTAAACACCAAATTGACTGACATATTGACTCTCCTTAATTAAGCGTGGAAATATCGATACTATCCTCTCTGATAGAAGCTGGAGTGCAAATTGAAACAAGCCATCCAACGATCAAGATTGGCCCAACTTCCTTTCTAAAGTAACTACTTTTACCTTCAAAGAAAAGTACTACTTTTCTTCGTTGAGATGAAGTTCTTTGAGGAGACTTTTTGGGTTGTGGTTTTTGTTTTTTGTATTTGAATTTTGACTATTTAATAATATGTAGAGAAAAATAATTGTATGTGATTTTGATTGATATATCTAAGCTTAGTGCAGTATCTACTGTAATCTATCTGTAGATCCCATCTTAAAAATATATATTCTTTAAAAATTAGTTACTGTAGTAAAAAGTGATAAAAACCCGTCAACGAGGACGTGTACTCAGCACTTAGCGACGGCGAAGGTGAACGAACATCCAGAGCAACTTCGGCCGAAAGGGCGCGGCACTTGCAAAGCAAAAGACGATCGAAACCTCCGATTTGCCAACTTTGGCAATGCGGCACTTGCAGTCCGCGTCGCCGCTCTGCCGAGCCCGACGTGACGAAGCAAACAAATCCCCTGACCGCACCGGCCTCCGTCCGGCCCAGTCAGCTCGCGGACGAAAGGCCCTCGTGGCGGTCGTATCCGTCCGAGTGTGCCTTCTTTAGCGCCCCACCCTCCTTAACTCCCCCACACCCACCCGCCTTCTCCTCCTCACCCTTCTCTTTCCGCTTTCCCTTTTCCCCTTCTCTGATCTCTCCACCCAACCGAACAAGAAGGCGAAAAGCCGCACCCGCTGCTTCGCTTCCTCCCCCTGAGATATGGAGTTCTTCTACGAGCTGCTCCTCACGGCGGCGGCCTCCCTCCTCGTCGCCTTCCTGCTGGCGAAGCTCTTCTCCAGCAATGATCCCTGGCGCGAGCCCGATCGCGGGGCGGGGCCCGCCGCGGCGATCGCGGAGGAGGAGGAGGAGAGGATCATCGAGGTCGATGAGGTCAGGGTGAAGGGAGCGCGGGCGGACGTGGCGGCGGAGGGGTGGATCGAGGTGGAGAAGGCCCCGGCGACTGTCGTGGAGAGCTTGGCCGAGGAAGAGGGGGTCCTGGCGAAGGTAGCTCGGGAGCTGTTTCTCGGTGCTGTGCCGGAGGAGCGGGAGGAGGAGGGAGAAGTTGGCGAGAAGCAGTGCGATTTGACCGCTGCGGCTGCGGCTGCTGCGACGGTTGTTGAAGTGAACCCGCGTGATTTGGGCGTTGAAACTGCTCCTAGGGAGGTTCTTGACGTGGGGTTGGAGAAAGAGAGGGTGCAGGATGTTGGCGTGGAGCAGCATGATTCGGTTGCTGAGACTGCTAGTCCGAGTGAAGTTCTTGGCGCGGGATTGGAGAAACATGGAGCTCAAGTTACTGAAGCTGTCGAAGTGAAGCAGCAGCATCTGGTTACGGGGGCTGCTCCTGCAGAGGTTCTAGATGCGGGACTGCAGGAGGAGAGAGCCCAATCTATTGAAGTGAGGCCGCGTGAATTGGCTTCTGAGACCATTCCTGGAGAGGTTCTTGATGTGGTATACGAGAAGCAGGAAGAGCAAGTTATTGAAGTGAAGCAGCATGAATTGGCTGCGGAGGTGGCTCCAAGAGCGATTCTCGATGTGGCATTGGCAGAGACGAAGGAAGTTAAGGAACAATCCGTGGAAGAAGCTGTTGATGTACATGAAGAAATTCAGAGTAAGGAGGAAGCTAAATGTGAGGCCCAACCGGTTGATCAACAAGAAGACTTGGTTCCTATGGAGGAGTTGGTAGTGAGGAAGACTGGTGATCTGGAAGTCAGCCAAGAAGGCAGCTCTAATGACAAAGTGGCTATTCGGTTACCTGAGAAGGAAGTGGCATTGCTAGGGATGCCAGAACATGAGGCTATAGCAGACATGGAGTTTGGGGAGTGGGAAGGGATTGAGAGAAGTGAGGTGGAAAAGAGGTTTGGTGCAGCAGCAGCATTTGCAGCTAGTGACGCTGGGGTGGCCGCTCTGTCAAAGCTCGATAGTGATGTGCAGCTGCAGCTGCAGGGACTCCTCAAGGTTTCCATTGATGGTCCCTGTTATGACTCTACGCAGCCACTTACAATGAGGCCTTCATCTCGTGCAAAATGGTACTTGTTTTTCTCTATGTGATCCTCTGGCTCCATTTATCTTTGGTATGCTGCTGTAGGTTATATTATTCAGGGCTAACAAAACTAGTTGAGTACTCGCCAACTCCCCGTGCGCTGTGTATACACAGTGTGCCTAGAATGTCATTAACACTGGACCCATGCCATATTTTCCTCAAGGAATACCAAGTGTAGTAGTCTCTGTAAGGATAAATAACACAAACAACTGAAATGTTTTGTGCTTCACTGTTTTTAAGCTGGCAAAAGACCAAAGTTAGGTAGCTAGACCATAATGGCAACCAAATTTTCCGATAACGGGGGTCTGTTTGGTCTAGCTGGGACCTTTCTGATAAGCAAGTTTAAATGCGTCTTCTGCTTGTAAGGCACAAAGGCCACCTCACCACCAGCTTCAGCTTGTATGGGGCTAATAAATGCAAGTGTATTTTAGCTATTTGGGTAAACCCAAAAGTGAGCCGCACATCTGGTTTTAATCCCACTTTATGAATGTTTTTTAAAGTCTTAGAGAAGTATAGAACTTCTTTTAAAAGAACAAAAGAAGTATATTATGTAGGAGTTTTATCCCTTGCCTCCTTGGGGACAAGGAGAATATTGCCCTTTCCTGTGTTGAGACAATGAGAATCTCCCCTTTCTTCTCTAATTTGATCAGGGGGATAGTAGCCTTTTTAATTTGTATTGATTTTGAGCAAGGTGTATTGTGATAAGAAAGAAGCCCTAGGAATGTATGTCAAATCTTATTAAAAAAAACTTTCCAGGGAGGTATGCATGCTGAAAAGAGAGAAGTTGATTATGGTTGTCCATTATCTATGGAGAGAGATGCACTCAGACCAACCACATAGTGTGTAAGGATGTCTCCGCAATGGTGATCTTTTGTCAATGCATGATGCTGCGTGGTTCACAAGAGAATGTTTTCAGTATTTGGAATAGATTACAAATGAAGGTAAAGTAAAGCATATAAAAAGCAAAGGATTTTAGAGGTCTGAATCCAGTGTTACTTGGACACATTGCAATCTAGTTACATCTCTATATCATATAAAAAGAGGGAGTTGGTGGTTGTGATGGTAGGCTCTACCAGTCCTTTGATCTCTCCCCCTTACTTCAAAAGATCTTTTGTGGATGGATCTACATAGACATGTGTTATTTGTAGGATCTTTTATATATGATTGTATCATCTGCATATGTGTATATGCATATGCCCGGTTGATCTGATGTTAATTATATATGCAAAATTTTCATCTTAGGATAATTAATTTTGCATTCTTTAAGTTAAGAACTTACTGTATATTTATTTGAGATCCACGCAGCGCATGGGCACTATGCAAGTTATTAATAGGAACAAGCAAAAATAGTTTCTCTCTCGCTGTATATGCCCAACATGAATCAAGTGTAGCGGGACCCACAAGCATATTTAGCAATATTATATATTCTCACTGTAGTTCTATTGATGATTTGCAGTGCTTGTCTAAAAGGTTTTGTAACTAATCGTCTAATCCTATACGGGATTTTGGTTTGTTATTGGGAACTAGCACGGTGACCCACACACCTACGTGGACATCATTCTTACAGCATATTTAATTGGTTTAGTGGTACATATGTGATGGATAATAAAGAAGCTACATATGAAAAATAAAGGGTTGCAGATCACATGAAAGAATTCAAATATTAGAATTTTTAGATCATTATCAATTCGATTTAATTTCCATGTTTGTACAATTGGTTTCATTTGTGATATTAATGTATTAGTTAAAACAAAGAATAAGATTATCTTTTTGGGAGGAAATACTTGTTCTTTATAATTTTTAATCAGCATCTCTAATAATAGAGACAATAGTTGTATCCATATTAATATGATTAAAAGAAGTAGATTATTTGCATTTATGGGACTTGGTCGATAATATTATTTTGCACCAGGAAGTGCCTGATCAGCACAAGTGGCGCCTTACTAACTCTGGTTCCTACTCTAGTAAGTCTGCATACAATTCATTCTTCTTTGGGTCCATTAAGTTTGCACCTTGGAGGAGAATCTGGAGATCTTGGGCACCTCTGAAGTGTAAATTTTTCCTGTGGCTTGCGGTCAAAAATCGGTGCTGGACGGCAGATAGATTATCCAAACGGGGTTTACCTCATCCTGCTGCTTGCTTATTATGTGACCAAGCTGAAGAAACCATCCAGCATATTTTAGTTTCTTGTATTTTTGCTCGGCAAGTCTGGACCTTGGTCTTGCAGAAGCTTGGACTTGCAGCAATTGCACCTGGTATTGATGCAACACGTTTCTCCAGCTGGTGGTGTGGTGCTGTCAAGAAGATACCTAGGGAGATGAGGAAGGGTTTCAACACTTTAGTCATCCTAATTGCTTGGGAAATTTGGAAGCATAGAAATGCTTGTGTGTTTGAGGGTGCAAATCCAAATGTGCAAGTGGTTCTCCGGGCGGTGAGCACTGAGAGCAGCCTTTGGTGCTTTGCAGGAGCCTCTGTGCTCCAAGAGCTGCTCCTTCAATTGCTCCCTCGTTGAGTGCGGTTGAGTTTTCCTTGGTCATGGTTGTGGTCTTTTGTTTTTGTTTTTTTAGTTTTCGTGTTGTCGTGGGTGTGAGTTGGGAGTTTTCGGGGGTGTTTCTGGGAGTATGCCTCGTGCCTCTCCCTTGTTGTTTTTCCTTTTTGTTTCTCCTATCTTAATGAAATGACACGCAACTCTCCTGCGTCGTTCGAAAAAAAATCGATATTGTTGGCAAGTTTGTGTCTGTGCGTGAATCGCTTGAGTTCAATTATACTTCTAGCATCTTGCGTCGTAATTTCATACAAGAGTTCCCCAACTATACGTGCATGCATATCACAATGCCAATCAACTTTGTGCGCAAGAAAAAGCAATGGTTATGATTTGTTAATCATAATAAAGTTCTACCTAATTAAGGGCTAGATATTTTTCTTTTCGTGAGAATTTCTAGCAATTATTCTAATTTATTAGGGAACATTCATCGGTTATGGGTTGCTAAACATAATTAGGGTCCACTAAATTAATGGCCGGATGTTTTTCGGGTGAATTTCTACAATATTTCTTATTTTTGTTAGCTGATGTAATCAACTATTCTAAGCTTTTATTGTATGATAGATAACACTCAATAGTTGATAAAGTTCAATTTTAATTAGAATCCACCATATCGATAGTGATTCTACCAAAACTTTTCAAAGTTGTAAAACACATGTTGTTGGGAAGCGTGCAGGTAGAAAAGTGCTCTGCTCCAAACAGTTTCTGCTTCTAGCTTTTTGAACGTGTCGGTTTCTTAATTTCGTTTTTTGTCTTTTTAACTTTTTTAGGATTTTTTGTCTTTTCTTTTTCTCCTTATTCCTTTGCATTGTCCGTAAACATGCATTTGTATGTTGAGCTTGCAGTGTACCGCTGTGATGCAGTCCATATCCTCTAAATGGCCTCTTAACATGGGTAGCTTGTCTTGCCCATAAACATGCATTTGTATGTTGAGCTTGCAGTGTACCACTGTGATGCAGTCCATTTCAATTGAAAGACACCTTGTGTTTCCTGTTGATGATGCACTTGCTAACCTGTTCCAGAGCTGCAAATACTGCCTGAGCTTCTGAATTCCGAATCCAGCTGTCATATGTCCTGCGCCCTTGTTATCCATGGCTAAGTCCACCAATTTGCTATGATCCACAAGAGCAATGAGAACAGAAAGACGTTTGTATTTCCCTTTTGTTGGCCATTTGTCTTTTAGCCTTTTAAATTGATTAATTAAATGGGCTACTGCCAATCACTAGCATGCATCTAACTATCAAACCCACCCTTTGGTGGAGTGGGAAGAGTAATATAGATATTAAATATGGAATGCTGCTTAAAAGTGCACTATAGAAATCTTGACATACCTAACTGATCTACATGATGCGACAGGACAGATGTTTTGCACGGTTGCACCTATCTGTGATGCATATCTCTTTATATTAAGGTTTTTAACACAACAAGGAATTTGGTCGATGATCTATTTATTATATTTAATACAACTGCAAGTAATACTGGGGTTACACTTGCGATAATTATATAAAGGGCTACTTATATGCATTTTTATTTCCAGCAAATCTAGGGAATTGACATCAAACTATATGAAAAATATGAGTTAGAAATAGACACAAGGAAAAGACACACAAGATATCTGATAAGAGATAAAAATTCTTGTCTCAGCATGATTGTGTCTTGACAATCATTCTATTTTTTGGATCTTGGTGTCACAAAGTTTGAATTTTGAAAACACCTTACTGAAAATTGAAATGGTTATATAATAACCATGATAGCAATTATCTGACAAGGAAACAAAACATTCTATATTTTCTATTGTTAATGGGTTCTGCTTAACCTAGTTTTTGATACTGTATAGTTGCACAAAAAAAAGGGAATTTTTAATGATAACTAATAACAATCACTTATTGTTCTCTTAGGGCCGCTTGGCAAAAGCTAGGAAAGATGCATCCTGAGATTGCTATGGAAAAATACATGAATCTTTTGTCAGAAACTATTCCAGGATGGATGGGAGACAAAACCTTGGTAAGTTTTTTTTTCCAAAGTCTATACTTAGGTTTTCTAAGACTTAATTTCTTTACTTAGGTTTTCTAAGACTTAATTTCTTTACTCTTTGTCTAGTTTGAACTGGAGAACAGTGCTAACAATATATGAATATTATACTCTAGGACACAAAGAAACATGAAACTGATGGTGATTCTGAAGGTCCCATCTTAACAATGACTGCTCATACAAGCGATCAACGTAGCAATCAAGGGTAAATTACCAATTACTAAAGTGTGGAAATTTGGAGTGTAGCAAAATGAGATCAGGGTTGACCATACCGGTGTTGTACTTGCCATATTGACTGGTATGTATTGGTGCTGGTATAAAAATATATTGAATGAAATTTCCAGCATTCTAGCTGTATCAGTTGTTTTACAGTGGCAATATGTACCAGTCCCAACTGGTAGCTGTACCATGATCCGGTATGATAACCTTGATTTAGAACAAGTGTTTTTACAATGGTTTATGACCTGAGTTGCTGCTGTTGATGAATTTCTCAACAGGAATGAATATAGTACCAGCATGGATGAAGGTCCCCTAACAAGACCCCCTAACTCGGAGAAAGGTACATGCTTCACGTATATTTGGCACTGGGCAGGATTTTTATTTCTTGCTCCTAGAAAAGTAAATATATTGCAATTCATTTTTTAGCGCTGCTACTGTAGGATGTGCTCACTTGCATGATCGATTCAAGAACATTTGCGATGTTAAATTTTCTGATAGCTATTAGTGAACTTTGGGGTTTGTAATAGTAGTTATTGCAGGTTGTTGGTGTTAAATTCATCATATTCAGTCAACAATAACCCAAGTAATTGAATAGGAACATTTCCTTTGTTTAGTCAGTTTCTGTTTGGCTACTTCCTCAAATCTGTTTTATCAATTCAATCCACCCTGTAAATTTTCAGGACAGAGTGCTGACATCCCTGCCGAATGAAGGTAACACTCATCAAAAATTTCTTGCATCAGTAATTTCAGCCCATTGCTGAGATCACTATTGATGCCTTCCTCATAAGATTAGATTTGTACAGTGGTTCGTGGTTGTGCTAATATTAGTGTCGTAATGGTGTTGGTTCGTGTATATATACGACTTGTATATATCTGTAACTATCTACCGCTCCTTCTGCCTGCTGCCTGTATAGTTGGCCAGCAGCAGACTTATCATCGGGTGTAAGCTGTGTAACAATACCTGTGGTAAGTGATGATTATATGTTATCATGCAGTGTGGAACGATAAATTAAGTAGTTGAAGAAAAGAGTCATATGGGTCTCAGACTGAAATAATCTCATTTGAAGGAACATCTCAGACTGAAATAAGCTCATTTGAAGGAACATACTTCTTTTTTCTTCTGTAACTTCCACGCTATCTTCAATTGAATGGTTCAGGAACATTTAAGTTTCTTTGGATGGTAATGACACTGCATGTTACGTGTCGCAATCATCTCATTTCCATCATTTCCGAAGTAGAATAGACTCCAGAGGCCAGCAAAGTCCCCAGGCTTGGCTGGACGCCTGGATCAGAAGTTGGAATTTTGTGCCTACTGATGGAGAGAGTTCAGCGTGCAAACCGTAAAGCCACGCTCCTTCACGTAAGCTCTACCTAAAAAATAAAGAGAATTTTTAGTACATTCTACTGGTAATAAAGGATGGTAGTAAAAATTAAAACTCATCATCGATTTCTTATAATATTATAGATTTTTCATAACATCAAAATTATTTACCCATTTCTAAAGAAAAGAAAATGTAGTTCTAATCCAAAATATCTCTAACCACCCAGCAAACTCCCCAGTCCCCACGACCTTGCCATCTCCCTTCGCAGATGCGATTTTTAATGGTGTCCTCGTCTCGTCTAGCTTGATCCATTCCCGTTCCTACGTTGTTGTTTCTCGTCTCTATGTCACAGCGGTAACAACGCCAAGGCATTCATGGCTATCCTGTGTATTAATGCTTCGTCTCTAAACATTCAAGAAAACACACGGGTCACTCGGCTGCCACCGAATGCAGATAGGCAACCAGGTCATTTAGAACGAATAATCAGTAGAATGCCTGACATTTGATTGGTCCAGAAGAATAATTAGAAGAAGTTTTTTCTTGAAACCAGATGTTCTTTGATTAGGGGCGAGATTAAAAAGAAGAAAAGAATCAAGCCCCGCTACGATTACTCCGTTGAAGACCTAAAGATCCATTGCATCGTGAAGCATCAACAGCGTTCAAGGATCAAACAACACAGTTCATGTCGCCGGCCGTGACAGCGGCTTGTACGCATCGTACCCATACCACCAGTCCTCTCATTGATGTTGATGTATATATATCTAGGAACACAGCTCAGATAGCACGTCCGCGAAAGGCAGGCCGCTGCCGCTACCTAGGGCGTCATGACTCATGAGCACATGGGCATGTTCTTTTATCTCAAAAGCCGGTGACTTTTGGTTTTTGCTACAGTATCTAACTTTCAAATGGAGTATTTTTTTCAAGACGGGGTCTACAAGTTAAACGATCTACAGGTTAAAAACCCAACATCTGTACCAGCCAAAATCACAAGTGAGTATCTGTAGCATGAACTAGCATGATTAAAATATCACGTAGAGATCAAAAACTCCACAGAACCAGATTTATATACGAAAGGCTATTGATACATGCCCTACAGTTTCGATTTTGTCCCTAAGAAAATTATACTTCCTTATACTTGGTAGTATAGATAAATTCTAACTAATCTTATTACTGCAAAAAGGGTAATCACAGACGGTTCAAAACTGTCATCACAGACGGTTTTTGAACCGTCTGAGTTTATGTGTCAGTGATAATCAGAAGTTATCACAGACGGTTTGTGAGCCGTCTGTGATAAATACATCACAGACAGTTTATAACTAGAACCGTCTGTGATACTTCCCCATCACAGACGGTTTCTGGTTTGTGCCGTCTGTGATAATTCTTCACAGACAGTTTATACCACAAAACCGTCTGTGATAGTTCATTCTATACCTAAATTTTTTCTATTTTTCGGCTAGTCTCAAGAAATGTTAACTATGTCATCTGAAAACAAGTAAATACAGCAACAAAACACAACAACACATTCTATTTCCATTAAGAATAGAATCCACCGCTACAACATCACAAGATATCGAGTAGATTACCCATATCACTACATACATAAAATTTTACAAAGATAAACTTCACGACTACAAATTCAGAAAAATGCTTACACTACATTAAACTACAATCTAAAACAAATAGTGCGAAAAAATTTCAAGTAGCAGAAACAAAAGGGCAACGAACACCGTTTTTAGCTTCTATACCGACCTTCTTTCTTTCCATCTTGCCATTGCCATTGCCTTCGTCCTTTCCATGCCAGCCTTCTTTCTTTCCATCTTGTCATTGCCTTCTTCCTTTCCATCTTGTTTCAAGTGAAATTTCAGTCGCTCTTGCTAAACCCCTCCTACCCTTGCCGCGCACAAATGAGTTGGAGTAGTATCGGTAGTATTGGTTCTTCAAGTAGGAGAGGGGGTTAATAAGGGGCAAGAGGTGGGGAGGAGAACGGTGCCTGCCATTTGATGCGGAGAGAATAGAAGGGTGAGATCGAGATCCTGGGGGATATGCTGTGGATCGGCGATGTGGCGAGACATCATAGACGGTTTAGATTACAAACCGTCTGTGATAGAGACATCACAGATGGTTCACAACAACATCAACACCTGTCTATGATATCACAAAGACAATATACCGGTATAATATAAATAGCTGGTCTGAAAAGATAAAATAACAAAGTTTTATATGGCTTATATATACTCATTTGAAAGGTTTCGACGAGATCTACAACTTTGCAGTTGAGGCAAAACCCAAATTCTAAAGGGAAGATTGAAAATTTTGGCAAAAACAGAAACCAAAAACTTGTAAAGCAAATTTGGGGCTAAAGATGGCCAATTTTGAGGGTCTTAGAGGGCGACGGGCGCAAGTGGTCATTTTTTTTGGATCGGGCTCGTCGTTAGCTTTCCAACGAGTACAAGAACATCGAAAACGGACACCGTATGCAAAAGTTATGCCCGTTTTACTGAAAGTGTCTCAAAACTGAATCCTACTCAAACGGGAAATTATGAAATTTTGAAGGATTGCAAGGCGGGAAACATATCACAAACGGTTTTTAATACAAACCGTCTGTATCAAGAACCGTCTGTGATATCTGCTATTATCACAGTTTAGTCTCTTTATCAATAGTGTCTCACTCGTTAGATTGAAAAAAATGGAGGTGCACAAAGTTTGTTGTGCACTGTAAAAGAGCTCAAAATAAGTACTTGCATGGATCGTGCGATGAGATGACCTGTGAGTTGTGACATGCTTTGGGACAAAATGACTGAGCAAATCAGCGTGGCTAAGTGGAATTTTGACACAGAAGAGAACACACAGGCATCATAGGGTAGTAGACCGCGATATTCTCACATATTATCATTCTCATAAGCCCTCTCTATTTCTACTTTAATCTCAGCCACGAGCTGCAGGAGTCACATGACCCACAAGGCAAGGCGCGCAGGCACACGACACGAGTAGACGAGGAGTACTGCTTATCCAACGCCCGCATGCAACTGCAACAAGTGGCCAGATGCGCCCGTGACCGGCGCTGCCGCAGCCCCCGGCCACCGGCGCCCTTATGCTGGGAGAGTGGGGGTGGGACTGCGGCACGGCGGCGCGTCAAACGTACCCCGTGGCCGTGGCCGCGACCGCGGCCGGCTCACGCACGCGCGCACGTGAACCCACCGGGGCGTACCACTCGCCTAACAATGCCGAAGCACCGGAGCCGCGCCAAAACAAGCGCGCCACGACTCGGCAACCGCCAAACCGGGAGCTATCACGATGCAAGGCAGCATCGGCAGAGCACCGAAAGGTGGTGGCGTGGTGTGGTGGCCGCATATTACACCGCCCAGCGATGCGCTTTTTCCCTTGTGGTGGCGCCCGGCTGCCTTAGCTAGCTAGCTACTTTGTTGCGTGTGTGCGCGGGACTCGCACGCATGCGAGCGCCCCACTCCGTCGCTTGCACACGGACATGGGGGCAAAGCCGCAGAATATATTGCAAGTGACTAGTGTTTTGGTGTGTATTTTGGGGCTGGACGTTCGAGCATGCATGCATGCTCCGGCTTCCAAAGGGGTTTTCTTTTTGGCCAGCGAGTGGCTTTAGAACCCCACTTCAGAAAAGGTTGGCAGCATGCAGTTTCGACTTGCGGGAGAAGTGCAGGCATTATTTAGTTGGTTACGATCAAATTTGTAGTGTACCAACCGCTGTGGCGTGCGGTGCGCTCTTGGACCAATTTTCCTCTGGAAAAAGGTGGGTTTAAATTTCCTCTCTTTTCTGCTCCGTTTCTTTTGGTAAAGAAGGCAAAGGAAGATGATAGGAAAGATGCTCGGGTAACATAAGAATTGTGGATACACTAAATTAAAGGCAGTGGTAGGTTGTGGCTGAATAAGTACAAGGTTGTAAGTTTACAAAGTAGTATTTCTTTTTAGCAAATGCATGCATTGTGTGTAGCAATCGGTATCACTGGTAATAAACCACACGCACCAATAATTGGGTGCCATCTAACGTGACAAGCTACACCCCTCGTCTTTAAGGGCGTGTTTGGTTCCCTGCACCCGCCTTGACCAGGCTGGCGGAGTGCAGGGTAAGGGTGTTTGGTTGGCTGGGTCGTTGCTTCGGCCAGGCCCCGCTCGTACAAAAAGAGCCCCTCGGCCAGGCTCCGTGGAAACGCAGAACTCTGGCGTTTCTCCCCGGCCTGGCTCTCGCGCTGCAGCCGCGGACGCGCGCGCGGGGCGAAATCTGGCCGCCGGGAGATGGCGCGAACTCGCTAGGGTTCGCTCCCCCTTTCGCGCCACTCACCGCGTATATATCCCCCGCCGCCATCCCCTCGGTTCGCTCCCCGTCGACTCCGGAAGTAGGTCATCCACCTTCGAACCCTCGGTCTCCTCTTCTTTGTGGTCTTGTTTACTGATTCATGGCGAGCTGATCCTTCCCCTCTCTGGCTCGTTGTCTTCGAGGTGCTCTGGATCTAAGTCTGGATCTCGCCTCAGGCTCACCAGATCTGAGTTCTTGCTTGGCAATCAGGTACGGATCCAACTTGTTCTCCGTTCTTCGTGGTTTTTTTTGGTCTTTTCTCTTGATCTCGTAACCCTAATGATGGTGATGACACCATCACTCACCTTTTGAAGGGATCTCGCTTCAGGCTCACCAGATCTGAGTTCTTGCTTGGCAATCAGGTACGGATCCAACTTGTTCTCCGTTCTTTCTGTTTTTTTTGGTCTTTTCTCTTGATCTCGTAACCCTAATGATGGTGATGACACCATCACTCACCTTTTGTAGGGATCTCGCCTCAGGCTCACCAGATCTGAGTTCTTGCTTGGCAATCAGGTACGGATCCAACTTGTTCTCCGTTCTTTCTGGGTTTTTTTGGTCTTTTCTCTTGATCTCGTAAGCTAATGATGGTGATGACACCATCACTCACCTTTTGTAGGGATCTCGCCTCAGGCTCACCAGATCTGAGTTCTTGGGTGCCAATCAGGCACGGATCCAACTTGTTCTGCGTTCTTTGTGTTCGGTACATATGAGACATCCTATCCCCTCTCTCGTCCCCACTTTCAATGATGATGGCTATTATAATCTGAGCATATGTCCAAGTCTATGATGATGGCTATTATAATCTGAGCATATGTCCAAGTCTATGATGATGGCTATTATAATCTGAGCATTTTGTCCATTGCACTCAAATGTTGTGGTCCTGTTATTTTTTAGAAAAAAAATTATGCTGTTCTTGAGTTCGTGGTTACTCAGTCCTGTGAAATACCTTTCTTTGTATAGATGGATTTGCAAGAGAAGAGACGCTTGCTTTTTGCTCGGGCTGCCGCTCTTATCACAGCCATGTACGCATTCATTTTTACTAGGTTTAGACTGCATCATTGTTCACAGCCTCAGCTCACTTATGGGCCACTTAGCAAGATGGATGAAGAGCGCCAAAAAAATCTGGACTTGATTTACAACTGTAATGATGTAGAGTGTGTAAAGATGCTTCGCATGAGAAGGGCTCCCTTTTTCCGGCTATGCAGTTTGCTTAGGGAAAGACAATTGCTCAGAGACACCATACATAGTTGTGTAGAAGAGCAAGTTGCAATGTTCCTTCATATAGTCGGCCATAACCAACGATTTAGTGTGATACATCAAAACTGGAGGAGGTCTGCAGAGACAGTCCACCGCCATTTCAAAGAGGTGTTGTACGCTATTGGTGAACTTAGACAAGAGATGATTAGACCTCCATCTAATGAGACACCAGCTAAAATTAGCAATAGCCCAAGATGGTATTCATACTTTAAGGTAAATAACTTGTCATTTAGTTTATAGGATGTGGTTGCATGTCTGGGTCCATATCAAGTAACAATGAAATGTTGGGTGCCATGTAGGACTGTGTGGGGGCAATAGATGGAACTCATATTTATGCCAAAGTCCCAGCCAAGATCCAAGCTGCATTTAGGGGTAGGAAGCACTACCCCACACAAAATGTGCTAGCCGCAGTTGACTTTGATTTGAAATTTACATATGTCTTGGCTGGTTGGGAGGGATCAGCACATGATGCCACCATTCTTGCTGATGCACTAGACCGAGAGGATGGGTTAAGGGTTGAACCAGGTAACTAAATAAACTGGTTACAGAAATAAAACATGTAAATTCAGAGGCATGAACCTAATGCATGTCCATATTTGATGTAGGCAAATTCTACTTAGGCCCTGTTTGGAATGCGGGAATTTTTCCCGATTCCTGCGGGAATTGAACTGTTTCCTGCAAAATTCCTGCAAAATTCCTGTGAAATTCCTCTGTTCCAAACAGGCCCTTAGTAGATGCGGGATACACATGTCGGCCTGGATTCCTTCCTCCTTATCGTGGCACTAGATACCATCTGAGAGAGTACGGTGGTAGGAACTACCCAACCAACCCAAGAGAGTTGTTTAATTTGAGGCACTCAATCTGAGAGTAACTGTTGAAAGGGCTTTTGGTGCTTTGAAGAATCGTTTTCGCATCATTGATAACAAACCTTTCCATCCATTCAGTACACAAGTCAAGTTAGTTCTTGCTTGCTGCATACTGCATAATTGGATTCTTGGGCATGGGGTTGATGAGGTAGTTCTAGCTGGGTTTTCTTGGGTGCCAAACAACTCTGAAAGTCAGGCCCAAGGAACTCAGGTGGATGACAATGCTGCTTGGGCTCTTACTAGGGATGAATGGGCTAATCACATGTGGGCTAATAGGGGTTCCTCTCACATTTAGTTTGTTTTCATGTGTTTGGTAAACTTCTCTGTCTTTCTTGGTACTACTCTTCATATGAGGCAGTGGACAAATGTAATGATGATTAATATTATTCTAAGGTACTACACATGAACTTGAGGCTTGAGACATGTGCAGTGATGTTTCTTTCTTATACTTGGGTTCATTTGAGGCTTGAGGCATGTGCAGTGATGTTTCTTTCTTTCTTATACTTGGGTTCATTTGAGGCTTGAGGCATGTGCAGTGATGTTTCTTTCTTTCTTATCCTTGGGTTCAGTTGAGGCTTGAGGCATGTGCAGTGATGTTTCTTTCTTTCTTATCCTTGGGTTCAGTTGAGGCTTGAGGCATGTGCAGTGATGTTTCTTTCTTTCTTATAGTGATGTTCAGTTGAGGCTTGAGGCATGTGCAGTGATGTTTCTTTCTTTCTTATCCTTGGGTTCAGTTGAGGCTTGAGGCATGTGCAGTGATGTTTCTTTCTTTCTTATCCTTGGGTTCAGCTGAGTGGGGTGTGCCGCTGAAATTAGGATATGGCTGAGGAGATCATTGTTGCTGATGAGCTTGTCTTTCCTGGACCTGAGCTTGGGGCTGCTGTCAATGCTGCTGCTGCTGGGAACTTTGGTGCCACTGGCAGTGCTTCTTCTGTTGCTGGAAATGTTCCTGGGGCTGGGAACTTTGCTGCCAGCGCTGGTGAGACTCAACAGAGGCCTGCTTTGAGATGGACTGATGTCATGTCTGGTTTTGTCCTCCGCCAAATGTGCCAGCTTATTTCAACTGGTGTGAGGACTGATAAGGGATTTAAGGAAGTACACCTGAACCAGGTTGCAAAGGCTCTATTTGAGTTCAGTGGCAATGAAGTTACTGGTACCCAGGTGTACAACCACTTAAGGAAGTGGAGGCAGAGGTGGATGAGACTGTCAAAACTGAGAGAGCTTAGCGGCGCTTTGTGGGATGAGGACAACTCCTTGATTGTACTTGAGGAGGAGCACTACAATGGCCATATCAAGGTTTGTATTCTGTAATCATAGCACAATAGCCTTTTTAAATATTTCAACATTAGTTGCTAACACTTTTGTGCTGTCATTGCAGGCACACCCCAAGGATGCTGACTTCCTAAACAAGCCTATCCAGCACTACAAGCAGATGATGATCATCTTTGGCAATGGTCAGGCAACAGGCAAATATGCTATGGGGTCAAATGAGCCACTTGGTTCTCCTTCTGACTTTGCTGAGAGCTCACTCAAGACTGACGCACCTAAGGATCTCAAAAGTGGCAAAACTGAACCAGTTGAGGGAACCAAGTCAGAGGGGGTGTGGGATCCAAGAGGAAGAGGTCCTTGCTGTCAGAGGAGGACATGATATTGTTCACTGGCATGGCAGATGCAGTGAATAATGTTGCAGATGCTATTCGCTCTACCAAGGTTGAGGATTCTCATCCAGACTTGTATGGTGCTGTCATGTTTGTGCCAGGCTTCAGTGAGGAAGCACTGATGGTTGCATATGGGCATCTGCTGGACAATAAGGCCTTGGGTTCTGCATTTGTGCACATGTCTGACTCCCATCGTGTGCTGCGGCTGAGGACCTTCTTGGCTAGTCACTAACTATATGTTAGTGGTGGCTTCTTTTGTGCATACTTTGCTCCTTTTGGGTTATGCAGTGGGTTTACCAAACTTTTGTGCAGTTCACCTGATCCTGCTTTCCTCAAGCCACTTTTGTGCAGTCCTGACACTAACATATAGTTAGTGACTTCAATGTGCCACTGAGCATGGGCCTGCTTGCCTATGACTAGATGATTTGATTCTGAGCATATGCCTCAAGCCACTGATGTTGTTTTTTGAATTCTGAGCATTATGCCTCCAGCCACTGATGTTATTTTCTTAATTCTGAGCATGTATGCCTCAAGCCACTGATGTTGTGTTTTTTAAATACTGAGCATATTTTGCCTCAAGCCACTGATGTTGTATTTTGAATTCTGAGCATATTTTGCCTCAAGCCACTGATGTTGTTTTTTGAATTCTGAGCAAATGCCTCCAGCCAGTGATGTTATTTTCTTAATTCTGAGCACATGTCTCATGTACAATGTTGGTCTTGGTTCTGTTTTTTCAACCAGCTGAGCATATGCCTCTTGCTAATGTATGGTTTTTTCAACCCTTTTCTCTAATGAAATTATGCAGCCCTTGCTTGTTAGTTGTTTGAAAAGAGGAAGGAAAGCAGAAGGAAAAGAAAAGAAAAGGAGGTGTGCAATGCTAACCATATCTAATGTTTGCAGTTATCCACTTGCCCTGTTTATTGTTGTTTCAAACTGTTTTAAAATTGTCTCATCTGATGTTGTCAGCCCGTATTTTTGTCAGCCTGACTGTTTTTAACTGATGTTGTGTGCCTCAAGCCAGCTGATGTTGTGTTTTTTTTAAATACTGAGCATATTTGATACTCAAGCCACTGATGTTTTTTGAAATCTGAGCACATGCCTCCTGAGTCCTGACGCTTGGTTCTGTTTTTTCAACGTTTCTGAGCACATGCTGCTGGCGAACAAGTATGTATCTCTTTTCTTACAATGTTTACGTCTCTGTTTATTGTTGGTTCCACTTGCACTGCTGCCAGGTTGGTCACTGTGAAGTCCTCACTGAATGTTGTTGAGTAATTGCACTTGTACCCATACACCCTCACTGTTGTTGAGTAATTGCACTTGCCAGGTTGGTCACTGTGAAGTCCTCACTGTAACATGTATGTTGCAATGGTTTTCAGTTGCATAGTTCTACAGCTACATCTAACTAATTGTACCCATACTGAATGTTGTTGAGTAATTGCAATTTTTTCATTATGTTGTGTAGCAAGAGTTGGCTATTTCTTTGCTGTTGAAGATACTCTTATTATTCATTCTAATTCATGGTTCATGTTTTTATTGTCAGCCTCTATGTCCTGGTACGTAGTGCATACTGGCCGCAAAACAGGTGTGTTTTCCACATGGGAGGCATGCCATGAGCAAGTAATCGGCTTCAAAGGAGCTTGCTATAGGAAATATAAGACAAGAGAAGAAGCCTTTACGGCATTCAATGGTGCACAAATTCAAAAACAAATACAGCTTGGACCGAAGGACATGGCTTTAGTAAAGCCTGGAGTACCTAAAATTAATATGGGAGGTTACAAATGGAAAGATCTTATTATTTTAGTGGAGGGTGCAATAATATTAGTTCTGGCTTTAGTGATCCTAATTTTGCTTTCCAAATCGGTGTAATATGCAATGCAAATAAACTTGTATGCTACAATATGTTCTTGGACTGCCTAGTGGGTAATCTTACCACTTCAACAAAACTAGTCAGCCATGCTTGTATGCAGGCAACCAAACAAGGTTCATGCAGCCTTTTATTTTGAATCTAATGCAAATGCATGCAACCAAACACCAGCTGCTTCTGTCCTGGCTGCAACGAGCCAGGTAACCAAACACGCTCTACTTGCATGCACTGAGCCTGGCCAACGGTGGCCTGGCTGGCTCGTGCGAGCCAGGCTGGGTTGAGAAGGGAACCAAACAGGCCCTAAGGTGCGCAACGATCCAGCAATTCAATGCCGGAAAGAAAGCAACAAAAGAAACTTCGAGGCCTGCACTGCTGCAGTATGGGCCTGTTTGGTTGCCCGCATCTTCTCAACCCAGCTCGTATGGCTCACCCTGGCTAGTCTGAGCCTGGCTAGGCACATGCAAATATACTTGTTTGGTTGCCTGTATCCGTTGAAGCTGTATGAGTAAAGATGGTGTTTGGTTGCCTGAACAAGTGGATTGCTGAGACTATTGCACGCAAGAGATTGTGTTTGGTTGGCTGCATCTGTATGAAAGTGAAGACAATATTCTTATTTGTCCTTGTATTCATCTATGGGGTGTAACTATTTAGGTAGGTGTGTTCAATTTGTTTCAAGAGCTTGATCTGGAAGAGTTCATGACTATTGTTATCATGGAACTCAGTATCCATCATAGACATGCAAGTACGAAACATGTTACAGTAAAGATTCGGCTTTGGCTTAAAAAGAGGTTCTCTGAAATTTAGACTATGATTTATTATCATAATACGCTAACAAAAATAATAATAAATATATATTTTGAAAGAATTTTGCAAGACAAATTTAATTATATTATTTTCATGTAGTCAATCTATATATTTTAACATATATTAATATCAAAACTTGAAAAAACTATGACTTATATTTGTGGACCAAGAAAGTATTGTACATCAAATAAGGGGGAATCTGAAACATTAATCCTGGCATAAGCCTATTTAGCTGTTAAAAATCGAACAAAGTGCACTAAGTAGGAACTAGATAAAGCAGATTGACTATGTCAAGACAACAAAGTATATATTTCTGCACAATTGACCATCTGTAACATCCTGGCCTGATGAAGTACTGTTTTTGATTAACTCATGTTCATCACCCATATCATTCAGTTCCCATCAAAATCATAAACTACAGTTTACTAGCAGAGTACTGAGCAAATAGCTAAATTACTGGAATTGAAATTAAGCATTCTATTAAACGATCCATTTCTTCACCCCAGATGAGGTTCTCCGTTCTCATTACGGCAGGAAGCACAGATGACTTCAGCGGTACTGTAAAAAAAGTAAAATAGTGATCCATTTGTTAGAATGCTGGTGAGCAACAGCAAAGAAAGTCAAAACTTGAGAAGTAATGACACAGCTAACTAAACAATTATCGGTCAGATTTTCAATGACATTCACATAAAGGTTTTATGTACAACGAAAACATTTTCAAATGCAAAAGATATGCTACTACATGACAACAATCATGCATATCATATCACAGCTGAGTGGTTACATTCATTTGTATCAAGAATAACCAGATATCATAGTTAAGAACTCATCCACAATGCAATAGCATACCATCATAATAACACTTCCAAGACAGATAAGAAAGCATCAAAGTAATGAGCTAAACCAAAGGAACTACATATTGCATCAATGTGTTCAACAAGCCAACGTGCATTTCTATTTTACTTTGGACCCTATCTCTTGAATCATTTGAAAACATTAAAGATCGATACAGCCATCCCGCAATTTACAAATAGAACCATGGAACCAGATTACCATTGTACTACCAAAAAGAGTATAATAATTTATTTTCACAGTAGATGGTCTAAGGAATATACATTACGAGTATCTACAAGGATAAAGCTTGTAGTGCATACCTTGGCATAACTCTTTTCTTCAAAACTAGTTACGTACCCATGCCAAGGATATTGGCTTCATCAAGGTATGAAAATTATACTTGTGAGAATAAACCACTAGTAACCGATGCCAAATGGCCCAAATCAGATTCTGAACAGCTGAAGAATAAGGGATTCTGAACAGCACTGCATCAATGTGTACATACACAACCAGTAGTTTCATTATCACCAATAGTACTAAAAGCAGTAGTTTGATCATAACAAAAGATATGTTGTCCCAATACCACCACAAAAGTAGGCCTAGATTTATACAAAATATATGGTGTCCCACTACCACCACAGCCACCAGTGTGTTTGCGCTTATATACATAGCAAGGTGTGTAACCACCTCTCCAAATTGTTAGATAACTAGGCTAAGGATCAGCTGGTATCAAATGAGGGAAACGCTGGGTTAGGAAATTCCTAACCCAAAGCACACGATGCACCAGGGTCATTTGCAGAAAGACTAGGCTTTCTGCCTTGTTGTTAGTCAAATGAGTTAGAGCATGCAGCAATGCCTCCATACTATAGCCAGGGAGATCTACCATTGCATTGTACAGGTCAGGATGCACCTCAGCATGAACTGTAGAAGTTATGGCTACAACCACGTTATTCACAGCAGCGGTCATGTTTGTGAAGAGGGTAACTTCTTCCTCAGACAAAACAGGGGCCCTTTTTCTCTTAAGTGAGCTAGATCCACCACTGACGTCATTTGATGGGTTCATTTCTGGAGGAGAAGGACCAACACCACTAGCTCTAGCACCATTACCACCCCCAACAGCCACATCAATTTCTTCAACACTAACCCCCCCCCCCCATTTTCACCATTATTCACGTGGCTGTCAGCCATGTCAGCCGGTGTTCCAAGAGGCTCATTGGAACCCATTGCAAATCTCCCTGTGGCTTGCCCGTTGCCAAATATGGTGGCCATCTGTGTGTAGTTCTCTATTGGCACGTTGAGAAAGTCAGCATCCTTAGGATGGTCCTATAGGAAAGGAATTAACAAAGCATAAGTGAAAGGACTTATGTAGTGCTCTTTTAGTAGTTCATGTGATAGATGTTTACAAACCTTAACATGCCCCATGTAGTGCTCCTCTTCTAGGAGTATCGTGCAGGTTTGATCATCCCATTGAGCCCCACTAAGGTCTCGGAGTCTAGTAATGCGTACCCATCTTTGACGCCATTTGCGAAGATGGTTATACACTTGGGTTCCACTAATGTCAAGCCCATAGTGCTCACTCAAAGCCTTACCAACTTGGTTCAGGTGCACTTCCTTGAACCCTTTGTCAGTCCTAACGCCTTGCGCTATGAGCTCAACCATGCGTCTTAGCATAAAGCTAGACATTGGAGTTGTCCAGCGCAAGGCCCCCTTGCCTCCTTGCGCAGCAACCTCATCAACCATGTCAGCCATCCTACTACAGGTCACATAGAATTTATGGGAATCATCATGCCATAATTGAATTACAGTACATGCAATAGTTGAATTACAGATAGTACATGCAATAGTTGAATTACAAATAGTACATGCAATAGGAAGGTAAACATGTCACTACGAAAATCAGATCCTAGATGTCCCTCTATTGTTCCACATATCCGTTGCCAAATCATCCCTAACTTGTGCCATTCCCCTACTATCTTGCGCTAAATCGTTGGGCCCGTCTTCATTTTCAGGATTTGCATTCCATTCAGATTCAGGTGGCACACAGTCATCACTCCCAAACTGAAGTATCCAATTATGAAGTATGCAACAGGCAAGAACTAGCTTCACTTGTGTCTTGTATGGATGGAAAGGCTTGTTATAGAGTATCTTGAAACGGTTTTTGAGGGCTCCAAATGCGCGTTCAATTGTGACTCTAAGTGAGGAGTGTCTAAGATTGAACAACTCCCTAGAGTCATGTGGGTGATGCCGCCCTCCAAACTCCCTCAAGTGATATCGGCACCCACGGTATGGTGGAAGGAACCCAGGTCTAGCAGCATAACCAGCATCAACAAGATAGTACTTGCCTACGACATAACAAGAATGGGTTTGAGTACTACCATAGCAACAACAAAATTTGGTTGCTCTTAATTTTGGGCACTTGTATTACCTGCAGGCACACTCAGACCATCATCCCTCTCCAAGGCATCCGCAAGTATTAGGGCATCATGTGCAGACCCTTCCCACCCAGCAAGTACATACGTAAACTTCAGATCGAAGTCCACTGCAGCCATAACGTTCTGGGTAGTTACACCCTTCCTCCCCCTAAAAGCCGGAGCCCAAGTAGTTGGAACTCTAGCAAGGATATGGGTTCCATCAATTGCACCAATGCAGTCCTAGTAACCAAAATAAGGTTATGACATATTTCCAAGATGAAAAATGAAGCTATTGAACACATTGGACACTAGGTATTTACCTTAAAGTAGGGGTTGAATCTCCTGTTTCCAACAATTTTAGGGTGGATGTCTGTTGACGGGGGAGTAATCATCTCATTACGCAGCTCACCAACCGCATACAAGACCTCTCTAAAATACCTACTGATGGTTTCAATGGACCGCCTAAAAGTAGGTTGTAAGGCCCTAAATCTATGGTTATGGCCTACAATAAGAAGGAACACGACAACTTGTTCCTCAACTGAGCTATGTATACTGTCTCGCAATAGTTCTCTCTCACGAAACAAGTTACACAACTGAAAAATGGGGCCCTCTTCATTCTAAGTTGGTCCAAGCAGTGTGTATCATCTGAATAGTAGATGAAATGCAAATTAGACTGTCTAGCTATGTCCCTTTCTAACATTGGGCCATAGCTTATCCTAGGGGCACGTTGTCTAGCACTTCTTACAACAAAAACAAGGTAAGCATACATGACAGAAACTAAAGCTGCTGCCTTAGAAATTAGGTCCCGTCACCTACGTCGCAGTTCATCCATCTATTAATAAAACAGCATATAACAAAGTTATCAAAGTATTACACTATAACTTAACTCATGCGAATAGGAAAAAGCTTTGAAATATTGCATCAAATACTTCTGTAAGTCACTAGTTTTTTTCAACAAAACAACACTAACAGGCAGTTGTATGTTCATGGCTAACATTCACTAATAGAAAACTGGAATAAATATGAGCATCCCTACAATCAGGAGACAAGCACTACTCAGTACTCACATTGTAGGTACCAGATCCGGTGAAGAGCAGAGGCGGTGACGACCGGAGGCACCAGATCTGGTGAAGAGCAGAGGCGGTGACGACCGGCGGCACCAGATCCGGTGAAGAGAAGAGGCGGTGACGACTGTTGGCGGTGCCTCCGAGCGAGAGGAGGTGGTGAAGACCAGAGGGAGGAGCGGAAGCGGAGCCGAGCGGTGGCGCAGCCGAGCGGTGGTGAAGACAGCAGCCGCCGTGCGGGAGGAAGGCGGCACCGACCGGTGGAGTAGCAACCGAGCGGGAGGAGAGCATCGCCGCCGCCGAGCGGGAGGAGACCGCCGCCGCCGCCGAGCGGGAGGAGAGCCGGCACCGAGCGGTGGAGCAGCAACCGAGCGGGAGGAGGCCGCCGCCGAGCGGGAGGATACCGCCGCCGCCGACCGGGAGGAGACCGCCGCCGCCGAGGGAATCTCCTGACGAGGGAAACCCTAGCGCCTGGCTTCGTTCCCTCCGCACGGGGGGTCGCGGTCTCGTTCGCACGCGGAGTCGTTTCCCTCGGGCGCCGTCCGCACCGTGCACTGCATCTGATGGGCCAGGCTGAGGAGCGAAGGACCGAGTCTTCGTTTCCCTCGGGCCTGGCTGGGGATAGCAATTTGCATGAGATGGGCCTGGCTCCGAGAGCCAACCAGGCAACCAAACACATGCCCATTGCATAAGCTCATGCAAGCCAAGATACATGTAGACAACCAAACAGGCAATATAATTCCCATGGCAACGAAGCACGAGACTGGTACGAGACAACGGAATATGGCACGAGGGTTGTTCACAGGACTCAAATTCCCCTTGCTCGCGCCGCTCACATGTGAACCACTAGGCGAACAGAAGATGTTGGCTGGCTAGGCCCGGTGTTGGAGCACCACAAGGCCACTGCACTTTCCTTGCAGAGGCAGCCTCCGAGGACCAGGTGTACGTGGTAGGAGTCCACGGCGGCCCGTGACTCGCTGGCCAAGGGCAGCTCGCCAAGTGCGAAAAGAGCGGCCACACGGGAGCGCACAAGCAACTTTCGCCAAAATGCCCGTCTTGGTCGTCTATATATACTAGCTTTGGAAGGGCTCCTGGCTCTGATCATGACTGGTACACATACGTTCTTGAGCCTTCGCTAGCTTTGAAAGCTTCGTACCCTCATCGCGAGAGCTGTTTGAGCAAACGAGCTGAGCGAGCAGGGCAACTCAAAGATGAGGAGGTCTCGCTTTGCTCTGAATGCTGTGGTGATTCTCGTGTTATGGACGGTGCATCGCGGCAATGAGCTTGTTGCCGCGGTGCCTCCTGGTCAGTTGCTCTCTACCTCCCTCACACACACACAGTATCGGAGTATGTGACATTATTCTGAACTTTTGGGTGGCATGCAGATGGTTGGTACGATTACTCTGCCTACACCGACGTAAGTCTTACTGGATGATCCTTTGTTCTTCAAGAAGTAGCTCTAACTGCAAGGTCGTTAAGATTTCTGCTGATTGTGTGGTTCGATAAAGTCAGTATTTGTCAATAGTAAGGCCCCGTTTGGCACAGCTCCACCACCGGCTCCTATAGCTGTTTGGAGCTGTTTTGTGCCAAACTGGGTAAACAAAATAGCTCCACCCAAGGAGTCCCTTAAAACATTCTGAGACAAAAGATATGTACGAGATGGAGCTGAAAAAAGTAGCTCCACCCGGCTCCATCCGCATGCCCGTATGCCACTGCCCTTGTACTTTCATGAATTTACGCGATCTACCACCGGCTCTTCTATTCTCCCGTTCCCGTTCCTCTGTTCGGTCTTCTCGTCTTCGACCGTGAAGGGAGCGCCGCCGCCATTAAATATTGGTTGCTAATACTTTGTGTTATTTTAAATTTTAATTTTTTTTAATTCAAATTTACTCGGATGAAAAATCATGTAGAAACATACAGCTCTTGATGTTACTACAAGCCAAATAGATAGGGGTATATTGGACAATTGACATCTCTCAACTATGCATGATAAAACAGGTGGAGCTGTTTTGCCAAACAGTCTACCAAAACAGTTTCAGCTCCACCGGTGGAGCTGTTCGTGGAGCTGAAGCCAAAAAAAACAGCTCAACTTGTGAAGTGGAGCCATGTCAAACGGGGCCTAATTCTTGCATTGTTTATCAATGGCACTCCTCTTCTGGGAACAATGGCATGAAATAGGAAGGGGATGGGGAAGATGACGAGGCCCAAAGCCATTGGACCACCATTTTTTCCTTCCCACAGTGCGCATGACCTTTTCTTCAGTTATTTCAGTTTTGTTTCCATGTGTGCGCTGGGAGACCACAAGCCCACTCGCACCTACCTGGTAACTAATAAACATTATCACAAGGAACAAATGACAAATATTATACTACACTTCTCATAGTATTCTTTTAGTATTGGCCTTCGCTAAGTTCTGAAATAACTGGGCGCGTCATGATCAGTTAGCTCATCATGTTTGTTCGATGCTCTTCTCTGGAAGCTAAGCTCCGCAAGGCGTCAAACGCCACAGCCAAACTTTGCACACGCCTAACATGCATTTTTGGCCCGACCAACTAACACGGCAACCGAACTGCTTACTGCTTATATTAGTTGTTTGCTTAGCTGCACTTTTTGGTCGTGTCATTCTGTGGCCATCCTGTCCATGATTAAGATAGGATTAATTAATTATCAGTACAAGGAACTGAAGGAAGTTCCAGTGTGTATGCATGCTCTGACGACGAGTAAAGCAGACCAGCCCAGCTCAATCCCATGCATGCATGCAGTAGAGTATAACAGGACGTTATAATTGAATTTGTGCAACGTACATGGCGTTCAGTGCAGAGGCCAGCCAGAACCGGCGCTGTACGACGGTGGGATTCTGAAGTTCGGCAACAGCGACGACCCGACGGGCTATCAGACGACGGAGACAGGCGTCTTCTCTCCGGCGTTTGTGGTCTACAACCTCAACAAGACCACAATGTACACCTTCTCATGTGAGTTCGACCACGCCTGTTCCCTTTCAGTGTCCAAAACCAGCTCACGTACGTTCCAGCTTCATTAATATTTCACGTTATGCAGGTTGGGTCAAGCTGCAAGGTGCGTACTCGGCTCTGATCACGGCGAGGCTGGCCCCGGACAACGACGGCGCAAGGTGCATCGGGACGGTTCTTGCGAGGAACGACTGCTGGGCCTTCCTGAAGGGTGGCTTCGTCCTGGACTGGCCAACGCAGTCCTCTGTCATCTTCTTTCAGGTGCGGCATCACATAGCCACATGTGACATCGCAGAAACTCTTCTTTGGGAAGTGCTTTTTTCCCCTGATTTCTTGCCCCTTGTTAATCTGCACGTCAGAATGCTGATAAGACCCCTATGAAGATCACCGTCGCGAGCGGCTCGCTGCAGCCGTTCACGACGGATCAATGGTCCATGCACCAAAAAGACACGATCCGGAAGGTAGCGTTTCTAAGGGTTTTGCTGAGACGTGACAAGATGACACGAGCCTGTGCGAGTAATTTGATCTGTTAATTTGGTCCGAACAGAGGAGGAAGCGGATGGCTACCATCCACGTCGCCGATCCGCAAGGCGCCCGCGTGGTCGGCGCGTCGGTGTCCGTGCGGCAGACCGCCAAGGATTTCCCGTTCGGGTCGGCGATCGCCTCCACCATCTTGGGAAACAAAGCTTATCAGGTAGGCGTATTTACAGCCACCGTGCAGCCATTAACTAGGCGCGAGTGTAAACAGGCAAGTAAAAAGTTGGCACTCAAAACTTGTGCACGCAGAAATGGTTCGTGGACAGGTTCAACGCGGCGGTGTTCGAGGACGAGCTCAAGTGGTACTCGACGGAGCCCATGTCGGGCCTCCTACGCTTCGACGTGCCGGACCAGATGCTGGCGTTCGTACGGTCGCACCGCGTGATGGTGCGCGGGCACAACATCTTCTGGGAGAATCAGGACGCGACGCCGAGGTGGGTGAAGCGCCTCGCGGCGGACGACCTCCGGTCGGCCGTGAACGCGCGCATTCAGAACCTGATGACGCGGTACCGCGGCGAGTTCGCGCACTGGGACGTGAACAACGAGATGCTGCACTACAGCTTCTACGAGCAGCGGCTGGGCCCCAACGCGTCCGTGGAGTTCTTCAGCGTCGCGCAGGACGCCGACCCGCTCGCCACGCTCTTCATGAACGAGTACAACGTCATCGAGACCTGCGACGACGTGTCCTCCACCGTGGACACGTACGTGGCCAGGCTCAAGGAGCTCCGGGCCGGCGGCGCCATCTTGGAGGGGGTCGGGCTCGAGGGCCACTTCTCCAGGCCCAACATCCCGCTCATGAGGGCCGTGCTCGACAAGCTCGCCACGCTGGGCCTGCCCATCTGGTTCACCGAGATCGACATCAGCAACAAGTTCGACGCGCAGACGCAGGCCGTGTACCTGGAGCAGGTGCTGAGGGAGGCGTACTCGCACCCGGCCGTGACCGGCATCATGCTGTGGACGGCGCTGCACCAGAGCGGGTGCTACCAGATGTGCCTCACGGACTGGAACCTCAAGAACCTGCCCGTCGGGGACGCCGTCGACCGGCTGCTGCAGGAGTGGCAGACGGGGCAGGCCGCCGGCCCGACCGACGCGCACGGCGCGTTCAGCTTCAGCGGCTACCTGGGGGAGTACGTCGCCTCGGTGAGCTACGGCAACAGCTCCTCGCAGGCCACCTTCTCGCTCTCTCCAGGGGACGAGACAAGGCACATCAACATCCAGATTTGACTACGACAATTGAGTGCCCCTGCGTGCCCTCGCTGTTTTGGGTTTCTAGCTCTCCCGATATAGCCCTGTTTTTTTTTTCAGCTTTTGATATTTACTTTTGATTTTTCTATAGTAATTAACTATTGTCTTTTTAAGATGGGGTCTACTAATTAATTATAGTACGTAATGTACTGACTTCATTTATAGCGACAAAAACCGCACGTGAGTTTCTATTACTCTGTAATCTCTCACACGAACAGACCAAAAGCTACAAGCCGTAGCTAAAAGCCATAAATTTTAGTCAAAAAGAATAGGCCCGTCGTCACAAATGGCTAGTGGTACTGCTTACAGGTGCAGTGATCGGAAGTGACTACGGAGTAGGGTTTAATCACATCATATGTTTGACATGCTGTAAGGGGCTCCGTCCTCAGTCTAGTATTCGAGGAGGAAACCGAAACATGCTCATCGGCCGGCGCTGACATGTATAGTACAGTCGCGATTCGTGATGGATTGTATGGATCCATGAATTTACACATGGTGTGCAACCGTGCAAGCACACGATCATATTAGTAGATCCGACTAGCCGTACGCCATGGGCCTCTAGCGACCGGACGAGTTGTGGCCTCTGGACTATGGAGCCTGCAAGTCAGCAACTACGGGCCAAGTTGATTTTGATTTAACCATCGACATCTCGAATCAGCAGGAACAGCCCTCCTCGAGTTGTGGCCTCTGAACAGTCGTAGTGGCTGATACCGCTGTCGTGTACGTAGCCCACCTAGATTTGATCTTTGCATTAAGTACACGTGTCTCACCTATATAATTAGACTAGACGAGTGCCCATGTTTTACTAATAAAAACCATATTATCACGTCCTATTAAGCTGATATTATCAAGATTTGTATGCTCGGTCTATACCCTCGCCATATCGTGCATATGGCCTCTGGCTCTACCATGCATCTAATAAAGCTTGTTGTTTTTTGTTAGAAAATTTTTAGGGCGATAAAATTAGTATTTTGTAAAAAAAATTTAGAACGCTAAAAGTTGTACTTTTAGAAAATTTTTAGACAATGAAATTTATATTTTTTTAATAGATTATTTTTTTATTTTTATTAGAGATTTTTTTCGAGTGATATAAGAAGAGTTGAAGGGGGCGGATAACCATCACCAACTTGCTCTTTTAATTAGCAGACAATACGATACATGTGGGTGCATATTTAGTAAGAAAGTACGTTTTGTGACGTCATAAAAATTTTGAAGCGCGTGTTAAGATGCGTGTATGCGTGTATGTGCTGTGGTGGCGTGAGCAGGGAGTGTGAGTTGTGTGCGGTACCATCTCAAAAAAGAACAGCCTTCCTCGCCTTCCCCGTCTCGAATCAGCAAGGCATCTCGGGCTCCCCATGGACACCTCCTCGCCTTCCCCGTCGCCGGCGCCGCCGCAGGCGTCTGCTCCAGCCCGTGGCGCCTCCAATGCCAGCCTCCGGTGGCGCGCCCTGCTCGCTCGCTCGCTCCTCCTCCTCCAGCGCATCAGGTCCCGCCGATTTCTTTCCCTTCTCAACCCACAGCAGCTTTTATACTCGCTTCGTTTCGTTTAGCGTTCGCGTTCCGCTTGATCTGCCGCCACCAGGCGATCTTTCCGTCTTGTCTCCACTCCCGTGTCATATGAGCCCTCATATGCACCAATACTCGTGCACACAAATAGGAAGTGTTAAATGGTATTTCTTGTGCCGTGGATTTTGGCTCACGATCCTTGGTTTCTAGGGTCACCACAGGGTTTTTCTAGCATGTAGTTGGCACTGTTGATTTACTAATCGAGTAATATTAGGGGAGCAATGGCATTTGTGCTCTCCCGACTCGCATTCCATCAGCTCGAGATACACATGTTTAAAAAAAAACTCGACCCGCGGGGGTTAAGACGACCCCGGGCGTTAATTGTTAAGGGCATGTACAACCCAACCCACAGACAGAGAGCTGTCTGTATGGTGATGTTACATGACAAACAGACGACTAAACAGACAGCGTGTACAGTGGGCTGTCTGTTTGGCTGTCTATTATTTGTTTAATGCTTGCATGTAGTTAAGATCAAGTGTGAATATTATTTATGTAAACCATTGTGATGCTTATTGATACAATATTTTTTGGAACCATCAATATAAATAGTATATTTATATATTTATATATAATGTAATATAACGGATTTTTCATAAATCAAATATAACATAATATGATTACACCATTTTCACACAGGACAACTGCATACAAATTCATAGCAAAGTTCTTTCAAGCAAACAGTATATAGCAAATGCTCCTTCAGTGTACTTCTTCCATTATGGTTGACATGTTTAGTACATAAGCATTTCCAAGTCTGGAATTTGAGTCCAGCTGCTGGCCTGCTGCTATTTCACTTACAGAAGAAGCAGAAACTTTATACCAACCGAGATGATACAAGAAACACACTGGACTTTTGCATTTATATATTCCATGGACTTTTGCTCCAAAACTATTCAATAATCCAACCTTTCCACTAGTGAATCTTTGGACCCCAAATCACATGGAAAGCAGAAAACAACAACACAAGAAGTGAATCTTTAATTTGGAGAGAGAGGACAATATAAGCAATATAACCACATATCAGAACTCATTGCAATATAACCATCCTCTTGTTTCCAGGGACATATAACACAAGGTCAAGAAAACAGTTTCCAGGGACAAGGTTATCCATCACTATGCATAACAATGCACTGGACTAAATGTACAGATGATCAATGCTTCTCCTGGTCCACTACTTAACCATGGACATAGTACTAAGGAAAAACATAACTCCTTGCAACAGCAAATTTACAAGCCCAGCTGCCCAGAAACTCTCAACAGCCCATGTGAACTTGTAGACACTGCAAGAATAAAATTATGTTTAGAGATGGAGGTGGAGGTACAGTAGATGTATAGGATATAGTTGTACCTCTAAAATTTAGATGTATAGGTACAGTAGATGTATAGGATATGCTTCAATGGTCTATTCTATGGCAGAAGGTAAAAGAGACCAGGCTTTAAACTTGAATAAAAGGAATAAAAGGAATTCAACAATTTCATAACAGTACCATCTTTTAAGTTCTGATATCCACATATCAGTAATATCAGGATGCATCAATTGCAATCACATTATCAGTATACCGGACACTGCTAGTTCACTCTGAGCAGATCAATATATATACTACAAAGTTTTATTTGCCTCACTCCACAATTAAAATTAGCATTACAAAAAAGGAAGCATTTCCAACCAAGGCACTAATCTTTGTGGTATTGTGGATGACATTACACTTTTGAGCTCATAATCCTTTTAAGTTATTTCAGTACTGCATTTACAAATAATGGAAGTTCACAGACAGTACTGCCAGTAGTTCACAGACGGACAGCAGTTGAAAATAATGGAAGGTTAACAGGAAGCTTAATTTCATAATGTCCCCAATACATAGACTAAATTATATACCATGCAAGGTTTAGATGGACATACCTATTTAGATAGTTTGAGGAAAAAGAGCCTTCCTAAGACACTTCATGGCAGCAACTCGCTCCGTCTTTTCCTCTTCGGTCATTGAACTAGTATCTTGTGACATAAGGTTGTTATAAGCCTCCATCATCTTTGATTCTTTCTCAAGCTTCTTAGCCTCTAAATCAAGTTTCTTTCCCTCTTTAGTCTCTTGTGCTGTAAGGTGGGCAAGTTTTGTTATCTCTAGCTTTTCAGATGACAACTTTTGTTGTAATTCCAATATTTTGATGCGGTTTGCATTTGTTTCCTCTTGGAATTTGCTAAATATGTCTAATTTGTCCAGATCAATAGCCGACTCCTTTGAATTTCCATCATCATCACAACTGGAAACTTTTGACTTTACTTTCGCAGCTAGCGCCGCTTTTTTAGCTGCCTTCTGACCTATTGGACGCTGTGGCATCTCTTCAATGGAATCATCCTTTTCCTCCCCGTTTCCATCAACGTGAAATGCTTTCCTCTTACGTGCATTCCTCAGCTCTTCATTGTATGTTTTCCACTTTGGCACTTCACGACAAGTTTTCCAAACCTCCATTAAGACAAAAGGTCCTAGCTTTGCGTCTTTGTTGTCATCCACATAGAACTTGTGGGCTGCATCAATCCACATTTGATCGGAATAACCACTTGTAAATACTCTGCGTGCCTTCACATAAGCACATTCAAAGAGGTCTGTCCACCTGTTAATCTTGTGCCATCTATCCTTGCATTGCTTTGCATTCCTTTTCCTATGTGACCGGGTAGTCTTGTTGTACGAATCAACAACATCACTCCAATATTGGTTACCACCCCTATCGGCTCCAGTGGTTGAGTCCGTTGAATTTTCCAACCAAGAGCTCATCTGCAATTGTATAGAAAAATGTTATAATATCGAAAATGAGATGCAAGTTTATTGAACCATGTTGTTGTACCGAGACTCACCAGCCTAACATCTTCTTCGTGTGTCCATAGAATTTGCTTCTCAGTCCTACCGACCTCATCCCCGTTGTCCACATCAATGAGAACTTGGTCTGGCTGCGAAGTAGGCGTCGTCACGAGTGGCGGTGAAGAACCTCCAATGTCCACAGGCCTTGGAGTCTTGAAAGGTGCACAATGAGAAGGACCACCGACTAAATGGAAATTTTGTGACTGGTTGTTCAAAAAACTCAAAAATCCACCAGGGGGATGTGGGTTGTTGTCCCTGCAAAAGTAGATGAATAATTAGAATCACATATCAATGAACTGCTTGATCTAATAGAAAAACTGCATTGTTCAGAGTATATCACATATCAATGAACACCATTGAAAAACTGCATTGTTCAGAGTATATCTTGCATTGTTAATATTCTCTACCTGGAAGACTGGAGTACCAAACATTGTTCTCTCTGCTCCCTCATTGTTCTAAAGTCAGTATGAATAAAGGTGTAACCAAAAGTAAGCATTAGCAGTAGTACTATAGTTGGGTATATATCCTAGTAATAACATTTGGTAGGGGGATGTATATATGAGTTCCCTTCCAGTTAGCATGAAGAATACCAAAGCTTAGCTAGCTACCTGATGGTGCATGAAGAATAAAAACTATTTTCAGATTACCACAGGATAACTGAATAGCCTTTCAAACACAAAACAGAAATCCAGAAACAGAAAAGGAACAATTCAAAGGCATAATCTCCAGCTGTACTTGTGCCATAGATTTCAATATTTCTGGCATTTCCCTTGTTTTGTAACAGAGATTTGATTTGCTCTCTTCACTTCATAAATCTTCTCTAATGATTTGAGATTTTTTTGGTCATCTTTGCAGGTGTCTCTTCTGATTTTGATTGTGAAAGTCAGCTCTCAGAGATGTATCAATTTTATATATATATATATATATATATATATATATATATATATATATATATATATATATATATATATATATATATATATATATATATATATATATATATATATATATATCAAGTATTGGATCCCAAGCTGCTGAAACAATTATATATATCAAAATTGAAACACTAAAGATGATTCAACCAGAACAATTATATATATCTGAAGATTGGTCATAACATTTATATCTGAATATTGGTCATAACAAGATGATTCATTGGATTGCAGAACTAGTTGAAAGTAACATGTATATCTGAAGATTGGTCATAACCTAAGTATCTACAAGCTTCATTGAACATAGGAAGAACAACAGTAATGGATCCCAAAATCATAGTATCAGTCCACAATGATTTTGCATAAATAAACATCAAAGGTAAATAAGCACAACTTACCATGATGGATCCCAAGTCGCTGAACGCCCAGACGCAGGAGAAATCGGATCAACGCCGGCCGCGTCCCACCAAGCAGGGGATGGTGAAGGGGGGAATGGAAAACCGCCAGGCGTCGTCGCCGCGCCCTTGCCGAGAGCACCGGTGATGGGGCGGGCCGCCGCCGCCGCGGCCGCTGCCGAGCCGCTTCCGCGACCAAGGGTGTGGGCCGGGGCCGCCACCGCCGCGGCAGCCGCCGCCGAGGCGCCCTTGCTCTTCGTAGATGCGGCGACTTCCTTGCTCTCCCTAGACGAAGCGCTCGACATCTCGGGGGATGAAGGGAGTACACCGGCGCGGGCGGCGAAGGTTGGCGGTGCCCGCGCGGAAGAAGGATGGAGGATTTGAGCTTGGCTTCTTCACCGGGGAAATAGGGAGAACCGGAAGGAATTTGGGGCGACAACTCCCTCCCGCGCGCGCCCAAACCAGAACCTCGCGCGCACGCGCACGGGATCCGCGCGCCGTCGAGTCGGGGAGGCGAGCCGTACAACGCTGCTGAAGTCGCCTTCTGCGCCTCGGAGCACGCGCCATCCCCGTCGCCTCGCGAGGCGAGGCGGCCTCCGTCTCCAACCTGCGACCGGGTGTTTTGTGCAAAAACCGCAAGAAACAGACGGGCGGAAGAGACCCGTTGTACATGCCCTAAGAAGAAGTTCTTCTCACGCAGATCGAGAAAACTCCCGAACCCCTGCTCCACCCTAACACAGCGGCATCATTGCCCGTGAGAACGACCTGGCAACAGCCTTTAGACCTGTGCTTTAGTTTATGGTAGCAGGCGAGGGGTTTTTTCCCCAGCCTGAAATTCGCTCTCACTGGGAGTCGAACTCAGGACCTGGGGGTGCTACTAGAGCGCTCTAACCATCAGGCTAGAGGCCCGTTCGCGAGATACACATGTTTAAAACGATTGATTTGAACTGTTTATGCGATTCAGCTTTGAACGTCCTGTTCCTGTAAATTTTAAATTGAAGCAAATTAAAACATGAACCGAAGCACCGGAGCCGCGCCAAAACAAGCGCGCCACGACTCGGCAACCGCCAAACCGGGAGCTATCACGATGCAAGGCAGCATCGGCACCGACAGGTGGTGTGGTGGCCGCATATTATACCGGCGATGCGCTTTTCTCCTTGTGGTGGCGCCCGGCCGCCTAGCTACTTTGTTGCGTGTGTGTGTGTGTGCGCGCGCCTGTGCGGGATTCGCACGCATGCGAGCGCCCCACTCCGTCGCTTGCACACGGACATGGGGGCAAAGCGGCAGAATATATTGCGAGTGACTAGTGTTTTGGTGTGTATTTTGGAGCTGGACGTTCGAGCATGCATGCATGCTCCGGCTTCCAAATGGGTTTTCTTTTTGGTCAGCAAGTGGCTTTAGAACCCCCACTTCAGAAAAGGTTGGCAGCAGTTTCAACTTGCTTGAGAACTGCAGGCATTATTTAGTTGGTTACGATCAAATTTGTAGTGTACCAACCACTGTGGCGTGCGGTGCGCTTTTGGACCAATTTTCCTCTGCAAAAGGTGGGTTTAAATTTCCTCTCTTTTCTGCTCCGTTTCTTTTGGTAAAGAAGGCAAAGGAAGATGATAGCAAAGATGCTCGGGTAACATAAGAATTGTGGATACACTAAATTAAAGGCAGTGGTAGGTTGTGGCTGAATAAGTACAAGGTTGTAAGTTTACAAAGTAGTATTTCTTTTTAGCAAATGCATGCATTGTGCGTAGCAATCGGTATCACTGGTAATAAACCACACGCACCAATAATTGGGTGCCATCTAACGATCGCTTCCCGTTTCCTCTAGAAGAACATGTTTTAGCTCGTAGCAATTGCCTCACAAGTTTGCTAGGTGAATGATACAGCTACTGCAGCCAAATTATTGAGGAGACGTGGCTCAAGATATATTCAACCGAGTAATTTTGGCATCGATTTTCTCCAGGGAATGTAATTTTGACACCATGGACCTCCAGTGAACTACAGCTCTAATCTAACACTACTTGCTCTTCCGAACACGGCACCACAACAAACGTGACAAGTTATCAGCAACCGTGAGCTACACCCCTCGACTTTAAGGTGCGCAACGATCCAGCAATTCAATGCCGGAAAGAAAGCAACAGAAGAAACTTCGAGGCCTGCACTGCTGCAGTATAATTCCCATGGCAACGAAAGCACGAGACTGGTACGAGACAACGGAATATGGCGAGGGTTGTTCACAGGACTCGGATCCTACTACCAATGCAGCCAATGCTTCCCCTGGCTCGCGCCGCTCACATGTGAACCACTAGGCGAACAGAGGATGTTGGCTGGCTAGGCCCGGTGTTGGAGCACCACAAGGCCACTCCACCAAACGGCACGTACCGCTTTCCTTGCAGAGGCAGCCTCCGAGGACCAGGTGTACGTGGTAGGAGTCCACGGCGGCCCGTGACTCGCTGGCCAAGGGCAGCTCGCCAAGTGCGAGAAGAGCGGCCACACGGGAGCGCAGAAGCAACTTTCGCCAAAACGCCCGTCTTGGCCGTCTATATATACTAGCTTTGGAAGAGCTCCTGGCTCTGATCATGACTGGTACACATACGTTCTTGAGCCTTCACTAGCTTTGAAAGCTTCGTACCCTCGTCGCGAGAGCGGTTTGAGCAAACGAGCTGAGCGAGCAGGGCAACTCGAAGATGAGGAGGTCTCGCTTTGCTCTGAATGCTGCGGTGATTCTCGTGTTATGGACGGTGCATCGCGGCAATGAGCTTGTTGCCGCGGTGCCTCCTGGTCAGTTGCTCCCTCTCTCCCTCCCTCACACACACACAGTATCGGAGTATGTGACATTATTCTGAACTTTTGGGTGGCATGCAGATGGTTGGTACGATTACTCTGCCTACACCGACGTAAGTCTTACTGGATGATCCTTTGTTCTTCCAGAAGTAGGTTTAGCTGCAAGGTCGTTAAGATTTCTGCTGATTGTGTAGTTCGATAAAGTCAGTCTTTGTCAATAGTAATTCTTGCATTGTTTATCAATGGCATTCCTCTTCTGGGTACAATGGCATGAAATAGGAAGGGGATGGGGAAGATGACGAAGCCCAAAGCCATTGGACCACCATTTTTTTTCCTTCCCACAGTGCACATGACCTTTTCTTCAGTTATTTCAGTTTTGTTTCCATGTGTGCGCTGGGAGACCACAAGCCCACTCGCACCTACCTGGTAACTAATAAACATTATCACAAGGAACAAATGACAAATATTATACTACACTTCTCATAGTATTCTTTTAGTATTGGCCTTCGCTAAGTTCTGAAATAACTGGGCGCGTCATGATCAGTTAGCTCATCATGTTTGTTCGATGCTCTTCTCTGGAAGCTAAGCTCCGCAAGGCGTCAAACGCCAGAGCCAAACTTTGCACACGCCTAACATGCATTTTTGGGCCGACCAACTAACACGGCAACCGAACTGCTTACTGCTATATATTAGTTGTTTGCTTAGCTGCACTTTTTGGTCGTGTCATTCTGTGGCCATCCTGTCCATGATTAAGATAGGATTAATTAATTATCAGTACAAGGAACTGAAGGAAGTTTCAGTGTGTATGCATGCTCTGACGACGAGTGAAGCAGACCAGCCCAGCTCAATCCCATGCATGCATGCAGCAGAGTATAACAGGAAGTTATAATTGAATTTGTGCAATGTACATGGCGTTCAGTGCAGAGGCCAGCCAGAACCGGCGCTGTACGACGGTGGGATTCTGAAGTTCGGCAACAGCGACGACCCGACGGGCTATCAGACGACGGAGACAGGCGTCTTCTCTCCGGCGTTTGTGGTGTACAACCTCAACAAGACCACAATGTACACCTTCTCATGTGAGTTCGACCACGCCTGTTCCCTTTCAGTGTCCAAAACCAGCTCACGTACGTTCCAGCTTCATTCATATTTCACGTTATGCAGGTTGGGTCAAACTGCAAGGCGCGTACTCGGCTCTGATCACGGCGAGGCTGGCCCCGGACAACGACGGCGCAAGGTGCATCGGGACGGTTCTTGCGAGGAACGACTGCTGGGCCTTCCTGAAGGGTGGCTTCGTCCTGGACTGGCCAACGCAGTCCTCTGTCATCTTCTTTCAGGTGCGGCATCACATAGCCACATGCGACATCGCATCCGATGTGCCCCACAGAAACTCTTCTTTGGAAAGTGCTTTTTTTTTCCTGATTTCTTGCCCTTGTTAATCTGCACGTCAGAATGCTGATAAGACCCCTATGAAGATCACCATCGCGAGCGGCTCGCTGCAGCCGTTCACGACGGATCAATGGTCCATGCACCAAAAAGATACGATCCGGAAGGTAGCGTTTCTAAGGGTTTTTGCTGAGACGTGCCAACATGACACGAGCCTGTGCGAGTAATTTGATCTGTTAATTTGGTCCGAACAGAGGAGGAAGCGGATGGCTACCATCCACGTCGCCGATCCGCAAGGCGCCCGCGTGGTCGGCGCGTCGGTGTCCGTGCGGCAGACCGCCAAGGATTTCCCGTTCGGGTCGGCGATCGCCTCCACCATCTTGGGAAACCAAGCTTATCAGGTAGGCGTATATTACAGCCACCGTGCAGCCATTAACTAGGCGCGAGTGTAAACAGGCAAGTAAAAAGTTGGCACTCAAAACTTGTGCACGCAGAAATGGTTCGTGGACAGGTTCAACGCGGCGGTGTTCGAGGACGAGCTCAAGTGGTACTCGACGGAGCCCATGTCGGGCCTCCTGCGCTTCGACGTGCCGGACCAGATGCTGGCGTTCGTGCGGTCGCACCGCGTGATGGTGCGCGGGCACAACATCTTCTGGGAGAACCAGGACGCGACGCCCGGGTGGGTGAAGGGGCTCTCGGCGGACGACCTCCGGTCGGCCGTGAACGCGCGCATCCAGAACCTGATGACGCGGTACCGCGGCGAGTTCGCGCACTGGGACGTGAACAACGAGATGCTGCACTACAGCTTCTACGAGCAGCGGCTGGGCCCCAACGCGTCCGTGGAGTTCTTCAGCGTCGCGCAGGACGCCGACCCGCTCGCCACGCTCTTCATGAACGAGTACAACGTCATCGAGACCTGCGACGACGTGTCCTCCACCGTGGACACGTACGTGGCCAGGCTCAAGGAGCTCCGGGCCGGCGGCGCCATCCTGGAGGGGGTCGGGCTCGAGGGCCACTTCTCCAGGCCCAACATCCCGCTCATGAGGGCCGTGCTCGACAAGCTCGCCATGCTGGGCCTGCCCATCTGGTTCACCGAGATCGACATCAGCAACAAGTTCGACGCGCAGACGCAGGCCGTGTACCTGGAGCAGGTGCTGAGGGAGGCGTACTCGCACCCGGCCGTGACCGGCATCATGCTGTGGACGGCGCTGCACCAGAGCGGGTGCTACCAGATGTGCCTCACGGACTGGAACCTCAAGAACCTGCCCGTCGGGGACGCCGTCGACCGGCTGCTGCAGGAGTGGCAGACGGGGCAGGCCGCCGGCCCGACCGACGCGCACGGCGCGTTCAGCTTCAGCGGCTACCTGGGGGAGTACGTCGCCTCGGTGAGCTACGGCAACAGCTCCTCGCAGGCCACCTTCTCGCTCTCTCCAGGGGACGAGACAAGGCACATCAACATCCAGATTTGACTACGACATTTGAGCGCCCCCGCATGCCCTTGTTGTTTTGGGTTTCTAGCTCTCCCGACATGTCGTCACAAATGGCTGGTGTTACTGCTTACAGGTGCAGTGATTGTAACTGACTATGGAGCAGGGGTTAATCATTACTATTATAAAAGAATGAGTTGGTGGTTATACGTCCATTCTCCTTCAACCACTATATTCCCTCAACTTCTTATCATTTTCTACTTTTCAACCAATTAAAGCAACTATCTTCTATACCACAATTCTCTATATATTTGATGAGTTCCGTTGTAACGCATAAGTATGTAACTAATCACATCATATGTTTGACAGTTGACATGCTGTAAGGGGCGCTGACACGTATAGTACGGTCGCGATTCGTGATGGATTGTATATCCAGCGCTAACTGCTAATAAGCGGCATACGGATCCAGGAATTTGCACACGGTATGCAACCGTGCAAGCACATGATCATATTAGTAGATCCGACCAGCCGTACGCCATGGGCCTCTAGCGACCGGACGAGCTGGGGCCTCTGGACTATGGAGCCTGCAAGTCAGCAACTACGGGCCAAGTTGGTTTTGATTTAACCATCGACATCTAGAATCAGCAGGAACAGCCCCCTCGAGTTGTGGCCTCTGAACAGTCGTAGCTCGGGTGGTTGATACCGCTGTCGTGCACGCAGCCACCTAGCTTTGATCTCTGGATAAAGTACACGTGTCTCACCTATATAATTAGACTAGCCGAGTGCCCATGTTTTACTAATAAAAAACCATATTATAACATCATATTAAGCTGATATTATCAAGGTTTGTCTGCTCGGTTCATACGCTCGGTCATATCGTGCATCTGAGCCTCCGGCTCTACCATGCATCTAGTAGAGCTTTTTTATTAGAAAATTTTTAGGGCGATAAAATTTGTATTTTTAGAAAATTTTTAGACAATGAAATTTGTATTTTTTTAATAGTTTATTTTTTCCTATTTTTTAGAGATTTTTTTGAAAGATATTAGAAAAGTTGAAAGGAGTAGATAACCATCATCAACTTGCTCTTTTAATTAGCAGACAATACGATACATATGGGTGCATATTTAGCAAGAAAGTACGTGTCGATGCTAGATTTTGTGACTTTATAAAAATTTTGAAGCGTGTGTTAAGAGACGTGTATCAGTGTATGCGTGTATGTGCTGAGGTGGCGTGAGCAGGGAGTGAGTTGTGTGCGGTACCATCTCCAAAAAGAACAGCCTTCCTCGCCTTCCCCGTCTCGAATCAGCAAGGCATCTCGGGCTCCCCATGGACACCTCCTCGCCTCCCCCGTCGCCGGCGCCGCCGCAGGCGTCTGCTCCAGCCCGTGGCGCCTCCAATGCCAGCCTCCGGTGGGACATCCTCCGCCGCGCCCTGCTCGCTCGCTCCTCCTCCTCCTCCCGCGCATCAGGTCCCGCCGATTTCTTTCCCTTCTCCACACACAGCAGCTTTTATACTCGCTTCGTTTCGTTTAGCGTTCGCGTTCCGCTTGATCTGCCGCCACCAGGCGATCTTTCCGTCTTGTCTCCACTCCCGTGTCATATGAGCCCTCATGTGCACCAATACTCGTGCACACAAATAGGAAGGGTTAAATGGTATTTCTTGTGCCGTGGATTTTGGCTCACGATCCTTGGATTCTAGGGTCACCACAGGGTTTTTCTAGCATGTAGTTGGCACTGTTGATTTACTAATCGAGTAATATTAGGGGAGCAATGGCATTTGTGCTCTTCCAACTTGCATTCCATCAGCTCGAGATACACATGTTTAAAACGATTGATTTGAACTGTTTATGCGATTCAGCTTTGAACGTCCTGTTCCTGTAAATTTTAAATTGAAGCAAAATGGTTAACGCGCATAATCATTGTCGCATATGCCATTGGTGGGTTAGTTCAGTACTTGAGGTCTGACCTGATTGGAGTTTGGATATCTTGCTTGAATGAGATGGAAATGGGGTTCTTGCTTCAAAAGTCTATACCAGCCATATTGAATAAGAGGGGAATGAGATGGTGCTTAAACTTTGAAATTAGCAGTATTGTAAAACTGTGAATGCACACAACTAGCCACATTTCCTTATAAACACCAAGAAGATACTAGTCTAATTTGGATTTCTTTGCTACCACTCTTCCAATGAGCTCTATTTCATGTTGTGTGTGTGGGTGTGGGCAAAGAGGCTTGCATGTGCTGGGAAGCACATAAAACCCCCTTCTAAGTTGTTGTAGATCTTCTTTTTCATTTGGTAGCCACTGTTTAACTATTAGAAATGTAACAATGCTGGTACACAATGGTAATTTCCTTTTTTTTCCCAATGTTATTCTGGTGATTGGCATCTGTAATGCAACTGCCTTTCTTTGTTAATGATTCACCTATTTTAGCTGTGACAACTTTAAGTAACTTACATTCCACATCTGTACTGTTTTATTAGTTAACGTTTTCTAATTCGTTTTTTATATTAAGAGTATTTTAATTTGTAGTTTCCCTGTTAATTTACACAGAGGAAACTTCTAATGACCAGCAGAATAGAGTTGAGACCAACAAAATTTCCAGAAAGACATTGCGTGGCTTTAACCTGATCGAGTATCATGCACTGCCAATTTCACAGTTAACTAAATCACATGGAAATTCATTAAATGGAAATGAAAATGATGTGGAATGCCAAAAGGATGTTTATGTTTGTTATAAGCTACCCTGTGGAGGTTCACTGAAACTTAATCTGGTGTAAGCAATCTACTAATATGCCCCTAGATTACTGCCATACTAAATGCAGTTTTTCTCCTGTTGTAATACACATATTGATCTACTTTTTGCCTGATAAAATTGGGAATCATATTGTTTTCCCTCCAGTAAGCGCTGTGTGGATACATATTTAGCCATCATGATGTGTTCCACCAACTAGAATGGTTGGCTTACAATTCTTGAGTTGTTTATTATTTTAGTGCTTGATTACAGATACAGAAGAAATGATTCCCTTGAATTAACTGACATTGACGCTTCTAACAGATACAATATTGACACTATTGGACTTGTATGTAAGTTTCTTGTTCAAGCGAATTTGTTGCCTGCCTCTGTTATTACCATACATTATGTGATTCTGTCTGTTAGCCTCAGTTCTTGTGTATGGCCATGTTTATCACATTTACTTTCATTATTGCAATCTTGTTGTTAGTTACTACCTGCCAATTGCCAAGCACCAGTACAGAATGTCAGCCAGTGAATTGAAAGAGCTCAAGAGGCAACTAGATGAACTGCAAGAAAAAAAATTCATTCGACCAAGTGTTTCACCTTGGTCGACACTAGTCCTGTTTGTGAAGAAGAAGAGTGGAGAATTAAGAATGTGTGTTGATTACAGAGAACTGAATGCTGTCACAATAAAAAGCAAGTACCCTCTCCCCAGAATTGACGACTTGTTTGATCAACTCAAGGGAGCCAAAGTGTTTTCCAAGATCGATCTGCTCTCGGGTTATCATCAGCTCAAGATCCGGGAGCAAGATCGAGAGAAGACAACCTTCATCACCAGATATGGACTGTATGAGTTCACGGTCGTGCCCTTTGGTTTAACCAATGCGCCAGCTTATTTCATGAACCTTATGAATCTGGTGCATATGGACCAATTGGACCGATTCGTGATAGTCTTCATCGATGATATTCTGATTTACTCCAAGAGCGAAGAAGAACACAAGCAACATCTGCACATGGCATTGGCCAGATTGAGAGAGCACCAGTTGTATGCCAAATTCGACAAATGCAGTTTCTGGTTGAAAGAAGTTGTTTTCTTGGGTCATATTATATCAGAAGATGGAGTCAAAGTTGATCCAGAAAAGATCACCGCAGTTATGGAATGGAAGCAGCCCAAGACAGTGACCGAAGTGAGGAGCTTTCTCGGATTGGCGGGTTATTATCGCCGATTCATAGAAGGGTTCTCGAAAATCTTTCGTCCACTTACTCAGTTACTGAAGAAAGACAAGCCATTCACATGGACAGATGCCTGTGAGGAGAGTTTTCAACTATTGAAGACCAAGTTGACGACAACACCAGTATTGATTCTACCAAACCCAGAGAAGGAGTTCCAAATTTACTGCGATGCCTCAAAACAAGGTTTGGGATGTGAGCAAGACAGAAAAGTTGTTGCTTATGCTTCCAGACAGCTGAAGCCCCATGAAGAGAACTACCTGACACACGATTTGGAACTAGCAGCTGTGGTACATGCACTCAAAATTTGGAGGCACTACCTGCTAGAAAATCGTTGTGAGATATTTTTTGATCACAAGAGCTTGAAGTACCTCTTCACACAGCCATAATTGAATATGAGGCAGCGAAGATGGCTAGAATTAATCAACGACTATGATGTTGAGCTTCAATATCACCCAGGCAAGGCCAATGTAGTTGCCGATGCCCTCAGCCGAAAAGTTTGACAAAGCAAATCCAATACAACATAGTTTCCACCAGAGTTGCAAAGGGATATACAACAACTGAATTTAGTAATCACAGAACAATGCAGTATGACAGCATTAGAGCTTCAGCCATTATTGACAGATCAGATCAAGGCAGCGCAAGATGAAGATGAAGAGATTCAAAAACTGAAAAAGAAGATTCAAGAAGAGAATTCAGCAGAGTATGCGATAGACGAGCATGGAATCCTTACTTTCCGTGGTCGCTATTGTATACCCAATAAGAAAGAATTGAGAAATTTGATCTTATCCGAGGCTCACTCTTCTCAATTCTCAATTCATCTAGGAGGCACTAAGATGTACCAAGATTTGAAGAAGTATTAGTGAAATCTGATAAAGAAAGAAGTGGCAGATTATGTGGCCAAGTGTGATGTCTGCCAGCAAATCAAGATAGATCATCAAAAACCATCGGGATTGTTGCAGCCTTTGCCAATTCCCGAATGGAAACGGGATAGCATCGGTATGGACTTCATCACTGGACTTCCCAGGACTCATGAGAGATATGACGCTATCTGGGTCATTGTTGACAGATTGACCAAGGTGGCTCATTTTCTTCCTATCAAGCAAACCTATGGGAAGGATAAACTTGCCGAGTTGTATTTGACAAGGATCGTGACGCTCCATGGAGTCCCTAAGAAGATTGTCTCAGATAGAGGAGCGCAATTCACATCCAAATTCTGGGAAAAGTTGCATGAAGCTATGGGTACCGATCTGAACCTCAGCTCAGCATATCATTCACAAACAGATGGGCAGACAGAAAGAACAAATCAGATTTTAGAGAATATGTTAAGAGCTTGCGCTATTGTGTATGGAGCAGCATGGAATACTTGCCTACCATTTGTTCAGTTCTCATATAATAATAGCTACCAAGCCAGTATCAAAATGGCCCCATTTGAAGCACTATATGGCAGAAAATGCAGAACTCCTCTGAATTGGTCAGAAACAGGAGAACGATAACTCATTGGTCCTCAGATTGCCCAAGATGCAGAAGCACATGTCAGAATTATCAGAGACAGACTCAAGATTGCACAAGACCGACAGAAGAGTTATGCTGACAACCGCAGAAAGGACTTGAGCTTCGAAGTAGGAGATTTCGTCTACATCAAAGTCACTTCATTCAAGATAGTCAAAAGATTTCAAGTCAAGGGTAAATTAGCTCCAAAATATGTGGGACCGTTTCAAATAATCGGTAGAGTTGGGGAAGTAGCATATCAAGTGCAGCTTTCGCCCAACTTATCCAGAATACACAACGTGTTCCATGCATCACAACTTCGGAAATGTCTACGTCAGCCTACAGATGAGGTGCCGTTGTCAGATATCGAATTGCAAGATGATTGGACATATCCTAAAGAGCCTTTACAGATACTCGAGACATCAGAAATGCAGCTCAGAAACAAAAACGTTAGATTTTGCAGAGTGCAATGGAGGAATCACACGGCGGATGAGTCCATTTGGGAAAGAGAATCAGATTTGCAGCGAGGTTTTTCCAACTTACTCCCTGGAACAAGTTAATCTCGAGGTCGAGATTCTTTTAAGGGGGGCAGGTTGAAAAGTCCCCAAAAATTCAACCTAAAAAGTTTTGTGCTTTTTCCTGTTTTTTAGTGATTTTTGTCAACTTTCCCTTTTTGGAAAGTCTCCCCAGAATCCGCTTTCCCTTTTCGGCGATTCCGCTTTCTCTTTTCCCTTGGCGCCTTTCCCCTCTCCCTGCCTCCCCCTTCGGCTGGCGCCGCTCCCCTTGCCGCCTTCTCCTCGCGCACGCGCCTGCGCTGCGCCTCGCCGCGTCGCCCCTGGCGCCGGTTTGTCATCGCCGGCAGTCCCCAACCGCCTTTGACCTGGTCCTCGCCTCCTGCCGCCCGGGTCCCACCTGCCAGCCCCTCTCCCTCTCCTTCTCCCGCAAGCCGCGCCATTGCCCATCCCCGTTTGCTCATCTGCTCCTACGCATTAACTCGTGGTGACGCCGCTCCGTAGCTCGGACGCGACGCCTCTCCCACCCCCGCCGCTTCCCAAGGCCGCCTGCAGCTCCGCCAGCTTACCCACGCCCTGTCATTACAGCTCGAGCGACGCCCGAACCACTCCCCTCGTGGCCAGCTCTCTCCGCGCCCTTTTAAGCCGGGCCAACTCCCGCATTGTGCTCCCCTTGCTCCCTAGTCACTTCCCAAGCACCGAATCGAAGCCCCGCTGCCCTAGCTCCGCCGTTGCCTCCCTGTGAGCCGATCTCCCTCTCCCCTTCCTCATTCTACAATTCTTTTCCCCCAGAGCACCTTCTCGGTTTGCTAATCACGTCGATGGACTCCTTTGGCCAGGTGGTTGCCCGTGGAGCGCCGGCGCCGTCTCTCACCGCCGGTCGAAAGGTCTCTCCGTGGTCAGCTCACCCGATCGACTCCGAGCTTCAACCACCTCTGCCAAAGTGAGCCCCGGCCCCCACTGACCATGAAAACGCAACCGATTCGGCTTGATCGGCTCCGGTGACATATAGCAATGCCTGGTTTTATAAGATAATCTGGCAGTTTGCCTTGATGATATGCGTTTCTGCCAAGTTGCTGCACCATTCCGTATTCAGTTCTTCATGAAGGGCCTACAACATACCTTGCATCAGGCCTCTAAATCCTGAATATTTAGTGCATGAGCTTGTGGATTACATAGCAGTTAGCAGTCCAACAATGACTAATACCATTGTTGGTGCCTTTTCAGCATCCTTTCATTTTGCTCCCCTATCCATGAAGGTTACAACTGATGTGCATGCATATATCTGCCTGTTCCATTGATGAGTGGATATTATCTGAGATTTAAAAATGCCATCTATTTCCTCTTTTTTTTCTAATTAACAAAGCATATCAGTTATCATTCGTCACTGAGCTTACTCATGTAGCTGAACTTCCTGAGTCAGACGATTCCCAGATCATCCTTTCTATGCAACAGCAACCCCCTAGTATGTCTTGGTCGCCAATCTGTGAACACGGGCCTCATCAGCACACCAGCGCTCGAAAGCGTCAAGGGCATACTGAAAAGCCTCATCAGCAGCGTCAGCAGCAGCAGCATCAGCCTCCGCCTTCTTCTTAGCGGCCTCATCTGCTCCAGGAGGTGCAGAGTTAGACTGCCTAGGAGGAGGCTGAACCGGCGGTGGCGGAGAAGGACGAGCACCGGTAATATGTCCCCAAAGGCGGAGACCATCGAGCGTGATCTCCATGAGGGAAGACCGTAGCCTGTAGTTCGTTCCATGAAGCTTTGTTCCCGAGAATGGGATTGCAGCAGACGGAACAGAAGCCATCGGTAGGCGGCGCTGGACGGCGCGGCGACCAAGGCAACGAAGTCTAACAGGCGGCGCTGGACGGCGCAGCAGTTAGAACAACGTGTTTTTTTTGCTCTTTTTTTGGAACTATATAAAGAAGACTCTCACTGGCTCACTTAGAACCAGCAGAGCCCAATAGAAGATGCGGACCGCCGCCGGCGGCGGCGGATGCGGCTGACAGCGGCAGCGGCGGATGCGGCCGACGGCGGCGACAGATGCGGGTCTGGATGCGGCCGACGGCGGCGGCAGTCGACTCCGAGCAGCCCCCCCGAGCGACGGCGGTCGATGTGAACCGGCAGCAGCCCCCGAGCGACGGCGGCGTCGGATCTGACGGCAGCGGCAGCTTCGGGCGGATACAACCCAAGCAGCGGTGGCGGCCCGAGATGATCCAAAAGGCGGCGGCGACTGGAGATCCAAGCGGCGGCACGGGTAAGGATGGCCCGGGCGGCGACAGCGGCGACGGCTCGGGTAGAGAGGGTCCGGCGGCGACAGCGGCGGCGGCACGGGTAGAGAAGACCCGGGCGGCGGCGGCGGCTGCTGCAGCGGCCTGAACAGACGAAGACAACCCGAGCGGCGGCGGCTGTGGCACGGGTGACGTCGAAGCAGCGGAAGAATAGATCATGTTAGGGTTTTAACCCTAGCTCTGATACCATGTTATGAATATTGTACATCTATTCATGAGGCTCAAAGGGCAATATATATAGAGATACAAGGGGGATATACAAAAGGAATACAAGGCTTAATAGGAAACAAATAACTGTCCTAATCTATTTCCTATTCTATCCTTAACATTGTATGGGTGGGTCGCAGTGCACCTTCTCGATTAATGCAACAACTGCTGCCGGAGTAGCTGCTTTAGTGATTTAGTCAGCAATTGAAAATATTTTATTGTATTTGGTTTACAACAGCTCTCTATTTCATCATCGTTGGTTGTTTGTCAAAATTGATCAAAGATTGCTGGTTGAAATTAATGCTATTTTTAGCCGCTTTTTCTGACTTTGCATCTACTCAGTTGACGTCTTGACGAATGACGGCGCGTAAGTTATCTCGATCAGGTGGCTGCTGCGTCACGGCCTTCATGTTGTTTTATTAGCTGATGTTGCTACGTCTGCTTGTCTAGCCTCAATGCCTTATCACATGTTTCAAATTCAATTTCCTCCTAAATGGCTGTTGCAACAGCTTATTGATTGCTGACTGGAATGAAAGCAACATTCAGAAATGTCAGCAAGTGTTCATGGATAGCCACGTAGCTGCTGATGTTTCTGAACCTGTGTAGGTAATGGTTAAGTACATAACCAATACATCCTTTCGCATCCTAGTTGTCCGTAAGATGATGCACAATAGTTTTTCACTTTTCCCTTGTTTTATTTTAGAGAAAAGCTCATCTACAGATCTCCTAATTTTGTTATGCCAACACCCTACTTGGTTTTGATGACCAGAAGAATGTGTGTATGATTTGACGGCAATGACAAAACAACATCAGATACGGTGATGATAATACTACAAGAAGTGGTGGTCACGGCGTAATCATCCTATTGAGATCTCAACGATTTCGGATGGTCCACCATTAATTGATGCTCGTGTGCACTTGCTTTAATTTCATGTCTTCATGGACCGCCTCATTAGGTTTAGTGTTCTTGTCAGTCGCCGTCTATGAACTTTGTATGTACCCTAGGATCAATGAATTTTTGACGAATGTATCTTTTCTTGAAAGAACTTTTTTGCCTATTGCATTGCAACACCAATATGAGGAAAAGGCGTTCATTTTATATAAAAAAAAGCTTTCTAAATACTTGACGCCATGTGTGATCTTATATGGCTTGTCGGAAGGATGGGATTTATGTTCTTTTTCTTATATAGATCTGTTGATATTGCTGCGTAACTTGGGACTTTTCTTCCCTAGGTTGTAACTGAATGGAACCTGACGCTACACTGTTAGTACTGTATGATAGTAAAATGCCCATGGAACTGAAAGTGATGCTGCGTTGATTCTTTTGACCTGCTACTGCTAATCCTGTGAATTTTGTTGAGTACATCAGTGATTCTGTATATAAAAGACCCTGCATCTGCTCGTATTACCAATTACATGCATCATTTAATAATTGAGAGCAAAGCTGAAATAACCCTAACTCTTAATTGACTCTAACATTGCAATTAAATTTAATTAACAATAATAGAATCATAATTAAGTAATTACAACACAGGGAATTTCAAAAGTTTCAAATTTGGCCTTTACAAAGCAAACTAAAATTATTACAACACTTGAGTAATCACAAAAATAAATTTTACCTCAAGAAATCAATAAGTTGCATTATAAGTATTGTATTAAAATGGAAGGCAATTAGATTACATTTGCATCTTTCTTGGTATTGCATCTTCCTGGCATTGCTTGACGAATTAGTAGCCCTCCGAAGACCAACCAAAACCAACCCTTTTCTTTTGCGATAAAAAAGCGAAGAATAAAAACAAGAATAAAAGAAATAAAAGGTTTTGCCATCATAACCCGTTTGACTTTAGAATGACAAATTAATTAGTGCTCATCGAGATATCTGGACCGTTTGGGACAAGCCGACACCTCTCATTTAAGTAGGCCTCATCATTCGACAGAAAATTTAACATAACACCCACTTTTTTTACCAACTTGTGGCAGTAGAAAAACCGAAGAATAGTGCCGACCTCACCCTATGGATCAAAGATCCCAAGGTTTTACCCAAGCACACAGTCAGCCAGGAGAACCAAGGGGATAAGGGAGGGGCAGCTAAAACTTTGCACAAGCTAAGAGAGAGAAGCCAGCCGAATGCCTTCTCTCTCATAAGCAAACAACAACATCCACACACACAACTCACTCATATTTCAATTCTCTACTGAGAGCACTTCCAAAGCCAAGCCAAGGAGAGAGCCAACTCCATTGCATTGCTCAGCCATCCACAAAGCAAGCCAAGTACTCCACCACCCACAAAGCTAACCACCGAGAGGATGTGAGGAGGAGAGAAGCAAAGGAGAGAAGCTAAGAAAGTAGAGGAAAATGAAGGAGAGAAGTGAAGACCATGGGCGACCAAGTTGGGTCGACCATGACAACAAGAGGATAGCAAGATGACATCATTAGCAACAACAAGAAGAGGGCATCCACATCACCATGCATGTGAGAAACACAACTTGGCCACCTCAAGTGTCGTTAACATCCTTACCATTTTTAGCTCGACAATAGGTACGCCCCATTCCCCAACCTTTCCTTTTTCCCTGTCCATCGCAGCAGCACGGCACACACAAACACCTCACCACACACTGCAAGCACAGCCGGCCAAGCAAGGTGGCCGAGGAGAAGGGACCACCCTACCTCAGCTAGCATGGCCACACCGCACTGGCGGTGAGCCCACAGAAGCCACCATGCATCCTTGGAAGGAAGAGCATACTCCCCGGCACATGCCCTCCCTACCAAGTCCCGTTGCGATGGCAACTATAGGCGTTCCTGAGACTGCACGTACTTAGAATGTAAAGTAAGACGAAAATAGAAACTAAATCCAAATGCTTGTAGCAAAGGAGAGAAAGAGTAGACCGTCTCGGATAGGAAAAAGAAGAAGTAATGAATCATAGGAGCCGAGGAAGTTGTGGGAGCCGAGGAAGCACCATGGGGACCCACTGGAGTCAAAACGAGGCCAACATACTCACCATGCAAAACCACTAAACTAAACCATAGTACCCCCAAGGGAGGTGATTAGGCAGAGCGGAGGGGAGGCACACAGAGATCTGGCGAGGAAGAGCCACCAGAGGTGAGCCGCAGGGTGGTAGCGCGCCGAGCCCCCCAAGGGAGGCGGCGATGTCAGATCGGAGAGGAGCAGAAAGGAGCCGGAGAGGGGCTCAAGCGGAGGGGGTGGGAAATTGCACGAGTAGATCTGGCAAGGGGGACCCATCAGAGGTGAGTCAGAGGGTGGTGATGCTCTCAAGCGGTTCCCCACAGAGGTGACGACGATTGGATCAGGGGAGAGCGAGAGAGAGAGAGAGAGGAGGCGAGGCATGTGTGCGGGTGTGTGTGGCCGAGTGGTGTGGTATGCGTTGTGAGGAGCATGTGGCTGAGCGGTGTGGGGCAGCAACGTGTTGTGTGTGCGTCTGTGTGTTTGGTGTGTGGCTGTGGGGTGTTGTGCATGTGTGAAGGTGTGAGTTGGCATTTGGGGCATGAGGATCCGGTGTGGGGAGTCATGTGTGGTGTTTTGGGACGTTTGGTGCGTAGGTTAGGGAATAGTAGTTATGGCAGGTGACATTAGTACACAGGTGTAGGGCAGCAAGAGTAGGGTCTACATGGGAGCTAGTAAAAATACGAGCTTATTCAGAGGACCTTTTTGGGTAGGGCTAACAGATCGGGAAAAATAACATCTGGAAAGACGCAAAATTCTCCAAGTGGCCGATAAATTTTAGATTAAATAAATCTACTAAAATCCACCCAAAGGGGAGGAACTAACTGTATGGAATTAAGAAGCACCCAAAATGTTAAGCATTTTAAATTGTAAGTCTGATTAATAATGCAGAAGGCGAATCAGCACAGACAGAGGTAGTGGATCCGTTCTCATTTGACATCAAGATTTTCTATGATGACGAAGGCAAGCTTATTTCTTGACTATACACATATCTATTTTAAATTGTAAAAAACTACATTCTTGTATCATATAATATTTATGTGCATCAAAAATATATTTTAAAACCAAATTGGATGAAAAGATGAAAGAAAGAGTAAGAGAAGAAGAGCAGCTCAACTGAGAGGAGCAACTGAGATGCAAGAGTAAATATTAAGATGATAAAGGGTACCCTGGTCAAGAAAGAGAGGAAAGGTGGAACCCTTTACATATGGCTAGAACATAAGGATCAACGAACGTTCACTTGGAAAGAGGGGTGTACAGTGTACTCAAGTATCAGCCATAGTCCCGTTGTTGACGGGTAGAACATGCTACTCCGTTACGTTACTATTCTTTTCACAATGGGTAAATAGTATAATATTGTGGAGGAACCCAAAACCAGTAGAGAGTCTAGAAGTGGGGGATCCAAGGCGCATATATTAGCGCAGGTGGAGTGTTGGGTGAAGGGATAACCTGCCCAACCAACATCTATTTGAGGTCGGTGGGTGCCAGGTGAGGGTGAGAATCCGCCTGAGGTCACCAACGAAGAATGTTTGGGTGGATATTTAATAATGTAATATAAGAAAATGTTCTGTACTCTGAACTTGGTACCGCATCAAAGGAAATACGGGATACTTAGTTTTGAAAGAGCTCATATTAGCTATGAGTACAATGGCACAAGCCTGCGCAGTACAAAATAAAATCATAAATTCATGTCTGTCTCTTGGATTGGAGGCTACGGAGACCACTAGGGGTTTGTCTTCTCACCAAGTAAATACTAGTCATTTCATTAATTAGAATCTACAACTTAATTTGATAATCTAGTTTCCAGAAAAGAGATGAATTAGAACTTGTGATAAAGAGAAAGAGAAGAGTCATACAGTGCATTCTTGCTATTAATATTTGCTGAGTACACTAGTACTCACCCTTGCTATTACTTTTCTTTATTAGACCCTAGTCTAATTCGGGAATACCCTAAGTGGGACAATGGATCCACAGGCACCAATGAGGCCACGTAGGATGAAGGCGATTATGCTGAAGATTAGGGCGAGGCTGACACCCTATATAGTAGTTGGGACAAGTAGACGTCCGATAGAGCCAAGTCGTCGATAGATAGGGTACATATATCTGTATCTACTTTGTGTTTAAATAAATTGTAATTAAAACTCTAGTCCTGCGTAGCTAACTACTGTATGAGAGCATAATTTCTACTTATTGTTCTGCTGTGTGACTCTAGTAAGTCTTATTATTCATTGAAGTGGTGTTTTATCGAGCAAATGAATAATAATCCATTGCCTAAGTGTTATTACCCGGATAATAGCATGGAGCGCCACAAAAGCAATTGCCTATTGCTATGCATGTGGGTCACCAATGCAGAGGAGGGCATGTTTCCATTCCATAACGATCGATCAATCGAAGGCAGCTTGTGTTAACTTGCAGTCGACACCAGTTCCATTCCTTTTGCTCTATACCATTTCCACTCTTCTTTACAAGTATCCCTTTTTGTCCCTAAAAAGGAGCACCTTTTAGGATCTTTATCACCGGATTGTTGTCAATACACTCAACTTTTGACTCAAGATTCCTCAGTCCGGTTTAACAAACCGAAATCACAGCTAAATCTGTACTACTCTCTGTTCATAAGCAACATGGGAGTCAACTAAAGGTGAGCCCTTTACGAGGGTGCAAGCAACCTCCCTGGCCAAAGACAATTACTTGCAAAAGCAATGCCATTTGACAGGAGAAGTAACAATAATGCTGCTGCATCACAACAAGATGCTGAACCATACATCTACTGGGTTCTGAATGATTGTCTAGTTCAGAGCATACTTAATGTAATAAAAAGTTCCTTTTGGTGGAGTGCCCTGCTGTATCTTTCCTACTTGTTAATTGAGGCACAGCTGCAAGTGCGAACTGTATTCTAACGAGACATTTTAGTCACACATCGGAATTGGCAGTTCCTTGTGAACAAGAAAACGACCGGTCGGTGGCCGATCCTTCTCACGGTCACCGGACAGCCTCATGTGATGGTATCACCTCATTTCATCTCGACTGGTACCTGAAAATAACATGTGGCCTTATATCAGGTTAAGTCAAATTTCCGGCAGTTTCGGTGATCAAGGCTACCAGTTTCACTGCCAAATCGGAGAAGCCGGTCAATTTGACTAGGAAAAGGCTGTCGGTCTCTAAGCTAAGCACGATCGTCTCATCTCTTTCTCATGTAGGTAACCTGTAGGTGTCGCATCGCATGGTTCAGAAAACTGAGATAAATCTCTCTTAGATAGAGTTTGGCGAATGGTGATTCCTAAATATAGGACGTTAGGTACGAGCTTCCCTGCAATCAACAAAACAGTAATTGCCTTTATCTTAGCTTCATAAGCAAGATCAGCAGGCCAGCAGCTGTTAGTATGATTGATACGAGAGAAGTCAAAATGGTCTAGGTATCATATTCGCGCAGCATGATAGAAATGTACAAGTTGATGAACCTAACCAAGAAGACATGCATTGACAGAACTATCGACAAGACAGTAGACACGCCTGCCATTATGTCTAGTTCGTGCGGTTGAAGGCAACCGTAAGTTTCTAACACCCTCTACTAATTGACTAACTGACAACTGCAGTCGTGCAAACACGTTCAGTGAATGCAAAACTCCTGAGAAATCATGGGTTCATCACTCAAAAGAAACGAGTCTGATTATGATCTGTAATCTGATACATGGCGCATAGAACAGATCGATCACATAAAGGAGACCATTACGTTGATACCAAAAGGTGATCTGATAGACTGCTGATACGCAGTTCATAAATCACAGGTAGAAGAACACTAGGGTGGGCACTGATCCTTCACTCAAAAGCAGTGGAGGCCTCCCCACCACGCCTGCACTTCCAGCTTCTGATTTGATCCTCACAGGTGACACATCCCATGTGCCAATCAGGCAATCACCAAAGCTTAAGCTTGCACCACAACTGTACAGTGTACATTAGAGACTAAAGTAGTAGGCAATCAGTAGTAGTAGGAGCAGTATTCTAGTATTTTAGTCCATGCAGCCACCTAAGCCATTATCAGTCCATTTGTTTTCCTTTAGTTGTTGAATGGGGCACGCGTGCAGCTAGATGGATATAGATCATCAGCTACAAAAACTGAGCAAATGTTTGATATGTACTAGTGCTTGTAGTAGGAGTACTTGCTAGGTAGACTGCCAGTCATAATGGAATCGCCACGTCTCTGAAATGACAAATCAGTCACAGCAAAAACTACAGTATGCCAGTACGGAGCAGAGACCTGTAACGTGGCAGGTATCCGTTATGTCCGTCCATAAACGGTGTGCATGTGAGTTGGTTGGTTTGCCACTAGCGGCCGGGAAACCGGACTGCGAGCGCGTACATAACCATTGCGCTTGATCTGTGAAATAATCTTGTACATTTCTTTTGTAGAACACAACAGGCAAAAACCAGGAAGGAGGAGAGCGAAAAAAGGTAGATTTTACAATGGTGTGATGCGATACTGGTCAAATCAAACCATTCCCCACCGTCTCGCTTCGCTCTAGTGGCCCGTGCCACGCGCGTCCAGCTCCACATTTTCTTTGGACCAAAATTTCCCTGTGAGTTTTGTTTGTTTGATTAGTTGGTTCCCGTAATCCTATAGCAGCAGCAGCTGGAGCATGAACAGTGCGAGCGGTGCGAGCGGCGCGGCCCGGGGTGCCAGCCTTGACGGCGCGGACGACGCGTCGCCGGTGGCGAGGCTGGCGAGCCAAGAATTGTCGCCCAGCATCACGCCTTGGCCGCCGCCGGCGGCTTGGCCGCCTGTGGGCCTCGGCATCGCCGGAGGTGCGTCCGTGGACGCCCCCGGCACCGTCGCCGTCGGTGTCGCCGCTACTCCACCCGCCGATTTCAGGCTGCTCACGTTGCCACAAAAAGAAAAGCGGAGTATGAGTTCACAAGCTCTAAACTGGTAAAGACTCCCGTATGAGTTCAGTAGACAGAGTGAAAGAGAACGCCTACTCGCCTAGTAATCTAAAAGCTCCGAGTTACTGAAAGTAATATTTGCACTTTCTGCTTAAGTATTAGATCATGTTTTCGTTTCTCTAAATAATTATTATTTATTAAACTAATAAGTGAGATCATGCCCTGACCTCAGCCATCGTATGTTTCTCTTTCCTGACTCAAAAGATGAAGCCGACTGGCCTGCACTGCCATGACGTTGATACGCGAACCAACGGCAGTAAAAATGGGCCACGGGGGGGTCAAACCTCCCTTAACAAGTTAAGCACCCACTAAGGCCCTGTTTGGAATGCGGGAATTTTTCCCGATTCCTGCGGGAATTGAACTGTTTCCTGCAAAATTCCTGTGAAATTCCTCTGTTCCAAACAGGCCCTAAAAGTGCAAGATGAATTAGACATCTACCAACTAATGTACTAACTCCAGGCTAATCATTACATCATATTATCTTCCAAACCAGTGTCCCCATCTATTTTAGTCTATATTTTACAATATTATGATTTATAGTTTTTGGCTTTGTCTTTTAGCTAAAATGTTGTTGTGGCGTCTATTTATTTTTTTCTAAGATATTTAATTAAAGAAAAATAAAAAGTAAAACACACCATGATATCTCTATAAACAATACAAAATAAAAAATAAAAAACTACGTTACAAAACCAATACCTTTTAGTTTTTAAAAGTTAGAAAGCATCGCTGTAGAGAACGTGGTCCTAGAAGTATGACATATAGGAATACCGGCACTCATATTTTTGTGTACACTTAAATGTGAGATAAGGTGAGATGGAGTGCTCAATGTTGAGTCACTCCGGCACCACCCACAAATACTGACAGCGGAGTAGCACTCCGTGTCTCCGTACCAAGTCATTATCGTGTCCCCAAGCAGACGCATGCTCAGTTGCTCACCCGGTCGTGCATGCAAATCTCACATGCTTTAATGACTAACTGCTCTCTAAATAAAACGTCACGCGAAAGCAAAGGTTTATTATTGAAGCAAGTTACTAGTAATTAGTGCAGTGGTTAAGCGCGGTGGACGTGTGAAGCGAGCGAACGGACCTAGGGGTGGCGACGGGGCAGAAGGTGATGGTGTAGTCGCGGCCGCCGGCGCAGGTGAAGGTGCTGGTCGGGTCGTCGAACGCGTAGCTGTACGACCGCGGGCACGCCGACTTGAACACCTGCGAGTAGGCGGTGGGGCGGCAGGTGTTGGGGTTGGCGTACGCGCCGCTGCAGCAGTACTCGGGCTTGCCGAAGGCGTCGCACGCGCTCCGGCACGCCGCGCCGCCCATGGCGCGGAGCTCCGCAGGGCACCGCGCGTTCAGGTCGGCCGCGCAGCCGGCCGCCGCGCACGTCGCGCCGCTGCCGCCGCCGCCCGCGGGCTCCACGAGCATCGGCAGGTTGTACCCGTCCACGAGGCTGACGTCGTAGAAGTCGTTGTGGCCGCTGCCGTCGAGCGTGAACTCGGCCAGCGTGGCGGGGGGCGCCGCGCCGCGGCCGGCACACTCCAACGTGCCGGAGCCGCAGTCACCCGTGGCGCACACGACCTTCCCGGTGGCGTCCTGCGCGCAGCCGGTGCGGGCCCACAGCCGACCGGACCAGCCGGACGGTGCCGGCACCGCGCGCGCGGCGCCGGGCGGCAGCTCGAAGCCCGTCGGGTCAAGCCTGGCGCTCCCGGCGTTCGACAGGATGCCCGGCCACACCGTCCCCGTGCACCGGTTCACAAACGTGAATGTCAGAGCTCCACCCTCTGCACCCAAGAAACAATCAAACAAAGCCAGAGACGATGTCAACTCAGCTCACCACTACAAGAACTCGTGCAACTTCTCTCAACTGCCAAAACAGAATCACTCGATGACGATCGAAATACCTCTCAGAAATATGCAAAGCAGCGCAAGAACGATGCAAACTCTTTGAATTCCCATGTTCTTGAAGCAATGCAGCTCTGGTTGGTGGTTAGTAATGAATGGCAAGGGCAAGAAGAGGTATAATTTCACAACAGTGTAGGTACTAGCTATCAGTATTAGTAGTAGCAGTCCAGCTCCAGGACTAGTTTAGTACAGTGGTTAGAGAGGAGAGGGAGACAGAAGTCTTGGACTTGGAGGGAAGGGCCGCCACCCATAAACTATCACTACTTATAGCACAAGAGAGGTTGCTTACTAACTACCTTTTGGTTTCAGAAAGGTGAAAGCATAGAATGGGATTTGATTGGATTCAAGTACCTTTTTCTCTGCAATTTGCATTACAGGCCTAGTGCTGATTGCTCTGTGCAATTTCCATGATGGATGGGGAATGTATTGAGGTTTGGTGCTTGGTGATGTCTCATGTCTGTATCTTTTTGCAGAAGGTGTGGATTGTGCGATGAGATTTAGTGGAAGAATGATGGCTGGCTTAACCAACAATCGTGATGATTAGAGGATAACATAATGTAATGGAGCATGGTTTTTGGGTTGCTTTGCCAAAAATCTTGTTCGGTAAATGCATCTGAGCTATCTTCGAAGGCTCAGTAGTCAGTGTTTTGTGCAGTCCATAGTGAGGCTGTTGGTTCGTCTGATTTCTGAAGTGAGCGATAAAAAAAGGTCTTGAAAGAGAAATGGTAACTGAAGAACCGAGATGGCAAGCGCCGAAAATCAGCTACCCAACATAAGTGTACCGTTCCCTAAATTGATATGATTGTGATATCTCGATGGTATGTATACATTCTGACTTGCTTACTTGAAAAAACTGAAGTAATTCAGCAGCACAGAGAAAAGACTGAAAAAAAAATAGATGGCTCGCTATTAATCGTACAGTGAGACCACATTTTGAAAATGAAAGATGTATAAGTACGAATAATGTTAACATCCAAATAAAAATGACAGTTTTCGCAAAAAAATAAAAAATAAAAAATGACAGTACGAAAGAAGGAAGAGAGTGACGGTATTGGCATATATTTGAAGACATTGTCAATCCTTGCAGTAATTTCGGTTGAAGTCACAATTGTCAATACTTTTTTGCTTTCAGCATCTTCGCTGTGTAGTAAACTCTTACAAGTTCCATTTTGATTTCTGTCAACGTGAGCCGGGGGGCGGCGGCGGATCAACCAATAATCTTTGTTGGAACCCAAACACTTATGGAAAGTAATTGTGACTCTAAGAAGCGAGAGGAGAAACTTAAGAAACATAGAAGCACAGGTTTCAATTGAAAAATTGAAAATTTTTCAGAATGTTGCGGTGGTGGTCTAGTGGAGGTGGAGCATCAAAAGCAAGGTTACTAGAGAAACTACCCGGAGTTTCAGAACTTTCCTTGTGATACACTAGCAATTCATCATTTATAACAACAAAATCTTGAATACAACTATGATCTGATGGAAAGTAAAGGTTTTTTAAGGCGATGGAAGATAGAGTTTACTAGTGAATTTTCAGTGCTTTCATGTATATATACCACTGCACTCTTTCTCATACCATGCATGTTACAACCCATTGCCGTTAGCTCTGAAACTATGTTAAATTGAGGTGTCAAATCTGAATTTTGATCGTTTTGAGAATGCTAGATATTTTTTCATGAATCATAAACAGTGTTCACCAATAGTGTTCCTGAACCCATAAGCGGCCATGCGGCAGATTTAGATTTCTTCCCAGTGACGTATCGATCCAGGTGGGCAGTCCTCATCTAACCCTAGAATTTTGAGAGGTTGTCAAATTTCCACCATGGATAATATCCATATCCAAAAAACCAAGCCTGACCACGAATGTGTGCCTCATTCTTTTTAGCTTATAATTATGACTTCTCTTAAATAAATAAATAGAATGATTTCTCTGCTACCATTTGAAAACAGTTTATGGGGACAGCCGTACTTCCCCTGCAGGCTGCAGCGGCTCTGGCGCACGTATGTGACTTTGCCCCGTTCGATTGATGTCCTAGTCTGCTCTTTCTTCTTGTTAGCCGACTGGCCTGTGCACTTACAAGGTGTATTGTAGTATAGTATTCATAGTGTGTACGTATGGAATTGTAGATGCCAAATTTGAAATTCTATATTTTGAAAAAAAGGAACGTAAATTTCACCCCAAAAATTTGGGATATTTGAATTTTTCGAGGAATTTTTACCTTACGGATGAATATCCCCTCGCATAACTAGCTGAACTTCTTCCTCTTCTTCTCCCTCTCCTCTTCTCCTTTCTTTCCTCTCGGCAGAGAACGAGTGGCATCCAGTCACCGTACCGTTAGGCGACAGGAGGTGCTATCACCAAATGGTTGGACGACTGCATCCCTATCGCCCAACGGTACAGCTACTGCCTGCGTGTCCTTGGCTATTGGGTGATAGGGTCCAGGCGGCTAACAGTTGCGTTACAGGGTTACTTTTGCAAAAAATAAAAACATGGGTATAATTTCTGTATCTGTATAAAAAGGATTATTTTAAAAAATTTCTATAGAAAAGGGCACAGACCTATGTATGCGGAATGGAACTTGTATACTGGTAAAAGTTGTGCAAGTCATAAAGTGTTTTATCGAAACAAGGATCAATACAATTGGACTCCCTTATTGTATATCGTGCCAATTAAGAGCAAGGCTAAGAGCATCTCCAATAATGACTTATGAGCTAGCTCTAAGCATATTATTTCATATTTTAATAGAAGAGAGAGAAAAGCTAGCTCTTGATTAAGAGCTAGTCTCATACACACATTCCAAAATTATGTGAGAGTGTCATGTGAGGCTATTTATGTTATGAGCTATGTGCTAAAAGTTAGTACTATTGGAGAAGTTGTCTTAGAGCTAGTAACTAGCTCATACTGTTGGAGATGCTCTAAGAGCAAGTATTATAAGAGGCTGTATGCTGAGGTGGAGGAGAGAGGAGGAGAGAGAAGAGAGGTGGGCTGTAAGCTTACAGCCAGCTGAAGCACAAGAACCAAGAAACTTTGTGAGAGGAATGGGTAGATCATACAGCCTTCAGCTGGCTGTAACTACTATATGAGTAGGCTGATAAGTGGGCTGTAAGTATTCATACAGCCAGCTGAAGGCTGTATTATAAGACTTGCTATAATAATATAGCTTTCAGCTGGCTGTATGGACACTTACAGCTCACTTATCAGCCCATTCATATAGTAGTTTACAGCCAACTGAAGGCTGTATGACCCACCCCTTTCTCTCATAAAGTTTTTTGGTTCTTGTGCTTCAGCTGGCTGTAAACTTACAACCCACCTCTCTTCTCTCTCCTCCTCTCTCTCCTCCACCTCAGCATACAGCCTACTAACAGCCTCTTATTATACTTGCTCTAAAGCACCGACTTTGCGCTAGCTATTTGATGACTATGTTTCTGAGCTCGTATAAATCATCGTTTTCAGTCGCCGAACTTTTCTTGGCGATGTATGCCTCCTAGTGCTAAATTGTGTAACATGCGTCATGCATGATTTGTTGGATAAGATGGCATGTGAATGTCAACCGATCGATCTGCCAACTCGACGTAGCTGTAACCACAAGATCGACGATTGCAGCTTTCGGGATGCCGGGGATCGTGTTTGGTTGGGGGCATGTTACGCTGGCTCGTTCGTGGTTCAGAATGATTGATCCGCACATGCATGTAAACGAACCGGCTGGCTCTCCTCTGCTTTTGTTGCTCTGCTCTCCTCATGGGCAATCCCACGCAGCTTGCTCGCATGGCAATCACAGATTCTCACGTACGCAGTAGTGTGCAGTACGTACTGCATCGAACTGGTCATGGCTCAGCCCCTGCCTTGTTCTACTCTAGCTTGCTTTAGACCTTGGCAAGCTCAAGACGGATCAGTTGGGCTAAAAACCAGACCGGCCGAGTTGTTCTCAGGTATACCGTATCCGTGATACGATATCTACTTCACTAGAAATAACTGCCGTGCCTTGCTAACAAGGAGAAAGGGCGCCGATATTTTCCCCTTGAGAGATACGTAACCAGAACTCCATGAAGGGGAAAAAATCGCAAAGATGAAACAGGTACAGCACGTAACCGAAAACCTGCTTCGAGGCAGAGCTTTCTTTGCCTGCTCGACTTCCCGTTTCTTCTCGCGTCATTAACCTCCCCCAATCCCACATCTATAAATGGAGCACCAAACGAGCAAATGTTTCCCGACTCCATCACTCGGTTAGTCAGTTCTCACCTGCTTAGATATTTGAGCAGGCAACTTTGTTCAACACCGAGCACGGGACCCGAAGCAGGACGTAGGACAGTGGCCTCGGACAAAATACAAGTAGGAGCCGTTGCCGACGTAGCCTGCTTGGGCTGCGTGGTCTGTGTAAGTCAAGTGACCGTCCTCACCTGGTCACCCGCCCGGCCCATCACACGGACAGAGTAGAGTTGGAGGAGAGCTTGGAGCCGAGGCCTTGTGGACTATAGCCAGAGTGAGAGAAAAAAAATGGCACGGAGCCCAGCTCATGTCGCTCTCCGATCTCTTGCTCTGCTCCTCCTGCTCCCAGGTAAGGGACCCTGCTCTTCTGCATCTGTCCAAGTACACACTGTTTGCGTCGAGCATTGTATGTCTGTTTGGTTGGTTGGTTGGTTGGTGTGTGCGCGCTGGTCGGTTTGAGTTGTTGGGTTTGCTTGCAGCTGCGTGGTCGGCGACGTTCACGATGGCCAACAACTGCGCCTACACGGTGTGGCCGGGGCTGCTGTCGGGCGCCGGCACGGCGCCGCTGTCGACGACGGGGTTAGCTCTGGCGCACGGCGCGTCCACGACGGTGGACGCGCCGGCGAGCTGGTCCGGGCGCGTGTGGGCGCGCACGCTCTGCGCCGAGGACGCTACCGGCAAGTTCACCTGCGCCACCGGCGACTGCGGTTCGGGCGGACTCCAGTGCAACGGCGGGGGTGCCGCGCCGCCGGCCACGCTGGTGGAGTTCACGCTCGACGGCTCCGGCGGCATGGACTTCTTCGACGTCAGCCTCGTCGACGGCTACAACATCCCGGTGCTCGTCGTGCCGCAGGGCGGGGGCGGCGCCGCCACCGCGGGTGGGGGCAAGTGCATGGCCACCGGCTGCCTCGTCGACCTCAACGGCGCGTGCCCGGCCGACCTGAAGGTCGTCGCGGCGGCCGACGGGGGCGCCGTGGCGTGCCGCAGCGCGTGCGAGGCGTTCGGGTCCCCGCAGTACTGCTGCAGCGGCGCATACGGGAGCCCGAACACGTGCCGGCCGTCGACGTACTCGCAGTTCTTCAAGAAGGCGTGCCCCCGTGCCTACAGCTACGCGTACGACGACTCGACCTCCACGTTCACATGCGCCGCCGGCACCAACTACGCCATCACCTTCTGCCCAAGCATCACCAGGTAAATCCATCCCCCCAATGCCCCCCTCCTACTTGAAGCTTCATCATCATAATACGTAGCCCAGTAGCCGCGGTAGCAACTAACGATCATAGTTTCACCAAAATGGCGCGAGATGTACAGTTGAACCGCCTTGACAAGTTCAGGTTCTATGGTGATTGAGACCCCAATTTACCAGTCATTGCTCAAGAAATAAGACACGATTGAGCGTTTACTGTGAGTTGTACTAGTACTGTGATCGGTAAGGTGATTTACTGTGAGTTGACAAAAACACTCCAAAATCCTGAACCGGATTGCCTCTGTGCGGAAGGAAGACCCCATAGACGATCCTGGAAATCAAATCTACTTCCTGTGTACTCCAATGGTCAATTGACAGAATACGGAGTTCACTAGGACGGAAAAGCCTCCTACTTCATATTATCATACAAGATATCTTTTGTCGCAAAAAAAAATCATATAAGATATCTTGGGTCTCGTTTAGTGGCTTGAGCTGCACACTGCAGTGATGCACTGTTGCAACGCAGTCCACGCCGAGAAAAATCTCTAGGCATTGATTTGTCCTGTCCTCTTCCCTGCATCCCCAACGGCATCGCATGTACCCGTGCTCAGATACGTCGTGTGCATTTACGCGTCGTCCAAAATATCTGCACTCTGCAAGCAAATCCGCAATTCCATTACTACCGCTATCTTGTACTACACTGTTAAGAACTTTATTTCGTGCCGTATTCTAACCCTGCTTCGGATGCGTTTGTGTTTGCTCAACAGCGGGAAGTACTCCGGCGAGAACGCGCAGGCAGCCGGCGTGCCGCACAGGAACGACACGGTGGTCTACCTCGGCGCCGAACAACTCTCCACAGGCGGCGCCGCCTCCATCGCCGTCCATGCATCACAGCTCATCCTCCTCCTCGCCGTCGCCGTCGTGCTGCTCTAAGCCGGCAGGCCAATTCATACACGCACAATGGCGGCAATTCATACTCCGCTGTACCGCGGGCCCACTGCTACGGTTAACCTGGCCTCGAGGTGTCCTTACCCGGCGCGCGTCTTTTGGCGTGACGGAGGCAGAGACCAAGATTCGAGCGAAGGCCAAGAAAAGGGCGGGCAGGAGCAGGAAAGGCTGACAGTGCTACCGACAAGCAAACGAGCACACGGATCACAGCTTTCTAGATAGCTTATGTCGTAGGGTTAGCCGGTTAGGATAGTTTGTTAGGATTTTCTTTTCTAAGCTTCTTTGATTTGTTGAGCGGAAATAATGATGTATGCAAGGCTAATCGTGATATGGATTACGGTGATTATTACTTTAGTACTTTTAGTTCACTTGAGCATGGCGGAAAGGACAGGTAGAGATATGTTACGTATGCTGCTTTCGTGTCACGTTACATTTCCCTGCTTGGCTTCACACCTCATCGTACTTCGCAGGCATGTGAATCGATGACTCTACCGAACTGTTCACGTAACATTTTTAAAATTTTGGTCCACTAACACTTTTTTACAAAAATAACTTTTTTTCCAAACTCGAAAAGCGCGACGGACAACACGTATCACTGTCACGCCATTGTAGCTCACTAGGAGACTAGGCGCACAGCTGGGCGAGCTGGTGCGGCTCAATAGCAGGCCAGTGTAGCTCGGGAGCTAGCTGAGATTCTCGGGCAGCGCAGCTAGCGCGCGTGGGCACGGGAGATGCTATTGGCACGCATGGGCAGGGGAGAAACTACAACAGGGAGACGCGCATGAGCATGGGCCAGGGAATCTCACAGAGAGCTCGTCCACGCGTAGTTTGGCTCTGATAAACTCACTGTTAATTACACAATGTGACGCGGCAACACGGCGTTATATTCTCATCTAATTAGTGTGTTAATTACGATACGTTCACACGCATGCGTATAAAATGCGACCCGCGGTCGCATTGCTGTCGAACGAGAGAGCATAGCCAAGGGAAGTAAAGAAAAAAGTCACATTGCTACCGTGCGGGAGAGAGCGCGCAGCTGTATTCTTCGTAGTTAGAAGCATTGTGGAGCTGGTGAATATCTTCAAAAAAAGGTATGTTAAAATAATTTTATATATGTCCACACATATATATTGATCTAGTGTGATTACAAAAATCTGCAGAAAATAATGGGTTTATACACACCGTGCATGCCTAATTAGCATTATAATTATCACTAATCGCATTAAATTATTGTTGATCACATTTAATTAGTGCTAATCATGATTAATTACTAGTAATCGTAATTAATTAATACTAATTGTAATAAATTAGTATGAGTGTGCATTTAATCAAAGCAGCAAGTTAGCGTAAGAAGAAAAATACAATTTAGGCAATATGTACGTATGTATATGGTGTGATTATTCTCATTTTGTGGTCAGTTGTATTTAGCATCATTTGACACCGATATATTATTTTATGTACCACAAGGAATGGCTGCTGGTGACGGTCTCAGGGTGGCACGTTGTTGGACCCATCTTGGGATGGGCAGCATCATTGTTGGGCATGGTCGAGCGGTGAAGGACCAGCCCCTTTTGTTCTCTGAAGACCTCAGGAGGACTAGCCTCTCGATGAGTGGTACGTTCTAGTTCTACGGTGGGTCGGGTTGCTGCCCATGGTGAGGATGGTGGACATTGGATGGTCCTTTGTGTTGGACTCGTCGCTTCTGTCAGCACTTGTTAACTGGTGGAGGCCGGAGACTTCCAGTGGGGGAGATGACTATCACCCCGCAGGATATTGCGTACCTCACCGGTCTACCAATATGGAGTCGTCATGTGGATCCACCCACTAGATCACCTGATTAGAAGGCACATATGCTACATCAGTTTGATCATCTCATTCCGGATAAGTCCTCTCGAGTGCCACATTAGTGGTTGTGGCTATTCAAGCAATGCCCACCAGACGCGCCTGCACATGTCGTGAGGTTCCACCTAGTGGATCATATTTCCTATGACTAAAGGGAATTTGGTGTACCCTAGCTATGTCCATATCGCTGAGTCCTCAGTCTACGCTAAGGATAATGATGATGTTCCAATGTACAGCTAGAGCTTGGCTATTCTGTGCGCGACCTATAGAGCTTTGTGCGATGGTTCACATCATGCTCCTACGGTGACGGGGACGGTGACGACCCGATGGACAAACCCACCATGGATACTCGCTGGATTGTCAACAAGCTAGGATAGTCTAGGGACGGTCACCACGTGTGTACTCGGATTTTCACAATGTGTTCGAGATCTTGGATGAGGGTAGTATCGTGTGGATGGTGTGGACCAGTTCATCTCTGAGACGGCTCCTTTTGGACTATCAGAGCAGTGTGAGCAAGACAGTGAGTACTGGCTCATGACTTGTTACCTCATCTTCTCTCATATGGTGGAGCCGTACGCCCTGCAACTAGTCATAAGACAGTTTGGGCTTCACTAGCATATGCCACCAGCACCGTGTCAACCACTACTTGGCCATGTGCACTGATAAGTAATTTTATTTGTTACCTCATTGCGTACCATTCGTGTCCACTTTATTTTTGTAACATCCCGAATTTTTGCTAAAATAAAAAAAATAATAAATAAACAAAAATTAATTAAAACAAAATTAAAATTAAAATAAGTATTTTTGTGCCTAGATTTTAAATTTGGATTTGCCCTGAATTTCTGCTTTTGAAAAAGCTGGATTTGAAAAGCATTTTCAGAAAAACCTAAACTATTATTAAATAAAATGATATTTTGATTTTCTATAAAAATCTTATTTAAAATTAAATATTTGGAGTTATTTGGCTTTTATTTGGTTCTCTGGTTTTTCTGGAGTTTAAAAATGTATTTTTGAAATTCAAAAGTATTTTAAAATATGAAAATTAAATACCAACATTAGTTGGAAATATATATTTTTTAAGTTCCAAATGTCTCCAGGAGATTCTCTGAATTTTTCTGAGATTTTTGGAATTTATTTCATATTTTTCTGAGGCTTATTGGAATTTCTGTGCTTTTCCGAAAAACCCAAAAATCAGAAAAAGAAATAATCTCCTCTCCCCTCCCCTCCGGCCGCCACGTGGACAGCCTGGATCTCGCCACGCCGCCCCCTCGGCCATCCGCTCCATCCCGCCTTCCCCCTCCCGATGGCCGCCACGTCACCCCCTCGCTCCCATCCGCCCCGTCCGCCCTGCGCTGCACCCTCGGCCGCCCGATCCGCCCTCGTCCACGCGGCGCCATCCGCGCCACCCGCGCCTCCCTTCCTCTCTCTCACTGCCGCCCGACCCCACCTGTCGGTGCCCCCTTCCCCCTCTCTCCGCCTCTCTTTGCCCGCGGGCCCGCCCGTCAGCGCCTCCCCCTTCCGCCTCTCGCTGTGCGTGGACCCGGCCTGTCAGGCCTTCTTCCACCTCCGGCCGCGCCCGTCTCCTTCCTCCCGCACCCGCCGTCGGCCGTTGCACCCATCTCCGCCTGACCTGGTCGCCACCCCCTCTCTCTCGGTCGCGCCCCACTCCCGCACGACCCGCGCCCACGCGCCACCTCCTCACCCGCCTTCTCCGCGCACGCCACCACCTTCTCCCGCAACCGCCGCCCGCCTCCGGCGACCAATCCACGCCACCCCGCTCCCCCTCGCCCCTATTTAAGCCCCTCCCCAGCTTCGGCATTCCCCGCACCGTCTCTTGCCACCCTCCATTCTCCTTCTCCGTCACCCAAGAGCCCCGTGCCCGTGCGCTCTTGCCGCCGCCGCCGCCCTCTTCCTCCGACGAGGAATTCCGGTCGCTTCGCTCCCCCTCGCGCCCGGCCGGCTCGACCCCGAGCTTCCCCATGTCGCCCCCGACCTCCTCCGCCCCGTGACCGCGCCTTTCCACCGCCGGAATGCCGCCGCCGCGGGAGACCCGATCCACCACCGCCTCCTCCTCGCTGCCGGCCCTACTCCGGCCACCTCCGGTGAGCCCGCACCCCTCCCCGAGATCGCCTCCTCCTCCTCTTCCCGTTTTCGCCCTCGCCGCCGGCCGCCGTGCCGCCGTGCGCCGGCGAGCTCCCCGGGCCCGAGCGCCGCCCCTGCCGGTCAGCCACGTCGGCGCCCTGTGCTTGCGTGGCAGGTGACGTGGGCGCCACGTCCCCGCCCCGTCGGCTCCCTCGCCCCGTTGGCCGCCACGCCAGCCCGGCCCGCCACCCGTGCCACCTCAGCGCCCTTTCTCCGTGGACCGGGTCCATGGACCAGGGGCCCCGCATGTCAGCCCCTCCCCCTTTTTCCTGTGCAAAAATAATTCGTCCGAAAAATAAATTCCCAGGGCTGATGCAATGCTGACGCCATAAATCCAATTTCCTTTATAAAAATAATTCCAGAAAAATCTCTTTTTCCATTTTCCCTCTTTTCAAACTTCCCGGAGCCCGTTCTTCTTCATCCTAACTCCGATTTGGCCCATTCAAATTTCTAAATTCATCAAAAATTCCCCTCTATCCATTTCTAGCCTCAATTAAAATATTTGAATTCAATTTGAATTTATTTGAATTTGGTGGGTTATTTTCATGTGTAGACTTCGACGATTCGGGAAATTTCTTCGACGAAGATTCAAATCAAATTGAAGAGCAAGGCAAGTCACCCTCCTTGATCATGTTGATCCCAGTTTTCAAAATAAAATTATGTTGATTTAAATTATGTTGCATGCGTATTTTTATTCAACGTATTTCAATTCTGTTTCAAATATAGTTAATGCCTACTTGTTAATCCCTCCATTGAATTTGAATTCCTCAATACCTTGTCACCCTAGATTCAAACTCTAGCTAATACATTAGTGTTGGCTAGAGGAATTTATATCAAATGCTTAGTCCTGCTTAGAAAATAATCTTGGTTTTGGGATATCTTTCACATAAAATGATGACCCTTTTTACATAAAATGATATGTACTCTTGACTTTGGTGAGTCAAGGAGGTTTATGAATTATTTTGAAAACAAATATAAACCTGGTTTAGACTTAGGCATTTGGTTAGAGTGGTGGGTGCAGGCATGCCCTGTTGGTTGGAGCCGCAGTGGTTGATTGTCGTGCACAGGGGTATGTGGTTGGGCCTGAGTCAGATTAAGGACCGGTCTGTGAGCTACTGTTGCAAAGCCCTAATCATACTACCACATGGCTGGTATGGGACAGCCCTGGCTGAATAATTTGTGAAGTCCCAACCTGAGTCAAGTCGTAGGTTGAAAGTGAGCGTGGTTGGTGCCATGTGAAGTCTCACTTGGGTGAGCGTGGTTAAGCCATGAGAAGTCTCGTCTAGGCTCAAGAGGGGGTCCCGGTCTGGTGGATTCCTTACTGGGGTGAAACCTTAGAGTTGGCTCGACCAGGTTGAAGGCTTTGCATTGTAAAGGCCTTGTCATGACTCCTTGCCGCACACATAAGGAAGTGTGTAATCGCGTGGCACAAAAGGATGATCGTGTCTTGTGGGTAAAGCTGTACAACCTCTACAGAGTGTATAATCTATCCTGGATAGCCGTGCCCACGGTCATGGGCATGCTGAGTAAAAGTTTTTCATGGATTAGACTTTGTTTTTCAAAAACGTTTTCGAAAACCTTGTGGATGGATGGAATCCGTGAGAGATGGAAATCTGGTGAATGGATGGAATTCATCAGAGTTGCGCAGTGAAAGCGTGTGAATGGATGGAATCCATATGTGAGCTTTTGGAAAAGATGGTCCGGGTGGGATGCCCGTGGATAGGTTGGTGTATGGTCGGAGCCTGCACTGACGGTATTATTTTCTACTACAAGTATTATTTTTACTTATCGTATTAAATTCAGCAATTTCAATCTACTTATTGTATTTCTTAAATGCTGTTTTATGCAAACTAACCCTATAAGCCTTCCATTGAAGCCTTTATCATTATGTTGCATTTTCCCGGGTGATTTGCGGAGTACAAGTTTGTACTCACGTTGCGTTTTCCACACAGAGAAGGAAGACGTCAACTACGGTGAAGATCTGGACGAATAGGCCGCGTCTTACTGTCGTTTGCCTGTGGGCAGGCTCAGTGGGCTTCTTCCGCTTCGGTTTTTCTTCCGCTGCTTATTACTTAATTTTGGCTTATGTGCCGTTGATGTAAATTTTGGCATTCATGCCCATATTCAGTTAATAAATGTCATTATGGTTGATATTTATCTTTGTTGTACGCTGTGTGCACTAGCTGATCCTGGACTAGTGCGATTTACACAGAGGATCCAGGAGTCGTTGCTCCGGGTTCCGACAATTTTCGCATTGAAGTTATAGTTGTATACCCATCTTTTTCTGTAGGCAATCGAGGAAGGGACGAGATAGCAATGAGTAGAGGCCACCACAGGCTCAGTGGATGAACACCTGGGAGCAGTCGACGAGGACAGAGGTCGAGCAGGAGAAACGGGCATACGATCCAAACATGTATGACATGTACTTAGAGTGGTACATACCACGAACTCGTTACAGACTTACGCGTCTCTCTATGTAGCCCCCACGCAGGCCGCGCATATCGATAGGCTAGCACTTGGCTCAGACCAACACCGTGTGGCATGGCAAGACAAAGTGGTACAAGACTTAAAGTTTGTATTTGTATCCTACTATTCGAGCATACACATCTAACATGTTTCGTTCGTCATTGTAGGTCGATCGGCTACACCGCATCATGTCCGAGAGTGGAGCCATACTACATTATGGATGGTCGAGCATGATCAAACAACTACTAGGGTCCTTACGTAACATATATACGGACGCCAAACATGCACTAGGAGCCATCAGTTGTAGCCGTGCTAGCAATGTGTTTATCCCTGGGGCCACGAGCCGCTACATCATTCGTCGGTACCTTCATCCGCACGTCCCAGCTCATCAGCACACCCCTAGCCTCGGTCGCTCCCAGTCCGCACGTCTTAGCTCGTTTGCTTAGGTTTGACGATTTCATAATCTTCTACAATCGGCAAGATACCCTATTTTCGTTGCTTTTCATATATGTCTACTTCATCGAAGATGATTTCACGTTTTAGATTGTGCCTACACTCGAGTGTAGCCTATGGAGTAATTGTCGGAGATCCCGAGTTGCCTTTACTCGGAGCCTCCGAGCGATTCTGTGACTTCAAGTTCTCTGCATTTTGACTTCTAATCTAAGTGAATTTGGCCCGAGGGCCCTTGTAAAATTGCTTCTGACTACTAAATCATACTTTTATATCAAAAACTAGTTTACTAATGTAATCACAAGTTATGTCATGTATCAACTCTATATATGTGCGACCAAATTCTAGATGGTCGTGTGAGTGCAGGTTAACTCCTCAGGTCATCGTGAGGAGGTCCCTCATAGCGGAGAACCACCAGCTGGAGAGCATCAATGAGGACAACATGGGCTACAACAGAGGACGGTGACAAGCTCGGGCAGAGAAGGATGAAGCTGACAAGCACGAGTCGAGGCGTGCAGTTGGTGTCAGCTTCGGCCAGATCCGGCCAGGAGCAACAGTGACGTTGAAACAACGGTAGCAGTGCTCGGAAGGGAGGTGAGGTCCTACGATTGAGGCAGCAATCGATTTGGGGGCATTGGTTGATGATGCGAGAGTGTTGATGTTGGGGTAGGGGTGTAGATGAGATGGGTTAATATATGGCTGACATGTGGGACAGGGCTATATATGTAATAGATTTTCTGCTTCTAGGGTTCCTTGTGTAAAATTTCAGACTAAAGTAATAAATAGAAAGAAGCATGGGCTAAAATGAAAAAAATACTAAAGGAATGCAATGCAAAACCATTTATGGATCCACTTGAGGCTACCGTGCATGTTTTTGTTTTTTGTTTTTTGGTCTACTGATTGTGAAATCTAGAACTAGAAGTTCTACTGATCGGACTAGGAAATCAAGATTAAAATTTCGTCAGCCTACTACGATTGATACTTGAACAGTTGAACTTGATGCCCTATTGCATTTAATGAGATTTCCCTACAGTAATCTTTGTTTTTTTACAGAGCAACATCAATCTAGTCCAGATTTCTGTCGTAACATCATAATTCAGAACTAGTCTAATGTCGTGCTTTGCTATGGATAAAAGAACACATATTATTCTAGCACATCGAGTTGATACTGTCAGGATTGGCCTACCTGGTCCACGCCCTCGTGAAAGATCGAGGAGGCCAGCTAGAGGGGAGTGAATAGGCGGTCTAAAAATTCTCTTCTAATTAATACTAACAATTCAAGACATTTTCTATTTGCTTAAACCAAGTAAACAATACAGAAGCTTAAATCAAATTGGTTTAGCATAAATAGAGCCTAAAACAATTAAGTTCGCATAAGTGCACCAACAATTCTAGCTTAGGTCAATGTTTGCAATTCTAGGTTGACAAGCAATCAAATTAATTTTAAGTAAGTAAATTGCTTAAAAGTAAATTGAGCACAAGCAAAACAAACCACAATAGACGCGGTCTCTTTTTACCGTGGTGTTCGGAGACTTGCCAGTCTCCCCTAGTCCACAATGAGGTTAGCCAAAACAAATTGGACCGACTCCACGAATTAAGCCGAAACACCTCAAATCCACTAGTGGCAGCACTTTCCCGCTCCGGGTAGGTGAGCTCCAACCTTCACAACTTCGCCGAATCTTCTCACAACCTTCTTTGAGAAGATCACCGCGCAAGACGCCTCCAACGCCATCTAGGAGTCGGCAAACTCCAAGAGTAACAAGTCAAATCCCTCACTTGACTCTCACCATGTGCAACATATGCACAAGCTCAATTGGACACTAAGTCCACCTCTAGATGCAACACATGCACTCTAGATCCCTTCTCCTCTCTCACAAAATGCAACACATGCATAATTGAGTGGAGAACCTCACACTAGCTCAAGAACACAGGAATGAGTGAAGCAACAACATCTCCAACCGGTCACAAGGGGGTATTTATACCCTACACCAAAAAATAGCAGTTGGAGCCAAATCCCTAAAAAATCAAGGAAATCGGAAGTACCGCCGGCCAAAAGTCGGTACTTCCACTCGTCTCGCCAGCAATCAGAAAACTGGCCGTTGCAGTCAAAATCGGAACTTCCATTGTTGTAAATGCGGTACTTTCGATTTTCCGGTAGCTCCGATATATGACCTGGAACTTTCAATTTCCACGAGGCTAAGTTTTTCAGTGGTCACTCTCTGGGAAAAATATACCGCTCAGAGGTCAGAACTTCTTGATTTCGGAAGTTCCGTATTTCACGCAGGTACTTCCGATTTTTCGGAACTACCATAGCTATACGTGCGGTACTCCCATTTTCGATTTTTCAGCACAGACAACACTTGGAAAAACAGTCGTAACTTTTGACTCTAATGTCAGAATAGAGTGATCTTGGACTCTATGGAAAGCTTATTCAGATGACTACACAACATATCTATTTGCATGATCTCAAACATATTAGATCAATGCAAAAATCATAAGAGATCCAAAAGAGTCACTCCCATGTCTATGTCCAAAGAAATAGCAATAAATAATCTTAGACCATGCCAAGTAATAATGCATGATCTCCAATTTTTGCAAAACATATTTGTAAACTTAGATCATACTACAAGGATTAGGTACATGGACTTCAACATTTTGCAAAATATATTTGCAAAGTATAGTCACATGTTACAAGGATTCGATGCATGAGCATCAACTATCATGCCACGGAGAGCTAGAGCAAGCGGGATTGAGCAATCAACACATGATGAGACTCAAAGTACTAAATATGACCCATCTTAATAGTACGAAAACTTATACTAGCAATCCTTTCTTCCAACCAAACACCAAGACCGGTAAAGGACTAAGAACACATCCTTAGTCCTAACTAGTCATACCTTTGCTTTGAGTCATCGTCTTGATATGCATCAACTCATGATGCATCTTCTTTCATCAACTCCATCAATACATAATAGTCTTCACTTGACTTGATAATCAACACATGATCATCTCCTCTTAGACATGCATTAACTCATGATGCATATTCTTCTTGATGGTCTTCAACACATGAAGCCATCTTTTTCTTGATAGTCTTCAACTCATGAAGCTATCTTCTTCTCAATCTTGACTTGATGATCTTTAACACGTGAAGTCATCCCAAGTCATCCTCATTTGTGGAACATAACCTATTCATCCAACTCATGAAAAATGTTAGTCCACAAAATAATTATCATCAATTACCAAACTTCACCATTACCACATAATGGAGGGACTAGATTCAACAATCTTCTCTTTTTGGTAATTCATGACAGTCTCAACAAATAATGAGATATAAAAATTGATTTGCGAGTATACAACTTGTACAAAAACAAATGTATACTCTAAGATAAGTTTTAGACAAATCTTACTTATCCGATTATCATTAATCATCCAACCATTAACACATAATGGAGAAGTTAGATGACAACCCGATTACACATGAGTATATATAAACTATACAAGCTATGTATACTCAAGAATGTGTTTCAAAGTAATGATCCTAAATATGCATATTAAAAGAACCATGGATCAATACTTATGAAACTCCAAAACATAGAGAGAGCTCCCTCTAAATGTGTGCATACAAGTGTATATAATGAAGACATATTCACATATTCATTTTGGACTAATTGAGGAGTTCAATCTATATTTTGAATCTAAGAGATGCATTAGTATATGAAAAAGTGATTTCAAATGCATGCCTATTTGATTTCATCTTTCCATCCAAATGAGACTGAACATAAATAAACTTAGACAAACATATTAGTCTCATATATACAATTGTCATTATTACCAAAACGTTATAATGGTATTTGTTAATATCACCAAAATCTTATTATGGTATTTGTCATTAACACCAAAACCAACTTAACCGGAGCTTGATCTTTCACCTCGGCTCTGCCTCCGTGCTCTGCTGCATTATGCCTCTGCGCGCTCAGCTCTGCCACGGACCCTTAGAGCTATGTTGTTTTTTCTTGTTAGAGAAATTTTTGGGTCGTGGAATTTGTTTTTTGTTTGATTGCTTTTTTCTGTTTTTGTTAGAAATTTTTAGAGAGGTATAAAAAAGAGTTATATTAGATTAAAAAAAGAACATTCTGCCGCTCTAAAGCATCAAATTAAAAAGAACTAAGTGACTCTTATAACGTTATAACATCAAATAAAGTAATGAAGAGAGTACTTTGAAAGAACCTATATAGATCTAATCTTATGCAATATACTTGATATTCTATCTTTGCCTCCTATATAATTTTCTTAAGCAATCCCGAAAATCAGGCCCACATATAGCTCTGTTGCTAACTTAATTATTATGCCATGAGAAACAAATAAAAAGAGAAATCTGGTGTGTATAGCATCTTTTTCCCTTTTATTTTTAGTTTGAAGCCAGCCCAAAGACCATAATTGTTGCATGGTAGCCTGGCATTGGGAGAGTGCTATGTGAATTAGGCTACATATTACAGTATTAGACCGAGCAATTAGGATACAGATTAGACCCCATGGGTCTTGTGACCCTGCAATCGATTAGGCTACAGATTAGACCCCATGGGTCTAGTAGTAAGACGATGATCGCTAATTCATTATGGTAGCAATGGCTTATTGGAAATGATGTAGCGGTCGGCAGTGAGAAACCAGTGTTGATGCAACGGTAGGCGACAGTGATGAATCCAATGAAGAATCTATTGTTCTTTGGTATGCAAATGAAGAACTCTTTGGCATCATCTGCTTCTCTAGTGGTGATCTCTGGTAGCCATGCTCTCTCTCCGTCGCATATGACCACCATGACTTTTTGCTATGATTGTTGTCGGCTTGTGGTATTTGGAGGGAGGACGACCAGGGGTTAGGAGGAACATATGAAGAAAGAAGGCCAAGGGATGTGATGATTGTGACTCCGAAAGTTTGGACTGTAGGCAGCTGTTATGGGAATTCGATCATGCATGGGATAGCAATCCGTCCTGAGTACATCAGGTGGTCACTAACTCGCTCTAGATAACATTGCAGATAATTATTTCTAACTTTAAAAGGTATTTTCTATTAAGAGAATGGATAGCGTTATGAGTAATTATTTCTACCTTTGAAAGGTAATTTCTATTAAGAGAACAGATAAGGACCACCAAAGAGTAGACAAGTGCATTAGCATCACCATAAGAGATGGTGCGGTTTGTGCCACAGGTCACACACACCTAAAAAAAGGCCACACGGTTTGTCCGTGTCAGGTCTAATGTTAGCTAAACAGCAAATGCACTTGTTCCACCAAGCGGATCCTGACACGTCGGCTGGCAACCGCTAAAATCCCAGTTACTTCCAAGTCATACGTTTCAGACCAGCTGTAAAACAAATCCAGTAATAGCCCATCAGAAGTACTTTGCTGAAATGTGTAAAGTGGCCCAATTGGCGAAATGAGGCCTAGTACAGGCCTACAATACGTATATTGACTGTACGAATATGATTTTCATAGCCAATCTGGTGTCATAAAGCCCAAATACCAAATTTCATATTTGGCCCATTAAAGTACACAAGGGAAAACGCACTACATGCGGCCCTATATAGTCAATATATAGAGCTACAAAGCAGCCCATGTTTATTTGGTACGGATATGTTACGTCTATGATGCCAAATACTACCCCAAACAAAGCCGGGGGATTCCCCGCAGGAGAGACGTCCCACGTCGCCCCCAGCGCTCCCTCGGCCGGCGCGTGGCGGCAGAATTTGCGTACGGTCGGGGGAGCAGTTTTGCGAAAAAGTCCCCGCGTTTTTTCGAAATTACGTAAAGGTCCTTAGTTCTCGCGAAAAGATCATTACCAGTTTTTTTCAGGCCCCTCCACTTTGCAGGATAGCGCCCCGCGGTTTCTAAATTACGTACAGGTCCTCATTTATTACGTACAGGCCCTCGGATTTTTACGAAAAAGACCTTCGACTTTTTTGAAAATACACACGTGCCCTCGACTTTTTTTAATTTTTTTTAAAAAAACTCCTCACGAATTATCGCCTCTTTCACTTCGGTACACACGGTGGCTGCGCGCGGCGTGGCGCCGCGCCTATGAGGCTAGTAGTATAACAAAGCCCATTGTAGGCCTATTTAGTTAAGGTGCGACATGTTGACACGATTGAACGGCCCAAACTTTTGGCAAAAGAACTATGTCTATTTTCACATCTGGACCGTATGTAAGCTAACAATACATCACTGAGAGCAATATATCTACTTATTTTTAAGGGTGGGTATATATTTCTACCGGATATATACTCAACATTCAACTTTACCCTTTGCCTAGTAGCCTACCTAAATCAGCAATTCTTTTTTGAAGGGCTAAACTTGTTTAGATTTAGAGGTATAGTGACTACAGCATGAATGTTTGGTGGGTGGATTGGACTTTTTCCTTAATGAATTGCTGTCATTTCCCCAAGTAGCTAGGAACAAGGAAGCAGTTAATTGCGATCAAGAACTTGCCTGAGTTGCAACCTGCAACCTTCGGGCGAGCGGCACAGCCGCAAAAAAATCGGCATACACATAGACACAGCTCAAGCATGGGGCCGAGGGTGTCGCAATCACATACATGGTTTGCTTATGTTGCCCTCCGATTCCATGGAACGCTATGATTAAAAGGCAAGAAGGCGAGAAGAGCCTGCCAATATGTCAATGGATGTTGGCTTTTGTTCCTCTAAGATTCCTCCTCCCTGTGCGATAAAGCTCATCACTAGGCGTTGCATCAGACCGCCCCCACCTCTCGTTCTCACGCCCTCCATACATCAGTGCATCACCACATCACCATAGATCGCTCTAAATATTTTCAGCTTCTGTCTTTTTTTTTTGTCTTTGGTTTATTTAAGTCAGAAATCACTTGAAACATATGACCTCTAATTTTGATTTATTTTATTTTTCTTTTTCTCTTTATTCCTTTGCATTGTGAGTGACGATATAACGATTTTTTATTTTTTTTCTCAATTTTTTCCTTAGAAAAAACTAATAGCCGCTACATTACAATTTCAGCTAAAAATCATAGTTAGAAGTTTAAGCCAAAATCCACTTAGAGCGAGGCCGCATATTAGAGCTAGCTCAGGCACAGCAACGCACCAAGCTCGCGCTGTATAATCGTCACGTAGCATGCACGTAGGATCGTGCATCCAATGGCTCCAACGACCGCACGCGCGGATGCACCACGCCGTGCGAAATTCGCAGCGATCTCCTTTGGGCGTCCCCACGGTGATGTAGTAGGGTGAGCTGGTGCAGCTACAAGTCAAATGAACACGCTACCTACTCGTAAAGCAAATCTGAAAACGCAACCCATCTTTTAGGGTCCTTTTGAGCGCACAACAGTGTCACAGACCCAGGGGATTGAGATGGCGAACTGGGGAATTGGGGAGATTGGGAAGAAGAGCTTGAGACGAGGAATGCAAGAAGCAGGTTGGGATATTTAGAAAGCCAATGTTAATAGTGCTTACATCGATGCCCTCCAACACACGCGCTGGCACACATATATTCCTCCTGATCGCACACAAACCCTACGGTTACATGGGCTAACCAACGTCCCTTCATTTGGCCCAGGTCGAAGCTAGGAAATGGCTATTGGGTCGTCGTTCCCGTTTAGGGCCTGTTTGGAACAGAGGAATTTCACAGGAATTTTGTAGGAATTTTGCAGGAAACAGTTCAATTCCCGCAGGAATCGGGAAAAATTCCCGCATTCCAAACAGGCCCTTACTCTTGTTTCCGTCACAAAGCCCTTCATCCCGCTTGACATATCCACCCACACCAGGCTGCGCCGTGACATTCCCCCTCCTTCAGTTCTGGTTTGTCCCCAAGCCAGTGCATTTGAAAAGTGGGCCTTCAACTCAGAATAATCCTCCCAGGTCACCAGCATAATGACCTCTCTACCTTGAATAGTACCCAGCAATCTCACTATACGCCCGTAGTGTGTACCCCTCACAGCTTCCTTGGATATTGACATCAATTCTTCCTCTCCAGGTGAGCTGACTGTGTCCATGGTAGGCGGCTGATCATTCGTAACATCGAACAGCCCCCACATCTCCTCCATGACAGGTAGTTGAACTGTAGGCGCGCATTTGCGATTGCGCGCCCACCGCTCCCCACTATAGTGGCACATCCCGCGCGCATGTTGATATGCACGCAACGCCGCTATCTTGTCATCTGGTGCAACCGCCCGTGCCGATTCAGTACCTCGTCGGTCCTCCGTCCTTCTAGTAAACACCGGCCCTAATCTGGGAGGTGGTGGAAGGGGCCACGCACCTCGCGAGCGTAAGGGCGGTGTAGAATCGAACTTACGGACCTCTCGCCTGGCTGTGTCTACCACTTCTTCCTACAGACATGCCAAGGAAATAGTAATATCCAAATCTTGGGGACGATGCAAAATAACTGCTGCCCTACTATCATTACGAAGGCCATCCACAAATTGAGTAACAAAGAAGATAGAGTTCCATTAAGGATGGTGTGCAATGAGATTGTGCATCAATTCCGTGAAGCGATCCACATATTCTACAATGGAATTGGTTTGTCGTAATCAGTGGAATTGGCTAATTTGGTTTTGGAATTCCTCACAACCAAACTTCACACAGACCACTGAGGCAAATTCTTCCCAGCGAGTAAATTGGAGATGTGCATGGGAATATTGCAACCATCCGACGACACTACCCCTACAATACATCGCGGGAACGCTGAAGGATGCACTGGGCACACCTTGAAGTAGGCCTCACATTTCAATTGCCATGCCTTCGGGTTCTCACCATTGAACATAGGGAAATCGAGTTTGGGTGGGTGGGGAAAATGGTGCGAACCCGATGACCCCAATTCCGTCTCCGCTCACTCCTCAACCGAATGGAAACGAGTAGGATAGGGGTACGTACGCTTGACCGGAGGTGGCAAGCAAGAGTGGTTCTCTCCGATTGCCTTCGCCCAGTATGGCGTTGCTTCATGGTGGCCATTTAGCCCGTAACTCTAGGGTGTGTTTGGGTTGCTGGGATGGGGTGGGATGGAATGAGATGGTTTCTTTGACCAAACCTATCCATGTGTTTGGTTTGAGGGATGGGGTGGGATGGAATGGTCCAAAGTGGGATGAGCCTGTGCAAATTTAGAGAATATTCTTCTTAGATGCTGGACCATGTGGTTCCACTTTTTTTGTGGAACTATCTCATCCCATCCCACTCCATTCCAGCAACCAAACACATCACCCTCCAAGGCAGGTTCCCCCACGACGGTGAGAAAATTGATCATTTGCCACTTTGAAGAGTGGGCTTCGCAAAATTACTACTTTCAAAATTGGCTTTGCAAAAATGTCATGCAGTACATTTACCTCTTGATTACCATGTCATTTGAGCCATTTAACCCATTTAATATTTTTTTCTAATTTCCGGGGCGGATAAGACCTTTCTACCCAGTCGGGCGTCGGCCCCGGCGGCGTCTGGGTCGCAGGCAAAGAGGTCCCAGTCCACCGAACGGAGGCCGGCGACCCCGTCGAGGCTGTCTTCTGGTGGCTCGAGGGCGGCTACGCCGTCCAGGATCTCTGCCCCGGCGTCGGCGTCGTCCGCGCCTTCCAGCCCGTCCTCCTCGTCCTCCAGCTCGTCCACACCGGTGCGTGATGCCGTCGCGGAGACGCAAAGTGCTCCGAGAAGGTTGTCCAGTGGCCGGGCTCCTGATGGGTTGTGGCCGTCAATGCGGAGCCTGTCTTCTTCTTTCCAGCTCGAGCCAAAAGCAGGAAGGATCAGTAGTTCATCTGCAGATCAGACCAAGACGAAGGATGCAGCAGCTGTTGATAGGAAGAGGAGCCCGTTGAGAGGGAGGAGTGCCACTGAGCAGTCAGAGAATCCGCACGCTAAGGTGATTGACCACCATCGCTGGCCTGCTATGATGGGGGGCAGGGTGTCTGTGAGCTCAATGTCGAGGAGCGTGGATCTCACTGATAAGATTAGTAGGAAAGCTCTATCGTCGATTCCATCACGCGGCGTATCACCAAAGAGAACAGTGCTGTCATCCGCGGCAAATGCCTTGTCAAGAAGTATCGATCTTGCTGATAAAATCGATCGATTAGTCTCTTCGGAAGTTTCATCACGAGGGGGTTCACCAAGAAGAGGGTAGAAAGGTCTTTTCCAGTCCCTGAAATTAGAAAAAAAATATTAAATGAGTTAAATGGCTCAAATGGCATGGTAATCAAGAGGTAAATGTACTGCATGGTATTTTTGCGAAGCCAATTTTGAAAGTGGTAATTTTGCGAAGCCTACTCTTCAAAGTGGCAAATGATCAATTTTCTCCACGACGGTTGTGGCCTCGCAGATGGATCCCATCGGCGTCTTGCTATCCTTCTAGATCTCCAGCTTGGGGAAGAGGCCCAGTAGATCCACCAGTCAGACGGCGAGAATTGGATTCTGCACAATCTGGGCAACTTGGGTGCACGCTCGCCAAAATCCAATCATAGTTCGTCCACCACCAATTCTGCATCCGATCGCTACTTCTGAAGATCGAGGACAGTAGGCTTCATCTCCTCCACCGCTTGGGTAGTGGCGCTCTAAGAGCAACTCCAAGAGTAGAGCTAAATCATTTTCTAAAGGTAAATTTGGCTATTATTGGAGAAAAAACATCTCCAATAGACTCTGTAAATGACTCTCCAAATTTAGTAGCTCTCCATCCCTCCTCCTTCGCTCTCTATTTTTGGATAGTCTATCTCGCTCGCCATCCAGCCTCTTGGCGCGGTCGGCGTTTTCTTTCCGCACGCTGCGCCTCATTCCTGCGCGTACGTGACCCACCGCGCGCCCTCTAGTTTAGATAGCCTGTTGGAGTAGTCTAGTTTTTTTTGGGTGAGATCCATTTTAGAGAATAGCTAAATCACTAAATTTAGATACTTCTTTTGGCTAATCTCTTGGAGTTGCTCTAAGTCTGTAGCCGTAAGAGTGTCTCTCCTTGCTCCAAGATTGCTTGTGTGATTGCGTCAACTTCTCAAGTTGTTGCTCCATTGTGTCACTCTTCTACTACGCTCGGGTTTGGTAGCGTGCGCGCTCCAGGTCGAAGTGCTCTAATACCAAATATGTCACAGACCTAAGGGATTGAGATGGTGAACTGGGGAATTGGGGAGATTGGGAAGAAGAGCCTGAGACAGGGAATCGAAGAAGTAGGTTGGGATATTCAAAAAGCTAATGTTAATAGTGCTTATATCGATGCCCTCCAACGCACGCGCCGGCACACATATATTCCTCCTGATTGCACACAAACCCTACGGTTACATGGTGAAAGCATCTAGACCCCTAAAAGGTTGGTTTTGGTAATTAATGATATTATGAGAATATGGGACTAACATGTATGCTAAGTGTTTGGAAGATTTAGTTCCGAAGGCAAAGTAAGAGAAACATGAAAAGGGTTTCATGGGATTCAAAGAACTCCAAGACAAAAAAAAGGTAAATAGTTTATGATTCTTTTCATTTTACTGATCTTAGGAGAAAGGTTGGAAGACCGGATTATAGGATAAATGCTGCACTATTAAGAGGGATCATGGCAAATTGCTTGATCACATGTTCTTGTGCCTTATGGATTAATTTAGGATTATGCATGCACTTAAAAATAAAATGGAATGCTAAAACTGTGCACTGTTAGAAAAATTGGAAGTACCAGCGTTAAAACTGCGGAACTTTCGATCGGCCGGAAGTACCGACCTTCAGAGCGGTACGTTTTTTCCAGAAAGCGACCGCGAGAAAACTTAGACTCGCAGAGATCAGGAGTACCGCGAGTTCAACGGCGGAACTTCCGCTAGGACGGAATTTCAAAAATCGGAAGTTCTGGTAAATGTGAGCAGTACATTTTTTTAGAGAGCAACCTTTTCAAAACTTAACACCGTGGAAATCGGAAGTTCCGGGGTGACTATCGAAACTACCAGAACATTGGAAATACCGCATTTACAATGGCGGAAGTACTCCATTAAATTCCAACAGATACCTCTGACACTCTGACATAGCCATTCTGAAGCTACAGCAGAAAAACGGAAGTTCCGATTCTTACACTGCGGAACTTCCGATTTCCCTGAATTTTCTGAATTGATTTAAGCAATGATTAGTTTTGGTTGGTGGGAGTATAAATTCGATCCCACAAGCACAAGGACATGTTGTTGAAACATTATTGAGCATTCTTGAGCATAGAGCAACCTCTCACACCTTATTTCATCTCTTGTGCATTCATTTGAGGTAATTGAGTAAATTCAAGTGCATTCATCCATAGGTTGATCATTGGCACTTGAAAATGGTCAAGCAACACAGTGATTCATTACTCTTGGTGTTTGCCGACACCTAGACGGCTTGGCGGAGATTGCCCGATGATCCTCTCAAGAAGTTTGTGAGAAGACCCGGCAATGTTGTGAAGGTCGGAGCTCACCTGCCCGGGGAGGAGAAGAGATACCACTAGTGATTCGAGATGTTTCGGCTTAATTCGTGAAGCCGGTCCGATTTGTTCGGGCTTACCTCAACGTGGACTAATGGAGACCGGTAAGTCTCTGAACACCACGGTAAAAAGAGATTGTGTCATTTATGGTTTGCTTTCTTGTACTCTTCTTACATTCAAGCAATTTACATACTTAGCATTATTTGATTACTTGTAAACCTAGGATTGCAAACCTTGACTTAAACTAGTATTATTGGTGTACTTAGACGAATTTGCTAGTCTTAGTTGCTATTTGAGCTAAACTAAATTGATTTAAGTTTCCACATTGTTCACTTGATTTAGGCAAATAAAATAGGTCATTAATTGTTAGTATTAATTTGAAGAAAATTTTTAGACCGTCTATTCACCTCCTAGTTGACCTCCTCGATCTTACACATGGGCTGAGCAACGACCCTTCATTTAGCCCAGGTCGAAGCGGGGAAACGTCCGTCACGAAGCCTTTCATCCCGCTTGACATCTCCACCCACACCAGGCTGCGCCGTGACAAACAGGCGCGCGACAGCTGGGGTTTTGGGACGGCCACGCCCACCGCGCAAAAGTGAGATAGCTTTGACCTGATCACATGGTCGTGCGTCCTGAGCCTACGTACCTTTGAGCGTGCTCAAAATCTTGGACCCAAACAATGTCGCTTCCCTCCTTGCTTGATGAAAAAAGCTTGCATTGTTTCGTAACAATGCTGTGTAGCTACAGTTTTTACCACTGGAGAATTGGCGATCTTCCTGTTTGACAGGCGCCATTGTGAATCAAAGATCGCAGTGCTTCAGTTCAGCCACAGGTAAGGCGACAAACGGGCACCGTTGCAGCAAAGCATGCAGATTAGCTCTTTGGCTCTTTGCGTCTGTAGCTTTGGACCCCTCCATGTCCGGAATGGTAATAGGTAAAGCAGGCAAGGGTGGGAGGATGGGGTCAACCGGGAGGACAAAATGATGGGTCTTGAGGAGGCGATGACGCAGGGCGCTAATCATGGTGTTGCACCCGGCGTTGGGGCCAGGAGCACACATACATAGGCACCAAGCCAAAGCTTGTGCGCTTTCTTAATCCTGCCTCTCTGCGTGCGTGCTTTCCTAGCTAGCGTGCGGCCTTTGTACATGGCTACATGCCTGTGCCGTCCATGCCCTGCGCGAGGGAGGGGGCTCGGGGACTATGATTGAGCCCAGTGCGCGTCGCGCCCTACTGCAGCTGCTAGCTCCACGGCATGGGGATCGCAAAAGAGAATGCGCTTCATCGGATTCTCGTGCTCTCCAGCTATTCATTGCCTTCAGGCGCGCGCGGCCAGCGGTGCGCGGTGGTGCATGTGGTGCTGTAGCGCCTGATTTCTTTGGAAGGGCCACAAAATAGGTAAATTCTAATTAGCTTCCTAATCTAGATTTAAGGGCCCATTTAAAGGGTCAGATTTTTTTCCTCTGTGCCTATGCCCTATCTTCCTTATGCAGGTGCTATCTCTCCAAAACCCATCAACATCTCTCTGTCTCTCTCTCTCTGGGGAGGCGAAGGCGTGTGGCCGCTGGTGGCGGCGGCGGTGCCAAAAGTGGTGCGATGGTAGGTGGCGCATAGGGGCACGGCAGCGGCACAGGCCGATGGGCGCGCGGGCGTGGGTGACAGGCGGCAGCAGTGTGGCGCAGGCGGCAGCGGCATTGGAGGTGGGCGGTGGTAGGCGGCGCGCGAGCACGTAGCTGCGATCGGGCGGCGCCGCAAGCCGAGAGGCGCACGGGCGAGGCGGTGGCAGGCGGCGCGCGGGGCGGGCGCGACAACATAGCGGCTGGCTGCAGCGGCGGCGTCGAAGGCAAGCGGCAGCGGACAGTGTGTGAGCATGACGTGGTGGCTCGGTGGTGGTGCAGGCTGGGACGACGGTGCCCAGCGGCGGCGATAGTGGCCGGTGGCGGCATCGTGGCCATTGCTTAATGCCGACGTGGTTCGGCAGGTTTGGGCATGGCCGAATTGCATTTCGCGCAGGTCCCTTTAGCTTGTGCAGCGGAACGTTGTTCGCTTGGCCAAACGAGCTGTTCGCTCAGCTGAACAGTGATTCGCACAGCTAAGACCCTGCAATCCCATTTTTCTTTCCAAGCGAGCGGAATTTTCCCCGTCTTTTGCCAATGTTATCTAAGCTGATCTGATTCATCTTTACTCCACCGTGTAGGATCGCATGCAGCCTTTGAGGGAATGTTCGGGTAGTTGCACACCCTTAATCCTTCGTGCAACGAGTCCGCCGAACGTGCTCAAGGCAAGTACCTCGCGGCCGTAATCTCTCCATTCCGTATATCACATCTGTCATAATTATGTCATCATTGCTACTAAGTACAATTATCACATTACTAATACTTGCCTGGTTATTATTATATCACTAAAACTTACCTGATTATTAACATATCACTAATGCTTGCTAGGTTATTATCATGTTACTAAAACTTACCTGGTTGTTAACATATCACTAATGTTTGTCTGGTTATTATCATATCATCAAAACTTACCTGGTTGTTATCATATCACTAATGCTTGCCTGGTTGTTACCATATTACTAATGTTTGTCTGGCTATAGACTTCTAATATTGTATTCACATCATGATGTTCTAGGTTATCTTATTTCACATGCTTTTAGGTTTATTAGAATACTCAGTTAATGATGTTCTTAAATTCATGCTTTTAATTAGTGCTTTATAATTCATATTTGAATCGTTAATGGGGGTAGCGGATGATCATGTTGTAGACTTAGGTTTAAACCACTAGCAATATTTTAATATTAAAACTTCTATGTGTTTATCTTTCTGATATCATAATGTATTGCTGGTATGATTTCTTATGTGAGTCATGACCGATATATGTTAATAATTATTAAATTTACTAATAATCACTTATCACGTAATAAAACTTAGTTGGTTGTCAATACTTGTGTGAGCTATGTTGTAACACCTCTTTTAGAATAATTCCTATACTGTTATTGCCATGTTATCATTTCATATCACCATCTATCGGAATCTAATGCTTCTCCATTTCAAATTTTTAGCAATCTTTCTATTTATCATAAGCTTATCTTAACCTCCTCTTAATTCCCTTAAAGTCATACCATATAACATGTTAATAATATCACAATTACCTTGTTTGGGGTTACCCACATATAAGGGAGATTTTCACCCACCTAGTAACGTACGGGGGCTGGACATTTTCGTTACTCAGGATATTACATCCCGCCTATGGTTATACAGTCGAGGACAATATTGTGCTTGACTATTCTCGTATAATCGGGTATATGAGAAGTAATCGCCGGTGCTATTGCCATAATTGTTAAGTAACAATTATCTTAATTCCATTGTTCCTATTCCTCTATCTTTGATCTTTATCAGTATTTTCGATAACCTAGTTTCATTATATTTAACCTGTGTCAATTGCTTGTCAGAATTACTTAACCTTTGCTCACCTTGTTGCGATCGTTGTTGGGTATTTGCTAAGATTTCCAAACTCACGCTTACTCTTTCCATTCTCAGGTAAAAGGCTAGTGGAATGATTGCAACATGTATGGGTGGGAGCACTCGAGTTTTCAGCACCGTGACTTGCCACTACTTATGTTTTCTTATTTACACCTTATTTGATTAGAAGTGGATCGGTCCTATGTTTCAAGCATTTATTTTGGCTTCTGCTGATTCTCTAAAAGTGTTAATAAAGTTTTAATTTCTTTGTGATTTTTCTATTGTTGCTCTTATTTATTTTTTACTTTGGCAATGATATTTCATAATAGTATCTCATATTGGTATGTAAGGTGTTATAGGTTTATAGTGTGCCGAACAAAAGCTAGGCCGGAGCTTGCAAAAGACGCTTTGCGCTGTGGTATGCCATGCTCCTGCCGGGCCGAATGCATCATGCCGAGCCCCGCCATGCATGTGCCGGCCTCGGTGGTGGTGTTAGCTAGTACGCTGTTAGCTAGGACGGCACGATTGTGAGTGAGAAATAGTAACTCAGAGAGTCTCATGATGTTTATGCGATGCAGTCACGCAGATTAGGAGTGCTGCAGATGAAAAGGTTGGTCAAAAGTAATTAGCACCGGTCATTAATCATTGTGGAAGGTATAATTTGGAGGTATACTTGATAGCACTGGGTCTGCAAGCGGCAATAAGCACAATCTCACAAAGTTGGGAAAAGTTGGAGCTTATTGAACAGGCTAGAATGCCCTAATGAGTACCATTACAAAGGACAGTGCATGGCATGTTTATGCCTAGTTAGTTTGAAATAACAAGCTGAAAAGTAGCCATGAAGACTGCAGAGTGCTTACCAGAATCGCTAATCATGACCACATGTAGATGCAGAGGTTCATGCTTTCATGTTTCCAATTAGCAGACGCACTTCAGATGTGTGGACAGCAAGTCTCCGTTTCTAATCTATCTGATGGATAGCGGAATCGCATTATAAGTTCATTTAGACGGAAAAAGAAAAGGAAAGGAAAACTTTTGTTCAGTCACTGTGGCAGTAAGTCGATTGATTAAAGCAGTAAAGTATGAACTAGTACTACTGTTAGTTGCATGCATATATATCAGCATATGGAAGCCTTTGGTGCTAAGCTAACTGTACTCAATGGCCATTTGGCAGCTTTATTGTGCTATCCAAAACACTCATCAGACGACAGGCATTGTTTACCGACAGATGAATTTCCTTTATCTAATCCCAGGAAAAGGCTGTATTCAGGGCCATAACCATAAGAAAAGATGTGCAGGTGCATTGATTAAGAACAATGCTCCAGGACATTCTTCAGAGAACATGGCTTCTATCATTCAAGTGTGCCAGAGGGCAATCCACCGAGTTAGAGATATGATGCCGGGCTCATCTCATGAGCTGCTTGGCCAAGGTTGCGTTCAGGTCGTACAGTACTCCTGTATCTTGCGCACAACAAAACCTGTATTTTTGCCTCTGAATGCTGGCATCGTATGTACTCATAACGAATTATAAGCTTCATCTAATAGGAAATCTAGGGTCTATTCTTTTTAGCTGAAGTTTATGGCTTTTAGCTACGACTTGTGACTTTGTGTTGTTCGTGCGAGAGATTACAGAGTAATAGAAACCCACGTACGGCTTTTACCGATATAAATAAAGTTGGTACAGTATGTACCATAATTAACTAGTAGATTTTATCTTGAAAAGATACTCCGTTTAAAAGCTAGTTATCATAGAAAAATTGAAAGCTGAAGCTAAAAGCTGAAAAAGAACATGACCCTATTCATAGCAGAGCCAACTAGTACATGGGAACAAAAAATGGGCTCTCAATCGATTGCAGCTCGCAGCTCGTGACAACTTTTCGAAGTTGTAGAAGAGACAATACTTCTTTGAAAAAGAGGGGGAGAAGAAAGTGGCTTTGTTAACTGAGGATATATTGTGCCACTTGCTTTTAAGTATTTTGTCAGAGCTTTACATGTATACTACCTAAGAGATAAAGTATGGTACAAATGCCACAGCGCCCTGTCTGTCGTGTATAATTTACAATTGGGAGATCTTGGTCTGAAGTCTGAACACAAGACTTTTCCAAGATTTGGGGTTTAATCGGGCATCATAGAGGTGCTTTTCTTGCATTGCTTCCCTGTGTTTGTTTTGTGTTACGGGTTCGCAATCCTTTCCGCAGATCGCTCCTATGATGCCAATCGATCCATGTGGCTTTCTCTTCAGACGAGATAAGAGGAGAAAGCACACGACAGATCTCCAGCTATGATACCGTGTTATCATAGACAGATGCAGATGCCTGGTTGTACAACTTTCGTTATGCTTCGGCTTATTTGTTACTACTGTGTCTGTGTACTAGTTGCTGGTTTGAGCCTTTGCATGATCACCTCACGTCATTTGTTACCCCACGAAAGAATAATTTCTCCATCAAGCACTTCTCCAGTAACTTAATTTGGTCGTTTAGAGAAGAATGTTTTCCCGAATACAGGTGAAAAACGCTGCTAAGTGTTCACTGAGTTAGCAACTGCGGTGTACTTCAATAAATTAAACCATATACAAAAACGACCACGGTGATCCATCATGCATGGAACAATGAGCGTGTGAGGCGAGCATGCACGCACACCGTGCACACTTCCAAGCTTTACCGCGGTGAAAAAATGCAGCCCAGTTGTCCAGGATACTGCATGCTGAAAAGATTGTAGACGAATGAGCAGGCAGCCTTTACTTTTTCACCTCGGCAAAGTTTGGAGCTGGGATGGGGGGGGGGGGGGGGGGGGGGGGACACCGATTTTGGGCTAGATACTGACTTACTGAGCCTTGCAACAACTGTTCGAGCCGAACGAATTTTCCCAATGTTTCTACTTTGGAGGCGTCCAGCTGTAGCTTCCCCCGACTTTGTGAAGATTTTCCGACAGGTACGGGCAGTAAAAGATGTTTTCCATATTTTCTGGTAGGAGACACGGTGTGCCACTCACTTGTTACTTACCGCCATAATTACAGCGCCTAATCAGATCTTTAAGGGCAATCACTCATCTGAACTAGAGAAGGCTCAAAACAGCCAGCCCAAGTTCAATAATAGTCTTATAGCCAAGCTAATCAGCATTTTTACTGATGTGGAGAAGAGATGAAAGAGATGAGAGCTTGGCTCTCATGCAAGCAACAAGCTGGGTACAGGAGCCTATACACTGGTGGGCTCAGATATAAATGTATGTGAGGAGGAATAGGAAAGAGAATGTGAGACATGGTACCACATAATAATAAAAAACTTTTTGTAGACAAATAGAAGACAAATTATTGTATAACTTAGCTCTTATAATTGAGTTATAGCCAAACACTTGACTCTATTATTGGACTTGCTCTAATTATTGGTCTCCAAGCTACCGGGCACCCAATAACTACTCAGCTACGGCACGCGGACGCATATCTTTTCCTTGTTTTCACTACACAGTCATACGGACCGGCTGTACGCCGGACTTGAAGAACTAACCAGCTCGATCGAGTGGCCCGTTTATCCTATTCGTTATCGATATCTAAAATGGTTCTCGATCGGTGGAACGAAGGCTAAGAGCAAGTACAATAATGGTCTTATAGCCAAGCTAGTCAGCATTTTTGCTGATGTGGAGGAGAGAAGAGAGGAGAGAGAGGAGAGCTTGGCTCTCATGCAAGCAACAAGCTGCACACGGGAGCCTATGCAGTGGTGGGCCCAGATAATAAATGTATGTGAGGAGGAGTAGGAAAGAGAATGTGAGACTTGGTACCATATAATAATAATAAAAATTTTTGTAGACAAATAGAAGACAAACTATTGTATAACTTAGCTCTTATAACTTGACTTATAGCCAAGCACTGCTCTATTATTGGACTTGCTCTAAACGCACGCTACACCTAACACGGACTCTTGCTCCCCGGGCAACATTTCGGGCACGCGTGGGAGTTCGGTTAGCCAATGAGGACTGAGTCGTCGTCCCCAATGTCGTAAAATTCCTTTCTTGTTCCCCCCATCCTCTGTTCAAGAAATGAGCTTTCTGTTTTCAAGGAAAGACGGGCTGGGAGCATGGGACCATGGTTACTCCATATTCTGCAGAGTCTAGCTAATGAACGGAACAGGCACGAGGTACAACAGATTTCTGGCTTAGCTTACAGTGGTACAGAATGGCGCGAGCCGCATAGTGGCCAGTAGGAATCGATCGCGAGAACCAGTGCCTAGGAAGGCCCCAAAGGGAAACACTGTGCCGGCCTAAAGGAAAGAATGTCCCCGGACCAGATGGCCGCGCCCCCTGGGCGCACCGCACGGGCCACTAGGGGCCGACTCCGTCGTGCCACCGTTCGACCCCACCGTGGAGGCAGTGGCATGCACGTCTTGGTGGGAGTGTGCGGTTTTGCAGAGCGTTCCTCCATGCGAGCAAACAGTGGCGCACCAGATTTCTCACAATAGAAAATTTAAAGGTTCACAATAATAAAATTAAAGTATAAAGTTTTTTGTAATAAAGATAATACCTCAAATAATTTAGAGAAATTACAAAATAATCAAAAAGTTTATTGCATTGAGAATTTAGGACTTAGATCGAGAAATTGAGGAATGAAGATGCACATATGTTGCTACTGGCATGTGCCACCTACCTCACTGCCCCGGCAGCTCGGCTGGTGGCCCCTCCCCAAGGCCATGGCTCATAGGTGGCTCGGCTAGGTCACACTCATTGCCCGCTTTTCTTGGGGTTTGCTACTTGCTCCTACCTCCTAGCCAATACGCTGCCGCATTCAGCAATCAGTAAGACATCTCTTTTTTTATAAGATCCAGCACATTCCATAATCTATATTTCCCAAGTCAAATTTACATGTCTTAAAAACTAAACTAGCTCAGAGATCTTGGCAAATTGCAAAGTTCCAAGTTTCCAACCATACCAGAGCAAAGCGAGCCCAAAGATCTTTCCTTGGCCACCACGCCCCTTGGCCGTCACCGCCACGCCGTGCTCTGCCTCGGCGCCTCCCCTAGCTAGTAGTCGCCTGGCCTACTTCGGTGCCTCACCCACTTGGTCGCTGACCGACACCGCGTGCCCCCTTTCCCTTGGGACTCACCTCGCCGCCTCTACTCTAGGGTTAGCGCACCTAAGGCTGAGAGAGTGCCTCTACTACTATTGATTGCGTGCTCAGGTTAGGGCTCGGTTGCACTTGACTCGGCTGGGCTGAAGGTGGAACTTATGGGCTAGACGAGGACGAAGTCCAATCTACACCCGTTCAACTCTGTCTGAAGACTGCAATGGAGACTGGAGACAACGATGAGCCGAGCTGCCGACGAGAGGGCCGGAGCAGGGAGGGGGTTCTAACAGGTGACGTAGCTCGGGCGGCTGCCCAAGCTCACCCGAAGAGTTGGTCCGCTCCTGCGCACGGCACAGAAGGCGCAATCATACGCCGTGCGGTGCGGCCTTCAGCTCTCGCCCTGCGCACGCTCTGTCGGCAAGTACGTGCCGCGCGCGGTGACTAATGGCAACGTTCGCTACTTCGCTGTAACGAAAATGCTAACCGCGCCCGGCCGGTCCAGGCGGGGAGCCGCTTGTTCGGCGAGAGCGAGATCCGGACGAGGCGAAAGGACATAGCTCGGGACGCGCGAGCGCGCGGGTCGAACTCGAACCCCACTCATGCCGCGCTGTAGACCACGCCAACCAGTGCTGCGGCATACGGATGGAGTACCACGCATCTGCTGCCTGACCTATTCAAAAGCCGCAAACGATGGAAGAAGGGAGAACGAGTGATAAGTGAATAACTAAAAGAAAATTTGTGCTCTGTTTTTTACGTACAAACTGCATAACTTGATCTGTTATGTTGGATCAAGAATGGAATCGGGTGCCGTTTTATGTTGTGGCACGATTCTGTTCCCACTCATGTACAAACTCTAGCGGCCGGTGATCGTTTGAGCCTTTGGATTAATGGAAAACTGAGTATTTCCATTAAAATAAAACTGAATAATTTTGTCTGGAACAAACCGTACAATGGATGCACACACACCCACACCACCACAATGCATAGTTGCATACACATGCGTGTTTGCACAATCTTGAGACTACAGAGGTCGGATGAATTCTGACCTCACCAAGAGCTGAAGGAAGTACTCTGCTTAATGAAATTCACATATTCGTTCGTTCCAAATAAACGTGTAATGTTTGTGTAAACGCTTAGGCGATTTACAAATTAAGGCACAATTAAAACTCAATTGAACATCGCAACGATAATTCCAAATTCAGGACCTAACTCTCGTTAGTTAAGGTAACAAAAAGCGTGATAAAAACTCTGGATAGGTAAACAAGACGCTTCCTTTGAACCAGCTCAGAGCAACTAATGAGTGGCAAGTGTTTGATCAGTTGGGATAGAATATGCAGACCCACACATCTGCTCAAACCAAACTTTGACAAAGAATGAATACCCCGCGTGATGATCAAGATCGGGTATTTTTTGTCGCAGCCACTGCCATAACGGATGGGAATGGAGAGAAGGCGGGGTTCGTGAACTCCGCTTGGCCGGAGGAAATAGACTGTGCGATATTGCGCCGACTATCTTCATGACCTTCAGGAGAAAGAACCGCACCTTGCGAGCTGTGCTAGCAAGGAACAAATGGCTGCAAGATCTCAATTGGACAGCCGGCCTAACCCCTCAACATATACATGAGCTGATTATTATTTGGGGGCACATCTCCCTTGTGAACCTGCAGGAAGATTTGGAGGACACACTCACTTGGAAACTTACTCCCAGTGGGGTATACACTGTGGCCTCGACTTACAAAGCACAATTTCTTGGAGCGGTAAAAACCACCACGAACCATCTTGTCTAGAAAACTTGGGCACCTCAGAAATGCAAAATTTTTGACTGGCTTGCTATCTAGAACAGGCTATGGACGACAGATTGATTGGGCATACGAGGGTAGCTGAACTAATCCCCTTGTACACAACTGCCTGAGTCTGCCATACATCTATTGACGAAGTGCCGCTACACGAAGACGATCTAGAGATCCGTTGCGCAGTGGACCGCTTGCGATTCCATTAATCTGATTACTTGGCGTACCTTCTCTTCAGTTAGTGACTAGTGGAAATCGGTTATATTCACGTCTGGAGCACCGCGAAAAACAATGGTAACATTGGTAGTGCTTGTCACGTGGAAAATATGAAAGGAGTAGAATGTCCGAAATTTTTGGTCTACGGCGACTACATCGGGCCACTTGGCGGCTGCTATAAAGGGAGAGGCCAGAGCCTAATCCTAACAAGGACCAATAGACTAGCAAAACTGTCAATCATCTTATAATATCTCTTTCGAACATCTAGTGTTTTGGTCTTTCCCTGGCTCCCTCGCCCTCACCTCACACTCTCCCCCTATCCCTTGCCAAAATAACTTATGCTTGTTTTTTTCTCATTGTGTATCTACCCTACTCTATAATACACCAAAATTTTCTTTACTAAATCCACCCCCCTTAACCACCCCACAGTCATGCCTAATCTAAGTCCACCTAGATTTGTGTACCAAAGTAATCCAACTTCATACAAATGAATGGCCTGGATCTCTCCTCAAGCCTTCTTCTCTTACTCATTGAAGATCCTAAGGTCAAAATCATTCGGATCATGCACATCATTGAAGACCCTAGCCTCCACGCCAACCCTAGCCCTCCTCCTCCTTTCCGCATCATACTTCGTCCTCCTCTCCCCCTCCTCGCCGCGCCCCAGCCTCCACGCCAACCCTAGCCCCGCCTCCCCCACCACTTCGTTCCTCGCCTCCCTCGACCACTTCCTCTCCTCCCCGCGCCCCACCGCTTCCTCCGCCGCCCCCGGCGACCTCGACACCGCGATCCGGAGGGAGGAAGAGTCGCGGCTCTATAGAGACCCCGGGGGCGGCGGGAAGGAGCAGCAGCTGCAGGTGGTGGCGACGAGGGCGGGGGAGCGTAGGGTCCAGGGCCTGGGGCCCAAGCGGAGCTCCAACAAGGACCGGCACACCAAGGTGGACGGCAGGGGGCGCCGGATCCAGATGCCGGTGCTCTGCGCCGCGCGGATCTTTTAGCTGACCCGGGAGCTTGGCCACAAGTCCGACGGCGAGTCTGTCCAGTGGCTGCTGCAGCAGGCGGAGCCAGCCATCGTCGCCGCCACCGGCACCGGCACTATACCGGCGTCCGCGCTCGCCTCCGTCGCGCCCTCGCTCCCTTCCCCCACCTCCGCCCTCGCCAGGCCGCACCACCATCACCACCACATGTGGGCCCCGCCAGCGGCGTCCGCAGGATTCTCCCAGGCCGGGTTCTTGAACTCCGCCGGCACCGGCGCGGGCGACGCCGGGGGTATCGGCGGGTTCGTGCAGCGAATGGGGCTCCCCACCGGACTCGAGCTGCCGGGCGGCGGCGGCGGAGGGAGCCTGGGCGTCGGTGGGCACATCGGGTTCGCGCCCATGTTCACCGGCCATGCAGCGGCGGCCATGCCGGGCCTGGAGCTCGGGCTGTCGCAGGACGGCCACATCGGCGTGCTCACCGCGCAGTCGCTCAGCCAGTTCTACCACCAGGTCGGTGGCTCCAGGGGCAGCGGGCAGCTGCAGCACCCGCACCCTCACCATCATCACCAACACCACCACCACCAGCAGGAGGACGGAGAGGACAACCGCGATGACGGCGACTCCGACGAGGAGTCCGGGCAGTAGTAGGCCGTTCATCCATCCCTGCGTTTCTTGGTGCTTCTCGAGGAGGAGAAAGGAAGGAAGGGGAGAGAGGAGTATGCATGCAGCTATGGGATGCTTTTGTTACTGTTGGGTTGTTGTTCTTGGGGTTGTGATGGGTTTTTATGTCAATTTTTTCTCGTGTTGTGTCAAAACTCAAAAGAGGCTTCTTGCTCCGGGGGCTTGGTGGAATGGATCAGGACCATCCTCAGTTCCTACTCCCACTTCTCCATGGATGATCACCGGAGTCTTCGCTCCGAGTTTAGGTAAAAGTTTGATCTTTCTGCATTCAACATGTCACATGTGGGGGGTCTTTGAGAGGGGAGTTTGATTGACTAATGAGCTTATGTATCAATGTTTGGCATATGTGCATGTTGCAGGTGTATAATAGCTGAGAGCTGGATGGATTGGGTTGGATCGTTCGCCCTTGAGTAAGCGCCTTCTTTGTTATTGCAAGGTCTGTAGATATTCACGTAATTTTGCGGTTAGGGAGGCGTTTTTTATGAGTGATGATCCGCATTTGAGCGATAAAGATGATAGCTGGCAAATTGATCCTCCTTGATGAGCTATTTCTGCAATGCAAATATGATACATGTACATTTCTAGAGCCCTGATTCTATATGCTTATCTGCTGCTTCTTTTGTGGTATGCCAATGATCTGTTACTGATATCAAGGTCTCTTGATTTTTTTTGTCGTGCAAATAAATTGCCTACTGTCGCGGCAGCAACTGTCGAGGCCATCGGTGGCGTTTTCGACCCATGTCGTCGTTGATAGGCCCAGGCGGCCAGCTACCGTGGCACCATCTAAAAGAGTGAGGATCAGACTTTTAGATGATATATACAGACCACTTTACAGTGTCATTTCTGACTATTACTTGTCAGTATTCTGGTGTATGCGGGATTTTTTTATCGATTTATTAATTGTTGTACTTCAGATTCTAAAATGGTGGAATAAATATGTTGTGAAAAGGAGGAGCTTGACATGGTGTCAGGTCAAAAGAGTTATTTTGGCGAGTGGTCATGTTATTTCAAGCATTCTGGATTGCAGAAATGACTAATGGTTTATTCTATTTCAGTGGGTGATTTCAGTTGTACAATGTTTCAGTTCTGAAGCACATCTGAGTAGATCTGCTCATAAGGAAAAGGTAAATAACATGGCATTAGTTATTTTGGCATCTCAGTTAAACTTTTGTGACCACAATTTTAATGCGGTTATTATGTATGTTGTATAGTTATGCTAATTTTTTAAATTTCTTTTTTGCTTACTTGCTTATATGGGTTATATCTGAAGCATGAAGCGAAGACAGGATGGGTGGAAACTGAATGAGATTTTTGCTACAAGAATCGTCAATGGAACCTACCTTGCATTGGTCACCAACTCACCATTTTGTTCCACTGGGCAGTCAAAAGAACCACAACTTTTTCTCTAGAGTAAGAAACTGAGAACCACAACTATTTTTTCTGGAGTAAGAAACTAAGAAGGTAACACCGGCAATAACATCAAGGTCTGAACAATATGTTTGATGAGTAGCTGAACGAAAATGTGTTACTGAATTGCAGGCCCATTTCAATGAGATCCCTCAAGGAAGACACTGCTGTGTGGTATAAAAAAATAATTTTGAGCCAATGTGATTCCATGTTGATGTCTGATTTCTGAATGAACCATCACACTATTTTTCTTCTTGATTTGTGCATTGTTACTGGTGCTTGTTGCAGAATATGCAATTCTGGTGCCTGAAGAGCATTGGCAAGAAGGATGAGAAGGATGGGGCTGAGTACTTGGGATCGCCACTTTGATATGATGTTTATTTTCTTCGGATTGCCACTTTCATAGGTCAAGGCAAATGGTTTCATATTCGTTGTCTCAAAGTATGGTTCTCTCTCCCGCGCGCACATATGCGTATTTGTCAACGCTATTTATTCCAACCTTCTCCACTGTGTAAGTCAATGTTATGCATTTCGGTTTGGCATAGAAGGGATCATCTACCTTGCTCTGAAAAGGAGACAATGATATCAATTGGGTATTTGACAAGGCGCACTAGAGAGTAACCAAACCCGAGCAAACAACAATTATGTTGTGTCTGCAGACAGTTAGGATTCATATGCAAGTAGTCGAGTCTCAGCCTCATTGCAATTCACCATACCCTAATATAAAAAAAATTGTACAATTAATCTGTAACATTAGTTTCCCCCCAGCCTTTTACACCTCTTTGTCCTCCAAGCCTTTATGTAATTCAATTTTTTTAGGATTTACGATTTGTAGCACTGGCCACATGGTCAGGCTTTTGTACTATCGAATCAACATATGGAGAGAGAGTTCACGAAGACTCACGTAACTGTGACATTTGGCTAAAAAATATAATGTTGTAAATATCACACTCAAAATATTATTTTTTTATAATAGCAGAACACAATCCAAACATAAATTATCTTGATATTATTTTGCTGTCTTAAGAAAAATCTCATCACAGTGTCATGCAAATAAATTGTCTACTGTACTGCAAATTTGGTTTGTGCTTCCATTGACCTGTACTACAATGTGGATTACTGCAAATCATTTGAGCACCCTATTGCCGGATGCGCTACACTGCATAGCCTACTTTTGCTTTTTCAGTTACCCATAGTATATGTACTGTTTGTGTTATAGACAAAAGAAGAAGAAGAGGAATAAGTGAACATTGCCGATACTACAACTCAATAACTTGTCCTAATGGACCGGACAAAAGGAGGCCAACGCGTATTTGGAGATGTATCAAATAACATAATCACATATGACCAAAGAGAAGAAAGGAACAGAAAACAACGAGAATACCGTGCAAGGAAGAGGGCTGAAGAAACAGACGAGCAAAGAGAAGAAAGAAACAGAAAGCAACGAGAATACCGTGCAAGGCGAAAGGCTGAACAAAAATCAACTATGTCGCGCTATCAAGGGGTGTATCAAGATAAACGACAAGAATTTTGGCCAAACCAAAGAAAGAAGTAGATGCCTCAGGGAAGAGCACCAAAAATATTGTGTATAAAGACGTCCTAGCATGGTGATGTGGTAAGTAAATAGTTCACAAACACCTATTTCCTTACTGTGTTTCATATTTCTTTATGTGACAAAAATGTTTGTTTTCTTTGTAGCCTCAAGTTTAAACAATGTGGGGATGGAGAAAGTCGTCGGTGGGTGAGTCCAATGATGTTGTCGCCTCCTCAAAGGATCAGTCGTTATGTGACATTCATTATGTGACAAAAATATTTAGTTATACAATATATGAGATGTGAATCTTAATGAATCTGATTGTTTGTTTTATTTTTTACAAATTTTATTTTATTTTGTATTTTACCGTAGCGTTAGCATGGACACACTACTAGTTAACATATAGCGGCTCTCCTGCCTGGGATGAAAAGAAAACTCAATTAAACATCGCAACGATAATTCCAAATTCAGGACCTTAACTCTCGTTAGTACTACCGTACTAGCAGTACAAACTATTCTAGTTTTGTTACCTAAAAAAAACTATACTAGTTTTGTAAGTTATAAACTAGTCAATTCTTAAGTAGAGTATGAGACCTACGCTCCTCTCCCGTTCCGTCCCGGCTTCCGCTGATACTTTCCCCGAGAAGGGTACGCTCAAGAGAAAAAAGAGGCGCAAAGAGAAGAGCCCCACTTTTCTGTGTCTTTTTTCCGTCCTCTCTCTCCACTCGTAGCAAAAAGCGCTCATGGAAAGAAACAGAGATTATGAGACATGTTTCTTTATGCTCACCTGTCGGACTCGCTTCACCCCCCATGCGAGCACCTCGTTGCATATATATGGCACCACTCCCCCTCCTCTCTTTGCTCCACCAGAGCGGCCACTATACCAACTTACCAAGCCAAGAGCTCTACTACACGCTCACCACAAAACAGAGCAAGTGACCTTAAGTAGAAGAAGACAGGGAACTGAGTGTTAACTGTTAAGTATCTAGGCCGGAGTGATTATGGGCTCGGCGGCCAACGGAAGTATGGCCGACGAGAAGGCGCCGGAGACGGTCGGCGTCGGGCAGTACGTGGAAATGGAGCAAGACAGTGACTCCAACACCGTAAAGTCGCGGCTCTCCGGCCTGCTCTGGCACGGCGGCTCGGCCTACGACGCTTGGTTCAGCTGCGCCTCCAATCAGGTGACCGTTGCACAGCCACTTTCTGATGCTACGATCCATTTCTTGTGACCATGCATGCAGCTAGTACTGTGCTGTAGGACGCTATTAGTGCTCACTTTGTGTTTGCGCGTGTGTATGGCTTCTGTACTTCCAGGTGGCCCAGGTGCTCCTGACCCTGCCCTACTCGTTCTCTCAACTGGGGATGCTCAGCGGCATACTGTTCCAGCTCTTCTACGGCCTGATGGGTAGCTGGACTGCGTATCTCATCAGCATCCTGTACGTGGAGTACCGGACCAGGAAGGAGAGGGAGAAGGTGGATTTCAGGAACCATGTCATCCAGGTAAGAAGAAAGATTGATTGCTCTCAACGAACGGCCTCCCTCCCATGCACATTAGTTTGCTAGTCGTCTTGCATGTGGTCTGAAGTTCAGACTCTGAACTAGATTTGAACCACTATTTTCCAGTGGTTCGAGGTGCTGGATGGGCTGCTTGGAAGGCACTGGAGAAACGTCGGCCTGGCCTTCAACTGCACCTTCCTCCTCTTCGGCTCGGTCATCCAGCTCATCGCTTGCGCCAGGTGCGTACAACAAATACCCTAAGCCACAGTTATCACTCAGTAAAGTAGCCGGTTTCCTAGCTCGGCTTTGTCCGTCTTGTTAGCTGTTTATTTCTTCTGGCACGAGGGTGTCTGGAGCCTGCAGCTAAAGGGTATATCTGATGTGCTATGTGCGGTGCGCCGTGTACAGCAACATCTACTACATCAACGACAAGCTGGACAAGAGGACGTGGACCTACATCTTCGGCGCCTGCTGCGCCACGACGGTGTTCATCCCGTCGTTCCACAACTACCGGATGTGGTCGTTCCTGGGCCTCGTCATGACCACCTACACGGCATGGTACCTCGCCATTGCCTCCCTTATCCATGGCCAGGTATGTTAGAGACACAAGCATCAAAGGCCATATGTGAATTAATAGGCACATGCATGTACATTTGTATCAGACATTGCAATGTGTTAACTGAAAGACATTTGTGTTGTCCGACTGTGTATGCATGTATATACTTAGGTTGACGGTGTGAAGCACTCGGGCCCGGCCAAGATGGTGCTCTACTTCACCGGGGCCACAAACATTCTCTACACCTTCGGCGGGCACGCTGTTACTGTGTAAGGCGACAAACACCCACACCCTTTTATGTCACTCCGAACAAAGTTAGTAGTCTGTAACGTGTGTTTCTATGTCAAAAAGAATACTCGAGATAGTCACATGCCATGCCGAGGAATGTGTTAACCACAGGACACTGGGACCACATGGCACTGTCACAATTTTGTGTATATCGCGAGAGCACAGCGGGCCCGCTTGTAAGGTGCTGAAGACATGTCGTTATATGTTGTGCAACGGTAGCTCGATCCGACCCATACGTCGACGTTGGTGAATAGACCACAAGATTTAACTAGGCTGCACATTTCAGAATTAATGTAGCTACGAGTCTACACGGTAGTTCATTTCTAGCGTGTTGGGGACGAACAAGAGAGCTAGACACCTCGGAGGGAAGGTAGAACCGTAGAAGTAAAGCCTAGACATGGCATCGTATGGCAAAGCACAGGAACTTCTTTACAGTACTGTTCCGACTTGGCACCGGACACATGCAACCTCCTTTCCAGGCCATACACTGACAGAGGTATCTGTCTTTACAACCTCAGGGCGTCAGGGTCATCTCATCTCATTGTTTGGACAGTCAAAGGAGCTGCCCGTTCCACCCTTGGAGCATTTGCTACCTTACAACAACATGGCTCCTGCTTCTGCATTCTCGATAGATACGATACCCATCCACAGATGCCAACAACACGAAACATGCACGTACATGGCACAGATGTCCAAGTAACTCTGCACCGCTAGCTTGCGGTACGCCACCCACAGAAAAAGAAAACACAAATGAAAGGCAAAGACAATACACCCCCACGTCTTCGCTCAGAGTCCGGTCACCTCGTTGCTGCAGGCTTGCAGTAAATCATCGATCCATTATTTAGAGCAACGTTAATTTATCAGCTATCTAATGTAACGAAAGCAGTGTGGCATGTTTGTGACTGAATCGCGCGTGCGTGCGTGCATGGATGCAGGGAGATCATGCACGCGATGTGGCGCCCGCAGAAGTTCAAGGCGATCTACCTGATGGCGACGCTGTACGTGCTGACGCTGACGCTGCCGTCGGCGGCGAGCGCCTACTGGGCGTTCGGGGACGAGCTGCTCACGCACTCCAACGCGCTGGCGCTGCTGCCGCGCACGGCGTTCCGTGACGCGGCCGTCGTGCTCATGCTCATCCACCAGTTCATCACCTTCGGCTTCGCCTGCACGCCGCTCTACTTCGTCTGGGAGAAGCTCATCGGCATCCACGATTGCCGCAGCCTCTGCAAGCGCGCCGCCGCGCGCCTCCCCGTCGTCGTGCCCATCTGGTTCCTCGCCATCATCTTCCCCTTCTTCGGGCCCATCAACTCCGCCGTGGGGTCCCTCCTCGTCAGCTTCACCGTGTACATCATCCCGGCGTTGGCGCACATAATCACCTTCCGGTCCGCACAGGCTCGTGAGGTAGTGTATTTTGCATTTGTACTATCTTTATCAAGTACTTTTTAACCTTTTAGAATTAGGAGTAGTCGCCTTTAGGTTTCACTTTAGTTTTGGAGTTTACTGGTAGGATTTGTCGCATTTGCCGTAGTTTTGCACGCCTATGTTCTTTCGGCATTTCGCAGCTTGCTTGCTTTACACTGGCACGGCAAGCTAGGTCCTGATTAGATTCACTTGGGCACACAGCAGCCTGATTCTTCAAGAGACTGACTAGTTTGGGTCCCACCTTCTAAATGGAAAAATACTGGTACATAAAGCGCTGATTATGATTAAGGGTGGTGAATCATCATTAGGGCAGTAAACGTTGCCTCTGCTTGTACTGAATGTAAGACAAAACTGCGGCAGTGTCAAACCTGTCTTTTAACATAGCAAAAAAAGAAAAAGAAAAGGATGCTCGTACAAAGCTTAGAATATAAAGTGAAAGAAACCAGGACAAAGGTGCTTTTGTACGATCTGGTGTGCTGTGAGAGCCAATGGAATTTGTACGAACACCAAAACAAACTGTCTCAAAAGGGCAGCATTGGTCTCTCTTACAAAGACGAAACTACAGCAGTATACTGAGTACTAGTACTTGCCTTCTAACACTGAGTTTCATGCAAATTTTAAACTCATATGATTTGTACGAGATGTGCTAGTAGTAGTGATGACGCTCTGTTTTGATATGCCCTTAATGCTTGTCTGAATGTTAAATTGCAGAATGCGGTGGAGCCGCCGCCGCGGTTCGTCGGGCGATGGACGGGGACGTTCATAATCAACACGTTCGTGGTGGCGTGGGTGCTGGTGGTCGGGTTCGGGTTCGGCGGCTGGGCCAGCATGACCAACTTCATCCACCAGATCGACACGTTCGGGCTCTTCACCAAATGCTACCAGTGCCCGCCGCCTCCCCTCGCGCCGCCGCTGCCGTCAGGCGCTCCGAACGCCTCCTGGCCGTTCCCCGGTGGTCTCCACAACATCACAATGCCGTTCAACGCCACCACCGGCGCCGGCGGGCTCCCTCCGGGCCCAGCCCCTTCGCCGGCGCATTCCTTTCACCACCACCGGCATCACAGCCACCTACTATAGCTCTCGAGCTTGCTCTAGTTTAAGTGGTTAATTAGCGTCGCTACTAGCTAGTTACTAGTCTAGCTTAGCACAAAACCAGCCTCTTCTCTAGCTTGTTGTTTTTTCTTTTCTTGAAGTTCAGAGAGGGCCTGATGAGGCTATCATCAGTAGCATGCCAGATGGTACTCATTTGAAGCCTCTTGTTCTGTGCTGTGTCCTGGCGTGAAGCTCAAAAAACAAACGAAGCGGATGTTACAACGGCCGCAGATGCTACAGCTAGCTGTTTCTTTCTCTTATTCTCATGCATACTAGCCCTTCTCTTTTGGAGTACCATTCAGTGCTGTATCATTGGCAGTACTTTGGCGCTAGCTGATGCACTCAGGAGGTCTTCGCCCCATCCCTTGGTTGCCGTGAACTTTACTTACTCCCAATGAGAACTAGCTAGTAGCTACTCGGTAGAGGCCGAAAATGTCGTCTTTAGTGGCAACCTAGCTAAGGCATGTTTGTTTCCACTTAAGATTATTATAATCTAACTTATAAATCATAAGTGGAAATAAACAGCTCAGATTATAAGGTAACTTATTATAATCTAATAGCCCAGATTATTGTAATCTAATAAACTCAAAAAAGGAGCTTATTTTAGCTTAGGGCATCTCCAACAGTATGAGCTAGTTACTAGCTCTAAGACAACTTCTCCAATAGTACTAGCTTTAGCACATAGCTCATAACATAAATAGCCTCACATGACACTCTCACATAATCTTGGAATGTGTGTATGAGACTAGCTCTTGATCAAGAGATAGCTTTTCTCTCTCTTCTATTAAAATATGAAACAATATGCTTAGAGCTAGCTCATAAGTCACTGTTGGAGATGCTCTTATAGATCCACCTTTTATCTTAATGACCATAAAACTTTAGGAATATTACCCACCTTTACCATTCATCCAACCCCCAACTCGCGTGCCTCTCTCTCCCAGGGCATTGTAGTCTTTAAACATTCAAATACAACAATCCATAACTCTGATAATCCAGGCTGTCAAACACCTGACAGCTTATTTCCCACCAGCTTATTATAAGCTAGCTTATATAATCCCCACCTATAAGCTAGATTATAATAATCTTAAGTGGAAACAAACAGGATCTAAGACTGCAAGCGCAACACCAGCCATTCCAAATGTGCATCGCTTCCATGCCAACGAGGTCTGGATCATATGGTTAGGCTTGCCCATGGATTAAAATCCCACCTAAGCTATGTAAGATAAAGTTAACTTTTCGCCCTAGCCTAACTTATAAAAGATTTTTCACAACACCATTTAACCTAAACTAACTTCTACTTAAACCCAGCTCAACCCAAACCACCTTCCACTTAAACCCAATCCAACCCGAATTCATAGGTTTAACCCACTTTCTAGCCCATTTACCAACCTGTTACTTATTTATGGGATAATGCCACAACTGTGGCAATAGAGACGGATGATTGTATGATTTTCTTGCCTTTGCTGGATTGCCAAGTGGGCTTCGCCTTCTAGGGCGTGGTCACCGGGATCTAGGGCGTGGTCACCGAGATCTAGGGTTGCCACTGCGTAGGGCATAAGTAACCCAAATCTATAACCAATTTTATCCATGCCCACCTAAAATGATATTACCCATATCCAAATGAAAAGGGGTATACCCAATGTGTTTGGGTAACCTAGTGGATAAAGGAGAAGGAAAGGAGGGGTTAAGTCAAAAAGGTTTATGAAGAAGCTTTCATAAAACTTCGGTATTTGCAATTTCAACCTCGCGTTCACACCGCAAATTTTTTTTGAAATCAATTGAAATTTATTAGAGATGATTCTATGTGTAGGGGAGTTGTTCTATGCAAATTGGCAGGGCTAGACGCACGCGTAAGCCCCACATGCTTTTATAGGAAGCTTTCGTAAAACTTCGGTATTTAGAATTTCAACGTCGTGCTCACACCATAAAAGTTTTTTGAAATCAATTGAAATTTATTGGAGATAATTCTGCTTATAGGGGAGCTACTCTATGCAAATTGGCAGGGGTATTTGCACACATGGGCCCACATGCTTTTATAGAAAGCTTTTGTAAAACTTCGGTATTTAGAATTTTAACCTCGCATTTGCACTACAAAAGTTTTACAAAATCAATTTAAAATTGTTGTAAATGATTTTGTGTGTATAGAGCTACTCTATGCAAATTGACAGATACAAGTGCACAGTTATCTCTCACATACCTTTATACGAAACTATAACTAAGTGGCAAAAACACACAAATTTTGAGAAACACACAGTGTGGCAGCGATGGCGTCTGATTTCGAACCGTTCACAAATGACATCTAAGCCTCTTTTCTTTTCAAATTTGATCCCGTACATCCATTTTTATAAGTTAGTCTCTTTCTTAGATCTACCGAGCTCGATAGGTATCTGACGAGTTTCTACCTGAGCTCGATAGAACACCGGCCTAGCCACGCCCGTCACATCTAATGCTTTTCATTTAATTAGTGCTAATATCATTCAATTAGTACTAATCATATTTTATTAGAGCTAATAATTATCATTTTATTTGGTGCCACGGCCAGAGGCGTTGGTAGCCGTTGCTTGCGACAACACCTGTTGAGCTTTTGCAGTGCGGCAAGTGACACACGTCGTCTGCTATGGTTGCTAAGCTCAAAGAGGGGGTTAGATTTACGAAATAGATGTTTAGACAATTTTTTTTAAAATAACTATAGTGACATTGTAAACAATTCTTTGATTTCCGCCCCAGCGGCCTGCGAGGGCAGGCCATGGCAGTATGGCACATTGCCACCGGCGAAGGCCGAAGCCATAGCCTGCGCTGTTATGTATGTGGCAGAAGTATCAGAGGCCCGTGTCATATGGCAATGGGCGTAGAAGGGACCAAGTCATAATGGGCTTAAGATCAGCCCATAATAAGGTCCAAAACTCGAAAGGTTGATGTACCCTCCTCCGTATCGCATACAGAAGCCTAACTCTGAATTTTTGGCACATATGGCGCTATTTAAACCTGTATTTATAAAAATATTAGTATGTGTACGAGTGGCTGGTTAAGTGTGATGGTTAGTGGAGCAAGTCGTGCGGGTAGTGGGGAATGTGCGAGTTATGGAGATCGTGGCCGGAAGAGTCAAGTAGTTAGCCGAAAGAGTCGGGTAATTAACCTGTGTACATGTAATCAGAGTCTATAAATAAAAGAAAAAAAAAATGAAAAAGCTAATAACAGATTGTTGCGGCGGAAAACTCGTGTGTCTTGAGTTGATTAAGAGTTCGTGTGTGTTCATGTCCACTGTGTATGTGTACGTCTGTTCCGTTCCTGAGCCAACACGATCAACAATCAAAAGAGGGTGACCGAGGACATAGAGGGAGGGAGTGGAACTGCGGAAGCCAGAAGTGGTGGAGCCGTGGAGGAAGCCGACGTCCACTCCTCCGCGGTGATGAGACGACGTGACTGGCTACTCAGGAGAATCCGAGGGGCTACGGTCTGCGATGGCCGCCGGCAGGTGAGGGCTGAGGTGAATGTCGCTGTCGAGGTCTTCGCTTGACCGCCTCTGCTCCTCCAGGCTCCAGCGACCGGTAGGCTGGCTTGGGAGTCGGGGCGAGCAGTCGAACGCGAAGCAGCGGGTGGCGCAACAATCGAACAGGCGAGGCGACAACAAAGAGCCATGCAGAAACTGGGCCGAAGCCATCAGGCGTGGCGTTCGACGCGATGCGAATTAGGCCGTTATCCGTGCATGTCGGCGCGTGGACCAAGCTGCCCAGTTCGAAGGGCGGGCCACATGCGCGTGGCTGCGGCCTTGTGGAATCGTGGTGGGTGTGGGCCGGTGTAGGCTGGACGTCTGGAAGAATGGTTTGGGCCTACTTCGGGGTGTACCGATGTTGGGTTGGGAGTTCACAAATAGTACATATAGGCTGGCATCTATTAAGAAAAAAATTTAGACCCTGGTCAGAATCAACACAGTTTTGCTTCGAAACGCTAAGGTCTAATCTTTGTCATCCTTCATACAGTAATGTGCCTGGAAAGTCAAATTAAAAGACGTCGCCGTCCAAGAAGTGCCTGGAAAATCAAAACACAAATCACATGGCTTTTGGGCCTGTTATTTTTGACTGCGATTTGTGACTTTAGAGTTGTTTGTACGAGAAATTATAGAGTAACAGAAGCTCTCGTGCGGTTTTTACCTATATAAATGAAGTTAGTAAGTATGTACTACAATTAACTAGTAGACCATATCTTAAAAAATACTCCATTTAAAAACTAGTTACTGTAGAAAAGCTGAAAAACAGCTTTTAGAAACTGAAAATAACAGGGCCTTTGTTTTCTCTCCAGTTCAGCTGTTCTAGATCATGATGTCTACAAATTACAAATAAGCTTCATAATAGGTACTCTAGTAAATAGCACGAGTATAACTGTACAACTATTACCACTTTATATATCCAAGGAAATGGAATATAATATCTTAGGCAAGTGATTAAAATAGATGGTAAATGCGAGTAATTAGTAATTACTCTTCTGAACTAGTACTAACTGTGCTGATTCTGATAACAGCATTGCTATACTCGACGAGATTATATTTTCCAATATCAACATGATCCTCATTGACTTACAGGTTTGAATAAAATATTATACCCGGCCAACACCATTGAGCTGTTTGACCAGATTTCAAAAACCAGCGGTAGTATGTTGTTTAGATTATCCTTACGTTCTTTTTTATTGATGTTTTTTATTTTTCGCGACCTTCTAAATATGATTTTGATCGTTATTTTTTATAATTTTAGTATAGAATATATTAATAAAATTATAATACTATAAATATATTGTTAATAACAAATCTAATGATATAATTTTTGTATAGCTGATTTAGATAGTTTTAAATCTATTTGTGATCAAACTCTAAAAAAATTGACAGCATATATTCTAGAAAGTTAAGTTAAAAAGAACGAAGCGAGTACTTGCCTAATTCTAACTTACATGCTCCGGATCAACACAACTAAAACATTCCAAAATCCAAATGCATGAAGAACTAACTGGAGAAGATACGAGAGAGTTCTATTAGCTAGACGTTGACTAACCTCAATTTTCTTCCATTTTTCATGGAACCTTCCAGATACTACCAGTAATTTTCTCAGAAAGTAGTAATCCACAAATATTTTAAAGATACTGAAGTCAAATTGTCACCTAAAAGTCGAAGGTCACGAATATATTTGCCTTGATTGAAACTTCACCATTTCTGCTCCAAAATATCCTACTATCGCAAAAATGGACATTGCAATCAAATTTGATGAAACAGAACTCAACTCAATTTATAACCACACCACCTTTTAAACAAAACTTCTACCAATAAAACTTTCATGTTGCTGTATCCTTCTTGTAGCCCCAAGAGATCTACACTTACTCAAATAGCCAGAAAACATTGGTCAACAAGTGAAATATTTACAAGCATAAATTAGGTTCACTAAAAGTTTCATTTTTGTAGTTTCAAAAAATATAAGTTTCATTGCAACACTTTGCCCTACAATAGTTAAGAGACAATTCTATTGTACAAAATGACAAAGTTAGGAATAGAGGTGACTCAAGGTGCAACTGAAATAAAGTCAATATGCCTTATGTAGTATCTTGTAATCTGAATTTAGTCAGATCCGACCACTTGAAGAATTCAATCAAGTTTCGCTCAAAGATATATTCCGACCAGTATGATTGGTTACTAATGTGAACTGGTCGGAGGTTATGATTGAGATCATCGTCATATTCATAATGGACTCTATACCGATTTGCACCATCGTGGTGTCCAAAGGTGTTTGCGTCGACTGGAGTTTAATGTGGCTACTTGAAGCGCTTCCGACTACAACTCTTCACCGTTATCTTCCGAGACTCTGTTTAGTCTCTGAGCGGGGTGTAGTTTCTATCTTCGAGCATGTTATTATTTCAGTTTTCAAGTAGGTCTCTGTTTCTATTACCGACTAGTACTTTGTTTCTTTCTCGTCCGAGACTCTGGTTTTTAAGGCTATTTATACCCCCGTAACCCTCATGATGGATAGCATGCACAACATAAGTTATATATATATATAATTCTCCACACCCTTGGAGAAAAAAATCAATCAATAATAAACCAGGTTAGGTGGATGCATACATCTCCGCTTACCTTCCTATATGTGTCTTACGGCTGCACCATCTCGCCACGGCGGTCGGCGCTTGCAGCCAGACAGGCAGGCGACGCCGCTGCCTGGCGCATGGTAAGACATGAAAGCAACCAAATCAATCTGCATGAGGAAGATACCACCATCTCCACACAAGTGAGATTCACCTGACACATAGCCTAAGATTTAGATTGAATGATCGAGAAAAGAGAATAACAATCAAAACTAGTAGACTAGTATCGCATACCTCTTTTCACTGGTGATTCTTCTTCTCGCAAAAAGAAAAATGGCAGTCGCTAGTGCTATTTTTGACGTCGTTGAGAACGAATGGTATCCATACCGACCTAATCTTGAATTTTAAAATAGCCAACAAAATCGGGAGGCAAAATAATCGGGAGTTGTACCCAGCATGAATCGGGCATACTAGAGAAATCCACCTTTTTTCGTCCACAACCCGTTAAAGAATGCACAGATCTGAATGCAATCGGATGGCAGGGAGAGTGGGAGTAATTACACCTGGGAGTAGTTAGTATTTTTCCTATATATATATATATATATGTGTGTGTGTGTGTGTGTGTGTGTGTGTGTGTGTGTGTGTGTGTGTGTGTGTAATACGTCAAGAGCATTCTGTAACTTCGCCTCCATATAGTAATTTCGTCGATTGTGCGTCCATGGTTTTTTCCCGCATGTGTAAATCATTGTCTCATGATACCAATTACATATTCTTTAGAGTAAATTGTACTTTGCACTAGGTAAATTGTTACTTGTTTTATTTTGCGTCAGGTTTTACACATATTTTCACTTTGCAACAGGGTGGAGCAAATGTTATTTCACTTTGCACCAGGGTCCCGATTTTGACTATGACCCCTTTTGACCACAGCTCCGACTTCGACCACGGCCCTCTTCAACCATGATTTCGACTTCAACCAAGACTTCGACTTTGACCACGGCGTCGACTTCGAGCACAGGCTCCTCGACCATTGCTTCAACGTCGACAACAGCTTCGACCAAGGCCCTGGCTTCGATCACATCTTCAACTTCGATTATGGCCACAGCTTCAACTTTTATCCTGGTGCAAAGTGAAACAACATTTACTCAACTCTAGTGCAAAGTAAAAGTATGTGTAAACCCTAGTGCAAAATAAAACAAGTGATAATTTACCTTGTACAAACCGTAATTTACTCTATTCTTTATTATTTTTTCATATCTCCTACGCAAGTGGTATAAGAAACATCGCTACCTAACAAATTGACCAGATCGATGTTATCGCACGCGAACAAGCATTTTTTTTCATCTCAAGTTTTACACATATAAAAATGATCTACATGAATACTTCAAGAATAAGTCACTATATACCACATTCATAATTTTTTTAGATAAACAGAACCGTGATATATACATTCTATCAAGAACACAGTTGCAATTTGGAACTAATAAAGAACAATCGACATAAATCTACTCCAATACTTATAGTGTAGCAAGAACTAACTCGTAACTCCTCCGGTGATTGCTGCCACTGGCATCATCAACTAGATCCCCTGGACTGGAAGAGATCCAACCGAGCCTTGGCCTCCGGTAGCAGTGCCTCGACGCGTGAGTCCTGTACCATGTGCGCCTGCTTCGACGCCCACAGAAGCACGGCGAGCACCCCAGCCTGCGCGAGCTCCGCGCTCTCCGGAACATGCTGCGCAATGTAGCAGAGCAATATGAGCGCCTCAATCTGCAGCTGGTCACCAAGGTACACGAGCTGAACAAGGTGCCGTGCCCCGCCGTCATCAACAATGGCCTTGCAGTGGTTTACGTGTAGGTGGTTCTCGCTGCACGCGAACTTGGTGAGCGCGACCACGGCCTCCTTGGTGACCGGGAGCTCGCGGTCGTCGAGCAGCTGCACTAGCGGGCCAATCACACGGGTCTCGCTTGCGGTGAACGTGCGCGATAAGCAGCCGAGGGAAGTGATGCATGGGAGCAGGAGGTCATCGTAGTCCCCCTTGCGCACAATGCAGAGGAGCTGCTCCACGACGGCCATGGCTGCCGGGGAGCTGGGACTGAATGCTGACTTCCGCAGCGCGAGGTTGTGTTCAGCGACACGGGTGATCTCCATGATCGCCATTGCGGAGTAGAACTGCAGATGGGTGCCCGCGCCGCCGTCGCCCTTCTCGAGGAGCCTGGCGAAGCATAGGAGCGCGCGAGACTCTGTAATGCTTCTGCAGACTCCCACATGGCCGCGGGCAAGTTTCCAGAGAGCCTTCGCCGCCATGGCCTTCATGTGGGCCTTGGTGGCCGGGTCCTCGGCCTCGCGCGATCCACGGCCGCTCGAACCGCTTGAGCTCAGTTGGGGCCTACCGGGTGGAGCCGTGACTCCGTTCGTCGTCGTATTGGCGGCCATCGCGGATTGCACCACGGATTGCATCTGGTTCTGTCGTGCTTGTTGTTGGCTATTGGAAGCTTCGGATGCGTTCGGCAGCCCATTTGCAGGGGAACCAGAGCCGCCTTTGCGCATGCTGAGCGTGTTGGCAAGCACAACAGAGTGAAGCGACGTCATAGGCGCCGGCGGAGTAGTGTTCCTCGAGCTGCTCCCACCAATAGAGTACCTGCTGTGCTCTTGGATGGTTCCAGAGGCGAGGTGGCTGACGAGGTGCCGGACGGCGTTGTTCTGCGCGAACAAGTCCTGGCATTTCTGGTTGTGGTGCGCGAGCGACGCGATGGCCTCGGCGACCGCGGCCTGCACGCGCATCGGCGGCTCCTTCAACGCGGCGGCGAAGACGGAGGACACCCCGGAGTGGAGAAGCTTGTCCACGCTCTCCTCGTCGCGGCCAAGAAGCCCGAGCGCCGTGGCCGCGGCTTCCTGCCCGTCATCGGTGCCTTCCTTGAGCAGCTTGACGAGGGGCGCGACGCCGTCCTCCTCGATGATGAGCTTGGCGAAGTGGGGGTTGTCGCGGGCGAGGGACGCGAGGTTGGCGGCCGAGTCGTCGCGCGCGACGAGGCTGCCGGTGTGGAGCCGCGCGATGTGATCCCATATCAGGAACAGTATGGGCTCGTTCTGCGCGATGTTGGGGAGGCCGCGCAGGTCGTCGGCGTCGGCGTCGGCGCGCGGGGACGAGATGCGAAGCAGCCATGCGACGTCCTCGAGCGCGGTGTCGAGCAGCGCGAGGGTGCGCGGGAGTCCGGACATGGGGTTGAGCGTGAAGAAGCGGCGGAGGCGGGAGTGGCTCTGGAAGCACCTGGCGGCCATCCCGTCGGCCTTGGCCAGCGCCTGCACGGTGTCGGCCATGATGCGCGCGGCGGGGCGCTCGTATAGCTCTGCCCGCGCCGCCTGCCGCAGTAGCGCCGCGAGCTTCTCGGCGCGCGAGCGCAGGTCCATGCACTCCTGCCGGAAGCACTGCCCCGAGCCCGCCTGCTTCGCCACCTGGTCCGCGAGCTGGATCGGCTTCGCCAGCATCGCTTTCACACCTTCCCCCATCCCGCCCTCCCCCTCTGCTCTGCTCACCAAAAACTCAAATCCAAAGGCACCAGAAGCAGAACCAGAAGCCCGAGCTCTGAGAAGCAGGAGGAACCGAGCTTAAATTGGGCGATACTTCTGCGGTTTTGCCACGCCGGCCGAGCCGCCAAGGCCGCGCGCAAAAAACCCCGCCACTAACGAACCGCCGATCAGAACGAGGCGGCGCGATCGATGGGACGTGCCCAGTGGGTAAGGATTGGAGGCGCCGGGTGCGTGGGTTTCTAAGCTGCTCTGTTGGTTTTTCTTGTCTCGCGTTCCTTCCCGTGGCGAGCAAGAGATGAGCGAGAAGGGAAGGGTTTACCGGCACCGGGAGGGCACGAGCAGAAGACGGGAGGCTGCTGGTCGTGTTGCTGCCGTGGTTTTTGCTGTTCACATTGAATTTTACTGATGCTTTTTAATTTTAATTTATAAAATAATAGTAGTCTATAGAAAGTCATATGGAAAGAGAAACTCACGTGTAATTTGATTGATATAAATAAAGTCACTATGATATATATATTATAATTGACTAGTAGATTCTGTCTTGAAAAGACACTATATTTAAAAATTAGATAAAAATATTTATTATAAAAATAGTTGTTAGAAGTTAATAAGAATCACCAAGTCCGTAGATAGACCGGGCGCAGTGGGCCTCGTCGGCCTGGCTGGCAATCGGCAGCCTGTTTTCGCAGCGTGCGCTCGTTGACTTGGTCAATACTGCACCGATACTACCGTCCTCCAGCACCGGCTGGTTCCATTTCCATCTCATCTCGCTCCCGACTCTTCCACGCACTCGACTCTCTTTTCTCTTTTCTCGCCCAACTGGCGAGCTACACTGTAACTTGTAGTGATGCAAGCTTCAGTAGTCTGATTTCTGCATTTTTCCTGGACCTTAATTGGTTTCTGGTCATCGAATTGTAATTGTTGGGAGATTTCGTGCTAATGTCATGAGCTTGCGTTTTCATTTATGATTATTCTACCTTTTTTAACCTCACAAGTCACTTACTACCCGAGGTCCTAAAATAATCTGAGGTGTTAGGTCAAGGTCAAGTAGTACTAACAGGCACCAAAACTAATCACAAGCCAAGAAAATTTCTTGTCACCGTTCTGTGGTCTCTAGCGTTCCATGCACCCAAAGTAACTCTTCACTTTTCCAACGCATGAAGTGACGAAGATAAACAAGTAGACTGAAGAATGCCATTACCAACCAGGGCAATGGAAGAAAATAGCAGGGGCGGCGCTACATGGTGCAACAGCACACTACAGTTTTTGCAGCCCAGAGTCCAGTCAAACAGCATTGGGCATAAATTAACCCGTCACTGTAATTTCTAGATTAAGGAAGGCAGTAGAGAAAACTAGCCCTACTGGTCCCAGGTAACCTGAAATCCATTAATGCCTTAATGGGGGGGGGGGGGGGGGGACCAATAATATGCAATGATGAATGCACAGCACTATTGCTGCTCTATGATCATAGCGATCTAACCAAATATTCTTCCCAACATTTGCTGCCTTGATTTGTCACGTACGTGGCAGGAATCTGTGCGGCAAAATATCTTGCGTTCTGAATGTGTTCCTCGTAAACCCTTATTTTAGAGAGACATTCCCATCAACCGTGGAAGAAATATCTTGTTTTCCAGCTTAATATATAATAGTGATGTCTAAAGAACAATCACACGCGCTAATATCGGTCTATTGACAAGTCCATTTGAAGGAGTAATAGTACTAATCGATCCGTGTGAAGGTACGATCTGGCTTGAAGTTTTGGTTTTCTGTAAAGTACATCTTATTTGTTGCAAGCAAGAACCCGTCGCTGACCAATCAAGTAATGAGCATCCGAATACAAAACTAGCTCTCTCGTTCGTTCAACCACAGAGATGAACCGAGCTCCAACAAGCAAGTGTGATCTGTTTGTTTAACAACCAAGATGTGTCCTATGACATCCCGATCCATGTTGGCCCATGTGTGTATGTGCACATGAATTTTTGGGTTAATCCCATCTTGCTAGCTTACTTTGAGAAACACTTACATATAAGTCTAGGAGTTCCAATGGTAGCACCCCCGGTTAACCATTTTGCGCGAAGCGAGAACGAAAGTGCAAGCGGGTTGCTACGTGTGCGTGACCTATCCAAAATGTGGTTAGGCCTGAGCCGGTTTGGACCCTAGGGTCCTCGCATAACTAATGGCTACAGGTGTGCTGTGCGTGTACTGTTGTCTGACGGTGTTTGCACAGACAGCCTGATCACAGCAACAAACACAAACTACTGCAGCAACGCTGACAAATAAGGACGACAACCACACTGTGCGCGAAATCGCAGGACGAGCCCTTTATTCTCAAACCATGTTACCACCTGACAAAACAGAATTAAGAACGGTTGTGCCTTGAAGCGATTGAGATTTCCGTGAGCTGTAACAGGCTAAAAGCTGCGATGCCCAGCTGCTAATGTGATGAGGCGGCCGCCAAGGCCCCAGGGAATTTCCTCGCCCACTGCTTTCCAGCACCTGAGCGACCGGCCGAACCACACGGATGGATGGATGACACTTTTGGCTTTGGATCGCCATCTCTTCTCGTGATGAAGCGACGCCGCCGCACGAACAGTTCTTGCATGCTCGCCACTAAACCAACGATAAAACGGTTGCAGCTTTGCAGGCAGCCAGGCGCACGGTGTTTTGAGATATTTTTATGGAAGCAGCGGAGGCAGAGGCACCGCGTCATCGTCCTTTTGTCCGGCGGGAAGCCGGGAGCGGGCTCTGAGCCTCTGAGAACCGAGTAGTGGTAAGGCAAATGAACCATGGCCATATTATAAGACGCTGCTGCTCTTCGTACGAAAATCTGGTGACCTATATATATGGAACATGTATTCATGTAGTGCTTGGGCCGTTGGCCGGTTGGGCCACGCTGGTATTAATTAACGAGACCCAATGATTCGTTTTGAAAACATATCCCATGGATCATCTGTCCTTTCTTCTTCCCGACTGGCTACACTAATCTTATCTCTGCAATCCTATTTGAGTTCTAGGGAGGTGGTCGACGTCAAAGGACCGTGATTGAAGAGGATAATGATTGAAGCCGATCAACACATCCAAACCAAGTCGAAGGCTTGTTTAAATTAGTTTTTCACCGTAAAACTTCGTCGTGTGTTCTTATGTCGACTAGACCAACAACTATGATTGCAGGTCTCAACTCTTTTATGTTCTTAATTGATATTCGCAATATTCAGATTACTCTTTACCTTGTTTTTACTTGTTCTTCGATTGCTCGCAGGAATTGAACGTCGTGTTTTGATCAACCACGTCTTGGCATGATTGGTAACAACAAGGGTGCGGTGTAACGATTGTAGGACGGACTTAGTTGTTTTGGTCAAATAGCCTCATCGTCAACGTTATATCAATCAATCGTAGTTATAGTTCTCATCGAAAAATTGAACCAAATCCACTCATCAACGACAAAATAGATAGAACTCTCTATTCCCTGTCTACAGCGTTTGGTATGTACTCAAGAATAAAAAAAATATGATTTAATCTATTAATTAACATCCGCCCAAATACCAGGGCACAAAGCTCAATATATAGCCATCCCTGTAATCAAGCTGCACCCAAACACGTACAACCATTGGAATCTTATTCGGCTCCCACACTTAATCCCTAATTAATTTGAACACTAATTAGCTTCGGCCATGTAGACACGCATACAAATTTGAACACTAATTAGCTTCGGCCATGTAGACACGCATACAATGGCTCAAGTACAACTTAGAGCCTGTTTGGGACTGCTCTGCTCCAGTTTTTCCAGCTCTGCTCCACCAACTCCACCATGGAGCAGCTCCACTGTGGAGTTCCTGGAGCAGGTGGTCCTGTTTGGCACGCAGCCTAGCTCCAGCTCCAGGAATATGAGGTTTCCCTGAGAAAGGTCCAATGTGCCCCTGAATGATGTTTGGTGTATGTTTTGATGTCTGCGGAGCATATGTAACTGATTTTTTTGTTGCCAATTAAAATATGATGTAAAATATTATAATCGCAATTAATTTATTCAAGAAAACCAAAAAACAAATATTTTGGTCAAATAATTCCATCCTTTTGTCCCATAAATCTATATTAACCTAAAAATATAAATCAAAACAAAGATTTGCCTCCACCTTAATTTCCAATCTACATGTATATCTAATCTTCAATTTGAATTATCTTTTTTATGTTGGTACAGATATGTACCCACCTAATATTAATTACTTTCATTTATGATTCGTAAACTTTTCTAAAAGAGGAGTACCTAAGCAAAGCTTTGTTTGTTAACATTCAGTCAAATGACAAGATAAACATGCCAAAGTGTTTTATACTTATATTTATCTCAGTATTATTCAGAAATTTGTAGTACATGAAAAATACCAAAACAGGTTAGAATGTCTGAATCCCATTTGGTTATGTCATTGTCATACATACTCAAGTCACTTGCCGACAAATATCAAAACATTAACCACAGGACGCTGGTTAAATTTGCTATAAATGAAAACCCGGTGTGACACTAGCTTGAGTTCTATAAATTTTGGTGATCCTCATAAATCAACATATAAATATAATGATGTTTGGATCAACATAGCTCAGACATAGCACAACAATAGCTTGACACACTACATCAAATATTTTTCCAATTCAGAATGGAAAAAGTGCACTATAAGGCATAGCAACGGTAGCTCAAAGTCAATGCCAGATTGCCAATTATCCTAGTTAATAGAATTTCAAATCCTTTATGGAGTCATTTTACTTGTATGTGTTTTCTCGTTGCAGCAATTTGCCTTGTCGAGCGCAATCACATCCCCGCTCTGCACCTTCTCCTTCCCTAGGGCCTCAATCATCTTGCCACCAAGCTCATACACCGTCTCCATGTCCGTCGTCTTCAGCGTGAGCCGCCTAGTCTTCCCGGCTGCAGCAACCCCGGAGGGCGTGGTCAAGCTGCCACTAGCGCCTGCGGCGGAGACGGGGCGGTCGATTGAGATCTCGATGACCTCGCCCTCGATGATCTCTGCCTCCTCCTTGATGCGGACGCCGATGGCGCGGCGGAAGGCCTGGGTGAGCGCCTCGGTCTTGGAGAGGTCGAGGGAGAAGAGCTCGGAGGCGGCGACGGAGGCGAAGGGCGTCTCGGTGCCAAGCGACTTGGCGATGCCCATGGCGAGGGCGGTCTTGCCGGTGCCTGGCTGCCCGGCGAGGAGAGGAGCAGCGCGGGAGGGGGGCGAAGGAGAGGAGCGGGGCGGAGGAGAGGAGCGGCGCGGGAGGGGGGCGGAGGAGAGGAGCGGGGCGGAGGAGAGGAGCGGCGCGGGAGGGGGTGGAGGAGAGGAGCGGCGCGGGAGGGGGCGGACGAGAGGAGCGGCGCGGGTGGGGGCGGCGGAGGAGAGGAGCGGCGCGGGTCTGGGGCGGACGAGAGGAGCGGCGTGGGTGGGTGGGGAGGAGAGGCGTCGTGCGGGTGGGTGGGGAGGAGAAGAAAAAAAATTGATGAATCGGTATGGAGGGAAGATTGTGTAATGGCAGTGGTGGGTAATTACCCCCCAACTCCACGAGAAGATACAAAACGCTGGTTTCTGGAGTACCCCTTGAGGAGCTCCAGGAAAAACGTGGAGTTGGCCCTCAACTCCACCTTTTTCTTGGAGTGGAGTTTCTGGAGCTGGACCTGTTTGACTGGGTAGTTTAGGAGCGGAGCTGCAAAAGTAGGAGCAGAGCACACTACTACAGAAAAGGTCATCACAGACGGTTCAAAAACGTCATCACAGACGGTTTTGTGAACCGTCTGAAATTATGGGTCAGTGATAATACGAGGTCATCACAGACGGTTTTCGAACCGTCTGTGATGCAAATATCACAGACGGTTTTTAACTAAAAACCGTCTGTGATATTTATAAATCACAGACGGTTTTTAACTAAAAACCGTCTGTGATTATAACTATCACAGACGGTTTTTAGTTAAAAACCGTCTGTGATATTCCCTTCTATTTCTAAACCTATTTCTGTTTATTGGCTAGCCTCAGGAAATGCTAGCCATGCCCTCTGAAACAAGCAGATCAACATGTACATGTATACATCCAATTCACATCTCAATTCATTTCACAAACATAAAACATCAATTTTTATTAAGATTAGAGTATACCATTACAATATCTCAAAACAACGAGCAGGTTACACAACAAGAACAACGAGCAGGTTACACAACAAGAACAACGAGCAAGTTATACAACAAGAACAACGAGCAGGTTACATAACAAGAACAACGAGCAGGTTACACAACAAGAACAACGAGCAGGTTACACAACAAGCAAAGATCATCTATGCCTTCTCGCCCCTGATGCAACGCATGAGCTGAATGTCTTTGATGACCACCATCGTCGGCGTTGATTGAGCGTCTGCCCGGTTGGCATGAGCTAGATGCTTCTGCGTCGTCTGCAAGGAGGAGGACAGCAAGGAGGAGGAGAACAACAAGGAAGAGGACAGCAAGGAGGAGGACAGCAAGGAAGAGGAGAACAACAAGGAAGAGGACAGCAAGGAGGAGGACAACAAGGAAGAGGAGACCAGTAAAGAGGCTGGATTTTGGGTATATTTATAGGGAAGGGAGAGGGAGGGAGAAGCGGGAATTCGAAAATTTTGGCACGGGAATGGAAAGGCGGAGCTACGATTCGTGGGGCTGAGGATCGATAGGCCCAGCGGTCAGATTATCACAGACGGTTCTATATATAGAACCGTCTGTGATGAATGAATATCACAGACGGTTCTATATATAGAACCGTCTGTGAATTGGAGCACAAATTTTATATACCGATGCAATATAAACAACTAGTCTGAAAAGAAAAAATAGCAAAGGTTTATATAGTTTATATATACTCATTTGAAAGGTTTCGACGAGATCTACAACTTTGCAGTTGAAGAAAAATCCAAATTCCGAAAATAAAACCAAGAAAAAGGGCAAAAACAGAAACCAAAAACTTGCGACGCAGGTTTAGGTCCAAAGATGGCCGATTTTCGGGGTCTTGGAAGTCGACTAGCGCAAGCGGGTCGTTTTTTTGGATCGGGCTCGTCGTTAGCTTTCCAACGAGTACAAGAACGTCGAAAACGGACACCGTATGCAAAAGTTATGCCCGTTTTACTGAAGGTGTCTCAAAACTGAACCATACTCGGACTTAAGCGGGAAAATATGAAATTTTGAGGGATTGCAAGGCGGGAAATATATCACATACGGTTTTTATTATAAAACCGTCTGTGATACTAGAATATCACAGACGGTTTTATAATAAAAACCGTCTGTGATATTCCAGATTACCACAGACGGTTTTTATTATAAAACCGTCTGTGATATTCTAGTATCACAGACGGTTCAGCGTTAAGAACCGTCTGTGATACTCATTTTTCCCGCCACAAATACCACAGACGGCCTCCAAATTAAAACCGTCTGTAATAGTGTAAATCACAGACGGTTTCACAAAACCGTCTGTGATTTGGCGTCTACTATTAGGCTTTTTGTAGTAGTGGCAGTCCCAAACAGGCACACTTGGCATTGCTACCCTACTCTCACGTGTACACGGCCTATGGAGCCCATGTGCACACGATCATGCTAGGCCGACCGATTCCTAATGCCTTAAGCCCAAAATAACTAGATACAAAACCGGCCCACTTTGGGTTCTGTTCAATTAAGGCATGCAAGTTAAACTACATGCACAAAGCTCCATTGCATTATTTCATGTATGTGTTGGTTGTGTTAATTCTTCTTGACAGCGTGCACTTGGTTGTAATCCTTGTGTACTTCTTTTGTGTCCCCGGCCTCCCTCTCCTTCGTCTTGGCAACATCTTCATCTCCACGTGCTTCTTCTTTACCTAAATACGTGAGAATAAGTAATGTAGAGGCATTGGCAGTATGTTGTTCTTATCAATGTGTAAATCAAATTCATTAAGGATCAGATTTACCTGTTTAAAAATCGTCTTAGCTCTTGCGTATATAATTGGTCCTTTGTACACCTCCTTAAGCTTGTCATTGCCAACATCATCTTAAATTGGTGTACTTATAGTAGAATTGTTGGGATGTCCTCATCACATTTATAAACTAAAATGGTATCAGTCGATTTTCACGCTTTCTAGAAAATCTTTCAAATTCCTCATCTTTCCCCTGTTTTTCTCCGCCCTAGCATTCTTCGCTTTAGGTTCTTTCCTCCCCAAATTTCCTTGATCCCTACTAGATATAAGCCATCTACAATGAAAATGTCTGGATTCATCGCTGTGTGGCCAAGGTCCAAACTAGGATCGAAGAGATTGAAGGCCTTGGAGGATGTGGGATTAATCCCTAACCCAGTCTTGATCCCATGGAAGTCAGCTATGGGGGAGAACTTTACAAATGGTCAAGATGGGGAGATACCTATGTTCTGAGCGTATGTAGAATACGGGCTCAGGATCTCAACGCACCCCTTCTGGCTAGCGTACTACCTGGAGGCCTGCCAAGAAAGCCCGACAACTTGTGATCTAATCATGGTGCCTTCTCTGAAAAGGAGCTAGATTGTAGTCTGTTGGACATATGTTCTTGCGGTAGTCACAATGGGGAGCTGATGCCTCAATCCAATCGTGGACACTTGTATGGTGTCTCCGACCAGATATTCAGTTTAATGCTGTCGTAGATCACCTGGACCGTGTCCCCAGTTTCATCCCTTGTGATGAGGGGGAGGGGTTATTTCATTATAGAAGAGCCTTCTTCCCTTATGGTTTTTTTGTCGGAACCTTTGAGTGGGTTTTGTATCTGTTGATGGATGATTCTGGTCGATTCAATTAGTGTTTTGTGCAGACATCATAATAGCCATGATCATCAAGAGAGAGCTCATCAATGGGATGCAAAATTGCAAAGTTCTGCTGGACGATAAGGACAAGCTTTTGGCCTAAGAAAATGTAAATACAAGCTATTCTGTTCATTTACATAAATATTCTCCTAGGTGCTTCTTCCACCAGGTAAAAGTGCATCCGTAGATGGACAGTTTTGCATTAAACTTGTTTTGCTTAGGCCTATTACTACGAAAAAAAATGTTTTGCTTATGCCTATTACTAAGAAAAAATTGTTTTGCATATCCAGTATTCCAGTTGTTTTTCTTCTTTTCTACCCTTCCTTGCCATCATACATTTATTCTGAAGCAGGTACACGCTTATTTCTGTTGCGAATGAAAAAAGCTGGAATGTTACATGCACATGTTAAAGTGGAATGCTTGCACATCTCCATATTGTATTATCTGACGAAACTCGGACTGAATCTATTCGCCATGGTAAACTTCACTTTGTATGTTGTCTAAGTTTTCCTACAATGTCCATTACAGTAGTATATTGTGTTGAAAATATAAGCACATGTAAGTTCAATTTATTCCATAAATAAATCATGACATCATGCACACAAAATAACAGAACCATCACAAGCATAAAAGATCTAGACATGTAAACCAGGAAACTGTACATGAACAGATCTAATACGGAGAACATGACTGTTACGTACCGATGGTTCTGTTCTGATTGGTTTGCCGATGTAGACGCCGCAGGCACGGTGAGGATGACACCAAGTCGATGTCGATTCGCCGAAGCCGAACGACGAGGAAGACGAGCCAGAGCTACAGCGAGCAGTCGCGCAGAGCGCTTCCCAAAAACCTTATTCGCCCTCTCCCGGTGCAGGACTTCGAAGGCGACGGTTCCGGAGACCTGCTCTCCCGAACGGCAGTGCACGCCGGCGGACGGGACGGAGTAGACTACGTGGGACGGCGCAGCACAATGGATGGAGGAGGCAAAACCCTAGATTGATTTTCGCATATGCTGTATGGAGGCGGCGACTCCGTATTTATAGAAAACCAGGACGCGTGATCAAGACGCCTGCACGTTCTCCATAACTCGTAAGCGAACCGGATTAGTCACGCGTAACCGATCCGGATTCACCGCCACTCAAAACAGCAAAATAAAACTGCAAAAGGAAGCCGCGTCTGCGCAAGCACCTGGAGCCGATTTTGGCGGACCATTCACGCAGGTGCCGTGCGCCCGCGCCCGCGCCCCCCGCCCCGCCCTACCCCGCCTGGCCCGGCCCGGCGAGGCGAGCGAGCGCGCGCGTGTTATCCTCTAGTTCTCTCCCACACATGCCTCAAGTGGCTAGGAGTGCACCATCCCTTTTAAGGTGGTCTTCCTCTCCTAGAACTAGCAATATGGTACTAAAGGTCACATGCATGCCTCCTTTGCATGAGTGGGCCTTTGAGATTTAATAGGAATTATTCTTATTATATGGGCTTGGCCCACATAATCCAACAATCCCCCACCAGATCTCAAAGTCCCACAGAGATTTGCCTGAATTCCAATGTACTGTTTATATATCAGTATTTCGATGGAGACCGATTAAGGTTGAACATCCACCTAGAACTCCAAGCTACACTTACTCACAACTTGAACAATGGACTATGCCTTGAATTGCAAGTTTGGTGCAAGCAAGCTTCACTTAAAGACTTAACTGATACTAGGCCGCCAGTAGGCTACTCCTCGGTTGGAGCGTATAAGTCATACTCCTTGATCTCTTCATGAGCTTAGTAGGAGATTACCCAAGATCTCCATAGACTGCGACTAACAGTCGGGCTCATATAGGTGTGTTCTTTCAAGAACGTTCTGCAGGATAACGTCTTCGCTTCTGAAAGCCAATGGAACACATTAAGGCCTTAACCAACCTGCCTTGCAGTTTCTGAGAGTATTGCATCTTCACATAGAGAGGGTTGAAATTAATCTCCTCCAGTTAACTAATGGCTTGTTTTTCCCAGATCCTAATTCACGGGATCTCCGATCACATAGGTTGGGTTACTACCATAGATAACTCACATGGGTCTCATACCCATCTCCTTCGATGCACTATCTATCACATTCCGTGATAGTCCCTTTGTAAAGGGATCTGCCCGGTTTTTATCTGTTTGGATGTAATCCAAGGTTATAACTCCGGAGTTTCTCAATTTCCTGACAGACTTCAATCGTCTCTTGACATGCCTAGACGATTTCATATTATCCTTAGAACTGTTCACTTTAGCGATAACAGTTTGATTATCACAGTTCATAAGGATAGCTGGCACTGGCTTTTCCACCGTAGGTAGATCCATCAATAGATCCCGTAGCCATTCTGCCTGAACAGTAGCAGTGTCTAGTGCCGCAAGCTCTGCTTCCATGGTTGACCTCGTCAAAATGGTCTGTTTGCAAGACCTCCATGAAACAGCACCACCACCAATAGTGAAAACATATCCACTAGTGGCTTTGATCTCATCAGCATCAGAGATCCAGTTGGAATCACCATAACCCTCCAGCACCGACGGGTACCCAGTATAGTGAAGTCCAAAGTTCGAGGTACCTTTCAGATAGCGCAACACTCGCTCAAGCGCCTTCCAGTGATCATCTCCTGGGTTAGATGTAAACCGGCTTAACTTGCTCACAGCAAAGGAGATGTCTGGTCTTGTTGCACTAGCTAGGTACATAAGTGAGCCAATTATCTGAGAATATTCCAGCTGATTCCTAGCAATTTTCTTATTCTTACGAAGTAACACGCTAGGATCATAAGGTGTTGGAGAAGGCTTGCTATCAGAAAAACCAAAACGACTCAAGACCTTTTCCACATAATGAGATTGCAAAAGTGTAATCCCATCCTCACCTCTAACCAATTTAATGTTTAGAATAACATCAGCTACACCCAGATCTTTCATATCAAAGTTTTGAGACAAGAATGATTTGACCTCATTTATCACATTGATGTTTGTCCCAAAAATCAGGATGTCATCCACATACAAGCATAGAATAACTCCCTCACCCCCACCATAGCGATAGTATACACATTTATCTGCCTCATTGACAGCAAAGCCTGCAGATGTCAGTGTTCTATCGAACTTCTCATGCCACTGCTTAGGAGCTTGTTTCAGACCATACAGAGATTTCAACAGTTTTAACACCTTGCCTTTTTGACCTTCTACTACAAATCCATCAGGCTGTTCCATGTAAATTTCCTCATCCAGCTCTCCGTTAAGAAAAGCTGTCTTAACGTCCATTTGATGAACGAGAAGACCATGTGAGGCAGCCAAAGCAAGTAGTACTCGAATTGTGGTCAGTCTAGCAACAGGTGAGTAAGTGTCAAAGAAATCTTCGCCTTCTTTCTGAGTATAGCCCTTGGCAACAAGCCGAGCCTTGTACTTTTCAATAGTACCATCAGGCCTAAGCTTCTTTTTGAACACCCACTTGCACCCTACAGGTTTGCACCCATAAGGTCTATCTGTCAGCTCCCAGGTTCCATTAGCGATAATGGAATCCATTTCACTACGGACAGCCTCCTTCCAGTAGTCTGCATCAGGGGATGCATACGCTTCTGAAATAGACTTGGGAGTGTCGTCCACAAGGTACACAGTGAAATCATCACCAAAGGATTTGAATATCCTTTGTCTCTTGCTCCTTCTAGGAGCTCCACTGTCATCCTCCTCATTGACAAGTTCATGTGTATGTTCAAAAGATTCAGGTGGTGTGATTGAACTGGGAATTATTTCAGAAGGTTGACTAGTAGTGTTATGTGTATCCTTCATTGGAAAAATATTCTCAAAGAATGTTGCATCTCGAGACTCCATAATTGTATCAACATGCATGTCAGGTACCTCAGTTTTAACTATAAAAAATCTATAGGCAATGCTATGATTAGCATATCCCAGAAAGACACAGTCCACAGTTTTAGGTCCAAGCTTGCGTTTCTTAGTTATTGGCACATTAACTTTCGCCAAGCACCCCCATGTACGCAAGTAAGAAAGTGATGGTTTTCTCCCAATCCATACCTCGTATGGTGTTTTGTCCTTATTTCTGTTAGGAACTCTATTTAATACATGATTAGACGTTAGCAAAGCCTCCCCCCACCATGCCTTAGGTAAGCCCGCAGTATCTAACATGGCATTCACCAAGTCAGTCAACGTGCGATTTTTCCTTTCGGCAATCCCATTTGACTCGGGAGAATAAGGAGGCGTCCTCTCATGTAAAATACCATGTTCCTCACAAAATAAGTCAAATTCGTTTGAGAAATACTCTCCACCACGATCTGACCTAAGTCTTTTTATTTTTCTATTTAACTGGTTTTCAACTTCTGCCTTATAGATTTTAAAATAGTCTAAAGCCTCATCTTTCGTTTTCAATAAATACACATAACAGAACCTAGTTGCATCATCAATCAATGTCATGAAATATCGTTTTCCACCCTTCGTCAACACGCCATTCATCTCAGAAAGATCTGAATGCAGGAGTTCTAGTGGTGCCAAGTTTCTCTCCTCGGCAGCCTTGTGAGGCTTACGAGGTTGCTTTGATTGCACACAGCTATGACATTTAGAACCTTTGGTGATGGAAACGTTTGGAATTAAATTCATACTGGAAAGCCGAGACATCAAACCAAAATTAATATGACATAGACGTGAGTGCCAAACATTAGCCTCATCATCCACACTGCCACAAATATGGTTCACAGTCTTATTGCAGAAATCTGAAAGGGAAAAGCGGAACAAGCCTCCGCACTCATAGCCTTTACCAATAAAATATCCATGTTTAGACACGACTACTTTATTAGACTCAAATACCAACTTAAGCCCGTCTCTACATAAACGGGAGCCACTAACGAGATTCTTGTCTATAGAAGGGACATGCTGCACGTTCTTCAGCTGCACGATCTTTCCCGAAGTAAACTTCAGATCTACCGTGCCAACACCATGAACAGTAGCATGTGACCCATTCCCCATTAGGACGGAGGAATCTCGGGCGACCTGATAAGAAGAAAACAACGAAATATCAGCACACACATGTACATTAGCTCCTGTATCAATCCACCAATTGGTAGATTGACTAACTGAAAGAACAGTAGGTAAATTACCATACCCAGTCCCATCTCCAGTCTTGCCAATGGTCACGTTGACAGACTTAGAAGTCTGTCCTGCAGGTGCCTTCTTTCCTTTGCGTTGTGGGCACTTCTTGGCCATGTGACCAGCCTCACCGCACACAAAGCAAGTTCTATCATCCTGATTGTAGTTGTTCTTCTTCTTCTTGAAGTTGGTTGTCTGTTGGGCTTTAACAAATTTTCCTTTGTTCTTGTTTGAGGGTTTCTGTACCACATTGGCACTAGACTGCCCTCCATCACCCTTAGACACAGCGTCCTTTTCCCGAGCTTTCTCCTCAATTTCAAGAGACCCAATCAGATTCTCAACAGAGTACTCTTGTCTCTTGTGTTTGAGTGCTGTTCCGAAATTCCTCCATGAAGAAGGTAATTTCGCAGTAATACATCCAGCCACAAACTTGTCGGGTAAGGCGCACTTCAGGAGTTCGAGTTCCTTGGCAATGGCCTGTATCTCATGAGCCTGATCTACTACAGAACGGTTATCAACCATCTTGTAGTCATGAAATTGCTCCATGACATACATGTCATTGCTGGCATTAGTAGCACCGTATTTGGAATTCAGTGCATCCCACAACTCCTTTGCGTCTGTCATGTGCATATACACCTCGCACAGACGATCAGCAAGAACACTAAGAATGCATCCAATAAAGAGAGTAGTGGCAGTCTCGTATTCTTTCTGCTTTTCAGCATCAAGAACACCTTCAGGCTTGCCATTACTAACCCAGAATACATTCATAGCAGTAAGCCACAGAGTGACCTTGATCTGCCATCTCTTAAAGTGCACACCGGAGAATTTATCCGGCCTCAGTGCATCGGCAAATCTAGCCATGGTAAAACCACAGTGCCTACAATAAGGTTTTTGGATTGTTGAAAATATAAGCACATGTAGGTTCAATTTATTCCATAAATAAATCATGACATCATGCACACAAAATAACAGAACCATCACAAGCATAAAAGATCTAGACATGTAAACCAGTAAACTGTACATGAACAGATCTAATACGGAGAACATGACTGTTACGTACTGATGGTTCTGTTCTGATTGGTTTGCCGATGTAGACGCCGCAGGCACGGTGAGGATGACACCAAGTCGATGTCGATTCGCCGAAGCTGAACGACGAGGAAGACGAGCCAGAGCTACAGCGAGCAGTCGCGCAGAGCGCTTCCCAAAAACCTTATTCGCCCTCTCCCGGTGCAGGACTTCGAAGGCGATGGTTCCGGAGACCTGCTCTCCCGAACGGCAGTGCACGCCGGCGGACGGGACGGAGTAGACTACGTGGGACGGCGCAGCACAATGGATGGAGGAGGCAAAACCCTAGATTGATTTTCGCATATGTTGTATGGAGGCGGCGACTCCGTATTTATAGAAAACCAGGACGCGTGATCAAGACGCCTGCACGTTCTCCATAACTCGTAAGCGAACCAGATTAGTCACGCGTAACCGATCCGGATTCACCGCCACTCAAAACAGCAAAATAAAACTGCAAAAGGAAGCCGTGTCTGCGCAAGCACCTGGAGCCGATTTTGGCGGACCATTCACGCAGGTGCCGTGCGCCCGCGCCCCGCCCTGCCTGGCCCGGCCCGGCCCGGCGAGGCGAGCGAGCGCGCGCATGTTATCCTCTAGTTCTCTTCCACACATGCCTCAAGTGGCTAGGAGTGCACCATCCCTTTTAAGGTGGTCTTCCTCTCCTAGAACTAGCAATATGGTACTAAAGGTCACATGCATGCCTCCTTTGCATGAGTGAGCCTTTGAGATTTAATAGGAATTATTCTTATTATATGGGTTTGGCCCACATAATCCAACATATTGCACCTTCTCATTTGCCATTTGGCCAACAACCATACCTTGATGGTCTTCATAGAGTCATGATCTGTGATAGAGTGATACCTCCTGAGAGGCATTGTCCGATCAAATTTTCATAATTTTGTACGATAAAGAGCCGCTGATCATATGTATGACTCCACAAATATTATAATTTTTCTATTTAGAAAAAGTTGTGTATTTAGGCTCTATTGTTGGTCAAGCATTGAGTCTAACTTCAATTTATTCGGTTGTGTTCCGGCTCATTACATGCATGTATTTCATCTTTATTCCCTGGATATTTTGTTTGCATTCTGAAGTGCATTTAAATGTTTATTGATTATTTTCTGCTCGATGTGACAACAAATGTTTTGTCAGGTTCATGTAGAATCTGTAGACTACTAGGTATTAGCTGATCAGACCTTCTACAATGTATTTTTTAGAAGGAAAAAGCTAAATTTTCTTTGGTATAAACAACTCGCATTTCCTGTGAAGTTTGCCATTTTGTTGTCCATCTGCTTGTAATACTGTAAATTAAAGTTTATTCTCTCCTTCCATTTCACATCCATAGAAAAGGAAATTGGAGATGGATACCAAGCGCTGTCATTTAATGATGTGTTTGGTTGCAGGGATGAGGTGGGATGGGATGAGATGGTTCCTTTGACCAAGTCTATCTGTGTGTTTGGTTGGAGGGATGAGGTGGGATGGAATGGTCCAAAGTGGGATGAGCTTGTGCAAATTTAGAGAATATTCTTCTTAGATGCTGGACCATGTGGTTCCACTTTTTTTGTGGAACTATCTCATCCCATCCCATCCCACCCCATCCCTCCAACCAAACACATCCTAAGACAGTCCCAGGCTCCCAGCACTAAATCACAAAAACTGAAGATTGCTTGCAATGTACAACCAGATCAGAAGTTCCTAGTGTCATATTCTCTGTCGCTTGAACCGTCAGATATACCAATCATGAGAATAGCAGCAGAGCATAACAATTTGGTTGCTATTCTTCCGTGGGACTCTCGTAATAATGATTTGTCTCATGTTTTGGTTGGTTGGTCTCCCTTGAAAGAAAAATTTTGGTTGGCTACAAATTTGTATTCTTGAACATGAGTGTCTTGCATGGTACAACTTGTGATATATAGAAAGGCTTGAGTTTTTTTTAGATTAGGTGGTAATTTTACCCCTAGAAGATCTGTATCAATTATTAAGGGCCTGTTTGGGAGAGCTCCACCAGGTCTAGATCCACGAAAAACAGCTCCACTCCACGAAATTTTACCCAAACGCTCCAGCTCCACGAAATCTGGATCCACCAAAATCCTGGATCTGAGGTCAGATTCATGGATTTTATGGAGCTCCTCAAGGGGTGCTCTAAAAACGCTGGTTTCGTACCTCCTCGTGGAGTTGGGTGGTAATTACCCACCAATGCCACCTCCTGCAGAAAGAACTCCCGTCGCCGCCAATTGCGCTCCTTCTCTCTCGTCCGACAGAAAGAATTCCCGTCGCCGCCTCCTGCAGCTCGCGCCAGCCACCTCCGGAGCTCCGGCGGCCTACTCCGGCGAGCCGGTGATGGCCGGATCGGGTAGATCCGGCTTCCCTCCATCTCCCCCACCCCTTTCTTCTTCCATAGCCATGGGAAAAACGACCCCCTAGGGTTGGGCTTTCGCGGCAACTTTGGGGCCAGACGGTGGCGCCCGTCCCGGCCGCCGGTGTTCCTCCCCCTTCTCCCGGCGTCGCGGCTGGGGGCGCGGCCACCCAGGCCGGCCTCGCGGCAGGGGGCGCGGCCACCCTGGCCGGCGGTGCGGCTGGGGGCGTGGCCCCCCTGGCCGGCGTTCTGGCCTGCAGCGCTGCTGGCCATGGCGGATCGGGCTTTGCGGATGCGGACGGTGCTGGCCATGGCGGATCTTCCCAAGTCCCTGCATCGCAAGCAAGGAGACGTGCTCCGTCGACCAACAAGAGGGCAAGGGATGATGAGGTATGAATTTCTCTTCCAATTTGTTCGCACCGATATACTGTTGTGGGGAAATTTTGATTAGGGTGATGAAAATATTGTGGGAAATCATGGTCAGGGTGATGCTATGGACTGGATTGATGGTCATACCTCACTTGTTTGTAAGTTGTTCGCCGAACAAGTTAGAAAAGAGAATCGGCCGAACACTCATTTGAACACTTTAGGCTTTATCGAGGTATCAGATAGGTTTTTTCAGTCCACCGGAATCATGCCGAGTAAAAGGCAACTAAAGAACAAATGGGACAAGTTGAGGGGTGATTTGACTGCATGGTGGAAATTAATGAGGAAGCAAACAGGAACTGGTTTCAATTGGAACACGGGAACGATCAACATGGACCCCGAGTGCTGGAAAAAGATAAAAACGGTAAGTGTTCGATTATAATGCTATGTACATTTGTTGATTTGCAACTTAGAAAAGATATCTTATTTCGAACCTTCTCACATGTTTTAGGAAATTCCTGGTGTTGGCAAGTTTAAGAAGAAACCTCTCCAAAATGAAGATGACTTGAAGGTGATGTTTGGCAACATCCTTAATGAGGAGCAAGATCATTGGAATCCTATGAGTTCCAACCCCATCATACCCCTTGATGATGATACTCCCATTGATGAAAGAGAGGCTGAGCACCCCACTGAGGATCCCACGTGTGACAACAATTCTTTTGACAATGGGGATGAGGTTGAGGAGATTACTCTTGTCACTGACAATGCTAAGAGAAGGGCTCGTGTGATTCTTGAAAAGCCCACCAAGAAACCTAAGACCAGCACAGCACTTGTTATCCAAGAACACATCTCAAAGATATCTGAGACTGCTTCCTCTTTTGTATCTAGTAGGCAAGGTGGGATCACCATTGAGCAAGTAATGGAACATGTTGTTGCATGTGGTGCTGGGTATAACACTGATGAGCATTTTGTGGCAACCGAGTTGTTTGTCAAGAAAGACCAAAGGGAAATGTTCATGACCATCCCTACCGATCAGAGGCTCAATTGGCTTAGGAGGAAGTACAATGTGATGTATGGAAAGTGAAGGCCGAGTTGTTAGTGGCATTTGGACGTGTTGTCATTTTCTTTTTATTCTCATTTGGACGTGTAGTTTTTGATTATGCTCATTTGGACATGTTGTTGTTATCTTTTATGTCATTTCTTGCAGATGTCTAGCGATGATTCTAGTGATGAGAGCGATGATTTTTTCAAAATCGTTTTAGGTGGTGCTATGCTTGCCCAAATATATTGTGATATCTACCTAGATAAAAACCCACCAAGGACATCAACCACTAGTGGCATGGGGTTTTTGCTAGAGACATGGCGCACTCCGGGGGAATGCCATAGTCAACTTCATATGAGCAATGAAATATTCTTTGACCTTCATAGTTTATTGGTGGAGAGGTACGGGCTACAACCATCCTTGCATATGACTACCTATGAGAGCCTAGACATGTTTTTATTTACATGTGCTGGAAATGAGTCGAGTCGAAAAGTTCAAAATCGATTCAAGCATTCAAGTGAAACTATTACTAGGAAATTTGACGAGGTTCTTAACTCTTTGATGGCCATAGCAAAGGATTTCATTAGACCTAGAGATCCCAATTTTCCTACGATTCATAGGAGGATAAGAGATGATAGACGAGCGTATCCACATTTTAAAAATTGCATTGGTGCTCTAGATGGCACACATATTCGTGTTTCTCTTCCACCCGATGAACAAGTGAGGTATATTGGGAAAACGGGGATAGCCACTCAAAATGTCTTAGCAGTTTGTGATTTTGACATGCGGTTCACATATGTGTCCACGGGTCAACCGGGAGCTATGCATGACACAAGTGTGCTATACAATGCAATCAATGTGGACGAAAAATTCTTCTCACATCCTCCACAAGGTAATATGAATGAATAATTGGTCATTTAGTCACTTTTGTCATGATAGCAAATAATCACTTTTATTGTTTTCACCATGTGTAGGTAAATACTATGTTGTCGATGCCAGATATCCTAATCGGCCCGGCTATCTAGCTCCTTACAAGGGTGAAAGATATCATATGCCGGAGTGGCATAGAGGTATGGGACCCAAAACACCAAAGGAAAAAATTCAATCGCATTCACTCATCTATTCGAAATGTTATTGAGAGGTCTTTTGGAGTTTTGAAAATGAAGTGGCAAATTCTATACAAGATGCCCAACTACCCAATGTGGAAGCAAAAAATGGTTGTTGTTGCTTGTATGGTCCTTCACAATTTCATTCGTGAGCATAGTAGTGAAGATTCAGACTTTGCTCGTTTTGATCGTGATCCTCATTTTGTCCCAACAATATCGGAAAGGTATAACCGATATGCAGTTACATCGGATGGTTCTACTTCGGAAGCCAATGCCGCCACTATGGATGTATTTCGTGATGACTTGGCCACCGCTCTTGCTCTTGCTTGGAACTAGAATGTAATGGAAGACTTGTCTACATTTAACCTTTAGTTATTTTTTATGTATGAAAAATCGCAAGTGTTGAGATGTTGTCATGGACATGGGTTTTAATTATCTATCTTGTGTGTCAATGTTGTATGCTCATGAATATTTGTGTCGAGATATTGCATTTGTGTTGTCAAAAAAATTACACCATTTTTTTTAAATCAATATGAACAAAACATGTGTGCTATATGGAAAAAAGATATATCATACAACCCCAAGGGCAAAAGTGGCCATTCCCACCAAAACCTCAATTTCGTGGATCTGGAGCTGCTGTACAAGCCAAACAGTTTGTCCAGCTCCATGGTGGGATCCCAGATCCACAGTGGAGCTGCTCCATGGTGGAGCTGTTGCTCCAGATCCACATTTTCAGTGGTGGAGCTCTCCCAAACAGGCCCTAAGCTACCAACATGAGCTGGGCCCTGTCTCTTGGGGCCCTGGCGGGTGCCCTTGCTGCCCTGCCCTAGGGACGGCCTGGTTTACTATTGATTTCTAATTCAAGAATTAGAGAAGAGATTATAGAATGAATGTTGGCATTCCTTAATTAGATGGATATAATAGATTGCAAACCTATGGGCAGAACGTAGTATATCTTCAAGAAGAATTGAATATTTGGATGTCCTAGTGCCCAGCGTGCGCACACACACACACACACACATATATATGTATATGTATATGTATATATATGTATGGGACGTTGAAATGGGACACCAGGGTGCTCGGGCACTAAGTCTCCCTGCCTTTAGATTGCTTTTAGATGCGTGTAAGTGCAATGATATATAATATCAGGATGGAAAGTCTTAATTATGAATGGAAAGTCTCAATCATGAATGGAAAGTCTTAATCATGGAGCTTGGGCACCAGGGTGCCCCTGTTTTTTATATTATATGTATGTATGTATGTATGTGTGTGTGTATATATGCTTGTTGTAATGCTACTCTCTCTTTTTAAAAAATGTCATTTTATCCTCTTTTTATTTTGCAAAAATGCTATCTGTATTGTAAATAAATTTTGTTCATGCTACCATTACAACTGCGGGAATATTCATATCATATTTTGTTTTTTTAGAATTTAGAACTGGTGATATCTTTCATATAAGATCTATTGCAACTTATGGACATTTGACTAGTACCATTGATATTTAGTAGAAGGGGGGATTCATCATAGCAGAGATATCTCCCATATCTTGTGCTAGATTATCAGAAGCATTTTTTTAATTTTTGAGACGGCATCGGAAGCAATATTAACGGATTAGTGATATAAAAAAACAAGAATGCAACAGCAACACCTAGCTTACACAACAACAGCTGAGAGCTGTGACAATTTTCTTGAACACTAGCAACATGAAAACATCTAGAGATGCAGAGCTGCTAAGGAATCGAGTTCGAGCAAGTTTTTATATATATTGAAACAGCTCGTGCGACGACTTGGAAACTGGATGTTCCAGTCCCTTTCTCTCAAAGAAAACAGCCAGATTTGAAACATTCAGAGCCCACAAACTGCACACCACGTCTGCGATCACTACGCGCGCAAGAAAGAAGAGTATGCAATTATTGTGGCCCTCAGCCTTATCTCCAGTCTATTATAAGTTAACCTATCCTATCGATCACCACACCAAGTCATACGTACATACACTTCCGAATGCAGACGTCAATCACACCATACATTTTTAGGTTTTTTACAAGTCACAGCGAAGCGTGCAAGACTGGGAACCCACCGCACAAATGGTTTTATAGAATTTTTTTTTACAAATATGATATATACATACGTAATTATAAATCTACCCCCCTCCGTAATCTCGGCAAGTGACAAACGAGCGCGACAGGCAATGGGACCCACCGGCCTGCTAGCCGAGCTGGTGGAGCTTAGCAATTTCCTGTTGTTGGAAATATGGGCAATATTTTAATTCCAAATTTTACTAGGAAACAAATACAACAAAAATATCTCTACCTCTAAAATCCACCAGTTCATTTCTTTCCTACAACCACCCCAAATTGTGCCCCCAGCAGTCATGAGTTTTCGTACGTCCACACCAATTCATCCTGCGTCTACACCAATTCAACGATCAAGGATCAACTCCCACCTTTCTCTCTCCTTACCCACTCATATCCAACGATCCAAATTCATCCAATCCAAATTCAACGGGGACGCCCACCTCCCCCGCGCGACTCGCGATCCCAGGCGGACCCACCGCGCGCGATCGGGGTCACAGCCGCCGTCCCAGGCGACGCCTCCTCGACTCCGCAAACCCTCACGGGACTCCAACCGCCGCCGCCGCCGTCCCAGGCGTCTCCAGGCGCCGCCGCCGCCACGTACACGAAGCCGCCGGCCTCGCGCGACTCCTGGGGACGCCGCGCCGCCACGACCACGAAGATGCCGTCCCAGGCGCCGCCGCCGCCGTCCCAGGCGTCGCCGCCGCCACGCACACGAAGCCGCCGGCCTCGCGTGACTCCTGGGGACACCGCGCCGCCACGACCACGAAGCCGCCGGCCTCGCGTGACTCCTGGGGATGCCGCGCCGCCACGACCACGAAGCCGCCGTTCCCGTCGGCCGAGCAACACGCGGCCGTCGGGCGTTTCACGAAGACGACACCGCGCCGCCACGAAGACGAAGCCGCCATTGCCGTCGGCTGAGCAGGGCCTCGCGCGACTCGGAGAGGGCCATCGCCGCTGGCGAGTTCGCAGGCATCGCGCGCGACTCGGAGAGGGCCGCGCCGCCGGCGAGTTCGCAGGCATCGCGCGCGTACGGATAATAAAGGTGGGTCTCCATGGCATGGGGGTGGAATTGGGAAACGGCGGTTTTGATCTGGTTGGTTGGTGTTACAGGCGGAGATAGCAGATGAGCTCCTTATCTTACGGCCAAATTTTAGAATAATTTTTCTGCTATCAGAGTCTGTTAAACACAAGGCAAAAATTCCCAACTTGTTTTCTAGCAGGCATTCCTGGTTTTTTTTATCACAACGATCTGATGATTTAATAGTCAACTGCTAAAAATATATAACTACTTCATCTTGTGAATTTGCTTACCTGTACTTTCTTCTGGCTTGAAATTTGTTCTATGTAGGATTAGCAGCTGGCAAACCATGATGGCAAGGTAGTAGTAGTAATTGGCTAACATATATGAGACAAACTACTGCTAATATTGTAGTAGTAGATTGGTCATCTTGTGAATTTGCTTACTTGTACTTTCTTCTGGCTTGAAATTTGTTCTATGTAGGATTAGCAGCTGGCAAACCATGATGGCAAGGTAGTAGTAGTAATTGACTAACATATATGAGACAAACTACTGCTAATATTGTAGCAGTAGATTGGTTCAGGAGAGAATCTATTACCAAGTGCGCAGCGCTGAACATCAGTTTGGACCAGACAGAGGCAGATAAATAATTCAGAGTTTGATGTATCGAGGCATACAGATCAGAGCGACATGGACCTTGAGATTTCTAATCTCTTTAAGATCTGCCCATTTTGTCTGTTTGTTAGCTGCTTGTTTATTCGTTATTACTAGGTTGATTTACAATCTGACCCATGGTTTTCAGATTACCTCCTTAGGATTGGGAATGGAACTGAAAAGACTATCGGGGATGATTATGTTAGCCTGCCAGAGAATATTGTGATTAGTTATAATGACACCGAAGATTCTATAACCAAACTCATTCAAGATGTCTTCTCGTCACTTGAGGAAAATGCAAGATCAACAGCTTATATGAGTACACATGCCATTCTTTCTACCAAAAATGAGCATGTTGATCAGCTAAACACAAAGATGATTGACAGGTTCCCGGGCGAGGAAAAGGTTTATCATAGCTTTGACTCTGTCGATGAGGATTCCATAAATAACTATCCTATTGACTTCCTGAATTCGATCACTCCGAATGGCCTGCCCCCACATGTGCTAAAAATTAAAATTAATTGTCCTGTGATCCTTCTCCGCAATCTTGATCCTAACAATGGCTTGTGCAATGGAACAAGACTAATGGTAAGAGCATTCCAGGATAATGCAATTGATGCTGAAATTGTTGGTGGCCAGCATGCAGGGAAAAGGGTGTTCATACCTAGGATCCCAATGTCTCCGTCGGTTGATATTTCACTTCCTTTTAAGTTGAAGAGAAAACAGTTCCCTATTCGCCTGAGTTTTGCAATGACCATAAACAAAGCGCAGGGCCAAACCATCTCAATGTTGGGATCTACCTTCCAGAGCCTGTGTTCTCCCATGGACAGCTCTATGTTGCTTTGTCGAGGGGTGTGTCAAGGCAAACAACAAGAATTCTGGCCAAACCAAAGAAGGAATTAGATCCAACAGGGAAAAGCACCAGAAATATTGTGTACAAAGATGTCCTGGACTGGTGAAAAATTGGTAAGTAAATTTTTTTACCCAAACTACGCTCGTTCAACATGGACCTAAAAATTGTCCTTCTACAGGAAGCTGACAGGCTTTTTTGTTATCAACTTTATGCGCTTGTGTAATGGTATTAGATTACCGTTGTTTTCAATTGTCAGTAAATAATCTTTTGTGTACTTGGTAAAAACATTCTACAATTAATTGTTATTTTGTGACAGTCAAGTGTAATAATTTGTACAGGATGGGAATGCACCGAGGACCAAATTCTTGGTAGAGATGTTGAAGTACAAGGACAACGAATCTAAAGACAACATTCCTGAAGATATACAAGAACTTATTAGGTGTGTGAGGATTTAGGTGGCTTCAAAAGATGTAATAGCTGTGATGTTATTTATTTGCAATGTTGCTCTTTAAGCATAATTGCTATGGACTCAACAATATGATAACTCATCATGAATCTCTTTTGTCATGAGTCTTAATCTATCTCACTATTTACTTTATTTTTAAGAAACATAGTCTTTTTGTTTTTCATTGTAGCGTTAGCACGGGCAAGGAAAAAATATCGTCATTTGGTTGTTTTCATGTGCATCCCTCAAATGCCGCCGTAGCGTTAGCACGGGCACTCTACTAGTGATGCAAAATTCACAACTAATAGCAGGCTACTCGTCATACTTCAGAATATACACAAGGAAAGTATAGTATCAAAGTCAAACGAACGCGCGCACGACTTATAATTGGACTTGATGAAGAATAGAAAGCAGCGCATGCTTCATGCAGTGCAGATCGTAGATGACACGGTGAAGTGAGCGGTCGCGCAAATGTGCGTTGCCCAGAAATCTTATTGCCGCCCTTGTGCAGGTCTTCACGACAACGGTTTGGAGATACCGCTTCCCTTCTTTATGATGCACGCCGAGAAGAAGAGTCGACGAGATTCAGACGGCGCAGCGCAACGGCACACAAATTCACAGGAGGAAGAGAATAGAGGGAGTCAGATTCTTCACACATCCTCTGGACGTCTCTAGGCATATATATAGGCAGACTAATAGCTGACGTGATTAAAAAGTCATTTACCCATTGGTAACTGACATATTTAACCAGCCATTTACCCATTAGTAACTGTCTGTCATCAAACCCAATAAAGCCCCATTCGAATGTTTGAATCTTATTCAAACAGAGAGAGAAACAATGGTGCACAGTTCAGTAAAAATAACGGTGGACTTGGTCTGCCAAGTGGCGCGTCACGTCACGGCATGGTCGCACATCACAAGTCACATGATTTTCACGCGAAAATACGCGAATATGTGCGCACGTGCGTGATTAGCCAAAGCCCTCCTCATGCCATCTCTATCCATATTCAAAGAGTGGTGAGGACTCCACCTTATAAATTGGTCTCCCCCATCTTACCTTAGCAATATGGTACTAAACCGTGCATGATTTGGAATTAAGGAAATAAGCCTTACTCATATAGGCCAATTTCTAACACCTGTTATGGTGGGGCAATGTGGTAGGCCACACGTGTTATCTGCCGCTGCTGTCGTGGTCACAAAGTGAGTTAGATTTGTAATTTTATATATACGATAATAGATTTGCAAAAAATAGCAGGCAGATATATGATGGACTCCAAAGCCAGTAGATTGTTTCTTCTAGAAGCATAGTATCTGCCCACAAGTGAGCCTAGTGGCCGAGGGAATCTTTTTGTTTCTAACCAATTGGAAGCTACCGTGCCCCCACCGAAATAGTCAGAGGTTGCCCCGGTCGCAAATGTTAAAACTAATCTTAATATTTTAGACGTGGTCGTAAACTTAGTTTGGTTTCTTTATGTATGGTCCTATGGTTGCTTAGTCATGTTTGTAAGTTTGTTTGGTGGTTGTGATCATAAGCACTTATTAGATGAGATTGTATACATGTTTGTAAGTGGTCGTAGGAAGTAGTGTAGTCGGGCACTGAGTCAGAGTGTTTCGGTCGATACTCGAAGAGTACTGTAATAGTCTGAAAGTTACTATAGCAATCGTAATGGGCACTGTAGCAGTCATGAGTACTGTAGCAGGTAGCAGTCATGAGTACTGTAGCAGCCCAGACATGGTCTCAACGAGACCGGGTCTTTCAGATAGTGTGCGATGTGCACAAGTCATGGAGTCATGGCCGTTAGAATTGGATCACAAAGTGTTTATTTATATCTTTGTAATCAGTTTGTTAAAGAGACAAGTTGAACAATGGTATCAGAGCTTGGTGAATGCCCAAAATCAAGCTGAGAAGTATGGAGATTGTTGATTTGGCGGCGTCAGCATCGGCGAGCGCACCAACGAAGGAGAGTTCCGTTGTGTTACTTTACTACCCCGTGCTCACGAGGAATAACTACGTGGCGTGGGCGATGAAGATGAAGGTGTACATGAAGGCCCAAAGCATATGGGATGCCATCGAGCTCGGCAACACTGACACGCGCAAGGACCAGATGGCATTGCCGGCCATCTACAGGTGTCCTCGAAGATACGCTCTTCCTGCTGGCTAAAAAAGAGATAGCCAAAGCTGCTTGGGAGGCATTGAAAAGCATGCACGTGGGAACCGAGCGTGTGAGGGAAGCCAAGGTACAGACCCTCAAGTCGGAGTTTGAGGTGTTGTGCATGACGGAGTGAGAGACGATCGATGGCTTCGCCATCTGATTGACAACTATCATCAACAAAATTTGAGAGCTCGATGACAAGATGGAGGAGAGCTATGCGGTAAGAAAAATTTTTCATGCAATTCCTGCCATATTTCTACCGGTAGTCTCTCCAATCGAGCAATTTGGGGACCTCAAGGCAATGATGATCGAAGAGTTGATCAGCCGTTTAAAGGCGCACGAAGAATGGTGGGTATCACATGGTGCAGACGCAGGGGATTAGCACCTGCTACTGACAAAGGGCGAGTGGGAGGCTCGATCCAAGAAGAGCAATGGCTTCGGCAAGAAGAAGAGCACTTTTGACAAGGCGAAGTTACACTGCTACAACTGCCAAGAGTTCGGGCATTTTGCAAAGAAATGCCGCGAGCCGAAGAAGGAGGTGACTCTTCTTGCTGCAGTGGATGCAGAGGACGAGCCAACACTGCTTTAAAGCCAACATTAAGTCGTATGTGTATATAACACAATTAGAGTGTTGCATATGTCATGTATTTGTTTGTGTACGTAGGAAGTGTGTTACATACGCGTGTATATTTGTGTTATGGTCGTGCATGTAGATGAGTTAGTGCATGATGCATATGAGAGTGCGTGAGTTCTTGCGTTAAATGTGTCCACAAGAAAGTGTATGTCCAGAGTACTTGCGTGTGTTCTTGTGTTAGTTGTGTCCATGAGAAAGCGTGAGTAATTAGGAGTGTGCAAGCTTCACTCTGAGTCTCCATCGCCATCAAGTTATGTCACCGGCGAAAGATGATTGAAGTTGAGGAGGTGGTTAAAGTTGTCGGCGAGGTGTGTCACTGGCAGTAAAGATGTGGAAGATGCTGACAAGTTGTGTCACCGGTAACATAGTCAATAAGAAGAAGGCAAAACTCCTTGGAGACGTGTCAGGAGATCGGACTTCATCTTGTGAGTCAAAGTATCAAAATTAAAGAGGAGAATGTTAGAACTAATTTTGATATTTCAGACGTGGTCATAAACTTAGTTTAATTTTAATTTCTTTATGCACGGTCATATGGTTGCTTAGTCATGGTCATAAGTTGTTTAGTGGTCGTAAGTCCTTGTTAGATGAGGTCATATGCATATTTGTAAGTGGTCGTAGGAACTAGCGTGGTCGAGCGCCAAGTCGAAGTGTTTCGGTTGGTACTCGAAGAGTACTATAGTAGTCTGAAAGTTACTGTAGAAGTCGTAATGGGTACTGTAGCAGTTATGAGTATTGTAGCAAGGAGTAGTCGTAAGTTGTATTAGCCCGGACATGATCTTAGTGAGACACGGTCTTTCGAGTAGTACATGATGTGCACGAATTGTGGAGTCGTGCCCGCTAAAATCGAATCACAAAGTATCTATTTATATCTTTGTAATCAGTTTGTTAAAAAGGAGAGGTGAATAATAGAAAAAAAGGAAAAAGACAATATAAGTTGAGTTTGTGTTAGAAAAATTCTCTATCGTTTTCTCCGTGTATCTATAGACGAAACGAGTGTGTGATTTCTAGACTGAGTTCAACAGCAAACGTCGGAAACTCCCAGCTCCCACCTCGACGAGAAGCCACCCCGCTCCGCAAGGCACGAGTTACACGGGGAGGATGGCGGTCACCAGCATTGGTCGGTCTCCCACGTCCGGCGTCGGTACCCAGGGAACGACGGCGAGTGGCCGAGCGCTGGGGCGCGGCGGCGGCCGACGGTGGAGAGGAGCAGGCGGCGGTCGTAGTCGGCGCGCTTGTCGGGGTCGGAGAGCGTGGAGTAGGCGGCGTGGACGCGGATGAAGTCCTCGGCGGAGGCGGCGGGGTGCGGGGAGGCGTCCGGGTGCACGGCGCGGGCCAGGCGGCGGTAAGCGGCCTTGATCTCCCGGGCGCTGGCGCCCGCGTGGATGCCGAGGACGTCGTAGAAGGAGGCGGCGGCGTGGTCCGGCGCGGCGACGACCACGGTGGAGCTGGAGGCCGAGGCGGACGGGGAGAAGGAGGCCGAGAGGAGCGGCGGCACGTGGAGGCGCGGGGAGGGGGGCGGTGACGGATGCGTGGGCGAGGCGGCGGGCCGGAAGGTGAGGAAGCCGGATGAGAGGGCGGGGCGTAGGGAGGTCATGGTGGATTGCAGGATTGGTGCCTTGGTGGTATGGGGAGGTTCCGCTCGGACCTGATATCTGGTTCGGTCGTGAGGTGTAGTGGAGCGAAGGTTTCGAGGGGGCTTGGCCGTTTTTAATGCTTGCCGAGGTCTTATATTTTTGCTCGCGTCGCTGTTCTCTTAGGCATCATCAATAGTTCTAACTAGCAATTAACTAGAAAACTTCTATATCATTTATATAGTACACACTAAAAACTAGCATTCTAAAGAACTATCATTTATAGAGGCTGCCTCGTTTTGCATTATAGACTAGTGCTTAAGGAAGAGCTGGTTTGGTTTTTTTTCATACTCTCTTTCCTCTACATAGGATATATGCTGATGTATATATACATATAGCTAATTAACTCAAACCATTGAAGATGCCCTTACGTGGTTGTGGGCTACGTTCTGGACTTCTGGTCAACCGTCCTCCTTGGGCTGCTCCTGTTCGGCTGCACGGCAACTCGGTTTTTGAGGGGGCTGCGGCCCGAATTTTTTGTACGGATAATCCATTTTTTATTCGAAATTACATAAATATACCCGCGGGAAAATTTTTTACAAAAATAGGCTCCAGTCGCCGAATGGTTGGGCGACTGGAGCCTATCGCCCAACCAGACCGCGACACAATTTGTCTCGCTGCACAGTAGAGCGACTACATCCAGTCGCTCTTCCGTTAAGCGACTGGCATGCAGTCGCTCTTCCGTTAAGCGACTAGCATGCAGTCGCCATACGGGATGGCGACTACATGTAGCCCCCGTGTTTTGTTTAGATTTTGTGAATTTTGTAACGTTGAACGGGTAAAAAATACGGTGAAATTGTAACAAAAGTTTATGTTCATTGTATATTGTAGGTGTGCAAAAAGTTTTAAAATTTTTTTTCATGAAAGATTGAGTACAGAACGATCGATACATACACTGTTAAGTGAGATAGTTTATGTGCGGAGAGAGATAATAGACTTATGTAAATTTAAATAAACTTCATATTATAACTGTGAGTAACATGCCGCATGTTTTTTCAGTACATGCATAAATACATCTGCAGCGTCGCCTCACTAGTCACCCTGGTGTGCCCCGTCACCGCGCCCGCGTCCTCCCATACGGCCTCGCTTGGCCCTCCTCCGGTGCAACGGGTTAGGACGATCCGAAAAAGTAAAACGAGGAGGAGGGTGTCTATCCCGCGGGGGCGGGGGCGGAGTAAGCTGCACCTCTGGCTGTGTGCTCTCCGGTGCACCGGGCGCAGAGATAACCTCCGGTGCTACGTCGGAGTAGTGTCCATGCCACTCCGGTGTAGACGCGAAAAACTGGTCCACTTCCTCCTGGCCTGGGGAGATGCCGGAGACGCCGTGCTGCTGGTAAGCACCTGCAATATTAATAACGTTAGTTCGTTGCATATCGTCTTCGGATAAACACGATATAAGAACCTCTGCGTACCCGTGCCTGGTGCCATCCACGCAGGAGGAGGGGCGTACACCCCCTGCGTAGAAGGCGTGAAGTGAACCGGCGTAGGAGGCCTTGCCCAGGCTGAACCCCCTGGCTGCTCCGGGTGAGGTGGTGGAGGACGTATCCACGTAGGTGCACCAGAGTGGTGCCACGCTGGTCGGGGTGTCGAAGCGGTGGGCGTGGAGACCGCGGGTAGCCTCGTGCAGGAGAGTAGGCTAACGATACGTCTACACCCGTCGTGCACCCGACGCGCAAAGCTGATGCCCTCCTCATGGGTCAGGTGCGCACCACTGGAGAGCCTCTCCAGTAGTGTCCCGGAGTCGAGGCATAGGGCAGAACCGACGTCAGCCTGGACACAAAGACATGAAATGGTTGATTATCGAAACGACATTACCATTTGGGAATCTTTGAAATGACATGAAACGTACCGCGATGTGAGCGTCGCGCGCGAAGTGTGAGGGGTACGTGTCCGTCGGAGCGGCGACGTGTGTGGCAGGCGGGTCTACCACATATACGAGCCTGGTACGGGTCCGCGGCTGGTACCAGCGCAGGTACTCGGCGTACTCCCTGCTGTCGTACGGGCTGTCCTCCTCCACGCGGTCGTCGAGCGCACCCTGCCACTGCTCGACCCATCGCTGCATCCTCAACGACCAGTCGGTGCCTCTTTTCACTCCCTTCGCGCTTTGCCTGCGTATAGAACCATTACTGGATGTGAGATACTTGCGAACGCAGTAGTAAGTATGTAAATATTTACCAGAAACGATCACTCACCCGTGCACGTGGCGCGGAATCGATGGTCCGAATGGTGCAGGAACCGGCTGCCGTAGCCCGAACTGCCGCATCACCCGCTGGGGTGCGTAGTCCTCCACGTAGATGAGGTACATGAGCTTCCGGCGGGTGAGCCAGAAAGCCCGGTCACGCCAGCAAAGTGAGGACAGCCCGCCAGGAGCACGGGCCTGAACTGCCGTATCTGCGTACGGCTCCCAGCGCACGTCGTCCGCTGTGATGCGGTCGAGCTGCTCCACAAAGGCCCGGTACGCCCGCGTGACCTGCACGTGCGCGAACTGTACCTGCAAGAAATATAAGCTGTTTAGAATGACGATCGTCAATAAGACAGAAATAGTTGACTGTGATAATACTTACTCGACGACGGCACCAGATAGAACCCATCGTCGGCCGGTCGACGTCTCCCGCTGGATACATCTCGGGCCCGTACGGGCCCATGTCGTCCAGCACAGGTCGCCCGAGGCTTAAGCGCTCGAACGACCACAACTGCAGTAGCAGCGGACAGCCCGTGAGGATCGAGTTCGCCTTGACCCTCGTGCACGCATCGCATAGGGCGCGGTACGTCGCGGCAAGCACGGCCGATCCCCAGCTGACCTGGTGGGGCTCGCCGTCAGCGATCGCCCTCGCATAAGCGATAAGGCGCGCATCCACCGTGTTGCCGTGGCTGGTGGTGAAAAGCACCCAACCAAACAGCCACAGCACGTACGCCTCCAGGTGGCGCGCCACCTGGTGATCGTCTGCCTGTGGAACCATGCGCTCCAGCTGAATTCAAACAAGTTGTTATTAGTACGTGATACCACAAATAAACGGTTGGACGACACGATCGAATGTAAAAAACCACGTACCCGGTACTGTGTGAGCCACCTCAGCGTCGGCCCATGGGTCTGCGCCTCTGTGAACACGTGGTGCTGAGGGCCCAGTGGAACGACACCCTCGAATCTGCCAAGCAGGTCAGCGCGCCAGTCGTGTGGGGCCTCCGGTAGGAAGGCAGCGTCTCCCGCGATCGGAAGGCCAAGGAGCAGGGACACGTCCTCCAGGGTCGGCGTCATCTCCCCGAATGGGAGGTGGAAAGTGTGCGTCTCGGGCCGCCAACGGTCCACCAAAGCCGTCAGCAGAGAACGGTCGAACGGGAAGCGTCGTGATCGCTCCCCGCCCGCCTCGTCCCCGCCCGCCTCGTCCCCGCCCTCGTCCCCGCCAGCGCCTGCATCCTCGTCCGTGGCCTGCACCATCCGGGCAAGAGGGAGTAGCCCGGCATCCCGAAGCCTGCAAACAAAGTGAAGGTCAGCACGGAATGAACTTACGGTCACACTAAACGCTGGAGTAGTGCAAACCTGGCAGTCCAACGAGGGTCGAGTCTCCAGGCCACGCGAGGTGTGCGTGTCCGGATCACTCCCAGCTGAGGCGGCTCGTCCGTGCTCCCCGGTGTCGGCACTAGACGGGAAGCGCGATGAGAGCGGTCCACGTGCTCGTCCAACAGCTCGTACTGCCACTCGGAGGCACGTCCAGCACGAGTCATACCTGCAAAATTTGTACAATAATTTCTACATTAAATTTTCTACATCTAAATTTATACAATAATTTCAATATTAAATTATGTACACTAATTATCTAAACTAACTATCTTTCTACACTAAATTATCGACACTAATTATCTACACTAACTATATTTATAAACTAATTATCTACACTAACTATATTTCTACACTAATTTTCTAAACTAATTATCTACACTAATTATGTACACTAACTATCTTTCTACACTAAATTATCGACACTAATTATCTACACTAATTATCTTTCTACACTAAATTATCGACACTAATTATCTACACTAACTATATTTCTAAACTAATTATCTACACTAACTATATTTCTACACTAATTTTCTAAACTAATTATCTACACTAATTATGTACACTAACTATCTTTCTACACTAAATTATCGACACTAATTATCTACACTAACTATCTTTCTACACTAAATTATCGACACTAATTATCTACACTAACTATATTTCTAAACTAATTATCTACACTAACTATATTTCTACACTAATTTTCTAAACTAATTATCTACACTAATTATGTACACTAACTATCTTTCTACACTAAATTATCTACACTAACTATCTTTCTACACTAAATTATCTAAACTAAATTATCTAAACTAATTATCTACACTAACTATTTTTCTAAACTAATTATCTACACTAATTATCTTTCTAAACTAATTTATCTACACTAACTATATGTCTAAACTAAATTATCCACACTAATTATCTACACTAACTATCTAAACTAACTAATTTTCTAAACTAATTATCTACACTAACTATGTTTCTAAACTAAATTATCTACACTAACTATATTTCTAAACTAACAAAAAATATAACACAAAAACTTACCTGAAAATCGCGCACGCCCTCTCCTCTTCTCCTCCTCTCCCTCTCTTTCTCTCCCCTCCCTCTTCTCCTCCTCTCCCTCTCTTTCTCCTTCTCTGCGCGCCGAAGAAGTGGACGTCGGGGGCGGCCGAGCGCGGCCTTATATCCACCCTCAGTCGCCCAACGGTTGGGCGACTGATATGCAGTCGCCCAACGGTTGGGCGACTGATATGCAGTCGCCCAACGGTTGAGCGACTGCTTTGCAATCGCCGAACCGTTGGGCGACTGGAGTTAATCGCCCAACGGTTTGCAGACTCTTCAGCTGCCGCGGTCTGGTTGGGCGATAGGCTCCAGTCGCCCAACCATTCGGCGACTGGAGCCTATTTTTGTAAAAAATTTTCCCGCGGGTATATTTATGTAATTTCGAATAAAAAATGGATTATCCGTACAAAAAATTCGCGGCCCTGGCTCACTGGTTGACTTTATTTGCAGTCGGCAATTCGACGTTGGTCAACGCGAATCTCAACTCTGGAACTACGAAGGATCAGATTCGAAGCAGGCAGGTTTTGAACCGGTTTGGTTTTACAGGCATGATCCATCAGGACAATAGAATTAGAGTGAGAGAGAGAGAGCATTTTCATCCAGCATCATTGTACTCCGTATACCATAATAACCAACTCTTTTAGGGGCACAATGGTCATTTACTTATTTTGCAAACATTTTTTTTGCTCATTTTGCAAACTTAGAGGCACCCTTCTTTTTGGCTTATTGCTTATCTACAGTAACTAGCTTTTAAGCGTTGTGTCTTTTCAAGACGGGATTTATAAATTAATTATAATAGACAATATACCGACTTTATTTATATCGACTAAAATTGCATGCGAGTATCTCTCTCCGTACTTTCTCTCACGAATAGACAGAATTCAACAATTTAAAACAAAGGTCATAAACCACAATCTAAATAAACTCACATATAGACTTGGCAAAGCGCTCGCCGTGGGGCACACAATGTACATTGCATTGATATGTCTTACGATAATAATAAGTAACACATTAATTTCAGTTGCATGTACATGTCATATAATGGCCTCTTTCTTTTTAATTAATTGGGCAACACATGGGTTACTTCAAGGGCCATATCATTCGAATGTTTGTAGCTATAGCGGCAAGGGGACACTTATGGAGTTTTGGGTGCTTATTTGGACTTAAACTTTTAGTTTCTAACTTTTTAATTTTGCTTTTCTGACTTTATGGCTTTTTTTGCTTTTTTATATTTTCTTTTCCCCTTTATTACTTTGCATTGTCGGTGATGATATAAAAATGATATAACCTTTTTTATTTTTAAATTTTTAAAAATTAATTACGATAAAAAGCTACCAGCAATAGTGCAGAAAAAAATACTACAGTACCAGAAAAACTAGAAGTTTGAGTTTCAAGAACCCAATGAGCATCCACCTAAATTGGTAGCTATCTTCAGTTATGTATTTTTGGCTCAAATGTTTTGGTTCCTCTCACATATTTCTCAACCACAACCTAAGTTTTTGGTTCCACCAATGAGTGACTTGACAAGAAATTCTTGCAAGTGGCCTGAGCTATTGGTGAGCTAGTACGAATAGCACATGCATCTTTCAAAAACAAGGGTGAATTTGTATCGGATAAAATGGTACAGAAATACTACCTCTATTATTAGCGAGGAATTGCTGTGCGGGCATCGCGCTATGTCACTATTTTTGCAAAATAACTCTTTTGTTTGTCTAAAATTACATATGAATCCTTTTTTTCAAAAAGCCATGTACTTACTTTTTACAAAAAAACCCTCATATTTCCTGTAAATACATACAGATCCTTATTTTCGATTTTTCACATACACCGTAGTTACGTACGAGTCCTTAATAGTAAAGGGTGGCAAAGTGCGGGAGCGATCCAAATAACAACAATAACAATAAAGTTTTTTTGTTTCAAATAAATTAGAGTAAACTAGGAATAAAACCTTCTTAAAATCAAAGAGATAAAAGTTTTAAAATAAAAATCTACAATACTAAAACCTAGGCCTTATATAAAAAAAAAACCCTTCCATTTGTCAACAACGGGCTATCATGTACAGTCCATAGTCGATCTGAACCGTGCAGCACGCCGTAGAACCTCTCGCCCGGGGACTCGGCAGATAAACCGTCGGTTGGTTTGGTCCCTATCCGGATCCGGGACGCATCCTGCAAAGCCGTAACCGCGCACCTAACCAGCCGCCGCCGGGGCGAGAGGATGCTGTCGTTGCGGCCGCCCAGTGCTATCTCGCTTCCACCGTGGCGGAGAAGGGGCTGCCTCGATGGAGTCCCCGCGCCGCAGTGTGTTAGCGCCGCGGCACCTGCGGCCGCTCCGGTGGCCGTTGCGCGGCTGGCAAGCCTCTCTTTTCCTATACTGGTACGTCGGTTGTATCTACGATGCCACTGACTTGTTCGACGAAATGCCGCTGTGGTCACTTGTCTTTCATTACGGGCAATCACAAGCTTACTACAGTAGACAAACTTTCATAATGGGCTTATCATAAGCACTTCTCTTTCATGACTTGGCCAACTATGAATTTGAGTTTCCTTTTTTTTTATTTTTTTACTGGAATTTGAGTTTCCTTGCTGCAAGAGAGGCTTGTTTGGCCTGACCACTTGCCGTTGTATTTCGGAAGCCAACCAAATAGCAGTGCAAAATGTCCCTAGATTTTTCTCTCTAGATTTTTTTTTCTCAAGGACAATCCTGCTCAACAATATCTTACGCTTATAGTGACTTATCTAGGTCTTTGGAAGGATAAGGACTGTGAAAAAATTCGATGCAATCATTAAATGAACATAAAACATAAGCATAGCTGCCAAAAAGCAAAAAGAAGTTGAACAGGCCTGTTAGTTGATAAGTTGATTACTTTCCTGATAAATTATGCCCATGTTTAATTCTTTAAAGGGTGAAGGTTGGCCAACTTGGTTAATATTTTACATTGGATAGTTTGTACCCACTTGTTCTTATATGAAAGAACTAAATGCTGTAGGAGGGGAAAGAAAATCTTTTGATCTCATCTTACAACAGTTTTTTTAACCAAACATTTTATATTAAAAATGCTCAATGGCGGAGCAATTTGCCAATTCCCTACTTGTATATATTAAGAATGCCACACTCATAGTTGTTTTTCAAAGAAGAAGAAGAAGAAGGCCACACGTGTGTCAATACCAGTGATTACATGTCCAATTCAACCATTCTGGCTGGATAGACGAAGAGACTAGAATTACCAAATCTAAACAAATGCCTGCAGTTTTTTACTAGAAGAGCAATTGCAATTTGTTCTCAGGCTAGCCTGATTAATTGAAGGGACCTGATTTTAGTATTATTTAGTCTTTCATTTGTTCAATTCTGTAGGTGAATGGCTGCACTGGCAAAATGGGGATATCTGTTGCTGAGGCAGCTGCTTCCAGTGGTCTTCACCTAGTTCCTATTTCATTCAGTAGTAGAGAGAAACTTGATAGAACAGTACGGATTGGTCATACGGATGTTCAGATATATGGTCCTTCTGCAAGAGAAGATGTTCTTTCATCTGTCATTGATGAATTCCCAGATGTCGTGGTTGTGGACTACACAGGGCCTGATTCTGTGAACTGTAAACAGTTTTATCTTGTTATTTTTCACTATATGCCTATATAACTTGCTTAGGATCATTTATCATCACATTATCTTTTGCAATCGTGAAATTGGAGTTGCAGAAATTCCTTTATAAGTTGCATAATATCTCTTAGCTGCTAGGTTCACCTTGAAAATGTATATGCAGGAATTTGGATGCCATATTTTCTTTAGTTTACATTAACGATTACTTTTCAGTTTTTGTATGACAAGATAATAAAGATATATAGGAGACTACATTGTTTTGATATCTTGTCAAAATTTACCGAGAATATCTGAACTAGTAAATTGAGTTGGATTCTTTCTGAAAGTCTTGGGTTCTTAATCTGAGGGTAGTTATTTTTACCTTTCCAGAGAGTTGTCTCTTTTCTTCCATTGCCCGAGAGGGAAACCAAAAAAAATTACAGATGCTTGGTTGTTATGTCCTAATGTTATTTCCTGTTCAAGACCGTCCTTAATCCTTATTCTTCTGGCTCAAAACACAAAATACTCTTTCATTATGCAGCTAATGCTGAGCTCTATTGCAAGCTTGGTTTGCCGTTTGTAATGGGCACAACTGGTGGGGACCGGCAGTTACTCTACAAATCAGTGCAAGATTCAAATAACTATGCACTAATATCTCCACAAATGGGCAAACAGGTATGATCAAAATGAACTATCTAATTTAATCAAGTGTATCACTGTCATTATTAAACATCAAACTGTTGAAAACATGAACCACTTGTATCATTTTCTTTCTTCCCTGATCAGGTAGTTGCATTTCTTGCTGCAATGGAAATCATGGCTGGACAGTTTCCTGCGGCCTTTTCAGGCTATCGTTTAGAGGTACAATTCTTCCTTGAATATGCCATTAGGAATTCAAGGTTCAGAAAGAAAGTGGCTGATAATGTTAAAGTATTTATTTATGCTTCTTCAAGAACCAGTAATATATCATCAGTTGACATTAATATATCTCTGAGAGCAACCACTCAGTTATGCAAGCTTCTTTGCAGGTTTTGTAATTATTTGTCTGGCCTGAAGCTTATTTTACATAGTTAGGCCAAACACATTTCTAGTGACTGAATCCAGCTTCCCATGTGTCGCTGTGCAATTTTGAGTGTGAGAATTTTGCAGGTTTTGGAATCCCATCAAGCTGGCAAGCTGGACATCTCTGGTACAGCTAAAGCTGTAATTACTTGTTTTGAGAAGTTAGGTGCATCATATGACATGGACCGGGTATGCTTTCCACTTTTATGCTTACGATAGATAGATAGATGAAGCCTTTGCCGTACTCCCGGGAGTACATACTCCCATTTCCATTGTACCACTTAAACAAATGTGTTATACTTATTTATCACTTTTAGTATACTTAAATACCAATTATAAGATACACCAATACGATTTGGTTGAAAAATTTTCATCAGAGTTCTTTATTTTTGCTATATAGTCTTTTCCATATATAAATGCAATACATACACAAATTATGCTATAAAAAGTGGACTTTGATGATATTTTTTTATGGAACTCACTTTGTAATATCTTATAATCATTATTAGAGTATACTGAAAAAGATAAAAAGATATAACATCATCATTTAAGTGGCATATGAGAAGTGAAGTATATAATCTCAGGAGTATGGAATCATTTTCCTATATATATATATATAATTACTATTCTGTGCATAGGTGTAGAATGCGTACCGGAAAGTTACTGTCGTGTAAGTGAAGTTACTGCCAAACACATGTGAAGTTACTATCAGTTGTAACACTACAAAACTAGCAGTAACTCTACATGTATTTGACAGTAACTTCACTCACGTACGACAACAACTTTTTGGCGCGCACAGTGCACGCAGTCGCAGAATAGCGCATCCATATACATACACACATATACACACAAACATACACATATACAGAGTTTTTGGCATATTTGGCACTATTTGCAACTATAATTACAAAAATAGCCGTATGCCTGTCGCATTGACAAAAATGACGTTTTTGTCGCCCGGTGGCCGGGCGGCAACGCTGGTGGGCTGACGTGTAGGCCCTGTCGCCGCGCCAGCGGACGGCAGTTACCTGCCGCCCTGTCACTAGACGGTAGGGCTACCTGCTGCCCCAAGGCCAGACAGTAGGTGATTAAGCAGGCTGATTAGCCGGCTTAATTACCTGCCCTAATTTTTTTGCATATTGTTTGTTCAAAATTTTAAATATAGCAAATGAGCTTGAAAAATTATGAAAATTTGTGTGTAGCCTCCTGACACAATGTACTTGACTGTGTAATTTTTTGACAATTTTATCTACTGTGAATGTTGCTAAAAAATTCGTATGATTTCGATATTTGTATGAGTTGTTACATATACCAAACGAGCTCCAAAAGTTATGAAATTTTATGGAAAGCATCCCGACACAGTCGACCTAATTGTGCAATATTTTGGGAATTTTATGTCCTCCGATTTTCTATGTTAATTTAATCATGAAATTAGCGATGCTTATGCATCTTTTGTAGTGCGTGACCTCTATTTTTTTTGAGAATTTCATACATTACGAATATTTACAGAAGTACATGCAATAGTACAAAAAAGCATCGCACGGGATGCGATATGGCTCACCCATCTCAGCCATTGCTACCTCCTCGCCGCGTCAGCCTCCTCGTGCGTTGCCTTGTTTTCCGTTGACAACGAGCATCCCATAGGGTACGTCAGCCGGTCCGGAGGTTGTCTCGGTTCGGAGGAGGTATGGAGACCGTTCCATTTGTTGAGTGGCCGGCCGTGGTCCAGTAGACTGAGGTACAGCAGGTTGAGTCCGGTAAGCGTCGATGTCCTCCAACTGAGACATGTCGAACTACGAGTTGTTAGAAATAATGTCGTGAACGAAAGACTGTAGAAATCCCCCTCGTGGTGTGGAGGAGCTCTCGCCTTGACCGTACGATGTGGCAGTGAAGCCGGAGGAGCTCTACCCATCGAAGTCTCCAAACCTTGGGTATGGTGTGAACGCTGAGCTCTGCCCTACGTACGCTACAAAACCTAGCGCTGTGCACCGCTCCCTGGAAGCATCCAGGAGGCTTGTATTGTCATCGGTGGACTCGACGTCACCCCCATGTTGAATTGGAGGATGTAAGATAAAACGTTGTTAGTTATAATAAATATTCCGGATGTACAATGCGAATCTCATACCTCCTGGATGTGCAGCGAAGATGAACGACAGAGAGCGGTACTCTTGTAGGTGGTACGGACGTCAAAAGTGATGCATCTCAACGACAGACCTGCGGTGGGAGAACGCCATGATGTTAGCGGAATACAAGGCCTAACAGGAAAACAAAACGTAGGCTTGTACGTAAGTTACCTCCTCGTCGATACGGCCTGCGGATGATCGGCGGTTAGTACTACGACGCCGGGCAGACTCGGTAGATTGCGATGGTCGGTTGGACTCGCTAGGTCGTGATGACCTGGCAGGTGAGCATGGTGCCCCCACTAGGTGCCCAATGTGCATAGTGTGATCCGTCGAACGGCTGTAGCTTAGGTTGTGCACTATTTTTTAGCAAAATCGTATGAATTTTTTAGTAACATTCACAGTGGATAAAGTTACCAAAAAATTACATAGTCAAGTATATCGTGTTGAGATGTTGCACATAAAATTTCATAATTTTCAAGATCATTCGCTATATTAAAAAATTCAAACAAATAGTATGCAAAAAAATTAGGGCATGTAATTAGCCGGCTTAATCACCTGCCGTCTGGCCATGGGGCGGCAGGCAGCTTGCCATCCGCTCGTAGGATGACAGAGCCTACGTGTCCGCTCTCCAACGTTGCCGCCTGGGCGGCAAAAATGCCATTTTTGCCAATACGGTAGGCATATTGCTATTTTCGTAAATACGAGTGCAAACAGTACCAAATATGCCATATACTCCACGCACACACGCAGATATATACGGGCGCTCTAACGAGTGCCTGAGCGTTCTGTGCACGCTAGAAAGTTACTATCTATTATGAGAAAAGTTATTATCAAATACATAGAGAGTTACTAACCGGTGTATATTGTGAGTGTTTGGCAGTAACTTCACTCGCTATCGATAATAACTTCATTCAGAAATGATAATAAGTAATAACTTTCTGGCGCGCATTTTACATCTGTGCGCTGATTAGCAAATGATTCTATACTCATGACAGTAATTACTCCTACTTCTTATATACCATTTAAATAATGTTGTTGTACATCTTTATCGTTTTGAGCATATTCTAATAATGCTTATAAGATACTTCAAAGTAAGTTTTGTATGTATGTACGTACATATGTTATTCATCTTATTAAGAAAATAGCAATTTGCCCCTCCAAACACGCATCAAGGCCTTGAGCGAGTCATTTCCAAATCCACAGTAAAATTACAGCTATTTTTTTTATGAAATAAGACCTTTTCCTTAGAACTATTACTGATCTTCTCTTGAACCCTTGACTGTTTAGACACCACACATTGAAATAGTGGTTATAGCTACAGTTTTCTTGGTAGAATTTTGTTGATACGAGGTTACTGCAATGTAAATGAGAAATTTTCTATTCTTTCTAAAAAAACAGTACCATATTATCACCAATTTGATGGAAAGGTTGTCTCTCACCGTTGGTAGTTGTGCCAAGCTATTTGAGCCAACTGTAAGATAAATTGTCTAACTGAATCTTATCAATGTGACCACGGTTGTATCACATTATTTGGATTATTGGATATATTGTTCCCATTCTAGCCTCCTTGCTCTCAAATTGATAACTCTTTTTGGTAATAAATATCGGATAATTGTGTATTGGTCTATATCTTTGTCCTCTGTTCTTACATTTTTTAAAAAAAGTTTGTGTTTGTCCCTGTTGCATCAAGCTAGGAATGTAGAAGATGTGTGGCAGTGCCTGTTTGCTTTCATCCAATTTCGTCAGAAAGGCAAAGGGGTCTGATGCTAGATGAGGTTGACAGGTGTCATTTCTCCTCCGCCACCACCTGGGGAGCTCGGACACTGGACAGCTGTACAGTGAGCTCTTTGGATGTTGCACTTGGCACCGCCTGTATATACATAACAGAATGAACAACTATGTCGTTTTCCGTGAAAAAATAAGTCTATTATTTTTACAAAGTACCAGTCCAAGTGTTATTTTTCAAAGTAGTTCTGTTAGTGCGCTGTTTGATCTGGTTTGCTAATGTCTTTTTCTATCTTGTCACCATTAGCATTGGTTTGCTGATGCCTTTTTCCTATCTTGTTACCGTCAGCATTGGTTTGTTATTTATGTACAATTTACAAGTGAGCACTAGTACTTGCTCAATTTCTGAAAGCTATGTTTTAAACTCGTTATATTTTTATAATGGTTTTTACCTCCTATCCTAGCAGGTAGTTAAGATTAGGGATCCTGAGCAGCAGCTTGAGATAGTGGGTGTCCCCGAAGAGCACATTGAAGGGCATGCTTTCCATTTGTACCATCTCACTTCTCCCGATGATAGGTAATTAGTATCCTCCTGAAAATGTGATACTTACATTCAGGTTTGCTGATTATGCTGTGTTCTCCTATCAGTGTTTCATTTGAGTTCCAGCACAATGTTTGTGGCCGTTCAATATATGCTGAAGGGTCTGTTGATGCCGCAATATTTCTGTATAGGAAGGTTTGTTGATATGTTACTTTGGATGATTGTTTATGGTATTGTTACGGGTATCCTTGGTATCTTACTCTTTTCTATATAATTTAGGTACAATCAAAGGATTCTAAGAGAATTTATGATATGATTGATGTCTTGCGAGAAGGCAACATGCGGTGAAGTTGATTGATTAGCTCTTCGTAAATCTGCACGGAATTTTGAAACCGTTTGTTTAGTAGAGTAGTTGTCCCATAACAGAGAAGATGATATTCTAGTCACATCGACCCCATGAAGGGTTTATATTCTAGAGACATCAATCATATTGTTACTTATGGCTGTATGGTTTCTTTTTCTTGGAACAAATTGATGATTACTCCGGATGCTATTCACATGTTGAAGCACAAAAGGTACCTCAAAGTTTTTAGTTCTAAGCTGAAGAAATAGCCTGAGTCAACTTATTTTCTTTACAACCTCCAAACGAACGATTTAGGAAATGGAAATTTGAACCTTTTGGAGTTACCTAGTAGCATTGGAAACCTTATGTTCCTAATTATCAAGCGCTTGATATTTTTTAAAGTAATTTGAATTTTCTGGCTGTTAGATGTGCTTGGATATATATATATATATATATATATATATATATATATATATATATATATATATATATATATATATATATATATATATATATATATATATATATATATATATATATATATATATATATAGGAAAAATACTTTTTACTCCCAGGTGTAATTACACCCACCTCTAATATACCACTTAAACAAACTTGAAATACTCCTTTATCACTTTAGGTATACTCGTATACTAATTATAAGATATTCTAATGTGAACCACATAAAAAATTGCAAGGAAGTCCATAGTTTTTAGCATATTTTGTAAATACCTTTATATACGTACATAAAAAGGAGTATGTTGAAAAAAAATATGCATACCACCTCTGAATATATATATATATATATATATGCTTCAGCTCTAGCATGTTCCGATGAACGAAAATTTGACACCCCTATTTAAGCTCCTGATGTACAGACACCCCTATTTATGGTCCACTTTTTCTTTGTGATCATGACAATATATGCTCGCATCCGTTGGTTTCATGTTTAGATGCCCAACACCATCTCTTTTCCAACGTCATCCATTGGTACAGGTGGTAAGGTTGTAGTTTTATCGACCGTTTCTGCTCATTGATCTACCAAAGTTGCATGTTAGATTGTTGTGGCTGTTGTCAGAACAGCAAGCAGGGAGGGATCAAATGTGCATCAATTAGAGGAGGTACGTGGCCGGACGCATCGAGCGAAACATAATAGGCTACTATAGATGCAGAGAGTACTTGAAAGAAAATCGTACATAGATAAACAGGCGAGATTTAACTACATCCAAGACATAGCAACGCACTCTAAATTAACCCAGCTAATGCAATGCACTCATGCCAAACTAACAATCATCATCAAACTTTATTCAGTGGAAACGGCATGACCTGCGAAGCCAACTTAACACTCATGCAACCGAAAGATCGACTAATAGCCTTGTTGCTTCACCCTGGACCAAACTTTCTAGGGCTTGCTCTTCTGCACGCCAGGAGGGAAGAACGGCAACTTCTTGAGGAATGGGAGCAACTTCTTGAATTGCTGTGGGCCAGTGATGGCGTCGTGCTGGGCCGGGGGGTGGTAGATCGGGGTCGGTTTTGCTGGCGTCGGCGTGTATACCGGCATCGACGGTGGCTTGTGCTCCGGCACGGTCACGGGCGGCTTGATGACAGGCGGGACGGAGTGATCATGCTTGGGAGGGACAACCTCGGGCTTGTGGAAGATTAGATGGTGCAGGTGCTTGTGGATAGGATGGCACAGGAACGCCGAGGCGCATTCCGCTGACGGCTGGTGCATCTTGCCAGCAAGCGCGACGAACGTCTTCTTGCCGTCGTGGCCGGGCTGTGCAGCGACGATCTTGGAGGGCTCCTGCCCGGGGCACGGCGCGCTCGACGCGCTGTGGAGCTGCGCAAGGCAGTCCTGCTTCAGCTCGCCGTCCACGCCGACGAGGTCGGCGGCGAGGGGGACGCTGAAGGCGCCGGACTTGTGCACCTGCCCTACGGCCTTGCTCTCGTACTCGCCCTTGCTGTTCTTGCACTTGACAACCACTTGAAGACCTGGGACAAGTTAATAACAAATTAATAAACCACCAATTAAACTCTGCTACCTTGTGATATTGTTGTTCAGTAGCAAATTAACGGCGGGTTAATTTGAGCGTGTCTAATAGTACCTTTGAAAGCATCCTCGGCATTCATGTTCTTCCTTGTGCAGTCCGAGCACTTGGCCAAGCCGACCACGACCGGCGCTGTCTCACCCTGCACAGCATTTGCGAAGCCGATGGCCAGCACGACGGCGCAAACACCGAACAGTAGCTGTCGAGGTAGGGTATCCATCATGGAACTCTACCACTTGTTCGGAGTAGCGGAGGAAGGAGAAGCTGTGGAATGGGTGGGGAGCAAGGGGTGGCAGCGCGCAGCGTTTATATAGGTGTCGAGCACCGACGCAAGCTCGATCAACCGAAGCGGCCGTTAAGTGAAACGAGTGAAGGCGCGGCTAAATTTGGCGCCGGTTTTGCAGATTACCCATTAATGCCGCCTCAATTTGATCACCGTTCCTTCAAATCTACTCTTCCAGCAAATCTTGTACTAACTGCTAATTGTTGAGGCGCAGTAGCACATGGACCTCTCCACGATTGCCCCATTTATGGAGTTCCTCAAAAGTTGTTGTGAAGAAATCTTGAGTATAGCTTCCCCTACAATGCCTTTTCCAAAACTAGAGAGCAGCACCGGGCAAACTTGCACATTGAACTTACAGCGAGTGACAATTTCCTCTTTCACTCAAACTTGTTCAGATCAGAGTCATACATGTATCTACATGCATAAACAATAGCATATACAAATCGACTCGTAATCAACAGAGGGGTTTGTTTCTGCCGTTGCGCGACTGCCACTGTGCTCCTGCCGTGCCTGCGCACCTACGGCCATGCGCCCGGTCTGTCCTCACACCCCTGCGACCGCGCGCGCGCTTGTCTCTCAAGACTGCGGCGGTTCTCGAGCTTAGCTACTCCTCAATCTCATAGGACGCACTAGTGATTAGACGTCACTTGTACGTATTACACCAAGTCTACATATTCCCAAGCGGCACGACGACTGTTGTGTGCTCGAACAGAGGCTCTGCTAAACATAAGGGCACACCATGCTCTTCGCCTCTTTGGTGCTGAAATTTGGGGCCAGTATCCTGTTCTACTTGCACCTGCCCCTATTGAGATGTATAGACCAGCCAACACACACAAAAACTCTCTTAGATTTAAGACGTGGAATAAAAGTGAGCAGCAATTATTTTCTTTTAATTACGACAGTTAAGTCTTGAACTCAAGATCCGTTAGCTCTGATATCATATTAAGTTACATACACCAATTAGTTCACTGAAAAATTTAAGTCACTTATACTTCAACACTTATCCTCACACGCAGGCTTTCTTAAATCTAAGACGTGATCCTTAGGCCTAAGACGTAAAATAGAGGTGGGGCTATAATTCTTTTTTTAATTACACTAATCAGATCTTGAACTAAAACATATTAATTCTAATACTATATTGAGTTATATGTACCAACTAATTCAATCAAAAACTTAATTTGACTACAAATGATATGTAAATCATTTATACTTTAACAAATACTTAATCTGATGACGTTTCGCTCCCCAGCCGTAGCGTGCCGTCAAAATGACCCCGTACAGTCGTACGCTATGCCAGTTGGCACTAGGCAGGACCGTGTAAGGGCATCCATAGTGTATATAACCCAAGTGGCCTTAAGGTGTGTCCCATCTAAATCTTAAGGCCGACTCCATAGTGTATATAACCCAAGGGGTCTTAAGACGGTCCTACTCGGCAGATAAAGAAAAATTGTATTTTAATGCTTGTGGCCAGGTCTTTAGCTTGAGGACCAGCCTTAAGCCTTTTTTACTTATAGCCTGCTTAAGGTCACCCCTATAATATATAAGGTTGACCTTAAGGTGACTTAAGACTCTCTATTTTCATACACTACATATGCCTTAACTGTGGAGCTTGCAGGTTGCAGCCATTTTATTTCGGTGTTGCCAGGTCTCTTTCGCTCGTAATAAATACCGCAACGGATGTAGATCGTTGGATTGTGTAGTTAACGGTTCTGATCAAACCATTGACCAAAGAAAAGTCATGTTTTTTTTGGATGCTCGACTAGACCGACAATTCTGGATCCACTGGCGTGCACATATGTGCAGTCTCTGCAGGATTATGGGCCGGTTTTTTTTTCAGCCCTTAGCTTTAGTTTTTGATTTTTCTATAGTAACCCGTTTTTAAATAAAGTATTTTTTATATGAGGTCTATTAGTTAATTGTAATACATACTGTATCGATTTCATTTATATTGGTAAAAACTGCACATGAGTTTTAGTTACTATGTAATCTCTCACATAAACAGCTCAAAAGCCACAAACCGCAGCAAAAAACCATAAGCCTCAGAAAAAACAGGCCCTATAATCATTCAGTTTTCATAGTTTGTTGCACCTTATGTTTTTTAATTTGTGAGGGTTCATTGCTCAAGAATTTTTCAACATAGCATATAGGACCTGTTCTTGTTCAGCTTTTGGCTTTTCTACAGTAACTAGCTTTTAAACGGAGTGTCTTTTCGAGATGAGGCCTACTAATTAATTATAGTACATACTGTACCGACTTCATTTATATCGGCAAAAACCGTACGTGAGTTTCTGTTACTCTTTAATCTCTCGCACAAACAGTCTAAAAGCCACAAGCCATAGAAAAAACTATAAGCCTTAACCAAAAAGAACAGACCCCCATATATTGGTCAGAAGCTGATGTTGCTCAAGAGATAGGTAAATTGAAGAGTTCAAATTCGTTCCTTCAATAATTGGTTCTGGTAGGACGATGGGGAGGATAGCAACTCTCCTGCTATTTTTCAACAATAAAAAAGAATGATAGAGAATATGAATGAGCTGGAGTCTCTTACCAGACAACAAGTAGTACTAACTAGCCACATAGGCGTGGCGCAACGCCACGCCAGCCACCGTGTGGACCGAAGTAAAAGAGAAAAAAATTCGCAGAAAAAAGAAAGTGAAGGGGTTTTTTCGCAAAAAATCGTGGGCCTTTTCGCAATAAAAGGAGACCAGAGGGGTTTTTTCGTAAAAAACCAAGGGCCTTTTCGGAAGAAGGGCCTGTTCGTAATTACGGGAAACCTCGGGTCGCTACCCAGCAAAAAATATGTAGGGGCTTATTCAAAAAAATGTAGGGACCTTTTTGCAATAACGGATGACCTTTACGTAATTTTTGGAAAACTCAAGGAAAGTGCCTCGGCCGGCCGTACGCAGATTCCTCCGCCACGCGCCGGCCGGCCAAGCGCAGGGGGCGACGTGGATAGCGTGGGAAGGCCGGAATGCTTCCGCTAATAATGCTGGTAAGATAAGTAACGAAATAGCAAAATTCAACCAAGTGCCTTCACTAATCTTATGATTATTGAGTTGCATGTACCAATAAGCTCACACAAAAACTTAAGCTGATGAGGAAAGACGGATAATTCATTTATACTTTAACACTTCCTCTCACATATAGGCTCGCTCAGGCTTAAAATGTGGAATAAAAGTGGGCCGCAATTATCGTTTTAATTGCATCAACAAGGTCTTGAACTCAAGACATCTTAACTCTAATACCATATTAAGTTGCATACACCAGCTAGTTCACCAAAAAGCGTAAGTTTTTGGGTGAATTGGCTGGTGCATACAACTCAATATGGTATTAAAGTAGCACCGCTTCTGAGCCACTGCCTCCACAGCTTTTGCCGCGCCGCCCCGCCCCTGAGAGATGATCTCGTCTCCATGATGTCTCTTGGGGGCTGTGTAACCCGTAGTTTAAGTCGTATCGCCGATCATCCAATCAGCTACCAATTAAAGTTCTTTCCTATCATCTTTAAATCGGGTTTTCTCTACTTTTTCTGATCATAGATCGATTTGCGTCGTCTTGCTGACCCGTCAATGTTCCTCGGCTCCGGACTTCACCGCCTTAGCTTCAACCTCTCCGGCGACAAATAGACCCCTCCAACAACACAAATGCAAAGATCTGGTTAGACATCCCCCAGCATCGATCACAATCTTTATTTCACAAACAAGAAACGAACTGAATCACCAATGCCAGCACAACGGCACGCACTAAACCAAACAATCACTGACAACGACGATGACGACGTAAGAACACAAGCATCATCGATTCGCCAGCATCCTTAGAGCTTGCTGCCCTCCTTGCGGTAATGTCATGCGGGAGCTAAGCAACGCGTCACCGCTGCATGCGTCGTAGCTCAATTCTTGGGCTGAGGCTTGTCCTCGTCGACGGGTGGCGGGCACGGCTTCTTCTTGTGCATGAACTTCATCTTCGGGTGCTTGTGGAAGAACGGCTCCGGCTCATCCTCCGCCAGCGGTGCGGGCGGCTTGGGCATCGGCGGGCCGTACGAGGGCTCCGGCACGGGCGTCGTGGTCAGTGTCGGGGGCTTGTACATTGTACTCCGGGGCGGGCGGCCTGCTGAACATGAAGTGCTTCTTGAACTTGCCGCACTCGCATGCGACGGGCGAGAATTCCGTGTCGTCCATGACCGCGAGGTAGGTGGCGCCGTCCTGGTTGTTGAGCCCGGCCGGTGCGATCCTAGGCGGCGCCTGCCCGGCGCACGGCGTGTCGGGCGCGCTGTGTAGCTGCGCGAAGCAGTCGCAGTCGAGCTCGCCATCGTCGTGGAGGAGGTCTATAGGGAAATTCGGCCAATCAACAACACGTCTAGACTCACACACGGACACACACGTAGTTGGGGGATTGGATCATATGCCCTCCCCTTAGTTGGGAAATTCAGGATTTACCCTCGGTGACATGTGGGGTCATCATAAGTCACTGACGCGTAGGCCAGAAGGGTAAATCCTGAATTTCTATCTAAGGGGAGGGTATATGATGAATAAAACCCACGTAGTTGGAAACATAAAGTAAGAACGCAATAGTTTTTAAGCTGCTACAAGACTGGACAATATTTTCTGTTATATCAACCTCCTATTTAAAGAAAATTTTAGTCTAACTCTAGTAGTTAAGCCACTTTTATTATTCGCCACCACCTGTACGATCCCACGGACCTAGATCATAACGCATACGATGCTAACAAGACGGCAAACGTGCTCCCGCGTGGACTAAGCACGCGTCGAGCATTTCCGAACTCTACAGAAACTCTTCGACTATGGTCGCTACGAATACGACCATGACAACTACGACTACTACAGTGGTTCTACGACCATGACCACTATGACTGATATAGTGGTCATATGACCATGACAACTACGACTGCTGCAGTGGTTCTATGACCATGAAATCCTACGATTGCTACAAAGATGTCACGACTGCTACAGAGAATCTTCAATCATGATGAACGCACTGGATTGTCTAACATTCACCCCCTAATTCATGTGGCATTCACCTGTGATGTCAATGACGTCAATCCTTGCATGCTGGTCCTAGAACTTGACGCGCCCGAGCGGCTTCGTGAGAATGTTCGCAAGCTGCTCCTCTGTGCGAGTATGCTCAAGAACGATCTTCCTTCCATCCACGCACTCCCGGATAAAATAAAAGCGAGTGTTGATGTGCTTGCTCCAATTGTGGAAGACATGATTCTTGGTTAAAGCAATCGCAGACTTGTTATCCATCTTCAGCATTGGCACGCTGGGATCCGAGCAGCGAAATTCTCCCATCAGCCGAGCTAGCTAGATGCCTTAATATGTTGCGGTCATTGTGGCGATGTACTCAGCCTCGCAGGATGATAGCGCCACCACCCTCTACTTTTGCGACTGCCAGGCGATGGGGTTGCTTTCAAGAAAGAAGTGCACTCCAGTTGTGCTTCTGCTCCAGCCATGTTGTTGTCACTAAATCCTAATAGCAGTGATTTGCTGTCTCTCTTCCTTACGTAGCGAACGCCGTGGTTGCGCGTTCCGGCGATGTAGCACAGTATGTGCTTGATCGCGGCTAGGTGATCTTCATGTGGTTCCTTCATGAACCGGCTTGTATAGCCTACCGCATAGGCTATGTCTGGCCATGTGTTCACCAAATACCAGAGGTTGTTGATGCTACTCCGGTACTGGGTGGCATTTACTAGCGGCCAGGAGCTCGATTTGTTCAGCTTCAGGCTAGCTTCCATCAGCGCTTGACAGTTATTGCAGACCTTCATGCCACTCTTCTCAAGCACCTTGAGCGCATAGGTTGATTAGCACAAGGAGGTACCACTTAGCCTTTGGCTCACAATACTACAAAACAAGCTATACTAGATGCCTTATCACAGACGGTTAACCAAAACCGTCAGTATTAAGTACAATCACAGACAGTTTTAATACAAATCGTCTATGAAGAGAAATATCACAGACGACTCATGGTAAAAACCGTCTGTGAAGTATCACAAACGGTTCTTACTAAGAACTGTATGTGATATTGCCAAATATCATAGATGATTTTTATTTAAACCATCTGTGATACTTCACGGATGATTTATATTAAAAACTATATGTGATATTACCTCATCATAAATAGTTTGTATTAAAAACTGTCTGTGATATTTTGTCACCCCTCTATTCAAACTTTCAAACTAAAGCATCGCAACCTCTCGGTTACGCTACCCAAATGCCCTTATATATGCCTCCCCCACACGCCTCCCCAAACACACTTCAAACTAATCTGCCTGTTAGCTCCTCCAAGCCGCCGATCAAAGCGTCAGCTGCCTGCCCCGAGCTCCTCCACGTCCGATTGTGATGCTAAGGTTCACTGCACAAGGCATTCTTATCGTAAGAGTACCTTCTACAGTGTCACCGTCGTGACACAATAGTGACACTAGCGCCCCCTCTCCTTCATCGATGCCAGTACTTTGTTCATACACCCATCCGATCCTCTCCCCTATCTTCCTTGATGCTTGTATGGATATGATGCATGTGAAAATTATTTGTCGATGCCTTAGTTCTTGTATGTGATGCTTGGATGGATATGGCTAGGATGATCTTGTTCTCACAAATAGGCCTGTTTTGGTTCATCTGCATTATCTGATTACGTTTTTTATAGCACAATTGGCGTAAACAGCACAATCAAAGAATGTTGATGAACTGAAGAAGGCCTATTTTTGAGTTCGGTCGAAACTTATCACCGACGGTTCATAGTAAGAACTGTCTGTGATAATATAGTATCACAGATGGTTCGTAATAAGAACTATATGTAATAATCATTAGGAACTGTCTGTGATAATTGTATCACAAACGGTTTGAAAACCATCCGTAATGCACTTAGGGTATTACAAACTCATAAGCACAAACAGTTCAAAAACCATCTGCGATGACATTTTTGAACCGTTTGTGATGAGGTTTTCTACAGTAGTGTCACTTCGATCCTAAGATAGTAGGATAGCAACACCAGGTCACTCATCCGAAACATCTTACTCATCTCGGCCTTGAACTCACAAATCTCAGCAACTTCCATACCGGTGATGACCAGGTCATCGATGTACACTCCCACGATCAGTCGACACGCGCTATCACTACGTGTGTACACAACATGCTTAGAAATGCTCTTGTGAAACCCAGTGTTGACAGACTAGCGTTGAGCTTGGCGTTCCACACCCTGGGTGCTTGGCGAAGGCCGTAGAGCACCTTTTGGAGCCAGAGTACCTTTCGTTCGCCATTGTCGATAATGAACCCAGGCGGCTGGGCCATGTACACCTCCTCCGTCAGGTCACCATTGAGGAACGCGGACTTGACAACCATGTGTTGGACTTGCCACCCCTCGTGCGCCACCACAGCAAGCAGCAAATGGACTGACTCCATGCGCACCACGGGAGCGAACACTTTCTCAAAATCGATACCGACCTGCTATACATAGCCCTTCGCAACTAGCCATGCCTTGTACTTGGCGATGGCGCCATGTTCATCACGTTTCACCTTGAAAACCCACATGAGCCCAATGGGTCGGTGGCCAACAGGGAGATTGACTAGCTCCCAAGTGACATTGTCCTTAATTGACTTCATCCCCTCGAGCATCGCTTTGCGCCATCACTCATGCTGCTCTGCTTCACTAAAGAATGCTGGTTCTTCTGCTGTGGTGAATAGCAACACAGTGGTGTTGAGGTCATGTGGTGCGAAACCATGGGGTGAAGCTGTCTTGATGACGTTGTCGATGGTGCGGTACCGAAGAGGTATGCCGTCATGGTCAGTGTCATGTGCCTCTCCCTGGTTCGTTGGCGGTGATGCGAACTCCACTGTGCCCAGCATCACGGGCGTCGTCGTGTCTACCCCTGACATTGCCTTGTTGCTAGAACACACGCCAGTGGGCGTGCATGGTGAATCCTGGACTCCATCTTTGCCATTGCTCCCTGCCGTTCCTGGTTCCTTCACTGTAGTGTCCTCCATGGTGAAAGGTTTCTGTCCGCTCACCATATCTTCCTCACCATGAGCTCTCCAGTCCCACTGTGTCGTTTCATCGAAGACAACGTCGCATGTCATGTGCACACGCTGGGTGACTAGGTCATACATACGGTGCGCCTTGGGCCTAGACTTGTACCCAACGAAGATCATCGGTGTGCTCTGGTTGTCCAGTGTCTTCAGGTGTGGCTTTAAGTTCCTGACATGTGCTACACAACCGAAGGTGCGGAGGAAGTGCACCATCGGCCACTCACCATGCCAAGCCTCATACAGCGTCTTCCCGTCGACGCTTCGTATCAGTGCATGGTTGAGGATGAAGACAGCGGTGGAGACAGCTTTGCCTCAGAACCTCCTAGGGAGCCCCTTCGCCTTCATCATGTTGAGCGCCATGGCGACCACCGTCTGGTTGCAGCGCTCAACAACCCCATTCTACTGCAAAGAATAAGGGGCCATGAGCTGCGCTGCACACCACGCTCAGTGCAGTATTCACCGAATTTCACCAATGTGAATTCCCCACCGCGGTTAGTTCAGAGCACCTTGAGCTTGCGCCCTGACTCCACTTCCACCATGGCTTGAAAGCGTTTGATCCCCGCTGGAGCTTGGTCTTTGCTCGCAAGGAGACTGAGCCACATGAAGCGGCTTAGGTCATCCACAAGTAGCAAGCAATAGCTATTGTTGCTCGGTGTCGTTGGCGTGATTGGTCCGTAGAGATCACCGTGGATGAGGTCGAGGATGTGCCACGTGCGATCTTTTTCCTGCTCCAGGAAAGGGGCCCGCCGTTGCTTCTTGGCGAGACAACCGTCGCAGACTTGATCCACCTGATCAATCCACAACAGCCCTCGCATCATGTCACGTTGTGTGAGCTTGCACAGAGCCTGGAAATTCAGATGACCATATCTTGCATGCCACTGTCATGCCTCCTCCGAGCTCCTTGCCGGTAGGCACATCGGTTGCATGATTTTGAGTCGAAGTGGGTACAGTCGGCTGGGTGAGCGCCTGACTTTTGCCAGCAGACGCTACTTCCCATAACGTATCCTCAGGATCCCATCGTCAATTAGCACTCAGCAGCCCGTCCCATGAAGCTGCCGGCGTGGATGTGGTTCGTGCTGAGACAGGGAATATAGCACACCCCCGTAAGGGTGTGATGTTCCCCGGATTTGCACGCGAAGAGGATCATCCTGCGCCCTCAATGTTGACGATGGAGCCATCACCGAACTTTACGGCGCCAAGCACCTTAGAGCTCAACTCAGAGAATACCTTGCGAGAGCCGGTCATGTGGTTGGTCGCACCAGTATCGAGGTACAAAAGCCCGTCATCGCACACATCCTCCCGATCTAGTTGTGCGAAGACCTTCGCCTCAACCAATCGGAGGGGTCTGCATTGTAGCGATGGGGGAGTGGTTAAAACCATGGTCGAAGGAGCAGTTGAAGCTACTGTGAATGGTCGTAGGGACAATGGCTTGCTGTGTCAAGACTTGGGGATGGTGATGGCTCTGGCCATCAGGAGTTTGGCCTCATCGTCATCCCCTTGCTCAGATAAGCCTCAGCTCGCTTTTGCCGGCTGCGGCAATCCTTGGCCTAATGACCAATTTTGCCACAGTTGTGGCACTTGTCGTTCGAGAGGTCACGGCCGCCACCAGATCCTGGCCTTTCCCTGCTTTCGTCCGCACTGCCACTACCAGCCCTTCATCATAGTGGTTTGCATCGTCGGTTGCCAGACTTGGAGCCGTAGAGGATCCCTCCCCAGTTGTCGCTCCCTCATCCGTGCAAACCACTCCTCCTCCGTGAGGAGCAACTTCTCGCTAGCTCCGATGATGGGCACCGGATCTAGTCGATCCTCCACCGCCTTCAATCTCCTAGTCACCTCCACCGAGAGCGTCGAGAGATCAAGCAGAGTTTTAATTGGCAGAGCAATTTGGGATAACCTAGAGGGGATGACACGCAGGTTCTTCTCAATGACCTTGTGCAGTGACTTCAGGTCGTCGAGGGTGCTAAGCTAGTGTACCAGCCTAGTGAGCCACAACACGAAGTCGTCGTCAAACTCCCCGTCGTGGAATGCAATGCTCTTAAACTCCTTACGGAGCTTCTGAGCATTGGCCTTGCACACTCAATCAATGCCGGTGCGCATGTTTTTCAGGGTATCTCATGCCTACTTGGCGGTTGCCTTGACGGCAAGCGTGGAGATCATCTTCGGCAGAACGACATGTAGGATGGCCTCCAGCGCTATTCTGTTCTCCTGGAAATCATCCGTGCATTTGGAGCATGACCTTCATCATCAAGGCCTAATCACCATAGTTCGTCTTCGTGAGTGTTGGGTACACCACCGACCCCCGACCTCCTTCACCACCCTTTGTACCACCAGAGCACTGCCGCTTCTGCCGGTGCGGTTGCGATGAAGACTAGGAGCGCCTGGACGACGAGGAATCAACCGACTGCATCGTGGATCAACATTCCCTGACTCTGATACCAAATGTCAGGAATTTTTGTCAATCAACACGCCTGGGCTCACATATGAACACATACGAAGTTGAACACAGAGCAAGCATCATTTTCTGTTGTATTAGCCTCCAATTTAAAGGAAATCCTAGCCTAACTCTAGTGGTTAAGCCATCTTATTATGCGCCACCACCTGCACGATCACACAGACCTAGGTTATGACGCACACGACGCTAACAAGACAGAAAACGTGCTCCTGTGTGGACTGAGCACACACCGAGCATTTTTGACCGCTACAGAAAACTCTTCGACTACGGCCGCTACAATTACGACCATGATAACCACAATTATTATAGTGGTTCTACGACTATTATAGTGGTTATATGACCATGACAACTATGACTACTACAGTAATTTTACGATCATGATATCCTACGACTGCTATAGAGATATTACGACTGCTATATAAAATCTTTGACCATAATGAACATGTTAGATTATCCAACAAATTCAGCCGCAAGGGGGATGCTGAAGGCGCCGGTGTCGTCGAGGTGTCCGAGCGTCTTCGTCTCGTAGGTCTCGCCTGCGCCGGTCATGCACTTGATGGCGACCTGAAGGCCTGCAACGCGCGATGTGGAGGAAAAAAATGATAAGCGCGGCAGCGTCGTTGTGGGCCGTCCAAAGTAGAGACCTAAGCGTAGTTAGCCCAATTGACTCTGGTGTTAAGATAGAAAAGGGTGCGGAGGCCGACGCGTTGTATTGGATGAGCTAATTATGAGGCGGCCCAACTGGCTATGTCCGATCGAGTTGGTACTAAATGATGAGCAGAAGCTTGGTGCAGAAATTACTGAGCTTTTCTGCTGCATGTTTGGGCCCATATATTGCTGTATCAGGTATCCGCTATACATATGAAATAGTGTTCTAATCTTAGGCTCGCATATGAAATAGCGCTTACTATGTGAACACCTGTGAGCGTTAAGAAAAATGTGTGATTGGGTGTGAAACTACTTCTGTACATCTTTTGGGCATATTTTCGTATGGTGCCTTGATACGTAGTCTCGCTCAATCACTTCAATGCATAAACATTATTACAGAATTTTTTGGGGGATATGTATGTCTGTACAGATAAAATGAGTTGAAAATTTAAAATTCATAGTGAACTAAACTATTAGCGCATACCTTTTTAAGGGAATAGCTCTAGTGAGACCAAACTTTTCATGGCTGCAGCCAAACGAAATTACATACCTTTGAATGCATATTCAGCTTTGACGTCGTTGGGGGAGCAATCCAAGCACTTGGTCGAGCCAACCACGACCGGCGTCGCCTCGGCCTTCACCGGAGCTGACGGCCAAGAGCACAGCAAAAACACCAAAAAGAACCAAACGAGTCCCCGTGATGGAACCCTACTGCTTCTGTTGAAGCAGAAATCCAAGGAAGAAAACACCGGTGAAAGCGGATGATGAGAAAGGGCTGGGGCGCATGGGTATACATAGGGTGGTGTGACACTATCACACCAGTGTGACCGGCACAGCTCTTGAAGTCGAGGCAGGACTGGTACTGGCTAGTGTTGTAGCTTGGTTATAATAGGCGTATAAGATACCTCTTTCTTTATAAGAGAAGGTAGAGCTAGAAAGAGTTAACGACAAGAGAGAGAGTGTGCGCTTGTGTGTAAAATAAGTCTGGCCTCCTCATACCCCTCTTAGGGGCTTTTATATGTAAGTTGAGTAGGATGTTAATAATTACAAAAGATAGGGGTACATTTGTATATTTCTTTATATTATTGGGCTTGCTGCAAGGTCCAGTCGTTTGGAGTTGGACCATCCCCACAACAATATTCCCTCGACAGCAAGTACGGATGTCCTGAGAAGAGAGCTGACGTGACCAATTGGCCTAGCCTGGCCCAGCCCCCTGTCCCCCAACAACAAGCACGCAGGTGCCGATGTGCGAGCTAATGCAGTTGGTAGCCCCCCAGCCCTCAGGGGTGTGGACGGTGCAAAGCTCCCGAAGCAGGGTTGTTTCACCTATCTTGACGTGGTCATGAAATCTCTTGGCAAAGGCTAAGCTGGCACATGGAGGTCGCGCGTAGACGTAGGCAACAAGTCCCATGTCGAAGGCCCAGGAGCCCCATCGGGTTGGTGCCTCCGACACGGTCGGTGCGCGGACACGGACGACGGAGGTCGGATGACCATGAGTTGGTCACGAGGTGGCCGGAGAAGGCATCATGACTACGCCACTTGGGACATGGTCATGAGCATCGAAGTGGCCAATGACTATGTCGAGGAAGATGTGGTTCCGGGCATCGACGAAATCGGTGGCGACACTAGGGCTATCAACGAAGTTTCGACCCCGAGGGGTCGGACGACATCGCTAAAGGTGCGACCATGAGGTGGTCGTAGGTATCAATGAAGTCGGTGGTGGGGCGAAGGCTTTGAATGCGTGCATTGTCCCAACCACGAGGGCATCTACAACCTCAGGGTGGTTGGACAGAGTCACAACCACGAAGTGGTTGGACGAAGTCTACGACCATGAGATGGTTGGACGGGTGTCTATGACCACATGGTCAGATGGGTGTCTACAATCATGAGGTGGTCAGATGGGTGTCTATAACCAAGAGGTGTTCAGACGAAGTCAGGACCACGAGGTGGCTGGATAGAGTAGCGACCACAAGGTGTTCAGATGAGTCTACGACCGCAAGACGGTCGGATGAAGGTTGAAGCGCGCACTCCATCTCCCACCGCCCGGACTTGGTATCGACGACTATGGCGGTGAGACAAAGCTTTGATGTGCGTGCTCGGTCCCCTACCGTTCGGACTTGGCATGGACAAAGACGGTGGCACGACAAAGCCCTGCTGTGCATGCTTCGTCCCCCTGTTCGGACTTGGCGTTGATGAAGGCAACAACGAGACGAAGTATTGACGCGCATGCTCCGCGCCCCCTCCATTCGGACTTGACGTCAATGAAGGCGGCGGCAAAACATAGCCTTGATGCACGTGCTCCGTCCGCCTCCCCCTCATTCGGACTTGGCATCGACGAAGGAAGTAGTGATACAAAGCCTTAAAATGTGCGTTCGGTCCCCATCGTTTGAACTTGGCATCGATAAAGGTGGTGGTGGGACAAAGCATTGAATCGCATGCTCTGTCCCCCACCGTTCAGACATGGCATCGACAAAGGCAACGGATGGAGTCTTGTGTACAACCATGAGGTCACCATTCTACGTGCATACTTTACCTTCAAGCCTAAAAACCCCCTATTGATTGAGGTGGGTGTTAGTGATACGTCTTAGAGGCAATCGTGGAGATGATTATATCACTTCTATATTTATGATATTTTCAATAATATGTTATTTTGTCCCTTGAATAGATATTTTTCGTATTGATCAACAAGTATATGACTTGTTTGTAGAATTCTTTATTCATATTTTGATGTTATTCTAAATTATTCTTGATCTTATATCATTATGTGGGACAACAATGATTTATAGATCAACACATGTATTGATTGATGACCATGTTTCATGGATCATAGATATGGGGATATTAAATCAATAATGTGGACACATATTAGAGAATATGGTGTTGGATTGAACCACCTTCAGACACTGTTGAGATTACATTTTTTGTGTCGTCGGTTGATCTCAAGCAATGATGATATATAATTCTTGTACACGGTATCAGTATAATTTTCTACATATACAATAGTGCACTTAGGGGTTGCTAAACGCTACTCCGTAACTGGATAGTTATAAAAATAGCTTTCGGGTATTCTATAAAACATGTGAAAAAATATGCCTGATTGGATATGGGATTTGCCCTTCCTGCATAGGGGAAATATCTTTAGGCCCCTCGATGTGGCCAGATAAAGAAAGTGCATGACCACGCTGTGAGTGGTCAAAGAGTCGACCACATAAAGTTATCCATCACAAGATCAGAAAAAAAGATTTAACAGTTAAGGATGATATGTTTCTCACTAGAGTTTGTTCAGGTATCGTGAAGCAAAAGGAGAATACAAAAATAGGTCGTTTAGTCCGACCAGATACAAACTGGTCATTTGGGTATATGACTGGTCATGAGCTGGTCGGACATATCATAAACTAGTCTGTGAATTGGTCGTATGGAGATACAGACTGGTTATAACCAGATACAAATTGTTCGTAAGGAGTTATGAATTGATTGTGGGTGGCTAAGACTTTGTTTAAGATCATATTACATAAGGTTCATCTAGATTGATTTTTGCATGTATTTGGGGTCGATATGTCCTACTAGGGAGTGCTACCGACTTGTGATTGAAAAGGTATTTCTGAGTTACAACCAAGTATACATGAAGCTATAAGGTCACACACTCAACGGGTTGGAGCAATAAGGGTCTGGATGATAGACTTTGAGTTGAATACATCTTTATTAGTATTGGATAAGGATCTGGTTAGAGCCTTTCTGAATAGGATACGATATCTACTTGTATTGGATAAGAACCCGACCAGAGGCTCTATATAAAGTGGGCATATGGTTATGGTAAAGAGAGAACACACCACCCACCTGAAATCCTAGCCACCTTTCAAAGGCCCTACTATGCACGCTGGTGCTAGCACATCGACGCATGGCGTTGTTGCGACTATAATGTTGATCGGGATGATCCTAGGAGAAGACAATTGGCTCGTGAAGATTGGCTGTTGCTAGAGGATGATCACCTTCCAAGGTCATCGGACGATCGACTACTTCCACTACACCATCATGTGCTACATTGAACCGGGCTGCTTCAACTCTTCTTCTGCTGCACTGTGTGTCTAGTGGTAATGATTTGTAATCTTTTATTTGCATAGCTTCCTGGTTTATGCGGTACAAATTTAAATTTATGTTAGTGTAGCCTACCCCGTATCCTACATTGGGGCTTTATGAGTATTTCATCTACAGAGCTGACCCCAAGCACCCATCCCTTGATCTACTCCAAAACCCCTACCCGCGCATATGTAACCCCCAGGAAGTAAATTTTGGTTTCTTGCTCCATGTCGATGAGGAAGAATTCATTGTGGCTATTCTCTACTCTCAATGGATTCCATGGGAATATGATCTCCACATCTTCTCACCCAAGATGTGGAGATGGAGCACTAAGTTGGCACTATTAGGGCCATCATCCTCAAGGGCAAAAGATGAGGTCTTTATCCACCAAACTAAAAAGGTGATCACGCTTGAAGGAGGCTTGCTAGGCTGGGTTGATCTCTTACATAGTATTTTACTCTATAATGTGTTTGAAGGGAAGCATGCTCTGTGTTACCTCTGATTACCTAAGCCAATGGCTGGCAACACGATCGATTTTGTGGAAAAATTTGCATGGGCGATTTGGGATGTCACCTACAACAATTGTTTGATCAAGTTTGTTGAGATAGAAACATGATGAAGACAATATGTTCCTCTTCCTAAAAGACTAGTGGGAGATCATGAGAACATAGACACACTATCCTAGGGCCCAAATGGTTGGAGGGCCATCATGTGGCATAGGATGTCTTCCTCGAAGCAGGGGCTAATCCACCGGAGGCTTAGTTAGGCACTAGCCTACCCTTCACTGATAGCAACCCCTCCTCCCAGGCGGTGCTAACTGTTGACCATGGCCTTTTGCCCATTCCCAAACCTGATGGGATCAGGAAGAGGAAGAGAGATGATGCGGACCATGCAGCTACGATGTAGTATTTGGCAATACAAGGCCCTACTAGCAACCGACATCTCATCCACCCCACCAAATTTCACACAAAAAAGAAGAAATTGCCCCATTGTCCACCAGATCTAGACATCGAGGATTAGAAGCAGAAATGTCGTGCGCACCTGGGTGGCCGGTGGCTAGGTAGGCTGGCAGCAGCACGATGAGTCACTCGGCACTCTTGAAGGTGGCAGTGTGGGGAAGCTAGGACAGGCGGGCGGAGGCCGGCAGCAACATGGGGAAGGCACGATGACTGACAACACCGAGGATGAGAGGAGCACCAGATCCGGACCGAGGAGTGTGGAGGAGGCGGAGAGCTACTGCTCGGGTGCTTTAGATGTAAGGAGGGATGAGGAAGTGAGGAGGGGGACAAGCAGGCTACTACTCAGCTGCTCCATATTTGAGGAGGGACAAGGGAGTGAGGAGGGGGTAGGCGGGTAGCCATTGCCTATGGCCTTGCCCTACTTGCTATTTGGCTCGGCTGGTATATATTCTTGAATTTGATTTCTTATCTTGATTCTTGATCGTTGCTGTATGTTGATGTTGAGTACTTGAATGTATAATAGTAGAAGTAATATAGTTGCATTTTGTGAATGATTGATAAAATTGGTTTTTGGTGATTGTCTAATTAGTAATTTCGCAATAATTTGGTAATTGGTGTTCATTCTTATATTTGTAATAATGGAGAAACAAACTTTGTGTAACTATTTTACAAGTAATTCAAGTAATACTCCCTCAACTAATGGGAGTGTAACTCAACCAAAGAGTGTTTGATTAGAATTTAATCCTAATGAAATTATTGCCGATCCAGCATATCATATACCAATAGATGATTATACCAATGAAATTAGAGATCAAATGAGGAGAGCATATTTGTTGAATGGTCCAACTTGTGCAATTGGGTATGCCTTTCGACAGAAATTGGATGGTAAAGTGTGAAGATCCTTTTAAGAATCACAGTTTGCCTCATGATTAAAGTTAAGCGTCTTAGTGGTATGTTTCATTTATTTTGAATGTTTATGATCATTTATAATTTACTATTGTATCACTAATTTTGCTAATTTTAATATAAAGATGACATATTGCTACTCACTAGAAGCATATTTATATATTTTGGAGATGTGTTTTTCATCAGCAAGGTACCTTTATTGTATTTCTCTCTTTTTTGTACTTTATTTATCTTCTATTCATGTATGAATTTGAATTGCATAAGAGTACAAGACTATGTTTATATCAATTTAGCTTTGTCCTTTAAACCCACCATTTGTCTCATGCTGGCTTTGCCACTGCCTCCAAGAATTGGTGGAAGGATTGTACGGTCGACATAGAAGACATCTCCGTCCAGAACCCAAGTTGTTCTAACCAGCTGCCTGGGTTGAGATACAATCATACTGGAAAAGCGACATTAAGGAACCTGAATATGGGTGCCCCCACCTTGAGTGTGCACGGCGATGACGTTGTTTGTCTGATGTCCAAGGTGAACATCAAGAGCAAAAATGTTTGGGTGATTGCAATTAACATGAGAAAGTAGACGCTGGAAGATCTTGCTCTATTTTCTGCTGAAAGAACATTTTATTCCGGTCGGACCTACAGTCCTTGTGCATTATCTAAATATTTGAATATCATGTGAGCCAATTCTGCCATTAGTTTGTTTGATTATAATATTTCTAGACATGCGAGGTGGGATAGTTTTTATTTTTTATTTGCAAAATATCCAGTACAACTCATAGAAGTTCACACACGCACACCACCACATGCACGTACTTACACACACGATGTCTATGAAAGACTAGAAGAGCGGAGCTTGACGAAGAAATAACGAAGTCGCCATCGGTGCCTCGCTTACGAAGGACACGTCACTTCCCACTGAAAGAAAATCCTCTTAAATGAGACACACAGGTAGGGGTGGCAAAAAAAGCTTGAGGCTCACGAGTTGGCTCGGCTCGTGGTATAAACGAGCTGAGCCAAACCAGGGTTTCAGCTCAGTTCGTCGCTAGGCTTGTTCGGCCCAACCCAATTGGGTTATGTTGTAGCTTGTGCAATTAGGAATTTCGATTTTACAGTCATAATAGTATGTGTCCTTTCTCGTGGCTCTCTGATTGTTAGAGATTTTTGGGTTTGTACCTGTTGTTAAACTCATGTTATTCACAGAAATGGACTTTTCTGATCCAAAGCACAAGCCATGTTACCTCAGTAAAAATACTCATGGTGGCACTCCTCACCACCATACGTGTCGTTATGCTCACCCAGCCACCCTGCCATGGAAGGAGACTCAGTGTGGTAAATGTAATATTCTAACTCTATTAGTGGCATTTTTGGATCCACTTGCATGTAATTAGTTTTGCACTGAAGGATGTTGTGTGGTGGAAATAAGGGAGAATTAAAAGTTCTTTTCACAGCTGTGTCTATACAAAAGCTATAAAATTCCAAATAAAATGCACTATAAACATTCCTCAACCCGGAACATAACCTAAATGGTACTAAGCAAGCAATAGAAATGGTGGCTTATAGCGTATTGTCTTAGTACAGATGTTTTGGAGCAGCTTGCAGCTGAGTATCTTCTCACAGATAATTCAAGGTCAAGCGAGCCTATCGAGCCGAGCTTCCTAATGAGGTGAACCGAGCCGCCTAATTATGGAGCCAAGCCGAACCATCTCGATATCCACCCCTACATGCAGGGCCAAACATGGGGTTTAAACCCTAGTAGGCTGAGGGTACAACCATCTCCACTAGCCAACCAAGTAAGGCTTGGTTCTTAGAGGTGGGATGTTTTTAGAGTGGGTAGGATCGGATTGTAGAATTATGGTACTATCGTATTAACAAAAAAAATATATGTAAATTATTGTATAAGTTATGTTTCTTAGTGTTATTTTTCTTGTATATTGGCATGCTATATTTGGACTAGTCCTATGAAATGTTATGCCTATATTAGATTATATAATATTGTATGATTGATCCATGGATCGACTTAGATACAAGTCAAGAGAGATCAGGGGGCATACGGTGAACAATTGTGGGCAAAAAAATCGCTGTGAAGTACTATTCACCAAGGCACCAAGCTACTTTTTTTTCTTGACGAGAATAAACCAATCTACTCGTAGTCTAGGGAGAAAGAATTGATCAAAAGAGGAATTCGCGAGTCTCAAGGGAGCTAGTAGTAGCATGTACACGCAAAGTTAAGATGGGCTCAGAATAACAGATGCGCCAGGCTGAGCTAGCGTAGACTGATGAATCGCTGAAGGCTGAATGCGGCTACGTGCTCTGGTTTAGCCCATAAATGGAACTTACTCACGCAGGATTTAGTGGGCCTGTCGTCAGGTTGGCCTAGCCCATCATCTATAAAATTTCATTGAGACTAGTATAGTGCCCGTGCTAACGCCACGGCGGCATTTTAGGGATGCACACGAAATCAACCAAACGAAGACATCCAAATGGCAAAAGTTCAGTTACAAGTCAATGAACGCTGAAATATAGATGACCACATGTGTATGATATGGTGCTTCCACATAATACGTGCAACTCAGGGCAGCATCCAATGATGGCAGCAGTCTAACCCAGTGCAGCCAGAAGCATATTAGTAGAAGGAAGACGGTTTGATACAAAAGACTTCATCCACTCCAATGCTCGAAATCAGGATGGGGACCTAATCCTGCAACCGAATGGATGAAGTTATTAGAACGTTGAAACCACCATTGCAAAAAGAAAATGCATCCTAAAATTTTATGAGATATGAGATTCCAAATTTATAAGAATAGGCAGAAGCACATTATAACTTAAAGGCATGTGTAGCTGCTACTTGATTGAGTTTAAATTTAGCTGCAGATTTATTAAGAAAAAAAGAAATAGTCATTTAGGACAATATTACCACCTTTTCACTAGTCGAGGACGTCTTTATACACAATATTTTTGGTGCTCTTCCCTGTTGGATCTAATTCCTTCTTTGGTTTTGCCAAAATTCTTATTATTTGCCTGGACACACCCCTCGACAACGCAACCATTAGTCTTGTTCCATTGCACAAACCATTGTTAGGATCAAGATTGCGGAGAAGGATTACAGGGCAGTTGGTTTTTACTTTGAGCTCATGTGGGGGGAGACCATTTGGAGTGATGGAGTTCAGGAAGTCAATAGGGTAGTTATTTCTTGTATCGTCATCGGAAGAGTCGAAGCTATGATAAACCTTTTCCTCACCTAGAAACTTGTCAATCATACTTGCATTTAGCTGATCTACATGTTCATTTTTTGGTAGAAAGGATGGCGCGTGTGCTCATATAAGCTGATGATCTAGCATTTTTCTCAAGTGATGGGAAGACTTCTTGAATGAGTTTGTTTATTGAATCTTCGTTGTCTGTATAGCCAATCAAAATATCATCTGAAAGGTGTACATAATCATCTCCAATCGTCTCTTCAGTTCCATTCCCAATTCTAAGGAGGTAATCTGCAAATCATGGGTCGGATTGAGCCCTCATGTTACGTGACAACCGTATCTTCCTTATACCCTCCCACAAATAAGATCTCTGCAATGTAGCATCTGTTACCTGTGCTCTTGTCCCACGTGTTACCACAGGTAGGACCTGTCTAAAATCTCCACTAAATACCATAACCTTTCCCCCAAATGGCAAACAAGAATTCATAATATCCTGCAGGGACCTATCAAGACACTCAACTGCTTGTCGCCTTGTCATTGCTACTTCATCCCAGATAATCAAGGATGTTGTACGCAGTAACTCTGCAGTGCCACTTTGCTTTGTGAAGCTGCATGTGCTATTGTCAGCAAGCTTAATTGGGATTTTGAACCTTGAGTGTGATGTGCGTCCTCCAGGCAATATGGACGCCGCAATAGCAGAAGTTACAGTTGCAATGGCTATTAATCTCTCTGAGCTACAACTAAAACTGGCTTAAATTAAATAAAGATATTACAACTCTTTTTACATTAATAACGACAATACAAATTAGTGTAAGTTTACATGTCTCGGTATTAATCAAATGATCGTCTCGCAAACTTAGACAATTGCAACACAATTGCAACATTAGAAACTACATTCGAGTAACATACAATATTCTGTTTACATCAATATGAAGAGAAAGCCAAATTACAATTTAGATCATTTCATACATTAAAAACTGTCGTCGAACGGCCACCACGCGACTATTCCATTTGTGAACAAATCATTAATTATAATACCGAAAAAGACCAAACAAAAGAAAATAATTAAAAGCAGAAATTGCCGTCAGTACCCTGGGCTGTTAGGGCCAATGCGAGAACGTCTTAGAGGCTCCCCAGACCGTCCCGGGCCGGTCGGCACCTCTCATCTCTGTGGGTGTCATCACTCGGCGATTTCCAGAAATTAAAACCCACAATACCTACCTCAGCCCAAACCCTCAATCCATGCATTTCCTCAGCCCATTATTTTCAGCCCAAAGCCACTGTCATATAAGACTTTTTAGCCCACAAAAGCCCACAAATGTAAATCTTTTATTCAAGCCCACAAAGCCCACATAATTTCTTTCCAGCCAGCAGTAGCCAGGCAAAAGCAAACCAGCAGGGAATGGTCTGAGAACCACCTTCCCAAGTGAAACCACAGCTGACCAAGAGCCAACCGAGAGCCAGTCTCAACCGAGCCACGGCCAACCGAGGCAGGGAGCAATCAAGAGCATAAGCCCACCACAGAGACCACAGTAACATCCCAAAAATATCCCAGCGTAAGCACACAAAAGGGACAAGGGGATCGGAGAAACACCACCCCAGTCCACTGGTGTCCACATTTCTCATGCAACCACCAGACCGAAAGCAACGGGGGAGGACCACGGCGGTGAAGACCGAGGGCCAACCAGGAGCGGAAGGGACGATTGAAGGCGGCGACAGAAACCACAGCGGCAAGGAGTAGAACCGCAAACCGTGAGCCATCCCCAGGACCGTCCAGCGGCATTCGAGCACAAGCCATCCACAACCGCCAGCCATTCCAGCCCAGTTCATCCGAACAACACCCGACACCAGTAGAGGTAAATTACAACCATCAAGTACATTCTCAACACACATGCACAACTTGAACATCAAACCATCAAGCACCATAGAACCACATCAAGCTGGCCAATTAGGGTTAAGGAAGTAGGGTAAAGGGATGGGGGGGGGGGAAGAAGTAGTCAAACTTACCATAGTGGCGGCGGCGGCGTGCTACCGCCGGGGTAGCCACAGCCCGACGGCCACAGCGCACTCCCCCGGCGTGCGGCGGCTCAAGCCGGCCGTGACCACCCGGGGCAACGCACCCTCCATGCCCTAGGATAACAAGAATAAAATCAGTAGCAATAGAATGAAATACCAACCAAATCCAAAATAGATTAGGGCCGATTTGGGGAAAAGGCACCGGATCCGGGCTCTGGGCCCCGGAACTGGCGGCAAAGTGAGGAGGGGGGAAAGGCGCTGCGGTGAGGCGGCGCAAGGGGGCGCGTAGAGAGAGAGAGAGAGAGAGAGAGAGAGAGCCGGCGGTAGGGGAGTAGAGGCGGAGCCGGGGAGTGGAGCGGAGGTGGCGCAGAGAGGGAGAGGGAGCCGAGAGGAGAGGCGGGGAGGAGTTGAGGCGCGGCGGCGCGGCACCGAGAAGGCAGGCGGCGCGAGGGAGGAGCCGAGTGGCGCGGGCGACACGGAGGGGTCGACGCGGCGGCGCGGCCGGGAGAGCCGAGGAGGCGCGGGTGATGAGGGGCGTGGGAGCCAAGGGGAAGAAATGGGGGGTATTGCAGATCCGCGGCCGGGAGAGCCGAGGAGGCGCGGGTGATGAGGGGCGTGGGAGCCCAGAGGAAGAAATGGGGGTACTGCAGATCCATTGAAGGGTGACCGTCGGATATGGTTGAGTAAGGAGAGAGAATGGAGGAGAGTTAATCTGGTGCGGACGTTTTTAGGATAGTGTATTTCTGGGTGCATATTGTGGTGTGGACGTAGTTAAGGTCATGACTGTGGAGCAGCTAATTGTTGGGTGGATGTAGGATAATTTTAACTGGTGGTTTATTAGTTTAGAAAAAGGAAAACAATTCTCGGTCATGTTCTTTTCTAGTTTTTGATTTTTACTTTTAACATTTTTACAGTAACTAGCTTTTAAATGGAGTATATTTTTAAGATAAGATCTACTAATTAATTATAATATATACTATATGGACTTCATCTATATCGACAAAAATCGCACGTGAGTTTCTGTTACTCTGTAATCTCTCATACGAATAACCTAAAAACTATAAGCCTCAGTAAAAAAACAGACCTCTCGTATGTACGCGCACGGCGGCCTCCAAGATTTAGCAGGGAAGCTCAATGCAGTACTAAACTTCTAATTTAGTCCCCCGCAAATTATCCATTGCAATGCATAGAAAGTAGAAACAACACGAAATCTATTGGGGGGGGGGGGGGGGGGCGGAGGGGAGTAGAAGCAACTTTAACGGCGAAACAATTACAGTTTGCAATTCCAAATACAACACAACCCTTCCAGCACCCAGCAAAAGCACCAATCCGAACACGAGTACACAATACATCCCCTGGCTTCTTGAGCCAGAAATAACAACGAATTCAAGGAACCACCGATAATCACGCGGCACTCGCCGAGTGCCAAGTTCAGAGACCCAGACCCATGGCGACGGCAGCGTTGAGACCCAAAGCAACTCCAATCCCAACCAAGCTGCATCCACGCTTCAGTGCACCACTGTCGTATGGGCTGTTGTCCACCAGCGGCTGGCTGCCGAACCCGAACGTCTGCCCCACGGCCTGCCCCTGCCCCTCCCCCGCGGCGCCACCGAACTCCGCTGCCTGCGGCAACGGGGCTAACGGCAGCTCGGGCTGCGCCACGCCGCCTATGCCGCCTTCTTGTCCAAACGGCAGGTTGCTGCTCCCCTGCCCGATCGGCTCGGCGAACGGCGGCAGCGCCGGGGTCAGGCCGGGTGAGCCGGGCATCCCACAGTGCTGCGCCGCGCGCGGCTCGTCGCTGGCCTTCCACGCCAGCTCGCCGCCCTTGTCGAGGATGCGCATGTCGCCCTCGTCCACCAGCTCCAGGGTTTCGAGGAAGTTCTGCTCGTCGGACTGGGTGTCATGGGTGTGCCACACCGAGGTGCTCCCGTCGAACACCTCCAGCCCTTCCCACGAGAACACGAGCGCGCACGTGTTCACGGTGCTCACCGCCATGCACTCCGACTCCCACACGCTCCGGCCCTCTGCGCCCGGCGCCGTGGTGTCGAGCACCTCCACGTAGCAGAAGTCGGCGCCGAGGCCGCCGGCGCCCGGTATGGTCTGGCTGCGCATGAAGTACGCCGCGTACTTTCCGGACGGTGACGTCAGGAATAGCACCGGGTTCTCCTGCCAGTGCGGCGGGATGCTCGCAAGAATCTGCTGCTTGGTCTCCCGCTCTATCGTGCCGGCCGGCGCCGTCGCCGTGGCGTGGGACGGGAGGAGAAAGGCGAACGTGAGGCATATGACAATGCAACGGACAAGCTCCATGGTTACTGGTTTGGCTTTCGCTAGCTGGTCAGAAGCTACGCGTGCGTGGGTTTGTTGTGTTTGTGCTTGTGCATGGGATGGTGCGTGCCTTTTATAGGGAGACTAGGCAATGGAGTGGTACATGATGATGGTGTAAAGGCAACGTAGAGTGGTTGAAGTCACCGGTTCCAATGTATCAATGGGAGATTACGAAAGACAACGAGCACGAACTCTCGGAGTTGTTGACTCTGTTGTCATGTTTTGACTTTTTAGCAAGAGAGAAGTTTGGCGTAGATAAGGCTGGGAACCAGCTATTTGGTCGGTGAGCTTGATTAGACCTAATGAGTAATGACCACCTCTCGTACTTGAAGTTCATCTTTTTTATATATAGATACAAAACAGATGTACACAATCTATACACACCACACCTACGTACAGTTGCTCATACGTATCTCTTACACACAGTAGAAAATTAAACGAAGGTCCAGAGACCTTTGGAGCGTGAAAAAACGATGTCCCACTAAATGTACGTATGTGTACCTAGAAATTATTTAGGTTAATTAGGTGAACGCGCGTCGAACGACGCTCGGACGCTGGCGGGCTAGGAGCGTGACGCTCCTAGCCAAATAAGCTACGGAGTTCATAATTTCGGCGAAATCTCACTGAAATTTTGGAAAATTCTTTTATTTCGCTACCCAATGAGAAAAAATATTTTAGTCAATTATTTTTGTTTAAGTTTAAATAATGAAGAGTTAAAGGACCATGAAATCCCTCACCAAGGATAACTTTCCTTCTAGCCCAATGGCTAAGTCTCCCCACACTTGACCCTCAGGTCTTGGGATTGAACCCCACGTCCTATGCCCATTTTTCGTGTTTTTACGGAGATCCACTCTGATAAGCCGACCTGGGAATTGAACATGCAACCACTCATTCACATTTATCCTTAATTTTAAGGTTCAAAATTCAAATAGCGTTTGAATTTTTCATCCGAATTTTAAACGAAATGAACGAAATTTTGGTCTTTCATTCATTTCGCTGCCTACCGAGATTTTTTCAAAAACAAAACTTTAAACCCTCAGTTCTCAATTCATCTCCTTTTTTGCGAGACTCGTATTCAGAGTCGATTAGTATGGTAACTGCAGATTCTCGAACGGTAACTCTTCCGTGGCTGGAGCCCCCACCCTCTGGCTGGCGGTGGTGCCGAGCCAGGGTGTGTGGCCCTCACCATTTACAACTATGAGAGACCGTAGCACGGCGTAGAGGACATCGTCTAGCTGATGCGGGATGCCGACGAGGAGGCCCGCGTCGATGCCGTCGCCGACGGGCTCAAGATGATTCGGGTGGGGGTTGGTGTTCACACAGGCCGTCGGAAGGAAGGCGAGTGAGACGGGCGAGTACACCATGTCAAACCGAGAGGTGGTTCAGGCCTCCAAGCTGCAGGCGGAGGGTAGGATCCCGGAGTGGATCACCGCTATGGTGAAGCTGGAGGTGGGGGATGACGGCTCCACAGATGTGCACTTTGAGGCGTTCCAGATGAGTGAGATTTGTGTGAAGCTGTTTAAGGACGGTGTGCTGGAAACGGAGGTCAGAGACATTGACAATCCCCGGCTGTCCAAGATGCGAAAGGAGGTGGTGGCAGGGGGGAAGTATACTATGGAGGTGCACAATGACTTCTTCCTCGTGCCAATCAAGATCTCTGATCACCAGGTACGCTTTTTTATTCAAGTGCATAGTTATAGACATATGGTTTGGTGGATTAAGTTGGATATAAAAAAAGGCAATCCTTATGTGAAAATAGGACATGCGAGGCTTGAATTGGATACAGTTTGTTGAACTAGACGAGATGTTTGGATCTTTAGGTGATCAGAGCAGATAGCTATAATTTGTAAATATGGACAAGTGTGTATTTGTTCTCAGAAAAAGGTAGTTGGATTGCTATAAATCTGTGCCTATGCTTTTAGAGAGCATGAATTGGGAGGTAGAAGTTCAATGGATCAGTTTCACTCGAATGGATTAGTTAATCGAGAATGGGATTTTCCTTCCAAAAAGTTGAGAACGGGATTCAAAACAGAGTTTGTGTGTCAGAAGTGAGGACAAGACTTGGACTAGTAATTTTAACTAAAAGAACTTAAAAGGATTATGAGCTCAAAGGTGTAGTGTCATCCACAATACCACATAAAATCAGTGCCTTCGTTGGGACTGCTTAAGGGTGCTGTCCATCTCCTTCCAAACATCTATTCTTTTCAGTATACAATAGAAATATGGGGTTTTTTTACTGGAGTATATAGTTTTTCTATATGATTGACATTCACTGGAAAAGGAATTAAATTAACATTGTTTTCCTTTTTACATAATTTTGCTACGATAGCGTTCGCTTTCCAAATGCCCAGAAGGTGTTGTCTACCATGACCTGAATTTCTGAATGTTGAATGAAGTTCGTAATTGGCATTTGTTTGTATGCTTTGTAGATTTATGTGCGATCGAATATCCATTTTCTATTAACATAATTCATCTAGGATTTTACCTTGGTAATTTATTGTACAACAATGATCTGCAAATCTAAGACTCTGATTGATTGCTTCAGACTTTCAGTTAGGTTAGATGTGCTCCCTTTATTTGTTTGTTTCTATGACCAGGAATTGTTTGTACCATGCTTTAACAACTTTCTCTGATGGCTTACCTTAGCAGGTTGTCTTGTTTACAGTGTGATTGTCTCATAGAATGAAATCTCGTAGAATGAATTTACCTCCTAATTTAAGCTAGAGCTTTAGCGGTATATTTTATTTATTTTGAATTTTTATGATCATTTACAATGTATTATTGTATCACTAATTTTGCTATTTTTGATACGCAAATAATATATCTCTACTTGTAGAAGCATATTTATATATTTTTAGATGTGTTTTCCATTACTAAGTAACGATTGTTGTATTTATCTCTTTTCTTGCTTTACATCTCTTCTATTTATGTATAAATTTGAATTACACAAGAGTAAAATAGTATTTTTGCACAATTTAGCTTAGTCTTTTGAGCTTTAAGCCCACCCTCCATTTTCATCCTGGCTTTGCCACTGCCTTCGAATCTATCGTGTATTCTCGAAATGTTTGCCACATCGGTGTTAAAGTGTGATTTGAATTCGTCATTGTGTCTATGTCGGACACTGCACCACACGTGGCAATGGCTAGTGCATCTAAGTCTGATTTGGTTTTCTTCTCCGTTCGAGATTCTGATTCTTAGCCTACATATGTACCCTTATAGTCGTATGCTTTAGCTGCACCGAAGTTCTCTGAGCTTGTATTTTCTCCTCATATAATGAATTTTGCCTTCGTGCATATGTGATTTTTCCGTATATCCTATTCATTTGATCATCTATATTTATCATACGTTTTATAACAAATAATATCAGAGCTTTTTAAGTTCAAAGTCCTAACCGCTGTCTGAGAGAATCAATCTCCACTCCTGAGAACGGCACCCACACGGCATCCTTATGGCGGCACCTACTGGCAACAGGCGATGACATGAAGACGTGGCATCGGGCGGCATCGAGTCGGCGACAAGATATCTCGTTGTCATCTGCCCATGAGTTTTGAGCGCTCGAATCCGAAGCAGCCATCTTGTCGATGTCCAAATCAGAATCCATCCGTGCACGCAATATCCAAGGAGACATGAAAAAATTTTGGTTCGCTTCCACAGCTAGTTAAGTAGTTGACAAGTTCGTCGAGTCCGAAACAAAGTAGGACTCAAGACTGAAGGGGGAAATGCTCAAGATGAAAAAAAAAAACAGAGAAGCAACTCTGCCCGAGTCAGAATCAGAGTCGTCCACAACAGTCGACCTGCAACATTAATCCAAGGAGCAACCGATGATCTAACAGGAAACAACCACCCAAGTTAAAGCAATGATAGAGTTCGAAGCTAAACTAGTGTTCTGTGACCTCCTTAATTAAGCAATTTGCTACGGGCCCATGTCCATATTTCAATCGTCAATTTGGTTATGTGCACACGAAGAGGTGTACCCGGAGGTTTCAAAGGTTCATTGCTTCACATACACATCAATGTACCAAGCATCGACTCTGTTTGATGACTCGAGTCCTACTCGGCACTGACCTGTGCTCAACCTCAATGACTGTTCTAGTACCAGTTCTGCCAACACCATTATTTGTGTCGCCCGGCGCCATACTCTTGCGCCGTACTATGCTATCTCCGTCGACGATCTTCTACCTCAGTCAATCGTCATCTTCCATCAAGAAATTATGTCGTCAGCTCTATATGTTTTCATTGGAGGTGGAGTTTGACGAGGATATAACAAATCCTCAAATTATTATTTATCTGTAAATGATATGGTTACGTCATTATGCTTCTCAAGTATACCCCTTATCTATAAGGGAGAGATTTCACAAGGTAGTCGTAAACTTTTCTATAATAACTCCTTAGTCGTAGACTCTTCTACGACTACCCTTTAGTCGTAAGCTTTTCTACGACAACTCCTTAGTCGTAAGCTCTTCTATGATTATCCTTTAGTTATAAGCTCTTGGACGACAACTCCTTAATCGTGAGCTCTTCTATGACAACTTCTTAGTCGTAAGCCCTTCTACGACAACCTCAAAGTCGTAAGTTCTTCTACGACCATGATATAGTCATAAGTTTTTATGTGACCACCTTATGGTCATAGGTCCTCCAATGACTAAATCAAACTCCGACTGACTTGTCTACAATAACACATTATATTGTGGGCCTGTCTAACAAGGCGGTTAGTATGAATATTTATTCTCTGGAATAAGTGCACATAATTTCACCCTGGCAGAAACCACTGCACGATGAATAAGATATCACGTCTCTAATAACTCTCATCGGACGGTTATCATTCGAAACGTTAAGGCATCCCGTGGCAAGGTGAGGCTGTCTCCGGAGATTCATCATGAGATCCTAAAGATTGCACCATGGATAAGGTTGAGAAGGGATCCCCATCCCCCATAACATTACGCTCAATGGAGGAACCAGTTTCCCTAGAGGGCAAGGGTCAATCTACCCACAATCATGGTTACACCAAGGCGGGTCCGCAACATGATGAGAGATTCACCTCCAATGTTCAAGTACCTTACCAACCGCTCGGTCTGGGTCAGCAAGCCTTGGAATCTATCATTCTGGGAATCCATCTGCAGCTGGTGGTCGTGACCCTTCAGTTGTCCCCACAGAGAATGTGGGCGGGCTCTTGGTGAGTCCACCCGTACTCTCGTAGGTTTCAACTTCGGTTGAAAATGGTTATAACCCAGAACTCCCCTTTCTGGAGAGGCCTATTCCGGGCTGTGAGCTCTATCATTTGATGACTCCCCAAGCTAGGAGGCATCTAACACAAGTGGAGATCATGTTCGGGAGGTTTTTGCCCATTCCTCAGATACTGATCACTCTCATGGAGGAAGGCCTGGCAGCACTTCCCCTCGTAGTAATGGCGAGAAGACTTCCAGTGATGAGCCAGGTGAGTACTCTGATGAGCGTGGGAGAAATTCTTGAAATAATCGTTCTTCTTTAAGGAGGCCTCAACCAGCCTTAGACATTGAGGATCCTGAGACCATACGAAGGAGAAGGTTGGCTGCCCAGAGGTTTTTGCCTAGACGCGTCTAGTACCAATCTGAGGAAGCTCGAGAGCTTCAATGCATAAACGACTTGCTCGAAAATCCAAATCAAGAGCTTACTTGAGCACTGGGCTTCGATCACTTCACTGAAGGGATCGCACGAAGACTCCGAAGCATAATGGCCAGACTTAAGCAGCTTCATCGACACAACTTTGGGAGTCGAGTAGGTGTAACTGCTCTAGTCATTCGCAAAACTCACCTCGAGAAATTGACATGATGACAAGTCACATCATTGTCCAAATCATAACCCCAGTGGGAGGAGAGTACTTCAAGCATGCCTAGATTAGAAAGCTTTCGGAGCTAATGATCGATCACTATTTCGAGCAAGAAATCTGCAGTGGTAGATGGAATATGGGAAGTATTACCCTCGTATGGACGAGACCTATTATAAATCGGTTGCATCTACTGCCGAGCATCGTCAAGTATGGTCACCTAGGGATGCCAATCATCCTTTCCCGCAAAGGAGACATCACGATCATGTTACCAGATGTCGAGCATTCACGCCTAAACTCTGAGAAGTATGCTCACCACCGTGGTTTCCACTGGTAAATATAGAGAAGTTTGATGGGTCCCAAAATCCCATTGAATTCCTTCAGATTTACACGACTGCAGTTTGAGTAGCAGGAGGATGAGAGCATGTCATGGTGAACTACCTTTCGACTGTGCTTGAGGGATGCACTCGATTGTGGTTGTTGAATTAGCCACTAGAGTCAGTCCATTCATGGCAGCATCTCTGTGACCTTCTTTTGGCCAATTTTCAGAGCGCATACAACTGCTCTGGAAAGGAAGAAACCTGCACCAAATGAAGCAGGACAACAACGAGACCTTATGATAATTCATCAGACATTTCAGCCAGGTTCGTCATTCCATTCCGGAGGTTTCTGACACTTCTGTCATCAAGACATTTAAGCAGGGAGTCCACAATATGAGGTTCACAGAAGACATCACCTTAAATCCTTTGACTACAATTGCCGACCTCTTCGAGATGGCTGATCATTATGCAACTGTTGCTGAAGCAGTCGAGTGGAGCAAGACCTCGACCACATCGATCGAAGTACCAAAGAGGCAAACGAAGGTAGCAAAGGAAAGGGTAAGATTAAGAAATCCAAGAACAAGGCCAAAGATAAGAAGCCTTAACCCAAAAGTTCTAAAGAGATCTTGGCCGTGGGTGATAAGGAGCCACAAAATTCAAGGTAGTACTCTGATCGGGGCAAGAGCAAAATCCCCGCTTAGAAAGATAACAAGTCTAGGTGGTATTCCTTTCATAAAAGGAAAAGACATGACCTTCACAAACTCGAGGACTACTACTTCGGTAAAGGACCACTCCCTACACTCAAAGAGTTAGGATAAATGAGTGTCGGAAGTATTTGGACGATGACGAGAAGATGCCTTTTTAGGATCTACTGCATACCATCATGCACATCTACGAAGGATCTTCGGCATATGAGTCAAAACGATAGTATGAAGCTGTCGAACGTGAGATAAACTCCATTGACCCTCCCCTTGTCAATTATCTTCCAAAGTGGTCGGAAGCTACTATCTCTTCTAAGAAGAGTGATTGTCCGATCCCTTCAACTCAACCAGGTCAGTTTTCGATCATTTTCAAGCCCATCATCAACAACTGTTGAGTGAATTTAGTGTTGATCGATGGTGGTGGTTGTTTGAATATTTTATTTATAGGTGCTCTAGACGAGATGCAAGTTCCTTGGACTAGAATAAAGTTTGTATGATACTCATTCCATGGGATCGTACTAGGGTCTTCGGGCAAGCCAATTGGCTAAATTTCTCTGCCTGTTACATTTAGTTCTCCAAGCAATTTCAGGATAGGGAAAATATCCTTTGATGTGGCCAATTTTGACACGGTGTATAACACCATACTTAGACGACCAACTCTAGCACGCTTTTTGATAGTTGGTCACTATGCATATCAATGTTTTAAGATGTCAGGTTCCAAATGAGTGATCACAGTCCGTTGTGATAAAAAGATGGCGCTTTCATGTGATCGCAAGTCCGTCAAGATGGTCGACCAGTTACCAACTCGAGAAGCAAACAAGGCGTATCCTTTGACCAAGCTTTCGAAGCCTAAAACTATGCCAAAGCCAAATGAGCAAGTCAAAGAAGTCCCTTTGAATACAAAGGAGCCTTCAAAGACCATTCACTTCAGGGTTACTTCCGACCCTACATAGGAAGATCCCTTCGTCACCTTCATCCGGGCAAACACAAATGTATTCGTGTGGCAATCATCTGACATGCCTGGTGTCCCTAGGGAAGTAATCAAGCATAGGCTAACTCTATAACCTGACAAGAAACCTGTAAAACAAAAGTTACAGATATTTGCACCTGATCGACGAGAGGCTATCAAGTCTGAATTGGACAAGCTACTGAAAGCAGGCTTTATAAGAGAGATTAATTACTCAGACTGGTTGGTTAACCTTGTAATAGTTAACAAGTCTAATGGTAAGTGATGTATGTGTTAGACTATACTGATCTTAATAAAGCTTATCCAAAAGATAATTTTTCTCTTCCCAGTATTGATCAATTGGTTGACTCCACTAGTGGTTGTGAAATATTAAGTTTTCTAGATGCATATTTTGGTTATCATCATATTAGTATATCTCTAGAAGATGAAGAGAAGACCACGTTTATCACACCATTTGAAATATTTTGTTATGTCAAAATGCTATTTGGTTTGGAAAATGCTGGTCCAACTTTTCAGCGTTTGATGCAATTGAGTTTTTTTCCTTCAACTAGGCCAAAATTTGGAGCCTATGTTGATGATCTAGCCGTAAAAAGCATCAAATGATTTAATCACATTTCAGACCTACAGGAAATATCTGACAACCTCAAAAAACACCGCTTGAAACTTAATCCTGAGAAATGTGTATTCAGAGTTTCTTCAGGAAAATTGCTCAGATTCCTTGTGAGGAGCAAAATACACAAATGATGAGCCTAAGGTGGAGTTGCAGGCTTTCAACATAATTTGGGCTATGCTTAATCAAGGAGTGTTTGGAAAAAAAAATCAAATTCGGTTATGGGAACAACTAAATTTGGTGTTTCGTTCACCGTTTGGATATCTTGGAATTTTAGACTGCTTGCACAACCATTATGTAGTCTTTGGCAATATTCAATTTTAGAAATTTGATGACACCTTGATGGTAGCTAGCATGATACTCTTCAGAGTTTTGTTATCTGAAAGTGAAGGTTTTGCTCCAGTTTTAGTTTGAGATGAAGGTTTAAGTGCAAGAAGGACTTTATTTTTGCATGAATACTCCAACATTTTTTAGTTGTTGCAGCTCGATATGAGGGATCTACTGTAGTTTATACTCCATTAATGACATGAGAGTTCCTTTCATCTAGACAGTTTTACAGGAGCAGTATCAACCATGTCACAAAATTTACTTACCTTTGAAGTCAGCAATTTGGTGTACATAATGGCCACACTGTAAGTTGCTCTTTCAATAAGAGTTATTTACCAAGTTTTGTATTCTAGGTAGAGCATACCAAGATTCACTGAGATGAGTTCTTCACTATCTGTCTAGTGCCTTAGGTGATATTTTGGCTTGCGCAATTTGATGATCGAGCATTTGTTTCAGTAGATCAATTGCACAAACTCAAACTTTGTTGGGGTTATGAATTTGATGAAAACACAAGTCTGTTCATCTGCTTTGTTGTTAGTTGTGTGTTCGAACCTGCTAGTGATTTACTCAATTTTGCTTCATGAGAAGCATTTGGATAAGACCGCTCCAGTCTTTCTTGTTGATATTAGCCTTTTCGAAGCACAAGGTCTATTGATGAAAGACTTATTTGGAGGAGATTTTCATATTTCGGTTACATGAGCGAATTCGTCTCAAGTGGAGATTGTTAAAGTGTGATCCGAATTAGTCATCGTGTTTGTGCTGGACACTGCACCAAATGTGGTACGGCTAGTGCATCCAACTTTGATTCGGCTTCCTTCTCAGTTCGGGACTCTGATCCCTAGTCTATATATGTATCTCTGTAGTTGCATGCTTTAGATGCGATGAAGTTTTTCATGTTTGTAATTTCTCTCCATATAGTAAATTTTATTTCTGTGAATCTGTGGTTTTTTCCGTAAAAGGTTTTCACGTTAAATTCGTGTATCCCATTCTTTTGATCCTCTGTATTTACCGTGCATTTTATAAGAAATTATGTTTTATGATTTCATGTTCTTCATTCAACATGGAGTATCACACAGGTCAACATCAGTCGAAAGTCTTTTTACCAAAGTTCGAGGACTGTATTGCTTTTGGAAGCAAACGCTGGACAGCTGGAAAATGCGAAGCTATCCTCTTCCGTACGAGAATTGGACTCTGTTGGGCTTGGGTTGTCACCCACCGGTTGTGGGCTGGGCAAAGACGCAAGTTGAGCGGAGCCTCCATGAAGCTACCAAGTTGCCAACTGCAGATGAGTCGCGGCTGCCCTTGAAGCACTACAAAAAAAAAAAATCCAAATCGAACGTTGCTAACGGAACCCGGAAAGTTAGGTGGCGGGCCGGCGGCCGACGTTGACGCCATGCGCGGCCGGCTGCTATCCATCGCCTCACCTCGCCATCAGCATTCAACTAGTCGCCAGGAAACTGCACGCCCAGTCAATGCAGCGCTCTCAGATGTCCAGCCCGTCCGGTGCCGCGGCGCGGTCAGAATTTAATGGTTCGACTCGGTTGGACCCCGAGTCAGGTTTTGATTTTGCCATGTGTTTATGGGTCCTAAAGCGGATGGTTGGGCGTTGAGAGTTGTTTGGTCACCTTCTTGTTCTCACCGTGCTGCCTGGAGGGACGTCGACCTTTCTTGTCACGGTTGCCGTTTGAAGGTTAACTTGTCTTAAATGAAATTTTTGATCATTTGTCATATTTTTTATGTGCATTTGATAAAATACCCTGTAATATCTTATTTACACGTGGGTCTAGAACCTGTATATAAGTAACACATAGAAGGACGTTTTATCAAATACAATGTAAGATCCGTCTTAAATGGGTTTTAAGTGGTAGGATTAGGGTTTTTTGGCCGATTGGTTTGGTTTACACGGAAATAGATACTTTTCCGAGTCCAAGCGTATCAGCCTATCAGATTGTGATGGTTTTATTTCGGCCGTCATGTTGAATCCAAACATTATAACGTTTATCAGCGATGATGCACCGTGCTATATGTGCAATAAGATCTGCTCATGGATGAGCGCAAATACAACGGAATACCCAAACTTATCCAGTGTAATTGTAAAGTTGCGTAAACTATCCCAAAAAAAAAAGGGCAACGGGACTGCCTCTTCCAATTTGTTGAATTTGTATTTTTCTTAACATAGTGTGTTGAATTGTTGATCAGAATACAGGGCGTTCGTATTGACTTTTGTTGATGGTTTTTAGTTGTATCTTATGGTTGAAAATAAATAATAATGGTTAAAAGAAGTGATTTTTAGAAGGAGGTGAGCGGTGCAAAAGGTGAGGGAGATATGCATGCGCATGACGGGAGCGAGAGATATAGGGTGGGTGATGCACATGTAACTCTCTGCCTTATCCCTGGAGCGAGATAGTAGCGAGAGGAGTGAAGAAGCCCATTCGAGAAACCAGATATTCATATTAGATTTTCTAAGCAGAAGTCAATACAAACAGGGAGTCTATTGGAAATGACTTAGTCTTTTCGACTTTGGCTTTAGTTTTGGCTTAACACTTCCTGTTACAGTAATTAACTTTTAAACGGTATGTCTTTTTAAGACAGAACATACAATTTATTATAGTAGACATTATATCGAGTTCAGATGTACCAGTCAAAATTGTATGTGACTTTTTTCTCTTCATACTGTCTCTCGTGAATAGCCATAATTCAAAAGGCATAAACCAAAATCACAACCCAAAAGAACCCACGGTTGCAGAGGGCCAAAACAGTTCTTTTTCCTATTTTTTACACCTATATACCGTTGTACGATGACCACGCAGAAAGTCAGACGGAACGTTGCCTGATGGTCATGCAAGACAGATAGATGCTGCAATTAATTTGATAGATGACTAAGAACCACAAGGATCGCTAAGTCAATCGAACACCGAGCTACCTTACCTAACATTTTAATCAAGCATGCCTTGAACTTCCCCTTCCTGCTAATACCCACGAGAACTTAAACGAAGAAGTCGTACTTATATACAGGTTTCCTTCATAGATCGTCCTTACACGGTTACACCAATTTCAATATACATGAACTTCCTCGTTCGAGCCAACAACTGAACTGCGGCACCTTAACCGCATGGATCACGGCACATCAAACAATCCATGACATAATTTTCAGAATAGAAATGGAGGCTCATGTGCCGGGATTCATCTAAAACTGAATCTAGTGGTACAAGCAATTTGAGACCTAGCTAGCATTGATCAGCAATCTAATCCATATATAACTTGGAACCTCATATTCTTCTCGTTTTTAATTCACACTTGATCAATGACTCTCCAGTCTTCTGAACTGAATTGGTTTGCCTCCTTGTCCCCCAACTTCTAGAAGGCCAATAAGTGTGAAACAAACATTGCCAGTACAAAAGCTGAAAAGAATGGCACTGCTAGCTTTTGGAATTCAATACACCGTACAAATCTCTGAATTCCCAAAAGTAGCACTGTGTACAAACACCTACAGGAAGAAAATACTGAGAGAAAAGATATATAGTTTTCCTCACTTGTCCTTTTCTTTATCGCGAGGAGAAATGTATCATACAATTGTTGTGTAAAGTCACGTAACGCAACCATCAGACGAACGCCTTTGGCGGGTACTTCTCGACGCAGTCCGCCCATGGGTTGCAGCTCTGGGCGCCCTCCCCGTCCGGTCCCGCGGCGCCGGGCGACACAGCCGGCACGTCGCGGAGCGCGCGCCAAACTGCGCTGTTGCACTTGAACCCCGACCCGAACCCGATCTGCCACACGCGGTGGCCGCGCTGCACGCGGCCCTTGGCCTCGGCGTAGGCAAGCTCGTACCACAGCGAGCTGCTGCTCGTGTTGCCGAACCGGTGCAGCGTGCACTTGCTCGGTTCCATGTCCCTGTCCTCCAGGGTCAGGCTGCGCTGCACCTCCTCCAGCACCGCGCGGCCGCCGGCGTGCACGCAGAAGTGCTCGAACGCGCGCCGGAAGTCCGGGATGTACGGGCGCACCCCCTTGACGCGGAACACGCGGCGCAACATCAGGGACTTCAGGAACTTGAGCTGTTCGGTGAGCGGGAGGACGAGGGGACCCAGCGTGGTGATGTTGGTCTTGAGCGCGTCGCCGGCCACCGCCATGAGCTCCCGTGCCAGCGACACGCCGACCTTGCCGACCTCGTCCTCGCGCTGGTACACACAGTTGAAGCACTCGTCGGTGGCGCCCTTGTGCGTCCGCACGGTGTGGAGCAGCCGGTACTTGGCGCGCCCGGCGTCCGCGCGCCGGTTCGAGAGCAGCGCCGCGGCGCCGCCCATGCGGAAGATGCAGTTGGAGAGCAGCATCGAGCGGTCGTTGCCGAAGTACCAGTTCAGGGTAATGTTCTCGGTGCTGAGGACAACCGCGTACGAGTTGGGGTTCGCCTGGAGCATGTCTTTGGCGAGGTCGATGGCGATGAGGCCGGCGCTGCACCCCATGCCGCCAAGGTTGAACGACTTGACGTCCTCCCGCATCCGGTAATGATTGATGATCATCGACGCCAGCGACGGCGTCGGGTTAAAAAGGCTGCAGTTGACGATGAGGATGCGCACGTCGCGGCGCGGGTTGATCCCGGTGGCCTTGAACAGCGCGTCCAAGCACCCGAACATGACCGTCTCGGCCTCCAGGCGCGCCTCGGCCATATTGAGCCTCGGCGGCCGCGCCTGGACGCCTGGGGGGAGGTACGTCTCGTCGCCGAGCGCGGAGCGGTTGGTGATCTTGGTCTGGAAATCCAGCGCCGCGTCATTGAAGCACCCGGTGCTCTCGGTCATCTCGAGGAAGCCCGACTTGGAGATCTTGTGCTCGTCCTCCGGCTTGTAGCACGCGAACTCCACGAGGTACACCGGGCGGGGGCGCTTGAAGTAGTACACGGTGAGCAGCAGCAACGCGGTGCCGAGCCAGGCGACGCAGGTGAGCAGGTCGATGGAGTAGTAGATGACGTCGAGGCGGACGAACTTGTAGGCGGCGGCGGCGAGCAGCGGCACGCACAGCATCGGCAGGTACGACGTGGGGCTGCCGCCGTGGCGGATCCCCAGCTTAACATACTTGAGGTTGACGGACCGCGCGAAGTCCGGGAGGCGGCGCCGGATCTTGATGACGATGCTGGGCGCCGGCTCGCCCTCGGCCTGGGCGTCCCCGAGGAATGCCATCTCGGCCGTGAGGCGCTCCCGCTCCATGACCGCGGCCGTCACAGCCTCCATGGAGCTAGCTCTCTCTCAAAACGTGTCAAGTGGAACGCAACGTCGCCTTTGGTGTGAGTGCGAACAGAGAACGCTCGGAACCGGATGCGTGAGTCGCCGCTGGGGCAGCGCAATATATAGTGCGCGCGCAGACGGAGCCGGGAAATAACTGGACGGTCACCTCACCTGTCTCGGAGTCGGAAGTTGGCACACATCCAGCCGCGCGAGCCGTCAAATTTATAGGCGTCCAAAGCAAAACAGAGCAGCTCTTCTCCGACTCGTATGCCATTTGCAGGGTTAGAATACGACTGGAAAACAACGCACCCCTGCACTGAAACGGCTGCGCAATCCGTGTTCGTAACTTCCTACCAACTAACGGCCCACGGTAGACCATCCGACCCCAAGGTGAACCTTGTGTTACTCCTTGGTTAACTCGGAAGAGAGGAAGGGGGCAGAAATGTCAGAGTGGGACCCGCACAGGGTAGAAGTCAGCAAATGGGAGGGGAGAGAGGAGAGAGATAGGTGGGGAGGGTGGCCTATTAATGGTGGTGGTTACCGGGGGCCGCTCAACCGCTTGGAATTAAGGAGGCACAGGTGCATGATCCGCGAGCTAGCCAACGGCGAGGGGCCTGCAGGTCAGATAATGGTCCATTGGAGCGTGTTGCAGTGTTGCTTCTTTGTTCAATCAATCGATTAATTTGATTTACCCGCCTTTCTTTTTTAAAACGGGAAATTTGTGGGCTCTCGTTGCTTGGGCGGTGTGACAGGTTGCTTCCCTCGCTCCTGAAGCCCCGTCGCGCCACATGAGTCCATTCTTCGAGCTGGTCTATTCTGGTATAAATACGAAAAACGTTTTGCGTCAATTTGAATTAATTGTGTACCGCTCCCATTTCAAGAGGTGTCGTATTTCTCTCATAATTGTTTAGGACTATTCAGTTGTGAGGTACTGTAGTCGAGTGTACATTATTGCTATCGCATGCTCAAGTATAAAGCCAACTTTACTACAATATAATGACTTATCAGCCAGGACTTACAGCAGGACGTGCGGCCTTTAGATACATTACAATATAAAAGAACAAATGCGTGCCTGAGCGAAGAACAACCCTAATTCCAAATATCATCTACTTCATATATTCTTTCGCATTGTCCTCGTAGGCTTCCTCATTTTCTTGCCACGTATTTTCTTCCTTGGGCACGACATTGCGGCAGTCAAAGGAAGTACAATACGTCAGGCTGGTTGTGAGAGAGTAAGAGCAAAGAGAGTAGGGAGGTTGGCAAGGCGATGGGATGTGACATAACTACGGTGCTGATCTAGGTAAGGGCCACGACATGAATGAGGGGGTGTATGGTGGCTCTTGTTGGCAGAGGTGGGTTCCAGGGTGTTCGAATTTGCGTCGTGGGGTTGTCGACCGTAAGACAAGGGAGAGCAGAGGCAGTGGCGAGAAAAGTAGGAACAGCGGCGGCTGCTCTGACGCACGGTTGGGAGCATTTAAGAGGGTGTCAGAAGTGAGGAGGGATGAGGTGGTATGGGCTCTGACCATTTTGCAGAGGCGTGGCAGTAGCCGGAAGTAACGGGAAGGAGCGGCGGCAAAAAGATCAGGTGGCGGTGATATTTTTTAGATGATGAACAGTGGACGCGTAACGAGGGACGGAGGAGATGGCTTGGCAGTGAAATCACGATGTGGATGGCTAAGATTGGTGCAGGATTTGGTCAAGATTTATAATAAATCAAATTCAAGCAAGAATTCAAATTACTTTTGAAGTTCGATATTGTTTCAAATTGCAACTTTGCGAGGGTAGTATACTGGTAGCTGGGTCAGTCGGATAGGGACTAAAATGAAACGAACTAACCGCTCGATTCGAAGGTCTGGGTTCTCTCTTTCATTCCCTGAGTTTCTCTCGTATCTCTTTCTGCAATCTCACAAGAATGCATTTTTAATCGGCAACAGTTATTTTTTTCGTATAGCATTAGTAGTATACGGCTATACGCCTCTTCTTCACATTACGGGGCATTTTCACGTGCAATTTCGTTGGTTGGGAGGTGTGACACTGTGACAGGTTTCTTCCCGCGCTTCTAATGATCTGCTGCGTGCCGCATGAATGCATTCTAACTGAAAAGCCTACTGTGGTACTGGTAAAAATATGAAGATCTTTTTCTTCAGAAAAATAAGGAAGCTACTAGCCCATGCTATACCGTTAGTTTGCATTCCAATGGTATAACAATTTCATCAGGCTTTATTCATTGCATGATATATGTTTTGTATGTTTCACCAAGTTTTAAATTTCAAGTTCGTAGATTTTGGCAACTTTCAACGAGTTTCAAGTTTCAGATTTTAGAAGGTTTCAGTAAATTTTAAGTTTAAAGACCAAGTTTTACATAAATTTTAATTTTTTGAATGCCATGTTTCAACAAATTTTAACTAGTTTTCATATTTGAAAATATCATGTTTTAGCAAATTTCAACTAGTTTTAAGTTCGAAAATGCGATGTTTCAATAAATTTCATTGATGCTTCAAGTTTTAAATAAAAATTATGTGAGTTTCACAAAAGTTTCAAAATATAGAGAGCTTCACAAAGTTTTAAGTGAAATTTCATTTATGTTTCAGAAAATTTCAACTAGTTTTTATATTTAAAAATACCATGTTTCAGAAGGTTTCAACTAATTTCAAGTTTAAAAATGCTATGTTTCTGCAAGTTTCAACAAATTTCATGAATGCTTCAAAATTCATGTAAATTTCACAGAAATTTCAAAATATAGATTGAGTTTCACAAAGTTTCAACTGAGTTTCAACAAGACAACTTTCACAATTTTAAAGCACGTTTCACAGGTTTCATTATGTTTCAAAAGAAGTTTAAAACTTATTTCATAAGGCTTCAGCGTTTTTAAATAAATTTCAATGGGTTTCAAATATGAAACTATAAGTTTTGTATAGTTTCAAATTTGAAACTTGATTAAAAACGAGTTTCAAATGAATTTCAACTGATTTTTAGAAAGACAAACTTTAAAGTTTGAGAGAGTTTTAATAAGTTTTATGGGGAATTTTATAAATTTTATTCAAGTTTTAAAAGGAAATATCAAATTTCAGAAAATTAAGAAATCTTAACCTTTGATGGCTCCCTACACTGAATCCTCCGCGTGATGCAGACTGATTGTTTTTGATCTACGTCATCCAACCAAATGTAGTGCGCATATGTTACAAAAAAGTTTATGTGCGTAGCATTGCTGCTAAAGAATTTATCGGGTGTTTTTCGGAAGGGTACTCATGTCTCTTGCCATAATTTTTCTTAAGCTCCAAATCCAAGTATAAACAGTGTGTTACTCCACTTTATCATTAACCTTATCGTAGTAATTAGAACTCTTTCTCTGTTTTGTCAAGTTTTACTTTATTCCAAACACAATATTTCGCTGAAGTTAATATTGCAACTTTGCAAGTCTTCCATTCATTCCATAAATAAATCGGTCAGGACATGCGGTATGGACCATGTACCGAACGGTAACTCCTCTGCCACCGGTTCCCAAAAGCCATGAGCCAGCCCGGCCCGTTCAAACTGCTACCCTTCAAAAGTCAAAAGTCATTTTAAATGGATTAATTTTTAATATAGCTTTTTTTCTTTTTTCTTTATATTGTCTGTAGATATATAACAGTCTTTTTATTTTTTTAATTGAATATCTCATCTAAAACCTAACAGTCGTTACAGTGTCTAATTTAATAAAAAGTCAACGGTCGTATGAAAAAAATTATCAGTAAAAGCTGTTTTGAACTAATCCTTTATACTGTAGGAAACTAGTCCAAATAAAGTTGAAATTAATATAGCGCAGTGGTGCTTCTAGATGCAAGCTTGCTGCTTCAGCATGATGTCCCTCTGCCCTCCCCACACCAGTATTCTAACTTCTCTCCAGCGCTAGCTGAAGCTGGACGCGCGTGCAGCGGTAGGGCGGCCGACCGTCCTATCACTGCTGTCAGCGAGGTACGTACTACCAAGCTCGAACTCGGAAGGTGCGCGCATGAGCTATGAGGCTGCTCAATTAAAAGGTACAACTACTACTACCAATGCTCCAAGCTGCCATTGCCAGTGGCTGCCTGTGCACGGAGGTGGTCAGGCATCTCAGTAATGACCACTGCTTCGGCTGCACTTCTAGGTTTTGCCGGTAACTTATTGCAAGATATAGCATGGAACCATGGGTAATTGGATCTGCCGTGTAAATGCCATTTAGAAATGGATGCTTTTAGGGTATTTTTAATGGTAGACACTATTATACTATTTTTTATATTTTTTTTATACTATTAAAAAATAGCTATAGATATCGTCAAGTTAAGTAAGAGACGTCCATCAGTAGAATCAGATAATAAATTTCACCAAGCTCTTTCTTTTCCTCTCTCTCTCCCTCCCTTTGTGTTCGATTTTGTGTTTAAGCAGTGTCTTGCAAGAGACACTGCTTCACTCTCTCCCTTTTTTAACTCCCTTTCCACCTCAGCGTAAATTATACGTGGCAGACTAATTAATGCTATAAACATTGTGTACGTAAGACCATTGGAGTACCCTTAGGGCGTCTCCAATAGTACCATATGAGATGTCTCTTAGCTATATTAAATAAGTAAAATTCTATATGGAAGAGAGATAAGTAAAATTCTATGTGGATGATAGAGAAGGTGAGGAGAGATAATATGTTGTCTCTTATACAAGAGACGACTTAGAACTCGCAAACTAACATAAATAGTGAAAAGGTGTGAGTCAGAAAGTTATGGTGAAAATAGTATAAAAATTAGAAGAATAATTTACTATTAGAGATATTGTCTCTAGTATTATCTTTAAGTGAGATAAAAATTTTAAAGATAACTTAAAAAACAAATTATTGTACATACCCTTAGCGTTTGTACCTTATCGGACAGCTCACGGCAAAGAGATCACATGTTTGCACGAGGAATAGCATTTGCGCTAGATGCTCCTCCAGGGAACTTCCAGGTACGTACTAGGACAACGCTTCGACGCATGCATAGATATCCCAAGGCAGGAGAAGAAAGTTGCGCATTTACTACTACCAAACTTGAGAAGACCCCGTGTCTGAATTCAGTCGGCTGTCATTAATCGACAGTAGTAGTAGTTGGCAGTTTTTAGATTGTACACAGTTATCAGATTTTTAATGTGTCTGAGTTGCTACTCTACCTGGACTAGCCATATTGTCAAACTCTTTTGACTCTTCGGAACTACTCAAATTGATGTGTTCTGTCTTTGCTAGACAAGTTGAATTAGGAGTAGCAATCTCTGATTTGAGCATGCTGTCATCAGTTCCAGCTTCCAGAAAACCTGCAGCAACACCGGATGATTAGCAGCAGTAAGTCAAATGCAGGCTAGTTTATCTGAACGTAGAAGTTGCCGATTTATATTGATTTCTTATGAAGATACCAATTTTATACTGAGTCACTGACGGATTATGCATGATCTTTACAGGCTTGTCCACTCTGACCAAACTTGACGGTTGTTCCAGAATCCAGAGCCAATACTGGAATTCTGGCAGACGCGCGTCACATGCCGGTTTTTCAGATCTCCAAGGGCTGGCGACAAGATTTCCATTACGGTCCACTCACTTCAATTTGTGCTTCTACTTTTAACTTATGTTTTACTATTTATAAATTTTATCTTTTATGATTTTTTTGAGCTTTTTTGCCGGTTCTTTTTCCCGTATTTGTTTGCATTGTTCATGATAGGCTAACCTGTTTTAGCAGTGTAATTTTTTTTAAAAAATTTAAATTTAGTTGCACCAAATAAGCCACTATCAGCTACAGTATAATTTTAGTCAGATATAGTGAAATTTCAGCTATAAGCCAGCTTATTTTAGACCAACCGAGCAGCACCTAAGCCCTAGGACCATCAGCTTCGGCAAACGTAGAGTACTTTTTAGGCCCTGTTTGTTTAGACGATTGTTTGGCTTATAGCTTAAAACCAGCCTTTTTTTGTTTAAGCAGTTCAAAATCAATTAGCTTTTAAGCCAATCCAGGCTATTTGACATCTTGGCTTTTTGATAGGTTAGATGGTGTAGCTTATTACCAGAAAGTCTGAAATACCCCTGTTATGCTAGTTGGCAACAAGTCTGATATCTGTGATCTTGTAGCAACTGAATTTGATTATTCATTATTTGAGAAGGTCAATTACAAAATGTGTACATACTCAATGGAGTGTTGTAACCCCTTTACAATTTCAAAATTATAAGTACAATTTAAGCATAAAAATTCAAAGATCTGCGACAATCTTGAAATGAGATTACTCATTATTATTATTTTTCAAAATTGACAGAATAATGAATTCAGATTAGTCATTGATCTGCTACCCATCTCAAAATCAGATTACTTATTGTTGATACACTGTAGACCAATTGGAACTACTTCAGTGCATATAAAATTCTACGAAACAGCAAGTAATATTCCATCATATGTTGCAATTTATAGTAAAAGTAACATTTACCAATCATATATATATATATATATATTGCATATAAATATGAATTATCCTATTTTCTATACTCTTGCGGACATCAAGGAATTAGCAATACTTTCACGAAAGGCAAACATGTTTGTATCATCCACTGCTAATCCATTGCTGCTATTCCCTCCAAATGGTCCATCATGTGTAGTGTTTGGTTCGTAGTCTTCATCATTATCTCATCTCTCAAAAAGACGCATAAAACACTATCTCGGATGAAGTTGTGAAGCACCATATACATAATAATAATTTATGTGTGCTTGCCCATGTCATAACTTGGCATAGCCAACAAGATTCGCCATTTCATCTTGAGCACACCAAATGAACATTCAATTACATTTCGAAGGGAGGAGTGAGCATAATTAAATACATCATATTGGTCACTCGGTTGTTGATCCTGTCGAAATTCTGGTCTATGATACTTCTGTCCCTTGTAAGAAGCTAAATAGCCTTTTCGATTGTGATATCCTGCATCAACAAGATAGTAATTTTCTACATATGACAAACAGTCATGAGTGGTTGTCTCCTCTTTCTCTTGTTTAGGTAATTGTCATAGTAGTGCATACCTATATAACTAGCTACTATAACAAAATTATGAAAGGGTAACTTCCTCTTGTTTGTTCAACTTCACCTTCTCTAGAATTGCTCTTAATTATCAAACCATCAATTTCACTTAATGATCTCATCTACAAACAAACAAAATGATCAGTACCATAGAACAAAATAGCATGAAATGATTTAGCTCGCATTACATGATCACACATGTCAAGGTAACAACACTACATGATAATGTAATATCAATGCATACAATATAAATGATGATGATGTATGGGAACGTAACTTAACTCAAAAGTTTCAACTCCATTACATAACCATCACTAATCAATAATACTTGTGCTGACATAACCAAATAGTTCACAAATTTAAAAGGACAACATAATATTTCTAATTTTTCTTCATCTTGAGATTATACATCCTCTTGTGCCAATTCATCTTTCCCTCATCGGTCTTCATGGTTACAAACATTGCTCTGTTTTCTTGTTTAGTAAAGAGCTGTGTTGCAATGAAGCGCTCATCACTTCCTTCAACCATGCCAGCTTGGATAGCTATATCCATTACTTCTGCTATGGATGGACCACTCAAAGCATGGCCTTTAGCCATAATGTCCACCATACACTTCAAATCCCTCGCCATGGGATTTTTCCTCTTCTTTGGGCTAGGATTGATACTAGTAGCCATACGCTTCATAGGGCCCTTCAGTTTCTTGTCAGCGTCCTCATTGGTTTCTGCATCGGCAGCTGCATCTTCTTCACCTTCCTCCGAATCATCAACATCAAAAATGATACATCCTTCACGTGTAGGCTCACCTGGGATGGTTCAAGTGTTACCCATCACATGAGCATTCTCAAACATAGCATTTAACTCAATTAGGTTCCCATGGGTCCATCATGAAAACTCTTATGTTTTGGATAATTCTGCACAATAATTAAAAATGATTAAAACTACTAAAATTGTAATGATTAAGAACTAAAACATGAAGATATTTCTGCAATGGCTACCTTTATGTGGTCATCCCATAGCAATAGTTCCTTTTTGACGATCCCAACTTAGCCCAGTTGCTTTTAGTTTCAGTTCGTTCCACAAGTTGTATTCTTTCTTCACTGTTTTCCGATGGTTCTTCAATTGCCTTTTGTCATGCTTTCTCCCTATCCTTTGAAAGAACTTCAGGTATAGGTTATTATAGCCAGTGGTACTCAATCATCCCAATGATCTATTACCAATCTCAACTTTCTCCTTACAAATCTGGCAATCTGCCCTATTGTGGAATGTATCCCAATTTGCCTTGGAGATAGGAATTAGGTCCATCTAGACACTTTTTCATTCCACAAAGCAAGTTAATTTAGGTAGCGTAAAAAGTAGCATCACACATATATCAATAGTTGTTCCTAGCTCAATAAGTGCATCAATACAAAATGTAACAGTACTTGGATGAAAGGAATAACTAATAAGTACTCTTAAATCGATTAGAATTTAAATCCTTTACACTGGTAAATGCATGATGAAATTCTTGTTATTATGCTTAAGTTAAATTTACAAATGACAAAAAAAAATTGAAAGCACCAATTTTGTCTAAGTATCAGTGTAGTGAGAAATGCTTCCTATTTAAATGGGGCCAATTGATACAATAAGATCCTCTATTTTGTAAGGAAGACCAAAACAAAGCTACTGCATGGTAAATTGGATTGTGGATTACTCACTATGGCGTTTCCTTAATTATGTACACTAGGGCATTTTGGTCAATGAATAGACCTATGTTTGCTTGTTACTTTCTTTTTGGCTTTTACAACAGCAAGTTTGATTTTCCCTTGTAGGTATACATCGATCAAACATTGCCTGCTGAAAGCTCCTGTAGTTATTGAAGAAAGAGCCAGTGAATGGCCTGAAGAATGGCCCAAGAGACTTGAGACATTTCCAGAATGGCTTGGGGACTTACAAACAAGGGTGGCAGCGGATCACAGTCATTGGAAGGTTGTTGTTGAGAGATCATATCTGGATGGATTGGGCATTGATTGGTCAAATATTCGAAATGCACTGGACATGAAAGCTGTATACGGATGGTGTTGGGGAAGGGGTCCCTACCTAGGCCCAGTCGACCAATCATGCTAATAGGCCAGCCATCTGGCCTAGCAAGAAGTATAGACTAAGGAAATATCATGTTTACTTCTATGTGTATAGATCTAGATAGGAGTATTTATATAACTTTAAGTAAGGGAAATGGCAAATGTACCCCTATAAGTATAGACCCACGTAAGGGTAATTATGTAACAAGCCTCCCCGTGGTTATAATTATATATCTTAGAGTGCCATGGGGAAGGTAACGACTCAGTTTTTTTGGGAAAAGCTACTTATGTTCTAAACAAGTATCCTATACACATTTTCTCACGGCATCTATAGCTCCAGGCAGCCCCTTAGAGGCCTCATCGGTAGCCCTCTTATTTACTATTTGGTCCATAACCACAATAGAGGGTATGAATCTCCTTTCCTAATTCCCAATTTACATATAGAATTGCTCTCAGTAATATGCACTGTTAGTCTGTTACTTTAAAATATATGTAATGAATCAGCTGTGATTGTTTCCTTTCAATTTTGCTGATGCATTGGCATCTAAAAAAGTTTGGGTCATGAATGTCGTTCATGTCCATGCTCTGAACACCCTTCCCATAATCTATGAGCGTGGGTTGATTGGTGCCTATCACGATTGGTGTGAACCATTGAGCACATATCCGAGGTCCTATGATCTTCTACGTGCTGACATTTATTCTCGAGCCTGAAGAATAGGTATGTTACCGAAAAGAGTAGCCTTACTTGAACTTCATATGATGTTTACTATTATTATTGTACTCGGTATAGACTACGGAATACATTTTATTGTTCTGGAACACTGTTTATTTCTGCTCAATCTCATGGTTCTTGTGGAACACAACATCTACTCTACAATAAGCTATCGAGTAACCGAACTCTAAAATGAGGGCATATGTGTGGACAAACTTGGCAAGAAATCTAAAATTATAGCAAAACACTAGTTGATCCATTTGGCAAGGACAAACTTGGTTTTTAAATGTATTAATCTAATATAAAACTAGGAATAGATTTGTACACATATATTTCCCCTAATGATGTAGCTAGTTGATCCATATTTACCGATAGCAAAACCGGAACAACGTTTGTACAAGTATATTTTTCTTAACACTTATAGGATATGTCAATTTGTTCTTTTTCCAAAGATGGATTGCAAAATCTGGCATCAGCTTCACTCACATTCTCAGATGGATTGCAAAATCTAGTGGATATGGAGAGAAGTAGGCGAGCAACTGATACCTGGATGAGGATGGCGGGGTCGGGATGGATCTCAGAAGGAGCGGGGGAAGGAGGACTGCACCGTTGGGGGGTGGCGAAGCCTATGGAGCTGACGCTGTTGGGGACGGGGAGGAGGCCTGCGGCATCGACGGTGTTGATCGATGGGGGATCTGGATCACGGGAGGACGGCAGTGTCACGGGAGGCCGGCAGGGTTGCGGGAGAACGGTAGGGTCGTGGGTCACCAACGGGATCGTGGGATTGGTCAGCGGGGTTGTGGCGAAACCTAATCACCTTCGAGGCAATTCAGTTGGGACTTGGGGAGGGTGAATCGTGAGCAAATCAATTGAACATTGCGTATTTATATCAATGGCATTTCATAGGTAATTTTGACAAAGTTTAATGGCAAAGTGTAATTTTCATTCCGCAAAAGCCAAAAAAGCTTCTCAGGCCTGGCTTATGGTTTTTAGTTATGGAAAACTTTTTAGCTTTTCCAAAAGCCAATCTGGAAAGCCTCCCATTTGTTTAGGCTTTAGTTTTTCGAAGAATAGATTCTATGACACTAGGGAGTAGTTGGTTTGACAAACTGTTATTGGCGAAGGGCCTAACTACTGTATGCCACTGACCTTGAGATTAGTTCCACTATATGCCACTGCCGTTAGTTGACCATTAGGGGAGACCGTTATCTTTTGAAAAAAGACCAAAATGCCCCTACGAAAAGACCAAAGACCCAATTTATTTTAAATAGCAAACAACCTCCAAAAATTATGAAAATTCACATAGGCATTTTTCAACATGTCAGTGAGTTAGGAAAAATATTTCAAGACACTATTAAAGAAAATTTTCAGATATTTAATTTAAATACGAATAAGGCTACTATTTACAAACACAGACTAAATGAGGTCTAAAAATTTTGGAAAAATTCTCAAATACTCCTAATATGTCACATAGCTCCCAAAAAAATGATTTTCCATTTTTCTACAATGAATTTGTCTCAGTTTTAAAAATAGCTCAAATGGGCTGATTTTGGGTTTGAATTTCAACAATGGAACAAATGGAAGATTCAGTTCGCAAAATTTTATATTTGAGTTGTACACTGTCCCAATGATCCACCAAAAAATTCGATATTTTTGGCTAAACTAATTTGTCCTATATTTAATTTTATCGTAGGGATAGGTTTGAACTAATGGCAAAATCGTCATTTGTTAGGAGTGAATGTACCCTAACTGATGGCAATGACATTTAATAGAATTTAGATTGAACCAAGTGGCATACAGTAGTTAGGCCTTTCGTCGATGGCAGTTTGTCGAATTGACTACTTTCTATTGGCATAGAATCTATTATCGCTTAGTTTTTTGATTTTAAGCTAAAGTAAAGGCCTAAATAAATAGAGCAATTACTATTTATTAAACTAATAAGGTGTAGTCAAATGAATAGACCTGTATCACAAGCCACCATGCTTGCTTGGTGAACTGTATTGAATCCATTTGTCCGGAGGAAAACGAGATCCATTTAATCCTGGATCATGTAGGTTAACGTACGTTCACCTAATTCTTGACCTGGTTGTCGTAGCAAAAGACTTTTCCACGGTGATCGATGCATCCATGAATCGAGTTACCTTAGGCATGGAAGACTGGAAACGCAACCCTTTCCGTTTAAGCGTCATTGACACTAGCGCTATTGTAGGCAAGCCGGCCAGTTGCCCGGTAGTGATGGCCAAAGGCTAGGACATGACTGAGTTGCTGGCCATATCATGCAACCAAAAATCGGTAAACAGATAAGCTGAAGACATTATCCAACACCGCAGATCAGACTTGGGACCTGCCAATTGGACCTGTAACAACATTTTATGTTATAAGAGGCACGGCAAAAATAGAAAATCGAAACAACGGGAGACACAGATTTAGCATACAAAACTCTTGTGGAAAAAACCACATATGTATAAAGACGAAATTTACTATATAAGAAGATATTATAATAAGGTTTTTGTCTTGTTCATGACCTACATGGATATATTTATAAAACGAAAACAAACTAAATAGGTTTCGAATTAGAAACTCAAAGCATTTCATGGGGCATGCCTTGCTGTCGAGTATGGTGCATGAAACCTATGTATTCAGGTTTGGTTCAAAGCTAGCTCATTCCACCCTACGATCAAACCATATCATACGGTATAGAAGGTGCTCAAAATGGCATTTTTTTAAGTGGCTTATGGCTGAAAAACACTGTAGCTTATTGAACTTATACTGTAGCTGATGGTGGCTTATTTGACGTAATTAAATTTAAAAAATTAAAAATAAAAAACAGGTTAGCCCATCACGGACAGTATAAACGAATATGGGAAAAAAGAACTGATAAAAAAGCTCAAAAAACAAAAAAAAAACTAAAAAGACAAAATTATTAAATAGTGAAAAATAAGTCAGAAATTAGAAGCTAAGCCGTTTTGAGCGGGCCATAATGTAGGTTTAGGATACGTTCAGAGCAAGTATAATAAGAGGCTGCTAGTAGACTGTATGCTGAGGTGGAGGAGAGAGAAGAGAGCACAAGAACCAAGAAACTTTGTGAGAGAAAGGGGTGGATCATACAGCCTTTAACTGGCTGTAAACTACTATATAAATGGACTGATAAATGGACTGTAAATATCCATATAGTCAGCTGAAGAGCTGTATTATTAGCCTTGCTCTCACGGTTCACCAAGCTCCTGACCCAATCGAAGAAGACAATCAATCCTGCAGAAAGTCGTCAAAGCATATAAAAAAGTAGTGTTGTGAAGTCTTTTCCATGGTGATGTCATCAATGATTGAATCTAGTCCCGTCAAGCATGGAAGCACAACGGACAGCCCTTTCCAGTTGTTCACACCTGCAACCGGTCGGTCACGACTCACGACTGCTGGCCAAAGGCCGGTACATGACCGAACTTCTGAATTGAGCTTGGCCAGTACATAACCGAACTTCTGAATTGAGCACATAGATGTCACTTTAGCCGATCTTTTTTTTTCAAATTTAGCATGTAGCTCCTCAATTTCAGTAGGTGCTTGTCTCATGCAGTAGATTCACAAAAAAGAGTTATTTTTGAAAAACAGATATTTAGAGGCTAATTTTTTTAAAAAAAGTAATATATTTCAAACTCAGTTATGAACTTGTTTGTTTTGGACCCGTTCAAAAAAACCTTTGTTTTGGAGAGAGAGGAGACGGAACTAAGGTCCGCAACGGCGAGGAAGAGAGAAGAAATCTGAGAACATAAGGCCTGGCCGAGAGAGTTTTGCATGGGCCAAGGGTAGATTTACAGTTGGGCTTTCTTTTGCGATGCGAAAGAAATTGGCATGGACCGCATCTTGACCCAAGTCCGGAATTTTGAATTAGCTATACTAGGCCTACCCAACTAACTCTACGGGTTGGACTAGGACTGGCCTAACCAGGTTCATATGTCGCCGATTTTTATAGCTCAGTCCGAAGTGGCAACTGGTCACGACTTGGGTCTCTGTCTGGGACTGTGGGGCCGTGTCCTAGGTACGCACTGTTACAATTGGAGTGTCTGTCCATCGGGTACATGTAGCACACGGGCGTCCATCGGTTTTTTCTTTTCCAGTATCGTGCGCACAACACTAGACATGTCCAGATGGATGGTGTTTGTTAGGCCGGCCCAAATATTGTTACTGTAGGCACGACACGACCTACGATCGAATCATATTAGGTCGGTCCAAAATAAAGAGCTAGATCGTGCCTGGCTGTCTCCTCAACCAGACGTACCAACATGGCACGATACGAATAGTGTTGGGCCAAGCATGGCCTGGCACAACCTGTTAGGCACGATAGTCTATTTAGCCCGTTAGGCAAGAAAATCGGACTGTTAAACACATTTAGCCTAGCATGGTATAGTAGGCATGGCCCATTCGGCATGAATTCAGCCCATTTAACTCGATAACAATCGATTTTTTTAATTTTCTACTAATTTGGGAGTTTAAAAATACAAAAAAATCTCAAAGTTTTTCTATAAATAGCCAGCAACCCCCTCATTTAGTTACACTCAAACCAAAAATACATTCTCTGAGTTTTCTTGTGAAAATTTCGATACACTTTGTGATAATTTGGCAAATTTTGAAATATTTTTGTAAAAAAAATTCAAAATCTGCCTATAGTCAAGAAAACAGGTAAAATACTTAATTTTCATATATTTTTGTTGTTCTTAATTTTCTTTATTGTGATGTAAAATAGGTAATAGTGTAATTTTCTATTTACATTTTGCAGTTTTCCACATTTCTCGATGGAAAATTTTGATAATTTCTTGTGATGAATACGAAATTTCTCTATAAGATATTTCATTCTTCGAGAATGAAACATCTCCGCTTCGGCCTCCACCTCAAACAAGAACACTAGCTATACCATCTTTAGGCTCTACAAGTGCTGCTGCGTCCATAAGCGCAGGAGCAAAGAGGTCCAGACCAAGTACAATGTAAGTGTGACAAGATGTTGATAAGATATTGAAGCGAGATGAGGCTGGAACTCAGGTAAGATATGTTGTTTGCAAAATTTATCATCATGAATTGTCTGCAAAGTCTTTAGATGGACCCAGTCACTTGCACAGACATGCCCAAAGATATAAAGAAAAACAAGGTATAGTCATGAGGCAAACACAGCTATAGTTCAACCCCGATGGTACGGTATGTAATTCGGATTATAATCTTGAGATAGCTCGAGAATCTCTAGTTCATTTAGTTGCCACATAGAATCCACCTTTAAACTTTGATGAGTCACAAGTGTTCAAAACCTATATTAGAACTGATCATAATCCTAGAGTTTCTTCAATTTCTCGACATACAACATCTCGAGATTTAATTAATGAATCATAGCATATAAGAACTCCTGCATAGCAATGGATGTACGTCCAAAAAAGTTTGGTTTGGACATACCAGTAAGGTGGAGCTCAACTTATCTCATGCTACAGAGCATTTTATATCCTATAAGAGCACATTTCTGATTTATCCACACGCACTATCACAACTATGACGACATAACACTATTGTTTGAGCAATACTAGTATGTTGTTGAGAAGTTACAAGTATTTTTGGAACTCTTTCACGAAACCATTATTTTTTTATCCAGAGTGCACTATCTAACATTTCTTTTAATTGTGATCATTTTCTTGTGATTGCGGGTCACTTGAAAGCTAATGAAAATGACATAGTGTTATGAGAGGCTGTGTGATGTGAAAACTAAAATTTTAAAATATTGGAAAGAGATTTCGTATTTATACGCATTTATATTTATGTTAGATCGAAGAGCTAAAATTGACGGATTCACTAATGTTCTTTCTCTTCTGAGTGAAGCTGTAGGGATAGTTTATTCTAACTATTTTTCAATTATTTGTACTAAATTGTTTAAAGTTTATCAGAAGTATGAACTGTAACGCCCCCATTTTTGGGGAAACAGGGGCGTCAACAATCCGCAATCACCCAGGATTTTAGCTGCGGATTCGGATGAGTATCATGCCTGCTTACGAACATTTAAGAAGAGTTAGTTTGATTGAAATAAGACCTAGCAGTCAATTTTAGCAATAGAACGGGCGTACAAGCCAAAAAGTACTTACATGCAGAAGAACCACAAAAAGCACCACAGGAAAGGCTGAGTGCGACCGTAACCCTAACACGAAATCCTGGATCACCTTCTTTTCTTCTGGTATCTGTTGAGGGGAAAAATTTGCGCAAGGTTGAGTACCAACCACTGTACTCAACAAGTTATAAGGGAAACCCTAATTTAGCTAATTGCACGGATCACCAAAGGATGGGGTATACTTGTTTTATTAATGTATGTGGATGCGATTTTATTTGTAAACATTTTTGAAATTCCAAACCAAGGACTACTCCTTAAGAATAAGGGGGGTTTCCAATCAAAGTTGATTATCCAACCAAACATGTTTAAAAATCATGAAATCAACTTATGCCTTACTGTTGGAATCACCCATAAACACAGCTCCATTAACCGAAAGCACGACGTATTAGAATACCATTTAATTGACTCTGCAGAGTTACCCAACTTTACCCACAAGCATTCTTAACCCTCAGGACTGAGTTAAGGAACCAGGTTGTTTCACTGCTCAAGTCTTTATATACACTCTACCCAATAGGTTAGGGACTCACACAACCTCGGGTATCCGCTGGCCAGCACGGAACGCCAAGCCCGAGTTATGGAGACCTATCGTTGTTAAGTATGGACCACATACCAACGCTCGATATCTTACTGTCTGTAGAGTTTCAATCGAGTTGAGCAGCTACTAAACCAGGGTTGACAAGTCAACACCTGTGGTTGAGCGATCATCATGTCACATGCTCGGCGCAAGGTTCTAGTCCTTACATTTCCATGAGGCATTCTCTTACAACTACACCGTGCACGACGGCACGACCACTCTCTCTACACTAGCCTCCACCCTAGGGTAAAGTGGTGGGCGAAGGCCATCTCGTGACATCCCACAGCTTCCCTTACCCTAGATCCAAGTTTTCCAAATCTACCGGCCCACAGCCACAACCTTAGTAGTGTAAAACTTTGCATGAAATATGATACACTTATCTATACAATATTTTAAGAGAAAATTTGTTCAGTACCACTGAAAGGTGACCACTTTCGGAAAATACCACTAAAAATTTGGGGTTCCGAAAATTACCACCGAAAGATGCATTTTTCTTCGGGATTTAGCACTTTGGACAAAAGTACCCCTCCTCCCTCACCTTCCTCTCCCTCCTGCCGCCGCCCCGTCCGCGCCTCTCTCTTCCCCCACAGCTTTGCCGCCGGTCTCCCCGCCTCCCCCTCCTCACGCCGCTCGCCTCCTCCCTCTCCGTGCGCCCCATCCCCGCCGCCGTTGCCTACCTCCGCCCCCACCTCCCTACGCCTCCTCCTCCTCCTTTCCCCGCTCCCCCGCGTCTGGCCGAAGGCGCAGGGAGGTGGGGGCGGAGGTAGGCAACGGCGGCGGGGATGGGGCGTGCGGAGAGGGAGGAGGCGAGCGGCGTGAGGAGGGGGAGGCGGGGAGGCCGGCGGCAGAGCCGTAGGGGAAGAGAGAGGCGCGGACGGGGCGGCGGCAGGAGGGAGAGGAAGGTGAGGGAGGAGGGGTATTTTTGTCCAAAGTGCTAAATCCCGAAGAAAAATGCATCTTTCGGTGGTAATTTTCGGAACCCCAAATTTTTAGTGGTATTTTTCGAAAGCGGTCACCTTTCAGTGGTACTGAACAAATTTCCCATATTTTAAATACTTCTAGGGCTAACAAGGGTATGGCTACAATTCAACATGGCATTTATCGGTGGTAGGAGTTATCTAATTAGCAAGTCTTTCTAAACATTTTATTTTAAGCAAATAGCAATTCACAATTGAGAGACCATGTGGAGGTCATCCCGTGTATGATGAATAATTGACATCGGTTTAGGTAAGTCGAGTTTGGTTTGAGTAGTTCGGACCATGACGTTGCGTGGTGCAATCGTGCTCGGTCGGACTTGGTCAAACCTAGTCAAGGTGCTTAGGATGTATATTATGTTGATTTGGCAGGTTTTGGATCTCATCATAGGTAAGTATGATGTTCTTATGTTGTTTATGCTTTCATGTATCGAGCGGTGCTATTTGATGTGTTTCTTATCTGTGTTGGCTGCAGGACGTCGAGGCGGAGCCGTTGTGAGACACGAGGTGACCGGACTAGACACAGGCGGTGTCGAGGTCAGAACGGTCGGGATGTGTCGAAGACGGTGGAGACTTGAGGTGGTTACGAGGCTTGGACGACAAGGAGCGCGGAAACTTCCCGGAAGGTGCAGGAGGGGCGAATCGGGAATTTCGCGAGGCTGCACAAGCGGGAGCCGGCTCCGTTGGACTTAGCGGGCGTAACGGGGTGGCGACCCATTAGCCATAGGCTATAAATAGGTGTGAGGGGCTGCATGCCCTCTCAATGCTCTCCAAGGGTTTCTAGGGTTTCCTTTAGTCAAAATAAGCTTTAGAGAGTTGTTTTGGTTTTAGGCTTTAGTTGGAGAGGCTCTTTAGTGGTTGAGAGCAGGGAGAGGGCAGAGGCTCTGTATCTCCTTCGATGGTTTCTTGAGTGTGTTCTTGAGTGAGGATGTAGGGAGTTCCTTCAATCCAAGCATGTATGGGAAAGTAGAGAGTGTGTGAGTTGAGAACCTTCATGTAATCATTCCTCTACTTGCAATCGTGGTATGGGGGCTCATATGTATTCCTTGCTTTGATGGAATGAAGAATTTGAAGTTTGTTTCGTGTTCGAGCTCCTGTCTGTTCTTCGTTCATGTTTTGTCCAATTTCTTGATTTTCTGAGTTTTGAGTTGGTTCTTGTTGGGAAGGCCCAAAATGGGTTACTCTGTGATGGGGTTATGATTTTAGACCATTTGGTCAGCTAGAATCCCAGAGACAAGTTTTTAATTTCAGATTTTGCATTTAGGCTTCCTCTGTTCTTCATTTTTCCTTCTAGGGTTTTGTTGCAAATCTTGATTACCTGTGCAAGAAGGCATGAAACTTGGCATGTAGAATCCAAAGGCTATTAGTTAGCTATCTGCAAAATCTCATGGCCAAAGGTTCAAGGGTTTGATGGGAATTTAAGTTTTTGTGCTTCTCACTGAATAATACCAAGTTTGTCTAGGGTTTAGCTCAAATCTCGTTTCCCTCTTTGAGATGGCTTGAATCTTGGCTTGTAGGATCTTGTGGTTATTGAGAAGCTATCCTCATAATTTCTTGGCCATAGGATCAAAGTTCAAATGGAAATTTGAGTGTTTGTTGCTATCCTCTGTAATTTTCAGTTTTTTTTGGGAAATTTCCTTTTTGTGGCACTCTTTGATTTGAGCACTCTCTGAAAGTACAGTGCAAAACTTCAGTCTACAGTTTTATGCCATGTTCTCTGTAGCCGAATTCACTGCTTTGCCCCCTTGGCTTTCTCTGCAAAAGAAAATTCAGTATCTCGGTCTAAGAAGTCAAGTTCAATTTCCTTCCTTCTGTTGATTTCATTTTCGGCTGCACCAAGAAATTCTTCTTGTCGGTTTGGCATAGAATACTATGCTCCCTGCATGTATCGGCCAGCACTAAAGAATCTGTACTGCAGAGAAAAACGATTGGCAGCGTACTCCATTTATTGTGCTATCTTGAGTGTTCGGTAGGTAGCAGTCCTTCCCTTCTTTTATGCTGTTCGGCTAGCAGTAGATCTTCATTTTTGCTGCTGTTTTTAGCTGCTTGCAGCTGCTGTTCGGCCACTACAGATTTTTATTTCTCTCGGCTAGCTTTCTCCTGCGCAATGCTAGTTTCTTTGGGTGGCTGTTTTGGCTTTTCCAGTGTGCAGTCCGGGTGGTTTTTCTTCTCAATTCTTACTGTAGTTTGATGCTTTGGCTGCTCTCTTTTCTTGGCATTTCTTTTGGAAAGCATTAGCAGCTCTTTCCAGCAGCAAGTGTGCTCAGTTTATTACATTGCCAATCCATCCTTTGTGGGCTCTTAAGTGTCTCTGCAGTCTTCACTTTCTTACTTCGCTCAAGTCGCTTGATCTTTTGTCGAGTTTTCCGTAAGCTGTGTGTCTACTTCTTCGTAGCTTTTCATAGCTATCTGAGAGTAGAGAAATCGTGTGAATACATTCGGAGGTAATTTTTAAAACACGACATTCACCCCCCCCCTCTGTCGACCATTTCGATCCAACACAAATAATATTAATGCAAATACCATAAACAGATAATTTAAGGGTCATGGGATTTCAACATGACCAAGGACTTGTAACTTGCCTTGGAACTCGATGACTTTGGCTACCTCGTAAAACATGATGCTCTGATCTTGCCCTTGCTCTGCTGCTCCCGAGGACTCTGACACTAGTGCAAACACACAAAAATACATAAGTCCGGCTTGAGCCTAATCAAGCGAGGAAAAATTAAATATATGAAAAAGGAGTAAAATGCATAAATATTCAAATGAGGGTTTTTTGAATTTTTGGAATGCATTTGGTGGATTGGAGGTCAAAAATGGGTTCAGGGCATCAAAATGAGCAAGATGGTGTAATTTGGGAATTTTTAGGATTTTTTGTGATTTTCTGGATTTTTGGAAATTGGGTAAACTCTGGAAATTCGGATGAATAGTGCTGGGTCGGCCTGGTGCAACAGTGCAGCCCGCGCGGGGAAACAGCCCGCGCGGCCCACGTGCGAGGCGGTCGGTGCAGCCAAGCAGGCCGCGCGGCCACGGCCCAAGCGCGTGTAGGCGCTCAGCCCAACTGGCGCGCGCGAACCATGGATGGCGACACGGATGGGCGGGATCGAGCCACGCCGTCGTCTTCTTCCTTCCCCCTTCCACTTCCTAGTGCTACAGGATGATGGAGTAGAGGGTTGACGGCGGCAGCCGATTGAGCGTCGGCGAAGGTCGCTGACGGCAACAAAGGGCATCTACGGGTTCCTCAAGGTCTTGGGGTCCCATTTCCGAGGTTGGCCGTACTTGGAGAGCGATGATTTTTGCTAGCAACGAGAGGAGGTGGTACGGGCCGGGCATGGTACCAGGCGGCTCCGGTGAAGCTCCGGTGGGGTTCAAGGGTCTTTAACCATCTATGAGACAAGGCGTACCCAAAGGAAGTGATGGTTTCAGCTAAAGTGGCCGGTGCTGGGCTGTCCATGGTGACCCCCTGGTGGTCGGCGGCGGCGCACGGTGGTGGCAAGGAAGAGACCGAGAAAAGGCTCGGCGAGTTAGGCTATGAATTCCTTGTGGCTTAAGGATTCTCTGGTTGCTAGGAATTGAAAATGCATCAATCGAATTGCGGGATTGGTCAGAGGAGCTTACCGGTATAGGGTGAGGGGAAGCTCGATTGGGGTGGCCTTGGCGTGAGATTGAGGGTGGCCAGGTGCTATCTGCGGTAGGGAAAGAGCTCTAGAGCCGTAGAGGGGCGAGGAGAGCGGAGGGGAGCTTCGGCCGGTGCTGGCAGGGGGAAAAAGGAGGCGGGGCGAGAAAGAGAGAGGAGAAAGGGAATGGGGAGCGGCATGGGCAGTCTACAGAGGGGACGGGGAGTCGCATCCGAGGGACAGGCGATGACACAGCGCTGCGCGAGAGATGGTGCGTAGGGAGCAGGCGAGCGACCGAGATGGGCGGAGGCGCAAAGCGCGGGGAGGGAGGAGGGGCTGAGACTGGCGAGTGGGGTCATGAGGAGACGAGACATCCATTTAAACATTAATAAAGCTCATTGTTATATTTCTACATTTTATTTTGACTTTTTTGAATTCTACACATTTTTTTTAAAACTATTGCATTTTCATAATTTCGAGCCGAAACGGGCTAGCCAGGCTGACTTCGCCTGTTGAGCTAAATGGGAGTGAGCCGGCCGAGCACGGCACGTTAGCTCACTAGGCCTTGACTGGGTCACCGCCTCAGCCCATGTCTCGGCACGACATGGCTCATTTAGCCTGACAGGCTAAGTGGGCCATGCCGAACGTGACCGTGCCACCCATTTGGCCACCTCTACACACCACCACACATATGCTATCCGCACACATGTGCACGTCTTCTACACATGCTTAGATTTATTGAAGGCATTTAAGGCCTCATGGAGCGCGAGCATGCGTATGTATACTTAAGCCCTAATAGATAGAATGCACATTGCACGTCTAGCTATCTAACCATAAGCCAACTTTTGGATGTTAGGGTTTTAAGGTGTTAGTGAGTTGGGCAACTCATGGATGCCCCATCTTCCCCACTGTTGACCAACAAAAACCCTTTTCCCCACCAAAACACTAGCTCGGTAAAGGAAATGATAAAAAAATAACCAGCGCCACTGAAGAAATAAACAAGTTGGAAAACCTAAATTCAAAAAATCCACCAAAAATCAAACGAAAAAAATACATTAAGAAAAACCCCAAAAGGAAATTAAAAAAATGACCCAAAAACATATGAAAAAATAAAATAAGAAAATCCAGCAAATGACTAAAATACAAATTCATACCATTTTGACTAAAAAATTAATTGAAAGTTATCAAATTCAGGAAAACAAACTATTCAAAACAAATCACACATAAATGCAGCGCTTCCTCTTCGGTGCGTGGACACCGCATTATGCATCGGGCTGGCCATCGACGTCCCTCGTGGATTGCGGCGCAGTGCAAGAGCTAGGGTTTTGTTCCCTCAACGTCTTCAACTTTGGTGAGGCGTAGATGGCTAGCGGTAGCAACGGAGAAGGGGAAAGGGCTGCTACCACCAGATCTGGCCCCGCCACCATTGGATCCGGTGGAAACCATGTGGTAGTGGGCTTGGTTGGCAGGAGAGAAGGAGAAAAAGAGAGCTCGTCAGAGCGGGCCAGTGGTGTAACGTCTTATCTACAGTGCATCTAAGATGGAAGGAAGTGTGCAGCCGCGTGGAGCTTAGAGGTGTGTTACGAGCGATGGGAATGGAGATGAGAGGAGCGATGGAGCACGGAGGGAGCAGGGGATGAGCGCTTCATGCTGTGCTCATTTAAGCTTAAGCTTCAAGTTTTTATCTTCTACCTTTTTAATTTCGTCTTTTTCTAGCTTTTTTGGCTTATTTTTAGGTTTTTTGCTTTCTTTTTTATTACTTTGTATTGTCCGTGATGATATAAATACTTTTATAAAATTTAATTACGTTAAAAAATTATCAATAGTTATAATAAAATACACTATAGTGGTAAAAATTAGAAACTTCCCTCAGAGAACTCACGGTCGCCATCTTTCCACCTGTGTGCGATGGCGTCCGTAAAATAGAAAAGCCGCTATCCATGATGCCTCTTCCGGATCCTCTATGAACATGCCATTGCCAGGACATGCCACGAGGGCACACCGCACACGTCACGCACACGGCACGGCCACAGAGAATCCAGGGACCCAGGTCATTTCTCCTCGAAGCGGAACGAGAATGTTCAAGAAGCCCCGACAAGCGTGAAGAACCCGCGGCGTCGTCGCGAAGCTCTCCCCGCTCTCCAGTGCACTAACCAACCAGCGGCGGCGCCCGTTGTCCCGAAGCTTCGACGCCTTTCCCCACCCTTCCACACTGCCCGTGCTTCGCTCTATAAAAGGCTCCGCGCACCTCTCGTTTCTCACCAGGTAAGCAGCAAGATAAGCAAAGCACAGCGACTTCCAGTTCCAAGCTCCGACGATCTCACATATCTCTGCGCTTCAACTCTAGACTATCCATAACTCTCTGTAGTGCAATGGCTGCAGCGACTGCTCCCTTCGCTCTCGTCAGCCGCCTCTCCCCGGCCGCGCGCCTCCCGATCCGCGCCTGGAGGGCCGCGAGGCCGGCGCTCGGGTTCCCGTCATCCGGGAGGACCCGCCCGCTCGCCGTGGCCTCCGCGGCGCAGGAGAACAGGGACAACACCGCCGTCGACGTCCAGGTCAGCCAGAACGGTGGCAACCAGCAGGGAAATGCCGTCCAACGCCGCCCGCGCCGCGCCGCCATGGACATCTCCCCGTTCGGTAAGTCCCGAATTTTCCTCTCGCCGTAAAATTCATTCCCGAGCAGAGGATTCTGCTGTCAGAGCAGAGGCTAACGTGCCTGACAATGACTCGCGCATGCAGGGCTAGTGGACCCGATGTCGCCGATGCGGACGATGCGGCAGATGCTGGACACGATGGACCGGCTGTTCGACGACGCGGTGGGGTTCCCCGCGGCCCGGCGTTCGCCGGCGACGAGCGAGATGCGGATGCCGTGGGACATCATGGAGGACGACAAGGAGGTAAAGATGCGGTTCGACATGCCGGGGCTGTCGCGGGAGGAGGTGAAGGTGATGGTGGAAGACGACGCGCTCGTCATCCGCGGGGAGCACAGGAAGGAGGCCGGCGAGGGCGACGGCGGAGAAGGCGGCGACGGGTGGTGGAAGCAGCGCAGCATGAGCTCCTACGACATGCGGCTGGTGCTGCCGGACGAGTGCGACAAGAGCAAGGTGCGCGCCGAGCTCAAGAACGGCGTGCTGCTCGTCACCGTGCCCAAGACGGGTGTGGAGCGCAAGGTCATCGACGTGCAGGTCCAGTAGACGAATTAGTGAACTACTACTACCTGGATCGAATGTAAGCTCGAATGTTTGGGGTTGTACTGGATAGTTGTTTCAGTATTCAGATGCATGTGAGAGTTTTTCTGTAGTGCCGTTCTCCTCTCTGATCGTGCATCACAGAGTGCATATGTAAATAGTCAGCGAAGGAATGTAATAATGAGAACTAAAGGTTTGGTTGGTTTATATATCGCTTGTGTGCGCAATGTCTGGCATTTTATACCAGGGAAAAAAAACAGAAGGGAATTGCGGAATTGCAACTAACGGTTACCTCTGCTGAATTAGTTCGCCGTGTTGGAACGCGAGTGAACAGTTACAATATCATCTCTTCGTTTATGGTTGTCTAGTCATATGAATGAAGTGCTGCGATAGATGACAATCAAGACGCAGGCCGCCTCTCGGACGATATCTGGGAAGAGCTTGATCCAACTCCCGCGGCGGTTCCAGCCGTCGTCATTGCTGAGGCATTGAACAAACAAATGAGGTCAGAATGAATGCTCTGTGGAAGGCTTGCTTGAAGGGAGAAAATGGCTGGCTTCTCCCTATGGCTGCTGATGGTTTGGTATCTTCTTTGCTCGGCTAGTTGTGCATTAGCTTCGGTCTTATCTCGTTTTACCACATGCGCTAAAAGGCTGCGGGGATAAAAATATTATTGTGTCTTGGTTTTTGTACTAGTTAAGATAAATTAGTAAAAAATAAGTGAGTGTTGATTTAATTTTTCGTCTGATGAGACCTACTTAAATAATAGGTGCCGATCGGTCTCTCAGGTATCTCAGTGAGCGCTAAAGATTTCAGTATCCTGAAGCCAAACTAGTTTTGACTTTCATTTATTTATTTGTTTATTTGTTCGGTCTTCATAGGTCTTCTGCTATTTATTTTCCTTTGCAAATAAAATAATACCAGTTATTCTAATTTAGCAATATTACGTAATTGAAATGGTAATATAATTATTTTTATTTTGAAGATGATTAAATTAAATTGTATTTGATGTAATTTAAATTATAATTTTTGGAGATCGAGAGATGTAATTAAATGTAACTTGAGATGGGAAATAAGATCATTCTGATTGTTACATTGATATAATATGGTCTGTTAATATTTTTATTTGATTTGAGAAACTATTTTAATTCTTTATTGACTGATGTAATTTATTTGTGGTAACTGGACTGTAATTATTTTTGTAACTAACGCGTTATTTGAGATCGTGCTGAGATGTGTTCGTATTCGAAAATCTGAATTTTGAGATGGCTTGTAAATTTTTAGTTGTACTGGTCTTGTGGAAATAATTTATTTGTTCATTCTATTCTCGTATGAAAAAAATTTATGCACAATTGCTTTATCAAGTGATTAATTAATTTTTCTTGGTCTTAGTATGTTAATTAAACGGAATGGGAAATGAAGTGAGAGGAACAGGGCTCACCGTATGCTCCCGCGCCGCAGCCGAGATGTCGTAGTAGCCGCTGTTTCCGCTGGTGTTATTGTACCCGCCGTTACCGTTGCTTCCAGCGGGGAAGCCGCTGCCTCTGCGTTTCCGCTGAAGGTAGAGTTGTCTTGTGGAAGCTTGTACGACAGCTCGTACACCGGCGTGCCGTCCGGCTTGAACAGGCCGTAGTTGCGCTCGGACGCCAGCTCGGGCTTCATGTTCTCGTTGAACAGGGCGAACACGTACGCGCGCAGCAACACTCCGGGGTTGAGCAGCGTGCCCTTCCCCTCCGACACCAGCCGCATCGCCTTGCTGTTGTACCGCACCGCATTCTGCGGCTTCGCGGCCGTCTCGTTCGCTTCCCCGGAGGAGGGCCATCCGGTCTCGGAAACCCGCACCTCGACCACCCGCGACGCCGCGCTGTTCGCCCCGGCGATGGCGTGGTACACGGCGTCCGCCAGCGCCACGAGGAGGCTGGGGTAGTGCAGCCCGGAGTTGGGGTCCGGGACGCCGGCTTAGCCTGGCTTGAGCAGCGCGTACTCCAGCCGGACGCGCTTGGGGTCGCCGGAATAGGCGAAGGGTAGGCGTTCACCAGAAGCGGCGAGCCGGTCCTGGCGTGGTAGTCCAGGATGGGGCAGAGGTACGGAAGGAGGTCCTTGCGGAAGGCCCCCGCCGATGGCGGGTAGGACGTGCCGAGCACGCCGAGGTTGTGCGCCGTGGTGACGGCGATCCGCCTGTCCAGGCCGAGCGCGGCGAGAGCGCCGTGCAGGGACTGTATCGCCGGGATCAGAGCGCGCATGAGAGCGGAGCTATTGCCCGCGAGCACCTCGTTGCCCACGGTAAGCGCGGTGATCTTGGTGTCCGGCAGGAAGGGCACGATGTTCGCCTTGAGCCACGACGCGGCGCCGCCAGGGTCGGCGACCGCGGCGAGGCACTGCTCGGGCACGCCGATGACAAGCTCGACCCCGGTCTTGGCGAAGGCGCGCAGCACGCTGGGATCCGCATCGTAGAGCCGCACGCGGCCAATGCCAAGGCCCTCGAGCAGCGGCAGCACGGAGTGCGGCAGCGGGAGGTTGCTCCCCACGCGGCCGTAGCTGATGCCCACCAGCGACGCCGACGTGGCGTCCGACGCGGGCGCCAGAGCGAGCACCGCCGTGGCCACATAGAAGCCGCGCGAGCGTTCGAGCCGACACCACTCGACGCGGAGCAGGCAGCAGGACAGCGCCATTCGAGGAGTGGAGTGGTACGGTGGAATAATGAGGTGAGATTGCACAGTTGGAGGTTTCTGCCTGCAGTGATTGCAGGGGTGGGGGGAAGGAAGGAGGAAGGTTTGGGGGGAGGTGATCAGGTTACCTCCTCCTGCCTACTGTTGTAACGAGAGGGAGAGGTGATGCTTACCGACGCGACACGTTGGTAATGCTCCGGGACGGGCCCCGAAGTCAGCGAGACAATGGGGCTAAGCAGTAAGCACGCATGTTTATTGATTCTAGCTGGCATGCATCGGTTACTACTCGTTGGGACGGGTGGACTGGAATCCAATGGACGGCGCTTGACCGGGCCGGAGCCGCAGCGGCTGTATTTCCTGGGGCACACGCGTGGAAAACGCTGCCCCTTTCTGGTTTTTTTTAAGTTTTTATCTTTTCTGATGTTTTAATTTTTTTAGCTTTTTTAAAGGTTATTTTTTCGTATTCATTTACATTGTTCGTGATGGGATAACATATTTCTTCTATTTTTAAAATTTTTAAATTTAGATACGTCAAATAAACCATTATTAGATATAGTATAATTTTAACTATAAATCAGCTTATTTTAACCAAATCAAGCAGCACCTTGGTCTGGTCCCATGGCATGCATGGCGGACAGTGGAGCCGTGGGAGAGGTTTTTACGGTACAATACACCCACTCATGTCATATGAACACATACGTGCACTCCTACAAACAGTAGGATCTAACTAGCTGCATAAGCGCGGCGCACGCCGCGCTAGCTACCGTATGGACCAAAGTAAAAGAGATGATAATTCGCAGGGAGTTCCAAAAAAAAATCGAGGACACATGCGTAATTTCGGGGAAATCAAAGGTCTTTTTTGTAAAAAAATCAAGGACCTGTAAGGACCTCTACGTGAGTAAATAAGGACCTATATGTAATTTCGGGAACCGGCGGGGCGCTATCAAAAATATTTTAAAGAAACAAAACTTGCAGGGATCTTTTCGCGAGGAAAAAGGACCTTTACGTAATTTGCAAAAAATCGAGGGAAATGGCCTCCCCCGGCTGTACGCAGATTCTTCGGCCACGCGCCGGCCGAGGGAGGCAAAGGGGTGACGTGGCTGCCCTGAGCGGCCGCGAAGCGGGCGGGGCGTAATATGGTTACGATTAGAGGCTCCACAACCTCTGATGTAGGTACATGAACGCACACGCGTAGGATACTGTTCTGTTCTACAGTACCTAAAGCCCAGGATCGAACCTAGGCTGGATGGGCGAACAGGCTCGCTCTCCAGTCTAGGTACAGCAAAGAGTAAATTGTTCTTTCCCGCAGCCAGCCATGGCGACGAGGTGGGCTGGGCTCCTGGGACAATTAAGCGAAGGCCTGTGTATCCTGGGGAGTTTCTTTCGGCCCGTGGGAGCTCCGGCCCATACGCTAGTCGTGACTCGTGCGTGGTAAATGTCACAGAGATGCTGTTGACAGATGATGCTGAGTCGGCGTACCGGGCCAGCTTCGTCTCTGTTGGCTCACGTGTGCTATTCGGCCATGTTCAGTATCAGGTTTAAGAGCTTGTGTGCGTTTGGATCAGCAAACGGGCCGGGCGCTTCAAAACATCGTCCATGAAGCGAAGTTTTTGGTCCAGAACAGATGTGCGCAAATGCTGCGGTAGGGTCCAAATCAAAAAAGCGACAGTACATCCAATACCGCACATAGAAAAAATTCGGAAACTATTCAGTATTCAACAACTAGAACATTTCTTATTGGTAGGTGCTTCAATGCTTTTCTTAAAATAATTTACACAACTTTTAAAACAAAACTAAATGGTGGATAGTGATTACTTACCCTTTCATGTGCTTTGAGATTAGTGTTATTGTTGTTAGAGTGAAAAACATAGAAGCATTGCTCTTTCTTTTTTGTCCACAGTACAATGACAAGAGTACAACTCTGACGAGGATAGAGTAATTCTCAAATTATTACGTGATTGTATTATCTGAGTATACCTCTTATCGATAAGAGAGAAATTCACAAGTCGTACGCACTTCTACGATCACATAAGTTGATAATCCTACTACGACTTGATAGTCGTAAGTACTTTTATGACAACTTAGTCGTAAATCTTACTATGACCAGGTAAGTCGTAAATACTGCTACGACCACATAGTGTCAAAAAGGATGCTGCATTTTGCTTTGTTTATTATTTGTTTAAGGAGAAAACTGTGGGGGTGACAGCTTTGTTAATGGTGGATGGAAAAATGCTATAGAAAAGTGCAGCCTAACTTCCCATATCATACAAAGGAAATTATTAATTGTTATGCCAAGAAAACTACTAGACACATAATTGAAGAAATTGGTGATGACAACTTTGCAATTCTAACTGATGAGTTAAGTGATGTATACCAAAAGGAACAATTAGCTCTATGCTTGCATTATGTTGATAAACTAGGAAGAGATGTGAGCAGTTCCTTGGAGTAGTTCATATAGTTGATACCATTTCTTTGTCACTTAAGGATGCAATTGAATTTTTACTTATGGATCATGAATTGAGTCATACTCAAGTCTGTGGGCAAGGATATGATGGGGCTAGTAACATGAAAGGCGAGATTAAAGGCTCGAAAACATTAATTATGAATGAGTCTCCTTCTGCTTATTACATCCATTGTTTTGCACATAAACTCCAATTAGTTCTTGTAGTTGTTGTTAAGGCCAATGCTGATTGTGTTTAGCTCTTTGACCAACTATCAAATTTGCTTAATGTTATTGGAGTTTTTTTTTGTAAGCACCATGAAATACTTTGAAACATTAGAGCTCATGAAGTTTTGGAAGCACTAGAATTGGGTGAAATTGAAAGTAGACGAGGGTTGAATCAAGAGATGGGGTTGGCTAAGCCCGGTGACACTTGTTGGGGGTTCTCACTATAAACTGTTTTGCACATTATTGATATGTGTTCTGCAATCCGTAAAGTACTCATAAAGATCAGAACAAATCCTTCCCTAAAGAATGAAGGGGGGAATCCATGCTATGGTTGCAACATTTGAGTCATTTGATTTTGTTTTCATGGCAAATGTGATACTAGTCATACTTGGGTACACATATGTCTTGTACCAATCTTTGCAAAAAGAGGGACCAAGATATCATTAATGCTATGTCACTTGTTAATTTGGCTAAGAACTTATTGCAACATATGAGGAGTCATGGGTGGGAAGAATTTCTTTGAGAAAAAGTAACATCATTTTGTATGAAACATCACATTAAAGTTCCTATGTCAAATGAGAGATTTGTGCCTTTTGGAAGATCAAAGCGTTTATTCCCAAACAAACAAATGATGATCACTTTAGAAGAGAAGATATCTTGGCATCATTGATGTGTTCTTTAACAACTTGATAGTCGGCTTGACAAAGTTTATATGGAGTTGCTTGTTTGCATGTTTGCCTTGAATCCTCTCAACTCATTTGAAGCCTTTAATAAGGAGAAAGTAGTTAGCCTTGCCAAATTTTATCCCAATGAGTTTTCAAGTACATATTTGATGAGACTTCCTTTCCAACTTGATAACTTCATTGATGCAATATGAAGAAATGATATGTTTAAGGACCTCAAGAATCTTGGTGAGCTTTCTATTAAGCTTGTTGTAACAAGAAAGCATGAAATCTACAAGTTAGTGTACTTTCTTCTTAAATGAGTATTGCTCCTACCGGTGGCGATGACAAGTGTTGAAAGAATATTTTCTACAATGACTCTTGTGTTGAAAGAATATTTTCTACAATGACTCTTGTGAAGAATAAGTTAAGAAATAGCATAGATGATTAATTCTTAAATGATTATTTAGTTACATTTATTGAGTGTGATATTTTCTTGAATGTTCCTGAAGATGATATAGTCAAGCATTTTCAAGGGTTTAGGGTAAAGTAGTATTCTAATTTTTATTACATACTTTGCAACCTCCTATTTATGTAAGATCTTCTTTGAACTATTTGTATTGTATATTTAGCAAATTTTGAACTTATATGTTGAAATTATGATGTAGCAAAACTATTATACATGACTATAGAATTATGCACATACGAAATATACACCTTTATTATTAATTTTCTAGCTCCGCCGCTTTTCATATGCAGTTAATTTTGGCTCTGCGTGGCACGGAGCAAACAATGCGGGCATCAATTTCAGTGCCCGGTCCAACGCCGTGCAATCAGCGCTAGTCCGATCGTGCAGGTGAATGCCTCTAAAATCCAAATTGCACAGCCGAGACTGTTCGAGCACAGTTCGTTCGATCAAAAGGGAGAGGACAAGGTGCAGAATAACTGTTTAGACTACCGACAGCCGAGCCAGGAGTCGTAAGTCGTGTAACCTTCGGTTAAAACAATGTACTAGTACTGACTGCTAGCTAGTCGTTTGATTGAAAAGAAACGCATCTATTCAACAACCGCACATCAGTGCGATTGTCAGATTGTACAAAAGCTAATAGAGTATGCATATCAGGTCAGATACTGATACTTTAATTGCGCGTACCTGCCCAGCCACTCGATTTTGGCCCACCGATCTTTCGGGTCGGGGCATCTTAAGCCCCAGTTCACAAAAGTTACATTCGATCGGAATTAATTGTAGTATATATTTATATAATATTCGACTGTTTTTGAGGTTAAAAATAGTAAAATTGATATTATATACTATTCAGTTCATATTGATGTTGCTACACGGATGTACAGCCGCAACAGCAAAAATTCCCAGCTAATGATATTGAGCATTTTTTTTGGTGCTAATCGAGTCTTTAAGAAAAGTTTTAATTTAGTTGGAACAAGCCCATCAACTGACTAGCCTAAGTTCATGTCAGGCATTAGTTGGCGAGTGCCAATCTCGAAAGAGTTGGGTTTGTGAAGTTTGAGCCATTCTTTAGGCATGTAGGACGAGAGAGCTAGCAAGCTTTGTTATTAAGTAGGTTTATCTGCTTTGTTCTCAGTCTGATAGCGATTCATTCAACAACCAGAGATTCGCCATCTTGCCGTTCAAGAACAAATATTCCTGGTTGAGCTTGAATACCGCGGATGATTCCCTGTAATCTCTAATCATTCGATCTAGCTCGTTGGTCAACACGGCGAAGAAACTGAAGTTCAATTTGTTTACCGAATTGACTACATATTGAAGTCAGGCCATTTTGAAATAGAAATAAAAATATTGAAGTCAGCGTGGGTTGATCACGATCGACGAACTCACATATCCACATGCGAGCTGATTTCTGAACATTTACATTTTCCATGGAAGAAAGCGAAGCCGGAGCACATGATTACATGAACTCGCCCCAGTGTTGCGAGACCAGGGAGAGTCGTACCCGCGCATTGCGCTCCAACGTACTACGCTCCAAGCTGCAAGCGCACCGTACGTACGTAGCTCACCTGTCGCGAGCAACCACTAACAAGAAGTCCGTAGTGACACTGTGGCGCACGCCGTTGGTTGGCACTCGAGATCCGCCCGCGACTGCGAGGCCGACGGTCCAGCCGCGCCAGTGTGCCACCTGCGACCGGCCCCATCGATCTGTACCCGGTGAACTGCAGAAGAGACAGGGCCACGGTGTTGCCGCGTTGGCCTGGCCTGGCCGTATGCATACCGTTCCGACGGAGGACGAAGAAACCGGAGAGGGGGGAGAAGCGAACGCTCGATCGATCCGACCGCGTTGTCGACCACCGACACCTACTTCCGGTGGAAAAAAAGAGAAGAAAAAACACCCACAGGAAGTTCGGTAGAAAGAGACCGGTCCAAGGAGATCGCTCAGTGAAATACCTACCCCATCTGCCGTTTCCTGTTCATGACACTAGCTTGCCAAGTGAAAGCTCCCGTGTACTGTGACACAAGAGCTACCCGCTTATTTCAAGGTCGTTGCGTAACTTGTTCAGAAGAGTGCAGCTCCAGGTAACAACTGAACTTTGCAATCAGATGAGATAGCTGAGAGTCAGAGACCAAGGTAAGGGTAACGTGGTGGCACTAGCTTTTACGACCTCTCGCATCCTGATGGACGTGTCAACGGAAAAGCCGGAACGTCAATTCCACATGAGGCCATGCCATACCATAACCACTCGGTCGGTCAGTCATCAGCGGCGTGGGCTAGCTCCTCGCTCCACGGCGTCGCCACCCGGCAGGCACCGCGCAACGGACAAGCGGCGGCACGTTGTTGTCAGCGAGATGATCGTCCCCGTTCACATCGCTGTCGCACGCTCGATCGAGGCACTACTTCACATCGATTCTGAGTTTCTGACATGACATTAGCAACAGGGTGCAAACTGCGTCGGACGTAGAAGAAAACTGTTGCGCTCGTACTGCCTCCCCTGCACGATCGGCCTATATTGTCGGCGCATGAACGAGAGCTGGGACTTGGGAGCACCGCACGCATGCCGACGGCCGGGCGTCGATTATCAAAGTGTCGTGCGCGTCCGACCGATGCCCATGATCGGTCGTCCCGAAACGCCAAGATCGATCCAAGAGGCAACAGTTTTGTCCTAAGCAGTACTTGCATAGTAGTATTACACCCAGAATTTCCTCAAGGCTCTCATGAAAGCTCTCCTTACATTGATTTTCAAGGCAGGCAAATAGGGTAATTTATCACGGCTAGTGATTTCCCATCAAAACGGAGACACGGTTTGCTATTGATATGGGCAGTGCATCACCCTAATAGTTGCCAGATGTAACACCAAAGATAGAAACAGTTTTCTTTTTTAAGACGAAAAAACACCTAGTCCTACTAACAATTAGACCATTGCATATTTGACAGACTTCCCAATCAGTGAGTTCGGTATTGGATTTGGCCAGAAGATGGGCTGCTCAACTCAACTCCGCTTTTAACATGACTGAACAACTCGTTGAAGGGAGCAACCGAATGGCATATTGCTTCCATGCTTCGTATCTTTTCGAGTTGTGCTTAACTTGTGCAGCGAAACACGATCTATATATTCGATACGACTTTGGAGGGTAAACTTAATTAGATAGAACCATACGCCTTGTGAAGTTGTAATGAATTTATTGTGTTGACCGAAAAAATCCGCCTTTCTTCCGTCATCGAACAGAGGAGGATGGACACGCACTTCGAGTCAGAGTGACACGCTGGACGCCGGAGTCCTCCAGCCACGCTCAAGCATGCACGCGTTGCGTGCACGAATTTTCCGTCCGTCTGACAGCATTAATTTTGGCTTTCAAATAAAACTCGTTTGATTTTTAATAACTATGATTTTTAATAACTTTAGTGCATCTCCAAAAGTTTCTTAAAAGTCCTGTTTGAATTTAAAATTTTATGACTACCTATGTAATATTAAGCATTCGTATTTTATTCATATATGCATAGATATAATATTCGCTACTTTATTCAGGACTAACTCAGATATATATACTCGGATTACAGAATCTGTATCGCTACCCTATCGAAACACGCGCTCCGCGTTGCGGAAATGTATGGGCGTATTAGCGCCTCTGCTTTTGCGGTGGTTTTCTTCGTGTGCACGCCCGCCGGTGCGCGAGGCGGCAGCGCCGGGCCCCGGCGAACTCTCCTCGATCTCGCTCGTTCAACGACAAACAGTTTCTTGTCTGCGATCCGACAGCACTGCAACGGACGCCACACCCTCCTCGGGTACCAATGATCGGTCGTAGTATTCGTTTGCATGGGCGTACGCGCGCATGGTCGAAGTAGTTGGCCTCAGCAGCATCGCCACCCTGTTGCATGCTTGCATGCTCAGTATACCCATTTGTGCTTATTTTACTTCTCGTACTCTCACGGGTGTAGTCGCATAGACGTATGGTAGTATCCACTAGCCCTGTGGTGCCTGTAGGTACGCCCAGCAACTTGATTTTTCATGTCTGAATCAAGTGCTCACCTTCATTATCATTTAAGTACGAGTAATATTTAGTAGGAGTATATTGATATAAGACATTAATTAAGTAGGAGTACATTGATTTCCTCAATGAGCCGTTGATCGAATGATTGATAATGTCTTAGTCCTCGCTCATTTGGATTTGAGCTTCTAATTTCTGACTTATTTTTTACTATTTTTAAATTTCGTCTTTTTTGGTTTTTTGAGCTTTTTTGTCGGTTCTTTTTTTCTTGTATCCGTTTACATTGTCTGTGATAGGCTAATCTATTTTTTTTTATTTTTAAATTTTTAAAATTTAGTTACGCCAAATAAACTCTCATCAGATACAGTATAATTTCAGCCAACTATAGTATAATTTTAGCCATAAATCAGCTTATTTTTTTCTAATCAAGTGGCACCTTTATCCTGTTTTTGGTTGGTGCAGTTAGTTGATATCCAAGCAAATGCAGTTCACGGAGTAAGAAAATTGAGCCAAATCGACGGCAAGTACAATGATTGAGATTATCCTGTCTCGTCTCCACCTGACTGCACATTCGGTATTGCACGCTGCCATGAAGCCACGAGGGAAACGGATGAGATTGACTACAGTCACCACACAGTAGATCGACACGACCCGGCTATTTTTCGCCTAGTCAGGGTAGCATACTAGCATCCAAGGCCTACGGGTCTCGCTCTGTCCACGTACACAGAAGCCTACATAGGCCAGTCGGCGTACGGCACGAGGATGTGGATATGGGTCGCATCGTCCACGGAAACCCAGAAACCAACCCCATTCTCGATGGCCCCCACCGGTGCAGTACTGCTCCAGTAAACGCCAACTCTACTGCTGCCGTCTCTGGGCTTGCGGACGAGCACGAATCTCCAAGCGTAACGGGACTGCGCATTGTGTACCGCATACTGCGCGTAGCTAAGCCAGTAGGCGTTCTAAAAGGCTACGGTCAGAGAGACGTGGGCGTCTCCGTGCAACGCTTGCGACCGTGCCAATGCGCCGGTTTGGATCGTTGCAGAATTGCAACCGGTAATCCGTAGTGTTTGGTAACCAAACTTTGGACGTTGCTACTTGCTAGCACCGTAGCACGGGAGTGGGATACGATGGTATCGTGGGGACGATGTGAGGTGTCGTTCCTGCGTTTGGTGGGTGGGATAAGGCATTTGGGGGAATATTTCTCAAAAACTCGGGATTGTTTGGTACTATGAATTTGGCCGAAGCGTGATGAGAAGCGATTAGCCATGATCAGTGATGACCACAAGCAATGATTAGTGATAATTATTATGTTTTAGTATTAACTAGTAAGATACACATGCGTTGCAGCGGTGTTTCAAAAGAAAATATATATCATCAAATATAACCCAAATCATGCAATAAACATTAAAAAGAGGAATACAATACGAGAACATATAAAGGAAACTCTCGATAGACAATTGATTAATTTTGATCTATAACAACCTTTTTAAAATGCAAGTCTAAATACATTCTTTTATAAAACTCTAAAAAAAAGGTATCATCTCTAGTATTTCAACTAAAATATATTCTTCCATAAAATGTTGTGTTGGTCGTCGAAACGAGCGGAGGAGAGAGAGAGAGACATTAGTGAGAGAACGAGGGGATGAGTGAGAAATCAGAGGGTAGGTGAGGATAAGTATAGGATGCCGACCCCACATGTATTTCTGTAATCTTTTCTCTCTCTCCACCAAGGCATTTCCTAAAATGAAAAAGAAAACAAAAATTAGCATAGATCTCGGTAGAGCTGCTGAACATTGAAGATAGTCGGTTCATCTATAGTTAAGTTCATAATTTTGATCCATACACTGAAGTAGATACCTTGGGCATTGCAACGGATTTAAAATAAAACGATATCGCAAGTGCTTAACTGTGTTAATGTTGAGGTGTCATGGACGGAGAAGAAATTGCTAGACGGAAGGATAACTATGCAAAGAGATCAGAGCGAGGGATGGTGAACGAGGGGAGAATGCACTGCCACCAACTCGTATTTTTAAGTAGTAGTGATAGGGAAGCCTAAACACATACCAGATGCAACATAATCCAGTGGTTATTGCATATTGAAATTCACATAAAGATAAGGTGGTGTTTTCAATGTCATAATAATGGCTGCACGGAAGGAGGAAAACATGACAATAGATAATTAAGAGAAAGACATATTTGCTATTGTTTTCATTTGGTAAGAAAGACCGATTTAGCCACATCCTCTAGTATATAAGGTATCTAATACCTGAAATGAAGATACTTACATGACAGTTCAAAAAAAAAATCTCACATAAGAGATGAGCCAAGATACAATTCTCTTGTTTTGGTATTATCGTATTGCATAACTTGATTACCAATGTGGACCTCTTTCCAACCTGCGCCTCAAGAGATAGTCTACATATATAGCACATAGAGAAGCTAATAGATGTAAATGTCTGAAATTTTGATTGAGCAAGTTGACCATTGTCATTGCCGTTGTTAGGACATACTTTTAGATAATCAAATTGAACTCCACAAAGCTCTGAATTGGTATCATATAGAAATCCCTCATGCAATTTCTTTAGATCTACAACAATCAATGGAGACAATTCAGATGACATAACAATTTGACATAGTAAAAAGAACACCATTGTTGATGACTATTTATCAGAAGGAATACTTCTTGAAAGTGTATTGTTTTGAAGGTCTAATATAGCAAGCTTGGAAGGGATCGAGCTGAAGAGCTGATTGGAGCTCAAGTCTAGCTGCATCAACTCCGGCAAGTCCCTGAGAGATGCTGGTATCGCCCCAGTGAGCTAGTTGGACTGAAGGGTGAGAATAGTAAGCTGACTTAGCTGAGTTGGGATGCTCCTTGAGACCTGATAGTCACCAAGCCGCAGGATTGCACAAACATCACAACCTTTTAGTCATTTGTTATTTAAATGGGAACAATTGTTGTTGCAAACTAACTTTTAGTAGGTTGATGTAATCAACTTTTTGGCAGGCTAATTTAAATCCTGATGTGAACAAAGACGTAAGGGTCATTATGAGCATTAGAATAGGGGAAAAGCTAGGGGAATAATTCAAGTACATAATACCATGGAGGAAGCAATGCCAACACAAAGACCCAATTCCTTGATGAACATAATCCAAACCTTTTTTGTGTTAATACAGGGAATGTAAGATGAAACCACCAAAAGGCATAGAAGAAGGATCAGATTTCAGAGGTAGAATACACACATCAAGATACACGTACAAATGTATCCACATAGGCCAAATTGTACTGAGAAAAATTCAAACTTTTGACATTTCATAGGTGTAGGCTGGCAATCATCAACACTCCTCAAACAAAATAAGCACACAGGTTAGAACGAATATGATAGGAACAGTGACAACACGGTAGAACGTTTGAGCACACAAGAACCTCTAATAAGCTTTCTTTCTGTCAATTCAGTGCTCCGAGCCAAAGAAGAATAGGAAGCTGGGACTGTGAGCCACCAGAAAGGCAAGAACAAATCAAAACCTACTGCGCAAAATCCCAATTTTGTTTAGTATTGGTCTTATACTAAAATGTGATCAAATGCAAATATCAAGAATAAGAACTTGAGCTTAAAACAACAATTGAGAAACAGAAATGCACACACCAAAAGTCTAAACTCTTTCTCTATTCAAATTACACAAATGACAAAGGGCATGTTCTTTATCTCACAAGCTGGCGGCTTTTGGCTTTTGCTATAGTACCTAACTTTTAAACGGAGTATTTTCCCAAGACGGGGTCTACAAGTTAAACGATCTACACGTTAAAAGCCCAACAACTGTACCGACCAAAATCGCAAGTGGGTATCTGTCTCTTCGTAATCTGTACCGTAAACAGCCAAAATTCAAAAATTTCAGCCAAAAGCCAAAAGCCGCAGCCGAAAAGAACAGGCCCAAATACCAAAGAACTAACTGGCCAAAAGCCCAAAACACAACACCAAAAATAATTTTCCTAATTTAGATCAGCTCTAAGGCCAGCCAAGAACTCACTCACCTTGGACGCCACCAAAGTGGCTGAGCTTCACGGGGATGCTCCCAAGTAGGTTATTCACACTTTGGTAGAGCTTTGCGGGCTTTGGGAGGTTGCTGAGCTTACACGGGATCACCCCGCCTAGCTCGTTGTAGTGCAGGTACAGCCCGGTGAGGCTCGGGAGTATCACCACAGCTGGCGAGATGCTCCCCACGAGTCCCCTCCCCTATAGCAAGATGGTTGCCACCCTTCCATGCGCGTCGCACGCACACTCTTGAAGTAGTCCCCACGGCCACACGTGTCCCTACCGCATGCCCTGACGGGTCTAGCGCCACCTTGAGCTCCATGAGTGCGTCCATCTCGTCATTGAATATCCATGGTACCAAAGACAAATTGAATATCCATTCTACCAATTGCAAATCCATGGTTTCATTCGCTTAGATATAAGTAGAAGTTACGTTAGGGTTGGAGGAGGAAGATATGGGGAATGGAGTGGTGGGGGAGGGATGCATCAGCTATGGAGAGAGGGACGACCGAGAGGCGGATCTGGTGGTGGGGGCAATCGGCAAGATACGGAGTCGGCGGCGACGTCTAAGGGCTTGAGGCAGATCTAGATAGAGTGCCCAAAAATCAGGCAAGAGGAGGAGCAGGAGGCGGAGTACCGATGGGAGGCGACAATGCTGGCACTATTGACCGGTTGGAGGACCTAGCATCGAGGTCCACGCCTCTATGGGTAGGGCATTGTGAGTCACCTCGCTAAGAGTAATGCACGACGGGCTGGGCGAATCGAGAGGGTCTCAATTGATTCAACTCAACATTGCCCCACCACTCCGCTTCGGCTTCCCTAGCGAGTGATGGCGGTGGTGGCTTCACCGCACTATCACAGATGTGAGGAGAGGTAGCAGATGTGAAGGGGTAGGCAGTGGCAGTGCGATTTCAGGATAGAGGAAGAGACATGATAACAGTTGAGTACGGTGGGGGTGGCAATCGATATGACTTTTACTAGGGGAATTATGAGGATGGGAGCACGATGGTACGTGCGATGTGGGGACGGGAGGACACGCTGCGTGTGTGCTTGAGCGGATTTCTCGGATTTACGTTGGAGGGAAAACGAAACGACAGAAGTTGCTGAAAAAAGCGCGTAAGAGAGAAGGGTTCTCATGTGGGCGCTCGATTTTTTAGAGGTGGGAGGGCGAGGGACAAAAGTACCACTCACCACCTCTCTAGATGGTATTACAGGTAATTATTGTCAACTTTAAGGGGTACTTTCATGTGGAGAGAACAGACAACGACTACAAACCTCTATTTTTATAATAGTAAAGATTAGTGACTATTAGTGTAAGCTTAGCATGGATGAGTGATAATTATTCGCAATTAGCACTAGTAGGTGTTGATTAGTGTATGATTAAATATTATTAGTGAAAGTTAAGGATGTTTAGTTTAGTTAATTAATGGTAATTAAAATTAAATTAAATTTATATTGAAATTTTAAATTTTCTATGGCCTAACTTGGTCAACTAAACATTATCTACATTCATTACGTACCATCACATCCTACAAAGCCCTGCTCAGTTGGGCTAAAAATAGTGGCTTACAGCTGAAATTGCACTGTAGATTGCTGAAATTATACTGTAGCTAAAAGTAGCTTATTTGGCGTAATTAAATTTTAAAAAAATGTTAGCTCATCACGGACAACACAAACGAATATAGAAAAAAAAGAACAGCAAAAAAGCTCAAAAAAGCCAAAAGTTCAGAAAAGATGAAATTTATGAATAGTGCAAAATAAGCCAGAAGCTCAAGCCGAAATGAGCGGGGTATTAAGCTTCTGGCTTATTTTTTACTATTCCTAAATTTCGTCTTTTTGGCTTTTTTAAGCGTTTTTGCCGGTTCTTTTTTTCGTATTCATTTGTATTGTCTGTGATAGGTTAACATATTTTTCTATTTTTAAATTTTTTAAAATTTAATTATGTCAAATAAGCCACCATCAGCAACAGTGTAATTCTAGCCAGCTATAGTGTAATTTTAGCCATAAGTCAAAATTTTTAGCTTAACTGAGTGGACTGTAAATCTGGACATCTCGTTCCCCTAACCAAATACTCTGTTCAGATCATCTTATCCAGAGAAATAGGATCATTCCATCTAGTCCCACCTCATCCCCAGCCAAAGAAAACTCCGTGCACGTACGTACCAATACTAATTCACGTGTTCAGCCGAACACCTTCGGGGTAGGACCGTAGCTAGGAGAGGTTAAGCAAAGTGTGCAGCCTAAATACTCCAGCGGCACAGCGTGCAACATAAGCAAAGTGGATGTCTAGAATCTAGCTGTAGATGACCGATGACTACTCTGGACACAAGTAGGTCTTAATATTATGACTGATCTACCCTTGTTAAGCAAATTGTCACGCCCAGTGGCTAGGTCTCATATCATTGACCACTTTTAAATGCGGGCCTGTTATCTCTAAGTACTATATTTAATATATTCATATAGTGAATAGCAAGTAAAACTATATATTTATTAGGAGTATAAAAAAAACATTACCTAATTTTATATTGAAACATAAAATATATCATATATTTATAGATAAAAATATTTTTAAAATATACCTTATAAAATTAGAGGGAGGGAGACTATCCGGTGTTCTTCCGAGTCGAGAGAAAAAAAAAAGCTTCGATCCACGTTTGCTTGAAACAAAGTTTGGGGTTAGCTCTCCATGCACGTTAAACGCAATCAAATGATCCTTTGGGCTTTATTTAGGGCATCTTCAATGGTTATAGCTAGCAACTAACTATAAGACTTCTACATCATTTATATAGTACACACTAAAGCTAGCATTTTAAAGAACGAGCATCTCCAACAGTATGAGCTAGTTACTAGCTCTAAGACAACTTCTCCAATAGTACTAACTTTTAGCACATAGCTCATAACATAAATAACCTCACATGACACTCTCACATAATCTTGGAATGTGTGTATGAGACTAGCTCTTGATCAAGAGATAGCTTTTCTCTCTCTTCTATTAAAATATGAAATAATATGCTTAGAGTTAGCTCATAAGTCACTATTGGAGATGCTCAGAACAAGTTTAATAAGGCTGACTGTGCTAGCTATAAGGGAATCCATGTCAACATAATCCTATGTGGAGGGAAGAGAAAAGGAGAGAGAGAGCCAAGCCGACTCCCATGCAAGAGTCAGGCTATAGCACAGGAAAAGAGGCGTTATCCATGCATGTACCAATAGGACTAACTGTTATACCCATGCATGTATTAAATGATCACACTATTAAATGATTGAGAGCTCTTGTGAAGACAACTTATAGCTAGCTTATTGTCGGGACCCCGGATTTCCAAACCCGGACCCTCTGTGTATTACAGCACTAGTCCCAGATCAAAACTAGTGCACACAGTTAAACAGAATGGAAAACATCACCATCAACGATTTATTACAATAATCAAGTGTACTGTACACAAGGTCTCATTATTACAATAGAGGTTTAAGACCTCGCACACAAGAAATAAAGCGGAAGCAAAGATAACTCGAGGACGACCCATCAATTCGCCACAGGCAATTGACTGGGGAAGCGCGACCTAGTCCTCCGGGAAGAATCTGTCACAGCCACAAGCGAAGCAGTAGTCGTAGACACCTTCTTGAGCTTCAACTTCCTCTGAGATTTATTTTTAAGTGTAGCATGTGAGTACATAAAGTACTCCGCAAGTCTTGGGAAAAATGCATAGATGCAAGGCTTGACAAAGGAAGGCTATATGGTTCTTTTGCACAAAGCAATATTTTATAATTTCAATTACTACTAATTATTTTCGAAGGCATTAGTTAAATAAAGTAAATGATTTTAACAGAACTAACAATTATTCTCTAGTGAAGGTTCTATCCACCAACACTAGCTTAATCATTTCCAACTGAACAAGTTAATATTGCGGGTTACATCCACCCTCTCTGGCTCCAACCGCTAGGATACCCTTCCGAGAGTTCCCTCCACTCTCGGAATATAAAACTTTTGATTTTAAAACCAAAACCAGAAATCTACCATGTGCATGCATTCCTTGCCCGCCCTTGACCGTGGGCACGGCTATTCGAATAGTTTTACACTCTGCAGAGGTTGTACAACTTTGCCCACAAGAGATAAATTATCCTATAAGTCAGCACGCTTCCTTTGGCATGAGACCCAGATAAAATATCACAAAGCCTTTACCTTACTCTAATCTAGCTAGATACCACCCGCTGAGGTTTCACCGCATGTAGGCTAACTGCCCGAACCGAAGCCCCCTCTTGCGCCATATGAGTACAGTAAATCCCTGTCCCTCACTGTGAATAACCAGTCCATCCCTGGCACCCACTTTCCACTGGTGGCACCTAAACTAGACTATCATAAGTTAGTCAGCTAGGTCGTACCCATATAGACTTGTGGTTGTACTGTTAATGCTCAGTCTGGACAACACAAGCGTTGGTCCTTAATTGACTAGGGTGGAACTTACACTTTACAAGATTTCGTGCTTCCTGCACCAATCCAAGCCAACCATCCACCCTAATCTAAACCAACTTTCACATTTTATTTTATTTTAAAATCACAGTGACAACTCCGATTGCCACTTTATTTACAAACACAAGGGTCCAATAATAAAGCATAATTTCCCATTTTCAAGATTTTCCAAAGTTATTAGATAGCATGACTAAGCATTATCCTACCATTCTAATATTCACAAAGATTAATATTAATCTCATTATTGAGGCAAAGGAAGTTCTAGGGTGACAAAGGTGCATGGCAATCAATGTCAAATGAGGGCATAACAATGTTGGAATAACTAACTCCTAAAGATTTGAACTAGTGATTTTATGTAAATAGCAATGCACATAATTTAAAATATTTAAAACATTTCAAAAGCATAGGTTCAAGATGATCAAAGGAGACTTGCCTTCTTGCAGGGTTTCTGGGTCTTCTTGCCGCTGTGAAGAGGGATCGTCGACAACGTTGGAATCTACGCGAGAAAAGACGAAGCAAACAAAGCAAATAAATACAAACAAAATTCAAATAAAATCCAAAAATTCAACAGAGGCCATAGTTGGATAGATTATGATTTTAGATGAATTTAGAAATTTGAATGGCTGAATTTGGAGTTAAACTGAGAAAGTTATGCTCATTTGAAAATCTCATGTTTGAATAAATCCAGAAATTAGGAAATTTCTGACAGGTGGGGCCCACTGGAATATTGGATTTTAATTTCTATTTTTATTCTGAGAGACTGACAGGTGGGGCCCACTGAACAGTAGCCACTGGCGGTCACTGACATGTGGGACCCACTGGACAGTGAGCCCACTGACTCAACCTCTGACACGTGGGACCCACTGGACTCCGGGCCCACTTGTCAGAGACCAGCACAGAGGGGTGGGGCCCAGGCAGCAGTGGCCAGCGCAGACCGACGGCCGCTGACGTGTGGGGCCCACTTGTCAGCACGAGATTTAAAAGAATGGCTCGACCTCAGCGTGCGGAGCCGGGGGCTCGAACGCGCGCCGAGGGAGCCGGGGAAGGGAGAGATCGCGCTGTTAACCAGATGGGCGGGGAGGCTTTGCCTACCCATATAGGGCGATCAATTCTTTTGAGTTACCTGCCGGAGGGGAGGCCGGGGAAGGTGGCCGGAGGCAGGGTCGTCGGCGGCGAGGGAAGGCCGGAGAGGTTCTGGCGGTGCGTGATATGTAATCCTGGTGCGGAGGGGGTCCGGTTTGAGGGGTCGGCGAGGCTCGGGGACGAACGGAGGTGGCCGACGGCGAGGAAGGGGCGGAGCTGCCTCGGGTGCTCCGGTGCGACGATGCTCCGGCGGCGAGGAGGGACGACTGAGGTGTCGGGGAGGATCGCACGGACGAGAGGGAGCTCGGGGAGGTGTCGGCGGGCTCCGAGGATGACCGAGGCGGCGGGGAAGGCTCGCCGGAGGTGGGCGGAGCTCGGAGGGGAAGGTGGCACGGTGGCAGGGCTCTACGGGGCTCGGGAGAGGAGGTGGAGAGCGCTGGGAGGTGGTGCTGGGGGATTGCTCGCCGGAGATCTCGGTGGCCGGCGGGGAAAGTTTGGGGGAAAAAGGAAATAGGGGTCCGGAGAGGGAAAGGAGGCGCGGGCGTTGGGGATTTGCTTCCCGCCGGGGCTCAGGGATTCCAAAACCAGGGAGATGCAGGGAAGGCAAGGCCGGATACGGCGCGGATTCGGTCGGCCGGCGAAGAGAGGAAAGGGGAGGAGAAAGAAGGAAAGCGTCTCCGCGGGGGGGGGGGGGGGGACGATGGATCTGACATGCGGGGCCGGGATGGCAGCGGGAGCGGAGGCGCGTGCGGCTGACTGGCGGGGTCCGCACGCAGCGAGAGAGAGAAGGGAGCGGGCGGCTGGATGGCCCGCGCGGAGACTCGGCTCATCCGAGCCGTCCACGCGTCGGGCGAGGAGGAGGGGAAGGCGGGGGCCGCCGGCTGGCGGGCCGGGCCCGCTAGACAGCGAGGGGATGGGGAGGATGCGGCCAGGATCGGCCGAGCGGCGACGTGGGCGGATCTGGTCCGTCCACGCGTCGGCCGGAGGGGCAGGGAGGAAATTTTTATTTTCCAAATTCGATTTAGATTTTCAGAAAAAGGCTAGAAAATTATTTAGGCCTCAGAAAAATATGAAAATACCTCCAAAAATTCCAGAAAAATTCATAGAAGCTCCTGGAGATATTTCGGACTTGACAAAATTATTTCCAACTACTGTTGGTATTTTATTTTTATACTTTAAATTATCTTTTAAATTTTAAAAATAGGTTTTAAACTCCAGAAAATTCAGAAAAGCCAAATAAAATCCAATTAACTTAAAATAATTAATTTGAATTTAAATTTTCAAAAAGCCAAATTTTGGGATGTTACACTTATTGTATAAGTTGGCTGCATCATTATCTTTTGATAATATGGAAATGTATTGGAGATAGCAGCTATCTATACTATTAAACTTGCTCTAACGATAGCTATTTGATGCTTCTATGCACACACAGAATTTATAGAGGCTGCCTCGTTTGGCGTTATAGACTAAGAGCAAGTTTAATAAGGCTGACTGTGCTAGCTATAAGGGAATCCATGTCAGCATAGTCCTATGTGGAGGGGAGAGAAAAGGAGAGAGAGAGCCAAGCCGACTCCCATGCAAGAGTCAGGCTATAGCACAGGAAAAGAGGCATTATCCATGCATGTACCCATAGAACTAATTGCTATACCCATGCATGTATTAAATTATCAATACACATGTATGTATTAAATGATTGAGAGCTCTTGTGGAGATAACTTATATTCAGCTTATTGTATGAGTTGACTGCATCATTATCTTTTGATGACATGAAAATGTATTGGAGGTAGCAGCTATCTGTACTATTAAACTTGCTCTAAAGGAAGAGCTGGCTCGATTTTTTTGCATACTCTCTTTCCTCCACATAGGATATATGCTGATGTGTACATGCATATAGCTAGCTGACTCAGACCATTGGAGATGCCCTTAGGGAAACGGGAAAATTGAATATATAGGACTGAGTTGAGTGTGCTTTTGTGAAATAGGACCAAGTTATTTGGACTTGTAAATATAGGACTGAGTTGAGCACCTTCTTGCAAATATAGGATTTTTCCCATTTTAATTTCATTTTTCAGCCCTTTTTCTCTACGCGAAATGACTCTTTTGCCCTTCTTCCTCCCTCGCCTGGCCGCCGCCGCCGCCTCGCCTGGCCTGGCCGCGCCGCCGCCGCGCCCGCCGCCTCGCCTGGCCGCGTCGCGTCGCCGCCGCCTCGCCTGCCTCGCGGCGCGGCCAGGCGAGGCGGCGGGCGCGGCGGCGGCGCGGCCAGGCCAGGCGAGGCGGCGGCACGGCCAGGCCAGGCGAGGCGGCGGCGCGGCGCGGCCAGGCGAGGGAGGAAGAAGGGCAAAAGAGTCATTTCGCGTAGAGAAAAAGGGCTGAAAAATGAAAATGAAATTAAAATAGGAAAATCATATATTTGCAAGAAGGTGCTCAACTCAGTCCTGTATTTACAAGTCCAAATAACTTAGTCCTATTTCACAAAAACACACTCAATTCAGTCCTTATATATTCAATTTTCCCTAGGGAAACTTGTCAAATGCGAGATGCTCATGAGCTGGCGTACGTAAGTAGGCACGCGAACGAAGAACATCGTAGTATATAATACCTTCCAGTTGTACAGCCTGTACTGCGCGATGTTTCCGATCACATGCATGGACCGTTCACTTCTATCACGCATCCTCATGCATCAACGTTGACGGCATGAGAGTATGCAGAGCTGAAATTTTGAATGTGTGCAGTAAAAGCAATTTTGTCTAGTAGAGATGCTTCAGTAGCTATACCTTTCTATATACTCTAACACAAATGCCTTTGTATACGAGTACATCACTAGTCCTACGTACTTGCGTTGCCCGTGACTCATGTACCGTCGTACTCAACACGGGCATTCCTATACCCCTGTCTGCATGCCCATACAAGCGTTATTTGCATACCTCCGTTTTCGGTTCCTAGCTACCCCATACAACCGTGGTATCAATGTCCGTATTTGAAGCACAGGAATTTTATAGAAAACATTTCACTTTATATAGAAATTAAACAAAATTCCCGCATCTTAAAAAGTTCTCACCATGTACAGTGTTAGTACAACTTAACATGTACTAGTACAAATCATTCCGTCTTTCCTGTTGTATGCTTATCACCATTATTTGAACCTTCTCAGTCACGTATTAAAGAGGATGTATAATGTTAGTCTCGATACTGCTGTCAAAACTTATTTGTGAATAGTAGTCATTGTGTCCAGATCGGCCATTATGGTGCAGCGTCCGCACAGACTGATCCGACTCCGACCCATGGAAGGAAACGAGAAGCGGACATTGGCCCACGCGCATACGTCCATACATACTACGTACCATCGCATCACAATGCTACGTGTACGTACGTGTACACAACTGCTGCACATATATATTTTTCCTGGACTACTTACTGTGCACGGATTGTATTAGCTCGCGCGTCCCACAGACACATCCAATTCGTCTGTACGTACTCCATACGTACGCACGCACACTCGTAATCAAGCCGGAGAGACAAACTAGCCATTAGATGCCCCATCAATTCCCCCTGTGCTCGACCGTGCAACCAACAAAGCCATTGTTTGCTTTGGCTTCTAAGGCCAGTCTCAGTGAGGGTTTCATGGAGTTTCATGGGCATTAAATACGCTGACATGGCACTGTATTGATGAAGAGAGATGATAAAAGTTTCATGGGAGTAGAGAGAGTTTCATGGGGATGAAACTCTTCCGCACTGTTTCCAAAATATGGGTGCATTGGAAACTGGGACATGAAACCTCCACTGAAACTGGCCTAAGCCTTTTTTTACGGTAGATAACTTTTGTATAGTACTTATCTTTCAAACAGGATGTTTTTTTAAGACGCGACTTAATTAATCGATTGTAATACACACTATAGTGGCTTCATTTATATTAGCTAAAGTCACACGCCAGTGTCTCTCTCTGTCGTCGGTACGAGTCCGGATAGTAAACTTAGAAACACCTCTGGTCGAATACGAAGACCGTCGTGGGGTGCGAAGGGGCTCAAGAGAAGTACACAACCATAAGTGTATTCAATAGAAGTTCTTTTTGTTACAAGAATGGCTTCCCCTCTCCCATTGCAAGGGATCCTATTTATAGGGGGAGAGGAGAAGGCAAGTGTAGTTACAATTTTGCTCTTAGGATTTAACCCATTTCTAGAGGCATTCCTATCATTTGCTTCGTCGTGAGCCCCGCCACGTCCAAGACCCCAGGGTCGGTTCGGGCTCGGGCCCCGACCCTCCCAAGGTCGGGCTCACGTACCTCGCCCGGGGTTGGCCACAGACCCTCCTGGCCCTAGACTCTCCTGGAATCGGTCTTACGTACTTCGCCCGGGGTTGGCCCCGGACACTCCTAGGATCGGTCTTACGTACTCTGCCTGGGGTTGGCCCTGGACTTTCCTCGGGTCGGCCTCGCATACCTCATCCAAGGTTGGTTTGGGGACTTGGCTCAGGATAGACCTACCAACGAGCGCTGCCGCTCTGAACCGGTTGTGGGCCCAAGGTAGCGTGGGGACCCTCCCCCAACAGTAGCCCCTCACCAATCCGGGCAATTGCCAATCGCCCGCCCGGTCGGCACACCGATTTCAGAAGGGGTCGGTGCGCGGCCTCGAGCCAACGGTTTCCCCAGCAGTCCACAATGATTCAGTAAGGCGTTGCCTTCACATGGGAGCAAGTTGGAGGAGCCATTCATGAGGATCCCGACTTCGATTCGGTGTACCTTAGCCCCAGGAGTGGCACGCGGTATGAGGTACTCTTGTGTCATCGGTATTCCCCCAAGGATGGGTGTTGGGTGGCTCCGGTCCATGGCGGACCAAACCCAGCCGGGGGGCGAGCGAACTGGGTCCACTGTGGACCAAGCCAACCCTATAAATACCCCCGTTCTCATTTCCTCCTCTTCCCTCATTACTCCCCTTTTTTCACCCACTCGATTCCGCTTAAAGTCCTCTTCGCCCGGGACGCATCCCCCTTGTGGGAGCTTTGCCTTTCTCAGGGAAGCCTGGCCTTCCCAGGGGGCTCCGCCTCGTCGCCGCCTTGGGTAGCCCCAGCCTCCCCAAGTGCTCCGACTCTCGCCGCCCCGAGTCGCTCCGACCTCCCCTAGGGCATCACCCCGTCGTAGCCATGGGTCCCCCTGGCCTCCCACGGGTGCTCCGCCTCTCGCCGCCTTGGGTCACCCTGGCCTTCCTGGGGGCATCACCTCATCACCACCCTGTGGTCGCCCCAGCCTCCCCGGGTGCTCCGCCTCTCGCTGTCCCAGGCCGCCCTGGCCTCCCTAGGGACATCACCTCGCCACCGCCCCGGGTACCCCCGACCTCCCTTGGGCTCACCTCATCGCTCCCACTGGGTCATCCCAGCCTCCCCGGGGACTTCACCTCATCACCGCCCTGGACTCCCTCGGGGGCCTTGCGTCACACCACCCCGGGTCGCCCTGGCCCCCCTTGGGGGTTCTGTTTTTGCGCTAGACCGCCGCCCTCGGGACGACCACAAAGAAGACTACAATGACTGCCGGCTCTTTCAGCAAGAGGGGCGGGCCTTCTGCCTCCTGGAAGCATGGCATGGGGTAGGGGACCCTAGTGAAGACCCTCCGGTTCTCTCGCTACTTGGGCCCATCTGGCATGGAGAGAGGCCTCCTGGCACAGATAGCGAAGGAAGGCAAGATTGAGAATGCCGACCAGGCCGTCTTGCCCAAGCCCGATGAAGACCGCCCCAATCCAGGACCAGGGATGCTTGTCATCTTCGCCGCTGAATTTGAAGCGAGACAAGGTGTCCACCGCTATCATTTCAGCCTCTGAGACAATTCTAGGTCTTGCCCGGGACTTGGGCGTCTTTGCGAAGCTTCCTTTTGGCTCATCTAAGGTTGTTGCAGAGACTTGGCTTGCCTAGTTGAGCGCAATTGATGAGGCGACCAAGGCATCGGTGCTGGGATTTTGGCGTGTCTGTGTGAAGGCCACTATCAACGTCCTCCTCACCTCCCTTTGACTGGTGGGCTACCATCACTTTGTGTCTTTCGGGACGTCCACGTACGAGATGCCGAGCTTCACTGACTTGGAGGGAGGCCGAAAGGCCATTGTTGACCATGTCCACTCCTTCACGCGGGTTTGGAGCTTGCACGGGTTGAGCTACCTCAACGGGCTTGTCCAATGCGCTCATGCCTGCTCAGCCATGGGAGGCTCCTCCGAGGCGTGGGAGGGAGACCCCGAGGAACTGAGTCCATCCTAGGTGTGAGGGGCGTCGCTACTTTGCCAGTGTTCTCTTTTTTGCTTAACTTTGTTTTCTACCTCAGCTTACCTGATCATCATGCCGCAGCCGGTGCTTGATGTAGCCCCTTGTACCCAGGGAGCTGACCTCTTTTGTAGCCATGATGCCATCTATGAAATAGTGTCTTTTTGTTTGTTTTTCTTGGGTGCGATCGCATGATGGGATGTTCACAATGATTGCTCGTCCTTGCAGACAATGGTGTTTCAAACCAATTTTGTTGCTGGTTGTTCGGGTACTAAACCCTCTCGAGTTGAACAGCTAAAGCACTGGGCCTCATGGAAAACATCTAAGCTGCGGCGGGGTTTGAGGCCAAAGACAGGTGCTTGAGTCCCTGGTACGTCTTCCGCGGCTCCTAGGGCAACCGAGTACACCTACCGAATCACCGCTTGGATATCCTCATAAATTCTCCTTGAAAGGTCTTGGTCACCACGCATGGTGGTACACCTTCTGGGCTGGGCAATTTCATATAGAGATGAGCATGGTGTGGCACTACCCCAAAATGGCTGAGGGCTGCCCTGCCCATGATCACGTTGTGCTGGTACGAGATATCGACGATGCCGAAGACTACACTCTCACTTTGAGTGCCAAGTAGTGGGACGCCAGGCTCTAATAGGAGTGCCCATGAGACCCTGAGTTTCTCGAATGTGGAAGTAAACATGATGTTTGCAGAACTCCCACCATCCATGAACACTCACCTAGCCTTGCATCCGGCGATGGAGGCGGAGATTACCAAGGCGTCATGGTGTGGGAGGCTAACCCCAGCTACGTCATTTGGGCCAAATGTGATGGGAGTGTTGACCCACTATGGGAGCTCAGTTAGTGGAGATGCATAGATGTGGTGTACTTGGCGGGCGTAGGCTCAGCTTTGTTGCTTTGATGCGAAAGTGTGTGAATTTCACTGGTGATTGCATGTACTATGCGACGCGGAGGGTCGGCAACTTGCCCTCTGGCTTTCAACTGAAGTGGAGTGGCCGGGGCAGGTAGCAGGCAGGGGCGGGCCCAGCAGGTAGTCCATATAGGCCCAGGACTACCCTGCAACAGTACAATTTGGCCCAAAAAAATCTCGTGCCCTAACGGCCTAACCCACGCTCCGCCGACGCCCGACCGCCAGCGCCCTGCCCCTGCGCCCATCTGCCTCCACTCCGCCAGGCTCTCTCGGTCTCTCCACCTCCGCCTCCGCGTCGGCGCCTCCGCCTCGCCGCCTTCGCCTCGGCAGCGCCTCGGCCTCCGCCAGGGCGCGAGGGCGGCGCGGCACCCGGCTTGCTGTGCTGGTGGCCTGACCGGAGTCGGCTGGCGTGGCGCTGAGGGAGTTGCGGCCTGCGGGAGTCGGCGGGCTCTCGGGCGGCCTCGGTTGGCGCCTAGCGCTGAGGGAGCTGCGGCGAGGGCCGAGGGAGGGAGAGGCAGTGAGGCCGAGAGAGGGAGTCGGTGGGCTCTCGGGCGGCCTCGGCTGGCAGTTGGCGCCTGGCGCTGAGGGAGCAGCGGCGAGGGCCGAGGGAGGGAGAGGCCGACTGGCCGAGAGAGCCAGAGAGGGAGGAAATGACGAGTCACCGACCAAGCCAGCGGCTGAAGAAGTGAAGATGGCTGAGTGTGAGTGCTACCGATTATAAAAGAAAAGGAGAAAAGAACTTTGTCAATTTGGGGTAATTTTTCTCTACTTTTTTATCAATTTAGTAATTTAGACTTGAGATTTTAGACTAATAATTTATTTATAGATTTTGCTATTACGGAGAAAAGAACTTTGTCAATTTGGTCTGCATTAATTTGGGCTATAGTCTTGCATTGTTAGACTAAATATTTTACATGCTAAATGGTTAATAGGATCATTTATTTTTTTAGATCTACAACACACATTAGCACTGAATTGAGACTTGAGAGGCATGAAGAAGAAGAACGGAAGCATTGCATTGCTTTTTCAGAAACATGAAGCAAAAAAGATTGCATCTTGTGCTCCACCACCACCAATTTCAGCTTTAGATGAACAACCGTCTGATCCTATTGTAGATGATAATTCTCCAATTGTAGTGGTGACTGAAGGGTCAGGTGAAGATGTAATAACACCACCTGCAGATCCAGTTGTGGATGAAGGGCCAACTCAAAATGAAGAAGAACCATCTTTGGTTTATAATGTTGATTGCCTTGAACATGATCCAGGCTTAAGGGTGCCTATTTCAAGATATGATGTCAATGATCAAGATGCGGCTAGAAGAGGATACATTCTAAAAGGTCCATGCCAACTTTGGGCCTATGATTACCCCATTAGAAAAATTTATGGTAAAGATCGCCACTTTAGTATTATTTGGTTTCATAAGTACTTTGGATTGAATATAGTGTTGAGAAGGATGCAGCATTTTGCTTCATATGCTATTTGTTTGGCAAAGAGAGTGGAAAGTTTGTAATGGATGGGTGGCATAATTGGAACATAGGAGCTAAAGCACTTGACAAACATTGTTGCTCAACTATTCACAAGTTTGCTCAAGACAAATACAACTTATTTGTGAAAAGGGGTACAAAAATTGATACTGTCATTTTCAAGGTGTCAGAAAAGGATCGAGTTGAGTACAATGCTAGATTGATTTATTCACTTAGATGTTTGAGGTATCTTTTGCATCAAGGATTGGTTTCTCGTGGACATGATGAAAGTGAAGAATCTAACAATAGAGGAAATTTTCTTGAACTTTTGAAGTGGCTTGCTGGAAATAATGAAGAGGTTAACAAGTTGGTGTTGAAAAATGCTCCAGGTAATTGCATTTTGACTTCCCCTCGCATACAGAAGCAAATTATTAGATGTTGTTCTATTGAAACCACTAGATACATAATTGAAGAACTTGGGGATGACCACTATGCAATCTTAGCTGATGAATCTAGTGATATATCATATAAAGAACAACTTGCTGTTTGCTTGCGTTATGTTGATAAACTTGGGAGGGTTTGTGAGAGGTTTCTTGGAGTAGTTCATGTCTCTGGCACCACTTCTTTGGAACTTAAAACAGCAATTCAGTCCTTGCTTACTAGTCATCACTTGACTCTTACTCAAATTTGTGGGCAAGGATATGATGAGGCTAGTAACATGAAAGGAAAGGTTAAAGGGTTGAAAACATTGATTATGAAAGAGTCTCTTTCTGCTTATTATGTGCATTGTTTTGCACATCAACTTCAGTTAGTTCTTATTGCTGTTGCTAAGGGAAATGTTGGTTGCCAAACCTTTTTTGGTCAAGTTTCACGCTTGCTGAATATAGTTGGTGTTTCTTGCAAACGTCATGATATGCTTCGAAATGTTAGAGCTCAAAAATTGAAGAAGGCACTTGACTTGGATGAAATAGAAAGTGGAAGTGGGTTAAATCAAGATATGGGATTGGCTAGGCCCGGTGACACTCAGTGGGGTTCTCACTACAAAACTATTTTGCATATCATTGACATGTATGATACAATCCGGGAAGTACTCATAACTCTTGGAAATGATCCCACCCAAAAGGATGATTGGCCTAACATATATGCTATGGTTCTTACATTTGAGTCATTTGAGTTTATTTTCAATGCACACTTGATGCTTGTCATTCTTGGTTACACAAATGAGTTGTCTAATTCTTTGCAAAAGAGAGACCAAGATATTGTTAATGCGATGACACTTGTGGGTTTGGCAAAGAAAAGAATGCAACAGATGAGGTCTAATGGGTGGGAAGGTTTCTTAGGAAAGGTTACATCATTTTGCATCAAATATTCTATTGATGTTCCTGCAATGGATGCTAAATATGAACCTCATGGAAGATCTCATCGTTTTTACCCTGAACAAACAATTGATGACCACTATAGAAGAGAGGTATATATTGGTGTCATTGATAGAGTTCATCAAGAGCTTGAGAATCGGTTTGATGAGGTCAGTATGGAGTTGCTTCTTTGTATGTCGGCATTCAACCCCTCCGATTCATTTGCCTCTTTTGATGCACAAAAAATACTTAGACTTGCAAGTTTTTATCCCAAAGACATTGCAAGCTCTGATCTCATGAAACTTGAACTCCAACTTGATACATATATTGATGATATGAGAGAGGATGATAGATTCAAAGGCCTGAACAATCTTGGTGAGCTCTCTATTAAGCTTGTTGAAACAAAGAAGCATGATCTTTATGATTTGGTGTACTTGCTCCTCAAGTTGGTATTGATCTTACCGGTGGCAACAGCAACTGTTGAAAGAGTATTCTCTGCAATGTGTCTAGTGAAGAATAAGATGAGAAATAGAATGGGTGATCAGTTATTGAATGATTGTTTGGTCACTTTTATTGAGCGTGATATCTTCTCCAATGTCAGCGAGGATGACATAGTTCACACTTTCATGGCCATGAAGAAGCGGAAAGCAAAAGCCTTAAACTAGTGTTGCAATCTTCTATTTATGTAAGACCTTATATTACATTTGAACAATTTATATTATCAGTTATGCAAATTTCGAACTTATTGTTGAATTTAAGGTATTATGAGATCTTTTAGATATATTATGTTTTTTACCGAACCGTTTACCGAATTTTTGTATTAGATTATATCAACATTGGGTAATAATTTTTTAGTTAGGCATACCCTGGATTCAAATCCTGGGTCCGCCACTGGTAGCAGGGGTGCCGTCACAAGCGTAGGAGGTGGGTTCACGCGGGCCATGGCCTGGGCTTGCTGTTGCTAAAGTTGTCGGGGCGAGGTGATAAGAGTGCACCCCAAAGTCTCATGGAAACACCACCCATGTAAAGCACAGAAGCGGTGGTTACCGCAGTGGTCGGGACGTTGTTTCTCCCACCTTCAACCACCCTCTTGTTCATACTCTATGTGGTGGTTCTAGTGGCCGTCGTGACGGTTGTCATGACAGTCATCATTGTGATTGCCGTGACGGTCATCATTGTGGCTAGTGCGACGGCCATCATGAGAGTAGTGCGATTGAGTGTCTTCAGACTTGATGTGGTGCACAGGGCAGTGGCAGCGCTACCACCTCTCAATAGCCTCGGGGTGCGGGTGTGCTAGGGCCATGGCGGCCGAGGCCTTTGCCTCCCAGCGAGGCCTCCCTTCTTTGGACTTGGAATATTTCTCCATGATAAAAAGAAACTTTGCTACTGTCCTTGGCTCCTTTTGATCCAGCTTGTCGGCCAACTCTCCCTTGTGCAAAGCCCACAGCGCCGCCTGAATAGCGCTCGTGCCGGAGATGCCCTGGACCTACCAATAGGTGTAAAAAATTGGTGCATGAAGTCTCGGATGGACTCGCCCAGCATTTGCTTGAGGGCGTGTAGGTCAGAGGACGTAACAGGCTTGTTCCAACTTTCTTGGAAGTGCTTGCTCAACTTTTCCTAAAGTTGCTCCCACAAGTACACTGAGCATGGTTGGAGGGAGAGGTGCCAGGATTGGGCAACCCCTGAGAGGGCCAAGGGCAAACTCTTCGCCATGATGGCCTCTCCCCTTGCCACCGCTATGGCTATTTTGTACACACGAACGAACTCCACTGGGTTAGAGCACCCCGCGTACTTGGCAACTTTGGGCATTCGGAAGTGCATTGGTCACAGGGTGGCTTGCAAGCCTGGGCTCAGCGGATTCGAGTGGTCGACAAAGTGAGCCACCTCACAGGTGGGAGCCCCTTGGGGTGAGGAGGCACGCTGGGGGCGGTGCAAGATTAGGCATGGGGCTGTGTGCCTGGTAGCCAAAACAAGGTCAACCCCTTGTGTCTACGGCTTGTTCCTGTGCCCCCCGTTGAGGCTAGGGTTTCCCTTCGTACTTGGTCGATTTTTGCTCGTAGGTCACCAGCTTCTTGGGCCCCAACCAGAGGTTGCAGGTTCACCCGAGCGTGGGCCTAGGCTAGCTTGGATTGAAGGGCTTTGATCTCGTGGTCCTCAGTGCGTTTGCCTCCCATGCCGACACACGCGCTTCCTCTAATTGGCTCCTTAACTCCTTGGCTTCTCACGTCTCAACGGTCGGAAAGAGCCGTGCCTCGGCCCATGCCCTCTCGAGCTGTGCCCGAAGCTCCCCCGCTTGATGGGCTTCGGCTACGGACTGCAAGGCCTCGGTCTGCGCCTCTCTCAACTACCGTTGGAGGTCCTCCAACTCTCTCTCTCCACTTCCTTGCAGACCCTTTGGAGGTCGGCCTCTTGGGAAGCCACGGTCTCGCCGGTGACTTGAGCCTCTGTAGAGGCCTCCGGTCGCGCTCCCGACCCCAAGGTGGCGTGGTCTATGATCCGACTCGACTTCGGCCTTGGAGGGGTGTTCATACCCTCGACCTCGGTGGCCTTCCGCGCCTACCTCTTCTTGGGCGGCATGGCTTGTTGCTCAGGTCCTCACGGATGGCGCCAACTATCATCGGTACAAGTCCAGATAGTAAACTTAGAAGCACCCCCGGTCGGATACGAAAACCGTCGTGGATGCAAAGGGACTCAAGAGAAGCACACAACCACAAGTATATTCAATAGAAGTGTTTTTTTTGTTACAAGAATGGCATCCCCTCTCCCATTGTAGGGGTTCTATTTATTGGGAGAAAGGGGGAAGGCAAGTGTAGTCATAATTTTGCCCTTAGCATTTAACCTACTTCTAGAGGCATTCCTATTATTTGTTCCATGTAGGCCCCGCCACGTCTGGGACTCCAGGGTTGGTCCGGGGTTTGCCCTAGACCCTCCTAGGATCGGGCTCACGTACTCCGGCTGGGGTTGGCCCCGGACCCTCCTAGGATCGGTCTTGCGTGCTCCGCCTGAGGTTGGCCTCGGGCTCTCCTGTGGTTCGCCTCGCATACCTCGTCCAAGGTTGGTTTAGGGACTTGGCTCAAAGTAGAACTTCCAACGGGTGCCGTCGCTCTGAACATGTCATGGGTCTGAGGTAGTGTGGGAACCTTTCCCCAACACTCTCTATAAATTTATCTATAAACTATTACTATTTATAAACCAAAACCAAAAGCAATCAATAAAAACCAATATAAACACCTCCAGATATAATCCAGGAAGAGCATGCAGTGCACCGCGCGCCGATTGCTGAACAAATCAAATGGAGCATCAACAGGTGCCGGATAGATCACCAACCATCGGTCACGTTGCCATCGCGCACCAATGCGTATGCGGTATGCCCCCATATTTGTACCGTCCGATTCGCACCTGTGTGTGCGTGGTCCAACGGATGTTAACGCGCACGCACGTATCTATGTACAGTAGGACGTGTAATGCCAACGCGCGCGGACATATGCGCGCGCGCCCACCGGCCCGGCCGGGCGCGAGCGCGGACGTCACCTACGCGGCAATCGACGTCGACGCAGAGAACTACCTGCGACCTAAACGGCGGAGAAATCCTGCCCGTCCGAGCGGCGGCGAAAGCGGATCGGGCCGCGCCGCGGGGGAGGGCTCGGCTATTGGTTGACGCGCGCGCGACGGGAGAACGCGGCGTGACAAGTTAACAAAGCGACCCTAAAGCGGGGAGAGCGACGCGGCAACCGACTCGGCGATCGGCGACGGCCGCTGCTGCGGTCGCTTTGGATTTCTTTCCTTCTCTTTTGTGAAGCTGCGATGCTGCGTCGCAGGCTTTTTGGGATTCCTGAAAGGGGAAAAGGGCGCTGCTGGGGGTCCCTCTCGCTCGTCGTCCTCTTCCGGCCTCCACGCGCGCACGCGGTGCTCCCGGCTTTGGGTGATTGGCGTGAAGGGAAAAATGGTTAACTAGCCGGGTAGGCTAATTAGAACTCTAACTTAGCTAATCGGTTATCTTTCCAACCCGATCATTTTTTTTGTTGATTTTGATGTAAGATGGACTGTGTACGTGGTAAATTTAGATTATGAGTTCATTTGGCTGTACAGCCAAAGATGAATCGGTAAGTTTCAGAGAAGAAACAGAGACCAATTAAAGCAGAGAGCCAAGACAAGATATACCAGTTTTAGTACAGTCGATCTCATTATTGAGTTGGCAAGTTGTTACATCTAGGAGCTGAGCCTAATTCTCTTTTTAGACTAGCCTAATTCTCCTTTTAGACTAACATTGACTTAAGCTAAGCTTGTGATGAGACTACGCACAAGACGTCTACGACCATGTGTACCAACCAAGCGGAAGACAGACAGGTACCCGCAGATTTGCTGCCTAATCGATCATGTTTACGGATGTGCTACTGCTCATGTAGTTGTAGTCCCTTGTCATGTCAATTTGGGATACTGATTATTGCCCTCGTCCATCACTGCACCTGCAAAGGGTAAGCTGTACTGACTGACTGCAGCCTACCACCACAATTAACTGTTAATGGCCAGCGGATGTTGGAGGATTCCACCTACAAGCAGCAGCTAGGTCAGGTCCGTCAGGAGGACAACACTTTGCATTCGAGCTAAATTAAGGTGCGCGTCCAACTAAAGAGAAAGATATAGTATGTGCCAATAACGGAGGAAAACAGAAAGAAAAAAAGTGAAAGAACGAGCTTCTTTTGTATATATAAGATTGTAGGCCTGGCCTTACACTTGATCTGTAGACTACTAATACTAGTAGTAAACCACCCATTCGAGCCACTTTTGTGCTTTTGTCCAACGATTCGCCACTAATTAAGCTCTCTTTCCAATGTCTCTATTCTCTCCTTTCTTGAGAGTCACTAATGTATTGTCTATTGCCTCTTTGTACTATATGCTAGTACATAATCACTAATTGCCTTACTCCACTATATATCCCGGGTTCCTTCTTGCTCATACCACAAACCTATAGTATCATACTCCAGTGAGTCAGTGGCATGTCATCACCAGTTCACCACGCAATAGTACAGCTAGTATACTAGCACTACTTGCCACATCCCATGGAACATTGATACATTGTTATCGCTATCCGTCCAATCAGATGGAGTTAAAACAAACGACTGCGACATGATTAGCTGAGTAACGTCCAAGAGCAAGTGTACAAAAGAAAACGTTGCAGTAGGTGGCGCGTATTACCGGCTACAACGCCGCTTCATCTACGAAGGCCGGCCCTAGCAAGTGAGCGAGGCCAGACTACTGGGACAGGAATTGAATGTAGTAGGGACTGCGACCCGTGGAACATTGGGCCACGCGAGATGAGCCTGAGCCGTTGGACGGTGATCGGACGGCTCCGGTGCAAGTCTCTTCTCAGACCCAACGCCGGGTGGTTTCCCCAGGTTCAAACTCCAAACGACCCTGCCTTAAAAGTATAGGACGCATCACGTGCGTGTCTGTAGATGTGTGTGGTGTTGAGTGGGTGTATGAGTATGTTTTTGTATTTATGATCTCAAAAAATTATATAGAGTATATTTGGTTGGCAGCCAAATTTAGCACGCTTAGGCTCTGCTCTAAATGGTTTTGGTTTCCGATTTTTAGAAGTCAGAAGTTACTTGAAATACGTCAGTTTCTTGATTTTATCTTTCTTTTGGTTTTTTAGTTTTTCGGTTTTGCTTTTTTCCCTTTATTTATTTGCATTGTCTATGACAATATAATGATTTTTTTCTTATTTTTTAACTTTAAAAAAGCTAATAGTCGCTACAGTGCATTTGCAATTAAAAGCCAACAGTTGAGACCAGAAGCCGAGGTTTTTTTTAAAAAAAAATTAAAAAAAACCGATTGGAGCGGCCTCTAAGTTTCGATGTGTCATAGCTGTTTAGACCATCATTTGGTTGTGTATTAAGTTTAGGCTTGCCAAAAAATGTTAGGCAAACCAGGGGACCTTGGCCACATAAGTTTTTGCCACATGAGTGGTGATGAAATGAGCACCATAACCTCTGCAAGCCACAAGCCAAAAAGATTCATCGTCCTCCTCCTCATTAGTGTCACCCACTCTTCACCACCCGCATCACACGCACTCTAGCACCATGGCTTTGAGAGCTCCGTCGAGCGGCCCCCGTCACCACCGTTTTCTTGCTCGGTTATGCACCTCCATCCATCGTTTCTTCTTGATCTGCATGATTCCCTCCCTGTAGCCACCTCACCCTAGCTTCCTCTCATGCTTGCAGATCTGGACCTCCTATGTGATCCTACGATGAAGCCTTCCTCGATCTACTATTTGGCTCCTTGTTCATCATCTTGAGCTCTGTAGATTGTCCCCGTCGCCACCTCTCTCTTGCTCGGTAACACACCTCTCTCTATCCTTTTGTCTCCATCTACACGATTCCCTCTCTATCCTCACCTCCCCCTTCCTCTCATGCATGCAGATTTGGTCCTATTATGCAGTCCTAGCACCAAGACTTCGTTGATGTACTATTTGACTGCTTGTTGATCATCTTGCTACCTTTGCCATCTGGTAGCGTGGATTCAAAGGCTAGTTTGTGTAGTAGAGCAAAGGTAATACTCCATCCTCTACTTAGTTCTATTTTTGGATCCGAAATGTTGGGTGTTTTTGTGAATTTTTGAACTCTGTGTATGAACCTGTCAAATGTTCCTTGTTGAAGACACGGTACATTACTGCAGTAGGTTCTTGTTTGATAGTATATTAAGTAATGCCATAATAACTTATGAAAATATATTATTTTTGCATAGATGGGTCGAAGGAAGTTGTGCTTATAATATTTCATGAATTACTACTACTACATGTGGAGGAGAAGGATGATTGTTGTCATTGGTGTGCGTTTAGCCATGTACTGGTATAAGATTCATATGCAAAAAAGGAAGAGAAAAGCTGTTAAATATTCTCTAATGTTGGATAGAGATGTCACCCGTGAGTCACGGCTAAATTGGTTGTATCATGGAACTGAGGCCCATTGTATTAGTGAGCTACATATGTGAAAGGTTGTGTTTTCACAAGTTGTGTGCTCATCTTAGATCATGTGGCTTGCTAGTGGACACCTTACATGTCATAGTGGAGGAACAAGTATCAATGTTCATACACATCGTTGGTCAAGAATTGTCGAACCCCGGAGCGCTGACTCCGGATCCTGTGTGTAAATCATACTAGTCCAAGATCAGCTAGTACATATAACGGTAACAGGGATACATATCAAGCACAATAATAATTTTGGCCAAATTTTACATCAATGCTCATTGGGAACAATAATAAAGAAAATAACAACGGAAGCAAATAAATAAACAGCAAAGCCCAAGAGCTTCCCCACAGACAAACGATAGTAAGACGCGGCCTACTTATCCTGGTCCTCACCTTAGTCAAAGCAGTTCTCCTCTGAGAAGTGGTAGCAAGGGTGAGTACAAAGTTGTGCTCCACAAGTTACACCAAAAATGCAATAATAATGCAAGGCTAACAAAGGAATGCATATATGGTTATTTAAGCGTAAAACAACATTTAAGTAAATACAAGTATTAGATATGAAACTGTGAAATTTAAAACAATAAGTAAAGAAAGTAATTTAAAAATAAAACCATTAGTGCAGGCACCAACCTAACACTAACCTAACCATAGATATCTTACTCAGACCATCTTTCTCCAAAAAGATTCCACATTTCCATCGAAAACTATATTATGAAAACCAAGGTCTAATCCATGAAAAACTTTACTCAGCATGCCCATAACTGTGGGCATGACTATCCAGAATAAGTTATACACTCTATAGAGTTTGTATAACTTTACCCACAAGATATGATTAGCTCATGATGTTAGCCATTACACGTTTCCGTAGGTATACGACTAAGTAATCATAACAAGACCTTTACAAAGCAAAACCATCAATATGACCATGCCTCCGCTAAAGTTTCATCCCAATAAAGAATCCACCAAATTGGGATCCCCTCTTGTGCCATGTAAGACTTCTTGTGGCCTACGCTCACATTTAGCCTATAGCGAGGCTCAAACTGGGACCCACTAATTTGTTGGCCAAGACTATCCCATACTAGCCTTGTGGTAGTAGGAAAGGGCTTTGTAGCAGTAGCTCACAAACCATTCCTTAATTGACTTAAGCACTTCTCACATACCCCTCGTGCCTAGCATCCACGTTGAGCCACCGAGAAATAATATATGCTAGTAAGCATTCACCACCTAACCATTTGCCTAAGATTAAACCAAGTTTTACATTGTATTTTAAAATATTTCATAGACTTTCTTGACTCATCGAAGTCAAGAATATATGTTAAGAGCTTATTATTTTATGTGAAAAAGGTGTCCCAAACCTAGAGTTATATCTATGCAGGTCTAAGCATTTACTACAAAATTCTTTAGCCATACTAATGTACTAGCTAAAGTTTTTATTCTAGGGTGACAAGGTACAAAAATTCACCATATCATGCAGATTTTTTAATTGTCATAATTTTTTTCCATCAAATAGAGGTGAGTCATCTAGGTGCACTATCACACTAGTTGCCATCCTTTAAACTTTTTAGGTCGTGAAGCTTAATAAATGAGAGATTAAGCTCTGATTCCACTTGTAAGATCGAGGAGGCCGACTAAAGGGGGTGTATAGTCGTTTCTAAAAATTCTGTTTTAGCCATTTGGCTAAAACAAAATATATAATGCAGAAACTTAAATCAAATTGGTTTTAGCACAAACAAAGCCTAAATCAACTAGATTCACCTATGTGCACCAATAATCTAAGTCTATATCAAAGGTTTGCAATCCTAGGATGACAAGCAATTAATTTAATTCTATGAATGTAAATTGCTTGAAAGTAAATTGAGCACAAGAAAATAAACCACAAAGACACATTATCTTTTTACCGTAGTGTTCAAAGACTTGCTAGTCACCCCCAGTCCACATTGAGGTAATCCCAAACGAACTAGAGAGGCTCCATGAATTAAGCCAAAACACCTCAATCCATTAGTGTTAGCTCTTTCCGCTCCAGGTAGGTGAGCTCCAACCTTCACAACTTCGTCGAATCTTCTCACAACCTTCTTTGAGAAAATCACCGCGCACTACCCCTCCAATGCCATCTAGTAGTCGGTAAACTCCAAGAGTAATAAGTTAAGCCCCTCACTTGACTCTCACCACATGCAATGAATCTACAAGATCAGATGGACACTAAGTCCAACTCTAGATGCAACACATGCACTCTAGATCACTCTCCTTGCTCACAAGGTGCAACACATGTACAATTGAAAACAGAGACTCATATTAGCTCAAGTGAGTAGAAATAGGTCAAGCAACCTTGTATCCAATTGCCACAAGGGGGTATTTATACCCTACATAGGAAAACTAGCTATTGGAGCCAAATTCCTGAAAAATCAGGGAAATCGGAAGTGCCATCGTTATACGGCCGGTACTTTCACTCCCCTCGCAACAATTAGAAAAACTAGCCGTTATAGTCAAAAATGGAAGTTCCACCATTCATTCTCCGGTACTTCCGATCATCAAAAGTACCGCTCCACACATACGTAACTACCACTCTCACGGGGAGAAGTCCACCACACAGGTGTCTCTCTAGGGTAAGGTAGTACCGCACAATACACGCCAATACTTCCACCTTTCAATAGTACCGCTCACATAGAGTTGGTACTTCCGTCAGCCAATCGGACCACTCACACAGAGCTGATCGGATTACTGATGTCAACTTCGTCGGATGATTCGACCACTAAGGTCTCTGACCACCTTGTCTGGATCGATCACACAGGTCTTCGACCACGTTGACCATGTCGATATTCGACCACATTGGTCTTTGATCACACAGATCTCTGACCACTACGTCGATCTTCGACTATATTATTTTAATCATGTTGTTTCGACCACGTGGAGTTCGACCACACAGCCACACAGGTCTCGACCATGTTGATTTTGACTACACAGGTCTCGACCACGTCGATTTTGACCGCTGGTTGATGACCACGAAGGTCTACGACCACATCGATTTTGACCACATTGGTTTACGACCATGAAGGTCTACGACCACATCAATTTCGACCACATTGATTTATGAGCGCGAAGGTCTATGACCACTCTGGTCTACGACCACGCTGGTCTTCAACCACTCTAGTCTATGGCTATGACCACGTCGATTTCGACTACGTTGGTTCTCGACCACATTGATCTTCGACCACACAGGTCTCCGACTATGCTAGTCCCACACCACATCGATTATGTCGATATTCGATCACGTTGGTCTCTGATCACACAGATCTCTAACCACTATGTTGATCTTCGACTACATTGTTTTAGTCACGTTGTTTCGACCACACATGTCTCAATCATATCGATTTCGACCACATAGGTCTCGACCACGTTGATTTTGATCGCTGGTTGACAACCACAAATCAATTGTCATCAATTACTAAAACTTCACCATTAACTCATAATGGAGGGACTAGATTCCACAATCTTTCCTTTTAGTAATTCATGACAATCTCAACAAATAATGAGATAAAGATTGATTTAGTATACAACATGTGCACAGCATTTATATACTCTAAAATAAGCTTCTTAAGCAAAGCTTGCTTATCCGGTTATCATTTAACCATTAACACATAATGGAGGAACTAAATAACAATCCGATTATGAGTATATATTAACTACACAAGCTATATATACTCAAGGGATATGTTTCAAAGAAAAAATCTTTAATATATAAAAAGATGAACTTGGATCAATGCTTATGAAACCTCAAAACATAGAGTGAACTCTCCCTAAATGTGTGCATACAAGAATGTGTAATAGAGACATATGCACATATTCATGTTTGACTATTTGGAAAGTTCAGTCTATATTTTGGATCTGAGAAATGCAATAAGAATTATAAATGTGATATAGAATGCATATCTCTTATGGTTTTCACCTTTTCATCCAAATGAGATTAAGTAATATCATAATCAATAGACAAGTTAGTCTTACAATTAGATTTGTCATAATCACCAAAACCAATCTTAATGGAGCTTGAGCTTTCGTTGCTGACTCGGTCAAATTGACTGACGTGGTTGCCATGTGGCGTACACGTAGGCTAGAGGAACTGAGGTGGCTCGGGGGCTTGACATGGCTGCTGACCGCGCGCGGTTTTCGTTGTGGTGGCACACCATATGGTTTGGCGTGGTGTCCACGCCATCGTTGTGGCCTGAGGTGGCGTCGTCGATAGTGGTGGCACGCGGGGACCAAGGCTCACTGTTGGCCTGGTGTGAGGCAGCTGTCGGCAAATAGCGTAAACACAAGGGGAGTCGGCAAAGGGCGATGTACCAGTTTCTTCTTTTCAGCTTCTCAAAGCTGTTTTTGAGCTTTTCTATAGCAATTAACTTTTAAATGAAATGTCTTTTAAGATGGGGTCTATAAATTGATCGTGGTACACATTGTAGCGATTTTATTTATATCGATCAAAACCTCACGTGAATTTCTGTTAATTTATACTTTTTCTTACAAACAAACCCAAAACCATAAACTGTAGCCAAAAGTTATAATTCCAAGCTAAAAGAACATGGCCTACATGTACATGGAGTTCTTTCTTCTCCATCCTGCGAACTATACCAGGGTGTAATCATGGTTGGGCATGTGTGGGGTTACGTCCAAAAGATTTGGCTCTGATTGGCCTAAAGCGCGGGGATTGCAGCAAGTGTTCTTCCTTTTTTGGTCAGATCTACTGGAGAACTAGCATGAGAACGAGATGTCATCCTGTCTGTCATGTGTCTTTTGTAATGTGCCTCGCTTGATTGTAGTCATGTTAGTTTCGCTGCTTTGTTTAGATATTTTTTTTTCTCTTTTAACATATGCTGTTCAGGTTTCGTCCTTACGCACGGCACTTCGCTGTTGCACGGGCTGTTGTCCATCATCCTGAATACTTTATCGGTTCTTTTTTATTTAACTCCTTAAAATCCGTATCATCAACTTTTTAAAGTTTAATTATTAATAAATTCAGAACTATCAAAATTAACTATACGAAAATTATATCATTAGATATATGTTAAAAATGCTTTCATAATATTACACTTTTATTGCTATATTTTAGTGTAAAATTATAAAAGCAGCGATCAAAATTACATATTAGAAACCGTAGAAATAAAAAAGCCGTTAAGTGAAAATGATCGGAGAGAGTGGTTTTTCTCTGTGTCCTAGAAAAAAAGAATGCACACGTCGACTGGTTTTCGCCTTGCCTACAGCCTACTAGTCGGTGCTTCAAGCTAGCGTAAACCATCTCCTTTCAAATAGCTTTGCTTATGGTTTATTCTGACTTCAGGGGTTTTTTTTAAATTAGAAGTCACTTAGAATAGAATATATTGACAATTTTAACTTTTTTAGCTTTTTGATTTTTTTCTTTACATTATCTATAAACATATAACAATAATTTTATTTTTTAATTAAATGATTTGGAAAAAATTAACCACCGTTAAACTGCAATTTTAGGGACCAGTTGCAAGCTGCAGTCGGAAGTCGCAGTCAACCGCTGGTTGAAGCGACGCCTAGATAAACTGCTGCTGAGCACGGGCTTTGACTGCAGGATCAAGAGTTACAGCTATGTTTTTAATATAGGAAAGACAAGGTGCAGTACATAGCAATATAGCGTAGCTGCATCACTGTAACTGGTCTTCCAACGGGCATGATTGTCTGTTGATATTGTAGCCTACTCGGCTACTCCTAGCCATGGTTTGTATGCCATTACTCCTGAATTTGTGATTTGCACAAGTACTCTGACACAGTTTGCAAACTTCACAGCATACGAAGTCATTAGGGACATGTACAATAATTCTTCTCTTAATGATATCTCTAAAATTTTTATCTTAGCTAAATACAATATAAGAAATAACATCTCCAATATATTGTCTCTAGTACCACCTCTAACATTAATTATTTTACAATTTTTCAAGTCTATACGTCAGATTTTTATTATCCACTCCATCCCCTTTCACGCCATCTCTCTTCTCTCTCCCACGAATCACGCTCCCTCTCCTTCCCTACCCGCGGTCCTCTACCCCACGGCCACCTTCTCCAGTGCTCTCTCCGCCACCGCCACTAACATCGTCCGTTGCCCTTGCTCCCTCTCCCTCCCCGCCCGCCGTCCTTTACCCCACCGCCGCCCTCTCTGGTGCTCTCTCCGTCACCGTCCGTCGCCCTCTCCCCCAATGTCGCCTCCACCGTCCTCTCCTCCACCGCCGCCTCCCTTGTTCTCTACCTCCCCGCCGCTCTCCCCATCGACAACGGTTGCCGCCTCTCCTCCACTGCCATGACCTTCTCCGAACTCACCGTCGTCGACCCCCGTCAGATATGGCCCACCCACGTTTGGATCCGGTCGGGCCTGACCAATCCAATCACCAGCGAGCCGGATCCAACGGATCGAGAATCCTCCGATCGCCGTGACCGAGCTGGTGGCTACCAGATCTGCCGCTAGCAGTTGTGTCTTCGGGTTCAAGCACCACCACATGGGTCCCACAAACTGTGTGGGCGACGATGACTCCTCTCCAATAGCGCTTGCAATTGTTGCTTCGTGTGTTGGGTTGCGTGACACGATCATCGCTCGATGAAATGACGACCCCCTCCTCTTTTTGTTCTCTCTTTTCCACCTAGGATTTTGCTGATATAATATTAGTTAGAGATAGCTCAGGTGTTGGAAATGCTCTAGGAAAATGTCGCAATCACATGCACAGGCCTAGAAGGCTACTAGTAGAACTGAGCCTCCAAAATGAACGAGGTCTGCAACTAGTGGCATCTTTGGATCCTCTTCTCTTTTCCAGCGCCAGGAGCTGGAGGTGAACAAGCTAACCTTTCCAGAGCATCCCCGCCTACCTACTGACCCCCTTTGTTACTTTCACACACTTGTTTATTGATTGTAAGAATCGCCAGTCAATGTAGGAAAGCTCAATGGCATTGTAGACAGTGCCGCGTTGGAATCTTTAGCCGGTTTCTTAAGGAACCAGTGTTACTAGTGACATGTTTGATTGAGCTGTTAGCTTTGCTTAAGGGAGAGCAGGGGAGACTCATACCTATTCTTTATAACTTATAATTTCGTCTCAATAAATAAACAAAACAAATTTTATCATTTTTAAAACATTTTATCTGGATAGTTTTTAAGTTATTTATTGGTATTCAATTTATTCGCATAAATATTCACTTTATGAATAAAAATCATCAACCACAGAAGAAAAGAATATATCCTAAGACTGAAATTTTGCCTGTCATGGTTTCTTCAGAAAAGAGGAACCGCGGAGGATTACTGGATTATAGATTTTCATTGTTTCTCGGGGAAGAGATCAGAAGATGATTGAGTGACGCTAGTAATTTCTTTTTGTAAAGTTCCTTTTCTTCATATCCTTTTCGAGCTACAAGCGGACCGTAGGTGCCTTTCTGTTTACGACTAGGTATTTGGTGGTGAGCTGTTGCGAATTCTATCGATCAGGTTGCCATTTTTAATAGTGGTAGCAAGGGCATTTTGCTCCAAGAAAGGCGTCGCACATCGGTGCTATAGCCTAGTACTACTAAATTTTTTTAGAGCTTACCATATGGTACTTGGAAATACGAACGGATGCGACAACAAGCTTTCATATCTTTCTGTTGAGTTCGTGCATCATCCAATGCACTTGGAGAAGTTATAAATAAACCACTGGAGGTTAGTGATGTTCCAACTGACTACTGTTCTTGGACACTAACTTTATTTCTGTTTGTGTGAGAGTTTTTTTAGATGGTATGTTGAGTTGTTGGTTTGTAGGAATAATATGATCAACAGGGCAAGTGTCACGATTGAACTCACATATTCTACCTACCATTCCCAGCGTCCGTCTGCGCTGCTTAATATTTGTCGGAACTCTTCAACCGGGATGCCAGGCTTCACACTAGAGGGCAGAGGCTAGAGAGGTGAGGTTAGAAACAGGAGGCGTGCATTATGGGTGTCAGTTTGTTTCGCATGATTTGCATGAACATTGTGGCTCAATAAAAGGGCGTTCATACAGTCTTTTGACTTTGATTTTTAGTTTTAGTTTATAAATAGTAACAATTTATAAGAAGTTTATAAAAAAACACTCACATACGATTTTGATCAATATAAATAAAATAGTTGTAGTATATACTATAATTGACTAATAGACACCATCTTAAAAAGACATTTTGTTTAAAAATTTACTATAAAAAGTAGTTTTTAGAAACCAATATAAATAAGATAGCATCGGGCTCCAACCATGCTGTTACTCCCCAAACCCATGAGTAGCAATTCCTTTATTTGTATGGTACTCTTGAGTTGAGTTGGATAACAAATTTTGAGAAATCTAAAAGAAACTACTACACTCTCCGTCTAAGTTTACAAGACATATTTTTTGAATTATCTTATCCATTAATATATGACATATTTCGTATTTTAATACAAAATTAGTGTAAAGTTTTCTCTTTACCTCTAATAAATATCCAATCTTACTTTATATTTCTACATATATGTATTGGAAATAGTATTTAGAGATAATAATTAGGGGTACTTTAGTCATTTTTAACATCTCATTAATTTATATGCTAAGAGAAAATACGAACATGGACGGATACTACACAGTGCTCCTGACTAGTGAGACCAATAAAAACCGAATTCTTTTTTTAAAAAAAATGAGTGTAGCATGCCTGCAAGTTTATTCATAGTAAAGTAACCATTTTCTTGCTATTCCAAGGTATTATCACTCTCATTTCTCTCCTTTCGAGCGTTGATGTGTAATTCTCTGCTGCCATCACTCGCCATACTCTCTCAGCACTCCCCAATTTTCCCCACTCGCCACTTTCTTCCCTCTCTCCTCCTGCTGCCATCGCCCCCGCTTTTTAGCCCACCTACCAGCCGCGCAGCAAGCACCCTCGTCGCAAAAAGCACCCGCACCTCCGTTCCCCCACCTCTCCTCTCCCCCACGTAGCCAAAACAACAGCACTACTCCACTGCTAAGAGCAGAGCGAGAGGAGAGCTGCATTACCAAACCAGGAGCGCGCACGCGACGGCCGAGAGCGCTTGACGCTAGTGCTAGGAGCAGAGGCAGGAGGTGGGATTCCAAAGGGCAAAAGTCGCGGGAGCAAAAGCAGGGAGGCGAGGGCCGGGGGGGAAGGGAGTAGGGTAGTCCAATCCAGTCCGCTGCAGTGCGCTGCGATTGATTGGAAGTGTGCGCGGCCGCCACCGCCGCCCCCAACCCCCCGCCCCGATCGGAGCCGCGGGGCAGATCCAGTTCCCGCCGGAATTGCGGCTGATTCCGGCGCCCGCGACCCCACCGGATCTGCATTCCCGCGCAGGGCCTCCCCGACCCGCGCTCTCGCCTCCCGTAAGTCTCCGGCTTCCCTATGTGATATGCCTGCTTAGTATTTTTTTAAAAAAAAATTCCTGTATTTTTCGCTGTTTGCTACGGTGCGATTCTTATCGTTCGTACAATGTGTGTAGGATATCTCCGGGTAGTTTTTACGGAATTATGCCTTATTTGGGAAGTTTTGGTGTAAGCGTTTGAACTTTGAACAGTGAAGGCTGTATTTTGAGCTCCTTTGTCCTCTCTGAAATTCCACTGTTTCAACCAGCTTTTCCGTCGCAGTTTCTGAATTTTTTTCTCACCGTGTTGCTTGGTTTTGCACTCCCGGACTTCCCGGTTCGTGTTTCCTTGTCTTTTTGGGACGATGAAATCAGCAGTCGCGGTGAAATCACACGGCGTCGGCTCGGCACGTACTGTTGCGCTAGTGGAATCCGTCACCGTGTTCTGCTCCCTCTGTTTCGGCTTACCCTTGTCTCGCGTTGTCTACTTCCTGAGTTCTTCCCAAACATTTTCAATCCGTCCGATGAAAGGAAGCCCGCTACCCACGCAGTACAGATTTTACCCCTGAAAGCATCCAACAAGTACTGCAGCTTCTTCGTTTCCTCCCCGGGGGGGGGGGGGGGATGCTAGATAGAAGTAACAAGTCGTACTACCACTGTTACTACTACAAGATAAGTAAAAGGAGATAGTAAAAAAGGACGCCCCATTGGTCACTACATTGAACCTGCAAGGACAAGGATTTAATAGCAGTGGCACATCTGGTTAAAAACCGAATCCACCGAGCAAACACCGCCATCAATGACCGTATCTTGTTTGGAGTAGCTCCTTCTTTACAGCCAAAACCACCTCCCCTTCCCGCTGAATGCCAAGCTGCTGGCTGGTACTAGCAGTATGACCGATGGATTCTTCCCCTGAGGCGAGGCGAGGCGAGCAGTTGGTGTCCGGTCATCTCGGCCAATCCGGCCGAACCCTCCGCATGGGCTTAAATAAACATTCGCTGCCCCACGCCGGCAATTACGCCCGCGGGCGTCTTAGGTGCACCTCTTAACTGCCGCTCTTGCTGAGCCCGCGCTGCGCAGCCTGCCGTTCGCGTCAAACTCTACAGCCTGTGCGCGCTGCGCTGCGCTGCGCGCGATGGTCCATGCACAGAGGTACTGCCGCCTTAATTAAGCCAAGTTAGGTGCGCACAGCCACAGATGAGTCATGGGTGTGAGTACATGACACGACGCTTACTTGCCCGCGTCGATGTCCTGGCCTAGTTCTGGCATGACGGTGATCGGATCGGGTGGTGCTGTGCCTGTGCGCCCGCCACTTGGGTCTCTCGGGTGGGGGCCGCCGCAACGGCGTGCGCTGATTGTACCGTGCGTTCTTGCTTTAAGGGTTGGTATTCTTGCGGGGGGTTGGGATTCTTTTGGCCTGCCTTCCTGGCCGCCTCGTCGCTGTCCCCGTCCTATCCTATATTGTCCTAGCTAGGGTCCATTGTGACAGAAGCTTCTGCTTTTGGATCATCGGGCGTGCACGTCGCCTGCCAATGGAATGTAGTGTGATGCTGGGGCCGTGAGGTACGCGGTACGCCGGGTTTGTGTACCTTATACGTTGTGGATGGGCTGGAGTAGTTGGTTGTAGTATTAGGGGCTTACTAGCGCCTGAACATACGATGGGAGACCTCCCATCGCACACAGCACACACCAGGGCAACATCGGTAAATATTATGTGCATCATTTTTAATCACCACGTGCAACAAAATGCACAATAGCAGTGAGAATTTTGACAAAAAAACTGAAAAGAAAAATCATCGTCTTACCAAAATAGGATGAAATCATAAGCATAGAACTTAGCCAGATTTTAAAATAGTTAAGAAATCACAAAAAAAAAAACCAATAACACATCACTTCAATATTTTTAAAGAATAGTTGCAATATTTTACAGGTACTCATACAACAATCGGAGAAAATGTTTGCAACAAAATGAAATGTCAAATTTGAAAAAGAAAATGTGCAACAGTTGGCAATCCTATTGCAACAAGAAATCACTGTAATACAACAATCAGACGAAACTATTGTAGCAAATACCTCTTGTTGCAATATTTTTGGGAAGGCACAGCGCAACATAACAAAATGCTTCTTGCAACAATGAAGAAAACGAACCATAATGTAACAAAAAGATAACATTGACGCAACAAAATTTCTGAAATCTATGCAACAGAAATAATCTTTGTTGCAACAAGAAAAATAAATGCTACAACAACTGAATATAATTACAGCAACAAGAAAAAAATTGGAGGAGGTATAAGGAGCGCTAAGATTTGGGGAAAACTTATTGGTGGTGGTAGAGTTCAAATTAATGGTGAAAATGGAACTCCCATGGTGAGAGATGGGAGGTGGCCAACGACGGTCCACTGCCGGGGAAACCATCACCGCCTCACCGGTGACGGCGGCGTGGCACAGCTTCGCTGGAGAGAGAATATTCATGTGTCGATGAGCCCAAGGAGGAGCAATGACGAAGAAGACGAGATGTGAGCACATGTGTGGTGGGGAGTCAAAGATTGGCATGCTTTGTGTTGCAGTTTACAACCACTTCAGCAGTCGTTACGACCACACACATAGTCGTTACGATCACTTTTGGTTTGCTCCGACCATGCTACGACCATTTCGTGTTGCTCCGACCACGCTACATACTTGTAACTTCAGTTGACGATGACCACGTTCACGCTGCGCTGCACTCCTTCAATCATGTAGTAGGCTCGATTACCGTAGTCATAACTTGATTACGACCACGCTGTAGACTCGATCGTCGTGGTCATAAAGCTTACGACCACGTTGAAGACCTGATCGCCATGGTCGTAACTCGTTTACGATCATGTCTTCTGCTACACGACCATGATCGTAACTCGTTTACGACCATGTATTCAGCTCCTGCGGATACCTCTGCTCAATCACCATGGTCGTAACTCGTTTACGACCACGTCTGCGAACATGTCGAACTCGATAATTTTCTCAGAGCCAAAATCTCTCCTCTTCTTTATTTCTCTCTCCTATCGTTCGATCACACCAATCACTTCGACTCCCTGTTCTCTCGTTACATTGCTCTCTTTTATACCCGGCTCTACGACTAAGAAACGGAAAAGCAATATAACTCATAAACAAACTGGAACCGGACTCGACTACTACTGCGACACGAACTCGAAAAACTGACTCGTACTCGTGCACGACTACGACCACTGACTCGTACACGACTACGACCCTCAAACTGAAAACAAGATTACTAACTCTAACAATCACCTTCTTAATATTATTTCTCCATCTTGATCACGCCGATCTTCTCTCTTGTTTCCACTTCTTCCTTCTACTTGCATTTATGTGCGTCGTTCCTTCTTAAGCCTTGCACAATCCGATGCTTGCCGCGCCTCGCACCAGGCTGAACCTGTCCTTCCTTGCACGCCTGCTTGAGCTGGAGCACCTGCTCCCACAGCCGCCTTGACTTCGCCGTTACCTAAGCCTTTCACCTTTCTCTAACACATATCTCGGCTGAGATCCCGCCACCTCCAGTCTTTGCGTTCGAACGTCCCACTAACGCCGCTCCCACGTATCCCACTTTGGCCTGGAACACTCCAGCGCCTCGTGCACCTCCTCGCCTTGATCTCCCTATGCGCTACGTGTGCACGACCTGCACCAGCTGCATGCACTCCGCCTTGTGTGTGGGGTCCACGGGAGTCTTGCCTACCATCTGCGGTGTGCACGCATCCTGCCACAGTTGCATGCGAGCCGGGCCCGCCATCTTGACTTCTTGTGGCCGTGGGCACCGCCACTTGGACCGCCGTCCTTGCTGTTGCCAGTAGGCGCATCTGCGTACGCTGAACTGCTGCTGCCTGCAACCGAATTGCTGCATGCTGCGCCTCCTGCGCCAGCATGTAGACCTGCATGTATGCATACCTCGCCAGCTTCATGCGATGTCCAGCTTCAGCTTACTATGTGTCTTACTTTATTTGTCTAGACTCTAGAACAAACTGTTTCATGGGATGTCTATCTTCTGTTTACCTTTCTTTTGTCGTCATAGCTGGTGACAAGAAGAGCTTAGCTTTGGTTACTTTCGAGCTTTCATACCTCCACAAGCATATGTATGCTTTTTCATGCAGGATATAGATGGGTAATTTATCGTGTTTGGTTAGCTGATTACAAATATTCACCTTATTTGATCAGATATATACTTAGCGTGCGATGGATCGCCGCAGCTGGCCTTGGAAGAAGAAATCATCTGACAAATCGTCAAACGCAGATGCTTCGAAGAATTCTAATCAAGCAGAACAGGTTTGCGTTTCTCTTTTGATTTAGATCGGTTTAAATAGCAGTGCTTTCAGCTATGTAGTAGTGTTCTTTCCTCCCTTTTTTGGTTGACAAAGCTAAATTAGATAGTTCATAATTGTGATGGCACACAGCCTTTTCTGGTTTAACTTGTGCTTTAAGCTTGGTATATATGCCTTATCAAGTGATTGTGCATGCAGCTTCAAGTTGATGGCCCTTGCAGCCAAGTATGTTTAGTTAGTTGTTTTGCCTTCAACAAATGAATGTCTTGTGTTGACTGTATGTTTCTAACCTGTATTAAGAAGCATATGCCAAAATTATGCAGTTTTTTGGCTTCCATGAGAAATGCTATAGTGCTTAGTAGAAGTCCCATCACAAATGATGACTACTTTAAGCAACCCTGCTAGTGCAAATGCCCACTGTAGGCTGTAGCTGCAACTTTTGAATATATGTTTCAGCAATAGTCCAATTGATGCTTTAGGCCACAAGAGGAAACTATGGAAGGCATTGGATTGCAACGACCTTTGAATAGCTGTAGGAAATGGGTTGTTCACACTGTGCTTATTTAAATCTTTAAAATGAAGAGTGGATAGGTAGTTATCCATGTTTTAGGTAGATGGGTAGTTATCCGGTTACTTGTGCCTTCTTCCATGCTTGTATTTGGATTTGCCTATTTGGCTTATATAGACCTTGCCCAATGCTCAGTTAAGCAACCTCTAGATGAAAGAGGATTTCCTATACTGATCATGAACCTGGTACTTCCTGATTGGATCTTGCACATGATACTTTGTTTCGTTTTCTTTCATCCACCTAGTAGTCTGTGGCAAAAAAAGGACACAGGATTCTTGGTGTTGACCTGTAATTTTGACAAAGTAAAGCTCACTGTAACTTTCGATTGTGACAAGAAATGTAATATACCATATATGTGTTCAAGTACCTAGTGCTATGTATCATACCCTTCAGTAATAGACTATAAGTGCACTAGCTCATAGGGGACAGGGTATTGCCAATTTTACCATTTAATATTCATTTGCTCTTGTTGCATACCTGAAAAGCTGGTGTTAGACAAGAAATTTGCCTGTTGGAGTAACCAGACGATTTCCAAATTTTAGCTTATCTTTTTACATGTTCATTTCCTTCTAAAATGAAATTTCTATTTTGCAGGATGATAAAGTTCCAAAATTTGTACAGATTTCACCAGAAACATATGCACATCTTACTGAATCAGAAGAACAAGTAAAAGTCTTAAATGATAAAGTGAAGGTCTTGGATGAGAAACTCTCTGCAGCACAATCTGAGATCACTACTAAAGATGCCCTAGTGAAACAGCATGCTAAAGTTGCTGAAGAAGCTGTATCAGGTGCACAGAACACTATATTCATTAATTTTCTTGTTTGGTAGAAGAACTCGCTCCCTGTAACTGTTGTATTTTACTAGACCTTTCTCATTTCCATAAACCTCCAGTAGTGGATGTTGATCTAGGTGATAATGTTTTTTTAGATAGAACAAATTTTCTCCAGTCATTCTATTATTTGTTACTACATGATACAATATAGTTTATGAAATCACTATACTAAATATATTTTTCACAAGATACATGTTTTGTTATGTTAGGTTGGGAGAAAGCTGAAGCAGAGGCCTCAGCACTGAAGGTTCAGCTAGAAACTGTTACATTGTCTAAGCTAGCAGCTGAGGAAAGAGCTGCCCATCTGGATGGTGCTCTGAAAGAATGCATGAAGCAAGTAAGAACTGTGAAGGAAGAAGGTGAGCAGAAGCTACATGATGTAGTCTTTGCGAAAACCAAACAGTGGGAGAAGATAAAGGCTGAGTTGGAAGCAAAATTACTTGAATTTGAACAGGAGCTCATAAGGGCCGGTGCTGAGAATGATGCACTTTCAAGATCACTCCAAGAACGGGCAGACTTGTTGATGAAAATTGATGAGGAAAAAGCTCAAGCAGAAGCTGAAATTGAAGTCTTGAAAAGCACGATTCAGTCAGGTGAAAGGGAAACAAATTCACTAAAGTATGAACTACATGTTGTCTCCAAAGAGCTTGAAATCCGCAATGAAGAAAAGGACATGAGTGTGCGCTCAGCTGATGTAGCAACTAAACAGCACCTGGAGGATGTCAAGAAAATATCAAAACTGGAAGCTGAATGCCAAAGATTACGTGGTCTTGTTCGGAAAAAGTTACCAGGGCCTGCTGCATTAGCTCAAATGAAAATGGAAGTGGAAAGCTTGGGCAGAGATTATGGAGACAACAGATTGCGAAGATCCCCGGCAAGGAATTCTAGCTTCCATCGTCCTATGTCCCCTATGTCCCCAGTTTCTGATTATGCCTTTGATAACTTACAGCACATGCAGAAAGAGAATGAGTTTCTGACTGCACGTTTGTTAAATATGGAAGAAGAAACTAAGATGCTGAAAGAGGCATTGACAAAACGGAACAGTGAGCTACAAACTTCAAGAAACATGTATGCTAAGACAGCAGGCAAGCTCCGCAGCTTGGAAGTTCAAATGTTAACTGGTAACCAACGTAAGAGTCCATCAAATCCAAACATGGATATCCACTTTGATGGTGCACTGAGCCAAAATGGAAGCAACCCACCTAGTATGACTTCCATGTCAGAAGATGGTGTTGATGATGAAGGCAGTTGTACTGAATCATGTGCCAATGCTCTGGTATCTGAGCTCTCACACAGCAAGAAAGAGAAAGGAACCAAGAGCAGTGTGGCCAAAGGCTCCAATCGGTTGGAACTCATGGATGACTTCCTAGAGATGGAGAGACTAGCTTGTTTGTCTTCTGAAGCTAATGGCCATGGCAGTACTGTTGACAAAATGAAAATTGACGATGCTGATGCTACTTTATCTGGTATTACTGAAAGAGGGGGTGTTAAAGATTTGCAGTCAGCTTTACCATTGCCAGAAAGTCCATCTTGTAAACAGCAGCTGTCTAAGAACTCTCCGCTCTTGAAATTACAGTCCAGATTATCTTCCTTGGTGGATTCTGAATCACCACAGAACAATGTTGGAAAGCTACTAGACAGTATCAGAAATATTCTAAAGGATATTGAAGAAGAGGCAAATTCAATGAACGCAAACAAGACTCATGCTGACATGGTTGAAGTTGCTGACAGTGGATCATTAGTGAAGCAAGATGGGAGTTTGAGCATGGGGAGCAAGCATACCATGGATCAAGAATTAGTAAAGGCCGTTTTGAAGATTCAAGACTTTGTCAAGTCACTTGACCAAGAAGTGGCCAAGTACCAAGGACAGTCTTGTGATTATGATGGACTTTGTGAGAACATACAGCAGTTCTCTGGGCTAGTTGAGAAAGTTCTGTCAAATGAAAATGTCCTAAATGACATCATTATGGCACTGTCTCATATCTTATCAGAAACTAGTGAGATTAAGTTCACCATGTTGAGAGACAACACCAATGAAGCAGACAGCAATAGTTTGGATTATGTCGACAAAGTGACTCTACTTGAAAATAAAGTGCAGTTTGAGTCACTAAAAGACAACATTTCTGGCCCTTGCCCACTTATGCCTCGTTCATCTTCTGATCCTGAGATTGAGGGGCCTACTGATGCTGGATTCGATGTCAAGACTGCAGTGCGGATATGCTCACCGGAGGACTATGAGCAACTTAAATCTGAGAAGATGAATTTGGAGGCAGAATTAATAAAGTGCAGGGAAATGATAGAAGATACAAAACCTAGGTTTAGTGAGATGGAGAAAAACCAGGAAGAGCTTACATCCAAGTTGGCTGCCAGTGAGAATTCAAATAGCTTGGCTGAGACACAGTTGAAGTGTATGACTGAATCCTACAAGTCACTTGAATCAAGGAAAGTTGAATTAGAAAATGAAATCGAAGTGTTACAATCCAAAATAGATACTTTGACAGCTGAACTCGCTGATGAAAGACAAAGTCATCAGGAGGACTTGGCCAGATACAAAGATCTGGAGGAGAAGATGGAAAGGTAAAACTGAAATCTTTTGATGAATAGTTAGTATAGTTGCCCTCTGCTTAATTTCTCTTCTCACTTGATTTTGTGATATGAAGGTATGAGAACGAGAGTTCAATGTGTGTGGATGAGGATGCGGATTCCAAATCGAAGCAGGTACAAATAAAAGTTCCAGAGCTCCTAGATTCCCAAAATTTTTATATAACGATTATCTTATGATGTATGTTTGACTGCCAGATTGTGTGTGTTCATGGTACCTTTTTTTTGATTTGTTGTATCTAACTATTGATGTAGAAATTCTGTCAATATACCTTGCGATTTGTGAATAGCTGAAACCTCTGATCTTTTCTGGAAATTGAAGACTTTTAGCAGCTCATATTTTTCTTTAAAATAATGGCAGGAGAAAGAGATAGCGGCTGCAGCAGAGAAGCTTGCAGAGTGCCAGGAGACGATATTGATTCTTGGTCGTCAACTGCAAGCTATGCGTCCTCCAGCAGAGTCAATGGGTCCCTCGCCAAACGGGCAACGAATGGAGGACTTTTTGCAGGATGCTGTAGGAACAACTGAAGGTGAGTATTCCCAGAAGCCGTCAGGTCAACTTGATACAGATCAGGAAATGCTTGGATCAGGAAATACATCCCCCCTCAATGGATACAAGACGCTCATGACCCCATCTGATGTGGATGGGACTCCTTTCCTTTCACCAAACAGTTCCAAGCACCCAAAGCATAGATCGAGATCCTCATCCACATCCTCATTCGCTAACCAGTTGCCTGAGAAACAAACCCGGGGCTTCAGTCGGTTCTTCACCAAGGGCAAAGAGTGAAAATTAGCTGGCTTGCAAGATAGTAGCGTCGGCTTGTTGATTCTTCACGGCGAATGACGGAGCGATGCAGGCCATCGAGTTTCTACAGAGCTACTTGGCGAACCTGCTTGTGTATTCGTTAGAGGTGATGCCTTCTGTTGCTGGAACAATACTTAGCTTGCAGTCGAGCGGTTAAGGCCAGATTGTGTGTGAGTGTGCTAGCCGTCAGTATCTTCCGCTAGAGTTTTTCTGGGTTGCTGTTTGTCTGAGACCTCACTAAAACCTCACTGTACATGTGCAGATGTGCTTACTTGCATGGAGAAGAGCGTCGTTGTTGGTGTGTTCGATTCTCTTGCGAAGTATTTAATTAACCTGTGTATGTTGCTGCCTCAAACTGGCTTTCTGTACAGTTAACCTGCATTAATTTGATGGCTATTGCTGTATTTGTTGATCAGTGTAAACAACCTGAAGGCCCCGTGGGTGAGGTTGTGCGTACTTTGTTGTTCCTTTGCGTCTTTGAAGTTGCCAACACAGTTAGCTGAAGCCGCGGCCGCACTGCTGCACACGGCGGGATCCCGAGGCGGATGTCGCGTTCGTTGGTGCGGCCCGATCAGTGCACGGAATTCGAGATGTCTTTTTCTTTACAATCCAAAAAAAAATCAAATGATTACAACAAGTTTCACAAAAATAGTTTCAAGTTTCAACAAGCTTCATGTATGTTCATACAAATTTCAAAATCTAATGTTTTAGCATGTTTTAACAAGTTTCATGCATGTTTAAAAACAAAATTCATGCATGTCTGGACAACTTTCAAGTTTTGAAAGCCAAATCCAAGCTTGTTCTAGGAAGTTTCAAGCACGTCTTTCGAGTTTCAAGCTCGTCTGGAGGTCTGTCCAAGAATATGTTCTGGAGGATTGTGAGGCACAACTGATACGACTAATTCTCAAGGCGTAACAATGCCGTGTCCCGCATTTGGGTCATCGAGCCCAACTCCTGCAACTTGGATCGCAGGTTGTTGTCGCTGTTTATTTTGTGAGCATGAGTGGCAACAGTGTGCAAGGCTTCGAAGAGGATTACTGTTCTGTGATGACAACTGAGCTCTGTACATGTTATATATCTCCATCACAGCATACAGAAAGGGGAATGCATAAAAGTAAATAATACAGGGATCATATCGAAATTACCAGCCTATTGTTTGAGGAACAAGATAAAGCAGAACTTATGTACAGATTACAATTCATGAAAAAAGGATACTAGACTTTTGCTTTAGGAATTAAAATATGGTTTAAAAAAGGTCTAGAGTGGAGAGAAAAAGTATAAAATTAACAACTGATCCCCTAACTATAACCACAAGTTTTGTATACTCCAGTCAGTATGTCTAATACTGGAAACAAAAGGTAAATAATAAAATATCCATCAGATTGATCATTAGTTCTCCAAGAAAATACTTTTGTTGCATCTGAATCAAGAAAGCGGTTCCTACAGTGTAACTAGACACAGCATTTCTCAGGAACCCAGAGTATCTACCTTTTGGTAACGTGCAGTAAACTTCTTGTACACGAAAGTTTGGTTTCTTGTGTAGAATAGAAACTATAGGTTAACAAGGCCCTAATTTAGATTAGTGAACCCTAGGTAGACACAATGCGATATAGCTTTATGCCTTTTCTCCTCTCCCTCCCACCACCCTCTCACCTCCCTTATCTTATAACATGCTTATTTACCCAGGTGTTGGCACCAGATTTGAAGAATTCAGAAATGTGAGGTGATTTAAACAATATGCTTCCAAACATAGACAAAAAAAATTCGTTGGTTAAAGAGAGTTCTAGAAGAAAATACTACAGACCTGAATCAATAGGAGTTGGACAGCAGCTCGGCACTTGGCATCACCAATTGCAAAATACAAGTTCCTTGATCTAGAGGTTTCTTCAGTGCCATCCTCTGAAGGTCGAGATTCGTCTTCTCTCTTATCTGAAGAGCCTCCATTTTCTATTGGTACATTTTCAAGGTAAGCTCCAGATGCAATATAAGAGAAGTCAGGAAGCGTCTCGGCGGCAGCTTCTTTCAAAGACAATACAACCTCTAGCCATTTTTCATCCACAGACAGACCCAGCACCGCTCATTAAACGAACAAATGCAGCAATACCTATAACAGCAAGACTTTGATGGGGCCGCTTTATGAAACTCGTCAAGAGCGAGAGAACTTTCTTCAGAAGTGGATTAACCGTGTCATAGAACTTAACAAAAAGGTCTACAACTAGCTGAAGGGCCAAAGTGCATGTCTCATATAGCCAAGCATCTTGATCAAGTTCTGCAGGTTCATTTTCAACATTTTGACCTTGTGAAGAACCACCAGATGGATCAATAGCATGCCGTACATAATCAAATATTGGGAAAAGCACTGAATCAAAGACCTTCTCCCACAAAGGCAGAGAGAAAATATGTCCATTGTTTCTCAACGTGTCAAATAACACCTGCAAGGCACTTTTCCTAATTTCAGGTCTTAGGTCGAAGGTAAGTTCAGACAATCCTGCGAGGTTTCAACAGTTGGTGGTAGACATTAGTACTACAATTTGTAACTAAGTCAAATGAAAGCAGCAGAAAGGCCCACATAGAACAAAAGGAGAATATAATTACCTGCTAATAAAGGAACCCAAAAGTGTATGGTATCATCCTTATCAACAAGCACTGCACCTTCTGCCAGCTTTGCCGCACAGAATCGAAGAAAACCGATTGCATTAAGGCTTATATCCTTGTTAAACCTACTGTTAGTAAATGCAATAAGACAGTTCACACAATCAGTGAAAGTCGTTGACTCGGTCTCAGTAATGTAGGGGAAGTACTCCCGCAAAATCTTCTCGATAATTTCAAACGCCAAGAGTACAATCTTTTTGTGATCATCATATGAGGCCGTTGCAAAGATCTATATAAGATCGTCAATTGCAATTACAGAGTAAGTGAATGATTGTAACGTCTAGCATAAATTTTTTTTTAAAATTTATTTGTTTCTTTACCTGTAATTCTAATATGGGATTTTCAAAATTCCAATTTTTCAACTCGTCACGTGTCGAAGCCATCAGGACCGCACCTCCCGTAGCCTCTCCACACATCATCCACCTTTAATCTCCATGTGCTCCAGCGTGAGCTCGACTACCTCGTGACATCCTCAACCGCCTGGACCTCAGATTTCCCCCTCCTAGTCCTGATCTTCCTCGTCACCGACCATGACCGTCTTCCTAGATTCTTGAGATGGATTAAGTCTAGCTTCTAGTAATTCATAATTAGAGCAAGTTTTAGATTGAGCATTTGAAATACTTGACTTTAAACATGTAGAAAAACTAGATTTGAGCTTTTCAATTTCATCATTACCAAATTTTAATTTTTCATCACAATAGTTATGCGTCAATTTTAATTCATCAAATTTATCAGTTACATCTCTAAGTTGAACCAGATTTAATGCATTAATAGATCTAGTAGCCTCCAACTTAGAATGTAAAACTTGACAAGACTTACATGATTCATCATCAGGAATTAAAGATCTAAGTCTATTAATTTCAGAATTTAGGCATTCAACAACACAATTATTTTCTTTCAATGTCTATTTTGTCTTTTTAATTCAATAGCAAGTTTAATCAAACCACCTTTAAGCTCATCATACGATGGTCTTACCTCATCGGGATCACTGTCGTCATCATCATTGTTGTTGCCTGTCATGAAACACATGTCCGTGAAGTCATCATTGTTCTTCTTCTTACCTTTAGCATCATCATCATCGTGATCATCGTCGTCGCAACTCCTATATTCTACATCGCTCAAGTCAAGACACTCAAGAGCGGTTAGGACCTTTTTAGCTTAGTGGTCGGTAGTCGAGTTTATGACATAGTGGTCGGCAGTCGAGTTTACGACTTGGTAGTTCGCAGACACTTTTACGACTTCATGGTCGATAGTCGTAACTCTGCCTGGCCGTGGTCGATAGTCGTAATTCTGCTTAGCCGTGGTCGATAGTCGTAACTCTGTCTGTGTGGTCGTAAGTCGTAGTGACTATGTGTGTTAAAGTCGTAGCTACTAGCGATGGTCGTAGCATCTGTCTTCATGGTCGTAGCGACCTATGTGGTGATCGTAACAACCTGCTATGTGGTCGTAGACAGCTGGGAAGTCTTCTAGGGCTACGACTACCTCATATCTAGTACAAACGAGTGGTCGTAAGTGGTTTAAGACCAGTTGTCTTGCTGTGATTATTCACTGGAATATTTTCTGATATATGCGGATTGATGAATCTTGTTTATAGTGCGGTGCTATGTGATGCTTTGCTTGTTTGTGATGATTGCAGGACCTTGGAGCTAGGTCATAATGAGGCATGGACGATCGGGACTAGACACATGGAAGTGTTGAGGTCCAGAATGGTCAGGAGAAGCCAACGATGACTAAGGCTGCAAAGTGGTTGCAAGCGTGGAAGGCAAGGAAAAAGGAATCTTCCGGGAAGATGCTGGAGGGGCATTCTGGTGATTTGCCTTAAACCTGCAAAAGAAGTTGTTATGTTAAAGCGTGTTTGTCTCCTGTATGTGTTAACGGATGCGTATGAAAACCGGTATTAGGTGGGGTTTACGGGTTATCCACCGTAGCAAGAGGCTATAAAAGGAGTAGGAGAGCTTCTCTTCGAGAGGCTCGAGGGTTTTCTGTTCTTACATGCGTTTTTGTTTTTGGTGGAGCAGTGGTGCTCCTGGTCCTCCTGAATGGAGTGGTTGTAGACTCTTCTCTCATAGCAATATATCATCTTTCTTTCTCTGTTCGTGTCGCTCTTATGTTTGGAGTTGAGTTGTGTATGGTCGTTGTGGGTGTTTTCTCACCGTTCTGTGTTTGTTCTTCTTGTTCTTGATCTGAGAGTTTTGGTTTGCTTTGTTGATAATCTGACTTGTCTGATGTTGGGAATCGTACTCAAAGCCATCTTGGCTATTCTACTCCCGTTGGCATGGTCGGATTGTTTTTATATACTCTCAGATTTGGTTTTGAACGATTTCGATGAAATCTTGTGAAGATCTTGTTTTGGTTGCTAAGTTTTCAATTAAAGTCCAGAGCAGTCTCTTGAGGTCTTATTCTTGTTGTGTGCAAAGGCTCATGACCAGATGAACCGTGAATCAAAAGTTATTTGGAATCTGGATCTTGCGGTCGTGTGCCTCCCTACATTTCCTCTGTTTTTCCGAGAACATTACGACCACGTTCAGTTCTGTCGCTTTCTTGTCTTCTTGTGTTGAAACTGAACTGAAGTAGTCTTAGTCGGTGCAAGTCTCGGTCTGGAACGTCAATTGGATTTACGAGTTCGTTGGTTTCGACCAAGATCAAGTTCCAGACCGCACCGCACTGATTTAGGCCATGGCCCCTGATTGGTTACGACAACGTTGATTGTTCGACTACTAGTTAGCTTTCGATCACGTTGTCTATGACCACATCTGTCTTTTTCCGATCACGTTGGCTCTGGTCTCAATGGTCATCGACTTGGACGATCTCTGACCACGTTGTTGGTTATCGACCGGCATAGTCGAAGCTTACGACCACGTTGTCGTGCTTACGACTACGTTGTCGAAATCCGACCGCTCTGCCAGTCTTCGACCACATTCAGCTTTCTACTATGTCCTTTTCGCAGTTCTGTTTCTCCAGTGGGATTTCAACTCGAGTCTTCATAGCTCAGTAGTTATTGGAGAAAAGAGTTAAGTGGATAAAGGCACCATTCACCCTCCTCTGTTGCATGTCAGGTCCTACAGCATCCCTCTGCAGCTTATTCCCAATCCTCACATCAGCATCATCATCCAAAGTTCCCACCGCTGCCTCCTCCACGCCAAGCTCATCCTTACGACCCTCAAGAGCTGTCTTGCACATGCTGATCTCCCAGTACTTGGCATCCAGCATGTCCTTATCTGTCAAATCAAGCGAATCTGCTGGGTTTGCGCCTTCCTCCGCACCATCATGAGCCACAGCCGCCCCCGCCCCTGCCCCTGCTGATGAAGTCGTTCGTGCCAGCGGTGTGAGTGCACCATTGAAAGCATCTAGGCCCCTAAAAATAGTTTTGGTAATTAATGAAATTATGTGAATATGGGACTAACATATTTTATGAGCATGCAAAGGGTTAGTCTATATATGAGCAACAAGATGCAAGCCAAAGAACGTATGTGAAGACCAAATTGATTCAAGACAAATGTATACTTAGCATAAGATCTCGTTTTATTTTTACCGGTCTTAGGTGAATGGTGGAAGACCGGATTATAGGATAGATGATCGTACCATCAAGAGGGATCTTGGCAAGTAGCTTGAAAACACATTTCTTGTGCCATATGGATCAACATTAGAAACTTGCATCCATCAAAAATCAGTTTTAAAACAAAATCTATGCTCTGTCTGGAAGAGCGGTAGTACCGCAGTTTTGAATGCCGGAACTACTGGAGAGCGGTAGTTCCACGCCCAAATGCGGTAGTACCGGCAAGAGGAAGATCTGTTTCTTGAGCGGATCAATTTTTCCAGAGAGCACCCGCGGATGCACTTGAGCTCTTGCAGGAACGGAAGTACCAGCCACTTAAACGCCGGAACTACCGCACGCGGTAGTACCGCATTATGAAGCGGTACTTCCGGAGCCCGGAAGATCCAGAGGGAGAGCGGATTAATTTTTCCAGAGAGCACCCTCCGGATGAAGTCTGGATTTTCTTGGAGGGGAAGTACCGGCGATTTCAACGCTGGAACTACCGCTGTGTGCGGTAGTTCCGCTGTCCAGAGCGGTACTTCCGGAGTCCGGAAGATCCAGCCTCAAGAGCGGATCAATTTTTCCAGAGAGCGCCAAAATTGGGACCTTTTGGAGTTTGGCTGGAGCGGTAGTACCGCGTCGACTTTGCGGAACTATCGGTGAGCGGTAGTACCGTAAATTTCAACGGCGGTAGTACCGCACCGCCAAATCCAACGGTCACTGCAGAGCTCTGACATTACCGTTCTGGCGCGAAGATTTGGTAGCGGTAGTACCGGCCCATGGGGGCGGTAGTACCGCTCGACCAGAATTTTTTCTGGAAATTGTGTCAAACGGCTAGTTTTGGTTGGTGGAGGCTATAAATACCCCCACCACTGCACAAGGGCTAGTTTTAGAGACTCATTGCATATTCCTTGAGCCCAAAGCATTCATTCCACCCGCTTTCTCACATTGAGCATTAAATTGAGGTGGTTTTGCAATTAGTGCAAGATTTTCATTTGTTGATCCACTTAGTACAAGAATTGCATTCAAGTGAAGCCCAAGGTCTATTACTCTTAGTGCTTGCCAGCACTTGGACGATCGGGCGAAGTTTAGCTTGGTGATCTTCTCAAGAAGCTTGTGAGAAGACCCAGTAATTTGTGAAGGTTGGAGCTCACCTACCCGGAGCAGGGAAGAGCTACATTAGTGATCGAGGTGTTTGGCTCAATTCGTGGAGCCGGTCCGATTCGTCCGGGCTAACCTCAACGTGGACTAGGGGAAACCGGCAAGTTTCCGATCACCACGGCAAAACATCGGTTGTGTTCGTTTGTTCTTAGCTCTTACTTATTTACATCCTTGTGATCATTTGATTGTTTAGAGCTAAGTTTGCTATATTGTTAATTAGAATTGCATAGGATTAATTGTTTTACATTCTTGTCATTTAAATTGTAAAGAATTAATCAAGTGAACAAGAAAATTTTAAAAACCTCCTATTCACCCCCCTCTAGTCGGTATCCTTGATCCTACAAGTGGTATCGGAGCTTGGTCTCTCATTTATAGACTTAACCGTCTAGAGAGAAAAGGATGGCTAGTGAGGGGATTGCGGTAGGAAAGGCACCTTTGTTTGATGGCTCTAATTATGCTTATTGGAAAATTACAATGTCAATCTATTTAAAGGCCATGAGTCCTAACATTTGGAAAATCGTAAATGATGATTATGTCATGCCACTTGATCCCGAGAATCCGACGGAACAAGATGGGCGTAACACTCATTTAGATGCCCAAACCATGAATGCTCTTTTTGGAGCCTTAAACACGGATGAATTCAATAGAGTGAGCAATCTTGAGACGGCTCACGCTATTTGGACTACCCTTTCGGAAATACACGAAGGGACATCCACGGTTAAGAAGGCAAAATTGCATCGGCTTAGGATTAAGTATGAGACATTCATAATGTTGCCCCATGAGGACATCAATGAGATGTACACACGGCTAAAAAACATTGTGAATGAGCTCAAAGGCCTTGGAACTAACCTTTCCGATCTTGATATTGTGAGAAAGATGCTTAGGGCTTTACCGGAGAAGTATGAGATGTTGGTGACACTCTTCCTCAACTCACCGGAGTTGGCAAGGATGACGCCAACACAACTCTTGGGTAATCTAATTACCAATGAGTTGTACAAGAAGGACAAGGAGGAACTCTTGGAGCAATCCACCTCCAAAGGAAAGAAGATCACCGCCCTCAAGGCAAAGGCGATGGCAAGTGAGGAATCCGAAGATGAAGAAGAGGATTCCGAAGAGGAGCTTGCCCTTCTTGTGAGAAGGATGAACAAGTTCATGAGAAGGCGCTCAAGCCGAGGCGCAAGTTATGACAAAGGCAAGAAGTGGAAATCCTCTTCCAACAAGAAGTATAGCAACATTCGTTGCTATGAATGTGATGAGAAGGGGCACATCGCTTCTCAATGCCCCACAAAAAAAGATGACAAGGAGAAGTCATCAAAGAAGAAGAATTACAATGGCAAGAGAAGCTTCACAAGGATGGCAAGAACGAAACCCATATTGGTGAGTGGGACTCCGAGGAGGAGTATTCCGACTCCGACTCAAGCGAGGATGAGTCTCCCAAGAAGAAGGGACTTGTCGGCATCGCCATCAAGGAAGCTCCATCGCTATTCTCCACTCCTACATGTCTTATGGCAAAAGGGGATAAGGTAAAAACTCTTGATGACGATGAGCCTTCCTATGATGATTTGATGGACATGTTAGTAGAATTAAATGAATTTCTTGAAAAAGAGAAGTCAAAATTTAAGGTTTTGAAGAGGGAGCATATATCTCTTCAAAAATCCTATGAGGAGCTAAAGGAAGCTCATGACTTGCTTCTCCAAGAAAATCAAAAGAAGTCTAGTACTAGCATTGGTATATCTTATAATATTTTGAATGAGATGTCTAGTATAGAAAAATCAACATCTAGCATGTCAACATCTTGTGATGATTTACTTTCTATGCCTTGTTCATCTAATATTGATTCACATAATGCCTTATCTCATGTTCATAATCATGTGCTAGAAAATGGAAACAAAAATTTAAAAGAACAAGTGTTAAAATTGAACAAAAGCTTAGAGAGAGCTTACAAGGGAAAAGATACCCTTGTTAAGTTGCTAAGCGGGCAAAGATGTTCTTTTAACAAGGAAGGACTTGGGTACATTCCCAAGAAAGGTAAGAAGCCGGCATACAAACCTCCAAGGTTTGTAAATGAGAATGGTAAGTATTGTACAAAATGCCGGAATGTAGGACATATGTCAAATAATTGTTCTAAAAGTAACATGCATTCCATTGGGTTATATGATTCTTGCTGCATGCTTAAAAAATCTAAGAATGGAAATATAATTGCTCATTTTATTGGCACCACGATTTTGGGTGCTAAAAAGAAATCCATTTGGGTGCCCAAAACCTTGGTTACTAACCTCCAAGGACCCAAACAAATTTGGGTACCTAAAAAGGCTTGATTTGCTTTTGTAGGTAAATTACAAAACCGGTGGAAGGCATTGGGTGTTGGATAGTGGATGCACAACACATGACCGGAGACCGGAAAATGTTCACAACTTTTGAGAGCGGAAGCAATGAAAGAATCACCTTTGGAGACAATAGTAAAGGGAAGGTACTTGGTTTGGGTAAAATTGCTATATCCAATGATCTTTCCATTTCTAATGTATCCTTAGTTGAAACACTAAATTTTAACTTGCTATCCGTTGCTCAACTATGTGATTTAGGATTAACAGGTTCATTCTCTAAAGAAAATGTAATCATCTCAAAAGAAAATAGTAATGAACTTGTTTTCAAAGGCTTCCGATTTGGAAATCTTTATTTGGTATATTTTACTTCAAATGATGCATACTTAAAAACTTGCTTAATTGCAAAAACCTCTTTGGGTTGGTTATGGCATAGGAGGCTAGGTCATGTGGGTATGGTGCAACTTAAAAAACTTTTCAAACATGACTTAGTTGTTGGCTTGAAGGATGTGAAGTTTGAGAAAAATCGACTTTGTAGTGCTTGTCAAGCCGGAAAGCAAGTCGCTAGTTCTCATCCTTCCAAAAGTATCATGTCAACCTCTAGGCCATTGGAGCTCTTACATATGGATTTATTTGGGCCAACAACCTATAAGAGCATTGGGGGAAATAGCTATTGTTTAGTCATTGTGGATGATTACTCTAGATACACATGGGTCTTCTTCCTAAATGACAAAAGCGAAACCTCCGGGATTTTCAAAAGTTTTTCAAAAAGGGCCCAAAATGAATTTGATTTTAAAATAAAGAAAATTAGGAGTGACAATGGTTCCGAGTTCAAAAATACAAAAGTTGAAGATTTTTGTGATGAACTTGGAATAAAGCACAAACTTTCCACAACCTACACTCCGGAGCAAAATGGAGTTGTAGAAAGGAAAAATCGCACATTAATTGAAATGGCTAGGACAATGCTTGATGAGTATAATACTTCCGATAAATTTTGGGCGGAAGCTATTAACACCGCTTGTCATGCCATAAATCGCCTTTACTTACATCGACTTTTGAAAAATACCTCCTATGAGCTTCTCATTGGAAGAAAACCGAACATTTCCTACTTTAGTGTATTTGATTGCAAATGCTACATTCTAAGAAAGGGTGTTCGGCTCTCTAAATTTCAAAGTCGTTGTGATGAAGGTTTTCTTTTAGGTTATTCTTCAAATAGCAAAGCATATAGAGTTTATAACAAAAGTTCGGGTATAGTTGAAGAATCATGTGATGTACAATTCGATGAAACTAATGGCTCTCAAGAGGAGCAAGAAAATTTGGATGATGTAGGTGATGAAGGATTGCGCAAAGCTATGGAAAACATGCAAACTGGAGACATCAAGTCAAAGGAAGATCCATCTTCACCAAGCTTATCAAGACAAGTAGAGCCTCCCACATCGTCTACTCCAAGCAATATTCAAGTCGTTGAAGATGAGCAAAAGGATCAACAACAAAACAATCTCAAGATTCACAATGCAATTGCCAAGGATCATCCAATAGATCAAATATTGGGTGACGTAAGTAAGGGTGTTCAAACTCGCTCTAGAGTAGCTTCATTTTGCGAACATTACTCATTTGTTTCTTCTCTTGAGCCTAAGCTTGTAGATGAAGCTCTAGATGACACGGATTGGATTAATGCCATGCATGAAGAATTAAAAAATTTCGCACAAAATGAAGTATGGACCTTGGTGGAGAGACCCGAAGAGCATAATGTGATTGGCACTAAATGGGTCTTTCGAAATAAACAAGATGAGAACGGCATTGTGGTAAGAAACAAAGCAAGGTTAGTAGCTCAAGGCTATACTCAAGTCGAAGGGTTAGATTATGATTAGACATTTGCACCCGTTGCTAGACTTGAGTCAATTAGAATCTTGCTTGCTTTTGCATCTAGTTTTGATATTAAATTATTTTAAATGGATGTTAAAAGTGCATTCTTGAATGGAACAATATCCGAACTTGTATTTGTTGAACAGCCTCCGGGGTTCGAAGACCCCAAATATCCTAATCATGTTTATAAACGTTCAAAGGCGTTATATGGTTTAAAACAAGCTCCTAGAGCTTGGTATGAACGCCTTAGAAATTTCCTTGTTTCAAAGGGATTTAAAATTGGTAAAGTAGATACAACCTTATTCACAAAAATCATTGGTAATGATTTCTTTGTTTGCCAAATTTATATTGATGACATTATATTTGGTTCTACTAACCAAGATTTTTGCAAAGAATTGGTGATATTATGTCTAGGGAATTTGAGATGTCCATGATAGGAGAATTAAGCTATTTTCTTGGACTCCAAATCAAGCAACACAAAGATGGGACATTTATAAGCCAAACAAAGTATACTAAAGACCTCTTCAAAAAGTTTGGGATGGAAGATGCAAAACCCATCAAGACACCAATGGCAACCAACGGGCATCTAGACCTCGACGAAGGAGGTAAGTCGGTAGATTCAAAGCTTGATAGATTCTTGATTGGTAGCTTGCTTTATCTTACCGCATCTAGGCCCGATATCATGTTTAGTGTATGCATGTGTGCTCGCTTTCAAGCTTCACCAAAGGAGTGTCATTTAAAAGCCGTAAAGAGAATCTTGAGATATTTGAAACTCTCCCAAAATATAGGGCTTTGGTATCCCAAAGGTGCTAAATTTGATTTAATTGGATATTCGGATTCCGATTATGTGGGTTGCAAAGTGGATAGAAAAAGCACTTCGGGAAGTTGTCAATTTCTAGGTAGATCCTTAGTATCTTGGTCCTCAAAGAAACAGAACTCCGTAGCACTCTCAACCGCCGAAGCCGAATATGTATCCGCCAGGAGTTGTTGTGCTCAATTATTATGGATGAGGCAAACATTGCTGGATTATGGAATAAATTTTGATAAAGTGCGTCTATTGTGTGATAATGAAAGCGCCGTTAAAATTTCCAATAATCCTGTCCAACACTCAAGAACCAAGCATATGGATATACGCCACCATTTCTTGAGGGGCCATGTTAGCAAGGGAGACATTTGCATTAGCCACATCCGGACTAAAGATCAATTAGCGGATATCTTCACCAAGCCATTAGATGAAAATCGCTTTTGCAAACTTAGGAGTGAATTAAATGTCTTGGATTACTCAAATGTTGCATAAAATTATGGAAAATTTAAATGTATGCTCATTTGAGGAAGCTTGAAAAGTTGCTTGCAATTGTGCTTTTGTGCAAAGCTTTTGATTTTAAAAGGGAAAGGCAAAATTATTTAAAGATAATATTTTGTTCTATTTAATGCATAATGATCCTTAAAGATTTAATTGAGTGCAAAAACTAGGGATCATTTGCATCTGTTCTCTTAAATTTCCAATTCTGCAAAGTTCCAGAAAAATCGGAACTACCACTGTCTGCTGCGGTACTTCCGGGGAACGGTACTTCCGGCTGAGGAAGCGGTACTACCGCTCTGAGCGGTACTACCGGCCGCATCTGCGGTACTACCGGACCTGCATTTAAGGGGGAGAAACTGCCTGCGCCCGAGGGGTCTTTTCTCTGTTCGACCTCACTGTTTCCCCTCTCCGGTACTTCCTCTCCTCTTCCGCCTGTGCCCGTACTCCTCTCCTCTCCTGTCTCTCTCTCAAAAGGTTCCACCAAAACCGCTCTCTAGATCCACAAATCTAGCGGAAATGTCTTCGTTTCTTCGACTCAAATCAACTCCCCAGGGTTCAATTCCTCCGATCCTCAAGGTATTTCGGATCAAAAATCTCCTTTTGACCTTCATTTCTTCAACCCTAGGTCATGTTTTAGGTTAAACTGAAATGTAGTTGATTTTGCTATTTAATTCTAGGAAAATTGAGTATATTTGGTGTTTAAGGGTATCTAGAAACCTTTTCCATGGATTCAATCCATGCAAACACCAAATAATCCATTCACATTTCCAAAACCCTAGAATCTGCCAGAAAGCGGAACTACCGCCCGTCTGGTGCGGTACTACCGCTGAGCGGTACTACCGGCCCAGAACGGCGGTACTACCGGTTTTTCCTGACAGTGCAGCAATTTCAGTCAATTTCTTTTCAATCTAACTTGGCTATACTCCTTTAATTCTCATGATACTTTCTTCTTGTTTCTAGATGCCTAGAACAAGAGCCGCTAGCAGAAAATCATATGCTTCAGGGGATTCTTTGGGCATTCCTTCACTTCCATCTCCTGAGGCGGTCCAAAAGGCAGCTCAGGATAAAGGAAAAGCGCCTGCACTTGAGCCTGAATCCAACTCCGGATCTGAGACCGAGTCTGAGCAGCCACAGCCTGCGAGCTCTCCCATGAAAGAATCTGAGGAAGATATAGCTGGGAGAGAATGCCTTGAGATTGATCTCAAGAAAATCTCCGCTGATGAGTACGCTCGCCTTCGACACACAAATCAGTACGAGTTCCCCTCCAACTCAATTAATCTAAAGTTCCACACCAAGTTCCAGGAGAAGATATTTGATGAGATGTATGGACCAGATCGCCAGTTTGCAGATCATAAGTACATTAACTGGGATCATATTGACAGCATTGAAAAGTATGATGGGACCTTCAGGCTCTTTCAAAGGGTCGGTATTCGGCAGCTTGTGGCCCTGGGACGTGACTACAATGAGGAGTTTATACGTCAGTTTTATGCTAATGTGCACGTTACTCCCGATCTTCAGCATATGACATGGATGACAGTGTGCACAAAATATGAGGCCACTAAGCATGAGTTTGAGATAGCCTTATAAGTGGAGATAAGTGCTTATGAGAAGATATATGACAAGCCCGCTCTTGACATTCATGCCATGTACCCCTACTACAACACTGAAGAGAAATATGTGCTTGGCAAGAATATTGGATTACTCCCCATTCCCAGCTTGGTCAACCGCATCATCAACCACACCATCCTCCCAAAGGGTGGCAACTATGATGCCATTCGCGGTCATGCCTGGAACATCATAGATTACATTATGAAGGGGGAGAAGTTTGATGTCGTTGATGTGATCATGAGGGAAATAGTCTCCTCCAAAAATGACCGCTACAAGCGCATTAATTATGCGCCTTACATCATGGCATTAATTGACACCAAGTTTCACTATTGTGGAGGACATGGTGGAGTGCATAAGCCATACAAGCCAAGACCAGAGCCTCCCATTCCCACCAATGTTCGAGCTCGACAGACGGCAGACACAGGAGCAGGCTCATCCGCAGTAGCAAAAGGGGCAGCAACAACAGCCGCTCAGCCACAGGAGCCTGGCCAGCCCTCTCTCTCCCAGGTTTACTCTTCCATGCTTGAGGGGTTCTCCACACTCAACTCACGACTGGACTCCATTGACAGCAGATTGACTTCGCTAGATGATCGAGTTGCAGCTCTGGAGCACCCTCCATCGCCTCGTCGCTACACTCGTCGCCGTACCTCTCAGGATTGATCTTTTTTTTGGTACTTGATGCCAAAGGGGGAGAAGACAGTTAGTAGTAGTCGCTTGGGGGCATACTTATGGAACTTATGGGGCTATATCTATTTATTACTGTTTTTGGTTGTAATGAACGTTTGTTCAATGATCGCTTGGATGTAATGAACTCTGAACTCGTTTTTTTATCTTTTGAACTTGTGGATGTAATGAACCTTTATGGTCATAAATGTTTATGCTATTATCTGTTGATCATCTATGCTTGAATATCATTTCTCTCTCACTTTAGTTTATATCTTTGTCTTGTGCATCTTGTATGAAATGTTATATTTTATTCATGCACATGTTTAGGGGGAGTTATCTTCCCTTTGTGGGACTTTAAAATGAGATAGTTCTTTTTATATATCTTCTCAAGTTTTATTGCAAAGATCTTCTCTCTTTTAAAGTCAATATGGAATATACAATTTGTTGTCAAACAATTTGATATATTCAAAACATTTATCTCTCATACAACTTGGGTTGTCATCAATTACCAAAAAGGGGGAAATTGAAAGCATCTAGGCTCCTAAAAATGGTTTTGGTAATTAATGAAATTATGTGAATATGGGACTAACGTATTTTATGAGAATGCAAAGGGTTAGTCTATACATGATCAACAAGATGCAAGCCAAAGAATGTATGTGAAGACCAAATTGATTCAAGACAAATGTATACTTAGCATAAGATCTCGTTTTATTTTTACTGGTCTTAGGTGAATGGTGGAAGACCGGATTATAGGATAGATGATCGTACCATCAAGAGGGATCTTGGCAAGTAGCTTGAAAACACATTTCTTGTGCCATATGGATCAACATTAGAAACTTTCATCCATCAAAAATCAGTTTTAAAACAAAATCTGTGCTCTGTCTGGAAGAGCGGTAGTACCGCAGATTTGAACGTCGGAACTACCGGAGAGCGGTAGTTCCGCGCCCAAATGCGGTAGTACCGGCAAGCGAAAGATCCGTTTCTTGAGCGGATCAATTTTTCCAGAGAGCACCCGCGGATGCACTTGAGCTCTTGCGTGAACGGAAGTACCGGCCACTTAAACGCCGGAACTACCGCACCAAGCGGTAGTACCGCATTATGAAGCGGTACTTCCGGAGCCCGGAAGATCCGGAGGGAGAGCGGATTAATTTTTCCAGAGAGCACCCTCCGGATGAAGTCTGTATTTTCTTGGAGCGGAAGTACCGGCGATTTCAACGCCGGAACTACCGCTGTGTTCGTTTGTTCTTAGCTCTTACTTATTTACATCCATGTGATCATTTGATTGTTTAGAGCTAAGTTTGCTATATTGTTAATTAGAATTGCATAAGATTAATTGCTTTACATTCTTGTCATTTAAATTATAAAGAATTAATCAAGTGAACAAGAACATTTTAAAAACCTCCTATTCACCCCCCCCTAGTCGGTATCCTTGATCCTACAACCATCAATGTCCCCAATGATCTTCGTTATGAATATCTGTACAAAGTTGGCATCGGCGGCAGGCGACACACTGGAAGCAGCGTCAGGCAGCTCGATCACGTCAGCCACGACGATGGTTTGCACATTGTTGACGAGTCCGCCTCCATGCGTCGGAACACGATCACCAGCATCTGCACGAGAGACGCCTTGGCAGTGGCATGATTCACGGCGCTACGGCTCCCCAGGTATATATCGTAGCATGCGCTCACGGCGTGGAGCAGGCAGTCGCCATGGAGGCGCACCGACATGGAGGTGACCGTCGAGAGGAGAGTCTTGAGAAGGAGCAACTAGATGTGCTCGTCGTCGAGGTGGAGGGCGTTGCGGCAGCTTGGAGAAGGGATGCGACGAGCTGTGCCGAGGGGTCAGCGGACCGGTCGGCCTTGCTATGGATGTAGGAGTGCACGATCAGCCTATGGAGGAGCTCGAGCGTGGAGGAGACGGGCGCGAGGAGCAGCTCCGAGTCCACGAGCGAGAGACTACGGAGCAGGCCCAGCTGCGAGGAGGAGGAGGTAGGGGTGGATGGGGCCTGGCCGCGGTGGGCAAGGGCAGTGGGTTTTGGAGGCGGTCGAGGAAGGAGTTGGTGGTGTGGGAGAGCTTGGAGTGCGCTTTGTTGTGCCACGAGGTGTTCTTGATGAGCTTCTCGAGGAAGGGCACGAAGGCCTCCACGAGGCGCGGATCGGACTCCGGCAGGGACGGCGCGGCCATGGAGGCCATTATTCCTCGACTGATACCTGATTCGGCTGGTCGTGGTCGTGCCGCGCCGGGTGGATCTGGATCTGGGCGGGGAGGGGGAGGGGGAGTGGGGGGGGTTGAGGTGGTTTGGATCGGAGAGTGGGGTGGGGAAGAAGAGTTCTTTTGGCCCTGTGTTATGGATTTTGTCTTATAATATTTAAATACTAGTTATTTGTGAGAAAGTATATGCAGGAGACACATTCGTATATGATTTTGATCAATACAATTCAATTTGATATAATATCTACTATAATTGATTTGTAGACCTACTTTGAAAAGACGTACCATTTCAAGGCTAGTTACTATAGCAAAAGCTATAAGCATGAAGTGGCCGAGTTCTATTTGGTTTTACCTTATCACTCTATTACACTAACTAGATTTAAACTATGCGTTTTTTTCAACACAGGGTATATAGGTAAATTATAGTAGATACTATACTAAGTTCAGTTATATTAACTAAAATCATATACGATTATTTCTTTCTGTATATTGTCTCTCAGCAATACCTAAAATTCAAAAACTATAGAACCTCAGACAAAAAGGAGCTTGCAAGTGAGGGATATATGGGTGCTCTATGACCGGTGGGGACGAGTACATGTGGGTCCGTATTGTGTTGGGTTCTAAACCAGGCCGGGCTTACGTCTTCTTGCATGGGGCACATTTGCTGGACGGCGCTTGCTGGAGGAGAGCATTGATGGGCCATACTTTTTGCTCAATCGAACCAGAGCCAGTTGAACCCACCGGTCAAATAAATCTTGTATTGCACTTCACAACCTGTGTCTTGTGGCATATGGTACATCAAGTTGCAGATTTTTTTAAAAATAAACCACTTTTCAATTCAATGTACACAAATAGACCATACTTTTCTTTTTTACAGTCATGACCGTAGTGCGACTGAACCTAATTGCACTACAGGCACGTGGGGGCGGTCACGCAATGAGCGGATTGTAGTCACGCCATGTCATCCGCTGTATGTCATGACCTTTCCTCAACATTTGTGCATTAGTTTGAGATGTGCATTAGTTAGACATCAAATTTAGGTCGTCTGTATACTGTAGTCAAAATTATTTTTGAACGGTACTAGTTGTGTCGTGGGAGATGTAGATGAGCAAAGAGCATTTCAATATGTATGGGAGGATTATTCGTGCGGGATATTGTTTGATTCATTTTTATGAGGTTTGATGTACAAGGCGTAATTTTCATAATTTCATTGTGTTCTGGATATTTTGGGTCATGGCACAGACATGTCAGCTCAACATGCTTTCAGAGTATATCACGAGCATGGTGAAGTTTGGAAGGGACCGTATAAGGTTGATTTGAGCAGCTTCCCGTATACCATCTTATTTCGCATAGACAACACTTCAGTCCGAAAAGTTAGGCCAGCACATGACAATTGCTTGGGCCATACCATGCCACCTTTTTCATACTTAACGTACAACTCATGCTAGCTTTTCTTAGTGAAATGATAACTCATTGGCCTATACTGTAGGCAAAAATACCTTCTCGTGGACGCAACTACACTTGTATTCACCCTAATTTACCGCGTCCACTCCACACCCCAGCCGCTATAAAGCCAACACCCCGTCCAGTACTATAGGCAACACTCCATTCGAGCTAATGTAACTAACACTAATAGGGGAGAGAGAGGAGAGGTAGGGAGAAGAGAGGCAGAGGAGGATGTCTGGCTACATAGAGATGCTCTAAAAGTGAAAATAGGTTGCCAAGATGGCAGGAATCTACCTTGATAGTTCTTGCAACAATGCTCCTGTACCACTTGAATTCTCACATCGCAGTGCGACTACGACAAGCCAGTATGGTTCAAACAATCAACGTATCATAGTACTGGCGCCCTGGGCTTTCTACACGTGTGAGGATTACTACGTGAGTCATGCCTCTCCACATTTCACATTACATGTGTATTTGAAATATATGTAACTATATCCGTGTATCGCTATTGGAGGAGCATTGCTACTTCTTCCAATGGATCGACGGTCCAGACAAGTATGATGAGACATTCATTAGGTAGAAATACATGCCGAACTATGCAGTTGCACCTCAAGTGTTCACCTATTGGAAACCTTCACCAGTTGGAGGCAAGGAAGGCAAGGAAAAGGGACTAATGGATGTCCTTTCTGAACCGAAGAACCGTGAGGCCACGTTCCACCGATAAACCCCAACGGCTATGTACGAGAAATCATATGTTACCATTGTGGTGTGCAGGCTAAGTACGGACTCATCAACGTAGAAAACTAGGATGGCTACATGTGCAGGTACACCACGGTGTGGCTGCATGTGAGTCTTCTATTGATATTTTCATTCTACCTCTTTCAAATAGTACTAAGTTATTCATGTACAATAGCAAGGAAGAATGTGCACATGAGAATGGTGGCCAACTAAAGAGGACATGAACCTTATCATGCCCAAGCCTGCAGCTGTTGTTAGAATGAAGGAGCATAAACATGCACGGAAAAAGAGGAAAAAGGGAAGAATACATGGAGAGCATGCAAAAAGTACGGGAACAATACCTTAAAGACCAGAGGAAAGCAAACTGGAGGTGTAGGACATATACCTGTAAGCCTGACTTGGTGGAATCTCAAGTATTTTTCTGTCCAAAAGACGTGTTTGTATGATAGTTGTAGTTCGAGTTGATGGTTTGTGTATGTTGCTATTTGTACCATAAGAATAGCGAGGTAAAGATATGCACCTAACCAAACCCTACACGCCATATATGTAATTTGTACCTTTATTATAAAGTGTTATATTGGGCTTGAAATCTTATTTTTGTTCATGTATTCTTGTTCAAACCGAGGCTTACAAAATATTTGTCTAATTGATCACATGATTAAAAAAACCCGTACACCACTCCGGGCATTGAATTAGTGTTCAAAAATGAAGTTAGTGCTAGTGCGACAACATTTTAAATGGTGATAGAGGACTGTTTATGAATTTTCCCTGGACCATTTATTTTTGTAATACCAATAAATCAATGTACTACTTAACATTTATTTTTATAATATTAATAAAAAATAATGTACTATTTTTAAAAATGCTCTCAGTCGCGCGCTGGGCTCGCAACTGAGCCCAATGGGTTTTAGTCGGTTATTCCTTGAAAAAAAAGGAAAGCGTGGTTTATTTACTCAAATTGATTTAATAAATGGTTTATTAAAAAAAATTCTCAAGTTGCATGCATTGATGCAGAGTCGCAGATGAAGCCAGGCAAGCATACATGGCGAAGTTATGTATTTCATCTGCCGATTAACTCGCACTAAAAGCTGTAACTTTACGCTCATTGATCGTATGAAACAATACGTAAGCCACATAAAATGATACATAAAAGAATGATTATCAACATCAGCAGGTGAGGGCAGGGAAACAAATTTCGGACGAAATTTCGTGTTTCGTCCGAAATTTCGTCCCTTTCGTTGGGTACCGAAACAAGTTAGTTTCGGATAAAGTTTGGCCGGATTTTGCTCTATTTAAAATTTGTTCAAATTTTATTCAAAATTTGGCTAAATTTCATCAAAAATTTAATTTTTTTCGTCCGAAATTTCGAACGAAATTGACGAAATTTCGGTTTTCGTTCATTTCGTTGGTGGACGAATTTTTTTTGCCACCGAAAGTTTTAACCCTGGGTGAGGGTAGGAGATTAATGCGCTTTTGCATTAATTGACCAGTCGATCAGAAATGCGTTAGGAGGAAGAGAAGTTGCTGGGGTAGTTCATGTATAACGATCGAATGCCAACATGAGCAAAGAAACCAACTTGTTCTTTTAAGTTACGGTTGCGGTTAATAATTTTTATCTATATTTTTTAATATAATAGCAAATGATATGTATGATTTTATGTTCGAAAAACTATTTAAAGAATTCATTTTTAAAAACCGACCTATTAGTTTCGATTTTTAGAGAGGCAAAAGCTAAAGCTCTATTCTATTGGGCTAACTAGATTAATTAGAACAGGGCTAACTAGCTTAATTTGTAAAGTCGTACACGCCAGTATTATTGTACGTAACATCACTTAATTCAAGTAGGCATTGTTTCCGCAAATCAACAATCCAAACTGGTGGTTGCCAAAGTAATCATGCACCTTCGAGCATTGTTGTTGGAATCTTCTAGCTAGAAAAAGAGAATTTGAAGTGGTAGTGCTTCGCTACCTACACGCCTTCATGGACGTAGTTAAGGGGTGTTTGGAACTGCTCTATAAACTCTACCATAGAGCAGCTCCACAAAAAACTGGAGTTTGTGAAGTACCTCTTTAGGTGCTCTCACAACTCCACCTTTTTTCCTCGAACAGGGTGCGTGGAGCTGAAACTGTTTGGCTAAAAAACGTGGAGCGGAGCTGAAAAACGTGGAGCGGAGCGGTCCCAAACACCCCCTTATTTTGATCGGAAGATCTAGAGCTAACTATTGAGACTTTGGACTATTTGGACACATATTTTGAGAAATAATTTATGTGTATTTGTTATCGAGGACAACAAGATCTAGTTGGTAAGGATAAAATACCATTTCATATTTGTATAGATTCTGGAATTGATGATCGTAGAAGAGCCCTCTTTACTATTCTGTGTAAATGAACTATTCTATTTGTATAGATATGGTAGAAGAATTATCTCCCTTTTATCTACTAGTTCTCCGTTCTTTAGCTTAAGAGGATAGAGTTGTTTGGTAGCTTCGTATAGGCTAGCTAGCTTGAAAAGCGCGATCCGCTCGTCATGCGTTGCAGGCCCAAGCTAGCTCATTATTAACCAAGTTATCATCGACAAAACTAAATGCACATGAAATCATTCGCATATCACTAAATCTGCGAAATAAACAGACCGTCAATTAATAATCATTTAACTGTATAGTTTTCTTTTGAAACAAACATACTCTGTCTCACAACCTGCAATTAAAATTAAAAATAATGACTATAAATTTAAAGACTTAAACAAATTCTACTTCCCAACAACGACATAAAACCGACCCCAGAATACAGGGGCGCATACGCATACCTGCAAGCAACAATGTACAGCAGACCACACATAACTATGGTCATAGTCAAAGATGACCCCTGACCCGACTGGACAAAACCATACACCTTTTCCGTCCCATTGGACATTTCTTCTTGGTTTCGGCTTTTAGTTTTTGTCATGGCTTATGACTATTGAATCATTCATAAGAGAGAGTGTGGAGTAACGGAAACTCGTGTCTGATTCATTCATAAGAGAGAGTATGGAGTGATGGAAACTCGTGTGTGGTTTACTGGTTTTAATCAATATAAATAAAGTTGCTATAGTATATACTACAATCAACTTGTAGACCTTGTTTTAAAAAATATTTCGTTTAAAAGCTAATTACCGTAGACAAATCGAAAAATAGTTTTTAGAATCCGGAGAAAAAGGGCTCCCTCAGCTCAAACGTCGGGCCAATCATGTAGACACATGTTCCCTGTCTAGAGAGTCAAGCTCATGACTCCAAATAGGAAGTGACTTTTCTGTTTAGTCACAGCATCGCAGTCAATGCAAAACAAAACGAAGAACCCAAATGGCATTATGATGCACAATCACTACTTGCTTAAGGCTATTTAGTTGCAAAAACAATTTAGAAAACGTCAGCTCTGATGCATTGACACTAGCTACTATTGAATTAAGTAGACAGTGTGATCAACAGAGAGATACTAGGAACAGAATAATTAGCTTCTTAATTGAAATCTTGGAGTTAATGGAACGGTGACAAAAGTAATACTGCTACGTGTCAAACTGCTACCACTACTGACGCTACGTACTCGATCTTCCCCAGCTTCCTCTCTCGGAGCAAAAGCCAAATTATATATCGAGCAAGTGGGCAACCCTTGCATCCTTGGTTAACAACACGCTAGGTGGATACGCGAAAACCGGCCAATGCTGCTTACCTACGATCCATGCATCCAACACCGATCCCTATCTCTCTCGTTCTTGCTGCGCGTGAACTCTGTCCATGTCACCCCTCCTCCACAACATGTACTCTCTTAGTCTTTTGTGTCTCGCTCGATCCTCCTTCGACTCGGGCTTCACGCCGGACCTGCCGTGGTGGTCCAGAAGCTCCCTCGCCAGCGCCTGCAGGTCTCCGCCGCCTCCCGAACTCTCTGCCATGCCGGAGGTCGCCCTGCTGGCCGGTGCGCCATGTGACGGTTGACGGAGTTTGTGTTGGGGGTGCTGCTGCTGCTGCTGGAGCACCCATTGCGGCTGCGCTGGCGGATCGAAGAGCGCGGACAGGTCGACAGTGGTCGGGATGTTCGTCGACGACGGGAGGTCCGAGATGGAGAACGGGGCCAGCGTCGGCATTGGCGGGGCCGGTAGCGGCGGAGACGGCAGCTCCAGCGTGGCCAGGTGAGCTTGCAGGTAGGTCAACTCGGCCTGGAGATTCACCACCTGGGAATGGATGATGCATCAGTGCTACAGGAAATTGTTACGTGCAAACTTCAAATCACACAATCATATAAAGATCACGTACATGCATATCACAACGAAATGAGTTGAAAGGTGTCAAAAGATCATGAGATTGGTGCCCAAAAAAAGAGAGAAGAACGCGAGTTTGGATCTTCAAGGACTAGAGATTGCTGCTAGGGCTTTCCTTTTCAGGGGCCAGATCAAGAACCAAGCACTACTGGTACTTCTTGCTTTGTTCAAAGCCCAAGATATGACACATATGCATGCTAGTTGTATACGTGGCTTGATGGATGGATGTACGATCTGTGGATGGAAAGATAGATCAGACGACGCGGATGCGACGGATGAGACGTGCGTATCATTCATCTCAAGTACAGGAAAGCAGCAGTCTCCTGGCTTAACGCTTGGCTTGGTGTGCTCCTTTTCGCACTGCCGTTGCTTGGCTTGGCCGAGTTAGTTTTTCCTATTTTTGGACTTTTACTTTCTTAAAATTTAAAATAAATAAAATGATTTTTTAAAAAAGATTTTCTAAATAATTTTTCAAACTTACAATCATATGTATTGCTCGTATAATCTAAAAAATGCAGATAAAATCATAAATCATAACTAAAAGCTATATAGTGCAGCCCAAAAGAATAGGGAGAGAGAAACACGTACGCCTACTCCAGGCTTATCCAGTTGAAAAATATCCGGATCCATACGCACGCAGAAAACCCAAAAAATCAAAGCCTATGCCATATATGCATGCTAGGTTTCCAAAGAAACAAGCTGATCGATCGATCAACTCGTATGGTAAAGGTAGTACTTGCTGCTGGAGTGAGAGGATGTGGGCGACGCAGCCGTAGACGGGGTCGCGGAGGCGGGCCTGGGCCTCGTAGCAGATGGTGACCACGGCGTCGAGGCGCTTGTGCGCCGGGATCTGGAGCAGCAGCTTGGACACGTTGCTGGCGCCGAACACCTTGTGCACCGCCGCAAAGTTGGCCGTGCCCTGCTTCGAGTCGAAGTAGGGCGCGAAGATGCACCCGCTCACGCACTTGCGACGCAGGAACTTGCACGCGCCGCACGGCCCGCCGTCGCCGCCTCCACTGCCGCTGCCGCTTAGCCCGCCGCCTCCAATTGTGTTCGTGCTGCCTCCCGAGCTCATTTCTCTCCCCTCTCTCCCTCTCTCAAAAGAGTTTTTAACTTGGCTGCTTCTTATATCTGCTCGAGGTGCTTACTAGTTATAGGGATAAAACAAGTGTGTGCTTGTGTTGGGAGAGAGAGAGAGAGAGAGAGAGAGAGAGAGAGAGAGAGAGAGAGAGAGAGAGAGAGAGAGAGAGAGAGAGGATTGAAAGGGGAGGAGGCTCTGCCAATGTAGCAGAAGCGGAGGACGAAGGGCCTCTCCGATCTCTTCTTTTGGTGTTTGTCCCTATTGGTGTAAGGTCATGGGGGTTGCAGTTCCATTTCGATTTTCTTTTTCTGTTCTTTTTTTTGTCTTCTTTTCAACTTCTAAAACTACCTTTTAATTTTTTTTCTATAATAACTAACTTTCAAACGAATTATCTTTTAAAACGAAATCTATAAATTAATTATAATATAAACTATAGTGATTTTATTTATACCGGTCAAAACTACATACAATTTATTTATATCTTTATACTCTCTTCTCATAAATAGTCAAAAGTTATAAATCATACTTATATAAAAAGAACATACCCTTTTATCTGCACTTTCCATAGTAATAGTCCTACAACATACTACCATGTGTTGCTTTGTTTTCGTGGTATTGATGAGACTTTAAAGCTACGGCATGGAAGCCTAGAAGCAGCTGGTACCACCCGGCCGGCCGGCGTCTCTTTCCCTCCCTATACACACCTCTTTCTGCTCCTTCGCTCTCTTAAAGGTTAGAAGATTGCGTGAAGCAAACATGCATGCGATGCGAGAACCACAGTCTCTCCCAAATTGCATTAATCCATCCCACACAAATACACACAGAGACAGAGAATGATACAGTCTAGCTAGCTAATACTCCCCTTCTTATAGCCGGGGGAATGCCGCGCCCTCCGCTCGGCCACGTCACCCGCGCCCGCGCCCCGGCCGGCGCGTGGCGCGGGGATTTCGGTACGGCCGGGAGGGTATTTCCCTGAGCTTTTCGGAAATTACGTAGAGGTCCTTTTTCCTCGCGAAAAGGTCCCTGCTAGTTTTTCTTAAAACAAATCTGGATGGCGCCCCGCGGGTTTCTAAAATTACGTATAGGTCCTTATTTACTTACGTACAGGTCCTTACAGGCCCTTGATTTTTTCCCAAAAAGACCTTTAGTTTTCCTGAAATTACGCATGTGTCCTCGCTTTTTTTAATGAAACTCGCCTCTTTTACTTTGGTCCACACGGTAGCTAGCGCGGCGTGCGCCGCGCTTATTCTGCTAGTAACTTAAACATCCACACTGCTGGAACAGCATTCGTGGCTCAGCTAGGTGTAGGGCCTCTCACCTCACACATATTCCACTGCCACAGTGCACGGCTAGCTTCCTATTCGTATTGGTTTCTGTTTGTGCTTGGAGAAATCAAAAACCAGTATGAACATGTTTCTGTACACTTAGCTTCTCAAAATACCTTGTCTACTTCTCTCGCTCCTGTCTCGCCCCGCAGGAGACCACAGGAGCATCACACATCCTATTTCTCTCGCTCCTGTCTTGCATGCGTAGTTCTCCTTTATTTCTTTACCACTCATGTCTTTTTTCTAAAAACTATTTATTTTAATCACTACTGAAATCGTGACCAGCCACAGCTAATATGAACGTCTTCGTACGTAGTCTCCTACGTGAACCTAAATGTCCTACCATGACATTCTTCCCCTCTATAAGCTATACACGCACTCCTTTTGTTTCTGGATGCTTCCATCGCTTGGATTTCACTCGCCATCCTAGCGGCGGCCGGCTTCACGTTTTGGTCAAAGACTTTTCAGAGAGGCGCGCGGCACGCAGTGCGCACTGTGCATGCATTCAGCATACCTACGTCTAAGTACAGTCTTGTTCGAGAGCAACATATGTATGTATTTCTTTTTTGTTTGTTTCTCACAGAATAGAGATGATCGATGTTCGGTTAAACTACTTACTCGCACCAGGATTCGCCGCTTGATCTTGGCAAGTTAATGATTTCTATAACGATAATGATGGGCGACTAATGGATCAACGTACAAGTCCAGCTATTGGCAATTTGCAAGATATCTATGTGGTAGTACACTTCCAAAAGGAAGTACGCGTAACATATAATGTACCATGTACGCACCAGCTGTACGTACGTGCGTACAAAAACCTGTCCTCCTAACTCGATCCTAATGCCGACCGCTCAACGGGGCTTTACTGTCATCATCCGTTTCTTAGGCTCCGTTTATTTAGGCTTTTAATTTTTGGCCTTTAGTTTATTTTTAACTATTTTTAAATTTCATCTTTTCCTAGCTTCAGCTTTTTTGAGCTTTTTAGCCGGTTTTTTCTATATTCGTTTGCATTATACGTGATGGGATAACCTTTTTATTTTAAATTTTTAAATTTTAATTATGCCAAATAAACTATTATCATCTACAGTGCAATTTCAGCCAACTACAATGAAAATTCAGTCATAAACCATCAAAATTCAGTCCAACTGAGCGGGCTCTTCATTTCTTCTTCTTCTTTTTTGTTTGTTCGGAAGACATCAATTAATCATCCGTTACAAATTGTTTAACCAAAACGATCGACAAGCACCATTCCTGTGTGTGCCTGTGTCATGAATGCACGCTCAGCGGCACCGCATGCATAAGTTTCTACTTTGTTACCAAACAATTTCTGACCGCGCGCGACGTGCTTTGCATGCATGTATCATGAGCCATGTGAGCATTCATGATTCCTCTGGGCATCCATCTTAAGCGCTTTCGCACCAGGCCAACGTCATCGTATGGTCCAACCTCAGTTGCATATAACTCGTGTCCTATGCACCCGGCCTGCTACATCAGTTTTAATTCGCTCAAATATTTTGACCAACACGTTGTTACAGATATGGGACATATGGCACAAAGTCACAGGTGGCCTCATCTGCGGCTTGAAAAGCATTGCAACTTTACATATGTGATCACGCATGTAACAGGTTTTGGAGGCCTAAGATCAAAAGATGAGAGAGATGTAGAATTGATACACTGTACTCAATTCAAAAGAGTCTTTCCCTCTTAATGTTTTCTCACTCTCCCATAGTATCCTATAGGCCATATTTATTCCATGGACAAGGATGTTTATATAAATGCCTATCTTAGGATCTTTACAAACGAGATATATATGTCTTTTCCCTAACATGTCCTACATGGGCTTGCCTGTCATATATGTACTTGTGCTTATGTACGGTGAGCCTACTGGACCATAGTGGGGCCACCCCCCAACAACATCCATCTCCGACCCCGAACCTTTTTGCTGGATGTATTGTGCAAGATGAAAACAATGCTAGCTGCAATATTTTGTGATTGCTAGATGATATGTACCCATGAGCATGGAGGAAGAAGCCACCATTACTATAGAGAAGGTCATATTGGACGCCTCATCACAGATGGTTCCCCGAATTTGTCAGCATTGCAATTATCACATATAGTTTTACATGTGTGACCGTCTATGTTAGTAGCGATGGATAGAACTGGCTGTGATACATAATTATTACAGACGGTTCTTGTTGAGAATTGCTTGTGAATTATCACATGCAGTGCGCTGCTTTGAAAGAGACGACCGGCTTTGTGGAATTTGGTGGAAGCACACCACAGATTTGCAAGTGTGTTTGTAGATCAATTTGTTCTTGGTGATTTGAGGTTAGTATTTACTTCTAATTATATGCATTATAATTAAGAGAGATGACAGCTAGGTTTAGATCTAACTTGGTAGTTTGCTCTAATTGAAGAATGGGTCTCACTACTTCTAGTCTACTTCAATACATTCTTACTTGATATATATATACACATATACATATATACATTGCTTCATAAATAGTACATAGCTAGCTAAGTTAGATGTATAGATTAATTAAGGTGAATGATAATTATGTATAAGTATTAAGCTAGCTATCTATAGGAGTATTAATCTACTTCAACACTAATTTGTTACATGCGTAGCGTAGATGGATTGAAGCTGGATATACGTTGATAACCGTGTGAGTGAAGAATACATTGTTGATGTATCTACTTTTAGAAGAGAATGTATCTGCTTTTAGAAGAGCGACCGAGCAGCATAGGTTGAAAAAGGGGATGTAATATATGTACTGTCAATATATTGATTGCGATAATTTGAAAAATGTTTACCAACTAAGCGCATATCGAAATTTACTTGATTCAAAGAGATTCCAAAAAGGAGTATATATGTTGGACCAATCACGGTGAAGAGAAGATCATATATGAAGGTAGTTATAACATCGTCGAAGGAGACAACGATATGCCAGATATGGACTATGCTTTCGATGAGGATAGGTGGTAAGATGATAATCTGGATCAGATGCTACGCGATATAGAAGAGAATTATAGTGAGAGAGAGTTTGGTAAATTCGAGGGCTTCATAGAGGATTCAGAGAAACCTTTGTTCCCGGGCTGCAAGCAGCAATACACATAAGGTTGTCATCCTTCTTGAATTGCTAAAATTAAAGCAAGCAATGGTTTGTCTGACAAGAGTTTCACGGTGTTGTTAGGTCTCCTAGCGAACATCCTTTCGGAGAGAAACGTGTTGTCTAGAACCACCTACCAAGTCAAAAAAAAGCTCTTTGTCCATTGAGAATAGACGTAAAAAAGAATACATGCATGTTCAAATGATGATATCCTCTATTGTAAAGAGTATACAAACTTACATGTTTTTCAGTGTGCAAGCATCTCGATACAAATATAAGAATGACTCCGATGACGATGAGGCATCGAGGTAAAACAAGGACCTCCTAATAAGGTATTATAGTATCTACCTGTAATTCTCCGTTTGAAGCATTTATTTGTGAACCGAAAGAATGTAAGATTGCTGCATTGGCACTCAGAGGAGTGTAAGAAAGATGAAAAGATATGATACCCTGCTGATTCTTCCCAGTGGAGGAACTTCGATAGAATATTTGTAGATTTCGGTGTGGAGGAATATAAAGTTTAGGTTTAGTATAGATGAAATTAATTCTTTCGGTAACATGAGCAGCCAATATAGCACCTAGCCCATGAATATATGCATGTACAACCTTCCTCCGGGAAAGCTTCTAATTTCTGTTATAGACGATGGTTGTTTCTAGTGGGGAATGGATTCTACTTTGGATGGGTCTACAACAACTCCTCCTGCAGACATAACATGTCTTAAGAAAGCTACTTCTTTTAGCCAAAATTCACACTTGCTGAACTTAGCATAAAACTTATGCTCCCTGAGCTTCTCCAGAATTAATCTTAGGTGCTCTTCATGTTCTTCCTCGGTCTTGGAGTAGATGAGGATATCATCAATAAAAACTACTACAAACTAGGTGAGGATATCATCAATAAAAACTTCTACAGATTTTTCTAGGTATTCCATGAATATCTTGTTCATCAGGTTCATAAAGTATGTTGGGGCATTAGTTAGTCCAAACGAAATGACGATAAATTTAAATAATCCATATCTGGTTAAAAAAAGCTATCTTAGGGGTATCCACCTGTCTAATCTTCAGGTGATGATCCCTTGATCACAAATCGATCTTGGAAAATACACATAGACCTTTGAGTTGATCAAATAGATCATCTATCATGGGAAGATGGTATTTGTTTTTTATGGTGACCTCGTTGAGGGCACGGTAATCCACACATATTCTCATGCTATTGTCCTTCTTGACAAATAGCACTGGTGATCCCAGGGGGATGATCTTAGTCTCACAAATCCTTTATCCTGACGTTCTTGTATTTGCTTCTTCAGTTCTTCCAATTCGTTAGTGAGCATGTGATACGTCCTTTTGGATATGGGCACAGTACCAAGTGCTAATTCCGTGATGAACTCCAAATCTCTATCTAGAGGCATGGTGGGTAATTCTTCTAGGAAGATATTAGGGTATTCCCTTACAACTGGTATTTCTTCTACTTTAACACACTTCATGCTATTCACTATCAAAATCTTCTAAGGTGAAGGGTTGGCTGCGACTTCTACTAGAATTCCTTGGGCGTTGACTAAGGTCACTAATTTGAGGGTGCAATGGATCTATTCTTGATGTTTGGATAGCCAATCTATCCCTAGGATTACATCCAGGACCTGGGAATCTAGTACTATCAGGACCTAGGAATTCTACTTAATCTAAATTCGGGTCTTAGGGAGTACTACATGGGCTTTCATATCACCCCTAGGTGATTAAACTATCAAAGGGTTTTTGAGCCGAAATACAAGCATTTGGTGCTTGTTGATGAAATCTTTGGAAACAAAATAATGTAAAGCTCCAAAATCAAATAGTGGTAGTGAGTACTGAGTTGACAAGGAACGTTCCCAACACGACGTCTGGAACTTTCTGTGCTTCTTCTGCTATGATGTGGTTGACATGGCCTCTACCGAAGGCTGGTACAGGTCTGACCGTTTGAGGTGTCTACGGCCCTCCTCAGCCTACTATTGGTGTCATCGAGGTTCTCACTGGAGTGTTCATTGGGATGGTCCTGACTTGGGTTTGTTGCTTCTTAGGACATCTGCTGGCATAATGTCCCTGGTTACCACAGTAGAAAAAAGTGATCCCAACTACTGAAGTGCTACTCCTCTGCTGGGGTCCTCCTTGGACAAGTTACGGTAGATAGTGTTCATGGGGCGTGGCACTGCAGGTGGTACTATAGGTGATGCAACAAGAATAACTATGCCTGAGGCATGAGGTCCTCAGCCTATCTAGGAGTTTCCTTGGTGGGTCGATGATGCTTGTGATTGTTCTCAAGAAGCTTGTGCTTATTTTCAACCATAAGTGCTTTATCCACTACGTGCTAGAAATCAGCAAAGCCATAAGATGATAGTTATAATGCTATCCTTTCATGCAAGCCTTCTAGGAATCTCTCATGTTTCTCTTCATCATCTTCTATATCAATGGGGGCATAGCAGGACAATTGGCCAAATTTGGTTAGGTATTCATGTATTGACATGTTTCTTTGTCTCAACTCACGAAATTCCTTCTTCTTTAGTCTCATGAGCCTGGTAGGGATGAAAAAGTCATGGAATGCTATCTTGAACTCATCCCATGTGATATTGCAGCCTTCCACTTGAGTTGCTTTGTAATTATCCCACCAATCTTCAGTTGATCCTTCGAGTTGATGGCTAGCAAAGAGTACCTTCACATGGGTGGTGCATCGAGCAATGTCCAATTTCTTGTCGTTGGTGCGGAGCCAATTGTCGGCATCGAAAGGTTCTTTGGGGGCCGACAAAAGTGAGGGATTTGATCCTCATAAATTCGCTTGTTGTTTAGAAATTTTCATAAGCCACTTGTTCATTCTTTGATGTGCAATCATGTACAAGTAATCAGAGTAGCGCAGTTGAAGCATGGAAGTCATTAAAAAATTTCTCCCCCATATTTGAACAACTTGGTCTGATTTTGCCCATTAATGACTTATCTACGTACTTAGAAAAATCGAGGACGATTTTTTCTCATAGGAGGGAGAATGATGTGAATGCTAATATTGCAATGTATACATCTTATGGCTGTCGTTGTGCTTATTGTTTTATGCAAAACAATGAGAATGACACAATAATTGATTCATACATATACCATGCATATGTTTTGTTCTTTTTATTTACTACGCCTTCAGATGTTCATGATGTGCTAAACAGGAGAAGTGTTGATGACAAATATATATACATGCATACATGTTGTATTCTTTGTTTAGTATAATTTCAGGATATCAAAAGCCGAGGACGGCTTTTCCTGAAGAAGGGAAGGATGATGCGGATACATATGAGGAGGGAGCCGAGGCCAAAGATCGCATTGAAGATGGTAGCAATATCTACGGCCAAGACAAGGAAAGCTATGGGAAGATCTTCATGCAGCTAGAAAGAAGGAAAGGAAGCAACCTACTGATTTGGCGCATGGCAAATAGGGCTGCATGTAATTGATTCGTGAAGAAGGTTCCATGCAGAAGAAGAGCCAAGGCGTAGTGAAGTGCATTCCGAATGTAGTCACATGAGATGCAATATGTTCGGCTGAAGACACTTTGGAATCGGTTCTGTAGTTTGTTTTCCTTGCTAGCAGTCCGGCATGTAACGTTTCAACTCAGCCAAATCCCATAGATTAATTAGCAAAGGAGATTAATTAGTGGATTGTGTTTCGGTTTAGGTGGGCCAACTTGGAGTTAATTTTGGATCAGTTGGCCGAACTGTGCGTACGCGAGGGGGGAGGGGCGGGCCATAAATATCCTTGCTCTTGTCATGTAAAAGGGGACGGACGACTAGATAATGAGATGAACAGTTTTTGCTCTCTCTTTTTTTTTGAGTTTTGGTTAGCCGAAAGATTTACGAGTTCTTACAAATTGAGATTATTCAACCTTTCTGCTGGGAATTGGAAACGCGATAGTGCTTTGCTTGGTGGCCGTGAAGTCCGGCGCGTGTGATCTTACAAATTAAAAAGCGTTAGTTCTTGCACTTGTAACGAATGATCGTTATGATTCGAAAGGCTATACATAAATATCTTAATTTTATATCGAGAAGATCGAACGATCCCGTATCAACTTGTTAATTTAATCCTATCTAGTAAGGATGAGGCTTGAAGTGTTTTACATTCCGAAATTTTTGTATTTTAGCCCTTTTTTAAAAAAACATTCACATTTAGACCCCTGGTAGTTTTAATTCCGTTTTTGGACCCAGAGCTCGGAGCCGTGACCCACGGCGCCGAGGTAACACGTCTCGGCGCCGTGGTCCACGGCTCCGAGGTCCCAGGCCCGCACCAGCTTGGCGGCCTGCGTGGCGCCGACGTGGCAGGACCTCGGAGCCGTGAATCGTGGCGCCGAGTTCGGCGCCGTGGGCCGTGGTGCCGAGGTCGGAGCCGTGGATCTTGGCGCCGAGCGGGTGGCTTTTCCTGTCCCACGGCAGCGAGCACGGTTCATTTGCACGCCCCCCCCCCCCCCCCCCCCGCCGCCGCCCCTCCACTGCCGCACGCGTCCCCTCCCCGGCCGCGTCCCCGGCGCCTCCACTGCCACACGCGTCCCAGCCGCGGCCATCGCCTACTCTCCCCGGCCTCCCCGCCGCCGCTCCCTGGTGCCGCCGCTGCCCTCTGGTGCCGCTTCCCCGGCCTCCCGCCCTCTGGTGGCCGCCGCCTCACCGCCGCGGCCGTCGCCTCCCCTCCCCGCCGGCGTCCCTGCCGCGGCCGTCGCCTCCCTGCCGCCGCTCCTTGGTGCCGCCGCTGCCCTCTGGTGCCGCCTCCCCGGCCTCCCGCCTCCCGCCCTCTGGTGGCCGCCGCCTCCCCGGCCTCCCGCCTCCCACGTCGCCGTCGCTCCCTGGTGCCGCCGCCGCCCTCTGGTGCCGCCGCCTCCCGCCTCCCGCGTCCCCGGCCTCCATCCAAGGTACATTCACACAGAGAAATATATGCTAATTCTAATTTGATTCATGGATGTGTGCATACTGCTACTGCGAAGTGTGATTCATGGATGTGTGTATACTGCGATGTGCCTTAGATCTGGGTGACCTCTTCCTGATGCATGATCACGTTGTTCCGAATTCATATGCTTACATGCCTGCTATCTTGTACAGATCATATATGATAAGGGGGAAATAACTGAGTAATTGTGTTGCAAATCGTTCGATCGACTAGCTAGCTGAATACAAGAGCCAAGGTAGCTTTTATTAGGAGCGTGCTGTTGTTTGTTAATTGCTTAGGTCAGACAAAGGAAAATTAGAATCAACTCGAAGAACTTAATTGGCTTGATATTTTAGCTGCAATTAGGGGCTCGTTCTCCTTGTCCATCGTATCGTGGACAGTGATTGCATGATTTTCGCTGCCTCGCTTCCCCGCCGGCCGCCTCCCCTCCCCGCCCGCCTCCAAGTCCGCCTCCCCGCCGGCCGCGTCCCCTCCCGCCCGCCTATGCATCTCATTATCCCAATAACAATTTAAAGCATATGTTTTTACATTTAATAGAGAACTTCTAAAGTTTGGGATCTGTTTGGTTGCATCATTACCATTCTAGTATCCGATTTCGATTCAAGGTACTTATTAGTTTGGTTTTCTGTATGAACTAGATGGACAACCTAGTCACCATATATCATGGAGGCAGTGTGACAAGTGATGATTATGGAAATGTTCGATTTGTTGAAATGCAAAGGGTGCCTCTGATATTCAGTGATCGGCCGTCGTTTAGTGAGTTGGTTGCTAGGGCTCGGGAGGAGCTACATTGTCATGGAAACGAGGAGAGCATCACAGTTGAGGGGTTACTTCACTTCGGTTCGAAAGACATAATTCTCAGGCGGTTGATCTTAATTGGTTGTGAGGATGAGTGGGACAAATATGTCAAATTGGTTATGCGGAATGAGTTAAAATGTTTGGACCTTGTTGTGCGGAAGGTGTCCATTGATCCCACCCCTCACGGTTATTCACCAGAACTAGGTGATCAGGCACCCTTTGACCCTCCGTTACCGGATCTTGCGGTGGATGTGGAAGAAGAGCCTGAGGTGCCCGATGCTCTATCTGCCCCGAACGAGGTTCAGATTTCTCAACCAGTTCGAGTTGAATGTCGGACTGATGATGTTGTGGCGGCCCCTCAGGATCATCCCAGTAAATGTCGAGCCACACTTTAGCCTTTTCCCGTCATTGCTGTTTTTTTGTCTCAATCCCATCGTTTTCGTGCTTATGATGCAGGAGACATTCCTGATAATGTTGGTGTTCCTCCCGTTGCTCCATCTGGCAACGTTGAAGAAGTCTGCAGGGACTCCAACAGTGTGGATGTTCAAATTGTGGATGATCTGCAGCCTTACGAGATCGCAAGGGCCGTTAATTCTGACGATGACCGCCCTTTTGGAGAGCTGACCGAAAGTGATATTGAGCTGATCAGGCGTTATTGCCCTGGTCGGGATCCATAAGTTCATGAATTCAGCGATCTTAGGCATTCTCATGGGGCTTATGCAGAAGGAAGGGATGACGAGCTGCTAGATGCTCCTGAGGCCGGTTCAAGCATGACAATTGAGAAGGGCATGATGTTTGAGGACTTGTCTGCATTGAGAAGGTGGCTGCAGGAGTATTCAGTGATTCGTAAAAGGCCATTCAAGGTGAGGCATTCTTATGTGGAGCGGAGGTACACAGTTGTGTGCGAGAAGGAAACATGTGAATGGAGGGTTTGTGCTAGGAAACAGAAGGACACGGGAAAGTTCAAGATCATAAGAATCGTTGGCCCACACACTTGTGCCGAAGCAGAGCTCAAACAGAAGCATCGGCAGTTGACCTCTACCATTATTGCCAAGTCACTGTGTCACATAGTAAAGGGAGAACCCAATATGAAGGTGAAGACACTTGTTGGGATTGTTAAGGAGAAATTTGGATACGAGATAAGGTATGGAAAAGCATGGAGGGCAAAGCAACGCATCTGGAAGATGATATATGGGGACTGGGAAGATGGGTACTTGCAGTTGCCAGCACTCTTCAATGCAATCAAAGCGGTTAATCCAGGCATGCATTATGAGTACGTCCCGAAACCAAACGAATGGACTCAAGATGGGATGCAGATATTCTTCCGTGCTTTCTGGTGCTTTGCTCAGTCCATCGAGGCCATTCGGCATTGTCGTCCCGTCTTCTCCATTGACGGTACGTTTCTTCTTGGCAAGTACCAGGGCACATTTCTGATAGCCATTTCCTGTGACGCAGACAACGCGTTGGTTCCTTTGGCGTTTGCTTTGGTTGAGAGGGAGAACAAAGACAGCTGGGGATGGTTCTTGCGGCTCGTTCGGAGGCACGTGGTCGGCCCTGGTAGGGAGGTGGGTGTCATATCTGATAGACACCAGGGCATACTTGCTGCCGTACAAGAGCAGATACCGGGGTATCCACCTTTGCACCACCGTTGGTGCACTCGGCATCTTGCCAAGAATCTACTCCGTAAGGATGGTACGAAGGATAACTTTCCTCTGTTCGAGGAGGTCGCTCGAATGCTTGAGGTCAAGTTCTTCCAGGAGAAGTTGGAGCAGCTTAATACTGCAACAAACGCAGAAGGTAGACAGTGGTTGTCGGGATTGATGAGAGATGTCGACAAATGGACAAGGGCTCATGACGATGGTGGCTGGAGGTACGAGTTTCAGACATGCAAAGGAGGCGGGAGCAGTTAAGTCTGCGTGAAGCTGCCATCAAGCGTCAGGAGGAGGAGCTTCAAGCTCGGGAGGCAGCTCTCAAGACCAAGAGTGACAGGAAGAAGGATGCAGCGAAGCCATCTTCAGGGCGTGACAAAAAGGGGAAACAACCACGCTACACCCAGTAGACAAAATGTAATAGACCCAGCAAGTTATTTTCCCTAAGGCATGCATGTTAGGACTAGTGGTGGAATTCTGAACATTAGAAGTACAGAGTTGCACACATGCCACATGCCTGCCATGTCAAAATATCACTAACCTTCGAAATATCACTTACCACTATATGCATCGATATTTCTACGCTCAATCCTTCGGCAAAAAAATTTAGCATAATTTGGTTTGCATGTCCAACTTGCAATGAACATAAACTTTTATTACGACTTCATCAGATTCGTTCCCATATTACAACTACAAAATTAGCAAACCTTGCAAAAACCACGGGAATTGCAAACCCTTAAAACATACCAAACCTTAAAAGTCACTTACCATTTTATATATCGACCGTTCTACGCACAATCGTTCCTAAAAAAATTACCATATTTTTTTATGCATCTACAACGAGCCAATCAACATAAACTTGTTTTACAACTTTATCAGATTGTTTTGTAATTCACAACTACAAAATTAACAAAACTTATAATCATTACAGTTCTTGCACTCATTCTCACGTGTTCAATATCACTTTCGTTCATTTCGTTTAATTGTTCATATCACATTTGTGCTCAAAAAAAATTTCATTAAATTGTACTCCACATCAAAATTTTATGTTTCAAAAACCATTACCAACGCACCATAATATTTTAAAAAAATCTACAACAAATTTCCTACATGTATCATCTGCAACATAACGAATTTTCAAAACATATGTCGTATTTTTTTCTCTATAAATAAATAAATATATTACATAATATTACTAAAATTAAATAAATATATTACATAATATTACTATAATTAAATAATCAAAATAAAAAATACAACTAGTAATTCTTTTTGCGACAACGTAAAGCCTGATCGGTGCAAACCCTAGACGCCGAGTGTCTCCAGACGTGGCAGGGAGCTCGGCGCCACGTGGCAGGCAGCTCGGCGCCACGACCCACGGCTCCGAGGTCGGCGCCACGACCCACGGCTCCGAGCTCGGAGCCACGATCTACGGCGCCGAGGTGCTGCCACGTCAGCGCCACGCAGGCCACCAGGCTGGAGTGGGCCTGCGACCTCGGAGCCATGGACCACGGCGCCGAGACGTGTTACCTTGGCGCCGTGGGTCACGGCTCCGACCCCTGGGTCCAAAAACGGAATTAAAACCACCAGGGGTCTAAATGTGAATATTTTTCAAAAAAAAGGCTTAAATAGAAAAAAATTCGGTATTACATTTCTCCCACAGAAAGTACAAGCAAGCGTTCCTATTTTCTGAAACATGTAATGCCCGCAACGTGGTCGGTAGATGCAAATATATTTCGAATTGATATGCCAAAAAGTGGGAGAACGTGAACCATAAATTCGATTCTATTGTTTGTGCAGTTGCTGGCACGCAATAATTCTAATTAATCCTATTGCTTTCCTTCCTATCCTACATATGACCAGGTTTTTTTTCAGTTTGAAGTTAACTTATACTGTCTATAGTAACTAATTTTTAAACGATACGTTTTTAAAGGTAGGGTTAATAAAAAAATTATAGTAAAAATATACTTAGTTCCGCTATACCAGCCAAAATTACATATGACTATTTTCCTCTGCGTATTATCTCTTACGAACAGTCAGAATTTAAATATTTAAACTATAAATTATAAGTTATTAGACCAAAAGAATGGACTATAGGCACCGTTCCATTCATCCTCGAGTTCTGATCCAATAGGAAATGCCATTTCGGTGGCAGATAGAATTGATACCTGACGAGGACTTCACAGCCGAAACCTAAGCTCAGGAATGCGGCAGGCCACCTGACCCCACCAACATGGCGTCAGCTCATGCTTCCTGTCAAGGCATGACATTTCTCTATCCAAGAATACAATGTATAAACCTCCTGATTGTCTATCAGCTTAGTTATGTGCCAATAAGCAGAAATTTAACGGACAAGGCTTGGTGAAAATCAATAAACAATGTAAGATTTAAGGGTAGATGTCCTTGGAATCAAAGCATAGTGCCAACCTACCTCGTGTTGCACATTTGGTGTAACGTGGACAAAGCTACCCCTGCTTAGAATGCTGAGAACACTATGCAGTTTTAGGCAAAAATGTTGGCCAAATATCAAAGCATAATATCTTCTAAAAAATGCCCATACGGTGTGTTATAGGGACCCAAAGGATATAAGTAGGTTCTTTTAGGCTAACAACTTATAGCTTAAATATTTAAATTCTGATTGTTTGCGAGAGGCAATACACAGAGGAAAATAGTTATATATGATTTTAGCCGGTATAGCTGAACTCAGTACACTTTTTACTACAATTTTTCTATTGACCCTATCTTAAAAAAATACACCATTTAAAAGCTAATTGCTATAGATAGTATAAATATAAGCTAACTTTAAGCTCAAAAGAATCCGGCCTATATCCCATATCAACCTTTCAAATCGATGCAAATAGAAGTCACTTTCTATGAAATGCTTATTGTTTCAGGATGCAAAGTGAAGATAACCTCTGAAGGAAGCAGTGAACTCAGAATCTGTGTTTTGAAAGGATCTTTGAAGAGCAGTCCACAAATCTAGCTGAGAAGGAACAGAAGTTTCATTTTGAAAATACATTGAAATGTTTTTACATGTTCATTTAGCATAGAGGATCCACATATTAGATTCGACCTAATAGATCTTAATAAGCCCTAAAACTTATAGACGCAATCTCTTCAAGTTAATGTGGGTCCATGGTACTGGAGCAGCCAAGAAGTGCGAGAGGTTGCCATTCAATAATAAACTAGTTGCTCGCTTTGCTATCTAGGACTCATTGCAGCCTCTTCACCAGCCTGCAAAGGGTTAATAGAAGATTTGAGAAACCATGAAATGATCCATGCACTCTGTGAAGTATTTACCTCTGCAAGGAAATTTACCGTTTTGGCCAAGAAACTGGCTTTCTCATCATCAAAACCTAGGGAAGCCAGAATCTTATGACCAGCTGACTCTTTATCTGACCATATCCCCAGGAACAGATGATTTGCCGTTACCTCTCCATCCTCACCTAAAGTCAGAATTCAACTCATCAAACAAAATAAACATAGGAATAATTGATTACATTTTAGATAGGCAAATAGAAGAGGGAAAAAAAGAGATACATCACACTTCAATTCATGCTTGCATTCAGCAGCATAAAGTTAACTAAAGTAACAACCAACAAGACGAAGTGTACTTAGGAAGAGAGTCGTCATAAAAATCCAGACTCTCTTGAACTACAATGGCCATATCTACAGAAAACTCTAGTCAAAATTCATCACCTGGCCTCTATAACCTTCGTAGTCTTAGACCCAACACGCAGTAAAAAACTACTCAAAAACGGAAAGTATTTTCTGTTAGACAGATGGATCATTCATGTATTGCACAGCCCAAAGGGGATTGATATAGTATAAAACTCAAGGGACACAACTAAACCTAGAATCTAGAAAATACCATAAATACCCTTATATCCTTAACACACCCCTCAAATGCAAGGCATATACAATAACATTGTATTTGAAAGGGTTGACACTAAAAAGAGAAAAACCCAAAGTCCAAGTCTTGAAGATGTCGTTATAGCGTGCGGTTCTTGAAAAATTGTGTCGAGTACCAAAAGATCTTCCATCCGGAATCGTGCAACAGCTCAGAAAGCACAAAGTACATGGGTTGGAAAAGTAGAGGTAAACGGGAGCAAAGTCGACCGCGGTAACACGATGAAGAGAATGTGAAAGGTGACACAATAGAGGGGGCCTACGTTGCGCGGATACTTCCCAAAAGTCACGTACCGGTATCAGATACTGTACCGGATACGGATACTGCCCCGATACGCGCCGATACGTATCCTGCACGTATCCGAATTTATTGATTATTCAAAAAAAGAAATTAATTTCCGATACTTCTCCGATACTTTTTTGATACTTCTAACCTAATATCCCCCACCAAGCCTGCCAGATCCAGATCTGAAATGCGTACTTGGCGTCCGGCGTGAAATCGGAGGAGGGGAAGGCGACCTGCGTAACGATGGCCGGGAATAGCACCGGGAGCTGGAGGTGGGTGATGAAGTAGGAGCAGAAGCCGTACAAGTACCACCCCACCAGCTCCACCATGGCCGGCGGCTCCTCCAGCATGACGTACGCCGGCGTCGCCGTCTCCCTCCGGTACGCCTCCCTCACCACCTGAATCTCCCTCATCGTCTCCTCCCCCGGCTGGGCGCCCCCTCCCCCGTTGTTCCCGCCTCCCCCGTTCCCCCCACCGTTCTTACCCCCGCCGTTCCCGCCGCCGTTCTTGGGAACAGCCGCCTGCTCCTTCTCCTTCTCCTTGGCCGCCGCCGCCTTCTCCTTGTCCTCCTTCTCGAGCGCCTCCCGCATGCTGCTCCGAGGCTGCGGCAATGGCTGCTCCGACATTGCTCCTCCCTCTCCTTTAAGCAGCCGCAACCAAGCGAGAGAGGAGAGGACGAGGGGGAGAGAGAGAGAGAGGCGGGTGTGAGCTACAAGGGCGTGGTTCTTGCTTTCTTCTTCCTTTTGAGGAGTTCCTGGGTTTGGTTTCCTGGGGGTAAAGCTAGCTAGCTAGCCCACGCGGAGAGTGAGCGAGTGTATATTATGTGTGTGGGAAAAGGTGGCGGATTTGAAAGCTGAGAATGAAATGGGGTTTTGGGGGGTCGATTCATAATACATGTACTTATACTAGATTCATAATGCATGTACTCTTATTTCTTGTCTCTGCAAGTTGACTCCACTGCTTTTGAGTAATATCACATTCATTTTGACAGAAAACGGTAGAGCAGTTTATGTATGTAGGTTTCGGTTTCACAATTCCATATAAGAATTCATTAATTTCTTATTTTTATATATATATATATATATATATATATATATATATATATATATATACACATACATACATATATATACACACACACATACATACACACACGTATCGCCGTATCGGTGTTTTTAGGAAAATGGCGAATCGCGGTATCGCCGTATCGCGTATCCGTATCCGTATCGGGGTATCTGGGCAACATAGGAGGGGGCTATCAAATCAAGCCGAAGAGAGAGATAGAAGCATAGCGACGCAGATCGAATCCTGAGACGGCAGCGGCGCGGAAGAGAAACGTGCAGCCTTGGAAACTCAAGACAGCAGCTCAGAGAGAAGTGGCGGCATCATAAAGACTTCTACGATCTGCAACGACTCAAGTAGAAGAGTGGTGGCTGCGGCTATGCAAACGGAAGGAGAGGACCACACTCAATCCAAGAGGATGGACTGAGACTAGCAAAGCAATCGGCTGACTGACAAACATTTGTGGACTCGCACAGCTTTGATGAACTGAAATATAGATGTTACGGACTTGAATGGACACAACGAAATTTAGAAAAGAAAAGGACTCGAGACTCGAAGACTCACACCATCTTCTCCTAGTAAAAGGTAACTAAAGATAGCACCGCCATCGGATGGCAGAGCCAAGTCCACCTAAACCACCCTAATAAACCAAGCCGGAGAGGACTCCCTCACTCCCGTCTCTCTCCCTCTCTGCACCTCTCCCTTTCTCTGTCCACCACCAGCCGGAGGCCAGAGGAGAAGCCGGTGGAGACAAAAGGATGAGATGAGCAGCCTAGCTATAGTGGAGAAGAAGCCATCGTTCGCCAGTGTCGGCTGCGCTAGTGCCAATCAAGGAGGCGGCGGCCGAAGGGGAGCCCGATGGTGGTGCGGAGCAGGGGTACACACGAGCGTGGGCACGGGTGCCGGCGCGACGATGGCGCGGTAGGAGGCTCGGGCGGCGTCAGGGCTAGCAGCTGGAGCATCGTCGGAGAAAGGCCGCGATGGGCGATGGCCGGGAGATCGGTGACGAGCGGCTTGGCGGTGGGATCTGGCGGCAGCAGCCATGGGGGGAGCCGGATCCAAGGCGGCGGCGTCTCATGAGAGTGGAGCTGGAATTATCAAGCTAAATAGGTCATGCTGGTGCTATCGAGTACGGACTCTGAGCTGCTCATTCCGCATAATCAACGCAAGAGCAATCCCATCAGAGCACCATGTATAACTCCATTGCAGACAGGGTTGTTAAGGCACCAGCGTGGCTTTTAACTAACCTTTACAAAAGCAAGAAAAAGAACTAACATGGTCCTGTTCAAACATTACAAACATTAATCATTTTTGTAAAATGACATCAAATGGAGCTATGCTAAGCAGAAAAGCCAATAAAAGCTGAGGTAGATCTAGGTTGCATGCAAAATACAAGCAGTTGTAATGCCTCTAGATACAACAATGTCTGCCATTACCTTACAAGATTTGTTGAAACAACTTTCTCAAGCCATCGCAAAAATGGAGTTGATAAAGGTTTTCTAAAAGAAAGAAAGAATTAAGTAGGTTTTATGGCACTCCCTATGCTTTTAGAGGTTGTTACAACTTACAGCAACTGAAAAACACATTCGGCTTGGTCTGATGCTTGAGAACATGTTCCTATGCTTGGTGAAAATTGGCCTATTTTCAGACCTGTTTGCTTTGTGCCAACATTTGCACTACCAATTTGTGCCAAATTTTGGTAGAAACCTATGTAGCACCGACACGCGTCCAAACCGCCGTATCCGTGTCTGACACGTGTCGGACACGGATACGACACGGACACGACTCGGACACGTGTCCGCGACGTATCGGGCGATTTTGAAATTAATTTTAATTATTAAAATTCTCGACACGTGTCGAACACGATAAATACACGAGTCGGACACGGCCCAGGACACAGTCAGCCCAGGAGCCAGCCCAGTACAGCCAGCCCATGACTTCCCTGCCCCTAACCCTAGGCCGGCTGCTGCCTCCCGAGCGCCGCACCGCACTCGCACTTCTCCCATCCCCCACGCGTGCGCCGCACCACCACTTGCGCTCATCCTCGTCGCCCGCATCGCGCCGCCGCCCGCCAGCGCGCGCATCGCCCGTGCTCCGCCAGCTCCCGCATCTCCCGTGCGCCGCCGCGTTGAGGTGGAGACGGAGTACTTACCAGATCTGACGGAGATCCCCGCGCGCCGCCGGCTGCTGCCTCCCCGCGCGTCGCCGGCGTCCCCGCTGCTGCTTCCCCGCGCGCCGGCTGCTGCCTCCCCGAGCTCCACCAGCTGCTGCCTCCCCGCGCTCCACCGGCTGCTGCCTTCCCATGCGTCGCCGGCATCTCCGTTGCTGCCTCCCCGTGCGCCGCCGGCTGCTGCCTCCCTGTGCTTCCCCGGCGTCGCCGCTGCTACCTCCCCGCGCGTCGCCGACCGAGGTATGTGGCTTTTATCTTGAGATTTCCTGCTCACTTGCTCAGGCCGGTGGTGACTGGTGACAAGGCATAAAAATGCCAGCGAAGGCCGGTGGTGACTGGTGCTTTTAATGAAATCTTGATGTTAATGAAAGCCACCACCCAGTCACTCACTAGATTATTATTCCCATCCACGTCCTGCTCAAGCCGGTTGATATAAATTATTATTCACATCCATGTCATTGTAATTGTAAGTTTGTAACTTATGCTTGATTGCCTGTTTCATCATTCTAGAACAATGGAAGCCGCTAATTCTAGTGCTAGAGAGGAGGAAAACACAAACAATATAGAAACATAGAAAATAATACATATATATATAATTTATTTATTATTTAAACATATATAGCCGTGTCGCCGTATCGGTCTTTTTGGGAAAACGGCGAATTCCCGTGTCGGTGTCGTGTCGTGTCGTGTCGACGTATCCGTGTCCGTGCTACATAGGTAGAAACTTGCCACCTTTGATTTGCTCAAGAATTTTGAAGAAACTGAGATGCCAATGTGAACAGAATCTTAGCAAAATTTTGGCATAAAACCAAATGCACACCAAATCTGGTACAACACGACCAAATATTGGCAGCCAAAATTTGGCAACATTGGCTTATGTTCTCTCTGTTTCTGAGCTATGACCAACATAAAGTTGACATAAGGCTCTTTAAGACTTAAAAAGACACACAGAATATTACTAAGACCAGAATAGACTTTTGGCAACATGGTCATCCAGATGCATTATCGTTAGATTTGTCATACAGATCAATGGTCCTGTTAGATGTGTATTACATAATTGTGTATTTACCCCATTGTATAAGGGGTTTCTTGCATACATGCGCTATTCATAACATGGTATCAGAGCCCAGTTTTAGGGTTAGGGTTTTGCATCACCGTCGCTGCTTTTGGGCCGCTGGTTCTTTCTCCAGCCCCTACCGCCGTCGGTTTTGCCCGCCCCTACCGTCGCTGGCTTTGCTCCCTGCCACCGTTTCTTCTGTTCGTTGGTCGCCCGTCGCTGGTTGCCCTTTCGGAGAAGTCCGACTTGGAGGTGCTGATCCAGATCTGCCGCCGCCGCTCGGGGTCTCCGCCCCCCCACCCGAGGTCGCCGCTCGGGGTCTCCGCTCGTCGCTCCGCCTGAAGACGCCTGCTCGCCGCTCCGCCCGAGGTCGCTGCTCCGCCTGAGGACGCCCGATCCTCCGCCCGAGGCCGCTGCAAGAGGTGCCGCTCCGCCCGAGGTCGTTGCCGCCGGCGTCCCCGAGGCTGCTGCTCCGCCCGAGGTCGCCGCAAGAGGCCGCCGCTCCTCTGTTTTGGCGCAAGGTTCGGTCGGTTCGGTCGGCAGGATCAGGGATTAAATTAAAAAAAAGCCCAAAAAAAAGAAAAAAATGTCTTCTTTTGCAGGCACCGTTTCTGTTCCTCGTTGCCCGGTGATCTTCGATGGTCTCAATTATCGAGACTGGTTTCAGCACATGCGCATCCACATGCGTGGTCAGCGCCTTTGGGAGTTTCTTACGGGCGAGTTGACTTGTCCGTCTCGTCCTACTCCACCTGTTGAGGCTGTACTCCCGAAGGATGCCTCCGAAGACGCTCGTACAAAGGCTTCTGAGACTTTTGAGGATGCCATGGAGACTTTTCAGACTCAGTATGCTGCTTACAAGACATGGATTGATGAAGATGCTCGTGCCTCTGCTATTTTAGTTGCTAGCATGGAGGTGCATCTCACTGGTGATATTGTTGGACTGACTTCCGCACATGCGATGTGGACGCATCTACGCAGCCGCTACGAGCCATCTGGTGATTCCTTGTGTCTTTCTGTTGTGCGACAAGAGCAGTCGCTGCAGCAGGGAGATGCCACTGTGGACGAGTTCTATGCTCAGTTATCTGCGATATGGCGTCAGATCGACTCTTTGGGGCCAGATGTTTGCCGCACCTGTCAGTGTTGTCAGCGTCAGCAGTCTCATATGGAGCTTCGCCGCATCTACGGTTTTTTGACACGTCTCCGGTCTGAGTTTGAGCAGACTCGTGCTCAGTTGCTGGCCCGTCATCCTCGTGTGACTTTGTTGGAGGCCCTTGCAGCTGTTCGTACTGAGGAGATTCGACTTCGTGCAGCGGGTCTGCTATCATCATCATCATCACTTCCTTCAGTTTTGGTAGCTTCTTCGGCTTCTACACCCGCTGTGCCTTTGCCTCCACCAGCTGTGTCTCCACAAGTGACAGCTGCTGTTGGTAAGGGCCTTCACTGCACCTATTGCAACAAGGATGGACATATGGAACAGTTTTGCTACAAGAAGGATCTTCGTCGTGGTGCTCGTCCTCCGAGGGCACAGCAGAGTTCTGGTACACCTGACACTCAGCAGCTTCTCACATTGCTAGGCCGCATGGTTGCTTCTGCATCGTCTGGTTCTGCTGCTCAGTCTTCCGGTGAGAGACCACCTTCTACTTCTCCTTCCTCAGGTACATCACCTTGGATTCTTGATTCTGGTGCTTCCTTTCATATGACATCTGATTCCACCTGTCTTACTTCCATTAGTTCTTTAGCTGCTCCTCTCAATGTCCACACAGCAGATGGTACCTCTCTTTCTGTCACAGGACGAGGCACTCTTTCCAATTCCTCTTTTCATGTTTCTGCTGTTTCTCATGTTTCTGCTGTTTCTCATGTTCCAAAACTAACCATGCAGCTCATATCTGCCGGCCAGCTCACTGATCATGGTTGTCGTGTTATTTTCGATTCTGACTCTTGTTGTGTTCAGGATTGTCACACGGGGACTCTGGTTGGTACTGGCCCTCGGCGCCGTGACTCCCAACGGCTTTGGGAGCTTGACTAGCTTCGTCTTCCTTCCGCTGCCCCAGCCAGTCTTCTCGTCTCCACCACTGCCTCTGCAGCCGCTGCAGCCTCTACCGCATCATTTGCTCAGTGGCATCATCGCTTAGGACATCTTTGTTGTTCTCGTATGTCTTCCTTACTTCGTCGGGGTCTTTTAGGATCTGTGTCTGGTGATACTTCTCTACATTGTCAGGGTTGTAAGCTTGGTAAACAGCTTCAACTCTCTTATCATTCTAGTGAGTCAGTGTCTCAGCGTCCTTTTGATCTTGTTCATTCTGATGTATGGGGACCAGCTCCTTTTGTTTCAAAAGGAGGTCATCGCTATTATATCATTTTTATTGATGATTTTTCTCGACATACATGGATATACTTTATGTCATCTCGTAGTGAGGTTTTATCTATCTACAAGACTTTTGCCACCATGATTCGCACTCAATTTGACTCCTATCCGCGTTTTTCGTGCTGATTCTGCTGGAGAGTACTTGTCGGGAGCCCTTCGTGGTTTTCTTGCTGAGCAGGGCACTCTCTCTCAGTTTTCTTGTCCAGGTGCTCATGCTCAAAATGGTGTGGCAGAACGCAAGCATCGTCATCTTCTTGAGACAGCTCGTGCTCTCATGATTGCTTCTGCTGTTCCACCACATTTCTGGGCTGAGGCTGTTTCTACTGCCACTTTCTTGATCAACATCCAGCCCTCCTCTGCTCTTCAAGGTGGGATCCCAGTTGAGCGTCTCTGTGGCCAGACTCCTGATTATTCCAGTCTTCGCCTCTTTGGATGTGTGTGCTATGTTCTTCTTGCACCTCGTGAGCGCACCAAACTGACTGCTCAGTCAGTTGAGTGTGTTTTTCTGGGCTACAGTGCTGAGCACAAGGGATATCGTTGTTGGGATCCTGTTGGTCGACGGATGCGGATTTCTCGGGATGTTACTTTTGATGAGTCTCGTCCTTTCTATCCTCGTCCTTCTCCTTCCTCCACTTCAGCATCAGTTGTCAAGCCGCTTTCATTTCTGACTTTTCCTTCCAGTCCTATAGTCACCACTCCACAGCCTTTGGTCTCTCTGGTGCCTCCTTCTCAGTCAGCACCTTCCTCATCACCGGCATCCTCTCCCGAGGTTGCTTCTGATCTTGTTACTTCTTATCCTCTCTATTATACTCATCGCCCGCGAGTTGAGGATTCTTCTAATATGCCCTCCCCTTCTGACGGGTCATCCCCTTCGGCTACTCCTCGTTATGCTCTTCGCGATCGCCAGTCTATTCGGCCTCCTGAGCATTTTGGTTTTGCTGCCGCTGCTCTTGCCAAACCGACTTCTTATCGTGATGCTGTTGTTCATCAGGAGTGGCAGCATGCGATGGCGGAGGAGATCGCTGCCCTTGAGCGTACTGGCACGTGGGATCTTGTTCCTCTTCCTGCGCGTGTTACTCCTATCACGTGCAAGTGGGTCTATAAGGTTAAGACTCGCTCTGATGGTTCTCTTGAGCGTTACAAGGCTCGTCTTGTAGCGCGTGGTTTCCAGCAGGAGCATGGTCGTGACTATGATGAGACTTTTGCTCCTGTCACTCACATGACCACCGTTCGCACTCTTCTTGTTGTGGCCTCTGTTCGACAGTGGTCTATCTCTCAGTTGGACGTCAAGAATGTCTTTCTCAATGGCGAGTTGCGTGAGGAGGTCTACATGCAGCCACCCCCTGGGTATTCTGTTCCTGAGGGTATGGTTTGTCGTCTTCGTCGATCTCTCTATGGCCTCAAGCAAGCTCCTCGTGCCTGGTTTGATCGTTTCTCCTCTGTTGTCACTGCAGCTGGTTTTTCGGCGAGTGCTCATGATCCTGCTCTTTTTATCCACACTTCATCTCGTGGTCGGACGCTTCTCCTTTTGTATGTTGATGATATGATCATTACTGGAGATGATCCTCAGTATATCACTTTTGTCAAGGAGAGGCTTCATGAGCAGTTTCTTATGTCTGATCTAGGTCCTCTTCGCTACTTTCTTGGGATTGAGGTTATTTCTACTCCCGAGGGTTTCTATCTGTCCCAAGAAAAGTATATTCAGGATCTTCTTGATCGTGCCTCTCTTACTAATCAGCGGACAGCTGAGACTCCCATGGAGCTTAATGTTCATCTTCGTTCCACGGATGGTGAACCTCTTGCTGATCCTACTCGCTATCGTCATTTTGTTGGGAGCCTTGTTTATCTTGGTGTCACTCGTCCTGACATTTCGTACCCTGTGCATATCTTGAGTCAGTTTGTTTCCGCTCCCACTCAGCTCCACTATAGTCATCTTCTGCGTGTTCTACGATATCTTCGTGGCACTATCTCTCGTCGTCTCTTTTTCCATCGCTCCAGCTCTTTACAGCTCCAGGCATATTCTGATGCCACCTGGGCTAGTGATCGTCGGTCTCTCTCTGCTTATTGTGTTTTTCTTGGTGGTTCTCTCATTGCTTGGAAGACTAAGAAGCAGACAGCAGTTTCTCGTTCGAGTGCTGAGGCTGAGTTGCGAGCTATAGCTTTGTTGACTGCGGAGGTTACTTGGCTACGGTGGTTACTTCAGGACTTTGGTGTTTCTGTTTCTGCACCGACTCCTCTTTTGTCTGACAGTACAGGTGTTATTAGCATTGCTAAAGATCCGGTGAAGCATGAGCTTACAAAGCATATTGGTGTTGATGCTTCCTACATGCGGACACAGGTGCAAGACCAGATTATTGCTCTTCAGTATGTGCCTTCCGAGCTTCAGTTGGCAGATTTCTTCACAAAGGCGCAAACCAGGGCTCAGCACAGTTTTCATCTTTCCAAACTGATTGTATAAGGGGTTTCTTGCATACATGCGCTATTCATAACAGGTCCAACCATTAGAAATCCTATTCATTGGAGACTCCATAGCTTATAGGTTTCTTGAGGTCACTGTAAGGCAATTCCCTCACTTATCAAACATCTGACAAAATCGTAGTTGATTAATAATATAATCCATTGAGAAATACGGATATCTAAACAGGATATCCAGAAATTGACTCTACAAGCCAAGAGCCCCATGTCAAATAAGTCTCTACACCACCATTAAAAGGCACACGCACTCCTCCAACAGCTAGAAATCACTGCACCTATAGAAAAAACATTATATGTTCTTCATAACAAAAATTGGGAATTAGGCACTTCTGATTAGAATGGAAGATCATTTAAATGTTCAAAACATGTTCTCCAAAGAACTGAATAAATGTCGTCATTTTTAGTTTGTGTTGGGATCCCAACTCAGCTGTGCCTCTAGCGGGAAATAAGAACAAAATGGAAACTAGAACTCTAGAAAATTGTTAAGAAAACACAAATTAAACTCTGTTACACAAACAAGGCAAGCTAGCAAGTACATGATATGGCAAACAAAATTGCATCTTTCATGCAACCAATCTAGCTAGCAGAGGTAATGTACATGAGTGTATAATATCCTGTGATGCTAGGATAGAAGTCATGGGTTGCAAATTTATAAAAAGTTTGTAGGCATATCGCACATAAAAAATTTCATAGACCACATTGACCAAAAAAACCTTAATGGTTAAAAAAAGAAAACAGCTCAGCGGTACTTCATGTCCAAAATAAGTCCTAAGATTAATCAGTGTAATCAAATTTCCAGAAATAAAAGCAAGGACATTCAAGAATTTCTTTTCTTCATTTAGACCCACTTCATGCTCTTATATAGAGATGCAGGTGTGCATAGCCTGATGGTCTGATAGACATTCATGGGGGAAATAAAGTAAATTTTGTACAGGACACAGACAGAGATATAACACATGAAAGCAGAACCAATTGTACATGGTGGGTCTCATCAGTGATCTACAGGTCATGTACATTTCTATTTAGGAACAAGTATTATTAGTTTTATGGCTATCAATATGTAAACTAATATAAAAGAAGAATAAAATTCGAGCATATATTTGTAGTTAAATCTAAACAATGAAGTATGCGCTGCATGAATCGAATGTTGAACTACCATTTTCCCAATTAAATTCAACATGAAATATGAAATTGAATAGATTATATGAAGCATTTATTTATCTTTAGCAAACTAGCGATTATGGAAAACAATAGGCTAACACTTCTGGTTCTTCAAACATTATCCAGGCCTTAAGAACAAAACATATTTTGCAATCAGGTGCCAATAATACAGACGAGCAATTGAGTATCTTTTCAGCCCAAATGAGCAATGAACAATAATGAAAATTAGTATTTTAAAAGAAATAACCTGATTTCAGTTTCTCATTCACAGCCCAATCAAGGGCCTGCTGTGCAGCTTCTGTCAATGGTGGATGCATAGGACTGAAGTAAAACATTTCTGACTTCCCAAGTACATTCGCTGCCTCCTCACGCACTTTGAGCAGCGTAATTCCATTAGCACGCATAAGTTTTGCCACATCGCTAGTTCCTGAAAACAACAAAGTTGTTGTTCGGTGCATTGTAATATGCATAACAATGTAGCAAACTGAAAAAACAACAAATGTTAGATCAACAGTTGACAATGTTATGGTAAAATATGTCATCAACAATCTTTAGATGTCAACTAGAACTGCTGACAGCTAACAGACCTCTATGTAAGCATGCACACATTGTGTTGGAGTACATAATAGTTTGTCACAGTTCAACTAATTAACTTGAAACAAATCGCATGTGAACCACTAAACACCCATCAAAGGTCTAGGTTGGAACTGCAGGACTCATCATTCATTAGCACCTATAAACTGTCACAGGTTAACCTTATTTATAGAAGATCTTGGACTTTCTCTTTGATACAAAGTATCTCTATAAGTCAGTAAAAAGAGGTCCAAATTTCTCGTGTGTCATGAACCAAAAAAATTGCTTACTCCACCTATTGTACATGGAAGCCGTCTTTTTTCTTTCCTTTCGTGCAAACAGTTGGCGCCATATTCTTTTGGCTTCTTGTGTTCTAAGGGAACAACCAACCAACATACTGCATAAACCTTTTCATAGTTTCAAACAAACATGTTTAGCTAAGTACATACACTATGCATGTTCACGAACACAAATAGTTCCTATCTAATCAGTGATGCATAAAGATTACTTAATAGACAAACATACAATCATTAGAGTATCAGACCCACTTCTAGCATCTTTCAGAAGAGAAATCTTAACGCCCATGTTCCAACTCCTACACCATTCTTTATTCTCTTTTCCAATTCATCTGTCCGATTTGCAATCACAATTCACAACTAATTTGCCACACTTAAGTTACTGATATGACAACCAAAGATAGCAAATAAACAAATGTTCGGGTGGAAAATCTAAGATCCTTCGCCTCACCCTCAACAAGGATGCCCATAAGGAGCCCCTCAGTGCCTGTGGTTGGGTACCTCATCTTCCGGGCCTCCAGCTCCGCCATCGCAAATGACCGCACCGCCCTTGATGACCACCTGCGTGCAGAGCAATCCCCATGTCAGCTCCAAATGTAGAGAAATGATGCCAAAATGTCAGAGAGAATTGTAGCTCACCGGATCTTTTTCTCCCCAGAAGCTACCTCTGGATTCCTTAAAAAAACAATTCCCGAAGCAAGTTCATCACAGGATCCACAAAATACAAGAATCAGATCGCGCAAGCAAAGTAGTTATACTAGGTTCTCGCAAAAAAAAAAAGTAGTAGTTACACTAGGTGCTAAATTCCAAGAGATTGAAGACATAAGGAAAGAAAAAGCTTAAGTTCAGAAATGTTATAAGAGGAAACACTGCTGAGGGGGCGGAGTATTATAAATTGGATTTACGTAGTGGGGAGCTGAGCGACGACGGCGGCGACACGGCGGCCCCGGCAGCGGGAGGCGAGGGGTGGGCCCCCCGCGGCAGCGGCCCGGAGGGAGGCGGGCAGGACAGGGGCTGCCAGGAAGGAGACGAAGGACGAGGAGGGAGCGGTGTGGTGTGGGGAGGAGGAGAGGAAGGCGGCGGCGGCGGCCTGGGCGGCGGTCGCCATGGCGGGCGGAGGGTTTCCGGGGGGTTACTCGCTTGGGTAGGGGAAGCGATAAGCAAGAGTGAGCAGGAGCTACGCGGATAGAGTACTCCGGTTCCTTGCAAACAAGACCCCAACAGCTCTCATGGCTGCTGCAACTCGGGACTACCGAGTTGGTACAAATAATCATTTTTTTATTCGAAATTACATAAATATACCCGCGAAAAAAAATTTAGAAAAATAGGCTCCAGTCGCCCAATGGTTGAGCGACTGGAGCCTTTCGCCCAACCAGCGGACGACACAATAGCTGTCGCTCTACCCTCGGGCGACTGCATTTAGTCGCCCTCCCATTGGACGACTTTCATGCAGTCGCCCAATGGTTGAGCGACTAAAACCGTATGTACCGATCGTTTTATATACCGATGCAATATAAACAACTAGTCTGAAAAGATAAAATAGCAAAGTTCTATATGGCTTATATATACTCATTTGAAAGGTTTCGACGAGATCTATAACTTTTCAGTTCAAGAAAAATCCAAATTCCGAAGGGAAGAACAAGAAAAAGGGCAAAAACAGAAAGAAAAAACTTGCGACGCGGGTTTAGGTCCAAAGATAGCCAATTTTCAGGGTCTTGGAGGGCGATGGGCGCAATCTGGTCATTATTTTTGGATCGGTCTCATCGTTAGCTTTCCAACGAGTACAAAAACGTCGAAAACGGACACCGTATGCAAAAATTATGCCCGTTTTACTGAAGGTGTGTCGGAAATGGACTCGAATTCGTTTCGGCCTCAATTGAAACTGCTATAACTTTTGATCCTATGGCCGAAATTGCTCAAATTTTTTTCTGGAGGCTTTGGGATGTATGCAGAACAGCTCCACCAATTTTCACTATTTTTGGAGAAGGTTTGATGCACTTTCCAAATTTCGGCAAAATGGACTCTTTCCTCTCTTTTTTTCTCTCGGGGACCTGAGTGCAGTCGCCCAACCATTGGGCGACTTTCATGCAGTCGCCCAATGGGAGGGCGACTAGATGAAAGTCGCCCAACGGTGGGGCGACTGCAATTAATCGCCCAACGGTTGGGAGATTTTCTAATTGTCGCTACTGGGTTGGGCGAAAGGCTCCAGTCGTCCAATGGTTGGGCGACTGGAGCCTATTTTTGTAAAAAAATTTCCCGCGGGTATATTTCTATAATTTCAAATAAAAATGGATTATCCGTACAAAAAATTCAAATCACAAGTGTGCTGAATTTTGGTTTTGGAATAATTTCTCAAATTCCATCCTCTGAATTTTTTACGGACTTGTCTGCTCCAACTTTGTTGCATAAGAAATATAGGCAAATATAGTTTTTTCTGTCAAGTTCTTGTTGAATATCTCTACTATTATATAAAGAGGAGTTGGTGATCATCGGTGTATTCTCCTCTTCCCTCTCTATAACTATCCGATTTGATCTAGATCATTCGTCTCTCTCCTCTTCTCTCTCAAGATACAACCATCCACCCCCTTCACTTTTCCCATTTCCTCGTGCATTCTGGCCACCCTTCTCTCTCTGTCGCTTACTCTTCAATGTTTGATGTGTGAAGTTGGCCAGACAGTAAGTTTCGTCTCACTATTTTTATGACTTCGTTGCAACGCACAGGTCTCTAACTAGTAGTGAACTAAACAAAAACACAGCGAAACTACCTCTTGGAGAATCTACATCCAATAAATAATTATGACTTGAAATTAAACTATATAATCAAACAAATCTGATTAGTGTTACCATGCTTCACCCCCTAAACTTATAAGCCCTTCGAAGCATACCTTAAAGAGGCAAGATCATCCATAGATCCCTTCCATCCACCGCCTCAAGCTTCTAAGGCCAGCAAGGGCCATCTCCATCCCTAGTTCAGATCTCACATACCCTCGTCCCTTGTTGTTGATTGCTGCACATGGTAACCATCGTTGGTTTAACACTGCTCATGTTGTTTTTGCATCTTCTCCCTTTGCTAGAATTTTTTGTACGGATAATCCATTTTTTATTCGAAATTACAGAAATATACCCGCGGGAAATTTTTTATACAGAAATAGGCTCCAGTCGCCTAATGGTTGGGCGACTGGAGCCTTTCGCCCAACCAGACTGCGACAACTGGTAAATATACCAACCATTCAGCGATTAATTGCAGTCGCCCCACCGTTGGGCGACTGCAATCCAGTCGCCCCACCGTTGGGCGACGCTCACATCGCGATACGTTACATGTAATTTCAAAGATTCCCAAATGGCAATGTTGTTCGATGATCGACCATTTTATGTCTTTGTGTTCAGGCTGACGTCGGTGCTGTCCTATGGACCGAGTCCACCTCACTACTGGAGAGGGTCGCCACTGGTGCGGAGCTGACCCACGAGGAGGGCGTCAGCTTTGTGCGTCGGGTGGAGGCCGGGTGTAGACGTATTGTTAGCCTGCTGTCCTGCACGAGGCTACCGGCGGTCTCCACGCTCAGCGCTCCGACTGCTCGTCCACCAATGCCACCCCGACCAGCATGGCACTACTCCGGAGGTAGTATGTGGACACGTCCTACACCACCTCACCCGGAGCAGCCAGGGGTTCAGCCTGGGCACGGCCTTCTACACCACCTCACTTCACGCCTCCTCCGCACATCTCCGGCTTCCACACGTAGGGGGTGTACGCCCCTCCTCCTACCTCGATGGCGCCAGCTACGGGTACACATCGTCCGATCTCGTTTTTATCCCAAGACGATATACAACGAACTAACGATATTAATACTGCAGGTACTTACCAGCAGCACGGCATCTCCCTGGGCTAGGACGATGTGGACCAGTTTTTTGCGGAGTGGCCCGGGCAGTTCCCCGACGCAGCACCGGAGGTTCTCTCTGGCAGTGCCCTCCCCAGTGCACCGGAGGGCACACAGCCAGAAGTGCAGCTGACTCCACCAGCGCAGAGGCGGGATAGACACCCTCCTACTCGTTTTACTTTTTTGGAGCCTCGTAACCCGTTGCACCGGAGGAGGGCCAAGCGGGGCCGTATGGGAGGATGCGGGCGCGGTGACGGGGCACACCAGGGTGGCGAGTGAGGGGTGTTGCGGATGCTATATGTTATGCATGTAATGAAAAAATACGCGGCATGTTACTCACAGTTATGTTATGAAGTTTATTTTTATTCAAACAAGTCTATCATCTCTTCTTTTCGCATTCAATCATTCATATATCAAGTCATCTACAAAATTAACATACCGGTTCTCCGCACACGAATTATCATCGTATGTCACTTAACAGTGTATGTATCGATCGTTCTCCAGTTAATCTTTAATAAAAAAAGTTTCTAAAAAATTTTACGCACCTACAATATACAATAAACATAAACTTTTATTACTACTCGACCACATTTTTTACCAGTTTAAAATTACAAAATTCACAAAATTCATGGGGCATTCATGCAGTCGCCTAATGGGATGGCGACTGCATGCAAGTCGCCATACGGAAGAGCGACTGGATGCAGTCGCTCCAGCGTGCGGCGACAAATATTGTGTCGCAGTCTGGTTGGGCGAAAGGCTCCAGTCGCCCAACCATTAGGCGACTGGAGCCTATTTCTGTAAAAAAAAATTCTCGCGGGTATATTTCTGTAATTTCGAATAAAAAATAGATTATCCGTACAAAAAAATTCCCCTTTGCTAGATCTGTAGCTAGCGGTGCCATCTCTACTACTGCTGCACCTAGAGACCTAAGGTTAGGGTCCAATAGACCCAAAAAGAGTTTAATCCATACAATCTTGTATCAAATCAAAAGTTGATGGAAACTATTTGATTTTTACTCAAAAAACAGGAATGATTTTTATCAATTTCTATTTACAGTTGCAATTTTATTCAAATCGTACATTAAAAAATTTAACTCTTGAGAAGCTAGGGTTTTTTAACTTTTTATTGTATGGTTACAAAACATTTTGACTACACCATTTGGTAAATATGTCCAACTTTAGTTCCATCGCGTCCTATCAACTTCTCCCAAATACTTTAGGACAACATCCTACTGCCACTGGGACAAAAACTTGCTCAATACATTTTTTTCGAAGGCAAAACCCGTCTCAATTGCAAAATCCTTTTTTTTTGGTGAGAGGTGTTGAGGAACCGACACTGGAGACCAGTCCGAACGATTCCTCTGCTTAGAACAAGAACGAATCAATCACAGAATCACAGAATAATAGATTGAACACAGAGAGGTAGAGAGAACTCCTGGTCTTTCTTTATTGCTTTAGATTGCATCAGGGGTACATAATGAGGGGGGTCTAGGTCCCTATTTATAGTCTACGGTGGGGTGCCCAATTAGATCAGGACTCTTGGATAGAGTCCAAGTTTCCTAACACTCCCCCTTGGGCACTCACCCAACATGCTCATGCCTCGTCAAAACTCCATAAAAACCCAGTGGGAAAAATTTGGAGAAAGAGTACATGATACATGTGATGCTGCGATGCACGAATTGCCTCATTAAAAACCTTGGTCGAGAAACTTCATGGAAAACTCGTCAAGGGAAAAAGAGTACAATTCACCCAAATTCATTTGGTCAGCAAGACTTTATTTTTGGGTACTTAATCTTCATGATCAAGATTTAATAACGGGCTTGAGAGAATTCTCCCCCTGAATTCTGCACTTTTCTAAGTCTTATCATTCCAATTCCACGCACGCACCTTTCAAAGCTAGATGCGCGGAGTGACTTAGTGAACAAGTCTACATGACTTAGTGTGCAGTACTTTAATCTTGTCCATCTTTGCAATTCATGAGCATAGAGGAACTTGGGGTTGATATGCTTACATAGCCCGTCTGCACTAGTGCAACGCAAGCTGCATTATCTTCATGGATAATTGTGGGGGTTTGCACAATGTTCATTCCACATGACTGCCGGCTGTGGTGATCCGTTCAGCGGAACCAAGCGCACTCTCGTGCGGCTTCATACAGTGCTATAATTTCTGAATGGTTCGTCGAAGTAGCTACCAGGCTTTGCTTAGACGATTTCCATGAAATTGCAGTTCCACCACACAGGAATACATAGCCTGTTTGTGATTTAGCGGTATGCGGGTCTGACAGATACCCAGCATCTGCATAGCCAATCAAGTTCAGATCTTGATTGTTTCTGTAGAACAATTCGAGGTCTTTGCTACCTTGGAGGTATCGGAAAATGTCCTTTATGCCCTGCCAATGCCTTTTGGTGGGCTCTGCACTATACCTTGCTAAGAGGTTCACGGCAAATGCAATGTCCGGTCTAGTGCAGTTTGCTAAATACATGAGTGCTCCCACTGCACTCAAGTATGGGAATTCTGGTCCCAGGACTTCCTCCCCCTCTTCCCTTGGTCGGAAAGGATCTTTTTCTTGCTGTAAAGACCTACCGATCATCGGTACTTTCGAGGGAAATGTCTTCTCAAAGCCAAACCTTTCAAGCACCTTCTGGGTGTAGGTCGACTGATGTACCAAGACTCCTTCAGGGAAATGCTCAAGCTGCAGGCCTAAGCAAAACTTGGTCTTGCCAAAATCTTTCATTTCAAATTTTGACTCCAAGTAGGAGCTTGCTTCTTTTATGTCTTCGGCTGTCCCGATGATATTCAGATCATCTACATACACAGAGATTATACAGAATCCATTCTGGGATCGCCGTATAAATACACAAGGACAGTCTTCATTGTTCGTGTAGCCTTTCTTGCAGAGAAAGTCGCTCAAGCGATTATACCACATTCTTCCAGATTGTTTCAGTCCATACAGTGACTTTCTGAGTTTCACACTGTACAGATTTCTATTTGCTCTGTCTTGGTTCGGGAGAGATATTCCTTCAGGGACTTTCATATAAATCTCCGAATCCAAGTTACCGTAGAGGTATGCAATCACAACATCCATCAATTTCATTTCTAAATTCAAGTTCACTGCCATTGAGATCAAGTATCTAAAGGTAATTCCACTCATGACTGGGGAGTAGGTTTCTTCATAATCAACTCCAGGACGTTGAGTGAAACCTTGGGCTACCAGCCTTGCTTTGTATCTCACTACTTCATTTCTTTCATTTCTCTTTCGAACAAATACCCACTTGTGCCCAACGGGGTGTACGTGGGGAGGTGTGCGGCATACGGGCCCAAACACCTCTTTTTTATTCAGAGATAGCAATTCAGTTGCTATTGCCTTCTTCCAATCTTCCCAATCTGATCTTTTCTTACATTCAGCGAGCGATGCAGGCTCGGGATCAAGATCGATGATGGTGGCAATTTTCTTTGCGAAGTAGATATCGATATTAGCTGTTGTCCTATTCAGGGACTCTCCCGTGTGCACATAATTTATAGCTATTTCTTCATGAGTTGCTTCTTCTGGAGCTTCACCTTGCGCATCGCTTCTTTCAATTGCGGTGGCAAGTCCCTTTAGGTTTTCGGCTCCGATGTGTGCGCACACATCCATGCCGATGGGGATATTCAGATCCGGTATGCCCTTTTAGGAAGGTGTCATACTTGTGCCAGGTCTCAACTGGCTCCCCTTCTCATTCTGGGGGACTTCAATGATCGGCTGTGATAAATCCCTTTTATCCTTTTTCGCCAGGCGTCCCCGGTTACTAAGGATTCGAGGAACCGGAGTTCTCGTCCTCATTTTTTTTTCTGAGGCCTCTGGACGAGATTAGGGATACCTTCTGTTTCTTTGGTATTTCAACCCTCTCCGGTGCAGTGCGTGCAGGCACATGCGACTTAGTCACACTCTTCAAATCACTAAAGTGATCAGGCAGCTGATTTGCTAATGCTTGCAAATCTATTTTGTCTTCTGGACTTCTATTGTCTTCTAGACTTCTCTTGTCTTCTGGACTTCTCTAGTGCGCGGGTCATCTGCATGGATTCCCCAGGCTTGCCACGTAATTTCCCGACATTCTTCATCAAAGGGTTGATTTCCTCCCCCTAATGTTGGGAAATTTTCGGTGGTGACACTTGCGCTAGTTGCATAGGTGAGTGGATGTTGTAGGCCGAAGGTCTAAGGATGATGAGATTCGCTGCATGAAGGACTGCGTGTGCCCAACATGTAGCTGACAAATTACTTTTATGCAAGAGGGGCCGGGCAATGAATTTAATTCTTTTAATTAAAGCCTCTGCCAAACCGTTCTGGATATGGATATGCGGTACCGAGTGCTCAACTGCAATTCCCATCGCCATCCAATAATCATCAAATGCCTTTGAAGTAAATTCTTCGGCATTGTCCATTCGGATGGACTTGATACGATGATCTGGAAACACATTTCAGATGCGAATGATCTGCGAGATCAATTTTGCAAAGGCGTGGTTTCTTGTGGATAACAAACCCACATATGACCACTTCGATGAAGCGTCAATGAGCACCATGAAATACTTAAATGGCCCTGAGATGGGCTGAATGGGACCGCAAATATCTCCCTGGATGCGTTCCAGGAATGCAGGGACTTCATCCTTCACTTTCAGAGTGGAGGGTCTAGTTATTAGTTTCCCGGTGGCACATGCAGGGCACACAAAATCTTCATGATTCGGGAAATTCTTCACATTAATATTATGCCCATGCGAGTTATTTATTATGTTTCTCATCATCCTAAGACTTGGGTGGCCTAATATGTCATGCTAGAGACAGAAGAGTTCAGAGCTTCTAAACACTGTTTTCAGAACAGTGTACGCTGCAGGCGTCTTAATGTTGGTATAATATAGCCCAGTTTATAGTGAAGGAAGTTTTTTTCTAATATTCTTTTGTCAATCTCTTCGCGCTTCATAATGAGCAGGTATTTCTTACCGTACTCTTCTTCAGTCTCAACGTGGAAACCGTTGGCGCACAAATTCTTAAAACTTAGGAGAGTTCTAATCAATTTTGGGTACAATAAGGCTTCTTCAATGACCCAAATTGTGCCCATTATGGCTCTTCCCGAACCAATTATACATGCATCGCTTCTGGCGATTGTCGTAAGGCTGCCAGTGCTCTTACGAATCGACTGAAAATACTCAATCTCTCTTAAGATGATATGTGTTGTGCCGCTGCTGGCTAAGCACACTTCCTTCATAGGGCGCTACACATGTTCTAATATAGGGTATTTATTAACATGTATGAGAAGGCAATCAACACATAAACAAGATACTCCAATATCAGAACATATCATGCCATCATAAACTGAATAAATGAATGATTTCATCAAATATCATCCAACTATCACGAGAAAGGTAACAATTCTTAAGTACCATCCATGCAAATTCTAACATATTCTTCCACACAAAATAAATGACAGTTAAAGTCTAAATGCATTCAGTGCACAAGACTTCTTCTGCTATTTTCTCGGGGTTGACATTCTCTTCAACAGAAATCAGGACGGTGGCTGCTTCTAGGTCGAGAGGGGTGCTGCTGTCGTAATGGTCTCAAACACCATCAGCGCAGCCAGCTGCTCAGAACGCTCCCCCTCAACCGATGCAGAGTGGGCTTCATGTGCCCTTTGCCATCCGTTTTGGCTTGCTAGCCTTATTCTCACGTGGAGCATCTAATTTGCCTTTCTGGGCTGCGGTCTTACCCTTCTTTCCCCTTTTCTCTATCAAGGGCTTTCGCACCTTGGTGCTCCCAGTGTTGGCTTCACGACCAACGGAGCTCCCAGGTGGCTAAGTGACGTAGTTCTTACAGAGAACTTTGTCCCGAACCTCCGCAACTTGCATCATATCAATCAATTCGGCATATTCCTTATAGCCGTCTTGACGATAATTGCGTGCGGATTATACTGCATTAGGGTGGAAGGATTTTCTCAATTTTCTGTATTGGGGTACAACTCCTATGCAAGGCAGAATTGTATTCCCCGACCGTCTTAAAGTCGGCAAACCTCAGTCTGATCCACTCCTACTCTGCTTGAGGAAGAATGGTGTACTTTAGTCTCTCAAACCTGCTTCTTGGGTGCGGTCCAGAGTGCTAGCGCACTATTCTCTACCATGTACTCATTCTTGAGAGTGAGGCAGAAGTGGTGCCTGAGAAAATGAAATGCCTGATCATTCTCTTTAGGCCTGGGTTGGGCGTCATTCAGTCCACCAATCCCAATAGTCGCGCGGAGCTTTCTGACTCCAAGCACAATCTCGACATCGGATGCCTATGTCAGATAGTTTTGGCCATGTTGGGCCAGCTCCTCGAACTTCTAGTTCGTGATGCTAGTCATCTATATGTGTATACGTCTACTGCTGGTAGACATGCACGGAATAATTCACTGCGGGTAAATAAATGGTACAAAAGGTTCTCGCAATGTTTCATAATTTTCTATGCATTTTCTATAATTTTACTGCTAATTTCAGTGATTAAAAGCAATTTAAACAATTACAATTAACCAAAAACAGTAAATAAATACAGAAAATACAAAGAATAATAATGGCATAAATAAATAAGCTTCAAATGCTAAAAACAATTCAAAATTCGGATTCCCGAGGCCCTTTTATGCTAAAATATGAGATTTCAGCAAATTCTGCACTTTCTGGGGGTTTATGCGCAAAATTTCAGTTCAGAGAAAAATTCGCGCAATTTTCTGATTTACCGAGGGGTTTTCTGCAAAATTTTGGACCCACTCGTAAATTTAAGGACCTACTGGTAATTTTCAGAACTACCTAGGCCTCTTTGCAAATTTCTGGACTCAAATGCAAGTTCTAGGGGCCTTTCGGTGATTCTCAGGGTTTCATGGGCTTTTCTGCAAAATCTGTTGCTCCCCCGGACCGGCCTCTTCTTTCCTTTTATTTTCGGTCTGTTTTAGCCCATTTGCCCCGCTCCCTCAGCCCGCTATACCCGATCGGCCATAAGGCCTATTCGGCCGGCTGGGCCTTAGGCCCGTTTATCCTTCCGCCGGCCCATTTGGCCTCAATGGCCCACTCGGCCAGGTTAATGCATGGGGGGGTAGGGTTTCCCTACCCCCATTCAATGGTGGCGGCGGCGGCTCAACTCGTGCGGCCGGATGGGCGGCGCGAGTGAGGAGAGCGGCCGAAGCGGCGGTGGAGGGGACGGCGGTCCAGTGCGGGCGGACGCCGAGGCGGGCCGAAGCCGGAGCGACGCCGTGCGGGGCGAGCGGCCGGCGGTGGGCGGCGCCGTGCGGGGCGAAAGGCCGGCGGCGGGGTGACGCCATGCGGGGCGAGCGGGCGGTGAACGGCTAAGGCCATCCGGCCGGAGCGAGGGCGGTGCGGCCTCGGGTCGGGGCAAGGCCGGTTCAGCGGCAGCGCGGGGCGGAGGAGCCCGGGTCGGCGGCGGCAGTGGCGCCATGCGGGGCGCGGCGGAGGAGCCGGAGGCAGAGCCTGCACGACTGCGGCGGCGGCCAAAGGTGGCGGGCTCAAGCGCGGCGGGCGAGGGGCCGGAGTCGGGTGCGGGCGCCGGCACGGCTGCAGACCGGCGAGGCGTGGCGCGAGCGGTTGGTGCGGCGCGGTCGGCCGGTGCTCCATGCGGGGAGGCGGCGCAAGCGGCTGCGAGCCGAGGCGGCGCACGGCCTTGCGGGGGCCGAGGCAAGGCGCCAGTGGGGAGGTGGCGGCGCATACACGCGTGCGGGCGTGGGTGCCGTAGCGCCGTCGGCCTCCTGTTGCGCGTGTAGGCGCGGAGCCAAAGCACCGGGGAACACCGGCCTCGAGCGGTCGGTGCTTCATGGAAACCGGTGGTGGTGCCTCCTGCGGGGAAGTGGACCGAGACCGGGCATCCAGAGATGGCTGCGTGCGACGGTGCCCCATGCAGGGGCGGCAATCAGCCGGCGGTCACACCAAGGCAAGCGCGCTTCGAGCGGCGGCCGTGGGTGGTGCTCGTCCATGGTCATGGGAGTGATGGCGGACCGGCTTCAGGCCGGCGGCCGGCTGCATGCCAGCGACCATGCTTCCTCTTTTTTTTTCATGCAGTGCCGTGCAAAGTAAAAACATGCAGAGATTCTCATACAACGATCATGCAGGATCAAATTAATCTATGTAAAATTCTTTGTTTTCTAATCTTCGATGCAATCAACATCTACCCCGTTTCGCAATCCACCGATCGACATTGTGCCGGCGATTTCAGATCTGCTCGCGGTAGATTTAGGGCGGATTTGCATCGTTCTACAGTGCAATCAACATCTACCCCGTTTCACAATCTACCGATCGGCATTGTGCCGGCGACTTCAAGTCTGCTCGCAGTAGATTAGGGCGGATTTGCACCGTAGAATTTCAATCTAGAACGCGAAAAGAAAATACAGATTCAAAAGCGATCTAGAAAATTCAATCTGTGCTTCGAGAATTACCTCGTTCACCGGAGCGAAGTCGTGCTGATAACGTGTTGAGGAACCGACGCTGGAGACCAGTCCGAACGATTCCTCTGCTTAGAACAAGAACGAATCAATCACAGAATCACAGAATAATAGATTGAACACAGAGAGGTAGAGAGAACTCCTGGTCTTTCTTTATTGCTTTAGATTGCATCAGGGGTACATAATGAGGGGGGTCTAGGTCCCTATTTATAGTCTACGGTGGGGTGCCCAATTAGATCAGGACTCTTGAATAGAGTCCAAGTTTCCTAACAAGAGGAATTGCAAAAATCAGATGCAGAGACAAACTCACCCTCCTGGGCCTTTGGGCTGCTGACCTCCTGTCCAACTGGTCCACTATGTACTGTGCTACAGGCGATCAACAGATAAGGAGGCCCACAGAATAGAGATAAAAAGCCTATTCATATTGGTATTTTGACTTTTAATTTTAGTTTATAAATAGTATAAACTTAATAAAGTCATTACAATACTACTTTAATTTACTAGTAGATTCTATCTTTAAAAATACCTATTTAAAAGTTAGGTACTATAAAAATTTATTTATTATAAAAGCAGATTTTAAAAACCAATATAAATAGAGCAAAATCCAATTGAAACGGGAGAACACTTGACACTGATTTACGCCTCCAAAACAACGTACTACCTCCGTGTCATATTTTTGACCAAGTTTTTTTCCATAAATATTTGGCACTTTGCTATTCACAATATAAAATTTTGCTCATGTGCTTTCATATATAGCAAAAAACATATGGTTTTACTACCTTTTGTGGTTACTGTTTATCAGAGTAGTTAGTTGCTAAGATATTTTTATAATAATATGAATAAAAATAGTTGCTAAATATATATGTTCAGTCAAAAATACAGTAATCGAAAACGAAAGGTTTAAACAAATCAAGTGCCATCGAGGCCACCGGGCCCACAACCGCTTCCACGCTACTATGGCCCACCGGCAGTGTCCCCTGTGGTCACGGTAGACCCGTCCCCTTCCCCCACAAGTACAGTACTACCCGCAGCGGAGAACACAGGAGCGAGCAGCGCAGCAGCGAGGAGCGACAAGACAGATGGACAGAGCCCGTACCCACCCCCACCAAACCTGAAACCACGGAACCAACTGACACATTGGGCCCATCTCACGCATTATTTAGTAGGTCCCGGTTGCAGCCAGACGAGTGTGTCGCAACCGGTGACGCAGAGACGAAAGATAGATAGATAGATAGAGCCCGAGGAAAACGACCGGAGGAGACAGAGGCAAATATACTACTACGTGTATAAGATGCACACACAGGCACGGTGAAATTGGAAAGAGGAAAAGAATTACGCCCAGAAATTAGAGAGAAAATCCGGAGATGCCGAAGACCTCATCGCCTTCCCCCACCGTCTCCCCCATGAATCCCCTCCTCCCCTCCTCCGCCTCTTCCTTCCCCAAATCCCCCCACCCGCCGGACCAAAACCCTAGCCCGTGCAGCTACCTCCTCCACGCCGACGCCGACGACGAGGCGCTGATCCAAATCCCGGGCCCGAACCCTAGCCCGGGCCCTGCCGCATCCCCCCTCGCCCTGCCGCCCATCGACCCGGCGCCGCACATATCCTCGCAGTTCTATACCTTCACCGCCGCTTCGCACGCGCTCATGCTGCGGTGCGTTCTCGCGGGCCGCCCCGCCGCCGCCGACGAGGTCCGCGCCGCCACGTCCCCCTCCGTGCTCGCCTCGTGGCGGGCGGTGTGGAAGGACCGGAACGAGGACACCGCTTACCTCACCGCGTGGAAGCGCATCCAGGACAAGCTCGCCGCGTCGGCCGACGGGCGGTACCTCCACTTCAAGTCCAACACTGCCCAGCGCGTCTCGCACGTCGGCCAGTGGCGGGACATAGTCTCGGAGGCGCATGCCGACCCAGACCTGCTGCGCCACCTCGGGCTCAAGGACACCATCGACCGCATCAAGCAGTCGTGGACTGTGGGGGCCAAATTCTACGGTATTCCGGAGTCATTCGTCCGTGTATGTGTTGCTGCGTGCCCCGTATGCAAGGCTGCACCTGCTGGACAGTCTGATTCTGCCATCTCATCACCCGGACGTGGGAAGCGGCGCCGCAGGTTTGAATACACTGAGACGCTGGATGTGCCCGCGCGAGATGTGCCACGCCGGCTACAGCAGTTGGCTGCCAAGCATAAGGTGGTCCTCTGTATCAGGCAGAAGTATATAAGGTATAAGCCATTCATGGCCGAGGTGAAGGATTATGCATGCCACCGTGCTGGGATGCCAACTTCAAGTGGTGGGAATGTTGCATCCTCTTCAGCCAGTGCCTCTGAGGGGAAGAAGGCGCGGGTGCTGAAGCGGGAGCCATACCAATCAAAGAGGTGCGGTTGTGGGTTCCGTATTCGGGCAATTGTGCCAATAGCCAATTATAATGAGAAAGACAAGAGTTTTGTGTACCAGGAGGAGGGTACGGCAGTGTTCAAGCTTTATGCGGTGCACTCGGGGCATGAGCCAGGGCCACTTGATGGCAATGCCCGGATTGTTCACAGGTTAGTTGGGCATAAGGGGGCTCTTGAGTTTGATCCAGACATTTATGGTGTCAGTGAGGAAGGTGATCCTAGCTTTACGATTAAGGGGGATGTAGAAGTTGATATTGATAACTCGCATCAGGCAGTCTTGCGGCAAGTCCGGGATCTCAGAGCAGAAGTGGTCTTGCTAGAAGGGAAGGTGGCTAAGATGCACCCAGAGCTGTTGGGTTCGCTGTCTAGTGAGCTATCTGAGGTTTTGCACAGGATTAGGAAGTTTAATTTGGATGGCAATGTCTTCCAGCCAGAGGAGACATTGATGATAGGCAATGAGGAGGTCGGGGGATGGGGGGCTGGTGACATGTCCCACCATTTAGATAGGCATGATGGTGCATTCTGCAAGGATGATGAGATGCTTGATGATGATGATACTGATTTTGGCTCAAGCCTTGGGCCTATTGTCTCGTGGGATAGAATGGCGGCAGAGTGCGAGGACAGGAAGATGCTAATGGGTGATAGCCCAAAGTGTGACAAGTGGATGCTGAAGGAGGATGTTGGTGACTTTGATGAAAAGAGTATTCTTAACTGTGGGGATGACGATGGCGTGGAGGATTCCAAGATTATTAAGCCATTGATGCATGACGAGACCATGGTAACTGACCCAAGTTTGGTAGGTATTCATGTAGAAGGATTCTACTCTGGAGCCAAGTGGTATGATTCGCCGGTAGGTTTGGATTCCAGTGGTGATGCAGGAGATGCTGGTTTCAGACATGGACTTGTGTGAGATTTGTGATTCGTCCATGATACCATGAATGTCTTGTAAATTCTGTATACTAGGAGGTCATCAGCTCACACCAATTTAATGTAGTGTCTGTAGGTGGAGCTTCAATCAAAGTAACCTATCTGCCCTGATATACAGGCTGATTTATCAATTTAATCTTTTTTGACTTGTGTATAGTTCCTGTGTTGGTTACATGTTTCAAGACATTAGATCTTTATTTCTGTTATTTATTAGTTATTTAATCATAGTAATTTAATATTTTGTAGCATGAACTCTCTCTCTCTCAATCTGTGTGTGTGCACGTGCACGGAATTTTACGCAAGACACTTGGTACAATAACAGGGCAAGTTGTGTTATTACTATGCAACTTTGCATCATTCTCATTGTTACTGCTCAGTTGCATGCAGTATTAACTAATAAGTGTTAACTATAAAAGCTTCCCTGTTCATACTTAATTGTTCATTTTCCTCTTGTTTGCTCTGGTACATATTATTGATGCAATAATCAAGAAAACTGCACCTGTTTTAATCTAGCCTTGTTAATTTTATATTTATGTATAAAACGATGATATGGTGTTGCTTATGCATTATGCAAGATGAACATACTGAAATTCCATAGTTACTCTTGTATTGTTTAATTTTATCTCAGCTTTTCTATGTAAGATGAGCGATGCTTCCTTCTGTGTTAAACTGTGTTTAACTGGTTGGTGTTTACTATAACAATGCAAGTTTCTCATCTTATGGTCACTAGAAGCGTCATTACTTACAAGATGCAAAGTTGGTGTCTTATTCAAACATTGTACAGATCTGAAGGATTTTAAGGTTCTTTTACCGAGTACCATGATTTTCATGCCATATGTGCTACAGTATTCACATTATTCATGCAACATTATGGACAGCTAAACATTATTGAATATTGATCATGCTCAGCAAAATGAATAAGAGTGCCAAATTCTCCAGGGACATTTTCCCTTTACATTCAATGTGTTGGTTTATGATAAATTATCGACGTGAGGTTCTCTGCATAATGCATTTACTCTTTTTAAATGTGAAATCTTAGTAAATATGTAAATGATGTGGCCTTGAAGAATTAATACTTCTGCAAATTATCAAAATGCTATATCATTCTGCATTTCTCCCCTCTGATGAGCTAGAAGTTTTGCCTTGGTCAAATGGCTGAAGCATATAATGTTACAAACGTAGTAGATTGTGAAGAGGATGGGGTTAGTTTTTTTCTCACTTGTCTGGGTTTTGCTGGATTGGGAGTTTGGTCTGAGTTGTACACCCCAATTTCCTCGGGTATACATGTGTTTGTTGCTGGTGAATTACCAGTAGCATTCTTAAGCTAACCATTTATCCATGACCTTAAAACATATAGGTCTGTCAGCAAACCATTAGATGTGCTGCCAGCTTCAGGCAGCACATCATCAGTTCAAGGTCAGAAGAACCCAATTTCAATATATTTCTTTTTCCAGTTTATGGCACTCAATAATGTATAGAGCTATATGTGCAAGCCAGAAGGATCGTTCCTGATTTGGGCCAAATGACAGTCAAGAAGCAGGCCAGATTCTAAGCTGTCTTAGACTCTTAGTACTAGAATTCTAGAAACCCAGCCAAATCCAATGGTACAAAGGGAACTAGTATGATCTGGAATAAACAGAATACTGATCCCTGCTTGGTTTTCTTACTTTTTTTTGTGTGTGTAGAATTTGACCGAAGGCATCAGTTTCAGGGAGAAAATCCATAACCATACTTCAAGATTAATTTTTGAGGTAATTGAAGTATTATGTTGACTGTTGAGTCTATTTGGCATGAGGATGCTAAACGATCATCCGGAAATAGTTTTATGTGATATGTTTTATGCTTTGCTTGTACTTACAATGAGCTTATGTTGGCAGCATATGGCACTTGCACTGGATTTCGAGAATCTTCCTACATCACAACCAGCAACCTACCACACAGAGAGATGTAATTTTTTCCAGGTAATGAGCCATTACAATATCTGAAACATGGTTTCGGGAGACATTGTTTTTGTGTTAATATGAAGTAAGTCTGCCTGGAATGTTGTAATCCTCATTTACCAGTAACCACTTATGGAATCACTATTTATGGTATGATATGAAGTAATTAGGGGGGGAGGTTATTGAGTGAGTTAATATTATACTCATTTGACTAAATGAGGCAAGAAATGGGTTATCTCAATATTGTGAGAACCAGTGTTCAAGAAGGCGGCCTGGGCGGCCGCCTAGGCGCCGCGTAGGCGCTGGGCGGCAGGGTGCCGCCCGGCCTTGGCCCCTAGTCGGGTGGCTGGGCGGCGAGGCGGTCCAAGGCGGGAAGAAGGCGGTCCAAGGCGGGGAGAGACGGCCTAGGCGCGGCGGATGGGGCGGCGCGGAGGGAGCGGGAGGATGGGGAAAAGTGTTACCGCACACGAGGCCGTCGCCGCCGCCGTCGACTCGCCGGATTCCGGACATCCCGCGCCAGATCCCGCCGCTCCCGTGGCTGCCGCCGCCGGATCCGGCTCTCCGCGCCAGATCCAGAGAGATGGGGGAGGCGGGCGGCGGCGATCCGCGGGGAAGAGATGGGGAGGCGGGCGACGGGATCTGCGGGGGAGGCGGCGGCGATCTGCGGGAGAGTGGGGGGGGGGGGGGGGGGCGGGCGCGACCGCGAATACGCCGGGTCTGCGGGGAGGCGGCGGAGGATTTAGGGTTAGGGTTATGCGGGGAGGCACGGTCCGCACGATGGACTGCGGAGGCCGAACGAGGGGTCGAGCGAAGGGTTAAAGTCGGCGGGGTCGGGCGTTAGGGTTAAATGGCGGCGGGGTCGGATGAATTATTTTGTGATTTAGTCCTTATGGTTTTCAAAATTTACGAATAGACTTTTTTTTAATGGATTTCTTTCAATCTAGACCTCTCTAAATAGCAAATATATATATGATTATTTATTTTCATTTACTATCCCTATTTTTAATTCGGCCGCCTAGGCCCCGCCTAGGCCCCCTAGGCGCTAGGCCCCACCTCGCCGCCCGCTTAGCGCCTAGCGCCTACTTGAACACTGGTGAGAACCCTTTGGGAAGGCGATCAAGGGGTTCTCAAATCAGACAAAAATGGAAAAACTTTCATTTCATGAAGATTTTATGTTATGTAATAATTTAGATGGTAATGGAAATGAACCATAACTATGTAAGTCTATTCCTAATAGATTGATACCAAAATAGCATATTAAAGTTTTTTTCCTCCGTTATAGAATCACATCAAAATTATGTTTTGGAAAGGGCTTATGGTGTGGATTTTAGAGAAGTTTAGGCCCCTCGTGTTTTGTTGATGAGATTGCTGCCATGCATTGGCTAGCCTGATTGGATCTATGGAGGAGCCTTAGCTGGTGATGGATCTAGTGATGCCACAAAAATCATGGAAACAGACTCGAATGAAAACTTAAAATGATGGTGCTGCTACAGTAGAACTGGACGGGTAACCACAGCGGATGAAATACTGCATCGTGGAGTGGAATAGCAGGTAATTACTACTGAATGAGAGATGCCTTATCTAGTTTATCTGTTCCGTGGGGCTGTTAACATCTGAATTACACTGAAGCAATTTCTTCTGCTTGTCAGCAGTGGGATAATGGTGATTTTGGTCATTGATGTCTGCTGTTGTGAAAGGGCCTTCACAAAGTTGAAGTGATGCGAGGAATCGACAGGCTGCTGTTCCTTTTGCTTCAAGTTTATTATTGATCCCCATTATTAAATCACTACATTACATCGGGTTGTTTTCCTGTTCCCACTGTACACTGATTTGAATGCTTTGATGTCTGTACATCTGTTAACAGGTCACGTTTGGTTGAGGGGTTAACATACCATTTGTCGGCAGCCTATTTGTGCAGTTTATTTAACTGGGTGCAATTGTGACTTATCATTCGACTGTTTTTAGCTTTGAAATCCACTGGTGGGTGCATCTACTAAGCACATGGTAACCTGCATACTAGTTGTCAACACCAACAGTACCAAGTGGTGTCCGAAGATATCCTCTGTTAAGTGCACCTCTAGTACTCAAACCAATGTGATGATCTATCTACAGGGCCACAAGTGTGCTATCGGATATTTCTTGTGATCAGGACGACTCTTGTATCACCAGGACAGCAGGATCATGGCCATGTTGCTATTGCATGCTAAGGAGGATGGACCAGTTTATCCATGTATGGCGCAGATCTCCCCAAGTTAGCTCAGCAGTGAGAGTGAGGTGTTCAGGTCCACGTGAAAGCGAAAGGAAGCTTTTTCCGAAGACATCATTATAGTCTTGTTCCAAATAGCTTCTAGTTTTTTGCTTTTACAAAATGATTTTCGAATAAAGTGATTTCTTCAAGTAGTTTCTATAATTTGTTTATAAAATTCATTGTAGAAACCATTTTTAATGGAGTAGTTTCTTAACACGTGTGTCCTTTACTCTCTTATCTCTCGCTATTAGCTAAATGCTACAGCCAAAAGCTCCGGCACTTTTGAGCACGGCCAGTATGGCCACCATCACAGCCAAATCAGGTGTCATTGCCGTCATTTTCCTGGTCGTGCGCTGCATTTGCAGCTGGCGGTGACAACGACGAGATGCCCGCATCATTCGACGTCCTGCAGCGGCCTGAGAACGCCGCGAGCGTCGGCTACGGTTGCCACATTCGGTGCTTCGCGGGCTGCTTTGGAGTAGGGTTTACTGGAGATTACTGCTCGGCGTTTTGCAATGAAGAATACGCCGATGATGCTCGCAAGCACTGAAGCCGGCTCTCGCCGTAAGCACCAGTTGGATTTCCTTTGGTCCATGCATCTCTGTCCGTGTGTTCAGAACTTCAGATAACGTTGTGATTTTCCCCTAAGAAAAAAGAAAACGTTGTGATTTCAGTAGCAGTAGCTTTATGTCGCCCTCCCCACGAGTGTGTTGTTTTTTGCTACTATGTTCGTTCACAGTTCGAAGTGTTGAAGGTGTGTAGCGGGCTAAGATGACCTGTGGCTGTCTATGTTGTCATCGTATCGCCCTCTTCTCTGTCACATTCCTTGTTTGTGAAGTAATGAGCCTGTGCTGTTTGTGTTGAAGTCAAGAAGTGTCCTGTGGTTTGATCCCCGATGTTCGATTCACTGGTGCTTACCTTCTATTGATGGACTACTGAAAAGGACAAATTGCACTGTATATTGCTAAACTTGTGCTAATGCCTCAACATTTAGATTCCTAAACTTGCATACGTTATCCAGGGCTACTTGAGTAAGGTCATGCCTGCACCAAGCAGACCTATACAGGGGTTCTAATTGTTGAGTTCTCAAGTTAATTGACTTAAATAGAATATAAGTGCAAATAAAAGATCCACTCCACAATTTACCTTGAAAACGTCGCTAAATTGTCATGTGCACTTTTTTTTTTTTTGCCAAAAGGTAATGAAAAACTTGATCATATACCCTCCATTTAGATGAAAATTGAGGATTTACCCTCCTGGCCCATATGTCAGTGACTTATGATGACCCCACGTGTCATTGAGATGTGGAGGGTAAATCCTCAATTTCCCAACTAAAGAGAGGGTATATGATCCAATCTCCCGTTTATGCCATCCTCCCCAAGTTAGCTCGATCTACAGTGAAGGGTTCGTCAGGTCCAGGTAAAGGCAAAAGGAGAGCTTTTGTAGAAGCTAGAGTCAAGTGGTAGCTATACAACTGATTTTCCATGGCCGCCATTACAAGTTTACAACCAGATCAAATGCCATTGCAGTCGTGTTCCTGTCGATCATCTTCCTTGCCCTTGCAGCAGCCGGTGGCGCCAGTTAGAAAATAAGATGTTTTGCCGCAAGAATCACCTCCGATCCTTTCATGTTAATATATACCAAGGAGTACATGGATTCAGATTACAAACGGAGATTACATTGCTTACAAATTGGGAAGGGATATCTGTAAACAGAGATAGATACAAACTTCTTCTTTTCGGATACTGAACAGTACCGTGACAGAAGGGAAGTCCGATTCCTTTTCTAATCCCTAGAGTCCAAGAACCCTGAACTCATCTATCCTTTAGGATTCAGTTTTCTAACACTCCCCCTCAATCTCAACCTGCCTCAAGATTGAGATTGTGATATAGTTTCTGCAGACTATGTTTATGTATAGCCTTTGTGAAGACATCCGCAATTTGATCTTTTGAGGCAATAAACCTGACCTCCAATTCTCCTGATGCAACCTTCTCTCTTACAAAGTGAAAGTCTATTTCAATGTGCTTTGTTCGGGCATGAAACACAGGATTAGCACTTAAATATGTTGCACCCAGATTATCACACCACAATATTGGTTTTTGATTTAAGGATACCTTAAGTTCTTTCAACATGGACTGCAACCAGAATACTTCGGCTGTACCATTCGCAAGAGCTTTGTACTCTGCCTCAGTGCTTGACCGTGATACAGTTGGTTGCTTCCTAGAACTCCAGGAAATTAGATTGTTACCAAGGAATACAGCATAACCCCCTGTTGACCTTCGATCATCTGAGTCTCCTCCCCAGTCTGCATCTGTAAACACACTTAACCGAGATACCTCAGACTTCCGAAACATCAGACTTATGTTGACAGTTCCTTTAATGTACCTCAAAATTCTTTTGACTGCTTCAAGGTGTACATCCGTGGGTTCTTGCATAAATCGACAGACTTGATTAACTGAATAGGAGAGATCTGGTCTAGTAAGAGTAAGATATTGCAATGCCCCTACAGCACTCCTGTACTTAAAGACTTCATCTCCTTTTAGGCTCCGACCTTGTGCTTTGGACAACTTCTCACCAGCTACCAATGGTGTAGACACTGGTTTGCATTCTGCCATATTCATTCGTTTTAGCAAGTCACTAGCATACTTGTACTGACTTAAGGCTAACCCTTCTCTGGTTCGAGAGGCTTCTAATCCCAGAAAATAGCTAAGTTCTCCAAGATCTTTAACTGCAAAATTAGTAGTTAATTCTTGTAGCAGATTTTCCACAGCTTGACTGCTTGAATCGGCAATGATTATGTCGTCAACATACACAAGTACATATATAGTTATTCCTTGTCTTTGAAAGATAAACAAGGAGATGTCACCTTTTGATGCCTCAAAACCCAGCTGCTGCAATTTGTCGCGCAATTTTGAATACCACGCCCTTGGTGCTTGTTTGAGGCCATATAATGCTTTCTGTAATCGACAAACATACTGAGGTTGAGATTTATCTTTATATCCTGGTGGCTGTTCCATGTATACTTCTTCATCTAAATCACCATGCAAGAAGGCATTTTGCACATCAACTTGTCTCAAGCTCCACCCTTTTGATACTGCAATGGACAAGACTAACCGTACCGTAGCTAGTTTTACAACTGGACTGAAGGTATCCGAATAGTCTATTCCATATTGCTGTGTATATCCTTTAGCTACAAGGCGTGCCTTGAGACGATCCACTGTGCCGTCAGCTTTTTGCTTAACTTTGTATACCCAGCGGCAACCGACAACATTCTGTCCTTGAGGCCTAGGAACCAGTCTCCAGGTTTTATTCCTGCACAATGCATCATACTCTGCCTGCATAGCAGTTTGCCACCCGGAATGTGAGAGTGCTTCTTGTAAGGACGTTGGTTCATAGGGAACAGCAGCCATACCAGCACTTCTTCTTTTCCTGGGCAATGGATAAGGAATAGTGCCATCTGTTCGAACTATTGGCTTAACAATCCCAGATTGCAACCGAGTGCTAATCCGATGATCAACTGGTTCTGGCACTTGTATTGTCACGTTTGGTTCTGACTCTTGAGACTCAGCAGTTTCCGTCACATCTGCAGACTCAGGTTGTGATGCTCTTGTCGATGAAGACAGTGGTGTAGTATCTCCCCCTGCATCCAAACTGGAGACTCTATCGGCCTCATCTGAATTAGTTAGAGAAGAAGCAATATTTCGTATATGACCATCTTGTATCTGTGGCTCTAGTATAGGAAAAACTGATGCAACAGTATACGAAGGAGGCTGAACCGGTTTATTGTCAGTAGTATGAGCAAAGGGAAACAATGTTTCATCAAAAATAACATCTCTTGAGATATAGATGCGACCGGTTGCTCTATCTAGACATTTGTAGCCCTTATGCATACTGCTATAGCCAAGGAACACACATTGCTTCGATCGAAAATTCAGTTTATGAGAGTTGTAAGCCCGAAGGTGAGGCCAACAAGCACAGCCCATTGTTTTCAGAAACGTGTACTCTGGCTTGATGTGCAAGAGGCGAAACAAAGGGGTTTGATTGTCAATGGTTCGACTAGGCATTCTATTTATAAGATAGCAAGCTGTAAGAATTGCTTCATCCCAGAATCTTAATGGCAACCAACCTTGAGATAGCAGTGCAAGAGCTGTTTCAACGAGGTGGCGATGTTTTCGTTCAGCTGTACCATTTTGTTGTGATGTATGAGGACATGATACCCGATGATTAACACCTATATCTTGGAAGTATTTATTGAGTTTATGATATTCGCCACCCCAATCTGTTTGAATGTTACGGATTTTGGTTTCTAACTGTCGTTCAACCAGTTTTTGGAACTTGTAAAACATGTGTTCAACATCAGATTTGTGTTTGAGGAGATAGACCCAACAGAACTTTGTGAAGTCATCCACAAAACTGACATAGTATTTATATCCTCCTACAGATAGAAGAGCTGGCCCCCACACATCGGAATGCACAAGCTCAAGAGGAGAGGTTGATACATGATCTGAGTTATGAAAAGGAAGCTTATGCGATTTTGCTTGTTGACAAGCATTGCAGATGCTGTGTTCTTTATTGGAAAAAAAATCTATCTTGCTTGATTCTAGAATTGACTTCACTATGGTTGATGAAGGATGTCCTAATCTTCTATGCCATTGATCCATGGACGCTTTCGCAACCGAGAGGCCATGTCGCAGCACAGAAGGATTCCTAATTGGAATAGGATAAAGACCCCCTTGGCTTCTACCTTTCAGAAGAACTTCCTTCGACGTTTGATCCTTAACATAGAAAGAATCCGGGTAAAATTCAACATAAGCATTGTTATCTTTGGTGAGTTTATGAATAGATAAAAGATGTTTATCTAATTTTGGAACATGCAGGACTTTGTTAAGAGCTAGAGGTTTTGAGCCATAGATAAAAGATTGACCAATATGCGAAATTTGCAAACCTGTGTCGTTGGCAATTTGGACTTGATCTTTCCCACCATAGCGCTCCTGCACTGTCATGCGTTCTAGGTCACTTGTGAGATGATCCGTAGCTCCAGAATCAGCATACCAGTTTGTATCCACATTGTATCCTCCAGTTATAGCAGATGATCCAACATGATTCGCTTGTTCTGTGTAGGATTCATCATAACGGTACCAGCATCGGAGTGCTTCATGCCCAACCTTATGACAGATCTGACAGGTTGGTTTGTCACTATCATGCTTTGTGCTACGGTTTCCATTACCGCGTGATGATCCTCGCTGACCATCAGGTGCTCCTCGTCGTCCACAGCCTCGTCCATAACCGCGACCACGTCCACGATTCATGCGTGATGCATTGTTTGCTGAGGAGCCATAACTCTGCACTTCATCTGCTTCTTTCTCAAGTTGTGCTTCATAGCTCAGAAGATGGGAATACAAATCAGTTAGGGTAAGCTGTGTGGAGCGCACATTAAGAGCAGTAATGAGTGGATTGTAATCAGATCCAAGCCCAGCTAGAACATAGGCGACCATCTCGCCATCGCTGAGAGGCTGACCAACCGAGGTCATTACATCTCCCAGCGCCTTCATCTTCTGGAAATATACTGCTGCAGAGAGATCCTTTTTCTTCATAGTGACGAGTTGAATTCGCACTTGAGTTACCCTGGCCTGATTTTGAGATGCAAACATAGTGTTTAATGTCTGCCAAACTTGGGCTGCTGTGGTCAGAAGAATTACCTGACCAAGAATCTCTTCTGTCATGCTTGCAAGGAGTCCACTTAGGACCAGTTTGTCTTGAATGAACCACCGAGTATACTCAGGATTCATGACTTCTACGGCGTTTTCGCCTGTACTTTGCACAATCCTTACCGACGGCGCAGGAGTGGTTCCATCAACATGGCCATACAGTTGTTGACCATGAAGAACACACTCAACCTGGGCCTTCCAGAGGAGAAAATTTCCTCGATTGAGTTTGACGGTGATCAAGTTGCTGAAGTTGATCGATGGCGACGGCATTGGAGAAGATGCAACTATGGCGTTAGCATCTGTGAGGGAAGGCATGGTGGCTCTGATACCAAGTTAGAAAATAAGATGTTTTGCTGCAAGAATCACCTCCGATCCTTTCATGTTAATATATACCAAGGAGTACATGGATTCAGATTACAAACGGAGATTACATTGCTTACAAATTGGGAAGGGATATCTGTAAACAGAGATAGATACAAACTTCTTCTTTTCGGATACTGAACAGTACCGTGACAGAAGGGAAGTCCGATTCCTTTTCTAATCCCTAGAGTCCAAGAACCCTGAACTCATCTATCCTTTAGGATTCAGTTTTCTAACAGCGCCGACGCGGACTGCCTACACCGGCTTCATCAATTTAGTACCGCAGGCGTCGGCATAAGCTGCATGGACTGCATCCTATCCTGCATTGCCGGCAGGGGCTTACTAGATATATGCCATGAGCTCTACGACGACAAATGCGATGATCATCCAGATGCGGCCCGGGAGTCTTGAAGCCGTCTCGATCCCGCGCAGTAGTTTCTGAAACATCGATTGGTCCATCTCTGCAAGTATTGAGATAACGTCGTGATCCGCCCTAGTTCAGCTTCAAGTCCATCTTTGCCTCCATCTGCTTTACAGCTTTTGGGTCTTCTATGTATTAATGTTTGTGCACTGTCCGAAGTGTTCGACGTAATGTAGCGGACTAAGATAGACAACCTGTGGCTATTAATTAGGTCTTTGTTGGTATGTTTGTGCGCTGTTTCATCATGGTTGTGAAGTGACGTCGCCCTTGTTATGTTTCTATTAAAATGATGTGTGGTTTGAGGTCTGATGCTTGATTTGCCATCGTGTTAGTTGAATAAACCAAAGATGTCATCGTGAACCTATGTGTTGTGATAACGGGGCTGGACTGCAGAGCTAATCTGCGGGCTTCAAACTGCATGTACTCCCTCTTTCCCACAGTATTATAATTCTTTGCTCTTAGACAGCGTCGTCCTATAATATACCTATTACCAACATCAAACATATAGTTATTATAATATTTCCACTATATACCTCCGTTTAATGCTGAAAAAAATAAACAAGTAATTATAACGTGTTATTTAATAGGGATATACATGGTCCAATAGTATTAATTTTTTCTTAAATTTAATATCTTCTTGGTCTGTATGTATGGTGTACTTTGGACTTATATTGCGTGATAGAGAGAGTAGTACTTTAAGTAATTTACAAAAACTGGAAAATCTGTTTAACCTTTCACAGATCACAACTCACTACAGTGTACAAAGTTTTTGCCAATCACTTCCCCACGCACTCGTCGATCCATTCTGATCGCATTTACTTCGCTTAAACACTTTCAAGGATTTATCTTCCAGCATCGTTCCCCTAGTTGAGAGGCATGATGAATAAAGGCGTATTGCTCCTAGGCCAGATAGCAATTTTGTAGGCTTTGCTGCTAGTTGCTTCAGAGGACGAATCGAAGGAATAAGCATATTCCCAGGCGCATAGGCCCATCCATCCCGAACCAACGTGAATCAAGCTAGCCTTCGTATCCTTCACCAGCCCTCGCCTCGCCACTCCTGCGTTCTTGCTAGATTCGCATCCTGTGAAACGCGAATCCGACAGCAAAAGAATTGGTTCGATAGAAGTTCTCTTTCGCCTGAATCTACCACTATCATGCCCCAACTTGAATTATAGTAGGAAGTACGAACCTCCTAACCATCTCGTGGTCGTGCAGACACACGTACATGTGTAACGCGTCAGACACAAATACTAAAATGCGAACGCCAAATGAATGTAGATTTTGCCCGAGACCACGACAAATATGTAGTGGTATTAAGAGGAGACAGGTTGGTGAGCAGCAATCACCAACTGCGTGCAGGGACGGAGCCAGAAAATCGACATAGGGGGGTCCATTGTTGACAACCAACCAGTTTTGCATACCAGTTTTGCAGGAGCAGAGCAGCTGCAGGCTGCGGCTGATGGGCTGCGCAGTTGTGCAGTGAATGAGAAGAGGAAACGTCAGAACTCGGAAGCCAAAACGTTGGGTCAGGATACTGCCGATACTGGCTGTAGCTGGGTGACAGGAGGGGCCAACCGGCCAAGTTCATTTACGGTGACTTAATTAGCACAAGAATTAAAGGTGGTCCCTATTGCAACCAGAGTATTAGGGGGTGTGTGGCCCCCCCTGCCCCCCCCCCCCCTCCCTCCGTCTCTGACTGCGTGTGGTAACTCATATCGCTCTCCTTGATTCTTTGACTACGAAGCCGCGCGTCCTTTGGCTAAATTCAAGTAGCATTGTTCGTCCAGCTGGCCGACACTACCGCGGAATCGAAAGCTAACACGAATCGAACTTCGTGCTAACACTGCAGTTAAGTTTTCTTTAAACAAGGCACCCAAGGAAGGTGTCACCTTCGAGCCCCCAAGGAAGGTGTCACCTTCACTAACCTAACGTATTTTCGAGCCCCCAAGGAAGGTGTCACCTTCACTAACCTAATGTATTGGCAGGTCCATGCGTTGCAGAACTGAACTAAAAATAGCTTTCATGTCGCAATCCTCCTAGATCGTGGAGGATCATGCGTATGCTTGTGTCAGAATCATTAGTAACCTGGCACGTATCTGATTCCTTAATTAAAATACTACTGGTACTCCACTAGTACTATACTACCTTGTTTAGCGTCTTCAGTTGAACGTGAGGAGAGAATTTGTGGGCGTACGCAAATCTGAACGCGCACCGTCGAGTTACAAGCGCGCAGGGGTAGCCATAGGCTCGGCGCGACCGCGCGAGGGGACGCGCCGCGCCGGCGCCACATGCGCGGCCTCCCGAAACGCCGAACCGCCGAGGCAGCGGCAAGACCACCGCCCACCGCTCGGCCGGTTGCCATCTCCTCGGTTTTATCGTGGAAACGAGGCATTTGGATGACTGGTCGAAGTTTTGATCTATGGTGGACATTTTATCGGTAGACTACAAATAAAGATCCATATCGACAGATTTTATACATATAAACTAGAAAAACAATAAAAAAGATTAGAAATTCTTTTTATCTTTCTGTATTTTTAATTTATTATTTTATCTTTTATAATTAATTTTATTTTATATTAGACTGAGAAATCGTTCGGATTAATCATCAGCGACGGCACCCTTTTCCCTCGCTGGCCTTTCCCCGCAGAGCGCGCGACCCGACCGTGACATGGCGCGCTGCATCGCTGGTGGCACATGCCGCCCCTCTGGCTCCGGCTCACGTGACCGTGTGGGGATCGACACGCGTTGCCCTTTCTCTCAGAGCCCCGCACATGCAGGGGCGCGCTGTCCCATCAACGCACGGCTGTACGCGATGCCCGAGGGCCAACGCTGACCCAATCGGGCAGCGGCACAACGTGCGCACATCTGCACCACGTCGCTCTCTGGTCTCTGCTGAATGCTGATACGACGCCCTCCTCGGGCTAAGCTAGCACAGTGGGTACCTGGCCTACGGGGAAAATACCGTCAGCCAGTGGTGGAACGCAATCTGTCCGTGAGTTCCTTCGAGCGTAGGACAGCAATCAATTTGCTTGCTTGTGTAGCTAAACTACCGAGAATGCTCTCCTGAAACGTACAGGTGGGCGTTAGGGCACTCAGCTGGTGCTCCACCTAATCTTTGGGCTTAAATTTTTAGCTATAATTTTAATTTATTTTTAAAATCATACTGTAACAACTATTAATTTTTTAGAAAAAAATCAGAAAAAAATTGAAAATCCATTATATCGTCATAGACAATGCAAAATAATAAGGGGATAAAAAGAAAAGAAAAAAAACTAAAATTAAAAACTGATACGTTCTAAGTGCCTTCTAGCTTAAATAAATTGAAAACCAAAAAAGTTAAAAGCTAAAACCGTTAGGAATGGGACCATGCACGTACTCTAAATCAATGTCTAAATATTGCCATGTCATATAGATATAGTTGGGGCAGCGTTCCTGTGCCACCTCAGAACTACGACCATCTTGAAATGATAACACCCGTTTGAAGGTCTACCCGAGCTAAGTCCACAAGTCAACTTCGGCAAGGATTGTAAGACCAACCTCGGGGAGTCTGGGGCCAACCCCAGTCAAGGTGCACAAAACCGACCCCTGAGGGGTCCAGGGCCAGCCACGGGTTAGGTTCAGGGCTGATGCTAGGGGAGATCCGGGGCCAACCCCGGAGTCCTGGACGTGGCAGGACCGCATAGGGCAAATGATATAAATACTCCTAGGGGAAAGCTAGGCCACAAGGGCAAATTTGTAACTTCACTCGCCTATCTCTCCCTCTATAAATAGAGCCTCTTGTAGTGGATGAGGAATAGCTCCCTTTTGTAGATTGAAGTGCAATTTATTGGTGGAACTCTTTATTTATTGTATGATAGTATTATAGAAAATCTCTGGTCGGATGTCACTGATCAGGTTACTAGTGATTTATATACCAACACATGTATTTTATTGACGACCATGTTTCACCAGTCATAGATATAAGAATATCAAATCAATAATCTAGATATATGTTAGAGAATATAGTGTTAGATTGACCCATCTTGAGATACTGTTGAGATTGTTATGTTTTATGTGTCATTAGTTGATCTAAAGTAATGACGATATATAATCCTTGTATCTGATATCAACATAATTTTTACATATGTAATAGCGCATTTAAGGTTGCCAAATATTGCTTCGTAACTAGGTAGTTATAAAGATAACTTTTATGTATGTATGAACATGCTGAGGAATATGTTTAGTCCGATATGAGATTTTCCTCTTCTACATAACATGAGAGATATCTCTAGACCCCTTAATGTGGCTGGATAAAGAAAGTGCATGTCAATGCCATGAGTGATTAAGAGTTGACCACATAAAATTATCCATCACTGGATCGAAAAAAGATTGAACAGTCCATGGATCACATATTTCTCATCTAGAGTTCGATCATATATCGTGATGCAAAAGAAGAATACACAAATAGGTCGTTTAATCCAACCAGATATGAACTAATAGTATGTGTATACTGACTAGTTGTGAGCTGGTCAAACATATCATAAATTGATCGTATAGGGATACAGACTGGTTGTAACCAGATACAATTTAGTCATAAGAAGAAGACACAATCAGCTCGTGAAGATCGACTACTGCTTGAGGACGATCGCCTTCCGAGGATGCTGATCGAGGACGACCGCCTTTCGAGGATACTAATCGGGCATTGGACGACCGATTACTTTCACTATATCAACATACACTATATTGAACCGAGCTACTTCAACTCTTCTTTTGCTGCACTGCATGCGCGTCTAGTGGTAACGATCTATAGTCTATTACTTACATAGCTTTCTAATTTATACGATAAAATTTTTAATTTGTACCAGTATAGCTTACCCCGTATATCAACACTAATATGTTTACATGTTAAGTAACTGAGCTATTTACCCGTGTTACATCACTAAACAAAAAACACATGTCCAATCTATTATGGCATTACCAAACAGATGATCGATCATTAATGGAAAATGGACGTTTATAACTTCGCAAGAAAAGACCACATGCAATGTTCCTACTTGATGGAAGATTCATTAACATTGTACAACTACAACTATCTTAAAAAGGAGTAGCAGAACCGAAGAAAGTTTTGCAAGAAAAAGGCATGCGCGAAAAGCACAACATCATTTCGAGAGATCAGCGGTTCTTTTCGGCATCTAAAACCTATTCTTGTATTTTCTACATTAACTATTTTTTAAACAAAGTATTTTTAAAAATAGAATCTATAAATTAATTATAGTACACACTATAATGACTTTATTTATATCGGCCAAAACCATACGCGAATTTCTGTTACACTGTATTCTCTCCCACAAATAAACCAAAAAAATAAGCCGCAGCCAAAAACTATAAACCAAAATAGAAAAGAGCAGCCCTTTGTACTAATTGAATGGCTTTAATTATGATATCCTTCTATATTTCTCCTACCTGATACGACCTATTTTATTTTTCAGTTTTTGACTTCTGATTTATCTATAAACCAGAAGTCTATAAATCAATTTGTAATAGATACTATCATAACTTTATTTAGATTGATTAAAATCATATGCAAATGTTTTTCCGTTTTCTCTTATTCATAGATAGAATTTAAAATTCACCGAAAAGCCAAAATCGCAGCTGAAGGGGAAAAAACCCAATGCGGCCTCCCTTCACAGCTAAGAAAGCCGCAAGTCTCTAACGGAAGGCATGTCGAGCAGTACATATCCTCCCATAAATCTACTGCAGCCTTTTTTCGCTTTTAGGCAGTCAGTCTGGCTGGGAGACTGTTGTATCCTTTGAATTCTTCGTAGACGACTCTTTTTTTATCCTCGGAGTTCATAACATCTCTACTTATGTAACGCAAACAAGACGGTCTTTTACATATGACCGGCTGAATTACGCCCTCTCTTTTTTTTTTCTTGCTTAAAGAGATGGAAAAAGGTTGTGTTGGGGTTTCCAGGAAATGGATCGCAAGCACGAAGAGGCGGTGGCATCGGGCCCATTGCTTACACGTCTGAACAGATACATGGGGCCACGGTTCGGCGGAGGTGGACTAGTCGCGTAAGCTAACGCTGTACCTCGTAGCATTTGCCCGTGTGCGCGTGCAAGGTGTGGCATATGGCACGTGTGGATTATTAAATAACTATGTCCTTTTACGGTGCTGATACACAGATCAATCCATACACAAAAGTAGAAGAACAATAAACAACAAGCAGCAAGAGTAAAAGTAGATGTGTAAATTGACACACAATTCATGACTGAGAGCAATCAACGATCTTCTTTATTGATATAAATCGGAATATTTACTATAAAAGTCTTTTCTCTATATTTATAGTTAAGAGTCCTTTTGATATTCGTCAATATTTTTAACTTGGAGACTAAGAAAGAAACCGTGCAGGAACCATAGTCTAACCGCACTCCTACAAGGGGTTAGTTTCATAACATGGATGAGCTCCGTGTGATGGTATTCGTATTCCCTTCGGAACGTGGTGGTTGACCTGGGTCGATGCTACGAAGGTCGCAACTTTCCTTTTTCTTTCACTTATTGTGCTAAGCTCTTCTGTTTGTTGAGCTTGAGAGAGCAACGCCAACTAAAGCCGTTTTTTGCAAGGGGCTTGCTTCTAGTCCTCAAAATAAGAGCATGTACAATACTATACCCTAAGTGGTAGTCTTGTGGTGCCTGGTAAGCTCGGATGCCATCGTGAAGGCAAAGTGGGTGCTTTGTAGGGTGTGATAGGAGCTTCTGCAGGTTGTGGGTGCTTTGGGGAAAGAGAGAGGGTGTGGTCTAGAAAAGGAAGCACACCTCGTCGCGTTGCCGAATCATGTGTGCTGACGTACGAGGAAGACGTTGGCCTGATGACGTGAGCTGGGTGGAGGTGGAGGACGATGAGCTACACAACGGCTGATGTTGAGGAATCAGGTTGGTGTGGATTAGGTGGGCTCATTTGTCAGCCTCTATTGAATTAGATTCTAGAATATTCCCTATCCCTATCTGTCAATCTTTCAGTTTTCTCTCCTTTCTTTTTCTTGATTTTTCTCAGCGGATCTAACTTTTAAGTGCCCGTTCTCTCTTATACAAACTTCGATTAAGCCCGTTCAAGTCTCTAAATTCATCTAACCTTGTTTTATGATTAATTTTATTTAATTTTTAGAGTTTGTTTTCTCTCTATTTTGGTTTTTATTTGAATTTTCTCTCTTGTGTGAGTGGACTTCTATGCGTCGAAATCATTTGCTGAGCAAGGAGAAGTAATTCAAGATCAAGACTTTATCGTAAGTCAAGAACTAGTAGCATTAAAGCAAGCCAAGTTGTGTAATCTTGATCATGTTGAACCCAGTTTTACAAAACTATTTTGTTTACTTAAACTTACATGCTATTTTTGTATTCAAACTATTTAACCGTTGGTAGTTAATGCCTAATTGTTTATAATCCATCCTTGATTAATTGTATGTCACAATCCAACAATGTAACACCAACATGGATTGGTTAGATTGCTTAGCCATGCTTGAGTGTATTATAGAATCACTTATTAATCTTGATTAATGAATTATAGAACTATTTGTGATAGTAGGAGGTAGTTGTCACGTTGTTAAAATGTGATGAGCCATGGCATGCAGATGTCATTGGTTGTAGAATAACAAACTGGTTTTAGACTCAAGCGAGTGAAAGCTTGATGTTTGAGTCAATGGGAGGCTTGCCTAGTGTTGATTAAGGACAGAACCTTGTGTGCCATTAAACTGAGTTTTACCTACAACCACATGTCTAATATAGGATAGTTCTAGCTGAATAATTTACTTAGCTCTAGCTCTAGCACGGCCAAACTAAGCTAAGAGGTGCACGGCCATTGGTGGGAGTCATGCTAAAGGTTGTGCTCCATCGTCGGGCTTAGTTTGGGGTGGACGGCTGCTGGTTGGAGCCATGTTAAAGGTTGTATTTCATTGTTGGGCTAGTGTTGGGATGAGGTATTGTAAAGGTTTTGTTGTGATCTTCTTAGTCGGTACACGTAAGGAAATGCATTCTACCGATAACACTACAAGTTGATCGTATCGTATAGATAAAGTTGTATAACATTTGTAGAGTATTAATTAAACTAATCAAATAGCCGTGCCCTTAGTAACGGGCAATGCTCCGGAACTATTTTGGAAAACAACCTTGGTACATGATTTTGGAAAAATATACTTAGACTGGTTGTTACCAATGGTTGGATGAAATCTTTGGATGGGCGTAAGGTGATACCTCGTTGGTTTATTTATTTTTATCTGTCATTTACTCATCAGTTTGCTAATATCTATTTTAACTTATGCTTTGCAATCTATTTATTGTATTTCAATACAAGTTATTGCTTTTTGCAAAATAATCAATATCAGCCATCCTTTGTAATGAGGCTTGCATATATATAATTGCATCTGTATCCATAGCTTGTTGAGTACTCTATATGCTCACTGTTGCTATAGGCAATGCTGCTCAGTTTGCTGCAGGACAAAGTTATGTCACTACGAATGAGCTATTTCCTAAAGAGTATCTTGATCGTGAAAACTAGGACGTACTACCCCAGTCGATTGTCTATGAGCATATAGATGGGTTATATTCGAATTTTTCTTTATTTTTTTGCTGCAGTTATTTTTCTTAGTTAAACCATGTGAGGCCAACAAATATAAACTTTGATGATAGGGTCGCAACTAACTCTTGAATAATATTTGTTATTTTCTTAGGTATTTACGTGTGTAGATAATATTATATTGATGCTATTACTATATAAAGCTAATGTGATTCTAGACTAGTGAAGTATATAGAGTATCCAAATTAGTAAATTCGGGTCTGCGCTCACCCACGACCGCCATTTGGGAACGAAACCAAAACCACACCGATGCTTGCCCGGAATCGCGAAAAATTGCGAGTTTCTCCGCCCATTTTAGACGACGGACGCTGACCGAGAGTCGAGACAACACCGACCATCCACAGCGCGCCAGCCAGCCAGCCCACCCAAAACCCACCGTTTCCAAAGCCACCCCATCCCAAACATCCCGAGTGCTCCGAACCGAAACCTTGACCGTCACAAGGAGGAAAAAGAGGGGAGGAGCAAAAGAAACCGTCACGGGAGGCGGGGAAACTGAAGCGGACCGGAGAGGAGAGGAGAGGAACAGGCAGTGCGGTGCTCGGGTTCCGTCGATGGAGCGGTCCCATCCCTCCGAGGTGTACGAACTCTTCGTGCGGCGCATGAACACCCCAAGGTAAGTAGCCGTGGGATTTCCATATGGTTCTTGTTCTTGCATTCGATCGAGCGGTTGGTGAGTGTTGCGCGCGCGGTGGTGCAGGGTGGCAGTGGACAACGGAGTGTGCGCGACGGCGACGATGGTGCAGGTGCACAGCGCGCGGAAGCACGGCTTGCTGCTGGAGGCGGTGGCCGCGCTGTCAGAGCACGGCGTCTGCGTCCGGAAGGGCTACATCTCGTCCGATGACGGCAGGTGGTTCATGGACGTGTTCCACGTTACGGACGCCGCGGGCCGCAAGGTAGCTGACGCCGACGCGCTGCTCGAGCGCCTCGAGTCCTCGCTCTCCGCGGAGGCATTGCCGCGGCCGGTGGGGTGCACTACGCCCGCCGCGGAGGGGCTCACCCTGCTCGAGCTCATCGGCACCGCCCGCCCGGGGCTCCTCTCGGAGGTGTTCGCCGTGCTGCACGACCTCCGGTGCAGCACCGTCGACGCCAAGGCGTGGACGCACGGCGGCCGCGTCGCCGCGCTGGTGTTCGTCCGCGACGAGGAGACCGGCGCGCCGATCGACGACGGGGTCCGGGTCAGGCGCATCGAATCCCGGCTCAGGCACGTCCTCCGGGGCGGCGCGCGTGGCGTGAGGACGGTCCTGGCCGACGCAGCGGCGGTCGGCAACCTGGACCGGAGGCTTCACCAGCTGCTCAACGAGGACCGGGAGGCCGAGAGCCGCGCCGCCGCGGAGGCGCCCACGACGACGGCGGTGGCGGTGCAGGAGTGGGGGGAGAGGGGGTACTCGGTGGTGACCGTGAGCTGCCGCGACCGGCCGAAGCTGCTGTTCGACGTGGTCTGCACCTTGACGGACTTGGATTACGTGGTGTACCACGGCACGTTTGACACCGACGGCGATCACGCGCAGCAGGTGAGCCTTCTCGCGGTTTCTTGCTCCATTGGTTTTCAAGATTTGCAGGTTGTGCTGCATATTTGGAGCTCTTGATTTCTCAATGTTATCTTGTTTGTTTGGGGTTGGTATTTGCAATTCCCCTCTCCATCTCAAGTTCTTGGTTTGGGCTTTCTGTCGCGAATCTAGATCTTTCTTTGGGTGGTTGTGTCAGGCAAATTGCCTTCTGTCATTGTTCCAATTTTTTTACCTCACTTTTTCCCTCTTTTTTTTTATTGATGTCTATTTATTTTTCTTTGATTTGATTGTGATTCTTATGTTGGCTCAATCTATCCTGAGCTCGCTTCTTGGATTTCTTTATTTTTCGAATTTTCTGGGACTTGGGAGGTCATATGGAATAGTTATTGGGGTTGCTCTTATGAAATGGGATTAAGCCTTTTGCATCACGCTGTCTTTGAACCTTGCATTTTTATAGAGTTAATTAAGAGTTACCCTGAGCTTATCGAAATGTTTCTCTTGCTAAATTCAGATCAATTAAGCTTTATGCCTGTTACATCCATTGGCATTCGTTTCTGGACCTGCTTTGAAATTGAGTCGACTTTTAAGTGGGTTCATCCGAGTTCCGTTTGCTTGGCTTCGCCGCAGGAGTTTTACATCAGGCGCTTGGACGGCTGGCCAATCAGCTCGGAGGCCGAGAGGCAGCGCGTGATCCAATGCTTGCAGGCGGCAATCGAGAGGCGTGCATCCGAGGTGCGTGGTGATGAATGTACGTTTATTTCAACTTATGTTTAGGGTCTATATAATAGTTTTTTGATAAATAAATAGGACCTTTTTTATCTCTTTCTTTATTTCTGTTTTAAAACATTTTTTAAAATATTTTTAAAATAATTTATCGATATTTAATTTAATCATATAAATACTCTTGCCAGATAAAAATCATGGTAGCACCCACTAATATCTCGTTTGCTTTCCCTCCGTGCCACGCCACCACCAAGGAAAAAAAAGCCCACAATTCCCTCAGGAATTCCAAGCGCAGAAGTCTCTTTCCCACTTCACGACCATGTGTTAAGTTGAAATTCCAGCGCTGTCCATCTAACGCGATCTTTTGTGCGAGGGAACAGGGTGTGAGGCTCGAGCTGCGCGCCTCCGACCAGCGTGGGCTGCTCGCCTACGTGACACGTGTGTTCCGGGAGAATAGCCTCTCCGTCACGCACGCCGAGATCACGACCAAGGGCGACATGGCGGTGAACGTCTTCCATGTCACTGATGTGGCCGGTAGTCCAGCCGACCCGAAGACGATCGACGAGGTGATACAGAGGATCGGCACGGAGAGCCTCCGAGTGAATGAGGAGCGGCGGCCTCGCCTGTGCTCGACGGAGGGCGATGCCGGTCGCGGCGGCGGCGGCGGCGTAGGGTGGTTCTCGCTAAGGAGCCTTGTGAAGAAGAATCTATACAACCTTGGCCTCATACGATCCTGCTCGTAGTGCCAGGAAGATGTGTCCGATGGGATACTTGTGTAAATAAATATGGGACGGTGCATGGGTTAGTTTGTAAATTAAGTAGACCCTTTTATTTTCCATCTTTAGGTTTAGTGGTTACGTGTACATAGTAGAAATGAAAAGTTGTTGGTCGGTCACAGCTTGGAGCTTAGAAGGACGCTTTGGTGCGTCATGTATCTTCCTTTTACGGGAAAAATACGCAGATAGATAAACGTAAACAGGGCTGTACATAATATAATACTTTATGATCGTAACTAGTTGTTTGGCTTGCATTTCAGTATACATCTATTGTCAATTTCCTTGGTCTCTTTCACTAGCACTTGGCTATGCTATGATGCAATGGAGCTATGTTTCTAGATGTTTTGCCTGAATAATTGTATAATTCAGGAAAACTAAGTAACATAAGGTAGACGACCAGAGTTTGTCCTTCAGGAATCATAAACACAACTTATTTCATACCCTGAATCTGAAACCCATCTTAGTGGAAATTGAGTATGTTATCTCTTCATATAACAACTAGAGATATCAAAACTGTAGTGGTGCCAATTGATTCACAAATCCTCCAACGTGCTGCCATATGGCCAAACAAGAGAAAATTAGAAAAATACTAAAATTCACCAACTGGCAGCATCGAAAGTCCAAAGTGAGCCCAAAAGAAATAGTAATCAAAGAAATATGACGATGGATTTGACATATCTGTTTTGAGCTTTGCAGTAATCCTTAGCCGTGTCAAAAACTCTGCATAAGAACGCTCCATCAGACCACAAAAATCAGCTGTCCGAGTACATTTTTCTTTCCAAACGGTGTTTCTTTCAATGTATTTGCCGACTGAATTTCATTATCAGCCCGTAGAAAACCATTTGACTTTGCTACAGCTGCATTAAAATTTGATTTTGAGGGAGTTCAATGATCCATGAGGTGTCCATGCATGGCATACGGGCTCACGGCTTCGTCCCCCGAAAAAGAAGCGAAGGAAAATTACTGTAGCTATCATCACCAGAGCTAATACTCCTACATGGCCACGTATGCATACATTAGCCGGTGTCTCGTTTTCATGAGAATTTTCTTCATTCCTGTCTATCTCGAAGGCACCAAAGTATCTACAATGAAAAAAAATCTAGTTTACCCATGAATTTTGATGGTTCATATACTTAGACCTCTCAACTCTAAAATCAGGTATTCTATCCTACAAACTTTTAAAACCGAAGCAAATATCCTCCGAACCCGGTTGTGTAGTGTGGTTTTGCCGACATGGAGGTCTGAGGGGTAGTGTTGCCACGTATGATGCACTGCTCCGTCTTCCCCTTTCCTCTCCCCTACCTACTCGCGCCTCTTCTTCTCGCTCGTTTCTCATGAGGCCATACGCGGAGCTGGGAAGCGCGCGGTGGCTGAAGGCATGCATCCACATCGGTGTTGGGAGACAGCGTCTGTGATGTGCGCGTGCACGGCAGACTAGGATACGGTGGCTGCGATAAGCGCACGCTGCTGGCTGTCCGCGCGCGCCCAAGGCGAGCTTGACGTGCGCAACGGAGGTGAGGTCTCGGTTCTCTCTTCCGACAGAGGCAGCAATGGACTTGGGATGAACAGCGACCCATGCCCAGCGACGACGGCGGCAGATTCGGCTCAACGACGACCAAACCCAGGCGACGGCGGCAAACATCGACCTTTGCCTTGATTGCGAACTAGGCCTGGCACCGGCCGCTGCTACCATTAGCTTGTTCTTCCTTCTTTACCGGCGACGGTTGCTACCACAATTATCGCCACCCCGACCTCCCCAATCTTGAATCGATTTCCCTCCTTATCGAGACAACATCACCAAATTTGGAGACGGAGGTATTTGCTGCTCCGAGTTTGGTCAGACGCCGGCGATTTAGGTGCTAGTGTGATTTTGGGGCCACCGGCAGCAACAGTAGAGTGTTCAGGAAGTGTGATTTTGGGGCCACCGGCAGCAACAGTAGAGTGTTCAGGAACCGTTATTGATGAGTTCAGTCCGATCGATTTCTTCTAAATGAGATAGATAAATCAAACACAAGTAATATAATAAATAATAAATTAAACACAAGAGATAGAGAAATTCTTTCTTTCTTTATTACTTTCTCCTTCAAAGTATACTTTACAATGATTGGGACTCCGTATTTATAGACTAAATGGATAGGTGCCCACCAATAGGCCAGGCTTGTAGACTCAGATCCAAGTTTTCCAACACTCCCTTTGGTCACTTATCTGACATATTCATGCCTCATCAAAGCTCTATAAAAATCTAGTAAAATTTTTTTTGGAGAAAGAGTACATGATACATGTTATGTTGTACGAATTATCTCATTAAAAATCTTAACTGAGAAACTTTCGAAAAACTCGTCAAGGGAAAAAGAGTACAATCCACCCAATTTTATTTAATCTATAGGATTCATTCTTTGGGTACTCGATCTTCGTGATTAAGTTTTAATAGTGAGCTCGAGAAGAATCTCCCCCTGACTTCTGTACTTTTTTAAGTCTCATAATTCCAATTTCATGTATACCTTTTAAAGTTAGATGTTGGAAGTGACTTAGTGAATAAATCTGTAAGATTTTCATATGACTTAGTATGCAGTATCTTAATTTCGTCTATCTTTTGCAATTCATGAGCATAGAAGAACATAGAGTTGATATGTTTTGTAAGATAACTCTTCACGTAATCTGTCCGCACTTGTACAACACAAGCTGCATTACCTTCATAGATAATTATGAGAGTTTGCACGATGTTCAATCCACATGACTGCTGGATTTGATGAATCATTCGTCGAGGCCAGGCATATTCTCGTGCAGCTTCGTACAATGCTACGATTTCCGAGTAGTTCATCGAAGTCGATACAAAACTTTGCTTAGACTATATCCATGAAATTGTAGTTCTACCACATAGAATTACATAATCTATTTGTGACCTGGCTGTATGCAGGCCTGACAGGTACTCGGCATCTACATAGCCAGTCATATTTAGGTCTTGATTTTTTCTGTAGAATAGTTCAAGATCTTTGCTTCTTTGGAGGTATCGAAAGATATCCTTTACTCCTTGCCAATGTATTTTGGTAAGTTCTGTACTATACCCTACTAATAGGTTTACGGCAAATGCAATATCCGGTCTAGTGCAATTTGTTAAATACATAAGTGCTCCTATTGCACTGAAGTATGGGAATTTCGGTCCCAAGACTTTCTCCCCCTCTTCTCTAGGTCTGTACGGATCTTTATCTTACTGTAAAGATCTACCGATCATCGGTAGTTTCGATGGGTACGCCTTTTCAAAACCAAACCTTTCTAACATCTTATGGGTGTATGCGGACTGATGTACTAATATTCTTTTCAAAACCAAACCTTTCTAACACCTCAAGCTACAAGCCTAGACAATATTTGGTTTTACCAAAATATTTCATTTCGAATTCTGACTCCAGGTAAGAACTTATCTTTTTTATATCTTCTAAGCTTCCGATGATATTCAGATCATCTATACATATTGAGATTATACAAAATTCATTTTGGGATCGTTGTATAAATACACAAGAACAATCCTTATTGTTTGTGTAGCTTTTCTTGCATAGAAAATCACTTGAGCGATTATACTACATCTCACCTAATTGCTTAAGTCCATACAGTGATTTTTTAAGTTCCACACTGTACAAGTTTCTATTTGCTTTGTCTTGGTTTGGGATAGGGATACCTTCAGATACCTTTATATAAATATCTGAATCCAAGTTTTCATAAATGTATGCCGTTACTTCATCCATCAATTTCATTTCTAAATTAAGATTTACTGTCATTGAGATTAAGCATCTAAAGATAATAAAACCTATAACCGGGGAATAGGTTTTTTCATAATTAACTCTTGAATATTGAGTGAAACCTTGTGCAACAAGTCTTGTTGTATATCTTACAACTTTAATTTTCCTATTTCTCTTTCGAACAAATACCCACTTATACCCTACGGGGTGCACATGGGGAGGCGTGTGGCTTACATGCCCAAACACCTCTCTTTTATTCAGAGATAATAATTAAGTTTCTATTGCCTTCTTCTAGTCCTCTCAATATGATGTTTTCTTACATTCAGTGAGCAATGCAGGCTCTAGATCAAGATTAATGATTGTGGCAATTTTCTTTGTAAAATAAATATCAATATTAGTTGTTGTCCTATTCATGAATTCTCTCGTGTGCACATAGTTTATAGTTATTTCATCATGGGTTGATTTTTCTGGTGCTTCTACTTGCTCACTGCTCCTTCCAGTTGCGGGGGCAAATCCCTTTAGTTTTTCAGCTCTGATGCCTGCGCACACATCCATACTAGTTTCTCCCTTTATGGAAATGTTCAAATCCAGTATGCTTTTCCTTAAGGTGTCATACTGGTGTCAGGTCTCAGCTGGCCCCCCTTTAGGTTCTACGGAATTTCAGTGATTGGCTGTGTCAAGTCCTTCTTATCCTTTTTCACTATGCGTCCTCGGTTACTTGGGATGCGAGGGGCCAGAATTCTCATCTTTTTATTCTAAAACCTCTAAACGGGATTAGAGATACCTTCAATTTTCTTTGGTATTTCAAATCTTTTCGGTGCATTGCGTGCAGGCACATATGACTTGGTCACACTCTTTAAATTACTAACATGATCACGCAATTGGTTTGCTAATGATTATAAATCAATGATCTTTCAGACTCTTCTATTTGCTTCACTAGTGCGCGGGTTATGTGCATGAATTCTCGTGGCTTGCCATGTAATTTTTTGACATTTTTCGTCAAGGGGTTGATTCCTCCCCCTAATGTCGGGAAACTATCCTCATCAAATATACTATCAACGAAATGGGCAGTATGTAAATCTCATATTATGGGGTCTAAAGACCTAATTATGGATGCTGTCTCAAAACCAATGTATATCCTAGACTTTCAGAGAGGACCCCATTGTAGTACGCTGTGGTGGAGATATAGACACATAACTTTGCAACCAAACCTACGGAGACAGAAAATTTTTGATGCTGACTCTTATGCTAGTTGCATAGGTGAATGAATATTATATATCGATGGTTTAAAATTGATGAGAGGTGCTGAATGTAGGACTGTGTGTCCCCGACATGTAGTTGGTAAATTATAATTATGCAAAAGCGGTCAAACAATAAATTTAATTATTTTAATTAATGTTTCTGCTAGTCCATTTTGGGTGTGGACATGCGATACAGAATGCTTAATTTTATTTCTCATTGCCATGCAGTAATCATCAAATGCTTTTAAAGTAAATTCTCCGACGTTGTTCATTCTAATGAACTTTATATGATGATCAGGGAAATTGTTTTTAATTTAAATTATCTACAAGATCAGCTTTGCAAAAGGATGGTTTCTCGTAGATAATAAATATACATGCGACCATTTTGAGGAAGCATCAATGAGCACCATAAAATATTTAAATGGCCATGACAGTGGCTATATAGGACTGTAAATGTCTCCTTGGATGCGTTCTAGGAATGCAGAGACTTCATTCTTCACTTTTAGAGCAGAAGGTCTAGTAATTAATTTCCTGGTGGCACATGCGGGGTACACAAAATCTTTTTGATTCGAGAAATTCTTTACATCGATATTATGTCCCTATGAATTGTTAATTATATTTCTCATCATTCTAAGACCTGAGTGGCCTAATCTATCATGCTAAAGACAGAAGAATTCAGAGTTTCTAAATATTATTTTTAGGGTAGTACAGGCTACGGGTGCCTTAATATTAGTGTAGTTGCCCAGTCTCAAATGAAGAAAGTCTTTCTAATACCCTTTTTTCATTTGGTTCATGCTTTGTAATGAGCAGGTATTCCTTACCATACTCTTTTTCAGTTTCAACTTGGAAATCGTTAGCGTGAATATTCTTGAAACTGAGGAGAGTTTTAGTCGATTCTAGGTACAACAAGGCTTCTTGAATGACCAAAATTATGCCCATTGGGAGTATAATTGTGGCTCTTCCTGAGCCTATTATACAAGTATCGCTACCACCGATTGTTGTCAGGCTATCGGCATTCTTGCTAATCAACTGAAAGAATTTTCTTTGTCAAGATGGTATTCGTTGTGCCGCTATCACCTAAACACACTTCCTCCATAGGGCGCCACATATTTTCTAATATAAAGTACTTTATCAATTTGTAGTAGAACACAATCCACATAAATAAAATATTTCAAATATCAGAACACATCATGCCATTATTAACTGAATAAATGAATGAATTATTCGATATCATCCGACCATCACGGGAAAAAAGAATTGTTTGAGTACCATCAATGTAAAATCTAACCTATTCATTCCACACATGAAATAAATGACAATTAAAATCTAAATGCATTCTATGCATTAGAGTGAATCTGCTAAGAAACTAGAGACTTCGGCTGTTATCTTCTCAGGGGTGAGATGCTCTTCCTGGAAAATCATGGCGGTGGCAGTTGCAATGTCAAGTGGGGGTGCTATTGCAGGAGTGGAGTCAACCTCCATTGGTACAGGCAGCTGCTCAGAATTCTACCCCTCAACGAAATTAAAGTGGGTTTCATGTTGCCCTTTACCACCCTTCTTCTTTTGGCCTTGAAGGCATAGATGACGTCCTGCAGCTTTTTACAGATCCACGACTAGTGCCCTCACTTGCCACACTTATAGCAGGTTTGGCCTTGTTGACCATAGGGCTTATCGTCCCGCTTTGGTTTGCTAGCCTTATTTTTCTATGGAGCATGTATCTTGCCTTTCTGTGCTGCGGCCTTGCCCTTTCTTCCCATTTTCTTCATTATAGGTGACGAGGATAGAATAATCCTCAAATTATTACGTCATTATATTTCTTAAATATACCCCTTATTGATAAGAGGTAAATATGGTAGGATGGTCGTAAGGTCTTCTACGACCATATAAGCGTAAGCTCTTTTACAACCACATAGTCGTAAGACTTACTGCGACCATCCCTTGGTCATAAGTCCTTCTACGACCACGTAGTCGTAAGTCTTACTGCGACTACTCCCTTAGTCGTAAGTCCTTCTACGATCAAATAGTCGTAAGTCCTACTGCGACTACTCCTCGTAATCCTTCTAAGACCACGCAGTCGTAAGTCTTACTGTGACTACTCTTTGGTTGTAGAAATTCCTATGATAAATTTATCTCCTACCAACTTGTCTACGACGATGAACTACATTGTTGGTTCATCTGACAAGGTGGTTAGAATATGTGTTTATCTACTAACCGCACACGATCTCTCTTGGACAACAACTGCTACACGGTGAACGACTTTTTACGTCTCTCTGACAGTAACTTCCGTCAGGCGGTTATCATCCGAAGCGTTGAGGCATCTTCTGGTGCGGGACGACGGCTGTCGCTTCACTGGCTATATAAACGTGAATGTCAAAGAGAGAAGGGGGGAGAGGGCTAGCCATTCGCATGATTCTCTGTTGTAATTTCTTTTCTGGTGATTAGAAATTACACAGGACGTAGAGTTATTATTCTCTCAAGAGAAGGCACAAACCTAGATAAAGATTCTCGTATCTTTACTCTGCATGTGCATACTCTAGGTCTATTGATAGTATCCCAAAATCCAAACAAATCATATGTAAGATCGATATTAAAACATCGACAATAGGCTTTCACACCTTGTAGCTCCCAGCGTTGGCCTCACGGCTAGTGGAGCTCCCAAGTGGCTATGCGACAAAGTTCTTGAGGAGAACTTCATCCTGAGTCTCCACAACCTGCATAATATCAATTAATTCAGTATACTCCTTGTAGCCGTCTCGTCATGTTACATTTGACGCATTCACTTTTCTTTTCGCCACAACAATAGCTCCTTCCCTACCCTCCTCCCTGGATTTCCTCCTTGATGTTGTCAGCACAACCTCTCCTCCCATGATCATGGCCGCACGCCCATCTCCTCTTGTGTGCACCATCGATCGCGCGGGCTCCCCTCCAATGATTGTCTCTACACCTCCTGTCATGCCACCTTCCTCTCCCATACCCACTTCATCTTCCGGTCCCATTGCAATCCACTCCGGTCCACCCCCTCGGCTGACACCCGGTTCGCACCACATGGTCCCCCAAGCCAAAGACGACATTGTTCTCCTAACTCGCCATCTAAACTTATACACCACCCACAGTCCTATTTCTCCTCTACCGAATTCCTATAAGAGGGCTCTTTCTGACCCACGTTGGCACCAGGCCATGCGTGAGGAGTTTGAGGCACTTCTTGCCAACAAAATTTGGACCCTTGTTCCCCAACCTCCTAGTGCTAATGTCATCACTAGCAAATGGATCTTTAAACACAAGTTCCATTTCGACGGTTCCCTCGCTCGTCACAAAGCATGTTGGGTGCTCCACGACTGTTCCCAATAGCCGGGCATTGACTTTGATGAGACCTTCAGTCTTGTTGTTAAGCCTACGACTATACGCATTGTTCTCAACATTGTCATCTCTCAGTCTTGGCCAATTTACCGGTTAGATGTTAAAAATACCTTCCTCCATGGTACGCTTAACGAAACTGTGTTCTGTCAACAACCTTCCTACTTTGTTGATCCATCTCAAGACTACGTCTGTTGCCTACATAAATCTTTATATGGCCTCAAACAAGCCCCGTGTGTGTGGGTGATTCACTTCACACATACGTACACTCAGCGGATTTGTTCCTTCGGCCTTAGACACCTCTCTTTTTATCTTCTCTCATGGTGATGATCTTGTCTACTTACTCTTGTACATCGATAATATCATCCTCATTGCGTGATGACCTCATCTACTTACTCTTGTACATCGATAATATCATCCTCACCGCTTCATCCTCCTCACTCCTTCAGTACATTACTCGTTACCTCCACTCAGACTTTGCGATGACTAACCTTGGCGACCTTCATTGTTTTCTTAGGATTTCAGTAACCCGCTCATCCAGCGGACTATTTCTCTCCCAGTGCTAGTACATTGCTGACTTGCTTCAGCGAGCGGGCATGGCCGAGTGCCCCCACCGCCACACCAGTTGACACACGTGCCAAGATTTTTGCCACTGATGGTCATCCGGTTACTAACCCCTCTGAGTAGTGTAGTCTCACAATCGTGTTATAGTACCTCATTCTCACCCGGCTAGACCTCACTTATGCCGTTCAGCAGGCATGCCTCTTTATGCATGCACCCTGTGAACCACACCTCACCCTTGTCAAGCGAATGCTCTATTACATCAACGACACCATGGATCTCAGCTTACACATTCGCCCCTCGTTGCCTTCCATAGTGACAGCTTACTCCGACGTCGATTGGGCTGGTTGCCCAAACTCCTGTTGCTCCACATCATGCTAATGTGTTTATTTGGGTGATAACCTGGTTTCGTGGTGCTCCAAACGGCAGTCTACTATGTCTAGATTTAGTACAGAAGCCGAGTACCACGCTGTCACGCTGTGGCTGAGTGCTATTGGTACGACAACTTCTACTTGAGTTGCATTAGCCTCTCTACTTAGCAACCATCGTTTATTGTGACAATGACAGTGTCATCTACATGTCTTTGAATCCAGTACAACATCAACGCATAAAGCATATTGAGATTGATATACACTTCGTTCGCAAGAAGGTCTCCCTCGGCCAAGTTTGTGTCCTTCATGTGCCATCATCCCTCAAGTTTGCCGATGTGATGACGAAAGGACTCCTGACACTTTTCCTAGATTTTTGTACTGAGACTTTTTCTAGATTTTTGTACCAGTCTCTGTATTTAGGAACCTCACACTTCAACTAGGGGATGTTAAAGTATCGCATTCTCTCCTTATTTATTTCTTGTTTTGCACAGCTATATAGATAGCGTGTATTGTTTCTTTCTGTTTTCACCGATTCTTTTGGTTGTATTGTTGCCGTATTCATCAGCCTGTAATCTATTACCACCGATACTGTAGCAAGTCTGGCAATAAAATATAAGCCGCACATCCAGGCGTTGTGCCCTGCGGTGTGCTTCCAATCTTCTTCTTCCTTTCTACAGTGTACCGAAATTAAAATTGGCATTGATTTGGGTTGGAGCCGCTGGGTTCCTTGTCACTTGAATCCGCCAAAACGACGGGTGGTTGTAGCGTTCATGGGGAGCAAAGCGTGCGGGAAACCACCTTGTAAGAAATGAGTTCGGTACTTGGGCGGGGCGGCTCCGGCCGCCGCCATAACCGATTAATCAACTCCAAGTTGACAATTGGGTGAAAAACCAATTTGCAATGGATCATAAGCAACCAGCGGTAAGGAAATTGGAAATGTTCGGACTCCACGCTATGAAGACTACAGAAGCAGAAATGCTTCGCATACTAAAAAAGATTGTACAGGTCTGAAGCATAGTTTTGTTCTTTCCTACCTATCAAGACGGCCTCGTTTTCGAAGGACAACGCTCTTCCTGGCTTCGATTTCGACAAGGAAACTATGTCTGGCCCTCACAGGAAGAGTACTCCAAAATTTAGATCCGGTGCCTTTATAAACGACGGCTCCAGAACTCAAGTGCCTGCCCAGCACGGCAGGCAGACGCCTCATGTGCTCTCATGGCAGCTGCGCAGAGCAACAGCTGCCCCGCCCAAGGCATCCCGTATCCAGCATCGGATTCCTTCCGGTTCGGTTGCTGCTCCGGTCAGGTGTCCTCACGTAGAAATTACTCCATGGGAAAACGGTAGTACTGGAGAGTTTCTTCAATCTCTATTCCACGGTTCCGAGTACTGGATTGGTTTTTGCTTGTCGCGGTACGAAGTGCACGAATGATGAATAATAATACTGCTACCTAATGCCTAATGCTAAACCCAGGAATGGTCGATCATTGCATACATTGATTTAAGTAGCATAGCAAATTTGTGGAGAGGTAACAACAGATGCACTTCGTGTTGTGAAACTGAATGAATGTTTCTTCCCCAACCCTTAAGAGGGCAGGGCAAGACTATATACAGTGAGGTAATTGATCTGTAGTTCTGTACAAAAGAATTTGTGGTCATTTGCCAGTTTGAGTGAAGTACGCGTGTGCCCATTGTTTCTGATGTGGTTCACACAACCAATTACGTACGACCGTGCACAAGCATTAACTAATAATCTTGTGTGTTTTCCAGTCTACACAGGGTCACTGCTTCTAGGTATTATTCTTACAGGAAGGCCGGCTGGCGTGGGGTCGTAAGTATCAGCTACGCCATGTCGATCATCTTCATCCTTCTGAGGAACATCAGCAAAATGAAGACTCAGCCCTTCCTCAATGTCAGAGTCGTCCATATACCTTGTCTTGGACAAGGCTTGGGAATTTCTCCAGCTGCTGTTGCTTCTGCTATTGCTCCGCCCTAGCTCTTCCGTGCTTCCCTCCGATATATCGCCACCGTGATGGCTGGAATGACTGCCAGTCATGTACTGATTTCCAAATTCTGGAGGCTCCAGAAAACTGCCTTGCGGACCATGAGAATATGAAGGGGCCTGGTCCCACCAATGGTCAGTAGAATGATTTTCTGTATCGCGGGGCTTCACAGGAGCATGCTGAAACAAAGCGCTTGATGTTGATGTCCCCATATGACTTTGAACTCTTCCATACAAATCAGAGTCCCAGTTTCCCACTTCTTCAATTTCAGATGTTTTCCTTGCTGGTGGACTAGTGTTCTCACCAGTCTCAGGGGATGCGTCGTCAAAATGGGGAGCCTCGGTTCTATCCAAGTGCGGTGGATGACACATGTAATACCAGTCCAGAATATATGGACGAGTTCTTTGATCTGTATCAAGCAATCCTAAGGGGCCCAAGTTATAAACAGCAGGTGGGATGGCCTCAGCGTGGTTATGGATAACACTTGAGCGCATTTGATGGAAGATATCATCCCTTTGACCTCTAGTGCTAGCCACAAAGCCTGATGCTTCCATTGCTTGATATTTTGCAAGAGCTTGTTGACGTATTTGCCTTTCCATGAACTTTTGGAGGTTAGATAAGAATTGTTTGCCATCAGCATTTGGCTCCCATGATGGATAGACAGTCTGAAAACTGTAAACGATATGTCATATGTTGTTGCTTCAGCAGCCAAATGCATGGCATATGATTGGAAGTGTACAGTGTACATGGAGGACTAAAGCAAAATTGGATGGTGCTTGCTTGGAATATCATATGATCGGTGCTTAACTTCCTCAGTCCCTATATTCTACTACATATATAAAGTGGCAACAAGAATTTAACAGAGTACGAATGTTGCTAAATGATACGCGACAGTAAAAATGGAAATGCTCAACTTTCATCATATTTTAGGACAAAAGGACTCGGTTATGTAGTACTCCAATCCAATAAAATGTTGAAAATACTTGCAGTTTTGATTTTTCTGGAAACGCTTCCCATCAAATGCCCCTACTACACATTTGACAGGGGAAAACTATTAAAAAACACCCTAAGGCATTAACTATGTAAAAGAAAACTAAGGCATTAGCATCTCCCCTGTTCAATGTGCTTAAAGCTAAAATAGCATCTATTTTTAGACCAGAGGAGTACTAAATAAGGATAATTTGCAAGCATGGTACCACAGCAGAAGAAAATAACTTCAGAGTGAACAACTTGAAGTACACCAAGCCATTTAACTTTTGATGGCACTAATCTTTGTAATAGACCATACTATATAGCTAGTAAGAAGCACATGAAGTACATGAAACTTGATAATACATGTACCTTAAGAATGATTTCTCCATTTTCCCTTGGGAGCTCCTCAGGCTTTTAAGAGCATCAAATGGTGAACCATAGTTTCTATTTCCATGTCTTCTGAAGTCAAACAAGCTTAAGCTATTGGAACAGAGAGAAGCAATGATGTTAAGTGTTGCGAAGGCCCAGCAAAATAGATGGTAAGAAAGTAGTTTCTGAAGAAATGTCAGCAGAGAACCTGCATACATCTCCCACTCCATCTACGTAAATTGTGAAGTCTGAGATGAAGCGCAGAATATCATCAGCACGCTGTAAATTAATAAGAATTCACAACTGTCACAGAAATTTAGAAGCACATTTTTTTGAGCTAGTTCAGAACATTACCTTCGGTACCTCAAAAATGAGCAAGTAAGGAGTGATGAAAATGGAGGCCATCTCTTCTAGTAGCATTACTATGGTATACTGCATGCACAATTTATCAAGCTGATTCTCAGAGCAACAATTGAAAAAACAAATGACACAGCCAATACGCATATATCCTAAACACTAAAGCCATATAAATAAAATCAACCGGGATCTAAAATGCAAGTTACATATCTAACCCGCAGAGCACTTTGCACCCAAAACTAACTAATCTTTTTTCAGATATAGCATGCTAACTGAAAGAGATGAAAACAACCTGAAAACATTAACTTCGTCATAAGCATTCTATAAGCAAAAATGATATGATTTTCTTTCTCTACTTTTAGATTCTCCTATTAATTTAACTGTCCCATTGTCACATGCCAAAATCAGTATTCAGGTGTACTATGCGTGGGATGAACAGTACTCACAAGTACTGTAGCAACAGGCCTATGAAGAGGAATGCTTCTTCCCTACCAAGTTATCTAATTTCTAAATAGTTTGACTGGTTTTCTAATATAAAGATTAGTTGTTTGGTATCAAATCTATTAGTTAGGAAGGATATTATTTAGATTGATCTTATCCATAATTGTTAGGAGAGCTCCCTATATAAGGAGGCATATTGTAATCATTATTCTTCAGCAATTAAGCAATAAAGATGAAATAATAGGTGGGTTCTTTTGAGCTGTAGCTTATGGCTTAAATTTTTGAATTCTGTCTGTTCACGAGGCAGTACGCAGAGAAAAATAGTCACATCTGATTTTGACCGGTACAGCTGAACTCAATACACTTTTTACTACGATCTTTCTGTTGGCCTCGTCTTAAAAAATGCATCATTTGAAAGCTAATTACTGGTCATAAGTAGAAAAGAACTCAGCTAATATAGTCTCTTCCTCAACTCAAATTCTATCATCTTAGTCTATAGTCAAATCTCTCATCTCACCAAGCCGACACCGCCCGACCTTCCTCCTGTTGATGTTTACCCCGATGAATTACCTATTCTTTTTTTGGCTTATGACTGTGGCTTATAGTTTTTGGCTAAAATTTTTGAATTTTGGGCTGTTCGCGATAGAGATTACAGATAGAGATACACGCTTGTAATTTTGGCTGGTATAAATGTTGGGCTTTTAATGTATACTACAATTAACTTGTAGACCCAGTCTTGAGAAAATACTCCATTTGAAAGTTAACTACTGTAGCAAAAGCCAAAAGCCACTTTTAGAAGCCGCAAAGAACAGGCCCTAAGGTTCTTCACATTTGGTATCAGCGCAGTCGATCCCTTTCCATGACTTTTGCTTACCATGGCTACAAGACCTATTGCCGAGTTGTTGGCCACGAGAAAGGCTAACGCCAACAAGATGGCCACTAGTGCCAACGACAATAACAAGAAGATGGCAGCCATCTTCCTCAACATGCATGCCTTCTTGGAGAAAATGATCGCGAATCAAAAGAAAACGCAACAAGAGGCGTCAATAGCGTTGTTCCTAGCAGCTACCGCGGCGTCGCCGAAACATGTCATGGTAGCCGTGGACCGTGGTTCTGCTGACACCCACCGCAGCCCTACCGTGTCCTGTCGCGGCAACCATGTCACCGCCACGACCTGCTACGGTACTACTGACGCCCGCCACAACCGTGCCATGTTCTATCACGGTGTTATCGAAGGCCACCGTGGCCCTGCCAAAGCCTATCGCGGCAATCGCATCATGGAAACCTATCACAACGCTGTTGTGGCTGCCACCGTGCCTGTAGTGGCGATCGCATATGTTACCAATATTGCTGCACCTGTACATGGAGGCCATAGTCTTTAAGGTCACCAGTAAATGTCACATTATCTCGTCAACTTGGGCTTTCCTAAGGGTGCAACCATGGCCGCCGCTACAGCTCGTGGATGAGCTGTCACCGAAGGAGGAAGAAGTTATCACATGCCGAAATCAGTATTCCCGTGTATTGTGCATGCGATGAACAGTACTCGCTCGTACTGTAGCAGCAGGCCTACAAGGAGGAATGCTTCTTCCCTACTAAGTTATCTATTTCCTAAATAGCTTGATTAGTTTCCTAATATAAAGATTAGTTGTTTAGTATCGTATCTATTAGTTAGGAAATATATTATTTAGTTTGATCTTATCCATAATTGTTAGGAGAGTCCTCTATATAAGGAGGCTTATTGTAATCATTATTCTCAAGCAATGAAGCAATGAAAATGAATTAATATAGTCCCTTTCTCAAGTTCTATCATTTCAGTCTTTAGTCAAATCTCTCATCCCGCCAAACCGACACCGCCCGGTTTTCCTCCTGGCGATGTTTACTCCAATGAACTAAGGTTCATCACATCCATGATGAAAGAAAGAAGTTTAATTGTCATAATAAGGATTTATTTTTGAATAATGCTCAGGCTTGGGAATCACAAAAATAAATGGTGACGGATGCCGATAAAATAGATGATGTTGACACTCAAGCCAAATGGTACAGCATATTTGAACACCTTGGTTGGTTGGTTAAATATAGAATATGTACAATTCACTAAGCCAACTCTGTTATCTTAAACAAAACGACACTAGAGGTGAACTAAATTACCTGAAATAACGTTGCATATTCTCTTCGCACCAGCTCACTGCTCTCTTTACCACGCCACCTCTTAGGCATGTAATGTGTTTGCTGGACAACGAGGCACATGGCCCCTTCTGGGTCAATTACTTGAAGTTCATCAGCCACTACTTTTCGACTTATGGCTGCTATTGTTCCAAACACAATAGTATACCAGAAGAGGTTTCTTCCAAAAATCTTCAAAAGATAATGGATGTGAGATTTTACAAGGTGATTAAGATGCAAGTAATACGGAACGAAAGAATGCAGAACAAAGGACTTACATGGCCCTCGAGAATGGATTCACCCAGAAATCCAATGATTATTAGAGCACCAGCCAAGCCACCAGAAACAAAAGATATGAATTTTGCCATGATAGAAATCAGAGGAGTTGGAAATTGCTTCAAGTAATTCAAAGAATGCACAGCACTGTTGTTCATCCTATGTCTGAAGAAATGATCGACCTGAAATTATTGTAATGAGTTTTAGAGAAACAATAAGGCTAATTACATAGTATCTTTAGACCACAGAAGGCACACAGTGCTTGCAGCCAGGGATCAAAATCCCGGCGGTTACCGGCCGGTAACCGCCGGTTACACCAGTGGAGACCGGTAACCGAAAAAACCGGCCGGTATGAATTTTTGATTTTCGAATTTTGGACGGTTTTTTTCCGGTTACCGGCGGTTTTTCCGGTTACCGGTTTCAAAACATCTCAAAATTCAAATTTTGATTTTCAAATTTTGACCGATTTTTCCAGTACCGTTACCGGCCGCCGACCGGGATTTCTTCCGGTTCCGGTTTTTGGAACCTTGCTTGCAGCTAGAGCTAATGAGGCTGGCGAATGCCACAGACATTGTGAAAGTAAAGGAGGCCAGAGAGGTAAGAGATGCATTTAGATCATTCATAGTAGCAGACTAGCAGTAATGATTGCATCAGAATAATGAGTTTTTCAAGAGAAGATACCTCATTATATTCCCTAAAAATCCACCTTGATAAGCTTGACCATCTTCTTGATGATGCTGTACTGGGGTGATTATAAATTTCTTCGGCATGTCTCAGAATGAGGTACACCAATGGGAAGATCACAAGGCAGGGTGACAAAATAAGCATTGCAATGCCCACAAATACAAGACGCTTTTTCAACACAGCTGGGCTTGTTAGAAAATCTTTTCGCACACAGAATTTACTGGAAAAGAAAAGGATATCAGTTTTCAGTAGAAGTTTTAAAAAGGGGAACTAAAGTCACCAAAAAGAAAATTTTAGTAAGCCAAAAAATTCATGGGACCAACCCAAAGCAATGTGTGAGTTCTTGCCAGAAAGCTTCGAAGTGGATGGTGTACACATTGGAAGTTGGGGAAGTATACATCTTTAGGTGGGAGATATCTAGTGCAAAAGCCGTTTAGTTTGGGTATCAAATCAATATAAAAAAAATTCTGAAAACAATTTTAGATGTACTTCTGAAATTACTCTATATGTATAGTTCAAATTCATTCCACATTGAGAGTAACAAAAATGAAAAAATTCTGAAAAATCAAAAATCAAAAAGGAAAGGAGAAAAGGACAAATGGTACTATTCACAGCAAACTTATCTTTTCGGTTTATTCTAACAAACATTGATTTGGAAGTTGAAAATTTAAAGGGTGAGCACACCATATACATCTTTTTTTCTTGGAATTTTTTATGTTGATTTGATGCCTATTCACAGCAAACTTATCTTTTTGGTTTATTCTAACAAACATTGATTTGGAAGTTGAAATTTTAAAGGGTGAGCACACCATATACATCTTTTTTTCTTGGAATTTTTTATGTTGATTTGATGCCTAAACCAAGTGTTTCAGCGCATGTGCACCAAATTGTGCTTTTGCAATAGGTATCTTCCCCCTTCTATATGGATTGACTATTTAACACAAGAAATATGACATGTGGTCATCTAGAAAATTAGTAGTAAAGCAGTAAAGCTTGTGTTAGATATTTCACAATCAGTAACCAAATATTTAGCAATCGGTAGCAATTGTATTATATGTAGTGTCATGTCGATAATTCTGTTTTATACCACGTGGGTTCAATACTATGGAAAAGAAAAACAGAGTTATAAAGACTGGTATGGACAGTATAGCTGGCTTATTTGCGCCCGCTTGTGCAGCTAAGTTTTTAGGCAGTAGCTTAACTACTTATATGGCCTGCTTAAAGGCTTGTTTGCCCTGGCTAGAGCTTCTCTCAAAAGCAGCAGTAGCATGTAGAAAAACAGATACATAGCTTGATCATCTAGATAGTGAAAATATTTTAGCCAAATAAATAGTACTGAGATAGTAAAATACTTGGACAAATAAATCCATTACTAGCAAGCAGTTACAAATGCCGAAGTACAAACTTCCTTACCTATCAAACATACTTTGGAAGATGCACCAATTTAAGGTCCATTCTAGGGCTTTTGGAAGTATCAGATAGTTCCTCCTGTCATGCATATGAGATTTGACATTTGGACCAGCTCCAGGTACCCAAGGACGAATTGGAAATGAAATAATGCCTTTATTGACCATCCCTATCAAGTAATTTTCTTTCCTCATTATTCTCATGATGATATCATGCTCCGAGAGATCCCTAACAACACAAAGTTTTTGAGACTTTTGTAACAGGACAACCTTCTCAATTATTCTGGGCCATGATATGGTTTGAATCTCGAGATCTGTAACCTTAAGGCTACACAAAGAGAAACAGAATATGGATAAAGTCATCGATTGCACTGAGCTAAAAAATAACCCACATTAAGCTCAAACCTTACCTGTTATAGTAGAAGTCACGAACATTCAGTGTACTTCTCAGTTGTACAAAGAACTTGAGGAAGTTGATAAGTCCATAGGTTGTCAATATAACCATTGATCCAATAGTGATCATTTTAGGAAATGTGAAGGGAGCTAGTGGGTTATGCTTAATGACTTTCATCAGATCACATGGTTTCTCCCCAGACTCAAGTGCCTCCACACCGCATTTCAAATGGCCAAGGGCATTCCAATCAACATATAAGAAGAAAAACGCAATACAACATACCATAAACAGTACATTAAGGATCTCGATTATCCATTTAGTAATGATACACCTTAGTCCTTTTGCACAGAAATATTCATAAAGCCTTTCGAAGAAAATATCCAAGTCGGGAATCGGTTCTTCCTTGAAGCCTTCACCATGGAGAAGTCCAGATGGGCTCTCACTTCCAGAACTTGGCAATCTTCGGTAGTCCGACAACTCTATTTCAGGTGGAATATCAATGAGCAGTTGTGCTGATAATGATAATTTGCTTCTCCATGGCCACTTAAATCTTGTTTGTGCATTTGTGTCCTTCAAAGGAAAGGACATCATTCATGAAAACAAAAGCCAAGGCCAATTGGCATCCTTGCCATTCCACAGGAAATCACCTATAAACAAAACCAAAAGGAAATCGATGATTCACACTTTGCGTACCACCAATTTCCAGTGAAGTAAAAGTACTACGAAATGAGTATCTCCTATAAACAAAACTCACAAGTACAACAAAGAGAAGAAACCAAACAAGTGCTACACGCAGGCGTTTTATTTTGAAATAACCTAAGCCAAGACGAAGTTCCAAACAAGCTTAACGCAAGTAAATTGGAAAAGCATTACAGACAAGGTGAACACCCAAGCAGCAAGCAATTAGGAACAGATAAACTTCTTCTGCTTCAAGCACTAAATGTCAACAAGGTAGGCCCCGTTTGGCACAGCTCTAGCTCCGAGATCTATGCTGGATCTGTAGTTTGTTGACTAAATTAAAGTGATTTAAATGTTTTTATTTAATATATAATATAAATGAAATGAGTCATGTAAATGCACTTAACATGCCTGCAACTCTAGATCCAGGATTTCCTAGAGCTACAGATGACCAGCTCTAAGAAATCTACAGATTTTCTAGAGCTAGAGCTCTGCCAAACGGGGCCGTAGTACGTCTCCCAACTCCAAGCAGCAACTATATGATGTCGAAACTAAGGAGGCATTTGGTTTGGTGTACCATGGGGGAATGGGATGGGATCGTTCCACATATGCCTTCATGCCTGTGTTTGGTTTAGTAAATGGAACCACATCGTCCTGAACGAGGGGGTACTGAGCGAGGGAATATTTGCCAAAGATGCCGAACGGCAGCGTTCGACAAAAACGTCCCAAACCACGCAGTACTGGACGCATCACTCCGCTCCACACGGGTGCCCTCACCCCTGCTTCAGTCGCCTCGTGTTGCCTCCCCTCTTGCCACCGCTGACTCGCCTCGTGCCGCCGCCGACTCCTGTCGCGCCCCCTCCCCTCTTGGCACCGCCGATCGACTTGCCTCACGCAGGTGCCTCCTCCCCTTCTCCCTTTCTTCCTCTTCGTGCCTTAATTTGCGCCAGATCTAACCCCGCCGGTCCATCCTCCCATCGTGATGCATGCTACAGCACAGAGGAACAACGAACCGATGCCAGTCGTGACCGGATCCGAGCTGCAGCCATCCCCTATTGACACCGATGGTGACCGGATCGAAGCTGCCACCTCCCCTCCTTCCCATCCCGACGCTAGTGTTGACCAGATCTACTGCCGCCTCACGGTCTTCTTCCTCCCCTTCGTCACCTTGGGCCGATCTTGTGACTAGAACCGAAGGTACAAATCCTTGTGTCCTTTGCAAGCTCCAAGTTCTTGCTTTCTTGGTTTTGCCTGTTGAATTTGTGTGAAAGAAAGTTTTGCCTGTTCAATTTGTGTGTGCCTGTTCAATTTGTGTGAGAGACAAAGCTAAGAAGCAGAACACAACACAGCATTAGAAGAGATTTTGCCAAGTGTTGTCTTGCTGTTGTTAGGGCTTGAACTATAGTCTGCATGCAAAAACCATGTGGGTTTGCGAAGACCATGGGTTTGGGTCCTCAGCTAGCTATTCAATGTTGGACCTATATATGATTGTTAAGGATAAATGTATTAGCGTGGAGAATATTCTATCTGTGAATCATCCATTCTTTGAATGTGTGGTACCTAGGCAAATTTGGTTGAGAATTTCTGAAGCAGTCAATAACAATATTGGATCTACCTACGAATCTGTGAGTCATGTATTATTTGCTTTTGATGTGATTTTGCTGGCATTAACAAGTGTGATTTGGATTAGATTATTACTTGTGTGTTCCTCTACACTGTGGCACTAAAAAGAAAACATGATATTACTTCTTGCTTGCATGACCAAGAGCAAAGCATCAATTGTGAACCATGTACTGAATCTTTAGGGGCCCAAGCTAATCAACCCATTTGTCAGTTTTCAATGCTTGATCATATCTGAGAATGCAAACAATCTTAAGAACTAAAATACCTAATTGATTATTTGAATTTCAAGTGAATGGCATTGACATAAGTTTTTTTTTTGTGTGCATTAACAAATATCAGCAGCCATTAGTAGTGGTTTCTTTCAGTGAATGGCATTCACTGATTATGTAAGTTGGAGAGTTACAACAATAACAACAAAGCCTTTTATCCCAAACAAGTTGAGGTAGGCTAGAAATGAAACATTCTCAAGATCAAAGAGTTGACAGCCTTGAAATAAAAATCTACAATGCTAAAACCCTAAGCCGTACATCCTACTATCTGAGTCGAAAGCTTAAAACACTGCCCCTACCTTTCTTATGGTTCCGGTACAATATCACTAACTTCCATGCGCTCCTATCCAAAACTAATTCTTTAGATATATTCCAATTCCTCAAGTCTTTTTTAGCTACTTTCTCCCATGTCAGTTTTGGTCGACCCCTGCCTCTTCTTACGTTTTTAGTACGCATTAAAATTCCACTACGTGCCGATGCCTCGGGAGGCCTTCGTTGGAGATGTCCAAACCATCTCAAGCGATATTGGACAAGCTTCTCTTCAATTGGTGCTACCCTCACCCTATCATGTATATCATCATTGCAGATGCGATCCCGCCTTGTGTGACCACAGATCCACCGCAGCATCCTCATCTTCGCTACACTTATTTTTTGTATATGTTGTCTTTTAGTCGCCCAACATTCTGCTCCATATAGCATCGCGGGTCTGATTGTCGTCCTATAGAACTTACCCTTTAACTTTTGAGGGACTTTTTTGTCACACAGGACACTAGATGCTTGGCGCCATTTCACCCATCCCGCTCTTATCCTGTGGCCCACGTCTTCATCAATCTCACCATTCCACTGTAGCATCGATTCCAAATAATGAAACATGTCCTTCTTAGGCACTACTTGTCCGTCCAATTTAACATCTCCATCAAGTTTATTCGAGCCGAGCTCGAGTTTAGGTCCAGACTTGGACCCCAACTCAGGCTCGCTCGAGCTCGGCTCAAGCTTCTACCGAGCCTCAGCCTGGGAGGCCAGGCTCACTCGAGCTTGGGTCGTTTACAGCCCTAACAGAGCCAAGATATGCATTGCAGATACCTTTTAGATTAAGGTTTGCTTTCATGAACTCACTGCAGATCTGTGTTTTGTCAATTACAAATTGGCTTATGGTGAACCCAGTTAACACTACGTCAGATGCAATATAGTCTTTCATGTGTTAATTAGAGTAATGTTTTCTTGCTACCTATTTCAATGTGATTGTGAACTATGAAGTTTAATTGCTACCTCATAAGGTTTAGGAGGTCCTGTGTTAATTCTCTGGGGGATTGTTTGGTATGAAGGTTGTGCTGAATGCTTGGTCAGACGATTTTGTCTTTCTGCATGGGATGGTTACTCCAGCAAAGTAATTTTGATCTGCCTATGGTTGATCTTGAGTTTATACCCAATCTGTTTCTAAAAAAATTCTTGAGTTCCAAATGGGCCTCAATTTGTTATTTGTACAAGCTGGTACTCTTGATCTTGAGTTTACACCCAATCTGTTCTAACACTCACTGTAGTGCAGTCAGTGTTTACAGAAAACTTAATAAGCATCAGTTCTCTTTCCCCAAAAGGTAAGTGAGTTAAGTCATGAGCCTGGGGAGGTCACATGTTTTGTATTAACACAATGTATTTGCTACCACAAATGATTGCACTAAAAAATTGCATGTCAGTTACCTCATGTAATCAACAAGCTTGTAAAGTTGCTGAACTAACTTAATAAGTTCATCAGTTCCAGGAACAACTGTTGTAATACGCGAAATGCCTGCCTTTTCAGCTGGGCCAACAGCAAGGCTCTGACCAGTAGTATGGTCTCATCAACTAGTCTGACACTACATAACAACAAGAAACTGAACTTTTCGATTGAGAAACCTGCGAGCAAAGACCCCAGTTACAATGTTGAGGACACAAGGACAATCATTCACAAGGATGGAGAGAGTACGTGAGCGAAGTCCACTTGACTGTACCAAACAAAGTCATAGTTAGATTAGCAGCTGCACCATTACTACAGTATATACTAGCATGCAGATTAAGCATCATGATTCCTGACTATATTTGACCGATTAATTACTACAGTAGTTACAGAGGCCTTTGTTTATATTTGGCCGGTTGCAAAGATTATGAAGATGGAAAATGAGAACTCACTGCAGTCACATTAGACTTAGACTCCCAGTGGTAACCTCGCCAGGGTTATCCCATCCACCTTTGTCCCTTGAACCAAACACAGAATTTGATCATCCCATCCACCCTCATCCCACCATCAAACAACAATCCGTGCCATCTCATCACCAAACCAAACAGGTAACTTGGATCATCCCATCCCACCAAATCATGAATCAGATCCACCCAACCAAACACATCCTAACAAGCCGTAAATTCATTCATACTATTCATGAATTGATAAATCAACGGCCACCAAACGGCCGAAACTTAATTGCATAGTACCTATCTCCTTTCACATCATCTGTGTCATCCCACGAAAAGCAATTCGGTGGCCTACACCTCAAGGTCATCAGCTAAACAACACGTTCGAGCTAACTTCTAGCAAAATCTCTACCCACCAGCACCCAAACCCAACATACAACACACGACCGATTCAACCAGCCCCCAAACCAAACCAAACCAAATTGGTTTGCCAAAGCTGGGTTTCTATGGAAGAAATCGCCAAAAAAATCCACGCGCAGGGGAGAGAAAGGGAGAGGTAGAACTCCACCACCGACCTGATGGGCACGGGCGATCGCCGGGCGCAAGCGCGATGGCCGCCGGATTGCGGGAACCGCGTGGGAGGAGGGTTTCGCGAGGAGGAGGTGACTTGCGGTGGACTGCGGTTTCGGGGTTGGGGTTTGGGTGGGGGAATCGCTCGGGGGAGAAGACGAGGAGAGGGGAGGAGAGGAGACGAGAGAGGGTGGTGTGTTTCAGCCTTCATCAGGAGAGACGTGACGGGATGGGGGAATCGTACGAGAGCGGATCAGTTTGTTCGTTGCCTTCATCCATGGGTTTCGCTTTGCTTCGCGTTGCGTTGGTCGCCAGGTAATTGGGAATCCTAATGGCTTGCGCACGGGATTGCCGGTTAACTAATTAAATTGGCCAATGCTAATGACTTTGTTCTTTTCAACTCTTCACTCTTGATTTTGGGTTCTCTCGATAATCACTATTTATTACACTAATAAATCATAACTAAAAATTATAAACTACAGTCCAAAAGAACAATCCCAACAATATCATCGTTATTTATGGCTAGACTATTTATCCTTTTCTTATAGCTTCTATGAGATAGGTATCGATGACAGTTACAAAACTCTCTTTGAAACTCACTTTGCATATGATTCACGTCGTAGGGGCACCCCATCGACTGGACAAAGCTATCGAATGCGGGCACGATCCCTTTGCACACGACAAAGGATATGGCCCCCTCGCACAGTACGAAGAGGTCCAAGAAGTCAGCACAAAAGACCTTTTCTTTCATATTTAAGACCGCATTCTGTTCTAAGGAATTTCGAAGTGCCCACTATTCGCCCACAAAGAGGTACCTAGAGGTCATTTTCCTTTTTATTGTTTCGTCTGTAACCACAACAGTTAACGTCGACCATAGAGAGTAGCAAGTAAGCAAACCACACCAATATAGCTCCTAGCAAGAAAAAGGCAAACACATCTAGGGTCTCACCAGCCGAGGCAGCAATTGTGGCCCTTACACTAAGGACTTCGCTAGCCAAGCGCAGCCGGACCTCCGCAACTGTGACCGTCACAGCTGCAGTTGGTGTTAAGGTCATGGAGGAATAAGCTAACAACTCCACGCATGAGGAGCTCCTCATAAATGACACCCAGCACATGGAGGTCTCGTTACCCGAGGCCAACAGGGCGAGGCCTCTACCTCCCGTTGCCTTGGGAGCAGCTAGAAAGGCATACAAGATGATGCAAAAAGAGCTAGCCAATCTCTGTCAAGAACTTCAGAACCTTCGCCACCGCCACCCAGCAACCGCGACCCTGACAACTGTGGCCCCTGGACCAGGTGTGGTGCCCTGAGGAAAACCTGATTGGGACCTTGCCATGATCATCGTATCCATCATAGCACCAACACCCTCCCTAGTGGCACCCCCACCATAGCGGCACTAGCCGCAGTGACCCACCCTTCGTTGCGATTGGAGCTCATATTCCAGAGGACCCGAGCTCTCCGTTGAGCGTTGACCTCGAGGCAGCCTGATGGCCAGCGGACTTCAAGATGCCCACTGTCAAGATGTACATGGGGGATATTGACCCCACAGATTTCCTCTAGATGTACGAGACAGCTATCAAAGCTGCAGGAGGCGATGACACCACCAAGGCGAAAAGCATCATCCTCACTCTTTGTGGGCATGGTGCTAACATGGTTCTTCATCATACCCCCATCAATATATGCATAGGAACAGTTGCACGACCATGGTGTAAGATCGAGGAGGCCGACTAGAGGGGGGGTGAATAGGCGGTTTTAAAATTTTCGTCTAATTCTAATTAGCAATTTTAAACTTGATGGATATACTAGAGCAAGATAGCAATAACACGACTAATCAATCTAGTAAGGCTCAAACAATCACTAGCACAAGTAATCGACCAAGAGCAATATCAAATAGTAGAGATCAACAATTGCTACTCTAACTAAGCAAACAATCAAGTAATATGAATGAAGAGCGTTGCTTGAATGAAAAATGATCACAAGAGAGCAAACCACAAATGACACGATTACTTTTTACCGTGGTGATCGGAGACTTGCCGGTCTCCCCTAGTCCACGTTGAGGTAAGCCCGAACAAATCGGACCAGCTCCACGAATGAGCCTAATCACCTCGGTCACTAGCGGTAGCCCTTTCCCTCTCCGGGTAGGCGAGCTCCGAGCCTTCACAATCTTCCGGACCTTCTCACAATCTTCTTGAGAAGATCACCGGACCTCCGCCAAGCCGTCTAGGTGCCGGCAAGCACCAAGAGAATAGATCACAGTGGCTTGATCTCACTCAAGTGCCTAATGGATCAACTAGAATGCAATGCACTTGAATTTTGGCTCAACTACCTCAAATGAATGCACAAGAGTGGAAATGAGGTGTGAGAGGTTGCACTAAGCTCAAATGTATTCAATGGAGGTTCAACAACATCTACAAGTTCTAGTGGGGATGTATTTATACCCTCACCAACCTCAAATAGCCGTTACATTAAACAATCCTGAAAAATCAGGAAATCCGGAACTACCGCAGGTATAACCGCGGTACTTCCGGATTGTCGCTGACCGGTCAGAACGGCTATGTCAGTGAGTCAGAAGTGACCGTTGGTCAATGAGTGCGGTACTACCGCTGTTGAAATCGTGGTACTTCCGGAAGTCCGGAAGTTCCGCTCCATGACCCGGTACTTCCGAACTCAGCGAGTTTAAGTTTTATTCCCAGCGCTCTCTGGAAATAACGTTCCGCACGGGTATCCGGAACTTCCGCACATGCGGTAGTTCCGCAGGTCAATCCGCGGTACTTCCGTTTTCCGAGAGGCTAAGTTAAACTCCGGGCGCTCTCTGGAAATAAAGTTCCGCTTGGGTGCCCGGTACTACCGGCCATCCGGTAGTTCCGCAGGTCAACCCGCGGTACTTCCGTTTTCCGAGAGACTAAGTCTGAGTCCGGGCGCTCTCTGGAAAAAGCGTTCCGCCCGGGCGCCCGGTACTTCCGGCTCTGCGGTAGTTCCATCCAATTAACTCCGGAACTACCGGATTTTCTGACAATGCACAGATTTGATTTGATTTTAATTTCTAAGTGCATGCATGATCCTAAATTGATCCATAGGGCATATTTGAACATGATCAAGCAATCACCATGATCCCCCTTAATAGTACGGCGTCTATCCTATAATCCGGTCTTCCAACCTATCTCCAAGACCGGTAAAATAAAATAGATACCTAAGCTATTTACCTTGTCACCCTAGAGATCTTTGAATCTTCATGGGATATTTTGTAAGCCTCTTTCTTTGCCATTTGAACTTATCCTTTCAAACACTCAATGCACACATTAGTCCCATATTCACATAATTCCATTAATTACCAAAACCAATATTTTTAGGGGCCTAGATGCTTTCACATGGGTGGTTCTTTTGCACTTATGCTTTGGCTTTGGTTTCTGTTGTTACAGTAACTATATTTTAAACGGTGTGCCTTTTTCAAAGCGAGATCTATAGATAAATTATAGTAAACACTGTAATAAGTTTAGCTATATTGGTCAAAATTGCATGCAACTATTTCTCTCTGCGTATTTTCTCTCGTGAACAACTAGAATTCAAAAACTATAAGCCAAAAGCCAAAACCATAGCCAAAAGAACCCACCCCAAATTAGCAACAGTTTCAAAAAAAATACACTATCTAAAGACGCAGGGCACCTATTCACAATAAAGCAGGAGCCAAATGAGTCATTGCGTAGCTTTTTCAAGAGGTTCGCAGAGGTCAAGTGCCAAATAAAAGGTGTCAACAAGACCACCATCATGAATGTAGTAACTTGTGGCCTCCAAAATGGCCCCTTGGCGAAGAGGCTCGCCTGGAAACCCGTTCACACAGTAATGAAGCTCTTCAACAAGATGGAAGAATATGCTCCGGCCAAAGAGGATAGCACCCAAAGGGCAGGGCCAGACTCAGCTCCACTCACGCCAGCGATGGACAATGGGGAAATTCCCACCAAGAAAGCTATGTTGCCAAGCTAGGCAACAGGGGTCATAACTGCCTCGCGCATTGACGACCTTCAAGGTCGATCATGGAGGCATGGCTGCCACGTATACTATGTGGGAAACAGGAGGCTGAACCTCTAAAGGGGTGGGTGAGGTGGCGATCACCATCAAGACATGCGGGGCGGTGCCGAGACACCAGTGTTATGGTGTGACCTTCACAATGAAGGTCCTGTGTCACGAAGGAATGCCACACGATCACAGCCATGAGGGACTACATGAACTGAGGCACGTCTCAAGGGGGACACAAAGATGAGCAACAGACCGACAATGAGCTTCTGCCTATCCCACAAAGGCCTCACATCGAGGCCGTAGGCAACAACCACCCGCAAAGAATCATCAGCGCCATCACGAGAGGATCCTCATTAGGCCTAGGGTCTAAGAGGCAATAGCGTGTTTATGCAAGACAAGTGCACCATGTGGCATCCTACCCTGCCAACACACCCACGAAGTATGACAATTTCCTATCACCTTTGGCCCTGAGGACACAGAAGGGTTGTACTGCTCGCATCAAGACCTCCTCATCGTTTCTGCGAGTATAGTGAACTTTGAAGTCAGGTGCATCCTTGTGGATGGGGTAGCTCCACGAACCTGCTCTTCATCGAGGCCTTTGACAAAATGATGATCCCTCGAGACTGCTTGTTTCCACCTAACATACCGCTGATAGGTTTCAAGGGCATGTCGGTGCATGCCTTAGGTCAGATCGACATGCCTGTGGTCTTCGGCGATGGCCCCTCGTCCCGTACAGAGGTCATCATGTTCGATGTCATCAACATACCATACCAGTACAATGCAATTCTTGGTTGTGCTACCTTGAATAGCTTCGATGCCATTGCACATCACAATTACATGTGCATGAAGATCCCTACGCTGGGGGTAATTACAATACATGGGGACCAAGACCTGGCTAGCAAATGGATCTACATGCAACGATGGAAACATGTCCCGTCCATGCGGTGGAGCCCAAAGCCAGAAAGCACGAGAGGGCATCTGTTGTGAAGTGGATGCCCAAAGCTAGGCTAGAGGGGCAACTCAAAAGGGTCCCATTGGTGGTAGAATCCCCGAAGAAGGCTATTGCCCTTGGGGCAGACCTCACACCCGAGGTAGAAGTGGGAACAGTGTGGGTGGGCACCTAGATCGAGGAGGTTGTCGATGAGCGACAACGAGCAGGGGCAGGGGTAGGTTGCAGCAGGCGTCGACGAAAAGGCAAAGAAGGCACAGGAAGGAGACAACGAGGATAACGCATTGTGCATAGAACATGAAGAGTTACATTGCAAGACTCTGTTAGTATTAGCTTCTGCTTCTGACTTTTATTTAGAAAAGCCAATACGAACAACTAGTTTTTCAAAATGGCTTTTTCACTCCTCTCGCCACTATCTTGTTCCAGGAATAAGGCAGGGGGTCATGGATGCATCACGCATCTCACTCCTCGTTCTCATCACATGTATACATCTCTCTCTCATTATTTTTACCGCTCGCTCACTCTTTCTAAAAGCCACTTCTTTCACTTCTACTATTTATTTTTAATCAAAAACCATAGCCAAAAGGCGTAAGCAAAAGCTAATATAAACACCCCCTAAGTTTCGTAGCGTGTGCTATATTAGGGTGGTGATCGGTTCAGCTGAAAGCCTCATGGCTTATGGCTGAAAACATTGTAGCTGGCTGAAAAAAGCACTGTAGCTGACAGAGGCTTATTTATCATAATTAAATTTAAAAAAATTTAAAAATAGAAAAAACATATTAGCCCATCACGTATAATGTAAACAAATACGAGGAAAAAAGAACCGGTAAAAAAACTCAAAAAAAGCCAAAAGTTCAGAAAAAGACGAAATTTATGAATAGTGCAAAAATAAGCTGAAGCCATATTGACCAGGGCCCCGAGTGTAGGGTGCTACTGTAAAACGGTATGGGACTAACATGTGCAAGGATGTAAGTGCAGCTGCGACGTCATGGTGTTGTTATTCTTGTTCTTGTTGGAATTTTTTTAGAAGGTATTTTGGTCGGAGTTCATCGGATGATTCCTTTGTTGCCGTCTTTGGAACATTGCTAGCTCTGCAGAAATTTACTTCTGACAGTGATTGATTACCTCTGACCTCTGGGTCTAATTTCCTTTGTAAAAACGTTAAACAAGCCAAAACTCAAAACAGCAGTGTCTTGGGAGTTGGGAGTAACAGCCCAACTCAGGAAGTGGCAAAACTTGGTATCACAAGTTTACACTCAAAACAGTCTTGGGCGTAACACCCATCCACCCCAGGTAGTAGCAAAGCTTAGCATTACAAGTTTACAACAGAACCTGAATTTAAAACACTGAGATTCTGCAACTTCACAAAATTAATTTTCAGAAAATTTCACAAAAATCAACCGCCAAAAATCGTTTGCAGGGGAATAACTGATCATTTCCTCTGATTTCCTCCTTGCCTATGAATGCACAGTGTACTCCCATGTCCCAACTAGCATCCCAAGGTCGCAACCACGCATCAACAAACGCGCACATTTTCTGTTCTCCAGGTTCTGTTCATCCTCTGAATGAACTCCTCAGCTCGCATCATGAGCTCATCCTCCCCATCATCATCGACGTGTTTATCTTGCAACGTATCAGCAACAATGGGCTCTTCCTCTCCTCCATTGTTCCTTCCGCCTGCCGGTATTTGAAAAGCATCCGTGCCAGCTCCGCCTACGTCCACAGTGCATCCTTCGGCGCGGCCATTAAGGTCGGGAGCACAGCCGCCGCTACCGATGTTACCGGCAGCGACGGGACCCTCTTGTCCTCCACGGTTCTTTTTGCCTCCTTGTACTTGAGCAGCATCCAGCGTTTCAACTTCATCGACCTCAGCAATGCACTCTCCGGCACGGCCGTTAATATCCGGAGCACAGCCGCGGCCGCCGAGGAGGAGGACGGCGATGATGAGATGGGAGAAGCAGAAGGCCAGGAGCGACGGTCTGGAAGACGCCCAGAGCGTGATCAACTCGACAGTGGAGTTCAGCATTTTCAGTATCTTGGAACTTTGCAAGGGAGAATGGCTCGTTTGCAGTTGGATGGCGAGCGATCTTGGCGCCTTGGCCCTTATATCTTCGGGCTCGATGCGCTCCCGGGCGAATTGTGCAGGGGAAGATTCTGCCCCGCGGACCTTTAGGGTCATGTCCTTGAGCTCCCTCTCTCTCTCTGAATTTCTTGGCACTCAAGATGCCGAACGACGGAACGAGTCAGCAGACTAAGCATTAGCGCGTTTTTACTCCGTTGTAAATAGTTCGTGGAAAACATCCTCATGTAAAAGAGGTTTGACCATTGATTAAGATCCTCTTTTAGAGGTTTTTGACTTCTCCAAAAGTCAAAATAAACATAGCGACTTCTTGAAAAGGATTATTCACATGATTTACTGAGTCTAAAATCGTATAAACCGTCTACGTCGGTATTTCTGTTATCTTAAAAAACACAGCTAAAAAATATTGGTCATACAAAATACCATCAACCACAGCCTAACCCAAAAAAGTGGATGGAAAAAAGGCTGTGAAAATCTTGAGTCTTAGGCCCTGATCAATCTGGCTTCAGCTTATTTTTGCACTATTCATAAATTTCGTCTTTTTCTGAACTTTTGGCTTTTTTTGAGTTTTTTTACCGGTTTTTTTTCCTCGTATTTGTTTACATTATACGTGATGGTCTAATATGTTTTTTCTATTTTTAAATTTTTTTAAATTTAATTATGGTAAATAAGCCTCTGTCAGCTACAATGCTTTTTTCAGCCAGCTACAGTGTTTTCAGCCATAAGCCATGAGGCTTTCAGCCGAACCGATCACCACCTTAGGCCGCGATCAACATGGCTACCCAAGAGTGCTCATGGCTTATTTGTCACTATTCATAAGTTTCGTCTTTTTCTGAAATTTTGGCTTTTTGTTGAGCTTTTTTACCGGTTCTTTTTCCCGTATTTGTTTGTATTATACGTAATGGGCTAACATATTTTTTTATTTTTAAATTTTTTTAAATTTAATTATGCTAAATAAGCCTCTGTCAGCTACAGTGCTTTTTTCAGCCAGCTACAGTATTTTCAGCCATAAACCACGAGCTTTTCAACCGAACCGATCACTACCTTAAACTTCTGCGGCACATCTCGATGGAAAAAGGAACACGGTGGCTCCGAAAGTCGTACAGGAGACTAGGAGAGCGCACATGGGTGGAACGTGGAGACGGAAGGGCCTTCGTGGGGAAGGAAGCCGGGACGAACGATTGGTTGCATCACCTCATGGACCCACAAGCAGCCAACGACTGTCGAGACTTGTAGTCCACACTAGCCGTCGTCCTTGAGATGAACGGCTGGAAACGAGGGAATGCCAAGGTTGCCTTCCTAAAGAAACGCTCGCTATTCTTAAAACCCACCCGTACAAGTACTTCGCATAGGCAATTTCAGTGCAATTAACCTATCTATGTATTTTCCACTACAGTTTGACACCATGAAGCAACGTTGATTTGCGTTTCTTTTATGGCCATTGGATCCAAAATGAGTGTCCAAGATTTACCCACCGCGGTTGCACTTTCGATTCGCTAGAATTCGAAAAGCACTTGCCTGGGAATTTTTGAACATATGAAACACCATAAAAAAAACACTCATCGTAAATTCTAAAACTTTGGTGTTACTTTTTCTTTCGGACAAGATAATTCTCGTAGCAGAATGGATTTCTACAATGATCGCAAACCCCGCAGATAGAATCAAAGGATAAAAAAAGTTGTAATCCAACTATCGATCTTATTAGGATGGTTAACCGAGTTAATCCAAAATTTCTACTGATACATTTGAATAATTAAACATTTCAAATAGTGAACTAAATTTCTTGTTATTACAACTAAAAATTTCCACTGGTTTAGAATCATTTAATGCATAATCATGAGCAAAGGCATAAATTACTCCTGAAAGACAAGTGAGTAGGCGAAGTATTAATGACGATATTTCTATTCCACAACATGCATGCTCCATGCAATTTCAAAATTAAAGGTGTTTTTTGGGTGTGATTAGGTTCTCTTGGGCTTGCTACTTTTGACTTTTAGTTTTTATTATAGTAACTGACTTTCAAACGGTACTCTTTTTAAGACGTGGTCTACAATTGATTATAATAGACATTGTATCGACTTTACCTATATTAGCTAAAATCGCATGCGATTGTTTCTTTTCGTTACTCTCTCATAAACGGTCAGAATCTAAAAATCATAAACCATAACCCAAAAGAAGCACGGCACGTTTTCATAAAATTTACGCAAACGAAGTGGTTCCTTTTCATTTTCGAATCTAGTAGGGCTCCACTGGCGCACGGAATTTGGCTTCTGCATACACGGCAGCGGCACCAAGCCTCTTCCTCGATCCTAAGAAGCTGCACCAACAAAAAAAAAGGAGTCAGTAAAAAGCCACCTTATAAATGCATCATTATCCAACACAGGGGCATAGGAAAATGGCACTAAAGGGGGACTGTATAATACCAGTTGCGAAATTTTGCACATCGACAATCCATACAAAATTAACAAGATATACAAGGTTCTTGCCTCCTTGTACAGACTGGAAATCACTGAGCAGAGCATATGATCTGCGAATTTCAGTTTCGGGAGTTGCCTGCATAGCAAGCATGTTTCCAGCATGTGGTCCACCATTCATGACATTGAATGCAGGCACAGGCAAACCTACCTGCCTGTTGCCAGAAAGGTTGGCAATGTGCTGCAATGTACAAGACACATAATCAGTAAGCAAACAATTGGACAATGACAAGCAGAACAAACTAAGAGCTTTCAAATAGCAAAATGAGTAGTCCAATACCTGGTACAGAGGAATCTTCTTGGTAATAGCTCCTGCTTTGCATATGGCAAGTGACACAGCCAGGATAGCATTAGCACCAAGCTAAATTTCAAAGAATCAAACCATCAGGTGGCAATTAGCAAAATGGAATGCTTTCAACTTTTCTACCAACACTACGGCAACAACATCCACACCAATTTTGCAGTACCTTTTGCTTGCACCAACCCCACTCATTCTTGGTTCCATCAAGTTGCTGAACCATGAAGTTGTCAATGTCAGTCTGTTCTGTGGGATCCTGCAAAGCCAATAGAACATGTAAAGAACCATGAATTTAATATCGTACTATGCACAGAATAACAGAAGTAGGGAACACAAACCTTGCCAATGCTGGTCCAATAATAGAGTTCACATTGCCAATAGCGTGTTGCAAGAACACAAAAGCATATCAACATGCTAAGGTAAACAGACACAAATGTTCCAAATCTACGCATCTAATAGAACAAAATGATGCAAGAGGGGGGCTCAGTTGAGTAGCTAAAACAGTAACACACACTAACTTTATCTCAGCGTGGTGGGGCATAAAGTACTAAAAAGTTAACTGCATTGTCATTAATATCCAGACACAGAGAAAGTGACGACTCTAAAAATTATTAATATTTGAATACATACTTCCTTGGGAGATTATCAGATATAAATACTTCTATGGTGATCATTCCACAATCTTTAATACACAGAACATAAGGTGGAACCATGGCAGTGCTTATCTGCATGAGCAATTAAGTAATCCTCTTTGCTAGTGCATGTAAAGAACAGCCAAAATGCAAAGCCATAAGTTATATGGCTACAAGTAATGCAGCATAAACAATGTTTTAGGTCACAGGTGACAACACCAAAGTAGTGGGATCTTACAAAAAGGTTATAAAACCACCATGAAATGTAATTGGCTAAAGAAAAGCACATGTCAAAAAAATATGTAATAGAAAAGAACTCTTATAACTGTATATGTGATCCTTCTTATACGAAACAAAAAAAAACACTTAAGCTATGGAGATGCAACACTACCACAAAGACATTATACAGTTCACAAGTCACAACAAATCGAAGCTCCTTACAAGGAATGCATTAAATCAAGACAGAACTTGAGAACCTTTCCCAAGTAATCAGAGCCTCCATCCCTCAATTCCAAAGCTTCATATACACCTATAACATTAAAAAAATAGCCTACAACTTCTAACAAATTATACAGCCACCTGAAACTTTCATGATTGACATAAGCAACAGCCTCTAAATTCAGAGGAGAACCTACATTTCAATGCATAACAATGAACATGCAAAAGCCCACAAGGCTAACTATTCTCTCAAACAAAAGTCATATAAGTTATATTCTTCTCATTGCTCTCCAAAACACTAGCATTGAAAAGGATATCCATTAAGTCACTAACTGAGTTTGTTTGAAATTTAATGAGAAAGCACTATACATTACAACTACGAAAAGTGAACAAAACAGGCTACAAATTTATTAAGCAAAATGCATTCGATGTAGCATGGCAATAACCACAATGGAAAGAAATAGCATTGCTGATAAACAAACGACCTACCAGTTGATGCACCGCTAGGCACAGCAGCCCTCGCAAATGTTCCATCAGAGCAGCAAACATCAACCTGGCAGCACAAAAGTCAGATTCATAGTTAGCTATAAGACAATTCTGTTGCTAGAGTCATTTAATTATTCTCGAATTTAATCCACTGGAACAAATGAATGAAGTGATAACTCTGATCGGAATCGGATCTTAAAACCCTATAAGCTCCAAGTATTATTTCAGACTAGTCCGAAACCAAACGATGAGACAACGATATCCGCTCGCAGTAATATGTTCAAATCAACAATCTAATGTTAATATTGTTGAAAAAAATCCAACGCCAAAGCATAGTCCGCTGATACAGTGATATGCGACTAATCACTAGGCACAGAGCAGTAGATCGAATCATGTAGTGCCCGACAAGCGCCTCGCTAACACTAAAAAGAGCAAAACGCGTAGCCATAAAATGATCAGATCTATTGAAACCCTTGAAACGCCTAAAACCCTAACATCCGTAACCAGAATCACAGCCAAAGCTGAGTCGCCCCACAGAAACAAACCAATCGGAGCCCAATCCACTCACACATGGCCAAATCGGGGCTACACAGTTGTACTAATATAAAAAACACAAAATTGATTAAACCTTTTATCATCCAACCACGTTAATGTTCTCCTCTTCTGACATACTGTTATAAGTCAATCCTATCACCTAAATATCTATATTATTTATTCAACTTATCCAACATCTACTATTCCAAGTTGATCCTGTCAACCCATCAGTCTCCCGCTCGCCCCAACCCCGTGCGTTCTCCACCCCAATCCCGTGCGCCGGCCCGCTTCTTCGCCGCAAGCAGCCGATGTGATGTGCAAGCATATTCCTCTTCATGTAATGAATGCACTGAAGATCATCAAAGTTCCTTCAGCCCCCACAAGCAGCAACCAATCATAAACACAGTTACCAAGTTAACTCCTGTTCACTATCTGGGCAAAGGCTCCACTTTAGAAATTAGAGAGTTTATTGCAAGTTATGTGAATTTGTCTGCTGAAGAGAATGTGATTAATTCTTTAAATCTATTGTGTGAAGGCAGAATTAGTGGATCAGCTAGTTTAGATTTCCTCAATTTTGTTGGATTTTACCAAAAGCCGATAAACAGTTTTGAAACGGCGATGGAGAAGATGTCCCCATTTGTTTGTTCAAGTAAAATCATAAGCCATAAGTCGAAAAGAATAAATCCTTTGGTTTCAACTTCTTCGGAAGCCAAAATAAATAGATGACTTCTCCAAGTGGTTTTTCAAGGCCGCTTTTCCAAACGACTTCACGAACCCAAAACCATGTACAACATCCGTGTCAGAGTCTCCGTACTACACCACTGTCTTAAAAATGCAGACAAAAATCATCTACCGCAGCCCAAAAATAGGCCTAATTGGCCCTATTTTTTTTAGCTTTTGGCTTTTAAGTTCACTAAAAGTCGAAAGGATTGGTTTGTTGAAATGCATTCTCCGAATGGTTTAAGCGTAAAACCATATGTGTCATCCACATCGACGTCTCCACCATTAGCTACAGTCTCAAAAAATACAGACAAAAATTATCTAAACTAATAAACCACCAGTTAAAATTATCCTACATCCACCCAACAATTAGCTGCTCCACAGTCATGACCTTAACTACGTCCACACCACAATATGCACCCAGAAATACACTATCCTAAAAACGTCCGCACCAGATTAACTCTCCTCCATTCTCTCTCCTTACTCAACCATATCCGACGGTCACCCTTCAATGGATCTGCAGTACCCCCATTTCTTCCTCTGGGCTCCCACGCCCCTCATCACCCGCGCCTCCTCGGCTCTCCCGGCCGCGGATCTGCAGTACCCCCCATTTCTTCCCCTTGGCTCCCACGCCCCTCATCACCCGCGCCTCCTCGGCTCTCCCGGCCGCGCCGCCGCGTCGACCCCTCCGTGTCGCCCGCGCCACTCGGCTCCTCCCTCGCGCCGCCTGCCTTCTCGGTGCCGCGCCGCCGCGCCTCAACTCCTCCCCGCCGCTCCTCTCGGCTCCCTCTCCCTCTCTGCGCCACCTCCGCTCCACTCCCCGGCTCCGCCTCTACTCCCCTACCGCCGGCTCTCTCTCTCTCTACGCGCCCCCTTGTGCCGCCTCTCCGCAGCGCCTTTCCCCCCTCCTCACTTTGCCGCCAGTTCCGGGGCCCAGAGCCCGGATCCGGTGCCTTTTCCCCAAATCGGCCCTGATCTATTTTGGATTTGGTTGCTATTTCATTCTATTGCTACTGATTTTATTCTTGTTATCCTAGGGCATGGAGGGTGCGTTGCCCCAGGTGGTCACGGCCGGCTTGAGCCGCCGCACGCCGGGGGAGTGCGCTGTGGCCGTCGGGCTGTGGCTACCCCGGCGGTAGCACGCCGCCGCCGCCACTATGGTAAGTTTGACTACTTCTTCCCCCCCCCCCCATCCCTTTACCCTACTTCCTTAACCCTAATTGGCCAGCTTGATGTGGTTCTATGGTGCTTGATGGTTTGATGTTCAAGTTGTGCATGTGTGTTGAGAATGTACTTGATGGTTGTAATTTACCTCTACTGGTGTCGGGTGTTGTTCGGATGAACTGGGCTGGAATGGCTGGCGGTTGTGGATGGCTTGTGCTCGAATGCCGCTGGACGGTCCTGGGGATGGCTCACGGTTTGCGGTTCTACTCCTTGCCGCTGTGGTTGCTGTCGCGGCCTTCGGTCGTCCCTTCCGCTCCTGGTTGGCCCTCGGTCTTCACCGCCGTGGTCCTCCCCCGTTGCTTTCGGTCTGGTGGTTGCATGAGAAATGTGGACACCAGTGGACTGGGGTGGTGTTTCTCCGATCCCCTTGTCCCTTTTGTGTGCTTACGCTGGGATATTTTTGGGATGTTACTGTGGTCTCTGTGGTGGGCTTATGCTCTTGATTGCTCCCTGCCTCGGTTGGCCGTGGCTCGGTTGAGACTGGCTCTCGGTTGGCTCTTGGTCAGCTGTGGTTTCACTTGGGAAGGTGGTTCTCAGACCATTCCCTGCTGGTTTGCTTTTGCCTGGCTACTACTGGCTGAAAAGAAATTATGTGGGCTTTGTGGGCTTGAATAAAAGATTTACATTTGTGGGCTAAAAAGTCTTATATGATGGTGGCTTTGGGCTGAAAATAATGGGCTGAGGAAATGCATGGATTGAGGGTTTGGGCTGAGGTAGGTATTGTGGGTTTTAATTTCTGGAAATCGCCGAGTGATGACACCCACAGAGATGAGAGGTGCCGACCGGCCCGGGACGGTCTGGGGAGCCTCTAAGACGTTCTCGCATTGGCCCTAACAGCCCAGGGTACTGACGGCAATTTCTGCTTTTAATTATTTTCTTTTGTTTGGTCTTTTTTGGTATTATAATTAATGATTTGTTCACAAATGGAATAGTCGCGTGGTGGCCGTTCGACGACAGTTTTTAATGTATGAAATGATCTAAATTGTAATTTGGCTTTCTCTTAATATTGATGTAAACAGAATATTGTATGTTACTCGAATGTAGTTTCTAATGTTGCAATTGTGTTGCAATTGTCTAAGTTTGCGAGACGATCATTTGATTAATACCGAGACTTGTAAACTTACACTAATTTGTATTGTCGTTATTAATGTAAAAAGAGTTGTAATATCTTTATTTAATTTAAGCCAGTTTTAGTTGTAGCTCAGGGAATGTAGCTTGATTGGTTGCACAAGAATTGTAATAATTACACAATTGTATTACGGACTGTTATATATATATTTTAATTGAGTTGGAAACTTTTACTTGTGCAATTGAATGTTATTTCTCACTTAGTCTATACCGTTTGATATTCACTCTCGTCGATGACATTGTGAAAACAACGTATTAGTTTATCGCTCGCTAAGTTCTATTTAAACGTCTGCAAAGAAAATTTTAAATTCCCTCGTATTTTTAGATTATCATTTATGTAATTAATCCTACTTAACGTCCTAATTCGCTAATTAGGGTTAATCAACGACGTGGGTCGTTACAAACATCATATGAGAATTTACGGACAGTGGCTGGAATCACGTACCCTACTTTCAGAGAAACATGCGAGAAGAGAGGGCTCATAGAAAGGGATCAAACGATTGATGACTGCTTGAGTGAGGCAACGACTTTTCAGATGCTTGCCGCTCTGCGAAGGTTATTTGCGACTATTCTTGTATTTTGTGAGGCCACCAACATCCGTGGATTGTGGGACAAGCACAAGGAATCTTTGTCTGAAGATTACAACTGAGACAATCCTAACACAGCAGCAGTAGAACAAATGGTTCTTACAGACATTTGGGATTTAGTTCAATCAATGGGGAAGGATGTCAGGAATTATTATCTACCTGAGCTGAATGATACAGGTAATATTTTCAGCAGTAATAATCATTGAAAATAATTCTAATAAATATTTTATTTTATTTACTTATTTCATGTTCCTTTTCTTGTGTCAAGCAGATGAATTTAACAATGACATGATGAGAGAGGTTAGGGAGGAACTTGCTGTGCCGGTCCACCAAGAACATTTGGATATATATACATCTCTTAACAAGGAACAACGTGAAGGATTTGATGAAATATTAAATTGTGTAATGAATAAGAAGAGACAAGTGTTTTTCGTGGATGGTCCTGGAGGAACAGGAAAGACATTCCTATATAAGGCACTTCTTGGTAGAGTGCGCTCAGAGAGATTAATAGCCATTGCAACTGCAACTTCTGCTATTGCGGCGTCCATATTGCCTGGAGGACGCACATCACACTCAAGGTTCAAAATCCCAATTAAGCTTGCTGACAATAGCACATGCAGCTTCACAAAGCAAAGTGGCACTGCAGAGTTACTGCGTACAGCATCCTTGATTATCTGGGATGAAGTAGCAATGATAAGGCGACAAGCAGTTGAGTGTCTTGATAGGTCCCTGCAGGATATTATGAATTCTTGTTTGCCATTTGGGGGAAAGGTTATGATATTTGGTGGAGATTTTAGACAGGTCCTACCTGTGGTAACACGTGGGACAAGAGCACAGGTAACAGATGCTACATTGCAGAGATCTTATTTGTGGGAGGGTATAAGGAAGATACGGTTGTCACGTAACATGAGGGCTCAATCCGACCCATGATTTGCAGATTACCTCCTTAGAATTGGGAATGGAACTGAAGAGACGATTGGAGATGATTATGTACACCTTTCAGATGATATTTTGATTGGCTATACAGACAACGAAGATTCAATAAACAAACTCATTCAAGAAGTCTTCCCATCACTTGAGAAAAATGCTAGATCATCAGCTTATATGAGCACACGCGCCATCCTTTCTACCAAAAAATGAACATGTAGATCAGCTAAATGCAAGTATGATTGACAAGTTTCCAGGTGAGGAAAAGGTCTATCATAGCTTCGACTCTTCCGATGACGATACAAGAAATAACTACCCTATTGACTTCCTGAACTCCATCACTCCAAATGGTCTCCCCCCCACATGAGCTCAAAGTAAAAACCAACTGCCCTGTAATCCTTCTCCGCAATCTTGATCTTAACAATGATTTGTGCAATGGAACAAGACTAATGGTTGCGTTGTCGAGGGGTGTGTCCAGGCAAACAACAAGAATTTTGGCAAAACCAAAGAAGGAATTAGATCCAACAGGGAAGAGCACCAAAAATATTGTGTATAAAGACGTCCTCGACTGGTGAAAAGGTGGTAATATTGTCCTAAATGACTATTTCTTTTTTTCTTAATAAATCTGCAGCTAAATTTAAACTCAATCAAGTAGCAGCTACACAGGCCTTTAAGTTATAATGTGCTTCTGCCTATTCTTATAAATTTGGAATCTCATATCTCATAAAATTTTAGGATGCATTTTCTTTTTGCAATGGTGGTTTCAACGTTCTAATAACTTCATCCATTCGGTTGCAGGATTAGGTCCCCATCCTGATTTCGAGCATTGGAGTGGATGAAGTCTTTTGTATCAAACCGTCTTCCTTCTACTAATATGCTTCTGGCTGCACTGGGTTAGACTGCTGCCATCATTGGATGCTGCCCTGAGTTGCACGTATTATGTGGAAGCACCATATCATACACATGTGGTCATTTATATTTCAGCGTTCATTGACTTGTAACTGAACTTTTGCCATTTGGATGTCTTCGTTTGGTTGATTTCGTGTGCATCCCTAAAATGCCGCCGTGGCGTTAGCACGGGCACTATACTAGTTAATTATAATTAAAAACTATCAATCACAATCTAAAAGAACATAGCTATTTTTTAGAGGAGAGGAGGACGTATTCCACGCAGGGGCTGCGCGCTTTGGAGTTTGGGCGATCTGACGCCACCGTCGGCCGGCGGGAATGGGCGGTGAGTACAGGCTTTGCCGCCGCGGCCCATGGACCACGGCGTACTACGCAAGGTTGCTAGGCACTCGGGGCAGCGGCCCGGTCTGGGCTCTTGATCTGGCGTCTGTGCGTGGGCCTAGCAGTTGCAAGGCGTTGCAATTGTAAATCACTCCCCAGTGATCTGATCTTGGTGACACATGGAAGTGATGGAGAACGCGTTCGACTTGGTATCCGAGCATGGTCAGCCGTCAGGGGCTCAGGGCTTAACATTCACTGCGGGGATAGTGAACTGTTTGATCCCACTCCAATTTGGGTGGGCCTAGCAACTGAAGGCTGCCGCTGCGTGTTCCGACCATTCACCGTGACTCTGGAGCGGGTTTTGCAGGGCTCAGTTCGTAATATGTGCGCGTCCAAATTGTACGACGCTTAATGTGATGCACTCTGGTCCTTGGATGGATCGATGTTCTCGTGCTAGGAGGAGGTAAGCCTAGGAAAGAGAGGCAGCGAGGGTTGCTTCGGTTATTTTATTTGCCCAAAATTATAGAGGAGGTGTCTTCCTAATATGTCCCGAGATCCAATTCAGATTGCAGACTGCGTGGTTTCTGAACTATACATTAGTTTTTGCATGTCGGCCGTCTAGGATAATCTGGGTTCCTTAAGAATTTGCGTGCAGATGCTAGCTGCTTTGAATTATTAATCTCCTCTGCGTGTTTCTATGAGCAAGAAAGGTTTATTGCTTCTTTTTTGAAACGGAGGTCTATTACTATCGAAGGTTTGCAAGAATAAATTCAAAAGCACCGCAGGGGATGCGTTATGCATTGATTAACATATAGAGCCTGTTCTTTTTAGTTTCTAAAAGCTGTTTTCCGTCTTTTCTACAGTAACTAGTTTTTAAATAAAATATCTTTTCAAGATAGGGTCTACTGGTTAATTATAGTACATACTGTACCGACTTCATTTATATCGGCAAAAACCGCACGTAAGTTTCTGTTATTCTGTAATCTCTCACACAAATAGCCCAAAACCCACAAACCACAACCAAAAACCATAAACTTCAGTCAAAAAGAATAGTCCTACTACCTAAATGCCCGTGCATTACTACGGATTTAAAAAAATTAAAACATATTTGTTTGCATATTCTAACAAAATTTACCACTCGTTAGTTTCAGAACATATAGTATGATAAAATTTTAAAATCCGTAGTAACGCGCGGGCATTCAGCTAGTAGTCATGATGTAAATCACATTATTCAGCTAGATGGCCTCGCAACTTTAATTTTTCCTGTTTCAAGTACATACCTTGAAAAATCAATTACTCTAGGTAAGATCCGAAGAATTGAACAACAAATTCATTAAGTCCCCGTTTAACCCTCTAAATACGAACTCGTGTCCAGTTCAACTTGATCGAGTGAAAGCACTTCTAACTGCTGCATGCTACGGCCAATCACAGAGATGGCTATGGATGGCCTGGGCTCTCTGGTACTGCGTGCGTGATGTGGATCTCAGAGATGGCTCGTGTGGACACAAGCATCACATCATTCTGCCTGGTGCAGTCATTTCTCGTGATGCTTACCATCAGTACGGATTATTTTTCATGTATTAACGTTAATAATTAGCAATTAATGGAAGACGAACTGGTGTATACATGTGTCTATCAGTTGGCATCGCCTCACGTCTCGCGCGCGATGTTTGGTCCGTTTGCCTCATGTCTCGTGTGCGCTGTTCACGTCTTGCCTCATGCCTCGCGCGCTGAGCGGTTGTGGAAGAGACCGTGCGAGTGAGAGGAGATCGTGAGATTGAACGACTACGAAGAGTCAAAGGGGAATGAACAGTTGAGAGACAAAGAAGAACGGATCTAATATCAACTTCTATTTATATAATAGTAAAGATAATGAGAAGGGAAACGAGTCCCCGACTTGTACATCATGTAAGAGATAAGCTCACATGCAAAAGGACATGCACACGATTCGGTTGTTGAACGTATGGGTATAGAATTCCATAGGTCATTTTTGTTTTGTTTTTGTGGCTTTGGGCGATGAGACGGCTTCTTCAAGCGGTTTTGCCACTTCTTCAAATGGTTTTTAAAATTTAAAACTGTATGTATCATCTGCATCAATATTTTTATCATCTATCACTATCTCAAAAAAACACATAAAAACATTAATCACAGCGAAAAAACTATCAACTACACTTAAAAAAGCAATGCCATAGTCTATCAACTATGGCTCTACGGAACTACGAAACGGTCCATCCTGAAACGACAACCAATCAATTGCCAAATGACAGTGCCGTGGTTCCAACGGTGAGGCAATATATCTTCTTAGGACTGTTTACACGCAGACCCACGAGAAATTTCGATATTTGACATTGAATACATGCGCCTCTCAACTTTTAACCCCCAATTCGCACGTCTTTGGAAATTTAACCCTGTCACTGCGAATTCTTTTGATTCAAGGGATTCTCCTCATTTTCTCTCCTTTTCTATTTTGACACTTGTCACTGCGAAAATGAAGAGAATCCCTTGAATCAAAAGAATTCGCAGTGACAGGGTTAAATTTCCAAAGGCATGCGAATTGGGGGTTAAAAGTTGAGAGGCGCACGTATTCAATGTCAAATATTGAAATTTCTCCAGACCCACGATCCAATCGGCGCATGAAGGGGGTGCAGGTCCACAACAGGGTGACGGCACTACTCATCATCGTGCGAGTAACCTTTTTTCAGCCTCGTAAAGTGGCGGACGCAGGAATTTTGAAATGGATGTTCGAAGTTATAAAAATATTTTTAGTACAAAATATAAAGATTCACAGTAGCAATAGTTAACATACAATTGTTTGTATTAGGTATAATTAGAGGTTCGATGTTCCTAGATGAATGTTTCAGAAAACATAGCTGTGCAAACCAATTACAGTCCACAAGATTGTATACATGCATAAAAATTACACATGTCCTTTGTGAGAAAACTGTCACTTATAACAAGGGCATGTGTACTTATTACCAACAAGTTGAACGCAGAATTCAGGTTCATAATATGTACGATCAGGTAGTAACTAAGTCCAGAAAGATGTTCTTTCATACTCATCTCTCACTTTTGCCAGAGTGGTACCTTTTCTATTGACTACCTGATGGGCACTACCCAAATACACACCAATCAAGTTATATGCTGCACTGATTTACAATTCAGGTAGTCAATCACACACTAAGTGGTGAAAGGGGGAAATCTAAATACTCATTCAGAGACCATGCCAACCAATGAGGGGTCCTATTCTTACCGGGCGCGCAGCGGAGAGCTCGGAGGTGACGGGCTGACGGCAGACGGCGTGACGCGGTCTGCGGTGGGCCGGTGGCGGCGGAGCGGCGGGCCGAAGCCCGACAACCCGGAGGGCGGAGGGCCGGACGGCGGAGGCGCGGTCGCCGCTCGCCGGTCGCGCCGTCGCGATGCCATGCCGGCCGAGAGGAGCTGCGGAGGGCCAGATCTGGGATCTGCCGATCTGGTGGCGTCGCGGACGGTGGATCTCGCGGTGCCGGCGCCCGGCGGAGCGGAGGAGCCCAGATCGACGCGGGCGGCGAGGCGGAGGCGCGGGCGGCGCCGAGTAGGGTTAGGGTTTGCGTCGCCGCGTCGGGTCAGCCGCTCGGGCAGGCAGGAAAACCGGGGGTCGAGGGAAATGGGGGCCGGGGCTCGGGGTGCAGGCTGTCTTCACGCGCAGTCGCGCACGCGGAGCGCAACAAAATGGGCTGGGCCTGTTTTCACGCGCACGCAGACGCGAGCTGCATTTTCCATTAGGCCGGCCGGCCGATTGTGGCCAGAAACAGCAAATCTGGCCCAATTATATACATATATATGTATTATACTTCATATATACTAGATTTTTTGTCAAAATTTTTGGGCGTTTAGATGAACACCCATACCACTGTAGATCCGCCCCTGGCCTCGTACCTGCTGCAACTTCGACGGCCCAAGCAGGTTTTGATACTGATCTGGCTCCACGCTACGAAATTCGGTTGCTCTCACCGTGAAATGTAGCCACATAACGCGCAGAGAATAACACAACCGCACAACACAACTAGGGTCTAGGAAACAGGGAAGTCTATGAGTATCCGACCAAGCTCACGCACGACCTGAACTGAAATTGTAGAGCTCCTCTGGGTGTCAGTGTCACGTACCCCACTTGACGTGACAAACTGCACTGTGAGATGCCAGCTTTGCTTTCATCCAGCTGACCCCCCATTTTTACATTGATCCCTTCCTATCCGCTAGCATTGACCTATAATCACTTCCCAAACCTGACCATGTAGACGTACCCTACTGGCGCCCTAAACGTCTTCAAAAGAGAAACCCTTCCTCCTGGACTCAAAAGACGAGGACATTGCACACCTGGCGTGTAGATGTGAATCATGTGATCGACTCGTAAAGATGCATCGTGCCTGCCCATGCGTGAGGAGATCGGGGATCGGAGGTCCACTTTAACAAGGCTCACTCGCTTTTGGATTTCACCGGTGACCGCATGGCTACATGCCTAGATGGCTGGATCCTGCCCTAAGATCCCGGAACAAAACCAGCAGGTGCGCGTAGAGGACAACATAGAAGAGCTAGGGTTTTGGACCGGCACGAGGGAGGCCAGCCAGTGGCGAATCCAGAATAGAAAATGAGGGTGGGCTAAAAGAGTATGTATTCTTCTATCAATTCATAAGTTTTTTCTAGAATAATTGGTCCTACGCATCGAATGACTAAACTATATTGTAACCAATATAGTTTTGTATTTTTGTACAATCAAATTCCTAGTCTTATACATAAATAAAAGCAAAGCAAAAAAGAAAAATACAATGGAGGTACCTCGCTAATGGCAAGTGCATCCCCAAAATATATAAATATGGTTCCAGTAGGTAACAACCTGTACATCAAAATTAGAAAAATTAGTGATACAATAGCAAATTGTACTTAATTACTTAAATGATCATGAACATTTAAAATAAAAGAACCATACACGAAGTTCGTTTCTCTATTATTATAAACATACGAATTAAATGCTAATTGAGTATATATAATAATATCACACTATATTTTAACAATACTATACAATCAGTTGGCGGACTAATTAAGAAATGAGTTACAATGCAAACCTACAGTCAGTTGGGCCGTTCGCCGTTAAAACTTGGAAATGATATCGGTACTCGGCTACTCGCTCAGTGTCACTCACCCACCACCTTAGGCCTCAGGCCCTCAGCCCCCAGCGTCTCAACGAGACTTGCAGAGACTCCGGCGATCCATCCTCCAGGCTCCGCCTCCTCGCCTGCGGCTTCCCCAGCTCCCTCGACGGCGACCCCACCTCCGCCTCCCCTTCTCTTCTCAATCCCGTGACAGCGACCCCACCTCCGGCCTCCCCGGCTCCTCGCGATGGCGACCCCACCTTCGGCCTCCCCTTCTCTTCTCAGTCCCGCGACGGCGCGACCCGGCCTCCGGCCACCGGCCTCCCCGGCATCCCCGCCCTCGGCTCAGCCGCTCAGGCTTAGGCGGTCAGCGGTCAGTGCCTCCCCACGGCGCGTGGCCCGTCTTCCCGGCTCAGGCGCGGCCGCGCGGGGCGCCTGCGCCTCCCCGCCTCCGGCCTCCGGGCTTCGGCTTCGGCCTCCCCGCCTAGGCGCCTCCAGATCTCGTCAGCACCTCCCCGGTCCCCGCCTCGGCGCCTCCAGAGTTTGGGATTGGGGATTTGGGGAATGGATTGGGGATTTGGGGAATTTTGGGACACGGGAACAGAGTACTGGTGGGGATGTGGGCCGGTGGGCGGGCCACGGACGTGAATTGGGCCTGGCTTTGCTGCTTCTTCGGCCTTGCTCTTCTTCTTTGCCGGCTTGCTGCTTGCAGGTTGCAGCAACGCCAACCATGGCATGATGGCAGGTCACAGCTGCAGCCCGCAGGGTCACGCCGGAGGAGCCAGGAGGGGGGTCGGTCAATCGGTGGAGGGTAGGCTTCAGCCTGATGAAGCCTACCCGGTGGATTCGCCACTGAGGCCAGCGCGGCTGTGCAGGCCGACACGCGCACAGGCGACGCCACACAGGGTCGCACGCAGCGCTGCGCTGGTGAGTCCACTGCCTACAGTTACCGCGCAGGCGCTTGCAAACTGCACGGGCTCGCCTGCGGTGGGGCAAGCGGGCTGTGCTGTCTGCGTTGCATGCCGTTCTCGAAAGGGTTGGGCACACGAGACCGGCAGACGGCGACGTACGTTCTGCTTGTTTGCGCCTCGGCCTCTGGCGCGCGGGGCCCACCTGCGGTGGTCAGTGGCGGTCCTCCATGAACGAGCCAGCAAGCTGTGTTGTCTTGTCTGTGGTACCTTGCTTTGTGGCGAATCATGCAGGATTGTGCATGGGATTTTATCGCTCCTGTGATCTGTATCCGGTGTTGGAGACATCCTACTGTGGATTGGAAGAAGCTTGTAGAGGAGACTGTAGTGGATTTTGGAGATAATTGGGTTGCTCAGATCAGAGTTGAACTTCCCAACAAAAAGGTTTTTTCTGAACTCTAGCTAGTTGATGATTGTTTAGGGTTATGATCTTCATATATTTTGGCTTATTTAAGCTTTCTAATTTTGGTTTATTTTAACTTTTTTCTCTTTTGTATTTTCCTCTCGTTCTTTTGCATTATCTGTGACGATATAATGATTTTTTTCTATTTTTTCTCTAAAAAGTTAGTAGCAATTTAATTATAAACCAAAAGTCATAATCACAAACTTAAATCATAAGTCAGTTGGAGCACTGCCTACGTGTTGTACTGACGTGTTTGCCTCCTAGTTCCAATACTCGTGTGATTCTAGTGACCTGGTCAGACAGGTTTTAAACTCTGCTTAGTTTAGACCCAGTTCCTAGCAATGTACCAGTAGCAGAGTAGTGTAGGTAGCAGTATCTAAGGCCCTGTTTGGATCCACCCAGATTTTAAGAATCTGGCTTTTGGAAACTGGATGGGATCCAAACAGACCAGTTTTTGGGGCAGTTTTTAAAATCTACCTACCCAGATTCTTAAAAACCAAGAAGCTGTTGATACCCAGCTTTTGTCAGTTTTTTTGCACAAATACCCATTTACCCTCATTAAAGACCACGCATGGCTGTTTAATGTGCTGTTCAAGAGCAATAAATGTAAGGGTATAATAGTCTATTAGCACCAATCATAAATGAAACTAGCTTTTAAAAACTAGAAGATCCAAACACCCCACCAGTTTTTGCTTAGAAACCAGCTTTTAAAAACTAGAAGTAATAGCTGGTTTTTAAGAATCTGAAACTGATCCAAACAGGGCCTAACTGGTTACTCCCTAGCTAGGAAGGATTTTTAACTTTTTACCATGTTCAAAAAAGTTAAGTGAATAGAAATAGTACGGTCCTGTTTTTTTGTTATAGTTTATAGTTTTTGGATTTGGTTTATGATTTTTATGTGTTTTTTAAGATAATAGTGAATGACATATAATTTTAGATTTGCAAAACCGTACAAAGAATCTGATTTCGAAAACCACCGTGTCTATTTCTATTCTCGGAGAAACCAAGAGAACCAAAAGCGAAAAGAGCGAGACCCTGCGAGCAGACACCGGCCAGAGAGTCACAATTCCCGTCAGATATGTATTTTGGCGTGGGCAGTACAAATCTGCATCAATGGTAGGTAGCATCAGCGTACGCCGACGCGAACGGCTCTCTCCGGCCGGAATGGCGGGAGCCCGGACTCTTCTTGCTAGCTGCCACCCGCGACCCAGACCCAATCAGCCGATCCAACTCACTTTCTTCCTTATTGGGAGGCCCGTTGCTCGATGAACCATGATCCATCCGAGCGGTCGGTGCCGGCGCTTCAGAGCGAGAATACTGCAAGTGGAGTGTGTTACACGCGATGGCAGCGGAAAGACGAAGTAAACAAGATCAATCGCAGAGAGACACGAGATTTTAACGTGGAAAACCCTCCCAATGCGAGAGGGAAAAACCACGGGCGCCAGCCAGCAAGCAATCTTCACTATTTCGGGTGAGGTTACAAACGCCGGGGATTACAACTCTAATCTCCTCTCCCAAACGGCGGCTTACAGGAAATATATATAACAGGGAAACCCTAATTCGACTAGAATCCATACCGCGGGGGGGCTTCGCCCCCCCGCACCCCCCCCCGGCGTCCCTGGGTGCACGGGCTTTGTACAATGGGCCGCTTCAGGACTCCGCTCCGCTCCGGCCCTAAGCCTCCGGCGACGGGCCTCCGCTACGCTCCGTCCAGAAGCTGGCCTAATGATGTATAGAATTTGGATCACAAGTCAACAAACTCCACCTTGAGACAAATTCCTTCCTGTAGCATAAAACAATCCTTCACCCTGAACACAACAAAGAAAGAAATACTTTCGGCGCCACTCAGCCTCTTGGGCTAAGCTGTAATACCAACTAAGCTTGAGCAAAGCTCAAACTTAGCAACAGGAACTGGCTTTGTCAACATATCAGCAGGATTTTCATGAGTGCTAATCTTGCATACCTTTAGCTTACCCTTTGCAACAATATCTCTGACATAATTATATTTAATCTCAATGTGCTTTGTCTTCGCATGAAACATCTGATCTTTAGTGAGATAAATTGCGCTCTGGCTGTCACAAAACAGATTAATGCAAGAATCAACTCCAGCAAGCTCAGCAAACAAACCTTTCAGCCAAACTGACTCTTTACTTGCTTCACAAATAGCCATATATTCTGCTTCAGTGGTGGACAGTGCAACAACATCCTGCAAATGTGCCTTCCAGCTCACAGCACAACCTCCAATGGTAAATACATAACCTGTGAGCGACCTACGCTTATCCAAATCACCAGCATAATCTGAATCAACATAGCCAACAAGTTCCTTTCCAGTCCTGCCAAACTTCAAACAAGCATTTGATGTGCCTCGCATGTACCTGAAAATCCACTGAACGGCCTTCCAATGCTCTTTACCAGGATTAGCCATATATCTACTGACCATACTCATAGCATAAGATAAATCCGGACGAGAGCAAACCATGGCATACATCAAAGACCCAACAGCACTAGCATATGGAACTCTGGACATGTACTCAACCTCCTCATCAGTGCTAGGACATTGTGAAGCTGACAATTTAAAGTGAGGTGCAATGGGAGTACTAACAGGCTTTGAATCATGCATGTTGAAACGATGAAGTACTTTCTGAATATAATTTTGCTGACTAAGAAACAATAAACCAGAAGCACGGTCTCTAGTAATTTCCATACCTAGGATTTTCTTAGCAGCACCAAGATCCTTCATCTCAAATTCACTGCTCAACTGAGCCTTTAATGTAGTGATTTCTTTCTTGCTCTTGGCAGCAATCAGCATGTCATCCACATATAACAGCAAGTATATGGGTGATCCATCAACAAATTTAATGTAGACACAGCTATCATAATCAGATCTTTTAAAGTTATTTGATAACATAAATGAATCAAACTTCTTATACCACTGACGAGGAGACTGTTTCAAACCATATAAGGACTTCTTCAATTTGCAAACATGATCCTCCTTACCAGGCACTATGAACCCTTCTGGCTGGTCCATGTATATCTCCTCCTCAAGATCTCCATGCAAGAATGCTGTCTTCACATCTAGCTGCTCAAGCTCAAGATCACGCATAGCAACAATACTAAAGAATGTACGGATTGAGCTATGCTTCACAACTGGGGAGAACACATCATTGTAATCAACACCAGGAATCTGACTGAAACCTTTAGCTACTAACCTTGCCTTAAATCTTGGAGGCTCACTAGGAGATAGACCCTCCTTTCTCTTGAAGATCCATTTGCAACGCACGGTCTTCTTATTTTTAGGCAAGCGCACCACGTCCCATGTGCCATTTTTCTCCAGGGACTGCATCTCTTCTTGCATAGCTGAGATCCACTTCTCATGATCTCCAGAAACAATGGCTTCAGTGTACGAAACCGGCTCATGAGTGTTCTCCACCTGTTCAGCACAACTAAGAGCATAATGAATCAAATTACACTCTTCAATTAACCTGGATCGAGGAGCACAACTCCTCTTTTCTCTGCGAAGTGCAATAGGCTGATCGTCTTGCTGCAAAACAGGAGATAAGTGCTGAACAGTATCAATAGTATCATCAATAAATTCATCTCCCTGATCATCCTCGTGCTCCACCTGCACGCTCATATTCTGCTGCTCATCATCGGATCTGTCTGGTACAATATCTATGGGTAAACTGTCATTAAACATCACAGATTCATTAAAAACAACACTTCTGCTCATGAAAGTCTTTCTTGTTTCAGGATTCCATAGCTTATATCCTTTTACTCCAGAACCATAACCAAGAAACAAACACTTAATAGCTCTAGGTTCCAATTTTCCATTATCAACATGAGCATAAGCAGTGCAACCAAAAACTCTCAGCTGTGAATAATCAGCAGATGTACCAGACCATACCTCAATGGGAGTTTTCTTGTTTAGTGGAATAGAAGGCGACCTGTTGATCAAATAGCATGCGGTGTTGGCGGCCTCTGCCCAAAAACGCTTGTTCATCTTTGCGTTGGACAGCATGCAACGAGCCTTCGATATGATGGTTCTGTTCATGCGCTCAGCCACACCATTCTGCTGCGGAGTGTACGGTATGGTGTGATGTCTCACAATGCCTTCCTTCCTGCAATAATCTTTAAACTCATACGAGCAAAATTCACCACCATTATCAGTACGAAGCAGCTTTACCTTTTTCTCAGTTTGCCTTTCTATCATTACTTTCCAATCTCTAAAAGCAGCAAATGTATCATCTTTACCTTTCAGAAAATAAGGCCACACTCTTCTAGAGTAATCATCAATGATAGTAAGCATATAATTTGCACCACCATACGAGGTCTTACGAGAAGGCCCCCACAAATCAGCATGTACATACTCAAGTATACCTTTGGAGCGATGTACCGAGGCATTGAACTTTACCCTCTTGTGCTTACCAAAAATGCAGTGCTCACAGAAGTTCATCTTACTCTGAGTGCAGCCATCCAGCAGGTTCCTCTTCATCAATTCTGCCATACCAAGTTCACTCATGTGTCCAAGACGCTTATGCCAGAGGTTAGTATTATTATCAGAGACAGTAGCAGCCGTAGCGGAAATACGCAATGCACTTCCTCTAAGCACATATAACTTGGCAGAATTCATATCACCAACCATATAAACGAGAGAACCTCTTGATACCTTTAAAACTCCACCTGAAGCGGAGTACTTGTACCCATCATCATCGAGTGTGCTGAGAGAGATGAGATTTCTTGCCATCCTTGGTATATGTCGCACTTTGTCCAGCGTGCGAATCATGCCATCATGTGTCCTGATCTGAACAGATCCAATGCCCACGATCTCACATGGGTTGTCATCTCCCATGCGAACGACATCTCCACTCTGCACAGGCTTATAAGAACTAAACCATTCTCTGTTAATGCAGATATGAAACGAACATGCCGAATCAAGTAACCATTCATCATGACCAGCAACACAACCAGCAAATACGACAAGGCAATCTCCAGAATCATTACTATCAGCACCGGAGACAACAGAGGCATTACCTTCAGATTTATTTTTCTGTTGGTGTGCAGCATTCCTCTTCTCCTTATTCTTTAGCTTATAGCAATCCTCGATGAAGTGGTTCGTTTTCTTGCAGTACTTGCAGAACTTCTTATCCTTGGACTTTGAACGTCCTCTACCGTGTTGGCTCTTGTCGCGATTGTTGTTATCATAGGACTTCTGCTCAGATCTGCCCCTGACCTGCAATGCCTCGCCCTTGGTGGACGACGGCTCACCCTGCACCATACCTTTCATCTTCTCCTTACTCTGGAGCGCCTCATAAACTTCCGCTAGGGTTAGTTCATCACGGCTTAACAATATGGTGTCACGGAAATTTGAATATGAACTAGGCAGTGAGCATAGTAACAAAAGACCTAAATCCTCATCATCAAATTTTACCTCCATGGATAACAGATCGGCCACGATCTCCTTGAAGATTGATATGTGGTTCATCACCGATCCGCCCTCCTGCAACTTGTGCGAGAACAACTTCATCTTCATGTGCATCTTACTGGTAAGGTCTTTTGACATGCAGATCGATTCAAGTTTCAACCAAATTTCTGCAGCAGTTTTCACCTGCAGCACTTCTTGCAAGATATCATTAGAAAGATGAAGTTGAATGAGCGACAGAGCCTTACGATCTTTACGTTTCTCCTCAGGAGTCCATTGATCCTTCTCCTTCTTCCCGAAGCTATCTAGGGCCTCATCCAGATCCTGTGATTGGGCGAGTATCGCCCTCATCTTCACTTGCCACAGCGAGAATCTCGTCTTGTAGTCGAGTAGCGGTAGATCAAACTTCATCGACGCCATCGCGATGCCCGATCGGAAAAACCGAGGCTCTGATACCACTTGTTACACGCGATGGCAGCGGAAAGACGAAGTAAACAAGATCAATCGCAGAGAGACACGAGATTTTAACGTGGAAAACCCTCCCAATGCGAGAGGGAAAAACCACGGGCGCCAGCCAGCAAGCAATCTTCACTATTTCGGGTGAGGTTACAAACGCCGGGGATTACAACTCTAATCTCCTCTCCCAAACGGCGGCTTACAGGAAATATATATAACAGGGAAACCCTAATTCGACTAGAATCCATACCGCGGGGGGGCTTCGCCCCCCCGCACCCCCCCCGGCGTCCCTGGGTGCACGGGCTTTGTACAATGGGCCGCTTCAGGACTCCGCTCCGCTCCGGCCCTAAGCCTCCGGCGACGGGCCTCCGCTACGCTCCGTCCAGAAGCTGGCCTAATGATGTATAGAATTTGGATCACAAGTCAACAGAGTGATGGGCTATCTTGAATTCCTGAATCACTCTATTTCGTGCACGAGATCTGTATCTCCTTTCGGCTGCACGCCCACACGTTGTGTGCTCTTTTCGGCTATAGTTGATGGTTATATAGCTATGACTTTTGGTTCTAACGTAAGTATTTTGTGCGAACGAACCAAATACCGATAAGCTGATTCGAAAAGAATGTCCTGGATTTCAATATGATGGCGGAGAAGTTGTCCCGTTGATTTATTCAAGGAAAGCCATAAGTCATAGGATCTATTAGAAAATGATGTGGCTTTTGGTAAATTGCAAGATAGATTGAGAGAGTAAGGGATACTAGCGTTAAAAAGACACTATGTTCAAAACGACTCGTGTAGTAACTCCTACAAATAGCTTATAAAAATCATCTTGAGAAATCACTCCGTTTAAACGTCGACTTTTAAAAGTTAAAAGATAAAGGCAGGGCCGGCCCTGGGCCTGGGCAGCAAGGGCAACCGCCTAGGGCCCATGAGAACTAGGGGCCCCTAGCTCAAGCCCATGTATATATACTGCTATATATGTCTATGTATTGGATTTGGGGTTCTGTCGTTCAGCCGGCGCGTATCTTTGATAACAATTGGGCCATCTGAAGACAATAATGGCCCATTGGCCCAATCCGGCGTTATCTGGCAAGTAGCGACTAGCGCTAAGCGGAGCCGCTGAGAGACCACCCGAGAGAATCGAATGGCTAGCGCAAACCGAGACGCATCGCTATTTGATCTCCATAATCGATTCTCCAGAATCCCCATCCCCAATCGCTCGTCGCCTCCGATACGAGCAGGCGGAGGCTTCCGCTAGATCCGGAGAGACGCATCGTCGCATGGACTCTTCTGGAGATTCACTTCGCTGCATTGATTCGCCAGATCTGAAGATCCTCATTCCCCAATCGCATGCCGCCTCCGCCTACTCCGCTGCTCGACGTGCTCGTAAATCGTATCCTATTCCTCATTTCCTCTCCGCCTGCGGCCTGCTCGTAACCCAGATCCGCTTACGGCCTGCAGAGGAGTTGCTCAGCGGCGTGCCGGCGTCCGCCTCCACAGGCCGACCCGAGTCCAGAGAGGAACGTGGTTGATGATGAATTGATGATTCGATTCGGGAGGCAAGGGAGTTTCAAGTTTGTTTGACACGACGCCCCGGAGGAATTGCTGGAGCTCTACGTTTTATGGTTCTCATTGCTGGGTATAAATCGATTTCCCACCACACATGTTCATAAGTTTATTCAGTCATTAATCTGCATTCTAATGTTTTGCTGGAATCTGCAATCTGCATTCTAATGGTAGTGGTAGAAATCGGACTTGGAGTCTTGCCATCTTGGAGAAGGGTAGAAGTGCAGAACTACAAAACTGCAGAAGGGAGAAGCCGAGAAGGCCAAAGGGCAATTGGGCAAACCGGCAAAGGCGCAGCTCAGCCAGAAAACAGGTAGATGTCATCTAGAAAGTATTTATCTGGGAGCGAAAAAAAGGAAAAAAAGAAAACAGGTAGATGAGTTGATAGAATCCCAAAAAGGATCCACTGACAAATTCTTTAGGATTAATACAGGTTCTTCTAGGAATTATGAGGAATTGGCCTTAGTTACTCTTGAAGAACAACCTAATGATAGGATTAATACAGGTTCTTCTAGGAATTATGAGGAATTGGCCTTAGTTACTCTTGAAGAACAACCTAATGAAAATTTAGGTCGGAATGACAATATCGAAGAGGATGATAATAATTTGAATGGGCATGAAAACTTTGCTGATTCCACTAATGTAGAAACTGCACGTGTTGAACGATTGGCCTCCACTTTAATTAGGCCCTAGGGCCCCCTAAATTACAGGAACGGGCCTGGATAAAGGCTATTTAAAATATATTTGTAAGTTATAAGCTAAAAAATTGGAAGATTAAACTCCGAGTGGTAATGTTGGCCCCTACTACAATCGATTACGCCCGTGCAAGTTGTATGTCGTAGTACGACGCGCACAGGCCATGGCTGCTACGCGGCACCACCATACCTCACTGTTCAATCCATGCAGATATCAGTTCACCTCATACCATGCTCATTTGGGCTTTTTTTGTGGCTTATAGCTGAAAAGCACTGTAGCTGGCTGAAAAAACATGGTAGCTGACAGATGCTTATTTAGCATAATTAAATTTAAAACAATTAAAAAATATAAAAAAATATGTTAGCCCATTACATATAATACAAACAAATACGGGAAAAAAGAACCGACAAAAAAGCTCAACAAAAAGTCAAAAGTTCAAAAAAAGACGAAATTTATGAATAGTGAAAAATAAGCCGGAAGCTAAAAGCTGAAGCCAAAATGATCACAGCCTTAGGTCCTGCTCGAAAGAGCTTTTTTGAGTGGCTTATGGTTGAAAAACATTGTAGCTGGTTTAAAAAATGACTATAGCTGACGGAGGCTTGTTTAGCATAATTAAATTTAAAAAAATAAAAATAGAAAAAACATGTTAGTCCATCACGTATAATCCAAACAAATACGAGAAAAAAGAACCGGTAAAAAAGCTAAAAAATCAAAAGTATAGAAAAAGATGAAATTTATAAATAGTGTAAAATAAGACAGAAATCAAAAAGTTAAGCTGAAACGAGCAGTGCCTTATTGAGCAGGCGCGTATGCGTATTCAGGGTAAATGGGATGCGCAGTCGCGTCTAAGGCCCCATTTAATCGGAAAGTTTCCTGTGTTAAATTTTTGGATCTCGCTGGTGCTTTGAATTCCGATGATCTGCATGGATTTGCAACTGGTCCACGATCGGGATGCTGTCGCCTGCGGTCTCTCTCCGCTGCACCTTGGCAGTGGCCGGGGTCGGCACACGTACTGTAGCTGTCCGTACGAAAAATAAATAAGATGCAACTACTGTGCAGTGTGTACAAGCTAGACGGGCAAGCGTAGGTGCCGGCCGGTACTACAGTACTGCGCAGTTAATTTGCTGTCCATCTGTATGCAGCAACCGAAAGTCTAAAGTGAGAGATCGACCGAAGTCCTCGCAAAGTCGCAATACAATCCGGTTGGAACTTGGAGCAGGGGGGCTGAGCCAGTGATGGCCAAGTAGAGATGGTCTGCTTCGTGCATGGGCGAATGAGCTAGAGCTTCGTGGCGAGAGGTCGTCAGTTCGTCAGCGCAGTTGCCGACTTCTCCGGTGTAGAACCGGCCTGATTGAAGCTTGCATGTTCTGTTCGGCTTGATAAGCTAGCTAGACAGCTAGCTCTTTTGCATCAACAGGTAGCCGCTGTTCTAGCTGAAAGGCGCCGGTGAGTGCCTTAAATTGACTTGCTGGTTGTTGATCAGCCTGTACAGTGCTGTACTATAGCTCCTGTACAGGAAGATTGACTAGCTAGACTAAAAAGTTATAGCTGCTTGCGTAGTAACTTGGGCGGTAGTAAGAGCAAGTTTAATAGTACAGATAGCTACTACCTCCAATACATTTCCATATCATCAAAAGATAATGATGCAGTCAACTCATACAATAAACTGGCTATAAGTTGTCTCCACAAGAGCTCTCAATCATTTAATACATACATGTGTATTGATAATTTAATACATGTATGGGTATAGAAATTAGTTCTATGGGTACATGCATGGATAATGCCTCTTTTCCTGTGCTATAGCCTGACTCTTGCATGGGAGTCGGCTTGGCTCTCTCTCTCCTTTTCTCTCCCCTCCACATAGGACTATACTGACATGGATTCCCTTATAGCTAGCACAGTCAGCCTTATTAAACTTGCTCTAACTCGGTACTCCGTCACAAGCCACAATTTGAAAGCTGAAAATGGATATATCAGCCACCAGAGAACTGGTCAATCTAACGGCCGTATTGGTGGGTATGCTTTTACAGCCTTTCTCGGTAACACGGACTGACTACAATTAAAAGGTTTTTTTAATCCCGTCTTGATGCTACATTCATCACTGACAGCCTATTCTTTTTTGCTATAGCTTATTATTTTTGGTTGCAGCTTGTGACTTTTGAACTATTTATACGAGATATTACAGAGTAACAGAAACTCACATGTGGTTTTTACTGATATAAATGAAGTAAGTAAAGTGTATACTACAATTAACTAGTAGACCCTATCTTAAAAAAATACTCTATTTAAGAGTTAATTACTATAGAAAAGCCGAAAAACAGTTTTTAGAAGCTGAAAAGAACGGGGTCTGAGAATTGAGGAGAACATCTATAACAACTGGAGCCAGAAAATAAGACAATAAGACATTAATCCTATCCAGAAATTAACTCTCCAAAATTTACGAACCTTTCGATCCTTTTGGACCTGGTCAGTCCTGTTTCATTCGTTGTCACGGTGCCAGCCAGTAAAAAACGAGTGTGTAGTCTATTAACTTGACGCAACGTCACTGGCAATTTGCACAGTCCTCTGCCTGTTTAGTTGTGGAAACTACGGTTCCGTCGTCGCATACACTTTACAATTATAATACTAGAAACTAAGAATTTGTCCAAAATCAACAGCACACGTATTCAGTTCCAATTCCTGTAAGTACGGAAACAGCGGTCAAGCAAGGGTGGTTTCTTCTCGAGGGCAACTTAGGATCCTAGTAGAGTTCTGAAATCTCTGGCCATGGCCTCTGGCCGGTCTGAATCAACGTGTGCTGGGGCACTTTGACTTTGAATCTCAGATGGAGCATGCAGCCTGCAGGCATTCACAAAGTCACTGGTTTACGTCGTCGCCGCAGCAAGCCTGCTACAAGCGACAAGAGGGCAAAAAGTTAACCGGCGCGCCCTCATATCGCTGTCATTAGGAGGGACGATTTGCTGTGCTCATCTGAGTTTAAATTTTAAGCTTGGGTTTCTTTAGGACGTAGTTTTGGTTTTTGGTTTACGATTTTAAAATTTTATCTGTTCGTGAGAGATAATATATAAAGAAAAAAGTTATATGTGATTTTGACTGATACAGCTGAACTCGGTACATTGTCTACTACAATTTACTTGTAAACTTCGTTTTGAAAAGACGCATCGTTTAAAAGACTAGCAGAAAATGATAAGACAAAGCCAAAAAGAACCTAGCTCTAGCTTTTAGCTCTTAAATTTCGTCTTTTTCTAGTTTTTTTGGGCTTATTTTTGAGTTTTTTTATCTTTTTCGTCTTATTTTTTTTATTGTTTGTGATGAGATAGCTATTTTTTATTTTAAAATTTTTAAAATTTAATTATGATAAAACTACCAATATCTACAATAAAAAAGCTACTAACTTGAGTTTGCGCAGCCAATGGTAGCATTCACCTCAACACACGGACTTTGGATCGTGTCTCGACGTTGAGTTCATTCAAAGCACGGGGGCCGGTCCAGATCGGTCGAGCTCCGGATTTATGATGCCCTACCCAACTTGCCAACTGGAGTAGCATGTACGTAGCTCTTCGTTTCGTAGCATTAAGGATGCAATGTGAGGAACTCCATGACTGTAGGAGCATCAGGGCTTGCTTAAAAGCTACGACTTATAATTTTTAGTTATAGTATAAATATTTGTGCAAATAAATAAAAAACTGATAAGTTATTTCTAAAAAGCTATTCCGATAAAACATTTCAAAACGACGATAGAAAACCATTCAGTTTATTTGTTTGAGTGAAATCAAAAGTTATAAACTGAAAAGAACAGCTTTGCACTCCCTTTCACAGGTATACTCGATTTTTATTTAGAATGTGCTTCTATATTTTCTTCAACAATAATTTACATAACTTTTAAAACATGATAAACGATAGATATATATTATTTATCTTTTATTTATTTTAAACTTAAAGCTACCCTTGTTCTTTTTATTTTCAGGGCACAACTTCTTAAGTGGAGCACTACTGCTCGTGTAATGACGAAAATGCATGTGTCCAGAGTATGCTTTCCGGTGACTCTCCCTCCCCAAAATGATTGGGCACTCGATTCCCTTCCGTAACAACGCAGTACGGAGGACGAACGAGCTAGCGGGAGAAATGAAGCGTGAGCAAAACCTTTTGGACGCATCTACGTTGTGTACGTGATTTTGATCGTGCACCCATATTTGTTATATATCATATATCCATATAACTGGTATTATATATTGCTATATACACTCCTTGTACATGTACATTATATTGCTATGATGCACACCTTTAATTCCGCTTGTAAGCAAGTCGGTATAAATTCAAAAGTAAGCTTATATACATATGAAAGCAAAATGAGTATAATTTACAAGCAAGATCATAAATTTGAATGCAAAGTCATGATTTACCTAAAGCAAATTTTGTCAAAAAATCAAATTAGTTTAAATTTGGGAACAGAGTTAGCATAAATTTAGAAGCAAATTAGTATAAATTCGAAAATAAGTTGGAGATACACATAGAAGCAAAATGAGTGTAATTTTCAAGCAATATCATAAATTTGGAATCAAAAGCCATAATTTACCTAAAGCAAAATTTTGCACAAAAATTCAACTTGATTTAAATAATAGATAACTAGAACATTGGTACAAAAATCAATGAAGCTAATAATAGGAGACGGGTGACGTAGTGTCTTCGCAATATGACAAAAGTCAATAAAGCTACGTAACCTTATTTCCCTGATGAGCGGTTACGGCCCTGTTTGGATCAGTTTCAGATTCTTAAAAACCAGCTATTACTTCTAGTTTTTAAAAGCTGGTTTCTAAGCAAAAACTGATGGGGTGTTTGGATTCTCTAGTTTTTAAAATCTGGTTTCATTTATGATTGGTGCTAAGGGCATCTCCAATGGTTATAGCTAGCAACTAACTATAAGACTTCCACATCATCTATATAGTACACACTAAAGTTAGCATTCTAAAGAACTATATATAAGGATAGCTATTTGATGCTTACATGCACACACAGAATTTATGGAGGCTGCCTCGTTTGGCGCTATAGACTATCTCTAGAGCTGTAGAGAGCTGCGTTCTCTTTCTTCATTTAATATCTTCCACGTAGGACAGTTGATGACATGGACTATTATACCCTTACATTTATTGCTCTTGAACAGCATATTAAACAGCCATGCGTGGTCTTTAATGAGGGTAAATGGGTATTTGTGCAAAAAAACTGGCAAAAGCTGGGTATCAACAGCTTCTTGGTTTTTAAGAATCTGGGTAGGTAGATTTTAAAAACTACCCCAAAAACTGATCTGTTTGGATCCCACCCAGTTTCCAAAAGCAGATTCTTAAAATCTGGGTGGATCCAAACAGGCTCTACATCTCACAATTCAAAAATTCAATAGGAAGTACCTAACAATAGGATGAGCTACGAACTTTTTTTGTGCTAGAGCAGTGACTTTGCTTGAACAATTATACTTCGTTCAAATGGATATGTGTACCACAGTGACTCCGCTCCGACGACTGTATGTGCCATCCAACCAACGCTCGCATGCGGCATGCGTGGAAACAGTGATTTCCGAAACACCTTTTTCCTTCCTCCATAAACCCAGGGGAGCGAGCCTCACGAATGGAAAATATTATCGACCAAAACGAGGAGCTGGGAGCTGAGATAAATCGACCGCATTAAACGCGCGAACGACCCCAACTGACCGGCATTCATGACCCGCGTCCTGCCCCTCTCTCGTCCCCGTGAAGTAAACTGCAAACAATAGTCGTCACACACACACAGGCAGCAGGTCAGCACTCAGCACCCAGCCCGCCCCCCCCGCGCGCCCCACGGCACTATCGCAGCATCGCCTCGCCAGTCGCCACCCACCGCAAATCCTTCACCAAAAGAGATCGATCCGTAGCCATGGTCTCACCTCCCTCACCCTCCCCTCCCTTCCCCTCCGTAGTAAGTGTGCTCTTCCCTTTCTGTTGTCATCTCCGATACCATGTTTGGGTCGGCAATGCTTACCTGTAAGTTGCAATGTTAGGGCTCCGAGTCGAAGCAGCCGGGTGGCACGACGGCCTCGGAGAGGGTGGACCAGAAGTACGCGCACGTCGCGACGCCGCTCCACAACCGCGGCGGCGGCAAGAAGACGCCGCGGCGGTCGAAGAGCGACGGCGGCGCCGCCGAGTCGGCGGCGTACGTCGCGGCGGTGTCCTGCTCCGACTGCCGCTTCAAGCAGCGGCTCCTCGCTCCGGCGTCCCCGGGCGCCGTCATCCGCTCGCTCTTCGTCTCGCTCACCCGCCGCTCCACCCCGCGCTCGTCGCCGTCGCCGACGTCGGCCTCTGGCGGTGACGGAGGGGACGGCGAGCAGTGGCGCATGGCCGCGGCCGACCTCTCCAGGCGGCTCGCCACGGTCACGCGCACGCGGGACGAGGCGCTGGAGGAGACCACGAGGCTGAAGCACTCCCTCTCCGAGCTGGAGCTCAAACTCGCTCGCCTCGAGGCGCGCGTCCTCCCCACACTCTCGGCCGCCGCCTTCCCCGTCGAGTCTTTCCTCCGGGCCGTCTCGACGGCGCGCGCCGCCGTGCGGAACCTCGCGCGCGCTCTGTCCACCCACCTCCGCAGCCCGGCGAGCCCCGGCCCGAACCTCGAGAGCTTCTTGAACCGCGCGTTCCACGCGGACTTCGAGCTCGACACCGACGGCGACGTCCACACCGCGGACCCGGCGGGCCGGTGCGCGGCCAACCTCGCGGCGTACCACGCCGTCGCGGCGCTGACGTGGGAGGAGGTCCTCCTCCACGGCACCAAGCACTACAGCGAGGGGCTAAGCCGGTTCTGCGACGCCAAGATGAGCGAGGTGGTGTCCTCCCTCGGGTGGGCTCGCGCGCGCGCGTGGCCGGAGCCGCTGCTGCAGGCGTTCTTCCTGGCCGCCAAGGGCGTGTGGGGGGTGCGCCTCCTCGCGCGGTCCGTCCACCCGCCGCTGCCCGTCGTGCGCGTGGACCGCGGCGCGCGCTTCGACTCGCGGTTCATGGAGGACGCGGCGGCCGGGCGCGCCGGGCGCCTGCAGCCGGCCAGCGTGAAGATGATGGTGGCGCCGGGGTTCCACGTGTACGTGGCCGGCGCCGGCGTGGTGAAGTGCAAGGTGGTGTGCTTCTACAACAACAGCCGCACCGGCGGCCACAGAGATGGTGGGAGCAGCGCGAACGATGGTGTGGGGGTGGGGAGTAGCTGTAGCGATGTGAATGGGAGTGTTACTGATGCCGTGGAGAGCTGTAAGACTGGTAGGGTAGTTACATAGGTAAAAGACACGATGATGATTTTTATTTGTGTGGTAAAAACAGGACCTGCATTTGACTGTTGTGTGAATACTGGTGACTTGATCACGAACAGTTTCTGTAATTTCGCTTGTGTAATCTTTGGCTTTCTGGAGTGCAAGATTTTTTGTTTGGTCGAAGCAGCATTTTTGCATTTGCAATACGAGTACTTGAGTGCGCCATTTGGTAGTTTCAACCTTGGAAGCTGGATACTTTTGCCGTCATGGGGCAAGTAGCCGCGCATGCCCGATTGGAATTGGTTAGTTGGACCTTCCAACGATCTTAACCGCCACGCAACGTGCTTTTGGTGTTTCTTTTGTCCATCATCACTCTCCTGGCTGTTGTTTCCCAAAGAGTTGCTAGTGCCTTTTATCAACCATAATATTTGACGCTAGCTTTGTACGGCCAGTCATAATATTTTTTTATCAACTATGTAATATTTCTTAGCCATGTATGTAACAAAAAAATTGATAAGAATGTCAATGTTGCAGGTATACAATATAAATGTTACACATATAAAATTAAAATATTGTATTTATGAAATCAGAAAGGGATAATTAATGATTTGCCTCGTTTTTTATTGGCATCAACTCATGTGAAGGTACCTAGAGAGGCCGCAGCCATCGCTGGCGACGGTGGGCATGCGGAGCGTGAGGTTAGCAACGAGGCCACGGAAGTGTTAAGAAATTCGACCATGGCCACTATGACTTCGATCACAGCCGCTATAACCATGGTCACTTCGACCATAGCCATGGTCGTAGTAGTAGTGGTGGTAGTGGCCGTGGTCGAAGTGACTATGGTCGTAGAAACCGTGGTTGTAGGGACCGTGACCGTAGCGATCGTGGTCGAAGTGACCGTGGTTGATCGTACGGTCGGCAACAACATTTTTTATCCATCTATGCAATATTTCTCGGCCATATATGCAACAAAAAAATGATAAGAAATGAATGTTGCACACATGAAATAAAAAATTGCAACAAAAAATAACACCTATCCTCCCATAGCAGACGACGACGAGGCTTCGGGTGCGGTGGTGGCAAGAAGCATGGATCCAGCGCCGGTAGGAGAAGATGGCAGAGATTGTGCAGCATTCACAAGGACGCTATCGGCGGTCAAGGTCAAGATGCCACGGAGCTCGTAGAGGTTGCAACTGACTTTGCCGGACTCCCATGTGGCTGTCGCGGCCATGAAGCTGGTGCCCCCCGCGCGGGATCTTGACCTGCAACAGGGGCAGGGCGAAAGCTCAAATCGGGGCCTCGGTGTCGCGGAGGAGTAGACGGAGCTAAGGAGGCAGGAGGCGCACTTGCGAATCTGCATACGTGGAGCGATTGGGCAGCGCACGCCCATGAGGGGATGGATCTAAGGGATTTGGGATTTGGGTGGGAGAGGAGGCAAGCAGGAATGGAGAGAGAGAGAGGGAGAGAGATGGCCATGGGGTTTAGAGAGGAGGTGCGCTCAAGTAGAATAACCGAGCAAGGTATTCGATCGATTTATTCGGTTAAACGTAAGAGTCGTATCAATTCCCTTGTTTCCCCTCTTGTTGATGTATTGGTTCATAAGTGGCCAAGTTGGAGACAGAGAAGCAATATGGATTACGCGTAGGTTGCTCATTGGAATTTTGTGCTACTTTCGTCTGAAGCCCAAAGATGCGACAGATCCATGGTCCAGTTAACGGGCCGGCTAGCACCCGTGACGGCCCATTGACCATGGAAGGCCACAGGGCCCACCTCCCCTTGTGGTTTCTGCTTCCGCGTGCGGCCGTGCACTCGAGTTTCGTCGCTCGGCTCCCTCCCTCCACACAAAGGCTAATGGCGATCGCCATGCGGAGCGCCAGCCTCCTACGGCTCAGCTTCCACCACGTCTCCTCCCTCCTGCTTCAGGCCCCCCTGCGCCACGCCCCGAGCCTGGGCCTGGGCCTGGTCAGGGTCGGGTTGGTCCGGCTCCGGTGCTCGGCCGTCGATGCCGGCGACGACGGGGGTAAGAAGGTGTCGGCGCGGCTGGCGCTGACGCAGCAGGTGCTGCGCGACGCCGAGGACCGCGCCGCCTCGGCCGGCTACGACCCGGCCCCCAAGATCACCCTGGGTAACGAACTCCAACTGCCCTAATGCCTCCCCTTTTCTACTGTATTTGGTGCCTAAATCCTAATTGATGCCTGCATATAAAAAGGAAACGCCTCAAATCCTAGCAAAGAACCTCGTATTAAGAATTAGTTTGCTTTTTTAATTTGTAGCTTATGACCCGAAGCATAGAATCTGGGGTTAAGAACTTAAGATCCCAAGGTATATTTGGCTATTTGCTAACTGTAAACATATAGATAGCATATGTTACAACTCTTTTTTCTCAATTATATTAGTTCTACATGCTTTGTCCCAGTGTAATGTGCTGATTTCTGATGATATATGTAATAATCCGTTTTATGTCTGTAGATCATGTTACTCTTAACTTTGCAAGAAGTGGGGGTCCTGGTGGTCAGAATGTTAATAAAGGTGTTCCACATTTTCCGTTCACCTTTTCCCTGTTCATGTAAAAGTTTTCAGTGTTCTCCTTGCATTGATATTCTTTTGCATAGTATTTTTTTATTACTCCTGGTTCAGCATTCTGAAACTAATGAGTGGTCTGTTTTGTTCAACATTTTTTATTAGTCAGTAGCATGTTTTGTTTCGTCATTTGACATGATGAAATAATTGCTGTTGGCCCATTAAGTGTATATCCTTGTACTCAGAATGTCCAAATAGTGATTACTTAAGTATGTCGTGGTGTCCACTCAATGTGCTGTGTTTTCCCCATTTCGTTCACCTCGTCATTCTGAAATGTGTACTATCATTTTACAGTTAATACAAAGGTTGACATGCGATTCAATGTTAAAGAAGCTCATTGGCTTGGAGAGAGGATTAGGGAACGGATATTACAAACGGTTCAAAAAGCCTGCTTATTTTGCACCTCTTATTTGTTGATGTTGCTATATTGAAGATGATTATAGTTTATGTTGTTTACTTTTCAATTTTCATGGATGAACGTTTTTCGTGCGTTTCTTGTATGTACTTTTGTACTATATTATATTTCTTTTCTAAATCTAATAGAGAGGTTGTTTTCATTTGAAGTTCTCCATATATACAGGAAAAGAATCGGATAAATAAAGATGGAGAGCTTGTGATATCTTCTACAAAAACTAGGACACAGAAGTAAATGTTACTTAGCTAGTTCTTTTGGTTATCTTGTTTGTATAGCAACTGACATGATTTATCATCTAAGGGGCAACATTGAAGATGCTTTGCAGAAAATACAGGTTGCTTCATTCATTTCAGGCCTTTGTCTAGAAGCAATCTGCATAAGGATTATGTTGTTGTTCATCTTTGGCTTTGTAGCTTACTCCCTAAATATTTCGTGAACAGGCAATCGTTGATGCTGCATCATATGTTCCTCCTCCTCCTTCGGAAGAGCAAAAGAAAAAGATTGAAAAAATGTAAGCTGTTGTTTTCATCATTTGCTTCCTCCAAATTTAGGTGCCAATGCATGGTTCTAATTGTGACAGAGAACACACCAAAAAGCTCAATGCTTTCTGCAGTAATGAAGATCTACACCATACTGTTTATAATTTCCTTAAACGGCTTGCACTTTGAAAAATAAAGATTTAGCTCAGTTCAGATTAGCCCATCAGTTGCTACTTGCTACTTGCTTGGGAGTATTTCTTTATAGGAGATCGTAGAAACCTTGTGTGTGTATATACTCTTAATCTTTGCTGTTCTATCTCTGACTCAGACATGAGAAAGTTAAATTATCCAATTACACTCGTTAACTCAGTTGCTCACTTGCTCTGTGTCATTACAGCGCTGCAGCCGCTGAGAGGAAGAGACTTCAAAAGAAGAAAGTACTTTCACAGAAGAAGGAATTTAGAAGGAACAGAAGTAGCTGGGATTGATTGCAAAATAACAAAATCGTCTTTCCGTTTCCTGCTATTTGAGGTTATCAAGCTCTCTGCATCGTAACTGTTGTTTTGCGTTCCTTAATCTCCATTTTGTAGTTAAAATGACTATATATCACTAACATCAATACAACATTGATTCTGATAAAATGATGCTTTTTGGCTAGGTAAAATTGCTTGTTCTTCTCCAATTGTTCTGCCCAGAACTGTGGTTGCCCTTGCTGCCAGTAGCATAAACATATCTTTTGAGAAGAGAAAAGAGAAGACATGGATGGAACTATTTGATCGAGAGGGCAAGAGAAAGCACCTCTAACCCAGAGAAATAACCAAAAATCCTTTGGTGTTGAGCTTCAATTAAGGAATCACAGGGGCTTGCTTCATGGCCAGGAGCACTGGAATTGGAACTGTACGCTGGAATCATAACCATAACATTTCCGGGGGGATTCCGGCCTTCTCAGCGTGGCCACGTCGCCCCGCGCGCTCGATCGGCCGGCGCGTGTCCAGCATAACCATAACATTTCCGGGGGGATTCCGGCCTTCTCAGCATGGCCACGTCGCCCCGCGCGCTCGGTCGGCCGGCGCGTGTCCAGCGGAATTTGCGTACGGCCGGCCGAGCCACTTTCCTCGTATTTTTCGATAATTACGTAAAGGTCCTTTTTTCTCGCAAATAGGTCCTTGCAAGTTTTTTATTCGCAAAAATTTTTTTAGATGGCGCCCCGCGGGTTTCTAAAATTACGTATAGATCTTTATTTACTTACGTACAAGTAACCCTTTGATTTCTCCGAAATTGCGCATTTGTCCTTGGTTTTTTTATGAAAACTCCCTGCGAATTATCGTCTCTTTTACTTTAGTCCACACGGTAGCTAGCGCGGCGTGTGCCGCACTTATGCAGCTAGTTGGAACTGCAGCAGGACACCCTCGCGAATCGACACTGGTGGCATCGTGGCGGGGCATCAGCGTTGACGAAATCGAGGGCCAGACCGACAATAAATTAAACCCCAAATAGATAAAGGATGAGAGAAATAGAGAGAGGAGAAGAGCAAAGGCCTTGAGGCCGATACCCCTGCTGCAGTCGTAGTCACCACACCGTTGATCCGACCGACGCCCTCCTGGCGAACTTTGGCCCGATTGCTGGCGTAAGACGGAAGATCGGTGGTGGTGGCGCGACGCAACACAATCCAGGGCTTAGGTCGAGGCCGGGGACGGTGGTGGCGCAGAAGTTGGAAGTCAAGGGTAGGAAGAGGCTCAACGCGGCGCCAACGTCGCTGTGGAGGAAAGAGAGGCCATCCCCTTCGGCTCCATCGCCGACCGGCGCAGCCCCCGCTCCTGGGTCGATTTTGTCAAGGCAGACCCGACGGACGACCCCATCTGGTGTGCAGGGAAAGGCCGCAGTGTGCGGCGCGAAGCGGAGGAAGCGAGGAGCACTGGGACACCACTGACGGAGGAGACGGAGAGGACGCAAGGAGAGGAGGCGAGAGGGAGGGGAAGAAGAGGGCGACGCGTTGGGAGGCTTCGTAGGAGGGGCGAGGAGAGACCGGGGAGAGGAACGCCAGAGATACATTGGACTAGCTGCGAAGAGAAATCGGGGAGGAGAACGCAAGAGAAACTACTGTTCACTTGCGATGCCTTTTTTTACGTGAGGAAGGGAGGAGCGGATTAACCGATTAGAGGAGACGATAGAAGGTTTTAAAATTTTTTCTCAATAATTTTAATAATTTTGATCATAGTAAACAAAATAAGAACCTAGCACACGTGAAGTGCAATTTTTCTATAGTACCACAAAGAATATCTCTGTCAAATATAATTCTTAGCTTCACAAATATCAATTCAACTTAATTCAATAGCTAAGAATATAAATGCGGAAGAGTATAGACAAAAAAAACCGATATAGAGATACACGATGTTTTTACCATGATATCGAAGACTTGCCGGTTTTTAATAGTCCACATTGAAGAAGATCCAAACGGATTGGACCGGCAACATGAATTAAACCTCAAACCCACTAAGGTTGTTCTTCCTTCGCTTCGGAGACAGTGAACATAAAACCATTCACAAACTGCGCCAGACTCCTTCACAACTTCTTGAAGAGATCACCGCGCAAAACCTCCTCTAAGTCGTATAGGTATCAACAAACACTAAGAGTAACAAATCACGGGCGTTGTTTGAAGGAATTCAAGTGCCAAGGATTAACTAAATGAATGAATGCACTTGAATAGCTTTCAACCACCTCAATGTATCTCTACTCTTAAAAGAACGAGTTCAAGGTGATGGTGCGTCCGACGCTCTGCCGCCTCTCACAGGAAAAAAGCGCCGACATATGAGCCTCCCTCTGCTTCTCTCCTCCCCCAAAATTGAATGTCGTGCGCTGACCCGCGCTCCCGCCCTCACCCCCTCCGCCCCCCGCGCCGCCGCCACTCCTCCACCACCCCCTGCGCACCTGCTTTTTTCTAAAAAGAAACAACCGAGGGAGGCGGCGGCTTAGTGCGACGGGGGAGAGGAAGGAGGCGACGACGGGGGCGGCGCTGGTTGGGGACGGAGGAAGGAGGCGGCGCAACCTCCATCTCACCGGTTGGGGCGGAGGTAGGAGGAGGCACGGTTGCAGCGGGGGAGAGGAAGGAGGCGACGACGGGGGCGGCGCCGGTTAGGGGCGGAGGAGAAGGAGGAGGCGACGGCGGGGGCAGCGTCGGTTGGGGGCGGAGGAGAGGAAGGAGGTGACGGCGGGGGCGGCGTCGGTTGGGGGCGGAGGAAGGAGGCGGCGCGACCTCCATCTCACCGGTTGGGGGCAGAGGTAGGAGGAGGCGCGGCTGCGGCGGCGGCTGGCTCGGAGAGGAAGGGGGCGGAGGAAGGAGGAGGCGCGGCTGCGGTGGGGGAGAGGAAGGAGGCGACGGCGGGGGCGGCACCGATTGGGGGCGGAGGAGAGGAAGGAGGTTGGGCGGAGAGCATTCTTTGTGAGGTCGGAAGCTGTTACGACCATTTTGCTAGGAGTCGGAAGCCAGAAATTAAGTTTACGACCATTTTAAGTTTACGACCATTTTGGGCAGAGGTCATTCAGGTCGTTTACGACCACGTTGGCCGTAGTCGAATGCAGCTACGACCACGTTAGATGGTCAAAAGTCGTAAGTCGAAGCTACGACCACGGTGTAGCAGGCTGCGGTTGAAGTCGGCGCTCAAGTCTACGACCACGTAAGAAGTCGGCTACTTGCTCCCGCTGCCGTTCGACCACTTTGTCGCTCGTTCGCTCAAGGGTTGTCGACCACGACCAAGGAACAAAGTTTTTACGACCACAGCAAGCTATAGTAGAAGTGGTCAAAACGTGTTCGACCACAACAAAACAAGAAGACCGTAAGGTCGGCAGGTGATACGACCACATCAGAGAAAGATCGAAGGTGATCCGAAGGCGTACGACCGCAACAAAGAAGTCTGAATATGGTCGTAAAGAGGCTACGACCACGTTGTAAAGTCGTTGAGCGTGGTCAAAGAAGGCTATGACCACGGTGTAAGTGGTCGTAAGAAGAATTATGACCACGAAAAACGTGGTCGTAAGGACTTACGACCATGGCAAACCGTCAATAGACATCGTCGAAAGGCGTTTGACCACAACAAAACTGAAAGTGGCATGCTCGAGAGGTCGGGAGGACGTGGTCGAAAGGCATTCGACCACGGTAAAACTGAAAGAGACGTGCTCGGGAGGACCTACGACCACGGTAAGGCAAAGTAGGAGGGGATCGAGAGGTTTACGACCACGTTGAAGGAACGCAGAAGAAGGTGGTCGTAAAGGGTTATCGACCACGGCCAAGGAATAGTATTTTCACAACCACAACAAAGCTACAGTAGACGTCGTCGAAAGGTGTTCGACCATGGCAAAATCAGAAGATACGACCACACCAAAAAAAGATCGAAGGTGATCCGAAGGTGTACGACCTCAAGGAAGAAGTTCGAAGGTGGTCGTAAGGAGGCTACGACCACGTTGTAATGTTGCTGAGCATGGTCGACGAAGGCTACGAGGAGCTGCGATTTCATCGGGGAGATTTGAACGTGTTCAGAACGGAGTTCGACCACGGTGATCTGTTCTAGACAACTATTACTATGATATGTTGGAAAGTCTTACGACCTCCCAGGACCTTGTACGACCAATTAGAGCCGTTTATGACCGATTTTGACCACTTACGTGTTGGAATGTCTTACGACCTCCCAGGACCTTTTACGACCGGTTAGAGTCGTTTACGACTGGTGAGAATCAAATACGATCGGTTCAGAGTACTTACGACCAGTTCCGAACGCTTCAAACTCTTCCGATCGCTTTTTCAACGTTGTCGTAAATTTACTGTAGCAACTTACGACCACTCTGCAATATCGCTGCCGCTGCCTTCCTTCAGCCGCTCGAAATACCGTGATCGAAGCCTTCTACGATCACGCAGTGATGCTGGCGATCACTGTTCACCGTGGTCGAACACTCGTACGACCACGTTCACTTCCTTCAACGTGATCGGAGTTGCTTCCGATCACGTACTGGCCTTCTCGGTGTAGTCGTAGCTCGTTACGACCACCTTCGCCTCCTTACGACCACCTTCACCGTGGTCGTAGCCTTCCCTGCGTAGTCCAACCCTTTACGACCACGTTCTGCACTCCTTGAACGTAGTCGTAAAAACACTGTTCCTTTGCCGTGGTCGTAGCGCCTCCCGACCACGCCTGCTGGAATTTTGCCGTGGTCGTAACTCCTCCCGACCACGCTTGCCGTGGTCGTGAGTACTTCCGACCACGTCTTGCGCCAATCACACGACAAAACAAAGCTTTGTGTTTCTCCCTCTTTTTGGTATTTTCTCAATTGCTTGGTACATCGAATACATGGCTCTAAGCCTCTTTTTATACCCGGCTGTTCTAATTCAACACGGGTTCTCAACCTACTCCGACTCCGAGTCTTATACGACTTTGACTCGGTTTCCAACTACGACTTTGAATTTGACTCTGATACGACTTCGTCTTCGACTCTGATACGACTTCGTCTGGAACTCGGCTTCAACTTCGACTTCTGATTTCTCCTCCGTCTTGACTTCGATTACTTCCAAACTTTGTATGCATCTTCTAAACCTAGATTATTTCCAACATTACGATGCCGTACGACCACTCAAACTCGCTACCGATAACTTCGAGTCGTGGTCGTAAATGTTGCTGAGCGTGGTCGACGAAGGCTATGACCACGGTGTAAGTGGTCGTAGATGGCTATGACCACGGTGTAAGTGGTCATAAGAAGACTTACGACCACATCAAACCGTCAATAGACGTGGTCGAAAGGCGTTCGACCAGGGCAAAATCAGAAGATACGACCACACCAGAAAAAAAGATCGAAGGTGATCCGAAGGCGTACGACCGCAACGAAGAAGTTCGAACGTGGTCGTAAGGTGGCTACGACCACGTTGTAATGTTGCTGAGCGTGGTCGACGAAGGCTACGACCACGGTGTAAGTGGTCGTCACACTATGGTCGTAAGGAGCTGCGATTTCATTGGAGAGATATGAACGTGTTCGGAACTCGGTTCGACCAGTGAGAGTCGTTTACGACCCATTCCGACCACTTACGATGCCGCACGACCACTCAAACTCGCTACCGATCACTTCGAGTCGTGCTCGAAAAATACTGTGATCGAAACCTTCTACGATAACGCCCTTTCGACCATGTTCACTTCCTTCAACATGGTCGGAGGCGCTTCCGACCACGTAGTCGTAACTCCTTACGACCAACTTCACCGTGGTCCTAGCACGTCTCGATCACGTTCAACTGCTTTGCCGTGGTCGTAACTCCTCCCACGACCGTGTTGGTTGTGGTCGAAGGCCACCAGGACAGTTTACGATCACTTTGGCTGTGGTCGGAGCTCAGCACGAAGGGGTATGACCACATTGGGCGTGATTGGAGAACATCAGAAGGGTTTACGACCACTCTGGTCACGGTCAAAGGTCCCAGGAAGTTTTACGACCAAGTTGTCGCTGGTTGAAAGTCAACAGGGCATTTACAAGTGGTCGGAAGTTGAACGCACCATGATGGTCGTGGTCAAAAACTATTACGACCACGTTGGCCATGGTCGGAAGCTGTTACGGCCACATTGTCCATGGTCGAAAGGGTTTACGACCACGTTGTCTGTGGTCGGAAGCTAGCAAATTGATTTACGACCACGTTGTGAGTCGGCTGGAAGGTTTCCAACCATGTTGTCGGTAGTTAGACACCTTCATTTGGCCTTGGGTAGTCAGCGGGCTTCGGCCACGTTATCGAGAGCTGCGGTCGGTAGTCGGCGGTTGGGTTGTCCACCACATTGAGAAGTCGACGTCCTACGACCACGTTATCGCGAGAATCGGTCAGAAATCGAAGCCTTGATGCTGTGGTCGGAAGTCGGCAGCCGGGCTGACGACCACATTGGGAAGTCGGAGGACTTCGACCACGCTACAACCACATTGGTTACGACCACGCTCGTTCTCTCACAACGTGGTCGTAACCTTCTACAACCACTCACGCCATAGTCGAAGCTTCCTACCGACCACTCACAATGTGGTCGTAGCACCTTACGACCATGTTCACCCCGATACAACGTGGTCGTAACCCCTTACGACCACGTCTGTGAGTACTTGGCCATGTCCGTGACGTTTACGACCACTCTATGTCGTTTGCGACCACCCAAAGTCACTTACGACCACTCTATGTCGTTTACGACCACTCAAAGTCACTTACAATTACTTCTGTGTCATTTACGACCGCTCAAAGTCACTTACGACCACTTCTGTGTCGTTTACGACCCCTCTATGTCGTTTAGGACCGCTCAAAATTATTTATGACCACTCTGTGTCATTTACGACCACTCTAGAATCATTACGACTGCTTAGAACCATTTACGACCACTCCTGAGCCGTTTACGACCACCTAGGGAGATTTACGACCACTCGGCACCGTTTACGACCACCCCTCGCACGCTACAACCATGAGGTCGTAACCCACCACTCAGAAACACCCTTTACAAGTGGTCGTAAACTTACTGTAGCAGTTTACAAGTGGTCGTAACTCTTTGCGACCACGTTCAACTTCCTTCGTTTTGGTCGTACGCCTGCAGATCACCTTCGACTTCTCACCAATCTGGTCGTATTGCTTCCTGACCTCACGATCAATCGATTTTGCCGCAATCGATCGCCTTTCGACCGCGTCAGTAATTTTAGCACGTGGTCGTAAAATCACTGTTCCTCTGCCGTGGTCGTTGGCTACGACCAAGTTTGGACCATAGTTTATCTCTTGTCGTGGTCGTTGGAGGCTACGACCACGTTGGAGGCTACGACCACGTTAAAGGTGGTCGTAAGGAGCCGGACCACAAGGTGGTGGCCAAGTAGTCAGACGAAGCCGACCATGTCTATGACTACGGCTACGACCACGTTGGACGCTACGACCACGTTTGAAGCAACGACCGCAACTGACCACGTCCGACTGCGTTACGACCGCTACCGAGGGCTTCCGACCACGTCTGACAGCGCTACGACTATAACCGACTGGTATCAACCACTTCCGACCGCGTCTGATAGCGCTACGACCACGTCCGACTGCATTCGACCAGGTCCGACTGTAGCCGACTGAGCTACGACCACGTTCGACCACTTTACATTGTGGTCGAAGTTTGCCGACTTCCCACGTGGTTGTGGTCAAAGTCTGCCGACTATCGACCGTAGCGGTCGAAGCCTCGACCTCCGACTTCTTCTCGCGTTAACGTGGTCGTAAGCCGCCGACTACCCAATGTGGTCATAGTCGTAAACCGCCGACTACCCAATGTGGTCATAGTCATAAACCGCCGACATTCGACCACAGCGGTCGTGGCTACGTCTTACGACTACCGATCGCTTCAGCTCTCGACAACGTGGTCGTAAGGCGCCGACTCTTCAACGTGGTCGTAAACCATAGCGCCGACTTCTGACCGCAGCACTCGATAACGTGGTCGTAACCTGTCGACTACTCAACGTGGTCGTAGCTGTGTTCGACCACGGCCAACGTGGTCATAGCTGCCTTCGACCACGGCCAGAGTGGTCGTAAACGACACTACGTGATCGTAAATGCCACAACGTGGTCATAAACAGTCCTGGTGGCCTTCGACCTCAGCCAGAGTGGTCGTAAGGCCTTCTGACCACTCGAAAACGCATCTACCAGGTTCCGACCAAGGACGACATGATAGTAAATGGCTTCCGAACGGCGACACAATGGTCGTAAACTTGATTTTCGGCTTCCAACCGCTGACAATGTGGTCGTAAAACTTCCAGCCGGTATCAACGTGGTCGTAGAGTCTTTTGCTGATTTCCGACCATGACCAATGTAGAGACCGACCACTTGAAAAGGCTTGAGACATTGCAGAATCAGCACAATATGGTCGTAAAAGCTTCCGACCACTAATTAAGTGCTTCCTATGACTACCAAGTCGTAAATGACCCTTTCGACCACATTGTTGTAAGCCTAACTGCCGAGCATGTCACAAAGGCTTAAATCCCAATAGAAAGAGCTATTCTCAGATTAAACTAAATTTTGGTGTAAACCGCTCGATCACCTCCTACTTTGCCTTGTCGTGGTCGTAGGTCCTCCCGATCATGCCTCCTTTAGTTTTGCCATGGTCGAACGCCTTTCGACCACGTCTATTGACGATTTGCCGTGGTCGTAAGTCTTCTTACGACCACTTACACCAAGATCGTATCCTTCTTTGACCACGCTCAGCAACTTTACAACATGGTCATTGCCTGCTTATGGCCACGTTCAAACTTCTTCGTTGCGGTCGTCTATTGAAGATTTGCCGTGATCGTAAGTCGTTATGACCACGTTTACCATGGTCGTAAGTCTTCTTATGACCACTTACACCATGATCGTAGCCTTCTTCGACCACGCTCAGTGACTTTACAACGTGGTCGTTGCCTCCTTATGACCACGTTCAAACTTCTTCGTTGGGTCGTACGCCTTCGGATCACCTATAATCTTTCTCTGATGTGGTCGTATCACCTACCGATCTCACCTCTTCTGGTTTTGTCGTGGTTGAACACCTTTCGACCACGTCTACTATAGCTTGTCGTGGTCGTAAAAACACTGTTCCTTGGCCATGGTCAATAACCCTTTACAACCACGTTCTGCGCTCCTACAACGTGGTCGTAAACCTCTCGATCACCTCCTACTTTGCCTTGCCGTGGTCGTAGGTCCTGCCGATGACGCCTCCTTCAGTTTTGCCGTGGTCGAACGCCTTTCGATCACATCTATTAACGATTTGCCGTGGTCGTAAGTCATTACGACCATGTTTGTCGTGGTCGTAGGCCACTGCTTCCCTGGGTTTCATGGTCATGACTGCAGCAGAAGTGAGTATAAGGCTAAACACTATCCTTTAGTTTGTATTGAACCGACACCTTGGATGTGGATTTTCTTGATTTCCCAGTTATCAAGTTTTTCAACGCTAAATTCTCTTAATTTTGTATCCCGAAAATGATTAGTGAATAGGTTGGATGTTCACGTGGAATATGTTTACAGCCAAGCAATGTCTTCAAGTAATAATTTTGGGTGAAAAAATGCCATGCAAATATATGTTTGACAGACCAAGGTATCGGCCTTTTGATTAACTTGCTAAGCAATTAGAAGTTGTTGAGACATTGAGAGCAGACGTGCGATGCTACGGATTTAAAAAAAATAGAACATATTTGTATGCACGTTCCAACAAATTTTACCACCTGTTAGTTTTAGAACATGTAATATGATAAAATTTTAAAATCCGTAGCAACGCACGGGCATTCAGCTAGTGCAATGGAAATAAATAAGGTGTAGAGAATGCACCACTAGCTCAAAGATATTAATGAAGTGTCTCTTAGGGCATCTCCAATGGTTCTAGCTAGCAACTAACTATAAGACTTCCACATCATTTATATAGTGCACACTAAAGCTAGCATTCTAAAAAACTATCTATAAGGATAGCTATTTGATGTTTACATGTACACACAGAATTTATAGAGGCTGTCTCGTTTGGCGTTATAGACTAGTGCTTAAGGAAGAGCTGGCTCGGTTTTTTTGCATACTCTCTTTCCTCCACATAGGATATATGCTGATGTGTACATGCATATAGCTAGCTGACACAGACCATTGGAGATGCCCTTATCTGTCCAAGAGATGGTGAGGGATTATTTATATGCCTCACCCTCAAATATGTCTGTTTGAAGACAAATTGGAGAAAAATCGGCAAGTGCGTTAGTACTGTCATGTATCGGTCGATACTACTGCACCTGCTTTACAATGGCTATTTTGTGCGTAATAAATACTTCTAAAGTAGCTATTAAATGTTGGTGTGGTACTACTGCCCTCATAGGTCCTGGTACTACCAACATGCGGTAGTACCGTTTTCAAGAGCGGTACTACCATTTTTCCAGAGAGCAAAAGTGCTCCAAAATGCATCTCTCTAGAAATAATGTACTGTCAACTTATTTCGATCATACCGGGATGTGTCGCTACCGTATTTTTCTTGCGGTCCTACCGCACGGCAGTAGTACTGCCCCACAACAACAATCATACCATTTTTTCTGAGAATGCATGGTTGATTTTAGAATCTTAATTCAAATGTATGCATGACCTTTAATTAATCCAATAGCACAAGAAATGTTTTCAAGCTACTAGCTATGATCATCCTCAATAGTATGACGTCTAGCGTAAAATCCGGTCTTCGAACCAATTTCTAAAGACTAGTAAAATGTAAAAGGATGCTAGACTATTTGTACCATCATCTTGATCCATGTCGATCTCCTTATCAATCTTAGTATGCCTTCACAAGTCATTAATCGAATTTTGGAACTAAACCTTTCAATTAACTCAATAAACACATTAGTCCTTTTAGCAAACCTTGTCATTAATTACCAAAATATTTTTAGCAGCCTAGAAGCTTTCAATCTCTCCTTTTTTTTGATAATTGATGACAATCCAAATATTTTAAGAGTATTGAAAGAGTTAGAATGTATCACTTGTTGTAAGACGAGTTGTATGTTCTCGTTGCGACCTTTGATAAGTAATTCGTGAGATGAGCTCAAATTCTTCTTTTAAGTGGTAGAGAAATGACCCCGATCACTCGTTTTTGCAAAAATGACTCCCTTCCAGAGCTAAAAAATGCGACAGACAACGCGTGTCACATGTCACACCCCCCAGCTCAACAATTTGGGTGGTGCGTGGCAGGAGGCTCGGGCACGGCAAGCCGGCTCTTGCCAAAGCGTACTGCACGGAGCACTGTAGCACACTATAATACCATTGTTACTCATTAATTAGTGCTTTCCACATAGTGCTAATTGAACGCTAATTAATGAGTAACAGTGAGCTACTGTGCTACTAAGCCACGTCAACTCAGCGGATGGCAGTCGCGCGCTAGTGGCTCGTCAGGAGCCACCCTGTCGCACTGGCTCGCCTGCTGCCGCATCTGAGCCTCCTGTCACGTGTAACCTAGCCTATCGAGACAGAAGTGTAGTAGCTGATATGTGTCGTCTGTTACATACCATACCTTTTGAGCTTAGGAAGCAAGCTAGTTTTACAAAAACAAACTATCGCGGCTATTTTTGGAAAAAAAACATTTAGTACCGAGCCATGTTCGGCTCGGCTTTCGCGTTTGTGTGGTGCGGCGCTGGCACGGACGGTCGTCCCGTGGACTAGTTTGATCGTTTCGCTCGGTATCTCGTGCCTCGGCAGGTGCGGGAGCGGTCGAGGCCTCAATGGGGAATCGAGCCGTCCGCGCGGGACTGGGCTACTGTATTACGGTCAATGGAACTGGCGCTCCATTGCAGTAAATTTAACTGTTCCCAGCGTCGTCTCGTAGCATTGCTCGTTGCCGCTCACGGCCGGAAAGAAGACGGTAACATTTTCCTGGGACACTGGCATTCACAGTATTCATGTAGCGTGCACGATTGGATTGTATGTGCTTCATCTTACACAGGGTTGCTATACTTTCACGTGACATTGCGTTGGAATATTTAGGAGTTGCAGTTTTGAACCCCCTGCTTCGTCCAGCCTTACATGTGGAGTCACCTCTGTCTTCTTTTCGGCTATGACTAATAATTTTTTATTACGGTTATATTTTTTTAGTCGTAGCGTGATCGTTTATGCAGACAAACCGAATACCGATAAATCGCTTTGAAAAAGATGCCCCAATAAGTTGTTTCGAAAAGGCATTGAAGAGTCTGTTCCTTTTTTTCATTTGAGAGAAACCATAAGTTGAAAAAAAACGAAATCCAAGTTTTTTGTTTTAAGGAACTAGATGGGTCATTCAATTCTATCTCCAAACGTGAACTGCTTGTTTGGTTTGAAGAATGGATGAGTTAGTGATACAACCAATTAATTCCTCATTACCAAAATTCTGCGAAAAGTGATGAGCTGTTGTGATTACAGACCATACAATATATGATGGGGCTATGAAAAGGCTACAAAGGAGTTATCGAGAGCCCGAAACTCACAGTGGAGAGTGAATGTAGAATATATGTGTGCTATGTGTGAGCTATAGCCCTTTCTCTCAAGAAAAATGAATCCTCTCCACTCCATAGTGCTTTAAAGAACATATTTATAGGTATGAGTAGTTTGTTTATACGAAAGCACCTATTAGGGTTTACAATATATAAGGGTAAATATGTTTTTTCCTGTCACAGTCCTTTTTTAGGCTTATCGAACAGTTATAGATCTTTTGATACAGTGGACCGATGGGACAGCCTCTCCCCGATAAATACCATCATCCATCTAAAATCACGAGACTATCAAATGATGGAATAACCAATCTAAGGATGAGTTGGTATATGAAATCAAATACCTCATATGTTTGAGCAGATAGACTACTAATCAATTATGGAGGATTTTACTCAATTCTCCCTTTTTGGGGCATAGTTCCCATGAGGAAAATGGCAGAGGCCATGTTATAATCTTACAAATAATTAGAGAGAAGACGACGAACAAATGACCTGTTTGGAACGGAGGTCTTTGCTATGAGTTTTAGGGAATTACACTCATATCTTCTATGAAATTCTTATATTTCAAATAGTTCTTTTGTTACCGTTGAGCTGAAAACAGCATTTTTGGCTGCAATATCCAGTGCTAACTAAGGGCCTGTTCTTTAAGTCAAAAGCTGACGGCTCTTGACTTTTGCTACAGTACCTAACTTTCAAACGGAGTATTTTCTCAAGACGGGGTCGACAAGTTAAACGATCTACACGTTAAAAACCCAACATCTGTACCAGCCAAAATCGTAAGTGAGTATCTGTCTCTCCGTAATCTGTACCGTAAACAACCAAAATTCAAAAATTTCAGCCAAAAGCCGCAACCGAAAAGAATATGCCCAAAAATACACATGACGCTTGAGTTAAGAGGCGAAATTTGAACGCAAGTTTTTTATCGGAAAAAAGTCGTTCTACCCAATTTTGTAGGCTTTTAACTGATAGCTCGGGCCATTCAATAACTATGATAGTACTCCAAACAGCTTAAAGAGAGGTGATTTTTATTTTCTACTATAAACTTTTAGCTGTAATTGTATTGTATCGACTGTTAGCAGTTTCTAAATAAAAAAAATAAAAATATTACTATATCTTTTTATAGATAATACAAAGAAATAAAAAAACCAAAAAAGTAAAAAGCCAAATAACGAAAATTAAGAAGCTAAAAACTGAATCAGTTTCGAACAGAGCCTATGGCCCTGTTCTTTACGGCTTCTAAAAATGGCTTTTAACTTTTGCTACAGTACCTAACTTTCAAACGGAGTATTTTCTCAAGACGGGGTCTATAAGTTAATTATAGTACACGTTAAAAGCCCAACACCTGTATTAACCAAAATCACAAGCGAGAATCGCTCTCTCCGTAATCTCTATCACAAACAGCTAAAATTCAAAAATTTTAACCAAAAAACACAAACCGCAGCCATATCAAACAGGCCCCTATGCGTAGAAGCACCGCGTACCCACCTCCAGAGCGTGGTACGCAGTGTCTTTCACCTCGCCATCCGCCACCGCTAAACCCTTTCGAAAGAATCCCAAAATTTCGCACACTCCAAAGCCCGAAACGCTAGCTTCGCTTCCTCCCCCACCGCCGTTTCTATGGTCCGTGTGATTAATGGCGATCCTCGGCACTCAGATCATAGGCCAATCATTGTGGATCCCGGGGCGAAGGAAAAGGTCCATTGGAGGAAACCTCTGGAGGTTATGAAGAAGTTTGAGGCGAGATGGTTGGAGGAGGAGGAGTGCAGCGAGCGGGTGGAGGAGGCATGGGAAAATGCTATTAGTGGTGGAGGGGTAAGCCTTATGGAAATCCAGTCTCGGGTGTTGGGGGAGCTATGGCAGTGGGATCGGGAGGTCCTTGGAGCTTTGGAGAAGAGAGTTAAAAATGCCAAAAGAGAGCTGGAGAGGATCAGGAGAGCATCCATTTCCCAAGGGTGTATAAACAAGGAGCACTTGATGCGTTATAAGCTTGAGCGTCTACTGGACCAACAGCACGTATACTGGAAGCAGCGGGCTCATTCTACATGGTTGGCCAAAGGTGACCGTAATACAAAATTCTTCCATGCTCAGGCTTCAGAAAGGAAAAGGAGGAACGCTATAAGCAAGCTGAAAGATGAGGGTGGCGGGGTGGTGGAAGGAAAATACCTAAAGAACTTTATTGCTAATCAGTATCAGCAACTTTTTATGTCCACTGTAGCTTCCCAGGACGATGAGGTCCTTGACTGTGTGCAAGTAAAGGTTACTCAAGAAATGAATGACAACCTGGCAACACCGTTCTCAAGTGTCGATATTTGGGTGGCTTTAAAGGATATGGGTGAGCTGAAAGCCCCAGGGGCTGATGGCATGCCGGTGGTCTTCTACAGGAAATTCTGGTCTCTTGCGGGAGAAAAGGTTAAAGAAGAAGTGCTTGCTGTGCTTAATGGGGCGGCTATGCCGGAAGGGTGGAATGACACTGTTGTTGTTCTAATCCCAAAGACCAAATCCCCAGAGAAATTGAAAGATCTCAGGCCTATCAGCTTATTCAATGTAGTTTACAAGCTCATCTCCAAAGTGCTAGCAAATAGACTGAAGCTGGTGCTCCCGGAGATCATTTCACCTTCTCAGAGCGCGTTTGTTCCTGGTAGACTTATTACTGATAATGTCCTGCTAGCCTATGAGCTCACACACTACCTAAGGCAAAGGAGGTGGGGAAAACAGGGAGTGGCTGCAATTAAGTTGGATATGAGTAAGGCCTACGACCGAGTTGAGTGGAGCTTCCTGGAGAAAATGATGCTTAAATTGGGGTTCACAGGGCATTGGGTGGAAAAGGTGATGAAGTGTGTTACAACAGTGAACTACCGCATTAAGGTCAATGGGGAATATTCTTTCAACATCCACCCACAGAGGGGTCTTCGTCAAGGGGACCCTTTGTCACCCTATCTGTATTATTCTGTGTGCTGAAGGTTTGTCAGCAATGTTACAGAAGGCAGAAGTGGAGGGCAAGATTGAGGGTATTAGAGTGTGCAGGGAAGCTCCTAGGATTAACCATCTTTTCTTCGCTGATGACTCCCTGATTCTGATGAGAGCCTGTAGAGGAGATGCTCAGGAATTGAGGAGGATTTTGCAGGCATATGAGCGAGCTTCAGGACAAGTGATCAATAGTGATAAATCGTCTGTCCTGTTCAGCCCAAACACTAGCTCTATTGATAAGGAGGAAGTGAGACAGGTCATTGACATCATGCAAGAAGCAAAGAGTGAGAGATATTTGGGGCTACCAGTTTCTATTGGTAAGTCAAGAAAGAAAGCTTTTGAGTATATCAAGCGGAAAGTGTGGCTCCGTATTCAAGGGTGGCAGGAGAAATTGCTATCTAAGGCTGGCAAGGAAATTCTAGTAAAGGCTGTGGCCCAAGCAATCCCAACCTACGCTATGTCCTGCTTTGAGCTGACAAAAGGGTTGTGCGATGAGTTGAATTCTATGATTGGCAGGTGGTGGTGGAGCCAGAATGACAAGAGAAACAAGATTCATTGGTTGGCTTGGGATAAGCTGACACTCCCTAAGAGCAAGGGAGGATTGGGCTTTCGGGATCTTTATCTGTTCAATTTGGCCATGCTGGCTAGACAAGCTTGGAGGCTTCTGGTTTTTCCAGATACTTTGTGTGGCCAAGTGCTTAAAGCAAAATACTTTCCCAATGGTAGCATTCTGCAGAGTGCGGTGCAGGATGAGATTTCTTACACTTGGAGGAGCATCCTTAAAGGGGTGAATCTGCTGAAACAGGGGCTCATATGGCGCATTGGCAATGGGGAATCGGTGAATATCTGGACGGATCCTTGGATTCCACACGGGAGTACAAGACGCCCTGCTACAAATAGGGGGGCAACGGTGTTGACAAAGGTTGCTGATCTGATGGACCCGAGCTTGGGATCTTGGGATGAGACCCTAGTGCAGGATGTTTTCTCAGAGTTTGATGCAGAGGCCATCCTAAAGCTGAGAGTGAACCAAGATATGGAAGATAGACCGGCATGGCACTTTGATAAAAAGGGGATCTTCTCAGTCAAGTCAGCATATAGGTTGGCAATTCAGAACAGGGAGAACGAGCTTGGTAGAATTGCAGCAAGCTCTGAGCCAGATCCAAGTGGGGACTCCATGTTCAGGTGGGATAAAATTTGGAGTATGGAGGTCCCAAACAAAGTGAAAATGTTCCTGTGGCGCGTAGCTCATAATAGTCTGGTGGTCCGGCGGAATTTGAGTCGTAGGGGATGAAGGAGGATACCCTGTATCCCATGTGTCACAGGCTGGATGAAGATTGTGGGCATCTCTTCTTCAGATGTAAAGAAGTAAAGGAGTGCTGGAGAGGGCTAAATTTAGAGGAATATCGCGTTACCCTAGCAGCTTGTCACTCTGGGTGAGATTTGCTGAGGAAAATCTGGTCCTTTCCAAAGCCAATCCAGCTACAAATTGTGGTTCTATTATGGAGGTGGTGGTCGGTAAGGAATAAGGTGAATGCTGGGGAAAAAAGAGTCACTTGCCCTGAGGTCTGCTCGCTTATAACTTTCTATGTGTCTGAATTTGAAAAGGGAAGGAAAACAATGAAGAGTCAGCAGCAAGTCATCCCCAAGTTATGGCAGCCGCCACCGGAAGATCTTTACAAGATTAATATTGATGTCTCTTTTAAAGCTGGTTTGGGTCAGGGAGGATGGAGCTTTATCACAAGGGACAGTGCTGGTGAGTTCCTTCAGGGGGGCTGTGGCAATCTGTGCAGAGTGGACAGCCCTTTTCAAGCCGAAGCACTGGCTGCCCTACACAGTCTGCAGAGGATAGCGCATTTGGGAATGTCAAGAATTATCCTGGAATCTGATGCGTCTGATCTGGTGCTGGGTTTGACTTCGATGGATCTTGATCAAAGTGTGAATGGAAGCCTCCTCAAGCAAATTAGAGATTTTATTGGTGCATCCTTCGATTATTGCAGTATTCGGCATTGCCCGAGAAATTGCAACAAGGTGGCTGATCGCCTTGCAATGTATGGGCGAGCGTGGTTAGCTCTGGCTCGATGGTGTTCATGAGCCAAGTCCCCACCTTTGTTTCCAGCTTGGTCTCCAATGATCGGGCTGGAGAAAGTGTCTAATGGAAACAAGCTTTCCGAGTTAAAAAAAAGGGCTCCAGCGCTTCACGGACATTGCCGGCGACGGCGCACCCGGCTTCGACGGCCCCTCCGGCGAGGAGCTTGTCCGCGTGGACCGCGCGCCGGAGCCCCCGGGAACCCTTTTCGTCACCGCTAGGTAGCAGCGAGCTGATGGCTGATGCGATTGCCTGCCGCGTCGCGGCCATCTCTTATGATGCCTAATGTTCCGTTCACTTTTGGCTTTTCGATTTTAGGAGGGTGATTTGGCTCAGCGAGGCGTGTTAGAGTTCTCCAGTCGTGGTCGAACTCCTTACGACCTCCTTTAACGTGGTCGTAGCCTCCAACGTGGTCGTAGCTTCCAACGTGGTCGTAGCCGTAGTCGTAGACGTGGTCGTAGTCGTAAACATGGTCGTAGACGTGGTCGTAGACGTAGTTGCAGACATGGTCGTAGTCGTAGTCGCAGACGTGGTCGTAGTCGTAGTCGTAGACGTGGTCGTAGGAACTTACGACCACCACCTTACGACCACGGTGAACGTGGTCGTAAGTCGACTTCGACTGACTGCTTGGCTCCGCGAGTACAAGAAAAAGGAACTACAGCACGAAGAGCTTTTGTGCAGCAATGGAACGGCTGCTTTTCAGATAGTCTATTGCTCCTTATATACTGAATACAAAGTGCAGGAACTCCCGGTGGTTAGCCGCACATCGCGCCACGGACGCGTGCATCCCCACGTCCACGATGTTGCCCACGACCGATCGTTCCAGGGTCGTTCGCGAGCTATTCTCGCCACGATCTCCTACGCGCACGACGACCACAACGAAACGGTGCTCGTGCGCATGCAGTAGCTAAAAATAGAAACTACGTGCAAGTCTACCATGCATAACTAACACACGTCCAAGGATTACTAACAAATTCTCCTCCTAATCCTTGCGTGTGCGCTGTACATCAACGACCCCGATCTTTGAACGAAGTTCGCAGAACCGTTCTTGTCCCAGGGCCTTTGTCAAGATATCAGCCAACTGTTCAGCGGTCCCAACGGACTCAACCTTGACCCTGTCCTCCTCGATGCATTCACGAATATAGTGGTATCTAACATCAATATGTTTGCTGCGATCATGGAAGACGGGGTTCTTACTGAGCTGAATGGCTGACTGGTTATCGATCTTCAAGTTGATGGCGCCCGGCTTCTTGCCTTTGAGCTCTGCAAGGAGCCGCGCCAACCAAACCCCCTGGCAAGCTGCTGTCGTTGCGGCGATGTACTCAGCTTCACACGAGGATAAAGCCACAACTTTCTGCTTCTGAGATTGCCAGGTGATGATGTTGCTGCCGAGGAAGAAGAGGACACCGGAGGTGCTCTTCCTTGTATCAATGTCACCTACAAGGTCACTGTCGCTGTAGCCGACCACCTGAGCCTCCTTCTTCCTCTTATACTGACAGCCATAGTGCAGAGTCCCAGCAATGTATCGGAGCACTCTCTTCACGGCTGCCATGTGCTCGGTGGTCGGGTTCTCCATGAACCGGCTGATGTAGCCCACCGAGAATGCCAAGTCTGGCCTTGAATTCACCAAGTAACGAAGAGAACCCACTATGCTTCTGTATTGAGTGACATCGACAGCAGGTGCAGAGCTCAACTTACTTAGCTTCAATCGGGGTTCCATGGGGATGTTGCTCGTGTTGCAACCAACCAGACCGGCGCTCTCAAGGATCTTCGCCGCATAAGCTCTCTGGCTCACGGTGATCCCGTCTTCTAACTGCACCACCTCCAGCCCGAGGTAGTACTTCAGCAACCCCAGATCGCTCATCTGCAACGTCGACTTCATCTCCTGCTTGAACTTGTTAATGTCGGAGTGAGTGCCGCCGGTGATCACCAGGTCGTCAACGTAGACCCCCACAACGAGGCGTCGTGCGTCCTGGCCGCGCAGGTACACAGCGTGTTCGGAGGCACTCCGCACGAACCCAAGCTTGAGTAGCGAGGCGTCCAGCTTGGAGTACCAGGCGCGTGGGGCTTGGCGAAGTCCATAGAGAGCCTTGATCAGGTGAAGTACCTTGTGCTCATGCCCTTTGAGCACGAACCCGGGGGGCTGCTCGACATAGACGTCCTCCCGCAGCTCGCCGTTGAGAAACGCGGACTTGACGTCCATGTGGTGCACCGCCCAGCCCTCGCTTGCAGCGTAGGCCAGCAGCAATCGCACAGACTCAAGTCGTGCCACCGGAGCGAAGATCTCGTCGTAGTCGATCCCCTGGCGTTGCACGTACCCCTTCGCGACGAGCCGAGCCTTGTACTTGGCGACGAGCCCGGCCTCGTCTCTCTTGGTCTTGTAGACCCACTTGAGGCCGATCGGGCGTAGTCGAGGCGGTGGCTCGACAAGTTCCCAGGTGCCGTTGGCCTCGATCGAGGTGAACTCGTCGAGGATCGCATGGCGCCAATTCTCATACTCTTGTGCTTCCGCAAACGACGTTGGTTCGGCGTCACTTGCCAGCAGCAGCTGTTCCTCCAGCTCCCGTGCGGCGAGCCCGGGCGGCGTAGCCGGCCCCAGCACGTTGTCGATGTCACGGAATCGGAGCGGGGCTTCATCGTCGTGGTCCGCGTCCAGCATCTCGTATGCACCGACTCCAGGTGGTGAGACGAACTCGATCGGTGCGTCACCCTGGTGTGCCTGCGGACTCGGCGTCGTGCTCCCAGTGTCGTGCACTGGTGAGACTTGGGATGAAGCTGGTGAGGACAAAGGTGAGACTGCAGTCCCGGCCGATGTACGTGCGGTGGTCGGAGTGGTGGTGATCACTCCGGGCGGTGCCATGATGGAATCCTCGACGACGAAGTCCTCTGCCTCGCCGCCGTGGCCCTCGGTCCAAGTCCACTGCGCTGCCTCGTCGAACACCACATCGCGGCTGATGTGGACACGCCGGGTCGCCGGGTCGTAGACCCGATATGCCTTGGATCCCGGCTCGTAGCCGACGAAGATCATCCGGCGGCTGCGATCGTCGAGTTTCTTCAAGTTCGGCGTGGTCACCTTGACATGAGCGACACACCCGAACGTCCGGAGGAGATGTACCCCCGGTGGGCTCCCAGTCCAGAGCTCGTACGGTGTCTTGCGCCGGTGCTCTTTGACGACGAGCGGTTGAGGAGGTAGACCGCTGTTGTGACGGCCTCCCCCCAGAACACGCCTGGGAGCCCCTTCGCCTTGAGCATGCTGCACGCCGTGCCCACGACAGACTGGTTGCGGCGCTCTACGACGCCGTTCTGTTGTGGCGAGTACGGCGCTGTGAGCTCTCGCCGAACACCGAGTTCGGCGCAGTACTTGACGAAGTCTGTCACGGCGAACTCTCCTCCGCGATCCGTCCGTAAGGCCAACAGCTTCTTCCCGCTCTTGCGCTCTGCCGCCGCCTGAATGCGCTTGATCGCCGTTGCGGCGGTGTCCTTGGTGGGCAGCAGCGATAGCCACATGTAACGAGAATAGTCATCGACAAGCAGGAGAAAGTACCGGTTCCCGCTCGGTGTTGGTGGCGAAATGGGGCCGCAGAGGTCTCCGTGGAGCAGTTGGAGTACTTCGACCGACCGCCTCAGTGCTCGCTGGGGAAATGGGGCCCTCCGGTGCTTACCGGCGAGGCAGGCTTCGCACACCTGCTCCACCTGAGTGAGCAGAGGCAGGCCTCGGACCAGTCCTTCTCTTCCCATCTTGCGCAGCGCGGCGAAGTGGAGGTGCCCGAACCGGGCGTGCCAGATCCAGGCATCCTCGTCGGCGCATGCCGCCAGGCAGACTGGTCGTGCGATGTTGATGTCGAGCACGTATAGACGGCCTGGATTGCGGTGTATCTTGGCGAGCAAGCGGCGCTCTTCGTCGCGGATCCGCATCACGCCGTCCTCCACCAGCACCTGGTACCCGATCTCGTCGAACTGGCCAACAGAGATGATGTTGGCGGTGAGGCGCGGCAGGTAGTAGACGTTAGCGAGAGCGCGGTGCTCGCCGTTCTTGCACGAGAACAGCACGGTGCTGCTCCCTTCGATGTGGGCGACGGAACCATCGCCGAACCGCACCGTCCCGGTGACGCTGGCGTCGAGGTTGGAGAACGCCGCACGGGATCCCGACATGTGGTTGGATGCGCCGGTGTCCAGGACCCATCGCTTCGAGTCTCGATCACCTGAGACGTCGAAGGCAGCGAAAACCTTGTCCTCGATGAGGTGGAGCTGCCCATCACCCTGGATCGACGTCGTGGTCGACTGGTCATGAGAGCTTACGACCACGCTTGCCGTGGTCGTAGGTCTTCTTACGACCACGTTTGCCGTGGTCGTAGGTCTTCTCTGGTCGTGAGAGCTTACGACCACGTTTGCCGTGATCGACGACGGCTGCGCTTGAGGTTTGATCCTTTCCTCCTGTACTGCACCGAGGGCGAGTAGAAGAGTGGGCTCGTCATCCTGGACCACATGAGCCTGCTCCTCCTTCTTCTTCCCACGGCAATCCTTTGCCCAGTGGCCTTTCTTGCCGCAGTTTCTGCACAGGTCGTCGGGCCTGGCGCGGCTCGCGCTCGAGCCAGCCCGCGAGTCACCGTTGCCGCCTGCGCCACGACCGTGGCCTCTTCCGCGACGCTTGCCGCGGCCACCAGAGCCCGACCCACCGCGGCTGGTCTCTTGGTCCCGCCTCTTGTAGCGCTCGATCCACTGCTCCTCCGTGAGCAGCAGTTTGCCGCTGATGGTCTGTGCTGGCGCAGGTCCATCGTCGTCCGCCGCCTTGAGTCTCCCCGTCACCTCTTCGAGCGAGAGCGTGGAGATGTCAAGAAGGGTTTCAATAGAAACGACGAGTTGCTTGTACCTCGGTCGGGCGACGCGCAGGTACTTGGTCACCACCTTGTGGTCCGGCTCCGGGTCGCCGAGCGTCGCCAGCCACTGTACGATGTTCGTCAAACGCAGGGCGAAATCCTCGACCGACTCCCCATCGCGGAAAGCGATCTGCTCGTACTCGGCCCGGAGGTTTTGCGCGGTCGCCTTCCGCACCCGATCGTCGCCGATGCGCATCGTCTTGATGGCCTCCCATGCCTCCTTGGCCGACGGCTTGGTCGCCAAGGTAGAGACGAGCTCGGAGGGGACACCGCTGCAGATGGCCTCCAGCGCGGTGCGGTCATCGTGGAAGTCAGCATCGCCGTGCTCGATGACGTCCCACAGGTAACGCGCTTGGAGCTTGAGCTTCATGAGCAGTGACCACTCATTGTAGTTGGCCTTCGTCAGTTGCGGCCAATGACCCGAGCCGCCCGAGTCTCGGATGACGCGCTCGACGACGGCCTCGCGCGGCCCACGGGTGCGGCCACGGCGTGGCGGCGACCGAGTCGGACGTCGAGATTGCGAACGGCGCGGTGGAGTCTTGCTCCCACTGCCGCCGGAGTCGTCACCCTTACTTGTTCGGCCTCGCGAAGACATGATCTGCTTGAAGGCTTACGACCACCCAGGCACACGCAAGGCTCTGATACCAATTGTTAGAGTTCTCCAGTCGTGGTCGAACTCCTTACGACCTCCTTTAACGTGGTCGTAGCCTCCAACGTGGTCGTAGCTTCCAACGTGGTCGTAGCCGTAGTCGTAGATGTGGTCGTAGTCGTAAATGTGGTCGTAGACGTAGTCGCAGATGTGGTCGTAGTCGTAGTCGCAGACGTGGTCGTAGTCGTAGTCGTAGACGTGGTCGTAGGAACTTACGACCACCACCTTACGACCACGGTGAACGTGGTCGTAAGTCGACTTCGACTGACTGCTTGGCTCCGCGAGTACAAGAAAAAGGAACTACAGCACGAAGAGCTTTTGTGCAGCAATGGAACGGCTGCTTTTCAGATAGTCTATTGCTCCTTATATACTGAATACAAAGTGCAGGAACTCCCGGTGGTTAGCCGCACATCGCGCCACGGACGCGTGCATCCCCACGTCCACGATGTTGCCCACGACCGATCGTTCCAGGGTCGTTCGCGAGCTATTCTCGCCACGATCTCCTACGCGCACGGCGACCACAACGAAACGGTGCTCGTGCGCATGCAGTAGCTAAAAATAGAAACTATGTGCAAATCTACCATGCATAACTAACACACGTCCAAGGATTACTAACAAGGCGGAGAAGGGCAAGGGCTACGCGGTGGATTTCCTCGCCATCACGCTTTACGCCGTGTCGCGCGACCCGGAGGCGTATCCCTCGCCTTGCATCTACACGCAGGTGATGGGGGATCAAAGCTCTCCTGCTGCTGTTTTTGTAGTGCTAGCTGTAGAAATTCCAGCTATTGCGGTCTAATTGGGGCATTGGGCCAATGGTCGATCAGGTATAGCCCTCATGTTTTAACACTTGTGGTTTGTTTAAAGTTGGGGTTGTATTTCAGTTTGAACTGACCTGGATTGTCCTGTGGTGTTTTTAGTTGCAAGTTTAGTGTTGGTAGCTGGTTTGGTATCACATCTCAGCTCGGAATGCTCATATTGGGAGGCTCGTTTGATCACAGAAAGTTTTTTTTTTGCTGTTTCTTGTATGTTTCGAGAATACTTTGCAGCTTGGAGAGACAAGGAGCTTTGATTTGTGGGCATGTAAAGGTCATTGAGTGTAGGATCTGTGTCACACGGCGCTTAGTTATTTAATTTCTAATAATTGCAGTGGAAGGTTTTGAGCTGTAACATAAATTGTTGTTTGGCGCCATTACGGCTTTGGTGTTTATAGCTTTTACTAGACTAGCTGAGCGCCCGTGCATTGCAACGGATCTCCAATATACATAACATAAGTTCTAAACTTAGAAAACCAATATGCATAAGGTAATTATCCCTACATATGAAAGTTTAATACATAATTCCAACCAATCAACAAGCCACACAGTCTTATCACAGGCCACATGCATACATAATCTAATTATCCAGAAGATCGTTCACGTAATATATGCATGTATTTATCCGCAGAAGACCCCACTAACTCAAGAGGTGTGAGGGGTAGATGGCAGACTCAACATCACCACCAAGTCCTTTTATATAGCAAAGATTTGGTATTTTGCTTGGTTCGCAACTTGAGCTGTCCTGCTGGCTGATATGGTATGGTTGATCAACTCAGATACTTATGGTTGTTGGACTAAATGTAGCTCAGCTCATATTTTTCCATGGTTGATCTAAACTCCGTATTGCAAGGTTCTTAACAAGGAATTACAATCTGCAACATGTATACGGCTGGCCTGGTGTAGCATTTATGGTTCCTTTCTCGGTACTTAGCATGACGTGTTATCTCTCATTCAGTTTACCCATTTGCAACTCATTTATAAGTTACCGCCTGCCGGATGCTGTAAGAACGTTAAGACTTGTATTAACCCTGGTCTGTAGAGCGTAGAAAAAGGAAACTAACTTTCTTTTGTATACAGAACCGATTTAATGTTGGTAGAAACATTGTAAGTAAGATTGCTGTTGAACTTGTTGAAGAGCTTTTTGTCATGATTCCTTCTTTGTGGTCAGTAGGTAGGTAGTAATATGCCTCTCTCTGCGAACTCTCTGGTGCTAATGTTTGATATTCCACTTGTTTGATTTGAAGATTGAAGCAGAAGCCAGCTCTGAAGAGGAGGCTGGTGAATCAGATTCTGAAGCAAATAGTGAATTACAGCTAGCAAAAGTCTCTGAAATGCATATTATACTGTCAGACCCTGCTCAACGTATCCTTTCAAATTAGTGTGTGTACTTTTTTTGTTGTATGTTTTTATGTCTGAGGCTTTTATGCTGGAGTTCAAGTGCTCGTTGACTTAATTGTTAAGAACTAGCGAACGACTTTGAGGCTGTCTGCTGGACTTCAAGTGCTCGCTGACTTAATTGTTAAGAACTAGCGAACGACTTTTGAGGCTGTCTTCCGGAGTGTTCGTTCACTGCACTTTCTTTCTTTTTGAGGGGATTCATTCTATTTTCTCATTTGACACAATTGGTTTCCATCCCCATTGCAATTATTTTCTGCATTATTATACTTATAGATGCGATCCTGTCGAGTAATCCAATTAAGCAATTAATTGAAAAACTGGTGGAAATAATCTAACATTTTGCATTATGCTCCACTTCGGTGTGAGCTCAATTACGTGCAAGGAGAGCTTTGGAAGTGAATTATGTTTCCATCTCATTCGTATCTTCTAAAAAATGAATAAATGAATGAAACTAAGTTGCTTGAAATCAGTTATGCTGTCTAAGTTGGTACTACTTGCTGCATTACGCAAAGCAATCTCATAATTGAATCTTAGATATTTGTTTGTAAAATAAATTCAGTTCTAATTACTTGTTCTTGGCGAAAGGGTCTCTAGCCCAATGGTTAGAGGCTTGAGTAGCACCCCCCAGGTCCTGGGTTCGACTCCCAGTGGGAGCGAATTTCAGGCTTGGGGGAAAAAAATCCCCTCGCCTGCTTCCACACCAAAGCACAGGTCTAAGGCCCCGCCAAGGCGTTGATCCAAAGGATCCGCCGGTAGTCTCACAAGGTCGGGCGATGGTGCCGCTGTGTAAGGGTGGAGCAGGGGTTCAGGGGTTTTCTCGGTCTGCGTGAGAAGACCTTCTTCTTAAAGCAATGCCGGGGGGATTCTTCCCCCCGCAGGTCGAGTTTTTTTTTTTAATTACTTGTTCTTGAATCACCTGTGTTATTTCACGCATGTCAAGCTTTGGATCCTTGACAGAGCTTTTCAGTTGATGCACTTTTTGATGTCTTCTGCCATTGTGCTGAACTGAACCCGGATCCTAATGCTGGTAAGTAATGTAAGATACATTTAATACTTTTAAAAAACAAAGCTGGTGCTACAAATCTGTGTTCTTTTGAATTACCAGAACGCAATGAAGAGAATGGTTGGTTCCATGGTGAAGATATGGCTGATGGTGGTTGGTTCCATGGTGATGAAGACATGCTTGATGGTAGGTATTCACGGTTTGAACAGAGCATTGATGTATTATCTTGCATGCAGGCAATGATCCTGAATCCCAATTTTTTAGTGCCAACCTGATAGGTCAAAATGGTGGATATGACCTCAATCGTTCTGTACTTGAGGTATGCACTGAATTGATTTATGTTGTTGTTTGTTACACACAAGTTTAGTTCATGACTAGGTACACATATCAGAGAAGTGAATGTTAAGCTGAGATAACTCTTGTTTTGGCTCAGTTGTAATTTAGTACCTTCTTTTGACGTTGCACTGAGGACCAATATTTAAGATGGATATATAAGGCCATAATGGACCATTTGACAATGGTTATATCTGGGTTACGTAGCCGAGAAAATGCTTTGTAACAGGGTTATAACGTTCACATTCAGTGGTACTATTATGCTTATGGATGGGCAGCATCATGATTCTCAAATTAATTAGGATAATTTGCTATCAAACTATAGTGAGTTATTGAGAAGACTGGCATGTATTATCTGTTGCAACACAGCTTCACGAAATTATGAATCTAGAATTATCTTTGCACGAGTGATTAACCCTCAGCTGATATTGCTGATATTTACGCTTGCAGCTTCAGATTAATGACCAGCGTTTCGAGGATGCAGATGAAGAGCAGGAGAGCCGCCAAAATGGACATTAGAAGCAGGCTTGTGTTCATTTTACTTATGTTCCTCGAGAGGACCAGGCCATTATTTCGGTTGTAGATCACTACTGATGCAGCTTGGTTCGCCTCACACTGTTTCTTCCACTCTTTATTCCTTTTTTGCCTTTCTTGATGTTATAGGATCAACGTCTCTGGGCGAACCTTGTAGATTTTTTTCGATGGTAACTTTTGTAACTTTAGTGAGAAAAGGTTTTGCTGCTGGTCAAGAATGTAACTTGTAGAGCATGATGGAGAATCGAGTGAGTGTAGTTCGGTACTTTTGATCTAAGTCTAAGAGCAACTCCAGCAGTAGCCCTCAAAACATGGCCCTTACTTTTCATTTGAGAGCTCCCCCTACTTTTGAGGGCTCTGTTTTTTTACATCTGCTCCAACAGCACCTCTCAAATTTAAGCCCTCAAATCCATTCCACTGCAACTGACACATGGGACCCACTCCTCATTCTCTCCCTCTCCCTCAGTCCAACTTCAATGCCGGGAAACCCCACCGGCCTCACTCTCCGACGGAGGGGGCAGAGGCGGAGGCAGCGGTGGAGGGGGCGGAGGCGCCGGGGAAGGGGGCGGCGGGGGAGGGGGCGGAGGCGGCGGGGGAGGGGGCGGAGGCGGAGGCGGCGGTGGAGGGGGAGGAGGCGCCGGGGAAGGGAAGGGGGTGGTGGGGAAGCTGGGCGCGGTGGGGGCGGCGGGGGAGTGGATGCGCTGGGCGGAGGCATCGGGGGGCGAGCGGAAGAGGAGGAGGCGGGGGGCGAGCGGAATCGGGGAGGCGGTGAATTTTCACGCAGGCGGGGAAAAACGGAAAATGAGAGCCAGAGTAGGGGGCCCCTGGGAATGAGGGCTTGAAAACCTCATTTGAGAGGCCTCCTATTTTTGAGAGCCAAGTAGGGGGTCTGCTGGAGTGCAGTTTTTTGCTCTGGCTCTCAAATATGAGGTTTGAGGGTTCAAGTAGGGGGTCTGCTGGAGTTGCTCTAACAAATAGAAGGGGAAATAGGAAAAAGAAATCTACTCTCTTTTCTCATGTATATCGTGGTACTATTGTACTATTATATTATTTATGATATCAAGATTCGAAAGTACCGTGTTGGAAATGTAACGCCTTCTTGGTAGTTCCCAACCGGCTAAGCTTGTTTGGGCTTGAGTTTTTAACATCTTGTTTTTGTTTTTTTAGTTTTTTGGACATGTTTTTGTTTTTTTAGTTTTTGGACTTTTTTTAATCTTTTTTATGTATTTCTTTGCATTGATCATGATGGACTAATTTTTTATTTTAATTTTAAATCTTTTAGAATTTAACGAAATAGTAAAAAAAATAAGTTATAAGCTGCAAAAAGTTCAAATTAGTAGGGTCAAATTATAGTTTTTGTTTTCACTGCAGCGGACAATAATGTGCTGTAGTAGTTATTAGTTTTTTAGTATTTTAATAAAAAAACTAAAATAAAATAAGAAAAAAATAGAAACACTGTTATAGCAATGCAAAGAAATAAGGAAAAAGGTCAAAAAAAAAAACTAAAATTAAGAAACTTACGTGTTTCAGAAGCAGAATCCTTTGCCCATTGGTTTTCATGTTACTCATGTTTTCCAAATTCCAATGCAAATATATAAGTAAAAAACGATGTGGTTTATGTGACAAAAAAATTGTAGAAATATTGACCGAAACATATAATGGAAACATCAGGTCTGATGAAATATAAAATAAAAAAGAACAAACATTTAAATATTATTAAACTACTGCAGGACAAGAAAGAAGAAGCAAAAAAAAAAACGTAGCTGGGCCGGTCTAACCAGGTTCTAGTTGGGCCGAGGCGTGTACTACTCTTATACAAATGCTCTACTAACTGCAGCCGCGCCCTAGCCGCGGAGCCCCCGAGCAAGGAGACAACCCTTCCTCGAGGAAAATTTCTATTATGTAACGAAGGCATAGATGGATACATGTAACAAGCTAATAGGGTGCTGACACATGGCATGGGAGCACTGTAGTAATACTGTATAACACTGTAGCATATACTGACAGCACTGTAGCACCACAGAAAAATTGCGACCATGCCGAAAAAATTGCGGTGCAGTATTTTTCTGTGCTACAGTATTTATTATGGTGCTTATGTGCCACATGTTAGTATTCTATTGGCTCGTTACACAAATATATCTGAACCTCTGTTACATAATAGAATTTCTCCTTCCCTGAGAGCGCAAGAGCAACATGGCGGCGGCGACGGTGTATGGCGGCAATAAATGGCGGGAAGCTGGGCGTCGAGGAGGCCCACGGGCTGCAGCTCAACCGCATCCGTATCACCCTCTTCTCCAAGAACGTCAAGAACCTTGAGAAAGGTACACCAACCCCCACACCCCCATTACCTCGGACTCTATCTCGTGGCCTGACCTTAATTAGTCGCTCCGCGTACTTGCTTATGAACTATTGTGTTACAATCTATTGTGTACTGGTTGTATTCGACTGTATGATTAACTAGTTGTGCTTTATATCTTAGAAAAAACCGGTTATGCTTTAGATCTATTTGTCAAGTTGTGGGCTTGCACTATAACTGCAGGTTGTAGAACATTTAAATCTGGTGTAGCGTTGTTCTTTTGTACTGTACCGATACAATTTTCCCTACGTTTGGACTGATGGGTGCTGAGTGCCCTGACATTTCCTCTCGTTACTCTCGTTTTACAAATTTGACTAAGTTCCCATGTGCAATTTGATGTCTTGCGCCATAATGCCCAATAGGTGCTACCGAGCTTTTCCTTTGTTGTAGTTTGTCCAATCAAGGACTATGCAAGACTTCGGGGTTCCCACTGTCACTGTGAATTGTGATTAAATTTTCTATTGCCTGCCTGTGCATGCCCAAAATTATGCTCACTAGGTGCTACAGCTGAGAATGAACTTAAGTATTCTGGCATGCTATGCTATATCAGAAAAAGGTTGTATGATAACACAATGAAAGATGTATTGAGCTTTTGCAGAAATACAGACTTGCATTTGGTTGGATCATATGACTGATGTTTCTATGTGTTTGCAGTTTGTGCAGATTTGGTGAAGGGAGCCAAGGACAAGCAGCTTAGGGTTAAGGGACTTGTCAAGATCCCCACCAAGGTGCTCCACATCACTACTCGCAAGTCCCCCTGTGGTGAAGGTATCGTACTATCTAATTTCTATGCTGTTGCAATATTATCTTTTGGCTTTGACCAATTGATTGATAAATAGTCTTAGTTATGGTGATATGATGAAATGTGTTATTCCATTGAATACTTGTCTCTTGTTACTTCACACAACAACTTTTGGATATCTGAATGGGTTGTTGTTTTGATTGGTAGGATTTATGAAAGTTTGTACATGTTGTTTGTGCAGCATGAGTAGATCACTGATTTTCAGTTGTCAATAGTTTTTTTTTTCTGTTTGAAGTTAATACCAGTTAGTTCTACCCTGTTTCTAAAACATACAAAAATTAATGCCTTGAGATAGGTTGAATCCTGAAATTTCGTGGCCACATTGTGATTTGTTGATCAGGAACAAACACGTGGGATCGGTTTTAGTTCCGCATTCACAAGAGGTTGGTTGACCTCATCAGCTCCCCTGATGTGGTGAAGCAGATCATCTCCATCACAATCTAGCCTGGTGTCGAGGTTGAGGTGGCAATCGCTGATATGTGATGATTTTCAACTTAGCAACGCCATAGATCATTTATATCTCTTGCTAGTTTTGTGCTCCCCTCGCATGCCTGTAATAGACATCCAAGTGATCAGCATTCAAAACATGTTTGTGTATCTTATTAAAGCTGTCTATAAAAGGGCTGTGCCAACTGCACATTTTTGTTCAGCAAGCTGTGTGGTTTCTCAAAATAAACGGTTCCCTTTTAAGGAGTGTGGGCTGTGGTTTCTTAGCTTTTTCTGTCTTGTGCTGGTTCTTAGCGTGGATGTTTGAGGTGGTGATCGGTTCGGCTGAAAAGCTCGTGGTTTATGGCTGAAAACACTGTAGCTGGCTGAAAAAAGCACTGTATCTGACAGATGCTTATTTAGCATAATTAAATTTAAAAAAAATTTAAAAATAAAAAATATGTTAGCCCATTACGTATAATATAAACAAATACGGGAAAAAAAGAACCGGCAAAAAAGCTCAACAAAAAACCAAAAGTTCAGAAAACGACGAAACTTATGAATAGTGACAAAATAAGCCAGAAGCCAGAAGCCGAAGCCGAGTTGATCGGGGCCTGAATCAAGCCTTGCTCAAAAAAGTTTTTTGGGTGACTTATGGCTAAAACACACTGTAGATGGATGAAAAACATTGTAGCTAACGGAGACTTATTTAGCATAATTAAATTTAAAAAAATTAAAAATAGAAAAAACATGTTGGCCCATCACGTATAATTCAAACAAATACGAGAAAAAAGAATCGGTAAAAAAAGCTCAAAAAGCCAAAGTATAGAAAAAGATGAAATTTATGAATAGTGCAAAATAAGCCAAAAGCTCAAGCCGAAATAAGCTCAGTATGTTGCTCACTTTTACCTTGGTAAGTACTGCACGTGCTACACTAGTGGTTGTATTTTTTTCAACCTAGCAAGACGAATACTGAGGAAGGGCGAGAGATAAGAGAAGTGTTGTATGGCTCTGCTCTTGCTGTTTGAAAGGTGTGATTAACTTCACGCTGTATCGAGACCTAGCGTGGTTGGTACAGTAGTCACCACTCATCAACGTGGGGTTATCAATGTGTTATTTTTAAATTTATTAGTATAATAAATAGTGATGGCAGAGGAAGATAAAAACTAAAATTCGCTGAAAAGCTATAAAGATAATGCAGTATCATATCGTTTGTATCATATGGGCACGTGTAGGCGCTACCCAGCCCAAGACAGGTAAGTGCTCCGATAGAGAATGATCCGACGGATAATGACGCACGACGGTACATGCTAACAATAAACAGATGGATTCGATGGGACCTCCTGCGCCGCCGCCGACAGCCGGGCCCGAGCGCGACCCCCCAGCCCGCGGCACGTCTCCTGCGTGCGCCCGGCAATAGTGCCACCAACCGCGTTGCCGCCGACCACGGCAACGCACGGCGCGCAGGCAGCGGCGCCTTCCCACGCCCAAGAACCCGTAACAAAAAGGGAAATCGTACGCTCGTGCCGGTAAAATCGTCAAGCTCTATTACTTTCTCCCTGTGGAGATACGGCCAAGTTTGGAGATGTGTCGTCAAGGAGCAAAGAAGGGAGCACTGGCTTGACCAAATCACGATCAGGGGAATCATTATTCAACGTGCGATCTGATCTGCACCGCCACCTGCGATCCATTGGACCGATCGATGTCGCTTAAGACGAATGCTAAACCTTGTAGCGTAGTCCAGCGCTGGATGACGTTCCATTTTTACCAGGGAATAACTCCGTTTACATCTTCCTAGTTTCGTACAGAATCCACGCTGGCGGAGCCAGGTGTAAGTTGTGGGGTTAATTGTCCCCCACAGCTTTTTGAAAAGACCCTTAGGATTGTTAAGTGGTGCTTAAAATGGCTTTAGACCTGATCTTTTCGGCTTTTAAAAGCGGTTTTTGCTATAGTACCTAATTTTTAAATGGAGTATTTTCTCGAGACGGGGTCTACAAATTAATTGTAGTACACGTTAAAAATCCAACATCTGTTCCAGCCAAAATCGCAAACGAGTATCTTTCTCTCCGTAATATCTATCGCGAACAACCAAAATTCAAAAATTTCAGCCAAAAACCACAAGCCGTAGCCAAAATAAAAAAAAGCCCTTTTTTGAGTGGCTTATGGCTGAAAAGCACTATAGCTAACTGAAATTGCACTGTAACTAATGGTGGTTTAACAATAGAAAAAACAGGTTAGCCCATCACGGACAGTACAACCGAATACAGGAAAAAAGAACCGACAAAAAGCTCAAAAAAGCCAAAAAATCAGAAAAAGATAAAATTGTTGAATAGTGAAAAATAAGACAGAAGCCAGAAGCCTAAACCGTTTTGAACGGAGCTTAAATTTTATATGTAAATCCACACAAGTTTATGAAAATAATCCTACGAAGTATGGTGCAATGAAATTTGACCCCACATGGTAAAATTTCTGACTCTGCCAAGCACTATGCATTTTTTACTGTTGGTTGTTGAGTGATAATTATCCTACCATTTCGAGCAGGGTGGACCCAAAAGGAGCAGCCCAGGCATGCACATCCCTACCGTCGGCCAGCCATGGGTACCCTCTAGCATCCCCAGCCCAACCATCTATGAGACGCCATGGCACAAGCTTCGGTCGATGAATATGGATTCCAGAGGTAGAAGAAAAAGATAGGAGATTTGGTTGTTTTCATGCTGGACACCTAGCCCAATCGCCAAGCCCACCAAGGCCCATGTATCTCACTAGCTCTCCCAACCACCTATTCCACTTCGTAGCCAATTCCCCAATCCCTTTTCACTGTAGACACATGAATGGCGAGCCTAGCATAGCGGCAGCCTTGTGGCCATGTGGTTAGACGGTTGCTTGGCGTTTCTTTGCGGCGGTCAACGTGCTATGTGGCGTGCGTGGGTGTGCAATGACATCGCAGCAGCAAGTAAGGAAGCGTGTCAGGGGTAGGGGTGTCAGATGTGCATGCGACACACGGGCATAGCAAGCAGGCAGCTAGTCACTCTAGTAGGCAATGCATGTAGCGCGACAGGCTAGTGGGGACTGGTAACTCAAAATTCGGCAAGATAATGAGCAAATATCATTATCATTCCTAAATTTTGATTTGGGTTCACCACATATTTGAGACAACGTATTTCTAAGCCAATGCAATTGATGTAGATTGAAACGAAACTGATTTTTGAAAAAGAATTCGGATTTGATTTGGATTTGTTTTCCTTTGCTTCCCAGCCCTATCCCACACGAATCTGAACCCATTCCACCCCTAATCCTTGTCGACACAAGCTTGAATGGAGGGGAGCTGCGTTGTTACTGTTCCTGTCTGAAAATATCACCGCTGCCGATGATTTTTGCCGCCGCCCGCTTCTCCCGCGCCTTCTAGGCCCTGCCACCGCTACCGTCCAGTCAGAGCCTCGTACAGCCTCGTTCTCCCCGCCCTGATAGCCTCTGACTCAGCCTAAGCGCGTGTCAGGCCGCCGGCCAAGCTCTGCCGTCGCCTCAACCCTTATCATGACTGCCCTCTCTCACAGCCGACCTGAGTTGCACTGACACCTTTTGACCGCCGCTTCTTCGCGCCCAAGACAGCCGCATTCCTACCAGAAACCACGAGCTATCCCCGCCTCTGTAGAAACCGTCGCCGCCGTGGTTTCTTTCCCCCCTCTGGTGCCAAAGTGCCTCCCGGCCCTATAAATACCCTCGAGCACTCCAAATCGAAGACAACTCACCCTAGAGCCAGCTAAACACCCCCAAAGTCTTCGTCGTCTTTCCCATCACCGGCAATTGCCAAAATCCCCAATGTGAGCCCTAGTTCGAATTCACCTTTCCGAGCTTCCACTTTCCAATTACTCTCGTCCATAGCCACCTTTAGCCCCTAGAAGCACTCCTAAACCACCACCATGCTTCCCCGAGCAGCCCTCTTCTCCAGCGCCAACAGTCATCACTCGGCCGAACCACCTCGCCGTGGCTAGCCCTGCTCCGGTCTCCTCAGCGCAAACCGCCACTTCCACGAGACTCCCCTATGCCCACTGATGCCCAAACACCAACCCGATCGCACAATGAAGCCCTACTGAACCCACACTGTCCAAAATTTCCACAGAAGAAAATAGCTCGCTGTCGGCGATTGCTGGACTTCCGTCCCGACCGAACCCCAAAATGGAACCACTAGCACCCAAGGAACCCATCCATAGTCTCAAAACCTGTCGCAAGTCACCCTAGCTCCTCTGGCGGTCGCTCCCGTTCTCCCCTGTTTTGGCGCGTGCGGAAGGGAGAAGGAAGAAGAACAATAATCGCTGGTTACTGTTCCTCCTGACCCGATACACCGGGCCCGACCACCCGAACCCGCCGTGAACAGTACCAACCCATTAAGCACAGTAAACCCGACCCGTTAATGTTCACCCGTAACCTGATGAGGCGATGGGGTCCCGATCTTCCGATAGGATGATAATTTCGATTTTGATGGAGATGACCCTTGCGATCCGACTACAACCGAACGACATCGCTTGTGCCTTAGCAATCACTGAACCACACTCCAAGTTGTTATCAACTGTGCCAAGAACGCGGTTGACCTGACCACGAAGGTCTATTCTTGCATGCAATCGAAAAACACGCAAGAACAAGATAACAAGCAATCTGAAATTACAAATATTGATATTGAGTTCAAAAGGTGGGATTCCGAAGGCTGTCTTGACAAGTAGTCGTCCGACACAACTGAAGAACAGAAGTTTGCATAATGGCTAAACCTAAACTCAATGAAATCCCAGTCCTAGCAACGGAGGCGGCGACTCCTATATAGGAAGAACGACCCCATAGGGTTACAAGGCGCATGGGCCCAAGTGATGGTGGCGCAGCACCTTTTTTTTTTTACTCGGACTCAGAAATCAGCGTGGACTCTTTTAATGATTGCGGCTGGCTCAGATGGAATTTGAAGATGAGGTTGAATCCTTTAGAAATTAGACTTGATAGGCTTTCTATAAAGTCCAAGAACATCCCAAACGGAGTCCGTATGAGAAAGTTACGTCCGTTTAAACTTGCACTATTGCAGCAGTCCGAATCCGATTCCAGTACGTGCCCAACACGGACTCTTTTGATGATTGCGATGCGTATAGATGAAATTTAGAGGTGATAACAGATCCATTGGAAAGAGGATGAGAAAATCTTTCCAACAAGTACTCGTGGATCTCAAATGGAATTCATATGTGAAAGTTATGCACATTTGAAGTTGGGCCTGTCAGGCTGAATCCGAATTGATCTGGAGGCCGAATTGGATTCCAAAACGTGTCCATCTTGAACTCTTGCTTGAATTGGTGTAAAAGTGACATGGTGCTATAAAAATATATATTTTCATCATTAGGTAGCATCATATTCTTATTTAAAATATGTTGAGGCTGAAGAAACGAATTCACATTTAGTTCAATCTTGATATTGGGTGCTATTGTCGTATGTGTTTGTGGCGTGGTCACATCAAAACCCAAAATACATATTTATACCCATTTTGACTGTTTCGAGCCCGCCAACCCATTTCCCAACCCCATTTCACCTTTTAGACCCTCCTAAAAGCCCAAAACCTTATTTATTTGGATTTTTTGAATTTTCTTTCTTTATTTTCTTTCTTTATTCCTAACTCAATCCTTCGGGCGTGGAATTAAATTATTTTAATTGGCTTTTGCATTAGCTCCTGACGTCGAAGTTTCCCCGGAGCCGGAAGGAGAAGCCCAAGCTCAAGCCTAATCCATCAAAGAGTTCGAACTTGTTGAAATCGTAGACCCGCAAGGCAAGTCGCACATATTTTGATCATATTGAACCTATATTCCCTTTATTTATCTATTTATCAGTACTTTCATTATGTTATTTGCACTATTAATTTTATGTACAATAAATGTTTAGAATGACATGATATTAGCTATGTCTTACCACCCGAAAAAGCTCAGTTAAATTTGATGGCCATATTTACCTTGACAAGAAATAGTAATATTAAATATAATAATAATGTAATCATGGTAGTTTAGAAACTCACCAAAAAATTTCGTTGTTAAGAGAGTTGGTATTTGTTAAAGTGGATTTAGGGTAAGTAAGGATTGTTTGTGGCCTTCAAAGTAGGCCAGATTCCATGACCTTATCCTAGGGTGGAGGCAAGGGTTACGAATCGGTGGCAGTGTAGAGGCACTGAACATGGGTTTGTGGGAGGAGGTTGCCTCAGTGAAAATATAAGGACTAGACCCTTATGCTGAGTAAAGAACATAGTGATCGCCCAACCACAAGTGTTGATACGTCAGACCTGGTCTAGTAGTTACTCTAATTTGATTGAACCTTTACACGGGCAGCGGTAGGCCAAGTGTGAGTCCATACGAGAGGGGTTAAGGAGGACTGTATGGAAGGTGGTTATCGGTTATCCACACAACAGTAAGGCTGAGATAAGTTGGGTAGATCTGAGGGGTCACCTGAGCTTGTTGGGGAAGTCTACTGGGTGAAGGTTATATAAAGAATTGAGCAGTGAACAACTTTGTTTTTTTAACTCTGTTGCGGGAGTTAAGGGATCTTGTGGGTAAAGCAGGACAACTTTGCAAAGTCATGACCAAATTGTATTCGAATATGCCGCGCTTCCGGTAAATGAAGCTGTGTTTAATGGGTGAATCCAACAGCTAAGCATAAGTAGATTTGAGAATGATTTGAGAATGTTGAAGATTGGTAATCAAGTTTGAAAACCCCTATTAACTAAAGAAGTTACCTTTCTTTTATGTTTAAAACTGGTTTACAACTAAAACTACATCCACATATAATAATAGACCTTTTTTCCCCATCACATGTTAAACCCTGCATGTAATTACTAGTGATTTCCGTATGACTTATTGAGTACGGTAGTTGTACTCATACTTGCTAAAAACATCAATAGAGGTAGCCTACATCGATGAAGCCAATGAAGGCGAGGAAGTGGAGTTATACGAGATAGATGACGTGTGGAATTAGGGTCGTCTTCCGTTCAGGCGTGCCTGTGGCGTCTTTTTGCTTGTAATGTATCTAAGGGCCGTTTACCCCGTTGTAAAACTTGGCTTTTAAGCCTTATATTGTAATAAAGTTAGCTTTTATTCTTAAGCATGTGTTGGCAATGTTGTACATTTGATTAATGTAATTTGCAACTGAACAGTTCTGAATAGTTAGAGAGATTCATGACGCTATCAGAAGTGGAGGTGTTACATAGATCATGAGGGCTCCTCATTCATGTGTGATAGGACGCAAGACACGAACGAACACAAAGCGGAATGCAACCAATGCGCCTGATCGGCGAGAAGTAGCACTATCGACAGTGCTTTATCCGATTTTGGGGCTGAAATTAAAATCCAATCCTTATCTCGTGGAAGGAAGGGGACCAGCGACCCCACTAGCCACTCGATCCTTAGGGAGCATATCTGAAATATCACCAAATGATAACGATTAGCCGAAGATTTGAGCACTAACCGAAGCTCCCCAGCAACCAGAATGCTGCAAAATCTCACGACCTGCTCACAGGCCAGGTCCACAAAGGCCCCGGCTCCACAAAATTTTCAGAAAGCGCAAAGGAACAAACGAAAGGGAGAGAATTCCGCTGCAACGACGCCTACTTTTTCAGATTCAGCAACTCCCTGTTTGCTCTAATTGATCACATGCATTTGCAGTTTGTTTAGCATGATTGGACGTTTACAAGTCACAACATGATCCTTAATCGTACTAGGAGGAGTGCCAAAAATCGAAATTACAGGCAACAAATTGCATATTTTCGAATTTGAAGTGGGGATCCTGAAAAAAATTTGAAAAATACAAGTATCGCCATTGCGATTTTCTCAAGGAAAAAAACCATCTAGACTATTAAGCCAAAAGAAAAAAAAAGAAAAAGGAGTTCTTCGGCTAAAGTACGAAACCCCACGCACTCATCGGCTCCTGAAAAAGGAAAATGTAAAAGAAAAAAAGCGAGAAGAAAAGGAAATCCCCACCATTTCTCCCCAAATGTAGCGCCCCGAAAACCAAATCCCCCAAAACCGAGACGGCGAAACGAATCAAAACCATCTCTAGAAAACGGAGACAAAAAGCTCTCCAAACCCAAGCCCCCACCCAACCCCCCCGAGATCCAGCGAGCAGCCGCATTGCCGCAGATCGAGATGGCGCCGCAGCTGCCCGGCTCGGCGGCGGGCGGCGCGGCGGTCGTCAAGTCGCAGTTCCACCACTACCACCACCACCGCCTCGCCCCGCGCCACCACCACCCCTCGCCGACGTCGCTCCTCTCCAAGTTCGCCTTCTGGTCCGTCTGCTCCCTCTCGCTCCTCCTAGCCTTCCTGCTCCTCTTCCCCTCCGCTGCCCCCACCCCGCGCGCCTCCTCCGACTCACCGCGCCGCTCCCTCCACAACTCCCCCTCCACCGCCACCTGGGGCGGCGCCGCCTGGGAGAAGAAGGTGCGGGCATCCGCGCGCGTTCGGAGGGCCAACGGGCGCGGCCTCTCCGTCCTCGTCACGGGCGCCGCGGGCTTCGTCGGCTGCCACGCGGCCGCCGCGCTGCGCCGCCGCGGCGACGGCGTGCTCGGGCTCGACAACTTCAACGACTACTACGACCCAGCCCTCAAGCGCGGACGCGCCGCGCTCCTTGCGCGATCGGGGGTCTACGTCGTCGACGGCGACATCGCGGACGCGGTGCTCCTGGCCAAGCTGTTCGACGTCGTGCCGTTCACGCACGTCCTCCACCTCGCCGCGCAGGCAGGCGTGCGGCACGCGCTTGTTGATCCGATGTCCTACGTCCGCGCCAACGTCGCCGGTCTCGTCGCGCTGCTCGAGGCGGCGCGTGCAGCGGACCCGCAGCCGGCGATCGTATGGGCATCTTCGTCTTCAGTGTACGGGCTGAATTCCCATGTGCCTTTCTCCGAGCATGACAGGACGGACCGACCCGCGTCTCTCTATGCAGCGACCAAGAAGGCCGGTGAGGAGATCGCTCATGTCTACAACCACATCTATGGGCTCTCGCTCACCGCGCTCCGATTTTTTACTGTGTATGGGCCGTGGGGGCGCCCTGACATGGCGTACTTCTTCTTCACTCGGGACATTCTTGCTGGTCGGCCAATCACAGTGTATGAGAGTGCGGGTGGAGGCACACACCAAACCACCATTTCCCGGGATTTCACCTACATTGATGACATTGTGAAGGGGTGTGTTGCGGCATTGGATACAGCTGGGCGGAGCACTGGCAGTGGAGGCAAGAAGCGAGGGCCGGCGCCGTTCAGGACATACAATTTAGGGAACACTTCTCCTGTGCCGGTGACACAGCTGGTGGATTTGCTGGAGAAGTTGCTCAAGGTGAAGGCGGTGAGGAGGGTTGTCAAGATGCCAAGGAATGGGGATGTGCCGTACACACATGCTAACATCAGCCTTGCACAGCGGGAGCTTGGGTACCGGCCGTCCATTGATCTCCAAACAGGGCTCAAGAAGTTTGTGCGGTGGTATCTTGAGTACTACATACCTGAGTTGGCTGAGAAGCAGAAGCAGCATGGCAGTAGCAATGGCAAGGGTTCACGTGGTCAGAATGGCAGCACGAGCAGCGCAAGATGACTGGCTATTCAGTTTCTGTCATGGCCCTCTTCTGACGGTGTGTATCAGAGTTCTAGTTCCAGTGCTTAATTCATCAGAGTTGAGAGGCTCCTTGTGCTCAGCACGTTCTTCAGGTGAAACGAAACAATCATAACTAGCTAGTATTGAAAAACTGTTGCTTCTGTTTGCTTCCCCATAGCTGAGCATTTCCGTCCTAGTTCCATTAGCTGGTTCTTAGGATGACATTGTTAGGAGGATTTTTCAATGGTTTTGGGGGACAAGCCGTGCATTGCAAACTGATAGATTCTTTTAGTGACATTTTGTATCACTGAGAGAAGGAAGTACATCATGACTGTTTCTTTTGTTTGATTGAAGTGGCTTTGATCAACATTCAATCTCTCTATGTACCTGATGTTACTGCTATGCATTTTCCTTTTCTGTATGGTGGTGCATACTCTTGAGTGGCTCTGGTATAAAACATGTTTTTGCCATGATGTGATGAAGAACATTTTCAGGTTGTTCAATTATAAGACATTATGTTATTGAATTCGATTGACTTGTTTTGTCTGGCCTGATCAATCTTACCACAATGTATTTCTTTTTGGTTAGTGGTGAATTTGTGACTTTCATTGCCAGAGTGATGTAAGCTTTGTGAGGCGGGTTAGAAATACTTCTTGTTTGTTGCTTGGTCAGTGGTCACTGGTATATCTGAATACCTGATATTATTGCAATTGCAATTTAAGTGCTCCAGTTCAAGTGCTAGAATTGTCTGGTTGGGCTTTCTTATTATAAACCAGATCTATCAAATGAAACGGTACTTATGTTTTCGATATGTGGATGGGTTGAATGCAGTAGTATGGGAATTGTCAACTGTTTCGATGTGGATGAGTTGAATGCAATAGACCAGATCTATCAAATGAAACGGTACTTATGTTTTCGATATGTGGATGGGTTGAATGCAGTAGTATGGGAATTGTCAACTGTTTCAATGTGGATGAGTTGAATGCAATAGTATGGGAATTGTCAATTGTCTAGAAAACAGAAACAACAGTTCAGACGGTTGGAAGGTGTATGCCAGTGGGATTATTATTGTATCATTATAGTAATATAGTAGCAATTCAGTCTCTCTGTCAGGCTTTCTACTAAACTATCAAAGTGTTTCACCATTATGTGCCGGTGCTACAGATTTTTTGAGTCATATTGTTGGACATGGATTCTAGCAGGATGAGCTTGAGCTTTTGAGATCCTGTACCAGTAGGCCAGTACCATATGTCATGGTACACTCCACCGAAAAATCAAGTAATGTCACAGATCAATGGCTCGGGGAAGCACAAGTCGGAGTCACAGTTTGTCATGAGAAAATGTTGAGTTTTGATTTTTGAATCCGATGGTTTAGTGCGCCTGCAGTTGCTCATGTGGTGGATAAGCGACTTGGATAGACCCCTTCTCATATTTGAACGTTGCTGATATTTTTACTATTTCATGATTGTGATTGTTCTGTAATTTTAGCTTCAATCTGCATGGCCATTTTAATGGTTGGAACGTGTGACGAACATCAGTAAAACAGAAGCCGCCATCTTTCAGATACATTTTATCCAGCATCTTAATTCTTAAGTCAATGCGTTTAAGTATGTATAATACGTTCGAGTTTGCTTCATTCTGCATCATATCGCCTTCTGTATAACAGTCTACATATGCATGTGAGCAGGTCTAAACATCGTGCTCAATATGCAGTTCCATCTTGAATAGTTAATCACCAGACTGAACTGCCGAAAATACTCTTGCTTGTGCATCCTTCCTAACATGTTCTGTCCATGTGCTTCCTTCTTTCCAGGATTTTTCATTGGCATGTGTACTCTGAAACTACCCAGAATTTCAAAAGGAACTTGAATTTATTTAAATCTCGATTTCATTTGAATCTTCACCCAATTTAGCACTCCTTGCAACCATGTACGCTCTCCCTGTTGGTCCATGCCTCTGCTGATCATTGGCGTCTCCCCTGTCCTCATCGTAAACACTATTCCCAATCCGACAGAACTGAAAGATGACACTACCGCCGCAATTCAGAGTCAATCACCACCACCCCAAGTCAGCCGCTGTACACCTCAATTGCCGAAACCTCTGAGCGACCCTTAATGGAACTACCTATTGCCGCCTTTCTTCCTCTCACGGCAGTCATGCCGCCATTGCCAACTAGCCACTGCAATACACCACTCGAGGAGACATCCTGCCCGAGGAGCCAGCGCACATGCTGACCCCCTCTCAGATCCGACGTGAGACGAGTCCAACTTGCAGCGAAATAATCGTGAAATAGTAACGCATCCGCAAGAAACAGATAAGATACAATCGATGTCAAGGGAGAAAACAAGGAAAAATAGGGTTCTACGCTATTCTAACTAGAGAAGAGGCCTAAATTTGCATCTTCATTTCTTGCTTCCATTCCAAGCCAGTCTGGGCTAAAATACCCGAGTTTTAACACCACATTACAGCCTAACCCATAACTGAAGTTTACTGAGGTAAAATTGCAAGAATAAAAGATGATGTCTACAGTTTTTCCCACACAATAAATACTGAGGTCATCGTCCTCCCTCCGTTACGACTTAACCTTTCCTCGGTTCATTATTTGTCATTCATCCTGTGAAACTGAAATTGTCCAAGCGTTATATCCGTCGCCGTCTTTCCTCTTCTTAGCTTCGCTTCACTTAGAGACCTGACAATTGCTCCCCCTGGCCTTGAGATAAATTTGTCCTCAAGGTTTGAAATTGGGAAAAGCTCTCTGAATAAATGTGATGTCTTCCCAAGAGGCATCTTCAGGGGATAAGTTTTGCCAGTGGATGAGCCATTGAGCCACTATCTAATCTCTTCTCGGGACTATCCTTCTCTCCAGCACCTGCAATGGTTTAGTTCTTACCTTGTCGTCAGGACCGACTAAAGGTACATTTGGTAATAGAATGGCATTGGCTCCCATCGCCCATCGCTCGCGCCATCGCCAGCTCGTGGAAGTCCTCCACGCTCGCGCCGTCGGCCGTCGCTACTCGCATCGCTTCAACTCAGGTAATATGAGGGAATGAGGTAATATATTCAGCCGAGATTTGTTTTGAGTGGCAGAAGCTAAAAATTTAATTGTTGTTTGTATCATGAGCTCGTTTAGTTGTTTGTACCATGAGTATATGACAATACTATTATATAAAATTTTAATGTGAGATCTTTACATTTTGTGCTGAATTACTTTGTAATATATTTTTGATAGAGATGACAAGTGAAAATACTCCAATAGAGAGCACTGGTACCGGTGGTAATAGTGTCAATTCGTCTGCTGTTGGTGGTAGCGGAGAGAATGATAACCATAGATTTTCTTTGTGGAATCATGTTAAAATAATTGAGAAAACCGGTGGCAACTCTGGTGGAAATGCAAAATCATAGTGCCGATATTGTGGTCACATTATCCCCGAGAGCTATTCTAGAGTGAAAGCACATTTGTTAAAGATTTCAGGGCAAGATGTTAAGATTTGTCATAAGGTGACAGTTCCTATCCTTGAGCAACTTTGCAATGAAGTTGCTACAGCTGATGCAACCACTAGAATGAGCGCTCCCAAGAGTGTTCCCATGCCAGTGAGCTCTCATGTAGCGCTTTCTGAAGCCACGACATCAAAGAGAAGAAAGTAGCAAACAGATATTGTAGAAAGTTTTCATGTCGAACTTCGCCAGATGGCTGATGCTCTTATTGCAAGAATGTTCTACACTAGAGGTTTGCACTTTGCATCTTATTATTCTTAAATTCCTCTTCTCATTTTATTTGAAGCATGTCAAATTGTCAATTGACTCTTGCTACATTGTTTTGTTATTTTATTTTTTCGGGTATTCCCTTCAACTTGGCAAGAAACCCAAATTATCGAGCCTCTTACAATTTTATTGCAAAGGGTATGTACCTCTGGGATACAACATGTTGAGGACAACTCTCCAACAAGAGAAGAGCAATGTTGAGAAATTGTTAGAGCTTATCAAGACCACATGGCCCTTGAAAGGAGTGACTATTGCGTCTGATGAGTGGACGGATGCTCAGAGGCGACCATTTATCAACTTCTTAGCTATAACAAAGAGTGGACCAATGTTCCTGAGAGGAATTAACACCGAAGGAGAGGTGAAGAAAAAGGAATACATTGCCGAGAAGTTGATTGCCGTGATTGGAGAAGTTGGAGCAAAGAGTGTTGTCCAAGTGATTATAGACAATGTTGCAAATTGCAAAGCTGCTTGGATGATCGTTGAATAAAGGTACAATCATATCTTTTGGACTCCATGTGTTGTTCACACATTGAATTTGGCATTGAAGAACATATGTTCTGCAAAGAACAATGATGGTGAAAATGATGAACTCATGTGGATAAGTGAGATTGCAGGGGATGCCAACATGATCAAGAATTTCATCATGAATCATGGCATGAGATTGTCAATGTTCAATGAGTTTAGTAAGCTCAAGTTTCTTGCTATTGCTGGCACACGATTTGCATCTGTAATTGTCATGTTAAAGAGGCTTCTTCTCAAGGAATCACTTGTGCTAATGATTGTTAGCGACAAATGGGCTGCATATAAGGAGGAGGATGTAGGCAAAGCACAATTTGTGAAAGATAAGGTTCTTAATTATGTGTGGTGGGATAAAATCAGATTCATCTTGGATTTCATCGAGCCCATTTATACAATGCTACGAGCAGTCGACACCAACAAGCCATGTCTCCATTTGATATATGAGATGTGGGACACCATGATAGAGAAGGTGAAAGCTAGCATTTATCGATATGAAGGAAAGGAGCTGCATGAAGATTCTATCTTTTACAATATTGTTCATGCCATTTTAGTAGATCGGTGGGGCAAAAGCAATACACATCTCCATTGTTTGGCACACTCATTAAATCCAAGGTAAAAACACACTATTCTTTCCTTGTCATTTCATTCCCACTTTCTTGATTTCTTGACATTTTTTATTTGCCATTCATATCTTCATTCATAGGTCCTATAGTCCAAATTGGCTTTCTCAAGGTTCTAACCGTGTACCCCCTATGAGGACATTGAAATTTCAGAAATGAGGAACAAATGCTTTAGAAAGTTTTTTCTATTGTGGAGGACATGAGAAAAATTAAGCAACAATTTGTTAATTTCTCCCTCTTTGGGGAAGGCTACGATGATTTCGACTCAATTGAAGATAGAGCCCATCTTGAACCAAAGCAATGGTTGGATATTTATGGAGTTAGGACCCCTGAGTTGAAAGCATTAGCTCTCAAGTTACTTGGACAACCATCTTCTTCTTGTTGTGAAAGAAATTGGAGTACCTATGGTTTTGTCCATAGCATAAAGGAGAAATAGGTTTACACTTGAACGTGCTGAGGATTTAGTGTTTGTGCATAACAACTTGCGTTTCCTTTCAAGAAACTCTGATGATTATTCCATGGGTCCAACCCGAATGTGGGATGTTGGGGGGAGATGACTTCGAATCCTTTGATGGTGTTGGCGTTCTTGAAGCAGCTGATCTCTCACTAGATGAGCTAGAATTTGAGGGGTTCATATGTGGAGATGAGGGAGGGCAATGAGTATCCAAGTTGAAGCAGTCAAATATTAGTTTAATTCAGTCAAATTTGACCTTGTGCCTCCCCTTTTGCAAGTTGTAATCTATTATTATCTTCTATCAGGTATCAACCTCTGTTATGTTATGTTATGTTGTAAAGAATGTTACCTATTTGACTAATTCTCCATGATCCGTTATTCAATGTTCACTAATGCTTTTTTGCTAAGATTTATCATGTACAATGTTAGCGATAGAAGATTCAACTAATATGATGTTATACTTTTGTAGTTTTGTTTGCCTAGGTCAAAGCATGGATTAAAAGAAGTCTTGCAACCGGGATCAAGAGTTGTCCAAGTGAGTATGTGCCAACTGTCAGGTGGTATGTCATTTAAACTTTTCGATTTTCATATATATTACCGTATCGACGTATCCTTGTTTTTTAAAAAATTCATATCGCCGTCGTACCCATATCACGTATGGGACATCCTAGACCACACACGTACATACAGGTGTTCGTCGATTACGCGTACAGTACTTGCTCCCCATCAGCACCGGCTTGGCCCGCGCGCGCGAACGGCCTCCACGCGGGCCGAGATGTAAGGTGGCCGTGCCGGACGCCTCCGCCCGTCTCCCTGACGCGGGTCGCTCTTGCAGCCCGACAGCCCAGTTCATACACTGTCGGCCGTGGCCCTTCGCGCATGCGACGCGGGCCCTAATTGACACACCGGCACACCGCACACGGTACTCACCCCCCGCCGTCCAGCCCGCCTCGCGAGGCGGCAACGCATGTGGCATGCCGCGCCCCCGCGAGCGCACGGACGATAACTCGATCGTCTCACCGGCGGCATGGATGGCGCTGTGCCGGAGGCTGAAATCCCCAGCGCGCGCTGTTCGGCGGCTGGAGGTTTTTCTCGTCCCGTTTACCGGCTAAGAAGGGCTTGGTTGAAAAGCCAAAAAATCTCGGTCCATCCATGTGGCTGGGTCAGAATTTTAAACGTGGGTGAAGCAGGATTTTGGGTTTTTTAAACAAGCCTAATTGCGATCCGCGTGGCGGTCGATCGGGCAGAAAATTAGTGCCTTTCGGTTCCCTACTGTGTGATGGGGCTTGTTTCCCCTTCTTAGAGCAAGTTTAATAAGGCTAATTGTGCTAGCTATAAGGGAATTCATGTCAGCATAGTCCTATGTGGAGGGGAGAGAAAATGAGAGAGAGAGAGCCAAGCCGGCTCCCATGCAAGAGTCAGGCTATAGCACAGGAAAAGAGGTGTTATCCATGCATGTACCAATAGAACTAACTGCTATACCCATGCATGTATTAAATGACCAATACCCATGTACGTATTAAATGATTGAGAGCTCTTGTAGAGACAACTTATAGTCATCTTATTGTATGAGTTGGCTGCATCTTACCTTTTGATGACATGGAAATGTATTAGAGGTAGCAGCTATCTATACTATTAAACTTGCTCTTAGGCGCTAGATCGTACGATTTGATCGTTTGAACCAGTCAGACCCCGGACTAAAGTTGACGTGACGCACGGTCCAATCCATGAAAGTAGAGATGGCAATAAATACCTGAAACCCGAAACCCGGTGGGTTTTTACTCTATTAGGGCATGGATCTTAGCTAGTTTCCTAACCCATGGGTCTCTTAATGGGCAAAAGCCCAACCCATCGGGTCTGCCGGGTTCGGGTACGTTCCTATAGTACCCAAACCCGTAAACCTATGGGTAATATAAACCCGATCCATAGGAGTTATAAACCCAGGCTTCCAGCCTCCCAGGCAAACTAGCCCAGCCCATTAGCCATTTAGCCCATTAGCCTCCCAGGTAAGCCGCAGGAGCCCTCCACGCCGCATACGTAGTAACCCTAGCTCTCAGACCCTCACCCACTCGGCCACTCCACTATGTATTGTGGATTTGTCGTTGCTTGTTTCATGCATAGTAGCATATAAATTGAACTTATTGTTGACTTGCTATGCACAACAGCATATACATATACTAGTTGTTAAGCACTGCACTATCTGCAATCTGCACAGCTTTTGGTACCCACAGGCGACCCGTGGGTACCCGTTACCCGAGTGGGCATGGGTTTGGGCAAAAATTTAGACCCGTCATGGGCATGGGTTTTTTAGCGGGCACGTCCAACTTTCATAAGCACGGGTTTAAAATAGCAAAACCCAACAGGTTTATACTCGTTGCCATCTCTACATGAAAGTGCTCCGCTCTTCTTTGGTTCGCCGGAAGTAGGTTGTGTAGTTCGCAAGCAAGGGATCCTGTACTTTCAACAAAAAAAGATCGTGCACATAGCGCGCAGTTTCGCACTAGGCGCACGCGGCTTCAACAAAGTAACTCATGCGATGAAGCATCCACAGAAAAGGTCCAAAGCCGAAGGCATCCCGCGGAAAAAACCCCACAACGGCCTGCGCTTCTGTGGCAAAAGATTCGCGAAGCGTTTTGTGTGGTCTTTGTGACGGCCATAGCAAAAACCACCACACCGGTCGGCAGATATGAAAAGCCCTGAAAAAAAATTCAAAAATGAATTTCTGTGATTTTTGCTGCATTTTTGAGTGAATTTTGAAAACTTTCCTTTTCGGGAAAGTTTCATCGGATTGCGCTTTCCTTTCTCGGCCTTTCCGCTTTCTCCCTCCGTTGGCGCCCCGTCTCCCCTTTCCGCCTCCCTTTCTCTCGCGCGCCCCGCGCCCGCGTCTTCGCTGGCGCCACCTCTCCTTCCGCCTTCCCCGTCGCCCAGCACCTCCCTCCGCTCCCCTCAGCCGCAAGCGCCCAGCTCCCTCCCCGCCTTCACCTCGCGCACGCGCGTACGCTGCGCGCTGCGCCCGTGGGCACGCCTGCGCCCGCGCTCGTCCCCACGCCGCCCGCGGCCTCGCGTGTCTCCGCGCCGCCCCGTCAACCTCGGTCCGGAGGAGAGGCCATCCTTGAGCCACGTCGCCGCTCCCCTGTGCCCGACCCCGCCTGTCAGCCGCCGCTTGTCCCCTCCACCGCGCGGGAGCACGCCTCCGCCACGCCCGCAGCTCAACTGCCCCCGTCGCGTCGCCCGCTCTGTGCAGAGCCTCGCGTCACCCTCGCCCACTCCCACTGTGCGGGATTAAACGCCCTTGACGGCCCCGTCACCTCCCTGTCGGCCGGAGCCCCGCCGCTGGCTTCTCCCCGAAGGAACCCCCTCCCCTCCGCGCGGGTATAAAGCCCCCTCCCCCTGCCATTTCTCTTCCTTTGCTTTCCGAGCTCCCCAAACACCACCATTCCCCTCCCCACCCTCCAGAGCCTCTCCCGGAGCCTCCGATTGGAGCCCCGCCGCCTACAGCTCCGCCTCCGCCGTCCCCTGCGCCGGTGGCCCCCGGGAACCAATCTCCCCCTCCCCTTCTCCATTTCTAAATTGCATTCGTCTGGAGCACCTTCAACCACCCCTATTTACTTTGCCGTTCTCCTCTGGCCAGGTGAAGCCCTGTGGAGCGCCGCCGTCGAAGTCCACCGCCGGCCGCAACCACCTCTCCGTGGCCAGCTCACCCCGAAGGCTCTGAGCTTCAGCCACCGCCACCAATGTGAGCTCCCAACTCCCCAGATGGTGTAACCGGCCCCGATTGAGCTTCCTCGCCGCCGGTGACCCTCTCCACCGTGAAATCCCCGAACCACCCCCTTCTCCCTCCCTCTCTCCCCGTTGGTCCCCGCAGATGCTAACCACCCGAAATGGGTTCCCCGCAGTCCCCTCTACCCGCCGGTACTCCGGTGACCGCCGGCGAGCCCCCTAGCGCCCGGACCGCCGTCGCCACCGTTGCTCTGCCGCGGCTGCACTGTCGCGGCCGGAGGAGGAAGACGATGGACGTGGCCCCTCCTTCGCCGTCGGACCTTACCCCCACCTTCTAACCTCAGCTGTTGGATCTCCCCGTACCGTTTCACCCGCCCCTTGAATCTCAGCCGTCCGATCTTCTTAACCGTACCGCTCCGCCTCCGTTGGATCACGCCCTGTACCGCTTCGCCCGCTCGCCATCTCCCCCGTCCGCCAGCTCCACGCGTCGCGCATCCAGACTGCGTGGGCGCGCGCGAGCGTGGGCCGAAGCCTCGGCCTGCCTCGCCTCTCCGCGCACGCGCGCGTTCCCCGTGGGCCGCGCTGGCCGTTGGCCGCGCGGGCCGTCCGCCGGGCCGGGCTGCACTGTTGCGCCAGGCCGGGCCTTTTACTGTTCATCGAATTTCCAGAGGTTTATTGATTTCTAAAATCCCAGAAAATCCAAATAAATCCTAGAAAATCACAGAAAATCCCAAAAATTCCCAAATTTCACCACATTGCCCCAAACATTATTCCAGACCCTCTGGTGAACTCCATTTCCACAGATTCATCCTAGAAAAATTCCTAAAATTCCATTTGGAGTGTTTATGCATTTTATTTCTTTTTAATTAGATTATTTTTCCTCGCTTGATTAGTTGCAAGCTGGATTTAATTTATTTTACGTGTTTACGCTAGTGTCGGAGATTCCGGAGATTCAAGAGCAGGCTCAGGATCCAGGTGCTTCGACGTTCGAGCTCGCAGAGATCATCCGGATAGACGGCAAGTCCCAAATCCTTTGATCATATTGTATCCCATAATGTTTAAATATGTTAATATGTTATTTGCATTGAGCTAGTTCTGAAATGTTAGTTCAAAAATAAAAATAAAATGTTTAGAATGACATGTGATATAGTTAGTCCTACCACCGCTAAATGCCATGATTAAATTGCAGCCATGCCTTTGAAACCCTAGAAATAATTATCTGATAATCTAGAGAATTGTAGGCTACTATTATCATGCAAAATGTTACACTAATAAGGTTGTGGCTGTGGGCCAATAGAATCTGGAAAACCCGACTCTAAGGTAGGGTGGTATGGGACACCGTATCTTAGAGCGGAGAGTGCCGGCGTGCACAAGGTAGGGTAAGGGTTGGGGGAGAGCCGCGAGACGGTCTTTGCCCACCTCTTATCCTAGGGCTGGAGTAGGGTAAGGGTGAGTGGGAAACCGCGGGACGGTCTACGCCCACCGCTTACCTTAGTTTGGGTCGCGGACCTGGCGAGGTTGCGGGCCATGTGAAAATATAAGGACTGAAACCCTTACGCTGAGCAAATGTCACAGTGATCGCTCAACCACAGGAGTTGACTTGTCAACACTTGTCTTTTAGCTGCTCAACTCGATTGAAACTCTACAGGAGGGTAGCAGTGAGGTTAGGTAGGCCGTGCGACGGATACCTAACAACGGTGGAATTCACTCGAAGCGGACGTTGTCCTCTCTTGTGTGTGTGTGTGGGTGTGAGCCAGACCCGAGTGAATTCTACTGGGTAGAGCCTATATAAAGAGTCGAGCAGTGAAAAGACCTGGCTTTCTTAACTCTTTAGCGGGAGTTGAGGGATCGTGTGGGTAAAGCTGAGCAAACTCTGCAGAGTCAAATAAATGGTATTCGAATACGCCGTGCTCCCGGTTATTGGAGCTGTGTCACTTGGGTGATTCCAGCAGCAAAGCTTAAGTAGATTTGTACGTGCTTTAACTTGGTTAGTTGGTTAATGAACTCTTGTTGAAAAACCCTGAGTTCTTAAGGAGTAAGTTTTGGGTCCGTCTTATTAAAAATGTTTGCAAATAAAATTGCATCCACCAAATGTAGTAAACCAAGTATACACCCTTCCTTGGAATTTCCGTGCATATAGTAAATTAAGATCCCTTTGGGATTTGCTGAGCCGGTTGTTTGGCTCACGGCTTGCTTAATCCAACCTTTAGAGGATCAAGACGAAGGAGGAGGTCTCCCTGTTGAAGAAGTCCCCGAGGATCTTTTCTTCGACGAGGACCCATGGCTGTAGGTCTCCGCCGCGCTCAAAGCAGTTTCTGGAGCCTTTTTGTAATGTAATATACTTTGGGCTTGCACGCCCCGCTGTAAAAACTGGATGTTATTCCGTATGTCAAATATATGCTGGTCTTTTGTTGTTAGCATGCAATGGTATACTCTTGCGCGACAGTCCATAACTGTTCATGCGTGAATAGTTACGGGTGCCGTGTCCGTACGCGCCCCTGGAAACGGGGGCGTTACAAGAAGTGGTATCAGAGCAGACTCTTTGACCGTAGGTTGAGACCTAAGGCTGTCTAGGAAGCGATTTGATCGCAAAAATTAATTTAAGGCATAAAAAGAGTTTATGAAAAATATAAGTATTATTGCTGTCTTGTTCCTCTCTTGTTGCTACTTTCCTGTCTTAGTTTATTTCTGCTTAAGTTTTAATTTTCGCAAATGTTTACTGTCTTACTTGTCTAATTTCAAAATTTCGTTTCCGGCAGATGGTGCGCCTCGTTTTCTCCCGCCCCGACCGTAGGGATGGATGGCACCACAAGTTGTGGGAAATGCGGCGATACCTCGGAGCGAGAGGAAACCACGGCCCAGTGATCTACGCTGAGGGACAGTTCCGCTAGGACCAGTTCTACGAGTACAAGGCTTGGGTGGTCCTCGACCCCTTGCCTATCCGCCCAGACAGGAAGCGGAGGTTCACCTCCCGACGGGTGAACGATGAGGATGCTGTTCAGGACGTGGCTCTGAAGGCTGCGCTCTATCTCAAAGACTACTACCACCAGGAGCTAGCAGGGACACCTTTCGACCTGGTGCCGCGTCCGCACTTTGGGGACTTTATAGTCCCTAGGTTCGGTGAGGATGATGATCCCCGCCTAGCGGGTATCGCCACCCTTATGTCGCAGCAGGTCGCCAGCTACGACAGAGCAGTCGAGGAGGCCAGAGTCTGGCAGAGGCAGTTGTGGGACACTCGTGAGGAGGTTCAGCGCCTCCGGGAGTCCCTCGTCCGCTACGAGGCCCAGGAGGCAGCAGAGGTCTCGGATAGTGCGGAGTCGCCCAGCGTTCACTCCTCTTGTGCTTCGGTGCAGTCTAGGCCCAAGCGCCGGATGACTGCGGCGCAGTACCGTGCCCGGTTCCGCCCAGCAGCCCCGCTTGCCCTCCCAGCACCAGGGGACGACGAGGAGTAGACGCCGTTCGTTAGTGGTAGCCTGACCTTTTGGTGATAGATGTACTTTTGTTATGTAATGCAAGTGCAAACTCGAACCCTAAGTGGTCTGCGTACCGCTTGCTTTATTGTAAATTTATGTTAATTAATCTTTTATGTTGCTTGCCTAATTATCAGTATGTTCTTCCTGTGTTCAAAGCTTTCTCCTGTCCCCTTCGCTCTCGTTCTTATCTTTTCGTCCTATACTTGCCTTGAAAAATTCAAAGTCTTACTTATCTGTTCTTGATTGCCAAAGCCGCTGTGAAGCTAACCTCAAGTTCCCAATCAACAGATGGAGCCAGCAGAGCAGACGGGTCAGACCAGCCGGCAGGGTGCACCTGCCACCGACCAGAACACACTTGCCGATGTTATTGCAATGTTAGAAAAGAATCGATACCAAGGAGAGCAGAACATACTGCGAGTGTTGGATCAACAGGCCAAATTGATTGAGCAGATCGCCACCGGATCTACAGGAGTACAGGGTGGAGGCAATGTTCCTCGGGATGGTGCTCCAATTTCCACCCGGTGGAATGACTTTCTAAAAACACGCCCACCCACTTTCTCCACAACCGCTGATCCTATGGTTGCTGAAGATTGGTTGGCAGATGTGGAGAGGAAACTCCAGACTGTACGGTGCGATGATAAAGAGAAGGTTTTATTTGCATCCCACCAGTTGCAGGGTGCAGCAGCGACCTGGTGGATCAACTACCAGTGCACACTCCAGAATAGAGAGATTAGTTGGGAAGATTTCTCCAAGGCCTTCCGTAAGGCCCACATCCCCGAGGGCATTATGGAAGCCAAGCGCCGGGAGTTTTTGGCGCTCAAACAAGGTGGTCGCACTGTGATGGAATACTTACACCAGTTTAACCACCTCTCCAGATTTGCCCCTGAGGATGTCGATAATGAAGACAAGAAGATGAGCAAATTTCGTGCAGGTCTACAACAGACCTTGAGATTCCACATTTCAGCTTTGAAGTTCAAGGATTTGAATGATATGGTTGATGGTTTGATCACCTCCGAAGAAGCTAGAAGCGACATGGAAGACTATAGAAAACGCAAGGCAGCACATAGATCGCAGTCATCTTCACACACTACCCAACGAGTCAAGACATCGGGATCTTCTTCATATCGATCCCCATCTTCCCGACAGTATGTGATGATGCCGAAGAACCACTCCAACCAGACTCAGCATTATGCTTCCCCTCTACCATTGGCTCTCAAGTGTCCCACTTGTGGTGGGAATCACCTGGCTAGTGGCTGCCCGCGAAGGTCAAACGCATGCTTCCACTGCGGTGAGATAGGGCACTACAGAGACCAGTGTCCTAGGAAGAATTTGCCATCAGATGCAGCCAAGCTACAAGTTCAAAACCAACAGCAGCAAGAGGTTAAGTCACAAGCAACCCCCGGCACCCCCAAAGGAGGATTCTTGCAGATTAAAGCAGCCAACCCTCAGTCACCTGCAGGCACTGCGAATTTCTCAGCTACAGGCAGAGGCAGAGGCAGAAGCAATGTCAGACCCACTTTTTATGCCAGAGTGAACCATGTATCTGCAGAGGATGCCGCTGGAGCAAGTGACATCATTGCGGGTATGTTCCCAATCAATTCCATACCTGCATTGATTTTATTTGACCCTGGTGCAACGCATTCTTTTATTTCAAAGAGTTTTGCTGCAAGAAATCAATTGCCTTCTATTGCTTTGCCAAGACCTTATGTGGTGGAAACCCCTGGGGTTAGAATGGAGTCCCACCGTGGGTGTGCGGGACTTAATATAAAAATCCAAGGGGTAGACTTTAGAGCAGACTTGTTGCAGTTAGACATGTCCGGATTAGATGCCATCTTGGGCATGAACTGGTTGGCCAGAAATAAAGGCAAGGTAGATTGCGAGATCAAAACAGTGTCATTGGTCAACTCTGAAGGTCAGAAAATAGTAGTAGAGACAGATCGAAAAGTGCTGAAAGATGCCAAGAAACGTATGATCAACATGATAGCAGCTACACCTGACCAAGTGCCAATAGTACAAGAGTACTCTGATGTATTCCCAGAAGAATTACCAGGTAGACCCCCTGACAGGCAAGTAGAACTTGCAATAGAGTTGGTACCTGGTACCAAACCAATTGCCAAGCACCAATACAGAATGTCAGCCAGTGAGCTGAAAGAACTGAAGAAGCAGTTAGATGAGTTACAAGAGAAAGAATTCATTCGACCCAGTACTTCACCGTGGTCAGCCCCAGTGCTGTTTGTGAAAAAGAAGAACGGCGAATTGAGAATGTGTGTAGATTACAGAGGTTTGAATGCTGTCACCATCAAGAACAAGTATCCCCTCCCAAGAATTGATGATCTGTTTGACCAACTTAAAGGAGCCAAAGTGTTCTCCAAGATCGATTTGCGCTCGGGTTATCATCAGCTCAAGATCCGAGAGCAAGATCGAGAGAAGACAGCCTTCATTACCAGATATGGATTGTTTGAGTTCACGGTCGTACCTTTTGGTTTGACTAATGCGCCAGCGTATTTCATGAATCTTATGAACCTGGTGCATATGGACCAATTGGATCGATTTGTGATTGTTTTCATTGATGATATTCTGATATACTCCAAGAGTGAAGAAGAGCACAGACAACATTTGCATATGGTTTTGACCAGATTGAGAGAGCATAAGTTATATGCAAAATTTGATAAATGCAGTTTTTGGTTGAGAGAAGTCGCTTTCTTGGGTCATGTTATATCTGAAGATGGAGTGAAGGTCGGTCCAGAAAAGATCTCAGCAGTAATGGAATGGAAACAGCCTAAGACAGTGACTGAAGTGAGAAGCTTTCTAGGATTGGCGGGTTATTATCGCCGATTCATAGAAGGTTTCTCAAGAATATCTCGCCCACTCACTCAATTGTTGAAGAAAGACAAACCGTTCACATGGACTGACGCATGCGAGGAAAGCTTTCAGATGTTGAAGACCAAGTTGACAACAACACCAGTGCTGATTTTACCCAATCCAGAGAAGGAGTTTCAGATTTATTGTGATGCCTCAAAGCAAGGTTTGGGTTGTGTGCTTATGCAAGACGGAAAGGTTGTTGCCTATGCATCAAGACAGTTGAAGCCGCATGAGGAGAATTATCCCACACATGACTTGGAGCTAGCAGCTGTGGTGCATGCCCTCAAAATTTGGCGGCACTACTTGCTAGGAAATCGTTGTGAGATATTCTCAGATCACAAGAGTTTGAAGTACCTATTCACCCAACCGGAGTTGAATATGAGACAACGCAGATGGTTGGAACTGATTAAAGATTATGATATTGATCTCCAGTATCACCCAGGCAAGGCAAATGTAGTTGCTGATGCCCTTAGCCGCAAGGCTCGTCCAAGCAAAGGCAGTCAATCAGAATACCCACCAGAGTTGCAGAGAGATATATTACGGCTGAACTTGGTAATCACAGAACAAGGTGAAGAAGCAGCCTTAGAGATTCAACCACTATTGCCAGACCAGATTAAAGCAGCCCAGGATGAAGATGAAGAAATTCAAAAACTGAAAAAGGATATCCAAGGAGAAAGTTCATCAGAGTATGCGATAGACGAGCATGGGATCCTTACCTTCCGTGATCGCTATTGCATACCCGACAAGAAAGAGTTGAGAGAGTTGATCCTAGCTGAAGCCCACTCCTCTCAATTCTCAATTCATCCAGGAGGCACAAAGATGTATCAAGATTTGAAGAAAAGATATTGGTGGAACCAAATGAAGAAAGAGTGGCAGAATATGTAGCTAAATGTGATGTCTGCCAGCAGATCAAGATAGACCACCAAAAACCATCAGGATTGTTACAACCTTTACCAATTCCCGAATGGAAATGGGATAGCATTGGCATGGACTTCATCACTGGACTTCCCAAGACTCGTGAGGGATATGATGCTATTTGGGTCATTGTTGATAGATTGACCAAGGTGGCTCATTTCCTCCCGATCAAGCAAACCTATGGGAAGGATAAACTCGCCGAGTTATATTTGACCAGAATTGTGACACTGCATGGAGTTCCGAAGAAGATTGTGTCAGATAGAGGAGCACAGTTTACATCCAAGTTCTGGGAAAAGTTGCATGAAGCCATGGGCACCGATCTGAATTTCAGCTCAGCATATCACCCACAGACAGATGGGCAGACAGAGAGAACCAACCAGATTTTAGAAGACATGTTGAGAGCTTGTGCGATAGTGTATGGAGCAACATGGAACACCTGTCTACCATTTGCTCAGTTCTCATATAACAACAGCTATCAAGCCAGCATTCAAATGGCACCGTTTGAAGCACTTTATGGCAGAAAATGCAGGACTCCACTGAATTGGACAGAAACAGGAGAACGACAACTCATTGGTCCTCAGATTGCTCAAGATGCAGAAGCACATGTCAGAATTGTTAGAGACAGACTGAAGATGGCACAAGACCGACAGAAGAACTATGCAGATAACCGCAGGAAAGACTTGAGTTTCGAAGTTGGAGATTATGTCTACATTAAAGTCACCCCATTCAAAATAGTCAAGAGATTTCAAGTCAAAGGCAAATTAGCACCAAGATATGTGGGACCGTTTCAGATAATTGGAAGAGTTGGGGAAGTAGCTTATCAAGTGCAGCTTCCGCCCAACTTATCCAGAATTCATAACGTGTTCCACGTATCCCAGCTTCGGAAGTGTCTGCGCCAACCAACAGATGAAGTGCCACTGTCAGATATTGAATTGCAAGATGACTGCACATATGCTGAAGAACCACTACAAATACTTGAAACGGCAGAAAGGCAGCTCAGAAACAAGAACGTCAGGTTTTGCAAAGTACAGTGGAAGAATCATACACCTGAAGAGTCAACTTGGGAACGAGAGTCAGATTTGCAGCGAGATTTCCCCAACTTACTCCCTGGACCAAGTTAATCTCGGGGTCGAGATTCTTTTAAGGGGGGTAGGTTGAAAAGCCCTGAAAAAAAAAATTCAAAAATGAATTTCTATGATTTTTGCTGCATTTTTGAGTGAATTTTGAAAACTTTCCTTTTCGGGAAAGTTTCATCGGATTGCGCTTTCCTTTCTCGGCCTTTCCGCTTTCTCCCTCCGTTGGCGCCCCGTCTCCCCTTTCCGCCTCCCTTTCTCTCGCGCGCCCCGCGCCCGCGCCCGCGTCTTCGCTGGCGCCACCTCTCCTTCCGCCTTCCCCGTCGCCCAGCGCCTCCCTCCGCTCCCCTCAGCCGCAAGCGCCCAGCTCCCTCCCCGCCTTCACCTCGCGCACGCGCGTACGCTGCGCGCTGCGCCCGCGCTCGTCCCCGCGCCGCCCGCGGCCTCGCGTGTCTCCGTACCGCCCCGTCAACCTCGGTCCGGAGGAGAGGCCATCCTTGAGCCACGTCGTCGCTCCCCTGTGCCCGACCCCGCCTGTCAGCCGCCGCTTGTCCCCTCCACCGCGCGGGAGCACGCCTCCGCCACGCCCGCAGCTCAACTGCCCCCGTCGCGTCGCCCGCTCTGTGCAGAGCCTCGCGTCACCCTCGCCCACTCCCACTGTGCGGGATTAAACGCCCTTGACGGCCCCGTCACCTCCCTGTCGGCCGGAGCCCCGCCGCTGGCTTCTCCCCGAAGGAACCCCCTCCCCTCCGCGCGGGTATAAAGCCCCCTCCCCCTGCCATTTCTCTTCCTTTGCTTTCCGAGCTCCCCAAACACCACCATTCCCCTCCCCACCCTCCAGAGCCTCTCCCGGAGCCTCCGATTGGAGCCCCGCCGCCTACAGCTCCGCCTCCGCCGTCCCCTGCGCCGGTGGCCCCCGGGAACCAATCTCCCCCTCCCCTTCTCCATTTCTAAATTGCATTCGTCTGGAGCACCTTCAACCACCCCTATTTACTTTGCCGTTCTCCTCTGGCCAGGTGAAGCCCTGTGGAGCGCCGCCGTCGAAGTCCACCGCCGGCCGCAACCACCTCTCCGTGGCCAGCTCACCCCGAAGGCTCTGAGCTTCAGCCACCGCCACCAATGTGAGCTCCCAACTCCCCAGATGGTGTAACCGGCCCCGATTGAGCTTCCTCGCCGCCGGTGACCCTCTCCACCGTGAAATCCCCGAACCACCCCCTTCTCCCTCCCTCTCTCCCCGTTGGTCCCCGCAGATGCTAACCACCCGAAATGGGTTCCCCGCAGTCCCCTCTACCCGCCGGTACTCTCGGTGACCGCCGGCGAGCCCCCTAGCGCCCGGACCGCCGTCGCCACCGTTGCTCTGCCGCGGCTGCACTGTCGCGGCCGGAGGAGGAAGACGATGGACGTGGCCCCTCCTTCGCCGTCGGACCTTACCCCCACCTTCTAACCTCAGCTGTTGGATCTCCCCGTACCGTTTCACCCGCCCCTTGAATCTCAGCCGTCCGATCTTCTTAACCGTACCGCTCCGCCTCCGTTGGATCACGCCCCGTACCGCTTCGCCCGCTCGCCATCTCCCCCGTCCGCCAGCTCCACGCGTCGCGCATCCAGACTGCGTGGGCGCGCGCGAGCGTGGGCCGAAGCCTCGGCCTGCCTTGCCTCTCCGCGCACGCGCGCGTTCCCCGTGGGCCGCGCTGGCCGTTGGCCGCGCGGGCCGTCCGCCGGGCCGGGCTGCACTGTTGCGCCAGGCCGGGCCTTTTACTGTTCATCGAATTTCCAGAGGTTTATTGATTTCTAAAATCCCAGAAAATCCAAATAAATCCTAGAAAATCACAGAAAATCCCAAAAATTCCCAAATTTCACCACATTGCCCCAAACATTATTCCAGACCCTCTGGTGAACTCCATTTCCACAGATTCATCCTAGAAAAATTCCTAAAATTCCATTTGGAATGTTTATGCATTTTATTTCTTTTTAATTAGATTATTTTTCCTCGCTTGATTAGTTGCAAGCTGGATTTAATTTATTTTACGTGTTTACGCTAGTGTCAGAGATTCCGGAGATTCAAGAGCAGGCTCAGGATCCAGGTGCTTCGACGTTCGAGCTCGCAGAGATCATCCGGATAGACGGCAAGTCCCAAATCCTTTGATCATATTGTATCCCATAATGTTTAAATATGTTAATATGTTATTTGCATTGAGCTAGTTCTGAAATGTTAGTTCAAAAATAAAAATAAAATGTTTAGAATGACATGTGATATAGTTAGTCCTACCACCGCTAAATGCCATGATTAAATTGCAGCCATGCCTTTGAAACCCTAGAAATAATTATCTGATAATCTAGAGAATTGTAGGCTACTATTATCATGCAAAATGTTACACTAATAAGGTTGTGGCTGTGGGCCAATAGAATCTGGAAAACCCGACTCTAAGGTAGGGTGGTATGGGACACCGTATCTTAGAGCGGAGAGTGCCGGCGTGCACAAGGTAGGGTAAGGGTTGGGGGAGAGCTGCGAGACGGTCTTTGCCCACCTCTTATCCTAGGGCTGGAGTAGGGTAAGGGTGAGTGGGAAACCGCGGGACGGTCTACGCCCACCGCTTACCTTAGTTTGGGTCGCGGACCTGGCGAGGTTGCGGGCCATGTGAAAATATAAGGACTGAAACCCTTACGCTGAGCAAATGTCACAGTGATCGCTCAACCACAGGAGTTGACTTGTCAACACTTGTCTTTTAGCTGCTCAACTCGATTGAAACTCTACAGGAGGGTAGCAGTGAGGTTAGGTAGGCCGTGCGACGGATACCTAACAACGGTGGAATTCACTCGAAGCGGACGTTGTCCTCTCTTGTGTGTGTGTGTGGGTGTGAGCCAGACCCGAGTGAATTCTACTGGGTAGAGCCTATATAAAGAGTCGAGCAGTGAAAAGACCTGGCTTTCTTAACTCTTTAGCGGGAGTTGAGGGATCGTGTGGGTAAAGCTGAGCAAACTCTGCAGAGTCAAATAAATGGTATTCGAATACGCCGTGCTCCCGGTTATTGGAGCTGTGTCACTTGGGTGATTCCAGCAGCAAAGCTTAAGTAGATTTGTACGTGCTTTAACTTGGTTAGTTGGTTAATGAACTCTTGTTGAAAAACCCTGAGTTCTTAAGGAGTAAGTTTTGGGTCCGTCTTATTAAAAATGTTTGCAAATAAAATTGCATCCACCAAATGTAGTAAACCAAGTATACACCCTTCCTTGGAATTTCCGTGCATATAGTAAATTAAGATCCCTTTGGGATTTGCTGAGCCGGTTGTTTGGCTCACGGCTTGCTTAATCCAACCTTTAGAGGATCAAGACGAAGGAGGTGGTCTCCCTGTTGAAGAAGTCCCCGAGGATCTTTTCTTCGACGAGGACCCTTAGCTGTAGGTCTCCGCCGCGCTCAAAGCAGTTTCTGGAGCCTTTTTGTAATGTAATATACTTTGGGCTTGCACGCCCCGCTGTAAAAACTGGATGTTATTCCGTATGTCAAATATATGCTGGTCTTTTGTTGTTAGCATGCAATGGTATACTCTTGCGCGACAGTCCATAACTGTTCATGCGTGAATAGTTACGGGTGCCGTGTCCGTACGCGCCCCTGGAAACGGGGGCGTTACAAGATACATCATACATGGGCGTTTAAGCCATGCAGCCTTTTGATTTGGAGAAAAACTAAAGAACGGTACACCATTTTACTTAAAAACAACAGTATAGCTTTTACCGTCCGATCTTTCTTGCTCCACTCTCGCTCTTGGTCTCTCGATCTCTCTCTTCTCTCTTGCTCACGCCGACAGCGGGCCGCCCCACTGTCGGATCCATCGTCTCCACCCATAGTACCACAGCGTATCGATATTCCTAACCGTGGAGCTGCTGGATTGGATCGTTCCCTGGCGGGGGCAAGGTCAACCTGCTGCCCGAGCTCTAGCCCCGACCATCGTTGATGCCACCGTCGTTGGATCCATCGTCTCCGGTCACATCACCGCCGTGTATCACCATTCCTCGACCATGGTGCTACTGGATCTGGTCATCACCGTGAGGGCGAGGTTGATCGGTTGTCTGAGCTCTAGTTCTGATGGTACACCCCTCATTCTAGCTCTTTTCCTCCTAACTTCTCGAGCTCCGGCGAGAGGAGTAGTGGCACCGTGGCTACCGACGGGTTCACCACATCCCCGGATGTAGAGGGAGGCTGGAGAGGTGGTGGTCTAGTGGTGGGTGGCGGCGGAGGGCGTTGGACAGTGGTGGAGGAAGACACGGTGAGGTGGCGGCATATTGAATATTAGGTTAGGTGGGGAGAGGGAGACAGCAGGGTCGTCGATAGGGGAGGAGGGGGCGGGGGGAGGAGGGGGCGGGTGGAGGGGAGCAGAGTTGCAGCCAGTGTTAGGGAGAGAGAGCGGCCGGAGGGAGAGGGAAGGAAGGCTAAATTTGATGTAATTTAGTGAATCTCTGTACTGCTGGAAATGTTTCTAATGTTATATCCTCCTGTAGCTGCTCCCTTTGCCAAAAGCCTGCCCCAATGATTCGTGGACAGCATCATCGTTGTTGCAGCCCTTTGAATCATTGCAACGGGAGCTACATAAGCAAAATTCTCGAACATGCTGTCGATGCAGCCTGCGAGCGTTGATGAATGGAGATGCCGCTCGATCAACTTTGTCCTTCGCCCTTCGGTTTGCATGCTTTACCGACAACGCTGCTCAATGCTGTCGATGCAGACTATGCATATCATCAAGTACAAACGAAAACAGGGGACTCGGTCAAATTGTCAATGTTTCAGTAGACGTTTCGAAGGACAGATCGATCGACAGGAGATTCCTGACACATCAGGCCATTTTGACATTTTCATGGTACAATGATCCATGAATGGGCCAGCAGGTACCGGCTAATTGGCTACAGCATGCTGATTAGCACGGCATGGGTATGGCGCGTCGCCGCTCGGATGGAAGGACGGTGGTGGTAGCGATACGTTGGAGGTTGATGGAAGAAGTCGTGGCGAAGCCGCGCACCAACTGATGAGCGCCGCGAGGGCGACAGAAAACGAGGTCTAGAAAGTGGCATCAATGAGGGAGGTTTTAAGGAGAAAAGGAGTCGGTGCATCTCTCGCTCGCTAATTCCGGTCCGAGACTCCTGCTGTAAAATACACCATAAAGCTTTTTCTGGATCATGTTGATGCAGTATGTGCGCAGGTAATTTCTGTGACGTCCCAACCACCTCTCCTTGTCGGTTGCCATGTTCGTCAAAGTGGCGTCCGCGTCATCCTAGCACAAGGTGGATAACACGACAATTTGTTGGAAACGTAGATAATATTTTAAGTTTAGATTTTACTAACTGATAAATACAGTAAAAGATTAGTAATACAACAAATGAATTTAACAGCAAACTATTTATTGTACGTCAGAAAATACACAAAAAATTTCTTTTCATAAAGTCAATCGATTGCGCGAACGATTTAACGAAGAACTGGAAACAAAGCAGGTTTGATGTAGTTCAAAATGTAGATAAAGCAGAGCAGGAGCGGTTGCGCATGTTGCGCTACCCAGAAACTTTATTACCGTCCCGTGCAGATACTCTCTGCAGCAAATGGCTCGGAGATAACCGTTCTCCATCCTTTCCAGTGCACGCCGAGAAGAAAGGACGATGAGATTCGATCGCTCAACACTAATTACAAATTCTCTAGAGAGGAAGAAGATAATGGAAGAAAGAAATGGAGGAGTTCAGTCTCCCAAGCTTGAACGTCTCCAGATCTTTTATAGACATGCGAATTACTCTCTAATAACCGACGTCATTAAACATAAATAATCCACTGGTAACTGCTAAATTATTCACTGGTAACTACCCATATTCAAACAAAATTATAATAATTAAGAAGTCTTATGATAAGTTAAAATGAGAGAGATGATGTACGGTTTAACAAAAATTAGATGGAATTGATCTGCTAAGTGACGTGCCACGTTACAGCATGATTGCGCCACACAAAAATACATGGATACACACATGTATGCGTGTTTAGCTAAAACCCTTCTTATACTATCCCTATTCATGTAACATGATTCAAAGAGTAGCAATAACTCTATCTTATAAAATAATCTTCTTTAAATTATCTTAGTAATATAATACCATATATATTAAAATTGTAGAAATTAGGCTTCACATGTATAGAGCTATTTCTGACACAATTGCTCTCAAGTCTGAGGTCTGAACTCTGAACCATACAAGATACGTCGGAAAGGAAAGATAAGACGAACAAGTGTCATGATTGTCTGCGTCCGAACTCTCCAGTCTTCGCTCTTATCGTATATATTTTTATCATATATATCCGTATCGTCCTGTGTACAGATGTCCGTTGTTCTGACCAGCTGATCCGCTACATCGACGTATGATTGCCCCCACCAGCTGCCGTCCAAGTCGAACAGAACCTGTATGAACTCGAAGAACAGAGCCTATCTCGAGATAAAAAAAAAGGAGTGTGGGGACGTAGAGATTAGTTCAGGACGGAAGAGAGATTCTGAATGAATGACCTAAATTACACCTCAGCACGTCAGTACTCGATCCTTAGCTTCACGCCGCAGAGATCAGCAGGTTAGGCCATGCTAGTTTAGGCTTAGGTTTCTGAGTTTCTACTTATTTTTAATTATTTTTAAATTTTATTCTTTTCTGATTTTTAAAATTTTTTAAGTTTTTTTATCGGTTCTTTTTCTCATATTCATCTGTATTTTATATGCTGGGCTAACTTTTTTTCATTTTTAATTTTTTTAAATTTAATTATACCAAATAAACCATTATTATTTACGATGTAATTTCAGTCAAATACAATAAAAATTCAATCATAACTCATAAAAATCAGCCAACCTAACACCATCTAAGTAAAGAATCTCCCACACAGTACCACCTTTTCACCTGTTTTATGATATAACACCGACGACAGAATAGTAAAAGAAGAAAATTAAGGTGAGATGGATCCCGTAAATTCCCGAAAAAAACCAAACCAGAAATTGATTGCTTAATTAGACAAAACCAAAACCAGAACAGTAACAGTCTCAAGCTCTATATTCTGTAGCTAGCAGAATCCATCTATGTACATACGCATAACTAACCAAGCAAGCAAAGTATACAGATGCATCCACGACCGCGTGGAAGCAATAAGCATAGGTGCGTGCAGATCGAATTACATATTTTACACGTACGTAAGCATCAATCAGGGCTTCCACATGTCCCGGAAGGTGGAGTGGAAGCTGGCGAGCACGAGGAGGAGCACGACGACCATGGCGACACCCCAGGGAGAGCTGCCCTCGGCGGGGGCGCCCTCGTAGCGGTTGCCCCTCCAGCGGCGCTCGCTGGGGTAGAACCCGAAGTAGCCCTCGAAGGTGTCGACGGAGGAGATCCAGCGGATGAGGAGGACGAGCGCGATGGGCACGACCAGCAGCGCCCAGCTGAGCTGCTCGGTGGCCTCCTCGATGAAGTCCTCGTACGTGAAGAACCACGACACGCCCAGCAGCAGCATCACCATGAGCAGGATCAGGATCACCGGGTAGGGCAGCGGAGACAGCGTGAACGCCTCCAGGATGGACGACTCCCCCCGACGGTCGTAGTACGCCATGGCCGCGCGCTTCCTTCTCGATCGCCTATTCGCCTTGCTGCTTTGGCTTTGGCTTGGGAGGTGGGGAAAGGGGAGAGAGCGAGGTGGTGGTGATAGGTGCGTGTAACTACTAGTAACGTGTAGCGCGCGCGCGTGGAGATAGGTGCGTGCAACGAATTATAGGTTCGTGCTTGTAGTGGAGTCTTTGGGTTTGTGGACTTGCGGCATATACAACGCTGCGTACGTAGAGCAGAGAATGGGTGGGCTGGGTTGTGACGTATGGATTGTGACTTAAAATTTTAAATTTTGATTATATGTGAGAGGTGGTATGCAGAGAAAAAAGTTATATGTAATTTTAACTGATATAACTAAACTCAATATATTTTTTTATTACAATTTTTCTGTTGATCCCGCTTTGAAAAATGTATCATTTGAAATCTGATTACTGTAACATAACTACATAAGCTATAAATCATAAGCCATAAATAAAAAAAAAGCTATAAGTGGAAAAGAGGACACCTAATATTTTTTCACGAGTGCATGTAAGATAGAGGATTCGCTTCGAGTGAAAGTCTTATCAACAACAGCAGGACAAAACCGATAGAGAGTGGATTCTTTTCTTTCTATGGTTGATAATCTATGGTTATGACTGATGTCTTTTAGATATAGTATGAGTGTTTGTATGAAAAAGGTTGTCCTGATAAGTCGTTAAGAAAAGATAATAGAAAAATCATATTATTTGTTTGATCGAGAAAAAAAATATAACATAAGTAAAAGAAGGGACAGAGTAATAAGCCTGGGTGGTGTACGCGTGGAGGCAGAAACAGCGCCGATTCCTCCTTTTCGGGGGAGCAAAAGTCGTAGTCTCATTTGGCGTAGGATGTGTCGGGGAGGATTTTCCATGATCTTGCTAATATTCTTAGGCCCTGTTTGGAATGCGGGAATTTTTCCCGATTCCTGCGGGAATTGAACTGTTTCCTGCAAAATTCCTGTAAAATTCCTGTGAAATTCCTCTGTTCCAAATAGGCCCTTAATTTATTGGCATACTTATGATGCTGATATGCATTATTCATGAAGAAGAAAAAGGTGATCTGCGAGGATTAAGAAGGAGCTGTGATATACAGGGCGATCTCTCCGAATGAGGCAGCACAAATCAATTTGAGCGTAATTCTCCTTGGATGTCTGATCGGTTTGGATTTGGATGCCCTACAGTAACCAAGTTTAAAGTGAACCTACATATGTGATAGAAAACACAAAATTTAAGGGAGTCGTATGACTCGCTGTCGGATAGCAGTTACCGAACGGAGCATTCTCGTCCAGTCAGGCAGATAAGCAGTCCACTGTCCAATTATTGAATGGCAAGTTGCTAATCACGCCTAAGCTCAGCCCTCAATTTAGGGCTAAAGGCCAGGGAAAGTGAGACTGGGGCACCGGATCCTCTGCAGCTGTACCATTGTAACCTTGATTGCCTTCGGTGTCTGACCAAATTACTAGCTAGGTGCCTTAAGTCACTGTCGCTAACTCTCTATAAGATCGAGCAATGGACGAAAGTTTGCTCCTCTGAATCGTGGACGAGAATTCTCCAGACAACTTCCTCGATCAGTGTAGGGCTATATTAGCTCTGGTTGAGGGCTATCGCTGCTTTGTTTTACAGCCTATCCGAATAATTGGGAACTTGTTTTTTATCCCTTCCCCCCTGTATTTGATTCTGCAAGCATACGTATATACTTTTTGCGGAAAATCAGCGTATGGATGTGGGTCTGTACTTTTTGGTTTTAGCTTATAGTTTTTGATTGTGGTTTATAGTTTTTAGGCTATTCGTGAGAGAAAATACGGAGTAACATAAACTCGTGTGTGATTTTGGCCAATATAAATGAAGTCGCTATGGTGTATACTATAATTAACTTGTAGATTCTATTTAAAAAATACTTTATTTGAAAGCTAGTTACTATAAAAAAAATATAAAAATAATTTTTAAAAACTAAAAAAATGTCATATATATATATATATAGTTCATAAAAACAAAAGGAAACGGTAAGATTATTTTCGCCGGCCAGACCAACGAAACCCGAGTAAAAATCAGGCTTTTCCGGGACGGCCCAACTTAAATTTGGCCCGATAGTACTCGCGCTTCCACCGTGCGAGCCCGAGAGAATTCGACCTTTTTTTTTCCCCGTGCAACCCTACCTAAAAACTACCTCTGGTCTCGTCTCACTCGGCCTTTCGGTCTCTCTCATCTATTGGCCCCAAAGCCAACCACGGAACGCCGAAAACCCTCGCCTCACGGAGCCATGGCCAGAGAAGACGCCGCCGCCGCCATTTCCTCAGGCACTGCGGCCCCCCAGAAGCCCCCCAAGAAAGAGCCGGACGATGAAGATGACGATTTCGACAACATGCCTCTCTCCCTTTCTAGGGCCAAGAAAGCGAGCAATGCGGATGCCTCCAAGGTGAAGGAGGGGGACGATGACCACATGCCACTCTCGCTTTCTCGGGCCAAGAAGGTTTGATTCGGTTCTTTCTTGATGGATAATGTTAGTGGGCTCGCCTTTGTTTGCTTTGATCTTTTGGGATATTTTTGGGGGCAGTGTGAGCAACGTGGGATTTTGAAAGATCTGCTTAATTATTCCGCGGATATTTGTTTGTTAGGTTGCCTTCGATTTGGGCATTTTTTTATGAGCCTTTCGTGATTTTTGAGGATTTATAGACACACAGCAAAGCCAAGCTTTGCTTAGAGTTGGATATGTATCAGGACGATGTTTTCAATTAGGAAATTGTGAGGGCGGTCAAGTTGCGAATTGCAATTTCGTAGCATGCATACCATTTTGTCTTCTATAAAGATAGCATTGTTGTGTTTTCTAGGGAAATGAGAAGCAGAAAAGCACTGTGGGTAGCAATGCGAAGGCTTCTAAAGTTAAGAAAGAAGAAACTGATTCTGATGATGACTGCAAGGTTGCCATTGTTCTCTTTTTCCCGCTTTATTTCCCTTGATTCTGTTGTTGAGGTTAGTAGGTGTGAACTTTTCAGCCAAAATTGAAGAAAAGTGGAACTGTGAGTACTGCCAAAACCTCCAAGGTTAAGAAAATAAAAGATGAAGATTTGGAAGATGATACCATGGTATGCCATTTCCTTGATTTATGTTGTGTTGTTTAGTTGCTAAATTAGTGTCTTACTCGGTGAAGGAGCAAAAGAAAAGAAAGAAGAAAATAGGTATCAAAGAAGGTGAAAAGAAGGCCGCTGGGAAGGAAGATAATGAGAAGGGAAAGAAGGAGAGAAAGGTGTATGAATTGCCAGGGCAGAAGCATGATCCTCCTGCAGAAGTATGACCATTCTAACATTTTCCCTATCTGGTAGGTTCTAATTCCTTTCATATGGGAAATGATTGATTTTCCTTTCACTGCAGAGGGATCCATTGAGGATATTCTATGAATCGCTCTATGAGCAAGTGCCCACCAGTGAAATGGCTGCAACCTGGTGAGATACCACATCTATGCAAGATTGTACAGATCTATGTTAATTACTAGGCCACTAGGTGTAACTATAGCTTATTTGGGGTAATCTAAATCAATGTGAAGCTGTGAATCAAGGTGTTACTCTGAGACTTATTGTAGAAACTGCCTGCATAAGTTGGATAAATATATTAATTTACGATTATGTAACTATGAATATTGAAGAATAAATGCAAGAATTTCACTAGGTAGTTTTAGACCTGTCTTCTAAATTTCGATATTATACTTGTTGCCACAGTTAATCCCATAACTAGCATTATAGCACTTCGCTCATCTTTCTGCTTGATAATGGAATCCAGTGCTTGTGGAATTTTAAGAATATATAGTTATACTACTTTTAAATGCAAAAGAGTGAACACTATGAATGCCATTTGCACACCCCAAGTTGTCCTATAATATTATTTATTATGCCTTCCCTTCTGGTCTACATTTGCAATTTTATGTGCATCTTATATAGCTGAATTATGTTCACTTGTTGGTAGATTAAAATATTCAAAACATCAAAGGTACAACATATTCGAAATGTCAAAGCCTCAAAGGTAAAGCAAGTTCAGTTGAAAGTTGAAAGCATCAGAACATTTTGAGCCTTATTGCTCTAGGGTGAATTCCTCAAAAAGCATCTGCCAGTGTTAAATATTCAAAGCCAAGTTTCTAGTATCTGCCACAGGCCACAGCTGAATGGTTAGTTGCTTAAGATGGTAACCGTAATCCTAGCCTAGTCTGATTTTTCAAAACTGGCTGGTACAGGTTCCAAATAAGAACTTTTTGGAACGAGTTACTGTCAATTATGAACGATTTCCTCTGCTTACAGCTGAGGGTTTTTTGGGGTAAACATGATGTGTCATAACACAGTGGGGACAAGGAAAACATGAAATGGGCCCATGATTAGCCAGTTTAACAACCTGTTTGATTTTCAGCTAGTTTCTAGTTATTTCCTGACTGAAATATTCCCTCAACATAGGGCATAATGTTTCATCTTGTACTATACTGTTTACAGTCATAGCAAACCAGAAACCAAGTATTGGCTATGCAGCATTAACTGTTCAGGTGCAAGTTTTCAAACCCTAGTTAATTTGTAGTTTGTGTTAAATTGTTATTCAGTGTCTACAATTTGAAGCAAATTACTATTTTTCCTCTTATTTAAGCAAATTAATATGTTCAGTAACCCTTTGGATGTGCATAGGTTGATGGAATGGGGTTTGCTCCCATTGGATGTGGCTAGAAAAGTCTTTGAGAAGAAACAGGGCCAGAGACTGAAGTCACAGGTCAAAACAGCCTCAGCAAAGAGAAAGCTAGGTTCTCCAACCAAGAAAACACCGTTATCATCTGCTAAGAAAACCAGCTCAGCTGCAAAGGATGCTGGAAAAACCACAACGCAAAAGAAGAGGAGGGCAAGTAGTGACACTGACGACGACGACGATGACTTTATCATTTCTAGGATGAAGACCAAAAGGCAAAAGATCTCTAGCTAGGTATCTCCGTCTTATTAAATGAGATGTGTTCGTCATTTATTAGACATTATGCTAGATCAGGATAACCTTAGGAAACGATGAGAAATTTGCTCCTCCGTGCACCAATACAAATGAGCATCTGGAGCAAAGCTATTTTAATGAAGCAGTACACTGATTCTGTCTTAGAAGTACCACCAGTTGCTTGCATTCTAAAATTTCAATGGCTTTTCAGAACCAGAATGAAGGGAAAATATTACAAACTGTTACTCACTTTGGTATTAGTACATGTGTAGTGGTTGCAAAATTTTTCCCTCCAATGCTATTGTTGAGGTTATCAAACTGGCAATTTTCATCCAAAGTTCTCTTCTTCCAACCGCCGGTGATAGCTGAGAAGTAGTTTCCTGGAGTGGCAAACTGGTAATGTATTTGGTACATGAAATCTAAATCCGTGATTTTCCATATTTTCAGTTCTTATTGTTAAGTAGTGTATAGTAGTGTATATTGGCCCATTAGGCCCAATAGAGTTAGGGTTGAGATGAGATGTACACCCCCCCCCTCATGCTGATTGAATAAAGTGGAGCTTCCACTTTATGTGTAGCTTCCCTTGTTTAACATGGTATCCGAGCCTTCGTGCTCCTGCTCCATCCATCGCTGATTTCTCGCTGGCTTCGTGTTGCTGCTCACGGCTCCGTTGTCGGGGAGCGTCGTATTCCATGTTGCCGCGAGTAACTTTGGACGCTGAGGTCTTTCGGCGACACCTCTTTCACCGCTGGGGACATCATAAATTATTATCGTGTTCTTGCAAACCTATCGAGTTAGAGTATAAAAGGGGTCAAAAGTTATACTCACTTCTTAGATGATACCGAGAGTGTGGCTGAAACACTCACAGAAAGTCGTATATATGTATCACCGTAGATTCCTTCGGAGGGCTCATCCATATTTCAAGATGACGAAACAATTCAACGAAGAGACGGAGGACAGTTCAGCTCCAAGTCATTTAAGTGGAAAAGAGGTCTTTGATATAGTTAAGGATTTAGATGTTGTGCTCGGAAAAGGATGTAAATTGATGACATGGGAGAAGAACGTCTAAAAGAAGAGATCAATGTTTTGAGACTTACCTTATTGGGAGCACCTAGAAGTTCACAACTGCATCGGCGTCATGCACGTAGAGAAGAATGTATGTGACAGTTTGATTGATCTCTTACTGAACATTCGTGACAAAATAAAGGACGGTGTCAATACACAGCTTGACTTGGTTGATATGGATATCAGGCCAGAGTTAGCATCGACAAAGATCGATCTCTGCCAGAGGGCAGCGTCGTCGAAGGTTATGCAATCGAAGAGATCATTGAGTTATGTGTCGATTATATGGCTCAGGTCAAATCAATAGGTGTGCCTCGATTTCACTATAAGGGGAGCCTCAAGGGCATCGGGACCATTGGAAAGAAAGTAGTCACTTCAGATATAGATGCGTATGCTTAAGCTCATTTCACGGTCTTGCAACATATGACTGAAGTGCCCTCATATATCGACCAGCATAAGGACGTGTGCTTCGGCAACAGAATCCAGCGCGGTTGGATGTTTGGATCACGAGACAACACAACAGTCGGTTCAACCAATGGTTGAAAGAGCGATTCGCTAGGAGCTCATCAAGTGATATGCTAACATGGTTAGCAAAAGGGCCAACATTTACAGTTGTGACATGGCAAGAATATTATATAAATGTGTACACATTCTATACACAGGCTTAGGATGTAAAGAGCACTTACCAAAATAGCGTTGTCCGCATAGATGCATTCAGTACCGATGGGTTGAGAAACTCATACTATTGGTTCATAGAGGAGATTTGAGAGTTTGACTACATGCTCTTCAAGATCCCCTTGTTTTGGTGTCGTTGGTTCCATCTCCCACAGGTGAAGATCGACGAGTAAAATGTCACTACCGTTGACCTTAAACATGTCAGATACAAAGATGAACTATTTGTACTCGCTAACTAAGATGTTCAAGTTTTCTATGTAATCGACCAGACAAATAAGAAGCACCACGTAGTTCTTTATGGAAAAGGAGGATTGTTGGAGTTGAGAATGTAGTGGATGAGGAAGAATGCAATCAATTTGACGAGTTGCCTCATTTTGAAAACGGTATAAGGGTCGAGAAAGTACAACATGATGAAACTAGCTACATGCACGTCGATCATCATGAAAGGCTAATTTTGAAAGGAAATAAGCAATTGGAATGATGAATGAAATTTTTATGTGTCATATGTTTTGTATTTGCATTTGTTTGTGAGTATGAGAATGTGTGATGTATATGTGAATTTGCATTTATGTATATAAGAATGTGTGATATGGATGTGAATTTGCATTTATGTATATGAGAATGATATATATATATATATATATATATATATATATATATATATATATATATATATATATATATATATATATATATATGTGTGTGTGTGTGTGTGTGTGTGTGTGTGTGTGTGTGTGTGTGTGTGGATTTGCATTTATGTATATGAGAATGTGTGGTGATCATCACAGATGGTTTTAAATTAAAATTGTCTGTGATATAAATATCACAAACGATTATAAATTAAAATATTTGTGATATGTTATTATTATAGTTGGTTTTTTATTTAAAACCGTTTGAGATTAAAAATACCATAGACGGTTCATAAATAGAATCGTCTGTGATTATTTCCTTATATATTGCGCTCTAGGGTTTGTTCCTACTGTACTAACGCTACACCCCAGTCTTCCCCGAGCCCGTCACTGCCTCCCCCGATTCCAACAGCCCTCCTCCCCTGCGCCCGGTGCCTTCCTCCTCCCCCGAGCATACCGCCTCCCCCGAGCCTGATGCTGCCTCCCCTGAGCCCGTCGTCGCCTCTCCTGAGCCCAGCTGCCCTCCTGCCCTGCGCCTGGTGCTCTCCTCCTCCCCAGAGCACGTCGCCTCCACGAGCACTCCGCCTCCCTCGATCACGCCGCCTCCCCCGAGCACTCCTCCCCCAAGCTCGCCGCCTCTTCTGAGCCGCACAATGAGCTTTATTTTATGTTCTTCATTTCTCTATGAGATCTGATTGTGCATTAGTTAGCCGTGCTAATCTTTGTTCATTATCTTTGAAATCTAATTGTCGACTGGCACTAGGAGAACTATTGCATGATAGATTGTGGGTTTTTGATCTCTCAATGAGGAAATTTGTCAAGATTGAAATCTCAGTGAAAATCTAGGATTATTCTGCTAGTTTGAATTCACATTTGCTAGTTGTATACTTCTGTGCAGTGTAGTCGATAGCTTTGTCAATAGCTAGTCCTTAGTCTTCTACTTAGTATTGCTTACTACTGTCCTTTGGTTTGTTTGAATATATGTTGGTTCTCCAGTAGCTCATATCTATTACTTGTTTTCTGATTTCTACTAAAATCTGTTGATTCTGCGTGCTCTTGATATTGATTCTACATTGAGGTAATATTCAATTATGCAATCTAGTAGAATTTTTGAGGAATTGTCACTGTGATCATTGAAATATTAACAAGTGTTAATATGGAAGAAGGCCAAGTTTAGAACTTTGTGCAACTCCTTACCTGAGTGCAAAAACATACTTTATTAATCTATGCATTATGCATATTTTTAATGCCTACTTTTATGTACTATTCAGCATATTGGCTTATATATGTATATCATATAGCATGAAAATAGAGTTCATATAGGTGAAATTTCAATTAAATTGCTTAATCTCTAGCACTGGAAGATATTGCAAAGTGATATGTGGCTTCGGATTAATAGCTCGATGATGAGAATGGTCGATCATATACTGGAATTAAATTATTCAAACTTGAGCTCTAATGTATTGTTTTTTTTTTGCTATTTTGCTATTTAATCTTGTAGTCATTACTTTCTTTGTTAGACAATTAGGCTTATTGTTGAATTTGTTTTCATGATTCATTATACTGGAAATTTATTGAGTTTGTTGACTAAACTAGAGTATTGTCTGGTGATCACCTATGCATTGATTTCCTGTTGGTTAAAAGTCTGAGTTTTATGCTGAATTTAATAGCCCACATGTTCTATATATGTTTTGAGCATAATATATTATTTACACAACATGGATGATTTACATACCTATATGCTGATTTGGTCATCCAATTTCATCAAGAATTGGCTCAAGAATTGCTCACTTTTATTATCTTTTTGAAGAAGTCATCTGCTCATTCTTCGACATCGTCGCCAGATGCATGTGACGCACCATCCTCTGGAAAATCCTAAAAAGGAAGAGGACTTTCGAAAAAACCCAAGGGCCGATTTACCATCACGGATGTCAATGCGTCTGGGATCCCTCTCAATCCTCGCCGACCAGTGTCTACATTCCAGAGAATAGTTGGAATAGTTGTACGGGAACAGATCGAGATCACGTTCGATTCGTGGAAGATCGTGACCAAAGATCAGAAAAATGAGCTGGTGACAGAAGTTTTCATTCGTTCAAGATTCCAGAAGAATACAAGGTCTCCATGAAATGACATGTGTTGCTAGCGGCGTGCAAAGCGTGGAAGAACTTCATAGCCTGCTTGTCAAGCAATACGTGGAGAAGGATCTGACACCCTTCCACAAGCATCCATTCATGGAATCGCAATGGCAGAAGTTTGTGGCGATGAAGATGACAGATAATTTTAGGAGTGAAACTGCGGTGCACAGGGCCCTCCAGGCAAAAACATACACCCCCACAGGCTCGACACCACTGGGTATGCGGGTAAAATCTCGCAATGGAGAAAGGAGATTGAATAGGCAATCCTACTGGAGACCTCCGCGCCATTTGCTAGGATCCCTAATGAGCGTGCTCGAAATTGGATAAGAGCGAGGTCATCTACTGTGTTAGGGGTCATCTCTTTTTGAAACCCCGTAGACGAGGAAGTGTCCCACCGCCTGGAAGGCTGAGTGTAGAATCTTCCCAATGCTCATTCCAGACAGTTAGGGAGAGAGATTTACTCTTCGTAGCCCTAAGAAACAAGGAGTACCTGGGTCGCATGAGAGGTTTTGATCTTTACGTTCCTTAGAAATATGATTTCATAGATGATTCTGAAACGTACCGGAGTAGGAAGAGAGTCAAAGACGAGCGTGAGGCACAACTAGGAGAGGACATTACATCACAAATTAGAGATAATATGCAAAGGTTGGTCAGAGATGAGATGCAAAGATATAGAAAAAATTAGCAAGAAGCCCCCCCCACTGCTCTTGTGCTAGGCAGCCCCCAACCATCGGAGTAGCTGCGCGTCTAACCCTACCTTGAAAAGCAATCACTGATTTCTTGTCGATGATATCCTGATAATAATTATTATCTCTAGAATGCTTTATCCATTGATAGGCCTGTTGAAGTAGCTAATTTTGTATCGTTATATAGGTGGCTATGAAGTGTAAGTTTCAAGTAAGATATACCTCCGTTGCCCTGGACGCTCTTGGGGCCAGGCGTATCCATCTGGGCCTGGGGCCTTAGTGCATGGTGTCTCTCTAGTGCTAGGTTTTGCAAAAGTAAATGTGGGCATGTTCATGCCAATTTCGAGGTTGTCTTGTTGAAGATGCCCCCAATGACGAGGTCATGACTCTAGAGTAAGCAATGGGAACATTCATGCACCGATGCTAAGTCCACGAGAGCCATCTGCACCAGTGCTATGTCCACTCAAGCTATCTACACTGGTGCTAAGTCCACAAGAACCATCTGTACCAGTGCCAATTCCACTCGAGCTATTTGCACCGGTGCCAAGTCCACAAGAGCCATCTGGACTGATGCCAAGTCCACGGGGGCTAGTCGCACCAGAGCTACCTACACAGATGCAGCAAAGTTGCAGTGCATCTACTTCTCGTGCTCGATCGACTACCGTGAAGTCGACCTACAGCCAAGGCGGCAAGAGCAAACCAAAGAAGATCGATAATGAGATCCCCTACTTGCCATTGGCCCGAAAATTCGTGCTAGGTGAGCCGTTTGTCATCCCGAAAGAGCGCCTCCTAACCCTATGACTGGTTTACCAGAGATTGCATACATACTACATGGAACAGGCCAACAAGTCGGAGGAACAATGATGCTCGGGTGTCATCGTCAAGTTTAGGCCGCATCATTTGCAGCAAGATATTCATGACTGTGTCTTTACGGTGACCTTCGAGGACTTATTCTTTCTCTTCACACTTGACACCCTCGACTCCTCACTCATTATATATATATATATAGATATAGATATAGATATAGATAGATAAATGGTGACTGAAGCCAGATTAAAGAAATCACTGATTGGTTTCTTCGATCCATGCTTGGTCTCTATGGATACCATCAAGGAGGATGCATCATTCGTCCAGAATTACATAACGACGGCATTGGTGGCTTACCGCAACAAGGAATTCATACTTATGCCTTAGAACCAGGAGTAAGTGCTGCACTAGTGGCTATACTTATTGATTTGTACTTTACAAGCAACACTAATTTTGGTTTAATGACCATGATGACATATCTGTATAGGTTCCACTGTATTCTAATTGTAATTATATCAAAATGGAACAATGTAATATACCTTGATTCCCTAAAGAGGAATAGAATCGATTATATAGTTGTCCAACAATTAATCGACAGGTAAACACATTTCCTCTATAGATAAGTTGTCCAACGATTAATCGACAGGTAAACACATTTCCTCTATAGATAACTCCATTGTAGTCTTTTTTTTTCTTCCCAATGACTAAGGCTAACTTTTTAGAATTACGTAGGTCATTCGTCACATATGTGTAACATCCCAAAAATTTGTTTTCTTTAAAAAATAATTTCAATTAATTATTTAGAAGTGTTTGGATTTTATTTGGATTATTTGTGCAATATTGGAAGAAAATATCAAAATCCCAACTTCAATACAAAGTCCAATAAAAAATTTTTCCCAAAGGGTCACCCATCCTAGAATTGCCATAAGTCAAGCACGCTTAACAGTAATGTTCCAACAAAACCAGCCACCAGTTGGCCTCCTTCTTTGTTGTGTGTTCTTTCCACCTTCCTTCTTTTTATTCTTTGGTCTGATCATTGTTCATCTTCTTCAACCTTGTGCCAGACCTAAGCTCAAATCTCCAATCGACAAAGCCTTTTTCCCTTCGCATCTTCACATGGAAACCGCTTAATTTGTGCTAGCAATCAATTCATTAATCTTTCTCTTCCTTTCGCGTGTCCTTGAATACCAAAATGCTCGCACGGTGCCATAAATCCTGTCGGTTTCCTTTTCTTTGTCGAAGCTATAAATCAGAGCATCGTGACTATGTGGCCTTCTCTTTCATCTAGCCAAAGTCTCCCCTCCAAAGAAGTCGCCGAGTCCACCAATGACACCACCGGCTTCGCCGCAAGGAGAACGACCTCGCCGATCGCTTCACCATCCAAGACCTTGCCGGACCACTTTGCCGCCGCCGTCTTCCGCCTCGTCGTCGAGCAAATCTGCCGCCGGAGCCCTTCCCTCACCAAAGCATTCTATCACCGTTGTCTTCCGCTGTCGCTGACCAGTCTCCAGCTAACTCTAGTAAACCCCCATGACGGTTGAAAACAATCACTCTGCGTTTGACCATAGTTGCTTTCGACCGTGACCGCTTCCGACCATGGTTGCTCATGACTGCAGTTGCTTTCAACCGCAGTCGCTTGTGACAATAGCTATTTTCGACCACGGTCACTCACTACCATGGCCGCTTTCAATCACCCTTGTTTTCGACCACCTCATAGTTTTTGACCACTCCAGGCCTTTCGACCTTATAGCTGTGTTGATCTGCTTGTTTCAGAAGGCATGACCAACAATTTCCGAGGCTAGCCAACAAACAGAAAGGTTTTGGAGTAGAAAGGAATATCACAGCTGGTTATTAACTTATAACCATCTATGATAATTGACAGTTACAGATGGTTTTTAGTACAAACCATCTGTGATATATGATATATCACAGACGGTTTCAACTACAAATCGTCTGTGGTAGCTTAATATCATAGACTATTACAGATGGTTTGTAGTTGAAACTGTCTATGATATACACATATCACAGACGATTTTTAGTAGAAATCGTTTGTGATAGTCTGCGTCACAGACGGTTCGAAAGCCGTCTGTGATAACCTCATGTTAGTACTGACCCATAAATTCAGATGGCTCACGAAACTGTCTATGATGATGTTTTTGAACCGCATTTGATGACCTTTTCTGCAGAAGTGTTTATGCTAAAAATAACTTAGTATAGAGCCTCATCTTTTGACATCTTTGCATATATATAAAATTTTACGGTACAATACAAGTTTTGTTGAGTACACAATGTACTCAATCTTGCTTAAATTATTGTTGATCAGAGAATGAAGAAGGATATGTGCTCGACGACGCATGCTTTGCCCCTAGCACTGGGGAATTCGACGATGGGTTTTTCTAGGGCCTAACCCCTAGTCAGTTGCTTGTGAACTATGGTGGCATACCACCAGCTGCTTTTGCTTATTTATTTATCTTTCGATGCGATTTATTCTTAACTCTGATATTTATTTGGCCGGTCGGCCATATGTTGCAAATTTTATCTCGCACCGTTTAAATATTTGCCCCTTTTGTTGTAAATTTATTTGCGATGTGTATAGATGTGATCTCAATATTTGTGAATATGTGTACTAACCATTGATTATGGGACTAGTATAGAACACATGTGACGACCCCCCGCCCGGGGATCCCCACAGCCCCCCTCGCCTCTATATGCACCTACGTGCAGCGCACCGAGGAAAAAAGGTTGCACCGGTCTTTGAATGGATCGATCGCTTTGCGTTTGTTTGTGTGGGTGGAGAGGGGAATAAAAGCGGGGAAAGGAACCGGCCGGGAAAGGTTTGGGGTTGGGGTATCGGCGGCTGGAAAATGCGCGGGCATGGGACGTGTGGGACGGCAGCCACTTGTTCGACGGATCGTGCGGTCGTGACGACGCACGCAGGCAGCGCGGAGGAGTTTGGAATTAGCTAGACGGAGGGAGGCTGGGCTTGCTGTTTCAATTGCTTCTCCGGCGGGAGAAGGCATCATGGTCGGTGTGATGATGGTGAGAGTGGAAAAAAAGCGACGACCGGCCGTGTCTGTGCACAGCTGCAAAGATCAAAGTTTTCTTGGATGGGATTATGAAAGGGTTTGGCAAACGACAGGGGCTAGGGCTGCTAAAGAAGAGAGAAAAAGGAACTCGTTCTCTTTTTGGCTAGGGCCAAGGGGTCTGTTCTTTTTGGCTGCGGTTTATGGCTTTTGGCTGCGGTTTGTGACTTTTGGTCTGTTTATATGAGAAATTATAGAGTAACAGAAACTCACGTACAGTTTTTGCAGATATAAATGAAGTCAATAAAGTATGTATTACAATTAACTAGTAGACACTATCTTGAAAAAAATACTCCGTTTAAAAGCTAGTTACTTTAGAAAAGCCGAAAAACAACTTTTAAAAGCTGAAAAGAATAGGGTCCTTGACCTTTCCCTTGCTTTGGCAATTGTCGTAGGGTAGTTTTTTTGGCTATGGCTGATGGGTTATGACTACAGTAGATGACTTTTAGTCCTAGCATAAACATTTGTGTAAATGAATTGAACGTTGATAAATTGTTTCAAAAAAGTTGTCTGGATAAACTAGTTCAAAAAGATGATGAAGAAACCGTTCCATTTATTTATTGGAGGAAATTATAAGCTATACGCATAAGCTAAAAAGGACCATCGTCATTTAGCTTCTAAGCAAGGGGGAGAAAAGATTGGCTGTACCAATTGGATGCATGTAAGTTTGATCTTCGATGAGGCATGGTCTATTTACCCTTTTGTCATCAATCAATTATATGCAGCAGTTATGGATCAGTATGAATATACTTGGAGTGATTCCATGTCCTGCTGAGATACCCTAAAGCATCTGATGTTATCAATCAATAATCACTAGTTGCGAGTGCAGTGCAAACCGCCCCATCAACCCTTGTTAGATTCATAAAGCTAGTAAAGCGTGTTTCAATTTTTCCACAAGTGATGTAACTAAGAACACGTGTCAGCATTCTGAGGTGTACGTGTGGAGGATCCAAATGGCGCATGGGTTTAGAACACTACTCTACAATTTGTGCCGACCTATTTGACGTGAGCTTGTTTGTCTCAGGCACATTCAGCTTGCCCAAGTGTTGTCGGCCGCACTTTGCTTTTGTTGCTTTTGTATGATTCTCCGGAGCACTGGGCCACACCTGCTCGAAAGAAAAGGCATCAGGCAGGCCACCGATCTATCAGGTTCGTCCATTCGTATTTTCTAGTCATGTGCGTAATCAACTGTACTATTCATAAGAAAAAAATGGAGAATATTCTGAGTAACCAAAAACAACTCATTGCAATTAGCCAAGGTCCCTGCAAAACGGGTTGCCTGTAAATAGTACATACAAATGAGCACCAACCGATAGAAGAGCATGAACTATGTCGGTTGCAGATTGCACACTGTAGTCAGCTAGGATGCCTCCATATGTGATATGGATACGGCGATATAAATTTTTTTCAAAAACAAAAATACGTCGATACGGTAATATATATATATATATATATATGCAAAATAACAGGTGCATCATGATGCCTAAGCTCCATAATTAAAACTTTCCATCCATGATTGATTTCTTTCCAAATTGATACCTTTTCGAATTAATGAATCTTAATAGGTTACCTAATATATTGCACCTGCACGCATCTAAAAGCAATCTAACGACAGAGAGGCCTGGTGCCCGGGCACCTTGGTGTCTCATTTCAGCGTCCTCTATATATATATATATATATATATATATATATATATATATATATATATATATATATATATATATATATATAACAGTTGGCACTTGACAACTTGACAGTTGTCATACCACTTAGACAACTCTTGATCTCAGTTGCAAGACTTCTTTAATCTATGCTTTGACCTAGGCAAACAAAACTACAAAAGTATAACCTCATATTAGTTGAATCCTCTATCGCTAATATTGTACATGATAAATCTTATCAAAAAAAGCATTAGTGAATATTGAATAACTAAATAACAGATCATGGAGAATTAGCCAAATAATTAACATTCTTTACAACATAATTTTTCCTATAACATAGGTTGATAATTGATCATTCATCAGTTATGGAGTTTGGAACCGTGAGCTCCAGCGCCCTTTTATTTCCTCACTACTTGAGCTCCAGCGCTGTCACCGCATTACCTCATTATCTAAGCGGCTGAGCTCCAGCGCGTGAAATCAGCAAACCAAATGTCGGCGAGTAGCGACGGCGCGAGCGATTACCTGAGCTGGAGGTCGGCGAGCCAAGCAGCGACGGCGAGGGCGCTGCCGGCGGGAGAGGCAGAGGATCTCCAGGCACTGCCGGCGGAGAGGTGGCGGAACTCCAAGCGCTGGCGGTGGTGACGTCGCGGTGGATCTCCAGGCGCTGGCGGCGGTGAGGGTGCGGTGGATCTCCACACGTTGGCGATGGCGAGGGCGCGGCGGATCTCCACGTGCTGGTGCTGGTGACAGCGCGGCGGATCTCCACGCGTTGGCGACGGCGCGACGGATCTCAACACACTGCTGGCGGGAGAGGCGGCGGACCTCCAGGTGCTGCCGGCGGGAGAGGCGGCGGTACTGAGGCGCTGCCGATAGTGGTGGAGGCGGCGGCGACGATCGAGGAGACGCCGAGAAGTTGCGTCGATGTTGCTCTGCTCACTACTGGGGCTGGGGTTTGGGACCGTGTGACCGGATGTAGGTCACACGGTCAGGCTTTGGGCTACCTCTCTATTAGGCCTTTGGGCTGTCCTCTCTATCGGGCTAGAATTTAATTAGGCCAACGTATCGCTATTGTATTGGTGCCGTATCAGAGTATTTTTTCTTTTTTTTTTTCAGCCGAAATTCTTCGATACTTCGTCAATACCGTATCGGCACGTATCAGAATGTATCGCCATATCGGATACGTATCGGATACAGGTACAGCAGTTCAACGGAGTATCGGTGCTTCCTAGGTACTCAGTAAAACAGAAGAGGCAGGACTCATGGAATGACTAGATTTGTGTCTAATGTTTCAAGATACAGGCATTCATTGCCCATGCCACCAATCTATATACACATGCCCAGTGTTATTTACAACTTCCAAGCACAGAAACAGGCTAGCAAAAACCACAAAAAAAGCACAGCAAAGATTGTAACTCTGGAACAGAACGATCAATTAGACCAAGACATATCCTCCCCACCAAACAACATGACAATCTTTTGATTGTAACTCAAAAGGAACAACACAATGTGCAAGAAAAGAATCGCTTGCAGCTAATTTCCTTCAGGACCCTCAGCAGCAACACGCCTCCTTAGCTTGGCGCGCGTCACGCGGATCGTCTCCTCGATTGGTGTCTCCTCTGGTGCAGGATCAAGCTCTTCCGTGCCCTCTACAGCGTCGTCAGATTCATCAACGGCCATCTTGTCCACTCCGTCGGCTTCAGGAGGTGGTGGAGCGCTAGGCTCAGATCTTGGTATATCAGCGTCGGTAGCTGGGTCTAGCACATGCTCGACGGCAGGTTTCACCTCACCTTTCTTTGTGTTCTCATCAGGTTTTGTTGTAGATGCAGCTGCGGTGGGTTTTGTGGACGCCACTGCACCAGCTTTTGCAGATGCCTGACGCTTGATCTTGGGGGAAGATGGAACAGTCTTGGTCTCCTGAGATTGCTGTGCCATTGCTGCTTGCCGAGCAGCAATAGATGCTGCTCTGCGGATAACAGTTGGTGCTTGTTTTTGTGGTGGCTGCTGCTGATGTAGCTGCGGTTGTGGTTGCTGTTGTTGTGGCTGCTGTGGTTCCTAAAGGAATCAAAGCATGATTTCAATATAACTGCAGTTGAAACTTTAATAGAAGGCACAGAGGGGAAATCATGGAGAAAATTAGTTAATCCAACTTGAAGATGGGTATAACATTAGCCTAGGGACACCGTGAGATCAGATAAAGGAGAGTGCACATTTTCATAACTAGTCTGACTGAGAAGCTTCCAAGACGCCCTAAAACAAAATCTTCTGCTAACAACCATGCAACATGACATAGCGAACCATCTTCTTTCTTCTGCATCAGTTTGTATACATACAGAAGGAACATCAGTATATGAACTTATGCTTATATCCAGGATTGAAGTTCTACTCCAGACTTAAGATAGGCCTATGTAATCATCACACTTCTGGATGAGACGAAAATACAGTTTAGGCAAGTGCCACCAGGAGACAGAAAATTGTAATCATCCTTCTGAATTCACAGGAGGAACAGTAGAAATTGGACAAAATGCACTATGTAAGTTCCTAGTTAGCAAGTGAAGAGATATGACAACAATAAGTCAATAGCTGATAATGCAAAATATAGTTACTTATATGTCAGGTGTTCAGTACCAGGTATTGTTTATAGTGTTTAGTAATAATGCCAGTTGTTCCTGTGAATCAAGTCTTTTGGCAGCTCAACTTTAGGCTGTATGGTAGAAACTAGAAAGGCTCCAGATAACAAATTATGCAGCACTTCACGATCCAAATGACAGCAATGCTTTGAACTTGCTTTTGCTCACTTGGCCCATAAGCATTGTAAAATCAGCACACCTAACCTCGAAAGGATGATACTCATGTACATTTTCTCAACATTCTAAAATTTAAGCCGTACCAATACTTTAGACTCGCTGGTACTGATCCAAAGAGACATGAGTTTTACGTAGTTGTAGAAAAGTTTAAGGTTCCAAAACTAAAAATACACTTCGGGTGCCAAAACACTTGGGAAGCTATCTTTGTATTATCATGGAACAGAGACAAATATTCCTCACTGTTATGGTTACAAACCAAATAGTTGATAATGGGGGCTACAGGAAGGCTACAGAGAGGCTACCCGAAGCTTGGAACTAGCAGTAGCAAGTGGATGTAGAAAATATGTGTTATGCTTGTGCCACTGCCCAATCCTTTCTCTAAAAAATAAATCCTCTCTCCTTCATGGTGTTCCTAAGGGACGTATTTATAGACATGTGGAGCTCGTTTACACAAATGCCCCCTTGTGGGGTTATATAGCAAGGGCAAATATGATTTTTCCCTATCATAGCCATTCTAGGCTTGCTTCAGTCACATACGTGATGGGACTTTTGGTGCTTTGGACCAATTGGGCCAGTGTGGGGGGCCACTCCCCCAATAGTAGCCTATCATGGAAAAGGGCTTCGCTACCAGTAGGTTGAAATGATGCTGCTTGCTCCTTAGGCCCCTCCGTCCCTTCGGCTCACTGGTTGTTTGCGATTTGCCTATTCCGTTTTCCCGCCATTTCTCGATCAATCCCGTTGGCGTGTGCGCCGTACGAGATGTGGCGTACAAGTGGCGACCGTCCTGTTCTTGGTCGTGCAATGTGGGCCAACACACTGGTTATGGGGTGTGCCCACCCTACCGCCATTAATTGAACCTGTCCCATTGGTACTTAAGTGTCGTGGCGCCTGGGTTTCGTTCATATGCTTATTCTTTCTCGCGCTTGTCTGTCACCGCTTGCAAGTCCTTGGCTCATTGTCGCCCACTCTTCATCGCATGACCGCTGTTTAGAATAGGCCAGGGAAGTGAGCGCGCCGGTCGTGATGACACATCGGCTACCTCTAGCTGTTGCGGTGGTGAAGATGCACGGTCCGAGCCCACCACTGGCAAGTGATAGAAGGCGTCGGAGAAAGTGGCATTGCTGATGGCCATTTCATTGACGTCCTTTACCCAGCAGCGGACCTTTACGAAGTGCCTGAAATACTCTCGCAGCTTCTCCTTGGCGTCTGCCTTACCGTGAAGAGCTGGTCAGCGTCGACCCACTACGCGTAGTTGCCCTGAAAATTATTGTGCATGAGGTCCCGGACTTGCTCCCATGCATACACAGAGCCGGGCGAGCAGCAATCCATTCGCCTTTGTTGAGTCATCTCCCCCCGCGGCTTTGATGTCCGTTTCGTAAACGCACAGGAATTCATGGGTGTCTGTGTCACCCTTATACAGCTCCACCGTAGGCATCTTGAAGTTCTCTAACCAGGCACTATGCTGCAAACCTGCATTAAGGGGGGCTTAGGGTCTACCCGCTGAGGGGCGTTGCGGGCGTCGACGTTGGCCTCACGACTCTCTGCCCTTTCCATGGCCACCTTCGTTATCACTACAGCAGGGGTCTACTGACTCCGGGTCTCCTGCATCCTGCGCATGGCTCTTCGCAGGCCCGTCAACTCCTACTGCAACATTCCGTAGATTGCCTCCAGGGCCCCTCTGCTTGTGCCCGACCTAGGAACAAGGGCGCCCTCTGCTCTCTGCGTGGTGATGGTGAGGGTATTGGGGCTGGCAGAGGCCACCACTTGGGTGCCACCGGCATTGCCCTGGGGGGGGGGGGGTACAGCCAGGTCGTCCGTTCGTGATGTCTCCTGCTCCTTCGTTCACACTGCTGCCGGAGATCCATCTTCACTGACCACTGGCTCCCTTGCTCTTGCCGTAGCTATCTCGCCCGTAGTACTTTTCTTCGCTTAGAGGCCGACGTCGTTGCCCTCCTCGATGCATGGTGCATCGCGTCCAAGCATCCTTGTTTCGACTTGTAGCTTCCACGCCGTCCCCCATGAACGGCGCCAACTATTATGTTTACAGACCAAACAGCGGATAATGGGGGCTACGGGGAGGCCACAAAGGGACTGCCTGAAGCCTGGAACTAGTAGTAGGGAGTGGATGTAGAAAATGTGTGTTATGCTTATGCTACTGCCTAATCCTTTCTCTAAAAATGAATAATCTCTCTTCCATGGTGTCTTAATGGACGTATTTATAGCCATGTGGAGGTTATTTACACAAATGCCTTCTTGGGGGTTATACAGTAAGGGCAAACATGTCTTTTTCCTAGCATAATCATTTTGGGCTTGCCTCAATCACATACGTGATGGACCTTTCGATGCAGTGTGCCGATTGGGCCAAGATGGGCGCCACCCTCCCAACAATTACAAATGTTAGACGAAGTTTACAGGCCAATATAACATTAATTATAATATTTGTGGTAGTAATGTAGTACACATAAAGAATTACCTTTTTTATCATGCAATGAACAAAAAAAGAAGAGAAGGCCTAGTAAGCCATAAAGAAGTTCCAAGATGGAAAGAGCATCCTATGATTTAGCTTGCGGACTATGTGTACCAACAAGGCGGTAGTGCCTTTTTGAAGGACATAATATGCTTACTACTTGCATATTTACAAATTGAGCTACATTATATAAACATATCTAAAAATTGTGTAGAGTTCAAGCGTTCACGCAATAGATGTTCAGTGGCCGGATAACTTATGACTTTGCTCACAAAGTCCAAGCATTGTTGCTTAAGGCGCTTCGTACTGTCAAACTCAAGTTAGAGATGTGGATTAAACTTTAATGATTAAAGCAATAGATTTTGCTTAGTTTCCTCCATTTATGGCAAAACCATATTTTAGAGCAGATTTCTCAGCATATATAATATGCAATTCTTTGGTACATTATTGAATTTTTCTCTAAAAAAGTAAGTGCACATGCTAACTTAGTCTACATATGATAACTTAAACAATGCCATTTTGCAGTAATAGTAAAGGCATCTTGCACAAAAATATAACTAACAAACTAGTACAACAGCATGGTTAGCATTGCTTTAGAAGCGCGAAAAAGAACTTGAGCTTTGGTAACTGCATAAACACGGTGACATTAAACATCCTTAGGGTGAAAAAAATCAATTGGTTCAATGGCTTTGACTGAAATAAGCATAATAAAGTGTGCATGATTCGCACCTGAGAATGTTGTTGCCTTGATTTCTGAGATGGCGACTTGGCAGCGACATACTTCAAAACATCAAAGAAAGTATTCTGTCCTAGGTTAGCAACCTTCTGAAAATAAACGACAACTATATCGCTGGCCCGAGCTCTCATCTCAAGCAAATTACGGTCGATTTCATTCTCATGCTGTGAAATATATGGCTTAAAGAAAGTCCCATAAATGTAGGCAGTTCCCTGCAATGGAAGCACACATCAATCCAATGTACAGAAAAAACCTGTAAAATAGAAGGTGCAAGGGAAACCGAGTACCTTTGTCTTGGGGTACCACAAGTATATAAAGAACATCAACTTTGCTTCTGAGTAAAATGGTAGCCTTCAACATGAGCACATGCATGATGCAGTTAATGTTAGAGAGTTTTTGAAGAACTGATGAAAAAAAAGCAACCTTTGGCGGTCTTACCATGATATTGTAAAATCTCCAAATCTCTCCAAAACAGTCATAAGAGCAACTAAAATCCTAGATACAAGAAACAAAACAAAATTTGCAAGATTATTCATCTTGTCTAACGTTGTGCACTTGTGATCATAATTTAAAGAATCACCTTACCAATACTGGCACCAAAATATGAGTTGCTCGATCTCAGGTTTGTTCAGTTCAACAGTCTTGTAGCACTCATATGCAGGGTAGGCATAGCCAAAAGACAACCTACATGCAGTTGGTATATCAAACGCCAGAACATAAATGAAATGTTTATGCTTTATTTCTAATCCACACCATAAAAAAATGGTCATGCTTTCTTATCAAGTAATTTGATTTATAGGGAATAAACATTATTTTATTCAGTTTTTGCTTCGCTCCACAATAATCCACAAAAAAGGAGCAGCTGACCATTTTGAAGATGCATTGAATTTGAGCATCTCAACATCCTTCAAGAGATTAATTTTTTGAGACACTTGCACCAAAGAGGTGGTGTTTTCACCATACACACACACACACATAAACAAGCTCAAATTCTAAGACAGCTCTAGATTAAACATGTCAAAGGACACAATTTTGGATATATTTGTTCAAATGAGAGCCTAAAAAATGAGTTTTAGCACTAACCAAAACAAATCAAAGTGTGACAACAACATTTCTTCAATAAATTGATTATCAAACAAGAATTTTAAGAATCAATCTGCATAAGAATAAACGAACAACACCTTTGACCATTGTGCAGTGCATTGAAAATTTACTCCCATGCTCCTCGAGAGCAATAAACATGTATATATTTTTGCGAGACCATGTGGAGGTCACTCTATGGTATGTGATGAGTTTTTGACTTTGATCTGCAAGAATTGTCAAAATTTGAGTTTGATTTTTGGAGAGTTTGCAATTTTCAGAGTTATTGTCTATCTTTGGCGGTCTGACCGGCATGAAGTGAGCGATTAGACTTGTGGGTCGGTTGTGACCAAATTTTGGGAGCAATCAGACCGGGGAGCTGTATGACCGATTTCAAGTTGGCGGTTGCTTTTTCTAGATAGCGTGTTTTAGAGTTGGGTACATACGGTCCGATCGGCCATGGTGGCGGTTAGACCAGGCTGGTATGACCGGCATTGAAGCCACGGTCACACTGGCCAGGTGGTCAGACCGGCCAGTGGTTGGCGGTCTGATCGGGGTGGTCCGATAGCCATGGGGAGGGCAGTCAGACCGGTGTCTTGAGGGCAGACATGTCAAGGGTGTAGATGAAAATGGATATGGACATGTTTGAGTGTGTGCACGGCATGGGTGCCATTGCTTGGTTATGGTGTGTTGTATGATGCATTGTTTTGACTAACGTGAGTCAAATGCATGGAACTTAAATTTGACATGGTTGCTTGGTCTTGGATATGCAGGTGGCTTGGAGAACGTAGCGATCAACGGCAATGGACCGGGATTAGGTGGGGAAGCTGAGGTCCGAGTGGTCGTGTAAGTCTGGGTGAGTCTACATGCTCAAGAGGGAAGCACAGAGAAGGCAAAGGTCATAAAGAGGCAGATGGTGCATGTAGTGCGCCAAGTGACGAGACCGATGCACGTAGAAACGGTTTGGGGGAGGCTGAATGTGTGAAGACATGACGGCTAGTCATTGGGCACTACGAGCTGCGTGTCAAAGCTTGAGAAGATGCTTTAAGGTGAAGGTAAGTGTTCATAGCTCATCAATTATGTCAATTGATGATTTTGTGTATTGTGCGGTGCTATGTGACGGTTGGGTTGTTGTTGTTGGTTGTAGGACTCCGGAGCTAGGTCATGGTGAGGCGGAATGGATCAGGACTAAGTTAGAGGAGCTAAGGTCCAGAGCGATCAAGGTGTCGCGAAAAATGACTGAGGCTAACGGAGTGGTGACAAGCTGGGAAGACAAGGAATCAGAGTAGGAGCTATCGTGGTGGACATGACGAGCAACGACAAGATGAACCGAGACTAGACTCAGGGAGGAGTTGAAGTCTAGAACGGTCAAGGAAGCCAGGTGCCGTTATGGTAGATGGAAAGGCATATGGCGCACCATTTGCAAACGAGGACGGTCCGGTGGGATTCAGACGCACGAGAGGTTTGTTGGCAAATCATTGGGGCCACATGGTTGCTCCAAGGTGAAGGAAGCACGAAGCTTCATAGAAGACGGTAGAAAGTCATATTGGTAAATTGCCCAATACCGAAAAGTGGTGGTGTGCAAAAACCGCGGCGGTGGCCTAAGTGGATTATGTCAAGAAGTCTTCACAGCGAATTTGGGCAATTGGAGCTAAGTGGAAGTCACGATTTGAGAAGCGTGCATGTGAGTGTCAAACCCAGTATGGTGTTGGATTAACGGGTTAGCCCGTGTAAGAGTGGATGAAACCCAACTAAAGGTGTTGGTTAAAGTTTCTTATGAGCATCTATATATAAGGAGAGAGATATGTTAGCTTAGTGCTAAGTTTTTAAAGAAGGTTGTGCCTAGCCAACTTGAGGAGTTAGGGTTCTTAGAGAGAACCTTTGGAAAATGAGTTGTGACTTTTGGTCTTGAGCTTGCTGTTATCCTTAGGCTTGTGAAGTGGTTATAAACATTCATCTCCAAGTATCAATATATATCTAAAATTTGTCCAAGTCTTTCACCTCTTTGCTCAAATGTTGAAATCTTGATTTGGCTTGGTTTTTGGTATTTCCTCTTCTCCTCTTGATCTTGCTTTGTACCAAGAACGTGTAAGTTATAGAGATTTCTCTTGGAGATTAGATCCTATCCATTTAGGCACTCTTTTTTTGCAAGTTCTTACTCTTGCCTGTTTTTGACTCAAGAAAGAGTGATTTTGGAGGTTCTTTGGATCAAGGGCTTTTGGCTTGTGCTGTTGTTGTGATTAGGCTTGCTAGGATATATGGGAGTAGATATAAGGTTATCTTGACCATCAATTACACACGAGCAGGTCTTGGTTCAAGTTCTTGTGTTTTGCTCGGTCTCGGTACAATCGTCTTTCATACGGATAAAGGTTGGATACGGATAAAGGTTGGAACTTTAGGAATGATCTTCTTAATCTCTGATTGGAATAAATTCTTGACATCCTAAAGAAGGTATGTGCAAAATTTCAAGTGATTTGGATCAATGGATCAAAAGTTACATAATTTTTCGTGACACCCCTAGGAGCGGTCATACTGCCCAATGCCAGTCAGACTGTCCTTTGCACTCTGGTTTGACCGTCTGGATATGTCCTAGTCTATTTAGCTTGGTTTTTTTAGATGTCTTTGTGGATGATTAGGCTTTGTTCTTCATAACTTCTTATAGCTATTGGAGTGCGAGAACGGTGGTATTCTCTTTTGAAAAAAAGGATTTATAAAAGGCACTAATTGTGTTGGCTCCTATTCACTCCTTCTAGTTGCCGATCTCGGTCCTATAATATTTGAATGTGTTGCGTGCTCTCGGCTCCCCGTTTCACGCCGGAGAAGAAGGTCGGCAAATCTACACGAAGGAAAGCATCTCCCGATTTGTTTTTTCAAACAAAATATGAAAGCAGTATAGTATTAAGGATGAAAGAAGTATAGTAATAAGGATGCAAGAAACCAAGAAAAAGACTCTGAGCCCTCCGAATGGACACGCATACATCCTCGTTTAAGAAAATTGAACTAAGTGATCATTTAGGCCTTTTTTGGTGGTTTATGGCTGAAAAGTATTGTAGCTGGCTGAAACAGAGTTATATTTAGCATAATTAAATTTTTTTAAAAAATATAAAAACATATTAGCCCATTACGTATAATACAAACAAATATGGTAAAAAAACCGTCAAAAAAACTTAACAAAAAGTTAAAAATTGGGAAAAAGACGAAATTTATGAATAGTAAAAAATAAACCGGAAGCTAAAAGCTGAAGTCAAAACGATCTCAGCCTAAAACCGAAGACACATGCCACCGATCAATTCCCAAACTCAAATGTCAATTTGCCGAGAACACATTTCAAGATTCAGCGGAGGGGAATGCTTACAGGAGGACCCTGGAGAGGAACCCGCCCATCATCTTCTCCGATCTTCTGTTCACAGCCAGATCCAGCAAAACAAACACAAATCAAAACGCCATCACCAACAACAGCACATTCCGAAAAGAAATCACAAAAACTGGAGAAACCGCAAAGAAACCTTGTGGAAGAGGGATCTCGAAGGAAGGCGATGGGGAATGGATGGACAAAACAGACGGAGCCCGCTCGTCTTCCTCTCTCTCTACGGTATCCCTCTTCCCCTTCTACCGCGGCTAAATATACCAGTAATGCGGTGGAATGCGGAGATGGAGAACCGGGTGAGAGGCGAGCACGTCCGCCGTCAGCTCGAGCTTCTCTAACCAACCCGACCTTCCTGTCTTCTTTCGGGGAGATGGTGAGACTGAGATGCACAGAGTTATGGTAAGTGGATGTACCTGCTTATCAAAAAAAAAGTGGATGTACCTGAGAACATTTCTTTAACCTATTATAAATGTACCAGGACTCCGGTTTCAAAAAGTATATATATATATGTACCAGGACTCTGTATCTTGGGTCAGGAAAAAAAATTCAACGCCCTGTATTTTTATACTCCACATTATACATTCTTCCCTTCGTGCACCTTTCCTCCTTATCCAAACGTTTGCACTAGGAAATTTAGCCGGTAAATCATCTGGGCTTTTTCCTTGATGTGCATCATGGTTCAAGTTTCTTCAGTTGATGTTCTCATGATTGAATGTTAATCATTTTTAGGTTTATTGAGATGTGACCCCGCCGTCTCTTCAATTGATAATCGTATAATCACGGTGTTAATCTCACCGGCCGCTGTTTTGACCATTTTCAATTGAGCGTTGCATATAGGACACAAGTAACCTATCCTCTATGCCCTTGGGAGGTGCCTTTTGGCTTTTACCACCTACCAGATGCTGATCCGTTAAAAAGGATGAAAAGCCCTCACTGAAGTGGTTAAGTCGGGTGGAGTGACAGAGAGCGCTTTGAACTCACGGGCAAGCCCTCTTCTTTATGGCTTCTAAAAACGACTTTTGACTTTTGTTACAATACCTAATTTTTAAACAAAGTATTTTCTTAAGACGGAGTCTATAAGTTAATTGTAGTACACGTTAAAAACCTAATATCTGTATCAACCAAAATCGCAAACAAGTATCTCTCTCTGTAATCCCTGTCGCAAAAAGCTAAAATTCAAAAATTTCAGCCAAAAGCCGCAGCCATATCAACTAGGCCCTAAGATGCGGTTTACATGGAACGGCATCCGTGGGATAGCTGGGACGCACGGGTTGGTGGGAGTGGTAGGTCATATACAGGCGCACTCCGATCAGATCTGGCCGTGTATTTTCCTCTTTTTCTGGCTGGCTGGCACGTGAAAAATCTTTTAGTAGCGAATTAAAGATTTTATCACGTCTTACATTGTGAAGGGCCAGAGGCTACTACTATCTAGACTAGAAAAAAAAGTTATATCCTAGTTTTATCTAAATTTCAGATTGATAAATAAGCTAAAGCTTAGGTTATCATAAACCTAGATCTGCTCTAGTGGCCACTGACATGCTTCCAAATGGTAAGGTGGGCATGACCTAGTTGCTCCCTCTCTTATGTACGTGCACATGCGTGCTTCACCTCACCTATCAAATCCGGCGCAACATGATACATATGTACCGTTTGTTCCCAAGCCGCCGTGGTACGTGAACGGCTAAAGTGATCAATTTCTTGGGTAAAAGAAAGCTACATTATACATACAGCTGAAGAAGGTGCACGTGAGCACGTTTCGGCTTTTGGGTGCATCAGTGCATGCATGGTATCCCATGATTGCCGTGCATGGGCGCGGTTCCAAGCAAAAGAGCGAGGTTTGATTGATTTCTCCAAAGGTAAGCGTATGTTTATATTATCTTTTAATTTTGGTTTATAAATAGTAATAACTTACAGAGAGATATTATTTTTTAATTTTAGTTTATAAATAGTAATAACTTATAGAGAGACCCGTGTTTGATTTGACCGATATATAAATAAAGTTAATACAGTGTGTACTACAATTGACTAGTAAACTTCGGCTTAAAAAGGTTCTCCGTTTGAAAGTTAGGTACCGTAAAAAAACTATTTACTTACAAGCCAATATAAATAGAGCCTAAATCTAGCTACCTTTCTTTGTTTGGTAGCATTCGTTTATTTAGGGGCCACACTAAGCAGCTTAGGGCTGTGGCTTTTGGCAATTGCTTGAAATTGTACTATAGCGTTGTTAGGTTTTTTTGAGTCATTCAATTAAAAAATAAGAAAAAAATAAAAATACTATTATATCTATACGGATAATAGAAAGAAAAAAAATAAAAAAAGTCAAAATTAGAAGCTGAGATGTTTCAAGTGATTTCTAGTTAAAAAACCGAAAGTCAGAAGAAGCTAAAATTAGGACCGTGAAACAGAAGAATATTTATTACATGCATTATAGTAGATTGCTAAAATGCATAGTGTGCAACGCAGCATGCGCATGTCCTTGGCTTGGAATCTAGCTACGAGGTTATGGCACCCATGTTCTCTTGCACCAACGTAATAGTACATTCTTGTCTTTACTTTTTGTCCGCGTCTAATTAATTGGTAGATACATCTTTAATGATCCACCGTTGACGATCGTTCTAATTAACCGTCCTGGTAAGAGAGACGCTTTTTTTAGATTCTGGTTTATTTTTTACTATTCATAAATTTTATCTTTTTTAAACTTTTAGCTTTTTTAAGTTTTTGCCGGTTCTTTTTTTATATTCGTTTGAGTTGTCTGTGATGAGCTAACATATTTTTTCTATTTTTAAATTTAATTACGTCAAATAAGCCACATTCAGTTACAGTATAATTTTAATCAGCTACAGTGCAGTTTCAGCTATAAACCACTATTTTTTAGCCCAATGTTTCAGATTTTGTAAAACCTAGCTACTTATCATCATATATTGAAGTTGGGGTTGGCGATTGACTGGTACCTTCAGCTGATGTAGCACTGTCTCCTGGAGCTACTATGTATTAGAGATGGTCCATGTTGTTGGTACTTGGTAGTAACTCAAGTTAGAATAATGGTTGGAACATGCCTGATGAGTGGTACATTTCTGTACACTCTTTTATACGGTGCTTTATCCACGGCGGGGGGAAGGGGATACCAGCAGGAGCCATGGCTCCCTCATCCTGCCAAAAAAATGTTTACACCGCTTGATCTTCTATGCCAAAAGTTTTAATGCATGTTTACGCCTTCGAGTATGTATATTATGTTGGAAATCTAGTCAATTTTCGGCATATTTTAATCCAGAAATTCAGCATATAAAACATGACATAAACATGCATGAGTGATCTATCAACGATGATGTATTCATATTCGCTAACGAACAAGCTAACAGCAACACCTATTAACATATTCATAGCGCACAGAAACAAATACATCAAAGATGTGTTAAGATTATACCCTCGGGCGGGGCCAGTGTCGGTGACACCGGAGGCGCCGTTACCATCAGTCGACATGATGGCCTATTCGATGTAGTCGATCAAATCGTGATGCAGGACGAAGCTTGATGCAGGAAGATGTTCGCAGTGCAGTCCCGCGAACAGTTCACCACCAGGAAGTAGACGTCGCAGATTGAGTAGTCGCGCCGATGCGCTCCCCAAAAACTTGATCGCCCGCCTACCCGTGCAGGTACACAAACGGACGGAGTTCTGGAGGCCTACTCGCCCAGAAACTTGTGCGCGCAAGGTTCCGGACCGGAGATTGCAGAGAGCAGCAACAAAACAGAGGGAGAGAGAACTGTTATTTCGTATGGAGAGGAGAGCCTTCTTATGCTGTTCTCTTGTAACAGCAAAAATGAAGAGACCAGAAACTGCCGCCATTAGTCACTAGTAACTGCGCACCCATTACTCGAAAGTAACCGCAGCCATAATCCACTAGTAACTGCACCGTTACTGCCAGCGAGTCAGTGCGTTTCGATTTTCGAATAGATAAAGAAAAACGCGCCCGCACCCGACACGCCTGCGCGCGTACGTACGTACGTACGCACGCACACGCACACGCACACGCACACGCACACGCACACGCACACGCACACGCACACGCACCGCACCGCACGGCACGGCACGGCACGGCACGGCACGGCACGGCACGGCTCGGCTCGGCTCGGCGTGGCGTGGCGAGGCGAGGCGAGCGAGCGAGCGCGCGCGCGCGTGTTGGCTCTCTTCAATTTCACAAGGGGGTTACCTCGTTCCACCTTTTAAAGTGGTATAACTCCCATTGAATTCTCCATATGGGACTAAACAATTTTCCACCTAGCATTAGTTGTGGGCCTAGGAATTCCATTTGATTAATTGCTAAATTAAAATGGGCCAATCCCAATTAATCCAACAATCCCCACCAAATTTCAAGGCACACGAGAAATGCTCTCAGTTCTGCTGATGTTTGATATACCAGTGTTTCGATGGAGACTGTTAAGTTGAACATCCACCTAGGAAAGGAGTTACACTCATCCACAACTGAACAATGGACTATGCCTTGAATTGACAGTTTTGTGCGAACAAGCTTTACCCAATTCCTTTACTAGTACTAGGCTGCCTAAAGCATCCCCTCTGGTTGGAGCGTATAAGTCATACTCCATGCCTATTCATGAGTATCTAGAGATCACCCAAATCTCATAGACTGTGACCAGCAGTCGAACTCATATAGGTGTGTTCCTTCTAAGATGTCCTGTAGGCCGACATCTCTGCTCTAAATAAGCCACTCGGATCACATTAAGGTAAAAACCAACCTGCCATACAGAATAGGAGAGAAGTGCATCATTGAAGAAATGAGCCCTGTAAAGATCTCTCCTCCTAGTCAATCAACAGCTTGTTTCACCATCCTACTTCACGGGATCTCCGATCACGTAGAACAGGTTACCACTGTGGTATGACTCATGTGGGTCTCAGGCCCATCTCACTCGATGCACTATCTATCACATTACGTGATAAACCCTTTGTAAATTGGTCGGCCAGATGATTAGCTGTCTGGACATAGTCCAGCGCTATCACTCCGGAGTTTTTCAGCTTTCTGACAGACTTCAACCGCCTCTTAACATGCCTAGATGACTTCATGTTGTCCTTAGAACTGTTCACTTTGATAATTACAGTCTGATTATCACAGTTCATCAGGATAGCTGGTATCGGTTTTTCAACCACCGGCAAATCCATAAGGAGTTCACGAAGCCACTCAGCCTCAACAGTAGCGGTATCTAATGCTGTGAGTTCTGCTTCCATTGTTGACCTCGTTAAGATGGTCTGCTTGCAAGACTTCTAGGAAACAGCACCACCTCCAAGTGTGAACACATATCCACTCGTGGCTTTTATCTCATCAGCATCAGAGATCCAGTTTGAATCACTGTAGCCCTCCAGTACCTTTGGGTACCCAGCATAGTGAATTCCATAGCTCACGGTTGCCTTTAGATAGCGCATTACTCTCTCAAGAGCACGCCAATGATCATCTCCCGGATTTGAAACAAACCGGCTTAGCTTGCTCACAGCAAACGAGATGTCAGGCCTCGTAGCACTAGCTAAATACATCAATGAGCCAATAATCTGGGAGTATCTCAATTGATCCCTTGTTATTCTTCGATTTTTCCTCAATAACACACTAGGATCATAAGGAGTAGGAGCAGGCTTGCAGTCACTATAACCAAAGCGACTCAAGACCTTCTCTACATAGTGAGATTGCACAAGTGTAATCCCACTATCACCTCCTCTCAGTAGCTTAATGTTAAGAATCACATCAGCCACTCCCAAATCTTTCATCTCAAAACTCTTGGACAGAAAGTCCTTGACCTCCTCAATCACATTGAGGTTGGTCCCAAAAATCAGTATGTCATCAACATACAAGCACAAGATCACTCCTTCTCCCCCACCATAGCGATAGTACACACATCTGTCGGCTTCATTCACAACAAAGCCAGCAGATGTCAAAGTTCTGTCGAACTTCTCATGCCATTGCTTAGGTGCTTGCTTTAAGCCATACAAAGACTTCAACAACTTGCACACCTTTCCTTCTTGACCTTCTACCACAAACCCGTCTGGCTGATCCATATAAATCTCCTCCTCCAACTCTCCATTTAGGAAAGCTGTCTTAACGTCCATTTGATGAACGAGCAGACCATGAGAGGCAGCCAGGGCAAGTAGTACTCGAATTGTGGTCAATCGGGCAACAGGTGAATAAGTATCAAAGAAATCCTCGCCTTCTTTCTGGGTATAACCCTTGGCCACAAGCCTTGCCTTGTACTTTTCAATTGTACCATCAGGCCTAAGCTTTTTCTTGAAAACCCATTTACATCCTACAGGTTTACACCCATAAGGACGGTCAACGACCTCCCAAGTTCCATTAGACATAATAGAATCCATCTCACTCCGTACTGCTTCCTTCCAATAGTCAGCGTCAGGAGAAGAATATGCCTCTTCAATGGTTCTAGGAGTGTCATCCACGAGGTATACAATGAAATCATCACCAAAAGATTTTGCAATCCTCTGTCTCTTACTCTTTCGAGTAACTTCATCGTTATCCTCCTTAGGATTTTCCATAGGCGTTTCCTCAACATGTTCTATCGGCACAAAAGAATCAAGGGAAATTATAGGTTCTTGACTAGATGAGCTAGGTACATCACATTTCATAGGAAATTCATTCTCAAAAAATGTAGCGTCTCTGGACTCTATGATTGTACCAACACGCATGTCAGGTACTCCAGTTTTTATAATTAAGAACCTATAACCCACGCTGTGCATAGCATAACCAAGAAATACACAATCTACGGTTTTTGGTCCAAGTTTGCGCTTCTTGACAATTGGCACGTTAACTTTGGCCAAACATCCCCAGGTGCGCAAGTATGAGAGAGTCAACTTCTTCTTTTCCCATTCCTCGAATGGTGTTACTTCTTTATTCTTTGTAGGAACTCTATTCAGGACATGACACGCGGTCAATATAGCCTCACCCCACCATTCCTTAGAAAGTCCCGCAGTGTCTAACATGGCGTTAACCAAATCAGTTAGAGTGCGATTCTTTCTTTCGGCAACCCCGTTTGACTCGGGAGAATAGGGCGGCGTCCTCTCATGAATAATTCCATGTTCCTCGCAGAATAAAGTAAACTCATTTGAAAAATACTCTCCCCCACGATCAGACCTTACCCGCTTGATTTTCCTTTCAAGTTGGTTTTCTACCTCAGCTTTATAGATCTTAAAATAATCCAACGCTTCATCTTTTGTTTTTAATAAGTACACGTAGCAAAATCTAGTGCAATCATCTATAAACGTCATGAAATATTTCTTTCCACCTTTAGTCAACACGCCATTCATTTCGCATAAATCAGAATGAATGAGTTCTAACGGTGCCAAATTCCTCGCCTCTTTTGCTGCCTTGTGAGGCTTGCGAGGTTGTTTCGATTGAACACACGCATGGCACTTAGAACCTTTGACCAAAGTGAATTTCGGAATTAAACTCATATTAGCTAAGCGCGTCATACACCCAAAATTAACATGACAAAGTCGTGAATGCCAAACATTAGATTCATCATCATCGTTACACACATGGTTCACAATTTTATTATAGGAATCCATCAAAGAAAAGCGGAACAAGCCTCCGCTCTCATAGCCTTTACCAACAAATGTTCCATACTTAGACACGACACATTTATTGGACTCAAATGCAAGCCTAAAACCATCTCTACACAGTAGAGATCCGCTGACGAGATTTTTCTTTATGGAGGGGACATGCTGCACGTTCTTCAGCTGCACGGTCTTTCCCGAAGTAAACTTCAGATCGACCGTACCAACACCATGAACAGCTGCATGCGATCCGTTTCCCATCAACAAGGAGGAACCTCGACAGACCTGATAAGATGAAAACAAGGAAATATCAGCACACACATGAATATTAGCACCAGTGTCAACCCACCACTCAGGTGATTGACAAACAGAAAGAACTGTAGGTAAATAATTACCGTACCCCGATGTTCCTCCAGCATCACTAATAACCATGTTGGCAGACTTCTTCTGCTTATCCTTGCGGTCTGGACAATCCTTAGCCCAATGGCCAGAATCACCGCACACAAAGCAGCCGCCCTTTACTTTGCCTTTCTTCTTAAACTCAGTAGTAGCCTTGGGCTTGACAAAAGGCTTATTTTTCTTCTTATTGTGGGAAGCCTGAGGGTTCTTCTTCTGCACCAAATTGGCACTAGAACCTCCCTCAGCAGCAACTTTCTTGCCACGAGTATCTTTCGCCCTCGCCTTCTCTTCAACACCAAGAGTGCCAATGAGATCAGTAACACTGAACTCCTGCCTCTTGTGTTTTAGAGAAGTAGCAAAATCCGACCAAGAAGGTGGTAACTTGGCGATAATACCGCCAGCCACAAACTTGTCCGGTAACTCGCACTTATTGTTCTCAAGCTCCTTTGCCAGCGCCTGAATCTCATGAGCTTGTTCTACTACAGAACGGTCATCGACCATCTTGTAGTCATAGAACTGCTCCATGACATACAGCTCACTGCCAGCATCGGAAACTCCGAACTTGGCCTCAAGTGCATTCCACATCTCTTTGCCCGTAGGCAAATGCATGTACACATCCACAATGTTATCTGCCAGTATGTTGACAAGTGCACCTCGAAACAAGTTATCCGCTATATTGAACTTACGTTCGTCCTCAGCAGATAGAGGCTCAGCGGGCTTGCCTTGTACAACATGAAAACATTCCATGGCAGTAAACCATAGGATCGCACGTGCACGCCATCTCTTAAAATTGGAACCATCAAACGGAGGGTGCGGTTTAAGTGACGCAGCAAAGCCAACTACCGAAAAAGACCTATCAAGTTTTTGGATTGTTGGAAATCTAGTCAATTTTCGGCATATTTTAATCCAGAAATTCAGCATATAAAACATGACATAAACATGCATGAGTGATCTATCAACGATGATGTATTCATATTCGCTAACGAACAAGCTAACAGCAACACCTATTAACATATTCATAGCGCACAGAAACAAATACATCAAAGATGTGTTAAGATTATACCCTCGGGCGGGGCCAGTGTCGGTGACACCGGAGGCGCCGTTACCATCAGTCGACATGATGGCCTATTCGATGTAGTCGATCAAATCGTGATGCAGGACGAAGCTTGATGCAGGAAGATGTTCGCAGTGCAGTCCCGCGAACAGTTCACCACCAGGAAGGAGAGGAGAGCCTTCTTATGCTGTTCTCTTGTAACAGCAAAAATGAAGAGACCAGAAACTGCCGCCATTAGTCACTAGTAACTGCACCGTTACTGCCAGCGAGTCAGTGCGTTTCGATTTTCGAATAGATAAAGAAAAACGCGCCCGCACCCGACACGTCTGCGCGCGCGCACACGCACGCACGGCACGGCACGGCACGGCACGGCTCGGCGTGGCGTGGCGTGGCGAGGCGAGGCGAGCGAGCGAGCGCGCGCGCGCGTGTTGGCTCTCTTCAATTTCACAAGGGGGTTACCTCGTTCCACCTTTTAAAGTGGTATAACTCCCATTGAATTCTCCATATGGGACTAAACAATTTTCCACCTAGCATTAGTTGTGGGCCTAGGAATTCCATTTGATTAATTGCTAAATTAAAATGGGCCAATCCCAATTAATCCAACATATTAGTCTATACACTACACTAGATATATATGATGCATGTGTAAGTTCCTTCCTCTTTTATTCGTCTATGTTTTGCTTTTGCGTATAGTGTAGTTGTAAATTTTTACTCTCTCCATTTCTCTTTGTAATGCGTATTTTGACTAGGCACGGGATTAAATAGGTTATAAGATCAAGAGGATGGTAGACGAAAATGATCATGATATCCCTACGCTGATGTCTTGGAAATAAGATAGAACAATTTATACGAAGGTTTACCATAAATACTGAATAGCGAAGGATGGCAAATGAGGCAAAAGAGTGAAATGATCATTAAAATCGTGTGCATGCCCCATATTTTGAAATAAGAATGAAAAATTTTATACCCTTTATATTTTGAAACTTAGGAGTATGTTACATGTAATATAAAAACATTTTCTTAGAGTTACACCTGATTTCTATATTCTCAGTCAAGAGTATAGTACGAAAAGGTAGTAGAGGAGACTCGTAGATTTCATTGTCCATTTCGTTGCCCTCAGTTGTTCTCCCTTTTCATATCTGTCTTGATACTCATTACTTTTGCTTGATAGACATGGGCCTTTGGTATCATAATTGGTAGGCGAGGGGACAGGTACGGTGGTTTAGTGATCAGTCACTAATTTATGTCACGGATGCATTGACATTGATATGTTTCATCAGCATTTGGTTGGTTTGTTCTTATGTCGCAGCAACCTAACCTACTTACTACTTATATTGATTATCATAATTGCTGTCATTTCCCCACCACGCAGACAAGCAGTGATCACATCGTGTACGAGCTTTACAAACAAGATTGTGCAAATAATTTCTACGGCATTGTGGAGATCAACAAACGTTCCTCTTATGGCGGTTAGTTATTAAAAGTTGACCCATTGTTTCTCAAAAAAAGTTGACCTATTACAGAAGTGGAAATAATATAATCTCAGTTTGATGAAAGCCCTTGTATGATATATCTAGCTAGTCCAATCTTTGTTCACTTAATTAGTGTGAGTTCATCTATGTAGTATCAAGTATCAACAAACTAGCAAAGTTATACAGGCTCATCTAACTGCTCTGACATATTATTGTATTATTTTGGCATTTAAGTTCATGCCTATCTTATCCACCAAGAGATGGCCTAACGCACCTAATTAAACACTAAGGAATAGGGTGCCAAGTTGTGTTGTGCATATAATCATTTATCTGAACTTTTTCAAACCAACTCAAAGTGTCTCCATTTGCAGGTTCTAGGCTCGCCAGTTTTTAACTCAAATATTGGATGGATTGTAAATGTCAGGGGCAGCTAGCTTAGCTGCAGCTGAAGAACATCTTAACAATTTAGCGCTAGTCTTCCAAGCCTACTTAGTCCTTTAATTTGTAGGACATGGAATGCAATATCAGATTAGCCGTAAATTAACGAATTGGTGTACCCATTTATCCAAAAACCATTAAAACATCACAGCACCTGAGACAATATAAAATTCGATGACATGCATCATTGCTTTGATTTTCTCCAAAAGTCTTAGGCCCCGTCTGGGGCTTAAAAACCAACTTCTGCTTCCAGTAGTTTCAAAGCTGCTTTTGGTATAAAGCAAATGGCACAATGACCTAGAAGCCGAACAGCTGGGCAAGATGTGCTTTACGTGCTTTTTGCGAGTAGGACTTCTAGATGGCAAAATAGGCGGTGCTAATCTTGCCAGCCTAAAGTATAGAATTGTTGGTCTGGTCTAGATATAGTATGGTATAGGACTAAATGGGTCGTGTTGGCTTAGCCCAACGCAACACGATGTGCTTGGGTAGTAACCTCAGGCCAACAGCAAAATTCGGTAGTACCATGCTGTGCTAGGCACGACCTAGGCATGGACGAGCACGACACCACCCGTTAGGCCAGACGGTGTAGGAGCCGAGCCGTCGGCGGATCTGGTGGGTGGCGACAGCGGAGGGGCCGAGGAGGTGGGCGGCAAAGGTAGGGGGAGGCGGTGCACCAGTGGAGGAGGGAGTGAGGGACCAAGGGAGAGAGGGAGCAGAGTAAGCATGGTGTAAGGTAGAGGAGGCTAACTAGAAGGGGTGAATAGGCTCTTTAAAAATCCCTTTGGCTAAAACCGTATTTTAGATGTGGAAGCATAAATGAAATCGGCTTAGCTCAATCAAGGCCTAAATCATCTAGTTTCACTAAGTGCACAAACAACCTAATTCTATGTAAGGTTTATAATCGTAGGGTGATAAGCAATCAATACAGTTCTAGAAATGTAAATTGCAAGAATGTAAATAAGCACAAGGAAGAAAATCACAATTGACATGGCCGCTTTTTACCATGGTGTTCGGAGACTCCTAATCCACGTTGAGGTAAGCCCAAACGAATTGGACCGGCTCTATAAATTAAGCGAAACACCTCAAATCTACTAATGGTAGCTCTTTTCTCCTCTGGGTAGATGAGCTCTAACCTTCACAAAGCCAGGCATTCTCACAAGCTTCCTCCACACCGTCTAGGAGTCAGCAACATCTAAGAATAACAAGTCAAGTCCCTTGGTTGACTCTCATCAAGTGCAACAGATGTACAAGTGGATACTCAATCCACCTCTAGAACTAATATATGCAACTAGAGACTTCTCTCCTTACTCACAAGGTGCACTGCATGCACAATTAAGACGAAAAGCTCGTACTAGCTCAAAAGAATGAAGTGAGGTGCCAAAGGTTCAACTACCTTTCTCCCAAACTGCCATGGTGTGTATTTATAGCCCCCTACACAAAACTAGCTGTTAGGAAAAGATTCCAGCAAAAACAATTAGGACTGGTCTGACCACCAACACATGGCCGGTCAGACTAGCCCCCATTGTAACGGCTAGAAAACTAACCGTTACAGACCAGACCTGTTTGTGAGACCATGTGGAGGTCACTCTATGGTTGTGATGAGTAATTGACTTTTGGATTAGAGTATGTGTGAAGATTGAGTTTAGTTTTGAGGAGTTTTACAAAAGATCGCTTTCTGTCTGTCAAAAGGGCAATTGGTCTTGTGTATGAAGATGGTACCCAACAAGGCAACAAGTACAAATTCAATTGACAGAACGTGGGCTCGTGCAGTGGCGGACCTAGGAATAAAATACAGCTAGGGCGGAGTCAGAAGCATGAAGCAAACAGTATTACCCAAAAGCAAAACAATCCATGTTCAAACAACATTGTAATCGCACTAATAAGAGTATATGATACAAAGTAAAAACAACAATTACAATTTGCATGTAAACATATATAGATAACGATAGGACATTGAAAAATACCTCACTAATGAAGCTTAATCCATAGTTGTAAATGAGCCATATAAGAAGTAACCTGTCAGTTGTAAAAGATAGACCATTGTTTCAGAAAAGGTAAAATAGATCATTGCTTCAGGAAAGGTAAAAATAAGTACCCTCAGATCAAGAACCAATTTTCAGCTTCTCCTCAAAGCTCAAATCACCCGGCCCTCCTCTCCTCGCCTCCTCAAATCCGCTCTCCTCGCCTCCTCAAATCCGCGCCTCGGCCCTCCCCCGTCCCCCGGCCACCGCGTCACCCGAGCTGTAGCCCAAAGCTTGCCATAACATTGCAATTCAAACATCACATTTACATCACAATCGCTATGAAGTATGAACAACCACGAATTAAAGAGATGAGGGATCATACCTGAAGAGCTGGGGGAGCACGGAAGATTACAATGTCCAAGATTCCAGGTTCCCGGAATATGTAAGACACCTGCAGATCAGAGATCACAACATCATCAGAACACAAATAATGACATAGTATACCACACCAAACTACACATAATGGCATATACGAAACTTAAGAAAAGACACTTTGAACAAACGAGCTCTACCTTCTCTGCGAGAATTTGATCACCAACATCGAAGGTCGGGTACATGGACTTGGATGGGATGGACCTCGGCTTGGCCAGGGACGAGCTGTAGAGAAGTGGCACAGTCACAGCTGCAAAGGCCGTCTTGGCGTCATCGGAGCAGGAGCTCACCCACCTCGACAACCAGTTGCTCCTGCTCATCGCAGCAATAGCGCCACGGTTCCTCGCAATTCCCCCAGAACCAAAAGCACCGGTACGAGCACTACCTATCAACGCCTTCTTGGAGGGAATCGAAGCCGCCGGCGCGGGAGGAGGGGAGGAGGGCACCGAAGACGACGAGGTGGCAAGGTCGCTGCAGGGGAGCCACTTCGCAGTTTGCAAGAACGGGAGGAAGGACGCAGGGTTGAACCCGAGAGAAATCGACGATGAGCCAGACAGAGACGTAGCCCCGATGATCCCAGCCGTCAGCCCCGTACTTTCGTGAGCACCGACAGCAACCCTACGGCGAGCGACGGTGGCGGCGCCATGGACGAAGAGTACGTCCGCGAGAGGAACAGTGAGTGGCCTCCGGCGGCCACGATAGCCTGGGGCTTCGGGTGGTTGTGGTCCTCGTCGTCATGGCGGTCGCCACCGCCACTGTTCCGGTGGTACTCGGACTGGCGAGACGAGGAGTCCTCGCCTCCTCAAATTCGCGCCTCAGTCCTCCCCGTCCCCCGGCCACCGCGTCGCGCTGTCGCTCCCCCGTTCCCCGGCCACCGCCTCCCGGCCTCCCCTGCCCCTGGGCCCTGGCCGGCCGCCGCGCTCCCCGGCCACCGCCTCCCGCCTCTCGGCCTCCCCTAGCCGCCTGGGCGCCGCCGCGCTGTGCCATCCTCTGACTCCTCCGCCTGGGTGCCGCCACCGTGCCGTCCTTCGCCTCTGCCGCCTGGGAGGCCAGGATCTAGGTTAGCGGGGGGTCCGGCCGACGAGGGAAGCTCAAGCGGCCGCCTGGGCTCGTGGACATCGGAATCGCCTCCATCAGGACTTGGCTTCAAGAACTGCTAGCTAGCTACTCGTGTGCCAAAAATCTGCTGCTGTGCAAGAAATAATACTGCAGTACGTAGCCTAGAAGGTACTACTATTGCCATTAAAGGCGCATCCTCGTGCAGAATTAAAATTCAACGATGGACGCGGCTGGAAAGGTTGAAACGGAGGAGAACAGGAGAAACTATCAAACTACGTACCGTGTGTCTCCGATCCGTATGTTGCACTAATTACGAAGTCCGGGCAGCACGGGCTGTAGTTCCGCCCCTGAGTACGTACGTGCGGGAAGCAACCTATCCCTCAATTCTCTCACTGCTGACCCATGCATATTCACACAGCAACGAAATTAGTACGAAAATAACCGAGATTCACTACTTCATCGGATATATAATAACATATATAATTTTTAAATAATACTATGCTAAATAATAATATGTTCGGTAATTTTAGCATCAATATTTCAATATAACCGATGACAGTGTATGATGATACAGAAATAGTAATCGAAATACTTACCAAAATAAAAAACCTGATAATAATATTGATTAGTAGTAGCAAACTAAAGAAACTAAGAGCGAAACGACAGACAAAAGTTGGTTTACATTGGTAAAATACATCATTTGATCTCAATGCCCTATTAAAATAGAACAAAATTACTTAAAGTTTTCAAGTAAAAAATAGTAGAATAATCAAACGTAAGTTAATACATTATCTTTTAGCATTTACGTTCTAAGTTTATAAAGCGACGAACCATAACATCATTAGTAATTTTTGTCAATTCTTATTTCTCCACATAGCAAATAAGTATATCTTTCATTAAATTATCAATTAATTAAAAAGTCAGTTAGATATTTGTATGTTCAATAGTTTTAAAATAATATAATAGAAAAATACATCTAGCGGTTTACTTACTTGACATTGTGGTCAAATAGTACAAATTTGCCTCCAATTTGCAACGAGCTAAGTTGGTATTTCAAAAATCAAAATTGAAACCCTGAGTCTTAACCCTATAATTCGACAAAAATCAATCAACAATCATCACATTGAAATCCTAACTCACAAATTAGAATAATTGAGAGAAATTTAGAGCAAAATACATATTGATCGAGTGGACCTAAGTTTTCTTCGGCTGGCAAGGGCGTGAGGCAATAGAGACCAGGCGACATTATGATGAGATGGTAGGCGAGGATAGCCGGTGGTGCCAATTTCTCCCATTCTCCAGCGATCGGTCGCTGCCTAGCTGGGTGCGGTTATGCGACAGACAATGTGCATATCTTCCGGCCAACCGTGTGTGGTTATGAGGTGACATGCTTTGGGATCATCAAATGGATACCGTGGCCTGTTGCGGTCCTCCATCTTATGCTAGCTCAAGGGCTGGTTTGACCTGCTGTAGTTGCCTCATGGATTAAGGGAAGCGGAGACTTCTCGTGAACTGCTGCTAACTACTGGAAATTTGGGCTGCTAGTGCTCCCTTAATTGGGTTTCAAGGAAAGAACCGGGTGCACTGAGTTTAGCCTGGAGGTTCACACATGGACTAAAAATGCTAATTCCTACTAAATTTTTTTTGGACCCGGTGTCCTATGACACCGGGTCCTACTTCTTAGTTCCGCCCATGTGCATACCAAGCCACCTGCTTTTCCACCTCCACGGTGTTCTTCGGCAACAAGCCAATGGATGGATTGATTGACTCACCTCGGCGGCATATTAATATATCTAGTGAGACTGTGACGATGATGTTGAAAAACAACCGCTGCGCGTACGACCATGTGCGATGGTTGTAAAGTAGGTTTTCCCTTCGGACTGCTCCGAATGCACGCAAGTTGCCGATCAACGTCTTTGCACCGATTGGATTGGTCTGACAGCTCCGCCCTTGAAATCATCAACCGGACCACTCAAATCCTAAGCAATACCTTTCAGACACCATCCAATGCTTCAACACCACTCGAACGCAGTACGATACTCTGTTGCTACTCGAACGCTGTCCGATACTCTTCTGCAACTCGCTTGAAGTTGAACTTCGATCATCCAACCGACTTCGTTAGTCGAACTTGAAAAAACACCTGAGTAATCGAAACTCCTCTGTTCGTCGAGTATGGCAGCGATAACTTGATAATAATAGAGCGATGAGATAAACAAGATCTTTTGGTGGTGCTCTAATCACTGCACCTTTTCTTTAGTTTTCTCCTCTATTTATACACAACTTACAAGTTAAGCAACAACAATGACTCGGATACAAAAATCGACTCTGAAACACGAATTTCTATTTCTAAACTGACTCGAACTCAACTCGATACAGACTCTAAGATAGATTTGATAGGATTATTTCTAACAAACACCCCTTAATCCTTGCCAACTTAACCAACTTCCTTGGCACCAAGTAGATTGATCATACGTCCAAAATTAACTCAACCTAATGCCTTTGTGAGTGTATTAGCTCTCTGTCCTTCTGTTGGAATATGTGAAATAGCCACTAGTCCTCCTTCAATGCTTTCTCGAATAAAATTATATCGAGTACCAATGTGTTTGCTTCTTCCATGAAACACTAGATTTTTTATAAGCGCTATTGCAGATTTATTGTCCACAAATAATGTGAAAGACTTGATGGTCTGTTTAGTCAATTCATGTAGTAATCTCATCAACCAAATACCTTGACATGTAGCTGAAGTTGTTGCCATGAACTCTGCTTCGCATGATGACAAGGCTACACTCCTTTGCTTCTGTGATCACCATGTAATCACATTTCTATGAAGATAGAACACCATACCAGTTATGCTTCTACGATCAATTGGTTCACCCGCTAGATTACTATCGCAAAATCCTTCAAGCGTTGGTGTGTTGTCATGCCTGACATATATCAGATCATGATCAATTGTTCCTGCTAGATATCTTAGCACATGTTTAATGCTTGCTTGTGTTGTACTATTGGTCTTTCCATAAATCTGCTAAGTACTCTAACTGAGTATGCAAGGTCTTGTCACATATGTATCAAATATTGTAGGCAATATATTATATTTCTAAATTCAGTCACATCAACTGGCTCTCCTATCTCATCTTTGTCGAGTTTCAATTTTGACTCCATGGGGTACTGACATGGATTGCAACTCAACATGCCTGCCTTCTCAAAAATCTTATTTGCGTAGGTTGACTGCTTGATTGAAATATTGTACTTACTTTGTTTCACCTCCAACCAAGGTAATAAGTCAAAAGTCCCAAATCGCTCATCTCAAACTGCTTCATCATCTCCTTTTTAAACTCTTCAATCTTTCGATCACATGTTCCTGTGATAATAAGATCATCAACATATATGTTGAGTATCAGCATGTCTTCTTCTGTCTTTTTTGTATATAAGGCTGGATCTTGCTTGCATCTTTCAAAACTAAGGTTGATCAAAGAACTATCCAGTTTCTTGTTCCAAGCTCTAGGCGCCTGTTTCAGACCATACAAAGCCTTTAATAGTCAATATACTTTGCCTTCTTGTCCCTTCAGTTGAAAACCCTTCGGTTGTGATACATATACCTCCTCGGTGACATCACCATTTAGAAACGCAAATTTGACATCCATATATTCCAATAATTTTCTTTTAAAGCCTACTGAAATCCCATTGATTCATCAGCAGTGACTATCTGTAATTCTTCAGACATCTCAATGGGTTTGGTCTACTCATAAATTTCAACAAGACATTGATAAACAGGTGTTTTACTCAGCGGGGTCTCTACCTCTTCTTGTCAGCGGGGTCTCTACCTCTTCTTGTTCAATTTGAGGGGAAGATGGAACAACCTCTGCAGCCCCCTATGCAGTTGTGGATGTATTTGACATGGGTGTAGCCGGTTCTTGAAATTGATCTATTTCATCAGTGTTCTCTCCTTCAAATGAGAAAGAAATCCACTTCTGTAGATTATTTTCTTCTGATGGATTTGCCTCCCACTCCCATGGTTTATCTTCACAAAAGACCACATCACAACTCACTACAATCTTATCTTTATGTGGATTGTACAACCAGCGAGCTTTGGATCCTGGTTCAACTCCCAAATATATCAATTTCTTTGATCTGTCATATAATTTCTTCATATGAGTGAGCACCTTTGCGTATGCCACACAACCAAACACCCTCAAGTGTTCTAGACATGGTTTTCTTCCGCTTAATTCTTCATACGGTGTCTTCCCTTCTAGAGCTTTTGTGTGTACTCGATTGAGTATATAAATAGCATGTCTTATAGGTTCATCCCAAAATCTTCTCAGTAGCTATCTGCTCTTGAGTAAATTTTTTTGCCATATTCATAACCATTCGGTTTCTTCGCTCGATTACTCCGTTCTGCTACAGACTATAAGGAGCTGTGAAATACATTCTAATTCCTTCAATCTCACAGATTGATTCGAACTCTTGTGCCAAGAATTCACCCCTACGATCTGATCTCACCGCCTTATGTTTGTGATCAGTCTCCTTTTTAACCAGTGTCACAACTTTTAAAACATGTCTTTGGCTTCTGATTTCCTTTTGAACATGTATACCCACGTAACTCTAGAACAATCATCAATGCGAAGTAGAAAGTATTTATTACCTCCATTTGACTCACGAGTAATAGGACCATAGAAATTGACGTGAAGCAATTCTAGAGGTTATGTAGCCCTATATTGAGCTTACTAAGGGAACAGAAGTCTTGATTGTTTGGCAATAATGTAGCCTTCACATACTTGAGCTGGATGATTGATGGATGGCAGTCCATGAACCATCCTTTTCTCTGTCATCAACTTCAAAGAGCAAAAATTCACATGACCAAGTCAATCATGCCACAACCACGTCTTGTTGTCCACCCTAGCACTGAAACAAGCTGGTATGGCTGACTTGAGTTCAATTTTATATAGCCGATTTGGTGTTCACGTCACCTTCATTAGTAGTTGTCCGTCGCGATCATGCAGCAACAAGTATGGTCCACTTAGTGACACATCACAGCCTTCTTCAGTCAGCTGACCCATACTTATGATGTTATTGCATAATCATGGCATATAATAGATATCAGTCAACGCTCTTCGTTCTCCATTCTTGCTTTGCAACATAATAGTGCCCTTTCCTTCTATATGAGCAACTAATCCATCTCCAAATTTCACCTTGCCTCGAAAACTTTCATTCAATTCACTGAATTTTCCCCTTTGTCCAATCATGTGATTAGAAGCACCATTGTCGAGATACCAAATATTTGACTCCACCATCTCTTCTCCAACTTTTAGTAATTGCGGCTGAACATGCTCATTAGTTAGCATCATAAGTTGTGTGCTTTTCTCTTCATAGATGGACAACAGAAGTGCTGGCTCCTGCTCTATTTTGGCTTGAATCAAATTTGCCTCCTCCTTCTTCATATTGTATCAGCAGTTAGCAGAATAGTGCCCAAACTTTTGGCACTCAAAACACTTAATATGACTTTTGCAGTCTACAGCATAATGGCCTTATTTGCCATAGATAAAGCATTCGATTTTTGGCTTGTCTCAGTTGTAAGAAAACTCACCTCACATTTCTTTCTCTCCATGACCAGCAATAAAACCATGGCCTCCTCGACCAAAACCGCTGCCACCTTGAGCACAACCATGTCCATGCCAATTGCCAGATCCCCGGCCTCCTCCTTGGCTTGGATTTGATTCCCGCCAAGTTTTATTTTCAATATTTGCTTCACTTTTCACTAGTAATGCTTGATCAGTCTTGACCTTACACCCTTTAAACAATCCCTGATGAGCCTTGAGAGATCCTGTTACCTCTTCTATTTTCATGTTTTGGAGATCACTTGAATATAGAAGAGTTGTGACCACCGGTATGAACCTCTCGGTAGGACACACAAGTACTTGTCGACCACCGTAGTTTCCTCCAATGTACCTCCAAGAGACCGAGTCTCATTGACCACAGCAGTTAATTTTCCTCCAAACTCATCTACCGACTGAGTTTCATCCATATGCAGTGCCTCATATTCTCCTTGAAAAGTTTGTTGTCGAACCTTCTTTACTCGATCCACTCCTTCGTGCATAGTCCGAAGAGCAATACTTCACGTGCTGTATCTTTTCCGACAAGTTGACTGAATATCGAGTCGGGTATGGCAGCATAGATGAGTGCCAAAGCAGTTTGATCGGTCTTCACGTCAACATCCTTAGCCTTTCCTTTTGCATCGACCTGTCCATTAGCGTTGACCGAATCAACTACAACGTCCCAGACCCCCTAGGCACGCATGTTCACATGTATCTTCATAGACCATGCCAAGTAGTTCTCTAAGTTGAGAACTAGATACGGAAGGGAATTTGGTCTTTCCTTCATTGTCGACGAAGATCCACTCCCTGCCATGTGCTGCTCCTTCTATGAGTCGATCGACACCCAGCTTTGATACCGGATGTTAAAAAATGACTGCTCCGCATACGACCACGTGCAATGGTCAGAAAGCAAGTTTCCCTTTAGATTACTCTGAATGCACGCAAGTTGCCAATCAGACTGGTCCAAACGTCTTTGACACTGATCGGACTAGTCCAACCGCTCCGCCCTCGAAATCACTGACCGCACCGCTCAAATCCTTAGCAATACCTTTCGGACACTGTCCGATGCTTCAACACGACTCAAACACCGTATGATACTCCGTTGCTACTCGAACGTTGTCTGATGCTTTTCTACAACTCGCTCGAAGTTGAACTTGGATCATCCACCCGACTTCGTTAGTCGAACTCAAAAAACACCTGAATACTCGAGACTCCTCTGTTCATCGAGTACGTAACGATAACTCGATAATAATAGAGCGATAGAATAAACAAGATCTTTTGGTAGTCATCCAATCGCTACACTTTTTCTTTGGTTTTCTCCTATATTTATGCACAACTTACAAGTTAAACATCGACAATGACTCGGATACAAAAATTGACTCTGAAACATGAATTTCTATTTCTAAACTGACTCAGATACAACTCCATACAGACTCTGAGATGGACTTGATAGGATTACTTCCAACAGGCAAAGCTCCTGTGTCCTCGCTCGAATTTCTGCTCCCCACCCTCAGTCCCTTCCTCAGTTCGATCGGCCGCCGCTGCCTGCAACACCTCAGTTCGGCTGCCACGGCTCCTCTTGTTGCTTCACCAGATCACACGTACCTTGTTTAAGATGTGGAGACCTTTGAGGTGCTTCTACTTTGTCTGTTAAGAACCCTGATAAGTTCTCCGGTTCTCCTTGTTAGGGAAACGCATGCATCATGCAGAATGAAATGCACATTTCCTAGCAAAGATCACTAGTTTTGCAAAAGAAGGGCAGTTTTATTTTGGGCAAAAAAAAAGAAGATATGGACGGCGTGGAGGAGCCAGACAACTTCATTTAGGGCCGGCCCAGATGCGTCGGAACCGGAGTAGGCACGAGAGGGCCAGAGGGGTTCGCCCATTCAACTTTGAAAAGGAGTGGGCCATTCCCTGGTACGCCGGCCAGTGAATTGAGCAACGAGAGAGCACACTTGACTAGAGATGGCAACGGGCACAAACCCGCTGGGTTTTGCTATTCTAAACCCGTGCCCATGAAAGTTGGACGTGCTCGCTAAAAAATCCATGCCCGTGACGGGTGCAGATTTTTGCCTAGACCCATACCCACGGGTCGCCCGTGGGGTTAATAATGTGAGCTGCAACAATGGTTAATGGAGAGGAGGAAGAAGTTCACTGGCCATCTTCGTTGGAGCCGGAGGGCAGCGCCATGGCCAAGGGGCAAGGGCCTACTGCTGCGATGCGCGTTGGCTGCGGCGTGGGGGCGGCGGGCTAAACTGGAAGGCGAGGTGACGGCAAGGATGTGCGGGAGGACGAGCGTGCGGCGAGAGTGGCGGGAGCAGGAGCGGGAGCTGCGGGACAGGAGGGCGAGCGTGGAGACTACCGGAGACTGAGCGCGGAGTGCCAGATGCGCCGCCACTGTGGTGGCTGTTGAATCGGGGTGGGGACTGGGGAGGAGTGAGTAGTGACCGTGACCGAGTGCTAGCTAGGGTTAGCCGTATGGGGTAATGGGGCATTGCCGCATTGGATTTGGGGGCTTGGGGCTAAATGGCTAATGGGCTACAGGCTGGGCTAGTTTGCCTGGGAGGCTGGGAGCCTGGGTTTATAACTCCTATGTATCGGGTGTATATTACCCATGGGTTTACGGGTTTGGGTACTATAGGAATGAACCCGAACCCGGCAGACCCGATGGTTGGGCTTTTTGCCCATTAAGAAACCCATGGATTAGAAAATTGACTCAGACCTATGCCCTAATAGAGTAAAAACCCACCGGGTATCGGGTTTCAGGTACCCATTGCCATCTCTACACTGACCAGTGAACCGCAGCCCAAAGCATCACCCACTCACCTGTCACTTCCATTTCTTCAGGTTTACTCAGTAGAGAGTTTTTCAGCAGAAACCACATGGAAAAAAACTCATTCTGTGAAGCATACGAGATCGCCACAGGCTTTGCAGATTTACTACTCGAAGTTCTCAATACAGAAAGTTTTTCTTTTTACACAGAAGGATTTACCCTGCTTGATTAAAATTTAGAAAGCCAAGTTCGATACAAGAACTCCAGAAAGTTTTAAGCGTAGTGTAGAGGGACTCGGCCCTAGACCTGCCCAGATGCATACAATCCCAATAAACTGATACCATATCTCAAAAGAGTTGCTAGCTTGTAAGCTCGATATCTCCTATCCAACTTCTTGTTTTTTTTGATAACGGAAATCTTTATTAATAAACCAAGAGCAGTACATCAAGGTGATACACAGTCTTGGAATAAAATTTCCAGCTTCTGCCTCGAAGGCACACAGCTAAACAAATAAAAAACAAAGCATAATCTAATGACTATCAATCCGTAGACTAGATCGCCACCCAAAAGCCCGGGAGTAGATATCCTTGGCCACACGGTCCAAATGTTGTGAGGCCGCCACAACTAAACCCTGCAAATCCGTTTTGTGAAGGATAGCCCATGAACGGAGTCGATGAGAAGCTGCGAAGATAACCTGCAAGGGAGAAAAAGTTTGTTTCTTTTCAAAAACAATGTCATTTCTGTGTAACCAAATTGACCAACAGATAACTGCTGCCCCAAGCAGAACTAGTGGTTTCAAGTTTTTGGTTACACCCGTAAGCCAACTTCCAAACATATGTGATACACTGTGAGGTTTCGTTATGTTGAGGGATAGTTGAGGGACACTCCAGACCGCCCTAGCAAAACGACAATCAAAAAACAAGTGCCTAATTGTCTCGTCTTCGTGACAAAAGCAACATGTTTTGCTTCCTGTCCAGTTACGCTTAGCTAGATTATCTTTAGTCAACACAACACCTCTCCGTAAATACCACAGGAAAACTTTCAGTTTCAGTGGCGCCTTTAGTTTCCATAATATCTTATTCAAATTAGGTACATCTGTAAGGACCATGGCTTGATAGAATGATTTCACTGAGAACTGTCCATTTGGGAGCAAGGACCAGCGAAACACATCCTGTCCTTGGGACAACTGTATAGTAGTTAAACGAGGAAGAAGATTATTCCACGCCACTAACTTTGGACCAATAAGGTCACGCCTCCATGATAGGTTTGGGGGATCGGAGTTGAGCACTTCCGAAATGGTTATGAATTTTGGTCGTACTATAGTATAAAGACCAGTATACTGATCTTTTAAAGTAGAGTTACCTAGCCACTTGTCCTCCCAGAACCTCACTTGTGACCCGTCCTTAATAATGAAAGATCCAAAACGGAAGAATTCTTGTTTAATCTTCAGAAGACTGGACCAGAATTGAGAGTCTCCTTGCTTTCTCTCAACTTGAACAAGTGGTTTAGTGCCTAGGTATTTGTTCCGCAAGATTTGTTGCCAGGTACCGTCTGTTGTGAGAAGCTTAAAAAGCCATTTACCTAGAAGGGCGATGTTCTTCAAATTCAAATCATGAATCCCAAGACCACCCTGGTCTTTGGGCTGGCATAGGATATTCCATTTAACTAGACGATATTTCCTCTTTTGATCATCACTTTGCCAGTAAAACCGAGATCGGTAGTAATTTAGTTTTTTTAACACCCCCTTAGGTATAGCGAAAAAGGACATCATATACATTGGAAGGCTACTCAAAACTGAGTTAATAAGTGTCAGTCTACCACCTATCGAAAGGTGTTTGCTTTTCCAACTACTGAGTCTTTTCTCGAACCGCTCCTCAATTATCCTCCAATCCGAGTTTTTAAGCTTTTTGTAATGTATGGGAATTCCAAGATATCGTAATGGAAAATCACCAGCTTTACAACCAAACAGATCAACATATTGACCTATAGCCGACTGTGCTTCCCCAAAGCAAAAAATTTCACTCTTATGGAAATTTATTTTGAGCCCAGAAAGATGTTCAAAGGCAGATCATGATCCAAGAAGAGGATAGTATCATCAGCATACTGGAGGATAGAAAGCCATCATCCACTAGATGAGGAACTACTCCACTAAACTGCCCGTCCGCTTTAGCTCTGCGAATCAAGATTGCAAGCATATCTGCGACAATGTTAAAAAGCAATGGAGAGAGGGGATCTCCCTGTCGAAGACCTTTCTTCGTTTGAAAGAAACGTCCTACATCATTGTTAACATTAACCGCGACACTTCCTCCCGAAATGAAAGACTTAACCCAAGTGATCCACTTTGGCGCAAATCCTTTCATCCGGAGAGCTTGCATTAAGAAGGGCCATTTAACCTTGTCATAAGCCTTTTCAAAGTCAATTTTAAGAATCACACCACTTAGATTTTTCCTATGTAGCTCGTGTATGGTTTCATGCAGTATGACGACTCCTTCCAGGATATTCCGCCCACGCATAAAAGCTGTCTGAGTTGGACTGATGACACGATCAGCCACAGAATTCATCCTTGTTGTGGCAACCTTAGTAAAAAATTTGAAACTCACATTAAGGAGGCAAATAGGTCTATATTTCTGGATAATATTTGCCTCTTCTACTTTAGGCACTAAAGTGATCACTCCAAAATTTAGACCGAACAATGGCAACTTCCCCAAAAAGAAGTCATGAAACATGGTCATTAGGTCATCTTTTAAAACTTCCCAGAATTTCTGATAGAATTCTGCTGGGAAGCCATCTGGACCAGGGGCTTTATTACTTTCCATACTGAAGATAGCACATTTTACTTCTTCCTCAGTGAAAGGGGATATTAAAACATTATTCTCCTCTTGCATTACCTGGGGAATATCCGTAATCCGATCCTCCCACAGACTAAAGGAATTTTCCTCAGGCTCACCAAAGAGTTCCTTATAGAAATTAGTAATGTAAGTTTTTAAATTCTCTTGCCCCTCGATTTTGCCATTATCATGGTCAAGGGAGAAAATATGTTTTTTCCTGTGCTTGCCGTTAGCAATCATATGAAAATAACGTGTGTTGTTATCCCCTAGTACCATATTCTTTACTTTAGCACGCTGCGCCCATTTAATCTCCTCCTCCCTAAGAAGATTGGTTAGGTGATTCCTAGATTGAGCTAAAAGATCACGCTCAAAATCAGTCAAATCCCGAACCTCGGCTGTGGTATCCAAAAGCGTAACAGTAGATTGTAAAGCCGATTTTTTTTGTTTGTAGACACCATTCGAATGGGCAGCCCAGCCCCGTAAGTGTCTTCGTAATGCGCTCAGTTTGTTATTCCAGCGTTGGACTGGGTTTTGCCCTTTCACCGACTTATTCCAAATATTAACAACTCTATCATGGAAATCATCATGCGTAAACCAACTGAGTTCAAAACGAAAAGGTTTTATGATGCCTGCGTAAGCAGGTTCACCCGTGTCTAGGAGTAAAGGGGTGTGGTCTGAAACCCCCTATCCAATGCCTGTACCGACACCAGCGGATATTTAAATTCCCACTCCGTTGACATGAGAACCCTATCCAGCTTTTCATACGTCGGATTAGGCAAAGAGTTAGCCCATGTAAATTGTCGACCAGTTAGCTCTATCTCCCTTAGGTCAAAGCTATCTATGATCGCATTAAACAGAAAAGGCCATCGATAATTAAATCTATCATTGTTTTTCTCTGTGCTTCTTCGCAAAATATTGAAGTCCCCCCTATTAAAGATGGTACAGGATTTTCCTGGCAAGCACGAACCAACTCTGCTAAAAAGGGTGATTTGAAATCATCTTGAGCAGGGCCATACACTGCCATAAGAATCCACTTGAACTTATCTGATTTATTAGTCAGGTGGAATTTTATATAAAATTCACCTTCACAAATTAAAGACAGGTCAAGCGAAGAATTATTAATCCCAAGGAGGATACCCCCTGATCTGCCCCTCGGAGATAGACAATGCCAAACGAAATCCGAACCTCCCGAAAGGTGTATCCAACTTCTTGTATAGCGCTATATATATTATCACGGGGCACCCGGGCATGCATGAAAACTTCGGTATGCAAAATTTAGTGAAGTACTAAAGTTTCATGCATGTGAGTACGACAGCAAGTAAAATAAAGGGCCACATAAAAATTCAGATGTAGTAACACACTGGTACCTGGTATATGTTTCATTAGCACACATAAATCTTCAAACATGTGTTACACAAGCAGACTCCCGTTTAATTGAACTGATCACGTGTAGAGACGACACAAGGTAAACATCAACTTATTCGTAAGACGCCGCACAGCCACGAAGCATGCACATGCATGCCGCTAGCTAGCTCTGGGTCCAAAATACGAGTAAATTAACTAAGCAACACACACATGTATGCATGCTTAGATCAGCAAGCGGGGAGGACGACGGTCGCCTTGCCGCAGGTTTTAAGGACCGTATTGATGATATTTGGATCGACACTGGCACCAAAATTGATCTTGAGGGCGGTGCACATGCACTTAGCGGCGTCGGGGCTTGAGAGTCTGTCGATCCGCGGGCAACACAGCGATTTGAACAGCAGGTCGATCGGCTGAAGTTTAACGCACAATGTGAGGTCTATGTTTATTGGGCACTGACCGCCGGGTTTAGGTGGTGTTGGTTTCACAATGGGTGGCGGCGGCGGCGGCGGGGACATGGTCGGTCCTGGAGGCGGTGGAGTTGGGGTTACAACGGGTGCAGGAGGTGGCGTTGGGGACACGATCGGTGTAGGAGGTGGCGTTGGGGTCACGATAGGTGTAGGAGGTGGTGTTGGGGACACAGTTGGTGCCGGTGGTGGCGTCAGCGGTGGAGTTGGGGACACAGTGGGTGCCGGCGGTGGCGTTGGGGACACAGTGGGTGCCGGCGGTGGTGCTGGGGACACAGTGGGTGTCGGCGGTGGCGTTGGAGACACAGTGGGTGCCGGCGGTGGTGCTGGGGACACAGTGGGTGCTGGCGGTGGCGTCGGGGACACAGTGGGTGCCGGCGGTGATGCTGGGGACACAGTGGGTGCCGGTGGTAGCGTCGGGGACATAGTGGGTGCTGGCGGTGGTGCTGGGGACACAGTGGGTGCCGGTGGTAGCGTCGGGGACATAGTGGGTGCCGGCGGTGGTGCTGGGGACACAGTGGGTGCCGGCGGTGGCGTCGGGGATACAGTGGGTGCCGGCGGTGGCGTCGGGGACACAGTGGGTGATGGCGGTCGTGCTGGGGACACAATGGGTGCCGGCGGTGGTGCTGGAGACACAGTGGGTGCCGGCGGTGGCGTCGGGGACACAGTGGGTGCTGGCGGTCGTGCTGGGGACACAGTGGGTGCCGGCGATGGCGTCGGGGACACAGCGGGTGCCGGCGGTCGTGCTGGGGACACAGCGGGTGCCGGCGGCCGTGCTGGGGAGACAGTTGGTGTCGGTGGTGGTGTCGGAGATACAGTGGGTGCTGGCGGTGGTGCTGATGCTAGACATGAGCTAGGATGACGACCACCTTGGACAGGGACCAAAACCAAAATAATCATTGCGAGGAAAAGGCCAGGGGACGATATGGACTTGGTGGGCATTGTTGCGAATGTTGGTGCCTTTAAAGGTATGGAACTAGGAACTATTTATAGGCAGCTAGCGTGCAAGTTGTTGGTGCAGCGCACCGTCAATCAGCTCACAAGTTTCTCCGTTGGTTAATTACTGTTCGCGTACAGATTACTGAGTAAACGCTCGCTAGTTTGTACCCAACAGGTCGGCATATATATATTCAACAGACGCAACGTGGGCTCCTGGACATTTGGAGTGATCTCAAGACTTTTTTCTAGGTGCAAAACTAGTAGTGCATGCATACAATCATGCATGCGTGCTACTGTACTCGTGTATCAAAGATCGGCCGTTGCGGGGTTTGGAGCACGTCAGAATAATGTGCGCCTAACTCCGCGGGTACATATGCTATATACCTCAAAAGTCCTAAGCCCTGTTCTTTACGGTTTCTAAAAACGGCTTTTGATTTTTGCTATAGTACCTAACTTTCAAACGGAGTATTTTCTCAAAACAGAGTCTACAAGTTAATTGTAGTACACGTTAAAAGCCCAACATCTGTATCAATCAAAATCGCAAGCGAGTATCTCTCTGTAATCTCTATCGCAAACAACTAAAATTCAAAAATTTCAGCCAAAAACCATAAGCCGCAGCTAAAAAGAACATGCCTAGTTTTCTTAGGAGTGAAATACAAAGTAATCTTATTGCCCTCTAGGGTCCCTTCCAAACAGCGATGCATCTGGCTTCTAAAAGTCAAAAGCCGTTTGTAACACGTTAGTTTTTTAACGTGGTTTTTCTTTTTTATTTTTTCCTTTGTATTATTCGTGGAGATATAACAGTGTTTATCATTTTTCCTATTTTTATTTATTTTCATTTAATTGAATACCTCAGAAAAGGCTAACAGCTATAACACTTTAGAATAGGGCCTAAAGCAAGGTAGCTGGTCCGAATATAGGACGAATAAAGAGCAAGACAATGGCTCTGTTCCAAGGTTTCATGGCTTTTGGCTCAAATGGCACTGTAGTGGCTGTGAGCTTTTTTTGATGTATTCAATTAAAGAAAATTGGGAAAAAAAATATAAAAAATACCGTTATATCTCCACGAATAATGCAAAGGAAAAAGAAAAAAGAGGAAAAAGAAAAAAAGCTACGTTAAAAAGTCAACACGTTCCGAGCGGCTTTTGGCTTCTGTAAGCTAGAAGACATCGCTGTTTGAAACGGGGCCTAATAGACACATTCTTGCACAGAGAAAATGAACAACGCACGTGACTATAGGGTTGATTGGCTGAGCAGGGTGGGGGGACTACCTGGGTGGGAACATAATCTTGTCTATATGTATGTACTAGCTGAATACCCGTGCATTGCTACGAATCAAAAAAATCATATTACCCTAGCTTGTCAAACCATCGCCCCCAAGCTTCGCCTACACCACGTCATCGACTCCGTCAAGGCCCCTAGCCGAGCTCCGCCCCACTATGCAACACCCCTCTTCCATCATGCTTGGCCTGTGCTACGCCTTTGGCTTTACTGCTTTACCAAGGACCGGCGGGCAGCAGGTGTCCGAGCTGAATTCACCTTCTTATCCCCCGCTCTTCCTATAATTCCATCACAATTCAGTAAGTAAACCCAATAACCATCACAAGCGAACTCATGACCAAACTACAACACATCGACCAAGCAAACGAGTGAAATCACCAGCACCATGACTCCCTTTTTCATCATTACAATTCCATTTTAAAAAAACTCAAGGCAGAACTTTGAAAAGGGCAGTGAAGTTTTCAAGTGACAGAAATTACACTATGTCATTGGATAATTGACAAAATAACATATCAAACACAATAGAGAACGATGACATACGAATTAATAACAGTTGTACCTAGCCTTGAATGCATTTTGCAATGCCACAAAAGAATCCAAATTGACTCCTTGTATGGGGCCACCCATTAGATAAGCTGTACCATGTTCAATGGAGTAAGATATTAGGACTTCGGATAAAAAAATAATTGTCTCGGAAGTCAGATGTTGCACAAATTACATAATGGAAATCTAAGAAGTAAAAGATAGCATTGTGAAAATTGCATCAATTACAAGAACTTGAGGCGGTCAAAAGTGGTAGAAATTGAAGGAAAGCAATACTAGCAAAATGATGGCCTGCTTCATGTACAAGGACACAGCGTTTGTATGGAGGCCAGAAACATGAGATTTGTGCAAGACAAGTACCACCATGAAAACACGCATATGTTGTTGCTAATGCCAATATGGCAATATGGTAGCCAAGTTAGGCCGTATGTCATTTCCTTGAGTTAGTAGATAAGATACACCTGCAAGAAATGCAACCAGAACATAAGGAGAATTTCTAGAGACCCCTCTTCTTTAGTGCAATCTCTATGGCTGACAAAAATAACACATAAATAAGATGAGAGTTACAGAAGAAATAAAAGTCCTTCAAAATTGCTCTATCAGCCTGTTGCAATTATGTTCTACTAAGGAGTGCTGTAGTATGAGATTGATAGAAAACAGAAGTACAAACCCACTAAAATCTTTGAACAAGGAACAATATATCCAGAAGAAAGGGGATATTGCCTCAATTCTCACTTTCCAAGCCGGTCATCTCCTTTAAAATTGTTGGTGTCGCTTCTCTTGGTCCCTCTAGAACTACAGCAAAAAAATGCATATACATTGGTAAGTGGGTATAAATATCAATCTGAAAACCAGTTTGGATGAAACCAAATTATTAGTACATTGATGTAAACATCAATCAATAAAACTGTAAGCCAAGTTCAAATTTTGTGGGCATGCCTTGAATATGACTCAATCAGTACACATAAATCATCACTTACCAATGCTTTTACATCTCTAAATCCTACAACCCCTTCACCAACAATTCCCACTATACAGACACTAACTACTCTATTGATGTTTTAATGCCAATCTTACATATAATTTGTCTGGATTCGAGGAAACTCTTAGAAGACCTGGTGTATGCATATGCAAAGTAGAGACACGAGAATTTTTATACAGGTTTGGGTCTTTTCCTGAGAGAATAATAACCCTATACCCTGTGTGAATACCAATCACCAGAAAACGATTACAATTGAGAGTAATGTGAATGCCTACCACTATCTCCTTCTTCGATCCGAATGCCTCTCCCCTTCTTTCTTTGAAGTTAACCTTGTATAGCTTGCGAAGCAATGACAGTTGTCCTGTGCCAGAAGATGCCTCAATGCTTCAAATGACAACAGCCTGACAGAAGTTACTGTCAGAGAGACATAAAAGGTCATTCGCTATGTAGCGGTTGTTGTTAGAGAGAGATTGTGTGCAGTTCTTGGATAAATGTGTGTTCTAACTGCCTTATTAGATGAACCCATGATGTAGCTATTCGTCATAGACAAGTTAGTTGGAGATAGATTGATCGCAGGAAGGTCTGCGGCCATAAGGTGGTCACAAGTCAACTTACGACTACGTGGTCATAGAAAGACTTACGACTAAGTAGTAGTCGCAGTAATATTTACGATTATGTGGTTGTAGAAGGACTTACGACCAGGGAGGTAGTCACAGTAAGACTTACGACTATGTGGTCGTAGAAGGACTTACGACCAGAGAGTAGTCGTAGTAAGACTTACGACTACGTGGTCGTAGAAAGACTTACGACCAGAGAGTACTTGCAGTAAGACTTACGACTACGTGATTGTAGAAGGACTTACGACCAAGGAGGTAGTCACAGTAAGACTTACGACTATTTAATCGTAGAACGACCTACGACCAAGGGGATAGTCACAGTAAGACTTACGACTACATAATCATAGAATAACTTACGACCATATAGAATAGTCATAGTAAGACTTACGACTATTCTAAGGGATTTCTCCGCAACTAATAAGGGGTATATTCAAGGAACATAATGACGTAATAATTTGAGAATTATTCTATCCTCATCATCTAGTGCCCCAACTTCAAGTAAAAGTAACTTATTTGAGCAAGCGAGGTCGTAGATAAAAATGTGGTCGAAAGCAAAACCCTTCCTAACCCTTATTGACTAGGAATTGGCTTGGTCAATTTGGTAATTTTGCTTGAGTTGTGAAGATAGATAGGCATTAGACAGAGAAAATGCAATCGATTTCCCTCGATTTGTCCATTGAATCGGTTCCCAAGGTGAACGTTCAGTTCCTGAGGGAAATAATCGATGCATTGGCTATAAAAACTTACTGGGGTAACGTTTGGTTTTTCACTTTCCCCATTTGCTCCGATTCATTCGAGCTCTCCGCCTTCAATCGATCTCCATAATCTTCCTCAATCTCGCACAAATCCCTTCTAATCACCCGCAAGAATGACGAAGTCTTCATGGGCTAAATTAGAGATGGATCATGCCAAGATAAAGGGAGACTACGGAGAAGATCCCACCGTGGAGATTTGTTAGATAGATCAAAACCACTGGGCAATGCTAACCAACCAGACAAATTGAAGAGATTTTAGTGTTCCAAGCATACTGTGAGTATGGCCTTCGTCTCCCTGCTCATCCCTTCTTGATGGTCGTTCTCGAGTATTTTGGGGTTGAATTGGTGAACTTGGTTCCCAATACAATCACAATGTTTAGCATCTTCGTATACCTATGCGAGGCGTATTTGGGTATCCCAGCAGATCTCAAGCTCTTCCAGTTCTACTACGAGATAAACTGACAAGTGGGGATTGCTGGGAGTTGTGGATTGAAGCTCCATGATGGCAAGATGGAGCTTTACATCCCCATGTTTACCTAATATTCATGGCCGATATGGAAGAAGAGGTGGTTCTACTGGGAGATGACTAATGAAGACAGCCTCTCCTTCGTCGGGAAAACCACCGAGAAGAACAGTCTTTGGAACTCAGCCCCTAAAGACGTCACAAGAATAGCCCCTACATCTCAGCCATTAAGGAGCTGAGGGACAAGGGGCTTACAAGCTGGCATGTAGTGAAGGACTTCATCACACGCCATATTAGTCCCTTAAAGCATCGAACACATTCTATGCGGATGTACTCGGGAGTCTCGAATTCGACCCGGGACTACAAGAAAGGTAAGTGATGCTAGTACTCGTATTCGTAACCAAGTTACATTTCTTGAGTACTCTTTCTAGACTACCATGTTTATTTATTCAGACCTTCATTTGGAGGAAATCAATTCTCGAGTCAAGGCTCTCTACGAGATGGCTCCATCGCTTGAGGCGGACGCTTTTCATATTCTAGTGGATGTTTCCACCGAAGAGAGCGAGGACCACTTAAAAGTAATCAAAAGATCGACTTCATCTTTAAGACTTATTAGTTGTAGAGCATGACCAAGTGGTATCTTCCTCTTCTGCAGAGCGTAGGTATGAATTTCCATCAAGACGACCAATGGGTCAAATTGATGGTGGTCGGTGGAGATGTGAAAAAAATAAAGGCTCTTTGGCCAAAAGGCGTCGACTGGTTTAGTCAATCAATAGGAAAAAGAGGAGCACAGTTGCTGTTGTCCCCTTAAAATTCTTCCTTTAACTGCCTCAAGTGATCCTATTCTACAATTTATTGCGGATATAGGTGCAGCAAGTGAAATAGGGGCAACCATATTGAAGCAATCGACTCGTACGATCAAGGTACCTTTCTATTATAACATCAAAACTGACTCAGTTGCCCTTTCCAAAGGCTTTATCAAGCGTCTTGAAAAAGTAAACTGGAAGAGTTTGGTGTTTTTGTGAAGGAAACTGCTGTGTTAGTAGAACCTATGATCGAGAAGGTAACCATCCTGATGATCGAAATTGGTTCTGACCATCAGGAGGGATAAGAGAAGGAAAGAACAACAACCCTTGCTGTATATCTTCAACTAGACATGGTCAAAGGGGCCCAAGACTCTCAACCGAAGGTGGTTGAGAAGGTCCTCATTCTCCCATAATCAGACGTGGTTGTGGAAAAGAAATCGAATAAACCACTCTCTGGGAAGGTTTCTTCAAAATTTGTGTTGAAAGTAATGACTCAAAGGTATAAAAATGCAAGTACGTATACTGTAGATCTTCAACTAGACATGGTCAAAGGAGACCAAGACTCTCAACTGAAGGTGGTTGAGAAGGTCCTCATTCTCCCATAATCAGACGTGGTTGTGGAAAAGAAATCGAAGAAACCACTCTCTGGGAAGGTTTCTTCCAAATTTGTGTTGAAAGTAATGACTCAAAGGGATAAAAATGCAAGTACGTATACTGTATTTTACCTTTGCCTTTTCAACTACTGATTTACTTCTTGCGATTGTAGTTTGGTCTCTCCATTGCTTAAGGATGCTTCTCCTGAGAAGCCTCCTATAGCTTTGCCTACTATCAAAAGGATGGTGGAGAAGTTGATTGAAGAAACGACCACTGCAGCGACAAAAGCTATGGACAAAACTACAAATACTCCGACCACTAAAGTGGTCATAGCAATAGAAGGCGCTGGAGAAGAAAAAAAAAGAGGAAGAACAACCTAACCTCTTCTCCTCATTTTTAATCCTCCCTTTGTGGTAGGATCTTCTTCTGGTCAAGCTTGGAGCCTAGTCCCACACCCCAACGATCTTCTAAATAAGGAGTATATCATCAATGATGAACATCTTGAGAAGGTGTGGCGGACCAGGGTCGAAGTGCTCGACCAACTCAGAGATTCCGAGTGGGTGCTCAGAATTTTTGGTCACAGGAGTATGAACAACTCAAATATTCATAATTAGCCTCTTCTTATTTCTCATTGCCTTTCCTTATCCAGAGAGCATTAGAAGACATGGCAATCATGGCTGAGTACCACAAACAGCTAATGCTCCTACGACAAGAGAACGTCAAACTCTCCAAAAAAAAAGCAGCAGCATCGTAAGCCTCTTAACTTATGTTGTCGTATTCTATCTTGACTACACAACTAAAATTTCAGGTCTACCTTTAACCTTTACAGGTCTTGTCTAGACACAAAGTTCTTAGTTGCTGCGCTTGAGAACAAGAAGGCTGATACACTAAGGCTAAAGGAAGAAAATGCTAATTTATTGATAAGCCTCATTAAAGACAACTCTGTTGTCAAAACCTTGGAAGAAATAATAAATAGTAAGCCCTGAAGCTTAAGTTTGTTTATCTATGCATCTTTCTAGCATTTCTTTTATCTTTCTCTTTTTAATAGAAAGAGAGATTGAATCGAGTAAGCTGGTCACTAAGGTCGAAGAGAAAGCAAAAGTGATCAGAGAACTTACTCATATTAGCAAAGAAAAAGGCGAGAGGATAAAGCTGCAGGTACTCAGGTATTAGGTAAGAAAAACTTTACCTTCGACCAGTTTTTGAAACAAGTCTTGTAGGACATACAACTACGTAGACGTAGAAGGACTTACAACTAAGGGGTAGTCACAGTTAGACTTTCGACTACGTGGTCGTAGAAGGACTTACAACCATATGGTCATAGGAAAGCTTACGACTATAACAAGTATTACCCTGACAAACTTTAACTCTTTTTGTAGAATCCATGGTAGAAATTAAGCGTCTTTATGAAGCAATGACTTGTAGTGAGGAAGAAATGAAGTCGATGAAGACGAACCTTCAAGATTGTGGTATTCTTCTGAACAATCTACTCGGTGAGTTTGGTGTGGAAAAGATGATTCCCCATGAGAAGACTACATCCGATCATATGAGTACAATCGCACTACAAGCCAAGACTTGGAAAAGCACTTTGATACTCTAAAGGCTGATCAGACGGAATCGATCAGGGATGCTGTCAGCAGTGCTGTGAGATATGCGTTGGCAAAACTCAAGGTATGCGACTGGACCTGAATTTACATCCTGTCAAGCACGACTTCACCTGCTCTTTGGAGGGGGTGTCTCACCTGATCGAAGAATTAGAGCTATTTGGATGAAAAGTATCTGAAGAAATGGAACTTGGCTCTTCCTCTCCTCTAAAGTAAAGTAGTTTGTAAATAAAAAACAACTTTGTAAAGACTTACCTTTGAGAGATGAATGACCTTTCTTTTTCCAGCAAGTTATCTTGTTGAGCAATCAGGTACTCGTAAGATAAAAAAATGAAATGAAAAGAGAACAGATTTATAGTGAAGAAATAAAGCTATATGAATACTCTATCCTAGCCCCTGACTATTTACTTTCTTTATATGAATAAACTAAGCAAATAGTATAGAGTGAAATATGCTGAGAGCAGAGTAATATATCCGACCATCGTTGTCGAATTTGTTTGTCACGTACTGGTAGCAAAAGTGAGAAACGAGTCAATGCTAGGGAGCTCCTTCTAGTGAACAGGACCACATGCAGAGAGGAGTGACTCTATCTAGGTGATGTTATCTCCTTTTGACCAGGTTTAAACAAATCAAAGACATGAATGATCAAAGGATAAACACTCAGATTGCCTTCTATTATATTCATTCAACATGTTCGTAGGCAACGCAATTATTATATGCTGGAAGTAAGAGTTAGGAACAGACTAACAATAGGAGGCTCCTTCTAGTTGGCAAGACCACATGCATAGAGGAGAGACTTCAGCTAGTGGTATTCCTGTATCCGACTAGTTAAACAAATTGGATGCATTAGAAGTGGTCAAACTAATATAAAAGAAGCTCTACAAGACATACAACAATAAAAATTTGCATAAACTGAAAATGTTATTGAAAAAGGGGCAGGGATATATATACATAGAGTTTGCGTAATTGGTCGATATTCCAAGAGTTCGAGAGAATCTGGCCGTCTTCCATCGCAAGTCATACAGAGACAGGGCATGCGACTTCGACCACAATGTAAGGACCTTCCCATTTTGGGAAAAGCTTGTTTTGATTAGACTAGGATTGGATTTTTGTCAATACCAAGTTGCCTACAGCAAGGCTGCGAGGCTGGACCTTACGATCGTAGTACTTACGCCTGGCCTGCTGATAGACTGTTGAATGGATTAAGGCTTGATTCCTCTTTTCTTCGAGCAGGTTGACATCATCCGCATCATCCGCTCAAAACTGTTATTGGTTAGAGTCACTGAAGTTCTTGACTCTAACTGTATGAGTATTTTGTTCTAGAGGAAGCATGGCTTTAGCCCCAAAAACTAGGAAAAAAGAGTTTCACATATCGCCTAACTCGGAGTCATGTGAATCACCCATAATACTAAAATCAATTCATGAACCCAAGCCCCCCGAGCATTTTACTAGCTGGTCAATGGCTCGAGTTTAATTCCTTGCATCATTTGACCATTCGCACGCTCGACTGCTCCGTTACTCTGCGGATGGGTGACTGAAGCAAAATATAATTTGGTGCCTAATTCGTCACAAAATTCTTGGAATTTTGCACTCGAAAGTAGCTTACTGTTGTCTGTAATTATCCGACTTGGGACTCCAAATCGAGTAATTACACTTTTCATCAAGAACTTTTTGTGGCTTTCGTTGTTATGCCAGCTACTAGTTTAGCTTCAATCCACTTTATAAACATATCAATAGCTATGAAGAGAAACTTGAAGCCCCCCGACACTCTTGGGAACAACCCCAGGATATCAAGACCCCAGGATGCAAAAGACCAAGACAAAGGTATCGTTTGAAGAGCCTAAGCTGGTTGGTGTATTTGCCGGCTATGAAACTGGCAGTGTACACATTTTTTTAACCAAATCAGTGGTGCCGCTAAGGGCTGTTGGCCAATAGAAACCTTGTCAAAAAGCCTTATCGACCAATATTCTGTAGGAAGCATGTGCTCCATAGATGCCCCTATGTATGCCATGAATGAGTTTTAATCCTTCTTCCCGTAATATACATCACATGAGAACTCCCTGAGTACCCCTTTTATAGAGTACTCTATTGACCAAGGTATATATCCTAGCCATGCGGGCAAGACGATCTTCTATGGGATCATCATCAAGTATTGAACCCTTCTGAAGGTAGTCATAGATGGGAGCCATCCACATCTCTTCGTACTGTAGAGAGACTGTCTCATTAGGGGGTGTCTCCGGTGCTTCGACCAGAGACAGCTTCTGGAGCTGTTCCAAGAAGACCCCCGACAGTACCTCTGATCAGGAAGAAGCTATCAGAGCTAACTAGTCTGTGAGAAAGTTATCTTTCTGAGGGATATACTGTAACTCGACCAAAAAATGCTTTTCAAGCTTCTGTACTTCTGACAAGTATTGAGACATGATCATGATAGAGCATTGATACTCTTTTCTGACCTGATTCATGACTAGTTGAGAGTCTCCTCTCATGAGTAGTCATCGAATCCCAAGCGCTTTAGCGGCTCGTATGCTAGCCAACAAACCTTCATACTCAGCGACATTGTTAGTTGCTAGAAAGAGCAATTGGATGACATACTTTAAGGTCTCTCCCATGGGAGATTCCAGGACCACCCCAACCCCTGAGCCACTTAATGTGAGCGACCCATCAAAGTACATCATCCACAAGTCATGGGAATCGTACTGTTGAGGATCCTGAACAGGTTTAGGGTTTGTCCATTCGGCGACAAAGTCTGCCAAGATCTGGGATTTAATGGTTGTTCGAGACACAAAATGGAGGTCGAAATCCCCAAGTTCGACCAACCATTTGGCCATACGCCCCGCTGTTTCCTTATTCTGGAGGATCTCTCCTAAAGGAAACTCAAACGACACAATTATCTTATGCGCCTAAAAATAATGCCTCAACTTCTTCGAAGCCATGAGGAGGGCATAGAGAAGTTTTTGGACCTAAAGGTAGCACTCCTTAGGACTGTGTAAAACTTTACTTACATAGTATACTGGTCTTTGAATGCCCTCGCGCTATGCAACCAGTACAACAGTTACTGCCTGTGGCGTAGCTAATAGATACACTAAGAGTGTCTCACTTGTTTTCGGAGAAACTAGGATCGGAGCACTCGTAAGGTATCTCTTGACATCTTCAAAAGTGTAATTAGCCTCTTTCGACCACTTGAAATCTTCATGTTTCTGGACCTCTTTCTTTGCGTTCGGTGGGCACATCTATTCGATGGCATTGATCTTCTTAGGATTTGCTTCAATACCACTTGTCGAAATAAGGAATCGGAGCAATTTTCTTGAGGAAACTCTAAACACACACTTTTTAGGATTGAGTTTCAAGCAATGCTTTCTCAGATTGGCGAAGGTCTTATGCAGGTCTGAAATATGATTAAGCCATTTGATACTTTTTACGACCACATCATCGACATAGGCTTTCAAGTTTTGGCCCATTTGATGTATGAAGGTTAATTGCATCAAATGATGAAAAATTGGACCAACATTTTTCAAACCGAATGGTATTTTGACATAGCAAAATACTCCAAATAGGGTGATAAATGCGGTTTTCTCTTCATCTTCTCAAGACATTGATCTGGTGATAACCGGAGTATGCATCTAGAAAGCTTAACGTTTCACAACCAACAGTTGAATCTACCAATTGATCGATACGAGGAAGCGGAAATTCATCTTTAGGACAAGCTTTATTTAAATCGGTATAGTGTATACACATACACCACTTATCGTTAGACTTTTTTTACCATTATAGGATTAGCCAACCACTCTGAGTGATTGACTTCTCTTATGAAGCCTACTTTTGGTAGCTTGTCTAATTCCGACTTGATAGCTTATCGTCGATCTGGTGCAAATCTTTGTAATTTTTGTTTTACGAGCTTCTTATTAGGCCGTAGAGCTAGCCTATGCTCGATCACTTCCCTGGGGACCCAGGGCATGTTGGATAACTACCATGCGAACACATTTGCGTTTGCCCGAAGGAAAGTGACAAGGGCGTCTTCCTATGTAGGGTCGGAAGTAACACCGATACGAACTGTCTTCGAAGGTTCCTCCGGGTCTAGAGGGACTTCTTTGACTTCTTTGTTCAGCTTTGGTGCAACTTCAGGCTTTGAGTGTTTGCTTGAAGGCCGCACCTTGGTGACTTCCCGAGTTGGTAACTGTCCGACCATCTCGAGGGACTTGCGATCGCACGTCAGTGCCATCTTCTTATCACAACAGACTATGATGAGTCCCTTGGTACCTGGTAACTTGAGACATTGATATGCATAACAAACAACTATCAGAAATTGTGTTAGGGTTGGTCATCTGAGTATGGCATTATATGCTGAGTCGAAGTCGACCATATCAAAGGAGAGTTTTTCTGTCCTAAAGTTGCCTGGAGAACTAAACGTAACAGGCAGAGAAACCTAGCCAATGGGCTTGGCTAAAGAACCTGGTATAATTCCATGAAATGAATATCGCACAGGCTTTATTCTGGTATGAGGAATTTGCATCTCGTCCAAAGCAATAACAAATAAAATATTTAAAGAACTACCACAATCAATCAACATGCAATTCACTTGTTGTTGTTGATGGTGGGCTCGACCACGATCGGGAACCAACCAGGTCGAATCGAGGGGATCGAACAATCACCTTTCTCAAAAGAGATGGTGACTTTCAACCACTTAGGCAAATTATTGACAAGGGAAGGGTTGATAGAGTTTACCTCGCACTTGACAGCCTTACACTATCGCTTGGACTCGTATGCAGATGAACCTCCATATATGTGCTCAATGGTGTGCTTCAAATCCTGAAATGGCATGTCCTCGTCGTCATCAGAGTGCTGTCGAGTGCTTGATTATCCCAACTCCTCAATTGTTCGAAGTGAGCCCTTGCTGGATTAGTAATCCTTGAGTTTCTACAAGAAGACTTGACAATGCGAAGATCGTGCCCCTCTTTCTTATGAAGAGGGCACCATCTAGGCTTGTTTTTCCTCCTCACGGGTGCCTTGCCTTTGCCCCGGTTACAATATTGTTTGGAGTTATGTGGCTCCTTATCACCCATAGCCAAGACATCCTTCAACCCTGCGGGTGTGAGGCTTGTGGCTCTTGACCTTGTCTCTGGGTTTCTTGGCTTTCTCCTTCCACTTGCCGTCATCACCTTGCTCCTTGGAACGGCGGCCGACCTGGTCAATGGTCCTGGTCCATTTGACCGCTTCGGTAGCTATTGCATATTGATCGGCCATCTCGAAGAGCTCAGCGACGGTGGTTGGAGGTTTCAAGGCGATGTCCTCTGTGAATCTCCAATTGCGCACCCCCTGTCTGAAATGCCCTAATAACAGAAGCGTCAGAGACCTCCAAAATTGAGTTTTGAACCTAGCTAAAACATCAGATGAATTGTCGTATGGTCTCATCGTTGCCTTGGTGCTTTTGATGTAGGTCATCCTCCTTCCCAGTGTGATTGTATGTACCCTGGAAGTTGGCCATCAGAAGGTCGCAGAGGTGCTACCACGAGTAGATTGGCTCGAATGGCTAGTTGAGCAACCAGGATCGAGCAGATCATTTGAGCACCATTGGAAGGTAATTGGCCATGACGTGCTCGCCTCCTCCTATTGCCCGAACCGCAGTCATGTAAATCTGAAGGAACTCGATGGGATTCTAAGACCCGTCAAATTTCTCCATGCTCACCGATCGAAACTGCGGTGGCCAATGCACTGCTCAGAGATCAGGAACAAATGCTCGGCATCTGACAATAATCTCCTGATGTCTTCTTTGTGGAAATGGGTAGTTAGCATCGCCAGGTGAACACACTTGGCGATGCCTGACGGTGGGCGGATTGGACCTATAATAGGTCTCGTCCACTCGATGATGATACTCGTAGTCCATCTACTACTACAGGTTCATTGCTCGAAGTGGTGATCGAGCATCGACTTGTTGATCCGAAGCAATTCGAGGCATTCTCCTTTGGTTGGTATTGCGATTGGGAATGTGATGTGCCCCATCACCATACCGACTCCTGCGAGGCAAGTTTTATGAATGACTAAATACGGTCATACCTTGTCGACTCTTGGAGCAACGTCGGCAAGGCTGCTCAAGTTGGGCCATCACATTGTGAAACCTTCGTGCAATGTCTTCAGCGAAGCGGTCATAGTCCAGCGCTTGAGCAAACTCTTGAGTCGGATTCTTGAGCAAGTCATTGATTCATTGAAGCTCCCGTACCTCTTCGGACTGGTACTGGGCCCGCCTAGGCAAAGCACTTTAGGCGGCAAGTTACCTTTGCCAAGCAGTCTCAGGATCCTCAACTCCTGATGCAAATTGGGGCTGCTTCAGAGGAGAGTGAGTATTTCTAGGATTTCTCCCACACTCATTAGAGTACTGATCGGGCTCATCACTGGAGGTCTCATCACCATTCCTACGAGAGGAGGGAGAGTGTGATCATCGAGGAGCATCCTCAAGCCTTTCTCTGAGAGGGTGATGAGAACCTGAGGGTAGGGCAAAGACCTCCTGTCTAGAATCTCGACTTCTGAGGGATGCCCTCTTGTCCAAAGAATTGTCAAGCGAGATTGTCTCGTGGCCTGGAGTAAACCCTGCCAAGTAGGAGAAGTCTGGATTATAACCATCCCCAGCCTGGTCTGTTCCCTGTGAGAATGCAGATGAACACGAAGTATGCCCACCCATTGATTTTGCTAGGTCGTCTGGTGTAGGACCCGGATTTTACAATCCAGAATCCTTTGTGATTCCACCACACTATTTCCTGGATTAGTAGATAGCGCTCACATATACAGTACTGAACATCAAAATACATATCATGTGGAAGCGTAAATATAACAGTAGACTTACTCATGAGCCAGTCAGACCGAAATCAATAAAATACAGCAGCAGAAACGAAGCACACAGGTGGGCACAAATCACCGTGCTCCGCGAGCCAATACGCAGGATGCAAATAGATAACATACAGGGCTTATCCAGGAAAGGCTCGGATTATTTTATTTGCCATAAATTGCTTTTGAAATATGATACATAGAAATTTTCTGAGACCTAGCAGTTTAAACTAAAACATAATGTGTTAAAGAATGCAATAATAATAGCAATCCAGATTCCATCCACCGTTACATGGTTTCTACACCATATGCTAACCTTTCAGCGTTATAACAGCTTACCTTATCACTGAGTGACACCTAGGGCAACTCAAATCAGGGCTTTCCATTGCCCACCACTTTTCCAATTCCACCCACAAAGTTTTTGAAATAGAACTATATCTGGTTAAATTCCCATGTCCGCCCTTGACTGTGGGCACGGCTATTCGAATAGTTTTTGACTCTGCAGAGTTTGTACACTTTACCCACAAGAGACAATCCGCTCGTTGCTCCACACGATTCCTTAGTCATGTGGTTGAGTAGACTATCACAGTAACTTTTCAAAATATCTAGCCCCTTTTATCATCTCACCCTATGGGCTGCTCCCACTTGCGGTGGGTCCCATACATTGCATGGGATGTTCACCAAGGATACTAGTGCATTCAGACTCTACTCTCCACAACGCTAGCACAATTGGAAAACTTCACCATAATCTCGGTGTCCCTTTAGGCCTCCCCTTGCCCTTGCAACATTCCACTCCTCTCCACTACCGGTGACATGAGTTCGGGGGGTTTCGATAGATTTACTTAGCCAAGTTGCAATTTGCAGATTTCTGGTTGTAATATTTTACATAGGAGGTCATGACAAGATTCAGTCCTTAGTGGTATCTGGGCGGTTCTACCCCAATCCACACACCGTGCTTCCACTACACCACATACTAGCCCCTGTACCATCCACCCAGATATTTAAGCAAGTTGGGGTTTTTGGGAGCATAAAAATAATCATGTTAAAATACACTAGTCATTTTCACCATGACTTCCTAAATCAGTTACTCATGATTAAAAGTGATGCTTAGGGCATTTTGGTGCCCCTGATTACCTAAGCAATACTAAGCAGTAGCGTATAATTATGGACTTATTTTCGAAAGTCGTACCATTATAATTTTTGCTAAGATGACAAGACTCAGATATTCAAGTCTTTCAAATGAGTGTAATACTAACAAGTTCATTAATGGGCATATAACTAGAAGCTTAAAATAAAACATACATTTGCACATAAAATAACAGCATGCAATTTCATAATTTAAAATGGAAATAACTTGCAGAAAAGGTAGGTTCAATATGATCAAAGTATTGACTCACCTTGCGCGGTTTACCGCGGTCTTGAGCTCACTCAAAGCTTTCTCGTTCGATGGGTCTTGAGTTCTTGGTCTTCATCTTGTCTAGATCATGGCCTTGCTTGATCCAATGAATCTTCAGGACTCCAATTTCTAGTTACGCGCTAAGCAACTAAACTCAAATAAATGGAAATAACTCAAAAGATCTAAATAAATTCAATTGAACTTGATTAATTTTTATTATAATTAAATGGGTGGTTTTAGGTTGAGTTGTGTGGACACAGAGTATTAAAAGAGTCAAACGGGGTTGGAGCGAAGTGATAAATGGCTAAGGGAATTTTGTCGAGACGAGTGCCAAGGAAGGTTTATAGTGAAGGAATATTCACAGAAATATTCCTCTTTCGGTTAAGGATGGCTGGGTATAGCCAACAGTAGAATACCATGGATCGGTCTTTCATTTAATAACTTCTTTTATTATTTTTGTATTTATCAAAGAAGTTTCATGAGGCAGGTTAGACCTATGAACCGGTATATGAGTTAATTTATCGAATTAATCTTTAGAGTATGTATTCGTGGCAACTTGACTTGTGGTATTTTATGGGGTTCTATTTACCAATTATTCAAATTATTCACTGAATGATTAGTTCAATAATTCATGGAAGTATGGGGATATTTAATTATCTAATTAATGTTTTAATAGTAAATTTTGGTATATTCTTATTTACTACTCATCTGCGACTATTGGTCATAATACTACATTTGTCCTTTAGATTATTCATTGACGAAACTAATCTGATGTTCGATGTTCCAAAGCCATTAGATTTTAATACCTAATTATGATCTTTTTAATTGAAGGCATTCTAAAAATCAACTGACATTGATATTTTATCCTTAGCAACGAGCAAAATCTTATCTTAATTAAAATTCTATTTACCTAGAGCTGAACTTGCTATACAGGGTCATATCTCAATATTGCTATTTAATTAAATCTACCACTGGGATTTATTTAATGGCAGCATGTTAAAGGTTAGGGCATATTTTAATTATAATTAAAGTTAATTTTTAATTTAAATTCTTGCTTTTATACTTAAACATAATATCCAATTTATTTCCCTTAAGTTTTAACTTGGATGTCTTTTTAATTGGGATCTTTGTTAAATTTGGATATTTAACCAAAGCCATATTTTATTAATGCCCCTTTATTAATATTTAGATTTTAAATAAATATTCAATCCACATTAATTACTCATATTTGATAACTAATCCAATATTAAATATTAAATAATCTTGTTTATATCCTAATTAAATTTGTTAGCTTCCATGGGTTAATTCCTAATTTTTCTTAATTGAAATGGATTAAAGAAAATAAAAACAAAAATGAAAATAAGATGAGCAGGGAGGTGATTTGAACTCGGGACCTCGCGGGAGACCTATGCACTAACACGTGCTCGGCTAACCATCCGGGCAGCTACCCTTTTGTGATACTGAGGGGAATTAATTTGAAGAGGTGAGGGATGGCCGAGGCAAAATAGAGGAAACGGCCGACACTCGGCGCTAGGCTCGCCGCCGGTAGGTGTTCGCCGGAGGGGCTAGGGGGACTTCCAAAATGGGTCAAGGAGGAGATGAGCAAGCCATAGAAAGCATCCTCATGAGCAGGGGTGAGTGTGGAGGGCTCGGCGGTGGCTTCAGGTGGTCGGAGCTGGGAGAGAAACATGGCGGCAGCACCGGAGTGAAGGAAAGGTGGAATTGAGGCATGCTTGAGTAGTAGGAGTGCAGTAAGACACTCACCACACGGACCATGTAGACTGAGAAGCACCGAGGAAGGTTGGCGGCAGTACCCTACGGCGGTGCAGGTGGGGTTGCTGTCGCTGGCTCACTGGGGTTGGGGAGCTGATGTGGCGGTGCTTGGGGATGATAGCAGATACCTTGGTGATGCTCTTGAGGAAAGTAATCGAGCCAGGGGTCACCGAGGAGGGAGCGGCACTGGCGGCGGCGGCTTTGGCCGTCGATGGAGAAGAGAGGTATTTTGGTGAGCTCAGCACGAGATTTTCCAATTAGGCCGGAGGGGAAGTAGAAGGGGGCAGGGACACGCCGTGACGTGGTCAATTGGCCGTGGTGTTTGCCGGAGCGGCTGGGGTGGTGTGAGGTGACGGTGGCTGGTGCTCCGGGCTGGTGCCCGAGCTTAGGCTGAGCAAGGGAGGAAGGGGGAGAGCTAGGGAAAGCAATGGGGCGGCAGGGCTCTTATAGCCGTGGAGGAGGTTGCTGTGGTGGAGCTGTTGCCGGAGACCATTGCACAGGGCGACGGGATGGCGAGGGGATTGAAATCGAAGGGAGCAGGGTGTGGGTGATGTGCGCACAGTGGTCAGCGAAGTGCGGGCGTAGGCGACATACGTGACACGATGGAGATGGGGCCGGATTGACACTCGCACAGGAGTCAGCGGGGCCGGCCGAGAGTGAAGTGAGCAGACCAGAGGGAAACGAGAGGAGGAAGAAAGAGCCAACGCGGAGGAGGGAGGAGAGATCGGGAGAGTGGGCCCATGCACAGAGAGAGAATCGGGAGGGGCCTGCAGCAGAGGAGAAAAAGAGAGGGGAGGAAGAGAGAGAAATTGTATGTAAAAAGCTCAAAAGATTTCAAATAAATATTCAGAAGAAATTTGAGCGCCAGCAAACTGCAAGAAAAGTTTTAAAATTTTCATATTTTTGAACATTTGAAATTTAGGATGTTACATATGGAGAGTCACCACTAGGAATTGGCAATGTGCTCCCCAATCGATAGAGTTTGGGGCTCTCCGAAACTGCACAGGGTGATGTCGTGGGACTCGAACGCTTGGAGATGGACTCATCATCATGTTGCAAGTCCTCATCATGGTCGGATTGACCTTGCCGCTTGGGGGAGATGAGTCCTCCATTGGGTGTACTGCTGTGGGGGACTTTGATCCCTCATTAGACTTTCCAACAGCGTTGTCTCTGGGATCACGGGAGGAATCTCCAGGGAGACATTCACCATCAAAAGCAAGCAAGGTCTGCTCGCAGTCATAGTAGGCCTCCATGTCGATACTCGTGTAGTTGGCCAACTCAAACTAGTTCTCCTCGTTCCATTCATATTCCATGAGGACATCGGGAGGAAAAAAACTTGCCAATGAGGAAATTACCGGAGTGTTGGGAAAAGAGATCCCCGCGAACAGTGCCAATTGTTGACGTTTTAATATCAATCTTACGTATGATTTGTTTGGATTCGAGGAAACTCTTAGAAGACCCAGTGTATGCATATGCAAACTAGAGACACGTGAATTTTTATATAGGTTCCAGCCTTCTCCTAAAAGAATAATAACCCTACGTCTTGTGCGATTACTAATCACTAGAAAAGGATTACAATTGAGAGTAATGTGAATTCCTAACACTATCTCCTTCTTTGATCTGAATGCCTCCACATTCTCTCTTTGACATTAACCTTTCATGTGCCAGAAGACACGACTCAACGCTTCAGATGATAACTGCCTGATGGAAGTTACTGTCAGAGAGATGTAAAAGGCCGTTCTCCATGTAGCAGTTGTTGTCAGAGAGATCGTGTGCAGTTATTGGATAAATGCACATTCTAACTGCCTTATCAGACGAACCCACGATGTAGTTGTTTGTCGTGGACAAGTTAGTGAGAGATAGGTTGGTCAAAGGAAGGTCCGCGACCATAAGGTGGTCACATGTCAACTTATGACTACATGTTCGTAGAAGGACTTATGACCAGATAGTATTCGCAGTAATATTTATGACTATGTGGTTGTAGAAGGACTTACGACCAGGGAGGTAGTCACAGTAAAACTTACGACTATGTGGGCGTAGAAGGACTTACAACAAGGGAGTAGTCGCAGTAAGACTTACGACTACGTGGTCGTAGAAGGACTTACGACCAAAGAGGTTGTCACAGTAACACTTACGACTATTTGGTCATAGGACTTGCGACCAAGGGGTGATCGTAGGACTTATGACCAAGGGGTAGTCGTAGTAAGACTTATGATTACGTGGTAGTAGAAGGACTTATGACCATATAGAATAGTCGCAATAAGACTTACAACTATCATAAGGGACTTCTCCCCTACTAATAAGAGGTATATTTAAGGAATATAATGATGTAATAATTTGAGGATTATTCTATCCTCGTCATACTCCATGCAAGCTAGATTTTACCATGAAACCTAAAGACAACATCGACTCATGCAATATTTTACAAACTAAATTACACACAAAGTTGTGTTCAAAATTTGAAGGCAATTTGCATACGAAGAGCCTCACAAGGACGCAATTCAGTGATTCACGTACATAAAAAGGAGGAAAATGGAAGATAATATCACCATTTACCGATGTTCTGGCACTTGCTGAAGTTGGCGAGGATCCCACGATTAGAGAGACTGGTATGTCTAGCTTATGAGCCTCATGTCACTGGGATCGATGCAGGCGTCCAGCATCTCCTAGTCCCGCGCTAGTCGCACGAGGAGTGCCGCTTGTGTAGCTACCACCGCTGCCTCCAGAGAATACGTGGGTTCCATGGACTTCAAGAAGCAGAGAGCGTGGGAGAGGTCCTTGCTTCTGACGGCATCCCTCAAACTCGTGTCACTCCTTGACGGAGCCCGAGTGGAGGCGCAACCCAGGCGTGCGGGACCAAGGGGAAGGGGAAGAAGCACTTGGCAGAGGAGGAGCCGCATGCAAAGATGGCCATAGGAGAGGCGTACGGCCAAAAGAAAGCGGTGCTCCGCTAACCTCAACTCCGTTGTCGTCCACCTGGGGCGCCACCATCCTTTTCTTGCCTGGATCCGGCCACCGCCTTCCAGCCACATTTTATTGTGTAATGACCTGTGTGTTGACTTGTGATACTTGATATTCTCATATGTAATTTATTACTAGCTATAAAGATTAATAGCTCAGTAGTTGCACATGGTGACTTCAAGTGTGATGGCTCGGTGAACAAGAAGCATGATAATGGAGATAGCCATGCTAGGGGCCATACTATCTGACAGACTAATATGATTATCTATAAATGTTTTTTATGTTCTTGTTATATTATTGTTTATGTTATTATTATCTTGGGTACTTTTAACAAGATAGAATAGTATCCCTCTAGAAAAATTAGGTAAAACTTGATGCCCTTCCAATTGTTGCACCAATCAAGATTTTGATTATTAATTGGTAGGTCTACCAAAATAGGGTGCCATTAATTCTTTTAATTGGTAGGTCATGCATAATATTAGTTTAACTTGGCTAGGCTATCAAAATGGTTTTGTGCCTAAGGGCATGGTGTTGAGGCTGGGACATGTGGATGTCACTCAACAAATAAGAGTTGCATATGATGTAATTAGGAAGGGGTTGCTTAGGTTTGTAGCAGTGATGCCAAAACTCACTAGGACTTGGTAAAATATGAATCTTGACTCACTATATGTTATTAGAGGAAACATGAGTTTTAAACATATAGTGAGAGTATATTTTGTTAAATTATTTAATGAAATATTTTACATAAACATAGTGCAGAAATTTTATATATACATTTTATGTTGTAGATAATACAACCACCTACTTTCTCTGCACTCGATTTTAATTTGCGATCTATTCTTGAGAAAAAAAACTAAGTGGAACAAATTTTATTGACTGATATCACAACTTGAGAATTGTTCTCAAGCAAGAAAAGAAGAAATATATTCTAGAGGTTCTATATCTTGATGGACCAGCTAAAATGCTACTCACACTGAAGAGAATGATTATGAGAAACATAGCAATGACTCACTAGAGGTTAGCTATCTCATGCTTGCCACCATGAACTCTAAGCTTCAGAAGCAATATGTGAATACGGATGTCTACAATATGATTGTGGTTCTTAAAGGCACGTTTGAGAACCAGGCAAGGGCTGAAAGGTATAATACCTCTAAGTCATTGTTTGCGTGCAAGCTAGCTGAAGGAAGTCCAGTTGGTCCTCATGTAATCAAAATGATTGGTTACATTGAGAGTTTAAAAAAGCTTGGTTTTTTCCTTTAGCCAAGAGTTGGCTTCTGAAGTGATTCTCTAGTCACTTCCTCCGAGCTTTGAGTTAGTCATGAATGGCATGGAAAAGTGCATGACCAATTTGTATGGGATACTCAAGTCAGCAGAGGAAAGCATTAAGAAACCTCTAATTATGTGATAATAGTTCAAAAGATTACCAAGTTCAAAAAGAAGAATGCTAAGGCTTTGGGCAAAATACAGTGTGCAAGCAAAACTCAAGATGAGGTCTTGAGTATCAAACATAAGCTTTAGAACCTCAAGATTGGTATTGCACCTGACACCATTTGCTACTATTGCCACAGGATAGGACATTGGAAGAGGAACTGCAAAAAGTACTTGGCAAAACTTAAAAAGAAGAAGAGAAGTAAGACATCTACTTCAGGTATAAATGCTATAGAAATAAATCTCGCTACTTCTCATATTGGTTCTTGAGTATTTGATACCAGATTGGTTGCTTATATTTGCAAATCAATATATGGTCAGATAAAGAGTAGGAGTTTGGCAAGAGGCAAGGTTGATCTTCATGTAAGCAATGGAGCAAGAGTTGCTGCATTAGCTATTGATACTTTACTATTATCTTTACCTTCAAGATTAGTTTTGGAATTAAGTAATTGTTATTGTGTTCCTACCTTAAGTAAAAATATAATTTCTACTTCATGTTTGGGAGCAAAAGGTTAGAATAAAGAATAATTGTTGCTTAATTTATTTTAATGATATACTTTATGGTCATGCTCCATTGGTGAATACATTATATATTTTAAATCTTGAGAATGTGACTGTGTATAACATTAATGCTAAAAGGCTTCAAACTAATGATTTGAATTCCATTTATACCTAGGATTGCCATTTGAGTCACATAAATGAGAAGCGCATGATGAAGCTTCATAAAGCTGGTCTTCTAAACTTATTTGATTTTGAATCATTTGAAACATGCGAGTCTTATTTACTTGGCAAAATAACTAAGGCACCTTTCACTTGTCTAGGTGAGAGGGAAATGACTTGTTGGCCCTTGTACATATGGATGTATGTTGATTAATAAGCTCAATGGCCAGATGTTGTTTTCAGTACTTCAAATATGGTTACATCTACTTAATGAGGCATAAGTCTAAACCATTTGAAAAGTTCAAGAAATTTTAGAATGAGGTACATAATTAACTTGGCAAGACAATTAAAGCCCTATGATCAGATTGTGGAGGTGAATATTTGAGCCTTGAATTTGGTGATCATCTAAAGCAATGTAGAATTGTTCCATAACTAACTTCACTGGGAACACCTCAATGGAATGGTTTGTCTGAATGATGGAAGCAAACCTTGTTAGAAATGGTTTAGTTAGTGATGAGTCAATATGATCTGCCATTGTCTTTTTCGGGATATACTCTGGAAACAATTGTGTTCAAATTAAATAGATTTCTATCAAAAGCTGTAGAGAAGATACCATATGAGATATGGACTGAGAAATATTCTGGGCTATCTTTTCTTAAAATACAGATATGTGAGGCATATGTAAAACATTTGCCATATAATAAGCTCACATCCAAATCAGATGAATGCTTCTTTGTAGGGTATCATAGGGAAGCTAAATATTTTTTTTACTTTTATAAAAGAGATCAGAATCAACTGTTTGTTGCCCAAACTGTATCTTTTTAGAGAAAAGTTTTTTTTCAAAAGGAGCTAGTGGAAGTATGGTGCAACTCAAAGAAATTCGAGAACTATCAAAAAATGTTTCAGCTCCAATTGAACCTCCACAAGATGTACAAGATATTGTAGAATGTGTAGAAGAGGCACTAACCCCACATAGGTCTGAAAGACCATATCAATTGCCAATAAGGTATCGGTATGATATTTCATTGTTAGATAATGATGAGCCTAAGACTAATGAGGAGCGACGATGGGCCTGTTCTCTAAGAGTTGGCTTGGAGCTATGAGATCCGAAATACAATCCATGTATGACAATGAAGTTTGAAAATAAAAACTATTAAGTGTATGTGGATTTTTAAGAAAAAGATAGAAATAGATAAAAATGTTCATATCCATAAGGCACAATTGGCGTCGTGGAGTTTTAAACAAATTCAAGGTGTTGATTATGATGAAACTTTCTCACCCATCGCTATGCTTAAGTCTATCCAGATCATTCTAGCTATTGATGTATATTTCGATTGTGAGATATGGTAAATAGATGTCAAAACAACTTTCTTAAATAGAAATCTAAATAAGGATATGTACATGATACAACTAAGGTTTTGACAATCCACAAAATGCTAGAAAGATATGCAAGCTTCAAAAGTCTATCTATGGATTGAAGTAAGTATCTCAGAGTTAGTATATCCGTTTTGATGAGGTAGTAAAAAGGTTTGGTTTCATCAAGAATGAAGAAGAGCTATGTGTTTACAAAAGGTCTAGCAGGAGTGCACTTGTTTTTCTAGTCTTATATATATAGATAACATACTATTGATCAAAAATGATATTTCTATGCTTGAATCTGTCAAGTCTTCATTAAAAAAATAGTTTCTCTCTGAAGGACTTAGGAGAGGCAGCATACATTTTGGACATAAAGATTTGTAGAGATAGAACTAAAAGACTAATTGGATTAAGTCAAGATATGTACATTGATAAGGTGTTGAAGCGATTCAACATGTAAGATTCCAATAAGGGTTTCTTACCTATGTCACATGGCATTAGTCTTAGTAAAACTCAGTGCCCTTTGACACTTGATACGCGAGACTAGATGAGTAAAATTTTGTATGCTTATACCATTGGGTCTATCATGTATGTCATGCTTTGCACGTGACCAATGTGTCATATGTTCTAAGTGTTATGAGTAGATATCAATCGAATCCAAGCAAAAGACACTGGATAGCTAGAAAAAATATCTTAAAATACTTGAGAAGAACTAGGGATATGTTTCTTGTTTATAGAGTTGAGGAGAAATTGGTCTAAATAGTTACACTGATGCTAATTTACAAACCGTTAAAGATAATTTTCGATCACAATCTGGGTTTATGTTTTGTCTAAATGGACGGGTAGTGAGTTAGAAAAGTTTTAAGCAAGATACGGTTGCTGATTTTACAACAATAGCTGAGTATATTGCGGCTTCTTAAGCTGTAAAGGGGGTTGTTTCAATAAGAAAGTTCATCTCTGAACTAGATGTAGTCTCTAGTGCTTCGAATCTAATAGATTTCTGCAGTGATAATAGTGGAGCCATTACACAAGCCAAGGAGTCTAGATCATATCAAAAGTCCAAACACATACCACGACGTTATCATCTCATTCGTGAGATTATTGATAGAGGTGATGTAAAGATATGCAAAGTGCACATGAATTTAAACATTACTGATCTATTGACCAAACCTCTCCCGCAGCCAAAACATAAGGTGTACACAAGATGTATGGGTATTAGATACTTGTATGATTGACTCTAGTACAAGTGTATCATTTCTATATTTATGTTCTTTTGAATAAATATTATTATGTTCATCGAGGAAAATCCCCGAGACACACTTATCGAAACCCTAGCCACCATCTCTCGAAACCCCTGCCATACGCGCTAGTGCTAGCACCCTAACGTACGATGTTCCATCGTTGGACGTGTGAATTTCGGCAGAGGTGTTGCTGTGATTGCGATGCAACCGGTGCTGATTAGGACGATCGCGAGGAGATGGTTGGCTCGTGAAGATTAACTATTGCTCGTGGACAATCAACTACTTTCACTACATCAACGCGTGCTACATTGGATCAGGTTGTATCAACTCTTCTTTTACTATACTGCGTGTCTAATGGTAACAATCATAATCCCTTATTCACAAAGCTTTCCAATTTATAAGTAGAAATTTTAATTCAGGCTAAGGCCTGCCTGTTTTCCCAACGGCAGCGTACGTCAATCAGAGAGCGCAAGTTCCCGAAGGCTAATTAGAGCTTGCGCGCGCGTATATATAGACTAATTGCTCCCCCGTTAATTTAATTTGTTCCCAACATCTATATATTGAACTGACATAACGTGGGCTCGTGGACGTTTGGAGTGATAAATTCTAAGACTTTGCAAGCTCCATATTAAACAGATGATTGTGCATGTGCATCCAAGCGCGCGTGCTACTCGTGCATAAAAGACATGCCGTTGCGGGGGTTTGAGCACGTCAAAATAGTGTGCGCCTAATTCAGCTGGTACATTAGTACAAAGACCAACTCATAGTCTTTGTTCCTTAGGAGTATGAACTATGAAATACTTGCTCGTTAAACCATACCTGTTGTTAAGAGTTATAATTTTGTTTTTCAGTTTAGAAGTCATTGCTATAGTCGTGGTCGTGTACGAGTGATCGGAGTCGTGTACGAGTTTGGTTGTGGTCATATACGAGTCTGTGTCGTAGTCGAGTTCGAGTCCGCTCTATAGTCGTAGCTGGGTTGAAGTCATAGAGTAGGGTATAAAAGGCAGAGTCATATAACCGAGAGAGAGAGAGAGTGAGTGAGCGAGAGGAGCCAATGCGATTGGTGTGATCGAGAGGCAACAGAGAGAGAGAGAGGATGATCAGGGTGATCGTAGCGATCGGTGTGATTGAGAGAAAAGAAATAAAGAAGAGAAGAGTGGTTTGGCTCAGGAAATCTATCGAGTTCATCGTATGTTCTCAGATGTGGTCGTAAAAGACTTATGACCACGGTGAGCAGGGGATCGCAGGTGTGGTCATAAAGGAGTTACGACCATGGCGATTGGGCGGAGGGCGTTCGCAGGAGCAGCAGACGTTGTCGTAAGGAGTTACGACCACGGTGACGAGTGGAGGTGTCCGCAGGTGCTGAAGACGTGGTCATAAAGGGGTTACGACCACGATCGTGAAGCAGAAGCTGTGGTTGTAGAGTGTTATGACTACAGCAGTCGACAGAGCCTTCGACATGGTCGATAGTATCACTACGTTGTCATAAGGAGTTACGACTACAGTGATCGACTGTGGTTGAAGGGAGTGCGGCGCAAAGGCAGTGAATGTGATCATAACTTCAGCTGAAGGTTGCGACTACGTGGTCGGAGCAGCGAGGCGTGATCGGAGAGATCACAACATGGTTTTAACGGCTGTCAGCGTGGTCAGAGAACCAGCAGAGCGGTTGTAGCCTCTTTAACATGGTCGTACGGCTACAGGAGGTGGTCATAGCAGCCAAAAGGTGGTCGTAAGGTCTTGGGAGCAGTCGTAAAGGCTATAACAAGTGGTATCAGAGCATGGGTGATAAGGCGAAGGCTCAGGGTTAGCTAATCTCCCTCCAGTACCCTCTCCTGACAATCGACAAGTACCCGGTGTGGGCAATGAAGATGAAGGCAAACATATATGCCCAGGGAGTCTAAGGCACAGTCGATCTGAAGGGGAAGGAGAATAGATGGATGATAAGGTGGATTAGGTGGCTTTGGCCCTTATCTACTAGGCGGTGCCAGATGCAATGATGCATCTGCTCATCGGCAAGGAGACGGCACGGGAAGCGTGGGAGGCGCTTCAGATGATGCATGAAAGAGTTGATCGTGTCAAGGAGGTACAGCTCCAGAATTTGCAGAGCGAGTTCGAGAACCTGAAGATGGGAGAGGCCCAGTCGGTGGATGAGTTCGTCGACAAAACTCTCTTGGCGACAAGATGGAGAAATCTGTGGCAGTGAAGAAGTACCTACGCGTGCTTCCGGAAAAGTACATACCTGTTATCACAACACTTATGTACTCCCCTGATCTAGACAAGAAGAAGATTGAGGAGATCACCGGCTTTCTTAAGACGCATGAGGAGTTACTGAAGGGGTTTCAATTGTGCAAAGAACAATGATCTCACAACGAGCAGGCGTTGCTAGTAACGGAAGATCCGAGAGATAAACGTGGATCATCAAACAACCGCGGGAGGTGGCGCGGTCGAGGTGGCCAGAGTGGCCAAGGCGGCAGGGGTGGCTATGGAGACAAGGCTGGGCAAGGCAGTGGTAAGATATCCCACGATACGTCACATGTCAAGTGTTTTGAATGTGGCAAATACGGGCACTACGTGATAAGATGCCGCAGCAATAAAAAGTGCTTCAACTGTAACGAGCTTGGACACTTTGCTTTGGATTGCAAGAGAAAGAAGAAGAACCAGGAGGTGAACCTTGCCAAAGACAAAGAAAAAGATGACGGAGAGCTAGTACTTCTCTCCTCATATGTTGAAAAGGAGTCGGTCATGGTGGAACTGAATAAGGAGAACATTGTTCCAAAACTATGCACGAAGGAAGGAAGCCATGATCATATGGATCAATGGTACTTGGATAATGGAGCAAGCAACCACATGATGGGAGATTGCTCCATGTTCCACAAGCTCAACGAGAAGGTTTGGGGGCAAGGTCAAGTTTGGCAACAGTTCCACGGTGGAGATAAAGGGCAAAGGAACGATGATGTTGCAATGCAAAAACGGAGATAAGAAGTTGTTGATAGGAATTTATTATATACCAAGTCTATACAACAACATACTTAGTCTCGGGTAGATGACAGAGAGAGGGTGCAGGGTAGTGCTACAGGATGAGTTCTTGCAAGTGTATGACAAGAACAGAGATTTGTTGATGAAGGCAAAGAGATCTCCAAATCGGTTGTACAAGATTTCTTTGAAAACTTGTAAACAGGTTGGGTGGAGATAGACACAAATGGACGAGGTGCAGAGGCAGCAAGAGGCAAGCCTGGCGCACATGGAGTCGACACAAGTAGGGAGACCGAGTCAACGAAGAAGCAAGATGGGGCAGAAGGCACAAGAGGGCATGCAGTCGTAACAAGGAGCGACCCCAGAGGAGCATGCAATGGTCGTAGCGAGCGGTGCAGGAGGTGCGCACAGGCATGCAGCTGAGTTCAAATGTGCGCATAAAGGCGAATAGGAGCGAAGTGCTGGCACAGGTGGTCGGCACAGAGGGGATCGGGAAGAGCTCTCACGAATGCAATAGAAGGCAGTCGTAGACTTGGAGCATGGGGTCTCGAGGTGGCGGGAGGAAGCACAACGTGGAGGGCAGTTGTCGAAAGCAAGAGCACATGACAGAGAAAGAGTTGGTGCTAGTGGAGGAAGCGTGAGCAGGTGCTGCAGGTGGAAGACGACCAGACATACGGCTATGGGAGCAGGTGCTCCAGCCCAGGCAGGCATGCAAGGAAGAAGCAGCAGCAAGAGAGAAACTTGATGTGATCAAGAAGGAAAATCAAGATTAAGAAAGTGATTGTTAGAGTTGTAATCTTGTTTTTTAGTTTAGAAGTCATGGCTGTAGTCGTGGTCGTGTACGAGTTTGGTCGTGGTCGTATCCGAGTCCGTATCGTAGTCAAGTTCGAGTCCGCTTTATAGTCGTAGCCGAGTTGAAGTCGTAAAGTAGGGTATAAAAGGCAGAGACATGTAACCGAGAGAGAGAGAGAGAGAGAGAGAGCGCGCGAGAGGAGCCAATGTGATCGGTATGATCGAGAGGCAAGAGAGAGAGGACGATTAGGGTGATCGTAGCGATCGGTGTGATCGAGAGAAAAGAAATAAAGAAGAGAAGAGCGGTTTGGTTCTGGAAATCTATCGAGTTCATTGTGTGTTCTCAAATGTGGTCGTAAATGACTTATGACCACGATGAGCAGGGGATCGCAGGTGTGGTCATAAAGGAGTTATGACCACGGCGATCGGGCGGAGGGCGTCCACAGGAGTAGCAGATGTGGTCGTAAGGAGTTACGACCACGGTGATGAAAGGAGGTGTCCGCAAGTGCTGAAGACATGGTCGCAAAGGGGTTACGACCACGGTCGTGGAACAGAAGCTGTGGTCGTAGAGTATCACGACTACAACAGTCAACAGAGCCTTCGACATGGTCGATAGTATTACTGCGTGGTCGTAAGGAGCTATGACTACAGTGATCGACCATAGTCGAAGGGAGTGCAGCGCAGAGGTGATGAACGCGGTCATAACTTCAGCTAAAGTTTACAACTACGTGGTCGGAGCAGCGAGGCGTGATCAGAGAGATCACAACGTGGTCGTAATGGCTGTCAGCGTGGTCAGAGAATCAGCATGGCGGTCGTAGCGACACAGGAGGTGGTTGTAGCCTCTTGAACGTGGTCGTACGACTACAGGAGGTGGTCATAGCGGCCAGAAGATGGTCATAAGGCCCTGGGAGCAGTCGTAAAGGCTGTAACACCTGTCATACAGGGCTAGAAGCTGGCTGAAGCAAGGAGGCCGCGCCCGCCTGGAAGAGAATTATATGGGAGAGGATCTCTAACTCCACATCCTAAGGCCCTATGCAAGATCTTGTCACGTTGCAAACAACACTCACTCGGAACAACCCACCTTCAACACACATCCCTTGCTCTCTTCAAAGGGTCCCCGTTGGTTTCGGCCTGCACCACCATAGCAAATTCGCTGTTGGCACTGATTAGCCCACCGCCGAGCTCGCCTACCGCGCAGTGGGCCTCCTATCGTTTCTCTGTCGGATGGACATCCGCCCGGAACAAGCGCCGTCTTCACTGGAACAGACGACTCTTGAGTCTTGCGCATCGGCCGCCACAAAGACCGGGTCTGATGATCCGGGTTCGCCTCCACCTTCTGTGTCCTCCGCCTGCAGACGCGCATTGCCATCCCCGGGTCTGCCGCCGCCTGTCGTAGCAGCACACGAAGCGCCACTGCCTCCCCCAATGCGTCACATGCGAAGCCGACGCCGGATCCGTTAGCGCCTGCCGCACCATCGAGTTTTGCCGCTCGATCGAGTTTTGCCGCTCGCCGGTGTCGCCCGCAGCCACGCCACCGCCATCCGGGCCACGCTTGCCCGCCGCCACGCGCACCCGCCACCACGCTCGCCTCACCCGTCGCATCGCTTGTGCCCCGCCGGCCTTGCGCGCACAAGCCGCCACAGCCACACGCAGACTCGACAACAAGCATGGAGCAATGGGAGGGAGCGGTAGGAGTTCTTTGAAGGGAACAAGGGATTTGTGTTCAAGGTGGGTTGTTATGAGATTAGTGTTGTTTGCAACGTGGCAAGATCTTGCATAGGGCCTTACAAGGTGGAGTTAGAGGCCCTCTCCCCCGTCCGTATAATTTTCTTCCCGAAGGAAGAAAGATTGCCGCGCGGCCATCAGACAACTTTCCAGTGTGGCGCCAGCCCAGATGTCCGCGCGCGGGGCCGAGTGGCCACAAAACGAATCGGCCCATGTGTACTCCCGCTGCCTGGCATGGGGACCAAAGGGGCGTCCCAGACGAACAGCGTGGCCGAGTCGACGCGTGAGGCGCGCCGCGAGTGTGACGGCTGCGGCCGCCGGGCTCTGACAGAGAGGCATGCACTCCACGACGGGAGACGGCCGGGAGCCTGGAATTGGAACTGCCCGGCGTTCCCGAGCGATTCGCGACTCGCGATTGTGACGCCTGCCGCGGTTGGGATCCGTGCGAGTGAACGTCCCAAGCGAATCTGTTTCTGAGGCTCCCGTGTGCCCACTCGGCGCGTGCAAAGGACAGTAGGTCTCCACGGCGGCGTATACGTAGCTTTGGGCCTTTGGCAATGCCAAGTCCATCCCTTGCGTAACTGCGCGCGTTGGTGCACAATATTAATCATGCAGACTTGCATTAGGCAGCGCAATCCAGCTCTTAGCGAGAAAGAATTGGGTTCGCCAGCTTGACCCTTAATTTCGTTTCAGTTAGCATGCATCAGAATCGTCGCACAATTCGTCCTTTCTCTACTTCATTCTTTAGGGAAAAGGTACAGAGAATCTGTTCAACCTGGATAGATTACTATACACAAATTTTGCTGTTTTCCACGCAACATATTCTTAATGCACTACTACAGAAAGGCAGACGCCAAATCACAGACGGTTTTGTGAAACCGTCTGTGATGTACACTATTACAGACGGTTTTAATTTGAAGGCCGTCTGTGGTATTTGTGGCGGGAAAAAGGAGTATCACAGACGGTTCTTACCTCTGAACCGTCTGTGATACTGGAATATCACAGACGGTTTTATAATAAAAACCGTCTGTGATATTCCAGATTATCACATATGGTTTTTATTATAAAACCGTTTGTGATACTGGAATATCACAGACGGTTTTTTATTAAAAACCGTCTGTGATAAGTTTCCCGCCTTGCAATTCCCTAAAATTTCATAATTTCCCGTCTGAGTCCGAGTAGGATTCAGTTTTGACACGCCTTCAGTAAAACGGGCATAACTTTTGCATACGGTATCCGTTTTCGACGTTCTTGTACTCGTTGGAAAGCTAACGATGAGCCCGATCCAAAAAAATGACTGGCTTTTGCCAGTCGCCCTCCAAGACCCCGAAAATCGGCTATCTTTGGACCTAAACCTACGTCGCAAGTTTTTGGTGTTTGTTTTTGCCTTTTTTTTCTTGGTCTTCCTTTCGGAATTTGGATTTTGCTTCAACTGCAAAGTTGTAGATCTCGTCGAAACATTTCAAATGAGTATATATAAGCTATATAAAACTTTACTATTTTATCTTTTCATACTAGTTGTTTATATTGCATCGGTATATAAAACTATGTGCTCTAATTCACAGGCGGTTCTATATATAGAACCGTCTGTGATATTCATTCATCACAGACAGTTCTAGCCAATAGAACCGTCTGTGATAATCTGACCACTGGGCCCGTCAATCCTCCTCACCCCACGGATCGTAGCTCCGCCTCTCTTTTCCCGCGCCCAAAATTTCGAACTCCCGCCTCTCCCTCCCCTATAAATATTACCAAAACCCAGCCTCCTTGCTACTTTCCTCCTCCTTGCTGTCCTTGTTCTCCTCCTCTTGTTATTCTTCTCCTCCTTGCTATCCTCCTCCTTGCTGTTTTCCTCCTCCTTGTTGTCCTCCTCCTTGCAGACGACGCACACGTCAATGGGAGGCAAGACACCGCAGAAGCAACTAGCTCGTGCCAAGGCAGCGCTCAATCAACACCGACGATGGTGGGCGTCAAAGACATCCAGCTCGCGCGCTGCATCAGGGGCGAGAAGGCCTAGGCACAGAGGATCTTTGCTTTTCTCTGTTCTTGTTATGTTAGCTAGATGAGCAACCTGTTTGTTGTTCTCCTCCTCTTTATTGTTTGTTGTTTGTCTGTCTATTCTTGTAATGGTAGACTCTAATCTTAAAATGTGTACTGTGTTTCATACTGTATTTGCTTGTTCTCATTTCAATTAATTGATTTGCGAAATGGATGTTTTATGTTTGTGAAATGAATTGAGATGTGAATTGGATGTATACATGTACATGTTGATCTGCTTGTTTCAGAGAGCATGGCTAGCATTTCCTGAGGCTAGCCAATAAACAGAAATAGATTTAGGGGTAGAAGAGAATAGCACAGATGGTTTTTAGTTAAAAACCGTCTGTGATTATAGCTATCACAGACGGTTTTTACTCAAAAACCGTCTGTAATGATCAGTATCACAAACGGTTTTTACTCAAAAACCGTCTATGATAGCTGATAATCACAGACGGTTCGAAAACCGTCTGTGATGACCTTCAATTATCACTGACCCATAAATACAGACGGTTCACAAAACCGTCTGTGATGACGTTTTCGAACCGTCTGTGATGACCTTTTCTGTAGTAGTGATGATTCATTGTTGCTGCGTATAGACTGACACCATGGTCGAAACCGACAACTCGGTCGATAGCCTGTACAGTGGTCATAACTTCGACCACTCGACCAAAAAAACAACTTGGTAGGAAATCGACAATCAAACAGAATTCATTGTAGTCGATAACCACCAAATCAAGAATGACGAGATCGAAAGATGAGTACGGTCGGAACCGACGTGGTCGTAAGCTAATGGAATGGCCATACGATCAACGTGGTTGAAGATCAACTAGCACCTGTAGCCGACTACGGTCGTAGATAACTCATGAGACCGTGGGGGCACACGGCCACGAGATCTACGACCATCAAGCACTCGGAAACCAGTGCAAAAGAAAGAAAATGATCTAAGTCTTGACCGGCCGAAACGAGAAGCGGCCGAATAGAACGTGGTCATAAACAAAACAGAGGAGGCCAGTGAAGTGCTTGACCGCAAGATCTGATTTCCAAATATCTTTTATTCACGGATCGATTGGTCATGAGATTTCAACCACAACAAGACCACTTCCTCGAGAGACTTTTCTTCAACTACAAACGACCACAAGAACCAGAGGACAAGGAGAACGACGTGTTCAAAAACGAAACAGAGGAAGCAGCGAGGCGCACGACCGCAAGAGCCAGACTTCAAATAACTTTCGATTAAGAGTTCATCTGGCCAAGAAACTTTGTGCGCACATTGCTTAAGGTCTCAAGAAGCTATTCCAATCTTGAATTGAAATCTTATCAATCAGATTGAGACCTTTTGCGATTTGATCGAGAGCGCACAAGAACCGAGTTCATGAACCAAAATCGTTGATTAGAACCACTCGTGGGTCAAAGTTAACCAAGTTAGCTTGGAGCACAATCCCACATGTCACTGCGATTCAAAACAATCAACGAGATCAAACAAAGAACAAGAGAAAAGAGGACGAACGAAGAAACCGCAATCAAGACATCCAAGCAATAAATAGAGAACACAACTCAAATAGAGGCAGAGAGATGAATGATTTCATACATGGAAGTTTCAACACCCACTCCCCTCGGGAGGACAAGCTCTACCCTAGAGCTACACACACAGTTAAACTCCCAACAACCACTCTCCTCGGGAGGACAAGCTCTAACCCTAGAGCTACACACAGATAGACTCCCATGGGAGGGAGAGGCGGCAGCTACCAAGGCTCAGCCGACCAACTCAAGTCTAACACTTGCCTCCCCTCTCCTTTTATAGCCTCACACGCGAGACCAGACCTAATGGATCCACACATTAGTCCTTCTTATGTCGCCGTCCCCACGCCTAGGCATCCTTGGCGGTCGCCTAGCCAACGCACCCGCCTGGTTTGCCGCCGCCTCGCGCTCGCCTTTGACCGCCTACGCCTGCCTACGACCGTCTAGTCGCTTGACCTCCCGCCGAGGGGCCAAGGTGCGGCGGCCTACTATCGCCCACCGCCTAGGCGCCGCCTCAGCGGCTGCCTAGGCCGCCTTGTGCATCGCTGGAAAGCATAGAGCATATATGTTCAGGTGTCCAGTAGCCCAATATGTTTGGTGTGTGGTTAGAGATGTGCTGGGTTGCTAGACGCATTATCACAGACAGTTCTAAGGAACAGTCAATGTTGTAATTATCACAGACGGTTTTACAAACACGACCGTCTATGTTACTAGTGATAGCTAGAACCATATGTGATACCAAACGGTTCAGATTACAAACCGTGTGATGTCTTGTTTTATCACAGATGGTTTTTAATCCAAATCATCTGTGATAATTTCATACATCATAGACGGTTTTTACTTTGAACCGTCTGTGATAAGAATCGTCTATGATAATTATACTACAGACGGTTATTAACAAGAACCGTCTGTGATATGTTTTCCACCTCACAATCCCCTAAAATTTGATAATTTCCCACCCACTTCTCCCCGAGATGAATTCGAGTCTAAGTAGAATTCCCTTTCGAGATATCTTTAGTAAAATGGGCATAATTTTTGCATATGGTATCCATTTTCGACGTTCTTATACTCGCTGGAAAACTAACGACAAGGCAGATCCAAAAAAATTGACCCGCTTGTGCCAGTCGCTCTCTAAGACACCCAAAATCGGCCATCTTTAGCCCCGAATTTGTGTTGCAAGTTTTTTGTTTCTATTTTTGCCAAAATTTTGATCTTCCCTTCGGAATTTAGGGTTCGCCTCAACTGCAAAGTTGTAGATCTCGTCAAAACCTTTCAAACGAGCATATATATGCCATTTAAAATTTTGTTATTTTATCTTTTGAAACCAGCTGTTTACATTGCACCAGTATATACATATATTGTCTTTGATAATTATATATCACAGACAGTTTGTGGTTCAAACTGTCTGTGGTAATTGTGTATCACAGACAGTTTGTGGTTCAAATTATCTGTGATAATTATGTCCCTGATCACTAGGCCCGTCGATCCTCCCTAACCCAATCCCAGCTAATAGAAATCCACCAACCCCCACCCCACAGATTGTAGCTCTACCTCTCCATCCTTTTCACTCCCGCCTCTCCCTCCCCTATACATACTCACCCAAACCCATCCCCTACTGCACTCAAAATCTCTCCAGCGTCCTCACCATCTTCCTCCTCGACTCCGACCCTGATGGCCCTTACAAAGTAGACGGTACGCAAGTCTACGAGCAGCAAGGCGCCGCAGAAGCAGTTGGCTCAAGACACGCGCTACATCAAGGGCAAGAGGGCCTAGGCATAGAGGCCTCGTTTTCACAGTTGAGCTTGAATTGTCTGCTAGGATCTCTACTTCTTTGTTCTTGCTATGTTTAAGAGTTGGGTTCGTTAAGAGATGTGTTTTTGCTATGTTCTTACTGTGTTAGATGGGTAACCTGCTCATTATCTTGTGATGCTGTAATGGTGGACTCTAACCTTAATGGAAATGGAATGTGCTGCTGTATTTGCTTGTTTTCAAAGGACATAGCTAATATTTCCTGAGGTTAGCTGAAAAACAGAAGAAGAAAAATTAGGTATATAATGAACTATCGCATACAATTTTGTGGTATAAACCATCCGCGAAAGACTATCACAGACGGCTTGAACCAAAAATCGTCTATGATACTTATACCATCACAGACGATTCTATCTACCAACTGTCTGTGATGGAAAAGTATCACAGATGGTTCTATATACTAACCGTCTGTGATATTCGCCCATCACAGACGATTGGTAGCTAGAACTATTTGTGATGTGTGAGCAGTGGCGGACCCAGGATTTTACCAAAGGGTATGCCGCACCAAAATTTTCATATGCAATTCGGTAAATAATTGTAAAATTTGCACCGTAATTTGATATATAGGCACTAAATACTATGATAAGTCTTAAAATTTGCACCGGTAATTCTATATGACAACTACTCTCTTATTTTGATTAAGAAAATCAGCATGCTGTACGATTAGTTAATTTTCTTTGGGCAATCCATCAAAAACCTATATAGTTAAGACTTGCAAATACAAAAAATGCCATGCACTGCAAATTGCTCTGATTACTAATATAGGCAGCTACCAGGACCCAAAAATAGAAGATCGTGGCCAAGACTAAGCAATTTTGCAGGGAACATGAAAGGGACAGCTGGACAAGTAAGACACTCGCAACAATGGTTCAATAACCGGCAAAGAGCATAAGTGAATGACTGTACTGCAGCACAACATTCTGTCTAGAAACATGGTGGCATCACACCAAGTGCAACACCATAACAAAAAAGGAATTCAAATAGAACATGACATAGTGGGTGCAAACATGATTTGATAAGAATTCAGTTTCCAACTTCATTGGAGAAATTGTGTTACATTAGAATATATAAAAGAGGTCTAAAAGAGAAACACACCTTTGAAACACGCAATGGATTCCTCGAAATATATTCACACAATTTGCCTATCTTTCGTCATTGGGTCCTTTATCCTGAAAAGGAACAACAAAATTTTGAAATTGTTTCAGTCTCAAAATACAATACAACGAGAAATGCTAGAATAATTAGCCACTATTTAGAGTATGATACAGACTGAACCAAATGAAACAAACAGCTGAAGCTGAAATGAGCGAACTCTGACTACGTAACATTATCTCTGATACTCAATTATGGGCTAAAGCTAAACGAAGCATAACTCATCTATAACCAGCAGCGAGCGTAACCCTAAGCATTTACAGTAGATTTCACCTGCGATCGAGGGAAGATTTCGGAGAGCAACTTCTTGTACCGCTTCACCGGGTGCCGAGATCTCGTTCGCATGGAGGGGCAAAGGATACACAGGCTCTCGCACACCGGCAACACCTCTCTCGATACCACACCCATCGACATCAGGATCTCCCAGACTTCACCAGTACTCGTCCGTGCAGCATACCTGGTACACCATTGCTAGCTAGCTCCAGATTAACCCGGCTCTGAAAGAGAGGACAAACGCCACGTTAGCCAATCCCCTCGCGCCAATCACAAGCATCACCATAAGGAGCAGCCAAACCATGATTCCCACCAAATCGTAAATATATCACCGCGATTTTCCCCTATTCCACGCAATGGCATGTTCCGATCAGCGACCAAACCCCCCAAAAAAAGCAACGAGGGTGATCAAAATGTCACAAATTCGAACGACTCAACAACCCTTCAATTCCTCGCGGCACAAACTTCGCCTAACCAGTGGGGAGCAAAACAACCAATGCACGGCGGAACCACACGCGCGCGCCTCAAAAATCTCCGTAAAAATCCGAGGCGACCGCCTCGGATTTGCTCGCACCTGGCTGCCTGGTTGGTGCTCTGCGGCGGGCGGGGACGAGCGATCGATCGGACGAATGGAGTGGGCGGGAGGGGGGTGGGGGCGCAAGGGCAAGGGCGCGAGGGTTCCTCCTCTCCCGGTTCGGCGCGTGCGGCAGGCGAACGGCCCCAGGGTATGCCGGGTGGGCCATGGCATACCCTGTGGGTCCGCCCCTGTGTGTGAGAATTACATACGGTTTTTGGTTCGAACCACCTGTGATTAGTATTTTTCGCAGACAGTTTTAGTTGCAAATTGTCTGTGTTGTAATTATCACAGACAGCTCAGAAACTGTCTGTGATAATCTCAGACACTGACACATAAATTTAGGCGGTTCAGAAAACTGTCTGTGATGACAGTTTCGAACTGTTTATGATATCTCTTTTTATAGTAGTGTTCCTTTGATTATCCTTGCTGCTGTCTCTGGACATTTGGCTAACAAGGAATGACATGGTGTTCCAGAGACGCTTTGCTCTTCCCCAACTTATATTGCTGATAAAGCTGTATTGTTTTTGCAACAGTGAAAAATTTTGGTGCTTTCAAGACGATGAAAAGTGCTGGAGGAGGTGGTGGAGCAACTCCGCTATCTCAAATCTTCGGCAAGCCGCTGAAACTCGAAGCGATGAACAAATGGGGATTGGTTGATGTATTTTGGTTCAGTAGCTCCTACGGCGTGATGGCTGGTGTATTCTTTGTGTAGCAGTTCATCAGTCAGCTAAAACTGGTTTCCTTGCCACCTGTGAAGTCTAGTACTAGTAGTGTCTGGGAACTTGTTTGGTGGATTTAAAGAGTTGTTTTTGTGCTTTATCTTGTAAGCTGGAACCCAGCAGAACCATGTAATTTTTAGCTTTCCGAATAAAAGTTGGGCTACTGCCTTTTATCTAAAATCTCTCTCTCTATATGTAGCTGTCTTAACGTATAGGACCATATCTGTGTAAGCTCGATGTTAAGCACAACTATTTCTACTGTTGCCTCTTCAGGCATATGATATTTGCCTATGCTATATATGGCAGAGTACATACATGTTATTAAGATATATTAAAATTTAGAGAAAGATCATAAACCATATTGATAGTTTGTGTCGATTGATACATATAAGTCCAATAGATACAGAGGTTAACTAAGCATACCAATGTACGATGTATAGAAGCAGCAACTCGATCACTTGTGCTTTTATGCTCGCTTAGTGCAAAAGGATTGTCTGCGCTTGCTTTCAGGCAAAATGTTAACTGAGAGTTGCTACATTGTTAGCTGAATATCTCCCATCCATCTTCCAGTATATAGCACTATTATTATCACGGGGCAACCGGGCATGGCAACTTTGATACACAAAATTTAGTGAAGTACTAAAGCTTCGTTTAGAACAAAAAGTTTTATTGTTGTTGTTGTACTAAAGCTTCGTGCGTGTAAGGGAAGACACTGAAGAGGTAAAGAAACACTGGAAGTAAAAGAGCCACATAAAAATTTCAGAAATAGTAACACACTGGTACCAGCTAGCTGGTCTGCCCTGATCAACTCGGCTTCGGCTTCTGGCTTCTGGCTTATTTTTCACTATTCATAAGTTTCGTCTTTTTCTGAACTTTTGACTTTTTGTTGAGCTTTTTTGCCGGTTCTTTTTTTCCCGTATTTGTTTGTATTATACGTAATGGACTAACACATTTTTTATATTTTTAAATTTTTTTTAAATTTAATTATGCTAAATAAGCCTCTGTCAGCTATAGTGCTTTTTTTCAGCCAGCTACAGTGTTTTCAGCCATAAGCCATGAGCTTTTCAGCCGAACCGATCACCACCTATATGTTTCATTAGCACACGTAAAACTTCCAAGATGTGTTACACAACCAGATACTTCAAAAATAGTCGAATATTATATAGACACTTCCTTAATTATTATAGTGTAGTGTGCAACACGCGAATTGATCACGCGTAGAGAAGACACAATAACATAAACGGCAACTTATTCAGAGTACTTCATATAAGAAGTAAATCTCAAAGACACAAAGCACGCACATGCATGCCGCTAGCTAGCTCTGGGTCCGAAATACGAGTAAATTAACTAGAGAAGTGCTAATCAGACTTGAGTGTTTTTTTTACTAAGAGCACTTAGATTTTTCTCTAATATATGCATCCCTTTAAAAAAATATGAATACTCTGAACCACAAAAAAAATACTCAAATCCCCCTTCTCCCATATATGCACCCCTTTAAAAAAATGTGAGTACTCTGAACCATTAAAAACACTCCAATCCCCTTCTCCCATATATATGTTTGGGGCTGCTCCACGAATTCTACCGTGGAGTAGCTCCACAAAAAACCTAGAGTTTGTGGAGCACCCCTTTAGGTGCTCTTACAACTCCACCTTTTTTTCTCGAACAGAGTGCGTGGAGCTGAACCTGTTTGGCTAAAAAACATAGAGCGGAGCTGAAAAACGTGGAGTGGAGCAGTCCCAAACACCCCATACATCCCTTTAAAAAAACATGGGTGCTCTAAACCATAAAAAACGATCAGATACTCCCTAGACACCACCAATTAACTAAGCAACACACACGAGTGAATAAGCTAGCCCCGTCGAAATCCAATTTACCGATCGTTTTGTCGATATTCTTGATCCTTTCGCTACTCATCGGCCGCTTGCGGCGGTCCACGCCATAAGTCGAGACTCACCAAAGCTTTGGATCGCCAGGGTTTCAAAAGTTCTCTTGCTGCCCTTGGACGTTGACTTCAGGATGAAGATTGATACTAAGTTGTAAAGTTACTATTTTGCCCCTCCATTGATTGTACTTCTCGTATTTGGTGACGTAGTAGAGATAAATCACTCGTTAGATTAAAAAGAATAAGCGGTCCATAATATTAGGTGCGTGCCGTAAGAGAGTTCACTAACTCAGCCGGCAGGCCAGTACATGTAAGTAGGCTACAGAATCTCCAAGGCCTAGCTTTTAGGAGCAAGAAATAATACTGCAGTACCAGTACGTAGCCTAGAAGGTACTACTATTGCCATTAAAGGCGCATCCTCGTGCAGAATTAAAATTCAACGATGGACGCGGCTGGAAAGGTTGAAGCAGAGGAGAACAGGAGAAACTATCAAACTACGTACCGTGTGTCTCCGATCCGTATGTTGCACTAATTATGAAGTCCGGGCAGCACGGGCTGTAGCTCCGGCCCTGAGTACGTACGTGCGGGAAGCAACCTTTCCCTCAATTCTCTCACTGCTGACCCATGCGTATTCGCACAAACAATCCACGTGCTTTTCCACCTCGACGGTGTTCTCCGGCAACAAGCCGATGGATGGATCGATCGACCCACCTCGACGGCATATTAATATATCCTGTGAGGCTGTGACGGCGAACCTCCTGTGTCCTCGCTCGAAATTCTTCTCCCCACCCTCAGTCCCTTCCGCAGTCCGATCGCCCGCCGTGCGCGCTGCCTGCAACACCTCAGTTCGGCCGCCACGGCTCCTCTTGTTGCTTCACCAGATCACACGTACCTTGTTTAAGATGTGGAGACCTTTGAGGTGCTTCTACCTTGTCTGTTAAGAACCCTGATAAGTTCTCCGGTTCTCCTTGTTAGGGAAACGCATGCATCATGCAGAATGAAATGCACATTTCCTAGCAAAGATCACAAGTTTTGCAAAAGAAGGGCAGTTTTATTTTGGGCAAAAAATGAAGATATGGACGGCGTGGAGGAGCCCAGACAACTTCATTAAGAGCCGGCCCAGATGCGTCGGAACCGGAGTAGGCACGAGAGGGGTTCGCCCATTCAACTTTGAAAAGGAGTGGGCCATTCCCTGGTACGCCGGCCAGTGAATTGAGCAACGAGAGAGCACACCTGACCAGTAGGGGTGAAATCGGGTCGGATACGGTCGGATCTCACCTTTCCCATATCCTAACCCACATTTTCTAATCGGGTTCGGGTCGAATACGGATAGTATCGAATACGAATACAAACACGGATAATGTCGGGCACAAATATGGAACAAATACATACCAAGACGGATACGGACACTATCGGTCACGAATATTTATTCGGATATCAAGTTGATGCATATCTGTGAAGATTTCTCCAAGAGATAGAGAGAGAGAGAGAGATCTGTGAACTTGATCTCTATGGGATCCTTTTATCGGATCAGAGCGATACATGCACCAACCAGCAGCTGCACTTCTTGAACAGCTGCAGCAATTCTGATTGAATCACCTATTTTTCAAGAGGCTTCAAGCCTTCAACTTTTAATCGAGGTTCGCTTCACTTAACCCTATCGCGGTAATCGAGGTTAATTTCGGTATACTACTCGTCGTTCGACATCATCGCACTAACGTCATGAGATAGGGTGGATTTAGTAGGTATGCCCAGCGTTTTATTAATTCCTAGCAAATTTTCAATTATACGGGATGAACTAAATACATGTACAAGTTTAATCGACGTGGATTTCTATAATTTGAATGCTAGCAACAACATCTTCTGCATATTTAAATATGCCATGAGATGGTCTAAATGAAGATACACAAATTTTGATATACTCCTATACATGCTTTAATCCATTGATGGCTTGGTTTATTTATAACGATCATGAATATTTATTAATAAAATTTCACCAGTTTATACTACTAACCGGATTAATTTGGTATTTAACTTGGCGCTCACGATTTAAACGGTAATGTACCAACTCCATCGATCCACGCCAACTTTTAATCTACTGACAGTCCTTAATCAAGTTTCAACAGTTGTACTTACTAATTAGTAACCCTAGTTTTTCACATTTTATTTTATCTACCTACTTTTCCTGTTTTTCCCCTATCTTTCTCTCTCTTTCTTTCTATCCGGCCTCCCCCTTTTTCTTGCTATCGGCCGAAGCCGACCCCTCTCCTTCCTCTCACTACCCCGACGCCTCCTCATCTCCCCATTTTCCCCATGCACTCGGCCCTCTCTCTCTCTCTCTCTCGGTCTCCGATTTGAGTTGTTTTGGTGTGGTTTGGTGACCATCTTGCTTAGATTAAAAGGGGATTTGCTTGGTGTAGTAATCATGGAAGTGTTTCTTCTACTACTCCCAGTGGACACCCTCTCTATTGATCTTTGTAGCCCTAGTAATATTTGTGACAACTAATGGTGATTTCTTGGCTTTGGCTATGCAGTGCTCGCTCCTAGGAAATGGATGCTAGGTTTGAGGTATTTTGTGGTTTACCTTCACCGTTTGCCATTGATTTGCAGTGGAGAAGGGTTAGGGTTTGACTGGCAAGTAATCCGGGTAATACCCGAATAGTTAAACGGGCAATATCCGAATTTTATACCGGATAATCCGTATCCGTCGGATACCGACCTCCCAAACCCGATACCGTATCCGCCAAAAAAACCCCGTATTCGGATCCGATACCCGTATAAGTTTCCGGGTACCCGAATTTACGACCCGAATTTGACCCGCTTTAATACGGGCGGGCGGGTGGGCGGGAAATACCCGGCCCGTTTTCACCCCTACTGACCAGTGAACCACAGCCCAAAGCATCACCCACTCACCTGTCACTTCCATTTCTTCAGGTTTACTCGAGAGTTTTTCAGCAGAAACCACAGGGAAAAAACTCATTCTGTGAAGCATACGACATCCCCACAGGCTTTGCAGATTTACTACTCGAAGTTCTCACTACAGAAAGTTTTTCTTTTTACACAGAAGGATTTACCCTGCTTGATTAAAATTTAGAAAGACAAGTTCGATACAAGAACTCCAGAAAGTTTTAAGCGTAGAGGGACTCGGCCCTAGACCTGCCCAGGTGCATACAATCCCAACAAACTGATACCATATCTCAAAAGAGTTGCTAGCTTGTAAGCTCGATATCTCCTATCCAACTTCTTGTATAGCGCTATATATATGATCACGGGGCACCCGGGCATGCACGAAAACTTCGGTATGCAAAATTTAGTGAAGTACTGAAGTTTCATGCATGTGAGTACGACACAGCAAGTAAAATAAAGGGCCACATAAAAATTCAGATGTAGTAACACACTGGTACCTGGTATATGTTTCATTAGCACACATAAAACTTCAAACATGTGTTACACAAGCAGACTCCCGTTTAATTGAACTGATCACGTGTAGAGACGACACAAGGTAAACGGCAACTTATTCGTAAGACGCCGCACAGCCACGAAGCATGCGCATGCATGCCGCTAGCTAGCTCTAGGTCCAAAATACGAGTAAATTAACTAAGCAACACACACATATATATGCATGCTTAGATCAGCAAGTGGGGAGGACGACGGTCGCCTTGCCGCAGGTTTGAAGGACCTTATTGATGATAGTTAGATCGGCACTGGCACCAAAATTGATCTTGAGGGCGGTGCACATGCACTTAGCGGCGTCGGGGCTTGAGAGTCTGTCGATCCGCGGGCAACACAGCGGCTTGAACAGCGAGATGATCGGGTTAAGTTTAACGCACAATGTGAGGTCTATGTTTATTGGGCACTGACCGCCGGGTTTAGGTGGTGTTGGTTTCACAATGGGTGGCGGCGGCGGGGGGGACATGGTCGGTCCTGGAGGCGGTGGAGTTGGGGTTACAATGGGTGCCGGAGGTGGTGTTGGGGATACGATCGGTGTAGGAGGTGGCGTTGGGGTCACGATCGGTATAGGAGGTGGTGTTGGGGACACAGTAGGTGCCGGTGTTGGCGTAGGCGGTGGAGGTGGGGACACAGTGGGTGTCGGCGATGGCGCTGGAGACACAGTTGGTGTCGGTGATGGCGTCGGGGACACAGTCGGTACTGGCGGTGGCGCTGGAGACACAGTTGGTGTTGGCGGTGGTGCTGGGGACACAGTGGGTGCCGGCGGTGATGCTGGGGTTGGCGGTGATGCTGGGGACACAGTGGGTGCCGACGGTGGTGCTGGGGACACAGTGGGCGCCGGCGGTGGTGTTGGGGACACAGTGGGTGTCGGCGGTGGTGCTGGGGACACAGTGGGTGCCGGCGGTGGCGTCGGGGACACAGTGGGTGCCAGCGGTCGTGCTGGGGACACAGTGGGCGCCGGCGGTGGCGTCGGGGACACAGTGGGTGCCGGTGGTTGTGCTGGGGACACAGTGGGTGCCGGCGGTGGCGCCGGGGACACAGTGGGTGCCGGCGGTCGTGCTGGGGACACAGTGGATGCCGGTGGTGGCGTCGGGGACACTGTGGGTGCCGGCGGTCGTGCTGGGGACACAGTGGGTGTTGGCGGTAGTGCTGGGGACACAGTGGGTGCCGGCGATGGCGTCGGGGACACAGTGGGTGCCGGCGGTCGTGCTGGGGACACAGTGGGTGCCGGCGGTCGTGCTGGGGACACAGTGGGTGCCGGCGGTGGCGCCGGGGACACAGTGGGTGCCGGCGGTCGTGCTGGGGACACAGTGGTTGTTGGCGGTCGTGCTGGGGACACAGTGGGTGCTGGCGGTGGCATCGGGGATACAGTGGGTGCCGGCGGTCGTGCTGGGGACACAGTGGGTGCCGGCAATGGCGTCGGGGACACTGTGGGTGCCGGCGGTCGTGCTGGGGACACAGTGGGTGCCGGCGGTGGCGTCGGGGACACAGTGGGTGCCGGCGGTCGTGCTGGGGACATAGTTGGTGTCGGTGGTGGTGTCGGAGATACAGTGGGTGCTGGCGGTGGTGCTGGTGCTAGGCATGAGCTAGGATGACGACCACCTTTGACAGGGACCAAGACCAAAATAATCATTGCGAGGAAAAGGCCAGGGGGCGATATGGACTTGGTGGCCATTGTTGCGAATGTTGGTGCCTTTAAAGGTATGGAACTAGGAACTATTTATAGGCAGCTAGCGTGCAAGTTGTTGGTGCAGCGCACCGTCAATCAGCTCACAAGTTTCTCCGTTGGTTAATTACTGTTCGCGTACAGATTACTGAGTAAACGCTCGCTAGTTTGTACCCAAGAAGTCGGCATATATATATTCAACAGACGCAACGTGGGCTCCTGGACATTTGGAGTGATCTCAAGACTTTTTTTCTAGGTGCAAAACTAGTAGTGCATGGATGCATGCTACTGTACTCGTGTATGAAAGATCGGTCGTTGCGGGGTTTGGAGCACGTCAGTAATGTGCGCCTAACTCAGCGGGTACATATGCTACATACCTCAAAGTCCTAGTTTCCTTAGGAGTGTAAAATACAAAGTAGTCATATTGCCCTCTAGGGTCGGTTCTTTCTTTTTCTTTTGCATTTTCCATGGAGATATAACGGTATTTTTTATTTTTCTTTATTTTTAATTGAATATCTTAGAAAAGGCTAACAACTGCTACAGTGTTATTTCATTCAAACGGTACAACACTTTAGAATAGGGCCTAAAGCAAAGTGCTAGTCCGATCATAGGACAAATAAAGAGCAAGACAATGACCCTGTTCTAAAGTGTTGTGGCTTTTGGCTCAAATGATATTGTAGTGGCTATTAGCTTTTTTGATGTATTTAATTAAAGAAAATTCAAGAAAAAGTTGGAAAAATGAAAAACACCATTATCTCCATAGATAATGCAAAGGAAAAAGGGAAAAGAGAAAAAGAAAAGGCCACGTTAAGAAGCTAACGCGTTCCAAATAACTTGTGGCTTCTGAAAACTAGAAGGCATCGTTGTTTGGATCAAGGCCCGCGTAGAGAAAAATCAACAATGCACATGATTGGAGGGCTGATTGGCTGAAGCGGGGAGGGGGGACTACTTGGGTGGGAACATAATCGTGTGTATATGTATATACGAGTTAAATGCCCCTCGCTTGCCAAGGGGTGGTGTTTTCTTGGGTTTTCACCATTGCCCCTGGTTCCATGTAATGCCGACCAGCTCTTCGTAGTGAGGTAGGAGCCAGGAGAGAAGCTACGAGACTTCTTCAAGTGCTTCATGAAGGTTCGCTGCCAAGTTAGAGATGTTGATTATATCACCATAATCAACACGGCCATCCGAGGCCTCCAAAAGGGTCTACTTGCTGAGTAAAATGTGCGAAAGCCCATAAAGTCAGTGGCCAAGCTCTTTGATAAGATTGACGAATATGCTAGGGTGGAGGAAGACATAGCACGGCAGGAGGCTGAGACAGAGCTAGCGGCCCCCAAAGCGAAGGTCACCCCAAGGGCCCCTAAGGAAGAATCAAGTCGCAAGCAATGTAGGGGGGCTCATTCCAAATACATCTTCAGCATCGAAGGAGCCAGTGAAGGTAACACCGCCGGGGGTCGCACCATGGCTAGAGGGGCTGCGGGCGTGAAAGGGGCGAGGTTGCTAAGACGGGCGCCAACAAGGGCTTGATGCGAGGTACATGGCCGCGGGGGCCACATCACTCATGACTGCTCCTCCATCGCGGCCCTCCGCGAAAGCATAACCAAGGAGTGAGCTCAAGACACCAGCATATCAGTAATAGTGCATGTACAACAGCGCCTAGAGGCACCCCAGATTCAACCCCCTCCCACCCTGCTACTGATTCAGGGTCCAAAGACCACCCTACGCCAAGTGATTAGCGCCATCTAGGGTGGGTCACCCCTGGACTTCCCCTTTGAAAGATAGAAATGGGCCTATGTCCATCGGATCCATCATGTTTCAACATACCCAACACAGGTGCCTCCAGAGTAGTCTCGCATGGACATCTCTGTTGTGCCCTATGTAATTATCCCAAAGATAATCACATTTAAGCAACGGATTATAATTTGCCTAATTAGTAGAACACTGTTCCGGCAAAAATAATAGGCCTTTACCAGAGTCGCAAACAGAACAATAATATAGAAATTGTACCTTTATTACAGCACTTACCATGAGGGCTATGGTTGTTAATACAAATACATATAGGCAAAAGATGCAAACTGATACCATAGGGCTCTCTTGCTCGGCTCAGCAGGACGCCTACTTGTCCTAGCCATAGTATAGGGGGTCCACCTCCCCTGGCTCCTCGTAACCATTATCCTCCTCTCCAATTGACTCGATTGTGCCTGTTGCCCCTTCATCCGGCTCGAAGTGCTCCCCGGTCGGAGTAGGGTCTAACAAGGAAAAATAATAATAAGGGTGAGTACTTACATATTTAGCAAGCGTAATAGTAGCAAAATGCATTATATGCCTCTCTTTGTTCTTACTTCCATTTCTTATCATTTATCTTCATAAATTAGCATCCTCAAATTAAGTGACATATTTTAATTTATGAAAATTCTACTTTTCACTCGGGTGAAGAAAGTTCCCTAGTGATCACCATAATCCCTAATCCAAGAGACTGGCGTGAATTTATGATTTCATTTAGCACTGCGCAGGCTTGTGCCACCGTACCCACAACTACTTTGAACCATCTTAACTAGGCTTTTCACACTTCCTTTGGTGTGGGGTCAATTTCAAAGTACAGAACTTTCTCAAGTTACATTGCTCAATTATAACAGCCCAGATTTTATGAAAATAAAAAACTAAATAAATAATAAAAATTGGTTAAAATAAAATTTTAAATTAAAATAAGTATTTTTGTGCCTAAATTTTAATTTTTGTTTTGCCCTGAATTTCTGTTTTTGAAAAACTAGATTTAAAAAGTATTTTGTGAAAAATCTAAAATTATTATTATTAAATAAAATAATATTTTGGTTTTCTACAAAAATCTTATGTCAAATTAATTATTTGGATTTACTTGGCTCTTATTTGGTTTCCTGGACTTTCTGGAGTTTAAAAATGTATTTATAAAATTTAAAAGTATTTTCAATATAAAATTATAGAGCCAACAATAGTTGTAAATAATTTTATTAAGTCCAAAATGTGTCCAGGGGATTCTATGAATTTTTCTGGAATTTTTGGAGTTTATTTCATATTTTTGTGAGGCTTTATGAATTTTCTAGTGTTTTCTGAAAATCAAAAGTTAAAATCAGAAATTAAAAACCCCAGCCCCCTCCTCCGGCCGCCACTTGGACGGCCCGGATCCGCCCGCAAACCCGCCTCCCTCCCCTCCCCGTTTGCCACGCGTCCGGCCCAGATGGCCGCCCCGCGCGCCCCGGCCCAATCTGGTCGTCCGCCCACGCTTCGCCCTCCGCCACCCGATCCGCCCCTTGGCCACGCGGCCTCATCCCCGCCGCCCACGCCTCCCCGCTCCTCTCTCTCTCTACGCTCGGGCCCACTTGTCGGGCCCACCTTCTCCTCCTTCCCGCGCCGCCGCCGCCCACAACCACCGCTCCACCCTAACCGGTCGCCTCCCCCACCTTCCCGCGTGCGCCGCCCACCTCCCTCTCTTCCCCGCACGATGCGCGCCCGCTTTCCCCACTCCCCACGCCCCCACTCCGCCCCTAACCACCCGCAACTGCCGCCACTCCCCGACTTCTCCGGCGAGGAATCCCTCTCGCCCCGCCCCTCGCTGCGCCTAGTTAAACCCGCCCAGAGGTGCCTCGTCCCTCACTCCACCTCCCCTCCACCTCAATTTCCCCTCCTCACCGCCGGAGCACCCCACCCGCCGAAGCCCGAGCGCCTCCGCCGCCTATCGCTCGCCGCCGGCCTCTTCCCGGCCGCCTCCGGTAAGCCGCGCCCTGCCACCATGCTCCCCATCTTCTCCTCTCCCCGTAGCCGCCCTCACCGCCGGCCGCCACCCGCCGGAGCGCCGGCGAGGCCCGCTCCCCTGTACGCCCTCCGGCCAGCCTCCCACGTCGGCGTCCCCGTGCCCCCGTGGCCGGTGACGCGGCGCCACGCCTCAGCCACCTCAGCCACCTATGCCCCGTCGGCGCCACGCCAGCCCGGCCCCACCACCCGCACCACCTCAGCCCCGCCCGTAGACTGTGGACTCGGTCCACATGGGCCAGGCCCACATGTCAACCCCTCCCCCTCTTTTTCTGTTTAAAAATAATTCGGCTGAAATTAAATTCCCAGGGCTGACGCCATAAATCCCTTTTTCAATAGAAAAATAATTCCAGAAATTCCTCTTTTTCTTTTTCTCTGATTTTAAATTTCCCGGAGCCCGTTCTCCTTCGTCCTAACTCCGATTTAGCCCATTCAAATTTCTAAATTCATCAAAAATTCCCCTCTATCCATTTCTAGTCTCAATTCAAATTTTTGATGTCAATTTGAATTTAATTTGAATTTATTTGAATTTGGTGGGTTATTTTCACGTATAGACTTCGACGATTCGGGAAAATTCGACAACGAAGGTTTGAACCAAGTTGAAGAGAAAGGCAAGTCACACTCCTTGATCATGTTGATCCCAGTTTTCGAAATAAAATTATGTTGATTTAAACTATATTGCATGCATATTTTTATTCAACATATTTCAATTCAGTTTTAAATTTAGTTATTGCCTACTTGTTAATTCCTCCATTGAATTTGAATTCCTCAATACCTTGGCACCCTAGATCAAACTCTAGCTAGTGAATTAGTGTTGGCTAGAGGAATTTTGAATCAAATGCTTAGCCCTGCTTAGTCATAATATTTGTTTTAGGATATTTTCACATAAAATGATGAACTTTTCACATGAAATGAGAAGCTTTTCAACTGTACTCTTGACTTTGGTGAGTCAAGGAGTGTTATGAAATATTTTGAAAATAAAATATCAAACTTTGTTTAGACTTAGACAATTGGTTAGATTGGTGTGTGCAGGCATGCCCTGTTGGTTGGAGCCGCAGTGGTTGATTGTCGTGCACGGGGGTATGTGGTGGGCCTAAGTCAGATTAAGGACCGGTCTGTGAGCTACTGTTGCAATGCCCTATCGTACTACCACATGGCTGGTATGGGACAGCCCTGGCTGAATAATTTGCAAAGTCCCAACCTGAGGCAAGTTGTAAGTTGAAAGTGAGCGTGGTTGGTGCCATGTGAAGTCTCACTTGGGCGAGCGTGGTTAAGCCATGAGAAGTCTCGTCTAGGCTCAAGAGGGGGTCCCGGTCTGGTGGATTCCTTGCTGGGGTGAAACCTTAGAGTTGGCTCGACCAGGTTGAAGGCTTTGCATTGTAAAGACCTTGTCACGACTCCTCGCCGCACACCTAAGGAAGTGTGTAAACCGGTGGCAATATGGGATGATCGTGTCTTGTGGGTAAAGCTGTACAACCTCTGCAGAGTGAATAATCTATCCTGGATAGCCGTGCCCACGGTCATGGGCATGCTGAGTAAAAGTTTTTCATGGATTAGATTTTGTATTTCAAAACTGATTTTCGAAAACCTTATGGATGGATGGAATCCATGAGAGAATGAAAACCTTGTGGGTAGATGGAACCCATGAGAGAGATTGGATTGGAAGCCTGTGGATGGATGGAATCCACGGGTGTTTGGAAACGTGTGGATGGATGGAATCCATACGTGATCTTTTGGAAAAGATGGTCCGGGTGCGATGCCCGTGAATAGGTTGGTGTTTGGTCGGAGCCTGCACTGACGATATTTTTTTCAACTACAAATACTGTTTTTACTTATTGTATTAAATTCAGCATTTTCAATCTATTAATGTATTTCCTTAAATGTTGTTTTATGCAAACTAACCCTATAAGCCTTTCATTGAAGCCTTTATCATTATGTTGCATTCTCCGTGTGATTTGCGGAGTACAAGTTTGTACTCACCTTGCACCCCCCCTACACAGAGGAAGATGTCGTCGACTACGGTGAAGATCTGGACGAGTAGACCGCGTCTTGCTGTCGTTTGCCTGTGGGCAGGCTTGGGCTTCGCTTTTTATCAGTTTGCTTCCGCAGTTATTTTCTTTATTTACTTTGCCAATGGGCATTGATGTAAGACTTGGCCATAAGACCGTACTCTTTTATTTAATATAATTGGTCATTTGTGCTTGGTATTTATCTTTGTTGTACTATGTGCACTAGCTGATCCTGGACTAGTGCGATTTACACAGAGGATCCAAGAGTCGTTACTCCGGGTTCCGACATCAATACTCCAACCCATCTATTTTCCACCGGTGTACTAGGTCACTCACCTAGGCTCCACCGACTTCCAATAGCTTTTGGTTGGTGCTGGCTCCTGACCCAATACTCCACCTATGCATATAGCGCCTTGGGACTTACTCACTTCCAGACTGGCATATAGCTTCATCCATCTTGTCGGTGTTTTAATGCTGATCTTACATATGATTTCTTGGATTTGGGGTAAATCTTGAAGACCTGAACTACAATCACACAGAGGAGAGACACAAGAATTTTTATATAGGTTCTGGCCTTCTCCTGGGAGATAACAACCCTACTTCCCATGTGGCTATTGCTCAGAGAATTGATTACAACTAAGAGAGTAATGTGAAATACCTTGCACTATGCCTAGCTTGGACTGGATCCAATCAGATCCAATCCCTCTTCTCTCTAACGTCAACCTTTATATAGTTCACGAAGTGACGGTCGTTGTCCCACACCAAAAAACGCCTTAACGCTTCAGATGATAACCATCCAACGGGAGTTATTGTTAGAGAGACATGATGGCCCATTCATCATGCGGTGTTTGTTGTTAGAGAGAGATCATGCACGGTTATTAAGAATAAACGCTCGTTCTAACTCCCTTATCAAACAGACCCACGATGTAGTAGGTCATCATAGACAAGTCAGTCAGAGATAGACTGGTCGCAAGAAGGTCCATGACCATGAGGTAGTTATAGGACAACTTACGATTATGTGGTCATAGAAGGACTTATGACTATGTGATCGTAGAAAAGCTTATGACTGAGAAGTGGTCATGGAAGAACTTATGACTACCCTGCGAAACCTCTCCCTTATTGATAAGGGGTATACTCAAAGAATATAATGATGTAATAATTTGAGGATTATTATATCCTCGTCATCTAGCCCCAACTTCAAGTGAAAGTAACTTACTTGAGAAAGAGAGGTCATAGACGAAAGATGGACGAAAGCAAAACCTTTTTGATTCTCTTCAACTAGAAGTGAGCTTGGTTAACAAGGTAATTTCGCTTGAGTTGTAAAGACAGACAGATTCAAACAAAGGAATTAAAGAATTATAATCGATTTTCACCGATTTATCCACTTGAGCGGTTCCCGAGATAACCATTTGGTTCCCAAGATGGGTCACTGACTCACATGGTTATAAAAGCTTACCTCGAGGTAACTTTTGGTCTCCTTACTTTCCCCTTCTAGCCTGATCTGCTTCGAGCTTTCCACCGCCGATCAAGTTGTTTTCTTCCTTCAATCTCTTCCAAATCTAAAACAACCACTTGGGAAAATGACTAAGCCATCATTCAATTGGCCGGTGTCGGAGATGGATAATGTGAAATTGAGGGCATTGGAGTATGTTGAGAAGATTCTTCAGTGGAAATTTATCAAATGGATCGAAGCTACCAGACAACACTGGCCAATGGGAGAAATTAGGTTATTCCCGGTGTTCCAGGCGTACTGTGAGTCCGACCTTCATCTTCCAGCTCATCCCTTTCTTACAATATTACTCAAATACTTCGGGTCGAATTGGTGAACTTGGTTCCCAATTCAATTACCATGATAAGTGTATTTGTGTACTTGTGTGAGGCCTACCTGGGCATTCCTCTGGACCTCAAGCTCTTTCGATACTACTACAAAATGAGTCGGTAGAACACTTCCTAGAATTCAGTCCCCAAGGACCTTACTGGATAGCCCATTACATCTCAGCCATTAAAGAGCTGAGGGACAAGGGACTCACCAGCTGGCATGTGGTGAAGGACTTCATCACCTATCATATCAACCCCCTGAAGTGACGAGCACATCCTGTAGAAAACGTGTAGTTGCTGATAGTATATTTGATTATCTCATATGGGTAAAATTGTGCAATCTCTCAAGAGTGTTAAAACCTATTTAAATAGCTATGATCACGGTCATGAGCATGCTTGGATGCAGTTACAATGGGTATAGTTTTTATTTTTATAAAACTTTTTTTGTTAGAAATGTCGAGATGGCATGTATGTCTCGCGTGTGCCATGCCCGTGGTCAGAAATTGTTCAATGTTTGCAGCCAAGGAGGGTTGTGAATCGCTGTGATTTATTGTTGTTCAATGTTATACAAATTTTATTTCATTACATGTCAGCTGCTCTTTACAATTCCATTGCAAATTACTACTTATCGATATTGCAAATAAAACTTACTCCATGTTGAAAATAACTTGTAGCATAGAGCCTTAGTTATTGTTAGCCTTGTGTTTATATATGTGTTGCGATATACTACAAGTCTTGCTAAGTGTATAGTATACTCAACCTTATTTAAATTATTGTTGTTCAGATAATGAGGAATATAACATGCCCGACGATGCATATTTTGCCCCAGCACCGGGGAATTCGACGTTGGATCTTTCTAGGGCCTAACTCTAGTAGTTGCCTGTAGGCTATGGTGGCACACTGCTGGACCATTTTGTTTATTTACTTGACTTCCACTGCACTTTACTCTTGGTACTTATATTTACTTGGCCAATCGGTCTTATGTTATAAACTCTATAAATGTCAGTTATGTACTTACCCATTTTGTTGTAAATTAATTGTATACAATGTGTACAGATGAGATCTCAATATTATGAATGTGTGTACTAGCCACTGATCATGTGACTAGTACGGAACACATACGAGAATTTTGGGTATTCGACATCCGAGGTCCCTACACTCAACTAGCCATCAACTTCCACCACTGCATATTACATATACTAGGGAAAAACCATTTGGGTCATAAGGGCATGAACTACCAATAGTAAGTTGTAATATCATCTTGGTTTCAATACATGAAGGTCGGGAGTTGCAATGTCAATATGGACATAATCTTGTTGAATCGATCGTTGTATTTGTATGGTATAGAAAACTATGAATTATGTATGCCAAATATTTCTGATGTATTATTTATTTTATTATTTTGACTTATGTTTTTTAATTTAGATATAGTTACGGCATGAACATTTGTTAGATAAAACAAAATATATTTTTCTAACTTCCATATCATTCCCACTTAGAGGGGTAAAACATATATGATGAAAGGGAAAATTAAGGTAGTAGCTTCCCAAAGAATCAAATTAATTTGCTGCAGAATGTTATAAATCCCTACATGGTTTAGTTTTAGGGAGCGACTAGCACCCGGATGTACGATAGGAGCATTCCCATCGTACGTTCTCTCCCACTGTTAGATCTCACCTAGATTGATTTCCGGGTTGTTTGATTTGCCACAACAAAAATTCATGAGGGTCTCATCTTCTGGTGGTGAATTCCAACCACCATTGGCTTGCTGGATTTCCAGCTTTCCGGAGGAGGAGGAGGCCACAACAGACAGTGTCCCTCGAGCATGAGCAGCAGCAAACTCAAACTAGCGGTTGGCGTTGGAGCTTGGGATGCCAATGGCAATTAGGGCTTATGACAGCGAGAGGAGACACAGGGAGGGAGAGGAGCACGTCTCTAGTGGTGATCTCCGGCTGCCGATGGCTCGTCAAAGCTCCAGCTTGCTGGAGGAGGAGGGAGGAAAGAGGAGGAACCAGATGGTACATAGTACATCGAAATAACCAAACACCAATATGCAACACTTAAAATCTATGATGCAACATCAAAAATAACTATTGTAACAAATAAGAATTCTCATGCAACAAATCAACACAACTAATGCAACAAAAAAAGTCAAATGCAACAAACAATTGTTAAGCGTGCAACATAAGATCCTTCAATTGCAATAAACCCAACACAACAAAACTGTGCAACAAATAAACAATTCTATTATAACAAAAAAAAATATTCGGGTGTAATAAATCGGCAAGCTCACTACAACAAATCCCTTTTGCTACAAATTTGAGAAAAATATGTTGCAAAAAAAATCCTTTTGCAACAATGAAGAAACAGTGTTGCAACAAACGTTGAGAAAAGCCCACTGGAGAAGGAGTGGACGGTAGCAGTGAGTGAAGCTCAGAGGAGGAGGACACCATAGGAGTTTCCATCGCCCCAGGCTGCGGAATACATGGGATGGTGAGCCCCCGCACTCCTGTGCAATGGCTTTAGCTGGCGATAGTAGGCTTAGACCTAGGGTGGGTGGGCCATAGATCTGGTAGAGGTCATGACAATTTAGTGCCTTATCGCTAGCCTCTCAGCTCCTATGCTTGTCGATTTGTTGTTTCGGCTTCTTTGCCACCAACAGCCCAGAGAGAGAAGGGATAGGTGTTGGAGAGAGAGGGGAGAGGGGAGAGAAGGGAGAGGAGATTTGATCTCGTCACCAGCAGTAGCTATTGCAACAACAACATTCATGGCCAGAGGTGGAAGTCTGGAAGAGAAGTGGAAGATGATGTGAGGAGTGGGTCTGTGCTATTGGGGAATAGAAAATGGGAGAGGAGAAGTGTGGAAGGGGTATTGGTAGGGGAGTGGCCGAGTGGAGCATTCGATTTGCTACTTCCTATCATACGAATGCGTGTTATCAATTCCCTTAGTTTTAAGTTCAACTAGTCGAATTCCCCGCACAATTGTGCAACTAGAGATTACAACATATATGTTTATATCAACACATAGAATTGTTATATAACTCTGATGCTTACGATGAAATATAATTGTATTTCTTATGCACCTGACACCTCTCATATCTATCTAATCGATCTAGACCGTTATGATCTAGATCCACTAAATCATCGGTGTAGATTTTCTTTTTTTTCTCTCTCTTGATTAATGAGAGAATTTCTACGATTTTTGCTTTTTTCTGATTTAAAGATTATTGTGAAATTTCTAGACCTCTAAAACGAAGAAAATATCTTAAATATCACCGGTTATTTGTAGATATATACAAAAATGATATATATATGTGCATGAATGCATTGATATAGTCAATCATGAGTACATGGATCCTGCATGCTTGCATACTCGTGACTATTAACTGCTCGTTAGCCTTTAATTAACACATCACATGTCATATACACATTACTACACGTCGATCACTTGTGCGCCCCTTCCCCCATTGCCCGCCTTCGTAAATACCACGACACATTGAGCATGCAATGCGTCCATGTAGCGCGCCTATAGCACCGATCACTCGGAGCTTGGGGGTGCCGGAGGGAAGCCAGCAGCTGCACCACCATGGCCTGTAAACCCTTGCCCTTCCTCGCCGAAGCTGCTGGCGCCCTGATCCACGTCTGCCGCTCCTTGCTGCCACGCCGGGTCCCACGCTGGAACATGCCATGCCGGCATCATCGGCGCCGGCTGCCCCATCGGCGGATAGTAGTACGGCAGCCCGGCCGCGGGCCCCCCGCCGCCTGCGCCACCGGTGTCCCCTCCCGCAGCGAACCCGATGGCGCTTCCGGGCTCCTCCTTGGCATCCTCGCGTGGCACGATGTCGACGAGGAAGTCGAATACGTCGGTGCGAGCGATGGCGGCGGCGACGTCGTTGCGCTGCAGAGTGCGGCGCTTGTTTTCCTCGGCGTGCAGCCAGGAGCGGATGGTGAGCTCGAGGATGAAGAGCTCGGAGGCCTTGGCGAATAGCACGGGCGCCTCCGCGGAGATCATCCGCACGTCCTCGTCGGCCTTCATGATCTTCTTGATCCGGGCCAGCGGCAGCTGGTGGTTCTTGAAGTCGGAAGCCGACGCGCGTTCCGCCTCCTGCCGCTGGTACGCCCAGAACGCCTGCAGCTGGGCCTGCTGCTGCTGGAGCAGGTGGTGGTGCGGCACCGGCGGCGGGCCGCCCCCGCCCGGCACCGGCGCTCCGGCGCCGGTGGCCGGGGGCTGCAGGGTGGTGTAGGGCAGCTGCTGGTTGTCCATTGCTAATCAACGTAACTTGCGGACGATGCTTCCTGCCTAGGACGTTGTAGCTGCATGGAGAAATTTAAGATGATTACGTGTTAGAAATGAATGATCGGTGCATGTTCCATGTGTGTAACAATGGCTACTAGTTCGATATACACGCAAAGTGTAGACGACGCTTTCAGAGAGATCAACAGGTCGATGAGTTGCAGACGAGAAAATGTTTCTACGTACGAGTGTAAAATTATGGTGAGAGCCGGGAGAGTAGAGACAAGATGTATTAGCCATTTGCGTAATCTAAAGTTTGGTAGCTTAGCATGTGCAGCGAATCAAGAGATGAGGATGCGAGACTAGCTATAGGTGGCGACGTGCATATACGGGGGCTTACTTATCTTTTGTTAATTATTATATCATGCATGTATATTTATATAGGGAATATCTAGGTATCACTCAGATATTTTCTTCCTAACTATTATTCAAGATCTCTAATCCATCAGTTCTAAATCTGGATGATAATTAGGAAGAAAATATCCGGATGATGTTTAACAAAACCCATTTATATATATGCGCAATATGTCATTCATCTGTCACCAAGGAATACTTACTAGCTAGCTATTACTTATTGCCAATTAGGATTGACATGCATGTGTGTTCTTCCTCTCGACATTTCGTTCATATTTTTCAGATGAATGAGCATTCTCTTAAAACTACTTCAGCTCTTAAAGCTATAGAAGAAAAAGGGTCGGATTGTTTCGAAATAGATCACATGTGATATACAGTATCCAGATCTAGTGATAAATGATTGAACCTTCTTTTCAAAGTAAAATTTGTTTACAAAAACTGCATGTAGAACATGAAGCCTCAAGAATGAAAAGGAAAACTACACTGATGATCTACTAACCAAAAGGAAGCTAAAATGGTATTGTTATTTGCAACAAGAAGAGAGGAGAAAAAAATCACTGCTTCTCTTTTATTCAAGTATTCTCTTCTATTCAAGAAAGAGGTGAAAAATAAGAAGAGGACAGATCGAGAGAGAGGAGAGGAATTGCAGACTGGCACACATTTAGTATAGCACTACATGTCTGCATGAGCAAGATGGTAAGGAAAACTGCTGGAAAATTAAACTGGAACAAAACAAACGGTTCAAATAACAAAACGCTCGAGAACCAGAAGTTGGATCAGACTAACCTCGCGCGTTAACCCAAGCTATTTAATTACTGCTTCAAATATCGGGAAGTCTTAGAGGAGCAAAGGCGAACAGCTCCTGCTGCACAGCAAAAGTATCAGATGCTTCAGCACGCACGCATGGAGATCAGGGGAAGCGGCAGGACACACTCCTGACCCTCACAGCCATTGCAAAAAGTCTGAATAAAATGGCTAGCTCCTTCTCATCTCATGGGTTCTTGGTCCAAATGAAGCTGAAAAAATCACGTAGTAGACGGAGACCTTGGATATCTGGACTCTGGCGCATGCGCGTCATTTTCGGGTGCTTGGAAGCTAGCTAAAAATAATTTTGAGTGTTTACATATAGTTTAGACTCCTGCAGACTGTCTACTGCAAATGAAAAACTGCATTAATCTGATATCTGAATGTTTAATAAAACAGTACATAGGCCCTGTTTGTTTCCACTTAAGATTATTATAATCTAACTTATAATCATAAGTGGAAACAAACAGCTTAGATTATAAGGTAACTTATTATAATCTAATAGCCCAGATTATTGTAATCTAATAAGCTCAAAAAAGGAGCTTATTTCAGCTTATAGATCCACCTTTTATCTTAATGACCATAAAACTTTAGGAATATTACCCACCTTTGCCATTCAACCATCCCCCAACTCCTGTACCTCTCTCTCAAGGGCATTGTGGTCTTTAAACATTCGAATACAACAATCCATAACTCTAATAATCCAGGCTGCCAAACACCTGACAGCTTATTTCCCACCAACTTATTATAAGTTAGCTTATATAATCCTCCACCTATAAGCTAGATTATAATAATCTTAAGTGGAAACAAACAGGGCCATAGTCATGTATTACTATGTTATAGGAGTAGCTAAACAGCAACAGCAATGCTATATGATTTGGACCTTGGTACATGCCAATATATAATGAGAGACTGGAACTGTATGAGTAATAGTCATCACAACTGTTAATAAACTGTTAGTTAATTAAGCATCACAGTGAACACTGAAAGTAGAAGCAGTGCAATATATATCCAGTTGGTCAAGGACAAGCTAAGGTTTTGTCCACTCTGCTGAGAAAACTGAAAAAGTTATCTTATTGTGATTTATTTTTGGTTTGTTCCTGAGGATAAGAAAAGATGGAGAGGAGATCTGGGAGAGCGGGCATTCGTGGCCAGGCTTGGTCTTTTCGGATATGGATATTATCCATTCTAGAAGTTTGGTAGCCTCTCAAAATACGCGCTTAGATGGTATCGCCCCAGCTGGAGCGATCCATCACCGCCGGGAAGAAATCTAAATCTGCCGCATGGCCCCAGCTGTAGTTTCTAGACGCGCGCGCGGGAACAGTGCTCATGAGAAATATCTGGCATGGTCAAATCTTTCAGAGTTTCAGACTAAGCAGTTACCAACGCCTTTGATTAAGCAGAGTTTCAGAGCTAGCATAATGGTATGAGATGGGCCCTACTTCCATGGCATAGTGCTTTGCTTTAAATGATTTAGTTTCTAGTTTTTTTCTATTTTTAATTTATTTAAATTAAAAACTATTTTGAATATATTAACTTTTAATTTCTATTTTTTTTATCTTTTTAGATGTTTTTGGTTTTATGGCTTTTCTTTTTTCATTTATTCCTTTTGCAATATCTATGACGATATAATGTTTTTTCAATTTTTTTCAAAAATTAACGACTGCTATGGTACAATTTCAGTCAAAAACTACATTCAGAAGCTTTAAGCCAAAAGCCAGTTGAAGCAAACCAACACCTAATTTCTAGAAGCAGTTTCTTGACTCCTCTTGCTACTGTCTCACTCCGGGATAAGGCAGGGTCACGGGTGCATCATGCATCGTACTTTTCTAGCTTATGTCACATACACGCATCCCTCCTTTACTTTTTAGATTGCCTACCTCTTTTTAAAAGTGACTTCTTTTAGCTATTAATATTTATTTTTAACTAAAAACTAAAAATATTAATAAAAGAACACCTTACATCAGAGATAGTGCTACCCAGGGTCCAAAATGAATGACACCCAAACATTGCGATTAGTCTAGTTGGACCCAAGCGCAAGATGGTATCAAGATCCATTGTAGTTAAGCCCATGTATAATACTCAAATATAAATCATACGATGTTCAGCATAATCAACTCAAACAACACTCGGCCCAATACGTTGGAACTGTACATGTCCAAGCCCATTACGAGTTCATGACCCACCTGCCTGCAATCGGCAATGCCGAGTGGGCCAACACGACACGTTAAGTCGTTAACCAACCACCAAAACTCTTCTCATCCATAGCTTTGATTTCACCCGGTCCCACATGTCAGCGGCACTGCTACCGCTAGCTCCCCCGCGAAATCCAGGCTCTTCTTCTTTGATCTGAAGAATCCGGGACTCTCCTGCCTCCAATCACAAACCAACTCCGCCTCGCCTCTGACATATGGGCCCCACCAGGCCACGTCTCCGCATAATACACATGGTCGACAAGCCCCCGCTCCGCCTGTCTCCTCCCCCCTCCGCTCGCGCACGACGCGAGAAACTGATCAGGCCGTCGTCGCCTGCGTGCCACCGCCGGAGAGGAGGAGCCTTCGACCGCTGACCGGTGGCCCGTACGCCATGGCGCGCGGCGGAGGTGGAGGCGGGTGCTGCCCCCCGATGGATCTGATGCGGTCGGAGGCGATGCAGCTGGTGCAGGTCATCATCCCCACGGAGTCCGCGCACCTCACCGTCTCCTATCTCGGCGACCTCGGCCTCCTCCAGTTCAAAGACGTAAGCCGACTATCTCGGCTCCCGCCGTCGATTTGGCTGTTCATGGTTGCCGATTCCGTAGGGATCTGGCTGGTGCCTGTCCCGAACTCCCGATGTGCCGATCTGAGGTGGTAGCTGATTGCTAGGGCTCGGTGCGGTGCTCGCGATTTCCTGGGAATTAGCGGGGTTTCGGGTCGGCATTGTAAAATTGGGGAATTGATACTTGTACGGTTACCGAGTGTAATTGCTTACTGTTTAGTATACTTGTCCATTGGAAATCGTGATGTGTTGGTTCGCATTGGCGTGATTGGTAAGCAATCCGCGGATTGGGAATTTAAGCAAAGGTGCGTTCTTTAATCTGGCATTCTCTCTCGCGTACGCACACTTGCAATAGCCCATTTAAGTTACTGTTAATATGCAATTGAACTGGATTAGTAGATCATGGAACGTGCGTATGTATTTTGATGCTTCGGCACTGTTCTAGGTGCTGCTTTTGGTTTTTGGTTGTTCCCTTTGCGGTTAATCTGACGATTTTTTTTCTCAGCTCAATGCAGACAAGAGCCCGTTTCAACGAACGTATGCTGCCCAGGTGCTATGCTTTTTTGTCTTAACATTGATTTCTTCTTAATTTATGTTAAGCTATATCTTATTTTAGATTTTAGAGAGAATGTTATGCTATATCTTCGCTATTTGATTATAAGCTTGTCACAGCAGTTTGAAATCGTCGTCAAGCAGCAAACCCCTTGTGTTATTTTCCCTCCTTTTTGTAGAAAATTAACCCTTTTCAATGATGAATTAGAGTGCTACATTTAGAAAATGGTATGAATGTGACATTTGCCTAAATCATAGTCTGCCCGACTTGCATATGTATCTGTTTTAAAATATACTCACAAAACTATTACTCGTGCATTTTAATATGTAATTTTTCACTGTTTTCTTTGTGCTTTGGCTTTATTCGATGTGCAGATCAAAAGGTGTGGTGAAATGGCCCGCAAGTTGAGATTTTTGAAGGAACAAATGTCGAAAGCTGACATATCAACTTCTCCTGTGCTATTAACCGAAACTCCCCTGAACTTTGATGACTTGGAGGTATGTCAGTCGATGGGATATTCCCTTATATGTGCAAATTATACTTCTCAGAGTTGATTTTTTTAACACTGTCAAGTAACAGATAAAGCTTGGAGGACTGGAAGCTGAACTAACTGAAGTTAATGCAAACAATGAAAAGCTACAACGGACCTACAATGAGCTGTTGGAGTACAGTACTGTTCTTCAAAAGGTATAACTCTACTTAGCTTTAAAGTATTTATTCTTGATTGCACTTGGATATACCTATCATGCATATTGCAACATGCAATTGAACTTAAGGAATGACTGGTCTATTGGAAATATTTTAACTTACTTGTTCTTGCTCCTGGTTCTTCACCCTGTTGCCAGAACATATGATGTATCAATTGCATGAGTATAAGAATGGTTTTCCACTTATACATGTAAGTACATGTACTATCACCATCATCAAGGGCCTGTTCTTTTTGCCTGTGGCTTTTGGCTAAAATTTTTGAATTTTGGTTGTTCACGACAGAGATTACTAAAATAGAGATACTCACATATGATTTTTGCCGATACAGGTGATGGGTTTTTAACGTATACTACAATTAACTTGTAGATCCCACCCTACAAAAAATACTCCGTCTGAAAGTTAGGTACTATAGCAAAACCAAAAGCCGCCCATAAAAGCCAGAAAGAACATGGCCCAAATGTGCCTCGAGATTGATGCAAAATTTCAAATTTCAAACCATCATCCCATCTTCTATTCATTGTAATGTCCTTGCACAAATCTCGGAGCACTTTGGAGGGCTAAGATAGTACATGTACGGATGTACCTACATTACAAGTGGTTTTACATTTTTCCACTCGTATTTGCTTTATCTATTGTTACCTCAGCGCCAAATTACTTCAGATTTAGTTAATGAGGTTAAACGGGTCATATATTTTTATGGTAATCACTCTTGGTTTGTGCCCTAAGATCTAAAGACAAGTAATTTGGACCGGCAGTAGTATCTTTTTGCCATGCTGAGAAACAATGTTGTTCGACATGCATCACTTGGGAGGCTTGAGATTGTTTGTTAGCATAAAATAAAGTCAACTTTCCCATTGCTCCTGTATAGTGGCTAAGCTTCGTGCACCCTATCTATCACCAAACTTCTCTTTACTTACTCTATTTTTATTATTTTTGTTTTCAGGCTGGTGAATTTTTCTATTCAGCCCAAAGAAGCGCTGCAGCACAACAGAGGGAAATGGAGGCAAATCAATCTGGTGATACTTCACTGGAAAACCCTCTGCTGGAGCAGGTAAAAATATTGTTTCATGAAACAGCATTCACTGTCACCCCTGCTTTCTTTTCTTGTTTCTCTTTCTGATAGGACGTTGGTTGTATTTATAGGATATGTTAACAGATGCATCCAAACAAGTGAAGCTTGGCTCATTGAGTGGTCTTGTGCCAAAGGAAAAGGCAATGGCTTTTGAACGTATCTTATTCCGTGCGACAAGGGGCAACATTTTCCTCAGACAAGAGTCTGTTGATGAACCTGTCACCGATCCACTCTCTGGAGAAAAGGTTGCTGTTTCCTTTTTTTTTACAGTGACTATAGTCTGTTTGTTCCTTGCAAAGTCACTATGCACATCCTTTCAAATTTTGCAACTTGATAGTGTGATAATGTGCCCCCTCATTTGTGCACTGGCGAAGAAAATTCTGTTATTTGAATGATCAAAATATACCTATTTATTCTTCTGTAGAAAATGGTAAAATAAATCTCAGCCTCATATGCTGGACAGATCTGATTGTGCTAATTACAATTTTGCAGCATACTATTGATTTAGTGCCTAGTGATGGTTGTTACTTAGGTTTTAGCTGTTTATAGATTCTTGAGAAATTTTATAGATTCTTTGATTTCTTTCCAATGGCTGTTTAGATCTGAAGCTATGCTTATTATTTACTTCAAACACACACTTATTTGCCGCCTGTTATATGATAATGCAGATTGCCAAAAATGCATTCCTTATATTCTACTCTGGGGAGAGAGCAAAAGCCAAAATTCTGAAGATATGTGATGCTTTTAATGCAAACCGCTACCCATTTCCAGAAGACGTTGCTAAACAACTGCGTACTGTTCAGGAGGTCAGCACTTGGAAATATGATCTTTGCTGTTATTCTTCGATGAAATTCTTTCTTGTTGATTAGTATTTGGATGTTTCAACATGGGCTTAAATCCTTGCAAGGCAACACTTCTAGTGAGGAAGTCAGGATTTGAGAGAAGTCCTTTGAAGGAGATGTCCTTTTTGGACACGTAAATGCTTTGCATGTGATACAGCCATGCTTAGCATCCCTGTTCTGATGCTATCATACTGCTGTCGTTTTCATTCCCGATAAAACAATCTCTAACTAAATGATTCTAATATTTAAACATTATTATGTCCCTTTTAATCTTATCATTGCTGTTGGTGACTACTGAAAATGATTTGCTGTCACTGCATCATTTTTGAATAATAAGGTGGATGCTATCAAGAGAGCCTTGTCATGCGATTATTATTGTGCATCTAAATTTCACTCTGTAAACATATAATATGTACTGAAATGCTTGCAATCATGTAGGTATCTGGAAAGATATCAGAGTTAAAGGCAACCATTGACATGGGATTAGCTCATCGCAGCAGTATACTTAAAAGTATCGTATCTGAGTTTGAGCACTGGAATCATCTGGTGAGCTTGTATTGTTTTTCCCCGCATTTGATAAACTCCATGTCTTAAAAGTTTGGAGTCCACACAGCCAGGGTGTTACTTTCAGTGGTGTATGTTGTAGTCTTCTATCTTATTTTCATTACTAATTAGCATACAAACGCTCCAGGCAAAGAAGGAAAAATCAATTTACCACACTTTAAACATGTTGAGTGTTGATGTGACGAAGAAATGCTTAGTCGGTGAGGGCTGGAGTCCAATTTTTGCAACTAACCAGGTAATTTAATGCACTCTCACCCTGGTGCCTGATGATGTTTTTCTGGCTGCTTCCCTGATTCTCTTATGTCCACTTGTGGTCTGCATGATTTACAATATATCTTTTGCAGATCCAAGATGCGCTTCAGCGTGCTACTTTTGATAGCAAATCCCAAGTTAGCTCAATTTTTCAAGTTCTCAACACAAAAGAATCTCCTCCAACATATTTCAGGACAAATAAATTTACTTCAGCCTTCCAGGAAATTGTTGATGCATATGGGTATGTTTCCAGAGTACAGTATTTTTATCCCTTCTATATTTGAGATGCTATTTTTTGGTTTCTTTGTTTCCTTTATAGATTTGAAAATAATTTATTTGCCTGTGGGTGTATTCCCAGTTGTTTATAGGGCCGTTATATGTAAGAGCTATGTTCCTGCGAGGCATTCTTCCCTTTTCCCCAATTTGTTCAGAAATGATGCTCTTTTCCTCATTCCCATACTGGGATTGCTACTGATCCATTTCATGAGCAACAGACAAACTTTTTGTACACTTTAAGAAAAAAAATTCAATGCATTCCCTCTTCTTTACTCTTCTATTAGACAGACATGCCTTAGGCTGGTTGTCTCTGTAGGCATGCTACGTGAAATAGACCTCGAAATTGTGTGTTTCATCTTGTAATGGAAATTTCCAGAACATTTTTCTGTTTCTGGAAATTTAATAAATTATTTCCTTTGAATTTGAACAAACATAGACTGCTTGTTTTGATAAATAAATAAATAAGGGGGACTTATTTTTTGGGGGTTTGGGTCAAAATATCAAATGTTTTAAGTTGGGTAAGTGCTAACTTTGTGCTGCATCTGATACAGGATAGCCAAGTATCAAGAAGCAAATCCTGGTGTATTCACTATTATCACTTTCCCTTTCTTATTTGCTGTCATGTTTGGAGATTGGGGTCATGGAATTTGCTTATTGGTTGCAACACTCTATTTGATAATCAGAGAGAAGAAGCTAGCTTCGCAGGTTTGCTCACCATTCTTCATTAAATTTTGCTTCACGTACCTATAGCAGTATCACTACAAATCTACAGCCCTGTTTAGAACTTGTTCTCTTGGAACATATAGTAGTGATTCCAAAGAGTTTAGTGCAAGTATTTATAGTTTCGTTAATAATTCAGTGTAAAAGTTGTGTCTGATGTCTGATTTTGATCACAGAAACTTGGAGACATAATGGAGATGATGTTTGGCGGGCGCTATGTAATTATGATGATGGCACTTTTTTCAATCTACACAGGATTAATATACAATGAATTTTTCTCTGTTCCCTTTGAGCTTTTTGGTAAATCTGCCTATGCATGCCGTGATCCTTCTTGTGGGTAAGGATTTTTTTAAAATAACTCTCCTATAAATTTTATGCATCATTTCTTGCTCATCCCTTTTTGTGTGGTGATAGAGATGCTGCTACTGAAGGATTACTTAAGGTAAGGCAGACATACCCATTTGGTGTGGACCCTGTGTGGCATGGTAGCCGTAGTGAGCTGCCATTTCTCAACTCACTGAAGATGAAGATGTCAATTATTCTTGGAGTTGCACAAATGAACCTTGGAATTATGATGAGTTACTTTAATGCGAAATTCTTCAGGAACAGTATTAATGTGTGGTATGTTTACCTTGCCCTTAGAGAAATGCACTTAACTATGATATTGTAATTTGAGATGAGGATCTATAATACCTGTGAAGAAGCAGTTGATCCTTCGTAGCTTGTGCTACAGTTATTACATTATGCTTATTGTTGTTGTTCGCTTTTGTAACAGGTACCAGTTCATTCCCCAGCTGATCTTCTTGAACAGCTTATTTGGTTACCTTTCCCTGCTCATCATTATTAAGTGGTGCACAGGGTCAACAGCAGATCTGTACCATGTTATGATATATATGTTCCTCAGTCCAACAGATGAACTTGGGGAGAACCAGTTATTTCCTGGCCAGAAAACAGTGCAGGTCTATATTCATTATTGGTATGTTCTGACTATGAATTAAACCGGTGGGTTATTCCTAACATTCAGTGTTTCTTATACAGTTTGTTTTACTACTGCTTGCCCTGGTGTCTGTCCCCTGGATGCTGATTCCAAAGCCATTTTTCTTGAAGATGGAACATGAGCGAGTATGTTTTGTACTTTTATATATTATTCCAAATCTATCACTGTTTTACAGTTTTGAATTTTCTTCTGTGCTGACTAATTTTCTGTTTGATTTCTATCAGAGGCATCAAGGCCACCAATATGCCATGCTTCAGAGTGCAGACGAATCAGTGGTAGCAGAGTTGGGGGAACATCATGAAGACTCAAACCACCATGAGGAGTTCGAGTTCAGTGAAGTTTTTGTTCACCAGCTGATCCACACGATTGAGTTTGTTCTTGGTGCAGTCTCAAATACCGCTTCATATCTTCGTCTCTGGGCTCTTAGGTACTGTTAGACATTAAGCGCGATCCCAGCATCTCAGTTTTGAATAAGCCAATCTTTAAACACAGCCTCACTCCCTCACCTTCCCATTTTTTGTCAAGTTGATCTAGTCAATCTTCACCATGCTAGATACTAACTAGAAACTGCATTTGTCCCTGCAGTCTTGCGCACTCGGAGTTGTCCAGTGTATTCTATGAGAAAGTTCTCCTTCTAACATTGGGGTAAGCAAGCAAGCCTCTCTCCCTCCCTCCCTCCCTCCCTCCCTCTCTCTCTCTCTCTCTCTCTCTCTCTCTCTCTCTCTCTCTCTCTCTCTCTCTAAAATCATGTTTCGTGCATTCTTGTAGGTACAACAACGTTTTCATCCTCGTTGTTGGTATCATCATCTTCGTCTTCGCGACTGTTGGTGTGTTGCTTGTTATGGAGACCCTAAGCGCATTCCTTCACGCCTTGAGGCTCCATTGGGTCGAGTTCCAGAACAAGTTCTACGAGGGTGATGGGTACAAGTTTGCGCCATTTACTTTTGCACTGATCCGCGAGGAGGAAGACTGAGCCAGTCCGAAATCTGTCTATTTGTAGTCCTTGTAATATCATGGGGCTGGCATTTGTTCCCAGAACAATCATTATTTATCACGGAAGAATCACAAACCTCCAGTTAGGGACGCACAGCATCGTTTTGTCCTTCGTTAGGTATTGATCACACGAAGGAAGAGGGGTTGGCGTCACCCTTGTTTCGGTGTTTTTTTTTTTTTTGTGAAATGGGTGGCAGCGAGCCCTGCCCTATATTAAAATAGAGGGAAAAAGAGTGGCCAGAAACTGGTAGCACCTTAGGGTTTTAAGGTTTGACTAGTTGTGTGCCCGTGCGTTGCAACGGAAAATCAAATACTATATACATTTGCTTTCATTTAGATGAGAATATATTGTAGAAAAATTTCAGGCCAACATTGATGATAAATCAGATAGCATATCTCTAATGTTGCTTAATCATTGGCAAACTCAGTAATAATGTGACACAAAACCATGGTGAGATGTGCAATAGATTTAAGAAGAAACCATGGCGAGGGCAGAGCGGCGAAGGTGGGAGGGTAGGAGCCGAGGGCGGAGCGGCGGAGGAGGGAGGGGAGCAGGCGAGGGCAGAGCGGCGGAGGAGGGAGGGGAGGAGGCGCACGGGATTCGGTGGGGAGGCAGGCGCCCGGTCGTGAGGAGGGCGGAGGACTGTGGGGAGGAGCAGAAGTTGCGCACGACATTCAATTTTGGGGGAGGAGAGAAGCAGAGAGGCCCCACATGTCGGCGCTTTTTTTCTGTGAGAGGGTGGCAGAGCGTCGAACGCACCATCACCTTCAACTCGTGCTTTTAAGAGTAGAGATTGATAGTAGATCGAAATTTTGCAATCAAACGTAAAGTGCATTTAATGTAGCCAACCACTCATTGCCATGTCATGGAAGCATGCACGAGCTGCCCTACCAATTTCGTGGCAAAGGAATTAGTCGCCCTAGTTACGACTAAGGGCATCTTTAATAGTACAATATTAGTTATCTCTTAGCTATATTAAATAAGTAAAATTCTATGTGTAGGAGAGAGATGATGAGGAGAAATAATATGTTATCTTTTATGTAAGAGATAATTTGAGCCCATAAATCTATGTAAATAGCTGAATGCCCGTGCGTTGCTACGGATTTTTAAAATTTATCGTACTACATGTTTTAAAACTCACGAGTACATACAGACATGTTCTAGGTCTTAAATAAGTCGTATATCACATACAAGATAACTATGAGCATGAAGTGTAGGATGCACCATCACCTTGAACTCCTCTTTTTAAGGAGTAGAGATAGAGATACGAAGATAAAAGAAGTACATGTAAGAGCAACTCCAGCAGTACTACTCAAAACAGGGCCCCTACTTTTCATTTGAGGGCTCCCTCTACTTTTGAGGGCCCTGTTTTTTTGTATCTACTCCAACAGCACCCCTCAAATTTCAGCCCTCAAATCCATTCCACTACAACTGACACATGGGACCCACTCCTCATTCTCTCCCTCCTCGTCCGCCTCCTCGCTTCCTCCGACGACGGCGAGGCCGAGGAGGACGGTGGCGGCGCGGGGCACGGTGGCGGCGCGGGAGGAATCGCCGGGGAGCGGTGGCGGCGCGGGAGGAAAGAGGCGGGCGGCGCGCTCGGGAGGGAGGCGGGCGGCCGGGAGGCGCTCGGGCGACGGCGCGGCCAGATCCGGGCGGGGCGAGGCCGGCACGGATCCAGGCGGGGGAGGCGGCGTCCCGGGGCGGAGATGGCCAGATCTGGCGGGGAGGCGGCGTCCCGGGGCGGAGACGACCGGATCCAGGCGGGGGAGGAGGCGTCTCGGGGCGGAGACGACCGGATCTAGGCGGGGAGGCGGCGTCCCGGGGCGGAGACGACCGGATCCAGGCGGGGGAGGTGGCGTCCCGGGGCGGAGACGACCGGATCCAGGCGGGGGAGGCGGCGTCCCGGGGCGGAGACGACCGGAGGAGAGCGGGGAGGGGGGAGGCGGCGTCCCGGGGCGGAGGCGGGCGGAGGAGAGCGGGGAGGCGGGCGGCGCGCTCGGGAGGGAGGCGGGCGGGGATGGAGGCGCGCGGGGAGGGAGGCGGGCGACGCGCTCGGGAGGGAGGCGGGCGGGGAAAGGGGCGCGCGGGGAGGACGTCGGGAGCTCGCTCGGGAAGGGAAAGAGGCGGGAGGGGAAAACTGACTCAACAGAATTTTGAGGGCTTGGCCTAGAGCCCCCAGGAATGAGGGGTGGGAGGGGGATTTGAGGGGCTCCTCAAATTTGAGGGCTCTAGTAGGGGCCCTGCTGGAGTTGCATTTTTGCCTCAAGCCCTCAAATATGAGGGTTGAGGGCTCAAGTATGGGCCCTGCTGGAGTTGCTCTAATGTAAGTGGAAATAGTTTTGAGTGTATACTGCAATACGGAAGCAGCTCTTAAAGATTTAAATATTGACAAAAATTACTGTGAACAACAAACCTGCCCATCTGCTGTGGTAAACTCTGTATCAATGGCATCACGGGTTGTCCCACTAACTGGGCTCACAATAGTTCTATCTTCCCCAACCAAAGCATTTAGAATACTACTTTTCCCGACGTTTGGTCTTCCAACAATGGCAATAGCAGGAACATAGTTTTCGTCTTCTTCAACACCATCCAATCCCTGCAAAGCCCCACAAGTTACTTGCTGTGAGGTAATAGATAAACTATCTTCATATAACGGAGGGGGGAAATGTCAGGTAATGTAGGAAAAGAAGAATATAGTAAAAAGACAAAAAAAACTATAGTTTCTGAACTAAGGTCAGAAGATCACTGGATAGGGTGCTAGATAGAGCCACTGGTGGGTCCCAATTATTTCAAGTGGCTGTATCACACATTCACACTTCCAGTTTTGTGGAATGAGAGCAATACACTGCACGGTGAACAGTTTTGTTCTTTCACTTACTAAAAGGCCATCCATAATAAATTACCCGTCTTTTTGCAAAAAAAAACTGTTTTACCTCCATAGTCAAGAGTCATGTAGCTATTGTCGTAAAGTCCGATCATTATTTCAAACCATTTCATAAAGGTTTCCAATCATTAACAGAAAAGAGCATCAGCCATGCATGTGCAATAAAACATTGTCTGGATAAATATTGTAATTTCAATACCTCAACATTTTTCAACTCTGAACAGACCAGATCAAGGAGCTCTCCAGTTCCGGTGCCAGTAATAGCAGATATTGGAAGAGGAGAAAACCTGGCAGGAAGTAGCAGACAGATGAGCTGAGCACCCAACAATATTAGAAAGCCGACTGCTAGATAGTTAAAGAAAAAGCACACCATCAACAAACAAGAGAGGTCCTTGTTAAATATTAAATTTACAGTCATGGTACAAGAAGTGTGTTGGAGACAACGGATTAAAGCAGCATCATTTTTTACATACCATGTAAATAAATTTTGGGATCTTACATGCTGAACCACTAAAATTTTGATGCTTTACGCATTTATAGCTTGTTTACAGTTCACATAAGACAAGTGGATTGTTTGTCCTTTGTGTGGAGCACAAAATTATGTCAGTTCCAGTGTCCCATTTCCAGTACAACCATTATTGTCCAAAATATAACATAAAAATCAATCCAATACTGTGTAATCTTTTTGAAATGCTACTGAACTGAATGATATGTAACTATAACAGGGAAATGCGGTAAGTTGTATGCTCACCCTAATGACCAAAAATCTAATACTTGCATTTGGCCTTTCTGGGGAGATTCACACTTGTTTACAACAAGTATAACACACTTGTAGTTAAGATATTCCTCTGAAATCTGCATGTTCATCGGAAAAATTGTAGTTAACTGAATTTTGATGCAAATTTAAGGGATTGAAGCAGAATTTAAACCAAAAGAGCAACTCACTTGGTTAAGAAATCCTCTCCTCCATGTCCAGGTTTGTATCTACGTGGTTGAGGAGCTGCAGAGTTATCAATATTAGTAAAACTTCCAAGAACAAAAAAAATTGAAATTCTCGAGGCACCTACTCACACGTCACAACACACTCACTGAAAAAAGCATGTTCAACACAAGCTATTCATGCACACAAAATTTTATTAATCAATATGCAGAGAAGTCCAGTTTCAGATACACTGGAGAGTGATGCAGGTTCCCAATTGATCAGATCATTTTACCACAAAAGTCAGGCTGAACTTCTAGCTGGCCGCCCACGGCAACGACTACGCCGTCTGGGAGAAGGGCGCAGCAGGGACCCGCAAGCGGAGCTGAAGCCTCAACTGCATCATTTCGAGCATGATTTCCAGTGCTACGTACCCCTCATGATTTATTTCTGCCATATATGTGCCGATATGGTTACGTATCATTTAGCTATGAATAATTGTACCCAAGCTGAATACTGTGAAATGCTCACATGGCACTAAATAAGCTAGCACTTTCCTCTACAGTATGTATGTTGCATAAGAGGCAACTACGCTATCTGTATGTTTCCATGAATTGTACACAATAAAAGTTTCTACACCACACTGAATACTCAATGGGATACTTCAGCATATGTTTTAATTGTTAGAAAAAGAAAAATAACAAGAAGCTCAATTCCCATTCAGTGTCACTATAAAGCTGAATCACAGGAACATTGGCAGAGCACAACTGCATAAGATTGAACAAAAGTTTCAGGATAAAACCAGGAATTTCAGCATCTTTCCTGTAGTTTGAGCTATAAGCAATTGGGGGCAGACAATTATTGTATACGGAATGCCCATCTTGTGTAATTTCCAACAGCAAATGTATACGAAATCGGTTTCAACGCACTTACGAGAGAGGGGATCCGGGGGGAAGTGACTCCATACTGCCTCCACACAACGATCCTCGCGGCCCAGGTCGCCGCCTCGCCCCTTGCCTCCTAGCGCCGCCTCGTGGTCTAGGGCTCGAGGAAGAGGAGCCGCCGTGGTCTAGGGCTCGAGGAAGGGAGCCGATTTAGCTGCTGCCGTGATTTAGGGGAGGTGCAGGTGGACAGCGGGGATGGGGGTTGCAGGCGCTCACGCCGCCATGGCCGCCTGCTCAGGAGAAGATGGGGATGAGAGGAAATGGCTCGGGTGAGATGGAAGACCAGTTGTTTTGGCTAATCATCCCATCCAGTCGCACTCAAGTATCGCTGACCTTGATGGGGATCCTGCCGGAGTTGGGAGTCGCCATTGCCGCCGGCGAGAGGGAGGGCGTCGAACAACAGATCCGCTCGTCGTCGCTCGGTCGTCGGGAGGGGGAGGCGGTTCGGGGAGGAGGATGCGGCGGCGCGGGGCGGGGGGGAGGGTGAGGGCGGGAGCGCGGGCTGCCGAGGAGGGTGGGGGCGCGGAGGAGCGGCGGCGGCGCGGGGCGGGGGGTGAGGGCGGGAGCGCGGGCTGGCGAGGAGGGTGGGGGCGCGGAGGAGCGGCGGCGGCGCGGGGGGGGGGGGGACGTGGTGAGGGCGGAGGGAGGGGAGGAGGCGAGGGCAGCGCGGTGGTGGAGGAGGGAGCGGAGGAGGCGAGGGCGGCGCGGTGGCGGAGGAGGGAGCGGAGGAGGCGCGGGCGGCGCGGTGGCGTAGGAGGGAGCGGAGGAGGCGAGGGCGGCGCGGCGACGGAGGGAGGGGAGGTCGGCGCGACGGCGGAGGAGGGAGGGGAGGACCTGGGCGCGGAGGAGCGGCGGCGGCACGGGGCGGGGGGTGAGGGCGGGAGCGCGGGCTGGCGAGGAGGGTGGGGGCGCGGAGAAGCGGCGGCGGCGCGGGGGGGGGGGGGGGGACGTGGTGAGGGCGGAGGGAGGGGAGGAGGCAAGGGCGGCGCGGTGGCGGAGGAGGGAGCGGAGGAGGCGAGGGCGGCACGGTGGCGGAGGAGGGAGCGGAGGAGGCGAGGGCGGCGCGGTGGCGGAGGAGGGAGCGGAGGAGGCGCGGGCGGCGCGGTGGCGGAGGAGGGAGCGGAGGAGGCGAGGGCGGCGCGGCGACGGAGGGAGGGAGGGGAGGAGGCGAGGGCGGCGCGGCGACGGAGGGAGGGGAGGTCGGCGCGACGCGGAGGAGGGAGGGGAGGACCTGGGCGCGGAAGAAACGTGGTGCGCGGGGGAGGCAGCCGCACGGGAATGGGGGGAGGGGCGGGCGAACGGGTTTCGGGGTGGGATGGGCTGCGTAGAATTCACTATCACCTTCAACTCATCTTTTTAGGAGTAGAGATTACAAAAATTATCTTACGAGGGGATAAGCTCTGTTAGGTTCTTGGCTCCCGCTAGGGCCTAAGCTGCTATTTTATGGTCCTGCTCGTTTATGCTTCAGATTTTGGTTTCTAGTTTCTTAATATTGTCTTTTTTTAGCTTTTTGGCGTTTTGAGCTTTTTTTTCGTATTTCTTTGCATTGTCCATAATGGGATAACCTAATGCCACAAAAAGCCCAAATGAGCACACCCAAAAAGGCAATCAAAAGCGTTAGTGTATTAGTTGAAGAGCAGAAAATTCGGGCGTTCTGTTCTTTACAAACCTCCCATGTTATCAGCATCACCAATAAGGTTAGAGCTTTCCATGGCGCTCCCAGCTGCAGGACAATCCACCCCCACCATGGGTCGAGGAGAAGGTGGACCAAGTTGATGATTGTAAGGAGTCGCAAACCGTCTAGTGCGCAATGGACGTTCAAACTCTGGTCGTGTAGCGACACTTGATGAGGAGGTGAATGGCTGATTCAAATAATAACTTGCAAAGAGGACATGTTGAATGGTTTGGACACCCTCGTAAGGATAGGCGGTCAGTTGTCCAAAGCCTATTTTGAACTGCCAACCATACAAAAAAAATTAAATCTTTGTAGTGCTTAAGTTTTCCAGACTATGGGGTTCATTATGGATTTTGTTGCTCCAAAGAACTGAGCCTTATAGGCTGAGGAAGCAGTGTAAATCCCTTGAGGGGCTAGTTTCCAAATGATTGTGTCCTTTGCCTGATCATGGAGGTTTGTGGAGGTGATACGACCGTAGAAAGCAATGAGTTTTTGAATGAGTTGTGTTGTTAACTCCCCTGACCAATGCAAGTCTTGTAGCCAATTGTTATCTGTTAACGCTGCATGAAGGTTCTTCCTCCTAGAGGCTTGGAAGATATTAGGCGCGATGTCCCACAGACACTTCTTTAGGGGTGAAAACGGATCGGATTCGGACGGATATTGCTGTTACCATATCCTAACCCATATTTTTTCTCCGGATTCGATATCAATCGGATTCGGTACCAATCGGATTCGGTGTCGGATCGGTCGGGATTAACCCAATTCGTTTGCACCCCTACTTGTTTGTAAGGAATGCATACAGTGCAGTAAATGGAGTAGGACGCACTGACTTGATGTTACTATTTAATAGTTGATGTGGAAGATTTTATTTTACCATTACAAAATAAAATGAAACGTCAAATAGTAGCACTAACCTGAAATCATACTTGAAGACGTATCGGATTCGGATTGATATTCGGATTCGGACGGATATTGCTATTACCATATCCTAACCCATATTTTTTCTCCGGATTCGGTACTAGTCGGATTCGGTGCCGGATCGGTCGGGATTAACCCGACCCGTTTTCACCCCTACACTTGCACCCAAGGCGAGCTCCAAAAACTCACTATCTTGCTGTTACCAACCGTGATGGAGGTTACGGCTGCGAAGAGTCGATGGTTATGTGCATTACATGGGATTTCCCATGGCCCCACGTGCACCACAACCATCTAAGCCTCAAAGCTCTAGCAAAGCGCTCTAGGTGTAGGAGACCAAGGCCTCCCAGGTGTATAGGCCTGCACACTTTTTTCCAATTGACCTTACATTTGCCACTAGTTAACTGCTCAGATCTGGCCCATAGGAATTGTCTTGTTCGCCTATTGAGGGCTTTGAGTGCACCTTTTGGTGCTTTGATGGCCGTAAAAAATTAGGTAGATTTGGCATTAACTACTAACTTGGCCAGGGTTTTTCTTCCCGCAACTGTGAGTAGTCTACCGCTTCATGTCATCAAACAACCAGCAATCGTGTCTTGTAGCCTATGGAAGTCCGCCCTCCGTGGTCTCCGTAGTGCAATAGGTAGGCCTAGGTAAGTGGGGAAAAGCCGCTCAGATGGTCAGTAGGTCATGTAGCACCACGTCTAAGTTAATCCCTTCGCATCGTATTGGCGCCACATGGCTTTTTTGCAAGTTGGTTTGTAGGGCTATTGCATCAACGGATTTTTGAAGGATGTGGATGAGCATGCGGATATCTTGCGGATTTGGCTTTAGGAAGATAGCTGCATCATCTGCATAAAGGGATGTCTGCACTGTTGCTGCCCGGTCTCCTAGTGGCTGCAGAAGGCGATGATTTGTTTTTAGATTGAGGATCCTTTAGAGGAGGTCTATTGTTAAGTTGAAGAGAGGCAAGAGTGGATCACCCTACCAAAGGCCTTTTCAGTGCTGTATTTTGGCCCCCCCGAACACCATTGAGGAGCACTTTGGATATGGCCGTGGAGAAGAGGCACAATACCTAGTCGGTCCACTATAGGGGGAATCCTCTTTGCATGAGTAGTTCAAGAAGGTATTCCCATCGAACAGAGTCAAAAGCTTTTACGATGTCCAGCTTGAGAAGCAAGGTCAGTGTTCTATTTCGGTGGAATCTTCTTGCAAGGTTTTGGACATACAGAAAATTATCTTGTATGGATCTCCCTTTAATAAAGGCACTTTGACTCTAGGACATTAGATCATCCATGAATGGGGCTAGGTGCAAGGCCAAGGTTTTTGCAATGATTTTGGAGACGCTGTGAATGAGACTGATCGGCCTGAATTCTGCCACCGACTAGGCTCCATCTTTCTTTGGCACCAACACAAAATTTCTTGTATTTGCATAGTGAAATTTCTTAGTTCATAAGTCGTAGAACCCTTGTAGGGCAGCCATGAGGTCTCCTTTTATCATGTCCCAATAGGTACGGTAGAAAACCCCGTTGAAACCATCTGGCCCCGATGATTTGTCTGGTGGTAATGCCAATATCGCGGTGTGCACTTACTATTTGGAGAAAGGTTTAGCTAGGCTTTGTAGATCCATCATTACGGTTGTAGTGTATTCCAATCGAAGGAGGTGGTTCTAGGTGAGCTGTCTCCAAGGACCCCGTGAAAGTGATCAAATAGGACATTCGATTTATCGTCATGCAAGGTGGTCCAGCCAGGGCCCGTCAAGAGGTCTTGGATGAAGTTCTTCCGTTTATGAGAGTTTACTCAAATGTGGAAAAACTTTGTGTTGGTGTCACCCTCTTGTAGCCAGTTGATCCGTGATGCTTGTTTCTTTCTGGATTTTTCAATTACTGCCAAGCCTATTACTCGCTGCTTCAGGCAAGCTCGAAGTTGAGCCTCTCCCGAGGTGAGTAGCTGGCTTTCTTGAGCAATGTCAAGGTGTAGGATAATCTGTTGGGCCATGTGCAGCTATAGTTTCACTTGTGGGAACATGGATTTCTCTAGGTCTTTAGTCTCTTTGCAGTGGTCATTAGCTTAGTGTTGAACCTAATGATGGGGTCAAGGCCAGGGGTGTGTTCTGCCCATGCTTGATGAACCACCTCGTGGAATCGTGGCATTTGCTTCCAGAAATTTTTGAAGCGAAAGACTTTTGGCTGTCACGGTGCAGTGACGTTTGACAGAAGGAGGGGCAGTGGTCTAAAAGGGATGTGATAGAGCCTACAATATGTGGCTATTGAAAGTGGTGTTCCAATCATTGTTGCAGAAGCACATGTCTAATTTGACAAGTGTCGGGTTTTTCCTTTCACTGCTCTAAGTGAATTTGTAGTTTTGTAGGTGGATCTCTTGTAGCTCAAAATTTTTTTATAGTGTTTCGGAACTTGCCCATGAGGCGTTAGTTGAGGTTCCCATTGTTCTTGTCTCCCACTTTGTATATGAGGTTGAAGTCACCCATGATTAGCCATTTGGTATCATCTGTTGGACATGTTTGTTGTAATTCCACTAGAAACCTCTCCTTGTCCCTATGTATGAAAGGACTGTAGATCACAGTAAGCACAAAACAAGTGAAGCACTCTTTTAGCATTACGTCCACTGTGAGGCAGAAATATTGGTGGCGGGGATTGGAGATGCTAACAGAATTGCTATTCTAGAGGATTAGGACGCCCCCATGGGATTGATGGTAGGCAGAAATGAGAATTCATTAAGTGCACTTCCTCCCAAGGAGTTGTCCATCATTTGGTCAATTGAGCTCAATTTTTTTTTCTAGGGATGCAATGTGGCTGCGGTTGGAACAAATGGTTTCTTGGACCATTGTGCGGTGCGTGGAGGAATTGAATCCCCTTACATTTCAACAAAGGATGGTGAGATTAGGTTCCCACATCGCAGAAGTGGCGCTCTGAATCTGCAGCGGGGATAGAAGAGGGCCACACGGGGGGTGCTACATGCATCAAACCTACACACTCAGGTTTTAGACAAACCTACCATGATGGAACATATTGCTTTAATAGCAAGAAACCTAACAGTTGGAGATTATTCGACGATGGCTTAGCCCGTCTGGTGTACATAGCATGGTAGGAACGAAGCATTGACATAAAGAGATACATGACATTGAAGATAGTAGGAAGGGTCGCTATGAGGCTCATAATACATGGGTACTTCATGCTAGCATAGTGGTACTTCTTGTAGGGAATGGTGGACCAGCCAGCTATGCAGCTGGCAGGGTGTCATGAAGCTCTAGCCTCATCATCGCAACATGTTCCAGCAGAACACCTTCCACCTGGTCGGCCAAGCCAGTGTTGAGGTGGAAGAGTGCTGATAGTGCTTTTATGGCCGCAGGAGGTAGAGGGCCATTGAACATGGCTAGGTATTGGGAGAGTACCTGATCTGTCATGGCCTTGTGGTCCGCAAGGACCCCCGACTTGCGGGCAAGTATCTCTTGGGTGCACCTCATAATCAACACATTGCAACTTTTCGAAGCCAGTCGTTCACTTTGACGTGGTGTGAATCCTACAGGTCGCTCTCGGTCGGTCATCGGGGCCTTTGACTGTGGTGTACGCAGAAGCGGCATCGTGGGCTACATGAACGCGTCGATGAGCCAGTCACCCTCATCATCATCATCGACTTCAGTGCTGGTGATGATGCTCGTGAGTTCTTGATCAGCCCTTAGCAGCTGATAGGGCGCAGTAGGAGGCCACCATCAGCTAGATGCTGCATCAGGAGTGTCGGGGATGCAGTCATGAGTGCTAGGGCGCTGTTGGAGTCATCAGGTTGTGCTTCAGTCGCATGTGGTGTGGCAACAGTAGCATCTTTTGTCAGCACTGTGAATGATCCTAGGTTGCAAGTGGAGAGAGTGCAGCAGCCGCAGAGATAAGGCATGGAGGTGAGGCCAGCAACTCTTGTAGAATGGAGCAGTCGTCTTTGTTGGCTTTGTTGGTGTAGGTTGCTGCCGCATCAAGGAAGGTTGCTGTAGATGGAGGCGTGGGCAGGGGGTTACTTCAGCAGCCTCGGTCGGCAGCGATGACTGAATTGTCAATGTCAAAGAGAGCATCGGCCCAAGGCCGATAGTAGTTTGCAAAGTGATATGAGCCATAGGTTGCACAACTACTTCCTTTAGTGTTGTGGTGTCAGCCATCGGTGGTGGTCAAGTTGTGACTGGTGGCCGTGCAGCTGTGTTTATGCTTGCACTTGCTTGTAGCTACAAGTTGGGGTTCATCTTCTTGATCTGAGAGTCAATGACCACCGATTATAGGGACAATGGACATTGGGCATTGTCCATCAGTGACCTGTCTAGGTGAGGCAAGCCAGCAAGGTTGATGGTGCCAGACCCATCCTGAAGATCGAACGACAAGAGTAGTTTAGAGCTAGCATCTCTTGAAGCCTCCAAAAACACTTAGCCTTGTGGAGCCAATCTTGGTGGTTTCGACGCGCATCCTCCTTCGACTAACGGAATCTAGTGTCGAGTAGTTCAACTAACTCTTGCGAAGGAGCACCGCATGGGAAGCAAACAATACTCGGAGGTAGCTGCCTGTGAAATCTTTCCATGCCCTGTGAGGTGGGGGTGGTTCGTTGCGGGCTTTTCGATCTACAGCGATGCTGAAGATGGCGTGGCCTGCTGGCGTATTGATGTGATGACGATGATCTCCTCCAGAGCTATGGCAAGGCCATGGCAATCAGTCACAAATGCGCACTAGGGCGTGCAACTTCCCACACTGGTCCCTATCTCCGTTGGAGGGTCTCCAACAATTATGCTGGTCATGCTTGTGCTAGTGATGTCAGTCGTCATCATAGCTATATCATAGCTATCATCCCAACGGACGTGGCTTTGCTTGTCATTGCCACGGCACGCTTCGGGACCTATTCCTCCAAGCTTGTTGTGGTAGGAGGTGGTGCCTTTTCTAAGGCAATAGTTGTCAACACTTTGTAGGAGGTTGTGCCAGTCCTTTGCTTGCTCCAGCATGCCATCGACAACATCTAGGCGCCATTACAAGCCATGCTTCGCGGGCTTGAATGGTACAACAATGTCTATGCTGTGCTCAACCTCAGGGGGCCGTGGAGTAGTCTTCAACGCAGTCCAAGTGCAAAAGGACCCCAAATGTGGCCCTTCTTGCAGCGATGAGGTTCAGCCATGCCGGAGTGGGGGCCTACCGAAGAGCCATGAAGGGAGTCATCAATGACGGTGAGGTAGGTTACCTTTGGAATGGCACTGGGGTTTGCTGTCCATGCCCATATGTCAAATGTGCACGTGAGAGATTTTTTGTCGACGTAGTCCAGTGAGACTTGTTGCTAATGACTCTGGTTGCCACCTCCTCATTCCATGCATGCAAGGGAATGCCCTCCAAGCATAACCAAACATGGAACCTCAATGCCACTCCAAAGGCATGGCAGAGAGGTTTCCATGGTCTGACATAGAGATCTAGGCCATGGAAAGCAAACCTCTGGAGTCCAGCCACCTCGTCCCAGGGATGCTTATGCTCAAAATTGACAAGTTCTCTGGGTAGTGGTGATGCATCGAGAAGTCTGAGGAGCGCAGGTTGAACCGCCACCTTATTGCCTTAGTGATTGTAGTAATCTCTGTGTCGAGCCTCGTCTTGCCTAGCTAGAGCACGACTGATTAGTCTTCCCTCCTCAATTCCCGCTGTAGCTCCCTGGAGGAAGGAATAATGCAAGCATCCTCTTCCGGTTAGGTTGCCGGATCACCGAGGAGAGGGTTCACCATGTCAATGGGGGAAGGTGCTGTCCAAGAAGGATTGGTGGGGATGACACTGATGATGCCACTAGGGATGCAGAGGCAGCCAGTTGAACACGCAGGCTAGAAGGGGCAATAATGGTAGGAAGATGAGAAGCAGCTGGGACAGAGGTTCTCTGGGAGCAATGCCTGACTTTGTGGCCGAAGCACAGGCAGCGAAAGCACTTGGGTGGGTCGCGGCAAGAGCGGTGTTGTGGTCACGGTTGAGGCAATTAAAACACCTCTATTTTGTGCGCCTGAGGAAGAGTCGGTGGTTGCGACTTGAATGTGTGCTCAAGGCTTTGTTGGGAAGGGCTTCTGACTGTCTACAAGAGGAGCACCACTAGTACTTGGGCTTCACCAGCGTCCATTGTCATGGAGCGTGGTGGTTTCTTAGTGTTGAATTCCTTGTCACATCGGCTGCAGAAGTGGTTGAACCCATGAGGAAGAGTGCCGTCAGGATGGCAGAGAGCTTTCACTAAGCAGGTCAGGAGGGGCTATTATCACTGATTTGAGACACTGTGCAGAGTGAATGTGCTCTGCAAATGTCACTCTTCACATCAAAAGCCTACCTTCGGTAGGATTTTGTGGGAATTCAAGCAGTTCGTCTTCAATGCAGGAGTTTGGCGGAGCAAAAGCCTGCGTAGATGGTGGTTGGTTATCCATTGGACCTCAGTAGTAGGCTCTTTAAGGTTCCCGAGGAGTGGCCAATCGTGGTCTCTTGAAGGTGAATAGGGACTATGGTTGTGGATGGAGTCAAATCTAGATGGGAGGGCAGTGATGCAGCAACGGGGGCTGTGGATCCGATGCTGCTCAGCTCGGGGAACCAGCGGCTAGCCTAGATCTGACAGCTAGCTGATGGCGGTGGTGGTCGGGGTAGAGGTAAGTCCCCAACTCGGTCTTCCCCTAGCAAGAGGGGTGAAGTGGGGCCATGGAAGGATTGAAGAGGTTAGATCTGTGAGATCTGCACTCAAGCGGCGATGGGGTGGTGGGGCCAAAGGGGTTTCGGTGGCCACCATGGCCGTAGAGGCTAGTGGTGGGTGGGTGTTAGGGTCACCCTGGGCTATCAATGGAGGAGGAAAGCTAAGGAACTCAAGAGTTTTGTCCTACCTTCTTGGCAAAGGTGTGATGTTAATAGCGAGTTTTGCACTCGTGGTTGCTGTTTAGGCGATGTGTATTCTGGACATAAATAAACATTTTATTAAAAGTTAATAATATTCCATTATGTTTATTGTCAATAAAGAGCGCGGTAAATTTTTTTCCTTCTTACAAGGCTTGTTGGAAGTTTGTTCTTGTACCACTGAAGAACCTAGTGAACATGGGCATTCGGCACATGTGTGGCTCACGTGACGCAGAGTGCCTGTGAACAACATGTGGTAGGACGTTCATTGTGGTTAGTCCAGGGGTTTGAGCAATATCTATCTTCTTTTTTTTGAACAAAAATGCCATGAAAAATGCGAGAAAAATCGAGGAGATACGGAATAGAATGGCACAACATCACGCAAAATTTTGGACTTGGTCAGCCAAGGGAGGAATGAAAGCAGAAATTTTAGATGAATATATAGGAATTCCTTACTCTGTGCTAAACAGCTCTATGTTTCATAACAACATAGAGCGGCTTGGTCTTGCCCGTTTGGCATGCATGACCCGTTGAAGCGCCTGGATGTGTTGTATCGAAACTCAGCATGGAGCCTCCAGAATTGGGCACAAAAGTGCTTTGGAAACATTAAAATTCAGCTTTTTATGGCCAAGGAAACCATCTTTCAGCTAGACCGTGCTCAAGAAAAGCGCCCTCGTTTCACTCTGGAAACCTGGTTGTGCAAGAGCCTCAAGCTTCGATGTCTCAGACTAGCTTCGCTAGAAAGGACCATTGCCTAACAGCACTCCCATATCAACTGGCTCAAAGAGGGTGATGTGAATACCAAGTTTTTCTACTTCCATGCAGCTCATCGTAGAAAAAAAACTTTCATTAACTCCCTTCAAGTTGTTGGACCGAAATGGCGACAGAGGGGGGTGAATGTCGACCTCTTTTAAAATTCGTCCCCCACAAATACCCACGAGGTAATCTCTTTCAATAGCTATGAAGAAAAGTTAATCACTTGGAAGACCAACCACACAAAAATACAGCAAGAAGAACTGGAGCTGTAAGTTTTCAGGCTAAACTTTGAGATCTTCACACAAAAACAAAGTTCAACTTTTTCCCTTGCATTTCTCTGCCCAGAAAGACATAACCATGAGCCAAATAGATAGAGGAACCCTGGGAACAAAGAAAACTCAACTAAAAATCAAGAAATTCATATTTGGGTCTAGGACAGAAAAACTACAGAAGGCTTTCAACAAGAACAAATTCCCATTCAACCACTGATTCTTAGGCCATGAAACTTTGGGGATATATTACCAATAGCTACAGGATCCTCCAGACCAAATCTCAGGCAATCTCGCGAAGGAAATCAAGAGCAACAACCAAACCCTAGAATGAGCAAAACTGAAAAGGAACAACTCAAAAACCAAATTGCTATCTCTTCACTGATCCCTTGGCCATGAAATTTCGGGACTAGCTAATAACTAGCCTCTGGACTCTCCATGTCAAATTTCAAGCCATCTAGCGAAAGGAATCAAAAGATTCTCCAAAACCCTAGAAACTGAAATCATGAACAGAGGGGGCCAAACCTTAAAAGTGAAATCAAACCTGGTTTGCTCTTAGGATTAACGAGCCAAATGACTTTTGGGCATCTCCTATATCATAGCAACCCATTTTGGCACTCCCCAACACCAAACAACAAGAAATCAAGACTCTCACAAATCAAGCACAGAGAGGAGAACGAAGGAAAACAGGGCACGAACAGAAAATGAACTTCAGTGATTTCATTCCCAAATCAACAAGGCTTACAAGGAGTCCCGATACCACTAGACATTGAAACTAGAGGAATGATTACAAGCTCTCAATCCATCCTCTCCCACTTACAAACACAAGAACACCCACTCAATACATGCTTGAGGAGGATGAACCAACGTACAAACACAGAGAGACACACTCTATCTTCTCTCCTGTACTCACCAACTAAAGCCCTAAAGCCACAACAACCCTCTAAAGCCCATTTTGACTAAAGCAAACCCTAGAAACCCATTGGAGTGCATAAGTGGGCATGCAGCCACCAACCTCTATTTATAGCCTTTGGCTAACGGGTCTCCACCCCGTTACGCCCGCTAAATCCAATGGAGCCCGCTCCTGCTTGTGCAGCCTCGCGAATTTACCGATTTGCCCCTCCTGCACCTTCCGGGAAGCTTCCGCGCTCCTTGTCGTCCACGACTCGCAACAACATCGAATCTTCGCCGTCTTCAACACATCCGACCGTTCTGACCTCGACACCGACTGTGTCTAGTCCGATCACCTCGTGTCTCACCACGACTCCGCCTCGATGTCCTGCAGCCATCACAGACAAGAAACACATCAAATAGCACCGCTCGATACATGACGGCATAAATGCATTAATGAAATAGCCCAAACCTGACAAGTCAACATAATACACATCCTAACCACTTTGACCAGGTTTGACCAAGTCCGACCGAGCCCGATTGCACCACGCAACGTCAAGGACCGAACCAACCAAATCAAACTCGACTTCCCTAAACCGATGTCAATTACTCATCACACACACGGGATGACCTCCACATGGTCTCTCACAAGTCCATGATCGAGTCATCACCACCGAAGAGGACAAAGCGGATCAATTGCATGACTACTTTGCACAAATTATGGGCACTTGCGTTGACCACCAACACACCCTTGATCTTAGCTTCCTTGAGCTACCTTCGGCCAATTTAGCTCGTCTTGACCAATCATTTTCTGAAGAAGAGATTTGGGAGGTAGTCAAAAAAATTTCCTTCAGCGAAAGCTCCAGGCCCAGATGGCTTCTCGGGCATTTTCTATAAAACCTCCTGGCTAGTGATCAAGGATAGTCTAATGGATGGATTTCATGCCTTGTATTGCCTGCAAGGGCGTTATCTCCACTTCTTGAACAATGTGTTGATCATCCTGCTGCCTAAGGCAAAGGATGCTATAGGAATTACGGATTATCGACCAATTAGCCTAGTTCATAGCTTTGCCAAACTCTTCTCCAAGGTCTTGGCAAATAGGCTAAAAAAAGGATCTACTAGGTCTTGTTAGACCAAATCAAAGCGCCTTTGTCTCTAGGAGAACAATTCATGATAATTTTTTATTTGTTTAGCTAGCTGCCAAGAATCTCAAGGCAAGAAAGAAACCTGCTTTGTTGCTAAAATTGGACATCTCAAAGGCTTTTGATTCTGTTTCCTGGCCATTCTTATTACAAGTCCTCAGGCACATGGGCTTTGGGACACGATGGTGCAAATGGATCTCGATGTTGCTAGCTAGTTCATCATCCAAGGTTTTACTGAATGGAATGCCTTGAGATAAGATCATACTCTGGCGAGGCCTCTGACAAGGAGACCCATTATCACCTTGCCTGTTCCTACTGGTAATTTTTTTAGATAACGGATATAAAATCCGGTCTCTATATCCACTTGGGATATATACAGCCAAAAGTTACACGAGCTCTTAGGCTCAAAGCGTCAACACTGAAGAGTACTAAACAACAAGAAAGAGACCTTAAGGACTATGAAAAAGCTAGAAAGACTAAGTTTCAGAACTTCTTCTCCGTCCTTGTTTTCAACCAAGCCCCTATCCTCATCCAACTGAGCCATCACACCTTCGGTCTACTTTGCGTGAAGATGAACCTCCGAGACAACATCTTCAAGAAGGCGACGAGGGTCGCCGACGCCGCCCGCCTCACCGAGACACAGCTTTCACCTGGAGAACAGAATACATGAGGGCTATGGAGTCCCATGACAACCCTCCAGGAAGGAAAATGGCGCCCGAAGGCGTCATAGTTGTCGAGACCGGAAAGAACTCCGGTGAGGCTTTCGCCCGCACATCCACAGCAACCCACGCATTACCCCCACACAGAAAAGACCGCCACCAGCACACCAGGGACCTGCAAGCCTCAAGGCCATGGCATAGCCACCCTTGAACTCCACGACGAACCGCTTCCAAACCTACGGCCGACGGCGCACTAAGTCGCCCATCGCCGCGCCAAGCCTTCCCGCTCGAGCAAAGCCGCGCCAAGACTCCCAGGACAAACCCAGCAGCCGCACCACCTGCTGCACCCCGGCCGCTGCAACCGGCGCTAGTCGGCCTCCTCCACCCGCCGAACGGCGCGCTTCAGCGCGCCCACCCGCTCCGCCTGCTTCCTACTGGTAATGGAGGTTCGAAATGCATATTTTTGCAAAGCCTGCTCCATAGTGTCTCTTTCTCCCCTAAGCGTGCGCAGTCTCGAGGAGAGGATCTCCTTGTATGCCGATGATGCCATATGCTTCATTGCCCCAACAAGAAACGATCTACAGATTATGAAGAACATCCTCAACAACTTTGGAAGAGCTTCTAGCCTCTGTGCAAATTTTTAGAAAAGTACGATAACTCCCATTGGTTGCACGGATGATCAGATCAGCTTGGCCTTGCAAGAGCTCCCTTGTCAGCAAACCTCCTTCCCTCTGAAATACTTGGGATTGCCATTGTTATTAGCAAAACTTACCAAGACACAAGTCCAGCCAATAGTCAACAAATCCGTAAAGAAGTTCTCGGCATGGAAAGGAAGCGTCTAATTGTTGTCAAACATGTGCTATCCATGGTTTCACTCTACCATCTCCTATCTCTAGACTTGCCAGCTGTGTTACGCGTTGAGATTAAGATGGCTATGGTGGCAAAGAACTGACCCAACACATTCGTGGACCCACCAACACATGTCGCACGACCCATCCGTTCAGACAATGTTTAAGGCTGCAACTGAAGTGCTACATGGAAATGGATGTCTAACGCTATTTTGGTTGGACAATTGGATTGCTGGACAATCTGTTGAAATTCTGGTTCCAAATCTTTGGAAACTCGTCCAGTCAAAAAAGAGGAAAACCGTCACGGTTGCACAGGGCCTCATGATGAATGCATGGACCAGCGACATCCAAGGAACTCTTATCAGTTCAAGCCATTGTTGAATATTTACTCCTTTGGAGCAAGATTTCCATCGTGACTTTGCAACCGGAGATTGAAGACAGGTGGGTATGAAAGCTAAACTCTTCGGAGCAATATTCAGCCAAGTCGGCCTACGTACAATGCCTTCTTTCTTGGTAGCATTCAATTTGCAACACACAAACAGATTTGGAAAAGCAAGGCTCCTCTCAAATATAAGTTCTTAGCCTGGCTCGTGGCTCATGGCCGCTGTTGGATGGCAGACCGCTTGGCGCGTCGAGGCGTGCCGTCACACACGCTCTGCCCCCTATGTGAGCAACGTCCAAAAACAATCGATCACCTCCTGATCCAATGCTCATGGGTGCAGCAAGTTTGGGCTAAAATCATGCGTCTCTTCGCCTAGCAAAGACCAATGCTAAGCATGGATGTTCGACTTCTCAACTGGTGGAATTCCTTGCGAGAACGTTTGCTCAAGGTTCAAAGGAAAGGATTTGACTCAATCGCCATCCTCTTCTTCTGGATCATCTGGCGAGAATGCAATGCCCGTGTCTTTGAGAACTCCAAATTGGATATGCACGGCCTTGTGTCGCCCGTGTCTTTGAGAACTCCAAATTGGATATGCACGGTCTTGTGTCCAAACTCATGAATGAATTAGAAAGTTGGCGCTGGGCAGGCGAGAAGTCACTATCGCTACATATGTTTTAGTTCTTAGAGTACTACCCTCGCGACTGTCCTGAGTCGCTTTGGAGCTCCCTTCGTCCATGAAATGTTCTTTCTTGCCCTTTTGTTCTTTGCCTTAGGTTACTTGTTTCGAAATCTCTTCTCTTGTAAAGCTAGGCACTAGCTTGTCTGGTGGTTTGTCTGGTTTTTTCTCTATCATAATACAACGGCGAGTAGGTCTTGTTTAAAAAAATAACAACACAAATCTAAACTCATTCAATCGCTCTGTTGCACAATGAATACAAAATCAAAATCAAAAGTACAATGCAACACTACATGATAAACTCGTAATGCAAAGATGAAAAGATTTCTTTGTAATCTTAATCATAGCAGCGCTAGGTAGTACTGGCAATTAAAGCCCGCGAACGGCAAAGATAGCTGACAGTTTCTGTTAATTATTCGTCAATCGTCGGCACGCTGCTGGTGCTGCGCCTGGCGCTGCTGAACGGCCCCGTGACGGTCCGGCCGACGAACTTGCCGGCCTTGCTGAGGCCGCTGCCGAACGCGCCGATGCCCGTGCCCACCAGCCCCACGCCCGAGCCGGCCATGCTGATACCGGACCCCGCCACGGTGGCGCCCGCCGCGACGCCCGTGCCGGCCACGGAGGTCACCGTGGACGTCATGCCGCTGGCCAAGTCCGCGGCGCCGCTGACGGCCGCCGTCTCCTCCTTCGTCTTCCGCCGCTCCTCCACGGCCCTCTTCTCCAGCTCCAGCGCCTCAAGCGCCTCCGCCTTGGTGAACGGGTAGTACAGTACCTGCGTTTACGACAGGCAGCAGCGTCAGAAATACTACACTGAAACAACTCGAGTTCTTGTTCCAAAACATCCTAGTCGAGGCTATTAGTTTACCTTGATGGTGAGAACGCCTCTGTCCTTCTTGTCCTTGACCTTGGTCGTGTCTAGGGACGACAGCAGCTGCAGTTTGACCTCCTGCACGGTCTCCATTTCCAGGTCGCTCAGAGGCAGCTTGGCTATGCCAAGCCTCTTGTCTTGCTTCAGCTTGTCCTCGTCAAACACCTGCGAAGCAAATATTTTTTTAGCGAAACATTGTGTGTGATGCGCGACTGCACCTGAATTTTACTATCTAACAAGGAAGCCAGGTGAGATGCATGAGTTGGTGTACCTCAAAAATAAGATGCTGCGTCTCCTTGTCCTCGGCGATCAGCTCGAACGTCTCGTTCCATTCTGGGCTCAGGTTGTCGTCGATGACCCTGGTCTTTTCCTTGAACATTGGGCGTATGAACAGGACCACGTACGGGTCGGACTTGCCGATCAGTTCCTTGTTCTTGAGCGACTCCGCGCGCACCACGGTGACCGTGAGCTTCCCCTGCGGCTTCAGCTCCAGATCACTGCAGAAGAGCACGAAAACATGTCACCCTGATACACCGTTCCAGTGGACACATTAACCGAACGAGCTTCCTGTGACAAGTTCAATACTCATATTTTAACTACTCAGCTCTGTAAAATGGATAGATTAAGCGAACCTTATGTCGACGTCGACTCCACCCAGTGGAACAACAATTCTGTGTGGCCATTGGAGCATGTCAGTGATCAACGATGCCACGGTGTCCTACGGAAAAATAATTAAACATTTCTCATCTGTCGACACAGATATGCAGCTAAAAGGAGATACGGGGCTATTATTTTGTTGGACAAACAAATGCAACCAAGAAGGGCAGAACGGAAAAGAATTCATGACATACGTCGATCATGTCTGAAAGTCCAGGCATTGCCGTCAGGCTTCCTCCGACAGCCTTCAGTATGTAATCGATTCTTGGTTTTGGCTGCAAGTGAAGAAAACGATTTACCTCAGCAACAAATCAGTCACAAAGAAGGGTGTGTATAGCCTGATGTTTATCAATACCCCACAAAGAAACCAGTACTATTCATGACGGAGCAGTTAGTGTCGTTATAAGAAGCACACCTCTGCCAGAAGAGCAATAACAACAGCGGAGATGCAAGGTATCTCTTCAGACAATTGGAAGACAACACGGATGATGGTGTACACCTGAAGGTTCTTAAACTGTATACATGCAGAGTAAACATAGGGATTGTTATCCTGTGTAATTGAAGTCCTTGTTCTACTTGCAAATAAGTATTAGATAATAAAACCTGTAAGGTCAATTTTCACCTAGTTTGGGCAAACTGGAATTACTAATGTGACGTAGTAAATTCACTACGTTACAAGCTTTAAAAAATGCTGTTAGGTTTATGAAGATTTACTTTGTACCTTTAGATAACAGTACTATGTTAATCCACATTGTTGATGTTACAACAATTTCAGCTAAAGAAAATTAAATCTACATACTAAATTACTACGGATCTATAGTTACTGTCATGTGAAAACTATGGTATATTTAAGCTAAGGCGAGTTTTGTCAGGCTTGCTGTGCGATTTGCAAACCTGAATGGGAAGTGAAGCAACTAGAGTTTCAACTGCAAGGATAATATTTGGATCCCCACCCCACCGGAGGTCAATGTCCATTGTAATTTGCCCTTTCTTGAAGCTCTGAATCCGAATGCCTGGACAACAGAACAGCCGACATCAGATCAAGATTTTAGCCTTTTAGGAGAAGATAGTACTGTAGTATTGACTACATTTTGTCTCTGCAACCTTCAATTTTCGGTGGAACAGTTCCAAGTGAGAGTTTGCTGAACTTCAGTGAGGATATCCCTGGCGGTCGATAATCATCGAGTATAGGCTCCACAGAATCCCTGATGACCATAGTTGCTGCCTGTAACCAAATACAACTACAGATCAGAACAGATGTTAACAACAAAACGATAAGTTGTTTGTGTGTCTTGAAATGGAAGTGACTTCGTTTTAAATCTATGGGGCTCTCCCCTAAAGTTTACTAAAAGAACAAAGGGAAGTTACTTGTATGTACCTCTTCAACAAAGGGCCAAAGCTTGCTCAATTGTCTGTTGAGCCATTTAACCTGAAGAACAAAACCAAAATACTCAAAACACGGATCAAGGTAAGCATGCAAGCAAGACATCGAGTATAGCTCTTTGATTAACAATGAAATGCCATTGATATTGTTTTTAATGTTTTGAATATTGGAAAGTTTGGAAATTTGGTACTTCTATAGTATGAACTACAAATGTCTATTCTCCATGGAATCTTTTTTTAGGAGGCATTTAAGATGTTATGATGAATAGGATACATCAAAAGAGTGGCACTCAAGTAACATTTCACCTGTTCATACTCTGGGAATGATATCCATTCAGGGATATTTTCTCCACATATTTTCTTCACGTCTTCGCGGTTCATAAATCCAAGTGAATTGATATCGGCAGCCTGTTTCAAAATGCATTTATTCTGAAAGTTATCTCAAACTACTCTTTACATACCAAACGAAAAACATAGCATTCATTTGCATCACATTTGATCAACAATACAAATTCAATTAAATGGGATTCCCATATGATATACTCCATGGCATCACCTTCAGAAACTTTTTTTTTAAAGAGTGGCAGGAGCTCTGCCTTGCATTATAGAGGAATAGAAGAAATTAAGTAACAGCTGAGCTGTTCAACTGCAAAAACTTGAAAAGGGCCCGTTACACTCCGGGCTAAAGCAAAGTAAGACGGGTACAAAGCTGGTTACTCTCCAAGATGAGAAGCACTAGGCTGCAGTTGGATCTCCTTCTGAATTAATCCGAACACCTGATGAATATCCATTGCCTCATTTCGGAACGTACGCCTGTTTCTCTCTTTCCATATGTTTCAACAAGAGTAGATGAAAACTGCATTGAGCTCACGCCGATCTTGCTTCGGTACGTTTGATGAGAAAGTTGCCCACCACGCCAATATGCTCGTTATATTCGTGGTGATCCTGAATCCCGTCTGCCCAGTCCATTGTGCGACCTACTCCCACACTTCTTTGGCATAAACGCAATTAAAACAAAGATGCATTGCCGTCTCCTGTTCTTGATCACAGAGTGTGCACTCCACCTTGTGCGACCATCCTCTAACTGCTAGCTTGTCTGCTGTCAGTATCCTTGATTGCACTAGTAGCCATGCAAATAACTTGCATTTGTTCTCTGCCTTGGCACTCCAAATCGAAGAATTTTTGGAGCCTGAGAAAGATCCACAGAATTGGATTGCATAAGCCGATTTGGCGGTGTAGTGCCCTTGTGATGTCCATCTCCAAGTGAGGGAGTCCTGCATGTTTGGGTTGAACTGAGCCTGCGAGAGCTTTTCCCAGAGGTCAACGTATTCCACAAGCTGCTGCTCCGTGGTGATAGATCGCAGGCATTTGATTCAATTGCCACCTGCCATTTCGTGACTAACTGACCGATTCTTTCTTTTGGTGAGGGCGAAGAGTGACGGTGCAATCTCCTTCGGCACTTTGCCTTGCAACCATCTTGAATGCCAAAATTTTGCTAACTTACCATCACCTTCAGAAACTTAGATGGAGTAAAATTTGCAATGAGGCAACGCCCTCATGCAAAACATTTACAGAATGCAAATGATCAATAAAGAAACCAGAACACTGTTCTTGATCCTGAATCTTTCTGGCGATTCAACACATCAAACCAAATTAAACATATCCTTTTTTTTATTCAATTAATCACGAGAAAGAGAAACCAACCGAACCCTTAACATTGCCATGTAGATCAGAACGGGATCAATAACAACGATACCATAACGCAAACACATCAAGATCAAAACTTTGCATGACTGCATGGATAAAAATCAAATCGTACATATGCATATGAATGTCTATAGGTGCACTTGCCTTGGCACTTCGTTTGGCGGCGCGGCGAGCCATGGCGCGCGACCAGCAGGCGACGAGGGCGACGCCGACGATCATTCCCATCACAGCTCCCGATATAAACCCCATGTCTCCTCTCTGTCTTCTCAATCGCAAACAGAAAATAAAAAGGGATCAAACAGCAATGGCGTGCAACAGTTCTTGGAGCAAATTGTTGCGCCAAATCTCTCTCCAAATTATTTTTGCTGCTAACGCTCCATTTGGGGTCGAGTTTTTCGCGTGCAAATAGTAACAGAAACGCGGGGGGGGGGGGGGGGGGGGGGCAGAGGTGTAATAACGTGCGATTGGTGGAGATAGCTGCGATCACGGTGATTTTCGCATGGTTGGATCTGTGCACGAACACATCGAACCCTAGTGATTAGTGAGCCTAGCATGTATAATAGCATAGACATCAATAGTATATAATATACCTCTATATCATCTACAAATAGGACTAAATATAATGTATCGTCTATATAATTACCTGTAATAGCCTTATGCAATTAATATGTTGTCTATATAGTTATCTATATAATAGTATAGACAGCAAAAAGCCGTCTATAAAGCCATCTATTTAATAGTAGATATATTTTTCTCTCTCTTCTTTCTCTCTTCTCCACATCATCTAAAATCTTATATGATATATGTTTATAAACAACTAATATATACGATTGTATATGCCCTAAGTATATCATCTAAAATCTTATATGATACTAGTTATGTCCCCGTGCGTTGCAACGGAACTCATTAAGGGGGTGTTTGGGACTGCTCCACAAACTCTGCTCCATAAACTCTACCGTGGAGCAGCTCCACAAAAAACCTGGAGTTTGTGGAGCACCCCTTTAGGTGCTCTCACAACTCCACCTTTTTTTTCCTCGAACAGAGTGCGTGGAGCTGAACCTGTTTGGCTAAAAAACGTGGAGTGGAGCAGTCCCAAACACCCCCTAAATGTATAGAGAATCGTGCTATAGAAGAGAGTTGATATGATCGGTTAGAAAGTGAATAATGGTGAGAAGTTGAGAGAATAGAGCGGTTGGAGGAGAATGGACGTACAATCACTAACTCATTTTTTTTATAATAGTAAAGATAAAGATATATTTATAAACATCTAATATATACCATTGTATATGCCCTAAGTTGAGGAGTGACGCAACAAGATATCCGTCAAGATTACCTAGGTAGTAGTTACTGACAAGTTGGGCCAATGCACCACCGACAGATGGGGCCATGTATTAGGGGCAAAGAAAGGGCGAAATTGAAATATATTTGTTACACGTTGTCTGGCTTTTAAAATTTGAGATTCTTCGAGCACATAGTAGATTGGTGCTCGTGATGCGGAGCTTGTTTGGTTAGAACCACGCTTTGCTGAACTTGTTAGGCGAAGGCATGCCATGATTTTTTGTGGTTGATAGATCGTAGACCGTAATTGTGACAAATTTTGGCAAGAAAATACAACATATATATCAAAGTGTGGCGGCAAAACAAACACTAGTCTTATAATTGTTAAACATGATTAGTTGAGTTTTGTGACAAAGTATGCGGGAGGTGAAATGGCTGGCGTGCTCTGTATCCCTGTGCTATTCTCAAGCTTCCATGTTTATGATATACTAGCCTCATAGGCGCGGCGCCACGCCGCGCCAGCCACCGTGTGTACCGAAGTAAAAGAGGCGATAATCCGTGAGGAGTTTGTTAAAAAAAATTTTAAAAAATCGAGGGCGCATGTGTATTTTCGAAAAAGTCAAAGGTCTTTTTCGGGAAAAAAACCGAGGGTCTGTACGTAATAAATGAGAAAATCGAAGGTCTTTTTCGTAAAAAACCGAGGGCCTGTACGTAATAAACGAGGACCCGTACGTAATTTAGAAAACGCGGGGCGCTATCCAGCAAAGTGGAGGGGCTTAAAAAAACTGGCAGGGACCTATTCGCGAGGAAAAAGGATCTTTACGTAATTTTCGGAAAATACAGGGAAACTGCCTCCTCCGGCCGTACAGAAATTCCGAAGCCACGCGCCGGGCGGAGCGATCGCAGGGGTGACGTGGATGGCCTCTCGCGCGGGGAATCCTTCGGAGCGTAATACTGGTAAGACTAGCCACATAAGCGCGGCGCACGCCGCGCTAGCTATCGTGTGGACCAAATTAAAAGAGGCGAAAATTCGCAGGGAGTTTCATTAAAAAAACGAGGACACATGCGTAATTTCGGAAAAATTAAAGGGTTTTTTGAAAAAAACCGAGGACCTGTAAGGACTTGTACGTAAGTAAATAAGGACCTATATGTAATTTCACAAACCCGCAGGGCGCAATCCAAAATTTTTTTAAAAAACAAAACTTGCAAGGACCTTTCCGCGAGAAAAAAGGACCTATACGTAATTTCCGAAAAACCGGAGGAAAGAGCCTCCCTGGCCGTACGCGAAACCCGCCGACACGCGCCGGCCGAAGGAGCGTGGGGGGCGACGTGGCCGAACGCGCGGGCCGGAACCCCCCGCTAATTTTTTTTTAGATAAAGGATATAAAATCCGGCCTCTATATCCACAAGGGATATACACAGCCAAAAGATACACGAGCTCTTAGACCCAAATCCTCAACACTGAGGAGTACACAATAGCAAGAAAAAGATTTAAGGGACTATGAAAAAGCTAGAAAGACTAAGCTTCAGAACTTCTTCTCCGTCCTTGCTTCCAATCAAGCCCCTAACTTTCTCCAATTAAGCCACCCAAACTCCGGTCTATCTTGTGTGAAGATGAACCTCCGAAGCGACGTCTTCAAAGAAGTGACTAGGGCCACCGACGCCGCCCGCCTCACTGAGACAAGGCTTTCACCTGGAGAACAGAGTACATGATGGCTGTGGAGTGCTATGACAACCCTTCAAGAAGGAAAATGGCGTCCATAGACGTCATAGTTGTCGAGACCAGCAGGAACACCGGCAAGGCTTTCGCCAGCACAACCACAGCAAACCACGCACACCCACACACAAAAAAGACCACCACCAGCACACCAGGGTTCTGCACGCCTCAAGGCCATGGCATAGCCATCCATTGAACCCACCACAAACCCCTTCCCGCTCGAGCAACGTCGCGCCAAGGAAGCCTGGACAACCCAGCAGCCACCACTCCTGCCACCTCCCGGACTATCCACCTCCTGGTTCCCGGATGTTAAGGTGTCCATCTTGATCCCAAACCGCTCTGTCCAGTCCTTGGCGACCGCGGCCGCCCTCTCATGCCGAGAACCCAGCACTGGTCCTCACCGGCACCAACGCCGGCTGCCAGGGAGTCGTTGAGCACGTCGAGGACGAGGCGGGGCGGGACGACCGCGGCGGCGACGGCGGGGACAACCTCCTTCCGCACGGCGGTGAGCTCCCGGCGGCGCGCAGCCACGAAGCGCCAGAGCGCGGCGGCGTCCATGCGGCGGCATAGCCACCGGAGCGCGCCGCGGACGTCGGCGGGGGGCGGCGCGGCGGACTCGATCTCGACCTCGGCGACGGCGGCGGAGAGCGCAGCGGAGGCCTCGGCGAGGCGCGCAGGGACGGCAGCCTCGCGTGCATCCAGCGCCGCGAGGGATTCGGAGGTGGAGGCGGCGGCTAGGGCCTCGTCCAGGGAGGCGGAGCGCGCACCGAGGAGTGAGCTCCAGGCCTTGGAGGGTGCCGTCGCCGATGAGCAGCCGCGGGAATCGAAGTCCGCCGCCGCCCGCACCGGGAACCCCCGCAGCAGCACAGCCCCGGCCAGCTGCACCAGCGGCTCCATCCGGGACGCCCTCTCCGACCGCACGGTCGAAAGGAGTGAGGTTTCCCGGGGGTGGTTGGCTCGGGATGAGCACCGCCGAGAAGGCGACGCCCTCGGCGACCCCTGGAGACCTAGTCTCACGGCTCTCTACCCCGGCCCCCCGGTCGCAGGTGAGGTTGAAGCCCGGGAAGGTAGCACCCGTCGCTGATGCCGCACGGCCGACCCCGGCCGCCGCTCCCGTCGCTCGACCTCCGCCAGCGACTTCCACCGGAACCCAGCCGCCCCTAAACCTCCCAGATCTGGACGCCGCCGTCCAAATCCAGGCGAGAGAGCCCCGCCGCCGCCTTCCTAGCACCCGCACCAGCCTCCGGCGGTGTGCTCCAGCGGCGGCAAGGCGAAGGGGAGAGGAAGGGACTCGGCGCTGGGAAGGGGAAGGGAGCGTTCTTGTCCCCGCTAATAATGCTGGGGATTATACACGTCTTCCTAATATAAAGCACCTTTAAAGGTACATTGAACCTACTTACCTCTCAGTCAATGCTTTAGAATTGTACATGTCTATGAAAGTGAAAACTATGGAATACACAGACTAACGTTACCGGCCAGCAATAAGATACTCCCACAAAAAAGTGAAGCAGCCATTTCTCACATGCTCAAAGAATCCAATCAAAAGCGATATTGTAACACAGCCCAAAAGGCCAAGGTTCATGGACAAAAAGAACTACTGGTTTTATTTCACCTTTTTGCCTTGTTGGAAAAATGATACTGGTACATACTCAGGAGAGAAGAAAAATGCCACTCGGATCCCTTCTGAGGGCGTATTTGGATCGAAGCAAAAACAAAGGTATTTTGGAGGAATCTATACCTATGGAAAAATCCTATGTGAGGTATTTGGTTCAAAGGAAAGGCCATAAGGGTTTCTTTGAAATTTCAATGGAATGGTATACTTTCATACGAATTTTGAAGGAAAACAAACATCCACTCAAACGTCTTGGAAAATTTTCTTCGACAGATATGGTAATCACCAAAATTCATGTATTTTTTCTGTGGCCCAACCAAACAAATTCATGTATGATTTAAGCCTTGCTTGGGTAGCTAGCGGAGGTGACTGTACCTTCAGCTCACCAAAGTTCAAACCTTAAGTTTGGTTCTGCGTGTCTCATTTAGAAGGATTTTCTTTCAGTGAGAAGCGACATGCCCGTCGTAAACGAGACGCAGGTGATGACTTCGTCAAGCTCCGCTTGTCCAGTCTTTCGTAGATGTCGTGTGTGTGAGCGTCTATGTGTTATATTAGGTGTATTTACAAAAAGAAAACAAAGCATGTCCAATTCATATGTTTTTTTATTTCTATGCTTCTCAATTCTCCTATGTTTTTGCTCCACGTGGCATCCAAAAGGAAAGAGTACGTTATAATGTAACATAGGACTATTATTTGGAAATCTTTGCACAGTATGCTAGCCTACTTGTAAAGTAGCTTTTAGTTTCTGCGGATCAGCTTCTTCTTTAAATTTTGAACTTTCTCTTGTCCAGCATTTTTCTTTCGTATTTCTTGATAATTTCCATGCTATGTGGAGTACTTTATATCTATACACTCAGTCCAAGAAATACGACTTAGGAAGAGCTCTTAAGGCGTACTACTAGGGGCCCATTCCAAACCGCGTCGCCTTCCAGCTTCACGAAGAAGGACATGATTTGGAACAGGTCGACTTGTGTCATAACTGCTGGGAAGCAATAGCATGTGATCGAAGCCAGCACATCACAAAGTGAATGGATAAGGCCAGAGAGCATCGACACTTTGCTCCCTCGCTCATTCTCTAGCCACCTTTCTCCACTCCTCTCTCACATGCTCGCTCACTCGGTGGACTGCTCCCTCTAACCTTATCGCCTTCGTCAGATCCTCTACGGTAGATCTCTTTCGTGGCCTCCTGCTCCGCCTCTGGGTCCCCTGTCCCCACGCCCCCTCAGTTGCAGTTCTCTTTGTCCCTGTCTCTGGTTCCCCCCATCATAGTTCGCCTTGTCTGCCTCCCCCATCCCCACAACCGGCTCCTCTGCGACCTCCATCCCCTTCTCTAGCTCCCCCATCCCCATCTCCGGCTCCACTGACACACCGAGGTTTGCGAATGTTGGTTTCAATTTCGTCATTTCGATTTGTTGGGCATGTTGTCTGTTACCTCCAATTTGTTGCTTGCTCATGTATGCCTAGTCATTGCTTTGGATTTGTCGCCACATACTATCGACAATGCTATTTCTTTGTCTAATTTGTTGGGAATGCATCTTGTTGCTCAACTTTGTTCTACTTGGCTTGTTGTCTCTATTTTCTTGGTTTATTGGTCTGAACAGCTCCTTCCACACTGGCACAAATGGACAAGACCGTGGCTACCTAGGGCATAGACTGCATCCATGTTTTCTTGGAGACATGTGTGGAGGAGATCGCCACACACAACCATCCCTTTGGGTGTCTCAACACGAAAGGCTACAACAACCTTGGCTAGAAGTTTGCTGAGCGTATTGCCTGCACGTACCTTCCGAAGCAAATGAAGAACAAGTGGGACAACCTTAAACGGGATTACACCGCATGGAAGACCTTGAAATAGTGTGCCACCGGCCTTAGGGTTGATCCAAAAACTGGCTCCATCACCGCCGACGACTAGTGGTGGGCGTAGGTAGCTGCACTACATGTGCTTTGTAACCTTCATTTGTTCTTCAATTTATCAGTAGTACAACCCATCGGTCATTTGATGCTTCCCAAATTTTTTGGTACTTGTAGGGCAAGGTTGGGGTGCTCAAGTTCAAGAAAGGACCCCTCAAAAATGAAGACTTCATGGAAGTTGTGCTCAGCTCTGGCATGTGTACGAGTGAGCACACGTTCATGCCTAGAGTGAACACACTACCGTCGAAGAACGAGGAGGACATCCTCAGAATCACCCTGTAAGGTGGTAGCGTTGGGCCGTCTAGAGGAAAGTGCCCGTGGGTGTGCTCATTTCCATGCAACAACAACAAAAGGGGCACGACAATTGATCGCAACACCAAGCTGAAGAGTCCCGTTGACCTTTACGAACCATAGCAACTCATGCGCCCGGTATGTGTGTGACTTCCCCATGCATGACCTAGTGAGGGAGGAGCTGTGTCGCTTGATGGCTGTCATCAAGGAGGTCAGGGCTGGGAAGGACACCGATGAGCACTACTACATCAATCAACTGTTCATGAAGAAAGAATGCCATGATAGCTTCATGGCAAAGAAAATGGTTGAGGGACAGCTCCAGTGGATCAGGAGGACATGGGAACATTTGAAGAACATGCCTTGAGAAATGTCATCCTTGTTCAAGTGGTCCTTGTTTGCACTGTGAACTAGGGGTTGGAATCTACTATACAAGTTTGCTCCAGAGAAGCACTTGCTTTGTTCCTATGGACTTGTGGCTCTCCTCAGTCCAATAGGTAGGCGATCAACTGGTTTGAGCACTCAATAGGAACTATCAGCAATAAGTTCACACATGTGCTGAAGTACGTTAACAGATTGGTTACTACTAACATTCCACCTGCTAATCCTATGTTCCAAACCATGCATCCCAGGCTATTGCAGCGGAGATTTTATCCCCACTTCTATAACTGCATCGGGCGATCGATGGGACCCATGTGCAGGTTATGGTCCCATTTGAGGAGTGTGCTAGGCATTTCAATAGGCATGGGAGTGCTAGGCATTTCAATAGGCATGGGTACACCAGTCAGAATGTTCTTGCGGTGTGTGACTTCGATGGCCGCTTCATGTTTGCGTGTATTGGATGGCCGAGGTATGTGCATGACACATGTGTACTGCAGGAAACACTTGCGAAATTCACGAAAAATGAAGACCGTTTCCCTATTCCACCTACAGGTACATTCCTGTAGTGTGTAATCTTTGATGGCCTCATTTTTAAATGTAATCTTTGATGGTTCATGTAGGGAAGTACTATCTCGTGGACTCCAACTATCCAAACAGGTCAGGGTACTTGGCTCCTTATCAAAACCATAGGTACCACATTTTAGAGTTCCAAAATAGTAGTCAATCCGATGGGATGTAGAAGGTATTCAACTTCCATCATTCCTCCCTATGTGATGTCGTCGAGCGCGCATTTGGTATGTGTAAGATGAAGTGGCGTATCTTAGACAACATTCCTAGATACAAGGCACAAAAACAGAAGGCCATAATTATCGTAACGATGGCGTTACACAACTTCATTTTGGACTACGAAATGTGGGGTGGAGACTTTCCAAACCTGGTAGGGAAGAATGGAGAGGATGCAGGTTTAGCACAAGGCCTTGTGGATATGGATATGACACATGACACGATTGCAGTGTTGCTGGTTGCTTGCCGTACATGCTGTACTGATTATGCTTCTATATACATTAAAAATGTCCAGTTGCCATGCGTATTTCCTATAATTTTGTTATGTCTGTGAACATGCAAGTAGTGTTCTTCAATGATTTGTTACATGCAACCTCCTCACGCCTCCAAAATAACACTTCAAAAATCAGCTCAGCAGAAAGCTAGCAGCCGAATTGAACACCGCCAGCTTCAGCCGTGGCTTCTTGCATCTGCTACAGTGCCATTTCGACTAAAAGGCAGAAGCCAAAAACCAAAAGCCACAGTTGAATTGAATAGGGCCTAAGCAAAAGTGCTCTTTCTGAATGAATCGTAGTTCCTTTCGAAGCCCAGCAGGTTTAGGTCTTCACTCTTCAGGATGGCCCAACCTTGATTTCTACTTCCCTCCAACTATGTCCAAATTTCCAAGAACCAGATCCAATGATTTTGTGCAAGCTAGGGAGCTAGGCTCAAAGTCCTCCAATCTTTTGTGCAATTAGCCCGTTTCTCTTAATAGCTACTCACGTTAAGAAAGATGTACTGCAATTTATGAATAATTAGATAGAAACGATCGCTGCCCTACATATCCCTCCATATTATCTAAAGACAAGAATAAATGCAAATTCACAATAGGTTATCTCTTAAATTGTCCCTATATGATCCCGATGTCTTGTAATTATTGCATGAAAAAGAAGTTTGTTAGAGACATACTCATACAATGGTGTTTTGTAATGTCTTTGTATACTTGTTTCATAGGTTTGAGTTGTCTCTTCACCAAGAGAGAACACCTCTCTCTCTCTCTCTCTCTCCTTATTCTCTCTTGTCCATGTCAACAAAAAAAAAATACATGTCAGGATGAAGAAATAGTTGACAACACATCTTTGTACATGTTCTTAACTTGCAACACACTTATATATGCCTTGATAGGGCTCGTTTGGAAGTTGGAATTTTGGTAAGAATTAGAAAAAATTATCATGTTCAAATAAGGCCTAAGTGTATGCAGGGCCGGTCCTAGGATTTTAAGGGCCCGGGGCGAAACTAGAAATAGAGGCCCTAACATAAATATCTAAATATAAATCTACATACATACGCGCGCGCGCGCACACACACACACACACACATATATATATATATGTGTGTGTGTGTGTGTGTGTGTGTGTGCGCGTGTGTGTAATTTTACCAATAAACACTTAAAATGCGTTATATATTAAAAAAAATTCATATCAAAGAGTTTATAGATATTACCTTAAAATTTTCTTTTAACATTTCTAGATGCGAAGTCATTGATGATGGTATTGATATCAATTTCATCCAATAATTTCTTCTCAATACATAAAGTTGCCAAACCGTTTAACCTCTCTTGAGACATTGTTGACCTCAAATAATTCTTCAACAATTTCAACTTTGAAAAGCTTCTTTCAGCTGATGCCACAGTCACAGGCATAGTAAATAAAATCCGATAAGCAATAGAAATATTAGGATAACAATCCGCTTCTCTGACAATCTCAAAGATCTCCATAGCAGACATTGGTTTATCTGATAAAGTCAAATGCATAACACTTAACTCATAATTAGATCATTTAACTCAACATCAGACGAACCATCTAGAGAGAAAGTTTCTGCAAATTTTATACAACATTCTTTTAATTCAGTTCGATCCAATGACTTTAATGTTGTTGAACTCATTAAAAATTCAAATATAGTTCCAAATGTTTGGAGTTCTTGAAATCTACTTTTCAATCAATTGATTGCCATATCAACCATAACAAAAATAATAATTCGTATGTGGACCAACTACGGTGGCTAAAAGGTCCAAGATAAATCTTCAAAGCATGTATATACTTTACATAGTATATGGGGGGCCCCTGGATTTTGGGGGCCCGGGGCGGCCGCCCCTCTCGCCCCCCTCCAGGGCCGGCCCTGAGTGTATGTGCACGCAAAAGAATGTTGTGAATTCAAATCTTAGTTCTTTTTTCTTTTGTACACACTTTATTAGGAGTGTGCTATAGTGGATTCGTTTTTTTAGCTTATGACTTATGAGTTCCTATAAACAAACAAATGTGACGACTTCTTCATCGCTATTTCAAAGCAATTTATTGAAACAGTCTTTTCAAAGTGACTTATCGGTATTCAATTCATTCACATAAATACTTGTATTAGAACTAAAAGTTATCGACCATAGTAAAAAAAATACACCCCATATCCTTGAAGTGGTTGCCATAAAGAACCACCTTAGGACATCGTGGTTGCTCTTTTTTTTTTTTTTTTTTTTGAGAAAAAGCTTAGCTGCATTCAACTTAATTGTTCAACACCATTATAGTTTGATTGTATAGAATGTAATGCAAACAAAGGAGGGACATCTAGCCAAGAAGAAACTAACTTAAACTTGCAGCTAGCAGTAGCAAAAGAATGAGCAACTTCATTGGTCATTCGGCTGACCCATGCCACCCTGTGCTCTTGAAAATGCATCAGACTCCACTTAATCTCTTCCACAATTGGACCATAGACTGATCAATCCAGGCTGACGTCTTGAAGCTTCTGGCAAACTGACATGCAGTCCGATTCTAAAACAACTCGAGAGAGTCCCAATTCCCGCGCAAACTGGAGCGCCCGTCTACAAGCCAATAGCTCCAACAATTCAGGATGAGCTACAATGGGCAAAAAAATAAGCTGCAACAACTAGGAATAGCCCATGGTGGTCGCGGATGACCACACCAGCACTACCACATCTCTCAGCTTATTTGAATGCCCCATCAACATTGATTTTAACCCAACCTGCTTCGGGCTGCTGCCATCTCTCTAAAACCTTTGGACGGGAAGAAGGGTTGTGAAGACTGAGACCCACCCATTCTTCAACAAGAAAACCAACACGTCTGACGATTGACTTCAGATCCTCTAGCTTTTTAGTCTCTCTTGCCTCATTCCTTGTTTACCAGATCTCATAGATTGTGGTGAAAGCCATTTAAAGGGCATCAGAGTTTGATTTGGCAATCCAATCTAGCATCCAATGTGCCAAAAAAGGTCACCGACCGTGCCATCCTGCGGTAATTGCACTTTAAAACCTCCTAAAGCAGTGATTAAATGCCAAACCTCCTTGGAGCGGGGACAATTCCAGAAGCGGCGCAAGGCTATCTCCTCCCGCCCACAAGCCACACACCAGACCTCGGATTGAATGCCTCGTCATTGCAGTTCATTTCCTAAAGCAATGCCATTCTTCAGAATCCGCCAAATGTGAACTTTAAACTTAATTGGGACATCCACCTCCCACAAAGCCAGCCAGCCTTGATGCTCATGATAGGAAGAAGACGAAGCCACATCCAACTGGGAAGCCATCATAATCTGAATTTTGAGATGATAAGCTGATCGGATTGAAAACTGGCCATTCTTTGTGAAGTTCCAGGCTATATAATCTGAAGAGTCGCTTGTCGCGAGAGGAATATGGAGAATATCATTTACATCAACCTCATAGAATAGCCCCTGAATCAAATGCTCATCCCATAAAACTGTATCAGCCTCGATCAACTCAGTCACCTTTGAGATCCCCAAGTTTTGCCGACATCCCAGTGGACGGGGCAATCCCTCCCGGGGAATCCAATTATGGGACCATATATCAATGTCAAATCCCTTCTAAATCTACCAAATAATACCACATTTCAGTAGTTCCCTACTGTGAATGATGCTTTGCCAAGTGAAGGAAGCACGCCTCAGGCATCTAGCTTCTAGAAATCCATAATTACGAAAATACCGAGCCTTCAGAACACGAGCGCATAATAAGTGAGGTTGGGTCAGAATCCTCCATCCCTGTTTAGCCAACAACGCCTGATTGAAGGCCTCCATGTCATGAAAACCAAGACCTTCAATCCTCTTAGGTTGACACAACTTGTTCCAACTAATCCAGTGCACTTTTCGGCACCCGTTCTTCACCCCCACCAAAAGCTAGACGAAATGGAGCAAAGCTTCTTACACAATACCTTATTCAACTTGAAACAACTCATAGTGTAAGCGGGAACCACTTGGAGAGCCAATTTGATGAGCACCCTTGGACCTTCCCCAAACCTTCTCTCTAATATGTTTAAACACACCATCCTTGGAGCAACCCACCATCGTTGGGAGACCCAAATACCATTCATTCAATGCCTCCCACTAAATACCTAGAACTAATTTAAGGGAGAATCTTTCTTTCATCCCATAGCCTAGCCCAAAGAAGATAGACGATTTCTAAAAATTGACTCGCTGACCTGAAGAGACTTCATTATCATGAAGAATGGATTTCAGATTCTCCACTCTAGCTTGGGTTGCCTCCAGGAAGACCAAGCTATCATCTGCAAAAAGTAGATGAGCAATATGTTGCCCATGTACCCCAAATTGGACACCTCCCAAACCCTGGTTCTCTTGGGCTTTGCGCAGCAAAGAGGAAAAACCCTCTACACATAGCAGAAAGAGGTAAGGTGAGATAGGATCACCTTGCCAAAGTCCTCAAGTAGGTTTGAATACCCCTGACTGCCCACCATTCAACCTAACAGAGAAACGAACAGGGGTCACACATCTCATGACCATTGCAATCCAATCCCCAGAAAAACCCAGTCTTAGAAGCACCTATTTGAAAAAAGGCCATTCCACCCGATCATACGCCCTCATCATATCTATGTTGACTGCACATAGCAGAGTAGACTTTTTCTGGCTCTTGATTGCATGAATGCATTCATATGCAAAGAAGGCATTGTCAGGGATAAGCCTCCTTGGGAGAAACACACTTTGCTCTTCAGAGATCATAACAGGCAAAACCTTTTTCAACCGGTTTGCCAAAACTTTTGCTGCAATCTTGTACAAAACATTACACCGTGCAAGGGCCAGAATTGGGAAAGATGATCAGTAGACTCCACCTTTAGAATGAGCACTAGAATCGTATCATTGAAGTCCTCTGGGATCTCCCTCCCTACCAAGAACAAAGCTGATAGCCCATCTGATCCGGGTGCCTTGGTCGGACCCATTTGGACTAGGGCCGCCTCAATCTCTCCCTCCGAAATTGTTGTAGTCAGCAAAGAGTTCATTGAGCTAGTGACACAATTAGTCATTGCATTAAGAACCCGAGGAAGACCACTAGTACCTTCTGTCGAGTATAACTGTTGGTAGAAGGCCAATGCCGTCTCCCTCATTTCCTCATTGGTAGTACAACTACTGCCATCCTCCCTTCTTAATAACCACACACAATTCTTCCTCTTTTGATATGACGCACAAGACTAAAAGAATTTTGTATTACTATCACCCGCTTTCAACCAATCTTGTCTCGAATGTTGACAGTACATAAGTTCCTCCCTTGCAAAAAGCTCATGAAGACGTTTTTCGATTAAGTGGACTTCAGAGTAATACCCTGAGGAGAGCACAGCATACCGAGCCTCCTCTAACTGCGCCCTTAGCTTCTTAATTTCCCTCCTCACTGAACCAAATACCTCAAAACTCTAACTTTTTGACTTGCCCGAGACCTCTTTGAGGCGTAGCCATGTACCACATGCATTGTTCACACCAGAACCACTGACCTCCCAAGCTCTTTGCACAACCTCCTCATACTCCTCATGTTGGGACCACAATTCCTCATAACGAAAGGCTTTAGAGGTATGAGTATACACGGACTCACCAGTCTCTTCTAGCTTGATCAACAGAGCCATATGATCTAACTCCTCCGTTGGGATATGCTCCACTGAAAGAGACTGAAAAATCTGATGAAGGCTAGCTGAGCAGACTGCTCTATCTAGCCTCACTTGAACATTCTCCCGCCCCTTTCTTCTATTATCCCAGTGATTGGAAAACCTGAGAAGCCTAGGTCCTGCAATTAACAATCATCTAGGCAATCCCGGAATGCCTCCATGTGAGATTCTCCCCTGTCCCTCTGCCCCAGTTGTTCCTCCCTCCTGGTGATTTCATTGAAGTCCCCCGCACACAACCAAGGCAGAACATCTTGCGCCTTCAAGTATTGAAGCACCCTCCAGGTTTTCTCCCTGAGTTCTAGCCTTGGTTCACCATACATTCCCGTAAATCGCCACACAACATTACCTTCTCTTATTTCAGCATCTATGAAGTATTGGCTGAATGGGCGCACTGAGACGGACACCCCCTCCCTCCACCATAAGCTAGCCCACCACTTCGACCTTGGCAATCCACTATAATGCCATTCGAGAAACCTATACTCCACCTCAATTTTTCCATCGCTGCAAATCTCTTTTTTGTTTCACTTAAAAATAGCAGCACAGGGTTGTAGGATCTAACAAGATCCCTAAGCTATCCCACCGTCAGGTCCAACTCCAAGCTCCGACAGTTCTAGCATAGCACTCTAATTGGTCTCGGAGGCCCTGCATCATGTCGTGGATGGGCGCGGACGGTGCTGGCTTTTTCTTTCGATGCTCGATGGCGCGCAGACGGCCGGTGACCTCCTCGACGGAGAGCTCGTTCACGTCGAGGAGAGTCTCGATGGAGTACGCGATCTGCTCGAGGTGCTCGGGGACGACCTGGAGCATTTTCTTCACGATTTCTCCATCGGTGACGTTGCCGCCAAGGATGCGGATGTTGTTGGCGAGGCTCATAATCCGGAGTGAGAAATCGTCGACTGACTCCCCCTCCTTGAACGCGATCTCCCCGAATTGCTTGAGCAACTGTTGTGCGTTGGCGTCACGGACGCGCTGCACGCCGACGCGCATGGTCTTAATCGCCTCCCAGGCGGAACGAGCCGTGCGCTTGCGCGCCAACGACCCGAGCATCTCGGGCGGCACAACACGCAAAATGGCAGCCAGCGCGAGGCGGTCTTCGCGGTACTCGACGACCTCGCCCTCCTCCGGTTCGACGGCCTGCCACAGCCCTTGGGCTTGCAGGTTCACGCGCATCAACAAAGACCATTCCTGGTAATTGGTGCGCGTTAGCATGGGGTACTGGACCGAGCCGCCCTCCTCCTTGACGACGCGCTCGATGACGACTTCGCCGCCGCGATGGCGCCCTCGGCGCGGCGCAGGCGAGTGCGATACCCGTCGTCGGGGAGGGGGCGATGGCGAACGATCACCACCACCAACGGGATCCAACTGGACGGACATGACGGCCCCGGGAGCGTCCACGCTCTGATACCAATTGGCCAAGGTCTTTGCGCAGCTCGGATCGCGGGAGGACCAGGACGATCGACGATGGGTGCTCGACACCGGCGCCACCAACCACATGACGGGCGCGCAGACTGCCTTCTCCGACCTCGACGGGGGAGTCTGCGGCACCGTCCGTTTCGGCGACGGTTCTGTGGTGGAGATTGAAGGACGCGGCACGATCATCTTCACTTGCAAGAACGGCGAGCATCGCGCACTGATGGGGGTGTACTACATTCCCCGTCTGACGGCGAACATCATAAGTCTTGGTCAGCTGGAGGAGGCAGGATGTCGGATCGAGATCTACTCCGGCACCCTGCGCATCTACGATCAGCAACGCGACCTTCTTGCTCGGGTGCGTCGTTCTGCATCGCGCCTCTACATCCTGGAGCTTCGCATCGGGCGACCGGTGTGCCTGTCGGCGCATAGCTCGGAGGTGGCCTGGCGCTGGCATGCGAGGTACGGGCACCTCAGTTTCAAGTCACTGCGCGCGCTCGCCCAACAGGAGATGGTACGTGGGTTGCCGCCGCTTGATCAGGTCGATCAAGTGTGCGACAGCTGCCTCGCCGGCAAGCAAAGATCAGGCATCGGCGGCGATCAAGAACTTCCAGGCGGCCGTGGAGGTTGAGTCAGGGAGGTGACTCAAGGTCCTCCGCACTGATCGTGGGGGGGGGGAGTTCACCTCCGTGGAGTTCGGCGAGTACTGCGCCGAGCGCGGCGTACAGCGGCAGCTCACCGCCCCCTACTCACCGCAGCAGAACGGGGTGGTAGAGCGCCGCAACCAAAGCATCGTCGGCATGGCGCAGTGTATGCTCAAGGCAAAGCGGCTTCCCGGCTACTTCTGGGGTGAGGCTGTGAACACGGCAGTCCACATCCTCAACCGCGCCCCGACACGTGCGCTCAACGGCAAGACCCCATTTGAGGCTTGGCACGGCGAGCGCCCCACCGTCCACTACTTCAGGACCTTTGGCTGCGTCGCCCACGTCAAGTCCACACGGCCGGGACTTAAGAAGTTGGATGATCGCAGCACGCCAACCATCTTCGTCGGCTACGAGCACGGCTCCAAGGCCTACCGCTGCTACGACCCCTCCACCAAGCGTATCATTGTGTCGCGCGACGTCGTGTTCTCCTGGGATGTACCATTTGAAGACGAGCTGCCCTTGCCTTTACGCACGCCGCCACCACCGCCGTGGCCACGACGTGTTTTGCCGCTCCTCTTGCCGCTGCCGCTGCTGGAGCCACCGGCTTCGCCGTTGTCGCGCAGCTTCATCCGCGCTAGCCAGTCCTCCTCAGCAAGGGCCGTCTTCTTCTTGCCGAGGAGGACTGGCTAGCGCGGATGAAGCTGCGCGACAACGGTGAAGCCGGTGGCTCCAGCAGCGGCAGCGGCAAGAGGAGCGGCAAAACACGTCGTGGCCACGGCGGTGGTGGCGGCGTGCGTAAAGGCAAGGGCAGCTCGTCTTCAAATGGTACATCCCAGGACATCACAGGGCTCTTCGATCCTGAATAGCAGTAAATACCCTTCTTCTCAGCCAAGATCACATTCTGTATCTTCCTCCCTCCACCAGAGAACCACCATAGGGCTAGGCGGGTTCCCTTTATGCACCCAAACCTGTTTACAAGCCCTTTTCCTGTTTTTCGGACTGGCTACAGTACCGACCTTAAGTTCTAAACTTTTCTCCTTGAACTTCCTGCGCTGCCTCACAAATGTCCTTGTTTTGCTAGCCACCGTACGCTGAGGATTTCCTTCCTCCAGCCCTGAGAACAACGCCAAATTCCTCTACTCAGCCCCGAACTAGAAGCTTCCTGATTGCCCTGGTCCGTAGACCCCCCCAACGCGAGTCTTTGGTGAAGAGGCCAACGAGGTATCAGAAAACAGTTTCCTTCTGGGGATATCCCGGATAGTGGCCTTTCCCCTCGTCACCGACTTGTCCTCTCCCAACTTTCCACTATAGCTTCTCGACGACACCGACGGCCGAGCAGAGGCTGCAACCAACCTCTTCTGGCGAAACGGAGAAGCTCGTAGCCACTCCCCCAACCACTTCGGCTCCACTTTTACCTCCATGGGATAGGAACGCCCCTCATGAAACAGCTGCCCACAGTCAAAGCAAAAATGAGGAATCCTTTCATACTTGACATCAAACCATTGGCCAGATGAATCGGCTGCATTGGACCTATCCGGACGCCATGAACAAGAGGCTAATCCACTGGAATTTCAACCCTGATCCTCATGCAATCACCCCATGCAGTACCATCCTTGTCAGCATCCACCCTCACTACCTTGCCAATCCAGCCTCCTATGATCATACCATACTTCTCATTCATTAAACCAAGGGGGAGATCCAACACTCGCACCCACATTGCCAAAGTATTGAAAGACAAGTCCGAAGGCCGAGTAACCCCATCAAATTCTTTCAGAAGAACAACATGAAAGTCAAATTGCCAGGGACCATTATTCATCACATGCTTCCAGTCACCTTCAGAGAAGAATCGAACCACAAATCTATTCTGCCCAATCTCCCTAAAATCTGCTGCACCATGCATGCCCCAAGCTTTTGCATAGCACGATCAAGAGCACCAAGATTAAATTTTCCTCGAGGAACAGACCTTACCGATGGCCACCCATCTATGGTTAGACCCGAGATCAGCATCCACGTCTTCAATGACTATTCCTGCAACCTCCTCCGTGAGCACCAAATCCCCCAACTGGGAGGACAATCCAGCCGTCTGATCGTCCCCCGTGCCAACGAATCGTGCACCAAATCCGCCATTGGAGGGCAGAACAACTCTGCCCTAACCAAAGACTCTGCCCCAATTGCCTCCCCGCCTTGCACGAGACGACACAATCGGCGAACTCAATCCGACCGCTGTGAGAGATTCACGCCGCCGTCAACAACCACCCACGCCAGAGAAAAACCCTCGCCGCCCTTGCGATCGCCTCCATCATTGCCCTCTCCGTGTGGTGGCCGCTCTTGACCACATTTGACCTCCTTCCCATCCCCTTCATTAAATTCGCTCTCAGCTCCCCTCAACCCGATCCAACCTACAAATAGGCCTCCCTACACGAATGGCTCACTCCAACGCGCGCGCGCGCTCTCTCACTATCGCAACAGATCCCCATCTCGACACTCTAGATCGGGACGCGCCCTCACCCCACTGACGGTGGGCCACAGGTATCATCCAGGCCCCACTCGACAGTGGAATAGGATCTCCCCTCCCTAATCCACACTACTGTGATGCAGATACACGCGCGCATCTGATAAATGGTGAAAAGCCGACTCACTTTTCGCCTCAGTCTCCTGCGTTACTTTGCTTGTCTTTTCCCCCATCTCTGTCCCTCCTCTCCTCTGCTGCTCTACCTCCGGCCCCGCGATGCCCTCGCGGCAGCCTCCGCCGCCCGATGCCTCCCTGCCTCCGGTCGCCGCGGCTGCAGCCGTCGTCACCGACCTCCGATTTCACAGGCGACACCACCTCCGCGGCTCGGCCGTGGCCGCCGCCGCGGCCTCGACCGCGGCGGCGGCGCTGATCTTAGTGGCCTTCGCGCTGTTCGTCTGGCTGCGACGGGGGAGGAAGCGGGCCGCGGCGGCGGCCGCGGGGGCGAGGACGCAGCCTGCGCCCGCGCTGCGGAGGCTGTCGTACCAGCAGCTGCGGCGCGCGACGGGGAGCTTCGCGGCGGGGAGCAAGCTGGGGCAGGGCGGGTTCGGTCCTGTGTTCCGCGGCTCGCTGCCCAGGTTGGGGCAGCCCGTGGCCGTTAAGGTTATGGACGCCGCGGGATCGCTCCAGGGCGAGCGCGAGTTCTACAACGAGCTCTCCCTCGCCTCCCACCTCCTCGGCTGCGGCCACGGGACCACGCCCTCCATCCTCCTGCCCTTCGCCTACTCGCTCTCCGCGCAGCCGTGCCGCCGCCGGATGATGCTGGTGTACGAGCTCATGCCCAACGGGTCGCTGCAGGACGCGCTGCTGGGTAAGAGGTGCCCCGAGCTGGTGTCCGAGTGGCCGCGGCGGTTCGCTGTCGCCCGCGACGTGGCCGCCGCGCTCCATTACCTTCATTTCGTTGTGCATCCGCCGGTTATCCATGGGGACGTCAAGCCGAGCAATGTGTTGCTGGATGGTGAGCTCCGTGCTCGCCTCGCAGATTTCGGACTCGCGCGGATCAAGTCTGAAGAAGAAGATGAGTTAGAGAGTGGTGCGACTGAGGGCAATGGGGATGGGAATGGCAATCCAGGTGGGGGATGCGATGATGATGTATCAGTGGCCGGCGAGAGCATGACTGCTATTGTAGTCAATGGAGATGACAATGCCGCCAAGTCACCAGAGGATGATGAGGGGTTCACCACGGCATCTCCTGCGGAGGTAGCGTCCACTTCCGGATTTGATAAGACTAGTGCCGGTAGTGGATTTAATGGCAGAAGCTGCAACGATGGGGGTGCTGCAGCATCAGGAGCTGGGATTGACTGGTGGTGGCGTCAGGATAATGGTGGTGGTGGTGGTGTTGTTAAGGACTATGTGATGGAATGGATTAAGTCGGAGATCAAGAAGGAGCGGCCGAAGAACGATTGGATTGCAGGAGCATCTACAACCACCCCTGCAACCTCAACAGAGAGGAAGAAGCCAAAGCGTAGGGCACAGGAGTGGTGGCGTGAGGAGTACGCCGAGGAGCTCACCAAGAAGCACAAACGGCGGGCACTTGCTAAGTCGAGGAGTGAGGCTGGTGCGATGGCTGGCATGCAGTGGTGGGAGAGGGATTGTGATTTAGGGGAGAAGGGACGTTCAAGGTGGAGAATGATGAAAAGCTGGAGCCGGAGGAGCAGCAATGGCAATGGAAGCATTGATTGGTGGGTTGACGGTGTGAGACGGAGCAGCAGGGATTGGGCTAGTGGGGAATTTGTGCCCAAGAGTGGTGGAGCAGTGAGCAGCACACCGAGCATGCGTGGCACAGTCTGCTATGTGGCTCCTGAGTATGGTGGTGGCGGGCCTCTATCGGAGAACTGTGACATTTACAGCTTTGGTGTTCTGTTGTTAGTTCTTATCTCTGGACGCCGTCCGCTCCAAGTGACGGCCTCACCCATGTCAGAGTTTGAGAAGGCGAGTCTTATTTCGTGGGCAAGGCATCTTGCCCGTGTTGGTCGGTTGCTTGATCTTGTAGACCCTGCGCTGCGGGATGTTAACCGTGACCAGGTGCTGCTTTGCATTACCATCGCACTCCTGTGTATCCAGAGGTCACCAACTCGTCGGCCATCTAGCGAGGAGGTGCTTGAAATGCTCTCTGGTGAGGGTGAACCACCTCGTCTCCCAATAGAGTTCTCACCATCGCCTCCTGGTGGGTTCCCTTTCAGGTTCCACAAGAAAGGTCGGTGAGTTATTTGTTGGTTAGATGAAAAAGGTAGTGCTAGTTTTCTATTGTTATGCACGTTTCTTCTTGTTCACCACCCCTAATTTATCTGTTTAATTGATCGGTGTATAAAGATCTTGATGGGGAAAAACAGTGGCAGCTTCAATTGATAAGAACTGTATCCCCATTAATCACATGCATAATCATAGCTTGGCAATTTCTGTACATCACTCCCAGTTTACCCATTTAATTGATTGATGTATAAAGATCTTTTTGGGATAAAACAATCACAGTTTCAATTCAAGTTTGACAAGAACCCTGTCCCCATTAATCACATGCACAATCATAGTTTGGTTAAAGTTAAGAATGCTATGCATGATTTAATAAGCAAGACCACTTCAGAATATTGTGGATTTGGGGGGGGGGGGGGGGGGGGTTCTTTGTGTTGGTAGATTGGGAAGCATCTTGCTTTTGGACATGCTTTGGATGTAGTGTTTTGCTGTCCCCTGTGAGAGCTGTGTTTTCTTCGCCTGTTTGACAATTATTTTCTCCTAAACAGGCGTGCCCACTTGTGTGATGGCTTCAAGCTTTCCATACTCGCAGATCCCTTTCACTTCTTTTTGCACTGAGATGGCACCATCACTTTTCTCCAGCAAGTATATTCTACATAGTTGCTGCAAGCAGTTTAGAATATAAGACTCACGTAGGCCACTTTGCTGTCTAAAAAGGCATTTCCTCAATCTGCTGGTGTGGGAATAGTTTGGTACAACAAAGTACTAGTTTAGGTATATGCCACTACATGAGTTGGGCTGTCTGAACCTGGCATAAAAATTCTTGGACATAGAATTTTCCACTCTCTTAGGTCAATGGTTACTTGTTTAGGAACACTATCAATGATGGGTATGAAAAGTCCAAGTTGGTCAACACTTCTAGAACACATTATGTGCCTTCTACGTGTGAATAATCTTTTGTGTGAACTAGTATGGTGGCCCGCGCACCTATGTAGGCATCATTCTTATAGCATATTTAATTGGTTTAGCGATACATATGTAACGATAACAAAAGAGCTTACATCCGGAAAATAAAGAGTTGCAAATCACATGAAAGAATTAAAATATTAGAATTTTAGGGCGTTATCAATTCGATTTAATTTCTATATTTGTATAAATGGTTTCATTTATGATATATTGATATTAATGTATAGTAGTATATGTTAAAACAAAGGATATAGATTACATTTTTAGGAGAAAATACTTGTTCTTTATAATTTTTAATTGGAATCTCCAATAATAAAGACAATAGTTGTATCCATATTAATACAATTAAAATAATGCAAATTATAATGGATATTATAGGCAAGTTTGTTCTTGTGTATGGATCGCTTGAGTTCAATTATATCTCTAGCATTTCACATCTTAATTTCATACAGGAGTTCTCTAACTATACATGCATGCATATCACGGTGTAAATCAATTTCATGCACACTTTCATAGATCAAGAAAAATTACTGATTATGATCTGTTAATTATAAGGTCCATCTAACTAAGAGTTAGATACTTTTTTTTAGAATTTCTAGCAATTATTCTCATTTATTATGTAACATCCATCGGTTATGGATTGCTACATATAATTAGTGTACACCAAATTAAAGGCAAGATGTTTTTTTTCATTTTTAGGAGAATTTCTACAATTTTTCTCTTTTTAGTCAGCTGATATAATCAATCATCCTATGCTTTTATTCTATGATAGATAACACCTAATGGTTGATATAGTTCAACTTGAATTAGAATCTACCACATCGATGGTGATTCTAGAAAAAATTCAAAGTTGTGAAACACACATTGTTGGTAAGTGTTCATGTAGAATAGATCTTGTTTTTTTATTTCTCCTTTTTTTCTCCCCGAGTGTCACTTTTTTCCTTATTTTTCTTATGCATGGCTTTTACTCATTTATTTTGCACGTCAATATCTTTCTTTTCCTCTCGTACGTGCATTTTAGTGTGGGTCATCTATGATTCTTTTTATTTATTAGGTTCATCTAGAATCTATGATGGGTAGCCTTGTCTTATAAGACTTCTTGTTTAATCTATGACATCCACTGATAATCATTTACTGACCATAATAAGTGTCCACTAAATCAAGGAACGGATGTTTTTTTTATTTTTTTGATTATTTCTAGCTTGTTTCTTCTTTTTAGCGAATGTAAAACTCATGTGATAGACTTTTAGTATATAGTAGATATATTTTGTTTTCTCTTGGATTTACTTTGGAATTCATATGGAAATCAAATAGGTAGTTTTTGTTTTCTTCCCCGAATTTTAGTTATTTTGGATTATATTTGTTATGGAATCTTTTTTAATTTGCTAATTTTATTATTCTTAGACAAGATTTATTTTACATGCACACTTACCAACAATCTGTGTTTCACAACTTTGATTTTTCTAGAATCTCCATCGATGTTTACATACAGGAGATTAATCAGGATCGGCTTCTCCTTTTTATTCTAGTAACACATGCATACATGTAGATAGAAATCTTCATGTGGATGTGACTTCCCTAATTCCTTGCTTGTTGATTTCCTATTACATATGCATATATGTTGGACCTTTGATCATGCATGAAGATGGAAATAGCACTTAGCTTCGATCATCGTTGCATCTATGCATACAGGAGTTGGATTCATTCGCGTGTATGGCTCTACGGCAGGAAGTTTCGTGCGGTCTTTGTCTACTTAGGCTATGGATCATGTCTCGCATATCAATACAGGTCCGGCACCGGTGAGGGTGGGTCTATGGGGAGAGGTGAACTAAGACATGTCGGGTGACTGCGGCACGATGAGGGGTCAGGCGGCGCTTGGCGTTGCGCGGGGTGGTAGTCATGGTTGAGTTTGAATTGTACTTGATGTGAGCTCTTTCTTTTAATCTAAGCCGTTATAACTTGAGTTCGCCAAATTAAGAATTAAATGTTTTGCTTTTTCTGTGAGAATTTCTAGCAGCATAAGCATAGGCAAAGACTTGCCGAACCCCACCCACGTTGCAAGGCGTGAGCTGCTAGTGGGTTTTGTTTATCCATGGTAAACCAATTGTTGGCCTAGCTGATGGGCCATGGGATCAAATATAAAGAGACAAAAGAAAAATCAAAAAGTAACTGCTTGCAGACAGAGATAGGGAAAAAAGAAACTCGAACTGGTATGGGATGTGTGAAGAGGGACCAATTTTGATCCGGTTATTAGGTGGGCGTGGTTTTAATTTGCGTCCGGAGAGGGACATGGTTGGCGAGAGCATCCTTCCTACTTTTCTAACCGCGTGGGGTGGTGGTACCGGTTGAGTTTGAATTGTACTTGATATCAACTATTTTTTTTAATCTGAGCCGTTATAATTTGGGTTTATCAAATTAAGGGCTAGATGTTTTGCTTTTTGTGAAAATTTCTAGCAAATTTCTCTCTTTTTTCAGCAACTCTAAAAGACATGTCATCGACTTTTAGTAATAAATAGATTTTGAGAGTTCGAAATTATGAAATCTGTTGAAACTTGAAACTACATCTGCCGATATGTAAATTCAACTTGATGGCTTATTTGATCTCCTTTTGCAGTTCTTTCCTTTGGTTCTCCATTCATTCCGTATGTGCCGTTGGCTGGTTCCTTGAATGGAAAATGACTTGAAACCCAACCATTAAACACTTCGAAGATCTTAAGTTTTAGACTTCGATGTGTCTTTAAGGAAAACTTGGTCCATGAGATAAGGGTTGCCCATTTACTGACAGCATCTTGGCATAGTGACCACATCTTGGTGGAACCAGCTAGATGAACTCTTTTAGTGGGCTCAGCGGAAGGTCATACCCTCTGTTGTTACTTAAGAATAAGATATTGTAATGATTTGCTAAAATCAATCAACTTCCCCGTATCAATGGGCAGAAATGACTGGATCCATGAGACCATGCGGGGGTATATGCTGAAGCATTTAGTGGTGTGCATCTGTGGGCTAACTGACATTGATTGGGAGTTTGGAAAGATGACATTGTTCTTATCTTACATTGTATGCATTATCTCTTGATTATGTTTGGATGCAAGTAGGATTGATAGAACTGGTGGTAACTGACTAACTGTTAACCACTGCAGTGGAAGTTTTGAACTCCTTGTTACAGACTGACCCTTTTCCGGTCCAGTTTAGGATAATTACACTCGAGAGAGTGAACAAAGTAGGAAATTATCTTGTGAGTAAACAGCAAATGTGACTGGTTCCCTATATCTAGCTTTACCCTGGTTGGATCAGCCATTGTTGTTTCTGGGATGAAATAACCACCAGGATTACAGGGTGGTAGTTGGATTATGAAATTGTTGTGCTGATTTCCATATTGCATTGTTGAAATGGTTACAGTACTGTTTGTGCTCGAATCACTGCTGTCACAAGTAGGTAGCAAATCACCCTTCCAGCCAGGACAAGTCCAGCCGAAATGATTAAAAAGAAGAAGAAAATACTCAGCCAAGCCTGTACTGTGATTTCTTGTGAGCTTCGATGGCACGATGCTGTTGAGTTGTCCAGGCCTTATGTACCAAGTGACACGCATTTATTATCATCTTTGCATTTATAATCTCCATTCATCATTCGGTTATGAGCTGTTTTCTCAATGTCTGGGGGTCATCACTCAAAAATCCAGCGAACATAGAGAAATTGTACACTTCGTATATAAGGCCGCACTATATAATGTATTTTGGCATAGTCTCTAATAGGTGGAGGGGAAAAAAGGAGGATGTTTGTAATGTACTGGAGAATGACATCATGATGAAATAGTAGTTTTTGTACTGCTGCCGCTACCCGGTGCAGGGGAGACCAGTAGTGAAAGAAGAAAATTGGATGAGCAGTATGTAAGAGTGAAAAAAAAACTAAGCATACTGCTGCGCCAATACCTCATGACCAAGCAGCTTAAATTGCAAAATAGTACTCAGTATGATAGAGAAGAACCGTTTTGTTGTTAGGAGTAGTATTTAGTCTGACAGAATAAACCTTTTGTTGTTACAAGGTGGCACAAAATATGCACAGACAAGGATGTGTTACACACAACTGATGTATTCTACAAGCATCGAATTTTCAGAGATATGGATGACATGCAATGCTACACAGCTAGAGTGGCATAACAATTCAGCTTCGTTATCATCTGTATTCCTCTCCAAGGACGATATAGTTGCAGCCGTTGGTCTTAATCATGTGAGATTTTCTTCAGAAGGGCAGTAAAATCTTTCTTGTCCTGCAGTACGAGGATAACAAGACATCAAAAATTCTGCGCATGCATTGTCAGGGTATAACATACATTGACTGAAATAAGGCAATCGATAGTATGAAGTGGTATGAAAGGCTTAAAGGTGCTAAGAACGCAGTAGTTCACAGCAAAACCCTGCACAAAGCCGAAGCATCCTACCTCTTGAGTTCTTATTCTAGGCTTCTTGTTTATATTGATTGTTGATTTTGGCTTATAAATAGTAACAGCTTGTAGAGAAATTTATAGAGAGATATTTATATGTGATTTTAACTGATATAAATGAAGTCACTACAATGTGTACTATAATCCACTAGTTGGCCCTGTTTTAAAAAGATGCTCTGTTTAAAAGGTATGTACTGTTAAAAAGATATTTACAGTAGAAAAACAGTTTTTAAAAACTAATACAAACAGACCAAATCTTGCGTCGAGACACGTGCAACTGCAAGAAGTACTCTGCTGATTTCCTCCTCTGTGAAGGGAGATACATGTGTATCACTTGTTGCTGAAGCAAATGCTTTTGAAGCTGGTTCCAAGGCCAACAATACAACAATCAATCAAAGATATCACTGCAACGTAACAACTAGATGGTTAAAGGTTAAATTTCACATGTTTAGAATCTACACAGAAGAAATGACTCACAGGTTCTATCTTCGGCTTTTTGGGAGATGCACCATTAGGAGTTTTTGCATCATCACCCCCGGAGCTCCTCTTTTGATTGGATTTTGATACAGGTGGAGTGCTAGTAGCATGTCCTGGTGCTCTTTTTTCAGCAAGGTTGTTATCCCCTGGTTCACTTTTGAGTTGATTCTTCGGTTTTGGAGCAAGTAGGATCAAACAGTTGTAAACATGAACCCTATTCCACAAAACTGCTTGTGCTCGTGCAACGCACGTCCTTGAAAGCATATGGAATTGTGCGGGCACTCCTAATGCATTCTACATCAGTAATATTCATGATATTAATTAGCCTGTCAAGTAGGATTGATGTTGAGATGAAGAGGGGATTAAAGAAGAGAGGGAAGCAGTGTCTCATGTAAGACCCTGTTTGGCACAAAATCCAATACACAGGAAACAACAAAAAATTACATTGGAAGGAGATTAATGTTTATCTACAATAATTGTTGCATTGGAAGGAGATTACGGATTTATTGTTGGATCCATCGGTGGAAATTATACATTAGAGTTATAGTGTCTACATGACGTGGAGGTTATAGACATTATTGTATAATGTCTACCATTGGAAATACCCTGATCATTACATCAGTGTCTTCGTCATCATTGTCATTGGATCCATTTTGTCCAGCAGCGCGGCATAGCAACTTTTTTAGTTCCTTTCCGGACTTGCTCGGGCCTTCTCCTGCTCCTTCATTCTCGTTGTCATCTTGTGAGTATTGCAATCAAAAGGTCCCATTTGACGTTTCGGTCTTGTTCTTTTTGGCTTTTGATATCTTTAGAAGTTAAAAAACCAAACATCGAAATAGAGTGACCTCTTGAAGCGAATTTTTCAAATGTCTTTCTAAACTCAAAACCGTGTGTGCCATCCGCGTCAGTATCTCCGCCTCTGCAATGCCGTGTTGAAAAACGCAGACAAAAGTCATGAACCGCAGCCTAAAAGAACACCCCCATCAATAGTAATTCTCAGAAAGGCAGTAGCATCTGTAGATTAGTAAACAGTGTACTAGCAGCATTTTACAGGCATGCCATATTTACTGATAATATGAGCACAAGTATGCGCCTTTCTATCTACCTGCTTAATTTCTGGTGGAGCAGGGATTTCAGGATCAGCTAAATCAGCTCTTTCCTCTGGGTCAATATCCAGAGCCTCATCATCATCGTGAAGATCTCCTCATGATCCCAATCGTCACTTGATAAAGAGCAGGTTTGATCTAAGAAGCCTTTTAGGGCTGAGAAACATGCATTGATACACAAGAAAGATTGTCTTTATATTTTCTTTTTAGTATGCAATTATGAATAATTCTTTGGAATAACAATAATAAGCATGTGCTTACTGAATAAAATGGGCAAAAGCTCAGAATTTCCAAATATTAACAAAAACGAGTAGTATTTGACAAGCATACCCTCTCTCAATTTCATCATCCAAATCAAAGTCTGTGTCTTTTCAACCTTCCTCCTCATCATCCATGGCCTTTGTAGTAAGCCGATGCCTATTTTTCCTTGCAGCTCCCTTTTCTTCATCTGCCTCGCCTTTATCAAATTGATTTCCATCCCTATTTCCTTTCTTGGGGGTGAACAGTACCAGATTCCCCCTCCATTTGCATCATCAAACTTCTTCACATCCGAACTAAAGGCTGCAGCTCCATTTGTAGCTGCCTTCATCATCCACCGTTCATACCCAGTTGCACTGCTTCTTCTATTAAGCTTCTTTCGAAGTCAGTTGTTTGTACTGTGCACTTTTACTGAAGTTCTACCTGAAAAGGCATGACAAATGTAAGGATGCCTTGAAGGAATTAAGAGAGTAATTTCTATTTGGAGCTTTTGAGCACAAAATTAGTAATGTTGAAACTTGCAACTTTTGCTATTCCTTGACAAAAACATGGGTGGAAGTGTACACTCTCGCTAAGTTTTATGTCTTGCTTGTAATTATGTTCTCAGGATGATTATAATTGATACGAAGATGGGGAAGATAAATATAGAAGCAAATTGTGAGTACCAGGAACTAAAAGGAACAGCATGGAACTCCTTGCCGTGCAACATCAACAAATAGTATGTAGCAGTTGCAGATTGTGAGGCCTCAAGTTGACTTTGGTACTGATATTCACATGTTTCATCTTCCAAGATCCATGGCTTTCTGTTATAGTATTTCTCCTATTTTGCCAAACATGAGTGCCAAATAGTTCAGAAGGGTAAAATTCTTGAGTTGCAATCGTTCAGAAGTCAGAACAAGTTATTGCAGAAGGGTCTCTTAAAATGTACATTTGCCATTAGATGAGCAAAAAAATTCTTTTTTTCATAAGGGTATCCAATAGCATACTTCTAATGTACGGTGTTAGATATTTAAATCAGTATAGCCTAAAAGAGCAACTACAGTGTTTTTTGGTCGAATTACAGTGGTATAGGGGAGTTCGTTCATAAGATTGAGTGATGGAAAAATTAACACAGCTTCCCTATTGCTTCTAGCATAAAAAAAGATATTTATCATACTATATCACTGTATTATCAGGTTGCATAAAAAATAATTATGATTATCCATGATCAAGAACCAGTACCCGCATATTCCCAATTAGGGATGAAAACGGAACGGAAATATCCCGTACCGAACCGCATCGTTTTCTACATTTGACCCAATTTGACCCAATCGAATTCGTATTTTCGGACAAATTTGAATTCGGTTCGAAATACGGAATACCAAATTCGAAAACAGAGCGGAAACGGTTTAGGCGTTTTCCGACCGTTTTCTATTTTTCTACATTTTATTCGGAATATACCGTATTGTAAATATGGTTTAAACCGAATTTGGCCCACTCACAGCCCAGCGCCCCAGCCCTACTCTCTGGCCTGATGGCCTCTGCTCTGGCTTACCGTGAGGTCGGTGGCTGCGGGTTGCCGCCGGCCAAGCCACCTCGCCAGCCGCCACCCGATACTCCCCCGGCGTACGGGAGACAGCTCGACGGCAGTAGTCGGCCAAGGCAACCCGCCTCCCAAACCTAACCCAGTGAGCAAAACATTAAGAGCAAACCAAATCCATAGATCGGGATAGGAAAAGGGGGAAGAAAAGCACTAGATCGGCCAGATCTGGCCGAGGTTCACCGGGCAGCACCGAACGGCCAGACGGGAACGGCCGGGCCGAGAGGTCATCCGACGAAGCCGCCAGGCCAAGAGGCGCAGGAGAGGAGGAGCCGCGCTGGGGAAGGCGGCGGCGTGGAGTAGGAAGCCGAGGGGAGAGGCGCGAGGAGAAGCGGCGACGGGGTGAAGAAAGAGAGAGAGCTGAGAGCAGGGAGGCATGGGGAGGAAGATGAGGCGGCGGTGGGAAAAAGAGGGGAGGCAGAGGAGGCGTGGAGGCGTCGGTGGAAAATAGGAGGAGGGGGAAAAGGCGCTGGCGACGGAAGGCTCCAGAAGAGGGGAGCAGGCGGAAAGAAAGAGGGAAATGGAAGGGAAAGGAAAAAGAGAAAAGAAAATGAGGAAAAGAAAAATAGAAGGGAAATAAATTGGGAATTAAAATTTGTAAGTTGGAAAGCGCTTAAACTAAAAATTCGTAGTTAACAGATGTTCCGAATATAAATTCATTCCAGATAAATTGTTAGGGAGGACGCAGTACTTCGCAATATGGACATAAGCTAGGAAATGATTACATCCATAATTAGTGTAGATAAAATAGATTTAATTATTAGTTGATCAATTAAGAATAAACAAATAATATTAAAAGACAGCAATAATAGGAATTATGAGCTAGAAAATACTAATGCCCACTTTAGTATAATATTTATTAGCAGAACTGTAGATGTTCTGCTAGCTGTTAATTGCTTGTTCTAGACTTGTATTGTATTTGTGTCGGCTATTGTGCTAATACTTAAGACCAAGGGTCATGCACTTGTTAATTATTATATGCACTTGAACTTGATCATGCACTTGGTAATTGTTATGTACTTGGTCACTTGTTAATTGTTATGCACTTGGTCCTACAGGTCGGTATTCCGTATTGAATTTTCGTATACCGACCGTGTTCGACATAATTCCATTCGAATTGGTTCGTTTTCGAAATTCTCGATATTCCGAAAGTTCGCGTTCGTTTTCGTATCCGGCTTTACCGCTTTCGCTTTCGTTTTCGTATTCAAATGTAGAAGTAGAAAACGGTTGAGGAGTTTTCCGACCGTTTCCGACCGTTTTCATCCCTATTCCCAGTAAGCTGCCGTCCTTGCAGGCCATCCTTACGAAGAGACTACTTGTTCCCTGTGCTCTTCTTCTTTGAGAATGGCGGCAAACCAGTGGTGAATTGGCCGATCGAAAGGGCCTTCTCTGCTGTGGTATCCATCCAAACATTGTACTCCTGTGTGCCATGGGAACAAAACACAAAAGGTTACACACAACGATGCCCAAGATAGCCAAGCGCGGCGGCAGCAATGCCATTGCTCACACGATTAAAACCCTAAAGCTGTTACGGGAGGGGCGGGCCATACCCGGATGAGCTTGTAACAAAAGGAGAAGACCGAGTCAAGAAATGGCATTTTGGTAATCTGATCAAAATACCGGAAACTACGTTGAAAGAAAACTATGGTGCTTGAGCGGCCCTTGGGAGAGTGGCTTACGTTAAGAAAAACTGAGAAGATTAAGATGGATTAATGCTAAGGGTTTAGTAGATTTGGCCTTATACACTTTGAAAAACATGCATAAGAGTAAAGTGCGAGTTAAAATTCATATGTGTGGGTTTATCGGGTTTCCCCATTACGCTAAATGGACAATATCATCTAAAGATTAGATGTGGTTGGCTAGGCTATCTATTTAACCAGTTGGGATGAATATTTGTAGTTAACTATCCAAACTTCCTCTCTTGACATCAAGTGTTCAAGTTCGAGGGTTAGGGTTTGAGAGTAGTTGAGTGTTGTTGTGTGCTCTCTTGTCCTCTAGATGGAGTGGTTGTAAAATCTTTATTTTCAAATAGCAATATATCAATCTTTGTTTATCTTTATGAATCTCTCTTTTGTTGATTGATTTACTTTTGACTTGATTGGTTTTTCCTCTTCTCTTCTCTTCTCTTGATCTTGCTATGCGAAAGACGTATAAGAGATTGAGATACCTCTGAAAATTAATCTCTACCCATCTAAACACTTTGATAGCAAGTTCGTGAAGAAACACAAGTTTACTTGATTTTAGCCTCACCAAGTGATTTTGTGATCTAATGATTTTTGGCTTGATTTCTTTGATGTTTGTGCTTGCTGTGATATATGGGAGTATACCTATAGTTATCTTGGCTATCCTCTGCTTATGAACAAGTCATATTCATCGTTTTCGTATTTTGCCTGATTTTGGTACAATCTTGCTTAAATCTAAAAAGGTCTGAATTTTGATATGAATTTTTGTGATCTATAGGTGAGATAGGTTCCTGAGACCTTAAATAAGGTGTGTGCAAAATTTCACATCATTTGAACATATATTTTTTAGTTGCACCAAAAAAGATTAGCGTTAGGCTGATTTTGCATTTTCTGAAACAAGGAGCGATCTGACTATTAATCCCTAGTGGTCAGACCGGTGGAGTTTTCCAGTTAGACTGGTTCTCAGTAGAGGTCTGACCTCTAGGTTTTGGTGACTGTCAAAGGTTTATTTCTTGAGCTTTTGCTTCAGAATTTTGGCTATTGATCCTAGGCTTCATCACTCATTGGTTACAGAAGTAAAGAAGCAAGAATACATAAGGAAAAAGTTTGGACGGCACTATTCATCCTATGTGTTGTCTATTCGGTCCTGCACAATCCTTCGCAAATAAGTAGGACCCAATAGCATACTCCAGTACTCTGCACATTGCTCACCTCAGTATAAAAATTGACTGCTCTGGACTCGCACTAGTTTCTTGATGCAATTCAACTTCCGTTTCTTTCTGCCGACGCGTTTCTTTCTGCCTTTCTGGTCTGGTCGCGGCTCAACTTCCGTTCCGTTCGTCTGGAATTCGAACCCCACCTTCCTTTTCTGCGTCTTCTTCCTCTTTCTGCTTGTGGTTGCTACGCTTCTTCTCGAGGCCACCGCCGAATTTCAATTTCAATTTCAATTCCAATTCTTCCCTGACTTCCCACTACTCCAGGTCACCACCATTGCCAAGAACTGCAAGGTCTCTCCGGTACGCTTCCTTCTACGCTCACCTCTATCTATTACCATCTCTAGCTTTATCTTGCAAGAGAAAATCGCATGTTTACACCGCAAAAATCTTCACTTTTTATTTTCCTTCTTGAAGGTTTTTTTTTGAATTGGTTGGTTCCCGATAAGATGCATGAAGTCACTAGAGGGCGAGAGTGCCATTAGTGTCAAATTATTTTTAAGTAAGTAATTACGTGGTGCTTCACATAGTGGGAACGAATTGAAGGCTCCTTATATAATGTGCTATTTTTGCGTCACGTATATATTTGTCAATGACATGTGAAGTTCTGGGTATTTGTTTGGTCCATTTGTGTTCTGTGCTTGAAACTTGAAACAGCTTCCCATTGATCCATCCTATTCTAGTGTGCCGTACAATTCCATTTTCGCGTGATCATAGCTTCCCAAATCCCAATGTAGCGACAGGTGCACCTCTGGTCAATGTTTCATAAGCACTAATTATAAAAAAAGGAAATCGCGAACACTAATCAAGCACATGATCGTAGATGTCAGGGATTAGTAATTTAGTAGCGAAGGTGTTGGCTTTGTGGCTACTAGATAGGTGTTATTTTCTGGTACTCTTCGTGCGCAACGGTGCTAGATTGGATCATAGTTTATGACATACGATACAAATATATATAGTATCAAAAATAAAGTAAATAAATATCGTATAAAGAACCAAATAACAGCAACAAAATAATCACGGTGAGATAAAGATTTGGCAAAGACAATCGCAAATTTCTTAAGCATAATCTCAAAAGTTAAAAGGGATTGTTGCTCTCTTATAACCCTATTGAATCTTGTAGGATTTTTATATCCTTACTTTATACAAGAATTTAGTACTAAACAATAACCTAGTATCTAATCCTCTCATGCACATTTTGCTTTGGATGAGTTAATTTGTGGCTTGGATTCTCCATGACCGTCCCTTATGACTATATAGTGCATCTAGTTCTTCTCTAAAGTGAAGTAAAAAATCTTAATCCAATTAGGAGTGAAAGTCCTAGTAGGAAGGATTCAAGTCACCTTATCTCAACAATCTCTACCTTGACTTTTATCTGATAAAGTCATTGTGCTTCTCCAAAAATTTGCTCCAGGTTGGCTCCGTCTCTTTTGTTTTTTCCTCCCACCTTTAAGAGTGTCCCCACCAAAGGAGCTCATGCATATCGCCGTAATGTGTGTGTCCAGGCTAGCCTCTTGTTTTATTTACATACCTCTTGTTTCTATAACCCTCCATGCCATAGATTTATACCGCATTTAAGTTCTACCTACTCGCTGATACCATATGGTTGCTCCCACCACGTCTTCCTTCTTCCAATAGCTAGCACCTTCACCTTTGCGACTACTAGAGTTTGCGATCATCTTTATATGTCTGCACATAACTGCAGATGAGTTTTGAGTATTTATTGTTGACGTCATGGTTTTCTTCTCCTAATCAGGATATTTACTAGACCCCCATAGTTTCTTTTCCCTTATGATTGCCCACTAATCGGTATCCTCTATTTCTCGATATACTTTTCATGATTACCAACCATTTGCACGTAATTTATATGACTCTACCTCGAAGTGATACCTCACAATCTTTAAATTCAAGCAAATTCATAGGTATTAGATTCTTTTTTTAAGTCGGGGACATACCGTACTCCCGCCAATGTGCGATGTGCTCTATTATACATCTCTAATGTAACTATTCCCACCTCAATGCTTTCATACTGCTTGCAATCTACTAAGAGAACATTTTCATTCACTAGGCATATAGATCCTTTGTCAAACATCACCCTTACCGAATGCATATGGATGCAACAATCTGAATCAAATATACATCTATGAGAAGTACTCGTTTGACTAATGACAAGTATGTCCGAATCATCTTTCACTACCGTCATTGAGCATGCATCCCTTATTTACTTCAAACTTGGACAGTCCTTTATCATATGACATTCCTTGCCACATAGATAGCATACATGTTCACCCTCACTCTTGCCTTTCTTCGTCCCATGACTTTTGCTTTTGCCTACAACACGTATGGAAACCAATGCTTGATCACGCAAGGATGAAGATTCCAGTGGTTTTATCAAGGAATTTGTCTCCAATAGATATGCAACTATATCATTGAAATTGAGAGTGCTTTTTTTTGACAAGAATATTCATCACTAATTGCTCCATGATGGTATTAGAAATAATGCCAATATGATAACCTTGTCATTCTTCTTAATTTTCTCATTCACACTGATCAGCTATGCGATAAGTTTATTGAAGACATTAAGATGATCAACGAACCATGTGCCCTTCTCCATGCGTAACACGTACAATTGATGTTTCAGCATTCACCAGTTTGTCAATGACTTTGTCATATACAATTATTCTAAGTCATTTTATAATTTCTTTGGTGAATTCTCCTTGATTAGCGAGTATTTTACCTCATCGGAGAGGCATAGATGGATTGTACTGACAGTCTTATGCTCCATCACCTTCTAATCTGTCCCCTTCAAGGGCGTTGATTAAGTTTTGTTGGACAAGGACATCATTCATGACACATTGCCACATGATAAAATTTTCTTCGCCGTCGAATTTCTCTATTTGACTCCACATCGTTGACATTGATCGATTTTGTGCCACCTGACGCTTTACCGACCTTTTCGCCAGTTATATTAATCCTACCTTGACTCTAATACCACTCCTTATATGTAGTAGCCCCAGATCAGATCAAAGTTTATGAAATATGGCATGAACGTGCACTATATCAAGAACTAAGTAGATAAATCCTGTAGAGAGAATCAAATAACAACAATAAAATCACGACGAGAGAGAAAGATTTGGCGAAGCCAATCACAAATTCCTTGAGCATAATCTCAAAATAGTATGAGGGATTGTCACTCTCTTACAACCCTCTTGAACTTTTTAGAACCCTCGGATCCTTACTCTATACAAGAATCTACTGCTAAAGAATAACCTTGTCTCTAATCCTATCGTGCACCGCTTTAATTGAGTTGGTTTGTGACTTAGGTTCTCCATGATCATCCCTCGTGGCTTTATACAATGGCCCTATTTCTCCTCTAAAGTGAAATTGGACTTCTAATCCACTAAGAAGTAGAAGTCCTAAACTTATTAGAATTTATCTAGGAATTTATATGGCACATCTCCCTAGGTACCAGTAGGAAAAGATACAAATCACCCTCCCTACACAAATAGTATCTAGTGAGTAAGATACGGGGATATGTGAGATTGTGAATGTAGTATAATAATATTGTAAATAATTTTTCTTCAGAACTTGCACCTTATACTGCTAAGGGCATGGCATACTTCAGAAAGTAATAGCATGTCAATTGAATTCATTCCTGTGATGTATGTTGTGATGCCCTTGTGGAGGTAACTGCCATGTAATACCAAAATGTTGACCCCTTGTTTGAATGGGCTCCTTTCTTGTGGGTGGGCTATCATGGCCCATCCAAACAAGCCCTAAATGGGCCATGTCGGAGACATCTAAAGTCTAAACAATGTTGTGGACGAGTCCAAGGTGATGTGATACAGCATGCGTGAGGAACATACTCTTGTCTGCCGCCATCATTGTGAATTTTTTAAATAATACATTTTCATTAATATTATATAAATATACCATCACTTAAAAAATTATATAAATAACATTCTGTCACCATTTCAAATAGTGACAGACTTCTATCATCATTTCAAATGGTGACAATTCTACGTGGAGTCTCGCGTTGCAGTCAGCAGATCTCTATCACCAAATAAATTGATGACATAGCTTCTATCGCCAATTGAACCAACGGCATAGTTTCTGTCATCAATTGAATTGATGACATAGACCTACTGACACGCGGGACTCAACGTAGGTTTGTCACCATTTAAAATGACGATTGAAATTGCACAGCTTATCTCACCATTTTAATTGACGATTCATCTCTATGTCGTCAATTGAAATGGCGATAAATACCGTAATGTCAACATGGCACTCTGTCGTCAAGCTTCAGTTTGCCAAATTCAAATAGCGACATAGCCTCGGTTACCATTTGAAATGTTGACAGAATGTTATTTATGTAATTTTTTAACTAATAATATATTTATGTAATATCAATAAAAACATATTATTTTTTAAAAAAATCGATCATCGAATACGCACGGTCGCACGCGCCAATGACAATTGAAATTGCATAGCTTATCTCACCATTTCAATTGACGATTCTATGTCGTCAATTGAAATGGCGATAAACACCGTGATGTCAACATGGCACTCTGTCGTCAAGCTTCAGTTTGCCAAATTCAAATAGCGACATATCCTCGGTTACCATTTGAAATGTTGACAGAAGATTATTTATGTAATTTTCAACTAATAATATATTTATGTAATATCAATAAAAACATATTATTTTAAAAAAATCGATCATCGAATACGCACGGTCGCACGCGCCCCAACTCCAACTCCAACAATTAACTACGCCGGTGCAGCAGTACATGCTTGCTAAACAACGATGAACATACTACCGACACCGAATAAGGTATGACCCCTTTCCCGTACATCGCCATCGTGCCTTGTCTCACTGAATTTTAGGCCCCTTTTTTCTTGCTTTTCAGTCGATTTTGTCCTCGATTTTTTAATAATTATTATTTATTATATTAATAAGTCATAGTAAAAAAATAAGACACAAATAAAAAAATATACCCTTACTTTTGTGCGCAAGCTGGTCATGTTTTTTATGGCTTCCCGATCTTTCTTACATCCGCAGATTTGTTTTAACTGTGAAGTTGCAGGGTTAACTTAGATGGTGCTCAGTTTAGCGATGGCTTATGACTTTTTCACTGTAACTGATTTATTTTTCATTGTAACTGATGGTGTCTTATTTGACGTAATTAAATTTAAAAAATTTAAAAATGCAAAAAACATGTTAGCGTATCATAAACAATGCGAAGGAATACGAAAAAAAAGAAAATGTAAAAAAGTCCAAAAACCAAAAGGAAGAAAAAGTCAAAATAAAAGAATAGCAAATTAAAAGTCAGAAATTAGAAGCTGATGTTAAAACGAGCCGGGCTAAAGACGACTGAAAAAGGGAGTGTGGAGCACGGACAAGCATAAACAATGCTGGTCCGGCAGCTTTTGTTTAACACCTAGCTGATGCTGTTGTTGTCATCGACCAAAGATATGTGCCCAATAATGCTATTGTTATGGTTGGTGCGTCACACTGAGCGAGCTGATGTCATCCTAATGTCGCCACTTAGCGCCTTAGTTGATTAGGCTGTGACTCGTGAGAAACAAGCCGGGATGTGGCATCCAGCATTGATACTCTAGTACATGTAGTTCAACCGGATTCATATCATGTCTCCTCCTGCAGTGCTACATTGAGCTGGCACTTCAACAATTTTCTGCGCATACGAAACTTTTTTATACGACAAAACATGCTATTTTCCTTTTGTACAAAGTGCGTATCAGACTTGATTGCAGTATTGAGTGCGCAAATTTACCAGAGTTGTAGTTTATTTGTTGGCAAAGTTTACATGGAGCACTTGCGATGTGCAAAGATTCTGTCTTCGAGCGCTCCTCCCATCCGGGCTCGAGTTCGGATGCCTACTTACTTCTTAAGTGAATACCATACCTCTGGCCAAATTTCAAAACAAAAAAGTGCAAAGATTCTTCATTTTAGTGTATTTCATGTAAGTTTGTCGGAACATGAAGGGTTCATTTCCACTAAAGAAGTACAGATGATTCTCTATCGGGCTACTATAGTTATAGGGCAGCAGCCGTGAAGACGAGAACTGGAGCTTTTTTCTCCAGGAACTTTTGATAGCAGTATCAGTAAGCACATGACAGACTCGATTTGCCAGTGGGTAGCAACTCTCTGGAAATCAATAACGAAAGGAAAAGCCAACGTGACAAACCCAGACGAAAAGCGGAGAAAAGGAGCTCGTCAGTCTCCATGATAGCATGAGGATGATGATATGATTGATGTATATCCTTAAAAAATTGTCGCAAGACAGTGCCATTGTAACAACCTCCACCAGTGCGATCCATTGATCACAACCTGCTTCTCTCGACCATGTCGCTGCTGGCGCCGGCGTGCCGGCGGACGAAGTCCGTCACCTGCGCGATGAACTCCGCGGCGCGGTCGGCCTTGAACAGCTCCATCGCGTGGTATCCGGCGCCGTCTAGCCGTGCCTCAACGGCCACCCCGGCCTTCTGCAGCGCGTGAACCAGCGTCCTCTGCCGGTCCCTCGGCGGGTCCTTCACCCGGCCGAGCACCAGGCACGGCGGCAGCCTCCGCAGCCGCGCCGCTCCCACGCCGGCCAGCATGGCATCCGGGTTGCAGTACTCGTGGTCCCGGTCGGCCCCGAACGGCAGCGAGAGCTCCCAGAGCAGGTCGTTCGCCGGCAGCGGCAGGACGCGGTCGTCCACCGACGCCTCCTCCGCTGCCGTCCTCTTCACGCCGCTGTGGTGCGGCTGGTTCAGTATCAAACCGCGCAGCTCCACGCCCTCGTCCACCGCCGCCAGCGCCGCGCGGAACGCGATGCTCGCGCCCGCGTGACAGCCCATCACGAAGACGGGCCTGCCGGGCGAGCCAGCAGCGTACGAGCGGACCCACCGGACAGCGTCTGCGGCGTCCTCGAATGCGGCGGGGAGGCGGTGCTCGGGCGCGAGGCGGTAGTCGACGGAGGCGACGGCCGCAGGGATATTGGCGGCGAGAACCGCGCAGTTGTTGTGGAACGGCTCGGAGGCCGCGCGGAAGAGGACGTACCCGCCGCCGTGGAAGTACAGGATCAACGGCAGCCTGCCGCCGCGGGGAGCCGCAGCGTCGACGCCGGACGGCACGAAGAGGCGGACCCTCGTGCCGTTGGCGCCGTTGAGCGGGGCGTCGTTGGAGTGTACAACGCGGCGCGCGGGCCCGTCCTCCCCGTCCGCGGCGGTGACCGCAACGGGCTCCCCCGCCGGCGCCGGCGGGAGGAGCTTCGCGGCGCCGTTGCGGGTGAGCGTGCCGTCGGGATTGAAGCGGATGTTGAGATACTTGTACGGGTCCATCGCCGTTGCTACTATACTGTTCAGCTCTAAGTTGCCGGCGAGGCAAGCGTGGGTGTTACGCACTCACACGGAGCTGCAGGAGCGGCATAACCGAGCGTCTGAGCGCGTAGCACATATATAGCTCGCGCGGCGCGGGAGCAGGCGGGGGTCGGAGTTGCGAGTTGCGACGTACTCCAGAGAGCGACGGGGGCGCGCGGGAACAGGTGGTGGCGGGCGTGAGCGTGGCTCGATGGATCGTCGACGGGTGAGGCAGCGGTGCGAGCGCAAGCACACGGCACGCGCGTCGTTTTGGCTGGACCGCGGAATCCATCGCCGAATCGGACGGCCGCGCTGGGGCGCTCGACTGCCCGCGTCCTTGTTCATCTCACACCTGCGATGGGACGGGCCGCGGGAAGTATGATGGAACGACTCGATCGCCACCTGCCCCGGGGCCCGGGGGTGGGGGGAAAGGGACCTAGCCGGTCACCTTAATGCCGCCCCAACGAACACCACGTACGCCTTCTGCGAGTGGCTGGCCGGGATGCGGCCACGCAGGCGGCGGGACTGTGCTGTAGCATCGTGCCACTGCTTTCCGCCCTTGTTCTACAGCCACCGCGAAGTGTCAAGTTGTGAGTGGTGAAATTGATGATCTGCTGATCTGACATTCTGACACTTACCTTCGAGAAAAAGATTGCGCAGGTGACAATTACTGTACTTTGATTTCTAAAGTTTGTTAGTCTTCACTTTCATGGGCTAACACGGAAACTTCGACTGTTGAAGAAAGTCGTATATTATCCAAACACATCAACACCCCTCACGTACAGATGACACGATTTTTTTCTTAAAAATTGTGTCAGTCATCCCGAATGTATTAAAATTGAGTTTTATATATCAATCAATTTACTAAAAGGCTGAAGCCATAACGTAGACTAACTATTCATACTTCAACAGTCCGGAGAGTTATATTAAATCCTTGCTGCAGGGTGCATGAAACACGGCACGATTGTCCAGTAGCCTCGTGAAATTTTCTACAAAACGATTCCAAAGTGTTTGTTTAGTCCGGGTAGCTGACCTATGTCAGCCCAACTAGCATACTTAGCGTCCGCCGAAGACAATCAAGCTCGGGGGCAATAATAATGTAAGAAAATGGTGTCTACTTGGATTGTCTTATTCCTGATCGTCTGCTCGCAATAGAGGTGGATACGGAGCTGGCTCGGCTTAGAAAAGCTTATTAGGGAGATAGTTTGGCTCGACTCGTTAGGCTAACGAGTTTAAAAGGTAGCTCAGCTCGACTTGGCTCGATAGGAAGTTCGAGTTCGGCTCGTTAGGCTTGGTAGGCTCGGTTGTAATATGCAGCCACCCGACTTGAACACATCCACAATTCCAAGTGTATTGGTAGGCACACAAAAAAATCACCATACATGATACATTACAGGATACATGGTAGAATCCAATATGACCACGCATACATGATACACACAGTCAACAGATCAGCCACATCAACAATCCAATATGTGCCATGCATATATGATACCTCACAGATCAACAATCAGCCACATCAATAGATAGTAACAACTTCAACACAGTCATGATGGGTGTTAAACTATCTCAGCCAGGAACTCTCCTGCTTGGTGACTCTCCGGGCGACGCCCTTCCCTAGCCCACCACAAGCTAATTTGGCAACGGCGTCCACCGTCCCATCCCTCCCCCACCAGATTCGAGTTCTCCAACCTCACCTCCATCCGGCCCCAGGCCACTCCACCTCTCAGATGCCCCTTAGCTGCAACCACCATCCCTGCCCCAACAGATCTAGATCTCCGTTCTAAGCTGCTCCACCATTGCCTCCAGCGCGACTAGTCCTTCCTCCCCGCCATGGCTGCTGCTCTACCACTACCGTTGCCTCCTCTGCCGCCCCTAGAACCTTCACCGGCCTCCCTAAAGGGTGTTCATCTTCACCACCTCAGTACCTCCATTAGGTGCGTTGCCGCTTACCCAGGGGAACCCTCCAACCGCGAATCCCCTAAGGAGTTACCACCTCCACCCCCAGCAGGTTGCATTCAACTCTATCCACCTTTATTCAAGGCGAAATAGCTCCCTAAGCTGTCCACTTCATGAGCTCCTGCATTCAAGGCGATACACCCCATATCCTACTAAATCCTTTTTGGGTCAACCCCCTGGCTCACTTTCACTCCACAGGTTGCCTCAATTCAATAGTGGTCGCTCCCTCACATTACTTCAACACTCAAGGCTCTGGTGAGAATGACAGCTTCAATTCCCCGAGGTGTTTTCCTTCCCGAGGGCCCTCTGTCCGCTCAACGGAGCATTCACCTCTCAACAACCAACCTGCGTAGCATCAACAAAAGCTAGTAAAACCTCAATTCTAGTGGCGCAAAGCCTGTCGACATCCAGTAATGATGCCACTCACCCCCAAACCAGGAAGTCTTCTTCCTCCAAGGCCTCATCTTCGAGACACCAGTGCTTCCTCCAGCACACGCAGGACAGCTGCTTCAATTGCCTCAGTCGTGACCACAGAGCCATTTCTTGTCGGGATCCTACTACATGTTTTTGATGCCTTCGTTCAGGCCATAAAGCCAGAGACTGCCACCGACCTGCTACCTGAAAACCTTTAGCTCCACGCCTGTCCCCGCCGACTACTGCCCCACGTCTGTCCTCGCCAGCAACGACCTCGGCAACATACCACACTGCTGCTTCCTCTGCCATTGTCTTCACCCATCCTGCACAAGGTCGACCAAAGCATACCACCTTTTCCATGGCTAGCCACAATCTTAGCGACCTAGCTACTTGCTCGGCGGAGGATGCTTGTATCATTCCCTCCACCAGGGAGCTCCAGAGGGAACTCCAATGACGAGAGGACTACTCAGCTATGGTCTGGCTTGGCAAGACTAGGCCTGAGCCAGAGCTACGAACCATTGCAGAGGTAATCAGGAGGAGGTTCAATTTGCGAGCTTTAGACTTCTCGGTGCATCACCACTACCCTGAGATCTCCCTCGTCAACTTTGAGCACAAGCATCACCACGATGAAGTGGCAGGTCTCTAGAGGTTTGCTTTCCATGACCTCGAGCTCCATGTGCGACCTTGGAAACCTCTACGACCTGCGTTCGGGGCAGTGTTTCGCTTCCATGTGAGGTTCTGTCTGGAGGGCATTCCCTTACATGCTTGGAATGAGGAGGTGGCCAGTTGAGCGATTGGCAACAAGTGCTCACTTGATCGTGTCGACGGAAAATCGCTACACCAAGAAGATGCTCATACACTCGATCCATGGACTTGGACGGTGAATTTGAACTCGACTCCCAAGGTAATATGGTTACCTTGACTGATGGTTCTTCCTATGGCTCGTCAATAGGGCACCATGAAGAGCCAACAGAGTCAGACCGTTGCAAGAAGGGCCTCACCTTTAGAGTGATAATCCTCCTTGACTTCATCAAGGACTTCTCCGTAGCCCCTCCAGAAGCTAACCTCCATATTGAGACCTTTGTGCCTTTCAAGCCTGTTAGGCAAGGGCTCACCTAGCACTTGGGAGTTGTTGATAGCACCCCAGAGCATGCAGAGGATTGTCTAAGCCATCACCAAAGCAATGACGCGGGCCGATCGAATGGGGAAGCCACTGGCACCACCCATCGCGGTAGGCCGGGAAGGCAAGAAGTTTGCCAGGGTAAAGATAGACACCACCGGAAGCGGGGTGACAGCGACGACAGTGACAATCTCCACCACCAACGAAACAAGGAGACGGGCTAGTGGAGATCATCCACCAACCATCCTAGACACCACAGGAGGTCCAAGGACTCAAAGCGCCTCCATGACAGATCACCATGGTTGCGATAACAAGATGGAGGCAATCGTAGGTGGCACCACGCGGTCTTGGTAGGCCCTATTATCTTCGGCTCCCCAATAGCCAGGCAGATCAACCAGCCGAAATCGCCCCAACGCCGCCTCAAGGACTATACGGATTCCACACTGTAGGTTCTCTTTGCCTCTCATGCCACGCTCCTCTGCCAAGAGCTCGCTGACCTGATGGACAGCAAGCTTCACCAGTCTGAGGAGGAGGCACATTGCAGCTTCTAGACATGGCTCCGTAAGGCGGAGGAATATTTGGCGGTAGCACATGAGGTCGGCAGCCGACTACACCTTCCTACCCATCGTGCTAGCCATGACATCGGATGCCCCGCCACCTTGGTTGATCCACCAAGTAGGGTGTACCCTAAAGCCTTGGTCCATACCTTCACGGCCATGAGTCTCAACCATGACCCATCTTGTACAGGGGTGGATGGCGCCTCCAACCCAGAGGTCGCTACTGTTGGAGGAGGCACCTCCTGGGTGCCTCCTAGCTTGCCTACACCAGGGCCTCCACAGGCCCCCCTGAGGATCTCCACCGAGGCCATAACCCATGCATTCTTAGCTACAACTTTGGCTGCCAAGCATGCAGAACTCCCCACGACCAACATCACAACACCTATGATCGTCTTACTCTCTTAAATGAACAACCAGCCTCTACACAACTTTCGGCTTCCTCGGCCATCACTTGGAATCTACTACAACCGGCCTCACAAAGAAGCTGGCCCGGGGGAGGGGCGAGCACATTTGCACTGGCTATCGTCTTAGAATTGTCAGCACCATCACCTTCCAAGGCACCAGTGAATGAAAGATTGGCTGTGCACTCCATGATGGCAGCACCACCTGAAGGGTTGGGCCTATCTATCCAATGGACCCTAAAGATGCCTCCGGCAACTACAGCACCTGATCATTCACACATGGCAGGACCGACGGTGCTTCCACCGGGCATGGAGGACCTGCCGAGTGGCACACAGTCAATCTTACCATCCGTAGGAACAATGGCTCAGACTCCAATGCCACCTGTGATCCTCCCGGCAATGCTGAACAATGGCTCGCAACCATCTCCATTGGCTACTACCCTCGACGATCAAGACGATGAGCACACTATGAGTGTCGACATGCTCCTGGGCAATATCTTCAAGGCCCTGATGCCAAAAATGATGCCTTTGCCAAAACCATCGGCTCCAACAAGACAGGGATGACTCTCAACCTTCACCCCCATCGCAGTGAGCGTTTGAAGATGAAGCGCTGCAGGACCCCCTCCTCAGGCATGCACAGGAGGTGCTAGCTCGTAGGCTCAGTGTCTTAAAGCAAGAGCAAGCCATGATAGAGCAGGTGCTAAACTGCTACTTGGTGATGTTCAACAGCCTGCTACCACTGACAGCCATTCAGGCACTGTCTGCTCTGTTCCACTTCAACTCCCACCAGGTGCTATAGGTCGATGAGGCTTTAGCTGAAGAAGGGGAAATGGCTCCCTCGATGCACAAACCCACCCGGCTGCATAGGTAGCCTCACGAGGCTCTAGGAGTTCCCTCAAGTTGGCGAATGCTAATGTATATTGCTGCTTTTGGTGTGCTTTTCCTGCTCTCTGCTCTATAGCCGTGTAACTGCAGACTTCTCCCTTGTTTGTCAACCATATTCAACTTTTGGCATAAGCTACATCTTTTGTGGATTGCACTGATGTCTTCTTGGCTCCTGCTATTGCCTCCTCTGGATTTTTTAGTCCCTGTAGTTATGCAGGGCCATGTACTATGTTGCCTTCTTCTAGGGAGTACCTCACGTATGTCCTACTCAGCACCAAAATGCACCATACGCCACACCCACCACCTTCTTTTCACGATTGCAAAGCCGATGCCCACCATGCTACAACCTAACCTATCAATCCTCTGCCGGAACGTCAGGGGGCTTAACTCTCCTGCTCGTTTTGTGGCCATTTACAAAACTATTAACACCAATTCCTACCACATTGCTTGCCTCCAAGAGACCAAACTCAGTCTCATAGACCGGGTACAGGTGTTAGATCGAGGAAACCGACTAGAGGGGAGAATAGATAGTCTAAAAAAATTTCTTGTCCAATTAATTATCAATTTCTATTTGGCTAAATCAAGCAAATAATGCGGAAGCTTAACATAAAAAGGTTTAGCACAAATAGCGTCTAAAACAACCGGGTTCACCTAAGTGCACCAACAAGATAGACCTATGTCAAGGTTTGTAATTTTAGAAAGACAAGCAATCAATTTAATTCTATGTATATAAATTACTTGAATATAAATTGAGTATAAGAAAACAAACCACAATTGACATAGTTGCTTTTTACTGTGGTGTTCGCAGACTTGCCGGTCTCCCCTAGTCCACATTGAGGTTAGCCCAAATGGATTGGACCGGCTCTGTGAATTAAGCAGCCGAAACACTATGCTTCTGACATTTCTCTTTTTGCTATTCCACTATGCTCGCCTACTGAAGGTTCTTTTTTATCCTCGGTCTTCCTCTTCTCCTCCACCTGATCCTCCAACTAGTACCACTGACTCTGATGATCCTCCTACAACACCATGGTATTCTCTCTGAGATCATTCCTCTATTCAAGAGCTAGAGAGGTGGGGGTTTTCTCATTCAGGTGTTGTATCTAAGCCTAGTACTTATCAGGAGGTACTAGTATACATGAGTGGCAATTGACTATAACTGAGGATCTTGCAGCATTAGAGTGTACACACACTTAGGATCTTATTCAGCTACCATCTAGGGCTATCCCTATAAATTGCAAGTGGGTGTACAACCGTACAAGGTAAAAACCAAGTTAGATGGATTAGTGGAGCAAAAAAGGCCCATCTTGTTGCGATAGATTTTTAGCACACTTATGGTCGAGATTACGATGAGACTTTTGCACATGTTGTTCATATGACTATGTCCATACTCTCATTGTTGTTGCAGTAGTATACTCATGGACTATATCTAAGATGGACGTTAAGTGTGACACCCTAGTCCATGTAAAAGAATGAAGCCCATTTGTGGCCCATGTATGAGTATGTGTGAGAGAGTAAGAAGTGGTTTAGTACCACATCACTAGGCAACAAATTATGTGCACCAACATATAAATGCAAGGTTCCTAATGCATCCAACCCTGGATTAATCCAATTATGCGAAGTGAGGACAAAAGCGTAAGCAAGTTGGTGCATGTGCATGGTCTATCTAGCGTGCGAGGGTAGGTCTGAGCTGATTTGGACCCTAGGGCGTTACATTAAGAATGCCTTTCTCTATGGTGATCTACATAAGGAGGTCTATATGCAACCACCCCCAGGTGTTGAAAACTCAAGCAAGCTCCTCATGCTTGGATCATGTGTTTCAATTCTATGATTCAAGTTGCTGGTTTCTCTCCAAGTGAACATGACCCTACCTTGTTTATTCACACTTCTAAACATGGTCATACTCTACTTATGTTGTATGTAGATGATATGCTAATCACAATTGATGGCATGGGCTATGAGACATTTGTCAAGAAGAAATTGGGCAAATAGTTTATGATGTCATATTTGGGACCATGGAGCCACTTCCTAGGAATTAAGGTGCATTCTGATGGTGATAACTACTATCTCTCCCATCATTGCTATGTTTATGATATGATTGATCATTCAGATATGACTAATACTCACACTACTGCTATGCCTATGAAGCTTTATCTACAAGTTCATCCTACATATGGTAGATTGCTACAGATCCTTCTCGCTATTATCAACTTATTGGTAGTCTTGTCTATCTCACCGTCACTAGGCAAGACATTGCTCTTATTGTTCATGTACTCAGCCAGTTTGTTAGTACTCCCACCTCAGTCCATTATGACCACCTTCATGTGCTGAGATACTTGAGGGGAACTACATCCAGATGCTTGTCCTATGCCAGTTCAAGTCAGCTCCAACTCCATGCTTACTCTAACTCCACTTGAGCGAGTGACCTTATTGATCGTCATTCTATCACTGGCTATTGCATCTCTCTTGGTACTTCACTCATTGCATGGAAGTCCAAGAAGCAGACTGTGATGTCATGCTCTAGTGCAAAGGCTGAGCTCCAGGCCCTTGCCACTACCATCTCAAAAATTGTCTGGCTTTGATAGCTTTTAGTTGATCTTGGTGTTCCTTGTGATGCCCCTACATCTCTGTTTTGTGACAACACAAACGTCATTCAGATTGCAGGTGATCCAGTCAAGCATGAGTTGACAAAAGCACATTGGTGTTGATGCATCATTCACATGATCTCATTGTGAGTAGTTGACCATTGACCTTCAACATGTACCCGCAGAACTTCAAATTGCATATTTCTTCAGTAAGATTCAAACTCAAGAACAACACTGATTTCATCTACTCAAACTCGGTGCCTTAGATCCTCCTGATCCAGCTTGAGCTTGAAAGGGGGTGTTAAGTGTGTATGTATCTAGAATGTAGTGTGTTGGCCCATGTAGCCTATGAGGCCCAACAACCTCAAGCATGTGTGTATATTCATACTCCCACCTTCCAATATACCATTTAAATGATTATGTTATACCTCTTTATAATTTTCGATATACTTAAGTACTAATTCTAATATACTCCATGATTGAAAAATTTTCATCGAAGACCTTTATTTTTACTACATACCCATTTTCATATGTAAAAGAAGTATATACTTAAATTATACTATAAAAAGTAGACTTTGATGAAATTTTTTATAGTAGATTTTGATGAAATTTTTTATGGAACTCACTTTAGAGTATATTATAATCATTGTTAGAGTATGCTCAAAAGGATAAAAAGATATATCTTATCCATTTAAGTGGTATATGAGAAGTGGGAGTACGTACTCCTAGAAGTATGGAACTTTTTTTTCCTATATATAGAGTTTCAATGAAATTTTTCAACCATATCACATTAGAATATATTAGAATTAGTATTTAAGTATACCAAAGTAATAAAGAGGTATAATATGTTTGTTTAAGTAGTATATTAGAATGTGTGAGTATGTACTCCCAGGAATACAGAAAAGGCTTTCCATAGAAAAATGGTTCCATAGTCTTGGGAGTATGTGCTCCAATTTCTCATATTCCACTAAACGAATAAATTATACTGCTTTATCCATTTCAGCATACTCTAATAATGATTATAAGATACTCCAAAGTAAGTGCTATAAAAATTTCATTAAAATCTACTTTTTATAGCATAATTTATGTATATACTCCTTTTATATATAGAAAAAGGAATATAGAAAAAAAATCCACTTTTATAACATAATTCATGAATATACTCCTTTTACATATGAAAATGAGTATATTTTAAAAATAAAGAGATCCAATGAAATTTTTTCAACCATATCGCGTTAGAGTATCTTAGAATTAGTATTTAAATATATCGAAAAGTGATAAAAAATATAATACATTCATTTAAGTGGCATATTGAAAGATGAGAGTATGTACTCTAAAAGTACAGAAAATTTTTCGCGACTTTTTTAGTTTGAGTGCACGCTAAGTGCACCGTAAGAGTGAGTGCATAGCAGTTTTTGCATATATATATATATATATATATATATATATATATATATATATATATATATATATATATATATATATATATATAGACACACATATATATACACATATATAGGTATATATGTAGATATATGTATGTATGTATGTATATATACATACATACATACGTATGTACATACGTACGTATGTATACATACATACATACATATACATATGTATGTATACACATACATACATACATACATACATATATATATATATATATATATATATATATATATATATATATATATATATATATATATACATATAAACATACACACATATGTACACACATATATATATATACATATAAACATACACACATATGTACACATATACATATATATACATATAAACATACACACACATATGTACACATATATACATATACACCTATATGTATAGGTAATATATATACATATATATACACCTATATATATACATATATATGTTTATATGTCTATATATGTATGTATAGTGTTAAGTGTGTGTATCTATATGTGTGTGTATGCATGTATATATATGTCTATGTATATATAATATATGTCTGTGTATGTGTATAAAATAACGAGTGCTCTTTGGTACTGGGCACTATAGTCTAAAATAGGTATGTGTCATGTACAAAAATTTTAAAATTTCTTGGATGTCAAGTTTAACTAGTTTACTAACTAGTTCAAACAATTTTGAACTAAATTTTGAATTGTAGTTGCCTTTTTTTATGATAGTTTGATTGTAGGTATATACTGATTATATATATAAATCAGCAAAGTATGTGATTTAAATTCGTTCAAAACATTGGACTTGAGTATATTTTTTCAAACTTATATGTTTCATTGGAATTGTTATAAATGAGTATATACCCCTAAAACTGATATTTTCAAAAAATATACCCAAATTTAGATGGAATTAATGCATTTGAAATCATAGTGCCCCATTTCCTCAATAATCAATAAGATGCATAGCTATGAATAGTAAAATATGTCTCTTTCTAAATCTTACAAGAGGGTACAAACACGGTAAGGTTACTGATGAAATATCTAGTTTACTAGTAGGAAATCAGTCAAATGTACAGCAGCACAAGCGCACCATCTCTAACCACACTGTTCTACAAAATTTTATTTTCAAAATGTTGTAGGTATGAGCGACAACAAGATTAATCCATCTAGAAATGTACAGGTTATGTTTACTAAAGAGACACACAGCCCAGAGTACACAGTGCGTAGAAAAGGATCGAGTTCGTCTCGAAGGGAATCCAGGATCAAATGTAATCTGAAAGAACTGATGCTGAAACCCTCTTCAAGGATGATGACACTTTGGAGATGTCTGATTCGGTGTGACCAGCTGATAGGAATAATCTGATTCCAACAGGAAGCTTGCACCTGTCCAAAGTTGACCTCTTCGATGCCACAATGAAAACAGAATCTTCCTTAAAGACCTGTTGGGAAAAGAGTGTGTAAATATATGCTTGTGAAAATTCATATAAACTTCAGCTTAAGTTTTATCTTTAGTCCAAACTTACCCTCTCGGCAATGGTTTCAAGAAGATCTAGGTCGGTGGTCAGAGAACCTGCCGATTTCTTCAGCTTAAGGAAGACGATAGGTGACAGAACATGGCTAGAAATTTCAAGACCTGGAGTATCTGACAGTTCTGCAGATCAAAAACGCATACAAGGAATCAAGGCGGTGACCAGGTACAAGTAGCTGGCAACAAGATCAACTACGACATGCCATATTATACTTCCACAGCACATTTCAAAGATTACATATATATAGTTCCACTACTATAGTTCTAGCTGAGTTTTAAAAACTACAGATGACGAAAAAAAATGTAAGTAAACTGCTAGCACAATTTATGCTAATCAGTTAACAGTATTGCATTCACATGGACCCATCTATTTCTCCATTAACCAAGAGAAAAGAGCAGACAAGTGCAATCTAGTCAAATAAATAGTTAAATGACAAGAGAATCATCTTTACCTTTATGCAGAAGAGCAACATTGCTCCTTAGGCTTGCAAGAACTGACGGGTTCTCCTCCAGGTAGTTGACAGCAGAAACTGCAGCACTGGCAAGATAGGGTGGCAGAGAGGCGGAGAAAACATAGCCCGAGCTGCTAAGACGCTGCAAAAGCATAGCTCCTTAATCAGTCAAAATTCAAAACGTTTAACAACAGAATTTCTATTTATCTCAACTGATGTTACATCAATCTGGTATTGCATCTACCTGATGATCAACAACTCTGGCACTTCCTGTACAGAAGCCACCATCAGTAGCTAATGCATTTCCCATTCCAGCAGTGATAATATCAATTTTCTCAATCTGGCAATGTAAGAAAACTTCAGAAATAGGAAGAAGAACGTGTGTGAAAGTATCCAGCTAAAGCTAGTCAATAAGACAGATTTCATAAATTAATAGGTGCCTTATCAGGAAGCTGGGGACTACCAACTCTTTTTTTCTTTTACACTACTTTGGTGTCACAGCAAAATAATTTTTAAAACACTGAGAATAAACACTCAACTGGAATTCCATAATGTTCAGCAAGGCCACGTCCAGACTTGCCAAGCACACCAAAAGAATGACTCTCCTCCAAAATAACACGGAACCGATATTTCTCCTTCAATCTGACAATCTCATCCAAGGGGGCGATTTGACCAGAATTCTGCAATCACCACAACAGTAAGAGAGGTTTCATCCAAAGTTTTATGAGTTTCTTAAATTCTACAGGCAGGATCAATATTTTATGTTGCAAATTTCCATGAGCAAATAAGAAAAAACCTGCACTTATCTAACACAAAACAATCATACAAGGTAACACACCTGGTAGATAGATTCTACAACAATGTAGCGTCTAATCTTTTCAGCACGTTTATTTCCACGAGTAAGTTTTTCCAAAGTGCTTGCAAGTGAAGCCATATCATTGTGCTTGAAATAGACAACAGTACTTCTTGATAGATGGAGACCATTTTGCACTGCCCAGTGAGCACCCTCATCACTGCAATGCACATAGGAAAAAATATCAACAAATGCGATTTAACGCAAAGAACTAGCCAGATATAGTTAACTGCACGAAAAAAATTGCAATTGACGAATAGAGAAATGAAAGAGGCAACGACTTTTATCAAGCTTATGCTAAATAAATGCACAAATACCCAATCGGATGATCAAGTTTGTCATTAAGACAATAAGCAAGTCAAAATTCCATAAACACTATAAAAAATTTAAATAAAGCTGTCATACTGGAAGCACTAGAACAACTATCTGTGTGCCTGAACCTATATATTTCATATATTGTTGAGAGGGGAAAAAGGGTTAACTTACGCAACTATGATATCTCCTTTCTTACAAAAGGCAGGTATCACACTGAATATTGTAGAAATCCCATATGAATACAGAATGGAGTCCGGAGTTCCCAGGAACTTGGCTATTTTTGCCTCACAGTCAAGGTGGACATCTGCATGTGTTCCATATTTAAAATCTAAGTTCCTCCATATTTGCAACAGAGGTCATTGGCTATGAACAGAGAATATGCAAACCTATTGTTCCATAAAAGCCACGTGGACCACAAGATCCAACACCGTATTTCTCCAACGAACCAACGCAAGAATCCTGCAATTCACTTACTTTGATGAGATATTCCGAAAGAATATAGTTGTCGAAAAATACTGTCAAACAATAGAGTTCTCTCTTACAATAACTTTCTCATTGCCAATTAAACCAAGGTAATTTGCTGATGCAAAGTTTACAACTTCTTTCCCATCAATGGTCGTATGTGGTCCAGCAGCACTGTATCAAAAAAAAAACAGAATAGTTAATTCTGACCATTAGAAGTCAGGACAAATCATATGGGATGTCCAACTGCAGATATCCTGTGGCCATAACTTGCTCAAATAATAAATATCTACATAACATTTCATGGATCTAAGCAAATGGATCGAGATTGACAACCACATACAATAAAAATCTTTTCTGACGGAAAGACAGTAGGAGAGGCCACTATATTAAGTTATTAACAAAAAGCAGAAGGTTAATATACATGTACAGTAAAAAAACTCAAGAAGGATTTCTGCTAATGGTGAGCTTTGATCAAACATATTGATTGTTAAATATCATTTGCAGATAATGAAACAATATCCGAGGTGAAGAACAACAGACAATATTCTATGAATGGGAATTAGTATTACTTCAGACAGAGCAATGTCAAAGCTAGGAGTTGGCAGCTATTCCTAAAATTTAAAAACAATATACATTCTACCATATACAAGTGCAGACTAAGAAAGCATAAGGTGCATGAAGTTGCTGCCATTATTACCGCAATGCAGGCACAGAAATGGCATATTATTGATAACTACATAAACATACAAGCTTATTGAGATGACAAGAGACTTAAGTAATAATATTAGTAAGATACCATCTGGCAGCATAAATTAAGTGTTTTAATGATCTTATTGATATCAATGAGAGGAAAACCATTTGAGAAGACACTACAGCAAATAGTTTGAGGGGAGCAACTATATCAAGTAGTAAGCATAGTCGTCTGCCTATTGCCTACAGAGTTAAAAGGACTGTAGGGTGTAGGCATTTAGGCAGAAAGGGGAATATGCGCATGTGGTTCATAATGTCCTGTACTGCTTTAAAATGAACGCAGTTCTACATGGTAGCATGCAAACCATATTTTGCATGTTTTCACATAGTAAATCTAGCAAAAGAAAAGGTTCAATTCAATATTGGTTTCTCAAGAGCCGTTATTACCTTAAGTTAAACCAATGTTATAACAAGCCCAACACTATCACAATTTCTACCGCTAATAATCTGGTAAATGCCTAGTTATGAAATAACCTGTAGGAATACTGAACAATGAACTCATTTTGCAAACACAACTTGAATTGGTCTTAAAAATATTAGATACGAATATACCTTAAGAACGGAAACAATTAGAGTTAAAAATTCCCAACACTGGTGCATCGGCTACTAGTTTAAACCAGGGTTATCAACATCAGTCCAAAATCGGTGAAAATTGGTTCTATCGGGCATCTCCGATTAGAGTACAAACCGGTCTCAAATATTTCGTTTTAAACCGATTTATGACCGATTTACTCCGGTTTAATACCGATTTAGACTGATTTCAGCTTATTTTATTTAAAATTTGAATTTTCAGCCCAAAAACTACCGAAAATCGATGGTTTCAGTCGTACCGGAGACCCCGGTAAAAATTTAAAACCGGTTTTGATAACCATGGTTTAAACTAGCAAATTGATATGACTACATCATTAGAAATCAAGCCATAGCACAAACCTTTCCAACATTGGTGTGTCGATTCGGGCCCCCTCCTTGATAGGAGGGCATAGAGGTTCTGGCTCCCATTCATCACATAGCTCATCAATCTCCTGCAGAGATCAAAATGCTAACTTTCACCAACATGTTTCATGAAGCAATGACCAAGGCCGATACTTTTTAACATGAACAAACAGTGAGCAATGAGCAGCAAAACACTTCACCTTTTCAGTAAGTGGCTTCTTTGGAGGTTTGTAGCTCTTCCTGGAAAGCTGAAACACTATAACCGCAACAAGAAGCCCTTCCACAACCAAGTGCCCTGAAAAATCACATCACCAAATGTCAAACACTATGACCAAAACCATCACCACATCATAAGTCCGTAGTTGATGGGCAGAAGAGGCTTACCATCAATATGAACCCCGAAGACGACGGCACGAGCAAGAGGGGCGTTGAATGCAGCTGAGACACGAGCAAGCACCGCCGCGGTGGAATTCACAACCGGCAATGCCATGTCCATGTCCTAACTCTAAGGCGAGCTCTCTGTAACACAAGGAAACTTCAGCGTCTCAAATCTGCCAAACAAACAATGCTTTACTCATCAATCAGCCAGATCGATAACAGAAAAGAAGAACCCAATGCTGAAACCCACACAAAACTGGGCCTAAAGATTGAAACAGAGACACAGAAGGGATCGGGTTTATCTCAGATTGCTTTGCAACTGTTACAGGAACTCAGGAAGAAATCACACGCTTGGATCAAATCTAAGAGCGAGCTCGATGAAGCTCCTAACTTTCCCACTTTCTGCGTGCCCCTAAAGATCCCAATCTCACGTCGACGAACAGCACGAACAAAAGCTCAAAAGGCCTTATCTTTGCAGCCCAAAACCCGATTGTGGCTAGGCTTTCCCACTATTCCTCAAAGATCTCTGGAAATCGAACAGAGGGTTGGTGATTAAGGCCGCAGCGATGGCGCCGAGCAAATTGCCCCAGGCGGCGGCGGCGATCTCAGGCGGGAGGACGCTGACGCCCACGACCTCGTCGCGTCTGGTTTGGTTTGGTTGGGGATGGGATTACTTACACCCAGGAACAGCAAATTCAAGAAAAGGCCCACCTCTGCCACGCAGTCTCACACAAAATGCCGCCAAAACTCACATCAAGAACTCAGGGAAAGAAATAGGACAAGCAACCCTCCTCACCTTGGACACCCAATCCAATGCGTTGCACGACGGAACAGCCGGTGCTGGTGCCGATTACCAACACCAATGCAAGATCGCAGTGAGGCAATGAGAGATAGTACGGGGTTATATACGGGAGAGGGGAGGAGGGCGAAGGATTCGAGGAGGTCAGTGTTGGACTCCCCGATATCTAATGGAGCGCACTCACAGAGACGGCGGCGAGGAGGAATAGAATGGGAGATGATGAGCTTGTTTGAGTGGGTTCGTGTTCGAGCGGCGGTCGTCTTTGGCTGGCTGGGCTTGTCTTTCTCATGCTCGGTCTTTTCGACCGGGCCAGCGTTAATGAGGATGGAAATGGTCAATCCTGGCTGACAGTTACAAAATTATTTTTGGGGGGTTTTGGTTAGTTAACCATCACCTGTCTGCTGCATGGCCCCGTGATTGACTTTACGGGTCAAAGTCTTTCACAGTACTCGTGTATGATGTGTGGTTGCTTGCAAAGATACAGGTGGACTATTACAAGGGTGGATCTATTATGCATAACCTGACTATGGGTCTGCTTTTTTTAGTTGAGCTTTATGATTTTTGACTGTAGCTTGTGGTTTTTAGATTGTTTATACGAGAGATTACAAAGTAATAGAAACTCACGTGCAATTATTTGTCAATATAAATGAAGTCGGTACAGTATATATTACAATTAACTAGTAAATCTCATCTTAAAAAAACACTTCATTTAAAAGCTAATTATTATAGAAAATCTAAAAAATAAAGCCAAAAGTTGAAAAAAAACAAGGTCTATAAATTTGGGGATCTTGGATTTCTCACTCTTGGATTTGTCCACTGGTTTGTGTTGTAGGCAACTTCTCTAGCTTCGGTAAAACCTTCACCTCGCGCCTTCGGCGAAGGAGATGTCTCCAACGACACTGAACGCTCCAATCACCCTCCGTAGACTAAGATTTGTAAGTCGTCAATTGTTCCAAAGCTTGTGCCCCGTCTTTCACCCTTTTTTGGGGGTCTTTTGAGTGGCTTTTAATCTTTAACTTTTTTAGCCAAATAAATTACAGTAAAAATCTATAAGTCACAATCAAAGAATAGATCTTTTACAATTGGTAGTAGATGTGACGAGGTGCTAATGGTAGTGGAGCCTGAGGTGGTAGAGGGTCTAAGGTGCCTTGGTGCTGACGTCTAGGTTAGGAATAAAAATGAAAGGGGCTTTTATAAATGGATATAGGGCAGATGTATAATATTTACATCCAATAGCTCAAAATGATTTTCAAAGAAAACAATCAAAATGTTACGTAGATTTCAAGGGGAAAAAAGATAAAAGAACCAGAAGAATGGTCTCATATCATAACCAGTGCGTGGGGTAGCAGAAGATATTTGACATTTTTCAAGTTTTTGCGAAACATATGTCAGTTTTTTTAGAGGGCGAAACATATGTCACTTGAACGGTGGCATCGCAGTGAAAACTCCATCGGAAGCCTGCCTGTGCCAGGGCCGGTCCTCTTCACCCCACCGGCGACTGGGCCTTGCGACGCCGAACGGCCAAGCGTCGGCATGATCCATTCCTACGTGGCTCCAGGGCTTCAGGGCGACAATGACCCTGATCAGCGGCGACGAGCGATTCCGGTGGGGCGAGGTGCAAGGGCGGCGCGGGTGGCGAGCGATTTAGCTGCTTCTGTGTTTGTGCCATTCATTGTTATGTTAATTTTGATTTGTGGTTTGGCAAAAAAACACTACACATCTTGGTTAATCTGAGGCTCCCTTCCAAACAGCTTTTTGAGCACGTTGAATTTAACACGGTCTTTTTTTCTTTTTTTACATTATTAATTATTAATAGAGATATAACGATGATTTTTTAAATTAAATATATCAAAAAGAATAACAGCCGCTATAACTATACGCGTTAACTGATCAACAGCAACAAACCATTACAGAGTAGAGCAAGCTTTACATGCACCAGCTAGTGCTGGCATAGAGGAAGAGCATTGCATCCACCACGCGCGCTTCATGCATGGCCATACGTCCTCTTCTCACGACATAGATTTCCAAAATCCAAATACACAGCGGATACGTAGACACACTTGCATGCATGTCTAAATATAATTAGGTATGAACATATACAGCTCACATGACGAATTAAGCTGCAGCTTGTACGTACGTAGTACTTGCTTGACTTCCATCGATTGATCATGTCTGAGGCCGGTTGGCTCTGCGAGGGCACAATTAAACGACTCGTAAATTTTTGAACGGGAAGTGCATGCACGTATGTATACACATGCATGTCACTGAGCTGCATGCACAAGAAACATATTGCGCGTGTGATGATCAGTAGTTTCAGAACGTGCGTATGGTACGTACCTGCCGTTCTTATCGCCGTTGGAGTTGTTGGCGCCGTTGGGGTGGCCGTCGCGGCCGGACTCGATGCTGCGGAGGTCCTCCACGAGGAGGTCGTAGTGGCGCCTCACGTCGTCGGCCGTCTTGCCGCCGCCGACCACGGCGGCCACGCGCTCCCAGCGGCCCGGCGTGTCGCGGTCGTACATGGCCAGCGCGCGCTCGAACCTCTCGTTCTCCGTCGTGCTCCACGCCATGTATCTACTATATATAAGCCTCGATCTCTCCCTCCCTCTATCAACAAACAAGACGTACGATCGATGACGTCTAGCTTTTCTTCTTGTGGCGACCGATCGATCGATCTGTGTTGCTTCCAGAGGAGTACACGATGGATCGATATTTATAGGGGAGGAAAGGCCTTGATTTGTCGCAACATGGATCTAATAATTAAAGCTGCCGCAAATAGCGGTGGAGCAGTGCTGCAATTAAACTAAGAGGCCATTTGCTAAAGCTATCAAGGGGGGATGCAAATTGCGCGACGGGAGGCCAGGCCGCCATGAATAGCTAGCGCGAGCGAACGATTGGAGGGCGTTTTATTCGACCAACGTAAGAAAGTAGTATCAAGGCTTTAGGTGGCAATTATTACATTATTTTAACTGCCTCTTGGCATTGTTAATATGAAGAGTTAATTGGTTGCCAGATCAGCGGGATCGATGCCGTTTCTCGTATATCCTGGCCTAGCGAGCACTTGTCGGCTTCCATCTTGCAACAAATTCATTTCAGTACTCAGGAGTCTTCCTATTAAAGACATGACTATCATGAGTGCAGAAGATATCACTGACTCATGAAGCTAAATTTTATGATATCATTGTACTACATATGCTGTTATCTCCAATATTCGCTTATATATGCTTACACCCAAAGGATTAATTAATTGTCTTCCCATTTACTGAAACTATATTGTGAACTAACATAAGCACAACCAAGTTCAGTCGGCAGTCGGCACCAAAGGTACTATTCTTACTTCCACTAGTAGATACATCGATCGAACTGGATAGTCAAGAATTTTTCTCTTTTCTCGAAAAGAACATTTCACTTTTCTTAGGTAAGGACTAATTAAAGCAAAAGTTCCAACAAACGAGATTTGCATTCTGGATCGCATGCATGCATCCTGCATCCACAACGAGTGGTGTTGATCGTTTAGCCAGTTCTGTGCTGACTAGTAAGTCTACTGTCTAATAGTCAGGCAGATTCAACTAGCTTTTTTTTCGAAACTGAGATTCAGCTAGCTTTTTGGCTAGTGTTGTATCTTAGTACTATGATTCAGTAAAAACCCCTCCCAAATCCAAACCAAAACAAATACTCGTTGAAAGCTAATGCATATCAATGTACTTTTTGTAAAAAAGACTAACATACATATACTTGATCAGTGAATTGTGACGTATCCTCCAAAGGTCAGAAGAACAAGCTCCAGGATATTGTACAACGATTGGTTAATTAACTTACGTGAAAATTAAAAGAATTCTAGCACTGAAAGAAAGGTGGCAGGTATGCGTTAGAAGCTCCTAGATAGAGAATTTGAGAATGTACAGGCGATGCAATTTACTGTATTATATCAGTTTTTACTATTCCACAATGACAAACTTTTCCTTCAGATTTTTGAGGGCGCACACAGAGATTAGATGCTCCAACTTCTGAGATTTTGTGTATTGCATCATCATTTACAACTGTATTAATTTGATTATTATTTCTACAGTGATAGATGGAGGCACAGGTGTAGTATAGTATTGTTTCTGATGAATCAATCTCATCTTTAAAAGGAATCCTTCATAAGAAAGTTCTCTCAAAGAATGTAACGCATTGTTCCCAACATATATCTACGTGCGTACGCGTGTTGTGTTGTCGCATAACGGCATGCCATGCATGCCTACAACATTCAGTAACATTCCAGGAAGCTTAATTTTACCCATCTAACCTTTGTCCAAACAGTTCATCCGGGCCGTGTGTGTTTTGTTTCTTATACTTTTGGCCGTGTGTGTTTTGTTTCTTATACTTTCTCAGATATGTACGTTACGTGCTGAAAGAGTATCAGTTTTGATGCATATCTAATCCATCAATTTTAGGGCTAAGTTCGCATCCGTTGAACACTTCCATTGCTCATGTTATACATGGATGGAAGACTTTCTGAGTCCTGTTTCTAATGCAACAAACAATACGCTATTGGCCATTCGAATGAAGACGGCTACTAAGGAAGCTGAAAGAAACAAGATGGCTCTTTTTGTTCATCGTAACTATGCTGTCTTTCTAAGAGTCTTATCTAATTTAGAGTTCAAGAATATTGATTAGTTTTGTGTTTTTGAAGAAGTCTTTAGTTTTCCTGAATATCCTAGAAATTTAAGTGTAATATTTCTCCTTATCTATGTAAGCGGATGATATGCAATGTGCTGGGCAATAACTAGGAAACCATACGATATCTACTTTGGTAAGTCAACTACGGAGGATGCGTGAAGGATCATCGCCTCTTTCCCTTGGAGCTTTTCACGTTTTCTACGAACCAAAGTTCGCCATATATTCCTCCTCTACGTAAGCGTATCGATCGAGCATGGATGCCCTGCAGTGAGCCAGCAGAACTTTGCAGGGAATGATCGGAGAAAATGACGATCACTACTTCCCCGGATTGATTCATTTCTATGCTCCAAATTAAGGTATACGTAAGCGTACCATCGTTGTACCCACATGTAGGGGTGGAAAAAAAGCTCGTTAGTGTGGCTCGTTGGCTCAGTTCAAAATTGTTTCAATTATACTTGTTAATTGGTTAAATATTAAAATGAGTTGATTTTAAATGAATTTGAATTTTGCTGAAGCTCGGCTCGGCTCGTTAGCTCGTTTCTAAAAATACTTTTAAATTATCCGTAAAATAATATTAAATCAAAATATACCAATTTTAAAAAAAGCTCGATAAGACGAGCAGTTGGCTCGATATCCACCCCTACCCACATGCCTATAAAACATGTTAGGCACCCTGCTCTCCAACCAGCCGCAGTTTTAGTGAGCTCCAGTCAGAAAACTTTTGCTTCTAATTTTTCATGATATATGCTCCACGGCTCACTCTACTTTGGAATAGCCAAAAAAGTATGGTATACAATTTGGGAGCACTTCACTTTGGAATTAAAATGTGATGTGAGAAGTATTGACTTTTACGGTCTCACAATTAATAATCTGATAGCAATAACGGGTACTCCTTTCTTTCTTTTTTTTTTTTGTCATTTTGAACATTGACATAGTAAATACACATGTTTGACTATTACTTTTTATAACTATAAGTTGGCAAAAAAATATTAAAAGTGTAATGATGTTCCTTTTTGTTTGTCATTTTGAACATTAACACGGTATTTAATACACATGTTTGACCATTACTTTTTATAACTATAAGTTGACAATTTATTGAAACATAATGATATCGAAGTACCTTTGATGACAAATATGTTAGAATCGCTTTAACCTGACAAATGTCAGAAATCTAAATGTTTTTGTGTATAATGATTAAACAAGTGTTTCATGCGCCTTGATGCCTAGGCACCCAAATCAATTCCCATTGATGTGCTTTGAAATTCCGAAGCTTGACATGGGTATCTTCACATACCCATAAAACGTGCATTTGAGATATCATACTCAGAAAAAAAAATTATATTCATCTTCAATTGAATTGGTTTAAGCTAGTTTCATGGTATATAATCACTCTAGCCGCATTAAATTAGTTTGAACTCAGTCCAAAACTCACTTACCATAAATATATCAATGGTATATAACATTTCATACCCAAACTCCAATATTTGCACATGTATCGGATAGTCAATAGTGTGGGTGCCTAAGCACTCAGGTGTCTTATGTAATCTCTATATATGAAACCTGTTGGGCTTCTCTGCAAAATAGTGCATGTAATACCTGGGCCGGATTTGGCTTAGCCTGGCCCAGCCCAGCCCACCCGTAGCCATATAAAAGAGAGATCTGGAGAGGAGAAGAAGCACAAAGCCGATTTTGCTTCCTCCCCGTGCTCACCTCGCCTCCACCGCGCTCTCCTTCATGTGTAGCTGTCATCGCTCGCTAGCCCTCGGCCACTAGCCCGTCGGCGCCGCCGCTCGCTAGCCCCCAGCGCCACCGTTGCTGCGCCGTCACCGCCTCGCTCCTGCTGCTGCTCGCTGCCGCCCCTGCTTGTGCGAGCCGCTGCCGCTCGCGCGCGCCGCCGTGCCTGTCCCCTACCGCCGTGCCCCGCTGTTGCCATCCTTCTGCTGTCGCTCATCACCGTCCTTGTTTCCCCTAACCGCACGTTGCCATCGCGGTGGCCGCCCCGCCTCCCCACTCTCGCTATCGCCGCCGCTCCACGGGAATGGACGCGAGCTGGCCAGCTGAGAGGTGAGCGGGAGGAGCCAGCTGACGGAGGGAAAAAAGAGGCGGAGGCGCCCGGGAGTGGGAGTGAGGCGGAGGGAGGAGAGCCGACGGCGAAGAAAAAGGGGAAAGAAGGAAGAGCGCCGGCGTGAAGAGAAGAAAAAGAGAGCGCCGACCAAAGGGAAAGAAAAGAAAGAAAGAAAAGAAAAGGAGAGATAGAAGGAAGAGAGGAAAAGAAAGAAAGAAAAAGAAAAGAGGAAGGAAAGAGAGAGAAGGGAAAAAAGAGAGGAAGGAGAAGAGGGGAGGCTGATCTACGGCCAGATCTGCCCGATCCGACTGAGAAAAAGGAGTACCCCGATCCAGTCGTTTGGGGTCAGGGTAACGCCTCGAAAACCCTTCTCCCTGCTTATTTTACCTAGTCGGGCATAAGTTAATATATCGATAATTAGAATTGATGCATGTGATCAGTTAGATATCGTTTATTAATATGAATGCCTGAACGGCGAAATCGGTACTCCACTGTTGATCTGGTCGATCTGTGGCCGAAGAGGGAAGAGGAGAGAATAAATTGAGGTTCAACAGCATAATTGACTGAAGTGAGATTAAGCATGTAGAATTTAATCGGCGAGTATAAATAATGAAATCGCTAAGTCTTCAGACTAGCTAAGCATTAGGGCAATGAGAAGTTGCCCGGTGGTACAGGATTTGATTATGTCGGATTGGACATTAGAGCGATGTCATTTGCTCGTACTTGAATGTATTGCATGAGTGATGAATTGAAATAGTTAATGCTTGTTCAGGTGGCGGTTCGAGTCTGGTGCGTCCACGCACCGTCCGCCAGGTTAACAGGTAAGTGCATGGTAGAACAGTAAATTGTGGTGAATGTTTGTTATTCATGTTTCCATGCCATGAATTACAGTATTTATGAGATGATGTATATGGATTGTGCTAATCATACCTTGATGAGTACTGTTTCTGATTAGACATTCATATTTGAAGCATACTGCATCATGCAAAATGCATAAGAGCCAGGTCGGTGAGAAAGTCATACGACTAGTCCGGAGTGCTCTTGAATAAGAGACAGGTCAGTGAGAAAATCAAATGACTAGTCCGGGGTGCTCTTGAATAAGACCTACAGAGGTAGGCAAATGAGTGGTCCATCGACGGGTGGACACTCCGCTATACCAGTATAAGCTACAGTTACAGAGCATACAGATGCATTACAGATGCATTGCATGAAAGTGGCAGAGAAAGTGATACAGTTACAGACAGTTGTGATTTACAGTTTACAGTTACAAAGTTGATTTACAGTTTACAGTTACAGATTTGATTTACAGTTTACAGTTACAGACATAGAATTGAATTATAGTTTTCAGACATATAATTGATTTACAGTATACAATTACAAACTTAACTTACAGTTTACAGTCATAGAGTGAATTTACAGCTTACAGTTCATGAAATTGATTGAATTGCTAAAGTGATGTTACTGTTTTATCATGTGCTTGCTGAGTCTCCGGACTCACCCTTGCTTTGTCGTTGTTTTTAGGTGAATGATGACGACATGCATGGAATGGGGATAGTCCTTTTGGCACTGCACATGTAAAATAACAGCTTAGCCTTACACTGAACGTTTATGTTTAATCTAGTGTTAAGTGTTTTGTGGCTCGTCGTTTGGTTTAGTTGCTAACGAGCCGTGATGGTGGGTTTCCATGGTTGTGGTGCCCAAAGTCTGTTTATGTTATGGTTTTTGAAATATGAAGTTAGTTGTCTTTGCAATTATCCTACAGTTATTTGTGGTTTGCTCTCTGTGGGTAATGATATAAAAAGAACAGGGAAGATGCTGCTAAAAGTTGAATTAGCAATACTTTTGAATTGGTAAGGGTGTGTGGTAGCATCTTGGGCCCTCTGGAGGGCCGGGGTGTTACAGTTGGTATCAGAGCGGGCGTTAGATCTGTGGTAAAGAAATTTGACAACTTAGCTTAATTATTCAATTAAAAGTTGACTTAGGCCTAATAATAAAATTTGACACACTTTGTTGCACAGTAGGATTGGGTTTGGGATTTGCATTGCATATGCGTTTTCCCTAATTGTGATGTTGATTTGTATTGCAATTAAAAGTTGACTTAGGCCTAATAATAAAATTTGACACACTTTGTTGCACAGTAGGATTGGGTTTGGGATTTGCATTGCATATGCGTTTTCCCTAATTGTGATGTTGATTTGTATTGTTAAAGTTGATGATTGTGGGTTGATTGTGTAATTGCTTCTCTGTTGAGCAGAGATGCCGAGAGGTAGAAGTCGTGGTCGCGGTGTTAGCCGAGGCCGTGGAGGCCATGGTCGTGGCCGTGCCCAAGCAGAGCCATCGCTAGAAATTCAGCAGGAGGCACCCGACGTGGAAGTTGGGTCTGTTGAGCAGTCTATAGCTGGGGATCATACAAGGTCTTCAGCCTTGTTGCGGGAGTTCGTAGAGGAGGTTCGTGCATTACGACGGCATGAGCCTACAGCTATTGCGGCCGTACCTGTCACTGTCCCGACTGCCGTTCCAGTCGCACCAGAGCTAAGAATGGGCTTTCGCGAATGGATGGCACTGCGGTTGGATACCTTTGATGGGACGGGTACGCTGGTCCAAGCTGCAAACTGGTTGCGCTATATGGGAAGATAGTTTGAAGCTTTAGAGATGACGTCACAGCTTAGAGCTCACTTTGTGGCCTTTCAGTTGAAAGGTCAGGCGGACATTTGGTGGGAGGGAGTCCTTTCAGCCAGGACCCCTACACAAGGTCCAGCTACCTAGGAGGTTTTCGTCGAACAGTTCAAGGCGAAGTACTACCCAAAATCTTTTGTGGAAAGTATGGAGGTTGCCCTGTCGACCCTTGTGCAAGGAAAGATGACAGTAGCTGAGTACGAGGCGCGATTCAACGACTTGATCCGCTTCGTACCGTCAGTCGCAAGTAGTGACCTTGAGAAGGCCAAAAGGTTTCGCTGAGGGCTCAGTTCTAAGTATCGGCATGTTATGGGTGCTACTGCTCCACGTGACTTTAGGTCCGTGGTTGAGCCAGAGGAATGGAGATGGAGATGCACCTCACTAAAGGGTCGCAACCCTCTGGTGGTCCGAGTACTTCAGGTGGTGACTAGAAGAGGAGCTATAGTGAGAAGGGTGGGTCATCTCAGCGGCCCGCTCCTAAGAAGTCCAAGTGGAGTCGACGTTCTTCACAGTCATCCAAGTCTAAATCGTTGACATCGTCGTCTCCTGCACCACCAGCTTTGCGTCCTGTCCCTGGGCAGGGCATGATTTGTTTTAAGTGTGGTGGTGAGCACCGAGCTGTTGAGTGTACCTAGACAGGGGAGTGTCGACACTGTGGCCGGATGGGCCACATGGAGAAGGTATGTCGACAGAATCCCTCTAGTATCATTAAGTGGGAGCCGGTGTCACCACTGCCATCCTCGTCACGTACCACCACTGTCGCTCGGTGCTCTTGGCCGTCCTCTGCCACCGTCGCCTCGGTCGCTTGAGCCAGATCCAGGTAGCCCGCACTGGATCCCACCATAACCGTGGTGGATCTCGGGGAATCCCGCCATCACCGTGCCACCCTAGCCCAGATCTGAGCCGCCGCTGCCGTCCTTCTCTTGGACCACCGCCGCCACTCGCCTCTTCTGCTAGGTCGGCCGCCACCACTCACTGTTGGCCGTCGCCGTCGGATCCGACCGCGCCCTCCCACCGCTGCCCCAGCCGATGGTGGAGAGAGGGGGAGAGGTGATGAGAGGGAGTGAGGTGACGAGGGAGTGAGTGGGGTCTGCTCTTTGCGCTATGTCCATCTGATATATGCTTGGATTGGCTTTTAATGGTGCTGGCGTTTTAAGTGGGAGGAAAGGAAAGAGGCTACTGGTTATGGGTCTAGTAAAATTTCTTTTGTTAAAGGTATTAATGGTATTTCTTTTGAGTATTCTTATGCGTCTATCCAAGTCTGTAGTCTTTATATTTGAGTTCATCCAAGCTGTATGAGTACACAAATTTATTATCAATCACAGAAGCATAGGAATTTCTTGTTTACATGGTAGCAGCCACCGCTCTTCTCTTTGAGCCGCATGCAGATCGTAGAAGTCGTTATGATGCTGCCGCTTCTTTCTAAGCTACCACCCCGAGCTTCTAAGGCCACCGCACTTCTATCCAAATGCAATATTCATAACATGGTATCCACGCTTCTTTGGTTTGATTTGACAGTTTTCTCTATCCAAGAGCTGCATGCTACAACAACATTACCAAGACTCAGACTTCGGATTTTTCCTATTTTAGTGCCATCCATTTTCAAATGCAACAATATTGCATATGAATTGCATTTAAGGAGGTGTTAAGGGTATTAGTGGTATTTTCTGTTATACTAGGGTTTAGTCTTGTGTCTCCTTTGTACCCTATATATATATATATATATTGCTTATTGGACTTTTTTAATACACACACAATATTCATAATATGGTATCAGAGCCCAGGTAGGGGTCCACCACCACCGCCCACCGTCGCTCGCTATTGCTGCCCCCGAGAGGATCAATCTCCACTCCCAGGGGCGGCCGTCATCGCGCGCCGCCGTCATCCGCGCCCGCACACGCTCGATGCCGCAGTCGCTAGTGCACACGCACTGCTACCATCTCGGTCGTCTGTGCCCATGCACTCACATCATCATCTACCACCTCGGCCGCCCACACACGCGCGCTGCCACCGTTGACGTGGGCGTGGGCCAACGCAGAGGCGGCGATGCGAGCGTGGGCCAACGTAGAGGTCAGCATCGCTGAGCTCGATGAGTAGCTGCTGGGGTCAAACGACGGCGGCAGGCCAAGAAGAGGATGACGGCGGCTCGTGGACGGCCAGATCTAGGTGTGGCAGTGGTCAGTGCGGTTAGGCAGTAGGGGCGTAAGCGCGGCGACTAAAGTGGAGCCCGGATCCAGTGGGGAGGCGATGCAAGGCTGTGGGATCTGGAAGCGACAGCCACAGGAGCGGTGGTGGCTGAAGAGGCCCATCTTGGGGAAGACGCGGCTGGCGACGGCCACGGGACGAGCGGGGAGAGCGGGAGGCAATCGGATCTAGTGTGCTGGCCCTGGATCCGGCCACAGGAGCCTGGATCCGACGCGTGCACAACGATCACGACAGCGCGGACACGGGCACAAGCGCGATGGCATGGGCGACGGCGACGTTGGGCGAGACAGCAACCCAGCGCTAGAGTGGCGCGAGCACGGATGGTGGTGTACATGCGCGGCAGCCGTTGGCTGGAAGATGGCCACCCCTGGGAATGGAGACGCTCCTCCTAGGGCAACATAACGGAATAATGACCAAAACTGGGTATGAAGCTGGGGCTCTGATACCATGTTACAAGTCTGGAATGGATGAATGCTAGTTGTATTGCACAGCCCTAAAGGGGCAATATATATAGTGAATACATGGAAACCCTAGAACAACAAGAAATGACTCTAATACCCTTAACAACAAGTACACAGCAGAACAGTAAACATTAACACTACTATAAGTATAGACATAACCATGTCATTTTTCACATATCTTATCATCATTACTTTCTCTCCATTAATGCAATGCACACATCCATGTCATTTACATTATCCACATGTCTGGATAATAAGTATTTATGAACGACTCTTTTCTTTCATTGATGTAATGCAATGCTCATACATATGTCTCTTTTCCTCTTTCTCTAGCTTATACTAATATAGTATAATGAGCACCCATCAATGCTCACCTATACCAATCCTCTTTCAGACAGGGGCCTCAATAGCCCATCCTCTTTTGTATGGGAACGTTAATAGCCCATCTTTTTTCATATGGTGACCTCATCCTCTACTCTCGTATAGTACCTACCAATGCAAAGTAGGTATTAATCTTTCCACTCCCGTGGGAGGTCCACACCAAGTAGACCATAGATGCCACTCAAGTAATCTATTTTCATGATATGCATGCATAATGCAACAGTTTCTCTTATGCAATTACCATGTGATGTTAACCATTAACGATTATCCATCTATCAAATAACTGTATCACATGTCATCATCATTACCCAAAATCATCATGTAAAATATCATTGATTACTATACTGCACCAATTTCATTTAATTGAGACCATCACTTAGTTATCATCATTGTGTCATCATAGATATCATAAACAGGAAGGCAAATTTCACATAAGCGTAAGCATTAAGGTCAACCACCGTGTACTGTCTACCATGCACTTGCTTTTTAACTACGCGGAGCAGAGCGATGTGTGGATGACACCAAACTTGTAGCGACCTCGCCTACAGTAAATATATCAACAAAACATGTGCCATAACAGTACAAAACACCAACCAAAACAACATTGCTCCTACGCACATCCCGACCTAAATAACCCCTTTCACCAGACAGTCCCCTTCGTTGTCCCCTTATCAAAATACTATAACTTTCGCCTCAGCCCCTAACATACAAAACCATATATTTTCTTGAAACTACACAAGATTTGCCACACTTTCCTGGTTGTCCAAAAACTCTAATTAATCCGTTTAAGCCCCTCGTTTGTAACCTCAAAGACCGTTCTAGACAGTCGTCTTAACAATTCTGCATCTTTTTATCTACTGTACCAAACATGATACCACTTCTGAAAACTACAAAAAATTATCCAATTTTCTCTACTTATGAACACAATTTAATTTGGCCATCTACTAGGCCCAAATAACATATTACTACAAATGCATCTAGCAGCGATCGAATTCTGGATAACAGCCTTTCCAAAACCATAACTTCTAATTTCTAAACCGCTCAACCAAATCCTATGTTCTTGCACTCTATGGTAACCATAAACAACTATCTACAATATTCATTTTATGGCAAGGTTATGAAACAGGACGTAGCTACCCTAAAACTCGTCCACAATACAGAACAACACACCTTGTTGAGGACGTAGCTACCCTAAAACTCGTCCATAATACAGAACAACACACCTTGTTGAATCCTGGCATGAAAACTTGTCCCCAACTCAACCCATCTTCACAATCCAGTATTAACACGTCCTCAACCAATCTATAATGTCCTAAAAACAGGAAAACAAGGTCTGGAGTGTTTCACTTACAACCCGAAGATTCACACGAACTGACAAAACCCAACATGGACGCGGAAGTCCCTCTTTCCCCTTCTCTTCCCTCCTTTTTCCCCTTCTCCCCAACTGGTCCTCTTCTTCTAGACCGGATCTGGCGTTGGGTCGACCTCCTCCCTCCTTCCTTCTTTCTTCCTCTCCTCTCTTTCTTTCCTTCTCTTCTTCGGCTGGGCCTCCCTCTTCCTCTTCCCTTCCTCTTCTTGGCCGGCCCCTACCCTCCCACTTCCCTCCTCCTCAGTAGCGGGGTCAACGGCCGATGGCGCAAGTAGGGGGAAGCGACGCAGGCCAAGAAGCAATAGCGGCGGAGGGAGCACCTAGGACGACGGCAACACATCGCGTTCACAAGCTTCTTCTGGCGTACATAATGTGAGGTCTTTCCTTTGTCGGCATGGAAGCGGTGCGCGACGGCTTGGCACGGCATGAGGAGGCACTTGACGTGGGGGCAGCGCAGTAGTGGAACAGAGAAAACAGGGCAACATGGACTTAGGAGGAGCGGTAGCAGTCAGACGGTAGCACATGGAGGGAGGCATGGTGGCCGGGATGGCCATGCCGGCGGCGGCTGCTACCCACAGCGGTGCGCACGGAGGACGAGGGCGTGGCCGACGGTAGCAGCTAGGGTGGCAAGCACAGGAGCTAGCTAGGGCAGTGGCTCCCCTTGCCCGCTACCCTTTATAACTGCATGGGCCTGGCTGGGCCGGCCCAAGTGCTCCTCTCTCTCTCTCTCTCTTTCTTTTTTTTTCTGGGTATTGCATTTGTGATTCTGGTTCAATCTGCACTTCTGCAGGTTGGGGCATTGAAGACAAACAAGACTGCTTAAATATATTGCGACCATCATCTACAATTTCATGACTATAACTAAGCAATTCATGTAGATATCACTATGCCAATCACCATGCAGAAGAAACTTCTTTGGACATACTATACTATAGTAATAATTTCATAAAGGGAGTCTTACTGGAACACCGGCTGCTACGCCCATCTCTCGCATATGAAGCCTTGTTTCAAGGAAAGCATCTTTTGCAGCCAATAATGATTTAACAATCAATTCTTGATATTGATTAGCAGCCACCTCTCTCCACTGATGAGAACAAAGGAGGGAAAACGGTTTTAGCATAGATCACTAAATATTTCTTTTCTCTTCCTTTCCGCAGATGCACATGGATAGGAACTACTAGCATGCAATAGATAAAGGTAAGGATTTCAGAATCACGTAACAGAGGCTGATAAAAAAATTATGGGTGGTGCAGGCTCTGATCCATAAAAAACAACATCTTTTCACAATTTATAGAAATTTTTTTTGCACAATTGATGCAATCTTTATTTTTTGTACATGAACCTTGCCGTGCCTAATCAGTTGACAACCAGTTCGTTATGGTGATTTGATTTATCCTACCATTGCTTTTTCCTTGATCATTGATCTATTACATTGAACAGACATTGGTTGTCTTTCGGAAAATTGGCAACATAATCTAACAAATTTATTATACATTTACGATTTTAATATGTAAAATATGTAATCCAGTTCTCTAGTAAAACTAATGAGAAGTTACCAAGTAGTTACCTTCCCGCACGTGAGATGACTACATGACCATACTACAGATTCATAGACCTCCCAATGAGGCCACTCACAGTTCCATTGCTCTTCTCCTTCTCTGCGGCCGAGGGGCGATCCGGCGGTCGCCGACACGGCGGGAAGGTGGGGTGGTGTTGAACTTGAGGGGAGAAGGCCGTGCGCCCAGCACGCTCTCGAGGTCACTTACGGCGAGCCGCAGCAGAGGAACCGAGGAGTACTACAGCCCAAGAGGCCGTGACCGTGCTGCTGATCTGAGACTCGCTGTCGTGATGGGCTGGAATAGGAGGCCGCTGGCTTGGTGGGCTCATCCCTGCCACGCCGCGGCGTGAGGATAGGAATTTCGGCCAGTTAGTGGGCTAGGCCTTGTGGCCCCCGTCCTGGTAATGGGCCAACACGCAGCCCTAACCCTCTCCTAGACCAAATATTCAAGCAAATAGCCCAACCCTATCTAAACTCAGCATATTATTTCGAAACTAGCCCTAGCCCAGCCCGTGAAGTGGAAAAAGCCCAATCCTATCCTATCTCGCTTTCACTATACGGGCCGGCCCCAATTTTGTGAAGTGCTTAAACCCTTTGGGCCTTTGCCACAAGCTAACCTAATGGATTAGATCTGTTTTCCCTTTTCTTTTAACACAAGCATTATTGGCCTTTAGCCTTTAACTAAGGGTGGCAACGGACCGTGGGGTCTCGAGGAGGGCCCCACGACCCCGCCCCAATTCCCGTTAGCCTAGCCCCGTTAGCCTTGCCAAGGAAGATAGCCCCTGGTCCCTGTGGGGACCTGACCTGTGCCCACAGGGCTTAAAAAATAGGGTAAATTATTTTTAAATAATAATAATAATATAAATTTGTTTATTAATTTATTATTATTTAGGAATATTTTAAAATATATACAGACATATAGATTTAAATTTTAGTCCAAATATATAAGAAAAGAATACAATCTCCCATACTAAAAACTATAATCTATTATTTTAAAATATATTTTTTATTTTTACCAAGGGCCTGTAGGGGAGGACGAACCCATCCCCACCCTGCGGGAAAAATTGCCACACCTATCTTTTGTATGCAAAAATTTTGCGAAAACTATAAGATCATTTAGCATAATTTGATTCAACCAAGAAGTAACCTTTATATGTTATATAATGCACAAACCCACCTTGCAATATATTGGGCCTGTTCTTTTTGGCTGCGGCTTATAGCTTTTGGCTGCGGCTTGTGACTTTTGACTGTTTGTACGAGAGATTACAGAGTAACAGAAACTCACGTACAGTTTTTGCCAATATAAATGAAGTTAGTAAAGTATGTATTACAATTAACTAGTAGACCCTATTTTAAAAAAATACTTCGTTTAAAAGTTAGTTACTGTAGAAAAGCCGAAAAGCAGCTTTTAGAAGCTGAAAAGAACAGGGCCATTAACTCCTTACATGTCAAGTTTTCTCTCCTCTCCCTCTTCCTTTTTCCTTTGTTTCTCTCTTGATGATCAGAGAATTGTAATGTGTGTGTTTCCTTCTTCTGATTTCTCTGCTCAAGTGTCACCTCCCAAAGCCTCCCTACATGCTTATATACTATACACAAGAACATCCGCAAACTTAATGCCACTTAATGCCAAGTGAAACAGCAGTAAACTTAATGCCAAGTGAAACAACAGCTAAACTTAATGGTTGTTGCATGTTGTGTCCATAAAACCTTGAAACGGATGCCTGGATTAAGCACTAAACTGCAGCCTTAATGCGTGCATTAACTGACGCATCCATTCTTATGACAGCCGTATGCATACACATCAAGTGTTTCTCTATATTTAACACATCAAGCATGCAATGCTAAGTACATCAGGAGGTAATACTAAATATTTAAACCATTGTGTATACACAAATATTTTGAAGGGAGAGGAAAGGGACTTTAAACCCATGATTCTTAATCCTTTAGTCTAGTGACCATCACACTAAGACCTTTTATTATAAGAACCATTTCTATAATTTACATAGATCACTTTCAGTTAAACTAATTTAACACCTTTGGCCCATTCGATTGATACAAGAGAGATAGACATGCACATATACACATGAGTTCAGATAAAGGGGCTCTCGCTAATTCGCGAGATAAACTCATCCACTGCCACCACCGTATGATGTTTCGTCCAGGAAGAAAGAGCTGCCACTGAGTGGCGGCCTCACCGTCTATCTCCCCAGCAATCGGATCTTGTGGCCACTGCCACCCCTTGGATCGCAGATGCCGCTCCATGCTACCCCCATCGTCGTTCCTTCCTCTTGTCGATGGCATTCAATCCACTGCAGATTTCACCTCACCAGCCCAGCATGGTGTTGCTGCCCTCGTCATCACCTGGACTGAACACCCTCCGATAAGCTCCCCTTGCTATCGAAAGGATTGGTAGAGCCCTAGTTGTTTTTTGGCGGGTTGGCCCGTTGGGGCAAACTCTTTTTTAAACCCATTTTATCAACCCAAAAACCAGCCCTAATCCAACCCATTCTAAGCTAAACCCAGCCTGACCCTACCTTATTTAACCATAGCCCGTTTCAAAGTGGCCCGATGAAAACCCATTAAAGAGCCCAGCCCTTATAGCCCTAACAAGCTTGGCCCATTACCAGGCCTGCATCCTAGTGCCCACTTCACTCTACATTATGGCCTATTATGGGCTACCGGGACAGGGGGTGCAAAAGACAGTATACATCTGTGTATCTGTCTTACTAGTAGTAGTCATCTTATTAAAGCAAAGACAAAAGAAGTCACTACATTAGAGCAAAGACAAAAGGAGTGCTAGAAAGTCTTGTGTTAATTGGAGGAAAAAGAGAAAAATCTACACCATTGATCGTGGTGAGTCTAGATTATAATGGTGGAGATTCAACAGATTTAGATATACAACAAAGTTGTAGAAATTATATCAAAGATATATTCTAATACTACTCCCTAAAAACACTAGATATAGACTCCGTTCTTTTCAGCTTATAGTTTATAACTTACGGTTTCCCCGAACAAATAAATAGGATGGCTTTTTCCATCACTGTTTTGAAGCGGCTTATCGGGTAGCCTTTTCGAAATGGTTTATAGGTTTATCAACATTCAGTTTATTCGCATAAGCGCTTACATTAGGGCAAAAAAACTATTAACCGTAGCCAAAAAAGAATAGGACCATAGACATACCTCTTAATCGATGTAAATTGGAAAAGGACACAAAGCCTAAAAGCCTACTACTCCTGTCTTTGACCATTGACAACTCCGGAAAAAACAACCACCGACCTCAATGCCATCTGCCCATCCATGACTCTTATGTGCAATTGACGGTCTCTCGCTTGCATTGGATGCATCATTTGCATCCGAACGCATTCATCCTGTCATGCACAGCCCATCCACTGACTTCGTGCCATATCGAATGACCGGTCCGTCTTTTGATCAATCAATCAGCCGCTGACGGTTGGCATCGATTTAATGTTGGTTATTCTATTCCCGACCATGGCTATCCCGTGTGCTTTGTCTATGGGTGGGTTTCTTTGGCTATGATTGATGGCTTTTAATCCTAATGTGATTGCTTATTCAAATAAATTGAATACTGATAAACCGATAAACCACTTCAAAAAGGCTATCTCGATAAACCGCTTTGAAAAGGTGACGAAGAAGTCGTCCTGTTTGTTTGTTCAGGAGAAGCTATAAGCCATAGGGTGTGTCCATAAGCCAGTGTCAGCGGTGCTGCCTCGCAGTGGCCTCGGGCTCAGGATCAAGCGAGGGCATGAGGACTGCAATAGTCGAGGTCTCCACTTCCCTATGAGTCCATCCCTTCTCGGACTTGGAGTATTTTTCCATGATGGAGAGGAGCTTTGGAGTTTTTGGCTCCTTCCTATCCAGCTTGTTGACTAACTCCATTTTGTGGAGAGCCCAGTGTGTGGCCTTGATAGCGCTCGTGTTGGAGATGCCCTGGACTGGCAGTGGATATGGATGAAGCGACACATGAACTCTCGAATGGACTCACTAGACATTTGTTTGAGTGCATGCAGATTGAAGGATGTCACTGCCTTGTTATAGCTTTCTTGGAAAGGCTTGCTTAATTTCCCACAGAAGCTACTCTCACAAGTACACCAAGTGTGGCGAAAGGGCGAGGTACAAAGACTGAGCAACCCTCAAAACGGCCAGAGGTAAGCTCTTTGACATGATGGCTTTACCCCTCCCGTCACTACTATGGTGGTCTTGTAGACACGAACGAACTCCACGGGGTCAGAGCACCCAGAATACTTCATGACCTCCATCATCCGGAAGCATACAGGTCACGGAGTGGCTTGCAAGCCTAGGCTCAACAGGCTAGGGTGGTCGGCGCGATCGGCAACCACGTGGGTAGGAACCACTTGAGGCTAGGGGCACAAGGGAAGTCCACCACAAGGTCGGGCACAAAGTCCTGCTTTTGGCCGCCCTGGGGCGGTCCGGCACCTAAGTGACCGTAGTTTGCAGCCGTACCCCTGGCCAAGGCAAAAGCTTCCCTCCGCACTTGGTCAAGCTATTCCCTGAGGTTGTTGGCTTCTCGGACTTCGGACAAGGTCAGCAAGTTCGCCCCGACACGAGCTTCGGCCAGCTCAGCTTAAAGGGCTATGACCTCAGACACCTCAGGGTGGGTTGACTCCCATGCTAGTGCTCGTACTACCTCTAGCTAGTTACTCGGTTCCTCGGCTTCCTGGGTTAGAGGGGGTTCACACCTCCCACCTCGACGACCTTCTGTACTTTCTCCATCTTAGGCGGCATGACTTCTCGCTCGAGTCCCCATGGACAACACTAATTATCATCAATACAAGGTTAAACAGTGAATTTGTAAGCAGCTCCAGTCGAATTCGAAAACCACCAAGGTTGCAAAGGGACACAACGAGAATCACACATGAATGGATGGATAAGTTTGTAACATATGGGCGTCTAATAAAATAGCCTCTCCCTCTCCACTTATAAGGGGTCCTATTTACAGAGTGGGAGGAGTAGGCGAATGACGTTACAAGTTTGCCCTCGGGGCCTAACTTACTCCTAAGGGTAGCTTTGTCCTTCACACCTCGTGGGTCCCACCATGTCCGAGAGACTCTGGGGTTGATCCACGACTGGCCCTAGATCTTATCTGGGGTTAGCTATGGACGCCGTCCAGGGGCAGCTCGGTGTTGGCTCCAGACCTCATCTGGAGCTGACTTCGAACCCAGTCTAGGGTTGGCCTACGGTCGGCTCTAGACCTCATCCGAGGTTGGTCTATGGACCTCGTCTGAAATTGGCCTCTGAGGTGGATCCATAGACTTCGTCAAGACGAGGTTGTAACAACACACTTTGGCATGCCTTCTAGGTCGGAGTGCTCCATTGTCCGAGGTAACATGGAGGCCCTCTCTTAACAAGCCCATTTAGCCCGTTAGATACGTTATCCCGTTAGGCACAATAGCGGCCATTAGGCATGATTTTAGTTCATTTAGCACAATCTCAACTTGTTAAGCATGGTAACGGTCGAATTTTTGAATTTTCTAGCCGCTTCTAGCCGTTTGGGAGTTTAAAAATATAAAAAATAAAAAATCTCAATTTTTCTATAAGTAGGTAGCAAACCCCCCTCATTCAGCCACCATCCAACCTCCGCTTTCTTCTCTGAATTCTCTATAAAAATTTTGATCCACTTTGTGATAATTTTGCCAAATTCAAAATATTTTTTCATAAAATCTAAAATTTCAAAATCTGGCTACAGTCAAGAAAAGATGTAACAAAGTTGTGGAAGATTTTGGTCTTACAAATAAAATTTTTGCAATTACTTTGGACAATGTTGCAGTCTAGGACAATATATACTCTCACTCCGTTATTTAGTACATGCATCGAATCCTTCTTCCTACATCAGTGATTCGCCTATCATATTGTTAATGTTATAGTTAAATGTGGTTTAAAGAGGTTGGATCCATATACTAGAACTTTTTGCGATGCAATATCTTTCCTAAATAATTCTAACCAGCGAATAGCAGCATATAAGAACTTTTATGTTGCGATAAATGTGCATCCAAGAAAGTTTTGTTTGGACATACCGGTAAGGTGGAACTCTACTTATATGATCCCGCAGAACCTTTTACCCTACAAGAGCACATTTTCTGTTTTTATTCACATGCACTATCACAGCCATGATGGCTACACAATATTAATTAAGTAGCATTGGTATGTCACTGAAAAGTTACTAATATTTTTGAAACTATTCTATAATTTTACTATTGCTTTATCCTGAGTGTATTATCCAACATATCCTTTAATTGTACACATATTCTTGCGATTGTGGATAACTTGAAGGCTAATGAAAATGAGATAGTGTTACGAGAGGCTATCTATGCTTTGAAATCTAAATAATGGAAATATTGAAAAGAGATTCCATATTTATACGCATTTGTATTTATTTTAGATCCCAGGTCTAAACTTAAAGGATTCACTAATGTTCTTGTACTTCTAAGTGATGCTACAGGGATAGATTATTCTAACTATTTTTCAGATGCCCGTACTAAATTGTTTGATGTTTATCAAAAAGCACGAATTAAAGTTTTTGGGAGTTCACTTGTAATGACCTCCAACAGTACCCATCATAGGTAAGATGGAAACTATGTGGGGCAAAATCTTTGGTGCACCATGTTCCTTAGGAAAATCACGTTCTACAACGTCAAGTACTAGAGCAATACACAGCCACCGTAGCAGTGGAGAACTATTCGCCTTTCTAAACAATGATGTTGTGTATCACCAGGAAGATGACTTCAATATTTTGGAATGGTAGCACAAGCATAAGATAACATATTCGATGCTATCCATATTAGCATGGGATATGTTAATTGTTCCTGTCTCGATGGTTCCTTTTGAGTCTACTTTCAGTCTTTCTAGAAGAATATTAGAGGGAAGAATAAGTCTGATGAGTGAGATGGTTGAAGTATTTCTAACAGTGAAAGACTAGGAACAAGCTGATTCGCAAGTTCAACACTCTAGAGAATACAGAGTTGGTAGATACATTCAATCATCTTTATCTAGATGATGACACCTAGAGCATCGATGTACATTGTACCTTTTCTCATTTTATACATGTACTACAGAGTTGTAGGCCGTACTCTTTTTTATTAGTCAAGGTTTTCTCAAGTTGAGTTTTTACTTAATAAATTTTTTAACAAGGCAACAATTTAAACATTAATAAAGCTCATTATTACATTTCTATAATTTATTTTTTAAAATTCTTCCCTTTTTTGGAGTTATTATAAATTTTCAAAATTTTCAGGTCGAAATGGGCTAGACGGGTCTCCTTGGCCCATCTTGCTAAATGAGCTCGAGCCGATTCAGCACGACTTGTCTAGGCTGACGAGCTAAGTGGGTCGTGCCATAGTAAACCCGTGCTATACCTATCACCCATTTGGCCAGCACTAGAGGTAGGCAAAAACTTCACTATCTTCGCCCTATAGTAATTTAAATGTAGCCTCCTCGCACGTGTATTTGTATTTTTAGCCTCCTCCACCGCGGTAGGAGTAACAGGTGACGTGTGTCACTACCATGCTACCCGATCGTAGCAAGTTGCCTCCATTGCAGCAGGTCTTATCGTGGTGCCTAACCGCAGCAACTCCTGCTACAGTGCAGCACCGCAGCAGGATTAGCTGGGCCACGGGTGTGCACATAAAACCAATGATAGTGCTCCTACTCAGTATGTTCTGCCGTGGTCCCACAACGCGATAGGTCCTGTTATGATGCCATACCATAGTAGGTTTGTGGGTACCATACTCGTGAGCGACTTACCATGGTCTAGATTGTTGCAACGGTAGGTACACGTGTCACGTGCAGTTGCTATCGTGGTCATCGAGGACCAAAAGTGCAATTTCACACTAGAGAGGCCAAAATTGTAAAAAAAATGCCCGGGAGCCAAAATTGTAATAGCTTCAAGGCAGGCTGGCACCAGCATTACCTAGCTAGCTCGTCGATGTAATGGTATTTGGTAGTGAAGATGGAGATCGATCGACGATGCAACATCCAAGCTTGATAGTAATTTAGTCGGAGTAACGCCCTGTCTGTCACCTTCAAAAAACAGTCAAATTCCACGCACGGTTAAATATTACAATGTATATACTTACATCGACACATAGATTGTATTTATTATATAATTATAATGTTAATGATAAAATATAGTTATATTTCTTATACAATTAGGGTATCTTTTATATCTATTTAATCAATCTAGACCGTTATAATCTGAATCATTTATATAGAATTTTCTTATTTTCTCTTAATGAGTGAGAGATTTTTTTCACTTTTTTCCATTTAAGTATTATTATAATATTTTTTGGATCTCTAGAACGAGAGAGATAACTTAAATATCACCTGTTATTTGTAAGTACGCAGATGCTAGCTGGGTTTGAACTGGTTTATCGCTGGCTTATGCTCATACTGTCTACAGTAACTAGTTTTTGGTGGTGATCGGTTCGGCTGAAAAGCTCGTGGCTTATGGCTGAAAATACTGTAGCTGGCTGAAAAAAGCACTGTAGCTGACAGAGGCTTATTTAGCATAATTAATTTTAAAAAAATTTAAAAATAAAAAAATGTTAGCCCATTACGTATAATACAAACAAATACGGGAAAAAAGAACAGGCAAAAAAGCTCAACGAAAAGCCAATAGTTCAGAAAAAGACGAAACTTATGAATAGTGAAAAATAAGCCAGAAGCCGAAGCCGAGTTGATCAGGGCCAAACGGTGTGTCTTTTTAATGTGGAGTCAATAAGAATATTGTAGTAAAAAGTTTACTTAGTTTAGTTGTATCGGCCAAAATCATTTACGATTATTTTTTTATACGTATTATCTCTTATAAACAACTAAAATTTAAATATTTAAGCTATAAATCATAAGTTATAAAAAAATCCGCCTAAGAGCATCTCCAAGAGATGCTCTTTCTCACCCCCTATCTTAAAATATTGGGTATGAAAGGTAAAAACAAGCATCCAACAGATACTCAAAAACAAGCCCAATAATTTTGGTACTCCAAAATTGAGGTGGATCACCATTAAATATACAGTGCCTAGATGGTAATTTTAGGGATCCAAGTTTAGAGGAGCTGCTGAAGGAGGGGAAAGATTTAGAGGACAATTTTTTTTTAGGAAGACTCTCAATATGAGATTTTAGAGGACAAAATATTGAGCCTAACATACCCCAGATCGGTAAAAAATCCGCCTAATATACTCTAGGTCGGTGGTCGTGCTATTGCTAGCTAGCTGCACGTAATTTGACGGCAGGTAATTTGACGGTGAAAAAATGTCTGGTCGGCTGCAACTAGCAAACAGACCGGCTTTATAGTACAGTGAGCTAGCTGCAGCCTAGCTCGATCCCACGCATCAGATTACCAACAGTCATCTCGGGTGATCTGACTTAGATCTACTGTATCACAGGACATGAGTCTTTTCTAATCACTTCATGAAGTGGTACTTAATTATCCTGCATAATACTGCTCTCGGTGGACAATATGTCAATATTGTAGTAGTGACAGAAAATTTGGGAACGGTAATCTGCTGGTTATTCTTTTCACCTTATGAGTTAGGCCCTGTTTGGATGGACTAGGATTAGTGATTAGATAGGACTAGTGATTAGATAGGACTAGTGATTAGCTGACTAGTGATTAGCCCAACCCTGTTTGGATCCACGGGCTAATAAGTAGTACTATCTCAATACAAAGAATGTTATACCCCTGACTTGTTGTCTGTTTCTGACGCTGGTGGTTCCCGCGCTGGTGTTTCCCGCGCCGCCGTGCGCTGAGTTGTGAACGTGTCGGGACGGAAATGGAAGCGGAGGTCTCCCACCTTCAATGACCAACGATGAAGACGTAGAACGGCAAGATTTGGCAGCTTCCCAAGTACGTCTAGTATGGCAGCATGCTCCAGTTCGGTACTCCGTAGGGTCAGCTTGGCTAGCATCTGCATCTGCTTGATCCATGTAGGTAATTTGACCAGACGGCCATACAACTTAAGGCTCTGTAGGTCATTTGGAGGTGTGGACAGTGCGCTCAACTGTTGTTCATACAGGCCCTTAGCACATGCACTTTTTCGTTCTAGGAGTACAAAAGTTCATACAGATGAAATTGTTCATACAAATTAAATTGTTCAAACACACGGAGGTAGCTACTGTTCTCTTCTAGCTATCAAAGCATCAGCAATATTGTCACGGAAATCGTTCATACTTTGGTCCTCATCTCCCAAATGAGTGTTCGCTTGCCTCTGTTGAGGTGATGATGACTCCGGAAATGGCACGTAGTTTTCATCAAGATCACACATGTTGAAGTCTGGATCTACTATTTTGCTCTCTTGAATAAAGTTGTGAAGAGCCATACAAGCAAGTATTATTTTGCTTTGCTTTACCATTGGATAGCTTGGTAAGTCCAATAAAATCCTCCACTTCATCTTTAAAACTCCAAAAGAACGCTCAATGACATTTCAAAGTGATGAATGAGTAAAATTGAATACCTCCTTTTTCCCAGTTGGTCTTGGCCCTTGTCGATATTCAGGTAAATTATATTTGGTGCCTTTGTACGGCGCAAGATAACCCGGTCGATTAGGATATCCCGAGTCAACTAGATAGAATTTCCCTATACAATGGTTCAAATGCATTTAGTACAAAATGTACAATAGGCATCTAAAAATATGGAGACAAGTACGATATGATGGCAACAAAGGTCTTTACATGGTGGTGGATGTGGAAACTTGTCACCATATTTGCGTATGGCATCATTAAACACTCTCATATCATGTACCGATTCTGGCCATCCCGCGACAACAAAGGTGAACCTCATATTGAAGTCGCAAATGGCTAACACATTTTGAGAGGTATAGCCCTTTCGACTCACATGTTGAAGGACCTTCGAAGCAGGCACCACAACAGGAACATGTGTTCCATCAATTGCTCCAATGCAATTATCAAAATATGGTGCAAACCTAGGAGCTTGTAATCTTGGATGAACTGTCCTAAATTGTGGATCTTTAGGCTTGATAATATCAGCTGAGAGCTTGTACAGACTATGCAATACTTCTTCGAATTTTCGACTAATTGTTTCTGTTGACCTCTCAAAATGATTCTCGGCTTGTCTAATTGATTGTGGGGCACCAACCATCCACAAAAACATTGCTAAAGCCTCCACAGAAGACATCTTATTCGATGACTTCAAGCCATACGATGACTCAAGAAAGTTATGAAGGCTCTCAAATAAAGGCCTGCTCATCCTAAACATATCGAAGCAAGATTTGGGATTTTGCAATGTTCGCCTAACCCAATCGTAACCGGAAACCTCAGGTTGCCTCATCTTAGCCTTGTTCATGAAAGTTTCATAGTAGTACGTACCAATCATGCAAGCAATCGTACCATATCGCTGCATCTTCCTCCGATGAGCCAGTGCAAGCTACTGTATTTCATCATCCTCATCACTGGATGAAACGTTGATCTACATCCAAATTTTAAATTAAAACACATGTCAGATATGTACATGATAACAGATAGTTTTGCATCCACACATTTGCATCATGGCCACATACAAAATAAGTGACAGATCACAATAAAGACAAGTTCACAATTTATAATCCAGAAATTCACACACATGCAAGCTGATAGTCCAAAACAAGATAATAATAATGCAAACTGACAGTTCCAAAACGAGTTAATAATGAAAGCTTGCACTTCAAAACGATGTACTAATGCAAGGAACCTAAAGTTCTATGATTTCTCCACTTCAGTACTCAGTTTGAGTACATATTCTTCATCTGACACCACCTCTTTAAGTGCAAAAACCGTGCTTCATTGGTGCTGATGTTTAAAAAAATCAGGCGTTGCTCAGCTTTCACAAACAACTGACAAGCCATGAAATATTCAGATTTATTCTGAGAAAAGCAAGTAGACATGTATGAGCTACAATTGCAGAAATTGGAAATAAAATAATGATAGCATACGCTAATTTACCTTGCATGTATCTTTCCAAAATTGGTCGTCATGCCACACAGAACCGTTTCCAGTCTATTTGTTTAGCCAAAGCCAAAACTGGTACAACCTCTTGAGCTAATCCCACCTGTTTCTAAGTTGTTTTCTACTGTGACGCAAACCAACTCTTAGATAGTATTCCTCAGCTATGTTATTGTACCCTCTATTGGTCATGAATCCATTTGAGGTATTTCCAGCCGTCATTTGATCAAGGCATATGTCACAAAAAACTGAGGTATTTTCTGAACACCAGTTAGCCTTATCAAATTGGCCATCCATCTATTACAAATAAAAAAAGTTCAGATATCAACTATGTAATAGCAGCCACTCATCATATGAAACAAGTACTATACAAACTACATTGTCTTGTCTGTAACATGTAAATATAGTTTATTGAAATGGAATGTTGTATCTGGGACCTTCCAATATTTTGTCCTTGCAAAATAACTATCAACTCATCCAATGTTTGACCTTGTCAGATCATGGCATTTTTTAGTTCCTCAATCAACGCAATTTTGCAGGAATAAAATCGTATAAAAAATTGTAGATGCATAAAGATCCCGGCCCTCTCTAACACAATATGGTAAGAAATCTATGTATAGACTTTCATTACAGGCCAACCGAAAATCGTATAAAAATTTGTAGATGCATATGAAACAAGTACTATACAAACTATGTAATAGCAGCCACTCAACATCAACTATGAATTGAAAAAAATGAAAACAGAGCAGGTATGGAAATTTCCTTAGAGTAGGGTCATCCTGAAAAGTTTCATCTTCGTCTTCAAGACCATCATTTGCATCATCCGGCACTGCATTGCCTTCAGTCCCAAAATCAGCAGCGGGGAACCGAGGCATGCTGCTATTCCCACTAGCATCAGTGTTTGGAGGAGCCCGAGTACTAGGACCAGCAGAGGCGGTGGTCCGTCGAGGCCAATTACCGGCGACAGCAGAATTCGTGACTCGAGGAGCATGAGTTGCAGAGGCGGATTGAGAAGCTTGTGCAGTTGGAGCTCCACGTGCGCCTCCACGGCCACCTCCAACTCCACCTCCACGGCCACCTCCACGGCCACCTCCAGATGTGCGAGGAGCGCGGAACGGCGCCGCGCCGTTGGCACCTCTGCCTGAACCAGTGTGTGCAGACGAGACACGACGTCAGTTGCTCGATGGATGACTGCCAGTACCTTGATTCCCGCCGCCAATATCCATAGTGACTGGATTCAGTTGTTCAGCCTGCATAACGTCTTGGAAGGTGGCCATACTTGGGAAATCTTCTGCGTCAATGTTGAGGTCGAGGTTGGCCACGTCGTGGCTGCCGTGCCGACGAGCCTCGCCATGCCCAATCAGCGAGCTGCCCACTTGCGACGAGGCGAAGAACTCCATGCCGAAGCCCACCCCTGGATCCACTGAATCGGACTGAGAGGAGAAGTCGAAGCCCGCCCCTGGATCCATCGCTCGGGGAAGCTCGTCGGTGCCGGCGACCGGAGGCAGGTCGTCCTCGCCTCCTCGGTGGGCGCGGCCGTCAGGAGGTACTCCGGCGGCGGGCGCGGCCGTCGGCAGGTCGTCCTCGGTGGACTGCAGGTCATGCGGCGGCGCGTCGCGACTCCAAGGAAGGGCGACGCCGTGGGGGATGTACCGGGGCAGCAGGCACGAGCAACGGGCGGCGGCGGCGGGGGAGATGAAGCGCGAAGGCGCGCGCGTCTGGAAGAGGACCGAAGCGGCGGCTGCGGGAGGGAGGGGAAACGCCCGTGCGCGTGGAGGGTTGGGGGCGACGCCGTGGGGGATGTACCGGGGCAGCAGGCACGAGCAACGGTCGGCGGAGGCGGGGGAGATGAAGCGCGAAGGCGCGCGCGTCTGGAAGAGGACCGAAGCGGCGGCTGCGGGAGGGAGGGGAAACGCCCGTGCGCGTGGAGGGTTAGGGGTATCGGTGACTTTTTCACAATCGGGTGGAACTTTAGCCCCCGTTAGCTGGGTTTGATGGACTAATTGGCTAACAACTAGTTGAGGTTTTGGCTAAACTTTAGCCCACCTATTAGCCCTCGTGTTTGGATCCTCAAAGGCTAAAGTTTAGTAACTAGTTGTTAGCCCAAGGGATCCAAACAGGGCCTTATAGTTTTCTTAAACAAATAGAACTTTTCAAAATATTTTATTAGGACATTTTTTTAAAATATTTTATTGATTTATCGTTATTTGGTTTATTTACACGAGCGCTCGTTTTAGAAATAAAAATTATCTGTCACGCTATAAAGGACAGACCCGCTAGCTACATGCTGCTGGTACTCATTGTTATTCACAAGGCAGGCTGTAGTGTTCATCTGAAACAAAAGCATCAACAGATTATTTGCATACATTCTATGCGTGTCCTAAATAAAAATACCAAGAAAGGTCCTGGCCCTAAACGTAAGCTCATGCCATGAAAAACCCGTTACAGATCGTATCCCTGAAAATCTTGTTTCTAAAGAAGTTTGCTTTGTTTTTTTTTTTTTATCTTTCTAGAGAACGTAACAGGTAGATAGTGCCTAGCGGTCTATTAACCAGTGGCTTCTTCTCTTATGGAGACAATCAACTATGTTCCCTTTTTTTTCCTGACATTACTCGTTTGGTTTTGCTGTTTTCCGGCTAAGCGGCTAGCCAGATGCAAACACTAAACTACACCAACCCCGGCACTTGCTGTTTTCCGGCTAAGCGGCTAGCCAGATGCAAACACTAAACTACACCAACCCCGGCACTAGTATTATATATTAGCTTCCGCATCTAAGGCATGCACATCACAAATTTCCTAGCCGCAAAGCTTGCGATTGATTTTGTACATATCACAAGGCCGGGAGGGCACATAGAGCTAGTTTCGATCATTTCGGCGAAATCTGCGGCCGTTCCTAAAGCTGTACTTGCGCAAATTTTCTTTCACAGTCACAGAAAAAATAATCAGGAATCTTTGCGTGGGAAAAGCAGACAGAACGATCGAGCTGTGAGCGAGATCGATTCCTCGAAACATACAAATACATACATACCCTCAATCCCTCGTGCAGCTAGCACGGGAATCTCAAGGATGGACGGCGCTGGAGATGCCAATGTTGGCAGAGGAATCAACGCATGCATGTCCAAAAGCTTCAACGACTAGGAGGGAATGTTAGCTACAATCCTACAAGTACTCACTACTAAATTAGAGTTAATTCGATCGCGGTAGGTTGGATCGATTCTGGGAGTATAGCACAATTTGCGTTTGAGTTGTTCGTTTGTTTAGTCTTGGCTTAAAGCAAATCTATCTAACAGGCTTAACAGCTATAGGTTAGAGAGAGGACAAGAGAACAATGTCGTCATCGTCATCAAAAGTTAAGCGATGTGTGTTTGGTTGATGGGCATCATTCCGCACTAGAATTACGACCGGGGATTGGGGCTTTAACTTAACTTATTCCTCAAGCCTGGCATGCATTAGACGCATTGCCATCCCTGTCACAGTGAACGGACCATCGAGCCATCGCAGCCATTTGCCCGCCTAACTCGGTCCATGCATCTGCATCTGATTCCACTGGACTTTGACCTCAGAGGTACGAACGTCAATTTTACCAGTTTGTAAAGTGCATTAGATTTATGAAAGTGTGGCACACGTACGCCCGCATTAGCCTTGCAGTCAAAGCATACAAACTAATGCATACTTCATGTGGGTTCTTTTTGGCTGTAATTATTTTATGACTGCGGCTGATGATTTTTGATCCTAACATGAACGTTTGTACGAACGAACCGAATGTCGACAAAACATTTAAAAAAGTTATCTTGAAAAACCGCTTCGAAAAGATAGTAGAGAAGTCAATCTATTTATTTATTTAAAAAAATCATAAGTTATAAACTATAAGCTGAAAAGAATGAGCCTTCATCTGTACAAGGACTACTAGTAGTAACATTTTCTTAGCCATGTTTTCCACCGGGATTGCAGTGAACCTAGGTCAAATGGTGTGCACTCCCTCGCTCCCACCAAGAGGCAAGAGCTAGCTCATACTGGCCCTGGAGGCCCGGGCGGCCGGGCCAATCTTAACTGCAACACGCAAGAAGTGCTATAAGGCCCGTTTACATATGCTTTTAGATGTGGTTTTTAGTTGTCTCATAAATAATAGCAATTTATAGTGAAGCTTATAAAGAGGTACTTATATATGATTTTAGCCGATATAAATAAAATTATTGCTGTGTGTACTATAATCGACTAGTAAACCTTGTCTTGAAAAGACTAATAAATTTTTCTTACCACATGATTAATATAGAAAATTTTAGATAGAGGCATGGACGTGGATTAAGGACAGACCAGCACCAAGTGGTTTCAGTTTTTGAATTTTTCTAACTTTTGATTTCTAGAAGTCAGAAGCCACTTGGAATGTGTCGGCTTCTTAATTTTGCCTTTTTTTTCTTTTTCTTTTTTGCTTTTGCCACTTTTTTTTGCCTCCCCCATTTTTCTTTTGCATAATTCGTGGAGATATAACAGTGTTTTCTTTTAGTGGAATGACTCAGATAAGCTAATAGCCGTTATGTGCAATTTCAGCATCAGTCGGAAGTTGAGGCCATAAGCTGGATGAAGCAGCCCCTAAAGCATGAATGTTAGCTTTTAGCTGAAATTGCAGTGTAGTATCTGTTAGCTTTTTTGTGAGTCGTTCAATTAAAAGAAAATGAAGAAAATGAGGAAAAAAATAAAAATCTTATTATATCATTACGGATAATATAAAAAAGAAAAAACTAAAAACCAAAATTAAGAAATTTACATGTCTATTTTAGCTCTAATTAAAAGCTAGAAGTTAAAATCGGAATGAGCGGGCCTACGTTACAGAGAGGCTATGGAGTGAGATGGAAAATTTCGCGCTGTATTGGGCTGCTCGGAAGCTTCAACCCTGCAGGTCGTAAATCCGATCCGAAATATCGCAAGGTAGGAGCTAGGTCACGTCGACGTGCTACTCTCAATGCACGGGACCGGGTGAACTGACCGCAGCGGATCAGATCAATCATGCGACCGATCTCTCATCCGAAACTTCACTGCCAACCATAGAAAAGCATGCACGCATCAGATCACGGATCGATCTCGTCCTATGTATGCGTCATGCCCAACAGTTAACAAACAGTTGATATAGAGACACGAGAACAAACCGTCAGCATTATTATTTCATATTCTTCCAAAACTAGGAGCAGCTAGGTAAGCAAAGCATGCACCTACTGAGAAAGAGGAGAGAACAGTGTGTGCGTATAACGACACGAGATCGATTGGACAGAGCACGAATCCAATAGTTGAAGTGACCCAGGAAGTAAGGGGTGAAATTGTGATTCTAAAACCCGAAATTTTTTATTTAGTTTTATTCTATCATCCTAATTTCAAAATTGATCCATATAACACAAAATTTCAAATCTAGACCTCTAGATAGCGTGAAAGAACTCACAGTCGATATGTGGCTCCTACCACACCACCCTACTATGGTAGTAGTGGTCCCACTGTAGTAGCACCCCAGTACAGCACAGTTTAGTCGGGCATAGCAGGTGACGGGCCTACAAAGATGGCGCAGCTGGGAGCAAGCAGAGCTCTCACGGTTCGGTTCCGTGGTACCTACCACTCAGCAGAGCACATACATGCGAAGCGCTTAATTAGTAATTTGTGATATAAATGCATGCATGGATGATGTCATGGTCGACTACTACAGTAGCTTCTTACCATAGTCCTTGAGCGCAGTAGGTTCAACTATACGGTTAGATTTATAATTTTGTACGCATGAATGTTAGATTTGTAAACAAAAAGTTAGGTACAGTGTTATTTGTGTGCTCAACTCTCTGAATCCTGCTTTTTTTTTATGAATTTTGGCTTTAAGCTTCTTTTAATAATTACTATTTATTTGATTAATAAGTCACGGTATAAAAGAATAAGCCCTAAGCTAGTAATAGGTAGCTAGCTTAGCTTACCCGTTAGGATACATGACACATCTCTAGAACTAGAAGGCAATGTTTCCACGTTCAAACTCTTGACTAATCTCCAGGGAACCTTGTTCGATCGCCTCACCGGCAAAAGCGAACAAGTTTGCCGACCATGGTTGCTGCTTTCAGCTTTCTAGCTAGCTCAGGTACGTGGACACTGTATAAGCTAGCTGCGTGGAACTTTTGACTCGGTGCACTGAAGATCAGTAGATCACAATCAGAAGAAACTTTTGCTGAAAAAAATTCTTCGTTCCAAGATTTTTAAAAGGGGCACATATACACAACAATATGGTACAGATTAACAACCAGCTTTGAATTAAGAAATCATGTGAAAAATCACATACCGGAAACAATATTCTTTTAGCATGTGTTTGGTTCATGGGACTATGGGGGATGGGATGGGGCGGTCCTCGTTCCAGAGCTGTTTGGTTTAGAGTCGAGTGGGATGGGGGATATCCCTCTAGGGAATATTCTGCGAATATACTCTCAAATTGGGGATGCTCCTGTCCCCCAGAAATGAGGGGATGGTGAGGGATGAGGTGGGACGAGTGGGCCCCATGAGCTGTTGCAATCCCAGAAAAGAGGCTGACAGGTAGACCCCGCATGTCAGATTTGTCATCCCAAACCTTTTGTCCCTAAACCAAACAGAAAACATGGACCGTCCTATACCTTTGCAACCAAACACGAAACAAGGTCGGTTCTATCCCTAAAAAATAGGTTGGATCCGTCCCGTCCCACCATGACTCTGAACCAAACACACGCTTATACAATGTGTCCAAAATAGTTGAATTTTACAATTACGGTCCCTACAACTGGCATAGCTGCATGAGTGCATTCCACGACATATCTATTTGCACACTAATTAAAAGGCCCGAACAAAGCGAGTGTACTATCGATAACAACCTAGGCCGATTTCGAACACTGATGTCGTGAGAATTTACGTAAAAATCCTGCATTCCAACAATTGGGTTTGAGCTTCTTAATTTTATCTTTTTTAGTATTTTGGTTTTCTAGGTTTTTTGTCTTTATTACTTTTCATTGTCCGTTCTTAATTTTTTTTCTTCTGTTTTTTGGTTTTTTTGCCTTTATTGTCTTTTTTCTTTTTATTGTCTATGATGATGTGATTTTTTAAATTTTGATTCCATGAAAAAAACTCACAACCGTACGAAAATAAGTCTTAAACAGTGGAAAAAACGGAAGCTTCAAGCTGTCAATTCTTGGCGGGAGAGGATCCGATCGAGTCCATTTCAGTCGCAAGATAGAACCTGCCCCTAGTTACTCCACCATGCTAGGCGCTACCGTCGATCTCCCGCTCCATTCTCTGCCCAGCGTCGTCGTCTCAACGACGCCTTTATAACCCAACCTCCCACCCCGCGTCACACACAGACGGACCCCCGTTCCTTCTCTCTTCGTCTCCCTCACACTCCTCCCACCATGGACACGGAAGCACCGCCCCCTCCTAGGCCAATGGATGTCCACGACCCCGCGCCGCAGTCCCCGCTCTCCTCTGACATGTCCCCCCACTTCCCGCCAGCCATCGTGGACGCCAGCGCCGGCACGCTGGACCTCTCCTTCACCTCCACCTCCACCGCCTCCACCTCCTCCTTCACCACAGCCACTACCTTCAGCGCGCGCAGCTCACTCTCCCTGCCGTCCTTCTCCTCCTCCACCTCGCTCTCGCCGCGGCCCCACTCGTCGTCCGCCTGCCCGCACTGGGCGCACCTCGCCGCCGCCTGCGCGGCCACCCCCGACGGCGTCCTCCGCCTCGCCCACCTCCACCTCATCCGCGAACTCGGCCACGGTCACCTCGCGCGGGTCTTCCTCTGCCGCCTCAAGAGCTCGCCTCCCGCCTCCCCGCTCTTCGCGCTCAAGGTCGTCGACCTCCGTGACGACGACCCCTCCCGGGTCTCCCACGTGCTCGCCGAGTCCCGCGTCCTCTCGTCGCTCGACCACCCCTTCGTGCCCACACTCTACACGCGCCTCGACGCCGGACGCTACGCGTGCTTCCTCATGGACTACTGCTCCGGGGGCGACCTCCACGCGGTGCTCCGGCGCCGCCCAGGAGGCCGCCTGCCCGTCGCTGCCGCGAGGTTCTACGCCGTCGAGGTGCTGCTCGCTCTCGAGTACCTGCACGCGCTCGGCTTCGTGTACCGCGACCTCAAGCCGGAGAACGTCCTGCTCCGAGGCGACGGGCACGTCGTGCTCTCTGACTTCGACCTGGCGCTCCCGGTGTCCGTGGAGCCCGCCGTCCGCCGCCGCCAGATGCGGCGACAGAGTAGCCGCAAGAAGAGCGTCCTACCATCGTGCTTTTCTGCCAATGGAGGCAGCAACGACGAGGAGGTTGACGCGAAGGAACTGTTCGAGTTCGTCGCCGAGCCGACGGCGGCGAGCTCCAAGGACTGCGTTGGCACGCACGAGTACCTTGCACCGGAGCTTGTGAGCGGGAGCGGCCACGGCAACGGCGTGGACTGGTGGGCCTTCGGCGTCTTCCTCTACGAGCTGGTGTACGGCCGCACGCCGTTCAAGGGTCACGCCAAGGAGGCCACGCTCAAGAACATCCTCTCCAAGCAGGTCACATACCCGCAGCTCGACGGCGAGGCCGACGCGGCGCAGCTGAGGGACCTCGTGGGCAGGCTGCTCGAGAGGGAACCGCGGCGGCGCATGGGCTCCGCGCGCGGCGCCGCCGAGATCAAGAGGCACCCGTTCTTCGCCGGAGTGGACTGGGCGCTCATACGGTGCGTGGCGCCGCCGGTGGTGCCCGAGGCGGACGCCGCGGCACCCGCTACCGCTGCAGGCGGGGACAAGAAGGTGAAGCTGGGGAGCTGGAACAGTTTGGGTGGCAAGAAGAGCAGCAGCTTCGGGAGGAGATCGAATTACGAGGACAGGCAGGGGGTTTTCCGCAAGCTGATGAGTTGGAGTCAGGAAAGCCAATCCAAGAGGACCAAGACGAGCAAACTGAAATTATAGATTTGCTCTTTTTTGTGTATGTGTTCGTTTCTTGTTTTGGGGGTTCTTGGGTTTGGTTTAATTTTGTTTTAGGGTTAATTACATGTGTGGAGGCGCTTTGTACAAAGATCGAGGCGATGCATGTCAAAGTTGTCAACTACATTGACATGGTTTGATCCATGTTCACATATGGAGAAACTTCATCCCTTGTTTAGCCAGATTCTCTCTCACAAATCAGTGCCTATGTGGGAACCAGACAGTGGTTTCAGTACGTTCTGGCATATTGACTATCTGCCCACAGGTCAAATGATAGTACTTCGGGTAGTTTGTAACTCTGTGTTTCAAATGTTACTAGTAATCTAGTATACAGGCTAAATCAAGTTCCCTTGGCAACTGATATCTTCACAGTACTAACATTTCCCCGTCTGAGCATTTGGTTCTGCCAGTAAGACTATAAACTAGCCGAGCTCGAGCGAGCTTGATCTGGTAAGTTCGTGCCCGAGCGAGCTTGAGATTAACGTCAAGTTTTAAGCTGTGCTCAAGCTCAGCTCAGATAAAGCTCGAACTCGGCTCGTGTAGACTCAGTAGCGTATAAATCAGCAAAGACCGAGCAAACCCTCAACCACCCCATGTACACAAGTAACACAACTATCCCGCAGTCGCCATCACAGAGCATAAGGAGGGTAGTAGAGGAGGAAAAGAGTAGAGAGGAGAGGGAGCACCGAGGGTTGATGTTGGCGGACAGCGGTTGGGGGGAGTCGGGCGAGTAGCGGGAGGAGGCGACGCTGGAAGGCCGAGCTGGCTGGAGGCGTGGGGGGAGGCGAGCAAACCGAAGCCGGGCTAGACGGGCGGCGACCAAGGGTTGGGCCGAAGGGCGGCTGCAGGGGGCGGGCCGGTCATGGATCTAGCCGGATCTAGGTAAGGGGAGTCAGAGGGCGGCGCGCCAGAGGTTGAGAAACACGAAGGGCGGTGAGTGAGCTGGAGCTGGAGGCGGCATAGGGGTGGCCGAGCCGACGTGCAGAGTAGGGGTGGCACAGAGGAGAGGCAACGCCCAAGGCGAAGCCATGTGGGGGCGTCGAGCAGGTGGCGGGCTAGCGCCGGAAGGCCGATGGCCAGACCAAGGAGGCGAGGGGGCCGACGCCAACAAGAAGTGGAGAGTCAGGAGAAGAAAAGAAGAGATAAGGGGAGAGAGAAGAGATGGGGAGTTGGTCAGTCGGGAGTAGGTCTTTAGTGTTCACTCTTCATGCGCTGCACGTGCCCGAACGAGTTTCACTGAACTATTCGAACCCGGTTCGAATAGGCTTGCAAGTTTCAGACCAGGCTCAAGCTTGGCTCTTCTGGAGCTTGAGCCGAGCTTGAATGAGTCTATACGGAGGCAAACTCGAGTAGCTCATGAGTCTTGAGCTATTTTTACAACCCTATCTGCCAAGACCTCTCCTCGGTCCGCAGCCATGCTGCATCACCCCATGGACAGCTGTGCTGCTTAATTAGTTTTGTCAATCCTCAATAGTGCAGTATAAAATTTCGTTGGTTTGCCCAGTAATTTCAGAATTCCGAGCTAGTACCTAGCTAGTTCACAATCCAATTCCTACCTATGACCTTATAGCTCGATCAGAACTCTGAAAAGCACCAACGACCATTTCAGCTAGAAATCAATTGAATTTCTAATTTATTACTTGAGACAAGTTCACACATGGCCGATCGGTATGAAACGACCCACTAGTACAAAACTACAGTCGTTGGCGTTTCCTGTTACATTATGTAGGGGTGGAACCAGCTGCGGTGCCCTGTATGTACGGGCACTCTAAAATTTTCAAAAATTATATATACCTTTGCTAGCTATAGATTCTGATTAAATTTGTATTTCATTTCAATTTAATAATGCTTGATGGAATTAAATGTAAATTGTATAGATTTTGCTTGTGCGACGTCCGATGTGACACAAAAAAAAAAAAGGGCTCCTCTAGCCAACATGTCCCAACAACTGGCACACAAACCTTATCCACCCACGTCTGTTATTCTTGTTTGCATTTCTTCTTTTCGTGACCTTCATCATTGTGGCCTATCTTTCTCCACGACGATTAAGAGTTCGCACCTACACACTCATTTTCCGTTCTCCCCTCCCTTCCTCCCTCTCACTCACCTAAGGTGCCACTGCTCTCGCTCGCATGAGGAGTTGTCACCACTATCGCTCGTGCTTGGAAGCATCGTCGTGGCCAGCTGACCTTCACCGAGGAACTAGGATTACCATGGCACCGCTAGGCCAAGCATTCCGACGATAAGTCTTCTAATCTTAAACTCTGGTCAGCTGTAAACACTACTTGCTTGTCCTCCTCCCAGTGACGCCCATGTTGGAGGGCCAACAACAATGCACCGGCTTCGCCTTGTCCCCACCAGATCCAGGCCTACCATTGATGAGGCACTGGGCGGTCCTCCTTTTTCACCATTGTCTAGGGCGAAACCAATAAATTGAGTGTTAGTTGTAGCTACTGGATAATTTTGTTGCAAAAGGTGATTTAAGATGTTAGGAGTATATTTTTTGGATATTGCAATACAAATTCTTGAGATGTTGCACGTAGCTATCCAAATTGTTGCGTCGTCCTTATCTAAATGTTGTTGTTTGTTAGTTTCGGATGTTGCAATAGTGTTTTATTGGGAGAATGGAATTTATTTTAATTTTTCTCAATATTGCAGCAACTGTTGCACACTCAAAATCAAAATGTTTCATGTGTTAGTCTCAATTGTTGCATAGGGAACTCCTTAATATTTTTTATTGTAATATTTTTTATTGTAATCCAATGGATTTTTGTTGCACTTCACTGTCCATTTTGTTGCAATCAGGAGATGAATGTTGCACCTATTGTAAAACAGATCTAATGGTATGGAACAAGTATGGTATGAAGATTCAATAGCAGATAGGACGTTTGATGGGAAAGCTTCCATCATACGTACGATTTTTTTGCATATCTGGCCCCATTGGGTTTTGTTTTTATAAATGTAGCCACATGGCAAATATTTTGCAGATCTGGACCCTCCCAAGCACGGAATAACAGGGAAGCGACACCTGGCTCTTTCCACGCTCCGATAGTATGGAATGCCGGCTCGACCATGGAATCATAGGCCAGTTCGGGTTGTGGCAGGGCCCACATACTTTCCGTGCTTCCTGTCCGCGGAAAGGACCTTCCGCGCTTTCTGTCCATGGGAAATGACTCATGCATTAAGGGGCTGTTTGGTTGCCTGCATACGGGTGGCTCGCAACCGCGCATGCAGGGAGATGGTGTTTGGTTGCCTGCATGGAGGAGAGAGCCTGCACGAGTGGATGCAAAAAATCAACTGGAGCCAGGCTGAGGAGAAACGTGGCTGAGGAGCTTCCCTCCTCAGCCTGGCCACGCTCATGCAGCTGCATGAGCACATGCAGGCAACCAAACAGCCCCTAATTGCTAATCACTTGCATGCATTGCTCGCATGCACGCGCATGCAAAGCATGCCACCATTCGCGCTCACGTACAGCGGAAGGTCCTTTCCGTGGACGGAAAGTCCTTAAAGTAGGCGGGCCCTGCCACCCCACGCTGGCCTGTGATTTCGTGGTGGAGCCGGTATTTTGTGTGACCGGAGCGTGGAAAGAGTGAGATGTCACTCCCTAGTGACATCTACAAAATATTTATCATGGAGGTTAAATTTGTAAAAATAAAGCTCAAAGAGACCAGATCTATAAAGAAGTTCGTACGTTCGGACGCTAGCACTATCTAAATTGTATTCCACACCCTGTTCGGATTTCTCTAAAAAAACTGATATCTCTCTTCTCTCTACCTACGTGACACGGTTTGAATAGCACGAAAGCATCAAAGAGTGCACCCAACATAATTTTTCTAGCCTCCTCGCTGCATTATGTGCATCTTATGCAATGATTGGAGAAGGCAACGGCTGGTGCATGAACGTAGCGGAGTGAGTCGTACACATCTGGTATCCAAATCCTGCATTTATGTACGCGCGTCCGATCGAAAGGGGAGCCAAGCCACTGTGTGCCATTCAATAGCTCATGTACGTACTGGAGGTGAAAGCGAGAGTTGCGAGCACGTACGTACTGGAACACGTAGCCTGTGCCGAAGACGTAGAAATCGCAGAATCACCAATGCCGCGACTCACATGAAGATATCTTGTGTGCATCAACACAGAGTACTAGCATGCACTGCATGCCATGCCGTCCCCCGGCAAGGCAACATATGCTGAGGTTCCAAAGCAGCACTTGCAGATAACAACATACGGTGTGGCCATGGGAGACAGGAAAGGTAAAGCTCAATAAAGGGTGGAATGTGCCTTTGCGAGCTCACTTTCCCATACTCCCATGCAATGCACTGTATCTATCGTCCTCCTTTGTCTTAATTTGCCTCCCTTTTAGTACTCGCCCGAGCATGCGCGCGGCCTCAAATTCATGCATGCATGTGAGTGAGTGAGCGAGCTCCCCCGCTATCGGAGATGTACAAGAATGTGAGCTCGTCAGTCACATCATCGATCGTATCAGGCATTGAGAGAGAGTGAGACTTGAGAGGGCATGCAGTGACAAATTCACAATCCTTTGGCGAATGATGCATGCATCCTACTAATGTAGATTGTAGTACAATTACTATTCAGGTTCGTGAATGGGGGCGTCGAATCTTTCTGAATTGACAATTAGTAAATGTCTGCAGATGACAGTTGAACATGTTCAAAGAACAGTCGTTGTTGCTGCAGGAATGTAAACGAGGGGAAGATAGTGTGTACATATAGTCCTTGAGACTAATCGGTTTCGGCTGGTCCTAAGCAGGAAATCGACTACAAGTAATCCGCAAATTTATGCTCATTGGAGTACTTAAAATAGTTTTTCCTGTATGTACTATCATAAATACATGCCAAGTCTGCAGAAATCTTGGTGCATGCGCACTAGTACTTCAATTTGTTGCCCAGACCCCACTAATCAGGGGAAGAGACGCAGGAAGAGAGCATGGAGAAGAACGACCAAAAATAGAGGAAACGAACTTTTTTTTTGTCCGACAACAAACGCCAGTAACAACTATCCTTAGTATTCACTCTAATTTTCCCTAAAAACTCTCGTTCGACTTTTTCACAAGTTTATAGGGTATATATAGACAATAGGCAACATAGGCCACTCACCCACTACAACTCTTGCTGCGCCGCTCAGCTCAGTCGCTTACGACTGCTACAACTGCTGATGACAATGCTGCTCAACCGTTGCCTATGACGCTTCGTTCAGCCGCCCATGTCTTTGCATGACCAGCCGCCTGCCTATGCCGCTTCATTCAACCGCCTGTCGATTGCTATAGCGACAAGTTCACCGACCAAGATATGGCCTGCATCATCCCGTGCTAACGCCTGCTATAGTTGCCACCAACTGCGCTGACTGCTCTAGAGACTGGTCGCATGACCACAGCCCCTGGCTTCAACCTTGGCTGTTCATTGACCGTTTCTCCGATCTGAGCTTGGCTTTGACCGTGATACTACAGCTATGACCACTGCATACATAGGCGCCATGGCCTCGGCGCTTACGACTACCACACTAGTCATTACGACCACACACTAGTCGCTTCCGACCACACACAACAATCTGGTCGTTACAACCACGTATAACGTGGTCGTAACTGACCACCGATCACGGTAGCTTCGACTACCGACCATCAACCACGGTAGCTTCGACTACCGATCATCGACCACGGTAGCTACAACTACCGACCATCGACCACGGTAGTTTCAACTACCGATCATTAACTTCAACTACTTCTCCAACCGCGGCATCGACCATGGTTTGTCGACTGCGTTTTCGACCATGGCACCGACCACAACTTGCGTCTTCGATCACGGCTTGTCGACTGCGTCTTCGACCATGGCACTGACCACGGCTTGCGCTTTCGACCAGGGCTTGTCGACTGCGCCTTTGATCATGGCATCGACCACGGCTTATCGACTGCTGGCTTCAACCACTGTGGCTATGACCACAGTATAGTACTCGATACACGAGTACAGTTGGCTACGACCACTGGCTACGATCAATATACAATACTCGACACACAAGTATAAAGCTTCGACTACACATAACAATAAGATTATTTTCAACACAATTCGCATCATGAATTTCCCCATGGCCGGCAGGCATGAACGGCTGCACCCACAGCGCAACAATCGAGAGGGCTAGACTCAACTGCGCCGGCTTCGAACAGTGGATCGATCCGCACGAGACACGTTCGGTGACGCGTCACATGCTAACCCACGCAGCCCAATTTTATTGCTCGAGTCATCCCCACGGCGTGCTAATCATATGACCCTCATCGTCGTCTTAATATCTTCTTTCTCTCTCTAGAGCATCGAGCAGAGAAAAATATCACTTCTTTCTTCACACCAATTAATGCAGAATCATTCGTTTCATCCATTTCTCTCAACTACTTACTAGTAGATGCTTCGTTCTTATGGTATCTCAGCTTGGACGAGGCAATCGAGTGATGAATGATGAATGTGTTAGCTAATGGCAAGGAGATGCTTCAATGTGACCATGTTGGCGATCCGGAGAATAGTTAGGGCCAAGCTAGATCTCAGTAGGGCAGTACGCACTGTATTGTTCCACAAGGAGGAAGAAAGGTGAAGGGAAAAAAGGAGAAACACCCTCCTTTATTCCGGCTGAAGAAGAGCGCGCGTGACGTGCACTTCGTTTAACAACAAAAACCGCACGAAATGAACATTATTCTCCCCTTTCCCTTTCACTCCCCTTTTCTCTGAACCCCAAAATGTCTTTGCCGGCAGCATATTCTCTTGACTTTTGGCCCGACGCAATGCTTGATAACTTGCTCTTGTAGCGCTTGGTGACGATACACCGACAAATTATCTTAATCTTAACCAGTGAGCTCTCGCATGATTTACATAAAAAGCAAAATAGACTGAATCAACACATTCAAATGTCTTTGGGTTCTCTTGCGTGGTTTGCCACTTGAACTATTCAAGCTGTTACATTCCATTGGAAAAATAGTGAAATATTTGTTTCAGAGGGATCACAAGAATCTAGCGATCGAGCCGTCCATGCTAGTTGTTCAGAAAAAACTAAGCAATCAGTTAACAAATTCTGTACCGTTAAGCACGAGGAGCACCACGATCTAATAATTCAGAGAGCATGACGATATTGTATTCCCCTCTGGGATGTGCTACCTGCAAACAAGTACTGCTGTCATTAAGCATGAGGGCACTGTGATCTGAGAAGAGATTCCCTCAATTGACATTGAACTAATCATTTCTCATGGGACTGGCAACTTGCTATAAAGAAATGGGGCGCTGTCTTTGCATAGAGCAACATCAGGACCTGCGTGGGTGGCGATTGGTTGAATGTTCTAGTTCGTTCGACTACTAATTAACTCCAATCGTTAGACTTTAATTGGGTAGGAGCATGCAACTAGCTTAGCTTGTGCATGTTCTCACATTTATTTATTTTTTTAAAAAAAGCAGCTGTTCATGTTGTCCTTGTTCTTGTGCATGATGTAGTTTGCCTCAACATCTATTAATTGTGACTTGAGACATTTCAGTTAGTACTAGAGATTACTACTTCTGTATTATTGCATATAACTTGCTTGGAAGGTAGTAATGTGTTATGACAACCAGCTCGTCCCAGAAATTATATTATTATTTTCAAGAATAATGCAACTATTGCAGGCTTGGGCTCTTGTTGCAACTTTGAATCAGTTGAAGTGTTTTTTTTGCTGGTTTTCTTGTCTCAATTAACAACTAGATTGGCCCTCTCGGAAGAAACATAAGGGCAGATTAATCGGTAACTACTAACTGGTCACCAACATCATTAGCTTGCACTCACTATAAGACGGGCGTTGAGCGAGCGGAATTATTATTATTGGCTGCGAGCCATAGCAAAATTATTATTGGCTTGCATGCATCCAACCATAAGAATTGTGCTGCGCAGATATAATTGAAGTTGACATCCATCGCTCTCAATATGCCTAACCGGGCAGCGAGGATTCTCTGAGAAATGATTCTCTTTGAAGGCCAGCATTATACATTGTTAGCTCTGTAAGAAACAACTCGCTACTGGTAGTTAAAAATGCAATGTGGAATAAATACATGCAGCCCTTAGTCGCGGTCCTAGCAAGCAGCGGAAACCTTCGGTCCATCCAGCCCCGAAGCAGATGGGCCGATCGAAATCGAACTACTGCTCGACTGCCCAAACAGCCAAACCGGGAGCCGGCTCCTTCCGTGCCGTGCCTGTTAGTGGTATGCACTAAAGATAATCATAGAAATAATTATATTATTTTTTTTATATTTATGATCTTTTAAATAGTATGTTATTTTGTTCTTTAAATAAATATATTTCATATTGATCAATCACTTTTATATTTATGATCTTTTAAATAATATATTATTTTGCCTCTTAAATAAATGTCTTTCATATTGATCAACAAGTATGTGACTTATTTGTAGAACTCTTTATTCATGTTTTGATGTTATTCTAAATTATCTCTGATCTTATGTCATCATGTGGGACGATTACGATTTATGGATCAACACATATATTGATTGATGATAATATTTTATGGATCATAGATATGGAGATATCAAATCAATAATGTAGACACATATTAGAAAACATGGTGTTGGATTGACCTACTATAAGTCACTTCAGGAATTATTATATTCGTAAGTATCATCAGTTGGTCTCATACATAGTGTATGTATGATTCTTAAATCTAAGATCGTCACGGTTTCCTGCATGTGTAATAGTTTACTTAAGGATTGCTAAACACTACTTTATAACTGAGTGGTCATAAATATAGCTTTCGGATTTACTATGAAATATGCAGAGAAATGTGAGCGATTAAGATTAAATCTACCCCTTCAACATAACAGAAGAGACATCTCTGGGCCCCTCAATGTGGTTGGATTAAGCAAGTGCATGATCATATCAAATGTGGTTGAAGAGTCTATCACAACTGAGTAATCACTACAGCTTCGAGTGAAGCATCGAGCTATCATAGGATGACACGCTTCTCGCCTTGAGCTCAATCTGGTATCATAAGGCAAAGGGATCGGTACATAAGCACTATATATGTTTGTCCAATATGATCTTTATATATATATTTAGAATTCGTTACGTTCTGCTAGGGACCGCTATCGACTTACGGACTGGAAAGAAGTTTTCGGTCCATGGCCAAAAATTCATGAACCTACAAAATCACACACTTAACAGGTCAGAACGATAAGGGTCCAGATGATAGACTCCGAGTAGGGCACGATCTCTACTCGTATTTGATAAAGATCCGACCTGAGGCTTTCTGATTTGAATACGATATCAGATCGTATCGGATAAGGATCCGATTGAAGGCTATATAAAAGGAGATGCGGGGGCTAAGGGATGGATCCTGAGACACATTCATCGAAACTCTAGCCGTCACCTCTCATAACCCATGTCGTGCACATTGGTGCTAGCTCACCAACATACAACATTCTATCCCTGGACGTGTACCTCAGTAGAGGCACTGCTGTGACTGCGGTACTGATCGGGATGATCGTGAGGAGACGATTGGCCAAAGGACGATCAACTACTTCCACTACACCGATGCGCTCTTCATTGAACCGACCGCTTCAACTCTACTTCTGCTATACTGCGTGTCTAGTGGTAATGATCTATGATCTCTTACTCGCATTGCTTACTGGTTTATGCGGTAAATTTTTTTAATCTGTGCCAGTGTAGCCTACTCGTATCCCAATAGTGTCGTGCGGTGTTGTGCATCTATGCGCTACATGTGCGGTGCTCCACTAGCATTTGTCTTGGCCGCCTCCATTCGCATCACGCTGATCCCACTGGCTGGCATTAGAAATTAGCCCCATACGAGCATGAAGTATTTTTTCTATAATTTTAAAGTTAGTATAGTTTAGTATCATATTACTGAGATGGGATAGAAAAGATTAATTTATAAGGTGGGATTCTTGCTATTCACTAAAGTCTTAAGACACATGGCATGAGAGGGCTTTGGCTAATCACACGTGCATGCATTCACATATTTTCATGTGATATATCACGTGACTATATTTGAATTTGAGGCTTTATTGGGTATTGATGATAGTGGGTAAATGGTCGCTTAATTGTGTCACTTATCAGTGAGTAAATGACTGGTTAATTTTCAGTTAATAGTCTATATGTGTGTGTGTGTGTGCGTGTGTGTGTGTGTGTATGTGTCTCTGTGTGTGTGTGTATGCATGGAGATGTCAAGAGCTGTGTGTCCCAGACCATTGCCTCCTCCATTTCTTTTTCTTCCTTTTGCAAACCTGTGTTATTGTGTTGCGCCGCCTGAACCTCGTCAACTCTTATTCCCGACATGCATCATGAAGGGGGGTGGTATTTTGAGCCGTTGCTACCATTAAGATCTACACGGGGCAGCAATAAGGTTTCTAGGCAGTGCACATCTGCGCAACTACTTGCTTCACTACTTCATCTACGTTCTACACCGCATCGAGCCTGCTCTACTTACTGTTCTTTATCAGGACCAACTGTAAGTCGTTCGTGTGTTCTTCATCAAGCCCAACCGTAAATCGTTCACATGACCGATTGACCATGTTTAAATTATGTTCCTGCATATATTTTGAAGTACAATATGTTGCCTACTGTTAGTACTAATTTATATGTCACTAGTTTTTTTATGATATTTGTCTCTTAGTAAAATTTAGAATTAAAATATTGTGCATATTTTCAACACCTGGAACGTGTACACGTTCTAGTTTCGCAGGGCAGAGTGGAATATCGAGCTAGGGGTGAAAACAGAGTGAATAGTGGTCAAATCATATCTGTTTCCATATTTTTTTTCTCAAATTCGAATCGGACAAACGTTGGATACGAATACGGATCAAACAAATGTCAGATATGAAATTGAATCGGATTATACTCAAAATTGGATCAGATTTGAATATTTTTTGGATTCCAATAAGTATTTGTGACCTCTCCTATTTAAAACATGGCACTGAATTGTTTTAATATTTTAAATTGATAAATAGTTGTCTCTAACATGTAACTGCATATTAAATATTAACAGTAACAAATGAATCATTCATCTCGCGTATTTGTATAATACAGCTTCTGAGAACAGCTTCATATTTGTTAAGGTGTCAATGGACTGAATATGAATCAAATAATGGTCTTTCCATATTCTCATTCATATTTTTAATTGGCAAGAGATAGACAAAGACACACCATTGTAAAAGTTCTAGAGAGATTTGGGTATGAAGATCAGATTTTCTTTGCTCTTCTTGTTAGTATTGATGATCTAACTAGTTTTTAGGATGCAATTACAAGCCAGGAGATGGATAGATGGATGACCACAATGACAGAAGAGATGGCGTCTTTACAGAAGAATTGAACTTGAGAGGTAGCACGTCTTCTCGTGGGAATGAAAGCAATTGGGTGCAAGCGGGTCTACAAGAAATAGCCAGCGGTATCAGAAAAAGAAGGGGAAAGTTCAAGGCTCGGTTAGTTGCAAAAGGGTATTCACAAAAGAAAGGGTTGATTATGATGAGGTATTCTTTCTGGTCGTAAGGTATACTTCTATTAGGACTGTTCTTGTATGGGTAGCCAGTTGGGATTTGCATTTGGAACAAATGGATGTGAAAATGATATTTTTTGCATGGTGATATTGATGAGCAAATTTACATGGAGCCACCAAAAGGGTTCACTGAATCGAAAAATCAACACTTGGTTTACAAGTTAAAGAAGTTATTATATGGGTTAAAATAGTCACCAAGGCATTGGTACAAGCATTTTGACTGCTAAATATTAAGATTGGCTATAGGCGATGTGAGTATGACTGTTGTCTATATTCGACATCTTAATGATGAGTCGTTTATTTTTTCTGCTGCTATATGTTAATGATATGGTAATTACTACAAAGCACATGGGTGATGTGATTAGTTTGATGGTCTTGCTAAATCAGGAATATGATATGAAAGACTTAGGGATAACAAAGAAAATATTGGGCATGGAAATACACTGGAACAGAAGCTCAAGAAAATGGTGTGTCGATGTTTTAATATCGATCTTACATATGATATGTTTGGATTCGTGGGAATTCTTAGAAAGCCCGGTATATACGCCTGTGGAGTAGAGACACATGAAACTTTATCCTGGTTCGGGCCTTCTTCTAAGACAATAACAACCCTACGTCTAGTATGATTGCTAGTTGCTAGAAAGTGGATTATAACAGAGAATTACATGAATGGCTAGTACTATCTTGCGTGAATGATTCACCAATCACCCTCCCCCTATCTCCCTTTGATGTTAACCTTTAAATAGCTAGTGAAGCGATGGTAGTTGTTCCATGCTAGAAGACGTCTTGACACTTCAGATGATAACCGCCTAACAGAAGCTACTGTTAGAGAGACATAAGAATCCGTTCACCGTATAGCGGTTGTTGTTAGAGAGAGATCATGTGTGGTTAGTGGACTAATACACGTTCTAACCACCTTGTCAGACGAACTGACAATGTAGTTCATTGTCATAGACAAGTCGGTTGGAGATAGACTCGTCGTAGGAATTCCCATGACCATAGAGTGGTCACCGTAAGACTTGCGACTACATGGTCGTAGAAGGACTTACGACCATGGGATAGTCGCAGTAGGACTTAAGACTATATGGTCATCGAAGGACTTATGGCTAAGGGGGTAGTCGCAGTATGACTTACGACTATGTGGTCGTAGAAGAACTTACGATTATATGGTCATAGAAAAGCTTACGACCATCCTGCCATATTTACCCTTTATTGATAAGGGGTGTGTTCAAGGAATATAATAATGTAATAATTTGAGAATTATTCTATCCTCGTTATCTAGCCCCAACTTCAAGTAAAAACAACTTATTCGACTAAGCATGGTCGTAGATAAAGAGTGGTCAAAAGCAAAGACCTTATTTACTCTTATCGATTAGGAGTTGGATTGGTCGACTTGGTAATTTCGCTTGAGTTGTGAAGACAGAAAGACATTAGACATAGAAAATGCAATTGATTTTCCTCGAGCTGTCCATCGAATTGGTTCCCAATGCAAACGTTCAGTTCCTGAAACAAACATCCAGTTCCCGAGAGTAACTGACACATTGGTTATAAAAAATTGCCAGGGGTGATTGTGGTTTTCATTTTCCCCATTTGCTCCAACTTGTTCGAGCTCTCCGACTCCAATCAATCTCCAATTTCGCACGAATCCCTTCCAATCTCTTGAAAGAATGATGAAGTCTTCTTCAACCTGGGCTGAATCACAGATGGATCATGCCAAGATGAAGGCATTGGAGCTATAGAGAAGATTCCGCTGCGGCAGTTCATCAGATGGATTGAAGTCGCCTGGCAACGCTGGCCATCTGGACAGATCGGAGAGATTCCGCTATTTCAGGCGTATTGTGAGTGTAGCCTCTGTCTTCCTACTCATCCCTTCTTGACGGATGTTCTCGAGTATTTCGGGGTTGAGTTGGTGAACTTGGTTCCCAATTCGATCATGATGCTTAACGTTTTCGTATATCTCTGTAAGGCATATGTAGGTATCCCAGCAGATCTCGAGCTCTTTCGGTTCTACTATGAGATGAGCCGACAAGCGAAGATTGTTGGGAGTTACATATTAAAGCTCCATGACAAGAAGATAGAGCTTGACATCCCCGTGTTTACCCGATCTTTGTGGCCAGGGTGGAAGAAGAGGTGGTTCTACCGGGAGACGACCAGCGAAGACAACATCTCCTTCATTGGGAAGGCTGTGGAGAACAACAGTCTTTGAAACTCAGCCCCCAAAGACGTCACAAGAATATCCCCTACATCTCAGCCATCAAGGAGCTGAGGGACAATGGGCTTACGAGCTGGCATGTGGTGAAGGACTTCATCACACGCTGCATTAGTCTCTTGAAGTGTCAAGCACATCTCATGTGGATGTACTCAGGAGTCTCGGATTCGACCTGGGACTATGAGAACGGTAAGTGATACTAATACTCTTATTCGTAACTAGGTTATATTTTCTGAGTACTTTTTATCGACTACCATGTTTATCTGTACATACCTTGATTCGGAGGAAATCAATTCTCGAGTCAATGCTATTTGTGAGAAGGCTCCATCGCTTAAGGTGGAGGCTCCTCATATCCTGGTGGATGTTTCTGCTGACGAGAGGGAAAGACGCTTAAAGGTAATCGAAAAATCAATTTCATCTTTAAGACTTCTTAGTCCTATAGCATGACTAAGTGGTATCCTCCTCTTCCGTAGAGTTTTGGTATGGACTCCTGTCAAGACAAACAAGGGATCGAATTGATGGTTGTCAAGGAGGTAGAAAGAGTGAAAACTCCTCCGACCAAAAGGTGTCGATTGGTTAAAACAGTCAATAAGAAACAGAGGAGCACAAAAGATGATGTCCCCCTTAAAATTCTTCTTCCGGCTGCCTCAAACGCTCCTATTTAGCAACTTGGCACAGACATAGGTGCGACAAGTGAAATAGGGCCAAATTGAAGCAAGCATCTCCTAAGATCAAGGTACCCTTCTATTATAACATCAAAACTAACTCAGTTAGCCATTCCAAAGGCTTTATCAAGCATCTTGAAAAGGTAAACTGGAAGAGTTTTGTGTTTTTTTGTGAAGGAAATTGTCGCAGCGGTAGAACTTGCAATCAGGAAAGTGATCGTCTCGATGATCGAAGCTTGTTCCGGCCATCAGGAGGGACAAGAAAAGGAAAGGATAACAGCTCTTGCTATAGAGCTTCAACCAGACATATTTTAATACCAACATGGAAATAGAAGTTATGCTTAGTTATGCTTTAGTGGTGCGATGGGTTCCTTCACCGTGTTTATCATAAAAATTGATAACCATATATGGAATTGTGACAAGTAGCCAGTGTTAATAAAATTTGTTGTGCCGTGGCAGGGGATGCCATTGAGCCTGGTTAAACAAAATTGGTTTCATACTCAGGCGAATGATCGTGCAGTAAAGGAGGTGCGGGTAGCACATTTTGAATGAGGTTATTTGCCTGAGTAGTCACTAAGGACTTAATCTTGTGCGCCATTGAGCTGGGCCCTATCATACAGCCATATGTCCAGTATAAGATGGACCTGGTTGATTAATTAGTAATATTTTGATTAAATTATGTTTGTGTTGAAGTGTGAACTTTGGGTTGGACATTCACACTAGGCGCAAGAGGGGGCCAGATGTAGGCGAAACCTTAGCGAGTACAACTGGGTCAAAACAAAGCTTTATAAAAGCTTTGTGATAATCATTTAGTCGCACGTCTTTGGAAGTGTGTCTTGGCTGATATTATAAATTGATTATTTCTTGTGGGTCAAGCTGTACAACCTCTGTGGAGTGTTAAAAACTATTTGAATAGTCATGTCTCTGGTTATGAACAATACCTGGTGATTTCACACAGGAGATAGATTTTATTTTAAAAGAAATTGTGGTTGGTGGAATAGTTGGGAAGTGAACGGGTAATTCACTAGTTGTTTCAAAGTAGTTGTTTACTTATGTAGGTAAGCTTTTCAATTGTGCTTTTCAAACTATTTACTGTATGTGCTGTCAATACTACTTTCTGCAAAATAGCCATAAAATTACTCTTGTTCAAGCCTTACATGAATACTATTACATACATTTCCCTACGACTTGCTGAGTAATTTATGTACTCACGGTTTTATGCCATTTATTGATCAGTCATTGAAGAAGAATCAGATAACACCGAGTTCTACGATGAGAGTACTTTAAGGACTATGCGAACTAGGGTATACTCTCCACTTGATTGCCTATGGGTATGTCGGATGGTGTCCACAAGAGTGTCTTCCGCTACAAGTTTATTTTTTATCGTTAAGCTCTGCGTAGCAATAATTGTGAAACCTTTACCATAAGGTCCATTATTACTATTTAATAAAATTTGGCTTACTCTTAGATGTTTCATTGTATAGATATGATTTCATTAATGTTGATACTGTGTGAACTAGCTACTGATTTTAGGACTAGTTTAGAATACAGAGGGTCCAAATTTGCAGATTCGGATCTCGACACTGAACCTCGTTAATAAATCTCTGTCTCTGGTAAATATTTATGCTTGTTGTGATTGTTCTCTCGTGTTAAAGCTATTGCCGATTTTAAACACATTTTACGGCCATATCTTGTCTACTTTTCCAGTAAGTGCTCCTTGCCCTTCATCGTCGACAACGCAGCAGGCGATCACCCTTTCGACCCTTACCTCGCGCTGCTCAAGGTCAGCGGCGTGATGGCCCTGGTTGGATTCCCCGGTGAGATCGGACACTGCACCCTGTGTGCCTCCATTGGGGTATGGTATGTCGCTCCCGTTCGATCCGACAACACATCGTCTAGCTCCTACACACACGTATCTTGTCTTGATTTGCAGGTTGCAAGATTTAACATGTACAACCTTCTGATCTTATTAATTTCTTTGCAGGTGGAAAGAGCTTATCTGGCAGCATAGTGGGGGGCACAAAGGACATCCTGGAGATGATAAATCTGTGCGCAGAGAAGATCTACCGGAGATAGAGCTCGTCGTGATGGACTAATCGTGAGTTTTTTTAATGACTTTTGATGTTAACATAAGTATTTATACGAATGAATTAAATATCGATAAGTTAATTTAAAAAGCTGTTCTAATAAGAAATTTTAAAAAACAAAAAAATTCTATTATATTTATTTATTTAAAAAACTATAAGGTATAAGTAAAAAAAGAGGGAGCATCAACAGACGATCGATAGGCTCCTTAAGCGCAACATCAGGTACCGCTTTGTCATCGACATCGAGAACTAATTGATTGCAAAATATTACGCTTTCTTGTTGAACATGTGTCCTCTTATTAAACAAAGTATACCGAGTTTACCCTAGCAATCGAACCAAGTGGGTGTGAGGACAAATACCTTCACTCCTACAGTCCTACGATAAGATCATTCTTTTTTAGCTTGTATAAGTTTTCTTTTCTTTTATTTTTATAGTCTATCATACAACTTGTGAGGAGCATGACATGCACTGGGGCTTCGTATGCTAAAATTCCTTGTACCTGGTTCCCAATCACAAATTCTCATGCAGCACACATACTATGGACAATTACACATAATCTAACTTCATATGTTTTTGGGCTATTAACTGAATGAAAAAATGTCCCGAGGAAAAAATGAAATGGGGAACAAATTTTCATTAGTGCCGATCTAATTTTGTAAGTAGCAACAGAGTAGCATGTCGTTGCTAGAAGCGAGTTCGATGGATTACATCGACAGTTCCCTAGTGAACTGATAGTTTTACAGAGCAACACGTTAGCAGATTAAAAACCCAGCTCTTGAAATGGGCACTGCAGGTCTCAGCATAGTCAACACAAACGCGCCTGAGTGAGTCAAATTAAATTTCATTCTAATTACCATCCCATTAAGTCTCAGTTAAGACATACAGTAGTGTACAAATTGAATCTTCCAAATAGAGCACATGTGCACTTGTTGTATCAATCCACTGTGATACAGATTTACGGAGCTGGACCATAGCAGAATGGCATAGTATCCCTCTTGTACGCAGTACAGCTCACAATGTAGAAAATATAATTATTTCGGTCTGAAATTCTTTGGTCCGTATGATCTGATATCTAGATTAGTAGGACGTAGATACTAACATGAGATCTGCATACTGCACAAGAGCCAGAACCGCTACTGCCATCTTCATATACCATGCACAAGCTAATGACACTGGAAAAAGCAAAGCTATCAATCTCAAATAAGAGACGATGAAGGCGTTTCACATGGAATTGGTTAGGGTGCAAAATCTATGTGGACGGCTTCAAATTTCCAGTACTATGTGGAAACTGGAAAAAGCGCATCATATTTCATATAGAAAAACAATGCACTTCATTAGGTCAATAAATCTCTTTGCCAGATGTGTCATCTGAAAGTTGTCGACAGATGTTTAAAGAGGATACGAGTTAAATCCAGGTCCAGAGATCCACTTTATTTCCATTATGATCTTCAGCTGCAGGCGTTATAGGAAAAAAGCCTCAACCTACAGAGAAGACATGGAGCACAATGTTCTAAGAAACCACAGAAAAATGAGGGGACAAAATAAATGAAGTTTAAGAAATAAACCAAATTCATTTACAGTGCATAAATGTAAGTATGTAACAGCTGCTTGTCTTCAACCGGGTTTGTACTGCAGACAACTGCATTCTACTGGCTAAATTCATTTGCAAATACCTCTGGCTTATGGGTTTGATTGTTGCAACCTAGTTAGCAACAAACTTATTAATTCAAAGTTCCAGATATGTTCCACCAGATCAATACTCAAAAGGAAGAATCCTTAACAGGTGCATCTTAGAGACTCAAATGTTGGCTCATAACTCCATATTAAAATTACAATTTGATACTCGTGGGCGGCAATCAACAATTTAATAAAACTTTTACAAATTTTGAATATGTTCACAAAGCAGATCCTCATGCCATATATTTAAAACAATGGAGATACTCAGCAAGATCGCTGATTGTTAAAGGTGACAAGTAAACGAAAACCAATTGTATGTACTATATACAGAATGCTTCTGCTGTTCATTTGAAGTTTCAGTCTGCATGCTTACTTTGCAAGGATTGAAAGACAATTTGTTATAGACCATCCTATGCTTGGCAAAGAGACAAAGGGGCGCACGAAAGAAGTCAAGGCAAGGAATCAGTTCAAGCTTGTAGAGAAGGGCCAGTGTCAGTAGTAGATAGCAGGGGTTGGGCATGTCAGGATGGGAATGGGTGAGTGGTAATTAGCTGTCAACGGTAGGAGTTGTAACTAGTTGTCAAGGGTATCCAGAATTCCATATACAACTCAGCAATACAAATCCATTTAAACCCATGATTCATTTCTCACCTGTCATCTCTGTATAAATGCTTGTGTGTTATCCTCGCACCATATAGAATCAGATAAATAGGTATAACTTGTACAATGTGTGTTGTTTTAAAAAGAGTAAAGTCCATTACCGGTCCTTAAACTTTTTATGTTGTGTCATCCCGGTCCATAAACTTTTAAAGTATGTCATCCCGGTCCTTAAACTTTCAAAGTGTGGCAATTTCTTTTGAAAGTCTATGGACCGGGATGACACAGCATAAAAAGTTCACTGCTACAACTACATAGGATATTGCCACACTTTAAAAGTTTATGGACCGGGATGACACAGCATAAAAAGTTTAAGGACCGGTAATGGACTTTACTCTTTTAAAAAACGAATAAATTAAGAGAAGGTCAAAACAAATGTTCCTTATCCAAGAGGTGCAACTTGATGGCAAATAACTGCAATGTGATCATGGTATACATGACCGCCATGAAAACAAATTAACATTATCATGTGATCCCACAATCCAATAAACATTGCATACCCAAGTGGTGCAGGCTGATGGCTAATAATCATGGTTGTCACGGCGCAACCGGACGCCCAGGCGATGCATGGCAAATGCCATACGACGTTGTACATGGTTACATGCATACGGTCCACATACAAGCCGAAGCCCGAGCCGGTCTCCTCATATAACATCGACTCCCGTCTCTCTCCTGACCGAAGTCCTCTTCTCTCCCGTCTCCCGCAGCAACTCCTCTCCCGACGTCTCATCTAGGGGTGGAAAACGGTAACGGATAATTCGTTTTATCCGATATTCGTATCCGAGAGAAATTCGAATATGGTAAGCAAAATCCGTATTCGAAAATATTCGTATTCGTATTCGAGAATATTCGTATCCGTATTTGAGAGTATTCGTATTCGCATTCGTATTCGAGAATATTCGTATCTGTATCCGTATTCGAGACTATTCGATTCGTATTCGATCCGTTTCTTGAGCCCATGAAAAATCCGTACAAATTTTGTGATTCAAAACTTGAATTTAGGCGGTTTAAAACTGGTAACCGGTCAAAAACCGATGAAAAATCGGCAAAACCGTTAGGAATCCGTTTTATCCGATATTCGTATCCGAGAAAATCCGTATTCGAAAATATCCGTATTCGTATTCGAGAATATCCGTATTCGTATTTGAAAATATTCGAATTCGTATTCGTATTCGTTTTAAAAATATAGATTTGTATTCGTATTTGAGACTATTCGACCGTATCCGATCCGTTTCCACCCCTAGTCTCATCTCCCCGCTGCTGCCTCCCCCGTCCTCGCCTCCTCTCTCTGGCACCTCCTCCCCCCGCCTCCTCTCCCAGGTGCGTCCCCCATCCCTGCCGCCTCCTCCCCTCCCGGCTACCTCCTCCCCCCCAAGTCACTGCCTCCTCCCCCCAAGTCAAGGCGAGCGTGCATGGTGTCCACCAATCACCACCGTGACGCCTAGCAGTGTTCAAGTAGGCGCTAGGCAAGCAGGGGCCTAGCGCCTAGGTGGCCGACTTTAGCATGATGTCCTACTGGCGATGTCAAGACATATATGATGTTTGGAAGAAGAATTATTTGGAATAATTTGTAATGTTGTAAATTTGATAGATGATGATGGATGTTGCATCACTTGATGTAAATGCTTCATGTAAACCTGCATATTAAAATTTAAGCAATATATGAGATTCTTGGTATGTGGATAAATTTATTCAACTATTGCTCTTTAGACATCTATGTAAGTATGAAAGAAATAAGAAATGACTGCAAAACAATAAAACAGTCACATATATCAAATAAAAGTGTAAAATAAGTTCACAATCATACATAGACATAGTTCACATCATAACACCAAAAGTTCTCAACCACACATAGCAAAATAATTCTTAAATAAACTTTAACAAAGTAGCATGCATAGATAAAATGATCAATCTTCATCCTCTTGACCGTAATCCTTTGTTGAAATCACTTCATCTTGATCGGATTCGAACTCAACATTCTCAAATTCCTCGTTCACCTCCTCTTCACTTTTGGATTCGAAATCATCCTCGTGAAGTTCTCTCACTCTTGTGCTCCTACAGGATTGTGTGGCTTCATTAGCCCCACTTGCTTTTTCAATGAGTTTGCATGAAAGACCCGTCTCAGGGTCAATCTCCTCATCCCCACCTTCAATAACCTATCCGTGAGCAAAAGTAGCGTGCGAAGCTAAAAGGACATCTATATTCTTTGATTTGCTCTTTTCTTTTTTGTTCATAAGTCTTGCATTAAATTGGACATAGACAAGATTGTTGAGGCGATGAACATCTAATTTATTTCTCTTCTTGGTATGTATCAACGAGTTGCAAAGTAAAGGTTAGTTAAGTACTTAAATTGAAATAGTGACATAAGAGATGTGACTTGAAAGTTAGTCTCAAACCATATCAAAAGTACTCCAGTTTCTTTCACATCCGGATGAACTTGAGGTCAAGGAAAGAATTCTTATAGCCAATCTTTGCAAACGAGGAACATGACATCCATACTTAGACCACCAATTGGCTACATAATAGAAAGCAAAAATATTAGTAATGGACAAAAGACAATTTGCATGTATTGACTCATTAAATTTGAGAAGTGAGAACTTTACCGGGAAAAAGATCAAACTTTTGACATCCAAGTCGTGCAGGAGTTTTCTCAACTTTTGACATCCTTGAAAATGTCAAAGTCGACATTGAGCACTTGATCTTTTGACATCGGTAAAGTTCTCACTTCTCAAATTTAATAAGTCAATACATGCAAATTGTCTTTTGTTCATTACTAATATTTTTTACTTCTTATTATGTAGTCAATTGGTGGTCTAAGTATGGATGTCATGTTCCTCGCTTGCAAAGATTGGCTATAAGAATTCTTTCCTTGACCTCAAGTTCATCCGAATGTGAAAGAAACTGGAGTACTTTTGACATGGTTTGAGACTAACTCTCAAGTCACATCTCTTATGTCACTATTTAAATTTAAGTATTTAACTAACCTTTACTTTGCAACTCGTAGATACATACCAAGAAGAGAAATAAATTAGATGCTCACCGCCTCAACAATCTTGTCTATGTCCAATTCAATGCAAGACTTATGAACAAAAAAGAAAAGAGCAAAGCAAAGAATATATGTCATTTTAGCTTCGCACGTTACTTTTGCTCAAGGATGGATTATTGAAGGTGGGGATGAGGAGGTTTACCCTGAGACGGGTCTTTCATGGAAACTCATTGAAGAAGCAAGTGGGGCTAATGAAGCCACACAACCCTGTAGGAACACAAGAGTGAGAGAACTTCATGAGGATGATTTCGAATCCGAAAGTGAAGAGGAAGAGGAGGTGAACGAGGAACTTGAGAATGTTGAGTTCGAATCCGATCAAGATGAAGTTATTCCAACAAAAGATTACGTTCAAGAGGATGAAGATTGATCATTTTATCTATGCATGCTACTTTGTTAAAGTTTATTTAAGAATTATTTCGCTATATGTGGTTGAGAACTTTTGGTGTCATGGTGTGAGATGTTATGATGTGAACTATGTCTATGTATGATTGTGAACTTATTTTACACTTTTATTTGATATATATGACTGTTTTATTGTCTTGCAGTCATTTTTTATTTCTTTCATTATTTCATACTTACATAGATGTCTAAGCAATAGTTGAATAAATTTATCCACATACCAAGAATCTCATGTATTGCTTAATTTTTAATATGCAGGTCTACATGAAGCATTTACATCAAGTGATGCAACATCCATCATCATCTATCAAATTTACAACATTACAAATTATTCCAGGTAACAATTCTTCCTCCAAATATCATATATGTCTTTGACATCGCCGGTAGGACATCATGCTAAAGTCGGCCGCCTAGGCCCCGCCTAGGCGCTAGGCCCCTGCTTGCCTAGGTTTTAGCGCCTACTTGAACACTGCATTCAGATTGCTAATGATCCAGTCAAACATGAGTTGACAACACACATTTGTGTTGATGCATCTTTCACACGATCTCATTGTCAGCAGTCAACCATTGCCCTCAAGTATGTTCCCTCAGAGCTTCAAGTTGCAGATTTATTCACTCAAAACCAGACTCGAGAACAGCATCGGCTTCATCTACTCAAACTCAGTGCATCAGATTCTTCTGATCCACCTTGAGTTTGAAGGAGGTATTAAGAGTGTTGTATATTTTTCTCTCTTCCTCTCTGGCCCATGTAGCCCATGAGACCCATGTAACAATGTCTATATAAGCTGCACAGTTGTGAATAGCAAAAACTCTAGCCTTATTTTTCTAACAAACATCACAGCCCAATTAATGTTGGTGTGTGTGGCCACATGTGTTTTACTAGTGGGATTAGTCCCATATTGGTAGTGTAAAGCCTGTGAGGTGCTACGAGTGTGTATGCCTATCCAAGATGGGTGTTGGGCTTTGGCGAATTATGGATCATACGGTGTTACAATGACAATCAACAGTGAATAAACAAGATGACTATGATACAAGTGTTAGTTTATTTATGCACCTATAAACACTATCTATACTATCCACTACTCTTCACACAATTAGTGAGTTGAGGATGGAAAATTGCCAAGGGGGCGGAGAGTCGAAAAACCTTTAGTACATAAAAGATGTTGATATGATATACCTGTTAATAAAACACACCAAAATTTTAATGTGGTTCATAAAGGCACTTTCAAAATATTTCAAGAAGATTTCCCTGCTAGAGTTTTTTTTTTTTTGAGATAATCAACAAAATCCATAATTGTTAGATGTGCAAGTAAATAAAAAATGTAGGTGTGCTGCATACAGGATGTTCTTTTGTTTTGGCCTGCGTGCTTAGCTTGCAGTAATTGAAGGACAATGGCCAAATTAAACCAAGTCTAAGCAACTGAATACTAACCACAAGAATGGTTTCTCACGCACATAGCAATAGTAAGAAGATTTAGAAGTCAGGATGTTAAGGAAATTTCAAGTTTTCAACCACCTATTCATGGAAACCCTCTTCAACATGAGATGTTACCTCTCAAAATCATCAGTTAGTGCAAGGATTTGTGAATTAAATAGTAGACTTACACAAACAAGTTATGAGAATGCAAAATTAACAGTTTGTTTCACCATTGAAAAGAAACAAATTTTAAAAAGGTTTCAACTCAGGATATTTGGGAATATTACACCATTTATTCATAGAACCCTCTTCAATATGAGAGATCACCTTCTGAAATCATCAAGTAGTGTGATGATTTGACAATCAAGTAGAAGACTTACACAAAAAGGTTACTATAAATCAAAACTACCAGTTTGTTCAAATTTTACATCCAAGCAACAATTGATAGTTCATCATTAAGAAGAAACAGATATTACCTAGCGCAGTAGAAGAGCTCCTGGTAAGCACATGTCCGCCCTCAGGAAGAAAAAAATAATCAGTACCCAATCATCTCTGGGTCTCCAACATACTCTGCAATCTGATCGTATTTCACACGTATCATGTCCTTTGTATCTGCGTCCTCCACCACTCCAATCTCCTCCTCTGAATTCTTCTCTACCAGGTGCCCATACACCCCATTGTGCTTCCCATAGAGCACAAGCACCCGCCCATTTGTCCGTGGCAGGACTGTTTCAAGCATATCCTGCTCCACCCCCTGCACCAGCTCCGACCCATCATCCATCACTATGTCACATGTTGTCGGCCCCACCACATCGACAACTTTCCCCTTCATCAAGTACAGCCTTTTGCTCAACCTCTCACTAACCACCCTAACCCTGATATGGCTCTGTAACCATCGCACCTTGTTACCAACACCACTCTTGCCTTCTCGGCTATCCCGAGCATTTCTCTCCTTTTCTTGAACCTCCCTCTCGGCCCTCCGCTCACCAGATCTCTTCTGTTGGGCGCTCGAATCCCTCACCTCCGTTCTATCTCTACTGTCCCAATCTCTCTTCTTCGCATTCCGATTCTCTGTTGCCTTCTGCCCACTAACAATCCAGTCACCAGAGCGAGCCTTCTTTGGGTCGGCCTCAGATGGGTTGTAGCCTAACCCCTGTGTGCCGGCACGGCGGTCATACTCAACAACCTTGGTATCCCCCGTCTTATTGTTCCTACCAATACCTTTACCTTCCGACCAGCCGTAGCCAGCAAGGAGCGCAGCACCAAAGCCCTCCACAGGCACCTCGCGGAACTCGTCTATACCACGATGGTCGGGAAGGCTGGCCATGTCCTCCTTGTACCGCCGCAGCATAAGGTCCTCGCTGGGGGCATCGGCGGCTGGAGGAGGCGGTGTCTTCTCCGATTCCGTGGCGGCGTCGGTGGCGGCGGCGGCGTTGCGGAGGGTGAGGCCATAGCGGATGTGGGAGGAGGGGTTGTCGGGGGCGGTGGAGGTGTCGAGCACGAATGTGGGGCCGCCGGCTGTGGAGGCGGCGAGGGCGGCCTCCTCCTCGGGGGTGGGGAGGGAGGAGGGCTTGCGGGAGCGGTGGGAGAGGAAATGGCCGGAGTTGGGGAGGGGCGCAATGACGGCGGGGGCAGCGGCGGAGTTTAGGGTTTGGGAGGGGTCGAACTCTGTGACGAACTGCGGGGCGGGGGCGGGGGCGGAGTATTCCCCGTCGTCGTCCGCGGCGGTGTAACCGGCGCCGGCAGCGGAGCGGGAGGGGGGCTTGGGTGGTCGGGGCTTGGAGGGGATGGAGAAGGACAGCTTCTTCTCCTTCTCCATGGCGGCGGCGGCGATTTGGGGAAAGCGACTGGGAGCCGTGAAAATTGGAGACGAGGGAAGGGAAGTGAGTGGGAGCGTGACTGTACTCGTGGACTTGTGGTGTAGTCAGAGACGCTACCCGCGTGAGACCAAGCTTGGGCCGGCCCATACAAAAAATTTCTTGGGCCATATGTTGATGGCGGTAGACGAGAAACCGTTACGAGGATGATCGCGAATTTTTCCGGAGGACACGCAAAAAAGCATTGCATGTCATTCCAAGAGGATATATTATGCAATTTCATTAGGATGATCGCGAAATTTGTCACAAAATCTGGGTTGAAACAGAGCATAGGATCTGAGTAGGTCTGTTTGGAACGCGGGAACTCCTCATAGGATTTATTTACACCGTTTTCGTGCAAAATTTCTCTGAAACCTCTGCCTTTATTATTTCAGCTTCATGGCAGTGTATGGCACGATCATGCAGCGTCCAACTTTTCACTTCGCGAGGGTGTCCAATCCGCTGTAATCTGGTACTAGTATCCCAGTCCCACTATTAACTCTGGGAGATTATGACAAGACTGTCCATTCAAGAAGCACTACTTGGGAGTCTCGAAGAAGAGCTGTGGAGTAGCACCGCACTGCTTGCTTGGACCAGTGGGCACGACCGACAAGGTGATTAGAAGAGATTTAATAGGAGTCTTATGCCGATTTCTCTAAAATCTTTTTCTTCAAGATTCTTAGAGCCCTTTAACTTCAATGGCTGTGGTTAGCTAAGAAGTTCAGAGTCTAAATAGCCATGGTGAAGTCTCCACGAAAAACCAAGTAATACATGCCTTGACAGGGTCCTAGCCATCTGACCTTCAGCTAGAGGGCAGTCTAACTGCTTGGACCAGTCTGACCGCTACTCGGTTGGCAGTCTGACCTCTAGCTGATTAGCAGTTTGATCTCTCCTAAAAATTTCAACATGATTTCAAAATCTAAAATCAGTGTAAATTCCAATTCAAAGCTCGAAACTACTTGAAATTTTGCACACACCTTGTCTAGGATATTGTGAATCTAATCCACTCAGAAATCGAAACAAATCCTTACATATATTTGACCATTTTTTTATTCTAATGAAGGTTACATCAAAATCGGGCAAAATATGAAAACAATGATTAAGAGAAGTTTGTGGGAGAAATCAAGCCTAGATGGCTAAGGATGGTGTCATCGATGCGAGACCAGACATTAAACATAGAAACATCCCCGGTCAGATGCAGATACCACTGAGGATGTGGAGGAACTCAATGAGAAGCATCTAAATGATAAGTGTATTCAGCAGATACCACCGCTTGCCCCTCTTTCTTAAAGACACTTCTTTCGGCCACTACTATCAAAATCGGGCAAAAATCATAATCTACAGTAAAAAAAACTATCAGTAAAAACCAATACGAATGACGCCTTAATATGCAATGGAACTGAAGCTTACTGATATTTCTCATTTAAATCCTTGGCAGCTTTTGTCCAATTGTAGAATTGCTCATTGGATGGAACCTGTAAACCATACATTCTTTCTCATTTACTAATTGCACTTTGCAGTGACAGAGATCTTTAGTCTCATGAATTAGCAAAGTTTACAGACAAGATGGTACATCAAGCATTCAAACCTGAACCTGAGTGAAAGATATTTGCCGCAATTCACACTTACATCAAACACTAGCACCATCACTGAAAATACAACGACCTTTTGTCCTGTTAAAAAGCCTATCAGTACAAGTCGCCGTTGGATACATGTACAACATGGGAATCTTTTTTAAGATGAGCATTATGCACCTTCAGTTACTCTAGAAACACAACACATGGCAATATCAACACTGTAGATGCACACGGTGATAGGATATAGCATGCATGGGCCGTCCTGCGCACATGGACTTGGCTCTGAAAGTGACGAGATGTTGGGACGTTGACTACTCTTATAATTTTTAGTTATAATTGATGTTTTGATTAAAAATAAATAATAATATATGAAAAAAGTAACTTAAAAAAGGAAGATACAAACGGTAGAAAAAGTGAGAGAGATGTGTGTATGAGACGGGAGCGAGAGTGGGGTGCGTGATGCACCTGTGATTTTGCTTTATCTCAGAGACGAGATGAGAACGAGAGAAATAAAAAATCGCTTTAAAAAACCAAGCATTTATATTAACTTTTAATTTCTTTAAATATAAATTAAAAATAAAAACCAACGCAAACAAACCGTTATCCGTGAGCTTGCTTCTAACGCACGAAGAGCTCATTGATTTGTACAACAAACTTGACCAATGACCCATTCCAGTTCGTTGGTCTGATCACCCACCCATACCTAATGATTCCCGAGAGGGAAGGCTGCATGTACCTGACTCTAATCATTCTCGAGAGGAAGGCTGCATTGCAATTTGCACCTGGCCTTTTTTTTCTCTCAGACAATCTATGAGAAAAAGGAAAGAACTTTGTTCAAGAAAGAAGGCTGGGATTCTATGCAACCAAGTCAAACACATTGGTCATTGCAAATCAAGTGTAGGGTCAAGAACACATATATTATCATTTTTCATACATTGTGCTACCTTTTGTTCAGAAGCAGATCATTGTGCTACCTCGCAGGTCCCCAATGACTAGTGACCATGTACTACTCTGCTAGTAGTAGTTAGAGATGGCAATGGGTATCCGGAACCCGATACCCGGTGGGTTTTTACTCTATTAGGGCATGGGTCTGAGTCAATTTCCTAACCCATGGGTCTCTTAATGGGCAAAAAGCCCAACCCATCGGGTCTGCCGGGTTCGGGTACGTTCCTATAGTACCCAAACCCGTAAACTCATTGGTAATATAAACCCGATCCATATGAGTTATAAACCCAGGCTCCCAGGCAAACCAGCCCAGCCCATAGCAACCCATTAGCCCCAAGGCCCCCAATGCCCCATAGTAGTTGATGTCTCTCTTTTTGGTTTTAACTGAGTTGTGAACTGTGAACTTGTAATGAACTTGCTGTATGCTGATATGCTATGCCAGTGAACTATGAACTGAGAATTGATAGAGTGAACTAGTGATGTGTATTGTGGATTTGTCGTTGCTTGTTTCATGCATAATAGCATATAAATTGAACTTATTGTTGACTTGCTAAGCACTGCACTGTCTGCAATCTGCACAGCTGTTGTCGGGCACAGGCGACCCGTGGGTACCCGTTACCCAAGTGGGCATGGGTATGGGCAAAAATCTGCACTCGTCACGGGCATGAATTTTTTAGCGGGCACGTCTAACTTTCATGAGCACGGGTTTGAGATAGCAAAACCCAGCGGGTTTGTGCCCGTTGCCATCTCTAGTAGTAGTATACTACTATGCTATAGTACTAGTAGCAGCATTTTTGGGGTTCAATTCCCAACCAGATGAGACATCAGGTGAATGCTCCAACCACTTTCTCCTCAAACTGAGGAAGGATTAATTGGTGAAGGGTGAACAGAAGAGAACTGTCCGAGAGTGATCTCATGAATCTATTCTACCCATGACTGTTGGTTAAAGTTTTAATTTTTTTAAAACATACAAAGTTACGCTAAAATCAGATAAATCTTAAAAACTTAAGAATCAACTTACTCATGGTTTAACAATAGCCAAAATATCTTTAGATGAGTTCTCATATGTAAAAGCAAGTAAGACCACCGAAGGAATCAAAGTTAAAACTCTCAGATCAAGATTTCTCAAGAAAGACTTCAAATCAACTAAGAATCAGGTAAATTCAAAATCTTGCAAACCACAGTGCTTAGATGGATATGATCTAATCTACATGAGTCATCTCCATCACCTACACATTCTTGACACATAGCAAGATCAAGAAGGAGAGAGAAGAGGCAAATAACCAATAAGAACAAGAGTAAATCAACTAAGACAAGAGCATTTCATAGGAGATGAACAAATTTGATTATATTGCTACTTGATGATGAATGTTTACTCCATAAGGACAAGAGAGAATACTACAACATGTACTCTTCTCTCAGACCCTAACCCTAGAACTCAAGAATAAAATGTTTGTGATGATTTACTTGCAAGTCTCCATCCCCAACCCACTAAATAGATAGAGCATCCAGTCCACATCCAACCCTAATGCATACTATCAACTAGCACAATTGGAAAAACTCGTTAACCTCACACAACACGAGTTTTATATTCACACTTAACTCATGCACGCTTTTCAAATCACATAAGCCTGAACCCAGTAAGTCTCTAGCCTTTGATCCACTTAATCTTCTCAGCGTCTTCTTGACATAAACCGTTTTCCAAGCGCCATGGTTTTGATCCAATGAAGTTTTTGGTATTTGATAAACTACCAAAATATTGGTAAGTCTCTCCCTCTCTGGTTCTTACCGGGCCACGTCTCACTTGGTTCAACATGTCGCTCGAACCTTCGCTTCGATATTCCTTACCCTCTTTGTGCCATACTTGAGCTCAACTATCTCACCAATATCATTGGCTGTTATAGTGCTCAACTCCTCCTTGAGCGTAGTCTAGAACTTTGTTGTTGACCAAAAAATCATTTTTAGGCATAAATTCTTCACAATTTAACCCACGTTAGTTTAAAAATGCTTTATGCAATATGAATACATTGACATAGGAGCAACTTACCTAATTCACGATCAAATTCCTAAATTTTAGAACCCTTATCCGAAATTCGTAAGATAGCTAGTCTGATTGCTCTGCACAGCTAGTTTAATTGCCAGAAAGAAATCAGCAAACTAAAAATTCAAATCATTTATAAATTTTAATTTTAATTTAATACACAACGACAATAATTTATTCTAAATATTTCTAAACCTTCTCACGTGATTTCTCGGAGCCTCCAAGAACTGGCTTAGAGAAGCCGCCGGTAGTTAGGTCCATGCTTGGTCACCAGACAAGTCCTTAACCACCACATTCTTATTGCTGATTTGTCCCATTCACTTTTCTGAAACCAATCTCATCTACCAAATTCTGATGCTAAAACATTAACCTACTAACCTCCATACACTAATGCGAAATTACAAGTACAAACTAACTGTAAGCGTAAAACTATAGTACAGCTTGTCTAATTCGAAGCTTTAGCATCAGAATGTGCAATGTGAATATGTGATCGATAGGATTAGGAAGCTGACATAAGAAAGATATAGGAAACTGAAGGGGAAAAAACTTTGAAGATTCATCAACAAAAATAGAATAGCTTCAGAAAACTTATCTACACATGAAAAAATTACAGCTTTTTCCCCATTATGTGCAACAACCAACAAAAAATGAACTAAGCAATAGTTTCTTTAATTTTTACAGATTTTCTGCAAGAATTCTGGTGAGTATCAAACAGCGCTGTGGCAGAGGCTTGCTTTCCACTGCGACTGCCTTGTCTCCACCCATGCCAAGAATCTGTAGACCTCGCCGAAGACGCTCAGGAACACCAGCCCCGCGACCAAGCTGTACGCCACCACGCCGACGGCGCCGCCCTCCGCGGCCACCCACCCAACGAGGTAGACCGCGTCGGCCGCCACGAACACCCAACCGACGCCCTCCAGCGCCGACCGCGTCCACGCGCTGAGCCGCTCCTCGCCGTAAATCCGGCATACCATCCGGGAACACAACGCGAAAATGATCGCCAGCGCCGTCTTGGACAGGCCGCGGTACCGCACCGCCGTGCCGCCGACGACCAGCTGTTCCATCCGGCAGAGGCACGACGCGCACTCCCCGGAGAACCGCGACCACCGGAGCGCCTCCAGCCCCGTGTAGTACGGCAGCACGACGGCGTCCAGGTACAGGCTGGCGTGAAGCACGCCGGACACGGTGGACGCCTCCAGCACCGCGTAGCGGATGTCCCCGTCGGCCTCGTTCCGGAACGCGAGCGCCGAAGCCTGCAGCAGCAGCAGCAATGCCGGGCCGAGCTGCGAGAGCGGGAAGACGTCGTTAACCCGCTGCCCCTTGGCGAGCGCGAGCAGAACCAGGGGGAGCAGGAAAGGCCCCGAGGGGAGCAGGTACTTCCTCTTGATGCCCCTGATACTGGTCGCGTTGCTCCTCGCGAAGTCGAGGACGGTGAACGCGAGCGTGGCGACGAAGCAGTACGCGGCGAAGGCGGCGACGAGGGCGCCGACGGCGGAGTGGTAGTCGCCGGGGTAGGAGCTGTCGCAGTAGTAGTGGTAGGGGCAGGTGATGAAGTCCGTGGTCTCCTCGAGCTGCCACCTCGTGCACTTGAGTATCTGCCTCGTCACGGCGTCGCCGCCGTGCTGAACCCTCCACGCCGACCCGCCGGCTCCAAGAAGCGGCGAGAGCATATGGTCATATGACATGGCGCGCGGCTGCTGGTTCTTGGTGTCTTCTTCTTCTTCTTCGACTTCTTGTCCTGTTAGCTATATGCATGCCTGCATTTGGTGGCTAATGATGACTTCTTTGAGAGGCAAATCAACTCAACTCCTCACCACCACCACCCTCCTTTCTCTTCTTGGATGCTGGTGTGCTGGTGTTGTTGCTTGTGCAGGGAGGGAGGGAGTTGGAACTGGATAGGGAAGGTTTAACTGGAGGCTTTGATGGAAGTTGCCATGCTTGCCCTTGATTTGAAACTTTGAAACAATGTGTAGTATTATTGAAAGGTCTAAAGGAAGATACATGAAGTGATGATATCATTAGCCAAGCTTAATTGGAGAGATGTAGGGGTGTTTTGGTCATATGGTGTTTATGGTTTGCTGTCATGGACTCATGGTGGTTGGGGGTGAGAGGGAGGGAAGGCCGAAGGATGGATTGACTTTGTTTGTATTGCATTCGTAGGCCAGCAAGGGAGATAATCAGAGAAGAGAGGAGAACATTTGTTTGTAGTACCTATCTGTTTGGTAAAGTTTGTTGGGGGATTTGTATTTCTTGAGAGTAGTTTGTCGGTGAATTTGGTGAGTAGAGACTAATTCAGCCCTTTGTATTTGTGCATGCATGATTAACATCTAGCTAGCTAGCTAGTCTTCTGGTATATGCACATGTTGCTAGATTCTTTAGCATTTATGACTTATGACTTTTGGTTTACACTATAGTATCTAGTTTTTAAATTGTACGTATTTTTAAGGTGGGGTTTACAAGTAAATTGTAGTACAAATTATACCGAGTTTAGTTATACTGGTCAAAATCGCATACGACTATTTCTCTCTGCATACTGCCTCTCACAAACAGTCTAGAATTCAAAAATTTTAGTCATAAACTACGGTCCAAAAGAACCCACCACAACATATGTAACCTATGTTCTTCAGCTTCCAGAAGGTTTACACTGGCAGATAAATGATGATGCCATCATTTGGATTCCTAGGAATAATCAGGATACATCTTTTACTCACCATGAGGATTGATGATTCCTTTGTTTAGGACTTGGTCTCTGGGGAATTATTTGGTAGGTGGCACAAAGCCAGGTAGGCCATGATCCTATTCCTACTTCCTAGAGGAAGGCGAGGTTGTGGTATCCCAGTCTAATCTCATGTTTGTGCTGTGCATGTCTCTGTGAGATGGCTGTTGCTCGTGGCACAACAATGCCTAGTGTTTTTTATAATCCAACCAACTTTGGATGTTCTTACTCAAGCTGCTTAATTTGATATTTGCATAGGTGACCAACTGCTCAATTATATATCGTGGCATGAAATGGATATGAGCATGCATCATGTGGGAGAGTACGATTACTTCTTTCGACTTCTTTAATAGTATCCCCCTAAGATGAGCTGTTCTTCTGCTCATCTTCTTGCCAAACATGTGCTGATACACCAGGAAATGGATTGAGATAGGCTGGAAGTGTCATGGCAGCTGCTCAAGATATTGGGCAAGCTTTAGCAAGACATGTTGCAAAGGAAATACGCAACCGATCGATTTCAGGCACTTCTTGGTAGGGCTGTAAACGAGCCGAGCTCGAGCGAGCTTGACCTGGCAAGCTCGAGCTCGGTAGAAAATCGAGCCGAGCTCGAGCGAGCCTGAGATCAACATCGAACTTTAAGCTAGGCTCGAGCTCGGCTCGGACAAAACTCGAGCTCGCTCGAGCTCGGCTCGTGTAAGGTTCGATGGGGAGGAGGGAGGGAGTACCTGCGGGCTGCAAGCCTGCGAAGCCGTGGCCGAGGCGCTGACCGCTGAGCTGCCGGATCCGGGTCGAGGAGGGGCGGCGCCGCCGGGGGAGAGGAGGGGTGCCGGGGGGGAGGAGAGGCGGCGGGGGAGAGGAGGGGCGCCGGGGGGACGAGGGGCGGCGGCGGGGGGCGAGGAGAGGCGGCGGGAGGCGAGGAGCCGAGGAAGGGGACGGGGGTGGCGGCGGGGGGAGAGGAAGGGGACGGGGGCGGGAGAGGGGGGGTGGCGGCGGGGGAGAGGAAGGGGACGGGGGGCGGCGCCGGGGAGGGGACGAGGAGGGGCGCCGGCGGGGGGAGGAGGGGCGGCGGCGGCGGCGGAGAGAAGGGGACGGGGGGGGCGGGAGAGGGGGTCGGCGGCGGGGGGGCGAGGAGGGGCGGCGGCGGGGGAGAGGAGGAGGGCGACGAGGGGGACGGGAGTGGGGGGCAGCCGGCGGCGGGGGCGACGAGGGGCGGCGAGGAGGGGCGGGCCGCGGGGGGCGGCGAGGAGGGGCGGGGGGGGGGGGCAGGAGGGGCGGGGGGCGGCAAGGTGGGGCGGGGGGGCAGGAGCCAGGAGGGGCGGCGGGGGGGAGCAGGCTGCAGGCGGAGGCGCTGAGGCGCGTGGGGGAGAGGCGTGGGCGGGAGTGGGGTGGGGACTGGGCACTGGGGTCAGGGTAGGGCTGTAAAAAAAAGCTCGAGGCTCGCGAACTGCTCGAGCTTGGCTCGCTCTAGACTCGATTCGAGCTTGGCTCGAGCTCCAAACGAGCCGAATTCGAGCTTCATCTTAAGCTCGCGAGCTTTAACGAGCCGAACTCGAATAGCTCGCGAGCTTAAGATTTTTTCATTTCCCCCCACCCCCTCCGGCCTTCCTCCCGCCTCTCCTCTCAAAATCCCGCCCCCACCCCCTAACCCTAGGCCCAGAGGCCCGTGACCCCTGACCCCAGTGCCCAGTCCCCACCCCACTCCCGCCCGCGCCTCTCCCCCACGCGCCTCGGCGCCTCCGCCTGCAGCCTGCTCCCCGCCGCCGCCCCTCTTGGCTCCTGCCCCCCCCCCCGCCCCTCCTCGCCGCCCCCCGCGGCCCGCCCCTCCTCGCCGCCCCTCGTCGCCCCCGCCGCCGGCTACCCCCCCACTCCCGCCCCCCTCGTCGCCCTCCTCCTCTCCCCCGCCGCTGCCCCTCCTCGCCCCCCCCCCCCCCGGCCGCCGACCCCCTCTCCCGCCCCCCCCCCCCCCCCCCCCCCCCCCCCCCCCGTCCCCTTCTCTCCGCCGCCGCCGCCGCCCCTCCTCCCCCCGCCGGCGCCCCTCCTCGCCCCCTCCCCGGCGCCGCCCCCCTCTCCCGCCCCCTGTCCCCTTCCTCTCCCCCGCCGCCGCCCCCCTCTCCCGCCCCCCGTCCCCTTCCTCGGCTCCTCGCCTCCCGCCGCCTCTCCTCGCCCCCCGCCGCCGCCCCTCGTCCCCCCGGCGCCCCTCCTCGACTCGGCCCGCCGCCGCTCCTCCTCGTCCCCCCGGCGCCCCTCCTCTCCCCGCCGCCGCCTCTCCTCCCCCCCGGCACCCCTCCTCTCCCCCGGCGGCGCCGCCCCTCCTCGACCCGGATCCGGCAGCTCAGCGGTCAACGCCTCGGCCACGGCTTCGCAGGCTCGCAGCCCGCAGGTACTCCCTCCCTCCTCCCCATCGAACCTTACACGAGCCGAGCTCGAGTTTTGTCCGAGCCGAGCTCGAGCCTAGCTTAAAGTTCGATGTTGATCTCAGGCTCGCTCGAGCTCGGCTCGATTTTCTACCGAGCTCGAGCTTGCCAGGTCAAGCTCGCTCGAGCTCGGCTCGTTTACAGCCCTAGGTCAGGGGTCACGGGCCTCTGGGCCTAGGGTTAGGGGGTGGGGGCGGGATTTTGAGAGGAGAGGCGGGAGGAAGGCCGGAGGGGGTGGGGGGAAATGAAAAAATCTTAAGCTCGCGAGCTATTCGAGTTCGGCTCGTTAAAGCTCGCGAGCTTAAGATGAAGCTCAAATTCGGCTCGTTTGGAGCTCGAGCCAAGCTCGAATCGAGTCTAGAGCGAGCCAAGCTCGAGCAGTTCGCGAGCCTCGAGCTTTTTTTACAGCCCTACTTCTTGGCCTATAGCTGATTTGAGCATGCCTCAAGCATCTGTAAATTTTGAAGGAAGGAACATTAAACTGAAACATGATGCCTTTGACAAACCACAAAATAGGGGCCTGTGTTTGAAAATGACTGCATATAAATTGTGAAACATGTTGCTTGTAAATATACACACACATGGTCACGCTATTCTACTCTCGAGCGTAAAATAGCTTACTCTACGCGCCGACCAAACGAACGTGCCTAACCCACCCCACCCCACATGTACCCTCTTGGTATAGGGACCAAACTAACTAGTGATATGTAGCCAACTAACAAACAAATATGGATTTATATTAATACTAGAATATTTCTTTTCTTGTTTTAGTCATAACTTTTGATTGGCGGCTCCGATTCACGAACGGTTTTCATCGGTAATTTATTGACGATAAGAGGAACAAAATGATGTAAGTCTCGTCAATAAACGATAAATACATCTGCGTTATAACAAAAACCGAAGGAGGATACAGTAATGTGCCAAAGGGTGCAATAAAAGCATTGGGTATATCCCAACATAGTAAAACCTCTTTGAGTGTTTACTATGTCATTGCAATGGGTATCATGACCTCTTTGTGTGCTTATTGCATCTCTATCATATATTTACTACAACCTCCCAATATTTATTGCATCACTAAAAAAGATTTACTATGACATTCATATGCGTTTACTGCACAATTACAAAAGATTTTTACGATCTTATTGTGTGTTTTCCGAACGTGTACAACAAATTTACTATAACATGCTTTTGCGTTGACAGCACCATTATAAGATATTTACTACGACCTCATTGTGCCTTCATTTATTGCGATCTTCTTTTTTTAGGAAATTGCTACAATTTTCTTATTTGTTTACTGCATCTTTACAAGACAGACACTATCATGCTTAGTATTATTGCACTATTTATTCCTTTATTGCATCTTTATCGAGATGGGTGGAGAGAGAAACGTGGGCTGATTGCAAACTTTGAATGACAATATCTCCTAAACCATTTATCATATTTACAATCCATTTGAAGCGTTTTGCTGGAAAAAAATATGTTTAACAAAAAGAGTTCTATGACAAATATGTTTTAACTCTATAAAAAATGATTAATGCACCGAGAGTTTAGAATTGTTGTACCTAAGTCAGTCAATTACTGCATCGTCTAAGCACGGAAAAGATGAGTGCAAAGCAACATAGGAGTTATCATAGGTGAAAGGTAGTGAGTTTTCTTTGAGCAGCCTTTGACCAAGTTGAGATGTGGGTTTTGATGCACGAAAGGTGGTGGAGCATAGAATATATATATATATATATATATATATATATATATAGGAAAACTTTTCCATACTCCTAGGAGTACATACTTCCACTTTCAATATAATACCACTTAAACAAATGTGTTATACTTATTTATCACTTTTGGTATACTTAAATATTAATTATAAGATACTCCAATACGATTTGTTTGAAAAAATTTCATCAGAGTTCTTTATTTTTGCTATATATCATTTTCCATATATAAAAGAAGTATATACACAATCATGTTATAAAGTGGACTTTGATGAAATATTTCATGGAACTCATTTTGAAGTATCTTATAATTATTATTAGAGTATACTCAAAAGTATAAAGTGGTCTAACAATATTATTTAAGCATTATATAAGAAGTGAGAGTACGTATTCCCAAGATACATACACACACACACATATTAGAGAGGGCCTTCCCCTCGCGCATCGGCCCACACGCTGACGGCTCCACCGCCTGGGGCCTGGCCCTGCCACTCCGCTCGGCTTGCAGCCACTCGAGACCGGCTGTCGCTGCCGCTCAATGGCTCGACCCCACCACTCACGCCGGCTGGCCCCACCGTTCGCTCGGCTCGAAGCCGACCACCTCCGCGCCGACCGGCCTCGTTGCTCCGCCGGTCCCGCCGTTGAGGCCAGCCGCTGTCGCCTCGCGCCCGCCCTAGCCTTCGCTAGGGTCACTGTCGCCGCCTCTATGCACAGGGGTAGGGGAAACCCTACCCCTTCCTCTGTCTCATGATACTCCCACGCTGATTCATGCTCATCATGTGCGGAAGCACCCTCAGCGTTAAACCGATTCCATTCCTGCGGGATAGGAACTTCATCCTCATCCGAACTGTCCTCCTCGTCATCCTGTATAGCTTCCTCTTCATCCCATGCCCTCTGGTCATCACAATCCATCTGTTGCATGATGTACTCAATATGCTCCCCTTCGTCGCTTGTCCAGTTCCCTCTGTTTGGGCTGACCATTGTACCTCTCCTCCATGTACCGCATCGGCTTCACCACGAGCAACTTGATCATCTTTGCCAACATGCGGCCCGCCCAAGCTGCTAGCACCTCCCCAAGCAAGGGCGAACGCATGAGCTTGCGCAGCTGTTTGCGGCCCGCCCGAGCTACTAGCACCTCCCGAAGCAAGGGCGGACGCATGAGCTTGCGCAGCTGCTTCTAGTGAGCACGGTTGCACAAGCAGGACACACTCGTATCCACGACGCCGGCACCCTTGCACAAAGCCTTTCCACGAAGCAGTGCGCACCAATGTCTTCAACTCCCATCTGATGTCCGTGGGAGACCGGCTCCAAAGCCCTTGCACGACGACGCTGCACACCTCGAGGTCCAACGAAAAACTCCGGGTCAGCCAATGCAGCACATCTGCGATTTAAGCATTCTCGCCATCCGGAAGTATGAGAGTGACTTGCAGAAAGCCACTCAAATCCACACCATTCGGACCTTCACGAATGGTTCCAGCACCATAATGCACTCTCAATGTAGTGGCAACTACCATCGATGATGTCGGCCTGCATATATGTTTCAATGCAGCAACATGTCAAATAACATCGCACAATACTAAACTTTCTATATTAAAAATTGTGCTAAAATTTCTATACTACAAAATGTCCCATACTACAAAATGTATACTAAAACTTTTCTATACTAACATTTTTATACTAAAAATGTACTAAATTTTCTACATCTACAATTGTTACTAACACTAACATTTCATAAAAACAATACTGCAAATACAACATAATCAAAAAAATACCTGAATCTGAGGATCTAAATGGATGGAATAGCTTCCACTCCTCCTTCCTCCCTCACCTCCTCCTATCATGTTCTCCTCTCCCTCTCCTCCTCCTCTCCCTCTTCTCCCTCTCCTCTTCTCTCTCTCCTCTTCTTCCCCTCCTTTTATTCCCCTCCTTCCTCTCCTCTTCTTTTCTCCTCTCCTCTTCTTTCTTCACTGGGCGCAGAATAAGTGAAAAAATGGGTAAGCAGTGGCGTGGCCGAGTGGGCTGCCTTAAGGCCCCCCTGTCGCCCTGGCGTTGGGCGACTACAATGACAGTCGCCCAACCTTATTGCAGTCGCCCAACGCTCGGGAGACAGCAATAATTCGCCCAACCATTGCCATATTCCCCACATATCGCCTCCCGGTTGGGCGATAGACTCCAGTCGCCCCCCCATTGGGCGACTGGAGCCTATTTTTGTAAAAAAAATTCCGCGGGTATATTTCTATAATTTTGAATAAAATATAGATTATTCGTACAAAAATTTCTAAGAAACATGGCATCCAGTAAGAGTGAATGTTTTCTTTCCTACGAAATTCCTAGGATAAAAGGTCGGCACGTCCCTAGCGGGGCCCGAGGGGTAAAGGCACAATTGGCCCCTCGGCTATGTCTTGAGGCTCATTTTGGTCCATGCAATCGAAATTGGCTTTTGCTGATGACTTTTGCAGTGGCGGAGTTAGAATTTTAACGACGGAGTGTGAACTTAAGATATATCCATTCTAAAAACAAGTTCAAATGATATAGTACGGAAGTTCAATATAAGTTCACAAATTGGTATACCGAGACTCAAATTAACACCATAGAACTCTCCAAAAACGTATCTTGTAGCCCATAGCGTTCTAATCATACCTTAATTTGAACAATTTACAAGGATTTAGAAATATTATTAGCACAACCAAATTGGCAGCTAGTTGACACATGAACATTAGGAAACGATCTACCAGCATTCAAGAAGCTAATCGACATTGAGGACTCAGATGCATAAAAGAGATGGACGGTAAAAAACAAGGTGTAATAAGTCAGGAGCGTAGGGTGCTTCGCGAGGCAGGTGTAGAAGAGCTGCTTGGAGAGCTTCTAGCACTTCTTGGCCGATCGATTGAGAAAGTGAGGATGGCTTGAGCACTTGGGCTAATAGGCTTGACTTATTGCCTATTGGGCCTAATGGGCTACCAGGAGTATGTTAGTATGTATAACTTATACTTTTTATATTAAGAGAGATATATATATCGAATTTTTGCGCAAAAATTTTGGAGGTGCAGCTGCACCCCCATGCTACATGTGGTTCCGCCACTGGCTTTTGGTTTTAATTTATAAATAGTAATAGCTTGTAGACAAGCTTGTAGAGAGACGCTCGTGCACGATTTTGACCGATATAAATGAAGTCATTACAGTACTAGAATCAGCTAGTAGATCCGTTTTGAAAAGACACCTTGTTTAAAAACTATATACTATAAAAATTTATTTACCATAGAAAAATGGATTTTAGAAACCAAAATAGACAAGCCTTAGTAAGAGCCATATACACTTTGGGCCTGAGTGGCAGACGGAGACAAGAGGCAAGGAAGGATGTGTCACTTGGCTGATGTCTCCCGCATGTATGGTGTATGCAGTTCGAGAATAGTTCTGGTCCACGCATGATGAGTAGTTTGAGAATAGTTTGATCTCTCTGTAGATGCTGGTGAGACGTAAGAATAGGATGTGCCTGATGTCGAGATCCAGAAGTGGCCTATCATTGGGGCAGAGTAACAGACACGATTATGCAAAGGTTGACACGCCCGGAAAGTCGATCTCTCCAAAGTATGATGCTCTTTTTAGGAACACGAGTAGTCATGTTACTTTTGACTGTAATGTAGAGACGTATTTGAAGGGAAAAAACATGTCTTCTGTACAAAGAATAAATTTCTCTTAATTCCGAAGTGCAGATCGACCATAGAACAGTTAACTATACGGAACCTTTACAGAATGGATTTTTCTTGATACGGGTAATTGCTCAAACGTATAATAAATCCTTAACAGCATCGCAATTGTCAAGTATTTCGCCATAAATTAGTTAAATTTTTTAAAGGAAAAATTCTCCAGAAAAAGACATGTTCCATTGTTTTAAAATAGTCAATGAAGAACATATCCATACAATTAGGACCATGCCTTAGCTTGAAACTTCTTAAAAATAAATTAATTCTAAAGCTACTCCAATGATAAGAGTATTGACAATTTGACATCATGTGGCATGTGCAACAATTTTACATAGATGACTTACCAGGCACCACATGCGTAGACGATATAAAATACTGTCCGATCAACATATGGAAAAAGGATGTTATGGTTACAAGCCAAACAAAAGATACAACACTTTAGAGGGTCCGAGAGGGTGTCCGAAGCCTAAGGCTCGAACATGAAGAGAGGAATGGGACAATTGTGGCAATGGTTGATAGTCGTATGCCCTTTCTTTCCAAAAAAAAAACCTTCTTCCCCCATGGTGCTCTAAAGGCCCTATTTATAGCTATGGTATGGATCTTTACACAAATGCCCACTTTGAGGGGTTTACCATTAGGGGCATACACGACTATTCCCTGCTATGCCCTAATTGAGCCTATCCTTAGCTTACACATGTGTTTGAGCCTATACACCACAGTGGGCCACTCCCCTAATAGTAGCCTCTCATAGACAATGGCTTCACAACTGATAGGCCAAACCCATATACTTCACGATTATTGACAAGCAGGTTAACCGAGACCCCGAGCGTGCCTGGCTAACCACGATTTTGTGTGGTCCTGGGACGCTAGAGAGATGAGGTGGTTTTGGACCCGTCTGGGGGTCTTCGAACTTTGGGCGATGCTTCACCCTGGAAACCTCCGAGCTGGCAGGTAGGCTTCGCTCCGGAAGTCTTTGAGCCAGTGACTAAGCTTCACTCTAGGAGTCTTTGAGTCAGTGGCTAGGCTTTGCTCCAGATGTCTTTGACTTGGCGGCAAGGCTTTGGGGATTTTCACAATAAGCGAGCGTGTGTGGGCATGTCTCATCACTTAGGGTACCGTGTCGGCCTTGTTGCCATAAAGGTGTAGTGACAGGGGGCCAAAATGGGCTATTGATCCCATCCACGTTGTGACAATCTACTAAGATGAACATGGGCGGTGCATTGCTAATGGGGGCGCATGCGCCACCTAAAAAGCCACGCCTGACCTGCTGCCACAAAAGTGCACTAACGTCTTACCATTTTCGGCTACGTGTGTTGCCCTTTCTTCCTCCCCAACACTTTGTGGTGATTGTGGTTGCTTCCTCCATCCATCTTTTTCCCCGATGTTGCACCACACTTTCTCCGATGATCTCACTTCTTGGTGGAGTGCGATCCCCAAGGCCACCTTGACCAAGGGAGGGCACCACACGCCATGGGCGGGCCATGGTTTCCACCCTGGCAAACCAACATCGCACAACGAGCATGGTGATGACAATCCTTCAAAACACAAGAGGTCCGACATCCCTGAGTCATCATTCGACTGTGGCGACAGCAGACACGAGATGGCTCCCCCAAGGAAACACGACCCGAATTCTGGTCAGGAAGCACTAGAAAGGGATTGAGCACATTGGAGTGTTTGTGAACATGCTCGGGCAATCCCTTGTGACAAAGGATCTCTTGGTTGGGCTTGTTTAGGATGGCAAAATTGTGAACCGATAGTGCATTCACTCTCCTACAGAGGATGAGGTGGTGTTCATAGCCTTCTTCGATGCCGGGCTCCATATCCCATGTGCCCGATTCATGGTGGACATCCTGTGGCTCTACAGCCTAGAGTTGTCACAGTTGACTTCCAATGCCATCGTGCGGTTGGCCATCTTCTCTTGGGCCACGCATTTAGAGACCATTGTGCCCACCGCCACACTCTTCACCTCACTGCTCTATGCTCGGTCAGTCAAAGCGGGTAGCCAATGGGCAGTTCTCCAACCTGGTAAGCGTGAATTTCTATGTGTAGCCCGACTGCTCAAAAGACTTTCTATCCAACTTGACTCAGACCAAGTGGGCATCGAACTGGGTACAACAGTGGTTTTACCACTGGGTTGACCTAGGAGTAAGGTTTGCTAGACCGAGCAGATCGTTGATTTCATTCCCTCACCATGCGTCAACCTTGATCGTGATGACGAGGGTCGAGCGAAGATGCTTCACAGCCTAACGCATTGGATGAACATGCAAGACCTTGTAGAGGAGTTCTGCATGCTGCATGTGGCCCAGTTGGCTCAGAGCTGGATGCTGCAGACCCCCCAAAAGATCGAATCCGGTGTCCTATCTGCTAGCTAGGAAGGCCTACTACCCCGGCTAAGCTGCTAACTTGTGATAACGTAGGACCTCCATTTGTGACCTTTGCCAACGCATCATCGACTTGGGCCCATGGTTTTGTATCGTACTGACTTCGCTGGAGGAGGCTGAAGGGGTGGCTTGCATGTTTCTGGGGCCATACATTCCTAAGGAGCATAGCCTTCGTGCTAGGGCCACCGACAATGGCTACCGCATAAACTGGGTGTGTGAGGCCCTTGGCCTTCCCATCTCAACTTGTCCATGGGCCCTTCCCACAGTAGCAATTCTCATGCCAGTGACGCCAAGGATGCTGGGGGATATGAAGATCTCTAGCCCCCCTCGTCATGATCACGTTGTCCTAAGCGTCCCTTGCACCTCTTGGCGAAGAGGAGGTCGCGGAGCGCCTAGCGACGATGAGGGTGAGGTGGAGCGGGGTGCCAAGGGGGATGAGGAGAATGACAATGAGGACAAGCCGGGAGCTGGCACTAAGGGTGAGGAAGTTGCACCGACAAGCTTGGTGGGGGGCTCGGTGGCGCTAGTTGTCTTTGAACATCCTACGACTGTAGCATCACTGGTCTGGCCGGCAAAGCAGGCCTGATCTAGCTCTCCCATGTGATTCCCACGAAGGGGGTACCACGTTGCCCTTGTGGTCCTAGAGGAGAGTTCAAGTTCAGAGATCACAGTTCTCCGAAGTCCACGTGGTGAAAAGGCTGACGTCTCATTGTCGGGCCCCAGGGCCCCATGCACCCTGAGGGTGATCGAACCCTTGTCCAAGTTTTCGGTGGTGCTATCGAAGGTTTGAGTCCTTCCTTTGTCTCCTAGGACTTTTTGCACCTATCTCCACTATGCTCGTTGACGTTGTCACCCTCAACATGTACTCCACCATCTCTAGCGACGACCACGAGGATGAACAGCTTTGAACTAATAGGGAGGGGGGCAACGTGGCAATGTTGGCTGAAGAGGCTTCCTGTCCTCCCGAGGTAGAAGCTCGGCCCCCAATTCTGTCTGGCTGACCATGGCCAACTTCTTCCCCCGTCCAGACGCCCTTCGCGCCTTGCAAGTTGCCACAAACTGTGTGTACACGTCGCTAGACCGGAGGGCGCTGAGGTCGTGGTAGTCTGATTTGCTCTTTGGAGCCCTCGAATCGTGCGAAATGAGGTGATTTCTTCCTTAGCCTTTCCTTTAGGTAACATAAGGGCTTGACCAAAGCCCTGAATCATGTTGGATGACTTAGGATCTTGACCCTTCAGGTGGTGGTGTTGTCTTGTGTGGTGAGGACGATCATGCTGCACGAGGCTAGCACAATTCGGGGACAACTTGAGGCGACCCAAAAGGACGAGGGTGGACGCCTCCTTGCTCACGGCTGAGCGTGTAGAGAGAATTCACTTCATCGAGTAGGAGGAGGAGCGAAGGCCATAGCGGAGGTGAAGACCTTGGTGATGGAGGCAGTCACGCAGGCAACGGAGGAGAGGAAAAGCTTCCTCCAACAAATTGCTGCTCTCAAGTAGGAACACGTGTGGCTCACTGTGGAGCTGAGGACAAGCACGGGGTCCATAACCAGGCTATCATTTCTGCTTAGAAGTCGATGGAGGCACTGAAGAGGATCCTTACGGACCTCGTAGTGGCGGTGCTCACAAGGTCCCATGGCCCTGATGACCTCCTAGGGAGCATCCATTGCAAGATAACTGACATCTTGGGACCAAATCACCCTAACACTAGAGCACCTAGCAATTACCTCTACTGATATAACTGATGAAACATAACCTTTTTCAGTATATACAATGTTGCCCCATTCTGATAGCATTTGAATAATTCCTAACAATCTTTTCTAAAGAAAAAAATATTGTTCAAAACCACATTATAGGGGCTAATGTGTATACATTCAACAACAGTGATGCAGTTGTTATCTGATGCAAGGATCCCAACAGATTTTGATCTCATGAAAATGAAAAGAAACATACTCAAGGTCATACATGCATGCACAAGTGCTCACTACTGCAGATGGTTACAAGGTGACATGATCAATAATTTCCTGTATTGCACTTAAACCATTCATGGTAGCATGTTCAAAAAATGGATAACACAACTGAGAATTATACCAACGAAGGATCAAACCAAGCAGGAAATTATACAAGAGCACAACACTGAATAATTTAAATCAGCAAACAGAACTAGCTAGCATGTACCTCTTTTGGGTTCTGGTCTGAAGCTTGTGTGGAGTAAGATGCAGACGGCCTTATTAAAGAAGAAAATGCTTTGCGGCACTCTTAACGCGTTGTCACAGGACTTTAAGGGTTTGACTTGATCATGTACCACCTTGAATTTTTTTGAAAGATGAAACTGGAAGGTTTGCCAATCAGCAGTAAATAAAGCCCATAGATAAAGTGGGCACAATATCGCAAAGCATTGTTTGTCCAAATCCAACAACAAAGCACACAAAAGTCAGATAGTTATTTAAGTGTATGAAAAACAATGGGGTTATGATGAGACATTGAGACCAGATACCTGAGAAACCATTACTTGTACGCGATGAGCAGATAGCTGAGAAACCATTCTTTGTACACGATGAGACCAGATAGCTGAAAAACCATTCCTTGTAGACATTGCCATATACCAGCAAGATAGCAAGCAAATAGCCAAATATAAACCTCATTTAACACCAATTGAGTACTGACCATAGGATCAATTTGATCACTTAAAACAATGAGCAATTTGCGTGGACTGATACAACTTAACTGAAGGGCAGTACACGACAGTACAAGCAGAAAACTACATGCAGTATACAGTGTATCATCAGTTCATTTGAGAAGCCAGCAGCACAAATTTTATCAATGTCTTTTGAGTTTTGACTTTTTAAGTAATATTCCGTCCGTTCTTTTTTACTTGACTTTCTAGATTCTGTACCGTCAAACTTTCTAAAGTTTAATCACCAATAAATTTAAAACTATCTAGATTGGCTATACGAAAATTATATCATCAGATTTATCGTTAAAAATACTTTCATAACATTACAATTTCATTAGTATATCTCAATGTAAAATTATAAAAAGTAGCGGTCAAAATCGCATCTCGAAAACCGTAAAAAGTAAAAAACGTCAAGCAAAAAAGAACGGAGGGAGTAGTACATTGTTCCTTTTCAGTTTTAACCATTTCATTCTAGCAGATTAGAAGTATGGCAGAGTATCTCATACTTGATGTAGTATTGCAGTGGTACATTCTCAAGGAAGGTTCGCTAAACCAGTATATGGAAGTTATTTTCAAAATATTTAGGGTAAAATTGAAAATATTGCATTAATTTAAGACAAATTATGACATACGGAAGATAGAATAGCAGAATATGCATTTCTATCCTGGGTTAGTGAGTAATACCTAAAAGAAGTAAGAAAACAGCAATATCCTGACTAGCAGAATATATTTGTGGGTAGTCCTTCTGGTAGAACTGAAAAGTATTGCATGAACCTAAGACATAAATTATGACAAACAGCAGATACAATGGCAGAAAACATGGTCCTATTCAGATTATCCCTAAAAGATGTTAACAGAAAATCAACAAAAGACCGAGTACCAAATGGCATAGTGAATTTAGAGCATTCAGGTGCATCTGCAAATGGTTCAAGTCCAACAAGATGTTAAGTAGAAATATGGACCAACATAGAAGCTACTGAACAGGTATGCTTTGTTACATATATGTATTACCTTTGGGGTCTTATTGATATGCCACATCAAGTAGGGTGGTAACCATGCCAAGTTATCGCTCAACTGATAGAATGTACTATGTACAGAACATGTACAGATATGATTTTTGCTAGTCTTGTATATTTCTGTAACTATAGTTGTGGTAGAACCAATACTAGGTAACCTTAAGACAAACAAGATAAGTTATGGTCTTATGGAATATGCTGGTAGGATGTTTGACTTTTCCCGATGTTATTCTCTTGTTCTATTCAATCTCAACTTGACAACCCCTCACTGGACACACTGAATTCATACAGTGGACAGGACAACTGAATAATTCTTTTACAATACTGTGAGTGTGATCCGTATGAACACTTTATTCTAATTTAGTAATTTGCGTCATCAATTTATTCTAAAGCTAATTTGCAGTTCAACTAAAGCAAACTAAGCGTCCTAATTTCTAAAATGTAGGAGATGTAGTGTCACTCAGAACCAGGAACAGGAGTGATTTCACAAATGCAACAATGGCCAGAAGATCGTAAGAAACATGGATGCAAACACATAACAAAATTTGATGTTTTCATAAATAATGAGAGATTCAAGATCGGAGATGGACTTTGACAATCAGCCAGCCTTTGCATCCTTCTGCTGAAAAAACTGTGTGTGTTGACTTCCAGGTATACGCTGTTGGAGGCTTGGAGCAGAAACAACAAATCGTATTTCATGAGCAATTATCACAGCATGAACAAATTCTAGACCATCCTAAACAATCTATGCACTCACATATCAGAAACACTTGAAAGTTGAAACAATGACAGACGTATTAGTGTATACATTAGAAAAAAAACTTCTTTCAGTTTTTTAGATAGAGTATCAACACATGGATTACTGAAAGGCTCTCTAAGTAGATGGCGTCAACAGTAAAGGCATACTAAATTGGCAACACAGACTACTGTTCAATACATTGTAGTGAGCACAACACTGAGGAACAACTGCTACTTCAGTAGAATCTGGCATGGGGAGATCCGTTATGTCAGCCTAAGAGACCTAACCAGACATCACACCACAGCAGAAAGCCCAGCTAAAGCGAAGAAATCAAGGCAGCAACGACAACGGCGTTGAGATGGGCGTCGGCATTCCGTCGAACACCTTGAAGGGGAGTACAGGGTTTGGGGGGGGGGGGGGGGGGTTAGGGGTATCTTCTGCCGTTCCGTTATTGTGTGTCGCCGCCAAGGGGAGCGCGCGGCGCGGGGAGGCCTCCACGGCGGTGGCGAGGAGGCGGCGGTGCTGGTGGTGGAGCAGCCTCGTGATCCGGGAGGCCGTTGGTCTCTATTGTTTACTTGCGGAAGGGGAAGGAGAGGAGGGCCTGAAGGAAGAGACGAGTTTGGGCTCGAACTTATCTAAAAAAACGTTTGAGCATAAACTCACTTTGGGCTCAAATACAGTATATAGCGGTTGAGTTACGTACACAGCAAAACGTGGACGCAGCCTACTGCCAATAACACACAGTATTTCCCTTTGGTGACGAGATGAAAGAACTCCAAAACAACCCATCGCAAGAAAAAGAAGAAAAAGGAAGTCCATAAAACCAAACCCCTTATTGCTGCTATCTCAAGTCTCAACACGATAGCCATAGCCTCCAAAATTTTGATCCGTTGCTTTGGCTTATTGGCGTATCAAACAGGCGGGCACGAGCCAAAACTGCAACTCTGCATGCGAGCGAGCGAGCGAGCGAGCTAGCAGTAGCTCAGAGTAGCACGGGAACGAAGTAGGACTTGACGTCGTCGCTCGCCCACTGCAGGCCGTTCCACCAGTGCTTGTCGCACTCCACCCGCGCCTTGCCCTGCCCTCTCGCCGGCCGCATCGGTATGCTCTTCAGCCGAGGGCACCCCCTCGTCTGCACGCGCCGCAGCTCCGGGAACGCGCACTCCGCCCCGCCGTCGCGGACGGCCTCCAGCCTCGGCAGCCCCAGCAGCGCCAGCAGCCTCAGCCGCGGGAAAGTCACCACCTCCTCGGCCGCGCTGCCCCCGTCCGCGGCGCCGCCCAGCACCCTCGTCAGCCCGTTGCACCCGCTGAGGTTGAGCGTCTCCAGGTAGGGGAGGTGCTGCACCCACGTCATGTGCGTCAGGCTGTGGCACGCGCCGAGAGCCACCTCGCGGAGGTTGGACGCCGCGCCGTGGGACCACGCCATGCTGCGCAGCCTCGTGAGGAACCCGAACTTAACGACCTCCAGCCTCGGCGCATGCGCGTCGGCGACGAGCTCCTCGATGGCGGACGAGTAGACCACCAGCTCCCTCAGGCTCTCCTGCACGCCGCCGAACTCCGCCGCGTGCTGCGCGGTCAGCAGCGGCAGGGACCGCGCGCCGTCCAGCTTGCGCAGGTGGAGCGACCGGGAGCGCACGCCCGGCGCCAGACTCGCGAGCCTCGCCACGTCGCGGGTGCTGTCCAGCCAGATGCCCAGCGACGACACGCACGCCCCGCTGCTCTCGAGGTCGTCGATGACCGGCGCGATGTAGTCTTCTGCGACGGAGACGATGCTCGCGGTGAACACCTCCAGGACCTGCAGCTTCCCGAGCCGCGAGATCAGCCCCGGGGGAATGGTGATCTGGATGTAGTAGTTGTCGCGCAGGTAGAGGTACTTGAGCCGGCTCAGGTTGCTCAGCTCCATCGGCAGCGACAGGATCCGGTTCTTGGATAGGTTGAGGTACTCCAGATTGACCAAGCAGCAGATCTCCATCGGGAAGGCGTCCGTTATGCCGGTGTCCTCAAGGTCAAGGTACGTGAGCTTGGTGAAATGCTGGATCGCCTGGAGCATCCTCCGCGGCAGGGCGCGGTTGCACTGGAGCATCAGCGACGCCGGCTGCGCGTCCGAGAGCGCGACGCCCGCCTTCGCCGTCGCTTCCTCGATGCTGTTGTGCATGAGTGACACTCGCCGCGCGTCGCGCCACAGCGCCTCGTCCCGGGGCGGCTCCCTGAGCCCGGCGCCCGCGCGGACCAGCCACTTGCCGGGCGCGAACCGGATCGCCGCGTCGCGCACGACGTCGTGCAGCCTGACGTGCGTGTTGGACGGGTACATGTTGTGCCGGTGGTTGTCTCCCTGCTCCAGCAGGCGCGCGGCCTCGAGGATGGAGATCACCGAGTGCGCGCACCGGTTCGCCTCGTCGACGTCGGCGAGCAGGCCGAGCCCGATCCAGCACTGCACGAGCTCCTCCTTGGAGATGCTGTGATCCTCCGGCCAGAGCGCGCAGGTCAGGAAGCACTCCCGCACCATGTCGCACTCCAGGCTGTCGTAGCAGAACTTCACCAGACGGTGCGTGCTCTTGTCCGGGCCGGGCGTAGCGCTCGAGAGCTGCAACTTCTTGACCGCGCCGAGTGCATCACCCCACTCCTCCGGCGTACGTTTATTTGACATGGCGCGGCCGACGGTGACGAGGGCGAGAGGCAGGCCCTTGCATTCTGCAGCCACCTGTTTAGTGGTAGATAGAACATGTTATTAGTGGTGCAGAAGGATTCAAGAAATCAACTGTTCACTTGCTCATTAAAATTAAAACGTGCGATCTGAACAAATCTGAAGCCAGTTTTGCTATTGTACAGGCGACTGAAATTTTTTTTATGTTTCAGTCACCTGAAATTGCACTCTCAATGAATTAAAATTGTAGCCCCTCTCCAAAAAAAACAGCTGCAACTTTAGGTGATTCAGAGTGCAACTTCACGTGACTAGAAATTGCACTCTCAATCAACTAAAATTGCAGCCCCCTCTAAAAAAATATGTGTAACTTCAGGTGATTCAAAATGCAACTTTAGATGACTGAAAGATAAAAAAATTTCAGTCGCCTGTGCAATAGTCTATCCCATCTGAAGCTCTCAAACGTAGACAAGATACATCAACTGATCAGAAGCTATTCATGATGACTTGTCGCGGAAAGTTAGTGCGCAAAGAATAGAGAGATCAAACGTTTTGTCGTTGAAAATACCGGATTGTCTCCTCGCAAAAAAAAAAAAAAGAAACAAAATACAAGATTGTCTAGGTATTTTTGCAAGCAATAGTCACAATTTGTACTCACCACATCGCGCTACCTGCCAGTCACTACCGCCAATGATCCCATGGCCACCATTGGCCAGCCACCAAAATCTATGGTTGGGTGATCCATTTGAACCAAAAAAAACTCTAATAGGAGCATGAATCTCGATGTGTATATATGATCGAATGGATCAAGAAGTAACTAGCATTTTCGGGCTAGCTAATAGATATTGAATCTCGAGGTACGATCCAATGGATAAAAAGTAAGGAATGTCTATACAATATTCGACTGTTTTTGTTCTAAAATACAGTCAGATTGATCTGAGACGTTAGATCCATCCAACGGATCCACTCATACAAGCCCCCCTCAAAAAAATGATCTAGAGCGTTGGATCTCCATCTAACGGCTCAAAATCTGACTATTTTTATCCTCAAAAATAGTCAAATGTTATATAGACACTCCCCAAAAAGGGAAAAATTGCATATGTACCCCATAGTTAATAGGCACTTGTAGATTTGCCCTACACTTAAGTGACCTTGTAATTTTACCCTATACTTGACATACCCTCTTATTATTTTGCCCCATTGCCCATTTAGCTCTTATTTTAATTTCGTTTTTCATTTTTTGGGGCTGTAAAATTTCGTTTTACAAAGTTGTCCATTAAATGCCTAAAATAAATGCCTAAAACATTCTCTTTGCTCGGCCTGTGGAAAAATATTTTTTACTGCATTTTTCCTACCCAAAAAATGAAAAATGAAATTAAAATAGGAGCTAAATGGGCAATGGGGCAAAATAATAAGGGGGCATGTCAAGTATGGGCAAAATTACAATGCCACTTAAGTGTAGGGCAAAACTACAAATGCCTACTAACTATAGGGTATATGTGCAATTTTCCCCCTAAAGGTAACTAATATTTTCGGGCGAAATCAGCTAGCTGACAGGAAAGAAGATTTGAGCAAATCTGAGGCTTTTAGACGTAGAGAAGCTAGATCAAGTGATTACCTGTCTTGCAAGCGTGCGAATTTGAGGGTTGCGACGGATGGCCTCCTCGCCAGCATTGGCTTCGAACAGGCTCCACGCGTACTCCTCGTTCAAGCACTCCATCTTGATCTTCTTGCGGCAGCCCATGTCGGCGCACACCGCCTCGCTCCTCGACGCCATGACCACCTTCCTCACCCGCCCGGCCACCGCGCCTAGGGGCTGCGGGATGCCGACCCTCTCCAGGTCCAGGCGATCCCACACGCCATCCAGCAGCAGCAGGAAGCTCTTGTCCCTCAGGAAGCTGACGATGCCGGCGGCCTGCGCCTGCTCGGTGGGCGCTTCCCGCAGGCCGAGCACGGCGACGACCTCCCTCTGGAGCTTGGCCACCGTGCAGTCCCTGGAGGCCGCCAAGAGCAGGACGTGGTCGAAGAAGGGCGCGACGTGGCAGCAGACGTCGCGCACCTGCTTGAGCACCGTTGTCTTGCCCACGCCGCCCGCGCCCCAGACGCCGAGCGCGGCGTCGCAGTCGCCGAGGAAGCGGAGGGCCTCGTTGAGGCAAGTCCTTGTAGACGCCGTCTCGGGCGGGAGGTCCAGATCCTCGGGCTGGCGGAGCAGGGGCGGCGGCGCCTGCGGCGTGGCCAGCGCGGCCTCCAGCAGGGCGGCGCCCTGCTCCCGGAGCGCGCGCACGGCCTTGAGCTGCTGCTCGGCCAGCCCGGCGACGGGGCCGGTGGAGAGGAAGTATTGCAAAAGGCGGAGCACGTAGAGCTGGCCGCCGCCGTGGTGCGCCTTGATGGACGCGACCTCGTCCTGCGCCTCCTGCACGCGCCGCAGCCACGCGCGGAGCTGCTCCGACTCCGGAGCCGCGTCCAGCTGCTTGAGCACGTCGACCCGCAGCTGCAGCAGGGCCTCCACGGTGTCGGCGAGCTCCTTGGAGCGCTTGTCGGCGTCGGCCAGCGGCTGCCACCACTTGCCGAAAAAGAGCACGAGGAGGGCGCCGCCGAGGGCGAGCGAGGCGAGCACGGCCGCGAGCTGCAGCTCCATCTCTCAGCTAGCCAAGATCAACCGGCGGCGCGCCTGGATCTTCTCTGGTACGTACAGCGGCGCGGAGGCGGAGCTAGCAAAGAAGGGAGCAACTGAGAAAGGTCAAGGCAGTGGTGGCAAACTGGCAATGGCGTGCGTGAAGTGGGACGCGAAGGAGGCGGGTTTAAGGGGTGGGGGAGCGAGTGGTGGGTGGTGAGGCCGGGGAGTTAATGGCGCAATCAAGGCGTGAGCGAAATCGGTTGGACGCTTCACTTCACCTGTGGGAAGAGTCACGAAAGCGACGCCGGAGAGGAGAGGAGGTTAGCTGCCTAGGGATCCACGCTGGCTGGGTGGCCAAGCAGTTGCACCTTCCTCGTTAGTGGGGGAAGACAAATGGGGGCGCGCTCTTTAATTTGCTGTTTCGAAGAGGAGGGGTAGGGACCGGTTAGGGCATCTGTAGTGTATATAAGTAGTGTATATAACTCAAAGGGTCTTAAGGTGGATTCCATCTAAACCTTAAGACCAACTCCATAGTGTATATAACCCAAGGGCTTTAAGACGGTCCCACTTGGCAGATAAAGAAAAATTGTATTTTAATGCTTATGACCAGGTCTTTAGCTTGAGGACCAGCCTTAAGCTTTTTTGCTTAGGGTCTACTTAAGGTCACCCCTGTAATGTATAAGGTTGATCTTAAGGTGGCTTAAAACCTCCTCTTTTTATACACTACAGATGCCCTTAGGGACACAAGGATCAGGTGACAAGTTACAGGGTTTGGTTGTGAAAAATCATTTTTATTTTAGAAAAGTAAAAAATTTATAGCAGTTTTGCTATTGCACAGGCGACTGAAATTTTTTTATATTTCAGTCACCTGAAATTGCACTCTTAAGGGCAGTCCCAACCCTCCAACTAGGATAGTTTCCATAGCATTAAATACCCTGCCACGTAGACAAAAAATCTGATATGGCATCTTATTTAATAACGGAAGAGGAGAAAAACACAAGAAACCGTTTCTCATATGAGAAACGAAGTCGACGCGTAATCCAAGGCACGAGGAAATCACGGATTTCGCGATGGGGAGAAACGGGTAGTTTCTTCCTCCGCCGTGCCATCAACGCCCTCGCCGCCTCCGCTCGCCACACGAAGCCCGTAGACGCGGCCGCCGTCCGCCCAGGCCGCGCCGCCGTCGCCCAGGCCGCCCGCGACGGAGACGGAGACCCAGACGGCGCGACGGAGGCACGCGGCGGCGGGGGTGGCTGCGGGGGAGTGGGCGGCGGTGTCGGGCGCGGGGGCGTGGCGGGTGGAGGAGGTCGGGAAGCAGCAGCTGATGCGGTGGACGGGGCTCCCGCCGCGCGACCTGCGCGCGCTGGACCCGGCGCTGTCCTGCCCGTCGGGGATCCCCGGCGTCGAGCCGCTCGTCCGTGAGCTCCGCTCCCGCCTCGCCTCCACCCACGCCGCGCGGCCGCCCACACGCGCTGCCCCCGCCGCACCGTGGTTGAAGAAGACCCGGCAGCCCGCAGCCCGGCGCGGCGGAGGGGGAGCTGCCGAGCCTGGAAGGCAGGAAGGGGGAGGCGGTCGCCGGTCGGCAACTCGGCGCGGAGCCGCGGAAGGGGGAAGCCGGGGGCGGTCGGCGGCCCGGCACGGAGGACGGTTCGACGTGGAGGCGGAGGGCGGAGCGGAGCTGCGGAGGGGCCAAGGGGGAGGCGGTCGGCCACTCGGTGGCGGCCGGGCACTGGCGCGGGCGAGGCCGAGCGGCGGAGCGGGGCTAGCGAGGCCGAGCCCGAGCGGGAGCGGCGGACGAGGCGACGAGCGACGACGCCGAGGAGACGACGAACGGACGAAGCTATTTTCCCACCGAACGAACGAGCGACGACGCCGAGGAGCCCGGTCTGCCCGAGTGGCGAGTGCGGAGTGCCCGAGCCCGACTGCCCGTGATTCCGTCCGTGAGACGTGTCGGCAGTCGGCCAGAAGATGGAGAGAGAAAAGAGAGGATGGAGAGAGAAGATGCATTAGAATATTTAATGAGGATGACCAGAAGAAATTAGTGGCGTTGGGAGAGATGGTTTCTTTGAGCAGTGTCTTGCTGACATGGCATCTATGGAAACTATCTCATAGTTTCTAGGTTGGGACTGCCCTAATGAACTAAAATTGCAGCCCCCCTCCAAAAAAACAGCTGCAACTTTAGGTGATTCAGAGTGCAACTTCAGGTGACCTGAAATTGCACTCTCAATCAACTAAAATTGCAGCCCCCTCAAAAAAAACATGTGCAACTTCAGGTGATTCAAAGTGCAACTTTAGGTGACTGAAAGATAAAAAAATTTCAGTCGCCTTTGCAATAGTCTATCCCAATTTATAGATTTTTTGTAATAGCTTATAGAGGCGGCAGTCTGATCGGCTAGTTTGTGTTGTTTCAGTCGAAATGGATGACTTTGAAAATTTTGAGTCATCGAATGATTTGGTCTGACCTAGGTCTGTACACATGTATGATATGATACATGTTTCAGATAACGTAGATTAAGTTGTGAAGAACTTGTGTTCAAAAATGATTTCTTGGTTTTTAGATGTGCAAGGGCGTTTGTAGCAAAGATTGAGGCTACACTCATGTAGGAGACGATGCCTAGAACAATTAAGAATGTCGAGTGAAATAGCTGAGCTCAAGGATGGCATAAGAAAGGCGAGGAATATCGAACGGGAGATCGAGCAATGGGTTACACCATGTGGTTTGGTTGGTCTAAGTGAGGTGTGGTCTCGTGGAACTGGAACAGGAGAGATTTACTGATGTGTGGTAAACCAGTGGTGCATCTACATGTGACAAACATAGCAATTGCTTGTAAGGGAAGATGAATACTGGGTTAAGAAAGGGTATTTTGGTAAGATGACCAAAATACCAAAAAAAATACTACCTTAAATCAAAACAGTGGGGCTTCAAAAGGTGGTTTAGGTCAAGAAGGGGCTGAGATAATCAAGTAGATCAAATACTAAGAACTTAGCAATTCGGTCTTGTATGCTTTAAAAAGCATGCATAAATGTAGTGTGTGAGTAAAATCCGTGTCGTGTGGGGTTAACGGGTTTCCATATTTGTGCTAAGTGGATAGTATCTTTTAGGATTAGATAGGGTTGGTTGACTTGTCCATTTAACAGGTTGGAATGGAATAGGTTCCTAACATTCTAGAGAAGATGCATACTAAATTTCAAGTGATTTAGAGCCTTATTTTGAGAGTTTGCTCAATCTGTGGTTTTGGCACGGTTTTTGTGCAGTAGATCTTCATGAACTAAAAAATCATAATTCTTTTAAATTCTTTTAAGATATTTGGTTGGAATAGTTTCTTACTATTATGATTTAGTCTTGTTTCAAGTTTTAAGTCTTTTGGATCTATGGATCAAATGTTGCATGGTTTTTTAATTTAAAATAGTGTTGCTTTTACTTTTCACTAAGTTGATTTTATTGTAGCCCACTGAATGTTCAAAATTTTATTTTCTTGATTTTCATAATTTCTCATAGCTATTAGAGTGAAGAATCAGTGAATACTTGAAGGAAAATTTGAAGACACCATTCACCCCCTCAGTTGCCATACCGATCCTACACAAATAGTGCACAATAACCATTGGGTGGGTTCTTTTCAGCTTATGGCATATTGTTATCCTCAAACAAATAAATGAGATAATTTCTCCGTTGCCTTTTTGAAGTGGTTTGTTAGGACAGTCTTTTCGAAGCTTGTAGGGACCCAGATTTTACAATCTGGATTCCTCTGTGATTTTGCTGCACTATTCCCTGGATCAGTAGATAGTGCTCACAGTTACAGTAATGAATATCAAAATACATATCATGCGGAATCGTAAATATAATAGTAGACTTACTCATGGGCCGATTAGACCGAAATCATTAAATTGCAGCAGCGGAAGAACGAAGCACACAGGTGGGACCTTCAGGACATGCCCACAGGCAGCCAACTGGAGGTTCGCGGCCTAGCCCTTGACATCTTCATCTTCTCTGCCAGCTTGTCCAATCTTGTTGCTGAGGCGAGGTGATTTGATTCCTGATTCTGAATTTTGTCGCAAAAGCGAGTGTGAGCACTCCAACCCCATGCTCCGCGACCCAATACACAGAATGCAAATAAATAGTATGCATGGTTTAACAAAGGAGAGGCTCGGGCTATTTTATTTGCCAAAAATCGCTTTTAGTAGCATTGTTATTATTTAATCATAGTGTTATTGTTACTGCCTATACACCACCTAGTGACTACCATGATCCACTTAATCCACCAAAATACACTTTCTTTATTGATTGCTGTCTAAGACTCCAAACAGCGAATATCGTCAATTATACAATCCACCAATATCTTTTGTATTATAATTTCCTAAAAATCCAATCTTTTAATTTCTATTCATCCACTCCTCATCTTTGAGTTCTAATAATCCTCTAACATAATTACTTTCAAATCCACCGATGTCATTTGTATCAGGACTTTCTAACAATCCAATCCCTTTTGTATTGATCCAAATCATAATATGCTCTTCCAGTAATCAATCTTTTCGATTATCTATCTCTAACTAACTCACTAGTATACCTCCACCAAGAATATCATTGATCAAGATTATACTCCTAAAATTGTTATCATACCTCCAAATTTCAATTGACTCATCTAGTAATCAATTCTACTAATCCCAATATTGTCATCGTTTTCCAAGAATTATAATAGTTATCAATGTTGTAATCCAGCAATTACTATCACACTCCCTAATTCTCCAAAAATCATTTAAATCATCTATCTAACCTATATACTCATTTAGACTCTACCAATGTATTTCTCCCAGAATCTACTCTATCGTTTCCTATTTATGATCGACATGGATCCACCAATACTTTTATGTGTATACTACAATCGTACATCTCCTTTACTCACGACCCTGTTTATTCCTTCTATATTTTATTTTGTAAGGTTAGAAGTGTCATTATCTGAAATACAATACATAGAAATTTCCTGAGACCTAGCAGTTTTACTCAAAAACATAATGTATAGATGAATGCAATAATAATAGTGATCCAGATTCCATCCACCATTACATGGCATCCGCACCATATACTAACATTTCAGCGTTATAACCGCTTACCCAGGACAACTCAAATCAGGGCTTTCCACTGCCCTTCCACTGTTCCAATCCCAACCATAAAGCATTTTGAAATAGAACTATATCTGGTTAAGTTCCCATGTCCGCCCTTGACCGTGGGCACGGCTATTCGAATAGTTTTGACTTTGCAGAGTTTGTACACTTTCATCACAAGAGATGATCGACTCGTTGCCCCACATGATTCCATAGACATGTGGTTGAGTAGACCCTCATAGTGACTTTTCTAAATATCTAGTCTCTTTTATCATCTCACTTTATGGGCTTCTCTCACTTGCGGTGGGTCCCATCTATGCGCGGGATGTTTCCCACAGCCACTAACGCAGCTCGGGCTTCTACTTCCCGCAATGTAGGACAGCTGGGAAACTTCACCCCCCACTGGTGTCCCTTCAGGCCCCCTTGCCATAGCGTAGCCCCTTCAATCCCCTACCAGTGAGATGAGTCCGGGGATTTCGATAAATTTACTTAGCCAAGTTGTATTTTACAGACTTGTGGTTGTACTGTTTTACACAGGAGGTCATGACAAGATTCGGTCCTTAGTGGTATCTGGGCGGTCTACCACTAACCCACTTTGTGCATCCACTGCACCACACTCACACCCTCAAACCAATCCGCCCAGATATTTAAGCAAGTTGGGATTTTGGGAGTATAAAATAGTCATGTCCAAATATATATACCAGTCATTCCCACCATGACTGTCCAAACCAATTTCTCATGATTAAAAATGACAATGATGCTTGGGGCATTTCAGCGCCCCCTGAGTATCTATACAGTACTAAGCATAGCATATAATTAGGGACTTGTTTTTGAAATGTTACTATTATAATTTTACTAGGGTGGCAAGGTTCACACATTCAAATATTCCAAAGGAGGGGTAATATTATTCAACGTAAACAATGGGCATATAACTAGAATATTAAATTAAACATGTATTTGCATATAAAATAACAGCATGCAATTTGATAATTTAAAACAAAGTAATTTGCAGAAAATGTAGGTTCAACATGATCAAAGTATTGACTCGCCTGGCGCGGTTTACCGCGGTCTTGAGCTCACACAATGCTTGCTCTTGAGCTTCTGGTCTTTATCTTCACTTCAAGCTTAATCTCGCTGGATCCACTGAATCTTCACGACTCCTAATTTCTAATTACGCGACAAACGACTGAATCCAAATAAAAGCAAATAACTCAAAAGATCCAAATAAATCCGAATAAATTCAATTTAGTTTTATTATGAATTAATGGGTGATTCGGTGATTTGAGGTAAAGTTGGTAATAGCATACGATAACGTGATATTTTTATTACAAACTTCTTCTACTATTGTTATATTTCAATATTTGCTATTTTAGCAAATCCTACGGTTAAAATTTATTTAATAAAGGCGTGTGGAACATTGGGCATAGATTTAATTATAATTAATGGTAGTCTTTATTATATTTGAGCATTTAACCAAAAGAGGTTTCCTTTATCATTGATTTAAATTAGTATTAATCTTATTTAGTATTTTAATCCCTTGAATTCATTTAGGCAAATCGCATTAATTATTCATATGTGATAACTAGCCCAAATACTAGTGGCTTTATACTCAAATAGTCCAAAATAGTTCTCTTGATTGCTTAGGGCCTAGAGATAATTTAAAGTCTAACTTATGTTATAGTCAACCCTACGATATCCACTAATATACAATGGTTTAGGTTTTATTTCTTTAGACCACCCTCTATTTATGCTCTTTTATCGATACGTAGATTTATTTACCTAGGCAGAGTTTATTGTACAAGGTAACATTTCATTATGGCTATTTGCTAAAATATATATTAATGAGGTTTGTTTGAGGTGGCATGATAAGTATTGGGGGCATATTTATTTAAGGGCAATCTTTATTAAATATGGACATTTATCCAAGGCCACTTTTCTTTGTTAATGCCTTTAATTATTAATTAGTTTTAGAATAAATATTGAAGGTACAATAGTTATTTATTATGATAACTAATCCAAATTTTAAATCTTCTTTTACTAGAATATATGGGTTTATGATTTGTCTTGTAGAACTTTTTCATTTGTTAAGTCATTATTCCATGTGAACATAACCTAAACAAGTTTTTACTCATTTTATTAATATGCCTTTGATTAATAGTTAAGCTTTAAAACAAATATTCGAACATTACTAACATATGATAGTTGATCCATGATCTTATATTTATCAGCTCATTTGTATCCTAATAAATTCTTGCACTCTTATAAATTATTTTCGGATTTATTTGTATTTTTCCTCCACTGGATGTGCTAGCAAAAATATTTAAAACCTACATCTAATATTGCGGTCGGGGGGATTCGAACCCGGGCTGCTGCACTGAGAGCGCGCTCAGTTAGCCAGTGGATCGATCGGTGTTTCTTGATTCTCTAGGGAAGACTAAACTAATAAAGCAACGGGAGTTGAGGAGTCACAGGGAAACCACCGGCCGAAAATAGAGAAGATGGGGGCGCATGGCCATTTGCGTTGCCGCCGGTGAGGGCCGGCCGGGAAGGCACCGGAGACCCGCAAAACGCGTTGCGGTGGAGGGAAGGGAGCCCGGGGAGGTGCCACGGGGGTCGGGGCGACGACGAGGTGGGCCGGCGGCGTGGGCAGAGGAGGCGGCGATGGGCTTCTCGGCGCCAGCGAGCTGAGGTGGCGGGGAGTGTTGGCCGGCGGTCGTGGGGGCTTCGGGGTGCCAATATGCAGCTCTTACCGGAAGGAATCGGAAAATGGCCGCTTGAGGAGGAGCCGGTGGTGGAAATGGCGGCGGCGGCCGTGGATTGAGGAGGAAGCCGAATAGGGGAAGAAAAGGTGAGGGAAAGAGGGGGAAGATGGCGCGGCTATAGAGGGAAACGGCGGACACGTCTTATAGCCGAAGAGGGCGGGGCTAGCGTCGGGATTCCGCCCGTGCGGTCGCGTCGGTGAGCGGCGGGAGCAGAGGCAGGCGCAGGCGGCGGCAGAGCAGGGAATCTGGAGGCGGATATGGCATGATGGTCTGCAGCTGACGACGCGCGTGGAGTGGCAGAGAGGGAGCTGGCGCCGCGCGCGTGATAAGACCGAGCAGGGAGGGGGCGAGAAAAAGAGGCGGCGGCAGAGGATAAGGTGGCGCGGCGGTCCAACGGTCAGAGGCGGCGGTTCGTTGGTCCGAACGGGAGGCGATGTGGGCCGGGCTGCGGAGGCGGAGCGCGATGGGGCAGGGCTGCGGCCTGTGAGGGGAAGGAGAAGATGAGTGAGGAAGAAAAACAGTAGCCAGGGGGAGCCGCTCGGCGGAGGAGGAGAAGGGGAGGTGGGCTGTGCGCTGAAATGAGGGAGGAGTGGGGGTTGGGTTGGGCCGGCTTGGCCTGGTCTGACCCCCACCGCTTTTCTTCTTTTTTTGCTTTTTATTATCAATTTCTTTTGCTATTATCTCTATTTGTACATATATATTTCTATTCCCCATTTACTGGTTATTCCCCTAGATGCCTTATTCTTATTTTGTATGGATTTATATATATATATATATATATATATATATATATATATATATATATATATATATATATATATATATATATATAAATGTTGACCTCCTTAATTTGCTTGCCCCTTTGCTATTCATACCATTATTTTCATGGATAAGATTTTATGCTTAATTACAATTCTCTCCTTATATTTTATGGATCATCTTTTCATATTCTTATTCTAGATTTTAACTCCCTAATGTTTTAAACATGTTTGTCTCTTTTTGATTCTTTTAATTTTTGAAACCCTTTGCCAAATGTTCAAGAAAACAATACAAACTCCAAATTCAAATGGAATACATTGCAAAATAATCAAAAACTTCACTTTTCTAGAATTTCATTTTTCAGGATGTTACAAAGTTGTTTATCGGTATTTAGTTTGTTCGCACGAGTGATCGGATAAGGCCAAAATTATCAACTGTAACCATAAGTTATTAGCTGCAGTTGAAAAGAATCCACCCTCTAGTATTGATTATGAGCTATTTGTTTCATCCTGTCTTGAGATGTCTCGACTGCGTATGGACTCAGATAGGGACATTAGCAATACGATGATGAAAACATACATAGCTCTCCTCAACATGTATCACTTCTAGGACAAGGCCTGAAAATATTATGTAGGTATTTATGGTAGATATATATGCTGAAGTGTCAAAGGTTATCGATCCACAAAAAGTTTATTAGTCCATATGTGTATTTACACTCAACTAAAAGGATGGTATTCACAGATAGATTCTCTATTTTTAAGTTATGGATTGTTAAATATTACATGTACATGGTGTTATATATCACCGTAACTTCAATTGTTTTTTATCTTCAAAGGGAAGTCCCTTTGTTACCATCTTACCACCAAGTCCTAAGGTTCCAAATCCATAAATCAAGTACGAACTTTCAACTATTATCTCGATTCATAATTTACAAACCAACTATAATCATGTATGTAAAAGCGAAACACGGTAGGCCCTGCCACACCACATATCAAGGCGTGACAATTGTCACGCCACAGGATCTGGCATGACTACTGCCACGCAATCCTCCACACAGACACGGCGGGTGGACGAGGACTGACGTGGCATGTTTTGTCACGCCGTAGTGTGTGGCGTGACAGTACGGTTTGGCTACGCCAAAAGAGTCAAATCTGGAAATAAAGTTTGCGAGGGATTAATTTCAAAATATTTTTTAAAAATGATTAAATAATAAAAAAAACAGGCTTCAGTCGCTCAATCATTGGACGACAGAAGGTTTTGTCGCCTAGCGGTCGGACGACAGCACATGTCGTCCTACCGTTGGGCGATACATCCTTGTCGCCCAACAGTACAGCTACTGCCTCCGTATCGCTTGATCATTGGGCAACAGGGGCCAGTCGTCTAACGGTTCGACGACAGTAGACTACTTTTGTAAAAAAAAAATCGCATATATAATTTTTTATTTTCAAATAAACACATAGATTATTTAAAAAATTCATCGATCTCACGTGAGGCCCGTCGGATCACCCCCAACAAAAATCTTCTCCCCAATCGGTACAAGCACAACGTAAACGCCTATGATTCGCGCGCATCCTAGCCCATCGTTTTCTTTCGTACGATACAGATTTGGAGCTCGTCACATGCATGGTCCAGAATCTCCGCCTAGCCGTGCGCTCGGCTCGCGCGCTGTGCGCCACAACTCGCAATGCTTCCGGTTTCTCCGCAGCCAGTTGAGTTGGCGATTCCTTCCATCCGTGGTAGCGTATCCACATTCCACAGGCACCAATGGTGATTGGTGAATATGCCACCATCGGAATCAATCATCCCAAGCTAACCCCTATGCGAGGCGTCATCAGGATCAGGCGCGCGCACTGCCCGGCTAAACTCCACCACCACGCCCCGTACAGCTGCCCAGCGACGCGCGTGTCGAGAAGCCTTTGCCACGGCAGCAAGCGATGCGGCAGCGGTGCGGGCGAGAGCGCGCGTGCCGTCGCTGTGAGGAGAGCGGCGGGGGCGCGCGGCGGCGGCCCGGGGACAGGAGAGGGGGAGCATGCGCCGGTGCCGCGGCCGGATTCTGTGGCTCAGGCGTCGCCGGGTGGCGCGAAGAGAGGGAGCGTGGTTGGCGCCGTTGCGCTCATAGTCGGGACAAGCATCGGGTCCGGCATCCTTGCCGTGCCGCAGCGCACCGCGCCCGCGGTGAGTGTTTTTCTGCCGCGCTCTACCTTCCTACTACCTTTTGTGGAGTTCATGAGCCTACTGTAACGATCGAGAATTTCGGTAGTTAGAAAATCATCGAAATTTTGTGGAGTAATCACTACTCCAATTGGTTGACTTAGAAATTGGGCAAAGAATGGTGCCAAACGAAGAATGAGGAACCAATCTATCTATTATATATTAAAAGTCGATGGCAAATTTTATGGTGGTTAAAAAACAGAAATATATTAAAAATACTAAAAATAAAAATATTCAACCCTTAAATTAGTGAACCCGAATTTTTTAGTGGTGACAGCCCTTTTATGGCTGCTAGAAAAAACAAGGAATAAGCTTGAAATTCTCACAGAAAAAGAAATAGGTAGCATTACGTGTAATTCAAAGGTTGAGAGTGTAGATTTGTTTGATAGACATACCTCTCAATCCTCTCTTTCACAGATAAGGAGAGAGGTTTTAAAATAAATTTGCTAATTAAATATAAAATAAAATGTTCCAAATTTAAATTTATATTACGTAAATATAAATTTTGTAATTTAAAATTGCGTAAAGTTATATTATTCTACAGCAAACCGCACAATTGCATGGGCAAATTGGCTAGGTGACTGAAAATTCGGGCAAAGAATGGACACCATAACCTGACATCATCTCAACCAAAGCAAAAAAAACCATCTCTGCTTTTTTTTTTTTGCCGCCGTTAATCTTCCTAAAATTGAGATTTACCTGCATGGTTAGATGTACCATCAACGGTGGCACAATAATGAGCAAAAAACGCTGCTGGTGGTAAATTAACTGGGTGGATACGGCATCTGAAATGAAATGCAGAAACCGATGGAATTTATTATCCTCTTCGGCTCTTCCACAGTTCCACCTACAACTACAATGATCCATCGCTCCCACTGAAAGATGTTGTGGAGTAATTGATGATGGCCCAGCTACCCCAGTATCAGGACTACGAATTGCCACAGTACTGACAAGATATTTGAAGCCACCTATGAAAGTTGTACCTGCGAAAATTTCTCTTAGTAGTAATGAGCATTCAATTGGTGACGCATTCGTCATTTTCGGCTGGCGAAATCAATCTTCGATACGCTTAATCGTGCCACCTTGAGCGTTCTTGCTCTGCAAATACTACCTCCAAAATGGAAGGAGAAATTTCATCAAATGCATATATTTCTTGAGAACGCGAAATGCATATATATGTTTCACCAAGTACGAACAGGAGTACTGGAACAATTTACTATGATCTTTTTGCGTGAAATAAAGAGCAAAGCAACTTGGCTAACGCTACGGCAATCGCGCAATTGGCAGGGCTTCATTCCGAGCGCCGTGTGCATGGTCTTCTGCTGGGCCTTCCTGGTGATCGAAGCCCTCCTTCTCGCCGAGATCAACGTCCACCTGTGGCGGAAGAAGAAGAAAGACGGCGGCGGCAAGAACAGCGGTGATGGAGGCCTGGAGGTCATATCCCTGAAGAGCATGGCGGAGGAGACGCTGGGCGAGTGGGGAGGGAACCTGGTCGCCGCCACCTACCTGTTCCTGACCTACACTTGCATGGTCGCCTACACGTACAAGTCCGGCGAGGTGCTCTCCCGCGTGATCGACGTTCCCGAGCCCGTCTCCGGCGTCGCCTTCACCGCTGCCCTCGCGCTCCTCATCGCCGCCGGTGGCACGGGCGTCACAGACCAAGTGAACCAGCTGCTCACCTTCTTTATGATAGGTCCTGTTTGCTCACGCCCGCGAGTTTGTTTGAGCTGTCAGCCTGTCATTGAGACGAACAGTCTCCAACAGTACGAACTAGTTACTAGCTCTAAGACAACTTCTTCAATAGTATTAACTTTTAGCACATAGCTCATAACATAAATAACCTCTAAGACAACTTCTTCAATAGTATTAACTTTTAGCACATAGCTCATAACATAAATAACCTCACATGACACTCTCGCATAATCTTGGAATGTGTGTATGAGACTAGCTCTTGATCAAGAGCTAACTTTTCTCTCTCTTCTATTAAAATATGAAATAATATGTTTAGAGCTAGCTTATAAGTCACTAGAGACTTATAAGAATGGATGCACTGGTGCATTAATAATTCAGATCTGCATTAATACACATGGAGAACAAATCTTGCTTCGAGGCCCGTTGTTTATTCTGCTGTCTGAACACTTCCATCCAGACTCGAGTATAGCATCTGAAAGCAGTAGTATAGCGTCCCTCTCTCCCAACTCCAAGTGCTAGCTAGTAGCAACACTATGCTGAAGTAGAAGCAGACTAGCAGATAGTCAGATACAACTTGCAGTTTACAATGCATACCCTTGCTGTCATCAACGTTATCTGTCTTGCGTACTAGTGGTATATATCATCGCGATCCGTCTACTGATGCAGGGTTACTGTTGACCATTGAAGTCGCAGCAGTAGCATTCGGTGGTGGTCTGAGTTTGCCAGCGAACACCAACTGGGAGCAGGTTCCTGCAACGCTTCCCGTGATCATCTTCACGCTGGTCTTCCATGATATCGCGCCAGGTACACGCACAATAAATCTTCATGAGATACTGACTTCTATGTTCCAACTTTCCAACCAGTCAAAACTCGCAAGACATTACTGAACAGTGAACATTACCGATGTCGCAGTAATATGCGCGTACCTTGGAGGGGATCTTGCGAGGATTCGGCTATCGATACTCGTTGGAAGCCTCGTGCCATTGCTGTCCTTGCTTGTGTGGGATGTCATTGCACTCAGCCTCTCCACGGATCTTAATGGGTTTGACACTCTGGGCGTGTTAAAGACAGAGTAAGGCCACTGTAGTACGAAGAACATGTGTCTACTCCTTTCAGCAATCTGCCTCTCTGTATAACGTTGGAGGCATTGAATCCCATCAACAAAGTTGTTTTGTAGATGGAGCTACACGGTGGTGGAAACGTTCTCACTCCTAGCTGTCGGGACATCGCTCATCGGGACTCTGCTTGGAGCTTCCCAGTTCTTCATTGAGCAGATGACCAATCTAGCCTCTTCAGCCAAAGGACATGTAAACTTCACCTCAACAGTTATACTAATCAAACTACTTCACGGCACAATCTGTTAAGAAGTGTTTTGACCAAGCAAGTGGTGTACGAGTGCAGGAGGAGATCAACGAAGACATTGTTGGGTTTCCTGAGGAAGATGGATCCAGGCATCTTGGTGCGAAAACAGTGCTGAATAACAGCAGGCTCAGCTACATTGCTACAGGGGTTGTGGTTGTCCCAACCATGCTCATTGCAGCTACTGTTCCCAATTCATTCTCCATAGCTACTGACGTCGCAGTAAGTGCACATCGAACATGTGGCATCCTTCAATTCTTGGGCTACAATTAGGCAAATGTAGCATATTAGCAAAACTCCTTATTAAAGATTAATAACTTGCCGGACTGATTTCCCTAAGTTCAGGGCGGCTACTGCATGACCATCTTGTATGGTGTTCTCCCTCCACTGATGGCCTGGGCTATTGACTCCAGATTGTCTGATCCAAAAGCTGGACTTGTAGAAGCAGAGATATCTAAGGATGGCAAGGGAAAAGTGGACTTAACTAGTGCAAAGCCTGTGCTAGTTGGGATGGGCGTGTTCTCTGTACTCGTGGTCTTTGAGCAAATCGTGCAAGACTTGGTCAATTTTAACTCCTATCTCCTTTCATGGACTGGCTAGAATAGAATAAAGTAGCAAGTGCTGAATCGGTAGAATGTTTCTCGCCATGTGTTGATGATTCAGGGCCAAAAATCGCTAGGTATGTATACATCTACGGTTGAAAGTTGAAACGGCGACTGTCAATATATCACTATCACGTATATTCACAAGCAAGTTGTGTGGAACAATGTAAGCCTGTTTCTCTGGAAGAGTTGCAGAAGAAAGGAGCTGCGATTAATCTACCCTACTCTATAATACACCAAAATTTTCTTTACTAAATCCACCCCCTCAACCACCCCCACAGTCATGCATAATCTAAGTCCACCCAGCTTTGTGTACCAAGTAATTCAACTTCATACAAATGAACGGCCTGGATCTCTCCTCAAACCTTCTTCTCTTACTCATTGAAGATCCTAAGGCCAAAACCATCCGGATCATGCACATCATTGAACCTCTCCCCACCTCGCGACTCCCCCCCCGGCGCCGCATCCCATCTCCCACTCCTCCCGCTCCGCCCTCGCTCCTCCTCCACCGCCGCCTCCCCCCGCTCCTCCTCCTCCGCCTCCTCCCCCGCTCCGCCGCCGCCTCCTCCTCCCCCACCCCCTGCGCCACCGCCTCCTCCTCCTCCTCCCCCCACCCCCTGCGCCGCCGTCTTCTCCTCCCCACACCACCCCGCGCCGCCGCCTCCTCCTTCCCCCACCCCTCTGCTCCGCCGTTGCCTCCTCCTCCCCCACCCCGCGCCGCCGCCTCCTCTTCCTCCTCCCCACCCCACCCCACGTCGCCGGCCTTCTCCTCCGCCCCGCTCGCCCAGATCTAATCCGCTCGCCCGCCGCCCTACGCCTCGCTCGCCTCAGCCCTCAGCGCCTCCGCGGCTCCGCCTCCTTCTCCCCCCACCCCGCGCCGCCGCCTCCTTCTCCCCCCACCCCGTGCCGCCGCTGATGATGATGTTGCTGCGTCTGCTGCGGCCGGGGAAGGTGGCCTGCTCGCTGGCCAGCGGGTGGTCGTGCTCAAGCCCGACCCGCAGAACCCTAACCCTAGCGGCGGGGAGGGGTCTGGGGAGGAGGCCGCCGTCGCGGCGGCGCTCGCGACCGCATCGTCGTTCCAGGCGGTGTACCTGCACCTACAGGCGGCGCACTCGCCGTTCCTGCTGGAAGCCGCGGTTGTCGCGGACGCCGCCGCGGTGTCGCACCTCCGCCGGCTGTCCAAGCTGAAGCGGCTCGCGACGGGCCCTTCGGACGAGTCCCTCACAGGGCACCTCGAGGCCCAGGTGCGCGAGAACCAGGCGCTGCTGCGGTCGTTCGACGCCGTGGTGAACCGCCTCCAGACCGCGCTCGACACCAAGGACTCCGCGGCCGCCGCGCTGCGCCGGGAGCACGCGGCGCTGGAGGACAGCAACGCGCGCCTGGCCGCGCGCCTCGACCGCGCCCTCGCGCCGCCCCGCCCCCGTCCTCCGCGTCGGCCTCTCCCTCCTCAACGACTCCTCCGCCCTCTCCCGCCTCGCCTCAGAACGTAACGCGCTCCCTGCCCTTTCCCCCCTCTTCCTTCCCCACTGATCCGTGCAATTCTGCTCGGTAGATAGATTGATAGATAGATCTCGTGGTCTCTTCAGGTTAGGTCTCTCTCGCCACTCCGATCTATCCGTGGGTGCGGTGCGGTGGATTTGGATGGGCAGCTGCTCTGGAAACTCTCGCGTTAGATTGCAGTGCAGCTCTGTGGGATATGTTGAATTAGGCTTTTGTGTCTAACTTTGCAGCTCCGGTTATTTCTTTCGATGCAGAGTGGACGCTTTACGAGCAGGTGGCAGTAGCGGCCATGGATTGACAACGTCTTGATGTCGCAGAGGTGAGATTTTTCTGCCACTTAACGACATCCTTTTGTGATGTTTTTGTGGTTCAGTTCTTGTTCTCTGATTGAGCGCAGTTTTATTTGGTCCACTGAAAAATTCAGACCTTGGGGGGGGGGGGATTTGCTATCGTAATTTCTTGATGAAGTGACGTCTTTTCATGGATTTGCAGGATTGTGTTGGAGTCCTCTCCAAGCAATTTCCTGGCAGTGCACGGGTTGGTAAGTTCTTTTGGAACATAGACATGAAGTTTGCAGCTTACTAGATCTTAAACCTTGTATGCGACATGTGAAACATGTGGTGGAGGAAAGCTACATCATTTCAGAAGGGGTTTAATATTTTTCAAATGGAAAAAGAGTATGTTTAAAGATATGACTAAAGTCTGACACGAAACTTTAAAAGATATCATCTATTTAGTCCGTAAATTTATGAAATGTTACAATTTGGGCCAACAATAGTTTGCTCCGTCAACAGCCTAAGAAGTGATATTGAAGGTGGCACATGTGACATGTTTGCTAATTATAAGGACTGATGAGTACCTAAGTCCTGGTGTACACAAAAAGTGCTAAGATCAAAACCCCTTATTTTCTATTAAGTGCTTAAAGTATTGATATCTGCTAAGTCATATGATGCTGGTTCTTATGGCCATCTTTCTGTATATGTTGAACACACCTTGCTCTAAAATGCAGCCCGGCTGGAAGCCCTGCTGTTTGAAGCAAAGGGTGAATGGGTTGAAGCTGAAAGAGCATATGCGCTTATCCTGGAAAACAATCCATTTGATCAGGTACGATAATTTGTTGTTTTGGCTTCTTTTGGAACTAGAGGCTGGAGGGTGGATGGCTCCTCCTTGTGGTTCTGATGATGATACTGGTTTTCATGTTGTGAACTTGGTGCGCAAGAGGAATCTGATATCCTTGGTATCTAGAACTGTTCAGATGCTAAGAGTGATAGTTCTGCAAACCTTAATATTATGCCATTTTACACTATATTGAATATTTTCCTTGTGTATTTGGCAGATTGTACACAAGAGAAAAATTGCTATTGCAAAGGCACGAGGCGACATGTCATTAGCTGTCGATTATCTCAAAAAGTATTTGGAATTGTAAGTTTCTGCATCCACTTTGTGTTATGAACTAGATATTGTTATCTCAATTGTCCTTTTGGTGTAAAATAATAACTCTTTCCCTGTGTTAGATTTATGGCGGATCACGATGCCTGGAGAGAACTTGCTGAAATATATGTTTCCTTACAAATGTGAGATATTCGATCTTGATTCATTCAACATAATCTGATAGGATGTGATTATGTGATAATACTAAATTTTATGATTTATCAGGTATAAACAAGCTGCCTTTTGTTATGAGGAGCTAATATTGGCTCAACCAACTATTCCACTTTTTTACCCTTCATCTTTCCCTCTTTATTGCTCATCTTTATCCAAGAAATGATCCGAGTTACGCAGAAAAAATTGTTTGTGTTTTGCAGGCTAGGAGTCTCCCGACAGATAAGTTGAGGATTATATACATAGCCGTTAATAGCATCGTATATGTAATTCAGGTATGTTGCTGCTTCACTTGATTGCTTCCTATAAGTGCATATTTGGTCTTTCTTAACTACGGTTGCTGCCTCTCTTTGGAGATCTGGACAGGTTTGTATTTGGGTATACCTCGGAATAAACGATAATCCGTCGGTTGAGCTGGTGAGCAAAATCTTCATAGTAGCTGTCTCCTTTGTGGCTCTTCTTGGCTTTTCAGTATACAGTGGAAGGTAACTCAGCGTCCATTATCTCTTGTTATTGTACTCTCTTCCTTAATTGTTCAGTGTTTTATTGGTAAGATGTGCTGTTGTTTTCACGCAGGTTGTTTTTCTTGCTGAGACGTTTCCCCATTGAATCAAAAGGGCGAAGAAAGAAGCTTTACGAGGTGACCGCACTCTTCAATAAATAGCTTGAAACATATTCCCTGTTCAGGTGCACATGAATAGCCTAACATGTTGTTGGGGTCTGTCAAACCCAAAATCCTCCTCCTCCATGTCCTCCCCTTCCCGCTCCCCGTCGAGGCCGCCTCCGCCTCCTCCTCCTTCTGGCGCGAGCGAGTGCGGGATCGGTGCCCGCGACAACCGCTCCGGGACCCGCTGCGAGTCCTGCCACGCGCAGCCGCCGTGGCCCTGCGCCCGGTGCACGTTCTCCAACCCCTGCGGCTCCGGGTTTTGCGCCGTATGCGAAGCCGCGCGACCCGTGGAGGTCGAAGCTGGGGACGACCCCGCGGGGTCAGCTCCACTCCGGCGGTGCGCGAGGAAGAGGGAGCGCGCGGCCTGGCCGGACGTCGTCGAGGTGTGCGCCGACGAGGGCGACGTCGCGGACGGAGGGGATAGGGCGCCCGCCGCCAAGAAAGGTTTGTTTAGAGTTCTTTATGTGTACGGATCAAAAGTTTGGATTTTTTTTCCATGTTTGCGTTTGCTAGGCTTTTTGTTTTGTTATGGTCGAATACCGTGTCGTCTGATGTTATGATTCCCTATTTCTTTTGCAAGATTAGATCTTTTGGGGGGTAAAGACTTGTATTTACTAATGATTTGGTTTGTGAGGGAAGTTTTTTATATGGTTTGGCCATTCAGTCATTCACTCTTCCACCAGTTAGTTTCTATGTTTTTTGGTGTTGTGGTTCTGTTGATATGCCACAAATATGTTTAAAGCTGTCGAATACTCATTTTGATTTTATGGTTCAGGTCAGAACTGTATTTATTGATGGCCTTTCTCCCTCATGGGATGAAGATCGTGTTAAGAAGTACCTTAAAAAGTAGGGGAATTTGCTCCCATGCCACACAGTTTAATGGCGTTTGTTAAAATGCCCCATGATGTCTCACTGATATGTGGGCCCTGGACCCGCATGTCAGTGAGACATCATGGGGCATTTTAACAAACGCCATTAAACTGTGTGGCATGGGAGCAATTTTTCCTAAAAAGTATGGAGCTATTGAGAAAATTGAACTTGCCCGAAACATGCCAGCAGCCAGGAGAAAGGATTTTGGGTTTGTTACTTTTGATACGCATAATAATGCTGTTGTATGTGCTGATGGGATAACTAATTGCGAGATTGGCGAAGGTGATAACAAGGTTTGTTTCCCAACTGTGTTTGCTGTACCTTTTTAACTGATTTTTACCATCTACTCTTTATCTGTTGGTCAATGGATGAGTAATCATGCAATTCCTTCTAATGGTTGTTACTTCCTGGTTCCTTCTAATGGCTGTTACTTCCTGGTTCAGGCAAAAGTGAGAGCCAGATTGTCAAGACCAATACAGAGACCTCCTAGAATGAAGCATGGGTTAAGGGGAAATTTTAGGATTGGGCATAGTGCTCCTCGAGGTGGCCATTTTCCATATGCTCATTGTCCTCCACCACGCCGGCCTCCACCACGTATTGTACGACCTGATGTTAGTCGCCTACCACCCATCAGGAGTCGTCCACTGAAGAGGCCAATAGATATTAGAGATAGACGCCCTGTTATGTCAATACCAGATAGAGTTAGGCGAATGCCTCCTCTGGAGAGATCCTATGATAGAAGGCCCCCAGGTGAGCTGATGTTATGTGCAATCTATCCATTTTGTTGCAGTCCAATCCACTCTAGCTGCCTCACTTTTTCTCCATTTGTGTACAGCTCCTGTTTACCCAAAGAGAAGTCCAAGGAGAGAATATGGAAGGCATGATGAACTTCCTCCTCCAAGGAGCAGAGCATTCAATCTTCATGCTGTTTTCAAAGAGGTCCGTAATGTTTTTTTTAGAATATGGAATATCAATATTCCAGCCTTGATCATTCTGCGCGAATGACTACAGCCAACAGAACCAACCAAAACACAAACCAATCCAAGACCAACAGAGATACAACACCATCAACACAAACACTCTAACCAAAAGAACTCAAGCCAAAGGGACTTAAGCCTGCAATCTAGCACAAAAGTTCCATCCAAACTTGCTGAAAATCTCTAACACCACTTTCTCTAGCCTTGTGCAGCCTTCTAAGAGCGCGCTTCTCTCTTCCTCTTTAGATAGTTGCGACCAACACCGAATCCAGTAAGTCCCCCTGAAAATGACCTGCACAATGGAATTAGAATTGGTCCCTTTGAAAACGGCGTCATTTCTATTCAACCATAAGACCCAACAAAAAGCTGCTATCCCAACCAGGATCTGATTTCTAAGCTTTAAAGAAAAATTTCTAAGCCAAGAATCAAACAACATCCCAATACTCGCAGGTGGTTGAATTCCAAAACTGATGACTATCACGTTCCAAAAGGCCCGCGCCACATGGCAATCGAAAAAAAGATGTTGAATGCTCTCATTAGAAGAACAAAAACAACACCTAAGACTTCCTTGCCAACGTCTTTTTGCAAGATTATCCTTCGTTAGAATAACCCCCTTTTTTAAGAACCAAAGGAAAACTTTGATCTTTAGAGGTATCTTTGCTTTCCAAAATAAATTGTTTTCTGGAAGACTTTCTCTTTCCATGAGATCCCTGTAGAGGGACTGGACAGAAAAAGATCCACTCCTACTCAAACTCCAAATCAAAGCATCTTTTTGTTCATTCAGGGAAACATTTAGTAACATACTCACCAATTTAAACCACGAAGTCCTTTTCTCACCTACTAAAGCTCTCCTAAAAGAAATCTTTAGCGGTGTAGTACTCAAAACCTGAGCTACTGTCGCATTCTTTTTCCTAACAATTCTATACAAATCCGGAAATTTTGACATTAGAGTTTCCTTCGCAATCCAAATGTCCTCCCAAAACCAAAGAGGTCCGTAATGTTACCCTCCAACTATCTAATATCCGTAATGTATGGTATTCTAACCTATGTTACCCTCCAACTATCTAATACCCGTAATGTATAGTATTCTAACCTGAAATTACTCTATGGCATTACAGGTAATGAGTTTTATCAAACCAATTGCAGCTATCAAAAAACTTTCTGTAGCAGCTACGTTGTCCCCAGATTTGCCTCTATCAGCCATTGGTGATGAAAAGCGACTCATGCAAACTATTCTGAACATCTGTGGTAATGCTGTTAAGTTCACCAAGGAGGGCCACATCTCACTCTTAGCTTCAATTGTGAAGTCTGACTCTTTAAGAGACTTCAGAACTGCTGGTTTTCATCCAGTTGCAAGTGATGGTCACTTCTACCTAAAAGTTCAGGTAAATATGACATTATTACGATCCTAGAAGCTCCAGGGTCTATTTGATATAGTAAGTGAGAACGGAATATGAGAGGATTACAACCACACGTTGCGACCATATGATAGAGCTTTCACACGATGGATCAAAAAAAAAAATGAAGTTGTACATGAGGCCTTAATTTTGAGGATATTCATCTTTTCCTTCAATCTTGTTGGCCACCTTCCTAACGTATTAACAGCATCTGTTCCTTTGTTCCTTCAGGTTAAAGATACAGTGTGTGGCATTAGCCCTCAGGATCTACCCTATGTATTTACAAAGTTTGCTCACACACAAAGTGAGTGTAGTGGCAGAGGTCTTGGGCTTGCCGTTTGCAAGAGGTAGTTCAATGTTTTAATGTCCAACTTGTTTCCCGTGTGAGATGTACGGTTCTGGTGGATCGATAACATAGTGATTTGAAAGATCTCATAACATTTGCAAATTCCCTTGCCAGGTTTGTTAGCCTGATGGAAGGGCATATATGGCTGGACAGCGACGGCGCTGGGAAAGGCTGCACAGCTACATTTGTTGTGAAGCTCGGGGTGTGCGAGAACACAAACGCGTATCAGCAACAGCTGATTCCTCTGGTATGGCCCAGCCATGGCGATTCTGGTTCATCTGGCCCGTCAGCTCTTAAAGAAGAGAGAGGGCTGCCTTGTCTGAAACCTAGATACCAGAGGAGTGTATGATGAGCTATGATATGATGTACTCTAAGCGATTGTTGATATGATATACTCCTAAGCATTGCGAGAGAGTTCCAAATAGGGGGGGCTCATTAGTTGGTTGTCCCTACTTCTGCATGGGTCCATGAGGAGTCTTCAGTAATTTTTCGAAGATGAACAATGGTGTGTTTGTGCGCGTGTCAGTGTGTGTGTATCGGTGGTGGTGGGCTCACTAACATTTAATTCAGGTACCTCTATTTATTTTCTGAGTGCTAGCTGATCTTGAAGAGAGTTACCAGTCCCTGAATTCTGAAACAGTCATTGTGCCTGCACTTCTTACGTGGTGTTAGGAAGTTGAAACTTCTGGAGTCTGGAAGTAGCGTTGCATGTGGGATTCTTCTACGTGTTTCATGTGGAAAGAAAGGACAGTTGTATTAAATCTCAATATCCATTTCTCCAGTAGAAAATGCAGCGAATAGAAGTTCTAAAGGCCGCTGGACTAGGCCCCCCACGCTGCCCTCCACCACGCACACTTGAATCTTAATGAATCTGATTATTCGTTTTATTTTTTACAAATTTTATCTTGTTTTGTATTTTATCGTAGTATTAGCACAGACATACTAACAATAACTTCTGAACTGTGTGGCGGCGCGGGGAGTTGGGCCGTGAGGGGCGGGGCCGACGCACAAGGATGGCTAGGGGTGCTGGGCAGGGGGCTCGGGCTGCTAAGTTGGGCTGGCCCATTTGGTCTGGTCACGTGTGGCGACTCTTTTAACGGATTGAGTATGGGCCTTGGGCCCGAATCGTAGGCGAGTAAGCTTTCCGGTGCCCTAGCCTCGCACGCTCCAACTTCCAAAGAGCCAACCTGTTTCCTGCTCGTTCCCTGCAAAACCCTTACGAAACTGCTGCGTTCTAAACGCCATCCTAGGTTCTATCTGGAACACGTGAGTGAATTTCGCTCGTACGGAGAGTCACCGCGCTCCAGACCGATCCGTCGTAGCTCAGAAGGAAAAAAAAAGGTAAGAATCCCTTTTTCTTTCTAAAAAGAACAGTAAAACTATAAACAGATTCTTCTTTGCAACGTCCATTAATTTTGAAACCGTGCGCCCGCACGTACACATGCTTGTCGCAGCAGTTAACAGCGCGATTGCTCGGATGGAAAATAATTAAGATCGGGGGCAACGGCAGCGCCCTTTCCTTCAGGTCTCTGTTTTCCGCCACCCGCCTGATTGGTACGCGTTAACCACACATGGAGGAGGGGAGTACGGTACTGGGCAATCCTGGATGAACAGGCTCCCCTGCCCCCTCCTAACCAACACCAGCTCTTACAAGTTTTGGCGGGCCCGTGCTGCAGCATCAGTCGCCCTGTACGAACAACGATCTTGTTGGTATTAAACAAAAATAAAAGTAACTAGTGCGCTCACTTTTAAGTAGTAGAAATTATCACGTTAATCAAAGTAAAAAATATATATATGCTCCGTTTGGCAGAACTCTAGCTCTAGAAAATTTGTAGATTTCCTAGAGCTGGTCATCTGTAGCTCTAGGAAATCCTGGATCTAGAGTTGCAGGCATGTTAAGTGCATTTACATGACTCATTTCATTTATATTATATATTAAATAAAAATATTTAAATCACTTTAATTTAGTCAACAAACTACATATCCAGCATAGATCTCGGAGCTAGAGCTGTGCCAAACGGGGCCATAATATCGATTGTATTATGTTTAAATTATAATAGTACAAATTTGTTATATCTATGTTAGAGTCTTAACAAATACGGCTATTAATTTGAGCTGTGAAGTCGTGATACATGGATGAAACGAATGCACGTCAAACACCGTGGGCACTCAAAGGTCAACATGGCCAGACGTGACCGGTTGATCATACGTTGCTTGTCTCCCTCTGCATCGTCCGTGCAAACGGACGCATGGTAACGGTTTACTGTATCCTACCTATCTAGCTTGTGCACTGTGTTAGAATCCAATGGAATAACCCTATAGGCATAGAGCCCTAGAGGGGAGCGTATGTACCAGGTGCTGGCGTACTTTCCATAGAGCCTAGAGGGGAACATATGTACCAGATGCTGCCGTGCTGGCATTCTTTCGGTTATGTACCAGTCTCCGCTTATGTCTTTTGATTTTTAATTTATTATTCTCTTATGTAATTTTTCTAGATTTTTAGTTTTTAAGATTTTTTTATTTTTTCCCTATATTCGTACGTATTACTTATGATGGGCTAACATATTTTTTTATTTTTAAATTTAATTACGTTAAATAATTCACTATCAGCTATAATGAAAAATAAGACAGCTACAATAAAAAGATCATAAGCCGTCGCTAAACTGAGTATCACCTTACGTTTTTTATTTTAGCCGTCGCCTAAAATAAGTTTGTTGACTTGTCTCGTGGATGGCTTAGATCAGTGGGGACAACATCCGTGTCATTTTGCAAAAGAGGAAAAAAGTGTATACTCCACTTGGATACACGAGTATTGTTAAGAACACATTAATTTCGTAGGATTTTTACATAATGATTTTTAGCAAATTCCCATCGAAACACTTCTTGACATACTTTTTCTTGGGTCTATCTCAACATGTAGCTAGTCTTGGACTCCTAATAACATATTCGTGCTTGAGTGACTAGTGGAGGTGGTTGTACCTCGAGTCCATTAGAGTTCAAACTCTAGATTTGGCTCTACATGTCTCATTTAGAAGGATTTTCTTTCGGTGGGAGGCGACGTGCCTGTTGCAAGCGAGACGCCGACGGTGACTTCGTCATTTTTTGTCAAGCTCTGTTCATTCAGTTTTCCGTAGACATCATGTGTGTGAGTGCGTGCATGTAGGCATGAGGTGTCTATGTGTTGTATTGGATGTGTTCACAAAAAAATATAATCGCATTATCGCATTTCAATCCAAGTTTACAAGCCCTGGTTAATCCAAGATCCCCCGGTTTTCAATAGATTGATGTTTCAGCTACTTACTCCACTTCAGCTGACATATATTCGTTGTTGCACCACTTGCACCGACTTCGAATTTTAGTATTTCATTACTACGTCATTTGATTATGCATTTGTCTAATGATCATCCATTTGTTTTCTGCGAAGTCGCCATGCTAGGTCACCAAACACTTGCTCTAAAAGGATATGTACCTGCAACAGCGGCTTTTGTATATTAACATCATGAGAGTTTTTATAATCCTTGAAATAAAAACTCTCTTAACATCATACACGTTCTCTCTGATTGTTTAGACATCATACCATAGACAATCACTATGTATTGCAGATTGTTAATTAGTTTATCAATACATAGAAGGCATCACCTGTACGTATAAAGATTGAGATGTACGGCCTACCGATCGATCGACGACTTAACAAGATAGGATGCGACATCCTTCACTGACGCAGTATTGATCCATCGCATACTGACGGCGACCTATCACCATTATCGAAGATACGATCACTGTTCTTTTGTGTTATCTCCTCAGCACCCGTGTATTGGTTCGTATTTGTTTATTCTCGCTTCGTATTTAATTAGCATAGTATATATGTAAGTGGGAAGAGTAGATGCCAAAGGCGTATATACTGAACTTGTTAGGTTGCACACTACCAGGAACAGGAAGTATGCATAGGAGTATATAACGCCCAATGAGCTATTGACGGTAGGAGAGGCTGCATTTGTTAATGACTCGCGAAGAAAAATGTTTGCGCACGACTGAAATAAGCGCTGTTTTGTAGCCATTCTGCAGTAGAATAAGATGCAATCTCTTGGCAACAGTGTAGAGTGGAAGTCTGTTCTTGCATCACATTCCACTCTGGCAGGGAATTCTAGAACTTTGGGCTTTTGTTCAGCATGCAGAAGGACAGGAAGGGAGAAAATTAAAGGTATCTCTGCCCACGACTAACCTCATCGAAACTCCCCAATAGAAAAAACCTGAATTTGTTTGTGCACGTCCCGTGCGTCAAGCAACACGTTGGCGTCCCCTAAAATACTATTCCAAATTGGATTTAGGAGGGCCTAAAATACCATTTTTCAACAGGACTCATGAGCTTGATTGCTTGAAACTAGCAGCAACTACTTACCGTGCCAAATGCGCACATGCCTTTAATAAACAAAGCCATTGACAAAATAGTATTGCCAAATAATAAAGTATGCCACTGTAGTTCAGCAGGCAAAGCACCGAATCAACTTAACCGACGTAAATTTGGCATTGTAGTGCAATATGCTACTAATAGTACTTACAGTGGTTTCTATGTGTGATACTGAAATAAGATGGCCAACAATACTAATGACCTTAGGATTAACAAAAAAAATCAAGCCTGAAAAGTTTCCAAATATGTAGCAACATTGTGACTTCTCTCGATGCTCCAATCCCGGGTATAATTCTAGGCTTTCTAGCTTAGGATATAGGGCTTGTTTGGTTGATGACCTAAACTTCATGTCTGATAAAAAGTGATGCCGTGAAAGTAACCTAGAATACTAATGATCCTTGTTTCATCAGACAAATCTAAGTACATGGTGTTGATTGGAGACCCGAAATTCTAATGATGAAATAATGAGTCGGGAGAGCTTGACTGGGAACCAGACGTTCAATTTCCTAGGCCTGGACCGGAGCAGTCGCCTGGCAGGCAGAACAAGCCAGGGCAGCAACCAAACGCTACCCGGCAGGCTCCCAGCAACATACCGGCCAGGCGAACTGGCGTCAGGGGCCAAACCAAACACGCTCATATTCCATCACTAGCGAGATCTCTCGAGTAGGGTTTAGGACAAATTATTACTCATTCCTGTTCGTGATAGAGAGACCCCTTTGGTTGGGGACCTAACTGGCCTTACACTATATATACGGAGTACCAAATGCGTGCATTACTCCAGGAGACAATACAGAAGCGTTCGATTGCACATTTTCTATTCTGGAGATAGAGGCTTAATTTGTCTTGATTATCGTATGAACTAATTTGTCTTGATTATCGTATGGACTAATTTGTCTTGATTATCGTATGAACTAATTTGTCTTGATTATCGTATGGACTCAGTAGGGATTAGCAATATGTCAAAAGAAAATATATCCAAACGACACGCGAGATGCTGTTAAGGGTATATATGTACTAATCGGAGTAGTTCAAGAGCCAGCGTATAGCAAGGATGGCATCCGTGAAACTAGCTTAGAGATTAGCCAGCGCAAGGTAGCCTAAATTAATGGCCGGCAAAGTTGGGCGACTATATAAACACACCAGTACAAAATATCACTACATTTTTGGGAATAGTATAATAATGTACAATTCGTGCAATCAAGTCTTTGGGTGCCATGCTGTGCATTGTTCTGAGGGAGCGTAAAAAAAACCATTTTTGGTCGGTTTTAACGTATTATTTGTAAAAATAGTATCTTTTTTTGTGTCAATTATAAAAATGGTACTACCTGCCGTTCGATCACCGAACGACAGGTTCCTTACAACGACACGTGGTATCTGTCATCCGATCACCGAACAACAGATTTCTCAGGGTGACACGTGGCGTACCTACCGCCTGGTGACCAGGCAGCAGATGCCTTGAGCCGACACGTGGTAATGCTAATGTGCACGGTGAGCTACCATATGTCATCCTGAGAAACCTGCTACCCAGTGATCAGGCAGCAAGTGCCACATGTCGTGAGAAACCTACCGTCCGATCACTAGGTGATAGGTAGTACCAATTTTATAATTAATATAAAAAAGATGCTATTTTTATAAATAATATGTTAACACCGGCTATTTTCCCTAATGATTCAAGGAGCGTATGAGCGTTGCGAAGGATTAGAATGTACTAACCAGTAGTACTGCCTGTCCGCTGTCGACCTGTGCGTCCAAGGATATTAGGTTGCTTCGACATCAAGCAACACGCAGACAATCATTAATGTTAGTGATCGAATCCTTTTGGAATGTAGTACTAGTAATGAGCTAAACTTTGTCAAGGAAAAAAAAGGAAATGATCAACTCAAATCCACCCATGGAAATTAAGGTTAAGTTTGGAACACAGTGGTCCAAGAGCAGGGACACAGCTGTTGAGATCAATTCTTGGCTTCTATACATCTCCGCTCCAAAAAAATTTTGTTTTTAGCTTCTGCCTTTTAGCTAATCACTTGCCATCTGACTATAGGGCGGCAGGACAACAGGCTGTCTGTCGTCCGATGACAGGGCAGCGACGGCAAGCTATCTGCCATCAGGTAACGGGATGGCAGGCAGCTATTGTCCATTGGTGGGGTGGTAGGGTCTACGCGTCAGCTCATCGACGTTGTCGTCCGGTCACCGGACGATAAAAACATTATTTTTATCAGATATATAGAATTATAGTTGTAAAACAGGGTTAAATGTGAAAAAAATTCGAAATTTCCTCCCTAGGGCCAGTCTCAGTGGGAGTTTCAAAGGAGTTTCATTCTCATTTAATGCAGTGACAAATCAGCAAATTTGCTGAGTTTGCAAGAAATTTATGAGGAGAGAGAGCAACAGAGTTTCATCAGGATGAAACTCATCCGTCCCGGTTACCAACACGATGAAACCCAGTGAAACCCCCACTGAGACCGGGTCGTTTCGTTCTCAGTCGCTCCCGAGGATCTGCTGTGCGGGCGCATTACCTCCCGCTCCGCCCGCGCGCCACCTGCCGCCATCCCCACCATTTTTCGCGCCTCTTCTCCCAGTAGATTTCTTCCAATCCCTCTCCATCTCCTCGTTCAGCAGAGAGAAAGCAAGGGGGCGGCGGCGGCGCTACTGGGACGCACCGGCGCTTTGAGGGGCTGCATCGGCCCGCGGAGGAGCCCCCATAGGCACGCGGAGGGGCAGGAACCGAGCGGCGAGCGGAGGTCCCTGCGACGGGGCTTGGCAATGTCGTCGCGTTGAGTTAAGAAGGGGGCGGGAACTCAGCGGCGGGCGGAGGTCCCTGCGACGGGGCTCGGCAATGGCGACTCCACCTCGCCTTCCTCTTCACTGGGAGTTCCACGGCCGCCGGCTGCGCCACCTCATGCATCGTCTTCCTCTTCACCAGGAGCCCCACAGTCACCGTCTGCGCCACCTCAGGCAAGCTTCCCCTACTCAGCGTCACCACAACCACCGCCGATGTTGTGGCCTGGATTCGAGGTTAGCAACAGTGCAGGCCATTCCCCACATGGAAATCAATCCACAAATCCGTGGTAAGCTCGTATCTTGGTCGAATTAATTCCTGTATGAGTAGGATAGAAATCCCCAAATCTTGTGAGATTGAATGTGTCTTATATGTTTATTTGAGGAAAGGATAAATGTAGTGGTTTTGATGTATGCTGTAACTATGTGATGGTGTGAGTTTGCTAGCACTGACGACTTACAATAATGTTAACAAACACTGATTTGGATAGGAGAATTGTTTTGATCTAAACAATTATATTTATGCTGCTAGTGTATTTAGCAACTGAGAACAAGAAATTGCATTGGGGAAGTTTCCGATATGTTGGTTTCTCTGTAGCCATAAATTTCTTTGTAGCCAAATCCACTATATAACATTTGGAAAGTTTCTGATTTGCCATCAGATAGCATGATTTGCCCTCACTTGTTGGAAATATTCCTGTGTAGTCCAATTATTAGACTGTGTCAAATAGTCAAATACATGAGACATGCTATTTCGCTTGAGCTTTTGTTATTAACTTCAATACGGTTTAGACATTTGAGTTGCAGATCATGTACTGCCTTTCTGTTTTCTGCAGATGTGCTCTTGATTTGTTGTGTATGTTCCTGATGTGTTAGGGGAAAATTTCCACCTTCAGGAGAAAATTTCCACCTTGTTGGACTTACTAAGGCCTTCAACCCATTCTCTCCACCACCATTGACACCGTACGCCAAAGGGACTCCTCCTCCACCACCACCACCAGCAGAAAATACTGTCAACCTCGACACCGATGTGGATGATGTTGTTGAGGCAAGTAGGACAGTAAAGAAAAGACATTGGACACATGATGAGGAAGTTAGATTGGTAATCACATACATAGAACATATTATTTTTACTTTAGCAGCAAGTTGTACTCTTTCACCGATATGATGGTATTGCATTTTTTGGCAGGCTAGTGCTTGGCTGAACACTTCTAAAGACCTGATACGTGGGAATGACAAGAATCGTGATACATTTTGGGGTCAGATCAGCGATGAGTTTAATAGGGACATCCAACCACATCTTAGAAGGGACATCAATGTATTGAAGATCCATTGGGGACGCTTGAACAAATTGATCAACGAATTCAATGGTTACTGGAGTTCGGTTACTAAGGTCAATAAGAGCGGATACTCTGATGACATGCTGATGGAAGAAGCACAAAAAATGTATGAAAAGAAGCATGGCAAGGCTTTCACATTGGTCCATTGGTGGAAGAAGCTAAAAAATGAACCAAAATGGTGTGCATCTGTTGCACAATTGGAGAAAGAGAAAAACAAGAGAGTGGATGTGGATGCTAGTGATGATGGGGAGGAAGCACGTCCTATCGGGAGAGAAGCAGCCAAGGCACAACGCAAAGGGAAGCGAAAGGTGGAAGAAGTTAAGGATGGTATTTCCATGCTAAGTGATAACATAAACAAGATAGCAGAAATTATGCAAGAGCGCAAGAAGGAGCGTGAAAAGGTGACAGAGGCGCAGCTTGAGATATCTAGAAATCAACTTAAGACTGCAATAGAGCAAAAAGAAGCAAAGTTGCTCGAAGCTTATACTTCGCTCTTGGTCCAAGACACAAGTCAGATGACGCAAGAAGCGAAGGCTACTCGAGACAAAGCATTGGCTTGTATGTCACAGAAGCTGTTTGGGAACCATGAACAAGCATAAGGTGAGATAACTAGTAGCAAGTACATTATATGCTAACAACGTGTACATTTTATGCTGCTATGATCAACTTTTTGCCTGAGTTGTGAAAACTCCTATCTGGCTTAGCTATCTATCTTAGTTATCTACCTTAATTTAGATTAATGAAGAATGCTACAATATGAAACTGAATATGAAATTGAATGCTGCAATTTAGATTAATGAAGAATGCTGCAATATGAAACTGTTTCTTATATGCTACATTTATCATGTGTGAATGCTGCAATTTTTTGGGTGTGAAACTGAATACGAAACTGCTATACGTAGTGCATGTGTGAATGCTGTATTTTTTTGTGTGCGAAGCCGATCAGTTTGTAATGTGAAACTGCTACCTAGTACTTGAGTGAATGCTATCATTTTTTAAGTGTGAAAACTGATACGTATTCAGCTATATATACACACACATCAAAGCCTTCCCTTTTCCTCATTCTTTTGTCATCTCATTCTGTATGGTGTATTGTTCTGCACAGCTTCGAGGTAACTTAGTTTGTTTAAACTTTCTTTATTCCTCTTTCTTTTTTATCGTCTCTATTTCTCTTATCCTCACTGTTTTGTCATCTCACATTGCACGTCTCTGTTTAGCGTTTAGCCCATCCACGAGATGTCCGAGGAACATGCCAATCCTTCCTCAACTGATGATGATCAAAATCCAGCAAGCAGTACAGATCCTCTATACTCGTTAGATGAGTTTATTGCTGAGGATGACATCCTAGATGATGTAGTCACAGAAGCCACGGTGGCTATAAAGGCTAGCATCGAAGCTCTGCAGAAAGAGGCCTCTGATCACCGAATGCGTCCGAGGAAGTACATCAAGAGGCCACGTGAGGAGTATAATCAACATTTAGTAGATGATTATTTCTCGGAGAATCCTATCTATTCTTCCAAAAATTTTCGCCGAAGATTTCGTATGTCAAGGCCACTATTTTTGCGCATCGTCGATGCCTTAGGGCAATGGTCTGATTACTTCCAAACAAGGGTGGATGCACTTAATCGACAAGGGCTAACACCATTACAGAAGTGTACGTCGGCTATTCGTCAATTGGCTAATGGCAGTGCAGCGGATCATCTAGATGAATACCTGAAGATTGGTGAGACTACTGCAATGGAGGCGATGAAAAATTTTGTTGAAGGTGTCATAGCTGTATTTAGTGGACAATATTTGAGGCGCCCAACTGTGGAGGATGTTGAGCGTTTGCTCAAAATTGGTGAGACTCGTGGTTTTCCTGGCATGTTCGGCAGCATTGACTGTATGCACTGGCAGTGGGAGAGATGCCCCGTTGCATGGAAGGGCCAATTCACTAGGGGTGATCAGAAAGTCCCAACAATTATTCTTGAAGCGGTGGCCTCACATAATCTTTGAATTTGGCATGCATTTTTTGGAGTTGCTGGTTCTAACAATGATATCAATGTTCTTAACCAGTCAACTTTATTTATCGAGGACCTCAAGGGGCAAGCTCCTAGAGTCCAGTACATGATGAACGGGAACCAGTACAACACAGGTTACTACCTTGTGGATGGAATATACCCAGAATGGGCTGTGTTTGTGGAGTCAATAACTATGCCCGTCGCCAACAAGGACAAGTTATTTGCACAGGAACAAGAAGGGGCGAGAAAAGATATTGAACGAGCATTTGGTGTATTGCGCCGCCGATTTTGCATTTTGAAACGACCCGCTCGTCTATACGACCGAGGTCAATTTGAGAACGTTGTGCGAGCTTGCATCATACTTCATAATATGATAGTCGAAGATGAAAAGAAAGACGACATTGAAGAGAATCTTGATCTAAATGAGGTACCAAGTACAGCGATTGTTGAAGAACCAGAATTTTCCTCTGAAGATTATGTTTCCTTTGAAAGAGTGCTAGACAAAGATGCTGATATTCGAGATCGTTCAGCTCATCAACGACTTAAGAAAGACTTAGTGGAGCACGTTTGGAACAAGTTCGGGGGCCGTCGAAATATTAACACATAGTTTAAGATATATTATATGTAATTGTTTTCATATATGCGACTCCATTTTATGTCGTACCAATATTGAATATAATTAATATATTTTTATTTACAATGTTCCAATATGCTAATAGTTACAACAATATCAAATGGCTACATAGTTCACATGGCACATTGATCACAACACAGTGCAAGAATTAAATGCTAAAGCTAGCCTATGAAACAGTGAAATGAAACTGTACATTGAGAGAGCATGTTTTATTCATCACTCTAAACTTAAAAAGTTAACATGACAATTTTAGAAACTGGGATATGAAACCTCTCACTGAGACTGCCCCTGGCCGTGTAGATGCTACCAACGCTGACGACCGAAACAAGTGTGGACGAGAACTCACGACACGAGGCACGACTCGTCCACCGATTCGCTACTCCTCTTCGTCTACAGGCTACGGCAGAGTGGGAGAAGAATCGGACGGTGGTGTGGACCCCGCGGGACACACCGCGGTGTCACCGGACGGTGGGGGCAAGGGATCGTGAGCCCCGCATGGCAGTCACCCGCGGAGCGGAAGCTTCGGCGTGGTCGTCTCCCTCTCGCAATGGCTGCTGCCTGCTGATTCCGAGGCTCTGCCGTGCACGAGTGTCCCTGCGGGCGCGGCCATCCTCCTCGTCGTCCGGCCGCCGCCTCTTCTTCTCACCTTTTGACCGAAGAAAAGCGCCCCGTGAACCCGGTGCATAGGCTAAAAACCCGCCGCTGCAACCGAGGTTTTGGAGGGTTTTTGGTTCACGGACCGACGACCGTACGCACCTGAGCTGAAGGGGCCTGTTTCACGAATCACGACCCCATCCTACTCTGTCTCCACTGCAAAGCAGCGGATGGACCAAGTCTTGTGGACCATTGCCTTCCAGTTTTTCCGGTGTATATACACTTTTTTCCTTTTTACATTTCTATGCTACAGTGCTGCTGCTTAACTGCAGGCTTATTCATAGTGGTTGTGGTGGATAGTTTTTAGTTATGACGGATAATTTTTAATTAAAAATAAATAGTAGTGATTAAAAAAGTGTTTTTAAAAAGAGGGAGGGAGCGGTGGAGAAGTGAGGAATAGATGCGTGTATGAGACGGAAGTGAGATGAGTAAGGTGCGTGATGTATCTATGATTTATTTCTTTATCTCTAGAGCAAAATAGAAGTGAAAGAAGTAAAAAACCGTTTAATGAAGATGTGTATTTATATTGACTTTTGATTTTTTTAAAGCAAAAGACAAAAACCAGTACTAAATCCTCAGCTCGCAGCCTTGGAGCCGGTAAAAAAAACAACCACCTCTCGAAAAAAAGCACAACTACAGTTGCATGTCTTTTCAGAAATACTGCTACCGGTGCTCCCCAACAGATTCTCAAGAACAAGAAAGAAAAAAAGGAAATAAAAGGGGGAAAATACTAGAGCCACAGCGTATGGTCTGGTCGCGTCTCATGTCACTCGCGGCAGCCGTGGGCCGGGTCTACGCAGACCACCGAGCGCACACCACAGGCGTCCACGTCGTGAGTGGTGCGGTGTGGTATTAATCCAGGGCCTAACGGCCACAATCATTATTAACTCCCCATTACGCTGCCCCCAAACCATTTGGCTTAACCCCGCGCCTTTTATTTCGATTTAATTACTCCCCTCTTTGCTTTTCCGCCCCCCAGTTGGCTGGTTAATTACTACTTCCTTGTTTGTTATTCAACCCCGAGCCCAGGTGACGACCGCGCCGTGACGACAACACCCGCGGACCTGGTGCACGGCTCTCTCGTCTCCTACGGATCTCGAGGCGGTGGTGGACGGGGCAGGAAGCTCCACGTCGGTGGACCGGGTGCGCGGCGTCCAGGCGCTGCCCCGGCGGGGGCGCTCCATCGGCTACCAGAGGAGAGAGAGAAGATGACGACGACGTTTGTTACAAATTGTTTCCTTCTTTTCTCTTCTCTCCTCCCTGCCTCTTTAGCTTCCGTTTCTCTTCGGCTTCGCCTGCGTATCTCGCGCACCTTTCTGTGTGCGTGTTCGTCTCTTTCCTCGCGTGCTCCGCCGCGCCCAAGAATCAAGAGGCGCCACTAGCGAGCGTGACATTAGTAGGAGTGTCATGCCGTGTAACCAGCCGCTGTGATCTCAAGAAGAGAGCGAGGCAAAGCGAAGCGGAAGTGCGGGAGGCCAGTCTTCGTGGCAATCTTTGCGAATCCTTCCAAGATCCTTGCGTAGGGGAGTGGTTGTGGTTCTGCCAAGAATTTGTTGGCTGGGAGTGGGAGGGATGGAGGAGGCGGAGGAGATGCAGGTGGAGAGGCTGCACGAGGAGGCGGACCCCGGGGGCGCCGACACGGACAAGCTCAGCTACGAGATTTTCTCCATCCTCGAGAGCAAGTTCTTGTTCGGGTACACGGACCCGCACCAGCTGTGGCCGCCCAAGGCGTCGGCGCCGGCGCCTGCGCAGGCGTCGGCCGTGGCGGCGGTACCGGGGAAGGCGGCGCAGCGGGGGAAGGTGCGCGTGCTGTGCGTGGATGGCGGTGGGGGCGGGCTGCGGGCGCTGCTCGCCGGCCGCGCGCTGGCGCACCTTGAGGCCGCGCTCCGGCGCGTCTCCGGGGACCCCGACGCCCGCGTCGCGGACTACTTCGACCTCGTCGCTGGTACTGGCGCGGGCGGTGTCTTCGCTGCGATGCTGTTCTCGACGCACTCGCGCGGCGCACCGCTGTTCCACGCCGACGACACCTGGCGCCTCGTGGCTGACCACGCGCCCAGGCTCTTCCGGAGGCCCGCGAGCTCCACCTCCCTCTTCTGCCGCGCCAAGAAACGACCCCTGGCCGCGCCGACGGCGGCGCTAGACGCGGCCATGAAGACGGCGTTCGGCGAGGAGCTCACCCTGCGTGACACCATCAAGCCCGTGCTCATCTCCTGCTACGACCTCAAGTCGTCCGCACCGCTGGTGTTCTCGCGCGCCGACGCCCTGGAGAGCGAGAGCTACGACTTCCGCCTCTGCGAGGTCGGCCGCGCGGCGTGGTCGGAGCCCGGTCGATTCGAGCCGGCCGAGGTGGTGTCGTTGGACGGCGCCACGTCCTGCGCGGCCGTGGACGGCGGACCCACCATGGGTAGCCCGGCTGCCGCCGCCATCACGCACGTACTCCACAACAAGCACGAGTTCCCATTCGTGCGCGGCGTCGAGGACCTCCTCGTGCTCTCCATCGGCGGCTGCTCTGGCGGGGACTCAGGAGCCGCCGCCGAAGCCGACCTCCGGCACATGCGCCGGTGGGGGCCGAAGGAGTGGGCGCGCCCCATCGCCCGCATTGCCGCCGACGGCGCTGCTGACCTTGTCGACCACGCCGTGGCGCGCGCCTTCGGACAATGCCGCTCGTCCAACTACCTCCGCATTCAGGTAAGCAAATGCAAATGCTCGCGCCGCATCACATGTTCTTGTCTGCCTGAACGAATGTTTCCTTGGATTAATTCTGATACTGCCGTGTGATCAGGCGAAACGGGAGAGCATGCCGCCGTGCGGCCCGTACGGGGACTACGACCCGACCCCGGCGAACGTGCATGCGTTGCTCGCGGCGGCTGACGAGATGCTGAAGGAGCGCAACGTCGAGTCGGTACTCTTCGAGGGGAGGCGGATCGGGGAGCAGACCAACGCGGAGAAGCTGGACCGGTTCGCCGCCGAGCTCGTCGCGGAGCACCGCAGCAGGGGCTCCCGGATCGCGCCGACCGTCGCGTTCAAGCAGGCGCCACGGAAGCCGCCGGCGCTGGGCTGAGCCGACGGCTGTGCAGTGTGCACTGCTGTGGAGTAAGGACATGTCGGCCTCCCCTCTTCTTTCCTCTTGCTTTGGTTGGATGGAAACCTGCTGCATTTTTTACGTGGCAGTGTGGTGGCATTGCTCCCCGAAGCATTTGTCATCGGGAAATTTGATGGGAAAAAAATATATGAAAGGAACATTTGTGATATATATTTGAGCTTCGTTTCAACTTAGGATATAAATGTTGCTGTCTTTCTTGCAGAATTATGCCGTCTTTGTTATCGTCCGATGTAGTTTGATGTAGGGGTTTGCAATGTCGATATAATCTGCATAAAAGAAAGTGTGGATACAACGGCGATACCTGAGCTTCTGCATCTGCATTGCAACTCTGCAAGTAGACATATCAATGCCTTCTCCGAACATAAATCAATTCTTCATAGTTCATTTGGTGTAGCTATGTACTGACGTAACGCTGCAATTTCAGTGCAAATGATACTTCTCAGTCTCAGGTGACCATCCTTGATGTTCTCACTACTACTGCTTGACCTTCAACCACGTCAACTCTTGTTTGTGCTACTTGCACACAGACACAAGACAACTTATCAGATGATGTCTATTCCATTTGAGCATTCATCTTACTACCGATTGAGTTGCAGGGAACTAGCTGAACGACTTGCATTTTTTGCATTCCCTCAATCTCTCTATTAATCACATATTTCAGTTTACTTCTCGAAACGCATGCGTTTTGACTATTGGAGGGCTCCTGGATTAATTGGAAGTTGTGGTCGGATGTAGAGACTTAACTTCTTGTTGCAGCAGCATTTTCAGATAGCTCGATGCATAGCTAAACCAAGGAGACATACCAGGGATCCATTCTGCAAGAAGAAAAAGAAAACCCTGTAGATGTATATGTCCCATCACTGTCTTGATACTGGTCAGGACGTACTTTCTGTTGAAGCGCCAAAAGATTCCTCCAAGAGCAAGTAACCTTTGTTTTTACAGCATGTAACTAAGAGCCACAACTAGCCTTATCTGTCCAGCCCTTGATGACCTTACGAAAATTAATCTACCTTTCATGACATTGCAGAAATTGAGCTGCTTTGTGCTTGCTTGTATTACTGCTTATGCAAAACTCCATGTTTGAGCTCATCCTCTTTGCCAGTCCACATCGTACTTGAACCCATTGGAACAATCCATGGCAGCACATCCTCATTCGCATTGCACATATGACAGGTGTGGTCATTGTCGCCGGGCTCACAGCACTTACTGATTGCAACGGCATGATCAAATTGGAGTGCAGCTCTTGGATGTTGGTCGTCTTCTTTTTTGAAGTGGTTAATGGTTTTTATCTGCGTTTTTTGATACGGCGTCAGAGACGTCGATGTGCATAGCGCGCATAATTTTAAATTTGAAAAGTAGTTTGAAGAAACGGTTTGGAAAAGCTGTTTAAGGAAATCATCCCCTTTATTTGGTAAAAGCAAAAAACCACGCACAAAAAACCCCAAAAACAGGGCTATTTACTTGTCCTTTTAATTCAGAGCTACTTTGCTTCGTCTTGGGTGTCCGTCTTTTGAGGCCGTGATGAAAATTGTTATGGCCCTGCTCCTTGATTACTGGTTGTTGGATTTGGAGTATCTAGTACTTCGATGTATATATGTATGTATATGTTATGTAGAGCAGTAAACAAGTCGAACTCGAGCGAGTTTGGCCTTCTAAGTTCGAGCTCGGTAGAAGTTCGAGTCAAGCTCGAGCGAGTCTGAGTTGGAGTCCGAGTTTGGACCTTGGCTCGAGCTTAACTCGGTCTAAGCTTGAACTCGACTCGAATAAGCTCGATAATAGCTAAAACAATTTAATATACATTAATTTTCAACAATAAGAAAAGTTTGAGCTCGAGCTTGGCTAGAATAAGCCTGATAACAGTACAAAACAATTCAATATACACTATTTTCAACAATAAAAACGCTCGAGTTCGGCTTGAGTAAGCTCGATAAGAATTAGTATGTATCAATATTTAAACTCGAATCAAGCCCTAACGAGCTAGTCGAGCTTGGCTCATTGAAACTCGCGAGCTCAGAATTAAGCTCAAGCTCGACTCGTTTAGAGTTCGAGTTGATTTCAAATAGAGCCTAGAGCAAGCCGAGCTCGAGCAGCTTGCAAGCTTTAAGCTTTTTTACAGCCCTAATGTTGTGCATTTAAAATCATGGTGCCCTAATACCAGGTGTCCTATTTCGACGTCCTATGTGTGTGTATGTAGGACCGAGAACGGTAACTAGAGGGGTTGAATAGGAGCCAACACGATTAAAGGCTTTTCCAAATTTTTTTAAAGGAGAAAGCAAAGTTGTTCACTCCACTAGCTATAAGAAGTTATAACATGCCTTAACATGCCCTAGCGTTCTGATATCTGAGCAGGGGGCGGTCTGACCGCTAGTGTAATGTCCCATTTTTGGGATTTGAATGTGTTTGAGTGAAATCCATTTTCAAATTCAAAGACCCTCTCAAATTTCACCCAAATTTTGAATTTTCAAAATTTGCAAACCCTCTTGGGCCGAGCCCAGCCCACCCTTGCCTCTCCTCGGTCCAGTGGCCTTGGTCCAACCTATGGCCTGGTCCACAATGACCCAAGTTGCCCTGGCCACACCGTTCACGCCAGGCGTGCATGCGTCGCTACGCCGTGTGCCCCGACCCACCCCTCCGTGTCCGCACTTGACACTGCCTCTCCTGTGTGCCACTGCTCCCTACAGTGCACCGCAGCCCTCGCCCAAGCTAGCGCTATGCCTAGCCCCCTCCCCCCTTCTCATCTTCATGTGTTCACCGCTCACATGCCATGTATGTGCCGTGTCTCCGTGATACACATGTAGCCATTGCCTCTAAGCCATCCCGTCACCTTAACTCTCCCCTACGCTGCATGCCAGCTTCGCTAACCCTGCCAGCCCCTTCTCTGCCGAGCTGTGCGACGACATCCCCCCTTCTCAGCCTTTACACAGGCTTTCAAAGTGCCTAACAGCCGACTTCCTCTCCCGTGGCTATAAGAGCCCCACACCACTCGTCTCCACTCACTTTTAATCGTATCTGAGAGCCCCTAAGCCTTCTTCCTCCTCACCACTGGCTGTTCCACCACCCCAAAGCAATCTTGAGCTCCGCTGCACCCCGATCCAATTCCTCATGCTGGGAGCTTCGCCCGAGGATCCTGAAAACACTCCAACCACCGCTGAACCCCTTTTCCCCCTTTGACTAGCCCTCCACGATGCCCCTCTATGCCGCCTTGGCCCACTGATGACAGATCACTCTGTGCATCCCCAAGCTTCATCGTTGCTTTTGGTAAGTCCCCCTCCACACGTAGATGCTCCCCTAGCTTGGAATCGAGCTCTGGGGTGTCGTAGTGCCATGGTGTTGTGCTTCGATTAGCCGCAGCCCCCGAGCTCGTCGCCGACTGCTGTGTGAGCCAAATTGAGCCGAGAAATATGGCCTAGAAGTGCAGGCCATGTAGGGTATTCCATTTTGGGGCTCGCTGCCGTCGCCATGCCTTTCCTTGCCGGTGACGAGCCTCGCCTCATCACGACAAGGAAGAAGGCACTATAGTGCAGTAGTTAGCTTTAAACGTGCAATTAAGGTTAGCTTAACGACAAACCTGTGGGCCTCCCCATTTATTTGTAGCCCTGTCTTGCTGATGTGGGCCCAAAGACCTTTTAAAACCCCTTTTAATCTGGTTAAGTCAATGGGAGCCATTGACATGTGGGCCCGGTTTAGTATTTGCACAGTAAAGGGGTCCTTCCTGTCAGTCCATCAAGGCCTTTTCTTTGAGAAAATAATTCAAAATTAAATTAACACATGTAGGACCCCCTTGTCAGTCTTAGTAAGCTTTTCCGATAGAAAATTAATTCAAAAATTAATTTAAAACTGTGGACCCCACCAGTCAAAGAGAGAAATTCTCTCATCTGTTTATTTTTGGATTTAATCCTGATTTAAACTTTGGAGAGTCCGTTCTCACTCATTTTAACTCTAAATTTAATAAAATTTATTTCTAAACTTCTCTAAATTCATGATCTATCTAATGACAGTAAAATATTTTAGTTTTGAATTTGTTTGAATTTTCATTTGGATTTATTTGCTCGTTCGTATGTTTATTGTATTTTCGTCGCGTTCGTCTGAATAGAGTATGAGGACGCTAAAGGCCAGGTTCTTTTGGGTTTAAATTTGGCTTATGCTTGTACTGTCCATAGTAACTACCTTTTAAATGGTGTGTTTTTAAGGCGGGGTCAATAGAAAAATTGTAGTAAAAATGTACTGAGTTCAGTTGTACCAGCCAAAATTGCATGTGACTATTTCTTTCTGCGTACCGTCTCTCACGAATAGCTAGAATTCAAATATTTAAACCATCAGCTCAAAAGAACCCACCCCAAGTCTTCCATGACCAACCAGCTTGTGAGCCAAGTGAGTTAATATTTTGATCATATTAAACCTACATTTGTCCAAATTTATATTCATTTCAATTATTAAATTGTATGCTTAATTTATTATACAAATGTACGTTAAACTTAAAGTAGATACATGCTTGCTTGATATTGTAGAATTATTATGCCATCCTTGATATTTGAATAGCATGATCCTTGTTACTCTAGATATTTAATGGTAACTTTACTAGCTATAGATCGCACGTAAGTGTCATGCTAGTCTTGCTTGAGTACTAGGGTATTAATTTGCCCTAATAATCACCTTTTAATTATAAAACTTGTTTTGGGCAGTTATTGGAGAGAAATGACTGGTATTTTGAGATAACTTAGTTTTGTGCTTCTCAAAACCGTAAAACTTGTTGTTACCATATCTGGACGGATGGTCTAATGGTTGGTGTGGATGTAGCACAAGAAATTATGGTTCGTGGTATGTACCGCCCAAATGACTTAAGGACTTAATCCTGTGATAACCTCCCAATGTAAAAATATTGCAACCACAAGTCTATAATGGTGTCGACTTAGCTTAATAATTTGTATCCACCAGTGCAAGTTGTACCATTGGAGTGACCCACGAGTTGTGTCGCTGATTTTAAGCCGATGTGGACACAGGTCATGTCGCCGGTGTAAGCCGCCGTGTGGTGCAAGAAGGGGTCTGGATGTGGTGGATGTAACCACCTCATGATGAAACCTTAGCGGGTGTAACTTACAATGGAGGGTGCATTGTAAAGGCTATGTGATGATCTCCTTGATTCACATGTCTAAGGAAATATGTGAAACATAACAAGTTGATTATCTCTTGTAGATAAAGTGTACAGTCTCTGTATAGTATAAACTATTCGAACAGCCATGCCATGGTCAAGGGCGCGCATGAGAACTTACTCAACTTAGTTTTTATTTCAAAAACTTGGTGGGTGGGATGAAAACTCGTTGGATGGATGTAACCTTGGTTTTGGCTTTTCCTAGGTGGATGTAACCCAGTGTTGATAATTGGGTGGATGTAACCCTAGTAATCAAACTCTAGCATATGGTGGATGGAACCACGTAACAAGTGGATGAAGCCTGTACCGTTATAAATATTGCACACTTTCACTCTCTTTAATAAAATATGTTTTGGTTAAAATGCTAAGACATAGGAATTTCTAATAGATATAACTTTCAAATGTTGGCTTTAGCAAAGAAAAGAATCCGAACCTACCTTTGTTGAACCTTACATGTAAACTATTGCATTCTATATGTTTGCTCGTGGAGCATTGTTGCTTGTGCTCACCCTCGCTCACAAAATCCCTCAAAGCCCGTGGACCAAGGACACTACTACGATGTCCTAGAAGCTGATAGTGAAGAAGATAGTGGAGATTAGATTAGTCTTTAGTAGTCTCGGTCTCATCCTAGTATAGCTAACAAGGTTTGTGTTTGTATGCACCAATATTATCTAAGTATTTGGTTAATATTAGTCGCATATAATTTACCCCAGTTATTTTCCTACAGCGAGATGTGCCCACCCCTTTTGCTTCCGCTACCGCTTTAGCATTTTTTGTAATGAATACATTTGACCCGATCGGCCCCTATTGTAAACTTGACTCGATGCGGTCTACTTAAACTCTGATCAATGTAATATTAATGTATGGTATGGTTTACATCGTGTATAAAATGACTCAGTGATGTATTCTGTGAGCGCTATCTACTGACCCAGGGAATAGTACAATAATTTCACATATGATTCTGGATTGGCTAAATCTAAGTGTGACAACTAGCTAGATGGTAGTTAGATCTCTAGCTAGTTGATGGTGTGACCTTTAGCCAACTGGTGGTCGGACCTCTAGGCAAGAACAAAGCAGGTTTTTAGCACTATTTCAAATTCAAAAATCAATGAAACATTTGATCCACAATTATAAAGGACTTGAAAATTGAACCAAGGCTAGATCATGACCTTAAAAACTTATCACAAGCAAAGATCAAGAAAGAACCCAAGAAAATTGGGTTCTATTGGCTTTTGAACTTCTGCTGCACCAAAACCAAACTAAAACCACAATTAAGCCAACTCTCAAACCAAAACTCTAAATCACTTGAAATTCAATATGCACATTCTCTAGGATGTTAAAAACCTATTCCAATCAATGATCAATAAAATCATTACCAAATTTCTAATCTTTTTCAGTTTGAAAAAGGTTGCACCAAAACTAGGCAAAAGAGGAAATCTTAATTTGCTCTCGATTGTGAGTTCTTGATGGTGTAGATAATCTTGTATGAGTTCTCACATATCATAACAAGTTAGATCACAACACGAACTCAAGCCAAAACATCCTCAAGGTCAAAACCCCAAAATCGCCCAATCTTGAGCCAAGATTGGACAATCATAAGAACTTGAAAATAACAAGTACTTAGATGGATGAGATTTGGTCTTCAAGAGACATCGTCATCACTTACATATCTTAGGAACACAAAAAGATCAAGAGGGTAAGAAGAAACACAAAAAACTAAGTCAAATCAAGATTTCATCACTTGAGCACAAGTGGGAAATACTTGGACGAATTTTAATCTCTATTGATACTTGAAGATGAAAGTTTACAGCCAATCTCTAGCCACACATAAGGTCTAAGCATGACAAAACACTCAGCCATAAGAGCCTCTCATATCTCCCACAAGGTTCTCTCCCAGAACCCTAACTCATCTCAAGGCTAGGCATGAACTCTCTCCTAAAGCTGAACCCTAGCCACCTCTCCCTTCTTATATATGGAGGCTCATAGGAGAAACCCTAACCAACACTATAGTTGCATTTTATCCACTCTTACATAGGCTAACCCGTTAACTTAACATCATATCGGGTTTTACGCTTACACATACACACTTCTTAAAGTGCACACACCCATTAAACTATTAGTGAATCAACACTTGATCTATTTAGCATTTTCAGCATATACAAGATCTAAATCACTTAGTCCAACGTTGTGGATTCGCACACTGCCACTTTTTTGTATTGAAAATCTTACCAAAATGCCTCTTTGCTGCCTTCCTTGAAGCTTCATGTTTTCTTTGCCTTGAAGCAACTCCGTGCTTTATCTTCAAATCCATATGACTCCAATGACTTCCCGGCAATTCTTAAAGGAATGCGCGTAGGCTATGCAAGCAGAAAATAAAACTTTTCTACCGCGCACACAAGGACATCATGCTTAAGGAGGGATCATGGATCGTTACCATTAGACGCGCAGCGCAGCGGAAGAAGAGTTGGAGAAGCCGATCCAACCACGCGCGTCGAGGTAGTAGGGGAAGTAGCCGATCGTCCCGAACAGATCGTCTCCTCCACGCGATCAACCACACCACGAGCAGATCCAATCTGTAGGTTGTTGATGCCGATCAACACCGCAACGAGCAGTGCCTCCACCGGTATCCACACGTCCGGGGCTAGAACGCCGATCGCGAGTGTACTAGCACTCGTGAGCGGCTAGGGTTTGGCTCGGGAGGTGGCGGCTAGGGTTTTGCTAGAGGTTCACAGAAAACGTGTGTTCCTAAGCCCCTCACCTCCATATATATAGACCTCCTCACTTGGGCCTTGTGGACCGAGGCCCAATAGGAGTCTATTCGGATCTCTATCCGAATTGAGCCCACATCCGAATCATATTCGAATTAGTGTTCCAACCCGTTAAGCGTGCGACCCTGTAGGTTCACGTATACTTGGTCGCGACCCGAAAACGCCTTTCCGGTCACCCTGTTAATAGCGGCCTCTAGTAAGACATATTAACCCCAAAGTATACGTAAAGATCATATCGGCTGAACCTGTAATGTTCTCATGTACGAATCCCTTTACCTCACGATATAGATTGAGCTCAAGGCGAGACCTGTGTCATCCTCTTAATAGCTCAATCACTCTCTCGATTCCGTGATGGATTATAAACTCGTGATTGACTCCTCAATCACCTTGGCATGGCCATGCACTTTCATAATCCATTACATCGAGGGGCCCAGAGATATCTCTCCCATAAGGAGGGGCAAATTCTATCTTGATCATTCACATCCCACTACATGTTTAATAGCAAACCCGAAGACTACTTTTATGACTACCCAGTTACGGAGTAGTGGTTAGTAGTCCCAAAATAGGCTACTACGCATGTTGGGAACCATGATGATCTCAAGTCTAAGGATTCTACATAAACACTACTTGAGACCAACTGATGACACATGGAATCTCTGCAGTGTCTCATGGCGGGTCTATCCAACATATGTTCACTAACACATGTCCATATTATTGATTTGTTATCTCCATACCATGATCCATGAGACATGATCATCAATCAATACATATGTTGATCTTTGAATCATATTTGTTCCTCATATGATATATAATCAGGGATCATTTAGAAATAGCAACATTTTGGCATTAAGAGTCTCATGAATAAGTCGCATACTCATTGATCAATAATGATAATGTCTATTTCAAGGAACAAAGCAATGTATCATAAACATAGTATGTGATATATTCAACATCTCCATGTTGCCTCTAGGGCATATCACCAACAATTCTCTCACATGTCCAGATCCCATCGAACCGTCCTCGCTTGCAAATAGACTTAAGTCAATTAGCGCACCACACGCCTTTCCTTACATCATGATGGCACCTAGCTTACCTGACTGTTCTAGACCTTAGATCCTCTCTGAGGTTAATCCCGATCCACCTTATCGTTGCCCGTTATGTCCACCACCGGTAGCTCCCGCTTCGGTTCCTCATCGTCACAGCATGTAGCCACCCCGCAAACCTCAGTCATTTTCAGTAGCTCCTTGATTGTCTAGACCTCAGATCCTCCTAAGCGTAATCCCGATCTCTTGATCGCTTTAGATCTAAGCTCTCCTAACTTAGTACCGGTCACGTCCTTCTCATCATGACGTAGCTCCGAAATCCTACAACCAACAACAACATGCAAACTATCATGTAGCACCACATAATATACAAACCATCAATTGACATAATTAGTCCATATAATGAACCATGCAAAATGCATGCACCTAAACCACTGATCCTAACCCCTTGGACCAGACATAGAACCTCAGTTCACACAGGCAACGACACTCGGCACCCATGCCGTGCCCACACTCAACCAAGACCAGAAATCCTAAAATACCACTTTATGGCCAAAGCACCCCACCTGGCCAGTCAGACCACTGCCTCTAGCCGGTCTGACTACTGGTGGCTTCTAGTCTGACTTGAATTTTTGCAAATTCTCAAATATCAAATTCAAACTGCACGAACTCTCTGAACCAAAACTCAATTACTTATCACAACCATGAGGTGAGCTCCACATGGTCTCACTATATATGTGTGCGTGTGCGCGTGCCATTTTCATACTACCGGGAGTACATACTCCCACCTTCCAATATACAGTTTAAAGGAACATGTTATACCTCTTTGCACTTTCGATATACTTAAATACTAATTCTAAGATACTTCAATGTGACATGGTTGAAATGGAAGTATGTATTCCCAGAAGTATAGAATCATTTTCATACACACATATACATATAAATATATGTATATATACGTATTTATATATACTTATATATATATATGCATATGTGTATACACACACATGTATGTATGTATATACATACATACATACACACACACATACATACATATGTAAATATACATACATACATACGCTCACACACACATACATACACACACACATATACATACATACATACATACATACATACATACATACATACATACATACATACATACATACATACATACATACATACATACATACATACATACATACATACATACATACATACATACATACATACATACATACATACACACACACACACACATACACATATATATAAACATATACATACATACATATGTGTGTGTGTGTGTGTGTGTGTATATATATATATATATATATATATGGATGTATATATGTACATGCATATGCATACATATATACATACATACACACGCACATATATACATGGAAACATATGATGTGCACTCACCGTGCACTCAAACTAAAGAAAGTCACAAAAAATTCTAAAAACATTTCTGGATATACTTCATAGTCTGCTCCACCTATGTATAAAATTTCATGTTCAAATTTATTCTATGTTAAGAGTAATAAAAGAGAACTCTTAACACAGAATGAATTTGAGCATAAAATTTATATATATTTAGAGTAAGTTTAGAAGTACATGTAGAAATTTGTTTGGACTTTTTTAGTTTGACTGTACAGCGAGTGCACCGTAAGGGTAAGTACATAGCATATGTTCCCTATACACACACAAATTTATATATACTAGTATTATGCTCGTGCATTGCGATGGGTCCCGAAATAGGGTGGTACATATATATCACCAGACATGATACAAAATCGTACAATACACATTTTCGCAATATATATCGCACAAAATATATAATCATATTCAAAATTTAGAAACTATAGATCCTACGAGGAGGCGATCAGATTGGTTGGTCCTAACCATAAACTCACGAACGATGGTTGAACTAGGAGGAGGAATGAGAAAAAACTGAAGAGGGAAGTGGAGGGGAGGAGGTTTGATTGTATAAGCCTTTTTCGTACTCCTGGTGGAATTTTTACCCAGGCGCCCTAGTGTTGCCTAACCGTTTGGCCAAAGATGTCGGATGCGAGATCTTCCACTTACAATATACCACTTAAATGAACGTGTTATACTTATTTATCACTTTCTGTATATTTAAATACTAATTCTAAGATACTACAATGCAAATTGGTTAAAAAAATTCATCGGAGTCCTTTATTTTTGCTATGTACCCTTTTTCCATATATAAAATAAGTATATACATAAATTATGCTATAAAAAGTGAACTTCAATGAAATTTTTCATGGAACTTACTTTGGAGTATTGTATAATCATTATTAGAATATGTTCAAAAGGATAAAGAGGTATAATAGCATCATTTAAGCGGTATATGAGAAGTGGAAGTATGTACACTTAGGAGTATGATACACACACGCGCGCGCGTGCGCGTGGGTGCGCTAACAAGCGCGTGCACGCACACCACGCGTGGGTCGTAGGGCATGCGTGACCTGGCTTGCATCAGTGGTTCGTGTGTAACTATGGCATCGGTAGTAAATTTTCATAGCATTGCAATGTGAAAGGTACCATCCAAATTTTCAAGCCTATAATTTCAGGATTTCATATCGTGGGTTGATTGAGGTGCGTTTCTTTCGGTTAGAACTACTGATTAGTAGTAACTTTTGTAGGACCAGTGAATATGCGTCTTATTGTCATTGTCATAACTTGTACAGGATGATTGAGTTGTAGATGATAAATTTGTGAGTAACTCCATAAATTACAGATGATAACCCACTGTATATATGATAGTAACTTTAATAGATGATAACTTCATTACTTATACATGATAACTTCATGAGTAATCAAAAGTATCTTTGACCACAGCTGCTCGACCACGGCACTTCGACCACGTCTGCTACTCAACTTACAAGTATATCTGCTAATTTAGCTTACAACTAGCAACCGTTTATTGTAGTTATGACTACCGACCGATTATTGTAGATCCGACTACTGATCGGTTACTGAACTCGAACACACGAGTATTTGACACACTATGCGTATGATAACTTACCATATAGATGATAACTTTATTACTCATAGATAATAACTTCATGATTAACCGAAGTAACTTTGACCATGGTTGTTACTTGACTTACGAGTACATCTGCTACTATAGCTTACAACTACTAACTGGTTACTGTAGCTTCGACTACCGACCAGTTACTATAGCTTAGGACTACCGACCGATTACTGTAGTTTCAACGACCGAACAGTTACTGTACTCAAACACACGAATAGTTGACACACTATGCGGATGATAACTTACCATATAGATGATAACTTCATTACTTATAGATGAAAACTTTATGATTAACCGAAAGTAACTTTGACCACAGCTGCTAGACCATGGCACTTCGACCACGGCTCGAGAGTAATCTCTAAAACATTCTGGCTATCCGCAATTGTGATTTTCCTTGCCTTGGACGGTGCCTTCCCTGTCATCTTCATTTGATCTCCTAAAATGGAATTTTACAATGATAATGGCGATTAGGTATAAAATATAGGAACAACATCGTAATGATGAATCGATCACACTACAGCCAAAATATAAGGAACATCTAACCAAATCGCTAACCCTATATATAGCCAGGTGAGGTCGACAACGATGACTGATGGTGCACAGTCAAAGCGACAATCGACAGCGCTCGATCGGCGGCTACGAGCGAAGATACTGGATTAGGATGTGTGGCTGATGATGAGGCTGCGAGGTTGCCAGATTAGGGAGGCACAGAAGCGAGAGAGATGGAGAGATAGGGAGAGATCAAATTGGGGGATGACAAAGAGAGAGATTTCGGGTGGGCTTAAAACCCATTTGATTTTCATACCCCACTAAATTTCGGAAAAGCGGCACATGGGACCGAGGTGCGGGGTTAACACACATGATAATTGTAAGTAACTTCATGTGTTGCAAATGATAACTTTTTGTGCATGATATAGTAACTTTGCCAATGTACAAAAATTCATGAATTACACGACTACTAAACTGGAAGTAACTTTTCCATAATAAGAAAACACAAACGCTAAACCGTGCGTGGGGTCGATTGAAAGGGGGGGGGGGGCGATTGGCTGATTGGGTCGTTGGGTCACATCGCTAGGGGGTCGCACGTTTATTCTATGCGTAGCCACTGATTAGTAATTACATATATATAATTAACTGGGACACCATGGTACTATGACACCATGATTTAAAATAGATATTTCTCTTATGTATTACGTGTGAATTTTTTTTAAAATTTTTTTAATGTCAAGTTTAACTAGTTTAAGTTTGAACCAAAATTCAAACTAGAGTCTCCTTTTTATGATAGTTTGTTTGTAGATATCTGTTGATACACACACACACACACACACACACACACACACACACACATATATATATAGGGAGCATATCTAGTGCTAATAGCTATTTCAGTGCTAAGGTGCTAATGGCGACGTGGACCGTCCGATTTAGATTGCGTGGCTCAGATGGAGGTGGGTGGAAACTTCATCCCACTTAAACACTTTTACAGAAAACCCCCTGCACTTTGCACTTAAGTGAAAACGCTACAATATACAACAACAATGGTGGATTTGATGTGTTTTTGTTAAAAGCACAGGGGGTTTTCTGTAAAAATGTTTAAGTGGGATGGGGTTTCCACCCACCTCCATCCAAACGACACAATCTAGATCGGACGGTCCACATCGCCATTAGCACCTTAGCACTAAAATAGCCATTAACACTAGATATAGGACGCTGAAACGGGGCACCAATGTGTCTGGGCACCAGGCCTCTCTGCCTTCGGATTGCTTTTAGATGCGTGTAAGTGCAATGATATATAATATATCAGGATGGAAAGTCTTAATCATGGATGAAATGTTTCAATCATGAAGTCTAGGCACCATGGTGTCCCTGTTATTTATACTATATATATATATATATATGTGTGTGTGTGTGTGTGTGTGTGTGTGTAAGCATGCGATAAAACATTGTTGAATGTTTTTGAATTTGAGTATATTTTTTCAAAGGTATGCGTTTTATTTGAATTATTATTATATATACACCCTAAAACTAAAAATTTCAAAAAATACAACTAAATTTGGTTAAATTCACGTGTTTAAAGTTATGGTATCCTATTTCGGCGTCTCACGCGCTTGTTCCAGAGCTAACTGTGGAGCACAACAGCCTAGTAGAGCGGTGCACATCGGCGGTGTGTGGAGTAATGCAGCGCACGGAGTTTGGTGCACCGCCTTTGTTCGATCGATCGGGCTGGCGCGCTCGGCGTACGTGGTAGTTTGGTGCCACTTTTCCATCGGCGCCGATGCACCTGATTTCTGTTCCTTTATTTAGTTAAATGCCATAGACATTTGGTGGGCATTCTTAATCATGACATTGCAAAGCAATGATCATATCCCTCTACATCACTAGAAAATAGATATAGATATAATTTTTTTCAATGGGTAGTATCTATCTTTGGATCTAAACAATAAATTCATCTCTCCCCCTCACTCTCCCTTACCTCAACAGATTCAATATTTTGCTATTAGATTTTGTGCCTAAATAATATCTTGCATAAGACACTACTTTCTCCTCACTTCTTTAATTTTTTCTCCACCTCATCACAAATTTTGATTAGCATGCTACTTAATACTATAGATATTACTGACTAGGACTCATTGGGAATGCCCTTAGGGCAGTGCCACATTGTGCCAGGCATGTTTAGTTGTTTACAAGTGGAGGGCACTGCTGGAGTTCGCTCGCTAGGCTGCGATTAAACTCCATCTGGTAATTTTGCCGTAAAATTTCCATCCAGTGCGGCAATGGCAGGGCTAGAAATGGATGTAGATTCCCTTTTGCGGTTTGATTGCTGTACAAATTTGACAAAGACTACTAGTATCCAAAGAAGACACGATTAAGCATGACTACAGTGGCACAGAGCTTTGGGAGTAAAGCTACAGACTACAGTGTTTATCTTGAGCTGACATGAGTAAAGCATAGCACACCATAGTCAACTGCAAACAAACGCAATTCTAATTTTAACATTTATCAAACAGCTCATGGTGAAGCTCACGTTACTAGTTAGTTGGCATTTGATGCATAATTATCCAAGTAAGATGTATACTATATGAAGCTGATTTTTGAAACACCCCAAAATTCAAAACCGTTTGAATGTTTTTTGGATTTTGTTTGAATTCCCAAACCTTTCCCAATTTGGCAATCTCCCTTTGAGATCCACCTTATCCTTTTTGGCCATCTCACCTTCCCCTCCCGTTGGTGCCATCCAAGAAACCGCCTTCCGCCACCGCCTTCCTGTTCTCCCCTTCCACACGGCCGCACGCCGTCACCCAAATTTGTGTCTGAGCTCACTCCGACCGTTCACACCCGCTCGCTAGAGTTGATGTTGCGGCCCCACTCTCCTGTGGCTCGCTCCTTCTGCTGACCTCATCTTCTCCTCATGCTGTGCGCCCGTTTGACTGGCGCTCGCTCCTGCCGCAGCTCACCGCCTCTCCTGCCTGACGCATGCGTTTTCGCTATACAAGCCCCTATTACTCCCTCGCCAACTCTCGTAGAGATGCCAATGCCACCTCCCTTGCACGCCCTCGCCCCAGCAGAACTCCCGCTTTCTCTCCCTTCCACGCGCCAGCGCCACCCGAGCAAGGCCACTACTCCCACCACCTCTCCTCACTTGTTTAACTCAATCGGCTTCACAGAGAGCCCCACACCACTCCCCACCATCCACCAAAACCACTGAATTGAGCTCTCTCTCTCTCACCGCAGCCTCACCACCGAAGTCCCCTGAGCCCTTCGACCTAACCCCCACCCCCGATCACCAAATCTCAATTCCTCGCTACCATAGCATCCCCAAAGCACCATGATCATAAAGCAGAACTCAATGGAACAAGAACATTTCTTGAATGCCCTAGCATCATCAGCCTCCGATGGCCAAATCACCTCCTCCATAGACAGCTCAAACCACCGCCTCTACCATGAACCCTATGCTCCATAGATGCTCAAATCACTTTTCACCTCGCCGGAGAACCACTGAGTAACCCTAGTGCCGCTATGAAGTCCGATACCATCTCTCCTGCTGCCAGCCACCACCACCCATCTCCACACCTTCCAAAGCCCCAAAATGGAACCTCCGCTGTGCTAGGAACCCGTCCATACCGGTGAACCTCTCCAGGAAGCCTTGTCAACGCCGCTCCGTCTAAGCCGTCGCCTCTCTGTTTAGTGCCAAAGTTATCGTCCAAAGGTAGACGAAGGGACGGCGTGGCTTGATCCCAACCACTCATGCGTCAGCCATTGGTCGTGTGGGTGTGCACGTGCTGGGCCATTTCAGTTGTGTGGCTTGGGTCGAGTCGGCTGGCCCATTTGGCCAAGCCGGTTAAAAATTCCACGTGGGCTACACTGTTCATCCTGGGCTAGCCCAACATTGTAGCTACACTGTTCACTCAAAACCCTAATTTTGATTGTTTTGACACCCTAAATCCATTTTTTGACTTCCATCTCACCAATCCAAGGTCCAATAAATTCCAAACCCGCTCAATTTGATTTTTATTGCATTGTACTCCTTTTATTTTATTTATTTTTCTAGCTTGATTAGATTCAAGCATAGGCTCATGTTATTTTATGTGTTTGTGCTAGCTCCTGAATTTTTCGAGATGACCGTGCAAGGACCAGAACCAAGCGTTGAAGTGTAAGAGGTAGTAGAGTTTGTAGAACAACAAGGTAAATTACAAGCTTTTTATCATATTGAATCCAATTAAATTTAAATTATTTAATTACAGCATTTACATTATTGTTATTTACGCAATGTTATTTGATTAAAAATAAATATTTAGAATGACATGTGAATTAGTCATGTTCTACTACTGAAAAATGCCCTATTTAATTTGAGGCCATATTCATCTTGACATCCTTAGTAATATTTAATTATTATATAAATAATTATAGATTGGCACATCTAAAATTTTGTACTGCTAAGTGACATGGCTTTTGGCCGGTAGATTTGTTAAACAGCTCTAGGATAAGGAGGTGTAAGAAGGATTGTGGAAAGCCACTAGATGGTTGGAGTCCATGACCTCACCCTAGGGAGGAGGCATGAGTAGATGGGTGACAATGCCGTCGAGCATTGGGAATCTAGATTGTGGATGGCAGCCTCAAGTGAAAAGTATGGACTGAAACTTTATGCTGAGTAAAGGACACAGTAATCGCTCAACCACAAGTGTTGACTTATCAACCCTGATCTAGTAACTGCTCAACTCGATTGAATATCTATAGGAGGCAAGAGTTCAGAGGATGGGGCGTTGGTATGAGAGTAGTGTAACCATACCTAACAACAGTAGGTATCACTCGAGACGGGCGGGAGTGTTTAGGACTGATCAGTAGATACCCGGGTCTGAGTGGGGATCTACTGGGTAGAGGTTATATAAAGAATTGATAGTGAAAAACCTTGTTTTCTCAACTCAGTCGCACGCTAGCTAAAGCATGTCTATAGCTTGATATTGAGAGTTTGAGAAATCTTGTGAGTAAGCAGAGTAAAATAAATGGTATTTGAATACGCCGTGCTCCCGACCAATGGAGATGTGTTTATTGGGTGATTCCAAGTTTCCAACAGCAAAGCATAAGTAGATTTCGTTATGTTTTAAATTGGAAGAAAGCATCTGTTGAAAACCTCCTTACTCTTAAGAAGTTGTTTTGTTATTTCTTGTTTGAGAATGTTTACAAATAAAATTGCATCCGTTCTCACTAGTAAAACCAGTATATTTTCATCCAATGAATATCCTTGTAAGTAGATAAGTTAGGATTTACTCTTGTGACTTGTTAGATACGGTTGTATTCATTACTTACTAAATAACAAACAGAGGATCGATGGATCAACAATGAACAAGTTGTTGATGAAGTTTCAGAAGAACCCTACTTCATTGTTGACAAATGGTTTTATATCTTAGCCGCGCTTAAGCTTGCCTGTGGCGTCTTTCTTTTGTAATGTAGGATAACTCTAGGCTTACACGTCCACTATGTCAAAACTTAGTTGATAAACCATATAATAAAGTTTTGCTCTTTTGTTGTAAGCATATGTTATTATGGTGCTTACTCATGTACAGTACTTCGCAACTGAACAATTTTGGATATTTACAGGGATTACCAGCATCTCCAGAAATGTGAGCTTATAATTTTCTTAATGGTGTGCTATATGTGATACTTCATAATCCACATGCACACTAGAAAGTAAAAAATGGCAAGTAAATTTGGTCCACCCCTTGTAAATTATAAACGCATGTCAAGTACATCCATGTGCAATTCATCCGTTTGTATCCATCGCTGGCTGCTGCTCCTTGTGTGCCCCGTTTATGGAAGTTTGGGCCCTGAGGTGCCACCAATAATTTTGTGAATATTTACATGAGGCTCGGTTTTTGACATGGCCGATAATTTTTGGTCTGTATTTTTTAAAATAATACTGATCAATAAAGATATCAATACAAACGATATATATAATTTTAAATTAAAAATACTATTTAAAGAATCGATTTTAAGAAGATTTATTTTATTTATTTTGGTTTTAAGAGAAGCGAAAAAAGGCCGGAACAAAATGCAACTGCTGTTTGTCGCTAGGGGGCCTACTCACCAATGTTTTCTCTTCATTCATGATTGAGGCGGCCATGAAAGCTTCCTCAGGTGTCCAACTGTTAAAAGTGAAAAGCTGCTGCTCCAGCAGCAACAGCAGTAGCTGCAATTATTCATCCAATGTATCTCCAGAGCAGCCGGTTCCTGTCATTGCATTTTTTTTGTCCTCCACAGGGGAAAAATAATGAAGAGTAGTGCTATTACTAGTATGCAACATATATTTGTTTCTTGTTACTCTTTGCATGCACCTCTCTTAAGTTGCATTAGTGTGTTCAAACAAACGTTGCGGGGATGCGGATTTTGCACTCTTACTGGGTGTCCTACGCCTTCCACCTTTGTTCCACCTCGACATACGTGTGTGTATTTGGAGGCACGAGGCACTACTTGCAAATATACAATGCAAATATGCTACAAAATACATTTCAATCTCTCTCTCCCTCTCTCTCTTCCTTTCCTTTCTCTCTCTTCTTCGACTGGGTCGTTCGCTGCCGTCGTGAGGAGACAGCTGGCTCATGGCTGGAGGAGGAGGCGGAGTCGACGCGGGCTCGCTACAAGGAGGCGGTTGTTAGGTACTGAGGCTAATTGGGAGGAAGAAGAACGCAGGTGATAGGGGTAAGACGTAAGGGCAAGAAGAAGAAGAAGAAGGATTTGGGGAAGAAATACTTGTATTGTTTCTTGTCTATCTGTTACAATCCTCGAACCCTTTTTATAAGAGAGCCGAGTCTAAATCAATACAGTTTGAATCGGAAACTATTCCTTAATTGAATGATCTGTAAATTACTCGTTCTATTTTGAAGCTTCCCATATTTGAATCAGGACTTATTTTGGCAATGATATTGGAGTCCGACTAAACTATCCGTAACAGCAGCTCACAGTAGGAGGCAGGCATGGCAACAGCTGTATAGGTGGTGATGACGTCGGGGGGCACCGATGACAGGATGACCAAAAACAGAGGCGGTAGCACCGGTTTTGGGGCCGCCGAGAAGGGATGGCTAGAAATGGAGCCACGTCGCTACCGTCGAGGAGGAAGAGAGCGGCTTTGTGGTGGCGACAGTCTTGGGCTGAAGAAGATAGAGATGGGAGAGAGAAAGGAGAGAGGAGCCCACAACGAAATAGGTGAAATACCCAAAAAAATCAAAAGAATTTGAATTTCATTGAACTTCGATTTCATTTGAAAACATACCCAATTTGGTAATTCCTCAAGTTTTTATGCTTCCTTTTCTTGGACATGCTGCCTCCTCTGGCCAATAGCGTATTCCGACCAACCACCTTTTACCTTGTGCATCATCTGACAATCAGCGATGCCCTATTCGCCAACGCAACTTCCAGTCGCTACCGCAACTCATGGTCATTCGTCGTACCCTCGCCTGTAGAGCCACTAACACCACCTATGGCCTCCGACCAGCGTCGGATAGGACAAGCCGGAGATTACCGCCGCGGCAACCTCTGTCTCACAGTCGACCTAAACCGCCTGCTCCCTTGATCGCCGCAACCCGCTACTCAAGGAGACGCCGAACCCGAAGTACCACCTCAGCTTGCTGACCTCCCTTGATAACCGTTGCGTCTCCCCAAACTCTCTTATACCCTCCCGGCTCGGCCACGCGCCATAAACTGAGCTAGTTACCACCATGCCAAACCGCCTCACTTAGGCTTGTGCATTCAGTTAGTTCAGTAAATTCAGTTTGGTACGTACGGTAAATACGACAAATAAGGTATTGTTAGTTTGGTAATATACGGTATCTTGGAAAATATGGTACGATATCGGCGAATCCCAATTTATTTCGGTGCAGTATCGGTAAATACCATATTTACCAAAGTTAACGTGAATTGCGAATGATATAACGGTGTATGCATAATGCTGTGCTCTCTCTATTGCAATGATGTTGACCTACTGGCTGATGTTCTCAAGATTCGAGTGTAACTCATCAATCATCAATTCGCCATCAAGACATCAATTCAACTATTCAAATATTCAACTGTCTCTGACAAATTGACACCGTCAAGGCATAAAGAGGAAAAGAGTTGCTGCCTATCATGCCTATTGTATGCCTGCATGATCCATGCATATGCAAAATGCAATTATGCATGCAATGCAATGCAATCCTATTCCTAGGCTTCATAGCAGATAAAGCCATAAAGGCATAAAGGAACACTTAGTTATTAGTATTATTACTCATTGCTGGCTTGCTGCTGAGCGTGATGCCTGTGGCATTGGGCCATTGCCCATTGGAAATTTTGCATTGATGTGGTAGACTAGTAGTGTGTGTGGTTCATTAGTCATTACAGATTTACAGAATTACAGGCATAGTCACAAGAATACAGGATACATGCTATTCTAGACTTCTAGTATTCTGCAGCACTAAAAGGAAATGCATCACATATTTAGCCACCACAAGAAAATAGCCAATAGCCTACCCTAGCAACTACCAATAGCACTATACAATTATAAAAGACTAATAAGTAACAGTGCAAACAACTAAACAAGTGAACTTGTTGAAGACTTAAAGTTCTTAGGCAGACATAGTGTGATAGAGTTCTATGCACATTTGGTCATGTATAGCAACGTAGCATCCATAAATCCACAATTCCACACATCACAGAATATAGATATTATAACCATCTTGCATTAAATCAAAAGTTGAATTCATTCAGGTCAACCATGTGCCCACCACCACCATGTTGCAAATGCAACTTGCATAGATGCCACAAAACAATTTCACAGCACTACAACAGACAACATAGCTCCTACATACTGAATGGAATGCCAGATTGCATGTAACATCACATCACATATTGATAATTATGCAACAAAAGACTGCATGACATACTACATAGATAATAGATTGCTTGACTGCTTGCCATCACACCTATACAACAAAAGACTGCATCACATGATGATAGCATGAAATACATATGATAGTACATCGATTACATGACTGCTTGCCAGTTGCCATCACAAGTTCACAAGTATACAGCTAAAGACACACCTTTACTCCTGAAGAGTCAAGCTCTATCCGACGAGAAGACACTTGATGTTGGCGTGATAGCATCATCAACTTGGCCTTGCATTTCTGCACGACAAAAAATAAATATATAAAGCAGTTATAGCAGTTTGCATCATTCATAATTCATAAATAGAAATAATATGTGTATATTATAGCACCTTCTTCAAATTTAGTCAATTCATTTAGATTGGCTTCAATGTTGATGCGCTTTGAATAACGCAACCAATCTTGTGCACATATCAAGCATTGGAGTGTTAGAGGAGAGAAGGAGCTTCTAAAATCATCGAGAATGTGAACACTAGTACTAAAATCTAATTCAGAAGCAACAGTTGACATGGGGATTGGTAATATATCACAAACCATCCGTGAAAGGATAGGAAAACGAGGTGAGTTACATTTCCACCATGAGAGAATGTCAAAATCTTTAACATCATCTTCCGCATCTTGAGCAAGGTATTTCTCTAATTCTGATTTACCCCCACCTTCAATAGTAACTTTCATTCTCTTGTTGTATAAAGACCTCATAATATTTGTAGATGAAGTAGTTGATTGCTCAATAGCACTAGTTGATTCCTCGGTGGCTTGGCTTCCAACTTGATAGAGTGCTCATTCTTGTATTCTTCGAAAAGATCTAAGAGTGCCTTTTGTATCTTCTCCCATATCTTAGCACCTTTAATCTGGCCATACGTCTTGTTGACTTACCACTCAAAACAAAGATTGCTTGGTCCTTGCATACACATTAAAATAAAAACAAAACTAACAATAGTGAGTGATCAAGAACACAAGCCATATCTTGATAAAAAAAACAGAAAAAAGGACAAAAGAAGCTTGTACCTAGGATCAAGACTAGCAAAAATAAAAATTAAGTCATTCATCTTCTTAAGATCCCCCCAATACTTATCAAACATCGCCTTCATCTTAACAGCCATGTCTTTGAAGGTATTATCATCACCATCTTCATGTTCAGTCCATTCGCACAATAAATAATTTACACCAACAATATCTTCAAAGAAAGTGTTGGAAGTAACATATTGAGTGCCAAAAACTTTTTTGTAAGGTCAAAGAAACGTGCTAGAAACTTCTTGAAGTCTTTTACATACACCCAATCATCATGTTTTGAAACCCCATCCACACCCAAGTCTGCCTTGTATGTGGGGTCCTGAAGTTCAAGCCTTTCAAATGCCTTCTCAAAACCCATGGCGGCCTCTAACATAAGATATATTGAGTTCCATCTGATGCACACGTTAAGAGACACCAAACCTTTTTTTCTACCTTGCTGATTTGCACACATTTTTTAAAGCTTTCGTTCTTGCGGTGTAGCTTCTCACATATTTGATAGCATTACAGATACAGGAAATAGAAGGAGCCACTATCTTACCCATCTTGAACCACAAGATTAATAATATGAGCAACACATCTCATGTAAAGTTGACAACCTTTAAAAAAAACACCACCCCAATTTTTCAAAGCACTCCTTATGTAGCTTATAGCACCATCATTTGAATTAGCATTATCTACAGTAATAGCGCACACATGCTCAATGCCCCACTCAAGCAATCTTTTGTCTAGTATTTTCCTAATGCCTTCCCCTTTATGGCTATCTACCCAACGGAAGCTAAGTATTTTTTTTTGTTAAGTTGCCAATTGATATGAATGTAATGAGCAGTTAGAACCTGGTAATTTTGAAGGGTCGAAGAAGTCCATGTATTGGTTGTAAGGCTGGCTGTTTGATGAGAGTCTTTAAAAATACTTTTTTAGCTTTGCTTTGTTAGCTTCATAAAGGTGGAGAACATCTATATATATTGTTGTCCTAGATGGCGAGCTGAACTAAGGACAAGCTTTTGACATAAAGTCAATAAAATCTTCATGTTCTTAAAAAATGAAAGGAAGCTCATCCACGATTATCATGCGAGTAAATGCTGCCCTAACCTCTTCAGCATTGTATTGCCAAGGAACTACATTACTACTTCAGCCATTTGCACTAGGTTGGAAGCATAATTGACTTTGATTGTTGCTCCTATAAGGATGTTTCTTACAAGATTTTGCATGAGACTAGAGAGGAGTATCATTCTTTTGTGAATCACAAGCAAGGATTAGAGAGCAAGTGACATTCATTCATACAAATACATATCACAGATGATTCCAACCACAAGTCGTCTATGATACGCAACTATTATAGACGGTTCGTACTAATAATCGTCTGTGAACTATCACATACGGTTCTAATTAAAAATCATCTATGATATCTGCAATTATCATAGATGATCCGTATTAATAACCATCTATGAATTATCTCAAATGGTTATTAACAAGAACCATCTGTGATAGTTGTGTATCACAGATGGTACATGGTCACGCTTGCAAAACCGTCTGTGATAATTACAGCACAGGCGACTCTCCATGAGCCATATGTGATGAGGCGTCCAGTATAGCTTGTTTTGTAGTTGTGGAAGCTGTATTTAATAGGTGATTCAAATAGTAAGGCATAAGTAGCTTTAATAATATTTCAATATGACAATTAACTTGTCTCAACCCCATTTCCCTTAAGAAGTTAAAGTTTGTTATTTTATGTTCAAAACGATTGCAAATAAAATTGCATCCACAAATATCTTAATAAAATCACTATACCTCCATCTCTTGAGAATCCTAGCAAGTAGTAAAATAGCATTTTTCCCATATGACTTGGTGAGTACGGTTGGTTGTACTCATATTTGCTAAAATATCAACAGAGAAAGCTTTGGAAGATAATGAGGAAACATTTGAAGAAGACTTTGAAGATTCCTACAACATAGATGATGTCTAGTTTTAGGGTTTATCCTCCCTCAGGCACATCTGTGATGTTCCTTTTGTGATGTAATATAACTTTGGGTCGCACGCCCTACTGTATAAAACTTGACTACTAAGCTCTATCTCTATAACAAAGTTTGGCTTTTATGAATGAGCTTGCGATGCATACTTGACTATAGTATCTCGTAGCTAAACAGTCTTAGACAATTGCAGGAAAAATCTAATGATGCTTACAATAGGGTGTTTAAAAGAAGAGGGAAAGGGGATGAAATATACAGGTGAATACATGTGCCTAGGGTGGATACGCGCAAATCTCGATGCAAAATCAACGGTGGATGGGGTGAGGGATATCCCACTTGGGTGCAAATGCTTTTTCCCCTAATTTAATAGGAAACATGGATATATAGGTCGTGGCAGCCGATCTGTGATGCATTCTGCTGCATCGAGCGTAAAACTGCCCGTGATTGTAACTGAAACTGAGAGAGAGAGAGAGAGAGAGAGAGAGAGAGAGAGAGAGAGAGCGAGAGAGAGAGCATTGGGAAAGGCCACGTGACCACCTGACCAGATGTACGAGTGATAGAACACTGGTACATACTAGTACGTAGTACTGGCCATGAACGTACTGATCTAGTATCTGGCTGAAACGATCCATTCACGACCGACCATATCTCCTTGGGCATGCATGAAACATATTGCATCTTTTTGTGTAGGCGGCTAGCTGGTCCCTGGAACGCCGTACCTCAAGCCGAACGGGCTCGCCGCCTCGCCTTGCTGTCGTCGCCCTGGCTAGTACTGCCCCCTGGCTGCTGGCTGGCTAGTACTAGGCCATGCTTTTTTGCGTTTGTGTGGCTATTGATTTTCTCCCCGCTCATTTGGGCTGAAAAGCTGCGGTTTATGGCTGAAATTGCACTGTAGCGGTTGAAATTTTACTGTAGCTGAAGGTGGCTTATTTGGCGTAATTAAATTTAAAATAGAAAAAATATGATAGCTCATGACGGACAACGCAAACGAATACGGGAAAAAAGAACCGGCAAAAAAGCTCAAAAAAAGTCAAAAGTTCAAAAAAAGACGAAATTTATGAATAGTGAAAAGTAAGCCAGAAGCCGAAGCTGAAACGAGCGGGGTTAAGCTCCATGGAAAGCCGAAATAAGAGGTGCATCTTCTCTGATCGATTTTTTAAAACAGCTATTCAAAGTCATTTTTTTAACAGCTCCACGAGCTTAAAATCAAATATATCATCACGGTTGTTTTGAAAAACACATACAAAAAAACATCAGCATATATAGTGGCACGTGCGGAGTACTTACTCCTACCTAGCTACCATGCACGCAGCGCATGATGTACGTGCGACGATGCAACGGAGGGGGCTTGGCCGGTTCCTTTCAGAAAACAGAACTAAAGATGGAGAGGAATTGGGGAATCGAGCACACATTGTAGCTCGTCGATTGCTGGGTATTTGTAGTAGTTTATAGACATTACAATCCTACAGATACTAACCATAAAAAGCCTATTTATATGCGAAACTAATCTGCTAGTTATGGTGGGACTATCCATGAACTCTTTGTTGTCAAGAAAAAGTTCCTCAACCATAACCCAGAGCTCCCTGGCGGTTTATTTCGAATCCATGATGATATAAAGGATTTCTTCAGAGAATGTGCCATACAACCAAGTGAAAAGAGCGAAGTCGGTTTGAGCCCAATACGGATCAGCAGGCTAAGGATCCGTAATGCCATCAACACGATGAACACCATGTTTGCCAATCATGGAAGTGAGAAAGGTGTGCCATTTAGTGAAATTGGACGCCTGAAGATTGAGGACAAATCGGAACGTGAGCCTTGATGGCTATGCTGCTGAGAGGCTATGGTAGAGGAAGTAGTGGAGAGTGCGGAAGCATTAGATGTGGAAGGCTCGGTGCTCATGGCGAAGAATAGGCCAGATAGAACCAGTCTGATACCAAGAAAACAGAACTGAAGATGAACAGAGGAATTGGAAAATAGAGCACATACTGTAGCTTGTCTATTGCCGGGTATTAGTAATATTTTACAGAGATTACAATCCTGCGGATACTAACCATAACAAGTCTGTTTACGTGCGAAACAAATCTGCTAGTTATGGTGGGACTATCCATGAGATTACAACAGATCCAAACTAATTTGGATAGGAATAAATACATGCTTAAAATGTGACAGGAGAATATCTCGTTATCACTTTCTTTCTTTCTTTCTCCCATACAAATTAAGCACTCTGCAAGCGCACGGCGCATCATGCGTACGTTGTGGTTCTGCAACTTTGATGCATGCATGGGCGCTCTGTGGCTCACACAGTCGCATGCATGTAGCAATGTAGGGGTGTGGTGGCCACTTGGGCTCGGCCAGTACAGTACTAGCCATCGACTAATCGCCTTTTTTTTCACCACCACGGTGAGCCGAGCTGAGCCAGAGCCGAGCCCTGTGAATTGCTTGTCCTCGGTCGTCGTCTGCTCGAGCTTCTGCATGCATGAACGGAGGATGCTGGGCCGCACGGGTGCTCATTCGTAAGTGCTTGTCCTGCGATGATCATTCTGCAGGTGGCACTGCGTCCCGTCCACCTCTGCCCGGCTAGCTTTTCTTTCCTTCCTGCTGAAAACTTGGCTAGGCTGCAGCGTGCGTGCAGCCTGCAAGTGCTTAGGGTACGTTTTGTGTTTCCTAGTGAAGTGTGTTCGCGCAGCCGAACAATCGGTTAACCGAGCCCGTGCTTTACCCCGGAAGCACCACCACGCTCCAAATTCGGCAGATGCCCCTTCGTATCACCGACGAGATAGCAGAGCTAAACCGTGCACATCTCCTTCCTTTGGAGGCCCTGTTTCAAGCAGATTTCGCCTTTTAGCTTTTAGAAACAAAACTAGCTTTTAAACGAAAAGAATTCTCAAGATAATTTCTATAAATTATTTATAGGAACCGATGTAAGAGACGTTTTGAACGAAATAGCTTCTTACCAAAGTGTCCCTTACTCCCTTAATTTTTCTCGTAATCAGACAAAAGCCAAATGCCCTAGCACTTTTAAACCGGGCCTGAACAAGACCAATAAAGAAGATATACTCTAGCCTAGTGGTATGATCGGTGAGTCAATGATCACTCGCCACTAGCATCTTCACATACACACGAGCGTGCAGTGAGAAAACAGCGCAAGATAACGAACGCTGCGCAGGTACGAGAAAGCAACTGAGAGAAGCAGCATTCTAATTACTAGTCGGAAATAAAGGTACTGATTAAGTACAGCCAAACTGCTACTACACCTTATCTACTGGTAACCTTTTATCAAAGCACGACAAACAGAAAAATGAAATACTGGGACTGATTGCTCCCTCTCTTAATACAGGTAATAAAAACATTTAAGCAACAGATGAGCTGCTGTTAAGCCTTCTTTTTATTGTGCGCGTTGACTGCACCCTTGGAACCAGCTCTGCGAAGGCAAGTTGTAAAGGTGAAGCCCATCTGCAGAACAACGGACGATTACAAAATGAATAAAGTCGACTATGGAAATATACTGATGTGTATAGATCTATGTTCGAAAGGACAATCGGTCAAAAAACAAAACAATTGATTAATTAAACAATGATCTATTCTTTAGGCATGCAAATACATTCATCTAGTTTCCAACACGTTAGGATACCTTGGTTAGTGACTCGTACCACAAAGAGTAGAAGTGATAAAAAATTCTAACACTTCAATTTCCCGTGATTATCTTTCTGGTTGATCAGAACTTGAAACTCCATTAGTAGGAGGTGTGGACAAGTTGCTCGTTGATCCATTCTCCGCTGGTGGAGGATTCCCCCATTTTCTCTCAGATTTTAAGGGTTCCAATACGTAAACACCGCCATCAGTCAGGCCTAGAGCAAACTGATTTGCTTCTGAAGGATGTGCCGCAACCACAACAGGATGAACACTTGAACTAGAAAAGCAATGACATGTCAGAACTTTACTCGTGATTCAACAATACCAATTTAGAGTGGCAAATATATGACTTGCTTGTCATAAGAATAGTTTGATTTAACAAAAAGAAACATGCTGGTGATGAAATAAACTGTTCATAGAATAATCCTGTTACAAGTTTCCAGTTTGATGGAATTAGCAGATGTAAATCAAGACTCCTTCAACGAATGCATGAAGAGCTGCTCATACAATCTTTGGTAACAACTTGTAGTAACTTAGTCATGATACCTTATTGATCTCTAGATTCTTTACCCACATATATTCTACTTTAATTCCTCCAAAGACCTTTTTTTTCAATTTAGCGTAATCATGTTGGACATGTAGTAATCCACCCCATAGACTTCTTTGAATATGGTAGTAACACAATTATAAAACTCCCTCATGGAGCAAATCCACGGGCATTGAGAAAACATCATTGGGAGTTGAGACATCTTTTCTCTAATCCCCTAAGATAGGTTTTGACTATTGACTCAGGTGTGCATCTTAAGGATTTAGTTGCTCAAGGCAAATTTTTATCAAATTTCCAAAACTAAGCCTTAGTGATATATTACAGCTATGCAATTGCTAGTCTAAGCAGCATTTCAATTACCTCAATTCAAAAATTTCTTAGCAGATATGTTATCATGTTATGGCATTGAACTAAAGTAATTGCTTGAGAACAAAAACCAATCATTCAAACAGACCCTCTGAAATGAGGCCAACCAAGATCATTTCAGAATCAAGAGTGCCAATTTAGCCCAATACTTATGACAGATAGCCATCTTCCCTAGGCCCTAGCCATACAGAATATATCATGTTCTGTTGTGCATTACAGAATACCTGATATTCGCAGGAAGATAAGCAGCTGGAAGAATTCGGCATTGGAGTCTCAAACTAGATGCGTTAAATATGCAGACAGTGGCATCCAGAAAGCTTGCATAAATCAGTTGACTATCACATGAGAATGTGGCATGTGTTATTGGAGCAGAGTTCTCTCGAACAGGCCACTGAAAGTAGAGTTAAGGTGAGCCAAGAGACAACCTTCATAGTATGATCCACTGTAAGTGTGTAGGAAAAAAAGAGAAACTTTACCTGCTTCACAGGTTCTAATTTTGTAGTATCGAAGATGGCAATCTGGGTCTCATGGGCAACAAGAAAATGCAGTTGATCTTGGTGGAACTGAACTCGTGTGTCTAAGATGTTGGATGTTGGCCGACCTGATGGTATCTGCAAAAATTTGCTCCTTTGCTTCTCCCAGCCATCAGTGCTCCAAACACATATCTACAACAGGAACAATCAGAAACAGCGAAGATGGAATAGAAGTAGCTTGGTTGATATGTTTTGACTTTATAGTTCAGTAAATAACCTGGGCATCAGCTCCAGAAGAGACCAACACATTTAACACATTTGAAAAGGCAAGACCTGTAATTTCTTAGAGTGCCCTCTAAGTTTGCTTTTGACCTGTACAAATAACGAACAAATCATATTTTGATTGTATCTTGTTCTACGGAGAAAAGAACAATGCTAATCGTGTTATCTGGTGCTAATACCTCATCAATTCGAACGTTGTAAATTTGGATGGTTGAGTCATCCATTCCAATTGCAATTATGTTGTTATCTTGAGGATGAAATGCAAGAAAAGTTGCTGCTGGTGGTGGAGGCATAAATGTTGTCATTGTCTGCAGTCACCATAAATGTTAGGGGCAGTTTCTACATAAGAGATCAATATATTACAAATCCTCACAATTGACCAACCTTAAAAGTCATCATGTTGAATAGAGAGATTTTCCCTCCAGAAGCTGACATGACATATGAATCGTTCTTTGACAAAGCAAAGCAGTGAACAGCCTCTTCAGGATTACTGCCAGTAATGTCATTAGTCATGAGGATGCCGCTCGGAGGTTGCCACAATTGAGGAGAAACACTTGCAGTAGCCTATAAGAGTTAACAGCAAATTAAACCAATTAGTAATAGTCAACTGTACAGACTGTTCACCTCTGGTGTGCAGAGCAAGTAAGCAAACTGAGCAATATTTATATGTATAAACAATCCAGATTTCACCTTTCCAGTTGAATTTCGATCACTGCGTGACCATTTCCAAAGTAGATGAACGGCATTTGAAGCTAAAGCCAAGATAGCAACACCATTATTTGTGTAAATCAGTCTTGAAATCTGCAATTACAGAGAAATAAGTTTCTTGAAAGAGATTTGTGACAAAATCAGCATTGATACTGGCATGTTGGATGGAGAAATCAATAATACAGGTCAAAATATGAGATGCCTTCCATTCCATTCTATTGGACAAGCATCATTGACTGAATGGGAAATCTAGAGTGCAAACATGCAGGGAACAGCTTTAGTTTAATTAGCAGTCATACTGAATGTTCAAGTCCATAAGAAACATGTCAAATCTCTAGCATGCAAACAAGAGCTAAAACATCTGCTGTTCTACACATATTCTTCACACAAAATAATTTTATACAACCAAATTGACAGTTTACACTGCAGCACGTGCACAAGATTGTAAAAAAAATGATGCAGACTCAACATATACGCCAAGGTAAAGGGGAGGGATGAAGTATCACCTTGTTTGTCCTCATATTATCCATCAGTTTTAATGATCTGCACAGAGTCGCATCAGTTATCTCCATAAGCTTCCAGACCTTAGACTTATCCAATGGCTCATCAGCTATTCTAGGTTTTACATCCACCAAGCTTCTGTTATCCCCATTCTGTTAAATTTTTCCAGAGTATGACCAAGTTAGTTGGGATCATGGCAGAATTTTTTTCTGATAGAAAGATACATAATTACAGATCAATAGAAAAGGAATCGTGAATAGCAGTAGCAGACCATTGCAGTTATAGCTGCTGGAGCAGCAGTTCCCGAACTGGTTGCAGCAGGAGCTGCTGCTGCCGCAGCAGCAGTCAACGGATTTATTAGAGGCTGCATCAACGAGGATTGATTGGATCATGCATACAGAAAATTCTTCTAGGAATATTTAATGGTCACAAGTAACTACCTTTGTTACAGTCTCAGATGCACTACGAGAAGCATCAAAAGAACGATTTTCCAGTGTGCGCAACAAACGAAGTCCATCAGCATTTGCTAAGACCTTGATACCATTATCAAGAGTAGAAACAGCCAACAGAGTACCCTCCTTGTTGAAACGGATCCGTGGACTTGCCTGATAATTGCGGTACCAGGTTAGAACAAAAGGGAAACTTTGTACTTCATTTGTTGCAATCAGTCATTGACCAATATAAGCACACATATAGAAAAAAAAACTCACAGGCAAGCCGCTATCAGCATCAATGGTAGTCAGAAGACTTGTGCTGTCCATGTCCCATATCTTGATCAAGAATTCATCTCCAGCAGCCAAAAACTTATTCCGGGTGGTATCGAATTGCACAACACCCATTGATCGCTTACGAAATCCCTGATACGTTCTTTTCACAGCTCCTTCGCTCTCATTCCACTCCACTAGATGTGATTCACCATCCTTGCTAGTCCCACAAGAAAATAGCCTACTCATAGAAGCAAAAAAAAAAGTTAAAACAAAATACAAACGCCAACATATTCCTAACTAAAATGTTAACAAAGAACTCGGAATATGAACCTTGAACCATCTGCACTATATGCCATTGTAGTGCACCAATGACCTGGTGCATCATAGTCAACTCTAGACCCCAAATTATCATACAGCCATGCCTTTATCTTGCCATCTAAAGCAGTTGAGAAGATGAACTGCATGATAGGCAAGCAAAATAACATTAGGTAAAAACAATTAGCCTCCTATAGTACAAAATGGATCTAATTTGGTACCAATGACTATGCCATAGTAACTGCATGAGTACCTGAATATTTTCCTTATAATGTGGACAAACTGAATAAACAGGAGCTTCATGACCTTCAAAGGTAAATTGCTTGGCTCCACTAGTGGCCTCCCAGACCTAGAATGCAATTCTTGTAGACTTCATATTTCTCAGTTAAACAAAAAGAATATAGCCATAGAACTAATACCATCACAGAACTCACCTTTATTGTCTTATCATCTCCGCAGGTAATTACACATAGCTGTTTATTTGGATGGGCAAATGCAATGTCATTTACACCACCAACATGTGCATCAATCTAGTTAAGAAAGCAAATGGTAATCAAATTCAGGAAACAGGATATTCAATTATATACAAGACATCAAACAACAAGCAGATGGCAAGAACTAAGAACATGCAATCATACCTCCAAGTGTTGCCTAATATCATCACCCCCGTGATATGAATAAATCTGTACTATATGCCTTGAATAAGCAACACCTTTTGAACAGAGAATTACATTAGAACAGTGCAGGCATAAAAGGACAGTAAAACCACTGCTCAATTCATCTTACCAAACAAGGTTCCATCAGGACTCCATATTATGCGATTAACTGACACAGTTGGATCCTTAACCAGCGATGCCTGTTTGTAGAATTTAAATTTTACACATACTTAGATTGAATGCTAGGAAAAGAAAAGGCACCAAATTACTGAATTACATAGTGCAATGGGCAAACCTGGAGGGTCATTGAACATTTCCCAACCTCCCAAACCTTGAAGTTTCTTAAAACAAGTCTTTCCTTGGTACCAACATCCCACAATCCAATGTCACCAACATTGGTACCAACTAAAACAGATGCCGAGTATACATAGCACAAATGAGATGCTATGGAAGGGACTAATGAAGATTTATCATGGGAAAGCAATGAGACATCAAAGAACTTACCAAGAAGAAGAGTTTGTTGAACTGGATGGAAGTCCATGCTCATTGGAGTTGATCCTTGACTCAATGTCCGTGCAACAGTTTTATGGAAATCATCTTGCAGGTAACTATGACTCTGTGGATAAGTCACTGGCAACATATTCACTGGAAGATTCACCTGTGAAAATTAGATCACCATGATTGCAATATATTAAAGAATGATAAGGCATAACGTGAGTACGTGACAGTATTATCAAGTGTCAACTGTAAGAATCCTAATGGCCACAGATATTTGAGGAACAGAGATCACAAATACCTCCTCAGACATCCCAACTGGCCTAGTTCTCTTGGAGACGTGATCAGAATCTCCAGACGGATAATCCATAGCAGGATTGGCAGTTGTAGGTGTCCTAGGATGCTTCAATATAGCAGCTACAAGATTTACAAGCAGAATGACATTATTCAACCAAATGTACTGCCACCAATTCAGACCATTCAAGAATTCTTTGTAACATTAATAAACATAAGTACCAGGATTTGTAGGAGTACCAAATCCAATAGCACCACCAGACACAGCAGGATGTGTTACTGCTGGAGGGTTTGACATCCAGCCAGCCAGAGGTGGGACAGGTGTTGGTGCAGGTTGAAAGGCTGAAACAGACATAAACCAAGTTCTAAACAGTTGTACCCTTCCACACATAGATGAAGCAACCAAATATGATCAACAAACTTACTGCATGGGCACCCAATGAGGGGAAACCTCCAGGTTTAGGTATAGATCCAAGTAATGGATTGTTTGCTGGCGATGGAGCACGTGCACCATTTGGTTGTCCACAAGAATGATCAACAAAGAGGGTCTTGATATCAGGATTAGGCCTAGGATTTTTGCAAAGTTGGTGCTGCCAGTTTAAGCTGTCATAATATTATAGAATAATAAGGTTATTTATTAAAAAAATTCAAAGGTCTTAATTACATGATTTTTTCTCTTTCCCTCTACATTGGAAACACATATGATTATCACAAGATTCATTGCATAAGAATGTGAAATTAGACCCAAAATCAGCTAACACTAACTCTGATAATCCAGAGAGTACCTACTCAAAATCTTATAGATAATAAATAATGGAAAGGCAAACAGCAACGTATCAACGGTAGAGCTAGTTGGCTCTGCAAAGATTTATGACATCAATACATGTATCAATTTCAATTCCAAAGAGGTAAGTGGCATCCTCAGGTTTAAGAAATCTTGGTAGTAGCAGTTATCCTGAGATTCTTTTCTATTTTGAACTTCAAGCCCTATTTGACTATCAATTGCCCGAAAATAAAAATGCAAACAGATTACTAGAAGTTAAACAATGATATTTATGACTGTAAGATCCATATAAATGTAGTTTTTGTATGACTTGGCCTTTTTATTTAATTTCCAGATATGGACTCATCTTGATACAATTTTCATAAATGGCCCTTTTTTAGTGCCAAGATCGACCGCGCTGAGTTTTTAACATGTCAGCACCAAACCTTATGGCGCTGACATGTGATGCCACATCAGGCATGGTGTGATGTGGGAGCCGAGCACCGCCGGGTCAGCAGCAGGTCAGTGCCGCGGTGCTTGGCACTGACATCCACAAGCACCACACTAACACTGTAGCTTTTGGGCCTGTTCATATTGACTTTTGCTGATAACTTTTAGCTGCAATTGATGAATAATTGAATAGTAGTAGCTGATAGAAGCGGCTGATGAATAGTAGTAGTTGATAATTAATTGTGCATTATGTAAGAAAAACGGTGCAATGAAAAGCAATACAACATTCGGACCGCCATGCGACTTATGGAATTGTGATATAATAAAATACAAAGTAAATTATAATATGTGAAAACGAAAAGTAGTAACTGATAGAAACGACTTATAAAAGCTGGAGGTTTGTATTGGCTTCTGCTTCTGGAAGCAGACAGAAGCCAATACAAATAGGCCCTATAACATTTTTCATTGGCTCAGTTTAATCAGGAGCTAGGGGGGTTAACGTGCTCTGATGAGATTTAACTAGTTTAATTGAATTTAGGAATATTCAACTAGTAAATCTACTGCTAAATTGCATTAGCATAAACAAATCTGTGGCACAGAAGCAAAAACAAAATGTCGAGATAATTGGGAGTAAGGGGCACACAGATCATTTTTCATTCATGTGGTACCTCTGGTTGATAAGTGTCCGCAATCTAGAACTCTTCAGATTAGGAAACTGAAGCTTGTCACGGAATAACGGGTTAGCTTCAATCAGCTTCTTCAGTTCAACAAGCATTATTGCTCTTGCAGATTTTGTATCACCATACTTGGAGAGCTGCTCGTTTCCCTACCAAGACAAAAGCAGAAACCATTCACTGAGCAATCCAGCAACGGTTATAACCACAACAATAATGGTAACAGCCTAATGTATACACGAATGTAAACACCAGGCTACCACTTTACCTAAAGTTCTCCAGAGTCAAAAGTTGTGTGATCTCCTTGAACAGCTCCTCATTGAAGGACGCGAAGACCTTCAAGTCCTTGACCAAGATTTCAACCGCCTTCGACCGATCATGCCTGGCAGCAAAGAAACCCCCAGTCAACAAGGCACTTCAGCATCTAAGGGCCTGTTTGGAACAGAGGAATTTCACAGGAATTTTGCAGGAAACAGTTCAATTCCCGCAGGAATCGGGAAAAATTCCCGCATTCCAAACAGGGCCTAAACTGCTGCACAAACCTCCCCCCTCTGCAACTTACTTATCGAGGCCTCGAGATACTTCTGCTTGCGGATCTCAAAGAATATCTTCATCGAGTAGCGGTTGTCGTCGACCTTGGTAAAGCCCCCGAGGTAGCGCTCCACCTCATCCCAATTCCCATTGATCACCTCGTCCTCAAAGTACTTCACGTTGAAGTAGAATCCTGACTCCTGCTCAAGCCTAAACAATGACAAGAGTTCCAACTGAGTAAGAAATTGATGATAATAGACAGACAAACAAGATTATTTTTGTTCTTTTCTGGTTTGAATCACTCACTTGTGGACAGTCTCCTTAAACTTTTCCTCATCGAGGAACTGCAGGATGAGGAAGACCAGCTCCCGGCTCAGCGATGACATCCTCCTTCCCAGCCTCACCCACCCAGGGGTGGATGCACCTTGTCCCCTATCTACCCTATCCTATGGAGACACAGCACAGGACCCCCACTGGAAAAGAAGATGTGGATTTGGATTTAGTTTTTGATTGCTCGTAGTCGCAAAAAATACCAGAATAAATTAGATCAAAGTGAGATAGATCCAAACAAGTTACGGCTTACCGACAGAAGAAATCGCTCCCAGTGGATCTCCTCTCCGCTCCGCTGCACGCCAGTCCAGTCCAGTAGAGAGGAGGAGGAGAGTCTGAGGAGGCGTGCTTCGGTGGACGGAGGCGTGGTCGGCGGCGGCGGCGAAGATCGAGGGCTCAGCGGGCTTCGGATTTGGGGACGGCCAGGCTCGATCGCGAGAGGCACGAGGGAGCCGGAAGGATGAGACTGAGGGAGGGCAGTATGGTAAGTCAACAAATGGCACGGGGAGCAGAATTTTTCCATTTTAAGCCGACAAAACGACAATGGAATTTCGTATATACATAAAAAAGAAGGGTGGTATTTCATATGAAATCAAGTATATGAATAAGGTGATGAAGTTTTTTCTGATGTATCACAGCTTTCGAAAATATATAAAATTATGCTAATTAGATGTTTCTAAAAGTTATATCTCGATAACATTTACAAACAATATTTTTCCGATTTATTTATTGCACCACCTTCAAGCCCTAAATCTACTCGGAAAACCCTACTTCTACCCAAATTCTCATCAAATAGGGGTGGGTTCAGCACAGCTTAACTTTGGCTTTTGACTTGATGTTATAGTAACTAGCTTTTAACAAATATTTTTTAGGTGGGATCTACAGGTAAATTGTAATATAAATTGTACCGAGTTTAGTTGTACCTGTCAAAATCACATGCGACTTTTTTCTCTTCGTATTGCCTTTCATGAACAGCCAGAATTCAAAAATTCAGCATAACACATAAGCCACAGCCCAAATGAACCCTAGATCTCCTAAATTAGAATGAAGATGTATGCTTTATGATCTACACATCATAACACGCGCACACACCCAAAAATAAGTAAGTCAACTTGTGAACAACATAAAAATTCACATGCGATACATAAACTTCAAAAGAATTAGACAAATTTCAAAATAGTGTATGCAGCGAGATCCAACCCAAAGCTTCAAATAGGCACTGGCAGAGATAGGGCTTCTACATATTGGATATATAGACAACTAGATCCAACCCTGAAGATTTAGATTAGATCCTTAGAAAGTTGGGCCTTCTTTGAATCATATGGGCAAAAAAAAAACCAACTCTTTTTTTGCGTCCAAATCAAAAATTAAAAGGACCCGCCAACACTTAATGAATCTAAACCTTATATGAATTTAAACCAAAATAGAGGTTATAATCAACACCTACAAACGCCTTATGCAGATGAAAGCGGGTGTATAGCAATTATGGCTCCTGACGATGGTGATAACCTCATATGTGATTACGAGGAGGCACCTGATTAGAGAAGCCAAAGTGGAGTTGGGGAGGAGAAAATTATTTGGAAGCTAGGGCAGAAAAATAAAACCATACTGTCTTATTTACTGAGGAGTTCTCACCTTGTTACTGATATGTTTGTATACTTATCAATCTGCTCAGGACTTCTCGATCTGTTCGTGGACTTATTGCCTGTGATAAGTCTGGGGATGTGATAGGTGATATGTCAGACGGGAGATAGTGGTGGGGTCCATCCCGGCCATCGCCATTAATGCAAGGGAATTCCGGATGGATTTGCTTTCTAGGCCTCTTGAATTTAGTGGCTTTTTTTAATGTATAGATTTATTTTTTATTATAACTAATAATAATTTATTTAGTGTAATTAAATTTAAAAATAAAAAAGCATGTTAGATATCACGAATAATGCATAGAAATAAAAAAGATAAAAATAAAATAAAAAATAGTGAATTAGAAGTCAGAAACTGCGGGGGGCCTTAATGATGACCTTTCTATTCAACAACATAAAAAAATGCCTTTCAATGATCTGAAAAATAAATGTGCCTTTTATTGGCAAGAAAACAACAGAAGACAAAGATGCCTTGTAAGATAAACGTCGTATAAATGATCAATGTCTCTAGAGGCTTTTGAAAAAAAGTGGCTTATCACATAACTTCTGGAGAGTACCGACTCTCGAAAGCTGTGAGCGTGTTTGATTCTCATCCCCCAAGAAATATTTTAGGATATCTCTGAAGAAACTTACACACGTGTCGTTTGAATTCTACGGTTTTTTGTCTTTGTCCTTGCAAAAATCAAATGCTCCTCTCCTAGTAGCGAGGCTAAAGTCAACAAATTTGTGCTTAAAAAGGATTGATTATTCAAAATCAAATCACAAAGACGTTTATAGTATAATTTTTCAGTGACTGATCTTATATGGTCCTGGAGCATGCTCAAATTGCGCCTGCTGCTATAAGCAGGCGAGACCATATTTAAGCACCGAATCATCATCCAACAATCGAATTTTCAATGCAATTGCCTCTGTTGACGCCAATGTTTCAGGTTTGTTCATACTCTCCAATCAAGCAGTAACCAAATGGGCTCACATGCCAAATCTGCCCATGCTCGTAAGCATGGATGCTCTCAATGATACAACACGAGAAAAGCAATACATAATACTTCTTGGATACCGATACACAACCTCCAGTACTCTTCGCGCCATGATTTACATCTGGTACTACTTGGCCGCTCCACTTGATACTGTCACGCATACAATTCACAGTATCTTTCACAAACAGAGACTTTTATTGCCCAAAATAGCTGGATGTCCTGCACAGATTGTTCACATCACAGAACATGAATGCACTCCTATCTTCATGTTCACTGTATAGCTGATCTCTTCGGTACAATAATCAATGGTATACGCTAGGATACAGGTTGGTGCAAAACTGCAAACTGCTTAGCAAAACCCAGAAATATGCAGACAAGAAAGAGAACTGGAAGAGAAAAACCATGAGGGGGCTTGCTGTTCCAAGACAGCATTATGCTAGATCTGGTGCCAATGCAGGTGTACTGCTAGCAGACCCGACTGGTTCTTGTAGGGCAAGATTCAGTGGAAACATCTCGCATTGAGCAATCTGCGCCATCAGCTGGTCCATGAGGACCAATGCAGCCATGGATTCCACCATTGGAACAGCTACAGAAGTAGGGTGGGGAAAAGATAGACCATAGGGACTATAAAAGTGATAAAAGTGGCATATTTCGATAGCCATTACCCGAGGGACAACACATGGGTCATGGCGACCCCTTGCTAAAAGTTCGACATCCTGATGCTCCCTTGATACAGTATTTTGTTTCCTCTGGAAAATGAAATGAATATATCAGATAAATACTATACAACTGTTCACAAGTAGCAAGCCTGAAATTTTGCCCATGTTATGTAACAACACCAAAATGTACAACTATACTCCAATAGAAAAGCCAACTACGTTGCACAAATAAATATTTGAATATTCATGGTAGTTGCTGAAAAGTTTAATTTGTGACAAACTGCATCCACAATATCCCAGTGCTTATCATTCAAAAAAATAGTAGCATGGCAATGGTTCCACCATTTTTGTGGAAGCAAAGAAAGTTTTTTTACGCAAAAAGAACAGAATTTTTTTAAATGGAATATCTTACCCAATGTTGCTGTTGGTTTGAAAGCTACTTTGAAGTATATAATTTCACCATTTGATATCCCTCCCTGCATGCACACAAGTTACAAATACTGAGTCATCACTGTCATACTTCCGAATGTACTGAAAATGAACAATGTAACAGAAGCAATAGGGCATTAGGATAAAAACCTGTACACCGCCTGAGCGATTAGTCCGTGTTCTCACATTTCCAGCCTCATCCATATAGAACTCATCATTATGCTCACTTCCAGTAAAGTCAGTACCTGGGCACAAGTTATTAGTCTTAGGCCAACTGTAAGTAGGCGTAATACCTCTCAACTATTCGCAAACAATACAACTAATTTTGTGCAAATTAATCCTCACCTGCAAATCCACTACGATCTCAAACCCCTTGCTTGCAGGAAGAGAAAGCATAGCTTTTGCCAGTTCAGCTTCAAGTTTGTCAAATACAGGTGAGCCAAGCCCCTAAAAATTATTGTTACTCCAACCATATCAGTTAGCAGAACTCAAATAAGATTTTTTTATGAATGATCAAACTTCAAACATATGATGCAGTCCAAACCATGGCAGTCATGAGTAGAGAATACATAGAGAGAGATTATTTCGTTTTTAGGTTGGAGAAGACACACTCGAAATCAACATAACTGCAGAGTCTCAATACTTACACGAGGAACATTTCTTGCAATGCATGTGACCACCCCACCAATCGAATCCCCTCTAACTCTTACTTTATCAATTGAATCAATCATCTTCTGTGCATATTCTGGATCAGGACATCTAACAATGTTGCTCTCTATCTGTAAAATTTCAAAAAAAAAGGATAAAATTCAGCAAATGCCTACTGAAACTATCCAGTAATGTTGGAGTGAAAAGGGTGGGAACTACAGACCTGTCCATGGTTACAGCTTCGTAATCAACTGCATCTTCTGGAAGCACAACTTGATGCACTTTGGAAACAAACGCCAAGATCTGCAGGTAAATATTCTTCCACTATAAGGTACTGGAGGATTATTTTATCAAGAGAAGATGACCACAAAATTTGCCCTTTTGCAGTGGAAATAAAAGGGTAAAAGAAATCATTCTATTCACTGTAGCAGAATAGTTGCAATTATTGTGGATTGCTATGCAACAGTACGCTGGATCGAACTATATAAGCAACACAATTCAAGATTTAGGTCAAGCAAGAAGCAGGATAAAAGCAAAATAGGTGGGGCTATTTAACAGGAAAACTACTGTGCCAACTGGTTTCATTACTCATTTGTAAAACCCAAATGGCCAAATGTCAATACGAAAATTAAGACAAAAATTTTAAATGCTTGGGCATATTTAGGGTGAATCCACACAAGGTTTTCTTTTCTAAATGTTGAATTGTTTATGGACCAGTAACCAGGCCAATTACCATGCTTGATTACAAATGTGGAATAATTAAAGTAAAAAAGTGCCAAGTAGGACCACACCTCTACTCCAGATTTGAGCTTAAGAATTTTCTTTGCAAGAGCACCTGCAGCTACCCTTCCAATGGTTTCTCTTGCCGATGACCTTCCACCTCCCATCATCAGTGGGCATAGAAAGATGTTTAATTCAAATGTTAAGTAAGCAAAACATTTGGCACATGTGAAGTTATAGGAGAAAAAGTAACTATTAGTGGCTCGAGTGATAGCTAGTCTATGCTTATTATATGTACATGACAAAAGGTACCTGCACAGCTCTAACACCGTATTTGAAGTCATAGGTTGCATCCGCATGGGAAGGTCTGTACGCCTTAGCCATTTCACTGTAATCCTGCGGAACCGAATATGATTATGAAACAAAAAGGTAATACTAGCAATTCTTTCCCTTCTAAATGTTCAGATTCCATGGTCTATAGTTACTACAAAATTTATATGAAGAGCAATAAACACTTACACCCCCTCTTTGATCTGTGTTTGGGACGAAAACATGAATTGGAGTCCCAGTGGTCATTCCTGCAGAAAAAACCCACCAGCCCTGTTATGCCCTGAGACAAGATAAGGCATTCTGATTTCAACATAAAATTCACCAAGAAGGCACCGTACCTTCATGTGTCCCTGAAAGAATTTTGCAAGTATCAGTCTCCTTTCTCGGGGTGGTTATTCTGCTCTGCCCTGGCCTGTACAATCAACTTTCACATTAGTGAAAACCATGGAAATAATCTAATAATCATATTCTGCAGGAGATTATCAGAAATGCATTTGCAGAATCCTAATTTTGGCAGCAGCTGGTTGTCATTGTGAAATTAATGAAATCTGGAAGAACCACACCTTCGATCGAGTTCTACTTGCATGTCCGCCTCAGTGAGTGGGATTCTGGGTGGACAACCACTGATTACGCAACCAACGCCACCTCCATGAGACTCTCCATAAGTTGCAACCTGGAAGTGGTTCCCGAAGACATTTCCAGCCGCCTTCACCTCTGTTCTCCAATTTCAGGAGCAGCAAATGTTAAGAGTTAGCTCTTTTACATCCATGATCCAAAAAAAAAGTAACAGCAGTCATGTTGAAGATTAACGAGTCCATTTAGAGCATCTACATACAGCATACAAATTCATGATGCCACTCAAATGCAAAAAACAGCAACACTAAAACTGGTTATTGTCATAATCCCCCAGATCTAAAACAGCCAATAAACAAGTACAATGAACCCAATAATAAACTCTTCATGCTAGGATCTAACGAAGCGTTCCACTATGTTCTTTCAAATTACCCCTGCAGAAATACAACTAAGACGCACCCATGGCATGCATAAAAAAGACGACTTTTCTGCAGACAACAATTCACAACCCCTCTTCCCCATGCCACCAACTAGGGATATACTCCGAGCGGGCAGCCGGCCAAGTAATCACCAGCTCCCGTTACGGAGCAAAAGGCAATCAAACTTTATCCCAATTCCAATAAACGGGGAAGACACAGCGACGCGCAAGAAACGATTTTAGTAACAGGAGTTGGGGGAGCAGACGGACCCAGGCGAGCGGCGCGGCGGCGGCCGACGGAGAAGCGGAGCGAGGCCGGGGCGGATTCCGGGAGGGCGGAACACTCCGCGGGGGAGGAGGCGCGAGGGCGCCCTGGCGGCCACCGGCTGCGACGTGGGCGCCGCTGACATTGGAGATTTGGAGGGGTGGTTGGTTTTGGTTTGGTTGGTGAGGCGAAGTAGGGGAGGAAGGAGAGCGCGGCTTTAGTACACGACGGGGGTTCGCCACCTACCCCTCGTTCCGGCCGCCCGGGCTCTTCATTCCGTGGCGTGCGACACCTTCGGTCCGGTTTAGTGCATGTTCTCCGTGACTTTTAAAAACGATTTTTGGTATTTATAATTGTATCTAACTTTTAAATAAATTTTTTATAAAATCTACAAATTAATTATAGTACATATTAAAAGTCAACATCTGTACTACTGAAATCACAAGTGATATCTCTCTCCGTAATCTCTGTCATAAATTTAAAATTTAAAAATTTAGTAAAACATAAGCCAAAAAAAAGAACAGGTCCTCCAGCGATGGTGACTCACTTGACTGAGAGCTAGTTTTTGGGCGGGCCTACTTGTTCATAAATAGCTTCCAGGAAGTCTCATTCTTACTTATTTCCTATAGGAAGAGAAGTTCTAAAGTAAAAGGAAAAAACTTTAGACCCGTTCAAGCCATTTTGAAGAGATGGCTTCTCAACTAAAAACCAAAATAAAAATCTGCAGCAAAAATATCACTAAAAACCGAATACCCCCTTAGTTGATCGGCATCCACGACCTTTAGCAAAGGTTTTGGTGCCGCTCCAACCAGCTGTTGGCTGCCTTCCAACTGCGAATTCTGGCTATTAGTTGAAATTTATTGTAGTGGCTAATAGCCTTTTCTAAATCATTCAATTAAAGAAAAATGTGAAAAAAATAAAAACACCATTATATCTCCACATACAATACAAAGAATAAAGCAAAAAAGCAAAAGCAAAAAATCTAGAAAAAATCCAAAATTAGAAGTCAACGTGTTCTAGTGGTTTCTTGTTTAAACAAGCGAAAGTCAGAAAGAACCAAAAGTCGAAGCCATTTGAAGCGGGGCCACTCAACTTTCTTTGTCATTGCAAAACAACGTTCACCTTCACTCACTTTCCGTAGCCAATCCTAAATTTTTGGCACATATGGCACTGTTTGATCCCGTATTTATAAAAATGAGTACGCGTGTGATAATAGTAAAAATGTCATTTTTTTGCCGCCTGACCACCGGGCGGTGATGCCGTAGAGTCGACACGTGCCACCTACTACCCGGGCACCATGCGTCGGACAACCTGTCGCCCAGCCACTGTGCGACAAGCAGTCTATCGTCCGACCACCAAGCTCCAAGTGATTAGCCCTGTAATTATCCCGACTAAGCGCATGTTCTAATGACCCACCGCTCGGGCACCAGGCGGTAGGCCTGGTAGCGTGCACCCCGCCCGTGTCTTTGCATGCATTATTGCGCATGGGAAAGAATAGAGTGGGACAAAATGGGTGCTCCGTATTGGCACTTCGTTAATGTACTGCGTTCTCACTCGTGCTATAAATTGCGAGCTCTCTTGCAGTCGGTCTCGTAGTCTCTTTTTCGCAATCTTTCTCGCGGTCGCTCCCGGAGTCCCGCGATTCTTTGCAGCCAGTTAGCAGTCATATTAGCAGTAGCGCGCATGTGGTGTGTTTGTAAATATATTTATGTAATTATTTTTGTCATCGTAATTTTTAATTTATAGTATTGTATTGTCATTATATATATTTATTTCATCGTACTTTTTATGTAGTATTGTACTGTCATAAAATAAATATTTATTTATTTGTAGTAATCTACTACCATGAGATAAATAATTATGTAATTATTTATTTGTAGTATTGTATTGCCATGAAATAAATATTTACATAATTATTTATTTCATCGTAGTTTTAAATTTGTTGTATTGTACTGCCATTATATATGTATATGTATATTTGTAATTATTTATTTCATCGTAATTTTAATTTGTAGCATTGTACTGCCATTATATATATATCACACATTTTTATGGACGATGTAATACTTTATGGTCTTAAAACTTTGTATTATATAGCGTTTTATATCAAGTTAGTGATAAACACATGGTTAACTTTTCTTCAGGCATTTGCAAAGGATTGAAAACCACTATTTTGCGCATAAGGGATTCTTACCCTCAGACTCACACCTATTGGACAACATTGTTAAGATTCGACACATTAAAGTTTTTACTGTACAAGTACATTTGTCCTCGGGCTTTGTTGTTTTGATATTATGCATTTTCATATGTAGGTATGACTGTATGAGTGCATGAGCTAATAGCAAACAATTTTTTATGCGTCAAATTAGAAATGATGTGTAGGTCCTTTCATCTGGAATGTAAAGGTAAGGTGCCAACATGCCATGATTTGGTGGGTTGTGAAATCTGCAGAATGAAATAAAGATCGGATCTGTGCGTATTTGATGTTCTGCCTTTGCTGGACAATTTAGATGTAATCATCATAATAGAAATCAACTTGTAAAAAGTGCACTATTAAATAACAGTTCATCAATCTAGTAATTAAAAACGTAATGCTTCATATTGCTACCATTGTATATGTATATGTATATATGTATGTACATATGTATATATACATAGATATACATACATACATATATAATGTGTACTATTTTTTCATTGTGAATTTTAATTTGTAGTATTTTATTGTCATTATCAATCATCGCACTAATATTTCGTCTATCCCATTTATTGGAAGGTATGTATTTACCGGAGCTTCTCAAATAGTTCTACGATGAGAACCACCAGTGTCACTCATGAATGATAGGTGACGCGGATAGCCCTCCACCCTTTAAGCTGCGGGGAGGGACGGATCATTGGGAGCTAGATGATCGCTACGTCCTAATCCTACGGGGTCATGGGCTTGTTGTCTTTTGCAAGACTAATCTCTATTGGACGCTAATTCACCCTCAATGGCATCTTGTTCACGACACTGGTGGACAGGTGGAGGCCCGAGACACACATATCCACTTTTGGTAGGGTGAGATGATGGTCACTCTCTAGAACGTCACGTTCTTGACCGGTCTCTCTTCGGGGTGATGCACTTATTCTAGCCCCTACACTGATGAATTGGAGGGACAGACTGGTGTATTGGTTCGGCCTGACTGTCCCAGAGGGTGCTCGTGGTGTCCCCCGCACTTGGCTGAAGCATTTTAGTGTGTACTCGTAGTATGCACCGATCGATGGCCAGTCCACCGATGACGACACGGGCCTCCTGACTGCTTCCAGGGAGGGGTACACAGCGCTAGGGTTTACAGCGTACGTAGGGCAGAGCTCATCGTTTACACCATACACAGGGTTTGAAGACTTTGCTGGGCAGAACTTCTCTCGCATTGTTGCCACACCGTACGGTAAAGGCTAGGACTCCTCTGCACATTGGGGGGGGGGGGTTCCTAGAGTCCTTCATTCATGACTTCATCTCTGGCAGCTCCAATTCAGCATGTCTCAGAAGGAGCACATCGATGCTTACCACCAGACACTATATGGTGCACCTCGGCCTATTGCACCACCTCCGCCCACTCAGCAAATGGAACAGTCTACATACCTTCTCCGAACCGACACGCAAGCTCCAGCCTAGCTGACATACCCCATGAGACATGCTCAACAACGGAAGACAAGGCCACGCACACGGAGACAGACGCGGTAAGGAGATAGCAGTAGCTCAGATGAGTGAACCATATTGCATCTCGTGTGATGCATTTTTTATACTATTATATGTACTCCTTGCATAATTAAATAAAAAAAGCACCATTAAGTCTACTGCTATAATTTTTTCCATGTCATTTCCTATATTCAGGAATTCCTACAAATAGTTCACGTAAATGAATTTTTGAGTGAAAATCATAACAGAAAAATTTACAAACAAATCACACAACGAACTACGCTGCGTTGGGAATCTCCACAAAAATTCCGTAATTTTTTGCTCACTTGCTATATCTGCAAAATTCTATAAGTAGTGCGTGTTAAATTTTCTAATCATGCAATTAAATTAGTTAATTATGGTTCTAATCACCTAGAGCCCGCCATCAGGCGGCAGGCCTTGGCCGCACGGTGGCTGAGCAGTAGGTTGTCTGCCGCATGGTGGCCAAGCGACAGATGAGATGTGTCAACTGCACGGCGTTGCCGTCCAGTGACGGACGGTAAAAAGATCATTTTTGTTAATATCACATGTATACTATCATTTTTTATAGATACGGATCTAAACACTGCCATATGCGCTAAAACTTTCCAATCCTAAGCAAGTACAACTCACCGCTTGCTGCAGCCCGCAAGGGTATTAACTACTAATGGATTCATAGGTAGATAAACCTCATATTGACGCCATCCTCAGCAAACCGGTCTATTTATCCTTTTCAGCCCATATAGCATTCTAATAAAAAGTAAGCTCACTAGGCAAACCGGTAGATTATCAAACCGAACCGGCTGATTCATAGCAGTCCGGTCGGTTCATCAGGCCTAGCCGCTTAGCCACGGCTGGTGACGATCCAACGTCTGAACCAGCCAGATATTGTGGTTTTGACTTGGACTCTGACCTCGCGCGTTCGGGGGATCCGATCTGGCAACAACCGCCAACCAAGGACGCCATGCGTTGCAAAGACCTGCGATAGAAAAAACCAGCACTAGTCTAAACAAGTCGCCATTCACGGTCGCCTGCGCCCATTCACATCGGTTGATTTCTACCACCACCAGCAGCAGCAGCCAGAGTGCCAGGCGGTAATGGAGGTTGATCCCACTTATCACACGTTTAGTTTGATCTTACCACTCAGAATGTAAGTTTGAAACGTGATGCCAACCACTGATAGGGACAGGCCTTTGCAAACGATTTGGCCATGGCGTAAGTTCTTCCATGAAAAGCTTAAGATAATCTTCAGTGATAACAGAGAAGGTATCATCATAAGGTAAAATGTAACAGGAATAATGAAACTGTACAAATCTGGAGTCCACCTTCTGTTCCCCTTTTTTACCTGATGGGACTCTACACTTCAGGTAGCCAATAGCACACGCATGAATGTATGAGATGTATATAGCATACCCACTCCTCTTCGCATCTAAGACTCCCACAGATGTCAGCCAGCCAT